>OY970798.1:7441548-12441548 GCA_963853775.1 Xanthia togata | reverse complement strand
GGTCGGTACGACGGGTGTCGGGTGTGTTTGTGCACTGTACTGGTGGCCCTATTGCTCTCCTGGAGGAGAGTGGTTGGATCATCTGGATCGGAGAGGACATGCCTAGGACGCCGAAATCGACTAATACGGGAGGGGGTATAATTGGCCGCTTCAACAACCAGAGGGTTGCGGTGATTGGCGGCGGAATCAAAGTGACGCTTGGAAATGCGTTTTAGGAACTGATGGATTGTGGGGATTTTAAGATCGAGGTGGAGGTTGATATTCCTGACATACCAGGGAGCGCCCGTGGCTCTTCTGAGAAATCTATTTTGGATCACCTGCATCCTATGGATATTTCTGGGGGATGTGTGTGCAAAGACAACACCCGCATAGGTCATGATGGGGCGGATGCACGCTGTGTAGATGCGCAATTTGCACTTGAGTGACAATTTGCTGCGTGCATTGACGATGTAGTATAAAGTCTACTGAGAGCGAAGGCGGCCCGCGAGCGAACCGACTTTATGTGCTCTGTAAAGTTGAGATAGTGATCGAGGATGACTCCCAAGTACTTGGCTCGCTTCTCCCAGGGGATCGGCTTGCCTAACAAGGTGAGTGGTCGGGGAATGTGAGGGGGTCTAGATCGCGGTTTTATGAATAAAACCGCCTGACTTTTGTCGGGGTTCACCTCAATTCTCCATTTCTTAAACCAGGCGCCAAGGTTATTGACAGCCCGTTGTAAGAGAAGGTGGATCTGAGTATGCGACCGGCCCCTGCAATATATGGCCGTGTCATCTGCGAACAGAGCCAACTGCGCCGTATTGCTTTTGGGGATGTCGCTTGTGAAGAGCGAGAACATGAGCGGGGCGAGCACGGAGCCTTGAGGGACTCCGGCGTGGATTTGGTGGGGAGAGGATAGGGCTCCCTTGATGCGATAGCGGAAAGTGCGATTCGACAAGTAGTCCCGTAAGATGAGCACGAGACGATCGGGCACTCCGAGTTTGTAGAGCTTAAAGATTAAGCCGTTGTGCCAGACCTTGTCGAATGCTTTCGCTATGTCGAAGAAGACCGCACCTGTCGACATGCCACGGTAGAAGCCGCCACCGATGAATTCGACGATACGGTGGACCTGATGCACGCTAGAGTGCTGGGCTCTAAAGCCGAACTGTTCATTGGGGATGAGGCCTTTGGTTTCAGCGTAGTCCCTGAGACGCTTATAAATGAGCCTCTCATAGATTTTGCCTAATACCTTGAGCAGACTGATGGGGCGCGCCCCACTCCGCGATTACTGTACTGTAAGCTGTACTTTAGTACGGAGCGGAGCGGAGTGGGGCGCGTCGTCGTGGATTGCACTATCTATAGTTAGTTATGAGTTTTAACGTCGTTTTTAAAATATATGGCAATTTTCAGTTTTGACTTTTTATAAAGGGATATCCCAGGAATTAAATATAATTGTCACATTTTATTCACTCAATATTTTGCATAGTTCATTCTGTAACAGTTTCCTGATAAATTCGCTTCGCTGCGAGGCGACGCGATGGTGCGATTGAATTAAAAAACATCCAAACAGTTAAACTGTGTCGCAGAGGATTGAAATTGATTTGATTGGCTGATTGAAACATCCAAATTACCCAGCCCTTTGATACTCCTTTTTCTTTGATGGATGTCAATTCATAAAATTACGCCTGTAATACCCGAAGAGTTAAGCAGAGGTATAGGTACTTATAATAGTACACACGTATTTCGCCGGTCATGTTTAAGTCCCATGAAATAAAAGGTGAGCCTATTGCCAACCAGGCACAAATTTAAACTCCGGGCTGTTACTGAGAAATTCCTGTTGGAAAACCCCAATAGCACTTTTTCCGACGTGGAAATCGAACCCAGGATCTCATGGTCAGCAGTAGCGCTTGCGACCACTAGACCAACGAGGCAGTCCCTTTTTTACTCTGTAATATAGCTAAGCATTTTATGCTAGCAGGTATTGAATCGGGAACAGTATAATAAAATCACGTTCCTGTTTTATATCCTTGGTGATAACGCGCGCCTATGTCTCAGCTGAAAGAATATTTCAGCAATAGGACAATTTCATGAAATAGGGACGAAAATAATAAAAGTAATGTATGTAATGTGGTGCTCAAGATTTTTCCATTAGTTTGCTGAGTTCCAGGCGATATGAGGATGACATACGAGACGTATTTTACTACCTGTAATAATATGAACTAGGTAGGCAAGTAATATATTTAACCACAGCGTCAGTTATTAACGTGTATGGTCGTCACAATATGATTCCTCCTGTATCGTTTCGTCTTAAATACCTAAGCTACTACTACCGCATAAATTAACTTGAGGACTGCCTCGTTGGTCTAGTGGTCGCAAGCGCTACTGCTGAGCATGAGGTCCTGGGTTCGATTCCCGGGTCGGGCCAAGTGTTATTGGGTTTTGCTATCTGGAATTTCTCAGTAGCAGCCCGGAGTCTGGATTTGTGCCCGGTTGATGGCAATAGGCTCGCCCCCTATTATGCATGGGACTTAAACATAACTGGCGAAATGTGGGTGTACCTACTATAGGTACACCACTGCCCAACCCTTCGGGGAGACAAGGCGTGATGTTATGTTAAGTCAGCGTCGTTCAAAATAAACTTAGTAAGAATTTCACACAAAATGTACACAACACACCACACCACCACAATACAACCACACAACCACTTATACCGCCCCACATTGGTTCCCGCTAGGTTTTGAACCGACAACAGAGGACCACGCACGTCACATAGCTATTTGTAAACTGTACAGTCAACGCACATGAGTGCACTACGAAAATCACCCTAACAGCTATGTTTGTTTAAACATTTTTTTTGTTGTTGTGATTATTTCTCTTGCGACTCGCAGTCCTGAAAGCTAATTGCTCAGAAACTACGCTTCGTTTTCTTATTCAACGATTCATAACAATGTGCAAATCAGAGATGGATCGAAAAGAAGTAGAGGAAGATAACGTTAACGTCGGGACGAAGTGGACACAGCTGGTGCTCTGTGGGCACACACACGAGACCGTGACAAATGGAGGAGCGTGGGGAAGACATGCGAAGTGCAATAGTTTAAGCTTAATTTATTTTATGTTATAATTAGTTTTATTTTAGCAGTAAATAAGGCTTTATTATAAAAACATTTCAAATATTAAAAAATAGAGGTACGCCAGTGTCGGGAGCAGGGTCCAAGCTACCGGCGCGGTGGTTAGGGCTGCACCGACAGGAACCTCCTCTCAATGCGAGCCGCATCGACTAACCTACGAGTAACTCGAGGCTTTCAGCCATCAGGCCATTGGACGTTACGACAATCAGCGTAATGATAGCCAATTTTGTATTATTATTATTATAACAATGTGTTGCAATCATCAAAAATACGGTCTTAAACTTGTTATGCAGTCAGTGGCCGTATGCAACTATATTTACAATTTGGATTACAAGACAACACGAAAGCAATGCGGACGCCGTAAGCAATAACAATGTGTGCTCAATATGTCAACAAGGCCAATTGGCAATAAAATCGTTTTGTCGATCAATCAGTTTTTATTTGCGGCCGTAAATGTTTTTTGTTCGTATTTTTTTAGGAAGAAAAGTATTTTAATTTTACTTGATTAGAAGTGGACACATTATAACACAGTACCACCACCACCCACACTACCTTAGAATAAAACAACTCGAATCACATGATCCATCGCTAAAATTACATACTAGCTTTTGCCCGCGTGAAATTTCTTGTATCCCCGATCCACCTCGTCGCATCGCATCGCCCGCCCGCCCTATTACTTAGTTTTCGCTTATCATTCATTCTGAGTTTTTTCGTTTTGCTCGACTCCATAAGGGTCGTCGCGCAATGCTAAATAGGCTATAACCTCCCTCAAAAAATTGGCTACCAAAAGCAAAAAGAGGGAGATTTCAGAGATTAGCGCGTTCAGACAAACAAACTCTTCAGCTGTATTATATAAAGCCACTGCTGATCATAGGTACCTACCTATAAAGTCAGAGTTTGCCCGCAATCAACGCGCTGCAAAGTTCAGGTCGACAGAGAGTCAAGTCACTAAGGACCCTAGAGAGGTCTTTGTTCATATTGTTCTACGAAAACATGGTATGCTTACATGGAAATCTAAACTAAACCTTTGACGAATAAAGCTGGTAATTTGAATACAACTATTATTATATTATAACTAACCTACACCACGACGGACAGTGTTTTGCCTATCACTAAGTCAATATTAGGTTCTGAAGCGAGTATATTCAGGCTCTAGTAATATCTTATTTAGGTACTTAGGTTCGCCAGATTAATGCTGCGTTCACCGGACCGTTTGCACTTGTCGCAGTCATAGGAAACCCACGGTCACTTAATCAGTAGGTGGTAAATCAATATGGGCTTTGACGTTTGAAGATGAACGAGCACGAGAATAATACTAACTGAGGTACATACCTATATCAGAAAATTATAAGTCAGATACCCAGTTGCACAAAGACAAATATTAATGCCCCATTACGTAATTTATAAATAAATAAAATAAATAAATAAAAACGTTTATTTCAGAAACTTGTTCCATAGATCTTTGCTAATGATACAACTTACGTAACTATGTTAGTACTTACATTTAATTAAAAATAAAATAAAACCTACAATTATCCTAATTCATGTATTTTCCTGCAGTATCAGACCCGTAGCTATGCAAACGGGTCCAATACTCCAGGAAAACGCCGTCCAGCCTATCCCCAATCACCTTCCATTACCCCACCCACCCCCCCTTGGTTGCCCATTTACCATTAACGCTAATAATTTCATCAAAGAACCATTAAAATAGAGTCTAATGTTGCTTTCAGCAACAAGTTAAGAACAGCTTTAAAAGTTAAAGTTCATTTCTGCAACTGGCTGGCTGGCGTATGATTCTATGTTAAATCCGACAGTTATACCCAAGTGGACTGGACCATAGATAGGAGTTCGATCGGCACACAATGGTTTAAAAACAATATAAAACGATTGACCTAAATTTTTCTATCGGCTAGGAATTCCACAATGATTTTTGCAAGCTGAATCCGCTCTGTATAATTATGCCATTTAGCACCGTTTTTCTTTTTCAGTCATTTGTTGGATTTTATTTTCATTTCTGCCCAATTTCGAAATGCACTATTTAACCATAAAGCGCTTTAAAAATTACCTCTTCGAAAAGTTTATTCGAATTGTTATATTTGTTTTTGCTTCCATTTTTCGTTCTGTAGAAAAGTGAATGTTCTACCGAATGAACTTTGGCTATCAAAAAACATTATTTTATTATTTTCAGGCGATTTCAGTGTGGACACGATGCTATAATGGTAAGGCATTCGTGTCGTATTTGCGCAGCGTCTACACTGTCGATATTTACGGCAAACGCCTGCGTTCTGCATACGCCAGCGTTATACCGCCCGCAGCGAATGTAACATCCAGTGATTCAAATTGATTCAGTTTAGATGTCCCATCTATATCTGGATAGTAGACTGCAAGTTTGGTCCTTCGATTTGTGGTTTATTTTCGGACCAAAGGACAACAAAAATTAAATTAAGTCACCCACGTTTTCATATGTCAGCGATAGCAACTATTTTTTATCTTTATTAATTTTGTGGTACGGTATGGACTTGGATGGTAAGAATAACAAAATTGTAAATAATCGACCTCAAATCTTAGAGTTAAATCACTAAATCATGATTCTTTTTTTTTTTTTTTTTAGTTTGGCATGTCGCAGTTGACATCTCATATTGAGGTCGCAGCTGCTTAACCGGAAAATCCTGTGGATGCCTTAAGCTATTAAACTCAAAGCCTACAGCCAGGGACATTAACTATTCTAAGGTAATATTAAGTGGACGCTCGCTAAGGGCACCCCCTGTGGGGTACGAACCTTGGCTTAGGGCGTCGCTGGCGGGAGGACAGCAAGATGGGACAGGCTGGATCTAACATATATTATTATTAATCGGGGAATTCAAAGCTACAGGTTCAGCATCTACGCGGGCTGGCGCGTGGACGAGCAAGTAAAGCAAACATATACTTCCCACCGACCGGTGGGAAGTATTATTTACTCGGGAAGGACGCGATCGCGGAGGACCTCGGTGGCGAGGTTGGAATGCGGGTCGTCGTTTTTGTTTATGTATTGTGCTGGTGGCCCTATTGCTTTCCTGGAGGAGGGTTATAGGGTCATCTGGGTCGGTAAGAACATGCCTCGGACGGCGGATTTTACTAATTCTAGAGGGGACATAACTGGCCGCTTTGACAACCAGAGGGTTGCGGTGAAAGGCGGTTTTATCGAAGAAACGCTTTGAATTGCGTTTGAGAAATTGGGCTATAGTGGGGATTTTTAGGTCGAGATGGAGGATCTCGTTTTTAACATACCAGGAGGCTCCCGTTGCCATTCGTAGGAAACGGTTTTGAAGGGTTTGCATTCTATGCACGTGATGGGGTTTGGCTTGTGCCCAGGCGTCGCAAGCATAGGTCATAATAGGACGGATGCACGCCAAGTACGTTCGCAATTTGCACCTAAGTGACAATTTGCTACGTGCATTTAGCATGGAGTGGAGTCTTCCTAGAGCAAAAGCGGCTCCCGAGCGAGCCTGCTTTATGTGCTCTGAAAATGACAGTTTTTTGTCTAGGACCACACCAAGGTATTTGGCTCGCTTCTCCCAGGGATTGGCTTGTCAAACATGGTAACCGGTCGGGGGATTTTACGTTTGAGTCTCGGTCTCCTGAAAAGGACCGCTTGACTCTTATCGGGATTTACTTCGATTCTCCACTTCCTGAACCAGACGAGCTGGTCGACTTCGGTTTGGAGAGTGTGAGCTATCGTGATAGGGCTTTTGCCTGTATAATAAATGGCCGTGTCGTCTGCGAACAGAGCCAACTTCGCCTTTTTACTAGTAGTGATATCTCTAGTGAATAGTGTGAAAATGAGAGGAGAGAGCACGGAGCTCTGGGGGACTCCTGCGCGAATGGGCCGGGGAAAGGAGAGCGCTTCCTCAATACGATAGCGGAATGTGCGATTCAACAAAAAGTCCCGTAAGATGAGCACGAGACGGTCTGGCACACCGAGATGGTAGAGCTTATATAATAAGCCGTTGTGTCAGACTTTGTCGAATGCTTTCGCTATATCAAAGAAGATAACACCCGTCATCGAGTCGCGTTGGAACCCAGCGCTAATGTCCTCGATGGTGCGGTGGACCTGATGCACACTACTGTGCTGGGCTTGAAAGCCGAACTGCTCGTCGGGGATTAGGCCCTTAGTCTCAGCGTAGTCTCTGAGGCGCTTATAAATAAGCCTGTCATAGACTTTGCCGAGTACTTTGAGCAAACTAATGGGGCGGTAGCTGGAGGCCTCGGAGCTTAGAGATGCCCATGACAGTGGCTTCATTCCATGTTTGTGGGAAGATGTTGTTGCTAAGGGCTCCATTGAAGATGGTGGCCAAATAGCATTATTAGGTGGGCAGGGAAGAGTTGGATTACCCTATTGGTGAGTCCATCTGAACCGGGGCTTTTCGGGTTTTTAGACCTTTGACAATATCATGCACTTAGTCTGGAGTCATGGGAGGCAGAGGATTATCCGCGTCTTCAACGGGTGGGAGGGTGCCTCTACGTTCGACGGTTCGACGGAGGTGTGCTTGGTTTACTGGTAGAGTGCTTGGTGAACACTGGGCTTCTAGACTGTCGGCTAGGCACTCAGCTTTATCGTCGTCATCGAAAGCGGTGGGCTTATCGGGGCGTATTAGGGGAGGCATGGAAGTGACTTTCTAGGTCTGGAGTTTCCTCAGAAGTTCCCAGAAGGTCAGGTGGGTAGGCTCTAACTCGCTCAGCATCCTGTCCCAGCCCGCGTTACGCAGCTCCGCCACACGTTTCCTTACAGATCTCTGTAAGTAGCGCATGTGGGCTTTGTTCGCGTCGCAGGGAAAGTTACTGCAGGTACGGATAGCCGCGTTCTTCTCAGTCAACAGATCACGTACATCGTCGGGTAGCTTCCAGAGGCGGTCGCCCCTCTCTGGAACCTCCCGTGAACAATTGTTCACGACAGATTGTACGTGGTCGGTGAGTGAGTCGATCGCGGCTGTCGTGTCAGCGATAGAGTCGAAGTGGTTGGGATAGAGTCCAATTGGGGGGACGTGTTGGATTTTAGCTGAGTGCTTACTCTCTTCCAGTCCGTTACCCTTTTGGTGCGAGGAGGTTGGTTGGGGTCGGAAAGACCTACGCGCGGGGCCAGTTTAGTGATAATTGGACGGTGGTCAGAGTTAAGCTCATGCACCGTCTCTATTGATTCTAGTCGTAGATTGACGTTCTTAAGGAGCGCCAAGTCTAGGACGTCGGGGGTGAAATTAGGATTGTGAGGGAAATGAGTGGGAGTCATTGGAGCAATGACGTCAAAGGTCATAAAGGAGGAGAGGTCAAACAAGTGTTGCCCTCTTATGGTGGTTCTGGTACTATTCCAGGCAGGGTGTTTGACGTTGAGATCGCCCGCTATGATAACGGAGGCACTCAGGCCGAATAGGACAGAGAGGTCGCTTTCGAGGAGACGGAGGTCCTCTGTAAAGCTTTGAGGAGGGAGGTAGGCCGAGATTAGGATGATTGGCTGATGGCCGGACATACCTAGTCGGCCGATATAGAGACTTCTAGTCGGGAGAGGGAAGGACGGTCTTTGGGATGCAATAGAGTTCCTTTTTGTAATAGATAAGGGTGCCGCCCTTGTGACATCGAGTCCTATCGTCGTTTGCTGGGTTTTAAAAAGGATTCCTGTAAGAGGAGGATGTCAATTTGATGGCCGCGGAGGTACTCCGCGATCTCATCGCGTTGACCCTCTAGTCTATGCCATTTGCATTGAAGATGCCTAATGTGAGGGATCGGGGTTTTCATGATTCTCTTCCTGCCTCTAGTTTTAGTTTCTCAGCAACGCCTCGGGCCCTTCCCTTATACTGTTTGATTTTATTTCCGACTTCAAAAACCTTTTATATTTTACGTTTATTTTTAAATTTAGTCGGATAATCGATATTAAATTTACAGTCAACAGTAATTGTATAACAGTGGATGAGTTTTTCGGTGTCTTTCTGTCGAATATTGAATCCATGCAGAAAATAGAATAAATTATTAATATTTCAATCTTATACTTTACCAAAAATTTTCATTGATGTTTTCCTTTTACTTAAAACAATCATCGTTTATTTGATATCACACCCACACCTTAGGAAAAAAGACCATCGACGGAATAAAAAAAGTCGAGGTAAAACTATTTCCTGCGCCAATTCCCAGCGAATATTAAACCAATTTGCGAAGTTTATACTCAAAGGTAATTAAAATTGAGGAAGTGTCGTTTTATTTTCTAAGGTCTTTGTTGAACTTAAACTCAGAAAATATAAGTTCTCGGAACGCTCTCGATATTGTCTTTGAAGTGTTTGGAACAGACTTTCCTACTTGTGCTTCAATTAACTTATTAATCGACAAAATGGGTACTTACTTCACGCGAAGATATTACGCTCACGAGACTTTAATTATTTTCAATATAAACGGCAATGACTGCGACCGAGATCAGTGTAAGTTACTGTATCTCTGTTTAATTGTTGCAATTGCTTCTAATGTTACCAATTGACTTTACACCTCTTGTTTGTTTGTCAGTATCACGTAACTGTAGAATGGAACGATACTTATAAATTCTTTTTTTTGTACTCACTTTGTCAAAAAAGTCAACGGCCCGCCGAACTGGAAGTGGAAACCACTCCTTTCAGACAAAGGAGAAAAGTCTTTAAGTGCTTTTAATTTTACCGTCACCTCCATACCCTACAAATCCGGATACAGCAATGTTACATAACGCCAGAAAAATGTGTTTACTTATTTTTGTCGCTAAGAACTGGCTGTTACCGGTAATCCATCCCTGGCCAGCTTTTTTATAAGAAGCTTTCATCTACTCTGTACTAACTTTAAATAGTAATAAAATTATTATTTCCGCAGAAATTGGCGTAGGATAAAATATAACTAGCGATGTTCTAATTACACTCGCTTCGAATTTAGAATTTTGAAAGCAATGGCAATATTAACTGGTTACTTTCAGTTGTCGATAAACTGCAGGCTTTGAGAAAAATACATAAGTAGTAAATACTCTGTCTAATTACAAAATAATGAAATATCACATTCACTGTACCGAATTCCGCCGCGTTTTTGTCTCTCGTTGCTGCCGTACATTGTTAACACTTTTTGTCTATCTAAAAGGCGCTATCATGCAGAGGAGCATCTTTAATAAGCCACTCAAACACAGCACACGTGACAAAGCGATTACCGCTGTTTGTCGGCGTAACGCTGCAGCCTGCGGTTGCAATAACGTTTTGTATAATGAGGATGCAGCATGAGGCTGCTACCTAGCTATTACGATCATTAAACTGACGTTAGTCTACGTATGTGGGTTCAAAGCTAACTTTGCCGCCACTCGGAATTGAGTTTATCTTGTGGGATAAGCTTGGCGTTCCAGTGTCGTAGTTACGTATGTTCCAAGTCAGGTAAGCTTGCACTGATGTGAAATTAATTAATATCCACGTCAAATATTATGACAAGGTTACGTGTCCTTAATTGGTGCGGCGCTGAAATTCATTGTTAGATTGTTGTATGAAGTGTAAGTCCTAGATATTCGATTAGGTAATTTAATCAAAACTCCGTAAACATTATTATTGATACAAGAGAAATATAGCTATACAATTTTTGTCAATGTCCATGAATACAACGGAAAAAATAGTACTTAAGTATAGTTCGATTCAAACTTAATGGCGTCTCGGAAGTTAGCTACTCGCTGCGCAGTACCGCACCCCTCGCCCCCGCTGACCCATGAATTCGTTACTGCGCAAGGACTCGCCATTGTTCCGAGCCGCCATTAAGTTTGAATCGGGCTGTACGTATATGAATCCGAAAAGTCAGAGGTGCGTGCCTTGGGTTCGAACTCGAGACCTATGACTTGGCAGTCCGACGGTCACACCAGTAGGCTATCACTCTATTAAGTAAAGAAAATAAAAATAATTGCTTTGATTTGAGGTGTTGGTCAGTTCGTGAAAATGGGCTCATTTCAAGCCTGAAGTTAGTCGCAGTTTTCAAATAACATACATATGCATGTGAGTAAAATCGTAAACAATCATAAACATGAATTAAACTTAAGTTACATTTATGTATAAATATAAATAGTAGTATAAGTATGAATTGGTTATAACTATAATCGTATGAAACATCTTTCCTAACATCATCACGCTTGACGGGCAGCTTGGTGATCTCCCCTAACGTTATTAGATCACAGGCCAGCGGCACTGCCCGCTCAGCCGGCTTAACCTCTTCTCAGAAATGACAGCCCATTTCTAGATTTGAACTACATCGGAGATCAAACACGGATCAAGAATTTATTATTGAACTGTTGTTGATATTTTACTTATTTATCGATACTAATATTATACAGAGAAAATATTTAATTTTTTGTATGTTTGTTTGTAATGGATAAACTTAAAAAATATATAACCGATCTTAAAAATTCTTTCACTCATAGGAAGTTACATTATCGCCGAGTAACATGGGCTGTATTTTATCGACTTCCACACGAATGACGTCACGGACAAAAGCTAGTTTTTACATAAAACATTGATAGGATAACAAATCCTTTAGATACACATTCAAAGACGTCCAGGAAATAGACGCAATCTGCATTTATTTAAATTTTCGATATTGTTTAAAAAAAACCGCTTCATGTGTTGGTTTTATATTAATGTATGAAAGAGATCAGTTTTTTCAAATTATACAAGGCGGAGATACCTTCGTTTATCTAAAGACGTCCCCACTGTCCCCAGTCTACATAAAAAACAATCAAATGTATCTAAGAGTTTAGTCACTATAGCTAGTCAAAGATTGGCAAAACCCAACCGGCCAATCAAAAGTTTGTTTGAAAAAATAACTTTTTTTTTACAATTTATTTGAACGTTTCAAAATAGTCCAATGCTTTAGTATTATCAGTGTTTTCATTTATTGCTGCATTGTCCTCTCCACATTGTATATAAAAGATGAAACGACGACGATGGACGAAATGTAAGTGAATGAAACGATTAAGTAAAATGTTTACTAACCCTATGGACTCTGTCAGAAATAAAAGTATTATATTCTATTCTATTGGCGTTCTGTAACTGTACATAAGACCATGGTTATTTTTCGTGTGAAAACTTGTAGTGAAAGTTTTGCGTCGTCTGAAACCTAACAGGACACGAAAAGACTGATAAAAACGAATTCTTTTCCAATTTGAAATTGTAGGTATACTATAATTTACTACGACAATGAAAATATGTATTGAATCAGATAGCTTTTCTTGTGCAAACATGCATTCCGATTCAATGAGTAATTTGTTTCAACAGCCAAGTTGACATTCAAGCTGTTAGCTGTTGCGTGATTCAAGTATTTTGTTTAGCATTCTCAACGTTTTACTATTGTAGCTATTGAAGTTATTCATACTTAATAACTTATTACTCATTTCAATCATAGAAAACTACAATATTATGTGTTATGTGGGTTTTTTTTATCGTTCCTGCATAAGTCGGGCTATTGTCCAGCACGATATTGTCATCATAGTTGTTCGCATACTTACCACAAAGAAAGACGCCAATGTATTGTTTTAATTCGGCGACATTCGGAAGTGCCTCCAACAACTTTCCAAGGAATATATTGTTTCCCTTTTTCTTTAGATGATTACTGTAACAAAGAAGGTTAGTAGTATGTTAACAAGTGTTTCTTACAACATCAACTACATGATTACGAAGGCGATTGAATGGAAAATTATATACACATATAAGTACTTACTCACGTTTTGGCGGAACCAAGATCGAAGGAGGTTACATTAGTCGTTCTTGCATTTTCATTTTTATCTGAAAATAGAAAGGTTAATATATTAATACAGGTTGGTAGGGAGGGACATACAATATTCAAGTTACGTGTCGTTTCCTGATAACCTCACTCTCTTAGTAGGTATGTTTCGTAGGGGAAGTGGAAAAAATAGGGAGGCATTATAATTTCATAACTTTCAGGACTTCTCTTTCAAGATTTGTTATTTGCTCGTACACTATTGATTATCAATAAATTATCCTAAGTTGATTATTATCAATACAACCATTGTGACAACTTTTAGTTTGATACTTTTCAGTGACATCATTTGTTTTCTATTTTTCTTCCATTAGACCCCAAAGAAAACAAAGGATAAACGTAGCTACCTACTCACGAACAATACGTTATCGTACAATTGTGTTATGTATGACTCAGTTTGATTCGGTTTAGATTTTTCAGGGCCGGAAACATCACAGCACATCCCATGCTAGATACGAATTCATAACACCAGGGTTTGATTTAAATACATTATTCTATTACTTTTTATGTCAGTGAGTTGAGAAAGGTAGAAATATAGGTATAAGTATACACACAATGTCACAATGATGACATAAATACGAGGGTGACACTGAAAGTTCTTAGAAAATCAAAAACTGAACAAACTAGCAAGTTATTAGTTTTATTATATCTTTTCAAAATAGTGTCCATTTACATCAATACATCGCTTCATCTGATGGAATCACTGAGAAAATCACTTTGCCCATTCGTCCTTAGAGGTCTCTTCGATGGCATTTTGAAACGCAGCCACTGCTTCCTCGGCGTCCATAAAACGTTTTCCTCGAAGTTTTTCTTTTATTTTCGGAAATAAATAAAAATCGCAAGGTGCGTGGTCGGGGCTATAGGGCGGGTGACCCAGTAATTCCACGTCTGACGCCGCCAAGTAGTCGATTGTTTGCTTGGCGGTGTGTGACGAGACGTTGTCGTGGTGAAGGAGGATCCTACTGCGAGGTCGTTTCTCCCGAACTTTTTCCAAGACAAGTGGCAAACAATTGTTATTGTACCACTCTACAGTAACTGTTTTTCGATCCTGTAAAACAATTGCTGCGTAATGATCTGTTCACTTTTGTTGGCAACTCCTCGGAAGGAAACACCCAGACTGCAGACTGTCTCTTAGTTTCAGGATCATAACAATAAATCCATCTTTCGTCACCCGCAAGTATGTTGAACACAGCATTTGAGTCAACTCCGTTAAATCTTTGAACCATTTCACGATACCAATAAACACGACGGAGTTTTTGTGCCTCTGTCAAATTATGTGGTATCCACCGGGCACAAAGCTTCCTGACCGCTGACTGTTCATGGAGGATTTTGTGCACTTGACTCATACCAATGCCTAAGCTTGTTTGAATCTGCTGATAAGTCACTCTTGTCATACGCCGCACAACACTGATGTTATCTTCAGTCGTCGCCGTAGAAGGCCGTCCCTCACGCAGATCATCGGTGAGATTAGTGCGACCTCATTTAAACTCATTAAACCAGTTTTAAACAGTAGCATGACATGGATCTTCATCGTGATAGGCCATTTGAAGTCTATCACAACTATTTTGTTGACTTAAATGACATCGAAAGTCATAAAAAATCTGTCTGTTAAATTCATGCTGACGTGACACAGAAAATTTTCAATTTGCCGCCAAATTGTAATCAAATGATAAAATAATGAATAAAATACATACACAATAATATTAGCAAACTTATTTTTTTATTTTATCGTTTATTGTCGCCAGTTCTAAAAACTTTCAGTGTCACCCTCGTACCGGTTGACACTTTCGTGTTAGGTACTCATATTGATATATGTGTGTATTCTGTGATGTATATATAATGAAGATGATGGGTAGGTTTTATTTATTCATTTATTGTCTATTTTCGTCTACCATTGATTAACAACTTAGTCAATTCAATTAGCATACACCTTGAGTATTAAATTACATTATTCCCATATTTACGAAAATCCTATGCTAAATTAGCAATATTTGTACATATAAATATATTTGTAATCACGTTTTTGAAAACGGCTCTAACGATTTCGATGAAAGTTACAATACCCCCTGTATTGCTGCTGTCTCATATCTGAGAAAATTCGTTTTCTCTAATTTCACAGCCTTGGAAATGTGATACGAGTACAACATTGATATACCTGGATGATATGTTTATCTATTTTCACCCGAGCAGAGCTCAATCGACCAGGTACCACCTACTAACTGACTAAAATCGCTCTAGAATATGATAACACTGATAACACAGTAAACTTACCCGCCGACAACACTCGAAAAAATATTCCTTGCACTTGTAATTTAACCATTTTACAAAACAATTCCTTAAGGATGTGCAGTAAAATCCTATCTAAGTTATACCTATTCCGCTAGACTGGTCGAAACACGCTGACCTGATGCAAACCAACCAGGATTATTTATTAATACAATTAATTCAGTTTTAAAACTTGAGAAGACGCGACCAATAACTACTGTTCAAGAAAAGTAAATAATAATGAGTCAGGGCTTGCTACCAATATATATCGAGTCAAAAGTACCAATTAACAAAGTTTTTTTGTTATCAGGTATGATTTACCTCTAAACGCTGATGAGCTAACAACTGCTCTGCGTAACAAAGGATTTGGCGCAGGATTTACTTGTTTTTACCGCGTAATAAAGTGGCCAATTTATGAACCCAATGTAAAAGAACATAACTTGGAATAACCGGTCAAGTTTGAGTAAGACAAAGGGTTCCATACCACACACAATGTCTGTGAAAAAATTAGGATCCTTGTACGGGATTAAGATGTCATTGGGTTTGAAATTTATATTATTTGCCACGGTAGCGACTACAGTTATTCTGAAAAAACTACTGGCTAGCTATGATGCACCCCTGTGACAGTTACTGACAGACAAATAGACGGTACAGGCTTTGTAACGTAATGGTCCCGACGACGTCCCGTTAGCACTCTTTGGGCACGGAACCCTAAAACTAGTTTATTTTCTTGCACACTTGACACGATCAAAAAAATTGCAGGAACAATCAAACTGGACCTGTTTATATTATTAGACACTTTTTGCTACGTCATGCTTATTTTTTTCTTAATACAAGTTTTGATTTTGTATGACATGCGTGTTTTCATCAAACCGGTGTTTCCTCTAGCTGTCTCGAGTAAAAAAAAAACAGCTGTTACGATGTTACAATATTATAAAGGTAATGAAGTAAATAAATAGGGGCTGAGACCAACATTGCTATTGGAAAGATTACGAGCACAATACAATACAATAAGTGCACTTGAATTTTAATTTCTCTTTTTTTCAGACTGTGTGCAAAAAGTAAATATTTGTTGAACTTTTATCAGAGTGATGATTAGCGGAATGGGGAAATGTGGGTGCACCTCTGCGTACACCTTGGGGATTACTGGCGTGATGTTATCTTGTGTGTAATGATTAGCTATTTCAATGATTTAACAGCATTTTTGAGGAAATAATCACTTTTTGCAAAAATCAAAGGGCAGGGATCCTATTTTTAAACCTTAAATTAATTCCTTCAGTTATTTAAATCATAATAAAGTTGTTGCACTGTCTAACCTACTAGCCTACGGATAAAATGAAAACATTGATTCAATATTGGTTGCTCGATCTTATTTTAGAAAACATACTACCTAGGGCAGGGGTTACCAACCTTTTAACATACTCGCCTCCCCAACTTTCTTTTAAAATCACTACGCATCTGAGTTACTTTGTCGACATACGTAGAAAAGCATAAGAATGTACAGCGAGCGAAAGTGAGATCGAAAATGTTTGAATAGTTTAAAATTTCCCCTTGGATAGTTTAGATTGTCTTTTGAGCATTAAAACAGAAATAGAAGTAATTTTGTGAAAAACTCTTATGAGAATGCATACCTAATGTAAATTTTGTACAATTTCAGATTCGGATCATTTTTCTTTTGACCATTCATACAGAAAAAGAAGTTTATTATTTGAGAAGCCGCGGCCCCCGGGTGGTCACTCTATGCCCCCCGAGGGGGGCGCGCTCGACCGTTTGGGAATCCCTGACATAGGGAAACCATTAACGACTGTACTAACTGATATATAGAAATAAAAACAAATGCGACAGCCGGGTCAATCTTTAGTATTTAAATACTGCAAAGTTAAGTTATTTATATCCATTAGGTACAATACGCCCAGATTAAATAACCTATGAGCACATCAAACGAAGTAACAAATTAATTTTGTTTACTTATTTCCAAAAACTCGAACAAAAGTCGTTATACGGGACGAGCGTTATGACCAGTTAAAAGCATTGTAAATTATATTATTAACTTTGTCGAGGTGTCGACGAGAAAAGTTTAAAATTAATGTTAAAGGTCGCAAGAAATGTATATTGGAGTATTATTATTATTTAGGCTGTTAAATGAATGACACAAAAACGGGAACGACATTTATGATTATGAGTAGGTATCGTGTGTCATGACTGGCTTTAATATGAGCGCGCATAAAAGAGAATAGCCAGCCGTCAGCGTCGTAATGAACACGAAACTATTAAATGTCTCCTCTATTGTCGCTGGAATGTAAACGTGTTAATATAATGTAGGTTGTTTTAAAATACCTTTTTTGTGTTGATGTAATTAATTTAATTTGTTCTTGCCCTTTCCCATTGTGAAATTTATTTAACCAAATGATTACATGAATTAATTTGTTTGTGAAATATATAAAAGCATGTACGCACGAACGCCATACGAACCCAGTTCGCGCTCAAGCACCCCGCTCTTTTTAGTGACCATGGATACGGAATTGGATCGCAACGAACATTTTTGACGAACACAGTGTTTTACGAGTATGTTCGTTAGTGGTACGTACATGCGAACAAAGTGTTTGATGTTCGTGTGCACCATGTTCTTGTACGTTCGAGCGTGCACGCCTTTCGTAAGGCGTGCACGCCTAATAAATAACTCGTGTTATTTATTTCATTCATAGGTATCTCTAATGCGAAATGTCCACTTTGCGGAAGTTGACTTGTGCAAGCGACTTTCAACATGTAAACGCTCGCGCAAGTGGACTTCTGCAAGTTTTAGTCACTTGCCAAATTTGCTGCAAGTCCCACGTGTGTACGGTTGTTTTGAACTTCCAGCAAGCGCTTGTTTTTATTTTGTTCACACAAAAAGTTAGAAGTTTTTAGGGCAAGTTCATAATTATTAAGCTGGAAAATATTCAATTAATTGTTCGATACACTTGATACCTTGATTGTATGTGTCAAATTTTAAACTTCAACATGAGCGACCAAAAAGTAGTCTGGATGGCAACCAGTCGGTTATCTTTCAAACTGAAGGCACGTGATCATATTCGTGAAAAGTTGGCAGAATATTTGCAGCGCTGATTTGCTGGATTTGTTTTCTCCTCTACCTATCGTTATTTCTCCTGACAAAGTTTATTCGGTTTATATATATCTATATATTATTAGGTATTCATTTTAAAGTTATCTGTCACTTAAGTTGCACCTGCCATGTTTTGTTTCTGCATCACCCTAAGGTTGACTGGTAGAAAATGCCTCAGGCATTAAGTCCATCTTTGTACAGTATTTTTTACTTGTGCATAAAGTGTTAAGAAAATAAAAATAAATAAAAACTATGGTGCCGTGAAGACACGGTGAAACTCATATCTTTTCATTCCATCTATTCGAAAAGGACGACTTGGTTCGCCTTTAAGTGCACCCAAAGGTGGTGTTTTCTATAAGAAACTTTTAGCGGGCAGTAATGAGTTTTTAATCCTCTTTATAAGTGCGCCTCAATTATCTTTTTATCACATCTATTAAAAAAGAGCTAGTTTGTTCTTCGTAAACAGGGACCAAAATAGCACTTTGATCCCTAGGGAGCAAAGTAGATTTGAATTTGGAATGTGGATATTGTTAGAAAAAGTTCAAATCACCAAGGAGATCATTCACGAACATTGTATGAACTAGTAACAGGCTGGCAAGAAAGAGAGAGAAAGTGTGAATTATTATTCACACTGACAAGCCTGGTCAAAATGAAAATCCAAGATGGCGGCAACGACACAATATGACGAAAATTTTCAAATTTTTCGTCATTGGTGTCGTTTACATAGTTTTCGAGGGCGCCAAAGCCGATAGTGAGGTCAAAATGAAAATCAAAGATGGCGGCTGTGAAAATTTTCCAGTCATGGGTGTCTTTTTCATACTTTTCGAGGGTTCTAAAGCCGATAGTGAGGTCAACACGTAAATCAAAGATGGCGGCTACGGAAATTTTCAAATTTTTCGTCATGGGTGTCGTTTTCATAGTTTTCGAGGGTTCTAAAGCCGATAGTGAGGTGAAAATGTAAATCCAAGATGGCGGCTGTGAAAATTTTCAAATTTTTCGTCATGGGTGTCAATTTCATAGTTTTCGTGGGTTCTAAAGCCGATAGTGAGGTCAAAACATAAATCCAAGATGGCGGCTAAGATAATTTTAAATTTTTCCGTCATGGGTGTCGTTTTCATAGTTTTCGAGGGTTCTAAAGCCGATAGTGAGGTCAAAATGTAAATCCAAGATGGCGGCTACAAACATTTTCAAATTTTTCATCATGGATGTCGTTATCATAGTTTTTGAGGGCGCAGACGTGAAGGCAGGAGTTTTTAAAGCTGCTAAATTCGATAAAGAGTTCAAAATGTAAATCCAAGATTGCGGCTGCGATAATTTTGTTTTGGTTTTAGATCATACGTGAGAGATGAGAGTAGGACCGTACACGTTTTTTTTTCTCATAGAGGGTGATGAAAAGTAGAGTGTTCACCTCGGGAGCAACACTATTTTAAGCTCGAGTGACGTACTTTGAATCCCTCGCTGCGTTCAGAATCCTCCACTCCACTCTGGATTCAAAAAAACACTCTCGCCTTAAAAATTGTTGTTTGCTCCCTTGGCAAACAATCTACTATTTCCGCGCACTTTTTGAATTTGGATGTTAATGTTCAGCGCCAAAGAAATCAAACGCAAATATTGTTTGAATAAAGACTGGCTGGTACGACGGCCCATAGTCGCGCCGCCCGCCGGATGAATAAAAAAAAAGAAATCAAATTAAAAACGCGCGAACTACAGCCCGCGTTTTCATCAATTTTCACGGATTGTTAGATATGCATGGTTTTGTTTTGAAAAACGAATTCTTCAAGTGACAGTGAAAGTATAGAATTAACTCCTGAAAGTATTATAACTGACGCAAGAAATGTGATGGATAATCTATTACCTGCAAAATCGCGGGCGAAATATATGAAAGTCTATGGTAATTTTATTGAATGGAGAAATGCAAGAGGCGCCAAGAATTATTCAGAATCTGTGTTTTTTGCCCTACTTCCAGTACTTAGCCAAAACTAAACAACCTTCCACTCTTTGGAGTATCTACCTACACAATGCTAAAATCAACAGTCAGTTCTAAAAACGACGTAAAACTGGACACGTATTCGAAATTAACAGCGTATCTGAAGAGGATGTCAGATGGATTTAAACCTAAAAAATGTAAAGTGTTCTCAGTCAAAATGTGGAGACTTTCCTTAATGAGGCACCCGACAAAGTCTTTCTTGCCGTAAAAGTAAGTAACTATGTATATGGTGGATTTGTAAAGTATACATATAGTGTTTTAAAATGCGCATTTTATTGTAACCTGTGTACGTCGATAGATACGTGTCTTAGTCACATTCGGTTTTGTTACAGGTGGCTTTAATTTTTCGAGTACATGGAGGAGGTTGTGGTAGGAGCTTGTCGTGGCAATGAACTTTTAAAAATAACTGTTGATGATGTCGAAAATCACTTGGATGATTTACTGTTAGTAAAGCTGACGGACACAAAAACAAAAATTTACCGATCCTTCGTAATCCGAGGAGAATACAAAGCTATTGTACAGAAATACCTGGACCTGCGTCCTGCTGATATGAAGACCAATCGGTTTTTCATCCATTATCAAAATGGCAAGTTATTCAAACAAGTTATGGGAAAAGATTTAATTTCTAACATGCCACAAGAAATCGTTACTTATTTGAAGTTACTATCAATATATCAAACTGTATACAGGCATAATACAGGACATTGTTTTCGTCGTACTTCTGCTACCGTTTTGGCAGATTCTGGAGCGAGCTTAACTGTTCTCAAGCGACATGGAGGATGGAAGTCAAGTGCTGTAGCAGAGGGGTATATAGAAGCCTGCCGGGGTGGCCGGAAAGTCTGAAAGGGATACCGTGGCCCCCTGGCAATGCACAGGCAAGAGAAGGAACACGGGTCGGTTTTATTTAGTAAGAGTCTGACACGCCCTCCCGCTCAACCCAGAACGGGAGAAGTTATCTTATGGTTTCCCAACCAAAAAAAGGGGTAAAAAAAAGAAGAAAATAAAGGGGTATATAGAAGATTCCATTGAGAACAAGGCGAAAAGATGTGAACACATCGTGGAAAACATTAAATTGCAACCTTCAGTTAATCCATCCATGCCACAGCTACATCCAAACAACGAGATTCACCATCACATTTTCCTCAAAATGAGCCAGATTCGGAGATTATTTCAAACACACAGAATATAAAATCTACAAAAATCTCAATTCCTATTATAACTGTAACAATAAATTTACGTAATTGCGAAAATGTCTCAAATGTAAATATAAGTTTTTAGTTGTTTTATTATTAGATACTATTTAATTTCAATTTAGTTGTTACTCTATGTTTTATTAAATAATAATATTTCTCAGAGGGTGATGAAAAGTAGAGTGATCACTCGGGCGCAAAATATATGTATTTTTGGCTCGGGCGACGTACTTTGAATCCCTCGCTACGTTCAGGATTCTACTAAACTATAAAATAAAATTCTACTCTAAAAAAGCGCCCTTGCCGTAAAAAATATTACAACTGTTGCATAATAATAATAATACCCCTTATTATACAACAGTTGCATAAATAACTAACTTCGCGAGGTGTTTTAATTTTTTTATAGGATATGCAAATGCATTTAGGTAGGGTGCAAACACGAATGTGGGTTATAATGTATAGGAAATATTATCACAGGAGTGTTTTAATACCTAATTATGTACAGTTGCATACAAGACTTTATCTACACCCATGATATGAATCCTCTATAAAAGGTTCTGAAACCATAGGTATAAACGTTGTACAGTGTTGTAAGAACTCTATGGAAATTCATGGAAAGTTTAATTGCTGAGTATCTAATACAAGCAAACTATGTATAGGTAATAATATAATTATTGATTGTAATAATTGTTTACATTTTGGATCGTACAATTATTGAAATGCACTTGAATATTTGCACCTTGTTGAATGTTGGCAGATCCTGATGTACTCGGAATATTTATTTATTTCATTAGGTTAGGGCGTTAGAGCGTTTTCGATTTCTCCAATGTATTATAGCTTGTGTATTTCTGCTTTACGTTTTAACAAGGCAATTTATTTCGAATATTTTGAGATATCCACGATGTGATCAATACTCAGCGTAGTTTTGAGCATTGAATAGATCCAATGGCGGGATACGACGTGAATTCGAATTACCCATAAGATTTCTTTTTTTAATTACGGCTCTTTGGTAGTGAAACGTGCGTGCATGACAATGTTATTTTTTTGAAATTCATAAAGATACCACGAATTGAGTAGTGAGAATGTAGCTGTTTGATAAGTAAGGAAGGGATCAAAAAAGCAAAGGAGTTGCATAGTGAAATTTAGTACAACATTATAACACTCGTTTGGATGATATTATGGTTTACTATGACACTGGTTGCTTAATGTTGGCAATAAGCTAATTGTTTCAGAAACTTTTATAGAGGATTTATAGAATGGGTGTAGATAAAAATGCATATAAAACTGAAATAGGTATGTAGCAATAATTATGAATACACACTTGCACATCTGTAAATGTAATTTTACTTGGACTATTTTATAATTGATAACACTATTTATCGCAGTATAGTTATATGAAAGCGGTTCATAACTGTCGGAGTGCCCTAATTTTGTTACTGCAACCAATTTCGACGTAGAACTCACCGGCCGCTGCCGTGGCACCGCTCGCTTCGCTCGCCGGCCGCAACCGTGGCACCGCTCGCTTCGCTCGCTCGACTTGCGCGTAGTTGGATCATACAAATCCTACTAAACTAACCTATTTGATCGAGTGCCCTAATAGTGATATTACTAGATTGTGCTCGTATCATAGTTAGAAGATTTAAGACTTTTTTTATTAGAAATTATTGCATTTGTTTGTTGTCCAATACAGAACTTTGATTAGCAGAGTTGATTGATTGAACTATTCAGGTGTGTCTGTTTAAATAATCTACGTGACCAACACACCAGGGCTTTTAACCGTTTATGATTATCACACATGATCATGATAATGAAATTGCCAATTTAAGTGATTATTTATGTACAACTGACGTTCATTGTATACATTTTCATTATATTTACGTTAAAAATACATACTAGTAAAATATGGAAAAAAAAAAGATTTTTTATGTAGTATGTAGTGATTTTTTTTAAAAGTATATTGGTTTTTTTTTTATTGACATTGTGATTTTATTTTTTAATGACTTGAACTTTTCATTCTTAGACATTTTAAGGTTAGGTGTAACAATTTTTGATCTTTCAACACAATCGATATTTAAATTTTCAATGTTTTGAACATTGACTTTTTACCTGTAAGTATTTTAATTTTTAACGTTCAAATAAATGTAGTCATATTTAATTATAAAAGGATAGCATTAGGATAGCCTTACGTCTATTTTTACTATGTGATAGATGCATGGTGCTCACATCCTTACAAACATTGTAAAATTATACTATATTTCTAACATTATAATAAGTAATACTAATAATAAGTGGGTATTTGAGGGAAGGAGGCAACCTGACCCCCGACACTACCACAAGCAGTGACATCTAAGGGAGCATGACGAACTTGCTGCCGGTTGTTCAGTTAAAAAATAATATTATCAATTGTCGAGGTCGCTAACTAACCACATACTGCAATACAACTCATTAAAAAACTTTGTAATTAGTAGATTAGGTCAACAATAAATTAAAATAAAATTAAAATAAATTGACTTATAAAATCAAATAAAATAAACAGATATTAATCATTAATATATATTCATATAATCTGTCAGTAGGTAAGCTAATTCTAGAGAAAGAACAGAAACATTGTCTTGAGTTAATCACAGCGACCTATGTAGTATGTGTGTGTATATGTAATATACACACAATCACATTCTTATCATTTCAGTAGTCGTTGATAGAATAGTTATGCATTTGAACAAAGGTTGAATATTACTTTAGTTTTAAACGAATTAAAAGGCAGATCTAGCAAAAAAGAGGGTAGCTTGTTGTAAAAGGTTATACCAAGCTCAACAAATGAGTAAACCTTATGAAGCCGGTGAAAGGGAGCTCGTAGTTTGTCCTTATTTCTAGTGTTAACATTGTGAATATATCACTGTTTTTAGTGAATGTATATATTTTGCCTAATATGTTTGCCTAGTATGATGTTGGCGAAGATGAATTGTGATTCCACTGTGAGGAAACCAATATCTTTGAAAAAATCTCTCAGATAAATTCTGGCACCTAGGTGGTAAATTGCTCGAACAGCTCGTTTTTGAAGGACAAATATATTTTGAATATCAGCAGCTTTGCCCCACAGCAGAATACCGTAGGACTTAACGCTATGAAAATAACTAAAATAGACTAACCGAGCTGTATCAACGTCTATTCGTCGTATTGTCTTACTTTCCTGACGGCGTAGGCGGCGGAACTGAGCCTAGGCTAGATATATGTTGGCCCCACTGAATTTTGGCATCTACTGTTATGCCCAGAAAAACTGCCGAGTTTCCAGTTTCAAGCCCCTCTTAATCTTAGACTATGTTGGGTCCTAGATTTCCAACAAAGGCATCGTTTACATCGTCAAAATCTAGTCTATTCTTGTCTACTTTAAAAATAAGAGAAGTATCATCTGCAAACAGTACAACTTCACAGATACCCTTTAAATAGAATGTTAAGTCATTGATATACATTAAGAACAAGAATGGACACAGTATTGAGCCTTGAGGTACACCTCACTGAACTGGTAGCCCGGAAGATTTCACACCATCAACATCTACACATTGGAAACTGTCGTTACTTCTGCAAGAAATTGCGGAAGTTACTTACCAGTGGACACTGCTTACTAATCGTTTTACTATTGCAAGTGAGAAACAATTGATAAATATACAGTGTTTAATAATATAGATCTACTATTCTATGACACTCGATTGAAATAAGAACAATGGATATATTCAAAATAAAACTGCATTGGAATTTGTAACGAACACGTCTTGGCACTACTGAAATATGCAAGAAGTGAGAATATTTTATTGGATTTTTCTGTTTAAAAATACCATTTTAGTCTTGGTTTGCAGCTATAGCGAATGATCTATGTTATTAGCTCTTTTAATCAGATTGAGACCAGATACACCATGTTGCTTTATCGGCAAACAGTAGACTAGTGTTCTGCTTCAAGCAGGTAAGACAGTACCATGAAAAATAATCAGTCAGGGAAATTCATTGATAAGCAAATAGACTACAAAATTAAATTACCCGTTTAACAATCACAACCATCGTTGAATAAAATTTAAGTAGGGCGTTAATTTGCTTAACATTTAATTTTCCTAACTATACCTCAGAGCCACCTGATGCAAGCGATATCCTGTCACATGATTTCAGGCAACTGAAACTTGTTTCTACACTATATAAAATACTAGCGACGTGCTCCTGCTTCGTACGGTTTTTACGACTTTACAAAACATCGAGATTTCTTAGGTTAACGTATCTTTAATACTAACGTGTTATACACATAAACCTTCTGGAATAAATTCTCTAAACGATGGTAAAAACTTCATCAAAATCTGTTGCGTGGTTTGGAAGAACAACGCGGACATAGAGACAAATGCGAAAAGCGACTTTGTTTTATATGTATAGATAGCACTTCTAATTGCTGACACTATAATGGCTGTAAGATAATGCAAAGCTTAAACCACTAAAGACAGAAATACGAAAGTAAGTGGTTGTATATACATAGTTCCTGCCTAGAAGCAGCAGTTCCGCGCAGGAACTACAGAATGCCACCTGCTGCGATCCTTACATAGGTACCTACTCCTTTTGCCTCGTTTATGTTCATACATCTGGGGCCGTATTGTGAAGTAATAATTCCATCCTTATTCCAGTGTGAGTGAGAGACGGAGCTATACAAGGCCGCTAACACCATCCTTTTTTCGCAGTGCGTGGAATAATGATGGCATTAATACTTCATAATAAGGGCCCTGGTCATACACGCACGCTGGTTGCGAGTATTACGCACCTGAACTTTCTGAAGCACGAGGTTGAGGTTATAGCCGGAATAAAAGATTTTCAAAACCCTCGAGATGCAAAAGTCACGAGAACCACCAAGTTTATAAAAAAAGAATACATGTAAGTTTCATGACAAAACACATAGCAGCTACATAGCTGTGAATAGAATTCTTCACAGGATCAGGACAAAGTTGGCACAGGACCAGTGTGTCGCGTCTCGAAGGCGGGGCCGAGCAGTTGGCAGTATAATCATATCTTTTTGAATCTAACAATCTTTTCAGTGGTTCCGGTAAAATTGAGAACTATTTTTCTTAGTAAGAAAATGTTATGAATTTTAATACTTAACTAGTGACATTTATGGACTTTGAATGCCTTTTAAGGTGTTAGTCCGGTAATAGCGTAAACTTGCTGAATTTCATTCATTTGACAACGTAGACATTTATGTTATGAAGCAACATGAATCTAATGTAGACCATTGGGATGTTTTTATTTCAATGTGATTTTAAAACGCTCTGGTTACGAATAATCTAATGGGGATTTATTATTCAATAAGTTATTTCGGAAATAGAATTTTTTTCATTGCAAATCACAAAATAATGCAAATTTTTAAAACTATCCATTGATAGTAGGTGCATATTTTTATTAATCATTTAGTTCGATTGGGTATAGATAATGCAATCCACGACAACGCGCCCCAATCCGCTCCGCTCCGTACTAAAGTACAGCTTACAGAGTAATGGCGGAGTGGGGCGCGTCGTCGTGGATTGCACTATCTGAAAAAACTACTACTACTACTACAGCGGAACCGCAGTATGTCAATTCAAATGACGCGAGTCTTTTGAATTGACCTACTGCAGTTTCGCTGCTATGGTTTCGCGGCGGAGGTGGGGCGCGTCTTCGTGGATCGCACTATCTGTAATACATAACCACATATTTTTATTAATTTGTAATAAGGTTCTGTCTGTATTTCCATACTTAATTTGCGTCGATTGTTATACATTTTATCAATGTTCATTCGTCAGATTGGCCCACAGACCTTGTAAGACCTTGGATATTGTTAAAGGTCTGACGATATATTATTTTGCGTAAAATAACTAACATTAGTAATACTGCCTCGTTGGTCTAGTGGTCGCAAGCGCTGCTGCTGAGCATGAGGTCTTGGGTTCGATTCCCGGGTCGGGCCAAGTGTTATTGGGTTTTTCCATCTTGAATTGCTCAATAACAGCCTGGAGTCTGGATTTGTGCCCGGTTGATGGCAATAGGCTCGCCCCCTATTACATGGGACTTAAACATAACTGACGTAATGTGGGTGTAACTACTACAGGTACACCTCTGCCCAACCCTTCGGGGAAACAAAGCGTGATGTTATGTTATGTAGTAATAAAGTTTTTTTTCAGTACGTCGTCTTGTAGGTCAACCTGGTAGGTTGTCGGCTGCTTAACCGGGCTATCCCGTTGTGCCTTAGTAAAAAAGGCCTAAAGTCAGGTCATAAGAGGATATTTAGTCGACTTATTTCATACATGTCATATTGTTATTATTGGGTTTTTCCAACAGGAATTTTTCAGTAGTAGCCCGGAGTCTGGAATTGTGCCCGGTTGTTGGCAATAGGCTCGCCCCCTATTACATGGGACTTAAAAAACATAACTGGCGAAATTTGGGTGTACTACAGGTACACCTCTGCCCAACCCTTCGGGGAAACAAGGCGTGATGTTATGATAAGTTATGTTATAACATATTTCAAGCATAATTTGAGTTCCGAGTTGAGTTCACGATTACTGACAAACTCAACAACAACAACAGAAGAAGTGGCGCAACAAACTCCCCAGCAGCACAGCTGTCTGTTCAGTTAGAAAAAATATCTATCGGGGTATCTAATAGAAAGTATTACCACCGCCCGCCTGCATCTCGGTTTACGCTGTGTTGCGAAGCTTTCAGTCAAGGTTGTGATATCACACGTGTGCACTTGATGTGCCGATAACATCAAATTACATGTAAGTTGGATGATTCAAACTATTCTTTTCGTTATCATTCACCACTTAACGAACTCTTTTGTTCAGTGATATTGTCACTTGAGACGGGGTAAAACATCATTAACAAAGGCATTGTTTTGAGTATGTTGATAACATTAATCGAAAAAAGAAAAAAAATGAGATTCTCGGATTAACCCTATCTAAGCAAATATCAATAAAATTCAAATGTTTCAAAGTCATATTTTTACTGACAGCGCAGCGTTCCGAAATATGCTTGTTAATGAAGACTAATAATAGGAAGAGGTAAAGTTTGTGAGTTTGTATGTGGGGAATAGTCTTCGGAACTACTGATCCGATTCCGAAAATTCTTTCAATAATGGGAAGCTAGAGTATTGTCGAGTGTACTAGAATATATTTTATGTTAATACAATAAATTTCACGCGGACAAAGTCGTGGGTAAAAGCTAGTTGATTATACACTCCCGGACCTCTGAATCGAGCCTCCCATATTTTCGTTTAAAAGTCTCTATCTTTTTAAATAATAGTACTACAAAAAAAAAGCGGTTTTGATGCTAGTCGCTTACTATGATCTCCGTTGTCATTGCTCCAAATTGGAAATCGAAACACTAAAGAAAACAGTTTAATTGCAATAAGTCTTTCGTCTTCTTTCGTCTTTTCGCGTTTCTCAGGGGCAAAATTAGCGTGGAATTTTTAAAGAAAACAATGGTTTACATAGAGAAAACGTTTATTTAGTAACTTTACCTCCAAGGGCATTTAAGACGGCCGTCATGCGGTTTGGCATGGAATTAATTAATGGCACTATGACGTGGTGAGGAATGTTCTCCCATGCTTCCAAGATGGCAGATTTCAGATCCTGCAAAGTTTCTGGAGCTAGATGGTTAGTTCGTACACGCTTCTTCAGCTCAACGCATAAGTGATCAGGGTGAATTAATATCAGGGCTTCACATGAGCCTCTGGGCAGGCATTGACGAATGTATTGGTCGCTATTTAGTGACCCAACGACAGTTTTTCTTCGGTGGAAATTTCGCCCCAGACAGTCCATGATCCACCGCCGTAACTCACCTTCTGCCACCACTGCCGTAATGAAGCATTGCTAAAAACATTCTCCCTGTCTTTGATAGACTTTTCTACGTCCATCATTGCCGTGTAGTATAATCTTGGTTTCATCTGTAAAAAGAACCTTGCTCCATTGACGTTGAGTCCAATGTTCGCGTGCAAACTGTAGGAACCATTCTGTGAGCTCGTGTCAGTTTGGGACCATTGGCTTGCATATGAGGTTTCAGGCCACGTTCTTCGAGTCTCCTTGTAACAGTCAGTCCATGAAAGTCTCGAAGCTGTTCTTTGACCTGTACTGAGGTCAGGTGACGATTACGCAGGCTGATGGTAAAGATAAACTGATCTTGTCGTGCTGTAGTTACCCGGTTACGTGGTCCTTCTGGATGGCGCACGAAGCCACCATAAGTCTCTAGGTATCGATGTTACATTCTTTTAACGGCAGAACAACTTACATGAAGTTACATGTACTTACCTTTTGCTCACTAAGCCCAGACTGAAGAAGTGCCACAGCTTGCGTGGCTACTTCAGGTGCAGTATCCATAAATTTAACGTCAGAATGCATAAAAAATAAGGAAAAACAATTTCGATACTCTTTTTATGCAAAACTAATAACTAAATAACTGTTGAATTATAGATGCTCTAATCAAAGCTTATTGCTTGAGCGAACAAACTTCGATTTTCTCCCTTTTTGAAATTCGTGAATTCAAATTTGGAACAATGGTGACAACGAAATGATGGCAAATGTCAACTTCAAAACTGCATAAAAACTTTTTCCTAGACTTATCATTATTTTGATTTTTTAAGCTTAAAGACATAAAAATGCAGGGTGGCTCAATTTAGGAGTCCGGGAGTGTATTTATTGGTAAGTGTCGTCTTTGAATAAAGTTAAGGAATTTATAAACTAGACTAACTAAAGGGTTAGCAATTTCCTTAAGGGAGTTGGTGGTTTAAACAGGCATTAAAAGAAACTGACCTTTATTGCTGTTTAGCAAAGTAGTTATTATGATGTCTCTAAAGATATAGTAGGAATATTGTCGAAAGTTTCAACTTTAGGTTGTACCTAAATGTATTTGTGATAAAAAATATTATAATATCTACATAATATCAGTATCAAGTAAGTACATAAGAGAGAGATAAATAACTACTATTATTATTGTTAATAACCCAGTCTGTGAAAAAATGCATACCTAAAACAATTTTTATGAAAGTGTACGTAGTAGTAAACTTTTTCATCATGGCCTACACCATGATTGAGATTTATGTGAATATCAGCTGCTTATCAACTCTCAGGCACAACAACAGAAGCAAAACCGTTTGTGTTTTATGTACGTAGGTAGGTACTATACTATGCCTCCAATGTCAACTACTTCCAGTGCAATAACATGAACTTGGTAACTGGAATAAATACGCGTTTCTACACTAATATTACAAAGAGTTTGTAATGCAAAATTATAATGTAGTGTGATTTAACTCCGAAACTACTTGTTCGCTTTCGTTTTTAGGACACTTTTTATGTTAAACCACGCGGACAGAGTCGTAAAAGCTAGTCATTAATGAAAAAAACAGAAAAAAATAAAAAAAATACGATGCGCATGGTTTATTCGTTTTTTCATTCATAATCACAAACAATATCTGAAAACAGTCAGTTTTAATCAGTATGAGCTGAATTCAATTATAATAGTAAAGTGCCAACCGTTCGTAGGGAGGATCTACAGGCCATTGTTGCTGGCGATGAAAACAAAAACATTGTGCTGAATTGTCTGTATTATAATAACTTGAGCGACAGTACCTAGCAGAGAATGATTATTGTGCGTACCTAATTTTAATAATCTCTACTGTAAAGTTAGCTCTATTTCCTGTTATTTTTGGTACAATTAATAATTCACACTCGTCAATAAGGATATTGCAAAAGTAGTATGTGTTAAAGTCGGTAATATTTCTCTCTTGAGTTAAACAATTTTTTAGTAGGTCGAAGATTGTCATTAAATAATGAAAGACGAAAATAGAAAATGTGAAAAAAAAAATACTTACCAACATCACAGTTATTGGCGGTCATCTTCCGTGACACTGACAACTCAACAAACAGTGTACTTTCACGTGATTAATACTTATTTACTAATTGAAAAACTCACTGAACTTGAAAGCGCGTCAGCGTACGCACATAGTTTATGTTGAAAGCACAGCGGTCACTTTACTCGAGAGCCGGAAAGCGACCGAGGAACCCGTGTGATCTCGTTTAGCGTCCCTCTAATAATACTATTCGCCGCATGCGCACTGCGTTCAATTGCCATAATAGAAAATACATTAATCACTGGACGTCGAAACCTGCCGATGATGCTACAAGTATGTGCCGTACAATCGCCGCAGTATGAAAATAAGCCAGTAACAATATTCAACAAGAATCGTGTGCAAGACGTAGGTGAAGAACCTTCGACGTCATCACTCCATGTTTTCATATTTAAACATTATATAAGTACCTACCTACCTACTATTTCACAACTCTTTGGTTCGTAACAATGGAAGGTAGTTAGTTACTGCTTTTTAATGGCAAACCATTTTATTTTAATAGTAATGTAGTAGTCATGAAGTTTTATTTTTCATAGCATTTTTTTTCTTGCTGCTGTGAAACATTGTGCAATTTATTTACTTTTAATTCTCTAGTAGTAAATGTTTGAAAAAATAAATTGCCTTTTCTCAAACATGCTTGGAAGTCCTTCGACAACCTTCTTCGAGATAAATCGTAAATGCTGCACTGCACTGGTGAAATACATGTTGCTGGCTATTAAAACAAAAACATTGTTCTGAATTGTGCAAACACAAACGCGGGGGAGTTTGTTGCGCTTCTTCTTCCGAGCTAATAAAGTACTAAGAAGTAATGAAGGGTGGGCGTTTTGGGGGACTGTATTATGTAATTTTGACGTTCGAAAAGAGATGATTCTACGCCTAGTTTGAATTTTGAATTTCATGCGAGCAGGCCGCCGGCAATGTTAGTATGAAAACCGATATTTGTCGTGTTTAGCGGCCGAATAAACTAAGTATGAAAACTCATATACCTACCGTCGTGTAATAAAAAAAATGTAAAGAACTTTTTACTTCGACACAAGGCAACCAAGGAGGTAAATGATCTAAGTTTTTATTCAAATTTCAATTTGGCTTACAAGTAGAGCCGTTTTAAGTAAAAAAAGGAACATTAATGGACATATTGGCGCGTGAAAAAGTATCGTTGGTCGTCATTGATTCAGGAATATATTATTAATTTACTTTGTTTAAATTTCCGCGCATTATTTGAGAAAAGTACTATACAAGCCTTGGCGTAACCAGGCATTGTTGGACGAACGTGAAAATGTGGGCAAAGGCGAAGCCGAGGCACAAATACGTGAGTCCCTGCCCCTTTCGCAGGCCGCGGCAGTAAATGCAGTCCCTTAAGCAAAAAAGGGGTCAACCTCTTGATAAGTTTCCATTCATCATAGGATTTGAAAAAGCGATTTTCGTAACCTTTGACCTTGAATAACTTACGACGCAGACACGAGATTTTATGAGACTTTTGAGACAACTTTTTGTACGCCACAATGAAAGTGTATACGAGATTTCCAGCTTATTATCTCTCATTCCGAGGTGAAACCCCTAATATGACTGGACATGTACTATTTTACCATTTGCGTTAGTTTTTTGAATGAATAGTTACATTTTTCGTTTTAAGTTTTACTGTAGATAGTATGACAAATTTTATATTATTTTATTCCATCCAATTTTTAGCAGATTTTCAAAAAAGTTTCGGAAGTAAAAAAAAAAAAGTCATTATAATGATAAACTGATTATTTAATGAATTCTATATTCATCAATTAGCACGAAACAGTGCATAATTTCATAGAAATTACTTAAAATAAATAAAATTAAGAGATTTTAATTGCTAGTAGAACGTTAACTTGCCGGACGGTAAATTAAAACGGGGCCGCCACTTCACCGTTCTATTGTAGTGGTAGCTAGTATGTTATATAATGAATTAGCTCGAGACCATTCATCATTGCACGGCCCTTTGTGTGACAAACCCATGAAATATTCATTCAATATACCTACGATGTTTAAAAAGACATTAGTGTTATTGATACCTGCTTCTAACCGAACACTCGTTTTGAAAGTAATATGTTTAATTTAATTATCTAAGTAATAGGTTTCCAATATAGGTACCTACTTATTTTATTTAAGAAGTATTTAAATAGATAACAACGTCCTTGTTACAGAAAGATACTCATCCATGTTAGTTCAACCGACTTGGCATTGGCACAAATTCAATAGACTTTTATTTTTAGTTATTCCGAGTCGTTACAAACAAGATTTATGAACGAAATTTTATTAAAACATAAAATAATTATTACAAAGATCTTTCATTTAGAATGTCGTTTACTGCCAAGTGCCAAACATTCGCTCTAACAAAATGATAAAACATTGTGTACATTGGCTAAACGTCACGTATTCAAAGCATGAAGCTACATATTTGGCCACACAAAACGGGCTATTACCGTCGAGAGCTCCACATTGATGGCTATACTTTGTTCGTGACACGCAAAAAAGATATGTGTTTGTGCAGTTGCATCAGCTTGCAATCTCTGTGTTCGTTAGATACACTAGCAAAGGAAGTCATTCCGGCGGTAAACAATAACGCACGGTCGGAAACGTCTTTCACGCTAGACCGGCTCCGTCGAGTTGGCAAACGGCGGGCCTGTAAAGAGCGGGCAATTTGCGCGGTAACACCCGCCGGATACTAGCTGCTCATTAACTATGAACGCCGTCATCAACGACTCTTCTTCAGCAGAAAAAACGGCGTTTAACCGTAGCACTCTCAACGAGTAAACGGTCTGGTGAGGTGCTTTTGAACGGCCACCGCTTCAAAGTGCATATAAATTGCGGAGAAGTGGAGATATGAAAGGAGTGGTAAACTTTTGAAAGGTCTAAATCTACAGGTCTCTATAATGATACAAAGAGGGTGGTTTGCTATAGCGAATAGTTGCTATATAACTATGTACTTGGCTCAAAAAGAAACTTGTTAAAGCGACACGCATTTTATGCGTTTACTTAAACTTAGGGAAACTGCACACTCGATCATTATCTAATTTTTATTTGGGCCATCATACGTAGAGTTGAGCCTTTTCATGTGTTTTCACACATACTAAATTTACTTTCCCTTCAAGAAAAAGAAAGACGGGGAATCGTTTATCTTGGCGATAGTAGACCTCCTTAGCATATTTAACATGCATGAACTCTTTGGTTACAAATGCTCCCCACGTTACCGACGGAGAGCTCGCGGCTAATCAGATCTTCAAATGACGACTTTCTGTGGGCTGCCATTGACTACAAAATACTTATCTCTTCGTTCTTTAGAACAGAACTCAGTGCAATGCAAAGATTTTCATTTTATTCTTTAAATGTCATAAAGCTTTCAGAGTTTCTGGACTAAAGGACTTGTCTTGAATTTCTGAGGTACAAATTAAAACATATTGATAATGTTGAAACTTGTCACTCAGAAATTGTGGTCAAGTGTTTATTAACATGCATTAAGATAAAAAGACAAGGTTTCTTGCGTTTGCATTCTTATTGTAAAAACCAATTATTTTTAAAAGAGTAACCGTGGAGTTTCTTGCCGGCTCTTCTCCATAGGAAACGACCAATTGGAACCGTGCACCTAGCTTCTGACGTTTCATAAGTGCCCATGTACTCGTAGGTTTATGTGAAATAAAATATTTTGAATTTTTAACATCAAATCAAAAAGTGAATCGGGAATAGAAACCTGTGGTTAATTGGAAGCATAAAACAAACGGCTAGCGGCGGAATCCTGCGTATGGAAAGGCGTATGTTCGAATGATTCAAATATGGCCTACAAAATGGATTTAAAAGCCTTCGACCCAACTCCAAATGATACCGTGTTTCGATGGACCAAATTAGCCTATCGGCTCAATGGAATAACAAACGATGATCGCCCGTTTGGTAAAAACCAGTGGTCCGCGATCAAAGCCTATTGAGTACTTCACAATCCTTGAATGGTAGAATAGTACTCCTAGGGGCTCCAGGTGTTGATAAAGAATTACTTGTCAACTTTTGTAAAGTGCTCAGTTCCAAGCTGTAATCACTGCGTAGTTCGTTTGTATTTCGCCTGTGCCTCGTTTGCGGGTATTGAAAAATGACAATATTTTTAGCATCATGCCTACCACAGAATCACACATGTATTGCCAAAAGCGGCACCCTGGACCCTAAGCTCAGTAGTCAAGTTTGCGACAGGAAAACTAAAGTGGTAGACACAAAGAAGAAAAAAAGTAATCTTTCGGGAAAATGCGCGAATAAGATTTTTTTCAAAAACCATTTCAACCGGCCTCTAGCTTTAGGTACTTTGAAACATCAAACACCGTTCAGTTTGAGTGGACACACTCTTGCATATGCTTCTCGTTCGCTTCAAACCCCACTGAAAGACTACTTGTTTACATTTTTCAACTCATCTCGCTGAATAGCCTTTAGTAAAACCACAGGAAATGTCTATAATGTTTGCTATTCATTTCTGGAATGAAAAAGCTTAGAGGCACCATGTTTATGCAGGTGTGATATGACTAGGTACTAAGGGTTTGTCAATATTAAATATTTGGTTTCTCGGGTTTTAAATCGCGATCCTTTTGTAGCTGCATTGTTATTTATTCAAAACTATATGATATAAAAATAGATAGATAGACAGATAAATTGTTTATTTGGTGCACACAAAATACATAGCAGAACATACAAAAGCACGATTAAATAATAACAGACTACATGGATTAAAAACATAGTGTATGCTGATACCTATACGGATATAAAAGTAAGTAGATGTTAGTAGGTCTATCGTACATAAAAAAGTCATCGAGTAGGAACATTGATTGGGTGACACTAGAAACTGAAGCTTGAGATACATAAAAGCTTTATGTCAATAGGATAATGACGTAAGCTTCTTATACTGTAATTTAGATTAGGCCCTTCGTAATATTTTTAAAGTAAACGACGCGTTTGAGCGAGCTAAGCCTTTTTCAAGGGTTGTATAATAGAACCCCGGTCGGCCCACGATTTGTTCCCACGGATTTTCTTGCGGTACGTAAAGACTAAAGACATCGCGACGTCGGCTTGAAGAATATTCTTATTTATCAAAGAGTTCAGCTCTCGAATAATGTTTGTACAGGCACCGAGCGCTGTATGAATAGTTATTGATTTTGAAAATAGTATCCCTGCTTCGGTTTTGAAATATGTTGTAAGTTTTCACAATCTGCTGATTGCGATTCGAGATGAATTGATATTCTTACGTGATTTTTATTTCCTGCATGTTGAATAAATGAATTAATCGTTTTTAAGTGGTATTTGTTTGACTTGCATGATTCGTTTGTGCATAAGACTTTCATTCCGTGAATTGAAAACACATTCGTCGCCACAATATGGACAGCTAACTATGTAAGTCCGAGGCTATTGATACCTATAGTACTTAATACGTTCATGGCCGGGAGCCCTCCTGGAGGGTTCGCCTAGTCGTATATGGGGTGCCGGGAGACCTCGCGGCGGGCTCATTTTAAATATAGGTTTTTCTTAGCATTCTAAACCGTGAAAATAAAATTTGGTGTATCTTTTAACAAGATTTATTAATAAGTATATCCGTTGGTTTTAAAATCCAAGCATATTCTTGTTTTTTTTTCGCGGTCACAAATATTCACAAAAAAATTAAAAGGTTGAACACTACATACTTATAGCGACAAGACCCCTGAAAACACAATTTTACTTCGTTTTACAGTGTTGTATAACACGGTTTAAAACCTAATGCCGTTGCCCGTCCGCGAGGGTTAACTTTAGCGCAAACGTAATGCCGGTAACCCTCCCGGACGGTTCACCTCCAATATGTATGGCGGCATGGCGTATGAGTTCTATGAAACGTGGGTGAAGTCGAAAGTTTTAAGATATATTATATACAGAAGCTGTTGGTGTACCTTTATAAATAAATAAAATATTTTATTTTAACTAATTTACAACACTGTTAAGACATTTATGTGTGAATCAAAACCTAATTCCGCCTAACAGCCAAGAAGAAGGACTAGAACAAGGGATGGAGGGGCCCGCCCCTTCATCGCTTGTTCTAGAAGTGCGTAATATTTCCCCGTTTGTGGTCGACATGCAGAACTTTTTTTTCCCCAGCTGTTATCGGTTCTACAAGCAATGTGGCCTAACTAATTCTTTGAGCTATGACGCTAACTTCGGTGCTTTCACCAATTTTTCTCTTTCCGTATTTTATTACTTAGGGGAACTTGGAGCATTGTTCTCTATGTCCTATTGAGTGACCGACTTTATGTATGAGGACAGACGTTGGAAGGGGATGGACTACCGTAATGAATATAAACTTAGTGACAAAGCTTGAGTAGTTAGCTGTCGAAACTGTATTAAATTTGTAACTTTTGAAAAGCTCTCTGAATTATCATTTGTTAAGTGGTTGATCTCTCACAGAGAGGCGATGGATACGTTATAGATTATGATTATGTAAATGGTTGAGTGTCTTACACATTCGTATAATAAGTTCAACAGTTACACATTCGTTTTCAGTAGCATGTAGGTACTTTTGTTTGTGTAATTCCTGCTTATAACATTACTGACAGAGTTTTTTTTCTCTTATCGGTACTAAAACTAAAATATAGCGCATGTTGTGATAAAATACATTAGACACCAAGGTAAGATTTCAAGGTAAACTTGCCTGATTATATTTCTAGTAATTTCACCTTGAGCGTTCAAACCAGGACGTTTTGGTAATCATTAGCAACTTCTATCACACCGCTATTATATTATATTGCTTTCAAGTCCATGAATAAGAGATTTACTCGCTTCTTATGATTCTTGTTAGTTTTGGTGACAATGTGATAATCGGATGCTGCCACGAATCCATCATGGGATAATCTCACTTTGATAGATGGGAACGGGAATAATATAGGTACTTCATTATTGGTTTCGCATTTTAAGGCCGTGCAACTACAATAGGTAACGCGTTACCGGGGCTTTTCGTACTTTTGACTACCCAACAAGTTTCACAGAACTTTAACTGCAGCTGCAATAGCTACATGGGACATAAATACATATACAGGATGGCACGTTTTGTATATTCAGGTAGTCAATTTTAACGCAAATTCACCACCTGAAGATACCAAACGCAATCGTAAGATCGTTACCTAAACGAGTTGATGTCGATGTTGTATTGAAAAAAATGGTGGTAATTTCGAAAACTTACTAAAATAAATTAAAGGATATGAAAACAATGCATTTTATTCATTTTAGACATCATATTTCATAGTAACATTTACTGCTTAAGACCTACATAATCGATATCTAAATAGAAATAGTGTTAGTTTAATTTTTCAAAACGTCCGGGTTCGATTCCCGAGCAGAGAAGTTTTTAAAAATGTATGAATGCAGTTTTTCTTGTTACTAAAATCGATGACATGGTTCCTAAGAAGAGATCTTCGTATGTCTTATAGTTTCAGACTTTCCCATACTGACCGATCTAAATGTGCCTCCCTGTATAAAGTTCTCCAAAGAAGGAATAGCAATGGTGGCTGCGACTTAGGAGTTTATAAGGTTCGAACGCCTGTTCGAACAGACGCTTTACTTTGTGTAAATTATTTCATCACCACTGCTTTCTAAATGGTGAAAACCAGCAAGTCCTAGATCCATCCTAGGGACATTTGACATCTACCAAAGCGCACTGGGCCAGCGTGGTGGGTAACGGCCCACTACCTCTAACAGACAGAAGGTCTGTGTATTAGCAGTGGTGGTTATAGGCTGATTATGCTTATGCTAATGCTCTCCCAAGCACAGAGTGGTTTCCATAGCCAGCCTTCCTAAACCTTGAGGCCGATCTGTTCTTGCGACAGGTTTGTCCGTTATACGTAAATATTTAAATAGCTATGTATATTCTTATAACGAGCAAAGCCGGGGCGGACCTCTAGTATTATCAAACTATTTATTTATTTTACTATTTATGTACACACAGAAAAATAGATACAGATAAGACATAATCATAATGATGAGTACAATGGTACTGCTTATTTCTTAAGAAATTTCTTCCAGCAGACCTGCGACAGGAGAAATGAGAAAGAAATGTAGAAAATAGTGTGTGAGAACAAGAAGTGAAAAAAATTAAAAATATGCGAAGACTTAAACTAAAATATTGAAATAAACCTACACGTATAACGTAATACTTTAAAATATACTTAAATAAATACATAGAGCTTAAATATAATAAACATACATACTAAAGGTATATAAATACTCACAGTTGAGAGGAAAGGTAATGCTCTTTTACTATATCAGCTGATCATATTTATATGATATGCAAACTTAAGAATTTTCTGGTCATGTCTGATGTAAAAATAAGCAATCATAAAAAAAAATTCAAAACAAAAATGACTCACTTTCCTCAGAACCTACGAGTAATTGGCACCGTTAATGTTTTCAAAATATAAATGGGTCTTGTGGGTTTGGCGTCATTTTGGTGATATCAGCCTGCATATATATGCACTGTCTTTATTAAGTCTTATAATGCGTGTTGATATTAAATTTAGTTACGACACAGCTAAGCGTACCTAATACCTGGCTGCCAGTCTTTTAGCAACAAGATCAGAGATTCGAGAACGTGCTTTTAAAATAATTGTCAAGGCTTTAAGAACTATATTTAATAAAGGCGGCGAAGCTATTTGCTGATAAGTCACAGGATGCGGGCGCCGGCGCGGCGGTTCGGATTCGGAAGCTGCCAATTACAGGTGCATCTACCGGTTCATCCGATGTTTCATCGCTCTAAACCTCGCCCGCATTCGACCCCCGGCTCCGTAAGCCAGCCACAACACAAATAAAACAGGGAGAGCCAATAGCCAATACAAGAAATACTAAAGGAAGAGCTCATAAAATAATATTTTATTTTTATTTCTCAGTATTGCATTTAATGCTTGAACGAAACTCGAAAATTCAGTCGATAGAACATTCATAGTTACACTGCAATATTGATATGAACATTAAAGTTGGTATATTGGATCGGTTCCTCCGGAGCAGGTTCAATGTGTACGTACAGAATAAAGTCCGAAATTAGGCCATGAAGTTAATTCCGTGTAAGCCAACACTTACCGAATGCATTAAGGAGCAAGTGGCTTAAGAGAGATTTATGCTGGCTATTTCAGCAGGTAGGCAGAATTTAATTACCAATATTTATGAGAAGGCTAAGAAAAAATTCTGACGGTTCTTTCAGGTAAGGACAGTTAGCAATACAATGCGATTTCCATCCAATTTAATGTATTTGAATGAAAATGTATTCCTGATACAAAATATCGAAGCTGTCTAGTAGAATTTATGCTAAGCAAAAGGCATTTTCAGTCCTAAATAAATATTAATTCACGACTACGTAACTCAGGTCTTTAGGTACGCCTCTTCTAAAGTCAAAGCATAGCATTGCTGAAATAAACTATTGTTTCGAATCCCTCCTCAGTCTTTTATATTATTATGCTAATTTTAAGAACAACTTAATACTTTATGCACATAATTTCTCCTTTATTTATACAGAATAGTATCCAATATAATCCAGCTAATAAGTTTCTTCAGAAACGGAAAAGAAAAAAGCTTATTATACCTTTATTACGGTTTATGAAATCTTCTGTATGCTTTCAGTTTTGTTTGGGTTACGTCGATAGGTACCTATCTGTGGTACCTGCCTATTTACTTTTTCTTTGAGGTTTATAGACTATGTTATAAACCTCAAAGAAAGAATGAGAATGGCATTCCAAAACTGATTAGGTACCATAGTTGGTACCTACTCAGTTTTGGAATTGTTAAGTATGAACCAAGTTTAATTTTAATATTAGGGGTTAAAGTATGAAATTGCCGGTTTGTACTGAAAAATTTAAATTCGTTTTTTTTTTAATTTAACATATTTATTTAATCAAAATAATTACCATTATTATCTATACATTGCTGCCATCGAATAGTAAGGTCATTTATGCATTTGCGATAGAACTCTCGTGATCTAGATTCGACAAACTGTGTGAAAGCATTTTGTAATGCCTCCTGTGAAGAAAACTTTTTATCACGTAGAAAATTGTCCCAATCATCCAACCAAATCAAATCACCCAATTGGCCAACCATCATGTTATCATGGAGCAATAATGGTGAAGATCGATTCATGAGTCGGGACTGTTTCACTGCTAGTTTTGCTATCATTGTTCGGAGTTCGGCACGGTAGACATCTGCCGTTATTGCTTCACCAGATCGGAGAAAGCTATAGTGAATAACACCATGCTGAGACCACCAAACAGTTACCATTACCTTTTTATTGGTAAGCTTTGCTTTAGGACTCTGTTGCGGCGTTTGACCTGGGGTCAACCATTGCATGTTTCGCTTACGGTTATCGTAAAGAATCCACTTTTCATCACATGTCACAATTCGATCCAATATTACTTCATTTCTGTATCGATTCAACAAAGCAACACAAGTTTCAACACGCGTTTCTTTCTGCAGATCAGGCAAATCATGGCACCCATTTCTCATATTTTTTTATTTTATTGATTTGACGCAAATGAGTCAATATTGTTGGTATGGTAACGTTAAACCACGCCACTAATTCCTGGGTAGTTTGGCTCGGATCGGCTTCCACCATCTCTTTCAATTCATTGTTATTCACCTGTGTGGGCGGTCTTCAACGTGATTCGTTCTTCAAATCAAAGTTTCCATCACGAAAGCGTTTAAACTAAAATCACTCAGTGCGTTCATTAGCAGTCCCCTCTCCAAACGCAACATTGATATTGCGAGCTGTTTCTGCGGCGTTAGTTCCGCGTCGGAACTCATATTCAAAAATAACTCGAATTTTCGAAGTATCCATCTTTCTTGTCTAAGCTGAATAAAAAAAACAACTGAAAGTCGATAATCGAATGTTCCACATTTTTTAAAAGAAGAACATCATAGGTACCATGTGAAAAAAGTTTAACTCTAAAATCTCAAACCATGAACGTTCTATGCCAATTCGAAGTATCTATTACAATAAAACGGCAATTTCATACTTTAACCCCTATTATAATTTTGTTGTAGGTACAATCCAGTAATCAGACCAATTTAATAACGCAAGTAGCGAATCATTTTAGTGTCCCTCAATTGTCATCAAATAAGAATAACTTTACAAGTATTTTTAACTTAGGGCCGATTTTTCTATAAACAGAGAACTTTTATCTGTGAAATAAAAATTGCGGTTTGACAGCTTTTGTGTAGAACAACAACAATGTTTTTTTCAGGAATTCAAAGGTTGACCATGAATCACTAACCGGTTTAGCTTTGTAAAATAACCGGTCGTAATCATTAAAATAGGCCTTATGAATACCTTATTGAAAGTATTGTTTCCAGTATGCATGATATCGCATTGTTTGTACTACTGCAGCCGACCTGGCAGCTCTGCCCCACTGTACACGAAGAACTGAAATTAAGCACAAAACGTACTTAGCCTTTTATTCCGCTGACTTTAACGAATACAAAATGGCGAGAGCGCATAATCAGGCCTATTTACATTTTGTTCAGGCCCACCTGACGCCAGGGAAGCGCAACACCGCTTGTGTGCCTATCGTGACAAAGTAAATATTTTAATTTCCCGCGTTATAATAATAAAATCTGAACTTTAGGGTCCAAGCATTAAAATTTAAGAGTTAAAATGTGAAGTTTTATGTATGAAAAAGGAGCTTTTTTATTATCATGACGGTGCTCTGTCGAAATGTGTAGTCAAGTTAAATTTTTCGAACATTGTCTCAGAATAAGGGTATAAAATTGTTCGTCTTCTCGAATGTACTATGAAACAATAAGTAGGTACCTATATTGTGGTGAGGTCACCTATTGCAGAGGGTGTGGGTTAAGTATAACAGGAGGCTAATGTGTTTTTAATACTTACCTTTCTTAAATATTCTTGGAGTTATTACGGCTATTTCTAGTATAAATGTTATAGTCAACACTGTTAATCATTCAAATCTACTTGTGTACTGAAAATTTCAATGTTCTATTCTATTGCTTATTATTAACAAGCTGAGCCCCGCGGTTTCATCCCGTGGGAATATCGGGATTTAAAGTATCCTATGTCCTAACAGAGGACATGGTCTAGCCATGTGCCAAATTTTATCCAAATCCGTTCAGCCGTTTTAACGTGAAAGAGTAACAAACAAACAAACTAACTCATTTCACATTTATAATATTATATTAGTTAGGATACTTTCACGATAGAGCTGGCTCTCCCAACCCTTTTGATAGTATAGGCATACCGCTGCTGTGTAAATCAGTGCGTTACCTTATTTTACATTCAAATCTAATTTATTTTCAGATTGTACTATGATCCGAACGAAACGAACTGAATACGAACTAAAGTCGCTGACATAGCCCAACGGATTAGCAAGCTGAAGTGGCAGTGGGCGGGGCACATAGCGCGCAGAACTGACGGCCGATGGGGCAGAAAGGTTCTGGAATGGAGGCCACGTACCGGCAAGCGCAGCGTAGGACGTCCGCCCACAAGGTGGACAGATGACCTAATAAAGGTCGCAGGAATCCGCTGGATGCAGGTCGCTTCCAACCGGCTGATTTGGAAATCATTGGGGGAGGCCTATGTTCAGCAGTGGACGTCCTATGGCTGAAATGATGATGATGATGACTATGATCCGAAAGTTTTGTTTGGAATTTAAATATTTGCTCTAAGTCAAGTATCTACAGGAGACCGAGTAAAATCAATTGTCCTCTAGACAAAGTGTGAGCTTACGATGGTAAATCGTAGACAACATCCTGTTACACCTGTTACAGCGGAGAATTTGTGAAATAATTATAGACTTCAAACTTCCATCTAAGGATATTATTTTTATTTGTCTATAGATCTTATTAAAAATGCTTATCACACCACCAATAAACACATCTTATGCCTTGACAACATTATATAACTTCACACCTGTATATTTTCTCAAAGATACCTATTGTACACCCTCATTTTACCAGTTTTTTCAAGTCCATTGTAATAAGGGGCGAGCCTATTTCCATCAACCGGGCACAAATCCAGACTTCGATTTATTACTGAGAAATTCTTGATGGAGAAACCCAATAATACTTTTCCCGACACGGGAATCGAACTCAGGACGTCATGCCTCAGGTACTAGACAAACGTGACAGTACTTGAAACTTAGAAAAAAATTATAAAATACACTTATCAAAGCAAATTAGTCTTGCTATGCAATCCTTACAGACCTGCACCAAATAGTTCCACTTCAACATAAGCCAACATGATGTAATGCTGACTTCCAGTTTACCCGTTTAGCTACTTACGGATGTTCGTTTTACCTCGGGAGCATTACAAGGTGTCTTTATGCTGCAGTGGCTGCCGGGCCCCGCGTTGAGCAATTGGTCCTCAGAGTAAACGCTTGCTTAACGATCCGTAAGCTTCTTACACGATGCAAGCATTGCATTGTTAACTTACATTTGCAGTTTTTCGTTTGTTAAAAATAATGATGTTTTAAGTTCTAAAAAGTGTAAGTAGTAGGTAAGCTTTACGTACTTATATCTTATATCGTAATACTGGTATTCAGCTGCATCTGGTTAGACTGGAAGCCAACCCTAACTTAGTTGGGAAAAGGCTAGCTAGACAAATGATGAGTTGACTTTGAGTACAGGTAGAAGTTAGGTGCTTGAAATAATTCCGAAAAGGACAAACTGTAAGGCCCACTGGCACCACAATTCACTAAATGCATTTAGCACTAAACGTACCTATTTAAAACATCGTTCTATTTCTGTCAATCGTTCGAAGATAACAGAGATAGAATGATATTTGAAATAAGTTTAGCGTTAAATGGATTAAGTGATTTGTGGATTTTGTGGAGCAACTGTGCAAGTGAGTAAGTGATGAATTTACCACAATTTAGATAGGGTAATTCCAGGATAGGTGCCCCAATGTGATAGGTGCCGTGACTTTGAATACTCAATGTTAGAAATATCGTAGGCTAAAATCGTACTATACAATAGGAAGCGCCCCCCCCCCGCAGACCCCAGTGCCACGACAACCGTAGGGGAGACGCGCACGCGTTTCGTCCGTATGTGTAAAAATCTTCCGCAGCGAGACCTCAGCAAGCGTTGAAATTATAATCGCAAGTACTTACTATTCAATATATTTTTACACAGTTATAAATTCTATTTTTTTTTTATTTATCTGATGATATTACAGTTTAAAGTACACGGAATAATGCTTTAAATTATAGATTTAGTTTTATCTTATTTTTAATTTAAAAAGGCATCGATTCTGTGCCAAAAGTATAGTTGCCCCATCTGCTGTAGCCATAGATGCCCTTAGGAGCATCTATCCCTAACTATTTCTATTAATGTTTTCATATCGCAGGTGGAAGAAATGCCTCGAAAATATAAAAAAAACCGTGCGTGGCGTTTAAGAATTTACCAAAAATAAGAAATGTGTAAATGAAATAGCCAGAACTTACAGAATACCCTCTCGGAAATTAAGAAGACGATTTGCAGAAACTAACAAGGAACAGTTAACCTTAGGTAGGTTTTGACTAAATCCGCCGCTCTTACATCACAGATTGAACTTAAGTTATAACTTAATACTATGTCTTAGGCGTAAGATGATTAAGAAATAATAATAAGAAGAATAATTAAGAAGATAAATTAGAAGAAGAATAATAAGAAAAAGAAGAATAAAGAAGAAGAAGAATAAGAATAAGACTGATAAAATTATCTATGTTAGTTCTGAAAAGTATATTGATTGCGTTAAGTAGATGTATAAGATGATTATTATTTCACAAGAATTAAAAAAAATATGTTTTTTTGGAGAATTCTAAATAGATTATATAATTATAATACATGATGCCACAAATTAATGTTAAAACATTGAATACAGACTGATTACATTGAAACTAGTCTGTTTTATTTCAATTAGCATCTAATATTGAAGCATTCATACAGCGAGTCTTCTATCCCTCACGGTAGGCATCTATCCTACTTTTGAGAGGGTCAAAAAGACATAATTTCCTCAATATCTATGAAACTTATGTACAAACAAAAGGGGTACCATCATAGATTAAAGATCAAAGTTACCATATGCAAAAGACATATTGCCAATAGATTATTAAGTAATTAATAAGTTATGGCTTCCTATGAAAAAGTGGGGCAGCTATCTTGGACTTACCCTACACTCATTTGGTCTTGTACGAGTACTTAGAACGATAATTAAGCCTGGCAAGATCACTCATCATTCCGGGCTCCTGATAAGATGTTTAACCCTAAAAACAGATATTTTAATTTACTTTCACGCAGGCTCAAACGAGATATGTAAGCAACTAGACTCTAAACTAAAGGCGTTGCTGAATAAACATTGCAATAAATAATGGAAGAATCGTATCAGGCGTTACTTGATCTATTGTTGTGACTGCAACATTGAACAAAATTCAATACCAACTCGTTTAGACCCGTATTAAGGGTCTCGCAAACAGGAGCAACGCGACGGCGCGCCGCGACTCTGATGCAAGAACTTCTATGTGAACTTCACGGAAATTGTTCTACCGGTGTCGCGTCGCGCCTGTCTGCGTAGCCCTTTACTCTCTACAAATGAAGAGCAATTTCAATATGTTAGCGAGGAACTTCTGGAGTACAGTTTCTTGGTAATTTCTTCTCATTTATCGTGGAACGTTGGTGAATAGGGATCTTCTGGGTGCGCTCGTTACATAGTAGATACCTAGATTTCATGTATTGGAAAGCAATGAAAGCATCCATTACTTGAGCTAAATGCCAATGAAGTGCCTTAATTGAATGAGTAATTGACAAAAATAATAATGAAAGGGTTATGAAAAACAAACGCTGCTCAGGGTCATATTCATAATACAAATATTGCAGTACAATCGGGTATTGTTTTCAATTAACCTTATTTGGTTACTAAAAAAACCTTAAAGATTTTACGATAACTACCTACTTATCTTAAAATCTATACTTACGTGTTTTTATCATTTATGTATGATTTAAAATAAAATGCAGAATCTAGATCGTCTCGAAAAATAAGGCTATTATAACTTGAGGAATTGTTAGAAGTACCAATTTCAATTTGTCTTTTCTAAATGTACTTCGTTAATAGTCGTACAACAACGGTACATTACGCCATCAGTCTCTTTAATGGCACCAAATCAAAGTTGGTTTTACGAAAGTCACGAACTTAGGAATAAAAGATTGATTAGCTTTCTGAAAGAAATAATATTTTTCTTACTTAGGTACCTACCAGTTTCTTTTTTCATGTTAGATAACCTTTTAGCGGTATGGTACGAATACCCGTGCATCCATTTCACGCCTTAGGGTAAATTCACATCGAACGACGCAACGCGACGTGACGCTGCGTACTTTTAAACAAATATTGAACTTATTTTCTTCATAAAAAGATATTATTATAATTTCAGTGCGAGCGTGAACGCGTGTCGAAGTACGCTGAGAAACGCGGTGCTGCGCAGCGCGTGTACTAAGGTTTATTTATTTATTACTCAATAAGTTGTGTAATAAATAATAATTCAATATTGTATCGGATCTTAAAAAAGTGCGTGTTGGGTCGCGTCTTGGTGTGAATTAACCCTAATTTGATTGAGCAACCTTTAATAGTTTAATTCTCAATACTTAATAAAAATCTTAAATTCATACATCAATTCATTCAATGAATTCCTGTCATTCAGACCCAGGTGTGAAACCATGAAATATTGCGCAAGAGTTCATTTTGTAAGAAAGGATTTTAGAAAATCCCCTAAAGGGGTTAAATAGGGATGAAAGTTTGTCTGGCAGTTCGACATTTTCGACATTCATTTTGTATACATTCAAACAAGTAATTTTAGTACTTTAATGTGAGTGTACTAAAGGTACACCTCTGCCTAACCCTTCGGAGAATACAAGCGTAATGCTATGTTATATGTGGTTCTTTACAGTTACCTAAATCCTTATTCGAAAATGCCACCAAATATTAAGTGGCTTTCCCTGGGGTCGGGTCAAAATCGTAGAAAGACGAATTGGAAACTACAAACAGCTTAGATTTATATCTTTATCCGTTTCAGAGAAATTCGACCGAGAATCTTTCTACAAGAATTTCATTTTAGCCATTTCCATTTCGTAGAAACCTTGTAGCAAAATTAATATTGTGTAGATTTTGTGATAAAATGAAATGGATTTGTAAAGCAATATAAATGTGAATAAAACTTGTAGTAGGTAAGTTATTATTTTGTGTTGGTTAATTATTTAATTAAACACTGAGTTAAAATTAATTCGTTGAAAACAATAACGTTAGAAGGACGTTTAGAATGACTGAATCTGATAATAATAAAATCTGAAGTAATAAAAGAACTCAAGTGCCTAACGACATTGAAGTTCATTTGGTTAGGAGGAGGAACATTTTGATTGCTTTCTTACTAATTAAAACTAAGATAATTTGCGGGCGACGGTTTTGACGAGAATGGAGTAGAGTATTATGAAAAAGGATTCAATGGTTTGGTTCTTGTGCTTCTTCAAAATTCAATTCAAATCCGAAATTCAAGTAATTTATTCAAACTAGGCTGAGAATCAGCACTTTTCGAACGTCAAAGAAGTTCTTCAAACGTTATATCATATAACATAATTATATATAATACAAATACCCTGTGCCGTTTCTGACCATTCTCCGGTGTAATTCTTCGTTGATGGCAGATATAGGTAGTGGTTTTCAAACACACACAGCTCTTAACTCAAACTCAAAGCATTTCTTTCAATAATAACATTTACAGGCACTTTTGAGTTATCACTTATCAAGGAGTCATTCAGTTTGAGTTATTTTGTGAAGCTAGTCGCCCATTTCAAACAAAGTAGGTTCCCGATGGAGAAGAACGGGAAAGAAACTCCATAGATTTTTTTTTTAAATCAAAACATTATGTATTTTACAATTTTATTCAACAATTACAATCTCAGTCCTTTCCAAGACAACTTTTCTTTTCATGTTTATTACCCACACAGTGACAAACGCCATTTTTATGCGCCACGCTTTTCTCAGAAGTCCGGAGTCGTACCCCGTATTTCAGTTCAATAAAACTTACTAACAATGCTTAAATGCTTATCAGTTAATTCTTTTATAATTAAACAATGCTAATATTCACTAATACAAAGGTTATTCAGATTAAATTCTACAACTTCACTCTTTCTCTTTAGACAACACTTCCTGTGATTCAAGGAATGTAATCAAACAACAGGTATTGCATTAGTAAATTGCAGTGTAAAATAATCTGTTTACTTTATAGTTAGTTTTCTATTATTGAAACTTATTTAGTTCTGGAATTAAATTATTACATTCAGTTATTGATCATAATATTGGCAAATTTCGCCATCTTCGTGACCTTAGGTAGGTAGCGCTTTGTCATAAACGAATTCTCTATGTCACTTGTTACTAGGACTAAAAACACAAAAATCATTAAATAAATGTTCCCTTTTAATTTAAACTTTAGTTTTAGTTCCAGCATTGAAATTAGTAATGGTTTCTCTTCTAGTCGAACTCACAATTTATTGACTGAGTTCACAAGTTGGGCAATAGATGGCGTAAAATCTCAAAGGGATCGATCATTCACAGATGCATGCAAATGGTTGTAACAGTATTCCACAGTAACCCATAGATGGTAGAATCAACGACTGTATGGTGAATACCAATTATAATAAGTAGTTACGCTGATTATGTTATAATCTTTACAGGTAGACGCTTTCGCGGCGACACGGCCATACTGAACAGCGGGGCAATATCCTACAATATTCAATTAATTGTAGAATTTGGTAACAGACAGTTTAGTTACGATTGAAAGCTTGTTATAGATCAGGCATCTATTCAGTTTGTCATAAATTGCATTTATGAAACAATATAGCATAGCTTTAGGTATTTTACTTGCGATTTGTTTTAAGTGATATTGCATGATCAGCTGTTGTATGTGATGTAAGGGAATAGTTTAATTTTCGCATGCATGCAGAAATTGAAGAATTTGTTACTTGCCAAATAACTCTAAATTGGGATCTAGGAATTTTATTTGTTTTTAACTAATTTAGAACTTTTATTGGGAACAAATAACTTTCAACTAATAAACGCTTTACCTGGAGATGATAAACAAGCTCCTAAACCTTGCTCTAAACACAAGCTATAGAGAAGTTGCGAGACATTAATAAACAGTTCCTACTAAGGCCCATATTACAGAACCTCACTAAAGACTCAAGCATTACTTAAAACTAGTTTCAACCAATCAAAAGGCTTTAAACGAGTTTTAAGTAATGCTTGAGTTTTGAGTGAGGTTCTGTAATACGGGCCTTAGTTCCATGAAGTGCAAACACTAATTCAACAAAACAAGTTTGAGATCCATTTCTTAAGAAAAGTTTATACTAGAATAACAACAGTGACCTTGTAATGAGTTTATTTTGTGAAGTAATTTATCTTGTGTTGTTATTGTACTTCCACAAGTTGTCAAGCAAAAGTGAAATTAACATTTACCGGCTTTTGAGTTATAACTTATCAAGGAGTCTTTCAGTTCGAGTTATTTTGTGAAGCTAGTTGCCCATTCCAAACGAAGTAGGTTCCTGGTGGAGAAGAATGGGCACCAAACTCCATGGACACTCTTTTGAATCAAAACATTATGTTACGGAGGTTATTTGTTCAACAATTACAATCAAAGTCCGTTCTAACACAACTTTTCTTTTCATGTTTATTACCCACACGCCATTTTTGTGCGCCACGCTTTTCTCAGAAAGCTCTATTTTATTTTAAATTTTAGATTGATTATACCTAGTTAAGTTTATGTTCTTCTATAATCACTGTGTACTATACATAGCTCTGATAATGTCGCAATTCCGACCCCCAAGATACAGGCAAATGCCTAGTTTGGGGCTCACTATCCAATGTGTTCTTGTACAACCTGATATTTGAATAAATAAATACATTTTAATTTTGAATTTGAATAACGAGCTATTCTGTAAACAAGTCATTATGAAAAAGCTTAGTCAGTTAAGGCGACAATAAACGACTTCTAATGATTTTATAGATACCAAAGATAACGTAATAATATATAATATAATAACGAGTAGTGTTAATGATTTTGAAAAAATATACGTTAAATTACAGAGACATTTATTTAATAACTTAATCTCTTTTTTACCTTGGCCAGAGGCTAAGCATTGCCATACAACGTGGCAATGCGGCCAGTCTCTTGGGTATACTAACAGCGATGCGTATGAATTTTTCGACGCTATATTGTAGTTTTTACTTAATCTGTGAATTTTGCTAATTTTATTATTAATAGTATAACATAACATAACATCACGCCTTGTTTGCCCGAAGAGTTGGGCAGAGGTGTACCTGGAGTAGGTACACCCACATTTCGCCAAATTCGATTTCATTTCATTTTAATTATTAGTATAGTTTAGTTTCAGTAGTTAGTTAGTTTTTAATCTATTATTACATTCTATATTGTATATTTAGAGAGTCTTGATAAAAAAACTATCAGGTTTCAGCATCCAAGGATTCAATCTCTGAATATTTTAGATTATGTTTCTATCACATGGTATAATTAATGTGTAAAGTTATGTCTAACGCGGTTTAAAATGAGAATCCCGTTAAAACTATCAAGCAGGGTTGATGGCTTCAAACAACCCGATTCCTACCGACTTCCCTTCGGAAATTCGGAACACAACAAACTAACTAACTCGTCATTGAATAATCACACTATAAGTATTTGATACACCATAAAATAAAATAAAACATTACATAACGCCTACATTAAATTTTTTGTCTTTATGTCCCAACAATAAAACATTTCGCTCTAAAATAACTCGTAGGCACACCCGGTTTATCGTGAATTCAATTTTTATAGAAAATAAAGTCTGTCTTGACGTCACTCACGCGTGGTCGCGTGACACCGCGGTTTCTTAGCAGCCGGGTAAGCCGCTCTGTACCGAGTTACGATAGAATACGCATGCGCGTCGTGAAACGAGAATGAAGGAGCTATTGCTCAGTTGTTCGGTTGTTGTCGTTGAATTTCGTAATGCGTTCGGCTCGGAGTTTTGTTTTTTGACGTAATCGCATTAGAACCATATAATTTGTAGTTAATTTGCATTTTGTTCGCTCACTATAAATTAAATTCATTACTAGTAGTAGTTATATTTGTTGTAGCTAGACGTTGTCTAAAGATAGTTTATTATGTTGAAATTACTTATTTAAAGTAGATTTCAAAGATAATTATTAGGATCAGTACCTAGGCTTAGGATGGCGGCATGTAGAATATTGTGTGATTATTTGCTTTGTGAGCAAATATGCTTTTCGAGGTTATTGAAAAATAAAATAAAATAGGCCGTACTCCCCCAGATATGACTATAAATTACAAACGACGAGGTGGTGTTTTCTCACATTTTAATGCTTCCTTTTACGATAAATATCAATGGTTGTCTGGCAGTTGTAAATTAAATAAAACGTATTGTTTCCCGTGTTTGCTTTTCTCAGATTCTAGTAGTATATGGAATAAAGTTATTTTTACATTTTAATCTGACGAATTCATCAAAAAACATGTGCAGACTGAAAAACATATTCGTAGCCGTTTTATGAGTTCGCGACTGGTAGGAATATAATTATTTTCAATAATTTGCATGAAGCTCTTAAATATTAGAAAATTAAATACAATTTAATATAGTTTTTACCACGTTTTTTACCACCCAAAGGCCAATGAAAAGGGCTTGCTTGGAGTTCCCCTACGTGATTGAATCAGAAAAGAAGAGATCTGCAGGAGAACCAAGGTAACTGACATAGCCCGAACTATTAATAATAACAATAATATATTTATTCCAAAAATTACAAGGCATAAAAATTAATACAATTTTGCTTAAAAGTAAATTATATTCCTAAGACTTACGTGCCTGAACTAGGTAATCCTGTGTTTCAGGCGGGAAGAGCTTAAATAGACTTAGAAAATAAATAAATAATCAAAAGGTTGACAATAGATCACTAAATATAAGTTGAGTAGTATAACTCTTAGTTTCTAATTTGATAAATACTTAACGTAGGTGAAATTTGTACATAATTAAGTATATTCATTGTAGCACAGTTAGTAATTATCTGTATCTTCGTAAGACATACTTTGGAGAGCATCCTTGAGAATTCTCTTACAATTTGTGTAGTTCAGGGAATAAATGTTTGCTTTCGACTTTAGTCTATTATAGAGAAGAGGGCCGAGGTATAGGTAAAATTTGGATACAAAAGCATGTTTTGTTGTATTTTGTGGACAAACTATACCTTTACGTCTTTTATTAGTATATGCAGTGCTGTAGGGTAGAGCTGTGTGTTGTTTTAATACAATACCCATTATAAATAGCTGTCTAACTGTTAATACTTCACAAGATTTGTATAGGAGGTTAGTAGGAAAAAGGAAAGGGCGGAAAGTAGACACTTTGAGGATCGCCCTTTGAGCTCTCTCGATGGTTAGTAACATTGTTTTACCCGCTCCACCCCATGAGGTAATACAGTAAGTTAATATTGATTGACACAGCGCAAACCCAAACTTAAGTGGCAATGGGCAGGGCACATTGCTCGCAGAACAGATGGCCGATGGGGCCGAAAGGTTCTGGAGTGGTGACCGCGTACCGGAAGACATAGCGTTGTAAGGCTTTCCAGAAGATGGACCCATGACCATGTGAAGGCCGCAGGAAACCGCTGGATGCGGGAAGCACAGAATCGGTCGAAGTGGCGGTGCTTGGGGGAGGCCTATGTCCAGCAGTGGACGTCTTTCGGCTGAAATGATGATGATGATACGTGTTTTATTAAAATTCCCTTTATTTTATGTTTAATAAATAAATAATGCGTCTATTTTAGGACAGCGCGGGCGACTCGGGCCACTGGCATTTAGTGGCGTCTTAAGTAGTGGCAATGCTGTCTGTCCAGGGAGTGTGCGATATGCCTTAGTTGATATAAACAAATAGAAAAGTGGGCATTTCATTTTCTGAATTTTATGTTCCATGTAAATTAAAATGCACAAAAGTAAAGTAAAAAATAAAAACCTGAATCTACCATACATGGAGTCAGTCAAAAGAACATAACTGCAGTTATAAATCTAAGTCAATGTTTAAAACAAACTGGGCACTACGCCCGAGCTTTGTGTACATAAAGATAATAAAATATATAAAAGTACTAACTAGCGGTCACTTTGTCACGCAACTTCTGAAAGGCAAGTTACATGGAGGCAATCTGTGACGTCAGACATGCAGCCGTTATTACCAACTTGTTTGGCGACAGATAAAATTAATTAATTTGTTTGCTGAATGCCTGAAATGAAATTAATGTTCATTCATTTAATAGCGACCAACCACTAATGAAATAGTTGGTAAACATCTTCGTGGAATGCAATGCATTAGGGGCTCGTGGCTAAATAATAACAGCCGCATGGGTCGATCTTCAACGCTTGCCGAGGTCGGTCATACCGAGACCCCTCCGTGCCACGGAAAGCACGTAAGCGACCGTCGCACAATACGCGATTGTCACGTCATATGTCACTTTTTGTTCGGAAAACCGGAAAGCGCCCTCTGTTGGCGCGAACACGCGTTCAGGTTCATCGAACAAAACGTGACATTCGCGTATTTGCGCGACGAGAATCTGGATCTATCTGAGAATCAGCACTTTTTGAACATCAAAATGACAAGCCGTAGGTCTCTGCTATCATTTGTAGGTACATCTTTGACAGTCGTTACGGGTAGTCAGTAGCCCGAAAATCTGACAATCAGTCTTACCAAGGGGTACATATCGTGTTATCCAGTTGTGGAGGTCTAATAGGCTGTCGCTCCATTTAAAAAAATGGTATTCAGCTGCATCCAATTAGACTGGAAGCCACCCAACATTAGTTGATAAAAAGCTAGGCAGTTGATGATGCATTAACTCGCGTCAAACGTACTAGTTTTGTTACGTATTGCAAAACAAACACGTTCTCGTATAATGTGAGTTATCTCCGAGTGTCTGCTATAAAACATTTACATATAAAACAATACCTAAATCTATCTTCAGCAACGTAACGCTAAGACATTACGCATCTTTTTAACGTTCAGAGCAACAAAGGAACACAGTTTTTGTAGATGTGAGTAATAAAATATTTATCTCGTAAACCGTTCACATGCTTACATGATAAAGGCACTGCACTGCGGCAATTTCAAGTAGCTCTCAAGTTTACTCGGAAATTTGAGGCCTCCGAGTCGGGTACCTAGAAACAACACTGAGTCAGACTTAGTTTTCTCAGTGAAACAAAACTCTTGCGTGAATTTAACGACTAGTCTAACTAACTCCTCTAACTAAGTACTACAGCAATTGCAATCACTCCTGAAATGGTCGATATTGTAAATTGGCTCCACATTCTATGAAAGCACTAATATTATCTATTTATAAAGCTAATATACAGGGTGTCCAGTAAATAGCACGACATACTGCAGGGGGTGATAGCTTGGGTCACTACCTATCAATACAACACAATATATGTTCAGCAAAATCTTACTTTTTTTTTTCACCACTGTAGGTTAAACTTAAGTGATAAGAAAATAGTTCTGTGAAAATTTAAACAAAAAATAGTATTTCTTGAAACCATTCTTGTCTTTGATAGAAAAAAGACTTATCAATGAGTAAAGTAACTATTCACGAATAATTTGATGTAAAAAAAAGTACTAGAAAAGGATTTTTTCATTACGAGATGCTTAAAAATCTGTTTCAAGGTAGAGATTTTTCGGTATTTCGGAAAATTTTGTAAAACTGTAAATCCGTAAGATTTTGCTGAACATATATTGTGTTGTATTGATAGGTAGTGACCCTAGCTATCACCCCCTGCATATCGTGCTTACCTGTATGTCGTGCTATTTACTGGACACCCTGTATATATAACGGAGGAGGTTGTGTCTCTTTCGTTATTGTCAGCCATATTTTAACTACTGTGGGCGTAAAGTCGGTAGTGTTGGTTATTGCGCAATAGAAAAACCGTTTACAGTTCAGATCAAATTAAATCACACTAAAAATTCACACACTATAGGTACACGACACAACTATTCGGAATGCACGACAGTTTCTAACCGTCTTCACTGCTTGACCGCCACCCATGAAGTCTGCTTAGCTCCAGCCGGTCCGAGCGTTACGTTGTAGACTCTGTGGAGCGCCCCGATTAGTCAACTCAGTACCTAACGTATTTCCGACATTTACTTATTTATATGAATTCTCTTTTATCAACGCTAATTATTATTGGATGTTTAATTTATGAATATGTAATGGACATATTATATGTATATTTTATTACCTTTTAAATTATTTATAAGATTTTATGTTAACATTTTACCAATTTTAATACTGAATAAATATGTATTTATTATTATTATTATATTATTATCCACTTTTCATATTATTATCTGTGCGAAGCAGCTGCCGATATTACTCTTAGAACTATTTTGCAATAATATTCAAATTTAATCCTCCAATTGAATTGATACAAAAGACAATTAGTGGCCGGGAACCGAATTAATTTAATAAATCTGCCTCGGTAGACAATTCAAATACGGACTAAGCCGAGATAATCGTTACATTTCATTAATTTAGTAAAGTCTTCATTACACGATTTGAAGTCCGTACCTATTCTTAGCACTTAAGTGCAAGTTACGAGTGTAATTTCGAAACTGCTTTACCAAAGTGAGTTCAAAACTGTGCGGACGAAATGGTATAACAAGAAGGAAAGAGTTGCCCTATTACCGCAAACTTCCTCGCAGATCTAGCTAACAGTTTGCTCAAACGGTTTACGTTGTAAGTACAATGCCGATGTAAATACAAAAATATTTTAGTGCTCCATTCTGAATTTTGTTAAGACTTCAAAACTTTTAAAGCTCTTTTCGAGTTGCAGTGGATAAGTTGTTGGTGAAATGTTAAATTACTTTGTAAAGAGTCGATTCGGTATCATTAATTTGAGATTTAACTACGCGCACAGTTTATATATATCGTAGTTTTAGATTATTAATTGGGTCAGTCTTTGAAAACATGTTTTTCTTTAATACAACAATGGGTATGCTAACACGGGCTTACATTTAGTGGTGGTGAATAAGCCAGGGGTGCAGCACACGTAGGTAGGAGTACACACAATTATTCACACGGCAGAGGCACGTCCGTCGTTCCGAAACCGGGTAATTTACGGGTGGCCTGATCTGTCGCGGCGCGTCGTAAACTCCGCGCACTTCACGTTCAAACTCACTATTTTACAAATTTAGCAAAACGTGACATTTGTTTGTAGTCACAATGTTTTATTTTTAATTTATGTGGCACAGAATTGTGGGACCTCCTACATGATCTGGTTATTTATTTATCATTAGGCTTTGCGCTCTCGACTTGAGCGTTCGAATGTTTTGTTAAAAATTTCTGCTCGGCGCGTGCGTATTTATAGCAGCAATGTTAATGTGAATTTCCAAACATTGCTTCATACATAAAATAGCACTGCAATTACTGAAAATGTGCAATGAAAACCAAATGATTTAAGGAATTGTTGAAACCAGTTCAAACGTCCATAATAAGCGGATATTGTGGTTAAAATGACCAAAAATACGTGTACCAAATTAATAAAAGTCGTTCTGTACAGGATTGTGAAGTAGTTATTATTTCTGAGCGGTTTTATTTATCATCGCCCATAAATACATCCGAAACCGAATTCGGACGCGTGGGTGGGACCCGGCTGGCGGTTTCCTCGGTCCCTTTATATAACAGATTTGTCATAAAATGAAATATTCGATGCATTAATTTTTATCAAATTTCCACCGACCTTATATTTAAGTGGTAGCTGGCTTGGGTATGGTCCTAGTTTTAACGGTCTGGAAAATTGTGAAAGGGTTATTACTTAGGTATTTAGTACCAGCCCATACCTTAAATTGTTCCAAATAATGATCTGACTTGCCTCCTACCAAATGTAGTTATCTACCACCGAAAACTATGTAGTACAGACATGGTCACACGATAAGAAATACACCCGTCAGTCAGTGCCTTTAGCAACAGACAGTAGCTAAGCACCTAGTAGAAGGTTCTCCTCGGTCCAATCCATTAATTACCACACACACTCACATAACGGTAAAGCTCCAACTTTTTCTCAATAAATCGTAGATACCTACTCACACACCACCGTTCAAGTACACACCTTTGAAAAAATAAGCTTTTAGTTACCAAGTCATACTTCAAACAGCCAGAACCAACGAAACTAAGTAATCGAATGTTCCAATAGAACTTAGCGGCAGAACTTTGTTAACACCCGCACGCCTTCGAACTACTTTGCTTGTATTTGCACTATTAGGAACCGGTGGATTGTGATAATTGTTCATTTTATATACATTTAGTGACGAAATGGTTTACTTAAAAATGAAAGAGTTATGTAACATTTTTTAGTAGGTACGGGTGTATACCTACATCCAAATAGGATAAGGCAGATTTAAAGATATTTATGACAAAGATAAATGCTGTTAATAGCTAATAGTCGTTTTGATAAAACAGTATACCCCCAGATTGACATTTATTTATGACTGAGATGTCCAATTCTTAATCAAAGAGAAAATAAGATTCGTACAGAATACATCACGAATATCCAACTGAAAGGTTTTTCCACTCAGTAATTTCGAACTTCGATTAATTATAAGAATTACCAAACTCTAATAAACTCGCGATGTTACGGAACACCTAAACAAGTTACAGCCAATAATTCTCGCAGTATATTTGATTTATTGTAATAACTATACACACAAGTTCGGTAGCAAAACAAAAACTAGAAAAACAAAGCGGCTCCCATGAGCTTTGTTGTAGTCGAATAAAAATAAATATATCTCAGGACAGAATCAATTATGGAGAAAAGATTCGAGAAGCCATGTCTGCATTTATGTGTCGCATTTCAGCGATGAAAAAGCTTTTTAACATTACAATGAGAGCCATTTTATATTTCCTGATGTAATAAATCAAATCTCCTTGGCGTAGTGACGTCCCCCTTGAATCTCGAGCCAATACTGAATGGATTTAATTCCGTGTTTCGTAGATGGGAAAAAGAACGTTCATCGTACCTAATTTTGAAAAATGATGTTTGATTGCTAGATTGGCTTAGGGGACGCAGACGCAGCAGACGAGCCGAAGATATTGGTTTGTTTCGAACCTTAGGGTGGGAATAGCTGAGTTGGACACTTTGCTGTTCTGCTGTTCAGCAAATCATTATAATTGATCTGGAATTTAGAAATACGTTAGATGATGATGGACAGTCCGGATATTTTGGTCATTAGCTCACCTTAGCAACCATCACAAGGACTGAATCGTCAGTAAATCTTCTGCTTTACCTGCAAAACACTGTTTACGTTCTCAGTATGTTCGAAGTGGATACCTCGAGAGTAGCAAGTTGTGATGTGAACTGGGAGGAACTACCCTGACGGGTAGTATGGGTAGGAGGGGTAGCACGAACGTGCAAGACGACGACTTTCAACCCTGCACAATACATTACAGTTGTACGTGGCTGCAAGCACTTGACGCAATGAGTGTACTCAGAGTCTGTTTTTAATAATAATAATATGTATGTAGGCATAGGTAGGTATACGATTTCTTGTGGATCAATCATCTTAAAGTAGTGACGCCACGTAATTCGAGAAAATCACATAATCATCAATTTATTGTATCCACTAGCTTATTGTTTATTTACTGTGTGGTTTTTCGTTCATTTACTTTGTCGCTTAACTTGCGTATAATGATGCTCCCGTTTATTTGACCCACTACTCTACCTAATACGATTTGCCCAACTCCTGTTACACCGTTAACATTTTCATATCATCCTTGACAAAAACAAACCACGACCGTATTCCTAGTAATAATAGGTTAGGATCAACATTATCCCTCTAATCTCTAACAGGACACATGAAAATGTTCTAATTGAATGTAAATCTTCTCGGTCTTCTCGGTTGCGACCTGAACTCGCCTCTATACTTCATATCTTAAGAGACAGATGGCACTACCTACCGCTCAACTTCTTCACTCCCCGAAAGACTAGGCAGAGGTACACCTATAGTACAGTAACACCCACATTCAACCAGTTGTGTTTAGTTGAAGTCCCATGTAATAGGGGGTGAGCCTTTTGCTATCAACTGGGCACAAATCCAGACTCAACTGCCCGCTCAACTTCTTATCCGGTTCAAAACCTTAATCGGCACTTGAAAGAATTAAAAACATTTTAAAAAGTAATTTAAAGTGAAATTAAGAGAATTAGCGGTGTCTTAAAATGCAGTTGCGTTTGTGAATTCGACCGTTATCGTAGAGTAGACCGCGCACGTCACACTGGTAACACGCATCTTGAGCTGGCCCAGCGTAGTAGGTACGCAGTTTCAATAGAGTAAGAGATCAGTGTATACACTGACGTGCGGGCTGCCGTACCTATAAACGAAAGAAATCAAGAGGTTTTTATTTTGTTGAGAATCATAATAGTTCTTCGACTGAGATAGATGTTACAATATACAGGGTGTTTGGCAGAACGTTGAACATACGAAAATGGTGGATAGATTGGGTCATCTGCTACTTACTCAGCCCTAATTTAATTGACCCTGGACCCCAGGATATTAAAAAAATTTTTTTTTGCTTTCTTCTAGTTTCACCACTTTCTTAACTTTAGAGTGTATTTTTTATCACAAATGGATAAAACAGGTATTTTTTTTTATCGTTAATGTTGGTAGATTCTTATAAAACTATTACTTTATTCAGATGTTAGATAGAAAAAAAGTTATAAGTCCTCAAACTTACAGAAATATGTAAAAAAATACTTGAAACTAAATTTCAACTTGCATTTAAAAAAAAAAAAATGGGTTGAGTAAGTAGCAGATGACCCCACCTATCCACCATTTTCGTATGTTCAACGTTCTGCCAAACACCTTGTATAAGTAGGTACCTATAATAATATGTTATTATTTAACTGTCGAACGGATATCGCAGCTGCACTTGACATAATAAACTCAAACTATTTACCTATTTCAATTAAACCATTTACAGAGACTTTTAAATTGTCAACTAGCTTCATATTTCTGACTGACTGATCAGTCAGAAATATGAAGCTAGTTGCCCATTTCAAAGGGTAGTAGGTTCCTATGGAGAAGAACGGGCAAGGAACTCCACGGACATTCTTTTAAATCATAAAATTGTTATAAAATATTAGTTACACCATTTATTTTGAAATTATCCATATGAGAACTATGTAGAAAAACGTGCACGTAAAAAGCGTCCATAATAAAAATATAAAAACAATTAAAACATTTAAATCAATAGTCCCCACTGACGGCGCCCGTTCACGAACATGACGCATGGATCAACACCGTTTAGCTCAAACATTTTGAAGGGAACGTAACGATCCAACACACACTTCACCACCAGCGAGACATTTGAGCGAGCGTGCACACTCTCAGCCGCCACAGGACACATTCAAGTCAATGAAAGACGTACCCAGTAAATGGTAGCTTTATAGAAGGTACCTACATGGTCAGAGTGCTTGTACACATGTGCTATGCAATTATATAATACTAAGAGATTGAATTATAATCTTCAGCGGCTCCAACAATATTTTCGAATGCTAACTAGATTATGCGCCCTTGTGGAGCTGGACCAGCGTTGAGCCAAGCATATTTGTCAGCGATATAATCCCCCAGCTTATAATTTGCTTGGCAGAATAGTGTGAACATGTGCTATGCAATTATATAATATTAAGACATTGAATTATAATCTTCAGCAGCTCCAACAATATTTTCGAATGCTAATCAACTACATAGATTATGCGCCCTTGTGGAGCTGGACAAGCGTTGAGCCATGCATTTTTGTCAGCGATATAATCCCCCAGCTTATAATATGCTTGGCAGAATAGTATGAGTTTAAATCCCATTGAAGCCTTGATTTGAGCATGATCCCCAGGAAAACAGTTTTATCTACGAATTCTAGTTTCTTCTTATTCAATACTATATCACTATCACTATTTTTAACATTCGGTAAAGCAAATCTTATGCATTTAGTTTGTTTTCTCATTTAATACTTAATTATTAGCAGTGAACCTATTTTTGGCCTGCAGTGTTATTTACGTCGTGTCGTCAAGGTTTGATGCACGTCCACTTATCTTAAAAATAGGGAAATATCGTCAGCAAAATTTGGGGTTAATTTTTTTAATAAATGGGGTAGATCATTAATATATACTAAAAAAAGGAAAGGACCCAATATCGAGCCTTGTGGAACACCCATTTTTAAGTTTAGACCGAGTGAATTGACACCATTAATTTGAACTTGCTGTTGTCTATCATTTACATAAGATGTTACTAAACTGTGCTCAGTTTAGTAGAGCGCAAGTTTACCTAGTCCGTAATGCTCAAGTTTCAAGAGTAAGATTTTATGATTTACGCAGTCAAATGCATTGGAGAGTTCACAAAAAATTCCAATGGCATCTTGGGCTTTTTCCCACGCTGTAAAATGTGATTTAATAAGTTGACACCGGCGTCAGTCGTACAACGTCCTTTGGTGAAACCATATTACTGATCATGTAAGATTTGGTTGGAATTAAAATGATTAAGCATTTGATTGAGCAATACCTTTTTGAACACCTTGCTGAATACCGGCAGCAAGGATACTGGTCTATAATTGTTTGTGTCTTTACTGTCTCCAGATTTAAAAAGTGGTATAACTTTACTGTATTTTATTAAATGCGGGAAGACTCCTTGATGCTTATACAAATTAAATATTAAAGCTAAGTATGCTGATATTGTCTCGATTTAGATGTACAAACTTTGATAAATAATTCCCATAGATCTTCGGTCAATTAGATTATTTTTTTTTCGAAAAGTTTTAATAACTATCATAGGGTAAAATTGAAATTAAAACTAAAACTAAATGTTAAAATTGAAATTCAACCGGACATCGAGTGAGAGAGTGAGAGTTGAGACATCGGGTGAAGAATTTAAAGCTTCCGTCGTTTTAGACGGTATATTAGTAAACAAATGTGTAAATTCTTGAGCTACTTCTAAGTTAGAGTTGATTGCACCACGTTAAGTCTCCAATGTGTAATCAGTGTTTCGTATATTTTTCCTATTAGTTTAATTATTTATAACTTTCCAAACTGTTTTTATTTTATTTTCTGCAGATTTAATCTTGCTGCTAATGTACGGGGCTTTAACTATCTTGCAGGTATTTCTAAAAATGTTGGACTATGTTCCAATATGTTTCAGTCTTAATGTAAGGTTTTATCTTAATTCACGCAAAAGATACATTCTGCGACATTCCTAGTGACAAAAATAAGGAAACGTTTCCAAATGAAGGTTAGTCTTTTAAAATTAAAATGATTCGCTTTTACAATGTTTTAAAATTTTATTACACTGTTAATACGTATGGTAGGACAATGTAGGCCTGTCAAGATGGCTGGGAAAGACTGGATGCGGAAGGCAAAGGACATGGTCTTTTGGCGCAGCTTGGGAAAGGCCGATGTCCAGCCAGATAGGCTCAGTTGATTGATTGATTGATCCTGAACAAACATTGCTGGTTGGCGGCAGAAACAGATGTAGCTATACCAACACTGCTATGATTAATGTAACTTGTTATTAGAAACATATGCAAACTCATTGATGACACAGTTACTGCACCTACGAATGTAGATAGTCTTGGTGGTCAACATTGATCTATGTTCTAATATGTGTTATTTATCTCTCAGGGCTGTATTTGGAATATCAGGGAATATTTTTCAAAACTTTACTTTAGTTGGCGTATAAATTACAGTACCTGGTCGAACGAGCTCTGCTCGGTTGAAAATAGAGAATGCTCATTTTAATGATACGGGATAGTTCGTCCTAATTCCATGCTGCCATGATAGTAGGTAATTACTAATTCCATGCTACCACAATAGTAGTTTTTTAGAGGCTGAGGAACAGGGTAAAGGTAAAGTTCACTCATCCTCTATAGAAAAGGGAGGATCCTCCGACAAGATGAGTGTCTTGAATATATTATGTCAATTGCGTGGGTAAACTCTAATTGCGCGATGCAGGATTTGTGTGACGTCAGGTCTTAGATGTGTAGTTCACATGTGGCGATGTAGATGCTGCCACAGGTTCTTATTAATTCCATGCTGCCACTTCATTATTCTAAGGTAGGCAGCCATCTTGTTCTAAACTTTAGGCGACCGAGCACAGCTCGGGTGAAAATACGGAGAAAACGAATTTTCCCAGATATGAGACCTAGCTAGACAGATTTTTCGCCCCCGTAAACCCCTATATTGTAACTTTCATCGAAATCGTTAGAGCCGTTTTCGAGAATGTGATTATAAATATATATTTAAATTAATATTACTCGTTTAATATAGGATAAGATCAAATTGAATTAGCTACCGAATATCCACATCTGTAGATATTCGGTAGCTAATTCAATGTATACTCTAAACACAATAATAGTTATTTGTGCAACAAGAGACCAAAGTTGTTTCTTGCTGCGAGTGTTGATTTTGAATCCCGAGTAAGCGAAGGACTCTATAATTGAATCACGAGCGTAGCGAGTGATTCTAGGTTAGAATAAAAAGTTATCTAATAAATAAAAATCTTATATTCATCTATACATTGATAGACAATGCCCAGCCTAAAACCCTGGGTCTAGACGCATGAAATTGCACAAGAGTTCCATAGATGACGAAAATGAGCATTAAGGAACGATTTTTGAAAATTATGGGCTAAACTAAACAATGGGGATGAATGTTTGTATGGAATTTTGTAATTTTTGCCGATGGTGAAACCAATAGGGTATTACACCCATTTTTGAAAAGTGTCTCAATTAGATTCTATAGTGCTAATGAACCTCTAAAAAATTCACAAAATTTTTATTCAATCTTTAAGTGTCATTAAAATGCATTTAAATTTCGCGCGTAATTGGACGAAAACGCTGGACGCAGTGGACGCCATATTGCTCTGTGGTCATGACATGAGTTAGCTGTGTACACAAATTTATAGATTAAAGGTATGCTGATAGTTGGCAGTCAACACTTTCAAAGTTTACATCATGGTATATATCGTACTTCGCCAGGTATTCTCTTCCGACGATGGCCTAAGACTACGTCACGATAAGTGTTGCCATTGATTGTCCTTTTCAGTAAATTTAGGAACTTTCTCATTTAGTTAATGAAAATAAAATAAATTACTAACTAGCTTAACTATTTAGTAACTCTTGTGATTCATCTATTTAGTTTTAAATTATTTAACATATTGAATTATAAGTTCATAATTGCTTTGTTATGTTAAAAATGCATTTTGCTCGGGTAATTCAATCACACACAGTGGCCACACATAAAATTGACAAGTGTCATACTGACAGTTCGCCATTTCATCGCTATCGTCGTGTCGCTCTTATCTATAGCGTTGTTTCGCTCGGTGAGCAAAATACTGTGGTTCTCAAACATTGGTTACTGTGAAAAGGAAAACTGTACTGTGAAAGATACACAAGAAAAATGATTAATTGTTCCATAATAACCTGTAAAAAACAGGACAGGCAAAGAGATCTTAGCCCATACAGCCAAGTCAGATGTATTTTTTTTTCAAGTGATGTTGACATAACTTGCTAGATAGTTTATATTTTTTTCAAATAAATATGTTTTAATGGCTCTGGCTTCAAGGCCTTTTGGGCTCATCTAAAATATTAATCAGTGTATTTCGAGTCCCTGCGGACACTTAATACATAACAATATCGTAATTTTGAACTCTTTCGTTTCTGTATCGACTGACTGTCTATACTTTTAGATAGTCAGTTGATGCAGAGTATATACAGTATACACGATACAGTCTACACGTATAGACTGATTAAAATTGTATTATTTTTATCTTTTTCCCCACTAAAAAAGTTTGAGAACCGCATCGCAACTGATGACGTATTTATTAAGATAAGATAAGATAAGATTCATTTATTTGTTTAAACATGGTATATACATACAAGAGCATGCAAGATGATAATAAATTACATTATAGTCCAATCATGTTTAGCCTTATAATATATTGGCGTACAAATATTTTTGTCCCATTACTACTTTTGATCAATAGAACTTAACTATAATAAAATTAATGTCAGACATTTTTTTCGGCTAAAAATTCAGTCACACTATAATAAGCTTTTTGCGATAAAAACGTTATCAACTGACGTTTGAAAACATTGATATTTAGCTCCTTCCAACTTAATTAATAACTTCAACTTCAACGTAATTCTTAGGCCAATCACGTGACCCAGCTGTCACGGGAAGAGAATACCTGGCAAAGTATGTTATTATACCATGGTTTACATAGCCGTATGACGTAATAACATGGCGACTATTATCTAATAGTGTTATAAAACAGATTAAAAAAGCTGAAGCCCTTGAATTGAATTTTAAAATTTAGTTTGCTATTTTATGAACTAAAGCTAACGTTTTCCGACTGCTTTTTGCCTAAGCTATCTTAATAATATATTTTTAGATTTTTTCTCATATAGAGTAAAACACCATAATGGGGGCACGGCTTATAAAGTTATAAATTATTATCGTGGCGCAAATTGGGAGAGAACTATACTGTGGCATAATAGTAGCGCTGCCTCGGCTCGGATAAAGTGCCGTAAGCATTGCAATATCGTTGTCACTGTCACTTGTTATTTTGTTTGATTGATGAGCTTATTTCGCCGCCCTTTGTATTGATTGATCGTATTTCTTTTAGATAATCATATCAATGACTGAATTTACGAAAAATTAAGTAGCAAATGAAAATGGTTGAAAGGTAGGTTAGGTTAGGTTAGAACTGTGACCAAACAGTGCCACGGTCCGTTTAGGCACAAGAGAATGTAATATTTTTGGAATATGGCGCTTTACTGCGAACTAACCGCAACTGGCTAGGTTGTCTGTAAAAGATTGCTTTAAGCGATAAGACCGCCCATTGTGTCAACCAATGTAAAATTTCTAAATTTATGTTTGTAATTTTTATCGTGTATAATAAAGAGTATTCTATCTATCAATCAAATAAAATAAAAAGTGTCAGTGACTCAGTGACAGTGACAATGACAATGCAATGCTTGTTACGGCACTTTAGCCGGGCAGAGGCAGCGCCACTATTATGCCAAACCATTATTTAAAAATTCAGGTTAGGCTTTAACGAAACTTGGCATAGTAATACATTATTTTGAAGCAATTAATATTTAAATTACTTTTAATCCTGTTAAGGCAAAGCACCCACGGGATAGACAAAATACAGAATTTCTAAAAAGGTTGAATGGATTATCCCGTAAAACTTAAGATTCTCTGGTAGAATAAGAGGCCTCTAATCGGAGCATAGTTTTAATCTCTCGTGCCCTTCTACTTGTGCCCATGATTCTTTATAACTCTACTAGCTTTTGCCCGGGCCTTCGCCTGCGTGGAGGTTGGAAATTATCCCACGGGAAAGTACTATCACGATAAAAAAATACCCTATGTCTGTGATACCTACTCTGCTGTGCACACCACATCATTTAGTATATATGTTATTATTCTAAACAAACCACCTTTTGACCTATTTACCTATTGAAATTCTACATAATACGACACTGTTATGACACTCATGTACCTCACTTTTTATTTATTGTTTAATACTGTTACCTCTGGGATGCATACTTTTAATTATTATCTCTGATTATTTTATCACCCTACAAATCCCTCTTTGTAAAAAAATTATGTTCTGACTTTTTCATTATAAGCTATCACCTGTCTAATTTACTTTCCTAAACCATAGACATAACACACTATGGACAGGTACATCTTCTAGACCTTTTATAAAGCTGGTGAATACACTGTAGCCTTCGCAATAAGGGCAAGTGTAACATTTTCCCTCTCTAAACCGTTTTTATTAGTTCTGGCCATCATTTAATTAGAAAATAACTTGATATAAGTTTGATTAGTGTTTGACATATGCTTCCAGGACAGAATGTTTTGACAGGAACGATAACGGCCTTTAAGTTTTTCAGATACGTCTATGGCTACACCAAAGTCTTTGTCGTTTTTCCCCTTTCTATTTTTAACTAGCGTGTGCGCGTGTTTATAGCGTAAATACGAGAAATCATACTAAGTGTGTAACCTAAACTGTCGATACTTAGTGGTTTCTGACAATAAACATTGAGTGTGTTTAATACTGTGTATCATTTGTCCGACCCTCTTGCTAACCCCTGTAGGAAATGTCTACTCCTATCCCAAACCAACCCTAATAATACACACAAAAGCGGCCTCCAACGTCAAGCGGCGTAACGTCAGACGACGTTAACCTCCGGGAGAGCCCTCCGCAATCACGTGTGACGCTGACGCGGTCCTCCCGCTAGTGGAAAATATGCAAAATATAAACGTCCTTGTCAGTAAGATTTATTATAACAAATATTTAAATAGATAATATGTAAATCGTACCATATAACTAAGCAATAATTGCGAAAATTCTAATTTTATTACATACCTAGATAGTCGTCTAGGACTACCATTAATTTAACTATAATAAAAGGCCTTTAATTAACAAGCTAACTGCATGCAAATTTATTTACAGAGATATATTACGATTACAATACAGAATCAACTATCAAAATTATGTGCATAAGGTGCTTTTGGATCAAAAGGCAAAACGGGTGTTTAAAATGTTTCTACACAAACGACTCCTAATTTGGTACTCAAAACAAGTGAAACGCCTAAATCTAGTGATTATAAATTCGTCAAACAAATATTTCACCTGCAATAACCGTGATCTTTTTGGAGAATAAAAAGGTAATACTAGATGATGAAAGTATATAAATAGCACACTATTACCAGATAATAGTTGTTTAAAGATTTTTCATCAAAATGTATGTGGAATAAGCAATAAAAAAATTAACTCGAATTATATATTATATAATTTAAGTTAATTTTTTTATTGATTTTTTATTTGCTTAGTTTCAATATTATTGAAACTTCAGGTACCTTATCTCGTGGAATATATAACAATTTCTTAAATTACAAATCGGCCAAAGTATTTACTATGTCAAACTATAATTTAGTATACAGGTACATGTAACACACGGACGAGCAAGAAAACAGACTTTTCTGTTATGGAGCGTCTTGATGAAATCAGCAAAAAATCTAAAAGCTTCGAGTACACAGTAATTACTACGAATCCCAACTTGCGACTCGATGTTGTTTTTCCGACTTTCACGTAGAAGATATGGATGATATTTAGAATCACGAATATAATTTTGATTCTATTTGAGTAGGTTCATAATTCCTACACGTTGACAGATTGGTAAAAAGAGGCAGTTGTATTGCTTCAGCCTTTCCAATTTACAAATAAACATCCGCTGGTCGCGCTGTAATACAACCATTATGACGGTTAAATGAAATAAAAATAATAGAAAGTTTATTTCGGAAAAATAATACAACTGTAGCGCAGCTAACAACGCCCTTTTCCATGCAAAAGATCTTAAAAGATAATTAAATTAATTTAGTTAATTTAGATTTAGTAAATGAATACTGCCTCGTTGGTCTAGTGGTCGCAAGCGCTTTTCCAACAGGAATTTCTCAGTAGCAGCCCGGAGTATGAATTGTGCCCGGTTGATGGCAATAGGCTCGCCTCCTATTACATGGGACTTAAAAAACATAACTGGCGAAATGTGGGTGTACTACAGGTACACCGCTGCCCAACCCTTCAGGGAAACAAGGCGTGATGCTATGTTAAATTAATAATAAAAACATAAAATAAGACAAGGATAAACAGTACAGAACAGGACATAATGATTTGGGATGTATTTTGACGTTGAATTAATGTGGTGAGTGTAGGGTGAATGGGTGCGTGGGTGAGTGTTAATGAGGTGTACGAGGGGAGTTTGTGGTGTTTGTGGCGTGTGTGTTGTGTGTGGTTTTGTTGGGGTGTGTGAGGGAGTATTTTAGACTTCCACGAGTTTCTCTGTTTCATCATAATTTTGAATTAGAAGTCAAGTTTCATATTAAATTTGCTCTTGGTTAGTGGGTAGATGTGTAAGCTTTTGTTTAGTTTATTATATAATATATTTTTGAACTTATATGTTTGAAATGAAGACTTCCAGCTACAGTTCTACGAGGCTCAGTATTACAAACCCTATTCGAGCGGCGTGTACAGTATTTAGGATCAAAGGTAAGTTGACTGTGTTTGTGAAGAATAGTTTGGAGGATAAATAACTGTCTGAAGATGAGGACCTGGCAAAGGGTATATAGAGAGAATGAATATCGGATCAGTTTCCTTGCCAGCACCTTCAGGACAGCTCACTGCGCTCGTTCGACTCATAGCATCACAGTTTTACCGGCACCACCCCTGACCATTAGGCAATACCCCAGAATAGACTAAGCGAGGGCAAAGTAGACTGTTAATAAACAGCTGAAATCGGGCGCGCCTTTAAGCTTTTTAAAAATGTATAAGAGCTTTCTCACACAAGCTATAGTTGAAGCAATATGTTGCTTCCATTTCAGGTTGCTATCAAGAGTGACCTCAAGATATTTTATAATAGGGGTGTTTTCTAATTGATGACAGTCACAGTTTGAGTGTAAGTTTGGGCAGGTGTGTGCATGAATTTCAATCGGTTTAGCGGGCTGACTTGACTTCATAGTAGAGAATGTGATAAATTTGGTGTTATTGACATTTAGAGTGAGAAGATTTGTGGTCAGAAACCTCATGACGGTGCTCAAGGCAAACTCCAAGTTCAGGCGAGTTTCAGTTCAGTCCCGGTCATGAACAATTAGAGCTGTGTCGTCGGCATAAGCTGTAATTTTTCAGTGTGGTAAGGATAACTGACATAGTTCATTCACGTATATGAGAAACAGTGGGGGTCCTAGGACACTGCGCTGGGGGACACCAAAAGTAATCGTCTCCTGGTTGATGAGGTAATTTTCAAGTTTTATTATTTGTTTTTGACCTGTAAGATAACTCCTGAAGAGATCGTCAAATACAAAATAGGAATTGAGACAGTGTCGAAGGTTTTGGATAGTTCTAAAAATATGGCAAGAGTTTTATATAGCAGAGCTTTGAGTACTGAGTATCACATGGTCAAAGCAGTTCGAGAGTCTAGTTGGGAGGGTGAAGGCTGGCAGCATTGCATGCGAAGCTACAAGATTGAGGTATTCATTAACATTTGGGTGAGTGCTCCCTGGTGTAATGTTCAGGTTAATGTCACCAATAATTGCTACTGTTTTAAATTGAGTTAAAGCACCAAGCAAACTGTCTAGGCTGCAAGGAAATTAGTCAAATCTCTGTATGAAGGAGAACGATAAATTGCGATAAAAGCAGCTTTATTAGAGAATTTAAGAAGAAGAACGTTTGCCTCATTAAATATAGGTGTTTCGACTGTGGTATCAAAGCAATCTCTCACATAGACAACCACGCCCTCATTCTGTGTTTTATACGACGAACTGTGCGAGTTATAGTCTGTTAGTAAGGGAATGTTGGGCATCAGCTCAACCAGCACTCAGTCAGGATAATAATGTCAGGCAAGTACGTTAATCTACTCATAAAAACCACCACATTATCAAAATTGCTGTTAAGGCTACGAATATTAGTGTGTAATATTTTAAGATCATGGAGAGAACAATCAAAAAACTTATCACTTGTTTCCGGGGAACAAGTATAGCAATTTGAGACAGCAATGTGCTCAACTTCACTAGTGATCACGGTAATATCATTCATTCTTTAATTATAATAACAAAAGGGTAACAAAATTTTAGGATAGAGTAATCATACTCATGGTCACAATGTAGCAGCCCTAGGTTTATTGAGCTGATAGTAGAAGGGCAGACTGTGGGGTTTGCCAAAGTGAGGACATCCAACTTTTTCCCGCACTAGTATCTTCCCGTGGGAGACCCAACAGAACTGAAACTCGTTTGTTTTTGCAGCATCGGCCAGAAAGACCTGCCTTTTTTTCTTAGCTGATAAATTTCAGATTCGGAAATTTGTTTTGCAGGTCCAGTAATTTTGAGCTGTTCAGTCGTTAATTTATAACTATTTTTGTTGTGGTTCCTGAACTTAACTAGGAATTCTTCCATAAGGATTACAGTGGTAAAATTGACAATAATTGTTTTATTGGCCGGATCTTTTGTTTTTATGCGGAAAACGTCCATCACATCCCTTGTTTGTATTGCAACGTTCAGTAGGCTACCAGCATCAATGACAGTATTTAACAGAGAGGACTTTGCTTCTTCTTTGGTGCATAGAATATTCCGAATTTCTAAACAGGTCGACCTCGAGCTCTGCTCCATTTTATCTAGCTTCTTTTCGAGGTCGCTTATATATGAGAGATTATCCTTGCGCTTCGTTTCTAACAACTCCTTTATGCCTCCCCCAATGATTTCTAAATCGGCCGGTTGGAAGCGACCTGCATCCAGCGGCTTCCTGCTACCTTTATTAGGTCGTCTGTCCACCTTGTGGGTGGACGTCCTACGCTGCGCATACGTACGGTATTGCCATCAACAAGGTACAAATCGAAACCACTAAGCGTTATTTTTACGAGTAGTAACTTAACAAATTAAAGTTACTTATAATAAACGCTTACACCCGGTTTCTGGAAAGAATATTGTCGACGTGTCAAAATTAAATGCAAGTCAAGTGATCCGATTGGTGTTGGTAATTCAGCCAACCAATTACAACGGAGCTTGATAATGTGTTATTTTATTTTTGGGTTGGGTTTCGTTCCAGAAACCGGGAGTACGCGTGACCTCTAGAAAGAACTATCGAAATGATAGTTCTTAGAAGCGGTCAAAGGGCGTCTTCACATAAGACGATAACGATACCACGAAGTGAATCGATACCAAGACTTATTCTGATTCTGGTTCCGGTACCGGTCCTTGTTGTTAACTTCTGGACCACACGGAAGATTCGATTACAAAGAAATCTTGTTCAGAGTGTTGTTCCGGACATGGCTATCCTAGAAACTTAGTGTAAACATTAAAAAAATGGAGGCCAATCAGTAAACGTTTACAGACTGACAATTGATCCTATAAAGCAATACCTTACATTGCTTTAAAAAAGTCTGTCACAAAAATCATTTGTTTCATTTTTGAGCTACACAGCATTTTTTTCACTGAAAGGAAATGGTGGGAAATTCGTCGCTTTTCCCCTTTCCCATCTACACTTACTGAACTAGTGTTGTACCAACATCTGTGTATTTATGTAAGCTTTATTTCATCGCGTTTGAAAAATATAGTGAGTGAAAAGGTGGTTCACCTAACCTAAAACTAACGTAGTTCCCAAAATTTCTTAACGTAATTTCCTTCGTTATTTATACTGATAATAAAGAAACAAAATATGTCGCCAAAGTAGTAAGTATATATAAAATAGTAAAGCCGCAACTCCGCAGCTGCCTCCCACGCACAACGGTTTTATAACGTCACTTGCGACCCTGGCTCATCTACTGGTATTGCGTGCAAAACGTGCAATACAACGTCTGTTGTAATAAATCTTTTAGACGAATAACCCACATAGTTGCGGTTAAAAGTTTTAGTGGGCAACCCTAAGTGCATGTTGCCGTGCGTAGTCGCGTAGCTGCAGCCGCGTAGCGAGCGTAGTAAAGCGGCTCAAATGCTCATTCAGTTACAAAATTCGATCATCTGAATTATCTGTGCATCCGATTAATTATTAATGAAAATAACTCGTTTCATTATTCAGCTGTAATAAATACGAGCTTATGATTCGCGAACAGTTGTGTCCCGGAAGTGTTCAGCATTGATTTAATATTGTTAATGATATATTATAATGATCGCTTGTTTTATCAACCATGGATCAGAAAACGTACCTGTGGATGCCAATTTGGAATACATAAACACGAAATTCTCTTTTTAAATCTAAAAAATGTCAATTGAGATTTATGATTAAGATTAATTTTATAACCTTAATTTTCTTCGATGTCATAACAATTGTTATTTAGTAATGTTAATCAAACTATATTGACAAATAAAATATAAAAAATATCTACACTGTAGGCAAGCCTTTGGAATAAAATGAATGATAGTGTTTATGTGTTTAGTTAACAATCCAGTACAGAGTTAGCGAACGTGACCGAGTAATGTACGTAGCTGCATAGATTTATACGTCTAAGGTCTATTAAAACTTGGTCCAACGAAGTGCAAGCACGTGCTCTGTTAGTAATGTTGGAACGAAAATACTATTTATTTTTACGCTTTTTTGTTTGTTACTGTGTTCTAGTATATAATCAAGGAGCTCAGTTATACAAGCATCAAAACTGGGCGAATCCGTGTCGTAGCACATTTTTTTTTGTTAGGTACTTTCGTAATTTTACCTGACTACTACTATCATTGCATCTTGGAACAAGCCGCAAAATTCAAAAGATTTGTAACAACACTTCCACCGCCATCGATCAAAAAACGACTGAATACTTCGCTGACGTAAGACGTTGCCTTTTTCGCTTCAAACTTGTGTTCAGGAAGTTCTTAACGGCAAACTTGTGGAACGTTTTTTCCGCCGTGATCGAAGGCGGCGGGCACTGCATCACGTGTTGCCGGGATTAAGGCTGCAAGCGCTGGGAAGCCATTAATTTTGTTCAGCGCCTTACAAGTTACAGCGGACGCTAAGCCACCGGCCCGCCCCACTTTGACTGCATTACAAAAAGAATATTATGAAGTGTCTGCACAACGGAGCCGGATTACAATGAGTTGCCTGGAGCCTCTCCTCATATTGCTGACTTTGCTGAAGATTTTAGTCTTTTAAATTCTTTCTTTCCTTATTTTTAACAGGCCGAGTTAATAAATTACCTTTAAGCTTATTACGATATTTCTTCGGAAACTGCTAAAAGTTCTTATAGTAAAGCGCTTTGCGGTTAATTTGGATTCGAGATTTTGTTCTTTGAATTATGTTTCGAGGAAAAGTAACTATTTTATGTTTGGGATCTAATTGGTGAGCTTGATAAAATTATATTTCGATCAAGCTCACGGGCTTTTTCAATGTCATCTTCTGAAGGTGACTCTTTTCATAAAAGACGTGACTGGTCTATTAAATTCACATGATACAACCTTTAGGTCGACTAGTATGAGGCTAAATAAGTGAGAAAAAGGCTAGGCAGATTGACTGACAACCTTTAGGTTTAATAATTATTCCTACTTTTTAAACTTAAAATAAAACTTTGATATGAAATAGGTAAACTATTGCCACATCTTAACATTCGTTATCTGTGGCGACGCTGTGTCCGCAGGCACGTGAGTGCACGCATTGGGCACGCTAGTCGTCTGTAGGAATTTAATTTTTCCCCTCGGATTCCTGCCTGACCCCGCGGAGTCACGACGTATTCAATTTACTGCTAGCTAACACATGAATACAGATTTCTTGTCCAACGATACTCAGCCGCTAGCTACGACTGTCCCATATTTTTCTTTATCTGAATACTGTAAAATAAGAAAAGTTTGGGTCACAAGTCTTGGAAGAGGCAGGCATTACGGTTTTTTGAAGTCATGCTCATTTACATAGAAAAATCGACTATGTAAAAGAGCATTCAATGACTACCGAACTTTTGTTAGATTTCTAAAAATGTGCAACGCTATAAGTATGAGGTACCTATTGTACCTACGGATTACAAATTCAACTTATGGCACTCAATCGATAAGTTATTAGGTATACGACTTCTATGCAGACGGAGCCACGAGCACAACTAGGTCTGTAATAAATTTTCTAATAGCTCACTCTACTCGCATTTGATTATACAATATTAATTCATCCACAGGAATTTGATGGTTTAGACACAATTCTGCTTTTAAATGTTCAACAATACTACGTGATACGAAACGTTCCAAATCAATAGCAATTGATAGCTTCATTTGGGAGTGGAATCACCGCGTGTAATCCGAGTTGCGTCCAACCGCAATTTGCCAAATTTTGACTATTGAAATGTCTGATAATACCTTGCTACGTTCAAACTAAATGCTTTTCCATTATTTGAGAATCGTTATGTGTTACCAGCCAGTTGCTCTGTTTAAAATAAGGACATAGTTTTGAGCTTTAATTTTTGTGTAACATCCAGCAGTGGTCCGGACAAAGTCAAGTATGTCTGAGTTTTACTCGTGAGTATGTTTCGGGATTGTCTCACTACATACTTTTGCGAAGTCGTGAGCCAAACCGTACCTACGCATTCATGACCTAAAAAGTATAGTTCTAACATATTAGAGTTATATGTATGAAGGAAAACAATGCATTTAATTTACTCAGGAAAGGTAGAAGTTACACACTATGACTGCTCTAGCTCATTTCTTAATTCAATCCTACGCGGTTGGTTACTACCCGCCCCTTACTGCAACTTTGTTATTCCAACGTTTTAGCTCTAACCCAACTCAACGGAAGCAGAAACGTTAAGTTTCAGTATAGCTCAATTCCTTACTACGTGTTTCAAGTGTGGTTGGAAACGAATGGAATCCTGATCTTGAACAAAATTACTTATGTAGGAATTGTGTAGATGCTGCCAATTATCTACAAACAGTCGAGCTAAGTGCAAACATGAGGATTCGAACAGAAACTGAATTCCGAAACCAAATCCTTTCGAGACTTGCACTTATTTTCAAAATACAAACTGTGAAATATTCTCAGCTAATATCTATAAAGAAAATAGATTTTCACCTCAGCACCTCAAACAAGCAGGTTTTGCTGTCTAAAGACAGTGAGCAAAATTCGATTTTGCTGCGAGCAAAAAAAAAATTTTTTTTTTTTTTTGAATGCCGAGAACAGTGCTGGGTCTACTCACAAAATTCTAAAGGTTTGAACTTCACTTAGTTTTGTCACTTTCACTTCGATACGAAAAAAGCGACAGATAGAAACTAGTTTATTCGAAGTTCGATTTCCAAATTCCATACCTAATTGGCCCAAAAAAGAAATAAGCAATAAAACGTTCGGATACACATAAAACCTTAAAATTGCAAATAATCTGTTAAGGTTTTATTTATATTCTGTTTTTTTTTGGAACGAAGTTCTTTAAGCGGCTTGTGGTAAGAGTGCACTGGCAGAAATCGTCACGCGAAAAGGCGCTTGCGACTGTCTTCTTCTAATTCAAACAGAAAGAAAGACGGAGAGAGATAGAAAGTGTGAATTTGGTCAAAATGAAAATCCAATTTGGCGGTTGCGAAAATTTTCACATTTTTCGTCATGGGTGTCGTTTTCATAGTTTTCAAGGGTGCTAAAGCCGATAGTGACATTAAAATGTAAATCCAAGTTGGTGGCTGCAAAAAAAAATGTTTCTGTTTTAAATTATACGTGAGAAAGAACTTCGTGCCGGACTTCGTGTTTTTTTTTTTCGAAATAATCAAAAAATATTTTTTTATTTATTATAATCAAATAAAGACAATGTTGAAGTAAAAGTAATGAAGATTATGTAAAAAAAAAACTTGTCCGATTCGAAAAAGGGCTAGTACTGCAGTAACTTTACCAAAGAGTATTTTTTTACGATTAATATTGATGATAAAAAAGTTATTGGTATTTAAAATTCACCTTTTTAGATCCAAAATTAATTTAATCCAAATCCATAAAAAATTAGCAAATTTTCAACAGGGGTCATAATAACTCATAAGTTATGTGTTTTAGACACCCGCTAAACGAAGGCCGCCCGCACACAACGTAATATTCCGGTAAATTTCACCATTTAAAAAAATGTGGTGATTCTATTTTCCTGAAAATTTCCACATAAATATGCTTACAGTACTATGATTCCTAACAACAGCCTCACGGATCGGTCAGAGTTTTTTTTATTACAGTTGTATGTTCTCGCTGCTGAGGTGAAAAGTTGTATGTGTTACACGAGAGGAGAGCAAAGTTATTTGCATCTCGTGTCTTTGAGTCCCTCACCGAACTCAGGATTCTAACCTAGAATCCTTTGCTTACTCGGGATTCAAAATCAACACTCGCAGCAAAAAACAACTTTGCTCTCTTGTTGCACAAATAACTATTTCACGTTACAGCTTTACAGCCTTACTAATAAACTTTTATGCACGACGTATACCAGGGTTATAACATCAACGTTACCAATAAACGATATTTGACATTTCAGTTGTATACATCTGGTGTAATAGATGTCTTTAAACAAAGAGAATTTGTACAACCGTTATTCAGCCCTCGGACCTTGTATAGCGAACGTATAACCTATAATAACTAGTTGCTTTATTACGTATGAAAACCATGGATTATTTACAATATTTCGATATTTTTGATGAAATTGACAATCAAATATAAAAATCGTAATGATCCTTTCTGTTTTCAAGAAAATGAGTTTCGATTGAACTAAAGGTTCAGTAAACAATATGCAAGAAAAAAAAATAGTTAGGAATTAGTTAAATGTCATTAATAGTTTCAGCCATTTATCTAATATTGTAGAAAAAAAATATCATCATAATTTTATAATTTAAATCGTACTGAATTTACTATTTTCAAGATTGACTCTATCAGCTTTTACGGTTGCTTTGCATCATTAGTGAATTAACAAAAAAAATTGTTTTACTTCGTAAAAGAACGCAAAATCAGTAATTTTGGAAATAAAATGGAAGTAATTTTATTTTTTTATTTCATGTATCATATAAACAGGCTTGCAAAATGAAGTACTAATTTTTTTTGATTTTTTTTTTTCTAAACTATAGAAGTTAGAGATTTAAAAAAAAAAAAACGTTTTATATAATATTTTATCAGCTTTCTTTGAAACTATAGTAAATTATACATTAGTAACATTTTTAAATCTAAAAAAAGATATAAAAATAAATTAATAATATTTTATTCATTTATTTTTAGCTTAATAATAAATAAAATAAAAATAAAAAGCCTTTTATTTCCTGTTACAAATATAGGTTTACAATTAAAAAGAAATAAAATAAAAATAAAAAAAATAAACATCGAAACAGTTTGCATGCATTAATTAATTAGGTGCTTTATTTCTTTTAGGTGCTTTATAATTTATAGGTACAAGAACCCCTCTCAACGGAGGGTAAAGGCCTCCTCCAAAGATGACCATTTTTCTCTGTCTTCAGCTTCTCGCATCCAGTGTGTGCCTGCTATTTTTATAACATCGTCTATCCAGCGCGTATTTGGCCTACCTCTTTTCCTCTGGCCCGATGGTCCTAGCCATGACGTTGTCGTTTTGGTCCAGCGATTATCATTGAGTCTGGCTACGTGTCCAGCCCATCGCCATTTTAGCTTCTGTGAGTAACTGAGAGCGTCGATAACTTTAGTTTTCTGTCTTATGGCGGTATGGCGGATTTTTTGAATCTTCTTGATTTTCAGGATGCTTCTCTCCATACTTCTTTGACTGGTTATGATCTTATTCTTTAGTTTACTTGTGAATTTCCACGTTTGACAAGCGTAAGTTAGTGATGGGAGCAGGCAGGTGTTCATGACTCTACTTTTCAAATTTATGGACATGTCGCTTTTTAGGATTTCTTTGAGGTTCCAAAATTTCTTCCAGGTGATGTTGACCCTTCTCTCTACTTCTAGTTCGTTGTTGCGTGGATTAAATGAGATATGTTTTCCCAGGTAAATATAAGTATCAGCATACGATAGCGGTCGATTTCTGAGATAAATAGGTATTTTAGTATGATTCGTCATGACGTTTGTTTTATCTAAATTGATTTCCAAGCCTACTTTACGACTTTCTTCATGTAAAGAGTTTATCTTCAGTTGTTGGGTTGTACTTTCTGATAGCAGGACTATATCATCCGCAAATCTGAGATGGCTCAGGTAGCGTCCGTTTATGTTTATGCCCTTTTTTTCCCAGTTTAGTTTCCCGATGATATACTCCAGCACCGCTATGAAGATTGCTGGAGAGATTGGGTCTCCTTGCCTCACACCTCTTTTTATTTGTATGGGTGGTCCAGTGGTTTCCAACTTCACTCTGCTGATGTTATTGTCGTAGATGTTTTTTATGACTTGTATGTATTCCAAAGGTACTTCATGTGATATTAGAGCTTCCCAGATCGATGAGTGGAGTAAAGTATCGGAAAGCTTTTTGGTAGTCAATAAAAACTATATAGAGTGGTTTGTTGAACTCTAGAAATTTTTCTATAAGCATCTCTAGCGAGTGTATGTGATCGACTGTGGAGAAGCCTCGACGAAAGCCCGCCTGTTCAATGGGTTGAAATTTTTCTGTTGTTACTTTTAACCTTTTTTCTAGTAATGACGAGAAAAGTTTATATAATGATGGTAGTAGGCTTATCGGTCTATAATTACTTATGTTATCTGGATCTCCTTTTTTGTAGAGCAGAATGATTTCAGATTCAGACCATTGGCGTGGAGAGTTCGTACTGGTCAGTATCATGTTGAATAGTCGCGTAAGAGGTGTAACAAGACACGTCGATCCTGCTTTTATGACTTCGTTGGTGATCCTGTCAGGCCCTGGGCTTTTGTCTGATTTCAGTGTTTTAATTCCTTTGGCTACTTCCTCTTCGGTGAAGGTAACCATCGCTCTTTCTGTATTACGACTCGGTAGCTTGTATGTTGACTGATTTGGTGAGCTGTATAGGTCTTTGTAGAAATCTGTTGCTATTTTGAGTATTTCCGATCTATTTTGTGTAATTTTAGTTCTGTGTTTTAACTCTTCAATCCATGATTTATGTGTTTTTAATTCTTTGTATGCTTTCTTGGCACTGCCTGTGGCTTGAAGATGTTTTTTGATCGTTTGTGTACGATGTACCTTATAGTCGTGGTTGATTCGTTTACTTATGAGTTTGTAAAGAGCTTTTAGCTCATTTTTCATAGCCCTTGATTTCGGTTTAGTCTTATGTATTTCTTGTCTTCTGCTGATTAGTGCCCTAGTGCGTGCTGATATAATTTGCTTTGTCTCTGTGTTTGTGTTACTTGTTAGCCCTTGTATTCTTGTTAGGCCGATGTCGATTGCATTAGTTATTTTATCGTAGCAAACCTGAACGGCGTCTCTATCATTCCAGTGGACTAGCATGTCTGCTGACAAGCTGTTCAACGATTTAATATAGGTTTGCACTTCTTTTTCGTTCTTTATCTGAGGCTTAAGACATCGACCGAACTTGCTGCGATCTTTTGTTTTTGGAAGTATATTGAAAGCTGCCCTCACGGGTCTGTGGTCCGAAGGGTATGTGATATTCAGAACCTGTATATTGTATACGTTTCTCGATAGGTTTGTTAGGATGTAATCTAATTCGTTTTTTGTATTGCCGTCAGGTGCTTTCCAAGTCCATCTCTGTTTGTTGTTCTTTTTAAAAAAAGTGTTAATTATGGCCAGGTTGTTCTCATATGCAAAGTCAATGAGTCTATTTCCTCTACAATTTCTGATACCGTAGCCGTAGTTTCCAGTGATGGTTTCATTTGGTTTGGGTTGACCAATTTTGGCGTTAAAATCGCCTATGACTACTATGTTGTTTCCTGAGAGTCTTATGGCTTTGTCAACAGTACTGTAGAAAAGCTCTAGTTCCTCTTCTTTCACGTTTTCTGTTGGGGCGTATACTTGAATGATGCTTAAGTCTAAACTGTTGATTTGTAATCTGAGTAGCGCTACTCTTTCCGACAGTCCGTTGAAACATTTTATGTAATTTTTCAGGTGTTTTTTTAACAATAAAGCCCACTCCATATAATCCTGGCGTTTCGCCAATGTAGTACAAAATGAACTCCTCGTGTTCCTCTATTTTGTTGCCGTGTTTTCTGACTTCTGAGAGACCGATAATATCGTACTTTATGTTTCTTAAGGATTCTGTTAGTTCCAGTAGACGCGAGTAAGTAGAAAGAGTTCTAACATTATAAGTCGCTATGTATAAAGTGTTGTGGAAATTGTTGTATATGTTATTTGAAAAGAGTTTTGTTTCCTTTGGAGGGTTTTGGTCTTGATCTTCCACGGAGACCAACCGGCTTGGAAGATGTGGTTTGGTAGTTTTCGTTTCTAATATGTTTTCCGTGAGAGAGGGCGGTAGTTGCTATTGTTTATTATTTTCATTTGTTTGGTCGTTTGGTTGGTTTTTGTGGTTTTTGGTAGTTAAGAATCCGAGTATTCCTGGTTTAATAACTCCCTCTGATAGGCTGGATGATCTTTGTAAACCTGATTGAGTATGAGTTTTGTTCTTTTTATGTGCTTGTGGTTTTGGCTCTGAATGCGGTAGATCTTTGTCGTTTGGTGATGTTGGTAGAGTTCTTTTCTTGTTGCCTCTTGTTGTATTATTTTTCGAGTGTATTATCAGATTGTCGTACTTAATAGAGGCGGAGTTCCCTTTTTCTTTTTCAATTTTTAGCTGTTCTTGCAGTTCCCTTCTTTTAGCTAAAACGTGCTGTGGGAAGTCCTCTTTTATGTAGTAATTCGTGTCTTTTAATACTCTCCTTTGTTTGAAGATTTCTATTTTCGTTCCCAATGAAGTAAATGTTATTGATATAGGCCGGGGTTTTTCTCCTTTCTTTCCTATTCTCCTAATTTCTTGTATGTCTCTGCGTTCTAGATCTACAGAGAAATATTGATTTATGAAACTTAATATGTGTTTTTCCAGATCTGCATATGATGTATCAGTTTCCGCCAGTCCAAAAATTACGATATTCCTCTGCTTTGACTGTTTTTCGAGAAAATATAGTCTTTTTTCTTGGTTATCCAGCTTCTCTTTGAGGTTTTCGTATTTTATTTCCATTGCATTAAATTTTTCCTCCAATGTGTAGTTTATATTATTCGTTACTTGTTCTGTAACTTTATCTGCTGACTGTACAATTGTCGTTTTTTGTTCGTTCAGCTCGTTTTGAATTTTTCTAAGCATATTCATAACTTCCTCCATGATTTATCGGTTATAAATACGGTATTTAGCTTATTTACTTTATTTTAGCTTATTTATTTTTAGCTTAGTGTCATAAAACTCTAATAACATTTACAAGTATGTTTTACATGTTATTTATTTTTTAATAATTTATTTTTTATTTATTCCTCGGGCTCTGCTTACAGCTTCGAGTCGATTTGGCATACCTACTGAACACGAGGTTTCGGAGCCGATGTTGGGCAATATTCTCCCATTCTTCTATAAGGGCCTGTTATAGTGCCCTGAGGGTGGTAGGTGGTGGTCTGCGGCTTCTGACAATTGGGTTGAGATCCGAGAGTTGATAGAGTTGAGAGTTTTACCCTTTGGGTAAAGAACCCTAAAAATGGACGGTAAAATATTGGAATTTGAAAAGGTTTATATTTGATTTTAAAGTTTTTTTCAGCCATTTCTTAAAAGAAGGTGGACTATGAAGTTTTTATGTACAAAATTAAACTCTTTTTCGAGTCCTTTTTGTTTCGAAGGTATATCTTGTGTACTTAAAAAAATATTGCAATTTTAAAAGTGTGATACTTAGTTTTGCAGGCCAGTGTAGTTGCATAATATCACATTAAACCAAACAAGCAGCCTCGTTACTTGGTTTTGCTTAATTCAAAGTCCGAGCTAACTACCCGAACAATAACTTACTATCCGAATAATATGTTTCGTCAGTAACATTTAATCGTATTATTTAAGGATCGTTAACGGCTTTACTCAAGTACGTTTTATCGGGATTACTACACCAGCTTCGAACATAACTGAAGTTTTAGATATTACCAAAGACTTAATTGTATCGGTATAGATTTTTTGAATAAGTATATATAATATACGCATCCCTGAATCCCTGCGTATCAAACCACACCAAAAATATGAATGCATAAACCGCAAACACAAGCTTACTTGCACATACTTTACATATTAATTTGCTTATTGCAAATTTTGCAATTGTATACCGCCATACGAAGGTAGATATTATAATCTCTGATGAATGCAATTTCAGTCGTTGTCCTTTTGTTTTGTTTCCCTCATGTGATATTGCCAGTGTTTTAAAGGTTATCATGCTTGTGTACGGTGTGCATACGATGTACTTATATTGCACAAGCATCACCAGTACAGTTCAGCGAGCATCCTCACGAGATCAAGTAACTTGTACCGTATATCTATACAAATAAAACCATATATAGGTAAAAATTTCGAATGGTAAGTTAAAACCGTTTCTTTTATATTTCTGCTAGTCAGCAGCTTTGATTGACGCTGATTGATTTTTGATGTTTCTTTTTTTAAATCTTTATTTTAGGAGCTTGGTCAACAAGACTAAGTCGCTCCGTAATACTTTCTTATAGTTTAATAAATCATTTTATAAATAAAATACAGTTATTTTACATGAGTAACTTATCTTCTACGAATACCAATCTGCACAAGTTTATACAATAGCCTCGCTGTTTCTGACAAGGGGAATGCTAGAATATTATTGCATCTTCCCACCTCTCTAACATCAATACCAAAGTGTGTCAATAACTCAGCTCTGAGATCTTCGTTACGGGCACACTCCACCATGATGTGAAGAACGTCTTCCACGTTCCCACACTCTGTGCAGTTGGGAGAAGGGACTTTTTTCATCAAGTATGCGAACTTATTTATGGGGATATGCCCAGAACGAAGTCTAAGAGCTGTAACAATTTCTGTTCTGCCTAAAAAACATAAATCGAACCATGGAGATTTCCATGGTTCTCCTTGTATTGTTTTATTTTTGATGTTAATGTACACAACTTCGTAATTTTTTTACCACTTTACTTCCAGTAAATTGAATCACTAAGGTTAAAATTATCTGACTGCCAAATAGACAAATATACCTTGTCGTTTTATGTCGTGCAAGTTAAATTCGACCTTAGGGTGATAAAGCAATTACGAAGTTAACTATATATAAATACACTATGTATTTCAAGAATCACTTGACCTCGATGATTGACACTAGATTCAATCACGTCGGGAGGTTGCACCGATTAACTATCACATCTTGTCTCTCACATCAAAGTCTATTGCTAAACATGGACCTTCCATTCAACTGACACATATAGCCTTTTGTCGCACAAAATCTCATGGGCAACAACATAGATAAAGCTACATTCGGCGTGCCCGAAACATCAAACAAAACACATGAGTGATTTGGCAAACAATAGAATGGGCATTTTTTGTTTGCTTATTCTATTACGATATTGTCGAAGTGTACTTACATAAATATCTTGCTACAAAATCACTGTATTGATAAAGATTTTTGTTCGTTAATTGTTTTGTTTAGGCTAGACAGTACCTAGACTACCTATGGGTAGGTAGGTAGGTAAGAATATACATAGATTTGATTTATATGGTCTCTTACCTAAATGGGTACCTTTTCAATTACAAATTTAAATCCTACTAACGTAGTATTTTTTCGTTGTCTGTCCTATAAACAGGTTTATTTATGTTGTGTGTTTCCAATTTCTCGAAAATTCTAAGGGACCCACGAAAAACGAAACTCAGATGCTTATCTGTGTTTCGTTTGCATGAAAACATGAAAAAGATTCTTAACTTGTTATAAGTACATTGTTCGGGACAGAACGAGATGTAGCCGTAACAACAATCAGCTGTTCGCATCAGATTGTAAATGTGACGGCCAGCCGGGACGGGACAGTTGAGTGGTCAGATACTGTGGTCACTACGAGTGGCACAATTTTGCATTTGTTTAAAATTATTGTACAGTCCACAAAAGAGATAGGTACGAGTACTTATGCAGAAGTTAATCAATAACAAGGCAAAGATACTTTATAAGTGTGTAATGTAATCATATTTATTTCCATGCATTCGCCGATAATTTAATTAAAATTTATAAAATCCTCATTTTCATTCAGAATTTTTAGAAAATGGGGCCATTCCGACGTATAAAATAGCAATTTAAGCTGGTATCGGCAGTAACCGATATATGGATACTGGATAGTAACATCAAAGCGTACGTTAATGACCAGATATATTCTTGTCAGTTTACGGTCTTATCGGAATCGACATCCCATCCATTATGATCGAAGTGCGGGCTCTGAGATCTGTCAGCAATTTGACGCAGCCATGAGAAATTAGGTTATGCAAATTGGATGGTTATTGAGCCGCCCCGCTTTGTTATTCAAGAAATGTTAAAGATAACACTGTTATAGGCGTCGGGATAAGCCGGTGGAAAAAAAATACATTAAAATTGCAGTTTTTGTGGTTGTTGTCATGTTCAATCTCAACTGAAAAGAAAACTTTTTCGGTTTTGGTGAGCATATTTAAAAATTTCTAATCTGATATTTGTGATATATTTGTAATAGTGGGTATTTAGAGTTTAATCATTGTGCGTTACAAGTCGCGCGCCAGTCCCCGAATATACGTGAAGTCTCTATTCAGTCTCTATTCTCTATCAGTGAAATCCATGTTTAATCCCGTTCCAGTACCTAGTTCACATATTCCTCACTATTCTATTATGAATCAACGTCGATATAATTTTAGGCATTTGTTCATTTTGCTTTATCTCGGTGCTAATGCCTTTTTCATTTTATTTTGTTATATACCTCCAGCGCGCACACAACAACTTACCAAAGTTTCATCACAATCGGTCGAGCCATTTTCGAATAATTTTTGGCATTTGTTTCTTCTGCTTTATCTCGGCACCTAGTACCAGTATCTACCTAATACTCAAGTTACTTTGAAAAGATTTCGATGCGTGTTGCCCGCGATAGGGTTGCGGATATATTTCATGAAGTGAAAGCGTAATGTGACAGAGGAATACCTATTACGCTCGTGCCATTGTCATAAATGTCTACTTAACTAGAGTGGCTTGCAAGGTAAAAGTAGGAACTGCGGTTATTATCGATAAAGTAACTTTATTCTCAAAGCCGCTGTGTAGGTACCTATTTTAAATTCCAACCGAGGGGAGAGCTACGATACTTATTGTATTCAGGGTGCAATGAAGAAAGTTTTCTGCTTGAAAGGGTTGTAAGTCCTCCTTTAAGTAAGAAAACTTGTGGTTTATGAGTGGATTCGCCGTGTGAAATTATGACAACTCATAAGTAGTAGGTACACATAAAAAAGTAAGTTACAGACGATACCTACAATCCTATAAAATGGTTTTCAAACTTTTGGGTAACTTCGTTTCAAGCACTTGAACCAGGAAACATTCTATTTCACTTTAAAACTGTAGTCCGAGGTAGTTGTTTCGGAATTTAAAATGGAAAGCCAAATTAATTAGGCAAAAGCATTTTCACAGTAGTGCTTGATAATTAATTAACGCCTAGTTTTAAGTAAAGAGTTAACAGTTACGAGTCTATTAGCTATAAGGAAAAAGGCAGGAGTTTCAGAGAAAAAGGTTTAGTGCGGTGGAGTCGCCCCTCGGAGGTAAACTCAGATTATTTGCAAGCACCGCGCAACTGAACCAACAACACTAATTAAACCAGCTTTCGTCTGTGAGAATTTCACTGTTGTGGGAAGGTGGAGGTCACGTAAATAAAGAAACATCGACGAGCGAGTACACAGGTTAAATATAATTAACGATGGCAATTATTATTAGGTTGTTTGGAAAAATGAAAACTTTTAATTCTTATTTTTTTGTTTTCAAATGCACCTATCTAAAACTAGACTTTTACATTTTATTTTTCTATCCATTAAAATCAGGTTCACCTGCAAAAAGCTTAAAACAAATCCTTTTCATCCTCAGTTCATCGTAGGTAAATAAACTATTTTATGGCTGACGGCGAAAAATAGGCCCTAAAGGGTTAAAGATATAAAAATAAGCGTATTAACACATACGATACAAAATAGTAAAGAAGCGAAGGTCGAAGTGTATTCTACCTTCATATTATTATTTATATGTAAGTTTACCTCTTCGTGACTCCAACGTGCCATACAAAAGGAAGTGCCCTTAAATTGTTTGTTGGTACCCACCCACACGAATAGCTGAACGGATTTTGATGACTGTGTTTTGCTTTATATTCTGTAAATGTAACGTATCTCTTTTAGAACGTGATTTAGGGAATCACTGTACTTTGCCTAGTCAATTGTTTTTTTATTTATTAATAAACTAAGTACTGGTTTAAATTATCATCATAACATGACGCATGTATTCCCCAGAGGAATATATAATCAATATATACTTAGTCTGGCCATAAAAACTGTTACAATTAAAAATAAGAAAGATATTACATTTGAATTTGGAATCTGTCATTTTCATACGATTGTTCATTGAGTTTTCTAATTTTTGGCGCCAATACATTGTACAATATTTTGCGATATTAAAATGGAGTGGTGTGATAAAGAGAACCGAATCGCTGTGATTGCATTACACAAAGTTGGTATGGAGCCAAATGCAATTTTTAAAACTCCACTCCGTTTTTTAAGACCATACGCTTGGTATTAGTCAAATGTTTGTGTACCGGGCTATTAATAGTTACAATGAGACCTCCTCTGTTTGTGATAGAAAAAGATCTGGCCGTCCACGTAGTGTTCGTACGAAAAAGGTGGTCAAAGCAGTAAGGGAAAGAATTCGAAGAAACCCTGTCCGAAAGCTAAAGATTTTATCTCGGTAGATGAAGATAGCACCCAGAACCATGTCGCGTATTTTAAAAGATGACTTAGGTCTTGCAGCCTATAAGAGACGCACTGGTCATTTTTTTACTGATAATTTAAAAAAGAATAGGGTGGTAAAATCGAAACAACTACTGAAGCGGTACGCAAAGGGAGGTCACAGATTTTTTTTGTTTACGGATGAGTAAATCTTTACAATTGAGCAACATTTTAACAAAAAAATTACCGTATTTATGCTCAAAGCTCTAAGGAAGCTTCCCAATTAGTCGACAGAGTGCAACGCGGGCATTATCCGACTTCAGTGATGGTTTGGTGGGGTGTTAGCTATGAAGAGTGACAGAGCCATATTTTTGTGAAAAAGGTATCAAAACATCGGCACAAGTGTATCAAGATACCATTCTTGAGAAGGTAGTTAAGCCCCTTAACAACACCATATTCAATAACCAAGTATGGTCCTTCCAACAAGACTCGGCGCCGGGTCATAAAGCTCGGTCCACGCAGTCTTGGTTGGAAGTGAACGTTTCGGACTTCATCAGAGCTGAATACTGGCCGTCGTCTAGTCCCGATCTTAATCCGTTGGATTATGATTTATGGTCAGTTTTTGAGAGTACGGCTTGTTCTAAACGCCATGATAATTTGGAGTCCCTAAAACAATCCTTCCGATTGGCAGTGAAGAATTTTCCCATGGAAAGAGTGCGTGCTTCTATAGATAACTGGCCTCAACGTTTAAAGGACTGTATTGCAGCCAATGGAGAGCACTTCGAATAAGCTTTTTATATTTTAAATTGTTTTATATTTATGTACTCGTATTAAACTAACACACTGTAAACGTAATAAATATTATTTGCAATTAAAAAAAAATGTTCTTTGTGACTATTTTTTATGGCAAGACTAGGTATATATATGTATATATATATAGACGTATACCCACATTTTGCCAGTTAAGTATTTGAATATAATATTAATAATATTAATTTTAGATCAAAAACAATTTATTGTTTTACAAGTTAACAGCGCTACCGTTACAAACGTACGGTTTCAATCAATTAACTTCACAACACAGAACCTAATACGTCAATTTGTTCATTTGAACAGGTTCAGTCGTTTTTTGTGTTTCATAGCTATTTTCTTCTTTGTTATTTGATCGTTCCTTCGCCAAGAGCAAGGTAAAGACAAATTAAAACTATTCACAAAGTACATCAGCAAATTTTCCTGTTTGGTTAATGGCGAAGTTCGAAGAATATCTTTGCAGATGTCCCTCAATGATTGCGGATATTTATACGAACACTTACTATTATTTACGGTGTCAGGGAGCGCCATGTATCACGCTAGGGCTACAGCGGTATAAAGGCGTGTCCTCAATACTTGACCCCTCAAGCATTCGTTAACAACGCGTAAGCACCTCGTATAAGAGAGGATAGAAAAGTTATGAAGTAATATCTTCCGTTTTTGTGTCCTTTGTACAATACATATTTTGTTAGACCAGAAAGCACTCGACGTGTATTTTATTTTAGGTGCCCCGTGTGCATGTTAGATAAGGTACTTTTCTTTTGATTTATTATTTGTACGCTGTTTAGAGAGACACCAAAATCGCTTTCTTCTTCTCTCATTTGCTTAGAATTTGATCGAGGCTTTTAAGTCTACTCAATTTCTAGACAAATATTAATACTACTGATAGATTGTAATCTACATAAAGTAGCCCACAGAACTGCGGCAAATATTTTTTCAGCATCCAAAATACCAGCTTACGTGAAAATTTCGGATCAACAACCCGGAACACCACCACATCACCTACCCACCAACATTTTTGCGGATGCACTGTCAACGCTGAAATAAAACATTATTCTTCTTTTATTTGTATTTATTTCCCGGATCCATTACAAAAATTACAATGCTAGTGGTCACGGATTGACTACCTCTGCCTGCAGGCGTAGCAAAAAGCTCAATGCATCGCACACAATGCAAACAATTCGCCAAGTTATTTTTAATTCAATTATATTTAAACAGTTCAATTTGCATCATCTGTTTCTCGTTAATACCTAATGAGTTCTTACCGAGCAAACTCTGCTGTATTACAGATATTGTCAACGATAAATGAATATATCCCGCAAGCTGCAGTTGATTTTATGAATGAACTAATCCTGATTCAGTTTTTAATTAGGTACAGGTTTTTAATTTAATTAACGAATTGGAAAATATGTTATTGCAGTATTCACTGCTCTATTCATAACCAAGATTAAGTTTTAGACCTCCCTGTTCATTCAGCACTTTTTAAATCGGAAAATGACTCCATCGAAATGAGTTCGCAAAGCAAAAACACTTAAATGGTAAGTAAGTAACAGCTATCGTTTAGAGCTCTGACTGAACATTTTTTTTCATAAATTATTGCTTAAAAGGCGGTAGTATTGAGCGTTAAATACATTTGAATTCTCTTTCGCTCAATTGAGGTTGGTACTAAGTGGTTCGAGACAAGTAGTCTGAGTATCACCGAATACTGTTCTGTGTAAATTGTGGGTGAAGGGCACTCGGCACCCGGTGGGAGCATCCACTCGGCGGTACATAACATCATCCTTCATAGACAGATGCTCATAATTATGGCTGTCGTAGTGTCGTATCATTGTGTTTATAATGAGCGATAACAACGACACTTGTGCTGGAGCCACTAATTCGACACGTCAATTCTAGTCGGAGTACAGTTGTTTGGGACTAATTTATGTCAGATTGTAGATTTTATGGATGTTTACAAAATCCAGCTTTAACTGACGCAACTGTGACTTCTGGCGGAAGCCCTGCAGTCATTAAAATTTCTCATTATTCTGTTGCTAGTTACATAGGACTTAATATTGTCATCAGTGTTTAAAAGCACCACCTTTGCGTACCACTACTGGAATTAATGAACCATGAAAACTTCTTACTTAAATCGTTATATCATTAGGTTCTGTTATTAGTTCCAATTAATTCACTCCAATGCCTATAATAGAGTGTCAGTATTTCGAGAGACGAATGAAACACTGTGTCGGACTTAACTTCTCCGCTAGTCAAAGACGGAATTACGTCTTTGTTTTTGTTGGAATATTAACTCGTGAACTAAGTTGTAAGTCGAACGCTAAATTGTGCTTGTTTAGTGCTGAGACAAATAGCGGTGTCTATTATAAGAAGACTTAAGTCTTATTTAGTCTTCTAGGGGTGCCACTTCTGCAACCAATAAAACGAAACGAGTCAAGTTGAAAGTGTAAAAATATGTGCGCTTAAAAGTGGGCACGTACGACAATCATTTCATTTCTAAGTGCATGGTGTACAACTCCGAGGTGTCTATTGTATCTCAGAGTGGAAAAATAAGAACTAACACGGCATTAAATAAAGTGCCAACTTCAAAGGACAGAGGAAAATATAAATGTGGAGAAAAAATGCTCGGCTTTATTTGCGTTTCTCGTATGTTAGAGTGAAATATTTGTCTATAAAGTAACCGGTCGGGTCGGCTGAATGCTAAGTGCTTCGCAAACGGGCACGCATAAGCAGAGATTGAAAAATATAATTCATAAAACTGGATTTTTTTGCGATTCAACTTTTACCTGTGGCGTTTCTTTTGTAATTACTGCTTGCCAAAACTCCTCTAAATGTGAAAATCAAATACTAGTTTTACAAAGGTTTTATAATAGGAGTTCAATCGTTAAAATAAATGTGAAGTGGAGGGATCGCGGAGCAGTGTTCCAACTACCGACTACTTCCTAATGTTAAGTGTTTTATAATAGAAATTTTTCGATTCGTTGCGAACGTTTATGAGAGAAGTTTGTATGTTTTAATTTCCATTATTAATGATCGAAAGAGAATAAGAAATTAACGATGGTAAGGTACCATCGTTAATTTCTTATTCTATTTCGATAACGAGCTCAAATCGTAGGTAATTAACTTGAGTTATAATTTTAGCATCACAAGTAAAATATTTAAGATAATGGGTTTCGCCTAGGAGAATTGGCCTATAGTGTGCCCACTGCTGGCACACCGGCCTCCTCTCAGTAATCCACCACGCGTGCCCAGTGCGGGTTGGTAGATGTCACATAATTTATCTTCTAATTTTTGGTTCTAGTACATGCCGGCTTCCTCACGATGTTTTCCTTCACCGTTTTTAGAGCAGAGTGGTGGAAGGCCACTGGGCCACCACTGCTCACTGGGCCACCACTCCCCAGTGAGCCACCACTCCCCACTGGGCCATCACTCCCCACTGGGCCTCCACTCCCCACTGGGCCTCCACTCCCCACTGGGCCACCACTGCTCACTAGGCCACCACTGCTCACTGGGCTACCACTACTCACTGGGCCACCACTGCTCACTGGGCCACCACTGCTCACTGGGCCACCACTCCCGACTGAGCCACCACTGCTCACTGGGCCACCACTCCCCACCCCACTAGGCCACCACTGCTCACTTGGCCACCACTGCTCACTGGGCCACCACTGCTCACTGGGCTACCACTCCCGACTGGGCCACCACTGCTCTCTGGCCCACCACTGCTCACTTGGCCACCACTGCTCACTGGGCCACCACTGCTCACTGGGCTACCACTCCCGACTGGGCCACCAGTGCTCACTGGGCCACCACTGCTCACTGGGCCACCACTGCTCACTGGGCCACCACTGCTCACTGGGCCACCACTCCCCACTGGGCCACCACTGCTCACTGGGCCACCACTCCCCACCCCACTGGGCCACCACTGCTCACTGGCCCACCACTGCTCACTGGGCCACCACTCCCCACTGGGCCACCACTGCTCACTGGGTCACCACTGCTCACTGGGCCACCACTCCCGACTGGGCCACCACTCCCGACTGGGCCACCACTCCCCACTGTGCCAACACTGCTCAAAACTTAGTTAAAGATTTAAGTTTTAAGGCTGCAAGTAACTGTGTATCCAATTTTATGTTTTGATTTTAATTTTGTAATTGCTTGTTTGACATTGTTAATTTTATTTCTTTTTAAATTTTAGTTTTCCAAATTTATTACCAAAATAATGTGTTTTGAGTAGAATTTTGATTTTAATTTTTGTTAGCTTAGTTATATATTAATATTATGCATGCTGTGGTCTTCTGTAAGTGAAGGAGTACACCTACGTGATACTTTTGTCGTCGATTTTTTATTAAATGTGCTTGTTTGTATCCTTTGTTGGAGATCCTAAATAAATAAATAATAAACTGAGGACATTTTCAATTATTTGAGAAATTAATCGAAAACCCTTTCCTTTTCTTCCCTTTCCTTCATTTGTTGCACAACAAACACGTTTTTGAATAAGTTTGAACTAATAATCGGTCCATGTTTGTTAATGACGTTCGTGGAAGAGGCTTCAGTGCAGGTATTACTCGCGGCTCTAATTTGTACTTAAAACAGACACGGCTGCCTCGCGGAATTAAGTTCTCCTGTATGTACGACTTAATTATTTGGAAAACAGAGCATCATATAAGTGCAATCGGAAACAAACACTGACATTTATAAGACATTTTAACTATACGTTTTGTTCCTACGATGACTCATTGTGAAAGCTCTATCCGTCAAAGTACACCAATATTTATTTCTGCAACTATATTAATTAATTAATTTCTCTGTAGATTAGGCCTTGTCAATTAAATTATATCCAAAATAATTGGTTCTTATTTTTTGGGACAAAACCTAAAAAGTCGTAGTAAGAGAAGGTAATCAAGCTAAGCAATATGTGTATGATCTAGAAAACCTTATGGAACCTAGAGAAGCCACTTATATATTATACAATCTCTCTTTCACAATAGTAATATTGAAAGAGCCGTACCATAGATTAACAACTAATAATTAATAACATTTTTTTTCAAAGGTAACGGCTTCGCTCGCCTGTATGTCGGAAAATATCCCACGGGAACGTAACGAACGAAAAGTTCCCTTTGTGTTAATCCAAGTTATAAACCAAACCAAGTTTTCGGCGAATGCATTCCCATTTATCTTGTTTCCCACGTGCTGTTTGATGTTGAAAAAAATACAAAAACTATATGTAGCCTACATTCTCACTATATAACACGGCTTGCGCCATGATATGTACACCATGGTGCAAGCCGTGTTATAAAGTGCACACAACATACACACATGGTGCTCTGGTTTTGCTTTTGATTATAACCATACCGCATACCGCGCGTTTCCTATATGATTCATAATAACCAAACTTTGGATATTATGAATGTATTTGCTCTTCTGCTACTATTTTTTCTTTAATTTGCCACGCCTTTTATCATTGGTTGCTGGTGAAATAACATTACAATAATTAACAAAAAAAATATAATAATTTCAAAGAATGAAAACTTACGTCGCAAGCACTACTACTGAGCATGAGGTTCTGAACATGGATTCCCGGGTAGGACAATAATTTTATTAGGTTTTTTTTGTAGTAGCCTGGAGTCTGGATTTGTGTCCGGTTGATAGCAATAGGCTTGCCCCCTATAATGGGATTTAAACATGACTCGCAAAATGAAGGTGTGGGTACCCACTGTAGGTACATCTCTGCCTTACCCTTCGGGGAATACAGGCGTGATTTTATATTATTATGTTAAAACATAACAAAATAAATTGAAAACAGAAAATAAAATTTTCTGTATCGGAAAACGGTCCTAATAAGATCACTCGTTCTTCTGTCATAGTTGATTTTCTCTGGCTTGAGCAGGGTTGTTGCGCCGAAACGTTGGCGCAACTCAAACATAGGTACTCGTATAGAGATTGCTACCACATTTCAACAAGTTAGGGCAAGACACTGATCGGGCGTTGAGACGAAAAGACCAGATATTGCTTGCAAAAGGTGCTTCCAAACAATAACTTTCTTGTAATTCATTTTAGGGTTCCATACCCAATGGACAAAAACGGAACCCTATTACTAAGACTTCGCTGGCCGTCCCTCCGTCCGCCTATCACCAGGCTGTATCTCATGAACCGTGATAGTTAGACAGTTGAAATTTTCACAGATGATGTATTTCTGTTGCCACTGAAATAATGTCCTTTGTATGGGAGCCCCCCTTAAATATTTTAAGGGGGGCTCCCATACAAAAGACATGATTTTTTTGTCGCTTTTATAGATAATGGTACGGAACTCTTCGTGCGCGAGTCCGACTCGCACTAGGCCGGTTTTAATATATTTTTTCTTATAAGTAATTTAATATGATTAATTTTAATATTTAACGTTATTACTTTGTATCATTATCATTTGCCTAACCTTTTCCTATCTATACATGATTACTCGGTATGATCTTGTATACTATGACTACCTAAATTTACATTTTGTAATCAAATATTCTTACATTCCATGCTGTTTTGATTCTAAATATCTGTATGTACAGACTATATCCAGCAGTTTATATAGCTATATGTATACTTGTATCACTGCACCACACAATTATGCAGTACGTAGTTGAATAATAATTCCCCACTTAGTTAATTTCATAGTCATGATTGCCTGGCTCGGGTGTCAAACGCTTGCAACAATTTAGTTTAATTACAGGCGTAACAACTTGCAAGTTATTTAAACTGTCTCCCCTTCCAGCGATACTCGAACTACAAGCGGAAGAAACTGTTGCTCTTTTAAAATATACACCAAATGTAACTGTATAAATAGACAGACTGTTTTCTGTTTTAAATGCGACTTTGTGTGGTACCAAAGCAATTAATTTTGAATGCTGATACTCTTTAAGGTTTGTTTATTTATTTTTACTTAGAAACCGACTGCTTTGATTCTTAGGTAAGCTTTTGATACCATGTTTCCAAAAGTCTGATTTAATGTGATCTAGAACAAAATACAAAATGGTTGAGCTACATGTTGCTGATCCATGCGTCATGTTCGTGAACGGGCGCCGTCAGTGGGGACTGGTCATCTCTTAGCTGCCATGGCTTATTTTAATTATTTTTGTTTTTATATTTTTATTATGGTCGCTTTTAACGTGCACGATTTACTACATTGTTCTCACATGTATAATTTCAACTTAAATGATGTAACCAATGTTTTGTAACAATATTCTAATTTAAAAGAGTGTCCATGGAGTTTCTTGCCCGTTCTTCTCCATAGGTACCTACTACGCTTTGGAATGGGCAACTAGCTTCATCTTTCTGACTGACCGACCCCTTGACAATTCAAAAGTACCTGTAATTGGTTTATTTGGAATAAATGATTTGAGTTTGAGTTTGAACATGTAAAATAATAATAATTCGTACTACGTTTCATCACAGTTGGCTGTGCGTACGTACTTGTACGTATGAACGTATATTGTTATCGTCGTAGCACGGACCAGCACGGTGCTACGAAAGTGTAGCTTCTCTACGGTTTTGTAGCACCGTAGCGTGCTACGACGGGATGTATTTCCAGCGTAGTAAAGCTTGGGAGCGTAGTAAATGTGGTGTTGTAGCACACAGGGAACTGCATATTTTCTAGTAACAGGCCTTGATTTCGTGGTTACGTCCAATATAATGTGTTAATAGCCAATCACAAACGAAGATTCGATTAATAAGCAAACGATTATTTAAGATAATAAATATCCAAATACACACGAATCTACTGTTTGATATAAGAAAAATAAGAACATAAATAATAATAATGAAACGGGAACGAGAGATAAAACAGTAGGTATATATTAGCTCGGCAATTTGTAAGAGTCAACCGTGGTAAATGAATTACAGGGGTGCTCCTGATGGTAAGTAACTACTATCTTCGACTTTATCATAGCGTTCGGTTTATCTACATATAATAAAATAGTAACGAAGTCAAAACTGTACACTATTGTGTGTATTGTGTATTTTTGAAAAAAGTAATTGCTACTAGGTGTGGGAACGAGTCTGATGCCGAAAATATAGTTTTTAGAACATTTGTCTGTTTTTCTGGATGTATGTTCCGGATTGACGGTAAAACGGATGAACAGATTTGGATGTTGGCCCACAGATAGTTTATAACTTGGATTAACACAAAGGGAACTTTTCGTTCGTTACGTTCCCGTGGGATATTTTCCGACATACAGGCGAGCGAAGCCGTTACCTTTGAAAAAAAATGTTATTAATTATTAGTTGTTAATCTATGGTACGGCTCTTTCAATATTATATAATCTCTCTTTCACAATAGTAATATTGAAAGAGCCGTACCATAGATTACGCTTACGATTACGATTCAAGCCAGAGAAAATCAACTATGACAGAAGAACGAGTGATCTTATTAGGACCGTTTTCCGATACAGAAAATTTTATTTTCTGTTTTCAATTTATTTTGTTATGTTTTAACATAATAATATAAAATCACGCCTGTATTCCCCGAAGGGTAAGGCAGAGATGTACCTACAGTAGGTACCTACACCTACATTTTGCGAGTCATGTTTAAATCCCATTTAACCTCCTCACTACAGGAACCTCTTTTTATGTCAGATTCAATTCAGTTTTAGGATTTGGGCTGTTTAGGGGTTACTTTTTAACTGAAAAAATACTGAAAAAAATATATTCCCGTAACAAAGGGTTTTTCCATATGTCCTGCTACTAGGACAGATGCAGGCTACTTATATTTTCAGGACAATTTTATGTTCTGTATACAAGACAATTACAGCCAACGAGAGTATATTATTGTGTAATAAAATAAGACAAACCCATAAAGTAATCAATGTTTTATTCAAATTTAGACATATTACTTAAAAAAAACTTAACTTAAAACTTCTTTATTTATTTTGAACAAATAATATTTTTATAACATTACTTATTTACTTAAAAGGTACGTATATAAAATCAGTCCTATTAGGTCAGTCATCAATAAATAGAAACCTCTAAACATATAAAAAATCACGACATTTGCGTTATGAAAAATAAGAAAATAACAAAAAAGAAAAGCTATTATGAAAAGCTTCAAAACAGTTTCTTTGACCAAATTTTTTCACCAATTTTTTTTCAGGTACCTAACTGTAGTCTTTTTATAACAACCTTCATTTCTGCATCTATTTTGCTTTGAACTGTGTTGTGGCATGTGATTAGCTTTTTTTGACGAATAGCTTTAGTTGGTAAAGGAACTAGGCTGTTTCCATTTAGACGACCAATACATGTCTATTTGAGGATATTGTAATGAAGCCGATTTATTTCGAGAGGATCAAAATTTCCAGTCCATAAATCCACGACATCAGTTTGAGACGGTATTTGTCTATAGTCTGGCTGAGCTGACCTTCGAGGGCGACGAGAAGATCTTCCTCGGCGTAATCCAGAGCCAGTAGCCTGGCGTATTATAGAGCCACTCGATAAAGCCGGCGATGATGCCTCAACAACATCATGGGAGTCTGAATTTATAGAGGCATCACTAGAATCATACCTTCGACGCTCTTGTGTAGTGATTTCCGTGGAATCATTATATGTGGGGTCTTGGTTATCATTGTAGCTGCTAAAATCGACATCAGATTCTTCCAGCAATGCTAAGATGTTATCTTCATGACAGGCTAAAACAAACAGCAAATAAAATATAATTTACATAATACCCTTACAGGTGCCTATACACAGGACATAATAATATTACTTCAAAAGTAGTAGTCTGCAGGATTCCTATATACAGGACATAAAACTTTGACAACCGAAAAAAACAAAATATTGGCGAAATCCGCGTAAATATTGACAAATAAAACTAAATCTAATATTCAAAAATATAATTTGAATATGTTTTGATAGAAATAGCAACATTTTTATAAGATTCTAAAAAATGGAACTTACCAGTGCCGGAGCGTGGCTCGATATGTCTGGATCTGGAAGCCATTTTGGCAGAATTGACCTTTACTTGAGCTGTCACATATTTTCTATACCAAAAACAATATTCAATAAATGTCGCTAATAGTTTTTATTTGACGCGACGTGGTTATTTAACTTGCAAGATTTTTTTGTTTTCTATGTTCTGTGGGTAGTACAAGTTCAGTGAGGAGGTTAATAGGTGGCAAGCCTATTGCTATCAACCGGGCACAAATCCAGACTCCAGGCTACTACCGATAAATTTCAGATGGAAAAACCTAATCAAATTATTGTCCTACCCGGGAATCCATGTTCAGAACCTCATACTCAGTAGTTGCGCTTGCGACGTAAGTTTTCGTTCTTTGAAACTTTTTTTTTTTTTTTTACAATTATTGTAATGTTATTTCACCAGCAACCAATGATATAAGGCGTGGTAAATTAAAGAAAAAATAGTAGCAGAAGAGCAAATACATTCATAATATCCAAAGTTTGGTTATTATGAATCATATAGGAAACGCGCGGTATGCGGTATGGTTATAATCAAAAGCAAAACCAGAGCACCATGTGTGTATGTTGTGTGCACTTTATAACACGGCTTGCACCATGGTGTACATATCATGGCGCAAGCCGTGTTATATAGTGAGAATGTAGGCTACATATAGTTTTTGTATTTTTTTCAACATCAAACAGCACGTGGGAAACAAGATAAATGGGAATGCATTCGCCGAAAACCTGGCATTGGCGAGAAAAATTTGCATTTCATAAATAACTGCCTCTGCAGTGTTTTACGAACACAAAATTAATTTAATGTTTATTGATTCAAACACATTTAACGGCAAAATACGACTTATAAAATGTAATAAGTTAAAAGCAACATAAATGATATGTATCATCAAGTTAACTAACATTGCAGTATCACTATGTTAGGCATTTAAATATTGAGACCTACTGAAACTATTTAATAAAGCAAGGCAATTGGTTAGTAATTAATGTGTTAACACAATGTGCCTTTTAAACAATTCACACTTTTTTTTTTCTCCTGTATTTTGGGTGCGTTTACAAACATTTAAACTCACATACACAAATAGCCAGACCCGGAACAACTACCTAATTGTAGGTCATACAAATATTTGTTCCACCCACACGCACCCGCGACACGCAGCGCAGCAGTCAATCGCTGAACCATTGCGCCAACCATGCCGTTAACGTATTTGATTTCAAATTACAAATTATCGATAGGTACATACCGACGTTTGAATGTACTAAATTATAGAATAAGTTAATATAAGACATTATGAGGAGCAGAGGTGGCCTAGTGGTAATGACCCCAACTTAACCAACACCCCAACCCAAGAGTTGTCGTTGTTCGAAACCGGGCAGGCGCTTTATTTTGTGTAAATAATTTTATCACCACTGCTCTCAAAACGGTGAAGGAAAGCATCGTGAGGACACCAGCATATTATTATCCTAGAACCAAAAATTCGAAGACTTGTGACATCTATCTCATCTACTCCCTCACGAAGAGAGGAGACCTGTGTCCAAGCAGTGGGAACATTATGTACCTAGTCATTTAATTCAGAAACTTCAGTATTCACATATTTTTTTTCAAACTTACACGGCTTATTTACAAATAGGATTCATCCCATGCAAATCATCACTGTCTGTCACAAAAAACTTAACATAAATAGTTTAATTACGTACACAATTACATGCCTAGCCTGTCGGGAAACATGAAAGCAACCACGATGTCACGACATTCGTTTAAACGTGTAACAGTATTTCATAAGTCCCGAGTAGTTTGGAGACGGGCACTGCTATTTATGAGCAAACTTGGCAAATCATTCAAAGGAAGCGTAAGTCGCATACGGGAAAATTTGCCACCTCCGTGTGTTCCGAGACGCACACAATTTACATTAGTTAAACTACAAGCGGCAATCTTGAGTTCAACTTATTTACTGCAAAGAGTTTGGTAATTAAGTTGAATTTATTGGTACTCGTAGGTTACTTATACAGCGATGGGGTTAGTATGCGTTACATTGTTAGAAGGAACTTGACACTTTTGAAGGACACTTTAATTTATGGAACCATAAAGAAAATAGTTTCAGATGTTTTTACAGTTTTACCGGTCGTCAAACTTATCCTACAACATGTAAACCAGACCTTCCTCAAAAGCGACAGAAAATCCCACAAACATTCTACTCTTTTCGTCGGATTACGACCAGGAATATTTTTAAAAAGCAAATAAAAACATTCAATAAAAATGTTCAGTAAAAACACAGAAGCGGTCGGCGAGTAACTATTTTAAAAAGCGACGCATATTCCAATAAAAAACCCAATGTATCGTGAAATTTTGCATTGTCTGTATTTATTTGTGGAACATAAATGTTACGGGTAATTACTTCCACACACGTTATAAGGGACCATAGTTAACAATAGATTTAATTCACTCACACGCTTTAGTTTTAAAAACGTATTTTACTACTTGCTTAAAGTAGTATGAAGGGATGTGAACTTAAATGATGATTATTATGGTACCAAAACTTGTAAAATATTTGCACAGTGTTATTAAAATATCCAGTGTCGGAGAATACTTAAATATGTGCGTAACTTTTAGAACAATGTTGATATGTTAGACCTATTTTGTGGGCACAGTGGTGCACGCATTGCCAGCACCGCACATTACTCAATGTCAAAAATGAATTTTGCGCTTATTGCGATGAATATTAATGAAACTTTGAGGGCTAGAACAATATTGTACGAACGCAGAACAATCTTAAACTATTCCAATATTTTCCACCAAACTATTCCACTACTTTTGAATAAAAGATTGAATGATATTTTTCCATAGAATTCCTTTTCACATGAACTCAAAACATCAATCTCAAAAGTTTTTCTAGCTCTGGCTTTATGGCTAGCTCCCAGAATTTTTTATCCACTAGGCATTTCGAATCCAGCTAAATTAACAAAAAGCAAACGAATATTTATCATTGGATGAACATGGCATACCGATATTTTAGAGCAGCTCCTTATTTTGATATTAATTTATACTGTCAGAAAAAATATAAAGTTTGGCAATTTTATTTTCAGTTATTACTTTCGTAACTTTTATTTTGTAGGTAGAAAAAATGTTTTATAAAAGGTACTTATTTCCTGTTAATATATCTTATTTTATTCGTTTATAGGGCTACAAAGAACTGCCAAAAGTTTCCAACTCTATGTTTAATAAACTCGTATGTAGGTATGTAATTTCTCCATCGACATTGTTACACCGTTTAAACACAAATTATACTTAACTACTTTAGGGTAATCGCTAGTTCAGCAGTTATAATTACCAACTATTTGTGCGTACGAGACGATAGCGGGTCGGTTGGCCAGTACCCGCCTGCTATTGAAGTTATACATACAAGCTCAATTCATAGTTATTCTCAAAGTTATACACGATAACGGATAACGTAGGAACCTATTTGTATATTATTAGTACGAAAAAACATGTCCGGTGCTGCAATAAGATTACCAAAAAGTAATAATTTATTTTATTAAAATTGAAAATAAAATAGTTATTGCTATTTAAAATTCACATTTTTAGTACCAAAATTACCCCAAATCCATTAAAATTAACAAATTTTTAACAGGGGTCATAAGTTATGACTTGTAGACACCCGCTAAATGACTGCCGCCCATGTAATCCGGCCCCATGTAAAATCGATAAAATTCCCCATTGAAAAATTTCTTCACCCTGAATATTACCACATAAATAGACTCTCAGTACGATACTGTCACACACACAATACCCTCAAGGATCGGACAAAGTTTTTTTACATGTTGTATAAATGTAGGTATACATATATTATAGTAAATATGAATGTATATGTGTATTATAAGTATTAACCTGTTTATGTACCTTTTTATTTATAAGTCATAATGTTTTTTTTTTTTTAATATTTTTATTATTAAATTTTTGTTATCTCCTCTCAATCAGAGCACCTGCCATCTAACCTCTTCACCACCTTGGTTGACTGGGAGAGAATACCTAAAGCATTAATTCCACCTTTGTACCTTATTGTGTGCGAGAAATTTAAATAAATAAATAGCTCTTTCTAAAGTAACCGTAATGCCGAATTTCAACACGAATTTGTGTTGTCTGTCTAATACCCGTGGCGTTACTTGACTACATAGGTACTGACAAGAGGCTTCATTAGCAAAAGTTATCAATTTAATGAGATTGTTTGATTAGAATTTAAATTTAAATGGGATTTAGGGAGAATCCAATTAAAGTTGTAAGTAGTTCGCTTTATCATTAGTTTCTAATCAAAAAACTATACGAAAAGTGTTAGCTTTAAACATCTATAGAAATGAAACGCACTATATTTGGATCCCAAAAACGATTCAATCATGAAATAAACGTGATGCGTAGGTAAATAAAAAAATGTTATTGACTTATAGCGATAACCGTCCCTACCGTCCGTACCTACGTCCGCTAGTTAAGTCTATCGTATATTCACAAACTGGATCGTCTATTCAAGTTGGAGTTTCGTATTCGGAAAGCCCGACCGGCTACATCGAGAACTGTTCCGTCCCTCGGCGATTCGACACGAAATTTGTAAAGATGTTGCCTCCAGGATCCACTTCAATAGGGGCGAGAAGTAAACCATTTTGCTCCGAAAGATAGCCAACTAGATCATTCTATACAAGTCCCCTTTCATGTGTAAAACGGGCCTAATATTAATAAACCCGCTTTTGGCCACCGTCTGGACAATCTCCAGGATCTTTTAATTAGCCGTATGCAAAATTCAATTGGGTCTGGAACTGAAATCCGTTTTTATAACGCCGTTAAAACCTCTTGGCGACATGATATTACGATTTGGCAGCCATTTGAGTTGCGCGCTATGCAATTCATTTGTGCCGCTTTCTGATATATCATAAAAGTTTCAGAACTGGAAGTAAATTTTTTCCAAAAATGAAAACCGATAAAAAGCTTGCAACAAAAAAAAAGAAGACATTACCTATTATATTTTTAAAGAGTCAAATATGAAAAATACACTCGCAGACAAAAAATACGGGTTAGTACAAAAAACTGAAACTACTCTTAAAATAATAGAGCGGCATGGATAAAACTGTGTAACGTAGATAATTTACCAGTTAATAAAAAAACACCGAATATTGGAAACATTATTAGTTTAATTGTCAAAAAAACAAAATATTAATAACTTTTACGTTGAAAAAATAATGGTTGACACCTCACTTAAAACACAAAAATAAACTTAAAAACAAAATAATACTTTGTATTGCCTCCACGGGCTCTACTCACAGCTGCCAGGCGATTGGGCATGCTGTTTATTGAGTTTTGTTTGTTGCGGAATATTGGTCCATTCTTCCACTAAGGCATGTTTCAGGTCACGAAGTGTAGCTGGGGCGGGGTTTCGATTTCAAGCGTATTCAATTGGATTCAGGTCCGGGCTTCTCGCGAGCCAGACCATGCGATTGACGCCGTCGTCCTGAAAATACTAATTTAAAATTAGAGCTGTATGTGGCCTGGCGTTGTCATGGATGAATATTGAATGTTCACCCGTATTAATTAAATATGGGCTGACATGCTCATTAAGAATTTCTTCCACATATCTTGCACTAGTAAGCGTACTATTTTCCATAAGCACTAACTCCGTGCGACTCTCAGAATAGAATCCAGCCCAAACCATAACAGATTCACCGCCAAAAGTCACTTTTTACTCAAAACAAGCTGGAATAAAACATCTCCCTGGCCGTCGGTAGACTCTTCGCCGTCCTTAATGTACTATCGAAGAACTTCTTATAGAAACAAAATCCTGTGAACACGAAGACCACATCTGTTACCGCCCTGGTTCTATAGCGGCCGAGCGCTGCAAGCAGAAATAGTTCTTACGGTGTATAGATATGAAGTTCTTCGATGAATTGACAAATGATGATTGATGATTGACAAATCCAGATTTATGCTGTACGTAGGTACAGCATAAATCTGGATTTGTCAGAAAATATTACTTTTGTCCATTATTCGTCTCCCCAATCTGCGTGTTCGCGGGCGTAACATAATCTTGCTACCCGATGTTCCCTTTCAAGTTTTAGACCTTTTGCGGATCTTTGCTCTACCGGGGCTTATTCTCTTTTTTTTTATTGCGCATATTTGTTACATTTAACTTTTTTTTCTGGGCTATAGTTTTTGCTCTAGAAGCGAAAAACTGGTTTTTACCATTTTTACCACCCTTGGCACCCTGCTCTACCCTTCTATTCACCTATAAATTTTATTGGAATCAATTCCTGACACTTGAATCTTTCCAAAAAAAAACCGGACCAATAGGAATTTCATGGGCCAAAAAGCTAATTCTATCCGACTAATTATGAGTTTGCGGGTTACAGGATTTTCGTCATCCTTCTGGAAAAACAAAAACGCAAGGAAAATGGCGGATACATCTACATGTCCATTGTCCGTTTAATGCAAAGTTGGGACGCATATTACCTACATCAAAATGCAAGAAAAAAGGTTTAATCGGGATTTTTCACATTTGTATATTTTCAAATATGTCATTTTCAAAATAAATCCACAAATAGCATCAAGAAAAGGGCCCAGGCAGTCGGTAGTCACATTTGTGAAGAAAAAAACCTCTTAGCAATAGGTATTTGTATTAAATATAATAGTCAGTCAAACGTGACTTTTATGAAACATTGCTGTTGGCCTATCAATCAGTAATACTTCCCTCCGGCCGCGACTAATCTATCTTAATCATAGTTTAGGTTAAGTGTGACGGCAGCTGCTATGTTCGAGAAAGATAAGAGCTTGACCACGTTTCCTCCGGTTATTGGTCTTGGATTAACATCTGTATTTGTGAGGATTCTTACACAAAAATATTGAAGTATATTTTGACAGTAGTAATAAATATGTATTCTTTAAACACTTGAGCTAATATCAGAAAGTTTTACAACTTCAAACGTAGTTGTTTTCCATCTAGACTATAGTTCTGTTTCATAAAGCCACCAAAAGTCTTTTTGCTTACAAAACTTTACCAATTACACTCAAATGTTCAAGTAAAATAACTGTAATATTCATGAGTAACTAGAGCACTTCAGCAAATAATGTCTCAATTTACATAAAACTATAAAGTAATTAGTCGACTTCTATGTGACGTCACCAAGCGAAACGGCTAAAAACAGGTTGTTACGTTGGTAATGCAAATTAGATTTTATAACGGAGGACCTAAGTACTGTTGGCTGATGTTTTGTTACAACTAACACTGAACTGTCGTTAGCTATGTAAGTATGAATGTACTTCACCCGAATACTACAAAACCTCGTATAAATGCTAATACAAGTTAATCGAATTACGAATATTGCGAACCTTCGTCAAATATAAATGAGCTCAAAGGTTTCAATATTTTTTCGAATGTTATAAACTATACCTATATCTGATTTCGTAAAAATTCGTTGCACTATTTTCAACATCGGGTCGGTTCGGTCAGTCAAAAACCTAACTGAATATTTTTTATAGGTTGACAGATATTTTTTAGCGTCAATAGAATTCAATTAATCTCACTGTTTCATCGAGTATTTTGAACCGGGCAGGTCACCCGTGATTGACATCAGTCATAGTGAAATATTTTAGAATCGATTTTTTTTTATGAATATGCAAATCTGTTTGTAAATCCTTAATAAGAAACTACCACATTCAGTTTTGAAAACGCAAATAGTATTTATTTTAATGTTTTATGTAGATTTAAATAAAATGTTACGCTTTTTAGGGTTCCGTACGTCCGAATGAAAAAAACGGAACCCATGTGTTCGTCTGTCACAGCCAATTTTCTCCGAATCTACAGGACAAATTAAGTTAAAATTTGGTACACATGAATTTCTGTGACCCAAACACGGGCGTGTAACGTAAATAAATGGATTTTGAATAATAGGGGCACTTTTAGGGGACAAATTGGAAAATTTAAAAAAAGTTTATGTTAACTAAAGTTTAGTCTTGAGACTCTCACAACTCTAACTTTTTTTTTAATTTTGCAGTTGACACAATCCCTTTCATTCCCCCTTATCTCCGAAACCACTGAGCCTAAAAAATACAGAGAATGGTTATTTACTTATAGATCACAGAAAAACCATAAGAAGTCTATATGGTTTCAAAATAACATGGTAAATCTACAGTCTACATTTTCACAGTTGGAGTGTATGGCAGAATATTTTTTTCAACAAGAAGCATAGACGAGTCCGATTTTTAAGCATAGACGAGTGTTTTAAAAAACAGATGATGTCTTTTAACGGTATTACTGCCCATTTTAAAAGTAAATAAATTATCATTGACTTATCCAAAATAAGCGACGCTTGCGGAACGGTTAACGCCAGCATAATAACCGAAAATATATTCGTACAAACTCAAGCTTAGTCAGGGGTAAAAAACATACATACCGTGCTAGTGGATATAGTCATCATCACCATTATTTCAGCCGAAAGACGTCCACTGCTGGACATACAGGCCTCCCCCAAGCATCGTCACTTCGACCGGTTCTGTGCTACTCGCATTCAGCGGATTAATGTGTCGGTCCATCTTGAGGGAGGCCTTCCAGCGCTGCGCCTTCCGATACACGGTTGCCACTTGACATTTTGGCCCTTTTGGCCGTCTGTTTTGCTAGCAATTTGGTAGGCAAAAGCAAATGTAACGAGATCTTATAAAAAGTATTTCTCAGACATCTTTTCCGACGTGTGTAAATATTATATTAATTTTTCCCAGAATCTTTGCTATAAATAACGTATAATATCGTAGAAATTGTCTTTGATTTATGTTTCTTGAGAAGTAAAATAATCATTTGTTAGAATCATTACGAAATATTCGTACATATTATATTGTTTCTTTGGTCTTTCAGTATCTACCTAACATTATTATTTCGTAACATTTAAAAAAATAACCAAACCCTGATTATACCTTATCCGATATGACGATGAAAAGTATTATTCTGAAAACACAAGCAGCTTGCGTAATAGAACTTGTAATATATTATTTTAAAGCAATAAGTATTTACAAGTTCCACCCGCCCTTGATAAGTGACCACCTCTTACGCATACTTAGATATATAGATAGATTGAATACTCTCTATTTTATACACTTTAAAAATACAGATATTAACGTAGACATTTTACATAGGGTGACACAATGGGCGTTCTTATCGCTAAAAGCGACCTTTTACAGACAGTCGTTACGGGTCGTCAGAAGCCCCGAAAGTCTGACAACCAGTCTTACCAAGGGGTATCGTATTACCCAGTTACTGGGTTGTGGAGGTCAGATAGGCAGTCGCTCCATGTAAAATACTGGTATTCAGCTGCATCCGGTTAGACTGGAAGCCATATATGTAGTTGGGAAAAGGCTAGGCAGATTGAGTGAGACAATACGTTACACCAATAATGAAATCAGAGCCTTATAAAAATAAAATATATTATTCTTACAAATTCAGGTAACATTCAGTCGGATTCTTCAGAACCAACATGCTAAATCTTGCTAGCTTCAGATGATCTAAGTGCTTTTGGTGGAACAGTTACATTTTTCGTTTTAAAACATCCGTTGGCTCCATGAAATGTAGGTAAGTAAGTATTTAGCTAGGTACCTATTTTAGAGTTAGTAGCGCCCTCCACCACAAATTTTAGTTGTTGGGGCGGCAAAGCTGTATCCGAATTTCTACGGACTAAAGTCACTGAAATGCTACTGCATAACATTTCCTACTATCATCGTGTAAACAGCTCTAGCATTTGCCAAGCCAGTGTGGATAATAAGCCATATGATATTACTTTCTTGCTATCCTAGCTTCAAAAATTAGCCTCGTGTAACCTAGGGCATTATGGACGGGAATCGTAGCGTTCGCTCGTTCAAGTGAACGATCAAAACAATTTTGTGCGTTTAATATGTTACCAATTCAATAATTTGAACCGAATGCTGTAATTGGAGTTGGTAAACAGTTATTACTCTCACTGGGTTAATTAGTCTAATTTACTACTAACGAGAGTTAGGGACAAATAGCTCGCCATTTTAAATTTAACTTACCGAATAATGCAATGAGCTGCCAAATATTCTCGTTTGATTTCACATTACAATTTATATCTAATTGAGTTTTATCTCTATTTGTCACTGCGCACGACTGTGACAAATTGATATGCGAACGCTAGATAAATCGAATTACATTCCTCGGAAAATTAAATTCTATATATAAGAGCTCAAACATCGACGAAAGTTCTTTTCGTCGATACAACTATAAAAATACATTCTTAGAAAATATTGGAGTCTTCTTTTGAAGTAATAATATGATGCTTTTTTTAGACCAAGACCTTTGAGTTTTTTATACTTGACTACTTAGTAAATAACTTTTCTGATGGTACAATTTCTATTGAAACTTGAAGCCAAAAAATTTTGAACGTAATCCTAATATTGCTAATATTTTAATATTTCTCTTGCAATGCGAAGTGGAATGAGAATGTTTTTATTAGAAGAGATTTATGAGATTTATGCGCGCCGAAAGCAGTTCAGATGGTGCAGCTGAATGCTGGCGACAAGTAAGGAATTTAATTTTGTCGTGAGAGCTTTTCTATTTGCTTACTGTTCGGGAATTACCACAAGTGATATGGCGGAGAATGGATAAAAGATTTTATCTAAAATACGGTTTCAATCTTTCAATTACCAAGCGCAACAAATTTTATAACATACCAAATAAAATTAAAATATTATAATTCTTCCAAATAGAAATTGTCGTTTGTCACCATTCTGCAGGTTTATGACGTAAGTGGTACCAATATGATTTATTAAATCTTTGTTCCGTGACCTACTGAAATTGGTACTTACCACCGATTTGCAACGAAGGTGTGATCTTAAAACGTCATAGCTTGAACTTTCTGTGTAAGAAGGAAGAGAGACAAGGTTAAAGGTCAAATATTGAACAGCTATTAGTCCAAAGAAAATTAAATATTATTTTTCACAGAAACGTCAGAGTCTAACATATCATAAGCTGATAAGGAAAACACGGTACTGGTATTCTAAAGTAGCCTTAGGCCTGGACTCCACCAAAGCGAAGATGTGCGGAGATGTCCGAAGCGGAGACGAGAAGAGATGTTTTTCAGCTAGGGTGTATCCACCGAAGCTGTGCGGAGATGTGAACTGGCTTGAACGGAGCAGAGATTCAAATGTGTACTGGCTAGAGCGGGTTGGTTGTGCTACGCGGGGAAACTAGGGGCGCAGCTCGCTGCACGCCCCATCACATCCGCTTATATCTTGTCTCCGCTACGCGCCGTCGCCAGCCAGCGAGGCGCAGCTCACATCTCCGCATTATACAGCCGCCCGTCTCAATCTCGGCGAGGCGCAGCTAACACCTCTGCTTCGATCGCATCATAAAACTATGATACATCTCCGCTCAGTGAAACCCACTAAAGCTGAGTGCGTCTCCACTCAGCAGATATGTGAATAACGAAATTCTATTGGTTGTTTAAAACACATTTCCTCTCTTCTCGTCTCGACTCCGCTTTGGTGGAGTCAAGGCCTTCTAAGGAGTACTATGCACCTGACCTCTCTGAAGAACATCCCCAATAAGGTCACTATATGTCCTTGTAGAGTGACCCCTTTTTTTTGCCTGTACGTTGCCACAGGCCAGGGTATCTCTTTCGGACTTTCCCGCGACCCCGGAAGGCTTCGGTCCTGGCGGACCCCATCAGTTTTGCTGACATCTCTTTGAGCCGCGCGTGTAACACGACGCACCGTCCTAATCGGACGGTGAGCTACCCATTGCTCACCATCCGCTAGCCCGCGCCTATGGTGGCCGGGAATCGTCGTCAGCGTAACAAACGACCCTGACGCCGCTAGGTAGCGCAGCACCCAGTCGTATCCAATGTCCCACAGATGTGGCCCTAGAACTAGACCTGTGGAACACCACACGATATCTCTCGCCAGTTCCATTCTCCCTGGTGACCAGGGTAGATGAAAGAAAAAAGAAAAAAAGAAAGAAAATACATTTATTTGGCACAGACTAAAAGGCACACAGGAAGAAAGAAAAAAAAAATTAAGTAAAAGGAAAGAATACAAAATAAAAAGTGTAAACCCTGCAACCGCGACCCTGTCCGTCAAATAGGCCTCGGCCATATGACAAAGGTAGGTTGGCATCCGGTGATATCGGAGTGCGTCCCTGATGCAACTCCAGGATAGGATATTGAAGGCATTGGCGATGACTAGAGACACCGCCAAGAGACCCCACCCCAGGCCTCAGAATCCCCTGTCGTGAGGGCCCGCACGCGTCGGGCCGCATGATGGCGTCCACCGTAGAGCGCCCCCTGCGAAAACCAAACTGGCTCTCCACCAAATCCGGCTCCACCCGCACCAGTCGCCAGACGAGGCGGTTAACAATGACTCTTTCAAAGAGCTTGTCCATCTCGTCAAACAGCACGATGGGGGCCGGTAAGCGAACGGAGAGTCCGCAGGGCACCCTGGCTTCTTAATGAGAACCAGTTTCCACGTCTTCCAAAAAAATGGGAACCGGCCCCTCTCCAAGCATGCGCTTAGGAGCCTCCTTGGTCGAGGCCCGAGCGCCTCCAAGGCCAGGACCCAGGCTTTCTTCTAGGGCGACTCCTCCCAGTGTTTCCACTCACATCTGCTTTTTAAATATCATTTGTTTGTCGCCTTTCATTCATCCTCTCAACATGACCCAACCATCTAAGCATACTCTATAAAATTGTTGTCACTTCATCTTCTTTTAAACCACCACATCGCTACTTTATCACATCATTTATAGTCACATAGTCATGCTTCGCAAGGAATGCATTTCCACAGCATTTATTCTACTTTCATGCTTCTTTTGCCACACCCAACAGTCACTTCAATACATAAGCGTAGGCACCATCACACCATTGTGAACAACCATTCGAGCCTTTTTGGATCAACTGGTTGGTCACAATCGCATGTATAGCACCATTCACTTTATTTACCGCATTTACTATCCTTTACACATCTTCATCTTCAATCTTTCCATCCCTTTATTATTTATTTTGGAATATTTTTTTCGTTATTCAACTTTCGTATTTGAAGTCGAATTTGAATTATGTAAAATGGAAGCTGCTATAATAGGAAGTTCAGTTAAACCCAGTTGGAACTTTGCCAAATTAATTTATAGCTACGCTGAGTAACATACTTTATCATAACATCGTTTAGCAGTTTTAAAACTGTAAGGCGGAAGCCATTTTATTTCTTTATTTCAAATGGATTCTGAATGTGTTGGTTATGTATCTTATTTCTTCTTTATTTTCACAAAGAAACAAGAAAGATTAAGATTACATTGAAAGAAAAAACACTGCCGAAAAATGTGAAAGAATTCGCTGTACCGTAATGATGACAAAATGTTTAGACAGGGATATTTCTTGAAGGTTGCATATTAGAAAATCAAAACTTTCTCGAGCAAATTTCAAAAGACCAATAAACGAAATAACAAAAGGAGATTGACCAATCTGGACCAAATATGCTGCCCAGGCATGAGAATACTTTTATTTTTTTCCTTACATGAAGAGATATAAAAAAAATAAAAAAATGCATCCACGGGGCTATAAATTATAGTAGCTTAAATCTTATCTTAAGGCTTTTTTGTGCTTTATTTTTTAACTTTTTTTTTAAACGTTTACGTTAAATAATATTATTATGTTACTTATTCTACCTCCCGAGCTCGGTCCCGACCTCGCTAGTCTCGCTCGAAACAAGTTTTTTTTGTAAGCTCTATACGATAATGACAGCTGTATAGCTCTGTCTCGATTTTCGAGTTGTAAACTAAGTGTCGTTGTAATAATATAATCCAGTGTTTATAATATACCGTCTTTTTTTTAAATAAGATGCTGGTTATGATTTTTCGTCAATGTAAAACCTATACAATAGACTATTTTTTTCTCAATACTTCTCGGATAGATTCTAAAGCGCTTTGGGTTACAGACTAGTGTTAGTCTAAGGAACACAATGCAGTATGATTCAATGTTGGGCAGCACTTGGTCCAACGTCCATACAAAAATGGTCAATCTCCTTTAAATGACCAAATGTTTTATTTAGAAAATTTTTAAAATCCCAATGTATGTGACATCAAATGAACGACTGATCAAAAGTTGCTAGATGTAATTTTAAAATATCAAATCATTACTGTGTACTGAGTCGGACTCCGGGTGTGCTCCCGCCAAAATCTCTCGGTCACCCCTGACTATCGCTACAACACACTCTACCTTCGCATCGCTATGCTCGGCCTCGTGTGGCTTGCTCCACTCAGGAGCTCCCTCCAGCTTCTGGCTTCCGCCTTTATAAAAACACTCTAGGGGTAGGGACCAAAAGACTACGTGGGGTCGGGGTGCCCTGTGTCGGTTCTGAGGCTAAGTTCTGTCTACGTAGTAAGTAAATGCATTAGTATAACGCCTATATATCCAGTAATCCATTAATAATTTATCCAGTAATCCATTTTGATCTTTAAAAGATTTGGTCAATAAGTGTAATAAATAATTTAAACATTGATATTCCAGACTTTGGTCAGCTGAACTTTTGATCAAATGACCATCGTTATTTTAAACTTTGTTGATTTGTACGTTGTTCTTTTGAAAGGAGACTGAAACGATTATATACAATCATGGGCCTGGTTGTAAAAATATGAAAGTGGTGTCAATTAATAGCTTATATATTATCAACATTTCACTGAAAATTCTGCGGATTTTGTCAATCTGAGAACAGAGATAAAAGAGATTATGTTAAAGTGAGGTTATGTTACAATCTTTAACTAACAGCTGATTACTGAAGTGCAAAATATGTGCTTTTGCACTAATAGTTATTATATTGAGTAGGACATATTTGATAAATCATATGAATGAACGTCAATGACTTCAGTCCTACCTACCTATGTAGGTAACAGGTATGGAGTTACGGAAAGGATGTCTAAAATAAAATAAAAAATCATTTGAGTATTAAAGTGTTTTATTCGTCTTCAATTATAATTAAAATGTCGTCTAGGAATTGTGCAGGTGGTGCTATATGATCTTGGTACCTAGCCCAGCTAAGATACCATCTATTGCAGATTATATGAGCGCAGCAGCCTACAGTTCGTCTCCTTAGAATACAATTTACAGTAATGCATTACTATAGACTCCCTTCCTGTACGAGAGACATTGCCAAATCACTGACAGAATTGTTTCATCGTGTAAGGGTCGTCGACCCAGTGTATTGCAGTGATCAGTTGTTGTCCCACAATTCACACAGCGATCCATAGTTTCACTGTTTTTTCTATTCCGTGGTTTCAACAATATCCAATACACAAGCTGGCGGTAAAATCCAAAATAACAATTCCAAGTCAAACGTGTGAGCGATCTTCGGTGTCCAGTGTGAAAGCAAGGGTCGTATGAGGTAGGCAGGGTCGGAATCCGTAAAATACAAAGCAAAGGTCGTGAAAAATGAAGAACAATCGGGAAAGCACTAAAAACCCATCGGAAAACACGAAACGAGTGAGCAAACGAGATCATCATGGATACTACGTTGGCAACTGTCTAGTGTCCGTGTCAGTCAGCTGTCATGCCAGTGACATAGACTAAAAATAGAAAACTAATTTTAATCGATATGAAATCGATAATCATTAATATTGTTATTTCAGTAATTAATTGATATTTTATTTATTAATATGACTGTAATTATATGCACTTTAATGCACATAAGTGTATAAAGTGCATTTAATTACTTTGAGTTAATTAATAAGTGCAAAGGTTTTATTTTCGTAACTGTGTAATCGATTACTCAATCGGTAATCTCACGAAAACTATCTTTTCCATATTTCGCCGCTTCCAGATTGAGAATTGAGGTGATTTTTCATATTCTAAGATAGAAAATATGACTAATTTTTTAGATCATATCTTAACTTATTACCTACATTTGGGCCCACCGTTTTCCATCTCCTTTGCTCAGGAAAGTTTTGATAAGTTTTTCTAATATGTAACCTTCTTGAGGGACATTACCGTAACTACACAATAAACAGGCAATGCATCAATGATAAAGTGATAATTAATTAAGCAATTACATCATCACGTTCATTGCTTTATCCGCGAAACCTGTGACTGACTGCGCGATGACACATCCAATCATTACAACTCACCAACCATCAGATTTATAATTGTACGAGTACATAACTAACTAACGGGTGTACAAATATGCTTAACGAAGCCGAGAATCACTTAAACTGCCTCTCCTTGTTATGGAGATATTGAAGGTCAAAGTTCCATCGTTTTTTGACCAAAACAAGTTTTTGCAACCGTTGCATGAATTTAAAAGCACAATGTTTTGCATGCTGCCGTAATTAGCGATTTTTCACACCAAAAATAAAAATGTTTCTCAGCAATAATTTTTGCTCTATTTTACTTAGTTTGAAGTAAGTACAGTGCGTAGGTTGCGGTTTTGTGATGTTTCTTTTTACACTCTGTAATTGAATTTAATTCGTTTATTCTCAATTAACTGTTCCCTATCTTATTGCAGCTGAGCTGATAAACAAGGGAGTAGAAACTTCATTTCAAATAAAATATTGACTTGTACTCGATGGTTAAAACCATTACAAGTAGTTACTCTCGTCTTGAGTAGAAGATATATTTATTGAAGCTGTTGCAGAATTGCAATCGCTTTAGAATAGTTTTGATTATAAGTAGATGAATTGCATTCGTCCTAGTTTCCGAAGACACTAAAGTTATTTTAGACTTAGTACTTTTGGTTTTCCGATTATTATGAAGATATATCTTACTTTAACATTTTCTTAAGGCTTCGTAAGTTGCCTGTTTCATCATGCCTGTATTCCCCGAAGGGTTAGGCAGAGGTGTATCTATAGGACACCCACAATTCGCCAGTTATGGTAAACTCCCATGTAATGATAATAACCTATTGCCATCAATCGGGTACAAATCGAGACTCAAATCGAAACTGACTTTTAATTCTTAACCAGCGAACTCAAATTCTGACCTCAAGAAAAAAAACGACAAACATAGATAGTAACCGGAAAAACATACTTACGAACGAAGCAAGTCAATAAAATTAAATGAAACGAGACGCAATTCTTCAGCAAAATTAACAATTAAACACATCTGCAACAAATCAAAACACTATCATGCATTTGAATCCACAGATCGTTGTTCGTAAAGTTTACAGCGACTTGCGTGGGTAGGTATGTTAGACGCAGCTAAGTACGGCTAACACTTCTTGTGGCAGCCCTGTGGTGAAAACCTGATCTGTGCAGCGTACCCACTTGCACTGTAAGAAGGCATTAGTTCGGATTCACCCACAGTTATGCGGAGACGCCGTACGGTAATATACGCGTCTGTGTATTATTTCTGAATTGTTCCAGATTAGGTTGTGGAAGATATTATGTTATTTCGAGTGAACTGAAATTCGTGATATGGTTCTGAGACTGTTTAGCGAAAACTTGTAACAACAAATTTAATGGGTGATATATTAAGTAAATGAGTAAGATAAAGTTATTTAAAAAGTTTGTAAAATTAAAAGAAAAAGAAAGTAAACTCGCGCTTTCTTGGTATTGAAAATAAAAATATGGTGAAATATTTTTACCATTATAGTTTATCCCAAAAATAAAATATATGATCTTTTTACTATTTTATACCTAGTACAGCACTGAATGAAGTCGGACTTCTGAAAACCGTGCTACGGTTGCTACGCGCTACGTCAGCTCCCCAAAGTCAAACTAGCCAGCACCGCAGATTTCACACGCTTTTAGCGATATTTTTTGTTTTTAGAGTTTGTTACCGCGCATTGTATCGCATACACATTCTCTCATGTTTTTATTTTGAAATATATGCCAGTGTTATAAAAGCCGTAGGCTACGAACAGGTCATAATGCAACTATGTCACATAGGTATTGTGTTTGTAGCAAGAACAATCCTTCGAAAGCATGGACTGTAATGTATGTATTGATATTTTCATATAAAAAAATACTGTCTGTAGCGGTTAAACCACCACATACGAACTACGCATCAAAGACATGACGTCACATAAATCCTGCATCGCGCAATTAGAGTTTACCGCGCGAACGACGTATATAAGACTATCCGACACCAATAGTTGGGCAGTCGGCCCGCCAGACACAACACCCGTCTGGTTGGAGGGTCCTCCCTTTTCTATGGTGGATGAGTGAACTTTACACCCTGTTCCTCATGCTCCTAAATGTCCTACAAAATAATATTGGTACAAATCTTCAAGTTACAGTGATCGTTATTTACAGAAGAAATATAAAAACATACAATATAGTAGGTAGGTAGGATACAACATAGCGTCGGAGCGCGACAATAACTAGATTTCCTGATAAGCACCAGCAATGTTTCTGCTTTCACTTCCCTTTGGAATGTAGGAATAAAACGAGTTACCTAACCTGAGGAAATTCCACGACTGTCTGTAGCCAACATAAATCTGGTTGGTAGTTTCTTCTTTAGCTTCATACATAACGATGTTTTAGGGAACGCGAATAGTTTCAAATTGAGTTCTCTTGTATTTTGGTTGTGGTTATTGAGGTATATTTCACGAGCCATTGCTACAAATTGACCAAAAAGTTTTTTGTTTGGTTATAGAATAACAAATGAATATGAGGAAGTCTGAAAGTGGCACCGACGACTGAAAAGTTGTGTGGAAATCGGTTGTCATCGTTGGGCATGCGATGTGGAGAAATGAGGAAATTGTCGTGAGGAAAGTTTTGAATATGAATGTGATGGCTGTATGAGCAGGGAAGGCCAAAGAAACGAAGGATGGACTGTGTGAAAGATGATAAGGTTATAAAAGGGGTGACTATCGAGATGACATATGGTAGGGGACTAATAGTAAGTATGAAATAAATAGACATGTCGCGCCGGTCATGGGATGAATCGGAAAATAGGGCAAGAGAATGATCATAATTAAGGACTGCCCTTACAACGCTACAACTCGGTTGCAGCGCCTTTCTTCTGAGATCGGTTAAAACCAATGTTACAATTCTCATTGCGACTAATAAAAGTCACTCATAGTATGGCACGAAGAAGCAAGGGTGTTGCTACTAGACATTACCTAAAAGTTGCAGGCACTTATTGCCGGCAGCTTTCTTCTAAGAATTCTGAGTGATCTGGAGCAGTGAAGGTTCTATACTTATTAAGATAAAAGCGATACTTGTTACAGTGTCACTTTGCAAGAAATCCGCTTGTTTCCTGGTCATTGAAAAACATAAAAGATAAACAACATTCAAACCGTGGTCTTGCAGCAATCAAAGAGAACAGAGTGCTACTTTTCCCCACTCCTATGGATGGTAGCACTACTTAAAAAAAAATTATGTTACAATTTTTTGTCGAAAGGATGAGCATCCGATCAAAGAGGGTTATCTCAGCTGTGAAATATTTGAAAATATATTTATTTCGAATATAAATAAAGGGTCACAAGAAAAAATATATTTCAAGGGATTGTTCCGAAGGGTTTCAGTTTGTTCGTGAATCTTCACATTTCACTTGGATGAATGAATGTAACATTAGTCAAGTAAATAAAAAAGGCCCATATATGACTCTAAATGGAACTTATACCTAAATAGCATTGCGTAAGCAGTTATTGAAAATCCGTTAAAGAGAGCATTGTCCCAAATTAACACAAATAGTAGTGTCACAAATTAAAATAATATAGTCAAAGTCAAATAATTTATTTCAATTAGGCACAAAAAAGGCACTTAAGAACGTCAACATTTACAAAAAAAAAAAAAAAAAGATTCTAGTCGCCCATTCCAAAAGGTCGTTTTCGTATGGAGAAGAATGGGCAAGAAACTCCACCGTTACTCAATATTTTCACAATATCTTGTATACATTAATTATATAATTATATGTGAAGATGATGCACCTAGAATAAGATTACTATACCACGATAGGTAAAAATAATGAAAAATGAAGGAATGACATAAATTAACTATGTGATAGATGCATGGTGCTCACATATTTACAAATATTGTAAAATTATACGATATTCTTAACATTTTAACAAGTTCTACTAATAATAAGTCAGTGTGTGAGTTCAAGTAATCACAGAATATAAAAATTAATGTTTAAAAAAAAAAATATTATACAATTAAATTGGCAACCAGTTAGATTTTGTCTAGATTCTAAATTGTCCTACGGAGCAGGACCAGCATGTTTCCAAGCATTTTTATCTTGGATATAATCCTCTAATTTGTAATATGCTTGTTTACAAAGTGTACTTTTTAGATGAGTTTGTTTTATATGTTTTTATATCATGGCATCATTTTAATTTAAGAAGAGCATTATTGAAGTTGTACTTTTTGCAACTGTTCCCTACTTATTTATCTAACAATTTCCTGCAAGTTGTCAACGAACTACAATCCGCTTGCAACAATGAAGAATTCGTAACAAAACATTTATTGTGCCGCTGTATGACATCATAAAGCAAGTATTTGCCAAGTTGTTGGAACGTGCACCGCTGATAATAATGAACCGAATGTCGATACATTCGCACCTTGTTAGCTTCATTTATTGCTCTATTACTTCTTATTTGCGGCACTGGAATTAAAGTACCGAATTTACAACGCTATAATAGCGCACATAGAACCCACATAGCGCACTATTATTTGAGTGCTCAACTCGGCACCAGATATTATGTTACTTTATTACTTCACATTAATACTAACTTTGAAATAAGGTTCAGACTGCCACCTACATTATCTGGCTTTCTAAACTTGGCTGGGGATAAGGCGCAGCGTTTCTGCACTCAGCTTGACAATTTGCTCTAGGCGGCGACTTTTGAGTTAATGTCGTTGCAATGCAGAAAAGTCCTCCCCCGGAAAGTCAACTTTTTATACCATTTTTTAATTTAATCTCTTGCCCCACTGAAGGTTTCCACTTTGCAAAAAAATAAGAAGATAAATTTAATGTCCCACTATAAAAAGAGCTGAGTAGTTTTTAATTGTCACAAGCGGAAAAATAATCGGTAGTTTATAAGCTTAAATACATTATCTCAGTTACTGGCGCTAATGCAGCATTTGAGTCAAATAACTTCAGTGTGCGTGGCGGAAAGTCCTACATAAATGTTAATCCAATAAGTAACAAGATAAATCTACTTAATTTTCTTAGAAACACAGAGGCTTGATCCGCTTTTCCAAACTCAATTTTGCGAAGATCAAAACGGAAAAGAGTTAACGTTACGGAGCGGCGACATGAATGCTTTCCAAGAGCCATTTCGTCAGATAATGCAATTTGTTACAAGTCGTTCGCTCGTTTGCTTTTATTATTAGTGGCTATTAGGAGGCCGTAGCTCTCGGCGGCAGTGGCACGTGGAGCGGCGCGGGCGGCGGGCAGCGGCGGCGGCGGAGCGGCCCAGCTGCGCGGCGCTCGCCGACGCACTAACATTACTAACAACCCCATCCAACATCTGGCTATTTAAAACGAGAATTTAAGCTGATTGCCATCATTACACAGTTGCTATTGAAAGGGTGCCTCAAAATGGATTGTACTTTAATTTTATGATGAAAATAACGATTAAAAATCGAAGTAAATTCTGTTAACATTTTGTTGATTACAAATTTAAGTCAGTGACTGCTTAGGGCAATAACAACGGCTCGTTGCTTTTAACAATAATAATTGTGCTCAGGCTTTCCATATTTTATTTATTTCTACTTATTAGCAGGTATTAACATATCCATCTACATACGAGTATGTATATAATATTACAACAAGTAGTATGAGACACGGATACCTACTTCTACTTTACAAAACAAGCATAATATTAATTTAATCAAGTTTAATTGCTTATTATTTAGACCAATGTATTATTTTTAGAAAGACCAATCCATGAATTGAAGCTATGACCAACAATCTCAACCGTTTTGGGCATTACTCAGTCATTGATTGAAAATCGTTCGAAAATGGAATGATTTACTTGTGATTAAGTAAAAGTGAAGAGTTCAGTAAATAGTAGGTACAAATGAGTGTTTACGAAAGCGTTGGCAACAAAAAAGACCGCGCAATTTCGGATTGGAGTGGCCATTACCCGCGCCGACTGCGGAAAGAACGCTCGCAATTGCATTGAAAATGTCGCTTTTAATTTTTCAAAATGCAAAGCGTAAATTCGCATTTGTGGCTGGCACGATAACTGCCCGCCTAAAAGCTCCAGCGATGCAAGTCCCGGTGTGGCTTTGTTGCTAATACAAAGCGCTCGCTCACATACAGATGGTTTTGCAAAAACTTTGTCTCATCGCAGTTCCTTTTACATGTTAATAACTCAGCTGTGTGTCACTACGGAATTGTTGCGATTGACGAATGTGGAAACCGATGCTGGTGACTATACCAACAATGTGACAATATGAAATGAAATATAGAAGAAGTGGGTGGCTGGCCCTCAGCTGCGGCGGCGGGCCGGGTCGCTGCAACATTCATCTCAATTGTCTGAGCGGTGGGCTCGCGACAGCAGCGCATTCCCCTGCGACTGTACGTTGAGGTGGGAACTCCAGCAGCATTCGCCCGCGAGCCTGCTCCTTTATGCCTCTTGATATATTACGAGCCGCCACATACTGACTTGGTAATATAGCTATGATTTATCCCCCTGTCACAGACAATCCTACACCAGAAGACGTGTTGTCGTCACAACTATGCCACCGTCCTTAGATTAATATTACGGCGCTAATATCCGACGTGTAGTTTTTCTTCCTCGTGACGTCATTTATTATGTGCTTCCACTAGATATGTATCGGCAATGGCGATCGAATGGAAGGACGGATAGATGACACAAAATATGTATCAAGATATTTTTATGAAATAAAAGTTTGAGTACTCGCTGATTAAAAGAGGAAAAAATACCGAGCAAGATGTATCTCAGTATTGTGCTTTTATTCGACGTCTCCAGATTAAAAAGTGGGACGGGTACAATGAGCGGCACGACGGCGGCGGCGGCGGGATTTCACGATGGGCGGGTGACGTCACAATGCGAATATGATGCTTGGATAATGTCGCGTAGAGCTTCTGCATGAGGTTACATCCTCAAGCCGGTGTTTATAAACCGCTGCGTGAGACGAGTCTTGCCATAAATATTGTCACGAAAAAAACTTTTTTTTTTTATTGCAAATAATATTTATTACTTTTACAGTGTGTTAGTTTAATACATAAATATAAAACAATTTAAAATATAAAAAGCTTATTCTCTCTCAGTCCTTTAAACGTTGAGGCCAGTTATCAATAGAAGCACGCACTCTTTCCATGGGAAAATTCTTCACTGCCAATCGTATGGATTGTTTTAGGGACTCCAAATTATCATGGCGTTTAGAGCAAGCCGTACTCGCTAAAACTGACCATAAATCATAATCCCCGCTGGATTATGATTTATGGACAGTTTTAGCGACTTTCGGTTTTAGATTATCAGTTTTATATTATGATCGGGACTAGACGACGGCCAGTCTTCAGCTCTGATGAAGTCCGAAACGTTCACTTCCAACCAAGACTGCGTGGACCGAGCTTTATGACCCGGCGCCGAGTCTTGTTGGAAGGACCATACTTAGTTATTGAATATGGTATTGTTAAGGGGCTTAACTACCTTCTCAAGAATGGTATCTTGATACACTTGTGCCGATGTTTTGATACCTTTTTCACAAAAATATGGCTCTGTCACTCCTTCATAGCTAACACCCCACCAAAACATCACTGAAGTCGGATAATGCCCACGTTGCACTCTGTCGACTAATTGGGAAGCTTCCTTAGAGCTTTGAGCATAAATACGATCATTTTTTTTGTTAAAATGTTGCTCAATTGTAAAGATTTTCTCATCCGTAAACAAATAAAAACTGTGACCTGTACCTTTGCGTACCGCTTCAGTAGTTGTTTCGATTTTACCACCCTATACTTTTTTAAATTATCAGTTAAAAATGACCAGTGCGTCTCTTATAGGCTGCAAGTCCTAAGTCATATTTTGGTTCTGGGTGCTATCTTCATCTCCCGAGATAAAATCTTTTGTTTTCTTACAGGATTTCTTCGAATTCTTTCCCTTACTGCTTTGACCACCTTTTTCGTACGAGCACTACGTGGACCGCCAGATCTTTTTCTGTCACAAACAGAGGAGGTCTCATTGTACCTATTAATAGCCCGGTACAGAAACATTTGACTAATACCAAGCGTATGGAGAGTTTTAAAAATTGCATTTGGCTCCATACCAACTTTGTGTAATGCAATCACAGCGATTCGGTTCTCTTTATCACCCCACTCCATTTTAATATCGCAAAATATTGTACAATGTATTGGCGCCAAAATTAGAAAACTCAATGAACAATCGTATAAAAAAAGACAGATTTCAAATTCAAATGTAATATCTTTCTTATTTTTAATTGTAACAGTATTTATGGCCAGACTAAGTATATCGAAACCATAATATATTCTACACCCGGAATGAGATAGACCACATTATAAATGAGATGCAGGATTTTTAATTAACAGAGGACTTGAAAAGGCGACTGGAACAAGATAATTCAACAAAGGTGCTAGCATAAGGATTCTGATTTATAATCTGAGTATTAACTTATATCCCGCTCCATCGTGGACTTCTAACGATCTCTATTGTAGAAAGAAACGTCGGACTTTTCTATTAATAAAGGGTCTCACTATAATATAATATTCCCTTTAAGATTACGTGGCTTAAAATTAAGACTATTTTATCGTCGGTATTATTATTTAGATACCTAATATTTTATCTCGGACACCAAAAAAATAAGAACCCTCGGTACATTTCGGTAGGCGGCGAAATAGAAAACTCCGAAGCACTGAATTTGACATATGTACATATTTTTGGCGTTCACTCACCTGAGGATTACTGCATCGGTTTTGTCAGACTATTCTTTATAAACTCAACTTTGTTACCGCAGTGTCAGTGCCGACACTGATATCATAGAGTGTTTAGCAGCCTGCTTAGCAGTTATTGGATATCTTTTAAAATATCAAACAAAAGAGTTCTCAGAATAAACGTCAGAATAAAAGTCGAGTTCTCAGAATAAACACTAAAACTCGGATGATAAGGGTGCTTGAGAGACTCATAAACTCACAATCTAACACATGAAATGTGGTTATTTTAACATTATTTGAAAACATTGCGGTGACGGCACGTGAAACGGCAAAATTGCTGTTATATGAACCTAACAGCCCCTAAATCCTAACCGAATGGACTCCAATAAAAGTCTCTCAAATCGACGCCGTTACTACAACGTTAAAAAAGTGGAACACGCTGCGTCTGAAAAGATTTACTTGCACTGCAATGAACAACAAGATTGCTGAAATATGACCGACGACGGGTGGGAGATATGAAATGTTTGAACTTTGCAATTATGAGCCTGTATCCGTCCGTGCCCGTTGAGACTGGCGCTTTTTGAGAGCTGGCTTTTATTATTTGAAGTCTGAACTGTATAATACGTTTAAGCCTTGTTTAGATAATATATAATATAATATAAGAGAGACGTTGGTAAGTGAGTGAGTAGTCTTAAAATAGTTACCTAATCTTTACGGCTAAGAGTCGACGTCAAGAGACAGCTCAGCAGCATCCCCTGAGTGCTATTCCCTCTGCGCACAGTGATATGTTTTACATAAATGGACTAAAACGCAAGACGTACGCCAACAAAGAAAAGCAGTGACTCTTACCGTCGCACTATCGTTTAGAGCACATAAATCAAAGTGATTTACATTGTATTCCGCAAGGATAGCGGCCACGAGTAAACCGACCGAATAGCTCCTCGAGGCATTCCGTGCGGACCGTGGCACACTAGTCGTGCCTGTGTCTGAAATGACAAACAAGTTAGTTAGCAGCACACAATAATATTGTAGGCGAGTTAGCGGCGCACTCGCCCAAGTCTGTCCGTCCTATTTACAGAGCGGCGCACACTTGACTCGCGCTTGGCCTCCGCAACGTTCAAGTTTTGCATTTCATTCTCAAGTTAGCGCAATTTGTGTTGCGCACGTCTGCATATTTCATGGTGCTCGCTTTTCTTTGTTAACTTATTTTGTTTGCATTCCTCACTTACCATAGCTCAACATATGAAGCCGTATCCATTTTTTCCAGTTCTGTTTTATCAACAAACAGTAAAATCAATTACATTGTACTGTGGTCTTTTAATTACTAGTTTTTCCTTCTAATGAATTCTCGTTCGTAAAATCTCAATAGAACATACGAATTGAAAATAAAGTTAAATTAGCATTTAACTGAATCCAACGTGAAGCTCTTTTAAAAGGTCTATTGAAATAGAAGCCATCAGTTCGAATTGAACAATGCTGTCTGTTAACTTCACACAAATATAATTGAGATCCGACCATTTTGTTTGGCTGTTGTTCATTTTATGTTCAAAACAACAGATTTAAATAACATTATCACGATGAACACAATACGATTAAGTTAATACTGTATCTGAAAATAGAAAATGCTTTGTTTTTTGGTCGCATTTACGCCCGGTTTCTGGAACAAAAATTTGACAACAACTTGCCAAGCGTTAGTAAACTACTGTGATTGGTTGAATTAATTATCAACAGTCAATTGCATCACTTGACCTGTGTTTAATTTTGTCGCGTCAATAATTTTCGTTCCAGAAACTGGGCGTTAGTGGGTTCTTCAATCTGCTCCAAAATACGAAAAGGAATCGCAAACTTCGCTATATGCTTGTACTGCATTTATTTTGTAAGCGCATAGAAAATATTGTAGCAGCAGTTCCGGTGCAGCTACAAACAGTTGGTGAGCTTGCAGGTACCATGTCGGACACGCGGCTGGCGACTCGCCCGCGCCGCGCCGCGCCGTGCCGTGCTGCGCCGCATGCCGTCCGCGCCGCGCGTGTACTTCCACGCGCGCCCGGATGCACATCGCCTGATTTATAAGCCGATATCCGGCTACACCATCTCTAGAAACTGTTGGCCATCTAAATAAATGATATCCTATTTTAAGCCGTTGAGCTGGGAATGGATATCATTGACTGACCTTCTTTTGACGGTAAAACAGATTTCCTTTTTAATGCCTTTTGGTCTTTTAATTTGTATATTTTTATATGAGAACATTATGTTTATAATAATAAATTTCACAAAAACGAAGGAAAAGTATTTTTCAAGTTAGTTCCCAACAATTTGTTTCATTGATTTTCGGCTTGAACGAGCTTTTCATGAAGAAAAATGTCGAGAAATCGAAATTTTTCTTGAGAAGCGAAGACACTTCTTTAACAAGAATGGAGTAAAAAATAAATAAGTAACAAAGTTAAAAAAACTTTTAATATAATCAGAAGTTGAAATCTTAATGAACGGAACATGGTTAGTTTCTTTGAGAGGGCAGTTCGATATTATGTGGCGAAGATTTCCAATTACTTCAGGGTGCAATTAAGAGGATTCACTTTGCGGACTTGCACGCTACAGACAGATAAGTGCCTCCACACGGACTGTGGTCATTTATTAGTTTAATTAAATCCAAACTCGTCTCATTCATTACGTACTTGTTTACTTTTTAAAGTTTATTAGCTACCTAGGCAACATGCTGTATAAAAGACAATGTTTCACTCGTAATTTAGTTTTCAGTAGGTATTTGAAGTCTCAGAAGGTACCTAATAATCCTACTACTTAAGTATAGTGAAATAGGTTCATGAGTTCTTCAAAAAAATCCGATTAGTTCATCCATTATTTGTTCAAGAACCATATGATCCGGAATGTCCTTCGTGGAATACTACGATGATGAATGGATCTCCTCATTATTTTCTATTAAAAAAATAAGTACCTACTGTTATTGGCCTGGATTGAAGAAACACCATTAGGTATCCTTACATATTATAAAACAACCCGCCGTGTCTGTCTGTCTGAACGCGATAAACTCAAAAACTACCTAACGGATTTTCAAATGTGTATAAATACAGGTGGCGTATGTCTATCTTCTAAGGATGACCCACAATAACCTTTAAAAATTTGATAAAAATTTCATTGTTATTTCTGAATCTATTTTACCGGTATTATATTTATCCTTATCCAATAAAACAAGTTATTTAAATTGGGAATTTAATTTAGATTAAAATATGCCTTGACATCATAACATTAAAATGAATACTTTAAAAGATATCACAGAATCGAAATTCCGCGTAAAAAAGAATTATGCTTGACGACAACGCGAGCGCAGCGGTAGGAGTCAATGACCTTTTCCGCGGCTATTAGGTATGTAATCACGGTAGTACGTACCCGTGGAATATTTTCCGACATCCACGCTGGCGAAGCCGCGGACAAAAGCTATTTATCCCTATAATGAACCCTCCTTATATAAACCTATGTGCTACTCATAGATACCTTTTAGTCCGCTAAACGCACTTGTATAAAAACGTTCATTTCCTATTGTTTCTCTCTTTACAAAATATTCATTCAATGGTCCGACACCCGTGTAACGTTTTTATTTTATATTTTAATTCGTTTGTTTCTTCAATTCTTATGAAAATTATTCATAAACACAATATTGTTTCATCGCTCTTCTACGCTATCTGGCCGCTATGAAGATGATTTACGTTCACAATGTAACCTATGAAAATTTAATATCGCTCGAATACAAAGTACTTGCATAAAGTGATTGTTATCATACCCATGAAATGTGGTGATACCCAAAAAATTCCGATAACATTCTCGGCATCACAAGGAAGACTTGAAAGGAGTGAAGGCAAGCTTTGACACTAACGGCCCTCTAAATTCTCTCTGAATAGATTAAAAAAAACCTTTTAATATAAGACGTTTTAGCGGCTATGAGCATTTTCCCGACAGATAACATTTTTCCGCTGGAATTACATATTTGCTGGGACGTTAAGCTTTTCATGTACCTACACAGCCGACATTTGTATTTATTTGAATGCTCGTGAGTAAATTGCTTTAAAAGTTACTTACTTACTTATTTTAATTTTATTTTTTGAGGCGAGAAAATCTTTGTGGGCCCTGCTTCGTCACGCTTTCAAGATTTACGTAGGGATTACTTTGACGAGTTTCTGAATTTTTGTTTGAATGTAGTGATGAATGCTGGAGTGAACATCACGATTATATTTTCGCAGTTCGCTATAACAGCTCTGCAGTCTACACTCACAATACTAACCGAATGGATTTCAATTTTCTAAAACATCGCATTTAAAATACGTAAAGTAGGTATGTATTTTTTGTTAAACTAAGTTGAGCGTAATTATACTTGCAATGTATGAATGAGCCTAGTCAGTTGGATAATGAGATGTAAATACAAAGTATATTCACTAAGCAGGTTAATTCGAATAGTCCGTTAAGTGGAACAAATGAACTTTATGTGTCGGTATCATAATTATACACTTCACGTTCAATTTATTCATTTTTATTTTTTATTTGCTTTGAAAATCTTGCACAATTTTCTTACCTTCTTCTTTTGGTATGTTTTGTGCACAAATCTTAGATACCGCCATGAATTCTACAGTAAACGAAACGATACACAGTACAGTATTCGAAAGAGAACCATGAGCGTGTCAACAAAACACCGTGTTTCACACAGGTCAACCTAAGGTCAACGGCAGCCCTAGTTACGAGGTAGCACCTGCAAGGACCCAAGGCGACATATTCCCGACCTCGCTGTCAACTCACGTGGAAATCTCGCTCGGAATCTATTCCTAAATACTAAAAGGATGTTTGTCAAACAGATTGAAATTGACTTAATATTCAGTGTACCTATATCTGTTTTGTTTACGTAAATCTGTACGCTAGCGAACTAATACAATTTTGAAGGATGCCGAAGTAGGTAATTGCGTAATACAATACATATGTTATATGTAGTCGAACAGAAGAATTTTTAAAATATATGAAGCAATTGACTTAAAATACGAGTATTCTTCAAAATCCTTCGCATTCTGATAGAAAGTGTTATGCAGTTGGAATTCTGATTTGAATCTTGTGAGTTGATAAGTGAATTATAAGCTACTCATTATACGGAATGTTTACCGACTAGACAAGCGTAGCGTTGGTGAACATGACAAGGCTCGAAAGAAAATCAATGAAAACAAGAATAGTCGATAATTAATAAACACTGTCTTTTTATTTTAATAATTTCAGTAATTACACTGTCGAAAACTGCTGCAGGCCCGGCGAAATTGTTTTGATTGACTTTGTAAACTAATTAACAACGAGAAAAGAGCTGCTTATCAGACTATCGGACTTCTGAGACAGTTGTACGATCTCGCGAAACTTTATGATGATAATCTTTTTTTTTTAGACCGACGTGAAAGTTGGACACTAAAGTCACGTGCGAGGCATGAGCGATGTTATCTAGATTGCGAATAAATGATCTAATATTACACTCCATAGATTTTTACCTATTACTGCAACCGTAACGCGCTCTCTAGATAAATCGGGCACATATATCTCCGCTTACCGACAGGTAGTTGAATATTTGTCCAAAACAGGTGCTTCAAACTTTCAGAAATTTATCACGTTTCGCCTACACAAATTTAGTGAAAATTTTCTCAATTAATTTTACTCAGTGAGAGTTAACTAAAGACAAAGTTGGGACAGGCCGACCGTCGTTATTAATCTAAGTACCGTAATGAGATTCACCTTCGGCTTATAATTAGGAAAAACAAAATTACCCATTTGCATTAAATAATTTAAAGGGTTTAAGAACTTTCCTACTATTCCGGGAGCGTCCTCGTCGTCTTACTCCAGTCAATGGTCGGTTTCTCCACTTCTTTTTGCGTTGCGCTTATGGATCAAATTTTATGAGGCTAGCTCTCTTAAGAGTTATAATAGGGATGATGACAAAAAAATGTTTTTTTGTCCGTCAGGTTAATTATTAAAAAATACGTATTTTTTCTTTTTTTACGATATCAACAGATTACGGCGATACATTGAGGTAAAATGTGCCTTGACCTCACGAGTATGTCGATTTTATACTTACTTATGACGTAGCGACCCCCAATCCCCAACTATAATGCGTTTTATTTAAGTAATTATTTATTAATACGATAAAGCAAAAAATACATGTCTAATATTTTTTTATCTGACTAAATAGAATTTCTTGACCCAGGCATCATCCTTATTATTATTATCTATTCAGTAAACATATACTATCGGCATTTTTGCCTACTTTGGTAGTATCCACTTCCTCGCGCACATTTGGAAGTGGCGCGAGGAGGCGAAACGCCGGGGCGTAATCTGCTGCCGCGAGAAATCACGGCATAGCGGACAGAGCTCCGGTGCTGGACACGCCACAATTGCGGCGATAAGTCCCCTCTTTTAGGAGTGGCTAGAGAGGCGTCACGGCGTCCTCACCTTCTGCCTGACTCAGGTCCTCACCGAACACGGTTCCTGTTTCGGATAAGGTGGGAGGAAACGCCAGGAAGCTATAGCTGATGTAAACAGAGATCTAGATGCCATCAAAACGTGGTCTGATAGTTTTGGGGTGTCAGTAAACCCCTCAAAGTGTCAGGCCATTGTAATTGGGAGCTCACGCATGATTGGTAGGGTGACGCTTAGCTCTCTTCCTCCTCTTATTTTCAATGGTAACGTCATACCCTTTACCTCTACTGTGAAGGATCTCGGTTTGCATCTTGACTTGACGCTTGGCTGGCAACGCCAGGTCTCTAGTGTTAGTCAAAGGGTCAACGGTACTCTGCGATCTCTGTATCGTCTGAGAAACTTTTTACCTGCTAAGACGAAAACTATGCTTGTGCAGACTTTGATTTTCCCTATAGTCGACTATGGTGACGTATGCTACTTTGACCTGAATTCAGTTTTGCTGGATAAGCTCGACAGACTGCTCAACAATTGTATCCGGTTCATATTCAACCTCAGGAAATATGATCATGTGTCGAGCTATAGGTCTGAGCTCAAATGGATGTCCATTCGCCAAAGAAGGAGTTTGCGCGCTTTGACCACGCTTTTCTCCCTTCTTAACTCTCCCACTCCTCCTTCTTATCTCATGTCTCACTTCCAATATCTATGTTCGTCACACACTAAGAATCTGCGTTCTTCTAACAATCTTCTCTTACTTTGTCCTTCTCATACTTCTGACTTTGTTCATTCTTCCTTTCATATTCAGTCCATTCTTCTATGGAATGCGCTTCCTCTTGATATCAGGACGGCGACCAGTCGGTATGCATTTAAGCGGAAACTACAGAGTTTTTTATCAAAATAAATAGAGTAGAGTCATCTCAACACCTCTCCCTTGAATTTGTATAATGTATATATATAATATAGGTATATATTTTATTAAATATGTATGTATGTGTGTGTAATATAATTATTTATAATGATATATTTTAATAAAAAATGATTTTTCTTTGTTCCTCTCAAACAGAGCACCTGCCATCTAATCTCTTCACTACCCTTGGTTGACTGGTAGAGAATGCCTAAGGCATTAAGTCCGCCTTTGTACTTTTATAAGTGTGAAAAGTTTAAATAAATAAATAAATAAACGCCCGGGTTTCATCACTGCGTGGATCGCCCGGAGGACACGGTGAAGCATACGGTGGAGGTCTGCCCGGCTTTTGCAGAGCATCGCCGTGTCCTCGTGGAGGCGATTGGTGGCGGGGATCTCTCGCGTCCGGCCTTGGTCCAGGTCATGGTACGGAGTGAGAGGGCATGGGAGGCCGTCACCTCCTTCTGCGAAGCAGTAATGCTCGCGAAGGAGTAGGCGGAACGCGTGAGGGCGCGGCAAATTTCGCACCCTCACGCCGCTAGCCACCGCAGGAGACGCCTTGGGCGTCGGGAATCACAAGCCGATTCCCGGCCTCCGTAGGCGCGGGCTTGCGGACGGTGAGCAATGGGTAGCTCGCCGTCCGATAAAGACCAGGCCCGGGTCAACGGTGCGTTGTGTTCCACGCGCGCCTCAAAGCGATGTCAGCACAACTGAAGGGGTCCGATAGGCCCGAAGCCTGCCGGGGTTGCGGGAAAGTCCAAAAGGATACCGTGGCCCCTTGGCAACGTACAGGCAACTGAAGGAACACAGGTGGGTTTTAATCAGCAAGAGTCTGACACGCCCTCTCGTTCTGCCCAGAACGGGATAAGTTATTTATTTGACAATTTCACAAAAAAAAAAAAAAAACATGAAAACTGCGGTTTAACGATAGAAATTGCGTGGGTTCGATTTAAGAATAATTAATATTTGTTTGGTTGCCTATGGTAGCCGCCCGACAGTTGTTGTTTTTTATCTTTTTCTCAGAATGTAGGTATATTCGCTTGTGTTTGTAATCCCATTTACAACATTTCTAATCTAACTCAAATGCTCTCTACATAATACCTGCAATACATTTTCTTTTAATTTCAACTACAACACGATGTTTAAAACCCATTTCTCGGTAGAATGGGCGGTGTCGTTAATTCGGCCGGGTGCAATGAGTACGGACTAGAACAGCTTGCCAAGTCAGGTCAGTAAACCGGCTTCTTTCCCGGAATCCTCGTCAATTGGGACAATGCTAACCGGGTCACATTCGCACGGGTAACCAATGCCAGCTTTCTTTGGATGCCTTTATTTTAACACGACGCGAAATTAACTGTGTTATTGTTTACTTACTTAAAATTGGCAGTATCCGCGATTTTATTGTTTCAATTAATTTTAATAACCTACACAATGAGTCTACTTGTCGAAGAACCTCCATTTCAGCCAACCACGAGCAAGCTCCGTTTTTGCTAAGGTAGTAGGCTTATTATGTAACTGTAGTATCTTAAGCGTTTGTTACGTAACTGTAGTATCTAAAGCGTTTGTTACGTAACCGTAGTATCTAAATCGTTTGTTACGTAACCGTAGTATTTAAAGCGTTTGTTACGTAACCGTAGTATCTAAATCGTTTATTACGTAATTGTAGTATCTAAATCGTTTGTTACGTAACTGTAGTATCTAAAGCTTTTGTTACGTAACTGTAGTATCTAAAGCTTTTGTTACGTAACTGTAGTATCTAAAGCGTTTGTTACGTAACTGTAGTATCTAAAGCTTTTGTTCATCGACTATAATTCTTTTCTTATTTTGCTATAGTTATTTATAATTCCATTTTAGTAAGCAATCGTCGTTGGTCTAGTGGTCGCAAGCGCTACTGCTGAACATGAGGTTCTGAGTTCTATGCCCTGGTCGGGCATAGTATTATTGCGTTTTACCATCAGGCATTTCTCAGTAGCAGACCAGAGTTTGGATGATCGGGACCGGTTGATGGCAATAGGCTCGCTCCCTATTACATAAGATTTAAATATAACTGCCGAAATGAGGGTGTACACCTCTGTCTGACCCTTCGGGGCTTACAGGCGTGATGTTGTTATTTATTTGTTAAAATCCAAGCCTGCGAAATTTTATACTGCCCCAAAATTAGAGGAAAAAATCGTAAAGCACGCATGAAAAAAAACAACTAATCACGTATTTGTCAAATGAAAAGATTGGCAGCTTAATAACCGGAAGATAAATTGATTTTGAGGAAGGCTATGCTTCGGGCATATTTATCACAATACACGCCCACGTATACCTACGCCATTGTTTGCAGCCCAGAGGTTCCTGACGTGTTTTCAATTAAATATTGAGGAATTTATTTAAAAATATATATTTAAAACAATAATCGTATTCTCATAGGTGGCGGTGGGTAAGTACATGGAAAGTGAGATTAGCCCACAGGTTTAGGCGTGAACTTTCAAGAAAGAGGTCGTGCGTTTGATCCCGCTGCACTATTGACATGAACTTTCTAAGACTATGAATATTTAGGTTATTTGAAGGGGTTAAAGGGGTTAGCCTGGAGGTATTCGAAAGTGTATAGTACCTACAGAACCTACTATACAAGGTGCAGTTTTGAACCTGCAAAACATTTCAGGAGGTTGTTATGAGACTCGTAAATAATCATATAACAATACGATACCAAATCAATAATCAATAATACTTTTTCTTTTCGATTTTTCAATTTTATTGTTTTTCAGAATAACTCTCTTAATAACCCTCTTCAAAAAAACAGAATCACCCATTGCGATGTATCGCGCGTCTTGTCACTGTGTGCGTGAATGCGATGACCAGTGACGTCAGCCTGTACGAGTCTCCGCCGACATTTCTATGAAACGAACGCGGCACGTACGTTAAACTAAAATGAAGGTCGTTGCTATGGTTACGGGGAGCCCCCGCGATGCTCGTTATACCGCATTTCGATCAAGACTCGAAAATCTGTTACTGCGCATCGAAGGTTCAACCAACGTGCCGCGATCTGTACAAGTTGTTGTAGCTACAGCAACTTATAGCAAATAATTTTACCGTAGATGTAGTTCGAATTTGAAAATCACAATGTAAACAAACATTATTGTTTTAAATTTCGCTAAATAATAACTCATTTTTAAGCATCATTACAATGCCGTGGCCAATCTGCCGAGCCTGTTCCCAACTATGTTAGGGTCGGCTTTCAGTTTAACTGTATGCAGCTCACTACATGGAGTGCCAGTGAATCACGTAGGGCGACTGCGTACCAGACCTCAACCAACTAGTTACTTGATAACACGATACCCATTTGTTAGACTAATTGTCTGACTTTCTGGCTTTTGACTACCCGTACCAACGACCATACGGCAGCGCTGTAAGGTCGTTGACCCGTACCGACCCGTGTGGTACCTAACGACCGTCCGAGAGCTACAAATCAATTCGAACCAAAGGCTTTAATTAAGTGCTTACCGAAACACGGGATTTCAATGATGTCCTAGATAAATTTAAAAAGTACTTACATCATTATGAATTAAAAAAATAACACAATGGTACTTGCTCAGTTGCGAACCCGCAACCTCATGCATGAGAGGCTATTACGATAAATAATAATAGTAGGAAGTAGATACAACTGCGCCAAAAAAAGATCACGTTGGCGTCGTTAGTTACCTATCAGCTGATGAATAAAATGATAGGCGGAGATAAATAAACCTTACAAAGCACGTAAGCAGTTCCTGTTGCACAATTGTGAAACTACGATCGCGAGCGCGTGCGCGGGATTTAGGTAGGCACCTGATAATAATAATAAGGCATGTAGGTACTCGGCGCAGTTGGCGCGCTCTGTAGGTAAATTCAGCCCCAAGGACGGTTTTTGTTTGTAGATTAAATTGGTTGATTTAAGATTTTCCTTCCTACTTTTTAACGGGCTGAGGACCGACAGAAATACATCAAGATAATTTGTGCTAGTTAAGTAGGTAGGTACCCATGTGTTAGGGATTTTAGGTGATTCATTTTGTCTGATAGGTATTTTTGGTATAAAAATTTTAAATCAACTTATTTACACTAATCAAGTTGATTTAGCTAACATCGTATTTACAAATTATTGTCTATGTACAAATAAATAAATAAATTACCTACTTATGTTACCTGGAGATATTGTTCAAAGTTTCCACCGTCACACTCCAGGCACAGTCTAGCACGACGTTGCTGATTTTCCTTCAGCTTACGTAACACAAACACATTCGTTTTTATTGTGTCGAAAGCACTGATCACTTTTGCACAAAACAGCTCTGTTAAAAAAGAGTGTTTTTGGCATGGCACCTCAAATTTATAATAAGATACCTGACTGTATAAAAGCACAGCCAATTAGAATTTTCAAAAAGAAGCTCTTTGCTCTACTTGTGGAAAAGTGTTATTATTCCACCAATGATTTCCTGAATGATCCATCAATAATAAATAATAGAGTACTATAAAATTTAACTTGTGTAGCGATAGCTTAATTTATATCTTCTATACCTAGTTTAGCTTAAGTAAATTATCGGATGTTTAATTTTAAAGTCTAGATTAAGTCAATTAAATTTAAAATTTGCATGCCTAATAGGCAGAATGTACAAGGCCCTGTAAATAATATTCTAACACCAAATTGTAAATACCTGCATTCAAAGCAAATAAATTTATTTCATTTCATTTCATTTCATTTCATTTCATTTCACGTAGTTGGGTAACACTGGTGATTTCGTCTGTGTACACCAATCTTTTAACGTCTCCCCACAGATAAAAGTCCAGGGGCGTGAGGTCCGGAGAACGCGGAGGCCAAGCCACTGGACCACCGCGACCAATCCAGTGGGTGCCAAACCTGTCACTCAAGTACTCACGTACTTGCCTACTGTAGTGAGGAGGTGCACCGTCCTGTTGGTAGTACATGTTGCGTTCCACTCCCAGGGGAACTTCTTCCAACATTTCCTCGACGACGTATTGCAACATCTCCAGATATGTTACGATAAAATGGGGTCCAAGCAATTGGTCTCCTATTATGCCAGCCCACACATTTAAACTGAACCTCACTTGAAAAGAATGCCTTTTAGTCACGTGCGGGTTGTGTTCGCGGTGAGCCCACCAGTGTTCGTTATGAACATTGTAGACGCCAACTCGAGTAAATAAACACTCGTCCGTCCACAGGATGTTGGCGTCTTGGTGTTCCAGCAACCAGCGACAAAATGTAACTCGCGCGGCGTTATCACTTTGGTGGAGATCCTGTACCTTGCGGTAGTGAAAAGGATGCTGCATTTCTTTGTGCAGTAGCCGCCACACTGTGGAGTGGTGCACTCCAAACCGTCGACCAGCCTCCCGCGTGCTTGCACGTGGCTCTCGCCGGAAGAATTCCAGGATATCTTCCTGCAAGGCGACAGACAGGCCTTCGTTGCCGCGACCTTCAGCATGCTGGGGAACGTCGAACTGCCGATGATCGCGCAGTCTCTGCGTAGCAGCCAGCATTACCCTGTGTGAGGGACGTTCCCGATTGGGGAAAAACTCTGCGAACATTTCGATGGCTCGAGATACATTGTCTCCACTGATGGCATACAAGCGGACCATCTCCACCAACTCTACATTGGAGTATTGGTCCGTCATCTTTACAACTAAGTAGTAGGTACCTATCGCGACCGTTAATCGAAGGCGCACTTGAGGGGCGGAATTTGCAAGCGTATGCACATACCGGCGTCATCAAATACACTAATAAATTGACCCGATTTATGCGTTTGCGATGGCCGCGGGGGCGTGGCGGGGGAGAGGGAGCGGGCGGTGGTTGGTGCTTTGGATTTATTCAGAAAGAAATGTCGGTTTGTGTGTGTGAAAGCGCAGTTTAAGGACACGTACAGATTGGTCGCGTTTTAAAAAGGGGAGTTCACACATACCGATTTCCGTAAATAAGAATAAAATGAAAAAAAAAAACCTGCCCATTTTATTATTGATTCGGGTCGAGAATCACTAACATAATTACCTCCTAAAATGTTTTGCAGATCCAAAACTGCACCTTGTATAATGCTAATAACAATATATTTAACTCTCGCGTACCTAATAGGGCGAACCCATTGCACTTTATTGGACTTTATTCGAAAACACAAGCTACTGCCGAAAAACCTCTTGATCTGTACCAAATGAGCTGAATGTTGTATGGCATGCGATATAAGTATCTTCCAGCATCAAACTATCTTGATGCTGGAAGATCAGTATCAGCAATCAATGTGATGTGAACCCAACTAAGTACTGATGACTAATGGTTTCATTCCGGAGAAACCATTTTTACAGACTTTAGCTAGAATATCGCAGAAGTGTCAAGAAAAACCTTTGATTAATACAGGACTGAGGTACCTACTATTCGTACAAATGAGATAACTTTCCCAATTTTGAAAACTTCCTCTTAAGCAAACCGCGGACAATTTCGGCGTATTATGCAAAGCTCATGTGGCCCACATTTGGTGCCTGATGGAACAAAAACACTCGTGATGAGCTGCCTTTACTATTACTTGGCCTTATCTCCATATTTAACTATTTAATATCGTGCCTGAAACGTTTAGCAAAGATGAATGAGAATTTTATAAAAGGAAAACCCAATAAACTTTGCTCGAACAAGGAATCGAACCCAGAACCCCACGCTGAGCAGTCTCGCATGCCGTCACTAGACCAACATGGGAACATCACTCTTCATACATATTTTTAAGTCAATAAATGTAAATACATAGGTACGCTGGAGCATAAATATATTAAAGCGAGACATTGTATCTTACCTGTGGTATGCGAAAAAACTGCAGGCGACGTATCCCCGCGACACGACTGGTTTCTATGAATTTCTATGAAATACCTTCCGTAGCTAGCGACACGCCTTTGGCAGCTACGGGCGTGTGACAGGCGACATGTGCAGCTCGACCGCAGACCAGCAGTGCTATTCTGTAACCATCTCACCGTGAAAACTTAGGTGAAGTGAGTTGTCATTCCGACAGGGTGAGATGACACTGACAGCTCACTCCACGCTCACTTCACGTGTTTTCACGGTGAAGTGGTTACGGGAATCGACATGCTGTAGTGCTGCCAACGCTCTAGCGATAACACGTCTACCTACCGACTGGAATACGGGCTACTGCCGCCTGCGGTCGGATTTGGAATCATGACTGCAGCGACATGACGCCGCGACATGACGCCGCGACACGTCGCGTGCAGTTGCTGCCTGCGGTCGAGTACGGAATGGTACATTACCTTGCAAACTACACCCTTTCTATAGTTAAATACAATTACCGCGGCTTTGTTAATAAAAATAATTTGTTTTCCTACAAAGGGTGGATTCTTCTCTTGTGTTGTAAATAAGCACTCTCGTACTGACTGGCTTTAAGATTAGCTTCTTTGGCATGCTGATTAAAAATTAAATGCGGTAAATTACCAAAATTACTTTTAAAACATCATGCAGGTAGATAGATTATTACGATTTTTAGGAGCACCTAGACCTAGTTGTGAGAGACGGACAGAGATGCAGACCGACAGGCACATATACAGACGGGCATGACGAAATTATAAGGAACAGGCGACCCAAAAAACATCAATTCCGTTCATATTTGGTAGACATGCACATGAATCAGATGAATTATGAACCTCCTCCTTTTTGAAGTCGTTTAAATATAACTAAATAATTCCACTATAAACTTATTTAAAAAACCAAACAAGTTGAACTCGCGGAAACTCGAGAGGGTTCCGTACTATGATTATGTTATTTATCATGTTTTATACTAATAATTTATCCCAAGAACAAATTTATGTAACATTTTACTTGAAAAACATGTTCCCTTTTGCATATTTGTTTATGTACTAACTACTAATAGCCTACCTTTTGGATAGGTGTAGTAATACCTATTCTATACAACGTTTGCAGTGTACTGACGTGGTTTGACTGACCTCAACATCTAATTAAAGATATTTGCCACAAACTTATAGGCGCGTAACATATTTTTCTCAATAAATTGGAATCCTGAAGGTTGAAGTAAATTTCTGAATTTCATGAATTTCGCAACACCCCGTCGAGTCAGCTGATGTGTCACTCATGTCAAAATATTGTCGAGCAGAGTTTAATCTCTGTAGGTATGAAAAGAGTAAGTACTAATTTAGAAATGAATATATTATTATCATAAAAAAGTATACATAATTTACTTACTGTTTAATATTGTGGAAATCTTCTTGTTTGTCCTATTGGTGTACGATAAAGAATACTCTGTTAGCTACCTATATTCTTGCAAATAAATAATATCTTGCAGAGATTATGGTTATTATAAAATAACACCGTATTGTTATCAGAGAGATTTTTAGCTGAGCCCCACCGAGATTCGTGGAACTCCTAATTCCATATTGTTCCTTTTTTGTGTAAAATAAAACTGGGCGGTCGACATTTAAAACGTGTAGATATTAAAATATTGTTTTTGAAACTTTTCGATAAAAGGTTTTTTACCTACTTTAAAATAAGTGGTGAATACACTACTCAATAAAGTCTAGGGAACAGGCCAAATATATAATGGTATATCAACCTATTTAAGATGTTCTGGCCACAATACTTTTGAATAATGGTTGAGCCTGCATTAAGTTATTGCTCAAAATTTAAAACCTTTTTAACAAAAGTATTTTCGATTACGTAGGAAAAACTTCACTTGGTCGCAAATACCGCGTAATAACTTATTAGATTAGGCTTCCATAATCGTTTTTTTTTTTCTTGTGAAAATCGTTCTCGGTGCTTTCTTGTCACTTTTGTTACTCTGGAACGTTATGTCACGTCGTCATTTAACGCGGTAAGAGATGCTGAGGAATGCTGGAAGCACGGCGCAGTCAACGTGAAACTGCCGACGCTGTAAACACGCCACCAAGCGTGATTTGCCGATTATGGCGTGATAGAGGCTGGTACAGCGCAGATGTTGCTGAATGTCACCGAAGAAGACACAGGATCACTACTCAGAGACAAGACTGCTTTCTACAAAATGCTGCGAGGGGGCAGCCTCAAATTACGGCTCACCAGCTGGTAGGAAGACTACCTCAGCACCAAGTAGTCATCAAAGACCAAAACGCCAAGAAAAGATTTCATGAAGTCCATTTTTATGCTCGCAGACCGTTTAGAGATCCAGCTCACGACGCAGAAATCGAGGGATTTATTAGAGAGAGATTTATTATGGGCTAACGCGCATTAACACTACACTGGACCGACATTTGCGTTCTTTTTCTGAAGAGTCGCGCCTTGGATTTCATCCCGATTCAAGAAGAGTGCTTATTTAGCGAGTTCCTGGTCGCTAGAGTTGACTCCAGAATCCTCAGGAAGTTCATCTGAACCAGGGTGGAACGATTATGGTGTGGGTTTGAATTCACCTGGGTGGAAGAACGGACTTCGTTTTGATACGAGACAATTTAAATGCGGAACAATAATATTGTGACGAGATTGTGTATTATGCGAGAACAATATCTTGCTATTAGAGTGGCCTGCTCAGTCCACTGATCTCAATCTCATAGAGCATGCGAGGGAGAAGGGCATTCAGTGACCTTCCACAAAATTTGAACACGGAAGGAGAGCTTTTTGCACAGATGTCTAGAGTATGGAGCGATATTCCACAGACAATAGACAACCTGATACTCAGCATGCCAGGCCAGGGAGGTCCAACAGATTATTAAAAAGTTGCTAGGAATGATATTTTTATTTAATCTTGGCGTTCCTTTTTTTATCTACAAAAATGTGTATTTTTTTACTGTATTTTTCGTTTTTGGTACCTACACATTACACTTTGGACACAGTTAGTACATTTTGGATTGCCATAATCATTTTTTTTTTCAATGACAACCCTTTTATTTAATCAACCAATTAAAATCGGTAGTCAATTACACTTCTATTGATATCAAATGTGTTACATAAAAAGAGTTAAAATTAAATAATTACTATGCTAATACCCTTGCTCCCTTTGTTTTTTTGTTTCCCTTGTCCCATGTAATAGGGGGCGAGCCTATTGCCATCAACGGAGCACAAATCCAGACTAGTACTCCTTTGTTGAGTAGTGTACTCGTAATACATAATACGAGTACATTAGTAGGTCATCTTACTACGTGTAGGTAAAGGCACTTAATGAAACCCATAAATTCACGTTTATGTTTAATTTTATTTCATCAACAAAAGAACAACCTTTTACAATTCGTTACTTTAATATAAATAAACTATAATAATTATAATAAGGTAACATTTGTTTGTTTGTTTGTAAGTTTGTATGTAGCGGGTCAAATTAAATGAAATTGTTTATTCTGTAAATAGGATATTGAAATCACTTGCGAGTATACACGTCATTTAAAAAAATAATTTGCTAGATGAGTTCGGCGTTTCCTATCTGACTACTCTAAGAAGAAAGGCCGAAACAAACTCAGAAGTCACAATCTCTTTTAAAGTCCGGACACAATCTTGGTCAGGCCATATGAGGACCATGTAGATTAGTGTCTGAAATGGTCTTTTGAGAAAAGAACCACACAGATTTGAGTGGACCTGTCCTGTTAGTGCAAGCATTTGTCAGTAATCGTGGAGCTCAACTCAGAACTTAAGGAGCTCAATCTAAGTAATCTCTCGGTAATCTCCAGAACAACCAGTCGGATTTGAAAATATATTTTTGTATTGGATAGGCCACTTCTTGAGGAAAGTCATAGGTGCGAACGAAGTCGCGAGCAGAAACTAGTTTATAATAAACAATCTTCTACCCGCTATTTCGTTCGCGTGGAAGTCGTAAGATACCACGATATACTATAATAATGAGCACATTTTTATAAAACTTCTTTACATACTACGTATTTTGTAGTTTTGGTCTCAGCGTCCAAAATATATAGTAAGTCAGGACTGGTGACGCAGGAGCAAGCGACGTACAGTTGTCCGTGTGAGAAGCAGCTCGTACTGTAGTCGACACCCACAGTCTTCAGTAGCAATTTGAAATTGCTTGCGAAGTTTTTAGTTTTTAATGAATTCATGTAGGTACACCTGCGTTCCTGCATATACTACCTAATACCACAACACTTATACACTGACTGTAGCATTCTTACAAATAATTCCTGACGAACAGCTAACACAAAAAAATATAACACATGGGATTCCATTCATTAACATTCACCTGTTTGTCCTAACCATAGATATTTATTTTTATTATACCATAAATAACAGAAGAGGTCTAGTTAACTTAAACTTAATGTTTTTTTGTGTACGTTCTACGAACTATCACATTCTAATACATACTCGTATTACAAAATGTAAAAAAAGAAGCACAAAATGTATCAACAATGTTGGGAATCGGATTTAGGTTTGCAAAGCAGTGCTGTACTGCTAAGCTATTTACTTTGTTGAAAGAAAGTAGCCGTTCTTATATATTTTATGATAGACTGCTTAGCTCCATAAAGGTATGATAATTATTTAAAAGGTTACTTCTGTAACTATCTGTATTCGTTCCCTATTCAGCCCAGTTCATCTTTTTTTTTTTTTTTTGCGATTTCTGACTTTTCTAGTATTCAAACCTCAGTTTGATCTGAAAGAGCTTTGATCCTTATAAAAAACAGGATCGATTGGCATCAAAAAGTTATTTGTAAAAATTTACCATTTTCTTGCTGACTGTACATTTTTTTTAAATTGTTAATGCTGATATTTTTTTTAACAAAAAGTAAAGGACAGTCTCCTAAAACCGTTTTCTTCAAAAATCCACCCTGTATATTATGTCAGGATTGACTGCATATAGGCTTATATATTAGGTTGGGGAAAAAGTGTTTTCACATTATAGTATGTATGAACTTGTAATAAAATCTCTTTGGCTATACTATTTGTATCTGGCTGTTTTGGTTTCATTGAAAGTTTAAATTTTAAAGAACATAATTCCAAATTCAAATTAGGAAAATGTGGAAATTTTCATCTGTTTTTCGTACCGTCAAGATGAGTGAATCTAATGAAGAAATTCGATACATTTTAAAATTTTACTACAAAAAAGGTCAAAATGCGCCATGCGATCGCCAAGGGATCGCCATGGGATCTGGAAGCAAAAGTCCTCGCGCATATTTGGGAGTGGCGCGAGGAGGCGAAACGCCGGGGCTTGACTCCGATGCCGCGAGAAATCGCGGCACAGCGGACAGAGCTCCGACAGGATCTCATGGCGTCATGGAGAGTGCGATTGTCGCAACCCAGTGTTGGGCACGCCACTATTGCGGCGATAAGTCCCCTCTTTGAGGAGTGGCTGGAGAGGCGCCACGGCGTCACCTTCCGCCTGACGCAGGTCCTCACCGGACACGGCTGTTTCGGGGGGTACCTGTTTCGGATAAGGCGGGAGGAAACGCCCGGGTGTCATCACTGCGTGGATCGCCCGGAGGACACGGTGGAGCATACGGTGGAGGTATGCCCGGCTTGGGCAGAGCACCGCCGTGTCCTCGTGGAGGCGATCGGTGGCGGGGATCTCTCGCATCCGGCCCTGGTCCAGGCCATGGTACGGAGTGAGAGGGCATGTGAGGCCGTCACCTCCTTCTGCGAAGCAGTAATGCTCGCGAAGGAGGAGGCAGAGCGCGTGAGGGAAAGGCTAATTTCGCGCCCTCACGCCTCTAGCCGCCGCAGGAGGCCCTGGGCGCCCTGGGCGTCGGGAATCAATTGCTGATTCTCGGCCACCGTAGGCGCGGGCTTGCGGACGGTGAGCAATGGGTAGCTCGCCATCCGGTAAGGACCAAGCCCAGGTCGACGGCGCGTTATGTTCCACGCGCGCCTCAAAGAGATGTCAGCGAATGAAGGAGTCCGATGAGACCATTGCTGGCCGGGGTTGCGGGAAAGTCCGAAAGGGATACCGTGGCCCCTTGGCATTGCACAGGCAAGAGAAGGAACACGGGTGGGTTTTAGTCAGTAAGAGTCTGACACGCCCTCCCGCTCCACCCAGAGCAGAAGGAGTCATTTGATGATTTCCCACCCAAAAAAAAAAAAAAAGCCGCGAAAAAAATTTCGATGTTTATGGACCTAGTGCAGTGTCTGTGAGGGTAGCACAAATTTGGTTTAAGCGTTTTCAATCCGGAAATTTTGATGTCAAAGATGCACGTCGCTCTGGTCGCCCTATTACGGATAAAATGGATGCCATTTTTTATAAAGTGGAGCAAGATCGGCATATCAGTAGTTACGACGTAGCTGAAGAACTGGGAATTGACCACAAAACAGTTTTGTCGCATTTGAAAACAACTGGGTACACAAAAAAGCTCGATATTTGGGTACCTCACAAGCTCACTGAAAGAAACCTAATGAACCGTGTACTCATTTGTGATTCTTAATTACGACGTAATGAAACCGAACCATTTTTGAAGAAGCTCATAACTGGTGATGTTAAGTGGATCACGTACGATAAGAACGTGCGAAAAAGGTCGTGGTCAAAGGCCGGTCAGGCTTCACAGACTGTGGCGAAACCCAGGTTAACTCGCAACAAGGTGATGCTGTGTGTGTGGTGGGATTGGAAGGGTATTATTCATTATGAGCTGTTACCACCAGGCAGAACCATCGATTCTGAACTCTACTGCAAACAACTGATGAGATTAAAGCAAGAAGTTGAGAGAAAGCGGCCGGAATTAATCAACAGAAGGGGTGTGGTTTTTCATCATGATAACGCTAGACCTCACACATCTTTAGCCACTCAGCAAAAATGAAGAGAGTTTGGCTGGGAGGTGTTAATGCATCCGCCGTATAGTCCTGACCTTGCACCTTCAGATTTCCACCTGTTTCGGTCTCTTCAGAAATCCTTAGGCAGTGTCAGGTTAACATCACGAGAGGACTGCCAAAACCACTTGTCGCGGTATTTGATCAAAAATCCCAAAATTTCTAAAGCAATGGGATCATGTCCCTACCTACAAGATGGCAAAAAGTTATCGAACAAAATGGTACCTACATACTTTAGTTAAATGTAAATAAACTATAGTTAAAAAATGTTTTGAATTTTCTTAAAAAATGCGAAGCAACTCTTTCCCCAACCTAATATTATACTTATATTTATAGTTTGTGTTTCTTTATATTATTATTTTTTGGTGTCATGGACCGAAGGAACCTCTCGTTCTACGGATAAACCTTTAAATTCAAAAATTCTAATTCAAAAGTCATTTATTCAAACTAGGCTGAGAATCAGCACTTTTCGAACGTCAAAATTACATAAGACAGTCCCCCAAAACGCCCACCCTTCACCACTTCCTAGTGCTTTTGCTGGGAAGAAGAAGTGGCGCAACAAACTCCCCAGCAGCACAGCTGTCTGTTCAGTTAGGAAAAAAAAATGATTCTATACAATAAGATAATTTACATTACGCAAAATAAAATTTAAATTATAAATTAATAGCCATATGACAGCTAGCACACGCCAATATAAAAATAACTAAACGTAAACAATATCTAAAAAAAAAAAAAAGCCTCCAGGCATAAAGGGCGTGCCCGCTTACATAGAGCTGTAACTAGAAGTTATAATTGATAAACTAGGACCATCGAGGTAAAATAAATAATTGTCGAGGTCACTAGCTAACCACATATTGTAATACAACTCATTTAAAAAAACATTGTAATGAGTAGATTATGTCAACAATAAATAAAAATAAAATAAATGTACATAAAAAGTAAAATTATAAACTTTTATATAAACTCATAAAACCTGTCAGTAGGTAAACTAATTCTGGAGAAAGAACATTTAAACATTGTCTTGAGTTAATCACAGCGACCAACTATTCTTATCATTTAAGTAGTCGTTGATAGAATAGTATGCCTTTGAACAAAGGTTGGACTTTACTTTAGTTTTAAACGCATTTAAAAGGCAAATCTAGCAAACAAGAGGGTAGCTTGTTATAAAAGGTTATACCAAGCCCAACAAATGAGTTATGAACCTTATGAAGCCGGTGAACAGCCGCAACAGACCGGCAACAGACCGGCACGTAGTTTATCCTTACTTCTAGTGTTAACACTGTGAATATCACTGTTTTTAGTGTATAAGTGTATATTGTGCCTAATATATAAGATGTTGGCGAAGATGTATTGTGATGCCACTGTGAGGATACCGATATCTTTGAAAAAATCTCTCAGAGAAACTCTGGCACCTAGCTGGTAAATTGCTCGAATAGCTCGTTTTTGGAGGACAAATATATTTTGAATATCTCCAGCTTTGCCCCAAAGCAGAATACCGTAGGACATAACGCTATGAAAATAACTAAAATAGACTAACCGAGCTGTATCAACGTCAGTGTATTGTGTTACTTTTCTGACAGCGTAGGCGGCCGAACTGAGCCTTCCCGCTAGGCTCGATATATGTTGGCCACACTGAAGTTTAGCATCTACTGTTATGCCCAGAAAAACTGCCGAGTTTACAGTTTCAAGCACCTCTTTATCTAAGACGATGTTGGTTAGATTTCTAACATTTGGGAGGGCAAACTTTACACATTTCGTTTTCTTTTACTCTTGGAAACTATGCTAGTCCGTGATAACGAGTGGCAATCCTTGCTATGTACGGGCATAATTTGATCGACATGTCTACGTCAACCGGCTCCACGTCCAATCTATTTTGTACGAGACCGGTCCAGTCTAGTCGACTATTGTTCCCGACAACCACTTGTCCCCCGTCGCGGTGTAGTCGCGGGTCAGCACCGCACCACCCGGCGCTAGCGCGCGCGTCGTGCCGCCCGCAACGGCCACTTGCCACTCCTGCGCAGCGCGCACTACTGCAGGCACGTCGGGCCGAAGTGCATCGAGACGCCCGCGGAGTCTACGCCTTTGCAACGCCACCGCAGGGAAAACACCAGTGGTAGCATGTTGACAGTAGCGAGAATAAAAACTTACAAAGTGCTGTGGCGACGTCCTCGCCTTCGTACAAAGCTTGTTTGATCGCTTTCTTAACGGTTTTTACCATATTTTCTGCTGCATCGTTTTTCCCTGCGGTCTGTAAGGAGCTGTGGTCACGTGTTTAATACAATTTTTTTACGTTTTAAATTCCTGTGAGAAAAAAGGTGGGCCATGACGAGTAAGTAATTGCTGTGTTCACCTGCGCGTCCGTCCTACTCATAGCAATAGCTTTTATCCATTATGAGATTGCATCCACCATAATTAAATACCGTTTTCCTCCACAATCCCCGAAGTCTGCATGTATTCACTGCCTCTGATGTAGCGGGAACTCCCATGGGTGCAGTGGCGCGTGTGGCGGCGCGTCGCTTACGGTGCGGCACGCCATGGACGCGCGACATACCTCCTCTATGTCCCTATCTACACTGGGCCAATACATATAATTCTATGACAAATTCTTCATTTTGTTCATTCCTGTTTGTGTGCAGTGCCCATTGTGAATTTCGTCTAAAATTTGTTTTTGTAATGCGTTTGGAATAACGATCCTGTATTATTTTATAGATGAGGTAACCTAATTCTATAGCTAAATCCTGTTTCCTTGCAAAATACGGCTTCTCAGTATCTGACACTGTCAACGGCCAACCAAATGTGACATAACCTTTAACCTTGCATAACAATGTATCTTTCTCCATCTCCTTATCCTTAAATTTATGTAAGTGACTGCGTCTACTAAGCGACCCGCCTGTGGTGGCGGTAGCCTCGATAAAGCATCGGCTGGCCCATTGTCAGCCGAGTGGACAAATTCTACACTAAAGTCGTATGAGGCCAAGCGCGCCGCCCATCGCTGTAGCCGGCTGGCAGCGGTCTGTGGAATGCCACTCTTAGCAAAATGTGCGTCAACGGCTGAAGGTCTTTGCGTAATATAAAACTCCTACCGAACAACTATTGATGGTGCTTTGTTAAGTGCCTCCTTATCGAGTTGAATGTAATTCCACTCAGCCGCGTTACGTGTGCGGGCACGGAGACAAACAACTAAAATTCTAATAACTATATTTTCAGCATTAGAATCGTTGCCAGAACTCGTGGCGTGAGGGCGCGAAATTTACCTCTCCCTCACACGTTCCGCATCCAGTGACGGCCTCCCATAACCTCTCGCTCCGTACCATGGCCTGGACCAGGGCCGGACGCGAGAAATCCCCGCCACCGAAAGCCTCCACGAGGACACGGCGGTGCTATGCCCAAGCCTATATACACATACCTCCAACGTATGCTCCACCGTGTTCTCCGCGATCCACGCAGTGATGACACCCGGGCGTTTCCTCCCGCCTTATCCGAAACAGGTACCTCCCGAAACAGCCGTGTCCGGTGAGGACCTGCGTCAGGCGGAAGGTGAGGACGCCGTGGCGCCTCTCCAGCCACTCCTCAAAGAGGGGACTTATCGCCGCAATAGTGGCGTGTCCAGCACTGGGTTGCGACAATCGCACTCTCAAGTCCCGGCGTTTCGCCTCCTCGCGCCACTCCCAAATGTGCACGAGGACTTTTGCCTCCTGATCCCATGGCGACAATCCGGCAAGGAGGCTCGCCACCTCACCGGAGACCGTGCGGTGTCCCCGGACCAGCCGGGTGGCCATGACCCTCTGGGACGCGTTCAACCGGCGGGCTGGCCGCCGCCCCAACGAACGCACCCACACCGGTGCCCCGTAAAGAGCCATGGACCGCACGACCCCCGCGTATAGCCTCCGCCAGGAGGCGTTTGGAACCCCTAGATAGGGTAGGAGCCGCTTCAAGGCAGCCCCGGCCCGCTCCACACATACAAACATAACATCACGCCCTGCTTCCCCGAAGGCTTGGTCAGAGGTGTACCAATAGCAGATACACCCACATTTCGTCAGTTATGTTTAAGTCCCATGTAGTAGGGGGTGAGCCTATTGCCATCAACCGGGTACAAACCCAGACTCTGGGCTGCTACTCAAAAAATTCAGATAGAAAAACTCAATAACTTTTTTCCCGACCCGGGAATCGATCCCAGGATCTCATGCTCAGCAGTAGCGCTTGCGACCACTATACCAACGAGGCAGTCGAGTCAGATACACCTTCCCTACACTAATGCAATACATGATAATCTACTGGCACAAGGCATAGTAATTTGAAAGAATTAATTACATATTACAGATGTCGCGAATTTCTTAAAGATTAACACCGTGCTCCTGACTCTGGTGGTTAATGTTCTTAATTACCGGTCTAGACGTTATGTTTATCTTAAAATAGGTATGCAGGATTAGAGCCTAGATAATACGAGTAATCATTGCAAACATTACAAAATCTGTTTTTGTTTTTTTTGTTCTTTTGACCACTGTAATTAGATTCTACTAGACAAAGATTTCCCTATGTATTCTGCGTTGGATCACACAATCGTTATAAATTCTTATTAGTGTCATGAGGGATCAGTGTGAAGTATGAGAAGATTTTCTTTATTTTATGCCCCCATAAAAGTGACCATTCCGCACCATTACGACCATGGTGGGTTATATGTCGTTATCGCCTCAAAATGTTACTACAAAGTGGCTTCATTTTGTACATTTACATATTCCATAATGTCACATTTACATATTCCATACGAACCTACATTACATATAGACATTTAAATTAAACGTTTTTTTTTTTTTTTTTGTTTAATTATTTGTTACAAAAACTTATGTTACATTTAGACGGGTATACAGGACAATTTGAAATTTTTCTTAGTTTTATGGTGAAGGCATCTGGGTCTGAACTAGATAAAAATATCTGTATTTCAGACATCAGCACTCTTCCTTATGATGACCATTACAATACTAGCTTTAGACATATTGGTATATCTTTACTTTACACATAGAACAAGCTTAAAATAAAATAAAATAACCAAACGGGTATGTGGAGTGTTAACCTCTCGGTGAGTAGTATGTGAAAGTGTGTGAAAGAGTGAGAGAGGGTGAGTATAAGAGTTTATTATTTCAATATTTTCAGTAAGTTTTCTGTCTCTTCATATGTGAGTATACTAATATATTTAAAGAGTAAACTTTTACATTTTTTATTTATTTAGCGGGTATACTTCCAAGGTATCATTAATCTTATTATATAAGTACGGCCCCAGGAAGCAAAAGTATTTGTTTACGTAAGCATGTCTGAAAGAAGGTCGGTTAATATTACTAATAACATTTCGTCTTTTAGCTAGATCACCTTTTGAGAATTGTAGTAAAGAGTGTTGCTTCAGAACCACAAGAAACGCAAACAACTGTTGAACTGTCAGAACCTCACACGACTGATAGACAAGATGGGTTGGGTATAAATAAGGACGAAAAGTACTAACTTTTAAAACAGCCCGCTGGGATATTTAAGGGCTTTAATATAGTTTTATGTGCACCTCCCCAAACTGTGACACAATATTGGAGAATGGACTGTACGAGTGCTAAGTATATTTGTTTCACTAATTTTGGAGGCGCAAAATGTCTAAAGTTCTTGAAAACGTAGATCAATTTTCTTGTTCTAGATGTTAGCAGGTGAATATGGTCTCTGAAGGAGGATTACAGTCCAAAATAATTCCAAGATATTTAATTGACGCTGTCTTTAATAGTTTTGGGCAAGAGCATACTAAGCTATTACAACAACTATGTGCTGTAATCGAGGGGGTATAAGGTAGCTGATTATTTTGAGTGCACATCAAGAATGTCTTATACTTGGTTTTATCCGGATTAAGGGTCAGCGAGTTATTCTGAAGCCAGTGGGTCACAACATTGAATCCGTCCTGCGCCTCCCTGTATACTTTGTCCCGGGTGTCAGCAGAGAACAGCAGAACTGTGTCGTCTGCAAATGAAATAATTTTACCTCCTGAAAGGTCTAGTTTACAGAGGTCATTCAAGTATACAAGGAAGAGTGTCTGTCCCAAAATGCTCCCCTGCGGAATTCCATAAGTGATTGGGAGTTGAGTGATTGAGTTCTTCTTCATTCTTATGTTCAAGTAGTTTCGGCTAACAGGGGTTACCAATATTTTGGTACCAGCAGTAGTTTCAAAGTTCAGAGTATTATTTAACTATTTTACTTTCGTTGGGATAAATCGTCTATTTTGTTATTTGAAGAAGCACGTGATAATATTTTTTTTAAACAAACACATGAACCGGAATGTTTGAACAGATTTAAAAAAAAAAACAGTATTTTATTCAAAACAGAATTCAATTGGAATAGGAATTAGAGCCCCATGCAAATATGGAATTATTCAGGTGCCCATCGTATACAATGTATTCAGGTAACTTTATGGAAATCGAGGGCTCGGACCGTAATAATTTCAGCGTTTGTTTGTGTACATGTGCTGCCTGTTACGCAATATCTCAAACTGCCAACACACAGCTAAATTCGATTGTAAGACGAATAAGGATATTGTTAATAGTTTCAGCAAATAATCTTGGCTGTATATTTGGTAGATCCGGCGTGGTCTAGTAATTTGATTGATATCTAAATCCGTACTACGTTGCCCAGATATTTTGTCGTAACTCTATCTTATGAAATCAATATTGGTACAAATGTTCCTAAATTCATCCCACAAAGGGACCTTACAAGCTCGTAGAAATGAAGTGGAAATCGTAAAAATGGGGAACAAAAGGCTGTCGTTATTGTGGGCTAACGTAAAGCATGTTGTAATTCAGTTTAATTCCTTTGAATTTCATTCCACCAGCTTCTAGGGAATCTCAGCCCTAGAAGAAATTAAAACAAGGTTTAAAAAAAATAATTAAAGGAAGTTATAATGTAAGATCTATTTCCAAGCAACCATTTCAGGCCATAAACATAAGCATCCGCTGATGAGTATTAAATATCCCAAATGTATGGTCAAAGCAATAAGCGGTAAAGAATAAATTCTCATAAATATCTTGATGGGTAGATTAGGTCTTTTTTTTTTTTTTTTTTTTGTTGATGATTCAAGATCTTTCTTTGTGTGATGCGAACGGGAGAAGTAACCAAAGATACTATGCCAAATTCTCAGATATAAAACATAATTATATAACCTACTATCTAATTGACCAACCTCTTCTAATACCAATCGCTGGCTAAGTATAACGACATAATACGTAAGCAGTACTTCAATATCCCAAGTAATAACGCTCCAGTGTAATATTGACATTATAGCCCCTATGCGGTATGCCATCTGGCCCCAAACCCTCCACCTTCCTTACGTCAGTATTTTTAAAGCACCTTAACGGCCCTTTATACGGTGAAAACGATTTTCTTTATATCCTGGCCAGTGGCCCTGTTCAATGAATAAACTGTTTTGCCTTCCATACCATCACTTTTATATGATAGATATGCAAATTATAAGTACCTACATGGTTCGCTGTATCCTCGGAAATTGTTGTTCGTCTTCCGTTCAATAAAGACGGTATTTAGCCTCGCGTAACAGGAGATCCGGGTCATGTATCGGACCAAATCCTAAATTCCAGGTTACTGCTACTAAAATTTTCTTGATAATCTAAGGTAATAAAATTATCTGAAAAGCTTTCAAATCCTCAAAGCTTTGATTATGATGCCTAAAGATAGTTTTATGTTTAATCAAGAACTTCAAGGCATCAACTAAGTTTAAAGTTTTAAATCATTGAAGGATTAAACCTATCCTTCAAAATTCAGCAATAATTCGTTAGATAAGCTGTGAAAACGTGACAATAAGGCAGATCGAATAATTTTCGCATTAATAATATTATTTGTAAGGATTATGCAAATGAAGCCTGCATTATTGATAATGTATAATTATGTGTGCATGCCAAGCTAAACTATAATGAAGATTAATAGGTGTAAACCGAATTTATTATGTTACCACAAGGCATTGCATACACCACAAAATAATCTTCTGTCTAAATATCAATAAGCAGAGGCTGGCGGCATTGCCACGTTGTATGGCAATTCTTAGCCTCTGACCAACGTAAAAGCGTCACGCGAAGTGTCACTTTAATGAAATCACTAACTAGTCGTTTAGAGATTTCATTAAACTACTGTTTAATGAAACGAATAAATAGAGTCATTACACTATCATAAATTAAAAAAAAAAAATATGATACCCAATCTTGCGTTATCTGTACCTAATCATAGAAATATAATTGTCCAAATTAGTACTCACGATCAAATCACAACTTTCTCATAACTTTAATTACAAAAACTGAAGGTAGGTACTTTCCGTACGGTCCCCATGCAGAATTGCAATGTAACTAATAAATTAAAACCTAATTTATTGGTTTCACGAGTACATATCACGGGTCAGTTAATCAATTTAGTTTGAAATCTATCAAATTGATGAAACGTTAGTCAAAACAATGTATGCATTCCTCGAAGACCAATAAACTTCGAGCTGCGCATACCATGTTTAAGAACATGAATACACAATTATTATAGTGAGTCCAATGTCAATGGTTCTGTCGAATGAAATTTTGATAACGGTTCGTCACAGAACCGTGCTCGTATTCTGTACGTGATTATTGTAATAATTGGAACAGCGGGACTGCTCTTGATTATTCGCTCTCAGAATACAAATTAATGAAAATGATAATTATAAATTTACGATTTTAGCTTTCATTTTTTAATTAAACGTTTTCATGTAAACTTGTAAGTACAAAAAGTACGTATCTGTCTATTAAATTGTCTACCTACATTACATGCCAACTTGTAAAAAATCCAATTAATTATCCAGTAGTGTAAGATATCGTACCTACGTAGTGGGAAACTGGAGCGCCAAGGGGTTGGTAATTCAGTAAAAAAAAAAGCCCTAATTGCTCTAAAGTATTGCTATAACCTACCTATGACCTATCCAGTACATTTGTTGTCTAGATTGAAAATATTTCGGTGACCAAGTAATACACTTGACTTTCTTCCGTACAAATAGAATGAGGATCTGTAATGTTGATAGAATCCGATTTTTCATTCAATAGAAGACTGAGTATATTCATAGGCCCAGACAGGCTTTTATATAAGAAAGGTTAGACCCTGATGCGGACCGCAGAAACCTATCCGAACAAGAAAAGAAAGTTAGTAAGTTCTAACAACATATAACCGCACGGGACAGACAATTTTCTAAAATAATTTGGTAGATTTTGTCACATCATTAGCTCCCGGGCATGGCGACCCAATTTCCGTACCATTCCGTACCAACCTGAGTGTGGCACTGCGGAACGATATTATACATTATGAACCAATGTCATAACTGCTACAGTTTAAGTGTATCAACTACACAATTCGCAAGAAGGTGCATATTTGTTCGGATAACTTTCAGAAGTGATGGAAGCGGCCCCCAGAGATGCGTGCCAGCCACCCAGCCTCGCAGAAGACAATCCAGGACTCTTTACTTTTCAAGATAACACTTTTTAACTACCTTCACTTCGCCAAGATCGAGGTTTAATTTAAAAATATGAGTTTATTATCCTTATTTACTGTTTTCTTTTACAAGGAAAACATTTCCTTATTTTTTTGTTATGTTCTGTTTGCAAGGGAACATTATAGTATAATAAGTTAGAAAATCAAACATTATTTTTCAATTCTGTAATAAGTTGGGCCCACACAAAATTATATAAATAGTACATAAGCCTTTTAATTGGAAAAACATAATAAATGAGCTCATTTTGTGTAGAATGTTAATTAAATAATCCAAGATAAATAAATTTCAAGAAATATACCTGGAAACCTATAACTGAACAAGTTGAAGCTCTGATTTTATACACAATCTCCAAAGGAACGCGAGTGAATTCGTATCATTAGAACAATGAGCATGATTATTCAATTCAAAATAATATTCGTGTTTTATTTGTCTTTTCAAATAACTAGAGAAAGATCCAAACTTTATAAACACAAAACAAAATTCACAAAGACAAACACCAACAGCGTTTTCTCATAAAGTTAATGAAAATACAAGGAATTGTAATGAAACTCGCTAGCTGCCTATCATTCATTGGAGTTACAAGCACTAATTCTAATTTTATGGTTTTCAAGCCGAGAGTTATCGTAATTTGTTTCCAAGTTCGGAAACAATTCGGAACATTTATTCGTCTGTGACGTAACATATACCAACATATCACAGTACTAACGTGATAACTTGTAGCGTTAAATTGCTTCAAATATAATAGGGTGGAAAGTTGGAAATATCGGCTCTCTTATGTAGTTCGTTCAAAAACACATTGAACAAATGAAGCCAGCGGTGTAGCGGCCACTCAGCTGTCACCGCAAATTGGATTGACTTCGCAAGATAGAAATATACGCTTGAAGCTCACAGCCCGCGCGGCTCCCCACGGTGCATTTGGGGCGGTGACAACATGGAACACGTGTTATTCACTGTTACCAAGAAATCTCATTAACGCCCTTACATTGTTGGTTTGTACTATATCCTCTTTTTCTAGACGTGTAGGTGGACGGATTCTCAAAGAATCAGGTGCTGTTATGCAAAAAAAAACACACGAACGCTCTCAATGAGATATTTTATGATAGGTATAAAACCAGGCATTCCTTTTTGTAGTACCCACCATGTACGTGGAACACAAAAATACTACCTAATGAGAAAGTTGCTTTACTAGGCACTGTAATACCAACTGAATATAAAATTCTAATAAAATATTTTATTACAGCAGTGCTGCACCGAATGTACGTGTTAGATAGTTTTGCGTTGTTCTATGTTGGGTCTTATTTACGATGCCCAGAAAGCGGGAGTTCAAACAAATTGTTGTGCAGATCCCTCCGGCTAAACCTCGGTAAATTGTCGACATAAAACGTTATGAGAAAACGCCTTAAACCGCAAAGGCTGCCTCCAATCTCTTGTTGCCGTATTTTGCATCTGGAGTGTACTTCTAAACCGAGTTTGGGGTCCCAAGACACGGTATTGTCTGCACTGAATGACCATTCAGCTTACTTACTGTGAATATTTTCTAAACTCGGCGCGGTAACTTACTGTGGACCCATAAAATATACATGCAACGATGTTGTCAAGGGTGAGTTTCCTTCATTCTGTTTCGCAAATGGTGTTTACTAACAATTTCTTTTAATTTTCTTGATGCTGTTTTGGATAATGAGTCGTTAGTCTAAAGTAAAGTAGACGATGCAGTACGCTTTGTCATACGTAATGTGATCTTTATGATTATGGAAAGGATATTTAAATTTGGTAGAATTCCAAGTGCAGTCCTTGCCAACGTTCTCTAGTCTCTCTACGGTGGATTTATGAGCTCGGCCTGACAGTGAACTAAACGCCGAGGATATAGTGCGAGGTAACGGTGACTTGTGAATGTAGGTACTATAATCGAGTGGATTAAATTTTAGAAGTATTTCAACGTCACCCGCAGCGATGAACAATTGAACACGCGTGTATTTGTCAAACACGTTTGTCGAACCGTTTGGACATAGATTTTAAACATGACATGAAATGGAGTAGGTATATTTTATGTGACTACCGAATATTTATTCAAGAACTACATAATATTTACTAACATTTCGATTAAAATTAAGCAGAATTCTAAATTAATTTAGCATAAATCGAATATAAAACTATAATGAAATAGGACAATCTTTGTACTTAGTGGACAAAGATAAGCGCCTGTTTCATTCGGTCGAGTACCCCTTAATAAAAGGCTCAAGCGAAATTAACGTTACCTAAGTTACGTTCGCTATTGTGTACTCATGCACAAAAACCAGCTAATGGTCAGCGCAAGTTTGGCGTAAACATTAAATGTACCTCCCTTATCGCCGTGCAAGCGAACAATTTGCATTGCATTATACACTGAATTACGTTACGCTGCCTCTACGTAATGGTGCGCAATCGTGCATGATGGTGCGCAATGTTGCTCGAATTACGAACATCGAACGACTCAAACAAGAGTCCCATCAATGTACTATCGCAGAACGTCATATCAAAGCAGTTTGAAAACAAAATCCCGTGAACACGATAGCCACATCTGCTACCACCCTAGTTCTATAGCGGCCGAGCGCTGCAATCAGAAATGGTCCTTACGGTGTATAGATATGAACTTCTTCGATGGTACATTGATGGGATCGTCATCGACAGACATTGTATAAGTTGCGTCATTGTGTGCTTTACCTGTCACATACAACTAGGCTGGCACTCGCCTGGTGTCCGGATACCTGACATGTGAAATGGATAGCAATCATGATAGCCCATTTGTTTTTCTTTAATTCCCTGATTAACATCTAAATAAAAGAATAACAAATCAGTATAACAAACGACGCTAATAAATCGAAATAAAAAGTGGTTGACTTCGTATATTGGCAATTCGAAAATACAATTAAACAGCAACGCCATCTGTCCGGATTGGGATCACTAAGGCGGGAGATTAATGATTAATCCGGCCAGCGTAATACTGTTACAGGGTATTATTTATGACTACAAGGGCAATGATGTGAAGCAAAGTATCCATTTTCGACAAAGATTTATGTTGCAATCCCAGAAGGTGTGAGTAAAACAGGGCACTATAGACAAAACAACGGGATTTGTCGACGCGCCGGCCGTCTGAATATTCATCACTATCAATCAAGTGCGTAAATAACATAGCGATGAGACAGAGGTCTCGTTATCGCTAAGGAGTTACGGTCTGCCCTAGAATAATAAAACTATATCTTATTCATTCATTAACTACTCTCTCAGTTTATGGTCGACACTAAATTTTCTGAAGGTATCGAAAACAAACAGTCCTTATACAGATAAACGTAATTAGATTTCAATTTTATTATTATTATGTCGTATAAAATAGGGATACATTAATTTATTCATTCATTCACCCATTGATTACTACTCCCCATCCAGCTGACGAAGATAGGTGTTCAGCAGCAATCGCGCTTGTAACGTAACCACACAAAAGCCAAATCAAGTGGAGAGTGATTTTTTTGAACCCATGAGGCTACAGTTTGTTTGTTATATTTGATACTTTGAAAATTCTAATAGCTGTTAGATTTTAGCTTAGGCTTTTAAAACGTTTGATCACTAAAGTTGTTCTGACGTGAACTAAATTACTTAGTCCACGAATAGAAACAGCGGAATAGTACTAATTACAGTCATTACCCGATACATTACAGCGATACGCCTGTTTGTTATGACGTTCTATGCATAGCCTTCCGATATCATCATGAACATGCAAACGGTTTAGTAGCTGACTGACAAACAACGCAACTAGAACATGAAAATTGGAAAATTCATCAAAACATCATTCTATTGGAGTGGAGTTACCGTAACATAAAATTTAAATTATCTATTGACCTGTCCCTAATCAGTACGGTTTTTACAACTTGACATAATCTAGATTTCTTCATTATATGTAAGTTTAATATTAATGTACGTAAACCTTTCGGAATACATTTTCTAAATGATGGAGGAAACCACATCAAAATCCGTTGCGTCGTCGGTTAGAATAACAATGCGGTCACAAGGGTCACATAGACAGACGCGAAAAGCGACTTTAGTTTATAATACCTATGTAGATTAAATCGTATAGAATCAAAAATCAAATGAATACAAAACTCCCAAAAAAAGGACTTTCAGTTTTTACAGAATTTGAAATTTTTCCGGGAAACTTTATTTTATTATTTATGTACACACAGAAAAATAGATACAGATAAGACATATTCATAATTATGAGTACAAAGGTACTGTTCAAAGCGGTAACGGTTTTTACCAAATTCGGACTATTATAAACATTTTAAAACAAAAAAAAATCAAATCGGTCTAGCATTTCATTTTTATTTATCAGTCTTTTCACAACTATGTTGGGGTCGGTTTTCAGTCTAACCAGATGCAGCTGAAAACCAGTATTTTATATGGAGCTATCTAACCTCCAAAACCCAGTTACTGGGTAATACGATACCCCTTGGTAAGACTGGTTGTCAGACTTTCGGGCTTCTGACGACCCGTAATGACCGTCAAATCAACGAATGATAGCCAGGACCACCGGCTTAACGTGCTTTCCGAGGCACGGAGGGGTCTTGGTATGTAAAGATGGTCACCCATCCATGGACCAACAGCGGCAAGCGTAGCTTAACCTGAACAATCGACCCGTCCGGCTGTTATTACTTGGCCTCAAGCCCTTTGTTATTTATATAAATATAGAGTAAAGCCAAAAACATTCGCTGGACCTGCTTGACTGCAATCATCATAGTAATGTGTTGGGGGGTATTATGATCGGCGAAGTGAAACAAATTCATACTTACTTCGCGACTGCGCCCCATTAACCAATAATTTTTCATATTTCGTATCGCCGCGGGCCGTTGTGTAATTGACGCAGCATTAATCCGAATTGTGCATGCACTGTTTAATTTTATAAATGCTTTATTTTCAACAAATTAAAAACAATATTGGAATAATATGCTTGTAAACCTTCTCTCTTAAATTAATAGGACTTTTTTTTAAAGTAAATTTCGTGGGATGAGTTTAGGATTAACTGATATTTTAAGTATCGATCTAGAACAGACCCTTGTAAATGGGTATCGACGGGCTCCTTTCGAGACCGAAGCTATTCAGCCAAGGTTAAAACAAACGCGGAAAGAAAACCCCCTGAACAGTTTCAACATTATATTAAACTAGCTGTTTCCTTCGACTTCGACTGCGATCCAGGACGAAAAGTAGTATATGTGCTTCTCTAGGTCATGGTCTACCAATGTTCCAAATTTCATCCAAATCCGTTTTGCCATTTTAGCGTGAAAGTGTTACAAACAAACAAACAGATAGAATCAGAGAGAACAGAGAAACAAACATTTAGCGCTTATAATTATGTTAAGATGCAAAACAAATATATTTTATTTAAAATCTGGTTTATTATTCAGTAAAGCATTTACAATTTAAAAAATATTGTAAATTACATATTGCATGCACTGTAATGTGATTGTCAAGGTACGACAGCAACAGACGGCCTGTTTATAAAATATATTCGAATTTAATGACTGACATAATGGTTTAAAATAACGGTTGCAAATATTATTCCTATGAGCCACGATATTATTTTGTTCATGCTGTATCTGTGTGCAATTAGTTATTATCAGAATTCTAAATCGATAAGATTTGTATATTCAGTGAGAATGAATGAAATTATAATTTTCATTTGTTTCTATTTGAAAGTTAATCAAACGAAAGCATTCCTGACGCCCCAGTAGCACATCTCCGCCGCGAAACCGTAGCAGCGAAACCGAACAAGTTCAATTCAACTGACTCGCGTCATGTTCCACTACTCGAGTTCCACTACTCGAACTTTGAATAGCGGAACATGACGCGAGTCAGTTGAATTGAACTACTGCGGTTTCGCTGCTATGGTTTCGCGGCGGAGATGTTCTACCGGTGTAATATAACCTACCAACCCTCCATTCTAATTTAAACCTAATTTACTTAACAAAGTTAGTAATTTGGTGCTGTGTATTTAAAAATAGACAATTCATTATAAAACTACTGATAAGAATAAGTTTACGACGAAAGACGACCCCGCAATTGATTAAACCAAAAGTGCGGTGCATACGTGCGGTTTTTCTTAGAATTTACTTCAGAATTCCATGATAGAACTCGAAGGCTTATTACTTTACCAAAACTTGAATACTTGTCTTGGAATCTCATCTATTTTCACAGTAGTTGTTTATGAACATTTCGGGATAAACCCGCAAGGCTGTTTATCTTTTTAACGAGAGTTTGGTTTCGATACAGGTGCGTAGCTCATATATATTTTTTATACTCGAAATAAACCCTAAGTTGCTCGTAGACAGGGTCTAAATTAAATTAATAGTGAACGATGAGACGTATACAATAAAATACGAGCACGAGTAACGTTCACACTTCATAAATTGTTTATTCATGACTATCTTTCGAAGTCGCTTACCTGAAGTTATTTGTCTACTATTTTAGACCGTTTTTATATTTTGATAAATGGGTAAAATACGCTACGTACGTACATTAGCTACGTGGATCCTTCCTTTGGTAACTTTACCCGTTCCAAACAGGATATTATTATATAACCCGAAATTAAAAATTCCGTTTTAACACCACCAGAGCGTCAAAAGGCGGTTGTGTTGTCTTTTATCTAAATAATTCCGTTGTATCACCTCAGAAGTTGATTTAGTATAATTAGTATTCGTACCAATGATGTATTTATTATAAGTAGGATTACGCAATCCAAAGGATGGTGTGACGTAACGTTCAATCATGTAATAATGTTAATACCAAGCCAGTAATTAATACAATAAATAAATTAATACAATACCAGACTCAGTATTTTTTCCAACTCAACGCTTTTTGTGGAAATCTATTCAAATGCTCACCGAACCGTAAGTCTAATAAGTTTTTTAATAAAAAGTCAACCGTTTTTCATAACAACAAAGACGGTTTGCTAAAACACAAAAATCTTTTCTGCTTGAACGCCAGTGAAGGGACAACAATTAATCATTTTCAGCTTTTTTTACTTCCTTCTGACTAGTTCTGACACGTAACAGATACTGCAGGCGATTGTCTTTTGTATTAGAGTAACGATCGTGCAGGAAACCTAGCGACATTCTACCGAGGAAATAGTTTATAGTGGTGCCGATTTTCTTGTCACAAATGCCTCTAAACTAGACTAAAAATGTAGTATTTATTCCTGTTGTTCGCGGTGCAACAAAAGATTTGGACTTTACAATAAAATACTGAGGATGATAATGTTGCTTTATTTTTTATTTGGACAATGCTTCCTTATGCTTGTTGAAAATGTTGAAAACTTGTGTGTTTAATGTCGCCATATTGCTGCGCTAACGTTGAGAAGTCCGCGCGCTAGAGATGTGCTTCGTTACGGTTGGGTTTAGTCGATTATCAGAGCGGGGCGCGAACACCTGTGAAACGACCATTTCCCATTCTGAAATAGAGTAAAGTGACACAACTTAACTATATTTTAGTGTGTCAGTACTGAGTTATTAATTTAGTGAAAATGGCAATTTTAATATTCTGAATTTGACGTTTTTCACCAAAAATTTTGATTATTTACCTAAATCTGACTATTTTTAATCGGGATTTTTGCTATTCTGAATTTGACGTTTTCACCTAAAATGTTGATTGTGTACCTAAATCTGAGTATTTTTAATCGCGATTAAAAAAGGTGTGGAATATAATTAGTTGTCATGAACTAAAATTCACAACAACACCAACACCTCGACTTCAGGTGCGAAAACATTACTGTATAATTTTTTCTTTTCTTTTGTTTATGTCTCGAAAATGGTGTCCTATCGCAAGAATAATGAAAATTTCGACCCCCTTTATAAAACACATAAATCCCTAAAACTCAACATTTAGGTAATAATTTTTCATATTTTCCATACAAAAAGTGAAAAATTCCATATAAAACGTCGAAGCTGCCCAACTGTGCGCCTTAAGCTTTAAAAAAAATTCACGGGGTAGGGCAAACCAGTACCACGTGGAGTCAAAATTATTTTTAAATTTAGAGTTTTTTTTTTTGCAGCTTTAAGATTCTCATAGCCAAAAAGTAAGTAATTTTAGTGATAGTTTAGTTCGGTGTACAAGAGAATCGGCACCGTGTAGATATAGAGACTCACGGCTGTTAAAAGCGGCGCTGTTTTTAAAGCTGTTCCTTATTTATCCACCGTTCAAGAAATATCGGTCCAGTACTCCAAATACAAAGTTATCACCTTCTCTTGTTTAAAATGGATAACGCGAGCGCAGATACAAAACAGTTGTAAATATAGTTAATGACCTTTTATAGCACGAACTGAAGCTTCTACAGTTTATCTCGGGAAATAACGTCATATGTAATGTGAAATATTGCTTTGCTTATCTGCAGCGAATGGAAATTGCAGCGCGTTGTTGAGGTAACGGGTGCAGGGTGCACGAGGGGCGGCGCGCCGCGAATCTTAATTTCCTACAAATAAAATGCAAACATATTTGCACGTGGATCTCGCTACAGGGTGTGGGGATAAACTGATGAAAGATTATGCCATATTGAAACACTAGGTTATCTCAGTGTACTGGTGAAGTAGGTTTTTAGAGTTTACTGATCTAGTGAAAGGGTCCAGTTTGCTTAAAAACTAATGGATGATACTTTTCAGACAGTAGAGAAGTACACGTGCAGTAAAGCTGCTATCGAAACTTTTATTATGTTCAATAAATTATCGACACCTTAACAAAACTGTGTTAAAATGGAATGGATCCCACATGTTCTATATTATTAAAAAAGAACTTGTATAGCAAGCAGTAGGTATACGAGTATAAAGTCTGTACTCTCGTCAGTCTTCAAGCATGATGTCACCTCAAACACAATTACGTATAACGAGACGTTTTTAACAATAATAAGCGTCTTACAATCTACATACATCTTCAAAAGCACCTGAGACACTCACAATGTATATAAATATAATAATATAAATAAAAATCGTTACTGATCGATAAAATCGAACACATGATCGATAAAAAAATAAACATTAATTAAAAATAACTAAATATGTAAGTGCCCATCTATTTAACAAATTTCTCATAATTTAAACATACACGCACACTGGGGATTAATTTAATTTCTGAGTCCGTAGCTAAATGTACTCCATGTTGATTGGCTGCTGGCGCTTCGATAGGTACCTACAGTTTTTCTGCTCCCACTGGTAATTCATTGCCTGCACGTCACCTAACTTACTGGGTGGGGTCAAACACGTAATTAGTTTCTCTAAAATGTCTATGGAAAAGCATTTATGTATTTAATTGGATACGATGCAGTTTAGTACTGAACTCTGTTCTTTTTTTAAGAATTAGATTATTACATAATTATAAATACTAATACTTGTACAAATTCCAATTCCGATAGAAAAAAGCACTTTCCGATTTTTCCGAATTTGAAAATATTGCAGATTTTTTTCCGATTTGTTTTTCTGTAAGAACCTAATTCGACCTATCCTATTACGAACAATTTAAAACCAAAAATCGCCAAATTGGTCCAGCAGCCGTTCTCAAGCGATGCGCTTACCAACGAACGAGCAGCATTTAATTTTTATTATATAGATCATGATATTCGTGTTTCACTGAAAGCTGTGCCGGTTAAATTCTGATTTAATTTAAAACGGAGTATCGTATATCTAGTATGATCTCGGTGACAGGGATTTAGGGGCCACGCACGACGGCAAATCTGGTCCAACTTCTACTCACTCTGATAGACATCCTGATAGTTCATATATATATTAAGTAAAAGTACTCTAAAATAGAAAGAAACGTCTGTATATGACTGATTTATCACAAGTCCCGACAAACAGGTCCTCTTAAAAAATATTTTTGTTCAGACGAAGTCCAACATAATTTTTATAAGCAAAAGTTGTTTTGTTTCGCTGCTCGTTGGAATAACTTACTGAGATGAAAGAATATCCATATTCATATAAGCTGCTAGAACGAGGCGCCCTCACCGAAATATGTCAACCGCTGAGTATTCTTGGAAACACGCAACCCGACTATCTTTCCGAGGACTTCATGACATAAACGGATACTTTATCAACAAAAATGAGATGGAGTAGTGCATACATGAAATAGAAGGACACATTAAAGCAAAACTGGCTGATCAAAATTTATCTATAGCTGTTCAATGGACAGTCCTCTGTGCAGGGCGTGCATGGAGGCTGAGGAAACCGTTGCGCACGTGCTCTTTGAATGCACGGGCGTTACCCAGATCAGAACAGAAACCCTCGGGTCACCCAGATCATACACAGATGTTCTAGACAAACCAGGAGACCTATTTGCCTTCTGGATGGAGGTGGGCTGGTTGGAATAATCTCCCAAACGGCCGCTATGGCCCACGCACAATGGTCCACCTGACGGACTGAGTGCGGAAACCAAACACCAAAACATAGAACATAGCTGTTCAATAAAATAGAGCTACAAATGACAACGTAGAATATACATTTGTCGGAAATAATTTACTGAGTTGACTAATCGGGACCCCAGCACCGCCTAGCGGCGTTCGACAAAGTTTACAACGTAACGCTCAGACCGGCCGCCGGTCGGGGCTCAGCAGGGCAGACTTCATCAATGGCGGTCAAGAAGATTAATAGTTGAATAGTTGTGTCGTGTACCTACAGTGTGTGAAATGCTAGTGTCATTAATGTGATCGTAAATTATAATTTCATCTGAACTGCAAACGGTTTTTTTATTGCGCAATATCCAACACTACCCATAGTACGCCCACAGTAGTTAACGAGAGAGAGACGACCTCCTCCCCCTCCCTCCTCTGTCACATATATACTGTGTCGGTAGGTACGTATGACCACAAGCAGTCAACACGCAAAGTGTATCTTCAAAGATAGCATTGCATTGTCTAGATCACGTCCAAAATTGGATGACAATCGAAAAGCTACGCACTTAACCCGACTTCAAGGCGAGTAGACCAAATCAATAGAATACACGTGTCACCGAAGTTAGCACGTAAATTAGAAAGCGAGCGATTTGGTTGAGACGCACCAACATTGCCACTTACACTCACCAGTTAATGTCCTCCGCACTTTGCGATGAGAAACGAGCACACTAATGGTTTGTTGTCGGAGTCTTCGGGCTACAGTACTGTTTACATTCCTAACAAAGTTGAAAACGTGAACTTAATATGATATCTTACGTTGTGAAGCGAGCACTCGCCAACTTCTCGACATATTTCCTCTGTTTCACATCAACGAAGTTGTGTTTCATTTTCCAACTCCACATATACGTATAGAATTTTAAAGTTCTCGTGGACGGACAAACGTATGGCGAGGTGTAATAAGAACAAATGGTGGTCACGTAAAAGGTTACTGACGGTGAGTAGATACTCGAGTAAGGAATAGCCTCACCTGTTGTGTTGAGAGCTACAATAACGCTCTCCAACTACTTACAACTTCTATATTTATTGTCTTCACTGTGGAGCGCAAATGTTTAAATATTGTATTTTTGCTCTGTGTGTCAATGTTCATAACGGGAACCAGTACATACCGATTGGTTTAAATATGTTTTGAAATACTTTGTTATTGCTATTTTTTATCCGCTTATCTAATAATTTAATGAACGTACTTACGGGGTAATATGTAAGTTACATAGCTATTAAGTTAATGTTCGTCATATCTTGGTGCTCATAAAGAATTGCTAGCGCTTACCCCTTTCCTTATGCACCACAACACAATTCATAATACACACGAAATTTCCTCCTGTATTCTTGCCCTACGTCAAATATTAAATTTCCTCTCCACTCATATTAATATTCAAACACATTTTTCTCGCTCAATGATAAAATTCCTTCTTTGAAAATCATTTGAGGTGATTGCACAAAGCCCTCAATTGTAAGGAAGCTTTGAATCAGATATATACGACTTTTAATTCTAATAAAGAACTAGGAACTATTCGCTTAATTAAAAATACCATTCCGTTTCTTATGATATAGGTATGACTTTTTTCTTTGTCATCTAAGGAGAAACCCGAGTTCAGGTCACCCCTTTCCATCGTATAAAATTCAGCGGCGCCAGTTTTTAGTTACTAAAAATCCCCAACTGCTAAAAAACATCATTACAATCCAACCTCACAATAAATCAGTAGCCGCCATGTTTGGCAGTCGTACTTGCGTAACTAGAACAATCGGGCAATTTTATTTTTATCAGTTCCCATTTTTTTTTTGCCCACCTAAGCGATAAAATCTTTAAGTCGCCTCCTAGGACGCCCACAGAAACATTAAACTCCGAATTTTTGGGAACTAAGCAAAAATAGTTTTTGTTACTTAAAATCAGATTGCGTGCGACCAGTGAGTTCAAGGCATTCTAATATGAAAAGTTAATACCTCTGACCTTATACTGTAAATCCTGGAAACAATGTTACAAGATTTTTGTTCCTCATCGCATATTTTATATTGTCATAGAAATGAAATGACATAGTTCGTTCAGATGCGGTGTAGGTAGATCATAAAGTGTGCGATCGAATCCGGCGCCTTTTAAAGAGTGTGGTTCATCGAACGCGGTGCCACTGTGTCACTAGAAAGTCTGCTTAGCTAACATCGCATCTGGAACAAAGAGTTTTTATTATTAATTTAGGTCTGACTGACCTAAATTAATTTTAAAAACTCTTTGTTTGCCTCGTAAACCTTCTTAATTTACAACCTACCTACCTATGATTATTTGTTAAAGTAACTATCTGGTGATAAACACCGCTGAAATTCGAAAGTTAAGTGTACAGATATCAAACAAGAAGAAACAGATAGAATCACTAGAATAAAACACGACACTGATACGAGAAAACTAATTTAATTTGTTCTCTCTGTCCTATTTGATATTACTTTAGGTATATTTGAGGCATCAAAACAAATTACAACAAGTTTTCCCTCATATCCAATTATGAGACTTGTTCAAGTCATAATGACTATTAGCACAAACTAATTTAATGAAGGGTAACCTAATTCATTGTAGTTGGTTTACTTAAAGTTGGCGCGCCATTACTTCTACTTGTCGAGACTTTAGTTAACAAGGTAAATATTGCTTCTTTAGTAGGTACTGAGATAGTTTGATTCGTGGAATTATTTCAAGACTGATTACAAAGCAAGGCAAAGAAAACAAATGGATAAAGGTATATGTACACATATTCACTAGAATGCGGATTCGAGGAATATGTACATTTTATATTAGCAGCTCGTCAACACAAATAAGGGCTCAATCCTTCATACGGAATATGATTGTATATTTATCATTCATCACCCGGAAGCCGCGCCTAACTTGCGAAAGGTCTGAACTCAATAAATACTCCGGCTTCTGCACGAATATTTTATTACGTTTGGGATAAAACATTTTACTACGTCTTGCGGTAAAGAGTTCCGGTATTAAAGGGAACTAATCACGTCACACATATCTTGAACTTGGCTGTACAAAAAGTAGTTCTTGATTTAGTGACGAAGTTGGAATACAGAAACAACACATCTCGACATTCCGGCACCATTTATTTCTCACTTCGGCTGGTCTTTTTGTCATCGATAAAGGGGCACTGAAAAAGTTGAACTCGTGCATTAGTGTGTTTTCGAACGTGACCAGGAGCGAAATTCGTTTACCAAAAAAAAATGCTTTCTGTCGGCCTTTTACATGAGCCTATGTTTCGGTTGTTAGAAATAAAACGGTCGCGTAACTTCTGTATAATATTAGCGACCTCACATGTAAACACTTCGAATACGTTTTTATTTTTCTGGAAGCGTCGTCGCTGTAAGGTGAAAGAAAAATAAATGTTTTAACAAAATGTAGGTTATATTCGGAACTATAATCGTATTTAGCACGGCTCTTACACATGTCGGGAACGAGATTAGTGCAGCTGTCTGCGCGGTCACGTAGACATCGTGTCGAGTGTCAGCGAGCGGCGCTGTGTGGCGGCGCGGGGTGAGCCTCGGGCTTATGCCGCCGCACGCGCGCCTCGCCGCGAGGCGCCTCAAGACCTCGCGCCGCCGCCGAGTCTTTGCGTCTCCACTTGCCGCAAAATTCACTTGTCAATAATTTGTCGTCTGCCAGGCTCGGATGAAGTTTAATCCTAAGAGAGGCATTGTTGTCAAGTTTATAGTTTCTGATGTCTGTTTCAAAGGAAGTTTTTTGCAGATGCTCAACAAACTTCTTCGTTTTTTTGCGGGCTGTTGTTATGGAACTTCTTAGGATTTAAAATTTTATTTAAATGTTCTGGACTAAGTATGTTTATATGGAACAATGGAGCAAATCCAGTACTTAGATGATTTTAGTGGGTAAATACCTAGTCCAAACTTACTTAGCCTCAAAATTTCAGAACCAAACAAGTAACAATAAAATCAATCTTTAAAACATTAAGTTTCAATGAGACATTCATTATAAATCTATGTCGTACACGGGCGCAAAGTATTCAGCACCGATGCAAGGCATCGCCTCGGGCGAATCTTCTGAACAAAACGAAGTCAATGGCCGCGAGCTGCTGTAAATTCATTGGCCATTTTGTACCAAAAGCTTTTCAACACTACAAGTACACAAACTGTCTTTATTAATACGAAATGAATGTAATAGTACAAATTCGAGTAATAATACGGCCATTAAAATTTAACAGTGTTGAAAATTGGCGCAATCCATTATGGTAAATGACCGCCCGTGATCAAATTGTCGCAAAATGAACATCACTAGTACATTTCATCTCCGTTTTATTGGCAATTCAGTGAGGGGTGTAATTTTATCTTATTACTTTACCTACGCAGTTCACTAATGCTTATTGGTTACCTACAGTTTACCGAACATCTGTGCCGATACGTACCTACATACATTTATGTTCTGCATACCCGTATAACTTCACAAATACTACAGACGAGGTAATCAATTAAAAGCGCATAGTAAGATAGTATATCTCAGGTCAGTTGCAACAGCTAGTCCAATCACATTAGGCGGATTCGTCTGTTTCAGATAAAATAAACACATTGTGAAACAAATAGCAAGTAGCTTCAGAAACATATTTGTGTCGGGGTTACTCTTGTATACTAGCTTTATCAACGTAAGTAAAATTTTAATATTGAAGCTGCAAGGTAGATGGGTAAAGTTCTGTTCATCGAAAGATGCGAGTTCTTTGTGTATACCTACTGTCTGTCACGAGAGGAAAAAGAGGAAAAGTTGACGTCCAATCTGCTGCTTACTTTCAGAAATGAGAACGTCGTCGGCCCGAAGACGCACGTAAAACTTTCCTCCTCGCTATTTGCTGTGTATTTTTTCTTTGTCGCCGAAACGAATTTTTAATACAACTCATCTGAAATTCAGATCAAACAGCGTTCATGTTATTAACTGGAAGTTAAAGTTCCGTACTTTGAGCGAGATTCGACCCCCGAACATTCACTTAGGCGTCGTGTAGTGCGCGTCTTTTCAAGTTTACGAGCGCAGTTTCAGCTGTGCTATAAACTCGCCTTTACGTGTTAGTTCATAGTGTCACAACGATCTCACACAATTCACACTTTTTATGTCACTTTTTGATGTGCCGTTTCAGGTCATATCAGATGAACACTTTTATTTTGGTATTTAATTTAATAAATAGGTACTTATATCATCGTCACAAATGAAATTCCTTAATTATGACTTCATTAGTATGACGACCATCAATCATTAAATCATAAATTCGTAAGGATGTGCGTTGAATTGTTCATTGCTCGGTTTGTCTGGAAACTTTGAAGCGGAGAAAGACATCCCAACAAATTTAGGATTATTTGACTGTACGACAATGGGTATTGTCTATCTTTAAATGGGTTGGGCTCGAGCCTGGGACAATGGGCTCATTTATTCCTTCCCTTAGGCGTAGACACAAACTACGGCTATAGGATTAACGGGTTGAACACAACGAAATAATTACTTTTCGTGGAGTGCAATAAGTAGGTATTTATTTTGTAGCGACGAAATACAAACTACTGGAAATCTGTTTTCCTGTCTCGAGTTAAGTTTTAATGGAATGGAGTAACTTGAAGCTATTATGGTTTAAAAGTTAAGTGAAGGTGAATTGAGGTGGGGGGGTTTCTGACAATTACAAATTACTGCGATCACCTGTCCGCTGGAAGTGGCGTGTATAATTGTAGCCCTTTTAACTTCAGATCACTGTATAGCTTAATATATGCCGATACAATACATGTATGTATAGTCCATTTCATGGGTGTTCACGGGAGTAAAGTAAGTGTCACGTTTCTAAAGTGTTGAACAAGGACAGCGAGACGAGTCGTAAAGATTACTAAGGAGTGAGTTCGAAGCGATTGTGATCGCTCGTCTCGTAGCTCATTTTGATGGATATAAACATTGCAGATGTCGATGTGAGAAGCGACTGATACATATCTTCAGTGGGAACTCATAAAACGCACCTCTTCAGCGCAACCCTTAGAATTTCTTCCATCATTTTGAGGAACCCTTGTCACTTCCATTACGTTTCCGACGCGGGAGGCCGTTCTGATCCGTCCGTCCTTCATTTACTGGAGTTATGGCCTTCTCATATTTCCTAAGTGGCGTGTACTTTAGTCTTGACGAATTTGGAGTCTCAGCCAGATCGTACATCATTCTCTGGTAGTCTTACTTTACTAACAATTCAAACACTTGAACCGTCCGACGCAAGCGACTTCGTGAGGCTTTGTTACATGAATTAATCATGATAACATTGCGAACTCCTGCCATTTGCTCTTATGAGTCTAAGGTGGTAAATATTAGATCACGTTAAACTCCTCAAGTTAACTGTTTGTAACTAGCTAGTAGCGACCCACTTGTGCCTTTGTTCGCAAGATAAAGATAGATTTTACGGCTTTTCTACTCATCCTTTATTGACTTTCAACTTATACGCTTTGTTATATGGCTAACAAAGAAAAAAGAAAAACTTTCTAGAAGGTACAGTTCTTACAAATACTTGTATTTAATTATTTTAGCTTAAAAAAAAAAAATGCCATTTTCTCCTTACCATTCCAAAATCACGTTGTCCAGGGTGATAGTTGAACAAATGACTAAAGTTTACTAAATACAATTTTACACACCTATGTATTTGTATTACAAGTAACTGCACTAGTAAACAGGACACCGTCACATAACTGTGTAGTTCTCTAAACGAGCGCACTAAAACAGTGGTATTATTAGCCACTCGAGCTCCGAGGGGCTCACAAAAGGCGAAAGTAGTAAGTTTATCCTCTCTCATACAAGTGAGGCACAAAGACAATAATTTATAGTGAGTAACAGCGAGTACAGGCACTAAGCCGCGCCAGATTAACCGACTCAGGGCAAACCACACGCGAATTTAAACATAAAGACCTCTTTGTGCTGCGCTCAAATCGCATTTATCATAACATCCAAATGGATGCCTAATATTCACTATGCTGCTCTCTAAATACCGTGTAATATTAAGAATCTGCACTCGGTGTTAATCGGCTTCTTGCTTACAATTAAACTGAATTTTACACCATTCATTTTCGGACGCATTTGTTGTGTATAACCAAAAAGTGTTAAACAATCAAGACAGTTAAATCATAACGAAACAACCCTAACAGGACTCAATCAAAGTTAACCTTGTAATTTGATATGGTTAAATTAGCCTTTGTAATTGAGCTCAATCATTGGATTGACTTTGATGAGCCTCCTATCTCGCCGCCAGCGATGGACTGACAAAGCTGATCATGATATAATATTAAAATTATGTTATGTTGGCTTTTGAGATAGGAACCTGTATTTTCAATTTACCTGTATATCAAATTATTAGATTAAATAATTACAGAAAAAAATATTATTTAAAAAATATCATGTTTGCTACGCCGTAGCGAACTGCTACGCTGTCGTAGCAAATAGCTACGAGTCGATTCTTGGACAGTGCATCGCATGTGTCAAATAATTACCTATTTTTTGCGAATCCGATTGTGTAAAAATAGCCTTTTTGTATTTCGAAACAAAGTACAACACACAGCCATTAACAACCAAAAAAACGGTTCATTCTTTTTCAATACAAAAATGCAAATCCAAACAAAAGGAAAGTCAAGTAATGAGCATATTGATTTTGCGTATATAAATATGAACATTGAAATACATACGTGAGAATCTCTGGCATATCCCTTTATCCTCTTAAATCTGGAACAATAACACAATCGGTATTCCGGTAATACGAATTACGAAATCAATTCCATTTAGGCAGGTAATCGTCAGGGAAGCAATTTTGCGTGACGTATTGATTTGAGGTCGTCCGATTCGAACTGTGTCAATACAAAATGAATCTTACGAGTAGATACAGTTTATTGTTGGCTGACGAGGGTCGACAAGTGTGTTAAACAATTTGCCGAGTGAGTTAATTTAGAAGACGCTACATAGAAGAATTTTGCTTGGAAAATAAAACTAATTAAACTATCTATGAAGTGTGAAGGCGTCATTTAACAAGATAATTATTTATTATTATAAAAAACGTTAATTTAATTTAAAATTAAGTTAAATACTATTGGATAAACATTCAATTTAAACAACTCACAACTTTTCACAGGAGCACCGTGATACTAAAATAACCAGACTCAACCGTATAAATGTCGTGCTCGAAAGGTTCCAATGATATCAGTTTCAACGCTATAACGATTCAAAATATAGATACGGCGAACTAAAAGTGGGATAGCTTGGCGAATCCGAGCATTAATAAATAACTACGGAATGAAAAGTTATATCAGAACCACATTTCGTACATAAATTACGATTTCTCGCTAAAGTTCTACTTGCACAAAACTCGTGGTTAAATATAATATATGCGAACTTATGTAACTTGTCAATATGTATTCATGCCGCAAAAATAGTTCAATAGATAACCAAATTACTCGATGAATACACACCAACGACTTTATTTGCTAGTTCTTCGCTCCTTTGAAGAAGCAGTGACAGTCACTCTTTTCAAATTTTCGAATCATATCGAAATAAGTAACTAACAGGATCATGGATAAATTTCGAAGTAAATAAGTTTCTACTACATTCAAGAAAATAGCGAAAATCACAGAAATAGCGACCTCAAAAATTCCAAATATAAACGCGGTGGCGTGACAGGTAACAAAGACGAAGTCGCATCAAACTACGAATAAACCTAAAACGGTCAAAGAATATTCAGCCAAAAATGTAAATAATGAATTCTAAAGTAGAACTTACTTTAGAATTCATTATTAACATTTTTAGCTACGTTCACCTAGAACCCAACGTTTACTCCGTGTATATTATACGAAGTTTATACAAAACAACGACTTTTGACAATCGTATGACAATTGTCTAAATATTGTAAAAAAAAACGAATGAAGTCTAATTCCAGTTCTATTTCAACGCCATTTTTCGCGTCACTTTGTTGATCGTGCTATGCAATGAGGAATTTTTTAATGCATTCTAATGGTGTTTTCACTTCATCTAGGTGCATTTCTGAATTCATAACCCAACAATGATTTGATGCATTTTGCATTGTATATAAGCAATTAACTCTTAAAGTAGTGAGGCTTCTAAATATTTCTGTACCAATTCTACAATGAAGTTTATGTTTGTGTGTGTACACAAACACAAACTTCATTATAGAGTTGGTTGATGTTCACATTCAGCGGCACACAGATCCTCTCGCGCGGCTACACTTCCGACTAAACACAATGTGACTTACTGCACAGTGTGCACCGGACTTTAAACTATTAGGACGAAGGTGAAGCTCGCAAAAGATAAAACACGAATAAATCTGAGACACACCCTTTTAACAGACGTCTTTGTTGTCACGTGTAGAACGTAGAAATATTTTCGGAATTCTTTTCAGCGTCACCCGACATTACGCCGGGGTCGGAGCCTTGAGGACAATGGAGTAGTTATAACTCGCGTCATAGAGTCAGTGGACTGCGAAACAGACCCTCATTATTGCGTTATCAGTCTCTAGTGGGACCCGGCACCGCCATGCGGGTCAATCACACAATGCGGATCCCAATATAATAGTATCTTGCCCAAAAATATTTTTAAAAGAAAATATGGTCGGACTGAACGACGTGATATCCAATACGTGCTTTGATTGTCTTCCTTACAAATTACTGCGTCTACAAAGACAAACAACCCAAGCATACAAACATTTGCGTAACAGATATTTCGGGGTTAATTTATGCTTTTAGCATTGGCCGTGTTTCCTTTAATACATTTTTGTAGAGACTGGATGAATGGCGTATTGCCTCGAACAAAATTAATTAACATTGTTTTAACTTGTGCTGAGTTTTAACAAAGAGCAGTAGCCCAGTGGCAACGGTCGGGATTTATGAGAATTTTTTAAGGTCGTGGGTTCGAATCCTGACAGACGCTCTACTTTGAGTAAATTATTTCATCACCGCGATTACGGCCCACTCCCTCTCATAGAGAGGAGGCTGCTTATGCTTATGCTTATGCGAACACAAGTAAGCCTTGATTTTTGAATAGCATGTACTCTAATGCGAGTTTAATAAACTTACAAGCTGCCCATCAGCTACTGTCATAGTAATTTTTGAACTAGCTATTAGATACCTATTGGGCCACTGCACTGGGTACTTTCTCGTTGATCTTTAATGTAGTCTGTATTTTAAGCCCCAGTGTTTTCCTATTTAACCTAATCATGTCTGCGCGAGAAATGGGATCACTGTAGTGCAATCACTGGTTTTCAGACTCGCAATGTCTTGATTAGCAAACCGATAGCCGAGCTACTAGTAGATAAAGGTACTTTAATTGAACACGAACAGCAATTAGCACCTCTATTTCCGAGTATTTATTTTTATCAATTATATAAAATATCACGTAATATTTCAACTTACCTTCTACTGACTGGAACCGTTATCTTGTGATTAATGGTAATCTAGTAACGTTTCAACATAATACGTAACCCAGATTATACGTAAACGTGACTGTAGCAGACAATACCTTCGATAAACCCATTAGTTACATCATTATTTTAGTTCATCGTTAATTATATTTGTTGAGGGTTCAAGTTTTGGTAATTGCTTGTAATAAAATTAAAAATAATCTTGTTTGTTGAGCTTGTTAAAAGTAACTTGCAATTGTTGAAAGTTTTCGATCTGGCTAATTTTATCAAAAAGGATAAGGTCTTCTGACGTTCTTTTGTTTCCCATGCCTGCTGCAGCGATAATTGAAGATCTGCTTGATGGATTATATTGATGATATTTGCTGCTTCTCATTATCATTATAATAATCCCCTATTTCTATGATATTTTAGGTCCGTAAAATGTTGACTGCTAAATAAATAAAATAGAACTTAAATATATCTGGTGTAATACAGGCGTGGTGTTTATGTAATGTTCACTGCTGAACATTTACCTTCTTACAACCGATATAGGACGTTAGTGACATCTGATGGCCTGTCTTCTTAATAAATTAAATAGTCGTTGTTTAAGTCTCTTTAACAGCAGACAGGTTGGGGTATATTCTCTAATGAAAACTTGCAAACCCCATGTAGGTAATAAACCTTAACTTTACAAGCCATTATAAATAGCGACCGACACTTTATTACGAGTTACAGGGGTATTACTTTCATATAACTAGTGTGGGTACATGAATAATTTAATAAATGGAAGAAGCAAAATAAATGACGTTGTAAAATGCCGTATTATCTCGTTCCACTGAACGAGGGACGTTCACGTTGTGTGGTGTGGCGAGTGTGCGTATAAGCTGTGACGTCACTGTATGAGATATCAGTTGCACTGAAGATGATTAATAAGAAATAAAACTATAGGTACATAGGTATTATAAATTGAAGTCGCTTTTCGTGTCAGTCTGTCTGTGTGAGCACCTTGTTTCTCGGACGCTACGGATTTTGATGCAGCTTTACCAACATTTAGAGTTTAACTTATATAAAACTTACATTAATAAAGAAATGTCGATATTTTTTTTAAGTCATAAAAACCGTGCGAAGCAGGGGCGAGTCGCTAGAAGATAAAACCAAACTCAAAGGTAGGTATAAGTTTTTAAATTTGATTTATCTATTTTTAAAAATAACCGGCCGAGTGCGTGTCGGACCGCGCACAATGAAGGGTTCCGTAGTTGGATTGCATTTATCCCAAAAACAAACTGAACATTTTAGGTGAAAAACAGTCATCGTTATACGATCACGGTCAATTCTCCATCTGCGAATGTCAGTTTGTAACAGCATTTTTTTATGTTATAAAACTTTAAATCAACGGTTTTCAGACTTTGTGTTTTAAATTTATTTTAAAATTTTATACGTTCTTATTAATAAATTTCAGATCAGAACTCAATTATTTTGTCAGCGAAGTCGACAACCACGCATATTCTTAATAATGAACTTGGCTCCCATTTTCACATTTATGTTTTAGATCGAATACATAATTACTTGACAAGATCCTTTGGATCTACACAAAAAGAAATATCCGAGGTATTCCTACCATTAGTTGTGACCACAGCACCTACCCACCACAGTTAAAAACAAATAAAACTAAACGTCCGCGTCGTATCGCTACAAAATTAAAAATTCTTAAGCCATTTATTCAAACTAGGCTGAGAATCAGCACTTTTCGAACGTAAAAGTTACTTAGGACAGACCCCCATAGCGCCCACCCTTTACCACTTCCTACTGCTTTAGCTGGGAAGAAGAACAAACGCAGAGTGGCGCAACAAACTCCCAGCAGCGCAGCTGTCTGTTCAGGTAGAAAAATTTGATTCTATATAGTAGTATGCAAGATAATTTACATTACAAAAAACATAATTTTAATTATAAATTAATAGCCATATGACAGCTAGCACACGGCAATATACCAACCGAAAACATCGAGAACTATACTCAATCAGAAATAAAAATAACTAAGCGTAAACAATATCTAAAAAAAGTCAGTGGCATACCCTAAACTTGTACCCAGATAGGGCCAAGCGGGGACCGGTGCAGTCCTCGCGCGCCTTGTCGGTGATAGGCCACGCACACATAGCGTGTAATAGTGTTCCAATGCACGGCGTTAGTATGAAGCTCTACTCCTATTAAGTCATGTGTATCGAGTATCAAAATAGGTCGCACTAGCTTCCAGCAGCGGCTTCTCCCGCGTGTTATCTTTATAAATTATACCCTATGTTACTCAGTGATAATATAGCATTCTACTGGTGAAAGTTGGTTGGTTTTTGAGTTTATTTATTACAAACAAACATACAAAAAATCAAATATTTTTTCTTTATAATTAGTTTAGAAGTTCAGATAAATGGCCGTATTTTATAGCCGACTTGATTTTTTTTAAGATTCAGGGGACTACGTATTTGATATTCATTTCAACTTGATGATGACCTCCACGCGTTCCTAAGAAAAGGGTCTTGACAGACTGACAGACAGACAGATAGACGAACATCGAAGTTTAAGGGTTCCATTTTTTTCTTCTTGATGTACGGAACCCTAAAAAACATTAAACCCGCGCAAGCCTATGACGATAGCTCTTAGAACGGCTTTTGTTCTTATAGAAATTAGATAACAGATTGGCAAAAAATTCACTTCTTTTAGCTCTTAGCATTTTACTTTTAAAACCCATTACATATAAGTTTCATTTTCAGCGCGGCTTGTAGATAAAAACTTGACTCAACTTGTATAAAAACACTATTTTTATTAAGGTTAAATCAACTCCAAGAACATCATTCTAAGGACGTGCGCACTTTGGACGCGTTTTCGTACGAATTTTACTCGTGCGAACATATACGAACACGCACGAACAATCCCGACCTTCCAAGTAGATACTAAGTCGCACACTGAGTGCGACTTAGTCGTACGTAAATACAGTTCTGACGTCCGAAAACAATCCGATTTTGTTGCGATTTATCGTGCGTTCAAAGCGATATGACCGGAACACTACCTATTTGACGGAGAAAAACGTATACAGTGCGCGCAATTAATTCGTACGACCACTAACATACGTTTACGTACGATACAAATTCATGTCCAAAGTGCGCGCAGCCTAGAGTTGACATATCCCTATCACGTATAGTCTAAATTGAGCAAATTTTACTTACCTTCAACATTGTATAATTCAATATCTTGTTCCGACTAAAGAGAGCGTCTGCATAGCCATGCACCTCCAGCTCCTACACTAATATTATTAATTGCTTATTGAAGGTACTTAGAGCTCGCGATCCTTTAGTACGGAACCTCATTAACTGTTCAAGAATATTATAAATTAATTTAATACCTGCGCTATTGACTGAATAGTTTGATTCTGGCACGATATTCCAGGAAATAATGAAAGGCTACATAAAAATGCAGCACTATGCTATTGGAATTATGAGTATATTTCAATGTTCAGTAGGCCGTACGTATCAAACCAGTACAAGCTGGCCTCTTATTCTATTGAAACTGTATACGAAGCTAGGCCAGCTCAAGGTGAAAGTGTCACCACAGACATGTGGTCTACTGTTCAATAATAATGAAATTAAACTCAATAAGGCATTTGAACGACAATATCTGATATACCTACCAGTACCTCGTCGTTGAATTTGCCTGTACTTAAAAGGACCATATTAAAAGGTAGTATATTTTGTGGCAGAGGACCGAGTGTTATTATTTCTAACCCTAAAGCGGGGTTTTAATCCAAACAATATAAAATTACCCATTAACACTGTTATTTGAAAATATGGTGAAAGCCAATTATTTTTAAAAGAGTAACCGTGGAGTTTCTTGCCGGCTTTTCTCCATAGGAAATGATCAATTGGAACCGTGCACCTAGCTTCAGACGTTTCATAAGTGCCCTTGTAGGTTTATGTGAAATAAAATATTTTGATTTTGAAACATGCAGAATTTTACCGACGTACAAAGTTCAGTTCCTTAATTCTCATCCCTGTACAACCTAGCTCTTGAAACTCCATTGTAGCAAGAAGTTCGTGTTATTTTATCACATTATAAGTTCGCCCACCTTCATAACGGACAAAACAAGCAACTTTCAATGAAGATTAAACGTTGGTCGAGTAACTCCTCAGTTTTCCTACAACTTCCACTGATATCACTCGGAGAATAAAAACTTCTTGAAACTAGAAGTAGTGGTTGGAGACACTGTCTAAGACAAATAAATACAAGTCACTCCTGTGTTTCTAGGAGGATAAGTTTATAAATGTCATAAGTTGGAAAACAATACAAAGACCTACCTGATGGAAATGGTTACCGGTCTCACGAATATATAAAATTCATCATATTCTTAGTAGGCCCTTTTTCCCCACCGATGGCAGAATATAATGTAGAAGCAGATCTAGCAATTAGTTAAAACAAATTAGACCAGCCTCTGTCGGTGTTTAAACACCTCTGTGGTCAAGTTAGACCATCTGTCTCTGACGCAGAGGTCCCGGGATCGATTCCCAGTGGGGCAAAATTTTCTGCTCAGTTTGGTTGGTGGTAGGGCTTGTTTTAACTCCACTACCATCTTATCTCAGTCTGTCGCCATAACAACAATGTTAACAGAATTGTTATCTTTCGGTAGTTTGAGGTAAGATAGCCAGTTCGTCCATGGTTGAGCATTCCGGGTGAAGCTCGCTTCCACCTTCAGCCTGATCATCAGTTACCAGCAGGTGAGTTGCAGGCCAAAGACTCGGTTGTGGTTAAAAAAAAAAACGTCGACCTTACCATAAAATACTTTTCGAAAAAAACAGTCTCCACCCACTACTAAAATAATAGCTATTAAAAACACCGTTTTTATCAATAAGTATATTCCGACAATCTTCGTAAAAAATATTTAGGTACTACTCGTAGTTACAATATTTTTAGAAGGTATGTAACTAAATGAACATAATAATTTAATAAAAACAGAATGGCTAGAACATTTTCAGTTATCCAATTATTAAATAGCTGCAAACATAAATTTAATTCTTTTACCTATTGTTCTTGTTGTTTCACTAGAATAACTCTCTGAGATTTCAGTAAAGTAAAACATGAGAAGCTAACATGTAGGTAGGTATTTTAATTAATAATTACAATAATTTGGCTTTGCTCAGCGGGTTGCCATGCATAGTATCATATATTTGACACTACGCTTATACGACAGGTGCTATTATATTACAGACGATAACAAAATATTGGTTACGCAACAAAATCATAAATTTAACGTTGTTCATAGCAAATATCACATACGCACGCCCTAAAGTATTAAATCGCTGGTTTTAGTGCATTTAGTCTCGGAAAGATGAGCTCTCAGGGTCAACCGTATTGCGGTTAATGTTGACCATAAAACATTCCCGCAGTTAGGTGGTGTGCACCCCGCCCTTGTGATCCCCGCTGATGTATTTACGTACCACGAATTATATGGAAGCTTGTTTACATTTTAATGAAAGGCGTGGGCTTGTAAATTCTCTGTTTATGCTCGGGCTCGTACCGGATCCCACAATTCTACTTGACGAGACTCGTACTCAGTGTTAAACTTACGTCATGTAGGTATGTCTCCGTAATTTAATACAATATACACTCACGGTATTTATTGACTAACATAAACACAAACGACGCACCTACTCCAATAACGTTCACAACGGAAGCCGAGCGATGCGGTGTTAAGCTAAGTCTTATTATAATTTCCCCACGAAAACGGAAATAATATACGAAATGTCGAGTTCCGTTACCTTTTATCAGGATTTTCTTTCGAAATCCCGGGAAGATCAACGAGAGGTGACATACCGATAAATGTCGTTTCACAATAACGCCTACACTAATCTGAATACTGTGCTATAACTACGTTAACTATACGATGTAACAAAAAGGCACTTTCCGTAATGCAGAAACTTGCCATTAGAGAACTTCGTAAGAATAAGATTTAAATAGAAGCCTGAGAATAAAGGGTGTTCTTAAATCACTAAGATTAATTTTCTGCGCACATAATTTATATCAGCAAACCAGGACGCGGGTCGACGAGACCATGAGGCAATTTACAAACTCGAAAATCGCGGAAGTTCGTTAATTATTCGGCGGGAGCGGGCTCGGCGCGCCGGGACTCACGGTTATTGACAATTAAGACAAGGCCCAACCGCTTCACGCGCCTTATTGCTCTGCTTGCGGTCGACTCGCCCACTCGCCCACTCGCCCGCTGTATCCGACCGGATCCCAGATATTTACTATTCAATAAACTGCACCTATAAAGTATAAGGATTTAGAGAGGTCTCACCAATATCGTTAATATTCAGAACGGTTGTAATGCATGGTTCATTACAACCACTCGGAATATCGACAATCATTATTACACCGAATTGTTATCGAGTAATCTTGTTCAACTTCAAACTAGCATTTCTTATACCCAAAAATATGACGTTTATTAAGGCCACAATTCTATAATGTAACTCCAAAGTTTCCTGGTGATAGTAATCTGTTGCTGCTGATAAATCTTATATCTAGGCGAAAACGTGCTCTCTGGTGCCTTCCAATCCGATTTCGCAAGGTATCGGTTGGTATAGTTTTATTTTCCTCATAGATAAATCCATTTTCATCATAAATATTTGATGTAACTAAGCTTGTTTTGTATCTATTGCAATTCAAATGCTTGTGTTTTTTATCTAGAATCATGTACAATAAGTAGCTATTTATTTTAATTATCGTATTTTACGTTTTAAATTTGTATTTTAATAGTATATCAATATAATTATTATCATATAGTTAAGATTTCAAATTAAATACGTAGTTTCTACTCACTTAAAAAGCACTTGTTAGCTATACACATTGCGTGATCTATGCATAACCTACTCATAGCCCATAGGTATCTATAGTTAACCGTTGAGTCAAGTAACGGAAACAGGAAACGGGTTACGGGCATGCGGTAAACCAGTAAACCAAAAGACTCAACATTCTACCTAACGCTATACGTCGCATAGATGTATACATGTAAACCCTTTGTCGTAGGTATATTAGTATACTTACCCATCTACATTCTACATTAGCTATATTATAAAGGAAGTTTTTTACTTTTGTTTAGTATTCCTCCGTGCTTCGGAAAACACTTTAATCCGTTGGTCCCGGCTGTCAATCTTGGATCTTTGACAGTCGTTACGGGTCGTCAGAAGCCCGAATTTCTGACAACCAGTCTTACCAAGGGGTATCGTATTACCCAGTTACTGGGATGTGGAGGTCAGATAGGCAGTCGCTCCATGTAAAATACTGGTATTCAGCTGCATCTGGTTAGACTGGAAGCTGACCCCAACATAGTTGGGAAAAGGCAAGGCAGATTGATTGATATAAGAAGTTTCTCCACACATATTTAGAATTTAGTTATGACGTGCCGATCGTAGCTCGATGGAAAAACACAAATATTAGAGCAGAGATATGCTACAAACGCACAAGACACGTAAGTTCAATGTAAACAAGTAGCGCGGCTCCGAGGATCCCTCTTAAAGTAGGCCATGTATCGTATTATGGGTGGCTTCACTCTGTATTCATAGCGAATCTGGGACAGCGAGCCAGCCAAAATGGCGAATATAAAAATGAGTTAAGTGATAGTAAACGACGCTCTGCCCCGGGATCCGACATTATAAGTTCGGTGTCTAATAGATTCTAAAAAGAAACTTAAGACGACCATATTTAGTCCCAACTTCTGTTACTTGTGGACAAGTTCGGGAAATGTTATCAATCTTGTTTATTAGATACATTCGTATGTATATTAATCGTAATGTTTTGCTACGTCGCTGTTACTAAGTAAACAACATAAATTTCGTTTACTTAATCGCTGCGGTATTCGCATTTGAAACAGTAATTATTCTCGGTGGAGATTAAAAGAATATGTTGCAATTCAAGATAATAGGACCGTTCTTAGCTGTTTCAATATTCATATACATAATTGTTATTCACATGCATACATTTCTCGTTGGAAACGAGAAGCCGCGCTTCAAAGTAAAATTTTAAGTATGAAGCAATAAAATAAAATAAGTAGGAGACAATTTCGTAGGGAGTGAGCTTAAATCAAATAGAAATGGAAGGCATAAGACGGGAGTTTATTACACAATTGACAAGTGAAATCGACGCCCATAAAATGTTACAACGACGACCGTAAAGATGTGTTTCAAGTTAAGCTAAAACTCTGTAATGCCGAACGCATTTAAGTAATATGAAACTAGCGAAAATACAAAGTCTACTTTATTATGCACTAAACGCGATAGTTTACACCCTAAAGTGGAGTAGCATTAAATTACCGAGTTTGCGACTAGAGTTTATTAATAAATAGGTTGGATCTTAAAGTACCTAAATGTAAAGCTGTTCTTGGAAATTAAAATGTTTAATTTGGACTTTTTACAAAGTTTTTAGAAGAGTATGAATAATTTACCCTCGTTTGAAAAAAACAATCTAGTATTCTGAACTCTTTTAATCATATTTTTTATTCATAATCCCTACATCATCTACAAGAGTTTCAGTTCAGCGGTTACCGAAGATTTTCCATTTATTGAAAAAGGTTCCAAGAACCCGAGCCCACGCATTTGTTCGCATTATCTTCGTGTCCAAATGACGGTGAACGATACAAAAAATGACACTTGATATGAAAACGCTTCAATAGAGCGGCTGTTTATTGGGAAACAAAATAGAAGTTTATATTTCAAAATATAGGCGCAGTTGGTGATTATCGATACCGATGTAGGTACTTATTTGTTTTTAACGTAATTTTGGACCTTACGACTTTGAGCTCAATATAAGTGTGACAGTGACAAAGTAACACTTATTTTATAAATCCGTTTGTTTGTATGTCCGCGTCGTTCTTCTAAACCACGCAACAGATTTTAATGAAGTTTTCACCATCGTTTAGAGAATTTATTGTGGAAGGTATAAGTGTATAAAACGTAAATATTAAAGTTACGTAACTGAGAAAACTCGATGTCTTATATCAAGTCGTAAAAACCGTGCGAAGCAGGAGCGGGATGCTAGTGGAAAAAAAAATGTGTACAAATATTTAAATGATTCCTATTTTGTTTGTTTAAACAAAAATCAGCAAAGGGTGTAAACCTTGCTGATTTTTGTGCGGTCTGCGGGGCTCTCTCCATACAGTGTGCTCCATCGTCATTTTGTGGATGCTCATTGATAGTAAGTACATATGTATACTCTACATAACGCGAAGACTTTAGTATACAATTAGGTAATTTAATTTATATTGCTACTTTATTTGAACAGCCAAATAACTTCATGAAAGTAAAATCCCGCGCCCAGCTAAAAGATTGATGTAGACTTGATGAAGCCAGATAGCTGAGTCACAGCCGCCATTTATTAAGGCAGGGATGGGTAGTATTGCCTACACGTAATTATGTGCCCTGCTTACGTACCTACGTGGTTGGATTATCTGGGGAGGAGACCCGATTATTTTGTCTTGAAAATGTGTAGGTTAGATTGCCCGATTCGTGAATACGTATTGTACGTGGTTTGGACACGTGAACGCTTGGGCCCTAATAATACCTTCCAAGGTTTGATGATGATGTTTATTTTTATGTAAAGTAATTAATATATTACTAAAGTTTATAAATTGACTCTTTCACATTCTTACTGCCAATAAGAATTATAATAATAAAATTAAAGCTGCTTATTCCAGTCTTGCAATTCAATCTACAAAGGCAGTAATCTACTTTACTTAACCTCTGCAAGGCAGTATCTACTTTACTTAACTAATGAGAAAGAAGATTAAGTTTTATATAAATTTTCCCCTTTAATAAATAATTCCTTTCCTCAACTTTTAATGCATAAATTAAGCCGGTCGATAAAGAAATTGTTATGATTTCTAAAATACTTTTCGGAAAATTTGTCCAGCGGCCGCCCCATCATTAATACTAAAATCTTAATTGAACCGACGTACCTTTCGACTCGACAATTTCATTAAAAATAAATAAAAAACGCATAAAACTTTCTCTTTTTATCTTATTGGACAGAAATTTCTGGAATTAAATTGAATGGTGTCGTGTTCATCATTAATCACGGGGGCTCTGGCTTGTTCGCGATCCTCTCTTATGAACTTTTTCTTTTTCATAAAAAAATATATTCTTGCTTATCAGTTTTTTGTGTAAAGATTATTCTTTCGTGTTTTTCTAGTGTACCTTTTGTAGCAGTTATTTTTTTTAAAGGTTCGTTTATAAAGGACTGTGTTTTCACAGAAAACACAAATGTCCCATGTTTAAAACATACATTTGATGTGAGACCTAATAAATTATGCACTCAGCCGAACCAAACTATACAGCTATAACCCGAACTCGGCGACACCAGCGGGCGGTTGTACAATGTAGGTACCTTCTTGTACCTGTAAAGTATGCATATTACAATTACATGCACCATTTGAAGTTCGTTTGTGTTCTTGTAAACCTGATGAGTTCGGCGTTTCCTGTCTGACTACTCGGAAGAAAGACCGAAACAAACTCCAGACTCCAACTCTAGTTTTAAAGTCCAGAAATAATCTTGGTCAGGCCACCAGACCATCATTAAAACTAACTGAGAAAGAAAAAAATAATGAAAGAGGAAAAAAAATATATCCAGTAATCATGTCATTTTGTATAAAATTTTCAACAATGTCAATATAAACATGGTATATTTGAATGATTTTACATAATAATTAAAATGTCAAATGTTATGGCAGGTATAGTAGATAATTATAGGTACCTACCGAATTTTATTTATTCGTTATTATTTTAAAACGAAGCTATCAGTAGCATAAATCATTGAAAACTATGTTTCATAGTTTCATATCTGCCGAGTCTTTTCCCAACTATGTTAGGGTCGGGTTCCAGTCTAACCAGATGCAGCTGGATACCAGTATTTTACATAGACCACCTGCCTATCTAGCTTCCACAAACCATTTATTAGGAGAATTTAGGAAAAATGTGGACTTTTTTTATAGTTCAATAAAATTACGAATCGCTGTCACAACTAACTAATTTTGACAACACGTACAAAGAGTAAAAGAACATAAATACATATAAAAAGGTTGCAACACCATCCCCCCGTGTAACGTTGCTGCACAGCTGTACTGGAACCCTTCAATCCTTCCAGTAAGGTTAACTTTCTAGCGGGCCTCTTCAGCGTTCCGCCTTTAACGAACTAATCTGCCTGCAATGAGCTAAAACAACGTTACTGGATTTTGAGATGCCGATGCCGTAGTGAGGTCTGGAAGATTTCAAGAAATTGCGCATTTTGCTTGAAACTAAAACCAGCACCTCAAACGAAGCTACCGGCGATTTGCCTGATGTTAGACTTGGTCGTTACAGTCGTCCATTTACCAACTTTGATTTTGACTGCTTTGGACCTGTAAATGTGTCTATAAGTCGTCGTAGAAGGAACCGATGGGTGGCACTGTTTACATGTCTGCTGACTCGGCCATCGCCTCCGAATCCTCCTCCTCTCCTCTCAATCCGCTTACGTTTATGGCCCGTCGAGGTGTTCCAAGAAAACTCCTGTCAGATAACGGCACCGCTTTTTTTGGGGCAAACCGTCTGGTAACTGTTTTTTTTTATGGCGACGCTGTGCAAGATAATTTTGCCAATAATCAACTTGAATGGAGCTTTATTCCACCTGCGTCGTGCCTTTTATGAGTGGCTGCTGGTAAAACGATACACGTTTGTAAGGATGGTTGTCAAACTTTTGGGCTTCTTACTACCCGTAACGACTGTCAATAATCTACGAATGACAGCTGGAATCAACGGCTTAACTTGCTTTCTATGGCACGCACGGTCTAAATATGTAATGGATGGTTACCCATCCACGAACCGACCGCGGCAAGCGTAGCTTAGCCTTCGATCGACTCGTGCGGCTGTTATTATTTAGCCACCGTATCGAAACGGTAACTTAACAATGTTATATCTAGTTTACGATTTTGACTGATATTTCCAATATTCATATTGTTTGCAAATTCAAAATCAACGTTCAAATATTAATACATTCAAATTCAAAACATTTTGTGTAACTATGCGCTATTATTGTCTGTTTATTTGACTGAAACTAGAACTAAATTGAATATCCCGTATATGCAATTTCGGCAGACGTAATTATTATTTGGCTCTTAATGCAATTTATCATATTACAATGATATTAACTCCAAACAATGTTTCACGGTAGGATTTTCGGATATTACCTTTTTATTACTTACACGTGTATTACCACAAAAGGTTAGTTAGAAGGCTAAAAATAAGTAGCTATAAGGCAACATAGCAAGCGCCCGAGGAGCGCGCTCCGGGTGCCGCGCCGCGTTTCGTGCGCTCAGTCAAATTGTATAGAAATGTTTGTGTCGAAGCATGAAGCGTCCGAGGCGCCGCGCCGCGCCCCCCTTTTTTGTTAGCGTTCAATACGCAGCGCCCGGAGCGCGCGCCTCGGGCGCTTGCTATGTTTAGTGCCTAAGTGGCCAGTAGGTACTCCTTGTTCACCCCACGGATATCGAGGGATATGCCTTGGAGGCGTGGCACGTGGCGCCTCGACATTGCTAAATTGGGCTTATGTTCGAACGGCGGCTGTACGCTTCATTCAGTCGCTTTGCAACTGCGTACAGTGTACTATTGATGTGTAAAAAACCAAAATGCCGAGCTGTGCAGTAATAATTTGTAAAAATAGGTCTAGTACCATCAACCTGAAGACAAATGGCGTGTCCTACCACCGGAAATAAAAATTTAAGTCACTGTTTAATATTTTAAATCATTTACTAACTTACGTCCGGAGCGATACGAACTAGCCCGAACTAGACCGAATCTTTCCGAACGGAACGAACGTTTTGGATTTAGAGAGGTGCAATCGAGTGCGTGCGGCTGATTTTATCGACATGTATATTATTGCAGTCGAATCTTTTTTTACAGAACTCAATTTATTACATGTATAGTATAATAGTTAAATTTGTTATTAATTTAATTTTGTTTGAAGCAAATAAAGACATTGTTATTTCAATACAGTTACTCGTGCATAGCATAATATTTAACAGAGAGGGTTCCCTTTACCCGGTAATACAATATATAAAAAAAAAAACTCATTTTATTTTAGTAAAAATAACCCATATTTTCGGATAGGTTTATAAAAACAAAATAAATTATATAAAGAAAATTAAACAAAGTTATAATAATACAAGAATGTGCTAAACTAAATATCGATAAAAATTATCGACCATCGCTTTCGACTCCCTAATTGCATGCGTGTGCATTGAATGTTTGCAAATAGCAAGTGTTTACAAGTGAATGCCCCACCCATTCTACGCATGTGTGCTATTAGGAATTGATTTAGTGTAGCTGCTTTCTTCTTAGTGTGCGAGTTCAAATTTTAAGTGTGTGTCGTAAGTACACTATTTGTTAATTTGTAATTATTTTGGTGGGAGATAAGCGGTCGCACTAGGATTCCTTACTATTCCGCAATGAAGGCATATCTCTGGATATCTATGGTTCACCCTCATTTCTCTGTCGCCTTACTATGTACCAACGTTATGCTCATGTTTACCTTGACAAACTGCTGACGATTTGAGCTCAATGATTGAAGTTCTGGGATTATCTTGCTGAGCTTCAGGTCGTATGTTCAATGGCTGTAAAGTGTCATATATTTATATGGTCCACAGATAGTGTAATTTGCACCTATTATATATACCTAGGTATATATAGTTCTCAATACCGTATCCGGCGACAGCGACCCTGCAGGCTAATTTACTTTCCATCCGCAAGCTCTCTGATGACTATATTTGCTTACTTACTGACACATTGTAGAGTATCGCAATGTTTCTCAAAATAAAAAAGTATTTTTGGGACTTGGACAGGGATAAACAAATAAGGGGTTATTAAACAAAATTGAGTGAGAAAAATCATCAGTAGAGTGGGCAGAGTGCACAAGTAACAATACCTACGGGAAATGTGTCGTCCCTCCGTCAGTTAGTTCTTATGGTACCTTACTTAAGAATTTATGTATATATGGGTATTCCACAGATAGGTATTAGAAGAAAGGTTGTTCAAAATGTTGTAAGTGTTTACTCCAACTAACTTTCCTTCTTCGTCCAAAAATATATTTCATTTTTGTGAACACATCAAGGCTTTTAAGCTTTGTCCACGTTGCCCTAACGTGGACGAAGCTTAAAAAGCCTTGACATTTGTATCGACATATGCTTTCAACAGCAAATATCTAAATTCGATCTGCCTAGAAATATTAGAAGTGGAAAAAGTTATTTACACAGTCATGACAACACGTTATTGCTAATAGTGTTGTACAGTTGTACACAAAATTTACTCAGAATTAACAATTAATTTAAAAATAATTAAACATCACATAAGAAAACTCCTGAACAGTAATATTGCTAAACGGTGGTGTACTGTTTTCTATTCTAAACAACAACATGATTAATATTTTCTCCCTTCCGGAGAGAATAAAACTCCAAACAATAAAGTTTTTATTAGTTGAACACGTAATGTGGTCCCGGCTCCCGATAGATATTTTCTAATGAATAAATATTACAGAAATGCACGATGAGTATTGTGTTGATGCAAAAATATTGTCTATGATTGTGTACGTATGGATGTGTACCTATACATTTGTTTTTGTATTCTTGAGTAGCAACAACACGGGGTTTACTTCGGACAAATATTGACAAATAGTTTACTCCATACGATCGAATGAGTAAACCTGTTACTAAGTTTATTCTTGAAACAAGCCAACAATGTTTGCGTTAATCTATTAACTCACCATTTTTTTTGTAAATCTTAGGCCTTTATTAATAATCCTAGCTTGGGACCAAAATCTAAGAAGTTGCTGTCCAACCGTTTCAGTTTGTAAAGTGAAAATGTTTTCAGCATCCCAAGAGATTTTAGGCGCTGAAAGTGCCAAGTACTTATTATTTAGGTAATATGAACTTTACGCCTATATAAAGAGACGCCTATATTCATAACAGCTGTACCTTTTTTTTTTTTTTTTTTTTTTTTTTTTTTTTTTTTTTTTTTTTTTTTTTTTTTTTTGGGTGGGAAATCATCAAATGACGTCTCCCGCTCTGGGTGGAGCGGGAGGGCGTGTCAGACTCTTACTGACTAAAACCCACCCGTGTTCCATCTGTTGCCTGTGCAATGCCAGGGGGCCACGGTATCCCTTTCGGACTAATCCCGCAACCCCGGCAGGCAATGGTCTCATCGGACCCCTTCACTTGCTGACATCTCTTTGAGGCGCGCGTGGAACACAACGCGCCGTCGACCCGGGCCTGGTCCTTACCGGACGGCGAGCTACCCATTGCTCACCGTCCGCAAGCCCGCGCCTACGGTGGCCGGGAATCGGCAATCGATTCCCGACGCCCAGGGCGTCTCCTCCTGCGGCGGCTAGGGGCGTGAGGGCGCGAAATTTGCCTCTCCCTCACGCGTTCCGCCTCCTCCTTTGCGAGCATTACTGCTTCGCAGAAGGAGGTGACGGCCTCCCATGCCCTCTCGCTCCGTACCATGGCCTGGACCAGGGCCGGACGCGAGAGATCCCCGCCACCGATCGCCTCCACGAGGACACGGCGGTGCTCTGCCCAAGCCGGGCATACCTCCACCGTATGCTCCACCGTGTCCTCCGGGCGATCCACGCAGTGATGACACCCGGGCGTTTCCTCCCGCCTTATCCGAAACAGGTACCTCCCGAAACAGCCGTGTCCGGTGAGGACCTGCGTCAGGCGGAAGGTGAGGACGCCGTGGCGCCTCTCCAGCCACTCCTCAAAGAGGGGACTTATCGCCGCAATAGTGGCGTGCCCAGCACTGGGTTGCGACAATCGCACTCTCCATGCCGCCATGAGATCCCGTCGGAGCTCTGTCCGCTGTGCCGCGATTTCTCGCGGCATCGGAGTCAAGCCCCGGCGTTTCGCCTCCCCGCGCCACTCCCAAATATGCGCGAGGACTTTTGCCTCCAGATCCCATGGCGGCAATCCGGCAAGGAGGCTCGCCGCCTCACCGGAGACCGTGCGGTATCCCCGGACCAGCCGGGTGGCCATGACCCTCTGGGACGCGTTCAACCGGCGGGCAGGCCGCCGCCTCAACGAATGCGCCCACACCGGTGCCCCGTACAGGGCCATGGACCGCACGATCCCCGCGTATAGCCTCCGGCAGGAGGCGTTTGGACCCCCTAGATTGGGCAGGAGCCGCTTCAAGGCAGCCCCGGCCCGGTCCAGTCTGGGAGCCAAACGTCGGAAATGCTCCACGAAGTTCCACCGACTGTCGAGGACGAGTCCCAAGTACTTCATCGTCGACTCGACGCCGATGTGAACCCCTCCTACCGTTATTTGGGAACCCGACGGTGGCGCATTCCGAGGACCATGAAAACACATGGCCTCGGACTTGTGCAAGGCCACCTCGAGTCCCAACTGCCGGATTCTGGCTACGATTGTCGCAACCCCGTGTGTCGCTAGTTCGACCGCCGCCTGGTGCGACCTCCCCTGCGCCAGGACCAACGTGTCGTCAGCGTAACAAACGACGCTGACGCCATCGGGGAGGTCGGCGCGCAGCACCCAGTCGTATCCGATGTCCCACAGATGCGGCCCCAGGACCGATCCCTGTGGGACACCGCACGACATCTCTCGCCGGTTCCACTCTCCCTGGTGACCGGGGTAGATGATGGCCCTGTCCGTCAAATAGGCCTCGACCACACGACAGAGGTGGGTCGGCATCCGGTGATACCGGAGTGCCTCCCTGATGCAACTCCAGGGCAGGGTATTGAAGGCGTTGGCGATGTCTAGAGACACCGCCAAGACGACCCCACCCCGAGCCACCGCATCCCCCGTCGTGAGGGCTCGCACGCGCATGATGGCGTCCACCGTGGAGCGCCCCCTGCGGAAACCAAACTGGCTCTCCGCCAAATCCGGCCCCACCCGCACCAGCCGCCCGACGAGGCGGTCTGCAATGACTCTTTCAAAGAGCTTGCCCACCTCGTCGAGCAGCACTATGGGCCGGTAAGCGGACGGAGAGTCCGCAGGGCGCCCCGGCTTCTTGATGAGGACCAGTTTCCCCGTCTTCCAACGAAGCGGGAACTGGCCCCTCTCCATGCATGCGCTTAGGAGCCCCCTTAGTCGAGGCCCGAGAGCCTCTGAGGCCAGGACCCAGGCTTTCCCAGGTAAGCCGTCGGGTCCTGGGGCGGTATTCCTGGCATTCAGCCTACGTACCGCCACCCTCATCTCTACCTCGGTCACCTCCAGAGCATCGTCGTCGTCGTCGGCGGTGTGGTCCGCATCGGGCACCGCAGTAGGCGGAGCCATGGGCGGGGAGGCGTGTTCCCCTCTCGAAGGGAACAGAGCGCTCACCACGTCCCCCACAAGCTGTGGCCGGAGACTCTGCGTCAGCGGGGGAGCCCATGGGCGGAGTTTCTCCCGCACCATCTTGTATGGGCGTCCCCACGGGTCTCTGTTCAGAGTCTCCAGCGACTCCTCGCGGGCCACTGCCCTGGCCCGCAGGATTTCCGCTTGGAGGGCGGTCTTCGCCGCTCTGTACCCCTCGTACAGCTCCGCCTGAATGACTTCCGTATCCGGAGGTCGAATACGGAGCCTCCGGTGCCTAGTGTACCGGCGTCGCGCAGTAACGCACGCATTGCGCAGTGTCGTCAGCTGACGCGACCACCAGTACACCTGGCGCGAAGCACGTCCGGGCTGGACCCGGGGCATTGCCACGTCGCATATCTCGGACATGGCCTCCCGGAACCACTCTGCCTCGTCATTGATGTCGGCAGGCCTGTCCGGTGATGACACCCAGGCCTGCACGATCGAGGCTTCCAGGAGGAGCTCCCGGTCCAGCTGCTTCAGCGCCCACCGCGGACCACTCGGGGCCTGTCGGACCGGCGCGCTCGAGGTCTGGGCGGAGACGTCAAACCGGATGTACCGGTGATCGGAATACGTCTCCACCCCCTCCATGACGCGCCAGTCAATGACACGCGGCGACAGAGCGGGGCTAGCGAACGAGATGTCCACCACTGATTCACCCCGCATCCGCACACACGTGGGGACAGAACCCCGATTAAGGACGACCAGGCTTGTCTCCAGCGCCCAGTCTTCCACCATCCTGCCCCGTGTGTCCGTATACCGGGAACCCCAAGCCACATTCTTGGCATTGAAGTCCCCGAGTACGAGCACGGGGAGGGAACAGAACCCGACGACGACGACTCTCAACTCCGCAAGGGAGTTGTGGAACTCGGCGAGAGTTCGGTTCGGGGAGAAGTACGCGCCTACCACGACAATCTCCCCGAACCGTGCTGCAACGCAACCCCGTCCTCTCTTAACAGCCTCGAGGGACGGGGTACCGGCGGCGGCCGACGAAATTAGGGCCACTGAGCCGCTCAGGTCCTCCACCCAGTCATCCCTGGGTGGGACAAAGTACGGCTCAGCGACCACGGCGATGTTAATCGACCACTGCGCCATGCTCTGAAGCAACAGATGCTGAGCTGCGGCGCAGTGGTTGATGTTCGCCTGGAGGAGGCGAAATGGGGCCATTATTGGCACTCCATGTCAGCCCCCTCCTTAGCCCCCTGTGAGGGCCCTGCCACGGCGGCTGCGGCGGCGACGACGGCTGTTGAGGCGGCAACGGCGACGGTGGCGGCGGTTGCGGCTGTGACGGCGGTGGCAGGTGGTTTGCCTCTAGCCCTGGCGGGTGGAGCGCAGGCCTTGCTCCCAATCCGGTGGCCGGCTGGCTTGCCAGCCGCCGCACATACGACACAATGCGGCGTGGCTTCGCACGAGCCGGCCTTGTGACCGGGCTGACCACAGCGGTAACAATGACTGCTGCGGTCCACCTCCGAGGTGCATTTAGCTCCCACGTGGTTACCCACATGACAGCGGAAACACCTCAGAGGTCTGGGTTCCAGCAGTTTTACCTGCGCCGAAACCCAGCCCACCAATAGCCTTTGGCCCTCTCCGGCAATTTTTTTGGCCGCCGACACGGGGCAGCTCACCGTAACGGCTCGCATCCCCGTGAAGTCAGGACGGATGGCGCCTGCCCTAACCTGCTCGGCAGAGCACCCCCCAGTCCTAACGACAGCGGCCACCACCTGTCCCTCCGTCACTGAGTCGTCCAAGCCCAGAATACGCATGTCAGCGCATTTGGTGGGCCTGGACACTCGTGCCTCGTCCGCATTTAGGGACGCCCTAAGCCGTTCGGCCAGAGCGTCAGCGGCCGGGCCGCTTGCCGCACCGGGGACCTCCAGCATCCGGGCCCCAGTCGCAGTGACCCTCACCCGGATGCCCTCAGTGGCACCGATCTCGTTGAGGTCCACCGCCGCCCCCACCTTGGCGAGCACGTCACGGTAGGACACGCCCTTCTTCTCCGCCTCTGGCTGTAGCGTAATCACTACAGCTGCGGACTTCGGGGCGCGGAGCCTAGCCGCGACGCTTTGCTCCTTGCGCCGCTGCCGCCTCGCCTTTCTTTGGGCCGTCCGGTTCTTCTTCCCCGCCTTCCTCTTCTCCCCGGCTACTTGCCATTCGGCGTCAGCCGATGTAGCTTTATGAGGAGGCGGGGGCGGCTCTTTCGCCGCTAGGGCCGTGGTCCTTGCCGCTAGGGCCGGGGCCTTCGCCGCTAGGGCCGAGGCCCTCGCCGCTAGGGCTGGGGCCTTCGCCGTCAGGGCTGGGGCCCTCGTCGCCTGAGTAGCCGCCCCGCTCTTGGTCTGCCCCAACGAACCTGGGTTGGCCGAGGCAGCTGCTGTGACAGCATATGATGCCGCCTTCCGCTGGCCAGAGACCGGTGGCGTGCTCGCCGCCAGAGGAGGGCGCAGGACGATGGCTTCTAGTGCGGAGAAACGAGACCGCAAAGAAGCCATCTCCTGCCTCACCAGGGTCAAAACCCGGTCCTCCGCAGGCACGGGCCGTCCCTGCCCATGCTGCTCCCTCCCCTGTGCCACCTCGCGGGGGCCGGCTCCCTGGAGCCCGGCCAGGTCCGCTCGGAGCTCCTCATTCTCCTTTCGGAGAAGCTCCATGGCGGCTGTTAAGCGGGCGACCTCCGCCCGCATCTCGGACATGCCGTCCGACGGAGGCCTGAGGTGATACGCCTCCGCTGCCGCCACAATAGAGGCTATGGCCGCAGGCATGGCCTTGTCTTTAGAGGACTGAGTCCTCTTCAAGACCAAAACCTTGATTGCGGCTGCCACAGCCTCCGCAAACCTGGCCGCTCGCTCCGAATTGGAGCCGCCAGCGACGCCCGGCTCACCACCTGCCGACTCTGTAGGGGCCGCCACGGTGCTGGTCCCTACAGGGTGGTGTTCCTCCTCTGTAGAGGGCCTCTCCACCTCAACTGGGCTGGCCGGACTCGGCTCGCCTGCCTCCTTGGTGGTGAGCCCTCTACCCACACCTTTTCCCCGGGCCGCACCCCGCCGACTGGAGTGGATCTTCCTCCTGCCCGAGACCACCTCGTCGGACGACCCCTGGCCATCCCCCGGTTTGGAGCGCTTCCGGAGGAACTTTCGGTTCCTCACGGTCGCTCCCACCACCACTTCGCGCTCCGAGCTCTGACCCGAGCTCATCGCACCAGACGCAGCGTCGGACTCCGACCCCGCATCACTCCTCTCCTTTTCTTTGTGTTTAATTGTGTTTACCATATTTGTTCCCACGAGTATAAACTTTGTGTATTGACTCAAAACATCGGTTCGCACTAGCGACTAATTATCTAATAGCTACCCATTAGTCAAGCTTACAACCTCCCTCACGGTGCGCCGCCGCTTGGAGGTTTGGGGTAATTTTTTATAGAGGATTTCTTCCTCGCGGTCCAGGCGGTTAAGCCAAGACCCTCGACCCCCGTCAAGTGCCAGAGACATGACCTTGACACTCTTCGGGGCTACGAGACCAACGGTGGCAGAAGGCTTCCTCCTGCCTGCCCGACGGCAGTGTAAGTGCACGCCGAGCCCGTACTCCAACGCTGCTCAACGTGTACTCTCTCCGAGTACACGTTAGAGCGTTCCTCCGACAGGATATTGGCATACGGACAACGAGACCCCTTAGGCACACAGTACCTAATGGGGAGACATTGCCCGCATCCCAGGGTGCACCGTCCTGAAGACTGGCCTTCCCCCCGGACGCATCCGAAGGGAATTCCAGCCCACAGGCACACGGGGAGGTTTCCTGTCCAAGCACCCCGTAACAGCTGTACCTCACTCCACTATTCTATTTTTTTAACGCACTACACTATTCTATTTTTATATGCAACTGTAATCTTATACATTTGTCATACCATAGTTTTTATCCAGATTATTATAATACTATTATAGGCATAGATTAATATGTATACTACTGAACCATTTGTACACTTTTGTAACTTATTATTATTCCAATAAATTTTATTTATTTATTTATTTACCTAATATCTAATTTTGTTTTAAAGAGAACGCGTTAGATTCTTTTTCACTATATGACCAGAAACCAGGCAGGGATGCTCCTTGTCTAACAACTTGTGGCTGAATCAATATTCAAGGTTGGTATCTGATCTATCTTTTTGTTTACCATGTTAGAAGTATATTTTGTTCTACACAACACAATCAGTTTGGATATCAATACGTTTAGGTATCAGAACAGCCACCGAAGCACGGCGCAGGCGTTACGACGACTTCGCTACGGTTAAATCTCGACAACCGATTATTTAGCATGTGAGCCATAAAATCACGACTCCCTCGTTCATTCTCAGATTATCGCTAAGAAATTCAGTGAGGCGTTAAAGCGGTCATTTGCTCTTCATGGCTCCTCCTGGCTCCTCATAGCCTGTCGAAGGCGCATCACGTAGGGTTGCCGCGATTAGTTTTCAGCGCACCTGCAGCCGCCGCTGGCATACTAATCCACAGAAATATTCATATTACGTGAGCAAATTAACATACCTTAATATCCGCTGAATAAAAAAAAATCCTACAAGTCCTATGTTATTTTTTTTTGTTGCCACTACTGCAACTAACAGCAACTAGTTCCCATTTTCAAGGAGAAATTCATAAAAAATAATTTGTTAGTCTTTTATTGCGACTGTTCTTGGTCACCAAGTTCACATAAATCATCCCGATTCAATATAGAATCTTAATAAATGTTTTGTAATAAGGTTACTTATAATAATATTTTACGTAAAATTCACCTCTGTCAATAAAATTGTGTCTCGTCTCTGATGTAATTAATCTAAGAAAGGGTATTGTTATTAATTCATACCTTTTACAGAAAAGCTACTCTGCCTGTACACAACGCTATCCGAGTTTTAAAGAAACCTTTTTAAAACTTTGCCGAAATTCTACCTACTTAGCCGTTTATTTATTCAATTTGTAGGAATAACCTTTGTTACGATGATACTTGAACCGTTCCTGTAATTTGATTACGAGCTGAGAAATAAACAGGTTGTGAAACTTTTGCGCTGTAAAAATTATGGTTTTGGATAAGGGCGATGTGGCGCAGTGTAAATGGAGCACGAGCGACTATCAGTTGACATTGTTAAATAAAACCACACAATGCTAATACAATAACTGTCTCCCGCACTTTATAAATAGATCTCTCACGAATTCGCGAGCACATCAAAAGCGACGCGCGTAAGCTGTAAAATAAAAGTGAGTGTTTGAAGAGGCGTAAATTATGTAACGTGCAAAGCCGCCTCGCTGACTTACCTGCGCACAGGACTCATTTGCTTGGATGTGAGCAAATTAATCGTTATGGCCGCCTTTTTTATTTCAGCCTTTCCTTAGGTAAGTTGAAATTATACAAATTAACAGGAGCAAAAGAAGAAACTGACGAAATTACGTAGGTATGTATTTTACGTGTGTTTACTTCACTCAACAAAGTGAATATAGGCTTAAATTCTTAGCATAGGTACCATAATACGTGAAACTTACTTTTTCACTTGTAGCGGTTACACCACACAGTCGGCCCGACAGACACAACACGCGTCTGGTTGGAGGATCCTCCCTTTTCTATGGTGGATGAGTGAACTTTACACCCTGTTCCTCATATTCCTAAACACTTCAAGAAATATTTCATAGGTAAAGAAAATTGTTTTTTGTAAAGTTTGTTTCTAAATCATTGTAATGTAGGCTACTATCTATCTACTTATGATACACAAAGCGAAACTACGGAATTTAGTTTATTTTACACAATCGCTAAAGAACGTCAGGCAGTAGAACTGTTCTGGCCAGGAAGCAAAAGTCTTTAGACACTTTGAAAAGCAAAGCTTTTTTGAAATTCTAATGCGTCGCCCAGTCTTTAGAACTTTATTTCAGCGCGTTGACGGTCTTAACCGTAGTTGGGAAGCAATTCACGACTATTTTATCTTATTGTGACCGTTCCAGCGTTTTGTATAAGTACAGCTTCAATTTGTATTTCAATTTAATATTTAAATGTAGGCATTCATATTATATTTCTCTGAAAACACTAGTAGGTAAATATCCAAACTCTAGTGTAATATTAGAGAAATCGTTTTGTTTATGTATTTTCCCTTTTTCATCCCGAAAATACAAATACTTTTTTCCCTGTGTCTATCTACATACCTATATACACTCGAGAGCAATGAATCCGGGTCACTTAAAGAATCCTAAAAATCTGGGAAACTAAAAATGCTAGGTTAATGCAATAAATTGTATTTAATAGACAATGTAATACTCCTTAAATGAAGGTATTAAAACTTCTTAGTTATTGTAAAGTTATATCATAAAAAAATCAAATTTGAAAAAGGGCCACTTTCGAAGATGGAACTACGAAATTACAGCATTTGGTTTTGCTTTTGTTTGTAATCTGTCATTTATGTGGGTACATAAACCATGTTGATAGTGCTCTATATTCATTATTCAAGCTGAAATTATGTCGCTTACGCCTGAAGAATGCACCAGAATACTTACAATGCTGGAAACCGGCCGGAGTCAGCGCGATACAGCCAGGACTGTCGGTGTGTCGCTGTCAACAGTACAAAGAGTTCTCCGACGTTACGAAGAAACTGGTTCTAACCTACGCAGACCAGGAACGGGCAGAACCAGGTGTACCACAGCACGAGAAGACCGATACTTGGTGAACACCATGCTTCGAAATCGCTTTCTTACAGGAACTGAACTCACAAATCAGTTTCGACGCCTCGGAGGAAGTAACCCAAGTGCATGGACAGTAAGACGTCGGCTTGCTGAATCTAACTTAAAACCCCTTAGACCTGCAAACGGCCCTAAACTGGAGCGTGGGCATCGTATTTCAAGACTAAGATATGCCCAGAGCCACGTAAATTGGAGTATTGAAGATTGGTCAAAAGTTATGTTCTCCGACGAATCAAAATTTATGCTCTACAAGCACGATGGAAGACACAGAGTGTATCGAAGACCAGGGGAAAGATTCAAGCAAGCATGCATCGAAGAAAAAGTAGCCTACGGTGGTGGGTCTGTACTTGTGTGGGCCGGAATTTCTTCTGAAAGTCGCACAGAGCTGGTGATCATAGAAAACGGCTCTTTAACTAGCGAAAGATATGTGGAAGAAATCCTCAATGATCACGTTGGTCCATTTATGGTCAATTTAGGTGAGGATGCTATATTTATGCATGACAATGCCCGACCTCATACAGGTAGGATTGTGAATGACTACCTTCAAGAGATGAACATTACTCGTATGGAGTGGCCAGCGCGCAGCCCGGATATCAACCCGATCGAGCATGCTCGGGACGAGCTAGGCAGATGCGTAAAACAACGAAACCCTCCCCCAATCACGCTTCGTGAGCTCAAATTTGCTCTCACAGAGGAATGGGAGAATATTCCCCAAAATCGTATAAGGAACTTGGTGTACAGCATGCCAAACCGCGTAAACGCAGTAATGGAAGCACGAGGAGGCAATACGAAGTATTAAAATTCAAGTAAATCGTAATAAAGTTCAAAAATTTCATGTTTACTATTTTTGTTTTAAGGAGAGATCAGCAGTTTTTTTCTTTATGTAATTTTGTGTTAATAAAATGTATGGTGACTCATATTTTTTTTAATTTCATTTAAGGAGTATTACATTGTCTATTAAATACAATTTATTGCATTAACCTATCATTTTTAGTTTCCGAGATTTTTAACATTCTTTAAGTGACCCGGATTCATTGCTCTCGAGTGTATGTACATGGTAAAAATAAAAATCGGTTCATGTCCGTCTGTGTGACCGCTTAGACCTTCTATACTAAGTAGACCATGTACTTTGATACCGTTTTCACCATCATTGAGGTTATTATTCCGAAAGGTTTATGTTTATAACACAATAATATATTATTTAACTAAGATTTAACATAGAAATCTCGTTGTTCTCACGTGTCACCATTACGCCCGTGCGAAGTAGGGGCGGGTCGTTAATCTATTTATAAATAACAAACCTATAACATAATAAATAATAATACTGACCAAATAAAGAGATTTTCCTTTCATTGAGTTTTTTTCACAAGTAGCGGAAGGGCAGAAGGAAAATACAAACTATTATTATTTTCTTTCCTCCACCTATCAAATCGGAAACGATGGAAATCATCTATCAAACCTTTACATTTCCAAAATATTTTTTTCCTTATATTTCATAAAAGGGGTAACGTCGAGATAACAAATCTACCGATAAAATAATATTTAGAGTTCAAAGCTCAGAAATATGATATATTTATTTAAGTTTTACCCGGCCAGTGTCGAACACCTTATTTATTTTTCCATATTTCCGTAGAATCCATGTATTAACTGTTACATACTCTTTTAACACACTATTTTAGAAAAAGCTTTTCATTTTATAAAAACATGAAAGTTAACTTATGTTCAAAACAACAACAATAACCACAATTTAAATTATTTAAATTATATATTATTATGTGCGAAAATCGTTTAGGTTGCGATCTACATTCGTATAATTCGTTCGCACCCGACTGTGTAGAGAATTTTGAGAATTGGAGATAGCTGATATTGGAGCGAAATTCCAAGAGGGCGTGAAATAGTTCCACGAAATATAAAATACCAACCTTACCTCAGCGACCTACTTACTTAGTTGCGTACATGGGAGAATTTGATGCTCCGGGAATTAATTCATTAGAAATTACCGTTATCTCTAAAGTAAATAAGCAATTAAGCTTAGGCAGACACTGGACACAAATATCCCAAGAACCCAAAACCGTTCTCGTTAATAGGGTATGAGGTAAAATAAAATGTAATTACATTTAAGACCAAATCCGATGAAGCCTCATATTTTTTAATGGAAACGTAGTTTTTATGTTAATACATGCGCGCAATAGATGCATAAATAATTCATCGAAATCCCGTTCGAGGTCACAGTGCGGCTGGCAAAAATCGCTTTACGAGTGTGGTAACTCGCGGGAGGCACGGGTAGCCGGGTAGCGCGATGCCGCGTTGATATAACCCGGTACAGGCGGCTCCACCGCGCAAACAAATTGGATGCTTAAAATTCAATTTGAAGGTTTCGCGGTCCGCTTCATTCGCTCTCCTCGTTCGTTACAAGCTGGACTCGCTCACATATCCAAATGGAAACGCAATTATTTTTCCGTAACTTGGTATGTTAAAATGTTTATCGTCGGTACACTGCTTGTTTATATAGAGGAAGTTGGCTGGTTTGCAGCGGAAACAATTGAGAGATTATAGTACATTATGATACAAGTGTGCTGTGTAACACACTCATAATAATATCACCTCGAGTGTAATGACCAATGCACACGCATTTCATACGACGTTTTATAACACACTAGCGAGGAAACAAACAGACTTGTTGTGAGAACTTATGCTACAATAACGTAATTATAGAGATGATGTTCTATGTTATGGAGTTTGGTTTACGCACTCAGTCCGTCAGGTGGGCCATAGCGGCCGTTTGGTGGTTATTCCAACCAGCCAACCTCCCTCCAGAAGTTAATTAAAACTCCTGGTCTGTTCAGAACATCTGTGACAGATCTGGGTGACCGGTGCATTCAAAGAGCACGTGATGATCCCTACACCAGACGCAGGCCGTTCCTGTCTAGGCGTAATAAGCGCCTAGTTAATCTGCTATCCAAGGATGGCATGGCTTCCTTGGACTGCCTGCAGCCGGTGTTGAGTTCCACCAGTTCTTCGCTTATGTGTGGGTGAACTCCTGTAGCCACCTTCGTAATTGGTTGAAGAGGATGATACATATAAACTTATAAAGTTCAACTTACCTTTGTTGCCAGGTACATACTTACTAATAATTTTATAATAACAATTTTCCTTAAATATTGGTCAAAGTTTTCGTTGTGTGGTTAATTATTATCAAAAATACGAAATCTAAAGTATTGTCACCAACAAATGCAGATGTCGAAGAGTTTAAAAAAAAAAAGTTTTTTTTTATGGAAAATTGTATTTATAAAATTATTAGTAAGTATGTAGGTACCTACGTACCTCAATATTTTACGATTCATATTGAAAACTGCAACATGTTGTATTTGTTAACGTAGGTATGACAAGACTGCTGATAGAGTCAATCTATGTATACTCATACCTTTAGCAGTCATTTATGAGTGATAATTAATAAACGCCCTCTAATTCAACTAAACTTACGTAAAGTAGTAGTCGTGTTTAAAATCGCTGTGTTGTTATACAAACTTGAACAACAAAACTAAACGAGCTCTTAAAATAAAGCGGGATTGTGGTGGGTACTATCTCGAGAAGAATTTGAAGTTGAAATAACTACTAGACGAAGTTTCCCTTCTTCAGATTCACGAAACTTTTCGGAATAAATTCAAGTTTCCTCAAGCTGAAAATTGATGAGTACTTCTATGAATTTAAATAATACCCGCATAATTTGAATTAGCATAATAGCAATAAATCCAACCACGATTTTCGAGTGGCCCCGTGTCGTAGGTAAATACCACAATCCAATTGGTTTCATGACACAATAGAGTAAGCATTGACAGTCTTATAAGAGATATAGGCTAGTTACTTACCTACAAAGCTATAAGTTGAAGTTCCATCGTTTCACTGCCGTCTAGAAGTTTTCTAATCCTGTATTCTTCGGTAAACTTTTCCAATATTGCGAACATAACAACCTTACATGTGCGCACAAATCCGAGAACATCCAAGCATCGAGGGACTGCACGGAGTTTCCATATTAACTAATTTATTCATATAACCCATCTGAAGCGAGTACTTACGGATATTTTTAATCCAAGGGATAATTTATCTGTTTGAATAAGCAACAAGTGATGGTGCGTCCAGAATTAATGACCTTTGATTCCCCTCGTCATACATCTCTCTGAATAGTGGCAATGGATTTAGTTGGTTCGCCGTGAATTAATCACCGTGGGTGTGTGTCGAGGCAACAAGACCACTGCGATTCCAAACACACCATCTCGCTTTGTCGCAAAGTAACTGAACGAACTAAATGAATTATCACGCGGCGGTAGCTCGGGAATCAGCACTTTCATTAACTTTCTACCTTGTAGTTCTCTCGGCATTTTCATTTATTCCTAGTTCAATTTATTATTAATCCTTGAGGATTGCATGAAAGCAAGCCGCGTGGGTTTAGCTCAAAATGAAATACCTACTTATAACTGGAGTTTTGATATAAATTTAACTACCGGCTTATGTTTACTCAGCGGCGAATATTTCGTTTTGATTCGAGAAGCCACGGCATGAGCTTATGTAATGAAAATAATTAAAATACACTTTGAATGTCGTGCCAGTTTTATAGTTTATTTTCGTTTGAGGAAAAACACAACAGTAATGAAATCTCTGCAATATTTGTCGGTTGTTTTCATAGAAATGCAATGGATCTTAGAAATCAAAAACATTTAAATTTCAATTCTTTATTCGACACCATATTTTATGCAATCCATTAAACACCAAATTGTAACAAAATGTTGATGTTCAGCATTTATAGAAACATTTTGAAATGACTTACTTTAACCTAGTTGTTTTTAATATATCCATAAAATTATACTGTAACAATAATAAACATATATCAGTAATTTATAACAACTTAATTACTCAATTCCTCTAAGGATGTCAAATTATATTTTTTATAAATAAATATTTGCTACATCTGCATCGTTTCGTTTGAATAAATATTTTCATTTATCAAAGTAAAACTCAATATTTTCCTAAATCGTCACTACTTACGAGTACAATGCGGGTACTCCAAATCATTAATTGAAAGTACTAATAATCGTGAGTTCTTAAAGAGCTTCTTAAAATCTGGCAAGCTCTATAACATTTTGTATTTCAAATAAATAACTTTTTTCTGCTAATAAATGCCGAATCAATTTATCTTACAAAATTCCTTGACAAATCAACAGAACATATTTTGCATTTATTTAAAAACCGTGCGATATACATAGGTTAGTAAGAACCCTGTCTGGCGTTTTAAATAATTGATTCTTCCACTCGAAATATTTGATAAATATTTTTCTATACATTGTTTGGCACGTGGAAAAGTTTTGGCGTAAGTATATTATTTAGAATTTAAAATATATATTAAATAAATAATATATCAATGAGACAGAGATAAATAAACTTTATTAAGTAGGTAATGCAATTTAATAAACAGTCGTACTATGCTAATAGTCAATTCCAGTTTACCTACATTTTAAATTGTTTTTCATCAATAATTACATATAAGTAAAACAATGTCGTAAATAAATTAGATTTATAACAGTTCACATTTTGTCACAATGTGGAAAATGGTGAAAGTATTAAATATTACTCACCTTTACTTAATCGTCATCAATTCCTGTGAAGATAAAAATATGGACGAGTACTGGGAATTGATCTAAGTACTGTGGATCGGGATGAGAGTATAATACCTAACATTTGGAAAGAATCAGCGCTTTTTTATCAATTTTCTTGAAGATGTAGTCGTAAGAGAAAATCTCCTGACATCAGTAAGTTTCAATAGATATATTTTACGAAGATAAAGCGCGATCGCTGGTAACAGAGTAATATAAAAGAGACGTACTTATTTCACGCACTTGAGAGACTAATTGGTGATTTGCTGAATAGACAATTCTGCTGATTCCATTTTTATATGACTCTAAATAAATAAAAAATAGAATTATAAAAAGGAACCCTTATGATATTAACACTTATGCATTATCTTTTTATATGAATCTCTGGAGAGATATATAGATACTCAATGGGGCTTATTTTGGAGGACCGAAGAGTTGACTGTGTCGTCTATTACCCTGATTACCTTTTTGAGACTTGATTGGAAACAAGCGTGGACTAATGTTTTAGAGCTCTCTGTGTACTCGTCCATTAAGTAATAAGTTTTCAATATTTACTTATCAAAAACTACTCAAAATCAATACACCTCACTTAAAAGTAACTTTACAAAAAATTACAACATATGCGATGTTTTTTAAACAATGTTTTATTAATAGTTATTTTACCCTACATACCTGAAACACTTCGTTTGATATAAGTATGTACAGCTAATGTCGGTTTGTTGTTAAGTCTTTTGTCACTAATTTATTGTTATATTCACATTTATTAAATACGTATATATTCACAAGAGCCTACAATTCCTTCATTCTATATCCGACAATAGAAATAAACTATAACGGGCATATTATTACCATAAAAGACAACTTGCATGTATATAATATCTCTGTCGAGTCATATAAACAAGACAAAGATTACACAGTAGGACTCGAGCCAAGTTTGTCTTTCACAGTAGATCAGACGAGATCCCTTTCACACCATTATCATATATCCAATCATTACGAAAGTAGGCCATTAAATTAAACGTTTTAAGATACCCCAGGCAGTACATAATAATATTTTTTTGCCGAATGCGTTTCAGATAGTTTAAGTAGCAGAGATTATCACATTCAGCTGAAAAATATTCTTGTAACACCTGGCGGTATCTATTCATGGCATAATGTGGAAACGTTCCTCCATTATGAATCACATCACATCGACGCTCACTTTAACCGCTTTTAATATTCTCAATCCAACGGGAAATAGAACGGAAAATGAAGACGTGGTGGCACTACGTCACAGCACTGTACCGCAGGATTCAACGGACTAGTCACACGTTTCTCGTTTCTATTTGGCACGCACTCACTATTCATCATAATTAGATACAATTATATTTACACGTACACGAGATGAGTTCATACGGTCCTATGTACACGTTCGAACGACATCACACATTACAACTTAGTCCGCTTGTTGACCACGACCTCGGCGGCGGCGTCGAGGAACCCTCATACAGATATCTCCTGTATTTGCACGCGCTTCTTCATGATGCCGGGCGGCGCGGGCGCGGCGGGCACGCGCAGGATGCCGCCCCCCTCCCCCTCCACGCCCGCGTCGCCCCCGCCCCCCGCGCCGCCCGCGCCCTCTGCGCCCTCCGCGGCCTCTGCGCCGTCCGGCCCAAACTTCACCTGCGTAGAGCTGTCCACTACGCGTGGCTCGAACGTGCTGGTGCGGCCCACCGGTCCCGCGACGCCCGCACGCGCCGGGTCCAGCTTCTGTATGTCGGGCTTTTGCGTGTCGATGCACACCACGCTGCCCGCCTCTATGGCGCTGCCCACGCTGACGTCGGGCATGGAGCTACGCGCCGCGCGGTGTTTCTCGTCGTAGCAACTGTACTCGCCGAACGTAGGCTCACCGCAGTCCGACAACGTCCGCAGGTCGAATTTAGAGCCCACACCGCGCGGCACGTGGGCCGATTTGCACTCGAACCCGAAACCCTTGCCGTCGAACGCGCGCACTTCGTAGTCGAGCTTTCCGTCATAATTGTCCGAAGACGAGGAGCTTCCCGCCTCGGCGAGATCGTCTTTGGAGCGGCGCGGGTGCGAGCCACGCTGGTGGTAGATGCCGGCGAAGATGAGCACGTTGAGCAGCAGGAGGAAGCAGCCCACGGCGATGGTGACGGTGAGCGCCGCCGTGTAGGACTGGTAGTGCGAGGAGGCGAGGCGGCGCAGCAGTGCGTCGTCGGGGTGCGCGGGTGGCGCGGTGGCGTTAGGGGGGCACTCGGTGGATGGCGGCGCGGCGGGCACGGGCCGCGGCGGCGCGGCGCGTGGAGGCGCCGTGCTGCGCGCGCCGGCCCGCGCGCCGCCCTCCAGCTCCACCACGTGCGGCACGTGCGCGCGTGACATTGACTGCGCCCGCACTGCACCTGCACCACAAAAGTTTCCATTCATCAAATGTTTCATTGATTCAGGAGTTGTAATGTCTCGAGTGGCCGTAGGTACATACCTTCGTAGTAGTTGGCGTTGTCCTCCTGGAAGTGATGGTGTCGCATTGCGGCGTCGGGCAGGTCGGAGCCGGGCCGGTGCAGCTGCGGGATGAGCGACAGCCACAGCGACATTTTGTGCCCGCGGTAGTGGCTGCGCATCTCCGGCTTGCCACCTGCGCCGGTCGCCACACAATTGAAACAAATGGGCCGAACCGTAACCGCAGGGGTCGCTTCCGCGACCCTAAAGTTTTAAATGACCAACTCCAAATTCCTAGAGACACAATGCTTAAATCCATACTAATTGTATATATACGCTGTTGTGTTAACAGATGCTGATCATCACAACTACTCGGGCTACGAAACTTTCCGACTTCCATTTATTTTACTGTATTACTATGACATCGAGTAGTTGAGCTGTAAAGGCAAATCGGAACGGTTCATAAACTAGGGAGCCGTAACATATGTATTCGTATAAACTAATCAGGAAGTTTTTCGTTGGCAGTGACATAAAATATATATTCGGAGTTACTCACTGATCTCCATGTAGAGTTGGTTGATGGTGTCGTAAGTGTCCCAGTACGGGGTCTGATCGGGGCCCAGTCGAGGAGTCTCGCCCAGCATTGGACTAGGCGGTGGTGTTGCCGATGGATCATTGGGATTTCTAAAGAAAAAAATACATTATAGCATGTTTTCGATGTGAAATGAAATTATTTGAAATTAAAATTGTATATGAAATAATTGATTTACATAAATATTTACAATAGATAATAATTGGATTCCTATTTCCCTTCTGAAGTAAACCTGTACCACACTTAAATTCTTATAGGTACAAAAGTATTATCTAATATTCCATATAGTTTTATTCGAGTTAAGAAAAATGGTTTGCTACTTTTTGGAACCATCGTAAGACATTTTTGGTATCGTGTTCTACAAGGTCACGTGTACTTTTTGTTATACAGAAAAAAGAATGGCAGCACTCCATGTTATCTGGGTGTCGCACTTAGACTCAAAAGATAGATCTCGGTCAAATTAAGAAAAGATAATCACAGCATATTTTTTTAATGTTGGGTTTCGCCAGAAAAACATTGTTTAAAAAGCAGGTGGCTCCGTATAAACAGACCCCATGACTGTAAACCAAAATGTTTATTATGCAGTAATCAACGAGTAAACAGTCTAATGAAATTTCTGATTTGAAGTTGACATCATAATTGACATCATGATTTGAATGTTGCCATGGAAGCTAAATTCTCTAAAATACGTATACATAGTGGATTCACTTAACTGTCATTAACAATAAGCTAATACATATTTATGAATATAATAAATGTTGCAAATACAAACAAATAGGTACTGTGACACACGTCTTGTTCTGTAAAACTCCTCTAAAAAAGACGAAGTAAAAGTCTCAAGTCCAAGTTAATAGTTTAAACGATGAAACCACTACCACCAAAATCCTGCTAATTGGCATACCTAATTATAGAAATAGAAATACCATGTTCTGCCGACTACTTAAATGATAAGAATAGTTGGTCGCTGTGATTAACTCAAGACAATGTTTAGAGGTTCTTTCTCCAGAATTAGTTTACCTACTGACAGGTTATTTACATGAATTTATATAATTGTTTATAATTTTACTTTGTCAATTTATTTTAATTTTATTTTAATTTATTGCTGACATAATCTACTCATTACAATGTTTTTTATGAGTTGTATTGCAATATGTGGTTAGCTAGCGACCTCGACAATTATTTATTTTACCTCGATGGTCCTAGTTTATCAATTATAACTTCTAGTTACAGCTATATGTAAGCGGGCACGCCCTATAAGCCTGAAGGCTTTATTTTCTTTTTTTAGAAGTTGTTTACGTTTAGGTATTTTTATTTCTGCTTGAGTATAGCTCTCGATGCTTTTGCTGGTTGGTATATTGGCGTGTGCTAGCTGTCATATTATATGGCTATTAATTTATAGCTATTTAATTTATAATTTAAATTATTTTTTGCGTATTGTAAATTGTCTTGCATACTATTGTATAGAATCTTTTTTTTTTTCTAACTGAACCGATAGCTGTGCTGCTGGGGAGTTTGTGGCGCCACTTCTTCTTCCCAGCAAAAGCACTAGGAAGTGGTGAAGGGTGGGCGTTTTGGGGGACTGTCCTAGTTTGAATAAATGACTTTTGAATTTTGAATTTTATCGTAACTCCATAGCTACCGGCCCAGGTTCTGCGTTTAGATATTGCAAATAATTGCGTTTATTAGAAAAAGCCAGATTTAATACTACTACTAGTCAAAGTCAGATTTAGTCAAATATTTGTTTGTTCTTTTTTTATTTCGGCAGCATAATAAAAAAAAAGCTGATGCTTAAAATGAAAAGCCCTGTGACTGTTTTATATAATGTACATACTTTCATTAATGAACGCTTCAGAAACTAAGCGACACCTAGACAAAACTGCCTTTCTTCTTTCCGTGTCAACAAAATGTAAAGATTGCATGTTTACTCGTATTTATACTGTGAATTGTAAAAACTAAAACTATTTTTATGTGTAATGGACAGATAAGAGTAAATATACAGGATGTTAAAGTAATTGCGTGCCATAGCTTAGGGGTAGGTTCAGTATCGATAAAGGAAGACAGGAAAAAAAAAAAAACCTATACAGGGTGTCCAGTAAATAGCACGACATAATGCAGGGGGTGATATCTAGGGTCACTACCTATCAATACAACACAATATATGTTCAGCAAAATCTTACATTTTTTTTTCACCACTGTAGGTTAAACTTAAGTGATAAGAAAATAGTTCTGTAAAAATTTTAACAAAAAATAGTATTTCTTGAAAACATTCTTGTCTTTGATAGAAAAAAGACTTATCATTGAGTAAAGTAACTATTCACGAATAATTTGATGTAAAAAAAAGTACTAGAAAAGGATTTTTTCATTACGAGATGCTTAAAAATCTGTTTCAAGGTAGAGATTTTTCGGTATTTCGGAAAACAGCTATTTCGTTTGCAGAGCATTCTTGATCGCCTGTTTTGTGGTTGCTCGGTTTTTTTAATCACAAGCATGTTGCACAATGTGACGGTTCAGCAAGTTAAGTGCACTCATTCAACTGGTGACCTTGTTCTCCACAATTTCCACACGTATAGGTAGCTTCCCTACAAGTATTTGCAGCATGTCCTTGTCCATACTGTTGACATTAAAAGCACCAGGTCACAAGTGTGAAGTCCTTCACTGGGCAGGATATTTAATTAATGAACACTCGATTTTAGTTAATAAGCGCCTTTCTTATGCTAGCGGTTACTTCAAGAATAAAGTTGCACAAGGTCCCTCTTTTCAAAAAAGAGTCCGCGTCCCGTGACTCTTTTTTGAAAAAGGGGTTTTCAAAATAAATGAGTCACTGGACAAACTAGGCAGTTTTTCGTCTACATTCTGCTCATTGATGCAACCATACTTTTCGATCATTTAAAGCGGGTGGTATACTCCTATAACTACAAGTTTAGGTCTTCTCTTAGGGGCTCTTCTACTTTTAGGCCGGAGCTACTTAGCTGAGATGATTTCTTAAGTTTTTCAATGTCATCTTTGGCCTTTGTGCTAATTATAACGCCTCCGTTTTTCGTTTTGCGCAATCCGTGCAACATGGTTTTCTGGAAATGTTCTAGGCAATTCGTGAGGCTTTTTCTCGTTCAGGGTCAAAATGTCCAATTCTCAAAATGTCCAGCGATGTCAAAATCCCAAAATGTCCAATTCTCAAAATGTTCAACTCCCGAAATGTCTAATTCTCAAAATGTCCAATTCCCAAAATATCCAACTCCCAAAATGTCCAATTCTCAAAATATCCATTTCCCAAAATGTCTAACTCCCATCAACACTAGAGCAGAGATTTATGTTTCCTTGGGCTTTAAGTTTCAAGTCCTGAAGTGAAAAAGTTCCAAGTAGTAAATAGCCGTTTGTGAAAAACCATGTAATTTTTTTTTGTTGAACGTCATAATGACGACAACATTTATATTTCAAAGTTGATACTTAATTAAATACTTACAAACAATTATTGACAGATGTTGTTTCGCAACAAATTCAATTTCGAATGCCTTCCATTACCACAACATTCTTGAGTTATCCCACTAAAATAGTTGTAAAGTAGGCTCCAGAGAAACCTCACCCCCTTTCATTGTTTTTTACATTGCTAGGGGGTGAGGTTTCTCTGGAGCCCACTGTACGTGTATTAGGTAAAGGTAAACCTTTTATGTAGACATGTTTACTCGTTGTTTGTGGCTCAATAGTGATTGATCTATAGGCATGCGAGGTTATTCTGCTCACCACCCACTTGGATGTATTAAGACATCTTCGTTTTTCCGAAAGTGCGATGTAACCCCGGACTCGTTTTTCATACGAAAATGATTTACAGGATTTACGGATATCATTGGCCACTGAGAGCTGAGGTACTTAAACATGTACATTTTTCAAAATCTCAAATTACACAGAACTATAGTTTTTTTTTTTTGAATTCTTTAATTCGTGTTCGAATTAACCGTCAGTTTGCATTCGCTTAGCGTTCATTATTTTCCGCCCTAATTAGCTGCCCCCATATTGCGTATCATGCCTGAACTTTCAATCACAATCCGAGGGTTTTGAAGAAACTTCCTAATTCATTGCTCCATAGGTTTGAAAAAATTGTCTGCTCAACAACGTAAATAACGCAATGAACGTGGCTGAACAGAAACTGTCAAAATGAAAGGCATTGCGATCGATTACCATTTTATGTGTTTTATGCAATTACCCCGCCGGATTGAAATCCCATCTTTCCTTTAACCCGAGGCACGAGACCCGCTATGGGGCCCCCTCAGCTGCAGCTTAGCTGTGAGCCATCTACGTTGTTGACGTTGAATAAGAAAAGCCATCTGCGACTAACTATATATTCCCATGGATATTTTAGCCGGTTTAACCGATATCAAACCATTTTTTTCTAACGGGTGTTACGTTAGACAAAAAAATATGTCGGAAGTTTAACTGAAGGATTGAAACTAAAAACTAGTTATGCTTATTTAGGCTAATTTACGCAAGTAACAACGTTTTTGATGCGGTTTTCACCAATGGAAGGAAAGGTTTTTGTGTATAATTAATTATGGTTTTGTATAAATTGGTTGAAATATGAAGATTATTGTCGAAGATGTCGGAATAAATCATGCAGACTGGGAACTGCGCCGCGTAAGCCGTAACAGATGTACATCAAATCTATGTTGTACAGAATTGTAGATCTTAAAAAGTGCAACAAAAAATACACAATAGCATATGTCTATCCTCTAAGGATGACCTACAGCACGGTAATATTATCATACAGTATGGTAACTCGGCCGTATCTTGGAAATAAATGCCTACAGCCGCGCGGTACGTAAACATGCGATAGGGCTGCCCGCCTCCAGCATTTTAAATTTACCTACTTTGTGTTTCCATTTAGTTTTGTGATTGTAAATATACTTTTTTATATGAACAAATAAAATACTTTGTGAATTAAATAGGAAGTGTTCAATAAAAATGCGTGTTGTTTTTTAATTGGAAGATTTAATTAAAAAACCATGTTTATGTTTGAATAACAAATCAGTCTTATAAATTTGCGACCGAAAAATATTTGCGCCTCGCCTATGACGTACGAAATGCTTTATTTTTAAAGATATTAATCTGAAATACTTAATCTGAGAAAATTTCAACTATCTAGTGACTGACAGACGGTCAATTTTTTTTTTTCTAGTATTATTCATACACACAGTACAAAGTATAAACAACTATTATTAATATTATAATACCACGTCTTTACTTTGAATTATACAAACTAACAAAACAAAACACACATGCCCCGAGGTTTTAACACAAGCGTACCTACCGTATCATGATTCATGATCCGCCTATAAGTACCTATTTCACTCGTGTCAATCACTTTCCTTTTCTCTATTCACTTTATTTATTAATCCAGAAATCTTTTTTTTCGGGATATAAAAGGAAATACATACCCATTAAAAAGACACACATTATGTACCTACCTACTAGTAAGTAACATTATTTTATAGTCTTACCTTTCAGTTTCCAAGTAATCTAAAAAAAGTTATCTCTGGATGCGTTATTGACGAATTCATGCAACCAAAAACAGCACAATATGTCCTACTCGCCATATTAAATATGTACTTGCGCGGTTATTGTTAAAAAAACAACACACTGTCCGTTCGTCACTGCGGCACAGTCGCCACTGTCTGCATGCCAAACTGATGCCAATATCGAGGCGCGTAGGCATAGCTCGCGCTTCGTCCGTTTGTATGAAGTTGGAATACTGTATGATAATATTACTGTGCCTACAGTAACCATTTTGGTCTTTCAGAATTTGATAAAAATTTCATTGTTATTTAAAGCTATTTTGACCGGTATTATAAAATGTACGTTATTATAAACCTTATCCAATAAAATATGGTATTTAAATTGGACATTGAATTTAGATTATTATATATGACGTGACATCATATTATTAAAATGAATACCTTAAAAGATATCACAGATTCAAAATTACGCGTAACAAAATAATTGTGGTTGACGACAACGCGGGTGCAGCGGCAGAAATCAACGACCTTTTCCTCGGCTATTAGGTATCTAATCCCAGTAATACCTAAGTACCCGTGGAATATTTTTCCGACATCCAAGCGGGCGAAGCCGCGAACAAAAGCTAGTTAAAGTACCTAATATAATAAGCGAATTTTCATAAGGCAACACGTATTTTCTTACCCATATCTGACGAAGTTAGAGATGTAATGGATGCACAGTTTGGACACTCGTTGCTCCTGCTGCGTGAAGTTTTGCTGATGATGTGTCAGGGAGACTGGCACGCCCAAGTAATATGGCAGCTCCTCGCCATGAACCGAACCTGGCCTCTGTATAAAAACCATTTTAATTATTCAGTTTATTTCTTCTATTAGTCGGAAATAAACTAGTAGTTTATAATTACCGCTCATTGCACGATCGTTGGTCATAAGTTTTACTGCTGGGCCTTATCCAGTAGTAAAAGTTATAACCCAAGATCCAGGGTAGTTTTGCCCACTACTCTACATTTCAGCGTTACATTCTGTAAACCCAACGTATGAACGTATGATACAAGATCTTCTACCGTTAGTGTTGGATGAGGTTTGTATAACATTCTCAATTACTTCCGCAGTTACGTAGAATATTACCCTTAGCACTAACCGTCAAACTTGACCCCAATCTAAACCAAAAGCCCGAATAGTCCTATTAACAACTTATCAAGTGGTGGCACTAGGGTTGTCGAAATAACAAACAGGTGTATAGACATCGTGCAATTCACCGCGCAACCGCACGTGCGTCGACACATTATGACAACCGCAGCCCTGTCAACGGCTGATTTAACAACTTAGTGCATGTCATATTGCAGGATCTAAAATAATAATAATAATACATTTTTTATTCAATTAGTATAAAGTAAGAGAATGATTTACATTAATTGCAATTGAGGAAAAATTAATTCTAGATGTAAAGTAGACTTGCCTGATCTAGGTTTATGAAAACCTGTGTTTCAGGTATTCATCTATACATATAATAAAATAGTAAAGAAGATTTTTTGTCCGTTTGTGTGAATGTATGTTCCGGACTGGCGCAAAACCGGCTGAACGAATTTGCCTTTTTTGGTGTTGGGAAATCCTGGCCCCAGCTGTTAACTACACTCGAGAGCAATGAATCCGGGTCACTTAAAGAATGTTAAAAATCTCGGAAACTAAAAATGATAGGTTAATGCAATAAATTGTATTTAATAGACAATGTAATACTCCTTAAATGAAAGTAAAAAAAATATGAGTCACCATACATTTTATTAACACAAAATTACATAAAGAAAAAAACTGCTGATCTCTCCTTAAAACAAAAATAGGAAACATGAAATTTTTGAACTTTATTACGATTTTCTTGAATTTTATTACTTCGTATTGCCTCCTCGTGCTTCCATTACTGCGTTTACGCGGTTTGGCATGCTGTACACCAAGTTCCTTATACGATTTTGGGGAATATTCTCCCATTCCTCTGTGAGAGCAATTTTGAGCTCACGAAGCGTGATTGGGGGAGGGTTTCGTTGTTTTACGCATCTGCCTAGCTCGTCCCAAGCATGCTCGATCGGGTTGATATCCGGGCTGCGCGCTGGCCACTCCATACGAGTAATGTTCATCTCTTGAAGGTAGTCATTCACAATCCTACCTGTATGAGGTCGGGCATTGTCATGCATAAATATAGCATCCTCACCTAAATTGACCATAAATGGACCAACGTGATCATTGAGGATTTCTTCCACATATCTTTCGCTAGTTAAAGAGCCGTTTTCTATGATCACCAGCTCTGTGCGACTTTCAGAAGAAATTCCGGCCCACACAAGTACAGACCCACCACCGTAGGCTACTTTTTCTTCGATGCATGCTTGCTTGAATCTTTCCCCTGGTCTTCGATACACTCTGTGTCTTCCATCGTGCTTGTAGAGCATAAATTTTGATTCGTCGGAGAACATAACTTTTGACCAATCTTCAATACTCCAATTTACGTGGCTCTGGGCATATCTTAGTCTTGAAATACGATACCCACGCTCCAGTTTAGGGCCGTTTGCAGGTCTAAGGGGTTTTAAGTTAGATTCAGCAAGCCGACGTATTACTGTCTATGCAATTGGGTTACTTCCTCCGAGGCGTCGAAACTGATTTGTGAGTTCAGTTCCTGTAAGAAAGCGATTTCAAAGCATGGTGTTCACCAAGTATCGGTCTTCTCGTGCTGTGGTACACCTGGTTCTGCCCGTTCCTGGTCTGCGTAGGTTAGAACCAGTTTCTTCGTAACGTCGGAGAACTCTTTGTACTGTTGACAGCGACACACCGACAGTCCTGGCTGTATCGCGCTGACTCCGGCCGGTTTCCAGCATTGTAAGTATTCTGGTGCATTCTTCAGGCGTAAGCGACATAATTTCAGCTTGAATAATGAATATAGAGCACTATCAACATGGTTTATGTACCCACATAAATGACAGATTACAAACAAAAGCAAAACCAAATGCTGTAATTTCGTAGTTCCATCTTCGAAAGTGGCCCTTTTTCAAATTTGATTTTTTTATGATATAACTTTACAATAACTAAGAAGTTTTAATACCTTCATTTAAGGAGTATTACATTGTCTATTAAATACAATTTATTGCATTAACCTAGCATTTTTAGTTTCCGAGATTTTTAGGATTCTTTAAGTGACCCGGATTCATTGCTCTCGAGTGTAGTTGAAATGTGTATAAAAAAACGTTATCTTTTTTAAAAGGGAATCACAACATACAGTACTATGTTTCTATCTAGGAAGCGAGAAAAGTTAAATTAAGTTATGGAACTAAAAAATCTTTTTAATCGTTTTATAAAGATTATTTAGAAGAAAGAAGAAGAAGATTATTATCGATTACTTCTCAGTAATCGATAACGAATAAATCGGTAAAATCTCAGAATGTGTATGAAAATCGAATGTCAAGTGCCTATCAATCGTTTGGTAGAATCGATTCATAGCGAATTGAGTTCCTTTAATTTTTCTTGACAGGCAGAAAAAACCGGCACTCCACGGCACCATAAACTATACGTAGTATCCCTATGTAGTCTGTGCATAAACTGCATAGAGAAACCACGAGATACGACGAGAAATCACGGCACTCGTTATTTTTCTTTCGTTCAGTCGTTAGTTTTATTGTATAACCTTCGGCTTTACATATTATAAAGGACTATTCGACGGATCTTGCTACTTTGAATTAACTGGCTCTCTATTTTGGACAACTGATTACGCCTATCGATCGGATATTGACGACATCGGTCGCTGTGTGAATTGTACCATTGCGACTGATCACAGTTACTCTATTGGCAGAAGAGTCTTGGACGATGAGGTTATTTTATCAGTTATTTTCAGTGGCGTGCATCTCAGCCTGTGAGTACCTATTGAAATCGAGCTTTGATAGAATTAAGAATTGGATAGTATATATTAAAATAAAGCAAAGACGGTCGGGCAAAGTGTCATTGGGTTTTTCTTTCTGGAATTTCTCAGTGCCCGGTTGATGACAATAGGCTCGCCCCCTATTACATGGGACTTAAACATAACGGGCGAAATGTAGGTGTACTATAGGTACACTTCTGCCCAACTCTTCGGGGAAACAAGGTGTGATGTTATGTTATATAATAAAACAATACTTACTTAATTTCTAATTAGTCGATTAGTTAGCCATAGGATCTATGCTCATAAAAAGGGGTCAAGTCCCGATGGGACCGATTCGGTCCCAGGCTTTGGTGCTTTGAGGTATTGACAGTTATTGGGACCTTTTCGGTCTCGGCCGGGACGTATCATGCATCAGAATTAGGTACATGTAATAAAGCTTGTTTATCGTTAAACATGATTTAAATAGTTAACTTATTTCAGGTAACCAGTGAGAACTATGTATGCCAAGCATGTTGGAACTTGGCCCAAGATGTGGATGATATTGTCATAATTATTGAAGATGAATAATAAATATTTTATGCATGTATAGGTGTTTTATTTTAATTTTTCTTCTACCTTTTTTAAAAGGTATTCTATGTGCAGAATATTGGATGAAGAGACTTGTCTTCGACTGTAGTGACAGCGCGTGCTAAATGTGTCAGATCTTCGACACGTCACACATATGCATAAAACCATTACACAACCGAAGCCATTCAAAAATATTTCGCAAATCATATAAAAACTACAACGTTATGTGACCTCACATACTTCTTAGAATTCCTGGATAGCCAAATTTCACCAAATTGTCAGTAAGGCCTTGTTATTATATCATCTTACAAATAAGACTAGTTTGATTGAGTTAACACCTGGGCCCAGGAAACTATGGAGTCTTTCCCTTCTCCTTTGGCACACAGATAACCTGGATAACACATAGGGCACCTTTAACCTCGGTAGTACGTTCCCGTGGGATATTTTCTGACACCCACGCGGTTGATATATTATTTTGAGAGGTGTAAATCAAACTGCGGAATATAATAGACGTAATTTAATTCATGTCATAGCCTAACACTACATTCTAGTCAACGTTTAATTTATTAGAAATGTGATATATTTTGTGCTGTCCAAAGTAGGCTACCAGTCAAAAACACTAACAAAACTATTAATCAAGCTTTAAAACAGAAAACTCGCTGACGTCCGCTTCAATCAAAAGAAGTTTAGTCTATGTTTACTTAGAAAAGTTACTTTCCAAAATATAGCTGTTTGTTTGTTCATTCAGTTAACGGAATCTATTTCAAACAGAGTTTATGGCCGACATAAACGAAGATTAACAACTTTGGAGAATAAAAGCGCTACGCCACCATCCCAGTTGATAAGCCGTTGCCAAGATCCACGTTATGTTGAGTGTGCATGTCGCCGATATACATACTAACTGGCAAATACAATCTACATGAAGCAGTATCATAGGGGTTTTTCGGACGACGAAAATGGTAAAAAAAAATTGCACTTGGTATACTTTCTGTGAAATTTTTGTTTAACAATTTTGTGACCCAAATCAAAAAGACATAGTTTGCAATTACGAACCAAATGTCTTCAGTACTGTGCGTTTGCACTGGCGAAACATCACAACAAAACAATGTTCCTGAAATTTCTAGTTCCTGTCAAATATTGTATGGAACTTTGACAGAAACTAAAGATTTCAACATGTTTTGATGTGAATGTTTCGCCAGTGCCAACGCATAGTAAGTCGTACACTCTGAATCTTGTTTGATAAAGGATACGATGACTGCTTGTATTCCGAGTTTAAAAGTCCTTTCCTTTTGTTCTTTTGACATAAAACCGCGTACAAGAGTTGTCAGTGTCATCTTTGTTATGTAATAATTCACACTGACAGAAAATTTACATTGATGAAATTCGGCCATAGATATTTATCTTACCTGTGGATAATCCTTGTCTTGTGAGAGATGGTGGAAATGCGTGAAGTAAGTCGTGCCGCCTCTCAGCGCGTGGAGATAACCCAGTCTGATCAGTGGCGCTGCAGTTCGTCCGTCACTTAGCACCTGAATTAAATTAATATTTGAATAAAGTGCTTCAAAGGTTTTCGTGAAAAAAAATGTTGAAAAGTACAACACAAAGAAAGAATTGATAAAACTTGGCAAAGCATTTCCAACATGCAACTTTTGATTGAATTGTAAAAAATGCAGTTTTTTTTTTGCGTTCTTGTTTTTTTTTTTTCAAATCTTATTATTTGAATAATTTTTAATCATTCAATCATACTAACGTAGTTACATAATGAAATAAAATTTTATATTTCTTACTTTATTGCCACAATACAAACTACAATTAGTAATTTCATCAGCTGAAACATAACAATGTCGTCCTGTTATTAGGCGTTGCAAGTATTTTCCAATAAAGCCTTTCAACGCGGCCATCGTGTATTCAGCATGCGCGGGCGTCATTAACTCCCTTTGTACGGCGAAAGAGCGTTCGGTGAGGAGCGAAAACCACTTGAAGCTTAAATTGAGATCGTCTGCGATGCCGACGCCGCACCCCGACCGCGCGCTCCACTAATGTCAACTCAACCGAAAATTATCAGTTTTCAGCAGTTTTATTTACTATCGATGATTATAATCGTGTTTAATTCTATATTCACAGTACAAAAACAAACGAGGACTATTTAGATTCAGAGTATGCCTCCTCCATTACTGCTGATATTATATTCAAGCACGCCAGTGTACACGGCTAATATCACTCTGTTATTTCTATTTGTATTAACATTAATAAAAGATCTTCTCAATTAAATTCGTAATGACATTTCAAGTGTTTTCGTCTGTGAATGAGGCGTTTTGGGAACAAGTGCGTTTAAGTGTTGCTGTATTCCTAAATTATCCCCATATTTTTAATAAGATTAGCGTTGCTTGTAATAACGTCTCAGTTTACGAAGATAATGAAGTTTAAACCGGGCTATTCAAAGGATCAACTTGCTTCTGTTGAAATATACTCGTATTATTACAGTTACCTACCCGTGGAAGTTAAGGTAGCTTCCGCGGTCAGAACAATTAAGGTACCTACATTATACATGTACATAGACAGCACACACTTGATGTCCTGTCTTCCACAACGTGTGGGGTAAACAGACGCGTCAAGCTTCGTGCAGACTAGCGCGACGCGACACCGGTTATTGTTACAACGTGAAATTTTCTTAGAAATTGTATTGTTCGAGTCGCCTAGCGACGTCGAGTCGTGCTGGTCTGAACGAGCCTTCACTCACCTCAAGCGTGGCGTCACGCACACTGAGCGGGTTCTGCACGGGCTTGTCCCAGTCCGTATACTCGTTCTTCAAGGTCGAATAGATCTCGTTGAGGTGGTAATAGTATGCGTTCCGGACGAATGTGCGAAGAATGCGGTCCCGTCGGCTCTCGTTGAAGCCAAACTCCAAGTCTTGGGCGTTAAATTCAAGGTAAGATTCTGCAAGGAAGGCATTCCTCTCATTTGCATGTATTTATCGTTCGCTTGGAAGGCATAATTCAATTTATTCTGAAGTATGTTAACGCTACATGAATTACAACTTCAACACTTGGAACCATAAAACACAAGCTCTAGTTATACGTCGTTTTGCTATACTGTTCACATAAAGCGAGGATTGATATAAATAGTCTAATTCATAAATTTAAATGGAGACGTAATTAAGACAGATATTAACACCGTATATTACGCCTGTTTGTTTGTACGACAAGAAATACCTCGTGTACAAGTGAGGAGAAGAGAAATACATAGTACTTGAGACTTGACATACTTAATGATTATAAAGGGTTATGGTGCTGTTGCCTTTTTCACAAGAAAGACTTGAACGTTAAGAAACAGGGGCTGCGAGGAATTTGTAAAATAGGTATTTGGAGAAACTATTGCCGTCGTCTTTCCTCAAAACTGCCTCTGTAGAGAGCGATGGGACAGCTGCAGCTCAGACCGATTATATCACAAAAAAAATTGACGACATCGACGTGTCGTATTCCACTTTTTTCTCCTCGAAAACTGAGCCGATTCAATTATTTTTTACATTAAAATTTTAAGAAAGAGTATGTCTAGGTTCCTATCATTTTCTTTTATGTTAAAAATTTGTCTGGTAGTCCTCTAATCACGGCGGTAAAAATAGAGCATTTTTTTCAATTTTTGGAGGGTCATATTTTCTTTACCAATAAGTTGCTGAAAAAAAGAAAATAACAGGGACGTGTCTACAGCAGACCATGATTTTATGAAAAAAAAAATATTGCTCTAGAGGCATTATTCAGGAAGAAAACAGGGGAATACATTTGTATGGAGAATCGCAGGCCCTGTTCCCTCTACGTGATAAATCTATGGTAGTATTTATACTCTCTGAATTTTGATGAGCTGCGGAATGAAAAACATTTTGTATGTAGTTGCAGATTTCAAGGCACTTTAGGTAATTCATGAGCCATGCGGAACGTGAACAGGCTCTCTCTGGTTTCTATGATCACCTTCAAGATTCGATTGCTAATTATGTTGTTGTTTGTTGTAAGTGTTGTTACCGGTGGTGGTGAGTCCAAACAGCAGCTCTCTGTGCGAAAAGTCGGCGAGTTCGTGTCCGGCGGCGTTGGCGACGGCCGCTGCGCCCGCGCCGAGCCGGGAGCTGTCCGTTGGAGGGGGCGCCTGACAACACATCATACTTTTATTATAATAATATCAGAGAAAGTTGATAAAGATTAAGACCAATATAATATCGCCTGAAGAGGGTGAAATTATTCTGAAATATTTCGCTGTTTTGATTATTAATCAATACATTATTAACAATACTAAATTAATCATAATATTATGATAATTGGTAGCTATTTGCAACGTTGCCAACTTTAATTTACAAGACTAAAGTTTTGTATAGAATTAATTTTATTACACAAATGTTAAGTTTTTCACATACCTGATGATAATTTAAAAAATTCAAGGTAATGAGGATAAGTTTCGTATAACGATATTTTTGTGGTTATAAGAGTATACTATATGAAGTCCTACATTTAATGAACCTTCGGAAATTAGAACACGATAGGAAAATAACATTTAATTCCTTTGATTTTTTAAATTAAATGCATTTATATAAATTATTGGTACCTACTGAGTTATTGACATAAAATGATATAATAGTGATATTGATACATTTTAAATACGAAATGAATTTTAAATATTAATCTACTGTTTTTTTTAAAATTATGTACAAGTTTACAGAGACAAAAAATTATATAAAAAATAAATAATCAGCTCATTGGGCATCAAAAAATTCGTCCGCATCTCTGTCAGTGGGAAAAGTGCCCAAAAGGCTGGCAGCGTTGCCACGTTGGATGGCAATGCTGATTCTTTGACCTAAAAGTTGGCCAGCCCTTTGGTCACGTGAAGATTCGACCAACCGCTTGGCGAAGTCCAGAAATACTCGATGAGCACTCGGACCCCACGGCCCTAGTGTTTCAACACCAAACGGCTCAAAAATATAGCTACCAATAAGGTTGTTATATTTGCGCCGTTTGAGGTTTTCTGCACATGCAGCAGCCGCCCCAGCACAGTCCGCCGTGCTAGGAAGATGGGATGGTACTAGGGTGTCGACACAGGTTGCATCCCACACCAAGGCCCACCCAACTTCCAAGTCGTTATGGTCACTCCGTCTGGCCTCTTCCCATCGTCGCGTGCCAAGCCATTGGGATCTTAAACAGCTGGCACCCCGGCGGTGACAAGAGCCCGAAGGATGATTTCATTATTGCTTGCGTGCCGTGCCAAACGACCAGCGCTCTTGCTGCAGGAAAGACCATGGTATCCGATGCGGTCCACTGCTACTCCGCATTGACAGCGATGCGGAGCCCCGCAGGGAGCGCCCAAACGCAGACTTGTAATGTTTTTTGTAATTGTTATTATTTCATTTATTATCACTGTAATATTTTCAACAAAATGTATTTTGTTATGAAATAAATTACGTATGACTCTATTAGTCGCAAAAAATATCATTTTCATTAAAAAAAATGGCCAAAACATGCATAAATGCTAGTCGTTACAGTTAGCAACAACGGTATACAAACAGCACTTTCAATGGAGTTGTTAATTGAAAGAATGATAACAATGATAAAACATAAAATTTAATTTTCTTTAGTACGAGTCCGTAAAATGCTTTTTCTTGTGGAATAAAAAGAACTCTAAACGATACTAATATAAAGAGAAAATGAATGTTAGCGTATTTGAATAAGAAAAGTATTAGGCAGGCAGACGTAGTCGCGACTCACGATTGGCGAAAATATTTTGTGTTGGTTGTAGTACAAATAAATACATAAAATAGTTAAAGCAGCATGTAATTAAATATTAGTCCTTTTGTTTTTATATAGTTGATTATAGTCACCTAGTGAAAAAAAGATGAATCCCTATTTTTCTGGTCCCGCCATAACTTGAGAACTGCTGCACCAAATTAGATATTTCTTTTTTGCTGTGTTCGTTATTCTCAGGACAAGGTTCTTAGGATTGGTAGGTGAAGGTAGGGTAGGTAGGTAGGTAAGTATGCAAGTAGTTAGGTAGGTAGGTAGGTATGTAGGGTAGGTAGGTGTAGGTAGGTATAGGTTATTTAAGTATGTAAGTAGGTAGGTAGGTAGTTAGTGTATGTAGGTAGATAGGTAGGTTAGGGTAGGTAGATAGGTAGGTGCGCCTTAGATAAGTACTTGCTACCCGTGCAAAGCCATGGCGGGCAGCTAGTAATTGTATATATTTAAGCGTTTTAATTAATGTTATTAATAAAGAAAACCAATTTAGTATTAGCAATTTCCTCGAAAGTCAATTTAAAGCACTAGAGATTAGTAATAATATTAAATAACATTTCGGAGATTAGGTCACAGTAGGGTGAAGTAGAGGCTGAAGTTCACCCCAATTTATATTCACATAAAATCAAGATAGGATATAACCTATCCTCTGGGTACCCTAATACCATTAATTGATACATATTATACAGAACCCAAATTGCTAGTCAAGGGCCGACGTTAGGCATCAAAAGTTATCCAGGTAGGCCGTTGTTACACTGTATCCTGCAAACTGCGGCATTCAGGTGAAATTCTAGACGCCTCAATATTCTAATTGGTTCTCGATATCTGGCCGCTTCGAATGTAAATCAACAATTGTGTAGCCGATACGGGGAATCAAAATGGCTTCGTTTAATGTTATTGGTTCTATTTATGTTTACCTATAGATTTTATATAATATATGTAGGTGAGAGATCATTTTAGCTCAATATTTTTTCCATGCACAATACTTATAGCTCGTGGCTAAGTAATAACTGCCGCACGGGTCGATCCGTCAGGTTAAGCTACGCTTGCCGGGGTTGGTCTGTGGATGGGTGACCATCTTTACGTACCGAGACTCCTCCGTGCCTCGGAAAGCACGTTAAGCCGTTGGTCCCGGCTGTCATTCGTGGATCTTTGACAGTCGTTACGGGTCGTCAGAAGCCCGAAAGTCTGACAACCAGTCTTACCAAGGGGTATCGTATCACCCAATTACTGGGTTGTGGAGGTCAGATAGGCAGTCGCTCCATATAAAATACTGGTATTCAGCTGCATCCGGTTAGACTGGAAGCTGACCCCAATGTAGTTGGGAAAAGGCTAGGCAGATGATGATGATGGTGCACAATACTTATACAATACGATACGACGATTACGAATGCGTGTATTTATACAATTAAATGATATTTTAAAGTCTGCTCTTTTCTATCTGCCTGCTCATGCTTCGCATAAAGGTCTATTATGTTTAAAAAAGAACTACAGAATTATATACGTTAAATAAATCACACCTAGGTATTACGACATACGTAAAAAGAAAAGAAAATAAACAGTAAATGTACAATCAAGCGTCATATTTTCCGCAACAGTGCCTGTGACACAGGTGCGACGTCAATTTGTTAGCGAAAACATCCTGTTAATTTCATCAAAGGGGTTGTTCGTCCGAAGCCGGTACATTAATTAGCGATTTTGAGAATGAGGTGCAAGAGGAAGACTAACGATATATACGACAGGTTTGTGGTAAATTGAGCTCATAACATGACGTGTTCTTCATGATCAAAAGACTGATTTGGGCTGAAAAAGCATGTCTAACTTTAATAAATTAGTTTGAGCTGAAATCAGATCAGACGAGCATTGGGTAGGGATGTACCTAACCTACCTACCTACATACCTACCCTACCTACCTACATACTTGCCTATCTACCTACCTATCCTAGGTACCTACCTATGTACTACATACCTATAGTACATACCTATGTACTATCGCGGACACTGGCGCTTGACCACTTTTTACTTTCATTTTTTTTTTGCCTGAGCAATAAGGTTGAAAAGTGGTCAGGTGCCAGTGTCCGCGATAGTACTTACCTAAACACACATAGCATCACGCCTGTATTCTCGGAAGGGTTGGGCAGTGGTGTACCTATAGTACACTCACATTTCACCAGTTATGTTTAAGTCCCATAATATACGAGTATAATAAGAGGCGAGCCTATTGCCACCAACCGGGCACAAATCTAAACTACGAGCGGCTACTGAGAAACTTTAGATGGAAAAAGTCCAATAACACTTTCCCCGGCTTGAGAATCGAACCCAGGACCTCAAGCTCAGCAGTAGCGCTTGCGACCACTAGGCCAACGAGGCAGTCCACTAGACCTACCTAAAGTCTGTACAAAACATGAAAAAATGCATTTTCGTTTAAAATATAACATAAGTCAAAGTTAAGAAACTAAAAAAAAACACACAGCTTAAAAACTTAGCTAACAGTTGAAAGCACGTAGGTATCGACTTCAAGCACTGAAACTATAACTTGGCAAATATTGGTAAAGTTTCGTCTCAGTGCTTGTGTTATAATAACTTGACATCAAAGCTACTCGTATATTACAGGGTGTAAGAGAAATCGACACGCAAGCTTCAGTTACCATAAACTCAGTACATGTCATGATTCTAGGCCCACCAGAGTTGAAATTCTTCAAGTTATTTTAAAAAAAAACTGCTGAATTCATGGCAACAGTTTGCGTGACGATGATTACACCGTATTTATTGCAGTATGTACAAAAAAGTAAATACAAGCCTAAATCTAAAAATGGAAACTCACGGAAGGGTTGACGATGACAGTGCCGTCAACAAAGGGTGCGAATCCCGGCAGAAACCGCGGCGGGTCCAACCGCACCGCCAGTAGCTCTGCCAGTGGCTTGTTCCTCAAACACGGCGCGAGGTCGTCCTCCAACAGGTCCCCGTGACACCCCGTCTGTTCTGCCACCTGGTCATACAATACTTATGAAGCTGTTAAAAGATTGCCCCAGTCTCTTCTCTCTTTAAAGTGTCCTCAAATCTCAACATCCGTCATCTAAATGTCAGTGTCACATAAAAAGTTATTCTTTCAGAAACATTTACCGAGATTTAATGACTTTTAAACATGATTTTCTACGAAACAGAAACTTAAGGGTACGCTAGTCGGTCATTCTTCCATACAAACGTACTATGGTGATTACTCGTCTGTTTGACTTGCAATTTGTCTTGTCATTATATAGCCCTGTATGGAAGCAGAATTGGTAAAATGTATTGGTTTGGAAGTTATGAGGTTCGAAACTTCCATATTTCAATACTAATTTTAACTTATGTAGTAAGAAAATGGCAAAATAGAAACCGTATAAGAATAGATCATTTATTTAATAGTTCAAATAATTTTATTTTTAGTAAATATATCCAGTAGCTATTTCATAATAGAAATCTATACGCCCAAATTTCTGAAATTTTACGCGCTGGTTTTCGTTATAAATCATCGTCTATTTCACTAAATAAAAATATAAATAAAAACTTCATAAATAAATACTGAATAAATAAAACGAAATAAGTAAATAATTAGATTAATTAGCATGCATATAAGTCACGCCCATCAACGAGTTCGAGCCGTCGACTAGTGTACCCTTAAGTGAAAATATAAAAAGATTCCACTTTTTCCATCGCAAATTGGATAAGTAGAATGCAAGAAAACTTTCCGTGTTCCCAATTTCGGTTCCCCTTATTTTTTCTAAACAAAGTACTCTCCCCTGTTTAACAGGAAGCCCACACCCGATATTCTTAAACGTAAAGGTACCTTTCTTTTTATCGTGAGCGGTTCCCTCTGCAGCGCCCATGAACTCAGCCCCGACCCACTTAACAAGATGACGCGCTTCAGTAGTTCTGAAACAGATAACCTAATTTAATTTTGTCATTTTGAACAAGGATCACCCAGATAATGAAATCTCTTCTAAAGAAAAAAACATTTTTATTTCTCCCTCCGTTTCTCGTATTCTTTAATAATAAACTTTTCAGAAATAGTCTCGAGTGTGATGTTGACCTTATTTTCAAATTACGCGGAGGAAGCTGCCCTCTTGTGCATGTCTGATGTGACCCTTTTGAATCGCATTAAGTGACGGAGGATCTAAACGGGATGGTGACACGAAATAATGAAATCAGCCCAGAGCGGTATAATTACGCACAGTGCCAGTCCCACGCGCGTACTCGCACGTGAGCGGACCGCCACGCGCGCCCCAAGCTCCCCTCCCCCCATAGAACCCACAGAGATCCTTACTGTTCCAGCTGTCAAGTTCATTAAAAATATTCCTAATTTATTCAATTTCATGACATTTGGGATTACTTATTGTTAGAACTTGAAAATTACCTACGTAGGTCATCACGCTCGCAATTATTCTAAAGGATTTTCCCAATAAAATATGAATGGATACGATGGCATTTAGCGTGGTTTTTCTGACCATTACTCACTCGCTCACTCATTAGTGAACATATTTGTCACCTTAATGAATTAATTGGACAATTCATACCCCTGGCGACAGGCGAGACAGCGAGGAAGTTGGCGAGCGCAGCCCCCGTGCCGTGGCCCATGATCGTGACCCGCTCAGGGTCGCCCCCGAACGCCGGCAGGTTCTCCCGCAGCCAGTGCAGCCCCGCCACCAGGTCCATTAGACCAAAGTTACCCTGCGCCGAACCCTTAGCACCAGTTTTTAAAAAACCTGCCAACAAACAAACAACACCTAAAAGTTAAAATAATAGAAAATTTCCAACGAATATAAATTTCAAAGTATAAAATGTACACATAAATACACATTACGACTTCGACTATGCCTTGTAGCTGAGAAATAGTGGCTCATAATGTAAAATATTTCACTGTCGCCTGCGGAACAAGACCCGGAAACTACGGAGCGTCTTCAATAAATTATGATATACCTAATGTATTTTTTGCGCACCACGAACACGTTTGTCTGAAGAGATACACTCCAGTGGATAGCGACACTTATGTAAATACGAAAACTTACACATTTCATACAATCCCTCAGATGTGTCATCGTTATTCAAAGTTTCCTCTCACGAAAATTGTTCACAAGTGAATCAATATTTTCTATCACATCAATTTCGAGTAGTGACTTCGAAAACAAATGTTTGGAATAGTGTGTAGGGTACGAGGTGTATCGTTTCGATATTTGTATTATAGTTATAGTGTAAGTAGTTTTCTCAATTTGGTACATTTAATTTTAAGTTAGCTATGTTTAAAAATAAGGCACGAATAAACATATTTTTGCCAAAAATATACCGCAAGTTTTTGCTTAGGTAGCTCAAATTATTCGCCCAACGACGTATTAAAGTTGTCGAAACGCTAAAAGCATTCTTGAATACTTTCTGATTACATTACAACAACAAACAGAAAGAAGTGAAAACAAGTACAATTTTGCAGACAAACGACTTTATTTATGGAAACAATTGCGGTCCACTAGTGCGTACGCGTATACAAGTCTGTTGGGAACATATCGACAGACAGTATGTATTTGGTGTGCTTTCTTTTGATGATATTTTTAATGAGAATTAAATAACCCTTTCATGGGTTTGATTCGGTTAGCTACCTTCATATTTGAAAAAATACAACAGTAAAAGTTTATCCTATGGGAAATATGCTATATCAAAATAAATCATATTTTCTCACTCTGTCTTTAAGTACATCCAAAATTATATGTAAGACCAAATTACACAATGATCATCAGAATCTTTCAGATTGGGATATCAATTATCATCAGAAAAAAATCAATATCAGTTGACGGCTCAAAAAAATAAAACAGAATCCAATAAAATTATATTTGTTGCTGTAAAACGCAGAATAAATTTCGTTTTATTATTTTGAAATCGTTTTTTTACAGCTGCATCAAATGGCGCTCGCTACTGTAAAATATAAAAGTTCGAGAATAGGTACCCCTATTAAAATACCTTCGTAAGGATTTCGGGTTATTTTCCTTGTATTGTTATAGCATAGGCATAGGATCTTCTCTTCTTTTCGTGTAGTTAGGTTTCCTCACGATGTTTTCCTTCACCGTTTTTGAAGCAAGTGATAATTATACAATACGCACATGAATCTGAAAATTCAGAGGTGCGCGCCTTGGGTTCATAGGCATAGGATACTTTACATAGTCTCTAGGACGTCATTACGCGAACAAATTAACTTAGGAATAAATTATAATTGTAGTTTCAAGCAACAATGAAATATTTCGCACTAGGACTCATTCATTCTTCATAGTATGATTATAACGTGTTTTTAGAGAACCGACTGTACGTACCTACGTAGTTTCAGAGCATTAATATAATATTGACGTAAGTTTACTACCTCCGTCAATTTATCTATTTATACGAACAATAAAGCTGAAGAGTTTATATTTTTGTTTGTTTGTTTGTTTGAAAGCAACACTGGAACTAGGTACTATTCGGATTTGCATAATTATTTTTGCATTTGATAGCCCAATTTGTGTATGTGTGTGAGTTTAAATGTTTGTAAACGCACCCACAATACAGGAGAAATACCTAGTGTAGGGCAAAGTTATTAAAAAAAAAAACGAGGTAGAATAGAGGCTAACATCACGCTAGGAAAAACAGGAGCCGAGCAAAAAAAAAAAGAATGAACGCTAAGCGAAAACAAAGTAATAGCGCGGGAAGGCGATGCGATGCGACGCGGTGGATCGGGAGATAAATAAATTTCACGCGAACGAAATCGCGAGCAGAAGGTAGTATATAGTTTTCAGAACCTCGATTATAATAAATCCTCCACGTGTCAGTTACATACAGGATAAGTTTTTATTCAGTGCGCAAATTTTTACAGGGTGTTCTACCCATGAATATGAACAACTTTCACTATGGGACCATCTCTGAAATCTCGAAAAAAAATATCAGCAGATTCATACATTTTGGTCGAGTAGGTATTGAACTTTTGTAAGAAACAGCTGTTTTTTTTTTTCGTGATTTCAGAGATGGTCCCATAGTGAAAGTTGTTCATATTCATGGGTAGAAAATCCTGTGAAAATTTGCGCACTGAATAAAAACTTATCCTGTATACACAATACGCTTAGCTAGTTCATGTTTAATGTTACGAAAAAACGAATTAATTAATTTATAATTACACTAGATAGATATAATTAAAGAAGCCGCCCACTACCCGGCAAAAATAGTTAAAGGGTAATCTTGAAATAAACTGGTTGTAATTACAGCGGTCGTTACCGACAACAGACAATGATAGCGCTCTATTATAGACATTTTATAACGAGCCTGTAATTAAAACGGTGAAGTAAACCGATATTCTATTAACGCCTGTTTTAAAGAACTCAAAGTGACTGATAATTGAAGATTTTTCTCAACAATTTTTTACAGAACGCCAATTGGTTTTCTTTATCAACAGCGTTAAATGTAAGTATAACATCTAGTTTTTTGCAATGCACTACTTTAACAAACCTAGACGATTTTTATTTTGCCTCACAATATCTCTTCTCTCTCCTACAGCGTCTATGGCAGCCATACTCCACCTTTTTTTTATAGGGGCCACAAACACATTTCAGTCATGGTGTCGAAGGCTTCAAGCAAAAATTATTTAGGTCTTAATTAAAACGTAATTCCAAGTTAACGATGTAGTTACTTTATTAATGAAAAAAAATAAGTTTTAACAGATGTTTATTAAATATGTTTTAATGCGATTTTGATACTGTGAACACTTTTTCAAAACTATATCATGATCTGGATTGTCGCTACATGCTATCCTTATAACATCATCCAGCTATGAATGACTAATAATAGGCTGCGTTCCGATTCACGCCAAAATCGCTGATAGCTAGCTAGCGTTTTGAAATACTCATTCTCTGATGAGCGCGAAATTTAAAATCTTTTACAATAATTTTGTAACTTCAGATGGGCCAATAACAAAGGCCCGGCGGGCCGCAGGTTGAGTATAGCTGGTTTATGGGATAAGTGAAAATGTGTGGGCTATGCCTATTTTCATAGCGGCTTCAAAAACCTGACCTGACCACAACATGATTGGAAAAGGGTTAGCTCGATCAATCATCTCAGTCTATCGCAGTCCACTGTTGGACATAGGTCCCTCCCAAGCTGCGCCAAATCACCCTGTCCTCCGCACTAGGCACTTTTTTAAGGTCGTCGGTCTATCTAGCTGTGTGGCGTCTCACACTACGCTAGCCGATACGCGACCGAAAGGCTAGCTAATTAGCATCAATGACTTACCCAATACTCCTAACCTAAAGTTGATGGTGACGACCACAATGTTGCCGTTGGCCGCCAGCGTGGTGCCGTCGTATGCATTGCCGGAGCTCCATTCATAAGACTCGCCGTGCACGAACACCAAACAAGGCAGCCCCCCGCCCTCGCCTTCCTCACCCCCTGTACACGCAAACATTGGATAACACCCTGAAAACTCTAGATTATATCGCAATGGAGGCTGTTGGGTTATTAATTACAAAGTTATATCTGACTCGAGTTGCTTATTCAGGAAATTAATTAAAACAACTATGTGGTTGTGGTTTCTTGATACTTGTATAACGTTAGCACTGAGCATAGAAGCACAAGACGAGCAGAGTCGTAAGAATGTAACAAATAGTTGGATCAATAAAGATAAACCTTCGAATTGGACTACATTGAAATCTGTGTCTTTATTGCGTATCTTACAAGAAACATGAAGAATATAATAGTAAAAGAAAACACATTTCCTTAGTTTCATCTAGCTTGAGTACAATCAGGTTACACAATATTCAAATCAGACATCATAATATAGGTACATGTTCAATGTGGATTACAACTACCTATAAAACTCTGGATTAATGTCTTATTCATATCTTTGTTTGCATTCCATAATGTAGGTAAACAGGTGTTACAATGGCTTAAAGCTAAGGTACAATTACTGACCCTCCAGGGCACAGCAAAAAGTATAAAATTAAATTAAATTAAAAAACAAATTTAGAAACATTCAAGTTTTTTTAAATATGTTCTAACATTAATTGAAATAGGTTGTGGTACATAATAATTGTTTGGTATAGTCAATAAATTTTTACATAATTTCATATTAAAATATATGTATGTATGAATAAACAACTAACTGTGTATGGTGTCTGTTTGTGTTAAATCATTTTTAGTTCAGGTATTCGTTAATTGTGTAGTATGCTTTTTTAATTAATGTTTGTGTGATCTTATTTGTAAATGTCGTATCGCTGGTTTCATCTTTTATTGCATCTGGTAGTTTATTAAATATTTTTATGGACATTACGTAGGGGCTATTTGAATGTAGTTTCATGCGCGAAAAGGTAACATATTTTTATATCTGACAGATTTTATGTTTATCGCCACGGGTTGTGAAAAATTTCATGTATGTTTTAACAAATTTGCCTATTTCTAGGATATACATATATAGATCGTAAGGCACGATCACGATGGAGGCTACTCCTGACAGCTTATAAATTACGAAGTGGTATCTGATACTGTTAATTAACGATTATCAGGGAGTGCTTCCTAAGTATACCAATAAATAATGTTTTTTTTTTTTTAACTATGGCATCTCGCAGGTATACCACTAAGGTATTTACTGCTCAACCGAACAATCCTGTGGCTGCCTTAAGCACTACACTCAAAGCCTCCAGCCAGGAGCAAAACTATTCTAAATTAAAATTAGGCGAACGCTCGCTAAGGGCACCCCCTGTGGGGTACGAACCTCGGCTTAGGGCGTCGCTGAGGGGAGGACAGCAAGATGGGACAGGCTGGATCAATGATATATCATTATTATTATGCGGGGAATTTAAAGCTACGCGCTCAGCTGCGGCGCGGGCTGGCACTTCATCGGACAAGAATAAATAATGTCTCAAAAATAAAACTTATATAACAACAGTCAGTATGCTAAGCGAATTTTAACATTATAGATAAATAAATATTCATAATTTTATTAGATTAAAAAATGATCATACCTATCCAAAAACCGGCCAAGTGCGTGTCGGACCACGCACAATGAAGGGTTCCGTAGTTGGGATGAACAAACTTAAAATTGTAGTTGAAAAACATGTTTGCCCATACATTCCAACTGCAAATGTAATTAGTACGCACAATATTTAGATTTATTTATCATGTTATTTTAAGACCATAGACTTCTTATAGGTTTTCCTGTAATCTATGAGTAAAGAACGTTTCTCTGTATGTTTTTCAACACCCCCTTGCGAATGATAAATTTTCATCTATTTTCTTAAATATCTTTAAAATTATTTATAGTAAAATACTTTTTTTAAATTTATCCTCGCAACAAGACTTTTCATTTTAATATGTCACACGGTACAGTTTGACATAAAAAAACCCCGAAACCCTTCATTATGCGTGGTCCGGCACGCACTTGGCCGTTTTTTCTTTTGGACATACGGAACCCTAATAACGATCTAGAAATACTTTTACCCAATATAATACTCAATATATTTATTACATTCCATAACGTGGAGGTTTTACTCATACCTACGTAACCCAAGAAATCAATAATGATTCAGTATGGAATCTCCTCAAAAGATACTCGCATCACGCGAGTCATATTAATTGTACACCACAATTTCCGTGACGACTACACGCATTGAAAATACATTATAAAGTTACAAAACTATTTGCCCAAACCATAATCATTTAACCACAGTAAACATTGCACGAACATTTGAGAGCACACAATAACAATGCGTCACAATAACAATAACGGTTTCCATACTCACGTTATTGATGACAAAACATCGCCGGCGTGGACCGTAGATATAGGGTATCTCAGCCTCACTTCCGCACTGCTTGCAGGGGGCAGGCTGCACTGCAATGCACTACGGAATTGAGGCCTCGACACCCTCGGCAGAGCCCCGCTTCCTCTCCCCGATGCATCTTCTGTGTCATCTTATGCGCCGTAAGTGCTTGCTTTCATTTCTCACAAGTGAGCGCTGACATACGTATTTACTTATAACTTCTGAAGCCTTAAGTGCTCGGCAGCTGAACCGGCCGTGCATAAGTTATAGCCGTGTCAAGTTCAGACGGAGGTAACTATTCAAAGTAACCCCTTAAAATGGAGTCTCGAACTAAAATTTGGTTTGTACATCAATATTTTAGTGCTCTTACCATTAGGAAATGTATAAGTATATGTAGTGATTCTGTAAATAGGTTATGCGCATTGAGAACTTAAATATAGGTAATTACGAACTTCACACTCTCACCAGATTTATTAACACAACTAATTTTATTACTAGCTAACTGCACGACGAGTACTCTGGACTATCTTAATTATTACCTACATGTTATTATTAAAACTTTGTTTCTCATCAAGTGATTATGAAAATATTTGAGAAATAAATGATATTTTAAACCGTAACTTAGAGCTCATTTACGCGGGACCCGTCATTGACGATTCGTCAAAAAAAGCGACACGTCATGACGGCTACACGTTCACATTGCATACGGAAACGAGTTTTTTCGCGATTCGTCAAAATGTCCGAATAGATCACACTTGATTCGTGATTCAGAGTTCAATCTTGGACAGTGAAAAAATCACGCTTCATGTTTTTAGACGAACGTGATTTTCAAAAGACGATACATGTTTTAAGACGCGTCCGTAATTTTTCACGATTCGTGATGCGTGTGAACACGGGAATTTAAAAAGCATTGCCACCGTTAATAAAGAAAAAGACGATTCGTCAAAAAACACGGATCGTCCTCGTGTGAACGAGCCCTTAATGACCTTAATTTATGTCTGTAATTTTTATGGTGTACAATAAAGAGTATTCTATCTTCTATCTATCTAACCTTATGTAGCAGTAGGTATGTATAAATGGAATAAAAGCATACTTCAAATAAAATGCCAAATTATCTGCATGTTATTCAAAGTTCATTTAACAAATAGGTACTAGTGTCAAGTCTTATAATTTACTTTTCCAATCTTATAAAAGTATATCACTCAGTAGACATGTGTTCGAGACACGAGTTCGAGACATTCATGACCGTGATTAAATATTACAATTTATACTCGTATTACGGTCAAACATTACTCATCAGCTTGCTTTACAAATATATTTACCTACTCTTTCAGCATAAGCTTACTTATACTCAGTTCCTTTATACAAAAACAAATCGTTTTACTTACCAATGCAGCAATGGTAACATTTTTTATTGCCAATCTGGGCATATAAATGGATTCGTAAGCTAACTTTACCTGTGAAAGCTACTTCGATATGCGAGGGTATACTATGCAAAGCTGTGAGGTCTTTGCTTCATTATTGGTAAATATACAAGTTTTAATATTGACCAATAACGGTCCGTAATTTATAGGAATCGGCTATTAGCGGACAAATTAATATATATGTGCATTTTCCGCATGACTTTACTTACTAGGAGCTAAAAAACGTTTCATGACATGCCAGATACAAAAAAAAACTAAGATTACGTACAGGTACACGTTCACAGGACCTTCTTATGAAATATTGAATTTCTTCTAAATTAGTTTAACTTTTAAAGTAAAAAATCTGTTTTTATCGCCTACCTACTCCAATGATATTACTTTATCTGTTTATCTATCCACGTCACGTATAAAGTATATTCAATCTAAAGTAAAAATACCATAAGAGCTTTGTGTAGCTATAGAATAGGTTAGCACAAACTCGTACACACCTCCTACATGTGTTGCATACACTAGTTAGTTGACGCAACTTGTACTGTACAGCATTCCTACATCTAAATAAGAATGAGACTGCTAAGCGCATCAGTTCATACTTGTTTCACTGATATTACTGTAGAAATATGTTTTTTACTTTATGTTATGTATACTGTACCGTCAACTATATTATAGATATAAAAAATAGAAAAACCTTTTAAACTACGCTGGCTACGGGAGTGCTACGGTGCTACGAGCGCTACGATGCGACGGCGTCGACGACCTACGATGCTACGAGGAAAAATCTCAACAGTTAAACAATTAATCATAATATTAATAAATAAAGTATACATATTTCTATTCGTAAATTACAATTTAGAAGTGCTTGTAACGTAGCACACTTAAATTAGCAACCTAATAAAACTCAGAAGCATAATTTAATGCCGCACAAGGTACATAAAACGTATCATACAAAATATCTACCTTGATACATTTTTAAAGCGACATGTCTAACGGACGGTGAATTAACTGGGAAATGACGTGAATAAATTATATGAATAAACCGTTGGCGAGGATTAATGAGCAGCGAGCCCTCGTCGCGCGGCCGCTCTATTATGTTGATGCCATTGTTCTGCTCTATTAGACAAGTGCTACACTAGAAAAAAGAGGAAACAAAGACTGCGTGCCACACGTTATACACATATATAACTGTCGCGCCCGTAATCCCGCAGGATTAGGTGGAGGTATTTCAGTACACTCACAGCGCGCCTACTACGATATGGGAGGGTATGCAATGAGGGCAAAGGTATCGCCATTTACTGGGCACGTTGCCAACCGCGAGACTGTATTTGAGAATTTCCTAACTTTAATTCTCATTTACGATCTCGTGGCTTAATTCACTAGTTTTTGAAGAGACTACCCGCTAACTTGTCGCGGGTGTCGTACACAGCTATAAATGTGAATATTTCACGATTGTTTGAGTAAGTGTCATGAACAATTCGTTTGGTGAAGCGGTGATTACAAAAATCAACAATATAATGAACCTGTTCAGTAAATTGTAGAAGTCGACACGACGAAACGTACGCTAAATCTAGTATTAAATCGTGGGGTTTGTTCCACGATTTAATACGATAATACCAGAAAATGTATGTATATCGTACGTATGTATGTATATGGACATCTAAATTGAACAAAAGACAAACATAAAACAGCTGCTCACCATTAACAGGCACATAGAGGTTGACGTAAAGGCAGTCCTCACTCTGATTGGCCAGCACGGGCAACAGTCGCTCGAGCTGCCGTATGCGCGCGCGCGGGTGCAGCAAAAGCGCGTCGTCGCGCGGCACGGCGGCGGGTGGCACCTGCGGGCACGCCGGCCCCGACGCGTCCGCCAGCCGCGTCGTGCGCCACTGCGACGGTGTCACCGGCGGCATGTATCTGTGTTTTGTAGAAATAGATAAAGTGCCATGTAATTAGTAAGATCATCAACATCTTCCTGCCCTTGACCCATGTTACTTGGGGTCGGCGCAACACGTTTTCTTCTTCCACTCTCCCCTGTCAACCGGCACGCTATCTTTCACTCCCTTCTCTTTCATTCCTCACACAATCCATCCATCTTTTCTTTGGCATTCCTCTCCCGCTCCATCCATTAACATTTATATTTCATCACTCTTTTAGTCACGTGCGTTTCCTCTCTCCTCAGCACATTCCCATACCAGGTCAAACGGGCCAAACGATTTCTTTCAACTTTTCTGTCACTTTTAAACACACACATACTTTTAGACTTCCCCTTATCCAATACTCATTTCTTACTTAATCCATTTTCGTCACTCCACACATCCATCTCAACATTCTCATCTCTGCTACAATCTTTTTTCGTCCGTATTCGTCACGGCCCAACATTCCGATCCATACAGTACGACAGGCAGGTAATTAGTAAGATAAAATCCATAAAAATAACATAAAAGGTGTTTAAGCGGGATTTAACCCAGAGGCGCTAGTTTGATGGCGCGAATTGTACATAGGTGATACTCGGCGCGAATTGTACCGCACGAGGTCGATTTCATAAATTAATATTCCCGCCTCGTATTTTCGACGGGTGAACCTCTATCAGTACTTTAGGAATTTACGTTACATTCGAGTAAAATGAGTCAACCAAAATTCAAGTCATTAATTTCTCAATCATTTTGAACAACGCAAATTACGCTGGTTTACGCTTGTCTGACTTCACCCTTACGCATAGCAAACTAAATACTACCAGTGAGATAAATTCATGTTTATGACTTGTTACAGTTTCGCTCGTGTGTATGTTTCAAGATTGCTCAAATAGTTTCGGACTCGACATGTTAGCAGGAAAAGTTAGTCTCACGGAATTGCCGTGTATCCTTATTAAAACCGTAAATAATCACATACGGAAGATTTTTGCCTGGTTCTGAATCCCAAAATTTGCATACAACATTATAGTTACAACAGGTTGATATTGCATCGACTACAAGAACCGTAGTCATGGAATTTACAATTACATATTTGTATATTCGACACGCCTACGCCGCCGACGTAACGCCTACGACTATGCTACGCTCACGTTTCTACTATTTGGTTCGATTGTAAATAAAAAGAATCATTACCTGAGGCTACCTAGCGGCGGTGTAGCATACGGCACTCCGAGGTAGGCCTCGACCTGCGGATGCGAGTGCACGACGATCCCGCGCAGCGGTCCGTACTTGGTGCGGACGACGCGCGTGCTGTACTTGTGCGCCGAGAGCGCGGCCGCGCAGCTGACGAGCCACGCGAGTAGCGCGGCGCGGTCCGCGCGCATCACGCGGGCGCGGCGGGCGCGGGCGCGGGCCACGCGCCGCCGGCGACGCGCGCGCCGCGCATCACGCGCCCCCCCTCACGCGCCTCCAGCTCATCACACACCTTTCTCACGCACCGTCGCACACTGACATTACATATTGTTACACACTCTCTTCATAAACCACTGTTTCACTACTAAAACTCTAAAAACACTTACCCGAATCATTGTTTTGTTGCACTACCAATACTTTTGCAAAGGTGAACCATTTGCTCAACCTGAAACAATAAAACGTTTCGTTAACAATGGGTAGGTACACAACGGTAAAATAAAATAATTTGTTTAAAGGCACTTAGCACTTGACTATAATATAGCAGAAGCAAATTTTCATGAAATCTCCATTTTAATCAAATATGAGCGGAGTAAGCCGGGCCGCGGACAATGGAGTAGGTAACGGAAAATGTTTACCTAACAGACCCAAACCGACGTTTGTAATTTAATGTAACACAAACACGACAACAACGTCACATTTCTAAACGAAATTTGCCGTTTCCGTAGCTGCTCCTCCGCTCACCGAGCACTGCGGGACTCGTGCAGACGTTCACTTCCGCTTTATTTATGTAACCAAAGACTGATTTTCATTGCAATTAAATGTGAACACAATTCAATGTGGCCTTACAAGTTCCAGTGTTTACGTCGTACCTACATATAAATAGACTGTGTTAAATCGTTCCATTTATTAATGGTTTAGTTTGTAAGGTAGCAATTTGTTATTGTTTGGTCTAATTGAATTTTATCTATTCCTATATACCCATCATTCGTTTAATCTTCGTTCATGCGTAATATACGTCGTACATACGTAGTACGTAAACATGTGTTTTCGATACTTTCTGCATCTTTATTTTGTATTCAGCGCGCTTCACAACCGAGTTAATAAATTGAGAGTTTTCAAATATTAGGTAGGAGCTCGTGGCTAAGTAATAACTGCCGCACGGGTCGATCCATCAGGTTAAGCTACGCTTGCCGGGGTTGGTCTGTGGATGGGTGACCATCTTTACATACCGAGACTCCTCCGTGCCTCGGAAAGCACGTTAAGCCGTTGGTCCCGGCTGTCATTCGTGGATCTTTGATAGTCGTTACGGGTCGTCAGAAGCCCGAAAATCTGACAACCAGTTTTTCCAAGGGGTATCGTATTACCCGGTTACTGGGTTGTGGAGGTCAGATAGGCAGTCGCTCCATGTAAAATACTTGTATTCAGCTGCATCCGGTTAGACTGGAAGCCGATCCCAATATAGTTGGGAAAAGGCTAGGCAGATGATGAGTTTTCAAATATTATATGATAACAAAGGACAATTGAACCCCAGAATTTGAAGTCAACTTATTAAATGGTCCAACTGTGGCCCAGTTGACACATTCCAAACAGAATTTAAATCTATATTAATCACATTTAGAAAAAAAAAACCGAAACAAATCTTGCAATCCTACATCGCATCAGTGTCACTTCGCACGGACATCAATTATATAAAAGCAGACGTTTATTGGTGACACGGCGGTGGTATTTACGGGCGCATTTGGTTGCGCAAGGGGCACAAAGAGCGCGGCTAGTGAGGGACACGACACCATCAATCACGCGCGTGACATGCAGAAGCTTTGTGCGACCCGCATTTTGTTGCAAGCCTATTGATACCATGTCACCGTTGACCTTTCAATGCTTCAAATTTAATAAATTTCACTGCTTTTTCAGCAACATCCAATCCAAAATTGCATAATAAAAGTCATGCTCTGTAATGGGTACAAGCATAGCTGTACCATGGACATTAGCAGCACCATTATGTATATTTCAGAAGTCGCAAGCGTTAACAAAACCATTGCGAATGTTTTAATCTACAAACGCAATACGTTGTTATAGAGATGGTGGAAATGACTCGATTGAAATCTTCGAAAATGATACCTATTATCCCCGGTCATAACAGGTTATGCGACGGGTTTTCATACAAAAATAAAAGCGGGATGAGGATACCTCCATAATCAAAATTAGAATTTCGTATAAATGTAATATATTTTACCAAAATAAATTTAAGTTACGCAAGTAATTAAATCCAAATTTCAAATATATACCTACATAGGTAGGTGTAGGTATCTTAGATTAAATTACTCTGTATAGCATCATGATTAAGTAATTAATTAAGAATATCTTATTGATAATAACATCAATGACAAAAAGCGGAATAGTAGATTGTTTGAATAGGGAGCAAACAACAATTTTAGAGGCGAGAGTTTCTTTGAATCCAGAGCGGAGCGAAAGATTCTAAATTAAGTTGAATCCTGACCTCATCGAGGGAATCAAAGTACGTCACTCGAGCTTGAAATAGGTTCCCGGACACTCTATTTGATATCACCCTCTATGAGAAAATAAGTATCTAAGTGCAACTAATGAATAAGTAATACTACCTACTTTTATTAATTTCATTCTCACTACTTGAGGAAGACACACTCATTTTTTTATAAACTGTTACAAACGAAGGCGGAATGCTTATCGCGTGTTTTTTTATTTTTTCACAAACTTTTTTGTTAATTTGGCGCGATCGCTATTTACTTTATCATTCAGCATGTAACTAGTTCATACAATGTTCGTTATTGATCACCACACTGACCACACCACACCACATTTACCATATCACTTTTGGTCCGTCGGGATTAAAGAGCTATTTTGGTCCCTGTTTACGATTAATAAACTAGCTGTCTTTGAATAGATGTGATAAAAAATAAAAATAAAATACAAATCTAATAGACATTAGTGACAAAACAGATTTCTAAATAAACTATAAATTAACACAATAAAGTTGTTTTCCAGGTATCAACCTTACTGACGCAACGTTCATAAAAGCTTATCAAAGTTTTTTACAACGTATCTAGAACGAAGGACTTTCATATTTATTTTCTGTAATAGCCAATTTTAAAGACTGAACGAGCTCTCTTATTGGAAAGCTGATATACTGTTATTAATTGCATATTGTGGAGCTCTTAAATCTCGACGTTCTATTCTGGAGTGTCGGCATCAATCTGCGAGTAATATGTTAATCTTTTTAAGCGTGATCGAGCCCTGGGTGTCACGCTGCGCTCAAGATAACACACCGATTACCTAGCGCGCGCACCCGGGATCACTTGTGATCGATCACCTGCCTACTCAAGCGATGCATAAACGTTATAAGCGATATAAAAAATATTACAGTTACTTTAGGGAAATATTTATGAAAGTTTCGCGATATTTAAGAAAATGTTTTTCTTTTATCTGGATTTATAATATTATAATTATGAATAAATATTGCAAATAGAAATTGTTTTTCCCTTTTAATTTAAATTTACTATTCCTTGTTATCTTTTTACCCCTTGTTATATTGAAACCATTTGTTATTTCTGAGTAACATAATGTCTTAGTAAAGTAAGTAAAGTACTTCAACATGTGACGAGATACGTGGTCGCGATCTCTTAACACACATTTGTAATTGGTGTCCCAATTCATTTGCGAAACTTTCAATGCGCAAAGTTGGATTATCTACCTCGTCGCGCAGGTGTTTACAAAGTGTTAATTAATTTATAAACAGGGGTATTTATTCTGTGTAACTTTACATTGATAAAACACTGACAGCACACTTTATTAATAAACGGTAAACTCTTTGTTACTCTGTAATCAACTTAATTAATAAGTGACTGTGTCGGAAATACCTACCTGATGAAATGTTTTATAATAATATTTATTAGATTTGTTTGTGCGTAGTCATAGAAAATTTGTTTTAATTTATCATGAATCAGTAAAATTGGTAGCAGAATTTAACTGTTCAATAATACAGTATCTCCTGCAGGTAGAGAACCAACTTGCATCATACAATAGGCAGATTAATAGCGGTTTTAGAGTCCGAAACGAAATTCTAAAATACTTTATATTATATTAACTAATTCCCCACGCAAAAACGACCACAAATTTACTATAATCTTTCCCTCACAAAATTTCAAGTAAAAAATGTCCAATTAGATGGAATGGAGCGAGCCAAGTCGCATAACGACGGCGACGGTGAAGCGGGAGTGGCGTGCACTGGCCGAAGCTGGACAAGTGGCGAATTGGCGTCATCAATCACGGCCAGCGTCGGCCAGCCGTCCGCCACAGAGCTTTAATGGGCACACGCTCGTCCTCCACCCCCGACACGCTCCTCTGATCAACTCCACGTCGATTACTTCCGCAAGCAGAACATTTGGACTAACCACCAAGTAACGTCATAAAATTTATGCGATAGATAGCCTAAATGGCGATTCACTTTGCGATCGCTAAGTCGATCTATCTTATTTTAATATTTGCATGGCAAAACTGATGGGCACATAAAACCAATTAAAAGTGAATAAAATAAACACATCATAGTTTTTCAGCGAAAACACGCAAAAGAATTCCAAACATTGAAATTATTATTCAACGCACAAATCTGAACACGAATTGAAAAAAAAGTCAAATCTTTATATACCTTTGAGACCATCATAAAGTTACGAGCAGACTAGAAATATAACATTTTCAAAAATCTACGACAATTTCTACCCGTATTTGCATTGCAAATTCTGATGAAAATTCAAAGCGTCTCTCAGTTTAACTCTAACTGTCGACGGGATCTTAATGGACGCCAAAGCGCTAAAGCTCGACAGCATTAAGCTTCCCGCAATAACCACATCGGTTACTACTTGACGCAACCATACATGAACGGGTAATTATGTATAAAGAGCCGTATGTCTATGTACACAAAGCACCATCGTATGCGCTCGTCCGGTTATATTTACGGTTCTTTGGCGACTCTTACTACGAATAATGTTGCTTGTTGGTGAAATCACCAGATTAGAGACCATTTTTTTTTTTGGGTGGGAATTTATCGAATAACTTCTCCCACTCGCGGGAGGGCGTGTCAGACTCTTCCTGACTAAAACCCACCCGTGTTCCTTCAGCTGCCTGTACGTTGCCAGGGGCCACGGTATTCCTTTCGGACTTTCCCGTGACCCCGGCAGGCATCGGTTCTAGCGGACCCCGTCAGTAGTGCTGACATCTCTTAGAGGCGCGCGTGGAACACAACGCGCTGTCGACCCGGCCCTGGCATTGTTCACCGTCCGCAAGCCCACGCCTACGGTGGCCGGGAATCGGCCTGCGATTCCCGACGCCCAGGGCGTCTCCGGCGGCGGCTAGGAGCGTGCGGGTGCGAGAATACCAACACATGACATCGCAAAATTATTTACGCTTCACAATATTCTACAAAGATATTCTTAACTGGAGTTCAGTGGAATTTACAGGTAAGCTAAGTTTAGCTTAGAAATAAATTATTCGGCGTACTAATCAATATATTACAAGAATGCCTTACAACTAAGTTCGCTGCGTTTCAAATTCTAACGTTAGTGGTTACAAAAAGTTCCACATAAACAAGAAAGTTTTGCTAAATTCTCATGAAATAATAAACGCTCAGTCATCAAGAGCTCATAAATCTTTCCTTCTTTGACACAACTTTTATTATTTGTTACCAAATAAGCTTTTCATACATTTGATTGGCTCTTGAAATTGTACAATATAATCCATTATCGTGAGACTGCTACTTGGCAATCATCCCAGGCACCATAAATTTTAAGCCACACTTAATTATGAAACGCTTCGAACTAATTAACTTAAGTTATATTTGAACAACATAATTTCAATGGGAACTCTACGTTGTAAGACTAAATGTAATATGAAATTGGGATACAAATAATTGTATTAAACTGTGCCTCCACAGTTAATTTAATACAATTTATTCTCAAATTTCTGCGCTTACCAGTTTCTATATTATTAGGATTTCGCGAAATAGCTGTTCTAAATGAAGTGTCATTAATCAAATCTCAAATCCAACGGCCGTTTACATAATTCCATCCAACCGCGGCGCGCCGGCCGCTCGCGACCGCTCCTATTGTAGACGGAAGCCTTGATCCTGGATGAATAGGCATGTACGGATAGACACGCTTATCGCTTAAATTATGCCTTTTTGAAACTTGATTAAATAATTTACACATAAATAGAATTGTTAATTGATATTGACACTTCAATGTAGCTCGTGCATTTTTGTACTTTTTGAATAATTGGAAAAATATCGCGCGTGACGTATGTCCTTAATTTCAGTCATTCAGTACACGGACATGGTAACACAGGTTGTCACCGCTTGTCTCATAAAGGTGGAGAGGCTCGGTCGATATCGGCTGTCGGCTCGAGTGGCTTGTGGGAAGAAATGCGAGGCTATTTGTGCTAGGGCTGCTCTCGCGCCGAGCACCCTCCGGCCGCGACCGCCTCACCGCACAAACTAGATTAACTAGGCGACCTCATCTTATAAACCCTATGCCCAGAATTACTATATTATACAGAGTATCTCATAAAATTGAATGGAAAGTCGTGGGCAAGTTGAGATAGTGATATTAGAAAGTAAGATCTTAATTTTATGCGAAATATACTGAAGGCACCTTCCATGGTTACGTCAACTGAACATTCATATTGTTTAGTATAACTAACATTCATTCATTTTTCAATTTTCCAAGAGTTAGTGTACTCGCCAAATCAAATAAAATTTATAAAACATTATTGCAACAGCTGAAATAATCAAAACGAAACTGACTACATTTGAGAGGCAATAGATACCAATCTGCTACAATAAAATATGTCCATGCAAACATCAATATTGATCTTACACGTGTTTTATTCTGCTGTTAAAAAAATATAATGTTATATCCGAGTGCCGAGTGGTTTAAGCAAACAAGTTCTAGAACCTGAGAGTGCTATTAATATAACCTCTTACTTCAATATGTTGATTCCCCTTGAACGTAAATAACCTATTTATAAAAGTAACAGTTCGAGGGTAAAAGGTATGTCCTAAAGGTCAAAGTAAAAGGATTATTTTACCCAAACTTTTAATGAAAATCAAATGTAGACCGTGTCACTGACCCTTTTCATTTAATTGAAACTTCTAGAGCAACACACGGGTTTTCAAACAGCATTTTGTACTGTCATTGTTGTCCACAAACAATATGAAACACAACAAGTATCTGTAAGAAAACATTGATATGTTTTTCTCCAAAGAGGAGTGCGTATTATCTGTAATAAAATAATAAAACAAACTAAATAAATGGGAAAAACAAAACATTGCTTCGTAAATCCCAAGTAGTTGTAACATTCCCGGGCAGTCGGCAGTTGCCGAGAGCCGACACAAGAGCGAGTGGGCCAACAAAGTCCGCAATACACGTAAAATCAATTTAACAAAGCCACTTTGAGCCGCACTGACCCTTCCACGCTTATTCACAAACACCTACGACTGTCTCCTCAATAGTAGAATCTATCACAACTTGCTTGTATATCCGCAATGTATCCGTTATAAGAATGTGATAATTCACAATGGTTTTCTCCACAGGCCCTGTCTCATATGATTCATTTGTAGGTTCTTACATTTGATTTTCCTGTCTTATTAATGTTATAAAATATAATGTTTAGTTTTCAGCTTGAAACTAGTTATTCTGACCACAATATTTTCTTTCTGACTTCTAAAGCCCGAGTACGCGTTGGGCGAGTCCGTTGGCCGAGCGTACTCGGCCAATGTATACTGGGCCTTTTTGCGAGTATTTGCCATTTGATTTGCGTGTCGCCGCACAACTTTTCACCTCTCAAAATTAGGTGTACTGGGGGCTTAAGATATATAACTAATGTCAACGTAACAAAAACGCTTTTTAAGTACGTACCTACCTAAGTTTATGTAGTACGAGTGATTGAATGTATAATGAGCTCGCCCAACGTGTATTGAGGGATTTACACTTCAAATCATTTATGTGCGCTTATTCATTCACTCGCTGACATTACTTTGAAATGACAGATACTTATGTATTTCATTTCTGCTCATCTACTATGTTATAAAAACTTCAATTAATGCAAACAAAACAATAAAACATACAAATGGTAAGTAATAAAAATAATAAACAAGTCTTCCCACCAAAACCATTACTTTTGTCTATGATTTTAAAATGTCTCCTTAAATCATTTTACAGAATTCATCGTACAGCTTAGGCTCCTTGGCATTGTTTGTTTTCTTTGTCTTTCGTAGAATTTATACTAATTGACAAGTTACGAATCCCTTGCGTGTACGACACGCAATTATTCTCCGGCCGACACCGGATTTTTTCGTTCTCAGGACAAATATTTGCATAGATATGAAAATAATATATTTAAATATTCCTGTCTCGACTTCTGTACAAAATAAACCCAAGCCAAGTGCGTGTCGGACCACGCACAATGAAGGGTTCCGTAGTGGGGATGAATTTATCCCAAGAACAAACTTTGCATTGTAGTTGAAAAACATGTTCTCAGATACACACTGCATCTACCCCGGTCACCAGGGAGAGTGGAACCGGCGAGAGATGTCGTGCGGTGTCCCACAGGGATCGGTCCTGGGGCCGCATCTGTGGGACATCGGATACGACTGGGTGCTGCGCGCAGACCTCCCCAATGGCGTCAGCGTCGTTTGTTACGCTGACGACACGTTGGTCCTGGCGCAGGGGAGGTCGCACCAGGCGGCGGCCGAACTAGCGACACACGGGGTTGCGACAATCGTGGCCAGAATCCGGCAGTTGGGACTCGAGGTGGCCTTGCACAAGTCCGAGGCCATGTGTTTTCATGGTCCTCGGAACGCGCCACCGTCGGGTTCCCAAATAACGGTAGGAGGGGTTCACATCGGCGTCGAGTCGACGATGAAGTACCTGGGACTCGTCCTCGACAGTCGGTGGAACTTCGTGGAGCATTTCCGACGTTTGGCTCCCAGACTGGAGCGGGCCGGGGCTGCATTGAAGCGGCTCCTGCCCAATCTAGGGGGTCCAAACGCCTCCTGCCGGAGGCTATACGCGGGGATCGTGCGGTCCATGGCCCTGTACGGGGCACCGGTGTGGGCGCGTTCGTTGAGGCGGCGGCCTGCCCGCAGGTTGAACGCGTCCCAGAGGGTCATGGCCACCCGGCTGGTCCGGGGATACCGCACGGTCTCCGGTGAGGCGGCAAGCCTCCTTGCTGGATTGCCGCCATGGGATCTGGAGGCAAAAGTCCTCGCGCATATTTGGGAGTGGCGCGAGGAGGCGAAACGCCGGGGCTTGACTCCGATGCCGCGAGAAATCGCGGCACAGCGGACAGAGCTCCGACGGGATCTCATGGCGGCATGGAGAGTGCGATTGTCGCAACCCAGTGCTGGGCACGCCACTATTGCGGCGATAAGTCCCCTCTTTGAGGAGTGGCTGGAGAGGCGCCACGGCGTCCTCACCTTCCGCCTGACGCAGGTCCTCACCGGACACGGCTGTTTCGGGAGGTACCTGTTTCGGATAAGGCGGGAGGAAACGCCCGGGTGTCATCACTGCGTGGATCGCCCGGAGGACACGGTGGAGCATACGGTGGAGGTATGCCCGGCTTGGGCAGAGCACCGCCGTGTCCTCGTGGAGGCGATCGGTGGCAGGGATCTCTCGCGTCCGGCCCTGGTCCAGGCCATGGTACGGAGCGAGAGGGGATGGGAGGCCGTCACCTCCTTCTGCGAAGCAGTAATGCTCGCAAAGGAGGAGGCGGAACGCGTGAGGGAGAGGCAAATTTCGCGCCCTCACGCCCCTAGCCGCCGCAGGAGGAGACGCCCTGGGCGTCGGGAATCGATTGCCGATTCCCGGCCACCGTAGGCGCGGGCTTGCGGACGGTGAGCAATGGGTAGCTCGCCGTCCGGTAAGGACCAGGCCCGGGTCGACGGCGCGTTGTGTTCCACGCGCGCCTCAAAGAGATGTCAGCAAGTGAAGGGGTCCGATGAGACCATTGCCTGCCGGGGTTGCGGGATTAGTCCGAAAGGGATACCGTGGCCCCCTGGCATTGCACAGGCAACAGAAGGAACACGGGTGGGTTTTAGTCAGTAAGAGTCTGACACGCCCTCCCGCTCCACCCAGAGCGGGAGACGTCATTTGATGATTTCCCACCCAAAAAAAAAAAAAAAAAAAAAAAAAAGATACATACTGCAAATGTAAATTGGTGGATAGTTTTCTTTTTAACCTCGTATACTATTGCCGTGAACTTTTTCACATATCCAAAAACAACCAATTAGCTGGCGACACTTGACTCTAACGAAAATTAACACTTTAAAGCTTCACAAACGGCTCAAAAAATGGTTTTCCCACACCCACAACATTTTTGAACGACATATCCAACGACACCCCACACCATGGGATAGACGAGATAAAAAACATACCCACTTTACGTGTAAGGTACCCTAAAAAAAAATCATGATTTTATTTTACCACTCGGTCGGCTTGATTAATATCTATGCACACGTGCCAAATTAAAGCTTTCTAGTACTAACAGTCTCTGAGCTAAACCGCGGACAGACAGACAGACGGACATGGCGAAACTATAAGAGTTCCTTGTTGACTATGGAACCCTAAAAAGGACTATGGCATGAGAACATTGAATTTGTATTAGACTTCTCTAACTTGGTATTCTAACCTGCCAAAACTGATGTAAGATAGTGGAACATTTATAAACTCAGCGAGCGAATAATATTCTTCATTTATTTGAATTGAATCAGAGATAGATACGCTTTAGAAGTACTTCCAATGCCATTGGGGCTGATTTATGACGATTCGGCCGTAACAACGTCGAGCTCTATCGATGAACAAGAATGAAGTCAAAGCCGAACCTTGGCGAACGTAATACCGGAAAGTTTAAATAAAACCTATCCATTTTGCGATTCTGAACAAAACAAAAAACTGTGACGTAACAGACATAATTATGCACAGCATGTTAACGTAGCAAATTATTCGCTGTCCTATTCCGTTACGAACTGAAATCCTTTCCAGTTTCCATTTCTTTTAACCCTGTAATTCGACACAGGCCAATTAACACTTTAGCCTTTAGAAGTTTACGAGAACCCAATTGCCAGACCTTCAATTGATAAAACCATTCTACTACCAAAACATCCATTAAGCGAAGCAGACGGATAAAAAACAAACTTTATTCAACTTGATGAGGAAAAACAATTAAAAGCTGTAATTACTATTAACCCTTTAAATGCCAGCGTCGACTCAAGAAGTCTAAGTAATCGTGCCCAAGACGCCAATGACGTCTTCAGGAGCCGTAACTTATGTTTGAATTATTAAGAACAAGTTGTGCCGTGATTCTACCCTCAATTAATGACTCTAGGTTACTTTAGAGGTAATAAACGAACAGGTAGATAGTAGTCTATTGACTGTTTATGTGAACCTTTTAATAAATTAACCTAAAGTTAAGCTAAAGTTAGAATTGACTTGATTCCTTTTCACAGCCATCAGCATCAGTGTAACTAAGAGTGTTGAAACAATAGTTTTAATGCCAGAGCAGCAAATAATAATTTCAAGAATTCATTTCTAGCATTATGACCAGCTTTAAACGAGAATAGAAACACTTGAAGAAAACCCACTCATTCTTTTAATAATAAAACCACATAAACCGGAGCGTGTGTAGTGCCAGACCGGCGATAGGTACCGACGTGTGTCACGTTGAGCGGTACTAACCGCGGCACAAACTGGACACATTGGGTGTCAACCCTTCACCACTGAGGCTCACACTTCACTGACTATTGTCTCTGATTCCACAACTAAATCGGAATTCGGTCATTTGATTTCGGTTTTTTAATTTGGACTTTTGTTTCAATTTCTGTTATTTTTATGTGGATAATTCAAGTTTAACACCAACCAATAAGTATTCTTACTAACTATATATCGCCTTTTACGACTTGTAATAAAATAGTTGACGATAGCGTCTCAGTTTCTGTTACCAATAAGTGTCGAAAATAAAGAGATTTCGGTTTCATCATCACCCTAATTTTATTATAATTTATCCAATTTTTCATTTTCTCCGACACGAATTCATTATAACGGAACAGCTTTTTAATAATACAAAATTGGCTAAAATATTGGAGTCTCGGCGATCAAATCTCTAGTCAATCAGCGTCGCAATTCTCCTAATGGAAAAACTATTACTCTCCCGCCTTCCGGGAACAATAGAATAAAAAATGTATTCCCGGTAGGTACTTACTATGGTAATCTATGTTACGACGTGTTCTAGAGTGTCGTGCAATTCATTCGACAAATGGTTTTTTCTTTAGATACTTATGGATACTTATGTTATTAGATACTATATATTTACTTATGCTATATCAACGGCAACATGGAAATAAAGGCCGCGAATGTGCAAAATCAATAAGTATCGACGAAGCTATTTATGGGATTCAGTCTGCGAATTAAGTTTACGCCGCGGATAGGCAAATGTAAATTCATAGCTGACTAAAAGATCAACGTGACGTTTATTAATGGGAGGTTCCAGGTGGAGAAGGAGCTTATTAGCGAAGCTTAATGAAGGAGTTGGGATACTAAGATATTATTTAATTAAGTAATTAAAAATTAAATAGTTAACGTTATAAATAGCACTTCGGGACTGGGTTCCTTCAAAAATAAAAATTACTTCTATGTCAATAACTAAACGCACTGTGTTTACATAATAGACAGTGTTAATTTCGTTCATACTTAATTCGTCAGACGTCAGACATGTTTAGGACAATATGTATACATATTATGTAGGGAAAATTAATACATATTCCTACATCCTACTTGAAATTTAACAAGACAAATTGAACAAAAGTAACTTCAACCGCAACAGCTTCTTCCTTGAAACATATTCATTTTTCAAGGGAATATTTTATAGAGTAGAGCAAAAATATTGCATAAGAAGATTCTAGTACATAGCCACGGACAATATCGGCTAATGCAGCTTCTTTTTCAAGTTTCATCAGATCCGCTTCGTTAACAAGGACACTACACTATGCCATTGTTTTAATAAGAATACTAGAGGATTTGCGCTCACTGAGCTAAGAACTGATAATATGGATGCAATGTTGCCTCAATAAATTACTTAATTTAAGCGTATTTACTTAATAATTTGAACTTATCCTTATGTTAGGTTTAAAGAGTTCTTGTGTTTTAAAGCTACCATCATCATCATCATTAAAAGTCTTGTTCAATCATTGACTTTTTAAATTTTAATATTTACACGCAAAGTAAAAAAGATTGTTCTTACATTTCAGATGTATATTTGAATGATAATAATCCAAGTTTATCAGAATTCCCATAAAGTTTGACAACTATGTAAATGTGTGTTACAGGCCTATGACTGTGCTTCAGAGAAACGAGAGACCGCGGCGGCCAGGACAAAGCTGCTTCCTCATTTTGCCGTTTTTTGAGGCAATATTCAATAACTCATTTAATATTATCTTGTACAGTAGACTGTACATTGTCAAAAACTTTGTAGACTGTCAAAGGAATAACAGCCGAACTACGCGATGTGCCATGCTAATACTGAGCCGGGTACTGTACAACTATCTAATTACTACCACAATGCTGTTTTATTCTTTAAATTATAACTTAGTGAAACAGAGTTTAGTTTTACATATTTCTTATTCAATTATATTTTCTTAACATTACAATTTTCGGTAGACCAGTCCCGCTGGAATCACGAGTGGCATGATTCCAGCGGGACTGGTTTTCACATTAAACTCACAGAACTCCGGAAATTATGAAACAAGTTAGAGGTATTTTGGTTTTTTATTTGCAAGATATTACGCATTTGGAACGAGAACAAAGGAAGACAATAGCGTCGCGTTAAACTCGGGTAAGTAAATCTGTGCTGCGTCAATATGAAAGAATTGTCGCTTCAATGCCATCCTGGCATTCTGCAATAACTTTATGGTGAAATTTTTCATGTTTTATATAATGGAAAAAGATTTAAAGGGTCCTGACCTCGAACCGTCCTTATATAATTTTTTACATAAAACTACACATGTACCCGATGGCAAACAATACATATGGCAACCTTTATGTCCAATGACTCTCTAAAGTGGCGAGCTTCATGTAACAAAAACATTCCGTATTTATCTTATTCTTGTGAATAACAGATGTTCAGCGTCCTCACAATGCCATTTATCAGTGTCGCTTCTGTCTAATCATTCCAACGCACATTTATCACGACATTTTTTATGTTTCTATATATAGCATTGCAAAGTATATTACCGACCGCGACATCACAAAAATGTGACAAATTATAGTCACCTTTTAACTTTTTCATTATTAAAAGGTGTTACTATAGTCTAATGTGATCGCAGTTTGTGCTATCTTCACGCAAACTAAGTATTATCTCGTCTGACACACAAAAAGCCGCGCCACACCTTTTCGCAGAGAATTACTAAGCGCCTTCTCTATACCGCCTGTGCCTAAACGGTACCGACAGATTTGTCTTGCTTAAAGCCTGCTTACGTACCTGAATTTATCTTCAAATAAATTTCATTTTAGCTGCTCACGCATAAATCTTTATAGGCTAGTGTTTTTAGACACGAAAATGTAGAGCACATATATTTCTACTTCAACCTTTTAGTTCGGTTATATGTTTTACATTGCTAGAAGAAATAAAAATGCACAAAATCTGACGTAAAGTGGCACCATTCAGTTAGCTACGCAGTGCATTTGCGTCAAATTAAAAAAGAAAGTTCAAATGTTTGGTAAATTATAAATCCTACATATCCGTTCCTAACAATCATAGTAAGCAGTAAAGCTCAAGTCTTAGATCTGGATAAGCTCAAACCATTCACCCAGCATTTCTACTACTTTGAGTAAAGCGAACGGTACAAAATGGAGTATTATTTTATTTTTATATTTTTTTGTTTCGAAAAATTTCCAGCTTGTTATATTATTATATTAAAAAAAATATAACTTATGAAAGTATTTTCTTGAAGACAAGGACAAACTAGAGCTAAACTTGAAAGCGTGGAAGTTTAATTGCAAGTAATAGTAGTTGCAATAATCAAGGAATATTGTTATAAAACATTCATTAAGATAATTCATTTATACGAGTAAGTGGACGTAAACTCTGTATACAATGGTATGAAAATGACACCTGAGAAATTAAACCGTATTTTTTTAAATGTTTTGCAAAGACAAAACGTACCTATTTGTTTTTATGATATTAATCGGTTCTTATCACGAAACTGTAAAATCTTTTTTGTTATTCAACTTATTTGAGAGCTGTCCCTACCTACATAATAACCGAACTGAACATACTCATACATAATAACTTACCAGTTTTCTTGTGTGTACTCGTGTCAAAGTTTCATGTTATTGTACTCGTACGGTTACATTAAGTACACAGGTACCAATTTTTTAAAGAAATCTAAGCTTACAGCGACGTTGTTATAAGTAAGTCGCACAAATCCTAGATAAATAATATAGGTACAAAAAAGTCGAAGTTTCCACAAATCCTTATGACTGAAACTAAGTACCTACCTGCTTCTTGTAATCCAGTTTCTTTGTCGTCGGATAAACGGAGAAAATAAAACTTCGAAATCCCGGGCAATCCCTACAAAATAACTTAAACTAAATGTGAAGCAAAATGTAGGCAAGGTCAACTTTAACTTGTATGAGACTGAATCTTCTTAAATTGTCCTTCGAGACAGTCTGACATCGTAAATTCCATTACACGTGCGTCGTCTTTTAGCGCTTAAGTTGTCCATTAAATCATCCTCAGTAAAAACAATAAGACCTTCTCAAAATGAATATTGTGTACCACCTTTGCTCTTAGTTCAATATATTAACATGCATTATATAAATAAAAGAAAATAACTTATAAGTGAAACAATGTAATCTTATACTAACTTTACCTAGCCCGGCTTCACACGGGTAGCACTAAGTACTCATCGACGGCGCACCTATCTACCCTACCCACCTACCCTATCCTACCCAACCTATGTACCTACCCTACCCTATCCTACCCAACCTATCTACCTACCCTACCCTACCCTACCTACCCTACCTACCCTACCTACATACCCTACCTACATACCCTACCTACATACCCTACATACCCTACATACCTACCTACTTACATATACCTATGTAAGTATATAAGTAAGTGTACCTACCTGTACCCTACCTACACCTACCTATCTACATACATACCTACCTACATACCTATGAAATAGGTACTATTGTGAATTCATGCAAGCCTAGTACTTTTTGTTAGGATATATGGCCACGACAGCTAGGAACAGTGTACGAGAAAATAAAATTGTTGTTTTTACTATTTTCCTCGCAGATTTTCCATATTTTCTCACCGTATAAACCTACTGGACTTCCACAAATATTTCAAAACCAAAATTCCGCCGTTCTCGAGTTTTAGCGAGACTAACGAACAGCAATTCATTTTTATTATATATAGGTAGAAGATTAGATACTACTTGGCCGAAAGATCACGTTTGATATTCCAAGATATTGCGTACTTATGTTGTCTCGTCTAAATGCAGTAATAAACCTTAAATAGTTACATTGTAGGTACATAATAAACATGTAAGTCAAAATCTTTTGCGTACAGTATCTGGGTTACGCTTACGCATATTACCTTCAACCATCTGCAAGTTTTAGTCCTTAACATTTATGTCAAAAGCCAACACAGAGTGAACCCATGTCCATAACCCACGCTAGAGATATAAAAAAAAAAACAGAATAACTGGGGGCTTAATTATACGTCTATACCCACACGGCACGGCACGGCATGGTTGGCGCAGTGGTTAAGCGATTGACTGCTGCACTGCGTGTCGCAGGTTCGATTCCCGCACGGAACAAATATTTCTATGACCTACAAGTAGTTCTGGCTGTTTGTATATGTGAGTTTACATGTTTGTAAACGCACCCACGATACAGGAGAAATTCCTAGTGCGGCGCAACGTTTTTTTAAAAACAAAACAAACAACAAAAACAAACAAACTAGGTATGGTACATTTATATCTTTTACTTGTACACAACAAGGAACCGCTCAAAAAAGGTTCTTGATTGAGTTCCGATTGTACCCCAGTAATCAGGGAAAGGGGGCCTTTATTTTGGGTTAACAATTGGTTGCCGGCATACAATCACAGTTTATTCAGGTTGGAGGCGCCTAACAGGACAAGAAGTAAGGCTATAAGAAACTTGTTTTCTTTTATCCAGACGCTAGGGATTCCGTAAAGCCAATTAGGAACACAGTCATGCTCCGGAACGGTGTAGTGCCAAATTAGGATGCTGGACTTTAGGACAGCTGTCTAAATTAGGCGACGTCACCGGAGAAACTGTTTCCTACGTGCCTGGAGCAACAACACGATACCAACTAAAACAGCTTCATTGCATGTGCAACTGTGGTTGCTCCCACAGGGTTTATTTTTTGGTTTTTTAACTTCGAGCTTCGAGTGACTTAATTGTATAACTAAGTAAATAATCTACAAAATAACTTGAATTTTAACAAGTAACTTATCCAAAACGTATTTCAACAATGTAGTCTTTATAAACTGCTGAGTGAACTAAACTGCTCCACAGATTTAGCTTCCCACATGAAACTGTATCGCAATTCAGCAAACCCTATCACTGTATTTGCAGCTGAATATAGTTACGTTTAGGGAGGTGGCTACACAATGGCCATAAATATCACAACAATAGCACGCCCACGCTGTTCCTGTGGCTTGTTGCGCCGATTTCCAAATGTATATTTAACTTCACGCAAAACTGGACCCTATTGGCAGACATAAACAACAAGTTTACAACAAGTCCAACAACTTTTCATTAATTTTCAGCCGCGTAGATATGTATTATTTTCAAAGCAGCGTTACCATTGTATATTTATATGCTTATTTATAAACACTGAAAGATACAGTAAGAGCATGAAAACTTTACAGTTCCTGAAAAAATGTATGCAATAAAAATAACAACACTTTCATTGTTTCCGCAGACTTTGTTGAAATATTGAATTCGTAACTTTTTGAACGTTTACCGTTCATTCATCACGGCGAAGAGTTTGCCGATACAAGTGAAAAAGTACAAAACGTACACCTCGTGCTGTGAACGCAGTAAAGCCGATAAAGAGTGTATTGATCTTTTTTCTGTTGTTTTATCACGTTGCAATCTCCTCCTATTTTGGTTTCTTCTATTTCCATCTTCATTGTTGTAACTGAATTAAATTTTGCTCAAAGTTTGAAGTTCACATTGCGACATAACATTTTCTGGCGAATGTTAGCGCAGCAATGTGTGTAGATACAGTTCAAATTGCAATATGAATATTACCGGGGTAAGTTGGTAGCGCCTGACGCTCTCTGCTAATTGTTACATTTACATTTAATTACGCTTGTTACATTTAATTACGCTTGCATTACTATTAATTTGTCAAATGTTGCTGTCGTTTTGTTGTTGTGTAGGTACTTGAGTTTATGCATGCTTGTGCCATGTTAATGAACTTTGCGTGGGAAATTAAGACCATCAAGTGATACCTTAAATAACTGGGTCACTGTTCGAGCAGTTTTAGATTGCTATTTGCCTTTAGTATCGCTTGATTTGCATATCGTTATTGTCGTTTCGATCTATTTCGAACGACTGGTACGTTTTCTGATTTCAAATGGACATCTTCAACCACAAGATGATCATCTTGATCAAAATTTCTAAGAACCTTAATAATAAAGTCCTTTAACAAAGAAAATTGTGTACAGAGTTTTCGGTTATTACAAATCATGTAATTTGTAAAGATTATCAAACCACCATCAAATAGATACCTCACAATATACGAAGTAAGCTAACGTCAGGGCGTCAACTAAGGAGTGGCTAGAGAGGCGCCACGGCGTCCTTAACTTCGCCTGACGCAGGTCCTCGCCGGACACGGTTGTTTCGGGAGGTTCCTGCTTCGGATAAGGCGGGAGAAAACGCCTGGGTGTCATCACTGCGTGGATCGCCTAGAGGACATGGTGGAGCATACGGTGGAGGTCTGCCCGGCTTGGGCAGAGCATCGCCGTCTCCTCGTGGAGGCGATCGGTGGCGGGGATCTCTCGCGTCCGGCCCCGGTCCAGGCGAAGGTACGGAGCGAGAGGGCATGGGAGGCCGTCACCTCCTTCTGCGAAGCAGTAATGCTCACGAAGGAGGAGGCGGAACGCGTGAGGGGGAGGCAAACTTCACGCCCTCATTCACCTAGCCGCCGCAGTAGGAATCCATAGCCGATTCCCGGCCACCGTAGGCGCGGGCTTGCGGACGGTGAGCAATGGGCAGCTCGCCGTCCGATAAGGACCCACGCGCGCCTAAAAGACATTTCAGCAGAACTGAAGGGGTCCGATAGGACGCCTGCCGGGGTTGCGGGAAACTCCGAAAAGGATACCGTGGCCCCTGGAAATGCACAGGCAACTGAAGGAACACGGGTGGGTTTTAGTCAGTAAGAGTCTGACACGCCCTCCCGCTCCGCCCAGAGCGGTAGAAGTTATCTGATGATATACTAGACAAAAAAAAGGGCGTCAACTAATTAAGGCGCAATACACCAACATGTTTATTTAGGTAGGTACATAAGTTAACACTCTTTATGCCCATCTCCTTTGTAGAAGTACTCCAGAAAACAGTAGCAAATATTATCTTAAATTAGCCAATTACTTCTTGCGGCACTATAAACTCTGTAGCAAGATGCCTCTGTTACGCAATTTTGTGTAATTAGGTGCTAATATAATTACTAATACCCTTGGAAACAGCTTTGCATGTTTGTATTAATCGATGCTAGAGTAAACGTAGGTATACGTCTACCGTAAAACATGGATTTCTGACAAAAACCTCTGCAATGAGCAATGAGAATTGAAAATTTACAGATACATGACATTCAAATGGTATAATAAGCACTAGCATACATTCACAGCAAAACACATTCAGCAGCATACGAAATAAAGTAAAATGGTCGGACTTAATTGATTAAAACTATTTCAATACGAAAGTTTGACTTACGTAGAGAGCGTCAATAATCGCTTAATCTGAATAAATCGAAAATTGCCATTGTTTCCCTACATTGTTGCTGTTATCTATGGAAATAAAATCCGGGCGGGTAATTACTGGCGGCCGTTATCCGCGTCGATACGACCGCGGACGCGCGACCTCCGCCGACGACGCCACGCTGTTTATTCGGCCGCACGACTGAACTACATAATGAGTTGGTAATGTTGGTATCAGCCAAATGCTACCAAAAACGTGTGATTGCTTTGACAGCAACTCCATTGCCTAATGTACCGTGCCACACTGTTGACTTCTACTGACACAAATCAACCAAATTCACCGACGACCGTCGTAAATGTACTCGTGTAGGTTTTGCGATATTCCGACGAATCTATCGCATTTCGCTTTGTATGTTAAAGTCAGAAATAATATCGACGACGCATGTAAGTTTAGCCCGAAAAAATAAAAACACCCGAAATGGAGCCATCGCGACATAGTTTATTGTCATTGTTGTGGAAAGCGTAATGGGGAAAACAGTTCGGTTTTCGGTATCACGGTCATATTTTTGTTGGATTTTCTTTACTCATTTTTCCAAATACATTTTTTTTATTTTTTATGGATGCTATTGATATTGAATTACTTTCAGTTTCATGCTCAGATTGTTGGTACTTAGTTGTATAGCTACATGTTGTGATATAACTAGGTACGCCCAGTAGTAACATTTTATGTGCTTGGTGTGTGTGCTCTGGGTAATTGGCACTTACCGCACAATGCTGATAGGCACGCGTGATACTTTGTCATCACAGTGTTAAAATTAGCTCTGGCCAGCAAACAGCCGAATCGATTACCGAGCTTTTAGTATCTAATCAGTGACATTCATTTATCTCTAGTGACTGGATTCAAACGCCATTTACTGAGTAGCCACTTTATATGTTGATTGGGTAATTTAACCAAAGCTTCGCTTGTTTCAAACGATTTGGTCCCTCGATTTAACTTTTTCAAACATTCACCGATCTATATTGATGTGAAAAATAGCATTACTAAGACAAATCTGGAGATCACGTATGGTAGGGACAAAATAAAGGACATAAATACTTACCTAGGTACATACCTATATATTTAACGTACAACTTGATTCCTAGAAAAGTATAATTTGAGTATCTACACTCAAAAACCCTCAATCCGGTCCGCAGTCACATACATTTCATGTCTGTAAACGAAAATATCAGCGTGAAGTAGGTATTACGTCATGCTAGTCTTCAGCACGAGACCAATTAGGTTAAGTACGGTACGACCAAATACTTGACGCGACCAAAAAAAAACTGTCAAATAGGAATTTGAAGTAGACAATGTCTGGATTACTAGCTAGTCGCACAAAGGGTGAGCTAGCTTAGAGATAGTTCACTTTGAACTCGCCGGACAGCAAAGGACCTTTGAATAAGCGCGGGTCAAAGGTAAAAAGGGTCGTAGACATCAAAGATAATTGAGAACTTATTAAAAGATTCAACCGAACAGCGCAGAACAATTATTATTGTAAGTAGAACTTAACGTTGTGAATAAATTATTATTAGTCTGCGAGATGCAATTTTAATTAAGAATAGAGAAATTCTTCACAAGTTAAAGGATCAAAGATTTATTATAAATTCTGAGCTTACTTTAGATATTAAATCCTAACTAATTTTATAAATGCAAACGTGACTTTGTTTGTTTGTTACCTACGCTTTCACTTTAAAACGGCGCATGGGTAGACCATAACCTGGATAAGGACATAAGCTATTCATCCTGGATCGCAGATGAAGTCGCGGGTATACCTATTGTCGTCGGTAAATTCTAGCAAACGAAACAATAGCAACATCTTTGGAGCCCACTTAACGCCTGACATAAGGAAAAATATTTTCGGGATGAACTGCCCTGAGGCCAATACGAAGTGTAGGTAACTGTTTTACCAACAATAGTGTCGAAGTTTGTTTGGTCACGGGAAAATAGGTCTGTCTCCGCCTGTGAATTATACGTCCTCTATTATCTTTGCTCGTGATCCTCTATTGTCTTTGACACGATATTCTTTCTACTAGAAGATTAATATGCGGCGTGGTGCGAGTAGTGTTGATTACTGCTGCCAGAAGATCTGTCGCTCTTTGTCCTAGAATGACGATTCCATATAAAAATAAGACCTTGAAAACTTATTTTGTCCTTTTAAAAAAACAAGTTGATTGTCTTACGAAACTTAGATGAATAAAATAAGTAGAGTAGTATTTAATACTACGTAGGTGATACACACGGTGTATGTATCTGTGTATTCAAAACATTAACGCTGACTAGCTGCCTCGGAGACCAAGGCGTTTACTACTGGGAGGAGACTAATTGCCAAACACAACACAGAACTTAATGGAGCTTGTCGTGTGAGCTTGCTCACATCGGCATAGTTATCAAATGAGGGAAATAGTGATACACATACATCAGCAATACATTTAAAAAAAGAACAGTGTTTAGAAGAGTTTCTTGCTTGTTCTTTTCCATAGGTACCTACTACGCTTTGGAATGGGCAACTAGCTTCATATTTTTGACTGACCGACCCCTTGACAATTCAAAAGTGCCTGTAAATGGTTTAATTGAAATAAATGCTTTGAGGTGAGTTGAGTTGAACAATACAAACCGCATTAGTAGCAGGTACCTACTATAAGACATCTATACCTAACATGATACCTACACTCGACGATATACCATCAATATACCCACTAAACCGAATCTAATGAAAAAACACAAATGGCTAACCAATCCTATCTAAGATAATGCTGATAAGATTGGACTATCCGAGCTTATCTAATATTGATGCGACCCGGTCCATGTCGACAACGCTCATTAAGCTAAATGTTCTGTAGTAAATATATAGATGGGTATCTAGGAGACAGTACCAGGCTTAACGGAACATGGTAGCCGGCATGTACTCGTGGCGGCGGTGGCGTGACTGATGGTTTTCATTAAAACCCTCTCGAATATACCCGATTATCCCTCCGAGCTCACACCTGATCTATTCCACAGATGCAGCCCTTTAAAGAATATCCTCCAATCACAATAGATGGATATTTTATCTCTAGATAATCGAATTCGTTTTTAAGTTTATTTCGATTTAGGAGGTGGCTAGAATTCCAATCAATGTCCGAAAAAGGTGATCAAACCAACACATGGACCTAATCAGAGACAACGTTTTCGGCTATAGTATAAAAAACCCTTAACGTACTACTATCGCATTACTCGAAGAATATCCCAAACAGAGCGACCTAAGAGCAAGATACTAGTATAGATTTCGTATCAGATAACCAGATCCTAGGGCATTAGGTAAACAACTAGTAATTTAGCTGTTAGCTAGTCAAACCGCGCATTAAACAGCGGAAGCGGTAAACGTACTCCGACATATCTCTACGTACTGCGACATATCTGTAAAATCACCTCGTTTAGCTTGAGGTTCAGATGTCTACTCTCTAACTGTGTAGGAACTTAATATGCTAAGAACATTGTAGACTGGAAGCTAGAGCATTAATGTATGCTGTGCACTAATGAATAAAATTGCCGCTGTAATTAACACAACAGTTAGGCAACCACCGTGAACCATATGTAGCTCCGTAGAACCTTTCATCACTAAATATACAAATCTTAATTAGACAATAATGTTTTCCAATTAGTTCAAAATCTAATAAACACCTAAATTAATCACCACACGTTTACCTTCGGTTGGCTCCTAATCAGAAGTTTGCTAAAGCATTTCAATTTCAGCCGTAACTCGCACTTACAATTTATAGCGAAGAAAACAAGAAACATTTTCCCGCACTCGTTACAAGGATTCCTTCAAGGCGTAGCTTCACCCTCCTCCGTAATAAGATTAAATTTTACTAATGAAACAGAAAATGAAAATTTCTTCAGCAGAAACGGAATATCCTAAATAACTTTCCGCCATTTGTCTTGCTAATGAATGAATTTTTTCTTGTGTTTTTTGTCTTAAGAGCAGCCTATGTCGCCTTTGACAACGGTAATGTTCTATTGTGTTGTTATTAAATATTTTTGCTTAATATTCCCTTGATATTTATGAAAATGTTTCATATCCCGTTTAGTTGACTTTCTAACTGTCGTTTCTTCATACTCGTATTTAGATTTTAATTTTGTTATTAGGTTTTTATGTCATTATATTTATAAGATGCCAATTAATCTTAAATATTTACTATTCTTGTTCAACTCTCCAGCTAACTTTTTATGACCATACACAGTTACTGTGTTGACAACAATTTTATGTTTCCCAACACAATATTATTAATGGTAAGTAGGTAGTATCACTTTTCCCAGACATTTTGTTATTTGCATGAAGTCATAAACATTTATGAACGTACCGAGATTTATGCTCATAAAATATTACAAACGTTAAAAAAGTTAGCACCGAGTTAATTTTGTAGATGGTTTAGAGGGCTGAATAGACTCTCTACATATTTAATTGTTACCAACCTTATACTTGTTAAATTATTATTATAAAAGACGCAATAATTCAATTATTCAATCATGGAAAGGCCAATACTAATAACTAGTTAATAATAATAAACATGATTAATTTCGTACCTATCATCTAAACAGCACAAACAAGTATCACCTATAAAACTGATAAGTGTCGTTACTAAAGAACGAGCAAAAAATGTATATGAACACCTCGTCCCATCACGAAATTAAATGTTGCCAAAGTACCAGCATTTTAAACAAATGTAAATTTTCTCCCCAAGGAGTTGTGACTTACCCACAGCTCAAAAGTAACGACCTCTGAAAAGGGTTGCTGACTCCCAGGAGACGCGGCTCCAGTTTCCAGCATCGGATTCGGATTTTGCGTAAGAAATCATTACCCGATGTGAACAGTGAGCCGTAAAGTCTAGGTCGCCTCACTCGTGGGACAAGAAATAAATAACTTCCTTGCTACGTATAAAAAGCTGCCTCACGAAATAACCGAGAAAACACCAAATAAATTCTAAAACTTTGTAAAACAAAGTAACTAAAGAAAAACAAAGGCGTAGCAGCGCAAGGTGTAAGAAACACGTACAACTGACTCTGAAACACATTTAATCTCATCTCGGTAAATCACAGCGAGCCAATGTTAAGGAGTAAAAGAGGGCCGCTCTCATTAATAGACCCTCAAACTAGTTTACCAAACACTAACGTTTATTTCAGTACAATCGCATTCTCGCTGCGCTCTCGCGTCCACAACGCTCTCCTGAATTTTAATAGGTCTCTAACTTCTTAATTGAAATTCTAAACGGAATTGTTCTTCGTGTCTATCAACATTCAGTTACGGATTTCAGGAGATCCTTATTAATTTTGTTTGTTCAAAGTAATAAACTGTGGGCTCGCTATACGTGTCGCCTTACTAAATAATTTTATTATGATCAAAATTATAATATGGTAAAACAAGTGCGTTGTTTTACAAAATTATTGATTGATTTGTTTAAACATTTAATTTAACTGTATTTTGACATTTTGACATATAATAACTAAATTTGACATGTAAAATAATTTTCAATTTAATGCTAATACATAATTATTGTATGCCTATTAGGCAGGACATATTGGAACTTAAAATTTTTTTTGTTAAGACCTGTAACAAACCTATGCCCACAATAAAGATATTATGATTATGATTATGATTATGATTACATTTGTGTCAAGCTAGTACCTACGTTACATACGTTGGAAGGGGAGAGCTTATGTATGTAATGTAAATAAGCAGGTAGATATTTAATATTTAAAGCGGTTAATGCGAGCATACTCTTATATTTTTCGGATGGAAAATAACATATTATTTAGTGGTAGCTTAGGTACTGTAGGTCTTCTTCTGCCTGGCTTTATTAATATTAGGTTTTGCAGGGGCTTACGTAAAGATTCTTTGGAACACAGTTACTTAACAAAACCTATTCTTATCTTCACTGTATTACACAAACGTAAGCATTACTTATAGCTAGATATTTTGAAATTATACACAAAATCGAATAGAATAGTCTCTCATTTTAATTTGTAAATACTTACATTTAAGAAACTCTTCAATTAACATAAAGAAAACGTTAGTCTGGAGAGCTAATTCTCAATGCGTGAAGCATCCGCTAATTTTGGATTTCCCAAAAAAGCCAAGCTTCTGGCAGCCCTTATCAATATTTACGGAATGACGCCACCCGTTACGTTCCCACTACGACTCAGATATCTTATTAGCAGAACTGAGTAGCTGTTTTTATTTAGTGCGGATCAGAAAATATTTAACTTTAGGTCAAACTGAATTGAGGTCAGGAAATATGGGTGAAAATCGAGTGATTGCGAAAATATATCTGTATATGTATTTGTGTCGGAAAGAGAAAGTTGGTATCTATTGTGAATAACACAAGAGATATGTGAAACCATTAATCTATCCGTCTTACTGAGCGTGAAACCTGTCGAAGTATTGAGTTAGTTCGATAACTATTTTTCGCAGCAAGAATTTTTGAACTTTGTCCTCCTTTGTCTGGGTTCCTTTTTTTTTAAATAGAATTAAATACAAAACGAAAATTAAATAGAATATAGGTATTCAGTCTTTTACATATGGAATAGCTTATCATCAATAAAAGAAGAAATTGAGTTTCCATATTTCTTTTCAGAGCTAGCAACAAATTGGTACACCTGAAAGTTACAATTAATTTCGAACAACTTAAATACATTTGTAGTCTTAGAAATAATTTGGCGAGCTTCAACTTTTCAGTCCGTACAAGCATCAGCAATCGGTTAACAAAAGTCAGAACTCGCACTGCTCACTAACCCCTAGTGAGCGGTGCGAATTCTGACTTTTGTTAAACGATTTGTCGAAATTATTTTGTCAATTAAAATACATTCAGCGTGTGAGTGTACTGTGTGTGAAGTCATTTAATCACGCTGACAAATGTACCGTCGCCGGCGCCGGCCGCTGCTGTCAGCCACGTATTCCCACAAATTGATAATGCTCGATCGCACGCTCTACAATATGACTTATCGTTATTCAACGTGTAATTGACAGTTGGATCACGGATCCACAGTTTTTCCGGTTTTTCTGCCAACTCGTTTTAAAAATCTCATTGTTTTTAATTCGCTCAGCGTTAATTCCGTTCTTATCTCTGTTATTTTATGTGTTTGCACTCGATTCCGGGCACCATTTTTTTTTCTCATCGTTCTAGTTTTACATTATTATTTTTAGCATTCGGAAGCTCGTTGCTACTGTCGAGTTTTGCATGTGTGATCGCTTTTTACACACTGGATCGTTGTTTTTACTTTGTGGCCATTGTTTGTTAGCAAGTTGAACTGTCGATTGCATCCATGGTACAAACATTTTCGTCACGAATAGTTTTTAAAGCCCGATAAAGTACAACTCATTTTGGTCAAAGCGCGTTTTTCAATATGACGACTAAAAGTTGTGCGATTACAAAGTTCAGATGGCAATTGGTTCGTTTAAGATACTAATGTGGATCGGATCCGGTTGGATTGGCAGCTAACTGAAACATAATTGAGGAGAGACTGGTAAATGAGATTAATTAATATTACTATCATTACCCATTATACACTATTCAAACAGTAAAAACACCACAATTTGTGGTCCGTTTATGACTGCAGTATACATGAGGTGAAGATGACACGGTACGTACTTACATTTCAAACCAGTAAAAGTTTTTTAAAATCGTTTCATTCCAATTAGCGACACAATCTGTTTAAAAGATAGAAATCACAAGTACGTAAGCAATTCAAAGAGAAAAAAATTGTTTTATTCATAGTCTTAAAAAATAAGGTGAAAAGATAAAAGAAGAATACTTGAACTGCGTACTTGTACTTTAAGTGAATATCAAAACGATTTCTTTCCTAATGAGCCTTCGTTGCCGTTGAAGGGGATTACGAAGAACCTTATAGGTATAGACTCCACGGCAACACTGTCTATGAATCTATAGAGATGTTGCTAATTTAATTTTGAAGTAGGTAGACGTACTGATGATATCATTGTGACATCATCAAAAACTGAGTCATATATGAAAATTTTGAAGGAATGCAAAAAATACCAGTCTCTTGAACGCCCTTCTCAACATTTCGTACCGGGATTTGATATTTATTTGTTTAGACATTGAGACGTACAATATTGAAACGATTTGTACAACTTTAAAAATAAAGTTATACTCGGCACCTCTTTTGGTTCATATATCACTCCCGATACAATTTTGCCCAATGTCCTTTACTTATTTTGTATAAAGACATCATTAATTCATAAATACCACATAAAGCTTAAAATATGGATAATTAATCAGCTTATATCATTCGCATGAACTGCAGTCGTTATTAAGTATTTTCCAATAATAAGTCCATTAATTATTTTTATCACGGTCACCACTCCACGACCCCAGTCAATTGGTGTGTTTGTTTCGTTTTGCGACCTTATACGTGCATGAACATCTATTTAACTTGAACAGTTTTCTAGCAATTTTTTTTTTCTTTGGATTGATTATTCATAATTATGTCAATAAGCTATTAGCGGTTGTTAGCTGTAGTATTATTGGATTTTTCCATTAAAAATTTCTTAGTAACAGCCCGGAATTCGGAAGTTAGTGATGTGGTGCATGTTAAACCATTGGTTCTGCGTCTGATCTCTCTCCGGTCGTGTCGGATTGCCGACCCATCATTAATCTTAAACATATAAAATAATTTATTAAAATTCAAAAATATAAATTAAATATTTCATCGGACTATGAGTGAGGGAAGAGAGAGTAAACCTGTGTATCCAATACAACATCTCCCGCGCCGAAGGCTAGTCTCCGTTGACATTGTCCGCCGTGGCCGAAATACGGCCTGGAGGACTATATAATAAGCTTTTACAGATAGTGCAATCCACGAAGACGCGCCCCACTCCACGATTACTGTACTGAAAGCTGTAATTTAGTACAGCGGAGCGGAGTGGGGCGCGTCGTCGTGAATTGCACTATCTATAAATTATTGTTTGAAATGCAGAAAGATTAGATTAATTGAAATGTAAAATTGTAATTACATCAACCACTAAATATGCAAAATAATATTCAATTTAAATTAGGATAGAAAGAAGTACATACATACATAGTATAAAATAAAATGTTCGTAATTTTGTGAATACCTACCACATAACCTCACCAGACAAGTAAATTTTCCATTAAAACCGCGCGTTAATTAAAACCCAAAGCCTCTAAATCTTCAAGTAAAGTGGCTTAAACCGTATATTTTTTTTAAACGAAACGATCTTTTCAAAGTGGATACTTCAAATTATATTGGATTAGGTACCTAAGCATAATGAGATTAGAATCTCATTTCAAAAGCCTTTTCTCTATCGATAACAAAGGAGAAGTTTGAGTGGGAGCATGCTGTTGATCGATTAGAGGAGGCGGGTATCAAAAGGCTTCGATTTCGGTGGCCGTGCGGTTCTGGGGGCCGTTTCGACCTCGTACTCGGGCTGCCGCCAGCGCAACCCAATTAGACACCTCTATAGTTTCTCCGACTCTTTCGTACGTGACATGCTTGCTTATCTTGTCAGGAAAAATTACACCGAGCCGAACAATCCTAAAATAACGAGGCGAAATAAACTGTTCGACGGTACAGTTAGTTAATTGGACCCGGGTGATAGACACTTTCTCAATATATATTTTTCCTATCACGTAACTTATTCCAGATTAATTTATAATTTTCAATATGAGAATTTATCAACTCAGTAAATCTTCGTAGGTACTTAATGCATTACTAGACTTTCACAAATGAGGTACTTTCTATTCCAGAGGTGCCATCTGGCTTCAGCTACGAATAGACCGGCCATTATTTCCCAAGGGTCACTGAGCAGCAGTATTCATCTGTATTGATACCGCCTATCGCCAATTCAGCTTATTGTGCTGAATTTGACCCTCTGGAGCAGAATCTTGTGGTATAATACGTTTCGATAAGCTGTACCATACAAAGTGCTACGTCGTTGCTACGCCGTAGCAGCCTACACAGCTACGCTTTCGTAGCAAATGAATACGTAAGTCATCTAGTCCCTTTTAAAGATTTAAATTGATTCATACATATTATGTTTGTGTTTAGTTGACTAATAACAATCAAGTTTTTATTAAATTTTAAAAGTAATTTTATAAGAAATTGGTAACTGTTTTTAATTGTATTAAATTATAGGCAATTCTATAGAAAACAGTAAGTGATAGAGATCAAATGATTGGTCTTCAATGAAAATAAAAGATGTTAAGATCTTGCTAAAGTATTTAGGCAATTCAATCGAAATAGGGTAGTAGAAGGTACGGCTAAAATTCGAGTACATGGAAATTTAATAATGGCTTGTAGAAACTGGTGACACACACTCGTAAATCCTAGGTATATAAAAATTTACGATTTTCTTGTAGAACATTTCTTTATTTTATTGCTGTAATAAAATTACTAGAGTTCATAGTTCGTATTTTTTTTATTTATCCATGCTTAACTCGTGCCAAGTAATACTAGAATGGTCCATTTAATTCCGGGGCCCTCCGAAACGTACGAAATTAATCTTATTTGTCATTTCAGAACAACAATAACAACGTGACATTTTGTGAAACCTATAGTTATTATAAGTAACAGTTTCACAAAATGGTTTTATATTTAGATCGAAGTCAAGAATTAATAAAAAATATCTTGGGATCATATTTCTGAGATATTATATTTTATGGAACTCACAAATCAAAATTTATTCGAATGTCGGGAACATAATCAAATCATTGGAGGCTGTATAAAAGTGAAATTTCTAGGAAATTAAATATCGCTTCCAGCTAGCACTGAAAGAGTTCCTAACTCGCTTGCAAGTATCGTAAAGGAGCGTTTTATGAGAAGTAAAACTATTCTCGAACGTAAAATGAAACATTAAAGAATTATAATGGATTTCGTACAACTTTTATGACAGTTAAATTGCTGAATAAAAACCAGAAATGCGATGCATCACAAATATGTTATTGCGGTTTTTAAGCATAACTTTTCCTTCATGCATTTTACGGTTTAGGAATTTTTGAGACACCAAAAACAGTACACAGGTACTGTTTTTGGTGTCTCAAAAAATCCTAAACATTCATCTTTTAATTTCCTAAACGAATATCTTCACCTAAAACCTTCTACTCGTACAATATCGTAAATTGCATGAAGGAAAAGTAAATAAAAAATTAAATAAAGGAAGGGGGAGTAGGTAAACTCCTTCCTTTCAGATGCTATTCACCGAATATAAATGAAACAGGATTATGATAAGCAAACTATTCAATTGGAAGTGAAGAGTTTCAGTCAACGAATAAATGGTAAATCAATAATAAAAAAAAGAAATAGGCTGTTACTGCTATTAACGAACTTACCAACCCATCGAGGCTTCAGAAAATAATAAAAAAACTACACCAATACATTTGGCAAGTGCTACATAGGCATTATAGGTATCGACAGAAAAATAAAACCTCAGAAAGCCTCTAATCGAGTAATCTATCAGTCATAACTCAAGATATAGAAAATCATGATACAAAGTATACCTACACCATCCATCTTTACTTTACTATAATAAACTGTGATAGAAACTTTGTCTGTCTGCTCCCTTTTCACAGCTGAACGGATTTCTAAAAAAACGGTAGTACATTCCTGTCGATTAATTTTCAACCTCAAAATTCAAAAAATATTCAAAATTCAAAAGTAATTTATTCTGAGAATCAGCACTTTTCGAACGTCAAAATTACATAAGACAGTACCCTAAAAACGCCCGCCCTTCACTACTTCCTAGTGCTTTAGCTGGGAAGAAGAAGTGGCGCAACAAACTCTCCAGCAGCACAGCTGGTCTGTTCAGTTGAAAATTGATTCTATACAATACTTTGCAAAATAATTTACGTGACGCAACTTCAAACATTAAATTAAATTATTTGCTATGGGTATGTCAGCTAGCACGCGCCAATATACCAACAAAAACATAGAGAACTATACTCAAGCAGAAATAAAAATAAAAACTAAGTGTAAACAGAACTTTATATATAAATAAAAGCCTGCAGCCATAAAGGGCGTGCCGCTTATACATAACTATATACCTATATAGCTGTAACAAAGTGGGGGAACCCACGGGGAAAAGCTCTCATATAACAAAAGCATCATAGTTTCATGTATCTATCGGCGTTACTTATTCAAAGCCACATGTCACGGCTGTGTTGGCAGACTCCATGCTCGCTCGTCAGCATATCCATAGCGTGTCCCTTGATACAGAGCTGAGATGACAGGTGGTACCTTGTCACCTGCTAAGACGTTCGCTAGTAATTTATTTATTAACGTTTCTATAACTAACTTACTAATATGTTTGACCGATAACTTGCTTACTATTTTATCGACTTTGGTATCTAACTGTACCTAAACCACAGTCCATGCTGACTCACGTCAGCAGATCCATACCGCGTCACTTGATGCTGAGCTGAGCCGACAGGTGACACCCTGCAGCCCGCTAAGGCGTATGCCAGTCATGATTTTTTTGTTTGTTTATCTAACTCACTAACTAATATGTTTGACCGATAACTTGCTTACTATTTTATCGACTTTGGTATCTAACTGTACCTAAACCACAGTTCATGCTGACTCACGTCAGCAGATCCATACGTACATTTACGTTTTTCTAACTCACGAACTAATATGTTTGACCGATAACTTGTGTACTATTTACCATTTTGACCAATAACTTGTATGTGAATATTGAGTGTCTTTGGTCACTCCCCTTTTCATTAAATGCTGAAGTTTTATGGTCGATTTCTATCAAGACTTGTCATCGAAAATCATATACACCTTTTACATAACAACCAGCAGGATACCCACTGTGTATTTTTTAGTTGAGTTGTTTTTAAATTGGTTTATTGGTCAAAGTTAGTAAATACCATAATACGCATTCATAAAGTACAGGAACATTTATAAATTATTCATAGTACTGGCAGTATTTTTGCTTACTATTTCATATTTCCATGGAAAATCATCAATTAGTAACTACCGATGCAATGTGTACAAGACGTTCACAGTTGTGTCAAAAATAACTTAACCTTTCGCTGTCTAATTTAATTAACAACTCGTGTGACTAAGTTAAAAAATAATTATTAAAACTTCGTGTCACTTTGCTTGTCTTTGTTCAGCTGGTTTCATTTACACATCTACTTTAATTAAAACTGTTTTATAAGAAAAAAATGTGTACGGAATGACGGGTGACGGTTAGGTCGCGCCGAGATAAATATAATTATATATTTTTATGTAAATTTTGGGATATTTAATAAGACTTCAGAGAAAAACCAATAGTAGTGACGTAGTGCAAAAAAAATTTGAAGTTAATCTGGTTTGTAGGCGGCGAGCAAATAAGTGACGCGCTCGGTGCTGCCTTACGTCGAACGCCAGTTTGCAGCGCACACACGCCGCACTTTATCATAATTGCACCACCACTCACCATTCAGCAGACGACTCACTGAGCCGATTCACATAACCACACCGATGACCAACACCGCATAATATTATCATCTTAGTACTGTACAAACAATCAAAATTAATGTGGTATTGGGCGTGCCGATATCAGCACAGCTTGCAGTTCACTACGAGGTATTTGAATATCCACTAACGTGCTTGGAACTGGCTAGATACGATAATACATACCAAAGTAGCCTAACTATCCTATTGTACTAGGTTTGATGTTGTGTTTGTACTTAGACAGTGTTTAGTATCTATATGAATATCTGGAACTTTATGACTTTAACAAGCAAACTGAACATTCACGGTAAACGAACGAAATACGTAATATCAAACATGTTAACTGAATATTGTTGAACAGCGCCCCGATATTAAATGCACGGCTTTGTAACAATACATTACCGTAGTGATTTGTAACAGGCGCCATTGCCGGTTTTACGATAATATTTGCAAATTATCCGTATAACAACGCCGTAACAGTGATTTCGCGGTTCACGTGCTCCGTCCGAGCCTATAATAAAATATTATTATCTGCCACCGCACCAAATTGATAGTGCCTGTTACACACACTAAAGTGAGCTGTGGCCCTGCCGAATGTATGTACTTATTTGAATGTAAGTCTCCCTATACGTAACAAGACGGTAATTGTAATAATAACATGAGAACATAATTAGTAGCTACACGTCTGCTAACCGCAGCAGCTACGTTCTAGTGCCGCTTTCATGTGGTTCATATAGTAATTTATAGTTGACTAGCTGCGCCACGTGGTTTCACTCAAATAGGTCTTGATCCCGTGGGAATATCGTCTTGTGGGAAAAAAGTATCCTTTGTCATAACCAAGCTCATGGTCTACCCATGTGCCAAATTTAAAAAATATTTTAGGATAGTTAATTGACTTAGATTGATTGATTGACAGTATACGTCGTCTATTGTATTTTATAGTTAGGCTGTTTACTGTGACGTCAACTGCTTATTAGATGTTATTAAATTCATCAAAATAAATGTTTGTTGTTATAGTCATACTACGTCTGATTTTGTTAGAATTATAGACTTACTTTTTCAAATCCACTAAGGGTATTGTAGAACGAATGCCATAAATTAACATCGAACCCGATTTTTACTGGCTCCAACAAAGCGACTACAACCAGCTCCTATAATTTACCGTCTATATGTAAAATTAGTCCTAGTTCCTTTATAGGGTCATGAAACAGAATTATACCTACTGCATCATAAAACCTATGTTTTGCATAATTTGTTTAGTCGTTTCATGTCTCGAATTCGCGATAGGAGATCGTAATGTTAGTATTTTGTTGTATAAAACCACAGAAAGCGAGGTATCCAGTGAAATATGAACGAGTAATTAATTTATAGTATCTGAATGGTAACGTTTGTGTACTAATGAGTAAGCACTTGACTAATGACCGAGAAGTGGGGCGCCGCAGACGGTCAGTTCATTAATTACATTCAAGTTAAATTACTAAAGTACAGGACACTCCGAGCCTCAACTAGCCTGCTCCAAGATTGTTCGCAACTATGACGCTCTTAATATATATGTTACCAGCGCGGTAGCTATATTATGTAATAAGGGCGCACAAGTTTCAGATACAGGACAAGTTTAAGAGCTGGGATGTAGGGCTAAAACTTTTATTATGAGAAATGGATACGAGTAGGCGAAGTAGCCATAATTAAGATTATGACTATTTCGCCTACTTTTCAGCCTTTCAGCAACCTTTCAGCAACCTTATCAATCAGTGCAATACGACTTATATGGAAGTATTTTTGGAAAAAACAAATACAACATGTTCACTGCCAGTGAACATGTTATTACTTACACAAATCCTAAAAGCTATATTACAGCTTCTGCGATGAATACATTTCTATAACACGATTCCAATATGAAGTTATACTAACATAATATCGTACGGTTACGTTGAGTGGAGTAGATATACGTGTACGGTACTCATCACTTAACATCACGTGGACGTGCGGCTGCAAAAGTAAACCACATTACAGGCGCTCGACGCGGCGCCGCCCGCTCCACGCTCCACGCTCCCCGCCCGTACGTTACCAATAACGTTTATGTGCTTGCTCTACACCGCCGTATGACTACTCGGCATACGTATTGACTCATACGACACGCCACAACACGACCACTCGAATATTTAGTCAACCAAACCCCATACTCAAACTTACACCGACTGCCAATCATTTCTCAGGCTCGCAATTCATATTCTATAATGAATTTTATCAACTTGACGACAGCTAGAAAACAGTTCAGTAATACCAATTTTATGGTACCTACCTTTAAATTAGAACTATAAAACAATTGACACGAATGACCAAACTTTATGAAGCGCATTAAAGAATTTATAGCGCTTTCAAAAATTTAACCATGATTATGTCACCGTACAAATTAGGTAAAAGTGTGAAAGTGATGTGCTCGATCAGTTACAACGACCAATAAAGTATATACGGACGGTTCTAGAATGAAACGTTACTTTATGGACCAATAAACAGGAGCACTCGTTTAGTGGAGACCGCAGACCCAAAACATAAATACGTGTACTTGTAATATTTTCTACTTGTTACACACAATAACGTTCGTCCCTTTACCAAAAATGCTTTTAAGAGCAGTAAACACAAATAAATACAATACCCTCATACAATACCTACATCAACAAACCCTATTGTTCTTAGAATAGCAACACTCTGACGTCACAGTACACATTCAAGTACCTTAGAAATATACTTCCCAACGTGTGTACGTGTTGTGTACATACCTAGGTTATTTAAACAATTAACAATTTTCTCGCGACGCGTTAAAAGAGGCGGTAAAGGTAAGAGATGAACATCGTCGTCAGTAATTACCCAGCGCCCGCACATAGGCTTCCAAACAAACTTCGCTCGAAATTTGTTCTAACAAGATTTCCTCTCCTAATGACTCTCATAACAAATAAAACTTGATTATCAATTGGCCTACTTAAGCAGAATTCTCGAAGAACTCAAACTCAAACTATGACAAAGGCAACAATCTCCGGGAAACGTAAATTAAATTGCTCGCTTCGCACACTAATTTATCCAACTATATTTTAGTGACATACTGAATTGATTTCATATTTTACTGCGCTCTTCTCTTTGAGAATCGTCGTCATATTGTCAAGCCTATCCTTAGGTTATGCAACAAATGTCTGACAACAGATAGGGGCGCTTTTCAGAAGTTTCTGCTGTTTCATACATGGTAAAGTTACCCTTATCATGAATAGTTTACCAACTCATAAACTGCATGGACGGAACGTGGCAATAAACTGGAGAAAACTTTAGAATATACCTACTTCAAATATACAATTACCTACGTTTATATTTTCTTATGTATTTTGTTACTTATAATACATACAAAAAAAAGTGTCTGATTGTAGTGTCAAAATAACAGGCATTTACTAAATGCACATGAAAATATTACGGTACTTATAAAAAAACAATTTTTTAAATTCGATAAATCGATTTTGACGGGACTTTTACTAGCAGATAGCTGATGTTATAAGTATTAACGTAGGTTACTTTTATTTTTATTTTTAAAAAAGAAAACAGAATTAGGGTCCACGCGGGCGAAGCGTGCAGCAGCTCGTAATTAATATATAACATATAAGTACGTTTTCTCATTGTTTTTTTTAATGATAATCTCGATAGCTGGCAAATTAGATATGTAAAGGCAGTTGCTCACAAGCTGGTTGCCACGACTGCCAGCAGCGGTTAAGTGGCAATAATAATTAAAATATTATAATAAACTAGAATGTACGATAGTGACGTGACAAAAAACTTTACAACGTTGATTTTCATAAAAAAGAATTAATCCTGTTAACAATCTTAACTGAGCCATATTTATTAAACTCACATTTTTAATAAACAGATTACAGTAAAAAAATCTGTTAAGTTAGATCAAAGCAATCAAAGGAACATAAAATGATTTGCCATAAACCGTCTAATCGTTATAAGTCCGAATCGTTAAATACAGAAATAACATTTCGTCAAAATGATCAAGCTGTGACAAAATTAGGAAAAACAGCAGGAAAACCGCTGAATAAATAGAAATTACAAAATTTTCTCAGAACAAAATGGTGGCCGCTTCAAGTGAATTTTCTCGTCACAAAAACAAGGGTTAATGTTTTAAACCAGTGCCACTCCCCCTCATGGGATAATGTGTACGGATGCAATAATCATAACACTTCAAGTGACTCAGTTTTGCTGTGGATTTAATTCACCGAGGTCTTAAAGCGGCAGGTTTCACAAAGGAGCTTACACAGCGAGTGCGTTGTGCTACACCGCGGTGCTGTCTCCGTGCTTTTGTTTTGTTTGTTCTGTGTTTCATGAATCGTACTGTCCTTACATAGTATAAAACAAAGTCCCCCGCCGCGTATGTTTGTCTGTCGGTCTGTCTGTCTGAATGCGATAAACTCAAACGGTTTTCACCAATGGACGGAGTGGTTCATGATGAAGGTTTTGGTGTATAATTTATTAAGGTTTTGTGTAAATTTGCTGAAATATCACAATTATCGTTGAAGATGTCGGAAAAAATCATGCCGACTGGAATCTTTACTGGCGTGCGCCCTCAGACCAAATAAAAAAGGTAGACGGAGCGCGGCGCTCTCAGAGTGAAGCAGGGTAAAGGAAGCCAAATTTGAAATAGGAAGCCGACCGTGTTCCAGAGCGACGCGCGACATCGAACGCACTAGACGTCATAACATTGAAATCGCAAATTGTTGTAAAATGCCTTCCTGTGTCGTAAAAGCTTGTAAAAACTATTCCATAATTTAAAAAAAAAACATCTGGGATTACATTTCACTAGTAAGTGTTTCATTTGATTTAATTTTATATATAAATACAAAAATATTTCTTAGACCGTTTTTGGAACACAAAACCTCGCATAGTGTCGTCGGTGTGACCAGTATATCCGCATACAAATTCCCCGAAACGCGGGCAATGTTTGGGATTATTAATTTTAATATTACTTTTCGTAATGGTTAAATGCTTTTAACTATTACGAAAATATATCTATTTTGAATATCAAACATAGGTATCCCTAAATAAATAACTCGTGTTTAAATATGTTATAGTATAACGTGAATACAATATGAGACGATAGCATTAAATAGCGCGTGATTATTATTATTATTTCTATAAACAAGTACTTACAACATTACAGTTTTATGTAAAATACATTTTTGGATTCATTTATATTTTTTTTTAACTTCGACTGAAAACAAACTGTTTTAATTTTAGATTCCCAAGAGACCTTAATTGGAAACAAACGTGGATTGAGGTTATTAGGTTAAGCAGAAATCAAGAATACGTACTGTAGTTGAAAAGTATCTAAATATAAAATTCCATCACATTTCACAACTAGATACTATATCCAGAAGTCGGGATACAAAAAGACAGTACTACCGGAAACTAACGCAACACAAAGGTGTTTAAAATTTGTCTATTTTATTTTTTATTAAACGTACCTAACAGTAAAAAAGTGTTTTATTTATAAGAATTTATTTTTCATGAATAATCATAATTATTCAATCAGAATTGGGATAAAAAGTTTTTAGTGGCAACATTTTTTTCTTAGCACACAGTCGCATGGCAAGTGTTGCGACACGAGGTCACGCACACAACTCTGTACACGACGCTTCACTTATTTGAATGCCATTGTTGGCGTACGCTCCGTCTACCTTATTTATTTGGTCTGAGCGTGCGCCGCGTAAACCGTGAGAGATCAATAAAAAATATTTTCCACAGGATTATAATGTCTTAAAAAGTTCAAAAAAAATGTCCACGCTAGCATGTCTATCTTCTAAGGATGACCCACAATATTTTTATCAATCAAAATTTCATTGTTATTTCCGAAGCTATTTTGACCGGTATTATATTTATCCTTATCCAATAAAATATGTTATTTAAATTGGGCATATAATTTAGATTCAAATATGCCGTGACATCATATCATTAAAATGAATACTTTAAAATATATCACTAATTCAAAATTACGCGTAACAAAATAATTATGGTTGACGACAACGCGGGCGCAGCGGTAGGAGTCAATAACGTAATACACGATCAATTAGAATCGGAATCGTATTGAAACAGATTGCTAATCCATTGATTCATAAGTAAAAAATAAATAAAGACTCCAACCTAGCTTTTACGATGGATAGACTGGCCGAAAATAAAGAAAAAAAGGGTATTACAAATTTCGAACGAGTACGCGCTATAATTTTATTTGATTTGAGAACAATATTTGTTGCTTTTGAAAGAACTTTTTGCATATAAAACTTTTTGCGTTTTCTGACTTTTGTAACGGATAGTCTTTTTAAAGGCTTCCCATACAAGTCTGAAAGTTTAAAATTGTTCGAGGTATTTTTTTCTCAGAACGTCGAAAATCACAAGCAACAACAATTCTGTTTCTCAAAGCAAATAAAATTTTAACGCGCATTAGTTCGATGTTTTTTTTTTTTTGTTTATTTCATCATAAAAAGTAAGTTGGAATTTTATTCCTATCTAAAGTATGGAAAAAAAAAATTGCGATTTCTGAATTTTCTAGTACTCAAACCTCAGTTGGTCTTATAGTTTTTGGGTCCTTATAAGAAACAGGATCGATTGGCATTAAAAAAACTTTACCAGTACTTTCTTTTCAAAATCTGTCAATGCAGATCAAAAAGTTAAGGTCAGTCTCGTAAGACCGTTTTCCTGTAGCTACAACGGTTATAGCTAGCTGCCTCTACTGCCCCATCTCAAAAATCCACCTGGTATGCATACCGGGTGGATTTTTACATACACAAAAAAAAAACGTCGGGAGGTGCTATGCAATGTCCGCAGAAACCAATCGCATGACGGTGGTAATAAGCTGACTAACGCGATGCTGTTATCATCAAACATATACTTCTATTTCTGCAAATTGACATTTGCGTGTTAAAAAAAGCCCAGCGATGATTAAAAAATATTTTATGTACGATAGTAGATATCAAATGTGAAATAAGTTTATCTCAAAATAATCACCATAAACACCACAGCGTGCACAAATCGGCAACGTTGCAAGCGTTATATAAATAGTTTCCTGTGGTCAAAAAGAGATAGGTAGTGCATAATGGGGTTATTTTGCATATGTGCCACCATCTAAACAACGTAACAGAAGTCAGCTAAGTGCTGAACGTGCTAATAACACTTATTTTAACAAAACAGTGACGAATGCAATGAGTGACTTTAGAATCCCAGCAAGCCTCATTATCGTGGATAAAATTAAAAATCCTCGGTCGTTGTACGTCGGGAAGTTGTAATCAGCTTGTTGTATTATCTCACCTATCAAGAAAATCATTAATCATCATCATCATTATTCCAGCCGTAAGACGTCCACTGCTGGACATAGGCCTCCCCCAAGCACAGCCACTTCGACTAGTTCAGTGCTTCCCGCATCCAGCGAATTTCTGCGGCCTTCACAAGATCATCGGTCTGGTCAGAAAATCATTACTTATTTTAAAAAAACCATACTCATTGGGTTATTTTTTTAAGAAAGGAATTCATATTTTTTATCTGTAATTAATGCCCTTTTACCCCACATAAGTTTTTTTTATCGACTCTTGGTGTTTTACCCATACACTTTAGGGCAGTCTCCTTTGCTTAATAATTTATTTATTTCCCTGACTTGACAATACCTAGTCTATATTTGCTTTTCCATAATCTATAGTAACGCGTTCACGTGCACGAGTTTTTTGGCTTAGTTACGTGAAACGTTGACATTTTAAACTTAATGGAACAACTTTGCGTCAGATATTTTCACAGTCGGCGTATTGTATCTATGTGTATTAGTTGCTATGCAGATCCCGCGCTCCGTGATTAGCATCGCGCTATCTTAGCAACGTTCACGAGAACTTTGATATTTAGAAGAGGCGTTAATTCTCTAGGTCTCTCACAGATCTAGGTTTCCATAATATAACATGGTAAGGCTAACAAGTGTTTCGGTGACTTGTCATACTGATTACCAAACAGTATATAAACAAACAATTAGTTTCAATATAGGAGTAGGAATTCATAGTAACATTTGTATTACAAGTTCTACTAACTTGTAATACAAATGTTACTATGAATTCCAGTAACAATAAAATTTACGAAAAGTATCTAAAACACGACCAATAAAAGAGAACCATTTTGATTCAACTCCAGCTCTGCTGACCTTCCAAATAATGGTTCCAAAAAAAGGTTAAATGTTAATGTGACTTTACAAATCATAAGTTGTCGCATTATTTCACCTTCGTAGCGCCCAATTCCAATTGTTTTTGATGAAATTTATTAAAAGACGGGTGTCAAGTGGCTTCTTTTACCAGAAGGCGGATTAGGGTGAAAATTATTATTTTTTGTAATGTTAAATGCAAAGGAAATTCACGTAGCCAGCTCATATGAAAGAGGATAAAGGAATAGTTCCATTATTGCGAGAATTAACTGACATATTTCACGTTCACTTGCAATAACGAGGTTACGCGAGGGTTAAATTGAGGAATCAATTAGCGCGCGACGCAGGCGGCGCTGCATGCCGCCCATAATTCATAAGACGACCTGAAGAGCTCTCTCTTGTTATGTACGTAAGACTTCATACATGTACTCGTATGTACGCTTTGAACGTTGCTTTACTCAGTATAGAGTCGTTTTAAAACATATTTCTATTAATAGACCTGTATCAATAAGTACTTTATTTAACAAACCTTTAATGAATTGAAGGCTATCCATGTAACTGTACCTATATATATATATGCTTACATTATTCAAAGCAATTAGAACCCGTCCCTTTTTAGTGGCCCATTAACAAAACCACGGTTCACGAACATTTTCATAATTCTATTGTTCACCAAAAATCTCCACGAATAATTTCTGAGGACAATGAATAATGCAGTTTAATGTTTGTGTAAAAGTAGGCACGTCAACAAAATTGTATAATTAATTATATTACCTACAATGGCATAGGTATGCAATATACATTCCGGGTAAAACCACCTCATTCCAAATTATAAGTTCATATTGCGGCCTACGCACTTGCTACCACAAAGCGTAGCACTCGTAGCAGAATTTAATGGCTCTAGTTCAACTTTACGGGCAATTTATAACGCTTCCTTTGAATGAGGACATCGGATATCACATTTTTTTCAGAAAAACCAACAGAACTCTTACGAAGTCATGAAATGTGATCATAAATTTTTAGGGAACCTCGAACCTAGCGAAACGAAGTCGCAAAAAATCTTATCTTTATGGACACAATTTTAAGGTATTCGGATACCAGCGGTTGTATTACGAGTGAGTAAAACGTCGGACGCGCTACGTGCATAAATACTGATATGAATACTGACAAAGCCTAGGATTTTATTCATACTCCTTTGTTGACATTATTTATGAGCATTACAGCTACATATACATTGACTATATTTTCCAAAATAACTTTAGAATTGTTAAATGATTTCTGGAACGTTGTGCTTAGCCTTACAATAAATTAGCTGCAGTCGAGCAACTTTCAAATGAAAATATAATCTCAATAGGCTATTGAAGCATGTCTTACGCGTGTCGGGTGACTTGGAAAAGTTACCCCATTATTTACGAACGCCAATGCGAATGTGAATAAACAGCAGAGGCACGCGTGACTTGAATGAATAGACATAATATTCACAAGGAAGAGATACTGTGAAAGTTTTACGTTCCAAAAATATTTATATTTTATTCAATACGATACCTCCTCGTAAGGTGCTTTGTTTGACCTAAAAACAAGAAAATTTTGAACAAAATACTCACTTATAGTAGAAGTTATGAACTTTTAACATGTGTGCATTTTCATATACAATCATATTTTGTAGCAAAATGAGTTTCTGTAATCATTAAGATAATTGTCAAAGAAATGTATAAAGGTCAAAGAAATGTACGTGATGGAAATGTATATCTTTTTGTACATTTCCCTCACGTTTAAGATCTTTTTATACATGACCTTTATGAAGGACAACGCTGGAAATAGCTACATAGCGGACATATACACAAAGGCACGTAAGGAAACCTCAATCTTTCTTTTGCTCTACAATTGCCATTTGAACTACCTACTCTTACATTGAAAGTTCAACAACATTAAACATTAAAGACGTAATAGAAAACCCACACAATTCAGTGCCAGCAATGCTGTTAAACTAACTATTCATGTAATGAAATGTTGTATACACAATGTGTCCAGTAAATTGATGGTATGCAACCCTGATATCATAATTTATTTTGTGGATTTATAAATCTTTATCACATGTTGCCATCGCGGTTAAATGCGTAACACACTTTCAATCACAGGCTGAATTATTTTGAACGATGTTGCTAATTCATTGCTTCTAAATATGTTCGAAACATTTGCCTACACAACTACGTACCTACATACATTACATACATTGACATACATAGATACATATTACTACTACATAGATTGTTGAACTGTCAAAATGAAAGCCATTGCTACTTTTAGACACGCAGAGCTCCTTTATAGCACTGAAACTACTAAAAAGAGACGGAAAGACATTGTTTCCCTACAAAAAGTACAAAACATGCTTTCGCAGCCAAATAATAGTAAAAGAACCGTCAAGGAAGCTTTTCGAAGTATGTCCCATGAAGATACAGACAAATTATTAGTTGTACTTAAATAAAATTGTATTTGTAGTAATTAAGTTTAGCTAAGTTAGGATAGGTACTAAGATTTTAGCAAGTAGGATTTACACTTTTTTACATAGGTACCTATTTTAAGACTAGATTTTTATAATTAAAATGATTATTTAGAAATATTATACCTTGCCTCGCCTGAAACACAGGATAACCTAGTTCAGGCACATAACACAATTGATTTTTTCGTAGATTTAAGCAAATTTGTATTTAGTGTTTTACCTTTATATCTGAATAAACTTTTTATTATTAGTGTGTTACGCAATTACCCCGCTGGTTGAGACTGTTTTTTCTAGAATGCTTTTCATTAGCGATACAAACAAAAAACCTTTAGGCCTATCATGAACGCGCGAAGTAAACGAAAATATTACAATTTTGAATACTCGTTTCACATATGCTTGCTTGTGGCAAAAAAAAACAAAATGCTATAGGATAGGTGTATCATCGATTCGAAAATCGTTCGAATTTACTTAACGTTTACGTCGCACGTTCCTGCTAGGGTCTCTTATAAACGATCTGTATAGAGATGACACAGTAGGTCTATGAGTATCAACAACAGGTACTATAGTCAAAAAACAAAATCTAGCATAAATCTGTTGTATATCAAAAGACATAAATGTCGACAAGGTGAGACAATTCCCGCCTCACTGCACGTAATATCGCCTGAGTTGTTTATACGATTCGGTTTTTATTCGAGTATAAAATGCTTGAGGTACTACAAATGTAAATGAGCCTCTAGCTAGATTGACATACTATCAACTTTCATTCTAATATAATGTTGATACCTGTTTATACGACATTATGTCTCTTCGAACGTTGCTGTATTTTATTGCAGTTTTCCTCGACGTAGCAATATTATTTTTCAATTTGAAATAATTATTAACAAAAACCTTTTGACATAAATTGATTTTCAGTACCTATAAATGTGTACTAACCCACAGTGAAAAATAATTCGATTGTGCCCCACGTGTTTAACTTCATGGTGTTCAATATTTCAGCAGTTTTCATTGCTTACAATCACAAGACGCATTGTCCTAGAATTAGCAATTGAACGTTTTTACGAAGATCTTCAGCTAACAGATTAATTTACATAATAAAATTTTAATAAGTATCTACCGTAATACCAGATTTGTTTCCGATTTACGTACATTACCATAATCACGTATAAAATAACTGAGATCATCCCTAACTGTTTGAAATAAATCTCTTTGGTTCTCTTTTATGAAGTATTTTAGGTTTTATTTGTATAATCGAAGACGTGAAGTTTTGTATCAGTAGAGAGAAACTATTCGAGTGTGCGTAGGTAACATCTGTCGCCGGGGTGGTGATGGCGGCGGTGGTGGGCCACTGTGAGTATTATCGTCCCGGACGCGTTCATTATTCAGCGGCGAATGGCGATCGGAACCAACGCGCCGACCTGTTCGCATATTCCATTCATTCGCTCCTTTTTCCAATTCACTCTTTAACACCTTCTTACGGTTCGATTCACAAGCTGAATAAAATAACGAACCGAAACCTCATGAGAGAAGATTGACTGACACGACGAGCTCGTAATACTCATAGCGACTTTAAAACCGGACACGGATTTTGTAATAATTAAGTTAACAGCGAAACTGGCAGACGGCCTCTAGCTTTATTTTAAGAGCCTTTTCATTCTCTTCTGTTCTCAAATTAATTAATATTAGAGAGCTATTAAGTATACCTACATACATACTACCTACGCTCTAAGTGAAGTATTATCTGTTGAGTTTAGAAATCTTAATAAAAACTCAATCACAATCGTTCTTGGCTCTTAGACCTAGAAGCCTTCACAGAGTGCCCTTATATAAGAAAGGACAGAGGTCAATATTTCCATACTAATCATCGTGGACAGGCTGATTGGTGACCGCTTTGTGTTATTATTAATTATGCACAAATACTGCTTATCTAACCGATTTAATTAAATAATCGCCCAATCGGCGTAATCGAACCTAGTCTAACAAGATATTACTATAACTGTTCTCGTCGTTTGAACTTTTATATGGTAATGTTATCCAAGAAATATAGTATTGCTTAAAGTGAAGTTGCCTTTCTTAATAACCACAAAGTCAGATGGTACAGAACTACACAGCCAGTGATCACATGAAACGAACGAAAGGATTTTCTTGGAATAATTAAATTAATCATATTTTAAGTGGGTCTATTTAAATGGGATTGTGGATAAAAAAAAATCTTCAGGATCTGGTTTATGCCAATTCTTCTTTTACAATACACCGTTAGCTACTAGTTATGCCAACATCTAATTGAATGAAATGCATTAAAACTAAAATTCGTAATTTGTTTCACCACACGATAGGACTTTGAGAAAAGGTCACCGCCGCAGCATACGAACTGTTCGGAAGGTCGGGAAACGAATTTTTAAAGTACCCTGTGGTCGTGAGAGACGTGACGCGAATCACGGCCAGCCCTCGCCCTGCTATCTATTTGTTCGGCCAAATTTTCTGAAGATACGTACCTAAACTCGTAATTTTCACACAAAATTGAACCGCGGGCGTCATCGCACGATTTATTTTGTGGACATGCTCGGGGTCTAGTCTGAAGATAAGAACGTCTTCAAACAGATACTGTTCAGTACCGCGACAGATGAAAACTTGCCGCTCCCCAGGGCGACCTCTCTTTTATTTCTCCAAGATATAAAAAGTAATGAGGTATTTTATGTCTATGGCTGGTGCGTTCTATTGTTCGAAGTTTTCCAACCGAAACGGGATTCTTAAATAGATTTTTGGTCCGAATGTCTTAAAAGTTTATTGTGTTTATTGCAAATACCAATCCATAAACATGTAGAGAATAGCAAGGCTTTTAGTAGCTTTAAAGACCATTTATCTATCAATAACATGAACGTACAGACGGCAGAGTTGGCAATTTGTCTTTTTTTGCAGCTCCCGGAGGGTGAGTCATCGTTCGATAGTAGTAACTTACTACACATGAATGGTTCTCAATACTTTCCAATTCTGCGCCTAATTGTGTATCTTTTCATTCAGTGGCGTTGTGTTCATCTTAGCTGAAAGCTGGATCAAGCGTTAATATGCGATTATTACTGTTGGTACCTACCTATACTTATATATCCTAACGCTTAATTTGGGACCGTGGTTAATCATGGCATGACAAAAACGACTGATCTAATTATTTCTACAGAAAAGGTTGAACAGTTAATTTTAGAAACCGAACATAACACGATTAAATTGAACGACACGAACAAAAAGGTAACGTCTAAAAAGGTCGGTTGAGGCATGGCCGACATCGGTCGTGTAATCCAACGCTACAGCCAGTGTCCGCTGTCCGGTGTGTCCGACACACACACCGCCATCGAGACACTTATCCAAAACATTTGACCCGTGACGTTTCTCTACAACAAATATCCGTCACAAAACATACTAAAACATAGTGGTAATTCTCCTTTCCTGTATAACGTAAAGCTTAATAGAGCAGAATTATTGAAGCTACATATATGTGTTAAATAAATGTGCTGGGAAATACTTAACATGTGACAAATGGCAGTACTTATAAGTACTGCTGAATGTTTGTATGTCATTTAGTGTGTAATTTACTGACATGATAAATCGCTGTTGCTTTTTTCTTGTAACATGACCTACGAAAGCCACCCACAGTGCAAATTGGTACCTACAAACAATATACAGATGCTTACTTAATGTGATAATGTTAAAGATGATTCAAGGTAAAATATGGTAAAGGAAGGTGGAGGAGGAAATAATATCACGTAGGATAGGATCATGTAGGATGTAGATAGGAGGAAAAATACGGGGAAAGAAAGCTAACTGATGATCATCATAATCATATTAAACATACAAAACATAGAATCAGATAGTCCAATTACCCAACCTTCAAAAAATTTATTCCCCATTGACGATTGTATAACCTTCGTAGATATAAGGAAGGAAAATATGCGGAAAAATTGTGTAGACAATGTAAAACAAGCTTTTAAATATTTCTTTGTAGGGCAGGAAGGTATTAAATCACTCAAGTGATGCTCCAATACTTAGAGTTATTAAGTGTTTGAAGTTTTTATTCAATGGAATCCTTTTATCCGGTGTGCCTGAAATAAAGTAGAACAATCTGCCCACCTAAAGTGCCAATAAAGAAGAAACTATCTAATGGTGCTCACTTACACTAAATTACAAGAGGGTTAGTTATCAGTGGACAGTAACGGCGGCAATATGTAATTGTTGTGTGATAAGAATAATGAATGGAGACGCTCGCCTGCTGAGATGGAGCAGTAATTACCGCGACCGTGTCCGAACAGCCGACACACGCGCGCCGCCGCACAGATAACGTACCCTACCCTTATCACTACACGCTCCTTACCGTTTGTCATAAATTTTATCACTCCGATGAGCGGATGTAAGCGAGACCTCTTTTTTCGGATTCCCTCTTCCACCGAACTAACGACCCGTGAACTCGTGAGCAACGCTGCCAGCGTCTGTTTTATTTTTTCAGTCACAAACACGATCACTTCAAAAGATTACCAGGCACCGCATTTTTGATACTTTGCACCACAACACCAACTTTGAATTAGCTTTCAGACATCCTCTGTTTATGCTGGTTTTAAGTTATAATTTAAACATTTATTAAAGTGTGTAAAAAATAAAGTTTATCACTTTTTGAAATATGTCAATTCAATGTGATGATAATAAGTAAACTTCGTCGTAACTATAAGTTTTCAATAGTTTCGAAGTTATAACACTAGAGCAATTCCTGTGAGAGAGGCGATTTGAGATTGTGCGAGAGTTGTCGCGCGTTGAATGTCAAACGTTGCGAGGGAAGGTTCGCGTGGCGCGGAGTCCCCGCGGTGTCGGCACTTGCTTGGCTGGCGGCCGGCTGCGGACTGCGCGGGTGGCGCGTGGCGCTCGCTCGCTCGGCTCGCACCGCGCGCTCGGCGCACGCGCCCCGCGGGGATCGATACCCCCGACCCAGTCCACCGCCGCGCCCGCCGGGCCGCCCGCACCCACACCACCACAGCACGCATGTCTCCTCGTCACCACGCACGCACACTACGGGCCGCGTCTCTCGCTTGCCTTGATTTTTTGAGTCTCCTCCACAGTCACCTCTTAGGCAAGTGCAAACTAAAACTTTGAGATAAAATAAACAACAGCCTCAGAAAAAGTTTGCAAACTAGTTAAATATTGTTCTTTTTGCATAAATTGTAAATTTTATTAAGTTATTGCCAACTGGTCCAGGCGTTTTCACAAAACCTTATGAATGTGCGTAAAATTAAGTTCAAACAAAATAAAAATTATAATTCCGTCTCCTTTATGACGACTCATGACTTTTCATTTAAGGAACATGAAAGATATTACACAGAATATTAACATTTGTGCTCGAAAGCGTTCAGCTACTCCGTCTCGCGTCTGTGATACTTACACCACCAGACGGTTCGACTTGTCGACTGCACGATATTATATCCTCTACTTTATCTACGCCATAAACATATTGGTTTACTATGTACCAAATATAACATTGAGCACCACCATGTGTGCTCTGAATATTTGCCACGCAGGTTGCTGCTATATTTTATTTTTCAAGTGCTAGGGGATAGTAAGCTTAGATGGGATGACAAGAACCGTAATTACTTTCACAAAATGTGGAGAAACCTGAAAGAATAAACAACAACAAACGTTGGCGACCAACTAACCTCGGTTAATTCCATTACAACCTTTCTGTTGGTTACCATTTTCTTTTATGTACTCCTCGTACGTACCTCGTAATCTCGTGCGACTCGCGCCAGTTGCAGGAAGTGACTACATGAAACAAACGCGCACTTACATTTTCATGTTTAAGTTGGTAATTGGCTTAATTTATTTACGCTCTTTTCGAGAAAAACTTACGTAATGCCATTAAAATACTATGGAGAGCTTAACACGAAGCGTTGAGCTTGATTCAATAATGAAAAATAGCTACACAAACTGTTATATCCATCGGCTCTAGTATTAAGTGTCACCATCAATTTTCAAGGACACAAAAAGCTCGGCCCCAAGTCACGCTTCTATTACGATAACTTATTACGTTACAGCTATGTCTGTTATTTATTCATACCCTATGACTTGGGACTATCTCGGTATTACGTCAGTATTATTAAAGTAAATATAACAGAGTAATAGTTATTTATATATTAGTGCGTTCCGCGAGTCATAGGGGTGGTGTACACGTAGGAAAGCAATCCGAATTTATTGCGCGCTCAATCAGCTCCCGATAACCGCTCCCTCCACCGCCGATACACCGTTACACTAAATCGGATAGCAAGAAATCCGTCTCGTGAAGCTTCGCGTTCCCTAGATTTCGTTTACCGATCAAATACTAAAGTAAATCTCGGGATTCTATTAGCAAAATATAAATCTACCTAAAAATTAAATCAAATAAAATATTAAAAGAAATTGGTATTCAGTAAGGTGGCAGAACTGGGTAGCCAGTTTGCTCCGAACGTAGTAGGTACAAAGTGTTATCACTGGTGGAGGCCTTTAAATTTACACTATGCCAACGAATTAGTCGACACCCACGATGCACCCGATGCTGCCGGCCGTCACTAACCTCGGCTATTTATGCTGATATGGGTAAGTTTGATGGGTATCCCCAATATCCGACAGTCGAGCGGACGTCGTAGGTCGTAGGTAGGTTATCGAATCAAGTTGATGTTTTAAGGAGGCTTAACGTTTACCGCTCTAGACTTACAAAAGCTAATGAATAGAAGTGCAAATAGTAATTAATTGATTCTAGCTATTTCAGGACTTCTTGATTAGCTATCTTGAAAACGTTTTATATAATTTGTGTTCTGAAGTGTGAAATTATTCAGATACTATATAACAATACACTACATATAAATACATACTGAAGTTCAAAACAATTTAATTGTGTCAGAGAGTTGGCATTTACTCTGAAGAATTAATATTATTGAGTAGGTACTAGCATTCAATAACTGTTACATATGACATATAAAAGAGATGCGATTGACTCCATAAAAAGTTCAAGAGGTCATAAGAAGCGAAGTATCAATACGTTATCATAACACATCTCAATCGTGGGTAACAATCCTAATCAAGAAGTTTTGATCAAATAAATATCCCAGCCAGCTGTCCCGTAAAAATCACAAAATATTCATCGGGGCTGTGAGGAGGCACGCGGGAGGCGCGGCTCTCCGCATTACTCCAACAAAAACCTCCACTAAACCAGAAAAAACTTCCATTCAACTGCCTGAGGAGTACATAAAACGTGATGAAAGGACACCCTGGAGCCACAGCAATGTGAACGCTGTCTTCCTTCCGTTCGATAATCTTTTATACAGTATCTCAGACCGGGCAGAAATTCGGCCTCTTGTTATTAATTGAGAACCACTGAACTTCATGCTAAGAGTTTATTTTACAATTCAAGGAAATAATTAAGTTTTGTGATATAAAGTACTTGTTTCATTGTTCTTGTGCCGCAGACCAGAGATAGGTTGACGACGTTTACAAATATTCGTTCTAAAAGACATTTTTAATTGATTACATTTTCATTTGATTAACGTGTTAATAATATTGTTTTTTATTTGGTTTAAATGTTTGCGAAGATATAATAATATGTACAATTAGACCAACTGACATATACCATCTAATTAGACTGAATTTATATCTGCTGAAAAGTCTATCAGTCACGAACGATCGATTAGAATAAACACTTTTTACACACATGAGTTCCTTTTTAATATATTTTGGTACGTGTCAAAATGTAAACAAGATAAACAGTTTCAAACTCATATATACTCGCCTGAAATTCTGTCATAATGTTTAAATAAAATACTGAATTAGAGAAATATCATGGAGCTCATTTTTCATACGGCTAAACAGAACACCTGTTACCTACCTGCGCACAATTGTCATTTAATTTAGACACGCCGTACGTCGACTGTTGACTCATTAAATAGCTATTTTAACCCTTTACAAAGGAGGATATGGCTGCGTCAATTCATAGAGGAATATTTATGTCCTTGCGAGTAATTTATGTTTTTTTCATTAAATCAGGAAGAGTGACTGTGATACGGGACGCATTTTATGTTTTTTGCAGTAATGCTACTTTGTTTCAATTTTACGATGTCGAATAAGCGAACGAATAAAAATTCTATTTATTAAAAGTAACATGCCATTTTCTATATTAGCAATCTTCTAAGCAGTAAAAAGTTTATGCCGTATGAATTATACATACTTACATATTTTTGAATGAAAATGTCTTATTCCAGCATGGAATGGCTATAAAATACAGTAGGTACATTATATAAGTCTGGATCATTGGCACAAGAAACTGTGAATATCACTTTAAAAAATAAACCGACGGTTTCCTACCTGTAAAATCTGTTAACATAAATATCAACCTAAAGGTGCTTAAAATAGAATACACAAAGTTCAACATTATCCCAAACACCGGAGTGGACGTGACCAGCCAGCAGCAGCTTGGTATACAACCGCCCTCTTTTTGCGCACTCTGAGGACTCATGTAACATCTGCCTGAACGAACAAGGTGAGATGCTAAACAACATCTTTATATTTTTCAATGCGACCCCAAAAAATGAAAATCGTACAATGATAGCACTTCTATCATGTTTTCGAGTCTCGAAATGTTTATCGCAAATGCGTGCAATATCATACATAATGTATTTTGTTTTGAAGAGTAAAATATATACTCTGGCGAGTTGAAACACTCCAGAGATCAATTTTTTTAATGATTTATCTAAATTTTATTTGTTTTGAATGGTTTAATTTCTAATAGTTGATTCCACGTAATTATTTGAGAATTCTCGCCATAAGAAAACATTATTGAACTTTGTACTTGCTCTAGGTAGATTATTAGTCATACTCCACAACTCTTTAAGGAAAGTGCACCCTGCCAAATGGTGCAAATCACTGCAAAGAGAAGTGAAAGAAACAATGATATCACAATTTCACGCACGAGTAGTAACGACAGAGCTCGTTGGTCATCAGCCATCCAGGGTCATGGATGTGAGAATATCGTGTCACGTATAACATTACCGACATCTTATTTTAACGATGTTTCCAATTGTTACGGTCACATTGACATTTTATATCCCAAATTGTTTTCGCATATAACATGTTTGTCGAATTTAATCAATGAGACCCTGGAATAACTAAAAACTAATTACGTGGCAGGTGTTTCGGTCGCCGACCAATAAAACAACTTTTATTGGTTTTTCTTTTACTGTTTGCTTATTCCATTCTTTCGCCCTTAAACATATTTTGCTTCAGTATTCAGTGACATACCATGTCTTTAGAGACTGCCGTAAGTAGGATTTTTTACTAATAAATAATATCTTTTCTTGAAAAGAACGGGTGGCGGCGCCGTCGCGAAAAGCAACATCCTAAAAGCCTTAACGAAAAAACAACTAAATTGCGCCTTATTTCACACCTGTAGCTTTATAAAACGAGAAGACCAACTAGATGAGAGAGTAATTAATTTACCCGCCTATTTTTAAAATGACGTGTCTTTCGTCGGTAAATTCATAAAAGAAAATAACCGTGAAGACCTTAACGACAGAAATTGGCTTCCATTTTCATCTACGTTAACGGGTGGGAAAACCGTCTCAAAATTGATTTATGAGTTGGACAAGGAAATGTTGAATAATATAAAACCACTGTTTATAGTGCAAGGACTAACTGAAAGTTATGATTTTAAATTAGATGGGATTCAAACGTTTCACAGATCATTAGAGAAACTGTGTATCTGTCGCCATACCAACAATTTTAACAGCATTGTTGTGTTTCGGCAGTTAGGGGCAAGATAGCCAGTTCGTCTGTGGTTAAGGATTCCGGGTGAAGCTCGCTTCCACCTTCAGACTGATCATCACTTACCAGTAGGTGGGATGCAGGCCATGAGCTTCAGCGTTGTGGTAAAAAGAAAAAAAAAAGCTTAAGTACCTCACCAGGATACCTATATATTTGCTATGCGCATTTTATATCAATCTATGGAACTAATCTCAGTAATGGATTCCACGTGGTGTGTTTTTCTGGTGAAAAACACACCACAAACAATTACATTCGTATGCAGAGGCAATAAAACTGTGATATACACAGTTTCGTAAGGTGCCGCACAGTTTCGAAACACATAAAATATTTTTGTTTCGAATGAAATGTGGTCAGCTCTTGGAAATAAATGGCTAAACTTTAATAGAGACATTTGTAGCGGAGATTCAATAGGTTCACGGCTTAGTGGATGACAAAAGCCACATTAGGAAGCTCCAGATCAATAAACAGCATTGGATATTAACTAGCGGCGCGCGAGCGATGCACGTTTGCTGCCATCGCACTTCACTGACTCTATTGCAGTCTCCACGAACATCATTCTTTTGTCAGTCCATTTGACGTATATTTGTATTCAAATGATTCCGTTTCGAAGAAGGCTTTGTATGTATGTTTGTTCGTTGGTTTCTTTCGAATAATTGGATGCAGCAAATATGTCTACGACAAGATAAGTCGTTAAAATGCTGTGTCTAGCTAAACAAGTTGAAAAAGGTCGTTATCTTAACGTTTCACTATAAAAGGGAGTATTAATTTAAAATGCCGTAAAGGTGAGTGTACGGGTATAATATTTGCGTAGTCGCTGTAAGCATAACTGTAACGCAGCGAGTGCTCGGGCGATATTTGCCGCGTGCTCGAGTCGCGCGCTGTTTGCCTGACAAACACTCCTGGAGCGAACCCTCCCCCCTCGCCGCAGCCCGGCACGCTAACCGTCAGGCTATCACCTGTCGCGCTACTTAGCGACAAAGAATTTCACTCACTTCTATTTTGGGTAGGTATAGGTATGTGTTTGTAAAATCCCCTTGTGTAATACTAGAGTTTAGGGTGGCTGGCCTTTTATTCTTACATAATATGGCACTTTCCATAGTTTTATTTTCAGAATTTGAACATAAAATACATTTAGTTCCACTTCAAAGTAAGTAACAAAATAAAAACAGAAATAAAAGTATTACAATTACTTAAAATTACCGTTGGGAGTTTAATAACAGTCGTATTTACATAGTGTGTAGTAACTGTGACTTTTAAATAAACAAACACAGAAATGATGTTATATTTTCTGGTTCCCATATGACAACTATGACAATTCCCTCATCCCAATTTACATGAACAAAGTATCCTTCACATAAAACGTACTAATTAGACAAACAGAGAACAAACCATTTCGCGCAATAGCTGTTAATTTTTAACGTCGCTGAATCCCTCTGTTATCAGTTATCGCCTACTAATTCAGAATTACATTTTAGTTCTGTTGGAAAGAATACCTGAAAATTGTCCCCGAAAACTATTAAGAAAACGGTTCCAATGCTATTTGAGTCTGTTTCAAGTCTTATCTATTCAATAACGTCTAGCTTTACAATTATTTTCTTTAACATCACAGCGTGAAACTTGTGACCGCATACGAAATGAAATAACAAAATATTAAAGTTTTTGGCACAAGCTCGGTATGTTGTCCTGCTCACGGGGTGTACCGAATTTCAGAATAACTTGAACATGTTCATCGCCATTTTCATGCTGATTTTAAAATTATAATAAATAACAACTATGCTAGCTTTTGTGTCTTTTTGGCACAAAATAATAGAGTAACACATTTCTTACCATGGGGTTATTTATATACATATAAATAACCCAATAACAATATACTACACTAGATATTATATCATGAAGTTCTGTTTGATATCATTTAATATTAAACACTATGTAGTTGTTAATTGTGTGAGTTTATTCGCTAGTTATGGAAATGAAGAAATACATAATAGGGATGATGCCTGGGTCAAAAAAAAGAAATTCTATTTAGTCCGTCATTCAGATAATAAAAAAATATTAGACACGTATTTTTTTCTTTATCATATTAATAAAAAATGACTTAGATAAAACGCATTAAAGTTGGGGAGTGGGGGTTGATACGTCACAAGTATGTATAAAATATACATACAAGTGACGTCATAGCACATTATAACTCAATGTATCGCCGTAATCTTTTGATAACGTAAAAAAAGAAAAAATACGTGAACGTTATTTTTTCATAATCTACATTACGGACAAAAAACATTTTTTTAGTCATCATCCCTATTATGTGGCCGGGTGTCTTAAACTTTGTTATATACTCGTATAATAATTAAGTCAAAAGTAAACAATAAGCCCTACTACTACTAAAACTTATTATTGCATAAGAAAAAAACAGTAAATAAATAAATACTTGATCAGAGTTCGGCACATCATAGCTCATTAACGTTTGTTATTAAAAACATGTTTGTCATTCCTCTCTTCGATAGACAATGTGATGCCTTTGGAAATAATCAGCGTCATCTCAAGTGGGATGTTTATGTGCTGACGTAATGTTTGTAAGCAATCTACGAAAAATGTAAACGAATCGACACAAGCGCAGGAATGCGTCGCGCGCCGCCGCCTCGTAATTCGCGTTATTGTACAAATACAACACTTTCACACAATAACTGTTTCGATTTATTTCGCGCCGACCAAACAGGCCCACTTGACATCATCAATATTCGAGCTAAGCGCCAAACGATTGCGGTATTCATTTTTCATTTTCCCATCAACCACTTTTTGTTTTGATTACATTTATGTATCATCATACCCCCGTTAAACTTTTTTGTTACTTTAATTTGTTACTGTCATACGGGATTTTTAGGCTATCCATATTTCGCTAACCACGATAAACGCTGATTTGAAAATAAAACGCAAATAACTATTGTATCTGTAGTGTACCTATTTAATAGATAAGTAAAGTAAGAAATAAAAATATTTTATTTTGGACACGCACAGGTAATGCAAACAGCAATAAAAATAATTATATATATATATATTTATTTATATATAAAAATAAAGTAATAACGACCTCTGCATATCACATATCACATGTGAGGCCAAAGAGGCCCCACATGTGATATGTAAAAACTATTTCATGCACATCAGTAGTGAGGTCAGTGAGTTGAGTCACTAATGTCAACTGTCAGTCACCACGAATGGCGGGAAACAATTGAAAGTGAAGCGTGCCTGCACGAGAGTCTTGGTGTGGGATGAGCCAGTGTAGTGATAGTGGTAGTGTTTTAAATTCATATTTAAATAATAGGTCGCAATGTGTAGATGTTGATGGTGTAAAATCTTCCGGGCTACCAGTTCAGTTAGGTGTACCTCAAGGCTCAATACTGGGTCCATTCTTGTTCTTAGTATATATCAATGACTTACCATTCTATTTAAAGGGTATCTGTGAAGTTGTACTGTTTGCAGATGATACCTCTCTTATTTTTAAAGTAGACAGGAATAGACAAGATTTTGACGATGTAAACAGTGCACTATCAATGGTTACGGATTGGTTTACGACAAATAACCTAGTTCTCAATGCCAAAAAAACGAAATGTGTAAAGTTTGCCCTTCCAAATGTTAGAAATCTAGGACCCAACATCGTCTTAGATAAAGAGGTGCTTGAAACTGTAAACTCGGCAGTTTTTCTGGGCATAACAGTAGATGCCAAACTTCAGTGGGGCCAACATATATCGAGCCTAGCGGGAAGGCTCAGTTCGGCCGCCTACGCCGTCAGAAAAGTAAGACAATACACTGACGTTGATACAGCTCGGTTAGTCTATTTTAGTTATTTTCATAGCGTTATGTCCTATGGTATTCTGCTGTGGGGCAAAGCTGCAGATATTCAAAATATATTTGTCCTCCAAAAACGAGCTATTCGAGCAATTTACCAGCTAGGTGCCAGAGTTTCTCTAAGAGATTTTTTCAAAGATATCGGTATTCTCACAGTGGCATCACAATTCATCTTCGCCAACATCTTATATATTAGGCAAAATATACACTTATACACTAAAAACAGTGATATTCACAATGTTAATACAAGAAGTAAGGATAAACTACGTGCTCCCTTTCACCGGCTTCATAAGGTTCATAACTCATTTGTTGGGCTTGGTATAACCTTTTATAACAAGCTACCCTCTTCTTTGCTAGATTTGCCTTTTAATGCGTTTAAAACTAAATTAAAGTCCAACCTTTGTTCAAAGGCATACTATTCTATCAACGACTACTTAAATGATAAGAATAGATGGTCGCTGTGATTAACTCAAGACAATGTTTAAATGTTCTTTCTCCAGAATTAGTTTACCTACTGACAGGTTATATGAGTTTATATAATTGTTTATAATTTTACTTTATAAGTCAATTTATTTTAATTTTATTTTAATTTAGTGCTGACATAATCTACTCATTACAATGTTTTTTTTATGAGTTGTATTGCAATATGTGGTTAGCTAGCGACCTCGACAATTATTTATTTTACCTCGATGGTCCTAGTTTATCAATTGTAACTTCTAGTTACAGCTATATGTAAGCGGGCACGCCCTTTATGCCTGGAGGCTTTTTCTTTTTTTTTTAGATATTGTTTACTTTTAGTTATTTTTATTTCTGCTTGAGTATAGTTCTCGATGCTTTTGGTTGGTATATTGGCGTGTGCTAGCTGTCATATGGCTATTAATTATAGCTATTTAATTTAAATTACTTTTTGCATATTGTAAATTGTCTTGCATACTGTTGTATAGAATCATTTTTTATTTTTTTCTAACTGAACAGACAGCTGTGCTGCTGGGGAGTTTGTTGCGCCACTTCTTCTTCCCAGCAAAAGCACTAGGAAGTGGTGAAGGGTGGGCGTTTTGGGGGACTGTCTTATGTAATTTTGACGTTCGAAAAGTGCTGATTCTCAGCCTAGTTTGAATAAATGACTTTTGAATTTTGAATTTTGAATTTTGATATAATCAGCTTAAATACGGGATCAACAGAATTCAACAGTATCGAATGTGTCAAAATGCTTCAATTTGTAAGTTCATTAAGTATGGATCTCAAATATCATCAACTGATCGTTGTTTACTCTATCGTGATCTTCAAACTACTAGATATATATATATCTGTGACATGTATTGTGTGACTGATCAAGTGATCGTAAATGCTACTGCTGAGCAATGGGTCTGTGTTATTGGGTTATAATTCCATCTGGAATTTCTCAGTAGCAGCCTGGAATCTGAATTTGTGCCTGGTTGATGGCAATAGGCTCGCCCCCTATTACATGGAACTTAAACATAAGTGGTGAAATGTGGGTGCGCTAAAGATACACCTCTGCCCAATCCTCCGGGGAATAAAGGCGTGATGTTATGTATTGTATTGTAGTAAACAAAGTACGGATAGCTCCATGCAGTCTCGTGATAACCAGGTAGAACGTGAATACATAATTAATCCCTCAAACTTTCCGTCTCTGGTAAACAGTTAACCGACATAAAATGTAGGTTGCTAACATACAGCTAACTATTTGTAACATACTACTAACTACCCACATTTACGTAAAATTGAACACAAAACTTTCACGCAAAACTTTACGTTCACGCTTTTTATAGAAAACTGCTTTAAAAGCAGTCCAAAGACAAACTTGAGTGTTGTGTTCAAAAATAATCGTACTCGGGAGAGTTCAAACTACATACACGTTTTGAAGAAAACAGTCGCGCGCCGTGGTACAGTAATTATAGCATTCCCGCCGCTCGATCTCTCGATGGCAAAGCTCTTGAGCCGACACAACACGATGAGTACGCAATATCCAGTATTTTACGGCGACACGTTTATTTTACTTTCTGGATCTCAATTCGTTAGGTACGAGACAGTGAAAGGAATAATTTCCCCATGAATATTAATGAACTAAGGTCCACACTCGTCTTGCCGCTCACGCTTTTACTGCGTATTAATATAATAGCTTCTCGGTACCTGCCAATAACGATAAATCCATCGTATTGATTTTACCTTTTATTAGATACTTTTACAAATGACTTATAGTAGGAAATATTTGTATTTTTAAATACAGATGAAATATCATACCTCGAATCGAGACTAAAATACTCCATTATTAAAGCTAATGCTTTCCAAAAAGTAGGAAATTAAACAATGTTTGGTTTTCAAATATAAAATAAAAGCAGGTAGCAAGTATAAGTAATGATCGCGGCACTAGCAAGTGGTTTGGCCGCGTAGCCGCTGCCCGTAGCGGTGGCCGCGGCTCGTAGCTTGTTTAATGTTTGCTACGTCAACACTGACTGTAGCAGGGGCTACGCCAGCTACGATACGGCTACGCGACGCTACGGACCCAACAAAACATTGTTAGATGAATAAATAAGCGCGGTGTTTTCAGCTTTTTGAAGATAATTAAGTGAAGATACAAACAAAGATAATTATTATGTGTTGCTAGGTTGCTACACAAGATTTAATATTTCAGTCTTTGTATTTTATGCGAAAATGAACCTAGTATTTTTTTCACGCCCTAAAAATAAAATATGCCGTGTTAAATATGAGGCCTCATGTTTGGATATATGATATCTGAGAGTGTACGAGTCAGCGGCACATTTGATGGAATAATAAAGTAAGTTTTATAGTGTTTGTTCGCCTCTATAAATCTCGGGGATTGGCCGACCGTGCCGACACAGATGCGTGCGCGATAGCGGACAAGACTGTTTGTTGACAGCATTAGACCGATACCATCGCCTTATACCTCCGATTTATCTCTTTATGGTCGAGCAAATAATAAATGTGATGCCTTTCAAATTAAGATAAAGGTTTGACCCTCTTTGACCGGTAACCTATTGGATGGAGCGATATGGAAAATAGAATTTGCTATTAAATTTTGTGTAAGATTAAATATGTGTACTTTTATATTGGTAGCGTAATCTTGGCACTTGAAATAAGCTAACCTTTAATTTATTTATTTATTTTTCTTATAAAAGCGATTAGTACCTGTTTACTAGGATTTATTTTAGCTGTCTATTAAAACTAATAACATTAATTAATACGTTACCTAAGTTTAATGAAAATGGTATTATTCCAGGAACCTTAATACATGATACAGTTTCATCGTTTTCTAATTAAATTTTACCTACAATTTACCTTCAGTCTGTTTTTATATTTTTAACTATATTGTTAGAAGAGTGAAGAAGTTAGAGGAAACGAGGAGCGTAGCCAAGACAGTTGCTGAAGAGTGAGGGTAGTTCGTTGTTGGATCGACAGCCGACGGCGACGGACTTCTCTCCGCCTCAGTGTTGCGTTTTCTCGGTGCCAAGTGATTAGCTAAATAAGTGCTCGTTAATTCTATAAGTTTGCTAGAATTTTACTTTATTTAGTTTTTATTTGTTAAAAATAATAAATACGGTTGTGCGTATATTTTTTTAATAAACCTGCTTCTGATAGGTAATAATATATGTATATATATATTTTTACAATTGTTAACTTGCACGTTCTGACTGACATCAATCTACTTCTCGCTTAACCCAATATGTAAATTAAAAATAATAACCAATAATAAATCATATAAGTGGAGGAAGCTTCAGTAATAGAGCCAGCAGGTGCTGAGTCGGCGCTGCATTAACAAGAGAAGGGATCAAACATCGCCTGTGTTTAACGACCGCAACAAATGCTTCAAACGTTCTCACATAGTTACAGCTACATCATGGAACACAAAACTCACACTACGTCATTAAATCCTTATTTTACTCCTAATTAAATTCAAACTTCGTGTTAATTTGACGAGAAATATAAATACTTCCTGTAGAATTTGTTAAAGGTTGCATATATTAGGTACCTACATTCAAGTTAGGGGTAGCATTCTCTGGGGAGAAAATACCAGGTAAGGTGTAATTATAAAGAAAGGTATAAAATAGGTTTATTTGTCACAGAAACAAGTGCATACAAAAATACAAGAGTAGGTACGCAGAAAACAAAAAAGATCAATAATATAAATATTATTAACATAACAGAAATAGTCGGCAGCTACACGTCATGACTGTGACGTGAAGGCTTCCTCTCAGCACGATGTAATCATCATCATTTATTTATTTATTAATGTACAAACCAAACACTGAATGGAAAAAATACATAAAAATAGAAGAGCACAGAGTTACTGCTTATTTCAACAGAAACTTTCAGCAAACCTGCGACGTACATCATTTCAGTTTTCAGAGTAAAACAAATGATGATTTATCGAAATGTATTCCCGTCCAGGCACTAGGCTTTGAAAAACAGTTGTATGGTGTATGGTGTTGTTGTGTTGTGTGTGTGTGTGTCAGTTGTTGTAGTTAAGGGTTTATGAATACATATAAGGGTATGCCCTCAGGATAGTGTTAGGTAATTCACATCAGACTGCCATTAACTATTAGCACGTAGTGTTCTTGGAAACAATTATTGTGGTGCCTGCGGATAGTTAACATACAATTAATCAATCAAGTTGATCTCAACTATTGCTGACCATTGCTTTCGCTCATTACTTGTAAACATATGTACACTGTAGTGAGTAAACACACAGCACTGCATTAACTAAATAGATAATAATTATTACCACAAAACAAGCTTGAGTTTTAAAAAATATCTCATAAATCTCTACTCCCAAAGGATTCCTATTTTCATAATTCAGATAAAACTTTATTTATTGTGCTGATTTATTTGTTCATGTACCCGACATTACTCGTAATTTTTTGATATACGCATAATTTTACTGATATAATTCAAAAACTTCGTGCGAAACCCCAAACGAAATCGTAGTTCATACATTTTAATGTAGGCACGGCAACGTTTTATGAATAAGTAATAAGAACTTTAACATATGAGTTTGATGAATATAAGTTAAGAAGCTTTGAGTTTTGTTAATTAGATCTGACATTTTGTTCAATGAAGTCGTACTCGTATCGAGCCACTAATCTTGCATGGCGGAGGAAATTACTAGCAGGTCTTTGTACGGAGAGTCTCTTTTGCTGAAGCTTATTCCAAGCCACTATTCATTCGAGCATAAACATGCCAGGCGGAGGCGTCGTCGCAGACGGCAACTCGACAAAGATCAAAGGAGAGTACTTTTCGATTAAACGCCGCCGCTCCTCATAATTTCTTGAATTTCACACGGGCACGCTCTGCTACCTTGACAAGTTTCAGCATTAACTCTGACAATTGAATTATCTTCAATTAATTACTGGCACTCGGGCACTAATAGAAAGTTTATAATATTAACTTTAACCGAACCGTTACAACCAGCTCTAATATTAATTTTCTTTCGTTAATTAAACCTTTAAACTGTAATCCAAGCCGATAAAGTGGTAGTGATTTAATGTTCCATCGTTGGAAAATATCAACAGCAATTTTAATGAACAGTTATTTTAACACTAAAACTAGTTATCGTCAAAACCTTGGCGAGTAACGTCTAATTAATGCAAAACGAGAAGACGACTCCAATTATGACGTAAAAATTCGTACTCCGCTAAATTGAATCACGAGAAGCTATAAGTAAAAGCGACAACTAAATGAATCAAAAGAGTAATCTTCTTATAAATAACTAGTTTCTGCCCGCAACTTCCTCCGCGTGAAATTTCTTGTTTTAACATAAAATATATCCTATTGAAACTCGCCAATAATGTAGCTTCCCATTAGTGAAAGAATTTGGGAATCGGATCAGCAGTTCCGAAGATTACCCCTACATACATACAAACTCACACTACTTTATAATATAGCGATAGCGACCCGCCCCTGCTTATCACGGTTTTTAAGACTTGACAAAAGATCGACATTTCTTTATTAATTGTAAGTAAAAAAATTATGAACGTTTACACATAAACCATCCGAAATAAAGTCTCTAAATGATGGCGAAACCCACATCAAAATGTGTTGTCTATTTTAGAAGAATAACGCGGTCACATAGCCAGACATGAAGAGCGACTTCAATTAATAATATTTATAGATGTATAGATGTAAAAATAAAATATTTGGAAAATCCAAAAGTGTACCTACACCTCATAACGCTCATTCAAATTTTAATTAACAACAATATGACTGTACTTATTGAGTCAAGCCCTGACTAACCTATCACAGTGGTGGCCACAAATAAACAACAAATACATTTTGCGGAACGTTTTAACGTCGAACTTGAAACCATGGATTGAAATCGTCGACACTATTCCTCTGAAAAACCACGAACACACATGCCGTACCTCCACTCCACATAGGTAATGTTTCCACGAGCCTTTATAAAATAATCCTCGCAACTCAAACCTTTCGGTCGCGTAGTTGAAGCCGTGCATACAAGAAGATTATAATAAATATTTTAAGCTGTTGTATGTACATTAAGTAGATACCTTTTAGTACCTGTTGCCGTTACAGTCACGAATAGTTCATTGTATTCAATGCACGCTGGCATAATGTACGATGCAGTGGGCCGGAGACCTGCGCTGAAAACATGCCAGCTACGCTATTATTGCCTACTAAAATAAACATAAGAATTCCCTACCTGGTATTTATATTCTTTTTCTGGGCGAATAAACTAATCTCATATTCACATTGTTCACACACACCTTAGCAGAAACTTATTTGTATAAATAGCCGTCTAGACTGTAGCCATAACGTCGCAGTTTTTATTATCATCTGTCTCATTCTCATTACATCTCGACACGGCGAGAAGTGCCGGGATAGCTCCAAGTGTTATTCCTTCACTGTCATTTGCTACAGCTGTGTTTATTCTATTATTATATTTTATAATACCATTACATTTTATTTAATACCTATCTATGTTGTTGCTTGCGTAAAGTCACGCAAATAATCGTTAAAATTACACAAAGTTTTGGCCGCTGCTGGTTAATTATTTGAATACTGATATCGAATTTACAGTATGCAAATCAAAAGTCAACATGCTTTATACACTAGCTTCTCCACGTGACTTCGACCGCAAGACACTACAATATACTAAAATAAAAGCTACATAAAAAAAAAACTGCCTACCGGCAGGTTTGGTCTATTGGTCGCAAGCGTTACTATTGAGCATGAGGTCCTGGGTTCGATTTCCGAGTCAGCCAGTGTTAATGGGTTTACATGTGGGATTTCCCAGTAACAGTCTGAAGTCAGAATTTGTGCCCGGTTAATGGTAATACGAGTAGGCTCGCGCTCTATTACATGGGACCTAAACATAACTTATCTGGTGAAATTTGGGTGTAGGTACTTACTATAGGTAGGTACACCCCTAAAAACTTCTGTCTCACCTGTACCCTTCGGGGAATACAGGCGTGATGTTATGTTATTTTTATAAAACTTCCCTGTGTACTTCGTTTGTACTTTTGGTCTCAGCAGCCAGCTGGTGACACGGGAGCAGCGACGTTCAGTTGAGAAGCAGTTACTTAGTTACTCCGCAGTCTTCCGTAGCAATTTCTCATTGCTTGCGAAGTTTTTTGTGAATTAATGAACTACCTACATTAACTGACTACATACGTTCCTGCATATACTACATAATGGCCGTTTTCACATTAGACGATAACAATACTATATCGTCGGACTGGTAGTTTTATACAATTACTACTAAACGCTTTCACACCGTGTCGGTGTAGTCAACGGTATCGTCGCCGACATTGATTATCGTGCCGATATCGGCGGACGGCACTTGCACGGCAATGCACTTGTTCACTGCTGCCATTATTACGTCGAATACACTATTACACTTTTGGAATCACGCAGCGATGTAAGATTTTGCCGGCGCAACGCAACTATTCGGCTGCTGTGGCATACCGCATGACAATAAGCTGTTGGTTACATCTTGTCACATACCGATATCATCCCGATACAGTCCCGATATTGTCGGCCGATATCGTTGTTGTCCGAGCTGACGATATGTCGGTGTCGTTATCGTCGCAGTGCGAAAACGGCCAATGCCACAACACTGATACACTGGCTGATGCATTTCCTGACAAACGGCTATGATTAAAATTATAACAGAAGTTTGTAAACACACGGGATTTCTCATCACCAAACATTTATTATATACGGGCCGCTACAATGAAGACTGGCCGAAAATTACCAAAATGTTTACTTACCGAGAATAGAATTTAGTTACCTAGTATGTCGCTTGTCATTTCTGACAATCTGAGAAAAAAAATTAAGGTCTCAAATTATTTAGAACGTTTAGACTTGGTGGAAAGTTCGGTAGGAAAAGTTTTTTGCGATTTCTGACTTTTGTAGTGGCCAGTCTATTCATCATAAAAAACCGTCCAAGTGCGTGTCGGACCACCTACAATGAAGGGTTCCGTAGTTTGGATGAATTGATCCCAAGAACAAACTTTACTTTTTGGAAAAATGTTCTCCCATACATCGATATATGTATGTCAGTCACGGTCAATTCTCCAACTGCAAATGTAAGTTTGTAATCGCAAAGAAAAAGCTTTTTCCGTTACTTGTGCTGTGAGACCTTGTTCTTGATTCTAGGTCAATGGGAAGTACACTATTGGTTTTGATTTATTTGCGACTATCAAAATAATATGTCGCATAAATGGCCGTATTTTTTATTGCTTGAATTGTTGACTTAGAAGCTTGATTTTTTTAGAGTTCCAATGCATCGTAGATCTACGTACCTATTTGATAATAATTTGAACTTGATACCTCTACGTGTTCCTGAGAAAAACTGTCTGGTCAGACAGAAGGATGGATGGACGGGTATGTTATGATTTTTCTTTTTGATGTTCAGAACCCTATAAAGTAAGTTGGAGTCTCATTTCCCACGAAATATATGGGAAAAGTTTTTTCTGACTCTTCTAGTACTTAAACCTCAGTTGGTCTGATAGAGTGTTTTGATCCTCATAAGAAACCGGATCTAATGGCGTCAAAAAACTTTTTTTTTTTAAATTGCCCATTTTAGATAGAATACTCTTTATTGTACACCATAAAAATTACAGACATAAATTTTGAAATTTTACATAGGGTGACACAATGGGCGGTCTTATCGCTTTTTTTATTTTCTTTTTGACTGTACATTTTTTCAACATTTTGAAAAAAAATACTAATAATAATAATAGTCTAAGGCTGGGAATACACATCAGATTTTTTCATCAGATGGTTGGATCCGATAGTCTGAGCCAGCTATCAGAACAATGCAAATTATCTGACTAGCGGGGATAATTTGCATTGTTCTGATAGCTGGATCAGACTATCGGATCCAACTATATTCCCAGCCTAAGACCGATCTCGTGTAGTTACAACGGTTAAAGTACCTGCCCTTACTGCCCAATCTCAAAAATCCATCCGGTATAATGATGATGATGTGTGTGATGATTGACTGGTTAACCCCATAAATATATAGCGTAATGATAACCATTTAAAAAGTTAAATCTGTAACTAACTCCAATGTTCTAACCGTTCGGCAAGTCTTTTTACAATTTGCTGTAAAGTGTAGAAGAATACAAACATAATGCAATATTGCTCAGACTTGTAGGAAATATCTATGCAAAATTTGAACAGAATCTATCTTGTACTATTTGTGTGATGCTGGAACATACATTCAGACAAACATACAAAAATTCTAAATACCATATTTTCGGCAATCGACCCAAGTACCTCGAAGCAATTACTTTTTTTCAAAAATATTCAATGTACAGTTTTGACTTCGCTACGATTTTATTATTATATACCTTTAAGTCGCAGGCAATTTGTATGATTTCGCCTTTTACAATCAGCGCCGTCCGTTTACAAACGCTCGTTTTCTTTAAATATGCCTGAGGCAAAATGTAAATTGACTAGTCACTTTATAATATGCCACAACATTTGATGGACAATTTAAACGCCATTTACAAAATACCGCGGCAAATTGAAGTACCTATTTAGTTATCCGGAATGTAAAAAACGTAAGTCGTAAATTTTTGAACTGCAACAAACAATTTACAATTTAACGCATTATTTTTTGATAGTTTATAATTTAACGGAAATAATACCGACAAATTGTTAAAACTTGCGTGCGTGCGACGTAACGCACCTTGCGCTAGTGTGGAAGAGAGTGGTTGAAAATGAAAAAAATTAAAAATGGTTTATTAGTTTCACAAGTAATATCTTAACAACTAGTGATTGGAGACTCCTTTTAAGCAAATAAGCCTGTGCTAGGAGAATCTGCTCTTCCAATATCAATAAGTTCCATTTACTTGTTTTATTTTTGTTTCTATAGTGAAATAATAATATAAAGAGACTTAAAACTAAATCTAAAAAACTAAAACCAAAACTTTTTCACAAAAAATAAAACCGACTTCAAAAAAAAACACTACAAAGTGAAAAATAACTTTGATTTCGGAAGTCGGTGTTTTGGCTTTTTTATTTTCGTTTTTTTGCCACCGACTTCCGAAATCAAAGTTATTTTTCACTTTGTAGTGTTTTTTTTTGAAGTCGGTTTTATTTTTTGTGAAAAAGTTTTTATTTTTCACTTTTTAGTTGTGGTACCAACACAAAACCTCCACAAAAACTTGAATACCAAGTAAATTACAGTGACAGGAACTATTAGAATATCGTCCACATATACTAGGTGGGAAAAATATGTATTATTGAAGCTAACTCAAAAACCCCTCAACAGATCTTAACCAAATTTATATGGGACCAATTCTGAAGTATGCCCTACCTAACAAGAATCATCAAAATCAATTCATAATTGGCGGAGTAATCGCGTAACAAACATACAAAAAAAAAAAAAAAAAAAACATACAGCCGAATTGAGAACCTCCTCCTTTTTGAAGTCGGTTGAAAATGGCAACCCATAAGCAGGCATGCGAGTGTGTCAGTGAGAGTGGGAGTCTGTGAATGCGAGGGTGTGTGATGTGTGTTGTGCGTGAATGAACCAGTGTATGTGATGTTGTGAATAAACATACATAAGTCTATTTTTATTTTTTTATGATGCGTTGAAAAATGTCTGACGCATACCGCACCATCCAGGGAGACGGTTTGGTTAAGTGGGGCTTGCACCCACTAAAAAACACCGCCGTGAGCCTACTGTCGCCTTTGCAGATAGGCCGCGCAGCCCGCCTCCGGGCACCAACTCCTTTGGCAATGTCCGGGCTCACCTGAGACATCGCCACTACTTGTGAGGGCTGTGCAATGCGACGGCGATAGACTCCCCGATCTATCGCCCGCTGACACCTCCTAGGGCGGCATCAGGTCGCCATGGCACCTCCTCCGCCGCCCTGTCCTCCTGCGACGAATCGCGTCTGCGAGGGAATCTTCCTCCCTGACGCGTTCCGCCGCCTCCTTCTGCGAGATAACGTTCTCGCAGAAGGACGCTACCACCTCCCATGCCCCCCTGCTGTTGACCATGGCCTTGGCCACGGACGGCAAGGAGAGGTCTGCCCCGATTGCTGCTTCGAGAGCACGGCGCTGCACCACCCAAGCGGGACAATGCTCGAGGGTGTGAAGCGCCGTGTCCTCGCCGCAGCCGCACTGGTGACCCACGGGAGTCACCTCCCATCTAGCCACTTTGTGCAGGTATTTGCCAAAGCAGCCATGTCCTGACAACACCTGCACCAGACGGATAGACAACGTCCCGTGGCGCCTCCGTACCCATTCGTCCAGGATCGGCTGGATAGCCCCCACGGTCCAGTGACCTGCACTGGGCGTCTCCAGCCTCACTCTCCAAATTCGCAGGGTTTGGGTTTGGGCCTCCCTACGCCACCTCGTGACCAGCTCAGGTGGTGGGCGTCTGCAACTCTGCCTGCAGGTCTGCGCCACACACACACACAGTTTCAGTTCTAACCTAACCTATTTCACCCAGTTCACCATTTTTTAGATTGTTTATAATCTAATGGAAATAATACCGATCCATACATATTATAAAACAAAGTCCCCCGCCGCGTCTGTCTGTTTGATCTCGATAAACTCAAAAACTACCGAACAGATTTTCAAACGGTTTTCACTAATGGACGGAGTGATTCTTGCGAAATGTTTTGGTGTATAGTTCACTAAGGTTTTGTGTAAATTAGCTGAAATATGACGATTATTGTTGAATATGTTGGAAAAAATCATGCCGACTGGGAGTTTTAATGGCGTGCGCCGCGTAAACCGTAAAAGATACATGAAAATTATGTTCAACAGCATTGTTTATCTTAAAAAGATCAAAAAAAACGTCCGCAATGGCATATATCTATCTTTTAAGGGTGGCCCACAGTAGCCATTATTATCTTTTAAAATTTGATAAAAATTTCATTTTTATTTCCGAAGCTATTTTGATCGGTATTATATTAATCCATATCCAATAAAATATGTTATTTAAATTGGGCATTTAATATAGGATTAAAACAAGCCTGACATCAGATAATTTAAATGAATAGTTTAAAAGATATCACAGATTCAAAATTACGTGTTACTTAGTCTGGCCATAAATACTGTTACAATTAAAAATAAGAAAATGACCTTTGGGGTAATTTTCTTATTTTTAATTGTAATAAGAAAGATATTACATTTGAATTTGTAATCTGTCATTTTTATACGATTGTTCATTGAGTTTTCTAATTTTGGCGCCAATACATTGTACAATATTTTGCGATATTAAAATGGAGTGGGGTGATAAAGAGAACCGAATCGCTGTGATTGCATTACACAAAGTTGGTATGGAGCCAAATGCAATTTTTAAAACTCTCCATACGCTTGGTATTAGTCAAATGTTTGTGTACCGGGCTATTAATAGGTACAATGAGACCTTCTCTGTTTGTGACAGAAAAAGATCTGGCCGTCCACGTATTGCTCGTACGAAAAAGGTGGTCAAAGCAGTAAGCGAAAGAATTCGAAGAAATCCTGTCCGAAAGCAAAAGATTTTATCTCGGGAGATGAAGATAGCACCCAGAACCATGTCGCGTATTTTAAAAGATGACTTAGGGTTGCAGCCTATAAGAGACGCACTTGTCATTCTAAACTAATAATTTAAAAAATAATAGGGTGGTAAAATCGAAACAACTACTGAAGCGGTACGCAAAGGGAGGTCACAGATTTTTTTTTGTTTACGGATGAGAAAATCTTTACAATTGAGAAACATTTTAACAAACAAAATGACCGTATTTATGCTCAAAGCTCTAAGGAAGCTTTCCAATTAGTTGACAGAGTACAACGTGGGCATTATCCGTCTTCAGTGATGGTTTGGTGGGGTGTTAGCTATGAAGGAGTGACAGAGACATATTTTTGTGAAAAAGGTATCAATACATCGGCACAAGTGTATCAAGATACCATTCTTGAGAAGGTAGTTAAGCTCCTTAACAACACCATATTCAATAACCAAGTATGGTCCTTCCAACAAGACTAGGTAATTATGGTTAGCGGCTATGCGGGCGCAGCGGTAGGAGTCAATGACCTTTTCCTCGGCTATTAGGTATGAAATCTCGGTAGTACGTTCCCGTGGAATATATTGCGACATCCACGCGGGTGAAGCCGCGAGCGAAAGCTAGTAAATTATAAACTAACGGTTCTTACAATTTTACAGTAACATAATAGGTACCTGATTGTTGGAATAAAGTATGATTTGTCCAACCTGTGTTTTATGATCGTCACCCTACAATAACAATCAATGTCGAAATTATAACAATTGAACGAATTGCCAACTTGCCTTAGGCATTTTGCACAACCGCCTACGTTTGTAAACGGTCGACGCCGTTTGTAAAATGACGAATCATACAATCTGCCGCGACATTTATGATGATAATGATGTCAGTTTTTCATTGTTGAGATGTATCTCAACAATGAAAACTGACTAATTTCACATTAATCTAGCTTTAAATAAAACATGTACACAAATCTGTTCTAGAATGAACCTTATAGCCAGAGACGTTAATTTAATGTACATTTCCTTAACATTAACTAACTAAATGTTAGCTATTAACAGCGTGCAGCAACATCGCCAAGAAGCCACATTTACAAGTTACAAATACGCCGATAACCCGATATATGGCGCCACGAGATAGATTAAATACCGCGCAAACTTGCCCTGTTAGGGTGTAACTGCATTATACATACATGTATGTACATCCTCAGTATTACATGGTTATAGCGAGGGAACGATTTAAATGTTATGAAGCTATGGTAACTAAACGAAATGGAAACCGATGTTCTGATCAATTTCAGGTGTGTAGTACAGCGTTTTTCTCACCTTAGAGTCTTAACTTTTTTTGAAAAGGCGTCACGTTGATATAGACTGTCGCATTGGGACTTTAAAAGTTTGAATCCCACCAGAGTACCTTACAGAACTACGGGATGATACCCACAACACGAAATACATAAGTTTAAAATTGCAACATACATTCAATATTTAGATTCAATTCACCACGTTGATAGATATCTGAATATTTCAACTTTCCGGAAATTATGTTCATGGAAATATTACACCAAATGCATATTTTTATCAACGTATTTTGCATATTTTTTACCATGTAAAACCTAGATACTCTATAAGTCTTGTACAAGCAGCTTATGGAGTGTGGAGACAACAAAAGACATAGGGTCCATGCCAGCATCGACAGAAAGCTAAGTAATGAACAAATGTGCCATCACGTTACCATTCTAAAACAACAGGCTTTTTAATTACTTGTCTCAAGCGGTTTCCACCAACGTGACACTTTGTCGTAGGCATGTAAATTTCATTATACCACGATGCCACTCGATCTTTTTACAAGCTCGTCCTCGCCGCGGGCTGTACAACCCCCCCCCCCCCCCCCGCCACGCCCCCGCGCCTCCGCGAATCTACGCATAAAACTCAAGTACTGAAACTTGAGTGCCGAACTAACTCTACATAAAGTGGAAAGATTGACTTCGTTCTGTACACGGGTTTCAGCAACTATGTTTGTACAGTACGTGTACCTACTTATAGATAGGTTGAACTTTGAACTATAGAAAGAAACACATGTTTAAATTCCATGGACTCTTAAAATAAGCATTTGGTTTATTTATTTAAGTTAAAATGTTTCATTGACATTTCACTACTCGACATTTTTAGTTATTTTATTTGTATTTATTCAAACTGTAATCTAATTGAGTCTTGACGACAACACAAAGAGAAAATCCCACAAACAGGTTCCCTTTTCCCGGATCATTAAATTTCATTATGGGCTTACCTCCTTCATTCAAACTGTGGATTATTCGAATAACCATAAAATTCTTAAATGGGATCTTAATTACGAATCGAATTAAAGATGATAGATAATACGGTGACGGCTCTCATTTTATTCGGGAGATAATATTTATAAGTAGTAGATACCTACAGATACAAAAATGTCGATAAATCACAGTTAGGGAAGCGGTTTTCATATTGCGGTATATTTTCGTCAGAACCTTTTATGTCGCACATAATGAATACAAATAATAATTCCGATAAATTCAGCAATATAACTGTATCTATAGAGACATAACAAAAAACAGGAACAAGGACTTCCTTGTGGCGATAAAATAGCGTGACAAACGGAACGCGCACAACCCGGAATCAATCCATCCCGAATTTTTTCCTTTTTTGTCGTCGAGTCCGATGCCGACAGACAGAAATACTAGAAAATGATTTGATCTGTATTTACTCATTTTTTGTATACAAAACGACACATCGTTCATTAATAATTAATCATGAGTAATACTGATTGTTTTCTTGTGCACAAATATGAAACTTATTCTTCATCCTAAAATAAGATACTCGTACAATATTCCACTTATTTTCGTTGATTCGAGCGTACATTAGGGTGGTATACCCACAGTTCGATTGGAAATATTCGGATAATATATTGGGGAAGCAATGGTCGGCGTCGAGAGGCAATGTTGGTCATTACTGGCAAATGAAGTGAGTGCCGCGCAAATGATTCGATGCCCGCCTGATTATGCCCGGGGAGCGCTATGCGTGTCACGCGGCCGGCATCCCACCGACCGGACTGATGGTTATGAACGTATTTCGTCCATATTTGCGAACGCTTGATGTTCTGCGCCTAATGCTTTAATTAAAGCTAATGTATTTAGAAGGATAACTTGTTGCGTCTTATAGGAAAACAGATATTTGTAACACGATTTCGATGATATCTTATATAATATTATGAGAACAAATGTGAAATAATTTAGGTCTACATCTAGTACCACTACAAAATTAGATATTATCCGAGAATTGTTCAGGTACTAGATATAAAACAATACTGTAGCCTATATTCTCGCAACAAAATATAAGATAAAGGGCCCTTTTGCAGTGATTTGATATTAAAAATAATATCAAAGTTATTTCCACACATCAAAGCGTAGAGTATAGCATAGAGATTAGCATGTATAGATACATAATATTCTATTCCACTTTGCACTCCACAACATAGCCGCGGGCGCCTTCGATATATCGATACGACAGTGTCGCGCGTCGTCTGTGCCCTCAAACATAATGCACCACGCACCTTATACATGCATACCTATCTACAAGATGAAAAACTAAGATTTCAAAGTCATTTCGTACTTGTGGTTTACAAACGAACAGTTCTTGTTAAGAGTCCTATCACATTTTTTTACGGAAATTCATGATTTTTGACCATGTAATTTTCAGCAGCAGTAAGATATTTTAATAATTTGATTATAATAACTATAGTGCCATTATTTTTCTTGTAAGTTGGAGTTACACATTATTTTCGTGTAATTTGCTGAATTGACGCGGAATATAAAGTACTTTAATTTAATTTATTGTAATTTTGTCTTATTATATTGAGAAACAAAAACTAATGAAACGTATTCACTGTAGATCGAAGTTTTATATCATATTGGTTTATTTGATTTAATTGTGTTTATTTGGAATATAATTGACATGAAAATCAAGACATTTATTGGCTTTCTTTACGAATTTTCCCTGAAAACTCAAGGCATATAAAGACATTCTAGAACTCCAATAAACAAGTAAAACATTAAAATTATCGTTTAGTAACTGTCGCATTTATTTGTACTGAATGAAACAATGTGAATTTGATCGTCAAAGTAAAATATTCATAGTAAATTACACGACAAGAAAAGTTAAAATGTGTGGCACTATCGTTATTCATAATCAAATAATTCAAATATCTTACTGCTGCTGAAAATCACAACGTCAAAAATCATGAATTTGCGTCAAAAATGTAATAGGACTCTTAATCCAACCTACAAAAAATACAACACTAAGCATTAAAATTATTATCTTATCAATAGTACTTAGGCGCACATTTAATAAGTAGTCCCAGATCCTACCTACAGGAACTGATTAATCCCTCGCTGACCGCAGGCGCCATGCTCTCTCAATATGGACATCCGACCTCTTTCCGGAATCGCCCCCATATCGCCACACTCTATCGCTTACCAATTGTTGAAACTCGAATTATTCATTCGTATTTTACCTTAACGTTTTATTTGCTTTGCAAACAACCTCTAAGTACATTATATTTTGTTAAAAGTAAATAAACCACGCACATATATTGGTTTGAATTCAGAAACTCGATTTTATAAGGTAATGTTTATTCAATAACATAATCAAAAGAAGTTCAAGATGTCTCTGACAGAAACCCATTTCCCCAATAGCGGCCGCTTTATGAAATCGCAGACAGAGTTGCACTTGATAAATATGTTCCATCTGCATTCGCTTGCCGTTTGCAGTTCACTGGCGAACACAGGTCCAACAATAGCTCCACAAATCACTCGGTTTTATAAATCTGTTCGCAGTGCTCCCCGCGAGCCACCATTACCATTTGCATTTCATATTGACCAGAAGCAAAAGAGATATTTTTCAAGCTGATCTTTAAAAAATCCTTTGAATAATAAGACTATTTTGAAGGTAAAGTCTAGACTATAACTGCCACACTCAGAGATGTCTAATGGTTACTTAGAGAGCTCCTCAGCAAAAATTAAAAAGTTCACCGTCAGTTACCGGTTCATTAGCGTCCCTTAATGAAAATTAAAGTTAAGTACAGCAAAACCTTTACTTAACTTTTTAACGATTGATTTTGCCATTTACGTTTGTGGGGGGGGGGGGGGGGTTGGGCTTTATTTTTATTTTCACCGGTGAATTCGCTTTCGCATTAAGCGTTTATTAGAAACCAATAATTTCTGATTTGGCAGACTTTATTGAGTTTGTAGACTTTGTCGGAAGATATAAATAAATATAACCAAGACGGTATGAGATTATTCTGATCCCTCAAAATATTCAATTCAAGAATTCCACGCACGTTAAAGATGAAGACGTAGACAAAATACGTAAATAATAGAACTAATTATAGTTTTTTGAAGTGAAAACTTCTTTAGCGGCGTTGTGCACTTTTTTGTGATGGGTAAAAAATGTTAAACTCGCGTCAGGACACGTGACCTGATCGAAAATTCGTAAGACGGAGGGAGAGTAGACCGGTGCAAAATTATTCCCTAACCATTCCAAAATATCAAAAATGCACAACGTTAATATTATTATTCAAGTTTTTACTTCTGCCGGCACTCCCGGAGTGCAACCCGTTTTTCCTTTTAGTAACTATTCACATAGCTTTCGAATATAATCCAGCATGAAACATAAGTATTGTGCAATTGTACATGCAATTCAATTTAATTTAGAAAATATTAAGTAGATCAAAACAAATTAAAATAAATACAAACATAAATTATAAAACCGTATGTCAATAATTTAATAGCAAATTAAAAGCAAACAAAAATCAAAAAATAAATTCCCTCATTTGACATTGACATTTAGCAGTGATGCCATAGAAAAAAGGGAAGGTCGCAATCGCTTTATCAAAAAAAAAAACGGTATCGCTTTGAATCTAATAAAAACTTACAGTAAAAGTACTGATTGTCATATTCGTATAAATTAAACTTCAACACTTTTTAAACGAGGGTCCACAAAGGCTTTATCGATATGCAATCATAAGATGATGTGATGATGCTTCGCCCCTGATACTTAAAACAACAAAACTATCATTAGCTAATGAACCCTTAAATTATGTCTTTTGGATGTACCGTTATTTAACGGATTTAATACTAATTAGACTAATTAGGACTAATTTAATGAACCAGAAAATGTGTCACACCATTACCTGGTGATACGCTTTTAAGGCAAGCTCCAGTATTTCCAATAATAGCCTGCAATAACTTGTACAGTCAAGGTGTCCTAACCTGAAGACTTAGCTATGTAGGGCGGTAATAAACCCGTCTACTGTCAGACCGAAACTAAACTAATGACCAACTCCGTCTTGATTGGATAAACTTCTAGAAATAGAAACAGCCATGTTCCATCGACGTGCGGCGAACTTCTTCATTTGCGGTTGAACTGGCGATGTCTCATATAATCTCTACGTGACGCGAATAGCGCACCGACGTTATTTCACAGTCCGCCACTGACAATTATTGAACTTAGCCGAACACAAATATTGAACTTAGCCGCTCGCTGATGCAGCACATTGGAAATTAACTGAAAATAATTGTCACTTTCTGTTAATTAAATGTAGTACTAACATAAATCCAAAATTAGAAAATATTGAATTTTTAACGTGACCAGCCAGATTAAAAACAAAAACATACAAAGAATATTTAAATAAAACAGGATGAACATAAATATAAATTAGTTAACTAATTTATAAACAATGAGTAATTACAAACAGAACAATTAACCACCATCAGTCAAACGACAAACTGCCATGTTTTGTTGACGAAAAGTTTTAATGACGAAGACATATTCACGCAATCTGTGCAATATATGTATATTACAGCACTACGTGGCTCAAGATGATTTGCGTGTTTTCTGTAAGTTGGCCAAATAAAGGGTCTGAGGGAAATCTTGAGTGACGCAGGTCCGACAGCGAGGGATACATTTTTGTCATTCCGCGCCTTTACATTAGTCCTTCTGCCTGCGCCATGTCCACTGGCCATTGAAAGAAAATGCTACAGATAAGCTACACTGCAGAATAGGACCACAAAGGACGGAGTCAGAGGGATCTTTCTGCGATTTAGATTGATTATATGTACGATTCTTGCCTGGAGTTTTTCTCGTGTGAGAAGTTTAAACTAATCACTTCCTGTGTCTTAATAGATAACGAATAATAAACAAAAACTCTTACAAAAACATTTAATTGTAAAGCCGATCTGACTTTCATAGCACCAGAATGTTCTCCAATAGTTTGTTATTATTACTAACATGCACACGTATCGAAAAGTTACCCTGTTATTTTATTATTATCGTTTATTTAAACCTTAAAATATTATTAAAGCAAAATTTCATTACCTTCCTCCTATTTAGGACCTATCCGAACAATTTAAACCTCTCGAACATTCGGGTAGGGTTCAATGGGAATTTTGTAAAATAGGTAACAATACGACCTAAATAAACATTATGGCATAATTCTAATATCCAAGTTAGCTTATCGTAAATATAAGTCCCAGTAATCTGCGCTGCTTCAGTGCCGGTATCCCAACATTGGATTCAGAAATTATTATTAGCTTTTGCTTATGCCGCTTTTGCATTTTATTCCGGATGGTTTTAAAACCTTTTGAAGATACTATGTTTCCATTTCGAAGTCGTTAAGTACACCGTCTATCTGTAACCGAAATTATTTAGATTTTGGAAAAATACAACAAAATATAATGGTGAATAAAACAAGCGATTAATTCAAAACACAAAAAACTACGTATGTACTCAGTTTTCCGTCACATAAAGTTGCATTTTAGACATCTGCTCGTTCCGACGTAGGAAAGAGTGCGATGATCTGTAAGTAAGACGAATAGGGTAACTACGTGCTTGTGACACACGAATAAGAAGATATACCGAACTAAGCTTTATATGTATGTGTCATGAAGTTTAGAATATACGTTTACTTATTTCATCACATGAAACTCGAATGACAAAAGTACGTTGTAGGAAAACACAAATACCTTTACTTAACAGATAGATTTAGAATATAGCGGATAGGAAACCTTACTCCGCTTTTACTCCCATATTTATACAAGTTCGGTTGTGAAACTTTTCAAGTCTTGTGAAAGACTTGTCAATAACATGTCGTGCATAAAACACGTAAGAAAGAAAAGAAAAGAAAGAAAGAAAATACGCAAAAAAACAAGAACACAAAATAATAAAATAAACAAGTTTAGGATAAATATGCGTCACATCCATGCAAAACGGCCATCGCTCAGCATAATGCTGCGACCCTATGCAAGACAGAGCCCCAACGCTGGTTTTCAGCGACAGCCGTTGTACTAACGTTGTTTCAGACATGTATTGTTAACTATTTTGTTCACCTTTTTGACAAGTTTTTTTGGATACATTTAGTCTTTACAACTTGTTTTAGGTGTAAACCTAAAAAGATAATAGAAACTAGTAGACACCACATGTAGAATACATGTTGTATAAGTAGGTAAAGCGGGGTAAAACATACAGTAGAGGTCCATATATCCGACCAGGTCGCAAAATACTTATGTTTATAAATGCTCCATTCCCGTTTTGATTTCGTATTTATATATACACTTCCCTGCCACTTTTGATCATCTCATTCGTTATTCATGACATTTCATTTGTATTGACTTCTAACGACTCATTGGAAAGAGGGTGAACCATTACGACTCAAGTGTATCTTCCCAAATTAATTCAGTCAAATCCTATTTTTCTTGAATCAGAAACAACAACATGAATACTTTTGATAAACAAAGAGATTTTAATACCTATTTATAGACGACTTCAAAAAAAAGGAGCTTCTTAACTCGAGTTTATTTATACTGTAGGTATATATCCGTCTTTTTCTGACCATTTTGGGAGTAGGAAGCAAAATAAAATTAACCAAATCAAAGGAGTTTTCGAAGCAGGTAAATATTTAACATTAATATATAAACGAGATTTCAATGTAAACATTGCTGTTACTCTGAATTTATTATTTTTCAAGTTTTTTCATTCCGGCTTTTAAACAGGGTCATGGTATCCTACAGGAGAAGCTCAATGCCACTCGTTCTTTGCGTTTTCATTTCTTGTTCAATTTCTTTGTAATCTTTCTTTTTATTAGGTTCTTAGAAAAACAGTGAAGGTTGAGTTATATTATCTTTTTTCAAATGTTTTTATTTAGGTATTCTCTGTTTTGTGTCAAATCTAGTCAGTTGCATGCATTTAGTGAGGAGCTGTCGCAGCGCAAAGGTTCCAACCGATAAACTGGAGCTGGTAACCGTCCCCGAGGGTAATCTCGCTGCAGAGTGGTGACACCGCGGCCCCACGAGCCACGTTTACAGCTACTTGTCTACACAACAACCATGCTAAATCTTAAAAAATGTTCCAAAGGTAAGAAAACAATGATCGTATCTGTTCTACTGTCGCAACAGTAAAATGTATCGGTTGTCGTTTTCTTTTACCTTGTTCTACTGATGTAAGCATCACACTAACTAACAATAATGCACACGCTGTATTAAATTCTACTTTTACAACCAACCCTTACTAAACTACAGACTTATACATTTCCATTACACTGGGACTGCATAAAAATAAAGAACTTAAATAAAATCCCTCATCTTACTTTCCTTTTAAGGGAAGATCCGAGAGAAATATTACGTCGAAATGGAAAGATTTTATTGAGAATTATTTCGTTGCGTGGCGGGATGAAGGCGATGATGGCGGCGTGCGCGGCGCGGCGGCGTGTGCTCCGCTAACAGAGTTACGGCTGGCCGGGGGACTCTTCCGCGTCTCGTTTGCTCAGATTTATGTTGACTCGTTTAATTACACAAGGGCCAAGCAACAATTTCGCCAACTTTTAAAAATTCTATAAAATCTGACCCAGAAAAACAGCCAATCACTTTTACTGGGGAGCCAATTACAATATTTCTACTTGAAATCACAATTTGACGTCAAGCTAATTAAACGTGAAGGTGGAAGGTAGCGTTTAGCCGACTTATTAAACAAATGGCTAAGATCTAATAGTAGAATAGAGTTTATATATTTAACACATAATAAAGTGGGTGTAAGAACCTATAAAGTTTTATGTGGGCCGTAAAAGTAGGCACGCTGGTAGAGAGGTCAGCCTAAGATGACATTGTGCTGGGCGGCGAATAGCCTAGTAAATTACTTTTACTAATATTAACAATCACCTCAGTATTACCGAAAATATAAAATATAAACGTTATGTTTACGATGTACACGGTATGATAAAATCTAAAGTACTTTCTATTAACTCTTATGATGATGCTGTCGTAATTCTTGTGTTTGAGTGATACATAAATTGTTAGGTCACTAACTTTTGATTTTTCGCTACCGAAGCAAATGAACATATTGTTCCTATACTTCGGTAGCGCTTGAAAAAATCAAAATATGAAATACAAAACTGACTATATAAACATAAATCACAGAATTGTATCGGAAGCTCGCTTCGTACATACAATACTATCTTTAAAAACCATTAGTTCCTGTATCTTTCAGCCACATGAACGACTATAGCGCGCGTGCTAAATCTTTACGTCACCATTTATTACGACTAACGCCCTTATATATCTACGCGGACAGGAATAAACTGGAGGCTCTGCCTAGCCCCCGCCCCCTATCTTCATGCACACGACACAACACGCACGAGTCACGACTCCTCTCATCTAGTAAAATATGTTCGTTCTGACTTTTTGATTTCTTGACAGCTTTTCTGGTTCAATGGGCATAACATGAACGGTACGAAAGAATACAAAACCAAAGCAATCAAATGCTTTGTCATGACCTTATTATGACTCTTCTGACATGGAGACATATGTAATAAGTATTCATTCTCGGTACTTCAACTATACATATCAGTCTGACTTGGAATGACAATAATATAATCGACTTCTTGACCTTTCACGATCTTTCCTCCGGGAAAATTGGTTCCAATCCCCTTCAAAGAGGTCAGTATGTTACTGATTTCCATTTCATTTTATTATTACATACCCGAGTATAAATGTTATTGGAAAACCGTATTAGGTCGCCGAAGCTATGGCTTTGCAGTGAATACGTCTGAATCTGTATGAAAATTCGAAAGTGTTTCATCTATATTGATAAAATAATACAGACCGCATTTTCTCCTAATAGTTTTTTCCTAGGCACGTATTAAGGTATCGGTGTATTTGATTTCCTCGAACCACTTAAGCTAATATCGCACAAATACACACACACACACACATTAGAAGCATTAACGCGCATCCAGTTTCGGGTTAGTTTAATCTCAAACAATCAGATCTTGTTACTGCCCAAAGTCCTTTTGTCCTTCAGCTCTCATTTCGCCGGATGAGTTTTATATATTTGACTAAGAACGATTTTCTGAACGTATTCTACTTGAGCAGAGATTTTACGATTTCCATTTAAATATCTACATCGTTTATCTGATAAAGTTAGATATTAACTTTATTTTCATTAAAAGGCAACGGGCTTTAAAGTTTATATTTGAACATTTTAATCATTCTGATTTAAAATTAACTCATTTGCAATCCAAATGCACACGAACTCAAAAGTTATGAAGAGATAACGCCACTTCTACTATCTGACGTCATTAGGAGCATCGACGTTGAAGTTTAATTAAACTAAATACTACAGACAGCTGAGAACACAAAGTAAATGAATAAGTTTCTGAAAGCCTTGAGATATAATTTTATAAAAACTTTAAAATAGGTAATTTAGGAGTAGAATAAAAAATCATTACAAAGTACATTCATTACACAAGAATTGAAAATATTTGATCAGCGGAGACTTATAGATTTTATAAATACAATGTACACAATACAATTATCTCCGTATTTATATTACCCGCTGTTTTAACAAATAAACAACTGTTTTTGTTCCACAATCAGTGCAGCTCGTATTTCTGTATTGTATCGAAGCAGAAAAGGACTATAATATCCTCAATGACGAAGCGAAAATATTATCTGTTTTATAAATAAGGAAAGGATGGAAGATAGAATGGTATGACTTCTTTAATAATGTAGAAAGTCTGGAAATGGAATGTTCAGTGCGTATTAAAATTGATATATTATATATAAAGTGCTCCATTTCAGATTATAATCTCTCAAAAATTATGATAGTGACTCAATTCAATTGTACCTGCTTTTTTATTTATTTGAAAGGTACTCCAACGACTTATCTGATAGACGGACAGACGGACAGCGGATTCTTGGTAATAGTGTTCCGTTTGGCACCTTTCGGGTACGGAACTCTAAACAAGAACATTTTTATATAAGATAATGGTGAATTTGTTACTTCTACGAGTACACAGCACTTACATAACAAAGCTATGGTCTTGAAAACTCGTTTACACGATTCATAGGTACCTACACGAAGTAACATAAATAAACAAAAAAATGCAAGACTATAAAATATATTTTCTCTTGCCTGTATACCAATTTATTGCAACTAACTTTAGTGCAACATGTCTTCAAGTCGTCAACAAGAAAAAAAAAAAACTTCAACTGTGTAGAAAAGTTACGATTTCTTTTTTACCACTATTAAATCTACGATTCCCTTTTTATTGTTCAGTCCAAATCACTTATAATCTTAAACAAAATGAACATTTAAATTAATTATGTAATACCTACATAAAAGGTGCTAAGATAATATTTAAATCACTACAGCACATATCAGGCAGCCCCACAGATAACAACAAACTTTTGTGTGGGAGTTTACGAGTATAATAATCTTTTTGCTTACTAGTTATAGTATGTTTCTAATCAGAGTGTAATGTTTAAATTAAACTGGCAGGCGGCGCCTCCATCTTGTATAATCCCTGAGGTGCACGCTTTACGGTGGGAAACTAAACTATGGGATATAATTCGTAACTACCATGTTTTATGTGTTCAAGCTATGTGTGAAGATTTGAATGAATTGATTGAATATCTATCATTTTTGGCAGCATAGTTAACAATCCAGACTTCAGTTAGATATATGAAGATTTTAAAGATATATATTTAAATATAGAAATCTGTATATATCTAACTAAAGTATTCAATTTCATTCGAGCTGCAGCCAGACTTGGGTCATGAAACATTGCAATCAGATAAGTTATCATAACCGTTCATCGCTTATACGAATACGTTTCGTCTCGGTATCAAAGTGTATACGGCGCGCGGAGTTTAAGCTGAAATACACAGATTTATAACTTGCACGTTTTCCAAGTTGCTCGCAGAAATGTTTTCACCGTTGTCTAATTATCCGTGTTTTCACAAAATTCGAATGATCAAATCATCCTACGACATATACATTAATTATGCACCTAGAATAAAATTACTATACAGTGGTATAGTACATAGTATGTGGTAGTGCATATTTAGAAACATTGTAAAAGTAGACGATGTGACTACAAACGACGTGATGGTTTTTTCAAACATTTTAATGTTTCCCTTTACGATAAATATCAAAGACTGACTGACAATTGTAAATAAAATAAAATGTATTGTTTCCCGTGTTTTCTTTTCTCAGATTCTAGTAGTTTATGGAAGAAAGGGGTTTTTTTACATTAATAATCTGGCAAATTGATCAAAAAAACATGTGCAGACTGAAAAACATATTCGTAGCTGTCTCATGAGTTCGGGACTGGTAGGTATTTATTGTTAATTCGCATGAAGCTCGTAATAGAAAAGTAGATCAAAATAGGAATTTAATTAAATGGTTTATTCACATCGTTATTTTGTTAGGTAAACAAGAAGTAGTTTCTCGCGGCCACGATGAAAGTTCGAAGTGACATCACGACGAGTCCATTCCGTATAGAAACAAGGTTTTTTTTTGCTCCGGCTTCCCTCTCTGATAAAATCACCCGTCGCCACTGACATACATACATAGCCTGTTAAAATTATAACCCTCCTTTGGGTAATTAGCATTATATAATCGGGTAATTAGCAACCAATTAGATTTTGTCTAGTTGTTCCAATAAACAAGTTTATACCTAGGTGTGAAGGGGCTGCCATTCCAGAGAATAAATAATAAAGGTTTGGTATCAGGCTGATAACAGGAAATCTGGCGAACCTGGCTCTTTAAAGTGCTCGATGGTGCAGGAATACATTAACATTATCTTTATAACTGATTTAGTTAAACTATAATACGCCATTAACTCAAACTCAAAGCATTTATTTCAATTAAACCATTTTACAGGCACTTTTGAATTGTCAAAGAGTCAGTCAGTTAGTCAGAAAGTTGAAGCTAGTTGTTTTGTAACCTACTTACGGCTAAGTTAGCTTTTGTCTAGTTGTTCCAATATACAAGTGTATACCTAGGTGTGAAGGGACTGCCATTCCAGAGAATAAATAACAAAGGTTTTGTATCAGGCTGATAACAGGAAATCTTGCGAACCTGGCTCTTTGAAGTACTTGATGGTGCAGGAATACATTAACATTATCTTTATAACTGATTTAGTTAAACTATAACACGCCATTAACCTACTTACTGCTAAATTAGCTTGGCTGTATTAAATAAAATCACTCCTCATCTGGCGCTGTCTCAGAAACAACCAGCTAAACATATCCCAGTAGGAGGAGCAATATATTGTGCAAACAAGTTGTCTGTTACGAGTGCTACGCTGCTACGCTGCTGTCGTAGCATCTCGTGCACTTGACTACGCCGTAGCAAGAAAGCGCAAAATTCTACGGTACATACAAACAAGCTTGCTGTCCGAATCAGAAATATTACTTTAATACTAAGACTGCTATGTCAAGAAATATAAACTTGATCTTTTCATTGAATTTGGTACGGTACAATGTTAAAAGTGATAAAACTTTTAACATCATTTTATTTTTCAAACCCAAACAGTAGTGTATGACACAATGTATTCGATCATTAAATGATTCGTGTCCAAAGTGAATATTTTCTAGTACATTACGACCTCAACAGATATTTTGTTGTTGTATTGTAAAAAGCAATAAAAATATCTGGTCGGCTGGATGGCCCCCGGCCAACTGGCCGCTTCGTCGGGATTGCGACGCTCTTAACTCAATACAAACGACGCTATGACCTACACTAATTCCAGTACCACATTGTGCATCGTCAAACTAAAATTAGGTCCTTCTTATTTAGGTTCCATCGCAAATTGCACTCTAATGTAATTAGTCGTCGCAAGATAGTATTAGGAACAAAAGGCTAAGTACTTTAATAGGGACATGTGTTCCTGTGAGTCCCGGAGAGCTCTTTATTTCGTAAGCTATATCAGCACAATATGTGGTTTATTAGACGGTAGCACCGGCTACAACCATTTTAGCAATATGTACTGAGCTTAAAAGATTGCAATAGTGCACAAGTGTTGACTATTTGTTATTCCTTCGCCTACCAGCTCCAATAAAAGCCGTTTTCCTCAGTTCCTTCGTGCTATTGCTTGCTTGCCCGAGAGAAAACCAACTTTTGAGTACATTTATTTATTTTAAACCCAAACCAATATAAAAGAATATTAATACCAATTACTTACTGTACACATAGAACAAAAACAAAACGGTATTAAAAACTGTGCATGAAGTAGGTAAATGAATTTTCAAAGAAAAAATGTACATCAAAAGATTGAAAATGAAATGCATAAAATATCAGCGTTCAGAAATTTCATGGTTTGGTGTATATTTTCGTTAATTAAGGGTGTGCACTGAGCAGGTAGGTATTCGTTTGTGACAAATTTTCCACGAGCTGTGTAAACAGAAAATAACGAATTAATTCCATTTATTTGCAGTAAATTATGACAAAACGTTGACCTTTAATGAAAAATGCTTTTATAAATGTATGAGCAACATTGGATGTCTTCGATAATATTTTCAAGTGCGGAGTTCGAGCTTGTAATACAAGCAGGCTTATATTTTCTCCTATTGTTCTAGGAACAATTTCCTGATATGAAACCCTTTGTTATAGTGTGATGCAAGCAGTTGGCGGCCTGCCAGCTCGCCTACATGTTTCATATTTCACTGGATCAGCGCAGCTTACAATAGCTGATGTAACATTTCTTTAATTTTTACGCTATGCAAATACACTGTCTATCAACTATTTAGCTTAATAAAAGACATTGTGATCGTACAAATCGTGTTTAGCATTTGTGTAGATTAAGCAGACCTTAAACACGTCATTTGAATCCATGTATGAATCCATTAAGTATCGTTTTACTAAGTGTCTAAATTCTTGAAGTAAGTCCACTTTATATCTCAAAAGTTGTTCAATTAACTGATTCGTTATCTTAATTAAATATAGCAGTTCATGCGTAGATAAAATCTTATAAAACCCGGGCTTTTATCATACAAATACCAGTATAGATAGTGCAATACACGACGACGCGCCCCACTCCGCTCCGCTCCGTACTAAAGTACAGCTTACAGTACAGTAATTGCGGAGTAGGGCGCGTCGTCGTGGATTGCACTATCTGTATGCACGTATTTGCACATTACACAGGACATTGGTCCTTCAAAAAGTAGGCCACCTAATGAACCATTATTATGCTTACGATGGTAATGCACTCTTTTCTTGCCAATAGGAACCGAGTCGAGAATTTCTCGAGACGAGTGGATTCATTAAAGCGAATACTTCACATTCGATCGAAAGGTAATGGCATTGCTTAAACGGAAGACGGTATAGTAACTTGCATAAAAGAGAACCGTTCACAAAGGAAAGGCGGTTTTCAACAAACCGTTGTCCGCTTTAGATCTCTACATTGACTTCTTTATTGTATGTAAGTATTCTTTTGTCTAGCGTATCGGAGCCTTAGTGCTCGACTCGTCCAAAAATATAGCTGCGGGGCGTGTTTTGTGTCCGTCCTCAACGAATATCTTTCTTTTTTTTATCTGAGTACTGAATCTGGTCCGCTTCCTACATGGTGACAGAACTGTCACAGCTTCGTATTTTCCCGGTTTAGGAATAATAAAAAAATCAAAGCCTTCGTAACGTTGAGCCATCACTCACAGCATTTTTTTGTTAAATTTTTGGCCACGTACATACAAGTACATATCCCTTATAGGTATATGTACTTGTGTATCCACTAAATAAGTTAATATAGGCGGAAACCCTGTAAAGATTCAACGTGGAATTTTTGAACCACACCTGGAGAGAAAGTAGTCTAAATACTGGAGATAGCGAATTTTACTCAAAGAAAAACCATAAAATCTTGACCGATACTCTCAATACCGGGGTCTGATATGGAAAAAAAATTTAAACCAAAAGAACAGCCGAAAAATCTAAAAAATCTAAATTTGATACAAGAAATTTGTACGAAGTTCACCGAGTAATCTAGTTTGGAATATAAAGTAATTCGTAGAGATTCATGTCGAGTCGCGGCGACAGTGAACCGGTAAGACGAACCGGGGTGAGCCAACTCATTTATATGTATATTTGCTGACCACGCCGCAAGCATTCTTGCGCTCATTTACACTTTCACACTTGGCTGCATTTACAATCTGCTTTAAACTACACCTTATTTGTAACAATCAGAGTATCTTCCAGTCTGTCTTACATGACCCACATAACCATTATCTACAGACATATAATACACCTACGTGGATTGTATTCTCTATACGAAAAAGCCTAACGACGTGAATAAAAAATGAGTGTTTATCAAAACCAGTGAGTGCTCACCCATCCAAATACAAACCAATTTGTTGTTACTTATCGAGCACACGATAACATTCGGCAACGGTTATATTTACAAAAGAATAAGAGAATAGTCTAGTTTAAGCAAGTATACGTGGTATTTTCTTTCTCAAATCCATTTATGAGGTAGCAATACGTTATTATAGCAGTGGTTTCATTAAGTACCTTTATCGTTTATTTTCCTATTTACAATGGGAACCAAAAAAAACCACTCATTTATCATAAAAAAAATACAGTTTCGCTACTCGAGTTCCGCTACTAGAATATCGAGTAGCGGAACATGACGCGAGCCAGTGGAATTAACTACTGAGGTTTCGCTGCTATGGTTTCGTGGCGGAGCTGCGGAGGTGTGCTACCAGCGTTGAAAGTATTTAAAGATAAATTATATGTACATAAAATGTATATAGTAATATTTTATGTAATAAGAAGGGTTGGAAATCACGTATCGAGGATGCGACCGTTATCTCTCTCCCGAGCTCGAAGCTATTGAGATACAAGAGCCTGCCGTGGGACCTGTAATGATGCCGGGTAGTAATGAGCGCTCCCTCCCTGACTACTGTATGATGATAAATCAAAGATATCTCCATTAACAGCTCACAATGTGTAAGTACTTATAGATATGTGGTGTAAGGTAACAGTTATGATAAGAGAAACAGTTCAGAAGGCCAAAAATATTGGACAAATTAAAATTGTATTTTTAGAAAGAGAAGCCAAAAAGAATCGTGAAACCTTCGCCATTGATATACTTGTCTATAAATTCCCATCCAAAATATAACCCAAGGCCGAATAATCTGTAGACCCGGTAAAGGAGTGGCCACCGATTCTCATGGGCGTCATAAATAGGGGCCGGTTCTATTTTTAGACGTTCAGCAGCATCTTCCTTTTTAGCAAAAACAACGTCGATTGCGAACAACATTTCGTTTGCTAATTAGAGTGACTAAGGCCATATGAAGGCTTATATAGAACTCTGGAATGAACTTTCACTATACTTACTTTTAGAACGGACTATGAACGTTTACGGGCTCATAATGGGGATAAAGCAAATGACCGCCATATTCATTAGTCCCCATTCCGAAATATACGTAGAGGCATTTTTGTCTCTTTCGACCGTGACTCTTGAGTTGTATCGATCAATTCACTCTACATCAAAATAATACGAGTAGGTATATAGATAGAGACTATTGGATATACAACCTAGAAATGAATGGAACCATTTATAAAATTCCACGTACTTATACATTTTAATATCAATGAAGTAAGTAAGTATCGAGAAATAAAAGCCGTTTAATTGTCAAGATTTTCATTACCAAGTTAATAATACCCATATCTACTTATGCTTACATAGTTCGCGTAGGTACACATAATATTCCTACTCGAATTTATTTCAAACATGAGTTCATTTGTCATGAAATATCACAGATTCATAGGAATCCACTGGATTATATGAAATAGAGCAAATCGGAGACGAACGTATTTTGAAATAGGTATTATTCGAATTCAATGACTTTTCGTGACTTTGAATTCAATACTTATGTCGTGGCCAGATCTTAGAATTGATCATTTCATGAAATTAACATCGACCGCTGGTTACATCATTGGATACTCAACGTCTGACGATATGACCAGCTAAACGCACGACTACTTCATGATGTGGCCAAACATTAGTGATCATATCGTAAAATAGTTAGATTATTATCCACCGGTAGTGGCGTTGATGTCGCTTTGTTTTTGTTGTGCATCATGGCGGCGGCATACAAAAAATCAAACAAAGTAGGGTACCACGCATAAAAAGTCGATGGATTTTTATTGGGTTTCCAAATATGATATTATAGAAAGCGATAACCTTGGAAGTAGCGCTCACCGACCGCTGCCACGGCATAAAATGCAACATCGCACTTAAAATTACAAAGAAAAAATTTTAAATTTACGCTGGTTTAGTGGCACCCCGACCAAATGGGTTAGGTTAGGTTAGAACTGTGACCAACCGCGCGTGACCCGAGTGAGTGAAGAGAACGGTACCGCGGCAGCGGTCACCGCGCGCTACTTCCAAGTTGGTCGCAGTTACTTGGCTATTTTTACTACACCTTAAACCACCAAACATTAATGATATTGCCAAACTTTTGTTTTTTTGACGTTTAAACGATATGGCCAATTTTAGCTGGATTTAAGCGAGTCTCACTTGGTTAAGTGAGATCTCTTATCTAATATCGTGTGAATAAAATAGACATAATACTTACCTCAAATCAATGTGCCTAGCCTTTTCCTAACTATGTCGACCCCAACATAGTTAGGAAAAGACTAGGCTTCCAGTCTAATTCGATGCAGCTGAATAATACCTACCTAAATCAAACTAAACTCCAGTTTTCTGTAATAGGTAGTCTTGTAAATAATTACTTAAAAGTATAAAAGCATTATAAAACATTTATAAGTGTCCTGATTAAGAAGGGGCCTCTTATAAAGGCATGTATAATGGGGATTTGCAATAAAAGAATGTATAAACTTATAAAGAAGTCTTATAGATATATAGAAGAACTCCTTGTAAAATTATTTATAAGAACACAAGTTTACAAGCGCACTTGTGTAAGACTAATTACTCTTGATATTTTTTTATACTAATTTAGGCATCTTATAAGATCGTATGTTCTTATAGATTTCTTGGGTAAGTATTTTAAAAGAGTACTGATCTTACTAAAGCATGATATACAACTGTTGAAGAACCAAAAAAATATAGATAGGTGTAAATTGTCTGAGCTAAATCATATTAAAGAGTAGCAGCATGTTGGAAGTTGTATAAAAGAACATTTAAGCTCACAAACGTCGTAAGCATGCTTTATTAAGCATATTACCGATCTCATTTATTTATATAAGTATTCTTCACTGCGTTGTAATGGACATAAAGTACCGTGTTTAATAATGTATTTAAATAGGTGGAAACCGTTTAAAAGAAGTGGTGCATACCGCAGTAAAGTAAATAAAGAATACATGAATTAATGAAAGAGCCAGAATCTTCACAAGTTTTACGAGGAACAGGAACAGGACAAGCTGGATCCAGCAATATGGTTGTGATTCCGCACAAAAAGAAAATTGTTGTTCTAGTGGTACTGATATTACGTCTAGTGATGGCAGTGAACGTGAGTTTGACTACGAAAACTTTGTGGAGTATGAAAATAATCTGCAGTTGCGCGAAGACATAATCTACTCATTACAATGTTTTTTTTTAATGAGTTGTATTACAATATGTGGTTAGCTAGCGACCTCGACAATTATTTATTTTACCTTGATGGTCCTAGTTTATCAATATTATTATAACTTCTAGTTACAGCTCTATGTAAGCGGGCACGCCCTTTATGCCTGGAGGCTATATTTTCTTTTTTTTTTAGATATTGTTTATGTTTAGTTATTTTTATTTCTGCTTGAGTATAGTTCTCGATGTTTTTAGTTGGTATATTGGCGTGTGCTAGCTGTCATATGGCTATTAATTTATAATTTAAATTTTATTTTGCGTAATGTAAATTATCTTATAAATTATTGTATAGAATCATTTTTTTTTTCCTAACTGAACAGACAGCTGTGCTGCTGGGGAGTTTGTTGCGCCACTTCTTCTTCCCAGCAAAAGCACTAGGAAGTGGTGAAGGGTGGGCGTTTTGGGGGACTGTCTTATGTAATTTTGACGATCGAAAAGTGCTGATTCTCAGCCTAATTTGAATAAATGACTTTTGATTTTGATTTTGATTTTGAAGATATTAAAATCTGGGCCATTAAATGTAACATATCACACTCAACGTACAATGAATTTGCAGTGATTTTATTTTATTCACAGGTGTCTCGCACTGTTACGTTTCTAAACTATGATTGTCCTAAAAGAAATGACAAGGCCACTTCAGCAAGCTGCTCGACGATTAAATGAGAGATTTAATCTAGAAATTGAAAACTTTCATCAAATTCAAAAAAGGCAAGTTTTCATTAAAGAAAGCCGAACCCAAGGTAGAACGACTGTTAAAGAACTTTGTTTCGACTCGTTTACTCTATCGGCGAAAGAGCAAAATAAATGTTTTTTATGTGGGGAAGACTATTATGTAATTGAACTACAGACATTAAGTACAGACAGTAAAGATGATTCCGAAGATATTTCAATACACGGATATCGAATTAACAACGTTTTTGACGTCTTTGATGAGCCTCTGAAATCTTAATTTTTAAAATATTTACAAATGCGATCGTAACAACTATAATTAAAGTAAAGTGGTTTTTGGTGTTTCAAAAGTGAAATGTAAGTTAGTTAGAATTGTTTTTTATACCTTTATACACACTTTGTAAAATAAATAAATAGAAAAAATACGACAACGTGTTGTTTAATAATTTTCTTTATTACTCCTTTTCATTGAAATATTCTTAGTCAATTATTTTGTACTATTTTTGAACTAGCCATTGCAACTTGTAATTCGGGAAAATCAAACTTCATAAAAAAAAATGGGACGCTGAGTATGACGCTGAATATTTAATGAGTCATTTACTAACAATAATCTAGTCACTATTTTTTTAATATTAACATGTAAGTAGATAAATCAGTCTTTAACATTATTAATAAAAATAAAGTCTCATTAAATTGGGTACGCTGAGATTCAGTTTGACAGCACAAACCTGACCTAGTATTTAACTAGAGGCATTTACTAACAATAATCAAGTCTCAATTTTTTTATATATTAACTTTTAACTAAATAAATCAAACAGTCTTTGACATTATTAATAAAAATAAAGTCTCATTAAATTGGGTACGCTGAGATTCAATTTCACTGCAAAACGTGATCTTTTCTTAAAATGCATTACATGCATCTAGCATTACTAAGTAACTATCTTATTTTTTATTTGAGGTTTACACATTTAGACAAAAAACTTAGAATAAAAATAAAGTCCCTTCTTCGGAAACAAAAAGTTAAGAATACACCCGTTAACATTTACTGCCCTTTATTCACAACAAAACTCAAACTCAAACTCAAAGCATTTATTTCAATTAAACCATTTACAGGCACTTTTGAATTGTCAAGGGGTCGGTCAGTCAAAAATATGAAGCTAGTTGCCCATTCCAAAGCGTAGTAGGTACCTATGGAGAAGAACGGGCAAGAAACTCCACGGACACTCTTTTAAATAAAATATAAAATTGATACAAAATATTGGTTACATCATTCATTTTGAAATTATGCATGTGAGAACAATGTAATAAGACGTGCACGTTCGTAAAAGCGTCTGTAATAAAAAGAAAAAAGAGGAATCATTCAAAAACTTAAAATAAATTAAAATAAGCCATGGCAGCTAAGAGATGACCAGTCCCAACTGACGGCGCCCGTTCACGAACATGACGCATGGATTAGCACCATTCAGCTCAACCATTTTGAAGGGAGCTAAATGATCCAACACACACGCCACCATCAGCGAGACATTTGAGTGAGCATGACATACTCCCAGCCGCCAGGGCACATTCAAGTCAATGAAATACTACATATTACCCGGTAAATGGTAGCTCTTTAGTACATAGTACTCACACCTGTGCCAAATATCCAGTCGCAGTCTCTCCATCAGATACGTCACTATTCTGTTTTGAATAGTTTTCACGTGTCGATGATCCAACATCAGATTCTTGTGGTTTTGGCAGAACTGGCAGCTCATTTGAAATTAACTCTTCACCAGTACCAGTGTTGAGGATTTTTCCCTTTTCCTTTAGGTTGGTATTGCTGATGTATGTCAGAAATTGTAGTTCCAGAAGGGCAGGCTGTAGTTAGTGTTTTTACTTTCTGGCGGCATCTTGTTGTAGACAGTCTTGTTTGTTTACTCACAAAGCGTTGACGAGAATTTTTTTAAACTGTCTTTAAGAACTTTTCGCAATCTGGCTTTTTAAAATCAGGGTCTGATTCGTGAATAGCTGAGAAAAACAAATCGATAATATTGGTAAAACTTTTGAGACAAATTTTTGAGCTTTCTGTTTTAGATCCACCAGCCCATGAACACTGACATAAAAAGCTTCTTTGAATCAGAACATCAATCAGAGCATATGCATTATTGGTTCCTCTATTTTTGCCTTTACTGCATAAAACATCTATTTTGTTCTTGAGCTCTGCTCTAAAATCAGTCAATCAACAGTGTCAATCGACATCCCTAATTTAATTCTTAATGCCCATAATTATTTGGGTACAGCAGTTGCTACGCTAGAACAAATAATTAACATACAAACTAAAAGTTAAAAGCATATTAACATTAGATACCTATAAGTTAAAATTATTAGGTGTGATTTTTGGTTCTTCCACTGTTTAGGGAACCCTTTTTTTTTTTTTTTGGGTGGGAAATCATCAAATGACTCCTCCCGCTCTGGGTGGAGCGGGAGGGCGTGTCAGACTCTTACTGACTAAAACCCACCCGTGTTCCTTCTGTTGCCTGTGCAATGCCAGGGGGCCACGGTATCCCTTTCGGACTTTCCCGCAACCCCGGCAGGCAATGGTCACATCGGACCCCTTCATTCGCTGACATCTCTTTGAGGCGCGCGTGGAACACAACGCGCCGTCGACCCGGGCTTGGTCCTTACCGGACGGCGAGCTACCCATTGCTCACCGTCCGCAAGCCCGCGCCTACGGTGGCCGGGAATCGGCAATCGATTCCCGACGCCCAGGGCGTCTCCTTCTGCGGCGGCTAGGGGCGTAAGGGCGCGAAATTTGCCTCTCCCTCACGCGCTCCGCCTCCTCCTTCGCGAGCATTACTGCTTCGCAGAAGGAGGTGACGGCCTCCCATGCGTTTAGGGAACCCTAACATTATGAACAATGGCCACCGATAATTGTTTTAGGCTAGTGTTTAATAGGAACAATGGTCTTTAAACTCACTTAACTAGAGTCATATAAGAATATCTAGTCTGACAGTGCATTTAACTAAAAACGATTGAGCTTTTAAATATTCTGATGAAGTACCCTATAAGTAAGATTGTAAATAATGGAAAAATGGTGGCCTTTTGTATTATTTCACATTTTACTAAATCAATAACTAACTATTATTCAAAAACACATCTCAGAAATGGCCCGAGATTTTAATTTTATTTACATTAAAATACTTCGAATAAACCTACTCCGCAGATAGTTCAACGTAAGATAAAAGTAACATAGAGATATTTTAAATTATAAAGTTAATACACAAAGTACTTACTTTTTTAAAGATTTTTATTATATTCACTGCATGCGCACAACGGTCTGTTAAAATGTTCGACACGCTTAAAAATACTCTTACATTGAGATCACAAAGAGGTAAATAAGGCGAATCACACTTAGAACGACTTTTCGTAAGGCTACACAATGGCATTTTACCTTTACACCATGCCAGTGTAAGACAATTGTAAGACTAATTGCTTTTACAACGGCACTAGGCAGATCACTGTAAGATTGAAAACACTCTTCATAAGAGCATAATACAATAAAAATAAGGGCAAACACTCTTACAAAGTGCGCCCAATTCCACACTTACCAACGTTTGTAAGTGTACTAAAAGAGTAAGAAAAATATGCTCTTAGGATACTTGTAATACCAAGTTTTGCTAGCTGGGGGGTACCTTGGTTTTTCCGTAGTTATTTTAATAATGTTATCTAATCAAACCAACCTCGGCATTGTGTATACCTTGATAGAAATAATATTTTCTACACAAAAGCATGTGTCAAGAACTGATTTAAAAATGAAACTTTATTCTTCCTAAACTAACACCTAACAGTGAACGTAAGATGTCGTACAAATGCAACGACAGTCCGCGAAGGACCTGTGGTCGCAAGCGGACTATCAGCGGAGAGGAAATAGGGCCATAGACGCGGACGCACGCACGGAAATGAACCCCCCACAAAGGCTTCCTCGGTGCGCCGCCGCCCGGTATGCACGCAGCCGTTTGTTAAAGCTCACTCCGGAACACTGCCACCACTGCTCCTACTATCCCACAGATGTAAAGAATAAGTGGACGAACTAACAATGCTCCACAGTTATTGGATTTTCAGATTAGAGATGCAAGTGACAAGAACGTTTTCAATATAAAAAAAGAGTGCTGGATATTGCCGTGCCCACAAAAGCGAGTTGTAAAAGAAGAAGTAAGAGTAAAAGAAAAGTAATCTTAGGTAAGCTCTTTATTTTACCTATAACCAAAATGGCAGTTGCTTATTTCATAACGGCATCCGTAAACAAGCGATATCTTATTATGTAGCCGAGTCAGCGCGCTGACAGGCCGGAGTGACAGCCGACTGAGTCACCCTCCTCTCATTACATACCTTTCCTCCGGCTGTCTACCCCAGCATAAATAATAACACACTCATTCATTTACAATGTGATGATAATTAAGTTGAGTCACCAAGATCTCTTCCAATATTTATTATCCAATTTAAAATCGGTCGGCGTTTAGGAAATTTATTTCTGAGGCTTTCTTTATTTCATGATCAGAGTCGCTTACTCGGGAGTGGTTCAGTTTATATTCGACGGCAGTATCCGTGCGGCACATTTGCTTCCAATTCAATTCTCTGCTCGGATCGTTGCAGCAGTGAATGAGCCATCGCCGTGATTGTCTCCTCGCCCGCGCCGCACCCTGCAACCACCGCGCCGCACCGCACCACGCCGCCGCCGTACCGACCCGCCGCGCCCGCACTCGCTACGCGACAAATACCTTCATTCCTTCACCTGCGAGTAAATCCGTTTATGCCATTATATAACGGTAATGTACGCGTAAATTACCTACTTGTTCCTTGGGGCGCGATAATTCAATAAAAGTACCGCAATTTGAGAGTAAAAATTCTTATACATTTCTATTAAAGCGTAAACATTCTTCTGGCCTGACGCGATGTAAATGTAATGTGAGGCGAACTGCCTCCATTTATGATCGCTCTCTCGGTGCTTAGCGCTCGCAGTGTTCACACGTTATGTGAATTGCACTTCCGTGCTACAGAATAATAAATACTAAACACAAAACAATGTGCTGAAAACTTTTTACTATTCACCCAAACGTGTGGAAACTGCAGTAGATATCCATTACACCGCTGGTTTGTTCTAGGAGATAGCTACGCTAGGTTGTAACAAAAACAAAAGCAAAATTATTCATTTGCAGTGGTTTGTTTTTTGTGCATGAATAGTTGGGGTTTCTCAATCCAATCCCGATTACACGAGCATTTTCAATAGTAATGACTTCTGATCTTGCCGGAGCGCATGGAGCTGCATCTGGTAAACTGCCAAGTGGACGTCCTGCTGTCACGACTATTACGCGCAGGTGCAGCTCAGTCACTTAAGGTAAACTAACCAATACTCATCGAGTTTTGAAATTCACTAACTAGAATTATAATTTTAGCATAACTAAATAGGAAATGTATCCGTTATTCTAAGTAACTAGTTCATTTCTATAACTTTGAGTGATAATAAATACTTATTAAAGCAAATGTAAAAAGAGGGTGATTTGTATCAGTAGTCGTCAGATTTGTATCAAAGGGGTTGCAGTCGTCATTTTTTATCCTAATATGAACTCTCAGGTTTTAAACATAAAGTTCAAGATAAGTACACACTAATACAAATTGTGATTGTCTTTGATGTGAGTGGCAAGTCTAAGAAACAAGAGGTAGTAGAAGACCAAATCCCAAGAAATGATTAAAGGTTGTAAACTGTTAGCAGCAAGTAGGCAATAAAAACCGGCCAAGTGCATGACCACATGACATGGGCGGACCGCGCACAATGAAGGGTTCCGTAGATGGGATGAATTTATCCCAAGAACAAACTTAACATTGTAGTTCAAAAACATTTTCTCCCACGGAATGTACGGAATGTATGGGAAAAAATGTTTTTTCAGCTGCAAATGAAAGTTGGTCGATTATAACTCGTTATACTCGTTTTGTTTTATTTTATAACTCGTTAACTTGTAGAGCCTGTTATAATTTTCCTTTAAATTTCGTTATAAATATACTACTGCTATGAATTTTTCCACATATCTGGAACCAGCCATTTAGCTGGCAGGGGGGAGGGACACTTGACACTTGACTCTAACAAAAATTTGCACTTTAAAGCTTAATATTTCGCAAACGGATCCCTGAATCCGAAAATGGTTTTCACAAACTCACGACCTTTCCAACGACACTCCACACCGTGGGATAGACGAGAAAAGAAATCATCCCCAATTTATCGGCGTGATTAATATGTATACTTATACAAAATTACAGCTTCACATAGCTAAGCCGAGAAAAGACGGACAGACGGACATGGCGAAACTTGAGTTCCTTGTTGACTACGGAACCCTAAAAACAGTAAGATAAATTAAATTCTAATATAATTTTGCTTAAAAAATTAAGAGATGAGATGTTTTCGCTCGGTGTAAGTTGAATATTTCTGATGGTGGTAAGTTGAATATTTCTGACCAACAAAAACATGTCAGATTTCAACCGCTGATAACTACGAGAATTTCAATGCTAGAGTAATTGTGAGTATTCAAAACATGGGTTATATTTTTACCAATTTTGAGGCAGAATATAGTTAGCCTATGACGTCACATCGCAAGAGCAGGCTACACTACGTGTCGAAATTCCAATTCATATAGCGCAATAGACTGCGCTTCCTTACCAAACCCATTTGTTCCACCCGCTGAAGACCTCCCGCCTGGACATGATTTACCTTGGGTAACCTGGAAGTCCTTAAACAGACTCCGGACCCAGGTCGGCCGAAGCAAGGAAAACCTGTTCAGGTGGAGATTCATAGATGACTCCGCCTTGGAATGTAAATGTGGTGCAGTTCCACAAACGATGGGACACTTAATATCGTGTCCTGCGTGTCCTGCCAGCTGCACGTTACAGGAACTAATGGACGTTGGTGATGGCGCCAAACCAGTCGCCAAATTCTGGGCCGAGTCTATTTAGATTGCTATCGACACGCTAAGAAGAAGATAATAATGTTTAGCTAAAACCGTGATTCTGGTGCCATTCTCAAGAGTTGACAAAGCACTCCCAGAACCTAAAGAGAAACAAAAGAAATATTGGCCAAAAAAGGGTTAAAAATTAATTTGAAGTTGACAGCAAAATATTTCAGATGTCGTCTCCTATCGGCCGTTATGTCTGAACGGAAAAATATCACATAGAGTGAAAGGTTACTTCATAAGGAATGCAATGCGCCTATTTAGTCCAGTATCGAACAAATACAATACGGCAGTATCGGAAACCGTAAGAATTTCTGAACATAAAATATTTCGTCTCATATCGCATATTATTACAGCTCGGTTATACTTTCCACGGTAAGGCAGGTTAGGTTAGGACGGAGAATACTTTTTATGAGCCGAGTGAGCGAAGCGAGCCCGCTCTTGATACGAATGAGCAGAACCAGCTTAATCACACGATGGGCAAGCTCTTAAGGCCAGCAACCGAAGCGAGTCCATCTTTGATACGAGTGAGCCGAGCGCGCTTGACAAGAGCACGAACACTTGACAAGAGCGACGACCCAAAGACGCCACAGCTGAGCAAACCACGCTTATTCAAGCAATGCGTGAGCGAAGTGAAAACAGCTTAAGAGAATCCCAGTTTTATCGTCAAATTTAGTCCAAACCATAATTATAATTGTTTATACAAGATAGTTAACAACTATGAAACGATCCTGATAATAGTTATTATTCGTATTTTGTGGCTTAAAACATAAAAATATCTACAATATCACGAGTTTAAAGGCAACTATTAAGCGTTAATAATCGTCACATTAGTACGTAAAATGACGAGTTCTGGTTCAAGTAGGAATTTTAATGTACGAATTGATGTCACACACGAAATAAAATACTTTTATGATTTATTTATTTATAAAGGTACACCAACAGCTTCTGTATACAAAATATAAAATAACAGTAGTTAACGGTTATGTGCTTATACAGTTGCCAATAACAGGTGAACCAACATTCTCAAATACAGTGATAACCTAAGGTAAAAACGAAAAGAATAGGTATTTTTTATATAAAAATTAAGTGGTAACAAACTATGTAAACAGAAATACAAAATGATACAAGTTCAAAGTTACAAAGGTTGCAAGAAATACTTACATACTAATACAACAAATCTTTAGATTGTGCGGGTTGCGTGCTTTGGGACCTTAAGATTTGGGTTTTAAAGTTTTTTAGGGATTCATGATATATGTCAACATGTGGAGTGGATTTTATGTAAGAATTAATATCTCGGCTGAGCCTATTGAGAGGTGAGTTTATATTTGTGTTGTATGCTTTAGTGCAGAATAAATGGGAAATGGGATATCTGGGTACATTATAGGGGACTTTTAGTCCAATTTGTTCAGTTAAATTATCGCAGTCTAATCTATTGTTAACCAATTTGAAAAAGAACATGAGATCCTGTACCAGTCGGCGGTCGCGCAGAGTAATCATTTCGTAACATTGAGTACGCTGTTCGTATGGACACCGGGGAGATATATCACCGAAGACATATGCTAGGTGTTTTGTGAAGGCCCTTTGGATGCTTTCTACTCTTTGTGAGTGTACTGCATAGTGCGGGCTCCACACCACGCTGGCAAATTCAAGGTGGCTCCGAACTAAAGCGTAAAAAAAAGCGTGATAAAAGGTTTCTAAATTTCAAGTTATATCGTTAGCAAATTAACTTAACTAATTCATCAATCAATCAGACGTACCAAAGACCCTCCTGAAATGTCATAAATTTAATCACAAAACTGCGTGGGTTTCACATTTAGCAGATACACTTGCAAAAAAAAAAAAAAAATTGTGGGACACACTTTTCAAGTCAAATATTTCAGTCGTCTAACGTTGTTATTTTATCAAAAATATGTTGCTATAAAAATCGGCTAGTTTAATGTTTAGTCGAAAAAGATATTAATGTTTTTAGATAATTTGACGACTTCTGGGTCACTGACGACTTCACCCGCGTTTACCTTATTCGTCCTACGTTGTGTAGTATTAAGTACGAAGGTATTATAATTGATTACAAATACATCGTCTGTACATTGAACCAAATTAACACCAGCTGAACGTAGGAGTTTTATATTATAAGAATTCAGAACACATCGACGCATTACTAAACAGTTTGAGCCCATCTAACAGGTATAACTGTAAATCTAGATCGACAGAGAAATAATCCCAATGTCTACCAAGATAGATAGGTTACGCCTCTTTTCGGTAGCCACAGTAAGATCCCGGGCTATATCTATGAGCTTGGGAATATCCTAAGAGCTTTTCCCTATAACAGGTTGTTTTACCTACTTTGATTTATCGAGACTTTACACAACAGCATTATTAGTATTTAGTAGGTATTCTTTGAAATTCAATTCTCTGTGAAACCACTTTATATTTATTTATTTATACTTCAAGCACAAAAATGTACAGAGGCGGACTTAATGCCACAGGCATTTACATAAAAACACATTTAATTTTTCATTTAATTTGTTTATACATCGGAAAGTCTCATAAAACATCCTCTAAAAGCTGACAATACGTAAGTAGCTGTCACAACAAAGCAGGTATGGGGCAGCTGGTCGGTATCGCAGCAAGGCGCATCAGCGCGGCGGCGCGGCGGCGCGGCGGTGCGGCGGCGGCGGCGGCGGCGCCTACGTAAGGAAGCGTTCAAATAGCGGGCCAGCAGTGCGCGCCTGTACCTACCGTGTACGGTAGGAATCAAATAATAGAAATTATATACTCTTTGATAGGAAAGTCTCCTGATTTACTAGCCGAGACGAACCGATGCACGAGAAACTGCGCTCCAGACTCTTCACTATTCATATTGAAGGACCGACGCTAGTTGTATCTGATATTTACAGCCTTTAATTGAAGTTTAAGTACTGGTAGTGGTTGTATTTACTTAAGGGGAGGTTTTACGAATTTGCCTGTTTTAAAAATCAATTTTAAATGGTCAAACTAGTGTATTTGGGTCCTGAAAAAAAGATATGTCATAGATACATCCTTGTTTGAGGGAAATTAAAGGTTCAAAACACGATAAATTGTAATTTGCTCGATCGAAAAAAAATCCGAAACAGGGTCGATTTCAAAACCATTTTTCGTTTCATTTCCTGATTACAGCACAAAACAATATGAAAATTGCATGTATGATGAGGTAATCGTATTTTAGAGGTGATTTAAAGGTTGGATTTTTAAGTTTAATAGTTTTTTTTTAAATAAACCTAAATGTAGTAAATCGGGCTAAATCGGCTCGCGCTCAGAGTCCTGCGGGACGTCATCGGAGGTGGACCTGTGTCAAAAATTTTAAAAATACGGTCTCTCTGCAGTTGTTACAAAAAATCTAATAAAAGAAGAACACATTATATTATGAAATTGCGACAGCTCAGAAAAAATATTTCGTAATTTTATTATAGTTTTAATTCATAACATTGTTTTCGAAAGTGAGATTATTTCTATGCGATATGATGACGTTTAATTGTCATCTTACAATAGTGCTAGACACATTACAAATTAGTATCGATATATAATTTTTTGTCGTCGTTTATGAAGAAGTCTTTTTTAGATTTTTTTATCAGATTCATCCATGTTACTATATTCACTCTCTATCGAATTGTCTTTGCTAATATCATATCCTACATTAATAAACACATCATATACAATTTGTCCGGTTGTCGGTTGTATATTGAATATTTCAAACAACTATCACTCTCGCAAGAACAAAGAAAATTTAAAAAGAAATGGTGTTTCAAACAAAAGTGCTATACTAACATGAACAAATGTATGGAACACGATAAAAATCGTAATTATATTGTTATAAATTCAGAAGTAAGGAGATTAAATAAAGCACAGTGTTACTTTTCTTATTTCGTCGTTGTATTTTCTCAACAAAATAATATACTTGCACTTGTTATTATTACTAAATAATGTTTAATTTGCAACGGCGCCACTTCTATTTTATTTATTAAAATGTCACTCATTTTACCAACACTTTAAATAAATTGATCAACTGATATGAAACTGACACAGATAAAACATAACACTCTTAATCAATTGAGAAACTGATACTAAACGGAAGACAAATAAAATATAACAATATTTTTCGAATAGCGGAGCCAGCAACACGATTTTTTTCTTGAATCCGTGATTTTATCATATTGGCTCAGTATGAACAACTCAGTTTTGAATACAAAAAGTCACTGTTTACGATATCGTATACGACACTACTGTATACGATAAAATGTCGTTCTAAAATTTCGATGTCCTAAAATAATAGATTCGATAAATTATAGCTTGCTACAGCTATAATTTATCGAATCTATTATTTTAGGACATCGAAATTAGGTACGTCACTTGACAATTAAGTACGGCAATTGTTACTTCATAAATAGCTGTCAATATTTACGAATCTTCATGAGCGGTGGGAAATATCAAAAACAAAAGAAAATGGTCACAGTATAAGCGAAACAGTAAGACAATTTTTAGCCCATCCAACTTAACAAAAATCCCTACGAAATAAAGATGAAAGTTTGTATGGAAATTCGCCATTTTATTTCTTAAATTCACTTGATAAAATTCTTAAATTCACTGACAGACAATGCACAACCTAAACCGCTGGGTCTAGAAGCATGCAATTTTGCACAATAGTTATTTTTATAACGAACGAAATTATGACTTTGATATTTTCTATCAAAATTACATTTTGCGTGACCGTTGAGATACTCAGTAGCACTATCGCAATTTTCACCTTTCACCTTACTACCGCAAAGTCATGTTTATCTGAAACTAGTTTCTGTCCGTGACTTCATTCGCGTGAAAGTCATAAGACATCACAATATACTAAAATAACAGCCACATTTTATAAATCTTCACTGTACACTGTTTGTAGTTTTGGTCTCGGCGATCAAAATATACAGAGATTTAGGACTGGTGTCGTGACTGGCTGGCTAGCTGGACTAGCGAGCAAGTGACAGAGTTATCCGTGTGAGAAGCAGCTCCTCCTGAGGTTGAAACGCGCAAGTAACATTCGTCAGTAGCAATTTCCCATTGCTTGCGAAGTTTTTCGTTTTAAGTGAATTATTAAACGTCTGCGTTCCTTCATATACTACCTAATGGCACAACACTGATACACAAATGGCTTCTTACAGATTATTCATGACTACCCCAGCTATCACTAAAAAAATCAGCAGTTTGTACAAGGGTGGCTATGGTTAGGTGACTGTTAATGAGATTTTTTTTATTGATTTTTATTAAAACCATAGATGACAGAAGAGGCCTAAACTTCATGTTTTTCTTTGTACGTTCTACGAACTCTCCCATAACAGTAGGTATATGAAAAGGTAAAAATGTTGTTTATTTTATAAATAAAATGAATTGATTGTCACAAAACAAACACACGCATGCACACACACAATACATTAGCCGATAACGACACCGACCCGACATCGACAAGATATTGGCGATCAGATGATCGGATAAGTTTAGTGCCTTGTCTTGTTATCGTAACCTATATCGTCGCAGACAGCGACCGACACCGATATAGGCACGATATCTACCGGCGAAGACACAGTTCGGGGAGAGTAGTGGCATTCTCTCACTTGAACACACTTTTTCTCACTGCCGACTTCAAGACGTTGATACTTAGTACGCACTGTGGTTGTTTGGTGCGTCGCTATGGTCCTCGATATTCACCAATATCATTGGGCCGATAATAATTGTATCGGTATCGAATCGATGTCGGTATAATAGCTGCCATTTTAGTTCATTACACCGTAAGTCCCATAAAATGTAAACTTATTGAAAAAATCGAATCTAAGAAAAACTAGTTCAGTTGATCAACTGCAAATATTTCATGCTGTGGCATGGATTTGCCGCGAAATGGTCGGCGGTGCATCGTAAATAAATACGTCACTCTGCATTTGGGGGAGGTGGAGGTAGCGTTTCAAAGGCCTACAGACACGGAAAACCTCGCCTAGCTCCGTCACGGTTTCTTGTTTTTTGGTTTATTTAATCGTTTTGACTTTAGGTTATAGTATCTACATACTACAGACATTACATCATATACTTACACTTTGCATTCATTAATATTATGTATTATACTCCTTTATTGGTGTTGCATTATTATTTCGCGAATCGCTCTAAAACGATTAGTACCTATTCTTTAATTTTTCAATGTTATGACACTTACGTCAGGCTGTCAAGCTATCATTATTTTTTCTTCTAATTTTCTCTCATAGTTTTCTTACTGGCTTAGTCCATGAAGGTTACTTTTGATTTATATAATTTAAATTATTTCTATCAATATGTTTAGCTCAAATATTGTATTTTATAGACAATTATAATTGTTTACTGTATAATATTTGTATCCTAACTTACATTTATAATAATAATTGAAACGCTCTCAGAATTCATCAAAGAGGTTTTTGGTACTGGCCTTTTCGATTCTGACTGAATTTGAAATTAAATTCTGTAAAGAACAGAAAAAACAGATGATGTAAAAAAGAACACCTCAGACTAGGATATAAAAGGGGACTTCTGACATATTCCGAGAGATCTGGACTGGAAACGCTCAAGGAATCATCTCCTCACAAAAGACTCATAATTGGACTATATTAATTTCGCCTTGAAAACATACTCGAGTCTCGATACTGCGTTCTTGCCAAGAGGGCCATCCACTGCCTGGGAGACCTGGACTGGACTACCTGTGATCCTGTCAAAACAACTGGGAGGCGGATCTGAATGCTTCGGAGCTGACGAGGCCTGACCTGAGTGCAGTATCGTACCTTCCCAATAAAACCTCCCACCTTTTTTATTTCTGAGTGCTAGGTAGGTTAGTTATTTTTTTAATTATTTTGTCTGTATTTTTTAGCTTAACTTCAATCTTATATATAAAATTCTCGTGTCACAATGTTCGTTCCCGTACTCCTCCGAAACGGCTTGACCGATTCTCATGAAATTTTGTGAGCATATTGAGTAGGTCTGAGAATCGGCTAACATCTATTTTTCATACCCCTAGGTAGGGTAGGTAGGTAGGGTAGGTAGGTAGGGCAGGTAGGTAGGGTAGGTGGGTAGGGTAGGTAGGTAGGTAGGTAGGGTAGGTAGGTAGGGTAGGTAGGTAGGGTAGGTAGGTAGGGTAGGTAGGTAGGTTGGGTAGGTAGGTAGAGTAGGTACTCGTAGGTACTTAGTGCTACCCGTGCGAAGCCGGGGCGGACAGCTAGTAATATATATATTTAACTTGTCTACTTACTCTTTTATTTTAATAGGCGAGTAGATTTGTTACAAGGTATGACAGAATTGTTTTTTTTTTTCTATATGAAATTACGTAATTTCATATAGAAAAAAAAAACTATTCTGTTTCAATTAGACACGTTAACGTGTCTATTTTTTTATTAAAAAATGTATAACAAAATTAAATTGGTGTAGGAAGCAGCAAGTACCAAAATGATTCAATACTTTTCTATACGGACGCATCACTAAAAGAATAATACTATTCATTTTAGTGAATTTGCAATTAAATTAACAATTTGGTTCGCTTCATTTTCAACACTTTATTTCCTCATTCTCTCTCATCTTGATGCAAATAAGCACTTTCACGAGAATCTCTAAGTAAGGCCGCCATTTTTCGCGTCATTGGTTAAAGGATATCATAAATATCTATATAAATGTGTAACGATTTGATTACTTTGCGCCGTAACGTACCCGCGGGGACTAACTTAAAACAAATTGTAATGAGATTTTATAAACAATAGGATTTCAGAGAAGAAAGAAATTAATGCTAAGATGGTTAGCAGGCAACTTAAAATAACGAGCATTTAGGGAGATTAGATAAATAAAGTTGCCGAGTTTTTCCTTTTTGTTAATAACTACTTATTCAAAGAAGGCCGCGAGCCTTTGTTTCTTATCGTGGGCATTTCGTTATTGGCTTTTTGGTTATTCACCGTAGCAATTCCATTTTTCATAAATTTTAATTCTCATAGTTTTTCTTAATCACAAATCACAACTAACATAACACACTAAAGGTCCTACATACCTAAGCATGTACTTACCTTGTATTATAAACATGCTTATCCATGTAGTTTATGACTCTTCATAACCTATGGTAATTAGCCAACTCAAAGAAACCGTCACATACTTAAATGGATAGAATCACTTTCACATTCATTTAATTTTCCTGTGTGGACAATAGGTACCTACCTAGTGTCAACTACAATATTAATCTAATAAACACTCACTAGCATGCACCTAATACTAATATTATGTTTGGAGAAAAGGGCAACGCCTACTTCATACCTTCAGCATTTTACCAACCAAATGGAAACCTTCTAACTTGTGTTCAATGTTACCTTTGGACATTGACTCAGCACTCGGCCTGGCTGACGTGCGGCCCAGTTAAAAGAATGATTCGGTTGCATCTCACACGCATAGGTCACATTTATAATTTGTACATGTTGGCGATAGCCGCGCTCTCTTTAAGAAGTTAAGAGTGACATCACCGGAGCGGCATGGTGACCCACGGCGAGACGAGGTGCGGGCGTTGTATCCCAAACCGAACGTAAACATCGATAAGATAGTGTCAATTCAGCATGGGAACATTAACAAGAGCAGCGTTGTGACCATTGTTATATTAAGACTATATGGGGACTTGTTCGAAGACCTTTGTCACCTTTGTAAGAGTCGGTCGTTTAATGTACTTTGTCGTTTGAAGTTAATATATCGTTGTATTATACATATAAAGTTGTTTCAGTTCTTATAGTTAGTGATCTATGCAAATATAAAGTCAACATACAATAGTGTGTGTTAAGAAAAAGTTGTATATAAGCAGAACATTTTGTAAATAAATCAGATTTGAATTGTATATTCTTGTCTCATTACCCCTCACTGTGGCCAAGACACCTTTAGCCATCTCTGATCAGTCTTGTGAGTCTGCTTGGCTGGCAGTGAGTTCACCCTTCCCGAACCTGGAATTCCTGTCTACTATCCGTCTGTGACTTTAGGTCGCATGGTGCAGACATCCTGAACCTATTTATATATTTATTAATTGTCACACTATAGGTATATGGTAGGTTAGGGCTGTAGAGACTTATGTCTTTGTAAGTTCCTTTAATTTATCATATATTTTCATGTTTCGTCACACCCTTAACAATATTGCGGCCTTACGTGACGTCTGTTATGGGTGGATGTACAGCTTGTAAACGATTTTTATAGTGTTCGCAACGAGTGTGCTTACTGGCAACGCACATAGCACGACTAGATTTGAAAAGTGTCTATCGATAAAGTTTTGTTGGCACATAAGTAGGTATTAGGTACCTACGTTTACCATTCCATTTCAAATTGTTTCGGTATTTCCCTTGAGTATGTCGATATTCCACGAAACTGACGTTTTATAGTTTTCAAAATAAATATTAGAGTACTATATATGTACCGTATACTTAATGCAATACAAAATATTCAAAACTACTGGTTACGCTACATGCATGTTTTATTTTATTGAATATGGTAACCCGTAAAATAGACCACAGACAACACATACGCTGGTGTATGCTCGCGTATTGTGAAAAGCAACTTGTCCGGAAGAAGGTAATTTATAGCGGGTGAATTTTAATTAAACTCGAATTAAAGCTCCTGCTGACGGAACCGCACTGAAAAACAAACCCTATTATTTACTTACATCTGCATTTTAATGCGAACTGAACTACGAACTTTTGGTTAATCTACGTATTACCGCATGTTTTACACGTAGATGTATGCAGGTGAAAGAGCGGTGCAGTTGAATTTATAATTTTGACTCAAATGAAAATGAGGAAGTACTTTTTTTTTGATTTTGTAAAAATATGATATTCCTAGTCAGTCATTCTTCCATACAAACGTCGTATGAAGTTTAACTCCACTGTTTGACAGTCTACATTAAAAAATAAAAGTTAATTTTATATCTACTTGTCTCGACATTATCTAGCCCTGTAAGGAAACAGAACTAAAAATAAAATTGGTTTGAAAGTTATGAGTCCAATAGTATTTTCATAATATTTATACGCCCAAAGGTCTGTTCATGAAATACGCGCTCGTTTTCGTTATAAATCATCGTCTATTTCACTAAATAAATATTTGTAAAAAAATCTTAATAAATTTATTAAATAGCATGCCGTCGTCGACTAGTGCAACCTTAAGCATGTGAAGTTGTGAACATATTTACAAACCCATTATCATACTCCTCTGCTTCCCTAGAGATTTATTAGAGGAAATTAATTTATTTTTCACCAATAACGTCACATATTTGGTAATGATGGTGGTGATGGTGATCGTCTCTCTATTATTTTGGCTAATTCCAATATTATTTCCCGTTATTGTAGATAAACTAAACTATGGTTAACTATGGGTATAGTCTTCATTTACTCGTACATAGCGACATATTTTGAGCTAGCTCGTTAGGACTGATAAAAGTCAATTAGGGATAAAATTAGTTTAAAGCATGAGTTTTTTCTCATATCGATGCGATGCATCAGCTGGCCAGGCAGTCCCGCTGTCAACATTAATACGAGGGAATCCCAAACCACCATTGATCACCTTTTGGTAATAGCGTCTCAACTATTGTTCATTATACAGATAGATCTTTACTGTTGTGATTTCAAATAATCTTTTTTTTTTTTTATCAGCTTAAATTCTACTTTACTTACTTCGAAGCTTACTTCGTTTTATCTTAGGCCTTTAAAACTCAAATAAAACCATTAATATAGGAAAAAGGCAACATCTACATTCATTATACTGTAGAGACACTTTCAGAGAAAAACAGATAACAGGAAAACATCACGTCTCCGGAATTACCTCACAATAAATCTAGTAGGCTACTACATACCGTCGACAACCCTTTATTGAAGGTATGATTTTACTCAAAAAATTCTGTATAAATGTGAACCTACTATAACAACAAAGTATAGGCCTATAGATATATTGGAATGATACACGTAACGAGATCCTTGTGGAGTAGCGCGGTCCAAACTCGGCCCCTCGAGACACCGGACCCTTCCGAGAGGTAACCGTTGTGGAAATATCTATACCTACTCCATTTGCTCCCCAAAGCTTTTATATACAATTTCTACTTGTACTCACGAGTGCCAATATAGACGCGAGTACGTAGCCGCTGACTCATCTAATATTTTGAATAAGTTAGTTGCATGTACCTATACCTACTATAAGTCCTTGCCCTTAGCACACACATTGTAGAATGCAATAAATGATTGAGTTATGAGTATTCTTTTATCATCTTCACCTAACAAACAGCGATCGAGCTGCTAACATGTTAAAGATTAGTACATTGTTTGTTCATATGCTCGTAAATGAGTACCAACCAAACCATCTTATTTTGTATAAACATAGTTCTTAAGTTAATAATAAAAAGTAAAAGAGGAAAGACCGCGGAACAAAGAACGACACGTACGACAGAAAATACACAAAAATCGGTACACAAACAAGAGTCAAATCCTGAAATACCTACCTACGTATAACGAACCCGGTTTCATTACAACGGCCCGTGATAATTGATGGCGTATCAAAAGCAAGTAATTTATTACAAGAAAGTTGGGCAATTAGAGCTAAAAACACAAAAACCAGACACGAGGGAGAACGTTATCGACGACGATATCCATTCCAAAGTCCCATTAGCCGCAGCGGGTATGGGACCGCAGCGTTTGCACCTACAAATGGTAAGTCCGTAAGTACCTACTTCATATGTACCTATACGTAGGTATGTATCTAGTAGGTGCGGTTATGGTACTCGTATTGTAGCATGTTTTTATATGAAATTATCGTAGCTGAAAGAAATTTTATTTTACGTTGCTGTTTATTTTATAGTTTCAGTAGTTTAACACTTAAAAAAGCTTACGAGTGCGTGGAGGTTGGAAATTATCAAACGGGAACGTACTACCGGTATAAAAAGTATCGTAGGTCCTAACCTAGGCCTACCGGCAACGAAATCCTGAAAAGGAAGAATCACATTTATAATAATATAAGTGGAAAATTTGAAATTTTAAAGTAAGTAAATTAGTTCTTTATTCTATCACTAACTTTACCCGCCTGGTTTCACACGGGTAGCACTAAGTACTTATCCACGGTGCATCCTTCATACCTACCTACCAGGGGCGATGGCTTCAAACAATTCGATTCCTACCGGCACCCTTCGGAAATTCGGAACACAACCACTCTATCGTCATTGAATAATCACACTATAAGTATTTGCTACACAATAAAATTAAAACATTACATAACGCCTACAAAATAATGTAGGCGTTATGTAATGTTTTAATTTTTTGTCTTTATGTCCCAACAACAAAACATTTTGCTCTAAAATAACTCGTCGGCGCGTCCGGCTTATCGTGAATCAAATTTCTATAGAAAATAAAGTCCGTCTTGACGTCACTTCGGTCACGTGACACCGCGATTTCTTAGCAGCCGGGTAAGCCGCTTTATACCGAGTTACGTTATAAGACGCATGCGCGTCATAACTGAATGTTCGGCCAGTTGTTCGTTTGTTGTCGTTGAATTTCGTAATTCGTTTGGCTTGGAGGTCGGACATCATTCTTCATTCATCATTCGATTGACAATGTGGGGTTGTTTTTTGACGTAATCGCATTAGAACCAGTGTTCGCTCACTGATTAGAACCATATAATTTGTACCAATTAAGTAGTTAATTAGCATTTTGTTTGCTCCGTATAAATTGAATTCATTATTTTATTATTAAACAGTGATTAAGATTGTGTTTATATGTTTTGAGTTTAGTGAAAGAAAAGTACGTTGTAATTAGGTATTTTGGGTAATTAGATAGTTTAATAAGTTGAAATTATTTATTTAGAGTAGATTTGAAAGTAATTAGTACGATCAGTAGAATTAGGATGGCGGCATTAATAGTTTTAGATTGTTGCTTGACGGATTATTTACTTTGTGAGGCAACAAGCTTTTAAAGGTTGAGTTTTGAAAATTAGAAACACATAATTAAGTTAGGCCGTGCTCGTCTAAATATGACTATATGACTATAAATTACAAACGACGCGAATGTTTTTTCAAACATTTTAATGGACATTCAAAATGATTTAATTCATAGTATTGCATCCGTTTTACGAGACCCACATTAGATTAGAGATAGATAAAGGTCAATTTCTGTCTGTAATGATTGACGAAGCTCCCGATATCAGTCATAGGGATCAATTAACTGTATTTTTTTGATATTTATCAGAAACTGGAATCGAAGAATGATTCCTGGGTTTTTACGATGTTAGCGGAAGTTGAACTGCTGAAGTTTTATCCAAACAGTGGTTAGAAATACTTGACCAGCTTTCTAATTACGCAACATATTTTCGTAAACGATAAAGACAAATCTGTTTCATTTTGACAGTTCTACAACATTCATTGCGTTATTTACGTTGCTCTGCAGTTTTTTTTTCGAACTTACGGAGCAATGGATTAGCAATCTGTTTCAAAACGATTCAGATTCGGATTGATTTTGCATTACGTAATTAGGGTACAGTATCACTGCAGGAATAAGTTAGTTGGTCAGTCTTACGACGGCGCGCCAGTTATGTCTGGGAGCACAGTGGAGTACAAGCAAAAATTCGCGATACATGCCCTATGTATAGCAACGTTTGTCCCATAATACGCTCATATATTAAATTTAGTACACGGTTACAGCCCTAGTTAAGCACTTTTTTGCTCTGGCTTACCTTTCTCAAAAACCTAAGTACCTACCCTACCTACCCTACCTATGTACCTACCTTCCCTACCTACCTCCTTCCTACAGGCGCGGATCCAGCCCTCGAAAAAGGTTGTGGTCACAGCCAGCCGAAAATCGGCTAAGTGCGAGTGTATAGTTCCTCGTGGGCAAAGCCGTGGGACGAACTAGTAAATTAATAAACCTGTAAAATATTAGTTTGTTCGCTCACAAAATTTAAAAAAAAAATGTTTTTTTTGCACATCACAGTGTCACATGTATACTAAACTACTAAACCGAATTTGATAACATTTTTCGATTTCATCAAAGGTTACCTATGTTTAGAAACAGTACGAACTACTAACGTCAGCGCCACCCCACCAAAAAGGAAGGCGGCTCGGTAGTTTTAGCGTCAATGTATATGTCGTAGATAGATCTTAGAACTGATTATTTCATGAAGTGTTCCACCATTTCATTAGATGGTTGTGTTTCATGAAATGGCCAGCTAAAATTGACCATATCGTTTAAACGTCAACGTTTTATGATTCAGTCGAGGATTGGCCATTTATCATTAATGTAGGGTATCCATAGTTTAAGGTGTATCTAGTAAAAATTGCCAAGTAACTGCGAGTAATGCGACCAACTTGGAAGTAACGAAGTCGGCTCGCGCGCGGTTGTTGACAGTTCTAACCTAATCTAACCCATTTGGTGGGGGTGAAATGCAACATATCACTTAAAATTAGTTTTTAATCATTTTTTTTTTACTAATCGGTAAGGTTAGGTTAGTACTGTGGCCAACTGCGCAACTTTCAAGTTGATCGCTTTCCATAATATCTATCAGATTTGGAAATCCAATAAAAGTCCATCGACTTTTTGTACTTTCTCGTTTGCCGCCGCCATGATGCACAACAAAAACAAAGCTACATCAAAGCCTCTAGCGTTGGATAATCTAACTATTTTACGATATGATCACTAATGTTTGGCCACATCATGAAGTAGTCGTGCGTTTAACTGTTCATATCGTCAAACGTTTAGTATTCAATGATCTGGCCAGATCACATCATGATGTGACTAGCGGTCGATCGGTCGAGCGATCATTTCATGAAATGCAATCATTTCCTGAAATGCAACCATTTCATGAAATGATCAATTCTAAGATCTGGCCACGTCGTGTTATATGTGCATACAACACACGGTTACTTTTAAATTAGTATTTCGGGGCATGAGGAACAGGGTGTAAAGTTCACTCATCCACTATAGAAAAGGGAGGATCCTCCGAACAGACGGGTGTTGTGTCTGGCGGGCCGACTGCCCGACTGTTGATGTCGGATAGTCTAATATATGTCGTTCGCGCGGTAAACTCTAATTACGCGATGCAGGATTTGTGTGACGTCATGTCTTTGATGCGTAGTTCGTATGTGGCGGTGTAACCGCTACAAGTAGATGTCTGCACACCCAGTGAATTAGTCATCGCTTTTTTCCAATACAAGTATTCATGTGCCAAAAAGAAACAGATAATATGTTGTCAAAAATGTGACATATTGATGACTAAGTACTTCGCTGCGTTCTGAATCACGCACGATTCGTTGTTTTATTTTATTTTATTAAGGCATTGGATATAATATCATATGCCTATCGACCTCATTCCGTCCTCGACCATCAAAAGGTGACGTCACAAGTCTATTAGGGTTGTGAGCATGCCCATCGTGCCCACAACGGTGGATCCGCGCTTGCCTTCCTATACCTTACATACCTACCCTCCGTACAAACCTTGTCCTGAGAATAACGAACGCAACAAAAAAAGAATTATCTAATTTGGTGCAGTCGTTCGGAAGTTATATATAAGCTAGTATTAAATAAAAATGAATCGCCGAAATGTATGTGCGCGTACATACATTTCGGCGATTCATTTTTTGCCCACGTGGATGTCGGAAAATATCCCACGGGAACGTACTATCGGGATTACATACCTCGGATATTACCGATGAAAAAGTCATTGACTCCTGCCGCTGCGCCCGCGTTTCCGTCAACATTAATTATTTTGCTACGAGTAATTTTGAATCTGTGATGTCTTTTAAAGTAGCCGTTGAAAGTAGCAGAGCACGGTAGTTCCGGGAGCGTGCTCAGTTCCAATTTTTTTACGAATTAGAAAAAAAAAAGTTAAAAGGCATTTTACATAATAACCGATTTTTTATGTAGAAACATACGTTTTCGGTAATAGTTTAGAAAAATCTCTTCTTGGCTTCGATTTGTACACGCAGCAATCATTTTGGTGACGGTGGTTACCTAAATAAAACTGATTAGTGATTTAGTGTGCCTATAAAACAAGAAATAAAACGTTTTATTTGATTTGATTTGAACAAAATAACATTATCACTTTAGATTTCGTAGAAAACGATTTTCCATTAAAACTTCTGTAAGACCGCCTTAGTTTCGTCATTTTAAGTCACTAGTTTATTTTGTCCCTACAGGTTTAATTGGTATTATGGGCTAAATAAGTCGGCATTTTAAGTCACTAGTTTATTTTGTCCCTACAGGTTTAATTGGTATTATGGGCTAAATAATATACTTACCCAACTTTAAGGTATAATGCGGGTGTTACAATTATAATAATATTTTGAGCTGTGTATAGTGTTCCAAAATCGTTTTTGAGTTCAAGAGAGCCTTGGTTGGTTCATGATATTTTTACGATCCCGGGCGCACACACCTATCAACTTGAAAACGGATTTCCTTGCACTCGATGACCACATCTGCTTGCAGCCCAGAGATATCCTTGTTGCAGCCCCTTTTTGCGCCAGATGTGTTCCCGCGAACGAAGGCCCTTAGACTGCATAGCAATTGGTATTTTAACTTTTATGATACTCACTATTTGTGTATAAGTATTTATGGAATGCCTTAACGGAGTATCTCACTAAATGCGCTGCAAAATTTGACAGTAAAAGCGTAAAGTGTAGATTGTGTAAAATACGACATACCTACTTTGTTTTTTTTTATCATTTACTATTTTATTTATTATTTACTTAAACTCCTGTGTACAGGATTATAGTTAATTAGATGCATTCCTTGAAAACGGGTTATATTCGTGCTAATATAAAACAAATATGATGGATGAAGATGAAGATGAAGAAAGTTTTATGGAAATTCTCAGTCTCACCCAAAAACTGCTAATGTGACAAATCTACTCAACTCTGGACGCTAATTTTATACTTTTCTGATAGCATAGAAAACCTATTCATAAAAGAAAAAAAATCCATACCCTTGTCCCGTAAAACAAGGGCCTCAGCAAAAATCTGATGCTGCAATGCTATTGGTTGATGAGCGTTGGTAAGCGTTACTATAGCGGCCGAGCGCTGCAAGCGGGAATAGTCATTACGGTGTTTAGATATTTGCGCCCGCGATAGTACGAACATAAAAACAAGAATCGGGCGACGCGTGTCGGGATTTTTGTTGGCGTCTTATCAATTATTAGTGCCGAATAGTATGCATCATTTAGAACTATAATATTTACAATCGCGTCAACCTGAGGTGAACAACGGTGAGGTACAGGTCGAAGTTGTACCGCAACAGAGCTGGACATAAACAACGAGGAACGGGTTGATCGCGCCCTGGGCACTGCTGCTGACAACTCATCAGAACGAAGTGAGACTCAAGAAAGCAGCTAAACCCCGCCAAAAGATTCGCCAGTGAACTTGAACCAACTGGCGGTGCCGTTGTAAAAAGGGGTGTGTAATGTTTGATATAATAACAGATAGTCTAATTTCATTTGACATAACTTTCATATGATATAATTTTCATATGCTATAAAAACATTTTACCTAATTTCTTATGATCTAATGTTAAATTTGATATAATTTTCATTTACTCTAATTTTATTTAGTATTTAAACGTTCATTTCATATATTTTTCGAATTGTATAATGCTCTTTTTATACAGAGTTGATATGACAGAGGGGCATTAAATTACACTACGTATACTATACGTGTTTAGTATTAATTCAATACGGTATAAAAATAAAAAGCATCAAAAATGAGTTTTTTTTTTCTCTAAATAGCTTACAAATCAGAGTAAAACGCAACCAGCCTGTGTAAATAAATTTAACTGACCTTAGATACCTAGGTAACAAAGCGGCAACGTCGCGCACACGCCAGAGCGCGGCGCCTGTTATCACGTATAGGCGGGCGACCGGGGCGGTGGCGCTACCGGTGGCTTAGGCCTTCGCTCGACTTTTATGATAGGTACGGTTTTGAAGTAAGTACGCACAACAACAATCACAAGAAAAACACAACATTTTTTAATTATCGATGTGTCCTCCATTCACATGAATGCACAAATTATACCGACGGAGAATATTGTTATTTATTTTTCTAATTAAATCACTGTTCGTTGATAGGCACTTTAATTTGTGAAATGCTAAAATAATCCTATTTTTAGTTCATCAGTTGTATTTTAATTACACTCACACACAACCAAAGTTTAATTACGTGTCCTATCACAACAAAAAACAGTCAATCACAAACAAAACACTAACACTAAATAATAATAATCCGATGTTACGTGTCCTGTACTCCTGTCACAATAAAAAAGAGATATTGTCTTAAACTTATTTAGTGTCCTATCACAATAACAAAACAAAATCACAATTGTCTGCGCGCGTGTTCGGCAAAACAAAAGAGCCGCAGGAGCTTCCGTGTTACGTAACGATAACGATAGCGTCGGCGCACTACTGAGGCCCCACTGCCCCCACTTACCGATCGCGCAAGGATCTAGGATGCAATAACAACACACTGACCTATTTCTATTTCTTTTACGCGCGGGATGTTTTGCTATGATTGTCACTCTCGTAATTAAAGTGCAAGTGTGTGTATTTATTGCTTCCTTGTTTGCTTTGCCATCTTTTTAGCGAAAAATATTTGGTTGTACTTGTGACTTGCGTCAGAGCGGCAACAACGCATCGTAGGTTTATACTCAGATTTATAGTTTTAAGGTGGATGACCGCGTATAGACATAATCAGCTGTTAGGAAAGATACATCGTGTTCAAACGGGGCAAAAACTTAAAAAATCATTTGCGACTAAACTACTGCTCCTATTTAATTGATTTTTGATACAGAGCTTGAAAATGGTACCTAGTATAGGCAGTTTAAAGGAAAGCCCCTCTGTCGTATCAACTTTGTATAATATTCATTAGACCTAACTTTCATATTAACTAATTTTCTAAGGTAACGCATCGTTCTTGAGAAAAGCAAATTATATTGTAACCTAACCTCAAAACAATAAAGTTGCTTCTGCATCGTCTCCGGCGCTGCGGGAAGTGCAACCCCTTCGCCCTTACGTAACAAAGGATAGGCACCCATGCGAGCCGTAGCGGCTGAGGCTGTCCCTCCGCGCCTCCGGTTTTTATATACAATCTAGGGGTAGGAGCCAAAAGACTACGTAAAATCGGAGTGGCCCGATTCGGTTTTGGAGCAGATTCAACCTATTAACAAATTATATTAAACTAAATATTATAGCAACTGAATATTATATTATTTGAATATTATTTCAAATGTGCATTATATGAAATGTTCATTATACCATATGAAATTAGGTAAAATGAAATTATAAATAATTCAGTATATCATTTTGATCGGTACATTAAAAAAAAAAAAAAAATGTAATTAGGTCTTATGATCATTAGAACTTTTGTTATTATATCAACCTTAAATAAAAATCACCCGTCTCTCCACTATTTCATTGACTATATTACTATTTACTAGATATTTTGTAAGAATATTATGATAAAGAGTGTCCGTGAAGTTTCTTGCCCGTTCCTCTCCATAGGAACCTACGCTATGGAATGGGCATTGTTAATGTTCATATTTCTGCCTGACTCACCCCTTGACAGTTCAAAAGTGGCTGTAAATGGTTTAATTGAAAGCAAATAGGCCCATACAAGGCACACACACACACACACACAAATCTACAAGAAAAAAATTAATTGTTTCTAGTCACCCCTTCCAAAAGGTAGCCTCAGACTCCCAGCACAGTCGCATAAGTCGAAGCTTGATAAGTTAGTAGTACATTATAATACAGTAGGTATGCTGTGTTGGTCATTAGCATTACGCTCGAGGCGGTATTATTATATGGCGATATGGGAGCCGAGTGTGTAATGATCAATGCACACGCGTTTCATACGACGTTTTTCAACACACTTGTGAAGAAAAAACAGACTTGTCAAAAATTCAAAAGTCATTTATTCAAACTAGGCTGAGAATCAGCACTTTTCAAACGTCAAAGTTACATAAGACAGTCCCACAAAACGCCCACCCTTTTCCACTTCCTACTTAGTGCTTTGCAACTGGGAAGAAGACACAAACACAGACACAAACTCCCCAGCAGCAGCTGGGGAGTTTGTTGCGCCACTTCTTGCGCCACTACACAGCTGTCTGTACAATTAGAAAAGAAAAAAAAATCTTTAAAATAGTATGCTAAATTATTTACATTACGCAACACTAAACATAATTTAAATTGAATATTGAATTGAATTGTGAGAACTTAGGCTACAATAACGTAATAAAGAGATGATACATTTAGATTTATAAAGTTCAACTGACCTTTGTTGCTAGTTAGTGACTCACCGGAGCTTCTTTTAAAAACTTTTCTACGTCGTCGGTTGGGAACAATACTTTAGATTATGTATTTTTGACAATAATTGGTTAATTATTATCAAAATGATAAATAATTGAATTTAATGATATAATGGTTATGTGGTTACACAACGAAAACGATAACAAATATTTATGGAAAATGGCGCGCTGGTTTTGTTTTATCTGCTAGCGATGCGCGCGCAGGTATTAATAAAGGCACTGCGCACTGGCAAGACCGCTGAACAGACCGTATAAAAAATATAATAAACACAAAAAAAAAATGAATTTGCAAATATTTGTCTGGATGTATCCCGAGAGCACCTGCGTCACCCGAAACGACAGGGAGCCGTGCCGCCTCCCGAGCCAGCGCTCGAGCACTGGCCGGACCGCCCCCATGGTGACGGGGCCGGTGGTTGGCCGTGATAGCCTGTCCCACCATTCTGCCACCAGGGCTGCGCGAAGCTGTGACCAGAGCAGCTCCAAATGTCGCTGCGTCAGCCACTCGCCTCGCACCCTCGAGTCCTCGCGCCACCGATACAGAGATGCGAGTACCTTCGCCTCGAGGTCCCAGGGCAGAAACCTAACCTAACCAAACCTACCCTACCTACCATTAGCTGCCATTAAATATAAATACCCCAAAAGCTTTCACATGGCATAAGTTTCATCAATGTTGAGAGTTGGGTCCAAAATGACGCAAGGGTATTGAATTCGTTGGAGATGTCCAAGGACACCGCTAGCATTACCCTACCCCGGGACACCGTTTCCCCCGCAAGGTACGGCGAACCTAACCTAACCTAACCAAACCTGCCCTACCTACCATCGATTTCGACTTAGCTGCCATAGTATAAATTAAATAATACCCCAAAAGCTTTCACATGGCATAAGTTTCATCACTGTTGGTTGAGAGTTGGGTCCAAAATGACGTATGGTCCTTTCATCCAAAACCGTTCAGTCGTGTGTTCAATCCGGAACATACATCCAGACAAATAGACAAAAATTCTAGAAACTATATTTGCGGCATCAGACTCGTACCCACACCTCGTATCAATTAACGTAACCTAACTTAACATACTATGGAGTAGGTAAAGTCGCGGCGGCGTCGAAAATTTGCGTATTGCATTTTTATACTCGTGATATTCCGACTAGTAAATAGTTATTTGTGGCGCACATTACAACACTAATGCGGTAATATAAGTAAAACGTACGCGTGTTTAATACACTGTATTATGAATCTAAAAGCGGTTCAATAAGAGGCACTTTACGAGCAACTAACCCTACCTACTGACCTTACATCTTTTTTAATAAGGCTGATTTCATAATATAATCATCCTCCCGGCATGTTAGTTCTACACACCGAGTCCGTTAAATCGTCGCAAAAAATCTAATAAAGTTTAAAAGACAAAGTTTCTGAGTAACATAAAATCTTTTTTGATGTAAGCCATTTTTTCTTACAAAGTTTCATGATGAGTTCTATTAAGAGGTAACTGAATACAAAGTTTTGCTTTTATAATGGAGGGAAGTGCAAGCCACCGGGAATACCAATATCAGTTCAGGGTTCTACGGGAATTTTATTTTGTTCATAATAAATATAAAACATAATATAACGTAACGCTTTGTTTTCCTGAAGGGTTAGGCAGAGGTGTACCCATAGTACGTACACCCACATTTCTCCGGAGTCCCATGTCATACCCCTAATACCCCTAGGCAAATAGAAAAGTTGCCGCATAATCTGTTTAACATGTTAAATATGAAAGTTTTGAGTAGCTATCCTAATCCTAACTAATACTATTGCGAAAGTGTTTATTTGTTTATGTATACTTTTTCGGTAAAACGGCTCAACGAATTTTATGAAATTTGGCACATGGGTAGACCACGACATGGGTTAGGACATAGGATATTTATACTTTTTATCCCGATATTCTCACGGGATGGAGACTTATGTGGGTGAAACCGTGGGTCGCAGCTAGTAAGATAGATAAGTAGGTACTCCATGCGTTAAAATAAGAATTTTAAAAAATCTGCGGATAACAGTTCATTCATTTATCTTTTGTAAATATTTGATTTGTAACTCAAATACTGTCGGAAAAACTCATTTTTGAGTTGAGCTGCTCTTTGTACCAGCATAATTATATTTGTCTATTCCATTTATTAATGGAATAGACAAATTATAATGTAAAGTATTGGCATTACACGTATGAAACGTGGAAGCCCTGTTTTCCCGTGACACCCGGACCCCGAGTACGGGTGTCACATTTTGACTTGCAAAATTAGAATGGTGAACCTATATGAAGGTGGCTGAACGGAATATTGAATAATTTGTTGATGCTTCTTCGGTACGGAGTAAGTTAGCTGATATCGGGCTATGTTGATATAAAATACTTATAACTTAAAATAGTTGTTCTTTGAATAATACCTACCGATATAGCAACACGATACGACGTGACGGTTCCATGCCGCTGTACTAAGTACTGTCTAAGACTACATAATTATGTATATTGGCAAAACCCTACTCTATAGTTCGCGCAAAAGCATCGATTCACCAGTTCAATCAAAATTCACGCAGTTAATTATCTTTTTCCTACCATTTATTTTATATTCTCATAAACTAAAGTAAGTATACATTTTCATTATCATTCACTTGCCCTTATCTCAATTTATTTGGGTTCGGCGCGACATGTCTTCCTTTTCATACTTCTCTTACGAGTATACTTTATAAGTAGGTACCTACCTACGTAAATTAATTACAAGCGGACTTCCTGGTATTTTTTGAAGTGTTATCACATCGCTCAATCCATTTCTCTGAAACTCCTTGAAAATAAATAGGTATCTTCAGGCGCAGCCAATTTCGTTTAGTACGCACAAATTTATGACGTACAGTAGGTACGTCATAAATTTTAATGAATTATTTCTGGAAATTTGCATAAATATCGAATTAACATTGTTCCGCTTCCAGCTGGATTCATTTTAATGAGGGGAATGTCGTCAGTTCTCTCTTGGATCCTTTTTTTACGACTGCCATTGGTGCTTATTACAGAATAAATTTTAAAGAAGTGCGCGAGGAAATTATATTTGGCAGGGAGCTATTTTAATTAGAAGCTGGAATGGAGACTTTTTACACAGCATTCAAGAATATGGAACTGGAGCCATAAACCTAATCCCCTTTACGATCTCATTTCAATCTGACTGCAACATTCTGATCTGATAGTATGTAAATCAGATCTACAAAATGGAGCAGCGAAGTCCAACGTAATAGGTAGGTACCTACTTACTTACAATGTTTTGAAAAGCTGTGTCTGGCTCTGGTTGTAGTTAGAAATAAGAACGACCGCTCCTTGCTAAAAACTGGTTTAATAGTCTCGTATTCGGATTCCGGATACCTACGATTACGAGTATCAAGGATCACGGAAAATCTTAAATTATGTAGGGTAGGTACTCGGCGTGTAGCGGAACGGGACGTTTATCTGCTACGACGTAGCATCTGACGTAGCAGCTGGCGTAGCAGTTACGTCTTCAGACCAGGTTCATCTCAGGTCACAGTCTATAGTGAACGCTATCACAGTATAAATAAATAACAGTATTGTCTTCATAGAAAACGGCCGAAATGACGGTGTAGTGTATCAGTAAGCAACAGTCTCGAGTGCGAGGCAGTTACGCACGGACGAGGAATGTTTATCTACCGAGCGGCCGTAAGTAAGTATTTCAAGTTAATACTGTTACTTTATTATACTGTGGCGCTAGTATTATAATTATTATCTGTGAGTGAACTAAGGTCCCGCTAAATGGTAAGAAGTGAGTATTCAACAAAGTCGTCCGTAGTTAAATTTTACATCGTCAGCCAAATTATGGATTTGTGGTAGTAACTTTTGCAAAAAGGTATAAAGTCAAAAAGATAGCAGGATACTTTAGCTAAAAAATAAACATGTGAGCTAAAGTAAATAGGTACATTAATCTGTACATTAACCATGTGTTTCCATTTATCTAAGCCAGGGATTCCCAACCGGTGGAGCGCGCCCCCTCAGGGGCCGCCTCCACGAGCGACAAAATCGCGACAGATCCGTGCATCTACGTCGGGTAATCTCCACGAACGAGCGATTATTCCGCCAGAGTATCGTGGCGACTCGTAACGGAATCGCCGCGTGTCCGCGACGGCTCGTAACGGAATCGCCGCATTTCCACGGCGAGGCGGTGTGCAATAGTTTGGCGGGACGCCTGGTGTTCGCCGCGCTCTCGCTGGGAGAGCGCCACGTTCCGTGTAGTGACCAATGGAGAAGCGCGGCGGCTCTAATAATAAACTATAGATTTATTAAGTGTTATGTTCTTGATTTAGAATAGGTTTAAAGTTTAAAGCTAGTCTTTAAACTTTAAACTTTCTTTTTTTTTATTTTTCAAAACCCGAACGTTTCATAATATTGTAGGTAGTACTGTAAAGTGAGCTTCAGCTTTCCTGCATAAGTCGACAGAATAAGTTTTCCTACTTCTGTATGAAAGGATTAAGAAAACCGAACCTATCCGAGGCGGCATGCTACAATTTCGAGCTTTCTTTCTCTTGATTAAGAAGTAATACCTTTTTCTATAATAATAGTCAAAAAAAAAATGTACCGAATCCGAAATTGTACAACATTTTTGAGCTCGACAAAGTAACTCAGGGACTTAGTGATTTAAAAAAATTGTTATAGGTGCGCGGATGATAAAAGACCCCCCTCACCACCCTCCTGAACCGCTGATCTAAGCCATATTTTCATTACATATGGAGAGGTTAATTGATTTTAATAGTTACCTATTCATAGAGATATGACTTTAGTTATTTTGTTTTACTATTAGGTTTTTTTTTTTAATGTAAACTAACTGTATGCTTTATTTAATAAGTTTTATAAGTCGGTTCTATTTTTTTTTTTTGGTAAAGTTTATATTTTTCACTTTTTAGTTGTGGTACCTGCCCCACACAAATTCGAATACCACTACCTGCTATATTTAAATAATAGTGACAGCAACTATAACGTCATCCATATCTAAGTGGGAAAATACGTATTATTGAAGCTAACTCAAAAACTAACCAAGCAAAGTTTAATAACATTTATATGGGACCACCTCTGAAGTATGATTTACCAAACAAAAAAATAATCATCAAAATCATTTCATTATTGACGGAGTAATCGCGTAACAAATATAAAACAACAAAAAAATAATCGAATTCAGAACCGTTTCATTTAAAAATTATGTCCTTTACACGCCTGCCTTCCCCTACAGGGGAAACAGGTGTGATGTTATGACTGTATATTTATTAATAAAGTTTTTGCAAGAAAGTGTGGTTTAATAACTTTGACAAGAGCTTAAGACTAATATAGATAACAACGACTTTAAATTAAACACGTAATTTTGATAAAAGTTTATTCAAATTTACAATCGTAATGAAACTAACATCAAGTTCCTATATCCTAAACCTCGTATTTAGCACCAGGCAATAATCTAACAATTATACGATAGAAGTAGGGGCGATGTTGTAGATTCAATAACAGTGTTATATCATAAAATCATAACATATTAAAAAATGTGGTCCTGCTTGATTACGTTGTAGTCACTATTTACATTTAAATATTGGTCAAACATGCACATGGTTTCTGAGTTCACATTAATACCTACATACTGTGACAGTAAAAACTTTAAACGGTGGAATTACTGGTATATCTTAATTATATTAATTAACATCGTGTCTTAAAACAAAACAATAAATCCTATTTCTTATTTATATATCACACACACGCACAAACAGAGATAAATGTAACGTTTCTGGTACATGATTTGCATTTTGAAATGCATCACTCCATTTATAAATCGAGACGACAATCAAACTTACATTTTACGAAACAACAATATACTAAACAAATGCCTCTTAAGATAACTCACATTGAGCTGTTGTGTACTAGAGCAGAAAACGACAACTCTTCACTCTCGAAAATGGGGATAGTATCCTTTTGACGACTCACTTAGTCCTTGTACGAAAACGGTGGACGGCCATGTATCGCCTACGTTTTGCGAATGTTTTCCAGTCGCATCGTGGCAGATGAAAGAGTAAAGAATCAACGTTATATCGAATCGAGGCCGTCGTCACCGATTGGTTCGACAGCGGCGGGCGTATTCAGGTGCCACTTGGTGCAGCCACTGCGGCTGAATGGCTGAAACTGTCAACATGTATGTGCGGCTGGTGGAGAGTAACTCGGTGTATAACACCATGGGTGGGGAAGGGCGCATGGTGTGTAGGGCCGAGGCGGGGTGCAGCGCCGCCGCCGCGCCCGCCGCAGTGACGTAGCGCCCCGCACCGCCCGCGCCGCCCGCGCCGCCCGCGCCGCCGCCGCGCTGCCACGCGCAGTTTGTGAACAAACCGCATAGCAGACACTTTAGTACCTGAAATAAAAACAAAGAAGTTTATGAGCATAACACTGGTAACAGTTCCGTTACAGTCTAAGAGTGACTTTTTTGTGTGCGTGGATGGCGGTGAAATGCGCAACTATAAGAATTAGCGAAAATAACTCAATGCAATGAGTCTCCGGGCCTATTTTGATGAAAATTAAAACAGTAGGTATCAATACGAGTAGATTATTGAAATATCAATTTTCCTGGCTAGGAATTAAACCCGTTGATTTTGGAAAAACTGTATCTAACAAATCTGTCATGTTTTACAACCAGTGATTGGAAATAGGTGAGCTAATATACCTAAAGTTCAAAGAACAGAGACAAAAAAGTGGAGATTTCCTATTTTTTCGGGACTAATGTCGGGGTTTCGGGACATCACTTAAGCACATTTAATATTAATGTTATTAATAGAGTAAACTAGTTAAATTCATTTCCCCTTTTTGACTGACTTCAAAAATAAGGAGAACTTTCTCAAAAAACCAGTAGATACGTTTTCTATTGTTATTAATTCAGGTAAAGAACTAGGTCCGCCTCATGTTTTCATTTCCCAGAATAGCCAAAACTGCTTCACACGTAGTCAAGCCAAGGTCGTTAACCTTGGCTTGATTTTATGGACTACGTTTTACCGCAACCGACATACTGACATTTGGTCTGATAATCAAACTGCTTGGTAAGTTTATGAATGTTACATGACTTTTAAGACCTATACTTAATATTATCTATACTTAATATTATAAAGAGGAAAGATTTGATTGTTTGTTTGTTTGTATTGAATAGGCTCCGAAACTACTGGACCAATTTGAAAAATTATTTTACAATTAGCAAGCTTAGTTTTCAGGGAGTGACATAGGCTACTTTTCGGGAAAAATAACGGGTCCCGCGGGAATACCACGGAAGCGAAGCCGCGGGCAAACTGCTAGTTCTAAAAATAATCTAAATAAATAATAAAATAAACTATTCTTGATTAATTTTCCAAATTCAAACAATTTTATTCAACAATTTATGTTATTGTATTGAAACAGTTGTTTTATAAGTTTATAAAACAACTGTTTCAATACAATAACATAAATTGTGCTCAAATGTTGTACCTACTCGCAATCCTATCGTTAAACCATATTTTACAAAAATAAGAAATCACAAATTATACAGTAACTGCGTCTCAGTTACTGTATAATTTGTCTCATTGTTTCAGTAATTTTGCTCCCTCATAGCAATCAAATGGCGAACAAACTTACCGAAGGGATTGTACAGTCGTGGATAAAAGATCCCTTGAATTATAGCGTGTTGCTAGCGGGGGTCGTGGGGTTGTCTATCAGGCATGCTAATGCCAAGAATCAGGGCTTCTAAACAGTACTGGCAAAAGAAAATTTAAAACTGATTTAGATATTATAAAATAATTCATTTTTTTTAAGGAATTACACAAGTCTATCTTATTGTTAACGGAATCTTTCCACATATTTGACGAAGCAAGAACTATTCTAAGCTGGTGTTCGTCTGAATCAATTAAAATAAAATTAGAAAACGTTATAAACAGAAATCCCGATCTAGATGCATTAAGAGACATTTGTGACAATATAGAAAAATGATTTAACCATGAAAATGAATCATTATCGTTCTATAAATATGTACCTATAACATCAGTTGATGTTGAAAGGCCTACTCTATCTATAAATGAATTTTAAGTACAAAAAGAAATCGTTTGAAGATAGATAATATGGAAAAACTCCTCATAATTTATTTTAATTCTCCGAAAGAAGATAAATCTTGCTAACTCCGTTCCTGATGAAAACTACCAATTCAGATTAAGGGACCACTTTCATCAACATCATATATAATATTCTGACTGAGTATTAAGATTGGTGACTTTCTTGATTATTGAGGTTGATTTAGTAGGTACCAATAATTGTACAAAATAAATCAATGGTATGAAAAGCTATAAAATTGATTATTTTTTACCTTTACCTTGTTAGTTATATAATTATTAAAGCTGGTATGTAAATTACATTAGCTTCCGCGCTTACTTACAGTTTCAGGAGATTACCTTTATTTTTTATTCATATTTGTTTTATTTTATTAATTTTAGTTGTACTTAAGTAATGTTCCGAAGCCCGAGACATTAGTCCCAAAAAAATATTTAGTCGTAAGGGGGTCTCCACTTTGTCTCTGTTCTTTTCGAACTTCAGGTATTTTAGCTCACCTATTTCCGATCACTGTTTATAACAAAACAAACCGTGTGATAGCACATTGGCAAAAATAACGAAGTTCCATACAAAATTACATCCCCTATTTTAAACTTCCCCTGGAGATGAATTCTCAGAAATTCTTCCCTAGAGCTCACTTTCGCTACATAAGTGAAACTCTTTTCAAGGCATTTTGCCAGTCATTCTACACGTGCAGACTGTGGGTTAGACGTACGCAGAGGACCTACAATGTTCTTCGCGTGTAGTATAATAACGCTTTTAGGGCACCCTAAAAGCGTTATTGGGGCTCCCGCGGTTCTGTAGCACATCGGACATGTTTGCCGAAGCAGATACGGATAGTCAAGCTATTATGCGAAAAAGAACAGCATCCCTGATGAAAAGGATGCGGGGGAGCACCAACAGCATTTTAAAGGTGATAGCGGACAAGCCTGATTGCCCATTCCTGGAGCACTGGACCCGTATGCACAGCTGCAGGTCTGGTGCAGCGGGAAGCGGACTTAATTATAAGTATCGGTTTTTAAATTTGTTTTATTTTGTTTTGTTTTAATTTCATTTAATTTAGTTTCGATATCTTTTATAAATTATATTTTATTTGTATTTGTATTTTAATGGGACACATTACTAACGTAGTTTATAAGTGTTACTAACAACAATATGAATCATTTGTGTTCGAAATAAATAAATAATAGTAAAATAAAAAAATAAGTTCCTTATTTTTTAAATTTTATTATTATTTTATTTTTTTTGTGTGAAATTGAATAATAAATAGTAAAAAGTTTTATTGATTCTTAGACAAGTGCGACAATATTAAGATATGACACTGGATCCCGCACATGGATACCCTGTGTCGCAGGATCCAGTCTCCTTCGACAGATAATATTAATTATAAAAGATAGGTTAACAAATGCACCGGTTTCAGTATACTTATCAAACTTAGGACTTAAAGGTGACCAAATGAATGTGTGAATGTGATGAGTGTATGTATGCATGTGATGAGTGTATGTATGCATGTGATGAGTGTATGTATGCATGCGATGAGTGTTAGTGTGTATGAGATGATGAATATTTTAATATTTTAAAGATAAAAGATTTTTCGTTTCTGCATAATTAAGCCCAAGCAGCCAATCCTGAACCTGTTTTTTGCACCCAACCCTTGTCTAGGGGAAGATCTTAAGCTTTTTGTTAACTTTTTCATACAGGTATGGTCAAATACGAGAGAAAGCCTTATTGCCAAGTTTAAGTTTGCAGCAATCTGTGTTCCACTTAGGATTTCTACGTGCGCTGATCCGCTACCACTGTGGCAGCTGCTATTTTATGAAATTTAAGTTGTACTGATAAAATTTAAAGTTGGCGCACCGTAAGCACGCGTTTCTCAGTATAACATATCCGTGGGGTATCGGATTCCTAATCAATGAGAGACCTTAACGATAGCTCTTTGTGCACGTTCCACAGTAATTAGATAACTCTTACCAGCAAAACCTCGAGATATTATGCAGTAACCAAGCACAGACTGACATAAAGCCAGTTAAGTCATCTTGAGTGTATCTTTGTCTTTGTAAGTCTTTTAAATATGTACAAAAGCTTCCTTACACGCGAATTAACCAATTGGATTTGCTTTCCCCATGTCAGGTGCTGGTCTATGTAAATACCAAGATACTTGATACTATTAAAATGTTCAAAAATGGGGCAGCTGTAGCAGCCCCCTATACTATAATTGAGTGGAATTTGAGTGTAAGTTGTTTAGGGGCAGCTGTTTTTATGCTTACAGTAAATTAACTACCTTGGTTTTTTGAACAGTAAGGGTGAGGAGATTGTGTGTTGATTGCAGCCAACCGGTAACCTTCTGCATTCCAGCCTCTACGGCACTATAGGTTTCCTTCCAAGTCTCCATGGAAAATAATAGCTGTGTCATCAGCGTACGCAGATATTTGCGCGACGTCCAGATTGAGTGAGCATAGACCATCAACGTACAGGAGAAATAAGGTGGAACCGAGGACACTACCTTGGGGCACTCCATATTCCACTTTCGCAAAGGTACTCTGGAAGTTACCCAGGCAAACCTTCTGTTTACGTTCGGAAATATAGGAGGTAAACCATTCCAATGCATACCTAAGCGTTCCATATTCTTGATAAGTATGGGCCTTGACACGGTATCAAAGGCCTTGGCTAGATCAAGGAAGACCGGCACACTTTTTGCCTTTGTCAAGATTATCAATGACATGATCCACTAACGGTTGGCCGATAGCAGTTGCTTCTTTTCCAAGTACGCCAATAGTCTCTTATTCACCAGTTTCTCCAGAATTTTGGACAGACGTAAGAAGAGATATAGGCCTGTAATTGTATGGGACTGATGCGTCTCCAGCTTTGTAGATCGGGCAGATATTCACTGTTTTCAACCCGACGACATGCTCAGATTGCATGAAGAAGGAGTGTGACAGAGAAGGGTGAGTATTATCCAGCGTAAGTGCTAAAATTGCTAGTTCTATCTCTGTTGTTGCATTCCCATCAACAAAAAACGTATTGGCCATATTCAGTGAGACTACCGAATCAGGATTTGCGCTGAGTAAAGTTAACTGTTCGATGTTTTAGTCGTAAAGATACATATTGTTTTAATTGCTGTCCAGGTTCTTTTGCTACCTGCTTAAGAACTGTCCAGAAGAATTTTATCATAAGCTTTTTTTCATATTTTTACAGTGGTTTCTATAAGTTTTATATTTGTGTTGTCTCTATTTTTGTGATTTTTCAGTGTTTAGCGTGTCTCTTTTACGTATACACTTCAGCTATTTTTTTTTTTGTAAACCAGGGTCTTTTAATGGTTTTAGAATTGCGCAAGATTTCTCTTTTGGTGTGTCGATTATTCAGTAAAAATATTCACTGCTGCATTCATGTCATCAGAGTTTAAAACAGGATTCCAATCTGTATTTTAGATTTCGTTAAGAATGTTAGGGTAGACCAAGTTAAGCCTAGACTTAGTTTGCCCAGAGATAGATATTCGACTCGATGGTTCTCTACTTATTCCTATCAGCACTGTATCATGATCAGTGTGAAAACATTGACATACGAAATTTTTTGTGGTTTGTCTGTCTGTGAATTAATTTAAGTTTTTTTAAACAAAAAGATAGAATCTGTACCTGATCATAAGCCTGCCCACAACTAGAGACAGTCATGTTCAGTTTTTGGCAGATTGCAAGCAGCTGTTGTCGAACCTCGCACGCATACGTCAAATTCTTGTGGTTCAAATAATTTTCTTTACACCATTGCTGAAAAAAATATGCATGAAACGTTTAAATGAGTTACATCATCAGCAGATCAGTAAATGTTCGCTGCAAGGCCACTAGAAGAAAGTTCGATGCGAAACAATGACAGGACCAAAGAATCATCTTAAGATAATAATAAGATAAAAGAACTGCAGCCACTGAACGCGGCTTGTTCACTCTTGATCGAAAAGCAGACATATGTATAGTCGACAGAGAAAAACATATGTTTATCTCATGATTGCTTACTTACTACTTTTAACAACTATTTCCAGTAAATTGAAACTTAACTAAGGTTGAAACTATCTAACATTAGTCTTTAAAGCAAAACAGCCCTTGTTGTTTTATGATGTGCAAGTGACATGCAACCTTAGGGTCAAAAAAACAATTAATCATCATCTTCCTGCCTTTATCCCATGTTACTTGGGGTCGGCGCAACACGTTTTCTTCTTCCATTCTCCCCTGTCAACCGTCACGCAATCATTTACACCTTTTTCCTTCATATCACTCCTCACACAATCCATCCACCGTTTCTTTGGTCTTCCTCTCCCTCTCCATCCTTCAATATTTATATTCATCACTCTTTTAGTCACATGCGATTCTTCCCTCCTCATCACATGCCCATACCAAGACAGTCGATTCCCTTTCAACTTTTCTGTAATGGGCGCAACTTTCAGACTTCCTCTAATATACTCATTCCTTATTTTATTCATTTTTGTCACACCACACATCCACCTAAATATTCTCATCTCCGCTACATGCAATCTTTTTTCGTCCATCTTCTTCACATCGCAGCATTCCGATCCATACAATACGACAGGTATAATCACGGACTTGTATTTATTGTCCCCTTTAACTTGAGGGACATCCGTGGGTCGCAAGTTGTTCCAGTGACCTGTCGCCATTTCATCCATCTTGAGTTGATCCGGTGCGTTATGTCACGGTCTACTTCACCATCCCCTTGGACAAGCGACCCGAGGTACCGGAAATCGGAACAGATCGGTATGGGCTTTCCGGCAAGAGTTATTTGCGTAGGACTGGAGAGACCGCCGAATTCACAGAATAAGTATTCTGTTTTGGTTCTACTTAATTTCAGGCCAACATTCTCCAGTCTTTGCCACCACACCTCCAATCTGTTCTGGACCTCTAGGTCACTCTGGGCAACCAATACAATGTCGTCGGCAAACAGCATACACCAGGGAGCCTCTTCCTGAATGTCCGACGTAAGTGCGTCCATTATCACCAAGAAGAGGTACGGGCTTAGAGTCGACCCTTGGTGCAAGCCAACAGCCACATTGAAGCTGCCGGTAGTGCCCGCTATAGACCGGACTTGGGTACTACATCGACTGTACATCGCTCGAATCAGCTGTACGTACTTCCCAGGCATACCTTTCTCTTTCAGGGCCCACCACAAAACCTCACGCGGTACCCGGTCGTATGCCTTTTCGAGGTCGATGAACATCATGTGCAAGTTTTTGTGCGCACTTCTGTATTTCTCGCAGCTGGCGGATAGAAAAAATGGCGTCGGTCGTTCCCCGACCAGGCATAAAACCGAATTGATTTCTTGAAATTACACTCTCTTCTCTCAGTCGTCTTTCAATAACTTTTTCCCAAACTTTCATACTATGTGCCATTAGCTTTATTCCTCTATAGTTATTGCACTCCAGCACATTACCTTTGTTTTTAAAGATGGGCACTAGCGAACTGTTGCACCATTCGTCAGGTATGGCTTCTTCCAGCAACAACTTATTGAAGAATAAAGCTAACCACGTCCATCCATCCACCCGTAATAACTTCCAAACTTCAACTGGTATACCGTCAGGTCCTAATGCTTTACCATTCGTCATTCCATCTACTGCTATTCCCACTTCATCCATACTAACCATTCTCACTAGACCCTCATTCACTGGTCTATTGTCCAGCACACCATTCCAGTCATTCTCTTCATTCATCAGTCTTTCGAAGTACCTCTTCCACCTATCCTTTATTTTCTCATGATCCGACAGAACCATTCCATCTTCATCTTTTCGGCATTTTACCTGGCATACATCCCTCGACTTTCTTTCTCTAGCTCTAGCAAGCCGATATAGGTATTTTTGGCCTGCTGGACTATCGAGTGCCTCATAAAGCTTATCCTGGGCTTTTGCTCTCGTTATGGCCACAGCTTTCTTCGCATTTTTCTTAAGAGCATCATACTCGCTCTTCCTTTCAGCTTTCAAACTAACATTTGCAACTTCAACACTCTGCCATTCCTTTAAATTTCCTCTTCTTTTCAACACATTCTGGATTTCTGTCGACCACTACCATGTATCCCTATCTATCGTCCCCCTTCCTTTTGTCTCTCCTAAAATATGCTTCGCTACACTACTAATGCACACAGCCATCTCATTCCAACATTCATTTACACTTCGCTCGTTCATGTCTCCCATCTCTATCATTTTGTCCACCACTCGCTCTTTAAATTCTTTTGCACAATCATCCTTCTCTAACATATACCATTTTATTTTTGGGGGAGGTGTCTCTTTTCTGTTTTTGACTTTAATTTGTACGTCTAATTTCAGCACCAGGAGTCTGTGCTGTGAGACCAAGTCTTCTCCTGGTAGGATTTTGCAGTCTTTGATGTATTTTAACTTGTTTCGTCGGACTAAAAAGTAATCTAATGGGGTCAAAAAACAAATTATGAGGTCGTAATTATTTTGTTTTATACATCAGTATAGATAACCGCCCCGATCCGCTCCGCTCCATACTAAAGTACAGCTTACAGTACATTAATCGCGGAGTGGGGCGCGTCGTCGTAGATTGCACTATCTGTATAAGTCTTGATTTGCGTCAAATTCAAATTCAGAAACATTTATTTGCAAATACATGGGGCACTCAGAAAGTTTTGCGAATTTAGAACTAGACAAAAATATACTACAGCTTATATATTTTTTTTATTATATCTTTTCAAAGATCTCTCAATTGGAATCTATTCACAGTTTCATACGTCTCTAAACCAATTTTCATAACACATTTTCCAGTCCGCATCAGACACCTCTTCAATCCCCTTCTCAAATGCAGCCAGTGCATCTTCCGGTGATGAAAACTGTTTTACCTTGAGTTGATTTTGGGGAACAAAAATGATAAATCCATGATTCATCACCCTTAATGATATCATAAACGCTCCGAGACGAGCCTGCTTCAAATTTTGCTATCATGTCTCGGTACCATTCCACCCGAACCTCCTTCTGAGCCTCCGTTAGATTGTGTGGTACCCAGCATGAAACTATAATCCTTACCCAAAGACGCTCGTGTAGAATTTCATGCATACTTCCCGATCCAATCTGCAGTATAATGCTGAATCTCTTAATTTGTAACTCTCTTAAATAATATTTTTTTCACAGCCAGCATGTTTTCTTATGTAACAGCCGTCATAAGGCGGCCACTTCTTTCTTCGTCCACAAAGTTACCGCCCACGCTAAAATTCTTTGAACCATCGGAAAACAGTCGCTTTAGAAGGGCTTTTGTCTATGAACGCCATTCGAAGTCTTTCAAACGATTCTTCTGGTTTTAGTCGACATTTGAAATCATACAAAATCATCGCGCGAAAATGTTTTCGTTGTAAATCCATTTTTCAGTGACACAGAGTATTTTAATTTTGCTCGTAAAAAATGTGGAGGTAATTTTGAATTTGGAATGTTGTGTTTTTTGTAATAAATAGTCAGTTTTAATTGACATCAAAACCAGCCAGTGTCCCATAGACAAAAACTGTTAGTCGCAAAACTTTCTGAGTAACCTGGTATGGGTAAACAATAAGTAGATAATATTTATAACTGACCTTTTTTAAGGGAGCTTTACAAAAAGCTTTGAAAACATTGAGGAGAGTTATGTGATCTCCTAGAGGTGACAAGAACTTCTGTTTCACTTTTATAGCTTCTTCTCTCTTGTGCATCGGTGTGTGAAACACGTTTTCACTGGACAACACTGCTATTAAGCTTAGCGCCTGGAACAGAAAAAAAATGATGTAAGAACAGAAAAGTGAAAAAAAAAATACGTTAATTTATTTCATTCTATGTGTACTTAAACATAACTGGCCAAATGTGGGTGTACTATTTACTATGAGGTACACCTCTGCCTAACTCTTCGGGGACTATAGGCGTGATGTTATGTGTGTGTATTTACAACATTACGTAACAATGAACAATTAAAACAAATAATTTACGAATATACGTACTTCGTCTAAACAGTTATATTCCGGCGCGCTCAATAGAACTTTAGAATATTTCGGCTCTATTGGGAAAGTCGACATCTTCTTCCCAATTACTGTCAGTTTAGAGTTGATCTCATTGTCAATAGCACCTGTAACAGACAAATAAACATTTTACGTGAAGCAGAGAAGAAGTTACCAATAAAATTATACACATTTTTTTTTGCAGTTTTTGAAGTTCCAATTGTTGTTTTCTCATTACCTTACGGTGTACGAGCACCACACAGCTATGTTTTTTCAAGCTATATCTATGTAAACAAAAATTACCTAATTCCTTGAGTAATGTGAGCGAAGCTTTAACAGAATCAGGTGGCGGGGTGTCGATTAGCGGGAACGTGCTGGGCTCTGCGCCCGCCGCTATTAGCAGCAACAGTGTCGACGCTAGTGGACACCTGTAGACGAAAACAACAGGTATAAATTAAACAACCTTACAATCTTATGAACATGGCCTTTGCCCTGCATTGGGACAATAAAAGGCTGGAATTACTACCATTATAAAAAAATAGCCATATTGAAAACTGTCGAAGAGACAAATAATAAACTGCAGTGAAAGGTGACCTCATGAAAAGGATTTCAATGCTCAGTCAGGTCTACACAAATGCTATGTGTAACCATGAAGTCAGTCTGGAGCCAGAATATCTTTTATAGATGGAGAAGTGGCATAGTGAACATAAGACAGCATGAGTATATACCAACAACTGCTCTGGATGACCTCAAGGCAACGGCTGGGCATTGGGCATCATGTTCCCTACGATTAAAACGCTGATGAATATTTTAGCCAAATTGCCAGTGAGTGGCATCAGTGCGTCGCATAAGTTGTATCTTTTTTGTTCCATTTTATTCAGGAGACGCAAGTAGACGCAGCCAAAGGACGATGCCAGGGAGTTTGTTGCGCCACTTCTTCTTCCCAGCGAAAGCACTAGGAAGTGGCGAAGGGTGGGCGTTTTGTGGGACTGTCTTATGTAACTTTGACGTTCGAAAAGTGCTGATTCTCAGCCTAGTTTGAATAAATGACTTTTGAATTTTGAATTTTGTGTGAACTCTGGCCTCACCCTCCAATCGCTACGTGCGATACATCGTTGGATAGGTATTTTTCAGCTGAACAAAAGTTACTATGGCACCAAGTTCCAAATTTTAGTCCGTTCAGAGTTACCTATGCATTATTAAACATGGCAGTTTAACAATTGCAAAAAATAATGCTTTTCCGTAATAAAATGCACTTTTGGAATTAATACAAGTATTAATTACCTTTAACGATGTCGGGTCTTGGTCGATCGATCAGGTTAAGCTACGCTTGCCGCGGTTGGTCCGTGGATGGGTGACCATCTTTACATACCAAGACCCCTCCGTGCCTCGGAAAGCACGTTAAGCCGTTGGTCCCGGTTGTCATTCGTGGATTTTGACAGTCGTTACGGATCGTCAGAAGCCCGAAAGTCTGACAACTAGTCTTACCAAGGAATATCACCCAGTAACTGGGTTGTGGAGGTCAGATGGGCAGTCGATTCATGTAAAATACCGGTATTCAGCTGCATCCGGTTAGACCGACTGGATCGACTGCCCATCTGACCTCCACAACCCAGTTATATTGGTTTACTAATTAGGTGTAGGTATTTAAAATAAATAAAAAATAAAATCATTTTAATTGTATTTTAGTTTTATTGACAAACGTGTAGCTAACTCAGTCTGCCACTCTGCCGTCGATCACCGCCACGGTTACACGACTTAGTTGTTCGCGCCAGTTTGTACCACACATGAGATAAAATATCCTAACATGGGTCCGCCAATTACACGAGATGTGAATAATATTATTTACAATGTGCACAGTTTTTTTCTCAAACGAAAGGGTGACAAGGAAAGTATAGAACACAAATATCATATGAACATTAATGGTGATAGTGGAAATATTGTTTTATTTGCTCAATGAGAAATGTTAATTTGCAACTGTTTTGTATCGTAAATAATAAAATTTAATAAAGACTAGTGCTAATTTTAAATATGCGTTTATTTTTGTATTACCAGGAAAAAAAAAATTGTTATAATAAACACCTTACTAGATAACTAGTAAGGTGTTTAGTATAATTGCGCTCTTTATGTGCAGATAAAGCAAATGTGAATGGGTGTCGTAATTCAGTTTACCAGTTATTGCATCATGATAATGACAACATTTTATCAGTGGGATGTCCTGCACACATCTTGCACAACAGTGTAAAGTATGGGCTGGGCAAAAGCGAGTTGGCTGGGTATATTTAGAGAATTTCATCCTAAAGCTGCATAACCATTTTTCATTCCATGCAAAACGAGTTGACGCTTTAGAACACTTTTATGAGATGCACGAAGCTGAATTTTCTCCCGTCCTGCGACATGTTAAAACAAGATGGTTGTCACTTCTCCCTGCCGTGGAACGTGCTACCAAATCTTTCGACATACTGAAAGATTATTTTATATCAATGAATGACTGTCCAACTGCGCGCACTGACGAAACAGAATTACAGAACCTTGTCTAGCATTTTGCCAAAATGCACTGAAAGTCTTACAGGATGCAGTAGTACGTCTTGAAAACGAAACATTACTGTGTTTCGAAAGTCACGAAATAATGGTTGGACTGAGTAAAAAATTGAGGCAAAAGATTGAAGATGAATTTGTGGGATTCACGTGCAGCAACTTATATAAAAAGTTGCCTGATGATAAAGTTACATAGAAACTAAATACGAACTCAAGGATAGCAGATTAGACTTTTTTTAAACAATTTCTCTCCAAGACGACTCATTCACTTACGCGTCAATGGGTAACATTATTGAAAATGTAAAACTTTATACGTTCTTCGACATGGATCAACTTTATGAAGAAGTGTGTAAAGTTAAAGAAGTAGTGAAGGCAGCAGTGCAAAACAAAGACCGCTCTAAAAATGGCACAATATTTTTAAAGACAATCAAGACAAAAAAATATATTTTCTTTTATGGCTCCAATACCGGTATCAAACGCGGCAACGGAAAGGGTATTTTCCCAGGCTAATTTAAGTTCTGAGGTCTGAGAGGCAAAACCCTTTCGACACTCGAACAGGTCAAAGCAGAAATACAAATTAAAACTAACTTTAGCATGACTTGCATTGAACTTCATAACTACGTTATAAAAAACAAGGAAATCTTAAAGGCAGCAAAATCGAACGAAAAATATTATTTAAATAAAACATTCATTTTATACACTTCTAAATAGCGTCATTAATTATACTTAAACAACGATTTTATTGTAATATATTGAAATTTCCACAAGTCCTGACTTTTATTATAAGATTAAATTCAGGTTTACTAGTAGTATTAGTTGCGAAACGCAATAAGCTGAACCTATTTTTTTTTAAACTTGTATTTTTTTATTGAGCTCTGGGTGGAACGGGAGGGCGTGTCAGACTCTTACTGACTAAAACCCACCCGTGTTCCTTCTGTTGCCTGTGCAATGCCAGGGGGCCACGGTATCTTTTTCGGACTTTCCCGCAACCCCGGCAGGCAATGATCCCATAGGACCCCTTCATCCGCTGACATCTTCGCAGAAGGAGGTGATGGCCTCCCATGGCCTCTCGCTCCGTACCATGGTCTGGACCAGGGCCGGACGCGAGAGATCTCCGCCACCGATCGCCTCCACGAGGACACGGCGGTGCTCTGCCCAAGCCGGGCAGACCTCCACCGTATGCTCCACCGTGTCCTCCGGGCGATCCACGCAGTGATGACACCCGGGCGTTTCCTCCCGCCTGATACCGAACAGGAACCTCCCGAAACAGCCGTGTCCGGTGAGGACCTGCGACAGGCGGAAGGTGAGGACGCCGTGGCGCCTCTCTAGCCACTCCTCAAAGAGGGGACTTATCGCCGCAATAGTGGCGTGCCCAGCACTGGGTTGTGACAATCGCACTCTCCATGACGCCATGAGATCCCGCCGGAGCTCTGTCCGCTGTGCCGGCATCGGAGTCAAGCCCCGGCGTTTCGCTTTCTCGCGCCACTCCCAAATATGCGCGAGGACGTTTGCCTCCAGATCTTATGGCGGCAATCCGGCAAGGAGGCTCGCCACCTCACCGGAGACCGTACGGTATCCCCGGACAAGCCGGGTGGATCTATGACCCTCTAGGACGCGTTCAACCAGCGGCGGGCTGGCCGCCGCCTCAACGAACGCGGCCACACCGATGCCCCGTAAAGGGCCATGGACCGCACGACCCCCGCGTATAGCCTCCGGCAGGAGGCGTTTGGACCCCCTAGATTGGGCAGGAGCCGCTTCAAGGCAGCCCCGGCCCGCTCCAGTCTGGGAGCCAAACGTCGGAAATGCTCCACGAAGTTCCACCGACTGTCGAGGACGAGTCCCAGGTATTTCATCGTCGACTCGACGCCGATGTGAAACCCTCCTACCGTTATTTGGGAACCCGACGGTGGCGCGTTCCGAGGCCCATGAAAACACATGGCCTCGGACTTGTGTTGTACTGGCCACGATTGTCGCAACCCCGTGTGTCGCAAGTTCGCCCGCCGCCTGGTGCGACCTCCCCTGCGCCAGGACCAACGTGTCGTCAGCGTAACAAACGACGCTGACGCCACTGGGGAGGTCGGCGCGCAGCACCCAGTCGTATCCGATGTCCCACAGATGCGGCCCCAGGACCGATCCCTGTGGGACACCGCACGACATCTCTCGTCGATTCCATTCTTCCTGGTGACCGGGGTAGATGACGGCTCTGTCCGTCAAATAGGCCTCGACCACACGACAGAGGTAGGTCGGCATCCGGTGATACCGGAGTGCCTCCCTGATGCAACTCCAGGGCAGGCAGGGCAGGGTATTGAAGGCGTTGGCGATGTCTAGAGACACCGCCAAGACGACCCCACCCCAAGCTACCGCATCCCCCGTAGTGAGGGCTCGCACGCGCATGATGGCGTCCACCGTGGAGCGCCCCCTGCGGAAACCAAACTGGCTCTCCTCCAAATCCGGCCCCACGCGCACCAGCCGCCCGACGAAGCGGTCTGCAATGACTCTTTCAAAGAGCTTGCCCACCTCGTCGAGCAGCACGATGGGCCGGTAAGCGGACGGGACGGTTTGTTTTACCTTCAGCCCCGATTTAAAACAAATCGGACCTGGCCACACTAATAATAGTCCAGTAGCCAGAAGAATATGCCCTTGGACAATTCTAGTGTTTTATTTTCGCTGAGTGGATAGGATAACTTTAGTGAATTCATTGCTATGTACAAAAATGCTAGCAGTTTAGAGTTATGTCATAGGTACAAAGTAGGTATTTCCTAATATCTCGTGTTATAACAATAATATTAAATTTAAATACTTTGTTGTTTCTTTATTAGTACTATCTAAACTTTTCATTAGTGAAAATACTAACATATACGCACTGTGAAACAATGGAAAACTGAAAATGTCCCTGTGAAATGAAGTTTATAATTTTGACAAATTTATATTCGTAAACTCTGCTACCATACTGCCAACCCATACTGCTATGCCTTTCCTTAATAAATAAAATACCAGACTAGCGAGAAGCGACTCCAACAACACAATTTCTAAGAAAACTTCACGGTATAACAATAACTGGTGCCGCGTCGCGCTAGTCTGCACAAGGCTTTACACGTCTCTCGTTTCATAGAATAACAAGAATTATATTGTTGTCCTCTTCATTTCATGGATAACGTCACTTGTCATTTTTTTTTAAATTTTTGATGTGAAATACAATAAGTATAAATTACGAATGTTCTTATCGAATGTTGCTAAGGTTTTTTTAAGGTGGTCACTACCGGGTATTCGCGTGTTGTTAACATTCCATGATTTTATTTTGTGCATTGCGTTACAATGCTTCTTCTTCTTTTCAAGCCGATTTTTTTTTATTGCTCCGTCACCCTAGGAGATAAGTGCTACGCAGCCCGAACTATCGCGACGATAACCGATAATGGATGGTCACAACTGCTTGTATCGTATCACTGTATGAAGCTTCGTCATGATAGACGCAGATGCGGCCGCAGCATTTGCTCAGTACAATGTTATGGAACAATGGTTGTAGACAATAAAATGGTTCCTTGTCCGTGTATTACATCTTTTTGGGGCTGACTGTACTGTAACTTAACTACTTATGCTGCGGTATGTTTTTTTCGCGAAATGGTCGACGGCGTATCTAAACTAATATTATAAAGAGGAAAGATTTATTTGTTTGTTTGTATCGAATAAGCTCAGAAACTACTAGACCGATCTTAACTATTTTGCAGCAATAGAAAGCTTAAGTATCAGGAAGTAACAAAGGCTATATTTTTTTTATTTTTTTTTATTGAGATCCTTAGTAAAATTGCATAAAACCCAAAGTAGCAAGCTTTTGCCTATAAAATTAATTATTTGGCGTGTGCTGAGAAAACTATAGACGATACAAACAAATTATGTACTATATGATTAATGTACTCATTATTACCTACAAAAAAGTCCGCGAGAGAATATATACTAACTATCATATCTACTACTTAACTATCATAGTTAAGTCACAATAGCAGCTTTTGTGTTCTTAAATTTAATGGATCACCGGTGGTAACAAAAGTTAGTTACATTCGTATCGTAGTATTAATTCTTATTCAAATAAATAGTATTATCATCAAGGGTATGTATGTAGCAGTGAAATACTTTTTAATTCATTCGAATCGGACATTACATTTCGAAGTTATCACGAATATAAAAATACAATACGCGAACCGTTCGACGCCGCCGCGACGTTCCCTACTCTATGGTAGGTTAGGTTAATTGCTACGAAGTGTGGGTACGAGTTTGATGCCGCTAATATATAGACATAACATCACGCCTTGTCTCCCCGAAGGGTTGGGCAGAGGTGTACCTATAGTACACCCACATTTCGCCAGTTATGATTAAGTCCCATGTAATAGGGGGCGAGCCTATTGCCATCAACCGGGCACAAATCCAGGCTCTGGGCTGCTACTAAGAAAAACCAGAAAGAAAAACCCAATGACACTGCCCGACTTGGTAATCGAAGCCAGGACCTCATGTTCAGCAGTAGCGCTTACGACCACTAGACCAACGAGGCAGTCTAATATAGTTTTTAGATTTTTTGTCTATTTGTCTGGATGTATGTTCCGGATTGGCGCAAAAACGACTGATCGGATTAGGATGAAATTTGGCACACATAGTTTATAACCACCTAAAGGATTCAAATATAGAGAACTTTAAAAAAATAATATTATCTTTGGTTTGTTTGTTACTGTGCGTTTGCACTGGCGAAACATTCACAACAAAACATGTTGAAATCTTTAGTTTCTGTCAAAGTTCCATACAATATTTGACAGGAACTAGAGATTTCAACATCTAAAAACATGTTGAAATCTCTAGTTGCAAACGCATAGTTACGCTTTCACGCTAAAACGGCCGAACGGACTTAGATGTTTGGCATATCTACTGCATAATATACTGGATTATAAATAGCTTAAGGCCCACGTGAACCACAAATCACTAAATGCATTTAACGTTAAATGTATTTAAAATTAAAACATCATTCTGTCTCTGTCATCTTCCAACGATTGACAGATAAAGAACGATGTTTGAAATTCGTTTAGCGTTATAGGCAGTCATGGGGACTGCAGATAGAAGTAAAAACTTGAAACTATGAAATAAGTGGTATTTTTTAAATTTAATTGTAGTAAGTAGGTATCAAAAATGTAAATTTCTAATTTGTGAATTAAAATTATGAACATTATTCAGTCTGGTTTTCACATAAATGTCGGCATTCCGAGCAACAACAAGCTCAACACTTCATACTCATAGCTACATTATAGGTACTGATAACATTAGCATGTCGGTGACGCGAATCCATACGATTTTCCTCTACCAAATCGCTCAAAGTGCCTAAAGAAAAAAAAACCACTTGAAAAATAAAAAATCTAATATGCTTTGCATTTAGTGATTTGCGGTGCAAGTGGGCCTAAATGGGCCAAATTTTACCGGAGTATCTCGGGCGTGTGGTGCAGCGGTCGCGCTCGGAAGTCGTCGGCGGTGTAGAGGCGGTAGGCGGCGCCGGGCTGCGTGCGGCCGGCACGGCCCGCGCGCTGCCAGCCCGCCGCCTGCGAGCTGGCGCGCACCGCCAGCCGCTCCGCGCCCGTGCCGCCCGACCACGTCCTGAAACACACACAAATTCAGATAAAGGAGGAATGGGATGACGGGGCTTGATAAATCACTTCCTGTGATTATTATTTTTGTTTAAGTAATGTTTCATTTTTGTGCGTGTGTACCTAATTGTTCTGCTAACATAACTTGTAGTACTAACAGGCTATGCCTTAAAAGCCTGAAACTATTTTTTTTTTACCCTCCTCTAAAAACTTGCGAAATCGCTCAAAAATATAAAAGCGAGAAGTACTGCAAGTTTTGAGGTCTGAGGGTTTTGGTTATAAATTCGCTGTCTGTCTTTCAGTATTTATGTATGCAGTGTGCTTTTTTCTTTTGAATTAATTAGTAAAACTCTGCAAAGCACTCACTAGTAAACGCACCTTTCTTTCACAACGCCAGTGTCGATGACGCACTTGATGCGAGGTATGGTGACGGACGCCTCGGCTATGTTGGTGGCCAGTATGATCTTCCGAGTGCCGGGCGGCGCGTCCCGCCACACTTGCAGTTGTTTCGCCGCCGGGAGCCCCGCGTACAACGGACATACCCTAATAGGGGGACCTGTGGCTTCCTGGAATGTTCGATCTAGCATAAAAGCAAATACAATGGTAATTATACTTTAGACTTAGCTCACATATTGGAGATAGTGGCTAAATAATTCACTTAATTATTACAAATATTACCTTTGCTATCTGCTTGATGTTGTACATGACTGTCTCGATTTCTTCTTGTCCCGTTAAAAATACGAGAAAATCATGGCTGTAAATATTATATACAATAAAAAAAATAGATCCAAAAGTATATGTAAAGTAGCCATTTTTGAGATCAAAGTATGACCATACAATTTATAGTTTGAAAATTATAATGCTGGCTTACTTTGCAGGAGTAGTAGCATGAAGTTGAAATATTGTGCACACAGCAGCATATTGATAGTCATCTTGTTTCATCTTTGAATGATAAATGGTAACTGGATATGTTCTGCCTTCCAGATATATTACTGGGCAGCTATGGAAGTATTTTCTAAAGGAGTCAACATCCATTGTGGCAGACATGATTATTATCTGAAAGAAATCATTTAAAATTTAATAACAATAGCAATAGCAACAAAAACTAAAAAATTATGAAACTCTTCTAGAATTTGGTTTTCAGTCATTTCATATTAATGGGACAAATATTTATGAGGTTGAAACTTGAAACATAACTTAACAAAAGGCCAACTACAGAAACAATAGATATAGATAATATTAAGTAATTACCTTCAGAGGATTTAATTTCTTTTCAATTCTATCTTTCTGTGCAAGTTTGACAATACCAAACAGTACATCAGTGCTCACAGTACGCTCATGAGCTTCATCCAGTACTATTATAGAATATTTTTTGAGCAAAGGGTCCAATATTGCTTCTCTGAGCAACATGCCATCTGTCAAGTACTTCACTTTAGTTCTTGGACTTGTTACATCTTCAAACCTTACTGAATATCTATAAAAATATACTAATATTAAGTTCATAATATATATTATATAAATGTTACAGTCTTAAAACTCACTTAATTAAGCATACACAAATTGTTGATTATCAATTTATTGATAAGATAAAAAAATGTTTTTTTTTTTTCATAATTTATGAAAGGAAGCAATAGTAATATATTGTTTATTTATCTGATTCTTACCCAACAATAGATCCTATCTCTGTGTTCATTTCAGCAGCTACTCTCATAGCTATTGTGATGGCAGCTACCCTACGTGGCTGGGTAACTGCTATGGCACCAACACCCTCAAGACGCTGCTCATGGATCAATTGGGGGATCTGTGTTGTTTTGCCACTGCCTGTCTCACCAATCAGTATCATAGTCTCATTCTTTTTTATCTCTTCTAGGAGTCTGAAACACACATAAATTAGCTTGTAATCAATCATTTCAGGGGGAGGCCTATGTCCAGCAGGCCTGTCTTTCGGTTGATGAAATAATTTCAGCAAACGGAATTTCTCTTATCCAGTAGTGAATAAGCTTGCTGATCACAATATTGTACAGCAACTTCATTTTTAGCATTTTAGTGATGATATCAAATCATGTAGAGCCTACAGATTCACAATCATAATCATGAAACAATTTCTTATTGTTTGATATAGTCAGTGGATACACACACACCTGTTTCTAACCATATACACTGGCAACTGCCTTCTTGCTTCTTGTAAGTCCTGTATAGTTTCATTTACAATCTTATTTTCCTTAGAATTCTCAAGTCCATTTGTTTCAACCTTAATGTTGTTTGTTTTACTGACATTATTATCATTAGATAACTTTATTTTCTTAACTTTTATGTTTTCAACTGCATGTTTTCTTTTGAGGCCATTTGATTTTTGGCTGTTGCCCACACCAACCGAAGTATATTTTGAATCCATCCTTAGTAGGTCATAGTCTGCGCAGTCTGTTGATAATAATAATAAAAAACATTTTATCTAATATTATATATTATCTTGAAGCTATGTTCCACTCATCTTGATGCCAGATTTATAAATGTTAACCTTAAAGCGTTGATTAATTTAAGACATATTGTAAATGTCAATTATTAAGGATCTGCCAATGAACTTAAGAATGTGCCAACAAACCAATATCAACTTCAATTTTATGATTATAATTTTTTGACTAAGGCCTGCATGACTTGAAGTTTTAAATAAGGTTCTGTAAACCTTACTTTAAACCTCAAGTTCAATCAATCACATTTGATTAAAGATGCTTGAGTATTGAATGAGATACTGTAATAAAGGCCTAAAACTGTATAGGTTTATAAACTTTTTTTATCAAAATTTCACCTCATTATTAATTTGCTATTGTAGTTGTATACTGCAACTCACTGCAGTACTCGGTGCAATTTTTCCATGAGGATATAGTCAGAGAGAAATTATAAATGTTCAACCAACACAACCTCACAGAATATTAGAGATACCATGGTACATGGTGTTATGTTATTATACCATGAGAGATACTACGTATCACAACCTGTCACAATATTTATAAATAAACAAACGTATCTCTACAGTGTGATACAACTTGCAAAATAATACTTGCTGTAAAGCTTGGTAATTGGGATGTAAATACTCCTTACTTCAAACTTGCTTGAAACTCATTCCGCGAAAAACACGTGAAATAAAAATGACACTCTTGTATTCGCATTCACACTATTGTCACAATTACAATATTTAATTTTGCGATAGGCTCAGTTCATTAATATGTATAATGTTCTATCAGCATAATTGACAAAATTCTAAAACACGTGCCATTCAAACCTTTTTACTTAATGTTTTTATTTCGACGTAATTTCGTTCGATCACTGACATTAATTATTATCATGTCAAATAGACATGCGTCAGGTACAGACACAGGTACAGACGCCAGCAGGTCAACACCCGAAACCAGTGCTGCCAACTAGTTTTAGCGAGAACGCGCTGTCAGCGGTGTATAAAAGCGCTAGAAAGCGCTAAAATGGCTATTAAACAAAGAGATTTTTAGCCGCTTCAGATCCTTGAAATGCATTCGCACATAAACATCCTAAATGGTCTACAGCAGAGGTTGCACAGTGCTCTGCAATAAAAAGAGACAAAGATGCAGCTTCACTAGTTTGGTTTACTCGCAGCAAATTTATTTTTTGCTGAGATGTGTCTAACGATGGTTTTACCTTTTTTTGATGAAATGCTGTTTCACGATGTCTTTTGACATCGCTGATCTTAGCCGAAAACTCCCGTTTACAATAAGTACATTGAGCTTTTGTTGAATCACCAGGCACAGGTTTCAACCAATGTTTAAAATCGTTATCCTACTCCCACTCACTTAGATTGTTGTTTATAATTTGTAGGTACGTTTCGTTAAAGGCAAATCCATTCTTGTAATGTAATGTAATTAATTGATTATAGTGAATAAAACATGCACTGCAACTTTGTGAACCGTTGGTCAACTTTACAGAGAATGAAACGATCACAGTTAAGTTCGCTACGGAGGAATACAAAATAATACGCGGGGAATCCCCGAGACATTATCGTTCTCATAGGTCTAAGATAAAACATAGGCATAGTTTTTTAGTTTTTCAATGTTGGTACAGATAGTTCAACTCATCTGTGCGCGCAGCGCCATGTGTGCGTGCGCTGTAATTATACAGCTTGAATTTGTGTGGCAGTGACGCGGCAGTCATCGTCAGTGCGCAACACAAATGAAAGCTGTATAATTACAAGCGCTATCTATAGTAGGAAGTAATAATTTTATTTAGCACTAGTAATTTATTATGTTTTACGCTGTATTAAGTAATATAGTTACATATAATTTAAAAAAGCGCTAGATTTAGCGCTAGGCGCTAAAACGAGCTTCGAGACAAAAAAGCGCTAGATCTGGCGCAAAAAGCGCTAAGTTACAGCACTGCCCGAAACTGTCAAAAATTTTACATTGACATTTTCTGCCCCAATCAACTTTGAACCTTATTTTGTAACGATACTGTTGAAAACCAATTAAAGAAATTTGACAGATTGTAGTAGGTTGATGTCTGTACATCAAAACGTATCTAAATTCCGATTTCAGTCACAAATCGTATCGTATCGATAATCCGAACTTGACAAACCAATTTCACAAAACCACGGCAAGACTAGATTTGCTTAGGCAAGGACGGATCCGATTTATTTCTGGGAGGGGCACATGGGCCAGATAGATGTGTCTCCCATTTCTTTAAAGACGATTTGCCAGCGTGTTTCCAGCGCAGCAATTTGTGAACGTGCTCTGCGCGGGTGCGAAGCGAGCTAAGCACGATTACGCGATGTATACGCCGCGTTTTTACAATATTGAACACATACATTAATCGCTCTCATTACGCAAACGCGGCGAACACATTGCGCTCACGTGGCGTGCTACGCAGCTACGCACACACAGCGGCCACGTTGAAAAATCGCCTCGTTACTCGCTCGCAAAACGTTATGCTATTCACACACTACAATTATACTGATGCTGTTTTTGGGATTCATTCTTTTTCAATGAAGTTATGGAAAGCCAAATAAAATGAACAATTACCTATGCTTATATAACCTGTCAGTAGGTAGGCTAATTCTGGAGAAAGAACATAAACATTGTCTTGAGTTAATCACAGCGACCAATTAATCTTATCATATAAGTAGTCGTTGGTAGAATTGTATGCCATTGAACAGAGGTTGGATTTTACTTTAGTTTTAAACGCAAATCTAGCAAAGAAGAGGGTAGCTTGTTGTAAAAGATTATACCAAACCCAACAAACAAGTTATGAAGCCGGTGAAAGAGAGCTCGTAGTTTGTCTTTGTTTCTAGTGTTAACATTGTGAATATCACTGTTTTTTGTGTACAAGCGTATATTTTGCCTAATATCTAGAATGTTGGCGAAAATGAATTGTGATGCAACTGTGAGGATACCAATATCTTTAAAAAAATCTCTCAGAGAAACTCTGGCACCCAGCTGGTAAATTGCTCGAACAGCTCGTTTTTGGAGGACAAATATATTTTGAGTATTGGCAGCTTTGCCCCACAGCAGAATACCGTAGGACATAACGTTATGGAAATAACTAAAGTAGACTAACCGAGCTGTATCAACGTCAATGTAGTGTCTTACTTTCCTGACGGCGTAGGCGGCCGAACACATTTCGTTTTCTTGGCATTGAGAACTAGGTTATTTGTCGTAAACAAACCCGTAACAATTGAGAGTGCACTGTTTACATCGTCAAATCTTGTCCATTCCTGTATACTTTAAAAATAAGAGAAGTATCATCTGCAAACAAGTACAACTTCACAGATACCCTTTAAATAGAATGGTAAGTCATTGATATACACTAAGAACAAGAATGGACCCAGTATTGAGTCTTGAGGTACACCTAACTGAACTGGTAGCCCGGACGATTTCACACCATCAACACATTGCGACCTATTATGTAAATAAGAATTTATAACGTTGAGAGCTTCGTTTTGCACACCGTAATGATGCAGTTTACGCAAAAGCATGTCATGGTGCACGCAGTCAAAAGCTTTGGAGAGATCACAGAAAACCCTAATAGCATTTTGCGAGTCCTCCCATGCGTTAAATATGTGTTTCAGCAGAGCAACACCCGCATCTGTAGTCGAACGACCCTTTGTAAAGCCATATTGTTCATTCAATAGTGTTACTCCCGAGGTGTACACTACTTTTGAACCTCCTAACAAAACGAGCCGTGTTGCCGAGTACCGGTTACTTAATCAAGCCCTTAAGAGGGAACAGGGGCAGCGAGGAATTTGTAAAATAGGTATTTGGAGAAACTATTGCCGTCGTCTTACCTCAAAACTGCCTCCGTAGAGTGTGATAGGGACAGCTGCAGCTCAGACCGATTATATCACAAAAAAAAATAATACGAAATCGACGTTTCGTATTCCCCTTTTTTCTCCTCGAAAACTGACCCGATTCAATTATTTTTTACATTAAAATTTTAAGACAGAGTATGTCTAGATTCCTATCATTTTCTTTTATGTTAAAAACTTCGAATTTGTCTGGTAGTCCTATAATTACGGCTGTAAAAATGAGGCAATGTTGCAATTTTTGGGGGTCATATTTTCTGTACCAAAAAGTTGCTGAAAAAAGGAAATAACAGGGACGTGTCTACAGCAGACCTGGATTTTATGAAAAAAAAATGATTTCTCTAGACTTCTAGAGAATGCCTCTAGAACAATATTTTTTTCAAATTCAGGAAGAAATAAGGGGAATACATGGAGAATCGCAGGCCCTGTTCCCTTAGGCCTCGGCCTCGAATTTTGCGGGCAGCGGGGCGGCGGCGGCGGCGGCGCGGGCAGTCACCGCTTGACTGGAGTGCACCGCTCGTTGCCAGCCCCCGCGCCGCTGTTTTCGAGAACCGGTCCATTTGATTTTACGCATAAGATCTTGCCGCTCCCGCGCCGCCGCCGCCGCCGCTCCGCTGCCCGCAAAATTCAAGGCTGAGGCCTCAAGGTGAAAGCGTCAGGGTATCCCGCGAAATACAAAATTCCTTACGTTTTTTGCAATTTGCAGGACAGTACCAGGTTGTATGTTGATCTAAATATGATACATTATCCTATTGAATGACTATTTCGCGAAATCATGACATTTAAGGATTATGCTACTACTAACTTATGGAGTTGGATTGCTGATTCTAATGATTCATGTAATCATATTTGTTACGGTCCCGAATCATGTTTTAATCAACATACAACCTGACACTGATCTGCAAATTACAAAATACGAAAAAAAAAGAATTTCTCCAGCTACCTTAAGCTACATGATCTATTTTGTAACCTGATTTCATTTTATCAAAATCAGATAGTGATGAAGCATATTATGATTTGAAGTTGCACGAACAGTGGACAATCTACTTCAAAAGTGCTAAAACATTGAATGTTTCTCAGAATTGCTCAAGATCTGCAAGTTTTATTTTTGTATTAGCCCACACCGCAAATGTGGAGAGTTTTTTTTACTGATTAATACTCAGTGGAGCAAAGAGAAGAATAGAGTAAGTGTGCAGTAAGATAAATAATTTATTAATCTAACTCAATACAACTTCAAAACATGACATTTGAAGATTTTCATACTTAATCATTTGTTGAAAAACCAAGAACTTCTTGCAAAAATTGGCAGCTCACCTCAATATGATTAATTTAAAATAATATGACAATTTCGTTAGTGTCCTCCTTTTTTTTTACGGTCTGCGTCGTGCTGCTGGGCGTCGGGAATCGCAGGCCGATTCTTGGCCACCGTCGTCGTAGGCGCGGGCTTGCGGACGGTGAGCAATGGGTAGCTCACCGTCCGATAAGGACCAGGCCCGGGTCGACAGCGCGTTGTGTTCCACGCGCGCCTCAAAGAGATGTCAGCAATTGAAGGGACCTGCCTGCCGGGGTTGCGGGAAAGTCCGAAAGGGATACCGTGGCCCCTGGCAACGTACAGGCAACTTTAGGGACAAAGGTGGAAGCTATTCCACCTGTCTTCTTTTACGATATTGGAGGTGAAGCGTAGTTAAAGAGCGGAAGAGAAACTTCAACTTGCAGTAAATAATAATATAATAATCACACGTATCAGTCTAATGTTAGGTACACTATTAGTACTTTTATCTACTACTAGAATGGTCAAAATAAACTAATGACATAATATCTAGTCTGTCCCGCGAAGGTTTACAAGCCAACTGGTGAGGGACGCTAGTTTTTTCGGTAACGCCCCGCATCTTGGCTTTGTGTTGCCACTTACAAGGGTGCGTTCCTGACTACTTATATCACCAAACATAATGACGCAGATGACGCCGCCACGTATACTAATGTGCGTTCACAAATCCACAATACGTGACGCCACGCCACACAACTGAAAGAACACGGGTAGGTTTTAGTCAGTAAGAAAGAGTGTGACACGCCCTCCCGCTCCGCCCAGAGCGGGAGAAGTTATTTGATGATTTCCCACAAAAGGACGGATCCCAGGTGCCCCCCCCCCCCCTACCCAAACGGTTTAAGTAAAATAAAATCGAATCGTATGTACAGACTGACCTGAATGCATATATCTATCGAGAAATTGCTTCAATGATGAACGTTGAAGACGTAGGCTACTATGTCAATTTTATTTTATTTTATTAACTTTTTGTTGACATAATCTACTCATTAGAATGATTTTCATGAGTTGTATTGCAATAGGTATGTGGTTAGCTAGCGACCTCGACAAATTGATCATATAATTTTTTCCTGAAAAACCAGCAGCAAGTTCGTCATGCTCCCTTAGATGTCACTGCTTGCGGTAGCGTCGGGGGTCGGGTTGCCTCCTTCCCTCAACTACGGCGAGGGGGGTAATGGCTGATCTTTGTGTTAAGCTCGTGAACGGGTGCTGCTTGTGGTGACTGGTCGTCTTGCTGATCATGGTTTTGTTATTGTTATTAGTAATTAACTGTTTTTTTTATTTTACCTCGATGGTCTAGTTTATCATTTATAAATTCCAGTTACAACTAATATGTACATATAGCTATATGTAAGCGGGCACGCCCTTTACGACTGACTGGAGGCTTTTATTTAGATATTGTTTACGTTTAGTCTTTATTTTTTTTATTTCTCCTTGAGTACAACAGTTCTCGATATTTTTGTTTGGAATATTGGCGTATTGGCGTGTGCTAGGTGACATAAGTATGTCTAATTTTTTTTTTTTTTTTGTGGCTTCGCACGGTTTGTGCATTTAGCCAATGTCAAGTTAAATTTCGGAGCAACAAAGGTAGAGAAACGAAAATATTATTAAATTAAAACGGGATTTAGGATAGGACGGATATATTATAATATAGGATCAGTATATTTATAATGAATAATGAGCAAATTACAATGACTAAAATTTACAACATAATATTATTTAATGAATGAGACTATACATTTATATACAGGAAAGCTATTTGTACAAAGTAAAGAAAGTATTGAGGTAGGAAAAGGAGTACGGAGGGACAAGAGATTACTGAGAAAAGAAGAACGGTATATAAGGGACAGGAGAAAAAAATGTGATTTATGTCGCCTACGTCTGTGCCACACAAACAAATGGGGTCGTCGATGATATGAAGTTTGGCAAGATGGGCTGGGGAGCAAACATGACCCAGTCTCAACCGTATAAGAACGGATGTCTCCATCTTGCAAAACTTCGCCCTGCTCCACGGTTTTTCCGGAACGTCGGGTTGAATAAGCGAAAAATATCGGCCCTTTGATTGGATATGTCTAATTTATAATTTAAATTATGTTTAGTGTTGCGTACTGTAAATAATTTTGCATAAGTAGGTACTATTTTTGTGAAGAATAAGAATAAGATTATAATAATAATAATAAGAATCTTTTTTTTTTCCTAATTGATTTATGAAGATTATGAATAAGATTTTAATAATAAGAATCTTTTTATTTTTCCTAATTGAACAGAGCTGTGCTGCTGGGGAGTTTGTTGCGCCACTTCTTCTTCCCAGCGAAAAGCACTAGGAAGTGGTGAAGGGTGGGCGTTTTGTGGGACTGTCTTATGTAACTTTGACGTTCGAAAAGTGCTGATTCTCAGCCTAGTTTGAATAAATAACTTATGAATTTTGAATTTATTGTAAGATCTGCCTATTTACTTGTGACAAACAATAAATAAATGGTGATTGGAACTTTTACTAACAATATCCACATTCCAAATTCAAATCGATTTTGGTCCCTAGGGATCAAAGAGCTATTTTGGTCCCTGTTTACGAAGAACAAACTAGCTCTTTTTGAATTGATGTGATGAAAAAGTTATTTTATTAATGAGATTTTACAAATTTAGTTGCATAAATCATTTCAGCCGATATACATCCACTGCTGGACATAGGCCTCCCCCAAATGGGGGGGGGGGGGGGTTTGCCATAATCGCCCCGTTTGGCAGGTGGGTTGGCGATCGCAGTATGACGTTAAAAAGTCGTCATTCTTATAGTAAGTACCTTAGTTGCTTTTTACGACACCCATGGGAGAAATGAGATGGTACTATTCTTTACGTCGTAAAAGGTTCCCGATGAGTGGGACCGTTATTATTATTTCCATTATTTATCTACTAATTTCTTTTTGTTACAAAAAATATACATTATTGTATTATTACGATTATAAAGTACTTACTAATTCCACATTTGTGGTCAAGACATGATTTGTTTTTTGTGTATTTTTCATGGAACTGTACTGTTTCATATTTTTGGATTCTTGGCACTTTTGTTCGTATTCGTTTGATTCATTTATTCATTCATAGTTTCTTCGTTGTCGGTTCCGCAGAGCATATAAATAGTCGGTTCATCGGTCAGCCGAGGTATACCTAGGTGTGGTCCTAGATGAAAAACTGTCATTTTCAGAGCACATAAAGAAGGTCCGCTCGCGAGCCGCTTTCGCTCTAGGAAGACTCCACTCCATGCTAAATGCGCGTAGCAAACTGTCACTTAGGTGCTGTAGCATATTTGTCTATTAACTTAGTTGTCTATGAATATCTACGAATGTAAAATGTAAGATTGTCTATGCCCCCTTCCTGTTTTTCCGACCGATGCGAATGGACGCCGGTCCCAATAAAATATTAAGAATAAAGTCAAGAAGTATTATTTCAAAATCCTCGCTCAGCTCCACCAGAACCCAGGCAGGCCCAAAGGCAACATGGTGTCAGAATTGGTCTAAGAAGGCAAGAAGAAGTGAAAAGAAAAATGACAGACAAAATATTCATTGCTAACATGAAGCCGTTAACAATCGAAAATGGCGACAATGATGCCGACAAATGGAGAAAATGGAAGCAACGCTTTGAAATCTTCATGGAAGCGAATGAAATCGACAAATTCCCGAGCACAAAACAGACAGCAATCTTATTAAATGCAATTGGAGATGAAGGACTTGAAATATTTAACAGTTTCAACATCGACTGGACACAGACAAAAATCGAAGAAATTCGATGATAAATTCAGTCCTCACACACAATGTAACAGTCGAGAGATACAACTTTTTTACCAGAATGCAAAAGCAAGACGAGACTTTGGAAGAATACCTCACAGTTCTCACAAACTTATCGACCGCATGTGAATTTACAACATTAAAAGATTCTCTAATAAAAGATATGCTCGTCATCGGTATAAAAAATACACACATAAAGGAACGACTCCTTCAAGAAGAAAATTTGACAGTTGAAAATGCTATGAAAATTGCAAAAAGTCTAGAACTTTCTCATGAAAGGTCTACAAAACTTATGTGTCAAACCGAAAACAAAGAATCAGTGCAAGCAATCAGGACCAATAATAGAAGCCATTCACAGACAGGTACAACAAAAATAATCAGTACAACAGGAACAGATCATCATCGTCAAGTAGACATAACTTCAACCAGAGATCAAAATCACCGACCAATAATATATGCAGGAGATGTGGCCAAGTACATAAATACAAATGTCCAGCGGAAGGCAAGACTTGCAACAATTGTAAGAAGAAAAACCACTTTGCAAAATTCTGCTTCTTCAAAAATTCAGGAAACAATAATTCTGGTAACAATGGTAACAATAATCATAGAGAGAATTAGTGCCAAACTTAGGTACTTGTATCATAAATTGCGTATTTGAAAATGGATCTGCTGCAAGACTACTTCACCATTGTAGAATGTGAGTGCATACCAATAATTGGGTGGAAAACATGTGAAAAGCTTGGTATTGTAAAAAGAATATTCAAAATTGAAGACAGACATAGCAACAGGTCAGTGCAAAACATTGTGTCAAAGTACAAAAATACATTTGAAGGTTTGGGGTGTCTACCCTATGAAGCTCATTTAGATGTAGATCTCAGTGTCCCACCAAAAGTTTGTCCAGTACGTAGAATACCTTATTCTTTAGAAAAACGCCTTAAGGATGAATTAAAGAATATGGAACAACAGAAAGTCATAGAAAAGGTTGAAAAACCAACAAAATGGGTCAATTCCATAGTCTTAATTGAAATACCAAATGGCAAGTTGAGAATTTGTCTTGATCCTAGAAACTTAAATAAAGCTATTAAGCGACCTCACTATCCATATCCTACATTTGATGACCTTAGATCTAGAGTAGCTGGAGCTTCTATTTTTTCAAAATTAGATGCTAGTTCTGGATATTGGACTATTTGTTTAGATTCAGAAAGTAGTGACTTATGTACCTTCAATACACCTTATGGCAGGTATAAATTTCTTAGATTACCATATGGTATTAATTCCAGTGGAGAAATCTTCCACAGAACCATGAATCAATTATTTGGAGACCTACCAGGAATAATAATTTTTGTAGATGACATTCTTGTCTATGGCTCCAATGAAAAAGAGCACAATGAAAGACTAGAATTACTATTCAAGCGTGCGTCTGAAGTAAATTTAAAATTCAATAAGTCTAAATGTCAATTTGGTATGTCTGAAATACGCTATGTTGGTCATATTTTTAATAAAGATGGTGTATCACCTGATCAATCTAAAGTTGAAGCAATTTCTAATATGTCAAGTCCAACAAATGTCAAAGAACTTCAAAGATTCCTAGGAATGATTAATTATTTAGGTTCCTACATCAAAAATTTAGCTGATGAAACTAGTATTTTGAGAGACTTGTTAAAAAAGCAAAATACTTGGCAATGGTTAGATCAACATGAACAACAGTTTAAAAAACTAAAATCATTGATATGTCAGTCACCTGTTCTTGTTCATTATGACATGAAAAAACCAATAAGAATGTCCGTAGACTCATCAAAAAATGCAGTAGGTGCTGTAATATTACATGGTACAAATCCTATAGCATATGCCTCAAAGTCATTAAATAAAAGTCAAATAAACTATGCACAAATAGAGAAAGAACTCTATGCCATTGTATTTGGTTGCAAGAAATTCCATCAATATATATATGGTAAACCTATACAAGTCGAAACAGATCACCAACCATTAGTCACTCTATTTAAAAAACCTATGTCAGAAGTTCCTACAAGATTACAACGTATGATGATAGCCTTACAAGCTTATCACCTAATTGTCTCATATACAAAAGGCACAGAAATGTATATTTCAGATACTTTGTCCCGTGCTCCAATCAAGGACACTAACCAAAATCAGGAATTAGTCAGCCTAGATGATTTGGACAATGAAGTTGAAATTCATATTAACTTATTAACTTCTAACTTAGCTATTACAAAAGAAAAACTTGACATAATTTTACATCATACAAACCAAGATTTAATATCACAAAAATTAAAAGAATATCATAAAATAGGATGGCCTAAATGCAAAGAACACTGTGACAATTTAGTATCACCTTATTGGAATATCAAGGAAGAAATTCATGTAATTAATGATTTAATTTTCAAAAACAACTCAGTCATTATACCTATTTCTATGAGATCTGAAATCTTGAATATATTACATGAAGGTCATTTAGGTATCGAAAAAACAAAAAATTTGGCTAGAGGAGTAGTTTATTGGCCTAACATTAACCAGGATATAGAAAATAAAGTAAGAAAATGTGAAACATGTGCTATTTATTCATCAAATAAAACAAAAGAGTCAATGTTATCTCATGAACAACCAATATTTCCTTGGCAAAAGGTAGCTACAGATTTATTTGAACATAAAGGCAAGAAATATTTACTTGTTGTAGATTTTTATTCAAACTACATAGAAATAGCAAATTTAAACAAAGACAGCAAAAGTTTAAATGTCATAACACACTTAAAATCTATTTTTGCTAGGCATGGTATCCCATTACAACTTCTAAGTGATGGAGGTCCGCCTTACAACTCATTGGAATTCAAAAACTTTCTACTTGAATGGAATGTTGAACATATTGTGTCAAGTCCACACTTGTCACGGTCAAATGGTCTCGCAGAAGTTTCTGTGAAAATCATAAAAAACATATTAAGAAAATGTGACGAATCAGGGTCCGATCCTTACATAGGATTACTTCATTATAGAAATAGTCCTAGAGGAAATATCGCTTCACCTGCACAGTTACTAATGTCAAGAAATTTAAGAACTAAATTACCAAATAAAGTAAGTGATTTAAGACCTAAGATTGTAAAATTTTCAGAACACAATGAAAAGAAACACAATTATTTAAATAAAACAAAATCATATTACAACAAAAATTGTAAAAAATATCCAAAATTTTATATTAATCAACAAATATACTTTAAAAAAAATCCTAAAGATATCATATGGACTAGAGGTACTATTGTGTCTAAAACTAAGTTTCCTAGATCATTTATTGTCAAAGATTGTCATGGAACAACATACAGAAGAAATAGTCAACATATTCGTTTAGATTATAAGTCAAATAATAGTAATACAAACTATAAGTTACAGTCAAATAATAAGAAAGTCAAATTCAATGATATAAGTCAAACTATGGGTCTTAAAATTCCAAGTACAAATAAAACAAAGTTGAAATCAAAATCATTTTGTCAAAATTCTAAAATTAAAGAAAATGAGGATGATAATTGTATATTTATCTTCACTCATGAGTCAAGTCCGTTGTCAAAGCCTACAAGCAAAGAAAATAATGATTCTGATTCCTTCTTATCAGTCGACTCAAATCATTCTATTGTGTCAGAGGAGGAAATAACATCCCCAGTATTTGTAAATGTTGAAGAAATAATGTCACCCGAAAGTACACATGATTATAATGAATATGAAAGTCATACTTCGTTGGAAATTAATGAAATATGTAATTTAGAAAGTCCTAATAACTTAGAAAACTTAATCAATAGTCCTAAGGTTGATAACTTACCTCATACCTCTGTAATGTCTAAAAATAACGATGCTCATCAAGCTGAAAAAGAAATGCCAAAAGCTGTGTATAGCTCAAGAGGTAGATTGGTAAAAAAGAAACAGAAATTAGATATATAAAATTGTATAATTATGTATAATTAATTAAATTTTGCTAACCTAGCTTTAATTGCTAAAGTTTTAAGGTTATTATTATTGTGTCAAATTTGTCAATGTCATAACAAATAAACTTGTCAATGTCTTATCATAAATGTCATAATTATTTAAAGAAAAAAGGGCATGTAGCATAACGTCTGTGTATTATTTAGTCTAGTATCCCTGACCAACACTTAGCCCTCTGGCGACTAGTAGTAGTAGCTTTTTTTTGTCTATTAACTTAGTTGTCTATGAATATCTACGAATGTAAAATGTAAGATTGTCTATGCCCCCTTCCTGTTTTTCCGACCGATGCGAATGGACGCCGGTCCCAATAAAATATTAAGAATAAAGTCAAGAAGTATTATTTCAAGATCCTCGCTCAGCTCCACCAGAACCCAGGCAGGCCCAAAGGCAACAGGTGCAAATTGCGAACGTACTTGGCATGCATCCGCCCTATCATGACCTACGTTCGCCGCCTGGGCACAAGCCAAACCCCGACACGTGCATAGAATGCAAACGCTTCAAAACCGTTTCCTACGAATGGCAACGGGAGCCCCCTGGTACGTTAGGAACGAGATCCTCCATCTCGACCTAAAAATCCCCAAACGCAATTCAAAGCGTTTCTTTGATAAAGCCGCCCTTCACCGCAACCCTCTGATTGTTAAAGCGGCCAGTTATATCCCCTCTAAAATCAGTAAGATTCGCCGTCCGAGGCATGTTCTCTCCGACCCAGAAGACCCTATAACCCTCCTTCAGGAAAGCAATAGGGACACCAGCACGTTACAAAACAATAAAAAAAGACCCGCATTCCGACCTCGCCGACGAGGTCCATTGCGCTCGCGACACTCCCGAGTAAATAATACTCCCCCCGACCCTTGCTCGCAAAAGCGCCAGCCCGCGTTATGCTGAGAAATGTAGCACTAAATTCCCCATTTAATAATAATATTAATACCTGTTTGATCCAGCCTGTCCCATCTTGCTGTCCTCCCGCCAGCGAAGCCCTAAGCCGAGGTTCGTACCCCACAGGGGGTGCCCTTAGCGAGCGTTCGCTTAGTATAACATAGAATAGTTTATGCCCCTGGCTGGAGGCTTTAAGTTAGTAGCTTAAGGCATCCACAGCATAGTCCGGTTAAGCAGCTGCAACTTCAATCTGAGAGTCAACTGCGAGATGCCATATCAAAAAAAAAAACAGTCGTAAAGCTACGGTTTCGTTCATGAGCGGTGGCCGCACTGACGAATATCATGACAATGATAGCGCGGCAAAGATCTAAAGGCTCGTGTAGACCAACGCGACGCGACGGCGCGGCGGCGCCGCGCGACGCGACTCGAACAATACAATTTCGAGGAAAACTTCACGGTATAACAACCGGATGTAAACTAAGGGTGCATTCCGAGTTACGCTGTAATCGATTTGAGCGCTTTAACATTCGTACCGTATTAACGTGGGCACGATAACGTTCTGTCTTGAATCGTCATAGATGACGTCATGCCATCTTGCGATAACGCCGACCATGCCTTTTACTAATATCACCGCAAGCGCTGTCAAAAATGACAGTAGTGCTGTTTTGTTTTGATCTTTAAAACTGACGTGGCATTCTCGAAATTGTGTTTCTGACTACCGTTCGCCACCTAACCAAAGAAGAAAAAGAGATGTGTGGTATACAGAGTTGATATGACAGAGGGGCATTAAATTACACAACGTTTATTATACGTATTTAGTATTAATTCGATACGGTATAAAAATAAAAAGCATCAAAAATGTTTTTTTTTTTTTCATACATACTAAATAGCTTACAAATCAGAGTAAAACGCAACCACCCTGTGTAAATAAATTTAATTGACCTTAGATACCTAGGTAACAAAGCGGCAACGTCGCGCGCGCGCCGGACCGCGGCGTGTGTTATCACGTGTCAAGGCGCGCGGCCGGGGCGGTGGCGCGAGGCGGCTTAGGCCTCCGCCCGGCTTTTATGATAGGTACGGTTTTGAAGTAAGTACGCACACAACAACAATCACAACAAAAACTCCATTCACATGAATGCAAAAATTATACCGAATGATAATTAACTCACTGTTCGTTGCTAAGCACTTTAATTTGTGAAATGCTAAAATAATCCTATTTTTTAGTTCAACAATTGTATTTTAATTACACACACACAACCAAAGTTTAATTACGTGTCCTATCACAATAAAAAATAGTCAATCACAAAAAAACACTAACACTAAATAATAATAATCCGATGTTATGAGTGTCCTGTCACAATATAAAAAGAAATATTGTCTTAAACTTATTTAGTGTCCTATCACAATAAAAAAACAAAATCAATTGTCTGCGCGCGTAAGAGCTTCCGTGTTACGTAACATACGTTTCGAGAGGATAGCGTCGGGCGGCGCACTAAAAAGTACTCTGTGCGGCGCACTGACTGAGGCCCCTCTGCCCCCACTTACTTACCGATCGCACAAGGATCTAGGATGCGTTAGCAACAGACTGACCTATTTCTATTTCTTTTACGCGCGGGATGTTTTGCTATGATTCTCTCTCTCTTTTTTTCTTTGTTATTTTTTTAGCGAAAAGTATTTGGTTGTACTTGTGACTTGCGTCAGAGCGGCAACAACGCATCGTAGGCTAAACTCAGATTTATCCTTTTATGGTGGATGACCTATGCGTATAGACATAATCAGCTGTTAGGAAAGATACATCGTGTTCAAACGGGGCAAAAACTTAAAAAATCATTTATGGCTAAACTACTGCTCCTATTTAATTGATTTTTGTTACAGAGCTTGAAAATGGTACCTAGTATAGGCAGTTTAAAGGAAAGCCCCTCTGTCGTATCAACTTTGTATACACAAAGATACAGATAGTGCAATCCAGGACGCGCCCAACCCCGCGATTACTGTACGTACTGTAAGCTGTACTTTAGTACGGAGCGGGGCGCGTCGTCGCAGATTGCACTATCTCTATGCCATGCAAGTTTTGACGTTGAGCGAGTACCGTGGGCTATCAACAATTCGGAACGCTCGTGAGCGTTCACGAGCGTTCCGAATTGTTGATAGCCCTCAGCTGTCATAACGCAAATTATCTTTATCAATGTCAGCACTGTGAGCGATTATGTTCTAATTCGGAAAGCGGCCTAAAATTCAATGTTGGTGGATGACAGATGACAGTCAGTCAGTTAGTTTAGTTAATTCTACTCTGTGATTCTAGATATTTTATAAAATATCACTAAAAAGCAGTAGGAAGTTTTATGTATTAACGCTACAATAATTATGATTTCTAAACTATTTCACAGAGTGTTACGCAGCCAAAGAACGTACGGCGCTCGCCAGTATGCGAGAAGCCATAACCCTTTCAAAAAAACATTGAATATTCTAGCAAACGATATGCCTTCATTTCTTAGTTCAAAAGATAAATCTACGGTGTATCCAGAACATGCTGATGTAGTTATTATAGGAGGTGGTTTCATTGGATCAGCAATTGCCTATTGGTTAAAAAAGAGAACTGGTGAGGGTCTGACAGTTGTAGTCCTAGAAAAAGATTTCACAGTAAGTAGTATATTAAATATCAACCAATTCTGCCAGAAAATATTTAACATTTATCTCAATTATTATAACTGCGCTTGGAGTTGTCAAAATCGTAGGTTGTTAGTATTAAATTCACCCACCCGGTTACCTCCTCAGTGCCTCGACGCCTCCTAATATGGGTTACACAACTTGTGTTGTCTCTAAAGTTCTGTATTAATATTAGTTAGTTTGTTATTGTTACTAGATACCACACACTAAAATTTTTACTTTGACAGGAGCACAGTTATAAAAATTTAGATAAATTATTATTCTTGTCTCAATTGTTTTTTTTTTTCCATTGCAGTATAAGGAATCTCAAAATAATGTATCTTTAGGTACATTGAATCAGCATTTCTCCCTACCTGAAAATGTTTATCTATCTCGGTACTCTGTGGATTTTTTGAGGAATATCAAAGAGCACTTGGGACATGATGCTGAAATTCAGTACACCCCTACAGGTTCTCTCACTTTAGCAAGTGAGCAATATGCTCACAGATTAGAACAAAATGTTACTCTGCTAAATGAACTCGGTGTAAGAAATAATCTTTTAACAGCAGCTGAAATAAAGAGGAAATACCCATGGATGAACACCGAGGATGTCAAACTTGGTAAGATTTTTGTGTAAAACACTCAATTTCTATTTTCTTTCATACTAATGCCTGTCATTAAAACAGTCCCAAATAATAATTATTTAATAACAGCTATTCATATATATAGTCCTCTTTATTGATTTCTTTCCTAGCGTGCCCTAATATGACTCGCCAGACTGAATTTAGTTTTAAATACCTGGTTACAACAAATGCAATAGTTGGCTGTTAGAGTTGAAAGTATAGGTATAGGAGGGCTTTGGTCTCTCCTTACGTATTATACCAGCTTTAATTATTAGTTGTTAAAGGTGGTTATTTTATTTTGTTTCAATATGTTCCAATAATGTAATATGAATCTGATAATAATGTAGTTTACATTTAATAGGATGCATGGCGATAGAAGGTGAAGGAACCTTTAATTCATGGGCTTTTTTAAGTGCATTAATAAAAAAATCCAGAGAACTTGGAACCAATTATGTAAATGGTGAAGTAACAGGGTTTGATATAGAAAAACAAAAAGATGTTCTCATGGAAGGTGTTACCCCTGGAGCATATGAGAGGATAAACAGGATTATTTACAAAACAAAAGATCAAGAAGAATATGCTATCAAATTTGCCATCTGTGTCTTAGCAGCTGGTGACAATTCAGGAAAAATTGCTAGTTTGGCTAAAGTAGGAACAGGAGATGGGATTTTAAGTATGCCACTGCCAATAGAACGAAGGTCAGTTCTCAAGACAAGACAACAATCATAAATGTAGTACATTAATTAGCTGTATACTATACATAGGTTTATTAATTAAACTTGCTTAAAGTAATGAGTAATGTCTCATAAAATTTACGTTAAATGTCTTGATTTTAAGCAACATTTATTAATTAACTCAAATTTATATATTTGTAATTTTTTAGAGAATCGGATATATATTCCATTCAAGAAAAAGCAACAGAATTAGGCCTGAACACTCCCCTGGTTATGGATACTACTGGACTATGGTTAATGAGAAATGGTTTAGAAAGTAATCTTTTGTGCGGAAATCTACCACTTCTAAACGATGACACAAAAAATATATCCAAAAGTGACTATTTCAAAAAAGTTATTGAGCCATCATTACTAAACCGTGTTCCAAGCTATAATAATACAAAAGTGAGTATATTTTTACCAACTTGAAAGAGGTTCTTCTCAATCTATCTTCTTGAATTTTTTTGAATATCTATAACTTAATTGGCATTTCAAAAAAAGAGCTTTATGAGCTGTATGCAAGTACAACAAAATCGTATGGGACACTGGCGGACGGCAGGAGAGAGCATCGAGGAAGATTCCTCTATCCTTCAGTGCACATTGACAAGAAAAATCCTCTGCGATACAGTGTCCGCCAGCTTACCGGAGGATCCGCGGTTAAGCATGTAGTGGCATGCGCCTCTATGCTCCAAGGTTGATCACTGAGCATTGAAATATATAGGTACTTACCTTATTTTGATTGGATAAGTGTTAAATTCAATGGATAAATTTAAAATCCTCTGCCATCCCGTCCGCCAGTCTGTGCAGGCCTTATTGCTGCAGTGCGCTCGTAAAAAGTGCCTCTCCTCCATTCATGTTTCGTTCGCCCAGTCAGTTACTTTGTGTCTACTACACTCACAATTCACAAATATTTGTACAGAAAAATGAGCAGCTGTTAATATATTCGACAATTTATTTGAAAAATGAAATAGGTCCGATAATTTTTTATTATTTCAGAAGATAGAAAAGTTTACTACTGAAGCGTATGATTGCAATGTATTCGACAACACCGGTGTGTTAGGACCACATCCTTACCATAATAACTTATATATTGCAGCTGGATTTGGTAAACTAGGTTTGTATTAATGAATTTATATGTGACAAGCTTACCGCACACACTGAACATAGGTCTCTCCAATCGCACAAATTATTTAACTTGTCTCTCAGCTATTCTCAACTTAACATTCTTTTCCAATATTGAAGCATAGCATTTGAGTGTCCTTAATTATATTTATACTTTTGTCTACAGGATGTCAACATGCACCGGGCATTGGAAGGGCGATAGCTGAACTCATTATTGACAGTCAATACACAACTGTGGATTTAACGAGATTCGGGTTTGACAGATTTTTACTTGACGAGCGAATAATTGATTTCAATGTTTATTAAACTTGAAGATTTGTTGTTCCTTTTGCCATCTGTTACTTAATTCAGTCTAGTTCTATTATAATAGCCCAGTCAATATCGACAATGTTGTTGGGTACCCTTACTGTGCGTTTGCACTGGCGAAACATCACATCAAAACATGTCGAAATCTCTAGTTCCTGTCCAATATTGTATGGAACTTTGACAGAAACTAAAGATTTCAACATGTTTTGTTGTGAATGTTTAACCAGTGCAAACACACAGTAAGCGACCCATCGCACAACAGAACAGCTAGCGGGATAAATTGGTAGTAAAGCTAATGCTATATTCACACGCAGTAACTTTAGTCACCGGCGACACGCTCGCTCTGGCGAATTCGTGCAAACGCACAGTTAGATTAGTTTATACCCAAGTTTGCAACCCTGAAAACCTTGTGCTACTACTCCCGTGCTGCTCGAAAAATTGTGAAATTCTGGCTTACGGACGCATTTTAGGTATGCAAGCTATATTTGCTACAATCTCAGCCCAACCGAAGCTTTAGGTCTATTGGTTGCGAAGATACAGCTCCTTAAAGATGGGCATTTTTTTCCAAACAGTGAAATATTATAGATTTAGGGTAATTTGCCAAGACACGTACCGGCTGAACTAATGGTCCTAGAGAAAGTGCAGTTTAACAAAAGAGTTGGTGTTGATCCCCTTACCGTATTCCAATGGGTCTGCGTGATAACCAAACAATCAGATGAACAATTGATGCGACATTTTGCGTATGAGCTTGGACCGTATCCCTTGTCCTTGTTCATTGAAGAAGGAATGCGCAAGGGCACGAAATCTTCCGTCTACTCAACCACAACACTACGCAAAGAAACCTGAAAACGCGTTCCTAATGTAATTTAAAAAAAAAAAACTGCCAGAATTTCGCAGTTGTCAATGAACCCAACATCAAATAAAAATATCGTAGTCGTAGTAAATGCGTGTTTGCGATGTTGTTATTTACTGGGCTATTAGAAAAATACCTTTCAGCTTTAACACATCTATAATATTTATTGAGAGATGTAGTAAATATATTAAATATTTATTTTTCACACTTACATTCACTGCATTTATTTTTTCAAAACAAAATTTTACTTAAATTGAGCTGGAGGTGCTCCAAACAATGCTCCACCTTGCTTCGATGCGGCGCGAGATGGGGCAAATCCTAAAAGCTTCTGGATGTTTTGCCTAGAAAAGAAAACTTATTTTTTTTATTCAATATTAAAGTCAAATAATTTATTTCAAATAGGCACAAAAAAGGCATGTTTGAACGTCAAAATTTACAAAAAATAATAATAATTGATTCTAGTTGCCCCTTCCAAAAGGTAGTTTTCGTATGGAGAAGAATGGGCAAGAAACTACACCGTTACTCTTTTAAAATGTTTTCACTATATCTTGTATACTGTATATAAGATTTTGTATTAGGGTTTACAGTTTACGTTAATTATATAATTATATGTGAAGATGATGCACCTAGAATAAGATTACTATACCACGATAGGTAAAAAGAATGAAAAATGAAGAGGAATGACATAAATTAATTATGTGATAGATGCATGGTGCTCACATATTTACAAACATTGCAAAATTATACGATATTCCTAATATTTTAACAAGTAATACTAATCATAAGTCAGTGTGTGAGTTCAAGTAATCACAGAATATAAAATCAATGTTATAAAAAATAATACTATACAATTAAATTGGCAACCAGTTCGATTTTGTCTAGATTCTGTATTGTCCTATGGAGCAGGACCGGCCATGTTTCCAAGCATTTTTATCTTGGATAATTATAATCCTCTAATTTGTAATATGTTTGTGTTTCCTGCAAGCTACTTGGTAAACTTTTTACCATAGTTGTACAATGCGGAAACCGATCCCCACATAAATCGTGCACTCGAGATTCATTCCAGGTGTAATTCACAGTAAAAAACGTTTTGAACAGTCAACTTGTGATTATAGTGTGAGAAAAGGCATTTTTCATTGTGATGGCTGTATGAATGTTTATGAACAATATAAAGATTTATTTTTCAAAAGCCATATTACCCATAATTTTCATTTCATATAACTGAAAATTTCAGATGGTCCTGTGAAAATTTTGCTAGTGATTTTAAAATAGCATTTTAACATTATTACATAAATTATAAATATAATACACATATGTATGCATGTATATGTTCTCTAGGTTGATTAACATATTATAAATAAAAAAATGCTCGTTGAATATAGGCCAAAATTTTGGACCATTTCATATTAATTTCATGTCCACCGACTTTTCGTTGTTCCTACAATGTTTCTTTAATAGTAATGCTTTAAAAAAAAAATGGATTTCATAGCGGCATACTACCTTAAATTCAATATTTAATTTATTTGTTGGTGGTTCAGTGATATCTAAGAAATATTATGAAAATAATAAAATGGAATGGAAAATACTATATTATTCTCCCTCAAAAAACCTCTGTCCAACTATCGATTTCAATGTTTCAAACCGAAAAAAACGTTGAAAAGAGTTTTTATTCAAAATAGTATTTATGATCTTAACCAGCCTAATGGTGCGTAAAATCACTCAATATCTAGCCAACATACATATATTTTTAATAATAAAAAAATTAAAAAAACAAAATGAGTTAATTTTTGTTATTTCATCTAAGTAACGCAATATTGAATATAATAAAATGCTTATTTTTATTTACTACTTTAACATTGACGGAAATGTTACGCCATTACACCACCAATCACTGCGCGGCAGTCATATTGTTGTATGTCAAGCAAGTCAAAAGCGTTGTGTGCGGAGCGAAAAAAAAACATTTATTGGATATTCGGTGATAATTCCTAAAAAAAAAACATTTATATCCTATTATCGTAAAACTGTTTTGTTTGTGCTATTCAGTAGCTTACGAGCTGTAATCATTAAGTGAATAGTGTCTTGAATTCAAATGAAACACTTCAAAAACATCGTCCATGTTTTTGTAATGTCACATTTATGTTACGTTACATATCCATGGTATCAGTTTTCGCGTCGATGTCCCTTCCACCCTGTATACACTTTTATATCATCGACATATCTAATTTTATAAAAAATCCTAATTTTACAAAAGTTGTTCATATTCATGACCACGGTATTCTTTAAAAGTAGCCTGCTTCCAATTGCAACCTGTATGAACATACCGGGTGATTTTTCAATTACATCAAAATGATTGATTTCAGTTCCGTACGCCTAATTTAAATGATTTTCGCTCTAGAATGTTAAAAATTCAATATGATTATTATTATTTTTTCGAAGTGAAAGTTTTTTTAAGCGGGTTGAGTGCTGTCTAAGTGGCGAAAATCTTGTAAATGGGTCTGCGTCACCAACATAGACATACAAATGTTAACAGTAAATCCTGGTAGCTATGAGTATGTCGTATGCGCCTTTTTATAGTTTCTTAGGCAATTATGACACTGGGCCGCACGCTACGTCGAACCGCAGAGCAGTGTGGTAATCAGCGTAAAAGAATTCACTTCTGTCGGCATTCCCCATTGGCTACCTGTTATTTTAAAATTAATATCATAAAAGCTTAGAAGCAAAACTTAAATGCTTTTGACGGCATTTCAGTTATTCTTTTAAGCGTCGAAGTGAGTCTTTTCAATCTTTCAGAATGTTACATTTTTATTAAATAAAAATTATTATAAAATATTTGCCTGTTTTTCTCTTACATTATAAAGACAGCCTTATTTTTCTTTGTGTTTCTTTTATGTTATTGTTACTTAAAAATAACATAAATGAAATGGTCCAAAATTTTGGTTTTGACCATATATATACAAATTATATTGTTCATTACTTGAAAAAAAAAAAAAAACTTTATGTTCTACCTTGCATACTCAAGGTACGCAAGGTTTATTATTTCAGTGTTTTGTATTTATTGTTTGTCTTATGTATTAAAAAAGTGCTTTCATGAGTTATTGAACTAATTTACCACATTCTCAAAGATTGGACATTTTGGAAGTTGGACATTTTGCGAATTGGACATTTTGACACTGTTGGACATTTTGACCCTGAACGCCGATGCACTGTGTAAGACTATAAAACTATATTACTATCCCGTTCTGGCTCCACTGTGCGCGTTAAGACTTTTAGACGTGTAGTTTGTTGAAGTGTTATATTCTAGCGCGAAGTCTTTGATCTAGCAAACGCTAGATGCTTTGTACACATGTGTCATGTTTTGACGCTTTACATTTTATTAACCACCACTACTCTAGACAACAAGTTTGGGTTTTTCCAACAGGAATTTCTCAGTAGTAGCCCGGAGTCTGGAATTGTGCCCGGATGATGGCAATAGGCTCGCCCCCTATTACATGGGACTTAATAACATAACTGGCAAAATGAATGTGGGTGTACTACAGGTACACCTCTGCCCAACCCTTCGGGGAAACAAGGCGTGATGTTATGTTTATGTTTGTACTCTAGACAATAACATCCCACATGCCAGAATTAGATTTATTTTCTCAAAATGTAATGTTTATTGTATGGACCCTGTAATTGTGTTATAAGTAGAGATCGGATATTCGGATGCATATTTACCTAAAGTTAATTTTTGGCTAAGAAATTATGGAAGTGGCTTCTTAATTTATTTTTTCTTAACTTAAATCCCGGAATTCAATAAAATCCGGGAATGCAAAACTAATCGGATATATGGTATGGAAACGACTACTCAGCCCTCTTGTGAAGGTTACTTTTGCAGTGTTAACATAAAAAATTATATAACTACTGTAAACATTTTTATTGAAACTCAAGGCACCAAGTTGTTTGTCACTGTGTGCTGTGCCAATTTGGCCACCTACTTTACAAAATTAGCTAGCATTTCTATAGTCAAAAAGTGAAAAAGGTTTCAATTCTGGAATTGCGGGATTTTTGCTATCGATACAAAAGTGCATTTCATAAAAGCCAACACCTGAACGTAAGTAAATATACATTCAATTCTATAATCAGAACTCTAAATCTGTCGATCCCGGAATCTCGGGATTTTTTCGACACAAAAGTGCTGTCCATAATAGCCAACACCTCAACTTTAGGTAAATATGCATCCGAATATCCGATCTCTAGTTAAAAGACCCTTTAATAATTTTTATTATTAATTGTTGTTATAGCAGCAATAGAAATACATAATCTGTGAAATTTTCAACTGTATTCCTATTACAGTTCATGAGATACAGCTCTCTGACAGACAGACGGACAGTGGATGCTTAGTAATAGGGTTGGCACCAGGTATTGAATCCTAAAAAACCGTATCTAGTTCACAAACTCTAAATAGTGCTTGCATATATTAAACTATTATTTATTATTATAAAATTACCTTATGCTCATTGTACACAATATGTACAAGAAAATAAAGGAGCAGTCTGTATAATCATCCCCAGGCAAGTTCCTGTGGCTGAGACCTTGTATCCATGATATAGGGTAGAATGGAAGTTTAGCCACTACTCTTCCATCAAATCTGTAAAACACATTGAATGATTATTATATAGTAGTAGGTTTATTAATAATAGTATGAAACTTCATGATTTGGTTTTGAAATATTTTTAGCTAATCAATTGCCTATACTTTAGTGGTAACAATAAAATGTGGGTCTGTGATATTTTTTCTTACTATAATATACATATATGTCATGGAGCTATTATGTACAGACGCCAGCACATCAACCTACTACAATCTGTCAAATTTCTTTAATAGATTTTCAACTTTATCACTGAAGCATAAGGTTCAAAGTTGATTGGGAAAATTTTAGTTTCGGGTAGGTTGACACGCTGACATCTGTACCTAGAACTTTTTTGTCTAAGTATGTTTTATTAAGTCATTGAAGTGCCTTAACAATAAATAAATAAGTACCTGTTTCAGGCCATGAAGACATTTTTGAAGTGAAATTGAGCCATCTTTGGTTGATTTGTGTAGTGCTGGGCTACAGAATATAGTAGGCGTTAATACCAATTTTAAGTTTTCACTTCCGTCGGTAGTCACCACAATGCCCTTTTGGTATTATAATAATTTGTTTTCTGTTTTTATAGTTTTAAGGTGTATTTTTTGTAATGCTAATAAACGCATTTTTCTTTCTTATTTTTTTTTTTAAATAAAAATAATACTTATCTTACATGCTATTGAACATGCTGAGTAAAGCCGTGAATGCAAAGCCAATGGCAAACATTGATTTCATCTTAACTAAAGAAAGGTCTCTATTGTTGTTCTTTAGTCTTTCTTCCTCCCTCTCAATCTTCTTCTTATGTTGCTTGTCCAGTGAGTCTCCATGAGCTTCTTTTCGTTTTTCTACTACAAGAATGTAAAGTAATGTTATCACCTAGATTAAATGTAAATCAAACACTTAATCAGGGTTTTGACTTTGTTGTATGTATGCTAAATTGTTAAAGCACTGAATGCACTGATGTCAATAATTTTATTGAGCATACCACATCCCCTTTTTTGTACAGTTCAGTCGTTGACCACTTATTGTTTGTACGCCAGCCATCCTTCACTTACATCAGTAGCGTTTGTCTGACTAACAATAGGGTATTAATAAACTGGTTGGCATCTTAATAGGTTTTAAGATTCCAGCCAAATTGATATGCAAACAAGTATATTGTTGATTTCGTAAACTTACGCTTTTTACTTTGACGTTCCACCTCGACTTTTAGTTTTTGGTACTTTTCTGTCCTATAAACCAGTATCCAAGTTAGACCTACAATCCAGGAAAACAAACAGTGAGATGACATAAGTTAGGGTTATTCATTCGATCGGAGATTACTATTAAAAGTAATAGATCCAACGCTTTCCGAAAACTACTTTACCAAAGCAATACTTTACCGCTAGCCCTAAAACTAGACACTCACCTTCGCCTAAAAATGCCGTACATACTGAAATAAATACGATAAGCAGAGAATCACTCCACATGACTGTTTATGACGGAAGCAAGTTCAGGGAAAAATATTTTTTTATAAGTTAAAAACACAGATGTTATTTAATCCGATTTAGACAGCGTGTTTCATTAAGAAATCAATAATTTTCTGTAAAATCGGACTTCAAAAATATCCACACATTTTGATGACTGGACTGACGAAGCGACGAACTGACAGAGCATTGGAAGTGACGACTAGGGATGGGTCTAAAATTAATAAGCTGCTAAATTAACACTGCTAATTTTTATTAGTGTCAACACCTGCTAAATAAGTTCTGGGATAACTGTTAAATATAGCAGTCACAACTCACAACAAAGCAATAATGGTCCTGCAGATTCAGTCACAGTTAGATTGATAAGTTTTAGCAAGTTGATTTAATTAACTGCTAAGTGCTAACTGCTGAATTCGGAATTGTTACATTTAACTAGTGTTAAATAAGACTAATCTTCGTTACGAAGGTTTACGCGGGTTTGTTTGTGGTAGATAGTGTTGTGAGTGAAAATTCCATTTGTTTGACTGTTTGTATATTGTGTATACGCCAACAGGAAAAGTTGACAGTCCTAAGCCTGTGAAAAGTATGAAGGAAATGAGAATAAATTACGTTAACAACCTGTCTGTGATTAAATTTAACAGTTGCCAAAAATAACTGCTAATTTTAACTGTTAAATATTATTAGCATTACCATTTAGCAGTGTTATTATTTTTTAACGTTTAAGCCCATCTCTAGTGACGACTACGACCAGGACCACAGAGTACTTTATACCACAGAGCATGTAATATACTTTATACTATACTGCTGACCAACTCGCACTTACGTACTCTGTGACTCGCACAGATTACACTTACACCATAGATAGTTTTAAGTTTTAACCACTCGATATTCTTTGTGACCCCTTCTCATAACTGACACCACTTAAACAGGCTGAATTTTTAGTCACTGTCCACTGCTAAAAATTCAGGGTGTTTAACTGACAACCGACGACTTATGTCAATTCCATTGACATATAAATTTATAAGTCAATGGTCAATTCGTACCCTAGGAATGTCAGTTTGACATATTTCACTGAGATCAAGCTGTCAAATTCAGTAGCGACATCATGAAGTGAGCAAATTGCAGTTTTTATCCCTATTCACGTTCAGTTCATGGCACGAGTTTAGTAAGAGAGTTCACGGCATGTGAGATATTATCAGAATTTTCGTCAAAATCATTTCGTATTTTCGAGAAGATTATTGCTAAATGTAGTAAATCGACTAAAATCTGGAGTATTACTTTTTTATTGTTGGCAACATAGCAACTCATTTTTAGATCTTTCATTCAATTTGTTGTCTATTTTCAGTTTCCTTTTCCGCTCTCCCCATACGCCGTACATCCATTCCATTCCACACACTAATTCCATTTCATTCTTCAATCTTCTCTCCGCTCGCCAGCCGTTTACTCGGATCGAATCGAACGTCTCTTAGCTGGCCATAGCTTGGAATTCTGCCAACTCACTGAATTAGAAAGTGTTGTAGTATATCTTATAAATTTAATCAAATCCCTTTCTACAATGATATTATTGTAATAAATATATCAGATGTAGGAGTATAAAATGATATAAAATCGCAATATATCACCATAATTACAACGGAATAAAATATTTGTCACTACTGTGATTACAGACAATTATGTAATATATGTTTAAAAATAGTGTAATTACATTTGGACGTAATATCTAGAAAATAAGTGTTCTCTGTGCAAGAATATCATTGTTAAAAAATGATAAGACGCCATGTTGTATCTGGAGCATAAGGCGTGGCATGGCATACTTTTGTGCAATCGGGTGTCGTGTTATTTTTGAAGTAATATAGAATATTATAATGGTAAGTTAAGTCCCAATATAATACCTACATAACTATTTATTTTAGCACGTTAGGATAAATATCAATATCCCAAAGTTGTTTTACCTTAGGTAATTACATAACTGTAGAATATTCTTTCATGCTAGTCGTATCAATGATGTTATTGGTTAATTGCTACAAGTCTCGAAGAAAAATGAAAAACAATTACGAAGTTTCTAGAACAGTACCACGTGATGTGGTATTTGCAGTACAAAGGCGAGCAAGCTTTTACGTCATCAACGTAAGCGCTCGCTCTCGCTTCCGCGAGTCTCTTTCGGCGTCCATTTTGAATTTTTGATTCATACAGATTATGTTCGATGAAGATACAACGGAATTTGAACCCGGACATAAAATTGAAAACTAATATCTGTACATTTGTACGCAAAACACGCGCATTGACGTGGAGTTGCGGTCACCAGTCTGTTACCAATACCTGTATTTTCAAGACTACTGCACTATTATTTACAATAATAAGTCTTGTAGGTACTAGGTACACCTGGATCAATGTACTGGCATAAATGCCAGAAGCCATGATCCGTTATTCCGTTTGGTTCCAGATAGGTACCTATTATTTTGTCAGAAAATATTACCTATTTGGCAGTATCTACATACTAAGCTTGCAGGTGCATGAGTGACTAAACTAAGCATGTTCGTATTGTGATTTTGTCCACATACTCATTGTTCAAGTAGGACGATTGAGCGCCATGGGCTCAATTCCCAGGTGCTGGGTCTGGTCGGATAAAGTTTTATTGCATTTCCGTGAGAATTCTCAGTAGCATAGCAGCCCAGAGGGTATTGTGACCGTTTATGGGATGATTTATGCTAACTAGATCGTCACGGGCGCGAGCCGCATCCGTATCTGCTCACTGACAAGACAGACTGACACTGCACGGTGCAGCATGAACTACTTCCTAGAAATTATTAAATGTTCGTAAAGTTTTTATTTAACTCTTACAGTAGACCGCACGTCAGTGGTAACATTACAGCTAGCCTCTTATTCTATTGATATTCCGTACTAAGCTAGGCCACCTCAACGTCCAAGTGTTTCCACCGACGTGCGGTCGACTGTACGTGGCAAGATTCCTGCCCGACACGTTTTTGCATAATCATCCCTGACTCTATCGTCTCGCCCTTTGTTACTTGGGAGTTAACAAGCGTTTAGATTTTTAATGATTCATAAGCATTGTTATTTCTGATAAATTATAGTTTTTAAAAACCACCATCCCTATTTTTAAATAGGTACCTAATTGTTGGTTGGTCCCTGTATCCCAGCTCTGAGACAGACATGCACGATCTTACTGTTAACTTGCACATTATAAAGAAGTGAACTAAAATAATATTTTAGTTGTATTCTATTATTATTAAGTATTATTTTTCGGTTTTAAAAAAGGTTACAGTTTTATAGCATGTCGGTAGTAGACAAGTGAAGTATAATGCGATTTGTACAGCCTACGTCAGTGGCAACACGTAACTATACGGCCTACGAATTTTCAATAGAATGCGAGCCCAGCGTAGGTATACTGATTTTGTTATCGCTGACGTGCGGCCTACTGTGGTACCATGTAAGCTTTAACTATTTTATCTGTAGCCTTGACCTGTTCTGGAAACGGATTTTTTTTTGCCTTGTTCTGATTTGATCTACGCATCTCGTGCATGAATCCAGGGACTGAAAGCGGTTACGGTTAAAGGTTAAGATACCTCAAAAATATACCGGTACCGGTTTAAAATACAGGTTGAGCTATACCGATACCTTTAAAAATAAAGGATGGGCTAAACCGTTATTTAACCTTTACACGATTTCGGTATCAAAAACATGCGAGACGGCGCGGCGTCGAACACTTTAGAACTTGTGTACCTATTTTGTAACATGACAACAAAATGGTTTTCACAAACTCGCAATATTTTTGTACGACACTCCACACAATGAGACAGATGAGAGAAGAAAAGAAACTACGTGTAGGGGAGGTACCCTAAAAAAGATATATTTTAATGCTTTTGTTTTACCACTGTCGGCGTGATTAATATGTATCCCCATGCTAAATTACAGCTTTCTAGTACAAAGAGTCTCTGAGCTATGCCGCGGACAGACTGACATGACGAAACTATAACTATATGCGGAACTCTACAAATGAAATGCTGTTCGTATCACTTGTGAGCGGCTGGACCGATTTGGCAAAATTTGGTTTTTTAAATCTTCGTCATGGATTGAATTAGGTTCTTACGGAAAGAAAAATTGGAAAAATTTTCAAGTTCGGGGAAATCTGAACGACATTTTTTGTGTGAATTATTGAAAATTGGACAGAACGTCATCTGTCGGGTCAACTAATAGTATATAAATGCCATTGTTCATTGTATCGGTTGCGACTTGAAACAAATATATTAATTTTGCAATACTGTTTAGTATGTTATAATGTCAAATTTCGGCCGAAAGACGTTCACTGCTGGACATAGACAGTACTTAACTATTAATAAAAAACCCGCATGAGTCTCGATCCCGTGGGAATTACGGGATAAAAAGTATCTTCTTAATAATATTATAAATACGAAAGCGAGTTGGTTTGTTTGTTTGTCGCTTTCACTCTAAAACGGTCGAACGGATTTGGATGAAGTTTGGCACATGGGTGGGTAGACCATGACCTGGAATAGGACAGGATACTTTTTATCCCGGTAGTAGGTACGTTCCCGTGTATAATTTCCGACATGCACGCGGGCGAAGCCGCCGGCAAAAGATACCTAGTAGGTACTCCATAAATTGATCCTTTTAGTTCAACTTCACCCTGATATAATATCACCCTGCTTTTAGTCGTTAGTTTGATAGATTATTTATTTATTTAAACTTTTCACACAAAAAAGTACAAAGGCTGACTTAATGCCTTGGGCATTCTCTACCAGTCAACCACGGGTGGTGAAGAGATTAGATGGCAGGTGCTCTGTTTGAGAGGAACAAAGAAAAAACATTTTAGTTTAAGGATTACTTTTCATAGTACCTATGTCATTCTTATTAGCACACAATTGGTTTTGAAAATGATTAACAGCATTACGTATTGCGTTATGCGTTGTCGTTCTTTTTTAGGGCTCCGTAGTAATACAAGGAACCCTTATAGTTTCGCCATGTCTGTCTGTCTGTCCGTGGCTTAGCTCAGAGACTACGGGTATACATATTAATCACGCCGTCAGTGTTAAACAAAAATCATGAAAAAAAAAATAGGTTGCCTCCCCAGTGGTTTTCTTTTTTCTCGTGTATCCTATGTTGTGGCGTGTTGTTGAAAAATATTGTGAATGTGATATAACCATTTTTGGATTCAAGGATCCGTTTGCGAAATATTAAGCTTTAAAGTGCAAGTGAGGAATTTGCTTTTAAGTGAGGCAAGTGCATCCCCAAGCTAAATGGTTGGTTCTGGATATGTGAAAAAAATCACGGCAGTAGTATAAATAAGGAAAACTATCACAGCTAAGTAGGCTTTTTTACAAGTTAACGAGTAATAATCGACCAACTTACATTTGCTGTTGCAAAAACATGCTTTACATGTTTTTACTAAAAATTTTAGTATGTTGTTGGGATAAATCATCCCAACTACGGAACCCTTCATTGTGCGTAGTCCGACACGCACATGGCTGGTTTTTATGTTTCGGTCAGTAGTGCAATAACAAAGCTTTCACGAGTGATCGCACTAAGCATTCGTGTAGCGCACTTTGGGTGGTCAGCTAGGCATTTGTAATTCATATCCGGAGATAATATACCCCAAAACGATGATAAAACAGCACTCCTTCTCTTTCCGCGAAATAAACATCCTCGGAGTAAATCCGAAAAGCAGAGCAAGCTAATTAAGTATAATATACAATTTATGTCGTTCAATCGCTTCGCGAATTGTCGAAAGTCACGCTACGGCCACAAATCTTTCGTTCTCATTCCGTGGATTTAGCTCATGCCTGCAGTCGCCTGAGCCACAAAACTGCTGATAACACTGAAAAAGTGTTGCAGTCAAAATCAAGGAATAATAGTTTTGGGAAACAATAGAAACATACTATTTTTTGCAAGTAGAACAACTACAATAACTTTCTTTTCTTTGTTACAGCCGCGTATTGATCCAATTCAGTTATTAAACTGCCTGAGTGTGCTTCTGTCACCGAATGGCGGGATCAAAAGCAGGGATGAAGTCCAGAGGCTGGCTAGGTAAGTTTAGCAGTTCTTAGCTTTTCATGATTTAGCTTGGTTTTCATTTTTGCTTTGTGTATGATTGACTCGACAATAGGAAGGAAGTAGCTTTTTTTTTGTACCTACTGCATCTCATATTTTAACAATATGTTATTAAAAATAAGTACTCGATTTACGACTTCTTATTAAGTAATCGGTCTGATTTTCTACAAAAATTTAGAAAATCAGGGAACTCAAAGGGAAGGGGAAGGGTTTTAAATATTTTACTAATTGACCCTCACAAGTTTTTATTAGAGTGAACCACTTCGCCGTATGTTGTCAAGTAATACTCAAGCAAGTGGTGCAAGCATCTCAAGTTAAATCTTTATTTTTAATGATCTGTTCTTCTTGAGCGCCCCTCCAGAATTCGCCTTGGAGCCGACTATATTATATCGACGTTTTTGTTAAATGCAGATTTTTTCTTTCAGCCTCATGACTAAATTTTCGAAGAAATTGGTATCTAAATGTATATACATACAAATACTGAAACGTACCGAGACCGACCTTCTGGGGTTATTTATGGGTTCCGGCGGTTGGGTTTTGGTACACATGTGGCTGACCGAAAGTATAGTCGCCAAAAACTGGCCTCTTGTAAAAGAGTTATTGGAGCTGCTATTATTATGCCCAGTTGATATAGAGCGTTTGAAAACCAACAACTGTCCGAAACTTGTAAAGGAGTTGTCAAAGGATGATAACCATTTTGGTAAGATAATCACATATTAACTGTTTCCTAAAAACAATACCTACTGCCTCGTTGGTCTAGGTGATCGCAAGCGCCACTGTTGTACATGAGTTCCTGGGTTCGATTCCCAGGACAGTGAAAGGGTTATTGGGTTTTTCCATCTAATTTATCAGTAGCAGCACGGAGTCTGGATTGGTGCCCGGTTGATGGCAATAGCCTCGCCCCCTATTACATGGGACTTAAACATAGGTAACTGGCGAAATGTGGGTGTACTGATGATACACCAATGCTTAACCCTTCCGGGATTACAGGCGTGATATGTTTCCTAGACTGAAATTTTACGTTTGAAAGACTATTTTCGATTGGACGCATCAAATCATTGAAAACAAATGATTGATTCCAACTGCAATTGTTCTTATTTCTGAAGCAAAAGTTAAATTGAAATACTACTATTGTTATTGTGAATTATTTAAGCTTAATATTTAATTTCTTTCATTACAGCTATCAGAGCTCTAGCATCGAAGTTAGTTGAACAATGGTTAAAAACAGTAAAGGGCGAACAAGTAGTTCCTGTCCAGATTGCAGATATACCTCAAATTATATCGGAAGCGCAATCTGATTTAGAAGTTTTAATAAAATCAGAGTGCAATGTGGAATATAAAAATAATGACAATAATACTGATATTAAAACAATTAGTGAAGAATGTATCAAATTGGATAAATCCATTTCTAACAACGACACTGATAAGAATATAGGTGATATCAAAATAAAAGATGAAGTAGACGACGAACCGGAAACTTTGCCGGTATTAAAAATCAGTTTGAAAGATGGAAAGCAAATCATATCGCAAGTTGATGATGATAGTGAAAGTAAAACTTCTGAAGGGTTATCAGATTCTGAAAAAAATAAAGATAGAGCAAAAAGTAGAAGTAAAGATAAATCGGGTGATAAAAATAATAGTAGTGGGTCAAAATCGAGCAGTTCCTCAAATCATTCAAGTAGGTCTCATTCTCACTCAAGTGAGAAACATAAAACTCACAAAAGCAGTTCTAGCCGACATAATAGTAGTAAAGACAGGTCCAAAGATAAGGATAGACGTTCTTCTCATAGTTCTAGATCAAAAAGTGACAGTAGCAGAAAATCTAGCGATAAATTATCGTCTTCCAGTAGTAAATCTAAAGAGGATCGGAGTTCACGGTCATCCTCCGAGAAAGAAAAGAATAAAGATAAAGGAAAAGAAGACAAAAATGAAAAGAGTAAGGATATCTCTCTTAACAAATCTTCATCTGAGAAACCTGATGATAAAATGCCGTCAGTTCATAAATTGGGCAAAATACCGAAATTGAGTGATTCCAAAAAAGAGAAACCTTCAATATCCATAGAAGTTAGAAAACCAGATGAACCAAAACCAAAAACTGTTAAAACTTTTAATTCTAAGTTTAGGAAACATGGACTAGAAGAAGAAGTTAAACCACCACCTTCTCGTGCAGCAGTATTAACAAAAAAAAACACGCCTGTATTACCACCTACAGTATCAATACCAAAAAGGCCATCACCAGTTCACAATGAGTCTCCTCCAGAAAAAAAGCCAAAAACTATCGTTGAACCTGTTGAAAAACCGGGTGCAATCAAATTAATTCCTCCTAAACCTAAACGTAAGTATTCTACTGTTTATTCATTTTGTGACATATTTTTAATAGTTTCTTTTTTTCCAGATTTACATTGGTGGTGGCAAGTCCTTCCATTAATGTCACCAAGTCTTTTGAATTGTTTAGGTTGCATTTTCTTCTGTGGTAAGTCTAAAATGTATAACTTAACGGGTTCTAAAGTGTTTTTACCACCTGTAAAGTATTTTTTTCAAATAAATATTGAAATCAATATACATGACTCTTTCCGTTTACTACTTAGTTCAAATTTAATAACCTAAATTTGTTTAGTTAATCGTGAGGTGAAAATACCAGCGCACATATACCTACTGGATCCTTCCGTGGACTCGACGCAGAGCTGATGAAAACGACTGGTGCTCCAGGAGTGATTCTTCAGCAATCCATGTAATCCAATCCAAAAATGACGTAATATTTCTATACATAAAGATACAAACCATTACCTATTATAAAAACGACTGTATGAGATTATTTTACGACAGTAATTTAGCGATATTCCTATAAATTGCAAGAAAATATACAACATGAATGACTTATTAGATGAGCTTTTAGGGCACTCCGCACTACCTTGTTGCGTTAGTTAAACAGACCAGTTAATATATTTTGCATAGAAATCCAAGAATCAATGATAGTCTCTGATCGTAAAATTTAAAATGTTTCATTTCATAGACTGGTAAATGTTTAGATTTTTACGAAATACCTGTTTAATGTACCTACCTTACTACGCTATAAGAACAAACATAGGCTATAATGCCAACACTCCTACAAGCGGTTACATCAAGGTCTCGAGGCTTTCTAGGTCGTTGCCAGCTGAAGTCTGCTAAGGCTTCGATTGTACAACAACGTCGTTCCATACTACGTTTCTTTTATTTATTTACAATTTCTAGAAATAACTTTTCAAGAAATGCACAAACAAGTAGCTGATACAGAAACTTGCTTGTAAAATCACAAGATTCACAAGCAGAAGCTAATGAAGTATTGTTTTTAATGTTTTTATTCCAATCATGACTGGTAGTAACAGAAACAGACTGCCTTGTAAAATTCTATAAGGTATTCAGGTCCTATTACTATTTGTAAAAAATGTATTTTAATTCTGATTATATTATATGATAGTAACAACGGCAAATAATGAAAAGATACTATAAGTATAGCAGTCGACAGCAAAACTTTGTCATCAAACCGTAAGTGGCCAACCAGCTTCCCGCTGCACAGAATACTGCAAACCACTACATAGAACTATATTGGGAGAATATAAGGTACCTATCTTTCGAAAGTAGAAACCAAATTGAGAAAATACTTGTACTATGTAGTGTAAAGCTGTACCTACGCTATTGTCCTATTAACCGTACCTATATAAGTAACACGGAATTAAAAATTAAAGTTTGTAGGTATATCTTTGTATCTACTTTAATTTTTGTTTCTGAACAAGTTATTTTATAGAGGTAGGTATAATACACATGGACATTGCTAGATGGGACTTAATTCGTATCAACCCCTCTGGGTGGGTATAAGGGAATAATCTACGACATCCTACATCGAGTTAAGAGATCTAATCTAAAATATAGATGGTACCTGCGCTCCCTGCTATCCACGCTGACCGGCGTAATGTTATGTGCTTGAGTGAAAAGACAGCGCAAACTGATGAGAAGTGGTCTATAAACAAATAGAAATTTAGTTAATAATTCATAAAATTAAGTAGGTACACACAAGTCTTCGATCACTTTTCATTATGACAACGTCATCGAAATCTGAAATTCTGAACCGACAATATCAAGAACAATGGTAATTTAAAAGAAATTGTTTTTTTTTTATTTTCATGCAATTTCCTTTGCATTGTTTCAAGTTTTGTATTTTTTTCTGAAAAGAAGAAAATTCTAATTTCTCAAACCTTTTTCTCGGAAACTCAGATTATATTGACGTCATAATAAAAAAAAAATGGTCGTCTATGTACCTACTCGATCTATTTGAACCAAATTTTCTATTGTTGCATAGACCAGTTTGCCCAGTCTCCTTTATGAATTAAATAATGTAGACAATAATTATGGACCTATCTACAGCTATATTCTGTTCAGTATGTATATGGCAAAAGGTACAACTGGTTTTAGTTTGCATTGACAGCCGCAACACGGTTTGACACAGTTTGTCTATCTGGATAAAAACCGCACACGGGTTAGAAGGGATTGTCTGAAACGAATGATCACGAAATAAAGGTTGGCTCGGAAAGTACTTAGATCTGTAGTTACCATACTCTGCTGTACATTCTGCCTCCTCTCTTACCATATTAAGTACCTACATGGTAAATTCGTTAGTAGGTAGCACCTACTGCGCGGTGCGCGTGTAGTAGTTCAACAATTTTAATATTTTCAAAGTAAGAATAGCAATTCCGCCGTAATAGTATATTATGAATATAGGTACCTACCTACAGAAACCTTATAAAGATTACCTACTTATTTAAAAAATAGGTAGGTACCTACCTGCTATATTTTTATTACCTACTCAGTAAGTAATAAAAGTAATGAAAACTTTAAAGCGGGTTGTTTCACTTTAATTTTGTAGAATTGGATTTACCTATAAATAAATATTTACTTATCTGCATACATACTATCATAGATGACATAAAAAAAACGTAGGTAACCTATAGCTTACCTAGAGAGCTGCCTATGTCTAGCTGAACTAATAGGTAGATATGATGATTTGACAAAAATTATTATATTCGACGCATACCTAGGCACAGATTAGATTGAAAAACAAATAAATAGAAATGGGTAAGGTACATACGTTGTCGTAATTACGGGACCTAGGTTACATAAAAATTCTAGATTCGTAGCCTGTCTTTCAATCATATAAGATAGGTAACATTCAATAATATGTAAGTACGTAGGTATTTACAATGAATGCCTATTATTTTCCTGTATTTGGTAGGTGGACTTCTGTCGGAAGTCTGTAATAAGTGGCATAGGTGCCTATATAGCCAAAACTAATTAGGGCTTAATTAACGAATGCCTATTATTTTCCTGTATTTGGTAGGTGCATTTCTGTCGGAAGTCTATAATAAGTGGCATAGGTGCCTACGTAGCCCGAACTAATTTGGCCTTAAATACAACGGAAAATAAAAAGTAGTGCACAAAATTTTAATTCGTAAAGCTGAATCATTATTACATTATTATGACTGTACCTACCTATAGTTAGAGAAGTTGTAACTTTGTAAGAAATTTTCAAATCTGGTCTGCTCAACTAATGTTTCAAATTTTGTAGTATGTAATAAGGGAACGTAACTAAAATCTGTTGTATATTAAACTATTTACCAAACTCAGTAATAAGGTACATTTTCCCTCTAGATTATTTTTGTTATTTTTTTTTACAACTTTGCCCCACACTAGGAATTTCTCCTGTATTGTGGGTGCATTTACAAACATTTAAACTCACATACACAAACAGCAAGACCCCGAAACAACTACTTGTAGGTCATACAAATATTTGTTCCGTGCGGGAATCAAACCTGCGACACGCAGCTCTGCAGTCAATCGCTTAACTACTGCGCCAACCTTGCCGTCAAAGATAGTTTAATTCCGGTTGAAGTAACGTACCTACTTATCTATACCTATTCATAACGATAAAATCAAGCATCCTCTAGGTATCAATGAACCTATTGTTTTAATAAGAAGGTTTATACAAGGTCTGACAAAAATAGAGTAGGTATGTAAGTACCTAATATATTTAATTACGATGTTTCGTATACAAGAAATGTTAAAGAAGCGCATCCATCAAACGATTGATACATAGAAAAAATAATTATAAATTGAATGGCAGTCATATTTTATGTCGGAACCATTCACAACTACCTGCCAAATTTATATTATTATTTGCAGTGAATTATACACGGCTACACATCAAGCTATACATTTTCAGTTTATGTTGATCTCGCATTGGATTTCTGTACAGTGCTATAAGCTGATGTGTAGCCGTGTGTACCTACTTGACTTTATTGTGAGGTTTTTTTATTGTTAGTTTTAATAGTAACTTGTTTATAATATAACCTACTGAATTGCCTCCCTAAAATAATTTTACAAGGCATTTAAGTCTTTTAGACCTTATATACCTAGATACATACCCTACTGAACCGATTTTACAGACGGACAAGTAGAAGATGAGGATTGTGTGGTGAAGGACACGTAGATTTCACTAGTGACTTTTTACCATGTTGCATATAACTTGGGACAAAAACAAAGGTCCTTGGGTGGTCTGTACTTTCGGACCTAGGTCCTGTAATTTCGAACTTATGTTAGCCATGGTGTCGGTAAATTATTATAGTAATTTAATGAATAAAAAAATCATAAATCGACGCTTGCGCGTTTGGTGCGATGTTGTTTGATTACGTACCTATGATAAGTTGCGTGTCCATTACTGCGGAGAAGTGCTAACTTTAACCAAAATTCTATTGATGAACTTCGCTCCTCTCTTCGCCTTCTGCTCCTATAGAGAAGTAGCCTTATGCTTGCCTATTTAATATTTTACGACCACAAAGCATTTGGTCATCATCGATATTTTATACATAAGTATTATTTATCTAAAGTTCAAGTTGTCCTTCTAAAACTCCGCAACGGATTCTAATGCTGTTTTCACCACCATTTAGAGAATTTATTCCATAAGGTTGCGTATAATATATTAATATTAAACATAGACTTAATAAAGAAATCTCATTGTTTTATCGAGTCATAAAAGCCATGCGAAATAGGGACGGTTCAGTACCTAGTTTAAAATAAAACTTCCAAGATAGGTACCTGCAATTTTGACCTGTTTTCTTACTGATTAGGTATTTAAAATAATTATTTAACTAACCTACTAAGTTTAGACACCAATATTATTTGCTACACAAGTTAGAACGATATCTGGGAACCTCAAGTAGATTCAACATACGTAATCCTTTTATCCCATCGGCTTCATTCCTAAGAGGTACCAATTTGTCTGTGTGCTAACCTTATAAGTAGGCGAGTTAATTGTATAAATTGGGTACCAATAGGTAGGTAAAACAGTTAGAAAATAAAAGATTAAGTAGGTAGGTAACTAATGCAATTGCGAGTTGATTTGGCTGCGGCACGGCAACTTATGATTTTAACCTACATAATATTCCTTAATAATTAGTCAGACGTAGTTACGGTCATCCGCAAATCAGTGGTAACACTTGGAACTACTAAAACCTCCTTTTCTGCTACATGGAATATAAAATTATTACCATGGTCATTATTTTTCTTTGCCATGGACATGCGGTTGACTGTACTTAGGTAATTTGCTAGATGTTTAGTCGAATGCTTTTAAATTTAAAACTGAAATAAGCTTGTTTTTTTGTTTCTTTAAACCTTATTATTTATTCACGTCATTACATACGTAATAAATTGCATGTTATGTATTTAAGTAAGTCGAAACGAAACAGCCCAGTCAATAGCAACATCAAACATCGCAATCGCGCAACTAACTACTTTATATGATGTTAGGTCCCCTGAGAGTAGTTTACTTATAAGTACTCAAGTTTGCAACCCTGAAAACCTTGTGCTTCTCCCATAATGTTCAAAAAATTGCGAAATTTTGGCACTTGTTTTCAGTTTTTTAAAGCGTTTATTCTGAAAGTGGGCAACGTCGCAAATAGATGTCAAATATTTACTAGGTACTGTATGGAAATATTTCATAATCAATATTTTAGTTCACTAGTTAGCCACATTTCATATTACCATACGGTAATATTGCCAAATTAATTGAAACAGGTAAATATTTGACAGCTATTTGCAACGTTGCTAACTTTTAGGATAAGCGCTCATAAGGACGCTTTTTTAGGTATCTTTGTTCATGAAGATTCAAAACTTATTATAATTATCTATCGAAAGTATCCCTAACTCTGACTGTATCATTTCAATGCCACCATCGAGGAAACGGAACGTTCACAGTGGTCGACGGTGGCATCGAAATCCAGTCAGAGCCATTGTGGTGGGATACTTCAGCAATGTTTTCAACCACTTTGGTAAAAACGTAGCTAGGTTTTCGTTGAATACCCACAAGTTGCAGCTATGAGGGGCACTAAATTATAAAAAAAATGCCCATCTTTTACTAGCTGTATCTTCGCATCCAATAGGCCTAGAGTGCTTGGGTTGGGCTCAGATTGTAGCAAATTTAGCTTGCTTTACAAACAATTGGAATAAAGATACCACAAAACACGTCCGAATATTTTTCTGTGTTTATGTGCCAGAAATCCGCAGTTTTTCGAGCACCATGGGAGTAGCACAAGGGTTTATGGTTGCAAACTTGGCTATAAACTACTCAGAGGACCTAACATCATATAAAAAAATCGTAGTTACATGCGCGTTTGCGACATTTGTCTTTTTTGTGTCGATTTTGACTGTGTTAAAACAGCAACAATGGCCATTTATGTCTGTTTTCACTAACACTACGACACGACACCTAAATGTAGGCGACTAAATATTATTGCACGTTTGATTTTAAACTTGATGCTGAGCCTAGCTTTGAAAATCCAACAAGCTAGTGAAAACTGGCATTGCTGTATGTGCCATGAAGAGTTGACAGCAGTCAACCACCACCTATGTCTGATGGATGAACAACATTTTTATATTTTTTACCGACTTAAAAAAAGAGGTTTTTGAGTTGGCTTTAATACGTATTTAATCCACTTTGTGTATTTAGTGTAACTCCCTACAAATAAAAATAAAAACACTACTAAAGTAAAAAATAACATTGTGAAAGAAACCTTTACAAAACAAACAAGCGACTTCCAAAAACAAACACTACAAAGTGAAAAATAACTTCAAGTCAGTGTCAATTTTGAAAGTCGGTGGCAAAAAACGGAAATACAAAACCCAAGACACCGAATTACGAAATTAAAAAGTTTTTTTTATTTATTGTACGTGTTCTTTTTTTGTAATTTTTGTTTTTAGGAAGTTGTACTATAAGCTGACGTTCGCACGGACGTAAAAAATATCGTGGCGGGATTTTATCGCGCACTGGATTTGAAACTCGTTGTTGAGCCTAGTGTTGAGAATCCGACGCGTTGATTCGCACTCTACCCAGCGCGTTAAAAAACACACTTGGATTTTCAACTCTGGGTGCTAAACAGAGCGTTGAAAATCCAGTGCACGAAAAAATATCGCCGGGATTTTATTACGCCCGGGCGAACGTGGGCTAAATCCGGTGTTTTTTGTGATAAAGTTTTTTTTATATGTTCAAAGTACGGCCAACCGCACGTTAAAGTACAGTACTGTAGTGTAGTAGATACGCGCCACGGATCTTTGTGTCTGTGAAGTTAGCTCCTGGAAGTTGAAGAAATCCCACAAATCTCGTAGAGAACGGTGTCCGTTATAAATAGTCAATAAAATAGACGCATCGAATGTATAAACTCAAATTCCGATACTGTACCTAACCCTTGAACTACAAAAACTTCCCTTTCTGTACTGCTACGAAATAAAGCTTCGTGCAGACTAGCGCGACGTGACACCGGCTATTGATAAACCGTGAAGTTTTGTTAGAAATTGTATTGTTCGAGTCGCGTCGCGTTGGTCTGCACGAACCTTAAGGCGATGTCAATATTAACCTGGCGTGCGGTTCACTGTATGTCATTGTATCATAAGTTCATAACATAACAGCTCCATCGATAAAATTTTAATGTGGTAAACATTTAATTCAGTCCAGATATTTTTTAAATGCAGAGAATATTCAATTCAACAAAGCAAATTATTAGAGTTCGTATAATTATCTTCGTCTATTTAGCCCTCGTGCCCACGGGCGATTTTTTGTCGCGCACCGGATTTTCAACGCACTACTTAGCACCGAGAGTTTAATATCCAACAGTTTGTTTTATTGGCGCGCTGGGATGATCTTTGTAGAATTTTCAATGCTCGGCTAAACACCGAGAGTTGAAAATCCAGTGCGCCATAAAACATCGCCCGTGCGTACCTGCGCTAGAAATAACAAATAAAGGTACACAACGAACTCAAAATGTTTAAATATTGAGAACATGTTTTCCAATCTAATCTAACTTGTGTAACACATTTATTCAACTGCCTATACTTTCTTATGCGTAGGTACCTACGTAACGAAATAGATACCCACGGTAGGTATAATAATCAAGATATTTGGCGGAAATATCACGGGGGCCTTGGAAAAATTGGTAGGTAAAAAATAAAATGAACCAATGAGACATCGCCGTCGGGTCACACGGGACGATTTTATATTATTTCAGACATCAACATTTAAGCAAAACTACTTACTAAATTTTATTTGCCTTGTAATTTAAAATTATTATTATCAACATAACCGCGTCGGTTCAATTCAATGTTAGAGAAATAATATAATATGATAATGAAGATGTGGTAGATATAAAAATATGTATAGTTATAGATAGTACCTACAGTACAAGATTTATTTTGGTCTGTATATAGACAGGGCGTCCTTTTTCTAATAAATGGATTTCCAAAATGCCCAGTGTCTTTTAGCTAGCTGCGCTTGGTAGGTACAATCATCCGCAGATCAGTGTTATTACTTGAACTACGAAAACCTCCCTTAGGTACTGGTACCACATTATAACTATAGGCGCTGTGAATGTCAAATTGTTACCATTAATGTGTGCGGTTGACAGGACGTACCACCGCCACCGGTACATCCAGTTAATATACCGGCTATAGAACTCGTTCGCATTATTTTCAAAGTCGAAAGCCATCAAGCTAGTCTACCAAAAAGAAACAGTATTCACCAAGGAAAATGGATGTTTCATTCTTATGTCGTATACAAGGTTCTGACTCAAAACATGCGACCAAATCATCCAGAGAATTAACCAAGCTTGGTGACAGTTCCGTAAACTATTCAGGACGTTAAGTTTTGAACCAGATATTCTGGAAAAGTAGGTATCAAAGCCAAGCCTGGGCAAAAACGTGCATTTGTTTTTTTTGAATTGTTTTAATTCTACTAGTCCTTGGCAGTACCTAATCTAGTACTTATTTGGCGGCTTCAAGTAAGCTTGTCACGGACACGTGCTGCTGTCGTTTGGTTAGATACCTATACATAGTTGGAATCACGAATGATGCCAACGCTGTCGTTGTCGCACTGGTTTTAGCGACTGTGACTCGCATGTCTTTCCATCTCAAATATTATATGATAAACAGATAACGTAATATCGTTAACATTGCTTAAGTGCATTGCACAATGAGAATAGCACTCGCGAACACTCCGTCCACCTTCACGGGTGTTTTATTTTTTACAGAATAGCATTGGTGAACAGGTCACGCTATAAAACATATTGCATCGTTGTATCTATCTCAAACTATTTCAGAGATAGTCCCCGAGCTACCCCTTCGTAAGTCACGGCTTGAGCTATTATCATTAAAACCCAAGTGGTACCTACCCGACGGGTTTGAGGTACGGTACTGAAGTTGCATTGTAGCTGCATAAAAAATACTTGAAGTTAGCTACTTAGCACAACAAACGGATGACATCCGATTCTGTTCGGACGCAGTGCTTTCTTCCATATAGTAGATAAACTTGCGCATCGGTAGATACCACTGTATTTCGTATAATAGACATTGAATGCAATCCCTACCAACAATCCAAAGGGTACCGTACAGTACTTTCAGAACCGGTAGATAATTTTTTTTTTGTATCAGTCACGGGCTAAAAGATAGCATAACATTAACCTACTTTTGGATATTCGCCGCAGTCGGGTAAAAAGTGAAAGGTGCAAACTCCACACTCGCTGACCGGGCGTGCGGAATGTTTTCTTTGTTTTGCACCTAATTTATAGTTCCGTTTTAATAGATATACTCGAGGGAGGGAACTAGATCTAGTTTGCTCTAAGAGCATACAGAAGGTGCGATTCTACGTTTACTCCATTGACCTCACTAGAACCAAATACCCAGGGAAGCTGGATTACCTACCTATGCAGAACAACAATATTTTAATAATTTTATTTGGAAATGAGGGTTTTTTGATTTCGTACGGATCTATAGTAGCTACAAACAACAAGTCATTTGTATGGTTATAGGGTAACGTAACAAATTAGGGATTGCTTCTTGGAAGTACAGTCAGCTTCGCAAGTCGACGGGAAATAAACGGATTAGAAGTTACTTTTAACTAATACTATAATTATTTTAAAAGGACGCAAAATGATTTGATGCGTTTTATACTATTTCATTTGTTTTTTACTCTATACTTACATATTACGTTCAATAAATTATGATTTGAAAAAGTGAAGTTTTATAAAGACTCGTTGCTGACTGTGCGTCCGGTCCCATATGGCATGAACAGTAGGTAGGTGCTTACCTACTCGCTAGATACAATGACTAGGTATCTAATATACTATTTTTGTTATGTACCTTTTAAGGTACTTATATGTTTCGTTTGCGATGTGATACAGTAAACAGTAGTCTATTATCTTAGCAATTGCTAACTAATTATAACATAAAAACACGCCTGTAATCCCCGAAAGGTTAGGCAGAGGCGTACCTCTTATAGTAGGTACATACCCGTTCTTTAAATTAGCATTACCAGCAATAATAAGATTTTCGAATAAAGAATCGATCGTATCATTCAATATTTTTATAGGCTTCATTATTGCTTATTGGGTACTTATACTACCAACCGGCTAGTTCTTATTAAAACAAGCTCATGTAATTAGGTACTTCTTCGGTAAAGTTTTGTATACCTAGGTATTCTAATACATAGTTATAAAAAAATCAATGTTTGTTTGTTCATATTTTATGCACTGCCATACCGTTAACCCGATTGCGATAAAACTTTGTCAAATTATTACTTGCACTTGCGCGAAGGTTATATGCATAGTATATTCGACCCACATGCGGGCGAAGCCGTGGGCAAAAGCTACTAGTGGTCTATAAATATTTCCGGATTTGTCATTTAAAGTTATTGTAAATAGAATAGGTACAGCCGTAATACGGTTTATTGATGGCTACAACGGCACAATCTGATTTCGAAGTTAATGTGCTTCTTGTCTGGCTTGGTTTTGTCAAACAATATGATAATTGTAAAACTTTTTACGTCGCATGCTCTATCCTTAAATCCTTATTAGGTATTCACTTGTTACATATTTATGCAATATTACACACCTTATGCATTACCTACCTAAATATTTCTGCCAAGGTGTTTCTAACAAGGTGCCAAATTGTATTTTTAAAATGACGAGAACCCGTTATACATTTTAGTCTTATCACTAAATTATTATTAGTTAATATTACTAATTGTACTTTAAGTTTCTCATTGTATCCTACAAAATTAGTTGCTATTTTTTTTTAACATACGTTTTTTTTTTTGTTTCAGCAATTCTTCTGTTAGAAAGTGACATGTTCATGGATGCGTTGAATGCTTCAGCAACTAACAAAAGAGATCCAAAGAAAAGAAAACGACGAACGAGCGGATCTAAGGATGGAAATTCTGGAAACGATGCTTCACCGCCACACACACCCACTAACATGAGCAGTCCAAGTAGTGAAAGTAAATCAGTGCCACCGAAATTTTACCAGGACACTCTTGAAACAGAAGAAAATAAAGAAAAGGTTTCAGAGAAAGATACCGATACCAATGAAGTTGCTGAAGAAAAAGATATAAAGAAAGAGATTGAAGAGAAAATGGACACATCAGAACCTCATACTTTAACAATTAATGGACTTAAAGGAGTTTTATGCTACCATAAACGAAAAGGACCTAAAAAAAGTATTAAATGGAAACCAGACTCTGAACTGGAAGTAATTCAGTACTTTGAACTTGATGAAACTGAAAGAGTTAATGTGACGAAGACCTTTACTGATATGAAATATTTAGAAAGGATCCACGAAAGAGACGCATTCCAGAAGGGAAGGAATATTAGTAATGATGACGTCATGGAAGAAAAGACTAATTGGAGGCCACTAATCCTTGTCGAAGCCGATGGACAAGTGCATGTAGAGCATGGTAAGAACAGCAAAGAAAAGGACATTCAGGCAATACGTCAAAAGGGAACGTTACAACCTCTTTATTTCTCCAAATCAATGATACCCGACTCTGCATTTGAACCTGAGCCTGAAACGCATCCCTATACTGAACCGACAAATATACCCTTAGATGATGTTACCGGCAACCAAGATAATATAAGTGATTTTAGAAATATGCCTTGGCCTGAACCCAAGGGCAACGCGCCTCCAGCATCGGCTACCATGAATGTCCCTAATATGTTTCCACCAAACATGAATCAATTTCCTAATGCTTTTCCAAACCCACAATTCCCTGGCGTACCTGGGTTTCAAGGCGGTAATATGGTTCCCGCTGAATGGCCAAGCGGAGTCCCGCCGCATATGATGAGCAACGGTATGCCAGGTCCCATGGCGCCTGGAGTCATTCCTCCCGGGAACTTACCCCCGGGAATGATGATGCCCCCAGAAGGAATGATGATGACTCCAGAAATGTTTGGTGGACCGAATCCGATGTTTCCTGGTCCGCCAGAAGGTTTTAATATGCCGCAAAATATGTTTCCAATGGATTTCAACATGTCGGGACCCCAAGGGCCTCCACCCGGCCCTGATAGTTTTCCTGGTATGGCAAATTTCCGAGGAGCTATGCGAGGCCGTGGCAGTGGCGGACACTGGCGAGGTAAAAACGCTGGAAGCTGGGATGGGCCACCGCGGGGTAGAGGAGGTGCTCGTGGTGGTCGCAAAACAATTTGTATATATTTCCAGCGAAAAGGATCGTGTCGGCAAGGTGACAATTGTACGTTTTTACATCCCGGTGTCAATTGTCCATTTTGAGAATAAGTACATTAAAGTTTTAAGGTTTGTTGTAAAAAAATAAGTCATTATCTTATAAATTATGGGCTGCATTTATGCAACAGCTGCGAGTATCGTGTGGGGTTGTAGGAAACTGAAACAGCTATTCTAAACGTCATTATATACTTGCCACTGCGCTACAAATATGTAAGCACAGCCTTTGTTTAGAGTTAGACACTCAAAAAGACTGATAAATGTAAATAAATATATAAGTAATAGTTGTATAAAATATGTATATTTGTAAAAATACTTGTAAGCGTTTATATGAAATACAAATTCATTAATTTGACGATATTTGTTTGATTTTACCATGCATGACACAACAAAATTGTCTAGGTACGGCACACCCACAGACACGGTACTGCTCATACCATTTTATATTATGTATAGCTAATAAAAGTAAGTAATCAATTACCAACACGTTACACCGGATACAAGAATACTGTTCCTGGGTTACCCATAGAGAACCAACAACGGGACCCTTTTACCGCGGTGAAGCCCAAAAGGAATTTAATGTTTATGTTGGTATGTGATGTCTAGTCTAGACAGACAGACATATATAAGTACATAATTACATTACAATTTTAATGTCAATGATAATAATATCGTGTAGTCGTACCTATGTACAAAAACAAAGTGCTTAAAATGCCGTATGCATTGACTTACATAATAACATTACATATCAATGGCCGTATTATTGAATTTGAAATTTATTGTAATAGGTAATATTCGTCGCATGAAAATCCCTTGCCGTGCCGTGCCGCCAGTGGGTGCAGGCCCTAAATTTAAACAAAGAGGTTCCCCGTCAACATTTCTACAAACAAAAATTCAATCAAGCTATTATGGTCGACTGATTGATAAAACTCTTAATCAGCCCATCAGTTAGTTATTTATGCAACTGTTGTATAATAACAGCCTTACTAATAAACTTTTACGCACGACGTATATCGGGGTTATAACATCAACGTTACCAATAAACGATATTTGACGTTTCAGTTGTATACATCTGGTGTAATAGATGTCATTATTCAACGAGAATTTGTACAACCGTTATTCAGCCCTCGGACCTTGTATAGCGAATGTATAACCTATATTAACTAGTTGCTTTTGTCGTATTGAGTTGGAAAACCATGGATTATTTACAATATTTCGATATTTTAGATGAAATTGACAGTCATAAAAGAAAATGTTATAAACATCGTTATGATCCTTGCTGTTTGCAAGAAAATGAGTTTCGATTTTAAATAAAGGTTCAGCAAACTATATGCAAGAAACATTGTTGAATTAGTCAAATGTCATTAGTTTCAACCATTTAATATTATAGAAAAAAAATATCTTCATATTTTTTATCATTTCAGTCGTGCTGAATTCGCTTTGTTAAATGTTGAAGTTCAAGATTGACTATGGGTGCATTCCGAGTTACGCTGTAATCGATTTGAGCGTGCTAACAACCGTACCGTATTAACGTGGGCATGATAACGTTGTGTCTTGAATCGTCATAGATGACGTCATGAAATACGCCATCTTGCGATAACGCCGACCAAGCCTTTTACTAATATCACCGTGAGCGCTGTCAAAAATGACAGTTGTGCTGTTTTTTTTAGACTCGCATCTTATCTTTGAACTAACGTAGCATTTTCAAAATTGTGTTTCTGGCTACCCTTCGCCACCTACCCAAAAAGAAGAAGAAATGTGTGGTATATACACAATGAAATATGATATGCAAGTTTTGACGTTGAGCGAGTACCGTGAGCGCGTTCACGAGCGTTCCGAATTATTGACAGCAGCATCAGCTGTCATAATCGTGATATCTTAATCGGAACGCCAATTATCGGTGTCAGCGCTGTGAGCGATTATGTTCTAATTCGGAAAGCGCCGGAAACTAATGCATGCATCACTAGTGACAATAATCTATTTTTGTAATTCGTAAAAGAACGCAATATCAATCGTTTTGGAAATAAAATGGACGTAATTCTTTAAATATAGATTTTTTAAACTTATAAGTCTCAAGTTATGAATGTTTTTCCAAATGAAAAAAAGTCAATGATATTACGCACTACCAGTTTCAGAACGCACCTTCTAATGTTGCCAGTGGATTTTGTCATAAGCAGTGGGTAACTATGCATTGTGTATACACTGATTATTAGTAAGAGTAGTGTGTAACGCCTATTCACAGCTTATACATTGTATAGCTATACAATAGTTAAACAGATGTTTAACTTATTTTTATTAGTAAGGCTGTAAGGGTATTAAAACACGAATGTAGGGTTATCACACGAGGCGAACCCGAGTGTGATAATAGTATCACATGAGTGTTTTAATACCTAATTATGTACAGTTGCATACAAGACACTATCTACACTACACCCATGTTAAGAATAGGTACTCTTTAAAACGATCTGAAACCATAGGGTGTTGTACAGTGTTGTAAGAACTCTATGTAAATTCATGGAAAGTTTAATTTGCTGAGTATCTAATTCCTACAAACAAACTATGTACCTATAGGACAAACAAACAAAAAAAAAAACCGAAACAAAGTACATAAAAAAAAATTGCAATATATTGAACACAAAAACTGTTTCAGAAACTTTAATAGGGGATTTATAGCATGGGCGCAGATAAAATAATTTATAGATACATACTAAGCTGAAACATGTTTTTGAAACATACTTAGATTTTGAACTTTATCTCTGAATTGTAAGGTTCAAAGTTGAATGGGAAAATTTTACAGTTTTGGGTAGGTTGATGTGTTGGCGTCTGTATGTTGCGCGATTTATTTTAGTTTTCGTTTTATTTTTTTGTTTTCTGCCGCTGCAGCTTTAAAAATTAATACTTACTTAGGTATATTTTTTGTAGTGGGTTTTTCTTCAGCTTTTTATTTTTCGACACTATCTTTAATGTTACTTTCATACATAAAATCCAAACTTCCTAACATCCCTGCAAGTTATTTGAAAAAGTATCGGTAGCACGCATTTATTTATGTTTTTAGTGGTAAGACTGAAATTTTCAACTTCAATTTAAAAACACAATAAAAACTTTTTCACAAAAAATAAAACCGACATCCAAAAAAAACACTACAAAGTTATTTTTCAATTTGTAGTGTTTTTTTTGGAAGTCGGTTTTATTTTTTGTGAAAAAGTTTTTATTTTTCACTTTTTGGTTGTGGTACCTACACAAAACCCCCACAAAATTTGAATATCCATTACCTGCTAATGTAAATTACAGTGACAGCTGGAACTATTAGAATATCGTCCACATATACTAGATGGGAAAAATACGTATTATTGAAGCTAACTCAAAAACCCCTCATCAAATCTTGACCAAATTTATATGGGACCACTTCTGAAGTATGCCCTACCAAATAAAAAAAGAATCATCAAAATCAATTCGTAATTGGCGGAGTAATCGCGTAACAAACATACAAAAAAAAAAAAACGTACAACCGAATTGAGAACCTCCTCCTTTTTTAAGTCGGTTGAAAAGGAGATTCCATAGATCATCACGAAAACTAAAAAAAATCGCGGGACGTACAATGTTTTACCGTCTCGTAAAAAATTGGGTGAACAGAGTAGAAGCCTATGGCAGTTTTTTTTTTTTTCTAGCATGAAGTTTATTCAAATTATCAATAGATCAATTTCATTCTAAGTTACTGAAAAAATAAAACAAAATAAAAACTGCCGTATGCTTATGTAAACACGATACATCTCATGCTGCTGCCACTGCTACTCACACAGACTACTTAGAAATACTACCTGCTACTCGCGCTGCCCAGCGCTCAGCAAATTGCCCAAATGAGCGGTTTTTTGTGCGGAAGTCAAAGGTCAGTGCGTGTAAGTTTACATTAAGTCTGCGCGGCTCACTTTTCGCCACTGACTACATAGAGATACTACGTATCTTTTCGCCGAGCGCCTGGACGAATCGGACTGCGTGTCGCCTTGTTTTTTTACGATTTGCCAAAATGCCCTTCGCGTGGAGTAATAAAAAACACTAAAATTTTAAGAACTGCTTGAATCCAAAAAAAAAAAAATAAGGACAAAAACAGGCTATTACATGGGACTTAAACATAACTGGCGAATTGTGGGTGTACTATAGGTACACCTCTGCCCAACCCTTCGGGGAAACAAGGGGTGATGTTATGTTACGTTATATTGAGAGATTTACCATGTTATTTAAATACCATACACTTCCTATAGGTGTTCCCGTAATCTATCAGTTAAGAACCATTCTCCGTATCTTTTTCAAAATTTTAGACTCAATAGTTTCGGAGATAAGGGGTGGGGGAAAGGTAAATTCTCATCAATTTTCTTAAACGTCTTTTATAGCATTTATTTTTAAAATATAAAAAAGAGATCCTCACATTCCTCACAACAAGTCCTTCCATTTTATACAGGATTACTGGTAATTCGACGTATATCCGTCAGGGGCTGATAAAGGGGGCCAAATGCAACAAATTGAACCCCCCATATGTATGGCCGAAATTCAATAGTATTCGAGATATTTGAATTTTAAGGGTTTTTCGATATTTACCCAAAATTTGACATTTAATTCCAAATAAAAAAAAAACTACACATTTGAATGGGTACCATTAAAAATCATGTTGTAGCTAGCACTTCAATTAAGCTATGGACATAGTTAAAACTACTTAATTTAACAAAATAATTAAAATAATTAACGATATAAGAATAATATCTTACCAATATTTTTATTTTACGCTTCAAAAATGTTGCCTCCTTACAAAAATTTCTATGACATTAATCGTAAAAATAACTAAAAAAACTTGCCTATTCTGTAAGCTTTCCAAAAAGGTATAAAAGTCAATTTTAAAATACATAATTCGTGGCATGGCATGTGTTTGAAACGGCGCGGGGAGAGAATTTGTATTTGTATGAAATAAAATGCATTCAAAAATGTACGTCAAATTTTATTAAAAATTTTACACATCTTGTTCAAAATGAGCCCCTCTATTACGAATGCAAGTTCGAATTCTTTTCCTAACTTCGGTTTTCGTCACTCTTGATGAAAACGTTGTTCTCATCTGTTGCGCCGCGTTTATTATTCGCTGTCGAAGTTCTTCGACTGAATTTATTGGGGTCACATAAACTAATTCCTTCATATGACCCCAGAAGTAAAAAATCAAGTGGTGTGATATCAGGGCTTCGTGCTGGCCACGGAATTGGCCCTCCCCTCCCAATCCATCGGTTTGGAAATCTCTCATCTAGCCACTGTCGGACAGTAATCCGGTAATGTGCTGGGCACCCATCATGTTGAAACATGAGGTTGTTTTTTATTTCTTCGGGAACATCCGCCAACAAATCGTCTAGGTTGTTTCTCAAAAACTCCTCGTAATTTTCGCCGTTCAAATTTTGGGGCAAGAAATGAGGGCCCACCAAATAATTATCAACGACACCCATCCATACGTTCAGGGAAAATCTCATTTGCGACGCAGTTTCTTTTAGTTTTTTTGGATTCCTGCCTGCTTTAGGTGCCCAAAAATGTAAGTTATGGTAATTCGTTATACCATCCCGGTCAAACTTTGACTCGTCAGTCCACAAAATATTTCTTAGGAAATGTTCCTGGTCAGCGTCAGCGTTTAACATAAACCGAGAAAATTCGAGTCGCCTGGCAGGATCTCCCTCGTGCAATGTTTGGACAGGTTGATAATGGTACGGGTGTCTACCTGATAGATGTACTACCGACCACACTTTCCACTGGGACATACCGAGCTGTCTTGCAACAATGTTCGTTGAGATGTTTGGGTCATCAATAAAACACTGAAGAATGGTGTCCTCTTCGTCAGCCGTATACCGTCGAGGTCTGCCAGCGTTGAATTGTGCTCTCTGAACACTGCCAGTTTCAGACAATCGTCGATAGGTGCTCCCGAAAACAGTAACGTGGGGAATTCGACGATCGGGAAAGCGGCGTTGGTATTCTCGCCGAGCCGCAGCCGCGTTTCCATCGGCAAAACCATAACAAAACATAATGTCTGCGTATTCGTTATTAGCATACGAAGCCATGGTATCCGAAATAACAATGATAACAAAAATAATAACAAGAGAAACAAGAATTAACAATAATGATCGATAACAAATTAACGCGATGAGAGATTGGTTAATAGCAAGATAACAACACACGTGCTTGCGCGGCGTAGAGTCGAAACTTACTAAGGAAGGCGACGCGAGCACAGCAGACGCCGTGTGCTCCCCCACCCTCACACCCCGCCCCATCACGAAGAATTCCGCCAGTAAAATCGGTTGTTTTAGCAAGGATCATAAACTAAAACACACATTATTTCTCTCCCCGCGCCGGTTCAAACACATGCCATGCCACGAATTATGTATTTTAAAGTTGATTTTTATACCTTTTTGGAAAGCTTACAGAATAGGCAAGTTTTTCTAGTTATTTTTACGATTAATGTCATAGAAATTTTTGTGAGGAGGCAACATTTTTGAAGCGTAAAATAAAAATATTGGTAAGATGTTATTCTTATATCGTTCATTATTTTAATTATTTTGTTAAATTAAGTAGTTTTAACTATGTCCATAGCTTAATTGAAGTGCTAGCTACAACATGATTTTTAATGGTACCCATTCAAATGTGTAGTTTTTTTTTTATTTGGAATTAAATGTCAAATTTTGGGTAAATATCGAAAAACCCTTAAAATTCAAATATCTCGAATACTATTGAATTTCGGCCATACATATGGGGGGTTCAATTTGTTGCATTTGGCCCCCTTTATCAGCCCCTGACGGATATACGTCGAATTACCAGTAATCCTGTATGTCACACCGTACAGTTTGCAATTCATTTTTTTTTATTTTGATTTGCCCTTGAAAAGTGACCCCCATATTGAAAATGAATTTATTTAAGGCGCAGGGTTTCGTCCTTAACCGGGGTTCTGTCCCCACGTGTGTGCGGATGCGGGGTGAATCGGTGGTGGACATCTCGTTCGCCAGCCCCACTCTGTCGCCGCGTGTCATTGACTGGCGCGTCATGGAGGGGGTGGAGACGTATTCCGATCACCGGTACATCCAGTTTGACGTCTCCGCCCAGACCACAAGCGCGCCGGTCCGACAGGCCCCGAGTGGTCCGCGGTGGGCGCTGAAGCAGCTGGACCGGGAGCTCCTCCTGGAAGCCTCGATCGTGCAGGCCTGGGTGTCATCACCGGACAGGCCTGCCGACATCAACGACGAGGCGGAGTGGTTCCGGGAGGCCATGTCCGAGATATGCGACGTGGCAATGCCCCGGGTCCAGCCCGGACGTGCTTCGCGCCAGGTGTACTGGTGGTCACGACAGCTGACGACACTGCGCAATGCGTGCGTTGCTGCGCGACGCCGGTACACCAGGCACCGCAGGCTCCGTATTCGACCTCCGGATACGGAAGCCATTCAGGCGGAGCTGTACGAGGGGTACAGAGCGGCGAAGACCGCCATCCAAGCGGAGATCCTGCGGGCCAGGGCACTGGCCCGCGAGGAGTCGCTGGAGACTCTGAACAGAGACCCGTGGGGACGCCCATACAAGATGGTGCGGGAGAAACTCCGCCCATGGGTTCCCCCGCTGACGCAGAGTCTCCGGCCACAGCTTGTGGAGGACGTGGTGAGCGCTCTGTTCCCTTCTAGAGGGGAACATGCCTCCCCGCCCATGGCTCCGCCTACTGCGGTGCCCGATGCGGACCACACCGCCAACGACGACGACGATGCTCTGAAGGTGACCGAGGTAGAGATGAGGGCGGCGGTACGTAGGCTGAATGCCAGAAACACCGCCCCAGGACCCGACGGCTTACCTGGGAAAGCCTGGGTCCTGGCCTCAGAGGCTCTCGGGCCTCGACTAAAGGGGCTCCTAAGCGCATGCTTGAGGGGCCAGTTCCCGCTTCGTTGGAAGACGGGGAAACTGGTCCTCATCAAGAAGCCGGGGCGCCCTGCGGACTCTCCGTCCGCTTACCGGCCCATCGTGCTGCTCGACGAGGTGGGCAAGCTCTTTGAAAGAGTAATTGCAGACCGCCTCGTCGGGCGGCTGGTGCGGGTGGGGCCGGATTTGGCGGAGAGCCAGTTTGGTTTCCGCAGGGGGCGCTCCACGGTGGACGCCATCATGCGCGTGCGAGACCTCACGACGGGGGATGCGGTGGCTCGGGGTGGGGTCGTCTTGGCGGTGTCTCTAGACATCGCCAACGCCTTCAATACCCTGCCCTGGAGTTGCATCAGGGAGGCACTCCGGTATCACCGGATGCCAACCTACCTCTGTCGTGTGGTCGAGGCCTATTTGACGGACAGGGCCATCATCTACCCCGGTCACCAGGGAGAGTGGAACCGGCGAGAGATGTCGTGCGGTGTCCCACAGGGATCGGTCCTGGGGCCGCATCTGTGGGACATCGGATACGACTGGGTGCTGCGCGCCGACCTCCCCAATGGCGTCAGCGTCGTTTGTTACGCTGACGACACGTTGGTCCTAGCGCAGGGGAGGTCGCACCAGGTGGCGGTCGAACTAGCGACACACGGGGTTGCGACAATCGTGGCCAGAATCCGGCAGTTGGGACTCGAGGTGGCCTTGCACAAGTCCGAGGCCATGTGTTTTCATGGTCCTCGGAACGCGCCACCGTCGGGTTCCCAAATAACGGTAGGAGGGGTTCACATCGGCGTCGAGTCGACGATGAAGTACTTGGGACTCGTCCTCGACAGTCGGTGGAACTTCGAGGAGCACTTCCGACGTTTGGCTCCCAGACTGGACCGGGCCGGGGCTGCCTTGAAGCGGCTTCTGCCCAATCTAGGGGGTCGAAACGCCTCCTGCCGGAGGATATACGCGGGGATCGTGCGGTCCATGGCCCTGTACGGGGCACCGGTGTGGGCGCGTTCGTTGAGGCGGCGGCCTGCCCGCCGGTTGAACGCGTCCCAGAGGGTCATGGCCACCCGGCTGGTCCGGGGATACCGCACGGTCTCCGGTGAGGCGGCGAGCCTCCTTGCCGGATTGCCGCCATGGGATCTGGAGGCAAAAGTCCTCGCGCATATTTGGGAGTGGCGCGGGGAGGCGAAACGCCGGGGCCTGATTCCGATGCCGCGAGAAATCGCGGCACAGCGGACAGAGTTCCGACGGGATCTCATGGCGTCATGGAGAGTGCGATTGTCGCAACCCAGTGCTGGGCACGCCACTATTGCGGCGATAAGTCCCCTCTTTGAGGAGTGGCTGGAGAGGCGCCACGGCGTCCTCACCTTCCGCCTGACGCAGGTCCTCACCGGACACGGCTGTTTCGGGAGGTACCTGTTTCGGATAAGGCGGGAGGAAACGCCCGGGTGTCATCACTGCGTCGATCGCCCGGAGGACACGGTGGAGCATACGGTGGAGGTATGCCCGGCTTAGGCAGAGCACCGCCGTGTCCTCGTGGAGGCGATCGGTGGCGGGGGTCTCTCGCGTCCGGCCCTGGTCCAGGCCACGGTACGGAGCGAAAGGGCATGGGAGGCCGTCACCTCCTTCTGCGAAGCAGTAATGCTCGCGAAGGAGGAGGCGGAGCGCGTGAGGGAGAGGCAAATTTCGCGCCCTCACGCCCCTAGCCGCCGCAGGAGGAGACGCCCTGGGCGTCGGGAATCGGTTGCCGATTCCCGGCCACCGTAGGCGCGGGCTTGCGGACGGTGAGCAATGGGTAGCTCGCCGTCCGGTAAGGACCAAGCCCGGGTCGACGGCGCGTTGTGTTCCACGCGCGCCTCAAAGAGATGTCAGCGAATGAAGGGGTCCGATGAGACCATTGCCTGCCGGGGTTGCGGGAAAGTCTGAAAGGGATACCGTGGCCCCCTGGCATTGCACAGGCAACAGAAGGAACACGGGTGGGTTTTAGTCAGTAAGAGTCTGACACGCCCTCCCGCTCCACCCAGAGCGGGAGACGTCATTTGATGATTTCCCAACCAAAAAAAAAAAAAAAAAAAAAGGTTTCCGTCTTCGTCTTTTTCTTTACGTGTAAAGAGTAAAGAAAATAACCACACTTTTGTACTTTTTCAATGTTTTTCGTTGTTTTTTTCATCATATTGCTCATATTACTCATCATAATCCATCACTGAAAGCAGGTTGACATTAGACATTTTATGGTATATTTTTAATTATAATTATAATTGTTAGTGAGGGTATAAACTGCTTTTATAGACAATTAAGAGGTGTGTTTGAAGATTTTTTTTAAGCATTAATGTATGTTTAATTATGATTTGAGTTCCATCACTGTATTAAAATAAGACTTGAAAATATCATTCTTTTTTTTTTTGGTCAAAATTATTTACGGTTTAAGAGATACACTGCTTTAAAAAACCCCGTTTACGGAACCCTGCGCCTTAATTTACACGTCGCGTCACGTTTGGGTCGCAGAAATTCATATGTGTACCAAATTTCAACTAAATTGGTCCAGTAGATTCGCAGCAAATTGGCTGAGATGGACATACAGACAGACAGACAGCCAGTCAGCCAGACACACGAGTGATCCTATAAGGATTTCCATTTTGTCATTTGGACGTACGGAACCCTAAAAACCACAAAATAAAACACACTTTCGTGGACGCAAGCTCATCGGCATACGCTACAGCCGTTTACTGGAGAGAGATAGACGAGTGTGATTAGGTGTGAGGGCTTCGTTGTCTTCTGCAGCGGTCGACACGTGGGTGAGAAGGCGGCTGTTTAAAGTTCACGACACCTGGTAGAGAATATTGAAGCTTAAGCTACTCTTAATGACGAATTAAAATCAAAGGTCATCGATGGCCACATTCAGGCCTCTTTTGAAAATAAAAATAAACATCTATCCGATCTGGAGCAGATGCAGACGTGATATTAGGTATTTCATCCGATGGTTTGCGTTCGATTATGTTATGGAGAGGCTCTACCTTCTTCTACAAAGACATTTTTTTTTTTAATTTGATATCTTTTTAAATAATGAACATAATTATGTATTATCTTCTCTCGATCCTGCTTCTGAATTTCCTCAAGGCAACTGCCCTCATTCGTTATCAAAGACTCAAGGTACACGAACTCACTGACTTCCATAAAGCCGTCGAGTAGGTAGATTTGAGCTCGGAAGTAGATGATCACGGTCTACCACCATTACTTTCATCTTGGCATGGTTGATCTTGATTGATTGATTGTATTTTTTATTATGTAAACTATAAACTATTTTTTACTTTAAAAGGTTAAAATTTAGATTTTATTTCATATACTTACATTAAATTGCTTAAATACAATACAAGCATCAAGCTTCCCGGCTTCGCACGGGTTACACTAAATACTACTTAACTAATTAATTTAATATAAGAAAAAAAAAAACGTGAATTTTTCCGGTATTTTATACATAAAATGCTATTCAGGGCGGAGAAAAATACAACAAATCAAAGATTATAAAAGTCGGTCCAGCCATTCTTGAGTTGTAACTATACCGACTTTGTAAATTTGTAATATAGATATAGTTTTAAATAACACAACTATTTACACTAGGTACGCGGGCGACGTACCCGATGATGGGAAGAGACCTGACTGAATTACCATAATGTCTTGGAAGTTAGGTACTGAGGCCTTTGGTGGGGGATGCAACATGAGTCGATGCGCCATCCCATCTTCTTAATCTTCCGGGCTTTTCGGGGGTGGCTGCTGCAGATGCGAAAAACCTCAAACAGCCCAAATACTCCAATCTTTTGGGACTTACGACTCTTCACGTGACCAGAAAGCTGGCCAAATTATTATTACATAATATTATTTTTTATAGAAAGAAAGAAAAATATTTTATTTGGGACACGCACAGGAAGGATACAAACAGTAATAATAATTTAAAAAAAAACAAAATTATATAAAAATAAAATAATAGGTAAAGGAGCATAAACAAAACTACCACGTTAATAACGACCTGCTGGCCTAACCTAACATGACACACACGACAATTACTCGCTCTCGCGTGAGTAATTTTTGTCTATTTCGGTCACTTCCTCGTTTTCTGACAGCACTTCCATACAAAATAGTCGACTCCTTCTGTCAAAATTGATGTTTTCTCTACAAACTCTAATATGGCACCATAGTTATCTCGATTTTTGACAATTCAACACGAGATAATCTCCGATTTTTCTATCATTTAGTCGTATTTACTCGTCGTCGATTTTGACGACGAGAAGAGTAGACAAAATTATGATACAAAAAAAAACTCCAAAATAACATGGCAGTTTCATAATTGTACTTATTTTAGTCATCATTTTATTTTACAATATATTAATAATGAAAATACTTAGTTAAAATACTTAGTTACTACTATTTATATTGGAACGACGTGTTTTATATGGAATTTTTCGTTTTTTGTATGGAAAATATGAAAAAATATTACCTACATGTTGAGTGTTAGGGGTTTATGGATTTCATATAGGGGGTCGAAATTTTCATTATTTTTGCGATAGGACACACCGTTTTCGAGTTATAGGCAAAAGAAAAAAAAAAAAAACAGTATTGTTTTTGCACCCTCGAGGTGTTGGTGTGAATTTTAGTTCATTTTTTAATCGCGATTAAATACTTAGACAATCAACATTTTAGGTGAAGAACGTAAAATTCTGAATAGCAAAATTGCCATTTTCACTAAATTAATAGCTCAGTGCCGTCAAACTAAAATATAGTTAAGTTGTGTCACTTTAGTCTATTTCAGAATGGAAAATCGTCGGTTGACAGGAATAATCTAAATTTTGCTGATTTTTAGTCTAGTTTAGAGGCATTTGTGACAAGAAAATCGGCACCATTGAATTAATGAAACGGAATCTCAAGCCGATGTTGCTATCATAAAAATAATTTGTTTTTAATAACTTGCAACATCGGTTTCTCGTCGCGAGATATAGAACTGTCAAAGTGCCTTTTTCGAGATATCTCGTCGTTTACGGTCATGTTAGGGATTAGAATGACGTCAGAATCGTAGACAAATTTCGACAAAACGAGATAAAGAGCTTTCTCGCGCTTGTCATATTAGCCCTGCTGTGCGAGACCAAAAAGGTAACTCAGCCTAATACGGCGACATAAAAAAAAAACCACCACGCTGGTATTCTGTTAACGCCTCAGACTAAGTTTCCTTAGTCTGAGGATAGGGCCCACTGTGATGCCACCAATGACTTATAAATTTATAAGTCAATGGATGCCACGGACACACAATGGACTGACTGTGCGTTTGCACTGGCGAAACATTTACAACAAAACATGTTGAAATCTTTAGTTTCTGTCAAAGTTCCATACAATATTTGACAGGAACTAGAGATTCCAACATGTTTTGTTGTGATGTTTCGCCAGTGCAAACCATTGACATAAAAAACATGTTTTATAATGTTTAATGTTTTCTATGTCAATGGTGCAAACACGTGCACAACGTGCAAACGCTCGACGTTCCATCCAACAGCACTTGTCCATGGTATAGATAGACTAATATCTATGGTGACAAGCGAAGGGACGCGACGCGGGTGCACTGCGAATCTGCGAAACTGTGTTTTAAGACTTTTAAGGACGGTCGCACAGTTGTCGCAGGGAAAGCCGCTTCGTCACGTTTATCAGTTCGAACTGCTAGGGACCATGTCTCCAAAATAGCGTGATGCCGACGCAATGCCGCTGAGAAGCCGCTTGCGTCACTTTATGGAAGTGTTGCTCTGAGTACTCCGAGCGCAGATGTGAGGTATCGTATGAGTAATGACTGACCAAATACCTGTTACGCTAACGTAAGGGTTACTCACAGGTTTATATAATAATATACTTTACATCCCACTTCTGATGTCGGAGTGAGACATTGGAGAGGGGTCGTGTTTCCATGTGTTGACATTGTTGTGGGCTGTTTGTGGATCTCGGGTAATTAAAAGATGATAACAGCTTCTTAAACTTAGTTTATGTACTTACTTTTGGTCTTTACAGTTAGGTTCACAAATCACAATTAATAACTATTGTCATAATTAATCTGGTCCATTAACAATAATAATAGAAATAAAGTAATATAACTTGGTATTTAATCTATGTGCGCACGCATCTCATGAACGTGTGACAGTTCCTAGGGCTGATGGGTGACTGGCGCTCCTGTTGTTTCCGGCGCCCTCGCCCTGCGGTCCTTAGACTCCGTCATAGCGCACCGACTGTATAGAGTACTTGAGTCGGCAACACTGTATTTCATCCTGCCATCCTGTGCGACACAGGACCTCGTGTGTTCATCCTGAAACAATATTTCACAGAGCACAGTACATCACTCTCACGCTCGGCCACAAATAAGATAATTGGCTTCTTGATTTGACAAGAATTACAATTCTTTTTTTTCAGATTCGAACTCAAATTCAAGATCAACATTTCCATTTTAGGAATCACCAAAGCGTCACAGAATTCGATAACATAATACAACGATTTCAAGTTGTATTACGAAACAATTTGAACAAACCAAAGCGCGTCCAAACATAACAAGAACCAGTTCACTTCCTGACGGCTACACATAGCCCGGCAATAACCATTGCTTACGTGAACCTGCGCACAGGAACACCGAGTCGTCACATGACTCTACGGTCATAAACATTACCCGACCCCCAGCCAGAGCCACCAGCACACGGTGTACCCACACAGTGGGAAATGCCGGCTTCTAACGGACTACGGCTACTGCGTGACCTCTGCCGTGGCCAATTCGGTCGTGAACTTTACAAGATGTCCTAATAAACTATGATGAACTAGGAACCAAATGAAATGACTAACTGTACAAATAAACACAGTATGATAAATATGATTACTATACAGTTTTTTTTATTGTATAGGCCCACGAACGCACGGACGTAATAAAATCGCGGCGATTTTTTTTCATGTACTGGTTTTTCAACAGCTAAGCGCCGAGAGTTGAAAATCCAACAGTGTGTTTTTTCACCGCGCTGGAACGAGTGCGTCCCAACGGGTTGGATTCTCAACGCTCGGCTAAACTCCGAGAGTTAAAAATCAAGTGCGCGATAAAATCCCGCCGCGATATTTTTAGGTCCGTGCGAACGTCGCGTCGGCTAAAAGTTGGCTCTATTCTACTCTATTATCAAGTCTAGCAGCCCTGGAACAAACGTTCAGTGTGACCATATGTGGCAATTTTCTGTCTTTTTGGCAGGATTGACCTCTTATTTTAAACATTGGTTATTTCTTTGGGGCGACGAGGTTTTTGTGATTGTGATATTTGTGATATAGCTCCACTATTCCATCATAATTTCTATTCTTTCATCAACTCAAATCATAAACAGAATTCCAGCCAGTAAATATACATGCCATAGACATAAAATTCTATCAAATTTAGATTTCAACAGTTTTCACCAGCTAAACTAGTATTTTCTTTCTTTCTTTTCTTCGTGTGAAATTAAAAAAAAAACACTTTCTAACTTAAAACAGCAATCGTTTAGAATTAAAATTATTTTATTATGCTTTAATTACTTACCTACTATCTAACGCGAATCGAACTAACGCTACGACGCGACGGTATGTAAATTACAATTCGAATTTTCCCGCCGGCCATGCGATAATAATGTTTTTATTGTATTATGCTAATTAATAAATTCCTAGAGTTACCTACATACTATCGAACGCAATGACGTGATAACGCCGGGTGAAGGATAGATAACTAGGTAGGTACGTACAATTCCAAGTTTTTCTCGTTTTTTTTTTTTTTTTTTTTCTGGCTTCCTTTATCGATACTGAACCTACCCTTAAGCTATGGCACGCAATTTTTACTTTAACACTCTGTCTAATAGTGATAAGGTGAAAATCATTGACTTATAAAACATATTTAAAAGTCAATGGTGAAAATCCATTAAAAAAAAGTTGACAGATTGTAGTAGGTTGATGTGCTGGCGTCTGTACAGTGGAGCTGGGGGTAAGTTGACAATATTTTGGCATTTTTTAGTCGCTTCTTTGGCGAGATTTGGCAGGTTTAACCAAACTATGGCAAAATCGGTAATTAGATGGTCACACTGCAAACGTCAATTCGTCTTCCGTCATGAAAATGATCGGTCATTGCTATGCGTTTGCACTTTTGTAGGTCAATGGTTTGCACTGGCGAAACATCCCAACAAAATATTATGTTGAAATCTTTAGTTTTTGTCAAAGTTCCTTAGAATATTTGACAGGAACTAGAGATTTCAACATGTTTTGTTGTGATCAAAGGCATGTAACTGTGCGTTTGCACTGGCGAAACATTCACAACAAAACATGTTGAAATCTTTAGTTTCTGTCAAAGTTCCATACAATATTTGACAGGAACTAGCGGTTTCAACATGTTTTGTTGTGATGTTTCGCCACTCGCCAGTGCAAACGCACAACTATGAGTCATTGAATCATTGGCCGCTTTCCGAATTAGAGCATAATCGCTTACTGCGCTGACATCGATAATTGGCGTTCCGATTATGATATCACGATTATTACAGCTAATGGCTGTCAACAATTCGGAACGCTCGTGAACGCGCTCACAGTACTAGCTCAAAACTTGCATATCATTTTTGTTTGTGTTTAAACCACAATTTCTTCTTCTTTGTTTAGGTAGCGAACGGCAGCCAGAAGCATAATTTCGAAAATGCCACGTTAGTTTAAAGATATGATGCAAATCAAAACAAAACACCACGTCCTTTTTGACAGCGCTTATGGTGATATTACCCCGCATTCCGAGTTACGATGTAATCGATTTGAGCGTGCTAACAGCCGTACCGAATTAACGTGGACGCGATAACGTTTCGTCTTGAATCGTCATAGATGACGTCATGACGTGCGCCATCTTGCGATAACGCCGACCATGCCTTTTACTAATGTGAGCGCTGTCAAAAATAACAGTTGTGCTGTTTTGTTTTGACTAAACCCGTAACCCCGGCAGGCAATGGTCCCATCGGACCCCTTCACTTGCTGACATCTCATTGAGGCGCGCGTGGAACACAACGCGCCGTCGACCCGGGCCTGATCCTTACCGGGTGGCGAGCTACCCATTGCTCACCGTCCGCAAGCCCGCGCCTACGTTGGCCGGGAATCGGCCTGCGATTCCCGACGCCCAGGACGTCTCCTCCTGCGGCGGCTAGGGGCGTGAGAGCGCGAATTTTGCCTTTCCCTCACGCGTTTCGCCTCCTCCATCGCGAGCATTACTGCTTTGCAGAAGGAGGTGACGGCCTCCCATGCCCTCTCGCTCCGTACCATGGCCTGGACCAGGGCCGGACGCGAGAGATCCCCGCCACCGATCGCCTCCACGAGGACACGGCGGGGGTGCCCTGCCTAAGCCGGGCAGACCTCCACCGTATGCTCCACCGTGTCCTCCGGGCGATCCACGCAGTGATGACACCCTGGCGTTTCCTCCCGCCAGATACCGAACAGGTACCTCCCGAAACTCCCGTGTCCAGTGAGGACCTGCTTCAGGTGGAAGGTGAGGACGCCGCCGTGGCGCCTCTCTAGCCACTCCTCAAAGAGGGGACTTATCGCAGCTATAGTGGCGTGCCCAGCACTGGGTTGCGACAATCGCACTCTCCATGACGCCATGAGATCCCGTCGGTAGTGATGGATTAGTTAGCATTCGCATTCATAGTTAGCATGCGAATGCTCATTAAGTATTTAGCAAATGAAATGTAGTTTCTAAATTATGTGACGTGCGAAGTGAATTTATCGCTTCGCATTTCACCTAATAATACGTCAGAGCGCCGATGACGATGCGACGCAGTGGTAGCGTGCGCTCTCCGTCGCACCCACGGGAAGTCGGGAATACTAAATCTATCGGTTATATTTCGTTCGCGAGTGAAATTTATTAGCAGGTTCTGCGAACTTGCGAAGAATGGGTTAAGCAATTGTCATCTTATTATCTTTGATTTGTGCGTACTTAGGGTCATATATTGAATGAATGCTTGTGATTGTTTAATTTATTTAAATTATTAGCATTAGCAGGGTAAGGCGAAGAATGATGTTTAGCCATTATTACCTTATTGTCTTTGATTTGCTCGTACTTAGGGTCGTGTATTGATTGAATGAATGCGTGATTGTGTTTTGCATTAACAAAATTCACATACTTCATTATTATCAATTATCGTCATATTAGCAAATAGCACAGCAATAGCAATTAGCAGCTAAGACTCAAGAATTCACATGCTAATGAAATTAATGCGAAATCGCATTAATTGTCATTACTACCCGTCGGAGCTCTCTACGCTGTGCCGCGATTTCTCGTGGCATCGGAGTCAAGCCCCGGCGTTTTGCCTCCTCGCACCACTCCCAAATATGCGCGAGGACTTTTGCCTCCAGATCCCATGGCGGCAATCCGGCAAGGAGGCTCGCCGCTTCACCGGAGACCGTGCGGTATCCCCGGACCAGCCGGGTGGCCATGACCCTCTGTGACGCGTTCAATCGGCGGGCTGTCCGCCGCCTCAATGAACGCGCCCACACAGGTGCCCCGTACAGGGCCATGGACCGCACGACCCCCGCGTATAGCCTCCGGTAGGAGGCGTTTGGACCCCCTAGATTGGGCAGGAGCCGCTTCAAGGCAGCCCCGGCCCACTCCAGTCTGGGAGCCAAACGTCCGAGGTGCTCCACGAAGTTCCACCCACTGTCGAGGACGACTCCTAGGTACTTCATCGTCAACTCGACGCCGATGTGAACCCCTCCTACCGTTATTTGGGAACCCGACGGTGGCGCGTTCCGAGAATAATGAAAACACATGGCCTCGGACTTGTGCAAGGCCACCTCGAGTCCCTACTGCTGGATTCTGGCCACGATTGTCGCAACCCCGTGTGTCGCTAGTTCGGCCGCCGCCTGGTGCGACCTCCCCTGCGCCTGGACCATCGTTACGTAAGCGTAACAATTATTGACAGCCCTCAGCTGTCATTATCGTGATAACTTACTCGGAACGCCAATTATTATCGATGTCAGCTGTGAGCGATTATGTTCTAATTCGGAAAGCGGCCTTATTAGTAAAAGGTGCAAGAAAGATGGTGCACGTCATGACGTCATCTATGACGATTCAAGACACAACGTTATTACGTCCACGTTAATTCGGTACGGCTGTTAGCACGCTGAAATCGATAACATTGTAAATCGGAATGCACCCATTGCAATGTTATTGACATGGGTATTGATTGATTGACTGGCACCTTTGTTTTTGTGAAATAATTGTGAAGCTGACTGCTGGGATCTGTCGCTGCTTCGCGATCGAATCCGAGTAAGGAGGACCAAATAGATTAGGAAATGATGTACCTATATTTAGTGTTTTAATATTCTGGTGTGTATTTTATTATATGCTTAAATCTATTTTTTGCCATGTAATATACCAAAATAAAAAAACCTGTCTTAACAAGATGCAACGCTGGTTTTTTTTAGAGGACCCGAAAAAACGAAAATACAAACCACCAAAAAAAATGGCAGAAATAAAATCAGAATCTGTGGTTCAAATAACATCACAACAATGGAAATTCACGGTATGCGCGCGAGATGTTGGACCCAAAGAAGCAATTTTCATCACAGGAAGTATTCCAGCGTTTGGTGAGTGGAACTATGACAAAATAGTTATGCTTGACCGTGAAGAAGGTACAAATTTGTGGTGGAAATCAATTATAGTTCCAAACACCTGTGACATATTGTACCGTTATGGTAAATGTATTCTGAATGAGGCTAACCCTAAGGATATCCCCATTCTCCAATGGGAAACACATCAACAGCCACGCATTCTCAAAGTAACGGTGCTACACCCTTATATTGATACCTATGGTTTTTATGATGGCAAACAATCGGTATCTTCTGGTTGGCTCACAGCAACTACATTGCTGCAGTTTAAATTCATGAATAATCCATTGAGACTCAAGAGTTGTCTGGCTAAAAGAAATATGAGTATAAAAGTTACACCCGTTAAATTATCTTTTGGGACGGAGGTGCAGACTGATGATGAATCCCATAGCATGGATACAGATGGAGCTGCATCAGGAGTGCGTGTTGATAACTCTACTCTCAATGATGATCCATCTGTTTGTGGTATGAAGCCACAGGAGCAGTTTGGAAGAGAATACAAACCAGATGATGTGTTACTCATAAATGTTGTGGCTCCAGATATAACATATCTTGCATATCTTGTGGACTTCTATTGCTACAGCAGTCGTGCTGTATCCGAAGACCCCCCGTGCCATGTGGGCTATACCTATGTGCTGCCCAATATGTTTAAGTCATCTGAGGGTACTATGGATCTGCCTGTGACATGCAATGTGAAACATCGTCCTTTAGGAACTGTAAATATTGGATATTTAATAGTGAAGCCTATGCCTGAGCAGCTATGTAACCTTCAGGTATCATTTGCCAAATATTGGGATCCATCTTGGACTGGTCTGGAGGTTGGACATCGAGGTTTAGGTGCTAGCTTTAAAACCAAAGAGTTAGTATCTTTAACCATTTAAATTGAGACTCAATATTGTTCTATTGTTTAGCAATAATTTTAAATAACATAATTATGATAATTTTCAGTGGAGATGCCATTCGTGAAAATACCATAGCCTCTCTTAAAAAAGCAGCTGCCAGTGGTGCAGACTTGCTAGAATTTGATGTTCAGCTGAGCAAAGATATGGTACCAGTTATTTATCATGACTATTATGTATGTATATCATTGAAAAGAAAGAGGGAAGTTGACCAATTCGATATGTTTGAAGTACCTGTGAAGGATTTGACTTTGGAACACCTACAGAAACTTAAGGTATGCTATGATATCATTACCTACTTTTCCTTGATTTACATCTTTAGACATCTAATTATTTTCACCATGGTCATTGCTATAATATGATGCAGACAATGGAGTTGCTGTCCTGTTTTCGCCTTGCAACGCCATTTCTGTCTTCATGGTGGAGGTACATTGACTATTTTAATTCGATTAGACAGGTACATTCAATAAGCTAACAGTCAACACTGGTTTTTTTGCTGTGGCTCATGTATGGAGTTATAGGACGTCAGTGTAAAATTAAGAAGTCGGTTAAAAAAACAGGCTTCAGTTCTGGCTCGGTCCCAGGGAGGTTCTGGGGGTCATGACCCCCGCCCCCCCCATTACTCGTAAATAGGTACTTGAGCAACAGTGACCCCGATGTGCATAAGGTGGAGTCTAGTAATTGCAACTAAAAATATTGCAATCCTCACCTAATGGCTTGATAATTCTATATTTATAAGCACAATGTATTTTTTTAAAGATTTGATAGTAAGTTAATTTTATGTAGATTTATATTGCCGTCATATATAAAGGAAGTGGTAAAGAATAATAATAAAATTTACTGTTTATTCTACGGGTGCTGATACTGTAAAATTTCAAAAACATGCCTTGAATAATAGTTCATAGGAGTTCTTTAGCTATGCCTTTAAAATAAAGTCCAATTTTGCACAAAATAACTTTTTAGCCCTGGGATGGGTAATTGCAAATATTTACCTACAAATAGTGATGGGAACCTTATCGTGATTTTATAGACTGGCATGGTAACAAAAGTGAAAGTCAGGGATATAGTTTAATAGATTTTTATTTTACGCGTAATCATAGCACAACATCGATTATTATTTAAATTAAGGAATTATGACTCTTTACTTAAAATATTCAATGCTCAGTAATCCATTAGTAATCAAACAGACTTTTTTACTCTTATCTTTAAGCTCCATCACGTGGAGATCGGAAGCTATTTTAGTTTCCCAATCTTTCGAAAGTTCAGGTGGTCTGCCAGGCGTTGGCTGTTTGGCACCGCGCGTTCCATATAGACGGTGAATAATAGTTGACCTCGGGACTTCGTATTTTATGGAGGCTTCGCAGTTATTCATCTTTTTTTGCCGTACCTACATTTTCGACTGCTTCTATTAGATCAGTTAAAGAATATTTTGTCTCTTTTTTACGTTTATATTTTGGCATCTAAAAAATAAAAGAAAAAAAATACGAAACAGTTAAATTAATGTTATTAACTACCATTAATTTAACTGTTTCGTATTTAGAATAATCATCCCTTGAATGAATTCAAATGACATAGACAGCATTCTGCAATCCAGCATAGTATGGAAGTGTGGATAAGTACCCTATCAATAAAATATTACTTATCGACATAGTCATTTTCACTGTCACATCACTAGCATTTTCATACTTCATACAAAAACCGTCAGTCAATTGCAACTAACCTAAAAATTAAAAAATATTTGCAATAACCAGACCTTTGATTTTTAGTCCGGTAAATGTAATTGTATCCAATCATACATAACTCGGAGTAGATTTATCGTAGATGAAACAAATACCTACGTTAAAAGTAACTTACCATGGTTAACAATCACTCTCCTTGTGAACAAACCTTCGAAAAACCACAAAAAACTGAATTTTACATCAAATTTTGCCCCGCGTGTTAAAAATAACTGTCATTCACATAGTAAAAAACATAAATGGCGCAGATATCTCAAGAATATCTCCGCCATCTGTTTTTTTAATTGATAATTTTAGTAATGAAAAAAAAAAAAAAAAAAAAAAAAATTTGTAGTTATCCCTGTCGTTGTTCCGAACGGTGATCCTAGAGGGAGTTATTTACGATAGTTGCATTAACCAGATAATAGCAATTACAAGACTCCACCCATCTTCAAATCCATCCCAAAAAAAAATCTAGGACATTTTCATAGTTGCTTGGCCTTTCCTGCATAAGTCGACATTGGTGCCGATTCTCTTGTACACCGGACTAAACTAACTAAACTATCACTAAAATTCCTTACTTTTGGCTATGAAAATCTTAACGCTATTCTGTAGTAAAAAGTCTCTAAATTTAAAAAATATTTTGACACAACTAAATCGAATTTGACAATTGCGACTCCACGTGGATGTAATTGTTTGCCCTACCACGTGAGTTTTTTTAGAGCCGGAGGCGCGCAATGGGGGCAGCCTCGACGTGTTTTTTATGGAATTTTACACTTTTTGTATGGAAAAAAAAAAAATTACCTTCGTGTTGAGTATTAGGGGTATAAGGGTTTTATAACGGGGGTCGAAATTTACATTATTTTTGCGATAGGACACACCATTTTCGAGATATAAGCAAAAGAAAAGAAAAAAATCCAGTACAGTACTGTTTTTGCACCCGAAGTCGAGATGTTCGTGTGAATTTTAGTTCATGACAACTAATAATATTCCACACCATTTTCAGTGGCGATTAAAAATGGTCAGAATTAGTTAGAAAATTAAAATTTTAGGTTAATAACGTCAAATTCAGAATAGCAAAATTGTCATTTTCACTAAATTAAAATCTCAGTACAATCTTAGTGCTGTCAAACTAAAATATAGTTAAGTTGTGCCACTTTAGTCTATTTCAGAATGGGAAATCATCGTTTGACAGGAGTAAACTAAATTTTAGTGATTTTTAGTCTAGTTTAGACGCATTTGTGACAAGAGAATCGGCACCAATGCACATACGGGTATTCTAGCAATTTAGGCGGTCATAAATCGATTTCTTAAAACTTGTCTCAGGTAGAAAAAAAGTGTTACTTGACAATGTTGAATAGACATAGAACAATAGCCGACCCTTCCTGATACCCATTTGTATGCGCCCGCGCCGGTGTCTCAGTCGGAATGCGATCGTTCTGCTAAGTACACGTATCCATTTTGGCAAATTGTGAAAAACAGTTATTTAAACAGTGAATATTTTTTGTTCTGGAGTTGCTTTAAATAAAACTGTGATGGATTCGAGTACATCAGGTAAGAACACATTATAATATATTAGTTTTATGTAATTTTTTCGAATAACTCATAATGTTTTTGAGGTTCGAAATAGTACTCAAAATTATTGTCAAATTACCCCTTTTTTTATTTTCAAAAAGGTTTTTGTTATACTTCAGGGTGCGTCCCAGCTGTTTAGTAGATTGCAAATGAAACAAGAGTGTTTGTACTCAGTTATCAAATCAACACTGACCGTGATCTCCCGTGAAGTTGACATTCTTGGGGTTTCAAAGGCGACATTAAAAAACCACGTGATTTAATTTTTTATTTTAATTTAAAGGCCGAAACCAAATAAAAGATCAATGCCGCATAGCAAAGAAGCAATAGAAATGCTTCTTTCTGCTGAGCCCAATACCAACTGCGGAAGTTCTTCAGAGGAATCTGCGGAGGAAATGACTGACGAAGAGCTTTGATAAGATTTTAATAATTTGTGGTTTATAAACTTGTTTTGTTTTTCTTTTTAAATACATACTGTTCATAATTTCATTTTTTTTTTAATCTATGCACTCCTAAAAGATTTTACAACTAATGAAAGATATAAAAACCGAATTTAATATATAAAAAGAAACAAAATAATATTGGCCGCCTAAATTGGCAAAATACCCCTATGTGCAATGTAACTCTTAGTTCTGTTTGTTCTGTTGAAATGTAAATCAAATCCTAAGAAAACAAAATCTATTCCAGGCGAGGTGTTAAAATTTTGAGGCTTGCTTCTCTCGCTTGTCTTGATTCTTGAGCTTTTCCTCATAAGTCGACAAAGCAAGTAATTCTTAGTTCGTTTGGAATGATTAAAAGAAAATCTAACGTATCCGAGAGTGCAAAATTTTTGAGCTCGCTTTGCTATCTACGTTTTCATATTTGCTTGGCCTTTCCTGCATAAAGTCGATAATGTGAGCGGTGGGAAATACCCAAAACAAAAGAATATGGTCACAGTATAAGCGAAACAGTAAGATTATTTTTAGCCCATTCTACTAAATAAAAATCTTAAATTCAAGATTTTTGAAAACTGCCACTAAAGGGGTTAAATAGGGGAAGTTTATATGGGAATTCGCCATTTTTAACCGACTTCCCAAAAAGGAGGTTATCAATTCGGTTGTATTTTTTAAAATATATACAGAGTTGTTACTACAGAGGGGCTTTCCTTTAAACTGCCTATAATAGGTACCATTTTCAAGCTCTATACCAAAAATCAATTAAATAGGAGCAGTAGTTTAGTCGCAAATGTTTTTTTAAGTTTTTGCCCGTTTGAACTCTATGTATCTTTCCTAACAGCTGATGTATGTCTATACGCATAGGTCATCCACCTTAAAACGATGAATCTGAGTATAACCTACGATGCGTTGTTGCCGCTCTGACGCAAGTCACAAGTACAACCAAATTTTTTTCGCTAAAAAGATGGCAAAGCAAACAAGGAAGCAATAAATACACACACTTGCACTTTAATTACGAGAGTGACAATCATAGCAAAACATCCCGCGCGTAAAAGAAATAGGTCAGTGTGTTGTTATTGCATCCTAGATCCTTGCGCGATCGGTAAGTGGGGGCAGTGGGGCCTCAGTGCGCCGACGCTATCCTTTCGGAACGTATGTTACGTAACACGGAAGCTCCTGCGTCTCTTTTGTTTTGCCGAACACGCGCGAAGACAATAGGGATGATGATTAAAAAAATGTTTTTAGTCCGTAATGTAGATTATGAAAAAATAACGTACACGTATTTTTACTTTTTTTACGTTATCAAAAGATAACGGCGATACATTGAGTTATAATGTGCCATGACGTCACTTGTATGTAGATTTTATCCATACGTGTGACGTATCAACCCCCACTCCCCAACTTTAATGCGTTGTATTTGAATCATTTTTTATTAATATGATAAAGCAAAAAATACGTGTCTAATATTTTTTTATTATCTGACTGACGGACTAAATAGAATTTCTTTTTTTTGACCCAGGCATCATCCCTATTATGATTTTGTTTTGTTATTGTGATAGGACACTAAATACGTTTAAGTCAATGTTTCTTTTTTTATTGTGACAGGACACGTAACATCGGATAATTATTATTTAGTGTTGTGTTTTTCTTGTGATTTACTGTTTCTTATTGTGATAGGACACGTAATTAAGCGTTGGTTGTGTGTGTGTAAAAAAAACAATTGTTGACAAAAAAATAGGATTATCGTTGCTAAGCACTTTAATTTGTGAAATGCTAAACATTTCATAAATTAAATTGCTTAGCAACGAACAGTGATTTAATTAGAAAAATAAATAACACACGACGCGCCCCGGCGCGCGCGCGACGTTGCCGCTTTGTTACCTAGGTATCTAAGGTCAGTTAAATTTATTTACACAGGGTCGTTGCGTTTTATTCTGATTTGTAAGCTATTTAGTTTGAAAAATCAAATCAATCAAATATTTTTATGCTTTTTATTTTTATACCGTATAGAATTAATACTAAACGTATAGTATACGTAGTCTAATTTAATGCTCCTCTGTCATATCAACTCTGTATATGTTATGAGAACATTAATACTGCCTCGTTGGTCTAGTGGTCGCAAGCGCTACTGCTGAGCATGAGGTCTTGGGTTCGTTTCCCGGGTCGGGCAAAGTGTTATTGGGTTTTTCTATCTGGAATTTCTCAGTAGCAGCCCGGAGTCTGGATTTGTGCCCGGTTGATTATTACCTAGATAAGTTTGAAAACGCCCATTAGGTACACAGTATATTTTAAGTAATCATTTTAGTTCACCACACCGTAGGTCCCATAAAATGTAAACTTATGGAATAAAATCGAACCATAGAAAAACTAGTTCAGTTGATTAACTGCAAATATTTTATACTGTGGCATGGATTTTACGCGAATTAGTCGGCAGTGCATCGTCGTAAATAAATACGTCGCTCTGCATTTAGGGGAGGCGGAGGTAGCGTTTCAACGGCTAAATTACAGCTTTCTATTACAAAGAGTCTCTGAGCTGAACCGCGGACAGACTGTCAGACAGACGGACATGGCGAAACTATAAGGGTTCCTTGTTTACTACGGAACCCTAAAAATTACCTACCTAAAGAACTTTCGTCACGAAATACAGGAATCCTCAAATGACTTTGCAGGTAGGGTAGAGTTAATAGGTATACCTAGGCACGTGTGGCAATATCGCTCCTTTAACTAATTTCTCTTTGTAGGTTTATCACTTAGTTGAAGGTCGAAATCGGGAGACATTATTTTTCGATGATGACTTAGAGGAACATCAACCTTTTCCTACTTTAGAAGAAACACTGAAAAAAATTGACCCTCATGTTGGTTTTAACGTCGAGTTGAAGTGGACCATGCAGCTGAAAGATGGTACCTTTGAGCTGAACAACCCCTTTGATATGAATATCTACGTTGATAAGGTAAGACACATATAATTATACTGTCTTTGAACAAGTGTTCATTGTCTTGGTCATTTTTATTTGCATATTGTGGCCGGACTGGCCGGAGTACCGAGATTCCGATGTTTGTAAACAGTTTCGATAAATGAATCTATTCTTATTTCCAGGTTTTAGAGACTGTCTTAAAGCATTCCGGTGATCGCCGTATAGTATTTTCGTGTTTCAATCCAGATATTTGCACCATGGTTAGGAAAAAGCAAAATAAATATCCTGTCATGTTTTTAACTATTGTAAGTATACTTTTAGGGCAAAGTTTATGTATTAAGAGTCTCTGTCTAAGCCTAGCAAACTAATTACCTTTTTTTAGGGCATAACAAAAAGGTGGGAACCATATCGTGATCCTAGATGTTCCTCCATACCGGCTGCTGTACAAAGCGCAGTCAGTACAGAAATATTGGGAATTGCTGTACACACTGAAGATTTGCTCAGAGATCCATCTCAGGTAATGAATGTTACCTATATTAAACCTTAACTTTGTTTTATCGCTAAATGGTCAAAACCAAAATTTTGGACCATTTTGTAATTCTTACATAATAGTGTAACTATAACATAAAAGTAACATAAAGGAAAATAAGGCTGTCTTCATAATGTAAGAGAAAAACCGTCAAATATTTTATAATATAAATAATTAATAATTTTTATATAATAAAAATGTAGCATTCTGAAAGATTGAAAAAACTCACTTCGACGCTTAAAAGAATAACTGAAATGCTGTCAAAAGCATTTAAATTTTTCTTCTAATCTTTTATTATACATATCTTTTATGATATTAATTTTCAAATAACAGTTAGTCAATGGGGAATGCCGACAGAAGTGAAAACTTTTACGCTGATTACCACACTGCTTTGCGGTCTGTACTTAGCGCGCGGCGCAGTGTCATAATTGCCTAAGAAACTATAAAAAGGCGCACACGACATACTCATAGCTACCAGGATTTACTGTTAACATTTGTATGTCTATGTTGGTGACGCAGACTCATTTACAAGATTTTCGCCACTTAGACAGCACTCAACCCGCTTAAAAAAGGTTTCACTTCGAAAAAATAATAATAATCATATTTAATTTTTAACATTCTAGAGCGACAATCATTTTAATTAGGCGCTTGACGAAGTAAGGAACTGAAATCAATCATTTTGATGTAATCGAAAAATCACCCGGTATGTTCATACAGGGAGCAATTGGAAGCATGCTACTTTTAAAGAATACCGTGGTCATGAATATGAACAACTTTTACAAAATTAGATTTGTTGAATATTTAAAAGTGTATATAATATTTATAAATATGAATAAAGTATCGGTAACCGGTAAACAAACATGTCATTGAATAGATAAAAATATTTACTAATCGTATAATTTCTTATTAAAAAGTACATGCCTGTGTTTGTGAACACACCTTAATGCAATTTTTATGTAACGTAAAACATAACGGAAACATGAACGATGTTTTTAAAGTGTTTCATTTGAATTCGAGACACACTATTCACTTAATGATTACAGCTCGTAAGCGACTGAATAGCACAAACAAACGGTTTTCCGATAATAGGATATAAATCAAACATATTTAAGTTGTTTTTTTAGGAATTATCACCGAAAATCCAATAAATGTTTTTTTTTCGCTCCGCACACAACACTTTTGACTTGTTTGACATACAACAATCTGACTGCCGCGCAGTGATTGATGGTGTAATGGCGTGATATTTCCGTCAATGTTAATGTAGTAAATAAAAAAAAAGCATTTTATTATATTCAATAATGCGTTACATAGATGAAACAACATAAATGAACTCATTTTGTTTAAAAAAAATAAAAATGTATATAATTATGTTGACTAGATATTGAGTGATTTTACGCACGATTAGGCTGGTTAATTAAGATCATAAATACTATTTTGAATAAATAAAACTCTTTTCGACGTTTTTTTCGGTTTGAAACATTGAAATAGATAGTTGGACACAGGTTTTTTGAGGGAGAATAATATGGTATTTTCCATTCCATTTTATTATTTTCATAATTCATTATATTTCTTAAATATCACTGAACCACCAACAGATAAATTAAATATCGAATTTAAGGTAGTATGCCGCTATAAAATCCATTTTTTTTTAAAGCATTACTATTAAAGAAACTTTGTAGGAACAAGGAAAAGTCGGTGGAAATGAAATTAATATGAAATGGGCCAAAATTTTGGTTTTGACCCTAAAAGCAAAAACAAGTTAGGTATTGTTGGCTATCCATACAAAGATTTTACATAGAACCTTCTTACTGCTATTTATTATAGATATGATTAGGTAACAGGTTTCAGATCAGTACCTACTATAAAAAAAAACACCTTGTACAATATAGTGATGACCTCGATCCATATCTGATCTGTTTATAAATCGACGCTCATTCACGTGACTACGTGATGTCTGTACCTATTCTTGGGCCGACTATTTGCCAGCGTCACAATCGTATCGCGTTGTTGTCAATTATTGATTAATCCTTCAGTAGTTCAGCTAACATTTTTTTTTCGGTTCGAACTACGTGAGATAATACGAGGGCTGCACTAAAAGTATCGGGAATGGAATATTTCCACTGTTCCTGTCATATTAAAATCTTTATAATTGAAAACTCCTTGGTTTTAAAAATCGAATACTATTTATTTATTTAATAAAAGATTCTCGGTCTTGTCACAAGGTTTTGTCAAACTTGTTTAGTCGTTGAGAAAATGGAATTGACTCGAGAAAATTCAAGAGCGATGATTTATTATGATTTTCGAAGTGGTTTAACACAAAAACAGTGTGTTGACCGGATGATTTCTGCATTTGGTGATGAAGCCCCATCCAAAACCACAATTTATCGCTGGTTTGCTGAATTTCAACGTGAACGTGTCAAGCTCAGTGATGATCCCCGTCAAGGTCGTCCAAAAACTGCAGTCACCCAAGAAAACGTTGATGCTGTGCGTAAGCTGATTGAGGAAGATCGACATGTGACATACCGCGAAATTCAGGCAACTTTAGACATTGGCATGAGTCAAATACAAATAATCTTGCATGAACAATTAGGTGTAAAAAAGTTGTTTTCCCGATGGATACCGCATTCGCTCTGTGAAGAGCAAAAAGCGGCTCGCGTTACTTGGTGCGTCAGAACTCTCGAAAGATTCCACGCAGGATCCTCAAATGCTGTATACAACATCGTATCAGGTGACGAATCCTGGATATACGCGTACGAACCCGAAACAAAAAACCAGTCACGAGTTTGGGTGTTCGAAAATGAGTTAACCTTTTGAACGCCAGAGTATAAACGTACCGCCGTACCCCTGACGCCAGGCCACTTTTTCTGTCAAATGACCTTTATAAAAAATAGGGATTCCAAAACTTATATCGATATACAACTGAGTTTTTATTTTCGTCTTTAATTTTCTAATAAACCGTACTCACGACACTGAAATTTTATTTAACCTGCCACTATATTCCAATATAATAATCTTTACACAGCATTTAACAGATCAATGAAAAAGCAGATATTAGAAAATTAAAAAAAATATTTATTACAATATGGTTACAACACTATTCAACATGACTTGTCTTGGTATTGTGACAATGGCGTTGCTTGCCAGTCAATTCTATGGAAGTCTCGCATTGAATTAGGGATGTAGCAGTTTATACGTTGGTTATCGATTCTAATAAGTATTCTTATCTAATATAATACCTATCCATACTACCACTACAGTATCCAAAATACGCAAGGATTTTAATGTAGTAATAAAAAAATATTGATATGTAAAAAATACACAGAAATAATTTAAAAATCAACAGTTACATATACCTAATAATTATTATTACGAATCAGTCTTACAATATCACAAATCTTTAACAAAATGTACCTAATAATATACTAGGAAGAACATCAGTTTACTACCTAATATTTAAATAACTCACCTCTAAATCATCTTCTTGTATTGATTCCGCTTCCGAGAACTCTTCGTCATCTCCAAGTCCTTCTAATATTCGAAGAAGTTCTTCGGTAGTCATTACACTCATGATCGCAGTTTATAATATAACTAACTTACACGATATTTTAATAATAAATAAATACAAAAAAATATTAGCAAAAAATTGAGAGCACTCCACTAAACTTAATCGCCTGCGCTTATGACGTCACCGTTGTGTCATAGATTTATGACTATGGCGTACAAGGGACTGATAATATTGGTTTGCGCTAGGGATGCGCAAAAGATGAGTATAACAAGTGTCGATATTAGACATTTGCATATTTTATTTTTGATTGTGTAGCTAGAGGCATGGTTGTATAAGGCTGTTGTTTTAAAAATACGTTTTATTTCTCCTGATACCAACTTGTACACAAATAATATACTCTGGACTAAAATTTCATATTCATCTTCTTAAGTTTTTATTGATTTTACAATCATACGTCACATCACTAGCAGTCACATTTTTTTTTATTTTTTTTTTATTTTTATTAATCAAAAACAGTTTACATGTAACTTTTAATTTATACATACCACACAAACCATCGCGGGTTTAACAGTGGCAGACTACGGCGTGTGAGGTACTCCTTTTATACGCGTTTAACATCTACTTTTAAAACAACAAATTTCTGGATATTGGTGGTTTATTTATATTAGTTTCATGCAATACAATATAGACGGAAGCTTAAACTTTTAAATTATATAAATAAAAACACAAAAGTAATGATTAAATTGTTTATTTCATAATATGGTGCGACGTGTATTTTGTCATATATTTGTGACGTTGGCGTTCAGGGTAAGATTTCGTTTGTCACATATATATGACAATGGCGTTCAAAAGGTAAGCCAACAACAATTGTTCGTTCATGGTGTTGCAAAAAAAATGATGGCCACGTGTGTCTCCGAAACCGGCCATGTTACGACAAGAACGGTTAATGCAGAATGGTATGCTAGCATTTGTTTGCCACAGGTCGTTTCTGAACTCCGTAAAGAGAACTGCAACCGCCGCATCATCCTCCATCACGACAATGCGAGTTCTCACACCGCGCACAGAACAAAAGAGTTTTTAGAGCAAGAAAACATAGAATTATTAGACCATCCGCCGTACAGCCCCGACCTAAGCCCTAATGATTTCTATACTTTCCCTAAAATAAAGAATAAATTGCGTGGACAGAGATTTTCATCACCTGAAGAAGCTGTGGACGCCTACCAAACGGCCATTTTTGAGACCCCAACTTCCGAATGGAATGGTTGCTTTAATGATTGGTTCCATCGTATGGAAAAATGTGTCAAATTTCGCGGAGAATACTTCGAAAAGCAATAAATACATTTTTAAATAGTAATGTTGTGTCACTTCCTTGATTCCCGAAATTTTCAGTGCCGCCCTCGTTAGTCTATAAATGATTTCTTATATGTTCTTATTAATTGAGGACAGAAATATCATAGCTAGCTAGCCATTACCTAAGTATAACAAAGCAGACGTCCCCAACATCTTCTCCTATACTCTTTCTTTTAATTTTCGTTTGCCTGTTTCTTTGCTCGCGCAACGCTAGAAACTACTAGATAGATAGAAATTACAATTTCCCATTTTCATAGAGAAACCATATTTAGGTAAGATATATTTTTATACCCCCGGCAAATTAAGGGGTCCCTACGGAATAGGCAATAAAGCTTTACCGTCTCTTTGGAAAACGAGTCCTAAGTTCTAACTTATGTCCAAGCTTAAACTCTCGAGCAATTTTTTGTATTTTAACCTTTTTCCGACGAATTTAAAGTTTTTTTTCCGACGAATTCGAAGTTTAGTTTTTGTATTAAGAAATTTACCTCAATCGGAATAAAGTTTAAAATACAAAAACTGGGTTGTAGTGGCCTATTTGCTATTACTGTTAGTTAGTTTAGTCCTAACACAACAGAGCGCCCTCATCCCCTCCTAACCTTCCTCTCTGTCACTCCGCAATCACGTAAAACAGATGATTTGGTAACATTGGAGTAGAATAGTGGGCCTCTATCATTAGTAAATTAGAGCGAGTCGATATTTAGTTGTAACTTCTCTTTTCTCAACAGCTAAAGCTGGCAACAAATGCTGGTTTGGTGATATTCTGTTGGGGTGATGACATCGACAATAAAAGCGTCGTCAAGAAGCTGAAAGATATGGGAGTGCATGCAGTTATTTATGATAAACTGGACCAATACACCACCAAAGATGTAAAGGTAAATGAATTAATTGTTTGGCTACAGCAGTGAGACATAATGAGAATCACCTACTCTCTTTAAATCGTTTAGATTGCCTCCTGTAATATAATAAACATGGTAGTTTATTTGTACCATGTTTTGAATTAATTTGACATCCTTATGACTACTGGAAACAAAAATAAATTGAGATTTAATTCTTCCCTCCTACACCTTACCAGGAGCCGTATTATGACGTATTAATGCCACCATTATTCCAGTGTGAGTGAGAGACGGAGCTATATAACGCCGCTAGCACCATCCTTTTTTCGCAGTGTAATCATGATGGCATTAATACTTCATAATAAGGCCCCAGTTTTAATTAAGGCGAAGATATTATAAGCAATGGCAAGCTTAGAATTTTCTTACTAAAAATCATATTCATTCATCCACTGACAGACAACACACAGAAATAAAACTTCCCAAGTGCACACGAACGGTTTCGTACCACCGTACAATATTTAACACTACGTCTTTTACTTTCGTAAAAAACAACAACAATCTGTGAAAATTTCAACTGTCTACCTATTACTTTTCATGAGATACTTCCTGCTGACAGACATACGGTCGTACGGACAGCAGAGGCTTAGTAATAGGATTCAGTTTGGCACCCTTCGGAACCACCCTCAAAACTGACAAACTATGAAATTTTGCACAAGAATCCTTAAGTCCAAAAGTGAAAACAAAAAAAAGGATTTCTGAAAATTTATTCTCCTAAAGGGATTAAATGGGGGATGAAAGGTCGTAAGTTTTGCTGATGGGGGATCCCATCGGGCCCATGGCTTGTATAATAAGATTTTTTCTCAAATATTGATAATAGACGTCCATGCCGTCCGTAATAGTTCGTTTTTGTTAAAACATTGACAGCGAAAATCTTTTAAATGTATAATATAAAAATATGAAGTTTGTATACGGAACGCCATAAAGTGCTAATTAGTATTTGTTTGGCAGACTAAAGCCGATATAAAAATAGAAAAACGTATTATTATTGCATCCAGAAAACCCAGAAGTTAAACTTAACTACATGAAAATTAAGTTCATTTTAGAATAATTAAACAATTTAATTTCTGGAATAGGACATTACGCCCTTAAAATTAATAATAATTCAGGTCTGAGTTCACACAAACAAACACAAAGTTATTTTTGGATCATATAAATTGCCTGTTATGATTCATCGGTATCATGTCTCCTATGTCTCACTGCTTGATGACCCGGGATAAATCGCTTGGAAATTACATAGGTAGGTACAGCAAAATACGAGTGACTTTATAATCTGATTAGAATAATAATAATATCTCTAGGGTCTAACTAATATGTAAAATTAAAAAAAAAAAAACTACAAAAATAAATTATAATTCTTTTCCCCCATATTACAACATTTAGTTGACCCCATTAATAAAAAAATCGCTTGGAAGTTAAAACTAACTGGGTATAAATTAGATCCTCTGAAATGAGAAGAAACGCCAATTATGTGCAGACCTAGATAGGGGCCGTTTATTAATAAAATTACGTGAGGCGTTTAGGGGGGGAGGGGGTCGAGTCGAATCTCACCCATTCTCACGTGGGGGAGAGGGGGTATCACGTATTTTTTTTCTGAGCAGACCTGGGTTAAGTTGAATACTTAAAACCTGTTTCTCCACTAAAATATGGCAAAATCCTATACAAAAACGACAGGTGTCATGGGACACCCGGTTGGAATGAAGTTCCTTTCGCTGTGTATTACGTAACAATTAAATAAATTAACATCGTTTGAGAGTTAAACTAAATGAAAAACAGTACATGCGGTATCTACTTTTCATCCATCACAAGAGCTGCAGACCACCGGCATGCGGTCCTAAGAGCACTAGCTGCACTAGTGCGCAAAGTGCGAGCCTCACGGATTGTCACACGTCGAGCTACTGAGCTTCTGTGTGCAAGCGACAGCGGTTTAGAGTGGCTGAAAATCACATATTATGGACATGTTTGGATCCAGTAGTCATTAAGACTACACGTGATTCAGTCCCGTGGACTGAATTAGAAAGAACTAGCTTCGCCCGCCCGGATGTCGGAAAACATCCCACGGGAACGTACTACCGGGATTTCATACCTAATAGTCGAAGAAAAGGTCATTGACTCCTACCGCTGCGCCCGCGTTGCCGTCAACCATAATTTTAAATTACTTTGAATCTGTGATATATTATAAACTATTAATTTAAATGATATGATGTTAGGCATATTTTAATCTAAATTAAATGCCCAATTTAAGTAACATATTTCATTGGATAAGGATTGAAATAATTCCCGTCAAAATAACTTCGGAAATAACAATGAAATTTTTATCAAATTCTGAAAGATAAAAATGTTTATTTTGGGTCATCATTAGAAGATAGGCTGTCATCGCGGACTTTTTTGTTGAACTTTTTAAGATATTATACAATCTTTTTAAGATGTAGAACATAAATATTAATTATCTCTCACGGTTTACGCGGCGCCCGCCAGTAAAGCTCCCAGTTATGGTTTTTTCCGACATCTTCAACAATAAAAGTCATATTTCAGCCAGTTTACACAATTCTTTAATGAATTACATTCAGTCAAAAAAGTTCCGGGAAAAGATCAATAATACATAAAATGTTGGTTATTCATCTTAGTTTTTGGAGAAACAACCACTAAAACCTTCCTCATGCATCACCCCGTCCATTGGTGAAAACCGTTTGAAAATCCGTTCGGTAGTTTTTGAGTTTATCGCATTCAGACGGACAGACGCGGCGGGGGACTTTGTTTTATAATATGTACGGATATTCTCTTATAAATTTTAGTAGTTCCTATTAAGTATTTTACTGTTCGATTTTTTCACTGTGATTCTATACTACGTTCTTAGTAGTCTTCAATACTAGAACAATAATTAATCAATTATATCTTTTTTTAATAAATTCTAGTTATCAAGTACATATTAACGTAATTACACAAAAAATACTCATTATGATAAATCTCCCGTGAGATTAGGGGGGGCTGAGGGGGTCGAGCCAAGTCTCACGACATCTCACCAAGGGGGAAGGAGTGTCGAAAAATCGCCAAAATCGCTTTACGTAATTAATGAACGATCCCTTACTGCGAACAGCACAATAAATCTCAAGCACTTAAGTCCACCTTCTTAATGCACCATGAACCCCCTTAATGAATTTATTGTATCTCATTTATTAATCAAGGCCTGATAGGTAAAATCTGCACCGAGCCAACTTTGTTGGTTGCCCATGTAGTTTTTTTTTTTTGTTGACAGTTGTTTTAATTGTGTTGTGACCAATAAACAGGAAAGCATATTCCTGATGGAGGCACGTGAGTCGCAGCGTGACCTCATGGAGCGAGCTGCTCTCGAGGACGCAGCGCTCGAAGACGGCGCTCTCGCTAAGCCTTCCACTTCGGAGCACAGTGCCAGTGTCGAGGAAGTGAAAAACAAACCATTCCTTGATCTTTCCGTTCGTGAAATAATACAAAACCGATCTACTGCCACATCGCTGGCGTCGCTTGTATGTCCAGATGACAAAAATAAGCTCGATGAAGATATAATTGAGCCTGTCGAAAAGGAGTCCCAAGTTAAAGATCAACCTAGCAACTTCAAAGGTGTCTATCCGTACCCATGCAGCGACATGCACAAACAGACACCCAAAAAAAAGAGAAGGCATTAATTTTTTATAAAATCTTTCATAATATATATATATATAAAACACGACGAAAAGCGCAGTCCAAATTTTATTAATTTGCTCAAATAGACGTTTAATGCTAAATGACACACTCGAACTTTCATACCTATTGATATAAATTTTAATGTAAACCTATTTTTAAAGTCAGGCCATTTTAATAGGCAACATTTGACGTCTGTCAGTTTAGTGAAAGCAAATCGTAAAATTACTCGTATCGGTCATTATTACAATAAATATTTAATCGTAATTGAAAAAAGTTAAGCAATTGTGCAGTTCTAACAAAATGAAAAAAAAAAAAAAAAAAAAATATGCCCGCCGTTACAAGGTTACGTTGTTGAATTTTGATGAATTATCAAATGTTACCTATTAAAATGGCCTTACTTTAGTTAACTAAATAACCATTTATTGTTATTGTCTACTTTACCCATCTCATTTAAAAAAAAAAAAACTGTAGATTCCTTCTGATGGAATTGTAATGGGATGTTTGTGTTATGAACTACGAATTTATTTTTTTATCATAGTATTAATAATTTGTTAGATTTGAAGGTGTTTTTTTTTGTCAAGTAATTGATCATATCGTTTGTTGTTGAATTGGGCTTGGACAATAATGACAAGTTTGAGAAACCTAGTACATTCTGTTGTCAATATTATCTGACCCACCCTAAAAACAAACGAATTTGGACCCTCTGACATTAACAATAAGGTTTATTCAATTTAAATGAGCTTAACAGACAAGCGACGCGACGGCTTGATGAACAAATACAATAATAATACAGACACGCTTGATCTTTAAAACGTTAGCGTTAGGTTATATGTTATAACTACTTGTTATAATATAATTAGTGTAATAACTTATTTTAATAACTATCTTCAAGTAATTCTGGTCTCGTGGTCTGAATATAAGACTGGGAAAAACAAGTTGCGAGATCAAATCCTGCGACGAAATAATTGTTTTGCTTTTAATTTAGAATTTATTACAAAACCATTTCTTGTTTATTGTAAAGAACTATAGACGGATAACCTTCAAATATAAACTTTCTAAAATGGTAATATTTTCGCATAATTTGTAATAAGTGGGTAGTTGAAAAATAAATATTCGTATTCATTATAAAACCTAAGGGTATGCAGTGACTACGCGCAAACATATTTTACCTTGTCTTACTATATTGCAAAAACAACGTCTCTTTAGAATTTTTTATTTTCTGTTTTATGTAGTTTTTTTATTATCATGTGTGTTTTTATTTATTAAAAAAGGAACTGATAATAGGTGGACTGTGTTTTTGAACCGACATTTTGTTCGTCGCCAATCCAGCATCAAACCGCTAAGCCACAAGCACTTGTTAGAAACGTGCGAAATTAAAGATTGGGTTGTAATTATGTAGTGTGACTTAAAAGCTTTTCAACTTTAATGTCCACGAGATAATGATTAAAATAGCATAACAAAATGATACATAATGCCGGTGGCTCCGACAATGTTGGGTGGGTTTACGTGTTAAAGATCAAATTTGCGTGTCTGTATTATTATTTTATTTGTTCATCGACTAACTAGTCTGATATGCTCATATAAATTGAATAAACCTTAATGTTACAAGCACAGGGTCCACATTCGTTTGTTTTTAGGGTGGGTCAGATAATGTTGACAACAGACTGTACCCAACAAAACAGAATTATACAGAGTGAATTTTGGAGACCAAGGTGCACAAAGTAACCATTTCGGAGAAGACTAAACTAGGATAACGGTTTTCTTATAGCTCCTACTCTATTGCGATAGTGCTGCTGAAAAGGATTAGATACTTATGATCGAATCCCGTAAAATCACCTGTAAATTGAGAATGTTTGCTTATAAGTATAGCCTACTTTTTGTGCTACATCTATTTCGTAAAGTGTCTACTTATTATGTATATGTCATGGCCAGCTCTTAAAATTGATCATGTAATGAATTGAACATCGACCACTGGTCATATAATGATGTGGCCTGGCCAAATCATTGAATACCACTCAACATTTAACGATATGAACAGTGAAACGAACAACTACCTCATGATGTGGCGAAACATTAGTGATCATATCGTAAAATAGTTAGATTAACCACCGGTAGAGGCGTTGATGTCGCTTTGTTTTTGTTGTGCGTTATGGCGGCGGCATACAACAAAGTAAAGTTTCCACATTTCTTTATGAGAATTAAATGTCTTTAACCAGAATATGATATTATGGAAAGCGATCAACTTGGAAGTAGCGCTCGCCAGCCGCTGCCGCGGCGTGAAATGCACCATAGCACTTAAAAAATAGTTTTAAAAAATTTAAAATGCGCGGTCTTATGTGGCACCCCGACCAAATTGGTTAGATAAGGTTAGAACTGTGACCAACTGCGCGCGAGCCGAGCGAGCGGTGCCGCGGCAGCGGCCAGCGAGCGCTACTTCCAAGTTGATCGCAGTTACTTGGCTATTTTTACTACACCTTACACCATGGATACCCTACATTAATGATATGGCCAAACGTTGACTTTTAAATGATATGGCCAATGTAAGCTGGCCATTTCATGAAATGGTCAATTCTAAGATCTGGCCATGACATATTTATATTGATTTTTATTTCGGAACTATGAATCCATAGTGTTGGTAACATAATATTAAAACAATTTATTATTGACCCAAGCCTACATTATTACTAATATTCCGACATAATCATTAAATATTCTTTAAAATAGATTACAATTATGTGAAATAGCTAGTGATTTAAGTTATTACGAGTACCTTTGTGTTTATATATTATCAAATTCAAAATAGTTGAAATCTTCGAATTCAATTAAATTCCAGAATACAAATCATATGCCGCGGTTTCAAAAAATTTGACATTTGTTTTAGACATTTTCTGTGATATTATTTTTTATTTATAAAATCAACCGAAAAAGGAAATGTTATGTTAAACCATGAATCCATGACCAAGTAATAATTAGATAAATAAATTTTATTTTTATAATATTATGCATTCATCGTATCTCAATGATACTAGGCTTTTTATACGCCTTAATATATTTTCGTAAACCATATTTTGAAATAAATTGTGCATGTGATTCAAGTGGTCTTTTTTATTGGCTACTTGCTACTTCTATCCTATGCTTCCCTTTAATCATTTGGTAACCGCAAGTTACTAGCTATGTATTTATTAAACTTCGTGCAGACTAGCGCGACGCGACAGCGCGATGCGACACCAGCTATTGTTATACCGTGAAGTTTTCCTAGAAATAGTATTGTTCGAGTCGCGTCGCGCTGGTCTGTACGAGCCTTTACGGGTTATTAGACGGAAAATAACCCAATGTTGTAGAAGTAGGTAGGTACTTATGTACCATCGCTTTTTCATGAAATGCAATACCTACTTTAAAAAAAATGTATTCATCAAAGGTGACAATATATATATATATGTGGCTTTATGCTGAAATAACAAGATTTCACATACCTACGAGAAAAAATAATTCTGTACTTTCATTTGTCAGAAAGTTTTACTTACTATCTTCTGCATAGTCATTTACACACAATTTTATTTTTTTGTAACATGTCTGCGCGCAGGATCTAGAAGATTCATCATCAAGGTACCGGTTTTTATAGGTTTAAGAAGCTTATTCGATTACAAATACCTATCTAGTTACCTCAAAATGTCTAGCAGAAATAAACCTGTATGTTTCTAAGAGCTTGCTGCTAATGCAAAGTATATTAGTATTGTTTTTGTGTTGTAAATAAATAAATAATAATAATAATAATATTAATAAATTAATAGCAATTCACGTAGAAAGCTTAATATTGTTGTCTATTAAAATGGTTTAAGTACCTACCTACTCCGTATATGGAGTACCTACGCAAGAGTCAATCTTACTAGCAGATGTTCCAACCACTAAGATATAAGGGGCAGTAGGTAATATTCCGTGAATCCGACTTTCAACTTGGTATTGTTGCCCGCCTCGACGAGCAATGTCACGGACAGGTAGAAAACAACAGGCACAATTATCAATAGAGAGATTTACACTTAGTATTGACTAGAAACCTAGTTTTTGTTTTGTCACTTCATCTATTTTGTGCATGGCTTGCTTTAAGAAGGCACTTTAGGAAAAAAAATCTCCAATAACTTTGAGATCGTGACGTCGTTATCAAACGTTTTCTCACCTAGGATTATTTCCCTGTACATACCGTAGGTGCCTAGCATTCACGTACAAATCTCACTTAATAACGCAAATAGGTACCTAGACCCAGAATAACTATCCATAATAATATTTTTTCCGTGCGAGAATCTAACCCATCAGACGTAGTACAGCAGCCAATTTTATTGTTAAGCCACTGCTACAAGAACAACATCAACCGTTCCATCAAAACGAGCTTTAGGCAAACAAAGATGATGTAGTTCACTCACCCGTGTGTCTTATGTCTCACTGCCTTAGAGTACATACTCTAAGGCAGTGAGCTTAGTTAGAGTAGGTACCTATACCTACACATGTATAGGTACCTACTCTAACTAAGCTCACTGCCACATAACGAAAGCATTTCAACCATGATAAAAATCGTTTTTAGCTTTCACCACCGTTAAAATATATTTCAAGAGTTATTAGATTATAGAATACAGGTACAGCAGGCCGCAGGTCAACCAGTACAAGCTGGCCTCTTAATCTATTGAAACTCCATACTACGCTAGGTCAGCTCAAGGTCAAACTGTTACCAACGTCGTGCGGTCGACTGTAGGCACAAGTACAGGGTGGCCAATTAAGAAGTACACAACTTTTTTTAGCTTCCATTCTGATTTGACGCCAAAATTTGCAGTTGTTTGGTGTCTAATTGTCTATTATTCAGTTAAAATGCGGCAGTTATGCATAGTCTATATGACCATGACCACCGAATTACTTTAATTAATTTTATCCTGAAGTTTTTAAACGAATTTATAAACGCCCCAATTATTATATTTTGTTCACTGAGGATTTCGATACACGTTCAAACTTTTTTGTTGGGTTATCTAAAGGGACGTGTCGTGGTCAAGCTTGAATACGAAAATCAGAATATTTATGATTTTGCTAGTGGCATAATTAGTAAAGTATGAGAAAATTATTCATTATTATTTATTAGTTCATACTTAGTTGTTAAATAAATTAAGAAAATGTTAGTATGAAAAATGCAACTTCTTTAAAATTATCCATACAAAACGCTGATTTATAGGTGGGGGACTTAATACCTACTTATAGAAAAACTATCCGGTGATTTTCGTTTGTATATAAAGAATCTTAATATAGTTGTATCTATAGGTACTTCCTAATTGGCCACCCTGTATTAGTTGAAAGCTACTAAAAACGCAAATCAAAATTATATAATTATGCATTGCTTGGCTAGAGCTATTTTTATTTTATTTTATTATTTTAAGAAAACTTACACCTAGGTGTAATGCATTTAGAGGTATGAGGAACAGGGTGTAAAGTTCACTCATCCACCATAGAAAAGGGAGGATCCTCCAACCAGACGGGTGTTGTGTCTGGCGGGCCGACTGCCCCACTGTTGATTTCGGATAGTCTTATCTATGTCGTTCGCGCGGTAAACTCTAATTGCGCGATGCAGGATTTGTGTGACGTCATGTCTTTGATGCGTAGCTCGTATGTGGCGGTGTAACCGCTACATGCATATGTGAACAATAGTGAAAGAAGGCCAATTACATCATATTATTATCTGTGTAATAATAATTTATTTTATGACCATTATCATAAGATATCATTAAATAATGCAAAGGCTTAGTTACCGTAGGATTACGCATTAGATTATTAACTCATAACACGCTTATGCCACTAACAGAAATGAGGATCATCGGGCGTCACCCCTATGGAACTCACCTCATTCCTTCTCGCTAGGCCTGCATTCGATATCCTAAAGAGGATTTTGTAATTAAAGTGGATCTGCAAGATTTGTTCTACTGAATGACTTTTTCATGAAATCACGACATTTGAGAACAAGCTTCCGCCGCGCCGCACGGTAGGCTGAAATCGGACGTCGTCGATGGAATTACGGATACTTACATGAAAATCAACATGCAATTCTTTATATTTTATTAGGTATTCGGTTTCTAGCATCAAATACAAGACAATTTTGTAATTTATTTTTTTTCCTAAAATTAAATATTTTCGAAGATAAAGCAAATTATTTATTTTTTCTGTATCAAAGAAAACATATTTATATGAATTTCTTCCAATTCTCAAGACATCTCAAAATATGGTTTGCAGATATGAATTACATGATTTTTTTTCTAAATTGTCAGCTTTATGTCGGGCTGCGATTTCAGAGCATTTTCATTTTTCATTGTCATTTCCACACCACCTCTGAGGTAGAAAACAAAGCGCGTTTTTTTTAATAAGTGGTATCCCCAAGAGGCCTAATCCACTCACGCCCACTTACACAAACACACACACAAACAAACTACAACCTAATCAATTTTTTCGGTAAATAAAATAGTTTGTAATATATGTAGAATAAATAATCATTATCCGTTTCGCATTCGGCTACTATTTCTATGTTTTCTACATTTACAAATTCAATGTTTTCTCGCTCATTATCTTCGTCAGAATCAGCATGTATTAATAAACCATTTGCCTCTTCCGAAAGTACTTTGTGTTTACGAAGTATTTTGTGTCTCTTTGTTGAAACACTAACAGACTTTGTCAGAACTAATCAACAAATTATTTAGTATATCCTAATTACAAGCAGTCCTGCTGAACTTTCGTGAATGGTTGTCGCGGTATCTTCTAAAGTCTTTGTTTCTAGATTCAGCAGCCTCTTCTGACAATTTTCCAATAGGAATTAATCTGAAGTTCTCAATTATATCTGCTCCGTGAGCAAGAACTTTATGTACGCTGGAGGGCATGTAATACCACTTGTACAAAATCTTCGAGCAGTATTACCGTCATTGGTTGTTCCGTGTCCTTGTTTTACCACATCTATTAAAAGACCAGTTTGGAATTACTCTTTTTTGTTTTCCATCATAGCCTTGTTTTCGCCTTTTGCAACCCAGGTTTTGAATTCCAATCTATAGGCAATATGAAGGACACATTCCATAAAACGTATCCACATATGTAATGATGATATGCCGTATTTGTATAAATCAGTATCGACTTCTTTTTCCAGAATTAAAGGCAAGTTATTCATTTCGGTTGGAGTTGCTTTACAAATATCACATCGTTGTGCTGAAGTGTCACGTAAGACTGAGGTTACTTTGCCATATACCTATCATAGTAAGTAATACGGAATGTGAAATTTTTATTTCTGCTATTTCCGTTGCTATTAAATATTTATCTATGCTTCTATCTCATTCTTTTGATTTTTGATAGTGGTTTTATCTTCCTTTTGAAATTTGAAAAACATAGGACGACACCAAAATGCTGAATTTGGTGAATCGTTCTTCCAGAGGAGTTGGTCTCCGGACACAATTTTGATTGGTACTAAACTTCCCAAAAATATGCTTGAATCATCAATTTCCTCTGCATTTTCTGCAAATATTCTATGTTTATAGTTTGCCTGATTCGAAGCACCATCAAATCCACACTTACTAATGAGGGTCAATTATTTAAACTTATTGCTATCTATTGTAATAGTTTTGAGTATTCTATTAGTCGTTACATCTAAAAGTGACTGTAATTTTATTTTAGCTGTTGTATATATGTCACTATCATGTCATTTTTAGGTGGATAACATTCTTCCTTTGCCATTTGGACCTTGTAGTAAGAGGGCAACAAAACAATATTCTTTTCTTTAATACTTTGTCTTAAAGTATTGTATTGCCACTTAGACAACTTAAGGGACAACACAAGCCCCAAAGCTTCATCTGCAGTAAATTCTTAGTTTTTATTTTTATCTACAAGACTATTTTTTACTTTTTGAACGTCTTGTGGATTCTTAAGTAAGTGATCCAGTATATCAGCAATATCCTTATTTCCACTTTCTCGTAAATTAATAATAAATGTGCATGAGATATCTCATCTGAAGTCATCGTTGTATGAATATTCTCAGCGCGTCTCTTTTTTTGCTTAGGGCCTAATTCCGAAAAAGGTTTTCTTGGACTAACATTGGTTGAAGTAGCGACTGACACTTTTTCAGGAGACACAAATTCAGTTGATGTACTCGCACCAGAACAATCGTCATTTGTTTTTAAAACTTTTAAAATAAAATCTGGCCAACTTTTTTCCGATGTTAACCATTCAATATTAGTGTTTCTAAAAAAAACTTCTCTACGATTAGCACTTTTCCACCTTCTTTGAAGATTATAACAGTACTTAGCACAGAAAACTTTTAAAATTTGTTCGTCTTCATCGTTTAATACCATAGTATTAGGTAATCTAGATTGTATAGCATTAAAGAGCACATCATTATTTTTTAAACTACCACTTTCTTTCAATATCACAACCAAATCAATATTTGACACTAAATCATTAAACATTGCCACAAAATTTAAATAACTGTTATAATCCGAAAATAAAATATATGGGGTAGTGCCTTAATTACGGTGTGTAACAACGTACTAAAAAGGGTTGTGTTCAAATGTAACCGTAATGTTTTTCTACCTGTTTTTAAGTGTGCAATCATGTAATGACACGTCATAATTTGCTGCGCTCTTATTGGCCGACGCGTTCATCAAGGTCATCGTGCTAATGAGTTTTTATCGTAAACAAGTGACGTCATAAGAATGATGTGTATTATTTTTTTTTTAATAAACGTTGCCCCACACTAGGAATTTCTCCTGTATCGTGGGTGCATTTACAAACATTTAAACTCACATACACAAACAGCCAGACCCGGAACAACTACTTGTAGGTCATACAAATAATTGTTCCGTGCGGGAATCGAACAGTGCGACACGCAGTGCAGCAGTCAATTGCTTAACCACTGCGCCAACCGTGCCGTCAAATTTAATTGAGTATAAAAAAATATTTGCTGCACTTAACACATATTATTTTTCATACAAAGTTTAGGAGCCTATATCTCTTAAATTACGAGGAATATCAAAAAATGTTAAATTACATAAAATGCTTGAATTGATACGTAAAATCCACTAAGATGGATTTTGTATTAAAATCCTTAAGTCCCTACTTCGCGATTTCAGCCCACTGTGCGCCGCGGCGCCGTATCAGCCGTATCAATGATACGGGGCCCTCAAGGTTCAAGGGCCCAGGTGTGTAAGTAAAAATTAATAAACGTTGCCCCACACTAGGAATTTCTCCTGTATCGTGGGTGCATTTACAAACATTTAAACTCACATACACAAACAGCCAGACCCGGAACAACTACTTGTAGGTCATACAAATAATTGTTCCGTGCGGGAATCGAACAGTGCGACACGCAGTGCAGCAGTCAATTGCTTAACCACTGCGCCAACCGTGCCGTCAAATTTAATTGAGTATAAAAAAATATTTGCTGCACTTAACACATATTATTTTTCATACAAAGTTTAGGAGCCTATATCTCTTAAATTACGAGGAATATCAAAAAATGTTAAATTACATAAAATGCTTGAATTGATACGTAAAATCCACTAAGATGGATTTTGTATTAAAATCCTTAAGTCCCTACTTCGCGATTTCAGCCCACTGTGCGCCGCGGCGCCGTATCAGCCGTATCAATGATACGGGGCCCTCAAGGTTCAAGGGCCCAGGTGTGTAAGTAAAAATTCGTCAATATTATCCAAAACCTCAAACTCTTATTAATGAGGAGCCCGTAATGAATGAATACCTAATTTTTAAAATTAAGCTCTTACATTCACTGAGTAGGTACCTACCTATAATGAAACAGTAGGTACCTAAATCTAACCTACCTATTTTCAAGCTCGCTCTTACACTCTTAGTTAAATGACAATGATAGCTGCTCGTCCTATCAGTACGGATTCTCCAAATTACTAGCTATCTTCGGTCGCTCTTGCATCACCAATCCCGGTTCAGAATGAACCTATTTTCGAGCCTGCTTCGCTCACTCTTCAATGAACACATTTAATAAAGTATCCGAGTCAGTTTTCTAGCTCGCCTCGCTCGCTCTATTATCTTAGGCCCGTATTACAGAACCTCACTCAAAACTCAAGCATTACTTAAAACTCGTTTAAAGCCTTTTGATTGGTTGAAACTTGTTTTAAGTAACGCTTGAGTCTTGAGTGGGGTTCTGCAATACGGGCCTTAGTAAGGTCACAATGAGAGCTTAAGAGGGAACAAGGGCCGGCGAGGTATTTGAAGAAACTATTACGTCATCTTACCTCAAGTCTGTCCCCGTAGAGTGCGATAGGGATAACTACAGCTCAAACCAATACCATCACAATTTTTTTTTAAGAAATCGACGTTTCGTATTCCCCTTTTTTCTGCTCGAAAACTGAACCGATTCAATTATTTTTTACATTAAAATTTTAAGAAAGAGTATGTCTAGGTTCCAATCATTTTCTTTTATGTTAAAAACTTTCTCGAATTTGTCTAGTACGTCTAATCTAGTAGTAGTAATCACGGCGTTAAAAATGCGAATTTTTGTGATTTTTGGAGGGTCGTATTTTCTTTACCGATAAGTTGCTGAAAAAAAGGAAATGACAGGGACATGGCTACAGCTACAGCAGAAGTGATTTTATGAAAAAAAAAAAAAAAAAAAAAAACTAGAGGGAATACATTTGTATGGAGAATCGCAGGCCCTGTTCCCTGTTCTTAAGCTCTCAACTCAGGTTGCTATTTTATTTATTTTGTAAAAAAAAAAATATTCGATATTGTTACTGTCAGATAAAAAACTTTTTTCACAAAAAATAAAACCGACTTCCAAATAAAACACAACAAAGTGAAAAATAACTTTGATTAAAAAAACTTTGTCGGTGGCAAAAAAACGCAAATAAAACCCCAAAGACACCGACTTTCGAAATCAAAGTTATTTTTCACTTTGTAGTGTTTTATTTGGAAGTCGGTTTTATTTTTTGTGAAAAAGTTTTTATTTTTCACTTTTTAGTTGTGGTACCTACATAAAACCCCTACAAAAATTTGAATATCCATTACCTGCTATGTAAATTAGAGAGATAGGAACTATTAGAATATCGTCCACATATACTAGATGGGAAAAATACGTATTATTGAAGCTAACTCAAAAACCCCTCATCAGATCTTGACCAAATTTATATGGGACCACTTCTGAAGTATGCCCTACCAAACAAAAAAAGAATCATCAACATCAATTCATAATTGGCGGAGTAATCGCGTAACAAACATGCAAAAAAAAAAAAAAAAAACAGTCGAATTGAGAACCTCCTCCTTTTTGAAGTCGGTTGAAAAGGGCCCTTTTTCTACGCTACTACGCCACTGGAAGAAATCTAACTTTAGTCAGATAGAATTAGCGAAAAAATCTTGAAAAGTCCATGAAATTCCTATTGGACCGGTTTTTTTTTGTGAAGATTCAAGTGTCAGGAATTGATTCCTATAGAAATTATAGGTGAATAAAGGGAGGCAGGGTGCCAAAAAAATGGCAAAAATGGTAAAAACCAGTTTTTCGCTTCTAGAGCAAAAAAACCGGCCCAATAGGAATTTAATGGGCCAAAAAGCTAATTCTATCTGACTAATTAAACAGATGTAATGATTATAATTTTTTTAATACATATTTGTTACGGTCGCGAATCGAATTTTGATCAAGATACAACCTGACACTGACCTGCAAATTGCAAAAAATGTAACAATTTTTTTATTTCGCGGGCGACCTCTGCGGATCCTCGTTAAATACTATTTAAATAGTTGCATACAATGATATTATATGTAAAAAGAGGTTGATAGGTTATAAACGTTCCGCAAGTGGCACGTCAAAAGTTGGCTAACTAGCCACATTTTCTTCGTTTTGTCTCTTTTTCGCTCCCGATGATTACGACATGCCCTCTTACTTCCACGTCTCATATAATAGCGTGACCGTTTTTGAAGATAGAATGTTAGGTAGGTAACCTATCTACGTCTTTTTACTTCTAATATCATTGGTTGCATACATACATTTCCTAACATTGGAAATCAATCATTATCTTTAACGTGAAGAATTTTGTGTTTAATTTTTTTTCTTGTAGAACATACGTATTACCAAATAAATCATGTTGAATCTAGGCAGTTATTTTATTTACGGTTACCACCTCATCTGATTTTCCATCGATAATCGATTAATTGACTTAGAGATGATAAAATACACAGAATTAAAAGACTCTTTAAAAATATGTATATATTAAGTATATTATTCAACGTAGTTACATAAAAATAATAATATGTAAGTAAAGGTATACCGATTTTTACGACTAAGTACCAATACTTAATATTTAGGACGGAATATGTTTACATTAATCACAACGTTACGAATACTTTCTTAATTTTTTTCTAAACATATTTACATTGTATGTTATTTAACCAGATTCGTTAATGAGAAGGATGCTAACGCTTCCTCTTTATTCACAATTATACAGGGTGATTGGAAGCTGGGTGCAAAGCTTTAAGGCGAAGATAGTACAGATAATTTAGAACCATTTAAGCCATAGTTGTCTTAGACGAAATCTTACTAATTTTTTTTAAGGATAAAAGGTTTACAAAAAGTATTTATGAATTTTAATTTTTTTTTGTGTACTTAAAATGTCTGTAAACAAAATGTCTAACGACAAAGAAGCCTAAAACTTGTTTTGCTAGATTGCTTACTCATTACTTTAATTAAATAAAATAAAAATTAATTCATTTATCATTTAATTTGGCCAATAACAAGCAGTATAGTTAAAATTTTGGGAATATTCGAAAAAAACAAAAATTTGGTTAAAAAAAAATGGTAAGACTTCGTCTAAGACAACCAGGGCTTAAATGGTTCTAAATTGTCTGTACCTATCTTCGCCTTAAAGCTTTGCTCCCAGCTTCCAATCACCCTGTATATTTCTCAAATTCAGTACATACATTCTTTTAATGTGAAACAATGAATTCCTTACTTTCGATCTAAACACACTCGGTAAGACCAAAGAGGAGTGTAAATTAGAGGTTAATGATATATTTGAATTATATTCAATAACAAACCTTATTTTCAGTATTTAAGTGGAAAATAGACTGCGCGAGGACGCCCGCGTATCCCAGGAGTTTATTGATGTCCCGATCATGCTTGTGCATTTTAGCACTAATAAAACAGCAAAAAAACTTCCAGGACTTCGATTACCAATAGCACTACATTAAGTGAACCACACATCGCTCAAGTGGCCGCAAATGCATATACAATACATAACTTGATTAGAAACCTTAACACTCAAACATAAAGTTTATTATCGTTTGCAGTGGCGTGTGATTATCCCTAAGGCCAGAGGGCCGGGCCTAAGGTGGCCAGCACGCTTAGCATGACCAGAGTTTTGCTGAAGGAAAGATATACAAAATGACAGATAAACAATCAGGATGTCGTGGCTAAGTAATAACAGCAGCACGGATCGATCCATCAGGTTAAGCTACGCTTGCCAGGGTTGATCCGTGGATGGGTTACCATCTTTACATACCGACTCCTCCGTGCCTCGGAAAGCACGCTAAGCCGTTGGTCTCGGCAGTCATTATTGGATCTTTGACAGTCGTTACGGGTCGTCAGAAGCCCAGTTTTACCAAGGGGTATCGTATTACCCAGTTACTGGGTTGTGGAGGTCAAATAGGCAGTCGCTCCAGCTGCATCCGGTTAGACTACAAGCAGACTTTAACATAGTTGGGAAAAGGCTAGGCAGCTTGAATCTGTCACTTGTCTATTCTTCCGTCGCCAAAACCCGTTTCTATGGTTGTCATGCTACGAGTGCGGATATAAGGGGCGGCCAACCTTCGCCTGCGGCTGGCAATATCTCAGCGCAGTAAATAATAAAGTTAAGACGGCTAAGGGCAGGCGCGCACTATGCAGCCTGGCTACAGCAGCCAATCAAACATAATATAATGTCTAATTGGAGCCCGCGCACTAAGCAGCCAAGAATTTTCTAAATATTCCGTCTGCCGCACCCTGGCTGTTGCTTCTTGGCTGCCTAATGCGCAGGAGCACTAAGTTAAATCGAAAGCAATGTGTTTGACATTACATTTTAACCCCTCGTTTACACCAAGATATAAAACATATATTCTAGTTTTCATTTATCGTACGAGTATACACCTAAGAGCGTTAACACACTGGGGCGCCATGGCGACGTCGCTGGCTACGTAGCCATAGCTACCTCTGGCTACCTACCGTAGCCAAATGACGTTGCTAAATAAGTAGCACGCTACGCTTCCACATCGGTGACGCCGCCATTCCGTAGCCAAGTGAGTTAACTGTCATACATTTCAATACGAATTGTTTGTATACGTCGCCATGGCGTCCCAGTGTGTTAGCGCTCTAAATAAAAAAATAAAAGTTGTAAAGACACAAAATAGTCAAATATAGGCACATGTCTGTAACGACGTATATACTATACACATGTGATGATACATGTTCTATACACGACAAGTTTTTGACATGTGTTACAATGAGGTACAAAAACAATCCGAAATTTAAAAAAAAAATATATACCTAATTAAAACTTTCCAGATTTAATACACTACTGATAATAGTGAAAAATAAAATATATAAGTACATACAAAAAATATTTTTCCGGCCGTTTTTTATGTTATTATAATATTAAAATACATCGAAAATCTAGTAAGTGCTATTGTTGATTTCGATCAACAATAGCACTTACTAGAATAGAAAATAGTGTACTTATTGAGATTTGAAGAAAATTTTTATAGAACGAAACGAAAGGCAAAACATTAATATGTCAGCCTTATTTTATTCACAGTACCACCGACTTTTCTGTAAATGTTTAGTGCCAGATGTATCAAAATATGAATTAAGTGATGTCTACTTTTAATAAACTTAGCACGTTTATTACAAGCGAATATAACTCTGCAAAATTTAACCAATTTAGAGTAATAAGGTTGTCTATTTTTTGAGCTTTTGACCCCATAATACATGCATTCGTATTATTTCCTATGATACATAATAAAAAATCATGTATTTAAGGCTGCAGTTTCGCAAAATGCACTTGCGGCGGATTATTTGCGCAACTTTACACCTAAATAATCATAAGTAATAGCTAGTTATTTTTTGTAAGTTCATCTAGGTGGATTATGTTAGGTAAATCAACAGCTCTTTCGCGCCCAACATTATTAAGAGTTCTGTTTGTGCGCTTAGTTTATGGCAATAAAGAATTAATTTACAAATCTGTTCAGCGCATAATTAGCTCAACATTCTCGTCTCGTCTCGCAAATAATTCGCCGCGAGTGCATTTTGCGAGACTGCAGCCTTAAGAATGCATTTTTTTTTTCTATTATATATTGCAGGTGCTTCCAGATCATACGAATTATCTGGCTACCCTTATTACAGAATAGGTAGGTGGAACTTAAGCATTTGTATAAAACTTATGAATGTACTTATTTTTAGACACAATATTAAAATAGTATAGTACATTACGTGTATTATTTTTATTATATGATACACTTTAATCTTAATTAAGTCTATCGGGATAAAATAAAAAATAATCATTTGAAAATAAATAGTTCTGAAACAATTTCACTCTGAGCTTTGGTTTTACTATGAATCATTACAGCACACTGATATTATGTGTGCAGTTTAGCTACTGTAGATGACTAGTCTGTGCGATTGTGATTCCATTGTTTCCAGATCTTGTATTCTTAAAATAGTGATTATTCGTATATTTTAGACTGATCACATATTACATTTTAAAATAAGCTGAACAAGAGTAATTATTAACAAATATGGTTTAAGTAACAATATTTTATACTGCTGTGGCTTAAAATACAAAATCTGTGTAAATAAAAAAATAAGTAATATAATAAATATCTTTCATAACTAATAATTTGAAAGAACTACAATAAACTGATTTTATGTTTTTTACGAAACTTAAATATATTCCAATAAAAAAACTTACATCTGTACAACAGTAAAAGCTTAAAATGTATGGCCACTCGACATGAATACTCGTTAAAAAAATTATAACTACATAATATCATACATAAATCAGGCATATTCCGATTGAGGCTTCCTTAATTTGAGATTGCTTAATTTTTGATAAATGTACCAAGCCCAAAACATATTTGCTCTATTTTTTAAGACTAAGTAATTGTCGACAGAAATAATGAGCGATGATGATGATATAAAATTTAATAAAGTTTCCCACTGAACCATCAGCCAAGTCACAAGTGGAAGTATGCAAAGCGTTAAGAAAGTTTTAGATAAAAAGCCCTCGCTGCTATTTTTGCTTCGGCAGCTATGTAATTCTAAACTATTATATTCAAGTATTACTGGGATTGTAATTTTTATTTTTATCATAAGAGCCTATTAGATAAATGTTAAGAGACAAACAATTAATATAGTAGATAGCTATAGATAGATCTAAGCCATTCGCTGTCCACCGCGCACAATATGGATGGAAAACAGCAGACGAAGAAATTATATGCTCCGTTGGTGTAATTATTATTGTATGGCGTTCCAGCGTGAGGATAAATAATAGATGGTATAAGTAATACGGACGGCAAGTAATTACGTTTTTTCGCAATTAGGTACCTACCTATAGCAACCAAAACAACGTTATCTGGGCAACATAGCCACTTTCATATATGGGTAGGTATCTATCCAGCTAATAAGATTTATCTCGGTCTACTGTTGACCTATTACAAATTATGTTTCATTTGAACTGAGCGACAAGAGCTAATTATCATCCTCCCTTATGCTGCATGCAAAAACTTACACGTTAATCTTATCAACTAAAATAACAAATATGTTTAAGTACGTTTTTAGTTATTGCTAATTATAATGATATGCTATTTATATAATATATACTACGAGGACGGAAAGGTTACATACGTATAATATGGACGAATACATCTTAATAATACGAATTTGATTACCGTTAAAAAATAGATTAATAAACTTGAACATTCTGGTTAGGAAGTGTAAAATATTTTGCAATGCCCGCGGGAGGTTTTACCTTTAGGTGCTCTTCTATGAACTGACAAGGACAAACATATTTCTCACCGTGGCGTCCTGGGACAAGGCTGCTCAAGTTAAGTCTGTTTTTAACAGCCTGCGATCCCCAGCGTCCTGCATACCGTAAATATAGAAGAGCCCCCCTTTCCTGCGAAAGATGAGAATCAAATATAAGATTATTAAAGGTAAATAAAATTAATTAATGGTTTCGTATACAATTACAAATCTGAAGACTTGCCAAAAGTGAAGACATTTGGTCAATCAAGACCGCGACGCCTGAGCCAATCGTTGCAGAGCGGACAACAAGCGCGTGTGTCTCTGGGCTCTTTGTTCCGCAAGACTTCCTCAACATATTGACAAGGGCAGAGCGCCTGTGTTAAATGTCGCGGGGCAGCGGGGTTGCCGCCTTCCTCGTCAAGAGTCCAGTCGAGCCGGCGGCGCAGGAAGTCTTTCCCCCACCGTTGCAGGTACCGGAGGTACACTTGCTCTGCCATACCCTGCACATTCGTATGCCTTGCTTACCCACCAAAAACTACATAAGTGTCTACCAACCTAGTTATGTGTTAAAGCTAAGTTCGTTAAAAGTACAGTAGGCCGCACGTCAGTGGTAACAAAACCAAGATGAGCTCTCCTTCTTGGGGGCCTCTTATTCTATGAAAACTCAGTGCTACACTAGGCCAGCTCAATGTCAGTGTTCCCACCAACGTGCGGTCGAATGTACATACTACATAGTAATAAACTAAGCCATTAAAAAAGAGAAGGATCCAAAGTTAAATTTTCTGGAAGTAAAGTAATAAAGAGAACATGTGTAGCAAATTTGCAATAATCTGGATCATTATTTAAATATGGAGTGTTGTGCGAATAGCAGACTCACAATGTAATCAATTATGTGTAGATAGGTAGAAGTAGAATACCAGTGGAAAACTGCACTTAATTAACTAACAGAATAAGCACCCGCCAACTGTTGGATTATTATTATTAACATTGGTTTCTTATAATAGAGGTTAAAGTATGAAATTGCCGTTTTATTGTAATACGAGGCATGCCTTTAAGTTTTGTCGTTTGAAGAAAAAAACACAACTAGAACCTTATAGTACTTTTTTATTGTTTTTCAAAGTATTCACCACGTAGCTTAATACACTTTTCACTTCTCATGCTCTGAAAGTACTTATTTGTGCAGGATATAGGCTGCACAAAATCGAATTTTGTGCACTAGTGCATTAACGTATCTACTCATAAATGTATCTATATTAAGGCAACGAAAATGAGCCATACAGCCAAACACATTAAGAAGAATATACATTCATAGATAGAATTAGTTATTTTATAATATTTACTTTAATTTATTTGCCTCATGTGTTTTTAAGACATAAAAGATATTAAAATTTTAATTCTAGTACGGTAGGTTATTTAATTAATCTATGAAAATTATTATTACAAAATTAATTTAATAGTAGGCTGTATAGGTTTGCAGCCCAAGCCTAATATCAATGCCGGGAAAAACAATAACCTTAAACTGTACTAATTTTACTTTGAATTTTTATTAAAGAAATGTTATGTTTTATTACTGTTTTATTTCCTCGCAATCGAAGTGAAAAATAGAGTTTATAGCTCGTCCACAAAACCATTTTATCGTCGACATTACTATCAGCCCTCGCCTTCGTCTCGGGCTGCTAAGTCTCGGATAAAAATGGTTCGTTTTGTGCACTCGTTGTAAAATCTACTATTTCCATTCGCTCAAACCAGTTAGTTATAACATTTATTCTACTCTAAAGTGGGGGTGTTCAAAATGGCTGACTTGAAAGCGTCGACTGCTTCTTCACCGGACTGGAACCTTTGAACACGGAAAACTTTTCTTAATTTTAGGAAATGTAAAGAAATCGTTAGGGTTTAGGTCAGAACTGTATGGAGGATGGTCAAGAATTTCTACTTTTTCCTGCTTTAAATACTCAATCGTTTGACGAGCGCTGTGTGAGCTTGCGTTGTCGTGGTGCAGGATGATGCGTCTTTGAGTTAGATTTTCGAAGTTCGGCGATGACTTGTGGTAAACAAACTGTGGTAAACCACTCTGCGTTAACCGTTCTACGATCTTCAAGTGCAATAGTCGCAACATGGCCGGTTTTTCCAACGAACGTGACCACCATCTCCTTTGAAGTGCTTCGAGAACGAACAACTTTAGTCGGCTTTGGCTCGTCTTGAAAGACCCAGATTGTAGATTGTTGTTGTTGGAATCAGGATCGTAGGCATAGATCCAAGATTCGTCACCACTGATGATGTCGTAGACGTGATTTGACTCTCCTCGGTTGAACCTTTGCAGAGTGTTCTTACACCATCTGACGCGGGCCGCCTTGTGATCGTCGGAAAGCAGATGCGGTATCCAACGACAAACTAGCTTTCTCACACCAAGCGCTTCATGCAAGATCTTCTGAATGGTTGTCCCTGAGATGCCTAATAGAGTCGATAGCCCTCTCGATACGTCACATGACGATCTTCGAGAATTAGTTGTCTCACAGCAATGATGTTATCTTCAGTGAAGGCGGATTTTGGGCGTCCTTCGTGAGATATGTCACTAACACTAGTATGTCCACGCTAGAATTCTAAATACCAGCGTTCGACAGTCCGCAGATATGGGGCTTCATCACTGAGCACAGATGTTAGCTCTTCAAAACACTGAAGCCGTGTCAGGCCTCTTCTAAAGTTGTAGAAAATTATTGCACGAACATTTTCCTTAGAAAGATTCATTTTCGTACGTAACCTAAACAGATTCCAATCGACGCTGTGACTAAACAATAGCATTAATCCTAATACTTTCAACTGTTTTGAGATTCAAAATTTAAACATATTCGAATATAGAACAGTTCCAAATTCAAAATTGCCGGGAAATATGGAAACGACAAAACTTTAAAAGGCATGCCTAGTAGGTACTTCGAATTGACATAGAACTTTCATGGTTTGAGATTTTTGAATGAAACTTTTTTCACATGGTAAGTACCTACCTATGAAGTTCTTCTTTTAAAAAATGTGCAACATTCGACTTTCAGTTATTTTTTTATTCAGCTTAGACAAGATGGATACTTCGAAAATTCGAGTTATTTTTGAATACGAGTTCCGACGCGGAACTAACGCGGCAGACACAGCTCGCAATATCAATGTTGCGTTTGGAGATGGGACTGCTAAACCTTGCGATTTTGGTTTAAACGCTTTCGTGATGGAGACTGATTTTAAGAACGAACCACGTGGAAGACGCCCCACACAGGTGAATAACAATGAATTGAAAGAGATGGTGGAAGCCGATCCGAACCAAACTACCCAGGAATTAGCGGCATGGTTTAACGTTAACTTACCAACAATATTCACACATCAATATTGTTTTCTTTTAAAAAATGTGCAACATTCGACTATCGACTTTCAGTTGTTTTTTTTAGTCAGCTTAGACAAGATGGATACTTCGAAAATTCGAGTTATTTTTGAATACGAGTTTCGACGCGGAACTAACGCGGCAAAAACAGCTCGCAATATCAATGTTGCGTTTGGAGAGGGGACTGCTAAACCTTGCGATTTTGGTTTAAACGCTTTCGTGATGGAGACTGATTTTAAGAACGAACCACGTGGAAGACCCCCCACACAGGTGAATAACAATGAATTGAAAGAGATGGTGGAAGCCGATCCGAGCCAAACTACCATGCGTCAAATCAATAAAAAAATATGAGAAATGGGTGCCTCATGATTTGACTGATCTTCAGAAAGAAACGCGTGTTGAAACTTGTGTTGCCTTGTTGAATCGATACAGAAATGAAGGAATATTGGATCGAATTGTGACATGTGATGAAAAGTGGATTCTTTATGATGACCGTAAGCGAAAAATGCAATGGCTGACCTCAGGTCAAACGCCGCAACAGTGTCCCAAAGCAAAGCTTACCAATAAAAAGGTAATGGTAACTGTTTGGTGGTCTCAGCATGGTGTTATTCACTATAGCTTTCTCCAATCTGGTCAAGCAATAACGGCAGATGTCTACTGTGCCGAACTCCGAACAATGATAGCAAAACTAGCAGTGAAACAGCCCCGACTCATGAATCGATCTTCACCATTATTGCTCCATGATAACGCTAGACCTCATACAGCACGAGAAACCGTTTTAACTCTACAGGAACTGCAATTAGAAAGCATTTGTCACCCTCCGTATTCGTGATATGGACAATTTTCTACGGGATAAAAAGTTTTCTTCTCAGGAGGTAGTACAAAATGCTTTCACACAGTTTGTCGAATCTAGATCAGGAGAGTTCTATCGCAAAGGCATAAATGACCTTCCTATTAGATGGCAGCAATGTATAGATAATAATGGTAATTATTTTGATTAAATAAATATGTTAGATTTAAAAAAAAACTAATTTAAATTTTTCAGTAAAAATCGGCTGTTTCATACTTTAACCCCTAATACTAAGACAATCAAAATTAATTTTATCATTACTGGTCAATTTTAGGCAATGGTTAGTTTTTCTGAAATGTTATGTTTTCTGAGCTCAGAACGTACAGCGAATCACTCTTCGCCGATGGTACGGTTCGCCGAAATCACTCATAGTCGACGGTTGGTTCCACGAATAAATCCATCGCCGATAGAACTATTCGCCGAAAACACCGTTCATCGATGGTCGCTTCAGCTACAACACCTTTTACCGATGGAACGGGTCGCCGAAATACTTCAACCACAAATAATTTTACATCAGCTTACTGTGATTTCCTCTTTAGGATATGCACAACATGCAAACAATACGTTAGGTAGGTACTGGCAACTAATCATATCTATGAAGACCTTATTAGTCATTTTGCGGTGTATGTTTGACAAAACATTTCATCATTTAAGCCTTGTTGAGAAAAATGAGTGCGTGCAATTTAGTAAGATCTAAGCGCGGCGCACATGTGCTAATAGTGGATGGATTTAAGCAAAAGCATACTGAATGCGAGATTCAGCGAATAAATTCTTCTGAACCCATGCTGAAACGCCAACGTTCTGCACACAGATTGAATATAATGCTAGATTGCTGAAACACTTTGCTTTAAATAGTGAGATGGACCTAAAAACATTATTATATTGGCTAGTCCAAATTTTGTACTTAAAAAATAAGAAATAATTATAAGATAAAAATTACTAGCTAAGAAATAGTTATATTCTAACTAAAGCTGTTCAGAGCAAAGTTTTATTACATATTATAATTTAAAGTGAAATTGTTTTTTTATTTGTACCGTTTCGATCTGACGGTCAATCCGAATAAATATTTGTAAAAACCAGTGTTTAATTTATTAGAAATTTACTTAAGTATTTTGGCGACCCGTTCCATCGGTAAAAGGTGTTGTAGCTGAAGCGACCATCGTTGAACGGTGTTTTCGGCGAATAGTTCTATCGGCGATGGTTTTATTCGTAGAACCAACCGTCGACAGAGTGATTTCGGCGAACCGTACCGTCAGCGAAGAGTGATTCGCTATACCGTGTTGAGCTCATATTTTCTCCATAAAAAAATCTGTTGGTTGGTGGCTTTTTATTTGGGCGCTCCAAACAGCTGAATTAAACACAGATATATATGTATTGAACCCCTTACAAATAAGAATGGAAGCCGTCACCAATAAAATAATGAAAATGATGTTACAAAAAAAAAAAATGAAAGCTAAAACGAAAAGACATTGCCCTCTTTTTGGGCTTGGCCACAGTTGTATAACAAACAAAAACATCATAAAACATTATTAATTTCACTATTATAAACAACAGACTTCCAAAAAACACTACAAAGTGAAAAATTACTAATTTCACAAGTCTGTGGCAAAAAACCAAAGACACCGACTACCAAAATTAAAGTTATGTTTCACTTTGTAGTTTTTTTTTTAGAAGTCGGTTGTTTTTGTATATTATATTCTTTTTTTTTACCCGACTACGGCGAAGCTAAAAGGAATGGTTATGTTTTTTTTTGTAAAACTTTTTTTTTCAGTTTTTAGTTGTGGTACAGTCAGCCCCAAAAAGATGTTTACACGGACAAGGAACCATTTTATTGTCTACAACCATTGTACCCACCGTACAGGTACAATTTATTTTACCAATACAATGTAAACAGTTTGTCCCACAAAATCTATAATACACCCTATGATCAACATGGTAATCTATGTAAATCTCACAAATATGTATCAGTAATCATTCAATTCAAAAGTTCAGCCTCGAAAGGTATTAGAAATAAGTATTTAGTTGAAAATGCGATGTCATAAAAATTTGGCATTTAGTCTGCCGCATCAGACAACGATCAGATCTTAAGGTCTCACCACTCACCAGGAGCATTTGCGCGTAATGTAACAGTTCAGTATTCGAGTATTTCATCAGTGAATGCGTCCAGGTGAGCATTACAGTGCGTACCTGTATTACGCACAGGTGCAATTCGTAACATTGCACCAGTGAGTGCGGAAAACCAAGCATTACAACTGAATCGATGTTACACGTACGTATACTCACAGTTCGAGCGGTTACAAAAGCGAATGTTTCTTAGTCAGTACGACGAGCTGGCGCAGTATTGTAACGCAATGCTGCAAATCGAATCATGTAATGTTTATTAAACGCAAATACCCGGTGAGTGACGAACTTAAAAAGCCTAAGCGACATTCGTAATGAACATTCATGATTTACCTATTTGTATTTCAAATCAAAAACAAATAACACGTCAGCACGTCAGTGACGTTATGCATGAAATGAAAAGGACAAAAATAATATTCTTGTTCTTGTATTAAACGAAACTAAAGACGTGACATTCGATGTAAGTCGTAAGACGTTGTCAGCCTTGTTACCTTGATCTGGAACTATCACTGTGAACATTGTTTTGGTCATAGGGCGTATAGATGGGTTTGGTAAAACAAATTGTATACTATGTTTTGTACCTATACGGTGGATACAATGTTGTGAAACATAGGTTGTTGATAATAAAATGGCGCCTTGTACGTGTTTAAATCTTTTTGGGGCTGACCCACAAGAAGTCGATTAAAAAGGTAAAAGTATGGACCAAGGCGGAAGCATAGAACGTAGGATAGTGAATTTTATTCAAACGAAACATGGCTTTTTACCCGACTGCCCCAGAAGATAGACATACTCTCAAAAAACATTAAGTACTAGGGTACTTAATATTTTTTGAGAGTATGTCTCTTTCTTTGGCACTCTCTGTAGCCTAAACGGCTTTATAGATTTTAAAATTATGACGTGTCGTTAGATTCCTCATAATTGTGACATTGGCTATATAATATTTATATATTACATCTGCAAATGCAAAAAAAGATGGGGTTTAAGAAAAAAATTACCACAATATTGGTCAAATAAAAGCTAGTAATGAGTAAATTCCAAATAAATTAATAAAACTAAAAATCTTGAAATAAAGAAAATTATTTACAAATAACAAAAATCCGACTGCACTGAGATAAAACAAGCATTACAATCTATAAAATTTTGGTATTACAGACGAGGACAAACCGATAACCTGAAATATGGTTTAACTTTTGTTTGTTCCCGCCTGCAGTACCAAAATTTTATAGAATATATTGCATTTTTCTCTTTACAGTTATGTGTTTTTTACAGTCGGGTTTATTGTTTTTTTATTTGATAATAATTGTTTCCTTTACATATAGATGATCGCCAGGTTATTTCATAGGACTAGATTAAAACATTCATCATCTGCCTAGCCTTTTCCCAACTATATTGGGGTCGGCTTCCAGTCTAACCGGATGCAGCTGAATACCAGAATTTTTTTATATGGAGCGACTGCCTATCTGACCTCCACAACCCAGTAACTGGGTAATACGATACCCCTTGGTAAGACTGGTTGTCAGATTTTCGGGCTTCTGACGACCCGTAACGACTATCAAAGATCCACAAATGACAGCCGGGACCAACGGCTTAACGTGCTTTCCGAGGCACGGAGGAGTCTCGGTATGTAAAGATGGTCACCCATCCACAGACCAACCCCGGCAAGCGTAGCTTAACCTGATGGATCGACCCGTGCGGCAGTTATTACTTAGCCACGAGCTCCTCTAAAATAAAACCTAGATTAAAACATTGAAAAGTAAAATATAAAAAAAACTATTTATTGTGAATCCTATTGGCATGACTTTGGTCTCTGAGTAAATAACTTTGTGAGTTTAATTGCCATTCATAACTACTTTTTATTTAGCTATCAGCTTACACAGTTAAGACATTTAACAAGAAATTTACCTTATTTAAAAGAATTCGTGAAAAGATGGGGGTTAGTTATTGTCATTGACATACAAAACTGATGTTAAATTAGGAAGTGCAACATTTTTATGGTCTGGAATAGTTTTTTTTAATATTTTGCAGTTACATTTAATTTAATAAAACAAATCGTTTCCTATTTAGATCCTTCACTTTTGTGGGTAATAAATAATAATGAACAAAATGGGTAATAACCAAACTACGGAAATTTGAAACTAGCAGCGCAGAGCAAAGCAACGATTAACTCCATCGTCCAATCAATAATTCAGATACATGCAAAAATACAAGATTTTAATTAGATACAACATTATCCTCTTAGTAAGTACAGTCGGCAACAAAAGTCGATTTTCACATTTTGAAAGATGTCAAATAACATAAACTCTGTCTTTTACATATTATATGTAAAACATTGTGAGGCAATGCATTGAAAATATATGTGTCAATACTTAAATTTAAGGTAAACAGTAATATTCAACTTTTGTTTCTGACCATACTATAAGACCAAAATAGGAATAGAAGTAGGTCAGCATATTACTTAAACATTCACATATCTAACATAAATTATGATAGCTAATTTTATAGAATAAACACCAACATATTATTTGTATATGAGCCAGTCCTATTCATTCTTATTTTGATTACAGTTTAAAAGAAATTCCCTCATCCAGTTAACACTAAAACCATGGATTTATTTTCTTAAACTTGGGTTAAGGCGCGACGCGACTCCTATTTAAATACAATTTCTAAGAAACTTTACAGTAGAACAATTACCGGAGTCGCGTCGCGCCACCACATCGCGCCTATTTGCCATCCACCTTACCTTTATGAATAAAGAAAATAAAAATAATATTGAATAAGCAAAATCTAAAATCATGTACAGCTTATTAATAAGCAATAAGACAACATGCATAACAGTTCCCAAAAATTATGTTATTTATTTAGTTGTTTGTGACTTGGTTAACTCAAATTTTAATAAGTGCTGTTAATAAAATTGTGTTGGATATTGGGTATATTTGAATTTATAGCATTAGAATGCTTAGGTATGGCAATAATTAACTTCAAACTAAACACAGATAAGTACCCAATTTACAATAACTATTATGTGTACCACTAATATTTTTAATATTTTATTTCAGCTGAACACTCCAGTTCAGTGTGAACTGTAGTGTTCAAAAGGATAATTATGTATTCATATGGCTGGAACTGGAATTCATATGAAACCATTTAGTTACTGAACCAACAAAACATACATACCTGTTTTCTGGACAGTCTGGTTGACTGGGTTCCTTGAATCACAATATCATTTGTAGGTACATCAAGCCTCTGTTCCCAGCCCTGCATTATTGTTTTACCTTCTTCACTTTCAATGAACTGTTGTATGTGTGCAATGCAAGGTCCAGCATCAAAGTATATAAAGCAGAGATTCACTTTATGACATGAAATTTTTCCTCTATCATCAAGAGCTAGAATCAATTTATGTTTACTGAGCAGTTTGTTAACTCTGGCCAGACATTGTTCCAATCCTTTTGATAATCTCAACTTTATCCACATGCATAAAAATATTGCAGCTGCATTAAAAATCAGCCATAAAACACCCAGTGAAAATAACAAAAGACCAGTCAGGCCCGAAAACAAAAGTGCTAACAGCACAAGGAATGCAAGTGTTATCCAACAAACAAGCACACGCTTGTAGCATATGTTATACAATGTAAAACGAGCATCATTAATAAGCAGTTCCATCGCATGAACATACTCCTCAACTGTGAGCTGAAATTAAACAAACGATTTTTAATCATGCCAAAACACAAACTGTTATTAGCTTTACAAATCACACGATATTAACAACTTACAGTTAAACCTTGCGCCATTAACTCCTCAGGTACAAGTTCTGGTCGAAAGTGTGCCGCTGTCACCCAAGGCCATTTTGTATTTACAGGCAGTAGAGTGACAATAATGTCACCATTAGCTATATGGATTATAATTTATAAGTTTAGTGTCAAAATCTTATTTTTTTAATTATATTCTGGTCTAGAATATGCACAATACTTACAGAAACCTTGACGAACATTGACAAACTCTACATTTTTAGATAGTGTCCCTAATGTTATGGGCTCAACATTTTTGTCACCTCTTTCCAAATTAATATGGACTGTTTCTGTTTTTAGAACAGCGGCAGATTCAGTTGGTGCAGATGTACTCGCTCCCGCTTGGGGTAAAACACTTGGTAGTATTTCATTTTCTGTGGTTTTTGAAGATTCGTCGTCGAATTTCACCCATCCTTTGCGCACTTTATCTTGATTTACGTTTCCATTTAATTCGTTAACTTCAGATAGATCACTTTTAATTTCTGCATTACTCATGTTTTTATTTATTTATTTCGTTTGACTATAATTGCGTAGGGCGGTAGTTTATCCAATTTATAATCAGCCCTAAATAACCCTAATTGCCGTGTTTCTGTGTTAAGGGTCGAATTTTAATTGCAGAAACTTAATGGATTTGGATTTTTGGAATGAAACTGGAATGGAATCGAAAACAGTGTGACCAACTTTAAATTAGAGATCCTGCCCCACTTAGGCAAGAAAACTGACAAATCCTGCCAAAATCGAAATCACAAAATTCCAAAATAATGCCAATATAATTTAAAAATTTAAAATAAATAGACACATTATTTTTTGGAGTTTTATTTAAAATAATTGATCTTAAAATCTAAAAGTGAACTGAATTAAATTATACATTCGTATTAGCATCGTATTCTTCTTGATCACTTTCTTTATACATCGCTTTTGTCATTTGTTTAATCATTTCTTTAGTTGGCTGGAATGAAACGCAGTCACCATATTCACTAATGCCCTGTTTAACATGTAAAATAGAGGCGACATGTTTATTAATAAATCTATTCCGCGTTTTTGTTTTTATGAGGTTGATTTGCGAGAATATCCTTTCACAAGCAGCATATTATCGTGCTACACGATGTTTTTTAAACGTTAAATTACTGCTGTGTGGGAGCACCTTTATATGTAAAAATGTATACTCACCGATGACTGCCCAGTTGCCCACTGTATCCGATCATGTTCTTCTTGTGCTTTGTAGTGGTTGCATGTTCTTTTATGATAGACAATCTAGGCACTAACTTAGTGTTACATGCTTTACACCATGCAACATCTTCATCTTTCGCTTTTGTTATCCAGGACGAAAGTAATGGATCCTGCTCCCACTCTACATGATATAATCGTTCATATTTACGCTTCATGTTAAATCAGGAATGGAAAACATTCACACTAACACCGCACGAAATCCGAAACAAAATAGTTTTTCTAGCAGTTTTTCTTCTAGTCCGACTAATAAGAAACAACTGACACACACACAAAGATATTATATTATTATAAACATTTTGCTCAGCACTTTATGGTTTACAATGGAAGGAACTACAAATCCAACTAGAAATGTTATGGGAAATCCCCGAACCAAAGGTCTTTGCGTTGCCAGTGTTGCCATAGGCATTTTAAAATTCCTACTTACATTTTTCCCTTTCTCGATACTGCATCCTACTCTTTTTGTGGGCTGTAGCGGCTATACTGCCAAATCTGTCAGCTTATATTGCTAATACTGCCAAATACTGCCAGATTTCTAAAACGTCAAACAAAAGTGCCAGAGAGTAAAATAAAGGGCTAAACCTGCCAAAAAGGCAGGATCCTGCCACATATGGTCACACTGATCGAAAATCTTGTACAATTATAGACAGATGTTATGTCATGAAACATGTCGATGTCATTGGCGTATGACTTGTCTATGCCTCTATGGATCCGACATTAGGTGTTATACATGGAATTAGTAAGTACTAAGCACTATATGGTACAATTATGACTGCCTCGTTGGTTGGTTGTTAGTAAGCGCTACTGCTGAGAATGAAGTCCTGGGTTCGGTCGGGCAAAGTGTTATTGGGTTTTTCCATCAGGAATTTCTCAGTGGCAGTCTAGTCTAGATTTGTGCTCGTTTGATGGCAATAGACTCGCTCTATAACATGGGACTTAAACCTAACTTGGGTGTACTACTAGATGAAGTGTAGTAGTGCCACTGCCAGTTAGTTCGCCATAACTTGGGTGTATCCAAGTTAAGGCGGGGGGCGCGACGGGGGGTGGCAGGTTCGGTCCGCCCCGGGCTAATCCTGTGGGGCCCCCAAATCTTTAGAAAAACTTTTAAATCAAATCCCAAACAAGGCAAAAATATGTTCAGTATGACATGTATGTCAGTCTCTGTTGGGGGTATACTAATTATAAATGTAGAGTGGTACTACCATTTTAGAGCTCGCTTCAGTCAAACGTAAGACTCGATCCTGTGGGACCTTACTTTCGCATTTATAATATTAGTTAGGATAGTCAATGAAATCCTTACCTATCCGGGCTGAGGTGCTAAATTTCGAGTTGTGATGTTTCGCCAGTGCAAACGCACAGTGACTGTGCGTTTGCACTGGTGAAACATTCCTAGCAAACATGTTGAAAGCTCTAGATCCTGTCAAAAATTCTAAGGAACATTGACAAAAAATCTCAGACTAAGGAAAAAATAATTCTTTTTTCCTTAGTCTGAGCAAAAAATAGAGATTTCAACAGGTTTTGTTGAGAATGTAATCAGTGCAAACGCACAATTAGACACCATTTCAAGATATTCTTATGATGATGATGATTAGCGTTGTGTAACAATTCGTAGCTAATAGGTACCAATTCCAGAGGATTGACCAATGTAAAGAAAAAGGCGCGGTAGAGCCCTTCCTACCACCAAGGATTTGCAACATGGAAAAGTCCTGTACCCTAATTACGTAATACATGACCAATCGGAATTTGAATCATTTTGAAAAAAAAAATGCTAATAAATTGCTTCATAATATTATGTTCGAAAAAAAATCTGCTCAACAAAGTCATTAACGCAATGAATGTTGTTGAACTTTCAAAATGAAACACATTTGTCGTAATCGTATAGTCGTTAATCGTTCATTAGATAGCTGTTTGATGAAATTAGCATTTTGTTATATGGTGATTATAGAATACTAGCTGCGCCCCGCGGTTTCACCCGCATAAGTCTTGATGCCGTGGGAATATGAAAATATCCTTTGCCCTAACCCAGGTCATGGTCTACACATGTGCCAAATTTCATTCAAATCCGTTCAGCCGTTTTAATGTGAAAGCGTAACAAACAAACATACAAAAAACCAAATCTTTTCCCTATAATATAATATTTGTTGAGATAGACAACTGAAATCATGGGCGTACCCAGCGGGGGGCAGGAGAGGGCTGCTCCGCTTATATGCGTAAGTACAGACGCCAGCACGTCAACCTACTACAATCTGTCAAATTTATTTAATAGATTTTCAACTTTATCTCTAATGAGTAAGGTTCAAAGTTGATTGGGAAAATGTGACAGTTTCGGGTAGGTTGATGTGCTGGCGTCTGTACATTTTTATTTGTCTCAATTGACAGAGAATGACAACAGATGAATCTTTAAGATGAATCTATACGGTATACCAGCCAGATTGAACGTCTGAGGTCCAGTGAACGCAAATTATTTATTTGCGTTCACTGCTGAGGTCCCGTTAAGATTTTCACAAAGTGAAGATGTATTTTAGTAGGTAGGTACTAGGTACTTTGTATATGTGTATTGTGTAGGGACATACTTTAATGGACCAAACGCGGTAAAAGTAGTGTCACAAACTTATCTGAGCAACTTACTGCTTTTCTCTTTCTATAAATTAATTAATTTATTATTAGGTAGGTAGGTAATAATTATGAGGTTCATAGCTAGGAGCAATAAGAAACCATCCGGTCTCAAGCGTAGCACCGGGTTAAGATTACTAGTCGCCGAGTTCGATACCAGCTAGTAGAAGCTGTAGTGTTAGTGCGCCTTGTTTGCTGAGCGTGGCCGTGCTGAGTTCGATTCCCCGGTTATTAGATGTGGTAGTTGACGAGTAGCAATGAGCGAGGTCCGAGGTCTTTTCAAAATAGGTCCTATATCTACTTCAGTATCAAAAAATGCCGTGACATGAAAAGTTCCAGCCAAATGATTGGTACTTTGAACACCCAGGGTGTTCTAACGTGATTGCTATCGATGTAGGCCAGTGGTGAACCACTCTTATTTGAGAATAATAATAATCATATGAGGCAGTGGGGCAAAATGTTCTTAGGAGGTCATACATGTTATCTTAATCCATACGCGAGTGTATAGATAGATTTTGAAAATTGGTGCGGATAGCAACAAAAACGCCTTTCCTCACATTATTTTATGATGCCAATCGATCCTAAGTAGTTACCTACCTATATCTCTATTATATCCGTGATCAAAAAACTTTTTCGGCCAAATGTAGATGGTTTACCTACGTATGATTCCTATAACGCATAATTACAACATAGAAGCATTTAAGTAATAAGTAGGTACCTATGCAAAAGTCGTAGACTAGGTCAATGTCCTCGATTGACACCTACATGGAATCATACATACGTAGGGGACGTACTAATATATATAATTGTAGTAAAGTACCTAATAAAAAAAACACCTAATGTAGGGTTACATGTTTAGATTATACATCGGTACACTGTTTTATAGTTTAACAGAACGCAACATTAGGTATTATTGTACCTACCAAGTGTTGGTATATACCTACTGTATTCAAATAACTTTATTTCACATATTATTATCACCACGATGACGTAAGTACAGTACAACAACAGACCAACACGCGCCGTCCATAAGTGCTCTGTGCGCCGTCCTCTGCTCAGCTTACCTGCCCGCTCGGGGCCGAAGTGACCGAAATGTCGTCTGACCGGTTCTCCTGCTCGCACTCGTGGGCTATTATCTCTCGCAAATTCCCTCCCAACGGCCGATTGGTTCGCCCACCATACACGTACCGTTTGACAAACGGTCAGATTTTTGTCCTCATATGGCCAAACAACAGACGGTGGTGCTCCGTGATTATGTTATAGTGCTGCTTAATCGAACCCTCTGTAAAACATTCGTTTTGTTTCGTGTTTACCTACTAATACATACCTATATATAAATAATAATAAACCTATTGGAATCCGATTTCAAAAATTTAAAATAATGTCCGCGAAGTTAATGTTTTTTCATTCCAATAGTTCAGTGTGATGTTGAAGTTAAAATGCACTTTTGGAAATATTTATTTGTTGTGATTTGGTGATATATTTTTTTAAGGTATACCTATCTATAATATAGACAAGACTGGGTGAAATTGGGTGAAATAGGTACCTACCTTTCTGACTACTTTGGTGAGGACTATAACATGATGAATCGTGCTTCTTCCAGAAATATGGAATCTTTACCGAAACAATTTGTTTCGGCGATGCGAACTTTGTTTGATATTATGGACGACAAACACACCGGGTATGTAAAACTCACGGATATAGAAAATCGTTGGAGGGACGATCGCACCAGAGGTTTGCCTCGCGGTGTCATCGAAAGCTTGCAGAAGGTAGCGTCTCACGATGGCCTGCTAACATTCGAAAGGTTCTGTACTGGCCTTAAAATATGCCTGTTACGTAATCAAGTTGAATGCTCTTCTGGTAAAGAGGATCGATTTAGTGACGATGTCGATAGCACAGGTTTACATGCTCAAATAGTTTCTCAAACACACCGACCACCTTCTGCACCGTTGTTGGATGTAAGCGATACACAAAACATGGACCGAAATTGGCTAGTTTTAAAAAGCTCTGAAAGTTCATCACAGCATAGAGCTATAAGTATGCCTCAGTTAATAGGACGTAAGGATATGTTGGTCCAAGAGCCTCGTCACCTAGGAACGGTGTCTATTTCTAAACATGATGGTTCTCGGAGAGTCTATGGCCCCCCTAAACCACCAAGACTTGAAAAACAATCTACAGAAAGAAATGAAACATCAAAATCTAGCTACAAATCGGAGGAAGAAACTGTGTTTGACACTGAAGAAATATCGGTTGACAAGATTGATTTCGAAGAAATGTCCCGAGCCGTAGAAGAACAGAGCAGAGGCTTAGGTGACGGCAGATCAGCGAACGAGACGCAATCGCAATTGCGTCGCGTCTCTCGTCGGCGGGAACCTCGCCGTCACACATTACACAACGGTGTAGACTACAACCTTTTAAAACGCATGAAACAGATAGAACAGGAAAAGGACGTTTTACTGCAAGGCTTGTCGGCAGTAGAGGAAGCAAGAGAATGGTACTTAAAACAATTAGCAGAAGTACAAGAAAAAATGCGTTACGCGGGCAGAATGGGTGCTTATGTGGTAAGTTATTATTATTTTCAATGAGGTTTAGATTTTCTTTGAGGATATAAATAGTACCTAAGTACTAAACATGAATCACTATTTCAAACGGCACGTCCAAAACATTATCTCTTCAAAAAAAAATTGTGTTTTCCAGAGAATACAAGAGGGGGATATCCTTCCTCTTAACCAACTCCTCACCTAACTCATATCCAAACTAATATTATAAATGCGAAAGTGAGTTTATTTGTTTGTTTGTTACGCTTTCACGCTAAAACGACATGCGGCTTAGCGGACTTGAATTTGAATGAAATTTGGAACATGGGTAGACCATGACCTGGAGAACGACATAGGTTATTTTCATCCTGGATTGCAGATGAAGTCGCGGACAACAGCTAGTATAATATAATAATATTATAAATGCGAAAGCTTGTTTTTTGTTAGGCTTTCATGCTAAAACGGCTTAACAGATTTGGGTGAAATTTGACACATGGGTAGACCATGACCTGTATTAGACGACGACCTGATATTCCGACGGGATCGAGACTTATGCGAGTGAAACCGCGGGGCGCAGCTAGTTATCATTATTTAATAGTTATACTTACGTAGGTAACGTACAAATGAACAAGCTTTAGTATTACCTAGGCAAGTCTTCGGGTCATGGCCGAACAAGTTTTTTTTTGCTTACCTAGTGTAACATTCTCGAATGAATTTTAAGTACCTACTTAAGTTAAGTATTTATTTATACGTAGATAAATTAATTAACAACGACAGTATTGTCAGCATTTTTATTATTTAGGAACACTAGTAGGAACAATAGATATTATTATAGGTTACATTTATAATTGCGCAACATGTTCATATAAAAAAGTAAAGTTATGAACATGATGTAGGTTAGCCAAAAAATAGGTATCGATTATAACTGACTTTTACTTTTTTTTCAAACCATTTACCGAGATCTCAATACTCAATAGGTATATCTATTTGCATTCCACAATGTTAACATAGGTGATAGGTACTTACGTTTATAAAATATACATAATTTTAGATCATTGTGGACCCTGTCAGGCACAGCGAGAGAGGATAGAGGAAGAGGGCTAGTATTGGCTAATATTATTTAATGTCGCGCGTACTCGCGTGTCATGTGTTCGATTCCCAACCCAGACAAATAGATCTGCGGCCTACCTACTTAGATGTTGAGACTTGGGATTGGTGCTTGAGACCTGCTATCTACGATATATGTATAATATGTAGGTACCTACAGACTATAATACCTAATCCCTATAACGAGTTTTTTTTTTTTTTTTAATAATCGTAGATACTCATATATATTTTAAGTCATATCATATTATCACACATGGTACTTATTATGAATGTTCTGGTCAAAGTTTGCGATCAATCACCCCGCAAACAGCAAGGTTTCAGCAGTGCTATTCTGTAACCATCTCACCGTGAAAACTTTAGGTGAAGTGAGCTCGGAGTGAGCTGTCAGTCCCTAGCAGCAGGTGGAATGACAGCTCACTTCATCTAAGTTTTCACCTTGAGATTATTACAGAATAGACCGGCTGGTACCTAGGTGATTTTGTGAGTCCTTGATTTCAACGACTAATAGTTTATAATGTCCACTTATCGGTCAGTACCTAAATCGTTACAGTATATATACCTACACGAATGAAAAATGAACCACATGTATACTAGGATCAAGATGACCACCAAAATTACCAAGTGCTCTATTAGGTACCTACCGTTCGTTGAAAACCACACCGACTGAGATCACTGTTTTAAAGATTATTTCCCTGATAGCTCAGCTCTAAGTACCTAATACGAATTAATACCCAAGCTAAATATCAGACAAGCCAGAGTCTAGTAGAAGAAGCTCTTACTCATTTCCATCCAGTCATTCAAACTTTTACTCCGTGCACGAATCGAACTATAGGAACACGTAACATAAGCGCAGCGCAAAAGTCTAATCTGGAGACTTTTTCGGGGGAACTAAGATTCCACTGCAGAATTATATAAATACTTAATGATAATAATTGCTCGTCTTTCAGGAGCCCTGGAGTGAGGCACATCAAGAGCGACTTGAATTACTAAAAGCGCGGGTGTTGGAACTCAATCGACAATTGGGAGCGTTAGCAGCCGGTTGGCGGCATGGGCAGCTGTCGCTTCATATGAACCTGGCGTTACCCGCGTCATCGCTGTCAGCGACCGGAACTACCGCCACGCCTAATAATGCGACAGTACTTCGCTCGCAAAACCGTATGCTGTCAGAGGTATGTACAAATGAATGGACTAGCTAGACATATATTATGCTAATTTGCTAAACCGTTGGCTTGGCGCCGGGTGACCCTATGGCGAATGAATGGGCAAGCCAGGTTTTTACTGATTCGTGTGAGAAAGCTTATATAAGCTTTCACACGAATCAGTAAAAACCGTATAATATATACGTACCCAAACGCTACCGCGCCGCCCGCGCCTGGCATTCGGTGCCGACTACCCCGTAGCCGGAGCGTGTGAAAATGGACTAAGGCCTAAAAGAAAGGCGCTCAATGGATGGAAGGGAAAAAGGTCGACCAAGTGTAAGGAATGATAGTAATCATTATGCGACAGTTAAAGAGGGGAGAATTGGAGAGTAACATGGGACATGGGCACTTGAGCAGACAGAAGAACAAACCTCACAGCAAAACTGCCATGCACTTGAAGACTGCTGTTTTATTCATGTTTGCTTCTTTCTCAGGAAGTCAACAGAAAAAACGAGAGGATAACAGTTTTGGAACGAGAAAAATCAGCACTTATAAGGGAACTGCTACTTCAAAGAAACAGATCGAAAATAATAGATACTTTTACTTAACTCGAAAAAGATGAACTCTATGACTACAGTGTGTGTGTGAATGATAGCAGATGAAATATAATAGTAGGTAATTCACTCCTTTCCCCCATATTCAGTGCATAGGTATTACTAACACAAATTGTTACAATGATTATGTTGTTGTGCCATACAAAGCCAAGATTAATCTAAATCTAACAAAAAGTAGGTACATCATGTGCTATAGAATACTGTTTTTGAAACTAATGTGCAAACTTGGAAAGAATACTCTTGAGATGGTACTTTGAGTTTATAACAGGGCAGGGGCTCCTTTATTTAATTTCAAATAGACATTACTGCAGTCACAGTATGTCCTCATTGGTTACACACTAGACTAGAGCAAATTCAAATTCAAATTTATCCAAATTTGAGATACATAAAAGTTAAAAATATTATAAGGTTCACTGACTGCCTCGTTGGTCTAGTGGTTGCAAGCACTACTGCTGAGCATGAGGTCCTCGGTTCGATTTCCGGGTCGGGCAAAGTGTTATTGGGTTTTTCTATCTGGAATTTCTCAGTAGTAGCCCGGAGTCTGGATTTGTGCCCGGTTCATGGCAGTAGGCTCGCCCCCTATTACATGGGACTTAAAACATAACTGGCGAAATGTGGGTGTCTACTACAGGAACACCAACCCTTCGGGGAAACAAGGCGTGATGTTATGTTATGTTATTATAAGGTTCATTGAATTAGAGTAAGACCTAAGACATTAATTATTTATAACAAATACCATTTATCTAGTTTAATAAATAGTGCCATAAGATAACTTTGGGGCTTCCTAATAAAATATTTGTGCAATGAAAACGCTTTATCAACTATATAACTATATTTATGAAACTAAAAATATATTAATTGATTTTAAACAGAATTAGCATTTTTATTGTATAATTTGTAATTATATTCCCTGAATGGCACATCATAAGTTAGGTGGCCATGGTCCCAGGCTCTTTCAATGGCAACTAATAACTCCTTATGTTTCTTTTGGCAAAGTCCAGTTTTGAAAGCATCCAGTATCTGGAAAAAAACATCATCTCACTATTATTATTTACATAAAAATATTAACAAGTGTTCACACAAAACTCTTTGTGGGAATAACTGGTTGCCCTCCTGGAAATGTAAGAAAAACAGAATGCCATTGATGCATATTTTAATGAATGCCTTTGTGAGTGCAATAGAATATTCACAATTCATAGCCAGTAATACTACATAATTGGTATAATTTGCATGATTTTAACAAACTTAAAAAAAACGGTCAAGAGCGAGTCGGACTCGCGCACCAAGGGTTCCGTACATACACACATCAACACGGTCTAGGGATATTTCATACTCAATTAAATAACTCGAAAAGTACTGGCCGCATTGGAATCTTTTATACTCCGATTTGTTTGTAATTTATCTCAGACTAATTCCAAATTAAATTTTTTGAAAATTCTTTTGTTTCGGTGGCATAAAAATGTCTTGATGTATAGGAGAGGGAATTTTCATTTGTGCGAAATTTAGAAAACAATACGAATTACGTTTAGTCACAGTTTTTTTTCATTTTTAAACGAAAGATAAAGTTAAAATTGAGGTATTGTAGCCATGCAACGCCGACATTTGACGAGGGCGGAGATGTTACGAGCTGTGGGAATGCTGGAAGCTGGATCTGTTCAGCGTAATGTTGCTGAGGCCATAGGGACCCATCAAAATGTAATTTCAAGATTGTGGACACGCTATCGTGCCACAGGTGAAGTAGCGGAGAGGCACCGGGGGCCAAGTCGCATCACTACCCCCAGACAAGACCGATTTTTGCAAATTACTGCGCGAGCTCAACCAAATGCAACGGCGACTCAATTGGTCCAAAGGCTGCGAGTGGAACACCAAGTGCTTGTGAGTGACCAAACTGTAAGAAGGCGACTGCATGAAAGCAATCTACGCTCTCGTAGACCACTCCGGGTCCCACCTTTATGGAGAGGCAATCGTGGACGACGATTAGAATGGGTTCGGAACCACGTGGACTGGGGCCGTGAGCAATGGTCCAATGTGCTGTTCACGGATGAATCCAGGTTCGGCTTCCATCCAGATTCACGAAGGACGCGTGTTTGGCGAGTTCCTGGACGATGGAGCCGTCTCCAGAACCCTCAGGAAGTTCACCCATACCAAGGAGGAACAATTATGGTTTGGGCAGGAATTCGTCTTGGAGGACGGACGGATCTCGTTTGGGTGCGGGGCAATATGACGGCAGAACAATACGTCCAACAGGTGCTGGGGCCCGTAATCTTGCCCCACAGAACACAAATGGGGCAAAATTTCCTGCTCATGCACGACAATGCCCGGGCACACACGGCGAGAACGGTAGCAGCTTGGTTACATACACATAATGTTAGGGCCTTAGACTGGCCTGCTCAATCGCCAGATCTAAATCCCATTGAGCATGCGTGGGATATGCTGCAAAGAAGAGCTCTGAAGGAAGTTCCTGAAAATCTGGCTACAGAAGATCAACTTTTTGCGCACCTCAGAAGGACATGGGACAATATTCCGCAGCAAGACATTGACAACCTTGTTCTGAGCATGCCGAATCGTTGCCGATGTGTTATGAACATCATGGGCGCTTTCTCAGACTACTAAATTCAAGTTTATAAACACAAATTAAATGATTTTTCTATTTTTTTCAGTTTTTACTCACAAATTAAAAGTTAATTCATATACGGTTTCCGTCTATGCTTCATTTTTTTTCCATAAAATCCTGAAATTTTAATCTAAGTACCTTAACCATTATTAAAAAATGGTAGAATATTAAATAACGTATCTTTTAAATATATACATGTCATATAAATAATTAACACATTGATAGTAATTCGCTTTTTTAAAAATATCCCTAGACCGTGTTGATGTGTGTATATAAATATTTTGGATGTGTTACTTTAAATACAGTTCTTCAAAAGTTGGATAGATGGATAGGCGCACAGGTGGATGGGCAGACAGGCGGACAGGTGGATGGGCAGACAGGCGGACAGGTGGAAGGGCGAACAGGCGGACAGCACTTTACTATTTGCTTCATTCATATAGGTACCGAAATACTTTTTTGGCCAGAACAAAGTACCTACACCTGTGCTTCACCCAAAGCAACCTGTGTACGAGTATGTTATTAAATTTTCATTGGCGAGGCCAATACTTATCAGAGAATTTTAACACTGTGTAATAGAATATTGCAGTTTTAGGTCAGCTCTATCTGTGAGAGACATTGTTTTATTTTTACTGTAATCTTTACATAAACTTCTATGTCATATAATCATTTCTGATTTTTCTCTGCAAACTTTAGAGATAAGTCGAAAATAGCGAACTAAAAAAAGTTTTTTTTTTGGAATGTGCAAATAGCACTTGCATATTATACCCCACATGCCGTAGAAGCCCCACTTCGAATTTTAAAGAAATCCGTATAGTCCGTTGCAGAAATAAAAAAACTATGAATAAAATAGTTGGGCAAACGTCATAGTAGTTCTTGAGATATCCAGGTGTGGCAGACAGATGGACAGACAGACTGAGTCGCACCATAAGGGTTCCTTTTTACCATTTTGGTACGGAACCCTAAAAACCCTAATAAGGAGGGGGTTACATGTTCGTCTGTTTTTTTAAAATGTTTATTTCATAAATATTTATGTCAATGGTAGACTGATTTTGAAAATAATTCTGTGTTCATTTGGTACAGGAAGCTTGGTACCATTTAAATTGTAGTAACTTTGCTTAATAGAGTTAGCTTTTTAAAAAAAAAAAATAACCATGTTGCCAAAAAAAACCTACAAAGTGAAGTTCTGAATCTCTATTGTTTGAATGTGTATTCTAGTTTTTTTGCCACCAACTTCCGAAATTTAAGTTTTAATTTATCAAGTTAACTTACATTAAAAAATGCCACTGCCAATTTATAGATTAAAAATTGTTACTGATTCTTTTAAACTAGGCTCTATAATGTCGTAATCATAAGTCTCAAGAATATGACAGTGACCATTATTGTACAACTTGCAATGTAAGTATGATTGACCAAGTACCTAACAAAGTGTTTCAACAAAAATTTTCAGTGTTGATCGATACTTTATGGATGGAGACTGGCCTCAGTAGAGACAGGTCTAGGCCAGCAGCTGGTTAAGTCGGGCTGTGCACGGTGATGATGACATACCTGTCCAGTGTACTCAGATATGAACTGTTCCAGGAGTTTTGTATTTCTGTGATCCAAAACTAGATATTCATCTCGACAAATGGGGCAAGGATTCCCGGTAGATATTACACCATTTCTGACGCAGGACTTCCTTGTATTCCTTGGGGCAAAACCACCCTTGTGGTTACGTCGATACGAGGCCCAAACTGCACTTTCGCCGTAAGTTTCCTGATAAGCTTTACTCTGCATATATTTTATGCTAGTTTCAACAGGAACTATTTTGGTTCTATCCTTGGCAGGATCAATTTCTTTTTGTTCTTCATTAGATCCATCTTGTTGATCTGAGTAAAAGCGAATAGAAGAACGAAAATCAGACAATACTAGTTTTCTGACTAAAGCACGGACGTTAAAAGAAAGTGCCATAGCGATATAAAACAGGTGAGGAGATTATTTTTCTTTATAAATGGTAGATTTTTAAAGACTAAGACTCCTTCCACAGAGTACTTTGTAATCCTAACCTCAAAATGTTTAATTACAGCAGCTACACCTGACAGTAGGTAGGTGACAGTTGAGTTGAGTGACAATGACATTGACACTGACACTGACAGCCACTCACTAAAACTGGAAACACATTAAACATTAAGGACGCGTCCTTATTTGTATCTGGAATTCTGGATTATTCTGGATAGTACAGACGGTAGCACGTCAACCCACCCGAAACTGTCAAAATTTCCCAATCAACTTTGAAACTTCTGTTTTAGTAGTTGAAACTTTATTAAAGTTACTACACTCAAAGCCTCCAGCCAGGAGCAAAAACTATTCTAAATTAAAATTAGGCGAACGCTTGCTAAGGGCACCCCCTGTGGGGTACGAACCTCGGCTTAGGGCGTCGCTGAGGGGAGGACAGCAAGATGGGACAGGCTGGATCAAGGATATACACACATCAACACGGTCTAGGGATATTTCATACTCAATTAAATAACTCGAAAAGTACTGGCCGCATTGGAATCTTTTATACACCGATTTGTTTGTAATTTATCTCAGACTAATTCCAAATTAAAATTTTTGAAAATTCTTTTGTTTCGGTGGCATAAAAATGTCTTGATGTATAGGAGAGGGAATTTTCATTTGTGCGAAATTTAGAAAACAATACGAATTACGTTTAGTCACAGTTTTTTTTCATTTTTAAACGAAAGATAAAGTTAAAATTGAGGTATTGTAGCCATGCAACGCCGACATTTGACGAGGGCGGAGATGTTACGAGCTGTGGGAATGCTGGAAGCTGGATCTGTTCAGCGTAATGTTGCTGAGGCCATAGGGACCCATCAAAATGTAATTTCAAGATTGTGGACACGCTATCGTGCCACAGGTGAAGTAGCGGAGAGGCACCGGGGGCCAAGTCGCATCACTACCCCCAGACAAGACCGATTTTTGCAAATTACTGCGCGAGCTCAACCAAATGCAACGGCGACTCAATTGGTCCAAAGGCTGCGAGTGGAACACCAAGTGCTTGTGAGTGACCAAACTGTAAGAAGGCGACTGCATGAAAGCAATCTACGCTCTCGTAGACCACTCCGGGTCCCACCTTTACGGAGAGGCAATCGTGGACGACGATTAGAATGGGTTCGGAACCACGTGGACTGGGGCCGTGAGCAATGGTCCAATGTTGTTAGATGTTGTGTATCCGACCATATTTTTAGTCTGTGGTAATTTTGTAGTAGCTGTGGTGAAGGAGAGTCGAATTGTAAGCCTACGAGTAATTATGTAATAAAAGCTTAATAAAAATTATGAAAAAGTATGGTGTTGTTTCAAACCTGCAAAAGGAATAGAGGACTCAACATAAAATAAAACTATCTGAGACAATTCAAGATATATGGCGACCGTGATCGAGAAACAAAAAATGGAACAACACAAAAGATTACGTGCGGCGCTCCGAACGCAGTTCACAAAGAACGCGAATAAATTGAGCGAGCAAAATGACCAAATGGACCAAGGGGAAAATAAACAAATCTTAATGGAGAACCTTGGAAAGATTTATGGAAAATTGGAGGAAGTAAATGTGCAAGTTCAGTCAGCAATTTTGGAAAAAGATGATTTCGAAGAATCCATGATTTTGACGGATTTAGACGAATGCGAAAAATACACGCTAAAATGGCTGAAAATAAAACGCGAAATGGTGTCACTAACGGGCTCAGAAAATAAAGGAAGCACACAAATTAAATTACCTAAAATAGACATTCCAAAATTCGACGGGCAATTAAAAAGCTGGATGCCATTTTGGAGCCAATTCAGAAAAATTCATGAAGGGAATATAGCTACGGGTGACAAGTTTGTGTACTTGGTGCAAGCAATGGCCATCGATTCGGAGGCTAAATCACTAGTAGAAAGTTACCCTATTACTGCTGAAAATTATCCAAAGTGTATAGAGCACCTGAAGTCTAGATATGGGCGAGAAGATTTACAAATTCAAGTTTATGTGAGGGAGCTGTTGGCACTGGTACTACAAAAAGTAAGTGGTGATGGAATTGAATTGGCCATATTATATGACAAACTAAGTGCACATTTAAGAGCATTGGAGACACTTGGAGTCACTAAAAACCATGCTGCTTTCCTATTACCACTAGTAGAGTCGTCGCTTCCCCAAGAAATATTAAAGACATGGCAAAGAACCAAGGTTAACGTCAATATAGACGAAGAATTAAACAATCTATTGATGTTTATACAAAAAGAGGTTGAAAATGAACAAAGGATAAAAATTGCTAACACATTTTCGGAAAACCATGCAACAATCAATAAGAAAGAAACGCCAACGGCGAATTGCCTAGCTGCAATGGTGAAAGAACAACCAAAAAATATTTGTTTATGGTGTGACAAAGAAAGTCATAGCAGTATTGAGTGCTACAAATTACAAAAGTTATCGGTAGATCAGCGCAAAGAGATAGTAATGAAGAAAAAAGCTTGCACAATTTGTTTGAGGAAAGGACATTTCTGGAAAAATTGCAAAGCTTCAATAAAGTGTCTGATCTGTAATAAAAGGCATTCAACAGTGATGTGTATGACAAATAAACCAACACCAAACAATAACAGCAATGAGTCACCGGTAGCAGAAAAGAAAACAATGGCAGCATCATCTACTATACAAGGAACCACACTTCTTCAGACTCTAATAGTTGAGATACAATACAAGGAAAAAAAGCTACGTGTTCGCGCACTTTTTGACAGTGGTTCACAGAAGACTTACATTAAACAGGACATAATTGAGAAACTCCAAGTACCAGCAATAAAAGAAGAAGTACTTACCCACAACCTGTTTGGCGGAGTGCAGACAAATTCACAGCTTCATAAAGTATATAATCTAGAAATAAGAAGCTTAGATAATAGTTTCAAAATTAATCTGGAAGCGCTAGGGCGCTCATGTGTTTGTACCAATGTTCCTAGATTCAATTCTAATGACACTGTTATTTGTAATTTGTTAAAGTCACACCAAATATCTCTGACTGACAAAGGTGATAGTACTGATATTGGGTTATTAATTGGTGCAGATTTCTCAGGTCTTCTGATGACTGGCACAATAATTCAGTTACAAAATGGACTTGTAGCCATAAAAACAAAGCTGGGTTGGACACTACAGGGCAGAGAAGTAGGTACTTTAAGTAATATGACAATCTCTATGTTTTGTTCTGAATTGACAGGTTATTGGGATTTAGAGACATTGGGTATCCAGGATCCAGCAGAGACAAAATCAAAGGCCACAGTCGCAGAGGAGGTGTTTGCAGCATTCAAAGAAACAGTGAGGATTAATGAAGAAAACAGGTATGAAGTTCAACTTCCCTTTAAAGTAGGATATGAAGATTTATTATCTAACTATGAGAGAGCAAAACAAAGGCTTGATTCAACTACTCGAAAGCTAATATCAGGAGGTAAATTCAAAGAGTATCATGAAGTTTTTCAGGAGTGGCATCAGGAAGGTATTATAGAAAAGGTGCCACCATCACAAGTAGATCATGATACAGGTCATTACCTACCACATAGGGCTGTTATTAAAGAGTCAAGCCTGACCAGTTCAATCAGACCCGTATTTGATGCATCGGCCAAAGATAAAAATGGACTGTGTCTGAATTCTTGCTTGGAAAAGGGTACCAATTTAATTGATCTTATTCCCAACTTACTTATCAGCTTTAGAACGGGGGCAATTGGTATTACAGCAGATATACAGAAGGCATTCCTTCAAATTAGCATTCCTACAACTGATAGAGACTATTTAAAATTTTTATGGTGGGAAAACGAGGATTGTAACAGCTGGGTGGTATACAGACACTGTAGGGTAGTATTCGGATTGACATGTAGTCCATTTTTATTGTCTGCCACACTTATACATTACCTTAACAATGTAATGGGAGAACATCAACAGACTGCACAGCTTCTGAAAAAATCGTGGTATGTAGATAATTGTTTAACAAGTTTAAACACTGTAAAAGAAACCACTAAATTTATAGAAGACTCCAAGCGGATTATGAGTGAGGCAAAATTCAATTTACGCATGTGGGTGACATCACCGCTGAAAATTAATGATTCAGGTAAGGATATAGTACCAGTACTAGGTATCAATTGGGATACTTCATCTGACCAGCTGTACTGTAGCACGGGAAACTTACCTGCCCCGGAAGATGTCCAACATCTTACAAAAAGAGATTTATTGTCACTTACACAAAAGATTTTTGACCCGATTGGATATACTTCAGCAATAATGTTGACACCAAAACTTATATTGCAAGAAGCTTGGAAAAAAGATCTGTCATGGGACACCCAGCTTGATGCTGATCTGATGAAAAGATTCCATGATTGGTATCAACACATTAATTGTTTAAAAGAATGTAAAATACCACGAAGATTAACTGAAAATATTATGAAAGATTGTGAGGTAAGTTTACATTTATTTTGTGATGCTAGTAAGGATGGGTATGCTGCAGGTGTGTTACTACGGGCTGCTGGAAAAGATAAAGTAACCCTACAACTAGTTTCAGCCAAATCACGTGTCACACCACCCAAAAAGATAAGTATTCCCAGATTGGAACTATTAGCTGCATTAATAGGGGCAAGACTACTCAGACAGGCCAGAGAAAATCTTAATTTAGAAAATTGTCCAGAATACTGCTGGACGGATTCTGCTGTTACTCTATGCTGGATTAAACGGGAATTACCTCTAAACACATTTGTAGGTAATAGAATAAAAGAAATTAGACAACATACTAATACAAACAATTGGCGACATGTTTCTGGTGAACACAACTGGGCCGACCTAGCGTCCAGAGGCTGCAACGCGAGAACCCTACTCGAGACCCGCTGGTGGGAGGGACCGGCGTGGCTGCGTCTGGAACCCGAACAGTGGCCGCAGTCTGACTTCACAGTGGACGAGCTGCAAGTACACCTGGAAACTAAGAAAACCGTTTGCAACGCACAAGTATGTTGTGATCAAAGTCTGCTAAATAAAATACAATATTTCTCTAAATATTCAAAAATCATTAGGATGGTAGCATGGATGTTAAGATTTACACATAATATACGACATTCACAAAATAAAAGAGAAGGAGAAATAACTTATAGTGAGTACAGTAAGGCAGAAAAAACTGTGATCAAATTGATACAAAAGGAAAACATTGAAATTTATGGAAAAAGGAGTGAACATTTAACACAGTACATAGATAAAGAGGGATTATTAAGAATCAAAACGAAACTTACAATATCAGATTTTCCAGAGACCACCAAGGCACCTTATCTTTTGTGGGCTAAGAATCCAGTGGTTACGGCTATGGTGAGACAGCGACATGAACATTTACAGCATGTAGGGGCTAATCAACTCATCATAGATATACGGGCGAGGTTCTGGATCATCGGTATACGTCGATTAGTAAAGTCAGTAATCTCTGCATGTGTTATTTGTAGACGTTATAGAGCTAAAGCTACACAGGCACCGACAGCGCCACTACCACCAGAACGCACTAACTGCTCCGCACCTTTTCAAACGACTGGTGTCGATCTAGCGGGCCCGTTATTTCTGCGTAATGGCGAGAAGTGCTGGATTGTACTATACACTTGTGCAGTGTATCGTGCAGTGCACTTAGAATTAACGAGATCACTCTCTACGGAGGCCTTTATTATGACATTGAGACGATTCGTAGCACGCAGAGGCCGTGCTGATTTAATTATGTCTGATCAAGGCACAAATTTCTGTGGTACCAAAAATTTGATTTCTTCTCTAGATTGGGAGGAGGTTCAGCGTAACTCCACCATTCGACGCATGTCGTGGAAGATGAACGCACCGACTGCAGCTTGGTGGGGCGGCTATTGGGAGCGACTAATACGGATTATGAAAGATCTTCTGCGGCGAATCTTAGGTAAAGCGTCAGTGTCATATGAGGAACTTGAAACCATATTATGTGAATGTGAAGCAATAATGAATGGCCGGCCCCTTACATATATAAATGAAGACAAGGGTGACTGTCTAGAGCCACTTACCCCGGCACATTTCATCCAGCCCGCACATAACACTGACATGACTGATTTTGATTGCATAGATGTTAACAATTTGAACAAACGGCACAAATATTTACAAGAACTTCGAGAACAATTCAAACTTCGTTTCAAAAATGAATATCTCACTTTGTTGGTCCAAAAAGGAAAAGAAACAAGAGATGTTATAAACATAGGCGACATTGTTTTGATAGAAACAGATGAGAAGAGGATAAGATGGCCATTAGGCATTGTTTTAGATTTGTTTACAGGAAAAGACGGAATCGAAAGAACAGCTCAAGTAAGGACTTCCACTGGAACCAAGGTTCGTCCAATCCAGAGGTTGTTTAAACTGGAAGTCTCTAGTCAGACTAGTGAAGATGTTTCATTGGTAAATGAGGCAAGTCAAAGTCCAATTTGTTCTTTGAAAAATAATTCAGAGCAACAAAAAAATGACGAACATTCGTCGTCTGAACTGCTTGAGAAACCTCAGAAATCCACTCGTTCCGGTAGAATGGTAAAATTGCCTAGTAAATACGATATTTATACTTAATTTTGTTTTGTTTCATAAAATAATTAATTACATAGGTACATGTTTGTTCAATAATTTATCTTTGAAAGTCGATATATTTAGTAAGTGATGTGACTTAAACATTGTAAAAATAATAATGTGTGTTAATGTGTGTATGCTATTCCTAAAAACGGTAATTATATTAACTATTTGTAATTCTAATTTCTAGATGGGTCATCTAGTGTTGAGTAGAAGATTATACTTGTTTCAGATGTGTACGCTAGATGGCACAAAATATTATTATGTAAAACACCCTCTAGTAGCAAGTAGCAATACTAAAATTGATAATGTTCATTTCGGATACATCCTGTTTTTATTAGTTCTTTTTGGCGCTGGAGGATGTTAGATGTTGTGTATCCGACCATATTTTTAGTCTGTGGTAATTTTGTAGTAGCTGTGGTGAAGGAGAGTCGAATTGTAAGCCTACGAGTAATTATGTAATAAAAGCTTAATAAAAATTATGAAAAAGTATGGTGTTGTTTCAAACCTGCAAAAGGAATAGAGGACTCAACATAAAATAAAACTATCTGAGACAATTCAAGATAAATGTGCTGTTCACGGATGAATCCAGGTTCGGCTTCCATCCAGATTCACGAAGGACGCGTGTTTGGCGAGTTCCTGGACGATGGAGCCGTCTCCAGAACCCTCAGGAAGTTCACCCATACCAAGGAGGAACAATTATGGTTTGGGCAGGAATTCGTCTTGGAGGACGGACGGATCTCGTTTGGGTGCGGGGCAATATGACGGCAGAACAATACGTCCAACAGGTGCTGGGGCCCGTAATCTTGCCCCACAGAACACAAATGGGGCAAAATTTCCTGCTCATGCACGACAATGCCCGGGCACACACGGCGAGAACGGTAGCAGCTTGGTTACATACACATAATGTTAGGGCCTTAGACTGGCCTGCTCAATCGCCAGATCTAAATCCCATTGAGCATGCGTGGGATATGCTGCAAAGAAGAGCTCTGAAGGAAGTTCCTGAAAATCTGGCTACAGAAGATCAACTTTTTGCGCACCTCAGAAGGACATGGGACAATATTCCGCAGCAAGACATTGACAACCTTGTTCTGAGCATGCCGAATCGTTGCCGATGTGTTATGAACATCATGGGCGCTTTCTCAGACTACTAAATTCAAGTTTATAAACACAAATTAAATGATTTTTCTATTTTTTTCAGTTTTTACTCACAAATTAAAAGTTAATTCATATACGGTTTCCGTCTATGCTTCATTTTTTTTCCATAAAATCCTGAAATTTTAATCTAAGTACCTTAACCATTATTAAAAAATGGTAGAATATTAAATAACGTATCTTTTAAATATATACATGTCATATAAATAATTAACACATTGATAGTAATTCGCTTTTTTAAAAATATCCCTAGACCGTGTTGATGTGTGTAGATCATATCATTATTTTTGTCAGGGGAATTTAAAGCTACGCGCTCAGCTGCGGCGCGGGCTGGCGCTTCATCGGACAAGAGACGTCATCCCAGTAGTTACTCCCTTTTTAGCCCATAACATCTTTTTCACATTTTTGATAATGGTAGTCAACCGACAGATTGTAGTAGGTTGATGTGCTGGCGTCTGTACACTTTGTGCTGGGCACGGGCGTCGTACAAACAGTTTACAATGTACGAGAGCCATTCCATCTTCACAGTGTGTGTCCTGTCGTTTTCGACCCTAACATATAAGTAGTATCTCTATTTACTCTGTGCTCCAATCCATCGCACTCCGTAATCACGTCCACACCATTGACTTATAAATCAATGGTCCACACACAGATTTTGACGTCAAGCACTACCGACAAATCGGCTGTTAAAATTCTGTGTGGACTTGCATTTGGAAATCGCCAGCGACTAAAGTAGCTGCGTGTGTATTAATCATAATAGGATTCCTTAACACTGCAGTCCGAAAATGTATGTAATGATTTATGATCAAAGGAATATGATTTTTCATGTAAACTGTATCCTCCTTTTTCACCTTTTTTTAGAAAGCTTTTGCAAAATGTCACATCTAGAACAAGCAAAGCGTCGAAAAAAAGATACGCAATGAGAACTTGGGATGCGAACGCGAGCGAAGCGAGCTCGGGACTAAGAACGGTTAGTTTCAAAGGGGATGACGAGCGAAGCGAGCGAACGAAATGACATAAAATTGTTTATTCTGTAAATTGGATATCGAAATCACTTTTACACGTTATAATAAAAAACGGTAGCGTTCGGGAAGCTACGCAATATTTACCTTCTCGTCCCACCGCATACCGCAGTGTCTCAAGACGAAATTCGTTGACCAGCGCATCTTGCCAGTGATGACCTATGGCACTGAAACGTAGTCGTTCACAATGGAACGACCATTGTGAACGACCATGTTTCAGTGCCAGTTTCAGTGGCAATGGAGAGGGCTATGCTTGGAGTTTCCCTACGTGATCGAATCAGAAATGAAGAGATCCGCAGGAGAACCAAGGTAACCGACATAGCCCAAAGAATTGCCAAACTTAAGTGGCAATGGGCAGGCACATTGCTCGGAGAACAGATGCCCGATGGGACCGAAAGGTTCTGGAGTGGTGACCGCGTACTGGAAGACGTAGCGTTGGAAGGCCTTCCACAAGATGGACCGATGACCTTGTAAAGGTGGCAGGAATCTGCTGGATGCAGAAAGCACAGAGTCGGTCGAAGTAGTGGTGCTTGGGGGAGGCCTATGTTCAGCAGTGGACGTCTTTTGGCTGAAATGATGAACGATTTTGATGATAAAAACGGGCCCCCACCATCTCCTTCATGTTAGGATCCTTCCTGCAGACAGAAATAGGTGGGGGGGGGGGGGGCTTCACGTGACTTCGTTGACTACGCCTTAATTCATTTTTTTTTAAATAAAATACTCTTTTTACCTTAGACGTTTGACATTGATTTTGAAAATGTGTCTCCTGCGAACTGGTGGGTGCGGAGGTCACTTGCCCTCTTGCTGTCTCCTCCCAGCCAAATCCCTTTACATTTAATTTATACTCCAAAGATAGAAAGATAACTGACAACTGTCAGTAAAATCAGAGCTACGAAGTAAGAAGTCCTGAATTTCATAATAATACAGACAGTAACTGTCAATGTCATACTTTATAATGAATTCCTACCCTAGGAATGTCAGTTTGACAAGCTATTTTGTAAAGATTTTGGCAAGGCGTTATTAAAAATGTTTCTCCAGCGGGGGGAGTGGGGGGATTTACTTACCAGTATGGCTGCTATGGCTTAAACGTATGGCGAGGGGAGGGTAGGAGGGTGATGAAAAACTTAGGCGATTAACACACTGCCACGCACCACGCAGCGTAGCGCGTGAATGCGTGTTTTAAGTATCGTTTAAGTGCGTTGCTTGTAAGTATCTCCGTTTGTATAGAAAACACGCACAGTCCAACACACAGGAAATGCATCCACGCGCGTTTCATTCAGATCACAGACACGCAACATGCAGCGTGACGCAGTGCAGTGTGATAATCGCCTTAGGATAAAATATGAAATCCATGCGAAGAATGTCGCGGGCGAAGTACAGACGCCAGAACATAAACCTACTACAATCCGCAAATTAAAAAAAAAAAAATAACTTTATCACTAAAGCTTAAGGTTTAATTGATTGGGAAAATTTTACGGTTTCGGGTAGGTTGACCGCTGGCGTCTGTACACCTACACAGATTATGAAATCGCTAGGGAGTCTTCAGCGACTATGGAATGAGTATGTACTATATTAACCTGCTCGGCGGGCCTAAACTCGCTAGTCGCTGCGCTGCGTGTGTATCTAGCATTACGCAAAGTAACGTCTTGTTGTCTGTTTGAAATCTTGAAAAGTGAACAGTGAAGTGATTGAACAACAGAGAAATAAAAAAAGGTGGTTATTTATATTCGCTTTTGTTATTACTATATAGAGCATATCCCTTGCTACTTTGCTAGAGCGTTTATTACCTAAAAGTGGTTGCGAATATATCAATAAATATGATCAAACAGATGTGTTTAGAGCTTTTTATTTACGGTTTTGAAAGTACACCTTATTTTATCAATGAACAGTTTTGAAAGGCATTTTGTAAACATTTTTTCAATCCTGCTGTTTTTTTCAGCTCTTTTTGCGGCATTTGACCCTTTAATAAACAAAACTGAAACATCAAATTCAAATGGCTGAATTAATGCTTGCGGAAGTTGTTGATATGTGAGTACAACCTATCTATTCTATTTACTTACGAAAGTCAGAGGCACAGACTGTCAGAGGGTTGTCTAAAGCCGTAGTCAAGTCGATAAACACGCAAATCAAATGGCAAATACACGCTAAAACGCCCAGTATACGTAGTTAGCCGAGCAGGGCCAACGGTCTCCCCCAACGTGTACTGGTGGCTTTACACATCTATAAAGATGACCCTCCAACCTAATTAATAAATTTAAAAAAAAATTAGTCCTAGTATCGTAATGTTCTATTCTACTAAATAAATCCAACGAGAAATAAGACGAGTCCCGAGTAAGAGAGTCCCTCTGAGTGAACATTTGTACATTCAAGTTAAAAAAAAATCCTGTAGTCATTTGTGGTGCTGAATTTCATACCCACAAAACATGTCTATTTAGGCTTATTTTCAAAACATAGTGTACATATCCTGCATATATAACAGCAGCTGCTTGTGTCCAGTCCACAAGAAACTGATTTCCTTTAGAACTGCTTTCTCAGAGCATTACATTATGTACCATCAAAGAAGTTCATATCTATACACCGTAAAGACTATTTCTGCTTGCAGCGCTCGGCCGCTATGGAACGGGGGCGGTAACAGATGTGGTCCTCGTGTTCACGGGATTTTGTTTTCAAACTGCTTAGATATGAAGTTCTTCGATAGTACCTACATTATATGAATAAATATTGAAGAGTTTCATAAAAGGCATTTAGGGAGAGTTAACAAATTCCTTGATTTCCCATTGATCATCAATTTTCCAGATGGTCCATTTCACAACCGCTTAGAAATCCGCCCCTAACTAGACTCACTGACCCTCCTTCACTTATAGGAGCAACATCAGGATGTTACCCATTAATTTATCTGTCATGTATTGAGTATATTGATTGTTGGAGATCTAAGATATCATAATTATGTAACAATCAATTGCCGTGTGTTAGTCTCTCAAAACTAGAAAATGGCTCTACAATTTTTATTTTGTTTTGTTCTTCTCATTATTGGGTGGTTTAGAAAAAAAGAAAATTTGGAACAGCCGAATATATCGAAAATTTTGTCTTATCTGGTATGAAGTTCCCCAAGTCATCTAGTCCTAGATAAATAAATTAAATAAAACATTGTATATGGATAAAGCCTCACTGATGTCCTTTCGTGACAGATAAAGCAGTTACGACGTCATGAGTATATAATACCTTAAATTGCTTAGCATGATCCTCTGTTATGTCGAAAATACTGCAGCATTAATTTTGAAATAAATATATGTTAAAGCTGAAGATTAATGTTAATTATTATGTTTGATAAAAACACGATTCCATAAAAAAAATCTAGATAGATAAATAAATATACAGTTACCTCCAAACCAAACAACAAACTGCTAGTATTAAAAAAATACTTCAAATTAGATCATGAAACTGCATAATAACTGAACTAAATAAACGCAAATATTATGTTTTAAAATGACCATTATTTTACCACCCAAATTAGGGTGTTATTTTTTGGTTTGCCATAATCGAAAAAATAGTAGAAGAGTGGTCAAAAGAACAGTGAGAAAACTAAAAACAGTTTGATGTTGGAGAAATCTAAAACAGTTTTTTTTTGTTTTTGAATTGCTTGTAGTTTAACCAATAATCGAACCTGAACAGCTAATATTTCTTTTCAATGCTTAATTCTTATCTGCTACACTGCCACTCCATAAACAGAGTCCTTTTTTATGCAGTGGAATTTCTTGCCGATTCTTCTCCATACGAAAACTACCTTTTGGTCAGGGCGACTAGAAACAATTGTTTTTTTTTTTGTACATTTTGACGTTCTTAAGTGCCCTAATATGTATGTGCCTATTTGAAATAAATGATTTGACTTTGACAAAAAGTTTTTACCCACAGCTCAGAAAAAAAAACTGACTTATTTCAGTGAGTTAAATAGCTACTTCTTTGGATGGAAACTGCAACAAAATATTCTAATATCTAAGTACCTATTTAGTATGTACAGGGTGATTGGAAGATGGGTGCAAAGCTTTAAGGCGAAGTTAAAACTGTCTAATGTTCACAGAAGCCTAAAAAATGTTTTGCTTGATTGCTTACACATTACTTTGATTAAATAAATAAAAAATGAAGTCATATATCATTCAATTTGGCCATAATTATGCAGTTTACATAAACTTTTGGGAATTTCCGAAAAAAATATATCGTAAAAGTATCGGTATCGGATGCATCCCTAGTCTGCACTATCTTCGCCTTAAAGCTTTGCACCCATCTTCCAATCACCTTGTATAATAAATAGGAGCAACTTAGCAGGGGAAGGCGGGCGGGGGCTGGTGAGCTACCACAGCTAAAACGGACGAAAACTATCACAGCTAAGTCGGCTTTACAAGTTAACGAGTAATAATCAACCATATTACATTTGCAGTTGACTAATTATGTCATCACATACATTCCGTATGGGAGAACATGTTTTTCAACTACACTGTTCAGAGGGAACAAGTACTGCGATAAATTTGAAAAATAGGTATTTGAAGAAACTATTGCCGTCGTCTTACCTCTAGTCTGCCTCCGTAGAGTGCGATAGGGACAGCTACAGCTCAGACCGATTATATCACAAAAAAAAATTGACGAGATCGACGTTTCGTATTCCCTTTTTTTCTCCTCGAAAACTGAGCCGATTCAATTATTTTTTCCTATTATTTTCTTTTATGTTAAAAACTTTTCGAACAATAAGTTGCTGAAAAAATGGAAATGACAGGGACGTGTCTGCAGCAGACCTTTTTTTTTTTTTGGTTGAGAATTCTTCAAATTACTTCTGCCGCTCTGGGCGGAGCGGAGGGCGTGTCAGACTCTTACTGATTAAAACCCACCCGTCTTCCTTCGGTTGCCTTTACGTTTCCAGGGGCCACGGTATCCCTTTCGGACTTTCCCGTAACCCCGGCAGGCATCGGTCCCATCGGACCTCTTCACCCGCTGACATCTCTTTGAGGCGCGCGTGGAACAACGCGCCGTCGACCCGGGCCTGATTCTTACCGGACGTCGGACGGCGAGCTACCCCTTGCTCACCGTCCGCAAGCCCGCACCTACGGTGGCCGGGACTCTGCCTGCGATTCCCGACGCCCAGGGCGTCTCCTCCTGCGGCGGCTAGGGGCGTGAGGGCGCGAATTTTGCCTCTCCCTCACGCGTTCTGCCTCCTCCTTCGCGAGCATTACTGCTTCGCAGAAGGAGGTGACGGCCTGCCATGCCCTCTCGCTCCGTACGATGGCCTGGACCAGGGCCGGATGCGAGAGATCCCCGCCACCGATCGCCTCCACGAGGACACGGCGGTGCTCTGCCTAAACCGGGCAGACCTCCACCGTATGCTCCACCGGTCTACAGCAGAGCTTGATTTTATGAAAAAAAAAAAAAAAATGCTCAAGAGGCATTATTCAGGAAGAAAAAAGGGGAATACATTTGTATGGAGAATCGCAGGCCCTGTTCCCTCTTTAGTTTGTTCTTGGGATAAAATCCCATCTACGGAACCCTTCATTGTGCGTGGTCCGACACGCACTTGGCCGGTTTTTTGAACTTCGGGAAATTATAACCACTGCATTACTTGTAATGATTATTATAATAAAACATTGTCGCCTAACATTTTGTTAAAACGCGTGGATGCAGGAAGTAAGGCATAAATTCAAAATTTGGAACACAGCATACTTAATGGCGCCACCACTTCTATTTCTGTATTGTGTAGTTCACAGTATCCGCCATCGATACATTTATCTCTGTCTAACAACGCAGCATCTATCTCTTTCTTTTTTCCTATTCCCCCTTCAATATGTACCAAAATGCTGGCTATCTGCGTAACTCGCTCAGCGACTCCCGATGATATGCGATCGTTCCCGAATCCCACTCGAAGTCCCGTATCCCATTCGTCCTAAATTCAGTAACCTATCGTGTACCACGTCAAATGTAATACCTACAAAGTGATTTACTAATTATGCCATTGTTTATTTACAAATTTGTTCCTTTGTCACACTTGGTAGTGTTTTGATGTGCAATCGTGTTTTATATGCCTAATAACAATTGTTATCTGTTACTTTAATGGTATTCGACAGAAATAATTTTCAGTTGTCGTCGATTTGCGTGCATTAAACATCGTGTTTTGCTCTGTTTACTCTGTTCGGTACCTATAGTTATTGTTGATTATGTGAAATGTGTATTTAAAAGTGTGGTTACATAACAATTTTTTCCTCAAATAAAATGGCAACATTGCCTAGGATGCATAACTCTAAACAGGGAGCTAGTATATCGTCTCCTTTTAGGTAAGCATATACATTTGGAGTACATAATTATGTACCTACTGACATTAAAAAAAAACATAAAACCTATAGCTACACATTCGAAAAAAACGTCACAAATAAAATAAAATATCACACTACCTATTTGAAAATATTACTACTTACATTCTGTGCTCGATCGCAAGAGCTCGTAACTGCGCAGCGATTCCATTGGCATTTCTGTTTCAATAAATAGATTTAAAAAATGAGAAAAATTCTAGTTTAGCCCGCATGATGAGTGTTTCGTTAAAAAAAACGGCAACAAACGTGTTTATTAATCACTAGCACTTAGCCCGCGGCTTCGCTCCCGTGGTCTTTCCCGCGGGACCCGTTTTTTTTCCGAAATAAAAAGTAGCTTATGTTACTCCCTGAAAACTAAGCTTTCTAATGATAAAATAATTTTTCAAATCGGTCCTGGAGTTTCGGAGCCTATTCAATACAAACAAACAATCAAATCTTTCCTCTTTATAATATTATTAGTAAGTATAGATATAGTAAAAAGCAACACTGATGTTTACAAAAAAAAAAACCGGCTAAGTGCGAGTCGGACTCGTGCAGTAAGGGTTCCATGTTCACCATCAATGCTGTTATACTTTTCCTCCTTTTTAGGTTCCATAGTAAACAAGGAACCCTTATAGTTTCGCCATGTCTGTCTGTCTGTCCGTCTGTCCGCGGCTTAGCTCAGAGACTGTTAGTACTTAGAAAGCTGTAATTTGGCAGGTACAGGGCTTGGTAGGCTTTACATGTTAACGAGTAATAATGGACGAATTTGGCCGGTTTTTTTAGTTTCGTAGACAGTTATGTCATGTACTGTGATATTTTTTACACTGTCCTTTGTCCGTCACGCACTTAGCCGGTTGTAGGAATAGATTGAAGAAGAAATTCTAAAAAGATACTATCGTCTACCAAATATCAGCTGCATGGCTAACTCTCGCCGATATTGTGACAACCAAAGAGGCAGACAATCAATTTTCAAGGCTCGCTCAATGTTTTCTCGTAGTATACCTCAGCTAAAGCCCAGGCCAGGGCCAGCGCATAACTGACAACGGACGCTATTTTCCTGCCAAAAAATATCAACTTTCCGCAAGTTGCAATAAAATCGAAATTAATTAATAAACTTATCAGTAGGTGTACCTTTGCTTTAATGTCTCTGTGACCACGCACCGTGACGAGTTCCGTAGTGGAGCTTGGCCCGCTGCTGGGGATGAATATTTACGCTTGTATAATGTTCTTTTTTACTGTCAATAGCAAATAAGTCAAACAACAACAAAGAAACTGAAAAAAAAGTAGTTAAAAAAACTTTAAAAACCAAACTGCAAAACACTTAAGTAACTGAAAAGAGAAAAACAAGCATTATAATCAATAGAATGTTGGTATTGCAGGCGGGGTATCTAAAAAAACACATCTTTTATTTTAAAACATAACTTAGTAGAAATTCAGGGAAATTTAAATTGTAACTTTGTAAGGTAGCAGAACTAAAACAGTGAAAGAGTTAAGTAAGTATTTAAAAGTGTAATGTTTTAGTTCTACTACCTTAAAATTTCCCTGTATTTTCACCCCATATTTTACAAGTTAGAGTAGGGGTGCACTTTTCTAGAAACGCATGTCACCATATTATCGGTTTCGTTGCCGTGCGATGGCCAAGTCAAGTCATTATATTTATTTTAAAGAAATAAAGATGACAAATAGATAGGTATTTAATAAATTAACAGACTTGGTTTTACATTAGAACTCACATCTTTTTGCGGTAGAAGAACTGCGTTGCGAGACTTGCATTTTTTACATGTTATGTTTTTGATGGGATTATGTTTACCCTTTGACTTATCCTACTCCGGAACCCTAAAAAACGGTGAATTATCAAAGTACTTATAACTGGTGTTTTTTTCTCTCCGGTTTACATACATTATTCTGTTTTATATCGCCACGCCAACCCGTCTTGACAGTCCTTAGCATGCGTGGTGATCAATGCTCGTGCGTTCGCTGTAATTATCAGAAGAGGCCTTTGCCCTGCAGTGGGAGAGTAACAGGCTGGTATTATTATTAATTATAATATATTTATTCTGTTTTATTTACAGTACCAGCCCGCGAAAACTACAAGAAATGGGGTTACCCTCTTCTGAAGGACATGGTTCGTACACCTAATTATTTTGATACACTCAAATGGTAATTAATATGCTTCCTAGACTTTGTTACAAAAAAACAATTTAATGAAAATGTAAACAAATCGGTTAGAAAACTTACCTGAGGCCCTGAGAGGGCAAATTGTATTGCCATTTACAAATTGAGTAATTTGATTATTTGAATCCTTAAACCCTAAATAGTAGATTGTTATACATGGGATGAAAGGGACCTATTTAGGCACGAGATGGTTCGAGTGCCTAAATAGGTTTTCTGTGGAACATACAGATGGACAGACGGACAGGACGAAATTATAAGGGTTCCTTTTTTGTTATTTCGCTACGGAACCTTAAAAACCGCGGTGCGGGTTGCCCGCCTGCCTGTAGTGTGCGATAGTTCATACAAAATGTAACAAAGTGATACGCTTAAAAGAGTAACATGCTTAAATTACAATAAATATTTCGACAGATGTTACCACCGCTAGTGGTATAAGCATGAAACAATATGAAGAACAGCTCAATGGTTTAAGAAAAGAAAACTTTCATTTGAAACTGAGGATATATTTCCTTGAAGAAAAATTGGGCACTGGATCGCCACCAGCTGTTCAAGTAAGTACCTATTTACTACCTACAGACCTTTAAAAATCTTTGGAGTACAATAGTCAGAACAGACTAGACTAGTCCATGTCGATGTCCATAGATATATCTAACTGTACTGAACTGTGTGTTCACTGACCATATCTCAGAAAGCAAAAAATGTAATATCAATAAGCACGGCGATCTATTTGGAAAATACTACCTATATATATATACTGCTGAAGTGTCTATACGACTATGTCAGTCCGACTCCAGGACCAGACCTCGAGACCTATCCTTCTGCAGTGAGGCGTGAGACAGGGAAACGTTATCTCTCCGAAACTGTTCACCTCTCTACTTGAGGATGTCTTCAAGTTTCTGGAATGGAAATGGCTAGGCATCAGCATCTAACAATTTTGAGATATTCACAACAAGCCTTTTCATTTGATATGTCACACAGTACAGTTTCAAAATCTTTTTAACTTTTCAATTTTTTCCCGAATAGTGACCTATTCAAAATTCATTTATTTACGTAACACTTTTGTGTTTGGGTCACAGAAATTGATATGTGTACCAAATTTAAACTTAATCGGTCCATTAGATTCGGAGCAAATTGGCAGTGACAGACACACGAGTGATCCTATAAGTCGTTTCCGTTTTTTTCCTTGGGAGGTACGGAACCCTAAATTTTTTTTAACTTACTATGTTTAATTAACTATGTTTTTTCAAGGGTCTTTTGGAACACAATGTAAGACTTCAAGTGGAAGTAGAAGAATTGAGAAGGCAGCTAAGTGATAAACAAGAACTACTTGCCGCAGCTGCAGAAGCCATTGACGTGTTGGAACAACAGGTATGGTACCATGTTAACAGGGTATTCCTCTTGAATACATTTTGTTTTATTCCTTACTAGCGACTCACCCCTGCATCGCACAATTTTTACAATTTGACAAAACTACGATATTTCTCTATTATGTGCGGATAAGCTTATTAAACCTTCCGGGATAGTGTCGATTTGCATTTTACATATTTCTTATGAACAATTTGACTGAATTGCCATTTTTTTACAGGGATCGATATCTACTGATAGTGTAGAAACATCCATGAACAATAGCAATATAATAAAAAAAGAAATCGCCTTACAGGATCAGGTAAATTATCAAGTCATTAGTATATTTTTTTTCCCAGACGCATTTCTATACAATAAAAAAAATCTGTCGGCGGCTTGCCGATCGGTGTTGTGCGCTCTCCCGAAATTATTACACTATTTGATTTGTTTAAATTCCCTTCTATTTTAGGAAACTGAAAAGAAAGATCCTGTTGATGATACATGTGCAGAATCTGAATCGGCTGGGTAAGCAACATTTAAGTTGTTCGTTATTTTTTTCTTCTATTAACTGCTGGTTTTAATTTGTAAATTGTTTTCAGGGACTATTTGGCTGTTACGGTTAATAATGATGACTTGGTAAGTATATAGTAGAAGTAAATAATACGCTGTTCTTATTAAATAATATTTTGAATTAAGCATTTTGAAGTGCTTCCCGTACCTCAAAAGGAAAAAACGGAACCGTATATCTCAGGATCCCATGGAGGCATCATTTTTTTGCGGATACAGACTTACATTTGCAGTTAGAGAATTTACCGTGACGTATATTGATATTTAAGGGAGATTTTTTTTTCAACTACAAAGCTAAGTTTTTTTTTTAGATAAATTCATCCCAACTACGGAACCCTTGATTGTGCGTGGTTCGACACGCAATTGGCCTGTTTTTCTACTGGTCACAGTTCAAGTCCTTTTTTTTTTTTTTTGGGTGGGGAATCAAAAGTGCTAAGCGTTCAATTTGAATATTAGATTAAGCATCAAATTGACAATACAAATAACATAAAATACTCTCATGCAGGATGAACTTGCCAAATTACGCAGGGAAAACAAAAAGGCTTTACAAATGATAAAAGGATGCATGAAAAAAATTCAACAGCAGGACAAAGAAATCAAGAAAATAAAACTAGTAAGTTATGGTTATTCATATTTTTGCAGGCTACTTATATTTAAACAATTAAACATTTTTGGCAGATTTAAAATATTATAATTTTTCCAGGACAAGGAATTAGTTTACGCGCATGTAAGCGACTCACAATTAGAGAAATACGAGGAAATACTGAAATGTAAAGACGAACATATCAAGGACCTCGAAAGCAGAGTCAGGGATTTGCAGAAACATTTCGAGACAATTCAGAATGTCGACGCCGGGTAACATTTTTTTTTATTATCACCTATTGAATAAGACCTAATTTATTCTCCGTAAACAGGGACTAAAATAGCTTTTTTCAAATCACTTAATTCAAATCACTTTTAGTCCCAAGGAATCCCTAGGGACTAAAAGTGATTTGAATTTGGAATGTGGATATTGTTAGTAAAAGTTCCAATCACCAAAGATATCAATCACGAACATTGTATGAAAAGTAATAGGCTGGCAAGAAAGAGAGAGAAAGTGTGAATTTGGTCAAAATGAAAATCCAAGTTGGCGGCTGCGAAAATTTTCATATTTTTAGTGATGGGTGTCGTATTCATAGTTTTTAAGGCAGCTTAAGCCGATAGTGAGGTCAAAATGTAATGGATTTACATTTTGACAATTTTCATTGTGAAAATTTTCTTATTTTTCGTCATGGGGGTCGTTTTCATAGTTTTCGAGGTTTCTAAAGCCGATAGTGAGGACAAAATGTAAATCCAAGATGGCAGCTGCGAAAATTTTCGATATTTTCATCATGGGTATAGTTTTTAAAGGTGCTAAAGTCGATCAAGAAGTCAAAACGTTAATCCAATATGGCGGCTGTGAAAATTTTATTTTGTATTTAAATCGTACGTGAGAGATGGGGGTCGGACCGCACACGTTATTTTTTCTCTTAGGGGGGTGATAAAAAGTAGAGTGTTCACCTCGGGAGCAACACTATTTTAAGCTCGAGTGACGTACTATGAATCCCTCGCTGCGCTCAGGATTCTACTTTAGAATCCTTAGAATCCCGAGCGTAGCTCTGGATTTAAAGAAACACTCTCGCCTTAAAATAGTTGTTTCTTCCCTAGGCAATCAATCTACTATTATGCACCGTATTAATATTACATACAGGTGTGTTTAAACAGTGTTTTAATTATCCAATGTCTGATTGACCAATACCATACTTTTCATGATTCCAGAAATCTGCAGCAGCTGCTTACTAAAAGACTACAAGGATTGGCGTATTTCCTCGATAAATTACTATCACACAAGTTAGTATAAATAATATTATACCTATATTCAGAACCAAATTGTGTATTTAACATACGGCTTGTAGACTTACTTAGTTGGATCATAAATCCAACTGTAGAGTGTGATAGAGGCTGAGTTGATGATACAATTTAAAACAATATGTTACAGCTCAGTTATATTGAAAATAAAAAGCTATGTTCATTTAAATATAAGTTATACCAATAAATTCAAGTGTGATTTTTTTATTATTTTATAGATGTGTGCTTGGTGAGGATAAGAAAAAGTTGGCTGAAAGTATACTAGAGCAAAGTCTCGCCCTGCCTGTTGGTTTGGAATTGGACGAATCTATGGCGCCCGAGGAATTCACCATGGACGAGAGTAAAATGGATATATCGCAGTCATTACGACTCGAAGATTTAACTATGATGTTTGGTCACCATGTGGGATGCAGCGATGATAACAGATATTCGGCACAAAGAAAATCTTTATTCAAACATTTCCCTCAAGCAGATATCATATCGGAGTCTGAATGTTGGTCAGAGCCAGATAGGAATGTATCGCTCGCCCGAGTTGGACTGTGTGATACTGGCGTTGGAGTGCGCGAATCTAGTACTGATATTAGCAAAGTTCGCTCAAGACGAGCGCGTGTATCGTATGAATCCCGATCAGAAGACAATAAACCTACCACTGAAGGCTTGATTGAGGAACTGAACCATCTCACTAAGCGAACTGAACAGTTAGAGGACGAAAACAACGACTTAAATAGTAAACTTGAGTTTTCAAAGGAACAAATCAATGAACTGATCACAGAAAATAATGAATTAAAAGAAAGTTTAATGTCTGAAAAATCAAGTTTGGCTGACGCTAATAAAACCTTAGATGATTTGAGGAATACGGTCGCAAGCTTGGAATCTCGAGTCAAAGATATCGAGCAAAAACTATCTGACTCTGTACAAACTGCTGATAGATTACGATCAGAAAGACAAGAGTTGGAAGCCACGTTTATGGAAACGGAACGTTCCTTGAGGCGTGCTGCAGACGAAGCTACTGTTCAAGCGTCGCAGGCTGCATTAGAAAGAGCTCGCGCCCAACACGACAGGCTACGCATTGAAAGAGAGTTGGAAGAGACACGTGAAAAGCTTTCCGATGCATTAGAAGTAAACTCTCAATTTGAGATAGAAGTTACACGCAAAATGGCTTTGGACGTCAATAATAAAGTAGCTATTGTGCATGAAGGTCTTCACTCTGAAGAAGAGCGACCTACTTCACCAGATCAAGGTATCGATAGTGATAGGCTATCAAGCTTAGAACAAAACGATCCTGTTGCTCTGTCACCTCGTAAGTATTACATATTATTATTACTTCCTTTATTTCATTATATACATATAAATTATATTTTAAAATATTAGAATAATATTATTATTATTATCTTAGACATTTCCAATGTTGCTATGCCCCTCCCTGTCACACATCTTACGACAAGTAGAACAAGAGACCGATGATCTATGTTCTCTTCTAGACTCGACCGTGATGTGTAAAATTGTCCAAGAGCATCAATCAAACATAATTTATGTTTGTTACTTTAATACTAAACTGCTTTCTTTGCAGGTTCATTATACGAGGAGAATGTAACATTGAAGCAGAAGCTCGCTCGGACCAAGGCGACACTCGCAGAAACTCTGATGCAACTGAATGCCGCTAATTTGCGCAAGAGAAGTGTTCAACGTGCTATTTGTAGAGAGATTCACAAGACTCAGGGAGTGCTGCGCAAAGCTCGTGATCAGTTTGAAAATCAAACAAACAATTAACAAAACACAACTTACGCAAAATCATGACTTTTAATAATTAAATATATATTAATTACCCACCTCCGAGGGTGCCAAAAGTGATGACATGTAAGATAAACAACATTGATAAAATTTATTAACTGAATTGACTTCCAAATAAACTCTGGTTGGATGGAATTATGTGTCAATCGAATGACTGAATATTTTTGTATGTTTATAATGATTTTTTACTAAGATTTAGTGCTATTACGATAAGGCAGTACAAAATATTGAAATTTAAGCGATACAACTTGCAATAATTCACAAATAAACTGTCTAGCCCTTAAAATCACGATGGGGTAGCTAGTTACTATTGCAGTTTTTTTATTTTCAATTGAACAGTCGCTATCAAGGAATCTGTGATTGAGATTATGTCTAAAATGAGATAAGCTGAAATAATATGTATTTTTGATTTGATTTTTTTAATACTTGTGTCTACCTACTTTAGTTGTGTAAAATATTTACCGAATTTAGTTAACCATGTCTAATATAATTTTAATTTGATTAAAAAACTAACTTAAAGATGACTTTTATTCGAAGAGATTTCATGCAAATTAAAAACAATAATCACAAAAAAAATTGTTAACAAGTAGTAGTGATGGTAAACTGGACTATTTCGACGACGATGTTGTGGGCTCATCATATCAGTCACACTTTTAGAGGCATTGATAGAGGAAGTCAGGTAGATTAAAAGTACATAATATTATGAAATAATATAGGTATCATAAGGCTGATGAATCATGGCCGGTCTGAACATAGGCACTACGAACTTTCGCGAATGTTCTCCCTCACACTCGCCTCATGTCACCATTTGGTTCCTAAAAAAAACCGGCCAAGTGCGTGTAATTGTTATTGCTCAGCCTATTGCGCAAAGTTTGGACCAGCCAGATTCATCGGCTGTACAGTATGCTCTTTCTCTCTGAAAAAACATCCGAAGAAAGTTATGTATGTGACTCAGGTTGGCTGGATAAATCTTCAAAATAGCTTGCATTTAACTAGGTCAATAGGTCACTTTATGTGACGGCTAAACACCCTTATTTCAGAATTTGTGACGCTACTGAATCTTAGATAATAGATCGAAAACGTGTCCAGCCATCTTGAAAAACCACTTTTCGCTGGTCTCTCAATCTCGGTAACGGAAGTGATTTTGACGACTTTTTGCATATCAACGGGCGTCACATAAATTTGTGACGGGCACCGAGCTAAAAGTTTTGTGATAAGTACAGTGGTTTAGTAGAAAAATGCAAAAATCTGTGTCCAGCCATCTTGAATTTTCGTATAAAACTTATGGCTGGCACTTCCGAATCTCAATAACGGGGGCGTCTTCGAATATGGTTCCTTTACTAATACTTGGTGACGCAATGTGTGACAGTAATAACGTTTGATTTATGGCGTCACATGTAAGGGTTTACGAGAAATCAATAAAAACTTAATGTCCAGCCAACCTGAGTTCAAGATGGCTGGACACATGTATCTCCACTGCCTGATGATCTACGACCTTCGAAATGTGTTCAAAATGTTGTGACGGGGACGATAATGATAACCTGAAATTGTGACGGAGAAACTTTGCGTAGTTTCAAAGATATTGATCATTTAAATTTCCCCATACAAACACTGCAGTAGGGTAACCAATATTGTAGGTTTTATGTAGGACAAGTATATTTTAAGGTGTTTTCTTTAATGGACGAAAATCCGTGTATTGGTGATACTAATACGAACAACTGTAGATATTTAAATCAATAGAAGACAAAAATGTAGAAGTGAGGAAGGGGGAGGGGGGTGTAATTTTTAAATGTTATTGATTATTTACGTGCAGATATCTATTCTTTTTAGTAGGTATATATTATGTCAGGAGAACTAAACTAATGCTCTGAAGGTATTTAAATGAAAAAATAATATTTGCTGTAAATGAAATCACATTTATTTATTTGTACTTATACAGCGTTTCAAATGGCGAAAATGACGATGATCAACTCGCATTTGCACTTCCGTAACCCCCGCCTTGTACCACAACGTTGTTTTACCGCCGTCCTAAGGCCTTGACAAGGATTCCTTCGTGGTAGCCCGCGAATTTCAATTTTTCTTGCGTTCGTTCGTTAAAAGAAATCAAAATATGATTCGCGACAATAACAAGTATGTATTTACATAATTATAACCATAACAATCATCATACATATCTATAAGTTATTAGTTTCCGCGGACGAAAAAAATAACTGCAAAAAACTCAAGAAAAATTGAATTTCGCGGGCTACCACGAAAACGTCGGAGGACAAGACAAACTATACTGCCATGATAGCTGATGTTGGTGTCGCCATCTATTGCTTAAAGTTGGTACTACTAGGACAACTGGTCGAATCTTAACTCTTATTTAGGTTGTCTTACCGCAGATTAATTAATAGTTACTAGTACTCTGATTAGTGATAACACTTCGAAAAGTAAGTACATACACCGGCCGGCCCGCCGGCTGTCGAGTTTAGTTCTCATTTTCAGTTACATAAGATAATGAACTAAACGCGAAATACAAGTGGGCTCTCTCTTGCAGCGCTGGTGGTCAATTATTATTTTGAATTAACACATACTTACTCTTTTCACTGCAGGAAAACCTTTTATTCCCACGGGGAAATCAAATACAAAGCAGGCGTGGATGCTACCGGCCAATTAATCGATTAAAAAGAAATCCTTTATTTATGTAAAATTATGGTCACCTCACAATATTAATGGATGTTTGTATGGAAAAATTTAAATGGTCAATATCTTTGAAACTACGCAAAGTTTCTCCGTCACAATTTCAGGTTATCATTATTGTCCCCGTCACAACATTTTGAACACATTTCGAAGGTCGTAGATCATCAGGCAGTGGAGATACATGTGTCCAGCCATCTTGAACTCAGGTTGGCTGGACATTAAGTTTTTATTGATTTCTCGTAAACCCTTACATGTGACGCCATAAATCAAACGTTATTACTGTCACACATTGCGTCACCAAGTATTAGTAAAGGAACCATATTCGAAAACGCCCCCGTTATTGAGATTCGGAAGTGCCAGCCATAAGTTTTATACGTAAATTCAAGATGGCTGGACACAGATTTTTGCATTTTTCTACTAAACCACTGTACTTATCACAAAACTTTTAGCTCGGTGCCCGTCACAAATTTATGTGACGCCCGTTGATATGCAAAAAGTCGTCAAAATCACTTCCGTTACCGAGATTGAGAGACCAGCGAAAAGTGGTTTTTCAAGATGGCTGGACACGTTTTCGATCGATTATCTAAGATTCTGTAGCGTCACAAATTCTGAAATAAGGGTGTTTAGCCGTCACATAAAGTTACCAATTGACCTAGTTAAATGCAAGCTATTTTGAAGATTTGTCCAGCCAACCTGAGTCACATAGTTATGTGAATATAATTTACGCATACCATTTAAGACTGTAATAAAATTAGTACATATTAACTATAGGTAGAAATATACTACCCACGCAAGTCGTAACACTCTAAGTCTAAGGCCTCGATTACAGAGACGCGGGGCGTCCGCGCGTCGCGCTTCTCGTTGGGCGGCGCGACCCGCACCAAATTCAAACGTGGCGCTAAAAGACGCCACGCCTGTGGCCACGCCGCCGCCGAAAGCGACGCGCGACACCCGCCCAGAGTCTCCGTAAACGAGGCCTATGAGGCACAATCGCAAGGGGTTCGCCTCGTTCTTTTTTAATTCCATATTCGAATCTATAATTATCTTACTTACTATAATCAAATTGTGTGTAAAATCAACTCGCACTTGACCGTTGCTTATTACTTCTATGTAACCAGAAATTATAAAAAAAAATAGGTTTTTTAATCAATATGTAGGAACATACGCAGTACTTACTCATCATATAAAATTATTTATGATTTTTCCACAGGCATTGTTGTAACTTTTAAATTTAAAAGTTATCTAAACAATTACTCACTCGATTATAAAAAAAAAAATTACCGCCTTTTTTTGAAGTTACTGAAACTTTATGATTTTAAGCAGAACTTAATTCAATAAAATATTGGCAAGATGAGAATAAATATAGTAAATCCTGATATAAATAAGCTGGGTTACGTTATAGCTATTGCAAATATCAGTGATAAGCATGATAGATCCACGCCTTCAGATTATCATTGGAAAATACTTAAATGCAGGTAAGTACCTATATATTCATAAAATAATTTTTCACCATTGAGATATATATATTTACTTATTCTTCATTGTTTTCCTAAAATTACAATAAAACATGCGATTACTAATGCATACCTACCTCTAACTACATATTTTTCAGAATGATAATCTTCTCTCATTCATCAGTCTTGGCTTGCCCAGACAAGAGGGAAGTAAAACAAGTTCATATTATTTTCAATAAGGCAGGAGATAACTATGATAAATTAAACTCGCTATTTGTCAAATTTTCACTAATGCAGGTGAGTTGCTTATTATGGTACCTTCGCGTTTGGCAGTTGTCCAACGTAGGCGCCGAACATTATAAAACGTGTTCCTTTTGATGTTCCATAACTCTAAGGTTACTTACTTGCTTTATGTAATAATAATACTAATAAGTCCTAGAACAAGTGTTCCAAAAAAACATAGTTAGTTTCGAACGTATAACTAGACTCGATGTGTGTATCAAAGTTTCATTGATAAGTACAGCCCGATTCAAACTCAATGGCGATGGATGGCGGCTCGAAACACGAAGCGAGTCGCTGCGCAGCGCAGTAACAAATTCATGGGTCAGCGGGAGTGCAGTAGAGAGTACAGCGCAGCGAGTTGCTAAATTCCGAGCCGCCATAAGTTTGAATCGATCTATACAAGTAAATCATTTTCATTCAAACCAATCATTCATAATATATAAGAAAATGCGACATTTTAATTTTTTTTTAAGGACACAAGTTGTATGAATGACCTAAATGTTTAAATTTCACGTAAGGGTGTTTTACATAAATAATCGTGACCTTTTCGAATTATTTTATATGAAAAATTAAATTCCCAACGTAAAATTATCCAAAACCTAAAATTCTTATTGATCAATACATAATCAGCAAAGGTATAATGTCTAGCCTGGGACACAGCCTGTTCTTTGTGAGAGGGATTGAGTGGCCTGTAATGAGTGAATACCTACCTAATAAAAATATTTGTTTGTTATGGCATGCTTCAAGCTACAGGTGCGGTCCAATTCTCAAGCTCTTGCAAATGCAATCATTTAGTAAATCTAACCTACTTAGCTCAGGGAACTCAAATTTTCTAGCTCGCTTCGTTCGCTCTTGCTCTTCCCTCTTGCTGCTCTTATTTATTTTGTAATACCTTCCATTGGAGCTGCGCCGCAGTCGGGGTTGATACAGGGCCATTGAAGACTACCTACGCCACTGTCTATAAGCGTAGCGTGCCTACTAAAAAGCATTTATGTTTACTTGCCATGTACGGCATCAACGTCTAAGCTATTCTACCTATAGGTAATACGTGTGTAACACTTATGATGAAGGAAGATTTATTACTCTTCTAGGATACCCCTTTATGTTTCCTGTTCGTGGCTACTGACTTAGGTACTCTACGCTTTAGCATTCAACAACGAACTCATATTTTGTTGATTTAGTAAGTATCTACCTACTTGCATTTTTTAGGACGGTGGAATTAAATCGGTCAGTACAGAAATATATCAAAAATGTTTCCATTACACTATGACTGCAAGAATTGCACCTGTTTGGAATACATTGGAAGATAATTATCTCATAAATAATAGAGATTTTCTAACTGCAAAGGGACCTCAAGAAGGTGTGAAATATATTGTTTCAGTTAACGGTAAGACTTGCCGACTTCTTGTTTTGACAAAATAATATGTGATAGTCACAATTTATTCTACTCTTTGGATACTCAGGTAAATAGTAGTAGAAGTAATATCAAAACAAAATACCTATCTGCAGCCTAATTGCGCAACACATTTTATTTTTGATATCAATTCCGAATCGAAACCAAGTCCAATTTAAATCGCATGGCATAATTGGAATTACGATAAACATTTTTTACCAATCGACCGGAATTGAATAGGGTTGTTCTTATAAAACGGCTATACGTCTTTGATTTAAATGTTTTGTTCCACCTTAAAGGCATGATTAATTTCCAAATTATTGTGCTTTAATTTAATTTTGTTTTAATTATAACTGATGCTATAATAGTGCTTATAAATGAAAATGTACAATGATTGCCGAAAAATTAAAAACCATTTTTTAAAACACTTTCTATCAAAAACTACCATAATTGAAATACGTAACAAAACGTTTCCTTTCCCCGGTTTTTTTTATCTGTGGCCAATGACAAAATCGTAGAAAAGCAGTGTTGTCATGTTAGTGGGATTTCCACTAAACCTGGGGGTTTGGACACCCCTACTGGCGAAGAAATTGCTTGAAATTGCGGGTTGCTTTTAGTGGCTGGTGGTTTTGTCTAGTGGTTAGTTTAATTCAATTTGTAGAAAACAATACAATCAATTACTAAAACTGACTCGAGAAAATATTAAAATAACAAGATAATGGCATGTTTTATTGTTTGTCTAAAACCTGTGTCAGTGATTTTACGATGTATTTCTTTCAAATGCCGAAACCACTGCAGATTCGAACGCTGTTTTGGCAAAACTGTTCACCATGATGAATATGTTGAAAATAATCAGAGGCTCCGCCCGAGTAGTGATCGCAAAACGACGTCATTTCTAAAAAATATTTCACGGGAAAATACTACCGGGGTAAAAAAAATCTGCCGTTATGCCCAAGTTATGTATAGATCTAACAAACATTCAAACATCTTCACTAACTTTTTCATTAATTATTGTAGATTAAGTTGGATGATGTTTAAAAAAATACTTTGACCTTTTGTTTTATTTTCAGTCTCAAATTTTCAAATGGACCTCCAAAACAGCGACCGAATGTCAGTAACAGATAAATAAAATTAAAAATGTTTGAAACTAAACTATACTCTATTTGAAATAAGATTACACATTTAAATAAACCGTTTCGTGTTCGGTTGAACATTAAAAGCAAAAAAGTGGTTACATTACCAAGTGTTTACTGAAGCTGCCATTTGTCATGTCACCAACGCAATAGAAGTCAAAATCGGTTGAACGGATTATAAAAAATGTCTCATCTTATTTCTTTTTATAGCACTCGGGGAAAAAAAATGGCAACACTGAGAACAACACAAAATTGTATTATATTTACAAATTTTAATTTAAATATCCTATACGAAACGTGGGCCTATGTTAGGCAGTTTTGGAACATTTTTCTTGTGGCTTGTGTAAGCCGGATGAACTGGAAAATTCTCTCATTAAATCAATACTGTTTTGCTCAATAGCGAAAAATACGTCGAGATTATCACTACAAGTAAGTAACCCAATATAAATAGGAATAACGTGAGTCCCTGTCCGTCAACCTCACATTCTAACTGAAATTGTTAATTGATATTTTTGTACATAAGTACCTACATGCTGAAATAAACTATAGTAACCACTAACCTAACTACAAAACATATTCATAATATTTTCACAGACGGTGCTAGAGCTGAAAATACATGAATGGAACACTACCCAACATGAATCTTCTTAATTTCCTAACAAAGAAGTTGGATGGCTAGATGGCAAAAATGCTGTGAATGAAAATGTAAGCTTTTAGTCACATAGTTAAGAATCAAGCGAGGCAACTTACTTTATAATAAAATTATGAATATTTATTTCCTTGGCCGAACTTTCTACATCATAATTATATTTTATGTATACCTAACTAATGTTTACATAATTTAGTATTACAAAATATCTGGACATTGAAAAATCAGCCCTAAGTAAAGAAGAAATTATACAAACAGCAGCAATAACTAGGCTAATGGCTTTTGTCCAGCCATGGGCCCAATGAATGCCTACTTTACTTTGCCACAGGGTTTATTTATAAACATTGCTTAAAGTTAAATGACGTTCAAATGTCAAAAATGTATGGATATACAGTTGCTAATCATTACTTAACTTTAAGTAACGTTTATAAATAAACCCCATAATGTTTAAGTACTTTATTTGAGCAGAAAATAATATGATTTTGTTTTATAACTGTAGAGTTCCTGGGGAGTTTCACCTACGAAGACATGAAGGCAGCATGAATGAAGGCACCTGCTGCGTTGCTACTTAGAACCTGAAGATAGTTCTTGAAATATAATTGTTGTTTTAGAAAACTGTTGAGTCTTGAATGACAGTAATATAAATGTATGTTCCTATTTTGTTAATTGATAATGATAACAGTGTAAACTACAAATAAAAATAACTTATTATGAAATATTTAAGAATTGAAGTTTTTTTTTTCATTAACACAACAATTTATTAATAAAATTATGTCTCGTTGGTCTAGGGGTCGCAAGAGCTACTGCTGAGTATGAGGTCCTGGGTTCGATGCCTGGGTTGGGCATAGTGTTATTGGGTTTTTACACCTGGAATTTCTTAGTAGTGCCCGGTTGATGGCAATAGGCTCGTCCCCTATTACATGGGACTTAAACATAACTGGTGAAATGTGTGTGTACAGGCAAACCTCTGCCCAACTTTTCGGTGAAACAGTGATATTATGTATGTATTTTCATTAGGTTCAGTAAATAGAGCGAAATAAATTATGGTAAACAAAGCAAACAATAACTGACAATAGCCTTTATTCACATTTATGAAATATTTACACATGGGGCAAAAAGAAATTGGAAAATTGTAACGATTAGTGAAATTTAATGTATTCCTGTGGAATTCATCATGGATTATGTATGTACTGCTTGCTAATTCTTGCTGTAAGCGCATGAGAGTTTATACTTTTCCTCAATAATGAAGTTGAGCCTGACACCTGAAAAAAAAAAGAATTTAAGTAAATCTTCTATATTATGTATATTCCATGATCCATTACATCCATCCACAAAATAAATTCTAATTGGCCTCTCCCACACACTTCAATGAATACAACAATTATTAGGTTCAATGACTTTATTAAATGTATGAAAGTTTATGTTTGATGGTGCATTTCGTAGTCACCAACATAACACGTATGTATGTTTAAATAAATAAAACATTGTGCTAAACACACATTCAATGTTCAATACTTAGAAATAAAATAATATTGTTATTACTTATGTACCTTAGATGGTGGTGTGGTATGTTCATTGATGTCCTTACATAATCCACTGTCTTCTATGCTCAGTACAATGGATACAGTACGAGGTACGAATTTGTCTTTCAATAAAATACCTCGTTTCTGAAATATCATAATATATATCTTTAGTAGGTTGTAACAGAAGAGAACTTGGTCAGTGGGTCGTCTTATGGGCGGATAATTTTCACAATATTATTAATTTATCGACCGCTTCGATATTATTTTAATATATCACTATTATTGATTTATCATTGAGGTTTTACACAAAAACACATTCACAATTTAATAAAACGATGTTCACTTACATAATTTCGTAATAATTAAGGAGATTATACGAGTAAATCCCAAAAATATTACAAAGAAAATCAAATGCGAGGAGTACATTGCCTTCTATTTTAACTGACAGAAGAAACAAATTACTCGTTGATTTTAAACCAACTCAGCGCTGTCAAAATGGTTACGTAATTCCAGTTATAGCCTTTTTAGACGGGTATCGTTCACTCTTTAGCGTCTCATCCAGACTGCAGTTGATATCAAAAATTTTAGAGTTACGTAATACGAAAGCTGTCAAATTTTTCAATTTCCAGTTTAAATGATATCAATTCCACTCGAATTTTATTGAAAATGTGTTGCGTAATTAGATAGCTGGTGTTGAAACAGAGAATTATATACTTACAAATTAGTAATTAGGTTCTGCTTTTCTTGCAGACAACTACACTATTATCGAAATAAATGCTGTGAAAATAAACTTAATGATATCAGAAGAAGAATTTTTGCCTGGCGAATGGATAAGAGTCCTGCCAAGGTCTGGGTCTTATTTATTTTGTCTCTTGTTCTCTCTTACAATATTGTTAAATGTCCTAATCAGTCGTATCCTAATAATTATTTATCTGTTGGTGAGTTAAGGGAACCACTTAGACACCTGCAGGAACCTATGCTAGTCTTACCGCCTTCCATTGGAATCAAGTGGTTCCAAGTTGGTTCCAATGAGAGGTGGTATGATTTGGAATATCTACTTGATTACATTACAGCGAATGTTTTTTTACTGTTCTAGCCTGAACAAGGCTATCATCGAAGAGAGTCATAAGGATTTCCTAGGAATATCTAAATTTAAATCCTTTAAAGATTTACGTCGCCACTGGAAAAATATCGTAAGTCCTAAATGTTTTTAATTTCGTTACCAAGCGCGGATCCACCGTTGTGGGCACGCGATGGGCGTGCCCACAACCCTAATAGAATTGTGACATCACCCTTTCACACACAGCTTTCACGGTCTGTTGAGGTCGACAGGCTGATGATATTATATCCACTGCCTTAATAAAATAAAATAAAACAATGAATTTTGCGTGATTCGGAACGCAGCGACGTAAGTCGTGGCAAGACTCAAAATTCAAAAGTCATTTATTCAAACTAGGCTGAGAATCAGCACTTTTCGAACGTCAAAATTACATAAGACAGTCCCCCAAAAACCACCCTTCACCACTTCCTAGTGCTTTAGCCGGGAAGGAGAAGTGGCGCAACAAACTCCCCAGCAGCTGAGCTGTTCAGTTAGAAAAACTTGATTCTATACAATAGTAGATACATATTAAATTATTTTCTATATGTCACCTAGCACACGCCAATATACCAACAAATAATTAACTCTGAACCACGCTCCTATACTGGAATGTCCAATATTTGGTTCAGAATTGTATGATCGTCATTAGTTATCCCATGTTTATACTGCTAAGTGATAAGATGTATTTACTACATTATCTGTTTATTTACGAACTGTCCGAAGCCACTTCCCTGAACTAAAAGAGATAACTATTTGAATTCCACATAATAATTACTCGTTGGTTATCGAAATGAAATGAAATTGTTTATTCTGTATAAAGGATATTGGAATCACTTTTACACGTCTTATTAAAAAATAGCTAGACGAGTTCGGCGTTTTCTATCTGACTACTCTGAGAAGAACAGCCGAAACAAACTCAGAGGTCACAGTCTCTTTTAAAGTCCCAACATAATCTTGATCAGGCCATATGAAGACCATACAGACCATTAGTGTCTGAAATGGTATTTTGAGAAAAGACACAGACACAGATTTAAGTGGACCTATCCAGTCAGTGCAAGCATTTGTCAGTACCTAATCATGGAGCTCAACTCAGAACTCAAGGAGCTCAACTCGACGAACAATACCAAAGAAAGGACATTTGGGTAGGCCGCATAAACTACTCAAACTGCCAGACCATCATCAAAACTAACTGATAATTCACAAAAAATAAAATAGGTAATATTTTACTTTACAAAGTAATCACGTCATTTTGTATGTTAACAATGTCAATGTACATATTTATAGTATTGTATATATTGTTATTTTTAGGATATTATTATTACATAATTTATTTAGGTTACTACAATTTGATGGGTGTGGTAATAAACCAGTATTTAAATAGTCTTCATTTATTAAGCGGATATGAGGTTTTCTATATCGTCCTAATTTCTAATTTAAATGATAATCTAATGTCATTAGTTGTTGCCAAATTATTGGCAGAATTATTTAAAATGTCTTTGCCTTTTTTTGTCTTTGATCTTAGAATAATAATTGATCATTTCATGAAGTGTTCAACCATTTCATGAAATGATACGGTGCCGATTCTCTTGTCACAAATGCCTTTAACTAAACTAGACAAAACATCACCAAAATTTTATTTATTCCTGTGAAACGACGATTTCCCATTCTGAAATAGACTAAAGTGGCACAACTTAACTATATTTTAGTTTGACAGCACTAAGATGAGTTATTAATTTAGTGAAAATGGCCATTTTGCTATTGGATATATATATATATATATATATATATGGATATGACGTTTTTCACCAAAAAATCTAACTAAATCTGACTATTTTTAATCGCGATTAAAAAGGTGTGGAATAAAATTAGTGTTCATGAACTAAAATTCTCAACAACACCTCGTGTAATAGGGATGTTGTCTAAACATTTTTTTATCCGACGTAATTTATAATACTCCCCCCCGACCCTTGTCCGATGAAGCGCCAGCCCGCGCCGCAGCTGAGCGCGTAGCTTTAAATTCCCCTTATAATTATAATGATCTATCCTTGATCCAGCCAAGATGGGACACATCTTGCTGTCCTCCCCTCAGCGACGCCCTAAGCCGAGGTTTGTACCCCACAGGGGGTGCCCTTATCGAGCGTTCGCCTAATTTTAATTTAGAATAGGTAGTTTTGCTCCTGGCTGGAGGCTTTGAGTGTAGGCAGCCACAGGATTGTCCGGTTGAGCAGTAAATACCTTAGAGGTATATCTTTATGATTGACATAGCCAAAATTAAGGAATTTTAGTTTAGTTCGATGTAAGTACAAGAGAATCGGCGCGGGCGCCACTGTACAAAATCTTGGTCAGGGCGTCATATATTTTGTAAACATCACCTTTGTGAATTCACTATATCGATCATGAGCGAGTTCATACTCCGACTCGCACTTGGCCGATTTTCGGGTGGCTGTGACCACAACCTCTTTTGAGGGCAGGATCCGCGCCTGTTCGTTACCATCTCTATGATGATATACTCTTCAAAGGCCTGCAGACGGCTTTGGTGTGAATTGCATAGATCTTCAGTGCCTTGTTGGTCAGTTTAACGACAGCGTCGTCGCAGGTATGACCACTGACAACAATATTAACAAAAAATAAATTGACGCACTTTGCGAGCCTATGTGCTACCTATTACTCGTCTATGCATAGGTAATGATGGACTGAATAACTTGCAGTTTCTGTAAGTAATCTTTTTTTTTTTCCTTTTAAACCATCATAAGGCGCCCGGGCTTTGGGGATAAGACCTGTGTGTGTGTGTATAAAGTGGGTTTTTTACCTCACTAAAACCACCCGGTTTTAGTGAGGTAAAAAACCCACTTCACCCAGATTCTTCAAGAAGAATCTGGACCATCACGGTCTCACAGAAGGAGGCCATTTCCCTGCAGTTTTCCGACTCCACCAGCATAGACGTATCTGTTGACAGAGACAGGTCTCGCCCGATCCTGGCGACCAGGATCAGTTTCTGTAACCTACCAAAATGGATCGATGTCAGGGTAGTACAGACGTAAAATTTTCAGATGTCAAATTTTCCCATTGAACCTTATACTTTAGTGATAAATTTGAAAATCTATTAAAGAAATTTGACAGATTGTAGTAGGTTGATGTGCTGGCGTCTGTACATAAAGTGTGCCTTTTGTCATGTTAACAGCACGGATATCGTTTGCCTGAAGAAGAATCTTCGTATTACTCAATTCAGTTCTGGCGCGGAGAGCCGCTACTTTACCCAAAGCAATGTGTTATCAGAAAATTTCCTATTGTGATTCCGACTCCAAAACCGTTAGAGGTAAGTGTTACTTCTTGAATATTTTCATTAGTAGAATTATTGACACTGGATAAGCCTCATCATTGTCTTCAAAGCCTCATCTCAAAAGGGAAGAAGGTATAGCGACAACAATTCCCACTAAATTAAAACTGCACTATGGTTGAAACTGTTTTTTTTTGTCTCATAGACAAATAGGTACAGACGCCAGCAGGTCAACCTACCCGAAACTGTCAAATTTTCCTAATCGACTTTGAACTTTATTCTTTAGTAATAAAGTTGAAAAGCTATTAAAGCAATTTGACAGATTGTAGTAGGTTGATGTGCTGGCGTCTGTACTTAAACCTTGTCATTTTTTGAGGTGCAAGTGACATTCTAAATTAGGGTGATAAGTGACAAAGCAGTTACGAGGTAACGAGATACCTTAGAGAACAGTCACCTACTTGGATGGTCATCTGGCTGTGTAACAATTAAAGTAATACTTCCTTTCTGTCTTCAGAAAGTAATAGTCTCAAGATTTTTGAACTGCCTAAACAACAAAATGGCCAATGTTCTTGGTACACCACTCAAAATTCAGATACAAGACGTGCAGCAGGAAAGTGAAAACTTGATTGTAAGTACTCTACTCCTGTTCTAGTTAGAATGGATAGAAGTGATACTCGTAGAACCTATAGGTACTTATTCAATTCATTAATAAAATTAGGTACCTACTTAGGTACTGCTCGTTCAATCCCAGGATTTTGGTAGAGAGGTAGCGTAAATTATTGAGACTAAAGTATTATTAATTTATCGAGTCTTTTGTTTTAGGTGCCAAATGATAGTCTGTCAGAAACGCAAGCAGTCAGTCTTTGCACACCGACACAGCAATCTAGAGTCTACAGACATAATTAAAATGAAACTGGCTACAGCAAGAATATTTTAGTCTAAAGTGAAAGCCATCCGTGGAATGTATTGTACAGTCAGCAACGAAACAATTTGATACACGGCTTTTCTGCATTTCAAGTAGTTTAGTTAGTGTTTTTGTAATTAATAAGAGTTTATCGACTTTCCTGGCTGACTGTACCGGACCTACCCGTGAACCTACTTATGTATACGTACCTACAGATGCCAGCACATCAACCTACCCGAATCTGTCAAATTTGCCCAATCAACTTTGAACCCTATAATTCAGTAATAAAGTTGATAATCTTTTATAGAAATTTGACAGATTGTAGTAGGTTGACGTGCTGGCGTCTGTACCTACTATACCAGTTTAAAAATACCTAGGTACATTTATAATAAAATAAATTAGCTATTATTGTCATCAGTATGTCTTTATTTCTTAATTAATAATAATTCATCATCGTTTTAAAAAATAGCTATTAATATTAGGTCATCTTACATAAATTTTATGATATTATTGAATATTAAGTATTACATTAATAAAAGTCAAGGGATAGCCAGTATTTTTTTTAAAATACTTACCTGCTTGCACTAATTATTATTAAATGTATGTAAAATAGTAGGAGGTACCCATTACCTTCCTACCACCAATTATCTAGTTACGTTATGAGCTAAATATTCCAAAATTACCTACTTTCACCTTCCAAACAGAAATTCCATTCGGTACCTTTTTATTCTCTAGTGTTAAATGTGACAAGTATTAAAATCAACTAGTAGCGTCACTTGTGGGCGAGGACGTCTGCAACAAAACACCTCTTGTAGGTGATAAGGATGACTGACTTGCTGTTTGATGGAAAAATCTGGCTACTGACGGTGATAAGTTTCTTTGTACGTGATACGGAGATAATTGGGCTCTGGCGGGCTCCTGTAAAGTACGAAAATGTAACGTTCATTGATTGATTTATTTTTCCGGATTACCAACCACTTTTATCAAGGAGATTATCAATTTATCACTGCAGTAGTGCTATTCTGTAAACGGAGAAGTGAGCTCAGAGTGAGCTGTCAAGGAACTTAGGTGAAGTGAGTTTGTTTTTGCTTGGAATTGACACTATTGACAGCTCACTCCACGCTCACTTCACCGAAGTTTTCACGGTGAGGTTTTTACAGAATAGCACCGCTGTTCTTTGCCAACCGGATACTTAATACCGAGAGTACCTAACTATACCAACCTGCACCTGGACGAAGACTGTTGCCACACTGGAACCTTCAGTAGGTAGGTAGGTCCCACTACCTAAGCCAAAACGAAAATATAATTTAGTTACCGGTCGGTCTGCCTGTCTTGATATCCTTGGTGACATTGTTGTTTCATGTTCGTTATAATTTTGCATAGTAGGTGGGTTCATCAAATGAGTTAATTTGTAGCCTTTTGCCAGAAGTTCCAAAGTTTTACCTGAAACATTCAAAAGTTATGGAGATGGGTAGGTACAGTCAGTGACAATAGCCGTTGGTCATGAATTCGGTATTTCGATTAAGTAAGTAGAGTAGGGAGCAGTTGAGGCCTAGTCAAGGCCGTAGGCGCGGGAGCTCAACCCCCCTCCGAAATTATTGAAGCCAGGGGTCGTGGAATGGGTTCCCCATCAATAGACAAGCAAGCATGCACTTTCCTACCTAATTAATGCATTTTATTATAATAAAGAACTTTATAAACAAATAACTACCTGTTAAAGTTGTAGGAATGTTAGTATTACATCTTCCAGTAGCAAAAATCTTCTTCAAAGCCGGGACGTTATTGAAAATAATTGCCACAGCAGCTCCGTCCGCTAGTTGGGATGAATCGCAACACGACAATAAAGACGTCCATTTATCAGTGTTCCAGTGTTCACCAGAAAACACTGCTAGTTGTAAAGTTGACGCACCTGTAATCATAAATAGAACATAAACATCACACTTGTATTCCCCGAAGGGTAAAGCAGTGTGTTCAGTGGGATACCTAGACCTACACCCACATTTCGCCAGTTATGTGTGTTCAAGGCACATGACGTTATGGATGGGGATAAAACCCAATAACACTGCCAGCCCTGGAAATCGAGGAAAAACCAGCTATCTAATTACGCAACACATTTTCATAAACGATTACGACTAATTTGTTTCAATTTGACATCAAAATTAAACAAATTAGCCGTTATCGTTTACGAAAATGTAAAGAAAATAAAAATCAAATACAAAATAATGAGATATACCTACTTAACTAGGTACATAAGTATTACTATTTAAATCACAGAATGAGATATGACCACATACCTACTTTAATACGAATCAAATTATCAGTAAGTACCTACTAATTAAAATTAACATTTATTTTTCGAGAGCTTTTGGTTTAATTATTCTTTGCTTTATAATATACTTAGCTCAACAACATTCATTGCGTTATTTATGTTGTAGGTAGAGCAGATTTTTTTGGAGGAAAAAGCAACGATTTATTAAGTAATCCATTTCAAATCGATTCAAATTCTGATTGATCGTGTACGCAATTAAGGTAGCCGTTTAGCCACAGCAGTTGCGTATGTGATGACTAGATACTTAGAACAACGAGCATTTTATATTCACGCGTTGCGATGGTAAAGGTAGGATCTAGATAAATATCTTTGTAATGCAGCTGTAGGGCGATAAAATTATAATTATTTTGTCTCAGTAAGTCTTAAACTCTTATCACAATGCAGCACGGACTAGCAATTTTGGGGGCTACGGGGTATCTGTTTCATTTTCTCATAATTTCCAATCCAACTCATGTTGAATTAGGTATTTCTACCTACATGGGATAACAAGTTTACAGAATCCTGAGTAAATTAAAGAACCTCATTTTCCACGGCCACGCCGGGTGCATAGGTACCCCTACCTATTTATGTTTTAAATATCTAAAATATTAGAAAATCTCAGTTGCTTCCTGTCTAATAGTAGCATAACGTTGGTATATACTGCTAAATATTATTTTAATCCGCCGGCTGTCCAGTGGAAGTACTATAATATCTACACTTAGAAACTAATTACCGACCTACAAAAATTAACTTATGTTAATTAAATACATCATATTATTACGTAAGGAGTTACTCACCCGATTCGCTCAATAAATGGGGATTTGCTCCAAATTGCAGCAATGTTTCAACTATAGTGGTACAGCCATACCGGGCCGCCAACCTGATTGGCCAACCGCCTTCGAAATTAGGGTCTAAACCAGAGCGCAAAAGTTCAATAAAATCATCCTCCTTATTACAAAAAATTAAACTTTTAATCTTGTGCGTGTTGCTTCCCATTTTAACGAGTGCAGAGCAACTTTTAATTTCCCCGTTATTTAATAACTACCCACATGTAGTGGACAATTTTCACATACCTACCTACTGCTTTTTTTTCCACATACTTATGCTAGATACACACGCAGCGACTCTGGCGATTTAAAAATCTCACGTCCGTCAGCCACACAGGTTTTGAAATCGCCAGCAAGTCCCGGCGACTGAAATTCCTGCGTGCGTATCTACCATACCCCTTAAGTGGATGGATGCATACAGCACGTTGACGAGTCTCCAATCGGTAATGATAGCTGATATTTTACTACAAATTAATTCTGGGTTTAGGCGTAATGAGCATAAAGATAACTACGCTTGCTCAAAGTGAATTATATTCATTACAGGTTCAGTTTTCCTCATAGTTTTCTGTCGCCGATGTCAGTGATGTTCAAGATAAACTTAGAAAGTACATATTGAAAAATTCCTATAGTTATACCGGATTTGTGCTAATTTGATGTTTCATCATAGTGGTGGGGTGGGCCCACAGTTTTCAGGCCACTGGGCCATCGCGACATAAAGCATTTTATAGATTTATTTCTATTGAGGGGTCGATCCAAACTTTTATTTCCATACTAACCCGACCAACCGAGTTTTCTGTGAAATTAGTGGGCATGCTAGTAGGCGTCACACACACTGAAGCTAGAATGTACGCTACCTACAGTCTCAGTCTGGCTGGCTCTGGCTTCTGCCAGCACTAAAGTATGACCAGATGATAGCACGATATAGCACCAAAGAAACGTGGACACAACAATTATTATTATACCGTACTTACTACCTTCATTATGAAAGATTGCATGGAGGATGGGGATTCGGGACTCAAAATAACGAGGGAGAGAATCTACTACAATCTGCTACCGCATTTGACCTAGCAGTAGCCAACACCTGGTTCCAGAAGAACGACGGACACCTAGTTACGTACAAGAGTGGAAATCACAAAACCCAATTAGATTACTTTTTAGTCCGACGAAACAAGTTAAAATACATTAAAGACTGCAAAGTTCTACCAGGAGAAGATTTGGTCTCACAGCACAGACTCCTGGTGCTGGAATTAGACTTACAAATTAAAGTCAAAAACAGCAAAGAGAGACCTCCCCCAAAAATAAAATGGCATATGTTAGAGAAGGATGATTGTGCAAAAGAATTTAAAGAGCGAGTGGTGGATAAAATGATAGAGATGGGAGATATGAACGAGCGAAGTGTAAATGAATGTTGGAATGAGATGGCTGTGTGCATTAGGAGTGAAGCGAAGCATATTTTAGGAGAGACGAAAGGAAGGGGGACGATAGATAGGGATACATGGTGGTGGTCTACAGAAATCCAGAATGTGTTGAAGGAAAAGAAGAGGAAATTTAAGGAATGGCAGAGTGTTGTAGTTGCAAATGTTAGTCTGAAAGCTGAAAGGAAGAGCGAGTATGATGCTCTTAAGAAAAAAGCGAAGAAAGCTGTGGCCATAGCGAGAGCAAAAGCCCAGGATAAGCTTTATGAAGCACTCGATAGTCCAGCAGGCCAAAAAGACCTATATCGGCTTGCTAGAGCTAGAGAAAGAAAGTCGAGGGATGTATGCCAGATAAAATGCGTAAAAGATGAAGATGGAATGGTTCTGTCGGATGATGAGAAAATAAAGGATGGAGGAAGGGGTACTTCGAAAGACTGATGAATGAAGTGAATGACTGGAATGGAGTGCTGGACAGTAAACCAGTGAATGAGGGTCTAGTGAGAATGGTTAGTATGGATGAAGTGAGAATAGCAGTAAATGGCATGAAGAATGGTAAAGCATTAGGACCTGACGGTATACCAGTTGAAGTTTGGAAGTTATTACGGGTGGATGGATGGATGTGGTTAGCTTTATTCTTCAATAAGTTGTTGCTGGAAGAAGCCATACCGGACGAATGGTGCAACAGTTCACTGGTGCCCATCTTTAAAAACAAAGGTGATGTGCTGGAGTGCAATAACTATAGAGGAATAAAGCTAATGGCACATAGTATGAAAGTTTGGGAGAAAGTTATTGAAAGACGGCTGCGAGAAGAGAGTGAAATTTCACGAAATCAATTCGGTTTTATGCCTGGTCGGGGAACGACGGACGCCATTTTTGCCATCCGCCAACTGTGCGAGAAATACAGAAGTGCGCACAAAAACTTGCACATGGTGTTCATCGACCTCGAAAAGGCATACGACCGGGTACCACGTGAGGTTTTGTGGTGGGCCCTGAAAGAGAAAGGTATGCCTGGGAAGTACGTACAGCTGGTTCGAGCGATGTACAGTAGATGTAGTACCCAAGTCCGGTCTACAGCGGGCACTACCGGCAGCTTCAATGTGGCTGTTGGCTTGCACCAAGGGTCGGCTCTAAGCCCGTACCTCTTCCTGGTGATAATGGACGCACTTACGTCGGACATCCTGGAAGAGGCTCCCTGGTGTATGCTGTTTGCCGACGACATTGTTTTGGTTGCCGAGAGTGGCCTAGAGGTCCAGAACCGATTGGAGATGTGGTGGCAAAGACTGGAGAATGTTGGCCTGAAACTAAGTAGGACCAAAACAGAATACTTATTCTGTGATTTCGGCGGTCTCTCCAGTCCTACGCAAATAACTCTTGCCGGAACGCCCATACCTATCTGTTCCGATTTCCGGTACCTCGGGTCGCTTGTCCAAGGGGATGGTGAGGTAGACCGTGACATAACGCACCGGATCAACTCAGGATGGATGAAATGGCGACAGGTCACTGGAACAACTTGCGACCCACGGATGCCCCTCAAGTTAAAGGGGAAAATATACAAGTCCGTGATTAGACCTGTCGTATTGTATGGATCGGAATGCTGGGCTGTGAAGAAGATGGACGAAAAAAGATTGCATGTAGCGGAGATGAGAATGTTGAGGTGGATGTGTGGTGTGACAAGAATGGATAAAATAAGGAATGAGTATATTAGAGGAAGTCTGAAAGTTGCGCCACTTACAGAAAAGTTGAAAGGGCTCGACTGTCTTGGTATGGGCATGTGATGAGGAGGGAAGAATCGCATGTGACTAAAAGAGTGATGAATATAAATGTTGAGGGATGGAGAGGGAGAGGAAGACCAAAGAAACGATGGATGGATTGTGTGAGGAGTGATATGAAGGAAAAAGGTGTAGATGATTGCGTGATGGTTGACAGGGGAGAATGGAAGAAGAAAACGTGTTGCGCCGACCCCAAGTAACATGGGATAAGGGCAGGAAGATGATGACTTACTACCTTCATGATTCAAACGTAAAAAAGAGAAAAATAATCTATGGTCTTAACTAGTCTGTGTTGATCAGTAATTGACCGTTGACATAATATAAAAAGGAATGGTAATTGCAGTGTACAATGCAGTGTGACTTATCAGAATTTTGCGATTTGATCAGAATTATTCGACAATGCTGACATCGATATTTTGTGGTCCGACTATGACAGCTGTGGGCTGTCAACAATTCGGAACGCTCGTGAACGCGCTCACGGTACTCGCTCAACTAGAGATGAGTCGTACTAGGTTAATTTTGTACTAGGTACACCTAGTCCAAGTCAGTAGAAATACTCGATCCAAATACCTGTTCCACCTAGTCCACGAAGAACGCATTCTTTATAGTATGCTTAGTCTTAGCGTACCAACGATACGTAAGTATAGGTACACGTTCCGACGCACGCAATAATGAATTGTAATCTTCCCTTCATACTTTACACAGGCTTAGGAGTGTCAACGTAAAGATTTATCTACATTGTACATTGTTGGCGTATTTAGAAGATTTTTTTTGTTTTGTTTTTTGTCTTTTTTGTGTGACGTCGAGCAGGTAAGTATCAGTATAGCGAGTCCGCGGCCACCGAGATCACATTCGCATGAGTCCGTGCAAGTCCGTACAATTCCCCTACTCGATACTAGACTGCATTGCATCTAGTCCTTTTTTTTTTTTTTTTTGGGTGGGAAATCATCAAATGACGTCTCCCGCTCTGGGTGGAGCGGGAGGGCGTGTCAGACTCTTACTGACTAAAACCCACCCGTGTTCCTTCTGTTGCCTGTGCAATGCCAGGGAGCCACGGTATCCCTTTCGGACTTTCCCGCAACCCCGGCAGGCAATGGTCTCATCGGACCTCTTCACTCGCTGACACTCTTTGAGGCGCGGTCCTTACCGGACGGCGAGCTACCCATTGCTCACCATCCGCAAGCCCGCGCCTACGGTGGCCGGGAATCAGCGATTGATTCCCGACGCCCAGGGCGTCTCCTCCTGCGGCGGCTAGGGGCGTGAGGGCGCGATTTTTGCCTCTCCCTCACGCGTTCCGCGTCCTCCTTTACGAGCATTACTGCTTCGCAGAAGGAGGTGACGGCCTCCCATGCCCTCTCGCTCCGTACCATGGCCTGGACCAGGGCCGGACGCGAGAGATCCCCGCCACCGATCGCCTCCACGAGGACACGGCGGTGCTCTGCCCAAGCCGGGCATACCTGCACCGTATGCTCCACCGTGTCCTCCGGGCGATCCACGCAGTGATGACACCCGGGCGTTTCCTCCCGCCTTATCCGAAACAGGTACCTCCCGAAACAGTTACTGCGTCAGGCGGAAGGTCAGGACGCCGTGGCGCCTCTCCAGCCACTCCTCAAAGAGGGGACTTATCGCCGCAATAGTGGCGTGCCCAATTGCATCTAGTCCTAAAGTCTTCATTCGCATCGAGCATTTACAAGTACCTAGTGTACAAAATAGGCCAACACAAGTGCGTGTCGCGTTAGTTTTACGTCCATTGAAATACGGTTCAAATTAAAATGTATGACACACGAATAATTTAGTCAAACACGAGTGAGCGGCAAAGTAGACTTGCTATTTCGCTTCACAGCGCCGTGCGCCGCGTAGGCCACAGTGAGACGAGACTAGCTAGGTATAAAGTATTTCAAAAAATGGAATAGATGCAACCTAGTCTCATTAAATACCTATTCCCTGGATCTGTTCTAGTATATACGCTTCACCTCTACGCTCAACGTCAAAACTTGCTTATCATATTTCTTTGTGTTTATACCACACATTTCTTCTTCTTCTTTGGTTAGGTGGCGAACGGTAGCCATAAACACAATTTCGAAAATGCCACGTTAAGATGCGAGTCAAAACAAAACAGCAGAACTGTCATTTTTTAAAGAGTTCACGGTGATAATAGTAAAAGGCATGGTCGGCGTTATCGCAAGATGGTGCATGCATGGCACATTTCATAACGTCATCTATGACGATCAAGATAAAGATACATCGTTATCGCGCCGACCTTAATTCGGTACGGGTGTTATCACGCTGAAATCGATTACAGTGTAACTCGGAATGCACCAAATCTGCGTTGTCATTTTGTCAATGTCAAATAAATCACAAATGAGCAGAGCGAGGTTCAGAAAAGGGCGGGAAACGTCAAACAAACCGCGCGTACTTTTTATAATTTTAAATTATTTGTACAAATTTCTAGTGGTTTCGATCAGATAAGTGGTAGTTTGTATATATATTATAAGTTAGTGTATATTTTTGTGTAATTTGTATATATATCTCTGCATAACTGGTAAGTCCATAACATTTAATTTTCTCCCGTCCTGGGATGGATCCCCCAGATGATCCTGGGGGATTACCCCCTGATATTGGCCACGTAATAACAATAACATCTAATAATGATGAGGGAAGTACCATGGATACAGACTGCTCCATATCCCAAGTTTCTAGTGGTCGTAAAAGAGCTTCAGCTCGTCCAAAAATCTGCCGACACTGTAACAAAAAAAAACGTTGGAAAAGCCGCGTTGATGTAACAGATTTCAAAGAAAGTGACTGTCAATGTATTGATCATCAGACTAAAATAAATATTCAAGAAAATATTAATCCGGTATTTAATCAAACTACTGCTGTTGTTAACAGCCAGAACGATGCCTCTCGCCCGCTTCCTCAGCCCCCTGTTACTCGTCTGTTATATAAATCTTCAGATGCAGCTCCTTACGTAGTGCACGTCCAAAAACAATTTTCATCTCCTGATGATAATGTTACTCTACATCCAGTTACCTTCGGTCGATTCATAAAAAGGAACTCTGTGAATAACATTGTCAACGGAAGTTTAAAAAGAATAGGAAGAAATAGACTGTCCATTTCATTTTCAAAGTTTGAAGATGCTAACTCTTTTGTCGATAACCCAAATTTAGAAACAGAAAAATTCAAAGCGTTCATCCCATCATTTTCTGTCAGCAGAATGGGCATAGTTAGAGGGGTTCCATCCGAGTGGTCAGATGAAGAGGTGAAAGAAAATATTTCTGTTCCTATAGGATGTGGGCAAATTCTCAAGGTTAGGAGATTGAGAAGAAAAATAATTATTGATGGACAAACTCAACTCAAAGCTACTGAATCAATAGTATTAACTTTTGATGGTCAGGTACTACCCAAACGAATTTTCATGTGCTACACTGCACTGCCTGTAGATTTATATATTTATCCTACCATCCAGTGCTACAATTGTTGTAGGTTTGGTCATGTGAAACTGCAATGCAGATCAAAACCCAGATGCTTTAGATGCGGCCAAGATCACTCTGGAGATAACTGTTCAGTTCATGAAGATTTTATCACATGCTGTTTATGTAAAGGTTCTCACAAAGCCACAGATAAAAAATGCCTTGAATATGAAAGACAGAGAGCCATCAAGGAGTCAATGGCTAAGAGCTGTATTTCATATTTAGAAGCTTCTAAAGTTCATCCTCCAGTTTCACAAATCTCCTATGTTGATGCGTTGCTATCATCCCCAGATGTTACCCCTACTACTTTCGCCTCTCCAACTCAGAGTTCCTCTTCTAAAAACTCCAGTAATATATCATACAAAAAAACAGTATCACTAAAACCCCGCTCTCCTCCTACCTTATCTAAAGGTTATGATAAAATTGCCCATCAAGAGATTATTAGTAACTTTGCTATTCCTCAGCCTTCTAATGGGTGTGCTTTAATCTCTAAGTCAAATGAAAACTCAAATGATACTTCTGTAATTGATTTAATTATATCTCTCATTAAATCCCTTAGTCAATCTAATGGTATTTCACCGTCCAACGCTGCCCTGGTAATTAATGCAATTTCCTTATTATTTAAATCAAACAATAATGGATCAAGTCCTTCAATGGAACTGCCAGAGTGTAATTCGTAAAAAAAGTGATCTCATTCATTTATTAAACAAATATAAACCATCTATATGTGCCTTACAAGAGACATGGTTAAAACCAGATTCTTTATTAAAGTTTCGTGGTTACTCATGTCTCAGAGAAGACCGTTCAGATGGTCATGGTGGAGTAGCCATACTGGTGAAACACCCCCTTTCCTTTTCCTTTTTTCCTATCTCTCCTCACAGCAATGATTTTTCTATCATCGCTGTTATAGTGGAAAACATTTGTTTTGTATCACTTTACATTCCTCATCCTTATTCCTCTCTTTTTAATGAAATAAGTCATATTTTTTCGACTTTACCCAAACCCTTCGTGATTTTGGGAGATTTCAACTGTCGACATGAATCCTGGGGTTATTCTTCATCTAACAGTTACGGTAATGATCTAATTAATGTTTTTGATTCATGTAATTTATGTATTCTAAATGACGGTCGCCCTACTCGCAGGTCTCGTCCTGGAGAAGGGCCCAGTGCCCATGACTTGTCAGTCACTACAGCCAACCTTGCTTCTTCTTTAACTTGGAATCCTCTTAGTTCTACTTTTGGTAGCGACCACTTTCCCATATTGATTTCTTTCCCTATCTGTAACAATAACAAATCATCACATATCTTGCCTCCTCGGTTAAAGTTTAAACTCAATGATGTAGATTAGGATTTATATAGGAATCTTTTAGAACTCAAAATTCACTCATTACCTAATGTCACTAATGGTTCTGAATCTCTTTGTGCAGAAGAACTAGCCAGAGCCTTTATTGATGTTGCTAATAACATTTTCCCAGTTAAAAATAGTTCGCTAGGTTTTATTCCTTCTCCTCCTTGGTGGGATAAAGATTGTACGGCAGCTGTTAAAAAAAGAAAAGAAGCTGAAATTACATATTGTGAATATTCCTCCACTGAAAACTTTGATAATTTGTTAAAAATTATGTCAGAGACTTCTGTTTTGTTAAAGAATAAGAAATATGAAGGTTGGAAAAACTTTTGTTTATCTATTTCTCCTGATGTGAAACCATCGCTTGTATGGCAAAACATCAGAAGATTTAGGTCAGCTTTTAAGGAATCAAACCCACCTTTTATCTCGCCTATTTTAGGAAATCATTTTTTAGATAAATTGGCCCCGCCTTATGTCCCTGAGAATATAATAATTCATACACCACTGTTCAGTGTGACCAACTTTAAATTAGAGATCCTGCCCCACTTAGGCAAGAAAACTGACAAATCCTGCCAAAATCGAAATCACAAAATTCCAAAATAATGCCAATATAATTTAAAAATTTAAAATAAATAGACACATTATTTTTTGGAGTTTTATTTAAAATAATTGATCTTAAAATCTAAAAGTGAACTGAATTAAATTATACATTCGTATTAGCATCGTATTCTTCTTGATCACTTTCTTTATACATCGCTTTTGTCATTTGTTTAATCATTTCTTTAGTTGGCTGGAATGAAACGCAGTCACCATATTCACTAATGCCCTGTTTAACATGTAAAATAGAGGCGACATGTTTATTAATAAATCTATTCCGCGTTTTTGTTTTTATGAGGTTGATTTGCGAGAATATCCTTTCACAAGCAGCATATTATCGTGCTACACGATGTTTTTTAAACGTTAAATTACTGCTGTGTGGGAGCACCTTTATATGTAAAAATGTATACTCACCGATGACTGCCCAGTTGCCCACTGTATCCGATCATGTTCTTCTTGTGCTTTGTAGTGGTTGCATGTTCTTTTATGATAGACAATCTAGGCACTAACTTAGTGTTACATGCTTTACACCATGCAACATCTTCATCTTTCGCTTTTGTTATCCAGGACGAAAGTAATGGATCCTGCTCCCACTCTACATGATATAATCGTTCATATTTACGCTTCATGTTAAATCAGGAATGGAAAACATTCACACTAACACCGCACGAAATCCGAAACAAAATAGTTTTTCTAGCAGTTTTTCTTCTAGTCCGACTAATAAGAAACAACTGACACACACACAAAGATATTATATTATTATAAACATTTTGCTCAGCACTTTATGGTTTACAATGGAAGGAACTACAAATCCAACTAGAAATGTTATGGGAAATCCCCGAACCAAAGGTCTTTGCGTTGCCAGTGTTGCCATAGGCATTTTAAAATTCCTACTTACATTTTTCCCTTTCTCGATACTGCATCCTACTCTTTTTGTGGGCTGTAGCGGCTATACTGCCAAATCTGTCAGCTTATATTGCTAATACTGCCAAATACTGCCAGATTTCTAAAACGTCAAACAAAAGTGCCAGAGAGTAAAATAAAGGGCTAAACCTGCCAAAAAGGCAGGATCCTGCCACATATGGTCACACTGCCACTGTTGTCTAACTTCAATCTTGAAAATCCTTCAGATTTAAATTGTCCCTTTTCTCTCACAGAACTCCGAGGTGTACTATCACACGTTAAGGATTCCGCTCCTGGTTTGGACGGAATTCCGTATTCTTTTGTTTCTCATCTTAGTGATGATTCTTTATCTTATTTTTTATCAATCATAAATTCTGTCATGTTATCCGGTAATATCCCCACCTCTTGGAAACGTCAAGAAGTTCTCCCCGTTCTGAAACCCAATAAGAGTCCGTCAGATTATACAGCCTATCGGCCAATAGCTCTTTCATCCGTTTTAATGAAAATTACGGAACATCTTGTTAAAAATCGCTTAGAATGGTTTGTTGAGCATAATGGTCTTCTAGGCGAGTCCCAATTTGGTTTCAGGCGTGGTAAAAGTACTATTGATAGTGTAAGTATTTTTGTGTCGGATATACGATTAGCCTTTTCCTATAACCAGTCAGTTATTGCTGCTTTCCTTGATATAAATTCCGCCTATGATAATGTTATTTTAACTATACTTAAAAGAAAACTATTATTACTTAATGTTCCAGTATTACTTTCTAATTTTATAATAAACATGCTTTCTGAAAGATGCATTGTGCTTAAACTTCCTGATGGGCATTCTATGTCTCGTCTGGTCTGGAAGGGCCTCCCTCAGGGATCAGTTCTCAGTCCTATTCTGTTTAATATATATGCTTATGATTTAAATTCTTCTTTAAATAATGTAAGTGTTCTTCAGTATGCTGATGATTTGTTAATATATTGCAGTGACAATTCCGTGGACCGAGCTTGTACATTTCTGTCGCAATCTTTGTCTAATTTTAAATCTTGGTTAGACAACAATGGACTTGACTTATCACCTGAAAAAAGTTCAATTGTCTTATTCACGAGGTCACGACTTCCTCCTCCTATTTCAATATTTTTTAATGGAAATGAAATTCCAGTTAAGGATAGTTGCAGGTTTTTGGGCGTAATGTTAGATTCTAAATTAACAGGTAGCGCTCACTGTGACTTTATTGTTAATAAATGCGAGCGTATTCTTAACATGTTAAGATGCCTCTCAGGAGTGTGGTGGGGTGCACATCCTTTTTGTATGAAACTATTATATAACGCCTTAATTAGAAGCATCCTAGATTAAGGTACATTTTTACTAGATCCTGGTAATGTTATGGCATTCAGAAAGTTAGATCTTATACAATCTAAAGCTCTGCGAATTTTCTCTGGTGCCATGCGATCTAGTCCCATCAATGCTCTGCAGGTAGAGTGTTGTGATCCTCCGTTACATCTTCGCCGTCAATACTTGGCAGACAAATTCTTATTTCGATCATTTCAATTTCTTAACCACCCCCTTTATGACAAACTTCAACAACTTTATGACTGCATTGAGTCATCTGCTTACTGGGCTCGTAAAAAGCATCCTTGTCTAATCAAGAGTTTTAGTAAATTTATTAATATAGAAGCCCCTAAATATCGATCTATCATTTTTCCGCTTTTTAAATGTAATTTTAATGCTTTAATATCCACTCCTAATATTCTTTTGAATTTGAACTTAGATAAATGTGACAGTTCTGTAAATGTTTCTTTTAATATTTATAAGAATAGTATTTGGAATGAACACCATCACATTTATACTGATGCATCAAAACACCCTTCTTCTGGCCACGTGGGTGTGGGCGTTTACCATGCCCAGTTTAAAATTATACAAAAAATTAAATTTCCCCCAGAAGCAACTGTATTTACTGGGGAATGTTATGGCCTTTTTAAAGCTGTTGAATACATAGTACTTCTGAAACTTGGAAAATCAATAATATTTTCTGATTCCAAGAGCGCTTTGCAGGCTCTTATTAGATTTCCGTTTACGTCAAAGAATAACTCGCCTATTATTTTAGAAATAGATTTATTATATAGATGTGTTCAGTTGGGTCTTTCAGTGAACTTTGTGTGGATTCCGAGCCACAGAAACATTCCTGGTAATAACAAAGCGGATCAACTTGCTAACCAAGCAGTTAGCGATGGCGACAGGCATCCATACCAGAATTATTGTCAGGATCTTGTTACTCTTCCCAGAGTCTATCTTCAGGATTCCTGGAATAGGCTTTGGGCTGATAATAACCAAACAAAAGGTAGGTACTATTTTAATCTGCAGCCTTCTATTCCTACAAAACCGTGGTTTTTCCGTGCAAAATGTAATAAATTGATTTGTTCCATAATTATTCGAATGCGTTTGGGCCATGTATGTACTCCCGTTCATCTGGCTAGACTTGGCATTGTGTCTAGCGATACTTGTGAATGCGGCACAGATACGGGTGACCTAGATCACATTTTCTTCTCCTGTCCGTTGCTTGATCGCTCTTCATTCCTTAATGACTTGGTGTCCTTAAAAGTTCCATTCCCTACCCGTATAACTTGTCTAATTATGTATCCACTTCTTTTTTATAATCTATTATCTTCTTTTATTCTTCACAACAATGTAAAATTATAAATAATATTATGTTCCTTGTATTTATATTATAATCCTTATCTGATCCTTACTCCTTCTCCGTGTTTCGCTGTTTTTATTATTCCTATTCGTTTCCCTAACTTTTATCGTCGTTGGCAAAAAGTTAAAGCTATTGCCATAAAAAAAAAAAAAAAAAAAAAAAAATGAGCAGAGCAAACATAAGTTTTAGGTGTTCTAAACTTTTACCACAGAATATAAAGAGATACTCATTATATCTTGTTATTGCTTGTTTGTTATTATACCAATAAATATACCATGAGAAAACTGAGTGAATGTCTGATGTTGGTTGTTGTAATATTATGAAAATACTGTGTGAATGTGAAATAGATTGATTTTATTTTTATTTTTTATTGTGGGTATTTTTCTTAGGCGCCGACAATAGAATCAAAACCAAAGGAGAAAAGAAAATTTTCTTCAAATATTTGGCATATGATTAAAGTTCTAAACTAATAAATTATGGGAAGGCAAGTTGGAAAAGTAACTTGACGAACACTGTCTTATTTCTATTTTTATCCTAATATCTTTGTATTTTTCAGGCATGCAGAATGGAGGAAAATTGCGAAAAGGGAAAGAAGAAAGCGGATCCGCACAATTCAAGCTATAGAAAGAGGTATGTCAACAAGAATCATGGATATTCATTTAATTTAATATAATATGTAGGTATTGTATGTGTAAAACAGGTAGTCACAGGTACATAATACTGTTATAAATATTTTTTTGCTAGTTTTATTTATTATTAAAACTTTGTATACGGGGAAAAAAATACTGTACAAAGGTGGACTTAATGCCTGAGGCATTTTCTACCAGTCAACCTTAGGGTGGTGCAGAGACAAAACATGGCAGGTGCAACATAAGTGATAGAGATAAACCGAATAAACTTTGTCAGGAGAAATAACGATAGGTAGAGGAGAAAACAAATCCAGCAAATCAGTGCTGCAAAGATTCTGCCAACCTTTTACGAATATGTTCACGTGCCTTCAATTTGAAAGATAACCGACTGGTTGCCATCCTGATGTTCAGAGGAAGCGCATTCCAAAGAAATACCGCCTTGACAAAGAAAGAAGAGTGAATAAAACCAGAGCGGTGAGAAGGACATTGTAGAAGACGATTGTTGGTAGAATTAGAATGACGATTTTTGCTATGGGCAGAGCACATATATTGAACAGGGGAAATCAGGTAAGAAGGAGAAGTGGGTTTGTCGAGTATAGAATACAACATAGACAGAGCCCTCAACTCTCTGCGCTGACTTATGGGTAACCATTTTAAAAGCAATTGATGCGCAGACACATGATCAGACTTACGAAGATTGAAAACGAATTGAATGCAGTTATTTAGAAGGCGGTCAGGTTTATTGAGGAGATCTCTATTCAGGTCATAGTAACACACCACCATAGTCTATTATGGGAAAGATTAGGGACTGTACAAGCATTTTTTTTATGTGTGATGGGAGAAGTTTTTTCAGCCGATAGAGCGACCGCAGCGTTCCGGTGCCTTTTTTACTTAAAGTCGTGACCTGCTTTCGCCAGTCAAGACATGTGTCAACATGCAGACCAAGATCCGTAACATTGGAGCTAAACGGGATGACTGAGTTGTTAAATGTTAAAGGTGGCACAGTTAAGCCATTCAGCTTCCTCATACTGGTGGTGCTCCCTACAATTATAGCCTGACACTTGGTAGGATTAACTGCCAACCCAAAACAATCAGACCAGTTTTTAGCCACACCTAAATCTCGGTTTAGCTCCTCAATCGCATCGGATAATTATGTTGTCCACACTTGCCTGGCAGTAAAGCTGCAAATCGTTAGCATAAAGATGATACTCAGTCCAAAGTTCAGTGGTAATGAATCGAATCAAATCAAACTTTATTTGTGAACAGGTACCATCGAAGAAGTTCATATCTTTACACCGTAAGGAAGGTTTCTGCTTGCAGCGCTCGGCCGCTATAGAACCGGGGCGGTAACAGATGTGGTCATCGTGTTCACGGGATTTTGTTTTCAAACTGCTTAGATATGACGTTCTTCGATAGTACATAAAAGGTCTTGGAAAAATAAATACATTGTAGCGTGATCTCTATGTTCTACCAATGCAATTGGTATACAAATATTGTTTTATATAATTTAACATAACATAACGCCTTGTTTCCCCGAAGGGTTGGGCAGATTCTATGATTTAATAAGTACATAAAATGATTTGAATACATTCAATAATAATCAAGAGAATTTAATAAGCTTAAATAAATAATTTCATAAATCATAGTCAGTTACTAATAGAATACTGTGACGATGTCAAAAAAAAAAAAATGACAATGTCATAAATTACCATTTAAAAATTCTTCTATGGAGTAATAGGTTAGGAGTGGTAGGTAGGTGGCGAGATTAATAAAAATGGAAAAAAAGGAGACGCCAGCTGCAAGACCACACCAACCCGACGAAGAGATCAGCACGAACAGACTGCTGACACCCCCGAAGATAAGAGGAAAACCTTTCCAATACCTCCCGAGAGACCATAAGATAGGAAAGGATGGATAAAAGGACTTTTTCTATAACTTCTCTGTTAATCTAGTTGTTTCAGTTTATATGCCTTTTCAAACTGGCAACACACAAAGTCTACTTCCAGTTTCATCTTACCATGATTTATTTCTTAAAATTACAAAAAGCAAAATTTTACAGGATTCAGATGCAAAGATAGATTTACTTAAATTATTTTTCATATATTGTTAAAATAATTACAATTTATCTATTTACTTCTAGATAAAATTTTCTTTACTGAATGGTATATCAAACAACAAGACCTAGAGGAAGAATTAATTATTGAACAAATAAATAAACAGAATGATGAAGAAAACGAAAAATGGATTCAAGCTGAAATGATTGCAAACACACAATGGAACAAACTTCAAGAAGAAAAAGAAAGACTTAAACAAAAACGCCTTGAACAAGAAGCTAAGCTAAAGCTGGTAAGACTGCATTGTACAGACGCTAGCACATCAACCTACTACAATCTGTCAAATTTCTTTAATAGATTTTCAACTTTATTACTAAAGTATAAGGTTCAAAGTTAATTGGTAAAATTTGACAATTTCGGGTAGGTTGACCTGCTGGCGTGTAAGTACATTAATTTATCTTTTTATGTTCAAGAAATCTGTACACAAATGGTTGATTTTTCACTCTGCTGTCTGTTGTTCAATAAACTTGTTTAATTTTTACCACAATATTGATATAATATTAGTGTGCTAAACTCAATGGAGATCTCAGGCTGTCTACTACACACCCTATTAAACTTAAAAAACCGTCATTATAATAATAAAATTGTGGCAGGAATGGGAGTTAGAACAAAAGAAAAAACAAATAGAAGAAGAAAGGATAAAAGCAGCTAAAGAGGAACTGAGAAGAAAGCAAGACATCTTCATGGAGCACTTGGATTTGTTTTTATCTGGAGATTCAATTGAGCCCCCGGCTGAATTGAAAGTGATGCATGAGACAAGACCCGATGCTGAACTTTGTCCATTTTTCTCTAAAACAGCATGTTGTCGATTTGGTGATCAATGTTCAAGGAACCATCAATATCCTGGCATCAGCAAAGTATATCCTTTTCATAAATTTAATTTCATAATGCTAAACAATGATTTTTTTTTGATTACAATCAATTTTTTTGAATTTTGCTGTAGGCAAAAATTTACATTATTACTATTTTATAATGCACACTACCATCTGTGTGCATTTTGAGTTAAATAGCTATTAATAAAACAAACTTTTCATTTTAGGTGTTATTAGGTACAAATTTTTATAACCATTTTGGGTTAAGTAATGCAAATGTCAATGAATATGACACAGATATAATGTTAGAATTTGAGGATAGTGATACTTACAAGGAATACAAAGACTTTTTCTTTGATGTATTATCTGAATTTGAAAAATTTGGTCGAATTACACAATTTAAGGTGAGTAATAAAATTATATTCCAAATCCGCAAGATAATAATCAACCTGTAACTTGGAAAGCCTAAACAAGTTGATCAGCAAATCTTGTGTTAGCTCATGAGAGATTGTTGAACACATAATATTTGCCACTGACATCTATTTAAATATAAATATACTTCCATTATTTAACGACAACCTATTATTTTAAGAACTATTTAATAAAATATTTTTACTCAAATCAACTTCAGATTTTAGCCATCTATGCATGGTTGACAATTTGATAATGAACAAAAGAAGGTTTGTACACAAATCTTTAAAATTATATTCTTTATATAAATAATAGATATCCGTATCATACCTATTTCAAAGTCGTTATAGTCAGGTTTAATCTGGTTGTAGGTCTGTAATAACTATGAAAAACATCTTCGAGGGAACACATTCATAGAATTTGGTGAGCTACGATGTGCTGTAGCGGCATATCGATCTCTACATACACGCTGGTATGGCGGCAGACAGCTATCCTTACAGTTTTGTCTTATAAATTCCTGGAAAAATGCTATATGTGGTAACTTTCTTTTTTTGTGGAAATATAATTTGTATGCAGTAATGCGGAATTTAAATGAATGTCAAATTATTCACATTACAGGCCTCCAATTACGAAGGCGGTGCCCAAAAGGTCGTGCTTGTAATTTTTTACATGTCTTCAGAAATCCAAATAACTTATATAATGGATATTATACCAATGAAATTGTTCAAGAGAAGGATAGGTGAGTCAAGGATATTAAAAATGTTTTATTTAGTATCTTGATCGCTTCTTTGGTAGCAATAGTAGCAAGCAATCAAATAAATTAATATACATTGTTTTCAGGACTCCCCGTTCGTCAATGCGGTCATGGAGGTGGTCCGAATCACCGGAAACGGACGTCTCTAAAAGAGTGATTTCAAGACGTTCTGAAAGTAGTGACAGACGACGTCGAAAATCTCGACACCGCGACGAAAATGATAAACATTACCGAAGAACTTCAACTCGACGAAGTGACCGTCGTTAGTTGCGAGCTATTGATTTTCTAACGAGGTACCTATTTTAAGAGAAAATGCTCTAATCTAAATAATAACCTGGTTACTTATTGAACTGATAGTTTCTTGTAGAACATATAAAGCTGAGGTGAATTGATATCCTAAAGGTGCATATAAATTGGCTCGATTTTTGACGGTCATTATTATGGATTCTATTTTGTCGATCGTTGTCGCTTGTTGACTGTATTAATTTAATAATCGAGCATAGTTGAATACTCCTAAGCCTAATTTAAATTGATCGTTTTTGATGTTTGACAAAATAATTATAACAAGGCCTTTAAATGACAAAAAATGATCCACATTGGCAAACGACAAAACATACAGACAGACAAAAAAACACGATGTCGATCGTCTGTTGCTTACCCATTGACTCGATTTTATTTGATCACAAGCGTCGATCGTCAAAAATGGAGCAATCCTGTAGGCACCTTTCAAAATTACAATCATAAATAAAAATAGTTCAAGAGATTCTCGCCACGGTGACCTTGGATAGCACGTGTGTTTAGAATTTTTAGCTGTTTTTAGAATGTTTGTTGATACTTTTGTGGACTTGTTACTATTTAAGTGTGTTGTTCTTGTGTTTGTTACGGTTTGTATTGTGATTGTCCTTTTTTAAGTCTCGTAGAATCCAAGATGGATGAGAATAAACCCCCTGACCCTGACCCCCAGATATTTCAGATTCCTTTACTCCCATTTCTCCGAATCCTCTTGCCCAATTCACGGATGTTGTCTGTAGCGTTACGGAGATGGATGTTACACAATCCCAGCAGAACTCACGCAAACGTCCGAGTCATGAAGAAACCCTGACACCTACCTTTCCGAGTAAACAACAAAAAAGCCAAATCGAACGTATTAAATACTCCGTTTTGGATAAGGCCCCTTACGTTGTCCACGTTTCTCGTATAGAGACTTAACCAAATGCTGGTACCACCCTACATCCCGTTAATTTTGGTAAGTTCCTTATCAACAACAACATTGCGAACATTGTTCGTGGTGGTGTTAACAGAGTTGAAAGAAACCGTGTGTCTGTAGAATTTACTTCCCCTAAGGATGCTAACTCTCTTTTAGTTAACAGTTTGTTGTCCAAATATAGTTATACTGCATCAATCCCTACTTTTAATATCACAAGGATGTTACCGCCAGCCATTAGGCTGCGCTCTTAATTACAACAATGTCTCTTCAAATAATACCGGTTCTATTGAACTACTTATAAAACTTTTACCTACTGTTATTTCTTCTTCTTCTTCCAATTCCAAAACACCATCCAACGTTGCCGATCAACTTATTTCTCTACTTCTACAAATTAAAAATGGCGTCTCGCCAAGTATTCCTTCAGTGGAATGTGAGGAGCGTGTGGCATAAAAAGCACGACCTCATATTTCTTTTAAATAAATACAAGCCATTGGCTTGTTCCATAGCTGAAACTTGGCTCACCACAAGTCTTAGTTTTCGTATGCCACACTTCAATATTCGCAGATGTGACAGATCTGATGGCTATGGAGGATCGGCTCTCCTAGTCAACAATCGGGTCCCTCTTTTGACCTTCCCTTTACCTTCGCTCACAGGTGACATGAGTATTGTAGCGGGTCGTGTGGAAGGCATTACAGTGTTTTCAATATACATTGCTCACCCATATCATGACTTTTTTGGTTAAAAAAAAAAACATATTTTCCAATGTACATGGTCCAACTTTGGTCATGGGTGATTTCAACTGCCACCATTACAGGTGGGGGCCAGAACGTTGTGATGCCTTTGGCGCAGCTTCAATTGAGATCTTGGACGATCTGGATCTCTGCATTCTCAATAATGGTTGCCCAACACGTAGATCTCCTCCCGGACCACAAAAGAGTTGTGTTGATTTAACATTTTATTCGGTTGAGTAGGCTTCGATCCATTGGGAATGTAAGACCTTGTCGCATGGTAGTGACCATTACCCTATTGTCATATCTTTGGATAATAAGACTTATTTAGAGAAAACTTCCCCTCCATTTTTGAGATATAACCTGTCCAAACCAAATTGGGCAAAATTTGGTTCATTATTGGAGGAGAAAATTGATGTTCTTCCAAATTTAAATTCATGTTTATTAGATCCTTCTAGTCACTGCCAGGCCAAAGGCTGTTATGAAGGATTGCTGCCATTACCTCCAGTGCGGATTCCTGCTTTCCACTGAAAAACAGTGCTCGTGGCAAAATATCTTCACCTCCATGGTGGGATCCAGAGTGCAGTTCTGCAATCAGAGATAGAGATGAGGCCGAAGAATGCTACAATGCAGATATATGAGCACCGAAAATTTATTAACATATAGAAATAAACGTCATCTCCGTAAGAAGAAAAGTACTGGTTGGGTTAGGTTCTGTACCTCCTTATCTCCCTCTACACCAGTCTCGGTGGTCTGGAAAAGCATCAACAGGTTTAGACGTGGGTGCTCCTCATCAGTCTCTTCACCAATCTCTAGGGAAACAGCTGACCTTTTTTTTTACAAAATTGCTCCACCATACGTTCCTCTCTCTTCTGAATGTCCCAATGTATCCTTGCAAAATGTATCGGAGGATCCTTATGATATGCCATTTACTTTGGATGAACTGAATGTGGTACTAAGATATGTCTGGGACTCAGCCCCTGGTATTGACGGGGTGCCATATTCTTTTATTGTTCATTCTGGAGATAAAGCTAAACTCTACTTCCTTGATATCATTTCTGTTACAGTCATGGATGGGTTCCAGATCAATGGAAGTTACAGATTATTATTCCTTTATTGAAGCCAGGCAAACATGTAGATGATCCGAATGGCTTCAGACCAATTGCTGTCCTCTGTCTTGGCCAAACTAATCGAACACCTGATTAAAAATCGTCTTGAATGGATAGTCGAATCGAGAGATTTACTGCCGAACTTTCAATTTGGTTTCAGGAAAGGGCTCGGCACCATGGATAGTGTTGGCGATTTAATCACGGATATTCGCTTAGCGTTCTCCAAAAACGAATCCGTTGTTGCCGCTTTCCTTGATATCTCCTCTGCATACGACAACGTTCTTCTTCCCGTACTGAGGCAGAAACTGCAACAGCTGAGTCTCACGGTGAGGATGATCGAATGCATCTGTGGACTTCTTGTGTCTCGGTCCTTGGTTCTGAGGGTCCAGGGTGAGGATTTCGATTTAAGGCAGACTTGGAAGGGTCTCCCACAAGGCTCCGTTCTAGGCCCCTTTCTTTATAACTTATATACAGTGGAAATTGGCTCCAGCCTAAATAATAACTGTCACATCCTCCAGTATGCCGATGACTTAGCCACGGTTTGTTGTTAACAGCCCAATAAGCTCGGCAGTAATTTTCTCTCGAAAAAGACTGATCCCCTTCATCTCATTGGACATTTTTGGTCATAATATCCCATTAGTTAATACAGTTAATTTTTTAGGCATTTTAATAAAGTAAATTTATTAATTAAAAAATGTGAAAATAAAAAAAACAATTTTAAAAGGTCTCGCGGGAGTTTGGTGGGATGCCCACTCGTATACTATGAAATTTGTATATAACGCTTTAATTTGTAGCGTTTTAGACTGGTACGTTCCATCTAGTTCCATGTAACAAGGGTGCTTTGGCTGGCCTCGATAGAGTTCAGTCAAAGTGCCTTCGGATCATCTCTGGTTGTATGAAGTCTTCTACCATGAACGCATTGCAGGTTGAGTTTGCTGAAACTCCCCTGGCCCTAAGACGGCAGTATCTAGCCTCACGTTTTGTGGCTAGGTTAATATCTAGATCTCCTCATCCTCTTGTAGCAAGATTGATCGAGCTAGATGCCATTTGTAGAAGCTCAAATTTCTGGAGAAACAAAGAAATACCCTTAATTTTAAAACCATTTCGCCAAATTCAAAATTTAGTTTGTCCAATAGAACAGTTTCCCAGATTACATATTTTTAACTTTTCCTATGAAGTATTATGTTTCACTCCAAAAAAATTCTTTGACATTGGAATTTCCGAAAATTCGGCTTCCAATGCGGTGGTGGGAGAACGATGGATTGGCTTTCAAAGGTTTTTTACAGATGCTTGAACAATTATTGACCTCAGTAACACTGGTGCTGCGGTTAATTACCACAGCTCCAGTATTATTTTACAATACAAATGTCCTAAAGAGTCTTCTGTGTTCACAGGCGAGTGTGTGGCTTTATTGGAAGTTTGTCTTTTTATAAAATCTCACCACAATATTGACAAAGCCGTAATTTTCACTCTCTTAGCTGTTTGCAAGCTTTAGTACAAAACCCCTTCAACTGTAAATTTCACAGCTCCCTTGTTTTCAGCAATCAAAAAGTGGTTCAGTTAGTTTGGATACCTAGTCATTGTGGCATTAGGGGCAATGGTGCGCTGATGCTCTGGCCAAAGATGCTTGCTCATCAGAAGTAGCTGACCTCACCCACAATACTCATCAGGGGTATGACTTGCTAAGCTCCAATCTACATGGCAGGAACAATAACTCGGGAAGAAAAAAGGGCAGGTTTTATTATGCAGTACCAACAATAAAGTCAAAACCTTGGTTCTACGGTTACAAAAAAGTTTCCAAAACTGTTATATCCGTCCTTTGTCGTATTCGTCTGGGGTTTTGTTGTACCCCTGTGTTCTTACAAAAATTCCGGGTTAGGGACTCCACTCTCTGCGAGTGCGGGTTGGAGGAGGGCACTCTAGATCACATTTTCTTTGAATGCTCAAACAACGTTCCACCTCTAGATCTCTATAGCCGTCTCCCTAAATTTAAAATCCCTCTTCCGACTAACTTTCTCTCCTTGTTAACACATTGTTCTCCAGAACTGCTCGTGGCGCTGATGACTTTCATCCGTCACAATAACATAAAACTGTTAATTATTCTGTTTGTATGCATATACACTGGAACGTAAAAATTCCGGGTCGCTAATAAATGGCGTGATAGTTTCTTAACCTTTATAATACTGGTGTCTCATATTGGAGACAGATAACAATAAAATTCTATTGTGTCTGCTAATTGCGCGCGCGACAGATTAAATACATAAGACTAATTTGCGAAACTATAGAATATTGTAGATGACTGATTAATATATATAAAACAATGTGTAACACGTTTTGTACACTATATAACTTAAATTAAATACAAATAAATAAGAAAATTTCGCATCTAACATATGACAACAAAAATACACTTCGCAGTAAATCTTAAAAAATAAAAGTTTTTTTGTTAATTTAATATTTTGTATTTCCTCCACGAGCCCGTGTCACTTCATTAAGACGATGTGGCATGCTGTAAACCAAATTTTTTATACAATTTTGGTCTATGTTTGCCCATTATTCCATTAACGCGTGTAAGGTAACGGGAGCAAGAGAGCGTTGTCTCACGCATCTCCCGACCTCGTCCCATGCATTTTCTATGGGATTTAAGTCTGGGCTGCGAGCTGGCCACTCTATGCAGGTAATACCGACGTCTTGAATATACATATTGACCAAACGAGCAGTATGTGGTCGCGCATTATCGTGCATAAAAATGGAATTTGCACCCATATTCACTAGTAAGAAAGGACCAGCATGCTCGTTTAAAACCTCTACTTCGTATCTGATAGCAGTCAGTGAACCGTTTTCTATGAACACCAAATCCGTGCGATCCTCTGAAGATATCCCAGCCCAAACCATTATTGATCCGAATGGCACCTATTCTTCAAAACACGCTTGATGATACTGTTCTCCTGGTCGTCTGAATACTCTTCGTCTCCCGTCGTGCGTAAATAAACAAAATCTGGACTCATCGGAATACATAACCTTGGACCAATCTTTATCTGTCCATCGAATGTGTTCTCGAGCAAACCGTAACCTGGCAACTCGATGTTCTCTGAGCAGGTTGGGGCCGTTTGCTCGTCTATAAGGCTTTATATCAGCTTCACGAAGACGTCGCAGAATCGTATCAGCTCACATTTTTATGGTGAATTTCTTGAAGACTGTTTTGGACCTGAACAGCCGTGAGATGTCGATTTCTTAACATAGTGCTCAAGATGAATCGGTCTTCTCGTGTAGTTGTGCACCTTGGCCTGCCATTTCCTGGTCTCCTGATGTTCATGCCGGTCTCTTGAAATCGCTGGAGTAGTCTTTGGACCGTTGATAAAGATACTCCTACTGTTCTAGCAGTGCTACGCTGACTTCTTCCTTCTTGTACCATGGTAATAATCCGTGTACATTCTTCAGGTGTTAACGACATTATATTGCACTGAATACTCTTATCAATCCAAGGAATCATTTATAATGACAGCTCGCTTTGAAATAAAAGCAGAAAAAATATTATTTTCCTAAATTTTAAAATTTTTCAAAGATCAGTTTTTTTTTTAATCTATTAATTGTACAAATGAAACCTCTTTAGAGATTTAGAACAAGCATTAGTAGTAACCTGCTTACTACATATTATTTATTCTAGCGATCTAGCTATGTAATTTATGGAGTTATCACGGTTTTTATTAGCGACCCGGAATTTTTGCGATCCCCAGTGTATTTTATGTTTTAACAGTTACAATATTTATTTATTTTATTTTTTGTTTGTTTCAGTCCCGTACTAACTATATCAACCGAAGAAATTCACTTGTGTCTTCAGTCATTGTTTTTCTTTTATTTTTGTCTTAATTTTTTTTTTCATGCGCACTTGTTTTTCCAATGCACTTTAGACATTGGCAGAATAGTCGACATCGGCTTAGCTTGCCATTTAATAAAAATAGAATAAAAAATAGTTCAAAATATATGTACCAACAAAATCGAAAAACACTTAAGATTTAAAATGTAAATTATTGAGCAAAATATTTAAAAAAAGACATCGAAACAAACTTAATATATTAAAATGACTGAACAGCTGTTTTATTTCATTTTTGATGACATGAAAAAGGGTCAGTGATAATAGACTTTCGTTGCTGACTGTACCTACCTAATTGTTGGTTTACTTCGGCTTCTAGCCGCATACTATTGCAAGGAATCTCGGAATATATATAATGTTAAATGTATTTTTTCTTTTATATTTATAAAATACGTTTTTAAAATTATAAGTATCTTTTTATAAATATAATAAACGAATGTCCAAAAGCTTTCCTATTCCATGGTGACCAAACCCTGATTTATAACTGTCTAAGCTCGACACAAAGCGTGGCGCGGCGCGGCAAGGTTTTTATAGCTTTTTAATGAAAAGCACTAGTAGCTTTTCAATGAAAAGCTATAGGTACCTACAAACCTTGACGGTCAAAATTACATAAACCGCGACGCACCGCACCGCACTGCGCTTGGTATACTAGAGGTCCTAACCTATCACTCATTTGAGATGTAGAACACAGTCTACCCTGTCCCGACCTAGCTAAAAGAGGGCGTGTCTTGACATTGGTATGGTATCTATCGGACAAGGGCAGGCGGTAGTTTGAACAATTGGTATCTCTGAATAAATGATGGTGAGCATGATGACCAAGACGTGGCTGGGTATTTCCTTCTTCCAACCCGCTATCCTTGCCGATCAACGCTGAGTCCCTGAGAAAGCCATCCAAGCCGTCCATGAGCATGCGGTGGTTTAAATAAATTTAATAATGACCAAGCCGCGGCTGGCGGCCTTACCGATCAACACTCGCCCTCGATTAATGGGGGTCCCCCCCAAGGGTCTCAGAATATCGTTTGTTCTTCGTGCAGGCAGGCTGCTCCGCCCCGCTGCTGGCATCTGCTCTCAGCCGGGCCGCAGACGAGCTGCAGTGTGTTGTTTAGGTAATAGGTAAAACGGGTTGGTTTCCGCAACTCCACGTCAAAGCGCGTATATTGAGTATGGGTGTGAAAAATCGGTTATTCGATCCACCCCAGCTCCTCAAAGAAAGCCAGCAAAGACTTGGTGTTACTGGCAATCTCGCGTAGGGTACCTGGGTTACCGAAGTACTTTGCCCTGTAAGTGGCGACCACCGGGCAGTTTTTTAGGAGCGTGAGGAACAGGGTGTAAAGTTCACTCATCCACCATAGAAAAGAGAGGAGGACGGGTGTGGTGTCTGGCGGGCCGACTGCCCGACTGTTGATGTCGGATAGTCTTATATATGTCGTTCGCGCGGTAAACTCTTAATTGCGCGATGCAGGATTTGTGTGACGTCATGTCTTTGATGCGTAGTTCGTATATGGCGGTGTAACCGCTACAGTTTAACAGCACATGAGCTGTCTCGTCGTCCTCCATGCAGGCTCTGCAGAGCGGACTGTCTGTGACTCAAATGACAAAGAGGTGTTTATTAAGACCCATGGCTGCTGTTGTAGCGGTTACACCGCCACATACGAACTACGCATCAAAGACATGACGTCACACAAATCCTGCATCGCGTAATTAGTGTTTACCGCGCAAACGACATATACATCAACATCAACAGTCTGGAAGTCGGCCCGCCAGACACAACACCCGTCTGGTCCGAGTGTTAGCGATCCCCACATTTAATCAATAATTGCAAGGTAGAAATAAGTGGTTGATTTGACAGATAGTCGGAGGTGAGCGGCTCCGGCGGCCATTGTCAATTGGAACGTTAGGCCTAACGCTTGAAAATATTTATCGTAAGACAAAGTTGTAGTCTATTGATTAAAAGTATTTCTGGAAATTGAAGACTGTGTATAATTGGACCTGACCACCCCGTTACAGGAGGATCCTCCCTTTTCTATGGTGGATGAGCCTCATGCCCCTAAAATATTATTATTATTTCCTTTATTTTACAGTAATACTTGTAAATTATATTTTTAAATATTAGAAGTAAAAAAAACATTTAAAAATATAAAAAATAGTAGCCCACCGGTATCGGGAACAGGGTCCAAGCTACCGGCGGTCAGGGCTCCAGAGAGAGGAACCTCCTAACAATGCGATCCGTGTCCAGGAGTACCGCTTTCTGAATCCACGTGCCCTGCCATATAAAATGACACTGAGCGTGTATTTTTTTATAACCACACATTTCTTCTTATTCTTTGGTTAAGTGGCGAACAAACACAATTTCGAAAATGCCACGTTAATTAAGATAAGATGCGAGTCAAAATAAAACAACTGTCATTTTTGACAGCGCTTACGGTGATATTAGTAAAAGGCATGGTCAGCGTTATCGCAAGATGGCGTATGTCATGACGTCATCTATGACGATTTAAGACACAACGTTATCGTGCCCACGGTAACACGGTACGGCTGTTATCGCGCTCAAATCTATTACAGCGTAACTCGGAATGCACCCCTTGTAAGATCTCAAGTGACACACAATAGACAAATGTCATGTCAGACATTGTCAAAGAGTACTTTTATGACATTGTCTAACTGCATTGACTTAAAATAAGTCAATGATTGACTCTAGCCCTGCATTCCGAGTTACGATGTAATCGATTTGAGCGTGCTAACAGTCGTACCGTATTAACGTGGACGCGATTATGTTGCGTTTTGAATCGTCATAGATGACGTCATGACGTGCGCCATCTTGCGATAACGCCGACCATGCCTTTTACTAATATCCTCTATCACCGTGGGCGCTGTCAAAAATGACAGTTGTGCTGTTTTGTTTTGACTCGCATCATATCTATAAACTAACGTGGCATTTTCAAAATTGTGCTTCTGGCTACCGTTCGCTACCTAAACAAAGAAGAAGAAGAAATTTGTGGTATAAACACAAAGAAATATGCTATGCAAGTTTTGACGTCGAGGGAGTACTGTGAGTGCGATTACGAGCGTTCCGAATTGTTGACAGCCCTCAGCTGTCATTATCGTGATATCTTAGGTAATAGGTAATACGGGCTGGTTTCCGCAACTCCACGTCAAAGCGCGTATTTTGCGTACGGGTGGGAAAAATCGGTCATTCGATCCACCCCAGCTCCTCAAAGAATGCCAGCAACGCCTTGGTATTATTGGCAATCTCGCGTAGGGTACCTGGGTTACCGAAGTATTTTGCCCTGTAAGTGGCGACCACCGGGCAGTTTAACAGCACATGAGCTGCTGTTTCGTCGTCCTCCATGCAGGCTCTGCAGAGCGGACTGTCTGTGACTCCTATGACAAAGAGGTGTTTATTAAATGGCCCATGGCCAGTTATAGCTGCTGTAATCACACGCAGCTGTTGTTTAGTTAGTCGAAGAACCTTTTTCGTGAGGCGGCCATCGATTGAAGGTAGTGCCTCCTTAGCCTGTCTGCACTCGCCTTGGTCCGACCATAGTTTCTGATGCTGATCTCTAGTTCGTTTCCTTACCAGAGTGCGTAGGTAACCGAAGGGGAGTGACACGATGGGTTCGGGCCCCACTGGTGCCAGGCTCGATCCTCTTCTGGCAAGTTCATCTGCAGCATCGTTCCCCAGCGAACCGCTGTGTCCTTTGATCCATTGAATGGTTATTTTGTTGAGGTCACCCACCTGGTTTAGGCGCTGGTGGCACTCGTATATAAGTCCAGAGTCCACAATGTGACTGTTCAGCGCTTGCAGAACAGCCATGCTGTCTGAGAGTATGCGTATCGAGTGGTCCTTAACTTTCCTAGCCAGAATAGCCGAAGCGGCAAGAGAAATACCCATGCATTCGGCCTGGAACACTGTGTTAAGGACTCCCAATGGTGTAGCTATGTGGATGTTGAGGTCCTCCGAGAAGACTCCAGCACCTGTACCACTACCTGTTTTGGATCCATCCGTGAAGATGCGCAGCTCTGTTGGGCGCAAGCCCTCACATCGGCGATCCTCGTGAAGTTGGATTCTGTATTTTTTATCAAAGATAAATTGTTTCGGTACCCGGTCATTTATGGCTTTCGCAATGGGGAACTCCTTGTAGAGTCCCTCAAGCAGCGCGGTGTGTTGTGTATCTCTCTTACCCCAGAGATTTGCTGCATTTAGGCGTACTGCCGCCATCGACGCTTCTTGCTGTATAAACAGGTGCAGCGGTGGTAGTCCCAGCAAGGCTTCCATTGCAGCAGTCGGAATAGTCCTAATGCAGCCTGTGGTCGCCATGCAGGCCAGTCTTTGCATGCGTTATAGTTTGTTGGAGGCTGTAACCAGCTGGGTGCGGGGCCACCAGACCACGGCCGCGTAGGCTATCATGGGGCGTATCACAGCTGTGTACAGCCATAGTATTATTTTGGGGGATAGGCCCCACTTCTTACCTATCATTCTCCTGCACTGCCAGAAGGTGATGCAGGCCCTGTTTAGCTTATTGTCTAAATGACTGCTCCAGTTCAGCTTACTGTCTAATATGACCCCGAGGTACTTGACTTCGCTGGCTAACTGAAGCTCTGTTTCGAACAGTTTGGGCAGGCGGAAAGGGCCCATAGCTCGTTTGTAGGTAAACATGACTAGTTCGGTTTTAGTGGGGTTCACCGATAGATCGAATTCCCTGCACCAATTTTCTACAATACGTAGTGCTTGCTGAGTAAGGTTGCAGATCGTTCCCGTCACCTTCCCCGAGACCAGGATTGCGAGGTCGTCTGCATATCCTATTGTGTAATACCGAGCGTCGTTGAGATGGTGATGAGGTCATTAATCACCAGATTCCATAGAAGAGGGGACAGCACCCCTCCGTGGGGGCAGCCTCTGGCTATCATGGCCAGCTGCTGCTCGTCCTCAAGGCGAACCACTCGCTTGCTTAGCATATTCGTAATCCAGTCCGTTAGTACCTGTTCCACTCCGTGTCTGGAGAGGGCACTGTTGTTACTGGAGAAGTTGGTTTTGTCGAAGGCACCTTCGATGTCTATAAAAGTGCCCAGGCAGGTGCCTTTTTGATGAATCGCTTCATCTATCTGGCTGACCACCAGATGAAGAGCAGATTCAGTCGACTTACCTGAGCTGTATGCGTGCTGATTACTATGTAGCGGTATTGTTATCAGAGCGCCGTCCCTCAGTTCCCTATCACAAAGCCTTTCCAGAGTCTTTAGTAAGAAGGAGGTCAGGCTTATTGGTTGGTGGGATTTGGCGTCTGTATAGTCACCCTTACCTGGCTTTGGGATGAATATGACTTTCACTTCCCTCCATCCTTTGGGAACATATCTAAAGGCCAGGCACGCTCTCATTAAGGGCACCAATCTTGTTGCAACAGCAGCTCCTCCACACTGTAATAAGGCGGGGAACACACCGTCTGGACCAGCTGCCTTAAAAGGATGGAAGCTCCGGATGGCCCATTGGATTTTCTCCAACGTGATCACCCTGTGTGTGTAGCGCCAATCATTATCTGATGGTGTTTGAGTTTCATCATGCCAGTCAATTACCTGCGCGAAGACGCAACCTGGGAAGTGAGCTTCAATTAGGACGCGTCTTGTTTCTTCAGGTGACGTCGTGAATGTGCCCAGGTGTATACTGTTGCGCCAGCACCTTCCTTACCCGGTTTGCTTGCTGACAGGATTCAATACTGCCACAGAACTTGAGCCATCCCGAGGTGCTCCTGAATCTGATGCATTTTTTGTAGCTGGATTTGGCCGCATAGTATTTATCCCAGTCCTCATCCGCACATGTGTTCATAGCTCTATTAAAAGCAGTTCTTACCTTGCTATGCTTGCGTTCCAGATCCGCGTCCCACCAGGGTTGTTTACCCGGTGTATTCCGCGGCGTGGTCTCTGGGCATGCAGTCTGATAGCTGTCTATGATTGATTTAGTAAGATGGCTTACTTGTACTTCAATCTGTGTAGTGTCCGTCCATGTCGACGGGTTGTTTATTCTCGCAAGCTTGCAGTCAAGGTTGCGTGTGTAGGTGGCTCGATCTGTGTTACGCGGGTGGCGCCGTGGCGTTGTAGGTGGCACACAGACCTGGATGTCGAAGCGGATCCATCTGTGGTCAGAGCAGGAGGCCTCTTTGGATACCTGCCAACCGGTGATGATTTCCGCCGCGCTCTCTGTTGCCAGAGTGAGATCAATGATTGTGCGGCTTCGCCTGGTTACGAAAGTTGGTTCGGAGCCAGTGTTTAGTAGGGATAGGTTAGTCGAGAATAAGTAGTCAACCAAGGCCTTACCCCTCTCATTTTGCGTGTCCATACCCCACAGTTGGTGGTGTGCATTTGCGTCGGCCCCGATGACGACCTCGAACCCACAATTCTCGCAATGGCTCACGAGACGGGCGAGGTCCTGAGGAGGCGGCGCCTCCGCCTCGGGCATGTAGGCCGAGACGAAAACGATCACCACCTCCATGGCATCGTCGCGCTGTATAAGCAGCTTAGCTGCAGACATCTCTGCAACAGAAGTCAGTTAAGAGCTGTGTTTTAAGGTTACCTGTGACATAGATGCACGATCTCGGGTGTTCGTGATTTGAGGTGAATAGGAGCTTACCGCCAAGATTGGAGAGTCCTTGTATGCGGCCAGCCCTAATCCACGGCTCCTGGATTAAGGCAATGGCCGTGTGTTGTACCTCCAGCCACTTGCGAAGCTGAGCCGTCGCGGTCTGACTGTGGTGGAGGTTTGCCTGGAGGACTTTACAGGCCGACGAAGGGGACGCCATCGATGGTCGAACCCTCTTCATCCCCCCAAGTCTCAGCCCAGCAAATAGTTCGCCCTCGTCAAAGCCGTCCTCCCCCAGGCCCGAAGCCGGGGACAGGATCATGTCGTCCAGCTCCTCGCCCGATGAGGGGACGGCACCCACGGTGGCGGCGGCAGGGGCGGCCGACTCTGCAGCAGCAGGTTCAGCCGCGGATGCTTCCGGGTTGCTTGAAGGGGGAGTGGACTCCCCTGCAGGTGCCTGCGGCAGTTCCAGCGGCTCGCAGACGGTTCGCGTGGCGGGATCCCAACCCTGTGGCACGTCTGTGAACCTACCGTTCCGACCCTGGAACTTCACGTACACCGCCCCTAGACCAATAGAGAGGCGGCGTCCGGCCTCCATCAGAGTCGGGATTTGGTCCACTGGGACACCAACCACTACGAACCATGCCGAGGCTTGTTTGTCGGCGTGCAGCAGTACCCACCTCTTGATGTCCACCCAAGGGTTCTGGTAGCTCAGAGCACGACCAATATTGGTCGACTCACCGTAGACCCCCTGCTCATTCGGGATCACGATGCCACACCGTGCACGCTTCTGGATTTCCGACTGGCTCACGACGACTAGCGAGGTGCTAGTTGAGAGAGCCAGGCCGGAGACTGTCTTCCTTAGCCAGGCTAAGGTGTGGTCGTTACCGCACCACAGTTTGATGACCCCCCCGGCGAACAGTGGCTTGGCGTTGAAGGTTGGTCCTGGGGTGTCATGTTTAGGGGAGCAGGCCTCCATGATGATCTGCTTCTGGATAGCAGCGAGTACCTGGTCCGATACATCCTTGCTGAGGATCCCCGTGCGGTCGCAGGTGATCGCGACGTCTAGGGTCGCGCTGGCAGCTTGGGCGTACCTTCTTTGTCCGACCCTATTGGATTGATCAAGCCGCGGCCGCTTATGTTCTCCACGAGGTGACAAGGTCTCGTTGAGAGCTCGCTTGGCCGCGGCCTGATCCTTCCAATCGGGTCGCTGTGTCCTTTTACCTTCAGCTGGTTTCTCGGAAGCGCTGGTTGACGGTTGACTGGGCGCTGGTCGGCTGTTGCCGGCCTCTGCCTGTGACCGTTTACCGGCGGAGAAATTCAGCTGGCCGCCCGTCGGTTTTGCTGAGCTAGCGGCAGGTGTTTGTGTTTTGCGGGAGCCTTTTCCAGGCTTCCGCAGTGCTTGACGTCGCTCCTTCCTCGTCAGCCTTTCCCTCTTCTTGCCCTGTAACGGGGCAACGGTTGGACCTGAAGGGTCTGTGCAAGGGCGAAGGGCTTGTTGAGTGCGTTTACCCTTGCCCTTGCGTTTCGGCACAAATTGCCAGGCACGCGAGAACGCGTCCTCGGTGCAGGTGGCCGTCTCCGCTTGACCGGTGACGACCGCCTGATGAGTGGAGGATTGAGGACCCACAAGAGGAGGAGGATGCTTGATAGAGCCCAGTGCCAGTGTTAACCGGCGCCGGGGTCTGTATGGAAGGGGTCAGACCGGCAGTGGTATGAGTCGTCGCCTTGGTCTCCAACTTTGTATTAGAAGGGTCGGTACTGGTCCCAATCAGCGCCGACGTCCTTTGTTTATTTTGGGACTTTTTGGATTTGGTCTTAGCTGTGGTTCTCGCCACAGCCGGACCGGTGCCCGCGCTGGTACCCGCAGCATTTGCTGCAAGGCCACCAGGGGCAAGGGAAGTGCAAGCACCTCCCTTGGGAGTCTCATTGGCTTTCGCCTCCTCTCCACATGCTGAATGATTAACAGGCCTTTAAGTATCCATGTTATATTTTAAAGTTTTATTCATCTCTCTGGCTCCCACCCTCCATGGAGCCCGCAACTGGGAACGTCTTACTATTAAGAACGTTAGGACTACCAGAGAGATATAGGGGCGCAAGGCTGGTTTACAGTGCGACATCGGGTGCTTGATCAGGCTGGCGTAGGGGGTCGAAAGGCCCACCCCCAACGAACTGATCAACCCTCAATTACACCGTCAGCATGACCTTTACCTACCACTTCGGCCGTCCGAGGATGACCTCAGTGGACCTCACGCACCTCGCCTGTGGCCCTCTGACGGGACACTGTGGCCATTTCCCTACCCCTGGCTATTGGGTAGGGCCACCGTTTCGCTTGAAATCGGGACCAAAGGGGGCGTGTTGCCTTACGGACACATTACAGCCAGAGCCGCTCGGCTCAACTGCGCAGGTCCTAGCGCAGGCGACTGTTCTCTCCTACTCGTCATCAGCTCACTTTAGTGACGGCCGAGCCCGCCACCACCCAGTCACAGGGGGTCGCGGTTAGGAGTGGAAACGGAAGGGCGGAATTAGGAGAAGTTGGAATATGGATAGGATAATGTAGGATGGGTTTACGGGATTTGGGGTAGGACGGGACAGAAAAGAAAGGGGTGCGATGACGCCTGGTGGTTTTAGTTACGTCTATTTCTTAAGGAATTAGACCAATAACGGGGTGGCAACTACGGGAAGGTGCATCCGCCAAACTTGCCTTGAGGATCTACACGACTGCTGCGCTCTCCCTCAAGACCCCGCCACCCTACCACCTCTGAAGGAGGTGGCAGGGTAGGCCTGCATCTATACTACCAAGCAAAGCAAAGCGAAGCATGTCGTTGTGCAACCGCGAAAGCATAAATCCAGACCCTCCCCATCGTGATATCTTACTCGGAACGCCAATTATCGATGTCAGCGCTGTGAGCGATTATGTTCTAATACTAATATGGAATGCGGCCTAGCAGACTCTATTTATGTCAACGTCTAACTGACTGTTGAAGTGTTGAACTGAACTTGAAGTGTTGATGTTCATGGTGTGGTGTTTTAGAAGACTAAAACTAGTTATTTACTTTCTAGAGTAATATCTTTTTCCGATATACGTATAATGATCTAATTCAAGTATTACGGATAATCATCTATCCATATCGACAATGGTTTTAAGATCAGTATTTTCTATGTTTTTAATACGACCAACTTATTGGTCGTATTACAATATTTACAAATTTACTAATGCAGCAACTTTTACGAGTATATTAAAAATATCTCCGAGGAGTGATTTTATTAATTCAAAAGCTTCATATAAGACTAGAACAAGGGCTGTAGAGCAAACTGGTAGATACATTTTTTATTCTCTGTTTGTTTTTTCTGAGATATTATGGTTATGCTTACAGCAAAAGAACCACCCCCATAAGAATTTTCTACCTTGTTTTAGGTTTTGATGCCTCAAAAGCAAAACTCGTTTTGGCTCTCAATTTTCATTCAGCTGAAGATGCTTTACCTTTTTATAAATTACCAGTTAAAACTTTGATTCATATATACAAAACTTCAAAAGATGATGAAAGTAAAGGATTCTGCCAAAATAGATTGTATTACATTGCATCCCGGTTGAAGGTATGTTCCTACTTTTCAGTTTTCATAATATTAAAAAAAAAGTGACTCGTAAAGTGATTTGTGTTTTTTACAGGTGCCTCCATCAGTGCTAAGTGAAAAGCTTGCCAAGAGAACTTTCATATATAGCTTAACATTTAATTGGATTCAGAAAGCATTAGATGTGTTAATAGGTAAGAGATTAAGATGCCTTGTTTGACTGGCTTGGAAAAAGATTATTTTAATCCACTGTTGAATTGACTAAAATGTGCATTCTAATTATTAGAATAGCTATTATAGCTACACATAAAAATATGAATATTATTTCAGATATGGATGTGTCTGCAGATAGAATACTGAGGGACCTATGGGTGCTAAAGTACCATCACGAAACAATCTATGAGAGGCTTCTAAGAGTTAAAAATATGGGTATTGACAATTTATATCCATGGATGGTTAGATGTTCTGAAGATATATTGAACAGGTATGAAAACAAAACAAAAAGTATTATTGTTGGTTTATTATACTAAAATTTTAAATTAATAAGCTAACCATATTGAAGGCATGAAAACAGATAGAATAGAAATATAAAAAAAAAAACATTAATTCACTCATGTTTCATTATTTTTTACAGATTTATAACTATTTCACAAGAAACAAAGACCATCTTGGGTGAGAGCAATTCAAAACAGACATATCTAGCTAGTCGTCTAAATGTGACTGTTGACAATATTCAAGAAATGTGCATAAAAATACCAGCTCTGAAAACCATTCGTGTAACAAAGGTTCCCTTATTTACTGATATAACATATTGAAACAATAATATTATTAAGTTGCTCCTAATTTATATAATTGCAGTGTATTTTTAGGTAAAACATTTCCTAGACTTCCTTTTAACTGAAGGTTTTGATGTGGAAGACATTGCCAGTAAGCCTAGGGTTTTGTCAGCATCTCAAAAGACAGTCAAGGAGAGACTAGATGTACTTCGTGAATTGGGATTAAGTCAAATCAATTTAAATGTACTCTGTAGAAGTAAGAAAGATTTCAAAAAGTACTGTGAATCAATTGAGTCATTAACTAAAGAAAGTAAGTATATTTCATTTTAGAGTTTTGTTTGCACATAATAGTGCATTCATTCATTTCAAACAACATTTCTATACATTAGACTTAGACGTAAATTACGTTTGTATACGTACTAGTGCTCAGTGGCCTCCATTTTGCACTAAGTCAAATAACACACACACACACCTTGTAGCGAGGGTGCGCCGCCGCACCGCCGCGCCGGTCGTACCATGACCACGCACGTAGGTCAAGAATGGACAGATTACCTATAGAACCCCTCTGTGGATCCATCAAGTCTTATACAAGATAACGATCTGCTCAAGTACTTGCTGTGGCGGCGGTGTGACTGTCACAGGGGTGGCCATTTTTTATTTATTTTTCATCCATGCATCTCGCAGTTGACCACACAAGAGGGTCTTCCTGTGGCTGCCTTAAGCTTCTACACTCAAAGCCAGGGATAATGGCATGGCCACCATCAGGGATTTTATTTATATGTGGCCTATCTGGGAGCATCTCCCCAGCTTGGCCCAATTGAATTTCAAAAGCTAGGGCACCTAGCAAAGATCTGTTTTCTCCCAAATTTTGTCGCTGATTAGTTGCAATTTTTTGGACAAGTCAGAGATTTAGTCGTGTCTTAGTTTAGAACAGATATTGGTGTCGATTCCATTGTTCACAAACTAAACTAAATTTAAGTTCAGTGCATCTTTTTCTTTCTATTTAATTAAGAAAAGGACAGAAGATACATTTTAGTTTAGTCCTGTCAAATTAATCAGCCCCTGACACTAATCCATACAAGTTTTGACGTGATAAAAAACTTGCCCACTAAAATTACGTCAATTTACGTCAGGCGCTGATTAATTTGACAGGACTAAACTAAAATGTATCTCCTGTCCTTTTCATAATGAAATAGAAAGAAAAAGATGCACTGAACTTAAATTTAGTTTAGTTTGTGAACAACAGAATCGGCACCAATGAGTTAAATTTTTAAGGTATAGTCCTAGATCTAGCTATAGTTATGCATTATTTTATTCGCGCGGTAAACTAATTGCGCTATGCAGGATTTTGTGTGACGTCATGTCTTTGATGCGTAGTTCGTATGTGGCGGTTTAACCACTACACACCTATATAATAAACCCTTATAACTTTTGAACCAGTGACCGACAATTCAGATATTTGGCGACAAATTTTGACTATTAAGCGATTTTTTTTATGTTATCAAAATCCCTGATGATGGCCATGCCAGTTTCAGTCATAGACTAGGCGAAGCACAGGTGCCCTTCTCGCTGGCAAACAAATAGGTATCAACTTGCGCTACTTGATATACTTAGTTGAAAATAAAATAGTTCCGTTCATTCAAGAGAGCTTAATTAACGCGGTTTTATTACCAATGTCAAATTACACCAAACAAATTTCAGCCTTTTTTTGTTTATTTTTGTTTTTTAAATATTTTTTTAATAATTTAGTTTGAGTAATTTATTTACATCTGTTACGTTTTTTTTAAAACTTATTGTATTCAGTAGCTGATTTGAAAAAAAATATGTTGCCGACTGTACGGAAAGAACCCTATAGTACGCGAGTCCGACTCGCACTTTACCGTTATTTTTTTTTTTGCAGCTTGCCTAGTAGTTTTCTAAAATGCATACCTGCCTGCACTTCAAGGCACTCCATTACTTTGTGTTTGATGTTCGGTACAGACAGTCAATGATATTAAATCACATGAAAACTAACCGAAAATATTGAACGCATCCGATTTTTGTCTTACTTTATGTGCCTGTCCTGCGCCAATTAATAATACTAAGGGCCTGCACTCACTGGCGGCACGGCACAGCAAAGGATTTTTATGCGACGAATAGGAATGTAACATAGTATGATAATAAAATTTAAATTTCAACGTTATCTGAAAGGACGTCGCGGCATGCCTTAGGATACCGCGGCATCGTTGCAGTCAGTATGCACTTGCATGTAGTGATGCTGAAGGATTGCCGTGCCGTGCCGCCACGCCAGTGGGAATTAAATGAAATTGTCTATTCTGTAAGTATGATTATATGCAATCACTTTTACACGTAAAAAAATATTTAAAAACGAATTTGCTAGATGAGACCGGCGTTTCCTATTTGACTACTCGTAAGAAAAAACCGGCCAAGTGCATGTCGGACCACGCACAATGAAGGGTTCCGTAGTTGGAATGAATTTATCGTGAGAACAAACTTAACTTTGTAATTGAAAAACATGTTCTCCCATACGGAATATATGGGAGAACATGTTTTTGCAACCGCAAATTTAAGTTGGTCGATTATTACTCGTAAACTTGTAAAGCCCACATTTATGTGATTGTTTTCCTTTAAACTTCGTTATATATAAGTACTAATGCCGTGACATTTGAATTTCTAACTACAACCGTTTAGTTGGTAGAGGGGGCGGACACTTGAAACGAAAATTGGTACTTTAAAGCTTGATAAGTCACGAACGGTTTACCACCGACCCTTGCTCGCAGAAGCGCCAGCCCGCGTTTTGCTGAGAAATGTAGTCTTAAATTCCCCGATTAATAATAATGAATCATCTTTGATCCAGCCTGTCCCAACTTGCTGTCCTCCCCCCAGCGACGCCCCACGGTGGATCGAAAATGGGCTGTAGAAGACATAGGATCTCGATTTCTTAAATGTTATTTTTTTTGCTGGAAATGACTTCTGCTGATCATTACTGTTCTATAAAATGTCATATGAAGTAAATGTGTGCACAAATGGAAGAGTTATAATTTTTATAAGAAAAAAATGTATGGAGCTAGTATGAAAAATCGAATTATCTCCTAAACGGCATGTTTAACCGTACCATCCTTGGAGGTGGTCATAGTGCTAATTATTTATAATTTTTTGGTTGCGGATTTGACGAAAAATTTCATGCCGTTTTTTTTTAAAAAATCGTCAAAATATTTTTATTTGTTTTTTCATATAAAACTATTCATTTTAGTGTTTATGTTGAAGAACACGGACTTTTAACTACACGTAACATAAAATAGCATCACTCCTATATTTCCGAAGGAGTTGGCAGAGGTTTATAGTACACCCACACGTAGACAACTATGTTTGAGCTAGATATTTATCAACACATCATGAGTTTTAAAACCTTTCATACAACCAAATTACCAATTGTTTACTCTTCTAATGAGTCCGAAAAGAAGTGATTAAGTAACTACACTGATTAGGTCTTCTAATGAGTCTTTATAGGTGATTTAATGATTTTCAATATCTCACGACAATGCCAACTATGGATTACATTCAACTTTTCTTGATAAGTAAGCTAATTTGTTAATTAGCAGTGCTATGAGTTCTAAGAATAGTTAGTGACAATTATAAATTTTCATTAGCTAATGAGAAGATAACGAATGAGGGTAGTTACCTAATTATTGGCGTTTTGCAATAAAAGGGCTAAAGTTTTGTTTTATAATTTAGTTTGTTCACAACTGTGTAACTGCTAACACTAAATCTGCGACTATAAAATCTTAGAATGGAAAGTTTAATCACGAATTTAGACTTGTTTGTTCTTCTACGAAGTGAGAGTACTTCATTTGATCATGAAGTATTGTTCAGTGCAGTTGTATCCCGCATAGGCGATTGCCTGTCTGACGAAGATCGTGTTGTTCTCAAAGAATTTTGTCGGAGATTTACGCGAGCCGCTTTACAAAGGTGGCAGAAATCCAACCGATTCCTTGATAATTTCAGGAGAAAGTACGAGAATTGGTTGGGAGCAAATATTGATTGGCCGAGTTTTGTGCAAACTTTAGTTAATCAAGAACCAAGTGTTGATGAGATACCAAGAGCGCCCTCAGTCTCTCCAGAACCGTTGACATCAACGTCCATTGGAACAATGACGAAAAGATCCCGTAAACCATTCGAAGATCTGGGAAGTAAACAAAAAAAGAGAAGATCTGATGAACACACAGGCGAAGATTCCAGTGAATTGGCATATGCAGCTGCAGCACGTTTAAAAGAAGAAGGGCATGGAGATATCGCCTCTGTCATCGAATACATGATGAAAAATCCTGAAGCAGCCGCTAAATTAAATGAAACGCTTAAGAAACCAGCGAAAACAATCATATTTACGTCAGAAAAGGCGCTTGGATTGCTTCTTTCGCTAAAACTCTCAAAGTGGCAATATATTACGTTGCGAGAGGCTGCCATTCGGGAAGGTGCTAAGGATATTTATCCATCTTACTATAAAGTGCAACAAACTAAGCTTGATTGCTACCCTCCGAAGCAATCAGTGACAGTTACTGATTCATCGGCTAGGATTACACTTCAAGCTTTACTTGATATCACAGTTACAAGAATCCTTCAAAGCCTTTCTAAGGAAGAGCATAACAAGCAGTTGAAGCTGATATCCAAGTGGGGATTTGATGGTGCTTCTAACCAAAGCCGATACAAGCAGAAAATGGAGGGTGAGGAAGATGACTCGAGCATTTTTATGACCTCCTTGGTGCCACTTAAACTGACAGATGGAGACAACATCTTATGGACGAACCCAAAACCATGCTCAGTTTTGTATTGTCGTCCAGTTCAGTTTACTTTTGTAAAGGAGAGTGAAGCAGTTGTCCTTGAGCTGAAAAAACAAATGGATGAAGAAATTGAGGCCCTTATCCCCACAGAGTGCAATAATAATAATAGGGTGACTCATGAACTAATGATGACGATGATCGACGCTAAAGTTTGCACTTACCTTTCTGAAGCTAGATCAAATGCATCGTGCTACCTGTGCTTAGCAAAGCCTACAGAAATGAACCGCTTAGATGCTGTAACATCAAAAATTGTGTGTTCTGACCTTTATGAATTAGGCTTGTCATCCCTACACGCCCGTATAAATTGTATGGAATGTCTGTTACACATTGCATACAGGCTCGACTTCAAACGGTGGGCAGCGAGAAGTGATGAGCACAAAGAAATGCTACAGACAAGGAAGAAAATAATTCAAAATAAATTCAAAGATGAACTCAATCTGTTGATTGATATAGTAAAACAAGGCTCGGGAACCACCAATGACGGGAATACTGCAAGAAAATTCTTTGAGTTTCCTAATAAAACCGCAGCTATAACCGGTTTGGATGAAGACCTCATCAAAAGATTTGCTGTAATTTTACAAGCAATTACATCTGGAGAGCAGGTCGATATAATAAAATTTAGAGATTATGCCCGCAAAACAGCAGAAAAGTACGTATTATTATACGACTGGTACTACATGTCGTCAACCGTTCATAAATTATTAATCCATGGGGCTGACATAATCGAGAAAAATAATATTGTGCCGATTGGGACTCTCTCGGAAGAAGCCTCAGAGTCTCGAAACAAAGATTTTAGGAGGTTTCGAGAACATCATTCGCGGAAAAGAAGCAGGCAGGATTCCAATCAAGACATTTTAAATATGCTTGTTGTTTCTTCGGATCCTTTGCTAAGTGCACAAAGGCCTAAGTTAGATGCCAAGAAAAAGCAGAGCTTTTTTGCTGAAACTCTCGACTTAATTCAATTTCAGGAAACTGAGTTCGAGTTTTTGGACATATCCAATCTGGATGCTGACTCAGAATTGGAGTCTGACAACGAGAGTGATAAGGAAAATTTGTAAAAAAATTATACATTTGTAAATTTGTATTTGAGTCTGTTTGGGTTTTTTTTTGTAATATTTAATGATATTTTGTCTTTTTTTTTATTTTTTTACTTTATTTTACAAATGCTTAGTATTAATTCCTTCAATTAAATTATTTTGTGTATAATATAACTTTATATGTTACTTAAATAAGAGTTTGGTAATCTTTTTTTATTTAAATTAATAAAAATGTGTCAAAAAACAGCAATTTTTTTATTTAATTTTTCTTGTTTTGTGTGTTCTTAATATTTGGGTTAATAACATATCGAACTTTTTAACTTGGACACTAAAAGGGATCGTTTTACATGTAAAAATAAATAAAAATATTTTGACGATTTTTTTTAAAAAAACGGCATTAAATTTTTCGTCAAATCCGCAACCAAAAAATTATAAATAATTAGCACTATGACCACCTCCAAGGATGGTACGGTTAAACATGCCGTTTAGGAGATAATTCGATTTTTCATACTAGCTCCATACATTTTTTTCTTATAAAAATTATAACTCTTCCATTTGTGCACACATTTACTTCATATGACATTTTATAGAACAGTAATGATCAGCAGAAGTCATTTCCAGCAAAAAAAATAACATTTAAGAAATCGAGATCCTATGTCTTCTACAGCCCATTTTCGATCCACCGTGCGCCCTAAGCCGAGGTCCGTACCCCACAGGGGGTGCCCTTAGCGAGCGTTCGCCTAGTTTTAATTTAGAATAGTTTTGCCCCTGGCTGGAGGCTTTAAGTTAGTAGCTTAAGGCAGCCGCAGGATTGACCGGTTAAGTAGTCATCACCTCAGAGGTGAGCTACGAGATGCCCTAGACAAAAAAAAAAAAAAAAAAAAAAAAACGAACGGTTTACTTAATCAAAAAACGGTCTTCGCAAACACGTAATATTTTTGAAAGACCTATCCAACGATATCCCACACTATGGGATGAACGAAAAAAACAATTATCATCCCCACTTTACATGTAGGGAAGGTATAGGGTACCTCCCCTACATGTAAAGTGGGGATGATAATTGTTTTTTTCAAAATTTTATTTTACCATTTTTTCGGCGTCATTAACTTGTATACTCATGCCAAATTACAACTTTCTAGTACCAATAGTTTTTGAGCTAAACCGCGGACAGACAGACGGACATGGCGAAACTATAAGGGTTCCTTGTTGACTACGGAACCCTAAAAAAGGCCGAAACAAACACAGAGGTGACAGTCTCTTTTAAAGTCCAGACATAATATTGGTCAGGCCATATGAGGACCATGTAGATTAGTGTCTGAAATGGAGTCTGAGTTGACGAAAGAACCACACAGATTTGAGTGGACTTGTCCAATCAGTGCAAGCATTTGTCAGTAATCGTGGAGCTCAACTCAACTCGGGGGCAGGCCCTTAATCGATACACGATCTTTCCCGTTCGTATTTATCGAATGGTCTCACCCTTTATTCAGTCGATTGTTTGCTAATTCCCCACTTCGGCCTCCGTGAATGAAAATGTAGACATCCTAAAAATAGCCCTTTTTTCCTACTTAAACAAGGATAGGGAATTGACATAACGACCCTAAGGGTGAATCCAACCTAACGCTGTGCGATATCGGTCGTTTATCAAGCCCGCCACACTACCACAAGCACTGCAGTATTTCTCTAGATTGGAGGTCCCCCAGGACGGTTCGGGCCAATATCCGCGATTCTTAGTTTTTTATAATTATTTCTAAAAAGTTCTCGAAAATTAGCACTAAAAAAAAAAATTTTTTTTTTACACAGCTTTTTCACATTATTTTTTTTGCAATTTTCTTTGTTATGGAATTTTCTTTCAGACATAAAAATTAAATAATCATCTTCCTATCATTAATTCAAGATACAAACATTTTGATCGAAAAGGAGGAATTTACGTTCGAGTGATACAGTGAGTTGCCCCACCCTGTATAGCATAGGTACCCTGTAATATTATACCGAAATAGGATTTGTATTATAGTTATACTGAGGTCTCGATATATTGTATGGATTTACTCTCACTCATATGGTTTGGTTTGACCATGTATAATGAAGGATCTTATTGTATTGCTAAAAAAAATACTCTATTTTTACAGGTAATGCATAGTGGACTGAAGTTTTTGTTTTAGTGCTGTAATACTACAAATATTGCTTATATAATATGGTACTTAATTATAAGTATTTCAACTAAAACGAAAAATTGTTTAGGATATTTGCTATGTAGAACCAAATAAAACAAAAATATATTTATAAATAAAAACCTTTACAAAACCTTCACAAATGTTGTTGAACTTTTATTTTGCTAAAAGCAACATTTCCATGATACAGAAGTCCTCTACCAATTCATTTGGAAAAAAAATAAGCTATCTAAAAGTTTTCTAGTAGTAAACTAGTGTCTTGCTATATAAACTTGAAACATGATTTAATTACTTCATTTGAAAAAAGAAATTACTTTTTTTTCTGCCTTGTCATGTTTAGTGGACAACAAGTAATTATTTAACTATACATTTCATTCAAGCATTTTAATCAAAAATGTTTAATTGATTTGTAGTTTATAATTAAAATATATTTATAAGGTATCACTAAATTTTATTTTTCATTTCATATAATACATATTATTATGGAATCCAAACCCATTAGTGGATTAATACTATTCTAGTGCCAATTTTGAGCCAACTAGTGCAGTTGAAAGGTACAGCTACAACTCAAAACTGCTCAACTCAAAATTACCTAGCTCATTTTGTAAATAACAAATAATACAATTTGAACACTACCTAGAAATGATAGCAATAAGACCTATGAGGTATCACAGGCAGATTATTACTTGAAACTGAACTTTAATTTCTAAATCTGGCTTTTAGATATCATAAGCCTACAGCCAATTTTAACAACAAATTAACTGCACCATCTTTAGAGTATATTAGGACCAACAACATACATTTTGACTCAAGCTTACAACTTCTTTGAATTCTGCAACAAATTTAACTAGAGGCTTAGGAATATAGTTACTCCAAATATATAAAGTCAATACACTGCACGCAATAGTCAAACAATTCTAGCATTCTGTGAACTAAGTATAATAGTATAGTATATATATATATATACCTACTTAGTTTAATTTACATAATAACTTATGATAAAATTATATAGTGTGAGGTTTGAGTAAAAATCCAAAAATGTGGACAATTGAACTACTGGTGTGCGCACTGCACACCAGGCCCAGGGTGCATCTGTTCTTCATCATCACTGGCATAGGCTTCCTCTCGGCCCCTGCCACGTTCACTAGCTGTGTACTCCATCAGATTAACTTCCTCAACATCTTCTCCAGTAGGCATCACAAAAGCTGGGCGTGGTGGCAATACAGTTTCTATCTGTTTCAACTGCTCTTCAGTAGCAAAGTTGTTTTCAGGGAAAACAACATCAAACTTTATATAAAGATTACCTTTCTCAAATGGATTTTTAAATTGAGGCATTCCTTCACCCTGAATGCCTTTGAGGTCTCCAGGTTTGATCACTTCTCCCGGAGTGTGTCTAACAAGTAAATCCCTGCCATCTAAATGCTTTATAACAAATTCGAAACCACACAACGCCTCAGTTAGTGTAATTTCATGTTTAATCACAAGGTCATCACCAGTTCTCTGGAATATATCATGAGATTTTTGTTGCAGCACAATAATCACATCTCCAGGTTGAGTGTCAGGCTGCTGATCACCCTCTCCTCTGAAGAAAATCTTTTGGTTTTCACGCATTCCTTTCTCAATATGCACCTCCAAGATTTTTGTTTCATTCAAAACTTTCTTACCTTTGCATTTTGGGCATTTATCTTTTTCATTAATGATTTCACCTTGACCATGGCAGGTTGGGCAGCGAGACTGGAATTGACGAGTCATGTGTGGTGCAATTTGCTGATAAGACACTTTGACACCCTGCCCATGACAGTCCTTACAAGTTACAACAGATCCTGGCTTTCCACCAATACCTTTACAAGGCCCGCAAATTACATTTTTACTTAGTTGTAACTTAGTAGTTTTACCCATATACATGTCTTCTAACGAAACTTTAAGTGGATGCATGGTATCTTCACCACGAGCGGGTCCTCGACCCCTGCTGCCGCCTCCCATGCCAAATATATCACCGAAAAAGTGTCCAAACAGATCATCAGGAGGGAATCCTCCACCCTGGCCACCCTCTTGTAAACCTTTCAACCCGTACTTGTCATAAATTTGCCTTTTCTTCGTGTCCGACAAGACTTCATAGGCATAGCTAATTTCTTTAAATTTATCCCCAGCAGCAGGATTTTTGTCAGGATGGAATTCTTTTGCCAATTTATGATAGCTCTGAAACCAAAAAATAAGGGATAAATACCAAAATGACGAAGAAGAGAACAATGGACAGAAATCATGCAACGAATAGATGACATTACATGTGCGATCTGTTCATTGTGGAAACTAACAAAAGTACACTTACTCGTTTTATTTCAGATTCACTTGCACTTCTAGAAACCCCCAAAATCTCATATAATTTATTATCAGCCATTTTTCCCAAGATAAAAAGGAAAGAAAGAATGAGTAGTAAGCTGTGATTAATGTGCACTAGAAAAGGTTCTTAATTTTTCAAGCACAAAGGTCGTATCTACATTCAGCCTACGACAGACGGTTACTGTACTAGCGATATCGATTTAGTCTATGGAACTACTAAAAACTAAACCAGTTAACATGTTCAACATTTTTGCACAAAAAGCAATCTTATTGTAACAACGAATCGAAAAAAAATCGCTTCGCTGGCTATTCGGAAATCAAGCACGTAAACCTAAAAACACATTTTATCGGATAAAATGTGTTTTTAGGTTTACGTGCTTGACGTTACGTGCAAGACAAGCGATTTATTTAGTGTGGATAAAATTTATCCACACTAAATAAATCGCTTGTCTTGCGTACCGTAAGTGGGCGCTCGAAGTGGTGCTTCGCTTTGACCATTTAGTAGTCGTCTTTGACACAGCTAGCATATTAGTGAGAGGATTCTCTCTCTGTGGACTGTAACGAACCCGATACCGACTATAGATTTATGTTTTTTTTTTTTATGGCTTTAATATAGAAGCTTCATCATTACAAAGCAACCCTAAATAGTGTTTCCGGTGTCGTGTCTGTGTTCCGGCGGGTGATTCAAATCAATCGACGCCGCAAAAATTTCATCTTCCTCGAACAAAAGCTAGTTGCGCACATTTTTTATACAAATACCCAGCGAAATAAAATATCTAATGTACTGGTTGGTATTTAAGTAATTTATTCATGACAAAGCTTCGGTTTCTGACTTCGGTGAAGAAATCAGCGACGCACATATGGGTATTTTGCAGATCTAGCCGGTCAAAATTATTTATTTAGTTTTTTTACTCCAGGGACTTGCCCTGGTTAACTATAAGCCATACTTTTCTTTATAATGATGATTGACTTAAAATATTAACACTTTGATAAAATTAAAAAGAAAAATTGTGTCACTATTCTAACACCTGAGTGACCAGGTGACCCTGAAACTGAAGCCTAAAAATTGGAGGATTATATCCATGTTAAAAATGCTTGGAAACGGTCCTGCTCCTTAGGACAATATAGAATCTAGACAAAATCTAACTGGTTGCCAATAATTTAATTGTATACTTAATATTATTTTTTAAAGGTAACATTGATTTTATATTCTGTGATTACTTGAACTCACACACTGACTTATTAATAGTACCGTAAAACGGGGCTATTTGGGTTTTAAGGGGCTATTTGAGACGACCCAGAATTTCGAACAAAAATATCGATAACTGTCGGTTGGTGTATGGTAAAATTTATTTTACAAACTCTAGCAACACTTTGATCATTTTAGTCAAATTGTCACCTGTCAGTGTCAGTCTTTTTCACAGTTTAGTTCCAAATTTTATTGAAAGAGTCAGAGACCGTTTTTTCTTCAAAAATTTAAGTGTCAAAACTTCTTCCGCAGTGCAAAATTCTAGCAGGTAAGAGTGTGGATGTTTTAAAATTACGATTATATAAAGTATTACGATGTTTCTTTGCTAAATAATAATTTAGTTATGCTTATAGTTTTTGATTTATTATTGAAAATGTGTCTGGGGCTTTTCGGGACACCGATGCGGGGCTTTTTGGGACAGTGTCCTAAATAGCCCCCTCACTTTCGTGCATTTGTAAACAACCTATTTTAAATTATTATTTTAATTATCATTATATATTTGTAAGGTTTATTGTGGGTTTCAGGTAAAACACATTCGTATAATGGTTCGAAAATATACAAGAACATTTAGAAACTTGAGAAATGGTAAACGTTTCATGCCGTACATCTCCTATACTCATGATGATTTGAACAAGGCATTATCAGACGTCAAATCTAAAAAACTGTCTACCAGAGAAGCGGAACACAAATATGGCGTCCCCAAAAGTACAATTAACCGTCATTTAAAAGATAAAAACTTACTTTATTCAAGACCAGGGCACCCTACATTATTTTCAGAGGTGGAAGAAAAAACATTCGTCGATTATGTTAAGCATATGGGAGAATGGGGATTTCCCTTAGATCTAATGGATTTGAGAGTCTTCGCCCAAAAATATTTACAAAAAATAGGAAGGACTGTCTATAATTTGAAAGACAATTTACCGGGACGGGATTGGGCGGCTTGTTTTTTACAGAGGCATAAAGCACAGATTTCTAACAGATGTGCTGCAAATATATCCTCGGACAGAGCAACCTTAAGCTCAGAGGTGCTTGACGCATTCTTTGACCATTATGAACAAAATTTGGAACATGTCACACCGGACTGTGTAATAAATTACGACGAGACTAACCTGACAGACGACCCTGGATCCAAAAAGTACATTTTTAAGCGAGGAAAAAAGTACCCTGAGAGGATTATTAACAATTCTAAATCGTCTGTAAGTCTGATGTTTTCTGGCACAGCATCAGGACTACTTTTACCAGTATATGTTGTATATAAAGCAGAGCACTTGTACGACACGTGGCTCTTAGGAGGCCCAGAACACACAAGATACAATAAATCCAAAAGCGGATGGTTTGATTCGCTATGTTTTGAGAATTGGTTCCAGACGATCATCATTCCATATGTAAAAACGAAGGAGGGAAAAAAGGTTGTGCTTATAGGAGATAATCTATCGTCTCATTTCTCATCTAAAGTATTGGAAGATTGTGAAAAATTCAATATAACTTTTGTGTGCTTACCACCAAAGGCCACACACATTCTGCAGCCCCTTGATGTCGCTTTTTTCGCTCCTTTGAAACATTATTGGCGAATTATTTTGACAAATTGGAAAAAAGGCGAAGGCCGGAAATGCAAAACGCTTGCTAAAAATAGCTTTCCTGGCCTATTAAGTGAATTATTAAAAATGCTGCATGCAGAAGATGCTGCTTCACAAAATCTCAAGTCTGGTTTTGCCAAATGCGGCCTGCTGCCTGTCGACAGAAATAGACCGAAAGAAAGACTTCCTGGGCAAATATCGGATTTGGACATACTACAAAACAGGGCTTCTAGTGTTATTATAGAGATGTTAGGAGAAATAAGGGGTTGTACCGGTGAAACAAAAAGTACCAGGAAGAAACGCTGCAATGTTCCTGCCGGCCAAAGCATAACATTAGCTGATTTAAACACTGAAGAACGGAGCAACAAAGAGAAGGGTAAAGGAAAAGGAAAAGGAAAAAAAACACGACCTGTGACACCAACATCCACTATTTTACCGATAATAGAAAATTTAACTCAGCCATCCAGTGAAAAACAAGACCAAAAAAAATTGAGCAACAAAGGGAATGGTAAGGGCAAAGAAAATCAAACACCAACAGCAACAGAAAAAGTTCTTGAAGTTTCAACAATGAAAAAAAATACTCAGCCATGTGAAAATGTGACGACGGAACATACAACTCCTAAAAAAAATACTGAAAGAAAAAAATGGCGACTACATAGTGAAACCTCTTCCTCGGATAGTGACATTGAAATAAGTGTTCACAGTGACTCGGACATTTTAAATGTTAGTGATGATGACGAAATGGGAAAGTCGCCATTTCGTCAAGAGGTCCTGTCTCCAGAATCAGTATCAGCAACCCTGACGTTAAAAGAGGCTGTAAACAGTCCAAGTCCAGTCCCAGGTCCAAGTCGGGAAACGGTCGTGGTTGACTGTGTACCGGTAGTATATGATGTAGGTGACTCCGTTTTGGTAAGATATATTTTAAAAAAAAAGGTGCAATATTTTGTAGGACATATTTTAAGTAAATCTGGCGACAAACAATACAACATTTCTTTTCTAAAAAGAACTGGAAGAAGTGACAGCACAAAATTCATAAAGGCCAGGAAGGTGGATATAGACACAGTAAATGACGACATGATTGTGAAACCAATTGAGCTGTTGGCTCTGAATGACAAGGACACCGAATTCGTCTTTATGAATGACGAAGACATTTTTTTTTTTGAATATTGAATAAGTTCTCAAAATGTGTGTGTAATTGTAAATTGAGTATCGGTATTTGAGTTTGTAACTCAAATTCCTAAAAGGCTGATTTGAATAGGTGACATAATTAGGTCCTTTCTATATGAAAATTTTACCAATATTAAGACTGATTTTTATTTTTGAGTTTCTTTTTTGTTTTTTTTTGGGGTATTGTATAAAATAAATAACTAAGATTTGTTTTGTTTGGAAGAAAGCTTGATTTATAACATTATTAATATCATTAGTAGAAGTTTACGCCTGCAATAAACAAACATTTTTGAAATATATATTTTTTTCTTTCAAATTCTACCAATTCCAAAAAAATAAAAGATTATTTTATGTGGTATTACTTATTTTTTGTCCCAAATATCCATAGACTTGTTAAAAGTGACTGTTTTGGCTTATAATATGGATTACATATCCGTTTTCCATTGCTGTCCATATTAGCCCCAATTATGCGATATTTGGGACAGACACATCTTTATTTCTTTTTTCAGTTCCTTTTGTAAGTAGTTATTTCAATCGTTTTTATGCATAAGTAAGGGGTTTTCCAAGACCCATATAAATTATTTACCATAGCATTTTATGCAATATGAACAGGATACTTGCTAAAGTATGTCAAAATGTGTCCCAAGTAGCCCCGTTTTACGGTATTACTTGATAAAATGTTAGGAATATCGTATATCTTTACAATGTTTGTAAATATGTGAGCACCTAATTATTAACACAAAATCAAATATCTAGCACTTAATTAATTTGTCTTTCCTTCATTTTACCTATCGTGATAAAGTAATCTTATTCTAGGTGCATCGTCTTCACTTAAAATTATATGAAAACATTAAAAGAGTAACGGTGGAGTTTCTTGCCCATTCTTCGGGAGCCATCTAGTGGCTTTTGGTTGAAGAACTTTGCATGTGACAAGCGAATGTGAATTAAGGTGAAAAGGTTTGGCTAAGCGGTGTGATAACGCGAATTCATTAGTATAGATAGATGGCGCGTATGACAATTACCGAATAATGCTTGAAGAATAATAATAAGTCTTCGCATTTTAAAGGTTTTCTAATCAAAATTATAATAATGTTGTACCATGAACAAAACATGAAAATCAATCAATCCCACTTGGCTGTTTTTTTTATAATCGTAAAGTCTGTCGGCTTCTACTAATTTTGACCCCTACTATGCACGCCGCTGCCCCTGAAAGGATTAAAACTGGATGTAGGTATGTATTTTAATAAAAATAATTTGTTGTGATTTTTTTAGATACCTAGTTCTCAGCAAAGACAGTCAGGTAATTTTCTATGGGAGATGAGACTCATCCAAATCCTATTTGTGGGATAATATTATTGATTGTAAATGTAATACTATCTTGAATAAACTTGAATTCATGAAAACCTCACTTTTTGTTAGGTTACTCTCAGAAAGTGTGCAGAACGTGTCGTGAACAGAATACCGTCTTGTATGACGATAACTTTTTTTTGCAACATCCGATTTTAATGAAACAAAGCCTACATTATTTTCCAAATTAATCTCTGTCTACCTGTGAAAACTCCATGAAAATCCGTTCAGTAATTCCGGAGATGTGCGCGAACAAACAAACAGACAGACATGCACCGGATTCTACTGTTTTATTAAATGAATAGGTAGACAAGATCATAATAGGTACAGACGCCAGCACATCAACCTACTACAATCCGTCAAATTGCTTTAATAGATTTTCAACTGTATCATTAATGCACAAAGATCAAAGTTGATTAGGAAAATTTGACAGTTTCGGGTAGGTTGACCTACTGGCGTCTGTACTTTATTAGCTACTTAGTATAAAAAAAGTTCCTTAAGTTAAGGATCCCTAATAAGGGTGAGCGTTACCCCAGCCAGATAATGTCGAAAATCGTCATCCAAGTGTAATAGATAATTAGAAATACAGCTTCTGTAATTGGTAAGCAGATTTTTAAATTTGGTAAGCTGATAGTTTTTTAATTATTTGATAAAAACACTTCCGGCTGGAGTAACGTTACCCCAGCCAGATCTTTTGTTTTCTAATGGATATTTTGAAATAAATTTTATCTAAATAATTAGAAATGAATTTGAAATAAATGGTATCTACAATTTAATTTGTATTTGTATTTGCTATGGTTGCGAAGATATTTAAAATCCAGCTGGAGTAACGTTTGCACGATTGCTGTATCTCGGAATTTACTATACGGATGATTGTAATTATTTGTACATGAGATCTGACTAATTAGTTATAATTTGTTACACAATAAACGAATCCACTGTAATGCACCGTTTTGAAGTTATTTTAGTAAATAGAAAATTGCTTTAATAGGTCCTAGCACTTCCATTATGCGCCCCAAAGACTAAACTTAAACGTTATTATATAGATAATTACTGTCTTTAAATGAAACCGAAGTACTGAAGTTTCCTTAGTATCCTGTAGGTAATTAAAAAGATAAGATGATTTTCCGGCCACGGTGCGCAGCTCAGTTATTTGACCACCGATTAACCGAGTTTACTGTAGTAGTGGTAACTGAATTTTATATCAATAATTAGAAATACAGTTCAATTATATACATGTGAAATTTCAGACTTGTACACTAATTAATTAACGAGATAATCGAAAAAAATGATGTACCTATGCGTGGTAACCGGACCAAATCTAGAATGTTATAATAAAGCGGGCGCGCAATACATTACACCAACCTTCTAAAATTATTAGCATAATTGTCCTTAAAAGTTGGTACAGTCACGAATAAAATTAGTTTGATTGAAAAATTAAACCTACCATACTAAATGTTTAAATAAACTTTAAATTGCTCAAAGTAGTGTCCACTATGCCATTCTTCATATACCTACCTACGTTTAACCATTATATCGATGAGGTAGGTAGGTACCTACTTACGTACCTGTTGTAAGTAGCAGAAACATCTTGATAATATTATATAATTTACATGCAATAAGACTTAGTTAGTCAAAAAGTACGTATTGTAAGAAGTTGACTGCATTGTTATGTCGTTTATTTTTAGTATTGTAAATGTTTTATTTTTATACAATAAAACTCAATTAAGAATACCTACGGCTATCTTTATGTAAGACATTTGTGTTTTTTTTAATCATATTAGATAAAACAGTAGAGCCTACCTACCTACCTTCTGTAAAGTTCTATGATTGTTAGTACTTACTGCACTGTGATGTTATTAACTTATTACATTTTATTATTGTTGATCTGTGATTTATTACAATAAAATAAATATTTATTAGAATTTTAATTTGTTCAGTTCTTAATTTTAATTTCAGATAAGCAAGCGACGTTGCATATTAGTCCATAAAAAATATCTGTGATTATTTTTGAAGTAAATTTATATACTTACTTACTTACCTTAGTTAAAATAACTATCTGCATAGGATCATCATCATCTACATAGTTAGATACTCCATATTTTTTATTACCTACGCATTATTATTTTTAAAATGAATATTCCATTATAAATATGTTTTACTTTACCACTTGTTTACCCGTCTGTACTAAACACGTAATTATTCTCACGTATGATCCTGTAAGTTTTAGAAGGTTTGTATAATGTATTGCGCGCCCGCTTTATTATAACATTCTAGATTTGGTCGGGTTACCATGCATACATCATTTTTTTCGATTTTCTCGTTAATTAATTAGTGTACAAGTCTGAAATTTCACATGTATATAATTGAACTGTATTTCTAATTATTGATGTAAAATTCAGTTACCACTAATAAAGTAAACTCGATTAATCGGTGGTCAAATAACCCAGCTGCGCGCCGTGGCCGGAAAATCATCTTATCTTTTTAATTACGTATAGGATACTAATGAAACTTCAGTACCATTTAAAGACAGTATAATTATCTATATAATAACGTTTAAGTTTAGTCTTTGGGGCGCCTAATGGAAGTGCTAGGACCAATTAAAGCAATTTTCTATTTACTAAAATAACTTCAAAACGGTGCATTATAGTGGATTCGGTTATTGCGTAACAAATTATAACTAATTAGCCAGATCTCATGTACAAATATTACAATCATCCGTATAGTCAATTCCGAGATACAGCAATCGTGCAAACGTTACTCCAGCCGGAAGTGTTTTTATCAACCACACACACCTATTATGGATCTACTTAACATAAGTTATACACGGTGACATTTGAATCACAGTTTTGTTAGAACAAAGGTTGTTCAGACCATGGTCTACTACCATTCTATTGCATCAAATATGTAATTAAAACAAACTAAACTAGGCGTTCTCAAATAAGTCTTAGGTTGCTCAAACGTGTTCAAACATTAACCGTAACATCAAAGTACTCATCGCGGTAGCAATATGGCATTCAAAAGAGTTAAGAGGAGTCCACGTGGACTACAAGGATCGCGCGTTTATTGTGAAAATGTGTTATAACTATTGGAATGTGGAAAATTTAAATCAATGTTGTCTTGGTGGACACGGAGCTGACTCGGATTTGTGGTTTAAGTTTTGTTTTTGTCTTGTTCCTGTAATTTCCCAATAAATAAATAATACCTAATAATGTCACGTTAGATACAATAGGTACCCATATCTAGTACCTACAGGAAAGAATGAAAGCCACGTCTCATAGTAGGTAACTACCGTAAGTTCGCACCTACAACGAAATGATAAAATTATTAGAGGTCAACCACCTCGCCGCGCCGTGCATAGCCAGAAAATACCCATAGCCAAAGCCATAGCAAGCCATAAAAATGTGTTTTAAAGTAGCCAATTATCAGTGATAAAATACCTACCGAAGTTAATTTTTAACTTTGGTATTTTCTAGTAAGACGTACAAAAATAAGTGCTTAATTTCGTTTATGAACCGCACGGGATAATGTTCTCTGATCGCGATGCATTATTAGGCAGCAGCTTCGATGACGACACACATACTCACACACACACACTAACAAGTTCCGAAAATAACTAAAATAATGACAGAGAATCACGAAGCACACTAGCACCCATAAGACAGTAAGTTAGAAACTCTTCGGCGCTTAAATTAATGAAATAGGAGAAAGCTAAACTCAAGTAATAATAAGTAGTGCTGTGCTTCCTAATAATTATTGTCCGTAACTAGCGTTGCCAGGTCCTCATACCGAAAAGCCGGACAGAGCTGTGAGTTTGGCCTAACATTTGGGTCAAAAAGCCGGACATCCTGCATTTTCAACAATTTTAAATATTCGTGTAAAAAATATTTTTTTTTTGGCCTAACATTTTGGTAAAAAAGCCGGACACTTTGCATTTTAGGGGATTTTTTGGTATTAATGTAGAAAATTAATGAAAACCAAGCTTTTTTGATAATTTACAATAAAACTAATGCCAAATTAGTCTAAAAGTACTTTATTATTAATCAGTCTCAATAATTCTTTCCTTAATTCAAATTAAATGCAACATCAGTCTAAATTATGTGTCTTAAATTCTCAATATATAAAACAAAACAGAACTTATTCTGTAAATAATCAAAACAAAACAAAACTTCTTCTCTTAATAACCAAAACAAATCTCTACTCTTATTAATCAAAACAAAACTTCTTTAAATAATATAAACTCGACACTTCTTCTCTTAAATAATCAAAACAAAAAAGACTTCTTATCTTTCAATTAGACATTAAACATTATTCTAAATATTTTTGGTTTGCAGTAACAAGCTTTAAAAGTTCAGTTTCTTTTATTATGCAGTTGTAAAAATCCTTGCACGATAAGTGTTTTAAATTGTATTCTACGAGTAGCATTTTAGCAACTGTATCTACGTTAAGTCTGTTGCGCTGTTTTGACCATTGTTGACCTATTAGAGAGAAAACTCGTTCCACGTTTGCATTGTGGCCTGGAATCGCGAAATAAAATTGGCAAATAGTTAGAAATTCTGAAAAGCTTTCTTCAGAATTCATTGATTTAAAATATTGGACCCATTTTTTGTGGGCTAACTGTTTCTTGAAATCAACATCCTCTTTATTATTAATTAAAAAGCTTTTCAGGTTTTGCAGTTGATCAAAACATTTGCTGTCATCAATTTTGACGTTGTTTTTCGTTATGATACTTATAGTATTGGAAACTTGATTCCATTCAGGAACATCTTTTAAAGACATCCATGAAAAATGTTTTGTCTCTTTGTATAGGTTTTCAGTCCATGATTTTAAATATTGTACTGCAATTGTGTACATGTTTTTAATATTTTCTTTGAACGCAGTCACTTGGTCAACATTCTTGTCAATGTCATTAAACTTACGTAAAATAGAAACCACTTTTAGTGGACAAAAATCTTGTTCAATCCTTGCATTTATGCTGTTCATTATTTCAGAACAGTTTTCTAATACCTCATTCACTGAAACATCAGCCTTCTCTGTATTTTTGATGTAGTTTTGATATATGGCCATGAAAGAATGAACAGCCCAAAAATAGCCTTCGTTCAGATCATTTTCGAAAAATTCTCTTAATGTTCTTGATGCATTATTCCCGCTTGTCAGAAAATATGACTTCAGCGGGTCATACATCTGTAAGATTCTTTCTATCGCTGGGAACAAACTCAGCCAGCGGGTCTTTGAATGATATAGCATTTGTTTAAAATGAACGTCTAATTCTGAACTAATCCTTTTCAGTTCCTCTGTGCGTACTGTAAATGTAGCAAAATGATTGTGAAGCTGCATGACAATACTTTCAAAGCACAATGGCAACGAATCGAGAGACCTATGGACGGAATTATTGAAAATATGCGCAACGCAACCGACTCCAACTATATTTTCATTATTCGTTAGAGATTTTAGTAGGCAAAATACATTATTTTGTCCTCCTCTGTCTTTGCCGCCAAAATTCGTAGCAGCATTATCAGCCGAATAAGCCACTAGTTTGTGCGAGAGGTTTTTGTCGTGCAGAGAATCGTAGACGTAATTAGATATCGTTTCGGATGTCTCATTTTGTTGAGATTGTAGGTCTATAAGGGAGACCTGAATCCCGTCTTTCATATAATCAAAATACTGAATTAACAGCGGAAATAGCTTAATATTCCCATGATTGCTTGCATCGGTGGAGGCGCTTATGTATTTTATGTCACACAAATCGTCCAATGTTTTTTTTAAAACATATGGAGGAAGAACATTTTTCAAAATTGCTTCTGCCTTTGTCCTGGCACAGGATACTTCTTTCGCAATATTTGAATCTGCATAAAGGCATTTTTGAAGTGGCACTGTACAGTCTAGTGAGTTAAACGACTGATTGTGTTGTACTGTATGAAAAACCAACGTAGCCTCAGCTGCTTGCACTTCACGTTTTGGTCCTGCTTGTATAGTAACGAAACTATCCATTTTTGATGAATAGGCAGAGGTCCTGATATTTTTTCTATGCTTTTCTGTAGCCAAATGTTTTTCCAGGTCATATTTTCCTTTGCTGGCTATTGATATGATCTGGTCACATACCTCGCATTTAACCTCCCATGGTTCAGCTTTCGGGCCTGCCGACTTAAACATTTTGTAAGAGTTTTGTAACTCTTCCGAAAATATACATTTTCTTTTTGGCATTTTGTTTGAGATCTGAAAATAATAAAACGTTTTATTTACCTATTTCTTACAGCATCACTCACATACACTACACTCAACTCAACACATGATGGTTTATTAAATTTAAGTAACACAGAGTACTGTACAAATACAAAACTTACCAAAGTTCTTGTCGCTAAATAAGAAAAACAAGAAAGCGACGTGCATACACACGCACGCGCGCGCCTCTGCCACCGTTCGCTAGCGACGTAGCGACTGAGCGTTAGAATGTGTGCAGTGGCGCAGGCAGGCGACGCAGGGGAGCGGGTGGGCGGGGGCAACAGCGCTCGCCCTCGCTCGGCCGGCCGGCGATGGCGCGGCGCCGGCTTCTTTCATTCGCGAATTCGGTCTCGATGCGCGCGAATTTTGAAATCTAAAAAGCCTAACAAAAGCCGGACAGGCCGGACGACGCTTATTTTGGCCGGACAGGCAATCAAAAAGCCTGACTATGTCCGGCTAAAGCCGGACGCCTGGCAACGCTATCCGTAACTATGCCGATGGCGCAGTTTCTGAGCGATAGGCTGCTGCGTTACGTGTCGCGAATTCGATTCCCCCACAGAAAGATGCAGGTGAGATTTGAATTTGTAAACGCACCCACATTAGCTACAAAAGTAATTAAGTACTAGCGTGGGGAACGTTTTAAAAAAGAATGACGAAGAAAGTGGATAATCTTTGGTGAATTGTTCGAAACAAAAGTTCATAAAAAAAGAAGTTAAAAAAAGTTTCAAATTAGGTACATGTGATGATTGTAATATCATTAAAAATTACTTTTTTTTCAGTAGACACATTTTATTTTGTCAGTTATGTGCACTAAAGTCGGTTAAAGTGTGGAAAAAATATTATCGCTAATAATAATCTCAATTGTAATTGCAAAACAGCATTACTGACTTTTAAAATGCCTAATGAATGACGCGAGTGCTGTATCCTTGTATCATGCCCTGCTGGCTGACTGCTGATACGCTTTCTGTCGTAGTAACCGCACGATGGCGGAGCACGGGGCGACATAATATGACACCAGTTCATCGGTTATTCGATTCCTTTGAGTTCGCCGCCGCAGCCCGCCCGCCGCCGCGGCCGGCACGTGCGTTTAGATGTTTAGTAAAGTACCTAAACTGCGATGGCCGCGCGTGAACTTTGGCGAAACAGCTGATTGGGAGTACTGAATTGAATTCACATAGCAGTTTCACGTTAAAATAAATTACTTACTAGTTTTAAATTTTATTCACATTCATTTTAAATCGTAACTGGCACAATACAATATTTTATTGAATAAATAGTAGATAATATCAAGTAGTTAGTTTAACTCTTTTATCGTACTTATTAAATGTTGTTTAATAACATTCGGATAAATAATTGTTGTGGGTCTGCTGTTTGTGTGTGTGTGATTTGAGTTTAAAACCTAGCTTAGAGCAACGTTTAAAATAAACATGTAGGTGCCTACTTACCTACGTACTTTTACGAAGCATTCACTACACAAACATCACACGCATCTACTTTGAGACGCGAGCGCCGCGCCACGCCGCAGTGTCTATGTTGTAGGTAGTAACGATAATCCCGACATTTTTAACTTTGTCTTTTTTGTGTTTTTTCAAAAACCAATGACGTTTTTTTTTTTATTGGACGTTATGGAATGGTAGTAGACCATGGTCTGAACAACGTTTGTTCTAGCAAAACTGTGATTCAAATGTCACCGTGTAATTACTGACTAGTTAACAATCTCTTTTTTATCCCGTGCTATTGTTTGTTGCATGGGAGTAGGTACTTAGTCTCACAATTATCTTGTGTCAAATGTATGGGTAATTATAATGGTAAAGGCTTCCACAGGCAGGCGCGACGCGACTCTGGTGGAACCCAGGCAAACGAGTTTCCTTTGCATATTCAGAAGAGGTAGGCTGTAGGCACCAGGGGAAATGACCGACATAACAAAGTATAGATAGTGCAATCCACGACGACGCGCCCCACTCCGCTCCGCTCCGTACTAAAGTACCTACATACAGTACAGTAATCGCGGAGTGGGGCGCGTCGTCGTGGATTGCACTATCTGTAGCCTGTGTTTTATTGGTTCGTTTATACCGGTACCTAATACCTACTTAATTAAAAAGTAATCCGAAGTCCTACTAGAAAGAAATACTACAACTATAACTAGTTAATAACAAACAAATTACATTGCATTATTGTAAATTGTTTAGAGTATAGATAAGATATAGGTAGATAGAGCATTGGTAAGATGTAGGTAGATAGGTAGGTGAGGGAGGGGGGCCTTAGGTGGAAAGACCAGCAGTAGCAGCAGGGCAGTTAGTAACTTTTAAATGACGTGCTTGCATAAAATATGTTTTATTTATTTTCAAAGTTCAAAATGTCAATGTTCCGAAGGTTTCCGAGATTCAGGGGGTCTACTCCGAAGTGATAAATCCGAACTATCGGGGCGAATGTTCGGACGTTTCCTACTACGAACTTCATTTTATTTCGGTCGGTCGGTTCGGATTCGACCGAACTTCATTTTGACGTTTGTTGTATCGTAAACCCTACTCTGAACGAGAAAAGGCCGAACGATAATTTGAGTTTGACAGGAGTTAGATCGTGAAATTTATGTCAAAATTCACGACAGCAAAATAGCTACCTTTTGAGTATCGTAAGTACGGAATTTATTGAATTATTACAATTATCTTGAGTTTTATATTTGTTTAAAGTGTTAAAGTGAATGTGCCTTTTTTAAATTGTAGCGAAATGGCATTACGTATGTTTTTGGTGGAAGATGCTCTCAGAGAAGAGCGTTTGGAGCGCAGAAGGAATCGCAGACGGCGTCGTGATTCCTTCAATACAAATTTAGTGCCCGACCTTGAGTTTGTAGCTAATTATAGACTCAGCCGATCACTGTACGAGGAACTTTGTCAGGATATAGTGCCCCTGTTACCCCGGAAGCGTAATCGCCGTGCAATTGACCCTGCTACAAAGGTATTTTTGATACACAAAACGTAGACTTTTTTGTACTATAATAACTATCATATTATTAGCAACATAATAAAAATTAATCATTCTTAAATTTTAGATACTTGTTGCCTTGAATTTTTACGCTCGGGGCAGTTATCAAGGCTCTGTGGGGCAGAATGATGATGCTCCAATGGCCCAGCAAACCGTCTCCCGATGTATACGAGAGGTCTCATTTGCAATGAATACACCCGATATAATCAGAAAGTATATTAAATTTCCACAAAATGCAAGTGAAAGGAATGTCATCAAAAGGAAGTGAGTTCAAAAGTTCATTAATTCTAATACCTACAATTACTTTCAGTATAAATGTAGTGAGGACAATTTTTAGAAAGAACGTACCTACTGTAAGAAAAATAAATTATTTCTATGATGAGAGAATTTATAGCAGAGATATTTTAAATTGTGTTGTTCCTTCTCAGATTTTATGGAAAATGTAATTTACCGGGTGTGATTGGGTGTATTGATTGCACACACATTGCTATTGTGAGACCCAGTGAGCATGAGGAGCGGTTTTTCAATAGAAAACATTTCCACTCCATTAACACCCAAGTGGTAAGTCATTTCGTGATAAATTTACTAGATTTTGAAGAACATGATACATTCAAAGAGTCATAAGAGTATGTTTTCCAGATATGCGATTCTGATTGTGTTATCCTAAATGTGGATGCTACTTTTGGTGGAGCCACGCATGATGCGTTTATCTGGTCTCAATGTGAGATTAAGGGGCATCTGGAGAGTCTCACGGAGACAACATATCTATTAGGCAAGTATAAATTAGATGTACATTTTTCAAATGCACCATACATACATATACTTACAAAAAAAAAAAAAAAAACAATAATATTTTACTTTGACAGGTGATTCAGGATACCCTTTAAGAGAATATCTTATGACACCTGTAGGTAATGTTGTAGAAGACAGTCCAGAAGGCAGGTTTAATGCTGTGCACAAGCGTGCGCGCTCCATCATTGAACGCACATTTGGGATACTCAAGGGTCGATGGAGGTGTCTCTTAGCAGCGAGGGAACTGCACTACGATCCAGACAGAGCAGGCAGAATAATCCTAGCCTGCTGTGTTTTGCATAACATGTGCATAAGGGCCGGATTGAGTGATCCGGAGTTAACGCAAGAGGATTTTGAATCGGAGAACTCCCGACAGGTCTCAACATATCAGCCTGCTTCATCTGCCACAGATGCTTTGAGGAGGGGACAAAGGGCGAGGGAGAGACTAATACAATTATTAGAAAATAGTTTATAGTATATATTTTTTACTTAAACTCTTTCTTTCCATACTCAAATTAACCTAACATTAATTAAAACAATCCCAAAAATTACAACTAGAACTAATATCAATTTGTTATAAATAAAACAAAAAATCAAAGCGGTTTAAAAATATATTTATACAGCAATTGCAATCGAGAGTATAACAATTATAGTTTAAAAAAGCTAAAACACTACTTGAACTAAAATAATCTTTTAATGTGAAGATGTTCAACATGTAAAAAACCGTGGAGTGCTTGATATCAGTTGGCTTGAATTTCTTTAGAATCATTAAAAACATTAAAATAGAAAGCACCCTACTTTTTTTACATGATGAACTTGAACATAATTTTTACATTGGAAGATTATGTTTTCAGATTTTTAAATATTTTTTTTTATACTCTTGATTGCAATTGCACTTTGATCTGCTGCATATGCCCGCACACCTCTGCAACAGCCATCCTTATGCCAGCTAGTTCCACGTTCCTTTGTTCTTCAAGGATCAAACGACGTTCCTCTGATCTAAAAAGTCTGTCCCGCACAGAGTTTCCAGCTTGAAGAGACTCAGGATGCCGGCGGTTTTGTCTGCGCTGTCGCGTGGCTGTAAAATGACAGAACATAATAAGCTCGACGTGCGTATATGACCAGTTCATTTTAACGGCGTTCGTTTATGACCCTGTGTATGAACGTGGATGAGGCAAAAGAAGTAGGTATGTAAGAATCTTAGCAGGTGGCGATCTGTAGTTTCTGCCTAGTTAGTGCCTACTTCTAAGAGGAAAGACGAATTTATTTATGTATGTTTTAAAGCTTAACTTAGCAGTACCTATAGTATGATTGCCTGGCACATCCTTTTTATACAACAACTGTATAAGCATAACTGCTTGGCAGCAAAAATAAGAATGGGTTATGTACTCATACAGATGACTGAATAATTATGTTAATCTTAGTTTATTTAATTGAAATATAAGTCTAATTTAGTAAATAAGAAAAAGATACTATACTGTTTGCGGTGTAGCATGGTGAGGGTGACAGGTGACAGAAAGGGTAAATATATTAAATTTACTACAGTTATTACTGAGTTCGTATTATGTACACAATCTGTATGTAGGTACGGATCATAGTAAAATATAGAATCAGTAAAAACACGCTTTACATTAAAAAAATGCTTTACATTAAAATTAAAAACTGACACTTACTTGTAAGTTGGCTGCGTGTTGTTGAGGCATTGCTGACTGGTGGGGCTGAAGCTTGTTGGCTTGTTTCTTGCTGTGTCTGTGTTTCTGTTGGCAAAGATGTGCAAAGAATAAGTATAAAATAAAGAAGGTAAACTAAAGAAAACTAAATGCAAAGTAAATGCTTAAAAGTTTTCGAGTTCTTAAAAACAAAAACTACTTTTACCTTCGTTTAACAAAAAGAAACAAATTTTGCTTTTATGGTAATATTATGATAGTGTTGTGTTGGTTTTCAACACAACGTTTTTTTAAATTAATAATACTGTGTATTTTAATGAAACTGGAATATTATTTAGTAGCACTACATACCATTTAGTAAAGAAAGGCTACATACCATTTAGTAAAGAAAGGTCTTCTTGGTTGGATGGCGTACAGGTAGAGGCAGCAGCAGCAGTATATGTCTCTTGAGATGACTGGAAAATAAAATATGTGAGTTAAGATAATGCCACATTATTTTATTTTTCTATATAAATTGTCACTAATCATCAGGCCACAGGGACACTTTTGTATTGAAAAATTAGATATATTACTTTTAATAGACAGAAAAACAAACAGAAAAAAATACATACATGCTCAACAAAAGCTTGTGATCTTGCCGTGGTCTGCGGTTCACCAAATCCATCTCCCATTATGGAAACTATCTTAAGTTCCCATTGGGAGAGTGAAGGAGCCGTAGATGGTCCACCTCCTGTGGCAGACGCAGACCGCCGTGCAGCCGCTGCTGCCTTTTTTGCCAGATGTTTTTTATCTGTCCACACCTAAAATAAATTAACAATGTAATTGCACACTCACACTCATACAAAAAAATATTGCATAAAATCTAAATTAGTCCTATTACAAAATCGGTTCTATTTTAATACCTACTCACAATCGATCATTGTATAATGTGTGTATATTTGTAAAAAAAAAAATAACTGGACTGTTTATAAAAACATACATAGGTATGATTGATTGTTCTTGTCAATTCACATGAAATGCATACATGCACATAAAATTCTGTAGGTAATTTAAATTGTCAAAATTAAGCTCAACAGACAGGTAATGCAATAAATATGTATTTAATTTAAATTATTTAGATAAAAATTTCATCCAACCACAATATTAGTGACTGAGCGATGAATATTAACATAATTTATTGCAATTTAGAATGTATGATATTCGGGTAAATGTTACTTATGTACAAGCACTTAATAAATCAATTAATGCAAACTTACTTTTTGCCACTGTTTCGTCGTTTTGGTGCACCCGCCCATAGCATTCAGCGTGGTGCAAATTTCTTCCCACAGTCGATGACTCAGCGTACGGCCGTCGATACTCCTCAAGTTGCCTCGAGCCAAATCTCGATGCTCCTCAAGGAAATTGAGGAGAGCATCAATTTGTGCCGCGGTCGGTCCGGACATTGTGGCGTGTTCTTGCAGAGTGTTGGTTCATAACTTTCATTTCCAAACTTCCAAAACACAAACATGAGAAAACTATAAACCCAAGGGGCACTTAACCACGGGTAAAAATAATTTAGAGTATTATTTAGCTCGGTTTTTGTTGACATCTCATAACTTAACTTCAACACTTTACACTTCAGTAAGCACTTGATGACAAACGACCGAAATACGGTTATCGCTATACTTAACGATAGCGACAGATGAGATTTGGTTGAGTTTAATTTCTTTTCCAGAATTTTGCAAAAAAACAACTCGAGCATCGCTTGTGTTTACTTGTCATCGTTTAACTTTTTTTATTTTGACAATCGGCAAAGGCATCTATAAGTCGGCTTCAAATATATTGTTTTTTTGAGAAATATTACGATGTTCGTTGGTATAAATACTGAATTATAAGCAAAATTCAATTTCCGTATTATAAAAAATAATTTTAGTGTGTAATTCATCAGTTAAATGATATCAAAATGAATACTAATGACTATTACAAACATATCCGAAAAACGTACAACTCTAGCACTACATTTTGTTCGGTCCGACACTCACCGAACATTGACTATGGTACCGACCGACCTGAGCCAATCCGAACTTTGTTCGTAGTAGGACAACATTGCAAAGTTCGGTCGTGTTTCGGTCGGTCCCGAACATTCGTATGTGTCATTTCAGAGTAGACCTCCTGGCTTTAGTGGTTATATAGCTTATGTGATGCATTTCATGGTGAAAGAAATTTCTTAAGAAAGCTTAAGAAAGAAAAAAACGGTTCAGCTCCATACAAAAAAATATTAAATCGCAGATAACTTGTTAAATAATAGCTTTATCAAAAAAGTTCCACCACATAAAATATTGCTATTAAGTAAATGAAGAAGCTGGCATCTTTCTTTTTTCAAAGTTAGGTACCTACTTGATTTTTGAGCGACGGAAAGTAAGTCTATGGAACTTCATTTTCAGCCCACCGTGGGCCGGGCCGTACAAAATTGTTCCATCGCCAGTTTGCCACTGCCCCGCTTAGCCACTTAGCCATCGCTCCTCGCCGCTCGCTCTGGTTTCGTGCGCGCAGCCTAAGCCGTTACTGCTTTTTACATAGTACCTACCTACCTATCTAAATATTGATAACTACACTCTTTCTTTTTAACATTAATTCATGTGCTAAGATTTTATATTTTCTTCATTATATTGTACAGACGCCAGCACATCAACCTACTACAATCTGTCAAATTTAATAGATTTTCAACTTTCTCTAAAGTAGATTGGGAAAAATTTGACAGTTTCGGGTAGGTTCACCTGCTGGCGTCTGTACATCTGCCGGTCTATTCTGATAATAATCTCACGGTGATAACTTAGGTGAAGTGAGCTGTCATTCCACCTGCTGCTTGGGACTGACAGCTCACTCCGAGCTCACTTCACCTAAGTTTTCACGGTGAGATAGTTACAGAATAGCACTGCAGATCCGATTTTTTTATTTTACGATAATGCGGGTCTTACGCAAAGGACTTTACCGGTTAAAAATCTGAAATGTTAATCGACTCATTGCTGACTAAACCTAGGTACCTAAACATACCACACATTTTGATAGTAAAAAGTACCTATGTCACCTATCTCTTTAGAGTTTTGGTAGGTGTAGTTATAAGCGAATCATTGATATTTCTATTTCAATACTTAGGTTGGTACCTACCTATCTACTTAGAATTTCTACACTATGGAAAATAACTTCCTGTGGTTCATTTGAGGCACGCAACAACAGTAGAGTAAGTACCTACAGACCAGCTATCTAAATATGCAACACATTTTCGTAAACGATTAGGACAAATTTGTTTTATTTTGACAGTTCAACAACATTCATTGCGGTATTTACGTTGTTGAGCAGTTTTTTTTTGGAGCTTATTAAGCAATGGATTAGCAATTTGTTTAAAAACGATTCAAATTGTAAATTGTGTAGGTATTACATAATTAATTAGGTACTTATATCTATGGTTATACGATATTACTATGGTACCTACAGACCTATCTTTGCATTAAATGTAGGATTGCTGATAAAGTCTGAAACTCTAAATATAAAATTGATGATGCGCAACATACCTACTTGTACATCGTAGGTACCTACATGGAATACAAGGCCTACAACATTCACTTGGTATGGTGGGAACCTACACCTATTTTATTTATTTTACTTTAGGTACCTACCTAAAGTCAACTAAAATACTGAACATGTCTATCATGTGACTGGGATAGTAGTAAAGTAAACCAGCGATATTAGCGAAGAGGCCAGTGGATAATTATTTCGGGCCATAGCCAGTGTAACTCCACAGGCGGGATGCGTATCGAAATCTAAACACGATAAAACAAAACAAACAAAGAATGTATGATTTATTTGGGGTCAACGACCGCTTGTAGTGTAGTTACTTGAAATATGAGAGAAAGAAAATAGTTTTTTTTACCCGACTACGGCGAAGCAAAAAGGAGGGTTATGATTTTGACCGGTATGTATGTATATTCATCTGTTTACTCATAACTTCTAAACTAGGTACTCATTATAATTTGACAAATGAGGTATCGTTGAAAGATTCTTGGTCGTCCACTGTTACCTATAAGCTATGTGACGTCACATAAAATTTAATATGGCGCCCTCTAGAGCACATAAAGTGATGAAATAAAAAAAAATCGATGCAGTGCCGTGTTGGGTATCAAATGAAAGGGCTTAGGTAATACATTCCAAAAAAAAATATATTATAACATAACCCCCACTGGGCACGCGTGGTGGATTATAGCCCACTCCCTCTCATTGAGAGGAGGCCGTGTCCCTGCAGTGGGAACGTTACAGGCTGATGATGATGATGATAGTGATAACCACAAAATAATTTAAATAAAAATAAAAATTATAAAACTAATACCCAACTACGACAAAAAAGTCGTCTCTACTTAGCTCTCGTCTTGATCGTCCGCTGGTTATAGGATATGTGACGTCACATTAAATTCATTATGGAGCTCTTAGAGGAAATAAAGTCATTACCTAAATAAAAAAAAAAGTTATGCCATGTTGGATATCAAAATGACCTTTTCATTTGATACCCACTTGACGAGCACATTACAAATATGTTTTTATATCATATTGTCTAAGTAAATGAATATGTTTAAATCGTTAAAAACAAACATAAGTGAGACTGTGGTCGTACAGCGCGGCTGTAAAATTAATACCGTATTATACAAGTGGCCCTGCAAATACTTTATCACGAAATTAAAACCCCAAAATAATTTAAATAAAAAGTAAGTTCAAAACTAAAACCAACTACCGTACTGAAAAATCACGCTCTAAAAAGTATGAAACAAGCTTAAACGTATAAAAACCATTTTCACCTCAACACCATGGTATAATAACTTACTGTTATTATACCATGCTCAACACCTTCTGACGAAGCTCATAGAGCTTTTTCAGAACGTCCTCGACGATGATCCCCGGTTTGAAGCCAAATGGGGTGGACAGTTGGCTGCTATACAGCGAGCTCTCCCTAGTCCCTCAGACAAAAGCTTCGCTGGATTCAGTGACGCATTCGATCAGTCCCTCCCAGCCATCGAGCTGGAAAGCCCGTTCAGCCCGTCAGTGTCTATGGACACGGACGAGCCCACCACCTCCACGTCAAAGCGCCCCACGTCCCCTTACTTATCAGACCAAGAGGCAAAGTTTTCTTCCTCTTCCTCCCATTCCGACGACGACGGATTCGTCCCCGTCCAAGGAAAAGGGAAAAAGATGAAGAACAAGAAGGCCACCCAGGCCAACAAGGTCGTCGCGGTGGAGGACTCTGACTCACCCCTTCCGTCCCTAGCCCTACCCGCTACTTGTGCCCCCGTAGCTTCCCCTTCCCCCACTCCCCGCCCGATTGCGTCATCCTCCGCGCAGGTTGCCCCCACCCCACCTACTTCTGGGCCAAAAAAGGTCTCTCTGCCACCACCCGTGTTCGTACAGGACAAGGGGACGTGGACAGATATCTCCAAGTGGTATTGCGATCAAAAGATCGCATACACCAGCAGCGCCCGTATCACCCAACAGGGTATTAAAGTCAGTATCCCTACTTACCGCGATTACTTATAGGGAATTTACAAAACTTCTGAGAGAGACGCGTGTCATACCACTCGTTCTCCCTCCCAGAGGAACGTCAGATCCGATTGGTCATTTAGAAAATCCCGAAAGAAATCCCCCCGTCAGATATCCTAGCCGACCTTCAGTCGCAGAACATCCCCGTGGACGAGGTCCACCGTATGCACCGCGGTAAACGCGGTGAAGCATACGACATGATCCTCGTAGTTTACTCCCCGGTAGAGGGTCACCACCTATTATGGCCTATCGGTTTTTGTTTACGTATGAAGAGTAAGTACACAGTACATGTGTGTACCTATACGTAATACCTACCATTCAAGTATTGTTATAAGGTAACACACATACCTGTCTGACGTCATGCAGTGAATATTTATGACACTATACTTACCTGTGAAAGTTCGCCCCGAGCACCGACAGCCGAGCAAGTAACCAACTTACAATTTGCAACCCGCGGTTGACTTAAGACGCTCCGGACCGGAAGGCGTCTGGCATTCTTAACCTCGTAAGTAATAACATAATAATGTTTTGCACACAGTAGCACACCACACGTTGGTGGTGGACTATACCCGAAACTTGGCTATTATGCTGTCGTGTTTGCTTAGATTCTTCGAAAGTGATATGAAAGTGTTAGGATTATGAGTAAATCAAACACGCTGTTTCCGCGCTTGCATAACACATTACATACCTAACTTTTAAAATTAATTGTGGGCCCTGATGGGCCATGCTTCCTCCATGGTTATTGCATTTCACGTCCTAAAATGGACCATCACTAGTCTCAGTACCGATAGTTACCAACCATTAAATCCGGGTCGTAATACATAATAATGTTTATTATACGCTATTTTATTTTGAAATCATTATGTCGCAGACTACCAATAACAAGCGAAGCGAGTAGTGATCGGACCAGACGGAGTTAGATTTTTGTTAGGCTTACTTACCAACGACCTAAATGAAATGCCTGTGGGATCCCAATAACAATAATCCCGACTGCAGAAGATTATGTAGAAAATAAAAAGAACTGAAAAGGTGTACACCAGCTACTTACCTACCTAATTACGTAACACATTTTCGTAAACGATTACGAAAAATCTGTTTAATTTTGAACGGCACATAAAACGGAAAATTTGGCACATGGATAGACCATGACCTGAATTAGGACATATTATACTTTTTATCCCGATATACCCACGGGTAGTAGTAGTAGTTCTCCGCAGTTTCACCCGCATAAATTTAATCTCGATAGACTTATGCGGGAGAAGAAACTGCGGAGAACTGCTAGTATTAATACAAGGTGTAATTTTTATATTCCATAACTCTAGGATATGAATGAGACCATATCAAAGAATCAACTTATGCACATGTTTTTTTTTATCACTATTATTTATGTAAAAACCTAAAAAATAAAATAAAATATTTATTCAGACTTTTTTTGTTCATAAAAAAAGAAAATATGATAAGGTCGCATTTTCTTAGCTTTAAATAGATATGAATGATTGGTTTGAATGAAAATTATTTACAAGTACTTATCAATGAAATTTCATTGATAACAACATCGAGAGTCTAGTGGTACGTTACCTTAAAAAAAATAAGTAATATGCTATTTGATATTTTGACATGGTCTCGTTAATACCCTTAAGTATGGGATATAAAAAAACACCTTGTATAGTAATATAACCGCAAAATAAAAATTAAAGTTATAAAAAGTTAAATACAACTACGAAAATAACGCCAACTGAAAAGATACCCGAGACATCACAGACAGACAAATAAAAAATCCGGAATCACACGAAATCTGTTCGATTTATAACACATCGTTTGACACCGGATTTTTAATTTGTCGGTCTGTGATGTCTTGTATATACCTTTTTAACCGACTTCCAAAAGGAGGAGATATACATACAGGGTGTAAGTAAGGGACAGCCCTCCGCAAACTAAGAGGGTGCATTCAGCCCACATATCTATGATTCAGCCCCTTATTTTGAATCATATTCCACTGACTATTTTCTCAGCAAAATTTTCAATTTTTTTAACGGGTCTTCAGTTACTATTCCTTTATTTCAATGTAAAATGTCATTCTCTGTACGCAGTACTCTATTAATGTAAATAAAAAAACAGCAATGGATGTTGAAATTCTCTAACGAACTACGCGTGAAATCCGCTGTTCAACCACCGCGGGGGGCGGGGATGGCGTCCGAAAGCTCGCTGCGCTGCCATTCGCTACGCGTGCGTTTTGCCACGGTAGCGATACATTGCGTGAAGGGTAATCAAACAAATGAGGTTTATTGGATTCCCATAACGTTCCTGAAATAATTTTCATGTACCGGTCATCTTAGTACTATGATAATACTGAATTCACCCCATCAGTCTGCGGAGGGCTGTCCCTTACACCCTGTATTTTTAAACGTATTTTCGGGCTTAACTGCGTCATAATATATAGAGGGATTTGCAAAATTCTTTTTTCAAAGTCAAAGTCAAATAATTTATTTCAATTAGGCACAAAAAAGGCACTTTTGAACGTCAAACTTTACAAAAAAATAATAAAACTGATTCTAGTCGCCCTTTTTTCTGTTGGAAAGGGTATACTTCCGAGATGGTTCCATATTCATCAGGTCAAGATCTGATGATGGGATCCTGGAGAAATTGAGGGAACTCTTCAAATATTATAGGCACACCTATAGCGATTTGGATATTTTTATAATAACTCGTGCAGTTGCTCTCGGAAAGCACTATTTGGTGAAGTGGAACTGATGCTGAAGACCACAGATGGCCACCGGAACTACTCAATAATAAGTACCTACTTTATTAAGGTTTATTTATACTCGTCACAATGAATAATTATGGAGAAGTGGAGATGATGGTGAAGTACCTACCAGGAGAACTCCTCAACGATTAACGTCCCTGCATCGGGAAAAGCAATATTTTGTAAAAGGTGATGAGCAGTTGACATTAGGCTACTGTAACTTAGATACATTACAAATTGACTCACTAAAAAGCGAGAAATTAAAACTTTTTTTACAAAAAAAACGTACGTATAGTAAATACGTAAGTATTTTCGTTTTAATTGCCACAGACTTCCGAAAAAGTTATTTTTCAGTTTGTAGGGTTTTTTTAAGGCGGTTTTTTTTTAGTAGGTAAAAAAGAATTTTTAGTTGTCGTTTTTGTCTAGGTACACCAAGCAGCTACTTGTGCATTGTTTCATTATAAAAAATGGTTGTCAATTGTCAATGTTCAATATTTTCTGTATATTGTCGTGAGCGTTCCTTTTGGTGATAAACAGGTATTAAAACAGCAGATAGCAATCGGAAAAAATATTCTATTTAGGTACCTAAATAAAGAAATGAACGAAATAATTATTTCCACATTGTTGATTTTAAGTAGGTAAGTCTGCCGGGGTTGCGGGAAAGTCCGAAAGGGATACCGTGGCCCTTGGCATTGCACAGGCAACAGAAGGAACACGGGTGGGTTTTAGTCAGTAAGAGTCTGACACGCCCTCCCGCTCCACCCAGAGCGGGAGGTAATTTAATGACTTCCCACCAAAAAAAAACTAGCCGAAAAAAAACTATTAAAGCCTAGCCGGCTTTAATAAGACACAATCTGAAGAAAATGGTTTGAATCCGACCGCGATTTTTTTTTTGCAATTTGCAGGTCATTGTCAGGTTGTACCGATTTTGAACAAAATACTTATGATTTTTTCAATTGAATGACTTTTATATAAAATCATGACATTTGAGAACAAATCTGTAGGTATTAATGATTATAATTCTGTAAATACATAAGTAGGTATTTGTTATGGTCCCGAATCATATTTTGATCAAGATACCTGACCTGCAAATTGCAAGAAACGGAAGATTTGTTAGGTACCTATGTTAATATCGATGACATAAGTAACTGATGAGTAGTGTTGAGTGATGATATAATTATTAAGATTCTGACACGACTAGGTATGGAATATGCACATTTTAAAATCTAGATTCACAGAAATAGTAAAAGGTGGAATGCAACTTCTGCAAGGGGCAGGGGGCACCAGTAACCTCACGGTTTGGTCATGCGCCCGACTACGGCGCGGGCGCCGGTCGCTGGCGTTACGCAACATACGGCACTCGACGTTCATCTTCTCCAAGCCTTTCGATAATAACCTCGTGGGTAATTATCTAAGTCGAGGATATCGCTGGGGACGTTTCGAGAATATTGCAAGACTGCAAACTGTGCAGTTAGCCTCTAAATAGGTAGGTACTACTCGTTTTAAATAAAAGTTAAAACTTGCGGACAAATTACGAGTTTGTTGCTTGCTTGCTTTTCTCAGGATGTAGGTAGGTTTATTTAAGATTTCCATATTCCTATGCTTGAATGTTTGTGCACATGCATTTGTATGTCTATAGATAAGTAAGTATTTAGGTACGTTCTTACTTGTAGATATTAGTATCTATTGGTACTGTGGCAGGTAGGAAAGGTTCGAGTTCAGCTAGGTTTCTTTTGTCCAACACTGCCATTTCTCCTGCTTAATTATCTTTGTTTTTGTTCAAGGTCGTTTTGCAGACATTAATCGCATCTCAACTGCCACGTTGGTCTAGTGGCCGCAAGCGCTACTGCTGAGCATGAGGTCTTGGGTTCGATTCCCGGGTCGGCAAAGTGTTATTGGGTTTTTCTATCTGGAATTTCTCAGTAGCAGCCCGGAGTCTGGATTTGTGCCCGGTTGATGGCAATAGGGTCGCCCCCTATTGCATCGAAATGTGGGTGTACCTACTACAGGTACACCTCTGCCCAACCCTTCGGGGAAACAAGGCGTGATGTTATGTGTAATCGCATAAAATAAGTACCTACCTATCTACATTCCTATTTTATTATAATCAATGGTTCTTCTATGCCTATATTATTTATAAAATACTTCGCCCGCGTTATATCTTTATAATTAATTATAGCCTATTGTTACTCAGAGATAATTAGCATTCTACTGGTGAAAGAACTTTTAAAATGGGCCCAGTCGTTTTTGAGTTTATTAATTACAAACAAACATACAAAAAATCAATTGATTTCTCTTTACAATATTAGTTTAGATTAGTTCCGTACGGTACATAATCGAACCCGCACCCAGTACTATAGCGGCAAAGCCAACGGCCGCCCGGCCACAAAGTCAAACGAATACCAAAAGTCAAAACTTACACAACAATTAAAGTGCTTTATTAATTTTAATCGAATTTCAGGAAACGATACGTTTGTATTATAGGTATTTATACCTACATGAAACTTTCTCGTAATGTCGTTGTGGAATAAATTATGCCAAAATACTGTCTCCCTCGCTGGTCATGAACTTCCATGCACTCAGTACGCACCTTTAAATACAAGTAAACGACTGTATTGACTATACGTAACGTAACAAATCATTTCTTATACCTATTACCCTTTACCTTAGTACATTATTATACTATCTCTGTTTTCTTTGACTTTCACCCGCCGTACCACATAGTTAGTTATATCAAAACATTCAGTAACACGACCTCGTATCCGATGCTATTGCATTTGTAGGTAGGTATATTGCACAAATGCATTGGATGTTGCATACATGTAAATCACATGTTAGTAGTACGTTGCAAAATATTGTAACTTAAATAAGGAGGCACTTATTGATACCTATATTATGTACGTATTAAAAATATTATAAAAAAAAGCTTTTTTGTATTTAATCTCGCGTGTAGTATTTTTAAAGGTCATCAATCTCATGCAACGATTAAAAAAGTAATTTTACAACTCGTTTCTTTTTTGGCAGGCATTCACAACTTACGCAACACATACATAAGTATACACATGCTTACTATCTATTCTATACACTAAATGGAGGTAAAAGAGGAAGTGTAATAAAATACTACGTAATTTTCGACATTTATTTGATATTCACAAATCTACTTCGTCATAATCGCAATCTACATTCTTCTTATGACCCGTCCGACAGACCGTTTATGCAAATGCGTAAGATTTACATTTACGGGAGTGTCCAGTTGAATCTTAAATTTTATTATTTCTTAATTTTATATAGTAGATATCATGTAATTACCCATATCTAGTCAATATATTGCTGAAGATCTGATCAAGACTTTCGGAGATAGAGAATTTAATTTAAACAAACAAATAAAATGAAGTGTCTCTTTGTAATGTCAAAATAACAGCTTTTACTAATTGCATATGAAAGTATATACGGTAAAATAATATAACACAAAAACGATTTTTAAAAATGTTGTCTGTCTGTTTGTTCCGGCTAATCTCCGAAACGGCCGGACTGATTTTGACGGGACTTTCACTGACAGATAGCTGATGTTATAAGGGGTAACTAAGGCTACTTTTATTTTAGAATAATAATAAGGGTCCACGCGGGCGAAGCTGCGGGCATCAGCTAGTCCTATAATATAATTGTCTATCCTTTGTGAAGTATGTGAGCTTTTATAATTTCTAACATGATTAGAACGTGACGTGACGTGCTTTTTTAACGTGACGATATTATCGTGGACGGATTTCCATACCTACATACATTTTACTTCCCTGTGTTATCGTGATGCCGATGCCGCCGTGGACGTCCACGATAGTATCGCCACGTTAGATGATAAACGACCAAAGTTTAACCTTCTAGTATTTTTTAACTTATACCGATCTTGAAAATAGGTGTAAATATAGTAATAGCTTGAACCCTGACTCGCTAAGGAAGGACATATTATTATAGATAGGTACTTAAATAAAAAAAAAACGTTAAACAACATCATTGCAAACCAGCTATTATTTATATAATTTCGATATTGAATCGAATACCTGCACATTATTATGGTAATCAATTTGTAATTACTACGGTATTATGGAAAAGCCGATTCAACAAACACAAACAACAGTAAAAGTTAGATAAACTATGTGTGTCTATCCAAGCAAATCGAACGCAAAAGGAGTTATCGTTAGCTGAAGGTTGAAAAAATCCTTGTAGCGAGTAAAATTGAAACATTCAAATTCATTCAGGAATCTCGTAAATAAATCTGTCCATATCATAACATAGAATCACGCCTGTATGCTCAGTAATTTAGAAAAACAAAACGGCCTGTAGGCACGGTAATATTATGATAATATTACTGTGCTGTAGGTATCATGGGTAGATATGCGAAGCAGCGTCTACATCATAGCATTGACGACGCGCCGGACGGCACAGGACACTCGACTTAATTATAATAAAATAATTCATATTGGACATAATGTAAATCACAAATCTTAAAATTAATATTTGTATGTAGGTACTCGTACTTAGTTAAGAATGACAATTGGATATTTGTATACCATTATACTTTGTGGTAGAATGTATAGAACTAACAAAAATACCATGTAAAGATTAGAATTTTATTAGAATTAATAAAAACCGACTGCCTCGTTGGTCTAGTGGTCGCAAGCGCTACTGCTGAGCATGAGATCCTGAGTTCGATTCCCGGGTCAGGCAAAGTGTTATTGGGTTTTTACATTTGGATTTTCTCAGTAGAAGTTCGGAGTCCGGATTTGGCTCGCCCCCTATTACATGGGACTTAAACATAACTGGCGAAATGTGGGTGTACTATACATAGGTACACCTCTGCCCAACCCTTCGTGGGTTACAGGCGTGATGTTATGTTATGTGTTGTGTTAATTCTAATTCTAGTTATAATCATCATCCATCTCAACTCCCAAGGGTCGGTGCAATAAAAAATCTGTTAAAAAAAACTCTTGTTGTTATCGAATATTGCAATAAACAAAGTTCGTGTTATGCTTTCAAGAAAACTAGTTTTTACAGTTTTGCTATAAAACAAGCTCTTTTTTCCAATGGCGCCAACGAACGAAGGACCAGAAGGCTCCGCTGTCCGTCCGTCTGTCACAGGGCTATATCGTTTGAATCGTAAGTCAAGCCAAACTCTGTGAAAATTTCAAAAGGCTACCTGCCACCTGCCTGTAAGGCTACTTGAAATTTTCTGTTTGGCTGCTAATTAAATAAAAATATAAAAAAAGTTAAAAATTAAAGGCGGTCCTTAAATTTTTAACTTCATTTTATTTATACGAAATGAAATTGTTCATTCTTTAAATAGGATATTGGAATCACTTTTACACCTCTTATTAAAAAATATGTATATAAAAAATTTGCTAGATGATTTCGGCGTTTCGTATCTGACTACTCTGAGAAGAAAGGCCGAAACAAACTCAGAGGTCACAGTCTCTTTTAAAGTTCAGACATAATCTTAGTCAGGCCATATGAGGACCATGTAGATTAGTGTCTGAAATTTATTTTGAGGAAAGATCCACACAGATTTGAGTGGACCTATCCAGTCAGTGAAAGCATTTGTCAGTAATCATGGAGCTCAACTCAGAACTTAAGGATCTCAACTCGACGAACAATACCAAAGAAAGGGCATTTGGGTAGGTACTCTTTCTTTCTTTCTATTTTGTCTATACTTTTCAACCATGTCAATGTGTATAAAACTGGTATATTTTAATGATTTTACATAAGAATTAAAATGTCAATTAAATATGGTTTTATCATTAGGCTTAGCAGAGCAAGCAGCTCAATCCCAAGCTTTTTTTATCTTCTAAATAATCTGTAATTTTATAGTACCTACCCTTTTTCACAACGTTTGGTTTTAGTACAGCTTTTCATGGTTATGCTATAAACAAAGCTTTTATTTTTACGAAGTTATGATAAACACAAAGCTCCTATTTTTACGAAGTTATGCTTGGTAGGTACTTACTAATAAAATAAAGTTGATGTTTTTACGAAGTTATGCTAAGTATAATCAAAGCTCTTGTTTGACGAAGTTACGCTAACCACATCATTTGGTTCTATAAAACTATCACTGCTTTTTGCTTATCATAGTTTATAGGTAGACAGTACTCGATGAGCGGTCACCTATCCGCTTGCTTTATGCTTATCGTGCAGATTTGACGATGTGCAGTGAATGGCGTGCGAGCGACATAGTCATGCATGAGACCGGAGACTTCTTTGTTTATAGGTAACATATCAAGGATCCATAATTATCACCTGAAGGATTTGAGTTAATTAGGTAAACTTTATGGTATACCTAATTGCACAAACTCGAATAAAATAATAAGACTTATACCTACTATCTAGCCTAGCCCCTAAGGTTTTCTACTGAAAATACAAGTTTCAATATCTAACTCGCCTTAGGCAGATACTTTTATAAAACGATTAATATTAAGTATTAGTAGGTACCTACCTACTTCACCTACTTGGAGGTGTCCGATGCTAAAATAATGCATTTTAAAATGTTAAAGATGGTATAAAGTTAAACGCAAACGTTACAACACGTCTAATTTTGGGGAACAAGGTCGTTTTTGAAGTGAATCTTGGCTAAATTAAATCTAGCATTGCATTCACTATTCACATAAAAATATTGAAGTCGTTCTTTCCATTTATCAATTTTATGTATTATTAACTTTAATAAAAAGAGTTAAAAGTTTTGGGACAGGTGTTTGTACCTTAACCCTTAAACAAACACGAGCCCCTGTGGATATTTAGGAAAAAAAGAGGTTTGTTTCTAGGTAATTAGGGGCCGCTGATTTCATTTTGATAAAAAAAAACAAAAAAGGGGAGGGAACGGGGGGTTTTTTGGGTGGTAAATCTCTTACCATTATCCATTATCGAAATGAAAAAAGCTTAACTATTTTACCCCGGTCACCATACTCAACGTAGGGGATGTCGGTGAAAACGGGTATGTCAATGTCCTATCATAGGACTCTTAAGTGTGACGATGGTGCGACTAAGCTATTTGTGCCTGGTTTTTGTTGTCTCCACAATGCCGAACTAAGCTTTGTTAAAATGAGGTCACGAGTTTACTCAAAGCTTAGCAATTTATTTAATTTGAGTTGTAATTGTGTACGGTACTAGCATTTGTTATGTAAACTCACTCTCGTATCCGGCTACGACCTCCAGAAGGTCTTTAGGTTCTGTATGGTGAAGAGGTGCGGCGTAACGGGTGGGTCTTCTCTGGTATTGGAAGTGAAAGTGAATGAATGTCGGAGGCTTAATTAGAGAGGAGAGCTGCGGCTGCGTCAGTCCCTCCGACACCGTCGCACTATACACCTGTGCCCCGCGTACCGACACAGCCGCACGCGCACCCGCTCAGCCGCACGCAAGCGCATCATCAACTTACTCCGTTCGACATAATTTCAGAGGTACGCGCTGCCTTTATCGACGCTATCATTATTTTTGAAGTGAAATTAACTTATTTTTTATTGTTGTGAGTGGTTATTTTTTATGAAACGGCCCCGATAGCATCTACATATTCAACAATAGATTATTCCAACAGAAAGTTTTAACTTTTCGTAGTGAAATCGTGTTTTTCGCGCTTCTTGAAAACCACATTTTTTAAAGATGAACGGCATAAATACACTTGCATCAACTAATTGAAGCATTTTAGTATAAATGGGTAGTTTTCATACAAACCGAATTATTAAAAATGAGATAAACTTCAGTGAACATATTGGAACTTTTATACATAGATTGTTATTGCACTTTAATTGAAGTATGTAGGTATTTGTTACTTACTACAAAGTGATAACCAAAAAGCTGAATTAAAATCGATTCCCAAAATAGACATGACTTTTTACATACCAATAATTTTCTCCATGGCAGGTGTCTAACCAAAAGTGATTCATATTTGCCAAACAAAAACTTGTGAAGTTACATAACAAGACTTTTTCATTTTTATGTTTAAACAAGCTTCGTGACATGAAGTGAATGACGCGGCTTTCCGTTACCATATAATGCGTCCCAAATCGACGATTTCTCGCACTGAGTAGCTTTTCACGCATACATTTTAAACTCGCAGCAAGGAGGTCAGCGAGGCGGGTTTTGCTTTCACAAATACAACAAAATAAATTCATCTCACGTATCGATTGTCCTCAAGCATTCGTGCTCTGCATAACTAAAAGAAAGCGAACTTGCAATACGGGCTCACCCGTGACCACTTTCGTCAAAACGAGCGCCCGACGCCGGTGTCAGTAGCACCAGCTGAGTGTCGGCGACTCAGCGTCGGGGGGCGACCCAGTCACTTCGTCCGCGCAGCGACCACACCTACTCGGGGCCATCATCTCGCATCATCAGTCTTGCTCACCGCAATTGCCTATAATCAACGACACCTTTATTATGACAAAATACAATACGGAATATGACTTCTGATCGTTTTTCTCTACACAGATGAGCCGGCACGTGTGCCTGGCGGCCGTCGCCTTGATGGCCGTACTCTGCGTTGCTGATGCCCAGAGGCGTCTAGCTCTACCAGACCCTAGGAGCTGTGCAAACAGTAAGTATACCGCAGATTTAAGAGAAACGAAGTGGTTACGTAATCGAAGGGGTTATGACTTATGACACGGAGACGATTACGAATTACACGGTGCCAATTTTCCAAATCGAATATCATCGGCAATTTACCGAATATTTAACTCTCGAAATGGTGTGGTGTAGCCACTAAAGGTTCGTTGTTCTTTTTAACTTTATAATGAGGTTGTTCAATGGACGTGCCGGGTTGTAGGACGCCGGGACTTAAAGTAGCATGTGCCTCTGTTCATTATGTATCAAAGCACGTCCGCACGTAGTAGACGGCAAATTTAGAACATGCCATTTGAACTCCTACATTAGACAGGTACAAAATAATAAGAAGATAAAGCGCAATGAAACTGATCCGTATGATATGGCTCATATGGCTGGCTAGGCTGGCGTGATTTATCATCGATATTTTGACCTGACAGTATACGATACAATAAATAAAAAAAATATAATAATAAAAATCTTTATTGCAGACCACATGATCCATAAAAAAAACACGATTCAAAACATCATAATAATAGAAAATAATTTAAAAAAAAATCTATTATAAAATGCGAATTAAAAATTAAAATTATTACATTTACGCGGCTATTTGTATAGCCACCGTTTGTAGGTCTCGGTAGGATACAACAAGATGCAAGGTCCTAAACTATACTGTTTCTACACGTACCAACCCTGGACATGGAAGATGCGATTCTGCTTCTCTGAATGGCATTGAACGCGTTCAGCCTCGCCTCCGCGAACATTCCAGAGGTACTACAGTAGCGCTTCAACCGCATCAGGTGTCTGTAGATGATATTGTACTGAACACGTATGCCATTCCAAGACTTCCTTGTATACTCAGTCCGGAGCTGGCACGTATAGAAACTATGTTGATACACAAGGTTTAATTGAAATAACTGAAAACATGAAAAGGGGTCATTGTGCTCATCATGGTGAACAACATTTACGATTCGACAAACCCTGAAATCGTCAAAAATACATCAGCTGCTACATACTATGTTCGCTTATCTCGATAAAAATGTAGGGAACCGCTGATTTTCGAGTAGTTCATATTTTGATTTATTATTGAGGTTGTCAGGTTTTCAGTTAAATATATAAATTACTCCTTGTAAAAGATTGTTTCTTCCCAACGAGTTTTCGCTAAGAACTTTTTGAAACGATGAATTCGCACCTGTAAATCACGAATAAAGTAGGCCACTACACATTGCATCTCACGCACCTCTGTAACGCATTCTTGCTCAGTGCTAATTGCAATTGTTTGAAAAGCACGGCGTTAAAGACATTACCGAGAATTTTAAAATTGTAGCGAGAACTTGAGAGATTTTTTACTCAGGCATCAGGAATTATTAGTAATTTTAATAAAGGATTACCTATATCAAAATTACTGATTCCTGATGTGAAATTGCGGCAATTTACGAACAAATACAATCCCTAAAGGAAGCCCTTCGAATTTAGCATTCTCGATCGCTTGAATGCGTGTACTCTAATCCGTTGCTGCAAAAAAACCATAGATTTGTAGTCATTCTGAATACATTAATGTAGAAACTTGCTTTGCACACGATCACACGGCTGCCACGACTATCAATAGGTTTTTAATTAAGTTTAATGTGGTTTTTCAGTCTTCTTTTCGTTTTTTTAGTACCTAAGTTGTATTTTATTAGGCTGATAATGTAGGGTAGGTTCTGACGCATGACCCCGATCATGAGATTTATCGTAGTTGAATAATTTAGTTTTTATGATCAATTTATAATATGGGATTGCTTTTCGCACTACGTTATGGCTGTACCGTTAAAATGCATCTATATAGGTACCTTAAAAACGAAATAAACTTCTTGATCATGACTGAAAGATAGAAACCAATCCTGAAGTCATTGATTTTGACAACTTCATTGGCAAAGTATCTCTCAAAGTATCGCTTGATTATTATATTACGGAGCTTAGACATATGAGTAGGGAGTAGATATAGGTAAGGTACTCTAATGCCAGTTTTCACCTTCATTCAACGCTCAGCGCTGAGAGTTGAAAATCCAACAGTGCACTTTTATTTAGTGATTCATTAAAGTGTCACTTAGTTGTCAGTGAAAACGGGCATAAGTTACGAAACCATTGGTGGAGTTGGGTATTTGAGGTAGAAATAGTTTTATTTATTTGCTGGAAAAGTGTCAGTAAAAGTAACGTATATAATCCCGTACAAAATGTATTAATTTAATTGGTTCATCGAATCCTGCACTCGTTTATTACTTAACTTACTTAGATACTTACTTAACTTAAGTAAGTGCCTATCTAAGTTAGTGATCCTGATCGTACCTACTCTAGGGAAAAATTTCGGGCAAATTACCTCTTTTTCTACCTTTATATGATTCACTTCCAACTAAACAATATTTTTTTTTTAAATACGGATCTGTCCAAACTATGGCTTCATGTCATGTCACAAGAACCTAAGAACCAAAAATAGCTCTCTCACTGCTTATTAAAAGTTTCCGAAAAAAAAGAAGTTTTTTAAATGAACATAAGAACTTAGAATTAAAACAAAACCCAAAAAAAAAATCGTCTCATTTACTAGGCTGCCAGCCTAGTTCGACTGCTCCGCGCTCGTAGACCAGTGTCAAAGGTTAACATCGGGCTGACGCCAGTCACCTCACCTCATGACCTTGTATTCCAATTTTTTTTTAAATCTTGTTACATTAGGCTGGTTCCTTCCTGCTATTGGATAAAATCTAAATAGCGCTAGATAATTACGGTAATAACCTGAGCTACAGGCAAAGAGCTTTCAAACAGGTTACTAATCAAATGAACTAGTAACCTGTAGATATAGGTAAGAGATTGCCTCCTAACGTATTAACGAACTATTTAATCTTAGATTATGCTATGCGATGTTGGCATAAGTACCTAATTAGATATTATAAAGTATTTTTTTTGGCACACATGGGGTGCAATCGACATTTTAAGAGTTAATTCAAATTCATATAGGTAATATAAATAAGGATGAAAATATATTTTACTAGCTGACACGAAAACGTTTTTAAAATTTCAATAATTCATTCAAAAAAGGACGTTTAGTTTTTCTCGAATTTGAAGATTTTCCGGGAAACAAATAAATATCTGACCAGCGGTTCTCAACTGATGCGCTTACCAACGAACAGCATTCCATTTTTTTTATATAGATAAGTGTAAAAAAAATATATTATGTAGTGATAATGTAATAAGTGTTAATTAACTAACGAAATGTTGTAGGCACAGAATGTTTTAATCCTACAGAATGATGCTACGAACGTAGTAACTAGTGGTTTGCCTTCAAAGTAATGATTATCCTAATATGTAAAAAGGTTTCTTAGGTCAGCAGGTGCTAGTTGATTGTAGGTCTCTTCGAAGTAAGCCTATCTACCATCCTCAGAAATCTATAAAAGGAGATTCAGGAGATGATAAATGGTTAGTTACGCTCTACGCTATCTACTTAGATGATCAACTAGTTGTCAACTTTTACAGTACCCAAACAGTTTGTCCTTATGGGAAATCACTGGATATTTCGCAATTCAGAGCCCGCATGGAAGGCGTGGCGCGTCCCATGCGATGTCATTTGGGAGCGCACTGGCAATCACAATCGAACGATGCATTCATGGCAAACTCCCTCACAAAGCGAACAAAGATTCTTTGTTAGTTTTATGTGGCCACATATTACGTAGTGTACCCACATAGAAGTTTACTCGTAGACTCGTTCTCAAAAATACCAGGATTAAATATTGCATCAGCCGAACGTTTTTTTTCTTCAAAATACCTAAGCCAAAATGGCCGAAATCATCATAATTTGAATACTTACATAAGTAGCCATTTATAATAATTTGTTTTTGAATAATTTTGCAATCATATAAAATGAGAAGCTAGACGTTGGTTTCTTTCACAACTTTCTCTCCTCAGAAATGCGAAATAACAATGCTCGTTTTACATGTTGGGTACACACGTAGGTAGGTACAAAGATAAACAATAATCATATAAGCACTTTCTTATCTTAGTTAGCTTTGGGAAGTTCTTATACGAGTAAATTATACGTAGGTACTTAAAGACAATTATATAAGTGCACTTCCAGGGGAAGTAACGTGTTGTGCTCTGTAGCCACGCCACCGTATATTTTTTAATTATGATATAACCTATTTTTATGTACGAAAGACGGTCATGACGTACATGCATTGTTTGTGAATGTACGACTTTTAATTTACAAGAAAAATGTAAATGAATGTGGCGTTGCTGCGGAAAATTCTCTGTAGCCACGCCACCTGTAATCAACAATTGTAGATACAATTTCGGCTATTTCTCTGAAGTTATATAATGTACGAACGCTGTGTATTATGTACACGTGATAAGTATGAAAAAATATGTTAATTCTAAAGTTTAATTCTAAACTCACAAATTGTCCCCATAAAGTGTATTCACATTAAACTAATGTATTTCAGCGATCACTTCAGATTGACAAGAAAATTTATAAAAACCGATTTCATAAATATAAGTTATTTATTATTAATCCGTATTATAAAAAAGGTTACAAAATATTTTACTTTTATAATAATTTAAAAAAATTAAACAGAAAATCTCTCAAACAAAGAAAAATCCGTAAAAAATACATTATACCAAATTTACAGTGTATTTAAGTATCTACATGTTATTATATTATTGTAAATTTAAAAAAAAAACCGAGTTAAATAGATCTTGAAAATATATATATAAATGGGAATTAATGTTTGTAATTTTTTTAACGTGAATCACTAGTAGTCATGATGTCATCTTATCACTCCCATTTTATAATGACCCAATCCTCGATTTCCATTCAAAGTATATCCTATCCAAGTTTAAAATGTTTGTCAACAAGTAACATTTCTAAAGGAACATCGTCCAGAGATATAATTAAATCCAATTAAAAAAATATGAAATTGTCCGAAATTACATAATTTGTACATACTTTTCCATTACAAGCCCATTTTTTTTGGGTTAGAAATGATGGCATGACTTCTCCCGCTCTGGGCGGAGCTCAGGGCGTGTCGAGACTCTTACTGACTAAAACCCACCCGTGTTCCTTCGGTTGCCTTTACGTTGCCAGGGGCCACGGTATCCCTTTCGGACTTCCTTTCGGATTCCCGCAACCTCGGCAAGCAACGGTCCCATCGGACCCCTTCACTCGCTGACATCTCTTTGAGGCGCGCGTGGAACACAACGCGCCGTTGACCCGGGCCTGGTCCTTATCGGACGGCGAGCAACCCATTGCTCACCGTCCGCAAGCCCGCGCCTACGTTTCCGATTCCCGACGCCCAGGGCGTCTCCTCCTGCGGCGGCAAGGGGCGTGAGGGCGCGAATTTTGCCTCTCCCTCACGCGTTCCGCCTCCTCCTTCGCGAGCATTACTGCTTCGCAGAAGGAGGTGACGGCCTCCCGTGTCCTCTCGCTCCGTACCATGGCCGGACGCGAGAGATTCCCGCCACCGATCGCCTCCACGAGGACACGGCGATGCTCTGCCCAAGCCAGGCAGGCTTCCACCGTATGCTCCATCGTGTCCTCCGGGCGAGCCGCGCAGTGACGATGCCCGGGCGTTTCCTCCCGCCTTATCCGAAACAGTAACCTCCCGAAACAACCGTGTCCGGTGAGGACCTGCGTCAGGCGGAAGGTGAGGACGCCGTGGTGCCTCTCTAGCTACTCCTCAAAGGGGGGACTTATCGCCGCAATAGTGGCGTGCCCAGCACTGGGTTGCGACAATCGCACTCTCCATGACGCCATGAGATCCCGCCGGAGCTCTGTCCTCTGAGCCGTGATTTGTCGCGGCATCGGTGTTAAGCCCCGGCGTTTCGCCTCCTCGCACCACTATCAAATGTGCGCGAGGACTTTTGCCTCCAGATCCCATGGTGGCGATCCGGCAAGGAGACCGTGCGGTATCCTCGGACCAGCCGGGTGGCCATGACCCTCTAGAACGCGTTCAACCAGCGGGCTGGCCGCCGCCTCAACGAACCGAAAGGGCCATGGACCGTACGACGCCCGCGTGTAGCCTCCGGCAGATGGCGTTTGGACCCCGACCTACCTTGTCGTGTGGTGGAGGCCTATCTGACGGACAGGGCCGTCATCTACCCTGGTCACCAGGGAGAATGGAACCAGCGAGAGATGTCGTGCGGTGTCCCACAGGGATCGGTCCTAGGGCCGCATCTGTGGGACATCGAATACCACTGGGTGGTCAGCGTCGTTTGTTACGCTGACGACACGTTGGTCCTGGCGCAGAGTAGGTCGCATCGGGCGGCGGCCGATCTAGCGACACACGGGGTTACGACAATCGTGGACTGAATCCGGCAGTTGGGACTCGAGGTGACCCTGCACAAGTCCGAGGCATTGTGTTTTCATGGTCCTCGGAACGCACCATCGTCGGGTTCCCAAGTAACGGTAGGAGGGGTTCACATTGGCGTCAAGTCGACGATGAAGTACCTAGGACTCGTATTCGACAGGTGGAACTTCGTGGAGCATTTCCGACGTTTAGCTCCCAGACTGGAGCGGGCCCGGGCTGCCTTGAAGCGGCTCCTGCCCAATCTAGGGGTCCAAACGCCTCCTACCGGAGGCTATACGCGGTGGTTTAACTCCTATGCCGCGAGAAATCGCGGCTCAGCGGACAGAGCTCTGACGGGATCTCATGGCGTCATGGAGAGTGCGATTGTTGCAACCCAGTGCTGGGCACGCCACTATTGCGGCGATAAGTCCCCTCTTTGAGGAGTGGCTAGAGAGGCACCACGGCGTCCTCACCTTCCGCCTGACGCAGCGTCCTCACCGGACACGATTGTTTCAGAAGGTTCCTGTTTCGGATAAGGTGGGAGGAAACGCCCGGGTGTCATCACTGCGTGGATCGCCCGGAGGAGACGGTGGAGCATATGGTGGAAGTCTGCCCGGCTTGGGCAGAGCACCGCCGTGTTTTCGTGGAGGCGATCGGTGGCGGGGATCACTCGCGTCCGGCCATGGAACGGAGCGAGAGGGCATAGGAGGCCGTTACCCCCTTCTGCGAAGCAGTAATCTCGCGAAGGAGGAGGCGGAACGCGTGAGGGAGAGGCAAAATTCGCGCCCTCACGCCCCTAGCCGCCACAGGAGGAGACGCCCTGGCCGTCGGGATTCGCGAACCGATTCCCAGCCACCGTAGGCGCGGGCTTGCGGACGGTGAGCAATGGGTAGTTCGCCCTCCGATAAGGACCATGCCCGGGTCGACGGTGCGTTGTGTTCCATGTGCGCCTCAAAGAGATGTTAGCGAGTGAAGGGGTCCGATGGGACCGATGCTTGCCGAGGTTGCGGGAAAGTCCGAAAGGGATAACGTGGCCCCTGGAAACGTAAAGGCAACCGAAGGAACACGGGTGGGCTTTAGCCAGTAAGAGTCTGACACGCCCTCCTGCTCCGCCCAGAGCGGGAGAAGTCATTCGATCATTTACAACCCAAAAAAAATATTTAAAAAAATGGGCTTGTAATGAAAAAGTATATACAAATTATGTAATTTCGGAAAATTTCATATTTTTAATTGGATTTAATTACCTATATTTCTGGACCATGTTCCTTTAGAAATGTTACTTGTTGACAAAAATTTTAAACTTGGAGCAGTAATAGGATATACTTCGAATGAAAATGGAGGATTGGGTCATTATAAAACATATTGTTACCGAAGACTGATTACTTAATTCCTATTTACAGGGTGGAAGAGACATCGACGCGAAGACTGATACCATGGATTCAGTACATGATTCTGAACCCGAATGCGTTGAAATTTTTCGTCGGTTATTTAAAAAAAAACAGCTGTTCCATACATTTAGACCGCGTTTTTTTTTTTTAATATCCGGCGAAAATTTTCAACGCAGTGTGGTTCAGAAAGCTGATACCATGGATTCATCCATGGTATCAGTTTTCGCGTCGATGTCCCTTCCACCCTGTATATATTTGCAGGATCTTCGAACCTTTTTTTAAATTTACAATAATATAATAACATTTAGATACTTAAATACACTGTAAATCTGGTATAATGTATTTTTACAGATTTTTCTTTGTTTGAGAGAGATTTTCTGTTTATTTATTTTTTAAATTATTATAAAATTAAAATATTTTGTAACCATTTTTATAACACGGATTTATAATAAATAATTTCTATTTATGAAATCTGTTTTTTTTAAATTTTCCTGTCAATCTGAAGTAATCGCTAAAATACATTAGTTTAATACAATATATGAAATAACTTGTGAGTTTAGAATTAACAATTTTTTTCATACTTATCACGTGTACATAATACACAGCGTTCGTACATTATATAACTTCAGAGAAATAGCCGAAATTGTATCTACAATTGTTGATTACAGGTGGCGTGGCTACAGAGAATTTTCCGCAGCAACGCCACATTAATTTACATTTTTCTTGTAAATTAAAAGTCGTACATTCACAAACAATGCATGTACGTCATGACCGTCAGTCGTACATAAAAATGGGTTATATCATAATTAAAAAATATACGGTGGCGTGGCTACAGAGCACCACATGAAGTAACAACTATGAAAACATTCCAATGATCTATGACTTTTAATTTATCTATTCACGCTCAGCCATTCACTGTTACGTAAGGTGACATTCCTAAAATTACGTTCTTCACGGAAGATAATATAAGTACGCAAAATGGTTCCGGTATAAAATACTTACCCGTTTGTTGAATGAGTTTATGTCAATATTACTAACGCGAATTTTATCTGGTAGGTAATTACCCATGTGAAAATACATAAATGAACTTTCTAGTTACGAAAGAATCGCTTCATTTAACGACATGACGATGGGTTCATTTTGATTGCACACTATAAGAACGATAATATCTCGCATTAAAGCGAGAGTTTTAATACCCACTAACAACATTAATGTATTTATTAACCTTGTATGGACAAAATATTTCTGCTAATCATCACAGCAATTTGGCAATCTACTACTTAAATTAACGATTGCGCTTGAGTACCTAATTTTGCGACCCTGATCCTATCAGCAAAGTAACTAGCTGGCAGATTTATGAATGAGAGTAAACTGATCGATTTATCGATCTGTATGCCTAAGTAGTTTGCTTTAGAATACTTAGATAACAACAGATAGGTATGTCTAAATACCTACTCACATAGATTCACCGCAATGGTTGTGTGAATCAGGACAACGTGTGGTGTTGTGCAAACGGCAAACTTGTGAACGAACGACAAGACGTTTTAGATAAACACCATTTCGAAATTCAAAGTAACTACCTACATCTGTCGCCATCGACTGTTCAATAGGTGTCATGTTTTGTACAAAGTTCTCTGAGTAGTTCAGTGACTTACATGCGGAATATTGCACAATTATCTACACTCTTCCTCACGAGATTTTACTTGTAAGAGAAGAACCCCGCTTACAAATATATCTGTCTGTATGTTGAAAACTGTTAGAAGTGAAGTAATTACTCTACTTACCGAATGTAATTTGTATCCTCCTAGGAGTCCGTCACTCAACGTACCGCGACGCCCGAGGAGTCCTCCACTCGTACTTCTTCAGCTGGGAGCACGCCCCCACCCGCAACCTGGAGGTGGATTGGCTGGACGCGAGGAACATCTGCCGCCGCCACTGCATGGACGCCGTCTCGCTGGAAACTCCACAGGTACGCGAATAAAAACCATAATATTTAGCAAAAAATAAAAAACCTCAACACTACATGAATTAAGCAACCTGAGATGAAGGTGAAGTTAGAAGGTTAAAACATAGAAGATATCCTATTAGTTACACGTTCAAGGTTTTCTACACAATGAAAGTATAGTCTAATACGTACGCACACTGACTGGGAAAATGTTAAGAACAATCGTACATATCCCAGCGAATGTAGATGAACCTTGTGATAATCATCTTCATTATCCATACGGTCATTTAACGCGAACAACTAGGTCGATCGTGACGATATGTCTTCTCCCCCGCCATCATCCACCTGCAAATTGTATGGCCGAAACGTTACCTATCTAGGACTAATTTAATTTTGAATAGCAATTTTGTATTTCATCATGATGAACTGGTATCTGCTACATGAACGTATTTCACAATGATGAATCTTGGGAACAAAGCAACTGAACTCTCAGATTAAAGCGATGTAGGTGTTGCATGAAACGTAATGGTCATATCGTGGAATTGCTTCATTTCATCATTTTGGATTGCACGTAAACAGAACCCAGATTATTAAGAAATACCTAGGTAAGTATGTGTATAATGAGACCTATCCTAATAGATTCTTCTATGTAGATAATAGCCTACGCACATGAGAAGTAGGGAACAAAGGAAACTATGCCTGTAATCTTGTCATAATGTATACAAACTAAAAGGCTTTAATGAAAACATTTAACACATTGTTTTAATAGACATCTATTGTTAAAGTTTATCCGGGTGAGTCATCACCAATGGAAAATACGCAAGTTTTCTCTAAACACTTCCTGTCGGTTGTAAGATGGCAACGAACGCGCACGTCTATTGTTATGAAAGCACGGCAAACAACAACCTTTTGAGTATTTTCTTTGGGTTGTTTTTCTTCTATCCATACAATCGTACAGAACTCGATGTATCCGCAATTCTTGCAGATTAGTAAAGGTTCCTACATCCATTGAGTCATTAGTGCGCATCAATATTCATTAGGATAGATTGATTCGATTTGTAGAGCGTTGAAGACGTCGCGTGAAAGGGGTGCAACGGCCGAGTGCGTCAGTCGAGTGCGCGGAGGCGATCGCTCCGCAAGTAGCACGTGCCGTGGCACAAATTCCTCCCGCAGCCGTGTTGCCCACTTCTAGTGCCGGACGTACGCGGCGGACGTGGACTTCCCGCTGCCGACACACATGACACCATGCCTTACTATCGAAACCCTTAGTACTTACCGGGCTACTTAAAGAAGATACGTCTAAACAATTGTTTTATGCAAACGGGTGAAAATGCAGCCACATAATTTATGGCAGAAACAAGCTTGGTTCTCACTCGGTCATCGATCGCGTCCGTGACACTTGTTAGTTCCAAGGTTTCATGTAAATATGCAGTTCGTGTAGCAAATACCAAATAGCCGATTTATATTGTATAAAATAGATAGCGTTTTGCAAGTTTTAGCATAAGTCAGCACTAGTCATTGGGGAAATCAACAATTCAAGTTTAACACTGTAAAGTAGGGACACGAAAATTCCCATCTGCCCCCCACCATTCGGGGACAAACACTTTAATTTAAAATTATTTTTAGGGGCAGATAAAACTTTTAATTCCCACCTGTCCCTGAATTTTATTTTTTTGCCTACCTACCTACTTACTATATACATGATTGTTTTATTTTTATAGGAAAATGAATTCGTCAAACAAAGGATCGCACGCGGAAACATCCGATACATTTGGACTTCTGGACGTAAATGCAACTTCGCCGGCTGCGACCGCACTGACCTGCAGCCTCCCAATGTGAACGGCTGGTTCTGGTCGGGCTCTGGCGGCAAGATTGGACCCACCACCCAGCGCAACACCGGTGACTGGTCCTACACGGGCGGGTACGGACAGGCCCAGCCTGACAACCGTGAAGCCGCTCAGGTCAGTTAACTTTGGCTTTAGATTTAATATCTTTCTTCAAACTTGTATAAGCGTCTTCACAGAAGAAATACGCAGCGTTCTTTTTCCTTATTCTAAATTGATGTTTGTCGTGCAGGGTAACGACGAGTCGTGCTTGGCGATCCTGAACAACTTCTACAACGACGGCATCAAGTGGCACGACGTGGCTTGCCACCACGTGAAGCCGTTCGTGTGCGAGGACAGCGACGAGTTGCTGAACTTCGTGCGCTCGCGCAACCCCGCCCTCCGCCTATGAGACAACAATCATATCGCACTCTCGCCTTCTAGAACTTTAGATGGCTGACATTGTACAAAACCAAGTGTCTATCTATTATTAAGTTATTTATTAAATCAACAAATTGTTAACAATTTGGATATTTTACTCAATGATAGCCATAAATGCATCCTCAATACGACAGAGTGAAATAATATTATATGAACAGAGAATGTATGAAAGCCACAAATGAGTAGGTTTGTAGCTTTTTGAGCCAACAGCATAATTGAATAAAAAAAATCGAAAGCAACAGGCTCAACATTTATCGTTTCGTATAAAAAAAAAAGTTTACATTAACAGAATATCAACTATTTAGAAAACAGTGTAACAGATTTTTTTAACTTGAGCTCAATTGATACCAATTTAAAAGTGATACGGAGAAAACTTTTCTCTTTCTTGGTATTATCAGTATTAATTTACTTTCGTCAGTCATCCCCTCCAAGCTACACACTTACTTTACACTATAGTTATTTCACTCAACTAGGTATTTAAAATTTGTAAAAAGTATTATTTTGCACGAATAGGATTAACTTTTTAAGTGTTTTAGCTTTAATAAAAAGAATTGAAATATGGTGTTAAAATTATTTTTTATTGAATTATACAACTGCATCAAAAAGTCATACATACAACTGACATCAAGATCAATCTAGCATTGCCTCTCCTTATAAAAACTTAATGAAATACTAAAATAATACACGACATTTTAAAATAGATGAGTTAGATAAATAATAAAAACAAAAATCTTAGGTAAAAACTTGAACAGATAATTGAACTTTAAAAAATGCTATACTTAATAGTCTCGTTTTTAAAATGAGTACAAAAACGAATGAAACATGATTGATATAGCAGATTCAAAAGTTTTATGAAAACACTATTCGGCACAATACAAAACATAATAATATTACATAATTGGAAACTTTCGTCACGTAATAAAACCTACAACCAGGCTTGACGGGTAAACAGTACCTACATGATTTTAGTTGCTAATTCAAGTAAGATTTGGTAACTTTTGAGAAATATTTATTCATGAACCAATTACCATACTCTTTTTTTGTATATTACACAAATTCGAACGCTTACGTTCGATGTAGTCCTGTATTATAATGATATTAACTTGATTGTAACGAACTTGGGTACATAACATAGAAGTCAAATTCAGGAATATGTAGGCACATGGAGCAATAACAAAATCAGGTACTTATAATGCTAATTATATCTAGTCATCCAGCCCGCAGACATCCACTGCTGATTATTGGACTCCTCTGCTTTAAGGCGACTTATCCAGCCGTTTAAATACCTAAGACTAAATGCGAAAGCTAAATATTATTTGCATAGCTGCAATTTATTTAAAACATAAACGAATTTTTGTTTAATTGTTGCGGTTTATGATCGCGCCTCAAACATTGCAAATTAAACCTGAAGTCCATGAAAAAATTGTCACATATCGCGAGTTTGTGATTTGCAATAACTATTCAACCTAAGTTCTGGTGCCCTTTACTAAGCGTTATAATTCCAAGTATTTTTACTAAATATACACGAATTGTTTAGGAGGACAAACCAGTACCTTAATTACGTAACACACGATCATTCATAATCTGAATCATTTTGAAGGATATTGCTAATCCTTTGCCTCTTAAGTTCGAAAAATGTGTATGCCAACAACGTAAATAACGCATTGAATGTTTTTGAACTGTCAAAATGAAACAGATTGTTATTGATCGTGTGTTACGCAATTAGGATGGTCTTACCTACCACCATAGCCAATATTAGCCATAGTATTATTTTGACAAAATTCTTCAGCATACAGGCGTCTACTTTTATTGAGTAGGTTAGTACCTATATTCCACAAATTCATAATATAATACAGCTACCTACTACTCCTATTACTTATGCACAGAAAAAGAAATTGTTTTCCTGTATCCTTTGACTTCATACTAAACAAATAAGGCACATAAAGTAATAAGAACTTGAATATAACGCTGTGACCTACATGTGTAAACTACCAGAGGCAAGCAGGCTTGAAGCACTGAACACGCAATAAAGTTAAACCCTGAGAAACACGCTGATTTATTGATGTGTAATATTTTAGCTTATATCACGCACGTTCTTCAAATCAGTGTGCCAATATCACCCCATTGTATTTGTAATATTCACATCTGCCTGTTTAGCTTACAAATCAGCGCGGCCATAAATTACTAACATACACTGGCATCAATAAGGTAGTTAAGTCTTAAAAATTATAGTACAGAGTGGCGTGTTTGCCTTTTATTTAAATTTAATATTGATTCCTACCTACTGGCTAAAATAAATAGCTATCGAATACATGAGCATACAATGCCTTTAAAGCGCACTGTCTTATTAACTAGTTCTATTAGGAAAACTTGTGCATTTTAATGCCATCCACTCATAAACATCTAATACAGTATGTCAATTTCCCTGAGCGCAATTATTATAAACACAGCCTAGTATTTTATAGTTTCGTTAAATTTACTTATTCTGATTTCATGCAGTCAAAAAGCCCAATGACTAACAGACAAGCATGAGTTCATAACAATAACACTTAATCCTAAACAAAGATTTGAAGTCCATAATCAAACAAAATTTTACTTTAAATCTTAACTTCAAACTTGCATTAGCATAACATTAAGAATAAGCAAGTCAGTCAATTAAAATACAAACTCAAATCAATAAAACCGAAATAAAAAACTAACCCAAACAACTGGGCGTGTCGAAACGCTAAAGAAATGCAGTGTTAACTGACCTAAAATAAGTTTTCATCAACGATGAGAGTTAAAACTGGGTGCTAGGAAGGAAGGCAGCTGACGTCATCGAGTATGGCGGACAGTAGGGGCTTGTCCCTGAGCGCGGCGGCTAGCTCGGCGCGGTCCCACTGCAGGCGCACGCGCCGCGCGCGCGCCGCGCCCCCCCCGCCCCCGCCCCCGCCCACGCGCAGCGCGCCGCGCGCCTCCAGCAGCGCGCACGCCGCGCACATGTCGCACGAGTCCAGCGGCGCGATGTTGCGCGCCGTGGCCACCCTGACAACGATACCGAACATTTAGTCACATACACTCGAAAGCACTATTCATTTCAGTACTAGACCAGCACTTTGCCAGCGACATCGTCCACCCTATATTTCTTATCCTGTGGGAATTTCGGAAAAAAGCTCCAAAAAAAGTATAAACACTTAAGAGGGGAAGAAATGAAAGAAAAGTTGGATGGATTGAGTGAGGAATGATATGAAGGAAGAACGTATTCGCATCGTATAAGTAATCATTCTCGTCTATTACACTTCAAATTGTTAACCGTTTGTTGTTTTCCCTTGTAAATCTTCACCTTATAATACAGTCCACTATCATCAAGTTACCGGTGTTTTAGTCCTCGTACCACCTAGAGGATATACCCATTCCTGTTTACTAGCTCTGGCCACAAAAACTAAACATACATTAAACCTTTTCTTTTTTTCATCTCTTTAATTATTTTGACTTTGGAACGCGTTCATTGTAATAAAAACAACTTTCGATTTCCCGCCATTTCACTTTTTTTTTTCGTGTTTATTATCAAATTACAATAAGGAAAGAGTGGGGACTTAAAGAAAATAGTATTGCAGTCACGGATATCGAGGGATATGCCTTGGAGGCGTGGCACGTGGCGCCTCGACATTGCTAAATTGGGCTTATGTTCGAACGGCAGCTGTACGCTTCATCCAGTCGCTTTGCAACTGCGTACAGTGTACTATTGATGCGTAAAAAACCAAAATGCCGAGCTGTGCAGTAATAATTTGTAAAAATAGGTCTAGTACCATCAACCTGAAGACAAATGGCGTGTCCTACCACCGGTAAATAAACATTTAAGTCACTGTTTAATATTTTAAATCATTTAATAACATGCGTCCGGAGCGATACGAACTAGCCCGAATCTTTCCGAACGGAACGAACGTTTTGGATTTAGAGAGGTGCAACCGAGTGCGTGCGGCTGATTTTATCGACATGCGTATTATAATATTGCAGTCGAATCTTTTTTTACAGAACTCAATGGATTTTCTCATATTACATGTATAGTTTAAGAGTTAAAGGAGATTGTTCAAAACCAGTTTCGAAAAGTTGCACGTATGAAAACCAAATTAATATACAAATTATTAGCTTATTTTTTACAAGCTTTTCACTTCAGGAATTTTATTTTCGTGTCCGGAATTATGATTTTAAGATAAACAGTAAATTAACGATTGCTAGGTACATTTCCGTATAGTCATGATGGACGTTTCGTTTTCTTCATTTGTACGAGTTACGTAAGTATGAGCCTTTACATAAAAACATCACAAAAATTATATTAAACTCATAGATAGCTAAATAATTAGTAATATCATAATCATAACGAAGGTACTGTATAATTATGTATTTTATAGTTCCGTTGTGAAAATATTTATTTTTGTGTTTAGTCTCACGCAGATGCAACTGTCAAGGCAGATGACAGACGTACCGGTAGGGATGACGATTATTCCTAAACAAGATCGATTTTTAAATCTATCCGAATTGCAGGAAAGAATCGATTCAGCAATAAATTGAGTTCTGATAGCTCTGTTCCCGCCATTATTCTAGATCGACAGCTTTACTATAGATAATCACTTATTCGTTTTGGTATTGCCAGCATAATTAGTCAAATGAAATGAATAATCGAATACAAAATAAATTAAATAATATTCTTGGTTACAAAAAACAGAACAAAGAAACTGCGTATCAAAACTTAAAAGTTGCAATCCGCAGGAAAAACATCGGAACTCGTTTTCAAGTTTCGAACAATCGATTAAAAAAATCTATAATTCATTACGTATGATCGATAAAAAAAAACAATTTTCTTGACCTATAAAAACGATTCAAGACCGCCATCCCTAAGCTGCCTGCGGAAGCCGCCATTACTGTTTATACGTCGATTGAGAATCTCCGAATTTGTTTAATTACTTTAAAACTCTGATACTTGTGTGAAAATGAACACTTTTATTTAATAGTATATATAGCGTAGTCTATAACAAATAAAGATTTATTGTGTTTCAACTTAAGACGGATTTCCATACAACATCGGTCATGATCCTTTGTTATTAATATAATTTTGTTTGAAGCAAATAAAGACATTTTCATTTCTATACAGTTATTCGTGCATAGCATAATATTTAACAGAGAGGGTTCCCTTTACCCGGTAATACAATATTTAAAAAAAAAAACTCATTTTATTTTAGCAAAAATAACCCATATTTTCGGATAGGTATATAAAAACAAAATAAATTTATAAAGAAAATTGAGCAAAGCTATAATAATATTAACAATACAAGAATGTGCTAAAATAAATATCGATAAAAATTATCGACCATCGCTTTCGACTCCCTAATTGCATGCGTGTGCATTGAATGTTCGCAAATAGCAAGTGTTTACAAGTGAAAGCCCCGCCCATTCTATGTATGTGTGCTATTAGAAATTGATTTAGTGTAACTGGTTTCTTCTTAGTGTGCGTGTTCAAATTTTAAGTGTGTGTCGTAAGTACACTATTTGTTAATGTTGTAAGTATTTTGGTGGGAGATAAGCGGCCGCACTAGGATTCCTTACTATTCCGCAATGAAGGCATATCTCTGGATATCTATGATTGCAGTGATTTTCTTGCACAAAGTGGAGCCGTCGGTCGTCACTTCGAAAGCTTGGCATCAGCCGTATGACATGTTCGTATATCGTACTATCGACAGATATACCAAAACTTCCTCTGTTAAAAACCAAAAAAAATGGGCGACCGCGTGCTGTTAGAACTACAAAGGCTCTTAATGCTGTTAAAGCCAGAATTCCCCGAAACCCCAATAGGAATCAAAAATCTTATCGCGAGAAATTAAGGCTCTCCTGAAGTTCGCTTATCGTCAATATACAGGACATGCCCTAATCAATCTCTACGGTTAAATCTCTTTAACCGTAGATATTGATTAGGGCATGTCCTGGAAAGAAGGGAAAGAAAAAGAAAGGCACATAAATAACCTCTATAATGATGAAACAATTTTCACGATTGAAGAGCAACAAGAAAAATGACAAAATGTACGCTCAGCTCTACACAAGCCGCCCAAGTTGTCGGAAAGGTACGTGGTCATCATCCTGCGTCAGTAATGGTTTGGTGGGGGGTTTCTTATAAAGGAGTCACAAAGCTTAATGTTTGTGAAGAGACTGCCTTGGATTGTGTTGCGAAACCTCTCAGCAATACACTTTTTTAATAAAAAGTTAAGGTGGAACAAAGAAACTCACATACATTACATGAACCCTGAAAACATACGCTCCTTTTTGGGCAGTCGTGTAAAAATGTACCGTGGACTTTCCAGTAGGACTCTGCACCTGGTCGCAAGGCAGGAACTACCCGAGCCTGGCTCGGAACCAACGTTCCAAGCTTTATAAGCTAAAGACTGGACTGGACCTCGTCTTGCCTAGATCTGAACCCCGTAGCCCACGTTCGTAGGAACGTAATAAAATCGCGGCGATTTTTTTTCGTGCACTGGATTTTCAACGCTTTCTCGGCGCGTCAGAATTTATGGCCGGACTATTAGGTATTAGATGACAGACACAAAGATGTAATTTATAAAATCATAAAACTTTCTTATCTTTTGTTTACATCCCCAAATGGTTAGCGATTGTGGCGACCTTTTAGTTTTTGTCTAAGACATATACAGATAGAAAAAAGGAATCGTTTGTCGCCAAAAAAATTGCAACTATTGTTTTTTAAATAAAATTTACCTACAGGTAAGTTTAATTTTTACCTATAATTAAACTTACCTGTAGGTAAATTTTAAGGAAAGGAAAGGAATCGATTGTCGCCAAAAAAATTGCAACTATTGTTTTTTAAATAAAATTTACCTATAATTAAACTTACCTGTAGGTAAATTTTATTTAAAAAACAATAGTTGCAATTTTTTTGGCGACAATCGATTCCTTTTGATTCCATGCGACTGTCCGCATGGGTCGATCCATGAGGTTAAGCTACGCTTGCCGGGGTTGGTTCGTGGATGGGTGACCATCTTTACATACCGAGACTCTTCCGTGTCTCGGAAAGCACGTTAAGCCGTTGGTCCCGGCTGTCAATCGTGGATCTTCGACAGTCGTTACGAGTCGCCAGAAGCCCGAAAGTCTGACACCAGTCTTACCAAAGGGTATCGTATTACCCAGTTACTGGGTTGTGAAGGTCAGATAGGCTGTCGTGTAAAATACTGGTATTCAGCTGCATCCGGTTAGACTAGAACCCGACCCCATCACAGTTGGGAAAAGGCAAGGCAGATTGATTGATGTAAATATTTATATTGCCTAGGCAATCCTCCTTTATCCTTTCCTTTACCTTTGACTAATAATAGCGTGCAGCTACAGTAGAATCAGGTATTCGTATTAGGCGAATAGTACAATTGGTATTCGTATTCGTAAATCTAGTATTCGTTGCATCCCTATCTATAATTAAAAAAAACCGGCCAAGAGCGTGTCGGGCCACGCTCAGTGTAGGGTTCCGTAGATACCGCCAATGCCAAGGAGAGACCAACCGAACAATTCGATAATACCCGACCCAATGTAATAAGTACCTACAGCGCCATCTCTCGGGGAATTGGGTTACTAATTAATACATAGACGTGCCAGAAGTTTTCGGTGGTAATTTTGGATTGCGAGAACCGATTTTAATAATTCTTTTTTTGTTTGAAAAAAGATACGTTCAGGATAATAAAATATGTAAACGAAGTTAAAAAAAAAATGCTTGCATATACGATTATACTACAAACTTAGTCCAGAAATTATTTTGTTCAACTTTTTGTCTTTTTTGTACAAAAACGGTTGTTTTCATCAAGTTCAAAATGATTTTCCTAGAAAGTCCTTATAAAGTTCTACTTTTCAGTTTTGTTCATATTTTCTAAACTTATGGTTCAAAAGTTAGAGAGGGGGGGACACATTGTTTTTTACTTTTGGAGCGATTACTTCCGAAATTATTGACATTATCAAAAAAATATTTTAGTAAACCCCTATTCATTTTTAAATACCTTTCCAAAAATATATCACACGTTAGGGTTGAAATAAAAAAAAAAATACTTCCCACTTTACATAAAGGGGGGCTACCCTAATAAAACATTTTTTTCCAATTTTTATTATACCACTTTGTCGGCGTGATTGATATACATATTAGTACCAAATTTCAGCTTTCTAGTGCTAACGGTCACAGAGATTAAGCGAGGACGGACGGACGGACAGACAGACATGGCGAAACTATAAGGGTTCCTAGTTGACTACGGAACCCTAAAAACTACTGTATTTTTTAAATATTAGATTCAGTAGTTTCGGAATTTTCTTAAATAACTTTAAAAATATTAATACAATATTTTAAAATTATTTAAAAAAAAATTGAGACCCGCACCACAAGCCCATTTGATATATTATTATGTCACATTTGAAGAGTTCACAATTCGTTTATTTTCGTTACACATCCGTGTCTGAGTCACAAAAATTAATAATTATGTGTACCAAATTTCATCTTAATCGGTCTAATAAATTCTGAGAAAATTGGCTGTGACGAACGGACGGATAGACAGGCAGACATACGGAGTGATCCTATAAGGATTCCGTTTTTTCATTCGGACGTAAGGAATGAAAAAGGAGGGAATGATAGCGTTACGGTTGGCAGGGGGGAATGGAAGACGTGTTGCGCCGACCCCGAGTACCCTGGGACAAGGGCAGGAAGATGATGATGACTTGACCGAAACTTACTTTTTATAAACATCATGCAGCTTCCCCATTACGATTTCTTTCACCTTCCCCTTCGTCAGCATTAACATTATGCTACAAAGTATCAATTTCTGTTGCAGCGGGAACCCGTCCTCAGCGTCCGACTCGATCTTCTTCGATCCGCCATAGACGTCGTTCAATACTTCTAGTACTTGCTTCAGTTCCACTGTTACTGTAGAATCTTTCATCATGCTGTCAATGGACTGATTATCCGAAAACTTTGTCCTTCTCGCGAGCTCTATAACTCTTCTTCCTATGTCTAAAGCTCTCCTCATGTCCCCAGATATCGCTGAGATTTTAGCTGAAATAATTTACATGGCATGTTAAATATAATTTACTTTAAACTTACAAAACTAAATTCGGTATGTAAAGTATTTTTCAGGTATTTTTTTATATTTTTATTTTAAAGATGTGTATTTGAAATATATAATTTCAACTTTTTGTTTTTCCAAGCTGTAGTTATTTTTTTAAAGTTTTGTTTGTGCTTACGTCATAAAGTAGGTTGAATAGCTTATGATCTTTGCCACGTTTAATACATATAATTAAAACTAAACTTGAAAACTCAGTAAAGTCAAACTGTCAAATTGGACAGTTAATATTAATTTGTCAACAGAGCGATTTTTATTTTTACAGTATCCGTACCTTATTGTAAAGATAAAGCTTATTAATTATGAATCGATCAAAGACTATTTGTGCTAAATGCTTCATACCGTCATGTTAAAACACCACAACAAATAGCCAAAACAAATTGTTTGTGTACTGAGGTCCATATTTAAAACATATCCAAAGGGTCAATGTAGCAGTAAGTATCGAAGTCCGAAGGGAAAGCAAGGGTTATAGTGAAAAGAATTAGGTAACTTATCAAAAAATCAAGGCACGGTACGCTCAACGCTTGGACACGTACAAAATTTTATTACAGGAGGCACTAAAGGTCAGTGATTTTTAGAATTTTTGTGAAAATAAATACGATCTTAAAATTTTAAGACCTAAAAAATAGAAAAATAAGGCTTACAAACCTAAAATCTCGAAATGGTTTTGGAATCAGCATAGGTTAATTTTTACTTTACATACCGAATTATACAGCAGATGGCGAGGGAAAAAAGTACCTGAAATAACTTGGGACGACATTTTCCTAGCAGTGGGACAAGACATACTAGAGATAAAATATGAGAACAATTAATAAAATTACCTGCAAGCATTTGTAAAGCGACAGGAGAAAACACATTGCTCTTGTCTTCGCTGGCTAGTACATTGGTGAATATGTTGATGATCTGTTGCTTGGTGTAGGGCGCGAAGTGCAGCGTGCGGGGGCGCAGCGAGCAGCGCGCTTGCAGGCGCGGCAGCGCGCGCGCCGTGAGGTCCAGCGCGTTGGCCACGCCCACCAGCACCACGCGCGACCCGGCCGTGGCCGGCCATTCGAATATCGTGTACAGAACCGATTGGCGCTTGCTGTCTAACTGGTCTATCTCGTCTAATACCAAAAGTCTGCAATCAATTATCCACATTTAGGCATATTTTATTATTTATATAATTACAAACAATCTACTAGCGCTAACTAGTAGATTGTTTGCCTAGGGAGCAAACAACTATTTTTAAGGCGAGTGTTTTTTTTAATCCCGAGCGGAGCGAAGGATTCTAAAGTAGAATTCTGAACGCAGCGAGGGATTCAAAGTACGTCACTCGAGCTTAAAATAGTATTGCTCCCGAGGTGAACACTCTACTTTTCATCACCCTCTATGAGAAAAAAAAACGTGTGCTCTCACGTGTGATTTAAAACCAAAACAAAATTTTCGCAGCCGCCCTCTTGGATTAACGTTTTGACCTCACTATTGGCTTTGGTACCCTCGAAAACTATGATAACGACACCAATGACGAAAAGTTTGAAAATTTTCGTCATGTGTCGTTGCCGCCACCTTGGATTTTCATTTTAACCAAATAATTCACACTTTCACTCTATTTCTTGCCAGCCTGTTACTTGTTCATACAATGTTCGTGAATGATCTCTTTGGTGATTGGAACTTTTACTAACTATAACCACATTCCAAATTCAAATCTATTTTGCTCCCTAGGGATCAAAGAGCTATTTTGGTCCCTGTTTACGAAGAACAAACTAGCTCTTTTTGAATAGATGTGATGAAAATGAATTTAAAAGTTAGTTCTATTTCTGTCAATCATTTAGTCTGACTGAATTATATTTTAAATGAGTTTAGTGCTAAATGTATTTTATGATTTGTGTGTGCAAGTGGGCCTTAAACTCATGTTTTGTTATGTTTCAACTGAATAGGTGATGGGGACACCAATGTGTTACTTACATCATTTTATGTTTCTTTTTTAAATATTTTTCCATAGCATTGAAACAAGCTTTTTCGGTTGATCCAGATGTTGGCACTTGAAGTTCCTTACAAATTCTGCTATAAATACTAGCAGCTGATTTCATCATTGTACAATTAATGTATACTTGTTTGTATCCTTCTCTAAACTGTAAAAAAGCATTTTTTTTTAATTATATTTGAGGAGCCAAAGGAACCCAGCTGGGCTTTAAATGTCTTATGAATTTAAGGATGCTTCTAAAAGCGAAAATTGTGCTTTAATTATCCCTTTCCACTTCATTGAGATCAAAATTACCAGTTAAATGATTGTTGGAAAACTGTGGCAAACGTTGATGTGAGAAAATTGGCATAAATGTAGAAGAAAAATAACATACCTTAGGTAAGTTCAAAATGTACGATAAACTTGCAGTTTTCCCGGTGCCTGGCTGTCCTGAGACATACAGAGATCCAGACTGTTCCTTCTCAAGATGTTCAGTCAAGAAGTTATCTAACCATTCAATCTCTTCCTCTCGACTTGTGAGAGGCTTTAGGTTCTCCTCTTCGCTGCAACCACAATATTACTTTAGTAAAACGGTGTTTAAGCGATTGGCTAGCTAACAAGGACTGTTTCAAAAAGACCTATAAATAGTAGTCAGTAGCAGAGAGAACCTTAGGAATTCAAACAACGTACTATCGAAGAACTTCATATCTAAGCAGTTTGAAAACAAAATCCCGTGAACACGATGACCACATCTGTTACCGCCCCGGTTCTATAGCAGCCGAGCGCTGCAAGCAGAAATAGTCCTTATGGTGTATAGATATGAACTTCTTGGATGGTACATCAGGGTTGGTCGTTTGGTTGCCCAATGGGAAGTTGCCAACGTTACACAACGCATTTTACTTAAATTAATTCTTAGGTTGGATATTTTGAAATTTGACAAAAATTTGCGTTCGTTTGTTGGATAAACTACCACTACATAGACCACAGATGATATGATGATAGATGTCAATACGGCTATAACCAGAAATGGCTTGTGAAATCCTTAGGCTCAATTTAGATTCGCGGGAAAGTCCGAAAGGGATACCGTGGTTCCAGGCAACATACAGGCTACTGAAGGAAAACGGGTGGGTTTTAAATTATATTTTGATTATTGATTATTATTATTATTTGACCGAATTATTCTTTTATACACGTTTTGACATTCACGATTAATTTTTATAATAATTTTTAAATTATTGTATTTTTAAATTTATTCATCTTTGTGTTTTTATATTGTTTTTTTTTTTTTTTTTTTTTATGTAATACTATGGATTTTTATTATCTGCAATAAATAAATTGAATTGAATTTAGTCAGTAAGAGTCTGACACGCCCGCCCGCTCCGCCCAGAGCGGGAGAAGTTAATTGATAATTTTCCACCAAAAAAAAAGGCTCAATTTACATTGCGGCGAAATGGAACATACAAAATAGATAGGTTAGGCACGAGCCAAAAAACAGGTCGTGCGCCTTCCGGAGAATGTACGCGCATTCTCGGGCTTTCTCGTGCGACGAGGCGAAATTGACGCATCCGTACCATTCCGTCCCGCCCCTTGGACCGCGGCAGGGCGTGTCAGACTTACTGACTAAAACCCACCCGTGTTCCTTCAATTGCCAGGGGCCACGGTATCCCTTTCGGACTTTCTCGCGGCCCGGATGTATATTGGGCTTTATGAACCAACGTCGGGTCGTAGGACGTACGACGGGTTAAAAGGTAGTAAATATTGAGGTTTTGTAAGTACATACCTGTCATTCCTTGAAATGAGGTTGTTCACCTTTCTATCTTTCCGGGAAATCTTTACAGGCGTGGAATCTGAAAATAAAATTTACCAACATGACTAAATGGCATTGTACTAAATACTCGTATGTAGCTATAATGATGATCAGAAGTAGGTTGGATTATTACTTGGAGTTATCGGTACATTACCTAAAACTCGCAACAATTTGTAGCTTTTTTATTTTTTACTACCTAGTTAGGTAGTAGACAAGCTACAAATTAATGAAGTAGGCTCTGACCAAAGTCTATCGAGGGTTAGCTACCAAGACAGTCGTTTCCTAATAAATAAACTCATAATCAAACAACCGACTGTCGTGTCGTTGCCACAGTCAGCTGTACATTATAACCGATTTCTAAAAACCCTTCAAAGTGCGTGTCGGACCACGCACAATGAAGGGTTCCGTAGTTGGAAAGAATGAATCGTAAGAACAAACTTAACTTTGTAATTGAAAAACAAGTTCTCCCATACGGAATATATGTGAGAACATGTTTTTTGTAACCGCAAATTTAAGTTGGTCAATTATTACTCGTAAACTTGTAAAGCCCACCTAAGTGTGATAGTTTTCCTTTAAACTTCGTTATTTAAAGGTACTACTCCGGTGACATTTGAATTTCTAACTACAACCGTTTAGTTGGTAGAGGGGGGGACACTTGACTCTAACGAAAATTGGTCCTTTAAAGCTTGATAAGTCACGAACTGTTTACTTAATCAAAATTTACATGTAGGGGAGGTACCCTAAATAATTGTTTTTTTCAAATTTTTATTTTACTACTGTTTTGGCGTCATTAGCGTGTATACTCATACTAAATTAAAACTTTCTAGTACCAATAGTTTTTGAGCTAAACCGCGGACAGATAGACGGACATGGCGAAACTATAAGGGTTCCTTGTTGACTACGGAACCCTAAAAAATGAGGTTATCAATTCGGATGTTTATATAAATATTTTTTTATGTATGTTCGGGCATAACTCAGTCATATACAGGGTGTATTTTTGAGATGGGGCAGTAAGGACAGGTAGGTACCTTAACCGTTGTCGCTACAAGAAAACGGTCTTAGGAGACTGTCCTTAACTTGTTGATCTGCATTCACAGATTATGAAAAAAAAAAATGTTCAGTCATCAAGAAAATCGGCTGTTTTCAGAAAAACTTTTTTTGATGTCAATCGATCCTTTTTCTTTTAAGGATCAAAAAACTCTATTGGACCAATTGATGTTTGAATACTAACCCATCCTTTAAAGACGGATTAACAAAATTCTTTTTTTTGTTTGAAACTGTATGCTGTCGAGGTGGTTCCATATAAATTTTATTATCTTAGCTTAGCTTCATTAATACGTATTTTTCCGACTAGGTCTAGAAATTCGGAAGTCAATGTCTGGTTTTGAATTTTCGTTTTTTGCCACCGACTTCCGAAATATAGTTTTTTTTTTTTCGTAGTGTTTCTTTGTTGGAAGGCGGTTGTATAACTTAATTTCATGGCGTATGATACGTCCAGTTTCGCTCGAATGTATGAAGTTTATTTATTATTGCGGAATAGAACTTTTTCCACTATTATTTTTCAGATTTGAATATAATTTAACTCAGAGGTATCATCATTTCTGGATAATAGACTTGGCAGTCTTACCGTCATCAATATTTTTCCTTAAATTATGTTCTGTATAATGTCTTTTCAATTTTCTTTCGCTAGAGTTCCTAATATTCAATATGTCTTTATTTTCGTTTGAGGCGACATCATTATCATCATCCACATATACCTTCTTACGAGACCTGAATGGAATAGTCGCCTGGACACCAGCCATCTGCAATAAGTAGTTTTATTAATAACGGTAGTACTCATAGAAATAATTACAGTAATAAGTCAATGCTGAATTTATGTAGGTACCTTTTTTTCATGCTGTATGTTCAATTAAACATAATCATGAATTGGACATTCGATTTCGATTCGATTATTGGGAGTAATTTTCAGGACTTTCAAGAAAAACAATCACGCTGGGATCTTATATTATAATTATAAATTAAATTACATTTCCAACACACCTTTTACATAAAACTTAGAGAATTATGAATATGATTAATTACATAATTAATTCGATATTTAAAAAGACAAGCAATTTATAATTATAAGTAAATAATTAAAATAAATTCATTTTCACTAGCTTGATTTTTCAAATAGTTTCGCAGAATTAATAGACCCAACATAACATACAGGTGCGTATAATATGTGAAGCTATTATTGTGGGAATCATCTCATAGCTTACATGCAGCAGTTGGAATAATACATAATTAAATGACTTGAATACGTCAGAAAAAGCTGCAACATTTCTATGAGGTTGCTGTACTAGTGTTTTTAGGCTTGTATGTATAAAACCTGCAAAAAGCTGTAATATGTTCGAAGCTTTTAAAACACAGTTTATGACTGTAGTACGGTCAGCAACGAATGTCAATTCACAATGCTACTTTTAAATATAATCAAAATTATTAGTTTTGAGCATTTCGTGTAGGTAGCTAAGAGTTTATATTAAGTATTAGAATTAATTTATAGTTCCAAAGGGGTTTGAACTTTTTTCTATGGAAGCTGGCATTTCCAATTCGTTCGATGTAAAGATCTTTAATTCGAGCACAAATATTTTAAACGTTCAAAATCTAGTCGCAATCTCATCCGAGCGACAACGAATGGCAAAAAAGTGTATTTTACTATATTTTTGACGGATTGCGACTAAGACTAGAATGCGAATGTTCTTAAAAATACGGGAAATGGCCCTCTTGATGTTTGGGGGTAAAGTTCACTGCGATCAGTGCCTCCAAATATCTAGGTAACGATACACTTTAGGACACTATATCCCTGGTCATTTTCTATTTGTTTAGGTGTCCTCTACCCATTTATGAAAGTTTCATCATGCGCCGCAAATTTGATGTTATTTTTTCAATATTTTCCCCTTTCTATGTTTTTTTTTTTAACTGACGTGTTAATCGACTCTCGTTGCTGTCGATATCTCGTTGAACACTTTTATTACCACTCATGTAGTCCCAAGAGTGCTTAAAACATAAGCTACCTAATATTAAAAACCTTATTTTAATATTAACAGGGCACAAAGCTCATTAACCACAAGAATTTATTATAATGACATTATAGACCCAAAATTATAAATATAAAATTTAACATACAATTTATCAGATCACGTTATATAAAAATATCAATTAGTCTGTTATTTACATAATGATTTGATGTTATATACAAAAATAATAAGTTAAAAACATGTAAAAGCTGGTAGCTTTCTTTTTTCATTCTTCCTCAATAAACACTTAAACAATAAGTAAATCATTCATTGTAAAATAGAACTTAATAATATGTTAACAAAAAGATAGATTTAAAAAATCAGCTCAGTACTCCTTATTAAATTGTATTACGCTAGAATTGAACCTGAATTTTGGATCACCCAAAGGATAAACTGAGTGATATGACAGCATTAATAAAACATTGGCCTTATTGGTAGTTAAAATGAATAGGTGCATAATACTGCCTATATCTACACAAACAGATAGTAATAAAATATGTTGAACATGCCATGAACTTAATACAGACCGTTTTTCGTCTTACAATTTGCCAGACACTAAACAAGACACAATATAAGTTTTATTGCTATCACATATTAATTTACTATCAGACAATATGTAATATATTTATGTTTTATTAAATTAGTACAAAAAGTAATTTATCACTCACAATAAAACTTCACAAGGGATTCCTGCCCCTAACAAAAAAAATCACCAGTTTATTTATACACATATTATCACTGTTTGTCTTTATTGTTGAAGTCATTTTGAGACTGGTGGGCCATGTTTGTTGATATACTTTTAAATAAGTCTATCTGCCGTTTGGCTTCTAGCCAGGCATTCACTTCCATTTGATGCCTTAGTAGCACATGGTGATGGGGCATCAGTTGTGGTTGCGTTTGAGACATTCGATAATCCGCCGAGACATTCATAGTGGAATTTGTTTTTTGATTTGGTGTTATAGGCTGTCTTATTCCTGGTAATTTTCCTATTGAAGGCATGGGTTTCAATCCAGGCTTAGAAGTCCCTGGTGATGCTTTTGATAGATCATTATTTGCAGAATTCATATTGGGTACTTGAGTACTAGTAATCTGGTTTGACTGGTTTATGTTTGGTTCTGGAGCAGAACTACCTGCTTGTTTTTCTTCCGCTATTACTAACTTTGGAGAAGAACTAGGTGAACGAGTTTGCGACCTAGGTGAAGGTTGTGCTGCACTGGGAGGTGTATGAGGAGCAATATGAGAACTTGGAGAAGCAATATTCGGACTCCCACTGGAAGGTTTCATTGGATTTGTTTTGGTATTAGCCATGTCCTGTCTGTTGTGCATCTGAGATCCACCTGGGCCACCTTTGTCCAATTTTAATTGATTTATGTTAGATGTTGAAGGAATTCTTAATGGGCTAACACCAGAAGTCAGAGGTCTGTTTGTAATACTACTGGGAAAAACATTACTTTGCGGCATAGTCAGAGGCATACTCTTAGTTGGAAGATTTTGTTTCTTAGCCAAATTGTCAATAGATTGCATGGTTTCAAATGCTTTATGAAAGGTTTGTTGTTGTGCTAGTTGATTTTGGATGTTGTGAGGAGTAGATAAATCCAGAGCAGTGCTTGGCTTGGTCTCTAATACAGGCATGTTACTGGTACTGGACTTGTTTACAGGATTGTTGGACTTGTTTGCTGCATTAAATGATTTTGGAGTGGCAGGCACAAGTTTAGGAACCTGTGCTTTGTTTTTCGGCAACTTGGATTTTTTATCACTTTGCAAGCTTTGTAACTGCTGTTCAAATGTTTGCTGAAAAGTAATAGGAGCTGAAAAATTTCCACTTTGTTTTCCTAATTTAGTATCAGAAATAGGCTTCAAGTTAGGAACTGGGCCTTTAGCAGAACTTTCTGATGATTTAGTTGGAGGTTTAGTTGGTGCTGCAATATTATCTGTTTTACTTGGTTGACCTGACTTGGTTTCATTATTACTCTCAAGTTTTTGTTTTTTTGTTTCAGTATCTGGCAATTTTAATATTTCTATATAGTTATGTACTGGCGGACTTGGTACTTTATGGGTAGTGTTACTAGCACCAACCAAGTTTTTATTTACCATACTTTTCTTGGTATCAGGATTTGTTGTGTCACCAGGATTTCGGGAATCTAACTTTTGATCAGTAAGTGTAATAGACAATGATGATGGTATATTAATTTTACATGAATCAAATAAAGACTTTAAGGGATCACCAGATGGTTGTGTTCCTGTGATTGAAGAACCAAGGGAGGATTTAACCTGAGATAATATTTTAGTTCTATCAATTGTAGGGTCACTGTTATTTGCTAATAAATCCATTCTTACTTTATTTACAGGTTGTCCTTTGTTTGACATTGGAACACTAGGCTTTAAATCAGGCATCTTTTTAACTGGAGCTTTTTGTACTTCATGCTGCTTCAAATTTGCTGTTAGTTCAGGCTTTGGTATTTGAAGTTTAAGTGGAGAAATTGTTTTCTGAGTTCCAGGGTGTGGCTGCATGGTGGTAGGAATCTCATTTGGGGGTTTGCGTTTAGGTGATGATATATTTTGAGGCACTGAAACTGTCCTTTTGACTCCAGGACTTTCTTGTTGCTTTGTACCTGTGATTTGCTGCTTTATGTCTTTTGATGGAACAGGTATGGGGGTAGGTAGTTTAGGTGTCCCTGGAGGAACTTGGGAATTTTTAGAGGATACTTCCAACTCTTTGCCTTTTATTGCAGTGTCCAGTGCTTTATTATTTTGGCTTGTAATAGTCACATTTGCAACACAAGGAGGACTGATTAAATGGCTTATCTTTGCCTTTTCAAGTTCAATTTTTAGTTTTTTTAACTCTGGTGTATGCGAAGTTGCCTGATATTTTCTTTTTGATGGTTCCCCAATCTTCTCTTCTAATTTTGGAGTATGAGATGGATCCTTAGATGGTGCATCAAGAGAAATTATTTGTTCATCAGAAGATTTTACTGGTGATGATTTAAGTGGCAACATACTTTTTGGAGTAAGCTCAAAAGAATTTAGAAATTGAGACTTTTCAACTTCTTCATCATTTTTCTTAGAAGATGTGACAGAATGTTTGACAGGATTTGTAGTATCAACCAAATCTTTACTTTGTTGTTCCATTTTTTCATTATTCTTAGAGATGTCACTTGCATGTCTAATACCATCATCGGGCATTGGGCTATCAGTGCCAGAAGAAGCTTCAGAGCCCTGATCATTCAAATGGGGAGCTGGACTGCTTGCATTTGTATCTTCAGTTGAAGCAGGACTTGACTTTCTGTCGCTTAAATGACAGGAAGCCGAGCCTTTCCTATTGATTTCAAAAAGCCTATTTCGAATAGCTACATAATCTGTTATTTGGTAGAAAAAGCGCATTGGCTCATTCCTCTTCCAATTGTATATGTAAGCTATGTCCATCAAAGTATAGTAATCTGGTAAAGGAACTCTCTTGTACAAGATATCAATAGAAAATTGGGTGCTATCAATATCAAATTTCATGCTTAAAAATTTTTTGAGATGATTTACATTGACAACAGCAGGGCACTGCAAAAACCTTCTTGGTGTGGCTGATACGAGTTGCGGTTCATTGCTGTCAGATGATTTGCTTGATATACTATCAGTGTCAGTAGCATCAGCATATTCTAAAGAGAAGGATATCACATCTTCAGGACTGAAAATAATTCTTTCAGTGTCTTCTCCTCTCTGTTCAGGAGTAGCTGATGCAGCAGGGCCAGGTCTTGAGGAATAAAACTGCTGTCGTCTCTCCATTTCTTTTTGAAAAAGTCCTGGTACAAGTTTATAAACTATGTCTTGAAGTGCTTTATCTAATTTAATATTTGGCTTAGCAGAATTGATCATCATTTCACATACAGGGCAGTAACTCTTTGCTCGCAAATGTTTGATGATACAACTTCGACAAAAGGAGTGTAAACATTCCACAATCGTTGTTGCATCGATGTAATAACCCCGACATAGAGGGCATGTTAAATGTGCGTTGACTTCACCAAGTAAGGTTCTCTGAGGCACAACTGCAGCACTATTCTGCTCAGCCATTTTCACAACTTTTTTCTCAGGTTGTTTATTAGACGTAACCATTTTCAGGATCCACTGTTACTACAATAATAATGTATGGGCACACGTAGCTGTTATTAGTACAGCTAATGAACAGAGCATAATTTGACGTGTTTGGGGAACTTATCACTACCGCACTATAGATTCAACGCTTCATTTATTTGGAAACTCATTTTTTAAGGAAATCAATCAATATTATTACGGACAAAGCCTTACAATAAAAAGTAGAGGACTCAACTTTATCGCATCGCCTATCGCCATGAAAATCGATTATGTTGGTAACACTGTTTTATTTATGTTCATAAAACACGACAAGATCATATTTCTTTAATTACACGAGTAATCCTAAAGAACATTTATCTGCAAATACTTACCGTGTCAATATGTTGAGAGAACCAATTTAAACTCTGAAACAGTAAATAATTACTTGTTATAACTTTTGGCGCGAATACGTTGAGTGTTCCATGCAAAATGTCAATTTTCTTTATATCAATATCAATTTGATTCTTCATGTTGGTACAAATTTTGTTTTTTAATGGCCTAATCGAGGTATCAATCCATGCAGCCTGTTACATGACTTTCTCCACAGGAAAAGTTCTATCAGCATCTACGTACCCAACAGGTTTCGGACTCGAACGATCCCATAATTCGCATAAAAAAAACATAAATTAATAAAGCCTGGCTTATACAAAACGATTTAGTTTGGTCTTGTGGTGGCGGCAAAATGGGGGCGGTCACAGTTAAGTAGTCCACCACCGCCACCGTCTCGGTTTGTAACATAACATAATAACTCAAACTCAAACTCAAACTCAAACCATTTATTTCAATTAAACCCTTTACAGGCACTTTTGAATTGTCAAAGAGTCAGTTAGTCAGAAAGTTGAAGCTAGTTGCCCATTCCAAAACGTAGATCTCTATGGAGAAGAACGGGCAAGAAACTCCAAGGACACTCTTTTAAATATCGAAATTACAAAATCCTGGGTACATTACTCTTGTTGATTCTATATGTGAGAACAAGATAAAAAAAAAAATATATATATATAAATCAAAAACGATTAAAAATAAGCCCTGGCAGATAAGAGATGACCAGTCTCAACTGACGGCGCCCGTTCACGAACATGACGCGTGGATCAGCACCATCCAGCTCAACCATTTTGTAGGGAACCGAATGATCCAACACACTCGCCACCATCAGCGAGACATTTAAGTGAGCATGACATACTCTCAACTACCCTGCTCTTTCAAGTCAAAATCAACATAATAACATAGTAAAACGACTCCATGGTACTCACATTTACAAAAATTGAAAATAAAAATGCGTCTAAGTTATACAAAACTATAGTTTGCAAGAATTTTACCACCAAAAGAAAGAAAATCAATATTATCTATTGGAGTATTCAATAATTAAAACTTAGTTTAATAAAAAAAAAAACAAAAGAAACAATAAGTTCGTAGTCAGAAAAAATAAAAAAGGGGAAGCAACTCTACCAATTTTTTCATTTTTAACTAGTGAGCCCAAGTGGCTGTGGAGCAGGACCAGCATTTAGCCAAGCATTTTTATCTACGATATAATCATCCAAGTTATAGTATGCTTGTCTACATAGTGTGCGTTTAATGCAAGTTTTAAATTTCTTCTCATTTAGTTGAAGAATATCGAGTGGTATTTTATTATAACATTTTATACAGTACCCCATAAAAGAAGTGTGTACTTTAGACAATCTGAAACGTGGTTGATCTAATTTGTTCCTATTTCTTGTGTTAAAATTATGCCTGTCACTTATCTTACTATAGAGATGTAGATTTTTTCGAACATACATAATGTTTTCATATATATACTGACAAGGTACCGTCATGATATTAATTTTCTTAAACAGTTCCCTAAGAGATTCGCGTCTGCGGAGGTTGTAGATGGCTCTAACAGCCCTCTTTTGCAGAATAAATATAGAGTCAATATCTGCGGCCCGTCCCCACAGCAAAATACCGTAAGACATGATGCTATGAAAGTAACAGTCGGAGTAAAAGAAAAAATTAGTGCAGTTTCAGTGTCTGAATTATCGAAACATTTGAATGATTCGATAATTCAGAAACTTAAATCCTGTTTTAAATTCTTACACAAATCCTATTCTATATAATTTTTTTTTGCATAAATTTCTCGGTCGGTCTACGGTTTCCTAGAAAAGCGGTGGCTGCACTTGACGGCCGTCAGCCGCAGTGAGTGCAGTGACGTCTGTCATGAAAATGATAATAGCGATAAAGATTTAAATCGTTAGATTAACCCTACCGCGTCAAATTATGGTCGCGTTTCTGATTCGTTTTGACACCTCTTACTACACTTGTTTATCATGGAAACGCTAATTAATCATGTGTGACCTCACTTCTCAGTATGGTCACTTTTTCTTGTGACTGAGTACGGGGGCAAATCAAGCGATTTAAATCTTTGGGGCGCGGGATTCGCTTTACGGTGTTTTAACAACGCTTTCTAGGAAACTACACCAACTTATTTTCATAATCAAGTTTCAGTATCGTTACTCACTCGTAAATTGCGGACGCTACGTGAGCGGTCACCACTCTTTTATAAAAGCGTAGCTTTCAGTGGCGGATTTTTTTTTAATTTACCAGCAGGCTGAGTAGGCTCGAGCCTAGGGCGGCAGATTTTGGGGGCGGCAAATTTGGGGAACTCTTTTGTGCAAAGAGTCGGAATTAATGAACAAGATTACTTACGACAACATCATCGATGATTTTGCCAACAAAAAATCGCGCAAAAAGGCATTGTAACGAACTTCTATTTCGTCGTAAGTAATCTTGGTCATTAATTCCGACTTGACTGAGTCGATTATTTTTAACTGTTTGAAAGCGCAATAAAGATTATTTATTCACGTTTACCAAATGTTCATTATTGTGTAAATAGCATACATAACCCCGCCCATACATGATTGAGCTTCGATTAGCTCAAAAATATACCGAAAAATTGTTTTACGTGCAATTTCAACGAAATTGTTGGATTGTAAAAATAATGTATGATATGAAAATTGTTGAGGCAAGGGCGGCAAAAACTATTCAGCCTATACCTTGAAAATTTATAAATCCACCACTGGAAGCTTTAGTCCGTCAACGAAGTTAAGGGTCCGTCCGAAAGTAGTTTGAACGAGCTCACTTTTTAGACACTGATTTTTTTGCAAAATATTATTGGAAATAAATACCTACATAAACTGAGAAGACCAGTAGGACCGGTAGACCCTGAGGTCTTTTGAGAAAGCTTAAGCAGGGCGAAAAGTCAGGTGCGGCACGAAAGAGAACAAAAATTGAAAATATATATGATATTTTTTTTAAACGAGCTCCATGGTCAGGGTCCACTTTTAGATTTCCGAGCAGAAACGGATAAATTTAACGTGGTCTTCAGCGCCGTTGAATTTTGTATTGTATGATCGTGTGCGGCCTGATGCGAATAGACAGCCAAATCTGACGAAGAGATGGTGGGCTTTTTCTAAACCTGATGACTGAAAATTCAGAAATGGATAATTTTTTAAGAGCATATTCAAGGCGAACAAAAGTTGTTACATATACCACAACCCAACACAATGACGGGCGCTAATTTGTATGAAAATGAATAGTCAAGTCACGCGGACCACATTTGGTCGTCAAAACCGTGTGGGCGATACCAACCACATCAAGGCGACGTCGCAGCCACAACGCAACCACAACGTTGTGTCGATGCGACGCGGACGTCAATGGCACAGCTGTATTCGATCTGTCTACAAAGACTAGCCACAACGTAACCACATCACAACTACTAGCGTCAGGCCACACACGTTCATACGAAAATCAATGGCGCTGAAGACCACGTTATTTTTTGTCCTGGAATCTGAAATCTGAAAGTGAACCTTTGACAACGGGGCTCGTAGTTGAAACTATTGATATGTTTGGTGTTTTCTCTTCATGCCGCCCCTACTCAGCTATCTACTTGCTAAAAACCCTTTGGGGTCAAGCTTCGTGCAGACTAGCGCGACGCGACGGCGCCACGCGACACTGGTTATTGTTATACCGTGAAGTTTTCTTGGAAGTTGTATTGTTCGAGTAGCGTCGCGCCTTCACGTCGCGCTGGTCTGAACGAGGCTTAACACGTAAATCACACAGTTTGACCGTCTAGAGGCCCTTTATATAAAATAAATTTATATGCTGGCAACATCTGAACTTTTTGTCAAACTCACTAGCAACTTCGTTGTAGACCTTCTTTTCATTCAACGGAGTCTCGAGCACAGACTGATATCTGCATCGTGAATTTTAGTATCAATCACGTACTCCTTTTGAAGGAGGAAAGTTAAACCTTTTCCTTCTTAAACATGAGAGCGAAGGTATATATCTATTTGTGAAGTAAAATAACGTTCTAGCAAGTTGTTTTCATCAACATGTTATGTTTGGCTGAACCGCGTTTTGATTTGTGGTGTATTTCAATTGTTTCAGTGGCGTAAGAAGCGCATGCGAAGGCTAAAGCGTAAAAGGAGGAAGATGCGTGCGAGGTCCAAATAAAATGGTATGTATAAATAATTATTATTTTAGCACAGGCCCTTTGGCTTGTCTCATCAAAACTTCCTTGCCGCCAACCGGCGTCCTCTCATTGTTCATGTTATGATTGCTATATAGAGATCTCATTATTATATACAGCAAGCGTGTAAGTATTTTAACCTCGTGTCATTTTTAAAATCCTTTCCAAACTGCGCAACCCATGGACCTATTTAGCATTTTTAGTTTTTTATTGTTATTTTGATCACTAGATAGCTCGAGAGTTGATTTTACGGTCAGTGGGTCGTCTCCAGACAATAAATTATTACTGTTTTCTAACTAACCTCAAAATGAGTGTTTCTGATGACTATTTTGTATGACCTGTAGGTACCCTGCATCTAAGTAGGTACATAGGTACTAAACTGACATGTTGCCCATTTATAGCATTTGGACGCCTCAGATCTGGATTTATGTCTGTAATAGTTGTTCATTGCTCTTGCGAGAAAACGGCACATTGAGTGCAGTTGTCAAATCATCTCAAGGCATTAGAGGTTATCATGGCATAAAATGTAATGTTTGAAATTTAGGCACTGGAGGTTATGTTATTGAATAAAACCATGTGCTAGAAATAGTTTATCATGAACTGTTTTGCTTACTACATTAAATTTCAGATAAGTAGTAAATGATTATGGGTATGTAACCATTAAGTGCATCTAATTGAGTTTGGTTTCTAAACCCGTTTCTGCATCACCTTGTAGAAAAGTTCCTAACTAGATGAATAGAACTGTACTTCGGTACTTTTTACATTCAGTATTCTGTGCAATTCTGTAACATCTAAGGATTTGTTGGTCCAAGAAATTCATGTAATGTAACTGTAGGTTATGCTCATTTTAAATTAGAATTTAAAACATTAAACACGTGCAGCAGTTATTTTCCTTCGTCATCCACAGTCCCAACTTGACCCCGTGCTGGGCACAGGCCTGTCTTTTTTATGCCAATCTCCATGCTCCAGTGCCAGCCTCTTTCAGATCTTAGACACCACTTGGTCATTGCATTATTCCATCTCTCATTCCTGCACCATGCCAGGTGTCCTGTCCAACTCTATTTGACTTCCATAATTACCTATAAAAGTCTCATACTCGTTTTTTTTAAAATTTATTTTATGCCGAGAAATCAACTTAACAATATTGGTGCCACTGTAGCTGTAACTTACAATATTTGTATTACTTTCTGAATCCATAATATATTATAAATTTTGTATGTGTGTGATTGCTTTGTTTTCCTAAACGCTGCAATGGATTTTGATTCAGTTTTGAACATCATTTAGAGAATTTATTCCAGAAGGGTTTATGTGTAATTGTATAATATTTAACTTGTTGTAAAAACACCTTATGAAGCAGGGCCGGCAGGAACTTTAGTAATATATATATGTTGCTGTGAGACATTGGGGAGGGCTCGTGCTTCCACCCTCTGACATTGTTGTGGGCTGTGTGTATCTCGGGCAATTAAAAGATGATAACAGCTTCTTACTTACTTTATGTACATAATTATCCTAATTAATCTTGTCCATTATCAATAATAATAGAAATAAAGTAATAAAACTGAATATGAATCTGTCGCGCGTCTCATGAACGTGTGACAGTTCCTAGGGCTGAAGGGTGACTGGCGCTCCTGTTGTTTCCAGCACCCTCGCCCTGCGGTCCTTAAACTCTGTCATGGTGTACCGACTGTTTCAGTTGGTAACACTGTATTTCATGCGACATACATATTTAGAGTAGCTTTTGCCCATGTGGAGGTCAGAAATCAATCCCACGGGAAATGTACCAGGATAACGGGTTTCCTATGTCCTAATCCAGGTCAGTCTACCCGTGATCTAATTTGATGTTTAGCTGTTGAGGGGTGAAAAGGTATCATACCGAATGTTCATATTTTATTGTTACCCCTCTGAGGCAGTCGTTATCTCATCATGAGACTAACGTATAGAATTGGAGGGCATATTATTATGCTTGCTCCACCCTTGTCATATGAAATTATGTCACAAGGACTATTGAATAGCATACAATCAGATTATAATTACAGTAGTACAGTCAATTACTTGTCAGTGGTAATGCTTGGACTTTGTCTTGGTCCAAGCAAGGACATAAGGCACTATCAATGTCAGATGGTTGCCACGGACTTGTAGTTGACTCAACATACCTGTTCTGTTAGGAAACTTCTCAATGCTGTTCATGTTGAAGCTCGATTTTAATATTTATTTTATTGTTTCAGGTACACAGGTAGAAGTTGGATTCGTCTAATATTACTAGTGTATCGAATAAAAACTAAAAAAATCACGATATTGTTTAATTTCTTATACCATCAATAAGTACCTAACTCCACCACAAGTAATGCTTCCTCTACATGACGCCGAACCGCAAGGTGTGACTGACACAGACATGGCAATCATCAGGGATTTGATTTAGGTGTAGGTCCACTGGATAAAAAGATAACAAGGGTTAGGTGGTGTGCGTAGTCGCAAAGGAGGCCAATGAATTCGCAGACCTTGTGGGTTAACGTAATGCAAAATCATCCGAATCTGAACAGTTTTGAAACAGATTGCTAATCCATTGCTCCGTAAGTTGGAAAAAAAAATCTGCAGAGCAACGTAAATAACGCAATGTTATTGAACTGTCAAAATGAAACGGATTTGTTGGTATCGTTTACGAAAATATGTTGCGTAATTAGAAAGCTGGTCAAGTAGGTACAACGCAGAGAGGTATAGTCTGACAAATAACCTCTCTTTTAGCTGTGCCTGCTCCTATCAGCCCCAACCTCAACTAGGTACTGGCTAGGTCTATCAAAGAACTTCATAACTAAGCAGTTTGAAAACAAAATCCCGTGAACACGATGACCCACATCTGTTACCGCCCCGGTTCTAAAGCGGCCGAGCGGTGTACGTTACCCCAGCAGGAAAGTGTCTCCTAGAGTTATATGAGTGGAACGTTTAATTGGTGCCTTATCTGCTGTAAATGTGCCCCCACATAAAAAATGTGTGCCCCCTGTCGTTTTGGAAAAAACTATTCCTGCTGGGGTAACGTTTTTCTAGCAGGAAAATTTTAAATGATCGGAGAGAGAAAAATTGTGCATGGCCAGAGAGCTTATTGGTGTGCCAAAATGTGCCCCCAAAAATAAAATCTGTGCCCCTTCAGGTTTTCGAGATATTGCATTTCCTGCTGGAGTACCTAACGTTTTGCAGAATCGTATATCTCTAAAACCATTGCATGTGCCCCTGTAGAATAAACATACACGAGTAGCTCTTAATGTGTGCCCCTTAGTGCCCCAATTAGATTTATGAAAATATTTATAGTTTTCAAGTTATCGCGGTTTTATGAAAACCCGAAAAAACATCGCAGCGCCTAAATGAGACAAGTTATAAGTTCGCAGAAAACTGTATTCGGTCCTTCTTGACGCTAATAATAACCATACAAAGTTTCAAAACTGTTCATGCATGCGTTTTTGAATAATCTTGCTAAAAGTCACAACGATGGTGTCATAACTTTGACGGCAAAATACAAGGAACCGGCTCAATCCCAGATGTGGAGGTGTAAACCAAAATCTTGTGCCTTTAGTCAAAAATATATGGTGAAAATATTCAACTTGTAATTAACAAAAAACCAAAATATGTAAACAACGGCTGGTTATCCGACCAAATTCGAATGACTACTAAAAAGCGACGGATTCATACATATCGATGACCTTCTTTATTGGACGTAATATACCTAAGCTGTTGTCCGTACAGTCGCGTTCAAAAGTTTTGGGGCTAATAAAAAAAAAATTAATGCATCTTGTGACCAACCTTTTGAACGCCAGAGCAAAAACGCATGAACTTGCCCTCAACGCCAGGCCACAAATTCACCGCAAATACCTACGAAAAAAATAGGGATTCCAAAACTTCATCGATAATCAATTTTATTTTCATTTTCGTCTTTAATTTCGAAATATAATGTCCTTATAACATTGAAATTTAATTCAACATTACATTTCTTCCTATTAAAGTAATAGTTATACACTATTTACAGACTTGTATAATACCGTAATAACAGATATGAGACTACAATATATTTAAATATAATAACTGTAGGTACAACACTATTCTTGATCTGCTGTCTTCATATTGTGACCATGGCGTGGACGGCCCGCCATTTTAATAACTACTTCGCTTCCGAAATAAGGATGTGGCAACGTAATATCTCGTTTATCGATGTTCTAGTACAATATTATTTTATAATAAATGAAACACGTTTTTTAAATCAGATTTATAATTCCGAATGTAACAGGTACTTAAAAATATATGATTGAAATAGGTTAAGAAGGTAAATAAAAACTATGAAAAAATAGAAAATTTTAATAAGTTCTATAAACCTGGCATAAAAAGTAACAAATTATAATAGTATACATATATTAGAAACCTATGAGTGCAGGCTTAGGTATAAGGCGCCATTAATATTTCATAAATATATGTAATATTTAAACATATTATATCGCTTAAACATATACACAAGTAAAAATATCAAAATCATTCTTGATTTTTACTTATTTATGTTAGCGATCAATAGGTTAAATAATACAACAAGCATTTAGTAGGTAACTGTATGCTGATTCATATCTTAATTAAATCGTATGTAAACAAACAACGATCGATATATCAACTTAAAAACTCTGTATAACGGCTGTATCTATTTTTTTACAACAATAATATTCTCAAAAGTAACTTATTTCTGTAAAAAATATGTTTCTTTCGGTCTACAAACACCAATACCAGGCCACACTTACAGATTTCATCGTGATTTTTAATAAGATTAATATTTGCTCAAAATTTTTAAAATAAAAGCAGATAAAAATAACTTACCTCTAAATCAGATTCGTCCAAATATTCTGTTTCCAAAAATTCTTCGTCATCTGAGACTCCTTCTAATATGCGAAGAAGTTCTTCCGTAGTCATTAAATTCCCACTCATTATAATAGTCACTTAATATAAATCTTGAACTCGATATCACAAGTAAATTAATCATAAATATTATTCATTCACTTCACAAATTTCTGGTCGCCGCGCTTGTGACGTCACGATATTGTCGTCTAGTCGTGACCATGGCGTACAGGGTACTGATAATTCGGGTTGCGTTAGGGATGCGCTTGAGTTGGGATTAGTGAATATCGAAATTCGACCCAACCAAATTTTATTTTTGACTATGTAGCTTATTGAATGATTTTTAAGACTGGTTTTATAAAATTAATGCTGCTTTATCCTAGTACCAAATTATACCTAAAATAATATATTCCAGAGGAAAGTTTCGAATCGATCTTTGATTTGAAATAATGATATTATCCAACATGCGCTACATCACTAGCGGTCACGCAGTTATGACTCTGGCGTGTGAGGACATTCTTTTTTCAGAGTTTATTTCTTTCTTTTTAACGTAAAATTTCTCAATATTTATAATGCAATTTAATTAGTTTTATGGAAATAAATAAATTTTGGACCTTCTATTTTACAGGTATATAAATAAATAGGCATTAAAGTAATGTTTAACCTTTATAATACTGGTGTCTCATATTGGAGACAGATAACAATAAAATTCTATTGTGTCTGCTAATTGCGCGCGCGACAGATTAAATAGTTTATTTCGTGTTTTAATGTACCGCTGTTTTTGTCACATATTTGTGTCGTTGGCGCTCAGGGACAGTTTTCGCTTGTCACGTATTTGTGACCCTGGCGCTCAAAAGGTTAAATGAAACAGCTTGTTGTTGTGCAACTTGCCAATAGGCAAAATGGGTGGCAAGTTGCTCCCTGCTTGGTTTATATTATTGTTGTTATAGGTAGTTGCTATAGAACATTCTGTAAAAATGAAATCAAGTATTTAGCTATTTCGGCTAAAAAAGATACAGCCCTGTGACTGTGAAGTGTTGACGGATTGTGGTTGAGTCTTATGAATTCTTGTTATGTTTTTTTTTTTACATTGTTACTAGAAGTTATTAAGGGATTATATGTCATCAACCTAGCACAAGAAGAGAAAATACGTATTAAACAAAAAAGAAAACAAATTACTGAATCGATTTTGATGAAATTTCTACTGGACCAATCGGAAAGTATGTTCCTTTCAGATGAAAACAAACAAACTTGATTTAGTTTTTTTTTTTTGTTTAAAAATAAATAAATAGGTAAAGTACTTAATGAAAAAAATCCAAGTATTTGATAAGTGTACAAGTATTTTTAAATAAGTCAAAACCCCTACAACCAAATAATTGTTATAAAATGCTTAATACGCCACTTTCACCAACTTAAAAAAAAGTAAACAAACAGTATCAGTGCAACCGCATGACTCAACGTAACTGTCCTTGGCGTCATAACTGCAACTGTTTACCAATACCTAGTAATCATCCAAACGCACTTCCTAGTCATTAAACACTTCGTACCTATTATTCATAATAGAGCGACGTTACACTGTCTCTGTCACACTAATACAGTACACTAGCTGTCTCACTTTCTCCAAGCTAGGCGACTCCTTGCGACACGACGTCCTCGGATGCCGCGGGGCCAAAGATATATGCAGCGGTGTGGGGAGGCGAAAAAAGGGAATCTTCTATTAATGATGAAAATCTTAATGTTATTTTATCTAACCTACGGCTTATCAATAAATATATATACATAAAGACAAATACGGGCTTTTTATTTATATACACGGTGACATTTGAATCACAGTTTTGCTAGAACAAACGTTGTTCAGACCATGGTCTACTACCATTCCATAACGTCCAATAAAAAAAAAAACGTCATTGGTTTTTGAAAAAACACAAAAAAGACAAAGTTAAAAATGTCGGGATTATCGTTACTACCTATAACATAGACACTGCGGCGTGGCGCGGCGCTCGCGTCTCAAAGTAGATGCGTGTGATGTTTGTGTAGTGAATACTTCGTAAAAGTACGTAGGTAAGTAGGTACCTACATGTTTATTTTAAACGTTGCTCTAAGCTAGGTTTTAAACTCAAATCACACACACACAAACAGCAGACCCACAACAATTATTTATCCGAATGTTATTAAACAACATTTAATAAGTACGATAAAAGAGTTAAACTAACTACTTGATATTACTATTTATTCAATAAAATATTTTATTGTGCCAGTTACGATTTAAAATGACTGTGAATAAAATTTAAAACTAGTAAGTAATTTATTTTAACATGAAACTGCTATGTGAATTCAGTACTCCCAATCAGCTGTTTCGCCAAAGTTCACGCGCAGCCATCGCAGTTTAGGTACTTTACTAAACATCTAAACGCACGTGCCGGCCGCGGCGGCGGGCTGCGGCGGCGAAGTCAAAGGTGCCGGCCGCGGCGGCGGGCTGCGGCGGCGAAGTCAAAGGTACCGAATAACCGACGAACCGGTGTCATATTATGTCGCCCCGTGCTCCGCGATCGTGCGGTTACTACGACAGAAAGCGTATCAGCAGTCAGCCAGCAGGGCATGATACAAGGATACAGCACTCGCGTCATTCATTAGGCATTTTAAAAGTCAGTTTTGCTGTTTTGCAATTACAATTGAGATTATTATTAGCGATAATATTTTTTGAACACTTTAACCGACTTTAGTGCACATAACTGACAAAATAAAATGTGTCTACTGAAAAAAAAGTATATTTTGAATGATATTAAAAATAATTTGAAACTTTTTTTAATTTCTTTTTTTATGAACTTTTGTTTCGAACAATTCACCAAAGATTATCCACTTTCTTCGTCATTCTTTTTTATAACGTTCCCCACGCTAGTACCTACTTAATTACTTTTGTAGCTAATGTGGGTGCGTTTACAAATTCAAATCTCACCTGCAATCTTTCTGTGGGGGAATCGAATTCGCGATACGTAACGCAGCAGCCTATCGCTCAGAAACTGCGCCATCGGCATCGGTACGGACAATAATTATTAGGAAGCACAGCACTACTTATTATTACTTGAGTTTAGCTTTCTCCTATTTCATTAATTTAAGCGCCGAAGAGTTTTTAACTTACTGTCTTATGGGTGCTAGTGTGCTTCGTGATTTTCTGTCATTATTTTAGTTATTTTCGGAACTTCTTAGTGTGTGTGTGAGTATGTGTGTCGTCATCGAAGCTGCTGCCTAATAATGCATCGCGATCAGAGAACATTATCCCGTGCGGCTCGCTCCCGCACGGGACAGCATTGTCTACAGGGAAATGTACCTTCATAAACGAAATTTAGTAAGCACTTATTTTTGTACGTCTTACTAGAAAATACCAAAGTTAAAAATTAACTTCGGTAGGTATTTTATCACTGATAATTGGCTACCTTAAAACACATTTTTATGGCTTGCTATGGCTTTGGCTATGGGTATTTTCTGGCTATGCACGGCGCGGCGAGGTGGTTGACCTCTAATAATTTTATCATTTCGTTGTAGGTGCGAACTTACGGTAGGTACTATGAGACGTGGCTTTCATTCTTTCCTGTAGGTACTAGGTATGGGTACCTATTGTATCTAACGTGACATTATTAGGTATTATTTATTTATTGGGAAATTACAGGAACAAGACAAAAACAAAACTTAAACCACAAATCCGAGTCAGCTCCGTGTGCACCAAGACAACATTGATTTCAATTTTCCACATTCCAATAGTTATAACACATTTTCACAATAAACGCGCGATCCTTGTAGTCCACGTGGACTCCTCATAACTCTTTTGAATGCCATATTGCTACCGCGATGAGTACTTTGATGTTACGGTTAATGTTTGAACACGTTTGAGCAACATAAGACTTATTTGAGAACGCCTAGTTTAGTTTGTTTTAATTACATATTTGATGCAATAGAATGGTAGTAGACCATGGTCTGAACAACCTTTGTTCTAACAAAACTGTGATTCAAATGTCACCGTGTATACTAAAAAGGGCTACCTCTTTTTCGTAGTAGGTATTCATCACACATTTCATGAACTATATTTTTTTTTAAACATCGGGACCAATCAAATTTTGGGTCAAAGACCTGGCAAATATCTGGATGTATTTCTTTCATTCACACATAAATTACTGGATGTATTTTATTGAAATTTTATTTTAGGATACTTAATCATGTGTAAAGTCACAGAAACAGCTAGTAGAATATAATCCAATAACAACTTTATTTTATTACTTATTACTTTTCTACTTCAGTGTACTCAGGCACAACACATGTGAACCGGTTAGTGAGTAAAGTAAAGAAGGTCATCGTTAAGTATGAATCCGTCGCTTTTTAGTAGTCATTCGAATTTGGTCGGATAACCAGCCGTTGTTTACATATTTTGGTTTTTTGTTAATATTTACATAATGCGAAACATTACAAGTTGAATATTTTCACCATATATTTTTGACTAAAGGCACAAGATTTTGGTTTACACCTCCACATCTGGGATTGAGCCCGTTCCTTGTATTTTGCCGTCAAAGTTATGACACCATCGTTGTGACTTTTAGCAAGATTATTCAAAAACGTATGCATGATCAGTTTTGAAACTTTGTATGGTTATTATTAGCGTCAAGAAGGACCGAATACAGTTTTCAGCGAACTTATACCTTGTCTCATTTAGGCACTGCGATGTTTTTTCGGGTTTTCATAAAACCGCGATAACTTGAAAACTATAAATATTTTCTTAAATCTAATTGGGGCACTAAGGGGCACACATTAAGAGCTACTCGTGTACCTATGTTTATTCTACAGGGGCACATGCAATGGTTTTAGAGATATACGATTCTGCAAAACGTTACTCCAGCAGGAAATGCAATATCTGGAAAACCTGAAGGGGCACAGATTTTATTTTTGGGGGCACATTTTGGCACACATATAAGCTCTCTGGCCATGCACAATTTTTCTCTCTCCGATCATTCGTTTAGAATTTTCCTGCTAGAAAAACGTTACCCCAGCAGGAATAGTTTTTTCCGTTTTTTTTCCAAAACGACAGGGGGCACACATTTTTTATGTGGGGGCACATTTACAGCAGATAAGGCACCAATTAAACGTTCCACTCATATAACTCTAGGAGACACTTTCCTGCTGGGGTAACGTACACGGCCGAGCGCTGCAAGCTGAAATAGTCCTTACGGTGTATATATATGAACTTCTTCGATGTACGTTACCCCAGCAGGAAAGTGTCGTGTGCGTTACTTCAGCGGAATGTTGTCGCTTTTCAGGATTTCGGCTCGACAGATAATTAGTACCTACCAACCCCATCTCGTGTAAATGTGCCCGAAATTTAGAATTTGTGCGTCCAGCCGATCCAAAGATATTCACGAAAAACAGATTCCGCTGGAGTAACGTTACCCCAGCGGCATGTTTTTTAACCGGTGGTCGTAGCTGAGTACAAACTAGCTACCTACCTACTTAGATAGATCATATTTGGGCATTTTTGCGAGTGTACCAATAATGAAAATAAGCTTTCAATAAGTGTGTAATTTATTGACGTTTTATGCTGTTTTAGCTTCTAAACATTAAATTTTAAGGAAAATACAATAGATTTAAGTTATTAATTTATTTTAATAGTATTTCGATCAAGTTTTGTGAGAATTTAACTCAATTATCTGTCAGTTACATTACACAAACGTTAAAGAGTTTTATTAAGTTTACAAAATAAATAAAACAATTTCTATCCCCAAAATCGCATTTATTCTGTAAAATCTGCGTAAATATTGTGCGTAAATATATTTCCTGTGAATGTTTTACATTCACAGGAAATATAATATTTTGTAACAAACTATTCAAAATAGTGCGTATTTTATCGCATTTTGTTACGTTAGCTAATCAGACTGTTAATTTTTCGAGTAAGTTTTATAGTTTAGTAAAATTTAGTATTAAGAGTCCTATACATTTTTGACGCAAATTCATGATTTTTGACGGTATAATTTTCAGCAGCAGTAAGATATTTGAATTATTTAATTATGAATAACGATAGTGCCATACTCTTTATTGTAAGTTGGAGTTGCACATTTTAACTTTTCATGTCGTGTACTTTACTATGAATATTTTACGAACTCAGCTTACAAGGAAAAACGTCGGCAATGGAACTTTGACGCTCAAATTCACATTGTTTCATTCAGTTCTAATAAAAGCGAAAGTTACTAAACGATAACTTGAATGTTTTACTTGTTTATTGGAGTTCTAGAATTTCTTTAAATTCCTTGAGTTTTCAGGGATAAGTCGTAAAGAAAACCAATAAATGTCTTGATTTTCATGTCCATTATATTCCAAATAAACACAATTAAATCAAATAAACTAATATGATATAAAACTTCGATCTACAGTGAATACGTTTCATTAGTTTTTGTTTCTCAATATAATAAGACATACATACATACATACATAAACTCACGCCTTCTTCCCATGGGGGTAGGCAGAAACTACAGAATGCCACCTGCTACGATCCTTACATACTCCTTTTGCCTCGTTTACGTTCATACATCTGGTCATACACGCACGCCGGTTGCGAGTACTACGCACCTGTCCTTTCTGAAGAACATCACCAAAAAGGTCAGTATATGTCCTCCTAGGGCGTCCTCTCCCGGCGTTTCCATTCACATCTGCCTTGTAAATACATTTTGTTAGTCGCCTTTCATTCATCCTCTCAACATGACCAAACCATCTCAGCATACCCTTTTCAATTTTTGTCACTACATCTTCTTTTAACTCACACCGTTGTCTTATCACATCATTTCTCAGCCTATCATTCATAGTTAGACCACACATGCTTCGCAAGGAACGCATTTCCACAGCATTTATCCTACTTTCATGCTTCTTTTGCCACACCCAGCATTCACTTCCATACATAAGCGTGGGCACCAGCACACCACTGTGAACAGCCAGTCGAGCCTTTTTGGACATCAACTGGTTGGTCACAATCGCATGTATAGCACCATTCACTTTATTTCCCGCATTTACTCTCCTTTCCACATCTTCATCAATCTTCCCATCCCTTGTAAACAGACTCCCCAAGTATACAAACTCACTTACTTGCTCCACATTCTTATTATTTATTTTCATATCACACACCGATACATCCTCTCCTCTTTCAAAGACCATGACCTTCGTCTTATTCACATTTATATTCATCCCTTTCCTCTTACATGCTTCATCCATCACAGTCACCATGTCTTGCAACTGTTCTGCTGACGATGCAAGTAGAACTTGATCATCTGCGTAGAGAAGGCATTTGACAGGCAACTCATTCATCCACAATCCGCACTCACCCTCTTTCAAATCTGTCAGACAACTATCCATGTACAAGTTGAAGAGCCACGGTGACGCTACACAACCCTGTCTAACACCCCTCGAGATGCAGAACCATTTCGTGTAAGCCCCATTTATCCTAACACAGGCACTGGAATCCTTGTATAAAGATTTCAGTGCCCGTACCAAGTGCCAGTCCACCCCGTACATGGATAGTGTTGACCACAGTTCTTCCCTCCACACACTGTCGTAGGCCTTCTCCAAATCAACGAAAGCACAATAGACTTTCTTGTGCTTTGCCAGATGTTTTTCGGCTATGCACCTTAAGGAGAAGATCTGATCCATACAGCCCATTCCCTCTCTAAATCCTGCCTGCACATCCCATATTTTCTCATCTGTCACTCTTATCACTCTATTTATTAATACCTTTGCATACAGTTTGCCGACAACACTCAAAAGACTAATGCCGCGGTAGTTTTTACACTCCTGTTGAGACCCTTTTCCCTTATATAGCGGTACGATTACAGCCTTACACCAATCATCCGGCACACGGCCATACCTCCAACACATATTAAAGATCCGGCACAACAGGCTTGCTACCACCCCGCCACCGCCCTTCAGCATTTCAGCAGACACTCTGTCGTACCCTGCAGCTTTCCCAAATTCGTCTGCCCAGTTACCCACTCCTTGCACACTATCCTGACAACTAAATAAACTTTCAAAGTATCTCTTCCAGCGTTCCAAGATCTTACATTCTTCGCTTAGTAAACATCCATCTTCTGCTCTTATAACATTCATACTCGATGTTCCTGTCACTCCGCGAGCCAATCTTACCTGTTTCCAGAACAGCTTAACATTAGCCCTGAAGTTATCAGAGAACTTCCTGTTATACTTTTCTTCCTTTTCATCCTTCTTCATTTTTACTATCTCTTTCACTTTCGTTTTCATTTCGGAGTATTTCTTCTTCACTCTTTCCAAATCATCTGTGACATTCGTTGCCTCATTCATCCTATTTTGGGCCTTATAGGCTAACACATTAAGCCAGGCCTCTTTCTTCTGCCTCACAACCTCTTTTACTTCACCATCTACCCAAGAGTCATTCGTTCTACTACTACACTTCCTCTTCGCCAGACCACATACTTTTGTGGCCACTTGCACCATACTATTTTTCACTATATCCCATACTTCTTCTAGACTATAATCAATCGCATCATCAAATATTTTATCCGTCTTCACGTTTACTTCCCTCTTATATCCCTCTTTTACTTTCAATTCTTGCAGTCTTTCTACTTTTATTCTTTCTAGAGCAGTCACAGGAACTCGAACTCGGTGACGCCAATGCCTGAACAGACCATCCACCCGACACATAACCAGATAATGATCAGTCCCTACATTAACACCCCGATATGCTCTAGTATCTGTAACTTTACTCTTTAATCTTCCATCCACAATCACAAAGTCGATCATACTTCTACTGTCTTGCCTTTCCCACGTATACCTGTGAACCCTTCTATGATTAAACATAGTGTTCATAACAGACAAATTCTTCTCTACACATATCCCTAGCAAATTCATCCCATTCTCATTCACTCTATCATCCCCAAATACCCCTAATACTTTTTCGTACCCATTCCTCTTCACCCCAACCCACCATTAAAGTCTCCAAGCATAACAATTTTCTCACTTGATCTACATCCATTCACTAAATCCCTTATATTGCCCCAAAATTCGTCCCTCTCCGAAGGTGAGCTTCCCATATCGGGTGCATAAACGCACAAAATAAATATAGAGTTTAGGCCCACCTTGGTTCTTACCCATAGAATCCTGGGACTCACACAAACATAATCTTTCACACATTTCATCATCCGCTCGGAGAGGACAACCCCTACACCTTGACTAGCCCTATGTGTCTCTTGAACACCGGACCAAATAGCGGTCAGAGTACCATGTTTGGACATGTCCACTCCCTTTCTTTTCGTCTCATTTACACATAACAGATCTATCCTTTTATCCTTCACCATTTCACACACCTCATCAATCTTGTCTCTTATACCTCCCTGCACATTCAGCGTAGCTAAGCGACATTCCGCCGCGCGCCGCTCGCTTTTCGCCCCGTGGAAACAACTGACGTGGTGTGTGGCGAGCATCACCGCCGCCTCCGAGTTGATTATTAATATTTTGACTCATTTAGTTCCCACGAAAAGCAGAGGAAAAAATCTGTCGACACTCTACAGAGCCCCGCATGTAGAGGTAAGGCTTGTTAGTGCCTGGGGGCGCCCAATCCCAGACAACAGGCACGCTCGCGACTAGGCTCCCCCCTAGCCATGCAGCTCTCGGCACGGCAACCTTAGCTTGGGTGTATGTTGTTCGTACCACACAGAGGAAAACAATAGAATCCCCCAGCTATTCCCTTAGTCGCTTCTTACGACACCCACGGGATGAGATGGGATGGTTCTATTCTACTACCCGGAGACCATACGGGGTAATAAGACAAAATTACAATAAATTAAATTAAAGTACTATATATTCCGCGTCAATTCAGCAAATTACACGAAAATAATGTGTAACTCCAACTTACAAGAAAGAGAATGGCACTATAGTTATTATAATCAAATAATTAATAGTTATTTGTTATACAAGAGTGCAAAGTTGCTTTTTAACCGCGTGTTCAATTTTGATGACCGAGCAAGCGAAGGATTCTAAAATTGAATCACGAGCGCAGCGAGTGATTCAAAATTAGAATCCTGAGCGTTAGCGAGGGAATCAAAAGAGCACGAGGTGAAAAATCTTTGCACTCGAGTGCAACACGTAACTTTTCATTCCACCTCAGCGAGGAAATGACTAAATGCAAAAAAAAAAACGTTTGCGCATTATTAACAGTTTCAGTCAATTCTGTTGGCGTCAAGCAAACTTCCTCGTCGCTAGAATCACTCATTTTAGTTTTTTCACTTGTTTTCAAGTTTCTTGTTTTTAATATACCTAAGGTTTAACAATGACGTGAAAAAATGCCGCGTAAAGAACCGCGTACAAAGCAAATTGAAAAAAGAACACCAAGAAGGTTCCGAGTCTGAGTTTTTAACAAATTAAAAAAAAGTTGTATGATATACTTATTCGGCACCATAGAGGTAGCAGTAAATAGGTTTAATGTTTTTTTTAATTCACAAACTTAGTGCACACGATGTTCTAAATTCAATTTACTTTATCCTCTAGAGAATAAAAACGGCTTTTCCACTCAGATACTGAAGATTAAAAATACTCTTTCCGAGATGGTGGGATGAAAAATATCTTACTGCTGCTGAAAATTACATGGTCAAAAATCATGAATTTCCGTAAAAAAATGTAATAGGACTCTTAAAACAAAATTACAAAAGTAATCAATATTTATAGCCCAATTTTAAACAATAAAACAACATTAACATTCAATAATTCTTCAAAATCAGCAATATTCATAAAGAAAATCTGGGACAAATTGCACGAATGACAGATTTGTAACTTAACTGACACAGTAAGGTTGAGATCACACTTAGCCTAAAATTACTCTAAATCTCTAAATTCGGCGGGAACCTAAGGTATTTAGAAAAAATAACCCACAGTAACTTGTTATCACAATTTAAACACAGCTCGAGTTTTTATGTTATAAGCAATGATATTATATGTAAAAAGAGGTAGATAGGTTATAAACGTTCCGCAAGTGGCACGTCAAAAGTTGGCTAATTAGCCACATTTTCTTCGTTTTGTCCCTTTTTCGCTCCCGATAATTACGACATGCCATCCTACTTCCACGTGTCATACAGAGTTGATATGACAGAGGGGCATTAAATTACACTACGTATACTATACGTGTTTAGTATTAATTCGATACGGTATAAAAATGAAAAGCATCAAAAATGAGTTTTTTTTTTTTTCAAAGAAACTAAGTAGCTTACAAATCAGAGTAAAACGCAACCAGCCTGTGTAAATAAATTTAACTGACCTTAGATACCTAGGTAACAAAGCGGCAACGTCGCACAGTGTTCGGAATGATTATATTACGAGCCACTTTGATTTTTATATGATTTTTTTTATTTAAATGTAGGTAGGTACATGTTTGTGGACTTATACGATAAAAACACATATATTACTAAGTATATGTTGTATTTATAGTGTGTGTACATATAAATAAAGTCTTTAAATAAAAAAAGTTTTTTACGTTTAAGACATTTAAATAGGCGGCCCTGAAAAAGGCCTTTGTCTACTCGCTGTTTGCCTCTTCATCGGATGAGTGCGTCCTTTCAGGCGCTTCAGGAGCTTTCAATAATTCTGGCGCCAAAGTACTCGATTTTCTCTTAGGCAATGGTCTGATGTATCATAACGTATCGGGCGGCAGAAGCAAGTGGACGAAGATCTCGGGTTTTGTCAAAGAATTGTCTCATATTCTGACTGGCTGCTGCTTCCGTCAAATCCCCACTTTGATTTAAGGTAGAATTTGCTGTTTCCATATTCGATCACTACACCTGCTATTACATCTAGCTGAACTTTAACTAGTCTTTGTGCTATATGATCAATCAAAATTTGCAGCTTAACTTCGCCTTTCGTCTCAGTTATTATTATGTCGTTCGGGTAACACTCTTTTCGGGCTTTGAGAACTCTATCATATGATGGGTATATATCACACCCTCTCTCTTTAGCTCCTCTGCGAATCTGTTTATACTGGTCCACGCTCAGTTTGGAATTTGTTATCAGAGCTAATGCTTCATCGGGAGTATATGGACGTATAAATCTCTGCGTAATTTTCCTTCTTTTAATCATCCGAAGTGATTTAGGTGACGACACAGATACTGCCTTTATAACAGTGGCCATATTCCGCTTACCAATTTTTGTGAAACTTGTTGAGTGGCATAGGCAAGCTCCTCCGGAGAATGGCCCGCCACCAACATCTTCGTCCGGTTTTTCTTTGCTGATGCACTTAAGCCAACAAAATCCATCCTTCGAGCTACAGCAGATCGAGCAAGTGTACATTCAGATTGTCCATCACCTTGATTTTGTACTGACCAAAGCTCTTCTTGCAGCCAGTCGTTGCATTTTAAAACAAACTTCTTTTTGTTCCTGATAGCACTCCATTTCTTGGTTAGCACCGCATAAAACACCTTTATTTTATTTTTAATAACTTCTACTCGATGTCCTGAAATATCTGAAGAGACATAGTCCACCATCCGAGCAACAGAAGATTCCTTATTCGCTTGATTGACCAGTTTATGACGACATAAAAGGTCGAAAAGGTGAAGGCGAGTTATTCCTCGGGTATCACCTAGTAAACGAAAAAATTAAATTACTCAAAAGTCGCGGCGAGTCGAATATTAAGACTAGATTCATTCGAAAGCTAGATAAATACTCGAGTTTCACAAAAAAACATAGATGGCTGGAATTGGCTGGGAAAAAGTTGGAATCTATTAAACTTTTAAACTTTTTGCAAATTTCGTTATTTTTTTCAATTCATATTTTATTTATTTTCTCAGAATACGAATTTATATATGATTAACAAATTGGTGTATATCTTACCTGTGGATGTGGAACCCATGATGAAACTATTTTTTTTATTAAAAAACTCAAAAACAGTTGTAAGAACAGAGCGTAAACACATGCGATGATTAGCGGCTAACAAAAGCGACTGACCGGTATTGTTATCGCGTGGGATTAGTGCAGTGCTGAGCGGTGAAAATTTCCCGGAATCGGAAAATTTGGTGTGGGAACGAGTTGTACGACTAATAATGTATCTTAATCACTTGCAAATTTCAATTTATATTGCCATGATGTTTGTACCTAAAGTAGCTCGTAATATAATAATTCCGAACACTGTGCGTCGCGCGCGCGCCGGACCGCGGCGTGTGTTATCACGTGTCAAGGCGCGCGGCCGGGGCGGTGTCGCGAGGCGGCTTAGACCTCCGCTCGGCTTTTATGATAGGTACGGTTTTGAAGTAACGAAGTAAAAAAAAAGTACGCACACAACAACAATCACAACAAAAACTCCATTCACATGAATGCACAAATTATACCGAATTATAATTACTTAAATCATTGTTCGTTGCTAAGCACTTTAATTTGTGAAATGCTAAAAAAATCCTATTTTTTAGTTCAACAATTGAATTTTAATTACACTCACACACAACCAAAGTTTAATTACGTGTCCTATCACAATAAAAAACAGTCAATCACAAAAAAACACTAACACTAAATAATAATAATCCGATGTTACGTGTCCTGTCACAATATAAAAAGAAATATTGTCTTAAACTTATTTAGTGTCCTATCACAATAACAAAACAAAATCATTTGTCTGCGCGCGTAAGCGGCGCAAGAGCTTCCGTGATACGTAACATACGTTAGCTAGCTAGGATACCGTCGGCGCACTCACAGAGCATATAAATAGGCGCACTGACTGAGGCCCCCTGCCCCCACTTACTTGCCGATCGCGCAAGGATCTGGACAGACTGACCTATTTCTATTTATTTTACGCGCGGGATGTTTTGCTATGATTCTCTCTCGTTTGCTTTACCATTTTTTTAGGTGTACGTTACCCCAGCAGGAAAGTGTCTCCTAGAGTTATATGAGTGGAACGTTTAATTGGTGCCTTAGCTGCTGTAAATGTGCCCCCACATAAAAAATGTGTGCCCCCTGTCGTTTTGGAAAAAAACGGAAAAAACGATTCCTGCTGGGGTAACGTTTTTCTAGCAGGAAAATTCTAAACGAATGATCGGAGAGAGAAAAATTGTGCGTGGCCAGAGCTTATATGTGTGCCAAAATGTGCCCCCAAAAATAAAATCTGTGCCCCTTCTGGTTTTCGAGATATTGCATTTCCTGCTGGAGTAACGTTTTGCAGAATCGTATATCTCTAAAACCATTGCATGTGCCCCTGTAGAAGAAACATACACGAGTAGCTCTTAATGTGTGCCCCTTAGTGCCCCAATTAGATTTAAGAAAATATTTATAGTTTTCAAGTTATCGCGGTTTTATGAAAACCCGAAAAAACATCGCAGTGCCTAAATGAGACAAGGTATAAGTTCGCTGAAAACTTTATTCGGTCCTTCTTGACGCTAATAATAACCATACAAAGTTTAAAACTGATCATGCATGCGTTTTTGAATAATCTTGCTAAAAGTCACAACGATGGTGTCATAACTTTGACGGCAAAATACAAGGAACCGGCTCAATCCCAGATGTGGAGATGTAAACCAAAATCTTGTGCCTTTGGTCAAAAATATAATATATGGTGAAAATATTCAACTTGTAATGTTTCGCATTAAGTAAATATTAACAAAAAACCAAAATATGTAAACAACGGCTGGTTATCCGACCAAATTCGAATGACTACTAAAAAGCGACGGATTCATACATATCGATGACCTTCTTTACTTTACTCACTAACCGGTTTACATGTGTTGTGCCTGAGTACACTGAAGTAGAAAAGTAATAAGTAATAAAATAAAGTTGTTATTGGATTATATTCTACTAGTTGTTTCTGTGACTTTACACATGATTAAGTAGCCTAAAATGAAATTTCATTAAAATACATCCAGTAATTTATGTGTGCACGAAAGAAATACATCCAGATATTTGCCAGGTCTATGACCCAAAATTTGATTGGTCCCGATGTTAAAAAAAAAATAGTTCATGAAATGTGTGATGAATACCTACTACGAAAAAGAGGTAGCTCTTTTTTGTATATGTATAAATAAAAAGCCCGTATTTGTCTTTATGTATATATATTTATTGATAAGCCGTAGGTTAGATAAAATAACATTAAGATTTTTATCATTAATAGAAGATTCCCTTTTTTCGCCTCCCCACACCGCTGCATATATCTTTGGCCCCGCGGCATCCGCTGACGTCGTGTCGCAAGGAGTCGCTTTGTCTAGCTTGGAGAAAGTGAGACAGCTAGTGTACGGTATTAGTGTGACAGAGACAGTGTAACGTCGCTCTAATAAGAATAATAGGTACGAAGTGTTTATTGACTAGGAAGTGCGTTTGGATGATTACTAGGTATTGGTACACAGTTGCAGTTATGACGCCAAGGTCAGTTACGTTGAGTCATGCGGTTGCACTGATACTGTTTGTTTACTTTTTTTTAAGTTGGTGAAAGTGGCGTATTAAGCATTTTATAACAATTATTTGGTTGTAGGGGTGGCATAGTTTTGTTTTATTTAAAAATACTTGTACACTTATCAAATACTTGGATGTTTTTCATTAAGTACTTTCCCTATTTATTTATTTTTAAACAAAAAAAAAACTAAATCAAGTTTGTTTGTTTGCATCTGAAACATACTTTCCGATTGGTCCAGTAGAAATTTCATCAAAATCGATTCAGTAATTTGTTTTCTTTTTTGTTTAATACGTATTTTCTCTTCTTGTGCTAGGTTGATGACATTTAATCCCTTAATAACTTCTAGAAACAATGTAAAAAAAAAACATGACAAGAATTCATAAGACTCAACCACAATCCGTCAACACTCAACATTTCACAGTCACAGGGCTGTATCTTTTTTAGCCGAAATAGCTAAATACTTGATTTGATTTTTACAGAATGTTCTATGGCAACTATAACAACAATAATATAAACCAAGCAGGGAGCAACTTGCCAATAGGCAAAATGCCACCCATTTTGCCTATTGGCAAGTTGCACAACAACAAGCTGTTTCATTTAATATGGTCACAAGATGCATTAATTTTTTTTTTATTAGCCCCAAAACTTTTGAACGCGACTGTACGGACAACAGCTTAGGTATATTACGTCCAATAAAGAAGGTCATCGATATGTATGAATCCATCGCTTTTTAGTAGTCATTCGAATTTGGTCGGATAACCAGCCGTTGTTTACATATTTTGGTTTTTTGTTAATATTTACTTAATGCGAAACATTACAAGTTGAATATTTTCACCATATATTTTTGACTAAAGGCACAAGATTTTGGTTTACACCTCCACATCTGGGATTGAGCCGGTTCCTTGTATTTTGCCATCAAAGTTATGACACCATCGTTGTGACTTTTAGCAAGATTATTCAAAAACGCATGCATGAACAGTTTTGAAACTTTGTATGGTTATTATTAGCGTCAAGAAGGACCGAATACAGTTTTCAGCGAACTTATAACTTGTCTCATTTAGGCGCTGAGATGTTTTTTCGGGTTTTCATAAAACCGCGATAACTTGAAAACTATAAATATTTTCTTAAATCTAATTGGGGCACTAAGAAGGGGCACACATTAAGAGCTACTCGTGTATGTTTATTCTACAGGGGCACATGCAATGGTTTTAGAGATATACGATTCTGCAAAACGTTACTCCAGCAGGAAATGCAATATCTCGAAAACCTGAAGGGGCACAGATTTTATTTTTGGGGGCACATTTTGGCACACATATAAGCTCTCTGGCCATGCACAATTTTTCTCTCTCCGATCATTCGTTTAGAATTTTCCTGCTAGAAAAACGTTACCCCAGCAGGAATCGTTTTTTCCGTTTTTTTCCAAAATGACAGGGGGCACACATTTTTTATGTGGGGGCACATTTACAGCAGCTAAGGCACCAATTAAACGTTCCACTCATATAACTCTAGGAGACACTTTCCTGCTGGGGTAACGTACACTTTTTTTAGCGAAAAATTGGTTGTACTTGTGACTTGCTTCAGAGCGGCAACAACGCATCGTAGGCTAAACTCAGATTTATCGTTTTAAGGTGGATGACCTATGCGTATAGACATAATCAGCTGTTAGGAAAGATACATCGTGTTCAAACGGGGCAAAAACTTAAAAAATCATTTGCGGCTAAACTACTGCTCCTATTTAATTGATTTTTGGTACAGAGCTTGAAAATGGTACCTAGTATAGGCAGTTAAAAGAAAAGCCCCTCTGTCGTATCAACGTTGTATAATAGTGTGACATAGTGCCGTTTTTGAAGATAGAATGTTAGGTAGGTAACCTATCTACGTCTTTTTACTTCTAATATCATTGGTTATAAGTACTTTGGTTTGAGAAGGTACAGTCTTATTCAATCGGTTATTATGACGTTATTACGTAAAATTATAGTCCGTAAATCGACTTTACAGAAAACAGATTTTTTTCTTTTTTAAAGTCATCATCATTCTCCTGCCCTTATCCCAATTTATTTTAAAGTATAGATACAAAAAATTAGCTAGGTATCTTTTACAAAAATTATAAAAAGCTTAGTGTGTCACTAACTTTTAGCTGTCAGTTACGTTACATTCGTTGACAGCCGTATATGTTACATTGCAAATTATAACGTAACTGACGTAACAACATAACATTACTCAACTCAAAAATTAATTTTAGAATTTTTGTTTAACATTTAGCACTCAAATTTATACATAACTGTATTCTGCTAAAACTCGACAAAATTTTTGAAGAAAACCAACACCTTAGCACTTGTAACTTTTATAATAGAGCGTAAAAAACCCTGACATAAAATTTGGCTAACTATCGTTATAACGTTCGTCTCGAAAGTTTTTGTCGTTACACTGATATATCTGACAGCAGAATGACTTCGTATTTTGATTTTAAGCTATAAATATTTATTAAAACGTTTTAATTTTGGTTAAAAATAAGTGGCACATAATTAAAGTTTACTTTCGTATCCTTAGTTGTAATCTTATGAGTACAGACGGGGCTAAAAAAAATAAAAATTATCTGGGACATTTCAATTTCACTACACTTTTTCGCAAAAATGCCCATTTGTGCCTAATTGTGCCCAAAAATTAAATTTGTGCGTCTTGAGGTTTCAGAGTTATTCAAGATGCCGCTGGGGTAACGTTTAGCAAATTGCTGTACCTCTCAAACGGCATGACATACAACTACGTTTTTTTTTACTACGGTGGGTCTTAATTTGTGCGTATGCTGTGCAATTTTATTTTTCTAGTAGCGACACTGTTGGAAAATAAAAAATAGATTTTCAAAAACCCTAAAATCGATCCTTGCGCTTCAATGAGAAACCCTAGAAACTTACCAATTATGGTGATTTGTACCTTTTATGAACTCAAAGCATCATGCGAAATTAGATGTTTCTATTCCAAATCCTCAGAGAGCTATTCCATTTTAATTAAAATCTGGCTAACTTAACTACACAGCTATAAGACCAAAACCATAGGAAAAGAAATTTCACGATTAATCGAACAAATTCGAATGACTGTATAAAAGCGGCCGCGCAGTACATTGTGTCAACCTTAGAAGAAGAAGAAAGAAAGAAGAAAGAAAGGTTAAAATAACTATTTACTTACTTTTATATAAATATGTAACGTAGAGAGTTATCAGAGAGTAGGGACTTTATTGACGAGTTTATTACAAACATAATGTTAAAAAGTTTGATTGTAGATTTTGAACATAACTCCCTTATTTACCGATATTATGGTTCTCATGGCCATATAAGGTCACATATATTATTATGTATGATTAGTATGACAGCACTTTTACCACTTACCGTTGTTTTTAATTACAACGTAGCCGTAATTTCATAGGTATAAGTCATTAGGAACTATTAGGTGATTTGGAAACAATATTATCATTTGGAACGGCGATATGACATCGCCACGGCGCCGGCGGTGGCACCTTTCTCTATAGGCTATTATTAATGTTCAACATGAACTACAAGCTCTGGGGATTCCCCCCACGTAATGTTTTACTATCGGAATAGGATAGCTATGTATTTTAAGTATGAGTGTGTTATTTCCGATTGACGAATGGGCTGAGATAGACAATAGACATCCACTTGCCTCAATTTGTGAATATGTTTAGTAAATAATAATACAAAATTTCACATAGTAGGAAATGCTATTGTATTTATTTCCATTGAAAACACAGTATTTTAATTTTATTGTTATGTCTTATTGATCTTTTTTAGCAATAAAAAATACCATTTATAGTCAAATATAACTACATAGTGCTACTACATACATTTATTAAATTGCTATATGTACCTATTATGTTCTTACATTTGACTGAAAGTTAAAGATTTGCAAATACTCAATATAATATGGCTTACATAGGTACTGTGCGTGTGCACGTACGTGTTTTACAAACCAATAAATAATTTTATGTAACAGTTTTGTGTGAGACAGTTTCAAAAAACGAAATCTTGTAGAGTCTGGCTAACGAAAGTTGGCCCCAGAATATTGGCGGCAAATTTAAAAAATACATGCATGACAACACTAAAATTATACTATGAAAATTGGAATAACCTACTTTGATACTTGGTAATTCATTATTAAAAATATGATATATATAGTTTTTCAATAAGGACGCTCGAACTTTAGCAGCGCATAGCGGCCATTTCGGTAATGCGATTGCTACCAAATTTGGCATGAATATATATTTTGTCGTGACATTTCACCATGGAACGCTACACGCTTCAACAACGCGTAGAAATTGTGTAAAATTTATTATCAAAACCAGTTGTCTATTCGCCTACGTTCTGTGCGTTGTGGTCAATTTATGGCGTTCATCGTGTGAGTTAACACCGCTCGATTACTTTCTGTGGGGTTACATGAAATCTTTAGTGTACGCAGATAAACCACAGTCAATTGTTGCCCTAAAGGCCAACATAACTCGCGTTCTTCGTGAAATTGACCATTTATGCGAAGACGTCCTCCAAGATTAGTCCACCAGAATACGCCATCTACAGCGGAGTCGCAGTGGCCATTTGGCTGATATTATTTTCCACACATAATGTCATTGAATATTCTTTAAAATGTTATAAAAATTGTAGTAATATCACTTAAACAGGTTGTTTTATTTCATTTCAAAGTTCGAGCGCTCTTAATGAAAAACCCTATATATAGACAGTATAAGAACATTATGTTAGGGAAATAAAGAAACAGAATTTATCTACACATGTATTAATTTTTGAAAAGTATCAGGTTTGTAACGGGATTTTAAGGATTTATTGATCTGGTATAGGTGTTAGTATATGAGGTAAATATGAGCGGAATCCGAAAATAAATAGACAAATAAAATACGATAATATTCCATACATAATAACTTAGTTTTATTCATCGTAATCAAAATCAGATTCTAACACTTCAATGCCAAAAGATTCATCACTGTCACTAGTATCGCTGTCTCCAACATTTATAATAAAACTTTCTAAATTTTCTTCTGTTATTTTATCACGTTCTTTATATTTATTTTCAACATGTATTTCATGATCAGTAATTTTCTTCCAATCCTGTGAACTTACGTTTTCAAATGAATCTTTAATTATTTCTTCTAATGCAGCTGTAGTAACTGCAATATTTTTGCTAGCCACTTTACGTTTTGCCAAACTCCACACAAGCTCGATCGCATTTAAATCACAATGGTAGGGTGGAAGTCTCAACACCTCATGACCACATTGATTTAAAATTTCGAATGGTAACTAGCATTATCCATTATGATTACACTTGGTTCTTCCAAATTTGGTATAAGTTTTTCTTTAAGCCATTTATTAAAATTTTCAGCATTCATGTCATGGTGATAATCAGCATTTTTTGATTTAGTACTAAACACTAACAAAGAGTTTGGTACGGGGCCTTTCTCTGATCCAGCATGAACTATAATGTACCTTTTCTCGGTCGAAACATTTTCAATTGCACCATTAGTTGAAGGACCTTGCCATGACTTCTTAGGCTTGTAGTTTCTATGGACATAAGTCTCATCTAAATAAATGATTGGCTTGCCTTCTGCACGTTTTCCTGCTATAGTTCTTAAAAATCTATGTCTCCAAGCAGATATGTCATAGCGTTCTATTAATACAGAACGCTCATTTTTATTATTTTTAAATTCATAGCCATTGGCTAATAACAAGCGGCGCAGAGTTTCTCTGCATCCGTTAAAATCAATACTTTCTTTTAACTCCACCAACAGTGTCCTCAGTGTAGGAACTTGTTTTTTAACAATATAAAATTCGTTTATCTTGTTACGCATAGCATCTATGTCAAAGTTATCTAGGTTAGACACAGTAGGTTTCCGTGGGCGTTTCTTCCCCGGGGTACTCCAGACACCTTCATTTACTGCACCTTCCCTTTTTACTCTCTTTAGTGTTCTGACACTCACTTCTGCAAAGAAGATATACAAAATATGTAATTAATTCTTGGTTTACGTAAATGCAAAGGTTTTTTTTCGGCATAATTTTAAAACACCAGTGTCTATTAAAAACTTACCAGTCATTGAAGTTATTTCTTCTAAGTACTGATTCTGGGTTATTATCCTATCTTTCTGCTCTAATTCAGTGAGATTTTCAATAGTTCTTACTATTTCATCAACTCCTTCGACATCTTGCAGATTCTCTGTTAAAGAAAGTTAATCGTTTTAAAATTACCATTGTATGTATTTTAATTGTTTTTTTTCCTCTGTTATATATCGTTTTGTATGTACAATAAAGCATTAAATAATAAATTACCAACAAAAATACAGCAAAAATTCATTATGAGTATATACGTAAAACATAGGTGATGTTATTAAAATGAATACGTTGACTGATGCGATGTACGAATGAATATAATTAGTTTTATTCAATACGAAAAAGCGAAAGTAACTTATTTGTAAGGATACGTAAATTATAAATCAAAATTTTATTAAGACGACTGGATAGGTAGGTGTTCAAGTATCAAAATAATATTGTCTACTAACCTATGAAATTCAACACCACACGTAGACAATCTTGTTTTTGTTTAAACGCGGCATCACGCTGTTGTTGTTTTTCGTTGAACTTGCCAATCATGCAAAACAACATCTTTCGTACACCACTTTTGATAGATTTGTTCATTTTAAACCGTAATTAGAATCACAATAAAATTTACACAAACGCATACAATTTGACACCAGAGATACCGAACGACAACCTTGTCAAATTGACGTTGACGTTCATACAGAGTTGCTATATAAAAAGTTCGCAAATAATTCCAAGGTTCGTTAGCCAGACTCTACTACAAATTTAAGAAGGTTGGCACAAAGTACTGCGCGGCCGCTTTTATACAGTCATTCGAATTTGTTCGGTTAGTCGTGAAATTTCTTTTCCTATGGTTTTCTTCTTATATCTGTGTAGTTACAAAGATTTTTCAGCTGAAACTTTAAGGATAAGCAATTGAATAAAGGTACTAATTATTTGCCGAATCATAATTACCGTCACTTAATAATAACTCATTTAATAATGGAGTGTTACATTTTAGCATAGCCAGATTTTAATTAAAATGGAATCCTAGCTCTCTTGAGGAGTTGGAATAGAAACATCTAATTTCGCATGATGCTTTGAGTTCATAAAAGGTACAAATCACCATAATTGATAAGTTTCTAGGGTTTCTCATTGAAGCGCAAGGATCGATTTTAGGGTTTTTGAAAATCATTTTATTATTTTCCACATTATAACTCAATGTATCGCCGTAATCTTTTGATAACGTAAAAAAATAAAAAATACGTGTACGTTATTTTTTCATAATCTACATTACGGACATAAAACATTTTTTTAGTCATCTTCCCTATTAGGCACAAATATGATCTATCTAAGTAGCTAGTTTGTACTCAGCTACGACCACCGCTTAAAAAACATGCCGCTGGGGTAACGTTACTCCAGCGGAATCTGTTTTTCGTAAATAACTTTGGATCAGCTGGACGCACAAATTCTAAATTTCGGGCACATTTACACGTGGTGGGGTACTAATTATCTGTCGAGCCGAAATCCTGAAAAGCGACAACATTCCGCTGGAGTAACGCACACGAACGTGTCTCCTAGAGTTATATGAGTGGAACGTTTAATTGGTGCCTTATCTGCTGTACCTAAATGTAAACGCCACATAAAAAAATTGTGCCCCCTGTCGTTTTGGAAAAAAACGGAAAAAACGATTCCTGCTGGGGTAACGTTTTTCTAGCAGGAAAATTCTAAGCGAATGATCGGAGAGAGAAAAATTGTGCATGACCAGAGAGCTGTGTGTGTGTTGTGTGTGTGTGTGTGTGTGTGTGCATGTGTGCCAAAATGTGCCCCCAAAAATAAAATCTGTGCACCTTCAGGTTTTCGAGATATTGCATTTCCTGCTGGAGTAACGTTTTGCAGAATCGTATATCTCTAAAACCATTGCATGTGACCCTGTAGAAAAAACTTACACGAGTAGCTCTTAATGTGTGCCCCTTAGTGCCCCAATTAGATTTAAGAAAATATGAATAGTTTTTAGTTTCATTCTGAAATAGACAAAGTATATTTGACTATATTTTGAAACAACCAACTTTACTATATTTTAGTTTGACAGCATTAAGATGGTACTGAGATTTTAATTTAGTGTAAAAGACAATTTTGCTATTCTGTATTTTGCCTAACTGAGTCTGACTTTAAATTAGTTGTCAAGAACTAAAATTCACACGAACACCTCGACTTCGGGTGCAAAAACAGTACTGTACTGGATTTTTTTCTTTTCTTTTGCTTGTATCTCGAAAATGGTGTGTCCTTTCGCAAAAATAATGAAAATTTCGACCCCCTTTATAAAACCCTTAAACCCCTAATACTCAACAAGTAGGTAATATGATTTTTTATATTTTCCATGCAAAAAGTGAAAAATTCCAAATAAAAAAGGTCGAGGCTATAAAAAAAAAAAAAAAAAAACGGAATAGGGCAAACAAGTATGTACCACGTGGAGTCGTAATTGTCAAATTCAATTTTGGTTGTTTCGAAATATTTTTTTGAGTTGAGACTATTTCAGAAAAGCTTTACGATTCTCATAGCCAGGAGTGAAGTCTTGGTGATAGTTTGTTTGGTTTTGTTTTGTGTACGGGAGAATCGCCACCAGTGTTTGTCATTAAAAGTTAAGCTTCAATTGGTATTTTAACAAATTTCAAAAACAAAGGTCTCAGAAAACAATGGTATCTCAAAAACAAAGGTCTCTGAAAACAATGGTATCTCAAAAACAAAGGTCTCTGAAAACAATGGTATCTACTTGCATAAAAATATACTTATAAAAAAAAATAAAAAATGTGCCTACTTACAATGATTAAATATGTTGAAAGATCATTAGGTAATGAACCAAAAATAGTGAACATCTAATTGAAGCTTAGCTTATGAAACCAATAATAACTAGGTACGTTGTTACTCTAGCTAGATTATAATTAATTAATTTTTGTTCTCACAAAGATGCCTGAGAATAGGATACAAGTGTTCACTTAGATGAAACTTGGCATTACAAGAGTACTAATTTAATGTATATATTTAATTAGGTAACACAGAAAAATCAAAAATGAGATTGGGTTTCTGAACAGGATATTGCGAGGAATTGTGTACTAAATTACTTGACCATTGTTTTCAATCTTTGATCCTGCTTTAAGAACTGAGTTATATACTGATGCTACTGCTATACGATATGGTGCTTTTTTAACCCAGAAATACGATAGTGATTTTTAAGTCATTTGTTTTAGTAAAAGAACTACACCTGCAGAGTCAAAATATAGTTCTTATGATTTAGAAACTCTAGCTATTCACAACGCCTTGAAACACTTCCGTGTCTATTTACTAGAAATTAACTTTATAATTATCATAGATTGTAACACTATGTGCAATGAACAGTCAGAGTGGCCGAACGTTCTGTGGAAAGTACAACAATTAATTAACACAACTGTACAAAATCCATGGGCTCTACCCCTTTGCTATTACTTACGACGTACTAGAAGAAAAAGATAGACAAAATCCAAATAAATTAGAGGCTGACCGAGAAATAGCTAGACAAATTGCAGAAAAATTCAATAAACGTTTAGATGTCACTCGTCGTAACAATGTAAACTTTAACGTAGGAGATGTAGTGTATGTCTCGCGGAATCATATGCGTAATGATGAATTGGTACCTAAATTAAAGGGCCTTTGAAATATCTTCTATCCTTTCTAATGATCGTTTTGCTCTGCAAGGTCTAGGTAATTTACGAAACATTTCAGTAGCCAAAGAAAAAATAAGATTCTGACACTTTACCTAATTACATTTTCTTATTTTTGTGTTGATATTTTGTTCTATTAATCTGACATGTTAAGTTACTGAAAGCATATAATTAATTAATTACACTTATGTGGATTTAATTCGGAAATAAATAGAAAGAATTATGTATAATTATATAACTTATAATATTATATATATACTGCTGGTCGGTCACTGCCCTGATACCTTTCTGAAATTCATGCGCAGCAGGTGATAGGACTGGTATGTCAAGGCCAGAGGCTAGTTATGATATTACTGCTGGTCGGTCACTGCCCTGATACCTTTCTGAAATTCATGCGCAGCAGGTGATAGGACTGGTATGTCAAGGCCAGAGGCTACTTATAACATTACTGCTGGTCGGTCACTGCCCTGATACCTTTCTGAAATTCATGCGCAGCAGGTGATAGGACTGGTATGTCAAGGCCAGAGACTTCTTGAAAACAAATATTTATTTATTTAAATATAATTAGTTGGGTACTTCGAGAGCGAAGTACAGGTCGTGATAGATTATTTTTTTAAATAATTACCATTTGTGATGGTTATTTTGGTACATTTCAGTTTAATAGAACATCCAAACAATAGATTTACATATACTTTTAATTTATCCTAGTAAAATATGTGTTATTAGGAGCTTAAAATCATATGAGATACACTTATGATTCTTTACCTAATTGCATTTATAAATAAAAAAAAATAAAAAAAAAATGTTTCCGCTGGTCGGTCATTTGCTTGGTGCAAGTATATCCCACTAGCAGCGAGTGGAGGGGACTTGACACGTCGGCAATTGGCAAAACAAAAGTAAAACAATTGTAGAAAAAGGGTCTCTAAAGTACTTCGAGAGCGAAGTACTTGTCAGCATGGCCGTGTTATATAAATGTAATTATTGTCTTAAAATAAATAATATGATATATAAATGTAATTATACTTGTTATACCTATAAATGTAATTATTATCTACGATTAATTTACTAAATGAATTTAATAACAAACTTATTTTTTATAAGTCAAACACTGATTTGACTCAACTGTTGTTATTGTCTCCAATATCTTGGTTGAATTATGTAGTAGGGTCACACTGATTTATTTGTTGTTCCTATATTTAAATACTAAATGATTGAGGATACAAGTTTTATTAAATTATTTTGTTAACAATATCTAAGAGATTAGTTTACGTATAAATTATATTTTTGTAAAGGTATTATTACAGTTTATAGTTTAAAAGTATTTGTTTTGTACTAATAGTTCAGTTCATTTTATCTGTGGCAATATTCATGTTAGATAGGGTAAGGTAGACAACTGTCATTTGAAATGTTTTAAAAGGTCGTTTAACTTAATTCTTGCTCTCTTTTCTGTACGTGTCACTGGACTGGTAACAATATAAAAGCATATGTTAACATCTAAGAACAGACCCTGAGTGATGTCCATGTCCGTAATATTGAGTTGCTAAAAGCTAATATAAGGAAATAATGTTGCTTATCAGAAGTTCTGCTTTTATTGTAAAATGGATTGAAATAAGGATCATCAGATCACTTCTGATGAAAGATCGACTAACTACAATGTTCATGTAAGTTAAATTGTCATTATATCTTGATTATTGCTGATAACTATGATGTTCTGTATGTATTAAAATATTGCTAATATTGCTACATAAGTGTTAAATCGAATTAAGGAATATTCATATTCTATTTGTCATTGATAAAGTTGTTAGCTTTATGAAATAGTCCAAGAGATTATTGTAATAACAAAACTAAATGCTAATGTAAAAATATGTTGATAAAATACTTCAAAACAAGCTTCCGTGGAGTTTCTTATCCTTCTTCTCCACGAAGACCTAGATTTGGAACGGATAACTAGCTTTCTCATTAACAATACCTATTTATTGACAAGTCTAATTGAAATAAATGCCTAGTCTTGTCTCCATGTGCTTTCTTATAATCCTTTTCCCTACACACCATATTCATAGATATTAAAATACATAACATAACATCACGCCTTGTTTCCCCGAGGGGTTGGGCAGAGGTGCACCTGTAGTAGGTAACCCACATATTAAAATGCCTACATGATTAAATAATTAACTAATAGGTAACCCGAAAATCCTGACACTCAAAAGTTGATAGTTACGTGGATATCAATGCCTCTAAATGTAGTATATCTAATAATCTTTTTCTCACACATGCATGAACAGTTTTAAAACTTTGTATGGTTATTATTAGCGTAAAGAAGGACCGAATACAGTTTTCAGCGAACTTATACCTTGTCTCATTTAGGCGCTGCGATGTTTGTTCGGGTTTTCATAAAACCGCGATAACTTGAAAACTATAAATATTTTCTTAAATCTAATTGGGGCACTAAGGGGCACATATTAAGAGCTACTCGTGTAAGTTTTTTCTACAGGGGCACATGCAATGGTTTTAGAGATATACGATTCTGGAAAACGTTACTCCAGCGGGAAATGCAATATCTCGCAAACCTGAAGGGGCACAGATTTTATTTTTGGGGGCACATTTTGGCACACATATAAGCTCTGGCCATGCACAATTTTTCTCTCTCCGATCATTCGTTTAGAATTTTCCTGCTAGAAAAACGTTACCCCAGCAGGAATCGTTTTTTCCGTTTTTTTCCAAAACGACAGGGGGCACAATTTTTTTATGTGGGAGGACGTTTACAGCAGATAACGCACCAATTAAACGTTCCACTCATATAACTCTAGGAGACACTTTGCTGCTGGGGTAACGTACACGTTAGGTTACACCTACACGTGTGCGTTACCCCAGCCAGATAATGTCGAAAATCGTCATCTAAGTGCAATTGATAATTAGAAATAGAGCTTCTGTAATTGGTAAGCAGATTTTTAAATTTTGGTAAGCTGATAGTTTTTTAATATATTACAATCATCCGTATAGTCAATTACGAGATACAGCAATCGTGCAAACGTTACTCCAGCAGGATTTTAAATATCTTCGCAACCATAGCAAATACAAAAATTAAGTTGTAGGTACCATTTATTTCAAATTGAATTCTAATTATATAGATAAAATTTATTTCAAAATATCCATTAGAAAACAAAAGATCTAGTTGGGGTAACGTTACTCCAGCTGGAAGTGTTTTTTATCAAATAATTAAAAAACTATCAGCTTACCAAATTTAAAAATCTGCTTACCAATTAGAGAAGCTGTATTTCTAATTATCTATTGCACTTAGATGACGATTTTCGACATTATCTGGCTGGGGTAACGCACACCTGAAACGTACAGGATAATACTTGAGAATAATTAAGTGTTTAGTACAGACGGGTAAACAAGTCGTAAAGTAAAACATATTTATAATGGAATACTCATTTCAAAAATAATAATGCGCACGTAATAACAAATATGGAGTATCTAACTATGTAGATGATGATGATCCTATGCAGATAATTAGTTTAATTAAGGTAAGTAAGTAAGTATATAAATTTACTTCAAAAATAATCAAATATAATATTTTTTATGGACTAATAGGTATGCAACGTCGCTTGCTTATCTGAAATTAAAATTAAGAACTGATCTAATTCAAATTAATCACAGATCAACAATAATAAAAATATGTAATAAGTTAATAACATCACAGTGCAGTAAGTACTAACATATTATAGAACTTTACAGAAGGTAGTTAGGTAGGTTCTACTGTTTTATCTAATATGATTTAAAAAATCACAAATGTCATAAAGATAGCCGTATTTATAATTGAGTTTTATTGTATAAAAATAAAACATTTACAAAACTAAAAATAAACGACATAACAATGCAGTCAACTTCTTAGAATTCGTACTTTTTGAGTAACCAAGTCTTATTGCATGTAAATTATATAATATTATCAAGATGTTTCTGCTACTTACAACAGGTACGTAAGTAGGTACCTACCTCATCGATATAATGGTTAATCGTAGGTAGGTATATGAAGAATGGCATAGTGGACACTACTTTGGGCAATTTAAAGTTTATTTAAACATTTAGTATGGGTTAAATTTTTCAATCAAAGTAATTTTATTCGTGACTGTACCAACTTTTAAGGACAATTATGCTAATAATTTTAGAAGGTTGGTGTAATGTATTGCGCGCCCGCTTTATTATGACATTCTAGATTTGGTCGGGTTACCACGCATACATCATTTTTTTCGATTATCTCGTTAATTAATTAGTGTGCCTCGTTGGTCTAGTGGTTGCAAGCGCTACTGCTGAGCATGAGGTCCTGGGTTCGATTCCCGGGTCGGGCAAAGTGTTCTTGGGTTTTTCTATCTGGAATTTCTCAGTAGTAGCCCGGAGTCTGGATATGTGCCCGGTTGATGGCAATAGGCTCGCCCCCTATTACATGGGACTTAAAACATAACTGGCGAAATGTGGGTGTACCTACTACAGGTACACATCTGCCCAACCCATCGGGGAAACAAGGCGTGATGTTATGTGTTGTGTGTTAATTAGTGTACAAGTCTGAAATTTCACATTTATATAATTGAACTGTATTTCTAATTATTGATGTAAAATTCAGTTACCACTACTACAGTAAATTCGGTTAATCGGTGGTCAAATAACTCAGCTGCGCGCCGTGGCCGGAAAATCATCTTATCTTTTTAATTAGGTACGTAGAATAGGATACTAATGAAACTTCAGTACCATTTAAGAGGGCCCTTCCCGGTCCGTCTATCGACAACGCGAGCATGTTCGAAAGGCTTGTTGTTTCATCGAGCACAAGTGAGAACTACTAAAAAGCAAGTGAGAACGCGATAACATTGTAAGAAAAATAGTGTGTAAAAATTTGTTTCAGGAAATACGTGTTTTTGAGTAGGTACCTAAGCCTTACAAGCTTTTGAAATATTTTTTTGTCATTTAGAATCTCCATTACATGTGCAAGGTTTCTATGCAGATGTTTTCTTTTATTTTACTATTTATGAGTACATTATGACCGGCCAAAGTTCAGGTGAAATTTGTGCAAAAAAGCTGATTTTTGGAGGCTTATACTGAAGTTGTTTCTCAAATTTTCTATATTTTGCTTTCATAGAATCCTAGGTATAGTGCACAATTTACATATGTAGGATCGTCAGGATTTATTCCGTTAGATTCAGATATCATGTGGGCAGAATATGGGTTTCGTGTAATGAAAACCTACTGCGTGCGATACACGGCGTTTATTAAAATTATAAATATTACAATTAACACAACGAATCGAGTACAGTTCCGCGACGTCTTAATCCTGATGCGATCAGACACTGAATGTCTTCATCGCCGTGGTCTTAACCTTTATAATACTGGTGTCTCATATTGGAGACAGATAACAATAAAATTCTATTGTGTCTGCTAATTGCGCGCGCGACAGATTAAAACATCACGACTCTGTAGAAGCGCGCTGTAGGGTGGGTAGATCACGTGATGCCGCCAGTGGCGCGCTTGCGATTCGTTTCGTGTCCGTACTATTCTTCTTTACTTCGTTCGTACTATTCTTCGTACTTGACCGGATCCGACACATATTAGTTACAAATAATCAAATAAAGATGTATTACAACGCCATAATCACGTAAGAGCGTTTGTATGAAAACTATGACGGGTTGGCCGCTCTTAAAGACAGTAATTATTATCTTTATATAACATTTAAGTTTAGTCTTTGGGCCGCTAAGTGCTAGGACCTATTAAAGCAATTTTCTATTTACTAAAATAACTTCGAAACGGTGCACTAATAGTGGATTCGTTTATTGCGTAACAAATTATAACTAATTAGCCAGATCTCATGTACAAATATTACAATCATCCTTAAAGTCAATTCCGAGATACAGCAATCGTGCAAACGTTACTCCAGCAAGATTTTAAATATCTTCGCAACCATAGCACATACAAATACAAATTAAGTTGTACCATTTATTTCAAATTGATTTCTAATTATTTAGATAACATTTTTTTCAAAATAGCCATTTGAAAACAAAAGATTTGGCTGGGGTAACGTTACTCCAGCCGGAAGTGTTTTTATCACATAATTAAAAAACTATCAGCTTACCAAATTAAAAATCTGCTTACCAATTAGAGAAGCTGTATTTCTAATTATCTATTGCACTTAGGTATATGACGATTTTCGACATTATCTGGTGTACGATGCACGACTCAAAGCGAAAACGCGTTGGTTTGCAGTTGCAGTGTAACAAACCATCGAAGGAGGAGGCGGAGCGCGTGAGGGAGAGGCAAATTTCGCGCCCTCACGCCCCTAGCCGCCGCAGGAGGAGACGCCATGGGCGTCGGGAATCGATCGCGGATTCCCGGCCACCGTAGGCGCGGGCTTGCGGACGGTGAGCAATGGGTAGCTCGCCGTCCGGTAAGGACCAAGCCCGGGTCGACGGCGCGTTGTATTCCACGCGCGCCTCAAAGAGTGTCAGCGAGTGAAGGGGTCCGATGAGACCATTGCCTGCCGGGGTTGCGGGAAAGTCCGAAAGGGATACCGTGGCCCCCTGGCATTGCACAGGCAACAGAAGGAACACGGGTGGGTTTTAGTCAGTAAGAGTCTGACACGCCCTCCCGCCCCACCCAGAGCGGGAGACGTCATTTGATGATTTCCCACCCAAAAAAAAAAAAAAAAGTGTAACAAACCATCGTGCATAGTATTTTTAGGGCGTATCCCTAGGTCGCATTTTTGTTATTCTTTATCCAATGTTTATCTGTGTGCCATCCAAATTCATTCAGCCGTTTTAGTATGAAAGCGTAACAAGCAATCAAACTCAATTTCGTATTTATACTATTAGTTAGGATGACGTTCACATTAGTAGCAATAACAAAAGATATTTTGTCAATCATAACGTAATTATGTCCGCTTGCTATAAATAAAATTGCTTGAAGTACAATAGGACATCTTCTAGAGGTCCAATGTGTAGAGGGCTTAATATACAAACTCAGCTACTAGTGCTACATTTCCCTTCAATAGCCAGGTCTGTCCACCAAAGCAGAACTGGGAAACTGTAACCGATGTGCAATTTCACTGGTTACAATTTTCCAGCTCCGCTTTGGTGGTCAAGCAGCCTTAATTAACTTAAAAGGTGAATAGGAGACAATTCTTGCTTGTAGAAAACTTTGAATTTTGACAAAATCACAAGTTTGTAGTTTTTTGTAAAAGTCAAAGCTTCTTACTGGTATTACTTATAATAAAAACAGTAGTTTGTCTTTAAGCCAGAAGTACTTTTATTATAAATTACAAAATACGTATTACATAGGTACATAGGAACTATGAAAATGGGTAGTCGATTTTATACATAACAAGTTGTTATTTATAAAATCGACTTTTAAAGCAAATTTATGTTATTAATAAAATCATATAACAAACTACATGACTCCTTTAAATATTTGCCCATGTCAAAAAAAAGAAAAATGCTTTTATAATCTCAATACAATCATGTCAGATCGCGGAGAAGGAAACTGAAATAAATAATATTGGTAGTACATTAAAATAATTAATGTTAACATTTTGACGAAACGATTTTTGATAAAAAAATTTGAGAAATCAAAACTACGAGAATTGTAAAACAATTTACGACTGCAGACCGCACAGTTATGCATTCTTTTATACACAGTTATGCATTCTTTTAAACAGTTTAAAGAATATAATGATTTTAAAGAATCTCTGAATTATGCAAGTAAAAGCTTTGTTCTTTGTGGAATTTTGTGCCACCTTTATAAATGATTATTTGTCAAAAAAGCATTAATTTTAATGCATGATTTATCAAACATGTTAAAAGTTTCCGTCAATTTAAACTTTTTAAACGATTAAGGTAAGATAAGATAGATAAGATAAGATATTTATTTTTTGTACGATTGCACGGAGCACGAAGAGAATTATATAAATTATATAATTAAAAGCACAATAGTACTAAGTAAATACTACCTACGCATGTTTCAGTATTTTTTTTTCTTAAGTTCTATTGTGGCGGATTCCTGGGAAAAAGAACTTTTTTTTTTGTACAAAATCTTTTAATTGTTTTATGAAATACACTTTTAATTATATGATTTATATTTTGCTCTTTGTGCTCCTCGCAATCGTTTAAAAAGTGAAAATTGACGGAAACTTTTATCATGTGTGATAGATCATGCATTAATGCTTTTTTATGTGCATTCGTTGACAACTAATCATTTATATAGGTGGCACAAAATTCCACACAGAGACAAAGCTTTTACTTGTCATCATTTCTTCAATCATTATATTCTTTAAATTGCATAAAAGAATGCATAACTGTTCGATCTGCAGTCATAAATATTGTTTTACAATTCTCACAGTTTTGATTTCTCAAAATTTTTATCAAAAATCCACACACATAGGCACATGCTTGTGCCATTCTTCTCAAATACTTCCTGGTGAATGTTGTCGTCATTAAATCTCCATACTGAAGATGAGGTTGAAGTTTCTTCGGTAGGGCTTTCACGCCGATTATTGTTTCAAAAAACATTTTAAAATTGTCAATAATGACCTCATTGCTATCGAGCTCACAGTTCACAGCACAGCACCAATGTGAGAAAGGTTGCTTATATAATAGCCGTTTTTAAGCCTGCGACAAACTGGCCAGTGGTACGACTACTGTTTGAATCACAACTTCCTCGAATGCACCCAAATTATTTTTCTAAAGGATCTTGTTGTACCTTATGAGTCGCAAGACTTTTTATAGTTTTATGTTTGTGGCGCAAACTCTCCCACAATATCTGAACTCTATTAATTAAGCGTCCACCGCCAACCTATTTGCGATGGTGGTGTGCATTTGGAGCCTAGAAATTTCAGTGATTGCAAAAATGTTTTCATTTCACTTATAAATTTAAAATGAGGTTATAAAATTTTTAAATGGGTCGAGAATGGTTTTCCTCTCCGCAGATCCGCCGTGTCGTTGTTCAGCGTGTCGAACAGCTTGTCCATTCTGTCTACGATATCCGCCGTCACTGCCGCGTCAGCAGTTAAATCACCTGTAATCACAAAGCATTTCATTTTAATGATGATTTAAAATATAAGAATGTATAATTAAAAACTAACAGACTTAAAATAATAATATTAATAATATGTACAAGTATATATTACATAAAAAGTGGGGGGGGGGATAATTATAGGGCATCAAAAAATTCTTCCGCATCGCTGTCAACAGGAAAAGTGCCCAAAAGGCTGGCTGCATTGCCACGTTGAATGGCAGCCCTCTGGGGCCCTAGTCTGCTATTTTTATAAATTCGTCATTCCAACACGATCCCATTGTGATTTTGCTAAAAGTTCGTAATCTGCTAAATTCATAATGATCGATCATTGGTTGATCATTGTATTCCACAAACACGATACTCGTAAGGAATTGAAAGCAATGATTGCACAATGACGTTCTCATGGTAGGTCACTGATCAAAGGAACTGTCAAATTTTTAGCAGATTACCGCCTAAGTCAGTCATTCATTTTTCATTATGTACGAGATTACCAACAGATGCCATTTCTTTCAATGGAGTGTCAGTGGCTGACCATTGGAAAGTCATAATGACGCCAGTATGTTAGTAGATTACCAAACTTGTCAAAATCAACATTTATGAAATCAATGATAGACCATTCTGACACTATTGTAATAGCAGACTTGAGGCCCTGGTCACGTGAAGAGTCGACCAGCCGCTTGGCGATGTCTTGAAAAACTAAGTGGGCACTCGGACCCCATGGCCCTAGTGTTTCAACCCCAAACGGCTCAAACATATAAGTCCCAATAAGATTGGAGTATTTGCGCCGTTTGAGGTTTTCCGCACCTGCAGCAGCAGCCCCAGCACAGCCCGCCATGCTAGGAAGATGGGATGGCGCAAGGGTGTCGACGCACGTTGCATCCCACACCAAAGGCCTACCTACCTTCCAAGGCATTATGGTCATTCCGTCTGGTCTCTTCCCATCGTCGCGTGCCAAACCATTGGGTTCTAAAACAGCTGGCACTCCGGCGGTGACAAGAGCACGACTGATGATGTCATTGATGCTGGCGTGCCGTGCTATCCGGCCTGCGCTCTTACTGCAGGATAGGCCATGGTGTCCGAGACTGTCGACACCTTCACCGCATCGGCAGCGATGCGGAGCCACACAAGGAGCGCCCAGACGCAGATAGGTAGCGAGCCGGAAGGTGGTATCACCCAGCATAGTGCCTATGTTGGGTGATGGTAGCGCATAAAGAGGCAACTACAGCACGCTTAGCATGACCACAATAGAAACGGGTTTTGTCGTCGGAAGAACAGACAAATTGACGGATAAACACATCTGTCATTTTCTTCCGTCAACAAAACCCGTTTCTATGGTTGTCTACGAGTGCTGTAGCGTTAGAAGGCCTCCCACAAGATGAACCGATGACCTTGTAAAGGCCGCAGGAAGCCGCTGGATGCGGGAGGCACAGAAACGGTCGATGTGGCGGTGCTTGGGGGAGGCCTATGTCCAGCAGTGGACGTCTTTTGGCTGAAATGATGATGATTATGCGTGCTAGGCGCCCATTCGCTTTCTCACTCGTAATTTTCGGCACAAGACTAAAAAAGGAGCATACTCTAAGCTTCATACTAACGCCATGCGAGGGAACACTACTACACGCACAGCTGGTGCGTGATAGGAAGCTTTCCTTCTGCTCGTTTATTTTATTTTTGTGCTTTTTGGTCTGTACACATTAACGGTCTTATTTATAAACGCTAGTTAAATTTTAATCAAATGCTAAGCAATTGATTAGCAAAATTCTCATTCATAAACGCTATTTAGCGCTAAGAGGTTGCTAAGCAAATGATTAGTAGCTGTCAAAATTAAACACCACCGGTGCCCTGTTTAGAGCTTGCTAAGAGGATGTTAAGCGGCAAGATGACGGATTTTATTTGATTCAGCTGATCGATACAAGATTTTCTGTGCTCGATGTTATTTTGTTCTCTATTAACGAGTTGTGCCTTAGTAAATATTGATTTTGACAATCTTTTACGGGATTTGAGAATGACTTCTACGTCATTCTCAAATCCCGTAAAAGATTGTGTGAATTCAATCATTTTGAAACGCTGGCGGGAACTAGACAAAGGAGAGGAAGACCTATAAAGCTAATTTAAACTCACTACCAGGATAATTACCTATTAGAAAATATTCTTCATTCGAAGTACACAGTCATGATGAAAGGATAATTAGTGAAGTTCAATTAGGAGGGGGCTCAGTACCTTCCTAATGTGTTCAGGAGATTTGAAGAGAATCGATTTCGTGAGGAAGTTCAATGGAAATTGTTACAAACAAACATAACATCACGCCTGTATTCCCCGAAGGGTTAGGCAGAGGTGTACCTATAGTACACCCACATTTCGCCAGTTATGTTTAAGTCCCATGTAATAGGGGGCAAGCCTATCACCATCAACCGGGCACAAATCCAGACTCCGGGCTGGTAATGAGCAATTCCAGATGAAAAAACCCAAACACTATGTCCGACTCGGGAATCGAACCCAGGACCTCATGGTCAGCAGTAGCGCTTGCGACCACCAGACCAACTAAATTGTTATTATCTTGTGTGTTATCTCGTTATTGTGCCAGCCCGTCATCTTATTGTGCCAGCTTTAAGGCCAAGAAAAGCTATGTTGTAGCAGTCACACACAAAAAACAAGAGATATAATAGAAAATAATTTAATTTGATAAATAATAAAGCAACAATATTGTTATAAATTCATTATTATTAATTTACAATATTCTTCCTCCAAAGACGGGTGTCATTATTTTCTCATGGCACTCGCATTCCTCATCGTTTTCATGGAGCAAGGTCTCCTCCCTAATCTTTGCGAGGTTGAATAATATTTGTGCTAGGTGCTAGTGGCTCATAGCAGTAGTCAAACTTGCTGTAAAGAAATGTCAAATAAGTAGTCATTGTTATTAAAAGATACTGAAACTGGCCTTGGTGCAAAAGCAATAGGAAGTAATAAAACATACAACATACACAAAACATAACATAACATCACGCCTGTATTCCCCGAAGGGTTAGGCAGAGGTGTACCTATAGTACACTCTCATTTCACCAGTTATGTTTAGGTCCCATGTAATAGGGGCGAGCCTATTGCCATCAACCTGGCACAAATCCAGACACCGGGCTGCTACTGAAAATTCCGGGGTCTGGATTTGTGCCAGGTTGATGGCAATAGGCTCACCCCCTATTACATGGGACCTAAACATACTGGTGAAATGAGAGTGTACTATAGGTACACCTCTGCCTAACCCTTCGGGGATTACAGGCGTGATGTTATGTTATGTGTACGTTGCATGTTTTAATAATTCCTATTGCTTTTGCACCAAGGCCAGAGTTTCAGTATCTTTTAATAACAATTACTACTTATTTGACATTTCTTTACAGCAAGTTTGACTGCTGCTATGAGCAACTAGCACCTAGCACAAATATTATCAACCTCGCAAAGATTAGGGAGGAGACCTTGCTCCATGAAAACGATGAGGAATGCGAGTGCCATGGGAAAAGAATGACACCCGTCTTTGGAGGAAGAATATTGGAAATCAATAATAATGAATTTATAACAATAATGTTGCTTTATTATTTAGCAAAATAAATTATTTTCTATTATATATCTCTTGTTATTTAATTTTGTGTGTGACTGCTGCAACATAGCTTTTCTTGGCCTTAGAGCTGGCACAATAAGATGACGGGCTGGCACAATAACGAGATAACACACACATAATAACAATTTCGTTGGTTTTCGTTGGTCTGGTGGTCGCAAGCGCTACTGCTGAGCATGAGGTCCTGGGTTAGATTCCCGAGTCGGACATAGTGTTTGGGATTTTTCATCTGAAATTGCTCATTACCAGCCCGGAGTCTGGATTTGTGCCCAGTTGATGGCAATAGGCTCGCCCCCTATTACATGGGACTTAAACATAACTAGCGTAATGTGAGTGTACTATAGGTACACCTCTGCTTTACTACGTAATGTTTGTTTGTAACAATTTCCATTGAACTTCCTCACGAAATCGATTCTCTTCAAATCTCTTGAACACATTAGGTACTGAGCCCCCTCCTAATTGAACTTCACTAATTATCCTTTCATCATGACTGTGTACTTCGAATGAAGAATATTATCTAATAGGTAATTATCCTGGTAGTGAGTTTAAATGAGCTTTGTAGGTCTTCCTCTCCTTTGTTTAGTTCCCGCCAGCGTTTCAAAATGATTGAATTTACACAATCTTTTACGGGATTTGAGAATGACGTAGAAGTCATTCTCAAATCCCGTAAAAGATTGTCGAAATCAATATTTACTAAGGCAAAACTCCTTAATAGAGAACAAAATAACATTGAACACAGAAAATCTTGTATCGATCAGCTGATTCAAATAAAATCCGCCATCTTGCCGCTTAACATCCTCTAAACAGGGCACCGGTGGTGTTTAACTTTGACAGCTACTAATCATTTGCTTAGCAACCTCTTAACGCTAAATAGCGTTTATGAATGAGAATTTTGCTAATCAATTGCTTAGCATTTAATTAAAATTTAACTAGCGTTTATAAATAAGACCGTAGATGGTTAACTTTTCTTTATTTATAAACGCTTGTTAGCAAGTGATTAGTTGCGAAACGAAATAGAGGAGAAATTACGCATTCGGCACAGATTATAATCAAAATAGTCGACTAAAAAACCGAATTTTATGAATAAAGTTGTCAAAACCACGATTTCTGTATCTGTCGTGACTTTGACAGACAAAAGTCAAAAATTTCATCGGATTTTTTTATAAATATTACAATTATTTCATTGTGTTTGCGATGGTAGCAATGAAAATAATAAGCTCCATTATTTGGAGTAAAGAGGAAAAGGTATTTATCTCTGGATTTATATCTACTTACTAATGTAAACCATTAAAATCTGACCAAGTGAATAAAAAAGCAATAGCTATGTATTTTCATGTCCTAGGCGTGGTTTGTTCGAGGAACGATGTCGTAATCGTATCGTATATAACCACTAAGTAAAACTATACCTAACCAGGTACAAAACTATCAATCTAGGACATGAAAATACATAGCTATTGCTTTTTCATTCACTTGGTCAGTTCTTCTCAGTCAGACCTTCTTAACATGAATATACTACCTTAGAAATGTTTGTTTTGTAAGTGTTATTGGAAATACATAGCTATTGTTTTTTTATTCACTTGGTCAGATTATAATGGTTTACATAAGTAAATAGATATAAATCCAAATATAAATACCTTTTCCTGTTTACTCCAATTATTGGAGCTTATTATTTTCATTGCTACTATCGCAAAAACAATGAAATAAACTTATTAAATAATTGTAATAATTATAAAAAATCCGATGAATTTTTTGACTTTTGTCTGTCAAAGTCACGACAGATACAGAAATCGTGGTTTTGATAACTTTATTCATAAAATTCTGTTTTTAGTCGACTATTTTGATTATAATCTGTGCCGTACGCGTAATTTCTCCTCTATTTCGTTTCGCAACTAATCACTTGCTAACTAGCGTTTATAAATAAAGAAAAGTTAACCATCTATTTAGAGCTAACCATTTGCTTAGCTAAACAGTGGCTAATCAGTGATTAGCGAGATTTTTATAAATAGGCTGCTATTTAGAGCTAACCATTTAAAGCCTTATTTATAAAAATCTCGCTAATCACTGATCTAAATAGATGGTTAACTTTTCTTTATTTATAAACGCTAGTTAGCAAGTGATTAGTTGCGAAACGAAATAGAGGAGAAATTACGCGTTCGGCACAGATTATAATCAAAATAGTCGACTAAAAAGAAGAATTTTATGAATAAAGTTGTCAAAACCACGATTTCTGTATCTGTCGTGACTTTGACAGACAAAAGTAAAAAATTTCATCGGTTTTTTTTAATAAATATTACAATTATTTAATAAGTGCTCACTCAAATGTCTCGCTGATGGTGGCGTGTGTGTTGGATCATTTAGCTCCCTTCACAATGGTTGAGCTGAATGGTGCTGATCCATGCGTCATGTTCGTGAACGGGCGCCGTCAGTTGGGACTGGTCATCTCTTAGCTGCCATGGCTTATTTTAATTTATTTTAAGTTTTTGAATTATTCTTTTTTTCTTTTTATTACGGACGCTTTTACGAACGTGCACGTCTTATTACATTGTTCTCACATGCATAATTTCAAAATGAATGATAGTGTCCGTGGAGTTTCTTGCCCGTTCTTCTCCATAGGTACCTACTACGCTTTGGAATGGGCAACTATAACTCGGAATTTTAATTCGATTCCAGATTTGACAATTTCAGTGTTGCAACGTTATGACAAGTACTAAATAGTGACGTTGCGAAATTATTCGATATGGAAATGGAATATTTCCAGATCGATTCTTCTCGTTTATAATTTTACTCTCGTAAACTAAGTATATCAGGAAATTAAATATTTCTGAACCGATAATTTAGTTTTGACGATTAATTAACGATCTGAGACTTTTCTTTTATAATTGTGTGTGAAATAAATAAAAAAATGTGATCATGAAGGAACATGACAAATAAAACGGATAGATGTATTATGGTAATATTTTTTTTTAATAAATTGTCGCCGTCATCGCTATCGCTGTCACTTTCTGTAACATTTATTATAAATGTGTCTGTGATATTGTCAATTAACACATCTAGCCTACTCATTTTTTCCTCTTCTTTGACAACATGGGATACGCATTTAGACCATTCGGTAGCCGTAATTTTTTTAATGCCTTCCTGAAATAAATTTCTCACGTCTGTCAATTTGAAGGTTTTATTATTTTGAGCTACATGCCCCTTTACCTGCGCCCATATCAATTCGATAGGGTTTAGCTCGCAATGGTAAGGGGGCAGTCTTAAAACCGTGATCCCAGGTTGTGCTGCCATTTCGTCTACAGCGTACTTATTAAAAGACTCGTTATGTGGAATCAGTTCTAAAAGCGTAGCTTTAACCATATCTGGTTCGTAATGAATATTTTTATTTAAAAGCCAATCTTGAATGGCAGCTTTTTTCCAGCTCATTTTTGGTGCCGTTTCCAATTTTCGGAAGTGGTAAGGTGCATTATCCATCACCACAATTGAGTTTGGTCTTAATTTTGGTAAGACTCCAGCGAACCACTCCTCAAAACAAACTGCATTCATCTCATCATGGTAATCTTCACAATTTTTCTTTGCTTCAAAAATCATGAGTTCCTCTTCCAGGAAGCCTACTTCACTACCTATATGGCTAATTATGAGACGTTTGCCTTTTCCAGATGGATTTTTTAATCCAGTGGTCAGTCCCTCCAAAAACGCTTGTCGAGATGATGTGACTTTCTTGTCCACCCAAGTTTTTTTTACAGTATGACCTTAAAATAAATATAGTACATGAACATTCAATATTACTATTAAATTTAATGTAAAATGTATATAAATTCATTTTGTGTATAAATGTTAGCCTTACCTGCGTTAACCCAAGTTTCATCTTGATAATATGTCTCCCTTCTCGTCGAAACTGACATATAGATCGCAAGTAACGCTGGCGCCATGTTATTATATCATTTCGATTAATAAGTGTGCTCTTGCGTGACCGTGCAACAAATTTAAAATTAAGATGCTTCAAAAAATTTCTGAGAGTGTCTTTGGAAACCTTGGGCATTTCTGAATCATCGTTCATCACTTGTAAAATCTAAAGTAGTAAATTTTATAATAGCTTGGAATCATTACTTATTTATAAAAGATGTAGGTGGGTGAATTTCAACAAGAGATTTGTTTGTGTCATTTCGTTGGGATTTTTTTATTTCAATGCTATCTACATATTTTTAGTGACAAATAAAACTTTAGCCTATTTTATGACATTGTGCGTGAGTGGACATCAAATATCATCAAAACTTACATAAATATTTAAAGATGAATTTTTAAGAGTCCACTGAAATGAAGTGTCTCCCGAAATGATAAAAATGACCACCGAAATGATAGACTGTGCACCGGAATGAAATAAATCCACCGAAATGATACAGCTAAGAACAACCGTGCCGGGCAGCCAGGGTTCCGTACTTTGTTAGGTTTGATTTCCACAAATTTTAGATAAAAACTGAGACAGGACAGTACACAGTTATTTTAATATCATCATTAACAAACATATATTACAGTTAGTATTACCTATAATTCATTCTTTGAGATTACAATAACCTCAAAGAATGATATTTATTATGATATGAATGAGTTGTTTCTTTACTTATATAACCTTTGGTAATTCTTCTGGTTGTTGTTGTGTGAAAATGTTGGAAAACTTTATCGTTAACGCTTTTAACCATAAATATGAAGGCACAGGATCAGATATATTGTAAAATAAAAGAGGTTCTTTAAATAATAAGAATTTAGATTTTCTTATAAATTATTGAATCAATTAATTTTACACGAAACTACACTTAATCAGTTTCAAGACACAAATAGCCATGACACCCAGTAATAGCTTAGTTTACACAAAATAGTAACAATGTACAGAGAGGCAGAGTAACAATAATTGAAAGCAATACAACCTGTGCACCGGGCAACGCCTGAAGGTAGAATGCCATTTCGCCGCCGTGCGGACTCTTTTATACGGTAGTATTTTAGGTGGGGCAAAGACGTAGCGCGCTACGACGTAGCGATCACTAACTCCGCCCAGCAGCGAGGAGGTGGGAGAATGTCGTAGCGCGCTACAGCGCCATAGTGCTACAGCGTAGCCCGATGCACGTGTTGTTTACAATGTGACGCCGACAAATAAATATTTTTGTTTGTTTATGAACTAATACTAATTTATTTGATATATTTTCAAAAGACTGAACGAAGCGCGATTAGACAGCTTAAAGTTTCTGATTAATAATATGATGGCTGCATTTGTAAGTTATGCAATTAACAGTAATTCATAATGTCTACCTATTGCACTAGGAGAAAAATGCTAGGTATAATTTAGTTAAATTTGTAACGAGACGAGAATAGTGTTTCTACAGGTATACATATAAGTAAAACTTCTGAAATTAAATCAACTCTTATATTTTTAAAACATAATAAATGAATAAGAAACATTATAGAAAATCTTAGTAGTAATAGCTTAGTACTTTAAATCCTTTTACATAAACGTATGAAACATAACAGAAACCTAATCTACACAGGTAGGTACATTACAAAACTATGACTTTGTACTTGACACAAGGATCTCTAAAACTTTATGGTTTTATCATTTCGGAGATACATTTCATTTCGGTGGACTGTAATGGGTATAACAGTCCACCGAATCCACTGAAATGATAACACTGATATGATAAAATAGAGGTTGTTCTACATTTAACTCCGAAATAAAATTATTAAAAAAATATGAACACTACTCAAACAAAACAGTACTTACGTCAAATTTAATCCACAATTTTGAAACAAATTAAACGAATCTAGCACGAATTATAACAGCCACCGAAATGAAACTATTTTTGTCCCCATATTACTGAAATGATAAACTGATTTTTTTGGCGGGAAACCGCAAGGCGTTGAGACCGGTGCGTTCGCGCCGAGAGCTTGAGCCGGACTGATCCGAAGTGAGGAAAGGTGAGAGGGGCGTAACAAAGCAAAGTTGACGTGGCTATTCTACTAAAACTTACTGTCCTCTGAAATGATAACTTTTTTCCAGACAAAAGTTAACTGCCTGTCAGATCCATGAGAAAGAAGATAAACAAACAAAAATAGTTTTATTTGATGGAATATATTATAATTTAATGATAACAAAATCGATTTAAATCCATATTACGAATGTATTTGCAGGGGAAGGTATTTTATGAGCGGAATTGGGTTCAGGACAGGCCACCGTGATGATAAAATAACACTGTTTTTTTTTTTTTTGTGTATTAAGAGGGTAAAAATCATTGTTTTTTTTTTTGCCAAGGTAGAGAAGTACTTACGTTGTTGAGAAAAAATATTTAAAATTAAAAATCAGCACATTGCACTACCATTCTCAGGTTTGCCGTGAATTTTTTTTGCTTGCGCAATTCACCCAGGTATAAAATAATACTTTCTGACTGATTGACTAACCTTTGCAATGGTTGGAGGTTCATTTCGGTAAAAGAACTTATGAACAATTCTTCGTATTGCAGAGAATGTAAATTCATCAATTTTATCTTTGAAACTTCGCTTTGGTCCAGTTTTTTTAGGAGGAATTGGCGGCGCACTTTTATTTACTTCCTTCAAAACGTTACAAACAGAGCGTGAGGTTATTCCCAATATGTCAGCAACTTTGCTCATACATTCATTTTCTTCCACAACTTCAAAGGCCTCCAATTGCGCAGAAATTTCATTTTTCACGTATTTGTAGGCGTTGCGGATCATTACTTTTTCAGTAACAGTGAAAGCTTTTCGTGGACGTTTTTTTCTTGGGGACAAGAAAACATCCACGTCTTTTTGTGATGTACTTGGCTGAGGATCCATTTTGATGGAAAACCAAAACAAATAGATTCACTCAAAGTTCACAAAAAACTATAAACGTAACAACAAACACAACGTAACAACACTTTAACAAAATATCGATTCGCAATGAAATAAGATATTCGTGCAGTCAGACTGGGAGAATGAAGCCGAATGACACGATAAACAGAATGGCGATAGCTGCACGAGCGCGCACGGGTTGCCAATACTGAAAACTATCTAGGCTCTTTTATTATAAGTTTTGTTTTTAATATAAAAACAAAAATATTAACTTTTTATAAAATAGAGCAGCGATTACTAATTAATAAATAATTATTATGAATAATTATGTATTTATTTAAATAAAAATCAATAATTTAGTCTTTAATTGGCACACTGATGGCACACACACTGATTGTTTATCGATTTTTGTGTTCAACACTACACTATTATATGTGGTATCATTATTTCACAAAATGACAGTAGCTAATGTCAAATCTGGAATCGAATTAAAATTCCGAGTTATAGCTTCATATTTTTGACTGACCGACCCCTTGACAATTCAAAAGTGCCTGTAAATGGTTTAATTGAAATAAATGCTTTGAGTTTGAGTTTGAAGTTTATTTCATTGTGTTTTCGATGGTAGCAATGAAAATAATAAGCTCCAATAATTGGAGTAAACTGGAAAAGGTATTTATCTCTGGATTTATATCTACTTACCACGTAAACCATTATAATCTGACCAAGTGAATAAAAAAGCAATAGCTATGTATTTTCATGTCCTAGGCGTGGTTTGTTCGAGGAACGATGTCGTCATCGTATCGTATATAACCACTAAGTAAAACTATACCTAACCAGGTACAAAACTATCAATCTAGGACATGAAAATACATAGCTATTGCTTTTTCATTCACTTGGTCAGTTCTTCTCAGTCAGACCTTCTTAACATGATTAAACTACCTTAGAAATGTTTGTTTTGTAAGTGTTATTGGGTTTTTCCATCTCGAATTTCTCAGTAGCAGCCCGGGGTCTGGATTTGTGCCAGGTTGATGGCAATAGGCTCGCCCCCTATTACATGAGACTTAAACATAACTGGTGAAATGAGAGTGTACTATAGGTACACCTCTGCCTAACCCTTCGGGGAATACAGGCGTGATGTTCTGTTTTGTGTATGTTGTATGTTTTATTACTTCCTATTGCTTTTGCACCAAGGCCAGAGTTTCAGTATCTTTTAATAACAATTACTACTTATTTGACATTTCTTTACAGCAAGTTTGACTGCTGCCATGAGCCACTAGCACCTAGCACAAATATTATTCAACCTCGCAAAGATTAGGGAGCTCCATGAAAACGATGAGGAATGCGAGTGCCATGAGAAAAGACTGACACCCCTCTTTGGAGGAAGAATATTGGAAATCAATAATAATGAATTTATAACAATAATGTTGCTTTATTATTTATCTAAATAATTTATTTACTATTATATATCTCTTGTTATTTGTGTGTGACTGCTACAACATAACTTTTCTTGGCCTTAGAGCTGGCACAATAACGAGATAACACACAAGATAATAACAATTTCGTTGGTTTTCGTTGGTCTGGTGGTCGCAAGCGCTACTGCTGAGCATGAGGTCCTGGGTTCGATTTCCGAGTCAGACATAGTGTTTGGGTTTTTTCATCTGGAATTGCTCATTACCAGCCCGGAGTCTGGATTTGTGCCCGGTTGATGGCAATAGGCTCGCCCCCTATTACATGGGACTTACTACTTACTACTTCGGGGAATACAGGCGTGATGTTGTGTTTGTTTGTAACAATTTCCATTGAACTTCCTCACGAAATCGATTCTCTTCAAATCTCCTGAACACATTAGGTACTGAGCCCCCTCCTAATTGAACTTCACTATTATAATTATCCTTTCATCATGACTGTGTACTTCGAATGAAGAATATTATCTAATAGGTAATTATCCTGGTAGTGAGTTTAAATGAGCTTTGTAGGTCTTCCTCTCCTTTGTCTAGTTCCCGCCAGCGTTTCAAAATAATTGAATTCACACAATCTTTACTAAGGCACAACTCGTTAATAGAGAACAAAATAACATCGAGCACAGAAAATCTCGTATCGATCAGCTGATTCAAATAAAATCCGCCATCTTGCCGCTTAACATCCTCTTAGCAAGCTCTAAACAGGGCACCGGTGGTGTTTAATTTTGACAGCTACTAATCATTTGCTTAGCAACCTCTTAGCGCTAAATAGCGTTTATGAATGAGAATTTTGCTAATCAATTGCTTAGCATTTGATTAAAATTTAACTAGCGTTTATAAATAAGACCGTTGCTTAGCTAAACAGTGGGCTAATCAGTGATTAGCGAGATTTTTATAAATAAGGCTCTAAATAACTGAACACGGAACACAGTCCATTCTGTATGTCTATAGTTCCGATTTAGGCCACGCGTCAAAATAGCCTTGTAGCGCTGTACTTTTGGTTTTTCATATAACATTCTTTTTTCAAAGCTCGTGTCCAGACTCCAGACAATTTTCAACGACAACCATTGAGAACAACGGCATGCTTCTAAAGTTTTCATATTTTGAAGTTTATTTATTTCTGTAATTTTTATTTAATTTAGTGCACAAATGGACATATTTAATCAAAATAACAATGGGTCGAATGGGCGTTATTAAATGGGAAAAAACAACACAATGTCGACCTGTGCATAACATAATTTCTTCGGATTTCCCCAAATACAATCCCCAGCCATGGAAGTTTATGGTAAGTTGCACCCACGAACTTATTGATGACAGAGAACATTCTATTAATTAAACTGAAATACATGACCATGATTTTATCAGCAGGGCTGGCCCACCCCGCCCCTCCCCAAATATTTGATTGGAATATCTCTAAATTCCAATCAAATAACCCTATCGTTATTGGATATTATGTCGGCAATTCAGGGGATGTAGGAGGTCATTTACTTACAACCAAAATACCCCTTGACTCATAAGCAAATATCATTTAACATTTTCAATTGTTATTTCATACATTTTAAAATTTAAAAAATCAAATTACTCGAAAAATTCGTCCGATCGTGTATTACGTAATTAGGGTACTGCTCTCCCCATTACGGGGGCTGGAGGGTGAAAGTTACAGATTTCTTATTTTGGGTTGTTTGTATGCAAATGCTAGCCGCGGCATACCAAATTTAAGCTTTCTAGTACTTCGAAAAGTCCTTTAGAAGTTTTGATGAGTGAGTGAGTGACGAAATCGACGTATTTTAGGTACCTATTCATAAAAGCTAGTCAAATGAACCTTAGTGTGTTATATATTATAAGTCTGCTGAGAATTTGAGCTCTAGCATAATTTATATTATATCTAGCATATTATACAATCTATGAAGAAAACTGTGGTGTCGAGGCTTTCTACATTTTGGGGGATTTTAATGCCCACCCCCATGAAATATTTTATAAAGAATTGTGGGATTTCTGTTGTGATTATTCTTGGAGTTGTGCAGATGTACAAATGTTAGGATTAGACTCGAAAACACATACTTTTCGTAGTGATGCTCATGGCTGTGAGAGGTGGTTGGATCACTGCATAGTCACTCAGTCCGCACTGGCTGCGATTAAAAAAGTATGGGTACAGCATGACGTGTATATTGGTCCGACCACTTTCCTCTGGTAATTGAATGTAGCCTAAATAAACTTAATGCAAAATATGACCCCATAACATTAGCGGATGTTTCAAATAAATGTACCATTTGGGGTGATAGGCAAATGGAACAAATTAATAATTTATCACACATTGTGTCATTCTAAACTTCGAAATATTGATTTTCCTTTAGAGTTAGGACAATGTTGTGATTCTGTGTGTCGTAATAGTGATCATTTTTCAATTCTTGATAAAATGTAATGATGTTATAAGTATCTTAACTGACGCGGCTAAAGAGTCCTTAATGTCCTAGAAAGAGATATGTAACTGGCTGGAATAAGCACGTCGACGGCGCACATGGGGAGGCTAGGCTTAGATTTGGGATGTGGATTTTGGCGGGAAAGCCAAAAATGGGTCTGTTAGAATCGCGGAAAAAATTCAAGGCTAAATTAAAATGGTGTCAAGATAGACAAGGGTCTTACTTGCATCCAATCACTCTTCTTATTTACCTGAGCCATTAATGAGTACAATTATTGTGGGACCTATTGTGAAAAACAAAACTGGTGACGCGTCTGATAAAGCCAACTATCGACCCATCTCACTTGCTACAATAACAGCCAAGGTGCTTGACAGTCTGTTGAATGGTTATCTCATAAGGCACGTCGACCTGCAGGACGCGCAATTCGGGTTTAGAGCCGGTCTGTCGACGGAGAGCGCCATACTCTGCCTGAAACATACTGTCAGGTAGTACACAGAGAGAAGGACGCGTGTTTCCTCGACCTATCAAAAGCTTTTGATCTCGTAGCGTATGACGTGCTAGTGGAGAAGCTAGGAAGCTCCGGTGTTCCTGCGGAATGTACCTCTCTTCTCAAGTAGGTACTGGTACTTAAATCAGAGAAATCAGGTGAGATGCCAGTACTTTGTCGGACGACTATAAATTGGAATGTGGTGTGAGGCAAGGGGGGTTAAGCTCGCCACTATTGAGCGGCTCAGTAGCACTCATGTCGGCTGTTTCATTGATGACAAATGTGTTAATAATATTAGCTATGCAGACGACATGGTGCTGCTGAGCCCCTCAATCAGTGGATTAAGGAATCTGGTGTCTCAATGTGAGGCATTTGCGATGTCACACGGGCTTAAGTACAACTCCAAAAAAAAGCGAACTACTTGTATTTAGAGCAGGTAAATACTATCCTGCATATGTTCCTCCTGTCATCCTGAACGGTGCAGCCTTAAAAATAGTGGACAAGTTTAAGTATCTGGGTCACATAGTAACAGGAACCTTAAGGATGACGAGGACATAGATAGGGAGCGCAGGGCTTTGGCGGTGAGAGGCAACATGCTCGCTCGCAGGTTCGCACCTTGCACCGCCCAGGTGAAAATAACACTTTTTAAGGCATTCTGCCAGTCGTTCTACTCGAGCGGCCTGTGGGTGAAACATACTCAGCAAACCTACAGAGCCCTGCGAACCCAGTATAATAACGCTTTTAGGTTGCTGTTGGGGCTGCCCTGGCGCTGCAGCGCATCTGCTATGTTTGCTGAAGCTCGTACGGATGGCTTTCCAGCCATCATGCGCAAGAAAGCAAACTCCTTGCTGCACCGTCTACGTAGCAGCAGCAACAGCATCCTAAATGCTATTGCTGCCCGTTTCGACTGTCCTTTCCAAAATATGTGGATAAGGACAGCCATAGGCATCCGTTAGGTATAGATATTAACAATATTAATATATTTTTTTGTACAGTTCTCTTACTAACACACTAACCTTTTATAATGTACTGTAACCTATTACGGAGTTTTTTCTCTGAAATAAATTAATAATAATGCATGTAAAGCGTGGGGGGATTGAGGAATCCGTGGGAACCCAACTCTCGGATTCCATATACCTAAGATCCCTCTGCTCAATCGAAAACTACAAGTATTTGTATGTCGGAAGCGTTAGGTATCAACGCTACTGACATGAAGCAATCGCTGAGGGAGCGCTTCTTTTGCCGCCTGAATAAAGTATTAAATAGTATTTTAAATAAATAAAAAAAGAAACAAGGTGCGCGCCTTCAACGGTTGGGTCATGCCGGTTTTGATGTACTCGTACTCTTTCGGCATACTCAAATGGACTCAGACGGAACTCGACGCCCTGGATAGGAGGGTCCGCACACTGCTGACCGCAAATCGGATGCATCACCCACGAGCATCGGTGATGAGACTGAAGTGAGAAGTGCGGAGGTCGAGGCTTGTTAAATGCTAAGACCCTGCACAACCGTGAGGTATGCAGTCTCAGGGAATATACTTCCTAGAAGTCGACGTGGGGATGCACCGAGATGTGGTATCAGTGGACAAGGGCCTTACCCCGCTTTCCTTGGCTAACGAGAACTGGCGCAAACCACAGCAGTATTAGATACTAATGACCGCAAGGAGGTATGGTTATGATGACGAACAACTACCAGAAATATATTGTGAAGGACGGCACGGGTGACATCTGTCGGGCATGCCACCGTCCGGGGGAATCAATCCGACACATTATTTCTGGCTGTTCTCGTCTGGCTAACGGAGACTACTTGCATAGGCATAACCTTGTAGCCATGATTATCCACCAGCAACTTGCTCTGAAATAGTCTTTTGGGATCGGAAGTACCGTACTATAGGTATGTGCCCGACCCATTTCTTGAAAATGGCAATATCACGTTGTATTGGGATCGATCTATCATCACTGACAGGACTATTGTTGCCAATAAGCCAGACATAGTGGTGATAGATCGATTAGAGCGTCGCACAATGATTATTGATATCGCGGTCCCGCATGACGAGAACCTCGTGAAAGCTGATAAAGATAAGCAGATTAAGTATCTTGTCCTGGCTCGCGAGGTTGTCGACATGTGGGATATGGATACAGCAGTCATTGTGCCGATAGTCGTGACAGCCAATGGCATAATAGCCAAGAGCCTCGACCAACACCTGAGGAGACTCTCGTTAGGCAGCTGGATCAAGGGCTTGATCCAGAAAGCGGTACTTCTGGACACGGTGCGTATAGTTAGGAGATTCCTCTCTCAGGAGCCCTGACTTTTTGACCATAGCTTGGACCCTGTTCCCGATACCGGTGGGCTACTATTTTTTATATTTTTAAATGTTTTTGTTTTTTTTTGTTTTTTATAAAAATATTAAAAAATGTAAATTATATGTATATATATTAAATAAAGGTAATAATAATACTTAACCTACACGAACAGATAGATACACAAGACACTACCAATGACGACCCACATAAACAAAAGTTAGACGACTGGAAACAAAAAGTGTTGCATGCACCCTCATGATCTAGAACAATCTCATATAGATAGCGTCAAATAAATGGCTTAAAATCGGTAACTTATTTCCGGAAACCGAGGGATTTATTATTGCAATACAGGACCAGATCATAAATACTAAAAACTACAGGAAATTAATTATAAAAGACCCTACATTAACAAACGATAAATGCCGCAAATGCCACAGCCAACCAGAGACCATACAACACATAACACCCCGGCATGCACAACACTCACACAAACAGACTATACACACAGACACAATCAGGTAGCAAATAAATCATCCATCAAAAACTAGCACTTAAATATAAACTCATACAAGATACAAATACTCCTTATTACAAGTACCTACATACAAAAAACAGTTCTAGAAAATACCACACATAAACTCTATTACGATCGTGCCCTACTAACCGACCGGACCGTTAACTATAATAGACCAGATATAACCCTTCAAGATTAAGTTAATAAAGTCACATACCTCACAGATATATCAGTCCCTTACACATAATTTACAAAAAACAATAGGTGAGAAAATCAGTGAATATGCTGAACTGAAAGAAGAAGTGATCAGAATTTGGAGACAGGAAAATGTCTACGTAGTACCCATTGTTGTCTCCACAACGGGTGTTATACACAATCACCTTCACCACAGCCTCAAACTAATAGACCTAAAAGACTCAATTTACCTTTTCTCTAGGGGTTTCGTCTGCTGTTTGTTTTTGGCTCCTCTTCGCGGTGCCGATGCCGTCCCCCAGATTCCCAAATGTGGAGAACGTTTACAAATAGATAATATTATTATTGACAGCTCATAGCAATACAAACAAAGACCGCGCTGCTATACGACACGAAGCTTAATCGAACTTTTTAAGCTACACTACAATAGGTCATAGGGTTTTTTTTCGGAGATAAAGATTAATTTGCTAAAAGTGCTCTCCTTTTATATTATGTTGTCACGCTTACTAACCAAATTGATTGACTGAACCAAATCATGGCTTGGTATAAACTTACGTAATTTTATTCCGCACATTCCACATAACACGCGAATCCGAATTACTGTCGCATATTTATTAAATCATCTGCTCGACGTCCGTATGTCACTGCAGGGATCTAGCAGAATATAAGCGTCAGGTAATTTGCCTGACACATGCTGAGAGTTGCGACTCCCATTTGGTGCAACCTTGTGACACACACCGCACTTTATTCCCCTTATTTATAAACGAGTTAAGTAATGATTAGCGCCTGGTTAACCATACATTTTTGACGTTTAAAAACGTCTCTTATCGTTGGGTATATTATAGTTTAATTATATATTATAGTTGTCTTAGACAATGGATGTCATCACAATGTCTTGGATTCTTTTTTTTTTTTGTATATTGGCACCTTCTAGCTTTATTCATGTAGATATTTATTTATTATTTAATCTTTTTTTTTGTATTTTGTGCTATGTCTTTTGTGTGCACCAAATAAACGATATTATATCTATCTATCTAGCTAATCTGCCAAAAAAAAAAAACTGCCGTAACAAGAATCTGCCTAAACCAGAATCTGTCCTAAACTGGTTTTTTTTTCTACTGACAAATAAAAAAATGAATAGTGATTTTTTTTATTTTTCATTGAGAACCTAGGCTGGAATTCTCAAAATTTAGTTTCCTTTAAGAATCGGCCCTACTAACTGAGATAAATAAGCCCATGTCCCGTTTTGACTAAAAAAATAAATGGTTACGTTATCCATATATCAACTTGCTCCTGTACCCTAATTACGTAATGCAAAATCAATCCGGATCTGAATCGTTTTGAAACAGATTGCTAATCCATTGCTCCGTAAGTTCGAAAAAAAAACTGCAGAGCAACGTAAATAACGCAATGAATGTTGTTGAACTGTTAAAATGAAACAGATTTGTCTTTATCGTTTACGAAAATATGTTGCGTAATTAGAAAGCTGGTCCATAGGTTGGCGACGCCCTGTAATAATTATTATCTATTCTAAGCCCAGGTTGGCACGGACGTGGTTTTAGAATAGAATAGAATAGAATCGCTTTATTTCGGACACAATTATCCATATGGTGTTACATACAAAAAATAACTTATTGCCTAGTGTTAGTAATAATCAACCTCCGCACAAACTGCTGTACCTACAATCGGAGAGCCGAAGCTCTCGGCTACAGTTTTCAGGATGCTGTTTTGACTGCCTCTCACTCTCCTCAGAAGCGACGCTGTTTTTTTTGCGTACAATAGCATAGAAGCCGTCGGTGCGGGCTTGCGCAAACATATTAGACGCGCTACAGTATCGAGGCAGCCTCAACAACATCCTGAAAGCATTGTTATATTGGACACGCAGGGCATCCAGCGATCTCTTAGTATAATTGACCCATAGATTGCCCGTGTACAAACTTTGTCAGTAAGCCTTAAAAAGTGTTACTTTAACTTGGTCTGTACACCGCGCAAATCTACGGGACAACATATTACTCCGGACCGCTAGAGCCCTGCGCTCCTCTCAATGTCTACATCGTCCCTGAGGTCAGCGGCAAGCCAATGCCCTAGGTATTTAAAAGTTGACACCCTATTAATTGGTGACCCGTTAATAAGCAACTCGGGTCCCTCTCCACGGCGTTTGCCGCTGAGCTCAAAGACCATGTATTCACATTTTTTTTCGTTATATTTTAATCCATGTGCGACAGCGAGCGTAGGTCTCACACGTTCTAAGCATCTCTCTGATTGCTCCCGCTGACGGACCCAGCAGCACCATGTCATCTGCATAGCTGATGTTGTTAATTCTAACCCCATCAACACTGCATCCGACACGCATGCTGCTGAGTGCGACTACCAGGTCATCCACGTAAGGGTTGAAGAGCCTGGGAGACGTCAGACCACCCTGCCTCACCCCGCACTCCAACCCATACGGCTCAGAGACTGTATCATCCCATTTCACCTGATTGACTTGGTTACCATACCAACTGGAACAGCCCACATATTTCCGCGGGTATACCCCTGTCTCCCATCTTTCTCCAGAGCACATCGTAAGAAACGAGATCAAAGGCCTTGGAGAGATCAAGGAAACAGGCGTACATCGATCTTTATAATATTGAGCGGTATGCTTGAGACTTAAAATAGCACTTTCAGTTGATAGTCCGGGGCGAAACCCGAACTGTGCATCATGAAGATATACAGGGTGTTTGGCGCATGGACCGACACAATTTTTTCAGGGATTTGGGAGGTCATTAGCTAGGTTCTACCCATACACCCTTTGTCCCAAATGTCACGGTTGGTTACATATGATTATTTTTTTAAAATGAAAAAAAATCCCAAAATGTGTCCTTTAATTTGAAATAACTTTTTTGTTTGTGGGTGTAGTGGCACAAAACAAATTTTGTTGCATACTCCAAAGTCCTTTAAATCTAAAAACATCTTTGTTTTATACAACTGGTTTCAAGAAAATTCCTTACAAGCTTCCAAAGTTAATTTTTGTATTTAATGAATGAAATTTTACAACTTCTAAATTAATTATAAAAAAACTAAAAGCTATTTTGAACTTAGCTAGAACCTAGCTAATGACCTCCCAAATCCCTGAAAAAATTGTGTCGGTCCATGCGCCAAACACCCTGTATATACTTACTTAAACAAGAATCAAGCATACCGTCCAACACCTTGGCTATTATAGTCGCAAGAGAAATAGGACGATAATTACCTCTGTCCGAGATGTCACCTGTCCTGTTCTTCACAATGGGAACTACGATGGTCTTCATTAGATTAGCAGGTAGGTACGCGTGACTAATACACATTGTGAAAAACATAGACAAGACTCGCGGCAAATGTACACCTGCGTGCCTCAGGTGCTCAATGCTGAGCCCATCATGCCCTGGAGATTTGCCTCGTTTCATGTTGTTAATGGTTGCAAGTACCTGCTTGCTCGAGAAACGTATCAGAGGTTTCGTGCCAGGACTGATGGGCTCAGAATCATTCACCAAGGTTGAGGGACCCAGAGGAGACTGAACTTTGAAATGGTCCCTGAACTCATTAGCAATTTCCTTCTTAGCACTTATCCCTTCCACACACGCAGCGAGGCCAGGTTTCGCATTCAATTTACCAGTGGACTTCCAAAATTTCCCAAAATCTTTACTAGCTCGTTGTTCTGCTAGCCTATCCATTATAATTTGCTCAGCGTGGGTTTGACAAAATTTTAGTCGCCTTTTAAAAACTTTTCGCTTCTCATACATTTCATCATAAACCGGGCCACACGAAGGACGATTGTTCAGTATCCAGGTCTGAAAGCTACACCTGGACTCGCGGTGGGCGTCTCTCACATACTCATTCCACCCACACACTCGCTTACCTCTCCGCGCCCCCCTTCACGATGTCCTTCTAGATTGCCCAGCCGCCGCACATAGGATTTCTACAATCTGTTCATACATATTGTCCAGAATAACTCTATGCTCAGCCAGCCTACATGATCCAACGCTGCACCTTTCAAACTCATGGGGGAAATCAATGTCCCGCAATTTACTGGTACATAAATTATGATAGCTTTGCGTTTCTGACTTAGTTCTTTCACCCCAAAAAACAGAATTGCGGCCAGCGCCCCCAGTCATTAATTTAGGCCTCACAACTTCTAAGTCGCAATCCAGATGTATCGGCAGATGATCCGAAACGTAAACATCCTCCGATACATCCACATTTGCAATTGTGTGCCAAGCTGATACAGATACCACACAGTGATCTAACCATCTCCTGCTTCCGTGCACATCACTTATAAAGGTGTAGGTATCACTATCCACCCCCAGTTTCTTTACATCAGCACAAACCCAGGATTGGTCAGAACAAAAGTTCATTAATTCTTTATAGAATATCTCTTGGGGGTGAGCGTTGAAATCACCCAATATAAAAACATTCTCTACATCACAGCTCGCTATGGTAGCACTAATCTCACTTAATACATCTGTAAAAGTTGGTAAGTTATCCGGACAATTTGTAGGCATGTACACAGAAAATACAATAATAGTACGACCCTTTGACGTTGCTGTAATAGCCGTTAACCGAAGACTGCTACAGTCAACAACAGAGACCTTCTCAAAAAAACCTTTCCTCCAGAGAATGGCAACCCCCCCATGTGGTCTTCCTCTCAACAAGCCTTCAGCAGTATCCACAGCTGACTTACCCGTAAACTCGAATTCAGGGCTTATTGTGCCTAACATTGGAAGGTCATGGGGAAGCAGCCACGTCTCTTGTAAAGCTATTAAATCAGACCACACACATATATCCTTAATATTATAATTTATCGCGGTTTTTTTTTTTTGTACACTAGATTTTCAACTCTCGGTGTTGATCCGAGCGTTGAGAATCCAACTCGTTGGGACGCACTCTCGTCCCAGTGCGTTGAAAAAACAGTGTTGGACTTTCAACTCTCGGCGCTGAGGAAAGCGATGAAAATCCAGTGCACGAAATAAAATTGTCGCGATGTTATTACGTCCGTGCGCGGTGCGAACGTGGACTAATAGGATAAACATAGAGAATATAACCACAGTCTTTGAGGATAAACTTAAGTAGCAGTAGCTACCTGTTTACCTTCAAAAGTCCCAAATCTGTCTCGATTCTAAAATATTATCGTTTTTGTCGAGAAAGACATATTTACTTGGTAGCCATGATTTCGAAACCATTTAGTTCTAAATAAAATTTAGTTCTAAATCTATATTATATAAAAGCGAAAGGTCACTCACTCACTCACTCATTCATCACGAAATATCGAAAACTGCTTGACGTATAAAGATGAAATTTGGCAGGGAGGTCGGATATAGTTAGTAGACGTCCGCTAAGAACGGATTTTTGGAAATTCGACCTTTAAGGGGGAGAAAAGGGGGGATTTTATTTGTATGAAAAATCTTATTCCTTGAGTTAATAAACTTGAAAATTGGTACGAATACTTATGTATGGAAATTATAAACTTTGCCATTTTTAGTTTTTCTAAACTACCTACTAAAGGAGGATTGGGGGGTGTCAAAGTTTATATGGAAGAATTTTAACGCGCGGTCTGATTAACTCGAAACTTTGTATATAAACTAAAAACTGAAAATAAATAAAAACGTATATGGGTGAAAAGGGGTACCTATTCATTTTTACAGCGGAGGATTTTACAGTGCGGCTTGATGATTACCTTGAAAATTTGTATAAATAATAGAAACGTTACAATAGACTTTTCAAAAAATATTATCACGCTATATGCTTTGGGGAATGAGCAATATTGCATTATGTTCGTATTCTTCTATAGATTACCGCAAAGTGTAAAAAGGCTAGCCAAAAGGTTAGAATATTGCAGATAGTTACGGATTTAACTTTTTTTTAAAGATAATCATCACGCTATAGCTTTATGGATCTAAGCAGTCAATCATAGCATGTCCAAGGTCGACGGCGCGTTGTGTTTCACGCGCGCCTCAAAGAGATGTCAGCAAGTGAAGGGGTCCGATGGGACCGATGTCTGCCGGGGTTGCGGGAAAGTCGGAAAAGGGATACCGTGGCCCCTGGCAATGCACAGGCAACTAAAGGAACACGGGTGGGTTTTAGTCAGTAAGAGTCTGACACGCAGCGGGAGTCATTTGATGATATCCCAAAAAAAAAAAAAGTTGATTTTGAGATAGGGCAATAAGGGCACGTACATTAACCGTTGTCGCTACAAGAAAACAGTCTTAGGAGACTGTCCTTAACTTTTTGAAGCATGTTGATCTTGCAGTCAAATATTTTGAAGAAAAAAAAAAACCTACAATCAGCAATAAAATGGCCAATTTTCACAAAAGCTTTTTTGGTGCCAGTCGATCCTATTTCTTATTAAGGGTCAAAAAACTATATCGGGCCAACTGAGGTTTGAGTACAAAAAGTCTGTCAAAAACTCAAAAAACTCAAAGCATTTTAAATTTCAATTAAACCCTTTACAGGCACTTTTGAATTGTCAAAGAGTCAGTTAGTCAGAAAGTTGAAGCTAGTTGCCCATTCCAAAACGTAGATCTCTATGGAGAAGAACGGGCAAGAAACTCCAAGGACACTCTTTTAAATATAGAAATTACAAAATCCTGGGTACATTACACTTGTTGATGCTTTAAGTGAGAACAATGTAAAAAAAAAAATATAAAAATCAAAAACGATTAAAAATAAGCCCTGGCAGATAAGAGATGACCAGTCTCAACTGACGGCGCCCGTTCACGAACATGACGCGTGGATCAGCACCATCCAGCTCAACCATTTTGTAGGGAACCGAATGATCCAACACACTCGCCACCATCAGCGAGACATTTAAGTGAGCATGACATTCTCTCAACTACCCTGCTCTTTCAAGTCAAAATACAACACAGTAAACGACTCCATGGTACTCACATTTACAAAAATTGAAAATAAAAATGCGTCTAAGTTATACAGTAACCTTTAAAGAATTTTACCACCAAAAGAAAGAAAATCAATATTATCTATTGGAGTATTCAATAATTAAAATATGGCTAAATAAAAAAATAAAAAATAAACATAATGTTCGTAGTCAGAAAAAATAAAATAATAATAAAATGGGGAAGCAACTCTACCATTTTTTTTAACTAGTGAGCCCAAGTGGCTGTGGAGCAGGACCAGCAGTTAGCCAAGCATTTTTATCTACGATATAATCATCCAACTTATAGTATGCTTGTACATAGTGTGCGTTTAATGCAAGTTTTAAAGGACATTGTTTAAAAATGGCCTATGAATCAACACGCATGAAACATTTACTATAATTACTAGTTTCTTTTATCATGTACTTTACAAATATTTCAATTCTCTTCTTTCTTCTTAATTTCGAAAACATTTTAAAAAGTATTCACTTCCGTCATAATCCTAGGTGTTATTATTTTTTGGTTCAATTTGTGGTTTTAATAGGCAAAGGTATTATAGCTCATACAGCCAAGTCTTTGTAACAGCACTCATAATAAGAGTTTGACACAGACAAGCGTCAGTATTCTCAACACTTGATATACGATAATGGTTTTTAGTTACAAACAGTCCGCTATGATGTCGCAGAACCATAATACGGCTTATCAAACAAACTCGATTGAAAGCACTGTTTGAAACGAGCAATAATATCGACATTGACAATTGATGAATTGACAGATGACAACATTTGACATTTGGTAGTAATGTCACTTGGCGAGCGCATTCTGTGCTCGATCTGCGTTTGCGTTGGTTGCGTACTGAATTCGTTTGCATTTTTTATTATTCTTTCCGATTTTATCTAACAACTTGGCGTGAACAAAGGACTGTGTGAATCTAAAATTCAATGTAAGTCCGTACTTACATTCAGTAATAAATGCTAAGTTATTGCTACATACCGAATGTTTTTATTGACGTAATTATAACCTCAAAATCCGAAAGTATTTTGATTTTTTCCGAATTCTCAAAAGTGTCCGTAGTTTTAATTTAGGTTCAATCGAATATATACATTATCTAAAACCCAATAAGTAAAAACACCTGCCTGTTGGATCTTAGGCCAACTATGTATGGACGACGAGCAATGTCCTTTCTTCTCATTTAGTTGAAGAATATCGAGTGGTATTTTATTATAACATTTTACACAGTACCCCATAAAAGAAGTGTGTACTTTAGACAATTTGAAACGTGGTTGATCTAATTTGTTTCTATTTCTTTGTGTTAAAATTATGCCTGTCACTTATCTTACTATACAGATGTACATTTTTTCGAACATACATAATGTTTTCATATTGTATATACTGACAAGGTACCGTCATGATATTAATTTTCTTAAACAGTTCCCTAAGAGATTCGCGTCTGCGGAGGTTGTAGATGGCTCTAACAGCCCTCTTTTGCAGAACAAATATAGAATCAATATCTGCGGCCCGTCCCCACAGCAAAATACCGTAAGACATGATGCTATGAAAGTAACTAAAATAGACCAGTCTCGCGGTATCCACGTCTGTTAGCTGGCGGATTTTCCAAACAGCGTAAGCGGCTGAACTTAGCCGCCCTGCAAGTGATGTTAAGTGAGGACCCCACTGTAGTTTTGAGTCAAGCGTGAGTCCCAGGAAAACCGTTTTTTCGACGAATTCTAGTGTCTCCTTATTCAGTACAACGTGACATTCACTACTTCTAACATTCGGTAACGCGAATCTTATGCATTTAGTTTTCTTCTCAATTAATACTAAATTATTTACAGTAAACCAATTATGGACCTTTAGCATAGCGTTATTTACGTCGTCAAGCTCCTGTGCGTGTCTGTTTACCTTAAAAATCAGTGATGTGTCATCAGCAAATAACACCATTTGTGGTCGGTTTTTCAGTAAATGAGGTAAATCATTTATGTATACTAAAAAGAGGAATGGACCCAATATCGAGCCCTGTGGTACACCCATTTTGACTTTTAAACCCAATGAATTTACACCGTTTATTTGAACTTGCTGCAGTCTATCATTCAAATATGATTTTACTAAGTTAAGCGCAAGTTTTGCCAGTCCGTAATGCTGAAGTTTCAAGAGCAGTGTTTCGTGATTAACGCAATCAAATGCTTTGGATAGGTCGCAGAAGATACCTATTGCATCCTGTGCCTCTTCCCATGCGTTAAATATGTGTTTTAATAAAGTGACACCGGCGTCAGTTGTGCAACGTCCCTTGGTAAAACCATACTGTTGATCGTGTTCAAAAAAAAAAAAAAATTCAAAATATTTTATTTCACATAAACCTACATGGGCACTTATGAAACGTCAGAAGCTAGGTGCACGGTTCCAATTGGTCGTTTCCTATGGAGAAGAGCCGGCAAGAAACTCCACGGTTACTCTTTTAAAAATAATTGGTTTTTACAATATTTTCAAATAACAGTGTTATTAGGTATGGGAGGACAGTGTAGGTCTTTCAACAGGTACCAGGTACTTAACAAAATAATTATGGTCAGCAAATCCACTAAGCCTACAGCGTTCTCACATTCACAAAATAGAAAATAATCTATATAAAAATAAATAAATTATTAAAAATAAAAAAGTATTAAAAACGAAATGACGTGATTGATATTACAATTCTGAATAATTATCATGATCACAAAAGCCACTAATAAAGATTTAAAGTTAAATTGTAGGTATATTATAATGTCAAATAATAGCGTGATTTAAATGTCAAGGAAGAATGTAAAAATAAAAATGTAAAAATATATATATATATAAACATGGTAATTTGGGAGCAGTTAATAGACTTATACAATTTGCCGTTAATGAGCTACCAGGGAAGCCACATGTGCAGAAGGAATTATTGCCAAACTTCCTTGTCTTCAACGTAGTCTTTAATTTTATAATATGCATTCTTGATAAGAACGCGTTTAATGTGGGTTTTGAACTTCCCATCGCTAAGTTCTGTAACCGACTTAGGCAACTTGTTATAAAAGCGGATACTGTTTATAAGAAATGACTTGCTTGTTTTAGTTAATCTAAATTTGGGTATCAAAATTTCATGTCTACTACGTGTATTTATATTATGGAAATCGCTTCTTATTTTGAAAAGTCCTAAGTTTTTGCGAACATACAAAATACTTTCTAAGATATAAAGAGAAGGCAGAGTCAGTATATCTATTTCTTTGAATTTGTTTCGAAGGGATTCGCGAGGACCCATTTTATAGATAGCGCGGATTGCTCTCTTTTGTAAGATGAAAATTGAATCTACGTCAGCTGCCGATCCCCACAGCAGAATGGCATAAGACATAATACTGTGGAAATAAGCAAAGTATACTAACCTAGCTGTGGCTATATCAGTCAACTGCCTTATTTTTCTTACTGCATATGCAGCTGAACTTAATCTACCTGAAAGAGTTCTAATGTGGGCGCCCCATTGCAATTTTGAATCTAAAGTAATTCCCAAAAATATAGTTTCCGTTATTGCATCTAGTTGTTTGCCATCAAGTTTTAGATTTAGACCAACTTGAGGTACATTTGGTAATGAGAATCTAATACATTTAGTTTTGTTCGCATTCAGTAAAAGATTATTAGCTGCGAACCATTTCGAAAGAACAGCTAGACTATCGTTGACATGTAAAACATCTGTATCTTTTCTATCTATTTTAAAAATTAGAGAAGTATCGTCAGCAAATAGAATTATATCCGATAAGTTAGCCGTCATATAAGGAAGGTCATTTATATAGACTAGAAATAAAAAAGGGCCAAGAATTGAACCTTGAGGCACGCCCATTTTAACTAGAGACCCCGAGGACGTCGCCCCATTAACGTTTACTTTTTGTTGCCTGTTTGATAGATAAGAAAGAACAAGGTCAGCAGCTTGTCCACGAATTCCGTAGTGGTGTAATTTACAGATCAGTGTAGTATGGTCAACGCAGTCAAACGCTTTTGAGAGGTCACAGAAAATGCCAATTGCATCCCGGGAATTCTCCCAGGATTCCAAAATGTGACTGATGAGTTTTACTCCAGCGTCAGTTGTCGACCTACCTTTCGTGAAACCAAACTGGTGACTATGTAAAATCCCATTTGAATTAAAATGTGACAGCATCTGGTCCAGCATGATTTTTTCATATATTTTACTCAATGCTGGTAACACAGATATAGGTCTATAATTAGAGGGATCACTCTTACTACCCGATTTCAAAATTGGTACTACTTTACTATGTTTCATTAAATCAGGAAACGTACCGCTATCTAAACATTGATTAAGTATGCCTGTTAGAACAGGGGCAATTGTGTCAATGATATCTCCAAGAACCTTAACGGAAATGCCCCATAAGTCTTCAGTGTTTTTTATGTTAAGACTTTTGAATGCTTTTTCAATTGTGACAATAGAAATAGGCTTGAATTCAAAACTTGGAATGTCCTTACTGAAGTTTTCTTTTAGAAGAGATTCAGCTAGTATAGATGATGAGGAGAGAGATTTCGTAACTTCTATTGGGATGTTGGTAAAGAAATTTTCTAGTGTCTCAGCAACTTTTAACTTATCTGAAATGGTTTCATTATCAATTTTTAAAAACACTTCATTCTGTTCTCGCTGTTTCGTGTTTCCAGTTTCTTTGTTAATTATCTGCCACACAGCTTTTATTTTATTATTAGAAATACTAATTTTGTTACTTAATAATTTTGATTTAGCTTGGGCGCAGACTCTTTTAAATATCTTTGAATAGTTTCTTACATAATTATGGACAGCTTCATCAGAAGTCAATGATTTTTCGTTATACAAATTATATAAAATATCTCTGCTTTTTCTAATGCCAGCAGTGGCCCATTCGTTAAATTTTGGTTTAGTATTTATTGTTACTTTTCGTACAGGACATGCTTTATTGAATTCTTGGCATAATGTAGAAAATAATGTACCGTAGTTTATATTGGGGTCTTGTGAATCAAAACTAGCTGTTGAAAGATTGTTATGAACATTATTATTAAACATTTTCAATTTATTTTTAGTAAGAGGTCTTATCTGAATAGTTTTATTTAAAAGTAACTTTTTATATGATTCAAAGGCTACAAGTTGACCTGTATGATCAGACCTGACGCCACTAATTAGGGACGAGTCTTTTATTTTACAATTAGTAAATACATTATCTATGCATGTAGCTGAGGTTGCAGTTATTCTAGTTGCTACATTAAATATACATTTTAAATTGAAAGATTTAAACAATGAGATGAGCTTACATTTTTCAGGTGAATTTACTAATAGATCAATATTTAGGTCACCACAAACAAAAACTATTTTATTATCTCTAAAAAGTTTAGTTAGTATATCTTCCATTATGATTAAAAATGATGACAAGTTTGAGGCTGGTGGTCTATAAACACATAAAGTAAGATGTAGAGATGATGAGAGAAGATGTAGTGTAAGATGTTATTACGATTAAAATGATTGAGCATTTGATTTAACATTACTTTTTCAAACACCTTACTGAAAACCGGCAAAACCGATACGGGTCTATAATTATTAGTATCCTTGCTGTCCCCGGATTTGAAAAGTGGAATAACTTTACTGTACTTCATTAAATCCGGGAAGACCCCTTGATCTACACACAAATTAAATATTAAAGCTAAATAGGGTGCAATTGTCTCAATAATTGATTGACAAACTTTAGTAGACATGCCCCACAGATCTTCGGTAATCTTGATCTTAAGTTGCTTAAAAGCCTTAACAACGACCACAGGGTTTATATGATTAAATTTAAATTCTAAAGGACAGGCTGAAACATTCGCTCTTAATAAATCAATAGCAAGTAAGGGGGAGGAATTTAAAGTTTCTGTAGTTTTAATAGGAATATTGGTAAAGAAAGTTGCAAATTCCTGAGCAACTTCGATCTTATCGCTAATGAGACCGCGGGATGTGTCCAGTGTGTAATCAGTATTATGACTTTTGTTCTTGTTCGTTTCATTGTTAATAATTTTCCAAACTGTCTTTATTTTATTTTCTGCTGATTTAACCTTGTTGCTAATGAAAGACGCTTTAGCTGCTTTGCAGATAGTTTTAAAAGTTTTAGAGTAAGTAGCAACATACTTATTAAAAGTTTCCGTGTTATTATACGGCTTAACGCCATACAGTTCAAATAATCTATCCCTACTTTTCCTGATGCCTTTAGTTGCCCAGTCACTGAATAAAAACTTAGGGCAAATTAGTTTTAGTTTTTTTCTTAAAAGAGTTATTGAACTCTGTTTGCACTAGTGAAAAAAATTGTTCATACAAAAAATTGACATTGGACATATTTAGGCCCAGACCACATAACTTGCTAATTAAGAAGCTATTAAACTAAGCCTACTGTTATTGATTTATCAGGTCGAGTAGTGATCATTGAATGTGAATCCTACCTGACCTAACTACGTAAGATGTCGGTGTGATTGGATGAAGTATGTACGTCTTGTGAATGCTGTAATACTGTAATTTAACCTTTACAATAAATTTGTTCTAGACCTAAAAAAATTCTCGGGGTCGTTGGGGAAATATAGTATCTAATTTCTCAACAAAAGTGTTGGTGTCAAAAAATATAAGTTTGTCACTATAGTGATTAACTAATAAATGCATATGGTTCTTAAGCATATGTATATTATGATTTTGCCTACTTGACAAGTGCTGAAATTTATAAAATAAAGACAGTTTGGAAAATTATTAACAATGAAACGAACAAGAACAAAAGTCATAATACTGATTACACACTGGACACATCCCGCGGTCTCATTAGCGATAAGATCGAAGTTGCTCAGGAATTTGCAACTTTCTTTACCAATATTCCTATTAAAACTACAGAAACTTTAAATTCCTCCCCCTTACTTGCTATTGATTTATTAAGAGCGAATGTTTCAGCCTGTCCTTTAGAATTTAAATTTAATCATATAAACCCTGTGGTCGTTGTTAAGGCTTTTAAGCAACTTAAGATCAAGATTACCGAAGATCTGTGGGGCATGTCTACTAAAGTTTGTCAATCAATTATTGAGACAATTGCACCCTATTTAGCTTTAATATTTAATTTGTGTGTAGATCAAGGGGTCTTCCCGGATTTAATGAAGTACAGTAAAGTTATTCCACTTTTCAAATCCGGGGACAGCAAGGATACTAATAATTATAGACCCGTATCGGTTTTGCCGGTTTTCAGTAAGGTGTTTGAAAAAGTAATGTTAAATCAAATGCTCAATCATTTTAATCGTAATAACATCTTACACGATCAACAGTATGGTTTTACCAAGGGACGTTGCACAACTGACGCCGGTGTCACTTTATTAAAACACATATTTAACGCATGGGAAGAGGCACAGGATGCAATAGGTATCTTCTGCGACCTATCCAAAGCATTTGATTGCGTTAATCACGAAACACTGCTCTTGAAACTTCAGCATTACGGACTGGCAAAACTTGCGCTTAACTTAGTAAAATCATATTTGAATGATAGACTGCAGCAAGTTCAAATAAACGGTGTAAATTCATTGGGTTTAAAAGTCAAAATGGGTGTACCACAGGGCTCGATATTGGGTCCATTCCTCTTTTTAGTATACATAAATGATTTACCTCATTTACTGAAAAACCGACCACAAATGGTGTTATTTGCTGATGACACATCACTGATTTTTAAGGTAAACAGACACGCACAGGAGCTTGACGACGTAAATAACGCTATGCTAAAGGTCCATAATTGGTTTACTGTAAATAATTTAGTATTAAATGAGAAGAAAACTAAATGCATAAGATTCGCGTTACCGAATGTTAGAAGTAGTGAATGTCACGTTGTACTGAATAAGGAGACACTAGAATTCGTCGAAAAAACGGTTTTCCTGGGACTCACGCTTGACTCAAAACTACAGTGGGGTCCTCACTTAACATCACTTGCAGGGCGGCTAAGTTCAGCCGCTTACGCTGTTTGGAAAATCCGCCAGCTAACAGACGTGGATACCGCGAGACTGGTCTATTTTAGTTACTTTCATAGCATCATGTCTTACGGTATTTTGCTGTGGGGACGGGCCGCAGATATTGATTCTATATTTGTTCTGCAAAAGAGGGCTGTTAGAGCCATCTACAACCTCCGCAGACGCGAATCTCTTAGGGAACTGTTTAAGAAAATTAATATCATGACGGTACCTTGTCAGTATATACAATATGAAAACATTATGTATGTTCGAAAAAATGTACATCTGTATAGTAAGTTATGTGACAGGCATAATTTTAACACAAGAAATAGTTTAACAAATTAGATCAACCACGTTTCAGATTGTCTAAAGTACACACTTCTTTTATGGGGTACTGTGTAAAATGTTATAATAAAATACCACTCGATATTCTTCAACTAAATGAGAAGAAATTTAAAACTTGCATTAAACGCACACTATGTAGACAAGCATACTATAAGTTGGATGATTATATCGTAGATAAAAATGCTTGGCTAAATGCTGGTCCTGCTCCACAGCCACTTGGGCTCACTAGTTAAAAAAAAAAATGGTAGAGTTGCTTCCCCTTTTTATTTTTATTTTATTTTTTCTGACTACGAACATTATGTTTATTTTTTATTTTTTTATTTAGCCATATTTTAATTATTGAATACTCCAATAGATAATATTGATTTTCTTTCTTTTGGTGGTAAAATTCTTTAAAGGTTACTGTATAACTTAGACGCATTTTTATTTTCAATTTTTGTAAATGTGAGTACCATGGAGTCGTTTACTGTGTTGTATTTTGACTTGAAAGAGCAGGGTAGTTGAGAGAATGTCATGCTCACTTAAATGTCTCGCTGATGGTGGCGAGTGTGTTGGATCATTCGGTTCCCTACAAAATGGTTGAGCTGGATGGTGCTGATCCACGCGTCATGTTCGTGAACGGGCGCCGTCAGTTGAGACTGGTCATCTCTTATCTGCCAGGGCTTATTTTTAATCGTTTTTGATTTTTATATTTTTTTTTTACATTGTTCTCACTTAAAGAATCAACAAGTGTAATGTACCCAGGATTTTGTAATTTCTATATTTAAAAGAGTGTCCTTGGAGTTTCTTGCCCGTTCTTCTCCATAGAGATCTACGTTTTGGAATGGGCAACTAGCTTCAACTTTCTGACTAACTGACTCTTTGACAATTCAAAAGTGCCTGTAAAGGGTTTAATTGAAATTTAAAATGCTTTGAGTTTTTGACAGACATTTTTGTACTCAAACCTTAGTTGGCCCGGTATAGTTTTTTGACCCTTAATAAGAAATAGGATCGACTGGCATCAAAAAAGCTTTTGTGAAAATTGGCCATTTTATTGCTGACTGTAGGATTTTTTTTTTCTTCAAAATATTTGAATGCAAGATCAACATGTTTCAAAAAGTTAAGGACAGTCTCCTAAGACTGTTTTCTTGTAGCGACAACGGTTAATGTACGTGCCCTTATTGCCCTATCTCAAAATCAACCTTTTTTTTTTTTTTTTGGTAAATCATCGAATGACTTCTCCCGCTGCGTGTCAGACTCTTACTGACTAAAACCCACCCGTGTTCCTTTAGTTGCCTGTGCATTGCCAGGGGCCACGGTATCCCTTTTCCGACTTTCCCGCAACCCCGGCAGACATCGGTCCCATCGGACCCCTTCACTTGCTGACATCTCTTTGAGGCGCGCGTGGAACACAACGCGCCGTCGACCTTGGACATGTTATGATTGATTGCTTGGATCCATAAAGCTATAGCGTGATGATTAGACATATTTCACCTTAACAGAATAAACTGCAAAATGAAGGTAAAGGATTGGCTTACTTCTATAACCTATAAGGAAACTGAGGATTTGCTGGATAGCAATACTGGCTAAGTCATTGCGTTCACACCATACGCAACTCATACAGGCATACATCCGCAACTTACCTACACACACGCATACACTCTCACACTACACTTACCCTAACACTACTCTCACCCATACACTACACTCACTTCTCCACACATATATATATATTGCAGAGATAAATTAAGGTGGTTATTCTTTATTGTATTTTTTACATAACCTAACCAATTACTAAGGCATACAGCTAGGTATTTGTCGTAGACTGAATATAACGATAGATCCCCTTTTTATCTTAAAACTTAGATTCTAATTATTGTCTTTGTGTAATGCAATAGAAAGTTGGGCTTCACAAATGTGAAGGGCAGGAAGGAACGTTGACACCTAAGATACAGCACATGTCCTAGTTTGGGTGTCAGGAGTTTCACACAACGTGCTTATACTCAGCCTATTTAAGGATATAAGTTATGTAAGGACATTATGCATTGTTTACCCGTTTTTTCTCTCCTGACCGTACTTATTAGGCTTATGAAATAAATTATTTATTTAATTATTTATTACTGCATATCATGCATATGTATCCAAAACTCTTCGTTACGGCATAATATTTTGGGGCAACTCTACTAATAGAGAAATGGCATTTAAGGCCCAAAAACAATGTCTTCGAGCCATACATATGTTTGTTAAAAACCACCGAAAGTTGCAAACCATTTTTCGTTAGTTTAAAAATACTTACGCTTCCAGCCCTCTATATTTATGAAATTTCAATCTTTGATAAGGAGAATCTGTCTACATTTGAAAAACTTAATACTAGACGTCACCAAAGCAAAGCACACTAAAATAAAAAAAAACACAATACTGCACTTTTCTCAAAGAGTTGTCTCGGAATGGGTCCAAAGATTTACAATAAACTACCAAAAACTTGAAAAGGCATGACCAACCTAAACCATTCCCTTATTAAAATAAAGGTATAATGCTTACCACTTGAGTTTTTTGTTTAAAAAAGTATTTTTCTTGCACCGGCAACACTTGAATTTGTTAGTAAGTAAAACGTTGTCTTTTTTTAAATCCAACTACTGACAAAATTTTACTCAAAAACGTCACCCGTCCATATACGTCAATGTCAAAGGGAGCCAGTCGGCAGTTTGGTGAAAAAAATTTGAAATTGTTGTGACGTTCCAAATTTTTTTTTAGTTTTGTTCAACAAAATATCTGTTAATTGTTTTTTGCGTTCAGATTCATAAACTGTTATATTCTTGTAGTTTTGCATCCATTAGATTGAAAAATCCGGTAATATATGCATGTTTTTTGATCGTGCGAAGTTATGGGTAATAGTGGTAAATTATATACCATTGTGCATTCGTGCCTAACTGTAAATTGGATTTGCTAATATAAAAAAATGCTGGATTTGCTAATATGTATTTTTTGGGTTGTGAATTATGCATATTTTTTAATTAGCTTAGCTTTGCTTATTTCGGTTATTTCAGTGATCTGAAATAAGCGATGAGTGTATTACCTAAATTACACAAGCAAATCCAGGGAAAACAACTAGTATAGGAATTTATTCATATCGTATTGGATAATGGTAACTATTTTACCATCATCGTAATATTTTACAGGATAATGGTAAGATATTTACCACCCAATAAAACCCCCTTTCCCTCCCCTTTTTTGTTTTTTTTTACATCAAAAATGTAAGATATTTACCACCCAAAAAAACCCCCTTTCCCTCCCCTTTTTTGTTTTTTTTACATCAAAAATGAAATCAGCGGCCCCTAATTACCTAGAAACAAACCTCGTTTTTTCCTAAATATCCACAGGGGCTCGTGTTTGTTTAAGGGTTAAATCGCTACTTAAAAAAAATCTTGATTGAAAAGGCTTACACTCTATCAATGAGTTTTTAGATGATAGAAGCATAAAATAAAAAATGTCCGATCCACTTGTTATTCTGTCTTGTTTACGACGTTACTTGTTTGAAACAGTTTTATTTAGTTTGTAGTTTTTTTACGCCTAATTCGTACGCCTTGCAAGGCAAAACATAGTGATACAACGCAAATTTTATACCATGTACAATATTACCTACTTAAGTTCAACAAATAAAATACTTTGACTTTGAAAAATTGGTGATAACTGCTGATAACTTAAGTCATAAATGGGAAAAAAAAATTATTTACCAATATGTCAAAAGTAGTTAGTAATTGTGAGATAATAATATTAGGGGTTAAAGTATGAAATTGCCGATTTGTACTGAAAAAATGAAATTCGTTTTTTTATTTATTTACATGTATATCTATACATTGCTGCCATCTAATAGGAAGGTCATTTATGCATTTGCGATAGAACTCTCGTGATCTAGGTAGATTCGACAAACTGTGTGAAAGCGTTTTGTACTGCCTCCTGAGAAGAAAACTGTCCAAATCACGAAAAAAAAATGGTAGTCCGTTGGAGCAAGGTCTGGCGAATACGGAGGGTGACGAATGGTTTCTAATTGCAGGTCCTGTAGAGTTAAAACGGTTTCTCGTGTTGTATGAGGTCTCGCGTTATCATGGAGCAATAATGGTGAAAATCGATTAATGAGTTGGGGCTGTTTCACTGCTAGTTTTGTTATCATTTTTCAGAGTTCGGCACAGTAGACATCTGCCGTTATTGCTTGACCAGATCGGATAAAGCTATAGTGAATAACACCATGCTGAGACCACCAAACAGTTTCCATTACCTTTTTATTGGTAAGCTTTGCTTTAGGACACTGTTGCGGCGTTTGACCTGGGGTCAGCCATTGCATTTTTCGCTTACGGTTATCGTAAAGAATCCACTTTTCATCACATGTCACAATTCAATTCCTTCATTTCTGTAGCGATTCAACAAGGCAACACAAGTTTCAACACGCGTTTCTTTCTGCAGCAGATCAGTCAAATCATGAGGCACCCATTTCTCATATTTTTTTATTGATTTGACGCAAATAAGTCAATATTGTTGGTAAGGTAAAGTTAAACCATGCCGCTAATTCCTGGGTAGTTTGGCTCAGATCGGCTTCCACCATCTCTTTCAATTCATTGTTATTCACCGGAGTGGGCAGTCTTCCACGTGGTTCGTTCTTCAAATCAAAGTTTCCATCACGAAAGCGTTTAAACCAAAATGCGGTGCGTTCATTAGCAGTCCCCTCTCCAAACGCAACATTGATATTGGGAGCTGTTTCTGCCGCGTTAGTTCCGCGTTGGCATTAAAAAATAACTCGAATTTTCGAAGTATCCATCTTTCTTGTCCAAGCTGAATAATAAAAAAAAAACAAATGAAAGTTGATAATAGAATTTTGGACATTTTTTAAAAGAAGAAATTCATAGGTAACTTGTGAAAAAAAAAACATCAAAAAGCTCAAACCATGAAGGTTCTATGTCAATTCGAAGTACCTATTACAATAAAACGATAATTTCAACCCCATTAGCCCCCCCTATTATTAAATCAAGAGAAACTAGAATTCGTCGATCTGGGGATCACGCTCGACTCAAGGCTTCAATGGGGTCCAGCAGCATATGCTGTGAGAAAAATCCGCCAATTTATTGATGTAGATCGAGTCTAGTCTATTTTAGTTACTTTTATAGTATTATGTCGTACGGTATTCTACTATGGGGACGAGCTGAAGACATCGAGTCTATTTTGATTCTGAAGAAAAGTGCTATCACTGCCATAAATGGCCTCCGCAGGTGCGACTCTCTAAGGGAACTATTTAAAGATATTCACATCATGAATATATAATATATCTATGAAAACATTATTTACAGACGCCAGCAGGTCAACCTACCGGAAACTGTCAAATTTTCCCAATCAACTTTGAACCTTATATTTTAATGATAAAGTTGAAAATCTATTTAAGAAATTTGACAGATTGTAGTAGGTTGATGTGCTGGCGTCTGTACATAAGGAAAAATCTACATCGTTTTAGTAAAAGAGGTGCAAGACTCAATTATACACAGGTGTGAGTACTATGTACTAAAGAGCTACCATTTACCGGGTAATATGTAGTATTTCATTGACTTGAATGTGCCCTGGCGGCTGTGAGTATGTCATGCTCACTCAAATGTCTCGCTGATGGTGGCGCGTGTGTTGGATCATTTAGCTCCCTTCAAAATGGTTGAACGAAAAGGTGCTGATCTATGCGTCATGTTCGTGAACGGCCGCCGTCAGTTGGGACTGGTCATCTCTAAGCTGCCATGGCTTATTTTAATTTATTTTAAGTTTTTGAATGATTCTTTATTTTTTTCTTTTTATTACGGACGCTTTTACGAACGTGCACGTCATTCTACATTGTTCTCACATGCATAATTTCTAAATGAATGATGTAACCAATATTTTGTATCAATTTTTTTATTTATAAGAGTGTCCGTGCAGTTTCTTGCCCGTCCTTCTCCATAGGTACCTACTACGCTTTGGAATGGGCAACTAGCTTCATATTTTTGACTGACCATTTCCAATAAACCATTTACAGGCACTTTTGAATTGTCAAGGGGTCAGTCAGTCAGAAATATGAAGCCAGTTGCCCATTCCAAAGCGTAGGTTCCTATGGAGAAGAACGGGCAAGAAACTCCACGGACACTCTTTTAAATCATAATATTGTTACAAAATATTGGTTACATCATTCATGTTCAAATTATACATGTGATCTGAGAACAATGTAGAAAGATGTGCACGTAAAAAGCGTCCGTAATAAAAAGATAAAAACAATTCAAAAATTAAAATAAATTAAAATAAGCCGAGGCAGATAAAAGATGACCAGTCCCTACTGACGGGGCCCGTTCACGAACATGACGCATGGATCAGCACCGTTTAGCTCAACCTTTTTGAAGACACACACGCCACCACCAGCGAGACATTTGAGTGAGCATGACATACTCTCAGCCGTCAGGGCACATCAAGTCAATGAAAGACGTACTCAGTAAATGGTAGCTTTATATAAGGTACCTACATAGTCACAGTGCTCACACATGTGCTATGCAATTCTGACTGACAAACCAGTAGGTGATTGGTTTATTTGAAATAAATGCTTTGAGTTTGACTCCGTTTAGGAGATACGGAACTCTGAAAAAACCAAATAAAAGTCATCCAGATAAACAAAATTGGCTGTATAGATATTGTAGTTTCTTTAAAATGACATTAAAATGCCTTGTATTTGACAAAAAAATTGTCTAGTAATGTGTCCCCTCAGCTTCCCCCTTAGCGTTAAATATTGACAAGTGCATTTGGGGATTAGTTATGCAAATCGCCATCTTTTATTTAATTAAAACCTAATTTCTCTTCTGGAAAAACGAGAGAATTTCAGCAAGGGCCGTAGGCAAACACACAACACTTACACATTTTTTATTTTTTTTTTGAGTTTGAAATGGCTTAATAACTTCTCCCGCTCTGGGTGGAACAGGAGGGTGTGTCAGACTCTTACTGACTAAAACCTACCCGTGTTCTTTCAGTTGCCTGTACGTTGCCAGGGGCCACGGTATACCTTTCGGATTTTCCCGCAACCCCGGCAGGCATCGGTCCTATCGGACCCCTTTAGTTATGCTGACATCACTTTAACGCGCGCGTGGAACGCAACGCGCAGTCGACCCGGGCCTGATCCTTGTCGGACGGCGAGTTACCCATTGCTCACCGTCCGCAATCTCGCGCCTACGGTGGCCGGGAATCGGCCTGCGATTCCCGACGCCCGGCATCTCCTGCGGCGGCGGCTAAGGACGTGAGGGCGCGAAGTTTCCCGTTCCCTCACGCGTTCCACCTCCTCCTTCGCGAGCATTACTGCTTCGCAGAAGTATTAGGTGACGGGCCTCCCATGACGCTAAACACAGAACAGACGGGACAACCTAACTTGATTTTTATATCAAGTAAGTTTTCCCGTCTGTTCGCTATCTAATCTTCACGTGTTTGGATATATGTCCACCTATATATTTTTATTTATAAGCCTCTTTATTCTGAATTGTATTTACTCAGTTGCATGTTGTTAAATTAGGTACTTATATCTCTTAATTCAGCATGCCTCTTGGCAAAGGCCTCATCTAGCTATTTCCATTGAATTCTATCACGAGCCACTCTCCTCCAGTTAGGGCCCTGTAGATGTTAGTAGGTGGTAATCGGCGAAGTGAAACGAAAGGATGGCTTAAAGACAACTTATATTTTTAAAAGACACGGATAAATTAACAAAACGAGGTAAACACATACAAGCGCACCCGCTTGCGGTGCTCGCACGGACTGAACTGCCCGGCGTGTTGGGTGGGGGTCTAGCGGCCCATACGTACTTAATTAGTTATACATTTATCTAGGAAACTAAAATCATGAGCGCGTCGCTAACATTCTCCCCCCCAGTGCTGGCTCAGCACTCCTCACCAAGTGAAATACGCGCGACGCGGGCTGCAGGTCGCTTCTAGACGCCAGTCTTAGTCTTCACTTCGACCAGTCTGATTCGTCCATCCTTACCTGGACATGTCTTCTGAATAACACCCTTCGGCCAGGTACTACGAGGACAGTTAGGGTCAGCCATTAGCACTACGTCACCTACCTGCAATGCTTTCACCTCCTCGTTCCATTTTCTTCGAGGCAGTAAGTCTGGAAGAACCTCTTTCACCCATCTTCGCCAAAACATATCCGCTAACGCTTGTGACTTTCGCCATTGTTTGCGTAGAAACATGTCGGAATCGTCGAAAGTCCCAATGATAGGTGTGTTGGATGAGCTACCTAAAAGAAAATGGTTAGGAGTTAAAGATTCTAAGCTTTCAGGGTCGACGGAGACGTGTGTCAGCGGACGACCGTTGACCATATTTTCTACTTCCGCCATCAGGGTAAGCAGCACTTCTTCGCGTGGAGCGCGTTCGTTCATTATAACTCGAAGTGAGGTTTTGACGCTTCGAATCAGCCTCTCCCAGGCTCCACCCCAGTGAGGACTAGAGGGAGGTATAAAATGCCACTGCATGGCGTTGTTCATGCCGACGGCCTTGAGAGCATCTGTATTAAGTACCTGCCCTGATTGCGTCAGCTCCTTATCGCTTGCTCTTAGGTTGGTGCCATTGTCAGAGTATAGATGACAGGGCCAACCTCGTCGTGCTGCCATGCGTCGCAGCGCCATAATCAGAGAGTCTGACGTGAGTGACGGAACAAGCTCGATATGAATCGCTCGTATAGTGAGGCAGGTGAACAAAACGCCATACCTCTTTTGCCTTCCTCTGCCAACAGTCACTTCCATTGGACCAAACAAATCCAGACCACAAAATGAAAATGGTCGTTGGTGATGTGCTACTCGGGCATGGGGTAAGTCTCCCATTTTGGGCACTTCAGGCTTACATTTCCTTATGCGGCAAAGCATGCAATTCGAAACATTCGAAATATTTTTGTTTCAGGTTATTGACGACCATTTCCTGGTTCCCGTGTTCTGCCTTAACGTGAAAGAATTGTACAAGAAGACGCGTTATGTCATGTTTTCCATCTAATATAATTGGTCTCTTCATTTCTAGGTCCACGCAACACGTCTGACGCAACATCGATGCGGCCACCTAGTCGGAGTAAACCATTTTCGTCTAAATACGGTGACAAGGTAAGTAACTTACTATTTCGTGATATGTGTTTTCCGTTTTTGATTGCAGATACTTCGGCGGAGAACGAATCAACCTGCGCCTTCTTTAGCAACAGGATCTCAGCTCGAGCCATCGCATCGCAGTCAAGCTCACCGGTAAGTCTCTTGCATCTGTTAATAAATTTCAGAATGACGACCGTGGTTCGCAGCAAGCGACGCCAGGAGGAAAACCGCTGCGGCTCAGGAACAGGTAAGTTACATGTAGGCTCATGCATCACAGCTACATACTCTAAACTCCCTTCGTCTCCATCGATGTCGGGGTTCACGACGTCGGCAGGCCACAAGGACTCGTCTTTGTTTAAAAAATCGGGCCCCGGGAACCACTCACTGTGAAGCAACGTGTGGGAAATACGCGTAAGTTCATCAATTTCTCCTAATCGGTTCGCTTCGAACGTTTTATATCTACGTGTGTTATTTCTAATCCACTGTAAAACGGTGGTGGAGTCACACCAAAAATATCGTCGCTCGGGCGCTAGTCTGTGTTCCTTCAGAACGGTATCAGCCAATCGTGCAGCCAACAGCGCCGCCTGTAGCTCAGCTCGGGGCACAGTCATGGGCTTAACAGGTAAAACACGACATTTACTTGCTATAAATGCAACGTTAACAGTCCCATTGACTATCCATCGCCAGTACGCCACACAACACATGGCTTGAACAGATGCGTCGCATAATAAATGCAGCTGTAAGCATGTATAATTATTACTAGCACACGTAGCGGTTGTCGTAGGCGGTCTACACGTCTCGTAGCAGCTTCTCGTAGCAGATAACTCCAGCGCGGGGGTCGCTGGCGCGGTGGCGGGAGGAGGTGACCTTATCATCACTGGCTCGGCAACCGGTTTTCGTCCCGTCTCGCTCGAACACCCACCTCGCAACACAATAGTTTTATTATAACACCTAGGTATACGTATTTGCTTTTTACCTTTGAATAAGTCGATCCATTTGCACCATTTATTGTAAATGATATCGGGTACTACGTCATCCCAGCCTATGTTTAAGCGCCCAGTTTCTTGCAGTAAAATTTTGCCCTGAATAGTGAATGGTGCTAAGAATCCTAATACATCAAAAATGGACATAACTATTCGCAGCATAATTCTTTTAGTCGGTCTATCCTTATTTAAAATAATATTTTCAGGTATTCGTTTCAGAGACACGTCGAAACCTAGTTCATCTTCTCTAGGATACGAGCAGGTGTCACGTGCGTGGCGCGACAGTAGGCATTAATAACAAATCCCGTTACGTTTTACAAATTCCCATCTCTTTCTAGGTAAAGCCTTCTTGAATTGTTTACATTCAGTTAATTTATGTTTTGAGGTACGGCAGAATTTGCAGCTATCGTTATCATCATATGTGTGCAATAATATAGTTTGATATCGATTGCCGGAACTATCTTTGTTTTTATAATTATTATTTTTATATTGGTCAGTACGAGGACACGTAAACTGGATATTTGATGTAACTGATATCTTTACGGCCTCATCGTGTAAGAAATCAGATAAAATGACCAGTATGGGATATCTGTCCTTCAGTGATGAGCGGGAAACTATAATCAGACCATTTAGATAACAGTGTTGTAGGCAGCATGGACAATATAATTGAAACAATGCTCATACCTTGTAAGTACTCTTCGCGTCCAACTGCTCGCACTGCTTGTATAAGGTTTTGCACTTTCACTGAAAATGGCACGATTTCATTATGATAGTTTTGTGACATTGGGGGCAATTTCTTGATATCCTGCATTATTTTGGATATTATTAGATCAGGATTGCCAAAACGTAACTCCAAAGTTGATATGATTTTTCCCACCCAAAAAAAAAAAAAAAAAAAAAAGTTGATATGATTTTGCACGGTGGACTCGCAGAAATAAGTAAGGCTGCGACAGCATCTTTGGCAGCTCCTCGGAGACACTTTCTTAACCTTTACAGGTTTTCTTCAGGAGAAAATTTACAAAGATCAGTTGACTCTTTATAGGCTTGTTTGAACTGCAAAAATTCCAGTGGGTCTCCTGAAAATTCTGGAAGATCCTTTGGCGTGCTTAATCGAGTTATAAGGTTAGTATTCGGTGCACTCGTAGAAGCCAGGTCTTTCAACGCGCCAGCTTGCATCTGAATAGTCGCTTGCATACTGGTGGCCTCCGCCGCTGGTGGCGGTGCGGGTACAGTGTGTGGGTGCGACTCCATCGGCAGAAGTGGCACTGAAGGTGGCGGCTTTTTAGGTGACGTAGTTGGTGGTGCTGCTGGTGCCGTAAAGAGGACGGCATTTACAGGCGCGGCTGGTTCTATCTCAGGCGGATGCAACTTGCCCAAGGGGTTGCCATGATCGGGGGCCGATTGCATTAATTCGTGCTGACTCCGTTCCAGCCATTGCTCCACGTCGTGAGCACATTCTTCGCGTGGACTGTATTTTTCTTCATCCTTTAGTTCAGCTAAGTCCGCTTCTAGCTGTATGTCTATGAGTTCCAGTCGTATCTGTGCCTTTTGATTTGCATCATCCAAAAGCAACTGCGCCTTACGAGCTTTTACCGATGATGTGTCGGAATGACCTTTCGACCTTGGCAACGTGTTTTCGGTTTTTACGCTCGGCGATGCTGCGGGTGGTTTGAATGCCATATCTTTGGCTGATGCACTAGTTGAAGACTTACGCTCTTCAGTATCTGAGTCTTGAGCAACCTTTTGTTGTTCCAAAAGTTCGCGTTGTGCGCGCTCGCGCCGCACCGTACTTCGCGTGCCCACCATTTTTCTTTTCACTGGTGGTGTGACAAACATTAATTTACTTGATCCGGCTCGAAGGACCACTTTGTAGATGTTAGTAGGTGGTAATCGGCGAAGTGAAACGAAAGGATGGCTTAAAGACAACTTATATTTTTAAAAGACACGGATAAATTAACAAAACGAGGTAAACACATACAAGCGCACCCGCTTGCGGTGCTCGCACGGACTGAACTGCCCGGCGTGTTGGGTGGGGGTCTAGCGGCCCATACGTACTTAATTAGTTATACATTTATCTAGGAAACTAAAATCATGAGCGCGTCGCTAACAGGCCCACTGTAAGTTTTATCTCGTCTTCCCATCTCCTTTGTGGTTTTCCTCTTTTCCGTTTACTGTTTCTGGGATCCCAATCAGTTATTAATTTACATAAATATTATGTAACAGGAAGGTAAATCACGTGTCGAATGGTTACTCTCATACGAATACCAGAGAATGTGGATGGACGAACTCGAAGCTTGGAAAAAGAGGATGTATCCAGAAAACACGACAGTCAACGTAGATGTTGTGAAGCGTTACGTCCTGACTTTCAAAATTGATCACCAACCTCCGAAGCCAGATATAAAGAAACCGTTCAAAATGAAAAAGTAAGCACTGTGGTGGTTTTACACTTTTACATTTCGGCAGAGCATCCATGAGCCGTAACGCGATACATCTATTAGATACCAACCGCACTGGGTCTGTTGTGTGGTGTGGTGTATCTGACTCTCGCAGAGTAGGTGATAAGTGATAATGCACTCAATATTGCTTGAAATTGTTGATATCTAACTTTACTTTGCCTAGGGATTACAGATAGTGCAATCTACGACGACGCGCCCCACTCCGCGATGACTGTACTGTAAGCTGTACTTTAGTACGGAGCGGAGCGGAGTGGGGCGCGTCGTCGTGGATTGCACTATCTATAGTTACCTACGTAAGTTTTACCTAGGTACGCATAAAGATTAATCAAAAATAACGTTTTTAATTTCAGATTTCAAGGTATAAAAAGCAAAACCGATGCTAAACGTCTCCCGAACGATAAAGCAATAAGAGATCAAGAGCAAACAAAAAAAGAAGCCAAATAAAATAAAGTACGCACTATTGCATACAATAGTTTTCCAAATTGACGGCAATGGAAAACAAAATACTAACTATCAAGTTGTTTTATTTAAAATAGTTTTAGGGTTCCGTATAAAGGTGTATCCATACTGAAGTTAATTATAAGTTTACCACTTGCACGTTCATGGGTTTTCCTTCAGGCCCACTCACGTTCATGGGTTGTCCTAGCTCTGAGTCAACAGCTAACTCTGGGTTAATCAAATAATTTATCGCGGCAGGCGCGGTCCGCCCGGGCCCACAGTCCTGGGGGGCTCTCAATACTCGAGAAATAATCAAATCCCATACAAGATCAAAATAAGTAAAAGGCAGCATGCAGTTGGGGGGGAACCAACGCATGGTTTAAAACGTAGGGTGCAAAAAATTTCTTGCTCCCATCAACTAATTTTGCCTCGCGTCCTATGTTTGCGAAAAATGAAAAAGATGTAATATATTTTTCATTTTACTAGTATGACATTCGAAAAATTAATACATTTTAAGAATTATTATCAGGCAACCCAAAACTGTTGCCGTTAAGTTGGTACTAGGTACGCATACATTTTTGACAGTTGTTTTTCAAACCTCACGGGTTTGACTGCCGGCCGAAGACCGTTTCAAAATGTAGAAAAAACTTATGTCCCTAAATATGTTTAAATATTCGAATTTATGTTGTGTTATTTGAATACAACACTGTTAGTTTTATCCATAGACGTATTTTTTATACGTCTTTAATGGTTATAACATATTTTGTTGTTTATATATTAATACCTCTCTGATGTTTCTGACTTCCACCAAATAATCCATTATAAATGGGTGGTCTTCCACATATTCCACAGTCAAAACGTAGATTTTCGAAGAGTGCGTTTGCAAATCTGACAAAATTATGCTGTTTTTCGGTTCATTTTGTGACAAAACTAAATCGAATCAAATATAACTAATAACTAGGTACCACATAATGATCATAGACTTATAAAAAAGATGGACTCCGCGCCACGCATAACGAAAGTGAAGCATTAGTAAGTATGGACCGTTTGTACAAACACGCCTAACGCACACATTTACATTGTAGTATGCCGACCGGCCGCCATTACGTGACACGACAGCGTCTGTGCAGGTACTAATTGCGTCAAGTAATAAAATAAAATAATGTCATTTTGTGTTGTGAAAAGGTGTAAAAATAATGCTACATCCCAGAAAAAGTGCCAAGGAATAACTTATCACAGGTAGGGCACAATTTACTCGCGTTCCCATTGAGGGACCACATTTGAATTTTGAGCTTTTGAATGCGTCAGTTTTTAGTAAAAGTTCTCGAACAATTGTAAATTCAGCCTCTAGCTTGTAAAAGTAGCCACTCAAAAGATACAATCGATTATAGGTGGTCCCTCAGTCGTGACTGACAGGCATCCATATCTCAAAATCTAGTTAAAATTTATAACTGCTATAAATGACTACTCTTAGTAAAAGATTTGTAAAACTAATTTAGTGAATATCAACCCTTCCTTTTCACAGAATAGAAAGAACTAGCATGCGGAAGGTGGTCCCTCAACCGATCACCATAAGGTTCACCCTGAGTGGAGACCACAATGGAATTTGAAATTTACTAGGGTCTAGCGTTAGTAAAAGTACTTGAACGATTGTGAATTCAACTTCTAGTTTATAAAAGAAGCTATTCAAAAGTTACTATCGATTTAAGGTGGTCCCTCAATTGAAATGTTCACTAAAAGAAAAATCTATTTATGTAGCATTCGGAAGTTAAATTGACGAATTTACAAATTTTAACTAGATTTTGAGATACGGATGCCTGTCAGTCACGACTGAGGGACCACCTATGGTCCCTCAATTGAAATGTTCACTAAAAGAAAAATCTATTTATGTAGCATTCGGAAGTTAAATTGACGAATTGACAAATTTTAACTAGATTTTGAGATACGGATGCCTGTCAGTCACGACTGAGGGACCACCTACAACCAATTGTATCTTTTGAGTGGCTACTTTTACAAACTAGAGGCTGAATTTACAATTGTTTGAGTACTTTTACTAAAATCTGACGCATTCAAAAGCTCAAAATTCAAATGTGGTCCCTCAATGGGAACGCGAGTGCTGTCACTGCAACTCCATATAATCAGTTAGATTTGCTCAATTAAATTCAATATTTTAATAATGAAAACTGGAATAATGTTCAAACTCGAAACTCAAAACATTTATTTCAATTAAACCATTTACAGGCACTTTTGAATTGTCAAGTGGTCAGTCAGTCAGAAATATGAAGCTAGTTGCCCAAAGCGTAGGTTCCTATGGAGAAGAACGGGCAAGAAACTCCACGGACAAACTTTAAAAAAAAAAAAAAACTTACAAAATATTGTTTACATCATTCATGTTGAAATTATACATGTGAGAACAATGTAGAAAGACGTGTACGTAAAAAAGCGTCCGTAATAAAAAGATAAAAACAATTCAAAAATTAAAATAAGAAGTGGCAGATAAGACATGACCAGTCCCTACTGATGGCGCCCGTTCACGAACATGACGCATGGATCAGCACCGTTTAGCTCAACCATTTTGAAGGGAACTCAACGATCCAACACACACGCCACCACCAGCGAGACATTTGAGTGAGCATGACATACTCTTAGCCGCCAGGGCATATCAAGTCAATGAAAGACCGTCTTTCAAAGACGTACCCATTAAATGGTAGCTTTATAGAAGGTACATGGTCACAGTGCTCACACATGTGCTATGCAATTATATAATAAAAAAGAGATTGAAGTTATACAATTCAAAGATAGTTTTTGCAATCTTCAGCAGTTCCAACAATATTTTCGAATGCTAATCAAATAGTATATGCGCCCTTGTGGACCAGCGTTAAGCCAAGCATTTTTGTCAGCGATATAATCCCCGAGCTTATAATATGCTTGGCAGCATAGTGTGCGTTTTATACAAGATTTAAATTTCGTTTCATTTAGTTGTAGTATATGGGGAGGTATTTTATTGTAACATTTTAAACAGTTCCCCATACCCCAAACAGACTCATCCTTCGATGAGTCTACTTTAGCCAGTCTGAAACCCGGTTGAACTAATTGGTCCCTATTTCTAGTACTATAATTGTGTCTTTCACCTCTTTTACTATAAGATTTTTCCTGACGTACATGATGTTTTCATAGACATATTGACAAGTTACCGTCATGATGTTAATATTTTTAAACAGTTCCCTTAGAAAATCGCGCCTACGGAGGCAATATATTGCTCTAATGGCTCTTTTCTGCAGAATAAAAATAGAGTCGATATCTGCAGCCCGTCCCCATAGTAAAATACCGTAGGACATGATACTATGAAAGTAACTGAAATAGCTCCTTGCGGTATCTATATCAGTAAATTGACGGATTTTTCTTACAGCATAATATGCTGCTGAACTTAGCCGTCCTGCGAGAGATGTTAAATGAGGACCCCATTGCAGCCTTGAATCGAGCGTGATCCCCAGGATAACAGTTTTATCTACAAATTCGAGCTTCTCCTTATTCAATAGGTACTATATCATAATCACTATTTTTAACATTCGGTAAAGCAAATCTTATGCATTTAGTTTTTTTCCCATTTAATACTAAATTGATAGCGGTAAACCAATTTTGGACCTGCAATAGGGCGTTATTTACATCGTCAAGATTTGATGCACGTCTATTTATCTTAAAAATTACGGATGTATCTTCAGCAAATAACACCATTTGTGGTTGGTTTGTTTAAATAAATGGGGTAGATCATTAATATTATACTAAAAAGAGGAAAGGACCCAATATCGAGCCTTACGGAACACCCATTTTTACTTTTAGACCGAGTGAATTGACACCATTAATTTGAATTTGCTGTTGTCTATCATTTAAATAAGATTTAACTAAACAGAGCGCAAGTTTACCTAGTCCGTAATGCTCAAGTTTCAAGAGTAAGGTTTCATGATTTACGCAGTCAAATGCCTTGGAGAGGTCACAAAAGATTCCTATGGCATCTTGAGCCTCCTCCCACGCTGTAAGTATGTGTTTTAATAAGGTGACACCGGCGTCAGTCGTACAACGTCCTTTGGTGAAACCATATTGCTGATCGTGTAAGATTTGGTTGGTGTTAAAATGATTAAGCATTTGATTTAGCATTACCTTTTCGAACACTTTGCTGAATACCGGCAGCACGGATACTGGTCTATAATTGTTGGTGTCTTTACTATCCCCAGATTTAATAAGTGGTATAACCTTACTGTATTTCATTAAATCCGGGAAGACTCCTTGATCCACACACAAATTAAATATTAAAGCTAAGTATGGTGCTATAGTCTCGATTATGGATGTACAAACTTTGATAGATAGTCCCCATAGATCCTCGGTCAGTTTGATTTTAATTTGCCGAAAGGCTTTAATAACTATCATAGGGTTTATTATGTGTAAATTTAAAATCAACCGGACAGTCTGGAACATTCGCTCTTAATAAATCAATTGACGACACATAGGGTGAAGAATTTAAAGCTTCCGTCGTTTTAGATGGTATATTAGTAAAGAAATGTACAAATTCTTGAGCTACTTCTAAGTTAGAGCTTATTGCACCAAGTTAAGTCTCCAATGTGTAATCAGTGTTTAGTTTTTTTTCTCTACTAGTTTCATTATTTATAACTTTCCAAACTGTTTTTATTTTATTTTCTGCTAATTTGATCGTATTGCTAATGTACAGGGCTTTAGCTATCTTGCAGGTATTTCTAAAAATGTTGGAATATGAAGCAACATACTTGTTGAAAGTTTCAGTGTTAATATAAGGCTTAATGCCATACAGCTCGAAAAACCTTTCCCTACTTATCCTAATACCTCTAGTTGCCCAGTCACTAAATATAAAAATAGGGCTAATATTTTTTGTTTTCTTTTCAAAAGTTTTATTGAATTCAGTGTGCACTACTGAAAAGAAACCCTCATACAATTTATTTGCATCATCCATATTATGGCCCAGAACATTTAACTCCTTATTTAGGATACTATTGAATCTACACTCAGGGGCACATTTAACCGGCCACCTACATTTTGTCGATTATTTCAAAATTGTATCGGATTTTAACTAATTTTGTTATAAAATTACTTTGGGTGAATCTTTGAGAACACAAATAAAACATGTGTAAGTTGTGAAATGGTTTAATCAAGACAAAAAATTTCAAAATGCGAATATGCAGTCTTCTGACCAAAAACGACATTTAGCAAAATTTTAATTTAAAAAAAGTATGCTCTTAATTATCGCACTAATAATGTGTATTTCCTCCTCTGGCCCTAATCACCTCTTGTAATCGATTTGTAAGCCCGTCCATTATGTCTTGGATGTCGCTTTGTGGAATGTTCCTCCACTCCTCAACAGCTGCAGTTTTCAGCTCACTGATGGTCCTAGGAGCTGGTGTTCGACTCCGAATTCGTCTTTTTAGGTTGTCCCATACATGCTCTATCGGGTTCAGGTCAGGACTCCGAGCTGGCCATGGTAATCTCTGAATATTGATGGCGTCCAAGTACTCTGTGACAATTCTCGCGGTGTGTGCACGAGCGTTGTCGTGCATTAAAACAAAATTATCGCCAATGAATGGAGCAAATGGCATCACATGTGGTTCTAGGACTTCTGTCACGTACCTATGAGCATTTACGCTGCCTCTATCGAAGACCACCAACTCTGTACGGGCCTCGTAACAAATGCCACCCCACACCATAATCGAGCCTCCTTCGTAGCCCACTGTTTCAACCACAGCACATTCAGCAAACCTTTCACCACGGCGTCTATACACCCGCTGACGTCCATCAGGACCTCGTAAAGCGATTCTTGATTCATCAGAGAAGAGAACTGCTTTCCATTGCTCTGACGTCCAATTTAAATGTTCTCGAGCAAAAACAAGTCTCGCTCTTCTGTGAGTTGTCGTTAGCTGTGGTACTCGAGCCGGTCGAAATGATCCCAGATCCCTCTCTGCTAACCTTCTTCTTATTGTTCTTAGGCTCACACTTACATTTCGTACCTCAAATAAGCGGTTACGAGCCTCAGAAGCCGTTGTGAACCGATTTCGAAGAACGTTCGAGACGATGTAACGGTCATCTCTCTCTGACGTACACCGTCTACGACCTTGTCCTGGTCTCCTTGTGTAGGAACCGGTCTCTCTGAAACGCCGGATAGCATCTTGGATAGTGCTTCGTGGGTATCCAAGCATTCGTCCAATCCGACGCTGGCTGAACCCAGCGTCTGCAAGTGCCACAGCCCTAGCTGCTCCAGCTACGTCTAGTGGCATTATTTTAGTGTAAATAAGGTCACAGTACTTCAATACCTCGGTTTTGTTCGAAACAATGGTAAGACAACGTTGTAAAACAAATTTATCCTTCACACAAAACGAGAGGCGAGACTGTCAAATTTCTACTGAACTGATTATTGTTGAATAAAAACCACAAAAGTAAAAAAAAACGCGAGTATATGTGTTTTCTTTATGTCAGATATACCCACTTATAAAGTTACGCCTAGTAGTCAAAGCCCAAGTTAACATAAACAAACGATATGGAATTTCGAATGAGTGGACGGTTAAATGTGCCCCTGAGTGTATTTAATTTGCCATTTGTTATTGGTCTAAATTGTATTTGCACTTTTTGCAAAGGTGTTTTAAACTTAAAAGTGACCGTTTGGCCACTATGATCAGACGGCAAATAATTTACTATGGCTTTAGCTAAATAATCACAATCGCAGAAGACATTATCAATACAAGTAGCGGAAGTTGAAGTTACTCTAGTCGGTTCTGTAAAAATGTTAGATAAATTGAATGATTTAAAAAGACTTAATAATCGATTGCTATTTATAGTATTTTTCAGAATATTAATATTAAAATCACCACAAATAATTGCGGTTTTGTTACTGGATGCAAGTTTCGCTAGGACATCTTCCATTATTGACTCAAATAAAGAAAAGTTCTGATGATTAGGGGGTCTGTACACGCACACTACAACATGCTTATCCAGCTCAACACAGGACAGTTCGATGCAATGTTCAACTGATAAACCAACTATGTCATTACGTGCCTTAGTTTTTAAACAAATTTTAATCAAGATTAGAGAACCTCCACGCAGCATAGATTTACTGTTAAAACAACTGCCCATACTATAGTTCTTATAATTAATTAGCATTTGGTAATCCTTTAACCAATGTTCAGTGAAACAAACAATGTCAAACTTTGTTTTTTCTAAAAACATTTCAATTTCTAATAATTTGGAAGAAATTTTGATGAAATAATTTCAAGGCATTCTGCTGATCTCTTTTTTGGTAAATATTTATTTTAGAGCCAGAAGATACCTTGTTATTGTTAGTTATAAAAATATTCTTACTTGTACCTCCTGTTGTCTTACAAACTAGTTTAAATGACTGTCCGGAGTTGACCCCATGACCTCAGTGTTATCACCAGGCAGTGAGCTCATAGTGAGTGAGGGACATGGAACCTCCTTCGTACAGTCTGTATAAATATTTATAGCATTTGAGCTACATTTATTCAGGCTTACCACCTTATAATTAGTACTATTACTAACTGTTGTGGTGTTATTATCACAAGACTTCGACATACTACCTATGTCTGAGTTTATATAAAAAGCTAATAGCCTTGCTATTATGTGTCTAAAACTAATAGGCAAATACACAGTATTACTAGTCGATTTCAAAGTTTCCACAAAAATGTTGGTGTCAAGAAATACAAGCTTGTCACTATAATGACTAACTAAGAAGTGCAGCTTGTTAAGCATATGAACATAATTGTTTTGTCTATTTGTCAATCTTTCAAAATATGGGAAAGCACACAATATTATTTTACTGCAATTTAACTTTAACAACTCAGTTACACAGTCAGTGATTTCTTCTTTTTTTACCTTAGAACATAGATTTACAAATACAGTAATGTTGGTTTTAGGATTATATACATTTTCTGTTACTGATGCCATTATTTGTTTGTAGGTTGACCCTGGCATACAATAATTTAAAGTAGAATAACACAGGTTGTTACTAATTAATTTACCTATACCTCTTCCTACACTATCTGAGAACATAACTGAATGATAACAATCATGACTACTGAAAGTTGGACAACTACAAATCTCAGATTGTACCACTTGATCTTGTACTAAAACATCTTGGTGGAGGATACAGTCTTGAGACTCAGACTGGGACGGGTCCTCCGTTGCCTCTGACTGGACAGCATCAGGGTTTGAAACCTTCTGACAAGTACACTGACACATAACTAACTCATTAGCAGCAAGAATGTGTTCTTTGATTTGGTTTTGAGAACCCACATATTTAATGAAAAGGGAACTAAGTCTGCCCTCCAGTACCTGTATGTCAGACTGTAAGCGCTGTGTATCAATTTCATAGATTTTTTTGCTGTCTTGTAATTTGATTTGATAATTATTTAATTTCCTTGTGTTATGTGGGTAGGTTGCCTAAATTTTAGTTAGAATATTATTTGATCATGAACGTTCGATATGTGGAATCACAAAAAGCTTATAATGCTCGTCCTGGATATGTTGACCTTGAAGTAAACGATGAAATCAAATCTTTAGAAAAAGTTACCGATCTACCCCCAGCGGATAAATTTCTTGGCACTGTAACTCGCGCACTGGTAATGGAAAGCGACGCTATGCAACAGGGTTTTTTTTTTTTTTTTTTGTGGCTTCGCACGGTTTGTGCATTTAGCCAATGTCAAGTTAATTAAATTTCGGAGCAACAAAGGTAGGGAAACGAAAATATTATTAAATTAAAACGGGATTTAGGATAGGACGGATATAATATATAAGATCAGTATATTTATAATGAATAATGAGCAAATTACAATGACTAAAATTTACAACTTAATATTATTTAATGTAATGAACGAGACTATACATTTATATACAGGAAAGCTATTTGTACAAAGTAAAGAAAGTATTGAGGTAGGAAAAGGAGTACGGAGGGACAAGAGATTACTGAGAAAAGAAGAACGGTCATATAAGGGACAGGAGAAAAAAAATGTGATTTATGTCGCCAACGTCTGTGCCACACAAACAAATGGGGTCGTCGATTATATGAAGTTTGGCAAGATGGGCTGGGGAGCAACATGACCCAGTCTCAACCGTATAAGAACGGATGTCTCCATCTTGCCAAACTTCGCCCTGCTAAACCACGGTTTTTCCGGAACGTCGGGTTGAATAAGCGAAAAATATCGGCCCTTTGATTGGCTCCCGATATCCCAAGCTACCTTCCAGGTATCCCGAAGAAAAGTTAATGGTAATGTCACGAGGTCAATATTAATGTTTGTATAAGGTACTAAATCCCCACACTGCACCGCATCACCGGCAAGTGTGTCAGCCACTTCATTGCCATGGATTCCAGCATGGGCCGGAATCGACTTTTAAGACTTCTCCACAACCATTTCCACAATTACTTTTTATCCTGGGTGACTTGGAAAGCACGTCTCAAACAACTTCAGTGATACCGCTAATACATGTGCTCATGAGCAACAAAAAAGAGTCGACATATGCTGCATTGTTTGACATCCTGAAAACTAAATTTCCCGATTGGTTTCCCACTGTTTTCCACGCAGATTTCGAGATTGCCGTAGCAAATGCTTTAAGATGTTTTTTTCCACATATATCGGTAAAAAAGTGTTACTATCATTATTGTCAGAGCTTATGGCAAAAAGCGAAATCAATTGGTTAGAAAAGTAAACTATGTACATAAAAGAATTGTGGGACTATGTACGGCATTGCCATGTATATCAGAACGTTCGGCCAGTCGAGATAGAGAACTGGCTGCTACTCCAGTTTTTAGTGACGATTATGTGACTCATAAATATGCCAGCCAAAGAATTTGTGACAGAACAGTTCGAAAGTTAGAAGCATTTATTTATGGCCGAACGACCTGATATCAGAACTTTCGGCCAACCTGAATCTCCATAACTGAGGACCTTAGAGAAACTGTTACTGAATAAAGATTTAGTGACGATTTGGTGACAAACAACCAATGCTTTACTTTTACTCGTATTGCCACCGATTAAAAGTAAAATGAATTTTGGTTCCTGGAACATCAGGACGTTCGGCCAACGTAATCTCCATAACTGAGGACCTGAGAGAAACCGTTAATGAATAAAGATTTAGTGACGACACTGAAACGAATTTTTATTGCTTAATTTTTTTTTGTGACGGCCCCTTTTAATAGTAAAATGAAAATTTAACATATAACCTCAAAACATTGGGATTATCGATTCCTCCACAAGGCAGAAGCCCAGAGAAACCGTTAATGAATAAAGATTTAGTGACGACACTGAAACGAACTTTTATTATTTATTTTTATTTTGTGACGGCCCCTAATAAATAGGAAATTGAAAATTTAACATATAACCTCAAAACATTGGGATTATCGATTCCTCCACAACGAAGAAGCCTAGAAGACTCGTTAAACCGTGATGAGTTATAGGTTTTCAGTGCAATAGTATCAGTATTTTTGTTAATTCAAAATTAATCTTTAAAAATACGCTATGGCGGATGGTGACTAAAATAGGGTGACCATGTATTCCAACGAAACAAGTATTTATCGAGTACTTAATTACCTAAACAATGAAGCAAAACACGTCGTAATATTAAATTATATAGGTACAAGCAACGTTGCGCTGATGCCTGCATACCAGTGAACTGCACTTGTGAAGTTTTAGTTATATTAATCGAGTATATTTTGGCTACAAGCAAACGAAATTGGAAAGGTGACTGACATTGGGAATCGGGTAATTTTTACTAAGTACAAGAATACTTCAATAAATAGGTACCTACACAAATTAAAAAATGCTTTATTTGTAATCAATCATTCAAAAAAGCGGTAGGTAGTTAGGAACATAATAATTTGTACTTTATAGAATTACAGTTAAATTGGTTCACCACGAGAGAAGATATATCGATTTGACAGCTTCTTGTGTTTACTGCTAGGTGATTAGACTTGAAACTTGTGGCCCGACAGTATTATTATTAGTTTGATAAACTACATTACACATTTTAAAATTAAATAACAGTTCTATAGATAAATCACAGTAAGATTATACAATAACTACACCAAATGAACTGAATGAAGTAAAACTAGTGGTGGCCTATTGGTCGGTCGAAATTCGATCGATACTTTCAATTATTTTTATTCATGTGACAGTGACAGACACAGAAAAATAATGAAAAGTAAAGCAAAGAGGCAACACCATAACGCATGGTGGTGTGTGTAATGTTTTTTATAACAATTTAATTCTAATGCATATTATATAAAATATTAGATAACTGCACTTCTTCTCATATTCCTCCGTCCGCGTATCTATTTATTTTGTTGCAATACCTACATCGTCACCTTATTTCAACTATTTCGACGTGTTTGGCTTCATTCAGTAGATAAATAGGTATCTACTCGATAAATACTTGTTTCGTTGGAATACATGGTCACCCTATTTCAGTCGCCATCCGCCATAGTGCATTTTTGTAGATTAATTTTGATTAACAAAAATACTGACAATATTGCACAGAAAACCTATAACACATCACGGTTTAACGAGTCTTCTAGGCTTCTTCGTTGTGGAGGAATCGATAATCCCAATGTTTTGAGGTTATATGTTAAATTTACAATTTCCTATTTATTAGGGGCCGTCACAAAATAAAAATAAATAATAAAAGTTCGTTTCAGTGTCGTCACTAAATCTTTATTGATTAACGGTTTCTCTGGGCTTCTTCCTTGTGGAGGAATCGATAATCCCAATGTTTTGAGGTTATATGTTAAATTTTCATTTTACTAATTATAGGGGCCGTCACAAAAAAAAATTAAGCAATAAAAATTCGTTTCAGTCTCGTCACTAAATCTTTATTCATTAACGGTTTCTCTCAGGTCCTCAGTTATGGAGATTACGTTGGCCGAACGTCCTGATGTTCCAGGAACCAAAATCATTTTACTTTTAATCGGTGGCAATACGAGTAAAACTAAAGCATTGGTTGTTTGTCACCAAATCGTCACTAAATCTTTATTCAGTAACAGTTTCTCTAAGGTCCTCAGTTATGGAGATTCAGGTTGGCCGAAAGTTCTGATATCAGGTCGTTCGGCCATAAATAAATGCTTCTAACTTTCGAACTGTTCTGTCACAAATTCTTTGGCTGGCATATTTATGAGTCACATAATCGTCACTAAGAACTGGAGTAGCAGCCAGTTCCCTATCTCGACTGGCCGAACGTTCTGATATACATGCATTGCCGCTAACTCCATTAGAACTTGTTAAAAACGGATGGGAGTACATCAAAACAGAATCTAATGAATGTAGAGGGGAAAAGATGAAACAGTTCATAGCATACATGGCCCGACAATGGCTAAATGATGAACAATATATCGCCGACTGGAATATATTTGGTCAAAGGCACAGAACCAACAACGTTTGTGAAAGTTTTTTTTTTTTTTTTTTTTCATGGTTCACAATTGGTATCCATTGTCTGTATCCATGGGTTCGTCAGGGGCTGCATGGATTGCAGTACCAGATCTGGATGTCTTGTCAGGATCAATGAGAACGAATAGGATATCACAACGCTTGTTGATGGTACCCATATTAAATGAAAACCCGAGTGTCTTTAATCCTACATCAAGTTCTTCTCTCTCAGGAACATAATCAGGGTATCCAAAGATCTGTGCCCACAGCCGTGCACCTTGTCCAATGGGTGCCATCTTGGAATCCAGGTACATGTTCTTGTTGGACTCATACTGACCAAGGAACGAGTATTTCCGGAAGGATTTTATCACCTTGTTTGATTTGGATGTCCTCTGGACCATTTCACGTACTACGGTCCAACTAAAAGGGAAATAGGTTGCAATGTTGAGACGTGCGAATCTGTACAGCGTGATTCTCTTAGAACAGAGAGATAACCAGTACCTACATGAAACCCGTGATAAGTATACCAGTGTGCATTACAACAGAGTCAGAGGGTGGTCCTGGATTTTTATTGTATCCGAATGTTAGTTTCAATATTGAATTCAAGGCAACCATGAATATTATATACGGTAAAACCTTCCGTGTATCAGACTTTACATGTTCAAGTAAGTCTGTAAACATCCCAGCAACACCGGTTTCAACACCTAATGAAGTCAAGTATGCAATTAAGTCCCCCCCTGTGTTGGTTCTATAAACATGAGGAACTCCTTGGTAGAAATCATACCTTTTTAGATTCAGTGCACGTTGGAAGCATTTTTCGTCTGTCTCGAATAGGTAAGTATCTATTCTCATGATGTACTTGTAAAGAACAGGGTACAACCTGATGTTGGTATCATGTCTTTTACCCCGCATGACAACATAAATCTCGGATGACATTGCAGAGGTTAATTCGGTTTGGGCCAAATATACTTCCATGAATTGTGATCCGACATCATCCATAATAACAGAATCAGGTCTATCAAGACGACTCTGATAGGTCTTGTAGATGACAACTAGATCATTCGATCCCAACATAAATGCATAATGTGCAAGCCAATTCTCTATTTTGTCACTGATTCCAGGATCACGTACTTCCATGTCCAGTGTGATGAGGTTGATATCCATGCAGTGATCCCTCTTGAGTTTTAAAAAGTAATCCCATGTCTCCATCTTACTTAAGTCACTAGGATTTTCCCATACATTGTTATAGTTGACACATCGGTCCCGAACTTGGCGTATCTCTCCGATTGCCGAAGGAGGACTAGGACTGGACCCTCTTAATGATACACCGTCCAATTCGAGTAAACTGTTAAAAATCAGACGAGATGATGGACTCATTCTAAGTATTGTAGATCCTATACCACCTGATCCATCTCCACCAGAGAGGACATCTTTAACATTGTGATTAAGACATCCTAAAATTGCTCTAATCTTGTAATGGGACCCAGTTGAGAATTGGAATAGTCTCATACCTGATATCAGCGGATCCTGAGGTGATCTCGGATATTCAACAAAGGGTATATCGGTGTTATCTTGTTTCTTTGACGAATATTCTTTGAAGAATTTCTTTGACGTTTATATAAAAAGCTAATAGCCTTGCTATTATGTGTCTAAAACTAATAGGCAAATACACAGTATTACTAGTCGATTTCAAAGTTTCCACAAAAATGTTGGTGTCAAGAAATACAAGCTTGTCACTATAATGACTAACTAAGAAGTGCAGCTTGTTAAGCATATGAACTTGTTTTGTCTCTTTGTCAATCTTTCAAAATATGGGAAAGCACAGAATATTATTTTACTGCAATTTAACTTTAACAACTCAGTTACACAGTCAGTGATTTCTTCTTTTTTTACCTTAGAACATAGATTTACAAATACCTACAGTATTTACGTTGTTAGGATTATATACATTTTCTGTTACTGATGCCATTATTTGTTTGTAGGTTGACCCTGGCATACAATAATTTAAAGTAGAATAACACAGGTTGTTACTAATTAATTTACCTATACCTCTTCCTACACTATCTGAGAACATAACTGAATGATAACAATCATGACTACTGAAAGTTGGACAACTACAAATCTCAGATTGTACCACTTGATCTTGTACTAAAACATCTTGGTGGAGGATACAGTCTTGAGACTCAGACTGGGACGGGTCCTCCGTTGCCTCTGACTGGACAGCATCAGGGTTTGAAACCTTCTGACAAGTACACTGACACATAACTAACTCATTAGCAGCAAGAATGTGTTCTTTGATTTGGTTTTGAGAACCCACATATTTAATGAAAAGGGAACTAAGTCTGCCCTCCAGTACCTGTATGTCAGACTGTAAGCGCTGTGTATCAATTTCATAGATTTTTTTGCTGTCTTGTAATTTGATTTGATAATTATTTAATTTCCTTGTGTTATGTGGGTAGGTTGCCTAAATTTTAGTTAGAATATTATTTGATCATGAACGTTCGATATGTGGAATCACAAAAAGCTTATAATGCTCGTCCTGGATATGTTGACCTTGAAGTAAACGATGAAATCAAATCTTTAGAAAAAGTTACCGATCTACCCCCAGCGGATAAATTTCTTGGCACTGTAACTCGCGCACTGGTAATGGAAAGCGACGCTATGCAACAGGGTTTTTTTTTTTTTTTTTTTGTGGCTTCGCACGGTTTGTGCATTTAGCCAATGTCAAGTTAATTAAATTTCGGAGCAACAAAGGTAGGGAAACGAAAATATTATTAAATTAAAACGGGATTTAGGATAGGACGGATATATAAGATCAGTATATTTATAATGAATAATGAGCAAATTACAATGACTAAAATTTACAACTTAATATTATTTAATGTAATGAACGAGACTATACATTTATATACAGGAAAGCTATTTGTACAAAGTAAAGAAAGTATTGAGGTAGGAAAAGGAGTACGGAGGGACAAGAGATTACTGAGAAAAGAAGAACGGTCATATAAGGGACAGGAGAAAAAAATGTGATTTATGTCGCCAACGTCTGTGCCACACAAACAAATGGGGTCGTCGATTATATGAAGTTTGGCAAGATGGGCTGGGGAGCAAACATGACCCAGTCTCAACCGTATAAGAACGGATGTCTCCATCTTGCCAAACTTCGCCCTGCTAAACCACGGTTTTTCCGGAACGTCGGGTTGAATAAGCGAAAAACAGATAAGATGAAAAGAACAGAAAAATACGTACAAAGGTGATGCTTATTTCTAAAGAAATCTCTTCCAGCATACCTGCGATAGGACAGAGGGTAAAAAGAGAGAGAGTTTTCTACGTCTATTGTATCGAAATCGGTTACTGCAAACGACCTGTTTGCCGTTTGGCCTGGCGACAGCGCCCAAAGTATTTGCATCGTTGACCAACTGGACCGCCGAGATTTTCAGGGATCTAGGCATTCGAGTAGTAGTTTTTCTCGACGATTATCTCTTAATAGCACAGGACAAGATAACACTTATAAAACACGTCAACATTGTTCTTCAAACTCTCAGTCAGCTGGGTTGGCAGGTGAACAGGGAGAAATCGATTCTTATCCCTCGGAAGATAATAGAGTATTTGGGTTTGATGTGGAATCCGTGGCAAAATCAAAAAAAATACCAGAAAACAAAATTCAGCACATACCTACTTACAAGTAGTTTTGTCTAAATTGCTTCGGCGGCAGAACGCCTATGATATGCGTTTTGAATTTTGCTCGTCTGGTAGTTCCAATAGACCGTTTGAATTTTCGGCACCTACTGGCTTATTGCAACCTGGTCATAAAAATGCCATGTCAGTCGACTTATCCCTTGCCTGCGGAGGTGCTAGCAGAATTATAATGGTGGAAGGTTCACTGTGTAGAGAAATCCAGGCTTCATCCACCAGTAGTAAAACATTTTTTGACAAAAGACGCAGCAGATACAGGTTGGGGGGCGGAGTTAAATTGTCTTCACCTATCGGGCAAGTGGACAAAAGAAGAAGAGCGGCTTCATTCGAATCACAAAGAGATGTTAACTATTCTAAAATGTTTGATAGAATACGCTCCGTCTCTGAGCCACACATCTCTGCTTCTGCAGTGCGACAACAAGGCGGTTGTAGCGTACTTGCGGAAGGAGGGGGGAAACAAGTCGCAGATCTTGATGGAGATAATATATCAAATTTTTCACATACTTCAAAAGTACGACATTCATGTAATCCCCCATCACATTCCTGGCAAGTACAGACGCCAGCAGATCAACCTACCCGAAACTGTCAAATTTTCCCAATTAACTTTGAACCTTATCGTATACTGATAAAGTTGAAAATCTATTAAAGAATTTTGACCGATTGTAGTAGGTTGATGTGCTGGCGTCTGTACAACAACGTCGCAGACGGTCTGTCGCGTCACTCTATGTTACAAGAATGGGATCTACTCCCCGAATTCACCAGTTTTTTGCGAAGTGGGGTGTTCCCCAGACAGATCTTTTTGCCTCCAGCACAGCCCACGTAGTAGGTACCTTGTTATGTAACTCTAGATCAAAGAGATCGGCAAGCATGGAGACAACGCGTTCGCATTCAAATGGGATTTCCGTCTGGCTTGGGTCTTTCCTCCTCCGAGTTTGATACCCCGGGTCCTGATGCATCTAAATCAGGCTCGAGGTGTATTCCTGATAGTTGCACCGAGGTGGATCCGAGCATTCTGGAGAGCAGACTTGAAGACCAGAGCGCTCGCGCCCCCGTTCACGATTCACAGGTTACCGAAAGTGCTAGTAGATACGAGGACCGGGCAGCCCCCACCTCGAAAGAAGAAGTATGGAGATGTGGGGGTGGTCTGAATCCTTAGGACCTTAGGACTTATCCTTAGGACTTTTGGTCTGAAGAACAAAAGTGTCTACTGAAAGAAGGGTGGAGGTCGTCGACTTTAAATACATACCTACCTATATGCCAGCATGGCAGAGATGGTTGAATTGGTGTTCCACGTTTGGTATAAATTTCTCAGACCCTTCAGGTAGTGATTTGGCTCGATATTTAGCGGATTTGCACCTAAAAGAAAAATTATCCGATCGTACTATTTTACTTCATAAATCGGTTGTGTTTACTTTATATAATACAAAGAACGAGGCCCGTTTAAGTTCAAACATTTTGGTTAAACAAATGATTAAAGCTATAGCGTTGCAACAACCTAAAAACTGTCCACCCCCTGTTTGGGATCCTCAGTCGTTAGAAGGTTGGTTGGGCAATAGACCTCTTCAAAATCAAAGTCCATTCGAAATTTCAAGAGTTTGTGCAGTTTTACTGTTGTTATGTTCAGGGCGTAGGATACATGATTTAACATTACTTAGTGTCTCGCCAGACAGGTGTATAGTGGGTGGGAATAGCATTAAGTTTTGGCCGCATTTTGTTTCGAAATCTGATTCTGAAACTCACGTCCAGTCAGGTTGGAAGTTGTTAGGGAATATTGAAAATGCGGCGCTTGACCCGGTACTTTGGCTTAAAACACTTATAGAAAGTGGAAAACCGCGTCGTTTGCTTTGTTCTAGCGATAGATTATTATCACTGTGTGTGGAAAAGCTAAGCCAGCTGCTAGAACTATTTTGGCAGGTTGGGTAAAGTCGATTTTGAAGGAAGCAGGAATAGAGGCTACTCCAGGTAGTTTTCATTCTGCAGTTGCTTCACGAAGTTGGTTGGATAACGAACCTCTTGATGAGATAATGGCACGAGCTAATTGGAGATCCGGTAATACTTTCAAAAAACATTACAGGAAGGAAGTGATTCCAGCGCAGGGAAGCTCGTTGGTCGCTGTTTCAGCCAACTAATTAAATTATAGGTACCTCTGATTAAATAGAATTCAATTATTTTGTGATGTTGATGATGATTTGAATTAGGAGAATAAGATGTTGTATCGATGAATAATAATAAGTTATACATGATTAAGGTAAGTTTATACGAAGTATTACATGATGATAGATTCATGGTACGTATAAAATGTTCTGTTTTCTCTCTATTGAATTGGGAGGTACATTTTTTTTTGCAATTTATCATAACTTAATAAAGTAAGTAGTATTAAGTTGTTCCAATACAATCGTAAAATTTGGTGTTTATTTTTGTGCTTATTGTTTTAATAATTTCTTGATCTAATTTTACTTATTTATTTTACAACACATTGGCGTCCCGTTCACCAGGCGATAACAAACAAAGCCTCAAATTATGTTTATATCATAAATCTTTATTTATCTCAACATCATATTACAGGCACTGGTTAATAAAAAGCACATTCTTAAATAGAGAAAGGTGTCTGAGGTAGGAGGATCCTGAGTTACAGATCACCCGGCTCTCTTATCTAAGACATGTTAATTAACAAAACAGTAGTCAAGATATTAATGGTAGATACTCGTATTACAAAAGTTTGAAAGACCTAACAAAATTAAAACAAAATCAAAGAAAAGTAAGTACCTACTTAAACATAAAATTAAGAGAAATATAGATACCTACCTATTATGTAGGTACATTGCGTAACTATATTATTATTCAGTAATACATACTTAGGTACCTATCTTAATAAGAAAATAAAATAATAATAAGCTTATCACAAAATGAAGAATGGAAATGGGGAAATGTTGTGTGTATTGAATGTTTGTAAGTGTAGGTGTGTGTGTAAATGTGTGGGTGTTAAGACATTGGTTTTAATAAGTTTTCCGTGGAAATTTAGTCCAGATTTAATAGCCAAGAGCGTAATTTTCTTTTACAAATAGCTTTTGTATGAGTATAGATAGATATTTTTTTATTAATTGAATTATAAAGAAAAGTGCCAAGAAAACAGAAAAAGAACCCGAATGAGGCCGAAGGACACAATAGCAGCGTTTTACCTTCAAACAAAACGCTTGTTGTGTCTGGAGACTCATTCGGGGTCATAATTTTAAAGACTGTCTGGTTTAAAATGGTTTCTCAAGTTTTAAGGTTTTGAGGCCACAATGAACGATTGCGGCCACCTGGTGAACGCGGGCGGAAATAGGTCATCATCGTGTTGTCAAGAAGGAGATAGTTGCATATAGGTACCTATATAAATGTGACACGAAAACGGAAGATGCTAGACTCAAATTATGTTTATATGACCCCGAATGAGTCTCCAGACACAACAAGCGTTTTGTTTGAAGGTAAAACGCTGCTATTAACTAAAATAGCACGCAAATTCTTATCAGCTCCACCAGCCAGTGTTTCAAGTGAACAGTTATTTAGTGGCGCAGGATTAATATACGAACCCTAGCGAAACAGACTGGAGTCCGAAAAGGCGGCCATTCTACTTTTCAATAAATATAATGCTCCAATATTCAAATTTTAATTACTAATATAATTAATTAGTACGGCATTGAAAATTTCGGGAATCAAGGAAGTGACACAACATTACTATTTAAAAATGTATTTATTGCTTTTCGAAGTATTCTTCGCGAAATTTGACACATTTTTCCATACGATGGAACCAATCATTGAAGCAACCATTCCATTCGGAAGTTGGGGTCTCCAAAATGGCCGTTTTGTAGGCGTCCACAGCTTGTGTCTAATAATTCTATGTTTTCTTGTTCAGTTACATATTGTCATAAATTCAAAAATAATGCCTTGTACAATGATTTAAGTTTAAGTTTATAAATAAATAATTTCATAGATTCAAATTAAAAAGTAATCAACGAAATCATAGTTTAGAACGTCAAAATAATTAAGAAATTTACCAATTTACGATTTTTCATGCATTGTATTATTCAAATCAAAATATATACTATTATTCATTACAATATATTATAGTTGCACTTAGATAGAATTAAGCTTAAATAAATCGGACATTTAATATATTATCTAATTATTATTTATTTAACTTGTCTGATAAGAATTCACCAATATAATAGTACGCTTTTTTAACCATAAGGTCTGTTAACATTCTTTTGAATTTGTTAACATCATTCTCAAGTCTTATAGTCGTGGGTATCATATTATAAACTTTTGGAGCCATTCCTAGAAAACTTTTTGCATATAATTCTGTTTTATGAGGCACAGCGTGAATTTTGTCCCGGTGACGTTTACTAGTCAGGGTTTCAAATAAATATAAGTTTTTTTTAACGAACATTGCTACTTCAAACGCATATAGAGATGGGAAAGTCATTATTCTTAGGTCAATAAATTGTGGTCTACAACTATTAGAAGCTTTTATTTGGCACACAGCTCTTAAACATTTTTTTTGTGCCTTAAACACTAGCTCCCTATCTGATGAATTTCCCCAGAACATTATGCCATAGCGCAATGTAGAAGACACGTGTGCATGATATGCAGTCAGTACGGTTTCGCGGCTTGCTACTTTACTGAGATTATGCAAAGCGTACTGGAACTGATTTAGTCTTTTTATTATATGTTCACTATGTTTACTCCATTTCATATTCTCGTCTATATAGAGTCCCAGGAACTTTGTGTGCTTTGTTTCTTCTATCGTTTTGTCAGCGTATTTTATATTAAGTTTGTCTTGCGTTATTGTTTGTCTAAATGACATAACATTAGTTTTATCTAAATTTACATTAAGATTGTTATTATTTAACCATGTTATTAACTTGTTTAGATTTAGCTTTATGTCCATTTCATAACTATGTGAATCCTTATTTTGTCCTGTGAAAATAATTGTACTATCATCAGCGAACAAGGTCATGGGATGTTGAATAACTCTAGGCATATCGTTTATGTATACGAGGAACAATAGTGGGCCAAGGACGCTACCCTGAGGTACACCAAAGCTCGTTTTTCTTGGTTTTGATTGGTACGTTCGTTCTAATTTTGTCTTCTGGCAGATCTTTGTTATACTCGTTATTTGATACCTATTTTTTATATATGATTCAATTAATTTTAGTATGTTGCCCCTTACTCCGTATTTTTCCAATTTAGACAAAAGTATGTTAAAATCTACAAAATCAAATGCCTTGGTCATATCCATGAACAAGGCAGTCGCCCGTGTCCGTCTATCCATATTTGTTACCACTTTATTCACAAGGTTATATATTGCCATATTAATATTTTTGCATTTTCTAAAGCCGTACTGTTCTTCCGCAAATATTTGATGTTTTTCAAGAAAAGGATACAGGCACATACAGGATACAGAAAATTGGAATTAACGCCACAGGTCTATAATTCTTAGGATGTTGTCTGTCATCTTTCTTGTATAATGGTTTTATTACCGATATCTTTAATTATTTAGGGTATGTACCATTTTTTCTATGCATAGATTTATAATGAAACTAAGAACAGGAGACACTTCCACAGCTACATTATTACTTTCGTGATAATCTGGTCATAACCTGCACTATTGGTATTTTTTAAGGTTCCGATAATTTTGTGTATATCGATAGGGATTGTAGCAGGCATAAACATTGAATTAGCTGTGTTGGTAATAAATGATAAGTCAGGACTTTTACTATTTCTTCGCTCTCTTGCTCTGAGAACTCGCATTGTCGTGATGGAGGATGATGCGGTGGTTGCAGTTCTCTTTACGGAGTTCAGAAACGACCTGTGGCAAGCAAATGCTAACATACCATTATGCATTAACCGTTTTTGTCCCTCAAGAGGAATAGTCGTAACATGGCCGGTTTTGGAGACAAACGTGGCCACCATTTTTTTTGCAACACCGTGAACGAACAATTTTTGTTGGCTTTAACTCATTTTCGAACACCCAAACTCGTGACTGGTTTTTTGTTTCGGGTTCGTACGCGTATATCCAGGATTCGTCACCTGATACGATGTTGTATACAGCATTTGAGGATCCTGCGTGGAATCTTTCGAGAGTTCTGACGCACCAAGTAACGCGAGCCGCGCGAATGCGGTATCCATCGGGAAAACAACTTTTTTACACCTAATTTTTCATGCAAGATTATTTGTATTTGACTCATGCCAATGTCTAAAGTTGCCTGAATTTCGCGGTATGTCACATGTCGATCTTCCTCAATCAGCTTACGCACAGCATCAACGTTTTCTTGGGTGACTGCAGTTTTTGGACGACCTTGACGGCGATCATCACTGAGCTTGACACGTCCACGTTGAAATTCAGCAAACTACAAACAACAAATTGTGGTTTTGGATGGGGCTTCATCACCAAATGCAGAAATCATCCGGTCAACACACTGTTTTTGCGTTAAACCACTTACGAATAAATCATCGCTCTTGAATTTTCTCGAGTCAATTCCATTTTCTCAACGACTCAACAAGTTTGACAAAACCTTGTGACAAGACCGAGAATCTTTTTAAAAAAAAAATAAATGGTATTCAATTTTTAAAACCAAGGAGTTTTCAATTAAAAACATTTTAATATGATAGGAACGGTGGAAATATTCCATTCCCGATACTTTTAGTGCAGCCCTCGTAAATAGATAAAGAAACGATAAATATTACTTCCTTTTTTTTACCCTACCCACACTTAAGTTTTTTGTACAGATCCACATCCGCATCCGCATCCGCGGATGTGAGCCTCTTAAAATTTGCATCCGCGGATGTGAAAGAATCTGCATCCGCAACATCCCTGCTCTGTACCAAGTATTCCTTTTTTCAAAATGCTTATGCATTTTTATTTCGAAGTTCATTCTTCAATTCTTTCACATTCCAACCACCGCCGCGCCGTATCTATGTCATTTATCTTGAAATTTCCGGAAATAAAATAACACACGAAAAAATTTCAAACTGCCGCCATGTCGTAACCGCCAATACTCACCAGCGCCACCAAGCGGGAGCAATGACGGACGTCCCTGCCATTGATTTGAACCCTATCCAATTTCCGTCGCTTGGTATTTTTTTTATCGTAATTCCAATTATGGCATGCGATTAAAATTGGACTTCGTTTCGTTTCAGAAATAAAATGTGTTGCGCAATTAGGCTGCTGTTCGTGCTCGGGGGGCGCGCGAAGTGCATGGGTGTTCTCCACGGATATCGAGGAATATGCCTTGGAGGCGGCGGCGTGGCACGTGGCGCCTCGATATTGCTAAATTGGGCTTATGTTCGAACGGCGGCTGTACGCTTCACTCAGTCGGTATGCAATTGCGTACAGTGTACTATTGATGCGTAAAAAACCGAAATGCCGAGTTGTGCAGTAATAATTTGTAAAAATAGGTCTAGTACCATCAACCTGAAGACAAATAGCGTGTCCTACCACCGCACCGGTAAGTAAACATTTAAGTCACTGTTTAATATTTTAAATCAATTTATAAACCATTTACTATCTTACGTCCGAAGCGATACGAACTAGCCCAAATCTTCCCGAACGGAACGAACGTTTTAGATTTAGAGGTGCAATCGAGTGCGTGCGGCTGATTTTATCGACATGCGTATTATTGCAGTTGAATATTTTTTTACAGAACTCAATGGATATTCTAGTATTACATGTATAGTATAAGAGTTAAATTAGTTATTAATTTAATGTTTTTTGAAGCAAATAAAGACATTGTTATTTCAATACAGTTACTCGTGAAGTGTTAAAAATATTCCCATTTTATATTCCCATTTTGTAAAAATAACCCAGATTTTCGGATAGGTATTTAAAAACAAAATAAATTATATAAAGAAAATTAAACGAAGTTATAATAATACAAGAATGTGCTAAAATTAAATATCGATAAAAAAATCGACCACCGCTTTCGACTTCCTAATTACATGCTTGTGCATTGAATGTTCGCAAATAGCAAGTGTTTACAAGTGAATGCCCCGCCCATTCTATGTAGGTATGTGTGCTATTAGAAATTGATTTAGTATAGCTGCTTTCTTCTTAGTGTGCGTGTTCAAATTTTAAGTGTGTGTCGTAAGTAGGTACACTATTTGTTAATGTAATTATTTTGGTGATAAGCGATGGCACTAGGATTCCTTACTATTCATATCTCTGGATATCTATGGTGTTCTCCAATTATTCAATGTCCAAAGTATTTAGCGGCTACTTATCTCTATTTTGTGGTAACTAACACAAACCTAGGAGTCGAAAATTGCATACAAAGCTAATAAATACATACAAACTTCTCTTTTAACTCATTTTGGACTGAGTTGACATTTTAATTTAATGAGACAGACCATTTGAATTTTTTCCGTTTATTACAATATTGTGTGCCCGAAATTTAGAATTTGGGTGTCCAGCCGATCCAAAGATATTCACGAAAAACAGATTCCGCTGGAGTAGTCGTTGTACGACTGACGCCGGTGTCACCTTATTAAAACACATATTTACAGCGTGGGAGGAGGCTCAAGATGCCATAGGAATTTTTTGTGACCTCTCCAAGGCATTTGACTGCGTAAATCATGAAACCTTACTCTTGAAACTTGAGCATTACGGACTAGGTAAACTTGCGCTCTGTTTAGTAAAATCTTATTTAAATGATAGACAACAGCAAGTTCAAATTAATTGTGTAAATTCACTCGGTCTAAAAGTAAAAATGGGTGTTCCTCAAGGCTCGATATTGGGTCCTTTCCTCTTTTTAGTATATATTAATGATCTACCCCATTTATTTAAAAAAACCAACCACAAATGGTGTTATTTGCTGACGATACTTCCCTAATTTTTAAGATAAATAGACGTGCATCAAATCTTGACGATGTAAATAACGCCCTACTGCAGCTCCAAAATTGGTTTACTGCTAATAATTTAGAATTAAATGGGAAAAAAACTAAATGCATAAGATTTGCTTTACCGAATGTTAAAAGTAGTGATTGTGATATAGTATTGAATAAGGAGAAGCTAGAATTTGTAGATAAAACTGTTTTCCTGGGGATCACGCTCGATCAAGCAGCATATGCTGTAAGAATCCGTCAATTTACTGATATAGATACCGCAAGACTACTTTCATAGTATCATGTCCTACGGTATTTTACTATGGGGACGGGCTGCAGATATCGACTCTATTATTATTCTGCAGAAAAGAGCCATTAGAGCAATATATTGCTTCCGTAGGCGCGATTTTCTAAGGGAACTGTTTAAAAATATTAACGTCATGACGTCAATATATCTATGAAAACCTCATGTACGTCAGGAAAAATCTTAATCTTTTCCGTAAAAGAGGTGAAAGACATAATTATAGTACTAGAAATAGGGACCAATTAGTTCAACCGGGTTTCAGACTGGCTAAAGTAGACTCATCCTTCATGGGGTACTGTTTCAATAAAATACCTCCCCTTAAACCTACTACAACTAAATGAAACGATATTTAAATCTTGTATAAAACGCACACTATGCTGCCAGGCATATTATAAGCTTGGGGATTATATCGCTGACAAAAATGCTTGGCTTAACGCTGGTCCAGCTCCACAAGGGCGCATAAACTAATTGATTAGCATTCGAAAATATTGTTGGAGCTGCTGAAGATTGCAAAAACTATCTTGGAATTGTATAACTTCAATCTCTTTTTTATTGTATAATTGCATAGCACATGTGTGAGCAATAATCAAAAAAAAAAACATAAACCTACATGGGCACTTATGAAACGTCAGAAGCTAGGTGCATGGTTCCAATTGGTCGTTTCCTATGGAGAAGAGCCGGCAAGAAACTCCACTCCACTACTCTTTTAAAAATAATTGGTTTTTACAATATTTTCAAATAACAGTGTTATTAGGTATGGGAGGACAGTGTAGGTCTTTCAACAAGTACCAGGTACTTAATAAAATAATTATGGTCAGCAAATATACAGTCCACTAAGCCTACAGCGTTCTCACATTCACAAAATAGAAAATAATCTATACAAATATGATTAAATCTTTTCTATCGCTTCTTATTTTGAAAAGTCCTAAGTTTTTGCGAACATACAAAATACTTTCTAAGATATAAAGAGAAGGCAGAGTCAGTATATCAATTTCTTTGAATTTGTTTCGAAGGGATTCGCGAGGACCCATTTTATAGATAGCGCGGAGATTTTTCGTTATATAAATTATATAAAATATCTCTGCTTTTTCTAATGCCAGCAGTGGCCCATTCGTTAAATTTTGGTTTAGTATTTATTGTTACTTTTCGTACAGGACATGCTTTATTGAATTCTTGGCATACTGTAGAAAATAATGTACCGTAGTTTATATTGGGGTCTTGTGAATCAAAACTAGCTGTTGAAAGATTGTTATGAACATTATTACTAACACACAAGGTGCATTTTTTTTTTTTTTTTATTAGCCCTAAAACTTTTGAACGCGACTGTACGGACAACAGCTTAGGAATATTACTTCCAATAAAGAAGGTCATCGATATGTATGAATTCGTCGCTTTTTAGTAGTCATTCGAATTTGGTCGGATAACCAGCCGTTGTTTACATATTTTGGTTTTTTGTTAATATTTACTTAATGCGAAACATTACAAGTTGAGTATTTTCACCATAGGTATATTTTTGACTAAAGGCACAAGATTTTGGTTTACACCTCCACATCTGGGATTGAGCCGGTTCCTTGTATTTTGCCGTCAAAGTTATGACACCAACGTTGTGACTTTTAGCAAGATTATTCAAAAACGCATGCATGAACAGTTTTGAAACTTTGTATGGTTATTATTAGCGTCAAGAAGGACCGAATACAGTTTTCAGCGAACTTATACCTTGTCTCATTTAGGCACTGCGATGTTTTTTCGGGTTTTCATAAAAGCGCGATAACTTGAAAACTATAAATATTTTCTTAAATCTAATTGGGGCACTAAGGGGCACACATTATGAGCTACTCGTGTATGTTTATTCTACAGGGGCACATGCAATGGTTTTAGAGATATACGATTCTGCAAAACGTTACTCCAGCAGGAAATGCAATATCTGGAAAACCTGAAGGGGCACAGATTTTATTTTTGGGGGCACATTTTGGCACACATATAAGCTCTCTGGCCACGCACAATTTTTCTCTCTCCGATCATTCGTTTAGAATTTTCCTGCTAGAAAAACGTTACCCTAGCAGGAATCGTTATTTCCGTTTTTTTCCAAAACGACAGGGGGCACACATTTTTTATGTAGGAGCACATTTACAGCAGCTAAGGCACCAATTAAACGTTCCACTCATTTATCTCTAGGAGACACTTTCCTGCTGGGGTAACGTACTGAGAGGTGGCGGAGTGGGAGCATAACTACAGGTGAGATTGTTTGTCAGTGACTCACACCTCTCTGCATTGCACTTCACCAAGTCCACCAACTCACAGGTCCCTTGCAAGCGCTCACTTAACATTTATTGGCTATGCTCATACTTACAAAAGATTTCCTTTAGTGAATTTTCCCTGCTCAGTAATTCCTTCTGAAGGTTCTGTATGTCAACATCATACATTTGTCTCCTAGTTTCCAACTTATCATTACGTATATATAATTAATTTTGTAAGTTGATACGCGCTTTTCTAAGATTAATGTTACACTTTTAAACATTGTGTTTTCAAGTTTTTTTGTATTTTTTAATATTTCTAGTGATTTTAATATATTTTTTAATTTTATTATGACTAGTTAGGATGGGACATTTAGTTAAGGTATCTTCCCCAGTCAGATCTATGGTAATGGTGGACTTTTCACACTCCAGTCCGGATACACTAGGAGTACCAACCAACTCGTTGACCATGTGCCATATACACACTGTTGTTGTCACTGTGACCATGTACCTTATATAAAGCTACCATTTACTGGGTACGTCTTTCATTTTGACTTGACATGCCCTGGCGGCTAAGAGTATGTCATGCTCACTCAAATGTCTCGCTGGTGGTAGCGTGTGTGTTGGATCGTTGAGTTCCCTTCAAAATGGTTGAGCTAAACGGTGCTGATCCATGCGTCATGTTCGTGAACCGGCGCCATCAGTAGAGACTGGTCATCTCTTATCTGCCACGGCTTATTTTAATTTTTGAATTGTTTTTATTTTTTATTACGGACGCTTTTTACGTACACTTTCTACATTGTTCTCACATGTATAATTTCAACATGAATGATGTAAACAATATTTTGTAAGTTTTTTTTTTTTTTTTTAAAAGTGTCCGTGGAGTTTCTTGTCCGTTCTTCTCCATAGGAACCTACGCTTTGGAATGGGCAACTAGCTTCATATTTCTGACTGACTGACTCCTTGACAATTCAAAAGTGCCTGTAAATGGTTTAATTGAAATAAATGCTTTGAGTTTGAGTTTGTAACGTTACCCCAGCGGCATGTTTTTTAACCGGTGATCTTAGCGTCTTATCACAAAGTTGTAGTCATTGTTCCATGAGAAAAACACTTTTGAATTTTGCTTAGTGGATACATATTAGCGCTCGTTACTGTACCTCTCCAACACGGCATGATATAACTACGATTTTTTTACTACGGGTGGGTCTTATTTTTTGCTTATGCTGTGCAATTTTATTTTTTCATTTCCGTATTAAACGGACTCGGGGCCAGTAAAATAAAAACTGTCATCCAGTTAGAGGTTTTTTTTTATTTCCATGCAATAATTATCAAGTTTCATCATTTAATAGATTAAAACTACTGTGAAGTCCTGGATTATATTTATTTGTTGAAACTTTTATTGATCATTTCAGTAATAATAAGACAACTATATATTTTATGCTACTTGATGATTGAACACAATACCCAATCTTAGACAAGCGATTAAACAAAATAACTCCTAAGTTTAAAGTTTTCTTTCATATTTTCTTTGTTATATACAAAACAACGAGTCAATATTTTTTTGATTTGCAGCTATAAATCTTGTATCTACTTACACATAGATAAATATTACAATCATTTATTTGGGATTCAAGTTAATAATAATTGAGACGAAAGAGACTGGACCACACTACTAACTAATCCAAGTTACAAAGAAATATTTAAAAAAGTTTGGCAGAGTTCTTCAACTTTAACAAAGTAAAAGGGGATTACATTTATCATAAATTGTACATTATTTTTTTGTGTTCTTTGTGTATCTCAGTTCTATATTTACCTTCGGGCAGACACGGGCAATTCATTAAAAAATCCCGAGGTAGTTATTATTAATTATTATTATTAGATTACATAAAGCATGTTCACATATCTCCGCATTTCGGGGCTAACAATCAAAAAATTACTTAACCAAATCAGTCATTATTATAATAATTAGGTACTAAAGTTCTGAACGCAACACCATTAATGACAGTTATTATTTCTATGTGCCCAACAACATACTTGGTCATAGTTCGTTGTGATATTGTATGGCAATCATGTAAATCTATTTCAAACAGAACACTTGTTGTAACTGTTCGAATATAGGAAGAAATAAAACCAAACATTTTGCCAATCACTCTTTCAGAAACATTTACATATTTTAATGTGGAATGATGTATATGTGTTCAGCTAGAACTATTCCTTTTAATTCTATAAATTACACATACAAATTTATTAAATTATGCATAACATTTGTTGATTGTCGAAATTATGTTTTAATGAAACGGAAATAAGGAAATTAACCGAACTGAAAACTGAATGCGTTTCCAGGGAACCCGCCGCCCGATTGGAAATCGAAATGTTGGCCCCCACGGTTGAAGAAAGTCTGGAATACAACATTGGGGTCGATGTCTGAAAAAACAATGAAAACACAATAAGAATTATTACAATTTTGAACGTTTTACCTACATATTTCGTCGTCGTTGTCACCTGCGTCTCAGCATACGCTTAGCCTAATTGATCAATTAAGCCAAGGCAGTTATTTTAGTTTAATTTCAAATTTGACCAACTGCATGGTGCTTGAAAATTGAGCTTGTTTTGAACTTTTTATTTTAGTTGCAGTCAGGTTTTTGTATTTTTTTTCCTTGCTTTGAGTGTTATATTTTTGGAATAATTTCCTCAAGCCCTTTAGACATTGTCATGGAAATATATATAATTTTTTATTTATTTTTTACTTTTTGACCGCTCAATTCCGCTGTTATGATTTTATTAAATTCAAAACCTAACTGTGCGTTTGCACTGGCGAAACATCACAACAAACATGTTGAAATCTCTAGTTCCTGTCAAATATTGTATGGAACTTTGACAGAAACTAAATATTTCAACATGTTTTGTTGTGAATGTTTCGCCAGTGCAAACGCACAGTAACCTTAACCATCGCGCAACCTAGTCGAATCGATAGATTCATCATGACACGGGACACCTGCCTTTGCTGTCGCACAGTCGGGTAAAACACGAAGTCGTCCTTTGTCTGTGATTATGCTTAGTACTTCTAAAACACTTGATGGATCATTTCTTGAGGAAGCGGTATGTGTTATAAATTGCACCCATGCAAAGCTGAGGCGAGTCGCTACATGATCTTTTTCACTCACAAAGGCGGGCTAACTGTGTATGTTAAATATTTTTGTGTGTGGTGTGTGGCTTGGGTCAATACCGATCGCTTCTAATTTTCCGCACATAGATAAAAACAATGCTGACAGCATCAAAAACATTCAACCTGCCTTCGTGAGTAAGAAAGATTGTTATAAATAAAGTGGAGTTTGTACGCACCTGCCATGCCGGAGCCGTCGTCGTCGAGGTCTTGTCCGTGGTCGTAGCGCGCGCGCTTCTTGGGGTCGCTGAGCACTCCGTAGGCCTCGCCCACCTCCTTGAAGCGGCGCTCCTGCTCGCGCCGCTCCGTGTCCGGCGCGCCCGCGTGCCGGTCCGGGTGGTGCACCAGGGCACGCTTCCTGTTACGGCACATTATTTGATAAAGCTTTACATAATAACTCAATTCTTCTTTTTCGTTTGGTTAGTGACTAAAACGAAAACGTGAACGTGAATAACTTACTGTTATGAATAGGAGATCAATTTATGGCATAACTAATTATTTAGGATAATGGAAGCTTTCAGTTTTCCTAACTTTATCTATTAAAAATAGTAATCAATCAAGTTAAACAAACGTTAGAAAAGAAATACCTGTAAGCTTTTTTGATTTCGTCTTCAGAAGCACTTTTGTCGATGCCAAGAATTTTGTAGTAGTCTTTGCGTTTCGATTTCTTAAGAGCTATTTTGGCTTCATGCAACAATTGCTTGTTTTCCTTGCTCTTATCAATCTTATAGAGTCTTTCATAATCTTTGACAGCCTCTTCAAAGTCACCAAGTTCAGTGTAACACTTGGCACGTCGCAGCAGCGCCTTCACGTAGTTGTCGTCTAATTCAAGGGCAGCAGTGCAAGCTTCAGCGGCTTCTTTTGTTTGGTTCAATTTAGCGCATACTGTGGCCTTGTTGAAGTAAAGCTTGGCATTCACAATCTTATTGTTCTTGTCAATAGTCAAAGCTTCATTGTACAGGCTCAGAGCTTGCTGCCACCTGCCCATTTTGAATGCTTCATTGCCTATGGATCATGAAGTAAAACATTAAGAACGTGGCGACCGTTAAATTGTCCATACAAACATAATACCTAAATAATTTGACTAAAACAGTAAAACTAAAGACTAAATTTTTTACAGCGTAAATGATGTACTTACATTACGCTGTAAAAACTTACGAAAATCAATTCGCTTAAACTTCATTTTAGGTATGTAACATATTAAAACATACGAGGGCTGCTATTTATGTATCCGGAACTGGCCAGTTACAGAACAATATTAAAAAAGTAATTATAACATTTAAAAATGGAACTAAAGCTGAAGAACACAATTTGTTTCATTTATCTGTCATTTGTTTTTCTTTTGTGGCGTCATTTTGAAAATTGCGTGACTTTATCACCATGAATTTAACTCGTGAAAATTTTCGTGCTATAATTTATTACGATTTTCGGCGAGGGCTAACTCAAAAACAGTGCATCTATCAAGTCACTTCGACTTTTGGGGACGAAGCAACATTGAAAACTACTGTGTATCACTGGGTTAGTGAGTTTAAATAAAGAAGGTCGCCCTAAATCGGTTGTTGTACCTCAAAATATTGATGCTGTGCGGGAACTAATAATGCAAGAACGTCATGTTACCTACAAATCGCGAAATAGAGACGTCTCTGGGCATAAGTATGACGAGTATAAATATACAATATTCCACGAACATTTAGTTGTAAAAAAAAAAATGTTTACGTTGGATTCCGCACAACTTGAGATTTGACCAAAAAAGGGCTCGTGTCGATTGGTGTAAAAAAATGTTACAAAAGTTCAATCAGGGTGCGTCAAAAGCTGTCTATAATATCTGGTGATGAATCTTGAATAGATGATCCTGAAACTAAACAACAAACAACTGTTTTGTTGTTCCTAGATGAGCCGACACCAACAAGTCATTCGTTCAAAAAGCACTTTGAAGCAAATGGTCGCTTGTTCTTTTGGTATAAATGGACATGTGGCTACAGTACCACTAGAGGATCGTAAAACGGTGAATTCTGAATGGTACACGAGCATTTGTTTGCCATAAGTCTTTAAAGAAATAAGAAAGAAAAACCGACAGCGCAGAATCCTTCTTCATCATGACAATGCTAGCTGCCACACATTGGCCGAAACAACTCGGTATTTGGAAGGCCAAAAGATCGAATTAATGGGTCATCCGCCGTACAGCCCCGACTTGGCCCCCAACGACATCTATTTATTCCCAACCGTGAAGAATAAATTACGTGGTCATCGTTTTTCGAGTCGTGAAGAGGCCGTTGATGCATTCAAAATGCACGTTTTGGAGATACCTCAATCCGAACGGAAAAAGTGCTACGAAAATTGGTTTCAACGTATGCAAAAGTGCATCGATCATCATGGCAAATATTTTGAAAAGCAATAAAACCATAATAAATGCTATATATGTTTGTTTCACTTTGTTATTCCGGATAAATAAATAGCAGCCCTCGTACAACAACAATATTTGTAATATTGTTTATAAACAATCGAAAAAAAAATGGAAATGCATTAGGTTTCATTCATCATTTTTGGTATTACGGAACAGATTAAAATTTATCATAAATTTTCGATAGCAAGTAGTGCTCCAAGCGATAGTTGTCAATGTGTGCGTGGTCATACTGCTCACCGACACCGTATGTGTATATCGCTCCGACAAGCACTCACACTAGCGCAACGTGCTTGGTAAGCTTGGTTGGAGTTTGTTCGGGGTATTTTTGTCAGTATTAGACGATTTGGTAATTTACTGTGCTGTACGTGCACAAACTTATTTGTTTGATAAATTATGTTGTAATATTTTTGACACTATTGACCTATTTTATTTTTATTGGAACCGGAATCAATTTGGTAGAAATCGTCACGTAACGAAAAAGCGAAAATAATGCGCGAAAATTTTCAAGTTTTTCGTCATGGGTATCGTTTTCATGATTTTTGAGGGTGCTAAAGCCGATAGTGACGTTAAAATTTAAATCCGAAATGGCGGTTGCGAACATTTTCAAATGTTTCGTCATAGGTGTTGTTTTCATAGTTTTTGAGGGTATTAAAGTCGATAGTGAGGTCAAAATGTCAATCCGAGAGGCCGGCTCAGAAAATTTTGTTTTTGTTTTAATTATACGTGAAAAAGAACTTCGTTCTTGACGGGGATCCCCAGACCTCACACGTTTTTTTATTAATAACCAAATGATACTTACAGTTTGCACCACACACAAGTTATCGGTCAATATTAGTACATACAATCATAAAATTGGGTTAAATTACATAAAATTATACAAAATTAGTTGAAATTAAACTAAATTTTATAGAATTGGAATAAAATTATTAATAAATAGTACTGGTAATGGACTCCAGATATCGGGTAGCTGGAGTGTTCAGTTTAGGTTTGTCTTGTGATTTGGTATTGAGTGTTTTTTTGTAAGAACGTAAAAACGTAAACAAAAATATCCAAGTCCGTAAACAAAACAAGGTCTTGTTTTGTTTACGGACTTGGATATATTTATTTACGATTTGGTTTGACTCCCTCGTTGGTCTAGTGGTCGCAAGCACTACTGCTGAGCGTGAAGTCCTGGGTTCGACTCCCGGGTCGGGCAAAGGGTTAATGGGATTTTCCATCTGAAATTTCTCAGTAGCAGCCTGGAGCCTGGAATTGTGCCCGGTTGATGGCAATAGGCTCGCCCCCTATTACATGGGACTTAAACATAACTGGCGAAATGTGGGTATACTATAGGTAGACCTCTGCCCAACCCTTCGGGGAATACCGGCGTGATTCTGATTACCATAATTGTATTTTCATTTGAATGCGGTCGTTATATTATGGTCACCGTACACGACTTTATCACGTTTCGACTCATAGTTTTTTAAATGATGAAATATCAAAATCTCTGAAGTGAGCACATAACTAAATGGGTATTCAAAATCTTTGTTTATTATTTTTATTATTCTTAGGTCGGAACGCTGTTATATCAAAATTTACGGACATCGGGTAAATATAAAACTATTGGAATATTTCCCTTTTACTAATACCACAACAGACTAATACTTAGGATTACACTTGACTCTTTTTTAGTAATAAAAATATTTAAAGTTTAGTAAAAGGAATCCTGAAATAAGACAAAAGAAACCTTTGTTTTTTACCCGACTACGGCGAAGCGAAAAGTAGGGTTCTTAAAGTTGAGAGTTGAGACCACCCTACAGGGAATAAATAAACATAAACCAATAATCCCAATATTTTATATTTACGCGACGTGCGTGCGACAACTCCAGCACACTAATAAGTAACAGTAGTATGTGAAAACGAGCGAAACGAAGCGTTTCAAAATCTGTGTAGGTACCTTTTTTTATTTATTTTTAAAAACGTTGCCACCCTAGGAATTTCTCCTGTATTGTGGGTGCGTTTACAAACATTTAAACTCACATACACAAACAGCCAGACCCAGGACAACTAATTGTAGGTCATACAAATATTTGTTCCGTGCGGGAATCGAACCCGCGACACGCAGCGCAGCAGTCAATCGCTTAACCACTGCGCCAACCATGTCGTTCGATCATCTCTTTATCAACCGAGCGGCCGTAGGTAATAAAAAAAAATTGTAAGGTAGGTAGGTACCTACTTTATTTGTATGACGTACCTATCTACTAGATTTTCTCTACAAGGCCTAGATCTCAAGATAACCTAATATGTTGAAATATCGGCATGCTAAAGATATTTCCAAAAATGACATTACTAACGATTCCCCAAAGCAGTCAATAAAAGTGAAGCAAATATTGAACATACCTAATTACTAATAAATATAAATGCCGTAGAGTCGTTATGAATGAACAGCAACTAGGTACAGCTAATAATACTCGTAGATTTCTACCCACTCATACGCACACACACGGCTTCGCACCGCGTCCCCCGCTCATCATCTTTTGTCAAACAGAGAAAGCAATAATTCGAACGAATTTCGCACGCGTCTTGCCTTGCAGTTGAGAGCATTCTTCGTCTCCCTCTTAACCCAGGTGATTTATATCAGATTATTATGTATCAATGCTAAGTAACACAAATCGCAATTGTGTGCTGTTTTGATGAATAATGATGCTTCTAATTATCAAACACTAAAAAGAAAAACAAGGTTTACCTTCTTCTTTCTTTTGCTTCAGCAGTTTAGCCTTTTTGTAAGTTTCCATAGCTTTCTTATGATCTGGGGCAAGACGTAAAACTTGTTGAAAATGCTTGAATGCTTGTTCATCTTTATCCTATAACATGAAAAATATTATATTAGTAACCCGAAAAATATTTTAGTTCAAATAATGTATGATTGATTACCTCGAAATACAGGCAGAGACCACGCACGTATATAGCGTCGGTATCGAAACTATCGAATCTTAATGAGTCATTTGCAATTTCCTGAGCTTCCTGGCAACGTCCGATCATGGCCAAACATTCTGCTTTTGTGAGCTTCGCCCTGGAAAACATGAACAGGAAAATTATTATAATGCATTATTTGCGGAGCTCGGAAGGTCCTCTAGGCTACATACATAGTTACTGTCAAGTCCTACTATGGTGAGGCACATGTATTTGAAACATTTGCATTGGCTGGAGGAAAGTTGTGGATTTTCTGTGATGCCAGATCATCACAATCATACACCACAACTTTGTACTTGTTCAAGTGTGCACAAAATACTCTTGAATACTTTATCACCACCTGATTATGCCTAAAAGTTATTGCAAAAGTCCTAACAATTATTAAAAAATAAAAATAATAAAAATATCATGACTGACTTAGTGCAGGAAGGGCTGTAGTCAAGACAGCGGTCCATGCAGAAGACCACGCGGCGGTAGTCGTTGGCTTCCATGGCACGCTGGGCGTCCTCGTGGAGCTTGCGCAACGTCTCGAGAGCGCGGCGCTCGCTGCTCGCACAATCCACGCCACCCAGCTCGCTCGCGCGCCGCACTGCCTGCTCGCCTCCCGCCAGGTCGCCTGGTAGTTAATATAATACTTATTTATGAATCATGATCATTGAGTATTAATAGTGTTAATCACCTGTTGCAACAATAACAATACCTCTGGCATGTATGGAACAGGTGTGATGCTACAGTATTTGTTGTTTCACTGGTATGAAACATAATACAGAAGCATATACGGGCTGAATTTTTAGTCACCGTCCAAATTTGGATATAAATCTTTGGCGAAAATCATTGAATACGTGTTTTTTCTTTTAGTATCACTCAATACAAAAATTTTGAGATATCACATCACAAAGTTATTAGGTATATACCACGCAGAGCGGATATGAACCTTTTAAGAATCTTTTTTTTTTCAAAAATGGAGCTAGTGAATCATACCAAATGTCTAGAAAAAATTTGGACAGTGACTAAAACTTCACCCTTTATAGTAAGTTTTGAAAATAAATAAAGGTAAATAAACAACATTATCTTTGTTGGTTGTGGACCATGCAAAGTTCAAATTAATGATGAAATACTACTATCAAATGACTACACACAGTACACACAACCACCTCACCTTTCTTAAACTGCATAACTTAACGGTAAGGATGTAGTAACAGCTGTTTAAGACATATATTATTGTAATGTAATAATAATATCATCTATGGTCAGAACTATATAATAAAGACTTCAAGGGGACTCAGGGTTGTTAGTCATTATAAACAAACACTATGTTAAGTAAACAAAAATGCTAAGACCTCAAAATCTCATCATTATATAAATTATGTTTTATGTGTTATGACTTGTTTTGACTGTACTAAAGTTTTAGTAATCACTGGTCACACTCATAAATTACTTATTATAAATGTACTGTGGTTTGGCCACAGTACAGGATAAGTAATTTATCATTCAGCATGGGACATACCTATAACTATTTGTATGTAAGGTTCTTTCCTACGCTGATAAGGATAACCTAATGAATCAACAGTCTAATATGAAGTCACATATAATAAACACCATTCAATACTGAATATACAATGGTGATTTCAACAACAAATGGTGCAAATCTATTATTAAGTGATTAGTACCTGCAGTTTTAAATTGTTTAATACTTTCAACTTACTTAGCATGACAATTCATCAACTTGTTTAATGCAACCAATAGATCAAATGCAATACCATTCCACATCTCTCTTTGGTTTACGTACCCTAGTCTAGCATATGAATACATTTTAAAATAAAGTTAAGAATAACAAAATGTAATAGTTACCTAGTGCAATACAACATTTGGCCATGCGGATGTATCCTTTAGTAAATGTCGAATCCAGAGAGACAGATTTCTGAGCATCATCCAGGGCTTTTTTGTACATCCCCAGCATCATGTTGCATGCAGATCTGTTGCCATAGTATGCTGCATTCTCCGGGCAAAGCTGTATAGCTTCATCATACATAGTCAGGGCACCCTTGTAATTTTTGAATTTGTACAAATGATTCCCACTTTCTTTCTTTTCTTCAGCCACTCTAGATAAATTGTTGAGAATAAAGAAAAAAGTTGAAATCTATTATGTAAAACTGTATTATTGATTATTATTTGTTATACATTATCATTTAATTGTTATCTATTATTATATGTAAATAGATAGATCAGGATCAATCAGCTGTGCATGTGAACCCATTCACATGCACAGCTGATTGATCCTGATCTTCAAATTATTTGTTAGTAAAGAACGAATCAAGCCATAGTAATGTTTGGATGAAAATCAAAGTTGCAACAGTAATTTAATAGTGTTTATATGCGTCATAAATACAAAATATGGATTTGCTTTATTATGCATATCCATGCACTCCCACACACGATCAGGCTATTGTACTTTATGTAGGTCATAAGTCAAGGCACCCCTATTATAATTATTTTGGACTTATTGATAACATAATGAACTACCCTCCTTGGTATATTTTTGAGAATTTCTAACTGTTTTTTATGTGAAACATGAAAGACAGGCTTATTTTCACATGCAATTACACAAACATTCATAAATTTTTACCTTTCGGGACTCTTCGGAACTAAATTATCGATTGTTAAATCCAAGTCCACTACATCTGAGTCTGCCATTTTATATTTTGTAATTTTTCAAGGAAATTCCAATTTTTCAAGAATTTGAGCCCTCTTTATTTTGACGACGAATTCACAAAAGAATTGAAAAGGGTTGCCAAATTATTACTTGGACTCGCAGCAAAAATCATAGACAAGCACAGACTATGTACAACAAGTGACAACTTTTCTGTTGTTTTGGTGAAATTGGCAACATTGAGCATTCTATTATATGCAATCCATGGAATTAAAATTTTGAGTACATACCATTGACATATATAACATGGACTTGGCATACCTACAAGAAAAACGTGCCATACCTACACTTTACTGAGAGGATAAAATGGCGTCTACTAGGGCAGCCCTTATCGATATTTCTATGTTATAATATCGATAAAAGATTGTGAGAATGTTTTCATAATGTCACAGTACAATATTTACGGGTAAAAATACCCCAATTTATCTAACTGATGCCTTTCATTTGTTTGTTTAATTTAATTGCTTCGTCATTATTTCGCGGCTAAACAGTAGAACTTATTTTGATGTTTCCCATTATAATAGGTTGAAACCGGACAGATATTATATACTTACAGCTTTTTAACGAACTAGTATTCTGTAACTGATTTCAGTCCATTGTATACCATGCAACAAGTTCATCTCATTGCCGATATATCTATGTACATATATACACAGTATACATATAGCTCATAGGAAGTGTGCGATGACGATGACACGAGTTTCACGCTTTTTATTCACCCAAAAAGTACACATATATACACAGTATACATATAGCTCTTGGAAAACGTCCGGTGAAGATGACGGGACTTCCATTATTTTTGCTCACCCAAAAAGTGCTCAACGCGCCTAAAGAAGTTTTCACTTCAAAAAATCTATCGAACAGTTGCCCGCCAGACACGACACCCGTCGGTCGGAGGGTCCTCCCTTTTCTATAGAGGATGAATGAATTTTACACCCTGTTCCTCATACCTCTAAAAGGTGGCTCCGTCAATGGCCCGCAGATGGTAATTTTTATATGAAATATTGTAATTTATATTATTATTATTTTATCTTTGTGTATCTCATTTTAATCAACATAAAGATTTGAATTTCACGGATAACCATTGAAAAAGAAATTTTGAAAATTGGCGGAGGCACCATAATTAATATTTTTGATGCTAAGTTTCTAACAAGCAAACGATTGTGGGTTTTAATTAAAAGTCAACACTAATTATAATAAAGTTATATTAAAGAAATCAATCTCATTCAGTTCTGAACAATACAATTTTGTTCATGTAATTTCTATGTGATATGCTTTCAGTAGATTTCTTCCCATAATATTTGTATCTCAAATTCATATATCTCTTTTACATTGTGAGTTTGTCTGATTTTGATCATTCTCATTTAAAATGCCAGATATTGCCACATATTTGTTAAAATCGCAGGCTGTAAACAAGCAAAAAAATTATTAGTATTTTTATTGTTTCTTGATTTTTTAATAGAATTTTTAATTGATCTTAAGTCTTAAGACCACACTCAAACACATTCTTTACATCACTCTTTGCTACCAAACAAACAAATATTGCAAATGAGGACATCACCATCATTTTCAACACCAGCCACTACAGAATCATGTTGGACAAATTTATAACATGTTACTTACCAATAACGTTCGTGAAGGTAAAGTATCGTCACATAATGTTACTTTATTGAGTATCCGGTTGAAACATTATTCTTCAAAGTGAAAAGAACAAAAATATGTGGCCTTCTTTAAACTTTCCACACCAATAGTTTTTCTTTTTTCGTTTATTAGCAGGCAACCTTGAAAGTAAAACATAAAACCAATAAAAAAAAACATAAAATAGCATTATCGATAAATAAAATGTCTAAATGCACTACTCTATCCCTTCAATAACAAGAAGATGATTTCGTGAAGTAAAACTGTTGAAAATAATGGCAAAAGGGAAAATATGAATGCTTTACTGTTGAAGCTCTTCAACGAATGCAGAATCTTTTGTTTATCGTCTAAATCTAAAGATATTTCAGCTGAAATGTATGTACATACTGGTGCAAAGTTATTTTCGGGTGATGTCCGCTTCTTTTGATGCCACATCCGATTATATTGCAATTGGGCATCTTGCTATTGATGATTTCCACCATAGGGCCGAGTTTAAACGCAATATCACAGCAAATAACTCCAAAATTCACAAATTTTAACCACAACACAAGATCATTTGACAGTTTACGTACCCAACTTTGGTACCAAACACCGAGAGGATAAAATGGCGAACCGGCCGCAAATAGGTATTTCAATGACCAGAAAATGTAGGGTTGCCATTATAGTAACTGTCAAAAACACTGTTATCCTTTTTCACTTAGGCAAATTTATTAAAGTTAAAAAGAGATAGCAGTATTTTTTTGATTTTGGCGTCGATATGCCTCGTATTTGTATAACTGTTTTTTCTATAGTCAACCATTTCAAGTCCATGTTATATATGTCAATGGTACATACTATTTATATGCTCTGTGTACATACTAATTCCATGGTAAATAAGATGCAAACGAATAGTGATCTCGGACCATTTAGTCGGGGACAATCCAAGAAACAATCTACTAAGCTGATCCAGTAATAGCCTTGTGTAAATAGAGACACTTCATTGCATTGGATTATCCTCAAGCCATTTTAACCTGTTTATTTGAATTGAGTTAGTGGATTGTCTCATAATGGAACATTAGCTACGGTTTCATTTAAGAGCGGTGGTACGGCTGTCATGAAAATGATGATAGCGGCAAGAATTAAATCGTTAGATTCGCCTTAACATTTCAAATGATACAGTGCGTTTAAAGTTGTGGAAACTGTAGTGTTATTATGGAATCTTATGAACAGAAAAACAGAATATTTGCAATCAGCTATATTTATACTTGTTAACAATCGTCGGTTGTTTTGCACAGCACCATAGACTAATATACAGAGTTGATATGACGGATGGGCTAAATTACACTACATACAATTTCGGTATAAAAATAAAAAGCATAAAAAATATTTTTTTTTTTCAAACTAACTAAATAGCTTACAAATCAGAGTAAAACGCAACCACGCTGTGTAAATAAATTTAACTTACCTTAGATACATAATAGTACATATTATTTACAGTACGCAACACTAAACATAATTTTAAATTATAAATTATTAAGAGTAGATTATGTCAACAAAAAAATTAATAAAATTAAAATAAATTGACTTAGAAAGTCAAATAAAATGACCAATTACATATATAGCTTTCTGTCAGAAGGTAGGCTAATTCTGGAGAAAGAACATAAACATTGTCTTGAGCCAATCACAGCGACCAACTATTCTTATCATACATATATTATGTAGTCGTTAGAATAGTATGCCTTTGAACAAAGGTTGGATTTTACTTTAGTTTTAAACGCATTCTATGGCAAATCTAGCAAAGAAGAGGGTAGCTTGTTGTAAAAGGTTTTATCAAGCCCAACAAATGAGTTATGAATCTTATGAAGCCGGTGAAAGGGAGCTCGTAGTTTGTCCTTGTTTCTTGTGTTAACATTGTGAATATCACTGTTTTTAGTGTACAAGTGTATATTTTGCCTATTATATGGAATGTTGGCGAAAATGAATTGTGATGCAACAGTGAGGATACCAATATCTTTAAAAAATCTTTCAGAGAAACTGGCACCCAGCTGGGCAAAAGTAGGCCATTATCATGAGTTTGCGACATACGTGGCTGCGTGTGTACCTACAATTATTATTCTTTGGTGAGGTATGAAGTACGGACCCTCCACTGGTGAAGACCCTACCGGACAGACCACATTCACGGAATATTTGTTTACATTGGCAACACATGTTAATGTCATCGGTTTGATTGATTGATAGTAGATTGTCAAAAAACTTGTTTCGTGTCTAGCTAGAATCTAGAATACCTGTCGACCGTGTTATGGACGTGAGTTTGTCTTAGTTTTAATATTGATAACGTTAGAATTTTATGCAGAATTTGTACTAACCTGATGACTGTTTCAGTTTTCTAGCAAATGAAGCAAAAATGGAGGATGAGGCTGTGTCTGTGAGTGATGTTTTGCATAATAACGGTGATATCGAATGGCAACCACTGGCACTCACTTTAGTTGAGTATCCAAAAGGTAAGTTACATAAATGAACACGGTCTCGTACTACGCTATCTATGCTCCACTTGTGACCCGGTATATCTATGTTTTCAGGAGACTGGCTTGGAAAGTTCTTCGCCCTTATAAGCCTGTCCCCATTTGGTATAGGCGCTGGGTTTGTTGCGCTTATTTTGTTTCGTCGAGATCTTCACACTGTAAGTCAAGATATGTTTAAATACTTAGCAGTGCCATACAGAATATCCATTTGAAGCCATGAGTCTCACTGCTTCAGTTATTATTTGAGCTCTCACTTGATTTTAATGAACTGTACTTTAATGTAACCATATAGCATTATTTATTTCTCATAATGGAAAAAAGTATCCTATGCTAAATTTCATTCAAATCTGTTCAGCCGTTTAAGTGTGAAAGCATGACAAACAAACAAACTCACTTACGCATTTATATTATTATTAAGATACGGATGCTACTAATAATATTCACATGCAAATTTGGTTTGAATAATGGTAGAAGATGACACTACTTATCATCTTTGATTGAGTATTCATACTTATGCAGCATTGCAGAGATTTTTTATTATTCATGTCAATAAATTATGTACTTAATATTTCCTAAATATTATTCTCTTTATAATAATTCCATTTTTTACAGATAACGTTTTTTACTGGCACATTGGTGAATGAAGTATTGAATATAATACTAAAACACATAGTATGTGAAGCCAGACCACTCTCAAGGGGGAACTTGTACAATGAATATGGGATGCCATCATCACATGCTCAATTTATTTGGTTCTTTAGTACTTATGTTCTATATTTTGTATTAATCAGGTGAGTTAACACACTTTTCATCTTGCATCCCATCCATCAAATTTTAGTTAAGTTCTTTAAGCTTGATTGAGTAACAAACACAAACTTTCACATTTATAACATTAGTAGGATAACTATTTTCTAAATTGACCATCTAAAAGTATTATAATTTATTTTCAGATTACACCACATAAATAATAACAGTATAATATCAGCATTATGGAGAGTGATAATTGTGGGCGGCTGTATGTTCTTATCATTGCTAGTGTGCACAGCAAGGGTGTATCTACACTACCACACAACATCGCAAGTTGTAGTAGGAGGCATAGTTGGATTCATTTTTGCAACCCTATGGTTTGCAATAGTTCACAGAGTGTTCACCCCACTGTTCCCGCAGCTTGTATCACTGTAAGTGTCGAATTTTATTTTGCCTATTCTTGAAGTAAGGTGATTTCAAGTGAAACACATGTGATTTCATTCTTGATAAATATATTTAATAAATATAACATTACATCACCCCTGTATTCCCTGAAGGGTTATGCAGAGGTGTACCTATATTACCCACATTTTGCCAGTTATTTAAGTCCCATATAATAGGGGATGGGCCTATTGCTATCAACCAGGCACAAATTCTGACTGGGCTGCTACTGAGAAATTCATGATGGAAAAACCCAAAATCAGTTTGCCTGACCGGAGAATTGAACGACCAAGACCTTATGCTCGGCAGTAGCGCTTACGACCACTAGACCAACGAGATAATTAAAAAAATATGTTTATAATTTTTCAGGAAACTATGTGAAATGTTGATGATAAGAGATACAACACTGATACCCAATGTGTTGTGGTTTGAGTACACGACTTCACGGCAGGAGGCGCGAGCGCGCGGGCGTAAGATGGCAGCTCTGAAGCCGACACAATGACGGTGCGCCCTGGCGCGCCCGCCCGGCTGCGCGTCGCGGCCGCGCGCGTGACGCCTGGCGGCCGCTGCGGCGCTCGCGCTGCTCGGCGGCGTGTTACTCACCAAATCTGACCCTGCTCGGTCCCTCCTCCCGTAAAGACTTATCTAAACTTCTCAGGTAGGAGTTGTTTTCCAGTGTTGATCAAGGTGAATTCTAGCTTACATAATACATTTACTAAATAATCATGTTGTAATCTTAATGATGCAATAATAATTGATTTAAATTTTAAGTAATGTGTAGTGTAAATGTTCCTTTGAAGTTGATTTGTTGTGTTAATTGTACAGTTGAGAATTTATATAATAATTGAGGTAGAATTAGTGAATGGTATTTAATACATACATGTTACTGTTAATGTGATGAAACCAGTAAATTGTGTAAATCATAGATAACCTTAGATTATGTTTGGAAAATGTCAGCTATCTACACACACCAGTGGCCAATAATTACTTAAGGCGAAATAATGTTACGCTAAATTATAAATAGTGTGGACACGCAGTTACATAAAATTATTGAAGTTTATTTAATGTCTGTCTTTAACCCACGCCTGGTTACATTAAAGCAGCATTTTTAACAGAATATGAAATATAATTATTAATACACTAGGAAGTTAAATTATGATACAAAAAACCCTCTCACGGTTTCCACGGTTGTGTTATAAAGTAGGTATATTTGTATAAACACTAACTAACTAGTAAAGTTAAGTATTCAAAAACTTCAAGATTGTATTTTTGAATATTGTAAAGAATCATGCTTCTACAAGATACTTTTTATGCTCCGACGTGATAAAGTATATGATATACTTATAATAATTCTGTAAAAGGGTTTATGCAGACGGGACACTATTGAGATCGAGGATCGAGCTTTCGGCGCGAGCGCACACAAATTTTGAGCTCTGCATACTAATTGTGGCAGACTATTCATTTGTCCTGCCAAAAAACTGCGTTGTTTGTCGTCTTCATAAACCCTTAATATAAGAATATTTCATGCTGAATGTTATGGGACTACGGTTCTAAATAGGATGGAAAAATGTACCTTTGGTATTTGGAGATTCGATTGGCACTTAAATGCAAGTAACAAGTATAACGGTAGAGTAGTTCTTACTATTTCGATCTAAAGTAAATAGGAACCAAAGAACAAGTTATAATCCAAATCAAAAGCAGCCAACTGCTTGATTCATAGAACTTGTAGGATCTTCTAGAAATAATAAGGGGGCCACACCTTTTTCGATTCTGATATCTAAATGTATGTGGAGTTGTGAAATATAATTTTTGTAAAATATTTCTATAAGAAATACCTACTCATAAACATACTGCAAATTAATGCACAGGCATCGTATTTAATTATGTAACAAATAAATATATTATGGTTTTTATGCATTCTTATAAGAATATTAATAGTCTGTTAAAACCAGATGTTCCAAAGAACTTGCAAACTAGAAGGCTGGTGCAGTCTAGTTACTTCTGACGAAGGCAGCAATTACTCAAGTCAATGACTTGAACATCGTCCCAAACGAAATACCGCAGAACATAGATTCCTTTTGTTCCATGTCTTTGTGATGTAAATGGATGTCTAGTTTAATAATAATACGCTTAAATTGACATAATTGACATTGTACAAGATATTAGACAACCATCCAGAAACCACTATTGGAATGAATGAATATAGCTTTAACAAAAAATGCTTAAAGTAAATAGTATATATGAATCGTAACAGTGCCTGCTTGCATGCAGATACATAAATTAAAAATACTGCTCAATAAAAAATACTGTTAATATCTCATTATAGCGTCTAAGATTTAATGTAAAAGCAGAGCTTTCTTCAAATATTCGGAAGTGGTTTATGGGTGCACCTCGAGTGTGATATTCTTTTCTCATAAAAAAAAAATAGACTTATTGTATTTTTGTAATACGGTAGTGTTTTAATATATCATAGTCATAACTCTAGCGAATTGGGAAGTTCAACATATTAGCGATAGCATAAATTAAGAAACTAAAGTCTATCTAGCGGCGGCGGCCCCATCAGGGATGCGACGAATATTGTCGAACTAAGCAATAGAGACAAATAGGCCTAAACCTTTAAACTTAAACTCTTCATTAGTGACCTAAACCTTGAATTCAAGATAAACTTTTATCTACCAAAATGTGCCCTATGTTTGTGGCTAGAAGTAACATATGCACTCGGGGCTTCTGGCACAGACAGTCCCATCCACGAAGACGCGCCCCACTCCGCGATTACTGTACTGTAAGCTGTACTTTAGTACGGAGCGGAGCGGAGTGGGGCGCGTCGTCGTGGATTGCACTATCTATAACTACCGAGCAACAGACTGCTAAAGAGTTCCACTCCGCAGCGGTACGCGTTATAAATGTGTAAAGGAAATGCTTCATGGGATGCGTACAATAACGATGGCGATTCGTACTACATCAATCTAATCTACTACATATTTTTATAAGTTTTAGGACGCTACCTTTAGGGATTTATAATTATTCCCTAGGAACGATGGGCTGAAAGAAATGTCGCGTCTTGCCTACAATAAATTAAATTGTGCAATTCCAAAGCGCACATGACGAAGGGTACGCGTTCAGACTCCATTAGGCTTGCAGCTCTGCATCGATTTCTAGGCTCTGAAGCTTTGCTTCTACCATTGCATGGCTGTAAGAGCCAGTTGGCTCCAAATATAAGCTATCTTGGCAGAACTGGCCTAAAGATTATTGGCCACAGGTATTGAGATAGAATTGACACAAGCCTCGCATACCTAGGTGATGTGATGAGCGAGGTGCGTCGCGCCCCTGGGTGGAGCCGCCCCTTTTAGGATCTGCAGTACGGAAATAGCTTTTATAATGAGAGCGCGTAGCTGGACAACTTTATAATTTATTATAAAATCATATACTTATTAGCTTCATTTTATAGCCTTGTTGTTATAAGTACAATATTACACTATTTAAAAGTGGTCACCTCATTCATAGACGCCTTTTTTTTACTTCTGGAAAAGACAGGTGGGGTGGGCAAGTGAAGATATTATTGTAATTCTACTTATCTGCTTTATATTCTTAAAAATATATAAAGTATATGTAATTATGTATATATTTATATGAGGGACTGATTATAGAAATTAGCCGGGGCGCTGCGTGATATAGGTTCTAGGTATGCTTTAGTGTGGTTCGCGCGGACAATTTTAGGAGCAGCTAGAATGTACAGACGCCAGCAGGTCAACCTACCCGAAACTGTAAAATTTTCCTAATCAACTTTGAACCTTATTCTTTAGTAATAAAGTTGAAAATCTATTAAAGAAATTTGAACCTTTGTAGTAGGTTGATGTGCAGCGTCTGTACCTGCCACTTCGCGCGTCCCGGGTGATTTTTATAATTAGTCCATAAGGACGTATGCTCATGCAATAGAAAAAGATGTAAATAGGAAATTTTATTGCAAAAGAATCAATCAATAATATATGTACCTATTCATAATAAATAATGTTTTTGCTCATGTGTTCGTAGTGATTAAGAATTATTTTATTTAAATACATTTAAACGCTAGTGATATTTTATAATTACCTATTTATAATCTGATAATGCAGCTACAAGTTTGCGTTATGAAAATGCTTGTCATTTTATGGGTGGCTTCACTTTAGTTTTGCAGATACAAACATAATACATATTTTATTATTTAACTTGAGCTTATTAAAGACTTAAAGCTTTTGAAGGAAGAACCATTTATTTCAACCAGCAGTCCAAAAGAATAGGCAATAATCCACTTTAATAACACACCAAAAGATATTGCTTAGTGTAAGGGATTTTGTGTTAGTTAGGTAGGTACTCTGCTGAGTCTACAAAAAACTGAGCTGGCTATTTTAACACAACTTGAGTCTACTGGATATCCCTATAGTCATGTAATATGCTGGAAACAAACGGCAGGAACACGACGAGATCGGTAATATTTCATATTTATTAATTAGCTGAGTAATCTGAAAATTAAGTAATTACTGTGGAGAAATGAGCCAAACCACCAAATTCTATCAAAAGGGGTGGTTAGGGTGCGTATCCACCAGAGATGACCTAGGATGCGTAGCGAGGAATGTCCGTAAAACTAACCATTAACAACGCTAACTATGATAGTGAAGCGATGTTATTGGTTATTTTCACACACATCCCTCGCTATAGATAGTGCAATACACGACGACGCGCCCCACTCCGCGATTACTTTAGTGCGGAGTGGGGCGCGTCGTCGTGGATTGCGCTATCTATACGCATCCTCGCTAATCTCTGGTGTAAACAGCCTTACTGTCTGTTCGTAGTCTGATCCTAGCATACATTAATCATTGTCTCCTAACTATTGGTTTTAAATAACTATTACATTATAATCTAATAATAGTGTTCTTGCTTACAAAATATTTGTTATACATAATGTACATACAATATTAAAAAGTGGTGTCTTTTGTATTTACGTACTTAGTAAACCAATTGAATTTGTGTTGTGTTATGAATTGACTTAATAATACCTCTTTACAGACAGTGCAATCCACGACGACGCGCCCCACTCCGCGATTACTGTACTGTAAGCTGTACTTTAGTACGGAGCGGAGTGGGGCGCGTCGTCGTGGATTTCACTATGTATAGTATGTCGGGAGTTAATAAGGATGAGAACCCAATGAGCAGTATTTATCCATATTTTGATTTTGTTCTCAGTACCTACTGATGCACTCTGAAATCGCGATGCATAATATGCGTATTGCCGCTACAGGTGGATCCACAAATGCAGCCCGCTAAATTCAAATTTTCTTACTTTTTTGCAATTTTCAGGTCAGTCAGTTTGTATTAAATATTTTAAATATCGCACATCCTCTAAAAAACTGTCGTAACACAAAAAAAATAAGAACACAGATAAAAACACAGTCAAAACACGTTTTTCATTTTTTATCAATCAAAAAAACCGCCGTAATTGTAGTGTGGAAAAAAGCTACTAGATGGAGCTAGTGTCAGTTTTTTACGGAGCGTGAACGCGCGCTCTCTCCTCAACAACAGTGACGTATCAGAGCTTGTGTCGCGTGAACGTGTGTCAGTGCTTTAAAAAATCGTCATAAACTGTCTTGTGACAGTATTTTAAGTAAGTTTCTTCACATTACTTGCTAATTTAGAAGTGAAAACTGTAGTATTATAATATGTTACTGTTTTTTCGATCCTTATTTGAAAAGATGATATTTTTTAACTGTAAAAAAGTGTCATATCATAGGATATAATACTATTTCACTCAACATTGGTTTATATTTACATCTTAATCTGGAAAAAAACAATTGTAATCTGTGTTGCGGCACTTTTTCATATTATTTTAGCAAAAATTTGGTAACGAAATGTTTACAAAAATAGGCAGGAATAGCTAATGACTGTTTTTTACATTTCTTTGACTTTACTTTGAACTAATTGGCAGTAGACTTTTGTCACATTATTGTGTTAAGGCCGTTTTAACTAATTCTAGAATGTATTTTATTATTGTAATACTACATTACTTTATAGTATTGTAGATAAATATTAATACCAACTGCAATATTGGTGTAGGTAGGTACAAACTAACCTTGTTTCTATTTGTTTTAGGATAAAAATGGGTGACAGGTTTAAAGAGAGTAGAGGTAAAATGTTACTACAACTTTTAAATATACAAAATAAAGAAAATTGTGAACACAATCTGATTAAAGGTGAGTTTTAATTAGTTAAAATTAATAGTATGTAATAAAGGGATAAAAGTAGGTATGTGTTAATCCAGGTTTCCAACTAACCTTTGTCTAGTTTCTTCGCAATCAGTTCAGTAGTTTTTGCGTGAAGAAATAACAAACATACACACACAAACTTTCACTTTTATAATATAAGTAGGTTAATAGAGGCAATATAACAGTTTTTGTGTCACTTTTATTGTGAGTTCATGCAATATTGTTTTTTTTTTTACAGAAGATCACGAGCAGATAATAGAAAACTATTCCAATGAATGTTTGAGTAAGTTTTTATATAAATCATCTCAGTTTATTTTTATTCCTTAGTTAAAAGTACCTGCTTATTAGTTTATGAATAGGTAACTGTTTTATTTCAGAAAATCGAAATAACAATACAATTTTGTAAGGAGGAAAGACGCCGAGCCTATTGCCCATTGCAGTTACAATCCACTTAAAAACAAAGCTGCAGATACTGGGGTGGCTGCTTATGATTCTTTTTCAGAAGATGACGATGACTCTGTAAACGATCCTAACTACAAGTCTAGTTCCTCGAACAGATCATCTAGTTCATCTAGCACTTCTTCTAGCAGCTCTTGGAACTCTTCTACGTCAACTGCAATTACTTATAACCTACAAGTATTACCAAGTAACGATTAAGTTGAACCAGTTTCAATACAGGAATTTGCTGAAATACAAAACGAAGAAAGAGAAGAAACAGTACAAAATGAGAATGAATTAATAAACCAGGATGAAATAGTCGAACAGAATAATTCTTTAAACGAAAGAGAAGATAATAGTAATATTAAGAAAGGTAGAAAGCGCGTTGCAAGAGTTGAGGAGTGGATTTCTAATAAAGCGAAAAAATTGCGAAATACTGGTGTTTCAAGATCTAAAACCAAGAAAATTGAACCAGCGCGTTCTTTAAAACCTTGTGGCGATAAATGCAAAATGCAATGTTTAACTAAAATAGAAGACGTCAACCGGAAGAGATATATTGTTAAATATTGGGAATTAGGAGATTAATATCTCCTTCAAAGAAACTTTATAAACAGCTTTACCAAAGCTATAGTGTCCGCATTTCGTTTTTCTGGAAAAGAAAAACCTAGCGGTTATAAGTAATAATGCTTTCTATTTTGAAGTTGACAGTGAAAAGATACGGGTCTGTAAGAATTTTATCATGGCCACGTTAGATGTGAACGACCGCGTTTTAAGAACAGTTTTTCAAAAGAGAGAACTAGGTTTTGTTGAAATAGAAAAACGAGGTAGACATGGCCATCATAAAAAAGTAGATGATTCGGTTAAGCAAGCAGTCAGAGATCATATAAATTCTATTCCACGCATTGAAAGCCATTACATCCGGAAGAATACTAGCCGAGAATTTATCGACGGTGGAAAGTTCCTCAAGTAGCTTCAAAGATTAGATTTAATAATAAGAAATAAATATAAATAAATAATATTATTTGAGTTACATTGTGTTTCATTTCATAAATTATGTTACAATATAATGTAAAAAAGTGTCACATTTTGGGTTCTTTTTCAGTTTTTTTTTAAATTAAAAAAATCCATTCCATTCATAAATATATTTTTACATTCTGCAAATAGCTTGATAAATCCTTTGTTGATTAAACTAGTTTAAAGCTCAAAATCTGTAACCTGAAAGTCGCATTAACATTTGTTTATTAGAAAATAATTTAAATCGGCTTTTTCTCAAAACTTGTTTTCGGCGTGTTACGACAGTTTTTTAGAGGATGTGCGATATGATTCGCGGCCATCATAACAAATGTGTATTTCCAGAATTATAATCATTACAATAGAATATTCTCTAAGTTAGAATTGATCTATTGAATGACTTTCATGAAATCATGACTTGCAAGAAACGTAAGAAAATTTGAATTTCGCGGGCTATCTTTGCGAATCCACCATAATAATAATATTACTGTGATGCCCATACCTAAAATCTTCTCGGCTAACTAATTTACGTTAGCCAACCAACATCAAGGTACCTATACTTTGCGAGGTGTGCTGTGCTACGCGCGTATCAGCCGGCGGCGCATCGCACCGCGGTTGTCACCACCAGTCAACCATGAACATTGCGTTCCTTAAAATAAAGTTCAAAATAAATAACCTAATGCCAACCTGAGACGTGTCTGCCCGCTTTTATGCGCTCTCGTTTATAAACAAAGCATTGGTAAGCAGCGTAGCACAATTTTATTCATTCCTCATTGTAATAAGCTGAGCGAATTAGATACATAGAGCACCGCATAGTGTAGTTTGATGTGGAGTAGTAGGTACTTATTCCTATTATAAATAATACTATTAAACACAGCATAAGGGTAAGCCTTATGCTGTGTTTTCATCCAAAAAAATAGGAATATTCAGTTCGTTTTTAATTAAATGAAACAATATGCAATTTACTTAGATATATCTATATAATGATAGTAACTTCAAATTGTTATTTTGTATAAGTATCAATAACTTGTAATTTGTTCTTAGTTCAGTTTCTTCTAATCTTCAGTTTTATCTGCAACAGTGGTGGTACAGTTTTATGTTTTTATTCTAGCGACTGGTGAAAGCTTTTGAATATTTTTCGTCTTACTTAATGAGGTACCTCCCTTGCGTTTAATATATCATGTGAACTCAATTCATCCGCGATTGACTGATTAGTGCTTCCAATGTGCTTTCTTTTCTTCTTTGTTTTAATTTCGCTCAATTCTCTGTCAGTAATTTCACCGTCTGCTTCATAATCACTTGATAAACCTTTTCAAAAAATTCTGTTCTAACATTCACTTTACAAATAGTAAGTATTGTTAAAAAAAAAACCGGCCAAGTGCGTGTCGGACCACGCACAATGAAGGGTTCCGTAGTTGGAATGAATTTATCGTAAGAACAAACTTAACTTTGTAATTGAAAAACATGTTCTCCCCTATGGAATATATGGGAGAACATGTTTTTGCAACCGCAAATTTAAGTTGGTCGATTATTACTCGTAAACTTGTAAAGCCCACTTAAGTGTGATAGTTTTCCTGTAAACTTCGTTATAATATATATAAGTACTAATGCCGTGACATTTGAACTTCTAACTACAACCGTTTAGTTGGTAGAGGGTGGGGACACTTGACTCTAACGAAAATAGCTTGATAGGTCACGAACGGTTTACTTAATCAAAAAACGGTCTTCGCAAACCCCTAATATTTTTAAAAGACCTATCCTACGATATCCCACACTATGGGAAGGACGGAAAAAAAACTACATGTACCTATTTTTCAAAATTTTATTTTACCACTTTTTCGGCGTCATTAACTTGTATACTCATGCCAAATTACAACTTTCTAGTACCAATAGTTTTTAAGCTAAACCGCGGACAGACAGACGGACATGGCGAAACTATAAGGGTTCCTTGTTGACTACGGAACCCTAAAAAAAGAAAGAAGAAACTAAGTAGTATTTATTAATGTTTGTTGAAATCACATTTTTTTTTTTAAATTACTTACAGTTGCTAAGTAGTCCAGAGTCTACAGAACCATATGAATTGCTGTTTTCAGTCAAACTTTCCATCCATTGCTGAAAACAACAATATACCTAATATTATAGAATATTTTTTATTCTATTTCAAACTATGAAGCTACGCGTCTGCGTCGGTAACGACGGAGCTTACGGAATTGCTTGGTTTGTATTGATTCCCAGCCAGATGATGTCGAAAATCGTCATCTAAGTGCAATAGATAATTAGATATAAGTACAGCTTCTGTAATTGGTAAGCAGATTTTTAAATTTGGTAAGGTGATAGTTTTTTAATTATTTGATAAAAAAACACTTTTGTCTTCTAATGGATATTTGGAAATAAATCTTATCTAAATAATTAGATATAAATTTGAAATAAATGGTACAACTGAATTTGTATTTGTATTTGCTATGGTTGCGAAGATATTTAAAATCCTGCTGGAGTAACGTATGCACGATTGCTGTATCTCGGAATTGACTATATGGATGATTGTAATATTTGTACATGACATATGGCTAATTAGTTACGCAATAAACGAATAAGAAGTTAATAACGTTTAAGTTTAGTCTTTGGGGCGCATAATGGAAGTGCTAGGACCTATTAAAGCAATTTTCTATTTACTGAAATAACTTCAATACGGTTCATTTTAGTGGATTCGTATATTGCGTAACAAATTAGCCAGATCTCATGTACAAATATTACAATCATCCGTATAGTCAATTCCGAGATACAGCAATCGTTAAACACCCGCTTACTAATTACAGAAGCTGTATATCTAATTATCTATTGCACTTAGATGACGATTTTCGACATTATCTGGCTGGGGTAACGCACACTTCCCATTTGTGATAATTCGCGACGACCGTACACTCGCTCCAATGCCGACGATATGGATGCGTAGTTCTCATATCCGTATTTTGATGTATAATAAAGCATAATAACCTATAACTATCTAATTAATAAAGTATTATGTTAAGACTATAAACGACATCAAGGTGGCGGTATTGGTTAAGCGACTGGCTTCGGTGCTACCACGGCGGGTGGTCGCGGGTTCGATTCTCGCATGATATCATTTGCTGTTATGGACCCTACAGCTACCTCCCAGTAAATGTAGAAGGTACGAGGGCTGCCTTTTAAGTGTCGTTTGCAAACCTCCCGCAATTATTTAAAAAAAAAACATATGGCTTTTTATCTTTTTGAATTTAGAATTCGAAAACAAAAGAATGTTTTATTTTTTGCAAGTCAAGGCAAGTCGGTTGTAAAAATGGAAATATCAAAGGAAAATATGCATGCGATAATTTTCTACAACTTTCAAAGGGGATTAACGCGACTTCAGTGCTTTGAGGAGATCACTCCTGTGTTTAGTGATGCAGCACCATGTCTTAGGACTGAGAACGGTGGTATTTAGAATTTCAACATGGGCACTCTAGCTTCAGTGACAAGCCACGTGAAGGTCGTCCAAAAACCGCCATGACGCAAGAGAATATCGACGCCGTGCGGCAGCTAATCGTCGAAGATCGTCATGTGACATACCGTGAAATAGAGGCAGCCGGGGGCATTTCAGGGACTACTTTTCCAAAAATCCTGCACGAAGAACTCGGCGTAAGAAAGTTGATCTCTCGTTGGATACCACATTTGATTAGCGACGACCGAAAGCAGTCCGTGTTAGATAGATGGTGTCGCAAAACTCTGCAGCGATTCAACCGACGAGAGTCAAAACACGTTTATGATATGCTTAGTGGTGACGAGTCTTGGATACTTCAACTTAATGAGACGAAATTCAAATCTTGTTTAAAACGCACACTATGTAGGCAGGCATATTATAAGTTGGGGGATTACATCACTGATAAAAATGCTTGGCTCATTGCTGGTCCTGCTCCACAACTAATTGACATACACACTGATTAACATTTTGAAAATACTGATGGAGCTGCTGAAGATTGTAAGACCATTTTTGTATTGTATAAACTCAATTTCCTTTGTAAGTATTATATAATTGCATAGCACAGGTGTGAGTACTATGTACTAAAGAGCTACCATTTACCGGGTAATATGTAGTATTTCATTGACTTGAATGTGCTCTGGCGGCTGTGAGTATATCATGCTCACTCAAATGTCTCGCTGATGGTGGCGTGTGTGTTGGATCATTTAGCTCCCTTCAAAATGGTTGAGCTGAATGGTGCTGATCCATGCGTCATGTTCGTGAACGGGCGCCGTCAGTTGGGACTGGTCATCTCTTAGCTGCCATGGCTTATTTTAATTTATTTTAAGTTTTTTAATGATTCTTTTTTTCTTGTTTTTATTACGGACGCTTTTACGAACGTGCACGTCTTATTACATTGTTCTCACATGCATAATTTCAAAATGAATGATGTAACCAATATTTTTTATCAATTTTTTATTTTATTTAAAAGAGTGTCCGTGGAGTTTCTTGCCCGTTCTTCTCTATAGGTACCTAACCTACTACGCTTTGGAATGGGCAACTAGCTTCATATTTTTGACTGACCGACCCCTTGACAATTCAAAAGTGCCTGTAAATGGTTTAATTGAAATAAATGCTTTGAGTTTGATCCAGATTCCAAGCAGCAGTCAACTGTCTGGGTCTTCCAAGATAAGCCAAAACCGACCAAAGTCATACGCTCACGGAGCACTAACAAATGGTTGCCTCGTTTGTGGCAACGGGTGGTCACGTCGCCACAAAATTGTACTAGAAGATCGCAAGAAGGCTAACGCTGACTGGTATACTTACCACTGTTTGTTTGCCAGAAGTCTTCACAGAGTTTCGAAAAAAAAACTCTAGACGTCGTATGATACTGCACCATGACAATGCAAGTTCGCACACCGCCCGCGATACAAAGATGTTTTTGAGCACCCAAAATGTCGAAATTTTAGATCACCCGACTTACAGGACAGCCCTGACTTGAGCCCTAACGATTTTTTTACGTTCCCCAAAATTAAGCAGTCTACGTTAGACGTTCGTTCATCCCCGCCTAGTTTGTCTTCGTGGTCTACGTTTCAGCTCACTCGAAGAAGCTGTTGACGCATACAAATTGGCCATTTTGACTACCCCCACTTCGGAGTGGAATAAATGTGTTAAAAACTGGTTCGAACGCATGCAAGTGTATTAATCGCGGAGAATTCTTTGAAAAACAATAAATGGTATTAATCTATTAGATTGCCTATACTTATTTCAAACGACACAACATTTAAGGCAGCCCTCGTAGGTATTATTAAAATATGAATAATGATAATGATTCGGCAACAATGAATCTGAGTACTTAGTCAACAAGTGAGAGGGGCAGACAAGACCATGACCACGAGTTTCATTCTGTTCTGCTGTCCGATGAAAGTGGAAAGCCTAAATCTCTGGCTAGCCCGCTTACACCATCGACAGGTCACTGTTTATGCGTGTGGGCCACTCCTGCAAGGGTTCCCTCTATCTGGCAGAATCTTTATGCTCCGAAATTGATTCGGCATAATCTTCACGAGAATATTTTAAAGGCATAAAAAATAATAGTACCTATGATTATTGTTTGGGCGAATGCAAATAAGTATGTTCAAATTTAAGATGGCAGAATTTTATCTGGAATAATTTTATTAGGCATAATGCCATTTCTATAAAATATCATTTTAAATCTTACATTAAATTAAAATGACAGAAACAAATCGCTGCAAAACCGACTCCACGTATTCTTGTCTGCCCTACTCCTAGAGTGTAATTTAAGCGGCGAGGCGGCCTGCGAGCTGAGGAGCAGGTGGTTTTCATGCTCACCGCCACGCGCCGTGGCTGAGGTCGGCAGCAAGCCGAAACTGCGGTAGTGAGCGTTAAAGCCATCTGCGACGATAAGCTCGCGTGGGACCGCCCGGAGCCGTGACAGAGACCATGCCTGCTGCTTGCATGGTGTATGCTTGCATGTTTGTGTGAACTTTCTGCGATAGGATGGTTCTGCTTTTTAATTCTTATAAAAATGAAATTTATGCCTAAAGATGATTCTGACTTACAAAATTAACGAGTTTTGAATGTATGATAAATGAAATGTGTACCTATGCCAAACGATTTTCTGCGAAATGAAGTTTATGCTGAGCAAACTAATAATATTATGACATAAAAAGTTCTGCTATAAAAGGTAGACCCCTCCTACCCAGCATTACTTAGAGCAGCAAATCAAATTCTAATTAAATTCTCAGTAGTATACAAAAAGAACACGTGGAATACCTTTTCAGGCGGAATCAAGCGATCTGCTTTTTTCATGAACGTAAAATTTGCTTTTTGTCCAAGGTCCACTAAATGTCTTGTTACTTCTGTAGTTGACATGGCCTTTGTCAGCATGCCTTGCAGTGTTTTGGGATCTTTATCAAGTAACCCCGGAAACATTATAGCCAGTGGTTTCATTTGAGGCCCATCTTCGCATTCTACCTAAAAATAATAAGCCGTTTTCACACAAGTTTGGTACATTATGTAAATAAAAAGATAAATTATTATTTACAAGTTGTAATACTTCCTCCTCGTCAGACACATTAGCAGATCTTTGGTTTTCTATTTGGGATGTCTGCAATATGTCTACCCATTCGGAGTCTTTCGCTAACAGAGCACATAAAGGTGGAGTTGGTTTTTTCACAGCTTCATTTCGTCTATTTCTTTGCCTCTGTAAATTCTATTTAATACAACTTAAATTTAGGATAAATAAAGAACATCTCTTTTTAAAAATATTTCTGCAATAAAGAATTCCCGCCGCCCGCGCCCGGTAAGTACCTAAATGCTTTAAATTATTATAACTGCGTCTTATATTTGGAGCCGAACCCTTACGTTAGGCCCCGATACCTATCTTTCCTTAAATTGTTGTTTAGGATTGTCACTGTAGCTCATAACAGCCATATCTGTGATCCCTAATGAACCTGTTAAGTTTTAAACTTGAATATTTTTTCTAGGTAATTAATAATAATTCAACATCCGATTCCAACCGATATGGATACGAATACGATGTACCCGCCTAGTCCGCTTAAGTGGTAGTTTCTTGATTTATTTAGGTACAGGTTATTTATAGGTACCTACAACAGATACTGTAATAGTCAAGCCACCAAGATACCATTATAACAACTGTTACCTACTGAGGTTCCTGGATTTGTGGTTGCAAAAGTATTTTGTTTTGGCCTTTTGTATTTCTTATTAGAATCACTGCTCATTTTGTAGATACCATACTGTGAAAATAATTACTTTTTTGAAGCCAAAACAAGCTGTGTTCACAGGCTGTGTTGTAGTTGACGTGACAACATATTGACAGTCACAGAGTCTGAAAGTGGTAGACAATTTTTAGTGTTTTTTTATAAAGAAACAAAAAGTTTTGCTGGTGTTATTTATTATCTCAAAATACATTTATAATCACCAATCAAAAATTCAATGTTATCCTTAATTTACCATTTGTAGGAAAATCTAATGGATATTTTATAATCTTTTGTTATTAGATCTATGAGTAATCATCATCCTCTTCATCGTCAATTCTAGGTCCAGGGGGAGGCGGCACATATGGCTGTGGAGCTCCCTCCGCCCCCACTAATCCTTGTTGCTGTAACAGTAACCATTGTTGTTGCTCTTGCTTTGCTTGTTCTTCTCGGGCCTGAAATTTATAATTAATACAAGTAAATTATAGAATAGCTTTGTTTCAGATTAGTAACTTTTAGGTTCCCGGTTTAGGCCTTGAAATTAAAAGGGAGGGTCTGGATTTATGCTTTCGCGGTTGCACAACGACATGCTTCGCTTTGCTTTGCTTGGTAGTATAGATGCAGGCCTACCCTGCCACCTCCTTCAGAGGTGGTAGGGTGGCGGGGTCTTGAGGGAGAGCGCAGCAGTCGTGTAGATCCTCAAGGCAAGTCTGGCGGATGCACCTTCCCGTGGTTGCCACCCCGTTATTGGTCTAATTCCTTAAGAAATAGACGTAACTAAAACCACCAGGCGTCATCGCATCCCTTTCTTTTCTTTCCCGTCCTACCCCAAATCCCGTAAACCCATCCCACATTATCCTATCTCTATTCCAACTTCTCCTAATTCCGCCCTTCCATTTCCACTCCTAACCGCGACCCCCTGTGACTGGGTGGTGGCGGGCTCGGCCGTCACTAAATTGAGCTGATGACGAGTAGGAGAGAACAGTCGCCTGCGCTAGGACCTGCGCAGTTGAGCGCCGTGAGCGGGGATGAAGGAGTCCTGGGGGGTTGAGCCGAGCGGCTCTGGCTGTAATGTGTCCGTAAGGCAACACGCCCTCTTTGGTCCCGATTTCAAGCGAAACGGTGGCCCTACCCAATAGCCAGGGGTAGGTAAATGGCCACAGTGTCCCGTCAGAGGGCCACAGGCGAGGTGCGTGAGGTCCGCTGAGGTCGTCCTCGGACGGCCGAAGCGGTAGGTAAAGGTCATGCTGACGGTGTAAGTGAGGGTTGATCAGTTCGTTGGGGGTGGGCCTTTCGACCCCCTACGCCAGCCCGATCAAGCACCCGATGTCGCACTGTAAACCAGCCTTGCGCCCCTATATCTCTCTGGTAGTCTTAACGATCTTAATAGTAAGACGTTCCCAGTTGCGGGCTCCATGGAGGGTGGGAGCCAGAGAGATGAAGTATATTTTCAAACTATAACATGGATATTTTAAGGCCTGTTAAAGATTCAGCATGTGGAGAAGAGGCGAAAGCCAATGAGACTCCCAAGGGAGGTGCTTGCACTTCCCTTGCCCCTGGTGGCCTTGCAGCAAACGCTGCGGGTACCAGCGCGGGCACTGGTCCGGCTGTGGCGAGAACCACAGCTAAGACCAAATCCAAAAAGTCCCAAAATAAACAAAGGACGTCGGCGCTGATTGGGACCAGTACTGACCCTTCTAATGCAAAGTTGGAAACCAAGGCGACGATTCATACCACTGCCGGTCTGACCCCTTCCATACAGACCCCATCGCCGGTTAACACTGGCACTGGGCTCTCTACCAAACATCCTCCTCCTCCTGTGGGTCCTCAATCCTCCACTCATCAGGCGGTCGTCACCGGTCAAGCGGAGACGGCCACCTGCACCGAGGACGCGTTCTCGCGCGCCTGGCAATTTGTGCCGAAACGCAAGGGCAAGGGTAAACGCACTCAACAAGCCCTTCGCCCTTGCACCGACCCTTCAGGTCCAACCGATGCCCCGTTACAGGGCAAGAAGAGGGAAAGGCTGACGAGGAAGGAGCGACGTCAAGCACTGCGGAAGCCTGGAAAAGGCTCCCGCAAGACACAAACACCTGCAGCTAGCTCAGCAAAACCGACGGGCGGCCAGCTGAATTTCTCCGCCGGTAAACGGTCACAGGGAGAGGCCGGCACCAGCCGACCAGCGCCTAGTCAACCGTCAACCAGCGCTCCCGAGAAACCAGCTGTAGGTAAAAGTACACAGCGACCCGATTGGAAGGATCAGGCCGCGGCCAAGCGAGCTCTCAACGAGACCTTATCACCTCGTGGAGAACATAAGCGGCCGCGTCTTGATCAATCCAATAAGGTCGGCCAAAGAAGCTACGCCCAAGCTGCCAGCGCAACCCTAGACGTCGCGATCACCTGCGACCGCACGGGGATCCTCAGCAAGGACGTATCGGACCAGGTACTCGCTGCTATCCAGAAGCAGATCATCATGGAGGCCTGCTCCCCTATACATGCCACCCCAGGACCAACCTTCAACGCCAAGCCGCTGTTCGCCGGGGGGGTCATCAAACTGTGGTGCGGTAACGACCACACCTTAGCCTGGCTAAGGAAGACAGTCTCCGGTCTGACTCTCTCAACTAGCACCTCGCTAGTCGTCGTGAGCCAGTCGGAAATTCAGAAGCGTGCACGGTGTGGCATCGTGGTCCCGGATGAGCAGGGGGTCTACGATGAGTCGACCAATATTGGCCGTGCTCTGAGCTACCAGAACCCTTGGGTGGATATCAAGAGGTGGGTACTGCTGCACGCTGATAAACAAGCCTCGGCGTGGTTCGTAGTGGTCGGTGTACCAGTGGACCAAATCCCGATTCTGATGGAGGTCGGACGCCGCCTCTCTATTGGTCTAGGGGCGGTGTACGTGAAGTTCCAGGGTCGGAACGGTAGGTTCACAGACGTGCCACAGGGTTGGGATCCCGCCACGCGAACCGTCTGCGAGGCGCTGGAACTGCCGCAGGCACCTGCAGGGGAGTCCACTCCCCCCTCAAACAACCCGGAAGCGTCCGCGGCTGAACCTGCTGCTGCAGAGTCGGCCGCCCATGCCGCCGCCACCGTGGGTGCCGTCCCCTCATCGGGCGAGGAGCTGGACGACATGATCCTGTCCCCGGCTTCGGGCCCGGGAGAGGACGGCTTTGACGAGGGTGACCTATTTGCTGGGCTTAGACTTGGGGGGGATGAAGAGGGTTCGACCAGCGATGGCGTCCCCTTCGTCGGCCTGTAAAGTCCTCCAGGCAAACCTCCACCACAGTCAGACCGCGACGGCTCAGCTTCGCAAGTGGCTGGAGGTACAGCACACGGCCATTGCCTTAATCCAGGAGCCGTGGATTAGGGCCGGCCGCATACAAGGACTCTCCAATCTTGGCGGTAAGCTCCTATTCACCTCAGATCACGAACACCCCAGATCGTGCATCTATGTCACAGGTAACCTTAAAACACAGCTCTTAACTGACTTCTGTTGCAGAGATGTCTCTGCAGTTAAGCTGCTTATACAGCGCGACGATGCCATAGAGGTGGTGATTGTTTTTGTCTCGGCCTACATGCCCGAGGCGGAGGCGCCGCCTCCCCACGACCTCGCCCGTCTCGTGAGCCATTCCGAGAATTGTGGGTTCGAGGTCGTCATCGGGGCCGACGCAAATGCACACCACCAACTGTGGGGTATGGACACGCAAAATGAGAGGGGTAAGGCCTTGGTTGCTTACTTATTCTCGACTAACCTATCCCTACTAAACACTGGCTCCGAACCAACTTTCGTAACCAGGCGAAGCCGCACAATCATTGATCTCACTCTGGCAACAGAGAGCGCGGCGGAAATCATCACCGGTTGGCAGGTATCCAAAGAGGCCTCCTGCTCTGACCACAGATGGATCCGCTTCGACATCCAGGTCTGTGTGCCCCCTACAACGCCACGGCGCCACCCGCGTAACACGGATCGAGCCACCTACAGACGCAATCTTGACTGCAAGCTTGCGAAAATAAACAACCCGTCGACATGGACGGACACGACACAGATTGAAGTACAAGTAAGCCATCTTACTAAATCAATCATAGACAGCTATCAGACTGCATGCCCAGAGACCACACCGCGGAATACACCGGGTAAACAACCCTGGTGGGGCGCGGATCTGGAACGCAAGCATAGCAAGGTAAGAACTGGTCTGAATAGAGCTATGAACACATGTGCGGATGAGGACTGGGATAAATACTATGCGGCCAAATCCAGCTACAAAAAATGCATCAGATTGAAGCATCCCGAGGTGCTTCTGCCTCGGGATGGCGCAAGTTCTGTGGCAGCATTGAATCCTGTCAGCAAGCAAACCGGGTAAGGAAGGTGCTGGCGCAACAGTATACTCCTGGGCCCACCACCCTTCGCAAACCGGATAACACATTCACGACGTCACCTGAAGAAACAAGACGCGTCCTAATTGAAACTCACTTCCCAGGTTGCGTCTTCGCGCAGGTAATTGACTGGCATGATGAAACTCAAACACCATCAGATAATGATTGGCGCTACACACACAGGGTGATCACGTTGGAGAAAATCCATCCGGAGCTTCCATCCTTTTAAGGCAGCTGGTCCAGACGGTGTGTTCCCCGCCTTATTACAGTGGGGGGGAGCTGCTGTTGCAACAAGATTGGTGCCATTAATGAGAGCATGCCTGGCCTTTAGATATGTTCCCAAAGGATGGAGGGAAGTGAAAGTCATATTCATCCCAAAGCCAGGTAAGGGTGATTATACAGACGCCAAATCGCACCGACCAATAAGCCTGACCTCCTTTTTACTAAAGACTCTGGAAAGGCTTTGTGATAGGGAACTGAGGGACGGCGCTCTGATAACAATACCGCTACATAGTAATCAGCACGCATACAGCTCAGGTAAGTCGACCGAATCTGCTCTTCATCTGGTGGTCAGCCAGATAGAGGAAGCGATCCATCATAAAGGCACCTGCCTGGGCACTTTTATAGACATCGAAGGTGCCTTCGACAAAACCAACTTCTCCAGTATCAACAGTGCCCTCTCCAGACATGGAGTGGAACAGGTACTAACGGACTGGATTACGAATATGCTAAGCAAGCGAGTGGTTCGCCTTGAGGAAGAGCAGCAGCTGGCCATGATAGCCAGAGGCTGCCCCCAGGGAGGGGTGTTGTCCCCTCTTCTATGGAATCTGGTGATTAATGACCTCATCACCAAACTCAACGCCGCTCGGTATTACACAATAGGATATGCAGACGACCTCGCAATCCTGGTCTCGGGGAAGGTGACGGGAACGATCTGCAACCTCACTCAGCAAGCACTACGTATTGTAGAAAATTGGTGCAGGGAATTCGATCTATCGGTGAACCCCACTAAAACCGAACTAGTCATGTTTACCCACAAACGAGCTATGGGCCCTTTCCGCCTGCCCAAACTGTTCGAAGCTGAGCTTCAGTTAGCCAGCCAAGTCAAGTATCTCGGGGTCATATTAGACAGTAAGCTGAACTGGAGCAGTCATTTAGACAATAAGCTAAACAGGGCCTGCATCACCTTCTGGCAGTGCAGGAGAATGATAGGTAAGAAGTGGGGCCTATCCCCCAAAATAATACTATGGCTGTACACTGCTGTGATACGCCCCATGATAGCCTACGCTGCCGTGGTCTGGTGGCCCCGCACCCAACTGGTTACAGCCTCCAACAAACTACAACGCATGCAAAGACTGGCCTGCATGGCGACCACAGGCTGCATGAGGACTACTCCGACTGCTGCAATGGAAGCCTTGTTGGGACTACCACCGCTGCACCTGTTTATACAGCAAGAAGCGTCGATGGCGGCAATACGCCTAAACGCAGCAAATCTCTGGGGTAAGAGAGATACACAACACACCGCGCTGCTTGAGGGACTCTGCAAGGAGTTCCCCATTGCGAAAGCCATAAATGACCGGGTACCCAAACAATTTATCTTTGATAAAAAATACAGAATCCAACTTCACGAGGATCGCCGTTGTGAGGCTTGCGCCCAACAGAGCTGCGCATCTTCACGGATGGATCCAAAACAGGTAGTGGTACAGGTGCTGGAGTCTTCTCGGAGGACCTCAACATCCACATAGCTACACCATTGGGTGTCCTTAACACGGTATTCCAGGCCGAATGCATGGGTATTTCTCTTGCCGCTTCGGCTATTCTGGCGAGGGAATTGAAGGACCACTCGATACGCATACTCTCAGACAGCATGGCTGTTCTGCAAGCGCTGAACAGTCACACTGTGGACTCTGGACTTATATACGAGTGCCACCAGCGCCTTAACCAGGTGGGTGACCTCAACAAAATAACCATTCAATGGATCAAAGGACACAGCGGTTCGCTGGGGAACGATGCTGCAGATGAACTTGCCAGAAGGGGATCGAGCCTGGCACCAGTGGGGCCCGAACCCATCGTGCCACTCCCCTTCGGTTACCTACGCACTCTGGTAAGGAAACGAACTAGGGATCAGCATCAGAAACTATGGTCGGACCAAGGCGAGTGCAGACAGGCTAAGGAGGCACTACCTTCAATCGATGGCCGCCTCACGAAAAAGGTTCTTCGACTAACTAAACAACAGCTGCGTGTGGTTACAGCAGCTATTACTGGCCATGGGTCATTTAATAAACACCTTTTGTCATAGGGGTCACAAACAGTCCGCTCTGCAGAGCCTGCATGGAGGACGACGAGACAGCAGCTCATGTGCTGTTAAACTGCCCGGTGGTCGCCACTTACAGGGCAAAGTACTTCGCTAACCCAGGTACCCTACGCGAGATTGCCAATAATACCAAGGCGTTGCTGGCATTCTTTGAGGAGCTGGGGTGGATTGAATAACCGATTTTTTCCCACCTGTACGCAAAATACGCGCTTTGACGTGGAGTTGCGGAAACCAGCCCGTATTACCTATTACCTAGGCCTTGAAATAGACAGGGAATCATTTCCCTGATATACGTTGCTTTATTTGGGTGTGTGTGTGTTTGGATAGAGATTTTATTAGGAACTGCAGGGGCCTGCAGAGCATGCGTAGTTCATACAAACATAATACCAAAATAATTTGTAAATCAAACATATTCTTAAGGTAGGGTGTATTTATTCCGACTGGATTACAGAATATCTAGGGTTCCAAATAGGGACAAGATATGACGAATTTCATTTTTTTTAATTACGATTGTATGAACTACGCATGCTCCACCGGCCCGTTAAATGCTTCTATTTAGTCAAGACGCACACCTGCGCCCTGAAATGTAACACAGTAATGTGATACATTTTCAACTCTACATCATACACAGTTATCCATAGATTCATTCAGTGTAGTATTCATACTTATTTATTATAGTTTTTCTTAAAAACACTTAGGCTCTGACTTGCTATGATACTTGTCAACGAACCAAATGTGTTAAAATGTCATATCCTCCCTATTACTGCCATACCTTGCAAAACATATTTGTCGTAAAAAAAAAAGTTAAGACCGTAAAGCATCTTTATATATTATAATTATAGTATTTCTTATCATTTTCTAAGTTGCTGACTAGGTACTGCTTCTCAAATGAAAATTAGATTTGAAAGGCATGCATGTTGTTTTGATGGATCAAGAAGATCCTAATAGCTATTAAATTGGATAAAATATCACAATGTTATTGTGGTGTTCAGTGTTATTCTGGAGAATCTACAATGATTGAAATGCCTGAGATCATTTCATTCATGTAATGGGGTGGTTACACATTTCAAACTAAATATCAAAACTATTAGTACCTAGCTATTTAGTTACCTTGGCAAATAGTTCTTGTTGCTGTCTTAGCAATTCTTCTTCTGGTATACCAAGATTCTCAAGTCTTGTGCTTTGTCGTCTTCTCTTTGCTGCAACAGCTTTGCAATCTTTCAATACGGCCTCCGCTTCAAGAGTATAGTCACTAAAACCTAATCTGTCCAGTGCTGCAAGAAAATTATTTGATTAAGTTTTTGCTTACATACATACTTAGTACAAAAAACAATATTTAAACTATTGTCTATTAGAAATTAGAATTATAATAAGTGTTTTGGAACAAAACAGTAACAACTCACCTGTGAGTACATGTTCTGCATTGATTGTCTTTTTGTTACTCTGATTGCACACTTCGTTAGCCTCTGAACTTAATAAATGGATAAATTCCGTGCAGCAGTTAAGAATTAATTCCCGTGACTCAAAGGCTACACGCACGGAAGGGACCAACTCTTTTATCATTTTATTGATGCTTGCTCTAGGTAGAGTTAGTTCGTCTTCCTCTGACGGTGGTGGGCATAATTCTCTTTCTGGACTTCCCATTTTTGGCTTGATTGGGGTCTTTATAATTTGATTTGGTTATAATTTAGGCAATCGTAAATATTAAACTACTCTTGATAATAAACAACACTTTTTCTCACGACGATTGATTGTTTGTGGCCGCTTTCCGAATTACAACATAATCGCTCACAGGCACGGCTGGTAATCATGGAACAAAAAAGCCTGGCATTAATAGACGTATTTTGTCTATGGGTGTAACGACTCAAAGTGACAATCGCCCCTCGTCCCTTTCCCCTTTGTCGCCCATGCAATGGACGCCATATTTGTTTGTTGTAAGTCTATGATAGTCTGTGGTTGTCTTCACCCCGCCCACCCGCCATTACAGTTTTTTGAAGTTTTACGTTGATTATTTTCTATTTATCCTCTCAAATTTAAACCTATAATAGTGTAACTACAACGTGCAGTATGTTCCTATGAATGTGCACTTGCTGTATTGTGAATTGCGCTAATAAATGAAAGGACGTTAAATTATTACGATTTCCCAAACGTGAGATAGGACTCAAGTGGCTAGTAGTGTATTAACTGAAGAATTGTGAAACCTGAGGGCAGAGGATCTTCACAAGCGATAAGTCTGTCAAAATCATTATGAACAGTATAAAACGATAATGAATCATCGTCACGACCAACGCGAGGACTCGTCTTCTTGTTGGCGCCTATCCCACACGGTTTTCCAATAGCGAAATCAGCAGTGGCACTCCTAGTCCTCGGTTACAAACTATGGATACTGACCACACCACTGGTAAGTACTTCAATAATATGACTATAAAAATACAAATTTTCTTACATATTCCTCTTAAACTTAAATGACTAGTGCATCATGTGTACAAAAATGGGTTTCAAAACTTAATTTTCCACTGTGGTATTTCACACTCAAGCCATACATTTTAAAGAAAATAAAAAGTATCCTTTATCTATTGTTCATTATAAAAACTCATATTGTGTAACTAACATTTTTTCTGTCCAGTATAATAAGACAATAACTTGATATTATCACATAATATTTTGTAAAGCATAAACATAGTAATTATTTAGGGTTCCATACCCAAAGGGTGCCAACAAGACCCTATTACTATGACAGCAGTCCGTCCATCAGTCCGTCTGTTCAATCACTCCATAATTGAAATATTATTTACAATACAATACAGGGGTGATGATATTCCAATATAATTGAATATTCAAGGTGTATGTTAAATCTATCCTTATAACATTCCAGTCATTATTTCCAGATGATATAATAACCATCAATGGCCACTGATGATACATGATCCACCCCACCTAATAAAGGGGTTAAGAAATAATTTGATTACCAAAAATATAAAATATCCAAATGGAATGATATTGTGCATGTCTATAAAACGGACTGCAATCATGCACAAATGCGATTGTTACGCAAATTGAATGATGAAAACGTAATTCCAGGAAAAATTAAGGTAATTATTCTTATTGAATTGAGAATGTTTACGAAGATGGTTGTTTAAGGATACCTAGTCTGTATGGTTTAATCACAATAATCATGCATAAACGGCTGTACTGATTCATAGGATTAATGTTATTTATCAATATTTCAATGTGTTTAAAATTATGTACTTATAATAGTCCATTTTATTGCAGGTTAAGAATTGTTTGAGAGTGTTCAGCAAAACAGTGGCAGCTACTCTTTCATACAATACTCAGTTTTGTAAGTATTTTGCTTGCAATTTAGTTTTCTCACCGTCTGCAAGTACTGTCACTTTAAAATAAGTATACTTAAAGCATGTTACTTTTTGTTGCAGCTCATTAAGCCGATAGCAAGCCAGTCAGCCCAACTTTAAGGAATACGGCAGAAATGGTATCATTTTTTGATGATTTATTTTAAAGAGTGTCCGTGGAGTTTCTTGCCCGTTTTCTGCATTAGACCTACGCTTTGGAGTGGGCAAATAGCTTCATATTTCTGACTGACTGACCCCTTTACAGTTCAAAAGTGCCTGTAAATGGTTTAATTGAAATAAATGCTTTGAGTTTATTGAATGTTTTTTTATTTCCATTACATGACGTTCCTTTTCTAATACACACACACCTCAGGTGTGCTATAGGTACACCTGTCTAGACACACAATCACAACGTCGGCTTGAAATAAAGCAGAACCTCTTTTTTGGAACTCGGTTAAAGGCTTAAAAGGCTAGGTTCCAAAATATTTTGGGCTCGACAAACCTTGGCAAAAAGACCCGGTCTCATAACAACACGTGCGACAAAATGGGTAAAATTAAAAAAAAAATAAACGTCACAATGATACCTTGCACAGATCGTATAGAGATTTTTCTGCTATGGGAGATTACCGTCTGATACGTAGTATCCCTATGTAGTCTGTGCTCACAGGGCTGACATCGATAATTGGCGTTCCGATTAAGATACATTCATACATTGACATTTATAAATCCTATGGACTTGGCATACCTACAAGAAAAACGTGTGTAAAATAAATACACTTTACTGAGAGGATAAAATGGCGTCTACTAGGGTAGCCCTTATCGATATTTCTATGTTATAATATTGATAAAAGATTGTGAGAATGTTTTCATAATGTCACGGTACAATATTTACGGGTAAAAATACCCCCAGTTTTCTAACTTATGCCTTTCATTTGTTTGTTTAATTAAATTGCTTCGTCATTCTTTCACGGCTAAACCGTAGAACCTATTGTGATAGGTTAAAACCTGGAGGACAGATATATACTTACTGCTTTTTATCGACCTAGTATTCTGTAATGGATTTCACTCCATTGTATACTATAAGCAACAAGTTCATCTCGTTGTAGGGATGTGAAAAAAGAATCGATTATATAAAAAATCAATTAAAAATCGTTTTTTTTTAAATAATAATCGATTTTTATAATCGATTTATATATTTTAAAAAATCGATTAATAAAAAATCGATTTCTTTTTCAATGTCGATTTTTTTCACCCGCAACGGCCGCAACGTTTAGGCACCTTCTGGTTCCGGCTTCTTCGGCTCCAGCGGAAAGATTATTTTCGAAAGCTGGTGCCATACTAACAAAGACCTGTACCCACGTAATGCAAAATCAATCCGAATCTGAATCGTTTTGAAACAGATTGCTCCGTAAGTTCGAAAAAAAAAACTGCAGAGCAACGTAAATAACGCAATTAATGTTGTTGAACTGTCAAAATGAAACAGATTTGTCTTTATCGTTTACGAAAATATGTTGCGTAATTAGAAAGCTGGAGCCGAATACTATCAAAACGTTTACCAAAACTTTTGATAGTTTTTAACTTTCGTTGCCCAAAGACTTAATTTATTTATTTTAGACGGGCGAAATGAAAAAAAAAAAAACTTTTTGCCACTTTAATAACTTGTTGTTTTTTTTTTTTAAGATTAATAAAACAGAGCTATGCTTTGATAGTGTGATTACCGATAACACAGGTGTTTAATTTAATCTGTCAACAAAAAATAGCGGAAAAAAACGATTATTTTAGAAAAATCGATTATTATCAATACAAAAATCGATTATTTTTAAATCGATTTTTATACTTGGGAAAACAATCGATTAATTAATAATCGATTTTTTATGTACAATGTCACATCCCTATCTCGTTGCCATTGACATAAATATTTATAAGTCAATGGTACGATATCACGATAATGACAGCTGCGCTGTCAAAAATGACAGTTGTGCTGTTTTGAACATTGACTTATAAATCATATGGACTTGAAATGTTTGACTATAGAAATAACAGATACAAATACGAGGCATATTGACGCCTACATCAAAAAAATACTGCTATCTCTTTTTAACTTTAATAATTTTGCATAAGTGAAACAGGTTATTAGTGTTTTTGACAGTTACTATAATGGCAACCCTACATTTTCTAGTCATTGAAATACCTATTTGCGGCCGGTTCACCATTTTATCCTCTCGCTGTTTGGTACCAAAGTTGGGTACGTCAACTGTCAAATGCTCTTGATTTGTGGTTAAAATTTGTTAATTTTGAAGTTATCTGCTGTGATATTACGTTTGAACTCGACCCTATGGTGGAAATCATCAATAGCAAGATGCCCAATTGCAATATAATCGGATGTGGCATCAAAAGAAGCGGACATCACCCGAAAATAACTTTGCACCAGTACGTACATAAATTTCAGCTGAAATATCTTTATATTTAGACGATAAACAAAAGATTCTGCATTCGTTGAAGAGCTTCAACAGTAAAGCATTCATAATTTCTCTTTTGCCATTATTTTCAACAGTTGTACTTCATGAAATCATTTTCTTGTTATTGAAGGGATAGAGTAGTGCATTTAGACATTTTATTTATCGATAATGCTATTTTATGGTTTTTATTGGTTTTACATTAATTAAGGCGCTACCCCGAGCTAAGTGGCCCTCACTCACATACACAAACAGCCAGACCCGGAACAACCACCACCCGACTTGTAGGTCATACAAATATTTGTTCCGTGCGGGAATCGAACCCGCGACACGCGAATAAAAAATCGTAGCATAGCATAGAAAAAAAAACGGCCGCTTTCCGAATTAGAATATAATCGCTCACAGCGCTGACATCGATAATTGGCGTTCCGATTAAGATATCACAAGTATGACAGCTGAGGGCTGTCAACAATTCGGAACGCTTGTGAACACTGACAGTACTCACTCAACGTCAAAATTGCATATCATATTTCTTTGTTTAGATACCACCCATTTCTTCTTCTTCTTTGGCTATTTGGTGAACGTTAGTCAGAAACACAATTATGAAAATGCCACGTTAGTTTAAAGATAACTGTCATTTTTGACAGCGCTTACGGTGATATTAGTAAAAGGCATGGTCGGCGTTATCGCAAGATGGCGTATGTCATGACGTCATCTATGACGATTCAAGACACAACGATATCGTGCCCACGTTAATACGGAACGGTTGTTAGCGCGCTCAAATCGATTACATCGTAACTCGGAATGCGGGGTTAATCGGAACGCCAATTATCGATGTCAGCGCTGTGAGCGATTATATTCTAAATCGGAAAGCGGCCTCAGATTCAGACTGTCACTACTGTCAGACTGACAAAGAAAATTGTGTGGTGTGGCGGTGCCTTGGTTGTAAAATTTTAGAATAAAACGATAACAGCTACGTTATTTTATATATTGGACTACACAAATTCGCAAAAATGGTTTTTTACTTTACTAGTAACGTAGTAGCTCCACCAGTAACTCTTTTCATGGGTGCTGATAAACATGAAAGTATGGAACTTGTCAATACCTTTCCTTAATCTTGGATTTTATCACAACTGCAGTATTGTTAAATAGAATAACAATAAGTTATACTTCCCTTAACCATGTATCGTTTGCAGATGAAGATTTGATAAAGTGGGGGTGGCCTGAAGATGTGTGGTTCCATGTAGATAAAGTATCATCAGCTCATGTGTATCTTCGCTTAGCACCAGTAAGAATAATGTTTTGCAATTATTTATCTAAGTTACTTTTAAGTTTCCAGTGTAATTCAAACCTTACTTAACTTTCAGGGTCAAACTATTGATGCAATACCAAACTCTGTTTTGGATGATGCATGCCAGTTAGTCAAAGCAAATTCTATAATGGGTAATAAAATGAATGATATAGATATTGTCTATACAATGTGGTCAAATCTTAAGAAAACAGCAGGAATGGAGGTAATTTATGTGACATAAGTTCTATTCTATTTTTCTATAGGCCATAAAAACACTTTTATTTATACAAACCGCAAATTTGCTTGGTAAAGGCATTTTATGATAAACCATAAGTATAGTTCGTACAAATCACTGAATTGAAGAAGTTTTTAGCAGAATATAGTTAAATTACCTATAGGAAAGCATGAAATGATTGAAATTACAATAGAGACAATTACATTAAACCAGTAAAAGTTATCTGATATAGTACTCAATAAAAATAATTATTATTAATCCTTTATTTTCCAGGCTGGACAAGTAGCATTTCATAAAGACAGAGATGTCAGAAAAGTGAGAGTAGCTAAAAGATGTAATGATATTGTTAACAGACTAAATAAAACTAAAAAAGAATCCTTCCCAGACTTGAGAATAGAAAGGGAAACTAGAGACAGGCTAGAAAGAGAAGACAAGAAGAAGCTACTTAGAGACAAGAAAGAGAAGGAAAAAGAAGAAGAAAAGAAAAAGAAGGAGGAGGCAGAGTTGAGAAGTTATTCCACTTTAATGAAAGCAGAAAACATGTCTACTAATTATAATGATGGAAACGATTCAGATGACTTTATGTAACAAACAATAAAACATTTACAATTATTTCTAAATTGGTTTTTTCTTTAATAATAATTAGAGATCGGATATTCGGATGCATATTTACCTAAAGTTAATTTTTGGCTAAGAAATTATGAAAGTGGCTTCTTAATTTATTTTTTCTTATCTTAAATCCCGGAATTCAATAAAATCCGGGAATGCAAAACTAATCGCATACATGGTATGGAAACGACTTATCAGCCCTCTTGTGAAGGTTACTTTTTCTTAACATAAAAAATTATATACCTACAGTAAACATTTTTTAATGAAACTCAAGGCACCGAGTTGTTTTTCACTGTGTGCTGTGCGAATTTGGCAACCTACTTTACAACAGTAGCTAGCATTTTTATAGTCAATAAGTACAAAATTTATCAATTCCGGAATCGCGAGATTTTTGCGATCGATACAAAAGTGAATTCCATAATAGCCAACACCTCAAATTTAGGTAAATATGCATCCGAATATCCGATCTCTAATAATAATACAGCCCAAGTACCCTGTTAGATATAGTACCTACTAACAGCTTAAAACTTTCTAAAAGTAGGTACATGAATATTTGAATGAGTATTTTCAACAAAACAGTGCTTTAGTTTTTAACTATGTTTATTCCAACTGAACTTAATGATTCAACAACCCAGGTTGGGTACTCACAATCAGTATAATACTTGCTAACAAAGTTTTTCACAAACTGTGGGAATGTTCCATTTTCAATGTTCTCCCTCATGTTTCTCATTAGGTTCATCTGTAAAAACGAAAAATTTTGGTATAAACGCATAACAATGCCTGCTGCTTTTAAAATAATTAGTCAGATATTACCTACTTAATTACGATAAGCTGGTAACAAAGTTTTGTGTTGCATAATGTAAATTATTTTGCATATTATTATATAGAATCAATTTTTTCTAACTGAACAGACAGCTATGCTGCTGGGGAGTTTGTTGCGCCACTTCTTCCCAGCTAAAGCACTAGGAAGTGCGTAAGTGTGGGGTGGTCGTTTTGGGGGACTATCTTATTAATATGTAATTTTGATGTTCGAAAAGTGCTGCTTCTCAGCCTAGTTTGAATGAAAAAAACTGGAGAAATCTACAGTACCTGATACGCAATGTTGTGCACAGATATGAGGTGGCAAGCTACAGTCTCCACTGTTACTATGCTGTGTAAATAAGCTCTGGTGTACTTTTTACAAGTTGAGCATGAACAGTCCTTGTCAACGGGATCCAGATCAGCTTCATAAATTTTTTGTTTCAAGTTCAATTGACCATTTGGAACAAGAGCACAGCCAAATCTCTGAAAAATAAATAGAAGTCATGTAGAAATTGTTTAGCTGCCCAATGTTCGGGAATGTGGTCCATCATAAACAGAAATTAGTGTGCATCATATACATTCAAAATGTCTTTTCAGTCCACTTACTGCAGTGCGAGTTGGGAAGACACAGTCAAACATATCTACTCCAAGGGCAACGCATACAACCAGGTCTATTGCCATACCAACACCCATCAGGTATCTAGGTCTATGCTTGTCAAGTATCCCTGTGCTCAGACTGACCATTGGCCAGAAGTCATCCTTTGCTTCACCTCCACTAAAACAATGAACAATAGGTTAGTATTATTTGAATGATGTCAGAAAGCATTAAGCAAAAAAATAAAGTTTATTGCAGTTTTTGTTAACTTTTCAAAGCCCAGTAGTAAGAAATTTTGAGCAGAATAGATAGTTTTATTAGGGAAAGCCAAAAAAAAGTTACAATTCTTATCTTTATACCTCAAACCTCCAATGGCAAATCCATTTACATCCTTGGTCATATGATCATTTGCACTTTGTTCTCTTAGTTCTTTATTTAGTAATCCTTGTACTATTGGAAATATGCTTTGTTCTGTAGGTCTCTGATGAGCGGCCAAGCAGCGATCCAGCCACCTGCTTGTCCTCTCTGTGGCTTCCTTGATGCGGTCGTAGTCTTGGAATGTTGTTTGTACAACATCATCCAGTTGCATTATGATGTCAGCACCTAGAAGTTGACAAATTAATTTCAATAAATATTATCACATCATATAACATACTACTCACATAAAAAAAATGCTAGTTACATACCAATACAATTTTGAATTTCAATTGATTTCTCTGGAGTTAACATGATTTCAGAATCATCATAAGGAGATCTAAATTTAACACCTTCTTCAGTTATTTCAGCTAATTTCAAAAGTGAGACCATTTGAAAACCTCCTGAATCAGTAAGTAGTGCTCTATTCCATGCCATAAAATTATGAAGGCCTCCAGCTTTTGTCAAAACTTCTGTACCTGGACGATTCCCTAAATGATAGGTATTGCCTAAAATTATTTCACAATCCAAACTTTCAAGTTGGTCAGGTAAAAGTCCCTTCATTGTTCCCTAAAAGTATTCATCACATTATTAGAAATTATTTATAAACAAAATATATTACTATATTCGTTACTTATATCTTTAAGATAATTAGAGGGAAGATACAAAATGAGGATATATTGCGAAGGGTGGAACTAGCCGTGCCAGGCGAGTATGTGGGTCGTCGTTGTCAACAGCGGTTACTGGCGGTACCGCGCGCGCGAACTAACTTGCTGCGTGAGGCGCCGCTGAGGAGCGTGCTCCGCACTCTCAACCTCATTGCTGATAACGTCGACATATTCTGTTGCACTTTGGGTGAATTTGAAAAAATAGCTACCTAAAGAATTTGCTATGGTACAAGTAGTGGAAATATTTAATTTTTAAGTGTACTACAATATCACATTGGGTCTAGCCTGTAAGAATATTTGTATGTTTGGAGTGATAAATAAATAAATAAATATTGATAGGTCTATGTTGAGCAGCTAATTTCTTCTGGCTGAAATGAAGAAAATATAATTCATTTATTAGCTAAAATCCTCACCTGTGTTCCAACAGGCATAAAAACTGGTGTTTTAACTTCATAATGAGGTAATTTCATCAACCCTGCTCGAGCTCTGGATACATTACATTCAGCTTTTACATGAAATGTTAATGCTAACGATTTGGCACCCATTTTAAGTAATAAGTATCACTAGTACTTAATAATCAGTTCCAGGTTTATCTCGATTTCAGTTTGTACGCAATTCCAGTGAAACTAAAATCAATACTCAATATATTTATTGCTTCCACATGTGAACTTAGGTGGTAGGTTTAACAAAATAATATGATCATTGTGGACCCTGTCGGGCACAGCAAAAGTAGGAGAGAGGAAGATGTCATGTTACATTGGTCGTCACAACATTTTATGTTTGGTTTTGCTTGCTTTTTTAAGTTTGCTATGAACTCAGAGCTGAGGCTTTGTTTATTGAGAACTCCAAATGATTTTTATGATATAGGTTTTGTTTTTATATATTCCACTAAACTCTGCTCCAAGCTCCCTTTATAGTGCCCAAAGTTAATGATGCATAGGACCTAACCTTTGTAATAAATAAGATAACACGTTGTGGAATCATATAACGTATTAGGTTTAGATACTCCACTAATTCCACTTGATATAATAAAATTAAAAAAGCAGTTTCACAGCACAACAAAGCAGAGCAGAGCAGAGCACAGTAGTCTAGAGTAAATCACAGATAACTATTTAATAGTCGTAGTCGGAGTAAATAATATGTTCCTTGACACTTTGACAGTAGTTCTTCTTGAAATTGGCTTGACTGACACTACTGACAGTGATAAGATTTTTATTTGACAATGACTGGAAAAGGACAACAGATAATATAATTTAGTGATGGGTCACAGGGTGCATTATCAAGGACTCATGGCTATGTACAGACGCCAGCAGGTCAACCTACCCGAAACTGTCAAATTTTCCCAATCAACTTTGAACCTTAAGTTTTAAAAATAAAGTTGAAAATCTATTAAAGAAATTTGACAGATTGTAGTAGGTTGATGTGCTGGCGTTTGTACTAACAGCTGCGCGGGTCGACTTGCTTGCGACTGAGACCCCTCCGTGCCTCAGAAAGCACGAGGCACGTTCAGCCGTTGGTCCCAGCTGTAATTAGTAGATCTTGAGCCACGGGGTATCGTGCGGGGTGCATCGCTCTATTTAAATATTTGTTTAAACGGTTAGACTGAAAGCTAGTGAAACCCCATCGTAGCTGGGCAAAGACTAAAATAGGCTGTAGTAGAAGGATACAGTGTATCACCTACACAGAACTTAAATACCCTGAAGGGATCATCCAGGTCCAGGTCCAGAATTACAATACGGCCGATATAACTTTTTTCGAAATAACTTCGTTTCGAATTTCGCGCAGAAGGCTGCGCAATAACATTTTTAGGAACCAAATGTTGACCTGTGTGAAGCGAGTGTGAGTGAGAGAACATGCGTAAAACTCGGCAGTTCTGAAGATAGTCACTACGGCCTTTGATCAGAACTGCCAAGTTGAATTACATTGGCCGCATTGTACACACGGCTACACATCAAGCTATACATTTCCAGTTCTGACATCGCATTGTATAGAATTTCCGTACAAAGCGAGGTCCTATACAATGCGAGATCAGCATAAATTGGAAATGTATAAACAGCTTGATAAAAACGAGTTTGGTTAAAATGAGGGCGCCACTATCGCACTTAAGTCCCGTCAAATGGCAAATAAATTGTTAAAATAAATATGCAACAAAACACGCTTCTTGTGGGATAACTCAAATCAAAACCTACCAGCACTTATCGGCCAAGTAGTGCCATCTTCATAGGTGACCTACATTAGGTGAAATATTTAGTTCCATATGTCACCACGTCACTCTTTTATAATGTCGACCTGTATGTATCTAAAGACAGTGCGCCTGAGTTAGATAAAAAGCATTTCCTAGCTGCAGTGGTATGCCAGTGCCACTGAAAATAGGTGGATCTAGAGTAGGGCTACCGGGACATTTGGAACAGAAATAAGGTTAACCAATGAATCTGCCTAGCCTTTTCCCAACTATGTTGGGGCCGGCTTTCAGTCTAACCGGATGCAGCTAAATACCAGTACTTTACATGGAGCGACTGCTTATTGGACTTCCACAACCCAGTTACTGGGTAATACGATACCTTTTGGTAAGACTGGTTGTCAGACTTTAGGGCTTCTGACGACCCGTAACGACTGATAAAGTAAACCATGGAAAAAATCGATGAATATTCAGTGGTGGGGCAAGACGCATACCACTCCCAGTTCGAAACTGGGGCAAGCGACTTAATGACAACAAGGATACGTTTCAAACCAGGTCGTGTATCGGGAAGTATGGCAGCCCTAATCTAGAGTCCTGGGCTTGCGAGGTATAAGTGATGTTTTTGTTGTATCAACTAACAATGTCAAATATTGGAGAAAATTATCAAGTTTGCTATGTGATTGAAACTATCATATCCAGTGTTGTGATGAAATATATATATTTTTTTATTGTTTTTTTTTTTACTCTGTATGACTAGTTCTAATCTGTGCTTGCAAGACCATCGTGGCGCCATCTGTCGCTAAGGTGATAAGCTTCCGCACGACTACGACCACTTACTTTTACGGATTATTTTTGCAAACTCAACCTTACATCTATAGTTTTAACAGTTTTCATACTTTATTTAATAATTTTGTAAATATATAAACTTCAGTCACTTCAGATGAGCGATCATAACCTCAACGATTTTCAATTTTCATGTGTATTCGTTTTCGTTTTGCGCCGGGCCTGCTGTAATTTCGTACAAATAACGGCAGTGGATTACGATCCTCTAGTTGGCGTATGAGTGACCGTCGATTTTTTAATTCCCGATGCGTATCGTGTGTATGTTGAAAAATGTAATGTCAAGAATTTTCTTCGACGTGTAGGTTGAGTATCTAGGACCGACGCAAGATTCGTAAGTTATTTGTTTTAAATTTAAGTTTTACAGATTTTTAAATCAGCATCTTATATTTTTTTTCTTAGTAACTAACTGAAATAAAAAGGCAACACAAATTACAACATTGTGCAAAGCGGTTCCTTTAGCGTAGTTAAGAACACGTGTGATCATTGATTTTGATGACCACGGTTCGATTCTGGGTTTCTGTATTTAGTTTTTCCTAATATTTTATTTTGTTTTTTGTATTTTTAAATTCATATTTAGTTTAGATAACAAGTACACTTGATGTAAAATCACTGACAATGGTGCAATTTCACTATGTATGTTTTTTTTTTTTCAGAAGTGATTTTTTGTTCAGATTCAATAGGCGTTTTATTATTATACCTATTTTGTCATTAATTATGTATTATTCTGTAAATTTCACACTATTCTTTGAAGTAATAAGAATTACCAAAGTTTATTCCTGTAACTTTTAATTTAATATAGGTACTCTGTGAACTTATGCAACTTTCTGTAGAAATTGTTTTAATAGGTATCTGATTATTTTTAGTGTAACAAGTTCATGAAGAATTTAATGTCCAAATGACAGTAACTAAATATTTGTAAAAATGGATACTAAAAGTCTCCATTGCAAACATCCAAAAAAGATGAAATCTAGCAAAGATAATCATGAAGTGTTTGTGCTACCGCCAGATCTTTTAAAGAAACTTGGTATTAGTATTGGAAATATAAAAGGGAGCCAAGTAATCCCTGCCGATGCAAATGGTTCACCTAGTAAGTACAACCATATTCTTTTCTTTTTTAGAGTTGCATATAATAAATAGCCCCTAAGACGACCCACCAACCTAATTGTGGAATGCATGGGTGTCACACGTATTAGAACAGAAACCCTCACCCAGATCATACAGAGATGTTCTAAACAAACCAAGAGACCTAATTATCTTCTAGAGGAAGGTGGGCTGGTTGGAATAACCACCAAACAGCCGCTACGGCCCATGCACAATGGTCCACTCGACGGACTAAGTGCGGAAACCCCACCATCATCATCCGTCCATATGTCTCAACCATTTACGCAACTAGACTATATCAATAAAATTTGGAAAGAATGTGTATTCTGTGCGCTGCTGAAAATGGTGTAGTGAAATAATGATAAAAATAATTAGGGGCACTACACATAACTAAGGGATGAAAAAAAAATGCACATAAGCATGTAGATCATTGTTGGATCCCTTAATTAATAAGATTATGATGATGATTGTGATTGACATTGCTTTTAAGTCAATAGTTTTTGATATGAAATAACTTTATTTTTCATAGTATTTTCGAAAAATACTATGAAATACTAACTTATTTTTGCGGCCGATACAATCGTCCCACCCGCGGAACCCTTCGCTCTGGCTGGTCGACACGCACTTGACCGGTTTATTTGCTGTGATCTACAGGTGATCAGTTAAGATGGGTCAGTATGGAAAAATCTATAACTATTATACAGATAAATTTATTCTGCGAAACATGTCTATATTTTTGGAGCTATGTATTTATGTATATATTTTTAATAGTATGGTGGTGTATAGGGTTCACTAAAGTTTCACCAAAACTCCATTGACAAATCTTAATTACGTTTCGTATACTATTTATTTCGAAAACAACATAATCCGCAAATGTATTATTTTATAAACACTTGTTTTACAAAAAAAAATTTGGCAAACAATTCTTTTTACAAATGCATCAGATGATATTTAATAATTTTTACATTTTTAATTTCTCATTTAGATTCATTAGGATAAATCACGTTCTACTAAATATCATTTAATTACAATACATTTGACCATCTAGGGTTAGCGTTTCCGTCAGCAGGTCGACAGAGCCCCGCTGCGCGGGGCTCCTATTTCTGTCCGAAGGGTTTAAAGGAACCTAACCTAACCGAACCTCGGGGTGCCCCTGACGTCGACCGTCTAGGTTTAGGGTTTCGGTCAGCATTTTTTTAAAATTACGTTTTATTAAGTCAATTTGTGTAATGCTTTTATTCCAAATGTTATTTTTGGAATAAAATTAAAAAATAATGAATTGTTTGTCAAATAATACGTTATTAAATAAAAGTTTATCGGATAATTATTTTGCTAAGTGAAATTATTGGTAAACTTGTTGTTGTAGAATGATGAAATGACAAATAATGTTTTTGCCAATTGTTGCTTGTCAAGTAAAAAAAATTGAATTAATGTTTGGTGAACTGACTGGTCACCGGTGTATAGTCAGTTGACTCTTGCCGAATTTATACTAAAATAATCAAATCTAGTATTTTTTTTAATTTGTAGGTAGCTGGGGCTCTTTAGTAAAAATTGTATCCTTACAATTTAAGTACACTATTTACCACAATTTAAGTACACTATTTACCATTAGAATTTAAGTACACTATTTACCATTAGATTTTTTTATACGAAATATAAAAAAATCTAATGGTGAAATAAAAAAAAAACTAACGAAATATTAAAGAAAATGTTAACATAACGTAACATCAGACCTAAGCTGTGCAAGTGATTTTTTAAAATTTTGATGTCCTTTGTTTTCTGGAGCGCTTATCCTAAAAGTTGGCAACGTCTCAAATAACTCAAATATTTACCCTTTTTTGATTAATTTGGCAGTATTACTGTATAGAAATATGAAATGTGACTAACTAAAATATTGATTACTAGCACTTTGCCCGCGGCTTCGTTATTTTTCCCGGGATAAAAAGTAGCCTATATTACTCCCTGAAAACTAGGCTTTCTAATGGTAAAATAATTTTTCAAATCGGTCCAGTAGTTTCGGAGTCTATTCGGTACAAACAAACAAAAAAATCTTTCCTCTTTTTTCATTAGTTTAAATGAAATGCAATAATTCATATAGTAACACCGAATATTTAGTTTTAGATGTAAAAAAAGTATTTGGAAACTTTCCAATTGCCTTTAAAAGGGTGGATTTATGGGATGGGACAGTAAGAACAGTTACAACACAAATTCAGTGTTGCAATGTTATAATTGCAATTAATTTCTTATTTACATACAGTAATATTGCCAAATTAATCATAATAGTGAAATATTTGAAATCTATTTGCGACGTTGCCCACTTATAATAAACGCTCTTAATTCTTTAATCGACGCCATGGTTTCTCAGAAAAAAACAATCTCCACATCTAAAAGTTTCAGAATATTCCTTACTGACCCATCTCAATGGATCACCCTCTAAATCTACTTTTATTTGATGTCTAAAATTATTTTTCTAGGTACTGCAATTATAAATAATGAACACATAGAAAATGTTCCCGCATCAAACTGTAGTCAGAAACCACCTGATACATCAATTTTGGAAACTGCAAGCTTGATGAAGAAATCTGTTTTCTTGAGTCCTACCTTTGTTTCTACAATTGCCAATGCGATTTCAGGCGAAGTTGAAATTTCTAGCAAAAACATCACTGAAGACTCTGTTGCCGTGACAGACTTGGTAAAGCCACGAGACAGCGTTTTTGAACCTACAAATATCATTGAAGTTACAAACCTACTGTGCGACTCTAATGATATTCAGAAGGGATGTCTTAAAGTAGATCAATATAATACTGCTCTGAATGAAGAACGAACATTACGGTCAAATATTAATCAAGAAAACCAATGCTTGTCCCTTGATGGAAACGAAAAACAAGTAGTTGATATTAATATAACTTTTGATGAAAATCTAAGTAAATTAGAAAAAAGGGTTAATAACGGTTTGGATGATGATCATTCATTTAAAAGTGACAACAATGTTGAATTGATTTTTAGTTCAACAGTCACAGATTCTGCTTGTATTTCTTCTAATGATGATCCTTATATTCCTGCACCAAAAGCATCTAAAATACACATTATCTCTGAAGAAACAATCCCACTATCAAAACTTAGAGAAATTAAAAGATTACAATCTTTAAATGGCATTAAACTTACGCCAGTGACGGTACAGTCTATCATTGATACTAAAATAAATATTGGAAACAAGAACTTTGGGCTAAAAAGTATTATGGAATCTAACTCTACAGTGCCTTTAGAAAACACTGAGATATTACATTCGGAATTAGATCAAGTAAAAAGTGGAGAAAATACAAATCAAAGTAATTTAATATCCATGTATAGCAATAAACTAATAGAGACTACTGCTGTGCCTATTCATGTATCATCGAAGCAAGTTGAAGAGGCAAGACCAGATTTTACATCAAATATGACTGAAAATGTTAATTTATTGGATGATGAACAAGTTTTAAAAGACACCAATAAGAACAGAACTCTTTCCTGGGAATCAACTGATAAAGACAGTAAAGATTTCTATGAAGATGACACTACCAAGGCAATGGGTGACTGTGAATTAAACGATCAAAATAAAACTTCAGAAGATGATATATCAACAGTAGCAAATGGTTTTGATACAGGTGAAGTAGTGATGATTGATGTAGATAAAAGTGTTAAGATCTCTAATGGCCATATGGATGATGGCACCGAACCTGCAATTGAACATATCAAATATTATCGTTTCGCGGAAAACGAGCACAAATTTTGCATGGATAACGCGGAAAAAGTTAATCCTATACAAGAAGCAACTGGTATTGAGGAACAGGGTACGATCAAAGAGAATATGAAACAAAAAGTTAGTCCTACACAAGAAGCATCTGGTATTGAGGAACAGGGTACGATCAAAGAGAATATGAAACAAAAAGTTAGTCCTACACAAGAAGCAACTGGTATTGAGAAACACAGTATGGTCAAAGAGAATATGAAACAAAAAGTTAGTCCTATACAAGAAGCAACTGGTGTTGAAAAACACAATACAGCCAAAGACAATATAAAACAAAAATCGAATACCAAGCAAAGTAGTCATTCAAAAAATACTCTTGATTATGTTACTGGAGTGCAAAGATTAACAGAACACAAAATTACTTCTAAAAATGTAGAAGATAAATCATTAGAACATGATGAGTTGACTACTATTTTGAATGCAACCAAAAAACTAGCAAGCAGCGTTACAGATATAAAAGTAGATAAGGTTAAGGAAATAGCTGCATATTTGCGGAAATTTTCTCACATATACACAGATAAAAAGAAAACAAAAACAGCTCTTAGCAATGATATTACTAAAAAGGAAACAATAAATTCAAATACAAATACAATTGAATCAAAATTATGTATTCAAGGAGTCGAAAAACCTGGAGGAAACGTGGAAGTAGATAAAGAACTCACTGGTGAGTGCAAAGTTCTTAAAACTTACGCTAGGCGCAATCCGCCAAAAGCGTCGAAACTATCTACACATATTTTACAAAAAAAAGAGATATGCAATACAGTTGATGAATTGAATTTGGATCTTGATGCTGTAAACATTTCAAAAACATGTGAAATGCAGGAATTCTGTTTATGCGATGATTTTGGCCGTTTAGCTTACTATGAATCTGATAACTTGTATGAGCATATACATTTCTGGCACCATCATACTGCTAACTGTGAATTAGATTTAATATTTGCTATATACAGTGACGAGACAGTTCTTAGTAATATTGAAAGTGGATTAGAAAAAGAGGAGAAGACTGAAGAAACAATAGAAGCTTATAATGTTTGTTGGAATATATTTCAAAGTGAGTTTTCTGAAAATATAGACAACTCTGACAGAGAGCTAATAGGGCATAATTATGTAATAGATGAAATGAAAGATGCTTGTCCTGGTGAAAGTTCACAAGTGCTTGTGTTGAACCATTTAGCTCAGAAAGTAGATGAAGGAATTGTGTATAAAACCCATGATGAAGTTCGTATGGAAAATAATTCAAATTCTGATATTATTTTAGAAACCATTGACCATGATATGGTTGATGCAGCTGAATCCAAAAATATCCGTAGCATAACAAATATAGAAAAGTCTTTGAATACTGATATTAATGATAATAACAGTGCTGCAAGTAATGAGCTTATAAATATTGGCCTTAGCTCTTCGCAACCTAAACTGACAGTAAGTATATGCCATAAACAGGGTTAAAGCAGACCCACCATCAAGCCGAAATCTACGCATTTTGTTTTAACATAATAGGTTGGGGAAAAAGATGCTTGGCATTTTTTAAGAAAATTCAAAACATTATTTAATATAGTTTATTTACATTTAAATAAAGTATGTAGGTACCAATTTGTTCGATAACTTTTTGCCATCTTGTAGGTAGGGACATGATCCCATTGCTATAGAAATTTTGGGACTTTTGATCAAAATACCGCGACAAGTGGTTTTGGCAGTTCTCTCGTGGTGTTAACCTGACACTGCCTAAGGAATTCTGAAGAGACCGAAACAGGTGGAAATCTGAAGGTGCAAGGTCAGGACTATACGGCGGATGCATTAACACCTCCCAGCCAAACTCTCTTAATTTTTGCTGAGAAGCTAAAGATGTGTGAGGTCTAGCGTTATCATGATGAAAAACCACACCCCTTCTGTTGATTAATTCCGGCCGCTTTCTCTCAACTTCTTGCTTTAATCTCATCAGTTGTTCGCAGTAGAGTTCAGAATCGATGGTCCTGCCTGGTGGTAACAGCTCATAACGAATAATGCCCTTCCAATCCCACCACACACACAGCATCACCTTGTTGCGAGTTAACCTGGGTTTCGCCACAGTCTGTGAAGCCTGACCGGCCTTTGACCACGACCTTTTTCGCACGTTCTTATCGTACGTGATCCACTTTTCATCACCAGTTATCAGCTTCTACAAAAAATGGTTCGGTTTCATTACGTCGTAATAAAGAATCACAAATGAGTACACGGTTCATTAGGGTTCTTTCAGTGAGCTCGTGAGGTACCCAAATATCGAGGTTTTTTGTGTACCCAGTTTTTTTCAAATGTGACAAAACTGTTTTGTGGTCAATTCCCAGTTCTTCAGCTACGTCGTAACTACTGATATGCCGATCTTGCTCCACTGGCATCCATTTTATCCGTAATAGGGCGACCAGAGCGACGTGCATCTTTGACATCAAAATTTCCGGATTGTAAACGCTTAACCCAAAGGAGAATGCCAAGTTGTCCTTCAAGACTCGGCCAGAACCGACAAAGATGAACTATATATCATTAAAAAGGAAAATAATTATAGAATTTGATAGTATATTTAGTTTTCTATAAGAAGTACACCAAAAAAAGTTATAGTTCTTTAAAGTTGTCCACTTAATACTTCTAATTTTAACGATAACAACAAACAAACTATTAAATTATTAATTAAATAATGATTTTTGGCACATATTATCCACGCATAATATATTTTTTCATAGTAAATACACATAATTATAACATACTTACATTATTTTAGAATGTAGGTATGGGAAAAAAACACATGGATACTTTTTAACAATTTATTATTCATCAGAATCTCTTCAGTCTCAGTTTCTAACAAGTATCGTCGTATTCGAAAGGCATTTACTCTACAATTAATGCAGCGAATCATGGTTAGTAGACTAAAGGTCCGTCCGTGTGAGAAAAGCCAGGTCAACAAGTAGGCAGGTTCAGATGTTCGGTTGGGCGAGCCGGGTCAGCGAGTAATACAGGTTCAGGTTCAGTTCAAAATCGGAGTCCAGAAACACAGCAATATACAACACAAAACTCAAAAACACGTAATCACTTCGACGCTCGTGATAAAACGCGCAGGAGAAGTATTAAAACTTTTTGACAATCATCAATGACAACTACAAAAACAAGATCAAGTGTTGCCAGCACTATAATAATTAATATTCTAAATTGTATCGAAAATCGAATTAACTTATTTTAAATTGTTAAAAATATATTCAAAAATATAACTTAATACTATTTATTTTAAGAATTACGAGTTACGACTTATTTATGTAATAAATTCACTTACCTAGTTTCATAATGATATTAATGCAATCGATTTGCAAGTGCAATTTCGTATCGATATTATTTTATTTTGGTATTGGCAACATTTCTAATTGAAATTGCAGATAGGAAACGTGTTGAAAAATTGAATAACTATTTAAAATGACTGTTAAACGGTGTACTTCTACAGATTTTATTTATACTCTATAATTCTTACTGTTTTATATTATAAATTATCATAAATATTAAAAGTCTGTCGGACGCTACATGATTCGAGCCGATTCTTGTCATTGTCCTTTGTGCTACTCTCACAGACACTGCACTAGATCCATAAACATCGCAAATTTTTTTCGCGGCTCGCGTTGCGTTTTTACCTTTTTTGTAGTATGATTTTAAAATGTATCGAATTTCTTCATTGACGGAACGAAAAACAAATGAAAATCACACATTTTCCTAATTTGAATTTGGAAATATGTTCTTTAAAATTTAAACTTTCAATAATATCTACCAAAACCAGCCAGATACAAATAGTATAGCCAAAGAGATTTTATTACAAGTTCATACATACTGTAATGCGAAAAGACTTTTTCCCCAACCTAATAGATCAGAAGTAATTACTGGTATTGCTGATGGTATTATTTTTGGTATGAAAATCCGCTGATATCTATAGCGCACAATGTAACACACGCAAAAGACTGTCCAGCGCTTACGTGTGTAATAGAAAGGAACGGGGGACGGGGGGTATTTTGAAGTTTATTTATTACAATACGGCCTATGAATCATGACCGGTCTGAACTTTACAGAAGGCTGCCCAATAACATTTCTTATTCCCCAATTACAGTAATTAATATTAATACAGTAATTCTATACTATCTGTCAAAATCTATGATCATAGTTAAATGATGCTGTTCTTCATTTTTACATATTACACGTATATGATTATATAAACGTCATACTTAAACAAGATGGATATCGATATCCATGTTTGATTTAGCCATTTTTGAGGTTAGACGGATATGATCATATTTGTACGCTTGCTATCAAATAGGATCCATAACTATGATCATAGACAATATGAATCATATGTAGTTATTATACCGCCCTAGGTTCTTCATATAAAAATGACTCATACATCTCTGATTCTATTTCTATGATAGTCTAATAGGGCTCTTAGGAATCAAATGTTACATGAGGCGAGTGTGAGTGAGAGAACATGTGCGAAAGTTCGGAGAGCCTATGTTCAGACCGGCCATGATTCATCGGCCGTATTGTACAATGAAAACGAAGTTCGTAAAAAAATTGTGACGGGTAAATAAATCCTATCTACGAATTAATAAAAAAAAACGCAATACCGAGAAGAAAATATGACTCTCGGCTTGGTGATGGGTCTTTTTACACCCATTATAATAAGCATGCAGATAAAGTAATGCAGTTACCTCTTTCTATCGCGAAGCAGTGTGCAGTAAAGCTACGGGCACATTACGCATTTCAACCTTATTTCTAACAATGGAAACGCATTATTGCCACAACTCTTGCTAATGTAGCTATAACTACCTACCTCAAATGCCTGTCGCGTGCACATTGTCTAACTTTTTTTTTCTATTCTCTTTTACGGTCATGCGGAAAAACATGTCACGCATGCGGGCCAACCCGGCCAATCTCGCGTGCTTGAGATAATTCTTATGACAGTAAAAAAACACGGTCCAAACTTAGACAACAATAAAAATTAAAATAAACTGACTTATCACGTCCTCGCATCCGTGTAGCGGGACGGCTTGATATAATTTCGCGCGAGCGTAAATCCAAAATGATCCTCCACTTATGATGCCGACTGTAGATAATTTTTCATTGCATTTCATTTCAAGTAACTTCAATGTAACTTGTCTTCTGTTATACTTTCTGAGGTATACATTTATTTTTATTAAATTTCAGCCCACTACAGCATCAAAAACAGGGTCGCCAGAAATATGTAACGTATTGGACAAGGTGCGTAAACAATTGTTTTTTATTGCCTAGTTGAATTACCTTAGGTACTGTCGTTAGATTTAATTGTAAAATGTTAGAAATATATATCGCAGATTAAAAGCTTGTGATGTCCCACTACAGGGCAAAGGCCCACTCTCTCTCCACTTCTTCTTCTTCACTTAAAAATATACAGGGTGGAAGGGACATCCTCGCGAAAACTGATACCATGGATAAAGTACATAATTCTGAACCGAAATTTTTGAATATTTTCATCGGTTATTTAAAAAAGAACAGCTGTTTCATAGAAAAGTTCAATACCTACGTGGTCAAAATGTATGGAACAGCAGATTAAAAAAAAAAAAACCGACGAGAAATTTCAACGGAGTGGGGTTCAGAATCATGTACTGAATCCATGGTATCAGTTTTCGCGTCGATGTCCCTTCCACCCTGTATACAATAGCGAAAATGCACTGCGTTATATCAGTTAGGAAATTGATTGTTTGGCAAATTGACTATTGATTTACAATATTATTAGGTAGCTGAATGAATTAAGTAGCTGATGTTGAACTTAAAAATTATTTCTATTGTACATACTTTATTGTCCTTTAGCATTCTGGTCAGAGTTGGATGGCTAATACGAATAGTTTTAAAGTATCAAATATTTAAAATCTGCAAAAATAAAAGAATAAAATACGCGTTTTTTCACTGCCAAGGATGGGAATTTTAACGATTTTTTTGTTTGTTTTTTTTCAGACGTCCTTAGAAGATTGTGACGCTAAAGACAAAACTTACCAACGCAGACAATCTTCTAGCAATGAAAATAAATTCTCAACTAAGGAAGTGAAATTGGATTCGTCAAAAACAATCAATAAAACTGCTGCAGTACGTCTTCTGAGATATTTATGAGAAAAAAAACACGTTTCTTTGTAGATACCTATTTAATTATAATTTTTTGCCTTTTTTTTAGAAACGCAGCTTGTCAGGAAAATCGACACTAGGCTCTGAGCCATCTAGCAAGAAAACTGTAAAGTGTGGATTATGTAATAATATTTTTTCTGGAGTAGACTGGGAAAACCATGTGGCCAATCAGCATCATTTAATTGCTTGGCGAGCAGGTGGTTCTATCGTAAGTGTATAATTATTTCTCTTAATTATTTATATGTATAGATATTTTCATTAAATAATGCGTGAAATGATGTGCATCGTTGCGGACAAGTTGGACTGGCGTATTCTAAATATCAAATCAAACTCAGAAAAAAAAACAAATTGAAAGTTTTGTTTTAATCCCCTGCGGGGTAGCTCTTGCCCTGCATCTCACCTGATGGTAAGTGATGATCAGGCCTGTAGCGGGATCAACATCGCCACATGCGATCTACGCATCAAAGACCTGACGTCACACAAAGACCTGACGTTACACAAATCCTGCATCGCGCAATTAGACTTACCGCGCGAACGACATAAATATAAGACTATCCGACATCAATCGTTGCGCAGTTGCCCGCTAGAGACGACACCCATCTGGTCGGAGGATCCTCCCTTTTCTATAGATGATGAGTGAACTTTACACCCTGTTCCTCATAATGGGTAGGTTGCGCGGAAGCCCCAACAGCATCCTAAAAACATTGTTCGACAAGGTGGACAGCCCCTTTATTAGGTACTGGATGCGGAGACACGTGCCACCATGTGTTGAGCCGCGTAGGTATTAGTTGTTTTTAGGTTAGTTTGTAAGTTTTTATTAACATCGTGTTGTATGTCTTTGTTACTAAAGTAAGTACATATGGATTGTATGTACTTACTTTTTATGTGTGATCCGAAATAAATGAAATATATATTACTCTAAAGGCCTAAGGTGTAAGCGAGCTTCACCCGGAATCCTCAACCAAAGAGGAACTGACTATCTTACCTCTAACTGCAGAAACACAACTATGCTGTTAACATTGTTGTTATGGCGACAGACTTAGATAAGATGGTGGTAGCTAGCTAGTTCGACTTAGAACAAGACCTACCACCAACCAAACCGAGCAGAAAATTTATCTGGAAAGTTTGAAAGTAGTTTATTTGTCTTTTAGCTCCAAGTCACGACGACATAATACACTACTCAGACCTTCCCGATCTCGCTTAGTGACTACCGCAAGCATCAATTTTAATACACTCTGTTGCTGTTACAGAAATTGGACGACCCTGAATTACTGCATAAGCTGAAAGAAAGATTAAAAACTCTAGGCGTGCTGGAGTGCAGTTTATGCAACATGCAAATAAAGAAGTTTAGCCGATTCATGGAACACATTAAGTACTGTATACGAAATAAGGTAGTTTACTTTTATTACTTTGTACTGAAATCTCCCCATAGTAAATGAAAGAACTGATAAAATAATTAGCCGTCTCATATGTTTGGGTCGAGTATATATTTCATTTTTGTATGGGACGACTGATTATTTTTTCGCGTTTATGATGTTCCCATGGAAATAATCGTTCAGTTTGATCGCCTCTACCACACCATTTTTTAATTTATTTATTGGGTGAGAAATCATCAAATGACTTCTCCCGCTCTGGGTGGAGCGGGAGGGCGTGTCAGACTCTTACTGACTAAAACCCACCCGTGTTCCTTCTGTTGCCTGTGCAATGCCAGGGGGCCACGGTATCCCTTTCGGACTTTCCCGCAACCCCGGCAGGCATCGGTAATTAATCCAACCACACCCTTAATTTGGACCACATCTTTCTGATGCATCTTGTATTCATGTTTATCTGCCAATCAATGGTGTCTTTACCTGGCTACAGAAGAAAATATTATTTAACATTTTGTATTTATTTTTGTTTATTTGTGAGAGAAGCTTGCGACTAAGTAATAACAGTCGCACGGGTCGATCCATCAGGTTAAGCTACGGTTGGTCCGTGGATGGATGACCATTTTAACATACCGAGACTTGGAAACACGTTAAGCCGTTGGTCCCCGCTATCATTCGTGGATTTTTGACAGTTGTTACGGGTCGTCAGAAGCCTGAAAGTCTTGGTTTGGAGGTCCGATACGCAGTCACTCCATGTAAAATACTGGTATTCAGCTGCATCCGGTTAGACTGGAAGGCGACCCCAACATAGTAGGGAAAAGGCTAGGTAGATTGATTTATTTTTGTTTTTTAGCTTTCAAACGCGGACAAAAAACCAGATAAGCCTCCGCGCAAATCAAGAACAGCACTAGACGAGAATGTTACATGTGGTGTGTGCCAGAGAACTGTACTGTCTTCTAAATGGCTTGAACACATAGGAAGTATCCATGATTATTTAGCTTGGAAGCAAGGACAAGATGCTTTGGTGAGTATTTGTTTAATTGTCTATGGTAATGCTGTGCATCCATCTACTGTGCCCAACCATAACTATTAAAAGTTCGGTTTTGTAGAGCGTTGTTTCTATCGCTCATATATCTGTGTGTCTCTTTCTTAACACATATAATGCCGTACTAACAAATGACCATGCCTGGTCAGCCATATGTGGCTGACGAGGCATTATATGTGTTAAGCTCCATGTGTCATATTAATGGTTGCCTGGAAGAGATCGTGGAAAGCGATAAGGCTGCCCATTGTATATTTTGTAGTTTTTTTTTTTGTACTGTCCTCGTTGGTCTAGTTGTCGCAAGCGCTACTGCTCAGTATGAGGTCCTGGGTTCGATATCCGGGTCGGGCAAAGTGTTATTGGGTTTTTCTATCTGGAATTTCTCAGTAGCAGCCCGGAGTCTGGATTTGTGCCCGGTTGATGGCAATAGGCTCGCCCCCTATTACATGGGACTTAAACATAACTGACTTAAACATACAGGTACACCTCTGTGTATTATGTTTTTTTTTTTAATGTATTTTTGTGGTGTAGGTACAATAAAGTAAATAAATAATGCCCGGGTACTGAACTTTCGATAATTAATTAGTTGTCGAAATTCTATCGATGGGTATCGGTATCTGATTATAATAAAACAAAAAAATGCGTTTATCTTTTCAGAATTTGAATAATGAATCAGAAGTTTGGCAACACCTGCAGAACATTATTAGGCTGAATGGAAGTTTGACTTGTTACAAGTGCGGTTTGCAACGCAGTCGTGTCAAGACGTATCAGGCGCACATCAAAACTTGTGATGGTAGTAGGGTGAGTAGAGATAATAATGTACGGTAGAGGAATTCTTGAAAAATTGCCTCACCCTTTCGTTCCACGAGTGTGCATAAAATATGATGATAGCGACAAATTGAAATGATCCGAAGCTGCATTGGAAATAAGACAACGCTATAAATAATCTCCATGTATTTTATTTCAGGAATGTTTGGATGATTCCTCAATAAGCGTCGATTTGAACTCGTCAACGATTCCTGAAAATAAAACCGCTGAAGCCAGTACTGTGAAGTGTGGAGTCTGTGAGCAGGATGTGGCACACTCGGACTGGATTGAGCACATTTCCAAAGAACATAATTATTTGGCCTGGCAGGAAGGTGAAACACCATTGGTACGTATTTATAGGGGTTTAGTTGAAACCTCGTTGGTCTAGTGGTCGCAAGCGCTACTGCTGAACATGAGGACCTGGGTTCGATTCCCAGGTTGGGTTTATCTTTCTGGAATTTCTCAGTAGCAGCCCGAAGTCTGGATTTGTGCCAGGTTGGTGGCAATAGGCTCGCCCCCTATTGCATGGGGCTTAAACATAACTAGCGAAATGTGTGTGTACTACAGGTACACCTCTGCCCAACCCTTCGGCGAAACAAGGCGTGATGTTATGTTATGTAGTTGAAACTCTTGTCAACCTACTTTACAATGGATAATATCGGAACCCAGAACTTGTGATTTTTTAAATGTGTTACATTTTCCTCGCTTTCCTGTGAGAGGAAAATGTTACACATAAAATGAGTGATTTCTTGTATAGTGATGGAAGTGTGGAACAGGAAGCCGGGCAAGCGCGCTCTATTTGATTTGACCAATGAGCGCGCCCGGTACTAGAGTTGACCGTCAGATGGTACCAACCCATTTTCCGAGAGTCTGATACTGTTAGCCAAGACGTCAGATTTAACACATCATTTGCGTGAAATTACAAAAAAAAACCGCTCGTTTTTTTTTTTTGTAGCTTCGATAGATCTTCTCCTTTTTGAAGATAGTTTAAAATCACAACTTACGTTATTGTGGAGTTGCGGTCTCGCTGTGCCCAAGTACAACACTTACGCGCGCCCTACTTTAGCTGTGTTCAGAACGTTTGAATGTTAAAAACATAAGAATGACATAAATCGCTTGTCTCTTTCAGGATTTGGAAGAAGAAGAGGCAGTGTGGAATCACTTGCAGCAATTCATCAGACAGAATGGAGGATTAACTTGCCACAAATGCGGCTTAGTACGCAAACGCGTTAAACTATATTTGACTCATGTTGAAATGTGTGATGGCACAAACGTAAGTATCGAAAATCTAGCCTAGCTATTATAGAAAACAGAGTAACCAACAAATAAATTAACAACGAGACCCACTTGGAAGTTTACTAAAGCGGTAAAAAATCAATCTGCCTAGCCTCGCGGGGGTCGGCTTCCAGTCTAACCAGATGCAGCTATTACCAGTACAGATCAGACAGTGCCATCCACGACGCCGCGCCCCACTCCGCATTATTGTACCTACTGTAAGCTGTACTTTAGTACGGAGCGGAGTGGGGCGCGTCGTCGTGGTATACTTTACCATGGACCGCCTATCTGACCTCCACAACTGCTAATAACTCATACGTAGATCAACGGCCATACTATGAATTATCATATTGTTCTGTTGCAGAAAAGAGATGGTATTTCATCTCTCTCTGAGTAGCTCCACACCTCATAATTATGTACCTTTTTTTCTTACTTTTTTAGAAGGATTATTAGTTCTTTTTATTTGTGTATAAAGAATTGCATTTAATGAAGTACGGCTACATACAATCTATCTAAGAACGGTATTTGTACGATACGGAGTATTACTGACAGTACTGACACCAATCTTTATTCCTTATTTAGGCGCTAAAAACTGTCTGTCACAATAAAATATCGTTAAGCTACTTACTGTCTATCTATGTGAACTAAGTAGAAAATTTCATCTCGAGGAGTTTCTTTTAAACGATGGCAATAAACAAGACTTATCTATTTAGATTATGTTCTATAACGCATTTATTTATTTTATTTTTCAGAACCAAATCGATAATTCGTCTATTAATATCAGTTTGAACACTACAACTGACTTGAATACTACAGCTAAGTCTACTGACGAATGGTATGAAGTACCGATAGAAAAGGAGGAGAGGAAAGTTGTGAAGTGTGGAGTTTGTAGTGAAGAGGTGCCAATCTTGGAATGGATACAGCATATTGGCAAGGAACACGATTACTTGGCGTGGCAAGATGGAGTTACACCATTGGTAGGTGCTTACTTGTAAAGTCAGGGATATTAATTGTTAATCAAATTGACTACCAACTTATTCGTTCGTATATTCAAGTCTTAACTGTCATTCTTTGACGGCGAATTGATTTAGGGTGTCAATTTGCTTAAGAATTTTTTTTCCTGACCGTAATTTTAAATGGTAGCCACATAAATAACCTAAAAGTAACAGTAGGTGATTTTGTAGTTCAAATAACAGGTGTTATTGTTTGAAGAAAGATTAATTTCTTTTGACCAAGTTCGGATATTTGTATAATTATAATATGTTAATAATGTATCATGAGCATTAAGCATAAGCACGAGGTCCTGGGTTCGATTCCCGGGTCGGGCAACGAAAGTAATCGTACTATCTGCAGTTTCTCAGTAGCAGCCCGGAGTCTGGATTTGTGCCCGGTTGATGGCAATAGGCTTGCCCTCTATTGCATAGGACTCAAATATAACTGGCAAAATGTGGGTGTGTGGGTACCCCTCTGCCTAACCCTTCGGGGAATACAGGCGTAATGTTATGTGTTAATATTACAGTTATAATAAAATGTTTCAGGACGTAGAAAACGAGTTAGAAGTAAAAGTGCATCTCCTTGAAGTGTCTAGACAGGGCGGCGGGCTGGTTTGCAACAAATGCGAAAAAAGATTGAAGTACCCCAAAACGTTTCAGATGCATATAAAAGAATGCACTGGGCCTACCGTAAGTCTAATTTTATTTTCACAAACATTTTGATTTATGATACTGCGAAGTGACACGCGCGAGGTCTTTAGTATTGAGGCCTGAGGCAAAAAGCGAGAATTTAATTTATAGTAACATGAACGCAACCATTTAACTGTTCAATGGATTTAAATAAAATGCGCTGTAAGGAGTAAGGCTACTATAGTTTGACCGAGACCGCTGTTCCGCCCCTTAGGTATGTGCGCGGTGGGACGGGGGGGGGGCAAAACAGGCCGCTCATTCGTCGACGCTAACGGCGCGCGGCGTCCCGCCAGTCGCTCATACGTCAACGCTGCCCCCGCCTGGCCGCGCATTCCTAACGCCGATACAGAGGTCGCGGTCGAACTATAATGTTCTTGCAAGTGTACAATCAATCGCACTTCAGTAATCACACTTGAGTTGCGAAGTCCTTACTGCTTACGAAATAAAGACCATGCCAATGTCAAACTGTAACCATTCACGTGTGGTTGACTGAACATTTGGTCCAACGGGCAGATTGTTGAAAACAACTTTATATTTCTTTTGCAGGTGTCTCCTGAGAGTAAGTTGGATACCTCAACTCCGAGTTGGATCGAAATATTAAGTAACAATAAAATTAAAGATGAGATTCTGACGTGCGGAGTGTGTGCAGTTCAAATAGAAAGTGAAAAGTGGATCAATCACATTGAAGCCAAGCATCAGTACTTGGCTTGGGTGGAAGGCCATCCCCCTCTTGTGAGTACATAAGACATAGTAGATTTTGCAAAATATGGGCAAGAGAAACATCTCCTTATTATAAACGGAAGCAGCGAAGGTAGGCGCTCCATCATAATGTGGACCAGCGAGCTGGTAAAGGTCACGGGAATCTGTATCCGGGAGGCACAAGATCTTGTGGTGATGTTTTGGGGAGGCCTATGTCGAGCAGTGGACGTCTTTCGGCTGAAAGACTTTCGGCTGATGATGGTGTTAGACGGAAGTCTCCTTGCCCGTTTTTTTTGTCATCCTAAAAATATAGGTTAAAATCAGAGGCCAGCAAACTCATTAGTAAATAGAGCCAAATATCAATACTATAGCGACTAAGATTTCTTATGACAACCAATCCTTTCTGTGTGTCCAAACTGTCTCAATACACTTTTCTCAATCTTTAAAACCCCCATCCTCTTTTACTCTACAACGCTTCCTACAATTAACTTGCTCAGAAGTAGGATGCCTTCGACATCATCATCATATCGGCTGATATTAATCAATATGATGAAGGCATCTTACTTAATAACAAGTTAACCTTGGACATCTTTTGAAAGCCTGTCTGTACCTTTCATCCTTAAATGATTAATTTTCGATGTCCTGTTAATTTTTTGTGAAAATACTTCGGAAATATAATTTGAATCTTGACTATAACTTGATATCTTGCTTGAGCGTTTAAATCCTAAACGTCAAATATGTACCTGTTTTGAATAATGTGGCAATATTACTGTATGGAATTATGATATGTGGCTAACTAGTGAACTAAAATATTAATTATGAAATGCAATAATTAATATCGTAACACCGAATATTTAGTTTTAGATGTAAACAAAGTATTTGAAATCTTTCCAAATGCCTTTTTTATTTCATTTCATTATTAATATTCTAGTTGACTAGTTTAGCCACATTTCTTATGTCCATACAGTAAAAGTTGCCAAGTTAATGAAATCAGCGAAATAATTGACATCTATTTGTGACGCTGCCGCTGTTGCTTTCAGAATAAACGCTAGGATAGATAGCGCGGGGGTCGGGGTTTCTGACCGAAACCCGACCCCCGCGCGTATCTAGTCACACTCATCGACATTTTTACCATTTGTATTTGTAGCCGCACTCTATAGGCCAAAGAGCCGCATGCGGCTCGCGAGCCGCGGTTTGCCGACCACTGGCTTAGATTAAACTTTTAGAAACAATCTCTTGACAAAAAAATACAATTTCAGAACCTCGAAGATGCTGTAATGGTACAAAGACATTTGAACGATGTTTCTAAAATAGTGGGAGGTCTGACGTGTATGAAGTGCGGCGTGAAGCGGAAGTACGTCAAGTCGTATCTGCTTCACGTAGACTCGTGCCAGGGGAAACTCAACACTGGCGAGCTTTCCTTCGCGTTGATGAGTAAAGGTAAGAAACTTTATTTATTTATAGACTTAGCTACTGTGCACTGACTGTGACTTAGTACAACTCGTTTTGCGTTTGTGAGATAGAGTGCTGCAAAAGTCACGGTTTTAGAAAATGAAGTACACCACATCAAGCAAAAAAAAAAAAAAAAAATGCGCTTGCGCATGTGTGATTGCGTGCTAAAAAAACGCAAAGCTCATGTCTTGTTGGTCCTAGAGTATTTTTACCTTTTTTTTTTGTTCCAGATGTCGTTGAATGTGCTATCTGTGCTGCAACAATGGAACCGAAACACTGGCGGGCTCACTCTATGGCGGAACACTACAACATTGCCTGGGTGGTTGGAGACAATCCCATTGTAAGTCTTGATCATCATCATTTAAATGCCTTTCTTTTTGATGTCCATCTTTACTTATGCCCCAAATTATGAGGGTCGAACCAAATGCGCGAAAAATACCATGATCATGTTTTGGCTTTCAGGAAATCAATAATCCGTATGCAGTTGAAAGTTATTTGAAAGAGTATATGCATGCACACAATAAATTAGTTTGTAAAGTGTGTAAAATAAGCAGGGTATCGTTCGTTGGATTTTATGCTCACATCATCGTCTGTGGCAAAACTGAGAAGGTTAGTTACATACAATAAATATAAAAATTGCAATAATTTAATTTAATGTTGGAACTACACATCTTTTAAGCTTCGAAAGAAATTTTAACTACTTTACAACTTTGTAACAATAATTTCAGGAAACGGAAATATACAAAACCGTGTGTGACATATGTAACAATAAGTACTTGCGTATATACAAGAACCAGCACATGACCATGCACAGAGAGAAGGAATACGCGAAGGAACGCAAGCTGCTGGCAGCCAAAGAGCAAGCGCTGAAGAAAGAGGCCGAGGAACCTGTCGATGTTATTCTTAAGGGTCGTAGGAAGGCAGCTGAAAAGTAAGCTTTTTATTAGATTAATGTTAAAAGCTACGATGTCATTCGTACATCTTTGACAGTCTTGCCAAGGGGTAACCAAAAAATGGGTTGTGGAGGTGTCCATGTAAAATACTGGTATTCAGCTGCACCCGGTTAGTCTGGAATCCGACCCAAATATAGTTGGGAAAAGGCATATTCAGGTGATTAATGTTTTAGGCTTTCGTTCGACGGCTCGGTGCTGTCTCGCAAAAGTCGTGTGAGTAAGCGAGAAGCACGATGATTTATATCGAAAAACGTAATGAACGGACCAATGGTTGTGGTTCTTGTAAAAAAACTACTAAATGTATCAATTCAAAATAAAATTATTTATGCCTGTACGAAGTTTGTTGAAATACGGATCATTCGAGGCTCATAACTATCACATTACTTTTTGTTTTACTCTTCTGCTTTCGTACAGGAATCGATAACTACGAGACAAATTTAAATCATGCATAACTTTGGCCTTCAGCCTAAAGGCCCCTTAGCACACGACGTGAATTCAGTAAAATTATTAATTTGACATCACAATCTTCAACAATATATTTGGGATGATTGTAATATTTTGTTATTTTCTTTTTAGAGCGAAGAACGTAATCGAGAAGTATAAAAACAACTTTCATGATGTAAGTTAACTTGTATGTTTTATGTAATTTGAGCTTTTGTCTATTTATATTTCTCACACATTTGAATAAATTAATTCTTCTAATATTGTGCTTTATTCTTCAGGGCAATTACCACTGTTCAAAATGTGGTTTTAATACTGAAATTGAGAAGGAGTTGTCAGACCACGTGTGCGTAGACAAGTGGGGCGACGCGACAGATTCTGACGAGTCAGTCAAGTTAGAAAACTGTTCCGATGATGAATCTGATGAGTCTGACATCGATTCTAACGTTTCTGACGAGGAACGAGAAGCGCGCGAACATGCCCCTAATAAAAAGAAAAAGCACTCGGATTCCAGTAAGTGGTACTTTTATTATTTTATTATTATATATATACTTGCAAAAACGAATTCACCGAGGTCTTCGCATTTTCCAATTTTATCGACCTTGCCCTTAGACCATAATATTATTCTGACCATTATTATCTCCTTTATTTCCTGTAGATATGTACTTACAAATTACATTTATTTTATTGAAAAAAAAGGCTTAGGGACAATTATTATTATTAATAAAGATACTTAATTATTTTGATCATTTTTGTTTTTAGGTTCAGCCAAAATATGTCGATTACCATACCAAATTAGTAATTTAAGCACTTATATGAAGAGAAGCACTGAAGGATTGTAAGTAACAAGATCCATAATAATATCGATATAATTATATCAATCTGCCTAGCCTTTTCCCAACTATATTGGGGTCGGCTTCCAATCTAACCGGATGCAGCTGAATACCAGTATTTTACATGGAGCGACTGCCTATCTGACCTCCACAACCCAGTAACTGGGTAATACGATACCCCTTGGTAAGACTGGTTGTCAGATTTTCGGGCTTCTGACGACCCGTAACGACTGTCAAAGATCCACGAATGACAGCCGGGACCAACGGCTTAACGTGCTTTCCGAGGCACGGAGGAGTCTCGTTATGTAAAGATGGTCACCCATCCACAGACCAACCCCGGCAAGCATAGCTTAACCTGATGGATCGACCCGTGCGGCAGTTATTACTTAGCCACGAGCTCCTCATATAATTATATACATATTATAAATTGAAGTCGCTTCTCGTGCCAGTCTGTGTGACCGCGTTATTTTTCTAAACTACGCGATTGATTTTGATGCGATTTTCACCATCAATATCAGAATTTATTCCGGAATTTAGGTTTATGTGTATCATATATTAATATTAAACATAATAAAGAAATCTCCTAGTCGTAAAAACCGTGCGAAGAAGGGGGTCTACTGTAAGCACAAGGGCCGTAGTTTCGGCCGAAAGTACAGGCGTTTCCTACTCCGCTTTACTAACGGATTTAATATTAGTTTAGGCCCCGAACTAAAATTTAATGTTAACACGATTTGACAGATGCGGAAAATTCCATTTATAACTTGTTTTGACGGAACTACTTTCGGACGGGCTAATATCTTCGTTGACTGATTTGGAGAGTAGACCCCCAGGGACGGGTCGCTAGTAATTTTATAATAACGCTTAAATACAGACGTATAATAACTGCAATGTAGATAAGTAAATATTTACTTTTTGCTTTTCCAGTATTGACACCTATCTAACTGACGAAGATTTGTTCCCGCTGTGGCATAGTTGTGAACTTGATGAAGTGCCTGAGAATGAGGTGGTGTATTACATGCCGCCCGTTGAAGAATCCTGTAAAGTTAGATTTGATGAAAACCAGGACTGGGTGACGTTCAATCGACTCGAATCTAGCAGAGTAAAAGGTAATACTTATAAAGTAGTGATTGCGGATTTACTTTTGAATGGATGTTGATTTTATCGATGGTTTTATTTTGACATAGACGTTGACTAATACTAAGAGCGTGACGATGCGTGATGAAAATGTCATGCGTAGGCGTTCACGCTTGGTTAATATATCATTCGCGGCGTAAACGTTTACACTGCGTCTACTCTGCGTGTACGCTCGATGAACGCCTCTGCTGGACCAACTCTATAAGTGAAGGCTTACCCCGCGTGCTACTCCTCGTTTTACGTCCTCACTTTTTGTTGGGAAAATCGGAAGGCGAACTCTGTCGACGCGACCACACGTTCCAGTTCACCGAACAAAAAGCGATATAATTATGAACGCGACAGTCGCTTTTGATTAGGACGCGGCCTTAAGCGGCGTCGTCATATGAACTGTTTAAAAAGCTTTAATTATCATAAAATGGTATTGTTTTATAAAAAAATATAGCCATATAATTTCTCAGTAGCAGCCCCGAGTTTGGATTTGTGCCCAGTTGATGGCAATAGGCTCGCCCCCTATCCTATTGCATGGGGCTTAAACATGAATGTGGGTGTACAGCTATAGGTACACCCACATTTTACCTGACTTACACTTCGGGGAATACAGGCGTGACGTTATGTTGTATGTAATGTAGTCATATTTTTTATTTTACCATTTTGCTTGCTCAGATACGATGGTACTGTTCTTGGGCGCGAGTATACAGTGCATGTCATGGGTCCCCCCGGCGGCCGACCAGGAGCGGGCGGCGCGAGAGCCGCAGTACCTCGCCGTGGTGTCACATCGTGAAACAGATGCGCCGCGACACGCGTGGGATACCACGCTCACTGAAACTGGGCTCATACAGCTCTGGGACTGCGGGAATTTGATAGCGTGAGTTGATTACAATGAATTTATATGTACGAATCCATCGCACATTTATTTAGTGCGCTAACAAGCATTCTTACATAATGTAAGATGATACATTACTGATATTACTAAGTATACTTTTGACCATTTTATTGTGAACGCATTGTCACAATTAATACATAATTTATCAAGAAGTCAGCAAGATTAGTTTTCTGGCATCTAAACTTATCACATAATGTGTTAGGAAGCAACTACTCGTACATTTATGGTCCTTCGAGCCGGATTTTTATGATGATAATATCGTATACGGACTTGAGGTCTGTCAATACTGCTATGTGCTCGCTAAACTCTTCACAGTTCACACCCGCAACATAAATCATAGTGAGGCGTTTTATGTATTTTTTAACTTTCCCATTGTTTTTTACTTTGAGCTAGCCATGATTCTAGTTAGTAAGCTGCGACACCTGCGACATCGCCCGGTTTTTCAAATTATTGTAGTTTTTTTAGGGTTCCTTACGTCCGCATGAGAAAACGGAACCCTTATAGGATCACTCGTGTGTCGGTCTGTCACAGTCAATTTGCTCCGAATCTAATAAACCGATTAAGTTGCAATTTGGTACACATATGAATTTCTGTAACGTAAACACGGACGATTAACTAAGATTAATTAATTTTGAATATGGGGGTCACTTAAAATATACTGTACAGTGTGACATACCAAATGAAAGGGTTGTTTATGATTTTAAAACCATTCCCGCCTACTATCTCCGAAACTACTAAGTCTAAAATTTTGAAAAGCATACAAAAAATAGTTCTATACTTATAAATTACAGGACAACCTATAAAAAGCCTATGGTATTAAAATAACATGGTAAATCTCTCAATATTGTGCATATAAACTTTGAACAAGATCATGTTTGTACAACTACAATGTAAAGTTTGTTCTTGGGATAAATTCATCCCAACTATGGAACCTTCCCTTGTGCGTGGTCCGACACGCTGTTGGCCGGATTTTTGCGCCATTTTACCCTATTCTCATAAATTAGAGGAATATTGCGTCATACGTTAGCCACTTTGTGCGCCTGCGCCGCCCTACATAAAGTAGTCATAAAAAGATTGATTTCAGGACCACGCCAAAGTTCGCGCTTGGAATAGCCCACGACTTTGGAACCGTGTGGGCTATTGACTGGTGCCCATCTGGAGCAAAGGATGTCTTCGCCCTCGAGCCCGCATCAGGCAATATGCACAGACTCGGCTTAATGGCCGTAGCCTGCTCTAACGGACTGGCTTACATCTTCGTAGTACCTTACCCAACATCTATAACAGAAAAGTAAATACATTTTCTCTATCAAGTTATACTTCCCTATTTGTTGATAAATGTAAGCTATATAATATATATGAATTTTGTTTTCAGAGAAAAACCATTTTATAAACTGAAGCCAGTTGTGGAACTAAGGTTAACAAGTAATGAGAGTAGAAAGATTTATCAGGCTACTGCCATCAAGTGGTCTATTGTAAGTAATAGTTATTTATCCAACATGTGAGGAAAGTTCGTTTTTCCTATGAGTTTTGATTTTGAGTCTTGAGCGAACGAAGGATTATTCATTTATTAATATGGTATTTAGATTATTGATTATAAATTTCAATCCTGAGTAAGCGAAAGACTCAACAAAACGAATAGCAAATGAACTTGCTCACATGTTGCATACAAAACTTTTCACCACGACCAGCAAGAAAGTATTCAGTCATCTAAATAAATTAAATAGACACAAAGCAAATCAAAATAATTCTTTATTTTTTAAAATATCTGTAAAACTTAACATAAAATAATCAGGCAAGGTTAGTTTCTGAACGGGATCATTACTTTCCTCACTGTTCAAACAGTGAGGAAAAACCAACTTTACTCACTGTTCAAGCAGTGAGGAAAAACCAACTTTCCTCACTGTTTTCGTAGAGGAAAGACACTTCTTTCGTGCGGGAGTGGTGAAAAATATATTTCGGACATTATATTTATTTGTTTATCTATAGTTATTTGCTAGTACAGTATAATATGGTATTAGCTATTTTCCACCCCGAACACATTGTTTAAAATGCCCTTATAATAAATAAAAAAATATTTCAGCAAAAAGGACATTCTCACGTGGTAGTTGGCTACGCAGATGGAACCACGGCGTACTATGATTTAAACGGAGAATCTCCATTGCTGAAGACCACAGAAAACAACCTTACAGTCTTTTACCCTTATCACGACGAGCGTGTTCAAAATTCCTGTATCGAGGGTAAGTAGAACTTTGGCACGTACGGAACAATCCACGCGCGTTGCAAATAAAGTTTTATGTCGGTGAATTTTACGCCTGAATGTAATGGCTGCATTCTGAGACCTATGGCTCGTTATGGTCGATGCCGTAATCGATAATTTTCACTTCAGTACTCGTTCATTGTGATTACTTGGCACCGGTACCGTTTGTACATTAAAAAGGGTATGCTTACAACAGTCATGGATTGATTTAAAGCTTACAGTGGGTGAGCCTGTCATTACCTAAGTGATACTGCGCTCCATTTGGCGTGCGTATCGTGAGTCTTTAAAACTTTGGTCATATATCGCAAAAAGCACTTATTATTTAAACGCGATACTTAGATAATAAGTGAGTGACAATATAGAGATTTCCATAATCATAGGAGAGATTAAAGCCCCAAATAACTAAATGCTAATGTTACCAATATGTTTGCGTTTCATAGATAATAGTGGGTAGCGCTGCTAGCAACAAATTTAAATCCATGACACACTACCTAATTACACACACTTCTGCTTAACCTTTCGGGGAATACAGATAGTCTGTTAAGTATGCACTGTTACTTTGTTTTAAGTATCCAGTAGTTCCGCATCCGAGGTTCCGCACGAACGTGCGAAGTAAACGTAACGTAGGTAAATTTTAACAATTTTGTATCGAAAATACAACTGTCCAATATAGATTTTGGTTTAAATTTATGAAGCAAGCACAATAAGTATGACTCATAGATATGAATTGAGTCTTAAATATTAAGTGTGAAAGGAGAGCACTGCTACAATGATCTTTTGGCGCTCAAATGACGTTGACAGGGGGGTCTTGTAAAAACAAGATAGCGGTGACCGTGTAACGCTTTAATTAAAATCGCGTTTGTGCTAAGCTCAGCATTTGTATGCCCAGACGTGGACATGTACCCGTCGGGCGCGGGCGCGGCGCGCGCGGGCGGCGCGTGGTGCGTGGGCAGCGCGGGCGGCGCGGGCGGCGGCGCGCTGCAGTCGCACGTGGCGGCTGCGAAAGTGTTGTATCCGCCGCACTGGCCGGCGGCGTTGCTCGCTGGGGACGACTGCCTAGGTGAGTACCTACTACATGTTGCAGTATACTGAAATACAAAATTCGAGTGTATGTATGTACCAACGTAGAAGTCCATATCTATACACCGTAAGGACTATTTCTGCTTACAGTGCTCGGTCGCTATAGAACCGCGGCGGTAACAGTTTCAAACTGCTTAGATATGAAGTTCTTCGATAGTACATTACAATTCTTTCACTGATAGAAAGCTACACTATTTCCGAGTGACGTAGGATACTTTTATGACAGGGAAGTGCACGGTTCCTCTAGAAATCTTCTTTACGCGAGTGAAAACGTGAGCTTCAACGAGTTTTTATATAGACGTGTGCATTTCATCGTCAGTCTCTTGTCTTTATCCCAATTTATTTTGGTTTGGCGCAACGTGTTTTTTTCTTGAATGTATTTATTATTTTACACTTACTATACTTTTCTTCTTTTTTTTCTATACTTCTCTATTAGTCGTTAGTACTAGTAGTACTCGTATAGTCTCTCGTGTACTTTGTTCGTAATAGTAAATCAACCGACATTGTTGGGTCCCAGTGAACCAGTCCATCAACGAGCTGGCGTGGTGGGGCGGCGGGCGGCGCCTGGGCGGCGCGCGCGGCGCGGCGGGCTGCGCGTGGTGCGGCCGCGTGTGCGCCGCCGCGCCGCCGCTGCTGCGCCTCCTGCGGGTGCACCCGTGCTTCCCCGACGTCCATAAGCAGGTAGGCTGCACGCTGCACTGCTGCATCATGCTTTGTATCCACTATCTAGCATGTGTCGCGATGTCCCGAGCGGTTAATGCCTCTCCTGTGATGCATGAGGTTGTGGGTTCAAATCCGGGCGAGAACCAATGTTTATCTTGTCAAGGTTGTTGTAAAGGTTGTCTGTAAAAGATCGCTTTAAGCGATAAGACCGCCCATTGTGTCACCCTATGTAAAATTTCTAAATTATGTCTGTGATTTTTATGGTGTACAATAAAGAGTATTCTATCTATCTATCTATCTATCTTGGACATTACTGATATCAGTGAAGGAAAAACATCGTGATGAAACCTGGACGTATCGTTGATGCCGCATCACTTGAGAACTGCTGGACAGAATTAGGTATTTCAGGTATTAAAAAAAATGTTTGTAAAAATCCGCAAACTGTTAATAGGGAAAGAAAATTGGAAAAGTTACCCAGAAAATTGGGAGATTCGGGAAAAACTTATAGTGCTTTTTTGTATGGGATTTTTGATTTATTGGGAAAAGACAATGTCTGTCGGGTAGTAGTTATTATAAGTCTGCAGTCTCCGTCCCATCTTGAACAAGCGTGGTGATCAACGCTTGTACCTTCTCTGTATGAAAATAGGCTTTTGCCCTACAGTGAAACAGCAATAGGCTGGTATTATTATTACTGTACCGCATAAAAAAGTTACAGACCCACAGCTGAGGAAAAACAATCACTATTGCACATGTTTTTCCGAAAGCGTTAGCACGAGATTTATTCATTTGAACTTCATGTATAAAACGTGGTACATGAGACAGTTGTTCGTTTGATTGATGATTCAATCAACTCGGCCTAACGCAGCCCACTGGTGGACGTAGGGCTCTCCGAAACTGCACCATAGCAGCATCCGGATCAAGTCGGTCCTTACCACTTTCTTGAAAGTCTATCAGTCTATGAAGTATTGGGATAACAAACTCAATGTCATACATGACAAAGTTCATATTCCATTGCAACCAATTGTTTATTCAAATTAAAACAACAAACTCAATGCAGCTATATCAAATAAAACAATTATAGGCACTTTTGAATTGTCAAAGGTTCGGTCAGTCAGAAAGATAAAGCTAGTTGCCCATTCCAAAGCGTAGTAGGTCATTCCTATGGAGAAGAACGGGCAAGAAACTCCACGGACACTCTTTTAAATCAAAATATTGGTTACGTCATTCATGTTGAAATGATACATGTGAGAACAATTTAGGAAGACGTGCACGTTAAAAGCGTCCGTAATAAAAAGATAAAAACAATTAAAAAGTTAAAATAAGCCATGGCAGCTAAGAGATGACCTTTCCCTACCGACGGCGCCCATTCACGAACATAACGCATGGATCAGCCTCATTCAGCTCAACCATTTTAAGGGAACTTAATGATCCGGCACACACGCCATAGTTAGAAATGGTGACCATTTACTCGACTAAATACTTTTGCGTTATCGCGGCAGTAAGTAGCGATGGATTATAAAATATCTCTGGGATTATGAATTCAAGTATTGGGGGTCCCACGCAACGCCTGCTGTGTACGAGAAGTCGTGGCAGTACAGGACTGATAACTGTAAAATGTAAGCATGGTACAGTCGATGAAAAAACGTTTTTCAGTTTTGAAAATACTGATTACTGTCGTATTGTGTATGTTTTTGGGCGACAAAATTTTAATAAAAATGTAGGATTATAGGATTTATCCAAAAATGTTGTTTTTATCACATCTATATTTCGAGAGTGCTAAAGCCGATAGTGAGATCAAAATGTAAATCCAAGATGTCGCCTGCGAAAATTTTGTTTTTGTTTTAAATCATACGTGAGAAGGAACTTCGAATTCCTGACGTGGGTCGGACCGCACACGTATTTTTTTCTCAGAAAAGGTGATAAAAAGTAGAATTTCACCTCGGAAGCAACACTGTTTTAAGCTCGAGTGATGTACTTTGAAGAATCCTTCGCTCCGCTTTGGATTCAAAGAAACACTCTCGCCTAAAAAAATGTTGTTTGCTCCCTAGGTAAACAATCTACTATTAATGATCAGCGGGACGTGCCCGAAACAACTGATTGACCCAAATACTCAATAATGTAAAGTAATTGCGCTAATTTGATTACGTTTTCAAGCATATAAACAAATGTCAATCAAAAACTAACATAAACTAAGAGTTCTAAACATTTTATGATAAAACAGGTCATAGCCAGAATCATGATGATTCCTTTTGGAGGTAAACGTAAGCGGCAGAACGACGAGCTGGCCATGATAGTGGAGCCTATCACCTACAGCGACGCAGTCAAGAAATACGGCATCGAGTTCAAACAGATCACTGCCAGAGATCGGGTAAGGCACTTCACAAACTTAAACATACTAATTTAGACTAATAATTTGTTCAGATTTAAATGATCAATCCAAATTTCTAGGATAGTGGATCACTGTTAAAATCTTTGTTTATTTGGCTAATAAAAATAACAAGTGCAAAGAGACAGAATTAAAAAAAAAGAAATAAAAAATAATGCGCAGTTTGCGGGTAGCAAATTGTAATGTAATGGGGTTCAAAGTAATTCATTAGTCTTTAGCCCAATTGGACTAAAATATTTTCTCATCTTTGCCAACTTTTTAAAAGTTTCATTCAGTGATTGACTTGTCAATAACTTTGCAGTTTGAAAATCCGCAGAATTTGATGAAAGTGTATTTTAAAACGTTTTTGCTCTAGTTCAGTCGGTTCATTTATACAAACAGAAAGTTTTTATTAAATATTCCATTTGGGTTTTAGCCAAACAATCCGTCTGACGTAAATGAGTGTCAGAGACTCAGTGAAATGGGTAAAAAAAAACAATTACTGTTATATAATTTTTTATCTTATTGCAAGTAAATGGTCGTAATAAGGAACAAGAAAACACAACGTTAATGTTTTCCCATTGTTTATCTTATTTGTTTTAGTATATTCGTGTATTTATGTATATTTATTTGTGATTATATTTATATATACTTTTTACTTTAAAAAATATTCCTCTAATTTCTCGTAATTGCACCTACCACTGTTTGTCTCTGCATCACCTAAAGGTTGACTGTTAGAAAATGCTGTGGCATTAAGTCCGCCTCTGTACATTTCAGTGCTTGAAGTATTAAATAAATAAATAAATAAAAAGCGTGACTGATACAATATTTCATCCTTTAAAATATAGGACATCTTTCATCAGTGAATAAAAACGTCTTATTTAACCTTGACCTAAAAATAGCAACCAAAAATCGAGAAATCTTCTCTAGAATGAGTAAAAGCCTGATGGAAATTACAGGCTAACACTCATTACTATATTTTCATTAATAAACCTTCGTTTGCGAAATAACACAGGTCTTTTTTGTCAACAGACGACACAGCAGAAGTTATCAGCGACTCCTCGAGACGCATACCCCGAGCGCTTCCCTCTCTCGGACGTGGCAGCCATAAAGTTCTGTCCCACCTTCAAACAGCACCACAAGCTCGCGCTGGCCATGCACGCCGGCCTCATATTCATCATCAACGTATGATACTTGCTCCTATCTTGTTTTATAACCACTTATTAATACGAAAACACGATAGTATAGTGCCACAAACTTAACTGACTCGGTGATCACTATGAAAAGTGACAAGATCTGTAATTTTTTGTTCATTGTCAGTGATCCCAACGGGCCAGATGGGCTTGTTTTACTATATGTACATTCCTTTCAAAGTGGTTTTACCTTTGACAGCAGCAACCCAATACCAATCTTATTGTGACGACAGTAAAGATCACTGTGCTTTTGACAGTGATGCCATATCAGAGGTAAAATTGCTGTGAAAGCACTGTATACCCGGTATCTGAAAACCTGATCAAGTCTCTTTGTCAAAACCCAAATAAGTTTTTGTGATTGGTTGAGAAAAATGACGTCGACCAATCATGACAGTTGATGTGTGATTTGACAACGTATTGAATAGAATTTCGGACATCTGGAGCCTGCGGGTCACTCGGCGAATAAGACTATTTATAAGAAATGTGAAGAAACTGTTATCGAAATGATAGAAAGTAATTTATATTAAAACTTTGTATTACAGATGTAAGTTGTATCTTAATTGAAATTACATTTTTATTGAATGAACGAAAACGAAGGAAAGGGGTTTCATATGTCGTAGCGTATACGATTAAGACCTTCTGGGGGTGGGCTATCTCAAATTATCCAAGTTTATTTGTTATTTTGAATGAGGGGCCAAAACTACAAAGCCTTTAGTCACAAACACAAACATTATGTAATGTTAAAAAAGGCCCGTCATATCAGGTTTTTAGATTCAGTTTTTGCAAGTTAGGATGATGTGAGAATGATTTCAGTATGAATGATTCTATTATGTCAGTACTATTATAATAGTGCCAGTAGGTAGTATTGATTGGTCATCATGAATGACCATAAAACATAATTAAAAAAAAAAAAAAAACGAAAACGAAACTTAAAATGAAAACTTATTTTAATAGCAAGAGCCTAGCAGAGAGCTAATATTCAGTACGAAATAATAATTAATGGTTTGATTCTACTAAAATCACATTTTAATCAAGTGTGAGGCGAAATAACTTTTCACCGTTTTGACGTATAAGTACCAAAGAAACTATATTCGTAAATAAAAACTTACCTACATAACATGACGGATTTTTGGTAAACTTGTGAGCACCGCTGGAAAATATAGGTATATTTTCCAGCGGTTCCAAACAACAATAACTTATTGCAATTGAATTGTATCATTCGTTACTTTATTTTTAAACCAGAACCAACTAGGAAATCGTGTAAAGAATGTTGTCAAGCACAAATAGAGGATTGAAGTGTAATGCAGACGTGTTAGTTATGTGACATCATGATATGTCTTATCACAAGATCTTAGAGATAACGCTAGAGGCGTTTATTAAATTGATAATCGCATACAGGATGACTAATGAAAGATATCTCCAGTCTCCAAATATGTTTCTGCTGACAAAATCTTCCGAGTTTGAGTAGAGATGAATGGTATTCGGTGTTTTATGTCCAAATTATCAAATGACTGACGTTATCTTTATGAACGATTGTGTTGTTTGTGACCGACATAAGAGAAAAGTCATGAAAGTAGTAAGCCAGGGACAAATATATATTTTTCTCATTAAAAGTAACTAACTTAAAATAATCAGTAAAGAAAAACATGGTATAATAGATAGACACAAAACTATCCGTAATTGGAGAATGAAGATTTAATGTTTGATTAAGATCGAAAATAATAATCAAGACTTTTAAAAACTTTTTCAAGAGGAATAGATATTATGGTCTATGGAAAAAAATAAGAATGAAAAAATAAGTTTATGTTTGCGGTAGAAAGATCAAATGTATTATCAAGGGGGATAACATAGCCGTGTGCTAGCTAGGAACTAATAAATGTGTAATATTATTAATTTTCATTAATTGTAATATATAGATATAATTATGTATATAGCTTCTTTTAAGATAAATAATACAAATTATTTTAACGTTTTAACCTTATTTTATATATATCATTGAATTCGTGCAATATACTTTAAAGTTATTTTGAAGTAGTCGTTAGTTTGATCCTGTTCCGCTTCTAATGCCCGTTTTCACCGACAAGTCACCGACACTTAAATGAATCCCCGAATACAAGTACGCTGTTGGATTTTCAACTCTCAACGTTGAGCTAGCTTTGAAAAATAGAGTTGAATAGCGTTGAAAATGATTAATTATTTCCCTTAGTGAAGGTGAAAACGGGTATAAGACCCAATAAAAGTCGCAAATTGCATGTATTATAGTATCCTGTGTTGTATCTATTAGCTTACAATAAATATTGTATAAGGATTTTTATGTTACGTGAAAGTACATAAATAAGTAAATTTTATTTTTGTTAGGTATGTGTAATAAGCTTTTTATGTAGGTATGTATAAATTATGTAAGTCTCAAATTATTTTTTCTGAGTTTTTAACAGTGAAGTTTGATGGTTATTTTCAGATAGATCAGAAGGAAACGTCTTTGAAACATGAATGTCTTTGTTTACGTTCTGATACGCACTTTTTTCGCATTTACATAATTTCTTCTACAACCGCAAATTGTGCGTCAAGGCGTTGCGTACGTCTACAACATGACGCATTTGCAACTCACACACAATTTTACTTCAATGTTTGTGATTAAATGAAAAAGCTTTTACTGACTTCATCGGCGTTGCTCACTTTGATGAGATTAATGAATAATGTAAATGCGTCATTAGTAACTCATCTCCTACATTTGCGACTCTTTCTCTGTGTAAATATTATTCTGTAGCGTCATTTGACGTAGAGATGAGTCCCGTCTCGATGCTTTATTTTCGACACCAATGCCGAAAACCAAATTATACAATCAACTATAACTCCATTTGAAATAAGATTAGAAATTTAAATAATTCTTTTTTTACAGTCCGTTCAACCGATTTTGACTTCTATAGGTCCCGTTTCGCCCTTTGGGTGACCCACACATTTAAATAAACCTTTTTTTAGGGTTCCGTAACCCTAAAAAAGGTTTATTTAAATGTCTAATATTATTTCAAATTGAGTATAGTTATATCACATTCCTTTCGCTATACGAAGTACGAATTCGGGATTACAATGTTAAGAAGTGTTTTTACTGGTTTCGAATTTAAGGCCTCGGGTGGGTCAACCTAATGGGTAAGTTGAATTAGATGAGGGTATTGTACGGAAGTATTTTGTCTTGTTGATTGTTTTTACTCAAATGTGACAAAGCCCAAATATTTTTTGCAGGCTTTGATATGTACTGTCAACATATCTTTATCGATTTTCATTAACATCACAAAAGTTATTTTTTTTATGCCTCGATACCAGCTTTCGAAATCATCATTTTAAAATCGGCGTACCTCTATTGTATCTGAAAATGTATAATGTTAGTCTCGATTGCCATTTTAATAATATAAAAGTTTATAAAAAAAGGCAATTATTTAGGTACGTCAAAAGAACTTTGTAATAAGTAGTTTTAGTTTATTTATTCTTAGGTAATATCAGAAACTTTATATCGGATTCTACAGTGATATTATTATTTAACTTCCTTGTATATCTTGTTTGATTGTGATATGCTTGTTGCAAATAAACTTTTTCAATAAATATGGCCTTTTAATTATATCAGCCCTATGAGTTTATAGAAAATGGCAGCGGTACAAAGAAAGTGTTGCAGAAAGTTGTGAAAGAGCTTAGTTAAAGTTGTGAGTCATCATTAGTACGCATTGCGACTTTTAAGTTCCATTGTATCAAATGAAAAAAAAAATGAATAACGTTGAATTAGGAATTTTCAACTATTTTCACGAAGAAACTGCAAACCGGTCACGTAAAACACTGACTGGCTCAACAGACGGTGATCTTTTGTGGACTTTGCTGTTTGCAGTTTGAAATCTCACTCTCCTCTAAATTGCATTGTTACACCGAGGGCCAGGATTAAAACAAAGCGTTTGCAGAAATAGTTATTTACAAAGAAATATGGAGAAATGCTGAGTTATTTATTGAGGTGTTATGTCGAAGAAAGGAATATATTTAGACCAGTTAATTTTATTTACATTCAAGGCTTCTTATTGTTTGCAGGCCAAGTGGTACTCGATCATTTAAATTTTTATTGTAAATACGAAGAGCATCGTCGACTTTGCCGGCAATATTGCAAGAACAAGAGTTTGTCAGCGTTTATTTTATCGTGGCCGTCTCGTCTCGCGTCTCGATCGGCTCGGCAGTGAAGCGAGCGAGGTCGCCTGCCGCCTGTGCCGCCTGCCGCTTACCCGCCAGTGAGACACAAACCGCTGCGCGCACGGAACGCCTTGCCGACTGTGGACGGTAAAGCGCGTATCTTCACGATAACACACATTTAATTTAATATATTTTTAATACCAACATAAAAAATATAAACAAATATTTTATTCAATAATAATACACATCATAATAAATATTGTTAAGCTGAATTAATTAAATAATTAAAACAAATTGCGATGTTTATGTTCTTCGGAAAACAAATATTTTAACTGAGGAGCTCGTAACAGAGACTGAATTTTAAATTTCGATTGTGAGAAACTTGAAAATGATGATGGCTAGTGCGAAACTGGTGAGGGACTGCAGCTCGGAGCTGAGTTCTGACGTGCGGTCCCTGTCGGTGGCCTCTTCGACTGAGGAACAGGATTCCACCACCACGGAGTCAGAATACACCGAGGAAGAAAAGGAGTACGAACTAGAAGACCTCCAGATATTGAAAACTATTGGTAAGTGACATGATACCTACTACCTACCTACTTTTTGCAAATAACGCGCGAATATTTTTTAAAGAAATAAGGCGATCTAATTTCGTCGTCAATTAGATAAGTAATGATCGATCTATCGATAGATAATACCTACTGCGACCCAGACTATAATTAGGTGAGATTTCATTTTGGAACTTAGTAATAAACGGAACCCCCGTTTAGCACTCTTCGGGTACCCACGGAACCCTAGCAACCAATTTACAGTCCAATAGTCTGCGAAGCAAACTAAACAAGACATAGGTTTTCCATGACTCCAGAACTCTATTAATAGCAAAGACTCACAATTTACTAATTTTACAAGATAGTCATCGCCATTATAAACCTTCCGATATAGTAAAAGTTAGGTACGAGTATATGAATCATTGCCCGTCTCTGCCCACATGAGTTAGATAAATATGAAAATGTCGTTCTCTGGAAAATATATTTTTCTTTTCAGTGAAAATCAGTAAATATGGAACTTATTATTGGTCATTTGTAATTGTCAAAACTTAACAAATTACATTTGGCGTGTTATTTTAAACCATCATTTATTTTCTATCGTTACGTTGTCCGTCGTTATTATATGAGCTGTCTTAGCTGTCCGTCATTTGTAATGATTTGTTGGGAAACACGGATATAAAGAAAGATGACTAGTCTTGATAATAAATGACGCCGATTAGTTTTTATTAAATATTTATATATTTCCCACGAGTTCTGAGCGTACAGTTAGAAAAGGAAGGACACCATAAAATAATTTCTCATAACATTACAATATTTACACAATTACATAAATGTTAATTGCAGTTATAGCGTAGCTTTCTCCAAACATTTTCTATAGGTTTTTTATACGATTACCTTTTTTTTAAAGAATTGGTTAGTGGCTGCATTGTTGTACAACATGATACTATACCAGGTGTATTATTTACATGAACTGAGGTAACTTTCATCAAGTTCCCTTTGTCATAAAGGTAAATATTTGGTCCCATTATGGTCTGCAGCCTTTGCAGGTATCTCTTTAAACTGCACTGACACAGTGGAAATAATTCTGAACTATATGCGAGTGGAAAAATTGTTTAATCAAGTTTGGTGTAGTGTTTTGTTATAACAGACTGTAGCACGTGAACCGCATTTTGTTTGGTCATGGTGGTCTTTGTTTTGACAATGTGTGTTACAAATCGCGGATTTATAGCCTAACCGTTGAACATTCTAGCCATGTGCTGTAAACCAGTATAATAGAGTCAATAAGAGCTTTTAATGTCGCTTGAATTTAAATAAAAATAAAAGCGATGTCGAATGACATAATGGCGTAACGTAAACACATTAATATTATGTCTGTAGGTCTGTATGTTTCCACTGGATCGGACAGTTTTCAATCTCTTATTTTGCCAGTACAATACAATTATTGTTCGGACAAAATCGTTCTTATTCTCTCAGGATTAAGAGCAGTTCTGTTCTAGGCGATCATTCAAAACGCTGTTTTATTCTCTGACCATGTAGTTGTATTTCAAAAGATGTCATAAGATTATTTTCTTGCCCACTATAAAGATGCTCAACGTAATTTATGATTAGGAAAATGAGAGAAAACAGGGTTTTACGAGTTTCTTTTACCAGCTTCAAGTGTGTATATCGAAAGCTCTTATCATATCTGTCAGTCCGTGATGGATCACGTGGAAACTGTGGATATTAAACGTATCTGCTTATTTCTTGTTCTTGTCTCGCTGAAATTTTAAGTCTATGTTGGTATATTATTTTCTTGTAACACATAAAATATAAGGGACTGCGACACGCGACTAGAACTCTGAAGTTGTTAACAACGTAATGACTATATTTTATAAATATTTTTTTCTTATGCTATCTGACGTAATCTCTGTACTTACCTAGTATCGATCGTGATGAGTATTAAAATTGTTTTAATAAATATGCAAAAGCAACAATAAATGGATCAAGGACATAATGAGTATGTAATTATTGATATCATTATCGCGGTGTATAATGTGAATGCAGGTGATAACGCCTCGACCTGATTCTAGGAGAGGGGAATATAGGCCAAGGGTGGTCGAGCCACCCGTGACCCAGTAGGATGCGGCCCGGGTATTGACATTTCCTGTTTTCTATGCATATAATTTTTTATTACGTAATTTAGATAGCATTGTTTGAGGTTATTTGACAAAAATATAAAGCAGATTATTGACGCTAGGTTGCCTTTTATAATAAGTTGCAGGTTCGACTCCCGTACGGTAGTTTAAGTACTTAGGTACCTACCAACTTTTAATTGATCAATTCTAAATTAAATTTTGGAGGATACCGTAGTGTTTAATGTTATGATAGACTAGTGGTCATTTTTACCAAACGTTTTCTTTCAGAATTTACATTAGTACAATGCGTTCATTAATTCTATTGAATGGCAAAATTATCACGGAATGGAAGAATGTAATGGGTATAAGTTTGCGGCAGTTTAATTATAATTTTAATTCAAGATTCGAAACGAACCATAAACTACCAAGATTACATGACACGGTAAAGCGTCGTGCAGACCGGCGCGACGCCACTCTAACAAGACTTCTAAGAAAACTTTACGGAAAACTTAATAATTAGGTACCGGTGCAGCGTTTTAAGCGTACGTATAACGCGTCGCGCGGCAATTCGCACGAGCCTTTAAGTAATATAGCAAAATATTAAAACAAATGTAAGTGAACCTAGTGCAAAAGCGTAGGCACGTGTGCAGTCGGCCTTATAATAATATACCCACAAGTAAATGCAGGAAATCACAAATTACTAGTTGGAATAAGTCAGTGCAGAATGGTCTACCTAATAGCTGGGATATGAATGATAAATGATAATAATAAAACTGCTGCCTACTTGTTGACCCAGTTACATATTAAAGACACACCTAATACAGTTCACCGAAGTCCGCAGTCACATCTTGCAATAACTTTAACTTAGTAACATAAAGATCTAATGAAATGAAATAGAAACTACAAATATCGGGGAAAGTTTAGAGACGCGATAAAACATTAGGTATACATTATGTTCAAACTCTGATCAGTATTCTGAATGATGAAGACTAAAGATTTGTAGTGCACTCATATCGACTGAGATGTGTGCAGCTTTGCAATAAAAGTTGAATTTGTACTTGGCAGATAGGTATTTAAAAGCAAGTAACAAGTGATGTAGGTGTTGAGAAGGTGGTTGACCTCTGATTAAACACGAAATTGTCGCTACTTCATCCAGTTTACATTTTTGGGACAACGATAATTTATCGTGAAAATATGGGGTTTTATCATCACTTTTCTTACATGCCAACATCAATTCTAATTTATCAACGAAATCCACAGCCATAGCACGGTAATATTATGATAATATTACTGCGGCCATAGGGAAAGCACGTTCGAGTGCATATTTCCATTCATCCCAAGAGAGATCGTAATTATCAAAATTTTCTTTAATTTATTTTAATAATATAGGACTTATCAGCGTCACTCCGATCGTAAATATGACTCAATTGATCTATTTTACTAAGCCAAGCCTTAGCACTTAAAGATTTGGGTCCCGGGTTGAATTTGGAGATTAGTTCTTCATCCGTGTGGGTAGTTTTTCTTTTCCTCGCAGCATTGACAGCAATAGGTAGAAAAAGAAAATATAATATTTTCTGTTACCTCGGCACTAGTAGTTCCGGCATTTTCCATTTTTCTTTTCTTGCCTAGTCCGCCGCCGAAGTAGGGTCCCAAACCGGCCATTATTACCTTGTTACATTGTGAAGCGATAAGTTGGCCCTTATCCCACTTCTGAGATGATGCAGGAGTTGAGAAGGTGGTTGATGATAAATAATAATCAATTACTTACAAGCTTTTATATTGTTACCAGTCCAGTGACACGTACAGAAAAGAGGCCAAAAATTAAGTTACACGACCTTTTATAACATTTCAAATGACAGTTGTCTACCCTTACTACCAATACATGAATATTGCAACAGATGAAATGAACTGAACTATTAAAATAAAACAAATACTTTTAAACTAAAAACTGTAATAATGCCTTTACAAAAATATAATTTATTCGTAAACTAATCTCTTAGATATTCTTAACAAAATAATTTAATGGAACTTGAATCCGCATTGATTTAGTATTTAAATATAGGAACAACAATTAAATCAAATGGAAACAACAAATAACTCAGTGTGACCCTACTACATACATAATTCGACCAAGATATTGGTGACATGAGTAAACCGTCACCATATCAGAAAAAATACAATGGTGCAAGAGGGACTCACACCAAAGATCATATTAATATGTAATTATGTTGAACCTTAGAACATAGTCTACTAGGTACTCTAAACGAACATGCGGAGCTTTTAATAGATCGCTGTAAGGAACCGTTGGAGGAATGGAATCCACTGATCGTGTTGGCATGTAGAGCTATCAATAATCGGTGTCCGGATTGTTGACAGAAATATGTCTTGTTGTTATTAGCTCACTCTAAGATGCTGGTCCCACTCCAATCTATATGAAAAATACTTTAACAACCGCTACATAAAGTTTATTCTACGCTGAAAATTACATCGTACATATAGTTCAACTAATCTGTGCGCGCGGAGCCATGTGTGCGTGCGTTTGTAATTATACAGCTTTAATTTGTGTTGCGCTCGGACGACGACTGCCGCGTCACTGCCACACCAATTAATGCTGTAATTACAATGCACACACACATGGCGCCGCGCGCACAGATGAGTTGAACTATCTGTACCATGTAATTTTCAGCGTAGAATAAACTTTATGTAGCGGTTGTTAAAGTATTTTTTATTGTGTGTGATAAGATACACCATGTGATTTAAGTTTTTCTAAGAGCTCTCGTGGTGTGATTAGAGATGTTTTCCCGAACCCTGCTTGCGGTTGGCTCGCAACCGCAAATGCTTCAGAAACGAAAACACAAAAATAATAAACATTAAACATTGATTATATGTAGTTATTAGATTATATCGAGTATATGGGGAGAGTGGAAAAAGAAAACGTGTTGATCCGACGCATGCGACAGCCACTGTCGCATGCGTCGGATCAACACGTTTTCTTTAGATGATAATGATGATGAGTACCTACCTGACAAAATTTTTAGTCCGGAACTTTAAACACTCTTTCTGAAAATACAGATTGAGAGTAGAACGTGATTATGAAATAAATATAGTTGTGTCGTCGTATTATTGTACAATTATACGCTTTGTTATTACGGGGCGGGCAGTAGTCCAAGCGGTATAATTACAAGTGTGAAAAACATGCAGTCTAAAGATCGGAATGGTGCATAACTATTTGGACTAGTTAATTGAACATCAAGGATGATTTAAGAACTACTTAATTAGTCTCGGGCAGAGAGCTGAGTTCCATGCTGTTTCTAAAATCTAAGTCATGTGTATGTGGATTGTAACCTTGCTTTATCACGATCTAGTATCGAAATCGGTTAATTGTGACTTTGTGCGCACAGTAGTAGATACACTTCTCCATAACCTGTAAATACGAGATTACAGTCGTTTTCGTAACGGTTAAGTATGTACCACAAGGTTTCATATACTCTGTTCTCTACAATGAAATTGGAACGACGAAGGTGTCGTATGTTTCGCATACCTAAAATATGTTTCTACAGCGTGGCAGACAGTTAATTGTGGAGGTGAAACAGAGCACGAAAGTCTCTCGGGTAGACAGTAGGTACAGCACACAGATCTAGTTTGTGCATTATCCTCGCGGCGCCATTCGGTGCTCCAGTTACCGAGCTAACGACTCCATCACGCGCCCGCGCCGCTTCGTCCGCCGTGTCACCAGTCCACAAACATACAGTTTGAATGAAATACAGCTACCATAACAAACATGACGAATAATGGTAGCACAATATACCCAACTTAAAGATACGTATTATGAGCACTTTTCGTCCATTTTGCGTTTACAATGAAATTAAACACCCAGGAGATAATGATGAAACAAGAAATAATGAGTAGGCTGCACAGTTATTTACCACAATAACATATCTATATGTAAGATGAGCAAAGAGGTTGTAAGGTGTTGTTTATAATATGAAACGTTGCGAGACGGTTAGTAATTGAAACGAATAGCATAGACAAAAGAATTCATTTGTGCTTGTGTTTACGCACGCGAACGATTGTGTTTGTCACGCGTGATTAACAGCAGATATGTGGGTTAGTGTGTCGCGTGCCCACTACCATAATGTTAACCAGATAATAAATAAATAAATTGTTTAATTAGCGCATTTTAAAACATTTTTGCCTTATAGCCACGAGGTCATAATAGCAGGTGATGAATTTAAGATAAGTTAAACAATGCTGTGTCACTTGCTGATTATAATGGTAGAGATGATCTCTCTAGTCGCTTATCAAGACGTAAAAGGTGTAACTAAAAGAAAATGTATAATGCAACAACAGTTAACGTAGTTAATCAACTACGTTAGAGCCGTGAAATCTGCGAAATGAGCCGTTCCCATACTCCATAGTGCACTCGTGCACAATTGAAAGTAGGTACTTGTGCGTGAAGTTAAATTAAGAAAAGAAAGTTGTTAAGAACAATGAGGCAGTCGGAGTGGTGCGCAGACGCAGGTCCAGACGGAAATGGAACCGGTCACACCACGCATGCACCTAAATGTTCCCACTGATTGCCAACAAACTAAGCACTAAACGTGAAAGACATGAAGTTTATGAGCTTTCGTGAAACAACAATGAGCCACTATAAATCTTAGTGTCATGTTCTAGTCCAGCACTGTTAAAGTCCATAACGGTTCCACACCAGTCCAAGAACAATATGCAGGCTGACTACAGCCTGCAAATAGTTCTTGGACTTCCACCATTATTCAATTTTACCAAATTCTTTACGCTAACGGAGTTGCAAATAAAATCTGCTGTAACAATAAACAACACTGAGGAAAATCATTACCAACATCAATTTATGTACCTAAATCAATAAAATCGGTGGTAAAAAATTACTGACGAATCGTAGATCTATAAATAATTTAGACTACTTTATTATGTTGATTGTAGTAAACAATTCTCGCCGGACGGCGGCATCCATTCCTACATTAAAATGTAAATTTTGCGGATGAGTCTATCATCAGATCTTTAGTTCTGCCTTTGTTTATTAACTTTACGACCACGAATCTCTGGAAATACAGCTTTCTAAGATATCAGGCTACGTGAAAACACAAACATGTTCTTAAATTAGCATTTCTTTAGCCATAAACCTCTCTGAATAATGCATGAAAATGCCAAGGTATGGCACTTGGATGCACTGCCCTTGACCGTTTTCCATCGTGTCGTTATTAAGTTGTCATAATTATTAATATTCATGTAAACTGGGATGCGGGCGAGGTCGGAGAGAGCACTCGTGAAGTCGTGTCGTCTTATCTGCTAACCAGCATTTACAGAATCAATTCTGCGTTAACATGGTGATCCCTACTGGTTTCATATGTTCAATGTTCATTGCTCTATGCGAGTTCTAGTTCCCGGTTAGTAGTTTACCAATTTATATCCTACGCAGATATTGACGAATGGTAATAAAAGAAATGAATATAATATTATTTTAAGCCTACTGATATTCAGCTTTCTATGAATAGAATTCTCAGAATATTCGTTAGATCAGTGCAAATCCGAATTTCGTAGTTGTAAAACGAGATCTAAACTTGTAAAAAGATTTGTTGGTCATCAAGAGATCAGCTCAGACGTTTATGGGTTATTAAAACTTGTTCTTTTTTGCTATATTGTTCACGTTTTACCTTTAGAAGCGTGTAAACAGTCTAATTGCGTAGGGGGTATACCTACTGGTAACAGAACGATGCCCGAATGTTTTCCTTGTACTTGCTGCTGGAGTAAGTCCAGGAGACGTAGCTCGTACACGTGCCAAGACATATGTCACAGATTTTGTACAAGGAGAGATTCTACGACACACGTCTTGCCACAGCAATGCGTGCTAGGCACTGTAGTCGTGTACCACACTTGCATGTACTTTCTCCATCACGAGTCGCTATAGGTATAGCAACCGTGACATTGCGTGCTTATCGGTTACACAGTAAAAACTCGCTAGAAATAACTAATACAATAACATTCGGAATTACAAACAATGGGTTTGCGCAGCGACTGCTTGATAGCCTCGCTTCATTTTAAATGGTTGCGATTATTACTACTTTTCACTAGCGATACAGCATTCCTTTTTTGTTATGTAAGGTAACTAAGTAGATTACTTTATTTATTTGTAGCTATATTATCTAAACCGTTATGAAACTAGTTGTATCGCAATATGTGGTTAGCTAGCGACCTCGACAAACTGATCATTTTTTTTAATTTTTTTCCTGAAAAACTGGCAGCAAGTTCGTCATGCTCCCTTAGATGTCACTGCTTGCGGTAGCGTCGGGGGTCGGGTTGCCTCCTTCCCTCAAATATGGCGAGGGGGGTAATGGCTGATCTTTGCGTTAAGCTCGTGAACGGGTGCTGCTTGTGGTGACTGGTCGTCTTGCTGATCATGGTTTTGTTATTGTTATTAGTAATTAACTGTTTATTTATTTTACCTCGATGGTCCTAGTTTATCAATTATAACTCTAGTTACAGCTATATGTAAGCGGGCACGCCCTTTATGCCTGGAGGCTTTATTTTCTTTTTAGATATTCTTTACGTTTAGTTATTTTTATTTCTGCTTGAGTATAGATCTCGATGTTTTTGGTTGGTATATTGGCGTGTGCTAGCTGTCATATGGCTGATAATTTATAATTTAATGTTTTGTGTTGTGTTATGTAAATTATTTTGCATAAGTATTATTGTATAGAATCATTTTATTTTTCCTAATTGAACAGACAGCTGTGCTGCTGGGGAGTTTGTTGCGCCACTTCTTCTTCCCAGCGAAAGCACTAGGAAGTGGTGAAGGGTGGGCGTTTTGTGGGACTGTCTTATGTAACTTTGACGTTCGAAAAGTGCTGATTCTCAGCCTAATTTGAATAAATGACTTTTTTGAATTTTGAACTAGAAAAAAGGTGGGTTTATTGACTTTCATTTACTGCATTACGAGAAATGAAATCCTATGTTAATTAATTAAGTAATATGAATTACAAGTATATTTAGTAGATATTTAAATTGATACCTAAGACACCTATTATAAACACATTACATATGGTGATGTAATTTGAGTGATTTAAAAATAAGTCTTATTCTTAAGGGGACGGGGAGCTCGGCTCAAAACTGGAATTCGAGATGCGCGCAAACTTCGTTAGGAATATTGCTATCTCTGTTTGACAAAAGAAGGCGGGGCGGACACGCTGCGTAGCCGTGTGTGTTTGTGTGAGTGGATAGATACTATAGCTTTTATTAGCAGTACTTGCCGTTCATTCATAACGAGTCGACAGCGTTTATATTTATTATTAGTAAGTAGGTATGTTCATTATTTGTTTTATTTTTGTTGACTTCTTTGGGGAATCGTTAGTGAATGTACAGACTAGTAATGGGTTTTTTGGAAATTTCTTTACCATGCCGATATCTCAACATAATGGGGATATCTCGACTAATCTCGAGATCTAGGATTTGTAGAGCAAACCTATCTAGTAGATACGTCATATTTTACACGTTATACGTATCGAGCGTGGCCTTGGGGGCAAATCCCGACAAACGGTGCTAGAGTTGTCACACACGTCACGTAAATATAAATTATTGGGATATTTATTATTATTGTCTTTATTTATTTTAATCTGTTTATGTTTATTTATTTCCTTCAGGGTTGTCTCATATTTAAAAAAACTAAGGGTTTTTTGTCTTATTTCAGTAAGTACCTATTCCTTTTTACTGAACTTCAAATATTGTTATTACTAAATAATTAATACAAGTCAAATAATAAAAGTGTTATGCAAAGTACCTATTAGTAAAACACAAATATTCCAATTAGGTTTACGCAATGTCCGTAAATTCAGATAAATAACAGCGTTCCCAGCTCAGAATAATAAAAAACAAGGATTTTGAATTACCATTTATTTAGTTATATGTATGAGTCTAAACGTAATAAATTCGTGTAGGGTGACCATAATATTAGCGACCTCGTTCCAATTACAAAAAATACAATTATGATAATCAGAATACATAGTGTGCACGATACACACTAAATACGCTGATTTATAAGATTTGCTTTTTACCATAGGTTATCTGCAGACTCTAAATAAAAAAACCCACATAGTTCTCACATTCACAACATAATGTACTGCGTTGTGAAATAAATAAACACACTAAATTCTGTCTCTGATAGGCAGATTTCTAGGCAAACGGGGATCTATTAATTCAGGCAATATACATTTGAAATAAAATTCTTCTAATTTTATGACTATAGAATTCCAGAATACGTTGTCTTTTTCAATTTTTTCATATGCCAGTCCTTTTGGCGTCATTCCTTGATAAATACAAATCCGTTTCCTAGTTACAATTCGCCATCTTAGATCTTGCCTATATTTTACCCTAATTTGGTAATACACGATCAATCGGAATTTGAATCGTTTTAAAACAAATTGCTAATCTATTGCTTCATAAGTTCGAAAAAAAAATCTGCTCAAAAACGCAAATATTTTGAGCAGATTTTTTATCTGTTCAAAAACGTAATTTAACGCAATGCAACAAAATTAATGCATTGCGTTATTTCATAGCATCGGACAGCAAAATAAAAAATGTCCTCCTGACCGATTTCTGTCACCACGGCCAATCTCAACTTAGAGTAAGTAACATGTATGGTGTGATATCATGTTCACAAAAATATTTTATATTTATTTTAATTCAGTACCTACGTGATAATAAAGTGTAAATAATTATGAGGTATTTTTATATAGGTACCTACTCTAAAATTCACAATCAGTTTTGACTACGCTCGATTACTCACCTCAAAGATCGCTTATTTTCTTTATTTTTGGTTACGTATTTCCGTGAACTGATGGCCATAAGCGTGTTTTAGTTGATCGCCGTGGCTCTGTAAATATTTATGCAGTTTATAATGAAGTTGATTTACCAGTTCTTCTTGTCGACACGAGCTGTATACGAATAGCTCCTGTCCTTTTAAAAATATTAGCCAGTTAGTTATCAAGTTATTGTTGGAGCTGCCACCCCAAGGTAACGGACACCAAAGTCCAGATAAAAATCGCATAATTATTAAATAAACTAGAACGACTTTGAACTTTTCATTGTAGTTTAATCAATGTTTTATGTAATAGGAATTTCATAAAAAATTCCGAGCAAAAACCGGACCGAGGCCATAAAGCCGCACTTGTCCATAAAAATCCGGTTGTATGGTCACCCTACCCCGAGTACGCTGGATAAACATCACAGTACAAGTGGCCTTTTCTGATTTGTCGGTGCAGCAGCGGTGCGATATTAGCATGCTGGGATACCGAAAACATACCGCGTCGCCTGCACTTACGTAGTAGGTACATGTCGGTAAAAAGTTATGCAGAGCTACTTGTGCCGTTGCATTCTGCCGAGTCACAAGTGTAACAAGCTAAAGTATCTTCATCACTCGAACTAGAAGACGACATTATTTCGCGACGGCTAAGCGGCGCTGCATAATTTTTTACCGACATGTGCGTAAGTGCAGGCGACGCGGTATATTTTCGGCATCCGAACATGCTGATGTCGCACAGCTGCTGCGCCAACAAATCAGCAAAGGCCCTAGAGCGAGCAATGTTCTCAGTAGTGTCCTTGAGATAATTATAATTACGCCCGCTCTGTCACAAAAGTAAAGAATCGGAACAGTGACATGACAAAGCTTCATACAAGTGCGCTATGATAGGTAGGTAGAGGTACACTACTACAACCATCACGTGGCGGCTTCGTCGCGTAGGTACGTAGAGTAACTAGCTTATACCGGCTCGGCCAATACTCACGCTAAGGCTCAATTTACATTGCCACGGAACGGAATAAAAGCGAGTTTTTGTCACGAAATTGGGTCAAAGTATAATGAACTTTATGTCAATTGTATAACGTACAAACTACAAAATACTCACTGAGGCCACAGCTGACACTCTTTAGACACATAAGTAGGTAGGTACTTATCGAATAATATTAGTAATGAAACGGATTACGGATATCTACTCGTTTGTCCGTAGGTATACAGATGTAAACACACTTCAATTTAGATCTAAATGTTATCTAAATATAGGTAGGTAAATACTCATTTATACAAAATATAGGTACTTAGGTACTATCGAAAAACTTCATATCTAAGCAGTTTGAAAACAAAATCCCGTGAACACAACGACTACATCTATTCCCGCCCCGGTTGTATAGCGGCCGAGCGCTGCAAGCCAAAATAGTCCTTATGGTGTATAGATATGAACTTCTTCGATGGTACCTACTAGTATAAAACTCGGGCCAAGAAAACAACGTCTTTGTTTTCTTGGGCTGGGTTTAAAATAATTTTAACAATTAGTAGCTAAAAAATAGTAGATAGGTACTCGTAATTTATAAAGTTATAATATCATTGAGTAATACTTACTGTGAGATACATCCCAACGTTCAGAGTCCATGTCTTCAACCAAATCAAAATCGAACCTAAATAATATTCCAGGTCCGTAAACAAAACAAAGGTCGTAAAATGTAAGTTACTCGAAACCAAATCAAAAGGCAAATCAAAATCCAAGTTCATAGCATAGGTCAATAGTGTCAGAAATATTACAATTTAGCAAACAAATAAGTACGCACGCACAGCAGTGTAAAGTAATTGTCTAACACTGACAACAACAACAAACACCTGATGAAATATCCTGAACGAACCCCACCCAACCCCCGGCGCCCGGCGCGTGTTCAAGCACGTTGCGTTAGTGTGAGCACACACGGCTACCGTGAGCATAACGACCACCCATGCACACATTGACAATCGCTTGACGCGATAGCACTACTAGCCATTGAAAATGTATGATAAATTTGGATGTGTTCCGTAATACCCAAAATGATGAATGAAAACTTAATGTTTTTCCTTTTTTTTTTCGATAATTTGTAATTTGACAATATAAGCTATGCCTATGCTGAACAATAATACAATATAACAAATATTGTTGTTTATAATACAGAAAAAACAATATGAAAACATGTCATTTACGCAGTAAAAATTTGCGAAATTCAATTCACTTAAACTTCTTTTTAGGTAAGGTTTTTGAAAAAAAAAAGACGTACAAGCCTAGATAAATACTGTCTAAATCCGAATATCAATATAATATGGTAGAAATATGCACAAATTGTAAATGATTTGGGTATTACGTTTGTATGGACAATTCATGCGTCGCCCCGCTCTTAAGGAAACATTTAAGTTATGTTGCTATGAGTAATCTAGAGTGATTACATTCATAGCAAGATATCTTAAATGTTTCCTTTCTTTTTTTATTTTGGATTTAAAATACTATGCTAAGTGCGTCGAACCAAAATAAAATGTAAAAAAATTACATAAAACATAACATTCAATCGATCGAAGACAGGTTTGTTTATGCAACTCTACGTAATCGATAAGATTTTCGCACACCAAAGAGCCGGCTGAGAGACACGAAAAAAGTGAAATGTTCTCTAGAGTCAACAAACTCGAAAGTGGAGAAGCGCAGGCGCAAGCAATTTAAGGCGAAGTAACTTGATTGCCGACAGATTTCACAACTACCGATTCCTGTATCTCACAATGTGACTGGCATGCTTCGCTGCTTTGATTTGTTATTCTAGCCACGTAACGATAAGCAGCGAAACTACAGGGTTCCATTAAGTAGACCCACATAAATCAGATTTTGATGAAACAATATTAATGGATAGTTCTTTTTGTATTGTTTATGACTCATTATTATCATCATGTTACTAATAGATGACCCAATAATCTGATTACCTATAATAACTATAACGTCTATAACCGATAACGTGCAGTAACTAAAGATTTTACTTTTTCCGGTGAAGGCGACCTACTTTCAGCACCGCATCGGAACACTCCCAGTCCCACGCTTCTGGGAAATGTTCATTTGCTGTTTTGACAATTTAATAAAACGTCAAAAGCGACGTGAGAATTGAGTTTGTGTATTATACACTTATTAAAATATTATTCATTTGTTTTTATGTATGTACATTCACACGTGCTTAGTTCCGTTCTTTAATGTAATCTACATGGTGTGCCGTAATGATAGTTCCTAATTTCAAAGTAACGTTTCGTACTAGTGATTTACTTCACTCTCGTTTTCTTTTGTACATATGTTGCGCCGCCGGCGCCGGTTGTTCGTAGCAACAGGTTAAGCAGCTGTTGTAAATAATGGGACACGTTGGTGGCATAGAGCTACATTGAATACGTTAAATGATGTCCAATGTTGCTTCCATTGTTGCACTGAATTGCTTGCATTAAGATAACAAAATTGTTAACTTTTAATGTTAATTGTTAAATTGACATCAAAAATATTAACACTATAACAACCATATTCCGTTAAAAGACATTTGTATAATGAAAATAATTCGAGAATCTGCAGCTGAACTTGGTGAAAAACCTGTACCTATCTCGCCGATACGGCACCATACCTCTTTGATATAATTAAATAAGGATCAAAGTATACGGACGTGCCATACAAACTTCCATCCCCTATTTAACCCCCTTAAGGAGTAAATTTTAAAAAATCGTTCCTTAGTGCACTTTCGCTATTTATGGAACTCTTTTGCAAAATTTCAAGGTTCGAGAGCCTTGCTTTTTCATGGTTTGGGCTGTGCGTTGTCTGTCACTGAATGAATGAATTTAAGATTTTTTCGACACACTAGCTCGTAAAGTGACGCTTATTGAATCGCTTTAAGTTTCATAATGCAATGTATTAAACACGCGTGCTTTTTAATTTATATTATCGCACTAGTGCGGTAATTTGCGCCACAGATAACTAATCTGGATTTGCGACTTGCCAAAATGAACATTGAACTTGCCTGGGAATTGAACGCGATATCTGCGTGTCACTGATTAAATACGCACTAAATAGGATACACGTATTATCACACCCACTTTTAAATCCTATGCGTTTTCTTAACTTTTATTTAAACTATTATATTTGTCCAATGATATTAGAAGTAAAAAGACGTAGATAGGTTACCTACCTAACATTCTATCTTCAAAAACGGCACTATGTCACACTATTATATGACACGTGGAAGTAGGATGGCATGTCGTAATTATCGGGAGCGAAAAAGAGACAAAACGAAGAAAATGTGGCTAATTAGCCAACTTTTGACGTGCCGCTTGCGGAACGTTTATAACCTATCTACCTCTTTTTACATATAATATCATTGTATTTGTCAATAAAAGCGAAAACCGGTATGGATTTTGAATTTTTACAAACGTCAAACGACCGACCATAGGCGACCGATATCCTTTTTTATCTCGTTTTAATTTATCTTGTCATTGAAATGCCAGTGATTGACATAATAAGTATTGACTATTTGTTCAAGGAGTATTTATAACTTCTTTATTGAAAAATAAACCAATTTTATGTATTTAGAATTATTATACAACAATCGTGTGTTTCGGCAAGGATTTTCAAGATGATGTTGGAGCTAGCTTGCGTTTAAAGATGCGGTCTATTTTTCCTTATTCAATAATATCGTAGGTCTATTAAAAGTAACATAGAGACCCCTCAAGTTTTACAATATTATACCTACTGTTTTAAAACTGAATTTGTTATGTCTCATAACGAATACATTCAAAAGCACGGGTTGACGTAAATTTGATCCAACGTATTGCCCAACGCCGTCATTCAATACCGAATGTCAAAATGAAGACTGTTTCTGGGAATTGAAACTCCAATCATATCCGCTTCAAGTGATCTTAAATCCTCCGAGCTAACTAGACGAATACAATATATTAGAGATGCGCCGAATGTAGGTTCCACCGAATACGAATGTTTGGTGGAATATTCGGTCCAAAAAGCCCCGAACCGAATATTCGGCCGAATCATGCGGTTCAATTTTATTTTGCTAACATTGTCATTCGTCAAAAAAACTTAATTTGATTAAAACTTCAATTACCTACTAATGTTATGTTGATTCTTAAAGTTTCTTCAAATTTGTATTTTTTTTTCATTTGTGAACTAGTATTTGTTCATTGTTGATTTCATAGAATTTTGTTTGACTTATATTGACAATTACTTTAAAAAAAAAAAAAACATTTTTAGATTAAAACTACAAATAGTTATGACAATTCCTAGTTTTTGTGTTGTAAATTATTATTAATTGTTACTTAAGGTTTTTTTTTGTTGATTTCATAAATTTTATTTAGCATACATAGATAGACATACACACATTTTAGTCATTTGTCCATAGGGGTTCATTAGAAAACCAGCGTCAGACAGCGTTTGTAAATTAATGCTGAAATGAACCTTTTTGGCGCAGCCGTGAGGCACATACTATTATTGCTATAAAATTATTTTCACCCTTTATTTTGTTATTAGTGTTTCACGAACTGTGTCCAAATAAATATTATTCTTTCTTTTCTTAACATTTATTTAAAAAAAAACTTAATTTGATTATACGAATATTCGGCCGAACATTCGGCGCATCTCTACAATATATATCGTTATTTACTTGTCGAAATACTCATTATAAAATATTTTTTTCAACATGTCCGAGGGAAGAAGTACGAGCAGAGAATATGAGCTACACCAGGGATCACCAATAAGTATTATTTAGGGTTGATATAAAAATATACTATGACTCGTGGTCCGTTTGGACGACATTACCTAAGTAAGAACAACCAAGAATAAAAGATGATCAAGGACCTCGCGATTTTTGTGTTTTCTTTGAAATCGATCATTTTGATCTGTAGAGTACCTACCTAGCTCTATTACTCCCGAAAACATTTGCAGCTTCATGCGGCTTGCGTCTCGCGTCGTCTGTTGTCGTGTCGACGGCAGAAAATAGAAAGCGTGGGCTTAGCTCAATTACTCAAAATTTTTGGATTAGGTTTTTGTTATAAATTTTACTGTTTAGGAACTTACAAGTCCGGATCCGGACCGCGGTCCACCATTTGGTGACTCCTGAGCTACACCATCTGTAAGCTCGTCTCGTATTATTAGTCGTGTTTTTTTATAATCTTTGACATACTAAACATACGTAGGTACCCGTGCGTGGTATTTTGTGGCATTTTAAGTCTTCAATATTTTTATCAAATTTATTTCCATTATAGTTTGTTACTACGCGTTTTGCAACGAGTGCAAAATTTGATTGTACTTATTCATATTTTGTTTGTTTTCACGGTTTAATATAGGAACATATTTCAATGGATTTGTTTTTTATTTGAAAGTTGTTCAATATAAAAAATACTGATGAAACACTACTAAAAATATCGTAGCATCGATAGCACCAAAACTTAAAGATCATACTACTACCGCATCACTTAACCATAGACGATTTCTAGCGGCCATTGCTATTTGACAAATTTTGAAACGCGGCATGGCAGTATGGAAAAATTAAGTACTATCATGGCAGCATGGAATTTGTATATTTTAATAGAAATTGACTTTGAATACATGGAACTAGTATGAACTATCCTATACTAATAAATGAGCATTCTCTATTTTCACCCGAGCAGAGATTTGTGCTTTTTTTAATCTCATCAAAGAGACTGTTGGCCTTCTATGTTCTATTTATGGGGTTTGGTTTCTACTCTTCGTCCTTCAGGTGGGCCATTGTGCGTGGGTACTTCTTGCTTTTTTTAATGCCTACTGTGTAAATAAACAAAATATGATAAATTAACATAATATTTCATCAAATTATTATAATTTATTTATTTTATTTCATTAATTTTTCTCTACTTATTAATCTTAATTTGTGTATTCAAAATATTATTTTGTGTTTATCATAGATATCTTTTATCGTTTTCGTTTTGTTATTATCAAAAATACGAAATCTAAAGTATTGTATAGTATAGTATAAAGTATTATATTGTCACCAAGCGACATACAAAAGTTTTTAAAAGAAGTTACGGATAGTCAGTACCTGGCAACAAAGGTCTGTTGAACTTTATAAATCTAAATACGAGTATATCATCTCTATAGTTACGTTATTGTACGAGTAACATAAGTTCTTACAACAAGTCTGTTTTTTGAAAACGTCGTATGAAACGCGTGTGCGTTGATCATTACACACTCGGCTACCTTATCCGCTATCTTAATGACCAACACAGCACACTAGTATCATAATATACTATTATTAAGTACCTAGTTGCTATTGCAAGTGATATAAAATTGTTGTATCTCCTCACGTTTTTAATAATTTCCGGATCCGTTTATTCTTTCTTAATGGATTTAAGGAAAACATTATTACACGAAAACGTTATAAATAGCACTTTTATGACTGATATTATGGGTCATTTAATACTAGCTACCAAATAGTGTTATCTATAGATTTTATTATTTATTTACCCTTTGCGTAATTATGCCGTTGTGTTACGGAATAAATCTCTTTGATCCGTTGAAAATCATAAAACAATGCTATAAAATATGAATTTCATATAATATTTAGGTACTTATAAACATTACGCGTTCCATCAAAATCATCACTAGTGTTATACTGTTTTTCTTGGAACGGTTATGGTATGAGTGGATTTGAGTTACGTCTTATATCAGTCAAAAGCATAAAGTACCTACGTCATAGGTGCCAATAATAGATGTTCAATGGGTAAAAAGTTTTGATAATAATGCCTCGTAAAACGACCTTAGTATGGATGCAGACACAAATACTAACAACTCATTTTAGGATTTGAAGTGAAGAAATATTTATGAATGTTTATGACAGAAACAAATGAATAAATTTGCGTGTTGTAAACGATGTACCCCCAGTCAGATGGACTGGCGACCTTTAGAAGGTAGCTGGGACTGGGACAGACTGGATGCAGACGGCGGAGGACATGTTGTGGCGTAGTTTGGGAGGGGCCTCTGTCCAGCAGTGTTCTGAGATAGGCTGAGTTGATTGATTCAAACGATGTTCTTGCTTACAAATAAAGCTGTTTTAATGCTTATTTGGATTCCACCAATAAGCACTGCTCTAACAGATCAAATCGCTTATTGTAGAAACGACGTTATGTATTTCCCCAAGACCTGTAGAACTCGTGCTAAGCCTATATACCTATTACTACTGAGTAATAATTACTTTACTGGATGGTAATTGTAGGAACACTGCGAGGTTAACCCATTGTTAACAAATGCCACAGGTTAACGCCTTCCGTATTCTAATTTTAACTTAACTATTTTAGATTTTCTTGCAAACGATAAAAAAGTGAGTTGTTTTAACTAATAGCCAGTGATTTTTTTGTAACTGAAAGTTGTTAGGAACTACGACGGCCAAATACAACAAAATAATATGCTTGGTTCTCTTAATCAACTAACTTTAAATTACGGGAAGACGTAAATTCGATAAAAAAAATCAAATTCAATTTTTTTTCTTTCTGTGAATATTAGTTAAAATGACATTGATATGTCTATCACAAGAACCGTATTATTTTGACAACCTCCGCGACTTTCTTCGGCTTGGCCGAAGTCAACGTCTGACGTCTGACGTCTGACTTGATAGGTTTCCCGATGATAGAATAATCCACCGTGCGTCAATGGCCAAATCACATGGCCGGTAACATTATAACTGGATCACTTTTACGATATTTAGATTATTATTTCAATGAGTGATATTCTAATATTGTGTATACCTTTGTTTTGAAAGATTATTGCATCGGATGCTGCCAAAACGTGGCGTCCGTTAGGAAGTTAAGTAAAAACATATCTACAATGTTTTAAGGATTTTACGATATCCGCTGACGTTACCTATGTGGAGTTTAGAATCTTTTGTCTATCTTTGAACAGTTGATTATTAAACTTCGCGAATAATAAAGCTTTTTGCAAAATAAGAATCGATTAAGATATATAATCGTTTGGAAGTAGGTTGTTTTGATGAATAAGAAATACATAGGCATACAACATGCGGAGGTGAACCTAAACTTTCACGTCGTACCAAATTATAAACTGAAACAAGTGCTTAGGTTTAATCTACAAACATTCAGATTTTTGCAGACATTTTTATCAACGTCCTCAATTTATTTGTTTATGTTTTTTCCACCTAATTGATTAAAAAATAAGTACAAAAACAAACTAGAATTGCGTCTGAAAATAAAAATCATCAAAGATCGTAGGTCTTTGATGCATAAGTATAATTAACCTTTGTGAAGTATAAAAAAGATGCTGAACAAAACCGTTAGTGAGCAACATCCGATTCCGGCAGAGCTGCGTACAAAGAAACAAAAAGCACGCGTTTATGTAGAGACGCACAGTAGAGCCGTAGCGTAGAGCCGTCATTAGCGATTACGTGCATCGCGATCAAAGACCATTGAACCATTTGAACTTACTCCCCATGAATATAAAATACCTATTATGTCCACACGCATTAAATATTCATTGCTTACCTGCAAGAAATTAGCATAACGATTGCTGCCTCGATTAAAAACGCTATTTTCTTGTATAAAGTCTTTATTAAAGGTTTTTAGATCGTGCTAAGCGCTTTGATGGGTATGTCATCACAATAATTCGATATTCCGTTGGGTATAAAACCCGAAACATGGAAAACACAAACAACAGAAAACAGAAACAGTTCCTTCTCATATAGTAGTACGAGCAGAAATATCTACGAAAGTTTTTTTTGCGAAACAAAACAAGAATCAGACGTAGTTAAAGTCCCCAAGATGTCTGTTTCATTGCCAACATAATTTCTTTATTACAAACAACTATAAATTTGACGTAGTCTACCGTTTAAACACGTATAGTTCACTTATTACCTATGCTGGGGTGATTAATATTTGTCGTGATCCTGGCGGCACGCGATTCAGGGAACACGATTCAAATTCATGTCAAAACCTTTACCTGTGTCACGAACGGGCTTTGTTTCCGTATAAAAAGAATATTAAATTGTTAAATAAGTTTTATCGGTGGGTCGTTTCGTGGAAGTTTTCAGCATATTTAAAATCGCTTTTAAACCATTGAATATTATTGCTCATTAGTTCAACTTCCACATTCCGTCTTTTAGCACAGATGAATTAATCTGTGCTCTTAGTAAAGATTGCAACATTGTAAATAGATAAATACCAGCCTGCATCGGTTCAATCAACCTGTTAGCCAACATCCAGTTTAAAGTTAAACTACCGGATTTACTCATTTTCTTTCCGTTTCCGAGCGTCGAAAATCGCTGGAAAATGTAAAACAAATATTGAGATCGTAACCTTATCTCTGTGTACTTTGCGTATGACTTTTTTCATTTCACCTTCGACTTATAAATATTATCAGGTTCCGGTGTCTATAACAATTGCAATGGTTTGGTAACTCTAAACAGTGACTTCAATTGTTTTATTCAAGGATCTGTAACGGTTGCAAACACTAGGTAATTACGAGACCGCAATCATGTTGACGGAGAATCGATAAACAAAGGAAAAGATTATTTCACAGAGCTAGTTTCTTTGACGCTCAAATAATTTGGATTTTAATGTGAATCTTTGTGTTCTTCAATAAATGATGGATGGACTATGTCTAATAAGTTAAAAAGATAAAATGGTAACAGGAAGCTTTAAAATTATTCGAATAAGCTTTTACTGCGTCCTACTCCTCACTAATGATCGGCAATCAAATAGAACACTCGTAACACGGGTCTCAATCAAATATGTTTAATGTCCAAGCAACATTGTATCTAGGTATGCCCGAAGGCGGATTGACTTCGCAAAACTAGTTTACAAAATGATTGTAGCTCTTATGTCATCGAACGTAATACTTACTCGTGAGTGCATCTGTTTATTAAACTGGAAATATACTGTTACCGTTTGGCAATGATGGGCAAACAAATACTTACTATATTGGCTGGTAATAATAGTAGGTGGCAATATTAAATTATGATAATATAGGTGGTTATCGTAGACAGAATTACTTCATCAAGGCAAGAATATCACATTTCTTGTGAGTGTCAGCTCATTTCGATAACCACGTCTGTCCCACGAACATGTCCTATAAATAAACAAATTTAATTAATTATAATAATGCTAACAATGATGGCGGAAAATCAGCGTGTAAATCTACGACAAAACTATTTGGCTCCTGCCTGTTTGCGTCTCAACATTCGCGACTTTCAGAATCTAACGATTGGAACGTACCTACGGTCGTGTTTCAACCTTCGCTTGAATTGTTATCTATTCTTAGGTCACAAAATTATTTGTTCCAGTAATTGTCAGTTACTTTACTTTTTTGGGTGCTCGTAGCTAAGTAATAACTGCCGCATGGGTCGATCCACTAGGTTAAGCTACGCTTGTCGGGGTTGGTCTGTGGATGGGTGACCATCTTTACATACCGAGACTCCTCCGTGCCTCGGAAAGCACGTTAAGCCGTTGGTCCCGGCTGTCATTCGTGGATCTTTGACAGTCGGTTACGGAACGTCAGAAGACCGAAATCTGACAACCAGTCTTACCAAGGGGTATCGTATTACCCAGTTACTGGGTTGTGGAGGTCAGATAGGCAGTCGCTCCATGTAAAATACTGGTATTCAGCTGCATCCGGTTAGACTGGAAGCCGACCCCAATATAGTTGGGAAAAGGCTAGGCAGATTGATTGAATTGTCAGTTACTTTATCGGTTGACTTAATCATTGTAATTTGTGTGTTTATAGTTAGATTTTAAAACAGGTCGGTAAAGCTTTACAATGCATTAATGTTTTCATAAGTCATCGACCTATATTGTGACAGGCACATAATTATAATATTTCCATCAACGTTGAAAGTTGTAAAAATGACACGTTGTATAAATATTACTTTTGGCCACCTACGCGTGTATGTTTGGTGCAGGGCGACGCCGCGAGCGACGACGGCGACGTGACACTGGGTTTCCGTCGTGTGATTCGAGACAGAATCGTATGTGAAAATTGTCTTCGCCTTTTCCGCGTAAAAAGTCGAGTGCGTGACATTAACAAAATCTTTGCTCTTCCCCGGCTAACGTTTAGTGCGTTCATTCATAAATTAAAGTAATGGAACCGGTGACACTTTGGGTCTCATCCAAAAATCACAACTTTGACTTTCATCCTTGACACGAGGTAGACCGACTCTATAATATTACAAAATATGTATGTAACAACATACAGCAGCAGTTATGGTTTAGTAAAACGACCGAAGTTTATTATAGATCGCGGTATTCTAATAAAACAGTACTTATAACCAGCTGACTGTGACTAATGACAGCGTCGTTTCTCAGAATGTACATTATGGTTGGTGTTGACCACTTAACGAGAAGAATAAATTATTTTTTTAAAGAATATCAACCTGATTTTTTTGTTACTTTCCAGAATTTCCAGAATAATATCACAATGATATATTTAGTTTTTCTTGAAACACTGGAGTGTTGTCCCAGTTCGGTGTCAGGACTCGCTTTATGGGAGACTATACTAAAAATAAGTTACGTGGTTGTCGGAACCAGCTGCAGGAGTGAGTCAACCTATTTCAAAACCACATTCTCAGATCGAACAAGTTGTTTTATAGTCAAGAGCTTATTGAACAATAGTGCGCAGACTTCGGATCAGTAAAATGACATCGATTGTTGTCTATAACGATTTATTTGCGGACCATTAGCGAAATATAACGCGGTCGCAGTCAACCTATACAAATATACCTACTTATGATCTATCGATCATAAGTATATTCGATCATAAGTATGCTTGTTTTACACCATGGCTTCTGTTACTATCGAGCGGACTTTGGCATTTTACCTAATGTATAACCTATAGTAGGTGTACTGAAAAATATTGTAGTGTTATTGATATCAACAGTTTATTATGATTTGGCATGCAAGCAGGTAATTTATTAATATAATGTGTAAAAATACGTAACTAAATAATGTGTATGTAGTTACGTATGTACAACATCGCGGCTTCAGTCCACTTTTTCAACACGCGTGAACTGATTAGCAGCTGACATAGTTTTTTATTTACCTTTCTCAAATAACACATGCAAATAGAATGGACGAAGTACCTATACTTCAGCGCCATTAAAACTGTATCTATGTACCTATTGTACCTAAATAAAGCTCTCAAATATGGCTATAGCGTTATGAAACAGATTTGAAGCAAATGTCATTTTGAAATTGTTGCATGGCTAATCAATTTCATTGCAACTTTGCATAGCAGCGGCTGAACTTGGTTTTTATGTAGATGTTTTTATTTTACCTTCGCGTGAAGGTCGGAGCTCGTGGGTTGGTCTGGCAGGACGTCATCGCGTCACCCACCAGCGCGTCGCCACCAACGGAAGATTAATGCTGATAAAAGTGTTTAAGATTATAAATAATAGTGTGTGTGTCAAGTTCTCGACGCGACGGGAGGGACAGCTGTGCTCTGATGTCTGATGGCTTGTGAAAACACGTCTCAACTCTCATTCTCTTCATCAATGATTTATTAAATTTAACCATCTTTCTGGGAGGTGTGACCCCGTCTGAGGAGTTCACAAGCAAGCTTAGAGCGTGATAGAATGTTATGTTTGTTAGTATACTAAATAACAGTGTTATCGTTTATATATTTTTATTTTGTTTTTCAAACTTTTCTTTTTATTTTATTACGATACTATGTCTAGGTTTTTACGACAAAATTTCAGCGATAAATATCTTTATTAAACTAATATTTAAAAAAAAGATAGTTACTCATCAGAATTCACAAAAATGCGTATGGAGCTGTAGCAAACAATTGATCGAATTAAAGAAGATGAGGGCAAAGAACTAATAAAGAACAAAGTGTTGAAGAGATGTTAGAATTTCAAACGTCTTCTTTTACATTAGAAAGACATGAGGCGGCTGGCAGAGGACATAAGTTAAGAATCAATTTGTTGAGACACTTGCCTTGCGTCAGAGGTGACTAAACGATCCCGACCGTGATGGACTAGGAAAGCAGGAACAGAAAGAAATACGAGTAGATAAGTGTTTTGCCTCAGACTCCTTGTCAGCGTACACTGACAGAGTTAATTGCTAGAATTTGGCATGTCACTACTTTTATATTACTTTCTTATTTATTGCGAACTTTTTGAAAAATGCTATTGAAAGTTAGTGGTTGGCTAACGCATAGATGTATTTAATTTCATCTAATTTATGAATCGTTTTTTTGTGGCGATCGCTTCTATTTTCGTTTTTAATAACGTAGCTACTCAATTAACAAACCACTTTCCGAGGAAAACTTTACAGGAAAAGTTAAAAGTAGCCCTCGTAATGAGCTAATGTAGGTAACGATGCACTTACACGAATTTGGAGCAAGGCTCATTCCCAAATAAATTTTATTATTATGGCCGTAAACCATAATATTTTGACCGATCGGCTCAATATTTGCGTATATTATTTCAATATTCAGGTTTACAACGAGTGTAAAACTGCGATACTTCATTGAACGTTTAACGAGCGGTAAATTTTAGTGATGATAAAATATCGACTGCTTATGTAAGCAGTGATGATGTACCTAGAGTTGTAGACCTATTAAGTAATTGGTTTAAATAAAAATTGTGTAGGTATACTAATAAGTAACTATACAAAAGATAATCCTTGAAATAAGTTACTTAAAAGTAACCCACTGGCTAAAATAATAACGTGGAACTAGTGATAAAAAATTCAACATTAGTTCTATTATTTTCAGATTCAGTATTCAGTAGTTCCATCATGGAACTGTTTATGGTACTATGGCAAATTAAGATCGTAATTTGTTCAGTTTAGGCATGATTTGTAAACAAGAACAAGCTCTGAAAGCGAAGGAAAATGGTGGGCGACAAATATACTTTAAATATTGCTAAAAATACTGAAGTGCGGATGTTTTTTTTTGCCAAATGAAAACAAGCGAAATTAAAGAAAAAGACAGCTGCAGTGATAGAAAAACTTTTTCAGACACCTGACACTGTTCATGACGTTGAAGAATGATATAAAACTACAAATTCAGAATGGCAGTAAAATATGAGATATGTGGCAGTATTATTGGTCGGTCGAAGATATCGGGCCATTGCGCTTACGCACTCAACAATACCAGTTTTACCTATAGATGACGTTATATCAATTATTTTAACGTCATACGAAGTGAAAAGTAAAACCATTATACATTATTAGGTATCTGATTAAAGATTAGCAAGGGTTATTAATAAGGGTATGAGCATTATTAATAATGGTTAAGCGCAGGGTCGAGTGTTTGGGTGGAGATCCAATAATAACACGTGAAATTATATGATTTAAACAGATAATTAATTTTAAAGTTCACAGTTCAGATAACTATATTGAATAATGAAGCTTACACCTATGGGTGAAAGTGGTGATGCTCCTACGCATACGATTGATACATTACGTTACGGAAATGCTCTCTCTTCCTGTCCTCTATAGACATATAAGTGAAATATCAAAATTATTACGTTTTCTATTTACAAGATGTCGTAGTAGGTTTCATTGCCAAAACCGTGCTGTGTTTTCAGTTAGACGTAATATTTATCAGCATCTCGACACCTGTATCGTGTCTATCACCGATTGTGTAATCCGGATGAACGTACTACGCAGGCCGTAGGTACTCGTAGGTACATTTTGTATTACATAAATGACATCCATCAGTTTTATTTTTGTTATAGAAACAATATTTCAATTCGATTTGTATGATGAAGAGATCACTTCTATTTCTATGCTGCTCAGTGCTCCTTTACTGTGCTGGAGCCAAGTCCCGCTTTTTTGCAAACATTTTATTTTCTGAAATCAGCGCACCAATCTGCAGAACGTATAGATTGATGCATGGGCCGTATCGTAGGCGTGGAAAGTTTTAGATAAAAGAGAAATTAAAATAATATTTTCTATTTAGCATAAAATTAGGGCATAGTGACGTAAAGGCCATCACTCCATCAGTCTCGTGCGTTATGCGCAGTCTCAGTGAAAGTGGTCAGACGAGTGCGCCCGCGCCGGTTCAACTGTGAACGTATAAATTAGTCGCAGCGCCCTTCACTGATACACAGATCTAAAACGTTACTCGTCATGGGTTTGTGAAAGAAATCTCTTGCGTAACATAAAGGTTACTTGTTTGTTAGTTGCAATGTTTGTGCTTTCGTTCCATTAAAGTGCTCACCTTAAGTTGTATAATTCCTGGACTCATTTTTGAGAATTTTCTGGTATAATACGATGTTTGATAGTTGCTATAGGTTATCAGACAGTCTCACTTAACAGTAAGCGGAGATGAAGTGGTTTCTGGTTTGCATGTGCCAAGAAATCTCATATTTACTTTTGTCTAGAACTATGTACTTAGGTACATATCTTCTCGTGTTTTCAGTGCTTTCTTTTTAACATGATGTTGTAAAGTTTTATGACAAATAAAAAAATATTTAGTAGGTAGTTACAGAACCAAGAAAACTAATGGTAAGTAGGTATCTACTTTTCTGTCTATAAGTATAAATCATAATATAGTTAATTATAGTCCTGAAAAGTTTTAGTCTAAATTATGAAGGAAACTAGTGTTACTATAGATATTCAGCTATTTAATTATATGAATAAAGCAGAATCTGAACCGAACCTTTCATAATAGAGCCTTGACAAACTAAAATTGTTGAAATATATTGTCAAAGGGCAGTATAGGAGGAGTAAGAACTCAGACCCAGAACAAAAATATAAAATTATAATATTTCAGATCCCGGATCTTAGAAAAAACCTATTCCTATTTTCACACTGTACTCGTACAGTTAGAAGCTCGGATATGATCGTATGCTAAACAATCGCTCCTATTCACTACGTTTATTTCATACAGAGATACGAAATATTTTACCATAATTCTATACTTTATAGGCAAAGATAGTGAGGACCTAAGCACTGTACAATTCATGAAACAAGCTCTGTCCTACGACGACATAGTATGAAACCGGATTATCGGTGAGATATTTAGACGCCATGTTATTTATAACGTAAATAAATCTAAATATAAACGAAATTGTAGTGAAAGTGGCGTTTTAAGCGGATCAGTGATATTCCAAATTACGAGGAAGGCAAATGGTGAAACATGTTTTTATCGTCTGGCATTGAAAACTAGATCATGGAACCATGGAATTTTTTCTTGGGTTAAAACTTTCTTAGTAGATTAATTATAATATATTACATTAATTCATTTGTAAATGTCATTATAATTGGCATGAACACCGTAGATTCTTATCTCATTTAATCTCACTCGACATAAGTAATAGTACCATACCTACGAACGTAATTATTACCTATTTATTTATATTAAACAACAATAACATTACCTCACTACATAAAGGTACTGTAATAAGCAACATGGTAACAACTGGAGGGTTTGAAGTGTCAAATGAATAATTTCTTGTTTTCGTGCGTCATAATTACATAAATTCATAATTCATACATGATGTTGCAAGTGCAATCACAATAGGTAGGTATATTATACCTCAAATTGCTTAGCATTGTCCTCCGTTATATCAAAAATACCTACAGCAGCATTTATTTTGGAATAAGTATACCTATGGTAAAGTTGAGGATTAATGTTAAGTACTCGTACTATGTTTGACGAAAACATGATTCCATTAAAAAAAAAACTATAGAAAAAAAATCCAAAGCTACCTCCAAACCGAACAATCACCGCTGGTATTAAAAAAATACTTAGAATTAGATCATGACACTTTGCTTAATAACTGAATTAACTATACAATGTTATTTGTTTTTTTTAATTACCTTTATTCGCCGTGAAAAGAAATTACCTAAACTATTGGCGCCTTGGAGCCCTCTCCCCAACACGCAGTTTCGCTATCACTCAGTCCGCGAGCAATAACGTGCAAGCGAGATAAAAAGTGAATTTGAGTTGAGGTATTATGGACTCTAAAATAACCACTCATTTATTATTGTTCTCAATTTCGGAAGGCAAGGAGGTGTCAAAATCCATGATGGATGACATACGGGGTGCGGTTTCTGCAGGATTAAAGAGAAAAGTAGTCATGTGCTTGTGCTTGATTTTCACAGCCATTTTCGGAGGTCCTATCTCGAAAAACTGACCCTTTATATATATTAAACATTAATATGATAACGACTGGGCCATACACTATTTAATTATATTTAGGTAAACTGTATTTACCCGCACTGGGCCCGCGTAGTGTATAATGGCGCACTCCCTCTCACCGAAAGGCCCGGTGTCCCAATAGTGGGGAAGTTATAGACTGGCTATAATATATGTTATACAAGTACAGTTAAACTCGTTTAAGACGATTTCAAAGGGACCAATCAAAAAACGCGTCTTAAGGCAAGAAAGCGGGATATTATGCGGGATAGGGAAAATAAAACGTATTATGTACTAATTTCGTTAAACGTTATTATAACGTTACGTCATAGTACCTATATTATTATGTACACTGACTTTTTGACTTTTCGGATTGATCTGCGTAGATACAACCTAATTCCTTAAATCGTTAACTGCTAATAAACCTAGGCGTTTGTCAAAATCGGAGTTGACTCCTCTTGATCTTTATCATTATTACTTAGGGCTTCTTCACTTAGGGCATCATCACTTAAGGCTGCTCGCGCAGTCAGTGCGCTGGCCGCTGCGGCGTATTAAACGGGGTGATGAATCGTATTATGCGTGATAAATATGTTTGCAAATATGCCTCAAGTTGCAGGGACTGACGTGAAAAGTGGGAAATCGTATTAAGCGGGTTTTACTGTATTACTAAGATGATGATTATATTATTATTTATTACTATTAGCCATATTAATGAAGTGACTACGGTTAGGCTGCAAAGGTGTCACTTCTGCTACTTAATAAGTAGATAGCATACCTACTTCTATAGGTAGGTTAGGTACCTATCTGCAGTCAATGTGACCGTTCTTCACAGTCATTTGATTCTCGAACTCTGATAATATACTTCACAATGTCAAGAAAACAAGACTAAAGTATTTACCAGGCTTTCGATGAGATTATTGAAGCCAAATCTAATCCGGCTTTCTTCAAGATTAGATTCCATACGAGACGAGTAATATACTCATAAAAGGAATGTTTGATTTTATTTTGGTAACTGAATCATGCCTTTCAGAGAAGATATCAACGGTGCGGTTACACAATTAGTATGTAATACATAAGAACATGTTTATGTTAACCCTGTATAGCTTAGTCGCACAGGCGCACCCTGTAGTGTGATGAGACTGTCGGAGTCATGATAATAGAATTCAAATTTAGATAAACACGTTGATAAAAGGTAGAGATAACTAGAGTTATGAATATACATCCAAGTGACAAGCTTTAATCTCGCCGTTATGAGATGAATCATTTTAGCTAAAATTCTGATGCCATTTATAAAAAACAAAAGTGCATCCGTTTAAATTAAATACGCTATGAAGCAACAATAAAATCAATATTTATAATCTAAATATAAATATTTACGGTACATTTACATGCAGGGAGTAGCACCCGTGTTTCCTTCACGCCGACGATTATTTTATGGCCTCTGTTCCCATTTTCCGAGCCGTTGGCTCGCCTGAACCTTGCGCAAGAGACAGCAGAAAATAAAGTGCGTGGAAATTAAAAGATGCTGCGTCACGCCATGCTGTAACTAGTGTTACGCAAATTAAAGACGCAATTTAAGATATCGGACCGGCCTTCTGACACAAATAGGATACTTTGGTTCCGATGCGTAGGTACTGTAACCCGTTTACTGGGCCATCCTATTTTCATCAAGATTTCTGTTTAACTCAAACGCGTTAAAGTACTCTTCTAGGTAACAGGATATTAAGGCTTGGCGTAAACGAGCCACTACACCCACCGGTAGCCCAGCGACAAGCAGTTCACATGCTTTTTCATACGTTTTGTATGAATTCATCGCACACGTGTAGCCGGTGGCGACCACCCGCTACAACAGTACTCAATACCGCAGCAAGAGCCGACAGCCACCGGTGGCTGTGGTCGGTGGCTCGTAGATTCTAATAATCGATGGATATGGAACTTCCCTTTTGTCACCGTGGTACCTATTGACCTTTCTACACTACGCCTATATCAGATAAAGATCCAAGTTTTACGTTTTTACCAATTTTCTAGTAGGTAGGTACTTACTTGCCTAAAAATATGCTTGAAACACTGCTACTTGATTAATTTTAACTAAGCATCTGAGGATAGCCTTACGGATCACCTAATATCATCAAACACCAACTTTTCCACTCGTAGCTAATTTTATTCTTGAAAATATGTAATAAATTATGAAGTGATAAACTTTTTAACAAGTTAAGTATAGAAAATATAACATTTTAAGAGATCACAAATCTGTATAAGATACAACGTTTCATAAATAGATGTTTCAAAATCAGCGAGTTGGCTCAAGGCGTTGAAAAGAAATATAATATCGTTTGTATATTTTTTATGAGTCAAACTTGATTTTTATCTTACAAAAAGTAAGGGTAAATAATTTTGATAAAAACTCAATATTTATTTTTGACATGGGCAAGAAGATAAGATCTTAATGCTCCCATTAGATACTAGGGTAACATAATGTAAAAGAGATGCAATCATGACAAGAGAAGAAGCAATGAAGAAAATGCTATCACAGATGATCATGCGGATATTTAAAAGGATAAACAAAATAAAGAGACAAACACTGCAGTTTTCAACAAAGACCACAATCAACTAGGTTTTATGATCGCGTAGGTTCAACAGCCTATTGTTCTGAATCTTGGAGGTTGTGTACACTGACATTGATATTGAATTCTATCGCATGTAACCCACGGCACATGAATATATAAAGAGGTAATAATATAAAACTTTATTACCAACGAAACCTTACATAAGTTAATTATGAAGTTCGATTGCCAAGAAATTAAATATGAATTTTATAGAGATAAAATTATTATTACAGGTTTTCAGGATAATTCTGAAAGAAATTATTTGAAAAACTGTGCTCGTAAAATACAATGCTCATTGTGCGATTGTAAACAAAGTACCTAGTGTACAAAAGCTGGTTTGACAGAATAGAGCATGATAATTATAAAGAGCAACAGCAACCTTGGAATAAAAGAAAATATAGTTTATGTACTTACTGTCGCAAAATCATTTATTGGTTTAATAAGATTAGGAAGATCATCAGGAAAACAGGCGCAGAATTTTATAATAAGTATAAACTCGTCTTGAACTGACTGAAGAAATTTAGTTTGTGTCTTAGACAGAATCTGAAGTAGTTTCCATAAAGTCGAAGTGTTATTAGTAACCGTAACTTACGTTTGTTATGACCGTCTGTTAAGTTTACGCTAGTTACTAGTTAAATAAATATGTTTATTATTATTATGTGGTTTTCAGGTTAATATAGAAAGAAACCTTTCAACAACACTCACGGAATAAACGAAAAACAGAGTTCGTTACAATAACAATACAATTTAATAATTTTATAATCTATGCGGTAACTTTCTGTGACTCACAAAATCCACCACAGAGCTTATTTAATTTTATTAGTACATACCATTACTCATTGTGTAAAAGAATGACCTTGAATGACACATAGACCTGTCCTTGGAAAAACTTCTGAAATAATGAAGCTAACGTATACTTACATCGGCTTTCATAGAAATTGAAATGAAGCCCTACACGTAAGGTGTAAAAGTTTAAGCTGGTTAGGCAGTCAGCACGTGTATGATGTAATCATTTAGGTACCTAAATAAGTATTATGTTACAAAGTACTAGGTGGCAGAATAGTACCTAACACACGACTTAGGTATTATATCAGTGGGATCAGCAGTAGTTTCTTCGAAACCGGGTTTACCGCGGAAACCCGGGCAGGGTTGCCAAAATCATTTAAAAAATATTCTCATAAACTCGTTTGGAATCTTATCTACATAATAATAAATTGTACATTCATTGCAGTGCAGAGGTCCAAAGCAGTTTATGTTCTAAAAGATGCAGCAGATATTAATAGCTTACGTGCACTAATTAACTCAATTATTATACAGAGCACTATAGGGGTCAATTAAGGGATCACTTGTTCCGGGAACGTAATGGGAAAAATAATCATCTACCCGACTCGCCATTAGGCTTTTCGTGAAACCTCTATTAGAACATTAACACCTTGATTCAACCTACTTTCCGCTTTATTTTTATTCTTTATTTATTTGTGTGTAGATATTTCAATAACGAACCTTTGAATGATCAACGAACTTGAGCTTTTATTTCCAGCAAGGTCTTACAACGCAATATGTTAGTGTGGATCCAGCGCCTTCAAGGACTATTTAAAATATCCTATCTACTGCAGTGGTCAGAAAAGTCGAATGACTAACTGAATCTCAAAAGATAGAGAGAAAACATTCTGATACATTTTCGATGAGTGCATTTTGTTTATAAGTAATTTATATCTCAATTTGTTTACGCGCTACCACAAACGCATTAAGATCATTTACATCATGTTTGCACTTATCTCTACTCATACAATTCAGTCGGGAATCTCCGTCAGTGATTCATTTATTTATATCACTGTACTGGGAATTGTTTTCATCAAAACAGTTCCGACTCTTGAGATTGTATTTCAATGATTTCCCAATTAAACAGAATGATAACCATGCAGTATAGTTCACTGCAGAGCTTGGTAAACATGTTGTTTTCGCGTCTGTTATAATATTCTATTCAATTGTTACCCTGCAATTGCTGGTTATTATGAGTGTTGTAGTTGAATAGCAGTCATTACGTTTACAAACGAAGTGGGATATCAAAACATGTTAATATTTATAATTTTTCAGAGCACAAAGAAATAACGTTCTAATTTCTATTGTTTCAGGTACTGGTACGTTCGGTCGCGTGTGTCTGTGTCGTGACAAAGCTGCTGATGAATATCTGGCAATGAAGATATTATCCATGGCCGACGTCATCCGTCTGAAACAAGTGGATCACGTCATGAACGAAAAGAACATCCTCGCTGAGATCAATCATCCCTTCATAGTAAATCTGTAAGTACCTACATAACTTACGAAGTGAGCATTTTCAAGTCCCCGTCACTCATGTCATTGTGATGCAATTAATATTCTTGGTGGTTATCCAAAGTGTCTAGACTGATGCGACATGTCTAAAGAGTATCATTATTTTCGCGGGATCATAACAACGATGTTTACCATTGGAACACAGTTGGACGTTTAATTAAACGTGTATGGATGCATGTGACGCACGTCAATTATGTGAGCGCCAAATGTCGGCATTGGTCCAATGTCATTATTACTTACTCCTGTGTTAATTCCGGGTGCGTTCCGCCTTCCAGTGAATAGCCTACCAATCAAAAACAACCTATAACAGTCATTCTGCTGTCTCATATGCAGTTGTAGCTATTGTAGTATAGTTAATTAATTACCATAATTTTGTTAGTGAAGGCGCAGATTGCCCCACATACCTTCCTTGTTCGACTCTCGAGCTCTTTTCGTGTTGGATTCATTTAACCCAATAACCTGTTAAAACTTGCCAGTTAACGATCACTTTTTAATATTTATTTTAGTATGAAGTAATTTGTGGAGAGAATTGTAGGCGCCGAATTACCGCCAAGTGCGAGTTTCGCGATCCGACAAATATCAGTGCGCGTGCCCTATTGATGACGATCTGGCAAATATCACCATGTCAATCCTGATCAGTAATCTATGATATATTGATTAACACGTAAATTTTGTATTTATAAACAGCGTAGGTATTCGTTTTGAAGCGACTTTATTTTTTACTAGGGTTTTCCAATCGACTGCAGGAAAAAAACAGGAGGGAATCTAGGAAATGTAAATAACTTTTTCACCACTCCCGCACGAAAGAAGTGTCTTTCCTCTCGAAAACAGTGAGGAAAGTTGGATTTTTCTCACTGTTTGAACAATGAGGAAAGTAATGATCCCGTTCAGAAACTAACCTTGCCTGATTTTTTTATGTTAAGATTTAAAGATATATTAAAAAATAAAGAATTATTTTGATTTGCTTTGTGACTATTTAATTTATTTACCTATGATGACTGAATACTTTCTTGCTGGGAGTGGTGAAAAGTTTTGTATGCAACATGTGAGCAAGTTCATTTGCGAAAAACGAACTTTCCTCACATGTTGGATAAATGACTATTCTTTTGTAGTTAACATATTCTGTCTGACACTGTAACGGGTTGTTTATTCGAGACTCCTTTTTTTACTATACGGCCGTATAGTAGAGTTAGTATCTGGCACGCATCTGTAACTGCAATTAGCTCACAGAAGACTAATCTAAGTTGTCATATAACCGTGCACTTCCAGTTTCCTTGAGCTTGGCCTTCGCGTCGTATGATGTAATGATTTTATTGATGCCTTGCAGGCGGTGGTGGACGCATGACGACTCCTGCATCTACATGCTATTTGACTACGTGTGCGGCGGGGAGCTCTTCTCATACTTGAGGAATGCCGGCAGATTCAGCAACAGTATCGGTAATTACACTTTTTATAAAATAAATGCTATTTAAACGGCGATGACCTTTTAATTTGTATGCCTCCACAAATAAACTTTTACCTACAGCATTATTAAAACTACAACATCTACGCCAAACCGCAGTATCAGTTGTCACAACTTTTCCTTTGATGACAAGATTTGAAACAAAAATCTGTAACAATTTTGCTTATTAATCGTTGTAAATAAATAAACTGGAGCGGAATAAATAAATAACGGTTGGAAACACGCCAACACAACGCAGGCAGCCGTACCATGCCGTACGATTTGTGCGCACGATGCTCTGCAATACCCCGCGATGTCCACTTTTTCACTGAATTTTATCACATCTGTGTACAGACCATATCTAATATAAATCCTATACTCAGGGACAATAAATCTGATTTTGAAGCAACAGGGTGACTTTTATAGAAACGCTACTATCTTTTTTTCATAAACTAGCCGTAAATGAAATTATTTTTAATACTACTTTTAATATTTTGTATGATAGCTACATAAAGTTGCATAACGTTTGGTTGCATAATAGTACATTTTGATAAAGAATTGGAGTTTTTGATGTGAGTAAGGATATTAAAATTAGAATAGGGTTGAGCTCTCATAGTTTTGCACGCTGCACGTTTATCTAACTAATGTAGGTATCTATGTTATTTTTTTTTTAAATTTGGCATTACTACTTTCAAAGAAGCCGATTTCAGTTCGTTGATTCATTATACTTTTTACGAATTTACCGGTCGGCAAACCATTTGTGGAAGATGATGTCAACATGGTGCTTGTTTAGGATTTGGTTTCTAAATCAAGGTAATAAATATTTACAATCAAACCGAAATCAAATGTTTAATTTTTGTAAAAGGCTTAAGGTTTTGTTTTCTAATCCTAAAAGATTTTTAATAGGTGTACAGAAAAGTTAAGGAAATAGACGTATACCTATTTCATGAAAGTTTGGATGAACTGTACCTACTCTAATTAAACCATACACGATCAATTGGAATTTGAATCGTTTTGAAACAAATTGCTAATCCATTGCTTCATAAGTTCGAAATAAAATCTGCTCAACATGCAAAGCGTGAAATTGCTTTAACTCGTTTAAATAATTAAATTAACGTCATGTGAAGCACACATTCTGGTAGAATAAAAATATATGCATCGTGTAGATACATAGAATTGCAAAAACACTGAAAAAGTACACGGCAAACGAACGACCGCCTCGTATTTCTGGAGAAAAGACAAGACAGAAATAGGGGCTCATGTGGGTTCAGTGACGCGAGGAGTAACTGTCGGGCTTCAGTCGTAGATTAAATATTAATTCTGTGTTGTGCCGTGTGGCTTGAAGGTGGTTCGGCCCATTTTTCATGGGTGTCGGTTTATATAGCGATTACGTCGGGATATAGCGGCCTGTTAATAAAAATGTCTGTGCCATTTGGCGACTGCTGGCTGCTGCTGAGCCAGACATCTTGACGCCCGCGCCGTCGAGCCGCCCGCCGCGCCTGCGCTTGCGCTCCTGCGCGAACCTCATGTATAAATAATAACGTTGTGCAACTGTATACTTTCTCCGTATTTGTTTATTTGATATTGACAAATATTTATAATGTATAACAGAATGTCCGACAGAACCAATTTAACTAACTCTCAAACTCTAAGCGAAGATATCACTGATTAATTTTGGAAAGCGGTTTTAGATATAAAAGATATAACTTTTATGTAACGTAAAAATATTTATCTGACAGGATCGGACGTATATTCATGAGTGTCAGCAGATAGAAGAATAGAGTGCACTTGAACACAAACTGACGCTTGCAATGTAGATACAAATAATTATTTTTAAAAGTATTGGAAGGGATATTAAAAGCTTTTTAAAAGTCAATTTAAGTACATTCGAGACGATGGACAAAATGAGAATTGTGCCCGTAAAATACATCTGTGAACTAAATTGCATTTCAAAGAAAAAGTAAACTTACATTTCACTCTATGATTTCAGCCTGCCTAAGTGGCGGTTGTTCTGATTAGTCAAATATACTCGGACGAAAAGCAGGAGAACTTAGATCGTTTTATTTATTTTAAAATGTAGAACTGTTTTTTTGTCGGGATTACCCATTGGGTTAATGGGTTTATCAGATGAGTAGTGTTTAGGAAGTATGGTCATGGTATGATGTCATGCGACGATCACAATGACTTCGTATTGGACATGCTTCCGCGTGGCACCATGTCGCCCACGTAGCCGGCGTTATTGAGAATAAAAAAAAAAGAAGTTCTTGTTAGAACAAGCATCAGAATATCAATGAAATCAAAACATTTAAACCAAACCACGCATATAAAAAAAACACGCTTATCTCTTTAGAAGTTCTTGTATAGCTCGCGGTTTGAGAAAATAATGCTATCTATGTAATTTCGAAATACAAGGAACTTTGGATTTGAATAAACTCATGTTGAGTATATGTTGCAATAAATGAGTATCGTCAGTTTTCCTGCACGCGAGTGCCCCCACATACGAGAACGTCAGAACGAAGTGACGACGCGCCTCTTCCAGCTGGCATTGACTTTACACATGATAAAAATAAACGTGATTTGGCTAATCCTAGATACAATTTAACATGTTTATATACTGTTGCGTATGCATATATAACGAAGGAATCACATGTTTATGAATTTGCATTTTGCAACAGTCAGTGAAAGTGAGAATATGCACACTGTGATATTTAGATAAATGTGAGAATTTCATTAAAATGACCTATAGGTACTCCTTTGATATAAGAGTAGACATTTAAATAAACCTGTTTTCAGTCCGTTCAACCGATTTTGACTTCTATTGCGTTGGAGGCATGACAAATGACAGCTGCAGTAAACAGTTGGTATTGTAACCACTTTTTGCTTTTCATGCAATCCTTATGCTTAAAAAAAGGTTTATTTAACTGTCTTAGAATCTTATTTCAAATGGAGTATAAGTACTTAATACTGTACTATTCACCGATCGAAATCGTTTATGAAAACTTGATCTATAGTAAGAATCCTGTTTCAACCAAATAAAAATGAGTCTGATAGAGGCGCCTACTGTAGAAATGTCATATTTATATAACCGACAATTATTACTTTTCATTTCCGGTCATCAGTATTTTTATTGTTTGTGTCACTTATTTAAATAAATATCTAATTTTTAACAGATATGTCATGGTACCATAAATTAAGCCTATGTTTGTATTAAATAAATAATTCTGCCTTTTACATCCGGCGGATAATTGAATAAATATCTCGAATATTAAAATAAAAGCGTGCTTTATTTGCTGTTTTTGGGGCTACTTTATTCTTTGTATGAAGTAAATGAGAGGTTTCTATTTCACGGAAGCCTTAATTAGGCCTTTACCTACCACCATAATTAGATTAGGTACCTATCCACACGTTACAGTGATGGGCTCTATAGCCGCGAAAATTGAATACATTATCTAATGTATTCAATTTTCACATAAATGAGGACTTAAACGCTTTATTTTTGGACAAACAATAAAACAAGTTACCAAAGTAAAAGCCAAATTGATAGGTGAGAAAGACATAGCAGAAGAATTTAATGAGTCAATAAAACGGAACTATAAAACATTTAACGTTCGGAATCTCGTAAATATCGTAAACAAGAGAAAACAATAGTTTAGGCCATAGTTATGAATATACATACATACAAATAGCATGGAAAAAAACTTTATCGTTGTATATTGGAGAAAGTATTGTGGAAGTTGTGAAATTATATGCAACGTACCTAAGTGATCGAGAGTGCCCCTAGTAAACATAATTATGAATTTAGAATAGTGTATTTAGTTTATAAACAATGTTAGCAACAACTTACACATAATGTAATTATATACTTCTGAGTTCAGTCTAAAGTATATGGTTTTACGTAAATGCGGTCAAGTAATTATTGTTTTCCCTCGAGAGCTGGTACGGGAAAGTAAGGTGCGCGCTGTGTGTGTATTTTCTTATTCTTAGATCTTTATGGCAGCCATTTTCCTTAAGCCTCAACAAAACATCGTCTTTTACGTTATTGTTTCCACAAAATATAGAGTGAAATTTTAATTGTTGAACCCGTTTTATCGTTCCAATACAAAATGAGGTCACCTCGTATAAATTTATAGGTCAAACTCATAAAAAAATCAATGCATTTTAAAACGTTATGTTTGCAGGAAACTTCTACGCATCAGAAATCGTGTCAGCGCTGGAATATCTTCACGCCCGGAACATCGTGTACCGAGACTTGAAGCCAGAAAATCTACTCCTTGCACGAGATGGACATTTGAAAATAACGGATTTCGGATTCGCGAAAAAGCTGACAGATAGAACTTGGACCTTGTGTGGTACGCCTGAGTACCTGGCGCCAGAGATCATACAGAGTAAAGGACATAATAAAGCCGTCGATTGGTGGGCCTTGGGTGAGTACAAACATTGTTACTCATGATAACGGTATCATTTTGTGTAAATCACGGAAATAATTATACTTCCTTCCAACCGAATCGCCTTTCAGAAAACAAATATTATAGTATTCTGTCGTCATAAATGACATTGCGGTAATGTAATGCAAAAACGGGTTCTAGTCACGCTATCAAACTCTTTGTATTCGAGGAAAAGCTTTATTATTATTATTGTTAATATTTATGGACCTCGTAGAATTTAGAATTTATAATTGTCAAGAACATTCTTAACACTATGTAATCTTGGGATAATATAATAGATAACATTTGAAGACTCAAGGACATACTTGTTATGCTAAAAGAAAATATTTTATTCGCTATTGTTCGTGCGCAATTTGGAGTAGTCCATGTCTAAATGAAGTCTGTAAGAAGAGACTGCTATAGTTAGTATAGCAGATCTGACAAATACGACGTGCGAACTAAGGAATAAATTCTAGAGCTCATTATTTAAATAATGAGTCTCATTATTCGTTCCTAATTGACATTGATGGCTCTACTATATTTGTCAAAGATTTTATTTGTACCGAACCACGTACTGTATACGTTTACACTAATTTATTGTTTGCATTTTCAGTTGATTCTTGTTATGTATCTCGTAAAGTGTCTCTCGACACTTGTTATTGTTTGTTCATATATTTCATAAGCACAGTTTCTGTGGCGCCGTTACTATGAGTTGTGTACATCATTGCTATTATTTAGTGTTCCGTTGATTTACTGGTGTCTCCTCCATTTGGGTACAGTGCCTCCTTGCCAATTTAATACTTACATTATATGTAATGGCACACGTTGCTTGTATCTCGTCATTCCCGTGCTTGGCATCATACACTATATATATTACAACAATATTACTAAATATACTTGCTATGCTCCACAATTTTCCAATATCAAGTTACTGTGTAGTCTAAACATAGCAGTGCTAAAGTGAGCTTTAGTTCAGCTCATTGTTTAGTTTCTATTTTAATATAAGTAGCAATATTTTCAGTGCTAATTGCTGAAGTCGTTTGTTGGTGGCGAAACATTTTGTATTTTCTGCGCACCTCTTGCACGATGCTTTCACATATTGATAAATGTTCATTCAGCTCGTTGCAATTTTCTCTAGGTACTAATTGCTTATTACTGAATGAGATATAAAATTGTCAACTTATTATAGCTTTGGCACACATATCCTAATGCGTGTAATGTATTTGTGACGTGTATTTGTATGCTTTTACTAGTTAATTAAATGAAACATTGATTAAAGACCTTGACGTTGATCATCTCGTGAGAATTGATTTTACGACATTGCAATTATTAGGGTTATTTATATCTGTGTAAAATACGACTTAATTGTTTCCGTATCGTTGCTGATCATAAAGTTTTTCATGATGTTATCGATTTTATTAATAAACTTTTTGTTTTTAATTTTCAGGAGTGCTCATTTACGAGATGTTAGTCGGTTACCCTCCGTTTTACGACGACAACCCGTTCGGGATCTACGAGAAGATCCTGAACGGTCGCGTGGAGTGGCCGCGGCACCTGGACCCCGTCGCCAAGGACGTCATCAAGAAGCTGCTTGTGCAGGACAGGACCAAGAGGCTGGGAAATATGAAGGTATGAATTTTATCGCTAAAGTAATAGTAATTTGTGGTGCACGTAAAAGCGGAGCTAAGGCCCGGTCTCCACCGAAGCGGAGATGGGTGGAGATGTGCTAAGCGGAGAGGAGAGGCGGAGATGTGTACTGGCTAGACCAGAGCAGAGATGTGTACTGGCTAGAGCGGGCGGGCGGGTTTTGCGATGTGGGGGGGAACTAGGGGTGCCACTCGCCGTACGCCTCTCACATCTCCTTTCTTCTCCGCTGCTCGCCTTCGCCAGCTTGCGAGACACAGCTCACATCTCTGTTTTGTTCGTGCTAAGTAAATATGAGACATCTCTCCTCTCTGATCAACCGTATCCAGTGAAGCTAAGCGAAGACGAGATATGTAAATAACGAAATCCTCTTGTCTCGGCTTTGGTGGAGTCCGGGTCTGAGTCTTAGCGAGTTGCAGCCAACAATAAAACAATTGTTTTGAAAACGAAACAATTTAATCTCCGATTAGTGTTTAAAAAAAGTCATTTCTTCGGAGGAAAATTCTCGTCGCTTGTTCTATTTAAATTTTTCATTGAAAAAAGTTTTTATTGCTACAAGCTAATGTGCTACAACTTTGTGTCACGCGCGCCCGCACGTGGGGTTGCGTTACTCAAATTAATTACCACTTACTATGTTTTGTTTACTTGCCAAATTGAAATACTTTTAAACATATCTTTTAATAATTAGCCGGGACTGTCGATGAACATATCAAATAGAACAGTTTAAAAAGACTTAATTTTTGTTGGTTTGGTGGTGGTGTTTAATCGGTTTTTGGGTTACGTCTCTGAGTGTGGAAATTGTGACTAATGCAGTCACAATTTCCACAGTTGTATTGGGTTCCGACTTGTAAAAACAAATGTAAGTGGTAATAGTTAACAAATAAATCGATAAACATTGCTCGTAGAAGGTTTTATTTGGAAAGGAATCAAACACGTCACTAGTAATTTATATGTTACTACCTTTCGGCCGCGGCTTTCCGCGCGGAGGTCGGAAATTATCCCACGGAAACGTACTATCGGGATAAAAAGTATCTACCTATACTATGTCTAATTGTGTAACACACGATCAATAATAATCTGAATACATTTGAAGGATATGACTAATCCATTGCTTCTTAGGTTCGAAAAATTTGTCTTCGCAACCACATAAATAACGCAATGAATGTTGAAACCGATTGTGATTGAACGTGTGTTACGCAATTAGGGTGCTGGTAAAATTTTATCCAAATCCGTTCAGCCGTTTTAGCGTGAAAACGTAACAAACAAACAAACTCACTTTCGCATTTATAATATTCCATACAGTGTGTCCCTGGATAAAGTGTACAAACAAAAATGGATCAAATCCAGACCATTAATCATCGACAAAAAAAATTGTAAAATAAAATCTAAAAAAATAAAAATAGAAACTAAAAAAACTACCTAGTCTAAAAAAAACCGAAAAGTTTTTTTTTATGAATTGTGTTTTTTTATTTGACGACTGTTTTTAAAGGGTGTCTTTGTACTTGCCATGCAACATCAATTATCAGCCATCATTACTGTTTTTATTTTAACGAAATTGACTCAATTAATAAAAAGTTAGTGTGTTTTCAATTCTGGGGAATTTAATAGGCAGTAAAAAAGTTTAAAAATCCATAATTAAATTAAGATTTTTTTTCCAATTTTTTATCGATAAATAATGGTCTAGTTTCACCAATTTTCGTCTGTGCACTTTATCCAGGGACATAATGTAGATATATTTTATGTTAGGATTAGGATAGTGACTTTTGATTCCATCATTAATTAAACGTTGTCATAATACGAAATTTAGTTAAGAGTTTCTCATATCAACAGGAAATTAGTTTATTCTTGAACGTTGTATAATTTATCGGTATCTGAACGCAATTAGTACCTAATTACATAATGTTGACTTCAGCGTATAAAACAATGGTACATTTTTGACAAGTGTCAGTATAATATTATTGAAGGACGATGCACATAATACATACGAGTATAAACTGCAGATATTGTTGCGAAGCCATGGGCCAGCTGTGCTTTACGCTTACGCAAACTGAAAATACATCAGCCTTGCGCTTGACCCGTTTCGACACCAGTTTTGGATTATACACGCGACAGACTGCGCACGAGTACATTCGATATAGCCACATGTCCAACAGAACATTGCGTGGGCCATTCATTTGTTGTTTCAGCTCAGATATGACAAGATAATAAGATCCTCCATTCCAACGGTCACCTGTAAATGAAAAAGAAAAATTTAATTAAATATCCTCATCTCGCTGCGGTGTATGTTGTGTTCCTACTTTTAAGATTATTTTCTTTCATGCACTTTAAATCGAGTGGATTGTGTCCAAAAAGAAAATTTATTGAACTTTTGAAGTTGGCCGTATTCCAACCTGTTTCCATATTTATCTTCTAATCTAACTCTTGACACTTTAAATGTTAAAGATTTTTTAAATTTGTTCAAGTTCTTAGATGTTTCGATTCAATTTTCTTCAACCATTTCAGTTTTAATACAGTAAAACGAATTAAATGAAAAAGTGGGATAATTGCAGATCAATGAGCTTTGACCAGAATAAATCTGAAATCTCATTGCATAATACGGTTTGAGAGGGATTTAAAAAATTGGAATCACCTCAAAACTCAGTTGAAAAACATTGGATAAAGAAGAATGGAAATAGAAATAAAAATAAAGTTCTAGGCGCTTGACCAGAATTATTGTTTTTGGTTTATGAAGTATTTACGTTTTTATACAATCCATTTTGTAATAAACTGCGGTTGTATTATTGATAATGGGAAAATAAATACTAACGTTATTAATTTGATTTGATTCTGAACTACATAATAGTTCCTTTTAAGTAGCGATAGACAGAAAGTCCATATCATATTTTTTACAGTACACTAGACTGTACGAGTATGTTATAGATATCCCTTCCTCGGCCGTGCCTATTTGGTCATGGCTAAAGCGAGAAATCGGGATGCGGCGTGCCCAATAAAGTGTCGCGCTATCACGCCGAGAATGTATTTTTAAACGGTTGCAGTTAGTGGTTGGTTGTTTTCACCGAGCTTTTTGCCGCGATGTCGCCGAGATGTTTAGAAAGCCATCAGTCAGGTGTCTGCCGGCGACTTCAAAAGCCGCTGCCCGCCGTTGACGTATGTCGCGACGCAAATACACATACATTGCCGATATCTCGCGCTGCGCTAGAAACTGGGTGCCTTGTTAGCCGCGGTGACCTGCGCACACTGAATATGTTTTCTGATCCTAGAGTGTAATAATTTTGGCACGCATTTTTCTTGGCCTACATACTGATTATACCTATGATAGCCTAGTGCTACACCTAGAGCCCTAGATAGTTGTAGCACGGTTTAGCTATCAATGGATTATAATTATATTGATGCGAATAATAAATAATATTTTGTTTTGAATGGATTACATAAGAATATGTTACTCCATGGTTATCACGAGTCTTCATTAAATGGGCACCAGCTACTGAACCTTTGTTACGTTAAAGTACTTAGTAAAACTAGAATAGATTCATTAAGGGCGCTAATATTAGGTCAAGGAAATGCTAAAAGGAGAAAGTAGATTTAGGTCAAAGGAAACACGAGCTCTTAAACAGAGGCAACAATTGTTTTGATTTATAACGTCTTTCTTATCCGGCAACACCACAGATATTAGCACATCGGCTGTAGACGCGCCAAGCGGTAATGATATTTATTACAAAACCTACGTAATATGAAAGTAGTGGAAAGTGGGTAGTGTTAGGGGCGGCCTTTCCATCAGTACACTTTATTATATTGGAGTAATAACGATATTGCCGTAGGTTTGGAGGAGTTATAGGACAATTCCCAGCTGATATTAGAGTGAGTGGCCCGCTTGGCATCGCCGTACAATAATAAATTAAGCTCCGATATGCTCCGCTAACTCTAAATATGAGAATTTACGATGTCTAACCGTTGAAGAACGTCGCGAAAGCCAATAATAACAAAGTTGCTCTAATTCCGGCCACCCACAAATGCGCATTATGCTCGTAGTCAATATCGCTGTTATGATTGATTGATCTTTCACTGATTGCTACTCGTACCTATACATTTCAGTAATATTCGGTTGAGTTGTTCCATGATCTAAGTACTCGTTTTCTTTGTATATTTATTTTCGTTAATGCAATGTTTGTTTCATTTTCAGTGCGGTACCGAAGACGTCAAACGGCACAGATGGTTCAAGCACATAGACTGGGCTGACGTCTTCATGAAGAAACTTCAGGTATATATAGTATTAGCTCATCAATAATGTGTTTATGTTCCCACGATATTATCGGATTCAAACTAGATCGAAGAAGCCTGGCAAATTATAAACGCCCACTTATGGAAAAGTATTAAATGGACTGTTTGGCGAATACTGTCGGAAGAATATAATGAGGAAGACTTTTGTTTTAAGTGGAACAATATAAAGGAGTTCGAGTTCAACATACTTTTGTGCAATACAATCGAAGCACGATTTAAGAGGTGATTTAAATTAGGTCGCTCGGCCGACAGAGATTCACGAAGTTTACATTACCTAATTTCAATACTTTACGTTAATTCTACTTGAAGGCTTATTTATGGCCCGATTTATATTTTACAGGAAACGATACTAAATAGGCACAACATGTAATTTAACTTAGTGTCTGTTGTAGTTATAGTTGGTTGAACTGTTTTGTGTTGATCACAGCCGCCGATCATGCCGGCAGTGTCGTACGAAGGCGACACCTCGAACTTCGACGAGTACCCCGAGACGGACTGGAAGGCAGTGCGCGCGCTGGACTCCGATGAACTCAAGCTGTTCGCCAACTTTTGATGGCCCAACCGTACGACGAGTGGTTAAAATAAGTTAATAGTTAAATATCGCTGCAGATGCGAGGTGGAGAACAGGTCGCCTATCATATTTATGAAACTACTTATACCAAGTATTATTTCATATTATATTTAACATCTTAAGTTAAGTGTAGGTATCTTTGTTAGTTATTGAGGCCAAGAGCGCCGTTGTGTTTGCAGAGTCGATAGGAAACCGTCCGTATTTGAGTAGAGTAGAGCGAATTTGTATTTTATGAATAACCTATTTGATTGTTTAATTGTGTTAAGCCGGCGACTGGCTGGAGCCAAGTGGTCTAGAAATTCCTGAGTATGTAGGCAAGGGATTAATAACAAAACGAGGAGATTAAACGATTAACTAATCACGGCGAAGAAATCATTCCGGGGTTGAGTCATGCACTACTTTCAAAGGTAAACCGAAATAGCAACATCAAATAGGTATGGAATTTAAGATAAAGCTAATATTGAAGACACTAATTTTCGTAATTGTATAATATAACTTAGTACCTATTATATCAATGTCTACAACTACAACTAGTACCTAATCGAAACTCTTCGACATTATATGTATAGCGACAAATGTTCGTGTAAACAGATTAATATTGTATCTACCAAAAATTTTGTAAATGAGATCCAAGTCTAAAGATGCATGTATGTACTTCCTACGTTTACCTGTTTACACCCTTCTGGTTGAATATGGTGTCGTGCAGATATCCAATTCCGTTCAGTAAACTATCAATTTGGCTTTGAACAGTCTTGTATCATTGAATCCTTCCTGTGTGTGCATTTATGAGGACGATTGGCGTTAAACTAAGGACCTGAAAGAAAAAAATCAATAAAATAAAATATTATGTCAGTTACATTTTCACTCCCAGTTCTCGTGTACCTACCTCTACCAATAACTAAGTAATGTATATGGCTCAGTGAGTAGCTAAGTGCACCCAGAGGCTTAATTAGAAGAGTGTAAATATTTATTGTAAGTTTATGCATTACATTTCCAATGCTTTCTAGTTCAAATGTTAGTAATAAGAAGTTAGCTAGGTCGCCATTAATGGCAAATAATGTTTGTGATTTTGAAGTATGTCATACCTAGTATTTTCCTTTAACTTAATCATCTAGAAATAAATATGTCTTAATTATAATATTTGATTTTTGTTTCCCGAATACATTGATTGTATATGAATATCGTAGCGCCATCTAGTGAGTGAGGTTTAAACAATTAGTGTTCATTTAATTTTAATTAAACGATTCTTGCAATAGGTAATTTGTTAAATCTGACATTTTGTTTAAATTCTAATTCATTCATTTGTTGGCTATGCCACTAAAATAAGATCTCACACAATTTATATTTGTAATTGTAAAAAAAATGTCACTATAGTATTAACTATTTATGTCATGTTACTGTAATTATCAGGCCATACAGTATTTCTGTGATCTTTTTAGTCTTGACAAATATAACTTATTGACGTTGTTTACTAAGAAACAATTGTGTCATAATAAAATCAATGCAGCCAGTAATGAAAAATAATGTAAATGGTAGGTACTAACCAAACCTGATTTTAGATAACGCAGAAAAACTAGTTGATATTTTTGTTCGGATTGATTGTAAGTAACGTGAAAATGTGCTGCTTTCGATGTTAAAATAAGAGGCCATTCGATTCGCTCCACTGAGATAAATAAAAACTATAACGGATGGTGAACGATCGTGATGGAAAATTATTATTGTGATCATTATAACTAATCGACCACAATAGCATAACGCTAACGTATTACACGTTAGCAGCCTTCTAGGAAATAGGTTACTTGGTTTCCAGACAACTGCACTTCGAAACGAAATCATCGAAATATCATAAATCAGGTTCATCAGCGTCATGAATAACTGGACTAAACTGAGTTTTCCTGAAATCGGATTTGGCTAGTAACATAATTATAATGTTTAAATTAATGTAACAGGGTTGTAGATAATTTATAATAATTGTAAATACACAAAAATAAATGTGTTGTTTAAAACAATTGGTGTGTTTAATTTATTTCTTGAATGTTATGAAAGGTGTTCTAGATTATTATCGGTATTTAAAAAAAAAAATGTAAATACTTTTAATATTAAATACCATACTGAAAACCAGAAATGCGGTGCGACTTGTTACTTGCAAAGAGTGTGGGTGGTACAGAGGTGGCTAGAAATGAGAACGAGTCAACACTTCTTTAACATAAAACTGTATAGAATCTAAAGACAAGAAAATATTAGTAAAACAACCGATATGCATTGTTACTAAGCTCTGTTTCCTATGAACAAAAAGTAGTATTACATTTTCAAACAATTAAAATATGTTTGGACTAGTCTTGGCTCCTGAATGAGTTAGTGTAAACTGAGCAAACATAAAAAATGATTTGATGTAAACAATTGTGGCTTTGTGATTATTGCTCTTGTACTATCTACGGTGAGCCAACAAACAGATTTCGAAATAGAAACTATTAATATCGGAGATGAAAAATAAACTGTTCGGTAACGAAATAGAAATGAGATATAAATTGGTGAATGACGAGACCGAATGTAAGTAGCACTTTATGTAATGAACCAACGTGTCTTTATAGCCATCTGTCAGAGTTTTTGACTTTTGATAACCCCTAAAAGGTTAAATGTAAGTCAACCAGAACAGTGAAGCTGGGACGTGAGCAATCGCTATCTTCACAGAGCATATAAATAAGAGGCGGAACTTAGAACATTCAGTTTTTGAGAATTTGTGACCGTCTTTAGCCAACTACATAAAAAACATAGCTACCAACATGAAAATTCTAACAAACTTGACAACCATGTCCTTGAAGGGCAGCTAACTGTCATAAATAGGGATGTGCAACATATCGTTTCAGTAAACTTATCGATATCGATGAAATGCATTCTATGCAGATATTAGTGAGGCTCCAAAACTAATTTATTTAGAGAAATCGGTAAAATAAAACAGATTTTTATGATTTCAGTATTTATTAATCTACATAAATGAGCAAGCAACATCGGTATCAGGCCAAAATGGGTTAGTTTTTTGTTTTTTTAGCACCAATGTCACAATTCCTTTTAGCACACCTGACTCAAATTTTTCCAAGAGATTCGCACTGCTTCTTAGTGATGCAGCATGCATTTAGGTTTTTGCAATTGTTCCATCAACTGATTTCCCCTTGGTGTTAAATCTGTAAAGATAATTAAATATAAGCAAAATGTTCGATGAGTTGTAAACATTTCTCTGTAAATAAAACGCAGGGATCTTTTCTATTTAAAATGAGCAATAGAGCACAATTAATTTTGAGAATTTCTTTCTCTGTCTATTTGTAACATCTTAACATGAGAATATGAAACTAGATTTATTTCATATTCCCCGAATTTACATAACGGTGTCACAGGTAGATAATATATAATGTGAGACTCTCTAACCCATATATTTAGCAGTCAACCTAGTTAGACTAAATTAGATTACAATTTAAATTAGACTAACATTACTGTAGGCACAATATTTTAAACCATTTCTTCATGAATTTCATGATTAATCTTCATTGATGGCTCGAGAGTCGTATTACAGAATTTGAATGATGCTAATCATTTCCTGATTGTAAATTGAGCACAAGATCACATTAGTAATAAATATCAGTACTCACCGGTATGGATTCAGTGAAATCTTGAAAAATGCAACATATTTACAGTATGCCAGGGCTCCTTGATACCGCAAGCTCCGTGACCCTTACCCATGATGGTTCACAAACTTGGAGTCACCGTCAATTATTCTGATATGTTATATTCCGAAATCTTACAGAAAAAGGAAAAATCACAACACAAACAATAATACACAATAATACTTGCGCGACGGCAGACATGTTTGTGAGCACTTCGTAATGTAATGTTGGTCAATAGGTCAGTTTGACGTGTTTTTCTGAATGTTGGCTAAAGACGGTCACAAATCCCATACAAAAAATATTTGTTCGGAGTTTCACAGCACTGGCTATCTTTAGGAGACAGGCTATCCGTCACTTTAAATGCAACTTAAGACCAAAAAATACGGCTTTATTTTGTCAAAAACTTATCAAGGTTTATCGTCTACTGAACATGCATGTTTATTTAAAAGATAGAGAGAAAGACATTCATATCCTGAATTATGTAGAGGCGCTTAATGTTTAGCATTTAACTTAGAATGGGCGATCTATCATCAATCCTGAGGTGACAGCTGAACTAATCTTATCAAAATAAAATAATCTGAAGGATCATCTATTATTTAAATGCCTCACAAGCGGCTTATTGTCTAATTACACATTTTTATAAGTAGATACCTACTTAGGAATTAGAGACTCGGCCATGGCTTATACAATTATTGGGGGTTAAGTTAATATCGCATAGCTTCTAAAAATGCTACTTAAGTTTTCATTTTCCTGCCATTATTTATAGAAATGATAGGCTACCAATAAAATATAATATCTTCTTGGATTCAACACTGTTCTTGGCACTGGGATGATACATAGATTTTTCAACAGGTTATAAAATATTTTTTAATATAACATGTGTGCGGCCAGTAGCCGTGTTATTTATCAGTCAATAGAGGACATCGCCATTTATGCTATCACCACTTCACATTTATCTAGTTGTGAGCTGTAAACGATATGAAACAAATATTTTTTTTGTGTACGAGCTTAGCATACAAAATATATTTCGTAGACATAAGTTTTCTATCGAAAAAAAAAACTGACTTCCACAAAACACTAAAATATTTTTTTTACAAAACAAAAACCACCGAATGCCACAAAAATACACTTAAAAGTGAAAAATAATTTTAAATTCGGAAGTGGGTGGCACAAACGAAAATATTTTATTCTATATACTATAGGATACCGTAATATATATATATAAAAGCAATTCATAACTATATCACTAAGGATATAACTATATCACGGCTTGAATAATGCGAACTGCGAACTATCATCAAGTCATAATGTATATATATCTTTAAGGTTCTGTATTTTCGTTTTTGCCACCGACTTCCGAAATTAGTTATTTTTCACTTTTTAGTGTTTTTTTGTGGAATTCGGTAGTTTTGTTTTGTAAAAAAGTTTTATTTTCATTTTTTTGTTGTGGTATACCGTACCCGTATACCAGTCGAATAAGGAAACATAAAAAAAAAATAACGAATCATTCCACTTTACACCACCAGACCGTCCCGCTGGTGGGGCAAAGCGGAATGCCTAAGAATGTTCAGTGGTATCTGCCCCACTAGTTCGATTTGATGGGGCAGATTCCACTAGTATATGTATGCCATGGGGCAGAATGCTTTTGCCCCACCAGGTGGGGTGACTTGGACAAAGTAGAATGATTTAAATTAACCCCTTTGTGGGTGAAAAGGGGTAATATAGTTTGTATGAAAGATCTTATTCATTTGGTTAGAAAACGTGGTATAAACTTATCTAGGTAATAATAAAGATGGAATCATACATTTTTCAAAACTGGCTTGAAAGTGTAGACAGGGCATAAAAGTTTTTTTTTGCTTCCGAATGACATATATTGGCCCAAAATGGTACTAATGAATACATTTAATACACATTACATACACATACATTTAATACATACAATTTAGGAGAAATATATTTTAAAAAAAACGGTCCTATTAAATTGCAAATAGAATATAATCACGGTGTAGGTAACATTCAGTTTTTGTATCATTGCAATCGTCTAATCCAATAAAATTGTCAATCAAGGCTACATATAACATACGACTCAAGTAGCGCAATTTGATCTGGATATTACTACCATTAAATCATTTATAGCCAGATTACATCTCATGGCAATTCCTATAAGCCCAAACACGGCTAGGATACATTGTTTTATGACGGAGTTCCGGTGCCGTTTTTCGGCTTCATCTTCAGGTCAGTTCGATGATACCATTTTCATCAGAATTATTTATTTAAATGTGCTTCATAGTCGCTTATCTATCTTAATCTAGATATCTTATCGCCACCCGTGAAATACTTATCATTGAGTAGTTCCGGTGGCCATCTGTGGTCTTCTCCATCAGTTCTACTTCACCAAATGATGGTTTCTGAATGCAAATGCTTGACTTGTTGCTGAAAATACCTAAATTGCTATGTGTGTGCCTATAAAATTTGAGGAGTTCCCACAATTCGTCATGGATTCATAAATGAGATAACATATACAAAAAAAATACAACAGAATTGATAACCTCCTCCTTTTTAGGAAGTCGGTTAAAAATGAATACAATCTTCCATCATGTAAGATGTTGGTCGACCAAGTTTCTTTACCTGCAAGCAGAAATTTAAAAAAAGTAACGCTGTGTTAATTACAATCATTAACAATCTAGTTATTGTAAAACCTCACCCATTTATAGCAAAAATTAAGTGAGTTCACGATATCGGTGATTAGATTGAACTCAAGCTTGATAACAACGGTACTTAATAAAACCAAAACTTAAACGTAAAATGATATACGACGAGATTAGACAAAGGCAACGCAAAACCTAAGTCCCTGATAATGTTATAAAACACACAACATATATTATATATATTGCCTGGTGGATTAAATGCTAGATAGCTAATCAAAACCATATAGGTACCTACAATTATCACACGGTCGATATATTATCATTGTAGAGTTAAGTTCTTTGTGTGACAGGACGTTTTTATAAAAAATGTCTGTGAGGCCATTGACTCCCGCTCTCGCGGAGAAGGCTCGAGTGGAGTTGAACGAGGACCCGAAGAGGCTGCAAGCTGATCTGCAGAGTATTAAGGATTGGATAGCCAAGCAGCCTCATCTCAATGCTAGGACAGGTGAGTAGTATAACAATGTTCCTATGATGTAACGGATTAGTGTAAGTAAGGTGTTAGTCAATATAATAGTATAGATTATTCACTTAGGGGATAAAGCAGTGTCTTACTCTTAATATCATGGGCGCTATTTTGAATCCGGAGCGCAACGAAATATTCTAGGGCTCCCGAGCGCAGTGAGGGAGCCCTAGAATATTTGTAATTCAGTGAATTTGTAATTCATGAAATTGATAAATAACCGGGGAATACCTAGTTAAGTGCACTAGTTCCATACACTATTTTATCTTAACTCATGCAATTTCATCAAAAACACAATAATTATTGTCGTAAAAATGACGCCGAAATCGAAAATTCTAACGTGCTCTATCCTCGCTGTACTCTGGATTCTAGTCGTTTCGCTCAGGTGGCCAATCACCACCTCTTTAAGCAGTATTATTTGGATGTTACTTCAGTGGGAGAAAGAAGTGGAGCTATACAGGACGTCTAGCTCCATCTCTTTCCCACGCTCAAGTAAGATTAAAATAATACTGCTAATAGAGGTGGTGGTTGGGCCCCAGGACTTAACTCAGAGCTCTAGAATCCTTCATTACGTTCGGTATTCAAAAGAGCGCACTTGACCTAAGACACTGCTTTATCCCCTTAGCGAATAATCTACTATACTACTATCCTTGAGTAGGAAGGTATCTTAGAATAATTCTAAGGCAGGTAGGTTATATTTTAACAATGGGAAACTAGATTATTTTTACACAAAAGTCCTAAACTGGTTGGTCTGTATCTTGTAAGATTGGACAAAAATGTTGTACGAGTTAGAGTGTTTGTGTGAGTAAATGGTGTAGTGGGCCGTAGGGTGGCTGGTAGCAGCTAGATAAGAGAAGTCGAGGATCGAGATAAATGGCATGTAGTACTGTGTGTGTGGCGTGGTTTATCAACATTAAACTGAAATGCAAACAATTCGCTTCATTTTCCCCAACTTGTCTGCTTTCAAGGTTGTCAAGAGAATAGAGTAGATACGGCTCAATATTGGGTTTTTCCCATGCTCTCATTTCGACTATTAGTTCAAAGAGGTGTGATATGAATTCGATTCCCAGATAAATTAACGCAACAGCGGATTTCGATACCAAGACTCGTACAACAAGACGCGTACTTCGTACGCAACATTCAAAAAGTTTTTCGCATCAGCGTGTTCGCGAAAATGTCATTCAATTAAACTGACTAACGTCATGTTCCGCTACTCGCATCTGATTCGATTAGCGGAACATGACGTGTCTTTTGAATTGACCTACCCTATTGTGGTTTCGCTGCGATGGATTCGCAGCGGAGGTGTGCTACCGGCGTCGATATAGCGTTTTTCGATTCAATGTGTTTTCGAACTGGCGTACCACTCACAAAGTTTTTCGCAACAGCGTGCGTCGCCACAACATATCTCTCCCGTTCGAAGCTATTTAACAGCGTGGGTGCATTTCGAGTCGTGGCGCTATTTACACATTAGGTTTTTATAGGTATTATTGAGATAATTAAGGCACATCACAGATCAAAGACGCATAAGGACGTGTACGATACATAGGAGAAAAAAATTGACTTGCATTGATTGATAGATTTTAAGGCGCCTTTAAAAGTGTATATTTAAAAGTGTTAAGAGGGAACAGGGGCTGCGAGGAATTTGAAAAATAGGTATTTGAAGAAACTATGGCCGTCGCGCAGCGCCCGAAAAACCGAGTTAAACCCCGTAAAGTGCGATAGGGACAACTGCAGCTCAGACCGATTACATCACAATTAAAAAAAAAATTAAATTAAATTAATGCCAAACGTCGTTTTCGATTATATTGAAAACGACGTTTGGCATTCTCCTTTTTTCTCCTCCAAAACTAATCCGATAAAATATTTTTATACATTAAAATTTTAAGAAAGAGTATGTCTAGGTTCCTATTATTTTCTTTTATGCTAAAAACTTTTCCGAATCAGTCTGGTAGTCCTCTAATCACGGCGGTAAAAATGGGGCATTTTTGTAATTTTTGGAGGGTCATAGTTTCCTTACTTATTAATTGCTGAAAAAAAGGAAATGACAGGGACATGCCTATAGAGACCCTGATTTTATACAAAAAAAATGACAGCTCTAGAGGCATTATTCAGGAAGAAAAACGGGGAATACGTTTGTATGGAGAATCGCGGGCCCTGTTCCCTCTTAAGTCATACAAAAATTTAACAATCACTTATCAACAAAAATTGTCGTTTGTTACCTGCGATATCTTTCATTGACTGTGGTTTAACCATTAGCCAAGTCGTCAAATAAATATCAATTTTGGGGGAGGCTTGTCCAGCAGTGGACGCCTTTCGGCTGAAATGATGAAAACATTTATTTTTATTTTTTATTATAATGTTGTATTCCTCCTATGTCAAGGTCAAGGAACTTTCTTTATTTACTTTTAACTTTATCTTAGTATAATATTGGGTCCCCACCTATAAAATTGGCGTTATTTCTCACAAATAGAGAACCTCGTCACTTCTATGATTTAAAATATTCATCAATTGCTTGATATTATATCGAATAAAGTCCATCATAGACAACCACCAATAGTAAAAAAAACCTTATTATTTAAAGTTTTTTAAACATAAAAAATACCTTAAAAATGACTCCTCTTTTTGTTAGCAGAAATGACCACTATTAGTTTTAAAACTTAGCCAAAACTTATTTGTGTCGCTTAATTTAAGTGGCATACGTTATCTTAGTTTTTAAACATTAGTGCATAAAAGTTTTAAAACATTAGTGTTCATGGTAGTGAAATAAATTAAGAAAATGTTAGTATGAAAAATGCAACTTTTTTTAAATTCTCCATACAAAACGCCAATTTCATAGGTGGGGACCCAATAATTTGCCGTAATAACATAGGGTTTACTTAATAATAATGAAATACTTTGATACTATACTTCCGTTACAGAGCGGAGCAAGTCAATTGACAAACTTGTTCCGAAATATTGTACCTACTCTTATATGATAATATGTCGTCTATTCAATTACTTAACTTTTGTTACTTTAAATTATAAATTATATATCTAATTTGGTACAATAACCTGCCACATGCAAAATTTCCAGATGATCAATGGCTGGTGGCTTTCCTCCGTGGTTGCAAGTTCAGTCTGGAGAGGACAAAAGAGAAACTGGATCTCTACTACTCCCTCCGTACTACAGCACCTGAACTCTTCCGGATCAAGCACAGCGATCCAATTTTTGACGAGATCCTGAGTTTGGGGTAAAGTATCAAAAACATTTCAAGATCGGCGCGGCCAATGTTCGCCGCCATCTCAGTATTTACCTTCTTTCTAACCATAATAATCATATTTCGCACAATCCTAGCTATAACTTATACTATACTTACTATTTATAGCTTCCTTGGTCTCTTTATATCTAAAAACTTTTCTCATGACATACACTGATTTTATTTCCAGAGCGTTTGTCATATTGCCCAAGGCAACAGGACCTGACTCACCACAGACATCCATTATCAGACCGGCGAAGTATGATACCAACAAGTACCACATCTTAGATGTCATGTCCGCTACCAACGTTTTGATGAAGGTATGTACTGGATTGTATTTAATTTTAAATGACCTTACCTTATTTGTACATCTTTAATACCCCTGATATCAGCTGCACGGTAAGAAGGTAAGACTGGTAACCGACTCCGACATAGCTGGGATAACGCTGGGCTCTTCTCGTGTCGATGTTTTGCTTATATTTTGTCCGACTACTAGGTGCGTAGCGACCTGGACAGCTTTGATGATATCTCAATAAATATCTTAAGAAATCTAATCTTCTTCTTCTTCTCTGTGTACTTTTTCAGATACTCTTAAATGACGACGACAACGCCACAGTGGCTGGTGGCCAGAGTATCTTAGATTTAGAGGGAGTGACGATGGCACACTTCATGCAAATGACGCCTCTTACCATGAAGAAGATGGTGGTCTTGGGACAGGTAAACTTTTAGCTTTTTGTTATATTTGAATAGAAATTATGAAAAATTTGGAAGTATCGTACAACTGGAGCTATTCTAGCCATTTTTTCGTTTATAAGGTTTTTTAATTTGACTATTTTCCTCGTAGTTACCTTACTAACCTATACTTAAACTACTTTTCAGGATGCATCGCCTATGCGTATGAAAGGGACTCATTACTTGAACACTCCACCAGGTTTTGAAACAGTATTCAATGCAATTAAAGGGTTGCTTAATGAGAAGAACAGAAGCAGAGTAAGTTGACACATAACACTTATCATAGTTATCATCCATAGAAAATAATCGTAATGAATTTTGTTTTTTTTGGTAGCTCTACGTCCATAACAAGAATTACGATGAATTGTACAAATACATCCCTAAAGAGGTATTGCCTGCCGAATATGGTGGAACAGCTGGCACAATAGAGGAGATTACAGGTAAGAGAAGAAGATAATTAAATTCCTGCAAATAGTTACAAACCTTCAGTACCTGTTAGCCTTTACTAACCAGCAAGTCTTTAAATAGACTCCGGACCCAGGTTGGCCGAAGCAACGAGAATCTGTTCAAGTGGAGATGCATAGACGACTCCGCCTTGGAGTGTAAATATGGTGCTGTTTTACAAACAATGGGATACAATAAGTTCATGTCCTACATGTCCTGTCGCCTGCACGTTATGGGAAATGATGGACGCTAGTGATGGCACCAAACACGTACGAATTTAGGGCCGAGTCAATTTAGATTGCCAGCGACACGCTAAGAAGAGCACCTCTGTTGTAACCAAATTCATCGACAGAAGTTCATGACTTTTATCTTATGGCTTTATATGCTTTTAATGTCATTATTCGGCTGTAATAGGGTGTTTTACTCTATGTGAGAAAAAATCTAAAAATATATTATTGAGATAGCTTAGGCAAAAAGCAGTCGGAAAACGTTAGTTTTAGTTCATAAAATAGCAATTAATAAAATTCTATTCAAAGGTTTCAGCTTTTTTAATCTGTTTCATAACACCATTAGATAGTTGTCGCCATTTTATTAGAGGAGAGCTATTGTACCCGAGAAACTGCCACAACGAAAACAATAATTGACCATGTCTGCACAAACCTTGCAGACGACAAGTTCCATCTTGCTATAATTGCAACTGCATAGCAGTTCATAATCAAATATACTTAGAAGTTAAAAAAACATGAACCAGAACCGCCAAGAAGAGTAAAATATGAAGCTATAGATTATGAAAAGCTATACAATACTGTTATATGTAAGCGGGCCCGCCCTTTATGACTGGAGACTTTTATATAGATATTTTTTACGTTTAGTCTTTTTTTGGTTGCTTTAGTACATTTCTCGATATTTTTGGTTGGTATATTGGGGTGTGCTAGCTGACATATGGCTATTAATTTATAATTTAAATTATGTTTAGTGTTACGTAATGTAAATAATTTTGCATACTATTATATAGAATCATTTTTTTTCTATATGAACAGTAGCTGTGCTGCTGGGGAGTTTGTTGCGCCACTTCTTCTTCCCAGCAAAAGCACTAGGAAGTGGTGAAGGGTGGGCGTTTTGTGGGACTGTCTTATGTAACTTTGACGTTTGAAAAGTGCTGATTCTCACCCTAGTTTGAATAAATGACTTCTGAACTTGATTGAAGCTTTTGAATTTGAATTTTTGTCGTTACTGATTCGCCTCCGTTCCGTAAATTCTTTGTAACCGGACATTACTTACAAACCTTTAGAGTCATGTAATATGATTTTTGACGTAAAAGTTAATTTGGTTTTATGATAATTTTCAGAACACTGGAGGAATAAGGTGAAGGCGTACGATTCCTGGTTGGATGAAGATTTCCACTACGGCACAGACGAATCAAAGCGAGTTGGAAAACCCAAGACTGCTGAAGACATGTTTGGAGTAGAAGGCTCCTTTAGACAACTTCAAGTTGATTGAGATTTTAAAATCTTTTTGTACCGAAATAAAAAATAAATATGGTTTTGCAACTAATGTACATGTTTTTTTTATTTAGAAAATAATAGTACAGACGCCAGCACATCAAACTACTACAATCTGTCAAATATCTTTAATAGTTTTTCAACTTTATTAGGTACTGAAGCATAAGGTTCAAAGTTGACTGGGAAAATTAGACAGTTTCGGGTAGGTTGACGCGCTGGCGTCTGTACCTATGATTGAATAAAGTCAAATATCGTATCAGCAAATGAAAAGTCAGTAAAAAGCTCTGTAGGCCTAGATAATATTTTAAATAAAAGAGCGTTCAAAAACTTAAGCAGACGAAAACTCCATAAAACATTTTGTTACATCCTATGGGTTAACTTATAAACAAAACAACTTTCGAAAGTATGAGATCAGACTACACATTAGGCTCGGCGTCTTACAAATGAGCCAAGGGCAGCAAATCAACGAATATATTGTTTGCCATACGATTTTTGGTAGGTAAGTGCATTCACGAGAACCTAATGTAATGAGCTTTTATGAAAATTAATATTAACCTCATTGAGATGAATGAACCTCATACAAAAGCCAGTAACACCTACCGGTTACACTAACTATCACCAATTCAAATTCGGAGTTCCGTTTTAAAGAGGTTTTTTTTTAATGGTAAAATGTAAATAATATTGTTTTATTTGATGAAAAGGTGGTGGTCTGTTATTTCCCGAAAACTCTCCAGCCGTTGTAATTTTTATCTATAACTATTTTCAATGGTAAATGGATGATTATTGTTTCAGAGAAAGATAGAAAATCAGCCTAATAATAACACTGCATACATAATTATATGCATACATACTGCTGTATATTTACTTTTGGACTAACTTAGTATAAGTAGATACCTACTACTAACACCTACTGTGCACCAAAAAGTTGTCGTATGAACAAATGTAATAATATTATATATTAAAGTCTCATTGCAGAGAAGGCACAAGCATTAATTACCAAGCATGCTCATTAAATAATAATTAAAAGTTAAAATAATTAAATTAAAAGTACATAGGTTTATGAAGGAGTCTGAGCAACTACTATTAAACGCGGTGACCATGTATGTTTATCAAATTAAAAATAAACAATACGTAAAAGGTCTGTATATAAGATAAACACATTTCTTGTTCGTTTAGTTAGTTTGTTATATTTCTGCAGTGAAGTGGCGAGACAATTTATTATTATATTGTTTATTATGTTCATACTCCGAAACAGTGGTGGACGCATGCTCGCTTTAATTGTGCTCTGACCTTGTTATTTAAATAATATTAAAAAGTTTTAAAAGTTCGCGGCCGTTTACTATTACTTCCTCAAGTTTAGTGCTTTTGTAATAATTTAAGAAAAGTGTCTGAAAGTAGATAAAGAATCTTTGGTAAAGTAAAATAAAGCAAAGTAATTAAATTCGATGATGTTGGTGAGACCCTTAAATCCTGACTTGAAGCACAAGTCAGAAGTGGAACTGAATGAGACTCCGAAGAAACTCCAGGATGGCATAAAACATTTCAAAGAGTGGATTAGTAAACAGCCTCATTTGAGGGCTAGAACAGGTAAATATAGTTTATATATCTTAGGTTTTGACCCATTTGCTAGCGAATATTAATTATCAGAATAGGCATAGGTAGGTCAGAAACTGGAAAATACTAAATTTATGATATAGATAGTCTTTCCTAAATTTAATCTAATATACAGTCTAACATTATGCATTTTTTTGTTTTATCTATTTAGTAACGAAAACTAAAATCTCTGAATAAGTTAAAACCAACCAATTAAAAGAATACATCCGACAAGTTATTGAAAAAAACTAAAAATTAATTACCTATTTAAGTTTCCCCGGAAAACTTCATTGTTTTTGGTGAATACGTATACGAGTAGTTAATTAAATCTTATTGTTAATGCCAGAACGTGATTGAAATGTTGGGGATGTGAATATTAATCCTAGAATTTAGGAATTGGAATATATTCGAGTTTTGAAAATAAGGCAATGTGTAGGTGATATTTTTTTATCTAGCTCGTTCTTCTCCATAGGAACCTACTTCGTTTTGTAATGGGCAAAAAGGTTCATCTTTCTGACTGACCGACCCCTTGACAGTTCAAAAGTGCCTGTAATTGGTTTTATTTAAATAAATGCAGGGAGTTTTAGTTTGAGTTTGATCTCTGTTAGCCCCCGAGCTAGTTAGGTAATGTTCGCCTAGGTATAACTAGCTAGACCTAGTCCACATAAGAATACTTGTGGAATAACCCAAAATAATTTAATAGAGTGAAACGTTTACTCACTTAGACAAGACTCACAAATAGTGTGGCTAGGTCCAGTATGTCAAATTTCAGGACGGTAGGTAGAATTAATCAGGAATTTGGTTTTCAAATCAGTTTTTTGAGAATAATCATTAATTTTTTTGGACGGTCTGTTTGTATTTTAAATTACTTGTAACCGTTGATTGTTTTTTTTATTTCTTTTTGGTTTCGTATACCTAAATAAAAGATAAATTAGTTAATATTGCAAGTTTTATTTGTTTTGTTTGTGTTCCCACTACCGGGATACAGGCCTCTCTTCAGCCTCTCTCTGTGAGAGGAGGCCTGTGTGAGTAGGTCGTAATTGACCACGCGGACTCAGTGCGGATGTTGCATGTCTTCGAATTTTGCGACCTTCGACATGCCAACAATTCGAGCATTATACCATCATGAAGCGTCCAAGGTGTTATATATACATAGTAATTGACTTCTATTTTGTAGATGACCAATGGCTAGCAGCCTTCCTGAGGGGTTGTAAGCACAGCCTCGAACGAGCCAAAGAGAAGCTGGATCTGTACTACTCTTTAAGAACTTTATCACCGGATTTGTTTAGTTTCAGACCTAATAGTCAAAGGTTTAAATATTTGCTGCAAACTGGGTAAGTTAAATGATTAGACTAGGTAGACGTTCGATTTAGTCAACCTTTTATACTGAATCTATACTTAATATTTTTGATACTTTATAATAATATTATAAAGAGGTAAAATTTGTTTTATGTAAGTTTGTTTGTAATCTCTGGAACTACCAGTCGGATTTGAAAAAATCTTTTTGAATTGGATAGCTCAATTCTCGAGGAAGGTTATAGACAAAACAAACAAGGTGAGGCTCGCGGACAAAGTCGCGATAATTCATGATACCCCATTTATGATTATTACCCTTTCATTATTTCGATATAAACGTATAATAAACTCCGTTATTTCACGATAAACACAAAGCAATGTAATCTATTTACCATTTCCATAAAAAAAGTGCAGTAATTTAAACAATATTACACAACGATGCCGATTCTCTTGTAGACCGAACTGAACTATCACTAAAATTCCTTACTTTTGGCTATGAGAATCATAAAGCTATTCTGCAAAAAAAAAAAAACTAAATTTACAACTAAAATCGAATTGGACAATCGCGACTCCACGTGGTACATACTTATTTGCCCTATCCCGTGATTTTTTGTAGAGCCGGAGGCGCGCATGGTGGCATGTGGTTTTATATGGAATTTTTCACTTTTTGTTTGGAAAATATGAAAAAGTATAACCTACGTGTTGAGTGTTAGGGGTATAACGGCTTTATTAAGGGGGTCGAAATTTTCATTATTTTTGCGATAGGACACACCATTTTGGAGATAATGATTGGACTAAATAAATGAAAAAAATGGAAAAGAAAAGAAAAAAATATACCTACTACTGTTTTTGCACCTCAAGGCGAGGTGTTTGTGTGAATTTTAGTTCATGACAAATAATAGTATTCCACACCATTTTTTGTCGCGATCAAAAATGGGTAGCTTTAGTTAGACAATTAAAATTTTAGGTGAAAAACGTCAAATTCAGAATAGAAATATTATTGTAATTTTCTCTCAATTACAATCACAGTGCCATCTTAGTGCTGTCAAACTAAGATCTAATTAAGTTGTGTCACTTTAGTCATTTTCAGAAATCATCGTTTGATAAGAATAAACAACATTTTGGTGATTTTTAGTCTAGTTTAGAGGAATTTATGACCAGACAATCGGCACCAATAACTGTCGTTATTTGTCTAATCCTTACATATTATTAAATAAAGTCCCCGGCCGCGTCTGTCTGAACGCGATAAACTCAAAAAATTCAAACGGATTTTTAAACGGGTTTCACCAATGAACGGAATGATTAATGGGGAAGGTTTTGGTGTATAAGTCATCAAGCTTTTGTGTAAATTGGCTGAAATATGATGATTATTGTTGAAGATGTCGGAAAAAATCATGCCGCCTGGGAGCTTTACTGGCGTGGGCTGCGTAAACCGTGAGAGATAAATCAAATTTATGTTCTACAGGATAGTAAATCTTAAAAATTTCAACAAAAAAAACCACAATAGCATATGTCTATTTTCTAAGAATGACCCACAATAACCATTTTTATCTTTCAGAATTTGATAAAAATTTCATTGTTATTTCCGAAGCTATTTTGAACGGTATTATATTTATCCTTATCCAATATAATATGTAATTTAAATTGGGCATTTAATTTAAATTAAAATATGCCTAGACATAATTCATTAAAATGAATAGTTTAAAAGATATCACAGATTCAAAATTACGCGTAACAAAATAATTATGGTTGACGGCATCGCGGGTGCAGCCATAGGTAGGTATGTAATCCCGGTAATACGCGTGGCATATTTTGGTCGAAGACGCGGAAAAAAGCTAATGCTATAACAAATGAAGTATAGTTTTATCAAAATTTTCCCCGGGACTCAGTTTTTTATTCACCCTGAATCTAATCTATACCTATACCTACATAGTGGAAGATAGTTGTCAAGTTGTGTTGTGTTGCCTGACCTGCTAACCTTACACGATTTTGGATAAAATGTATTCTGTATTTACTCATTTCTTTTAGGACAGGGCTAGTCTTGCCGAAGCTGGCGTCTCCCCTGGCCCCAAGGGTTGTCATAGTCAAACCTAGCCTCTATGACCCGAATAAGATTTCGCCCACGGATTACTTCTCGTTTGCACATTGTTTTCACCAGGTTGGTATAATTATTCTATTTTGGTAATTCTGAGATATTATAGTATTTGAATTTGTGTATTCAATTTTTTTGAAGCCACCATGGTTTTGACTTAACTACTTTCCATAAAGTTACGTTGTGTTAATGTCAGGCAGTTTGAAAAAGTAGTCGTATTCTGTTCTTCATATTTTACAGGTTCAGTATTTGGAAGACGATGCTTTTATGGTGAACGGGATCATCAATGTTATAGATCTTGAAGGGATAACTATGACACACTTTATGCAAATGACACCGCTGGTGCTGAAGAAATTAGTTATAGCGGGACAGGTACATAAAAAAAATGGCATTGGTTTGCTTTTTCGTCTTGATTGGCATACGATTATTTTTACCATTTTGAATTAAAAAAAATCTTCTCATAAGTAACTAGAAACATCACATTCAGTGTTATAATTGCAATTAATTATTAATATTCTATTTTACTAGATATAGGTAGCCATGTTTCTTATTTCCACACATATAATATTGCCAAATTAGTCAAAACAGCAAAATATTTGACAGCTATTTGCGACGTTGCCCACTTACTGTATAAACGCTCTTAGTCAAAAACTAGATGGCGCTGCATTTGACCACTTAAAAAAAGGTGAAGCTGCCTGTCTATTGCCAATAAACTAAAGTAGTCTGCATGCTGATTTAGATTTATTAGGTATTCATTTATTTGATAGAGACTATACTCATACTGTATTCACGTGTTTACTACACGTGAATACAGTATAAGTATAATCTTCTTATAATTTTCCCACTGCTACTACTTCTAGGACACAGGCCTCCTCTTTGTGACAGGGAATAATAATGCCGTAATCCACTACGCGGGCCCAGTATGGTGGTGGGTGTAATCAATTCTAGTGATTGCTATTTTACGGTTTTCTATTTCAGGATGCTTCACCGTTAAGACTGAAAGGTTTACACTTCATAAATACTATACCGGCGTTTGAAAAACTATTCAATCTTGTTATTAAACTTCTTAACGAGAAGCACCAGAAAAAAGTAAGTATAGTACTTAGCATGTCTTGGTGGGCTTAGACCAAAAGAACATAGAACCAGAACAAGAGAAAGATTATTTTTTACTTAATATTCTTATCATTTTAGTATGGATAGACCAACGAAAGAATTCTCGGTCCTTGCTTACACAAAAATAATTCGGTAGCTTGGGGATAGAATGTCCATTCGCTCGTTTGCTCTAAACCTGGGCCCTATACAAATTGCGTATTAACAGGTATATTTTTTCAGCTTCATATGTATAGCAAGGATTTAAGAGTGCTTCATGAATACGTACCTCAGGAAATATTGCCTAAAGAATACGGAGGGCAGGGTGGAACCAAACAGGAAATCATAGGTACGATTATTTCCTTAATTTTAAAACAGGCTGCCTTGAATTCATAACAATATTTTAGTGATGAAAGTAATCATGATCATAAATAACTTTTACCATGAGACCAACTCGTTGGTACAGTAGGCCGCACGTCAGTGGTAACAAAACCAGTATACGCTGGCTTCATATTCTATTAAAACTGCATACTACGCTAGGCCAGCTCAAGGTGTTACCACTGACTTGCGGTCAACTTTTTTTTTTTTTTTTTTTTTTTAACTAGGGCATCTCGTAGCTCACCTCTGAGGTGATGACTACTTAACCGGTCAATCCTGCGGCTGCCTTAAGCTACTAACTTAAAGCCTCCAGCCAGGGGCAAAACTATTCTAAATTAAAACTAGGCGAACGCTCGCTAAGGGCACCCCCTGTGGGGTACGGACCTCGGCTTAGGGCGTCGCTGGGGGGAGGACAGCAAGTTGGGACAGGCTGGATCAAAGATGATTCATTATTATTAATCGGGGAATTTAAGACTACATTTCTCAGCAAAACGCGGGCTGGCGCTTCTGCGAGCAAGGGTCGGTGGGGAGTATTATTTACTCGGGCGGGTCGCGATCGCGGAGGACCTCGGCGGCGAGGTCGGAATGCGGGTCGGTGTCTGTGTTTTTTGTGCACTGTACTTGTGGCCCTATTGCTCTCCTGGAGGAGGGTTATGGGGTCTGGGTCGGTAAGGATTTGCCTTGGGCGGCGGGTCTGACTGATTCTACTCGTGACATAATTGGCGGCCTCGACAACCAGAGGGTTGCGGTGTTTGGCGGCGGACTCAAAGAAACGCTTGGAATTGCGTTTGAGAAATTGGTGGATTGTGGGGATCTTTAGGTCGAGATGGAGGATCTCGTTCCTAACGTACCAGAGGGCACCGGTGATTTTCCGGAGAAATCTATTTTGGAGCGTTTGCATCCTATGAATATGGCGGGGTTTTGCGTGTGCAAATACGGCTCCCGCATAGGTCATGATGGGATGAACGCACGCCGTGTACGTACGCAATTTGCACTTAAGTGACATTTTGCTACGTGCATTCAGGACGGAGTGGAGTCTACCGAGAACGAAAGCGGCTCGCGAGCGGACCTGCTTTATGTGCTCACTGAAGGTGAGATGCTGATCTAGGACGACACCTAGGTATTTGGCTCGCTTCTCCCAAGGGATAGGCTTGCCGAACATGGTGATGGGTCGGGGGGGTTTGAACCTTTTGCGCGGTTTCCTAAAGAGAACCGCTTGGCTTTTATCCGGGTTGACTTCGTACCTCCACTTTCTAAACCAGGTGCCGAGCATGTCGACTGAGGTCTGGAGAGTGTGGGCTATCGAGTCGGTGCTGGTACCCTTGTAGTAAATGGCCGTATCGTCTGCGAACAGAGCCAACTGCGCCCTTTTACTCTTTGGGATATCGCTGTTGCGGTCAACTGTACCTATCATAGTATATATAGATATTGCCATCCAAGACGACGCCCCCACTCCGCTCCGCTCCGTACTAAAGTAAAGCTTACAGTACAGTCATCGCGGAGTGGAGCGCGTCGTTGTGGATGGCACTATTTGTAAAGTGAGCCTATTCCAAAGTCGACCTTTATAAAATAATCAGTATATTCTTTAAAAGTTTAATTTATTTACAGATTACTGGTTGAAGAAACTAGATCAATACGGAGATTGGTTTGACGAAGATTTGAAGTTCGGCACAGATGAATCAAAGCGGCCAGGCAAACCAAAGACTGCGGAGAACATGTTTGGCGTCCAGGGATCTTTTAGACAACTTGATGTGGATTAGCAACTTGCAACTTAATAATGATAGAAGCAGAAATAAGTAATATACTTCGTGCAAAAGCAAAACTCGAGTTTCGAACGCGTTAAAAATCGTATTTTACCCTACAGTTTCTGCGATGTACCGTCGAAGAAGTTCATATCTACGAACGAACCGGGGCGGTAAGAGATGTGGTCATGGTGTTCACGGGATTTTATTTTCAAACAGCTTAGATATGAAGTTCTGCCATAGTATGTATGATACTTTTGAGTAGAGCTGTGGGTGGTGGCCCAGTGCTAACGACCGCGACTTATGAGTTGATTAGACTTTGAGTTGGTCGTCGGTTCGAACCTAGATAGGGGCTTTACTTTGTGTACATTATTACATCACCACTGCTCTCAAAACGGTGAAGGGAAGCATCGTGAAGTAACCGGCATGTCCTAGAACCAAAAAATCGAAGATATGTGACATCTACCAACCCGCACTGGGCCCGCGTGTGGATTACGGCCCACTCCCTCTCACCGAGAGGAATACTGTGTCCCAGCAGTGGGAGTATTGTAGCGGTTACACCGCCACATATGAACTACGCATTAAAGACATGACGTCACACAAATCCTGCATCGCGCAATTGGAGTTTACCGCTCGAACGACATATTATATAAGACTATCCGACATCAGCAGTCGGGCAGTCGGCCGGCCAGACACAACACCCGTCTGGTCGGAGGATCCTCCCTTTTCTATGGTGGATGAGTGAACTTTACACCTTGTTCCTCATACCCCTAAAGTATGCTACTGACGGCTACGGCTACGGCAGATTATGCTATATATGCTACTTTTGAACCCGGATTGTACAAGGTAAAATCTGGAATAGTTGAATGTTTCATGAGCTACGAACGCCTTCAATATCGGTCTATCAGCCACTGTTTGGGGGCCTTTTAAACGTCCGGCTTTACTTCTACGAGTATACATAGTATTATTTCTTGTTCTCTTATATATAATATTTCCATAACAACAAATATATAATTGATATGATACGCGTGTTATACTAATTAAACTAGACTAACAATGTAACAAATTACTTAATGAGTGGTAAGGTCGTATTATCTCTTTATCTAAGGTTCATATTAGTTCGATGATAGTTGTTAATACAATGACGACATAAATCTCTGCACTAATTGTGTATTAGGTACTCATCATAGAATTCCTAAATATTGTTTAGACAACTCGTGCAAATTTTCAGAAAAGTCAAGTCAAGTTTTGTTTCTGTTAATTTAAGTGCGTAAGTGATTGTGTATCCCAGAAACCCGGAAACCTTTTCGCCTTGAGACATATGTCTCAAGGCGAAAAGGTTTCCGGGTTTCTCGTGAAATAAACAAAACTCATAATATTTTGAAAGTAAATATTTATGTAATTTTTACTAAAGTTTACATTCGTCAGGGTCATGTGGAGAAAGGTAGAAAACTACAATCCCGAACTCCAAAATCGAGACACCCTGCATTTTTTTGTAAAGCGTTAGATAGCTTTTTAAATGGTCGTGAATTATTTGGAACAATGATTACACCAAAATGACGGCCAGTATGTATTGCTTCAAAACTACATAAAAACTTTTTCTTTAACACGATGATTATTTTGGTGTTTGAGGCCTTTATACCTAAAGTAGAAATGCACGGTGTCTCGATTTAGGAGTCCGGGAGTGTATAAGGGCCCTATCTTACTAGGACTCGCTTCGCTCGCTATTGCAACCTATATTCTCCATATCAGCCCCATTATACTAACGTGGCCTTAAAGGTTAAAGATGTCCCTGTTTTTGGTCATAATTGCAAAGCGGCGGGAAGAGAGAAACAGGCTTTATTGAAATTGATAATAACTAAGCTCTTCATAATTTTTTTTTGTGTCTTAGAATGTCTAATAACGTAAAATCTTTTATTTTTATGATGCGCAACAATAAAAAAACATCAGCGACAAAGAACTCTCTTTTTTGTACTCTTTATTTACCCTCTGAAATCACAAATACTTTATTTTTTCTAAAAAAGTTGGTTAACCCCCTTCCCCCCGAAATTAATTCCTGGCTACGGCCCTGCACCAGGCGTCCGATCGGCTGCACTACCAACCATACATTTTGTGGCAGTGCGACCATGGTTGCGCCGCAATGGCACAGTGAGTCCATGGTGTCCTAGTGAGATTATAAGCCTAAGTAAGTAGACTAGTTAGTTAAAATGTAGGTGGACTTGGAAAATATTAAAGAACTAAAAGCATTGAATAAGTGGGTGGATTAAGAATAGTGGAACATAAATACCTATATAATGTACTCTGTGTAGTGGAAGAAGAACAAAGTATCGCTACGCAAGTGATAGGTAATCGCAAGTGGTGATTTGTGCAGTACATTTTTATGGGTTGGTAATGTGAATTATGTTCAGCCATCTCTCTTTTCCAAAGCGGAAAGAGAGGTGGTGAAATAATGGAGAAAAATACTGTTAATACCTGAAGTTTGTAGGTAGGCACTTAAATATTGTCAATTCAAAGTCGAATTTGATTGTTGTCAAGTAATTACGGTTGAAATGGGATATTGATTGCGCTTGTCGCATGATTGGATGTTATTGGCAGTCGGCGCCGTTTCACAACACGACTGTGATAACAACCGAGTTCTTTATCAGTTAGTCGATACGCCGCCGGCAGCGCACGATACCATAGGTGAGCCTTACCTTACTTTTTATTACTTTAAACAAATGCTGTTTTTTCCGTGTGGACAAAATGTTAGTATTTAAAACTGTTTCTTCAGCATTTAAACTTTAATTTTTGGCTTCTTTTGAAAGGTTATCTTTATCAGTGCTTAATTATTGTTTGACAGCTTTCGATAGATAACCACTTTTTTATTGAATAATCAATATTGGGTACATGGGGAATCATTTTGTAATAATAAAATTGAATTGTATTTTGCAGGTCAAAAACAACAAAATAATGATTCGTGAGTTGACTCCGGAACTGGCGAAAATTGCCAAAAAGGAGTTGAACGAGAACCCAAAACAAGTTCCTAATGATTTGCAACATCTGAAGGAATGGATCTCGAAGCAGCCTCACCTGAAAGCAAGAACAGGTATGTAATGTTTGAAGTTATAACATAACACCTGTATTTTCAGAAGGGATAAGCACATGTGTAACAGCAGTCAGCTGATACACCCATATTTTGTTTTAAATGGAATAGGGAATGTTTGAAGCTATCTATAGATAAACGTGGTAAAGAGTTTGTTTAATTGTAAGGGCTTATCTTAAAAACGTAATTCGTACGCTGAAGTGTGACTACAGGTTGTTTTATCTTTACAAAAGAAAAGATGACAAGTCCTTCACAAAATCTCATGTGTTTATTTTCTACGTATTGAAGGATATTGCGTGCCATTCGTAAATGTAATTAGTGATCATATTGTTTATCAGAGCAAGTAGAGTTTACTTATACTAAAACCGAGTAATAAAATGTTATAACATTTATCTATTTATCGTGATCACATAATAATATTATCAATCAACCAACCTGCAGGGACATAATTCAACGTAACGTCAATAATTTTGATTTTCTTTTGTTTTGTAGTCTTTGGTTTGACCTTGTTAGCTTTATTGCCGTTTTGTCGCCTCTTAGCTCATTTGTTTATCTTTGTAATGGCAATGATACACCCAAATAAAATTTAGGATAAAACCAAGAGAATGAAACATTATTCATGCCTTTGTCTTTTTAATTATTCCCTTTTCCCAACTAAGTTCAATGTTGTATGAAATGAAATTGTTTATTCTGTCAATAGGATATTAGAATCACATTAACGCCATAGAAAAAAATATAAAAAATCCTAGATGAGTTCGGCGTTTCCTATCTGGCAACTCTGAAAAGAAAGGCCGGAACAAACTCAGAGGTCACAGTCTCTTTTAAAGTCCATACACAATCTTGGCTATGCTATATGAGGACCATGTAGATTAGTGTCTGAAATGTCTTTTGCCTATCCTGTCAGTGTAGGCATTTGTCAGTAATCGTGGAGCTTAACTCAGAACTTAAGGAGCTCAAATTGACGAACAATACCAAAAAATGGACATTTGGGAAGGGCCGCATAAACTACTTAAACTGACGGATAGTCTGGCACCATCATTAAAAAAAAATGAGAAAAAAAAGAAAGAAGAAAAAAAAAATACACAGTCCTCACATTCACAAAAATTAAAATAATATAATATTTTACAATGTAATCATGTCATTTTATATATTGTATATTCAACAGTCTATGTTTACATAGCAAAATATACCAGATTTTGATGATTTCACTGAATAATTATGATGTCAAGTTTTATGGTTTTATCGCAAGGTTTAGCAGAGCGAGCAGCTCAATCCCAAGCTTTTTATCTTCTAAAATACAAAATAATCTAAAATTTTATAATACCCTTTTTTACAAAGTTTAGTTTTAATACAGATTTTAAATCGTTTAATGGGTAAGTTTCGAATGTCAATGGGAAGTTTGTTGTAAAAGCGTATGTAACATTGGCCCATAAACGAGTTGCGTACTCTGTGGAGACGAATGTGATGTACAGCAAGGTTGTGTGTTGTGTTCAAAAATATATTGTGAGGACAGAATATTTATTTCTTAGGGAATCTCTCTGACCTAGGTTGTAAATGGCTCGAACAGCCCTTTTCTGTAGAACAAAGATAGTATTAATGACCGAACTGGTTTCCCAGAGAAGAATCCCATATGACATTATGACTATGAAAATAAGAACATTAGTATTACTTTACTAAGTTGGGGTCGGCTTCCAGTCTAACCAAATGCAGCTGAATACCAGTATTTTACATGGAGCGACTGCCTATCTGACCTCCACAACCCAGTAACTGGGTAATACGATACCCCTTTGTAAGGATGGTTGTCAGACTTTCGGGCTACTGACGACCCGTAACGACTGTCAAAGATCCACGTGCTTTCCGAGGCACGGACGAGTCTCGGTATGTAAAGATGGCCTATCCACGGACCAACCCCGGCAAGCATAGCTTAACCTAATGGATCGACCCGTGCGGCTGTTATCACCTACTTAGCCACGAGCTAGATATCTCATACATTTCATTTAAAGAACTTGATTTAAATATTTTTACACATAAATTATCTTTAGCTTATTATTATATGGTTTTTCTCACCTATTGTTTGGATGTCTCTGAGGAAATAAAATAATGTGATATTTTTTGCTCAAACTTTTACTAACATCACCTGGTTAGTTAGTTTTGTTACATTTATTAAGTCTAAACTAATATTATAAAGAGAAAAGATTAGATTTTTTGTATGTTGGTATGTTTGTTTGTAATGACTAAACTCAAAAACGCCAGGATCGATTTAAAAAATTCTTTCACCAGTAGAATGTTATAATAGCACTGAGTAATATAGGCTATAATTTATAAAGATATCACGCAGGCGAAGCCGCTGGCGGAAGCTAGTCATTATTTTACTTAGCTTAACTTCGGCCACAGCACCCTAATTGCATAACACATTTTCAATCACAATCCGAGTTTTGAAGGATATTGCAAATCCATTGCTTCGTAGGTTTGAAAAATTCCTCAGCCCAACAACGTAAATGACGCAATGAATGTGATTGAACTGTCAACTTGGAACAGATTGCAATCAAATTGTCATTTTATGTGTGTTACGTAATTACAACGCTGGGTTTTTACAAAACAATACGACACCTACACAATGCCCATTTCAACTACGTATGATTATTTATTTTCATGTGTCAATATTTAATTTCCAGATGATCAGTGGCTCATAGCATTACTGCGAGGCTGCAAATTCAGTTTAGAACGAGTTAAGAAGAAGCTGGACCTGTACTACACTCTCAGAACCACGGCTCCTGACATAACCTTGAGGATAAAACCAACGGATCCCAAGTTTATAGAGTTTTTCAGACTAGGGTAAGGAGGAGAGATTAATATAATTTAATTATGGCATTTTCCATTCTATAATATTGCATGTCTTAATGATGCCTGTATCCTCCGAAGCGTCAGGCTGAGGTGTTAGTCCACTCTCATTTCACCATCGCCAGTCACGAGTCATAAGTAAAAGGGGACGACTCTATTGCCATTTAGCCCCATTATTCGATTTAAAAAAAAAATACACCTTCTTTCTAAAAACACTAGCTTTGCAACCACCTAAGGTTTCATTATGAATGCTATTCCTATTTCAGAACAGTTTTGATCCTGCCGAATCCGAAAGACAAGCTGTATCCCCGAGTGATCCTCATCCGAGCAGGCAAATACGATCAATCCACACACAATGTGGGCGACATCATGTGCATGCTTTACTATTTAGTACAGGTAATTATTGCAATTTAACTATAAGTACCTGCTCGATCGAGCTCTGTTCAGGTGAAAATAGAGAATGCTCATTTAATTTTAGAGGATAGTTCATACTTAGTCCATGCTGCCATAATAGTACATAATAATTCCATTCAAACTCAAACTCAAAGAATTTATTTCAATTAAACCATTTACAGGCACTTTTGAATTGTCAAGGGGTCAGTCAGTCAGAAATATGAAGCTAGTTGCCCATTCCAAAGCGTAGGTTCCAATGGAGAAGAACGGGTTTAGGAGCATGAGGAACAGGGTGTAAAGTTCACTCATCCACCATAGAAAAGGGAGGATCCTCCAACCAGACGGGTGTTGTGTCTGGCGGGCCGACTGCCCAACTGTTGATTTCGGATAGTCTTATCTATGTCGCTCGCGCGGTAAACTCTAATTGCGCGATGCAGGATTTGTGTGACGTCATGTCTTTGATGCGTAGTTAGTATGTGGCGGTGTAACCGCTACACGGGCATGAAACTCCACGGACACTCTTTTAAATCATAATATTGTTACAAAATATTGGTTACATCATTCATGTTGAAATTATACATGTGAGAACAACGTAGAAAGACGTACACGTAAAAAGCGTCCGTAATAAAAATATAAAACAATTCAAAAATTAAAATAAGCCGTGGCAGATAAGAGATGACCAGTCCGTACTGATGGCGCCCGTTTACAAACATGACGCATGGATCAGCACCGTTTAGCTCAACCATTTTGAAGGGAACTTAACGATCCAACACACACGCCACCACCAGCGAGACATTTGAGTGAGCATTACATACTCTCAGCCGCCAGGGCACATCAAGTCAACCAGTAAATGGTAGCTTTATAGAAGATACATGGTCACAGTGCTCACATATATGCTATGCAATTATACAATATTAACAGATTGAAGTTATACAATTCAAAGATAGTTTTTGCAATCTTCAGCAGCTCCATTCCAACAGTAGGTACTTACTAATTCCATGCTGCCATGTCATTATTCTAAGATAGCCATTAAAGTTCTCTGTGGTAGCCATCTTGTTCTAAACTTTGGGCGACCGAGCTCAACTCGGAAAAAGTGAATGAAAATACGGAGAGAATGAATTTTCCCAGATATGAGAACTAGTTAGATCGATTTTCCGCCCCCGTAAACCCCCATAATTATTGCAACTTTCATCAAAATCGTTAGAGCCATTTTCGAGAACGTGATTACGTGATTAAATATATATCTCAATATATCTAAACAAATATTGCTCCTTTAATAGTTTATGATATGTTCTTTTTTTCGTATCAATTGTTTTCACTCCTTTTATATTCATCAGGACCAGTAGAAGGTCACACTGTTCAAGGTATCAGTAGTGTTATATACGGCGTTCTAAGGACTAATAACGGGGTATTTTTGAGGAAAATTGAAGATGTACGGACAATAGGAACACTACAGCAAGTGTACTAATTAAAACTTAATTGAAATATTCTATTGAAAGAAAAGAAAAGAAATAAAATAAGTTTATTTGCAGTAAACATGACGCACAGAAAGAAAAAAATGACAATTGCCGAATTGCAAAGCAGTGAATTTGAGTTTAATAATAATTGATACCTTGTTTTACGGTTGCGGACAAAGACTAAAGTCATCGAAGAAAATTGTCTCCAGAGTAATAACTTCAGTCAGCATCCCATTATATTACGGTTGGCGATCATAACGTGCGTACCTTCTTGTAAAAATTCTCTAAATGTTAGCCTAAGAAGAAGCCCTTTTTAAGGCTGATAAATGATACAGGTGTTTGCTCTAATTGAGTAATGAGAGGTAATTAGATTAGCACCAATTACAAATGAAAAACTCACGCGTCTAATTCTTCGTGGCTGTCAGGCACATTTGCAGCACTAACAGCAGACTTGGAAATTTTCCTTATATGTATTTGCTGGATTCAGAAAGCGGTAAAGTTATCGATCAAAATTTTATAGCACATAGGGTAATTTTGGATTTATTTTTGGGATTCTGCTCGCATGGTACGAAAAGCAAAGAGTATGAAAACATGGAGACAAAAATACTTGCATTATAATAACAAATACAAATGAGTTGCAAATTGAAATAAAATGCATTCATGAATTATCTGTGAATCTTATCACTACATTCACTATCAGTCTCGTTTTGATTTGCTTGCGTGGTTTTAATCGTTTGAAGGTGATATGGATTTTCAAGCAGTCTGACGGCGGATAGAACTAAATTATCTGACACCAACACTGTATCATACTGCTTGAAAAGTGATATTGTTTGGAACTTATTAGTTACTAGCTGTTTCACTCGCATAAGTCTCGATTCCGTGGGAATATCAGGATAAAAGAGCCAAAGGTCTGGGGATGTGCCAAAGAGCTGGTATACGCCACGGAGGTTCCAACTAGGGAGGCACTAGTCCAACGCATAGAAACGGCTTTCAATACAATTAAGGAGTAAATACGACTTCGTACAACAACTGACGAAATACGAAACAGACTTCGGGCCTGCATACGCAACAGAGGCCAACATTATGAAATAAATGTTAAAAATGCAATTTTATTGTTTTTATTTCAACGAAAACCCACGAATAGATACTAAACAGATTTTACCTTATAAGAGTAGATAACAGATTTAATAGGTTTGTCAGGTAATATTTAAGCATTTTTTTTAAAATCATAATTTTGAATATTAGCCTAATGTGACTCGATTCACAATTCTAGCGAATTCAAAAAGTTGTTAAAAGATTTTTATGGTATGTGGCAAATCATTAGGAGATGTGTGGCAGATTATTTTGAGGGAGTTGGAAGATCCCGGTCGTTTTTTTTTTTTTTTTTTTGTAGCCACAGCTGTAAAAAGTAAGTACAGCTTTAATTTAAGTTTACCATATTCCGAAACTTTGCGAGTAAACTCGATGACTAATTCACAAATTTTGTAATTAAAAGTAATCAGTAAAACAATACACATCTAAATAAAATTAAAATTCAGTCTATACTTTTTTAAATTTGTATTTGAATGTAAAAATTTGGGTATTTTTTTTATAAAACAATAAAAAGTCGATAAAAAAATCCACAAGGCATGAGAGGTGTTAAGTGGTCTGAAAGGAATTCGTTGGTCCCGGCTGTCATTCGTGGATCTTTGACAGTCGGAAGACATGACATGACAGACAGACGTCGTCAGAAGCTCGAAAGTCTGACAGTCTTACCGGGGTATCGTATTACCCAGTTACTGGGTTGTGGAGGTCAGATAGGCAGTCGCTCAATGTAAATTACTGGTATTCCGCTGCATCCGGTTAGACTGGAAGCCGACCCCAACATAGTTGGAAAAAAGCTAGGCAGAATGATTTTGACATGTTTACCACCTCTAAAACATAAGAACTGCTGGTAACATAACATAATTTCACGCCTTGTTTCCCCGACGGATTGGGCAGACGTGTGTCTATAGTACATCCACATTTCGCCAGTTAGGTTTTAAGTCCCATGTAATAGGGGGCGAACTTATTGCCATCAACCGGGCACAATTCCAGACTCCAGGCCGCCACTGAGAAATTCCTGTTGGAAAAGCCCAATAATACTTTGCCCGACCTAGGAATGGAACCCTGGGAATGGTAAATTCGTAATAAATATTTGATGAATCATCCCCCATGTTTCCAGATTATGGTGGTAGAAGACGATAATGCCTGCGTGCTGGGTACGAAGATCGTGACAGACTACGAGGGTATCACCATGTCACACTTCGTTCAAGCCACCCCGTCGATGTTGAAAAAAATGGTAGCTGTGAGCCAAGTAAGTATCAAGTACCAATCAAACTGAAAATGTTAAATATCAAAATATCATGGCTTTATCATTTTCTCAGTGTTATTAGTAGAAAAAAAGATTATAAAGCTATAAAATCTTTTAAATCTAGGTACATCTACATGCTGTGTGTATCTAAATAAATATTTAAAAGAAACACTACACAACGAATTTTACTTGATTTTTTTTAGTTTAACAAATTGTTGCATTTACACCGTATAAAAGTTGTATTTTACATGTTGTGTCTACTAATTTCGGTTATCGTTTACACCTAAAACAAGTTGTATGCAAAAGTCGTAGAAAATAGAAAAAGGTGAACAAAATGGTTAACAATAGCGCGGAGTCAAGAAACGGAACAGAGTCAAAATGAAATAAACAGAACATTAATCAGTTTTTGGGGTTCCGTACCAAAAGGGTAAAAGGGGACACTATTACTAAGACTTCGCTGTCCGTCCGTCCGTCCGTCTGTTACCAGGCTGTATCTCATGAAACGTGATAGTTGAAATTTTCACAGATGATGAATTTCTATTGCTGCTATAACAACATGAATAAAATAAATATTTAAGGATGGTTTTTGCCGTTTCCTCCGTTTCCGCCGTGTACTCGTGGAGGCGATCTGTGGCGGGGATCTCTCGCGTCCGGCCCTGGTCCAGGCCATGGTACGGAGTGAGAGGGCCTTTGAGGCCGTCACCTCCTACTGTGAAGCAGTAATGCTCGAGAAGGAGGAGGCGGAACGCGTGAGGGAGAGGCAAAATTCGCACCCTTACGCCCCTAGCCGCCGCAGGAGGACACTATTACTAAGACTTCCCTGGGCGTCAGGAATCGCAGGCCGATTCCCGGCCATCGTAGGCGCGGGCTTGCGGACGGTGAGCAATGGGTAGCTCGCCTTCCGGTAAGGACCAGGCCCGGGTCGACGGCGCGTTGTGTTCCACGCACGCCTCAAAGAGAGGTCAGCGACTGAAGGGGTCCGACGGGACCGATGCCTGCCGGGGTTGCGGGAAAGTCCGAAAGGGATACCGTGGCCCTTGGCATTGCACAGGCAACTGAAGGAACACGGGTGGGTTTTAGTCAGTAAGAGACTTTGACTTTTTTGTCAAATCTTTTACACGCCCTCCCGCTCCGCCCAGAGCGGTAGAAGTATTTCGTTTTCCCATAATATTTCGTAGGAAATGAGACTACAACTTACTTTTTATGATGGATAGACTGGCCGCTACAAAAGTGAAAAGTTCCAAAAAAAAGCTTATAAAAGTCTAACCGATCTAAATTATTTGTGAAATCAGATATTATTGCCGATCAATCCACAGTAATATATAATTATGCTCATGACTTTTTTGTCAAGACTTTTACAAGACTTGTCGAAAACAAGCATTACCTACACAACTTATAAGTTGCAACATGCGGGGTTGGAGTGACAGCAATTTAACAGAGTATTTTTCTTAATTTCCAGGATTCCATGCCTCTCCGATTAAAAGGCAGTCACCACATAAACTTACCGTCTGGAGTTGAGAAAATATTTACGCTGATCTCAGGATTTTTAAATGAAAAAGCTAAGCAACGGGTAAATATTTTTCTCATTTATTTTATATATTTACTACAGTTTTGCTCGGAAATTAATAAATTATTGATTCTCTTTAACAATTCAATCATAAGTAGGTATACAGGGTGTCCAAGAACCTGGCGTCCAACTGGATTCCCACGATGCCCCAAGTTCTAACAGTACTCAGAAAAATATTTAAAAAAATCCACCCCATGTACTTACAGAATTATACTGATTTCAATAAAAAAGGGGAAATGAGCACCCTGTGACATACTTTTGAATGCTGTGACTGCTAATGCTGATAATTTCGATATTTCTTGGAGGTTTTGTAATCTAGGGTATTGCTGTGTCTAAATAGAATGTAAAAATAATGTACTTATTGTACCATTTTAAAATAAAATATTATTTTAACTAAAGGTGATATGGAAAACTATTGAATTTCGCAACTTTGACCGACTGTAGTGTAAAAAAAATGTACCAAAATAGTATGGCAAGTGACGTCAAATTTTGACGTGTTTATTCCTCTTTTTAAAAAGGTATAATACTTACACATTAATTTGAAAAAAAAAAAATTGATAATATTTTTACTCAACAACCCAATTTTTACGAAGTGCCTACCTACTAACGGTAACTGTCGGACCCTTTCTTATCTTAGAAACTGTTATGTTACTACTATTATTTACTTCGGTTCCAAGAGTGAGCAAGAAGGAAATACACACAGGTAGATGGGTTCCCAGTAGAATAAAAGCAAAGAATGTTAGTTTAAAGATATTTTATTACAATAAATGTTCAAAATGTTGACCACCCGCGGCAATACAAGCTCTCACTCTCCTTAAAAAGGACCGCTTTATGTTTCGCGAGTAACTTTTTTGACGTATCACCTGCACTGCTTGTGTTATCTTCTCACGAAGGTCAGCGATGTCATTAATGGGCTTCGCATAAACGAGCTCCTTCATAGTTCCCCAGAAAAAAAAATCCAGCGGATTTAAGTCAGGTGAGCGGGCTGGCCACGGGATTGTTCCTGATCGCCCAATCCACCTGTTCGGGTATTGCTCGTCCAAGAACTCTCTAACGGATACGCGAAAATGTGCTGGACAGCCGTCGTGTTGGAACCACATATCTGGTGGGGTCTCTTCTAGTAAGTTTGGCAAATCATTTTGAAGAAAATTTAAATATGATTCGCCAGTCAAATTCTCGGGCATCTCAAATGGACCAATAATATTCCCACAGAGAATACCGGTCCACATGTTCACTTTGAACCGGTACTGGGATCTATCTTCTCGCATCAAGTGCGGATTTTCCACATGCCACTCGTGCAAGTTGTGTAGGTTCATGTAGCCATCCTTCTTAAATGTTGATTCATCTGACCACAAAATTTTGTCGATAAAGTTTTCGTCTTCTCGATGTTTTTGCAGGATTGTTTCACAAAACGCGACTCGGCTCGGATAGTCTCGAGGTAAAAGACTTTGCACTCGCTGTACGTGGTACGGATGATATTCTTCTTTTTGGAGAATACTGTGTGCTGTGCTCTTCGGTATCCCCGTATCAGCTTCTATTCCTCGCACAGAGATGCTTGGATTTGCCGACACCGCCTCTAAAACTTCATCGCGTATGAAGTCATTTACGGGTCGTCCTTCACCAGCTACTTGATTGGGGAACCGCCCGTCACATAGTGATCTGTGCACATTCATGAAAACTCGATGGTCGGGATATCGCGTAGCCCTCGGATACCTTTCTCTGTAAAGTCTCGCTGCAGCTCGTCCATTACCTCTACATTCTCCATAAATGTAGTGCATATTTGCGTATTCTTGCGGAGTGTAGGTCGCCATGGTAGCACACACAAAACACAAACTGTCCAAACACAGGCAAAGGTCGTCGTAAAGAAAGTTCGTTTCAAAGTCCAGAGCACAAAGAGTAATCGAGTCCAATAAACAAAGCTTTAAATCGTAGTACGTGATCAATGGTAACAATAAGAGAGAGGTGCGTAGTAACGGCAGGAGGCAGTGACGCGTACTGACCGTACTGTTATCCTAAATAGCACGATCCCAGATAGCGTCACTATCTATCTCACTCGCACCTCTAACCTTTTTCTCCCTCACTCTTACCTGAATAATGGGGTACCATAAAGAAGAACCAGCAAATCGCAAAGATAGTTTCTGTCTTGCTCCCTCCTGTTGTAATAACGAATCACTATGGTGAGATGCATGCACATACCGTCCCTTACGGTCTAACCTGTTTTTTGAGAGGCCTGTTGTTATTTTTATGAGCATACAATAGTAATTCTTTAGAGGTTAGATTCAATTCGTCGTAAATTTTTCTTTCTAAGAATTCTGTAAGACATCGTAAAAATTGGGTTGTTGAGTAAAAATATTATCAAATTTTTTTTTTTTCAAATTAATGTGTAAGTATTATACCTTTTTAAAAAGAGGAATAAACGCGTCAAAATTTGACGTCACTTGCCATACTATTTTGGTACATTTTTTTTACACTACAGTCGGTCAAAGTTGCGAAATTCAATAGTTTTCCATATCACCTTTAGTTAAAATAATATTTTATTTTAAAATGGTACAATAAGTACATTATTTTTACATTCTATTTAGACACAGCAATACCCTAGATTACAAAACCTCCAAGAAATATCGAAATTATCAGCATTAGCAGTCACAGCATTCAAAAGTATGTCACAGGGTGCTCATTTCCCCTTTTTTTTTGAAATCAGTATAATTCTGTAAGTACATGGGGTGGATTTTTTAAAATATTTTTCTGAGTACTGTTAGAACTTGGGGCATCGTGGGAATCCAGTTGGACGCCAGGTTCTTGGACACCCTGTATATGTAGGTACTTACTGAATGTGCGTATTTTAATTAAATATTTTCCAAAATTATCAGATAAATAGCAGTTTTTTTAGGCTGGCTGGTCTTTATTTTTGTATAATGTTGAGACTAAAGTTTTTTTTTTTGCAAAAATGTGCGAAACCTTATTGGTTTCGAACGTGATGGACTGGCCATAAATTGTAAAAAATATTGTCAGATGCCATTAATGTTTTATTTTTCTATTTTCTTTTTTACCTCTTAAAAGGCGTGCATTTTTTTTCGTGCAACGATAGCCTGCATTTTAATCATTTGCGGTCAACTTTTTTGCTTTTCCAAGATTTATACTAAAGAACCGCCAGTTTATCTATGTAGTCGGCAAAATAATGAAGGAATTGATACATGCTGAATGTTATATTGGTACAAATAATATTTTCGCTTGTATTCACAGTTGAAAATCCACAAAAACCTAGAAGAGATGATGGAAGACATCCCGAAAGAAATAGTTCCTCCTGAATACGGTGGAGCAGGGCCTACAGTTGCGGAACTAACAGGTAAGCTGTTGTATTATACTTAACGAAATTAGGAGTAGGGTAATTTTGTATGAAGTTTTTCACAAACATGCCTGGACTCTGAACCATTCGAACACTGGAACGGGATTCCGTTTATAGATACGTTTGATTCCATTTTTGGATACATTACTTATGCAGTTTAATATGCTATTTCAGAGTACTGGGTATCAAAATTCAAGGAGTACCATGACTGGATGAAGTTTGAGGAACAGTTAGGAACAGACGAGTCCAAACGCATTGGACCTCCTGTCTCCGCAGACCTCATGGAAGACGGATCCTTTAGAAAGCTGGATATAGACTGAGTCATGTGCGGTAGATAATACTGTAAAGTCAATGTTACTTAGTAAAATATTTTTATTAAATCTTGCTTGCTTCATGAATTTAGTTTTTTAGGCTCTTGAATTTATTATTAGCAATCACAACCATCAGTTGTTACATAGAATTACCAGTGTCTGTAATACGTTAATAACATCTCCTCATCACCTTCCACCCAGGTATACTAAGATCTTAAAATTAAAGTAGGTAGTTTATTATATTAAACTAGCGATCTATTAACTTGCTTAACAAAACATCGCGATTACTTAGTTTTACGTAACTTTAATACGAGGGCTGCACTAAAAGTATCGGGAATGGAATATTTCCACTGTTCCTGTCATATTAAAATCTTTTTAATTGAATGCTCCTTGGTTTCAAAAATCGAATACCAGTTTATTTATTTTAAAAAAGATTCTCGGTCTTGTCACAAGGTTTTGTCAAACTTGTTTAGTCGTTGAGAAAATGGAATTGACTCGAGAAAATTCAAGAGCGATGATTTATTATGACTTTCGAAGTAGTTTAACACAAAAACAGTGTGTTGACCGGATGATTTCTGCATTTGGTGATGAAGCCCCACCCAAAACCACAATTTATCGCTGGTTTGCTGAATTTCAACGTGGACATGTCAAGCTCAGTGATGATCCCCGTCAAGGTCGTCCAAAAACTGCAGTCACCCAAGAAAACGTTGATGCTGTGCGTAAGCTGATTGAGGAAGATCGACATGTGACATACCGCGAATTTCAGGCAACTTTAGACATTGGCATGAGTCAAATACAAATAATCTTGCATGAACAATTAGGTGTAAAAAAAGTTGTTTTCCCGATGGATACCGCATTCGCTCTGTGAAGAGCAAAAAGCGGCTCGCGTTACTTGGTGCGTCAGAACTCTCGAAAGATTCTACGCAGGATCCTCAAATGCTGAGGGGTTCAAATCGGCGTCGAGTCGACGATGAAGTACTTGGGACTCGTCCTCGACAGTCGGTGGAACTTCGTGGAGCATTTCCGACGTTTGGCTCCCAGACTGGACCGGGCCGGGGCTGCCTTGAAGCGGCTCTTGCCCAATCTAGGGGGTCAAAACGCCTCCTGCCAGAGGCTATACGCGGGGATCGTGCGGTCCATGGCCCTGTACGGGGCACCGGTGTGGGCGCATTCATTGCGGCGGAGGCCTGCCCACCGGTTGAACGCGTCCGAGAGGGTCATGGCCACCCGGCTGGTCCGGGGATACCGCACGGTCTCCGGTGAGGCAGCGAGCCTCCTTGCCGGATTGCCGCCATGGGATCTGGAGGCAAAAGTCCTCGCGCATATTTGGGAGTGGCGCGAGGAGGCGAAACGACGGGGCTTGACTCCGATGCCGCGAGAAATCGCGGCACAGTGGACAGAGCTCCGACGGGATCTCATGGCGTCATGGCGAGTGCGATTGTCGCAACCCAGTGCTGGGCACGCCACTATTGCGGCGATAAGTCCTCTCTTTGAGGAGTGGCTTTAGAGGCGCCACGGCGTCCTCACCTTCTGTCTGACGCAGGTCCTCACCGGACACGGCTGTTTCGGGAGGTACCTGTTTCGGATAAGGCGGGAGGAAACGCCCGGGTGTCATCACTGCGTGGATCGCCCGGAGGACACGGTGGAGCATACGGTGTAGGTATGCCCGGCTTGGGCAGAGCACCGCCGTGTCCTCGTGGAGGCGATCGGTGGCGGGGATCTCTCGCGTCCGGACCTGGTCCAGGCCATGGTACGGAGCGAGAGGGCATGGGAGGCCGTCACCTCCTTCTGCGAAGCAGTAATGCTCGCGAAGGAGGAGGCGGAGCGCGTGAGGGAGAGGCAAATTTCGCGCCCTTACGCCCCTAGCCGCCGCAGGAGGAGACGCCCCGGGCGTCGAGAATCGATTGCCGATTCCCGGCCACCGTAGGCGCGGGCTTGCGGACGGTGAGCAATGGGTAGCACGCCGTCCGGTAAGGACCAAGCCCGGGTCGACGGCGCGTTGTGTTCCACGCGCGCCTCAAAGAGATGTCAGCGAATGAAGGGGTCCGATGAGACCATTGCCTGCCGGGGTTGCGGGAAAGTCCGAAAGGTATACCGTGGCCCCCTGGCATTGCACAGGCAAGAGAAGGAACACGGGTGGGTTTTAGTCAGTAAGAATCTGACACGCCCTCCCGTTCCACCCAGAGCGGGAGGAGTCATTTGATGATTTCCCACCCAAAAAAAAAAAAAAAAAGGATCCTCAAATGCTGTATACAACATCGTATCAGGTGACGAATCCTGGATATACGCGAACGAACCCGAAACAAAAAACCAGTCACGAGTTTGGGTGTTCGAAAATGAGTTAAAGCCAACAAAAATTGTTCGTTAACGGTGTTGCAAAAAAAAATGGTGGCCACGTTTGTCTCCAAAACCGGCCATGTTACGACTATTCCTCTTGAGGGACAAAGAACAGTTAATGCAGAATGGTATGCTAGCATTTTTTTGCCACAGGTCGTTTCTGAACTCCGTAAAGAGAACTGCAACCGCCGCATCATCCTCCATCACGACTATGCGAGTTCTCACACCGCGCACAGAACAAAAGAGTTTTTAGAGCAAGAAAACATAGAATTATTAGACCATCCGCCGTAAAGCCCCGATCTAAGCCCTAATGGTTTCTGTACTTTCCCTAAAATAAAGAATAAATTGCGTGGACAGAGATTTTCATCACCTGAAGAAGCTGTGGACGCCTACAAAACGGCCATTTTGGAGACCCCAACTTCCGAATGGAATGGTTGCTTCAATGATTAGTTCCATCGTATGGAAAAATGTGTCAAATTTCGCGGAGAATACTTCGAAAAGCAATAATAGTAGATTATGCACCGAGGGGCTAAAGTTGTGTCTTATGTCACGGGCGTCATATTGAATCTCGAGCGCAATGAAGGATTCGGGATTTAACTCACGAGCGAAGCGAAGGAGTTAATACAAGAATCCTGAATGCAGCGAGGGATTCAAGCTAGCCCAAGGCAAAGGCACCTTTAGCCCAGAGAAGGATACTCTACTTTTTACACCTACTGTGAGAAAATAATAGCCATAGTACAAAAAACAAAGTATTTATCAAATAAACAAACAGTAAGAATAACATATTTAGAACTATTTAGTTATATGCACTTACATATCTATTAATTGAAGTTAATGGTAACATTTGAGACATTAGTCCAGTTGTGCAAAGATAAAGTTAAGTTGTTATTTGGTACGTTTATAGATGTTGATTTGGAATTTATTTAAGTATTGCTCGTCAATGCTTCAGAATATTGTATTAAAAAAAAAAAAAAAAAAATTTAAATAACTTTTTCTTTTTAAAATCGAGAATATTATCCACGCGTAGTAAGGGTATCGAGAATAGCTTTCCTCTTTCTGGCACCAAAGGGTGTTTGTTAGTACTATACTGCCCATTTAGCTGAGCATGTGAGATTCCAAATTCAAATCACATTATTGACCAGCGGGTCATAATGAAATCCAGTACAACATTATTGACCGGCTGTGCCCCCGGCCACTAATGACTCACTTTAGGTTAAGGTTGCTTGACATATAATTTGACATTTTCGAGCAGGTGGTGTGAAAATACATTTTTAAATAGTAATGTTGTGTTACTTTCTTGATTCCCGAAATTTTCAGTGCCGCCCTTGTACTGACGTATTATACACATAAACCTTTCGGAATGAATTCTATAAACGATGGTGAAAACCTCATCAAAATCTGTTGCGCGGTTTAGAAGAACAACGCGGACATACAGACAAACACGAAAAGCGACTTTAAATTTATAATATGTAAAGGTACTAGCTTAATATTAAATACTAGCTGCTGCCCGCGAGTTCGCCTGCGTTGGCCCTAAATGTTTATCTAAAATAAAAGTAGTACACCTTAACCTAAGTCACTCCTTATAACATCAGCTATCTGCCAGTGAAAGTCTCGTCAAAATCGGTACAGCAGTTTCAGAGATTAGCTGGAGCAAACAGACAGACATACAGACAAAACATTACAAAATAGTTTTTTTTGTTTTATATACCGTATATATTTTCAGATGCAATTAGTAAAACGCTGTTATTTTGCCATTACAAACAGACACTTGAATTTTATTTATTTGTATAGTGCTAATAGCTACGCCCCGCGGTTTCACCCGCATAAATTTCGATCTCATGGTAATATCGGGATAAAAAGTATCCTATGTGTTAATCCAGGTTATAAACTATCTGTGCGCCAAATTTTATCCAAATCCGTTCTGTAGTTTTAGCGTGAAGAAGAGACAAACATACACACTCACAAACTTTCGCCTTTATAATATTAGTGATTGATTTCTCTGTAGACTGTAGGCTGACAATGTGGATGGATATGTTCATCAGGGTTAGAAAAAATACAGCTTAAATTTTAATTCACTCGATCTTGAAGTGTTTTTCTATACTTAGTTAACATAATTTGATTGAATCTACGTGTGTAATATTTGTGCAATTATAAGCACGTGTTTTTGCGAAAAACATTGCAGTTATTTTCTAATTTAAAGTAAATAACAATAAAAATATTCTGAGAGATACGACAAACATCAATCATCGTTTAAAACGCGTATGAACGTCAGCAATGCGTCAGAACACGATAATGCAGACATAAAGCCGTCACGGAGAAGGCCGCTTCAGGCAGAATGGGTTCGTTCGCTTTACCTCCTTCGCTGAAAGAGCAAATATTTACAATCTGTATTGTTTCTTTAAGAATGTTAATTTAGATCATAATAACCTCATGACCACGACTGAAGCTGTTCCTGTTTCAGGAAAGTAAGTATGCATTAGAAAAGAGTACCTACCTAAATAAAACATAGTTTTTATTACCTACTTCGTTTTCAGCGTCTCCCCCTCCAGGACTTCCAGTTATTTTGATCCGAGGCTAATGTGGACTTTATTACAAGTAAATAAATCTTAACTGTTTTAGAAACAGAACAAGTACCTACTATGATTCCCCCCTTTTTAGTAAATGAGCATTCCTTCTTACATGCGTGGTGATTGATTCACTGCCAAAAAGTATAAGATTTTGGAAAAGCTGTTTTTACGTGAGATTAAACTGTTCTACCCATTGGTTCTATCTACGGGATCTGTGTTGATTCTGGTTTTAGTACTATCAGAGAAAATCATCTTTGGACGTTCAACAATCTATTTATTGGTCTCATAATGAACAGATGAACTTTATGGCCTGTATTACACCTATCTTTATAACACGCAACAGAAAGACGACTCTTCATATTGAGTGCAATTTGAAACGAAGCAACATCCACTACCGCGATGTTCATTTGTTAGGCAATCGAGACTAAAATACACCATAATTACTACATTTGCATGTAAACGAAGACGTGCACGTTTCCGTTTTCAAGACGAGGTGTGAAAGACTATGTTGAATCTTAGTTGCACAAGACGTAGTGAACAGAGCGAGCAAATTCAATGTCATCTGAGATAGTGTTCTTGTTACATTTTACAAGTGCGAAGGCGAAATCAGGCGCATACGGTTCGGCGTTCGGTACTGATCGTTTGGCGGTAAAATGCATCACACTTCCCGTTCGAAGATATTTTGGAACTAGGCTATCAGTTTTCAACTACAGTGAGTGCCGTGAAGTTGATAAAGTTGTTATAAAGAAGGTAAGTCAAATATTCGTTTCTATCATATTTTTCATTTTAGCTGCTTATTTACTTGTGTCAACCGTACAACCTTTTTTAAATAATAAGTTTATTGTTATCTCAGTGTATTAAATTTTGTTGTTAATGTTATGATAATCAGTTGAGTGATTAAAATGTTAATTTATTGAATCACCATTTTTATCCAGATATCTTCTCTCAATAACATTATTTTATAATGCGTAATTGCTTGTCCCAATAAATACTTTTTCTTTCTTTCTAATTATACTAATTATAAAAGTAAAAACTCGATAAAAAAAAAACGAGTCGTTTTGGCAAGCCATCTATAAATTAAATAATTTCTTATTATTTTTTAATCTTCTTATCGTGTGGTTAGTGACTAACCTGGTGTCAGAGTTTTAAATCGCCCATGGGCCTCTGACTTGGCTTCACATGCCGTCGAGAAATAACTCTCAGGCATGCCGGTTTCCTCACGATGTTTTCCTTCACCGTTTTTTTTGAGCAAGTGATAATTATTCAATACGCACATGAATCCGAAAAGTCAGAGGTGCGTGCCTTGGGTTCGAACTTGAGACCTACGACTTGTCAGTCTGACGGTCACACCACTAGGCTATATTATTATTTTTTAATGAGAAACGTTTTAGTTTTAATGTTATCTAATTACTCATTAGCACGACATAACAACATGAAAAGAAATGCCGAAATAAACGAATTTTTCCTTACGTTTGTTGATAACTAAAAATATATTAACCCGATTTTATACCCTGTAACCATTTTCGGCCGATTTCAATTATTGGGTAATACCAAGAATCATGATATTATTAGTTTGTTTATTAGGGATTTGCAGTTTCCATTGTTGATACAGAGATACACATTTAGTACCAGCTTGTTTACTTCATTAGGTAATGTAAGTACCTACCTATAATACACGTAGTTATATTACATTTTCACACAATCGTATCGTACATATAATATAGCATTTTGTGCGAAGATGTGCAATTGTTCAGTTGCAAGTGATGAAACAACGGATAGAAATGCATAAATTAAATTTTCATGCTGTGAGACACAATGTATTGTAACTTATTATTGTGTCTATATTCATTTATTGCGAATACAGGTCATTTAGAGGTATTTCTGCAGTTTTTGTTCATAATGCATATATCTGGTGGGTCTGGTTATAACCAGAAATATTTAGTATGCTGGCTCAAATTAACAGTTACGTACATTTACGTGTATCTATAGGTGTATCGATGCTGACGCAGGTGTCACTAATTATCCCATAATGTTATTATTTTAAGGCAGTATATAGAGTGCCGTTAGCGGCACTCTATCCCTATCGGATAAAGTGCCGTTAGCGGCATAATAGTGGCGCAGCCTCGGCCCGGCTAAAGTGCCGTAAGAATTGCATTGAATTTTCATATTCACTGTCACTGAGTCACTGTCACTTGTTATTTTGATTGATTATTGAGGTTAGTTCGCTGTAAAACACCACATTTCCAAAGCATTACATTCTCTTGTGCCTAAACTGACCCTGGCACTCGCCGGCCGCTGCCGCGGCACCGGCACCGCTCGCTGCGCTCGCTTTGCTCGAGCGTTGTGTGGTCACAGTTCTAACCTAACCTACCTTTCACCATTTTCATTTGCTTCTTCTTTTTTCGTAAATTCAGTCAATGTATTGATTTCTGATATAATTATCTAAAACAAATACGATCAATCAATACAAAGGGCGGCGAGCTAACCTAACAATCAAACAAAATAACAAGTCACAATGCAATGCTTACGGCACTTCAGCCGGGCCGAGGCGGTGACACTAGTATGCCGCAAACTGCTGCACTTAATCCGATACGGATTAAGTGCCGCTAGCGGCACACTCTATCCACTTCCTTATTTTAATAATACTATCACGTTATCTTATCAATGATCGAGTTATAATGTCAGTAGTATCGCGCTCTCGTTGCGAGCGTAAAGGTACCATTCCATACCCGACCGCAGGCAGCAACTACACGTGACGTGTCACGTTGCCATGTCGCTGCAGTCATGATTTTGAACCCGTATTCCAGTCGGTAGATAGAACATAGAAAAACGTGTTATCGCTGGAGCGTTGGCGGCACTACTGGTATGCGGTCGGGCTGCACGTGTAGCCTGTCACTCGCCCGTAGCTGCCAGTGACTGAAGGTACCTAGAAACCAGTCGAGTCGCGGCAACACGTCGCTTGCAGTTGCCTCCTGCGGTCGGGTACGGAACGGTACCTTTACAGTGTAGTTACTGTTGTAAGTAACATTTGTCTTCAGACAAATGTTACTCGTGTCGGTTAAAAAAACAGTGATGGCAATTTTTTTCATGTTTTTAACAATATATTATTCAATACTATATCAAAATATTATAACATTCGGTAAAGCAAATCTTATGCATTTAGTTTTTTTCCCATTTAATACTAAATTATTAGCAGTAAACCAATTTTGGACCTGCAATAGGGCGTCATTTACATCGTCAAGATTTGATGCACGTATATTCATCTTAAAAATTAGGGAAGTATCGTCAGCAAATAACACCATTTGTGATTGTTTTTTTAATAAATGGGGTAGATCATTAATATATACTAGAAAGAGGAAAGGACCCAATATCGAGCCTTGTGGAACACCCACTTTTACTTTTAGACCGAGTGAATTGACACCGTTAATTTGAACTTAATATTGTCTATCATTTAAATAAGATTTTACTAAACTGAGCGCAAGTATACCTAGTCCGTAATGCTCAAGTTTCAAGAGTGAGTTTTCTATGGTATCTTGAGCCTCCTCCCACGCTGTAAATATGTGTTTTAATAAGGTGACACCGGCGTCAGTCGTACAACGTCCTTTGGTGAAACCATATTGCTGATCGTGTAAGATTTGGTTGGTGTTAAAACGATTAAGCATTTGATTTAGCATTACCTTTTCGAACACTTTGCTGAATAATGGCAGCACACATACTGGTATATAATTGTTGGTGTCTTTACTGTCCCCTGATTCAAAAAGTGGTATAACCTGTAACGAGTTTAAAAAATCGTTACATGCTTCTCGTCAGTTAGTCGATTTCGGAACGTTTTTTTTGCTGTCATCGATTGTGTTTGGTGGAAGCTGTCAACTTTGACGTTATCACTTTGACGACGAACATTCCTGATGTAGTATTGAACTTTAATAAAAAAAAATCAATCGGGATAAATCCTGGGTATTGGCGGCCTATTGATGCCGTAAACTTCTAAAACTTTCCCTCAGGACGTGGTGACGTAGGAATAATCCTTCATTTCTTTGGTAAGATTGAATTCTTTCGGATTGATAAATTGGATAGCGTGACGAGTGCTCGATATCATACTAAATTATTGTTCCAGGCTTCTAAGTGATTTGTCGCCCGCCTGAATTTTGTGGCGCACTTGAATTTGCCATTTGTTGGAAAAGACGGTAAGTTATTATTACTCGTGGAACGCCACGCTTCCCAACGTTTGGGAATCCTGAAAAATTTATTAATTCTCTGTAAATTTTGTTTCAGCCGGATTGTGACCGACCCTGGTCCCGACGTCTTTTTTTTTTTTTTTTTCTTTTCTTTTCTTTTCTGTTCTTTTCTATTTCTTTACTTTTCGTCTTTACTGGATATATTTTCTGCAGAAGACTACTACACTGTATTTAATTTTCTACAAGGGATATTTTTATCCCAACCTTCAACGCCACGATCCTAGAGGTTTTATTTAACAATTTTTTTACTACCTACCTTTTTTTATCAACAAAGATGCAATAGTAATGTAAATTCCATAATAATAATATTGTAGATTCAATAATAATAATAATGTAAGTAATTTTAACCTTTTGTATTTAATTTCATAATTTTATTACTCTGAAGCTACTGGCAAACATTAAACAAGGTATTAGCAAAGGAAATTCCATTCTTTTATTCATTTAATTAGCTACCTACCGGCAGATTAAAAGTCTGACTCTCCGAAGTGTTCTATCTGGCAAGTTTGGTTTATTTAAAACATATTGTGTGCATCTCCAAGGCGCCCGAAATTATTTTATTGTTTAATTTGTATTTTTTTTATAGGAGAACACACCAACTTTACACATTTTTATTAAATTGGGCAAGCTCCCAACACATGTGACACTCATGTACAACCCATCGCTTACAAACCTTACTAGTGGTATTTCATTATTCAACATTAAACAAAAACAAAATTCTAAAGTCATTTATTCACTCTAGGCTGAGAATCAGCACTTTTCGAACGTCAAAGTTATATAAGACAGTCCCACAAAACGCTCACCCTTCACCACTTCCTAGTGCTTTAGCTGGGAAGAAGAAGTGGCGCAATAAACTCCCCAGCAGCACAGCTGTCTGTTCAATTAGAAAAATAATATGATTCTAGTATGCAAAATTATTTACATTACGCAACACTAAACATAATTTAAATTATAAATTAATAGCCATATGTCAGCTAACAAACGCCAATATACCAATCAAAAATATCGGGAACTGTACTCAGGCAGCAAAAATAAAATAAAGACCGTAAGAATATCTAAATAAAAGCCTCCAGTCATAAAGGGCGTGCCCGCTTACTTATAGCTATATATATCTGTAACTGGATGTTATAAATGATAAACTAGGACCATCGAGGTAAAATAAATAAACAGTTTAATACTAATAACAATAACAAAACTATGATCAGCAAGATGACCAGTCACCACAAGCAGCACCCGTTCACGAGCATAACGCAAAGATCAGCCATTACCGCCATATTTGAGGGAAGGAGGCAACCCGACCCCCGACGCTACCGCAAGCAGTGACATCTAAGGGAGCATGACGAACTTGCTGCCGGTTGTTCAGGCAAAAAATAATATTATCAATTGTCGAGGTCGCTAGCTAACCACATATTGCAATACAACTCATGGAAATCATTCAAATGAGTAGAATAGTATAGTAGTTAGTTAGTTAGTGTATATATATAATGTATATATATACAGGGTGTTTGGCGCATGGACCAACACAATTTTTTCAGGGATTTGGGAGGTCATTAGCTAGGTTCTACCCATACACCCTTTGTCCCAAATGTCACGGTTGGTTACATATGATTATTTTTTTTAAATGAAAAAAAATCCCAAAATGTGTCCTTTAATTTGAAATAACTTTTTTGTTTGTAGGTGTAGTGGCACAAAACAAATTTTGTTGCATTCTCCAAAGTCTTTTAAATCTAAAAACATCTTTGTTTTATACAATTGGTTTCAAGAAAATTCCTTACAGGCTTCCAAAGTTATTTTTTTTATTTAATGAATGAAATTTTACAACTTCTAAATTAATTATAAAAAAAACTAAAAGCCATTTTGAACTTAGCTTTATTTTAAAAAGTTCTTTAGTTGATACCCTTTCTAACGGTATGCTACATGTCATAGAAATTATTCATTATGTAGTCAAAATACTAGTTAGGAGAGTCAGGGTTAAGAAAAAGACTTTTTATGGTTATTTGGTTTTTATTAAACTAAAGTTATAAAAAAGGAGGCAAAACACCGGGAAAGGTGGAAAGTAATGGGGGAGGCCTTTGCCCAGCAGTGGGACAGAATAGGCTAGTTAAAAAAAAGTTATAAATCTTGTTCAAATTGACCTCCTCCATTTCGTATGCGTGCACGACATCTGTTTCTTATTTCAACTGTCGTTGTACGTAGTCGCATTTCTTCTTTCATAGTTTGGAACGCGCCGGTTATTCGTTCAATCAGAACTTCCTAGTGGGCACTTCTGTCTGGTAAACCAATTCTTTTGCACGTCCCCAGACGTAAAAATCCAAAGGTATCAGGTCTGGGGACCGTGCGGGCCACGGAATAGGGCCGCCTCTACCAATCCATGCGTTTGGAAAGGCATTATTTAAATGCTCTCGCACGTTCAGTTGGTAGTGTGCTGGACAGCCGTCATTTTAGAAAACTATCGGCACACCTTCTTCCAAAACTGGCACAACAAGTTCGGGTAGATCATTGATTAAAAAATTTAAATAAATGTCTCCATTCAACCTTTCTGGCAAAAAATATGGGCCGATGAGATTGCGTCCAATAACACCAGCCCAAACGTTGACACTGAACTTTCTTTGAAAAGAACTCTGCCTTTTAACGCGAGGATTTTGGTCTTTGTGACTCCAGTGGTGAAGATTGTGGAGATTCACTATTCCCTCACGGCTAAAATTTGATTCATCGGTCCACAAAATTCTTTTCAAGAAGTTGCCATCTTCGACGTCTGTATGCAGTATAAATCTGCAGAAATCCAGCCGTCTAGCATTATCACCATCTTCGAGCCCTAAAACAAAAAAAAATCCTTGAGGTACTGCCAATACCACAAAAGATTTTCGTTTTTCTGGAAATAACTTAAAAAAAATTCAAACATGAATAAATAACTTGTGAAACAAAGAAAATCAAACGTCTAAAAATTTATTAAGTATCTTTACTTGGTCGCGGGACTTATTACCGTGACCCCGGAACGTAAAGGGCTATTGAAGGAACACTGTCGATTTTAGTCAGTAGGGTAGGGTGGTGTAAGTTTGCGCGGTTTTTAATAATTGGACCATAAAAATAAAACATACCCATAAATCAAAGGGTTATTTATTATAATTAAATTAAAACATAACTGGCAACAACTTTTAAAATTATTTATAGAGCAAACATTTTGTCTTAAATTAAGAAAAAGACAGATGCCGGGACTTGCGCAACTTTATACACCCCAGTGTGTAAGGTTGCGCATAGAAGGCGATAAGATTGCGCATTATTTCATAATGGCAAATTACTTGCATAAATCATATTTAAATGCCCCGAAACCTAAATAATCAGTACATTTTTCGTGCCACCACGTCTGGCACGTATCGCACTCGATCCAATCTTCAACAATAGGCTCTATGTAGACTTCATTGCATCCTCCACACCTCCATATTTTCTTTTTTGGTAATGACTTTGGTTTTTTAAACGCCTTCTTAGCTCGCTTTGCGTTTGTATTTGGGTCAGGCTTCTGTTTTTCTTCCAACTGGTTCTTATAGGGTGAACTGCTTATAACTTCGGCTTGCTTGTGCTTCCGGTTAGAACTTCTTTTCAACTGGGATCTTGGAATTGGGGCAATGTCTTCAAGTGAAGGACTCATCTGCGCGCCTACGTTATTTTTATTTGTCTTAATTCCAGAGCTTTGTGAGGTTGATGGACACTGTGATGAACTTATCATGGCATCATTGGACAAGACAGTCGTGTCCTGGTTATACGACGTTTTTACAGATTCCACAGAAGATATTGCTGGACCTTGTGAAATACTCGTACAATCAACCAATCAACCGTATTTTCTAGTAAAACGACTTTTGGAGTTTGAGAAACATCACTTGCCACACGCACAGCTTTCATTGGTGCTTCTATCGGGTTATCTGCAGGAAAGTCGTCATTATCAATTTCAAAAGCGTTGCTATTCTCTAGGTGCTCTCGTTCAGTGACAGTGCTTGCCATAAAATCAGCGTCTGTAAAAACATCTGGATTCCATGGCCATATTCCAGTTGATTTAAAGCTTTCTACCCCACAAGCAACAGTTGCAGCTTTATAAAATGCTGGAGTGAAGATCGAAGCCAGCTGGAATGTTGTTATTGCTCTTCCTGGATGGTTTCGAAGCCATTTTTCACACTCACTAGCATAGTATTTCTTCAAAGCACTGTGAAAACCCCTATCGAGAGGCTGAATTTTATGGCTGCAGTGAGGTGGCAACGTCAAGGCGACGATGTTGTTTTGCCGGTAAAAGTCAATAGCTTTCAGAGAACAATGTGACACATGATTATCTAAAATCTGCAAAACAGGTTGTTCTACGGATGGCTTAGTGTGGTACCTAAAATGCGACAGCCAGTCTATAAAGAGATCCCCATTAATAAAGCTCGAATCAGAAACCATTCCAATGGATCCAGCTGGTGCACCATCAATAAGCTCTGCTTTCATTCTCTTGCGCTTAAAAATGAAAGCCGGTGGAATAAAATGGCCTGTTGCCGATACTGCATTGACAGCAGTCACATTAATGCCTCTCTCTGCACTTGATATTTTATTCACAGCGCGTTTTCCTTTGACGGAAAGCACCCTAGGTGGCCGGTTTGGTACAGTGGAAATTCCAGTTTCATCCATGTTATAGATGGATTGCGGTGGAAATTGGTATTTGTCCATCAAAGCTGACAACTTGACATAAAACCGTTCAACCTGTGGCCTATTGAACCTCATTGCTCTCGCTATGCTCGTGGAAGTTGGTTGTCGGAGAGATATTTCTGGGTGGCGTTGCATAAATCCACGGAACCACTCTTTCCCAGCAATTTTTGTATTTATGTTAAACCGATGTGGTATTTTATGCTTTACAGCATATTCATAAGCTGCGCTCCTTAATTGTTTTGCTGTCAAGCCGAAAAACATTTCATCCAGGGTAATCAAGTGGTTACAGAAACCTTGTTCTACTTCTACACTAAATGTAACGTCATATCTACCTAGTTTAGTTGCACATTGTGGTTGCAGCAACCGGTATCTTAATGTTGACTCAGCCATTCCTAAAGACAAAGCAACTTGTCTCTTGCTTTCTCCTTTTTCGATACGCTTACGAGCTTCCTCGATAATAGAAGATGAACAAATTTCACGGGCAGTTTTGCGTGGTCTTCGTGACATCCTATAAAAAAGTAAAGTGCTGTTTTAAATGATTGGATAAATAATTTTAATTAAATATAAATTGATATTCAGCATCAATGTGTAAGTCTGCGCGCGCAATCTTATCCATCCCCTAAATGCGCAAACTTACACAGTAGGCATTCAACGCAATGATCCGCATACTACTGCCATCTCTTAGAAAATAAATGAATTACGTTGTCTCTCTTCAATATTTCGAAGGTAAACACAAGTGAAACAATCAACAAAACAATGTAAATACTATAGGTTTTTTATCAGTTATACTTGCAATATGTCAAAAAATTAGATCAAAGTGCTGTAAAAACTTTGAATAAATAAATAAATAAATAAATGTTTATTTACCAAAAATCTGAACTCACCTGGACGTGCCGTTTTCCCTCGTATCTCAATTATTTTTATGGAGCGTGTGCTGGCATGCTAGGCAATCAAAACACAACTGAAGTTGGCAACAATTGTCACGCGGATGTCTTGTAACCACGTATGCGCAATCTTATCGCCCGCGCAATCTTACACCAACCTACCCTACAAGTCTGACAGTCCCTCCCGCCCTGCCCGGGGTGGGAGGACTCATTTGATGATTTTACCACGAAAAAAAAAAGTATCTTTACTTGACGAAATAACTAGTCATTGAAAATTGAAATAGGTTAAAACGGGTTTTTTGTTACAATAAAAAAGGGCTGGTGTGTTATTTACCTTGAACAGGGGTGTAATGAAATGCATGCCTCCCATCTGCCCGAAGAACCGCCCAGACTTTCCATACTGTTAAGTTAAGTCTTGCAGCAACAGTTCGTATGCTTGTTGTAGGTTCCTCATCAAAAGCTTGAAGAATCATTTCATCTACGGCTACATTATGTTGCACGGCACTCACTCGAGGTTCTTGATGATTTAGGTTTCCTGTCTCTCTCAAACGTCGATAGGTTGTAGAGAAGGTTTCGTGGTGTGGTATACGTCGATCAGGATATCGCTCCTGATAAATTCTTCGCGCTTCGCGCGCATTGCAGTTAGCCCTGCCATACGCGAGTAGCATGTCGGCATACTCTTCGTTACTGAAGGTAGGCATTTTACTATCAACACCGAAGATAAACACAACAATAAAACAGTTTAAATGCGGAAAAAACAATAACAATAACAAGATTTAACAAACAAAACTCAATGAAAAAAAAGAGAAGAATGTGAAACACACGGGCACTTCCAACAGCAGAGATAGTCAGACCTCAACTGACTGCACCGTACCTGTCACATCCCGAACGTCCAACTCAATGTTAGACAAAGACAAAAATCATTTTACATGTGCAAGAAAGAGACGAACTTTTTACCTGCGCTTACATTGACGCGACGGTATCGTTCAAACTGGTTCCATTGTTTTGTGCGGTTCGGCCGTGGCATAGTAGTATCCCTTATTTTTACAACATAAATGAATAATTTCTATGACATGTAGCATACCGTTAGAAAGGGTATCAACTAAAGAACTTTTTTAAATAAAGCTAAGTTCAAAATAGCTTTTAGTTTTTTTTATAATTAATTTAGAAGTTGTAAAATTTCATTCATTAAATACAAAAATTAACTTTGGAAGCTTGTAAGGAATTTTCTTGAAACCAGTTGTATAAAACAAAGATGTTTTTAGATTTAAAGGACTTTGGAGAATGCAACAAAATTTGTTTTGTGCCACTACACCCACAAACAAAAAAGTTATTTCAAATTAAAGGACACATTTTGGGAATTTTTTTCATTTTAAAAAAATAATCATATGTAACCAACCGTGACATTTGGGACAAAGGGTGTATGGGTAGAACCTAGCTAATGACCTCCCAAATTCCTGAAAAAATTGTGTCGGTCCATGCGCCAAACACCCTGTATATGTATAACCTGTCAATAGGTAAGCTAATTCTGGAGAAAGAACATAAACTTGTCTTGAGTTAATCACAGAGACCAACTATTCATATGATTTAAATTGTCGTTGATAGTATAGTATGCCTTTGAACAAAGGTTGGATTTTACTTTAGTTTTAAACGCATTTAAAGGCAAATCTAGCAAAGAAGAGAGTAGCTTGTTGTAAAGGTTATACCAAGCCTTTAAAGCCATTAAATCCGGGAAGACTCCTTGATCTGCACACAAATTAAATATTAATGCTAAATGGTGCTATAGTCTCGATTATGGATGTACAAACTTTGATAGATAATCCCCATAGATCCTCGGTCAATTTGATTTTAATTTGCCGAAAAGTTTGAATGTCTATCATAGGGTTTATATGTTTAAATTGAAATTCAACTGGACATCCTGGAACGTTCGCTCTTAATAAATCAATAGAGACATCAGGTGAAGAATTTAAAGCTTCCGTCGTTTTAGATGGTATATTTGTAAAGAAATGTACAAATTTTTGAGCTACTTCTAAGTTAGAGCTTATTGCACCACGTGAAGTCTCCAATGTGTAATCAGTGTTTCGTTTTTTTTCCTACTAGTTTCATTATTTATAACTTTCCAAACTGTTTGTATTTTATTTTCTGCTGATTTGATCTTATTGCTAATGTACAGGGCTTTAGCTATCTTGCAGATATTTCTAAAAAAATTGGAAGAAGTAGCAACATACTTGTTGAAAGTTTCAGTGTTAATGTAAGGCTTAAGGCCATACAGCTCGAAAAGCCTTTCCCTACTTATCCTAATACCTCTAGTTGCCCAGTCACTAAATTTTATATAAAATTAGGGCAAATATTTTTCGTTTTCTTTTCAAAAGTTTCATTGAATTCAGTGTGAACTACTGAAAAGAAATCCTCATACAATTTATTTGCATCGATGGACGATGCAAATAAATTGTATGAGGATTTCTTTATTATGGCCATTAACACGAACATTGGACATTATTAATTATTATGGACATTTAACTCAATTTTAGGATACTATTGAAAATATTTAATTTGCCATTTGTTATTGGTCTAAATTGTTTTTGCACGGTAACTTTTAAGTTTAAAACACATTTGCAAATGGTGTTTTAAACTTAAAAGTTACTGTTTCTCCACTTTGATCCGACGGAAAATAATTTACGGTGACTTTAGCTGAATGATCAGAATCGCAGAAGACATTAGTAGCAGAAGTTGAAGTTACTCTAGTCGGTTCTGTAAAAATATTAGATAAATTGAACGATTTAAAAAGGCTTAATAATCGACTGCTATTTAAAGTATTTTCCAGAATATTAAATAATTGTGGTTTTGTCATTATTGACTCGAATAAAGAAAAGTTATGATAATTAGGGGGTCTGTACACACTACAACATGCTTATCCAGCTCAACACAGGACAGTTCGATGCAATCTTCAATTGATAAACCAACTAGGTATGTCATTTCGTTCCTTAGTTTTTAAACAATTTTTAATCAAGATTAGAGAACCTCCACGTGGCATTGATTTACGCTTAAAACAACTGCCTTCTCATAATTAATTAGCATTTGGTAATCCTTTAAGCAATGTTCAGTGAAACAAACAATGTCAAACTTTGTTTTTTCTAAAAACATTTCAATTTCTAATAATTTGGAAGAAATACCTTGAATATTTTGATGAAATAATTTCAAGGCATTCTGCTGATCTCCTTTTTAGTAAATATTTATTTAGAGCCAGAAGATACCTTGTTGTTGTTAGTTATAAGAATATTCTTACTTAACCTCCTTTTGTCTTACAAACTAGTTTAACTGACTATCCGGAGTTGATCCTATGACCTCAATGTCATCACCAGGCTGTGAGCTTATAGTGAGTGAGGGACATGGAACCTCCTTCGTACAGTCTGTATAAATATTAATAGCATTTGAGCTACATTTATTCAGGCTTACCACCTTATTATTAGTACTATTACTAACCGTTGTGGTGTTAATAACACAAGACTTCGACATACTACCTATGTCTGAGTTTGTATAAAAAGCTAATAGCCTTGCTATTATGTGTCTAAAAATAACAGGCAAATATACAGTATTCCTAGTCTATTTTAAAGTTTCCACAAAAATGTTGGTGTCAAGAAATACAAGCTTGTCACTATAATGACTAACTAATTAAATTGTTTTGTCTATTTGTCAATCTTTCAAAATATGGGAAAGCGCACATTATTATTTTACTGCAATTTAACTTTAACTGCTGAGGAGCTCGTGGCTAAGTAATAACTACCGCACTGGTCGATCCGTCAGGTTAAGCTACGCTTGCCGGGGTTGGTCTGTGGATGGGTGACCATCTTTACGTACCGAGACTCCTCCGTGCCTCGGAAAGCACGTTAAGCCGTTGGTCGCGGCTGTCATTCGTGGATCTTTGACAGACGTTACGGGTCGTCAGAAGCCCGAAAGTCTGACAACCAGTCTTACCAAGGGGTATCGTATCACCCAATTACTGGGTTGTGGAGGTCAGATAGGTAGTCGCTCCATATAAAATACTGGTATTCAGCTGCATCCGGTTAGACTGGAAGCTGACCCCAACGTAGTTGGGAAAAGGCTAGGCAGATGATGAATTTAACTTTAACTACTCAGTTACACAGTCAGTGATTTCTTCTTTTTTTACCTTCTTTTACCTACAAATACCTACAGTAATATTGGTTTTAGGATTATATCCGGTAAATGGTAGCTCTTTAGTACATAGTACTCACACCTGTGCTATGCAATTATATAATACAAAGGAAATTGAGTTTATACAATACAAAGATGGTTTACAATCTTTATCCTGATTGATTTTTTTGATTTATCTTGATTTTTTAGTTTTTTCATAATGTAGATTAGTTTACTGCAATCTAAGGGAGGATATGCAGTCAATAGGAGCACAGATACACACACACAGATACAGTTTGTGATTGGTGGATTGTGATCGTTGCAGCATGCGTGGAAATTGAGTGTAAATTGGCGAGCTATGGTTTTGAAGAAAGTAACTCGGAGATTGTAAGCAGACCATTTTCAGCAAGATTATACACCTATTCCCAAGGTTTCCCATGATTGCCGTGTCGTCTGCATAAGAAATAATTTCAATTTTGAAGCGGTGCATTAAGGATGTCGATCATATAGAAGACGAAAAGAGTCGGTTCAAGACTACTACCTTGAGTAATTCCAAGGTTGATTGGTAGTAATCCACTAGAGTCGTCACTTTTACTAGTGGCCGGTGATTTGTTAAATAGCTTCGAAACTAGTTGAGCGCGTTCCCTCGTATTCCTATGCCCTCTAGTTTGGACAGGAGTAAATCTATCGATATTATGTCATACGCCTTGGCTAGGTCAAGGAAAACTGCAAGGATAACGTATCCTTCGATTGCCTCTTCTTAATCAAAATAGTAAAAAAAAAAGTTGCTAATTTATAACTTTTCGAGAAGTTTTGATAGAATGCACAAGAGTGCGATTGGACGGTAGTTCTCCGGTAGTTCGCTTTTATGAATGTGTCGGACACAGGCAAGCTTCCAGCAGATTTCAATTACACTTTGTATACAATTTATGATAATAACACACTGTTAACACAATGTTAATCAATTAACCGCCCTCCAATTATATTATATTTCTCTTCTTTCGTTTTCGCAATAATTTTATTTTTGGCGACAAAAGCCTAAATAATGTTTCGTTGTCGAAACTCGGAATCCATTTTCTTATTAGCTGTATCGAAATTTAGTTTATACGCCCCACCTAAGCGCCTCTACGGCGCGGCGTGCCTATGCGCCACTACGCGCCTCTAAGCTGCACCTAGGCTCTATTATGTGCCTCTATGCCACCTCTACGTCTCGCCTACGCGGTACTACGCGGCTCCATGCCGCCTCTACGCGCTACTAGGAGCCTTTACGCACTCTACGAGGTTCCGACGCGGGGTCTACGCTGTGTAGACGTCTTCGATTTTTCATTTTAACTGCCTACTTACTTGTGTCAACCGTACCTACAACTTTTGATGAATAATAAATTTATTGTTATCTCAGTATATTAAATTTTGTTGTTAATGTTATGATAATCAGTTGAGTGATTAAAATGTTAATTTATTATATGAATCACCATTTTGATCCAGATATCTTTTCTAAATAACATTATTTTATAATGCGTAATTGCTTGTTCCAATAAATACATTTTCTTTCTTTCTAATTATACTAATTATAAGAGTAAAATCTCGATTTAAAAAAATCGAGTCGTTTTTGCAAGCCATCTATAAATTAAATAATTTCTTATTATTTTTTAATGAGAAACGTTTTAGTTTTGATGTTATCTATTTACTCATTATCACGACATAACAACATGAAAAGAAATGCCGAAATAAACGAAATTTTCCTTACGTTTGTTGATAACTAAAAATATATTAACCCGATTTTATACCCTGTAACCATTTTCGGCCGATTTCAATTATTGGGTAATACCAAGAATCATGATATTATTAGTTTGTTTATTAGGGATTTGCAGTTTCCATTGTTGATACAGAGATACACATTTAGTACCAGCTTGTTTGCTTCATTAGGTAATGTAAGTACCTACCTATAATACACGTAGTTATATTACATTTTCACACAATCGTATCGTACATATAATATAGGACATTTTGTGTGAAGATGTGCAATTGTTCAGCTAATACAAAGTGATGAAACAAGAGATAAATAAATAATAATAATAATAGAATAAATTTTCATGCTGTGAGACACAATATAATTTGTAACTTATTATTGTGTATATATTCATTTATTGCGAATACATGTCATTTAGAGGTTTTTCTGCAGTTTTTGTTCAATTATTAATGCATATATCTGGTGGGTCTGGTTATAACCAGAAATATTTAGTATGCTGGCTCAAATTATCAGTTACGTACATTTACGTGTACCTATAGGTGTATCGATGCTAACGCAGGTGTCACTAATTATCCCATAATGTTATTATTTTAAGGCAGTATATAGAGTGCCGTTAGCGGCATAATAGTGGCGCTGCCTTGGCCCGCCTAAAGTGCCGTAAGAATTGCATTGAATTTTCATATTCACTGTCACTTGTTATTTTGATTGATTATTGAGGTTAGTTCGCTGTAAAACACCACATTTCCAAAGCATTACATTCTCTTGTGCCTAAACTGACCCTGGCACTCGCCAGCCGCTGCCGCGGCACCGCTCGCTGCGCTCGCTTTGCTCGTGCGTTGTGTGGTCACAGTTCTAACCTAACCTACCTTTCACCATTTTCATTAGCTTCTTCATTTTTCGTAAATTCAGTCAATACTTCTGATATAATTATCTAAAACATATACGATCAATCAATACAAAGGGCGGCGAGCTAACCTAACAATCAATCAAAATAACAAGTCACAATGCAATGCTTACGGCACTTTAGCCGGGCCGAGGCAGTGCCACTAGTATGCCGCAAACTGCTGCACTTTATCCGATACGGATAAAGTGCCGCTAGCGGCACACTCTATAAACTTCCTTATTTTAATAATACTATCACGTTATCTTATCAATGATCGAGTTATAATGTCAGTAGTATCGCGCTCTCGTTTCAAGCGTAAAGGTACCATTCCATACCCGACCGCAGGCAGCAACTACACGTGACGTGTCGCGTCGCCATGTCGCTGCAGTGATGATTTCGAACCCGACCGCAGGCGGCAGCAGCCCGTATTCCAGTCGGTAGATAGAACATAGAAAAACGTGTTATCGCTGGAGCGTTGGCGGCACTATTGGTCTGCGGTCGGGCTGCACGTGTCGCCTGTCACTCGCCCGTAGCTGCCAGCGACTGAAAGTACCTAGAAACTAGTCGAGTCGCGGCAACACGTCGCTTGCAGTTGCTTCCTGTCCGGTCGGGTACGGAACGGTACCTTTACAGTGTAGTTACTGTTGTAAGTCATAACATATGTCTTCAGACAAATTTTACTCGTGTCGGTTAAAAAAACAGTAATGGCAATTTCATGTTTTTAACGTTATGTAAAAGAAATATTTCATTATGTATTACTATATTATTAAATACTATATCAAAATCTTTTAACATTCGGTAAAGCAAATCTTATGCATTTAGTTTTTTTCCCATTTAATACTAAATTATTAGCAGTAAACCAATTTTGGACCTACAGTAGCCCGGCGTCATTTATTATACATCGTCAAGATTTGATGCACGTCTATTTATCTTAAAAATTAGGGAAGTATCGTCAGCAAATAACACCATTTGTGGTTGGTTTTTTAATAAATGGGGTAGATCATTAATATATACTAGAAAGAGGAAAGGACCCAATATCGAACCTTGTGGAACACCCACTTTTACTTTTAGACCGAGTGAATTGACACCGTTAATTTGAACTTAATATTGTCTATCATTTAAATAAGATTTTACTAAACTGAGCGCAAGTATACCTAGTCCGTAATGCTCAAGTTTCAAGAGTGAGTTTCTATGGTATCTTGAGCCTCCTCCCATGCTGTAAATATGTGTTTTAATAAGGTGACACCGGCGTCAGTCGTACAAAGTCCTTTGGTGAAACCATATTGCTGATCGTGAAAGATTTGGTTGGTGTTAAAACGATTAAGCATTTGATTTAGCATTACCTTTTCGAACACTTTGCTGAATAAAGGCAGCACACATACCTACTGGTCTATAATTGTTGGTGTCTTTACTGTCCCCTGATTCAAAAAGTGGTATAACCTTACTGTATTTCATTATTCAACATTCAGAAAATTCAAAAGTCATTTATTCAAACTAGGCTGAGAATCAGCACTTTTCGAACGTCAAAGTTATATAAGACAGTCCCACAAAACGCCCACCCTTCACCACTTCCTAGTGCTTTAGCTGGGAAGAAGAAGTGGCGCAATAAACTCCCCAGCAGCACAACTGTCTGTTCAATTAGAAAAATAATATGATTCTATATAATAGCATGCAAAATTATTTACATTACGCAACACTAAACATAATTTAAATTATAAATTAATAGCCCTATGTCAGCTAACACACGCCAATATACCAATCAAAAAAAAATCGAGAACTGTACTCAGGCAGCAAAAATAAAATAAAGACCATAAGAATATCTAAATAAAAGCCTCCAGTCATAAAGGGCGTGCCATATATATCTGTAATTGTATATTTACAGATATCTAAAGTAATTTTAATACCTTGTTGTTGTTAGTTATAAGAATATTCTTACTTGTACCTCCTATAGAAGACGAAAAGAGTCGGATCGAGACTACTACCTTGAGGAATTCCAAGGTTGATTGGTAGAAATCCACTAGAGTCGTCACGTACTTTTACTAGTGGCCGGCGATTTGTTAAATAGCTTCGAAACTATTCGACCGGGTTCCCTCGTATTCCTATGCGCTCTAGTTTGGACAGGAGTAAATCTATCGATATTGTGTCAAACGCCTTGGCTAGATCAAGGAAAACTGCAAGGATAACGTATTCTTCGAATCGCCTCTTCTAAAACAAAATAGTAAACAAAAAAAACTAGTTGCTAATTTATAACTTTTCGAGAAGTTTTGATAGAATGCACAAGAGTGCGATTGGACGGTAGTTCTCCGGTAGTTCGCTTTAATGAATGAGTCGGACACAGGCAAGCTTCCAGCAGATTTCAATTACACTTTGTATATAGTTTATGATAATAACACACTATTAATCAGTTAACCGCCCTCCAATTATATTATATTTCTCTTCTTTCGTTTTCGCAATAATTTTATTTTTAGCGACAAAGGCCTAAATAATGTTTCGTTGTCAAAACTCGGAATCCATTTTATTATTAGCTGTATCGAAATTTAGTTTATACGCCCCACCTAAGCGCCTCTACAGCGCGGCGTGCCTATGCGCCACTACGCGCTTCTAAGCTGCACCTAGGCTCTATTATGTGCCATGTTATCTGCTCTCATGTGCTCTCTATTATGTGCTATTGTGTGGCCTCCATGCCACCTCTACGTCTCGCCTACGCGGTACTACGCGGCTCCATGCCGCCTCTACGTGCTACTAGGAGCCTTTACGCGCTCTACGAGGTACCGACGCGGGGTCTACGCTGCGTTGACGTGTTCGATAGAAAATTCTACCTAGATAAAAGCCAACCCTAGTCAAAAATTAAAACATTAATAACATAACATAAACTCACGCCTTCTTCCTTAATGTTTACAGAATTACTCAATTTAAATTATGGAAACAAGTATAAGGTAATTAATACCTCTAATAACAGCGATCAACGAGAATGCAATTCAAACAATTATAATATTTTGCTAATCATAAACTAGGTACTCGCTAATTAGGATACCTCACTATGCCGTGTTTATTTTTAGCATTGGTTAGTCATCGCATTATTCTGTCTGGTACTCTAATCACCTGCTTCATTAATTAAACAAAGTTGTTGATGTGTTGCTATGTTCATTAAAATAAAAAAAGTAATTGTAATTAACTCTCCGTTTAATTTCGCATTTTCATATTATTACTATTCAAATTAAGGGAAGACTGGAGATACATTTTAAATAGAAACCTTTCTTGATTGTTGATTTTAAGAAATCGTCTTATAGTCAGGTAGGTAGGCATAGTGGTAGGTACTAAAGGTAAACAAATAATGTTGCTCTGATATTGCCTGTATGTATTGAATAGCCACTCGTCTTTCACGAACTGAAAAGTAAATATGTATATGATAGATGATTTGTATCATAAGTTGAAAGTCGATGCTAGATGTAGTCCTCAACGGTTATAATTCGAGAGCGATGTACATTCCACCGTGGGTTCCCCAAGGATCCTTTTTCAATCAATTCATTTATTTCAATCAACAATTGGATCATAAAATACAAATAATAATAATCAGTTTTTCTAATAATCTTTATTTTAATGTACCCACATTAAATAAAGATTATTAGTAAAACAAATATAAATAAGACAAAACACAACACACAATTTCATTTTATCGTCACTACATTAAGCATACAACAATGGTTAATGTAGTGACAAACAAACCTCTCAGCCATCATCTTCAAGATGGTGTTGGAGCTGGCACGGACCCTGCGCACCAAGGATGTGCACCTTTTCCTTGTCATCGTCGCATAGAAGCAGTCAATGCGCGACTCAGCGAACATCCCTGTAGGCATTGTTGAATTGGACTAGTAGGGCGCTGTACTGCTTTTGAGTATAGTTAGCCCACAGGGCGCTCGAATAAAAACAGTGAGCCAATGACAATGGTTGGCAGTGCCAACCCTATTTAGCGGTACATCATTTAACTTGATGCTAGGGATGCTATCTAGACATTTACCCCTGGCCCGAAATACCATACACTCACTTTTCTTGGTGTTATAGAGCAGCCCATGACTGAGAGCATATTCCTCACAAATGCCGAGCAGCTTAGACAGGCCACAGACCGAGGCGCTCAGCAGCACCATGTCGTCCACATAGCTAATGTTGTTCACACAAACTCCACCAACATGACATCCGAAATGCGTGCCGCTCAGCCTCTTGATGAGTGAGTTTACATAAAGATTGAAGAGCATTGGTGAGGTCAACCCCCTTGCCTCACCCCGCACTCCAATCTGTATGGTTCAGACAGCGTCCCCCGCCCATAGAACTACGTTGACCTGGTTCCCGTACCAATATTTGATTCGCTTGGCAGGAATGTCTCGTTAAGTTTATCCCAGAGGATATCATAGTTAACCAGGTCAAACGCTTTCGTAAGGTCAAGGAAGCAAGCATAGACTGGTGTTTTGCGATCAGTATAGTACTTGAGAGTCTGCATCAAACACAGAATAGCTGTCTCAGTGGAGAGTCCCGATTTGAAACCGAATTGATTGTCATGTAACTCGAGACAACCACTCATCAGTGTGTTAAGAAGACTGTCAAGTACCTTAGACAGAATTGTAGCCAGCGAGGTCTGTAGTTGTTGGCGTCGCTTATATCACCAGTCTTACTTTTCACGATAGGATTAGGACCTCTTTTATTAAATATTTTTGTAAATGACATCGCCTCTTGTTTCCTAAATTCTAAAATTGTAATAAACGCGGATGACTTGGAAATTATTAGTCATGTGTCAACCATCGAGGATGCATGTATCATGATTAGTGCGATCGAAATAGGTTGGATTTAAATATTTCAAAATTTTATGTGTATACATTTACTCGTAAGCCAAACCCTATTAGGTATGATTACAAATTATCGAATACCTTAACAAATTGCCAGTGTCAACGTCATAAATTTAGTTTGTAAAAGTTGGGGTAATTTTTTCTCAAAGCTTTTGTTGGATGCACACATTGACAATATAGTCAACAAGGCTTCTAAAGCGTTGGGCTTTATTTTTAGGGTCTCCTCTGAGTTTAAGAATGTCTAAACCATGAAAATTCTATACCGTGCTTTTGTCCGTAGCCATCTCGAATATGCTTCTCAAATTTAGAATCCAAATTACAATGTTTGCGCACGGTTGGCGCAGTGGTTAATGCAATTGACTGCTGCACTGCGTGTTGCGGGTTCGATTCCCGCACGGAACAAATATTTGTATGACCTACAAGTAGTTGTTCCGGGTCTGGCTGTTTGTGTATGTGAGTTAAAATGTTTGTAAACGCACCCACGATACAGGAGAAATTCCTAGTGTGGGCAACGTTTTGTAAAAGAAAAAAAAAATGTTTATATTAATCGCCTTGAAAGTATACAAAGGTGATTTTTAAGGTACACTCAATATCGTTCAAATACTAATTTTCCTAACTATACTAGTCGGTTTAAGAAATTTCATATTGTTCCTTTGAAATTGCAGATCTTGCTTTCCTAATTAGTATAATGAAGGGCTCTACTGACGTCCCTGAGTTGGTGGCCAAGATTGGACTTCGTGTACCGTCTGTGTTTCTTCGGAGACCTCATCTCCTTCATGTACCTATTGTGAAAACTATCTATAGGCAAGCACGGATCCACCGTTGTGGGCACGATGGGCATGCTCACAACCCTAATAGACTTGACATCACCCTTTCACGGTCTATTAAGGTCGACAGGCTGATGATATTATATAAAATAAAATAAAACAATTAATCGTGCGTGATTCAGAACGCAGTGAAGTACTTAGTCTAGTCACATTTCAAAAGTCATTTATTCAAACTAGGCGGAGAATCAGCACTTTTAGGACTTCAAAATTACATAAGACAGTCCTCCAAAAACACCGGCTCTTCACCACTTCCTGGTGCTTTAGCTGGGAAGAAGAAGTGGCGCAACAAACTCCCCAGCAGCACAGCTGTCTGTTCAGTTAGAAAAACTTGATTCTATACAATAGTACATATTAAATTATTTTCTATATGTCACCTAGCACACGCCAATATACCTACAAATAATTAACTCAGACCCACGCTCCTAAACTGGAATGTCCAATATTTGGTTCAGAATTTTATGATCGTCATTAGTCATCCCATGTTTATACTGCTAAGTGATAAGATGTATTTACTACATTATCTGTTTATTTAGGAACGAAGCCACTTCACTGAATTAAAAGATATAACGTTGTTTATTCTATAAATAGGATATTGGAATCATTTCTACACGTCATATTAAAAAATATTAAAAATTAGCTAGATGAGTTCGGTGTTTCCTATCTGACTACTCTGAGAAGAAAGGCCGAAACAAGCTCAGATGTCTTTTTTAAAGTCTAGCTCTAGACATAATCTTGGTCAGGCCATATGAAGACCATGTAGATTAGTGTCTAAAATGGTGTTTTGAGAAAAGACACGGACACAGATTGGAGTAGACCTGTCCAGACAGTGCTGATCATGGAGCTCCACTCAGAACTTAAGGAGCACAACTCTACAAACAATACCAAAGAAAGGATATTTGGGTAGGTCGCATAAACTGCTCAAACTGCCAGATCATCATTAATAATAATAATCATAACTCTTTATTTCAGATTACAGGATCCATAATGTGTTAGTATTGCCTTAACCTATTGTTAGTGAAAAATAAAAAATAAATTAAAAAAAAACAAAAGTGACATCACAATTAAAAACAAAACAACAATTAATTTTGCACATGTACGTCTGTACGCACATGTCTCCCAGCCCAGTGCCTAATAAACGGCCCATCTATTTTGTCCGCCAGAGTACCCAAAATATTGTTCGGACTACCTCGGAATCGCCACAGCATAGATGCACTTCTCTTGCGCACGATGGCATAAAAGTCGTCCAGTCTCGCTTCAGCAAACATGCCTGATGCGCTGCAAAACAGAGGCAGTCCCAACAACATCCTGAGCCCGTTATTATATTGGACACGCAGGGCGCTGTAAGCCTTCTGCGTATACCTAACTCACAGGCTGCACGAGTAAAACGTTTGGCAATAAGCCTTGAAAAGAGTTAGCTTTACCTCCTTCGTGCACCGCGCAAACCTGCGAGCAAGCATATTGCATCGAGCTGCCAACGCCCTACGTTCCCTATCAATATCCTGATCGTCCGTAAGAGCCCCCGTGACCACGTGACCGAGATACTTAAATTGAGTGACCACCTGCAACGGAATTCCACGCAACGTTACAGGTGGAATATTTGCAGGTGTATTTTTAGGTACTTTGAAGACCATTACCTCACTCTTAGTGGCATTATACTTCAATCCATGAGCCTCCGCATAACTCTCACAGACGGCCAGCAGTTTTCTTAGACCGCAGATTGAAGGGCTGAGCAGCACCATGTCATCAGCATAACTTATGTTATTGATCATCCTACCATCAACAGAACATCCAACCATGGTGCCACTCAGCTCACGCACCAACCGGTCCATATACAGGTTAAACAAACTGGGTGCAGTCAACCCCCCCTGCCTCACTCCGCAATCCAGTCCGTATGAAACAGAATGCGCGTCTGCCCACCTAACACAATTCTTCTGACTCTCATACCAATACTTAAAAATATGAATGCTCACATTGGGAAGGTCAGTATCATCCGAAATTTTTTGCCACAGAATGTCATAATTTAACAGGTCAAAGGCTTTTGACAGGTCAAGAAAACAACCATATACTGGTGTATTTCTGTCGGTGTAGTACCTCACAGTCTGCTTGAGACACAGAATTGCACTTTCAGTAGACAGACCGGATCTAAAACCTGTAAATTTGTAAATTGATGCGCGCATTCAACTGCCTCTCAAGCAGACTGTCCAACACCTTGCCAATGACCGTAGCCAGCGATATCGGTCTATAATTAGTTTTGTCGGATGAGTTCACCTCTCTTATTCTTTGTTATGGGAACTACGACAGTTTTGACAAAATCTTCAGGCGAATAAGAGTGACCCACACAAAGATTAAATAACATGGTGAGTGACCTGGGCAGATGTACACCAGTGGACCTTAAATGCTCAACACTGAGACCGTCATGCCCAGGCGACCTACCCCGTTTCATATTATTTAACGTAGCATTAATTTGCTTGACTGTGAAACGTTCGTATACGTCGCCCTCACACAGGGTTCGAATGCCTCGCATATTTGTCTTTACAGTACCTAAGCGGATTGACCTTAAAGTGTTTCATAAACATGTTCGCTATATCAGTATTGTCCGACAACACTCGCTGGCAGGCTCGGCTGAGGATTCAGAGAGTTAGTTTGTTTCCAAAACGAACTAATTTTTTTTTCATCATGAAGTGATGCAATGATGTCCATTTTTATCTGGACTTCATTGTTTTGACACCATCTTAATTTACTTTTAAACATCTGTCTAGAAATTTTCATTCCTTCAAATACATCTCCACATGTAAGTTTCCCATGTAACATCCATATTTCGAGCCCCCGCCGTGCCAGCGCATGAGCCGCCTTCACATGCTTATTCCACCCAGTAATGTAACGATACTTATTATTTACATACGTATTATGACTAGAAATCGCAGCCGCTTGCAAAACAGAAACAATCTGTTTATACATATTATCAATGAGTAATCTGTGATGATGATTGTTACATATCTTATCACTACAGTCCCTCAATTGACTAGGAAAATCAACTTCACGAAGTCCTTCATGACAACGTTGGGTGTAGTGTTGAATTTGTTCTGAGTTTCTAGTCCCCCATAACACTTTGTTTGGTACAACTTTTTCATCACTATACTTTGGCACTAATACATTAAAATTACAACTTATTTCTAATGGGAAACGGTCCGACCACGAAACATCATTAATTACATTCACTTTTACAATTGTACTTTTCGTAACACTTGTTACCAAGCAGTGGTCCAACCATCTAACGCAACCGTGTGAGTCACTCAAGTACGTATAGGTGTTGGAATTTATACCCAATATATCAATATCTGCACATGTTAATTGATAATCAGAACAAAACTTTAATAGTTCTGTAAACGACCAGCTTATGTCGTTTGAAGGGGGCGGTTTGTTATAAGGTTTGGCACAGTAGAAAAACCACAAGCAGCTAATGTAACAAATCCACGTATATTGCACATAAAACACACACACAATATATTTAAAATACACAACAGTAATACAGACAAAGGTTGGAGCTAGATGTAATCCGAATTTAATTGAATTTATTTAGCACGAATTTATACCTCAAGTAGCGAGATGTTTGTAGGAACGAAGTTAAAGCTCAACTGACTAAGAATCTGAGACTTTCTAAGAGAGTACTAGGCAACTACAATTGTAAAATCAGACCCGATACCTTAAGTAGATTTTTACTATAGGGCAAGTAGCGGGTACCATTTGTGCAAACACAATAATTTGCTCCTATACAACAGGGCAGTTCGCTATTCAGGGACGCGACAGAGGGTCGGGGCATAGCTGGGTATTTCCCATTTTGCTATGACGAGGGTGTTTACACGAATGAGGGAGGCAGGGTTGCGCAGGTGCAAGTTATGACATGATAATTACTTCTAGAACAATGGATTACGTAATTATAAACACAGATAGGTATTCTCATTGTTTTAAATAGGTATTCAGGTGGGAAATAGTCTAGTCAGTGTTGTAGTCATAATCAAAACATTGTATTATGACTGACAACGGAGTTATATACCTTTTATTACATAAGGACAGGTTAACAAGAGAAAATAAGGTATTTTTAGTTACCTGTAGACACGGACGAATGTCTAACACATCTTTTAGTTAAGTCGGTGTCTATAGGTACATTGGTTATTGCTAGAGACCTGATTTTGTGTCAGGAATCTTTGATTTTACTAGACTTTCTTGTTCTAACTTGTTGGATTATTTATTCGAAACATTCTATATTAGTTGACATATTAGAACTGGACCAAAACTTTCCAGATTTGATGCTACCTACTGGACTTCATGTCCCGACTTGATTAATATCCACACATGATTCGACTTGATACTATTTTGACATGTTCAGATGTACTTACTAACAATAATCAGTTTATTAGGTAGGTATTTAGTGTGCTTCCTTAACATTCCACCCCCTGTAAAAGGGTTCCGCCGCATTACACATGGACGGTGGGAAGCACAATTAATTTAACAATGGGCCAACGCAGGACCCCATTCATTGTTCTTACGTCAGCTACACGGATTATCCCGTCACTTCCGTGATACACATTTTTGACTATTGGTGTTATCTACGATAACCACTACCTACGTCGTTGACACTCACATTTGGTACGTTATTTGTCCACTTTTGTCGACGTTGTAGAGTAGGTAGGTACTCCCGTAGCCACCGACGCCAGAACATGTCGGCGAGCGCGTTCACACGCCGCCACTGACAGCGGGAGTCGACGTCCTCGATGTCTCCCGGCGCGAACGGAGTGCTCCCGGACGCAGTGCCAAGGAGTAGGTGGTTCGGCGTCAGGACCACGGGCTGGTTGTGGTCATCGTAGACGTAGCTGAGAGGCCGGCTATTTATGATGAGCTCGGCCTCTGTGAGGAGGGTGTAAAGGACCTCCTCACGTGGGGCACGCTCCCTGAGCGTACTTCGTAGTGCGTTCTTCACTGAAGCTATTATCCTGGCACAACCTTGTGAGGTGGTTGTGAGCTTCCTCTTGATCGCGCTGCTGTAGATCTTGTGTTGGCCGACGCTTACGACATCGGCCGACAAAGCTGAGTATTTGAGCCGTGACGCGTTTCCTACGCGCCCACGACGTGTAGCGCTCGTAGCTGAGAAGTGTCGCCGCACGGTAGGCGTGCGCCGGCGTCGCTTCTGTAGAGTGGACCCGCTGAATGCGCTCCAAGTCCACTTCTGCTGACTCAGCCTCTCGATACACCGGCCTCCGCTCCTGTGGAACACATAAAAACGGGGGGCCGCACAGCCACGCCGTATGGTTCTCGGGCCAAGACGACCTGGTTGCTTTGCCCGCGGGGTCGTCCGCGGAAGGAACCCAGTGCCAGTTGCCTCGGTCCGATAGTCTAGCTAATAAGGCTGGTTGTAAGTCATGCCTTGTAATTGAGACTATCTTTTGTGGGGCTACGTGAGCCCTACCTAACATCGTCACTGATGCTAGGTTACTATCCCGGTAGCCCACTGGGTACGCGACCGCTGCGCATGTTTGTTTGCTTGCGTCGCTAAACATTTGTAAATCTAGATCTAGATTTAGATCCTTGTATAGATCTAGCCCATACAACCCTGGTATTTTTGTCTGTTCCAGGCGATGCAGGTTATTAAGCCGAGCGAAACAAGTCTCGGCTTCCTTTTCTTGAAAAGGTAATAATAATAATAGGTCGGGTCCGGTCAAAAGGTTACCGTTATAATTGGTAGGTATTATGTTGTTATGTTTCCGTAACAAACCTACTGCCCACTGTGATTCATCTGGTACACGGTGGTTAGTTTTATCCGGTATTTCTAAGGCCCTTTCATCTGATTGGCTTTTACGTACGTTCTCAGAAATACCGATCGCTTCTAGCTCGAATTGAGATTTAACTGGGTCATGCAGGTCAGACAGGGAAACTGCCGTACAGTTAATTTGTTCGCCTTTTAAATTGTTATGGCCGAACGGACCATGTATGACCCAACCTAACTCGGTAAGGGAGGCAACTGGTTTACCGGGTTTTCCTTGACGGACGTCCCGGCCTACAACTAGCTGCCAATTGTCCTGCCCGATCAATACTAGCGGTTTGGCGCCCCTCATTTCCACGCATCCCAGGTCGCGGAGGTGGGCATTGTCGTTAAGCATTGCGGTGGTCACGGTTTGAGAAGGCAAATTTAAATCACGTATAGTGCGACATTTAATGTTGTGGCACTGTCCGTTTGGCCCTTTGACCTTTACTTCAACCGCTCGCGACGTTGGGTCAGTGATCTCGTGACCGCCCGCGGTCTTTAATGAAAGAGGTATGCTTGGCCCTTTCAAGTCGGTAGCGATCGAGCCGTCGATCAATGAAATTGTCGCCCCTCCATCGAGTATCGCGTAACAATGACTATTGTTGTCTTTGTCATGACACAATTCTATTGACAGTATTTTTAAAAGCGCAGAAGCATTCCATTCACCGATGTTTGTAGCAGTTTCGGGCTTATCTTTATGCTTATCGCTCGCATTGTATTGCTTATCGGCGTGCAATAATAGATGGTGGGAAAAACCGCATTTTTTGCATTTATCGGCGCGGCAAAACCTTTTGTTGTGTTTGTTTACTATACATTTGAAACACGTGTTTAATTCTTTTACGATGTTCCATCGCTGTTGAACTGTCATTTTATTAAAGGTGTCGCATTTTTCTATAGTATGTTCACCTTGACATATGATACATTTCTTAGGTACGGAGCTAGACTCATCACTCTGTGTATTTATCTTATGAGTCAGCTGTGGCCTACTGAATAGTTGACGCGCGGTATTCATGGGTCGTTGACCGAAGACTTGTTCCTGTTGCCTAATTGGGGGCGTAGAAGCACTAGGTTCTATTATAGATGGCTGTAAATAATACGACGTTGTATGCGTTAATTGTATTAAAAAGTGAGATAAGTATTCTAGGTTAGGTGAGACTCTTAGGTCCACCCCCTGCACGTTATCTAACCCCATGGCAAAGTCCCCGTACCGCGCGCGTTGTATAGGAGTTAGCTTGTTTAATAGCTCGCTAACTAGTTGTGGATTGTTAAGATAGCCGTCAGCTTTAATATTTTTAAGTAGGGCCACTACATTTCGCACGGTTGACGAGAACTTTCTAAGCTCGCGGCAGCTTTCCGATATTCTAGGTAGGTCCCTAATCTTTTGTAACGCGCTTTGTAATATTAAAGTCGGGTGACCATATTCTTGATCGAGCGCGTGCATGATGTCGTTGGGATCCGTACCTGAACTTAATAAATCCTCCACTGAGGTTCTAGCTTCGCCGTGTAAAGACGTTCTAAGCCGGGCTAAGTTCTCGTGAACCTTATAACTATACTCTTGAGTGGTATCCCAGTACATATTTTTGTAACATATCCACTCGGATGGATCACCACTAAAATGTGGTAATTCGTACGCCTGTCGCGGTACCGGTCGCGGTCTCCCCATACTGGTTATTGCCTCTGCCAGCCTATCTAACACAGAGTCCCTTTCAACCGAAGACTCCCGCCGTCTTTCTTTAACATCATCTCCGTACTTCAACTGCCGCTGTGAATCCGACTCGGGTATCGAAACGCGAGGTCTACTTGCGGCCGGAGTGGTAAAGACGGGGTTATTGGTCGGTAATCGGGACGTAACTCTCTCGGTAGGCATTGGTGTATACGTCCGTACTTTAGGTATCGTACTCGAATACGGTACCGGCACGGGTGTACCTAGTATGTGCGACACATTATTATGGTATGTAGTCGGATCAAGCGTACTTACGGTTTGTGAATAACTCACGGTAGGGATCCGGGGCGCGGCCACTTCCTTGGGCCTGCGCTCCGCAGACGGGGTACACAACACTGCATCCGGTTGACACAACACTGTACTCGATTGCCGTAAAACACTAACTGGATTACGCAACACTGTTTCCTGTTGGCCAACTTGCGGCGTCGTATCTATCCACTGGTCGACCCGCTGTGCTGTACCCACGTCTGAATTGGAGGCGTCGTCGTCGCTCTCGGTAGTTGCCTCTATCTCTGCAATGTCGGCCTCCACTCTTTTCTTGAGGAGGTTTTCCCTATCCTTAAGGAGGTCTTCGTTGATCTTCGATTTTAACTGGACTAGTTCCTTTTCGGCCTCCACTCTTTCTTTGAGGCGGTTTTCGCTTAGCTTCGATTTTAACTCGACTAGTTCCTTTTCGGCCTCGTATTCGATTCTTTTTCTCAAGAAATCGACACTCTTGCGGCTATGTGTGGATGAAGCTCTGCTTCGCGGCGATTTCCGGCGATCCATTGATGCCATGGTCGGCGCCACAGACGGCGAACCTGGTCCCCTATCGGACTGCAACCCGGTGTCCGTTGTGATGTCATCCTTACGTGCTTCTTCCTGTTCGGCTAGCTTCCTTAGCTTGCTGCGTGTTGTGATGGAGCCCTGCTGACTCATGATTACTTGAAACCTTATCCGGCTCGAAGGACCAAAATGTAAACGATATTCGGCTCGAAGGACCAAAATGTAAACGATATCCGGCTGTCGAAGGACCAAAATGTAAACGACCAGCTTATGTCGTTTGAAGGGGGCGGTTTGTTATAAGGTTTGGCACAGTAGAAAAACCACAAGCAGCTAATGTAACAAATCCACGTATATTGCACATAAAACACACACACAATATATTTAAAATACACAACAGTAATACAGACAAAGGTTGGAGCTAGATGTAATCCGAATTTAATTGAATTTATTTAACACGAATTTATACCTCAAGTAGCGAGATGTTTGTAGGAACGAAGTTAAAGCTCAACTGACTAAGAATCTGAGACTTTCTAAGAGAGTACTAAGCAACTACAATTGTAAAATCAGACCCGATACCTTAAGTAGATTTTTACTATAGGGCAAGTAGCGGGTACCATTTGTGCAAACACAATAATTTGCTCCTATACAACAGGGCAGTTCGCTATTCAGGGACGCGACAGAGGGTCGGGGCATAGCTGGGTATTTCCCATTTTGCTATGACGAGGGTGTTTACACGAATGAGGGAGGCAGGGTTGCGCAGGTGCAAGTTATGACATGATAATTACTTCTAGAACAATGGATTACGTAATTATAAACACAGATAGGTATTCTCATTGTTTTAAATAGGTATTCAGGTGGGAAATAGTCTAGTCAGTGTTGTAGTCATAATCAAAACATTGTATTATGACTGACAACGGAGTTATATACCTTTTATTACATAAGGACAGGTTAACAAGAGAAAATAAGGTATTTTTAGTTACCTGTAGACACGGACGAATGTCTAACACATCTTTTAGTTAAGTCGGTGTCTATAGGTACATTGGTTATTGCTAGAGACCTGATTTTGTGTCAGGAATCTTTGATTTTACTAGACTTTCTTGTTCTAACTTGTTGGATTATTTATTCGAAACATTCTATATTAGTTGACATGTTAGAACTGGACCAAAACTTTCCAGATTTGATGCTACCTACTGGACTTCATGTCCCGACTTGATTAATATCCACACATGATTCGACTTGATACTATTTTGACATGTTCAGATGTACTTACTAACAATAATCAGTTTATTAGGTAGGTATTTAGTGTGCTTCCTTAACAAGTTCGTTACAGAATAACTCACCCGGGTGCGCGTTGAAGTCTCCCAGTACAAACACATTTTCAACACTATTGCATTTATTTCAGCTAAACATTCAGTATATTCACTTATGTTGCTATATTTACACACGGGCATATACACAGAAAAAATTAAAATATCCCGACTTGCAATCACTACCTTAATTGCAGCCAGCCTCACATTGTTACAGGTTATCACTGATACACTATCAAACGCACTAGATCTCCATAGCAACGCGACACCTCCATACGGTCGGCCACGCACTACATCTGACGACTCCGTTGCTGACATGCCCGTGGCTCCAAAGCCAGGACAGATGTTATGTAGAAACGCCAAATCATGTGGGAGTAGCCATGTCTCCTGCAGTGCAATCACATCCGACGTTACACATAGTTCTCTTACATAATCCACGGATCTTTTAATCGACTTGCAATTGAAGCTGACGAGCTTACATTCCCGTGTTATCGGACTATTGTGAATAGGATTCATTTTTGTACCTCATTTTCACCCGTGCCTTGCGTACTTTTTGTTTTGAACACAAAGTATCGTCTAAAGAATACACCAGCTGGCCACATGTTATCATTCTCGAATAAATCTATTTGATGTTTCGGAATCATAATCTTATAAGAATCGTAGTCTTTAGAGTGTTTCATTTCAATCTTCTCTGGAGCAACAACAACCTGGGTTCTTTCCTTCACATAACATACAATGTCCTCAGAGCTTACATCTCTCGACACATTATATAATAAGAACGGTATTTTTATATCCGCGGCCTTAAATTTACTTATGTTACCCACATTCGCAGTTCCTATTCTTCCTACAAAGCGAGATCGTTTCTTAGACGATTGCACCACCTTCCGTACCCCTTCATTATCAGGCAGAGGTTGCTGTTGCCGCTTATCACTAAGCGGTTGCCCGGTTATCGGCATAATCACAGCATTCTGTGAATTAATTGGTTGTGTCTGCGCTACCGTCGGCAATGCCTTCGCGTGCGACATGGACGGCTCGCGCCTACCCACACGCATCGCATAGGATTGTTTGTTGCATACGGCGGCGGGATCATCACTGTTGTCCGTAGGTATAGGTGGCTGTGAACTATGTTTCATGGGCGACGTAGCACAGCTGTTAGCTAACTCGTTCAACGACTAACAAAAAAACATAAAAATAAAAATATCCAAATAGTCCTCACATTCACAAAAATTAATAGTTATTTGTGCAACAAGAGAGCAAAGTCGTTTTTTGCTGCGAGTGTTGGTTTTGAATCCCGAGTAAGCGAAGGATTCTATAATTGAATCACGAGCGTAGCGAGTGATTCTAGGATAGAATCCTGAGCGCTGCGAGGGATTCAAAGACACGAGATGCAAATAACTTTGCTCTCGTGTAACACATACAACTTTTCACCTCAGCAGCGAGAACATACAACATGTAAAAAAAAAACATGTCCGATCCGTGAGGGTGTTGTTAGGTATCGTACTGTTATATTCCACATATTATATATATATATATATATTTACCAGCATATTTATGTGGAAATTTTCAGGAAAAAAGAAAAAATAATCCCTAATTTTTTTTTCAATTGTGAATTTGACCGAATTTTACATTTGGTGCGGGCGGCGGCCGTCGTTTAGCGGGTGTCTAAAAGTCATAAGTTATGAGTTTTGCAATTTTTTTTATGGATTTGGGGTAATTTTGGAACTAAAAATGTGAATTTTAAATACCAATATCATTTTTACTATCAATAATAATCAAAAAATACTGTTTTGTAATGTTACTGCCATATGCCCATTTTCCCCAGATTTTCGGATCGGACAAGGTTTTTTTTTACATAATCTTCATCACCTCGTGTTTTGCAGCCACCATCTTGGACTTATATTTTGACCTCACTATCGACTTTAGCACCCTCGAAAACTATGAAAACGACACCCATGACGAAAAATGAGAAAATTTTCGCAGCCGCCATCTTCGATTTTTATTTTGACTTCACTATCAGCTTAAGCAACCTTGAAAACCTTAGAAACGATACCCATGAAGAAAAAATTGAAAATTTTCGCAGCGGCCATCTTGGATTTACATTTTGACTTCACTATCGGCTTTAGCAACCTTAAAAACCATAGAAACGATACCCATGAAGAAAAAATTGAAAATTTTCGCAGCCGCCATCTTGGATTTACATTTTGACTTCACTATCGGCTTTAGCAACCTTGAAAACCATAGAAACGATACCCATGAAGAAAAATTTCAAAATTTTCGCAGCCGCCATCTTGGATTTACATTTTGACCTCACGGTCGGCTTTGGCACCCTTGAAAACTATGAAAACGACACCCATTATGAAAAATGTGAAAATTTTCGCAACCGCCATCTTGGATTTTCATTTCGACCAAATTCCAACAAGACCAACTTACTATCTCTCTCCGTCTTTCCTTCTCTTTGAATTCTTAGAAGAAGACAGTCGCAAGCGCCTTTTCGCGTGACGATTTCTGCCACTGCACTCTTACCGCAAGCCGCTTAAGAACTTCGTTCCAAAAATTTAATAAAACAGAATTTAAATAAAACCTTAACAGCTGATTTGCAATTTTAATGTTTTATGTATATCCGAACGTTTTATTGGTTGTTTCTTTCTTGGGCCTAGTAGGTAGGTAATTTTGAAATCGAACTTCGAATCGATTTGTTTCTATCTCTCGCTTTTTTCGTATCGAAGTGAAAGTGACAAAACTAATTGAAGTTAAAATCTGTAGAATTTTGTGAGTAGACCCAACAAAGCTCTCGGCATTTAAAAAAAATAATTAAAAAGTTACTTTTCATCCCACCATCTCGGAAAGAGTATTTTTAATCTTCAGTATCTGAGTGGAAAAGCCGTTTTTATTCTCTAGAGGATAAAGTAAATTGAATTTAGAACATCGTGTGCACTAAGTTTGTGAATTAAAAAAAACATTAAACCTATTTACTGCTACCTCTATGGTGCCGAATATATCATACAACTTTTTTTTAATTTGTTAAAAACTCAGACTCGGAACCTTCTTGGTGTTCTTTTTTCAATTTGCTTTGTACGCGGTTCTTTACGCGGCATTTTTTCACGTCATTGTTAAACCTTAGGTATATTAAAAACAAGAAACTTGAAAACAAGTGAAAAAACTAAAATGAGTGATTCTAGCGACGAGGAAGTTTGCTTGACGCCAACAGAATTGACTGAAACTGTTAATAATGCGCAAATGAGCTTTCTCCCTCAACAATCACGCGAGAAGTATTTAAAACAGTACGATATGTTCAACACGTGGCGACTAGCAAAAGGAGCCAAAACTTTCTCAGAAAACGTTTTGCTGGCATATTTTATAGAATTATCCGAGAACAAGAAAGCAAGCACTCTATGGAGTACGTATTCGATGCTAAAAGCAACAATAAAGATGAAAAAAGACAAACATATCGATACCTATCCTAAATTAGTGGCATTTTTAAAAAGAGCCTCATCTGGTCATCAACCAAAAAAATCGAAGGTTTTCACAGTATCTGATATTGAAAAGTTTCTTAACGAAGCACCCGATTCCGTATATTTGGCGGCAAAAGTAAGTCAGTTGCACATTCAGTATCTACTTAAGTATATTAATCTCAATTAAATAGTATACTTAGTAGATGTTGATAGGCATAATTATGCGTTCATATCAATTTTATTCATTTATCTACTACAATACTCTTTACGTTACAGGTTGTTCTTATTATTGGAATAAACGGAGCATGTCGAACTAATGAACTAACACAACTTAATGTCAAAAACATTGAGAAACATTCAGATGACTTACTATTAATTAATTTACCTAATACAAAGACAAAAAGAGACCGCAACTTCGTCATTCGCAAGGAATACGTAACGATTGTTGAGAAATATCAAGCCTTACGCCCGCCTAACACTCCAATCAATCGATTTTTTCTACAGTATCGCAATGGAAAGTGTGTTAGACAGCCTATGGGTACTAATAAAATTGGCAGTATCCCACGAGAAATAGCAACATTTCTTGAACTTCCAGAACCCCTGTTGTACACGGGTCATTGTTTCCGACGAACTTCAGCCACACTTTTGGCTGATTCCGGAGCTGATCTGCTGTCCCTTAAGCGCCACGGAGGCTGGAAGTCCAATGCAGTTGTAGAGGGATACATAGAGGATTCCATCCAAAATAAGTCTAAAATATGTGAAGGCATCGTAGGAGCCATTACACTGAAAGAGCCTCAATCGGATCCTTGTACTGGCCCTTCTACATCAAAAATAAGCCGTTATGAAACACCTAACCATCTCCCTCTCTCTCCAACATTCACGCCAAGGGAATCCGATGAATCGGTACAACAAAAAACATCGGTTACATCGGTTACATCGGTTCAATAAAGAGTATTCTATCTATCTATCTATCTATCTACAACTATTAAGTATGACAGATAGTTTACCGAAAAACAGTACACAAGTGACTAACACCAATATTACAGTACCAAACAAAAATATTACACTCAATTTAAATAACTGTAGCAACGTTACTTTAAAATTTTCTTAATTATACCTTAGTATTATTTTGTTATAATTTAAAGATTATTCTGTAATACTTACCTGTCATAATGTAGTAATTAATACCTAAACTGAAATAAAAGTGTACCTATCTTGTGATTGTAAACGTTTTTTTTTTTGCATTTAGTCATTTCCTCGCTGAGGTGGAATGAAAAGTTACGTGTTGCACTCGAGTGCAAAGATTTTTCACCTCGTGCTCTTTTGATTCCCTCGCTAACGCTCAGGATTCTAATTTTGAATCACTCGCTGCGCTCGTGATTCAATTTTAGAATCCTTCGCTTGCTCGGTCATCAAAATTGAACACGCGGTTAAAAAGCAACTTTGCACTCTTGTATAACAAATAACTATTGTCTCACGCTCGCAGCAAAATCGAATTTTGCTCACTGTTTTTTGACAGCAAAACCTGCTTATTTGAGGTGCTGAGGTGAAAAATAATACACAAAGTAACCATGTTATTTTGTGTGTTATATTCAACAATGTCAATGTTTATTATAATATTGTTTAAAGGTATTGTTACAAAATAGTTATAACAATAATAATATATATAATATATAGTTAGAATATTATTATTACATTTATTTGGGTTACTACAATTTGATGGGTGTGATATTAAACCAGTATTTAAATTTTCTTAATTTGTTATGCAAGAGGTTTCCTCTATTGTCCTAATATCTAATTTAAATGATAATCAATGTCATTAGTTGTTGCCAAATTATTGGCAGAAGTAGGTATTTAAAATGTCTTTGTATTGCTTTGATCTTAGAATTGATCATTTCATTTAGTGTTCAACCATTATTTTCATGAAATGGTATAGTACGGTGCCGATCCTCTTGTCACAAATGCCTCTAAACTAGACAACTAGGCAAACTAGGCACGCCCTTTATGCCTGGAGGCTTTTATTTAGATATTATTTACGTTTAGTTATTTTTATTTCTGCCGAGTATAGTTCTCGATGTTTTTGGATGGTTATATTGGCGTGTGCTAGCTGTCATATGGCTATTAATTTATAATTAAATTATGTTATAAGTTGCGTAATGTAAATTATTTTGCATACTATTACATAGAATCATTTTTTTTCTAACTTAACAGACAGCTGTGCTTCTGGGGAGTTAGTTGCGCCACTTCTTCTTTCCAGCTAATGCACTAGGAAGTGGTGAAGGGTGGGTGTTTTTGGAGGACTGTCTTATGTAATTTTGACGTTCGAAAAGTGCTGATTCTTAGCTTAGGTGAATAAATGACTTTTTAATTTGAAAAAAAATCATCAATATTTAGTTTATTCCGGTCAAACGACGATTTCCCATTCTGAAACAGACTAAAGTGGCAAAACTTAACTATATTTTAGTTTGAAAGCACTAAGATGGCACTGAGTTATTAATTTAGTGAAAATGGAAATTTTGCTATTATGAATTTGACGTTATTCACCAAAAAATATGATTGCCTAACTAAATCTGACTATTTTTAATCGCGATTAAAAAGGTGTGGAATGAAATTAGTTCTCATGAACTAAAAATCACACCAACACCTCGACTAATAGGGATGTTGACCAAAAATGTTTTTTGTCCGACGTAGGTTGTTAAAAAATATTGGACACGTGTTTTTTATTTTTTTACGTAATCAAAATCATTACGGTAGTACTTAAGAGTAGACAATACGTTAAAATGTGGCATGACGTCACCCCCCGGTAGATTTTATAGTTTTTATAATGACTTGTGACGTAGTGAGACCCCACTCTCCAACTTTAGTGCGTTTTATCTAAACTCAAACTCAAAGCATTAATTTCAGTTAAACCATTTACAGGCACTTTTGAATTGTCACGGGGTCGGTCAGTCAAAAATATGAAGCTTGTTGCCTATTCCAAAGCGTAGTAGGTACCTATGGAGAAGAACGGGCAAGAAACTCCACGGATACTCTTAATTTGATACAAAATATTGGTTACATCATTAATTTTGAAATTATGCATGTGAGAACAATGTAATAAGACGTGCACGTTCGTAAAAGCGTCCGTGATAAAAAGAAAAAAATAAAAAATCATTCAAAAACTAAAAACAAATTAAAATAAGCCATGGCAGCTAAGAGATGACCAAGGCCTCAAGTCTGCTATTACAATAGTGTCAGAATGGTCTATCATTGATTTCATAATTGTTGATTTTGACAAGTTTGGTAATCTACTAACATATTGGCGTCATTATTATGACTTTCCAATGGTCAGCCACTGACACTCCATTGAAAGAAATGGCATCTATTGGTAATCTCGTACATAATGACAAATGAATGACTGACTTAGTCGGTAATCTGCTAAAATTGTGACAGTTCCTTTGATCAGTGACCTACCATTAGAACGTCATTGTGCAGTCATTGCTTTTAATTCGTTACGAGTATCGTGTTTGTGGAATACAATGATCAACCAATGATCGACCATTATGAATTTAGCAGATTACGAACTTTTAGCAAAATGACAATGGGATCGAGTTGGAATGACGAATTTATAAAAATAGCAGACTTGGGCCCCAGTCCCAACTGACGGCGCCCGTTCACGAACATGACGCATGGATCAGCACCATTCAGCTCAACCATTTTGAAGGGAGCTAAATGATCCAACACACGCGCCACCATCAGCGAGACGCCTGAGTGAGCATGACATACTCACAGCCGCCAGGGGGCATTCAAGTCAATGAAATACTACATATTACCCGGTAAATGGTAGCTCTTTAGTACATAGTACTCACGTCTGTGCTATGCAATTATATAATACAACAAAGATGGTCTTACAATCTTCAGCAGCTCCAACAGTATTTTCAAAATGTTAATCAATTAGTTGTGGTTGTGGAGCAGGACCAGCAATGAGCCAAGCATTTTTATCAGTGATATCCCCCAACTTATAATATGCCTGTCTACATAGTGTGCGTTTTATACAAGATTTGAATTTCGTCTCATTCAGTTGAAGTATGTGGGAAGGAAAATTATTGTAACATTTTAAACAGTACCCCAAGAAAGATGAGTCTACCTTAGCCAGTCTGAAACCTGGTTGTACTTAGGTCCCTATTTCTTGTATTATAATTATGTCTATCACCTCTACTAAAAAGATGTAATTTTTTTCTTACGTACATGATGTTTTCATAGATATATTGACAAGGTACCGTCATAATGTTAATATCCTTAAACAGTTCCCAAAGAGAGTCGCACCTGCGGAGATAATAAATGGCTCTGATCGCTCTTTTCTGCAGAATAAAAATAGACTCGATATCTCAGCACGTCCCCAAAGTAAAACACCGTAAGACATGATACTGTGAAAATAACTGAAATAGACTAGCCTCGCGGTATCTACATCAGTAAATGGACGGATTTTTCTGACAGCATATGCTGCTGAACTTAGGCGTCCTGCAAGAGATGTTAAATGAGGACCCCATTGTAGCCTTGAGTAGAGCGTGATCCCCAGGAACAGTTTTATCGAAAAATTCTAGTTTCTCTTGATTCAATACTATCTCACAATTACTACTTTTGACATTTGGTAAAGAAAATTTTATGCACTTAGTTTTTTTTCCATTTAATACTAAATTATTTGCAGTGAACCAATTTTGGACCTTAAGGAAGTATCGTCAGCAAATAACACCATTTGTGGTTGATTCTTTAATAAACGGAGTAGATAATTAATATACACTAAAAAGAGGAATGGACCCAATATCGAGCCTTGTGGCACACCCATTTTTACTTTTAAACCTAGTGAATTGATACCGTCTATTTGAACTTGCTGTTGTCTATCATTTAAATAAGATTTTACTAAATTGAGTGCAAGTTTTCCAAGCCCGTAATGCTCAAGTTTCAAAAGTAAGGTTTCGTGATCGACGCAATCAAACGCCTTAGAGAGGTCACAAAAAAATCCTATTGCGTCTTGGGCCTCTTCCCACGCGTTAAAAATGTGTCTTAATAAGGTAACGCTTGCCGGCGTCAGTCGTACAACGTCCTTTGGTGAAACCATACTATTGATCGTGGAGGATTTTATTTGTGTTAAAATGATTGAGCATTTGATTAAGCATTACCTTTTCAAACACCTTGCTAAAAACCGGCAACACGGAAACGGGTCTATAATTATTGGTGTCTTTACTATCCCCGGATTTGAAAAGTGGTATTACCTTGCTGTATTTCATTAAATCCGGGAAGACTCCTTGATCCACACACAAATTAAATATTAAGGCTAGGTAAGGTGCTATGGTCTCAATTATGGAGGTACAGATTTTAATGGTCAATTTGATCTTGATTTGCTTAAAAGCTTTTATTACTGTTATGGGGTTAATATGCTTAAAGTTAAATTCAATCGGGCATGCTGAAACGTTCGTCTTTACTAAATCAAAAGAGAGCGAGGGCGAGGAATTTAAGGTTTCAGTAGTTTTAAGTGGGATACTGGTGAAGAAATTTACAAATTCTTGAGCAACTTCTTTGCCATCGCAAATGAGACCACCACATGACGTCTTCAGGATGTATTAGATGATTTCGTTCCTGTTCGTTTCATTATTGATAATTTTCCAAACCGTCTGTATTTTATTGTCTGCTGATTTAACCTTGTTGTTAATGTATAAGGCTTTAGCTGATTTACAAGTGTTAAGGGTTACATTCGGAGCCAGTGCGCTTGACCGGTTAAAAGTTCTAGAGTAAGTAGCAACATATTTACTAAAAGTTTCCGTGTTATTATAAGGCTTAAGGCCATACAGCTCGAAAAGTCTATCCCTACTTTTACTATTATTAAATAAAAACTTAGGGCTGATAATCTTAGTGTTCTTCTTAAAAGAATTATCGAACTCGGTTTGGACTAAAGAAAAGAATTCTTTATACAAAATATTAACATTGTTCATTGTAAGGTCCCGATTAACTTACAAACTAAAGTGTACTACTGTACTACTAGTTTCTCTCTTTTCCCTAGGAAACATCCCTATTCAGATGCAAAAACAGTACTGTATTTTTTTTTTCTTTCTTTTAACTCGAAAATACTGTGTCCTATCGCAAAGATAATGAAAATTTGGACCCCTTAATAAAGCCCATAAACCCCTAAAACTCAACATGCAGGTAACTGCATGTTGAGTTTTAGGGGTTTTAGGGGGTTTCGATCGTTTTATATGGACCGCCGAAAACCCCTTCGGATATGATTCTCATAGCCAAAATTAAGGAATTTTAGTGATAGTTTAGTTAGTTTAGTTTGGTATTCAAGAGAATCGGCACCACTGTACAAAGTATTGGTCAGGGCGACATATTGTAAAAATCTCTTTTGTAGGAATGCACTACATTGATCATGAGCGAGTTCATACTCCGACTCGCACTTGACCGACTTTCGGGTGGCTAACTCTCATGCTGTTTGTACTGTTTTGTTCATAAGTTTATACAAGTGGAAACTTGTAATTGGCTTTCTTCTACATATTACTACTGACTACTTGAATGTATTAGCTGTAAGCTTTCTTAAAATGAATAAAATAAAATAAAACATCGATCGATATTATACCTATAGGCCTTGAACAAAAGTCAATCCTCAATTTTATCAAACAAAAATGAATCATAAGATAATATGATGATTCATTTAGATAGCTACAGGTAGGTATTAGGATTTTCCCCGGATTCGTGCCTAGTTACAATAATACGTATTATCTTTTGATTTAGGGCTGGCAACAAAATAATTTGCGAAAATGGCCGTTCGGCCACTAACACCAGCTCTCGCGAAGAAGGCCGCCAAAGAAATCAATGAGGATCCTCGAAGCGTTCAGTCTGACCTCGCAGCCATAAGAGAATGGCTCAGAAAGCAGCCACATCTGAAATCTGTACAACCAAGTAAGTATGGTTTAGGCCAATTTTCAATTCAAATTCTAAAAACTTCCTAATATTTTCATAGAATAAATCGACATTATACGAGACTTTATAATAACAAGAAATAGCATAGGTAAATAAATATATATTCTTATTTTTTCTGCGCTTTATTTTTATAGTAGCGACATCTATGTTAACAGCTCTGCAAGAAATACCTAAAGCTACATAATAAAACGTTGGCAACCCAAAGTCTGCTGTCTATGTGTGCGCTACATTTATCATTAGTTACGTACTGTATTGAATAGATGTCGCTGCAAGTCTCGTTTGCAAGTATCTGTTGCGTTGAAAGCGCCTTGTTTCCCAGCATGAAATTGCGCAGTGATCCTTGCTTTAGGAATTTTACAAGGATCACCATATTATGAGAAAGAATATGTATAAATCTGGAACAGGCAATAAATGTATTAAAGCGAAAAACCACTCATTTTCAGCGGATCAATGGCTGACAGGATTTTTGCGCGGTGGAAAATACAGCCTCGAAAGAGCAAAAGAGAAGTTGGATATGTATTACACTTTAAAAACTATTGTGCCAGAATTGTTCGCAAACAGAGATCCCAGCGGGACAAAGGTTCAAGAAATACTTAAACTCGGGTAAGAAAATATTTTTACCCCAGCGTCTAATCAATGCTGCCTAAATGAGGAAAGTGGAACAGTGGGCAGTGTGGGCACTTTCCGCTAAAATGTGGTTTTGGAAACGACTCCAGTGTTCTACTTTTATTTTTGTGCGAATATAAATATTCTAGCAGTAGTAGTAGTAGTTTCGTGTTGTTGGATAATCAAACATGAATTTTTCATTTACTTTCAGGGTTTTCCTGCCACTGAAGAATTGTACAGTAGAAGATGCCCCACGAATATGTTTAATGAGGCTAGGGGTGTTCGACCCCTCTAAGTATCACCTATCTGACTTAATTAAGGTGGCGCTCATGGTGACCGAGATATTAATGCTCGAAGATGACAATTTCTCTGTTTCTGGCGAGGTAGGATCACTTTACCGACATTCCGGTCAGGATGGGATTATAAGGGTCGTGTCGAGGCCTTTTTTCCATAATAAGAACTGAGCAAGGAATGTGAATGTACATTAATGAAAAAAGCCTCCAAGAGATGGTTTGTTAATCAACATTTAATAAGAATATATGGGTCATTATTGAATCAAACATTTGTTTCAGGTTGTAGTAGTGGACATGAAAAATGTAGGAATAAGTGTACTAAGTCAATGGACTCCAGCTTTAGCAAAGAAGGTCATATCATGCTTCGAGAAGGGTCTCCCAGTGCGAGTAAAGGAAAACCACATCCTGAACACACCGGCAGGATTTGAAACGGCATTCACAATATTTAAAACATTTTTAGCAGAAAAATTAAAGAAAAGAGTATGAAATAATAATTGTTATTATTATTAGTCATATTTCTTAGTATTTTTTGTATACAAAACGATACGGCTTCTAATTGAAATTTGCAATATCAAACAAGTATCGATTCTCTGAAGCAGACTTGACAAAAGCAGGCAATTAATAACATCTTTGTTTTGATTTCAGATTCGTGTCCATAATCAAAACTATGCGGCCATGTATAAAATAATACCAAAGTCTGTCCTCCCGGTTGAATATGGTGGTACCGACGGCAACTTGCAAGAATTAACAGGTACCTACTTAACATAATTTCTAATAAAAGTTAATTAAATGTTAGCATTACTATAATACGCGGTATTTTGTTGTCTAACACTAACGATTACCTGCAAAACATATAATACTAATAAATGACATGTGTAAATAACATATGTAAACAACCTGTGTTACAACGGCGCCGGCGGCTAGAAACTCACACATAATGTTATTTTCGCAGATCACTGGAAAGCTAAAGTAGAGAGTTATGGCGACTGGTTCTTGAAACAAGAGGAGGCCCGCTCCGACGAGTCTAAGAGGCCTGGTACTCCCAAGAACTCCTCAAACTTGTTTGGAGTAGAAGGATCCTTCAGGAAATTAGACTTCGATTAATTATTTTGAACAAATAGTGTATTTTTTATTTTGATGATGATTTCTGTGTTGTACAAATAAACAATTAATTATAATTATTTTTAATCCCGAAGGTTTATTTATATCTTGGATATTTAAGACTTTTATGACAAAAATATTACACAGTAGAAAGTCGTAGGTAAGTAGGTACGCCATGATACTTTTATTATTTTATTTGATGAGCGAGACTAGTATGTACGTACCGTAGTATGCAACTTCCATTGATACATTGGCAATAATACCTTTAAATATAAAACAGAATAAATGCTAAGAACGTTCATTTACAATACGTTATTGTTTAGCACATTTTCTTTCATGGCATAGCAATCAAGTTTTCTCCGTAGATTTTAATCTAGAAAACATGTTTAATAATATCGGTCTCAGTTATAATTGAACGATGCATTTTATAAGCACACATCATGCTTCGGAAGCAGCTGGTAGCATGTTCAAGCACGCGATTCGGATAAGTGTAAATCATTCGGTTAAAAATGGACCGAATATAATGTCTGATACATGCATTCTTTTATATTAAATCAGAAGTTATTAAAACATGTAAGCGTTCATTGCACTGATTTTTTTAATTTTAATAATATAAATGTGGGCTAGTAGTTGTAGGCGGCTGAGGTAACCTTGGCTTGAGGCTCGAAACCTTAATTAATACAATCTAGCACCACTGAGTTTAGTAACCCAGACGATTGCTTGCTGTAGTCCGATTGGCAATCAGACAATAACAACCGATACAGACAAAGATCTTGATATACCTAACTGATTTTGTTCCATTTAACACGAAAAAGTCAGATGTACTTATTCTAATTAAATAGTCATGTTTGACAGCTCTTTTTAATTGATCTGACATTCATATTTATTATAATCTTGCTAATTGATCAAGACTGTCGATGTAACGCGAGTCCATATTGTTTTAGACGATAGTGAAATTACACTTCAAAAGGCGTATCACTTACTTGTTTTAAAAGCTTAAGACTTAGCGTTAAAGAACCAAACAAAGATACTTTTCTAGGGTACATTCAAATTCGTCCAGTATAAGTAGAACTGCGCGTTCCGTTTCCAGCTGGCAGTGTGTTAGGTGTTTTATGAAAGCGGTGGGCGGTGAGGCGCGCGCGCCGCTGTCAGTCGTGTTTGGTTATCAGTAGCGCGCGCGTGTCGGAGGAGCGCACCGCGGATATTTTGATATGAGCCCGCTCACCCGCGCCCGCGGCTTGTGTAACCTTGTGTTTGCCACCACCACGCCATGACACAAGAGGAGTGTTGCACCCGGCTCGACTACGAGCTCCAGTCGTCTTCAGGAAATGCTTCCGACGAAGACAGTGTTATCATCAGAAAGGACAGGGCAAGCGTTAGAGATATGATTCTACGCTTCGAAAGGACCAACCTAAACAACTTCAGCGGCTCGAGAGAGTCGCTCGACAAGTGCAAATCACCTTTGGGAAGTTTGACAAGTGTAGCTAATCCTATTCAATCCCATTTTCAGCATTTGTGTCCAGTGACAAAGTCTCAAGACAGAAACTCCAACGTATCAGTGAATTCCATTTTATCTAATGCTTCAGAACATAGTTATGAATCTAGTTCATCAGGTTTTATCTCAGATAGGAAATCAGGAGACGTGCTTGTGCCTCACAGACCTGCCCCACCACCTCCGGATCAATTTAAGGATGCCCCTTCACCTTCACCGGAGAGAAAATCACCTGTTCCGGAAATCACGTTTAAGGAAAGACGGTATTCCTTTACTACGCCGAACGCGTCACCGGTGGTCACGAGGCGCTCACGACAGCCTCCTGTCATTAGGAGAAAATCTACAGCAGGTCAAGGGCATCCCGGGGAAAGGCATTGGTCTTACGGGGTTAAACAAAGTGATCTAGAAAAGTTGCTAAGACTTAAACGATCAGATCCATCTGACAATGAGGAAGAATCAACTAGTCAAGAGCCCGTTGAAGAATCTTCAGAAAATGATAGCTCTGATAGTAGTAGTGATTCAAGTGATAATTTGAGTAATGGCAAGGAATACGTACTGAACTTAGAAGACGGTGCAGCGGAAACGTTGTCGACCGATCATTCTACGGACACGTTAATACACGAAGAAAATAGTGATGAACAAAGTGAAAGAGGAGATGATGTGTCTGTTTCTTCGGGTGACTTTGGTGATCGTGTTAATTATGACAATGTTAGTATTAAGTCGATATCGTCTTTCGACATGGTTCCGTACCAGAAGTATGATAGCATTACCGTGTCTTCGGACGAGTTCGGCTCTGAGGTGTGCCACGCGCCGGACTCAGAGTTTCTTACTGTGAGTGCAGTGAACGAATGGTGTATTTCCAAGTCTACGGAACCGGTATTGATGCCGGTGGAATCGAAAAAGGAGAAATATCGCAGGTGAGGTCACTCGAGTTTTTTCAAGATATCGAGGAAAATATTTGCGATATCGCCGCCTGGCTTTGTCACGGTATGATAAGATATCTTTTACCAACTAAGTGTGTGTAGGTATGGCTAGTGCGTCTTTGTTTTAGCGTTATGCGCGATTTGTTGAATGAATGCTGATTCGTTTTACGTTTATCATGGTGTAATTTTATAACTAAAACGTAAAAATTAACTAGAACGCTTACTTGCTGCATACAAACGCGCACATGTCTTGTTACCTTGTAGGTATGAGGTTTCACCTTGATATTTATTCATATGGTGCGAGGCAAGTGGGCAGGTGGATTATACGTACCACCCGATGATGACTTTTAGATTTATTTCTACAGACAGTGGCAGTTAGATATATCGATTATCGATAAATAAAACATAATAGCAACCAAACAGGAATATTAAAAAATACAAACTCAAAATAACAAAACAATTTTAGTACAGGCCATTGATTCTATATTTAAAACTCTTTGCTTGGAGCCAGAATAAAAACATCCGAGATCAATAAGTAGCCGATAAAACAAACAACATGGCGGTCATTTACGTTTACGAAACAATAAATGAATAACAATAAACATATTAATAATAATCAAATTAATTAGAGCTATGAAACTGATTTACTTATTACAGACAGCTAATATTTAGTTATTAAAATTATGAAATTAAAATTCTTGATCTATTTTTGCACGTGATTCACAAAGATTCTTGTATCATATGAAGAATGATAAATAGTCGTCAACGTAGGTGGCAAGGTCATTGTATGTTGTTCCTGTGCGGAGCATACCTAAATTATTATGCTCATATCTATAGTTATTATAACGGCATACCTACTGTGCAGCGATGGACCACCATTATAAGTATGTTTACCATATACCGGGTTGATGGGTTGCTTGCAGTAGTTGCTATATTTATTTAAAACAAATAAACATTGGATGTTATAGGATTTACTGTATTTCGTTTAATAAAACATTAAGGCACTACCCAAGCTGATACACCGCTTTCCGCTTTTTCGTTGCACTGTTAGTCGTAATGCTACATATTACAAGCCCAAAAATATGTAGTCAAGGGTATAAAAAAAAGACTTATACAAAGATATTTAATAGAAATGAGAGAGCAGCTTGAAAAAAAATTGCAAAAATGTCCACGAAAATACTTTTTCGTCTCGAAATGCTCAATATTTTGAGGGACAAATACCTATTAATTTTTTGGAACTATAAAAAAGACAAATTAGTCAAATGTTAAAATGTTTTAGCGTATTGGTGTATTTAAAAAAAAAATAACTTAAAACTGCGAAATATTTTAAATGTTATTGTGCGGGCACGGGATTCAACCAAAATCTAGCATCGCCATTTTCCCGTATTTGCATACCGCGATGCACTACTGTCGCTTCATCTTCATACTTAAAGATTTGCTTATTACCACGCCTTAAACACCGATGATAACCGATCTAATCATTTAATTGGATTGAGATGCGCATTACTACCTTTTAGTAATTATTCGGAAATGCCATTTACCCATTCTATAGGCAGAAGTATGTATATACTTTTGATCTATGCCTATCCCTTAGTACCTTTAATGGTAGCTGTTTTGAAGTCGCAGTGGTTTATTTTTGCCCAAAACTCGTTGCATAAAATATGTTTGAAAACAAAGTTTAAAAGCACCTTATCGATATGGTTTTCAGCGCCCGTTCAATAAACGTGGTTAGTATTACAAAATCAATATTATCAATTTACAAAGTCATTGTTTGTTTTCACCGTTTAGTTTTAATTTTACTCATGTGGCGAGCGTTGAATTACACTAAAATATTTACAAGTTTGTTGAGTTACTGAAGGTTCCTTGCATAGTTGCAAAGCATGGAAAAAGCAAATTCTTCATTTATGATGTAGATGTACTTAGATTGGAAGCATAGGCACTCTTCGTAAGTAGTAGGTTTTTCCTTAGCGTTGCGTTGTCAATTACTCTTATTATTAGTAGGTACTAATAAACAAAGCATGTAAGTTTGCATCCATTATAGATAGTATTACATCATCGATTGACTGGTGACACGTTTATTCATTTGATGTAGATGTATTAGAAACATAACTACAACCGAAACGCTACGTTCTGCTGTTTATAAACACAGTTATTTAAATCCAATGAATACCTATTGTGTATGTGAATTATGTGAGTAACATACGGATACATTCTTCTGTTTCCTTGGCTAACAGCTTAGCTTGTTTTTAAGTGAACAGTGGCTTATGCGTTATTTTAAATAATAGACATATATTTTTATTGAGTTTTTGATACATTCGACTAAGTACTTACTTAGTAGAGTCTTGTTTAGTCGAGTGGTATAGACGAATGTTTTTTAAAATTCTTTATAAAAATCGTAGTGTCCTCTGAATATGTTAGTTTATCTGTGTGATCTTCTTCTCGTACGAGCACATCCGAGTATTTGGGTAGGATTTTATATGAACAAATAGATATTAATCATTCTTGATATATTCAGATGCTGGTTCCTCACTAAAATAAAAAAATTATCTAGTTTCTCAATGTAAAGAAGAATTTTGGAATAAAGATAAGTTAAATATGAGATTTACTTTACTAGTTTCATAGTAATTAAGAGTAAAGTACCTATTTTGTATTGCTGCGTCTGTAGTTACTTCAAACTGCTGCTGCCTTTTTAATGAAGTTTGGAATTGTTTTCATTCACGTGTACCCAAATACAGCTGTGGAACGAAATTGAATCGAAAGAACAGGGTACCCATTTGTAAACATAGAAATCGAGGGCGTATAATAATCAAGTAACCATATGAAACACATATTTTACAGCATTATTAGGTACTTTGGAAAGAATAGAGAAATATTATAAAGAATACTATAAAGAATATAATGAAATATTATAAAGAATATAATATTTCTCATAAATAGAATAAGGTTCGAAAATGCACATTTTAACTATCACATTTCAAATGAACTGACTGTTGTAACTATTTACCTGTAACTTTATGTTGGAATTGGAACCTTACTGCTTATGAGATAGATTCTGTTCTTAGATTGGGTAACCTATAAGTACGATAAGTATTTACTTATCATAGGTGCTCGTATACTGAGAACATCGGATCATTTTATCTTAAGGGTTCCGGGACATGAATGAAATGTTGTAGGAAAGAACAGTGTAAAAGCGACAGATGCAGTTGATCCTGGAAATAAAGAGGATCATGGTTATTGGATGAAGAAGAAGAACCTCCATTAACTTAGTCTATAGATATAATAAAATAGTAACGAAGAATTATTGTTCGTTTAACTGTTTATCTGAATGTGTATTCCGGATTGGCACAAAAAAGGCTAAACGGAATTCGATGAAATTTTGCACACAGTTAGTTAAGAAACCGATTAACACATAGGGTACTTTTAATCCCGGTAGTACGTTCCCGTGGGATAATTTCCGACATCCAAGTGGGCGAAGCTGCGGGCGAAAACTCATAGGTTATATTTAGCGGGCACTTTTAACTTTTAAGGTCTCATATACCTACTTTAATATAGCTATGAGCAATGCCTCCTTGCTTATAGTATTAGAAACCTTTAAATTGTTGCAAAACTTAATACAAGCGGGGCTCGATATTAACATGCTTAGGTAGGTACTTCAAGGAAAAACTTTTTTGTCATAGTTTGTGTATTGTATACCTACACGTGTTCAAATATAACTTCAAAACAAGAATGTGCAATAGTTATAAATAAGTCTGATACGTATAAATACTCCTCATGTTGTGATGGCAGTCTACTATAGGATTTGTTTGTTGTTATCTCCACGTAATCCTCCTTATTCTTCACCAGCACGCGTAGTATCACCACAATAGAAACGGGTTTTGTTGACGGAAGAATAGACAAAATGACAGATAAGCAATCACAATCTGTCATTTTGTCTATTCTTCCGTCGACAAAACCGGTAGAAAACCCGTTTCTATGGTTGACATGCTACGCTCCTCATGAAGCAGTTTTTTTTAAAGTTGAGGAACCTGTGATATTGAAGAGTTAAGATCTTCCTCGTGTCCCTTTGGGACTGGTGTTGCCAGTCTTCTCTGATTTTACTCAGGCAGTCAAGCAAGACTCTTCTTTTCGAATAAGAAGATTCTATACTATTTGCCAACAGATATTTTACTGAAGACGGCATTTCTGATGCCTAAACGAGTGACCAAAGAAGGGAAGTCCGCGAAATTCAATTTTTCTTGCGTTTTTTGCAATTTGCAGGGCATTGTCAGGTTGTATCTTGATTAAAATATGATTCGCGATTTCATGAAATAGTCATTCAATAGGATTATATGAACTTAGAGAGTTGTATTGATGATTTGTATGATTATAACTCTATAAATAAATATGTGATACGACCGCGAATCATATTTATATCATTTGGACCATGAAGGTTTGGCACTTTTACATGAAACACCAAATTTTTTTCACGCTGGTTGGCCTACAATCTTGTGCTGTCCCTTACCCTGTATAGATAGTTTGTTTGTTTGTTGAGTTTGTTAGATACCAGCTTAAATTAATAAGACATAGTCAGCTTAGCGTAGCCTTTTAATACGGGTTACGCTAGTCGATATTTAAAGCGATTTGGACATAAAGGTATTTTTACGAATTCAGTTGTGTTGTTTACCAAGCAAATCACTATAAGTGATAGCAAGTAGTTCATTATCTAGTTTCTAGAACAAATATTGAATACCATTAGTTTCGAATAACTGGTATACCGTTTCAGAGAATTCTTACGTAAAATAAAACGAAAATGCTGTCCAAATTGTATACCTGTATTGTAGTCTTTAAGCAAGAATTGAAAAAAAAGCCTGTCACTGTAATCTATTATTAGAATAGGAAACTGATTAGCAACGAATACTAGTTTATATTCATCATCATCTTATTTGGCAAGTTCGTGACGTCACATTTGATATTTTTGTATGGATGCGCAAGCGTCGGCGTGGATGCCAAGGTTGTTCTTATATTTACGTTTTGTTAGTATTATTTACGTATAAAGAATACAAATACGATTCTCACTTGATACCTTTATAGATTATGCCGCAGTCTCGATGCTCGGTTTACGTTGAATCGCGGAAAAACGTCAAGGATATTATAAATTGTAGTACTTGTATCTTTAAATCTATTATATCTATTTTATTCGTTTTACAGATAAAATTAGAAGGTTACGTTATAAGAATAGTGTGTGAGGCACAGTTAGGTACATACGATTTATATGTGTTGTGGTGAAACCAATGAGTCAAACTGTCACTTTCACCAATATTGGCGATGAGTTGATGACTAGGCATTGATTATTTCAAACACTATCACGTCATTACAACTGGGTTCTCCAAACGCTATATGTATCAACTTACAAGACGTTTTTAATGATAGCGATATTCTGATAAGTCATAATTTATACGCGGGCGTATAAATTATGACTATACACACATATTATATATATTATATACAAGTATGTTTTATTTTATTTTATTTATTAGGGACATAAAAAAGTTACACGCTGCAGATTACAGGGAAATACTTAAAACTAAAATTTAACAAACATGTAACCCAACACAGTTATGGAAAAAATAAAGGGAAAAGCTAATTGGGCATCAAAAAATTCGTCCGCATTGCTGTCAGTGGGAAAAGTGCCCAGCAACGTTGCCACGTTGGATGACAATGCTGATTCTTTTACCAAAAAATTGGCCAGCCCTCTGGTCACTCGAATGTTGTTGTTACAAATAAAAACAGCGTTTTAATTCGAGATTATTTCAGACTCCACGCAATGTTTATTACTTTGTTACAGATACACTATAATTGTGTTGTTGAATCACTCCAACAATCGTAGCCAAGTTTTAATACATTAATTAAATAATGTAAGACGTCACTAAAACTTGTTGCATTGGAAATTGGAACACATTGCTTTCTTAGTATCTAATGACCAAACTCATTTATTTACCTAATTGTTTTACTATTACCAGCTATAAAAGGAAGGCCTATTAAGAGGGAACAGGGCGCGCTATTCTCCATACAAACGTATTCCCCGTTTTTCTTCCTGAATAATGCCTCTAGAGCTGTCATTTTTTTTTATAAAATCAGGGTCTCTATACGCATGTCCCTGTCATTTCCTTTTTTTCAGCAATTAATAAGTAAGGAAACTATGACCCTCCGAAAATTACAAAAACGCCCCATTTTTACCGCCGTGATTAGAGGACTACCAGACTAATTCGGAAAAGTTTTTAGCATAAAAGAAAATAATAGGAACCTAGACATACTCTTTCTTAAAATTTTAATGTAAAAAATTATTAAATCGGTTTAGTTTTCGAGGAGAAAAAAGGAGAATGCCAAACGTCGTTTTCGTCAAAAAAATTGTGATATAATCGGTCTGAGCTGCAGTTGTCCCTATCGCACTTTACGGTGTTTAACTCGGTTTTTCGGGCGCAGCGCGAAGGCAATAGTTTCTTCAAATACCTATTTTTCAAATTCCTCGCAGCCCCTGTTCCCTCTTAATAAATTGTTTACCACCTGCATATCATTCGTTTGGCAATTTTCCGGCGGAGATTAAACACTTTGGTACTTACTTTATAGATAAATATCTACCATTTTTATTTCTCCACAAAAGCGATAGGTTCGTAATACTATTCCCAGGCTATCGAATTCAAACGATTTGTTTGTTGTTCAATACCACCGGCAGTTCAATCTTTGCATTGACGTCAGATCTGAAATATTGTGTACATAACATCTCTAAATAAGACCGCGTTGGAAACAATAGAAACATTCAACTGAGAATCGATTCCATAATCGGCAAGATAATACAAGGAAAAAATTATTAAATGAATTGTTAAAACTTGATTAAATATAATTGTGCTGACCTTGATACAGATTATAATTTATAACTGAAATAAATATAATCAGACTGCTTCGTCGTTCTAGAGGTCGCAAGCGCTACTGCTGAGTATGAGGTCTTGGGTTCGATTCCCGGGTCGGGCAAAGTGATATCGGGTTTTTCTATCTGGAATTTCTCAGTAGCAGCCCGGAATTTGGATTTGTACCCGGTTGATGGCAATAGGCTCGCCCCCTGTTACATGGGACTTAAACATAACTGACAATATGTGGGTGTACCTAAACCAATGAACAACATTTCCAAAGGTTTTTTTGTTGGTTGAATACGAGGCTTTTGGCTACTTTTGTATTTGTGTATTTTTTCTTTTAATGTGCGTTTTGTTTGTGCAGGATAAACATATTTCTTTCTTCTATTTCTTTCTACCTGCTACAGGTACACCTCTGCCCAACCCTTTGAGGAAAAAAATGATAATATGTTTTGTGAATTTCAATATCTTTTTCTTGCTTTTTTTTGTGTGTTCTATAATGGTTATAGGTACCTATCTGAACTTTATTCACACATACCTTATTATTATTACACATGTATACGAAGTAATTGTACCTAACGTTTGATTTCGAGCCCGAATCGTTTCAAAGGACCTCGACTCGATTACTTAACCATGACCAGAAACTCGTCAAATATCGCGGTTAAATCAGGTTATTTACCTAAACTTGTTATCTTTTAAATTACCTTTATCTAGGCTCAATTATAAGGTGTCTGTCTAATCCTCTGGGCAAAACAAGGCGTGATGTTATTTTATGTGTAATAATAAGGTATAGAGTAAAATTCTACAGTTAGATAAACCGAAAACCAAGCGCATTTATTTTTGTTTTGGGATACGGGATTTTGCGCTAGATCAAAGTTCAAATACACAAACTTCTGGGTGTTGTAATCAATACACATTTGGTCACTATTAAACAGATTTGACGATATTTACTCACTTTATCTTTATTTGCTCCCAAAATGGGTATTCCCAAATACGAAGGTCGAAAGATAAGTACCACTAAAATCAGCTTTGCGGCCCAACCACTTTATTTGGGTTATCAAATAGAATGGTTATCTTGCTGTCGGTCTATCGTCTAAGCGTAGACTGTAGCGGGGCCAAAAGCCATCAGTTCAGGTTACTGTGGAAGCTGCAGCACAAAGATACCTAAAAACAACTTTTATGTTGTGTAATTAAATAATTAAAGCAACCACGCATTTGAAACATGTACCTAATACATTTTCTGTGTTGAACATTTCAAGGCAATCTTACGAAATCGAGTAATATAATATTGCTTAAACATTTAGATTGTATTAATTGCCTCAGTGACAGCGTTGGTCAGAAGCAGTATCTCACAGACAAGACACTAATGTAGGAAGTAATGCATTTTATCATTTCCACTCAATATCCATAAGTCCTTATTGACAGTGGAAGAATCTTGACCTGTTTGATAAAATAATATGATAAATATATTTTTAGCATCATTTGGAGTGTACTTACACTGAGAATTCACTGATATTTACTTTCCTAAAAATGTGTTATTTTATAAGTAATCCAAGTAATAAAATAGGTTTCCATTTTGGCGATAATTTACAGACAATACTTATTCAATATTAACATATTTATTCAATTATAATAAAGGCTAATACTTATTAAGCCTCGTGCAGACTTGCGTAATGCGACGGCGCGATACGACACCGCACCGGTAATTGTTCTACCGTGGAGTTTTCTTAGAAATTGTTTTGTTAGAGTCGTGTCACGCTATCGCATCGCACCAATCTACACGAGGCTTTATGAGTCCTATGACGTCTACTTTTCACACAGATAGCAAGTTTCTCTATAGGTATGTTAATTATTGAATTTCGCGATTAAAACTATAAAAGCGACTAAAATTAGACCTATGTTTCCAATAAAACCCGGAATCATAAAAATATGCAATATTCAATACTATTGCTTCCACATGTGAACTGAGGTGGTAGGTTTTACAAAAATATGATCATTGTGGACCAGCAAAGTAGGAGAGAGGAAGAGGAGGAGGAGGGTTCAAGATTCCAGTTATTGTTTTGGATTATGGCCTCAAAACGACAGGGACTACCTAAAGAACCTCTATGAGTTAGTGTAACTTTAATTTGCGACGCATTTCCTAATAACAATTAGTAAAAACCCTACATTACCCTACATTACGGGTTTTCATTATTAGCTGTAAAAAAAAATCCCCTACAAACGAGTGGGTACAATTGTTACCAATAACAATGGTTCACCCTTAATTAATACAATGTAATGTTTCCAGACGGCTGACAGAACGCGTGAACGAACTAGTACATACGGAAAACGTCTACGTGGAACGATTGAGGCATGTGGTGGATGACTACATCCCCAACATGAGAAAACCTGAACTATCGCCCAACTTCAGATCCTTGGAACCTGAGATCTTTGGCAACATCGAGAGGATATTCAGGTTTCATTCTGAAGAGTTCCTACCAGCTTTAAGAGACTGCGAAAATGATCTCAGGAAGCTGGGACAGTGCTTCAGGAGATTCGTAAGTGTTGTTTTTGTTTTAGACGTCAAGTCTCAATGTGATAACTTTAAAATGGTGATGCGATATCTGATAACCAATTGGTCCTTCTGCATCTTCTAAACCAAATTTTTTAAACGTAGGTTTTGTTATTGTCCGTTCCATTAACTGGCCAAGATGACCACGTTGTTTTCCTTTGATAAAATCTTCTGTTTTGCTCATGTACCAAATACCTATGGTCATAATTTCTGACATAGTACTATCTGTACGTGCCGAAAAGCGAATAATGTTTTTATTGTTTTTAATGTCTATCTATTTTTAAACTGACGAACTGTTGTCAATGTTCACCCTGAAATAATTATGTTTCCTAACTAGAGTAAATAGTCAGCGTAATGACCGATTAAGAGCAAATCGTTATAAAAACATTGGTGTCACGGACTGGCGGAGCGCATGATTCTATGCCTTCGCACTTCACCGCCGTAATAAGATCGTCTTTCTTCACAATTTTGATTCATAGAAATGGCTAGAACACGGCAACTTTGAACAACCACGGCTCTTATTTAAATGGACGAGCAATATCTATCAACGTGTTGGACGATTATTCACAGTTCTTCGTCTTATCGCCACATTGGCCCCTAGTCTACGATAGTTCTACGAAGTTCAATTGTCTTCGGAGAAAGTATAAGAATTTCTCTTAAACTACCGAGTGTGTATCACTGGAAATCACTAATAATGACCGCGGTTAATGTACGTGACGTTTGATTGATTCAAACCGAATTGAATTTAAACAATACCAGAAAGGATTTACGCAACATTCACGTTATTTTATTTGCAGGAAAAGCGGTTCAATATGTACGTAATGTACTCTAGGAATAATAAGAGAGCGACGAGACTGGTTTTCGAACACAAACAGTTTTTCCAGGTAAGCTTAGTTTATTGCTAGCAATTTTTTTGCAACATTCAATTACAACAGAAAGGCGAGTCTTTTTGATAGCGAAGCATTACAGTTTTTGCAGATAATTAAATGAATCCTACTGTTCTGATGTCAAACAAAATCACAAGTCCCTATTTTTGTTATTATCATAACAGTGATGGCAAAAATGTGTTATTATCATAACAATTATCGCAAAAATTCAGGATGTTTTGATGTATCCGTTCATGGGAGTTCCCTGTTCATGAAAAAAAACCCTATCTATCAGCTTCCCACATGCAGGCAGATATTTTTAGAAATAACTCACATCAAATTACATTAGATTTTATTTTTTACTTTGTGTGTCGCTTCTAATCTATGGAAGTCGTAAGTCGTACGTGTCATTATGGTTTAAATGGCAGTGTTAGCGTAGTTATAAGTAGGTGTATTACCGTAAAAACTAAATTGATTGAAGCATTATCGGTTGGCCGCAGGCACGCATCAGTCATCACGATGCTCGATGGACGCTGAGTGTTATTTCCTCATTTCTGTTAAGGCGAAAGCCTCAGAGTATCCCACGATATTCAAATGTTCAGGCAGTATCAGGTTGTATGTTGATCTGAATATGATTCACGGCTGTAATCAAATTATTATAGTTATATAAAGTTCGTATTACCCTATTAAATTACTATTTCATGTAATCATGAAATTCATTTCATAAAAAACGAATTCATATAATCCATTTCTAATTCATTTTTTTTTGTCATTTTGAGGCCAATTCTAACTTAAAGAGTTGTATTGCTGATTCTAATGATTATAATTCTGGTAAAGCCATATTGGTTACGGTCGCGAATCATATTTAAATCAACATAGAACCTGATAACCTGACACTGACTTGAAAATTGCAAAAAACTTAAGAAAATAAGAATTTCGTGGGTTACCTTGGCTTATACCCCTTAAGTGTACGGTGTGCGGGATGGTGCACGCTACTATACACTATACCACCGCCTAACTGTTGGCGCTACCGTTATACTTGCACATTCATAGGCATCACGGCCGCCACTGCTTCAAAAAATAATATTCCGTTGCGTATAAACAGTAATTAATTATACAAATGAATTTAATTCTCTCCGCCTGTTGTTAGCGAATGTACTAGAAGCTCGCTCCTCGCGTTATTTTTCAAATTAGAATTTTCATAACTTCTTTCTTTGACCAAAAGGCTAAATTTTGCGACATAAACGTCTAAGTTGAGTGAAAGTTTGTATTTTATTATTATAATTGTCGCGCGCCATTTCCCTTCTGTGAACCTTCTCAGTCTACTTGTTCGTATAAAATTCTGCTCCAGTTATCCCACACCTCGATCGCGATCACATATCATTCGACCCAAATTACGCATGAAAGCCGGTGAAAGGCTATTAAGTGATATGTATTTACTAAATGTATGTAATTTAACCGCAAACATTTATATTTATAGGTATCGATTGAATCAATTTGCAGATAAGTTATGTCTAATGTTTATGTTTCAGGGAATACAATTAGAACTAGGTGATCGATTAGATCTGTCAAGTTACCTTCTGGAACCAGTCCAGAGGCTGCCGAGATACAAGTTGTTCTTGGCGGATTTAGTTAAAACTTATTCAAATTATGAGAACGAGCGGTGTGAAACTGAGTCGAGGATATCCAAACTGAGCGTGGATAGTGACGAGACCGGCGGCAGCAACGGAGAGTCCTCGGAAAACGACGAGACGCCACTGGAAAGTTTGAAGCTAGCGAAAACTATGATCGAATGTGTACTAACAGCGGTCGATGAAATCATGGCGCTGGAAAATATTACCGACTGTCCGGTGAGTGAAATATATACGTTTGTTTTCAAAACATTGTGACTTGAAAGTGCTGATTATAATGGAGACATGTAAAACATTATCGGTAACAAATTTAATGTAGATACAAATATATCCGTAAATAATATCTACAATAATGCGAGTTAGTCATATGGAGTACACGTTGTTTGCCACAGGCGTCGGACAATGTTTATTATCTCTCATTTTATCATATCTCAGATAGGTATGGTAGAAGATAAAGATAATTTTATTATTAGTGTGACGAGTTTTACGGAACATCCGCAATACTATAATTTAGAATTTATTTTACTAAAATACTTTCACCTTCTGAAAATACTATTTACCAGGTAAATAAATGAGGGCAAAATGTTATTGTAAGCACTATTTATAACTATTACCTACAATCTGTGATTGTTTACTGTTACTGTTGATTGGCGGGTAAAGGCCAGTTATTAAGTATACACAGAAAATCGTGCACGTCCTATTTCCATCCGAGACCATATAAAACGGCGGAGGCCATCAACCGTTACACGTAGGTTTCATCCAAAATCTATTTGTGTCCGGTAGGGCTTTAATTCAATTCGCGACACTATTGATCGTTTCTGTTGCAGCTATATTTGAACCTGCTGAACCAAGGCCGGCTGCTGCGCCAGAACGAGTTCTACGCGATGGACACGGCGCGCCGCCGACGACAACTAATGAGGATATTCCTCTTCGACAAACTCGTGCTCATCACTGTGGTGTATAGAAAGGTCAGTGTCTACTGTTATATCCAACACAGACACAAACACTTGTGTGCACACAAACAAATACACGCCGCAGACACCTAGGTTGTTCTTTTTTTGCATATTTTTGAGTGTCTGGGTATTTTTATTTAAAAACTGCTGCTGTTAGTTTAGTTGAGAACCTGCTCACTAAGTTCTGATAGTAATTAAGAATCATTACTCTGACTATTAAGGTTTTAAAGTCATTAGGACGATAACGCAGCATTTAATGAGCCGTTTGTAGTAAAAACTCAATTAGTATTCACTGTCGCATATGAATATAATAGGTATATTAATAAAGCTCGGAGACATAAAACTCTGAAAACGCATTGTACAATAAACATCAAGGTAATTAACCTCATCGATTATGTTAATGTAGCTACCATTAAAATTGCTCTAAAAGGAATCAATTAATACTTTACAAATAGGTCGGTAGTGACTTAAGTAATTAAAGCTTCTTAATTAATTACATAATGTTGGTTGCCATCGTCTTTTTTGACTAGAAAAGACGTCTAACAGAATTGATCGACAGCCTTGCCAAAAGAAAACTTTGCAGGCATCGTAAATTATGAGACTGACTTGTGATCGACGTAAGTACTAATCGATAAACGTCTTATAAAAATGAATTATCAGCGAATCGACTAAATATATCTTAAATGGTTTTGGCCTTGTTAATAATAATTATCGCAAAATAATTAACGATAATTATTATAAGAAGATTTTGCTAGTTATTTTTGATAACATTGTAAATATTGTCATAGGTACGTACGTTAAAGTAAGACTTCCGGCTGGTGACGCTCATTTATCAGTAAATAAATAAAGTAGAGTAGTACTCAACAGTAATTAGCAATATAGACACTACGCATTTCGCGGATTCGTTGTGCAACGTGAATTGCACTTTTTATGATTGGATTTCAGTTTTAAACAGTCACCTGCCACCTCTATCTCGCAGACAAAAACTTTGTTTCAAAACAGCAATTTCAAAATAAAATAGATAATGCTTGTTCTTTTCTCCTAGCAATGGAATAGTTTGGAATGTTTTCAATTGAATTTAATTTAGTTTTTTTAGTAGTTCTCAATAATCTTTATTAGGTACCTTCATGGATTTTCTCTCAAATTCATTGAAGTTATTTTCGTATTGCTTGGTAAGGTTCATCGAGACAAATTCATATTAATTTACCAAATTACACACATTCAGATTATATCTTAGTCCTACAGGTTTCGGCTTAATCATACTTGACCCATATTTTTTGACGTAAACAATATTTACTAATACGTCCTTGGAAATATGTACTTAAGTATACTTAGTTCAGAAGTTGTATACAATGTGGAAGGTTAATGTACACATTATATTGATGATATATTGTGACAATAATTTTACTCTAAATTCTATGGCTACTCAGTCAATTCATATAGAGAGAAACGACAGCCCTAAATGTAGTTTATATTGACAATGTTTTGATACAGTGTTATAATAGAGTAAAGGAATATTGTTATTAGATTCATTCAATTCAACTGATGACAATGAACTTACGTTTTCTTTGATGACACGAGACAATTACAACCTTGTAATGAGAATGACAATACGAGTAATGAGCGTCATTGATCAGCATCGATAAACGTGAAAGATTTTTCGTATTTTACAATTTAACGATGTTATGAAATGAAATAAATTACTTTACAAATCCTAAAAAGGGAAAAATAACCAATTTAGGAGTTGTTTGATTTATCTATCCCAAGCAACATCGACATTATGACGTTAGTGCTTATTTTCCAGGATATATAATATATACGATTTCGGATTATATAATTCCATAAGTAGATCAAATAAAAAATTGTTTGGATGACTCATTATTATACGTGAGTCACGACTTATCAATGTAACAATAAAATTATTATAATTACACCAGTCTGTGCCCACTGGCGACTGATATGATAAGGTAGCTATTCCATGACAAACTTAATGGTAATTCAGTATCGGTTGGGACTTATTATTGCTATTCAAGTACATTATTTAAAAGCGCCCTGATTTTAGTGAAAATACCGTGATTGATAGAAAATGACTAAGTCGACAATGTAGTATCCGTATCAATGAAGATAACCTCTAAATTAGATTGCAATATCTTGACGTATAAAATGTGTACGTCAGTGGCGTTAGATCGATCAAATATTTAATCAAGAGATAAATGAATATAGGTATGCCTTCTTAGAAAGTAATTACCATTTTTGTTACACTAGCAGGTCGTATCAAATTTCAGTTCAAGTATCTTATCTAAGTACCTACAGTGTACCTACTTTTAAATCTTTTTCTCCACCTGTACACTCCCTCTAAAAACGATCTAGCATTTAGCAAGTTTGGGCTCAGATTCTCTAAAATACAATAATTTATTAGTAGAATAAATTCCTTTACACAAACGTCGAAAGCGGTTTATTCAATACTCAACTTAGTCCGAGGTGCCTTTGAAATTGTTTAGAAATCAGTCAAGGGGTGACGTTTGAAAGAAAGATGACTTGCCAAGTATTGACTTGAACGCGGTGAATTTTAAGTCGGAAACTAAAGAGCTTTACATTCACAATTGCTCGTTTCAGTCTGTATTACAAGCAGTTATTTTTATTGTTACTTTTAATTTGATACCATTCGCTGCCACTTAACTTGCATCATAATGAGATATTGTGCGTCGGACGTTACGAAGTGTTTATTACGCAGGCGCGACGTACTGGCGTCGTCGTCGCCGACGGAATTATCTGTATTCCATCATTCGCGTACAGCTTCATAGTTTTGATACAAGTTTGTATCATTGTTGAGTGTCTTGAAGTTAACATAACAAAGGATTGTATTCTGAATAACAACTCAAGTATTTTATCTTATCTCTCGTGTTAAAATAATTTTAAACTCTGCACAGATTCTCCACAAATTCAAAGTAAAGCTAAAGGTGTGCTGCTTCTATGACCATGGCATGTTGAATGAGTACATAGTCGGTCATTGTCACGGACTTTATCGACGCTTCTTTAAACAAAAATGTACATTAAGAGCTAGAGAACACACAAAAGTAAATTGTGAGATATTTTTGTAATGAAGTTCGTACACAATAGCAATTGTTGTGGCGAGAGTTAAATGACCTTGCCAATGCTACGGAACAACTAATTTACCACGCATCGTCGATTTCAGCTGTTTGATGGTACAGGAAATACGTAATACTGGGAGACCGTCCTATTGTACATAAGCTACTCATGTCACCAGAAATGTCGTTCTAGAACTGGATAGCTATATACGCAACCAGAGCTAATGTGACCTTTTGTCCAATAATTCAAAGACTCCAATTTACATGTTATGTAAAAATAAACTTGACATTGATATTCTGTTCTTGATATTAGTTTGAATTTAAATAAATAAAATTAAAAACAATATATTTTAATTCAGTCAGCTACGTGAATTCCATTTTCGTTGTGCATCTTTTTGTATATTTTATTTCTAATTTGGGTTTATGATAGTTATTAATTTTAATAATGGCTGTCAGTTAATGACCATGGTCGTTGTACCAAGCTAGTTTTGGTTCTAAAACGAACGCAATTAGGAAACTCTGTTACGTATATTAAACTATCAAACATACTGACTAGTTCATTTCATATTTTCCAGCAACCTAGAGTGGAGTACTTCATATACAAAGACGACATTCCCGTCGATGACTTGGGGATAACGGCGAAGGAACACGACCAGCACAAATTCACGATCTGGTATAAGAAGAGGAACCTCAAGTCTTACAAGTTGGAGACCAGCGAACCTGCGATTAGGAACGCGTGGGTCGAAGGCATCACCTCACTACTGTGGGAGCAAGCCATGCAGAAAAAAGGTAATACTCTTCAAGAGTTCTATTTTTTCTAATTATTTCGTTGTGATCAACAATCATAGCAGTGGTTGCAATTTGCGGTTTTCGAAAAGTCAATATTAAAATCAATTATTTTTAGTGGTTGCAGTAAAAGAATAGAATATATATATAGCGCGGTTTCGTCTCCGCGCGGCGTGCTTGCATGACCATAATAGAAACGGATTTTGTCGACGGAAGAATAGACAAAATGACAGATTGTGATTGTTTATCTGTCATTTTGTCTATTCTTCCGTCGACAAAACCCGTAGAAAACCCGTTTCTATGGTTGTCATGCTACGTGTGCTGATGTACGAACATAAACGAGACGAACGGAGTATGTAAGGATCGTAGCAGGTGGCGTTTTGTAGTTTCTGCCTACCCCCATGGTTTTTGTATAGAATAGTATATAGAATAGCAATATCTATTTAAAATATCAATTCCAAATAATATTATAATAGAATCAGAGAGCCAAGCAGTGTCAAACGTCGTTGTACTCATAACATTATAAGGCTCACTGTGAGAATCTGGTTTTGCGTGGAAACCTCGCTACAACATGAATGAAAGAACTGGTTGTGTTTGTATTAGCAAGACCGGGACCAGTTGCCATAAGTTATGTATTGGACTTAGTAATTAAATACGATGGTTAAACGATACGAAGAAGAAAAGAAAAGGTTTTCCGAAAGAAACATTTGAAAGATGAACCAAGTTTATCTAAAACCGAAAATTAGTTTTCAACAACATGCTTAGACCTGTATGTACCTACAATTGTACCACTGCTGTAACTAGGCCTTATTTTATCTCTATCAACACTTGCAATAATATGACTGAAATATCATATTACCCATCTAGATAATGTGGCATTGTTTTGGGGCAATTTATCAGCATTGGTTAAAATGTAGATGTTGTTCAACGATTAGTAACGATACGCGACCATCAATATCAGCACACATTGATAAGAGCACTGCGTTGAAACAATGCACTGACTAATGATGCAATTTTAAGCACCCACTATTGTGTGATGAGCTATAACATTCAAATTACATTTATAATGTCTGACTATACTACGTTGTTTGGTTAGAAAATCCACTTGTGGACTTTATTTTGTTCCATTCCGTCATGATGTGGTAAAGAGCACTCGTAAATATTGTACTTGTCTCCATACTTCATTATTGTAGGTACATCATTGCAGAAGTTGGTTGCGAAAACAAAACACGTTCAATAGTAAACATTTAAAAGATGAGTGTAGCATCTAGCAACGCAGTAGGGTGTGACAAAGCCAGTCCGTCCTAAGTCGATAGAATTATATCATCTTTCAAACATTGCGTACGTCTGTGTAACGCTATATTGACCATGTATATTTCTGTCAGTAGAAAGCATTTATATCTACAGAAGCAATTGGTAACAAAACCATCTTTAAATTAATGATCGATGGAGCTTATTTTATTAGTTCGGTAACCCATCTCCATCGATGAACATGCTACGATCACGTGATGTTTTGATATCTATTAATGTCATCATAAATGTAATATCGATTGATATTACTATACTCACATCTTCCATTGAACATTCGTTTCCAGTCATCATGACCAACATAATAAACGGTACTATTTAGATAAGTCACATTAACGTTAACTTAGAGCCCATTTCTCACAAAGAAATTCGTTGAGTCCATGTGGCACGCACGCTGAACCAAACTAATTCCCGCATAGTTAATGCGAACAAACTTTTTAATTGATCGTCATCTGCTCCCCGTATTATACGTGACGGAAGGAGCGGGGTTCTTTATCACAGGCTGACGCACGCGGGGTCGACGACACACTTTTTTATTGGACACTCGTTGGCAAGTTGCATGTGCACTGCGTTGCGTCTCGTCTGTGGGAACGCCAGGAACTCGACGTTTTTCTTTGACGCCGTTGTTTTGTAAATGCAAACGAATATGCAACGATCGCACTGTTTGCTGGTTTACGCCAAACAAAATTAAGTATCGGTTGTACACTTAACAACAAGTTTCACACGTTCCTACGATCCTTATCTTCGTATTCTTTATTCCTCTTTGAAGAACGTCTGTATTATCTAACTTGAATAACCTTTCCTTACGGATAATTATATAGGAGTATCACAAGGGAATGCTGCGACTAAAGTACGATCGTTTTGAACTCTCGCTGTTACAATGCCACATTTCTCGCTGAGATTACACCGATAAGCGTAAACTGGTGTTTAAATCTTTCTAGTAACGCGTATCTTTGTTACGCAGAGCTATTTAGCGACAATTGCTATTTCCTCAAGTGCACAATGGGCTTTTGTCTATTGCGAAATAGACAAACATCGAGTCAGTCTGGATGGTTGATGTATACATATGCGGATCATGTGCGTTGTGACCGAGACAGTGGAGTTTTATTGTTCTCTTGTCGGAGTTCATTTTGCGTCATTACGCGAACATTATCGACTGAGGTGACGGGCATTCGATCGAGTTCTATTTATTGTCTAACAGTCGAGTTTATTGATGATAGTGTAGTTTGAGCTGCCTCTCCTGCCGGCCGATGTCCGCTATTATTGAATTTTGGTTTAACAACAAGATCGTCGGTTCTCACAGCTTCTATCCGATACTTAGTATAGATGTTTATATGTTTTGATTCTGCGATTACATTGAACAAAGTATATTGGGCGCAACTTAACGTTCACATAGACTTGAGATTCTAGATTGAACTTTTCATCATGCTTATCTAAATGCAATATTTTTTATGGATTCTAAAGTATATTTTGCTTTAATAATATTCAGACGAAGACTACAATTTTCGCGATTATTTTAAGTATATAATTTATATTATAAGTAGGTAGTTTATAGTATAGTAGGTATTCAAATATCCATATATATCCTACGCGAATATAATCATAACATAAATTATTTCTGTGAACGCTAAGTTTTTTATTTAAGATTGCTTTGTATCATAAGTTTATGACGATCATCCGTCGATCCATCGATCCATCGATCAACGACATACCCAAGGCGTTGACACAGTCGATTAGCAAACCATACTGAGTAGTCATGCATATTTACTTAACAAACTTCAATTGTATTACAGAAATCGTTATATGTATTATTCTGAATCGGCTATGAACGTTTTCGCAGAATCGTAGGCTTTATCTGTGTTGTTATCAGCTTCGCTAACGCAGTCAGGTGTAGCTTAACAGAGATAGCAGCGGTGCCTTATTATAAATCACATTCTAAAACTGTTGTTGTATCGATAGTCGTGAATACGACGCTAATATAAGGCCAATAAAGTTTATCTTTTTTGTACTTACTCCACTTGACTTGATCACAAGAATTTCTTGTACCTTCTCTTGTAGCACCCGCTACAAGAGAAGCTACTAGAAATTCTTGTGATCTGTAGTTCGTGGGATTCATGGTTACCAGGAGACTTCAGAATTGAAATGTTTCTGTGATGACTATAATATTTATCATAATATTCTTAATGATAACCCAACTCATTAACGTGATAAATAGTACATTAACACAACTTAGAAATTCATGACATACCGATAAATTATCTGAAATATGCCATCGATGTGTAATGTAATGTTTTCGGTCAATATATATTGGTACCTATTTATTGTAGATAATGTACATAGTTTAGATATTATTGTCAAACAAAACTGTTTAATCTCGACGTTCATTCTCCATTATCAAAATCTATTTTTATTTTACTTTGTTACGACGAACTTAAAGGTAAAGAAGAAAAGTTATTTAAATAAGATTCATCTAAATTATTTAAACGTCGACAATCGCTTCAGTTTTGTTTTGACAAACGAGATGTCATTAATGTCTCATCGGAGGAAGTTGGGAGATCAAAATGTATAAACGTTGTCGTCATAAATTCAAATATTTCGTGCCATTTACACCGTATATTTCTTTCTTATAAATATTTGAAAGTTTTATGTAATTTGTAACCCTATCCTTACAGAAACTTGTAAATGTGAATATGCTAGCTGTAAGTTTCCCGAATAGAATAAAATAAAACAAGTTATACCCTATTATGGTGCCTAATAAGCTGGGTACTGTTATTGGCGTAATGGTAGAATTAGACTACGAGTTACTGCCAGACATCTCAATAGACAGTACTTATTTCTAATATTACATCATTCACGGTTTTCAGAACTCCTTCTTCAGCAGAGAAACAAAAGAATATCGATGGTGTCCATGAACAGCGAAGAGTCAGTGGAATCAGAGAGGAACGAAAATGACAAATGTAAGCACAAACACATTTTTACAAGCATCACTAACAATAATATGTCTTTTTATCACGATAAGGAGTTTCGCACATCGGACTTTAGACGTCGCGGAGCTAATGTAGATAGTACATGCCTAACACCCGGTTTCTGAATAGAGAACTTGTCAAACTCTACTTTAGCATTACTTTAGGTTTTAGGGGTATGAGGAACAGGGTGTTCACTCATCCACCATAGAAAAGGGAGGATCCCCCGACCAGACGGGTGTTGTGTCTGGCGGGCCGACTGCCTGACTGTTGATATCGGATAGTCTATGTCATATATGTCGTTCGCGCGGTAAACTCTAATTGCGCGATGCAGGATTTGTGTGACGTCATGCCTTTGATGCGTAGTTCGTATGTGGCGGTGTAACCGCTACATCACTCCCCTCCGGAGACCGAAGGTCGATAGTGGGCTGAGTCTTGTATCTTGCGATGCTTCACAGTACCAGTGGAGGTTCCAGTGAGTCGGAACCGGGTGCCGCATAGTTAGCGGTGAGTCGGAACTGTCTGCGGTGATTTATCTTTGATGCGTAGTTCGTATGTGGCGGTGTAACCGCTACAAGGTGACAACCGGCGAAATTCAATATTTCTTTGCAATGCGAAAAGGCAAGATAACTAATTTTACACATTGGACTACATTGAAGGCATCACATAAGTAGTGATAAAGTAGACTTTGACCGGTTCTTAACTTCAATTTCTCAATTCAGAAACCAGTGTATAATACATTGGTTGTTAAGTCAGTGTGTCACGGATTTTGTCGCATCATTTGTGACATATTACGTCACAGTAGCGCATGCTAGGTATCGCTTTGCATACCGCAATAAGTGTGTCAGGACTGTCAAGTCTAAAACGTACTCACGTATTAGGTATGGATTTATAGAACACCAAGTTTATAACTGTAATCCAACCTGTGTTGTATTCAATCCGTGTTACCCAATTTTATTGTGATTGATTTGATATATCTAAAGAAAATTACGTGATGATATTTGAGCCGTGTATAGTTGCAACAGGTATAGCTCCTTGGAAAATGATGCAATATAATAAATAAAATGTTGGTATTGTTGTCGGCATCAAATGTTATGTCTTGACAAAGAAGTCAAATGACGCATAGGGAATTACACAAAACAACAACATATTTCAATCTACAACTAATCATTTTTGTATATTTTTGTTAAAATGCTGTCGTCCAAATCCTTCTAGAATTCAGAAATTCTAAAATATTCTCCTGTTTGTAAATGTTGTAAATGACACTGAACCGTATCTAGCCGTAAATATGGCACATCGAGTATTAGAAAAAGTTCTCCTTTCTAGTGCGTCGTCTGTATCACGCATATCTGTGTGACTCTATCTTTCTGAAGCTCGATGTGACATATTAAAGATCTATCCACACATATCAGGGCCGTCCCCGGGACGTGCACCGTCAGGCCGTTTGTCCACCGCACCGTGAACGGGACGTCAACGAGAACGAGATGACGACGCTGAAGTAGCGACAGTACATTTACTATAGCCGCGTAATCTTGTTTCTATGTAACGTCTCGTTCACGGAGCGGAGGCTCAAATAATATCGGTGTGTAAGTACATTTTACTAACTCGTTCACACACGTCCATGTCATGAGCTTTAGTGCCCTGTGTGTGCCACGGCCCTGTCTCGTTCGGGCACGGCCCTGATATGTATGGCTGGACCTTAACTCCCGGGTACTGTGTGTCACCAACTACACTGAGTATCAATTTACCATCTTTGCTGCAGGTCTGTTAGATGGTTACGTTCTCGTGAAGTTGCACCAATGAATTGCTTTGTAGGTCAGTAAAGTTTAGGCACGCTTCCAAACATTACACGTTATATCTGCTCAGCTTTCATTTTCTTTGCCTTCGCTTTTGTGGATTGACGGGACAACGGGAAACTATAATTTAACAATATAATAATGTTGACTTAAATATTGTTTGACACAATATTGGATTTTTTTAAATTAAAGAATCTAAAGTAGATTATTAAATAAGCAAATATTAATACCCATTAATACCTTACTATAAAGAAGGGGACAAAAAATTTGGTCTATTTTGCAGTCCTGGGGGTCTACTTCCTAAGCGAAGTTGGTAGTTTCGGCCGAAGTTACGGACGCTCCCCTCTCAGTCTCACTCACGCTATGTCTGTAAGCGAGGCGGAGATCAATGTGCTGAAACTTCGGCCGAACCTACAAACTTCGCTTAGAAAGTAGACCCCCTGCTATCTAATTGCGTAAACATTTTCGGTAAACGATTAAGACTAATCAGTTTTATTTAGACCGTTCAACAACGTTCATTGCGTTATTTACGTTGTTGAGCAGATTATTTTTCCAACTTATGAAGCAATGGATTAGCAATATCTTTCAAAATGATTCAGATTGTGATTGATCGTGTATAACGCAATTAGGGTGCAACTTTGACTGAAGTTGAAATAAAGCTAAGGACCAAAATATCTTGTTTGTAACAGTAGAATAGACAGTAGTAGTAGTAGCATGAAGTATTGTAGTTAATAGTTAGTGTATGTCTATGTATACCTGCGTAGATCTTGGAGTTAGTTTTGTACAGAGAACAGTTTCTGCATAACTTGTCTTGAAGAGGTTCCAATAGGCCAATGAATATAAGAGAGATTCAGAAAACCTGTGATCACATATTCCTATTTTACCTGTACTGTAAATCCTAGCACCCAAATTCGACATTTCTTAACACTTGAATTATTGAACGGCCTAAGCTATCGCCTTCAAATATTTATAGGTCTAGAAGTGGTCCAGTGTAAAGCTTACTTTAGGCGACATCCCTTCCAGCCTTCGAATAAAACTGACATCTTTTCCCACTTAGCTTACTTTACATTTGGCTATAGTTTGTTCATTGTATGGATTGTTTTTATTAGATTACTTCGCAAAGGGTTCACTTTCTTCATTCTTGGTGGCAGTTGCTGGGTTTACTGATCTATTTTAATTAACAATCCTCTTGTATTTTTTTTCATATCATGTTTATTTAGATGTAAATAAATAGAGTAATTTGTTAATTCCAGATAATTCTCTGCGAGGAGTGCCCGGAGAGTGCAAGAGATTAGGAATAGTAGATAAAAAAGTAAGAAGAACCACCTGGTACTGCGAGTGAGTCCCACCTGGTAACACTACTGATTCACTCAACTTTCCTGCATAAGGAATAGGACTAATTTCCCGACATCGCACGACGGGGGAATGTGTTTTTGAATGTGCCAATGTTGCTCAAAAATAAATGAACAAATTTTTATGAAGTGTAATAAAAATATAGTCAGAATTTTTAAGAAAAATATTTAAAATTTCTGATCGACTGATACAGATACCATTGAATCCTTGTAGTCGGGATTGTAAACTTAATGATCACAATTATTTTAATGTAATATATAAACGTGCTTTTGTACGATACGATTAAACGTTATGTTGATAATAATTTTAAAATAAATAACAAAGAAAAGGAAAAATAAATACATTTTTGTAATATCCGAGAAAAGTCGAACTTTTCTTGTAAGTCTTAGTAAAGAATTCAGCAATAGTATATTTAAATTCAAAGAGTACAGGAGGAAAACTTAATACTATAGTGTAGTAGATAAATAAATCCAAAGAAAGATTTTATGGATAGAATAAAATTAATGCTCTAAAATTGTTACTTAAGATTTATTGAAAATAGCAAAACGAGAGCAGAACTCTTGCAGGATATAATATATAGCCAAAGCATCGCAATAGAAATTTTACGATATGTACGAGAAATGTGATAAAACGTTATTCGAAAATGTATTATATTTTACGTTATTATGGTAATTTCAGTCATTATTTTATGGGACGTATATTGTTACAGTGTTATTTAGTGTTATCTTTTTTTGTAAATAAGTATTATTGTATCAATAAATAAATGTATATCGTCCGATGTAAAGTGAATAATGTAAATGTTAAATTAATTACACATATTAAATAAATGTATTATTTTTATCATGTGAACATATTTTATTTTGGAATTGAAAGTTCATTCCAAAACACTTTTGCTATTGCGAAGTATTTGTTTATAATACCTGCTTCATTTATTTAGAGTGTAGGTTGGTACCTATGTAAATAACACCTAACAGGTCTTTTTATTAGCAAATTGATTTTCTATTCAAAATATCAAGTTATAGCCAAGCGATAATAGCTCAAATTAATCATGACTAAAATTTCCGGACAGTTCGGTGTCGGATGGCTTTACAGCTCTCTGAAACTGACATTAAATATCTTCTGTTTTCTGATAATGTCAGCTGAAATCCTTCTGTGGACATTAATGGGTGTTGCTACCTTTTAAATCTAAATCTTTGCTCGTGAGCTTAATAAAGTGTAATAGTAAGTAGGTAGTAGGAGTAGATAATAAACAGCAGAAGCAGCAGTTTTCTTCGACGTGGATCAAATGTGCACCATGCAGAGCGTATATAAGCGCAGTGCAGTTCATTGCTGCAATTATATCAACAGGGTTATATTTAGTAAGTTTTGCATACCTACCTAATGTATTAGCTAGTTATACCATTACATAGATTTTTTACTTTAAAATGAATTGAAAATTTTATCTGCATGCAATCTCCATCTCTTTAAAACAATCTCATTAGTCGTAAAAACGTAAAATGAAGTAATGAAACACATTTACCTGAAATCCGCAATGCGAAAAATTATGGCTACGGCTGCGAAGTGGGGCGGAATATTCTACCTGAAGGCTAAATTTTATTGCCCCGCGCTGTTTTCGAACAATTGCATTAATAGTGTATCAACGGAGCGCCTCGCCGACTTCTTTACGGCTATGGAGTCGGTGCCGGAATACAATTAAAGTTTTAATATTTTAACACCGTGAAATCACAATTTGAACTGGAGCCGTGAACACCACTGGCATAATTAAATACATAAAATAAACTAATTTTCATGCTCACTTGCTATGTGTTTTCTTGTATTCTTCACTAGTAAAATCCTGGTTTGCTGCTTACTTGTTTTAGATATGATATGCCAAATAAGTTTTGAAGAGATAAACTCCAGGACTGGTAGACAAAAAAACAAAAATCTTTAACAGTCTACCGTGAAGCTCTCATGCACAATGTATCAAAGCTGCGTATTTTCCCAAGCAACCATTTTCACAAAAAACACAACCAAACGCGGTGGTTCACTAGCTCTACCAAAAGGAGAAAATCATTTTTTTTTATTTGAAGCGGACGTTTATCTATCATACTATAAAATTAGCAAAGAAAAGACAATTTATCAAGAAACTTTATTTAGCCAACTACGATTGTCGCTGAAAATTGGCTCGTTGGTACAAGTATACAATTCTTATTATTTTTTTTGTGTTCCAAACAGCAGTTTCGTACAAAGAGCAAAATGACGTCTCAGCGGATGGGGTGGTTTACTGCGCCATTTCTCTGAGACCGACTTGTTTCGACAGGAGTTCTTTGGCGGCGTCTTTAACACTCCCTCGAGGGTTCATTTATATATTCGCAACACGGAGCCGGCAATAAAACTGCGTTATCCTGGTCATTATTTAGTCATCGCCCGGCCTCCTCGCCTACTCTAGGAAAATAAAATGCATTCGAATGACTCTTGTATGTACGGTGCAACTTCATGCACCATCAATGTGCCGTGGCTCGTAACTTTGTTTATGATCTTTGTATTGAAACAGTTTTATTATGAAATCGTGAAAAATAATTTGGCAGTTTAAAAATATTATTTTTATTATTAAATGTGTTTAATTAAAAGCGCTTTTGTATATTTACTTCTCGTATACTACAATCACGATTCAAATCCATCTTTCAAATTTCTTCTTATAAGTTTTTGTGTTGTGTACTAAATCCAGACTTATCGTAACATTATCGAGAATCGTTAGTTAGGGGACTGGTCACGGCCAGTTAAGAGCAAGCCATTTTATGAGGTGGCTCTGGGCGTCGCCGCTAAATCTCCTTATTTATCCGGGAAAACATAAACCGAGGTCTCAGTAAAAATTAATTGGCTCCCACGCTCTTGGCACATTAACTATTTCAGGGTTTATTGTTTTACGTGTTGTTTTGTAGCTCATATTGATTTCTAGTAGTACAACATTATTCACTCCAGCTCCAATATTTAGAACAACTTCATTTTATATTTCATTCTTGCACAGAACTGGAGCCTGAATTATTCAAGACCTGGCACTGTGTGTCATATAGATAATCTTCAGAGCATGTGTTATCCAGACTACTTTGCTTTTTATTTTTATGACGGGACCAAATTTGGCGTGTTGCTGAAACGACGGATCATAACCGTTGGACACAGCAACTGTTTGCAATCCTATCCGTAAACCAGGCATTGTTTTGTTCACACACAGTTCGAGGTTAGTGTGAATACCAACTTTAGAGCTTTGGGGTTAAGGAATGTTTTCGTGTTTGTATTATCATTGTTGTGGTTGCATCCATTGGGACCTCTCCTTACTCACGCGTGGCGATTTTGTTTTAGTCGCTATAAAAAGAGCTTGCTTTCACCTGGCACTTCTTACAGCGCAGCTTGCGGTACGAGCGGACACACTTCATTAAGGACTCCGTATTTGTTGCGTAATAAAACTTTGTAGTTTTTTATTCGAGTTCTTTTCGCCAGACAGAAAAATGACTTTCGCAGTGTTTGAAAATAACCTTCGATCCCGACAAAAGGAAATGAAAAGGAATGTTTTTAGAATAAAACAGAAGAATATTTTGTTTAGTTATCCAGTTTAAATTCGTGCTTACACGACATGTTTCATATAGGAAGGAACGCAACAATGAGCATGGAGTACAGATCGCACATGCGGCCACTCGGTGCGTTGCCAACTACAACAGATGAGATTGGAGGCACTCCAGAACTATGCACCTGTATGCTGATACAGACATCAACTTCTTGATATTTTATCCAAACATTTAGTATCGATGTCATCGGAAATATTTTATTGATATTTTACTCAGTTCGTTCGCAAAGTCTTTTAATATTGGATCTATCTGAATGAAGGCACGGGATTTTATTTGCTTGGAAAAAAAAGTGTTCTCTCTAGCCAAATTTCGCCGAGCCGAGGTTAAGGTACATATTTTTATGTATTCGGCCGTAAACTTGGAGTATAGTTTTATGGATATGTTTTTCAAAGTGCGACGAGTTTTAAGAGGGATTTCTTTTTTCGGGAACAAGGCTGTCGGTCGTATCATAAAGCCTTTTTGTATCCACATCGGCAAATTACGTGGGCGTGTCCAGTTAGTCAGGTGTCGTTGTTTAGACACCATATCACAGGCTGCAGTGATCCATTGCGATGGCCGCGTAATCCCGGCTAGAGGCTTTGTCTCACGTCCAGCTTACTTTTATTACCGTGCCTGCATCGCGAAATAAAACAAAATTGGCGGGAATTTATGGGCCACAGCCCCAGCATGGCTAGTGGGGTGGAAAGTTTTCAATTTGAAACGAATAACTTGTTTGTCTCATGTAATAAGGAGGGTTTTGCAGCGGGTAATATGGGGCTGCAATGACTGTCGCGGGCTTCCTTAAAACTACTTTCTTGGTTTTATTACCTAAGTGCTGTGGGTGGGTGTAACTCTTGAAGGTGTGTGTTTATATAGTGGTTACAATGTTCGCCATAAAACTACACCTACTGGCAATAAGCTGATCGGAATTTGGGTGGAGTAGTTGCTTACATAGTGGAGTATTTCTGATAGAAAATGGTTTTAAGAACTCAATATAAGTTAAAGTTTCATAGTCTTACCTTCCATAATTTCGCATGAACATTTTTGTCATGAATTAAAAAGGAAACGAAATTCGAACCACCTTCTGCCATAATTTAGAACAAAAAATCCTCACATATAATTTATTTGAACTCCCATACATCCAGTAACAAGCAGGCTTCGTTATCACCAACGGGCGCTGCACGTACAATGCCATTGTGGCGCCTCCCGCTACTTCCGCGACGTTTACCGACCATAACGTTTCTTCTGCCAGCAAATTGAATGTTAAAGCATGTTACCTGCCCCTAACTGAATAAGTTATGAGCTCCGAGCTATTGGTAATGAAACTTGAATGACCTCGGGCGTGTAAACCGCCTGTAGGATGGAATTTCCGTGTTTACACGACTACGCCAACAGTTTATTCTGTTGCGCTAACTACCACTTCCGAATATACCGTTTTAAACGAGCCAAAGATATTGTTTCGGTATGAAAATCAAACATTTCAAATATTGTACTCTCGAGGGGCTAACTTTTGTTTTGCAAATAAATCTGACAACTTTTTTCGGGATTTATCGATTATTTTGTTTGGTCTGCTAATTTTGTTTTTATTTGTTTAGTTTTTATGCTTTTCCCAAATGGTTTTAGTTTTAAAAGAGAGTTAGTTTTTATTTTGATACAGGTTTATAAAAGCGGTGCTTGAAGATCTAATTTTACATTTACTACTTCAGAGAGTGTACTTTTGCAACCCAGACGTGACGTTATCATGGCACTAAACACAAGGTTTTATTATTGTTTACTTCATGGAACTGTTTAACTTGACTGAATATACTTCAAAGCGGTGCGAATGAACCATTATTTAAACTCAGTCTAGATTTTGAGAACTTCCCCAGAACTGACAATGAGTTGTATGAATAAATTTTTCTGCGACATTTAACACAGTAAGTAAATCCAACGCGCGGTTCCGGGGAAGATTTTTCTAGGAACAATAGGATTGGGTAAACAAACCAAACTGAATAAATTTCTCGGAGAAGCAAGTCTCACCTAAAGTTTGCGAAGAATGCCAGTTACTCAGTTAGTCTCGATCCTAGCCAGCCAGTAGAACTTTCTATTTTTCGATTGCTCGTGTTACTGAGTTGGCAAATGTAGTTTAGCTAGTAGTTCACGCTGTCGCCGCTTCACAACTGAATTTCATTGCTAACTTGTTTTGCATTGTGTTGCTATAAGTAGAAGTTGGTCACAATTCAATATATTATTACACACTCTATGCAGGTCTTCTCTTGGGAAAGCTTTTATTAAATTCTGCCCAATAGAAAATTTCTTATTTTCAAACGTAAGTAGAATAAATAATGACGATCTTTTAGTTATTTTTAGTAAGTATCTGCAAAGTTGGGCAGTATTCGGAAGTTTTACAACAATCGTTCTTCATCATCATCATCATCATTTCAGCCGAAAGACGTCCACTGTTGGACATAGGCCTGCCCCAAGCACCGCCACTTCAACCGATTCTGTGGCCCGCATCCAGCGGTTTCCTGCGGCCTTCACCAGGTCATCGGTCCATCTTGTGGGAGGTCTTCCGGTACGCGGTCGGCACTCCAGAACCTTTCTGTCCCATCGGTCATCTGTTCTGCGAGCAATGTTTGGCAATTCTTCGGGCTATGTCGTTTACCTTGGTTCTCCTGCGGATCTCTTAATTTCTGATTCGATCACGAGGGAAACTCCAAGCATGGCCCTTTGGGTGACTTTTAGCCTTCTGATAATGCCCATTGTGAGCGACCACGTTTCAGTGCCATAAGTCACTGGAAACACGCACTTTCGTCTTGAGACACTGCGGTATGTGGGACGAAAAGATATTGCGTAGCTTTCCGAACGATGCCCAGCCAAGTCGGATTCGAAGATTGACCTCTTTCTCGAAGTTGGTCCTACCTAGCTGGACAGTTTGTTCTAGGTAAACATACTCGTCCACAACTTCAAGCGTAGCATCTCCGATCTTCATGAGAGTGGGTCTTACATGGGCATTTGATATGACCTTTGTCGTGTCCATGTTTATTTTAAGACCCAGTCTTTCAGAGGCTCTACTGAGGTCATCGAGTCATGATAACTATGTCGACGGCAATCCAAAGGTTAGAGATATACTCGCCATTGACGTTGATACCTAGCCTTTTCCAGTCCAGAAACTTGTAGTAGCCGTGTAGCAGTGAACAGTTTCGGAGAGATAACGTCTCCCTGTCTCACACTTCGTCGCAGAAGGATTCGGTCGGTTTCGAGGTCTGGTCGTGGGGTCGGATTAACATAATGGCGTTTTTGTACAGACACTTTTGCACCTTGATGTTCCGATAGTCGATCTGGCACCGTTGAAGAGACTGCAGTACAGCCTACGTTTCAATCGAATCGAAGGGAATAGACAATCTTTTCCATAGATCTAATCCATTAAATCACTGATTAGTACATTCTGGAATGTATGTAGCAGCCATTACCTGGTTTCTTATAATAGTATCTATGACCAATGTTTTCAAGGTGCAATTTATAATAGGTAGTTTTATTTTCAAGTTGGCCTGAATTCTTTAGAGGCCAAAGCAGGCATAAAAATCAGATTTATAGCATTCAAACAATAAAATGGTCACAGTTAACAGCCTAACTGCATTATAACTAGTTCAGAGCACTTTAAGGCTGTGTTCGAATAATTTGTTAATTTATTTAGAAACTGCTGTGTTGGCTATATTTAGAATAACTGTAGTAATAATGTGTCTTGTAGAAACAGGCCGTTCTTGCAGGGGTTGTCGAGACAATGTTCTTGCGTCATTAGTAACGTCTCAGGCGGCGATTATCAAAGCAATCAGCCGATCTGCAAACTGTTACCATCCAACTGTCTGGCAATAGGGCTAGCGGCCTCTGTCGATGTTTTTTTTTCAATCTTCTTTCGGTACGATATCGAGCTGCGCTGCGATACTGGAATTGAATTGACATTAGTGTTTTCTGGAAACGAATTTAAATGTTATTGTTATTTGAATCGACATGAAAAAGATTCGTAACAAATCAATCTGTTTTCGAGCACGTAATAAAATATTTGTAGATTGTTGATTTTGTATTGTAAATGTCTCTAGAGGAAACTAGTTCGTTTCAAATAGATATTGTGATTGCAAAAAGATTTCACGCGCAGACTATTTTTCGTACTTGTATCGATAGTTTTGTAATTCTCTTATAAACATCACTAAGGCAATTGACGAGTGTTTGCTCGAGTTTGAGCGGCTGCGGCGCTGGGCGGGCGGAAGTGGTCGAGGGCTGTTCCTAGTTTAACTGTTGCGTCACTTGATTGTCGCCGCCGACCGGCGCCAAGTACTCTTACTGAATTCAGCCCCACGATTCACAACCCGTTTATATTTATTCTTTTAATACAGAACTTACGTTGAATTGTTGAAACAGCACTTATAAAAGTTAAAATGACATCAAGCCCGCCAGCAGGAGTCAAAATGAATGGTAAAATTCCACTTTTTGTATTTTTTCCTGACGAATCCAAAGCCGATCTGTCTGTTGATTTAAAGACCCGAGCTCTTGTAATTTAATACCAATATCGAATTACAGGCAATCGACTTAACATCTCACATTTACATACTAAATAAAAGAAGGTAGATATTAGAAGATTAGGGAGTTAAGTGGTGAAAATCGGGACAGTAAAAGTGATTTACATTTAACTGAGAGCGAGGAATATATACTTCGAATTACTAAAGCAATTCGGTGCTTAATTCGTAGGCCAGCCAAGAAAGATGGGCGGCCAACGCTCCCGGCGCGCCCGGCACCCGACTTTAATTACAACGCAGGTTTATTCACTCTAATTTCGGGAATTTTGCATTCCCCGCGCGAACCGCGGAAGGGTCAGAGTAAAAGAAAATGACATTCGTTATTCTATTACGTTAGGCAAAGGAGCAAAGAAGAGCTCTGTAGGCACTGGTAATTACTTTTGTGTTGGTATTATATCAACAGGATCTGTTTTGGTAATAGTAATCAGTAGCGGGAGTGGGTCCGGCCATTGTGTCGCGGATAGACCGCCCCGCCATGCGGAACGAGAAGATTGTTCCTTTTTGTTGTTACTCATGCCTCTCTGCAATCAGATAAAGGAGTCCACGATTTACGTAGACGTAGTTTTGTGACTTTTGGTGAAGTATTGTCGTATTTATGTTTGATGTTTTTGGAGTAAAAGTAGCTAAGATGTTATACAGCGCTGTGTTCAATGAATTAACCTTAACCGACTAAGGGAAATATTCGTTTTAAGACTGAAAATGTACTTGCCTTAAAACTTTTGTTCGTCAATTCGTACAAGACATAATTATTGTAAGTTTTGGGCCATTAATGGTTGTTCGTAGAGCAAGTTTGAGTCGTATGTAGGTCAAGAGCTGTGTAATGTGCGCGTGCGCCTGTGGCCGGGCGCCTGTGGGGCGGTGCGTCGGCCGAACTGCTCAAACGGGCGAAGTTTTCTCCTCTCGGTCGTTACGAGGCGCGAATTGCCCGCGTTACAATTACTGCGCGGCCCGCCATATTTATGCCAGCGGTAACCAAATTGCCCGATATTATTCCATCCCATTGAGTGCGAAAAGCGCAAATTAAACCGATTTTATATTGGACGATTTTCCTCCAGAGCGGGGTCGAGATATGTTCGTTGTTAGATAAGAAGCCGAGAAGATTGCGTTATGAAATAAGAAAGGAATTGCACGTTATAAAGAGTTGCTTTCGAATAAATACACCGCCGCGGTGCTTGGTGCGTTTTTGATTGCGATTAATTTTGTTGACGGTAGGGGTTTGTTAATAAGCAATATCTAAAGCTGTTGATTAAATATGCAATGGTTTTGTGTTTAGATACCAATAAACACGGGTATCGAGGAATTTTGAGCTCACAAATACTTATCCCGTAGCCATTCTGCAGGTATTTCACCTGTTCAAGTGTATTTTATTCGATACGGAGTTGCGATCAATCTGGGGATGTAATAGCGGCGTGTGACCTAGCCGGCGCCACCCGGACGACGCATATTACTTTACTATTTTAAAATAATAGAACCTAATAAAGTTAAGTTTATTTCTGTAAAAAAATGTAGTTACTACTGCTACTGGTACTTGGCGATAGATGGTGTTAAATTCAGTTAAGGAAAGACTTTTATTTTAAGTTAATAAATATGTTTACTTTATTCATATGTAAATAAGTTAAGACTGGCTCTGCTTCGGCATCCCTTCTCATAAAAATACCTCGCTGCTGGCTGTAGAACAGGTTATTTTATTACACTGTTATAAAAAAACATTATATTTTAAAAAGTTTTACGTCTTTGTTGTTCTTTAGTTAAGAGCGAAATTTGATTATGTTTAAATAAAAGTAGACATCGTCAGCTTGTACGAGCGGGCTCCGGTCGTCGAATAAACCGCGAAACACTAGTAAAATTTTACAACTGAGTTGCTCCCCGCTTTTCGCATAAGCGAACTGTTAGAAGAAAATGGAAAAGCAACCGAAAGATATATCTCTGAGGGGCCCAGATATTTGGGAAACTATATAGCCTAATGAAAGCGAACGAGGGCGGCCGGGCGCTAACAACTAATTGGCTATTCCGAAAACTCATTTGAACACAAAATGGATTCTGTATTTAAATTTCAGCATTCCGTAAAACAACGGCGAAAGTTAAATGCATAAGGCATTTTGGTTTCCATGGATTTACTTGCCATTTATCGGTCGGATTACTTCGACTTTTTCGGTGAAGCTCCAGCGCATGTACGACAACGTAAACGACCTACGTTCATAATTCTACTGTATTTTTTATTAAATGTTTTTCATTAGATACTACCTAACCTATCTATAAGTATATGGTTTGTGACCAAGTCCTCACCATAGCTCTCTAATATTGGAAAATATCGCTTAATTCGAACTCGAAATTGAGTTGGTCCGATGTCATCATTATTCAGCAGCACAGGGAAGGTACATTCGAGCTGCTTCTGGGAAATCCAACGTCTGGCTCGGCTAATGACGGCTGCGCTCTGAATACTGAGCAGCCAGCCTCCCACATGGACCACCTACCATTCTATAAACATCCATCTAACTCCAACGACTCTGCTCCAACTTATGACAAATACTTCCAATATTCCTCCTTAGAAACGGAAGCACAACTAAAAGTTATTATAAATCAAATAGTTCACTTTCTCTGTCGGGTTAAATTGTGTTTTGTTTAAGTCTCTCGTTCCGCGTGCGTCTGCTCGGGTGGCTCGCGACATATTGTCTGAGAACTCCGCCGACGCCTCTCCAATAAATAAGCAGGTCACATATTGAAGGGGGCAAAGGGGGAATACAATTGTAACTTTCCTACTCCGGCTTACGGGAAGGCAAAAGTTTAAAAAATACAAGTTTCCTTGCCCCTGGCTCGCGGGCACGCATGACAACGTTCGCACGTACGCGCCCGACGAGCCTCGCGCGTCTCTTTAAATATGTTTTACTTACCTTAAAAGAAATGGAACGTAATTACTCCTTCAGGAAAAAAACTGAAAAATGAGTTCCGAAACGTATTATCATTGGTATGCGGTAACCATCCCCGATGGCCATCCCCCGTAACGTTAGTCGGAATAAGAATGAGAATCCATTAAAATATCCAAAGATTTAGTGCATGACAAGCAGCTACTCTGTCAGAAGTCCTTTCTCCACGAAAAAAAATGAGCTTATATTTGGATGATCCTTTCAATAATTTAACGGCGATGCGAACAAAAGCGGTTTGAAATCGAAGCTTATAAAGGCCGATGTTAAGTGATCGATCAGGGGTAAAAGTTGTTAATCTTGTCTCGCGCCGCCAAAGTCCCGGTCGGTAAGTTCTGAATATTACTTAAAGAGAGCGACACAACAAGCAATTAGTATGCAGCAGGGCCGCGTTACATTTTTTCACATTATGCTAAGTCCCGAAGAGAAACTGTAGGAAGTCCAAGGGGTGGGAGGGGTTCACTCCAGCGATTCCCAATAATTCATTAGAGAGACCGTCGTCACGGGGTACGAATTAAAATTAATGATTCGCGAGGACAGCAGCCGCCTTCGAAGGATCTCATTGTATTATCTAGTCACTTTTTATCTGCAGAGATAATTTAAACTTGCCTTCTAACAGGTGTCGCAACGATTTTTCTGTATTAGCGATTTTAAGAGGCTAATAAATTCTGAATCAGGGAGTTATTAGCATTTTTATGTAGCTACTTTGGAAGCGTATCGTTATGTATAACCAGGAAATTTATTAGATTAGTCAAACAGGATGTAGATTATATTACATTTACATGATCACCTTTATATAAAAATCACACAAAAAAGACAATCCAAATCAACGTACTGAGACGTTGCTTTGGATTGTCTTTTTTTACTGTGAAAGCACCCTACTAAAACATTCCCAGCGCGTATGAAATGTATACGTACTCGTACTGTGACAAACATATGCAATTAGGTATCATCACTGCTTCGGTTCAATTTAGCTCTAATATCTTTTGATCCCGTGTTGGGATTTGCAACGACATTGTCGCGGGATGATTTGATGAGAATTCGGGCGACAAGACGCGACGCGACATACAAGTCGAGTTTCCAGTTTCACGTCACGCGCGCTTGGCTCAAATAAGGCTTACTACCCCTGCTGCCGCCACGCCTGGCGCCTAGTACAAAGTAGACTGTAGAATACCTAATGCATCTACGTGTTAAAACTATTCAGCTTACTTCACCATGTTGCTGAGCAAACTTAGCTAACAAAATTACTAAAAAGGTGACAACATTGATGTCTGAATTTCAATGTTCAGCAACAAACTAGAAGCTAAGAACTTAAGAAGGTTCTATTGGGATTTTCGCAACATTTTTCTCTTTCACAGTAAAAGAATAACAAAGTCTCAATTGGATTTCTCCCGAAGGAAGTGGAGTGTTTAATGGAGCTTGTAGGCGAGGGGTTAGCGATCTGTCACTAATTGCGAACTATTATAGACTTAGAACAAAATATGTTATTGCGGCGAAGTACATTAATAAGAACCGAACAAAGTTGTGCAATTAAGCTCATCTCGGGTCGGTACAATTAAGAGATCTATGGCTAGATTGGAAATAGAGAGAACTAGCGTGTGTTTCGTCCAAAAACATATTCATATTTTGTTTGATATGTTTTAGGATGCTACAATTTCAAAATCGACAGTTTAATCTAGTGTACGAGTATAGTCTGATATCACAACATAGCGAACGCTACGTCAACGAGTTACGTATTTGTTCGGACAAAATTTGTGTGACGAAATATATTTACTTGAACAAAAAAAGGGATGATAACGTGACTGGCGGCTAATCGGCTGACATCTCAACTTTGTTGTTCTTATTGGTGGTGTGTTCATAAGCCAGGGCGGCGGGTCGAGCGTCGGCCGAATCCTAAGCAGCGCCGAGAAGAGCAGCCCTAACAAATTGACGACAATATCTGTCGGCAGTTCGCTGTCACCCGACTCCGGTTATTAGTGTTCCCACACGATGGAACGCCGCCTCGGCCTCGGCTTATGTACGTGTATTATTATTTATGTGCTCAGTATTACCTTCTTTGAATTTATTGTAATGTATTGTACTGTGGATATGTGGACAGCGCGTGATAAATTGTGACTTTTATTAAACGTGTACGTCAATATTTTAGATGGGGATTAAAATAAAATATATTGCAATAACTGAAAATCAAAATACTGGCTTTTATTTTGTGCTATGGACACCAGTTTGAGTAGGCACTAAAACAAACAAAAGTTATAAAATGCCACACAAATACTTGTTGAAATGCCGCTTGTCCAAACTGCATTTTCGGCAATTCCCGCGTACACGCGCGAGGGCCCGGGATGTCTGTTTTAATTGTCCGTCAGTCGTTAGGCCTCGGTCTCACAAGCACGTACAACCAGCCCATATATCACGTTGATTACTCAAAGTGGAAATATCATATTTTTATTTCCTCGCGCCGGAGTAGATTAAGGTTGGGGCGAATTAGCTCACTGTTGGAACGTCCTATGATTCGTAATGAATAAAGTGTTTTGATTTTAAAACAATTATGTATGGTAGGTGTTATTTGTAAATACAAAAAAATAGAGTTGAAAAAAAAAAAAAAAACATTCTTTATTTATTTTTTCGTGCTTTTTTTACTTGCATTATAGAGATGACGAAAGATGGATAGTCGGCATCATTATATCTTGCCAATCATGAGGTCTTTACACCATTTACCCAAGAGAATAGAACACATACAATATTCTGTGTCGAGAGAATCTGGTTGCTACGAGGCTACGTCATTTGCCTTTCAGTAAAACGTATCAAGTAACTTAAACTGACAGTCGAGGTTGCGTGCAAAAACCCGGATAAAAGCTAATTCCATTTTTAAAAGATCTTTGATAGATCTCTAATACTTTATTAATAGCTACGTACCATCAGTATAATAAATGGCAATAGAATTTAAGGCTTTGAAAAAATATATGTGCGTGACTCGGCAGGCGCCGTGAGGTCGCCTCGGCATACAACTGTATAGTCCTAGAAAAGGTGACCAGATAAGCTTGAGCTTAGAATATATACCAGCTTACCCCTCTGCACTGTTTAATACACAAGAAACAGAAGGGGACAGGAGGGCCTTTTTAGCTGGTGGGTGTATAAAGTGGCTAATATGAACGGAGCACGCGTATGGAAATTACAGTGGAATCAATCACGAACCACCCAAACATGCCCTATAGATAGCACAAACAATGCTTTTCTTACCTAATGGTTTCCCATAAAGATTCCTATCTTTTATTCTTCTCAATGTATAACTAAAATCTACGATTTTCTCTGTCGGTTTGTTCTCCTGAAAACGATTTAAGAACGAACAAATATTGATAAATCTGTTTGTTTATTCATCCGAATTCATTTGACGATGTAACAATCAGAAAGTCGAGTACAATGGAAACAATTTAGTAAAAATAAAACGCTTCTATTGGTCACCTATTGTATAATATAACAATAGGTAAGAACAAGTCATTTGTTTGGCAAATTGATGTTTAATTTTAAACCTGAACAAAATGTGTTTGGTCATTTTAATATAAAGCACAATATGTTTAGAATGAGTTAAAGGATAACAAAGGGTAACAAGAGTGTTTTCGTGTGTAGGAGTATGTAACCCATTTACATACAGAACGCCTTAAGATACGTGACCGTAATGTTTTTCCTATGGTAATATGTAGTCATATTGAGCACACATAAAATCAGATAATAAAATACACATCAGAAAATTCAAAATCACTTACGTTTCAGGACGAAGCCGGCAGGCGGTGTCCTAGCATACCAATAAAAATGTAAATGCTACCAATAAAATTTTGCTTTTGAAGTAGTCGGCACTTGGTCCGCGGCTTTGATGTTGTGTATATGTTATAATCAGGATTGTTTGTCAGTGGCCACGCTACCCGTCCTCTGTCGACCTCAGCCAAATCATAATAAACAGAATTTCCCAGAGGAGAGAGCGATATCTGATAGGAATCATTGAATTATTTCTGAGAGTCGGTACGCTCTCCAGTCTCAACAATGTATTATTTTTTGTTATTTATCAATTTGCACGTAGCACTTATCTAATAAGATTTCTTCGTTCGCTTTATTGGAGTTCTCACTAATTGCTCTTTCTTCGTTCTTGCTTTTTATAATTCGCTCTACGGAGTGCGGGAACTACTTACTGGCTTCACCCATCCTCTTCTATTAGGTACTGTAGACCAATCTAATGAAATTTCACGACACAAGTTAGATACAAACCTGTGCGGTATTATACAGTGTTATTGGCAAAGTAGGTATTTCGCACATCTGCGTACAATAAACTTATTCATAGAATAATATACTGTAGATGTTCAGGGGTAGAAGAATTTCAATATGTATAATATTATGCAGGTTGATTCTTTGAGCTCGGGTCGGACAAGGAGCATTTGAATAAACCGATATCGCGGGAGCCGAGCAAAATATTGTCCGCCAGAGGTCGCTGTGTTTAGCTGAACCCCGGAAAATATGTATGTTTTGCCTCCGAGAGAGCCCCGTTATTAGATTCGAGATATACGAAGATGTTGCTACGTGAAATATTGAGAAACATATAGGTGATCCAGACGAACAAACATAATAAACCCTTATTTACAACCTAGATCACTTACTATGAAAGCGGTACTTTAGCTTATTGGAAATAAAACATCTAAATGGCTTGAAAGATATGTCTATCACAAAAATATAATGTTGTATTCTTTTGTTTTACGAAATAACATTAGATTTATCCGCCGTATTACGTCCCAAAATTGTGACATCATTATATTTATTGGAATGTTTTATTCGATTAGTCCAACTTAAGGAACCGAGAAATCATGCTGGACAGTGCCTTTGGTGATTGCATCATTGCATGAAAAAAATCGGAAAAAAAAAAAAAATGTCATCTTGGTCGTAGTAATAAGTGAAGGAAATAAACATTTCAACTATGCGATAGTGATCGGGCATGATCGGGTGACGATCGTGTGCGTATAATCCGTGATCGGCTCGCTCAGCAGATGTATAGGGCGATGAGTCTCGCCCTGCCATTACACGCTGTACTCGCACTTACATTAACGCTCTGCCAGATGAAAGATAAACATTTGACGTGAGGATGGGGCGAATCCGTATTCTCGTCACACGGACCGGGTTAATTCAATAGCTGATTGGATTTGGGGCACGCTGATCTAAAACCCCTTTTACAACTCACGACGCTTTCGACTCTCTGAATATTTATACACGACATTTCAACTCCTTGGTTGAGATAATTTTTTATTCAGAGGCTTTAAACCTTTTTTTATGAGTGGTTTAGAGGTTGACTGTATTTTTATTTCTTTTATTTTATGCTTAAAATACTACGTCAATTTCATTTCAAGGGATAGGGATTCTTCGAAAAATAAGTCAATCACAATATTAATTAAAATATTAACACAAATATTTGATCATAAAAATATGTATGTTTAAGTTATGGTATTTTTTATGGGCCTGTGACGCCTGTCGGTATTTTTTTTATATCTTTTACAAAAGTCGGGATCCCGGTCCTTTAGAAGGCGTACGAAGGGCCGAAGTCAACTCGCAGAGGCCCGTTTGACATTTTTAATTAAATGTGGCACCAACCGACGAATATTCCTGTTCGCACTACACTCCCAAGGACAACTTCCGGTTGGTGTTAGACTATTGAAGGATATGGAAACGAAGATATTGGATTATGGGTTTGGGTGGCTAAAGTGAACTGGTTATCTGGAACTACGGAAAGACTATGGCCCCTGCCTGACCAATGTTTTAAAGAAAATACACATGCAGATAAAATGGCTGGGGTGACTTGCGCACTTTATAATGGGCCCCCGAAAACGGTCGTTAATATTTAGTGTCGTAGTGACAAGGGGGCAACATAACCTGAGGTAAGCACCTCTGGTCATGACTCCTCATAAGCATGAGGAGTGGAGAGATATTCCTCGGCTATCAAGACAATCTCAGAAGTACGGTCAGGATCCCTACCAGTATCTTACTGGAACACTTCCTTCTTCCGAGCACGTTTAGCTTTTGCGAATCTCGACTAAAGCCGGCCAATGAAGGCAAGAAAGTTGTTCCTCATCAGTTTTCACTCCAACCAGCCAAGAAAGGCAAGCCAGAGGTGAAGAACAAGAACTCTCCCGAGAGATAGGGTCCGTGGGGTCGCTATTGCTCACCAGATCGCCACATGCTGCCCTGCGTGTTTATGTATCTCTCTTGGTCTGGCTCCTCACCTTAGACCTGTTTTGGCAAAGTAAACTCTACCGGCACAGCCTGGGGCAATCCCCACCATGTCGTCAACGATTATTATTTACATATCCAATACGTACACATATTATTTTTGTGACTTAATCGAATTTGGCTCCGTGCACGAGAAAAAACCTTTTTCGTCAATAACTGTAATTGTTAGAAAGTCTGTGTAAGTATAAAAGTACAGTTTTTGTGGTGCTAAACCATTCGTGCCAGTCACAGCCACCTTGTTAATAGTTGCATCACTTTTGCGCTCTCGAAAATATGCTTTATTTACTTAATGAAGATATTGTATAGTCATAAAATAAATTTTTGATTTTATTTCAAGGATAGCTGAAGACTAATGTTTGATTTTTAAATTTCTTGACATGGTTTGCTAAATAATGGAAAAAATACATTACTGACAACCCTGTCAGTAATGTATTTTTTTTTAAATCAAATAATCGTTTTTTCAACACTATTTTTCTGCTATATTTTGTATCAAAGTTGAAAAAGTGGTTCAGCCACATGCAAGTAGACCATATAAGTGATGATATTTTTAAATGTTCGAAATGAAAAGTACATTCTTGTAAAAAAAGTGATCAAACGTCAGTCTCGCGTCATTTTTCGGAAAACTTGTTGCGAATTTTGTGATTTTCCATAAATACTTAACGTATTTGAAAAATCCATTAACTTTTTTTGTAATCTTGTGGTTAATTACCGAGGTTCCCGAGAAATATCGTCGAGTGATGCCAAGTTAAATCGAGAAAAAAAACATGTATGCATTTTTCACAGAAAATGAAATCTCAGTCGTCGGATGTAAACGGGGCGTAAGTACGGGCCGTCACTTCGCGCGCTTTTATATTCCATCTTGTGTTGACACTGCATTGTTCTGCGGGATACCCTATTTATCTGCTGATTTGTTTGCACCACGACGCGCCACGTCTCTGCGACGTACGGCCGACGCTGGGGTAACTTCACTGTAATTGAGATGAGAAATGCGTGACTGTTGAATTGTGTTCATTTACAAATAAATTTGTTCACGTTGGACGTGTTTGTGATTCTGATAAGTCACCTATACGTACTTGAAGGTACTCTATAGGTGATATCGAAGATTATCATGTTTATTAGATTGAGTATTTTGTGTCTCGTTTGTTCGTAGACGGCAGAAGATGTGAAATTGAAGCGAGAGGTGAAAATTATTTTTTGGCTTACCTAAAGTGACTTCAGGCTGATATACGGAAATATATCTGTAAGGTTAAAAATATTACTTAAATAAATTGAGAGAAAAATGAAGCGAAAAAATACTCTTTAAAATATGTTCGATATAAAGGCGTCTGTTATCTTCGAATGAATAAAAACTGATACCTGGAACGTCTTGTTATTTTTTATAGGTAGTCTTAGTAGTCTGTGTATGGCCAATTCGTATTTTTGTTATTTTCTTTGAAATTTCGGGCTGATATGATATCGCTGATATTGATAAACGATGTGCCATTCGATTTAGAAGAGAAAACAAGTTTGTTGAACCTTCTAGTGCAAATACTTGAACGATTAATTTTTGTACAAAGGGTTTGCACAGAAGAATATAAAGGATAATAATTATGTAGGTACCTAAATGATTATAGTTAAGTATATCGATTTAGTGAAAGTTCTCCTAACTCGGGATGCAGATACATTCCCAGGTTTAAAAGTCAATTTATGAAAAAACAAGCTCATGATTTAATAAATCGCACACGATTCCTTACATTTTCAAATCCGTGAAAACATTGAGGTGATTAAATTGGATAAATTCTCCCATTTTGTAAAATGTCAAAGGTGAAACACCGAACACAAAATTGTGACCTAAGAAAATACACAAGGAAAGAAAAGCACACGTATTTTTCAATTCCAGGAGATACGTATACTCGTGAGTGACCTTGTGTACTGTGTAGGTACAAATGTGGGGTGGTTTTACGATCGCCCTTCTCGTTTGTGCCGAGGAAGGTAAATTTTGGGAGAATCTATTGGACGTTTTGACTTATTGCACAATTGAAGAGTATTTTGTATATATTCCGAGATGTGGAAGGAATACTAATACTTGCCCTCGCGTGATTCAGTCACTTAGTAGCCGTCTTGAACTGACAATACGAGAGACAAATTGTGATCCCTTTTCGTAAATACCTATACACTGAAAGCCTCAAGCAATTTTGTTCCTATAGAAAATCTAGGTGATGGCCCCCAATCTGTATCTAATTAAGCCCACCTGGATTAGAGTAGGGTCGCTCCCTGATATTAGCGTACGCGAACAACTATCTTTACCGAATACCTAATTTCATCGTTTGTTCAACAGGTACCCCAGGTCGCTATTGAAACATTTCCAATTAAATCCCTTCTTACTTATCATAATGAACTAATAAAACCAATCTAAGTAGTTCTAAAACTGTATTCTTAAAGGATCTAATCTGTGAAAATTTACGAGGAAAATATTTTTCCTGTGGCATAATCCTAAAATCCGTCCCTATTATTTCAAGAAGTACCATAAAATACGCATATAGTCGTAGGATGACACATCTCAGCGGGAGGGGCGGCGCAGAAAGCTGTGCGGTGTAAAAAAATCCCCTAATCTAGTAAACAGGGGCTAAATGACTCACTTCACTGCGGGCGCCATGTATTCGGGGAAATTCGGGAAAATTCGGGGGACTTAATCTTTACGGGATAAAGTAAAAGGAGACATGACCCAGGTGCTAGGCACACCGCCACGCGCGTAAATTGCGGCCTCTTTGCCTTTTTTGTAATGTTACCTCCAAGGGCCCGCCTGTTAATTATTAAATTGGGAGCCGTATTCATTTTATCAGTATACCTACTGGTTTTGTACGTATGTTTAGAAGAGTAGGGCTGTCTATGATAGTTCTAGAATTAATTTTCGATTACTCCGAGTAATCCAAAATTAATTAATTAAATAACACAAGCGTACTTGCTGGAGAGTTTAGTGTTCGCGGAGTAAGTAGTAATAGGCACGGAGTTATATTATGTGAATCCAACATTAAGTATTTAGCCAACTTTGGTCACGATTAAACAAACACAATAATAACTGCCGCACGGGTCGATCCATCAGGTTAAGCTACACTTGCCGGGGTTGGTCTGTGGATGGGTGACCATCTTTACATACCGAGACTCCTCCGTGCCTCGGAAAGCACGTTAAGCCGTTGGTCCCGGCTGTCATTCGTGGATCTTTGATAGTCGTTACGGGTCGTCAGAAGCCCGAAAATCTGACAACCAGTCTTACCAAGGGGTGTCGTATTACCCAGTTACTGGGTTGTGGAGGTCAGATAGGCAGTCGCTCCATGTAAAATACTGGTATTCAGCTGCATCCGGTTAGACTGGAAGCCGACCCCAATATAGTTGGGAAAAGGCTAGGCAGATGATGGTCACGATTAAACAACTATCATAAACCAACTTTATAGCAGTTTGTTATTAATTTGTTTTTTTATTATGGCTAGGTTTGTAATCATTCTCACTAGAGATACATGTGTAAGCTGAAGTCACAATTTCAAATGAACCTTTGCCAGTAGATAGCTCACGTACGTTTTAACACCTCGGCTCCACCTGTCGACGTCCACCATAAACATTTGAGTCTCTAAGACAAGAAGCCGTTAAATACAAAGGAGGATAAATCTCGAAGTTAACATTTACAGCATTACCGGAACGGTTTTTCATGTTTTAAACACAGCATTAGGTGCGGGGCGGCCGGTCGGCGGCGGGCCAGTGTTCTGCTACGTGCGGCGTAATCGCCGCGCGGACCTCTCTCAAACACGGAAAACCGTTCAGACACCCCCCGCGCCTACCCCTGTACCCCCCAACCCACACCCACCACTTTTACGATGAATCTTCGTTTCTCCGCATCAAGAAGTAATTTTAGTGTTCCTTTGCCGATTCAATGATACCACTCGGCCTGATTGGTTAAGCCCCTCTTTGATTTAATTTCGGGTTAAGTTGCCCGGTGGTCGGACCCTGTGGGATTTGGATACGTTTAGTACGGAACATACGGATATTTGTATCGGCCTGTTAAACTGGTTTAACGGCTTTACGACTCAGTTTTGAGAGGGCATTGAGTTGATCAAGTCAGATGAAGTTTGTTTTCCCGCTTGGTCACGTAGTAACATTAACTTGGACCAATCCATCGATTTTTCATGTTCATAGGATAATAAAAAAATTCTTTGTGTATGAAACTGTTAATAATCTTTTCTAACCTACTCGAATGTAGGTGTACCTACGTTTAATGTCAAATGTCAGGAGATTTAAAAATAGAACTGGAAAAGGTCAGCGGAACGGTTTTGTTTATTCCGTTTTATTTTAAAACCTTAAACTCAATTAGCAGGCACTCTGTCTGTGTTAAAGAGACATTAATAGAAATAAAACAAGAATCCATCGAGAATAGCTTTTAGCTCTTCCTCAAATTAATAAATCTTTTTTGCAGGTAATGACTGTAAACATTCCTGTATTGAATTAAATTATATAATTATACTTAAAGCCTATACAAGATAAGGCTATTTTTTAAATATAGCCTCGTGTAGATCGATTTAACACATTTCAACACACAACATTTTCCAGTATATTATAGGCTGTAATTAGTTATACCTATCAAGTGATTAAACTTTTTTTTTTTTTTTTGGATGAAATCTTCAAATGTCTAAAACCCACCCGTGTTCCTTCAGTTGCCTGTGCAATGCCAGGGGGCCAAGGTATTCCTTTCGGACAAGTGATTAACCATTGCTGCATAGTTTCAGACACCAGTAACAAAGCCACTAACGTGGATCACGCATTCTTCTTTTATGAATATTTTTACAAATTTTATTTTTATTAATCTAAAATTTAACACATGAGTTAAAATACTCGTATATCATCATTTTCCTGCCCTTTTCCCAATTTATTTGAGGTCGGCGCAACATGTCCCTTTCTTCCATACTTCTCTATTATTCGTCATCTCAGCATATCCCCCCTTTCTAGCCATATCATCTTTCATGAGTTAAAATATAGTAAGTATTATTATTAATTATTGTAATACGTTTATCAGGGTTGCTCTTATACGACGACTGGAAGTTACGATGCGTTGCGTGAGCTCAGCACAGAACACGCAAGCCGCACTAGGTCACTGGCATATATCCGCGTCTTAAGCTAGCGTCTTGAGTATTCACTCTAGTTTCTGTAAATTATTGTATGTTCGTGATTTTATCAAAAACTTTTGAACCAATTTTAAACATTTGTATTCACTATCTTAATCAACATAATTTTAGGCACACAATAATATTTTAAGTTTTTTTTTTGTTTTTAGTGTGAATATTGTGTGCTTTAACCTGAGTCAAATAAATTTCTTTTCTTTCTTTAGGAATGGTTTTTTACTTCTTTTTAGTTTTATTAGCGTTTCTATTTTGTTTACACCTTCTCCATTAACTAAATGAATGATAACAGAAGCGTACGTAAGTTAGCACCAGAAGTAACATATTTATAAGGTTACACGTGTTGTCATCAATCCGCCATAAAATCCTATTTTGTTGACTCATGGATACACAAATGTAGATGAGGTAAAACATAGGTGCTGTCAGTGATTGATGTGTAACCAAGACATGACCGCGAAAGGGGTATGTTTTCACAAAACAGAACATTCCACAGATCCCACAACATTTGTGGACAGTGATGAGTTTTATTATGAAAAAGGTTTTCGTGTAGCCACTTGCGTGAAACTTCGTGAGCAATAATTTATCTACTCAGTTATTCTTGCAAAATCTATATTTATACATATTATAATAAAGTCGCTTTTCAAGTCTGTCTGTGTGACCGCGTCGTTCTTCTAAACTACGCAATGGATTTTGGTGCACCTTCCATCATCTTTTAGAGAGTTTATTTCGGAAGCTTTATGTGTATACTACATTAATATTTTATTTTTATTTTATTTTTATTTTTATTCAAGAGGAACAACAAACAGCTACAATATAAAACATAGAAACAAGAAATACACAAAACATATAGACAATATTGCAGCCCACAACGCTGTTCACAGATTAACGATAGGATACAATACATTGAAAATAATCGCTAGGGTTATAAATACAAAATTAACATTCATGCTTAAGATGTATATAATACACTATGTAATGAAAATAAAATATGTTTGTATTATAATACTCAAGAAACAGCACAAAAAAGAAAAATACAGAATAACATTCAAGAAAGCTCCTTAAGTATAAGATTTTTGAACCTATATGGAGTACATGCAAAAATATCTATATGTTCAAAAGTCTTATTGTAGGAATCGACCATTCTGCGAACAGGCGAACGCAGGCCAGAGTTGGACTTGCAAGTACCCACTGAAAATAATCTGCCAGCGCGCACCTTTCGCTTGTAAAACATATTAAACTTATATTTATAATAAACTAGCTGCGCCCCGCGGTTTCACCTGCATAAGTCTCGATCCCGACGGAATATCGAGGGAGGAAATTTTATATGTCCTAACCCGGGTCATTGTCTACCCATGTGCCAAATTCTATTCAAATCCGTTCAGCCATTTTAGCGTGAAAGCGTAACAAAAAAAACAACAAACAAACCAATAAACAAACCAACAAACAAACCAACAAAAAAAACAACAAACAAACCAACACACAAACCAACAAACAAACCAACAAACAAACTCACTTTCGCATTTATAATATAATTAGTTATAAGTAGTAGGTACTGTAGATATCGTAACCTATTTAGTTGTAATATGAAACCTTTTCTAGTAATTATAAGAGAAAGGTTCTCTTGCAAGAGACGGAACTCACATTGTCGAGTTTATTTCTGGCATTAGGTAATTGTTCTGAATAGATATGGGCAGGTGTATGAATAATGGGACTCTGCGTTAGCCCTATTAAATCCAGTAGGGTGTAGCTGATATATAGATAGTAACCTATTTAGTTGTATTAAGCAACCTTTTTTTTTGTAATTTTAAGATTAAATTAATATGTGAGTGTGCAATAAGAGCATTCATTCATAAAATTGGTAATGCCGCAAAAAGCTGACAAATATTTACCTGTTTTGATTAATTTGGCAATATTACTGTATTTAAAATATGAAATATCGCTAACTAGTGACCTAAAATATTAATAATGAATTGCAATTATGACACTGAATTTGATGTTGGAACTGTTTTAGGTGTAAAAAGGGCATTTGGAAAGTTTCAAAATACTTTTTTACATCTATAACTATATTACGATATATTCGATGTTACAATATTAATTATTACATTTCATTATCAATATTTTAGCTCACTAGTTAGCGATTTTTCGTATTTCCATACAGTAATATTGCCAAATTAATCAAAACAGTGAAATACAATTTGACAACAACTATTTGCGACGTTGCATTACCCACTTTCAGAATGCAGCGTGCATTAGTTTCTACCTAAGTTCCACTTTTCGATTATTAATTTTCAAGTAACTTTTCGGATACGTGAAGCAAGAGTTTTCATTCCCGGAAACTATTTTAAAATCACGTTTCAAACTTATGTCCTATATTAGTAATTTAATCTGTGCGGCCGCCAGCCATTTGGCATGTGTACAATTAGTACATGAAACCTTTTCTACAAACATTCTGTAAAGAGCCTTGAAGACTTGCCAAAGTTAGCCTGTAAGAGGCTAACGGGCTACATAAATTTAAACTGCATTGAAAATTGTGTGGGATGTCAACTGCCTTCAGTTGACGAAGCGAAGATCGGCACTACATGAGGTGCTGCAGAAGAAGGATGACCAGAAGGTAAGGAAGGAAGGTGATGGTGAGAAGGATGGTCATCCTTCTTCTTAGTGTGTCGATAGGAAAAGTAATGCGGAAGTTCAAATATGTGTGGCTCAAAGTGCGAACTCCGCTGGCTGGTCATTCTTGATGACTGCGGGTATCAACTGCTTTTAGAGAGGCCTATGTAGGGTAGGGTATGATTACTAAGCCAAAGTCAGTGCCAGTAGAGCTTAGTATCACTCATTGTGTACCTCCCTATCACCCACACACACTCACACACACTTAGGCATAATCACTCACACGCGCACACACTCGCCACTTGACCTAAATATAACCCCTTAAAATTATTAAAAAAAAAAAAAAACCTAAAGAAACCAAATTGTAACAATATTGACGACTGAACACTGCATCCCAAAATACAAGCGATAGCTTAGTTTGGGAACCAGTATCACCAACACCTGCGATTATTGTACCTTTTTATTTTTAAATAATAATATTGTGAATGATTTTCTGGTACCAATTTTATATTTTATTATTTTTAGTGTAGGACTTTAGTTTGAAAGAGGACCACAGGTTTCGGATAAGGCGGGAGGAAACGCCCGGGTGTCATCACTGCGTGGATCGCTCGGAGGACACGGTGGAGCATACGGTGGAGGTATGCCCGGCTTGGGCAGTGCACCGCCGTGTCCTCGTGGAGGCGATTGGTGGCGGGGATCTCTCGCGTCCGGCCTTGGTCCAGGTCATGGTACGGAGCGAGAGGGCATGGGAGGCCGTCACCTCCTTCTGCGAAGCAGTAATGCTCGCAAAGGAGGAGGCAGAACGCGTGAGGGAGAGGCAAATTTCGCGCCCTCACGCCCCTAGCCGCCGCAGGAGGAGACGCCCTGGGCGTCGGGAATCTATTGCCGATTCCCGGCCACCATAGGCGCAGGCTTGCGGACGATGAGCAATGGGTAGCTCGCCGTCCGGTAAGGACCAAGCCCAGGTCGACGGCGCGTTGTGTTCCACGCGCGCATCAAAGAGATGTCAGCAAGTGAAGGGGTCCGATGAGACCATTGCCTGCCGGGGTTGCGGGAAAGTCCGAAAGGGATACCGTGGCCCCCTGGCATTGCACAGGCAACAGAAGGAACACGGGTGGGTTTTAGACAGTAAGAGTCTGACACGCCCTCCTGCTCCACCCAGAGAGGGAGAAGTCATTTGATGATATCCCACCCACAAAAAAAATATATGCTTAAAGTCGCGTCCTATTCAAAGGTGATCGTAACAAGAGTATGCGATCGTAGCGCTCTTTTATTATATGAATAAGACATAGACGCGCGATCACTGGTCAAGTCGTGTTTTGTACGTCAAAATTCATACAAACGATCGCTTCGATCGCGTACTCGCGCGACTATTGCTTTTAGTTAGGATACGGGGACCGACGCTAGGCTCGTGTTGGTCATTTACCAAAAACTCATCAAGATAACCTATTCCATGGCAAGCACATTCGTTTTAGAACCTAGTTTTATTATAATTTTAAAAACAACATTTCATACTAACTTCACTATAAAATACCGAAATATTTGTGTCCATTATTTATAACTTAAAGCGAGCATAATATTTCAGCCATGTTTGTGAGTTCAATTAGTTCATAAAAATACTTTGCAGTGATAAATGGTTAGACGGAAGGTTGGGAGACAAAAGAAGATTAATATTCGTGGTAGTCTCTGGACCCTGTTCGTGTATACGTCCAGCATATTTGTCGTAACAAAATATACTACAGAACATTATTTATTTAAATAAAAATACAAATTTATTCACATGAAAAGTTTTTAAAACTAATCGTCTGTTGGTCTAATTCAATTTGTAATAAGTTACAATATATAATTCTATGTTAATAATAAGTTAGGTTAAGAGTTAAGTAAGTACGCAATCTCAATAGGTTACCCTGTAATGACAGATGTAAGTTGGAAATAAATAAATAAATCTTGCCAATAAATAAAGCTTAAAGTTAGTACTTAAAATATTTAAAATAACGTTTACAGCTTTTATCAGTTCAGCTCGTGAATGGAGACTGCGGAAAAGTTTTCAAGAAGCAGGTCTCCAAAAATGTTTCCAAGAAAGTAGTCTTCTTCTTTCCCGTCAGCACATCTGTAAATACATGAAAATTTTAGGCTGTATGGTGTGGAAGCATGAGACAGGCATTACGTAGGTAAAGTCAACCTTATCAGTGGAAACACTTAAACTACGAAAACAGCCATCACAGCTACGACATAAAGGTGCTAACAATGTCAAACTGTTACCACTGATGTGCGGTTGACTGTACTAGTAGGGACTGGTAGCTACATGTGTGGGGCGCGTGACTGTACGCTTCGGCGCAGCATCGCGTCCACGGGGCCAGTCGTCATGAATACGTAATACAAGGGCAGGACGCGAATTCTTTCGTTTATTATTCAATCATTCGTTCGGCGCGAGTCGGCTTTAATTTCATGGCGGGTGGGCACGGGCCCCGAGCGTCGGCCCGGCCTCTTAGTGTGGAAACGATCCCGATACTATTGTTGGAATTATGCTATTAATTAGAACATCGTGGCAGATTGTCGGAATTTATAGGGCTGCCTCAACCGTTGGGAACTTGACTTTAACTCGTGGTCGTGCCGCGCTTAATTTTTGGCTGGAGCTTACGAATTCTGGATTAGCAAATTATTTTTCATTCTTTTTTGTTTTTTTAGTACTTACTATTAGTTAATGTAACTTCTATTATAAACACAATGTCCCCTACAGCTTTATACCCTGCAATTCTTGCTCCATTTCGCTTACAAGTCCGCACAACAGAATGTAATTTATCCTGAAATGCAAAGCGAGAGGAAGCACTTTCCTTACTTGTTTGTCCGTTCACCGAGTACTGTGAAAAAGACAATTCTTATTCTAAAAGGCGAAGCTGGTGAGGATGTGGAGGAGTGCGTGCCCGTTTTGATTGAAACCACCGGCGCCGCCCCTTCCGACGCCATCGCGACCGACGCCGAATTGAAAACGCAAATTTAGTGACACATCTATTAACGAAAATGTGAAGAAGGCACCACCAGAAAATAGGATCCGCGAGGGAGAACATTTCCGTACAACTGTAACAATATTTTATGAGGGCAACATTCTTATTTTAATAAACAGGTGTTGCCATTATAGGCGTGTAGGAATTTTCTACTTACGTAACATTCACTAAGTAGGTATATTTTTGCTGCAAAGTTGGGTTCTTGTTATTCCGTGCGACAAACTGAATTTGTTTGGTCTCTGAAATATCTAAAATAATGTATGTTTACTTTTATATGAACGAACGCGTGAGGCACGGTGGGGACGAGCAGGGTTGGCAGCAATCTTGAGAAATCATTTTTACGACTATCAAAGGGAGAATAACATTAAAATTCAGGAGACGGTCACGCGACCTTGTACTGTCATGTTCCTTCATGTCGCGCCGTGTAAGGGTCTGTAAAAATGCGTTCTTCTTTAAATAAAACATGTATGTGAATTGCACACATATTCCGTGTGGGGTGTCTTTTAAGAAATCTTGTTTTTATTTTATATTTTGAACTTCAACATTTGTTTTTGGAAACTTATGTCATTAGCGTCTTAACAAGAGCAAAAACAATGCAAAAATTAAAATCAGACCCAACTTATGCTCACTTTTCTTATTTTTGTCATAAAGAAATCCTTCACGTAGCACCTGCTGAAAATATTTGCTATAATTTATTGGAAGCCAGCACCCTGTCTCGGGCTCGTCTATGTAAGTAATGTGTCGCAACAACGCGTCTGGGCATTCGGACGGTCGCATTGGCACACGATTCAAATAAAAAAGTCCGCCATCACTCAAGTATGCGTCGCCATTCACTCGCTTGCCTAGAAATTTGCGCCCTCGACCCATTATAATAATGTGGACATGCTAGATGAAAAATACTATGGTTATAGAGTACATAGAGTCTAGACTCTAGACAGCTCTCGTGTTTGCAGGAGTTACGGCGACACAGGGTCGAGCTGATAAAGTCTTAAGTGAATTACGTTTTACATGTGTTTCGTGTCGTATCCATACAACGTTGAACATGTCTCCGGCGCAAGGTTAGCGTGATGGTCCTACACGGTCCTCGCAAATGGACAGGAAAAAGACGCGGGAGGAATGCGTGGGTGCTTTTAATTTAATATCGACTGACACCGAATTGGAATCGAAAGTTTGCGAAGAACGTGATCTGCCGTTTAATCCGTACCGCCTGTTTGCCGCTTTAATATTTATTGCCTACCTACAGGATCCGGGATACTTATTTATAAATATGAGCTATTAAATTCTTTAGAAAAAACATGCATGAGGTGACTGCGTAAGGACAAAGGTGCGAGGGATTAGAATAGGAATGCGTGCAATATCTGAATATAACTAGTTTCTAGTTTCTACCTACCCCCAAGGGAAGAAGGCGTGAGTTTATGTATGTGTATATAAGTATTTCGAGCGAAAAAATCTTATTAGTGCGAACTTGTAACTTTATTTTTGATCAAGGTCTCAAAGATAAAGATGAAATAAAACGTCGTCGAGTACGAACAACGCAAGATTTAAGGAGCAAAAAGATACGTTAGTTTCTCGTTTTCCGTAATTGAACCACGTACAGCAGCATAACTTCGTACAAAACATCTCGTTGAAGACGCTCGGTTGTGCTGCGAAAAATAACGTACGCATTTAAAACAATAAAAACATTCGCGTCTAACGGAGGGGCTTGAGTGAATTTTCGCGGGAGGAGCCGCGGCGCGGGCGTCGGGAAGATGCGTATTTACCGCCACCAGAGTATGTCTACAATGTTGCGATGGAAAATGTGGATACGGTATAGTGTCCACTATTTGATTTTTTACCGAAAATTCTCTTGTCGATTCCATAGATAGGCTGTTTTTATATGCAGACTACGACTTTGCCATTCTAGAACGTATTACGAGTATGCTAAGCTGTTAATAATGCGGTTAATATTGAGCTTTGCTCATTTTGCGATATCAGTATTTGTTAAACCTTATCATTAAGCGGTATGATTAGAAACAGACACTGAAACGATGAGTTTGGCCTTCGTTAAGTCTGCAGATTGAAGTTTTAAAAGTGATCATTTCGATTTGCACTTTGAAAGTTTGGGCAAATTGAAGGCCATTTTTTTTAAGCATCTTGCTGAATAGCAAGGTAGCTTTTCATTATCTCCCTAGATGGGTAATGTGTTTACGTATAATAAGTACCTTATGTTGTTATATTAATTATTTAGACCCTTAGACTTAATTATTTAAAACTAGATTAATATCTTAAATTGTACAACTTCTTTATGCATGCAAAGTTTACCTGTAAGTGATTGTTGCACTTACGTTTTTGTATGTTACTTTTAGCTTACAACCTTTGTAAACAATCTTTGGTGAACAAATAAATAAATAAATTATAATAGATACATCTACTATCAAAGAAGATATTGGCAAGAACCCCTATAATATTGGTCAGCCAGACAAATACGATTGTAACAAAAGATAATTCCAGGCAGCAAGTTTCGCTTGAAACAATAAAGCACACCTGCTAGACACTTATACTCTTATCTCCCCAGTTGGCCGGTGTCAGTGGGGCAAATTTCATTTGGGCCGGCAGTCCGAAGCGGAGCCCCGGCCTGAACTTCGCCCCAACTTGCAAACACGTGTTAACATGAGTCGTCTTTGAAAAACTGGATAAGCACCTTATTTATATGGGGCCAGCGTTCGACGCGACACAAAAGAACATGATGATATTACTGTTAGCTGGGACACGCTAATGTCATGTACATAATGTTATTTACCAGTCACGAATTACTCTGCCTTTTTATGCCTAAAAATGTTGGTGGAATGTGATAAAAATTACGAGCCCTTAGATGTGGGGAGGTAAAGTAAAGATATACACCAAGGACGTGTTATTGCCGAAGCTGCGTATACTAACTACAGTTACGGCAGAAAATGAACAATACGCCACAAGCAGCTTCGAAGGCAAATGAAAACAGAAATCGTTCTCTTTGCTAAGTGTTTGCAGAATACGAAATGACACGGGTAAGTCAAACGTGTCATGTTGAAAAAAAAACATGGGGACTGCTGATAGAAGTGAAAACTAGCGTGCGGTGACAATGACGCGAGTTTCACGTTTTTGGTTTACCCAAAAAGTACACATATATACTCAGTATACATATAGCTTATGGAAAGCGTTCGGTGACGATTACGCGAGTTCCATGATTTTTGTTCACCTAAAAAGTGCTCAAGGTGCCTAAAGAAATTTTCACTTCAAAAGAAAGTTGCTTTTCCGTTGATAGTTTTATTAAAAGTATAAGGGAATTTTCCTAACAGTCAAGTTCGACGTATAAGTTGTACACTTGAAGCACAGCCACGGACGCGGCTCGGCAGATATTAATCTTTTCCATCGCGGACGTTGGACTTACCTACAACTATTTAACTTTCGATATTTTGTTTTTAGATACAGAAACAAATGTTATTTTCTGTTCATAAAAGTAAAATAGTGCGATGGGAATTATTTCAGTTTAGAAACAGACTGTTACTTATATATTTGATTTATTTTATTTACCCAGCGAGTTGGTTTTCTCCTCGCACGTACTAAACGATATTTGGCGATCCCTAAGACGAGCCGTTTGTCACGTACGTGACGCCGCGGACAAAATGGAAACTTCACTGTGTTGCCGAAACGGGCAAATAAATACGTAACTGTTTTGTGAAAAACTGTTATTGCCATTTATGTTTTACTCCTGATATTTGAAACAAGTATTTTAGCTTTCATGTGTGGCTTAACCCCCCGTGCAGTCGGTAGTTTGTTGCGGAGGCGTTTTAATCTTAGATACGGAACCTTTTGTACAACTTTGTAGCTTTAATGGTAATGCATTCGACACAGAATCCAACACTAAAAGTTTTACAATTCCCAGAGTGAATGAATGTTACCTTTTTACATGTTTTATGCCTTGTTCTTTCGCACCCCTAGTAATACAGAATTGTTGATGAACGCTCAACACTTCTATTGAAAGCGTTGCACTTCTATTATATGTAAAGGTACCTATACGAGTATATTGTGTACGTCTAAAAATATTTCTAAATATTTGTTATTGGTTGGATTTCACAGTCGATTTTCAACTTCAACACAGGTCAATGGTGCAGTGGAGGTTTAGCTAGCGCTTTCAACCATACAGCCATACAAAAGCTTAACCTATCTTAATCTCAAAAGTAGTGACGCGGATTTGAATCCAATCGGAAATAAAACCAAAATTCCGCGAAAGTGTGGCTGTTGCTGGAATATAAAGTAGTTTAAAAAGAGTAGCATTGAAATTTCAATTTACTCTGAATAAATTTAGTTAAAGTAAATTAAGAAAAAACTTGGAGGTGTTCGTGTAGTTTTTAATTTTTCCAAGTCACGTTATAGGGGAATTCCTGAGGAGCGACCTTTGTGCTTACCTTGAGGGGTATAGGTGCTACCTACCTACCTACCTATGTGGGTAAAAATATTCAGTGTTCTTTTTTACTAAGTATTGCTAGTGCACCGTTCGGCGGGGGAAGGAGCGGCGCGGTACTGCGCGGCGCGGCGGCGGCGGCGGCGGCGGCGCGGCGCTGCTCAGAGTGTTTGCGCAGAGATTAATGATGCGATACTGAGCGCACTATGGGGCGAAGGTACTCGACAAAAGGGCCTCTTACTTACTCTTTGGTACCGATGAAAAGTCCCGCGAAGAAAACAGCCACCTGCAACGTTAAATATTTTTGAGGAAACGTATATGTATATTTACGTGGTTTCCTTTGAATTCATAATTCTGTTAAGTAAGTAGAATTCAATGTTTACTTGGCTTTGTAAGAATGTACCAATATTGTAGGTCTTCGTGTGAATCACAGAAATGAAAATCTTACTTCAAAATCCTCAAACATGCAAGCTGCTCGATAGTAATAGGTTGGGGAAAAAGTTGCTTCGCATTTTTTAAGAAAATGGAAAACATTTTTTTATATAGTTTTTTTTACATTTAACTAAAGTATGAGGTACCATTTTGTTCGTCAACTTTTTGCCATCTTGTAGGTAGGGACATGATCGCATTGCTATATAAATTTTGGGACTTTTGATCAAAATACCGCGACAAGTGGTTTTGGCAGTCCTCTCGTGATGTTAACCTGACACTGCCTAAGGAATTCTGAAGAGACCGAAACAGGTGGAAATCTGAAGGTGCAAGGTCAGGACTATACGGCGGATGCATTAACACCTCCCAACCAAACTCTCTTAATTTTTTCTGAGTGGCTAAAGATGTGTGAGGTCTAGCGTTATCATGATGTAAAACCACACCCCTACTGTTGAATAATTCCGGCGGCTTTCTCTCAACTTCTTGCTTTAATCTCATCAGTTGTTCGCGAATCGATGATCCTGCCTGGTGGTAACAGCTCATAATGAATAATGCCCTTCCAATCCCACCTCACACACAGCATCACCTTGTTGCGAGTTAACCTGGGTTTCGCCACAGTCTGTGAAACCTGACCGGCCTTTGACCACGACCTTTTTCGCACGTTCTTATCGTACGTGATCCACTTTTCATCACCAGTTATCAGCTTCTTCAAAAATGGTTCGGTTTCATTACGTCGTAATAAAGAATCACAAATGAGTACACGGTTCATTAGGGTTCTTTCAGTGAGCTCGTGAGGTACCCAAATATTGAGTTTTTTTGTGTACCCAGTTTTCTTCAAAAGCGACAAAACTGTTTTGTGGTCAATTCGCAGTTCTTCAGCTACGTCGTAATTAATGATATGCCGCTGATATCTTGCTCCACTTTTTCAAAAATGGCATCCATTTTATCCGTAATAGGGCGACCAGAGCGAAGTGCATCTTTGACATCAAAATTTCCGGATTGAAAACGCTTAAACCAAATTTGTGCTACTCTCACAGACACTGCACTAGGTCCATAAACATCGCAAATTTTTTTCGCGGCTTGCGTTTCATTTTACCTTTTTTGTAGTAAAATTTTAAAATGTATCGAATTTCTTCATTAGATTCACTCATCTTGACGGTACGAAAAACAAATGAAAATCACACATTTTCCTAATTTGAAATTGAAATTATGTTCTTTAAAATTTAAACTTTCAATGATACCAAAACCAGCCAAATAGTATAGCCAAAGAGATTTTATTACAAGTTCATACATACTATAATGCGAAAAGACTTTTTCCCTAACCTAATACTTAAGTACTTATAAAATAACTGGTCTGTTTTATAAACTTCACGGAATATCAATAAAACAGTCGCATCTCTATCACATACATAGAAACGACAGACAAGAAATAGGCTCATAACATAACACAACCTCATTGGAAGCAGACTACAATAATTCAATGACACTCATAGCATCTCAATGAAGGGGGAAAATGAAAAAGTCTATTGGAGAATAAATCATAAGTAAATGAGATATTGTGTTTCTGCGACGCCCCGGCGGTATCCAACTGAAATGGAAATCACAAATGATGACAAAGCGTAACATAACGTATATTAATGTAACCTATAACGTAGCCTATGTATGCTGCAAAGTGTGGCTGTCATTGTTTTAAATCAATGTAGGTAACTTACACAAATTTTGTTCAAGTATTAAATTTTATTGTTAAAAAGTTGCGTAAGAAGTTAGCAAAGCAGACCGATTTCATATAACATGTGGTATGGCAACTGGCAATTTGAAAATAGAGCTTTCTGTTTTATTCTGACATTCTCATAATTTCCTCTTGACGTATAAGAAAAACCGGCTGAGTGCGTGTCTGACTACTTACTATGGAGGGTTCCGTTGTTGTTAAACTTACAATTTGCAGTTGGATGAAGTCATCCCAAGAACAAAAGCTTAGTTGTTGAAAAAAATGTTCTCCCCTACATCGATATACGTCACGGTCAATTCTCCAACTGCAAATGTAAGTTTATAACAGCAAAAAAAAAAACTGCGGTAAAACTACGAATAACGATTTTCGGAAAATTTCCTTAATTGTGTTGTGACACTGCGTTTTTTCCAAATTTATTGATTCTAGGTCAACAAGAAATAAAGGTTTTGATTTTTTTGCGATTATGTATCAAATTATGTCGCATAAATGGCCGTATAGCTTTATTGCGTTGACTTCGAAGCTTGATTTTTTTAAGGGACCGAACCCTCGGAGCTTTAAAAATGATATTAATTTCAACTTGATACCTCCACATATTCCTGAGAAAAAGGCGGACGGACAGACGGACAACGAAAGGCTCCTATAAGGGTTCCATTTTTTCCTTTTGAGGTACGGAACCCTAATAATAGAGTCATGCACTAAAATTATGAAGTTGTTAATTTTGACTTCAGTTTTCCAAAACGTTGAAAAAAAATTGAACTTTAACAATAACTTCCCACATTTTCGTAGTTTTGGGGTAGATTGACACCTAACGCTGTTTGATTAATTACTCATTTATTATAATAAGACATTCTTTCGAACTTCTGCTAATATAAACCGGCCATAAACATATATCATAAGTTAGCGTCACCCAGACTCCCTGAATAATGAAACTAGATCATATATCAAGATCGTATTCCTAGAAATGTTCTAGCTAATAGAAAAAACATCACAATAAGAAATTTTGCCCGCTATTTATAACAAGGGAGGGATCATTATTTGTGCCGTAGTGACTCCATTTATAGTGTATCCAGTGGTTTCATGAGTGCTCTAGATTTTCAATATTCGCCTGTTGGTCGCATCATAAATCTTAGCGTGCAGACGTTCGCTGCGACAACGTGCATTCCGTGCCACCCGCCTTAATATTTAATGAAAATTGTTGGTTTAGCTTAATTTCCTTCACTGTATGTATATCATAGTATGAATAATATTTAATTTAATACAGCTTGGTATTATTATTAATTGTTTTTATGAAATTGAATGGTGAATCATGATGAGATCATTATAAAAACAAAGCGAATTAGACAGAAGGTGCAATAGAAACGACGTAGATGAAAATGCAGTAATAATTGAGCAAGCAACGTCAATGTTTAATCCGGCGGGAGCGCAACGGGCCGTTTATCAATCGGCCCAAAAAACAACATATTTCAATATCCGCTGATTAATATCCGCTGCCAGTTCGCCGGCCGAGGCAAACATGAAATTTATGTACTGCGACCGAGCAGTTTATTTCATTTTGCTTTTTAAATTACGAATGTTTGGCGCGACAATTGGCCGCGTGTCGCCGTCGCTCCCATCTGTTGCGGCCGACAATTAACATTTGCATTAGAATTTCATTTCGCTACCTAAATCCGTATTATGCGATAATTCCCACACAAATATCCCGTCCTTTTATAAATATGAGCCTTTTTTCGCACATTGCGGTTGTAATATTAATAGTTATGTTTCAGTAATGAGTTTAGCAACTCCGTACGTGCTCGACAAAATGCGAAATTAATTTCTAAAGGCGTAAGTCTCGCCACCATATTAGCATAAAGACGTAATTGATGGGTAAACTAATTTAATGTTACACAGCAATTATGCTAAGACGCTCATGGTTTACAACGCCATAAAATTTACTTCCGGTCCCCGAAACTGCAACGGAAGTAATAAGCAGTGCAATACTCCGAGTCATAAATTAGAATAAGCAGTTTTAAGTGAAGAGGGAGCGCGCAGCCTCCGCCTCGCGCAAATCATACACTTAATATTTGTACACGTTCGATGTATCCTAGTACATTCAGGTGAATAACTTAGCTCCTATATTTGAAAACATAAACAATCCCACAGCAGCGATGGCGGGAGTCGTAAAAATGGAACTCGAGAGAAACTTAACAGGAAACTTTTATTAAAATAACAACATTAAGCCGTTAATTTGTTTGTAAAACTGCGCAGACGGTAAAAATTACTTATTCAGAGTGTTGAGACCGCGAAGGCGAGGCGCGTCGGCTTCTTGGCAAATGTCGCGCCGCTTTTCTATAATTCAAGCCGGCGGAGTCGTACGGTGTGCGGCGTGCGCTCCGCTCCGCTCGCTCACATGCTCACACCTCACCTACTGACTACTTAGCTCGCACTGGGCCAGATCAATTCATGGTATTCACATCGTTAAAATTATACTTTATAGCCACGTAGACACGTTCACGTCGCTCCTCCCCTCACTCTTATACAGAAAACTTTTACATTGTCAATTCTTGCAAAGTTAAAAGTAGATGTAGCAAAACCCCAAAACGATTCATAAACCACCTACAATATTAAACAGAAGACGTGAACCCTGTGTTAAAACAAAATAATAAGATACTCCGAGGCGAGGATTAAACTTACAGAAATACAATAACTTAATTGAGATTCTCCGGGCACTAATAGGTTTTCCTATGTTATAGAAAATCCACTTTCTCGCAAAGTGAAGAAGAACGGTCGTGTTCCGGCGTCGATGGGCTAACAAATGAAATTAATGCATTTCTCTAGAGAAATAAAATGTCATTAGTTTCGCCCGATGAGCTCGCTTCCACCGAGAACCTTCTTATGAACACGAACTTTATTGTCTCCGATAGTTTTCATTACATCTACTTGTAATAATATTCTTACTAGTACTGTAATTTTCTCGTTGATTGAACATTTAATTTAAATTGAAGTTCTAATACTTCAGGTTTCAAATAATTACTGTTTCTATCGATGTTTTGCTTGAGAATGTGAAGAGTCTGATTACGCATTTTAATTACTGAAAGCAGTCTTTGGGATTCATCGATGTTATCTTACTGAAAGCAATAGGTACATGAAAAGAATTTCGTAGACGTGAAATTGGCCAATACAATCGATATTATATCCACAATAACAGGACAAATGATATCAAAAACGTAATATTCTGGCATTTTTCCATTACAAAATCGCTGTAGCTATATAAAATAATGAGGGTCACATTATTGGTCAATATCGGGCTTTTCGGAACACATTGGGTATAATACAAAAGATAATATCGTATTTTAAGTGTCATGTAAATTACGGATTTGAGCCAAAGCACAAGTACGTAGTGTTATTGTGAGGCCCAGTAACGTCTTATTTTATCTAAATCCTATTTTGTGTCCCACGCATAAATCGGGCTCTAAGGCGTCTACACTGTGTGAGCATTTTCTTATTTTCTCGCAAACGTGCCAAGAACAGTAAGTAAGGATGTTCTCGTCCTTGTTATTTATATATAAAAATGTAAATAATATATTTGAAACAGAAGTGAAATCAAAAATGTTATTGGCTTGGCTTTTCCAGTTTTCTGGATCAAGTTTCCATTTTGATGTTTAGTAACGTGAGGGTAACGAAATTCTGCAGAATTCAACTCAAATTCGATATAGATTGACCGTTCGAGTGAGCGGGGCAGCGCGAAGTTTCCTTGCTTCCTTGAAAATATGAAATTCTATAAACTGGAACTTGGTATTCTACGAACTTCAGACCTAAGTAGATAGAACGGAAGGAAGGCTATTGGTAAATATATTCCTTCGCCTGGTTGGCGTAGGTCACGTGTATCTAGACATTAAATGTCTTCACCGAATTAACTGAGTAGACAGAATAAGAGATAAAAGCTGAGTACTCTTCTCTCTTCCTAGGAACAAGGTAGTGCTTTTTGAAAAACGTGTTTCGCTTGTAGAACACGGGGGTAGATTGTGAAATTGGACCACTGCCATTGCAGTAAAAGTGGAAATAAATCGACTGGGACGCATTTGCCAGAGAATGACCCAGATCAAAAAAGTAACTTTTAAGCTGACTGAAATTTATTTTAAAACCTACTTTTTTCAAAAACATCCTACATAATTACTTCACCCATATCGTTATTTCAAAAATAACAAAATATAACTGTTCTTTACTAACTGCAAAGTTATAAAGGCCATAATGCAACGTTTTGCACGTAAATACCCAGTAGCCACATCGCCGGGCCGACGGGCGCCTAGGAACTTCCGTAATTGTTCAATTACCTATTACAACTTGCGTGGGAAGACTGACAGCTGACCCACTGGCACGTCGCTTACGTGCAGTGCAAACGGTTACCAAGAAAAATGAAATTGATTTACTATTCAACATTCTGTTAGGATTGAAAATAATACTTGATAGAGTATTCAAAGCTGATAACATAATCAACGGCATTTACCCGCGTTTAACATGGCAGGCGATCGTGACCCCCATTTGTAATTGGTATTGCTACAACAATATTGAATCCCTAGCAGTGACCACAGACACGAACGCTGAATATTTCCCTACAAGTAAGCCGAACATATTCATATCTTACATACTACTGACAACAATACAGATTACAGTCTTTATTGTTTCTCTAGGCTCTACCAATGTTTAAGGCGGGCTTTACGATTGGAGGCAATTCTTCTAATCCATTAGGCTGTCTGATGTTCAAGTTTTATACGGGTCCTACCACCGAATGTCTCGCGGAAAACGAGTAACATCGCTCAAATTATTTTCAGTGGGGTTTTTACGATAGTCGTATCTTTTTACACGCACATCATGTGTAGATATGCGCACATAATGTTTAGGTGTGCTACGACGTACCAGATAAGTGTCCATAAATCGAATTCGTGAGTCGAATTGCATTCTCTTCGACGAGCGGTTCAAGTGTTTTAACGCATCAAAAAATCACAATGTTGTCCTTAATTACTTATAAAGTGACTTTTCATTTACTGTATTAAGTTATGGGTTCCAGTAGAAAGTGATGTTAGTGGCGCGATCGAGAACATTGGGTAAGTTCGACAAATGATAGCGTAATGTCGGCGGGTCATGTCGGAGACTAGCGCCGCCGTGTCTGGCCTTCGAGACCATTGACTTCCCTTCTTGCAAATGAAGATGGCTTTATTCATTTTTTTAACAAGCTGGGAGTATTTCATTATAATTTAATTATAGTTGAGGTTCTAGTACTTCTTTCTTCTTCTGTTCTTCTGGTACTCGTAGGTACATAGCCAAACCTTGCACTACGTTGCGTGCTACGCAGACCTATGAAAATTTTGCGTTGTACCTTCCAAGATTTATTTGAGATTTCTCTCAAACATGGTACTTTAAGATTCTTGTTTTTTTTCCCAATCTTAGTTAGTAAGTATGTTACATCAGGAAAAACAAATTTTATATACTTTACTCGATCCTCTTTCTTGCCAACATTGTGTACCAAATTCTTCTTCGTCTTCATCTTAAAGTTTACGTAACTTCACTCCGCTTAACCTTAAAAAACATTGTTTCCCGAATTTTATCCAAAAATCTAGAGCAGCGTAGAATGTAACAAACATAGTTAAAATATCTTTGAAAGCATTGTGAAGTGCAGTTTTTATAAAATGGGTCAGTTTTGCCAATAAAACTGCATTGTGTGGTATGATACAGTGTGCTATTCGGTGCATTCCACTGTTTTTGGCAGCTGTCCGTAATTACACTGTGAGAGGATGGTGACGCGTGGTATCCGTGACGTACGATGACGTCACAACCGGATATTTCATCGATTTCCATGGGTCTGATAACAATTGAGCTGTGCGTCATCCAATCTCCTGCGTGCCGTCGTCTGGCCATATCGTGAGCTAGTAATTGTCTAACTTAATACAATATATCTTTATGAGAATTTAGTTCTGGTCGTTTGCGTTGATGGCTTTGTTATATGGCACTGATATTTCCTTTGTTAATAGAGATGTTACATTACCTTTTGACAGATCAATTGGTTATCATTTCGAAAATTCACCTCACCGTGGACATTCGCTCCATGAATTTGTTTTGTAAACATTCGTTGCAACAGATTTTGATTTTGATTTTGTCATTAGAACATTCATTCGCGACAAGAGCATTCGTTCGCGAGCACATCTATTATGGTGGGTACACATTATATGTACATAAGAATTAGAATTTGTTTTTTTGTGTTTCGACGAATTTTCGTTGTGTAACAAAAGCATTGTGAAACGAATGTTTGCAAAAAAAAGTCATGAAGCGAATGCTTGCAGTTAGTATGGTAATTAATATTTGTAATAGTTAGAGAGGCAAATTTCGCGCCCTCACGCCCCTAGCCGCCGCAGGAGACGCCCTGAGCGTCGGGAATTCCAGGCCGATTCCGGGCCACCATAGGCCTGGGTTTGCGGATGGTGAACAATGGGTAGCTCGTCGTCCGATAAGGACCAGGCGTGGGTCGATAGCGAATTGTGTTACACGCGCGCCTCAAAGACATGTCAGCACAACTGACGGGGTCCACTAGCGCCTATGCCTAGGGTCGCGAGAAAGTCTTAAAGGGATACCGTGGCTTCTGGCAACGTACAGGCAACTGAAGGAACACGAGTGGGTTTTAGTCAGTAAGAGTCTGACACGCCCTCCCGCTCTGCCCAGAGCAGGAGAAATTGTTTGAAAATTTCCCACCCAAAAAAAGGGACCGTAGGTAGATCTAAATTTTTGATATCTATTTCAACTTGATTTCTGAGAAAAAGGGTCTTAACAAACAACGAATTTATCCTTTAAAGGTTTCAATTTCTCATTTTGAAATACGGAACCCTGAAACAGATGAAACAGATTTATTATCTGTCTGTTATCTTTTTATGCCGTAATGGCTGAACGGATTTAGATGAATTGGCTAATGCCATTGCTAATGGATAGGCAATGACTTGGGTTAGGACAAAGATACACTGAACCCCGGTATTACGTTCCTGTGGAATATTTTTCGACCTTTACGTGGGTGAAGCCGCGGGCAAAGGCTAGTTCTTATATAAATGACGGTGAAAACCGCGTCAAAATCTATTGTGGAGTTTAGAAGAACTAAGCGGTACAGACAGATACGAAACGAGAATTTATTTTATCCTTTATTATTAAATGAGCAATATTTGTATATAACTATATATATATATATATATATTTTGTAATCACGTTCTCGAAAATGGCTCTATCGATTTCGATCAAAGTTGCAATATAGGGTTATATAGGTTTACGGGGGCGAAAAATCGATCTAGCTAGTAGAAAATTGGTTTTTTCAGTATTTCCACTCGACCACGTACTACTTATTTAATTTGGGACCTCCTCCCCCTATCAGCTTCGACAGTTTTTACGACTTGACAAAACATCGAGATTTCTTTATTAATAATCAAAATTAATAAATGCATCGTAGTTTAAAAGAACAACGTGGTCACACAGATAAACACGAATGGCGACTTTAATGTACAACATGTATATATACATCTGTATATATAAGATAAGGAGAAAAGACAGTGGATTGACGTCGTCGGCTCGATTATACCCATATTTTGTTGAAATATTAGAAAGCCAGTGGAGGCATTCATGCTATAGATTGAAGAGCGTCTTCAGAAGTCTTTGTTCCATAATGATGTGTCTGTTTCATGTCGGTAATTTTAGTACGGTTCATTACTTAGCCATTATTTATGCATAGCTAGTTATTAGCCGAAACAGCTTGACGTCAGCGTTGGCGGAGCGAGGGACTGATTTTATAATCTTAACACGTTCAGTGACTTGCTACTAAACACGAATAACTGAACAATTAATTTAACAAAAATCCAAGAAAACAGACAACTAAGGATTCGGGTAACTCGATAAAATTCAAAATTTAATAGGCGTCCGAGTCGTTACAATAAATTTCCAGTTGGGGAAAAATGCATATTGCGTAAGTGCACATAAAAATATTTGAGAGCGCGTAGACGCATGGCGGCGGCGGCGGGCGGCGGCGGGAGGCGTCGTGGGCCGCATCCGGACTCAGGAGGCTAGGCGGCTGGGCTCTGCTATAAACTCTCTCGTGCTGCGCTTGGCTGACGTCACGTGCCATATTTTACACACTTAAAGCTGTTTGTCGTGTCATACCATTATACGCCATGTAAGGCCCGGACTTATTGCCAGCAAAGAGGAATAACTCAGTTTAAATTGTTTTCAGAGTAACAGCTAAGAACTGCTTTATTGCATTACAAATGCTTTTCATCTCAACCATAGCTATACTAAAATTACACTAGGATTAAGAATTATGAGTCTATTTGAGACAGTTTCGGCTGTGTCTGTGTACTTTTATCTTAATGGCAGCTATTTACGCTGTTCCATATTTCTGCGATGAGATATGATAGAAGCAATTAAATTTTGTTTTCTCTAGAGTTGTTCTGACCTTCCCCGCTTGCCCCCTTTGTTGTTTTGTGTGAATGTCGTTGCAAGGTGACAGCATTCCTAGACGGTAACGTAATATTCAGGATTTTTAAATATTTGGCCAATGCTCAGAATGAAAACCTTTTGAAAGTTTTTCATATTTTCACTTTCACTTCATCATCATTTCAGCCGAAAGTCGTCCACTGCTGGACATAGGCCTCCCCCAAGCACCGCCACTTCGACCGATCCAGCGGTGCGACCGTGCTTCCCGCATCCAGCGGTTTCCTGCGATCTTCTCAAGGTCATCGGTCCATCTTGTGGGAGGCCTTCCAACGCTACGTCTTCCGGTACGCGGTTGCCACTCCAGAACCTTTCAGCCCCATCGGTCATCTGTTCTGCGAGCTGCTGCTGCTGTGCTTAAGTTTGGTTATCTCCATTGCCAGTGACTTTTAGCCTTCTGATAAGGCCCATTGTGAGCGACCACGTTGAAACGTGTGAAAGTCTTTGACCAGTGATGGTCTAAGACTTTCGTCTTGAGACACTGCGGTATGTGGGAACTTCCCGAACGCTGCCCAGCCGAGTCGGATTCGACGATTGACCTCTTTCTCAAAGTTGGACCTACATAGCTTGACATACTGGCCATCATTTTGGTTTCGTCAATGTTCTGAATTTTAATTGACAACCAAAAAAAAAACGTAATATTATAGACTCTTATAAAGTGCAGTGTGGCTCGATTTAGGAGCCTGGGAATATATTACAGGCTCATTTACTATATGATCTAACCTAACAATGTTATCTTCGTCTTGTCATTATTCTATTAAATTGACCTAGCAAGTTGGGTCCTCTCCTTGAACTTTAGATGGCAGATTGATTCACTGATTTCGAACGGTTTCAATCAATTTCAGATACTCCTCATACTTATCGCAAAAACTTGTTTGTCACTTGTTTCAACTTTACACAAATAACATAACATAACATCACGCCTGTATTCCCCGAAGGGTTAGCAGAGGTGTACCTATAGAACACCCACATTTTGCCAGTTACGTTTAAGTCCTATGTAATAGGGGGCGTGCCTATTGCCATCAACCGGGCACAAACCCAGGCTACTACTGAAAAATTCCAGATGGAAAAACCCAATAACACTTTGACCGAAACTAGGGCCTCATGTTCAGCAGTAGCGCTTGCGAGCGCTAGACTAACGAGGCTATACAGTTTTATTATTCACCAACAAGATGGCTAAATAAATAAAACCTGCTAACAAATAAGTCCACCCGATATTCGTAATATAATAGCGAGATATTAAACGAAGGCTTAATTAGGGTTTTGTTTATAATCACCATTTTGTTTGGAACGTGTATTGTATTACAGTTTTAAGACATCGTTACCTAGCGTCATTGTTATGCTTGTATAAAGCAAATGAGTACCTACATAGCCTTACAGTGCTAGGATGAAGTTTGTGACGGGTATCTGCTTGGGGTAGACGAGACTTCACCTTACGTAATATATGTGTTTTTGTTGCACTAGTTAGTAGATTTAACAGGGATGCAGGTTGCAGATGCTAGGATTAGGAAAAACGTTATAATATAAGCTAGAAACAAGTTGGCGATTTACTCTACGTAAATCATAATTTACTAGAATTTACCTATTAGATCCTCCTTGCTTTTTAGAATTGGCTTAGAAAACTTTAATGGTTAATATATAGACTAAGTGAATTATTGTATGATTAATTAGCACAATTTTACATTTCTTTTTTACCTAAACTGTTCCGTTTGTAGATTGAGACTTAATAACGCATGAATACAGCTAATTAAAACGATATTAGGTACCTACATAAACATTACAATTCTAACTGTAGCTGGCTTGGAATTTAATATTTCAACAAGAAATGGTACAATGGATAAATGTTAAGATAGTAGAACAGGCTGACACATTTTTATTATATCCAGTACTCTAATTGCGTAACACATTTTCAATCACAATCTGAATCATTTTGAAGGATATTGCTAATCCATTGCTATTGTGTGTTACGCCGCTGCTGTTTCAAGTGTAATTATTAGTTGCATTAATGTTGGAATAGAAAATAACTATAGCCGTACAAGGATCTTTCGTCTTAACGCCGCCATCTTATTTTTTATATATTTACAAAGCGGTTGCTACCAACAGCGCCCTCTGTCAACGTCATTCGAACGCTAAAAGATCCTTGCAGTAGTGTTTCTCGTGCGAAATTCAATATTTTTTTTACGTTTTTTTGCAATTGCAGGTCAGTGTCAGATTGTATGTTGATCAAAATACGATTTGCGACCGTAAAAAATGTGTTTAAAGAATAAAAATCATTAAACTCATCGATATGACTCTCTAAGTAAGATTTGAAAAAAAATGTTTCATGAAATAGTCATACAAAAGAGTAAATCTGAACTCAGAGAGCTGTATTGATGATTTTATGGTCACGGATCATATTTTGATCAAATTTTAATTTTTGCTGGCTACCCAGTAGCTTTTACCTTAAACCAAAAGAAGATTATCAAAATCTCCTACCAACACGTAATTTCGGTTAAAAAATGTTTTTAAACCCCGATGCCATCACATTCGAAAACGGATCAAATTCGACACACGAATCACGATTAAATGTGATTGTCAGCTCATATTTCATCCACGCGTCCATTTAACGCGCGTACTGCAAAAATATTAATTTCTTCTGTGATTATTAAAATGCTTTATATTTCTCCCATCATGTGCCTTGCTAATTGAATACGTGAGGTGCGATTGTCGGCTGATTATGATCACTATGCAACGTTGTTTAATGCGTTTGATTTGCATTTTATTAATGTCTACTGCATACAACATGGCGCTGTTAATAAACTTTGGTGTAGTGTTGTGAGAAATTATGAATGGCATACGAAACAAAATGCTATTAAAAAAAAAAAAAAAATTACACCTTATAAGTAAGTATATGAGCCTTGTAAATGACATTTTAGGGGCATGAGGTGTAAAGTTCACTCATCCACCATAGAAAAGGATCCTCCGACCAGACGGGTGGCGGGCCGACTGCCCGACTGTTGATGTCGGATAGTCTTATATATGTCGTTGCGCGGTAAACTCTAATTGCGCGATGCAGGATTTGTGTGACGTCATGTCTTTGATGCGTAGTTCGTATAGTTCGTATGTGGCGGTGTAACCGCTACAATATCGTTATTATTTTTAAAGTGGTTTTGGTGATTTTCACCGGAACCAATTAGACATTATTTTGTCTTTTTTTTTTATTACTACCCTTCCCCACTGTTTAGCAAAGGCCACCCCCAAATCCTTCCAGGCATCCTTTTCTAGTAAAGTGCATTGTTATTATGTCACACAGGAATACAATTAGCAGACAGTAGGGTTTTCAAAACATAATTTATATGTGTTGGTATTCATGTGTGATTATCACATCGCAGTCGCGTATGTTCAAAATACGTCAAAAATCTATACATATAAAAAAATTGTAACGAAGAATATTTGTCATGAAATTTACCACACAGATTGTTTATAACCTGGATTAACACATAGGGTTAACCTGGATTAACACATAGGGTTAACCTGCACATAGGGTTAATCCAGGTAGTAAATTTTTGTGGGATATTTTACGACATCCACGCGGGAGAAGTCGCGCGCAAAAGCTAGTACAAAAATAAAGTCAATATCGAAAAGAAAACTGTATCATACGACTTATTTCTTTCAAATATTACTTTAAAATATTTTAAAAGATCAACCGACCCTTGAGATATTGGAATATATCTACAAAACTTATATAAACCAGTGAAAGGATCCTCGGTCGGGACGGGATCCACTCGTCCCGATAACATCGCGTTTGTCTAGCACACTCTATATCCATTCACTAGTTTCTGACTTCCAGAGCTGTCCTTCTGAAGTATCTTACTTGCGATATATTTCTTATCTTGTTAGAAAGCACTATTGATAGGTTGATAAAATTAACGCCTCATGAAAGAGAAGTAGTTTTTTGTTTGTAGTCAAAAGAGCCAACAATGAAAAGTGATGACGTTGCTTAGACTCGTTTCGTAGACAAGACGCTAGCTGCGTAGGTATTTCGTAGACTCCGCGTAGGCTGCGTAGGCATTTCGTAGGCTCGGCGTAGGCTGCGTAGGCATTTTGTAGACTTGGCGTAGGCTGCGTGGGCATTTCGTAGACGCCGCGTAGGGGCTGCTTCGACTCTGTGTAACTATTATTCTAATAAGATGCATTGATTCTCTAGTTATAAAAAGTATTTTGAAAGCATTTTCCGATGCATTTTCTTTTTATCATTTCAGAAACCATAGTCTCAGTAAACTAAATAGGCATATTTTGAAGCTCTATCAAGCACATTTTCAAACACTATCAAAAAGAAAATATCCCCAAAACAGAGTAGTCGAGTACACCGTATATAAAAACATTATTATATAACGTATGTGGTCGAAATAACAAAAAGCGTTGTAAAACAGAGATAACAGTAACTACTGTTGTATGTGTCGGTTTATGTACTAAGTTCAGTCAAGACGCGTTAAGTAGCTAATTAGACGTACTCCACGAGACAAATCGTAAAATATCCTGGATCTTTACTTACAATGTAGCTCTGAGATACTTGCCCTGGGATTTAAGGTAAAGTCAGGGAAATTAATATATAAGCAAATTAACTACCAACTTAAATTGTCCATATATTCAAGTCACAGTTGTCATTATTTGACAGCTTTATGATATGGCTATAACATGGCAACTTGATGTTGGGTTTTAATCTAGGTACTTAACAATTAATGTCCCTGACATTACTACTGTCCTGAAATTAAGCTTGTGTAGGCATAAAAGCTTAATTTTTCTAATATATTTTAATGCCACAATTATTTATAAGTTCGTGTTTGGTATGGTGTGTTTGGCTCTTCAATAAAACTAAGTGGACTGTATAAAATTAATGTTATAATAATCGGTTGGTAGAACAGACAGAGTAATACGCCAATTCACTCGCGAGGATCTCACGGCCACAGTGCCGAGCCGCCGCCGTTCGGCCGGTGGCGCGAGCGCACCGCGTCCCCGTCCCGCGCCCCTCCCCTCCCCGCCATCGTCTGCCGGGGCACCATAGGTTCGCGCGTGAACAGTTCGCTTCTAACTAAATAGTCCCAAAATGACATTTAAAGAAAGAAGAAAAAATTACGCCATCTCCGAGCTATGCCGTCTTCTGCAGAGTGGACCGCTCGGTAAATGCTGCCTCCAACAGCCTTCTCGATCGCGTCTGACCATCTTGCCAATTGTCTGCCTTGAGCGCGGTTTTCCTTCCACCCGGCCCAGTAGTTAGTTGCATCAATATATAGTTTAAATGACAGATGATGATGATGATGTCGGGTGCGCGACAGCCCCAACAGCCTCGTGGCTACTGTAGCCGGCAGGGTGGATGGCCTTCTAATATCTCACTGGATGGCGGCACACAGACCGGCAATCAGATACGTGAGATAGTAGGAGACCCACATTAATTGTGTGTGCCTGATTGTTATACCAACATAGATTTTAAGTAATTTGTTAACACGCTATGGGCTTTTGAAGCCTGATAATAAAGTTTATATTATTATTAAATATTTATTGCTGTTATTTAATATATCATAACTTATCTTATCTTTTGCAATCTTTTGCAAAACAAAATTTCATTTACTAGTTATGGACGATGAGTTAATTCAATGCAGTCTTGGGCGCATACATGCACTAACAGGTTATTTAATTCGTCTAGTATGGTAATTAGAAAACTCTCATATGCCAAGGGCCGTCTTTTCCGGTTGGCAGTGCATTTATGATAAACCTTGAACATGAACGTTCTTGAATTCAAGGTTTAGTACTACGTATTATGGCTATATGATGCAATTATATAGCTTAGCAAATTATAAAACGTTACGGCATGATAATTACTGTGGAAAATACTGCAGCTATAGGGTAGAGGTTTTTAAAACAGAATATTTACATAGATGTCAGATATTTGGTGAAACTAAGGCAGATTGAACATAGGTTATGCCCTGGTCTATCATTATAGTATATGTGTTATCGGCTTGCTGTTTTCTTTTTATTAGATGCTGATGGCAAGAATTAGAGTCAAATCGACACGTAAATAAAAATAAGTTTATTTCATGTGTAGGTAGGTAATTAGGTATATAAACGGATAAAGAGCAGCAGTGCTATTCTGTAACCATCTCACCGTGAAAACTTAGGTGAAGTGAGCTCGGAGTGAGCTGTCAGTCCCTAGCAGCAGGTGGAATGACAGCTCACTTCGAGCTCACTTCACCTACGTTTTCACGGTGAGATTATTACAGAATAGACAGCCCTGCTACATTGGGAACGAAACAAACTCTTCTCATCATACTTCGATTCATATTTCGCGGTGTGAACCACACTTAACGAACTTTAGCTTCATTGCCGGTGTAGCTTGCGCTTAACACTTTCGTCAGTTCCTCTCAGACTCTCAGATATACGATTCAGGGCCAAGGCAAGACTTGGCAGATTGCTGCCTCTCTCTCGTTTCGTGGATATATTTAATTTTCTTTATTAACTGATAAACATATTAAAACTGACGAAAAAATAATCGGTTCGTTCCAATATCAATATTCAAAACCGATCCCAATGACACAAGGATTCAAAGTAAATCGCCATTTAAACGCAGAACCATTACAAATCCGACAAATGATTCCGTCACAGAGCGACAATACACATTTTCCGAGTGAATTGCCTCAAGTAGACGGGGCGGGAGTCAAACATCAAATAATAACATAATAAAGGGATAATGCCAATTTTTTTTTGCTTCAATTTTGTACCGACGTCGTAAATAAGGAAGCGCAGTGTTACCGCTGTCAAATCAGGCCGCAGGGGTGGGATTATATCAAAGGCTATGTCGATATATTTCATAATTCTTCTTAGCTCCAGGCTTACTTCAAGGGCTTTCTTTTTCTACATAGAAATTATAAAGAGAATAAGTTGGTCAGTTTGGACGTAGGAGGTAATCTTATTGATCCGATTTCGAAAATTCTTTCACTGGCAGAGAGCTACACTATAGCCCAGTGCCGTGTAGGGTATGTTTTATAGTACCTAGAGTTGACTACAACGCGGACGAAGTTAAGAGCAGAATCTAGTTCTCTATAAAAACACAGCGAAGCCCCATATTCTACTTTATAAAATTTAAAACTAAAAGTACTTAATGTCTGAGTAAATTCACTGACGCTCATGTTAAAAGATATTGCCTTTTTCGTTTTCATTTTTTGCAAACATTCTCGGAACTAATTCTGCTGTTTCTAGTAACGATCGATTGATTTATTTAACATTGTAATTTTCTTTACAGACAGAGACGCGAGAACTATGATGATTTATGTAAGAGTACCTAGAACTACAGTCAGTTTGACAATTTCTAGTAGTAATAAGGATCAAATTCGCAAAACACATATTCGTTAGTATGAAACTGATAAGTGTAAGAACGCATTTCTCGACGGCCAGACTACAAGTTGATATTTCATTATGATATTAGCTATATATCTATCATCTGTACATATTATAAAATTGAAGTCGCTTTTCGTGTCCGTCTGACCGCTTTGTTCATCTAAACTACGTAATAGATTTTCACCAACATTTGAATTCTCAAATAATAAGTAATATTAAACTTACGTAAAATCTTATGAAATCTCGTTTATAATAATAGGAATCATTCATATCGTTACCTAAACCTATTTTTCGGTTCGTGTATTTTAACTTAAATAAATGTCTTGTCTTCTCTTTTTAGGGTTCCGTACCCAACGTGTGAAACGGGACCCTATTACTAAGACTCCGATGTCCGTCTGTCCGTCCGTCTGTCACCAGGCTGTATCTCATGAACCGTGATAGTTAGACAGTTGAAATTTAACAGATGATGTCTATCTATTGCCGCTAAAACAGCAAATACTAAAACAGAATAAAATGAATATTTAAGTGGGGCTCCCATACAACAGTCATGATTTTTTTGCCGTTTTTATAGATAATGGTACGGAACCCTTCGTGCGCGAGTCCGACTCGCATTTGGCTGGTTTTTTTATAGCTCATAAGCAAGAAAAATATATAACGCTGTGCTCACAGACTAAGCTAACAACTTCTCATTACTTAGGCGCAGAAATAGGTTATTGCTGTACGAGACTAGTCTTATTACCATACATACGAGTATAATATATCAAGTTAACATACCCTACAAAGGTTAGTTTTTTATTCTGGCTAGAAAGAACAAAATACTAGAGAAAGTCTTTGAAAATATGATGACCTTTGCACATAATAATAATATGTATGTGGGTGCCGAAAGTATAAACGCGTAAGTGTTCAAGAAATAAATAGGGAACTGCAATTTTGAAGTGAAATCTTCTTTAGGCGTGTTGAGCGATTTTTGGTAGGAGCTAAACTTATAGATTCGCGTCACTGACGCGCCGTAGTGCTTTACTATAGAATAAAGATGGCGCTAATAGCAGTTTTAAGTTTCCACTTCGACAGTCCCTATGACTGCCTATTTTTTAAATTCAGTTCTGACACGTGCTTGCTGGGAACAAAACTACTAAGTGACGTAATAAATAAGTAAACTATTGTTTACTAAATAATTGTTTAATAAATAAAAAAGTATCCACAAAACATCAACTTTGACAATAAGTAGGTATACAGAATGGTAAATACAATGATTGGATCCAAAAGGTAGGCAGTGAGGTCGAAAGTCCAATAAGAATAGGGGTAACTAGGAAAATCCTGTATCTTATCTCTTCTATCTTGTAAGGAAAAAAGCTTTTTAATTTAAGTTTAATGAAAATAATACATAATAAATCTAATATTATTTAATATTTTACTAATTTAATTTATTGAATAATTGTATATTATGTTTTCAAATATTGCATTTTTTTAAATTGGAATATCGCCTTACGGTATCGGGAACCCTAGGGTCCAAGTTAACGGTTATTATATTTATAATAATTTTAAACCTATACTCGTAGACTTTACGTCTTCATATATACATGTCTTCATGTGTACATAGTTACGTCAATACGTCCACAAGCACTGGATCAATAACGAAGTTTATTCATAGCTGCGTAGGCGTTTAATTGAGTCGAAGTGCTACGACGTAGCAAGCGCAGGCGGCCGCTATGACGTCAAAGCGTAGCAATAACTTTTGTCACTATTTCAAAAATAATACAGTCTTATTTCAAACTAAACTGCAGTTAGCAATTTTAATTATTGTAAGTGTTTTTTTATGTATTGGTTTAATGTCAACTTTGTACAATTAGATTAAAAAGCGCGACAAGCGAGCGGGCTCAGAGATATTTTTACATTTTGGGACTGAAGCATTAGCACTCCAGAGACACAAACATCTGAGTAGCCACTGGCTCTTGTACTAGGAGTTCCTGTATCACAAGAGCGAAAATATTAAAAGTATTTTCTACCAATCGACAAATACTGTCCCAGCCCAAGGCAGCTCCATGCAAATATTTCGTATTTACATCGGAGTATTTTCTCACCTTTATCCGGTAACACGTTACAGCAACGTTACACCGCAAGCTTTACATGAATTTCACGGCGATGTATGTTATTAGATACACGGTAAATAGATCTTTATTGACGAGTCGTGAGAGTTGTGTTGATAATAAATCGTATGGCTTAATGTTTGGTTTATTGTTATAATACCGTCAAGTATATCGGGTTTAGATTTAAAGTATTGTAGAGGTTCTTAAATCTTGAAAAAACTATTTTATAGTTGTGTTACTAACGTTCGTAGACCGTAAAATTATATCTTTGTAAAAAGTGATAAATAAATGATGTAGAAAGTAGAATGTTCTCTTTTCTTTTATGTAGTTTTTAGAATATATTCATACACGAAGAAGTTTAATAAATACATATATATAGGAATATTTGTTGCTAGTTAAGCAACATTTACGAGTGGAGCCGGTCTGTTGAGGAGCAAGTTTACTACTGCACGGTTTTATGTTATGAACACACAAACGTGTTGGGGGCGTCTTATTTACGAATAATAAAAACAAGGAAAAGCAATGAATCTCTGGCCACTTCATTTCGTCGCTTTAATATTTTACGTGACCCCTAAAATTTTGGGTAACATCTCGTCTGACGGCCGAGCGCACTTTTCATTAAGTTCTGATTACCCTCAGAGAGTTCCCGGAGACGTCATGTTGGGGAAGATCTGCGAGGTTTTCGGCGAAGTGCAAAAGTTTTATGATATTATGATTACTTGCATGAGACGAGCTCCGGCGGAACGTGACGTGGCTTCTGTTGCTAACGTGATCAAACTGACGCAGACGCGAGACTACTTTGTGTTACACTAGTTCACAGTTGCGGCTTTGTGGCACAAAGTGCAGGATGAAGTGGACTTGGTGTAGAGGATAAATAAGTAAGGATTGTAGTAACAATATGTTGCCTTTCACTACTTGTTTTATTTAGGGAGCACAAGTGGAAATGCTGATTCATATTAAACCACACATCTTCAATTTCGACTTATCTGAATATCGTGTAGACTTAGCCAGTATCAACCTCTAACATTCGAATAATAATAATGTTACAGAGTAACAATAATACACCTACCTGCAAAAAAAATCGTTATGAAAAATTGGCCAAGAACAAAGCCACATCTATTTCTCTCCTCCAGCTACTCTTTGGCAAGAATACGACTAGACGGACGGCTCATAGTGAGTGCGATACTCTTTCCTTATTACGTGGTACGTGTTAATTACCGACTACTACAATTTTATGAGCGCCCACTATATCGCACTTCACTGTTTCTACTGTTTAAGCTGTTTTCTAACTCAGACGAGATGAAAAATTAAGTGCCGCTTGTACGACTTTTTTACTGGAGTTTTTAGAAGTTTTATAAAAGTATGGCTTCACGGATTTTTGGGTGTTTGTACGTGATTTACTAACGATGAGATTAATATTATACGTGTGTACCTATCATCTGTATCATTATTGTAACACGTCGTTAGAATTAACCATTTTAATCTAAACTAATATACACATATACACTTCCGGGAGGTGACCGGAAGGTTTTCTTGTCGTTAATGATTTGAAATCGTTACTGCTTGGTGGCCTTTTGATTGGTTATGAAGTGTAAAGGCAAGTGAGGATACCATCCGACCTCGTTATATAAAACTGGTTGCTTGGCACTTCCGGGAAGTGACAGGAAGGTCCTATCACTCGTCTCTTTATCAAATAAAAATGTGTTGCTAATAAATTGACGGACCTTGTAAAGGCCGCAGGAATCCGTTAGATGCGGGAGGCATAGAAACGGTTGAAGGTGGCGGTACTTGGGGGAGGCCTGTCTTCAGCGTCAATTTCTTCATCATCATCAATGATGAAGAAATTGACGCCAAGAAAACAAAGTCACAAAAGAAAACATTGAGCTCTACTCTCCATCTAAGTAACCAAGAACATATACACTCCAATATTCTAACTTTTTATTATTAAATATGAACCCACAATAAACTTGCTTAACACGTACACAAGCTCAACGCGAATAAATAAAATGAGAGGTCAGGAATATCTTTACGAAACTGAATAAATAATACGGGATTTAAAACGTGAACCCAACTTATTTGTATTAAGTCAGGGAAAACGATATACGATACATCTGATTCTACATTATTGCTCACTTATATCCAACGTCAAAACCTGGAAATATGGTCCATCGAAGACAATACAAATGCAATATTAATATTTACCTTTGCATCGTCCAAACAAAGACTGCATTCATATTCAGCCCACGAAAACAAGTAGATAAAAATGCAAACACGCGCAATTGTGTCTCAAACGAACAGAGGCGGTCCCACTCGCAGCAGGCAAGCAGGCGAGCGGGCGGGGGAAAGTATTGCGGACAAAAATGTTTTCCCGGTCATATGAATTTAGATCGGCCGCCGTATTAAGGGAAGTAAAACCATCGGGAGACAGGTAAATCGAACTATTGGAATAAAGGGTAAAGGTGAGTCCGGGTCGGAGCCGATGACGCGGAATGCGGCGCGTGTCGCTTCACTCATGTGAATTTAAGAGGAGCTCCCCAATAAATGTACAGAACAACTGTAAACTTGTTTTATATTCAGAATTATTCGTGTTGAAGTACGTTCGGGTATAAATTTTCTCAGCGGGCGGTCGGCAAGTGGCCGCAAAGGCGTCTTGATGCGATTTCCGGCCCACTTTTAACGGCGCTTCCTGCACGATATAAATCCAAGTTAGAGCGCTCCCTGGGACCTGCTGTCGTTTCTGCCGGATACTGCGTCCTCGTTTTGCAGATCGGACCATATTGCCTATTACTACTTTGTAAAGACAAAATATTGTCGATTATTGTATGAGGCTGCCTAACCCAAGCAAATTTATTTCAAATATATTTTTACCGTGTAGTAAAAAATATGAACTCTAAAATAATAACCGTATATATCTACTAATTTATTGATAATTGAAGACTAGCAGTTCTGGTATTCCTTTATTGGCTAAAATAGGTAAATCAGTTTTTGACTTTCCTATCCCTTCATTATTAATTAAATTTAACATTACTCTAGCTGGTTATTTTATTACCAATAAACAACTCACGTTATTTTAGCCATGAACTCCTCAGACACCACCGAAATCCGATCAGAAACTAATTCTTATTTAAGCAAGGAATGAAAGTTTTATTTGACTTTGATGGCTTCAGAGCAAACTCTAAAGAAAATCCACAAAGTTAATCACATCCGAGAGTTTATTTTCTTATGGAATAAAAATGTATATTTAAAATAATTTCTTAAAATTCGCAACAAAACGTCGCCTAAGCGAATTAGACCTACATTTTGGGGAACACAGGGCTTATAAAATGAAATTTTCTTAACATAAAGTGGCTGAGACGATGTAACGACGGTGAAGCGAAGTAACCTGCGCGGGCCTGCAAGCCCCTCATGGTTCTAAATAAATTATGAATATTTACCGGCACGTAACGCTTTACTGGGACATAATTATTTTAATCTGAGTCTGAGACGGCAATTTTGGGGAATTGATGTCTAAAGAGAGGTCGTTTTAGTTTATTAAGACGGCTTGCGCACTAACAGATAGTACTTTGTCCTTGTTTTGATAAATAATGCCTTGTTCATTATGAAGAATCTACAATGTTTACTGTTTTGTTTGGGATAGATTACTGAACTGTAAAACTCAGCTCGTTAGAAACTGAACTTCTTTGAAGAACTTTTAACTAAGGACATGTTTCGCCAAATAAAAACATTCGCTTACAGTCATATTAGCTCTAACTCCTTAAAAAATACGTAATGAAAACGGACAGTGTGTTCTGGTGCATTATGTATGACATAATATATTCTTTCTAGTTTATATGGGTATTTTTTAATCGTCTCGTCGGAGGTAGCTAGTGCTGCATCTGCGTAATTTAGCGCTCCCCAGGTGCGGCCCCGGCTTGTGGCTTATAAGTACATCGAGATTTTAATTAAGAAGGTCTATCATAACCCACATGAGACACTGTAAAAAATAACAGAATTTCTTTATACCATTTTACTATTCTGCACTCGTATTTGTGCTTTTATAAGTTTTAAAAACAAAATTTTGTTCATTTGGATTTTAAAGTTAGAGACGTGCCTCTTATTTGGAGCTTGTGAGCATCTGCCATCTAGATAATTAGGCATGTCTGTAGTCGTAACAGTTAAATGGAAAATACAAATATTTTTGTAAATTAAATAAACGAAACACAAAAAGGAAACAGCGTCTTAACTGAGAGCTCGCGAGCCAACAATTCTTATAATTCACAGGAGTTGTTCATAATTAAGTCTGCATGCCTCGAGGGCGCTGCGAAAGATTGAGTTCCATCAAATATGTAACAGGGTCTACCATGAAATCCTTTTTACGTTCACCGCGGACAGTTTTACGCAGGTCCGGTCTAGCTGCGGCTTAACGGTCTTATAAATTAGTGAAACTCTATTAGCGAGATGTTCGGCCAAACGAATTTGCGTTATCGCCTCTGTCGGGCATAACGTGCGTCGCATACTAATGACGTCACCGCAAGATCGTCCAAACTTGCTGTTCGTGTAATTACTTCTTTAAACGAAGCTTCTGAGAGGGGAGGATACGATCACTTTTGTCCGAGGGTATACCGTCCCGATAATCCAGTTACCAACCGTTCCTCCGCAGCGTCGTATTTTTGCACAATTAAGTTTCGCTCGAAATTTATTTAGTTAATAACGTTTTCTCTGTTTGAGAGTTGCGATGAATTATTAAGTAGTTCCATTTAATAATTCAACGATTTTAAGAGATGATAATTAAGTAGGTATAATAGGAAAGTATTCTGTTAATTACGAACGTTAAACATTGAAAAGCGGTTTGAGTAAAATTAATCAAGGTGGGAGCAATATGAATGATCAAAGTTTAATCTGTTTTTATGATGAGAATTGAGGTAAAGGGATTATAGAGTATATTTACAGGCACCGTAAAAGAAAGCCAGGGCAAACATGTTGTTTAGCCATTATGAAAGTACGAAGCTAGTGCGGCGTCAGCGTTCCTAGGATCTCTGACGTCACAACGATACGGCCTCTCTAGATGTGATACGAGATGCCGCTTAAAGCCTGTGTCAAGGATTACGTCAGGAATAAATTTAGACGTGATTGTCACATTACAGTTCTAGTATGAGACACATAAGTATGAACAAAAAATCTGTAGATCTATCAAAATATTGCATAGAACCAGAAAGCACAAACGTTTTTTAGTAGATACGTAACTATAAATCCATTTGACTTAATTTGAATCCATTTGTTTTTTTCAGGTATTAAGTTGTATATCATCCTTGAAAATCCAAGCTTCATATAGCCGATGTCTAGGCATTTTCAACGCTCATGTTGACAATGACTTAATGACTTTTGATGCTGATGGCTTATAAAAAAGTAGTAGGACCATTAGGTCCTTCCTCCAGTGCTCCATTCGTTTTTTCAGTTCTATCGCCGCGCCGGTATGTCAGTCAAACATTGTTCATCGGGCTAACTTCTCAACTATGTGGAAGTCGACTTTCAGGCTAACCAGATGCGGCAGAATATCAGCATTTTTGGTAAATTAATTAGGTAAGGTCAAAAGTAGTCTACTCTATATTTCTGTTCTAATTTTTCATAGGTAGAACTAGCAATTTTATAATAACAGCACCATATTAAATAATTAGCTGTTCAGAATAGTATAAACTACTTAAGAGTGAGGGGTCGTGAGTTCGAACACTACTTGATAAACTTTACTTATTGCAAGTATTATTTCTGGAGTTATTAGCAAGTAATCTCTATCACCAGAAAATTCTTTCAGCGTCACGGTGTGAAATTTCAAATGACACAAAGTTTCCTTGCACAGTAAATCTCTCCAGAATGAACAGCAGGGAATAGTGTCTTGCATTAACAATATTTTAATCTAGCCCGAAGAATTTGTTGCGAAAGTGCAAACGAGCCGTGCTCAATCAGGAATTCTTTTAAATTTTTCAAAAAGTTTCTTCAGATATACCATAAGTAAGTACTAAAGCAAAATTTTGTTTAAACATTGTTATGGTTTACCTTGGACACGTATGTATGAATAACTTTAAGCATAGCAAGAATTTATTACCAACTTACTGCAATAAAAATTACATAGTTCCTCGAATTACTTGACAAAATAATTAGCTTAAAATGTACGTTGTATGTTGATCACCTGTGAGTGAATTTTCTGTCAAATATCATACTAGCTTTTCTGATTCATTGACCACATAAAAATAACCAAGTCAATTATAGACTCAATAATACGTAGATATCTTTTAAAGGCTGAGAAGTCTGTCACCATGTTTTACTTTGGTTACTGAACAACGAGCTAATCCCCTCGTACTGCTAGGTATACCTATAGCACACCGGGTAGGTACCTACCACATGTATGTACCATTAAGTGTGTCTTGTACAGTTTTTGAGTCACATCCAGTGCTGATCTACGGCACGACCGCAGCAGTCGCCGTCGTCGTAAAGCCAAGATACGCGTTGCTCGTAAACTTAAACACGGCTTACTGCATTTGTGGCCTGCTGCCATACGGGTGACCCCGTCGAGCCAGTGGATTACAATAAAAGCCAATATTGCACCCACCAACTACGCACCGGCTATTTTAATAGTGACCACAGTTTTTCTCTATTTTTTTGCATTCAAGTTGTTGCTGCAGGTATTCCAAATAAAGCTGGTCAAGATCAGATCGCTTTAAGCGATAAGACCGCCCTCTGTGTCTGCCTATGTAAAATTTGTAAAATGTCTGTAATTTTATGGTGTACAATAAAGAGTATTCTATCTGTCTATCAACATTAAAAAAGTGTCTCTGTAAACAGGTTTACGGAGAAACTTTTAATATTAATAATAGGAAAAAAAAAACTAACATGGATAAACAGGAACTTCAACTATACGTGTACGAGAACTATAAGAAGTAGATGGTTAAAAACTAATACAAAACCAAAGATACCAACTTCCAAAATATAAGTTATTTTTCACTTTGTAGCGTTTTTTTTTTGGAAGTCTGTTGTTATTTTTGTAAAAAAGTTTTTTTTACGTCGTATCGGTAAAAGTCACAGCTAGAGATAGACCCGCCAATGACCACGATAATGGCTGCTGCCTAAATGGCTGTAATCACAATACTTAGCACTGATTGGTTTCACAGTTGGAGTGCGTTATCAATACAGTGATTCTGCTGTAAATAGTTTACTCTAGAACATGAGCCTACCATGAAAAAGATCTTAGGGGTATAATGACGTAATTACCACACTAGGGAGCTATACGAGTATTGTGCGTAGCAGTGTGATGTTATTCGTGGCGGATAATGCGTGCCTTTCCTCTAGATGAAATAACTATATGATACTTAGAAGGTACAGGTTTTGTTTTAACAAAAATCCATATCAAAAAGCTTGCAAAACAACACACACACCTATAAAATTAAAAAAAATATCGTGTATAATTTTATATTACTTGAATACTGAATGCAAACAGTTTTTTTTTTAAATTGCTGTAGCAGATAGGCAGTAAAAAAGAAGTAAGTACCTAAATCTTAACATAAAATAACATTTCCGGATATCCAGTTTCATATAAAAATAATTTTCAGCATTATTGTAATTACAATTACAAGTAAAACAAGGCCGCACGGTTCATTTCATATGAGTACCGTCGGTGACTTTGTATTGTTCGGTAAATATATTGTTTTAATAAAACTGAGTGCATTAGCACTTATTTGAGTAACAGCATTAGACAATCTCCCGTGCTCAAGCCTCCCGGAGTGATCCGAACGACCTCCCGCGGTCGCAAGTAATCGCACTTTTCTTTTATTACCCTTAATGCCATCATCAAAGTGTGGAGGTATATCGTACTAACGACATTATGGCTAGTAGTTTTTCTAATTCACTCAACTAAGTTAGTGTTTCGACTCATAATAAATTGGTCCGTAAACTTTACTTGAGTGAGCGTTCAGAGTTTAGTTTCACCTGGCCAAAACAGATGGCGTTAGTAGTTGAGTTCAGTAGCAGTTTGCTTGTGAAAAGCAAATAAATTGTTTGAACTGCGATGTTATAAGCATTAACAACTTTATTTTTGATAGTTGACCAGTTCTCCTTTGAGTTATAATTTTAATATAGGTACTATTCATATCTCAGTGACAAAAAATCTGGTATAAACGTAATTTTCACAGTAGTGAGGCCAGTCATCGTAGACACGTGTTAGGTCGCAAAAATTGCAATGTACTGATTTTTTGGGATGTTGTTAGAATAGAGAATAAAGAAACACCCATGATATGGGTGACAGTTCAAAGTAGTCCTCGTAGAGTGAGAATTTTCATAGATATCTTGCTCGGGAGAAGGCGAAAGGCTCCCGCAAACAAGCATGACACGACACCTGTAATTATTCTACTGTGAAGTTTTCTTAGAAATTGTTTTATAGAGTCGCGACGCGCCTGTTTGCGGGAGACTTTAAACTGAATAATATTATGAACGTTTTTTGGAAAAATGGCCAATGTTTGAAGTGCGGTTTGGATCTACAGAGCTACGTCTGCGGTAGAATTGTAGAAAACTTTGTATACTTGAAAAATGTACGAGGGACTCATGGGTACGTAGGATGGACATTTTAGAAGTTATAAGTTAAAAACTGAAAGAACTCCGAAGATTTAGAGGTTTTTCGAACACCTGCAATGTTATGTTTACCTCAAGGGATTATAAAAGTCGGAGTACGTTGAGACGCTCGGCGCCGATAGCAGTGGCGAAGCAGCGACCCAGAGTTAAGGGCGCGGAGCAGGAGCACCAGGCTAGAGAGAAGCAGCGGCCTGGAGTCACGAACGCGAAGCGTAGCAGCACGAAGCAGGAGAGTAGCGGAGGAGCTTGAAACTCTCTCGCTCAGCAGGTCCGGGAGCATCAGGAAGTAGCAGAGGAGCTTGAGATTCTCATGCTCAGCAGGTCCAGGAGCAGAAGGCAGCAGCGAAGGAGCTTGAAATTCTCGCACTAAGCAGTTCCGCTTGGGAGGGAAGCCCTCCAGTGTTGGTGGTCTCCCCACCCTAAAGAGGCCAGGGATTGCCGGCTACAGCGTCATACGACGGAGCATCGGAGGTCAGAGACCTCCCTTAGAAGGAGTGCCTGGAGGTCTCCATGCCCGGCCCAGGAATTGCGCCATACGCCGGAGCATCGGAGGTCAAAAATCTCCCTATGGAATGCCTAAGAGGATTGGGCTGGTCCCCGGAGCCCACCGGCTAATAAAACTACTCGAGTTGACGACTGTAAATCGTAGACTCCATTTATTTGTAAGACTTACATTATTCAAACATTTTGAATATTTCAAATACAAGTTAAATTACTTCATAATTACACATCGGCCAGTAACTTAAAAGATGTGGTTCCATATAGTGGAATACCACACACCACGCAGTTAGCACAGGTCTTTTGACGCTGCAAACTTGGTTTTACGCAGAGCAGTGCAATCAATTGCGACTGGCCTATTCAAGTTTACCACATCCACAAAATACTTTAGCGTTAATCCTATAACCTCATAAACGATTAAATGAGATTTTTTTGTATAATATACATATATATTTATAATCACGTTCACGAAAACTGTTCTAACGATTTCGATGAAAGTTGCAATATAGGAGTTTACGGGGGCGAAAAATCGATCTGCCTAGTCCCTTATCTGGGAAAATTCGTTTTCTCTATTTTCAGCCGAGCAGAGCTCGGTTGCCCAGGTAGGTACTAATAATTATATTATAACGGAAAACTGAAACAGAGCTACGTTACTAGACAATCAGAAACTACAACTGGGTACCTAGGAATATTTTCATTTTATTTGAGAAATTGTATTATAATAACTTAGAACAAGGAACCTTTATTATACCCGTGCGGCAGTTTTCTCAAAGTAAAAAAATAGACACGCACATTTTTATAATTCGTAAAAGTAAGTTAGCAACGTCATCTGTTTGTTTTTCTCCAAGAGTGTAGGTATAGGCGACAGTAAAACTCGTTGAATACATTTCTGTCACTGAAAAGAGAAAATATTTTGTTTTCAAGGAGAGTGCGGGCACATCATCATTACGCTGCGTAATTTTTTCGTATGTGCCATTCCCGTGCCTGTACTTTTATGCCTTCCCTCCATAAAGACAAAAGGGACTTTGAAGTAAAATCACGTACATTTTTTGCAACTTACTTAGGAGAGATTCAGCCCCTTGCCTTCGATGTTAATATTTTCTGGGAAAACATTGCGGGGACAACTCATGGAAATTACATTTAGATATTTGCTCACAACGCGTACATCTGAGTGTGGGTAGGGATATTATATTTTACGTGCATGGAATGTAATAAAATGTTTAGGACATACCGCGGGGCGCGGAGCCCTAACCAACATAGGTAGGTAATGCCGATTGAAATGTAAATGAAGGGCCCGATACAAAGTTTCGCTCTCGAGCCCAAATCTCGTTTAGTTTTATTCAAAAGCTTTTTCATATCACCATGTTTATAGTTAATTATTGTTTGCAGTAAATACATGAATAAATTTTAATTCTGTTTGTTATAACAACAATTGTTGCGAGAAATAGTAATAATATCTGCATTTTGTACTATTTCGAATTTCTAGAATAATGTAAAACAAAAGTAATTTTAAGCTTAAATTATCTGTTGTTTTCCATTTGTACACGATCCTGTTCATTTGAACGGAGGTATAAGTAGGTACAGTGGTGATCTGTCGGGTCCCTCTCCCCTTTTTAACTAGTGGGCTTTACGTGTCATATATTTTAAAAGTTTATTGGGCATTACTTCGCGAGATAGCGAGGGTGAGACGTTCCTCTGAATTTTCCTTTGGGAGCATTTTAAATTTGTTTTATAATGTTAGTGGTTTAATATAAATCAAAATACTTATTAAAGTTAAATCTCACCACTGAACAGCTGCCAACTAAAGTTTCTTATTGTTATATATTAATTTCTTTAGCTAGTTTCGTGGCCACTTTATCGCAATTTACCGCCGATATTTTTCTCTTGAATTGGATATTATTAAAAGCAAATTGAACTCAAAATGCAGCCAACATTTTGTGGGAAAACGAATGTATGTACAAAAAGTCACTGAGCGATCCTATAAATGTTATGTTTATGGTGACGACCAACGTAGGGAAAATCGTATGGCTAAAAACTGTTCAGCGGACAAAACAATATTCCAAATGTTCGCTTATGTTTAAAGTCCAATGTTTTAACTAATATAGCTCGTTTCGTATTAATCCGCACGATAAGCTTGTTAAAATAGCTACACGTTTGCCAATTTATGCACACTGTATTTTGGCTTTAATTTTCCGTGATTACAACCTCGTGATTGTAGTTTAGATAATAAGGCCTGAGACTGAATGGACATCAACGCTAATGCATTAATTTGTATGCTGCTATTTGCTGTCCATTAATCACATATTAGATGTGTTAAAATCACATTTGATTGGAATGGCTAAAATTAATTGTAATATTATTGATACTCTTGGGTAGGTTTTATATATGTTAGTTATTTTTTTAGTTTATCTATACGTGTTTAGTAGGGAGATACGAAGTTACTAGAATTTTAAGGTACCTACAAACAGTGTTGCTGTGTGTGACATTAGACAGATTGGGATTCAGTTCCGGGAATTGTCCAATTGTCCATTTCGTGGGATTGTTTCGTGAAACTTGCTATTCGGTACTGGCATTCAAGCATCGACCTATGTGTAACATTCGAGAGAATGATTCAGTTACAGGTTTGAAGAAATCGTCCTATTGTATGAGCATTTTCAGATCAGTTACACTTGTGAAGATCAAATGTTGTTCTAAACGCCTAAATAATTTGATATTCCATCTACATTTGGAACATTCTTAAGCTTGACACAATCACATGTAGAATTCTATTGGTAGAGCCATCAAAGGTTCACAAAGCAAACTCATTTCCTGATTATAAATTTATTAGTTTTCCACCCATCCCACCTTATAACAACTGCGTCTTTACAGAACTCCGTAAAAGCCTTACATATACTTGGGAGCGAGCTTAACGTGCTATCTCCTCCACTTTACTAATTGCTGTAGTTCTATTACTATATCTATATACAATGTCTATTGGTCCTTAACAGCCTTGTTAGTTTATCTATTGTGTCTCGTAAATGGCCAGTTAACGGATTACATGTTCAGCAGAAACACCCATTCACGGAGACGTGTTTGGAGCAAAATGTGGAGAAAAATTAAGTGTTTGTGTTCCAAGATTTATATTAAGACTTTTCTCTTAAATCTGTTTTTTTATAATACTTTACCTTCACTTTCGTTTAGCCACTAAAGCATTATACAAAAACGAAAGTAAATCTTTTAATCGAGGAGATCTTTATCGAGTAATTTAAGAGCCCTAGGTTGCCTACGTAGTATATTCATGGTGCGTTAGATATTTTTGTATTTATCTCTTTGCTAAACTTTAGTACTTAAACGCTAACGGACATTGCTATTCTGTGTGCACTTATCGAGAAACGAAATGTACTAATTGTATCGCAGTAGTAGATGGCCCTCGGCGGGAGTAGATAAGTAATAATGCATTTAAGAGGCAATCCGCAGCGACATTCGTAGCCGGCGGCAGCCTATCAAACTGCAATATCGTTTTATGGCTTCTCATCATACCATAAATGAACATTAGTGACTCCTTAGCAATGCTAAACACTTTGAGGAAGAACGTAAACGCTTAATTTATGCGTTTCGTCTCTTTGATTGTCTAAGTGGTATTTATAATGGACAGGTGTTATGAATAATTCGAGAAACTGATGACTTGCTAAATAAATAATTATTGTTGGTATTAATAAAATTTAGAGTAAACACGGCAGTTTATTTTTCAGCTTTAAATGCTGATTATTAAATTTTACAGTAACAAACTATGTATCTGAATGATATGAATAACCTAAGTAGTTATATTACCGTAGCCATTTCATCAACATATTCAGGTTATTAATATTGTGATAAACAGATTTACATTGGGTTTTAATAAAATTATGTAGTATAAATCATCCACGATTATAATATGTGGTTTATTTATACAAAATATTAATCATTTCTCTCTGATATTTTGATATTGTTTGGCGTCAGTAATTATGAATAATGACCCATTTGTTTATTGTTGATTGTAGTATACTTGTACAATACTTCCAATTTGATTGTGGATTGTGAAACAATATTTTCAGTAACATATTTCACACTTATTTTGTACTAGCGTCTGTCCGCGACTTCGTCCGCAATTTCTTGTTCCTTCGCATCGCCCGCCTGCGCTCTGTAACTTCAGTTACGCTTAGCGTTCTTTCTAACTTTTTTACTTATGCTCGGCTCCAAATGATTATAGCTTGATGATATTTAACCTTGTTTATGGAACTATTTAGTTGGATAAGGATTAATATATTAATACAAATATCATCATCTTTCGATCCTACCCGTGTTTTGAATGACTCATTTGAAAACAAAACGGTTTTAATGTGACCTATGAAATCAGAGCTTTGTAAGTAGTTTTTTTATTTATTTATTGGTTATGCTGACATGGTTTGGTCATGTTGAGAGGATGAATGAAAGGCGACTAACAAAATGTATTTACAAGGCAGATGTGAATGGAAACGCCGGGAGGGGACGCCCTAGGAGGACATATACTGACCTTATTGGTGATGTTCTTCAGAAAGGACACGTGCGTAGTACTCGCAACCGGCGTGCGTGTATGACCAGATGTATGAACGTAAATGAGGCAAAAGGAGTATGTAAGGATCGTAGCAGGTGGCATTCTTTAGTTTCTGCCTACCCCCATGGGAAGAAGGCGAGAGTTTATGTCTGTATGTAATTTTAAAGAAGTTGCATTTTTCATACTAACATTTTCTTAATTTATTTAAGAACCATGAACACTAATGTTTTAAAACTTGTATGCACTAATGTTTAAAAACTAAGATAACGATCCCTTAGATTAAGCGACAAAAATAAGTTTTGGCTAAGTTTTAAAACAAATAGTGGTAATTTCTGCTAACAAAAAGAGGAGTAGTTTTAAAGGTATTTTTTATGTTTAGAAAACAAATTTTTACTAATTTTTTTTTACTATTGGTAGTTGTCTATGATAGCCATTATTCGATATAATATCAAGCAATTGATGAATATTTTAAATCATAGAAGTGACGACCCAATATTATAATAGTTAGCCTCGCGGACTTTTGTGGGTAATGATGAGTAGGTACTATAAACATGTAACGCATTATTTTATGTATCATCAATAGTTTTCGCAACGCACGCCAACTAATGACTTTTATAGGCAAATTTTTGATACTTTTTTTATTTTTTTATGTGGGAAAGCATTAAATGACTTCTGCCACTCTGGGTGGAGCGGGAGGGCGTGTTAGACTCTTACTGACTAAAACCCACCCGTGTTCCTTCAATTGCCTGTGCATTGCCAGGAGCCACGGTATCCCTTTCGGACTTTCCCGCAACCGCGGCAGGCATCGAACCCCTTCAGTCGCTGACATCTCTTTGAGGCGCGCGTGGGACACAACGCGCCGTCGACTCGGGCCTGGTCCTTACCGGACGGCGAGCTACCCATTGCTCACCGTCCGCAAGCCCGCGCCTACTTCCTGCGGTGGCTAGGGGCGTAAAGGCGCGAATTTTGCCTCTCCCTCACACGTTCCGCCTCCTCCTTCGCGAGCATTATTGCTTCGCAGAAGAAGGTGACGGCCTCCCATGCCCTCTCGCTCCATACCATGGCCTGAACCAGGGCCGGACGCGAGAGATCCCCACCACCGATCGCCTCCACGAGGACACGGCGGTGCTCTGCCCAAGCCGCAGACCTCCACCGTATGTTTCACCGTGTCCTCCGGGCGATCCACGCAGTGATGACACCTGGGCGTTTCCACCCGCCTTATCCGAAACAGGAACCTCCTGAAACAGCCGTGTCCGGTGAGGAACTGCGTCAGGTGGAAGGTGAGGACGCCGTGGTGCCTCTCTAGCCACTCCTCAAAGAGGGGACTTTTCACCGCAATAGTGGGCATACCCAAAAAATTTAATAACTTGGGTTACCTACATTATTGGAAATTTGGCAGGATCGCTTTAAAAAAATATATGCCATGTTACTCGCTGATAATGTAGCTTTCTGTGAAAGAATATTTTAAATAGCTTAAGTATTTTTTGAGTTTATCCATTGCTAACGAATAAATATTCATACAAAAAATCAAATCATTTCTCTTTATAATATTACTTTAGAAAATAAATGGTAGTAACTGCACAAAATAAATTTGATTCTACGTTGGTATATAAAACGCAATCCAAAAATAAGCAACAAGAACGACCAAATATATCAAACGCATTTATAATATCACTTTTCTGTGTTGATAAGAAAAGAGGATACAAATAATTATTATAGAGCGATATAAAGAAAAAAGTCCTAACACTAGAGGCAGGATATTGCGTTTTAGCGTCAATTGACCAGACGAGTGGTCAATAACTGGGATGGGCTGAGGAGCTTCCATATTGCGTCCTCTTAGGCTCCTATCAAGTGTTCTCGTGGAAACCTATTCATTTTATAAAACTAAAATCATAGAAGAACAACCATTTATGAAAAAATATATAAACTGTGATGAAAAACTGTCTTAACTGGTTTGACTTGAGTGGCTATTCGTAATATTATGGTGTGTGTGTTTTGTTAGTGTACTTACAGTAAATGACAATCTATCTATTCATAACACACACTATACAACTGATTTACATCCGTAAGATGTCCTTGTAATATAAGGTCCAGTTAAGAACCAGTGTCACTACTAGTTGTCGGGGATTTATGCTGAACTAAACCTATTTGGCGCGCTATTGCGAGGCATACAATTCTGTTATAACTAAGTTAATTCTGTTTTTTTCTGTGTGTTTATTGTGTACTTACCTAGCTCAAATAAATTGGTTTTCGTTCTCCGTTTTCATAATAATATGCAACGAGAAACATTGCTTTTGTTTCATAAAATACCATGGTGGTCATCCAGAATTATCAGAAATAACACAAAACAAGGTTTATTATTGAAAAAACTTTGATGAGAATGAAACTGAATAGTCTTATAGATATTTAGTAATGGATGTCAAGCCAAGTGTCAATTCTGAAATTGACCACAATTAATCCAATTTTCGCAGCCAATATTCTAGATAGACTTAACTACACGACAAGTGTTTGTATGTTATAGATCAGATTATCCACAAGTTTACTGACTATATAGTTCGGAACATAATAATTATTTAAAATATAAGCTAACAGACTTAAAATAATAATAATAAGTACATGTATATAAAAAAGAGGGAAGAGAATCATAGGACATCAAAAAATTCGGCTGCATCGCTGACAACAGGAAAAGTACCCAAAAGGCTGGCAGCATTGCCACGTTAGTTAGACAATTAGTACCTTGTGAATATAATATCGTAGGGAGGTTATTTGCTAAAAAATCAACTTAATTGTGTAAATGATTTTAGATTAGTAAACATTTTTGAGAAATAATTGCGTAAAAATAAAGCCATTGGTCATGTGACATTGAACGCGAATCAGAACGCGACACGTCACAACTTTCAGACTACCGTTTTAAATTGTAAATTTCAGGCACAAGTGTCATGATAGACCTTTTGAATACTATTATTCCTTTATTTATGTTCTTGCACACATACACCCTTGGTATAGTTTTTAGCTATATTTAACTAACTATTTAGTTATGTACTCAATATTATCATATTATATAAAGGGCTTTAGATTTCATGAAGACAAGTGTTAGGTTCGAAGGCTCGAAGAGAACTGACTTAGAAGCTAAGCGACGACGCTCCAAACGTCATGTTTCCATTCTATTCCCTTCAAAACCAATCAAGAAAAAAAGAATAACAATACAAAACTTAACAAAAGCAATAATATCTCAAAACAATAAGAACTATGTTCAGCAGTGGACGTCCTATGGCTGAAATGATTATGATGATGATGATTTAAAATCACTAGAATTCTTTTTAATATTTGAATATGACACAACAAATTAATAATTGATTTCTCTAAAACTGTCTACTTGCCCATTTAGGACAAATCTTTCATTTGATGTGGAATTAGAAATCTATTTTTGGAACGAAGTTCTTTAACGTGGCTTGCGGTAGGAGTTGACTGGTAAAAATCGTCACGTAACGAAAAAGCGTTATGGCTCAAGTTTCAAGTGTCAAAAGTTTTTGTTTTTGTCACGAAGTTCTTTTTTTTTAAATAATATATGAGAAGGAACTTCGTTCCTAACGGGGGTAAAAAAATATATTTTATTACTCAAGCACACACAGATACAGATACGACATTTATAAGTATTGAGTACTAGCTTCCGCCAGCTGCTTCACCCCCTTTTAAAAATCTTATGTTGTGTTATTCAATGATAATAGCATTCTACTGGTGACAGAATTTTTAGAATCGGTCCAGTAGTTTTTGAGTTTATTCATTACAAACAAACAAACAAATGTATCTCTTTATATAATTAATAATTAATTTAGACAAAGGTACTGCGTAAGAAATTTCTTCCAGCAGATCTGCAAAAGGAGAAATTAAAAAGAAATTTAGACAATAGTGAGTAATAATACTACTTTAAAAAAATATGTTGAAAGGTCTCATATTACTACTTCGTGGCAAGCAAAGCCATGCTGCTTGAGAGGTACGCTTATGACTAGTAAAGTTGTCTGGAAAAGCTCTTTCACAAGTAGTCTGTGCTATTTTGTAGGAAACCGAAGAAGATAGATAGAATACTCTTTATTGTACACCAAAAAAAAAAATACAGATATAAATTTAGAAATTTTACATAGGGTGACACAATGGGCGGAACCTTAAAAACCTTGAGAAGAACCTTTAAATACATCCTGGGAAGTTCTACGTATACCTAAAGGTTGTTTATTTAAAAGTCCTTTTCTGACCTTTGAAATCGTGTCCAGTTTTTTCTCTCGTCTTCTTGTTTGCGTGAACTTTGACGCGTCACGTAGAATTTTTAGCGGCACTCATTTTTGACATCTCGTCACCTTTTGAAATTTTGAGAAACTTTTTAAGCAATTCCCTTAGTAAACTATTTTGATTTGAATGTGACGATTAGTTTGTGATTTTATTAATTCATCAAAAAAAAATTATCTGTATCATTATTTACCAATTACGTTTGTGTTTCAACTTATTGTAGCAATTTACAGTTTTCGTACTATCATCATTTCGTGCTTTTAATTAATTGTTCTAGCCAACTTGACTCGTATACAGTCTGAATACTGCCAGAACTTTCGCCGAGTTTATGTTTAAAGTAAAGATGTACTTAGATTAATTATAATTAACTGTAGTACGACTGTTTGTTACGAAGAAATATTTTGCAGGATTACCTACTAAAACATCTTTTTCTTATCCACTTTCCAATCGCAGGTATGCTGGAAGAGATTACTTTAGAAATAAGCACCACCTTTATATGTATTTTTCTGTTCCTTTTTTCTTGTCTGTTTATGTGTGTACATAAACTGTTAAATAAATAGAAAATTTAAAAAAAACATAAAGAAAAGAAAGAAAGAAAATTAAGTTAGTTAACTTAATTTAAGTTAGTTTAGTTATTTAGTTGTAACCTTAATAAAAAACTACTAATACTTTCATTCCAAAAACGTCTAAATTTACGTCGATAGTGACTCATGACGCACCATTTAATTTACGTCATAACTTTTCCTATCGCGGGCATAAAAACTAAGATATTTTCTCCCACGCTTCACTTAATCTAAATATAGATGTGTTATAACCAGCGTCAGATTATCTGACGTAATGATATCCTGGCACTGAAACATAGCTCTCTAGGGTGGCTCCGGACTCATACTTTCAAAGTTCATGACCATTAAGAGATTTCTCCGTTCTCTTTGGTCGATGCTTTAGAAGATAAATAAGACGTTCCGCCCAATAAATTGTGCTGTGAAAATTTTATCTAACCGGGAAAATGCTAGGTTATGCATTCCGGTCTGCTTGATAAGGGGTTGTTTTGGGATATTGTTTTAAAGAAACTGGTACTATGAACTTTCCAGATTATGTGATTTTTTTAATCAAGTATCTGTATATGTTGTTTTAAATTTATTCTTTAACAAAATTAACAGTCGAGACCATATTTGTTTAAGAGTTTTTTCCTTAGGATTGTTAAGATATAAAACTATCTTCTTTCCAATCTTATTTATCTTCACTTAGCTTGTAGCTGTTCGTACTGTTAACATAACATACTGACAGTATATCTTACTTGCTGCCAACCAATACTCCCATTTCATGCCTACTGGTAATATTGCTGTTTATCTCTACTACTAATATACGTACGAGGAGCTCGTGGCTAAGTAATAACTGCCGTACGGGTCGATCAATCAGGTTTAGTTACGCTTGCCGGGGCTGGTCCGTGGATGGGTGACCATCGTTACAAACCGAGACATCTCCGTGGCTCGGAAAGCACGTTAAGCCGTTGGTCCCGGGTGTCATTCGTGGATCTTTGACAGTCGTTACGGGTCGTCAGAAGCCCGAAAGTCTGATTACCATGACAAAAAAAAACAAACTCATCTATGAATTAAGTACTTACCTACCTTTTTACATGAATTTTCTGAATTCTGTAGGATTGCAGAGGAACGGAGTACTCGTAGATGCTCACGCCAGCTCATCCTTATAGCTACGCATTACTCAGACCTAGCTATCTCAGTTAGATTAATTTGTTACGACCACCACATTAACCGCAATGAGTTAGTTACCTTTCTATACATAACTCGTGAAATACTACACAGCCTGGTAGTATTAACTTAGTTCTATGTAGGTATAATATACTAAGAATAGTATCTAATATAACAATAGAAGAAAATAATTTAAGCAAAAGGTATATATTAGGTCATGGTAACTGTCGTGTGTGTATATGTCGTGGCCAGATCTTAGAATTGACCATTTTATGAAATGAACATCGACCACTGGTCACATCATGAAGTGGCCTGGCAAGATCTTGAATACTCAACGTTTAACGATATGAACAGTTTAACGCACGACTACTTCATGATCTCGCTTATAAGTATTTTATAAATAGTATTAGGGCAGATTTTTCCAACACCAAATATGGATTCAGAATGGTGGTGGATTTTTGGCAATTTTTCCATACAAAAACGGTCAAAAGTCAATTTTATTCCACGGATAAAAGATAACTGACGTTGGATAAATCAGCACTTTGCAAACAAAAGCGATATCATCCTAAAGTATTGTTTTTCTGCCTCGTTGGTCTAGTGGTTGCAAGCACTACTGCTGAGCACGAGGTCTTGAATTCGATTCCCAGGTCGGGCAAACTGATATTGGATGTTTCTATCAGGAATTTCTCAGTAGCAGCCCGGAATCTGGAGTTATGCCCGGTTGATGGCAATAGGCTCGCCCGCTGTTACATGGGACTTATCTCTGCCCAACCCTTCGGGGAAATAAGGCGTGATGTTATGTTGTGGGTTATGTGTTTTTTTAGTTTTTCGAACATAGTTTTTTCCAACCCATACACATACGAAAAAAAATAGTTTGCTAAGTGTACAATATTGATGCTTGTGACTGTACAGTACATTTAAACTCTTTTAAAATAAAGTAAAAACTGGACACTACAATCTCACCCCAACGACTTCATAAACGCAAGTACTTATGTAGGTAATATTATTTCAATAACGTACGTGAACATAGCGGGTTTTAAAAGGCATTCAAGTTTTATGGCGTGTTCAATCCTGGGGTAATAATGTTGACATGCTTGTTCGAGTGGACGAGTAAGTGCTGGCACATATTAAACGGACCACGGGAAGGTTCTTGAGAGGTTAAGCGTCGCAGTTTATTTAATTACTCTTTCATATTTATGGGGATTATGAAATATGTATTAGATTTTGAGAGTACGTTGATGACAGAGAACCGTATCTTTATTGTTTTATAAGAATTCATCCTCTGCAGTTGAGAATTTAATGGGTATAAGTAATAGGTACTGATCAAAACAACTTCACTTGTTTTGATCATTATACCTCCAGCATAAGAGTAATGTTTAGCATAATAGTATGTTTAGCATAAGAGTAATGTTTAGCATAAGAGTAATGTTTAGCATAATAGTATGTTTAGCATAAGAGTAATGTTTAGCATAAGAGTAATGTTTAGCATAAGAGTAATGTTTAGCATAAGAGTAATGTTTAGCATAAGAGTAATGTTTAGCATAATAGTAATGTTTAGCATAATAGTATGTTTAGCATAAGAGTAATATTTAGCATAAGAGTAATGTTTAGCATAATAGTATGTTTAGCATAAGAGTAATGTTTAGCATAAGAGTAATGTTTAGCATAAGAGTAATGTTTAGCATAAGAGTAATGTTTAGCATAAGAGTAATGTTTAGCATAAGAATAATGTTTAGCATAAGAGTAATGTTTAGCATAAGAGTAATGTTTAGCATAAGAATAATGTTTAGCATAAGAGTAATGTTTAGCATAAGAGTAATGTTTAGCATAAGAATAATGTTTAGTATAAGAGTAATGTTTAGCATAAGAATAATGTTTAGCATAAGAGTAATGTTTAGCATAAGAGTAATGTTTAGCATAAGAGTAATGTTTAGCATAAGAGTAATGTTTAGCATAAGAGTAATGTTTAGCATAAGAGTAATGTTTAGCTTAAGAGTAATGTTTAGCATAAGAGTAATGTTTAGCATAAGTATAATCAGCCTGTAATGTCCCCACTGCTGGAACACAGGCCTCCTCTAAGTGAGAGGGAGTGGGCCGTAATCCACACGCGGGCCCAGTGCGGGTTGGTACATGTCACAATGTCTTCGAATTTTTGGTTCTAGGACATGCCGGTTTTCTCACTATGTTTTCGTTCATCGTTTTGAGAGCAGTGGTGATGAAATAATTTATACAAAGTAAAGCCCCTTTCTGGGTTCGAGTCTACGACCTACAATTCGTGAGTCGCGGACGTTTCTACTGAACCACTACTGCTCACCAGTAATGAGTAATGTTGTAATGACCATACGAAAGAAGTTATGAGGAAACAGGGCCTGCGATTCTCCATACGAAATGTATTCCCGTTTTTTCTTCCTGAATAATGCCTCTAGAGCTATCATTCTTGTAGACACGTCCCTGTTATTTCCTTTTTTTCAGCAACTTATTGGTAATGAAAATATGACCCTCCAAAAGTTACAAAAATGCCCCATTTTTACCGACGTGATTAGAGGACTACTAGACAAATTCGAAAAGTTTTTAACATAAAAAAAAAAAAATGATAGGAACCTAAACATACTCTTTATTAAAATTTAAATGTAAAAAAAAATAATTGGTCAGTTTTAGAGGAGAAAAAAGGGGAATACAAAACGTCGAATCCGTATTTTTTTTGTGATATAATCGGTCTGAGCTACAGCTGTCCCTATCGCACTCTGCGGAGGCAGACTTGAGGTAAGACAACGGCAATAGTTTCTTCAATATTTTTCAAATTCCTCGCAGGCCCTGTTCCCTCTTAAAACTTACGACTGGAGCCGAGTATACCCGACTCAGCGTTACCCGAGCGGTTCAGTTTCGTTCACTATTCAAAAAGTGCGCGTAATATTTCACTTCAAAAGGTAGATTTGTCATTATACTTCATTTTGAATCAAAATTAGTGAAGCATTTTAGGTGATAGGTTGTCAAAAATTGACTACGAATAGGTATTACTAATTTAATAACTGTGTTGTGATTCAACTCAACTCAACTCAAAGCATTTATTTCAATTAAACCATTTACAGGCACTTTTGAATTGTCAAGGGTTCAGTCAGTCAGAAATATGAAGTTAGTGGCCCATTCCAAAGCGTAGGTTCCTATGGAGAAGAACGGGCAATAAACTCCACGGACACTCTTCTAAATCATAATTTATAGATTTTATCTTTGACTAACACTTAGTCACAGTCTATTGCAAAATATATTTTCGCAATGTGCCTCAAAGTAGAACCAACATAAATAATGTTCCTCTGGATACAATATAGTAAGGGTCGAGTTTTCTTAAGTCCCTTAGGACAACAAGTAACGTGCAACATAAACTTTACCCTAAGACATATCATGGCGTGTAAGGGCTCATTACAGAATTATAGTATCTTTGATTACACCCCAAAGAATTAGTGTTTACCTATAGTCTTTGTTGTGAGATACGGCTATTATTTTCCATTTCGACACATTGCCATACTATTCAGTTGAATTGGCATTCAAACGAGTAAAAAATATTTTTTCATGAATGAAACTACAATTTCAAAGATCCCAAATACGCCAAGTTCGTACGCCTGATTTGAAACTAGCTAATAATATACCAGATTAATGACAAGCCAGAAAAGAAATACACGTTCTTTCATAATGATGAAAAACTATAATTAAAGTGAAGTGAACATGGAATAGATCGATGTTGCCCTTAATTACCAATGACGGCAATTATCTGAATATTTTTAATAAAAACTTAACGCAACGAAACTATTAAGTATTTTTCGAACCTATTTAATTTTCACTCACGGCTTCTTAACCAATATACTTTTGGACAAAGGCCTACTTATTGTTTTCCGTGAGCGGGAGTGGGCCATAATCCACCACGCGGGCCCAGTGCGGGTTGGTGGATGTCACCATGTCTTCAAATTTTTGGTTCTCGGACAAGTCGGTTTCCTCACGATGTTTTCGTTCACCGTTTTGAGAGCAGTGGTGATGAAATAATTTACACAAAGTAAATTGCCTGTCGGGTTTGAACCTAAAACCTACAACTCGTAAGGCACGGCCTTTACCACTGGCTGGGCCACTACTGCACTCGCTTATTGTATTATCAAACTTAATTTACTAAATGTTGCTATGCTTTTTCATCTAGATACATGACTTTTTGAAAACTTTACAAAAATATTTAAACTAAAATTTACATTTCTGTATTTTTCAACTTAAACCGTGGCGTAAAATTTTACACCAAAGGAGTGAGAGGTGTGCATTAGCCACTAATTCTATGAGAGACACAGAAAGTAAAATTTATTATTCTATTCGAGTACGTCGCGAGGTGACGTTTTTAGGAGAATATTTTAGTGTTTGAGGAAGTTAGGGAGTTTGTAATTAGTTTGGTGTACCGCCAGGTGGCTCCACAGTCTTTGCAGTATCATCACGTGCCATAACTTTTTCATTTGACGCGCACACGAACAACTTTTCCATTTCTTTTTATTAACATCATAACGAAAATGAGAGTAGGCTTTATGAGAAACAGATACCTGATGGTTTTGCTAAGTATCCTCGCCGCCTGTCATTTAGTTAGGTTATTATAACTTGGGGCTGCGGAAAATAAGATGTCGCCCGCTGATAACTAATGTATATCGACGTCCATCTGTATATTAGCATACTGAGCTGAAAATGATGTTAATTTATTCAATTTGTTTTCAAGAAAAATGCCGTCGTATTCACGGGTAAATATACTGAAAAACTTATCTACAATAAAGTAATTACCCTACATAATGAAGAGCTTTGACTCGAACCTCTGATATCTCAATAAAATTTCGGTATAACCATAATATAATTTATTACAAAAAGATTTATACATTTCTCAAGGCTTTTACCAGTAATAAAACCAGATGTTTATTAGTTTAGACGATTGCTGGAACCCGAGGCGAATGTTCTAAACAACGGAACGCGTTATGGAAAGAATTGTTTTCCCTGCTTGAATTCTCATTTTGGGAACGAGATAAAAAAATCTTTCAAATCACGTAGTTGAGTGAAGTTACTTAGCTTAGGAACAAGTCTTTGTATCTCTTTTTTACATTAATAATTTGTTTGGGTCGTAGAGGGGCCTCTGACTTACAATAAGTTAGCTATGTTATTTTCTCATACAAAGCTGTCAGGAATGTGAGGGGGTTTTATTTTTTACGTGCAAAGAATGTAATGAATAAGGACATAACATGCGCCATTATAATATAATACGCTGGCAGTGTGCGACATCGCGTCTTTGAACACGTCTAAATTGATAAACACAAGTCAACCGTTCGCGGGATTCTTTATACCAGATTTGAATATCTCTGTTACAGAGATTATTTTAGTATATTCAGCCAGTCAGACATGTAGCCTGCTTTTCTGATTTACAGCAGAAGTTGGCTTATTTCATGTCTTCTTTTCAAATAAAAAAGACAATTTATAACTTGCTATTCCTTTGTATGGAATAATCCGATATTCTTTACTGAATAATACAAACTGTTTATTCTTACAAGAATTTTACCGCCTACTTACCACATACCTACAGTGACTGTTCTTATCGAAGATTTCCATTCAGGGTAAGCTTTTTCCTGAATTCTCAGGATTTACTTTGCAAAATGCGCATTGCACAGCTTTGTACGCACACTGAAATATTAAACGACACTTATAACGACCGTGGGAAACCGACCACATGACTTACAAAGCATTTTCTTTGATTTGTTACTGCGTATGGATCCAGTAGTACTCCGTAGATACATTTATGGAAACAAAGACCCATTATCGTATCCTAAACCAACACACGATTAGGATTCATTCCTTCGCCTACCGTCACTTCTGCCTTAATAAAGAAACACTTAGCGAAATGTTAATGCTATTTTCGTACGCTACTCAATCTGTTCTTGTTTGCAAAATAACGGAAACATCGGCAGCTGATGAGGTTAATATCGTCCATTTTTTACGTAACACAAACTGAAGCATCCCTTAAAAGTTTTTCACTGACTTGTCCAGAACTCTCAGACCAATTTTATTTTCCAACCAAGTAAATTAACAAAACCTAAAACAACCGAGGACCATACAAACTTGCAAGCGTGAGTGGGTGCCGAGTTTCCAGCTGGAACTTGGCAACATCTCTAGTAGCGTGACCGAAAAACTTGCAAAAACAGTATTGGAATAATAGACTAGCCGAATAATTACCCGATGCATAAAGTCTTAATAAAGAAGAACGAGGAAGGCAGTGAATTGAGTGGTGTGCCGCAGTGCGTCGGGTCGTGCAGTGGCGTTGACACCGGCGCCGCGCGGCCGGCACGCGACCAATTTACTTAAGGCTGTACACAACCCAGGTCTGCTAAATCACTGCTAAGTGACTGTTAAATCTTTGTTGAAGCTACGAGAGTGGAATGTCAAAAGCTTGATAAGTTTTTGCGAAAATGTTTTCAATAAACTGGAAACATAATTGATTGAAATATCAGACATTGGAAATGCAACTATAATGCAATATCCCGTTCGGGAAACACAGGCATGATACACACCTGCAGTTCGTGGAAAAGTACTATTTTCTCGATTGGGGTGAATGCGGGTTGCATTGCATTCACCCCAATCGAGGAAATATTACTTTGAGCCCCGACTTTTACTGAGAATTTTCAAATAGAAAAACCCAATCCATACTAACTTGGTAATGTTTTTACTCACAGGTAGACCAATTAGAATTTAAAAATATATTTCTGTATATTTATTATATTTTATTACTCCCGGGAAAAATATGTATGTACGAGTAGGTACATTGATAAGTTTATAAACCTTAAATGTTAATTTATTTTAAATACTGTTTTGTTCTACTTAGCGACACACCGATAACAACATAGGTAGAAAAAACTTCAAACAACATAATAACTTCATTACAACCACAATTTGTTTTTATTTCCACTTCAACCTTTTATATATAAGATAACATCATACAATAGACCCCCCTCAAGGGGAATAACAAGCCCTTACATAAGAAAAACAGAAATAGCGTTAATCATAAAACACGGGAGTCGTAAAATCCTTACAAGTTATGTTTAAGTTATTATAAAAAAAAATAAGGAACGCAAAATATGTTCTTACAAATACAAAAAAAAAACCTAAATGTGTCGTCGCCCTAAAGTCACAACAGTTTCACATATTTTACTATTAAACTACCTACCCGAAGTTATTCGATGTAAAATAAGCCATTTCGAGAATTATCTTTTTTTGGTTTTTTTATAACTTTTTACCTTATAAAAATAGTGTACAGTCAGCGATATTCTTTGAATGGAAAAAATTCCAACAAAGTTTATTTGTAAAATCTTTGAAGATTTACCTTTGAGTTTGACGGTAGGTACATGATTTGGATGGAAAAATAATCAAATCTGGTCGCTTGACGCTGACTTGAGGAAGAAAATTGCATACGACACAATAGGAGAAAAATGAGACCAGAAGTTATTAACCAATCAATCTGACCAGCTTTTTTCCAACTATATTGGGATCGGCTTCTAGTCTAACCGGATGCAACTGAATACCAGTATTTTACATGGGGTGACTGCTATCTACCCTCCACAACCCAGTAAATACGATACCCCTTAGTAAGACTGGTTGTCAGACTTTCGGGCTTCTGACGACCCGTAACGACAGTCAAAGATCCACGAATGGCAGCTGGGACCAACGGCTTAACGTGCTTCCTGAGGTACGGAAGAGTCTTGGTATGTAAAGATGGATCCACAGACCAACCCCGGCAAGCGTAACTTAACCTGATGGATCGACCCGTGCGCCAGTTATTACTTAGCCACGAGCTCCTCCCAGAAGTGTTTAACCAAGTAATATAAATATTTGATGAGAATAAGGAATGATGAACTATAATAATTGGGAGATTTATTTATTATTTATTTATTGAATACTTCAAGCATATAAATACAGTATAGAGGCGGATAATGCCATAGGCATTTTCTACTTTGGGTGATGCAGATACAAACAGTGGTAAGTGTAATAGCGAGAATTGAGGAAAAACATATTTATTTAAATATAAAGATATAATAAATAGACCTAATTATATATAAATATAAGCACAAATAAGACAAACAATGGAAAAACATTACCGTTGTGATGATACTGCCAGCTTCTTGCGAATGTGCTCGCAAACTTTAATTTTAAAAGATAATCGGTTGGTCGCTATCCTGATTTCCTGGGGAGCCTGAAACGCCAATTTCCAAATCACACCAGCTTCCAACAACAACAAACAACTTCCCCAACATGAATAGAATGCTGACGTTCCTGAAGGTAAGAGGAGAACCATTCTAGAGCTACGGGAGAGACCATAAGATGTGAAAAAATGGCTAACAGGATGTCGTGACTAGCGGTGTTTAAGGCATTCGCGAAATCAACCAACACTAGAGCAGTAACTTTGGTGTCTTCCAGTCCTGCCCTTATATCGCCAGTATTTAAATGTCACAATATTTTTAGGGTTCCGTACCTCAAATGGAAAAAACGGAACCCTTATAAAATCAAAATCAAAATCAAAAGTCATTTATTCAAATTAGGCTGAGAATCAGCACTTTTCGAACGTCAAAATTACATAAGACAGTCCCCCAAAACGCCCACCCTTCACCACTTCCTAGTGCTTTTATAGGATCACTCGTCTGTCTATCTGTCCGTCTGTCACAGCCAATTACCAGACCGATTAAGTTTTGATTCGATTGACATTTACCAAATGTCAATCGAATCAAAACTTAATCGGTAAAACATAATGTATTTTTTTTGTGACCCAAACACGGAAGTGTAACGTAAATAAATGAATTTTGAATATGAGGGTCACTTTTGGGGGGAAAACAGAAAAATAAAAAAAATGTTTTCAATCTGTACCTACCCTGTCACATTTCAATTATAAGGGCTTGAACCGAGGATTTGTTTTTAATAATTTCTAATTAAATGCATTTAAAGATATTAAAGAAAATAGATGAAAATTTACCATTCCCATATCTCCGAAACTACTGAGCTTAAAATTTTGTTAAAAATAAAGAGAATGGATCTTTACTCATCGATTACAGGAAAACCTATAAGAAGTCTATAGTCTTAAAATAACATGGTAAATCTCGCAATATTGTGCGTACAAACTTACATTTGCAGTTGGAATGTATGGGAGAACATGTTTTCAACTACAATGTTAAGTTTGTATATGGGATTAAATTCATCCCAACTACGGATCCCTTCATTGTGCTTGGTCCGACACGCACTTGGCCGGTTTTTGTTTACGTCCCGCGTTAGTTTTCTTTTTCTCAGAATAATCTCAATAGGTAAGTCGTAGCAGTACATACTTAAAAAAAGTAGTTTGTAGCTACGGAAGTTCTTTAACAGTACATTAATGTTAAGGGGCAGTTGGCCTATCGACCACGAGCACCAATCCACTTCCCTCAATTGATTCTTATTATTCGTGCGCAAACTATGTTTTCCTTTACTTTCCCGTGATTCGATTACAACACGTTTTCTTCTACATTTAACACACAAAAGGGAAATCCAAAAAGAAACGAATACTGGTACAATATGTACACTTTATTTGCAATACATCTTGCTCTTATCTAGTATGCAACCTTCTTTACATAGAGAGCATGCTTTAACTAAAGGTAACTAAGATAAACGGTTAAAAAGTATCGAAAAAAGATTACATTTAAATAATATCACCCTGGCGATCACTTTCGTCTACGCGTGAATGGCAATTGGCTTCATGAAATCTGGCCTCCTGGGCTCTTAGTAATCAACCCGAGGAATGTTCGATTCCGACAAAGATTCCTTTTTGCAGGCTAAAAAAGATTCTTATCATGAAATAAATTGCTGTTATAAGAGTAAGAGAGAATTACAATTTGCGATGGGGCTTGAGCATAGAATTAGCCGTGGCCTAGATTCGCCTTTTATTACTAAGTAGGACAATTTTTTTATTATTTAAATTCGCTGTTTTGCCCTGTCTGCATACTGAATTAGAAGATTAGGGTTCTACCTCACTCATTTTATGTTTGGGGTCGAGAACACATTACGTATGTATTAGCATAAAAAATAATAGTCCATATCGAAATTCTGTGTAGCTCTTTAACCCTTTTAGGAATTTGTATCTCTGAGAAAAAGGCAAAACGTTATTTAATTAAAATAAGATATCCTACGCTCTAAACAGATAGATACTGGCTTTCAGAATAATTACACAGCTTTATTTTTGTATAACGAGAATGGCGTTCCATGGTGAAATCAATATGGCATGATATCAATTGAATCTGCTTCAGTAAATTTAGGTCAGCCACTGTTTATTATTTTTATGATTTAAGATATACGAGAATATGCAATTTAACTCACTATACTTTTACAAGACACTGCTGAGACATATTTGGTTATAGTCATATCTCCAAAAAGGCATAAGTATATTAAAATATACCTCAAAATTGCTTAACCTATCAAGAGTTGATTAATGTCCATTGATATCAGACCTCAAAGTCCGAAATAACGCTAAGCGAAAAAGAAGCAATAGCGTGGGCGGGCGATGGGATGCGATGCGATGGGTCGGGGGCCGAAATTTCACACGGATCGAAGTCGCAGGCAGAAGCTAGTCGATTAATATTTAAAAACCCATTAAAGTCCTACAACAACTTGACTATAAATAGCAGTCCTTCAATATCTCAATATACAAACAATTTGACCAAGATACTAAATCAAAACCCACTCAAACAATAGTCTAATTGTTAACTAAACAATTGAAACCTACAATTCAGGGTGGTTGAATTAAATCAGCCGAGTTAAGTGTGACCGTACGAAGCAAATCTCAGCGAGTGGTTGGCTTCATAATTTCATAATCTTAATGGCTACCTCGGTCCGTAAAGTGGAGGAATTTAGTGAGGTTCCCCCGAGGCAAAACACTTTGCTGACCATATCTTACATCTCAGTAATAACCCGGATAATACACGGGCCGGTTTTTGAGTACGCTATTCTTATACTTACGTACATTTTTCTTAATGCTTCTTTTATCTTCTTGTTATTTTTATTAGAGATAATTGAAGGTAATATTTTTGTTGTCAGTTTTCGTTGTGGTTATCGGCTGACTTTGTGTTTGGGTTTTAGTCTAGATTATTATTATTGTTTGTTTTATCTTTTATGTAATGAGGTGTATGCATTAGTTAGGGATACGATAGCTAAGCAACTGGGCTACTGAAGCACGCAGCTTATAAGTATAAATATGAGAAGGTAAATAATAAATAAAGAAATGAATGGAAAACATTTTGACTTATTTTTAAACATTTATTTTAAACACGAGAATTATATAACAAAGGTACTTAAGGTACCTAAGTCACTAGACAGTGAAATAGCAATTTAATATTTATACAAAGCCACATTGAAGCCACTAAAGTAAACTTAACTATTCGATTATATCTAAGTACTTCAGCAAAATTGTAATACCAATTTACTTTACCGAACCCAATTCCAAATATTAGTGACCACCATTTAATTTTAGCGTCAATTCCTAAAACCAGTTTCATCTGAAATTTTACGATGCGTAAAGTCAAAATATCGTTTCAAACTGTTCTAGAAATTCTCGTATAAATAAAACCTACATGAATTTTGAGCCGTTTTTCCACAGCGATTCATAAAGTAAAGAGGGCTTCAAGTGCACCGTCATTAATTCAATTTACATACAATGCCGGGCCTGATGTGCTCCGCGAGACAGATAATCGTACAAATGACTTTTCGAACTCAGCGCTGGATGGTGTTATCCTCGATGGAGCCACATTAACTGGATTATTTTTGCTGTATTAACATTTCGCAGTGCATTTTGCATTTCCCGATTTCCAATACGATAATTTTATGCGCAAGATTGAGCACAGTGGGACAGATTTTGTCGATAAATTAAGTCTCGTCTGAGTTGTACAAAGTTGAGTATTTTGTTACGCACATAAATGTTTTATAGTTGTTTTTCTGACGATAATAGGTTGTTATAAAAGTGTTGACGTATTTATGATGTTTTCTTGTAAAAGTGTCTACAATGTAATGAATTCGTAGAAATAAAATAACTAACTGTCATACTAAAAACAAAGTTCTATCAGCCAATAATGAAGGCTTACGAATAAACAGTAGTAACAATACATAAAGAAAAAATAAAATAACATTTTACAAATATTCATACAGAATTAATCACTTGATAATAAACATCTTTAATAACTTTCATATTATAACTATATCACAACCTACTCGTATTTGATTAAAAACCACTTAGTTCAAAAACAAAACTCGAATGCCAACAAAAATCATGAAATTAAAACGCAGCGCCTTCTTTTTTTAAACTGTCACATTTGAAATATCGTAATACAGTTTGCATATGACCGTTCGTCGGTCGACAAACGAGAGAGGGGAGCATAGAAACTGTAAATGGAATGAAAACATTCGAGTTTCGTTTTCATTCATTTAATTAGCCGGAGTTTTAAACGCGGCGCCGCCGTGTCGCTCCGTCCCGTAATCGACCATCCATTCGGATGTTTCACTATTTTCTTTGTTAACTGGCGTTTTGTTTCTGATTTCTTTTAGCAAATCCGATCTGGTAACGTGTTTTTAATAAAGTGAGTAATTTTGGCGTTGTTTTTGATTTCTGTGTTTAGTCTGCGCTACGAATGGAGTAGCCGCGTAGCAATTGCTACGCCAAATTAAATGGGTAGTACAGACATTTGATATGTGTAATAAATGTTGATTTAAAATGGCATTAGATTAGAATAGGCGTAATGTTTAACAATAACTATTATTTTAAATACAATCCTATTTCAGTATTCAACTATGTACTAACAACTACCTATGAAAAAAATTAAAATTAAAATATTTTAGATAAAACTGTTATTTTCATAAAAATAATATTGTCAACAAAATACGGATCAAGGGGTTAATAGTAAAATATATTCTAATACAAAAAAATAAAAATCCAGAAAGCAATCAGAGAATGGTGAAACAGGCAAGCGCTTTTTATTTTCGCAATAGCAGCAGATGCAAACGGGAAGTGCATTGGGCGACTTTTGTTTTCAACTTTTCCGAATTTATGACTTGGATCCCACATGAGTTCAAAAGTGAACAAGTTTTCACCTAGTTGTAACATTTTTCACAGGTAACAAGTTACTGTAGATGTTTTTAAATATAATTTTCACTTTGAAAATAAACTTTAATGTGTGTTGGCGTCTGAAGGCTGGAGTGTCGTCTGGAGAGGCAATTAATTACCAATTCAAAGCTAGTAATAATGTAAGTGATGCTGGTGAAGAAGGCCAATATCTAGGGGTGGAGCAATTCGCCTTCAATTAGTGCAGAGGCGTCGGCTCGCCTTATTTATTCAGAGGGACGGGATAAAATAAAAAGGGAGAAAAATATCTCTGAGATAAACATTCATATTCCGGAGATGGGAGCCGAAGGTTCGGTATTAGAATACGTTCAAGGTGCTTTGGGAAAATATTTTGATTTACTACTGACTATTTGAGGGTCCGGAGACTGATTGTAAGTTGCATTCTGAAGTCAATATCTACGGATTCAATTTCGAATAGCATTGAGCAGTACAAAGTGTATTTACTCAGTGGAGGTAAGAAGTTTATATGTACTGGGAGTTTAATAACTTTCTCTGATGGGTGAACTTGAGTGGGTGGTGTTCTAAGAGCGCTGTTATTGGTTTGGAGACTCCCTGTTAAATAATTGCGTTCGTGTGTCTTGGAAGAGCTTTTTGTTGCGCCGTTCAGCGCGTGATTAGTTACAAATTGCAATAGCTGTACTTACCATATTATGGCCACAATCTTAAGATGACAATCTTCTTTGATGCAGAGTATATTTAAAACTGTCAACTTTGCAGAGTTTTAAATCAGACTATAATGATCTGGGATGATGTGATGGGACCCAGGCCTCCTCTGTTCGACAGGGAGTGGGCTGTAATCTACCACGCGGGCCCAGTGCGGGTTGGTAAATGTCCCATGTCTTCGAATTTTTGGTTCTAGGACATGCCGGTTTCCTCACGATGTTATGCTTCACCGTTTTGAGAGCAGTGGTGATGAAATTATTTACACAAAGTAAAGATGCTTCACCGTTTTGAAATTATTTACACAAAGTAAAGCCTGTCAGGGTTCGTACACGACCTACTACTTGTAAGTTAGGCCCTTTACCACTGGGCCACCACTGTTCTACAGCTGGAGAGTACAGTAGAATGAAATACTTTGTTTATTTCAATAATCTTCTTCTGCGATCATAACTTTGCCAGGTAAAAATCGTAAAACATATAAAATGAATTTTCCATTTAGATAAATCAAACTCAAACTCAAAGAATTTATTTCAATTAAACCATTTACAGGCACTTTTGAATTGTCAAGGGGTCGGTCAGTCAAAAATATGAAGCCCATTCCAAAGCGTAGTAGGTACCTATGGAGAAGAACGGGCAAGAAACTCCACGGACACTCTTTTAAATAAAAAATTTGTTACAAAATATTGGTTACATCATTCATTTTGAAATAATGCATGTGAGAATAATGTAGAAAGACGTGCACGTTCGTAAAAGCGTCCGTAATATAAAAGAAAAAATAAAGAATCATTCAAAAACTTAAAATAAATTAAAATAAGCCATGGCAGCTAAGAGATGACCAGTCCCAACTGACGGCGCCCGTTCACGAACATGACGCATGGATCAGCACCATTCAGCTCAACCATTTTGAAGGGAGCTAAATGATCCAACACACGCGCCACCATCAGCGAGACATTTGAGTGAGCATGACATACTCACAGCCGCCAGGGCACATTCAAGTCAATTAAATACTACATATTACCCGGTAAATGATAGCTCTTTAGTACATAGTACTCACACCTGTGCTATGCAATTATATAATACAAAGGAAATTGAGTTTATACAATACAAAGATGGTCTTACAATCTTCAGCAGCTCCAACAGAAATTTCAAAATGTTAATCAATTCGTTGTGGTTGTGGAGCAGGACCAGCAAATCTAATTCATATGGAAATTCAAACAATTTTGCTTGTTTACCATACTCTTCAATTTTATAAAAAATACTCCACAACACAGTACCTACCGTAGCGAAAACCAAAACACACCATGAAAACACGAAACGTTTAAAATTTGCTTTACAATGGCCACTGTGGGCTAAAAATATGATCGGTGTTAATGTGTTCCGGTCCCCTTAAACAGTTAGCAACGTGTCCGCGATGCCCTTACGACGGCTCCGCGGGTTTACGACCAACCTTGACCATTTGTTATTAGGTACTTGGACCCATCGTATACTTTTGACATACAAGGACCTACCATATCGTCGGGAAAAAGGTAAAATCCGTATTTACTGGTTACGGCATGAAATATAACTTCCTGGCGTTTGGACATACGGATATACCTAATAATACCTGCATAGGTATCAGAAAGGTTTTGTTTAAGCTTTGATGCTCGAAATATATTTAACTAGCGACCTGCCCCTGCTCTGCAGAGTTTTTACGACTTGGCAAAATATCGATTTCGTCATTAAGCGTTAGTTTAATATTACACATAAATCTTCCGGAATAAATTCTTGAAATTATAGTGAAATCTAACCAAAATCTGTTGCGTTGTTTAGAAGAACAACACCGTCACACAATGTATAGATAAAGATTTACTCTCAAATTGTAAAACTGATCCTACATATTCTTATAGAAGGAAAGAAAAAGAAAGAGAAAATAAATTTATTTGACTCAGGTCAAGGCACACAATATTCACACAAAAACAAAAAAAAAAACAGAAAAAAATAAAAATATCTTAGAACAGTACTGTGTGCCTCACGGCTGCGCCAAATAGACCCAGTTCAGCATAAATGCCAGACAACGTGTCTGACGCTGGTTTTCAACTGGACCATGTTACGAGGACGTCTTACGAATGTAAATCAATTTTATAGTGTGTAAGTGTTTTATATTTAAATATATATTGAAATCAATCTGCCTAGCCTTTTCCCAACTATATTGGGGTCGGCTTCCAGTCTAACCGGATGCAGCTGAATACCAGTATTTTACATGGAGCGACTGCCTATCTGACCTCCACAACCCAGTAACTGGGTAATATGATACCCCTTGGTAAGACTGGTTGTCAGACTTTCGGGCTTCTGACGACCCGTAACGACTGTCAAAGATCCACGAATGACAAGCGGGACCAACGGCTTAACGTGCTTTCCGAGGCACGGAGGAGTCTCGGTATGTAAAGATGGTCACCCATCCACAGACCAACCCCGGCAAGCGTAGCTTAACCTGATGGATCGACCCGTGCGGCAGTTACTACTTAGCCACGAGCTCCGAGCTCGAGCTAAATATACATATATTGAAATAAAAATATAAAATATTTTTTTATATGTAAAAAAATATAATATTAAACTCGATTAAATATATATAATTATATAGTGCTGTGTAAGAAAAGAAATAAAATGTTATGGTTGCACAAGTAATAATGGACGGTCGTCAATAAATAATAGATAACTACATCATGGATTCATAGCAATGAAACATTAAAATTAATCATGTCTAGCTTCCGTTGCGCATCCATGAGGTACTGCCGGAGGTGTCTTCTAAATGTATCGATCGTGTTAATACTCGTAGATCTAATAGGTGGTGGCAGGTTATTCCACACTTTGGAAGCCGCAATACGGAAGCTACCTCTAAAAGCGGCTGTATTATGAGATTGAGTCGAGAGTTGCTGCGAGCATTGCCTTCTCTCACATTCTCGTCTACTCGCTACCCAACTCAACTTTTCGTACAGGTAGTCCGGTTTTTGGTATTTAACTACACCAAATAGAAGTGTAGTTGGCTTATAATCAATCCACTACCATAAAAGCATACACATACTTCCACAAAAACAAGAGAATAGATAAAACTTTAATGTTATTTTTATATGTTATTATCGCCCCAGAAAATCCGTTACAGATCCCTCTTAAGAGTGCGTAGATACATTGGACCTTTTTTGTGTAAAGGTACCTCTGTTCCCGGATTAACATAATAGGATATTCTTTATCCCTATAAGTTGTAGGACTCCCGTGGGAGACCTAAAGTTGCCTTCAAACTCCGTGGGGTACAGGACTGGTGTATTATAAAAATCCATTGGTTTACGTCATCATGGAACCCTTAGAAAGTTGATTTTTTATGACCAAGCTACGGCAAATTTGTTGGTTTTTCTAAAAATATTTGATGCCAGTTTCGATGATATACATTATTTAGTAAAGTTCGAGTTTATTTATATATATGTTGCTAGTTTTTGCGATACTAACAACTAAAATAATGAAAACATTTTCCGAACAGAAAAATAAAAAAAGCATCTACACGGTCTTTTTTAGGGTTCCGTAGTCAACAAGGAACCCTTATAGTTTCACCATGTCCGTCTGTCATAATTTTTTTCGTCCTTCATATAGTGTGGGATATCGTTGAATAGGTCTTTCAAAAATATTAGGGGTTTGCGCAAACCGTTTTTTGATTAAGTAAACTGTTCGTGACTTATCAAGCTTTAAAGTACCAATTTTCGTTAGAGTCAAGTGTCCCCCCCTCTACCAACTAAACGGTTGTAGTTAGAAATTCAAATGTCACGGCATTAGTATTTATATATAACGAAGTTTAAAGAAAAACTATCACACTTAAGTGGGCTTTACAAGTTTACGAGTAATAATCGACCAACTTAAATTTGCGGTTGCAAAAACATGTTCTCCCATATATTCCGTATGGGAGAACATGTTTTTCAATTACAAAGTTAAGTTTGTTCTTACGATAAATTCATTCCAACTACGGAACCCTTCATTGCGCGTGGTCCGACACGCACTTGCCTGGTTTTTTATTATATCTGAAAACCACATTGAGTTATTTCATCACAGTAAAAAAACTAAACATTGAAATTGACAGAGGCAAATGTATTTACTCTTAAAAAAATAAAACAAACCATAACATTCTCATCTTTGAAACAAAAAACTTTACCCCTTCCTTATCAGACAACCATGTTACCATGTAGCACAATATTTTAAAATTGTAATCATTGTAAAAGTACGTTAGTCAGGTCGGTTGGGGCGCGTGGCTCATAAACCATGGTTCGGTCTGCACTAAATGTCAATGTACAAGGGCACACAACTACTGTACTAATACCTGGAGTCTGTAGCACCACAGTCTACCAACATAAACTCGTTACAGTATGTCAACGTAAGTGTTATGACAGAGAATTTTTGCGAGGGTTTACGGGGAAAGATGTGAATCTTATGTCCCAAACTGTCCTACTAACTGTGGTAGGACAGGTTGGGGCATAATTTAGGTACGGTATAAAGTTTGTCATTTATCAAGCCCTGTCATTAGTATGGACGATGAACCACAGTGCATTACTCAGCCGTTAACTAATCAACTCTTGACTAATGATACAGTACTAGTTAGATATCTACCTATAGTTGCGCGGCCCCCGGTGTCCTAACGCATGAATAAGAAATAAATCAATCTACCTAGCCTTTTCCCAACTATATTGCGGTCGGCTTCCAGTCTAACCGAATGCACTCTCTCTCTATCTGACAAACCCAGTAACTGGGTAAAACGATACCCCTTGGTACCCCTTGGTAAGACTGGTTGTCAGACTTTCGGGCTTCTGACGACCCGTAACAAGTTCCACAAATGACAGCCGAGACCAACGGCTTGACGTGGTTTCCAAGGCATGGAGGAGTCTCCGAATGTAAAGATGGTCACCCATCCACAGACCAACCCCGACAAGCGTAGCTTATTACTTAGTCATGAGCTTCTCTCTTCTGAACAAGAAAGAAAGAAACGTTTTTATTATGACTCACACAGGAAGATTATAAACTAAAGTAAACACAATCATATCCTATACTATTAAAAGAGCAATATTAAATATTTGTGCTATCACGTTTTCGAAAACGGCTGTAACGATTTCGATGAAAGTTGCAATACAGGGGTTTACGGGGGCGAAAAATCGATCTAGCGAGGTCTCATATCTGAGTTTTTTTTTTCTCTGTATTTTCACCCGTGTGAAAATAGTAAAAGTTTAGAACAAGATTGTTACCTTAGAACAATCAATGAACAATCAATTAATGGCAGCATGTAATCAGTAAGTACCTACTATCATGGTAGCATGGAATTAGTATGTACTATCATGGTAGCACGGAATTAGTATGTACTATACATGGAATTAGTACAAACTATCCTTTACTATTAAATGAGCATTCTCTATTTTCACCCGATCAGAACTCGGTCGAACAGGTACGAAAAATATAAAAAACTAAATTTTATAAAAATAAAGTAAAAAAATTGAAAATGGAAAAAGGCCAAAAGGCTCCTATCTCAGTATGATGCTGCGAAATTTAAAAATAAATGTCGCAGCGCTGGTATTCTGACAATAACAAGAACATACAGTCCTACCAACTTATCTGTGAACTGAAAGAGGACGGCACCGTCGATTCAGTGTTGCTAATTAATATAAGGTGCTCAAAATTGAGTAAGTTATCAAGAAGAAAATTTCACATTAGACATAATCGTTTAATAAGAATTACAGTTTTTACAAATTAAAAACAATGATACCTATATAAAAATAATAAAATAAATAAAAATAATTTGATAATTTACAGTTACTTAGGTACGCTAACAGTTTAGTCCCTCAGCAATAAACAATGGCTTTATCTAAAAAGTAATCCAATGAAGTGGAAATTCAGCAGATAAAATATTCCACGGGGGGGATACAACTTTCATTTAATGCGAAGTTAAGTAGGTACATACCCTGCAAGACGTACCTGGATGTCTACCATTTAGTTATGACCGTACCTAACCCCTAACACCAGATTTGACTAATTATAATTAGCAGTGGTACCTAGTGGTAGTGTAGTGTAATAAAAAAAAACAAATTGCTTTACAATAATTTATTGAAAACCAGGTTAACAGTTATTGTGATCTTTAGATGAACCTGCATTCACAACTTCATCCTGGTTGTGAGGACATACTCCACTTATAACCGTACCACTATCATCATTATCACTATCGCTTTCGGTTTCAGTGTCACTTACCACTTCTTTAATAAAAGGTTTATCTAAATACAAATCATCTTTTAAGTATTCTCCTTCTAACCTGCGAACGTGTTTACAATGCTGTGCCCACTCATGAACTGTAATAGCGTCAAAAGTTTCTCTAACTAGGCGGGGAATTTCAGCATTTTTGTGCTCAATATTTACATCAGCAACTTTTCTTTTCATTGTGCTCCATGAGTTCAATGGCATTGAGATCACAGTGATAACGTGGTAAATATAAACATTCGTGTCTATTGTCTTCTAAAAAAATTTCAATCTCATATACAGTTTCAGGCTTGTTTCTCTTAATTATTTCTAAAAGCTGAGGTTTAGTCAAATTCTCTCCGTAGTCAATTTTATTTTGGGTCAACCATAATTGCATATCTTTTTTTAAGGAATTCGTATTTGGGACTTTATTCACACAAATACGGTGATAAGGAGCATTATCCATCACTATTATGGATGGCTCGCTGGCTTAGGCACTTTTTCAATAACCCATTTTTTCAATAACCCACTTTTTACAGTTGGTACTATTCATCTCGTCATGATAATCACCACTTTTTGTGTTTGATCGGCAATCGATTCCCGACGCCCAGGGCGTCTCCTCCTGCGGCGGCTAGGGGCGTGAGGGCGCGAAATTTGCCTCTCCCTCACGCGCTCCGCCTCCTCCTTCGCGAGCATTACTGCTTCGCAGAAGGAGGTGACGGCCTCCCATGCCCTCTCGCTCCGTACCATGGCCTGGACCAGGGCCGGACGCGAGAGATCCCCGCCACCGATCGCCCCCACGAGGACACGGCGGTGCTCTGCCCAAGCCAGGCATACCTCCACCGTATGCTCCACCGTGTCCTCCGGGCGATCCACGCAGTGATGACACCCGGGCGTTTCCTCCCGCCTTATTCGAAACAGGTACCTCCCGAAACAGCCGTGTCCGGTGAGGACCTGCGTCAGGCGGAAGGTGAGGACGCCGTGGCGCCTCTCCAGTCACTCCTCAAAGAGGGGACTTATCGCCGCAATAGTGGCTTGCCCAGCACTGGGTTGCGACAATCGCACTCTCCATGCCGCCATGAGATCCCGTCGGAGCTCTGTCCGCTGTGCCGCGATTTCTCGCGGCATCGGAGTCAAGACCCGGCGTTTCGCCTCCTCGCGCCACTTCCAAATATGCGCGAGGACTTTTGCCTCCAGATTCCATGGCGGCAATCCAGCAAGGAGGCTCGCCGCCTCACCGGAGACCGTGCGGTATCCCCGGACCAGCCGGGTGGCCATGACCCTCTGGGACGCGTTCAACCTGCGGGCAGGCCGCCGCCTCATTCTCTCCTTGCCTGGTGTCCGAATTTTTGTACCAGTTTCTTCTGCTGCGTGCCCTTCCATAACTATAACCTGAAATATAAGATAATAAAATAAATGTTAGTAGAAATTTGGAATTTGGCATCATGTGACACTCACTTAGTAGGTTACCTAATAGTTACCGTTACTCTAACCTGCAGCAAGAATAGAAACGAATATTTCGTGGACTTAAATAATTATTGAAGTATCGGGTAATTTATAACAAGTAAGTTGTTGTTAACACTAACCTGTCGCTGCGGAAATTCGTTTGTATATTTGATTAAATGGAATAATCGGAAACCCCATCCGAGCTTCTTCTTCAAAAAAGGTAATAATTAATAGCTTTCGGTAATAATTAATAGTTAATAGCTTTCGGCATATTTAAATTTATAAATTCAGCAATATCACGACAAAACAACCAGAGAACCCGAATGTAGTAGACACTGACAATCGAATGACATTTCAACATGACGGTCGCAGTTCTAATTTTCACCATTTCACAGATAAGTTGGTAGGACTGTATATATCAATATGTTAGTATAGCACAAAGAGTTTTAGGACAAGTTCGGCATTGTGTAGCATTACCTCTCTTTTTCTAAACACTCGAATGTCATAGTAACGCCCGGGTACTGTGAGTAGTAGATGCACTGTGGCACCAGCTATCACTTAATACTAATAGTATCGATTGCTACATAGTAATGGCAAATTGTATTACCTTTACAGCAGTTATTTTCAATATATGATGTAGGGCTGATCATATTTTGTCGAGCTCTCCCTAACTAGTTGGCGCCCTACGTCACAAGGGTGTCGTTACTAGTGGCTGTTATAGGCTAGTGGAAGATATGACATTATTAGATGGATTGACAGGTGGCAGTGTCCATATAAAATATGTTTTCATTCCTCTCATAATGATCTTCTTCAAATCATAGAACAAATTATATGAGATTATTAAAACTTCGTCTTTGTTGACGAAACTTATTGTAATAAAGAATAAAACTGCGAACTGAGAACCATTGTAGAAATCAGACAAATGTCTGTCTTATACTTCTCCTTATTTTGTATGGAAAATTGTAAACTGAGACAATTAAACACAGTGCAGGAATATTGCTAATTCTTGTCATATCCAAAATTTGCAAAATCACGGGTTATTTGAAAATGATACGCTTGCAAAAGCTGTCAAGAAGAAAGGGACTAAATGTTTCATAGTCAATTAGAGCACTCATAAATCGAACGAAAGGAATGTTATTACTTGATTAGTATTCATATTATGCATGTAAGTCGCGAGAGACCGAGACTTATTGACAGTATTACGAGCTAAGAGGAGGCATTAGACGGCACATGTATTGAACATATTGATTCATTCAGTGATGACTATGTTGAGACTAACATCAGCATTGTTTGGAGAAAGATTTATGACGAAAACTTTGTGTGATACATGAATGAAGACAGCACAAAACCTGTTCAGCCAAACACACAACTGGGAAATGGGATTTGGTCATATGAAAATATTTATTGTATAAACAAAGAAACTTGCACTTGTATATCTTTCACATATTATGTCAAGTCTATTTGCAAGTAAGGTACCTATTTTGTTTCTAGTTCGTAATGGTTTACTTAGGTACTATTTCTATATGTTCTACATGGAAACAACCCTTTATCACCAACGGTTATCTTAATAAATGAATGCAGCAAACAAGACAACAAATACTGCACATTAACTAATAGTACTTTTATTTCAGCTTCCAATAATCACACTATTACGTTATACGTTTACGTAAGTTGTTACACTGGAGTAATAAACACATTTATTCTTTATATTTTATCGTGAATTCATAACAGTATGCTAAATTTATGTATCGTGCCGTCTGCGGCGCGACGTGCCTCCTCGCAGAACAATTGATGTTCACCATGAAGCCACTCGCCGATCCACAGCCCTCCTAACAACATAAAATTTTATGACCGCGAATATTTATTATTTATAGTTTTATAGACCTGCCTACCATCGAATTCCTAGTCGTGTTCCACATTGTAGCACGTCACAAATGTTTTTTTGCCTTATCAATTGAATATTTTCCTTGCACGTTGTTGGTATAGTCGACCAAGTAATTTTTTTGGCCTCCTTAAGGTTGAATGTCACCTGCATGTCATAAAACAAACAGATCGATTTTTTTATGTGAGAATCAGATTGTTTCAACCGCGGTAAAATTTCAATTTACCCAAAATTTATGTCAAAAGTAGCAAATCAATTATGAAATCGACTATACTTCGCATCACATACATATTAAGTACTCGTAATATATATTAAAGCTCCAGGAAAGAGGAAAACAACTTAACGTTTGAAAGCCTTTGAAACCAGAAGTAAGTACCAAATGCATAAATGATATCTATTTGAATAAAGAAAAACATCAAAGCCACAAAATCGCAGTATCCGTGCTATAATTGAAAACATGAAAATGATACTCTGCAAAGGGTTTAACCGTCAGTAAAAATGGTGTTTTAATCCGTCCATCGATACCTGCCGGCGACAGCCGGATTACCGTCCTGCCTCACTGTCCACCAACTTGCCGTTTTTTTTTTTCATATTTACGCGGCTATATTTTATATTTATGACGTTAGAATTTTAGATTCTACCAGCTGGCTGCACTATTTCACCCCTGTTTAAATGAGGCTCATTAAACTTTTTGCTGTGACTCAGAGTTTAATGTAGAACACATCTTGGTTCAGGTAGGACTGGAAGTCTGCCAACTACCTGTAGATGTTGTGCACTTTAGGAAATTTACAGCTGCTAAGGTGGCATTTTTTATTACTTTTTATGAGTTATTAGAAACGATGAATGCAAACAAAAATTTATTCGAGTTCGAACGTATAAGGAACGTCTCGGCAAATATTTTTTCTCGGTGGCTCGTGCATCTGTCACACGTTTCCTTCCCCTTTATTAAATTTATTAGAGTTGTATTCGGTAAATAAGTGAAGCGATAGGTAACGTAACGTATTCCCACGTTTACGGCGCGTCACCGGGAATCCCGCGCCTCCCCGGGGCGGCCGGGGCAGCCGGGCGAAATGTTAAGCGGATTCACATTATTGTTGGAGCCATTTTGTGAACTTGTATGGGGAAGCGGAATGTTTCGAGATAAATCGCTACAAAGAGATAGGTAGCACTTTGAGAAATGCAAGTTTCTTACGTTTCCTTTCCACAATCTTGCTAAATTCATTTACTTGAACAATAAAGACAGTGCCATCGCCGAAACACGGACTTTCCCAGAATCGATCGGTAAACAAGTACTGATGAACATCAGAAATAGTTCGATGATATTATCGGTGCCACGAAGAGGTTTGCATTCAACTTTACGACCTTGTTCGTATTTATTAAATATGTCGGTCTTTCCCGACCCCAAATTTTACGACGGTACAATAAAACATGTCTCGACATCCAAATTTATATGCGTACATAAAGTTTTATATCCGCGCGACTTGCACCGGCGGAGGTTTTCCTAATTGTTACCGGTCATGGACGGGAGGAAGCAGGTCACGGCGGGTTCATGAAAACTCAAAATAGTGACGAATCAGCGACAAGCTCCATAAAATTTGATATTGCGAATGTCATTGTACGCAAACGATCGATCGCGGACGTGTACTTCAAAAGCTAAGCAATGTTAATTGATTGGCGGTACAAGTGAGGTCGATAACAACAGCATCGCACCGCGCCACCGCTCGCACCGAGCGGCTATCGTGCAGACACCGGCTCGCACGGAGCGGCTATCGTGCAGACACCCGTATAAAGTCGCGCTTTCTAATGATGTAATTTGTGCCGTATAATTTCCACGTTACCGCCCCGTGTTGACACTACCAGGCTTTGCGATCTTGTTTGTTTTAGTGTGTCTGCCGGCTTACATCCTAAATGTTCAATTTGTGTGATTTTTCCGTATCGTTTAACAATGTCCCATTCAAAATAACGTGTTCATGAATCGTTCATCGCGACTGAAAACGATTCAGTGAGTCATGTTTATTGACCTTTTGTTGCTTTAATTAGTCATCGCGGTTATAACTCGTTGGCACCGCATATAAAACAGGTGGGAATTTCATTTCGCTAATAGCGTTACCTTAATTGCGTATGCAGCAATTATCTGGCGGACGTGTTCAAGCGTACAGCTATCGGTCGTAAGGAGAGGCTGAGCTCGGAATTAGCGTGCAGTCTCAGGTGCCCCCTGCGTTCTAACACTGCATAGATAATAACGGTATAACTACTCCAGCTTATGTGAACTTACTGATGCCAGTTATACACTCGGATATTCCGTTCACTTTGTGCCTTATTATTGAATTATAAATCCATTTCCAATACTTCAACTTTATTATACGCTTCATAAAAATAGAACATTGTTGTTTTCCTGCAACGTAACTGTGTTTTATGAAGCGTGTAGTACCCAAAGTATTATGCTACGATTTAATAACGCCGACGCGTGCTCGTAGCCGTAGCGCGTAGCAACGTCGTAGCGCGTAGCAACGTCGTAGCGCGTAGCAACGTCGTAGCGCGTAGCGATAGTTATAATTTGGAATCCATTACTTTAATTATAAATGTTTATAATTAAGAAAAGTCATTGAATTTAATGAGAACATGGAAAGGTAATAAATGTTGGAACAAAATGTCGCGTATTAGCACACCTATTTATAGAACAATTATTACAGTCGAGTTTAATTAAAATACATTGCTAAATTGTTAGATACACAAAATAAAATGAAAAAAATCTCCATGATGTATTTCTTAAAGGTAAGTATTTATTTACGTTACACAGAATTCGTAAACAACTCGAAATTTATAAAAAAAACTTTCTTAAAATGAACAAACGTTTTTTTCGTATAATCAATTTGTAGATAAAGCGAAAAATCGTACGAAGTAAAAAGTCATTGTACAATAATTGTCTGTTATTTCCAACAGCCCACGGCAAAAAGCGTTTTCCCAGAATTTTGTCTGCATGGAGTCACCGCTCAACGGCCGCAGCGCGTATTTGGAAAGGCTACTTCGAATTGTCTGAGGCATAGTGACATAGGGTTTCCATGATGTATTTTTTAAACATTATTGATTAATATCTAGTTTTTTCTAATAAATAACTCAACCTTTATGATGGTTGAACCTACGTTTCTCACGTTTTTTAAGATTACCAATGGCACACATGAAAACAATATATTGAACCGATCACTTTCATGATTATACGACTGATTTCATAACCTTTCTTGAAATTGTAACTGATTCCGACTCTGTGCATAGTTATGTGCTGAAACGGTATAGCTAACTACGCGTCTGCGGCGCCAGACATTGACTCATATAATGCTTTAAGCAATTTAACTCTACGTTGAACTTTTGATATTTTATAGATCACACAGCTGAATTCACTCACCTTTAGTTCAACATACATACCACTTTATATGTGGGGTGCATTCAAATGGCATGTGTTAATTTAATTAAATCCCTCGATTCGCTTAAAATTTTGAGTTGGCCAACTTATCAGGTCAAAAAAGTTATCTGGCTGTTTATTAATACGGGTTTGGATTTTACTAATTAGTTGTTTCAATATTATTCATCTTCATGTTGGTTCGAAGCGGTACAGGGACGAACAAAACAAACATAAATTCGAATTACAACAAAATAATTTGCCCACTTTCACAATTCTGTCAGCGGCTGTCTCCAGGGGGAGCGAAACTAAACTATTGTTCCTATTTTGACAGGAATCAAATAAAACAGTGTAAAGGGCGGGAAAATCTTTTTTATTCCCCTATTTCTTATCTGAGCGTTTCGCGAAGATTTTTCGTGGATGTCATTTAGTGCTAATGCCTGTTGTGGGACGAGTCGCCTACGAATTGCCACATTTACTCGTAGTATCGGCCTCTCGAACCAACGTTAAATCCTGTGTTTGGAATGAGCCAATGCATCTTAAGCAAGGGAACGGCTTTAAATTGCTTGCTGACAAAACTGTGGAAAATTCTTGTACTTAAGTGTAGGAGTTTCTGTGTAGTAGCAAATTTTGGAGCTTAGTCGAGGCCCAGGGGATGCGGATCCAATGTGTACCAAGCAAATAATCTCGGCGTGGCGATAAAATCACTAATTGAGGATCGCACATACAGGGGGATGGGGAAACATACTGTTTCATTACATATGACTCACCGAAGAGGACCGATGTCCACAAAATTGATTCTTGCTACAGTTGCTACGTTAAAGGATGAGAATTTCTTTAGCAAAGTTGTGTATTAGTTTTGTTGATAAGAGTACAAAAGTCAGTAATCCATCGACTTTGAATACAAAATAACACGATAATTATTCGTTTTAACTTACATTAATTACATTTGTATTAATTATACGGTAAAACGTGCACAATCAAAGTATTTAAATTTATGACGACACCAAATGGTGCGACACCATTGAATAAAATAGATGTAATAGTTTTTTTGGAACAGTTAACATAAATTGTTCTGTGTGCGAATGTGTGCGTGCGTCACTTTAACACGTTTAAACGCAAATTCAATAATGATTTCCATACTAAATAAGGTTGCAGGGAAGTGGCGAAATATGTTGTTTTGAATGGCTGGTATGATGATAAAGACTTTTCATTTTTGTGTTATAGATGTGATTCAACAATGGTTTATCAATAAATGTAATCTTAGGTTACATTTCCTTAATATTTAAAAATCATTTAACAATGTGTTTATTTGGTTTTTCAAAAAGTTACCAAAATACTTTTATACATCTGAATAGGAATCTCGCCCCGAGAAATGTGGCTGTTCATCTTCATGATGACCTAACAGTTAACTTCTAACCCAAATTCTCCAAGTTGGAACCGCCCCGAGATTTTAAATTCACTTTACTTGCGGTTGCCTTTCTTGGAAGAACCTGCTACATTCGTTCAGTACTGATGATTATTATTACACTGAATTGAAACCAATTTAATATAGTTTTACGATAATTTTAGCATCAATTATCTTGTGAACAAAACAAATTGTAATTTACTAGAATGTAATTTACTAGAACGATAATCAAATAACTGATTCAGTAACTTCACTGCGACAAGTACATAAACTTCATTGCCTCAATATTATAATAACTTCACACACTGAAATTTATAATTAATTAATTTACATCGTATATTGTCACATCAGACACTTTACACTTTAAATTGTATTAAGTTCAAGTTTATAGTACATTTCAAAACGTTTACTCTTGTACTTAAGTTCAGCTATTTCAAAGAATACCATGTATCTTTACTGAAATGGTAATTTTATGCGACAATAAAGTTTTCGGTCATTGCTTATAGCTTAACAACTGAAGTTTTACATTATTTTGTGCTAAAAATAGTTTAGGTACTATAACTTTACAACGTAATAAAAATTTAGACAGCTTTCGTAATAAATTATTTATGTATTTTTCTCAAGGGGTAAGGGTGTTAACAGGGGGTTGTTGCTGCTTCCTGAATCAAACATTGAGGGGGTTATCACGATGTTTTTTTCAAGAAAATCCAGCTTTTCTTTTCAACGCAGCTCTGCGTGATTCTATTCTGGAACCTAATTATGTATAAGTAGCTCTACATCATCCTAACTGCGTGTTAAAGCTTTTAAATAAATTTCTAGAGCACCACAAAGTGAGTGCAGTGAATTTTACGATCGCGCCGTTTACAGCCATGCATGTGAATTTTATTCGCTTATATATAGGCTTTTAATGGGTCGTACGTATCAGAGACATTGGTTGTAAATGTTGCAATGTAACTTTTAGAGAAATATGTCCCGTGTAATTGGACAATAAATTGATTGATAAATGTAACTGCATGAACATTACGGTCGAATACGCGCCGGGTTTACTGAAATATAATCAGTTTCATTTTATTGGTAGGTGTGTTATTTGATGCTACAATTATTGATTATGGTAATTTGACATTTGATTCGACTACATTCGCATAGATAAAATCTACAAATACGTGAAGAGAGAAATTCTTTATGAACGTTTCTACATAACATATTTATTAACACTATAATAAACAAGTACTCCATAACAAATATTCACCGCATGCCATTTTTTAAGCATGCAAAGCACCATCGATTTATGGAGACATTAAACCATGATTATCGGTTGAAGTCGACGGGCATCTACGCGGACAAGCGCAACGCAATCGATGCGACATTTTTCCGTGTAAAACAACCCTTTTTAAACAATACCTTATATTTGTCCATCGCGGTAATATGGTGTGCTAGCGAGTAGGCAGGGAGCCGGCCGGCGGCGCCAGCCATCGCCTAACGGCCCCTAATTGCAGTGTAGATGGCATGTTACTTCGGACAAATTCGGAGCGCTATTATTACCTACAATAACCGTTTACCTGCCGACCAATTCAATTCTACAAACTTACCCCATACGACTCGTATGTTGACACAATTGGATTTTCCCAATTCCATATGACAATATAGGCTCACGTATCTGAAATAAATTTTGGTCGCTATCACACTACGCCATAATGTTTGCTGGCTTATACAAAAGTTGAATATCAACAAACGAGCGTAGTACACCGAGGGGGGAAATTGCATAGGCTGTTAACGTGTCTACGTACTGTAATCAGGTTTGGACATTACAGTAAATCTGCTTGATTTGGGAACAAAGGATATTTATCAGATTTTTATTTTTTCAACGGACAGCCAATCATGTTGCATTATTTTGAATGGCTTATTGTGAGCTGTATGCGGTACTTAGTGACTATTTCATAAACTGAAATTATAAGTTTGGAACGAGCTATTTTCGTATTTAACAAGTTAGTCATGCTTTGTTTTACGATAAGAAGTCTATTTACCTTTTTTTTTATTACAGTAGTTTCGTATAGCTAATAATTACAACAGTTGAAATATACGGTTAGGACAAGCAGACAAAGGTTTCACGAGATTTCCGTTTCATCTCAGGACACATACTGCCTTGTCTCTATAAAAAAGGACTTCAATTGGGTCCTTAAGCGTTGGATTAACATCTTGCATAGTGCATATTCAATACTCCAGCTCGACATGTCCTCGTGTGAGGACGGGTGCAGTGGGACCACTTGGGGACGTCTGCAGTGCCCCATCGGCGTGGAGCTTGAATGAGACATGCATAAAATGATGGGGAATTAGGTGTTGATGACAAATAAGTAATACATAGCTTTATTTTTTCTTTGGTTTTGTGTAGAATATCGCTTGCAATGGGGACGATGTTATACTGCATCCATTTGGGTGCATGTGAGTACAAAATTGCTGGAACTTCAATAGTGAGCAACTCCGAGTTACATAGAATTGTTCGAAGTTCCACACAACTAAGTTTTATTGTGTTTAATTAAGTATTGCATTGTATAGAGCTACTAGTTATTTGTTATTATTTATTCGAAATACAAACTGTATTCTCAACAGTGTTAAGTTGAGTGTGAATGATTATGAAGTTAAAAATATCTTTATGTTCAACCTTCCTTTGTTCTTCCTTCTTCTTCTTCGACCTTCAATGTCTTTTTTGCAAACAATTATTGATGTCAAGAAGCAAAATAGTGTTTCCATCCCCAAACTGAATTTATAACCAGTCAGTGTACAACACAAAGCACAGTGTTGGTTATATAACAAGAATATAAGTGGCGCTGACGCCGGCCCACTTATGCGGACACTGCACGCCAATGCGGACCCACTTCGGAGAAGTTCGAAGTCGCTGAACTGTTGTGTGCCGTGTTTATATCGGGTTATAGAAGGGAAACAAATGACTGTTTTATTGAGGTGGTGATTAAGCGAGGTGTGTTTGTTCAAAAGGGACTAAAATCATCTTATGTAATTTCAGGAAAACTGAGAAAAACTTTCAAATTTGGTTTATATTTTTTTTTACTAAAATCAACTGCACAGATTTATATTACATACTTATTCAAACATTACGATAACTTTGGTTAATCACATATTAATATTAAAATTTATATTAAATTAAATTTCAAAAATAGTCCCTTTTGTTCAATCATTGTATAAATAGCCCCTTTTGATTAGACACTTAAGAAAATAGTCCTTTTAAGAAGAAACCTGTCTTGATTTTATTAGTGAACTCATACAGATGTTTTCTGTTTTCAATAATATCAGACGTAACAAAAAAAAAACACTTGAATTTACTTTTCTCCAGGAGAACAGGGTATTTTAAAATTGCAACAAAGTGGATCTGGATCCTTGTATGTCCTGAAACAAGAGAGAGTTGTTTATGGAAATGAACCTTATGAAAATAAAATTGTTCGTTGAAATATTTGTTATTTCAATAAAATTATCTTTACACTTATTTTTTACGGTAGACTGATCTATTTTTTCTTCCTTTCTTCTTGACACCTGAATTTCAAGCCTGAACGGTCTGAGAGTCTTCATCAAGAACATTCATTTTGTCTACCTAAATACGAAATAATATGCCTCAGTCACAATCAGTCAAAATCTCCACATGAAAAAGTCATAATTTTCCGTTTTTCAATTTTTTGACAGGGGAGAATTTTTTTTTTTTTTTTTTTTTGGGTGCGTTTAGAATTTCGATCAAAATTGCTATAAACCAGCAAAAATGTTATAGGCTCCTTTGTTCAGGAAAATGGCCAACAATTTTAAACAAGGATGATTAGTAGACCTTTTTGTACAGAAATTTTGAAACAACCTCTTAAAGACCAAATCTAGTCCCTTTTGAACAGCATCACAAACTTTAGTCGTAAAATAAATGGGGAAATAGGCCTTTTAGCGTGTATATATTTGGAGATATAATGGTTGAATTGCATGATATCTCCAAATATATACACGCTAAAAGATCCATTTCTACAAAAAAAACTGCGATAAAAAAAAAAACAATATGTCAAAATAAGCCCTTTTGAACAGACACTCCTCAAGTATTACAAAGTCTTTGCAATTTGTAATGTGTTTATGGTTGCTTTTAACTTGGTCAACCAATCAAAATAGATTTATTTTCGTCTAGCATGAGATTTGACAGAGTTTAATAATCGAACACTTGATCGGAGTTGATCGGGCTTTTTGACACTAGATGTCTGAAGAAATGCCGAGCAGTGGTGTACCAGTTGCAACAGCCGCATCTTACAATTTGTAGTTCGTAGGTTCAACCCCTGAAAAGCGATTTACTTTGTGTGTATAACATCACCACTGCTCTCAAAACGGTGAAGGAAAACATCGCGAGGAAACCGGCATCTCCTAGAACCAAACATTCGGAGACATGTAACGGCTACGGCTCCACTCCCTCTTACCGAGGGGAGGCCTAATAATGGGAACAATATTGGCTAATTATGCTATGCTATGTATGTTACAAGAAATCGTGCGGATTTTTTTTAGTGTAGGTAAAAAAAAACATAAATAATTGTAGTTTGCACAATCGATAATCTATTGTTGGGCGACTCCGCGTCGCAATACTCCCGGTATTGCGACGCTTTATTAAAGGAAAATTAATTATCGATTACCTTTATATAATTTAAACACAAAAAAACTTTTCAAAACTTATCCTATTCTATTCAACAACTCCTTCAATATTACAACTGAAAAATAACAACCTTTGGCGCGGCACTAGTCACGTAAAAATGACACGTTCAATATACGAACACGCTGTAAGCCTGCTCTCTATCTAAGCAATAAACACACGCCGTCTTCTAAGAATAGATCACCCTGTATGAATACTATTGTGTTCCACAACTACCAAGTTTGCTACCTCGCATGCAAGATACTATGAATATACCTAAGTTAATCTTTTGCCAGTTAAATGTTGTTATTATATTCTGAGTTTTCAAATATCAACATTGAATTATGTTTTTATTTATTTCATATACATTAGAATTATTATAGACAATTTACAACACAACTAATACAAAAATTTACACTAGGTACTAAATTAAATGACTGAAAAAACAAAAGGACACTACAACACGGCGGACGGCAGGGGAGAGCATCGAGGTGTTACTTTTATCCGCCAGCGCACACTGACAAGAAAAGTCCTCTGCGATACCGCCAGCTAACCGGAGCATCCGCCGGTATGCCGTGGCATGCGCCGGTGTGCTCCAAGGTTGATTACCGAGCATTTAAATATATACCTTATTTCGATTGGATAAGTAGTTCTTACAGACTGCAGCGCATACCGCTGCATACCACCGCATACTGCCGCCTCCCGTCGCAGTATCCTCCAGCATGCTCTTCGGTGCTCCAGAGGAAATGCGCTGCGATGCTCCAAGGTCGATCATCGAGCATTGAAATATATACCTTAATTCGATTGGATAAGTATTAAATTTAATTGATAAGTTTCAAATCCCCTCCTTCCTCGTGGTCAAACTTAGTAGTCAAACTGATTTGACCACGAGGAATTTTAACATTCTTCGTGGTCAAACTGTAACTACATAACCTCTTTGAACATACTGTATACGATGTAGTCTTATTGTACAGGGAAAAATAAAATGACAATTGTATTTCTGTGTCACTTGTATTATTTTCCTGTCTTTTTACATTTGCATTTTCATGTTCAAATAATTTGGGACTTTTCTACACTTAGTGATATTATTAAATATTGACATAAAATACATAAAGCGTAAAAGAGGAACGGTATTGTTATTCAGTGGACGGCAGTACTATAAATTGCGGACGTACAAAAATAGATCCACTTTCTGGACTTGCAGTCGTCTTAAAAAAGAAAAGTGTCGACGGTCTATTACTCTGAAGGTAAAAAAATTACACAATCTTTAAGTGTTGTTTCACGGGGCACGCTGCCCGTGGGACTTGCGTTTGCCTTATGCTAAGTGTAGCTGGAGAGCTGATGACGAATTAGGGGAGATGTCTTCTTTTACTTCAGATTTTACCTACAAAAAAAGTAGTACTAACTAAACTACCCCAAGGCTCCCCAGAATTTATTTAACACTATTTTTTTTCTCTTTTTAGGATGGCAATACCTATAGAGAAATGTACTAATCATTTATGTGCCGCTGATAACTATAAGAATGAGATTGATATTGCCGTTGATGAATTAAGGCATGAAGTAAAATACACTGAGATCACAATTTCAGAGTTATGCTGAAAAGAAAACGTCCCTAATAATCCGGGACGCAAATTTTGAAAGTAAAGTTTCCATCCATAGACTGTTTTTAATATTTCTGTGGTTCCATCTTTTGGTAGCGTTAAAACTGCTTTGTATACGAACAGGAAACAAACTTCCTTTACAGATTTTACTAAAGTTACCGTTCCACATAAATAATATTATACACATAAATTTCAGTCATTTATTTTGGCTGATATTAATACAGAGAAATGTCGGATTATGGTTTTCTGTTCCGAAAACAACATGGAAAAATTCAAGAATCAGATGATTTTTTTGGCGATGGCACATTTTTTTGTTGCCCGAGTCCATTCACCCAATTGTACTGCATTCATGGCGATTTTTCAAAATCGATAACTACAACACACACGGCTTCTTTGGCTTATGCATTAATGACTGACAAAAAAGAAGTCTTACTATATATTATTTTCGATGATAAAATCACGATTGAATAATCGGTCACCAAAAATTTTTCACGTGGACTTCGAAACAGCTTCAAGCAATGCAATATTACAAATTTTTCCTGAAGTCCAAATTGTACATTTCTCAAACAGCCAATGGCAAAGAGCAAAGAAATTGAATTTGAAAAGTAAAGATGAAAAGAGAGTTGTTGGCTTATGTGCTGTACTCGCCTTATTACCTGAAGACAAAATAGAGGAAGGATGGGAGTATATTAAATCTGATAGTCCCAAAACCGCGAAATGTGATCAATACTTAAAATATTTCGAGACTACATGGATGAAGAATAAAACATTTAAAAATCAATGGTCCGTATATGGTCAGCGACATCGTACAAATAATATAGTTGAATCATGGAATGGACAACTGAACAAATCGATGAAACGATATCATCCAATCACGGTTGCTCGTTTACTGGCAACTTTATTGAAAAAAGAAAATACTGATCCAAAACCATCTCCTCGACGACAAGAACAAATATTCCGAGACGAATTCATAATAAAGTGTCAAATGGAATTTATACATGGCGTTAAAGGTGTAGGTTACTTTTTAAATAAATTACCTTAAACAAAACTTTTGTCTATAACTGTACAATTTTATCTCAAGACTATCACACAGGGTGTAATTTTTTAATAAATTTGATAGTTTGACCACGAAGAATGTTAAAATTCCTCGTGGTCAAATCAGTTTGACTACTAAGTTTGACCACGAGGAAGGAAAGTTCAAATCCTCTGCCGTCCCGTTCGCCAGTCTGCGCAGGTTTCGTTAGGCGTTGAAGTACTCGTCCGCATCACTGTCATTCGGAAACGTGTCCAGAAGACTGGCAGCGTTGCCACGTGGAATGGCAATGCTAATTCTTTGGCCAAAGAATTGGCGAATCAGCCCTCTGTCACGCTGCAGTCGTTGGCGAGAAATTTCCTTAAAAAGGAGACGCGTATTATTGTTATTGTATTTTGTATTTCATGAACTGTGTCCAAGTCTGCCTTATGAAAGCCATTGTGATTCTAGCCGTATGCGCTATGGCTGCATATTTTTACAACCACGTCTCTGGGCTGTCGAAAAGAGCTAGCGTTAAAAAGTACGGGAGAGTTACGCACTTGGAAATGGCGGCGATATTATGCTCTCTGGGTTTGAATAATCGACCAATTATGTTCAAAAAAATATTCTGTTATTTTGGTACGTTGGATTGCGGTGAAATTAATAATAAATCTCCAAAATGTATTTTATAATTTGTTGAAACAAATTAATAGTAAATATCAGTGCAAAAGTGATATTTTATTTTTAAAACCCCGTCGTGAGTTTTGCGCCACCGTTTTGTTGCTTTCAAATCACGTAATATTGTTAATTTCAAATCACAGTAGGTACGAGTATATATCTAGTGATTTGAAATTAACAAAATAGAAGAAAAGTGGTGATGATAACCACAGGATCGTTTAAATTATTTCACATATGTTGGAATGTTTTTAGTTACTTTTATTCATGTACATTCATGTACACGAGTATTTCCAGTTTAAGCTGATCTCGCATTGCTTATGATTTTCATACATACGAATTGGAATACCTACGTAGGTACTTACAACTCACTTACAGGTCTTAGACCCTGGTTTGGTTGATGTTTAGATTGTCTACCTACCTATACATTCATTCGATGAATAAAGGTATCTTGAAAAAAAAAAAGTTAATAAACAGATACTACTTAAGTAAACTCCAAAGTGTTAATGCAAATGTTGATCTTTAAAATAACATTTTTCAACGCCAAACTTTTCTCTGTGTACCGAGAAAACTTCAGCGTTTACGTAGTAGGAATTCATTTTCAAAAGGATTCCATAATAATAATTCATAGCGACTTGCTAGATGGAGCGACGAGAAAATAATCGTAAACAACAATAAAGTATGTAGGTGAACAACATCGGAAAGTAATAAGGTTCCAGCAAGAGAAGCTGAGCAGCATTACGCAAAGACAAATGTCTCAGAGACAACATTAACATAATCCGAGAGTGGTGCGAAACAAAGGAGGTGACGTCACGGGAACGCGGGCCGACTTCCGGCCGATGCACGAAAGCCACAGAGCACATAATAAAATAAATTGATGTGGTCCATCAACATGTGGAATTTCATTACCTTTGATAAAAAAACCTCCCTTTTTATTATTTTCGGCTTTCATGACTCTTTCATGTTTCTATTAATAACGTCGTGTATTAAACATTTTTCTTGAGAAAAGTATTCTCCTTAAACGAATGAAGTTTGTATTATAAAATTCACGTTTATGTACACGATGCGGTTTTGATTATATAACTATGCAGTCAGTATTCATGAGCTAGTGGACTTATTTATACAAATTTTACTAAGGAGCTGCAGTATCTAAGCATAATATACATAGGAGAATGTTATTTGGTTTCAATGGACTCTGTTTAAAACAACTGCATGAATTCTTTATGATTTGGGAACAGAGTATAAAACTCAGTGCACATCATAGAGTAAAGCTTTCAAGCGCATCGTTGGGGCCAATCTCAAAAAATATTGTTCGGATTTTAAAACAACAACGTGACAACGGCTTAGTTTTTATAGGTAAAGACAAGTTAGGTATCCTATTTATTTTCACTTACCCAAAATTACCTTTAAAAAAAAACGGCTAAGTGCGTGTCGGACCACGCGCGATGGTGTGTTCCGTAGTTGTGAAGAATTTATCCCAAAAACAAACTTAACTTTGTGGTTGAAAAACATGGTCACGATCCAACTCCAAATGCAAAATAACGATTTTTGTAATTGTTCCTTTATTTGTGCTGTGAGACCTTGCTTCCTACCAAATTTCACGATTCTGGGTAAACGGGAAGTACCCTGTAGTTTTTTATCTTATTTGCTAGTATAAAAATATGTCACAAACATAGCCGCATTTTTTATTGCGTTGACTTAGAAGCTTGATTTTTTAGAGCTTTATGTGACTATAGATCTACGCATTTGATATTAATTTCAACTTGCCTCTACGTGTTCCTGAGAAAATGGGTCTAGACAGAATGACAGATAAACACACGGACAGACGGACAACGAATGGATCCTATAAGGGTTCCGTTTTTTCCTTTTGAGGTACGGAACCCTAATAAATGACAATGTTTTAGTAACTTATATAACCTAGCGTTGTGTTTAGCTATAAAACTTCTTAGCAATTAAACGTAATAAAAGTAATTAACAATAATGATGATTCCTTTTAAGTTATTTTTAACAGATTTAACTATCCGAAACTTCCTTAATTTTATACAACATCGTAGACATATTAGTGAGTAAATTTTATGTTTTAAAATCACTAGGTATATGTTTATGAGCCTGTAGTAATAATTGCTAAATCATATAATATAAGAGCAGTCTGGTTTTTAATGCCCATTAAATTAAGTTCGCATCAATGGTAGATACTTTAGTTTGGTACCTATTTATTTTTTAAAGCCATCTAAATCCATCTACCAAGCCATTTCCCAGCAATGTTAGCGTCAGCTTCCAGTCTAACCGGATGCAGCTCAATACCAGTATTTTACATGGAGCGACTGCCTATCTGACGTCCACAACCCGGTAGCTGGGCTTTCGGGCGTTTGATAACCCGTAACGACTGCCAGGATCTAGGTATGACAGCCAGGCCTAACGGCTTAACGTGCTTTCCGAGCCACGGAGGAGTCTCGGTATGTAAAGATGATCACCCATCCGCAGACCAACTCCGACAAGCGTAGCTTAACCTGATAGATCGACCCGTGCGGCTGTTATCATTTAGCCTCAACCTAAATCTAAATATGATTATAAAATATTTACTTGTGATCTACTTCTATTTAACATTTCTAAGCAAATAATTGTGATTGATACAAGTACCTACTTTTTTTCGCTTTCCCTTCCATCCGATTCGCTTCTGCTGCCCGTTGTTAACGCTGGTAGCAGTCTTAGATAAGTAGACACTATAGCTATTTTCTACCTGTTACTCTTTATTTTTGATAAGGCAATCTTCAACAGGCAGCCGATGCAGACAGCAATATATTTTCAACAAAATCAGTATTATAAAACATCCTGAATTCTTAAATTTATGAAGGCTAAATGTTCTGAAAAGAAAAGATCATAAATGACTAGTTAACTTTATGATACTCGACCTAAAATCCCTTAATAATAACCGCAAAGCCAGCAATAACCTACTAAAATGAATTGCCTTTAAAGCTAAGAAGGTCCGGTGTTGCCACGTGTAAATCCAACTTAATCGTTTTCATATAAACTGGCGGTAACACCGAGAGGCACAGAATGATCTGGTTTTAAATTCGGTACAAAACTTTAACAAGTGCACGTAGTTTATCCTACCCTACATGAGACACTATCTCACAAATACATCAATCTTGTTCAGGAGTCACTGGGGACCCGCTGGTCCATCCATTGCTGCATCGCTACGTGAGCGGAGCGGACGGTACCTACCGACGGAATTCCAATGCTAATACCGTAATGGACAGATACACGTATATATGTGAAGCGTATTCTGAATACTGAATTGTTTTACGTTTAGTATTATGTACAGTACATAAGTAATTGTAAGTACGTAAGCTGTGGATCTTTAACTTTGTTTTATAAATGGTTTTTAGGGTTCCGTAGTCAACAAGGCACCCTTATAGTTTCGCCATGTCCGTCTGTCTGTCTGTCTGTCTGTCCGCGGTTTAGCTCAAAAACTATTGGTACTAGAAAGTTGTAATTTGTCATGAGTATACACGTTAATTACGCCAAAAAAGTAGTAAAATAAATTTTAAATAAAACAATTTTTAGGGTACCTCACCTACATGTAAAGTTTGGATGATTTTTTTTTTCGTCCTTCCCATAGTGTGGGATATCGTTGGATAGGTTTTTTAATAATATTAGGGGTTTGTGAAGACCGTTTTTTTTATTAAGTAAACCGTTCGTGGCTTATCAAGCTTTAAAGTACCAATTATCGTGAGAGTCAAGTGTCCTCCCCCTCTACCAACTAAACTGTTGTAGTTAGAAATTCAAATGTCACGGCAGTAGTACCTGTATATAACGAAATTTAAAGGAAAACTATCACACTTAAGTGGGCTTTACAACTTTACGAGTAATAATCGACCAACTTAAATTTGCGGTTGCAAAAACATGTTCTCCCATATATTCCGTATGGGAGAACATGTTTTTCAATTACAAAGTTAAGTTTGTTTTTACGATATATTCATTCCAACTACGGAACCCTTCATTGTGTGTGGTCCGACACGCACTTGGCCGGTTTTTTTTTACATTGGTTTTGTTACTTGCGTAGCATTGGGAATACCCATCCTCGGCCTGTGCTACGGCGTAGCAAAGGAATGATTACATTTTACCGTAGCTAAGTCTGCGGGCACGAAATTAAGAGTATCATGATGTATTTTAAATAAATAAATATGCGAAGAAATATCAACTTTAGTCTAACTAATTCTTAAAGTAAAGTATCTCCACCAGATATCACAATTGACACTAGTATTAAGTGATCGAGAACGCCGCGTCGCTCACCCCATTGACTTCAGACAATGCTCCACATAATTCAAAAAACCAAGATTAAACCTCAAATATGAGCGACATTACCATTCACTGCGGAGAAATCATTTAATTAACTCCGCATAATCTATTCAAAAGCATTCACGTTCAACAAGTAGCTCGGTTTCAAAATTCCTCAATACTTTTATGTGGCTAGCGTACAAAGTAATGAAGTAGAGTATTTCTTGGAAAAAAAGATTACTTTTTTTGCATCGGGCGTCAAAGAGTGGCGATCCTCTCGAAGATTTTCTTTCCGCCAATGGTCTGTGAATACTGCACCACAATGCTAGGGGTTCAAAAGCGCTTGATGAATTCCCGGTTCTTTGTTTCCGCTCGCTCTGTCTCAACAAGGCATTGCTTTTTAATTTAGACCATTTCGCCTCCCACTTTTTATTTTAGTAATTCATCTGGATAAGCAGTATCTGTTACGATTTGTTCCGCTGTTTTTAGTTGATTAATATTAGCTACGTTTTTCAATCCATAATTCAAATATGATACTGAGTTTATTTGCATGTTTGTTCAGCACACATTATATTCTTATCTCATCAGCCAAACATAAGTATTAACTAGAATACTGGAATAAAAACCTGTGAAAACTAAAAAACTACTATTCAAGCGAACGTAGCTACAGGCGTATTTAGCTAATTATATATACATTGCAGTATTACCTATATTCCGACTTATCTTCCTAGCTATCTGTTATGCCTATGACTGTTTATAGCCGTTAACTTTATACTGCAGGAATTAACGTTTATGTCCTTATTAGCTCAAAGGTTAATAAGGGGTTATTAGCTCAAGGCTTAAGAGTGTAGTTAAAATTATAACACTTCAAAGACGAAATAGAGCTGATTTGCTTGCTGACACATTATTTTCATCTTTGTCTAAGTAAATGTTTAAAATAAATATAGAATCAGCTTTATTGAAGACCAATTACTAGTTTTAAACCAATTGTAAACTCAAAGAGAGCTGTGATCGATCCTTGGCCCCGGAACAAAAGCTCTTTTAAGAATAACATGAAGACGTCGGAAAATAAAAAGAAAATCTTGGTAAATTCTCGGAAGGTTGAACGACAAAAACCCATCCGAGCTTGCTGCTTCCAGATCAATGAAACGAACATCAACAAAAACTAATTCCAAAGTCGGTAAACGGATTTTAAACTCAAACATAAACAAAACACTATCGCACGGTATAGCCATCACTACACAGAAGGTAGATTTGAAATGCTTTCTAGAAATAGAAGCGCAAGAGAATAATGTAATTCCCCGGGTGAGAGAAGTGGAATAATAAGTTTTTTTTCGAATAAGAGAGCAAATAAAAGCGTTAATGCGGCTGCATCGAGATTTTCCTACTGGGAAAAATTGCTCTTTTATGTTGGGCGCTAAAGAAGGTTTTAATGAAAATTCTGCCCTGTCCCGGATAGACAAAAGTTTCGCGTTACAACAAAGTGAGCCCGCCCTTGTTTCATAATATGTGCAACTTGTTAACATGTTTTGTTGCGAACCCACGTCTTTATAATGTGTAATAATGTTGTATGATAATTTGTGTTCTATGTAAACGAGGTGCTGCAATCCCGAGTGCGACCTTCAATTACTTTTGTTTACCGGGATATATTAACAGGTTATAAAATTTATTTTATATTATTATGACATTAAGTTTAACGTAACCTTGAAACTGATGATGTCAAGATGTTTTAGTTTTCAAACAGACTTTGAAACTTGCATGAATACTACAAATTTTTAGTAGTAGGTAGGTACACCTAGTAGAATTCATCGTGACATTTTGTCCAGAGTACTAACATTTAAATAAGTATTTCTGCAACCCACCACCTTGTGCTATGTTTTATAGTAGATAGCCTATGTGTTTAGTGTTGATAGCCTGGTGGTGTGACTGTCAGAATCTTAAGTAGAAATTAAAGTTCTAAAAAAATTAATAAAAAATATAATTAGAATTAAATAAAAAATTCAAATTAAAATAAGAAATTTACATTTCTTTTGAGAATTTTAAATTCAAAACGTAGGTCTCGAGTTCGAACGCACGCACCTCGACCACGATTTTTCGGATTTATGTGCGTATTGTATAATTTATGACTTGCTTAAAAAAATATGTGAAGGAAAACATCAAGAGGAAACCAGCCTGAGAGATATTTCTCGACGGCATGTGAAACCAAGTCAGAGGCCCAGGGGCGGCTTTAAAACTCTGATAGGTTAGTCACTAACCACAGGAAAAAAAGGAGATAGTCGGAGACAGGATTATCACCCATTAAGGACTGTACATAACTGGCGAAAAGTGGGTAAACTATAAGTCACCTCTGCCTAACCCTTCGAGAATTACAGGCGTGATGTTATGTTATGTATAGACACTTCAGTAGTCAGTTTCACATTAACTATCTCCATAGTATTCGAGGTGTCCAAATGCGGTAGATATTTTTCCATTAGGATCAAAATGTGTATTGTGATAACATAGGTATATGCAAAAAAATAATGACGATTGCCAAAACAACGTTTAGTTAGTAGATTCAAGCGTCACCTTGCGGAAATCCATTATAAAATACATTAACTATTTCGCTTAAATATTTCTAAACTTAAAATTCATAAAAAACATACAGGGTGATTGGAAGCTGGGTGCAAAGCTTTAAAACGAAGATAGTACAGACAATTTAGAATTTAAGCCATGGTTATCTTAGACGAAGTCTTACTAAAAATTTTTTAAGGTTATAATGTTTACAAAAAGTATTTATGTTTTTTTTTTTTTGTGAACTTAATATGTCTGTAAACAAAATGTCTAACGACAAAGAAGCCTAAAACTTGTTTTGCTAGATTGCTTACTCATTACTTTAATTAAATAAAATAAAAAATAATTCATTTATCATTTAATTTGGCCAATAACAAGCAGTTTAGTTAAAATTTTGGGAATATTCGAAAAAAAAACATAAAAATAGGTTAACAAAAAATGGTAAAACTTTCTCTAAGACAACCATGGCTTAAATGGTTCTAAATTGTCTGTACTATCTTCGCCTTAAAGCTTTGCACCCAGCTTCCAATCACCCTGTATAACATAAACATATTTTTTATGATTCTTTAGGAATAGTTAAAGGTTACTAAATATATCTACGTCTATTGTATTTTTTTTTGTTTTTTACGTAATAAATAACAATTTGTTCACAAGAATTTGCAAAATAAAATGCACCTAGGAACTTGAAAATAGAACCTAGAAAGAGCAGAGTAGTAGTAGTGGGCAGAGTTTAGAAGAGCTCGTGGCTAAGTAATAACAGCCACACGGGTCGATTACTTGAACTCACACACTGACTTATTAGTATTACTTGTTAAAATGTTAGGAATAAATTTACAATGGTTGTAAATATGTGAGCACCATGTATCTATCATATAATTAATTTATCTGTCATTGCTTAATTTTTCATTATTTTTACCTATCGTGGTATAGTAATCTTATTCTAGGTGCATCGTCTTCTCATATTATATTTTTTTTTATTTTTTTTTTTATTGTGAAAACATTTTATAAGAGAAACGGTGGAGTTTCTTGTCCATTCTTCTCCATCCAAAAACTACCTTTTGGAAGGGGAGACTAGAATCAATTATGTTTTTTGTAAATTTTGACGTTCAAAGTACCTTTTATGTGCCTAATTGAAATAAATTAGACACAGACTTTGACTTTGACTTCGATCCATCAGGTTAAGTTACGCTTACCGGGGTTGGTACGTGGGTGGGTGACTATTTTTACATACCGAAACTCCTCCGTGCCTCAGAAATCTCGTTAAGCTGTTGGTCCCGGCTGTCATTTCAAGCCTGAAAGTCTGATAACCAGTCTTACCAAGGGGTATCGTGGTACCCAGTTACTGGGTTGTGGAGGTCAGATAGGCAATCGCTCAGCTGCATCTGGTTAGACTGGAAGCCCACCCCAACACAGTTCGGAAAAGGCTGGGCAGATTGATTGAACTGGAAAATAGAACCATAAAAACTTAATTAACAATTTTCATCGAAAAATTGAATAGCACATGACAGGAAACAGCAGTAGATTTTTAACAAAGAATGCTTTCATCATTGACTGTTTCCACATCATTACATTACTGCCAGTAATGATCATGAAAAGTGGTATATTATGTCGGTATAGGGTTTCAGTATTGTTTTCATGTTTTCATTTTAATAAGTACATGTATTTTTTTTCTTTAAACCTAATATTTGTTTCAGGCCTTTTGTACTTATAATATCCGAAATCATTTACGTCTTTATTAATTATAGCTTGCGCCAGCGGCATCGCCCGCTTGATATCTTTATTAATTATATCCTATGTCTCTCCTCCTCTGTTTCTACTGGTAAAAGAATTATTAATTTAAAATCGGTCAAGTAGTATTAGAGTTTATACATGACAATCAAAAATACAAATCTTTTCTCTTTGTAATATTAGTGAAGTTAAGTAAACGTTAACGTCAAAAAATGTTTGGTAAAGCAGACGTTGATCATACTTAACTTTAAGCTACGTTTATAAATATGTGGTGCCATTAGTCATTATGAAGTGGCATAGCGCTTCGCTTTCCAACCCTTTAAGTCTCTCCAATATTTTTAAACAGTGTCTTTGTTTATATTTCTTTCCTAATTTGGACCTACACTTACTAGAGAAACATAAAGTTCGATATAATACTTTAAAAAAAAAGTGCGATTTTGTACTTTAATATTATACGTCTTGACATAAATATTTTTTCTTTTCCTTAGATGATCCTAGTGCAGTACAATGTAAGTATCACGTAGTGGAGCTGCGCAGTGTATCAACAACAGTGTATTGGATTTAAAAACCACAACAGTACAATGTGTGGGTTTGCTACTCTCTTTACATGTATTTTGTTTTATTCTCTTGAAAATATTACAGTAAGCTTAAAGCAAGTAATGTAGGTATAAGATTTCAAACGTATTCCTATATATTTCAAACGTGTTTATTTAATTTAATAAGACCTATTGTTTGCTTTGACTGCCTTATTCTACTGTCGCGTAAATAATCTTTCTCTGCTATACATACTGAAATGTAATTAAATTATTTTACATTAGCTTTAGCCCGTGGCTTCGCCCGCGTGGATGTCGGGAAATATACCACGGGAACGCACTATCGGGATAACATACTCGTACCTAATAGCCGAAGAAAAGGTCATTGACTCCTACCGCTGCACCCGCGTTGCCGTCAACCATAATTATTTTGCTACACGTAATTTTGAATCTGTGATATCTTTTAAACTATTCATTAAAAAAAAATAGAAAGAAAGAAAGAAGAAAGAAAGAAAATACGTTTATTTGCGGTACATATGACGCAAGCAAAGGAACAAACACTAAAAACAAATTTGAGGGAAAATATGCGTCACATCCACGCAAAACGGCCATCACTCAGTATAATGCTGGGACCCTATGCAAGACAGAGCCCCAGCGCTGGTTTTCAGTGACAGCCGGCGTTGACGTGATGACGTTGAACCGGTGCAGCATAAACAGAAATCATACTCGTAAAATAAGACAAAAATAAAATAAAATAAACACGGTAGTTAATCTAAAATATGTAAAATATAATATTTAAAATGGCAACATTTCGTATCGTCAGCGACTCACGCGCCGCAGACTTAATCTGTGCGCGCAGCTGTCATAAAAACGATTTGTTTGATGTTTTGACTGAAATGAAATGAAATGTTTTTTTTAAGGCATATTTGAATCTTTGCGGGAAAGTCTGAAAGGGATACCGTGACCCCTGTCAATGCACAGGCAACTGAAGGAACAAGGGTGGGTTTTAGTCTGTAAGAGTCTGACACGCTCCGCCCAGAGCGGAAGAAATTGTAAAAAAAAACCTTGATTTCCTACCCAAAAAAAAGGCATATTTTAATCTATATTAAATGCCCAATTTAAATAACACATTTTATTGGATAATAATTAATATAATACCGGTCAAAACAGCTTCGGAAATAACACAATTAAAAAAAAAAAAAATCTGGAAGATAATAATGGTTACTGTGGGTCATCCTTAGAAGATAGACATATGCCATTGCAGTCTTATTGACGAAAATTTTAAGACGTACAAACCTTTAGAGCATACATTTTATGTATCTCTAACGGTTTACGCGGTGCACGCCAGTAAAGCTCCCGTCGCGTCGGTATGATTTTTTCCGCATCTTCAACAATAATCGTCATAATTTCAGCCAATTTAAACAAAACCGTAGTGAATTATACACCAACACTTTCCTGATAAATTATTCCGTACATTGGTGAAAACTGTCTGAAACTCCATTCAGTAGTTTTTGAGTTTATAGCGTTCAGACAGACAGACTGACGTATATGACAGAACATGAGATATGACAGAATAAATAGGATAAACAAAATCAGTTTTACACGTAATATTAAAAAAACCGGCCAGGTGCGAGTCGGACTCGCGCACGAAGGGTTTCGTACCATTATCGGCAAAAAAATCATGTCTGTGTCTTTTTTGCCGAAATATTGATTTTATTCTTTTTTTAGTATTTGTTGTTATAGCGGCAACAGTAATTTCATTATCTGTGAAAATTTCAACGGTCTAACTATCACGGTTCATGAGATACAGCCTGGTGACAGACGGACGGACGGACAGCAAGGTCTTAGTAATAGGGTTCCGTTTTCACCCTTTGGGTACGGAACCCTAAAAAAGATAGTTGATGTCAACATATATCCTATACTTAGACTACCCCCGAGTTCTTCACTTTAGTTATTACGATGTTATTATGAACTAGAAAAACAACGAAGCTGACGACACAGTATAAATAAGTTACAGTATTATGTCTTGGCAGTGACATTGAAATAATTACCTCCGGCCGCTCGGTAGATAAACTTTCCGCGTCCGTGCGTAATTGCCGCACACTCACTACTGTTGCGTAATGTAAGACTTCGAAACTAATAAATAAATGATAAATTCTATGAAGATATAATAATAATATTAATTAATATATTAATTAATATTTATTCTAATATTATAATATAAATACTGTGTTGACGATGATGACAAATACGTTTTGCGAACAATGGCCTGTAAGAAGATAATCCGTGTTAATCGCTAAGAGATTATCTATGAAACTTTCACAAAAATGTGAGAATAATGCCTGCTACCTTATCACACATCCTTGTATTACTAAAGATAAATCTTTGGAATTTTGAAAATTAACATCTGTCACTAGTAATAAAGCAATAAGTAATGTGCCTCTAGGCTCTCAATTCAACAGATATGACCAACCAACTAATATTACATAGCTACCAATGAATTTACATTCCCTCGAAGCCCTATATAATAACGTCATTAGCCGTCCGCGTAGAAAGGTCCGTGATATGGAGCCCCCCGTAATAAAGGCTCATGGGCAAGTGTCATCATAGATTGATAACGTGTTTATCAGGACCGTAGTTGACTTCCAAAGTAGCTTGTTGTAGGTATATTAGATGTGATTACATCTATTTTGAGATTTTGGAGGTGCGTTATTAAAGGGACACTGTCCAGGCATTGCAAGGCATTAGGCACGGAAGATGACTATAATTCTGTAGAAAGTCCTGCTAAAGATGGAAAAAAATCCGCATCAAAATCCGATGCGTGGTTTAGAAGAACAACGCTGTCACACAGACACACGAAAAGCGACTATGTTTTATATTATTTACTAACTTCCGCCAGCAGCTTCGTCCGCTTCATGTCTTTATAAATAATATAGCCTATGTTACTCTATAGTAATAGGTATAGCATTCTACTGATAGCTGCGCCACAGTATTTTACTTTTGCAGCTATCTCTGTATCTTTGTTAAGTTGTAAGTTTTTTTTAGTTACAATTTACTGGTGAAAGATTTTTTAAAATCGATCCAGTAGTTTTTGATTTTATTCATTACAAAGACAAATTAAAAAATATACAAAAAATACAGATCGTGTCGAAAAGCCAAAAGAATCTCCCCAACAAACAAACAAGTAGAGAAGAGAGAGATCTCTCTTCTCTACTTGTTTTAAGTGGGCAAAGATTTCAGTTTTCATTTCTTTTTCCCCACTTAGCAGAAGTAGTTACCTACCTGCTTTCGGTTAACACAGAAAAAAAATTGCCATGACAGACACGTGCACAACTAACACAAGGAAAAATAAATAAATCCTAACTTCTTACCTGGCACACAAACAAAGCATCCTCCAACGTTTAATGAAATCATTGGAAACTTCAGAAATTTCTCGGAACATCGGCACGTATAAAAAGCTTGAGATGCAGTTCCATATGAAATTTTCAGATATTTCCAGATAATGCCCGTCGACATTGACAAGGGTTGACTGCTGCTCGCCCACCCATAAAAATATCCGATTGCAAGTCTTTCATTTATTTTAATATGAAACGTAAAACTACATTTGCGAACTTTTATAGATTTTAACAGGAAATCTCGTAGTGAATATCGGATGTTTTATTTATTGTTCACACCATAAAATATAATGGCGTTTGTATTGAAAATGTGCTCGGAAAACTAGTACAATATTTTTCCAACAAGTTTTTGCGATAGAATGACTATTTTATTTGAAGCTGAATATTTTAATAACTTTTCACTCTGAAAGCCGATTTGACGAAGTATTACTTTTTTTAAAGTTAATAATAACCAACATGATCTGTCGCAAAAAGTCTGACTAGATGAAATCTGTTATTTTATAGTATTATTAGTTTCGCTCTACGGACAGGAGGATCCATTTAGCATTGTTCGGAGAAGAGCAAATGAATTCCTGCTAATCTAAACATTTAACTAGACAGCCTGTTACCGAGACTATCATTTATCCGAAGGCTAAAACTAAACTTGATAAACCTGTTAGTTTACATTCCCCTCACAATTGCAGCCAGTAGCTATACCAATTTTCACTTTTGTGATTACATTTAATATAAAAGTAAAATGTAAAATTTAAGGCTTTTTGTAGGCTTACTTTAAGGCAAATAGAAAAAGGATTTTCTTCAGTAGGCTTTGCTTGAAATTGTACTAAAAAAACCGAAATCTCATAAGCTTGTGCTGTGTGTAAAATAATCATAAAAAACAGTTTTCAATAGAAAAGTAGTCAGAACTCTGTCACGTGATTTAACACGCAGAGTTAAGTACACACAGTACACACGTTCCACGGGAAGGATTAAACACTGCGAACCTGCGTTCTTTGATAAGGCCATATTATAATATTAATTACATTTAAGTTTTTCTCAGTAACCCACGTTCTCTATGAACTATTATCATTCAAAATTGTTGTCACAGTTAGTTGCAGAAACGTTTGTTTTTAACAAAGTTAAGAGTTATTTATCTTCACAAATATTTCTCTTTACTCTTGACTCAAAGCAAACTCATTTATGAGATTAAATGTAAGTATATCCCGCTTTCATGTTTGAGATGTACCTTAGAAACAGTTTTGTTTGCAAAACAATTTATAACATGAATTAAAATGGATTATGAGAGGGGTTAAATTGTTTGACTCCCAATAACACATGTGTTTTTGGTTCTTCTATCATAATCATAAGTTATTCAGTAGCAGCCCGAGTCTGAGTTTGTGCCAGATTGATGGCAGTAGGCTCGCCCCATATTACATGGGCCTTGAACATAAATGGTGAAATGTGGGTGTACTTTAGATACACCTCTGCCTTACCCTTTGGGGAAGCGAGGCGTGATGTTATGTTTATTTGTATTAGGATTGCCAACGAATGGAACATCATTATTTTTATTACTGTAAAATTACGTATCTACGTATGTCTGTCATATCAAGCCACTGGCCACTCCAGAGGTCTTGGACAAGTGGCAATCGTATTTCTACAAAGACTTTCAACAGGTTTTTCAGAAGCTTTTCGCTAGCTTATGTTAAATTAATCTTTTATTTTGGTATCTTTCATTTTATTATTTTATCATAGGTCGGTAAAAGCCTCAAAATCCATTCCCAAGAGACGATTACTCAACCCCGATTAAATAATCACACGTGTATGTTCTAACGCTCGTGTGATCGTAGTATTCACCTGAAACCAGGCGTGTCAAACACGGTTCAAGATGGTATTCGTGCATATTGGTTGCGTCGGAGCACCCTCGTCAACGTCATGCCTCATTGACCCCCAGCTATCAACTGTGAGGCAATTTATTTTACTTATATGAATCTTCGGCCTCTTTTGATGCTGTCAATAAGTGACCTCTTATTGGTAGGCGTCTAGCGTACATTAACGTGTCATGGGAGTTATGTAGTTTTTTCGTTTTTTTTTTCTCACTTTGTTTGTGTATTGGTCTGTTTGACGGGACTGCTTTGATAAACATTGGTTCTACAGGATCCTGAGTAGCAATATATACAGAAATGAGGAAGAAGAGTAGGGAGACCTTTCCACTGCAGTTTTTTATTTACCACAATGGAGAAGCTCTTAGCCTACATCTCACCTGATGGTTAGTGATGATCAGGCCGAAGATGGAATCGAGCTTCACCCGGAATCCTTAACCACAGAGGAACTGGCTAGCTTATCTCTAACTTCCGAAACACATCAATTGTTAAAATTGTTGTTATGGCGACAGACATAGATAGCGGACTTAGATCAAGCCCTACCACCAACCAAACCAAACAGAAAATTTTGCCTCCACTGGGAATCGAACTCCGGACCTCCTGGATCTGAGACAGATGGTTTAACTACTAGACCACAGAGGTGGTTTAGAAGGAATCAGGATTGTAAGATACTTATTTCATAAAGAAGAAAGGCAACACTCCATGTAACTTGGGCGTCGCACTTAGACTTCGCGTACATTCGTAAAAATAGTCACAAAAGATAGATCTCGGTCAAATTAAGATAAAAGGAAATTACAGCATATTTTTTTAAATATTGGGTTTTGCCAGAAACACGTTGTTTAAAAAGCAAGTGGCTCCGTATAAACAGACACCATGACAGTAAACCAAAGAGTTATTATGCAGCAAACCAACGAGTAAACAGTATATGACGTTCAACGATGGCGGAAATTAATAGTTTCAATAATGACTACTGAAGGGAAAAGTGTCACTAGTAGCTGACTTTGTATATTAAGCCCTCTACACACTGGACCTCTAGAAGAGCGTCACGTCTTGTTGTATAAATACGAAAGTGAGTTGGTTTATTTGATACGCTTTCACTTTAAAACGGCTGAACGAATTTGGATGGCACACATATAAACCATGTCCTGGGTAAAGACATGGGCAAAAATAAAACATTTATTTGGTAATTGAGTAAAGCATTTTTATTACATTATTAAATTCTAATCTTAGAAGAACTTCTTCGAATAACTGAGTAGCCGGCGCGGTCGTCATGCTTGTCGTCAGCATCACCATACGATGCTCATCACACATACTAGCATCAACTATAACCTATGGCATTGCATTAGACTCGATCATCTCTACACACCTAGATTATGTACAATACTCGTATTCTATACTTCACCACAAAACATTTAAAACTAATAGGTAAGGAAACTAATCCACAAATATTTACAACGACACATCATGACAAAACAGAGTAATGCCATTAAAATATGACAACTAAGACATTTCTGATTTGAATTTGACATCTATAGATTTTAATGTTGCCATGAAAGCTAAATTCTCCCTAAATGTATACATAGTGGATTCATTTAACTGTCATACACAATACGCTAATACATATTTAATCATATTAAACATTTAAAACATCATATAGGCACTTTGCTCGACGACACTACCTTCCGCCTCGCTGCTTCCCTACGATTAGGAGCTCCTTGTTGTTCTCCTCATCGCTGTCACTGTGGCGAAGTTGTCAACAGTCTCGGACATCATGGCCTGTCTTGCAGCCGAAGTGCGGGTCGCTTAGCACGGCACGCGAACATTAACGACATCATCCGACGAGCTCTTGTCACCGCCGGCGTTCCAGCTTTATTAGAACCCAATGGCTTGGCACGCGACGATGGCAAGAGACCGGACGGCATGTCTTTATCTCCATGGAAGGTGGGTAGGCCTTTAGTGTGGGATGCAACCTGTGTCGACACTCTTGCGCCATCCCATCTTCCTGGCTCGGCGTGCTGTGCTGGTGCTGCTGCTGCGGCTGCAGAAAACCTCAAGCGGCGTAAGTATAATAACCTTACAGGTAATTATAATAATTATATGACACTTCCCGTGACCCAAGGGCTGGTTTTTACCTTGGGCAGAGGCTAAGCATTGCCATACAACGTGGCAATGCGGCCAGTCTCTTGGGTACATTACCAGTCGACAGCGATGCGGATGAATTTTTCGACGCTATATTTTAATTTTTCAATAGTTTTAGTTAAGTTAGTTTTAGTTTTATAACTTTTATTTTCATTATTATTATGTTATATCTAATTAAATCAATATAAAATAAAATAAAATCAAAAAAACATATAAAACATTTTGAAAATACAAATGGGCACTGGCTCCAAAGCCTGGAATAATACTCTTGTGTTTCAAGAGACAGGCTGCTACTCCAAAATGTCTTAGATTTAATAGAACAGAACTGAATTATCAATAATAATTACCTTCTTGTCCTGTAATACTCCTCTAAAAAAAGAGGTAGTAAAAGTCTCATAATAGTTTAAACGATGAATCCACTACCACCAAAATCCTGCTAATTAGCAATTATAGAAATACCATGTTCTGGTAAGTATGGTAACTCCATAGCTACTGTCCCAGGTTCTGCGTTTAGATATTGCAAATATTTGCTTTTTGATAGTCAGATTTAATAAAATATTTGTTTATTCTTTTTTTTTTATAAAAGCTTATGCTTTAAAAAGCCCTATAACTGTTTCATATAATGTGAACTTTCATTCATGAACGCTTCTGAAATTAAGTGACACCAAAACTGCCTTTGTTCTTTAAACTGATAAAATGTTTTCCTATATTTTTTAAACGTTATTTTAGTTTTTTTGTGGAAATATATTGCTTGCTTACGGCAAATTAATTTCCTTACTTTCTTTCTTTGATATTTATGCCAAATACATAAAAAAATACTATTATTGGCGTGTAAAACGAAATTTTAACTACATTTTTTGTGAGCTGACGATATTTCAATACACAATAATAGGATATTTCAATTTTCTCTTGAACTGACCTGTGATTGCTCTGCTAGTTTTTTTATGATAAATCTTGAGCTTATTAAAAATATTATATTATTACCAGTCGACCGCGGAAAACGTAGCGTTGGAAGGCCTCCCACAAGGTGGACCAATGACCTTGTGAAGGCCGCAGGAATCCGCTGGATGCGGGAAGCACAGAATCGGTCAAAGTGGCGGTGCTTGGGGGAGGCCTATGTTCAACAGTGGACGTCTTTCGGCTGAAATTATGATTACCAGTCGACAGCGATGCGAAGGAATTTTTCGACGGCATACCTATTTTAGTCTGTTAATAGTTTTAGTTTAACCTATTTTAATTTGATTAGTTTGTTAGTTTAAACCTTAGTGGTTTTTGGTTGCTATTTAATATGTAATCTTGTTGTTCTTTTGTATAAATGATAAATGAATAAAAAATAAAAAGTTAATTTAGTCTAAGAAATTATAAAGTATCCAGTGTAAATAAATCCCATACTATTAAATGTGCAAAATTTGTATATACCCATATCAAAAGTGTCTAGGGATCAAGTACATTTTTAACTATAAAAATATCCATTCTTACTTTAATTTCCCACAATTCGCAAAAATCGCATTTTTTCTTAATTTTTACAAAATATAGGCATAAGTTGTTAACTTTGTTTAAGTTAATGACTTATGCCTATATTTTGTAAAAATTGTGATTTTTGCTATAGTTCACGCGGTGAAGCATGGTGCGGGTGACAGGTGACAGAACGGGTAAAATATATTATAATTTACTTGTTTTTACTGATTCTGTAATTTATGACTGATTCGTACCTACATACAGATTGTGTACATAATACGGACTCAGTGATAACTGTAGTAAATTAAATAAATTTACGCTTTCTGTCACCTGTCACCCGCACCATGCTACACCGCGTGAACTATAATTGTGAGAAATTAAATAGCAAAACTGAAGATTTTTATTAAATTTTAATTGTAAAGATAAAAAAGAAATACTGTGTTTCCACATGATTGGCATGCTTAAAATTATTTCATCAAAATCACTTTGAGGAATGGCCGCCCATGTTCTTTCCAACAAGTCAAAAAGTTGTTGTCGATCCTACCCCACAACAACTTTTTGACATGTTACACGCACGGCGTCCATACTCGGCTCTAGCTAACGATTTCAATGAAAGTTGCAATATATATAGGGTTTACGGGGCGAAAAATCGGTCTAGCGAGGAAAATAAAGAAAACAATTTTTCCCTGATATGATGAGAATCTTAGCAGAGAAAATTTGTTTTCTTTATTTTCACCCTAGCATAGCACGGTCGCCCAGGTACTGGGTAATAAAATAAGCTTATTAAATTAAATAAAGGTACTTTCCTACAATAACAGGTAGAAACATTCAATGTTTTTCATTTTCTCTCTGAATTCAAGGAAATACTTACAGAGAAGTGTAAAGAGTTTTATTTAAACACGTGAAGTGGGATGCAATAGGTACAAATGAAAACGGACAGCTGCACGGACAGTTTCTTTATAAAGTGGTTTCGAAAAGGATGAAAGAATTAAATTTATAGGAAGAAAGTTCAAGGCTAGTTGGTGAGGAATTGATTCACAATTAATAAATACTTACCTAAGATCTAATTAAAATAATGATTTTGAAATGATCATCAACTTGATAATGAACGACTCAGTTCTAGTGGTCGCAAAAGCTACTGCTTAGCATGAGGTCCTGGGTTCGATTCCCGGGTCGGGCAGTGTTAATGGGAATTGTTCAGTAGTGCCCCCGGAAATTGGATTTGTGCCTGGTTGATGGCATTAGGCTCGCCTCCTATTACATGGGATTTAAACACACCTGGCGAAATGTGGGTGTACAATAAGTACACCTTTGCTCCATTCGAGGAATACATTCGTGACTTTATTTTATGTGTAGTTCTCTGTTCTTGTAATCAAACAAGATGAAGACATCCATCCATACTTACATACTGCGAAAGTAATTCTGCCTGTTACCTTTCACACGTTAATGGCTGAACGGATTTCGATTAAATTTGGCACACAGGTAGACCATGACCTGGGTTAGGACATAGGATACTGGTTATCCAAGCAATTACTTGCTTCAAAAACGCTGAAGAAAAACATCGTGAAGAAATCGGCATGCCTGAGAGATGTATGTTGACGGCATGTGAAGCCAAGTCCGAGGCCCATGGCGGCATAAAAACTCTGACACTAGGTTAGTTACAAACCACACGAAAAAGAAAGAAGGAGATCCAGGCAATACATTTCCGTGAGATAATTAACAACCTCTACGCCAAGGCCGCGGGCAAAAGTCATAAATAAGAAATATTCTAAGGCGCGGCATATGCACAAGTGGTGAGTGGCGCGGGCGTGGCGCGGGCGTGGCGCGGGCGTGGCGCGGGCGTGGCGCGGGCGTGGCGCGGGCGTGGCGCGGGCGTGGCGCGGGCGTGGCGCGGGCGTGGCGCGGGCGTGGCGCGAGCATGGCGCGAGCATGGCGCGGTCGTAGCGCGGGCGTGGCGCGGGCGCGGCGCGAGCGTGGCGCGGGCTTTGCGACGGTGAGGCGCGGGCGTAGCGCCACCCGTTTCATATTTCATACAAAACGTATTCTATAGGAACGACAGTGACATGGCGCCGAACATACACGAGAGGCGTGGCGCGGGCGAGGCGACGGTGCGGCGCGGGCGTTGTTCGCATCACACCGTCGTCACACCCGGGCCTCTCATCATTTGTGTATGTCCCGCGCCGTAGTCGGAAAGCTAAGGTGACGGAAAATTCCTTGGGCACATAATTATGGAATTTTAAATACAATTCGAGCTGGTGTACTCGTATATGTAAGGCGGTTCCAATTTGTTGTTTTTTTGTGAAGCAAGAACCACAGTTACAATTAGTTTCAAGAAAAATATCAAGTAGCAAACATACTTTGAAAGAGTTCTCAATGATACTACTTATAAGAAACCCCACAAATTCATTCCTCTTACTGGCACAAAAAATAAAAGCAAAATATTGTGGGGATACTGGTAATAAAAAGTTAGTATCTTTTGAAGAAATAACCACGATTCGGTAGTTAGTCGACTTAAACTAATAACGTCTGCCACAACAGCTGAGGCGCTAGATATAATATCATACAATATATAGGCGTATTATACATGTGACAGTACATACTAGGTCCTTTATAACCTATGTATACATATAATAGAATCGTACCGGAGTCAAAACTGTACATTGAATATTTTTGAAAAAAGGGAGAGTACCAGAGACAACATACCAGTGTATTACATAGTCGAATTATTCCATTACTTCACTGGGCTGAATAGGGAACGAATATAGCAGATTTAACCTTTTAACAGATAATCATAACGCTATACCTTTATGGAGCTAAGCAGTTAATCATTAGTTAAATAAATACTTTAGAAACTTTTACTGAATAACATTTACTGTAGGCCGAACTTCGAAATCGCGAAACAAACAGCTGTCCCATACAGTTTACAACAGTAGGTATTAAAACTTTAATAAGGAACAGTTGATTTTTTTTTAAAGCAAAAAACCACTTAAAATTTCTAAAGTTAATTTTTTAACACCTTATATAAGAACGGCTATGTCAACTGTTAACAAAGCAAATAGTTTAGTGGTCCACGACTACCTACGAACCTCTAGTAAGTTAGATTCCTGATTATTTATATTTTTTGTTTCTTTTTTTCTTTCTTATTATTATACCATTAAATGATAATTCGTAGAGAGTACATAGAAAAACATGAAGTTTAAAAATAAGAGCTGCTTCTCACACGGATAAATGTACGTCGCGTGCTCCCGCGTCACCAGTCCTGACTCTCTTTTAGACCAAAACTGTAATGGAACTGGGCGGGCCACACGTACAGGATGCATCAGGACAGGTGGGTGCCTGAAGACGGGCGTCGTCACCGAGGCAGGCCTAAGAAACGCTAGCGCGGCGACCTATGCTCTATCCTGACTGATTGGCCGAAAAAGGCAGCAGACAAAGATGGATAGTCGTATTGCCTCTGCCCAGGCAGTGAGACAGTATATTTAAAAAAAAAAAACAATACTACACACGAAGTACTATACAGGGATTTTTTTATAAAAATATGGCTGTTCTTTTAGTATATTGTGGTGTCTCACGACTTCCACGCGAACGAAGTCACGGGCAGACACTTGTACAATAATTATAGGCATAATATACATGTGTGAGTATGCTTACTCTCCAATTCTGCCTCTTCCAGCCTTAGATCCATATTTCCTAAGTGATTGGGTACTATCATCAGCTTTTTCCCAACTATCTGAGGTCGGCTTTCAGTTTATTTTGTTGCGACTGAATATCTGTACCTACTTTTCCATGAAGAAACACATTTTTATATTGTGGATTCACTTACCTAGATTTTATAAATGTAGGAGTACCTACCTACTTTGCGAAGGCATCGTTTTAATGTCCCTGATTATTTCTTTGGATTTACGATTGAAATCCTTTGCGGAATCACATTACAACACAACTGGGCATTTCTGCAAAGCATTGCTCCAAAACATCTTATTAAAATTCCTACAAAGCACTTAAATTAAATGAACGAGCAAATTCAAAATACTAGCAATAAAAACGCGACTTTTTACCATAAAATCAAAACACAAATGTATTAAGTTAATGATCCTTTCAGCTGTCATAATTTTATGTAGGTATGCAGTCGTTAATATAGTCGAAAATGCAGTTTGTTTAACTTTTATTACGGTGTCACATAATAAAATGATTGCTATTGCCGTTATCGCCGCCCAACGGAAGATTGTTTTACTTGGAACAATGCCATAACGGCGTAAGGAAGTCCAATGTATAAATACATTCTGCATGCCACTTAACAGCCTGTATAATATATCATAGCTTGAGACAGCCGGGAGTTATGCCCCGTAGCAATAGTTTCAGAAAGAAAAAGGCTGTGACAACTTATTTTTGAATTTAAAAGTTTTAAAATAGCGCTTCATGATGTAAGTTTCTTGTTTCTTTTGCACACACTTGTTCTTGTTTTTGCTTACCCCATTTTATTATTATATTTATTATATACGAGCTGACCATTATGACCGACTGACCTGCAGACGTTGTCCTGTCAAAACAATAATGGTCTTGATTTCATATTAAAATCCTATAGGAAAAAACACTTTCTCTTTTCCCGGATTTTTCAATGACAATACAATTTAAAAAAAAAAATCTTTCTTTAAAATATTAATTCGGACTACTTATTGCAAACATATTAAAGAAAAAAATTGTCGAATCAGTCCAGCTAATGCTCAAGTGATGCGCTTACCAACGAACATCATTTCATTTTTAACCGAGTTCAAAAAGGAGGATAAGTACTCCTCCAATTATGAATTCTGATGATTCTATTTTTGTTTGGTAGGTCATACTCCAGAAGTGTTTCTATATAAATTTAATTAACTTTGACTGGGTAGTTTTTGAGTTAGCTTACAACAACAAATACTTTTATTTATAAATATTATTATTTTTTTAAAACTTCAATTTTATACGTTGTGATCATTGCAAAGCAACTGCAACGTTTTGTCAGACAGAAGCGATTCTGAACCAGTAGCAATCCTCTTTTGCGAATCATTTGCTGTGACATTCTTCTAGAAACCTAATTTTTCCGGCCTGAATTCCTAATTTTAATTAACTAATGACTGACGAAAGAGAACGTACCCAATTTTCTTAGAAACTACCTACGCATCCAACTTTACTACTCTAAAAAGGCCTAATACTATACCTAAATTAAGCTGAAAGGTCTAAATTAACCCTATTAATACCAATGATCAGCATAATGTAGTTTGCCCTCTGCTGAACTCGTCGTGTACAGTCACGATTATTTAAAATATCTTATAATTACGCTATAAAAAAAAAACAAACGAGTTCCAAAAAAAATACTACAAAGGTAAAAATAACTTTAATTTCGGAAGTCGGTGTGGTTGGTTTTGAATTTTCGTTTTTTGCTACCGACTTCCGAAATTAAAGTTAGTTTTCACTTTTTTTTTTTGGATTTCGGTTCAAAAGCGTGAACTTTGAGAAAAGACCTGTTTCATAATAAAGTATGTAATATGGTTTCGTTATTACTATTTACTATGTTCGTAGCACCTTTACTTTAGGAGAAAATCCTTTTTGAATTTTGCGTGTAAGGTAGGTATCTATTTATGCTGGTGACTGTAAGCAGTCGTGTAAGTAAGAACAATACGTAAAAGCAGCTTATTTCCTTCCAACACTGCCATATTTTTTGCAGCAAAATGCACTCGAACCCTTGTTATCCGCCCAACGCTTTCTCCGAAACCGTTCAGGCGATCACAGGTTACATTAACCTAATGAATCGGCGATCGAGTCTCCAGCTGACGTCACAACGCTAGAGGTGGGACATAATAAGCCGTGGAAATAATATTAAGACGCCGTGTTGGCGGGACGTGATCTCCACTGCGCACAGTTGCGCCGGATTGTGCAAACGTGCAGAGTATTAGTATAGGGCGATGAGTGCAAGAGATTTAAACTTGGGAAAATATTCGTGGTAAAAGAAATTGACAAAAACTGAAGAGCGTGATACAGAAAGTGGGCATCGTCGCAAATAGCTGTCAAATATTTCGCTGTTTTGATTAATTTGGCTATTTTACTGTATGCAAATATGAAATATGGCTAACTAGTGAACTAAAATATTTATTATGTTAGGCAATAATTAATATCGTAACACCGAATATTTAATATTAAAAGTAATAAAAAGTATTTGAAAACTTTACAAATGCCTTTTTTTACACCTGAAACGGTTATAACATCAATTTCAGTATTAAATGATAGCAGAATATTAATAGAATATTAATTGCAGATTAATGTTCTTGTAGACTAGTCAGTCATAATTCTTATTTCCATACAGTACCTATTGCCATATGAATCAAAAAAGGTAAATATTTGACAGCTATTTGCGACTTGCCAACTTTTTCGATGAACGCTCTTATCAACTGTATCCTTATAAAGGACAAGCAGAGATGTTTTTTTAAAGACCCGTAGATCATGATGATATTAAGTTCAGGGCTAAGAACAGATCTCCTTCTGCAGCTATACCCTTGGGTGACTTGTTAAGCGATTAGTTGGTCTGTCAGCTGAAACAATATAGTATGGTGACCACTACGTCACACATCAATCCGTCGGCAAAACAATTTTGAATATGTTCGTTGCATATAAATCTTAATAATATTATAATTTAGAAAACCCCCGACACAAACATTTCCACATTTCCCTTTCCTACTCCATGACCAGACCCTTTTCATCACATAATCATTGAAACCACTCCAATGAGCCCAAACACGATACCTGTGCTGTAAGTTGGTAAGGGAGTTGGGTATCCTGCAAATTCCAGGTGATGTTGCAGCATCAGTTCAATGTTCGTCTCATATCATTGAAGTAACAGAATACCAAATCTCAAATTGAACAGACCTGTAGAAGGCGCTCAAACGGCTGAAGCGATTTTGATACAACATGTCTAAGAACCATCGCTAGAAAACCTGCTTTCAAATAAAATAAAACCGCATTATAATCGGCTCACCCGTTTAAGAACTACGATGCCACCCCCTTTTTACGTCGGGTGCTAACAAAACAGAAATTCTAAAACGGTCAGTTTACAGACAGTATGAAGATTTTCACAGTTTCTTTTAACCTTAAGCTTTAAAAACTTTCCATCTTTAAATTTTCTGTGGTGGTCAAGTATACCTATGACAATCTATCTGCCTAGCCTTTTCCCAACTATATTGGGGTCGGCTTCCAGTCCCACCGGATGCAGCTGAATACCAGTATTTTACATGGAGCGACGGCCTATCTGACCTCCACAACCCAGTAACTGGGTAATACGATACCCTTGGTAAGACTGGTTGTCAGACTTTCGGGCTTCTGACGACCCGTAACGACTGTCAAAGATCCACGAATGACAGCGGGAACCAACGGCTTAACGTGCTTTCCGAGGCACGGAGGAGTCTCGGTATGTAAAGATGGTCACCCATCCACAGACCAACCCTGGCAAGCGTAGCTTAACCTAACGGATCAACCAGTGCGGCAGTTATTACTTAGCCACGAGCTCCTCCAAGTATACCTATGACAATATAATATATTCCCTAGCTACCCTAATGCAACCCTCAGTAAACTGTTCCTAAACAACAACTAATCTGCCTACCCCCTCAGAGGTCACAAGGGTGAGGGTAATAAATGTTTTCTATCTAGCCAGCTATGTCTAGTGGAACACGACCGACACTACGTCGTTTACAGGCCGATCCATATTGCCGGCTCCTGATAATACCGCGACCGTTTTGCTGTGTCGTGGCGTTGTCGCGTGTCTGAACTTACCCTAATGCGCGTTTTATAGATTTGTTTGTTATTTTAATTATAATTATCGCGAGTTAATCGGATTGTCTTTTATATTACAAACGAAGCAATAATCAGGGGTTTTGCCTGCATTGTGATGTGAGTAGCTAAGAACCTAGGTATAATTAAATTATGCACCATTTTCTACGATATGATTTTACCATTTGAACTTTAATCACACTTCAAGTCAATTTAGTCGCGATAATGCCTTGTGAGTTTTCTTGACCAAAACCAAGTAAACCTACCGTCTGCTATTCATATAATAAAACAGTGAAGGCTCGTTAACACGAGGACGAAACGTATTTTTTGACGAATCGTTTTTCTCACAATTCGTTTATATTTTTTACGCCGGCATTGCTTTTTAAATGCCCGTGTTCACACGCATCACGAATTGTGACAAATTACGGACATGTCTTAAATCACGTATCGTCTTTTAAAAATCACGTTCGTCAAAAAACATGAATCGTGAATTTTTTGTTACGGACCCGGTGAAGTGCTCGTCCAAGACTGAACTCCGAATCACGAATCAAGTGTGAACATCTATTCGAATATTTTGACGAATCGCGAAAAAAATCGTTTCCGTCATGACGTATCGTTTTTTTTTTTGACGTATCGTCAGCGACGGGTCTCGTGTGAATGAGCTGTAGCAGGGTCCAAACTCTACAAGAAATATTTTTGAAAAAAGCAATTGTTGTTATTGTGCCGAGTCTGTTTTAATTTAAACAAATGAAAAACCATCTCACTGTACTAGCATAAGTGAACAGTGATCAGTAATATAATATTTTTATTACAAGAATAACATAGAGAGTTTCATGATTGACTACGTAACATTTCCTTATGTAGTAAGTCAAATAACAATAGCTCAATGGTGCCTATTGGTTCATGGATCTATTCAATGGTGATTCGATACTGCCTTTGAGCTTTGCCAATTGCTATTTCGGTATTTCTACGGAATGGAACATGTAGGTCACATGCGTCCAACGTTCCATAATATTAGGTACAACAAGTCCATCAAAATTCTATGTCGTCTAAAGACCACCAACGTTCAAAATATCTTTGATACGTTCAGCTAAATGAAGCTCAATTTGAGCATTTTCACAAACAAATTGTGCGAGTAGCTATTACGGTTAGGTCAAGACCTTAAAACAGCTTGGGACTAAGGTCTGGCTGTCACGTACAAAGCTAAGTGCAGCCGTTTGCTTAAAATTCCAATGTACGTTTATTTTAGTTAAAAAAAAACGTTATTACCGAAGGCCCGAGAAACCGCTGTACATCCACATTTTGCCTGCTTCGCTCCACTTAATACGCTAGGACTTGAAATAACGTCCCGCGGTTTCACCCGCATAAGTCTCGATCCCGTGGGAAAATCGGGATAAAATGTATTTAATGTCCTAACCAAGGTCATGGTCTACCCATGTGCCAACAACTATGCAATAAGCCTTTGCCTGATCTAAGCTTCAACCTCTAAAGATTTTCATCACCAGACGAATTGACTTATACGGCAGTCAGTTCAGAATTTCAGTTCCGTGTCACTACACGGTCCCTGGCCCTGGAGATATGACAGTAGTCTGCCAATATTTAGATAACATAGCATAATTAGCCTACAATGTTCCCACTGCCGGGACATAGGCTCTGTGAGTGGGAGTGGGCCGTAATCCACCACGCGGGCCCAGTGCGGGTTGGTATAATAGTTGTCATATGTCTTCGATTTTTTAGTTCTAGGACATGCCGGATTTCTCACGATGTAAGCGGCTGTCAGGGTTCGAACCTACGACCTACAACTCTTAAGTCACGGGCGTTATCATTGCGCCACCACTGCTTTCCATATATTTAGATAACAGTGATAAGACATAATGTAACTTAGATATTTGTATACGACAGAGATTAAGGTTAAAAGAGCCATTACAGCTGCAAAATTAGCCTCACCGAGCTAAAACAAGTACGTTCCATAGTTAACATTTTCTTATAATTGAGGTAAAAGAAAGTAAGGCTCTTTGTTTCTCTTGTTTAAGTTAACTGGGCCATACTGCCCGCTCCGGTGTTGAGTACAATTTGGGTAGTCTTAGCAGTAACTTTTTGTTAATACCCTATTCATTTCAAAGGGAAAATTTTATTAAGAAATATTGTACGAGGTTGTAATATAACTAGAAGTTTCTCAAGAGTTGTCTAGTCAAAAGTTAAGCCTCATAAGGAAACATAAAGCCCCTTTTTGTCTTTAGGGGCCGTAAAAGGCTAACGGATTGGGAAAGGAGGATGAACAACATTTTTTACCAATAGTTTAAAGCCCGGTGATTAATATATTATTGTGATAAGGCCACATTGCTTAAACCTCGAATGGCATAATAAAAAAAATACTTTATATATAGTCATCGGTAAATACATTCATCGTTTTCAAATTTCCAAGTTCTGAAAGTAAAAGAAAATTGTACAAAAATGGTCCGTGTAAGAATGTAACGTTTTATACAAATTACATCGATTTGGGCGCACTGCGGGTACATCACAATGACCCGAACTCACAGACTTCAGCGAACTCACCAACTTATGTGCAAATGGAAAACAGAAGTTTAACAATATTTTTAGTAGTGAAATATAAAAGGGGAAAATAGTACATAATGTTTTCAATATTATTTTGTAATTTTAAGGGAAGATAATAATATAATGTTATGTGCTTTTATAAATTAATGCTTAATTTTATTGTTTCCACAGGGACGGCCTCTGTACCTTTTATGTTGCATAAACTTTAATACCTAAATAAAGAATTAATATTAAATTTTTAAAAAATATTTCTTAATTTAGATTTTTTTCTTTTATTTTGACTGTTTCAAATGAATTACTTCACCTAAATAAATGAAAATGTTTGCCTTGGGAACTGGACCCCACGACCCAGGAAATCTTAATGTGGGTTCTTGTGTAATCTGTTACCAGTTTTTTTTTTTTGTAATATGCCGTGTTGTTTCTGAACTGAATAAAGTTTTTATTTACTATTTTATTAATTCACTAGCGACCCGCTTCGCACGGTTTTTACGACTTGACAAAACATCGAGATTTCTAAGGTAATTGTAACTTTAATACTAACGTATACACATAAACCTTTCGAAATAAATTCTCTAAACGATGGTGAAAATCTCATCAAAATCTATTGCGTGGTTTAGAAGAACAACGCGGACATACAGACAAACACGAAAAGTGACTTTGTTTTATAATATGTATATAAAATTATACCAAGTTTAAAAAAAAAACTTGTTATTGCCATAGTAACATAATCAGTGATTTATGTTTGAGGGCAAAAACTGGCTCCTGTAATATAGCTAATACTGGCGCGGGAACCAGAAAATTCCTATACCTTTTGGAATACCTATTGTATACAAAGCTTGTGTCAATAAATAAATGTTATTATTATAATTATTTGAATGTGTTTGACATTCCTCGGGACCCTGGGGTCCCAGACCTTTAGAAGGCGTACGAGGGGCCGAAGCCAACTCGCAGAGGCCCGTTAGTCGTTTTTAATTAAATGAGGCCCCAACCGACGACTATCCCTGTATGTACCATTACGCAAGTACACCCAAGGACAACCCACGTTTTGTCACGCCACTATTGCGGCGATAAGTCCCCTCTTTGAGGAGTGGCTAGAGAGGTGCCATGGCGTCCTCACCTTCCGCCTGACGCAGGTCCTCACCGGACACGGTTGTTTTGGGAGGTTCCTGTTTCGGATAAGGCGGGAGGAAACGCCCGGGTGTCATCACTGCGTGGATCGCCTGGAGGACACGGTGGAGGTCTGCCCGGCTTAGGCAGAGCACCGCCGTGTCCTCGTGGAGGCAATCGGTGGCGGTGATCTCTCGCGTCAGGCCATGGTATGGAGCGAGAGGGCATGGGAGGCCGTCACCTCCTTCTGCGAAGCGGTAATGCTCGCGAAGGAGGAGGCGGAACGCGTGAGGGAGAGGCATGATTCGTGCCCTCACGCCCCTAGCCACGGCAGGTGGAGACGCCCTGGGCGTCGGGAATCGCAGGCCGATTCTCGGCCACCGTAGGCGCGGGCTTGCGGACGGTGAGCAATGGGTAGCTCGCCATCCGGTTAGGACCAGGCTCGGGTAGACAGCGCGTTGTGTTCCGTGTTCCACACGTGCCTCAAAGAGATGTCAATGTCGAGTGAAGGGGTCCGATGGGACCGATGCCTACCGGGGTTGCGGGAAATTCCGAAAGGGATACCGTGGCCCCCTGGCAACGTAAAGGCAAGCGAAGGAACACGGGTGGGTTTTAGTCAGTAAGAGTCTGACACGCCCTCCCGCTCCACCTAGAGCGGGAGAAATCATTTGATGATTCAGGACTTCTCCCGGGAGATAGTAGGGTCCGTGGGATCGCTACTGCCCAACAGCTCGCCACATGCTGCCCTGCGGGTTTTTGTATCTCTCTTGGTCTGGCTCCTCATCCCAGACCTGTTCCGGCAAAAAACTCTACTCAGACCTGGAGTTCGGAACGCGCAAGCCCCACCACGACGTCAACGTAGAGATACGGCGGTGGGGTTATTATAATTAACAACGCAGCAACGCAGTTTTACACTTTTTATTTTGTATTCGTTCCTTTTACCTTATTTTTTTTTTTTTTTTCTCTTTCTACTTATGTGCCTTTTAGTCTGTGCCAAACAAATGTATTTTCTTTCTTTCTTTATTTATTATTATGACACGAAGCGTGGCATTAACTGGATTGGAAGGATTCTTCAATAGTTGGATGAAAACTAGACTATGATGTTCTCATTCTTCTCCTCTGCCTCCCTATTGTCTTTTGAACATCCAAAAATTTGTCCTATAATATTTGTTTCGTTACAGAACGAAACGCGACTTCTTTTCAGCAGTGAATGTTTACGGCCTGAAATACGGAACAGTAACTAATATTTTGCAGACCTTTAAAACATTTATGTTACCATTTATAGGTGTTTTGATGTCTGCTATTAGTTTATAGACAGCTACAAAATCCTAGTCACGGATAGACAGTAACTAAAATGGTATATTACTGTTTTTTATTGTACTGATTTTATTATACTTTCTCTGTTTCCATTATATGTACGCAATAAATATTGTAGTTTTTATTACATCTGTTGTGAATCTTCACTACTACACGGTGTATCGTGGGCATTTTGAACCGGGGAAAAACCTGGCATTATGACGTCACAGCCACAAGACGGCAGCCAATGGGCGTTTTTATAATTTCTAACATGATGATATTATCGTGGACGTATACTGCATCACTATAATACAGGCAAGTTAAATGTATGGAAATATGAAGACGCTTTTAAATTACCTTCCACGACAACTATAAGCCATACATTTTATAGAAGTACACGTCGACGTTCACGATAATATCGTTACGTTAGAAATTATAAAAACGCCCATTGAGTGCCGTCCTGTCACTGTGACGTCATAATGCCTGGTTTTGCGCACAACAGGTACCTACTTCAAACAGTTGCTAGAATCGTGTAGCAATATAAAGCAAATGACCGTATTTCAACAAACTTTGTAAGTTGGGAAGTTGTGTGTCTTAGGAAAATCATTTTCCCACACACTTTTACGATTTACATGATGATGTACCTACTAAATACCTACGTAATTTGAAGAGAATGGTAGCCAATGGCACACATGGACTATTTAAATTAACTTGATAATTCTCTGATTGACAAGAGCCATTATACATGTTCAAGTAGGACGATATTTACGAGGTGTAGTTATGTGGAGGAGAATGATTGCAACTGGTCAGGAACTTATATGAAGCTAGCTGCACCCCGCGGTTTCACCCGCATAAAGGCTCGTGCAGACCAGCGCGATGCGACGGCGCGATGCGACTCGGACAATACAATTTCTAAGAAAACTTCACGATATAACAATAGCCGGTGTCGCGCCGCGCTTTCGCGTCGCGCTAGTCTGCACGAAGCTTTAGTCTCGATCCAGTAACAAACAAACAAACTCACGTTTGCATTTATAATATTAGTTAGGATGTAATAACAATAGTTATATGGAACATCAACCAATTTCATCACGAAAAAAACTTCTTCATTAGTAAGTTAGTAATATGAAAACACAGCAACAAAACATAATAATTATTAGCAACAACACTCAAACTGTAGGTGTAATCTTAGTTATTTATTCTTTGAATAGCAGTAACGACGCGAATTACCCTTCGACTGGCCATTCTTTGTTCTCTGCCGAGCCTCTTTTGTTTCCCTGATGGGTTTAGGAACACAATGAAAGTGAGGAGAAACGATATGAGAACAATGTGTAACACTTATTTTAATGATTCTGCTATGTAAATACCTATTAGAAAATATTGGAAAAGAAATTATGTTTTTTCTTGTATATTTATATATATATACACAAGATTATTGACCTAGTCAAACTATCTAGCATATTTGGTGATACGAAAGTAGAATAACTGACTGCCTCATTGGTTTAGTGGTCGCAAGCGCTACTGCTGAGCATGAGGTCCTGGGTTCGATTCCCGGGTCGGGCAAAGTGTTATTGGGTTTGTCTATCTGGAATTTCTCAGTAGCAGCCCGGAGTCTGGATTTGTGCCCGTTATATGGCAATAGGCTTGCCCCCTATTACATGGGACTTAAACATAACTGGCAAAATATGGGTGTACCTACTACAGGTACACCTCTGCCCAACCCTTCGGGGAAACAAGGCGTGATGTTATGTTTATGTTATGAAAGTAGAATAAGTACGTTGGTTTTGAAAATCTTTCACTTCTAAAGAGTTTGTGGTATCTTAAGAAATTGAAAAAAAAAATACTTTGTAATAAACACATAATTAATACAAGTCTTACCAATCAACGAAACTGTCGGAAACTGACCAATGATACGTGGACTCGTTTGAGCATCCAATTATCGTAGATAACTATCTTACTGTCTGCTGAAGCTTCCTTCTGAAACCATGATTATGAAACGCTTTTTTTTTAATAAATATTAGTCATTCTTTCTGTCTTCTGATCGCATTTACCTTCTTTGTAATTTAAAAAAAAAACCCTTCCCTGAACCTGAACTTCTGCCTACCCCGTTACAGTGTCCGTATGTACGCGCAGAGTGCACGTGAGCTGCATACTTACAGCCTCAGCGCTCGTTTGAATTTCTTCAACGTTTCGCCCCCTATTAATAGCTCTTTGTCGAACACTATAGAAAGACTTCAAGGCCTGAATACATTTTTATTAAGTTAAGAGTACCACCTACGAGTACTAGTTAAGAGTACTAGTAGTGCCATGGCATGTGTGAAACATAATTGGGTTAATTAATTAATATAAAACAGGTGAAAACTACGTGACCGCGTGAGTATGTTAGATTATGAATTACATATTTGTGGCGTCATTAAATCACGAATGTTGATGATATTTTAATATTGTATTTTTTTTATTTTATTGTATAATGCCATCTGACGCATTTATGAAACTTATATCCAATGTAATAAATGTTCAGAAAGTAAAAGAACACAAACAGTGGCGTAGCTAGTCCTAAAGGGGGGGGGGGGGGGGGGGTATCACAATTTGTTGGGGCCCTTTACCTGAATGCGGCGAAGCTCCGAAGGAGGATATTTTTAACCGACTTCAAAAAAAGGAGGAGGTTATATGTTCGACTGTATGTATTTTTTTTTTTTTTTTTTTTTTTTATGTATGTTCACCGATTTCTCCGCCAATTATCAACCGATTTTGAAAATTCTTTTTTTATTCGTAAGGGTATACTCCTGAGGTGGTCCCATATTAATTTGGTCAAGATCTGATGAGGGGTTTTTGAGTTAGCTTCAATAATACGTATTTTTCCCACCTAGTATATGTGGACGATATTCTAATAGTTCCTGTCACTGTAATTTACAAAGCAGGTAATGGGTATTCAAATTATTGTGGGGGTTTTGTGTAGGTACCACAACTAAAAAGTGAAAAATAAAAACTTTTTCACAAAAAATAAAACCGACTTCCAAAAAAAACACTACAAAGTGAAAAATAACTTTGTTTTCGGAAGTCGGTGGCAAAAAAAACGAAAATAAAACTCCAAAGACACCGACTTCCGAAAACAAAGTTATTTTTCACTTTGTAGTGTTTTTTTTGGAAGTCGGTTTTATTTTTTGTGAAAAAGTTTTTTTTTATATAAAAACTTTTTCACAAAAAAAAACCGACTTCCAAAAAAAACACTACACAGTGAAAAATAACTTTGATTTCGGAAGTCGGTGTCTTTGGGGTTTTATTTTCGTTTTTTTGCCACCAACTTCCGAAATCAAAGTTATTTTTCACTTTGTAGTGTTTTTTTTGGAAGTCGGTTTTATTTTTTGTGAAAAAGTTTTTATTTTTCACTTTTTAGTTGTGGTACCTACACAAAACCCCCACAAAAATGTGAATACCCATTATGAATACCTGCTATGTAAATTACAGTGACAGGAACTATTAGAATATCGTCCACATATGGCACATATACTAGATGGGAAAAATACGTATTATTGAAGCTAACTCAAAAACCCCTCATCAGATCTTGACCAAATTTATATGGGCCCACTTCTGAAGTATACCAAACAAAAAAAGAATCATCAAAATCAATTCATAATTGGAGGAGTAATCGCGTAACAAACATACAAAAAAAAAAAAAAACATGCAACCGAATTGAGAACCTCCTCCTTTTTGAAGTCTGTTGAAAATAGCATACTGACTTAAAAGGTAAATCTCTCATCGTGATCTTACAGAATGCAAGAGCGAGCGAAACAAGTTGGAAAGTTGGAGCATCCTGACTCGGGTCTGATATCTTTGCTAAGCATCGAGCTAAGCGAGCTCAAAAATTGTAGCATTCAGTTCATCCCAATTCACAGCTGGACCTTGCATTGTCACGAATAAGAACTGTTTGTTACTTAGAGCATTTTTACTGTCTGGTACTGCCAGTAGGTGCACGTTTTAATAAATGGCCTTGTACGGCACATCATTTTGTGTCATGCAAATAACTCGTGAGAAGTCAAGGTCCAGCTGTGAATTGCGATATACTCAAACTTAAAGCATTTATATCAAATAAACCAATTACAGGCACTTTAAAATGGTCAAGGGGTCAGTCAGTGAGAAAGATGAAGCTAGTTGCCCATTCCAAAGCGTAGTAGGCTCTTATGGAGAAGAACGGGCAAGAAACTGTAACCAATATTTTTATTAAAAATATTGGTCATTTTTGTTGAAATTACACATCTACTATACATTGTAACAGTGAATCAATTTTCACGCCTACCCCTGACCTAGGACCAATAATTTTTTGATATTCGGATAGCCCTTGACCTAAAAAGGTGCCATATATATTATGAATTTAAAATCTCGACTAATTAAAAAGATATGCAACAACGCGAAATTTCGCGGGTATTCTGGTGTTTGAACAAAAATGTCAACCAGTTCTTACTGACGGCGCCCGTTCACGAACATAACGCATGGATCAGCACCATTCAGTTCAACCATTTTGAAGAGAACTTAATGATCCAAAACACACGCCACGACCAGCGAGACATTTGAGTGAGCATGACATACTCTCAGCCACCAGGGCACATTCAATTCAATGAAAGACGTACCCGTAAATAGTAGCTTTATAGAAGGTACACGCTTACAGTGCTTACACGCAATGCAATTATATAATAATTAAACATGTAACAAAATATATTGAGTTAATTGATTGGTTGATTCAACCATGAGTTCTGGATGTCTTAAAAAAAATCATAGGCACAGAGATAGCAGCGGCAAACTCTTTTCTGTTAATTGTCAACAATCATCAATTTGTTGTCACAGATTATAGCAATGATTTTCCTTGATCCTTTTCCTTTTCTTTATTCTAAAAATTGGCAAGGTCTAAAATAACTGTCAAATATTTACTTACCTGTTTCGATTAATTTGGTAATATACTTTTATAAGTAATATAATACTGTATGGAAGTATGAAATGCAATAATAAATATTGTAACACCGAATATTTAGTTTTAGATGTAAAAATAGTATTTGGAAACTTTCCAAATGCCTTTCTAAACAGTTACAACATCAAATTCAATGTTATGATTGCAATTCATTATTAATATTCTAGTTCACTAGTTAGCCAGATTTCTTATTTCCATAGAGTAATTTTACCAAATTAATCAAAACAGCGAAATATTTGACATATATTTGCGACGTTGCCCACTTTCAGAATATTAGCTCTTAAACAGTAAAAAAAATGTGAGCATGTTCAAGCGTCTACATTGCAGGCTAATGACATGACAAATAAAAGATAATTTGTCGAAACGCTAAAAATCAAAGTACATATGTAAAAGAATTAAGATGTTGTTGAATAAAGAATTAAGACGTGCGCAGTAGTTTCAAGACACGCAAACTAGGCGACAAGTAATTAGTGATCAGCACATCAACTGCGAGTCCTAATACTAACACTCAAAAGCAGCATGTCAACATTGCGACCTGGTCGCGACGACCTGATTACCAAAACTAGGAAGAATTGCTGGGTGGAAAGAAAGTAGTGGGATGATGTAAACCAGTAAATTCATTTGAAAGTCATTAAATATTTCAACAATTTGCAAATTATACTTTTGCCACCATTATTAACTATTTCATAGGAACCACAAAACTATTCGTACCTTGTTCGATGGCTGATTAAATGAAGATGTTTTCCCTGTAATTACTACGTTTAATGTCATAGTCAAAACTTTGAGATAAATGGTTTTCAAGTGCATGTGTCGCAGATGGATTTTCCAATCGGCTATTAAAAAAAACTGTTAGTTGTTTTACAAAACAACTCCGTTATGTAAAACGGCTGAACAATGATAAACTGGATTGGCATTGCGCTACGTTTTTAACAAAACTGCTACCCACGATTAGACGTAATGCAGAAATAGCTTATCTGCAGTGACAAATAAGCGCTTGGTGTGGCTTCTAATGCCGAATTGGCCGTAATAACTAAGCTAGGACACCCTGTCCAATTGGTTTATAGGTTAGAACTGTGATCAACTACGCGCGAGCCGAGCGAGCGAACTGAGCGATGTCGCAGCAGCGGCCGGCGAGCGCTACTTTCAAGTTGGTCGCAGCTATTTGGCTATTTAGTATTTTTAGGACTGACTTTCATAAAACATAACTTTTTTTTAAACTCTGGCTTCTGGTTAGTCACTAACCACACAAAAAGAACAAGAAGATTAAAATTTTCATTAAAATCATTGTTTACACTTGAGACAGTCATGTTCGCTCATATTACCTACTCGTTTTATTTAAATAAATAAAACGTTTACACTCAGAGCGAGCGACCAAATTTAGAACTAAAATCTACAATCATCTATTAACCTTAAAATTGATGAAATTGAATCAAATGTCGATATTTAATAATTTTTAATAATTTATTTCATAACAATAAGGAGAGAGAAAACGGGTTAACAATGCACATAATCAAATGTCGATATATTAGTCGATAACGATGAATTTATGCAGACTGCTTTACAGATTGACCAACATTTTACTCCATAGCTGTTTATAAAGACTATATATAAGTTATACTAGCTTTTGCCCGAAATTATTCCACAGGACTGTACTACCGGGATTCAAAGTATCCTTTATCTTAACCCAGGACATGGCCCATCCTCATGGTATGCCTTTCATCTAAATCTGTTCAGTCGTTATGGCATAAAAAGGTGACAGACAGGCAGATAATAAATTTAAATAATCTTTTATTTATAACAGTGGTGGCCCCGCGACTTAAGGCCCGTGCAGACCAGCGCGACGCACTTTCTACGCTTTCTAAGAAAACTTCACGGTATAACAATAGCCGGTGTCGCGTCGCGCTGTCGCGTCGCGCTAGTCTGAACGAAGCTTTACGAGTTGAAGGTCGTTGGTTCGAACCCAGACAGGCGCTTTAAATAAATAAATAAAAACGTTTATTTCAGAATCACTTCCATATTTGTTAGAAACAATGTAAACTTATAAACTAGTGCGCTTTAATTTGTGTAAATAATTTCATCACCACTGCTCTCAAAACGGTGAAGCATAACATCGTGAGGAAACCGGCTTGTTCTAGAACCAAAAGTTTGAAGACATGTGACATCTACCAACACGCACTGATCCGCGTGGTGGATTACGGGGGATTTCACAGATAGTAGGCCTATGTCCCAGCTGTGGGAATGTTATAGGCCGATTATGCTGCTATCTTTTATAGGGTTACGTACCTGAAAATGAAAAATTTGAACTCTTATAGGATGACTTTGTTGTCCGTCCCTTTTTCTCAGAACCACGTGGAGGTATAAAGTTGAAATAGATATCAAAAACTTAGATCTACGGTCCCTTGGACCTGTAAAGAGAATCAAACTTCCAAGTCAACGTAATAAAAACATACGGCCATTTATCCCGCCCATTTGACACTCGCAAATAAACTAAAGCCTATAACGTTTTAATTTCCCGCTAACCTAGCAGCCTGAAGTTTGGCGAGAAGCAAGGTCTTACAGTTCAACTGAAGAGAAAAATACGAAAATGGGTAATTTATGGTTATATATCAACTGCAAAGTTAAGTTTGTTCTTTAATCTCAGATCGGAAACTCATATACCGTGTCTTGAAGTGACATTTAGTATAATATTTCATTCAAATCGGTCCACTCCACTCTATAGTTCTTTTTAATTTGGAAAGTTAAGTTTGTCCTTCAATCCGGAAAATTGGACAGCCGAGCGAGCACAGCTTTGAGACGGAACCCTCAGGGCGCGAGTCCTACTGACACTTGTCCGGTTCTTTTTCAATAAATAAAACAGATTTTTATGATTTTAAATGTCATAATTAAAATAATAATTATTCATTTTAATAATTATCACCATTAATTAGTTATAATAAAATATACTCTAGTGCCGCCATTGAACACGTAATTATGTTAGAAAGATACCTGTAAGTTTTTATGACTTTAAATTGTAATAACTTTTGACCGAGTAGACCGATTTTAATAAAGAAATGGTAACTAAATGGTACTTCAAGATACGGACTATAATTTCAAATCCCTTATAACTCTTCAAATTTACATGTAAAATTAAAAAACCGTCTAGCTCCTAAACTAGAATAATCGCTGAACATACATGAGGGTGTTTCGGGAAGCTCCTGGATAAAAGTTTCTAATTTTTTTCTTTCCCTGTATGGATGTGGTACTAACAAGGCAGAATTTATACTTAACTTTGTTTATTGCGATAATGTATACTGATCAATTGTAATAAATGCGATCTTCTTGTTTGTTATTGCTATATCCGTTTAGATTATATTGGTGATATTTTATTTCTTGTAACAAATTGCATTTGCATTTTATTACAACAAGATAATTATGAAGTAATTTCTAGTGCTTACAAAGACGATAAAATTGGCCATAAGACCACTGACATAACATTCTAGAGGTCACGGAACTACAATTTAAAATTCCTAATTGCAGACGCCAGCCCAGACAGCGGTAATAAAAAAAATGGATTTTGGTTTTCACAAATTATTTAAAAAAATAGCTTTTGAGGTAAATTGCATTTCCAAATTGGCATCTACAGAGCAGTTAAAGAATTCAAGGTTTCGGGAATTCTAACTACCTATATAATCCTAACTAATCCATACTTAATTTATATAAGTGAAAGTGAGTTTGTTTATCTGTTACGCTTTCACTCAAGAATAGCTGAACGGATTCGGATAAAATTTGACACATGCGTAGACCATGACCCAGAAAAAGACATAGGATACTTTTTATCTCGATATTCTCACGAGATCCAGACTTATGCGGGTGAAACCGCGTGGCGCAACTAGTAATATTATATTGTTACGCTTTCACGCTAAAACGGCTGATAAAACTACAAATAAAACTGTTACTAAATGTAATTGGTAATAATGTTTTTATATTTTTTATTATGGTCGCTTTTAACGTGCACGATTTACTACATTGTTCTCACATATATAATTTCAACATGAATGATGTAACCAATGTTTTGTAACAATATTCTAATTTAAAAGAGTGTCCATGGAGTTTCTTGCCCGTTCTTCTCCATAGGAACCTACTACGCTTTGGAATGGGCAACTAGCTTCATCTTTCTGACTGACCGACCCCTTGACAATTCAAAAGTACCTGTAATTGGTTTATTTGGAATAAATGATTTGAGTTTGAGTTTGAGTTTGAATTAACTTTATGTACAACGGAACGACAATCGAAGAAAAGAGGGTAATCATTTGACAAATGATTTCTATGAGGGTAAGTGCAAATGAACACAACAGCTAATCATTGGACGCGTGACCGCGCCGCCGACGCAACTAATTTCTAACTTACACAAACTTATTTAATTATGGTGATTATGGTAAACGGTGATTAAGTTGATTAATTGTCAAGTTGACCACTTCGTTAGTGCTGTGTGTTGTGTTGTGCCAGATGACCAGTTCACGCGGTTATTTTTCGTCGCTGACGGGGTGAATTGTGGTGGAACCATTGCATGCAGGTACTTATGTGTAATTTTTTATACTTTGTTTTGAAATAAGAACTATCGTTACCTATATCCGCAGTGTATAGATGTGCAAATCGTCGGTTGAAAAGTTTGAAGTGTAAGCTAAGATAGTTGAAGTGGTGTGGAGTGTATGGCCTAGGGTCGGGTCGGGTCGCCTGCTGAGGCGACGCGGCGGCGGCGGCGGCGTCACCGGCGACGTCGGAGGCGTGCCCCGGCGAGCCAATGGCGCGGCCCCGCCGCCCGCCGCCCCCGGCCGCGGCGCCGATACACCCAGCTCGCCAGTAGGTTTGTGTCCTTTTCGCTGACCGCATGACTCCGGATCTCGCTTCGTCGCTGTACTCGTTGTAACCTGTGTACGTGCAGCACGCGCTTCACCCTCTCCCCACGGCTGACAACACTAGCTTCCGCCAGAACGCCTCATACTCGGTCACTGAACAGAACTCATCGCCCAAGTTTGTGAACTAACTAGTTGAAAAACTTTTGAAAGTAAAAGTGGGGAAGCAGTGAAGAGCCGGAGTGCAGGCGTGCAGCTCGGCGCCCTAGCAAGGTACTGTGTCTGCTGAGTCTCACGCCCTGGGCCCCCGGGCCCCGGCCGTCAACAAGACCGGCGTGTCGTGTTGACGGCTGTCACTGACGTTTCCACTGTGATCATGTGGCGCGTAATTTGTACACAAGACATTTAACTCCATTATTTACGTTCTAAACATGTATAATATGTACCTATGTATGTATTTACGAATGAAACATAAACATGTTTACGAATGCAGAATATAAATATGATAACTACGTAATTCATGTCGAACCTGTTAAATAAATTGGCTTAAGGTAAGTATAAATGAATTGGTACCGGGATCTGTCAAAATTCGCAGAAACTAGGTACCTATGTTGGTATCACGTAGCGGGAACATTGTTATGAAATTAACTTTATTGTAGGATGGCAGATTTTATCTTTCACGGCGTAATATTATTTTCTTGAAAAGAATCAGTCTTTTCATAACATAAAACAAAGCAATAAAAAGTTTAATTGAGTAGCTATTTGTCGGATGAAAGTATAATCTAAAGACCGTACGTATGAGGAACTAGATTAAAAATAAAAATTGATCTCGTCAGTATTCAGTGGAGCTGAGGGCATCGAATGCAAAGGTTGCCGTGAAATCAGACTCAACTATACATATTCAATACGGTCTCGGCTACGCGCCACGGCGTACTACAGAAACCCAAGCGCATTAAAACGACGGATCAAATAAAAAAGGGTAACTACTCGTAGATACACAAGATTCTCTGAATAAACATAATAATTTCCAGTTGATCGCGCCGGAACGCTGCAGAAAAATTAAGGAACATTTTTGAGTAGGAGCAGCACAGCCTCCGCCGCTTCATAAAACTTAACTACACGCCGTAACCGCCACTAATTATAAGGGTGGGTTTACATAACGTATTTATGAGCATGAGATTTAACAGCAACGCGCTGGTCTCGGGTGGTCTGTTATCGCCCCATTAAAAAGTTGTCCTCTGCGGGCGCGTAAATAACATAATATGACGCCACGTTCGACCACCCGACCTCCCGACCACCCGAGCCGACTGCGGCGCGCCATCACCCGCCGACACCGACAACAACGCTTTGTTCTTGGCATATTCATTATTATTTGTGTACAATACCACGAAAAGACGTAAGTTTCGAGTACAGATTATTTTTGGTCAAAAAATTATGTCATTATTAGCCATACGTTATTTGGCATTAATTCTACGGCTTAATTATAAAGTTAATTAATGAACACCGATACCCACGGTATGAATTATTTTATATTTTAACCTTTGCTCCCGCAGATATAAAGTCTAATATTCATTAATCAGGCGGCGCCTGCAGTGCAGCGTGACCGCTGCAGTTAATAAGGACGCCTAACGCCACAGTTCGTCGCACCACATTTATATACAGTGAACACTCGGCTTTAGATTTAATTGTATATATTTAGTTGGATAATGAGAAAATACACCCCGAGAAGCTTGTTCTCGCTACATATTAAAGATATAATTTAACCGAGGTAGAATAAAACTTGTAACAAAACTAATAGCACGAGCTGATGCGATAAGCTAATATAAGCCCATTTTACACGGCGGGTGAGATTGGCCGCCGTCGCCGTCACGACGCCGGGACGACGGCGCGCCGACGCCACTTTCAAAGTTTTCATGTTTACACACCGCTCTGACGATGATACTCGCGCTAATTTCTGTATTTACGACAGCTCCCTTGATACTTAATAAGAAAAACTTGCTTATCTCTTTGATAAACTCCAAAGTTTGAATTAGTCTACGGATACTTAAAGAGTATTTTTATTTAATGAACTCTAAATTAATTGGTGCGAGGGTTTTTAGCGAACTTTTTGATTTAGATGACACATTTGCTAGCCACACACATTTCGTTTCCACAGCCCATTACATCCAGAAAGTTGTGCGAGAAGCGAACATTAGATACCGCATGGATAAAATGTGGGGCAATTCACATTGGAATTATGTCTATTTTATTAAACCAAATTTACACAACATTTATCTACGTAGCTTAGTATTCATTTTATTTTAAATACTGTTTATGATCTTCTTAATTCCTAACTTTCATTTAAAAACGTAAATATTCGTATCAACCAATTGCTACGAAAGCGTAGCACCGGGTGGCGTAGCAATGAACTCCGCTACGCTACGTAGACGCGTAGCAGTGCGTAGGCGTAAGTAGGCTGTATCACCCGTCATATGGATTGACAAGGTAATTTGACAAGTATGTAGATATTACAGGTAGGCGCGGTTCCGCGCCAAATCCTCGGTAATCCAGGCGGGCGCCGGCCCGTCTGCCTCATATACATAACTGAGAAAATAAGTTAATTTCATTGAAATATCGCGGTCGTATAATTCCTATGTTTGTTCCTATTTTCATTGAACTGATTGGTATTTGGGATAAAAACAAGGAGCAATATTCTGATTTACCGCAAGCTGAGTCTATTTATTTGGAAAATTGATATGGCTAACTTTCGGATATCGTGCCCTTTATCTTAATCTATGGGAACACAACGGTTATGAAAATAACTAACTTCTAACGTTTGGGTTAGTATTGAAAACAACATGAAAAAAGGTCGGAAATTATCCACCGGGAACGTACTACCGAGATAAAAAGTATTCTATGTCTTAAACCAGGGCATGGTCTACCCAGGTGCCAAATTTCAATCAAATCCATTCAGCCGTTTTAGCGTGAAACCGTAACAAACAAACACACTTTCGCATTTTAATATTATAGATACTTTTGTCTTTTTGCTCGGCTCCTTAGGTTTGTAGTACATAGCTTATACCCTTCCTCGAGAATTGGGCTATACAACGCAAACAGAAACAAATTTACCGTCAGAGAAAAACATAAGTCAAATCCAATGTAAAAAGATGTACCTATACCGTAAAAACATATTATTTCTCGGAATGATTTTACCAGGAAAACGATATGCCAAAATCCTCATATAAAGAAAAATATGCATAATACCAACACCTTATTTTCCTTATCACTTTGAAATTGAACAATTGTTTAAATAAGGCTGGAATTACATGCTCACTTTAGCTTTTTGATTTGGTTAAAGGCTCTCGCAAACAGGCCCGACGCGATGACGCGATGCGACAACGATAGAACAATTTCCGAGAAGTTTTCATAGAAATTGTTCCAACAGAGTCGCGTCGCGCCTGTCTACGGGAGCCTTAAAACATCAAATTTGAATCGGGTAAACATGAAAAAAAATCTTGTAACGACTTCTTTTATGCACCTTTTAATCAAAATCTATCAATTTGGTTGAACCTGTCATATACTGCAAAATTTCCTTCATCACCCTTTTCCCAATATTCTAATTACTAACATAATTCTTAAGTTTCAGTGTATTACTAACACTCTATGGACAACCTAGTCTGAAATAAATTATATTATATATATTATACATGAAGTGACTGCCTGTCTGACTTCGAGAACCCAGTTACTGGTACAGTTAGTATTACCCAGTCTACCAGTTACTAAGTAATACGATATCCCACTGTAAAACTGGTTGGACTTTCGAGTCTCTGACTACCCGTAACGAACATCAAATATCTACTACAAATGACAGCCGGGACCACCGAGGCACGGAGGGGTCTCGAAATTTAATGGATGATCACCCATCCACGGCCTGACCTCGGCAATCGTAGCCTAACCTTTGCTCGACCCGTGCGGCTGTAATTATTTAGCTATGAGCCCCTCTCCAACGTAAAATCTCCTTCAAATCAAATTTTGAAAGAAAACCAATTGTTTGAAATGGGATAACTTTGATATGTCAATTACTCGCGGCATAATCTATCCTAAACAAACAAATGTTGGACTAAGTCGAGTGAAAATATAAGGAGTGTTATATTTCACCGGCCCACGCATTGTGATAAGAATTATTGTGTTTTCTTAGCTCGAGCTTCAGACTTTCAGCTGAAATATTATTTCAAAGGTTTGCCTAAAGGCAATTTACACGTACCGCTGAAGTTTTGTCATAAAATTGGAAAGAAATATTTTTTTAATCTTTGTTTTTTAGCTGTTTCCAAAAATAGCTGAATCATAGATCTGTTTTAGAAATAACTGAATGAATAGCGTTTCTTTTTTATTCTACCATAAAGAATATTTTTATAAATTTTTCAGTCGTTGAATGCCAGTTACTTTGGCCAGCCCACAAGGGAACTGAAGTGAAAAATAAAGTATGATAAAACTTTTGTCCTCTTCCGTTATCTCAGCTCGACACAAGATTTTCGAGGCCGTTTTAGAAAGGGAAGGAAAACATTACGGCTATACGACACTTGGATTCCAACGGTTTACTTGTGGCTTTTAATAATTCGTTTGTTTAATTTAATAACAGTTCAAGCTCTCGATGCCATATAATTTTCCGGGCAAAGAAAATCGTGAACAATACACTACCGTTGTAGGTATTCTCGATAACGCATGAACAATGGAAACATCCAACACACGTATTCGCCCAGACGCACCCGTTCACACTCCCATACATTATCACCGACATATTGCGGCTCTGTCCTGTATATAGCCATGCTAACTACATGGCCCCTCAACACCTACGCAACGAGATATGAAACCATACCGTACTATGAATACAATAACAAAAGGACAGTTAAGACCCAACCCTGAGCTTGTGACGTCATTTAATCGACGAATGGTGCTCCACAGAGCAGTTTATCGCGATGTCAATAAATCTGAACTAAGCGTGGAACAGACTATGTTCTTACATCCGAGAATTTCTCGTCATGGAGTCCAATTGAGCGAGCTAACGTCCCTAGTAAATTACGTGATATCGCGCTCACAGGTGTGGCCTACCATGTCGAAAATTAACGATATTACTCCTTTAGAAAAATCACCGAAAATGGTTTCACATTACTTCAGATTAACCAAATTGCTTTTTCAAGAAAAGAAGAGAAGATTTTTTGTCTTAGGTTTCTTTCGTATTACAGAGACCTATAGTTACCTTACTTTAAAATAAAAATATTTGCTGATATTTTCTAGAGACTCTTGCGCAACAGTAAGTATGACGCTTTTAACGTGGCAGTAAAAATCCGATGCTTGAATAAACCCAGTAAGTTTTCACGCGGAAAATTGTGTAGGAACGATACTTCATGCATTCCGCCCCCGCATCGTCTTTAGCTTTTTTGCAGAACTGCTATCTTGGAAATATGGTTTTAACTTGACGCGAAGATTTAAAGCATAGCTTTTGCATACAAAACAGTTTCATTCGCAGAAACTGATTACAACTGATAGTACGTAGACAGTCATTCATGAAGTTAGAAATCCTTTAAATTGAATAATTTAATCATCAGCAAGGGTAGGTAATAAATCACGGTTACTTATTTACATATAAAACTCAACGTGACTTTTAACTAGCGCAAAAAAGTGAGCTTACGTAAAAACTTCCAGTAACTTCGATTTGTTAATAGTTACAAAATAAACACGCCGCAAAACTTTTACCTTCACCTACCTATTGCAAAATCTTTCCTCAGAGAAGCATTGCAAAGTTTTTTAAAGTTGTCCATTACGTAACACCACAATAACTAATAGCAAAGTTTCGAAAATGGTAAAATGATGAGGGTACGCTGGGTACGTATTAATTTCCAACTTCATTTTAACTACCAAGTTGCTGGTATCAAAGATGGCCACCCTAACATCGCTTGCTATAGCATTGTTGAGTAAAAGAGGAACGTTTAAATGGCTCAGCCTGTCCCTTACCGTCCCACTGCGCCAGTCCAATCACATAATCAATTTATCAGTGCTGTATAAAAATAGGATACGGCGTGTTCTATTCCAATCGTTCCGCTTTAATAGAATTTTAATTTCAATTTCACACATAACAGGGCACGTGGATTACGACTCTAGCACCGAGTCGGGCCGAGTCGAGTCGAGTGAATTTTTCCGATCGGCTCGGCAAGTGTACCGTAGAAATTTTGATGGGCCGTTATTACACAGTCCGTTTCAAACGTATTGTGTGCGAATGTGCTACAAAAATAGCAATATTTTGTATTGTGTGTGGGGTAACATTGCTGTTTGAGTTGCTGCATTTTTACCGTTACGCCCACTGCTTTGATGAAGTCCCGGTTTATCTGTTAGAAAATTGAAATACATAATGCAGAAAATGTATGCAGCAATAAAAGAGTGAAAAATGGACAGGATTTTCAGTTGAAATGATCCGAATTGGATCGTGTTCAAGAGGAAATGGACCAAATAAAGTAACGGTATGTGATTAGGGATGGGATGTGAATAGAAACCATGTAGGGATACTTTCTCTTGCGCAGTTTATATCTTATGAAATAGTCATATATTTCATAAGATGTAAGTGTAATAATCAAAGTGCTCTAAGACCTACTCAATTTAGAAAGGTCAAAACGACACTACAAGACAAAACAAACCGCACGAACACGTTAACTAAATAAAAGAAAAGCAGCGCATCTTGCTTCCCCAACATAACTTTACGATTCTTCTCATCAACTGTTACTTCTCAATATTCCTTCAAACCTTTTAACAATAACCACACCGTTGCAACACGATACCAACGCGACACGTTACGTCTGCAGCAGGATAATGCAGTTGCAGTCACCTGGAAACTGCCTGTTTTATATTTCATAGTCGTGCCTGCTGCGGCTTGCGCATCCAATTAACATCAGTCGTCAGGCCGTACGTTTGTAATGTTCGGTGAAATATCGAGGGCTTGATGAGAGCCGTCAGTGTGCGCCTGTCTTTATGACCTACATGCTTAACGCACTCCGGGAAAATGAGCCAGTTATGTGCACCAACTCACGGTAAAATGAAAGTTTATTATTTGTGACTGTAAATTCTTAACGTGTCATGAATATGATTTTATGATCGTTCTCTTTTGCATATGGTCGTTTTCAGCGTAAAATTTATTATGATGAAAACTCTACGTTCTTATAAAATATAGGTAAATTATTTAATCTGATACCTCATTCCTTTTTATTTGTTTGACAACTCCATTTTTCAATATTGTAATGTTCTGTAGAGTGATTTTATCAAACAACATAATGTTCGCACAACATTATTGAAAATAATATGAATGCAATTTAAAACAAACCTCACCATATAAAAAGAGAAAAATTATGAACCATTTCATTTGGAGCGCAACTATCGTGTGTCGGGAGCATAAACTAAGGGTTTTTTCCTCTTTATTTGTATGGTCTTCACAACCGTACGCTAAACAAAAGTGAATGGTGAGCATGATACAATGTAGGCACGATTCGAAAGTAAAATCTGATACGAAGTTTATCAAAAAAATTCGCCTAATATAACTTCGATATGCCACCATAAGATTGTGAGAACCGTTCGATTATTACCTATGGGTTTTATTTCCGTTATATAAAAAAACCGGCCAAGTACGTGTCGGACCACGCACAATAAAGGGTTCCGTAGTTGGAATGAATTTATCGTAAGAACAAACTTAACTTTGTAATTGAAAAACATGTTCTACCATACGGAATATATGGGAGGACATGTTTTTGCAACCGCAAATTTAAGTTGGTCGATTATTACTCGTAAACTTTTAAAGCCCACTTAAGTGTGATAGTTTTTCTTTAAACTTCGTTATATATAAGTACTAATGCCGTGACATTTGAATTTCTAACTACAACCGTTTAGTTGGTAGAGGGGGGGGACACTTGACTCTAACGAAAATTGGTACTTCAAAGCTTTATAAGTCACGAACGGTTTACTTAATCAAAGAACGGTTTTAGCAAATCCCTATATTTTTGAAAGACCTATTCAACGATATCCCACACTACCGGAAGGACGAAAAAAAAAAAGATCATCCCCACTTTACATGTAGGGGAGGTACCCTAAATAATTGTTTTTTTCAAAAAAAAAATTTACTACTTTTTTGGCGTCATTAATTTGTATACTCATGCCAAATTACAACTTTCTAGTACCAATAGTTTTTGAGCTAAACCGCGGACAGACAGACAGACAGACAGACAGACAGACGGACATGGCGAAACTATAAGGGTTCCTTATTGACTACAGAACCCTAAAAATGGGTGAATTGGGTTAGGTTAGGTGAGAATTGTGACCAACTGCGCGAGCCGAGCGAGCGTAGCGAGAGGTGCTGCGGCCGGCGAGCTCTACTTCCAAGTTGCTCGCAGCTAAGCAGATTATTTAGTATTACGCGCTTTACGTGAAGCAAGTTTGATAGCAATTCTCAATTAAATAGTAAACAGTAACTAGTCTAACGGAAATAATACCGATAGACTACCGAAGTTCATAATTATACGGTGACAGATATATTCCTAACACTCGCGTCAAATATGCTCGATACAGCTGTATATCAAGGTAATACAGCAGACATCTTCAATATTCTTTTGTGGAGTCGAACGGAATGGTTCGGTGATTTGTAGCTTAGAGTATATATCGCGTTGCATTGCCATCAATCCGTAAGTGAATCTAGGAGCGAGCACGTCGCAGCTGCAACTGATATCACCTGACGATGTCGTTTGTACCCGTCCAACCGGGATTAGGCACGGGCTACACGCGCGCAAAACGACAGTTTGAATTACGCTTACAGATTTACGCTATTGAACGCTGGACTTTAAAATATTCACAACATATCGGCGTTTCATCCGCATTGAAAAGGTACGTTTCAAAAGTTTGGAATTGTTATTTTACATTTTGTTCAAAAAATTCGATTCGATAGTGATAAATTAAATCAGTCTTGTCTTTTCACTTGATTAACCTAGATATCAAACGGTTTTTCCGTCAATGCGTCAAATCAAGTCTGATGTTCCAATTTCATCGAAGTTTCCCTTTGTCTCTGGCTCAAAAGCGGATTGGAATCGTATGGCTCTCAATCTGACGTGTAGTGCTTTATTGCTTATGGTATCCTGGGTCTAAATCCTCTCCTTTCAAATCGGATTATGATTGATATAGAACTTGAAATATTTGGAAAATATTTGTGACCATTTTATAACTTCTCAATATCCTTTGCCGGTTAAAAGCTTTGAATAAAAAGTAGGTTAACATTGAATTAGGTAAACACGCAACCTATTAACTATTATTAATTTGGGGCAATTTAAAAATAATTCGTGACACCTGTGGTAGGTTCTTTTACAGACTTACTTGTGATAATAACTATTTTGAGTTGTCAAGTGACACGAAAAGAAGAAAGAGAAATGCCACGGAAAATTAAATATGTTCAACGAATAATATTTTGTATTGCAAGCATATAAAATGTTTGATACCTCATAATACTTGTGAATTTTTCTTAAACAAAGTACGCTAATATGTAATAGATACTTTACTAAACGCAAAGATGTTTTTCAATAAAGCAAAAACCCATCACAACCTGTACCACACAGCTAATCTACCACACACGCTAACGGAACCAATTTAATAACTCTACGAGAAACTAATAGTAAAGTTAAGGAGCCAACATACGAGTATCAAAGGGCCAATATATTTTGTTTGCATAAAGCCGCGTGTGCACGGTCGCGCCCGGCGGAGTTTCCGCAAGTATCCACCGGGAAACCGCGTTACGAAAACATTTTTCATAAAGCCTCTACACATACTTGATACGTAATTTATGGGGACAACGCCTTATACCTCGCTCCTTGAATGTTGATTAGAAAATGCTCCACGAGGAAGTTGCCGTAAATCGAAGAAGAAGCTGATGCTTTTTACGTGCAGTATAAAATCACTGATGACGGGATTGTAGGGCTTTTACATACAGTTTGTCATGTTAAGTTTCAGGGTTTTTGCTTGATTCTTTGATAAATTATTTGGCCTAACTATTGGCATTTTTCACGGCGAACACACGGCCAGTTAGTTTCTTTTTCGATATTCTGGTGACTATGCTCAAGTAGCATTTCATGCTTATGAAGCATTTCTTTTGTGTTGAGTAATTTACAAAAACGATTATTTATGTAAACTTATAAATGACCTAGTATTTAATCGATTAATTAACACTGTAACTTTTACATATTATGTAAATTGACAAAATGATCGACACATTGGGTTTCTGGATTTCTTGTAATACTCTTAAAATTTTATATTATATCAATAGGTACCTACAGATTTGTTTTCATAATCTTTTGCTTACTTAATTAAGATTTAAAACAACGAAAGAGTTAACCAACTTTTGTCGCTAACTGCACCTAAACAGAGCTTATTTTCGTCCGAATCGTCATCCTCATATATCAATTCAAAAATGTCCACTGCTGAACAATTGGGCATAGACATAGTCTGTTGAATGGCTGGCACTAATGTATGTGCATGTTACGGTACCTACATATACCATACCTCCAATAGTTCATGTCCGAAGTGACAAGTGGCACCTCGTATCAGACACGAGCAGCGTCATACGTTTAGATTGTATTAGCATCAAACAGATTGCCAGCCCATTGGGAACTGGTACTCAATTTAGATCGTGTACCTATGTAGGTAGATATGTTATAAAAAAACAAAATAAAGAATAAATCTGTGTGTGCCATCAACCAAAATTCCTCGCTCCCGATTTAGTTTTCAGAGGTTTTTCTAACAATTTATAGCATTGGAAAAACGCAACGTTACTGTAAAAATTTACAAAACAACGTTGATAAAAAAGTGTTATTTTACTAGCAAAAAAATATTATTGTTAACAAATGAGTGCAGGAATTGCACATGTCAAAAACGATACTACTTCTAATAAAATCACTTGAATAAATAAAAATAAACAAATGAATACGAGCGATATTTAGTCACAAACCAAGTATAACAAATCATTTTAAGACCATAGTGCATACACGTGAAAAAGAAACTTCGTTACAAAATGCAGAGAAAAAAGCATCTGCCGCGGCAGCCACGGTCGCATAAGTTAATTTCCGGAAGCCGGGTAGTATCACCCGGTTACCCGGTTGTTTGTTTGTTTATCCGGGCTTGATTACGACTACTTGGTCGTGGTACCGTCGCTCATAAGCCCTGTAATCAGCCATCAGTAGATGGTCAACATTGTTGATATGATATCCATTAGTCGTTAAGCATTTTGAAATAGCTTTGGTATTGATTTTTGCGTCTATTGTATTTTGTGGCCTTGTTCACCTGACAAATGTAATTATTACTCGGGGTGAAAGGTGTGTCAATGGCTTGTTGTAGAATTAAATATTATACATTTTTAAATCTAGAAATGTGGGTGTATACTATAGGTACACCTCTGCTTAACCCTTCGGGGAGGACAGGCGTGATGCTAGAAATATCATTATTTATTTATTTATGACATTTATTCAAAAACCAGTGACCTCCATGATGACATTTAAATTAATTAAACTTCAATAATTCTGCTGTCTGTTACAAAAATCTTATCATACTTTAACCATCGAAGATATTAATTTAATCTCTTGAACATTAAGCCTATTCACGAAGTTTAACAAACCAAGTAAGATATACATAGAATATTACTCTATGTCTGGAATTAATACAAAGACTTGTCTAAACCCAAAAGTTGTCTGAAAACTTCAAACGCAAACACAACGAAAATAACTATATCTACTAATAAATAAGTGAACGAAATTGGATAAAATTACAGAGTTTATTAACTTATTTCTTAATATAATTAGAGCTGTCAGAATCAGTAAAATTTTCACACATTTATTATATAAAATTCAATTATTTAAGCATATTATTACATTTAATTTAAACATATGACCGTATTTCATAGGAATTTAATAAAAGTATAGTCGACCTCGTATTTGCTTTACCACCTAGGTTGAATGAATGTCATTAAATTTGTCTTCAATTAATAAATAATCATTTTTGTTTGTAATCAATAAACTCAAAAACTACTGGGACGATTTAAAAAAAAACCAGTGGCTATGCTATATTATTTATCACTGATTAACATCGAAACACACTGATTAACATATTATTTATAAAGATATCACGCGGACGAAGCCGCTGGCGGAAGCTGTATGTATGTCATAGAACGACAACGTCTATTTGTCTATGTGACACTGACATGTGAGTTTCCAAACTTAACCTTAACTTTTGGTTTTGTCAAACAATCTGGAATTATTTGTCGAAAGTGTCAAAGTAAATAAGAGGTCTCACACGTGCGATATTTATATTTTATTTTTTAATCTGAAAGTTGAACAAGATTCTTTCACACAATTAACCTTTTAAGATTAGAAAGAATTCGAAGCCTGACAGGTACTCAATACGTTTAGTTTCCCTCTTCCCTCCACAGATGGCGCTAGTTGGTAATCTGAGCAAAAAGGACAAAGAATATTGATCATTTCCTTATTTCTCTCTTTGCACTTGATATTCTCTTTGAAATATGTCTCGGAATGAGTAAATATAGGACACTAATTATGTAAAAGAAGCGAATAATTAACGCTAGGTGCACAGAGGCCAGATGAGTCGCAAAATCTGTCTTTTCGAAATTAAACATTTATCTAGATTCAAATTGCAAGTACAAAGGGATAAGTCGTAATTAATTGTGATCTTATGTTATCTTAGATAAAATACCTGCAATCCGTTTACAGGAAAATGTTGCAAGGTGGAGATATTTTCCTAAAAAATGAAACAGAAAGCATATAAATTATATGATTAACCGATATGTTTATTTTTATTATAAAGGGAGTCGACAAGCGTATATTTTTGGTAGTAATTCGCATGTACAAAGCCCATACAGTACAAGATCTAAGGATCGCCCTCTTTATAAACCAGAAAGTACAATTTGGAACCAAGTTGTTGACATTGCACAAAGTATTCCATTTCCCATAATTTGATATTACCAACATTATCATCATCTACTTAGCCTTTTCCTAACTACATATTGGAGTCAGCTTCCAGTCTAACTGAATGCAACTAAATACCAGTATTTTGTAATACACCTACAAGGACACCATTTTCCACTTTTTACGAAACTCGTATACGGATACCTATTCAAAGAAGTAATCCTTACTCGGAAACTCCTACGCTTTATAAGATACCCACAGTCAGGGAAATTCATTGTTAAGCAAAGTGATGATACCCTTCGTCAATTTCCCGTGTTAAAGCCATTTCATACAAATGTCAAAGAATGACAGTTGCGAATTGAATATACGGACAATTTAAGTTGGCAGTTGCAAAACTATGCAAAAAAAAAACACTGACTTTACAGCTTGGCAAAAAGTGTTCAGGAAAAAAATGAGCGCGCCACTATCGCACTTTGGTGACTTCGAATGGGAAATGAGTAAAAGAATTTAAACAAATTGTTAAATACGTTACTTGTGGGTGACTTAAAACCTAGCAAAGCAAAGCACTTGTCGGCAAAGTAATAGTCAATGTCACCACGTCAGACTCTTTTATGTCGACCTGTACATACACCTAATATCTAATGATATCTGACATTTAAAAAAATCTCTCATTGTTCATTTTTACAGAGCTATTTCATTTTGTGGGTCACACAATAATTTAAACAATTTCTGTGAAAAGGAACCAAAACTAATAACACTACCTACCTACTGGAAAAATCGAGTTCTTTGTTTAGCATTCGTGCATTGAAAGCGTAAATGATTGACAGGAAACCTTTTATCCGTATGGGGCTGTCAGTCCAGATTTCCACGAGCTTTCCCGGATACAGGTAACTATATCAGAAGCGGATTATTTCAAACTTTTTTTTTTGCGTCATTTTCTGGATAAATACCAAACTGCATGCACTCCCCATACAGGTTTCGTCACCAAAGTTTTCCTTCACCGTATCTCAGTGATGACCAAGATGCACTAAAAAAGTAGGTAGTTACATGAATAACATAGAACTTAGACATCAGACGTTACAGGATAATATTTTGACAGTGTTTTAGTATTCTTGAGACGAGAGCAAATGACGAACGTTTCATAAGCAACCACGATCCTGTCGAGTTTTAGGAACATAATCAACAAAGATACTTTGAAAACCACAATCTCACCGAGATTCAATTATTAGTAACTACCAAGAATTCTGCGTAAATTAACTTTGAGAGATTACCTACGTGTGTTTCATTTTATTTATAACGTTCACTCGTTACGGTTCTTAGAAAACATTAGAGGCGGTCCGCGGTTTCCAAACTCAAACTCAAACTCAAAGCATTTATTTCAATTAAACCATTTACAGGCACTTTTGAATTGTCAAGGGGTCGGTCAGTCAAAAATATGAAGCTAGTTGCCCATTATAAAGCGTAGTAGGTACCTATGGAGAAGAACGGGCAAGAAACTCAACGGACACTCTTTTAAATCAAAAATTTCATACAAAATATTGGTTACATCATTCATTTTGAAATTATGCATGTGAAAACAATGTAGAAAGACGTGCACGTTCGTAAAAGCGTACGTAATATAAAAGAAAAAATAAAGAATCATTCAAAAACTTAAAATAAATTAAAATAAGCCATGGCAGCTAAGAGATGACCAGTCCCAACTGACGGCGCCCGTTCACGAACATGACGCATGGATCAGCACCATTCAGCTCAACCATTTTGAAGGGAAATGGTTGAGCTGAATGGTGGAAATTCCAAAATTGTGAATTAATTCTCATAAACAATTATAGTGCAAACAATTTTTTCTATGGAATATTCCACCAGCATATTTCATGATTTTAGCTCTAAGCGCTTCGCCTTTTGTCTATCCTACTAATATTATATAAAGGTAAATTTTGTGAGTTTGTATGTAGGTAATCTTCGGAACTACTGATCCGATTCCGGAAATTCTTTCAATAATAGCTATTGCCGAGTGTCATAAGACATATTTTAAGTTAAAACATTTTTTTCATGTGACAAAGTACGGGGCAGAAGCTAATAAATGACTAACCACACGAAAAGAAGAAGATCAGAATTTTCTAAGAAAAATTGTTTTGCACAGTATTTTATAGGTACCTATATCTACTGCGCATCGATCTACCCATCTCTACAGAATTGCGAAGAACCTTATTTCCTCACGTTTAAGTAAAGTTTTAGCTCAGCAGAAACTTCTCTCAGCTATTACCATACGTAACAGGGTTCAAATGTACATACTCGTCTAAGTGAAATAAAAAACGCGGTAAAAATCCCACATGGGAGTAGTTAGAGGCACTCCAAATGTCAGCCGCTCTTAGCTAAGTAATCAGGTTTAAAATTCATGGGGTCAGAGTTAGTAACTACCCTAGGGTGTTTCATTGGGAGGAAAGTTATGTTACACTCATTTAATCGGTTTTTTCTTGAATATTTGTCGCACTTATATATAGTTACATACTCGTACTCAGCAAAATTGCAACGTTTTTGTTTTTATCTCCTCTGACTAATTAAACGATTTGTGTGACTCTCGTAATTTTTAGTTTAATTTCATTTTAAATCAATCAATCTGCCCAGGCGTTTTCTTAACTATGATCGGGTCGGCTTCCAGTCTAACCAGATGTAGCTAAATATCAGTATTAAAACATGGAGCGACTGGATATTTGACCTCCACAACCCAGTTATTGGGATACCCTTTGGTAAAACTGGTTGTCAGACTATTTGACTTCCACTACCCATCCTAAATGACAGCCGGGACCAACGGCTTAACGTGCTTTCACACACACAGAGGCACAGAGCACAGAGGCGTCTCGATATGTAATGGTCACCCATCCACGAACCGACCACGGCAAGCGGAGCTTACCCTTCTGTCGACCCGTGCGAATAAACAGTATCAAATCGTATGGGTTTTCAAAGGGTTTTCACTGAAAATATATTCTAAAACAGTTCAAACTTCATTGATCCTGGGACCTCGAAAGTAAAAATAAGTGTTTTGTTATACGGGGATCGGGAAGTTTTACCTTTGGCTATAAATAGAAGCACTCATGAGAAAGATTGATCGCATAAATGCCGTAAATAACGATAGCCGCCGGTGGACACCATACCTATAGTCGTTTAGATTAGGTATCCAAAACCCCGGCAGTGTAACTCGGCCGTATTTAGGATCAGCGCGCTTTGAAACTAAACCCATTCATTTGTGCCTAGGCTTACTTATTTGAAACCTTGATCGATGAAACTAAAACGTGTATTAAAGAGAATTTAAACATAGTTATTTATAATAAAACAAAATTGTAAACGCACTTCATTCTTTTTCTTCTAAAATTGTAAATAAAATAAGTTGTCAGAATTTAACAGACAATATAACATTTTCAGGTTACTAAAACACGAGAGTAAAAAAATAAACAAAAAGGCAGGTAGGAAATAATCAAAGCTCTAATTATTTTGATCTCAGAAAAGAATCTTTTTAATAAGAAATTTCTCGTAATTCACCCCCAATGACTTAATTCACCCGATGTCGTCCGAAGTAATGTTAATTAGATAGTTAAATTTCGACGTTTTCTGATGAAATGTTTAAGAGGAGTTTTCTTTTATCTTTCGAGTACCTGCTTGTCCTTTGTAATAAGCTTATAGTTAATGCTCTGACCACGAATGGTGCTTTTTTACTTTATATTTTGTTATTCAATGATAATGTAGGCTTACTCTTAGTAACTTTTAATACTTAACTGAAATTCACTCAACTATACCTACTTAAAGTCCAGACTTATGTAGGTTGGGAGCACGGTAGTGCCCCCGCCAAGTCGAGCAAAAACAAACAACCAAAGGCATCCTGGACTTTTTCGACCCCCTGTGACATCGTTATGGATGAAGCCTTAATTTCTGTAGTATCAGCAGTGACCAAGAGGGCATAATATAACTAGGTACTCGTATATTCCTAAATAACATTCAATTTGAACCTGTAGTTTAAGAACTATTACAAGTCAAAGTTCCTTAATTTTGTCACTGACACACTCACTCACTCACCGATCATCAAGATTCAATGTACTTCTATCAGACACACAAGCTTCAAAGGACATTGTTCGGCGTCCATACATTGTTCGCCTAAGAACCAACAGACACGTGTATTTACTTTCTGTGTTCTAAATAACGCATATATTCGATTGAAATTAAATTAAAATCACGGACACTTCTAAGAATTGTAAAAAATCAAAAAGACTTTCGGATTTTGGGGTTATAATTAGGTCAATAGAAACATATAAACTTAGCGTTTATTTGTGAAATATATTGGATTTACATTTACATTGGAACGAGTCCGAACCATTATTTCTCTATACTAATTTATTTGTAGTTATGACCAATAGAAAAATGTACTCTGAGCGATGACACTGTCAATGTCAAAGTGTCATCTGTCAATTCATCGACTGTCAGTCGATGTTGCTCGTTTCACACAGCGCTTTCAGCCGCTTTATTTTGTTGGTAAATAAAAACCTTATTCATAGATCAAGCGCTGAGTGAGCCTATTTAAAACGTCAAATTGAAACAAAAAATAATGGCGCTGGGGATTAAGACCGAAGTGATTACTTTTTAAAAATGTTTTCGAAACTATGAAGTGTCCGTTTTACGGTAATATTTTTTATGTAAATTATAAAATAAACTAGTAATTATAGTAAAGGTTTCATACGTGTTGATTCATAGGCCATTATTTACAATGTCCTTTACAACACAATTACTGTTTAGCGTATAAAGCAAGGAAAAAATTAAACATTCTGCAACTTTAGTCGCATTTTCTAGATAGGTATGCGAATTGCATAAGTATAAAAATAGATACGATAGCAAAGTTACTATTGCAGTTCATATAATTTTTCGTCACTTCGACTACCTAAATAGATAGATAAATAGTGGATATGGGTAGGTACAGTAAGTCACAGACGATGTCACGTTTGAAATACCTATACTATACCTACTTACAAGTCGGCGCAGCGTGTCCAAAGGCAACGATGAGATTCTGATGTTAGCGATCTTATAGCAGGCAAATTGAATTTCATAACTCGTGCCTAAGTAATAACAGCCGCATGGTTCGATCCATCAGGTTAAGCTATGCTTGCCGGGGTTGGTGTGTGGAGTCTCGGAAAGCACGTTAAGCTGTTGCTCCCAGCTGTCATTCGTGGCTGTCATCTTTGACAGTCGTTACGGGTCGTCAGGAGCCCGAAAGTCTGACAACCAGTCTTACTAAGGGGTATCGTATTACCCAGTTACTGGGTTGTAGAGATCAGATAGGCAGTCGCTCCATGTAAAATCCTATTCAGCTACATCCGGTTAGACTGGCAGCCGACCCCAACATAGTTGGGAAAAGACTAGGCAAATTGTTTGATTTGAATTTCATAATAAAGAAACAGTTTGTAAAATTATTCATCAGTTGCGCTACCTATATTTACATAGATAAGGACTAGGTAGGTACCTAGTTACCTACTAAATGGAACATGGAATATAAAGGTAGGTACAATTAGTCTCTTCGAAGATTACTTGTAAAATGGCCAAGGAATAAATTAAATAAGTTGGCAAAGTTAGTTGCCAATGAAACTTCATTAACGTTGAATGAAGAAGCAATATTAGTTAAGTGTAACACAAATTCACACGTTTTATAAAACTTATATAGGTTCAGTATCAGTATTTACCTACAAAAAGAAATGAGATCCCATCAAAAACATAACATGTGAAAAATGAAAAATCTCGTAACATTTAACGCAGTTCTTCTACCGCAAAAAGTTGTGAGATAATGTAAAACCAACTCGGTTAATTTATTCAGTACCTATCTATGGGAGCATCTATCCAACAACTTTGTCATAAATACCAATTTAATTAACTAACAACATTTTATAGTGACCGTATCAATATAAGACATCTTTATTTCTTTAATAAATATAATGACTTGGCTATCGGAAACAACAATATACTTAATCTGCGAGTACAGAAAATCTACTTAATATTAGCGCTATAAAGCGCTTTATTTATGTTTGTGTATGCATAAATTTGACCCGCTAGCGTTAAGTTCAATTAGGACTATTTAAAATAGTAGATATGTTGTAGATAAGTATGTTGCCGTGCGATGGCCAAGTCATTATATTATACAAAAGAAACCTTTTCAAAAAAACAGTTAGGTATTAGACATATTCGACACAGGCCTCCTCTCTTCGAAATCTCGAGTAGATCTACCACGCGAACCTAGTGTGGGTTGGTAGATGTCACATGTCTTAGACTTGGTTCTAGGACATGCCGGTTTCCTCACGATGTTTTCCTGCACCGTTTTGAGAACAGTTTATTTATGAGAAATATTGAATAGAAATCGGTTATTAGTTAATAAAATATCCTTAGATTTCCACACGTAACAGTAGTGTCAATAAATCATAGAAATAAGCCATTAACCCTAGTGCCATCGTATCCGGCGGGAGTCATTAGGTCGTATCGAAACGCTATATATCACTAATAATCCATAAAATTGAGGATCGGGATATAGACTATTGTCGCCGTACTTAATAACTACAATTTTCTAGTATTTATTTTTGATTGGATTACTTATTAGGATTAGTAGAAATAGTAACTTGTTGCTTTTAGTTAATTGCCAATTGAATAACTGATTAACAGTGGCTTATGTGGCTTTAGCTTATTTTTTTGGTTGGCTGAATGGTGACTTCTAAAGTGTGTTTGATGCTTTGGTTATGAAGATTTGTGTAAGTGCGATTTGCGAGCGAGATAACATAGCCAACATGACACGCGTGCGCAGCGTGTTGGCCGCGTTTGCGTCACGAGAGTGATTGACGTGAGTGTACAAGAAAGAGCGAGACAAGCGAGTGTACAATATTGTGGAAACGCGGATAATACATAATTATCTCGCGTGCTAGCTCGCTTCGCCCCGGAGAGCACGTTCACAGATCGCCTCGCTATAAATACGCTGGCAAATTATCAGTGTGATAACGCTCTTAGATTTTCAAACAATTGAAACAAAAAGTAGGTAAAGGTAGGTAGGTAAGGTATTCAGAAAACGGAGACATAGTCTCCAGAATCTAATGGATATTTTAATTTGTTTGAGGTTAGTGGTCAAAAAAATATTTAATTTGTAACCATTTTACGAAGTCTACTCTTTTATTAAGGTACCTAAGGCCACATTAATTAAATATTTGTATCAGCCAGCTTCAACCAAGATTGTAGTTATAATTTTATTCCTGAAATATTATCTTCGAGTCTCTGGTCCTATTAAAATATTTAAACCTACGCCATCGCTGACTTTCGTGAGACGTCCCTTAATTTTTTATTTCGTTGGTATTAAGTTGCTACTTAACAATAATATTATCTTAAAAAATAAACAAGAACATAAAGCTGACTGCCAGGAACTAAATTAATTAAAATACCTTTTAGTTTTAATCTAATAGGAAGCATCAGTGGTAAACTTATCAGAATACAGTCGGAAAATAGTCCAAAAAGCACATAAATAATTGAAAATATTGTAGTACCAACAGAACGATGGAAAAAATGATGACTGTAGGTACCTGTGAGTGGAGTACACTCAAAAACTACAGGCAAGCCTCTAGCAGAATATTGAGTGTTATAGCTCTACAGGCCAGTGACGGAATCTGCAAACGATTTTACTCTATTTCAATCTAAAAGCGATGTACGGAGAAAACTCTGTCTAAAAAGGAAGCGATATTCTTTCCAAAAATCTATCGAACTTTGATGTCTTTTAAGGTAGAATCCGGTTATAAAAAAAGCGCTCCGTTCGATTCTTTAACTATTCGTCCTGTTGCTATTGCTCCCATAAAACTTATTAGATAGGTAATAAAAAAATCTTGACGAGTTTTGTAACAACGTTACTGGAACCACCGAAGACGGATAACTGGCCATACCGGATTTTACCGAGCTATAAAATTTGATTGAAAAAATCGCATGATCACGCGACCGTCAATTAGGACATTCAGTAGATACCGCTATGTTCAATCGCACGGTCGTGCGAAAATTTTCATCAGACATGACCAGATATGGCCAATTAGGACGGCGCCTAAGTGGTCGCATCGATGATTGCGTGGTCTTATAATGACAGAGATGATTTGAGCAGAGCCGTTGTCTTACCAGGTCCACGACGAACTGCTATATTCCGTCACAATGATGATACTGAAACTGCTGAACCACTAATACGATCACCACTTCTGCTAAGGCTACTGCACCGTCAAACATTTCGTTTTTTATTGCAAACATATTTCGCTTATGTCTCGAGCCAAAACTATGTAAATCGACTTCAAACTCTCAGTAATCGAGCTGATCCGTCACAATACCAATAACCGACTCCTAATTACTAATCGGAAAAAAATACAATAGGGTGATGACTAAAAAAATGTTTTTTGTCCGTCATGTAGATTATGAAAAAATAACGTACACGTATTTTTTATTTTTTTACATTATCTAAAGATTTCGGCGATACATTGAGTTATAATGTGCCATGACGTCACTTGTATGTAGCCCCACTCCCCAACTTTAATGCGTTGTATCTAAGTCATGTTTTATTAATATGATAAAGCAAAAACATACGTTATTAATATTTTTTTATTATCTTACTGACAGACTAAATAGAATTTTTTTTTTTTGACCCAAGCATCATCCCTATTGTGTAATGATGTTTAATCACTTTAATAAACCAGCCAAAATACCTCCATCCACATTAATTGCTTAAAGCAAGCCAAACACATCTGAAAATACGTTCCGTATGCCATTTGTAGTTAGTATTTCGGCTAAATTCTCGTCGGGTAGGTACACAAGTTGGTGGTTACTGTTCTGTAATAAACATAGTTTCTGTGCAGGTAACTGCTGGGACACACGGTTGCTGTGTGTGAACAATGAGCTGGGTCAGCTATGTTAGATCAACTATAAGCGGTATTCGGTCTTATTTTCAAAACAAGGTTTATCTTTTGACATAGTTAAACCATCGAACCAGTTTTTGTAATAAGAAGGAAACTGAATGAAATACTTAGCTAAAGTTCTTTAAAAAAAAAATACAACAGGCCGGAGCAACTAAGGATTTATTATTTATTAAAACTTAATATATACAGGCTGAATTTTTAGTCACCGTCCAAATTTTGATATAGAGAAAATCATTGAATACGTGTTTTTTTCTTTTAGTATCACTCAATACAAAAATATTGAGATATCACATCACAAAGTTATTAAATGATTTAATATGAAAATTTTACGTATCAATTTTTTTTCAATAATGGAGTTAGTGAATCGTTAAAATTTGGACGGTGACTAAAAATTCAGCCTGTATATGGGTACAACTAGGTTGTCAAATTTTGAATTATGAACTGAGATTACCGTAGTAAAGTTCGAAATTTTAAAATGACTCCATGGTTTGAACCTGTGTGTCTGAAGATAAGCCATGTTTTCTTGAGTTCTGTAGGAAACGGGTCGAGTTTAAACCGAGAATTTCATGCGCATTTTGTGAAATTGTAGATCTACATGTCATTTGTCATAGTTACAAAATAACAATAAAGTATTCTCGGTTGAGCATTAAAAACTATCTGACAAATTAAGTTAACAAACGACATGGTTTTTCTTTTATTAATAAATTACAGATAAAAGCTTTTCGCAGACCTAAATGATTAATCAAAAGTGAACGTATTAAGCTTATTATTGAGTAAATTATTTTAACTTTTGGTAAAATTAATTTGTACATTCAATATTCACTTGAATCATCCATTCATTATTTCGCTACGAAGGGGTATTCCATAACCATTATTTTGTCGTCTATTCTACCACTTTTTTTTTATAAATTCCAAATCCCAAATCCCTATGCGATAATTTCAAAAATGTTGTATGAACATACAGATGTCCGTATATCCCAAAGGTTATGTCCCAGCTCTTCGTGGAAGTGGAATCTCATAGATATCTCGCTGTAGATTCCATACACCGGTGCTGTTCACAGTTATTCACAACATTCACTTGTTTTCAAAACTCCTCGGATTTATTTAAAATAACTGCTTCTGTGTTTCCATGTAACGTAGGTGTTTAGTTTTATAATTAAAGCCTCATTTCCTACACGTATTTTGGTTATATTTTATCGTGTGTAAGGATTAGAGAGAGTAATGTGAAATAAATTTAATAAATGTTATTTAATGGCAATCACGCTGCATTTTAATTAATGAACTGCGTTTGTCATCTTGATTGGTCTAGGCGAGGGACAAATCTAAGCGGAAAACACAATTCAACATGCATTTATTCTCATTCTCAACTCATAGTCTCTCTTCACAAGACGTCGTCATGTTCGTGAACGGGCGCCGTCGGTTGAGACTGGTCATCTCTTATCTGCCAGGGCTTATTTTTAACCGTTTTTAATTTTCATATTTTTTTCACATTGTTCTCACTTATAGAATCAAAAAGAGTAATATACACAGGACTTTGTAATTTCTATATTTAAAAGAGTGTCCTTGGAGTTTCTTGCCCGTTCTTCTCCATACAGATCTATGTTTTGGAATGGGCAACTAGCTTCAACTTTCTGACTAACTGACTGACTCTTCGACAGTTCAAAAGTGCCTGTAAATGGTTTAATTGAAATAAATGCTTTGAGTTTGAGTTTACAAGTTAATGTGTACAAAAAAAATCTCAGCTGTATTCCACCTTTGTGAGAGACTGGAAAAACCTATATCAGAATATAGGTTTTTGGGTCACCAGGAGCCCTCCACGGCTAGAATTAGCTTTCACAGAGATACCGTGCAAGAGACGAAGTTAAACAATATGCATAACAAAAATGAAAACGAATTAAGAGTTAAAACAATATGTTGCGCATGTGTTTTTCTGTGTGCATGTGTTTTTTGTGTTGTGTTGGGCTATTTCATTTGTGTGCACCAAATATACGATTTATTTATCTATCTATACAACATCACACACGTTTCAGATAAGATAAGTTTATATACCTAACAATAACTTCACGATAACATCTGGCAACGGCGCATATCCCCTTTTTCAGTCGACATGTCACTTCAGAGTATTTTAGCTACAATGCAGATGGTTCGGAATTACGCACACAAAATTCCTCTGCGTAATTCCGCTCCGATTTGTCCCCAGCCTAAATGCAGAATGCAGTCCACATAGCAGTCACGCATCTTCCTCTAAACGTAGTATTCCTGTTCTCGGGTTGAGCAAAGCTCTAACAGGCCTTCATTTAGGTAAATAAGCCGCTTGCAACGACTCTCAGTGGCATTGTGTTTAAAACAGGGGAGATTTCAACAGCCACTGCTACACAAAGCGCCACTTCAGCTGGTGAATTGATACAAACAATATTGTTTCGACAATTTAATCAAGTAATTGTGTGTGTAGTTTTGACAACGGAAATATTTGTCTCAAATATAGGCTTTAAAATAAGGTAATTTTATTAAGAAATAGTCTAAATCTAAACTAATATTTTATAAAGAGAAAAGATTTGATTTTTTATATTAGGTTGGGGAAAAAGTCTTTTCGCATCATAGTATGTATGAACTTGTAATAAAATCTCTTTGGCTATACTATTTGTATCTGGCTGGTTTTGGTATCATTGAAAGTTTAAATTTATAAATAAAAAATAAATAAAAACTTTATTGCAAAAAAGGTGTTGCAGTAAATACAATAAAAACAGTTGCCCTTTACAAAAATTAACACTGGTATACAACATAAATTGAAATACAATACAATTGAAATACAAAATAAATTGAATTTTAAATGTTTATGGACCTAGTGCAGTGTCTGTGAGAGTAGCACAAATTTGGTTTAAGTGTTTTCAATCCGGAAATGTTGATGTCAAAGATGCACGTCGCTCTGGTCGCCCTATTACGGATAAAATGGATGCCAGTGGAGCAAGATCGGCATATCAGTAGTTACGACGTAGCTGAAGAACTGGGAATTGACCACAAAACAGTTTTGTCGCATTTGAAAAAAACTGGGTACACAAAAAAGCTCGATATTTGGGTACCTCACGAGCTCACTGAAAGAAACCTAATGAACCGTGTACTCATTTGTGATTCTTTATTACGACGTAATGAAACCGAACCATTTTTGAAGAAGCTGATAACTGGTGATGAAAAGCGGATCACGTACGATAAGAACGTGCGAAAAAGGTCGTGGTCAAAGGCCGGTCAGGCTTCACAGACTGTGACGAAACCCAGGTTAACTCGCAACAAGGCGATGCTGTGTGTGTGGTGGGATTGGAAGGGCATTATTCATTATGAGCTGTTACCACCAGGCAGGACCATCGATTATGAACTCTACTGCGAACAACTGATGAGATTAAAGCAAGAAGTTGAGAGAAAGCGGCCGGAATTAATCAACAGAAGGGGTGTGGTTTTTCATCATGTTAACGCTAGACCTCACACATGTTTAGCCACTCAGCAAAAATTAAGAGAGTTTGGCTGGGAGGTGTTAATGCATCCGCCGTATAGTCCTGACCTTGCACCTTCAGATTTCCACCTGTTTCGGTTTCTTCAGAATTCCTTAGGCAGTGTCAGGTTAACATCACGAGAGGACTGCCAAAACCACTTGTCGCGGTATTCTGATCAAAAGTCCCAAAATTTCTATAGCAATGGGATCATGTCCCTACCTACAAGATGGCAAAAAGTTATCGAACAAAATAGTACCTACATACTTAAGTTAAATGTAAATAAACTATATTAAAAAATGGTGTTGTTGTTGTTCCCCAACCTATTATGTTAGTTTGTTTGTTACGTTTTCACGCTAAAACGGGTGAACGGATTTGGATGAAATTTGGCACATGGGTAGACCATGACCTGGGTTAGGACATTGGATACTTTTTATCCCGATATTCTCACGGGATCGAGACTTATGCGTGTGAAACCGCGGGGCGCAGCTAGTGTAAAATAAAAATAGTAACTGTGTTTGTCTGTTTGTTTGTTTGTCTGGTTGTATGTTCCGGATTGCCGCGAAAATGGCGGAACGGATTTGGATAAAATTTGGCACATGGATAGTTTGTAACCTGGATTATTACATAGGGTACTTTTAATCCCGGTAGTACGTTCCCGTGGGATATTTTCCGACATGCACGCGGGCCAAACCGCGGGAAAAAGCTAATAGAATAATCAAGTGCTTTGATGACAAATTGAAACTTGAAAGATTACTCAAATTAAATAAACTAAAATAATCAATTTCCCAACAATTTTACAATTTAGTTAAAATTAGAAGCACATTTTACAGTAAAAGTCTACACTACTTTTACTTATCTACAAATAAAAACACCTGTTTTCGTTTTGACCTAAAATAGTTTTTATTTTTTTTGTTTTTTTATTTATTATTTATACAAAAGAACACAGGATTACATATTAAATAGCAAGCAAAAACCACTAAGGTTTAAACTTGTGCTATCATGAGTCTATCTCAACATCTAACTATACAATGAATAGATAGAATAGACCTTTTTTTTTTTTTTTTTTGGGTGGGAAATCATCAAATGACGTCTCCCGCTCTGGGTGGAGCGGGAGGGCGTGTCAGACTCTTACTGACTAAAACCCACCCGTGTTCCTTCTGTTGCCTGTGCAATGCCAGGGGGCCACGGTATCCCTTTCGGACTAATCCCGCAACCCCGGCAGGCAATGGTCTCATCGGACCCCTTCACTTGCTGACATCTCTTTGAGGCGCGCGTGGAACACAACGCGCCGTCGACCCGGGCTTGGTCCTTACCGGACGGCGAGCTACCCATTGCTCACCGTCCGCAAGCCCGCGCCTACGGTGGCCGGGAATCGGCAATCGATTCCCGACGCCCAGGGCGTCTCCTCCTGCGGCGGCTAGGGGCGTGAGGGCGCGAAATTTGCCTCTCCCTCACGCGTTCCGCCTCCTCCTTTGCGAGCATTACTGCTTCGCAGAAGGAGGTGACGGCCTCCCATGCCCTCTCGCTCCGTACCATGGCAGATAGAATAGACCTGGTTTTAAATTAAAGGGATACAAAAAACGTGTTTTTTTTTTTAAAGGTATAAAAAAAAATATGTTAATAATTATGGTTGTACTGAACCCTTCGTGTGCTATTCCGACACGCACTTGGCAGGTTTTTTATTATTCTTCATTTAAAAACATCCAAAAATTTCAGACACAGAAAATCCAATCCCTTTTTTTACTACTTGGTCTACATATAAGCAGCTCTTTTAATATCTCTTAGTTTTTCATCAGGCACTCCATGAGCATTAGACATGTGGTTACACCATAACAATAGCGTAATCACGCCGGCGGCCACCGCTTGATTTACACCCACTGCAGCTACACTAATTAACTGGCAAATTAATTATTATTGCATCCAGGAAGCCCTGTAAAGCCTCCTTTCTGTGATACTATTCGTCATCAAGTTAAGTGCGATGGATCAGGAATTTGATCGCGAAATACGTAATTTGCTGGATAGATTTTCAGGCTTCGAGACTCGAATAATGATCACATATGGGTGCACTCTTAAACCTAGAAGAAGTTTGAAATAAATCCATAATATATAGGCTTGTATACATCTTTTGTTAAAAAAACATCTATCATATAACTTCGTTGAACCGAAAATGAACAGCACAGTCGATACGGAACAGTGGCGGTTAACACAACAACACATCAAGCGTCATACACTCGAACATAATTGTATGACGTGACGCCATTATCTCTGAATTTAGATGTAGTGTCGCGTTAAGCACCGATCGTATAGCTTAATTATCTCCCTTCATACAGTACGAGTAGCTCAGTCAAGCCGTATGGATTACAAAACGCCGCGCCTGTTTATCGAACGAAGCCTCTAAAGCGTTGGTTTTCGCATCATCTACCTGATTCGACAACTACGTACTCACATAATAGAGCCGTCACCGTTCACCTGGAAATATTCCAATATATTTTGCGGAGAACGTAAATATTTTCATCCGGACAGCATCGCGGTCAGTGCATCCAATTAATGCAGGCGTTGGACGAAGTCGCGCCGTTTGTAAAAATCGCCTTTACGCAGCCTCGGCGTCGCCGTCGAGTGAAAACACATTGGCGGGCCGGTCGCGCGTCGTACGACGGAGTATACGGCCCCGCCGCCACCCGCCCCGGGCACCATCCCACCATAATTATGACATAAAACCTGATAGTCTTCCGCTCACAAAAGATATTATTTGCCATAATCATTATGAATAGAGGTTATATAGGTACGCGTAAGTGCGTACACGTGGGGCTTAACTAGAACTTATAGTAGGAAGGTATGTATAAGATTATGGGTGTATGTGTACCGGCAAAGCACGTAATTCAGGCATTGTATAGAATCCCTAGTGATTCTAAATAATGCCGAGTTCGTCTAGGCATTGTGTAAAATATTTTATCTATTGTTTATCGTAATGTACCCTACCCAGTCAATGTATGCAATGCCTCGGTATTGTATCGATTGCCATGAGAAGATTAGCAACTAAACCAGCCAACCAACCAAGTCGGTTTTGAAACCAGCGCTGGGGCTCTGTTTTTGCATAGGGTCGCAGCATAATGCTGAGCGATATCCGTTTTGCGTGGATGTGACGCATGTTTCCCCCAACCTTTTCTATTTTTTTGTGTAAGCTCTTTTTTGCGTCATGTTTACCGCAAATAAACGTATTTTCTTTCTTTTCTTTATTAGGATAAGATTCTTTTATTAACTCAAAATCAACTTTACTTAATGAATTAACAAAAATTTGTTTAGGAAAATGATATGAAACATCTTTGAACGATTAATTTATTAAAATTTAAGGTAACAAAAGAGACTTTGTTTTTAATGGTAATAGGGAGGTACTAAACGTATAATATTAAAACTTAGAGTAACTTAAAGGTCTTTGTTTTTAGTAATTGGGAGGTAGTAAACTTTGTAGTGAACATCAAATAAACATGTTAGGTATTTATTTGATCCTACACGAAGGAACTGTTATGATATTTTGATGCACATATAATATTCTTTTTAATACTTCAATGCTGTTTACAATTACATTTCTCAAATACCTGACCTATTCCCATAGACTGTAAATTTTCACAGGAACGGAGTGTTATATCTTGACTAGGGTCGTCATCTTCATTTATTATATTCTGAAGACTAACCATAAACTGCTGCCTCGAATTTATAATGTTTTTATATTCCACACATAGCTGGTTGCGCATTCGGTAGATATTGTATAGAATGCCTAGAAATTTGATTTCATACTTTGCCTGAACATTATAGGCATTCTATAGAATGTCTCGGTATTATTATAGAATACCGGATTATACAGATTGACGATAACATATAGGTAGAGTTATTTAGAAGCTTATTCTGCTGTTCTTTATACGTGATGCAACCCTTAAAGGTTGCACCCCTTTTTACAAAATATACACGGACGGAGGAGTATGAAATTTGGCACAGTTAAAGTTTATAATACCTATGGCGAATGAGGAAAACTAATTATTTATATGTGTATTATGCATTCGCAATAAATAAAATTAATAAACAATAAATTACAAACTTACACACACTATCATGAGTTGGACACACACACACTCTTTGGTTTATGGTTAAAGATGGCTGACCTTAGACGAAGCATGAATTAGTATGTACTACCATGACAGCAGTAATTAGTATGTACAGTGCAGTTTACTGATAAAGTTGAAAATCTATTAAAGAAATTTGACAGATTGTAGTAGGTAATACATGGAATTAGTATGAAATATCCTAAACTATCCCGTCATACTTAAAATATTAATGAATTATGGGCGAATTTCGACCACTGGGCGACCACTAGTATTTATAAATCAATTTCACTGTTTTAAAAGCTACACACTACATACACACACTGTTTCTAACAAAATGGCACTGTTAAATTGCAATATTACACTGTTTCTAACAAAATTGAGTTGAGCGACAAAGTGAATTGTAAATTATTTTTGCAAATCCCGTTGATTTCACTGTTGGCAATAAATCAAACATATTCTCCCATCAACTGTCAGAATCATGAAGATCAGGCGAAACAATATTTGTGAATGGTGCGGGTTTGGCCCGCGGCAGTCCGGCCCGTGTTTGCCTAGGCCGGCCGGCCATATTTGCCGTTGGTGTCGCCAGCGCCGGTCCCCACATAACCACTAATCATATTTTATGGTGCCCGCTTAACTCAAATATTCGATTTGGATTAAACGACGCACGGAAAAAATGCGACGCAATTTTCCATGTTTTATGAGAGATTGTAATTTGAGGAGTTGAATTAATTCGATCGATAGCGTCGATGTCATCGTAAAGTTAGTAATGCGGTCGTTGTCGTGAACTAATGATCGAGAATCGTTCAACAGTTACCGTCGAATGGTATGGGTTAATAGCTTTTTGGCTCGTGCGTTTATTTTCGTTTAGTTTCGATTAACCTATTATGTAATTATTTTATATACTTCAATGTATTCATACTCGTAGAATTACTCCACAATTTAATCCTCTAATAATATTAGGTAGGAAGTGAACTTTCATCATTAAACACCAATCAAGTTACACAAAAACTGCTTTGATAATACTCTCCACATTAGTGAATCAATACAAACAATAGCTTTCCGATGAGTACTGTGGACTGGTACGAGCCTTTAACCCATGAAAATGTGTAATTGTCACGACACTATCCCACAATTTACGTTTGATATGCGAATGTTCCGCGTGGCAACACGCGTAGCTTGTCATGCGTCACGTGACTGATAGCTTTAATATAGTCCCGTTGATTATCCAGCCGAGCGGAAACGCCAAACGGTAATCTAGATTTAATACCACGGCTCATCGCGGCTCGGCCTGCCTCGGCATTGTCCTTGTACCTACGCACTACGTGTGAGTACACCCTGCTTGTTAATTGAACTGTCTGAGATTTCTAAAGTGTGAGTTTGTTGCGTATTGACGGATGACAGCTGCTATCTCGATAACTGCTGTCTTCCTTAGCAAACGGTTCATTTTAAAATTCGAATTAACAAGGTATTCGAAATTTTATTTAAATGGCGCAGCATTCTAAACAGTTACATTCTGTATTCGTTTTTTTTTTTAAACCGATAAATTCAAAACTAGAAGCTACTGGAGTTCGAATTTAAAAATGTCTTTTAAATAAGGTTAAAGCGGGTAGTGGAAGTTGGAAAACTGGAATTAAAATAGCAGCCAATGTTTGAGTTGTCTTTTAAATTGCTTGCTTAGGCAGAACTAGGGCTAGGCTACAACATCGGGCCATTTATTATAATTAGCGTGGGCGACTAACACAATACAATTTTCCTTGTTATTTCTTCAACTATCCCGAGATATTTTATGAATTAATTTGACTTGGCTCTTGCAGATTTCCTTTTCACACCACTTTTTATTTATAACGGTACACATAAATTTTGATTTTTAATAAATGGATGGTCTGAAAATACCGGGTGTCCATTCAATATTTTTCATATGAATCACAGTTAAAAAGTAATTTAAAACCATTTTCAAATGCCGACGAAAACATTGTGTCAGACGTAATAAAGCTGGGAATAGCATTCTAATGAATGATATTGGTCCTCCTGTGGGATTACAAGTTAATCCTCTTGAAACGGAACCAGTGGCGGGAGAGTGCGGTCTGCGGGAGGTAATAAAATTCTTACGTCATCAGTGGACGGACGGACTACGGGCTCAAGGTATTACCGCCTCATCTGCTTTGTTTTTCTTTTTAAATTTAATTCACGGATCATTTCCCCCGAATTAGCAAAGTTGAATTTTGATTCCGTAAGGCGTCGATTACTTTAAATTAGGAATTGCTAATTAGTGACTCCAGTGAGACGGTCCCCATTAGTAATTCGTGCCTCGGTGCCTCCTGTTCTTTTCTTTCTTTAAGTACCTACTGAATTTCAGTTCTCAAGCCTCTTAACTTTTGAAGAAAATAAAATATACAATGGCTACGCTCCTAGTCTTGTTTCGCACAATGCATATCCTGTGCGGTAATAAAATCTCAAGGTAGCTAAAATAAAATTATTATAAACTTGAGTTACCGGCTCACAGCGCGGATCGTGACATTTCTCGCTCACGATATTCAGTCGTTAGGCGAGATTTTCTTCTCGGAACCTTTGAGTAAACTCTTATTTTTACGAAGTATTCCACCAATGTCAGTCTCCTTTGTTCCCTCGTCTATACAATGACATTACTTCAAACCGTAAAGCAAGCGTAATAGTTGACACTAGTAAAAGCTTTCGAGGTCGTGGATATAAAAAGAAAACAATATTAGTGTTGTGGTTCGGGTGGCACATTAATATACATTTGGCTGCGGAGCGGCGGGGCGGGGCCATGGGGCGGGCCGCAGTTTCATCACAAATTGAACAACAAAATAAAATTAGCTAGCCTTATTTATTTCAGTTACTCAGCCATTAAAGGTGAATTAAGTTAACGTCAACGTAAGCCCGCAGTGACGATAGTTCGCTCCGAAATAATCGAAACAACAACGGCGTACAAAGCCAATTTGAAACCAGATGAAAGCATTACGTTCTTAATAAAAGGGTGGTAGTGAAGATTAATGTTTTCGTTATTTTCTCTCTATCACATCACAATACTCAGTTAATTAGTTTAAATAACAGTGTTTCGCCAGACGCGCAAACAGAGACCCTTAATGAAGGCAACCAATTCTCGGGGTTGAACCGAAACGGTCTTTCATTTCAGGCTTAAAGGCGCAGGGCGTCGCAATACGCTGTGAGTTTGCCAAAAACAAGCCCAATAACGGTCTGGCAAACAGTACAAATGATGCGTTAGTGACAGAATGACGTACAGGCGACCCCTCCTGTGCCGCGCGAGCAGCGGAGACAGACGCTGACGAGCACGACGGGAAACAAGACAGGTTATTATCTCCCAACGAGCCAAAACACGTCAGAAAACCTCGGATATTTTCCACACGTCGTCGGGTATTCACTGGAGACTGGGAAAGAAAATTAGTTACTGAAGATTTCTTGTTTTTGTCTGAATGCGTTTCGTGATTTTCATTGTTAAGAAATAACAAACACCACCTTTGAAATTGAAGTTCGCGCAGTGAATATCAAGGAGTTCGCACACGTCACACGAGACACTCTTGTTTAGGATCCGTTAGGAAAGCCGGAGTGTCCCGCTGCTTTTAAATTAAATTATTTCCTCTACGTCTTTTGTGGTAAAGCTACTGCCACTACTTGGAACGGAAAAAGTAAAACGTGATAAAGTCAGGTTAGCAGCGGGTCTGTGTGGAAGCAGTGGCCGCAGAATGTAATGATATCCCCTGTCGCATATTTCGGAACAGACCGTTGTTCCCGCGCTGCCTCTTTGTATTCTTTTGGTTAATTTTTTGCCGGATTAATTTGTCTGCGTATTCAAATTGCAAATTGTGAGATAAAAGGATGACCTTTTTACATTTGTTTTGCGAAAGATCCGGGATTTTTCCCGAAAAATATTGGTATGAAAATAAAGCTGGAAAGGAAAATAACATGGTGGTAATTTTTGAAAAATATAGTGTTATGGAAAATATTTAGAAGATTTTTTCGGTTACATTATCAGAACACGGCTCGACACAAGCAACACGTCGAGCTTGATAGAGGGTGACATTTTCTTAAGTTACGGCATTCTCTTACCGATTCAATATCCTTTTTCTATTTTGTTCGTGAAGCATATCGCGCGATTCTTACTCTACATCCTCGTCTGAGTTAAAAAATACAAACAATTTGTAAATCTTTTTACAAATCGAGTTGCAGATAATTTGTAAAAAAAAAACTTTATACAACGGATTATAGCAGCAGGTTATTTTTGTTTCTAATGCAGAATATAAAACGGATTTATTCTCACAAAAGTATCTTTGTGTCGTATGTTTCACGACGAAGGTATAAGTACAGTTTTATTGAGCACATAATTTGAATTCCGCTTGATGTTAAACGCAAGGCTGCGCCAATTTTTGACTATCGATACCAGCCCTCTGGTTTCTACGCCATTAGTCTTCCAAATTGCCCATCTTTCAAACCTAAATATGTACTACAACCCTAAGTAAATTATTAGAATGCGTAAAAGGGACGCACACAAGGATTAATTCCACTACCCATGCACGCACATTGTATTTAGGTTAATATAGGTATTCTTAGACATAATACGAAAAGTTATAATCTCCGAAACGCAATTGTTGGAATAAATAAAACGAAAAGGAAGCGCCATCCTCTTTGACGATTTACTTCAAATTGAGTATATGAAAACAGACGCAATATTCTATTGTAGCGATTGCTAAATTCTTACAAGGAGTATTTTCAATTCTCCGCCGCTCGAGCAAGTGGTGGAGGCGCCGAGCCGCGTTCCCTCCCTATATTTTCCTGTATATTTTTTCCCCTCTCTATGAAGAAGTCATAAATCACGTGGATGTAAATCTGTAGCATCCAGTTGCGGATGAGTGACGCGCCATTATCGCTAGTCGGCGGAGGCCCGCCACAGGCCTAAAACTTGACGCCGAAATAAACTTTTAACTCCGACAATCCATTTTATCCGTTGTTGCTTACTATCATAACTTGAATAATAGTGAGTTTAATATCATGTTGATTGTTGAGAAAACGCCGGTTGAACTTGTATTGATTGAACTTTGCTTTTGATAATCCTGAAATAATTTGGTTGATCTAAATTAAAACTTTGGCCCAATATTTGAAGAGATTTTAATTATAAACTGATGACGAATAATTTGAACTAATAAACTTTTTGGGATTTTTCGACTCGTAAATTCGTGATTTGATGAGACTTTAGTCTGCATGTTATTAAAACTTACCATACAACAGAATTTTCTCTAAACAAACTATTACAGAAACAAGATCTCATGCAAAAAAACTACAAAATCTCTTGCCTCGTTGAACATAAACATTAATCTAATAGAATAATGGAACGTCACACACGGACATTTTGTTTGTGAAGTACGTTATTGTTCGTAATAAGCCAACACGTCTGCGGACTGCCACATCCATCATCCTCCCAAAGTCATGACTGCGTGTCTGCGACCATCCGTCACGTGCTCTGATGATCTTGGGCCAAGATTCCTCCTAGCGAAAGATTGCTCACAACTTGGACTATTTTGGGGTGGTATTTTCATATGAGTAAATATACATATATGATAGATCTGTGGTGTCCGTTCTGTTTTAAATTAATTAGTAGAAAAAAAGAAAAAAAAAACGGCTCTATTTTATCGTTTACGGCACAGAACATTTATAGGAGGTGTACGGTTGTATATGTTGTCATCCCCTAAAGTAGGAATCTTTTGTATGAGGACTATATAATAGTCACAAGAATTACGTACCTAATAATTTAATATATGTACTTAATTTCAGTTTCCGGTATTCTAACCACCACTTTTCTTCATAATGTGAAAATAAATTTTATTTCTTCATTTTCCTTAAACAACTCAATTTTATCAAATTTACAAAGCGTTGTCTGTCAATAAATGCCAAAAGCTGAAATGCGTGTTTATTTTGTAAATCATAGTGAGTTATTATAATAAATACTTACACGATTTTCTTTCATTTTCAGGTAAGGCGAAAATCTATCTAACTTTCTGTTAATACAACGCTGGCTGAGGTAAGTGATTATGAAATGGAAATATCTATTCTGGTATGTTTTGTTCTATATATTTTGGACAAAGGGTATATGTTTAATTATTCTGAAAACCACAAAAATAAGTTTACAAATTTTGTAAATTAGGAATTGTACATTTTTACTGCACCAAAATCGTAAATGCAACAAAACTGCTGAAAAGTGCTGTAAGTAAATAGTCTACTTAATTATTTAATAATACATCATAATTTTAAACAGTTTAAACCCGAAGAAACTTAGCTAATTCCGTTAATTACGTCCGTCAACTTGTCGGCAGCGTAGATTCAATTAGTTCATAGTTTAAAATTTTAAAATTTACACTTGTACTTCTTAACAAGTACCGTTCAAAAGTTGCCAGAACTTAATCAAATCGGTCGTGGTCGACGTTAAACCTATTTTGCGAACAGACTTCACCTCAGTTAAACGGGTTACTTTAAATAGCACTTTAGTTAAGATATGCTAAATGCTATATTTGCATTTATTATTTTCATCTGTTAGTATAGGAAATGAGAAAGTCCGCAGTAAAAGAGCGCTTATTTATGTGCAGAAAGTAAGTGAATAAAGTGAATTAGTTTTGCAGCATAGTTCTTAAGTCTTACATTGCTGGCTATTTTTGTATGTAATCTGTGAGAAGCAGCTGCTTATTCATGTATAGAATTCCTTGTTTGGTTCTGATGGCATAAGCTTGTCTTTTTCTCCACAGTTATTATTCAAATTCAAATTATTTATTGCATTCATGTGTACATTTAGTTGTTACAAAATGTAAGTTCCAACATGAAACCCGATTAGGGCACGGCAACATTATAATAAGAATAATATATACTATATATTCGCACAGCCAAAGCGTTTAACTCTACCAGCGTCTGTTTCTTTAGGTGGAGCACCATTAACACGATAAGCCTTCAAAGAAAGAGCGAACAGGCAAGGAAATCTTCTGGGCCTGCTAGTTTCATTGTTGACCTCATCCACCTCTTTCCACCAGGCAAGATCGAGGTCAAGAGCAGGTTCATCTTAAACAGCCCTATAAACTTTTTGTATGGTTAATGTTTGACCAAGAAATGGCATACTGTATAATGAAAATAAACTGCCACAATTTCACCTCCCCCAAGGTTCACGACATACTTTCACATAATTAGGTCAATTAATTATTTTTACGTTGGAAATTATACGGTAATACTCTTAACATGGGGTAGTCCTGTAGAAATTATATTAGTTTTATTAGGGCAGTGTAATATTATTATCAATTTTGAAGCTACTTCATGATTTAACGTAGGCATCTACTCATTATTTACTGGGTTTTTGATAATCATTTGGAACGCACGATACCTTGATGGTAGCCATAAATAAAATAGCGTTAATTTCTATAGCATGTCCACAAAATACCAATTATAATTAATAGCAACAATAAGTCCTCCGGAACTTACCGAGCATTAGTTTCAGGGTGCGATTTCCGGGTTAGACTGAATAATATCGTATGTTTTGTTTGGAAAATAGTAATAGTAGGTAATATACAACATATCTACCTACATAGTCATTATTTTGAAACTACTACCAAAAAAGTTAATTTTCAGCATTTCATACCTGAGTATGGTAGTTTCTATGGAGACGCCTCGGTGGGCGGCCGCTGCGGCACCGGCGAGGATCTCGTGCTCATTGGTGGTGTTGACTCCTTGAAATAGGATTGTTTGACACTTGGTCATCAAAAATAGAACTGTAATAGATGTATAACAGTACCTACATCTTTGCCTATCCCTTACCACAAGGACGTTTGATACAGTCGTAACATGTTATTACCAACTACTTAAAAATGCAGCTATTTAGCAGGTGACTCCGTAGCATGGTGCATTGCATGTCGCGCGATGCCATAGCGTGCATTAGCCAACCCATGAATTCGCCCCGCGCTATACTCGTAGCGTGAGCCACCCTACTTAATTTTAATATTTCTTGTAAAATTTCTGATTTAATGAACTATTAAGGAGTGCTATATTTTCGTAACCTAGGAACCATAGAAAGCTATAAAATGAAGTTTTTTTTTTTTTTGTATTAAATTAAATAGTGTTATTAAAGGTGTAAAATTTGTTTGAACAGTCACTGTTGATTTTTTTAAACACGTAGAATCTATTTTCTTCGAAACTTTTTAGACTTAAGACTTGAAAACCGTCGTAGTGTCACATGTTTTATCCAGCAGGGTTTAAAAAAACCAGATTTGTATCTGGTTTTTTTAAAGCGGGATGAGAAAACTGGTTCCGTACACCCAATTCAATGTAAAAAAAAAACCTTATCGGACAAAACCTCCCAAAACCTTTCCTTCTAATTATTTTCGTGTGCCGAAAACGTCATGAAAAGCAGAGCACATAATTAAAACCCGCAAAGTAAAACTGAAAATCTAAGCAAAAGTGAAATATCACGCACGAGAACTTATGAGCTTAAGTACCAGACTTATGGTAGGTACTCATGAAAATTAGTCCTTGCATTCATTAAGGCGAGCTAGGAAATAAAAACAGAGTAATGGCTCCTGAAAATACTGTCGGGATTTAAAAGAGAACGGATCTGTTTGACTACGTTAAGGCTTACACGGGCAACAAAAATGGTCAATAATTGACTATGAAGTCACCGTTACACCGAGTAAAAAAATCTATCTGCGTAGCCATTTCCCAACTATGTTGGGTTCGGCTTCCAGACTAACCGAATGTAGTTGAATACCAGTATTTTACATGGAGCGACTGCTTATCTGACCTCCACAACCCAGTAACTGGGTAATACGATACCCCTTGGTAAGACTGGTTGTCAGACTTTCGGGCTTCTGACGACCCATAACGACTGTCAAAGATCCACGAATGACAGCCGGGACCAACGGCTTTGCGTACTTTCCGAGGCATGGAGGAGTCTCGGTATGTAGAGATCGTCACCCATCCACGGACCAACCCCGGCAAGCGTAGCTTAACCTGATGGATCGACCCGAGCGGCTGTTATTACGAAAAATCAAAGATTGTAGCAATTGTTCCTAGAAGTTCCTCCATCACATGGTGGGGCATATGTAATACCTACTACGCATACGCGTTGGTTCCTTTATTTACACACGTTGCTTATAGTTAAGTAGTGATTAGATACATGTTTTAGCACACTTTTTGACGTAAGTATTAAATATTTCGTACATTTAGGGAACATAATAGAATAATTATATTTATTTACTACTAGTTGCACCTCGCGGTTTAACCCGTATAAGTCTCAATCCTGTGGGAATATCGGGATGAATAGTATCCTATGTCCTAACCCAAGCCATGGTCTACCCGTGTGCCAAATTTCCTCCAAATTCGATGAGCCGTTTTAGCGTGAAAGCGAAATAAACAAACAAACAAACTTACTTTCGCATTATAGTTAGGATGAATGTAGTTAATAGGTATTGCCAAAACAATTTAAGCAATACTCGACAATTTAAAAAATATTGCTCCACTAATATCTTTACTAACTCAGGCAATAATTGCTGAAAATATTGCCCGTGTAATCGCAGCTTTAACACTTTGACCTTTGGAGCTATACTTAGTTACCCATAGTATGTCGTTGTTCTGCAATGGAAGAAGATTGAAAATGCATATTTAATTTTCGTTTAAAGTGAAGGTTATTTCATTACAGCCTTTTCTGTGAACTATTTTAAGGGGTTTTAGTGCCTCCGGTGTTTTGGGAAACGCAATTGTTTTTGTGATTGCTTGGGTATAGTTTGACCCTTACTCTCGTAGGTAGGTAAATTGTCACGCAATCGTGAATATGGGCCGACTTGTTTCGGATTTAAAAGTAGAACAATCGAGAGCAAGTTCAAAAAAACTTTTATACAAAAAAACAACGACACACGAGATTACTAAGGTGAGGTTTCCAGCTCAAAGAACTATCCACATAGACTCCGAGATACTTAACGGACTCACACCTTGTGAGTTGTGGACAGTCGCATTGTGGAGTGGATAATATACCACGTGAGCAAGTATGAGCTTTAAGCGCCATTGAATCCGGTGGAGGGACGTTGGTGGATAGTAAGGAGAAAGGTAAGTACACTGTTTTTTCAGAATCTGAAGCCTGAAGTTATAACATATACTAGCACTAGTTATAACACTGCAGAAGTTGGAGAACACAGAGATGAGCAACCTCAGCACCCGGTTACCATTTTTGTGTCGTAAAATCTTAATTTTGGAAAGACTTAAAAAGAAAGAAAGTATAAGTATGCGCGAAGTATTAAACAGCGCTTACGTAAGCAAGATCCTCGGAATGGACGAAGATTTGCATGTTAACTCAGTTTTCATAAGTAATAGTTTAGTTTAGTTGAAATAACCCCGCCAACTTTGTTCGGAACGAGCCAACTTGACGATTACTCAGAAATATTTAGAATGTAACGAATAGTTGGAAGAGTTATATTAGTTTTAGGGACAGATGGTAGATACTATTGTAATTTATAGTAGTATTGCAAACATGTAGATAGTGTAATCACTTCCTTACAAGCCAAGTGCAACCCTCTGCGAATTGTTAAGTAAATACCTGTGGTAAACAAAAGTTTGTGTAAAGCTGTTAAATTTAAAAGGGTTAATGATATTTCTTGGCAGCAATAAATAACTTACAAATTGTTAAAGGTGTCCCGGGGGCACAGACTGCGCCCCGCTGACGATTCGCGGAAGAATAAGTTTTTCCACTCAAACTTTATTCGCACCTCAAGTTGTGCCATCTGTCTGCTACTCGCAACTTATATTCTTGCTTCAAATGATTTAGTTTGGGAGTACTCTTTCAGAAAATATTTTCTTTTGTTGCTCGTCAGACGTATGAATGTACAATGGCTGGCTCGACGTCGGTACGTTTTCTATACTGACAATAAGTTCACAGGAGCCGTTTTGAGATTTACACAATCACATTTTACTATTACCTGCTGGGAAAATATATTGTTGTATCTTGTATGAATATCTAATACAAGAATGGTGTAACGTCAAATACCGCGGCTGAATATTGTATATCGAAGATTTTGTTGCACACCGCGTGTGGGTCGTACAAAGACACAGAGACAAAGAACATAAACTAGCATTACGAAACACACAGATTTGCAAGAGATCCCTGACTAAAACATTCTCTGCTATAAAACTATTTCAGTTTCAGTGCACTTGTTGTTTCAATACGAGTTCCATAACAGATCTAAAGCACATAACCTACCTTTCAAAAGCAACTCTCTTATTCCCTCGTAAGTGAAAACAACAAAATGATTCCCCTAAACTTGATACAGACACCAATAAATCTAGCGTCGAGATAAGACTCAATAAAGTTGCCGGTGGCTCGAGCCTGTCATAATTTTAAGAGTGTTCATAAATCCATCAATATTTAAGCTCTCCGACCACAATATTTTTCTTCGCGGTGAACAAGCGGGAGGTGCGTCACACACTGCCACATAAATTCTGATAATCCCTGGCCTGTGCCCATCGTGCTGCTACTTTACTGTATTCATATGTTTGCTTTGCGGGCGGACGCCGCCAAGACTTAATAATTCGAGAGTAATATCGATGTACTCAACGTTTTACCGACGTACGCAAATGTTGTTCACTAAACGCTTTCTAAATTAAATCTTCCCACGTCAAAAACCAAAATAGAAATTGTTTTTCCTTACAGAAGGTTCTTTCTAAAAATAGCTGGTTGTTTATGGTTAAATTAACGGCAAAAGATAATGATGAGGTATTATTTTACGGATTGGGCATTACGACTTTTTTTTGGTTGAAAATCACGGAATTTCCTGGATCTTTATGTATTGTCTAAGACTCTATAAGCCTTTCACAATATTTTCGTGACAGTCTTCTTTTTCTTTTCTACCTTGATTATGGACGGATAATTTTCTCTCTTTTTCATCAAGATTTTCATGTGTAAAACTTACAAGAAAAATATGTTTCGGAAAAATTAAAATATATGAAGATAAAAAGTACCTAATTTTTTTCGGAAACGTGCCGTTTATACATAATGTGAAGCATATAAATATTTGCTATTTCGCCCATGCCCCAGCAACAAATTGCGAATAATCGTCATATGTTATGAAGTGTCGCGGGTGTGTTTGCATTCCGCGGGCGCCGCGCGTCTCCGAACAAATTGTATTAGACGATGCCAATACGTGACCCTAAGAGAAATTCACGCAACAACATGTGTACAACGGCGCCATTTTGGTTTTTTCGATATGAAAATTAGGAGCCCTCCTGCGTGTTTGTCAGTTTTAGCACGAATTCTCTCGAAGGGGAATCTCTTTTTTTCGCTTATGTTGGTATATTATTTACGTACTTACATTTGTGCGTGTCTATGTCAAATGATTTTATGATGAGTTTATTATTTCGTGTGTGTATTATTTAAAATTATAATTTGATTAATTTTAACTGGCAACACATATATTGATATTTTTATTTTAACGAATACCCAAGATTGATTTGATCTGTAAACACATCGATGTGTGCACTTCGCTGAATCTGTGCCAAACTCATCAAATTAGCAGAGGCACAAAGGCAGTTTGCAAAAGAAACTTGGAGTATTTAATGCGTAACAAAAACATTGTTGTAATTGTATTATTCCGAGAAAAACAAATATCTTAAGCGAGCTAGTAAAGCTGACTAGGATAGCATAAATATGTTGAGCGTGGCGGCGGTAGATAGCAGAATATTTATCGCTTACGGTGCCCGCCGTTATTGGACTTGTCTTTTCGTCGTTTAAGGCGCACGGTGATGTGTTTATTCAATTTGCTGCCGTGGGAAATATTGTTACCTGCCTGCCACCGTTTACTGCTGTCGGCTACACTCGTCTCACTGCCTTGGGATAATGTTGGGATGTCGTGAGGAGGCTATGAGGCATCGCTATGAAACAATTTTATGCAATGAAGCAATCCTTACAAGCAATATGTGTTTAAATAAATCAATATTGTAGTTTCTACATGTCAAACTACATAACTGCATATTAGATTTCGGGGAAAGGGGCGTCCTATCCCAATAATTAACAACCTATTTATAAATTGGCAATTCATATTAAAGAAAACACACAATATATCAATCATAGTGACAATATCGCATCCAAAAAACATGAACGTTTAATCAAATCAAACATGTCCAACTAGTTTACAACACGAGAACCATTTACGTAGTGATGAAATATTGAAAAGTATCGATATATCAGTTGGGTGGTATCAACCAAACATTTTCGTTATGGATGCGGTGCATTTGTAAACAATATTCATCGAGTTTTGAGTGCGGACGGACGGACGGACGGATGGATGGACGAGCCCCGCCGCATGTCGCCGTCGGCTGTCTTTAATTTTATATAGACTGTTGTTTGCACACCCGAAATGTTCATTCCCAACGTTACGATTCAATAAATTGGTACATATTCGATGACAAACATTATCTGTCTATGTTAACATACAAATGTTACCTCGCATCGTTTCATCTGCTGACCTGTCGACTATTGTGTAAATGGCAAATTACGATTTATTTATTAAGCCCCAATTTCCTTTTGCAATTATTTAAACACGAGTGTTCAATAATTTTTGTAAAAGCTTACCTCCATTATAGCACAAGTTCTTTTCTTTTCAATAATATCGTTTTCTAAGACGATGATAGACTTAACAATGGGAAAAACTTGCAAAATAAAACGCCGGATTAGTTAGAGGGGATCTAAATATAATCTAAACTTTTACCACTAAAACAAAATTTGTATCCTCAATTCTGGTTTAAACGGGAAACTCCGGAATACAATTCGAAAACTCCTCACATAACGGGGCTTTTAACGAGACCTTTTTCGTGAAGTAACTAAAAACATCCCCCACAATGATCCATTATCTTCACACGAGGACAAGTTAGCGATCTCCTGCCGTCTATTTTCACAAGTAATAACTAAATTTATCGTCAGACTTTCGGTCGTCGTCGTTGAGTCTTCCAATATCAGTGTTAGTTGTGCAGTCGGGTCACGCGCGGCCGGGCGGTTCGGCGGTGGTGGCGTCGCGGGCGGCGGTGGGCGTGCCCGTCGTGACGCTCTGGTCGGCGACGCGTCATTAAAATTAAGCATCATTACTCTTGTAAAGCGAGTCGTGGTGTACCGGAAGGCGGCGGCTTAAGGCTCGTACATACCAGCGCGACTTGTCGCGCGACGCGATCCTGCGATATTATATCCGTAGAACAATTTCTATGAAAACGAGCGCGACACTTCACACAGGAGCGATCTGTAGCGCCGCGACACAGATATATCGCGTCACGTGATGCGATAACATTGCGCCACGCGAATCGCAGCGCGGCATTCAACAAAGAAACTTCCTTTGTTCTTGTCGCGCTGCGATATCGCGGCGATATCGCGTAGCGGGCGCGACGCGACACCAAGAGAGTATAAATGGCGGTGCATTCCGAGCTGAGCTCAGTAGCAGACGATCTTCGTCAGAGGACGAAGGCAGGTCTGTGCGCGTTTGCTGAGCGTGGGGTCCTAGCTTTGATTCCGCGGTCGGTCAACATAACCTAACCTAGGTAGGTAGGTACCTAAACTAGCCCACGCGAGCACGAACGGCGCTTTTTTACGTCCGTGCTAACAGCGGGCTTCGTTCTATTTAACGTTTTATTCCAAAAAGCAATAGGTACAAAAGTGGGGTAGGAAGAAGATAATGCGCCCATAAGTTCACCACATGGAGAAGAAACGGTGAAAATTGAACCTAACCCTGAACCCAGTTCAGCATTAACAGCTTCACGGGTCGATCAATCGTGCTTCGCTTGGCGGGGGTTGTTCCGTGGATGAGTGAAGATCTTTACATAGGCCTCCTCCGTGGCTCGTGGTCCTAACTGTCATTCGTGGATCTTTGATAGTCGTTACGGGTCGTCAGAAGCCCGAAAGTTTGACAACCAGTCAGATAAGCAGTTGCTCCAAGTAAGATTCAGCTGCATCCAGTAAGACTGGAAGCCGACCCCAACATAGTTGGCAAAAGGCTAGGCATACTGATAGACTATTCTAATAAAATCATAAGCAAAATAGTAAATCATTGCAATGTGGTTCTTTTGTCATTGTTTTAAGATATAAATTACGATGTTGACTAACTTTACAAAAAAATAATCATTTCTCCATTTCAAACTAAAAAAATCCTCGTATTTGTCAATCATTCTAATTTATACCTTATTACAATTGAATAAGAATTACATTACACTGACTTATTAATGGTTTTATCGGCGCGCGGCGGTGGCGGTGCGGTCAAAGGCGGCGACGCAGTCAAAGGACTCAAAGGCCGCCGCCGGCTGCCGCCACGCCGCACACACCACTGCTATATGTACCTATCTATATTATTCGCGGATATAGATGTTTCTATATAATATGTGGCCCTCCTGAGCTGATGCAACAAAACCGATGTAGACTGTTAGCTTAATAAATGTACCTATATGTCTAATCGAACGAAAATATTAAATGTAAGTACACACGGCTACATATCAAGCTATACATTTCCAGTATCAGCTGACCGACCTCTCATTGTACGGAAATCACTACGAGATCAGCTTATACTGGAAATGTATAGCTTGATGTTCCTGCGCCCTCGCCACTAATAGACAGAAACGGCATTTACTTTCGATTTCTATCCAGCGGGGGCTTCGTTATTCTATTGCTTGGAGATTAGAAAATTTTATTGGAGATAGGTACCTACTCCTTCCAATGCACCTACTTACCTAAGTACTTTTCAAATTACTACCTATTTCTAGAAAGCTGTAATTTGGCATGGATATATTAATCACGCCGATAATAATTGGTGGGTACCTAACTAAAATAAAATCATTAAAAAAAATGTTTAGCCTTTTACTTCCCAAAAACAAACTTAACATTGTAGTTGAAAAACATGATCCCCCATACATTTCAACTGCAAAATTAAATGTAAGTTTTTACGCACAATATTGAGTAATTTACCATGTTATTTTAAGACCATAGACTTCTTATAGGTTTTCCTGTAATCTATACGTAAGTATAGAACTATTATCTGTATTTTTTTCAAAATTTTAGGCTCGGTAGTTTTGTAAATAAGGGGATTGCAAATGGTCAATTTTCATCTAAGTACCTACCTATTTCATTTGCTAAGACATGCAAATGAACCGAACCGTGTTTCCTTAGCAAATGAAATAGGTACCTACTTAGATGAAAATGACATCCGGTACAATTATTTTTTTTTCCTAAAAATAAACCCCATAGGTACTTGTTCAAAATTAATTAGTGTTTGGGTCACAGAAATTCGTATGTGAACCAAATAACTTAAGGGGCGGGCGGAGCATGCGTTCATAGGTACAAACGTAATAAGTACCAAAATCATTTGTAAATCAAACACATTCTTAAGGTAGTGTGTATTTATTCTGATTGGATTATAGATTAGACGAATTACGAGTATGAGAAAAATAAGTTTTCTATAGAAATTTGAAATTCCTCATATTATTATCTCGTCTTTGTATCAATGTCCATTCAAAATATATATTTGGGAGCCTAGATATTCTGTTTTCTAATCGGAATAAATACTTACTACCTTAAGAATATGTTTGATTTACAAATTATTTTGGAATTATGTTTGTATTAACTACGCATGCTCCGCCGGCCCCTTAATCGATCCAGTAGATTCGGAGCAAATCGGCTGTGACTCACGGATTCCGTTATTTCATTCGGAAGTGCGGAACCCTAAATATGAGGTCTGAATGAATAGGAACCAGTATAGCTAGAACCTATAGTCATATTTTAATTTCAAATTAAGACTATTTAATTAGTTTGATAAGTAAATTAAAAGTAAGTAGGTACCTACCTAGGTTAGTGCCACTAGTGTCAATATAGGTACCTAGCTTACTCATGTGTTGTCAACTTTATGGGTGTGTAAATTAAGATGATTTCAAATTTCCTACCTACTCATAAAAAGGCTCTAAAAACGTATTGCAGTTATTTTTCCAAAATCACATGAATAGGAAAGTAAATAAAAATATTGATTTTTAAATAAATACTTCGTAAAAGCACGACTGAATTCGGAAGTTTCATCATTCGTGCTTGTGTGGTCAAGCTTAGGTACCTACTTAGGTTTGGGTGGGTTAAGTTGACCGACCGGGGAATCGAACCTAGCACCCCACGCTCAGCAAACGCGCACAGACCTGCCTTCATCCTCTGACGAAGATCGTCTGCTACTGAGCTTAGCTCGGAATGCACCGCCATTTATACTCTCTTGGTGTCGCGTCGCGCCAGCTACGCGATATCGCGGCGATTCGCAGAGCGGCATCAACAAAGAAATGTTCCTTTGTTCTTGTCGCGCTGCGATATCGCCGCGATATCGCGTAGCGGGCGCGATTCGCAGCGCGACACCTAAAATAGGAACATTTTGTATGGCGTCGCCGCGATATCGCGGCGATATCGCGTAGCTGGCGCGACGCGACACCAAGAGAGTATAAATGGCGGTGCATTCCGAGCTGAGCTCAGTAGCAGACGATCTTCGTCAGAGGACGAAGGCAGATCTGTGCGCGTTTGCTGAGCGTGGGGTCCTAGTTTCGATTCCCCGGTTGGTCAACATAACCCAACCTAACCTAGGTAGGTAGGTACCTAAACTTGCCCACGCGAGCGGCTTAGTTTTATTTAACGTTTTATTCCAAAAAGTAATAACAGCCTCACGGGTCGATCAATCGTATACTTTGGCGGGGGTTGGTCCGTGGATGAGTGACGATCTTTACATAGGTACCGAGACTCCTCCGTTCCTCGCGTGGTCCCAGCTGTCATTCGTGGATTTTTGACAGTTGTTACGGGTCGTCAGAAGTCTGACAACCCGTCAGATAGGCAGTCGCTCCAAGTAAAGTTCAGCTGCATCCAGTAAGACTGGAAGCTGGTTGGGAAAAGGCTAGGCCATAGAAATATAAAAAACAGATATCTATGGGCTAGGCAGACTGATAGACTATTGTTGACTATTCCAAAGTGAAATAAAATCATAAGCAAAATAGTAAGTCATTGCAATGTGGTTCTTGGGTCATTGCTTTAAGATATAAATTAGAATGTTTGACTAATTTTACAAAAAAATAATCATTTCTCCATTTCAAACTAAAAAGTCCCCGTATATGTCAATCATTCTAATTTATACCTTATTGCAATTCCCTAAGAATTACATTGCACTGACTTAATAATGGTTTCGGCGGCGCGCGGGCTAGGCGGCGTGGTCAAAGAACTAGGTATCTTTTATAGTTGCCGCTCGCTGCAGCCGCCCGCGCCGCGCCCGCGCCGCTCACACCACTGCTATAGGTATCTATATGTTTCTTTCTATCTAGCTAGCCCTCCTGAGCCACACAGCAACGAAACCGACGCCGACGCGGACGTAGACTGTTAGCCTATTGAATTTATATAATAATATGTCTAATCGAAACGATCATGTTCGTTGGTTCGTCGTTTAAACCAAACCTAACAGCAGGTACCTAAACTTGACCACACAAGCATGACGGCGATTCCTGGGCGTTTTATTCCAAAGTGAAATAAAATCATTAGCAAAATACCTAGTAAGTCATTGCAATGTGACTCTTATCTCATTTTTGTAAGGTAATTTAGGATTTTTGACGAAATTTATACCTATGATTTCTCCATTTCTAATAAAGAATGTTCTCGCAAATGTCAATCATTCTAATTAATCCCTTATAGCAATTAATTATATAAGAGTTACATTGCAATGACTTACTAATGGTTTTGGCGGCACGCGGTGAAACCCGATTTGGATGAAAATTGGTGGGGTGGTAGCTTAGAACCAGGAGACGGACATAGGATACTTTTTATCCCGGTAAGGTAGGTAGGGTAGGTAGGTAGGTAGGTAGGGTAGGTAGGTAGGTAAGGTAGGTAGGTAGGTAGGGTAGATAGGTAGGGTAGGTAGGTAGGGTAGGTAGGTAGGTAGGTAGGGTAGGTAGGTAGGTAGGGTATGTAGGTAGGTAGGGTAGGTAGTTAGGTAGGGTAGGTAGGTAGGTAGGTAAGTAGGTAGGTTAGGTAGGTAGGTAGGTAGGGTAGCTAGGTAGGTAGGTAGTTAGGTAGGGTAGGTAGGTAGGTAGGTAAGTAGGTAGGGTAGGTAGGTAGGTAGGTAGGTAGGTAGGGTAGGTAGGTAGGGTATAGGCAACGTAGGTAGGGGTAGGCAGGTAGGTAAGGTAGGTGGGCAGGGTAGGTAGGTAGGCAGGGTAGGTAGGTAGGTAGGTGCGCCGTATATAAGTACCTACTTAGTGCTACCCGTGCGAAGCCTAGCCGGGGCGGACAGCTAGTTGATAATAAAAAAAACCAGGCACGTACAAGTCGGGATTCGGCAATGAGCACGGACGGACAGCGGCGGCGGGCGGCGCGTGGCGGCTTTTAGAGCGCTAGGGCTTCGCTAGCAGTCGAGTGCGTGATATCAGCTGTCTGAGAGTAATTTCGAGTACAACGTCTGAATGCGTACGGCTGTTTAACATTACAAGTCCCCCGTCATTGTCCCAGGACCTCAAGCGCAGTTGTACTTGTGGCCACTAGACCAACGAGGCAGTTTGTAAGTAGTTACCTACTATAATTTTATAATTGGATCACTCATTTATTAGACATAGGTATTCAGTTATTATATCCGAGTATTTCTTAAACATCACGCCTGTAATCCCCTAAGGATTAGACAGAGCTATAGGTACCTATTATAGTACACCCTAGGTTAGTTCCACTTCCAATATAGGTACCTACCTACTCGTATGTTGTTGATTTTAAAATGATTCGAAAGTTCATACCTACCTACTCATAAAAACGTTTTGCAGCCGAAAGTACACCTAACATGTTGAAATTAAGTTATTTTTCCGAAATAACATAAATAGGAAAGTAAATAAAAATCTTGATTTTGAAATAAATACTTCGTAAAAACACGACCGAATTCGGAAGTTTAGTCATTCGTGCTTGTGGTCAAGCTTAGGTACCTACTTAGGTATGAAGGTGGGTTATGTTAATCGACTGGCGAATCGAACCTAGGACCGCACGCTCAGCAAACGCGCACAGACCAGCCTTCGTCCTCTGACGAAGATCGTCTACTACTGAACTCACCTCTTTTTTTTTTTTTTTTTTTTTTTTTTATTTTTTTTTTTTTTTTTTTTTTTAACTATGGCATCTCGCAGGTATACCACTAAGGTATTTACTGCTTAACCGAACAATCCTGTGGCTGCCTTAAGCACTACACTCAAAGCCTCCAGCCAGGAGCAACTATTCTACATTAAAATTAGGCGAACGCTCGCTAAGGGCACCCCCTGTGGGGTACGAACCTCGGCTTAGGGCGTCGCTGAGGGGGGGACAGCAAGATGGGACAGGCTGGATCACTGATATATTATTATTAGACGGGGAATTTAAAGCTACGCGCTCAGCTGCGGCGCGGGCTGGCGCTTCATCGGACAAGGGTCGGGGGGGAGTATTATTTACTCGTGAGGGTCGCGCGCGCGGAGGACCTCGGCGGCGAGGTCGGTACGACGGGTGTCGGGTGTGTTTGTGCACTGTACTGGTGGCCCTATTGCTCTCCTGGAGGAGAGTGGTTGGATCATCTGGATCGGAGAGGACATGCCTAGGACGGCGAAATCGACTAATGCGGGAGGGGGTATAATTGGCCGCTTCAACAACCAGAGGGTTGCGGTGATTGGCGGCGGTATCAAAATGACGCTTTGCAATGCGTTTTAGGAACTGATGGATAGTGGGGATTTTGAGATCTAAGTGGAGGTTAATATTCCTGACATACCAGGGAGCGCCCGTGGCTCTTCTAAGGAATCTGTTCTGGATCACCTGCATCTTATGGATGTTTCTGGGGGATGTGTGTGCAAAGACTACACCCGCATAGGTCATGATGGGGCGGATGCACGCTGTGTAGATGCGCAATTTGCACTTGAGTGACAATTTGCTGCGTGCATTAACGATGTAATAGAGTCTACTGAGAGCGAAGGCGGCCCGCGAGCGAACCGACCTTATGTGCTCTGTAAAGTTGAGGTAATGATCGAGGATGACTCCCAAGTACTTGGCTTGCTTCTCCCAGGGGATAGGCTTGCCTAACAAGGTGAGTGGTCGGGGAATGTGAGGGGGTCTAGATCGCGGTTTTATAAATAAAACCGCCTGACTTTTGTCGGGGTTCACCTCGATTCTCCATTTCTTAAACCAGGCGCCAAGGTTATTGACAGCCCGTTGTAAGAGAAGGTGGATCTGAGTCTGCGACCGTCCCCTGCAATATATGGCCGTGTCATCTGCGAACAGAGCCAACTGCGCCGTATTGCTTTTGGGGATGTCGCTTGTGAAGAGCGAGAACATGAGCGGGGCGAGCACGGAGCCTTGAGGGACTTCGGCGCGGATTTGGCGGGGAGAGGATAGGGCTCCCTCGATGCGATAGCGGAAAGTACGATTCGACAAGTAGTCCCGTAAGATGAGCACGAGACGATCGGGCACTCCGAGTTTGTAGAGCTTAAAGATTAAGCCGTTGTGCCAGACCTTGTCGAATGCTTTCGCTATGTCGAAGAAGACCGCACCTGTCGACATGCCACGGTAGAAGCCGCCGCCGATGAATTCGACGATACGGTGGACCTGATGCACGCTAGAGTGCTGGGCTCTAAAGCCGAACTGTTCGTTGGGGATGAGGCCTTTGGTTTCAGCGTAGTCCCTGAGACGCTTATAAATAAGCCTCTCATAGATTTTGCCTAATACCTTGAGCAGACTGATGGGGCGGTAGCTGGAGGGTTCGGTTTTGGGCTTGCCAGGCTTTGGGATACCTATCACTATGGCTTCTTTCCACGCTTGGGGGAAGATATTGTTGCTTAGAGCACCATTGAAGATGGTGGTCAGTAGCATAATAAGGTGGGCGGGGAAGAGTTGGATCACCCTATTGGTGATTCCATCTGAGCCGGGGGCTTTACGGATGTGGAGACCTTTGATGATGTCATGCACTTCGTCTGGAGTGACGGGAGGCAGAGGACTTTCGGGGTCTTCGACGGGGGGCAGAGAAGCTTTACGTTCGACTTCAGCGTCTACCTCTGAGAGGTGAGCTTGGTCTACTGGTAGGGAGCTGGGAGAGCATTGAGCCTCGAGACTGTCGGCTAGGCATTCCGCTTTGTCGATGTCGTCGAAGGCTATGGTTTTGTCGGGGCGTACTAGGGGGGGCATGGCAGCTATCTGCTTGGATTTGAGTTTACGCTGGAGTTCCCAGAAGGCCTGATGGGTGGGCTGTAACTCGCTCAGCATCTTATCCCAGCTCGCGTCACGCAGCTCCGCCATGCGTGTCTTTACAGATCTCTGCAAGTAGCGCATGTGGGCTTTGTTGGCGGGACAGGGAAAGTTGCTGTATGCACGGGTGGCCGCGTTCTTCTCGGTCAACAGAGCACGCGCATCGTCCGGGAGTTTCAAGTAGCGGTTATCCGCTTCAGGAACCTCCCTTGAGCTGTCGTTCAGGACGGTTTGCACATGGTCAGTGAGCGAGTCGATTGCAGCCGTCGTGTCCGCGATTGAATCGAAAACGTTTGGGATGGAGTCCAATTGGGGGGACGTGTTGGTTTTCAGCTTATCGCCTACTTGCCTCCAGTCCGTCACCCTTTTGGTGGCTGGGGGTTGGTTGGGGTCAGAGGGACCTATGCGGGGAGCCAGTCGTATGACTACTGGTCGGTGGTCCGAGGTAAGCTCGTGAACCGTTTCTATTGAGTCTAATCTTAGGTTGACGTTCTTAAGGAGCGCCACGTCAAGAATGTCGGGGGCATGATTAATTTGGTGGGGATAGTGGGTTGGAGTCATCGGAGCGATGACGTCAAAGTTTTGAGCGAAGGAGAGATTGTACAATTTGTGCCCTCTGAAGTTGGTAAGGGAGCTATTCCAGGAGGGATGTTTAGCGTTGAGATCGCCTGCTATGATAACAGAGTCACTCATGCCAAATAGGATTTCTAGGTCGTCCGCGATGGGTTGGAATCCCCCTGTGTGGTTGGGAGAGATGTAGGCCGATACTACGGTGACCGGCTGATGGCCAGTCATAGCTAGTCGGCAGATGGAGACTTCTAATTGTGCTAGCGGGGGAGGGTCAATAGGGATGCAGTACAGATCCTTTTTATAATAAATTAGTGTGCCGCCCAAGTGGGCATGCGACCTATCGTTGCGGATTACACGGTAATTTGCAATGGCTGGATTACGGTGATTGGGTTTTAGGAAGGTTTCCTGTAAGAGGAATAAGTCAATTCGATGATCACGGAGGAACTCCGATATTTCATCTCGTTGACCATGGATGCCGTTTGCGTTGAAGACGCCGAGGTTGAGGGATCTGGGTTTGAATCTACTTAAGGCCGTGTTATTCATGATGATGAGATAACAGAGAGGGCTTGGGTGATGTCCTGGTTCGCGACTAATACGGCCAGGAGAGATTGGATGTCGCCGCTTTGCTTAGCGGCGACGATATCGCTTGCCATCTGAGCCGCCCGGGGCGTGCTGAATATGGCGAAGGCGCTGGCAATGATGTTGATGTTTTGCGCAGCGATATTATAATTGATTGCGGGGTGCGGTGCTTGAGGAGCACGTACGGGTTTCGAGGCGGGCGCTATGGGTGCGGGGGGAGCGTAAGGCGTGGTAGGCGCGGAGGGCGCGGGGGGCGCGGCGGGCGCGGTGGGCGCGACGGGCGCGGTGGGTGGGGTGGCCGCTGAGGGCTGAGGGACACGGTTACGCGGATCCATGAGAGAGTACATGGGGGTTTGAGGGAGCGGGGGCCTCGCGGTGGCCATGGCTGGAAAAGCCTGCTGGTGGTGGAGTTGAGTCCAGGGGCTAGGTCTTTGAGGACTTAGCCGCTGGGGGATTTGGGAGGAGGGAATGAGGAATTCCCTCTGTTTTGTCTGCCGAGCGTCGAGACGCTGGGTCAGTTTGCCTGGGTTTGACTTTGGTGCCTTGGGGCATCCGCGGTAATTGGCAGTATGCCCTATATTCCCGCATAGCACGCAGCTAGGTGGGCTATCGCAGAGATTGCGATCTTTTGGCCGTGAGCAGTCCGAAGTGCCGTGGTCGCCCAGGCACTTGACGCACCTGGGTTTGGCATGGCAGTTCTTCTGCGCATGGCCGTACAGCTGGCAATTATGGCATTGCCCTATGGCGCTGTTTTTCCAGGGCTTCTCGATGGTGAAGCCCATTAGGTTGCAGATCGTCTTGACATTGAAAATGGGGTGATGCCCCTCGGTCGGGGAGCACACGACTAAAATCATGTCGTATGCTTCTCTACCGCGCGAACGGTGCATGCGGTGCACTTCATCGACTGGAATCCTTTGCGACTGAAGGTCTGCTAGGATGTCGGATGGGTGAACTCACCTCGGAATGGACCGCCATTTATACTCGCAGAGTGGCGGCATCAACAAAGGGTCATTCCTTTGTCGGTGTCGCGCTGCGAATCGCGCGCGATATCGCGGTAGTGTGAAAGGTGTTGCGTGGCGATAATATCGCAGAATCGCCACGCGACACGTCGCGCGACAAGTCGCGCTTGTATGTACGAGCCTTTATTGGGAAGTTTGTCGCCTCCTGACGGCTGCTAATCCTCCGCTTTATTGCTGTTCTAACAAATGATTCCCCGCTGGCGAGCGACGTGACGCCCCGAGATGTGTCACACGTCGCTTCACACCCACATGCTAATATAGAGCCTCCCTTAACAAATTAACTTGCCCTCCGTTTTATTTTATTTTGTACTGAAACTGCGGAATGTAAACATAGACATAAGTATGTAGAGGCCTCCCTACATACACTTACAGAGTAAGATAATAAAAATAATGTATCCGAGAGCAACACATCACGGAACACGTTTTAGTTCAGTCTGAACATCGAGAAAAGTCAAAGAAAAATTCCGCCATAAAAAGTATACCCGTAAAAACTTCAGCCGGTGCGGTGTTGGCTTTGAGGTGAATAAAGTGAAAGTATAAATATTCATTCAAAGAAAGAAGCCACGCACAGTAAATATAAACTTTTATTTCAGTTCACCATTAGTAAAGCGACGGGAGACGCATTGAAAATTCGACTCGCGACTTCTAATTAGAGAGGACACGGCGTCCTTTCTTCCCGAGTTCCTTTATTAATGGAAAAGTCCGTTCCAATTGATTTCATATTTAACATCCTTTTCTGTCTAAGCTGCTTAAAATACAATGGAAAGTTGGAAACTGGTTATTGTGTACATCTACTTGACTGAATCTTCAATAATTTAATGATGTTTCTTGGTGGCGAAATATAGTATAGGTATAGTGGACAGTTCGCGTACTGAATTACATTTGGAATGCGTCGTGTAGCACATGAATTACGCATGAGAGCGGCCAATGAGCGCAATGTACCGTAACGCGTAAGTCTCAGCTGAATAACACGATACATTTTAAACTCAGGTTCAAAGCGTCGCTACAAATATGTTGTTTTTCTGCGATGAACGTTTGACAGGTCAATAGTGTGTGGTATTGTTCCAATTTCAGAGCGTGTATCGATATATGGGTTTTTTTTTTTTTCTCATAAAAGTATAACGTATTAATTGGAATTTCTCACAAAAGGGTAGGTCGAGACAAAGGCCCCCGCTGCGCCGCGGTGCCGTGCCGCTGTGCCCATCCCGTGCCGGTGACGTGCGGTATCATCGCTAGCGTGTGCGGATTTCATTTGCCCTATAGTTCCTAGGAAGCTGCGATGAGATTTTTGCATTTAAGTAGAAAGTACTTCTAGGAAAATAAATTGGAATTGTGACGGTAAACAATAGGAAACTTAATTTTAAAAAACGACTTCCTAAATAAACACTACAAAGTGAGAAATAACTTTAGTTTCAGAAGTCGGTGTCTTTGGTTTTGTATTTTCGTTTTTTGCCACCAACTTCCGAAATTAAAGTAATTTTTCAGTTTGTAGTATTTTTTTGTCCTCGGTTTTTTTTTCACTTTTTAGTTGTGGTACTTACCTTACATAAATTCGTATACCACTATTTTCTTTGTAAATAACAGTGACAGGGAGTTTTTATAACATCATAAACATACACTAAATGGAAAAAATGCGTACTATTGTAAATATGGGATATGGGTCACAGCGGAAGTTTGTTCTTTCAAATGAAAAATCAACTGACGACAATATCGATGAACATACATAAAAAATATACAGACCAATTTAAAACCTATTTTATGAAGTCAGTTAAAAAAATACACACTACCTATTAATTTGTTGATCAGGAAAAATAATCTTAAAGTTCATCCCATTATGAATCTACGTCTAATAAATCTACGCTTCCCTGGAGTCTCAATTCCTTTAAAGGTTTTTCCAATTTTCTCATATACTCGTAGCTTCGCCTCTGCAGCGAAAATAACTTAAAAAAAACGACACAAGCCCCAACTTGCGGAGAGGGCGGATGTCGGGAATTTCCAAAAATTTCCTTGTATAAAGGCAACAATATCGGTTATGAAGGTCAACTGTATAAAGTAAATTTATTCTGTTCGGTGTATTGGCTCATATAACTGGTGATCTCCGCGGCGACAGCGGTGGAATGATAACGGTCTAATTTTGGAGGCTCCGGTTCTATTCCTTATACGACCTAAATTACATTGCGGCCTCGCGTTCGCCCTGAAAGGTTTTATTCATAAATCTGCTGAAACGTTTCATAAAGTCTCGGAAAAATGTTCGCTTTTGATGGTTATTTAAAATAAACTTTTTACCTTTCGCGTCTGCTATTAAAGTTCGCTTATAATTCAGTAAAGTTCTCTTTCAAGAATCGAGTCTATCTAACACTGAAGTTGGTTCACAAATATTCTGTGTAAACGGTAAGCGCTTTTAAGCTGGTATTTATTCGCAACTGATTACAAATAAAATACCCACTAAGCTCATCAAAGATCTAAAACGATTAACGATATAATATAATTTTGGCTTGGTTTTAATTAAATTCCTTGGCGAAATTAAAGTTGAAAGTCAATCAACGTGTAAAAGAGAATTCAAAGAAGGTTTATCGTTGCTATCTGAGTGACGCGGCTGGGGCGCGGGGTGATGGGATCGCCAAACATTGACTGTGCTAATAGGTTGAGCTAACGCCATCCGATTTGCCTAATGAGGAGCGATTCGACTCGCCGCCTAACTCCACACAGGAACATTATGCAAACTTGTGTTTAACTTCTATATCAGCTCCCGACTTGATCACAATACAACAATTGTTTAAAGATATGATAACTAACACGTGCTGAGCGAGTATTATGGAGATTGCTTGCTAAGGGAAGTTCACGTTATTACAGTAGATAACTTTGAAGTGCTGCTGCAGTCATTAGGATTAGTGGAGGAAGATTAAGATTAGTGGCACCTACCTACATATAGGTACCTTCTTATGATGTCTTAGATAGAATGGAGTTTTGCAAAGTGGCATTTTCTAAGAATAGATCAGTCGGTCTCTTTCCGTGTATATTTTAGAGGTGGCTGGCTATTGTCTAGCTTGTGGATCAGCTTCCAACTTGCGCATGCATTATTCTGAAGCCTCCGTTTCCTTCAAAATAGAATGCAGACAGTTCTGTCCATATTAAGAATCGGGCTGGTTTATTTTCTACAGGGCCAGTTGATTTTGAGCTGTTAAGTTTTGAGTGGTCTAAAATTATGAATGCTCCTATCCTTATACGTCACTAATATTTTAAATAGATGCAACTTGTAGTTTAAACCATGACCGACACAAACTAGAAAAGATTTAAAATAAGCATTTAGTAGTCTGATCGTTCGAGTCACATTGCTACAACCTTGTTCATAGAATTATACTATGCTAGTGAGTCGATGTTTGGTGATGTGCCATAGAGACACCAGACAATTGCGCTGAGTAACTATATTTTATCCTTTTTATATCATCCTCCCCCTTTATAGCGTGTACTCCTACAGATTAATGTAAAGATATATTTTGTTTACTGAATGTATGAAGTAACTATCTACTTACATAGTTCACAACGCACATAACATTAGTTTTTAGCTTACAACACATAAATTGTTACGGCTGTACAATATATTTCGAAACTCTTGCTCCTTTAAATTCTTCATACCAGCTATATTAGACGCAAACAATAACATTTAAAACTTCCTAGAAATAATACTTCAGCAAAAAACTTTCTTGTTTTATTGTGTACTTAGGTTGTATGTTTTCCTTTTTGTAAATAAATGTTCTGCTAAGAGTTAAAGTTCGGTACTTTCCGTTAGCTTGAAACTGAGGGAAAAGGTTAACATACGGGTTGAAGAAACATGGTTAAAATAAGAAAATATTAGTCATCGATGGCCGTCGTCGTCGTGGCCTCGCCGAAGTCCGTCGGCATATATTGGAAGTAGACTTCGCCTCAATACTTTCCCAGCTAATGAATTCCGAAGGCGCCTCGGTTCGTTAAAAATAATACAAAACTCTGTTCCCACTTAGTTCCAAAGTTCCACCAGGGTAGTTCCAGTCACCGAACATTAATCTAGTTATAATTCCAAAAGCTCGCCTTTTTACTTCACGAACTTCCAAAAAGTGTACCTCTTAACTGTCACTTTTTTAACTTTTCTTATTTATTGTACGTTTCTTTTTTAAAGTTACGGTGTTAAGTTACCGTTACATTATTGCTTCGAACACTAACTTTGGTTACGAATTTAGAGCCGGGATTTCGTGAATCAAATTAATGTCTTGACACCGACGCGTAACTTATTGTGGACAATTTATTTACGCGTAAAGGAAAGTTTATTAATAAATATACATTTTATGGTGACATGCTTTATTTTTATGGAAAGACGAACTTAACAGGCATAGGTAAGCACAGTGCTTCAATAAACTCACGGCTAATGAAATAAACTATTAAAGTTCTATAAAGCGTTTTTCCGGAACGTTGCCAGTAGGTACTATTTTCCTACACAAAATTTGCTTAGCAATTTATTTGTAATGGCAGGATTAGAAACCAATTTCCAAACGCTTAATGCAGTATTCTTCTAAAACAATCTCACATTCCAAAACTTTACCCAAAATAATGCAACAATTCCATATCATGCATCTGACATATTCAATTTATTTCGCTGTTTCAAGCAAGACTACATCGAAAACAATTCGAGAATCGATCTGGTTATTCTGAAGCAAATCACTATACGTGTACACTGGACCATTGTGTTAAGTCACCCAGCACCCTAATTGCAAAACACATTTTCAATCACAATCCGAAAGCTTTGAAGGAAATTGCTAATACATTGCCTCATGAGATTGAAAAACTCGTCTACTCGACAACGTGAATAACGCAATGAATGTTGTTGAACTGTCAATTACACAATTCCCCTGCAGGGGTTGTGAGACCAGGCAGGTCCTTACAAGGTCCTGTAAGTATAAAGTATAAAGGTCCACATAACTGGTCCGTCGACGGGTTCCATAGTCACGTTTTGCCTTATCGTACCTTCCGAAAACACTCGCTTTACGTCTCTGAATCAATATACAAGCATTCACTCGGATCGGATTGCTACCCCTGAATTGAGGGCGATCGAGTTCGGGGATATTGTTTATTTGGCCATAAATATTAGCTATTATGGGAGTTAAGTGGCGATTATCAATTCTTTAAGACGAGTTGAGAACGCGACGAGTGTTGTAACAGTTCGCAAAGAATGTTTGAAGTTTTGTTGTTTTTTTTTTTAAAATTAAAATATAGGTATATAGAGACAAGGGTCTTCTTCTTTAAGTATGTTTAGTGACTAACCTGATGTCAGAGTTTTAAGGCCACCTATGGCCTCTGACTTGGCTTCCATGACAACGTCTAGAAATATCTCTCAGGCATGCCGGTTTCCTCACGATGTTTTCCTTCACCGTTTTTGAAGCAAGTGATAATATACATTACGCACATGAATCCGAAAAGTCAGAGGTTTTGTGCTCGAACTCATAACCTATGACTTGGCCATCCAACGGGCACACCACTAGGCACTAAGGTGATGAATGCGTATCTATTTTTTTTAAACTTAACTAATAACGAATAACAATAGCCAGGGGAGAAAATCAAAACATCGGAACACCCGATTCTCCGGGCCCAGTCTACCAGAGGAGCGCCTATCTTCTTCGCCTAAATCGAATGAACACAAAATTAGCATTTTATCTGAAGTTATTAGTATCCACGTTAAATGGCATTGTCCCCCCCGTCCCCTGCCCATCGCCCCCTGTCCCCTGTCCAGAGTGTTCTCGGGATCGCTGATTGAATCGCACCGATTATGACGTTAATCTGTTCAATGCAAATTGGACAAGCTAGTCATTTACATCCCTTTATCAGAATTCGGCGTTAAAATATTCAAATATTTATTGTTTTGCTAGACAGCCGTACCTCTCTCGGCTTTGTCGCACGATTGTCGGATGAGTCGATAAGTTGGAACGTCACTAGACTTGGAATAAGATTTTCGTTTGTTTACCTATTGGTTCGATAAATGAGGGATTAAACTTAATATTGGACTATCTTTTTGACTTTGTAAAGGATCAAGATTGAGGCTTACATTTTAAAGTATAATGTAAAAAGTGGGGGGGGGGGGGGATAATTATAGGGCATCAAAAAATTCTTCCGCATCGCTGTCAACAGGAAAATGTAAAATATATATATTTAAAGTATAAAGTAAAATGTTCTAAACTGTATAATGACAGATACCTAGTACAAATGCACCTTGCTAAATAAGGTTCTTTCAAAATAACGCTTTGACCAGTCTAGATTGCATGATTTTGGAAATCTATAATCAAGTTTTCTGCTTTCAAATATAATGTTAGCTATTGGCGGCCCAGGATTTCCGCCTAGGCCTAGAAAGCCCCTGCCTTGGGGCCCAGCCAGCCTAAGGGACCCACCCAGCTACTCCCGATCAAAAAGTAGCTTGCCTGACTGATGGCGGGCGGACAGGGCCGGATTTACCGCGTAGCAGGTGTAGCATATGCTACAGGCCCCACGCTCATATCATGTTGGGTAACTATGCCATCCGTAGGACCTATGGAATATTATCTATCAATAGTCAAAAAAAACCTGACCTCTCCGAGGTGGGAGACATTTTTTTTTGCAACCAATATTAATTGTCCTTATTACTTTCACAAACCTGGGGTTCATCACCACCATTATAATTACACACAGAGAAATCCCATTAAAATGTACTCTAAATGAACTAAATCCTATTAAAGAAAGACAAGAAACAGTAACTGTCTTGTAACGAAACTAATTTCAAGACGTTTCTACCATTATCACGGTAACGAAACATAAAATACACGCGTGGCGCACACAAGTGTACTAAAGCTATTCTTAACACCACTTCTAACTACAATTTGTTTACTATAATGGAATGGTTGGATATTTCTTGTACTATAGTCCGTTTTAATCCACCAGCCACTTGTAAAAACAAGATGGAAGTTTTTCAATTTTGTATTGGGAAAGTTGTGTACGTTGGTAATAAATGCAATAATTTCTTAACAACACTTCTAACAATAATTGGTTTACTATAATGGAATGGTTGGTTATTTCTTGTATTACAGTCTATTTTTATCGACTAGCCACGTATAAAAACAACAAGGAAGTTTTTCAATTTTGTATTTTCTTTGTTTGTACTGGCGAAATTGGGTAAGTTCGTCATAAATGCAATAATTTGGAACATTTTGTTTCTCTTTTAAAAAAACACTTTCGTGGTGTTCTCATATCGAGTACTTATCTAAGTATCTAGAGATCAAGGATTGTTCTGTTCATTAATAAAATGTGAAACTGTAAAAGCGCTGTGTTAAAAGAGTAAGACCAGGTTAAAAAAAAAACATTTGAAAAACAAATATCCGACTGCAAAAAACACATAACAGAAAAGAAAAAAACAAGCATTATAAGTGTTCTTTTGCAATCAGGTTTTTATTTTTTTATATTATTCATATTTTTTTAGACTTTTTAGTGTTCCCGGCACACTTATGAACAAATACCTACTGCTCCCGAAACAAACATGGCCCATTTACGCTACTATACGCTATCAAAAACTTTTTAAACCAATTCATTATTCCTTATTAAATTAAATATATTTCTATATTTCCCTTTTAATTTATTTATTTGATACCCTACTCGATAGGTTTGGTATTTTTTTTATTATTAACGTATTAATATTTCGCGCCAATAATACGCCATTTTTTTTCAAACACTTGTCTAAGGCTATTTGGGTTTTTAAGACGAATATATCGATACCTTAACTGTCGAAAACCATCAAGCCGTTTGGAAGATCTTCCAAATGGCTGGATGGATTTCGTATCTATACGAGGTAATAAATAAATTTACAAACAAATATACATACAAGATACGCGCGAAAAACATAACCCTTGCTTGGCACTCGGGTAAAAATACCTAGATAATAGTATAAAAAAAAAACAATACATAGGTTTGCTGGAGTCTTTCCTTGAAAACTGTCTATTGTATAAACAAGCTGTGTTTTCTCTTAATTACTATATAATTTTCTAGTTTCATAATAATATGTGTGTTCCTTTTCTTTTAATTTTACCGTAATGTGCCGCAGAGTACCTGAAAATGTTTACAAATTACAAAAACAAGAAAATACAACGAACCAGGGGGCCAACCACCACCTCTTTTAGCAGTATTATTTTGATATTACTTCAGTGCGAGAAAGAAGTGGAGCTATACAGGACGTCTAGCTCCATCTCTTTCCCACGCTCAAGTAAGACTACTGCTAAAGATAAGTACTATTATAAAACTACCTGACAGTTGTAACTAAAGCGGAACAATAAGCTGCTAATATATGTCCTAAGTTTTCTCTATATAACTCGTATGAAACTATTGTATGTGCAATTTCAACTACAATACCAGGAATATAGAGTTGTCATTGTTTTAGCAGTATTTTGAAACATTGACATAACAAAGAGGCGTGCAAGTTAGCCCACTTTTCATGTACATACCTATAATGACATTTATGATGATTATTTAGTATACCCTGTATCCAACTACTGAGGATTCCACCAAAGAGGAGATGTGTGGAGATGTCCGAAGCGGAGACGAGAAAATATGTTTTTCAGCTAGAGTGTCAACCAAAGCTGTGCGGAGATGCGTACTGGCTAGACTGGAGCGGAGATGTGTACTGGCTAGAGTGGAACTGAGTTGCGTGCGGGGAGCATTAGATGTCGAGATGAACCACATCTCTTCTCATCTCCGCTGCGCGCCGTCGGCATCTTGCGATGCACAACTCACATCTCCGCTTTGCACCGCTGCCCAGCTCAATCTCGGCGAGGCACAAGCTCACATATCCACTTCGATCTCGCCATACAAATATGATACATCTCCGCTCAGTGGTATCCACTGAAGCTGAATGGAGACGGATGTTTGTATAGAATAACGAAATTCTATTGATTGTTTAAAACACTTCTCCTCTCCTCTCGTCCCGTCTCCGCTTCGACGGAGTCCGAGACTATAAGCCAGTCGGTCTATTCCGCAAAATGTAAACTTAGGTGAATTGAGCTGAGGACACGGTGGAGCATACGGTGGAGGTATGCCCGGCTTGGGCAGAGCACCGCCGTGTCCTCGTGGAGGCGATCGGTGGCGGGGATCTCTCGCGTCCGGCCCTGGTCCAGGCCATGGTACGGAGCGAGAGGGCATGGGAGGCCGTCACCTCCTTCTGCGAAGCAGTAATGCTCGCGAAGGAGGAGGCGGAGCGCGTGAGGGAGAGGCAAATTTCGCGCCCTCACGCCCCTAGCCGCCGCAGGAGGAGACGCCCTAGGCGTCGGGAATAGATTGCCGATTCCCGGCCACCGTAGGCGCGGGCTTGCGGACGGTGAGCAATGGGTAGCTCGCCGTCCGGTAAGGACCAAGCCCGGGTCGACGGCGCGTTGTGTTCCACGCGCGCCTTAAAGAGATGTCAGCGAATGAAGGGGTCCGATGAGACCATTGCCTGCCGGAGTTGCGGGAAAGTCCGAAAGGGATACCGTGGCCCCCTGGCATTGCACAGGCAAGAGAAGGAACACGGGTGGGTTTTAGTCAGTAAGAGTCTGACACGCCCTCCCGCTCCACCCAGAGCGGGAGGAGTCATTTAATAATTTCCCACCCAAAAAAAAAAAAAAAAGTTGAATTGAGCTATCATTCACCTAAGTTTTCACGGTGAGATTTATACAAAATAGGTAGGCTGTTCTCTGTTACTCCAGTACAAAATGGCCCCTATGCTGTTTGTTTCTCCCTAGACTCATAATGTCACATCGCCAATATGCAGCTGGTCTGCCCATCATATTTTTACCTCTTGGCTACCAATCCACCTTCAGCTTTCAACATCTTTATTTTTATTCAACTACAAGGTAAGACACCTTAAACTATAACCATGTAGATACTTTACTAACTTTAATCATTTAATCAATTATTATTTAATCCAGTACATAAATAGTGGTCTATTTAATAACATTAAATAGCATCATCTGTAGGTATTATACTTATGTTAGTTAACAAAACACGTACCTTGTAACCAGCACCCTTACTAAGTTATGAAATCTTGTATTAAGGGCAGTGGTACAACAAGCCCATACATACTGCAGTTCTAAAAAATGTTTGCAGGCAGAAAAAGAGTAAAAAAAAAAGTTGTGGCAGAAATCAGAAATTGCATTATTGCAATCTATTCATTTGAAATTCGAATTATTTGTGTTTGGTTGCGAGTGTGTGTGTGTATGTGTGCTACTTGATTGATGATGATCATCCTCATCATCATCGCTGACAGCCTTGTTCCACCCACTGCTGACTATAAGCCTCCTCCCACTTGTGGCATGCTTCCCTGGTCTGTGCGAGTCTCAACCACGTTTCGCTCGCGATCTTCTGAATGTCATACACCCATCTTTTTTTTTTGGGTGGGAAATCATCCAATGACTTCTCCCGCTCTGGGCGGAGCGGGAGGGCGTGTCAGACTCCTACTGACTAAATCTCACCCGTGTTCCTTCAGTTGCCTGTGCAATGCCAGGGGCCACGGTATCCCTTTCGGACTTTCCCGCAACCTCGGCAGGCATCGGTCCCATCGGACCCCTTCACCCGCTGACATCTCTTTGAGGCGCGACTGGAACACAACGCGCCGTCGAGCCGGGCCTGGGTCCTTACCGGACGGCGAGCTACCCATTGCTCACCGTCCGCAAGCCCGCGCCTACGTTGGCCGGGAATCGGCAATTGATTACCAACGCCCAGGGCGTCTCCTCCTGCTTTGGCTAGGGGCGTGAGGGCGCAAAATTTGCCTCTCCCTCACGCGTTCCGCCTCCTCCTTCGCGAACATTACTGCTTCGCAGAAGTAGGTGACGGCCTCCCATGCCCTCTCACTCCATACCATGGCCTGGACCAGGGCCGGACGCGAGAGATCCCCGCCACCCATCTGGATTGATGATAGGTACTCGATATAGCGTCCCGATTTTTTTTATTAAGATTTGTGTTCTAATTATTTTCTTTTACCTACCTCTATATCTTTTTAATCCTGGTTCAAAGAGTACGTAAAGAATAATCCGTCGCTCAAATGTCGCTAGTTGGCCTGGTCCGTTAAGCCGCGTCAGTCGAATGACGTCATCCGACACACGGGCACCATCGCACCATAGCACCCCATGACACACTGTATGTAGGTAGGTACAGGTAATCCTGCTGCATTTGGATAGCACAGGGGAAGCATAAGTCTAAGTAATATATACAAAATCGTCAGTACTGCTTTAATTGTAAAAAGTGTCTAATGTCGTAAGTAGGAATTTTTTTAAAGATTTCATCTTCTTTTACATGAAATCATCCCCAAGTCTGCTCTGGTCTACCTACGGTCTTCTAATGGTCTCACTGTCACTATCGCCCAATTTTCACAAGCCCCCAAGTGTAAAAGTTACAACACATTTTAGTCAAAACAAAAAAAAAACACCTCACCTCTCCATTTAAAATATCCCGAAGTTAATAAAAGAAGAATAAATAAGGTGGTGTGTTCACAAATCTGCGCATTCTTTCATTCTATCGGCACATTCAAGGTAACAAATCGGCGCCGTCTGAAGTGGCTACGGGTTAATGAGCGAGTATTTGAGAACGTCTGAAAAGATTAAATGCACGCTGTAATTCAAGAGGAGTGATTGCAGCCTCCCCCACGTATTAGATCGCTGACTTCGATATTTGAATAACTGTAGGTAGATCCTCCCAGATGTCTAATAAGAGCTTAATTATGAGTTATGCCGGTTTCGGAGTCAGTCGATCGTGTCATTGGAGATAATAGTGTAAGTCTCGTTTTAAACTTTTCCTTTTAAAAGGTTTAATTTGGTCTTTGTTTAACGCGTTTTAGATTCATTTGAGGAAACGCGCTGTAGTCTTTCTACCTAATTGGGAATATAAATTATAAACATTCATAGATTTCGATTCAATCATTGTGCGTTGAATAGTGTAGTTTTATCATGCCTTTCCTAGTCCACATGCGTTCTTAATGGGTTTATGATAGAACAGCGAACTCCCTTCATTATGGCAGCATTGTCTGTCCTTCAATATCTATCTATTGACCGTCGCCCAAGCCATTTATATAGCAAACAGCTTCTCAAATATCAATCCTTTCCTTTTATGTCTTATACTCTGAATCAGCAATTTACCTATTCAATACTACTATTCATTTGTAGCTATAAATTCGTAGATACATACCTGCTATACATAGGTATTCAAGCTATCGAACAAACGTTACACATGAACCCAATTACGGGTTCGCGAACTATTCAATAACTCACTAAGTCGATTCATAGCAGGGAGCTTTAAATTATTTAAAGAAATTTCAGAATTTAAAACTTCCTCTTCGTTTCTAGAGGAGTGATTTGCAGCGCAGCGGGGAGAGGTAGGCTAAGTGAGTAAAAGAGTAAAAGTCTAAAGTCAATGTTTGCTGTCGTGATTTCTGCTCCCTTCGGCCGGTGACGCGCACTTTCCTCTCTCCCACTTCGCGAAAATGTGCATCACCATTTTTAGTGACGTTAAATAAAGTCCGATTCCATTCGGGACAACTGTCCGGTGATCCGTCACGTCAAAGTGCATAGTGATGCAGTTATTTCAATGTATGGACTGTGAGTTAAACGTTTTATTACTGGCTATTTACTAGGGAGTGTTTTTACTCAGGGTTATTGATGTTTCTATAGTGTTGCACAGTTCCACAAATTCATATGGTAATAGATTCCAGTATAGCCGTTGATGAAATGTAGTTACTTACAGATAAAATTGGTCGTAAAAAAACTGTTTACTGATCGATAACTACGAAATATTAGTAATGTTTCACAACTCAAGTTTCTCAACTCAAGCACATGTTTTAATATAAAATAATATTTTATGCTAAGCCATTCTCCTGTGTTCAGGTAAACCAGCTTTTATAGAAGTTTTAGTTTTAATAGCCTTTTGTTCCTATCATACTTCAGCTGAGAACAAATAGCTACGGTTGTAAAACTGATAGTTTCTTGATGCTAGTACGTTGTAGTACGATGCGTTTTTAGCCTTCGGAACATCTTAAATCTCTGTCTTCCATGAAGATATCGGCAGAGTTGTAGGTACCTGTAATACACCTTAATTTCGCCAATCATGTTTAAACTTGTATGGGCCGAGCTCATTGCCACTAATAGGGCACAGTTCAAAGTCAAATAAGTAATTTCAATTAGGCACAAAAAAGGCACTTATGAACGTCAACATTTACCAAAAATATATATAATAATTGATTCTAGTCGCCCATTCCAAAAGGTAGTTTCCGTATGGAGAAGAATGGGAACGAAACTCCACCGTTACTCTTTTAAAATATTTTCACAATATCTTGTATACATTAATTATATGTGAAGACGATGCACCTAGAATAAGATTACTATACCACGATAGGTAAAAAGAATGAAAAATGAAGGAATGACATAAATTAATTATGTGATAGATGCATCGTGCTCACATATATACAAACATTGTAAAATTAGACGATATTTCTAACATTTTAACAAGTACTACTAATAATAAGTCAGTGTGTGAGTTCAAGTAATCACAGAATATAAAATCAATGTTATAAAAAATAATATTATACAATTAAATTAGCAACCAGTTAGATTTTGTCTAGATTCTAAATTGTCCTATGGAGCAGGACCAGCATGTTTCCAAGCATTTTTATCTTGGATATAATCCTATAATTTGTAATATGCTTGTTTAAAAAGTGTACTTTTTATATGAGTTTTAAATTTTCTTTCATTTAATTCTAATATATCACAAGGTATTCTGTTGTAACATTCAACACAGTACCCCATAGAAGATCTATTTACTTTAGATAGTCTGAAAAATGGTTGATTTATTTTATCTTTATTTCTAGTATTAAAATTATGTCTATCACTTATTTCCTTAAGTAAAGGGCTTCTGAATTAGCAAAACCTAACCAGTACCCTAATTACGTAATGCAAAATCAATCCGAATCTGAATCGTTTTGAAACAGATTGCTAATCCATTGCTCCGTAAGTTCGAAAAAAAACTGCAGAGCAACGTAAATAACGCAATGAATGTTGTTGAACTGTCAAACTGAAACAGATTTGTCTTTATCGTTTACGAAAATATGTTGCGTAATTAGAAAGCTGAACGTAAATTAACCGCCACCGGCAAAGCATACGTTGTTCAAATCGACATAAAAACCAGCCAGTAAACCCAGTTATATCGTGTAAAAACTAACCTTTTAAATAAAACCCGCCAGAATCCTCCAGATACCTTAATACATAACAAAAAATATTACAACCTAATTTAAAAATTAAAAGAACACAAATGAAGCTTACAATGTCGCTACTTCATCTCACTGGGGGCTGTTTCTTTGAAATTTCGCATGCAATTGCATCTCGGAGCAGTAAAAAGTGGCCGGGATTCCGGTAATAAAGGGGGCATGTCATTTCCCGGCCAGCCCCGGGGGTGAAATCGCATGAGCAAATGTTGACATCCGGCTCCGCTCGGATCAGAGTCCGCGTTGGAGACGCACTATTCAGCCTTATACTTAGGCCTTTCATTGGAGAAAATGGCATACTTCAAAGTCCTTAGTTGGTAAGGAGTTAATTTTAAGGATAGGTTCGAACTATGGCGAATAATTAGTGTATTTTATTAAAATTTTAATCTCGTTTCTTTGTTAACCATCCAAAAAAGAACAACTGAATATTTAGATAAAAAAACAAAATAACAATAGCCTTTGACTTGTTAAAGATCGGAACTAATTTTAATAAAATCTTGCCGAGGCTAAGATATAACCAACAAGGTAATTGAATAGCAGCATTAGCTAGTATCTACCTACTTTAAACAGCAAAGAGAAACTACAACGCACAATAACGTAGACAATTATAATACCGGTCCTCTTTACAAGAAAACTGTATAATACCCTACCTAAACAAACTCTATTACCTAGGTACTTAACTAAGCACAATAGCCTCAAGAGATTACTTATTTTCAAGCTATTTGCATTGCAGGTTTAAAACGACAAGCTCTCTCGCCGTCATCTTTTAAGAAGCCGATGAATAAGCTTCAAAGGAGAAATTGATCTTTTATATCTTTTTTATTTGTTGGTATGGATGGCTTCTGTGACGTAAATTAATTTGAAGGAGAGTATGGAATTAAATATTGTCGCTGCGAGCAGCAGGAGCTGTTTAAAAAACCCCATGGACATTCTTCTTGTCTGTCATGGCACGGTGAATATGTCAGAACAGTTTTTTTCTGTTTTATTTTATTTAATGTTGTAATACCTTCACTTGCATCGCTGTTGTGACAATTACCGCAGTTTAGTTGGACAATCATTCACGATGAAGCGCTTTATATCAGTGACATGTACCCTAATTCCGTAATACTCGATCAATCGGAATTTAAATCGTCTTGAAACAAATTGCTAATCCATTGCTTCATAAGTTCGAAAAAAAATCTGCTCAACAACGTAAATAACGCAATGGATTTTGTTGAACTGTCAAAATGAAACAAATATGTCGTAATCGTTTACGAAAATTTGTTGCGTAATTAGATAGCTGTAGGATAAAAAACTGGGAAGTTAGCAACGTGACTATATTGAATTAGTGGCAGTTATGGCTCATTTTCATCGGTCGATAGGGCTCGTATGCGGGGTACGGGAGATTTCAGTAACGCATGCTATACGGCACGTAGGTATTCCGGTATCGTTTTCATTAGTCGATAGGGAACGATTGCGTTATATGGAGAACCTGCACCGCACGTTTGCCTCAAAGGCTATAAATAATTTTATATACCCTTTGAGGCGTATCTATTAGCTGCGAGGTATCTAGAAATGCCGCAATGACGGCTTTCCATGGCTTTATAACCTCCACTCTAAGGTATGGTATTATCCTGTGGGGTCGTTGTGTGGAGATTGATCAAGCATTCGTAATGCAAAAAAAGTGTCTAAGAGCTATATTTGGGTTGAAGCAAATAGAGTCATGTCGTCCATTTTTTAGGAAATATAACATGCTAAATCTACCATGTATTTATATATTAGAATCCTGTATATTTGTTTTTAAACATAAGAGACTTTTTGAGCAAGCGACAAGCTACTACGCCCAACGATCTATGTATACTAATAAGTTATTTCAATCGAGGACGAATCTCACATTTACAGATAAAAACAGCTAACACAGCTATGTGCATAAAATTGTATAATAAAATACCAAATTCCATAAAAATGCTACCATTTTCTAGATTTCAAAGTAATTTGACGAGGTTTTTAATTGAAAAATGCTTTTCTATTGTACATGAGTTTTTGGATTATAAATTGTAAGTTTTGTAAATTGCATGGTCGTGTGTGTTCAAAAATTACTTAGTGTTATTATTATTGTCTCTTTTCCTCATTCCTGCCCTACCGTTACCCCACAGAGCTTCTATATAAGGAGGCTAAAGTTTTAACAGTGCGCCAACTTTTTATCTTGAATACCTTGCTAAAACAGCACTCATTAATTACCTACCATCCCATGACCTTACATCTCAAAAGACGTTACGACCCCGTAGACCGCCGTCAAATACACCAATGTACTACGAAATTTTCAAAGCGGTTTTTTTGCCACCTTGGTGGTTTTCTCTATAACAAAATTAACAGGATGTCATCTATAGTCAACCTCACTAAAACTTTGTGCAAAAAGCAAGTTACTGCCTTACTACAACAACTAAATTATGATGATACTGAGAACCTACTTACCTCTATGGTGTAATATCAGCTATTTATCACTAATCAGTCATACAAGCCCAAAAGTGACTAACACACACACACATACACCCTCACACACACACACACACACACCCTCACACACACACACACACACACCATTCCATATACGTATAACATAACCCTATTAACAAAAGTTTAGTTTACTCTTAGTTTATAATATTAAAGTTAACATTTCCACTCGAGCCACTAATCTTTTTATAATTTTGTTTTTATATCCTTTGGTTGTCATTGTACAAGTACTTAGAAACAGAAAATGTATTATTGTAAAAGGGCGGAGACCTGGTGTCCTGAAATACAGGCCTAGAGCCTAGTTTAGGCACCAGTCTCCCACAATATTAAAATGCTGTCTGACTCTGATACCATCTAATATGTATTTTGTAATATTGTGGTGAGAAAATAAATAAATAAATAAATAAATAAAATTGTGGCGAATCTCTCCCATTATTGATTTGGTTATTATTGACATCTAAGATTATTTTTTTTTCTAATTTTTTTTTTCATTATATTGACATTTACTTAATTCAATAATACAATTTTAATGGGATTATCTGTTTAAGGACTGCATGATTTTGATCAATAATAAATTTAAATAAAATGTAACTTTTTTTTATATTTGCACGCCGAAATTAAAGGCAGAATAAGAGAACAATTTTGTACATTTTACCATCCTTTTCTGTACCTTATTTTGGCAAATAAATAATTGTTGTTTTTTTTTGTTTTTTTTGGCAGTTGCTTATGAGGCTCATTTTCTTTGGGTGTGAGTCTCCGCACGCTTTTTACCGACCGATGAATTAGTCGCTACGCCCGTTACTGGGATCCCTCGCAGACGATATGGTGTAAACACCGATCGCGTTATCGACTTATGACTTCCATTGGTCATTGCCCCGGCCTGCGGGGACTCCCCGCATGCTGTATATTGAGCGAGTTATCGACTAATGAAAATGTGCCATAAAATTTTCAAAATATTTTTTCGACTTCTTCTTTTCCCGTCGCCGGCAATCTTCTTCATGGTTTTCATATTTTTCTACTTATAGTGTAGGAAAATATCCTATGGAAAGTTCGTCTAAAATCGCCAACAGGCGGTAGGTATCAGTGGGTACAAGTACTCTTTCCTTTTCTGTATTCCATCTTTGCTTTCATATTGGGACAATTTTACAAGCCAACATTATTAAGCGGTTACCCAAAATTCCATCACAAAATTGTCCCAAAAATACCTTAATTCATTTTGGTTAAATTTTAAACGTACACTACATAATATTTCGTGAAGGGAATATTTTGATCGCAACAATTTTATGAGTGCGGTGATCTGAACGATCAATTTGCATCGTAATTAGGAGTTTGGTCTGTTTTAACACAAATTAGCTTCAACCGAATAGCCGGTTATATTCTGAAAGCAAACACGTGCGTCGTTTTATAGTCCATTGTAATATTGGATTATGAGTTGAGCAAATATATAATTTGGGAGTGACGTTGTTTTAAATTGTTTTGTTTACAGTTTGTCATTGTTTTGTATTGATTCCATAGCTTTTCACTGTATTATTTTGTTGTGTTAGTAACAAAGAAACCACATTATTTGTTCTTTGTCTGTCTTCTAAACAGAATAGGTTTTTTTTCCTACTGTTATGGTGTAATCAGTGAGGAGGTCGTGGCTAAGTAATAACAGCCGCATGGGTCGATCCATCAGGTTAAGCTACGCTTGCCGGGGTTGGTCCGTGGATGGGGGACCATCTTTATATAGGTACCGAGACTTCTCTGTGCCTTGGAAAGCACGTTGGTTTCGGCTGTCATTCGTTTATCTTTGACAGTCTTTACGGGTTATCGTATTACCCAATTACGGGGTTTTGGAGGTCAGATAGGCAGTCGCTCCATGTAAAATACTGGTATTCAGCTGCATCCGGTTAGACTGGAAACCGACCCCAATATAGTTGGGTAAAGACTTAGTAGATTGTATAAGGTGTAATCATTGAAAGGTTTATATCCAAATGCTCAAAAAAATCACCAACTAAGTACGGATTTCACGAATGAAACTGAACGCAATCAGCGCTTCTATAATGCGTTCAAGAGCTGTCAGTGTCAATATGTCACAACACTGTTGACACTGACAGCTGCTCCTGAACGCATTTCACTGATAAAAGTCCCCCTAAGAACCCCAAAAAGCTTACCCATCAATCTCACTCTTTTCTTAGAGCTTAAGCCAAAACGCGCATGATCCGTGCCCATGACAAGTTTGTTTCTTATTTCAAAAATCAACAACCATCTTATCTCCGGTAACAGTACCAACATCGGTATAAAAATATAAATAACGTTTTCAGTGCATAACTTGACCTAGTTATCTACGGTTCTTGCTGGCCTTCCACCCACAGGAAGTAACAAAGTGGACTATTTATACCCCAGCCAAGGACCTGGTGTAAATGAATTTTCAATTTTTACGTATCGTTATTATGAGTGACTAGCAACCAAGATTGCATAAAACAACAGACCTACCTATTCGTCTGCAAAATGATTTCCTTGTGACAAAAAACACATCACTAAAGTAAGGCCATTTTAATAGGTAACATTTGACGTCTGTCAGTTTAGTGAAAGCAAATCGTAAAATTACTCGTATCGGTCATTATTACAATTAATATGTAATCGTAATTGAAAAAAAGTTAAGCAATTGTGCAGTTCTAACAAAACGAAAAAATATATTATTTTATGCCCGGCGTTACAAGGTTACGTTGTTGAATTTTGATGAATTGTCAACTGTTACCTATTAAAATGGCCTTGCTTTACTTATTATAAAACAAAATCCCCCCCACCGCATCTGTTTGTCTGTCTTAACGCGATTAACTCCAAAAGTACCGAACGGATTTCCACACGGTTTTCACCAATAGACAGAGTGATTCATGAGGAAGGTTTGAATGTATAATTTATCAAGGTTTTGAGTAATTTGGCTGAAATATGACGATGATTGTTGAAGATGTCGGAAAAATCATGCCGATGGAAGCTTTACTGGCGTACCACGGCGTAGTTATGAAAGCAATGTATTACGGAATTAAAACATTGTTAGGACGTCCCCGAGGGATATTTTCCGACATGTAGCCGTGGGCAAAAGCATCAAAACTGACTGAACTCACCTCAAAAACTCACACTTACTTATTAAATTGCCTACCAATTTAAATTGTCCGTATATTCTAATCACAACTGTCTTAATCTTCGACAGTTGTATAAAATTGCTATAAAACGACCAATTGACGTAGTAGGTCAATTTAATAAACAATTAACTTCCCTGGCTGTATAGCCCACTATACTGCAAGTATCACACAATTTACAAAAATATAAAACTCAGATAGGTACTTCACCAGAGGGTCATGGCCACCCGGCTGGTCCGGGGATACCGCACGGTCTCCGGTGAGGCGGCGAGCCTCCTTGCCGGATTGCCGCCATGGGATCTGGAGGCAAAAGTCCTCGCGCATATTTGGGAGTGGCGCGGGGAGGCGAAACGCCGGGGCTTGACTCCGATGCCGCGAGAAATCGCGGCACAGCGGACAGAGCTCCGACGGGATCTCATGGCGTCATGGAGAGTGCGATTGTCGCAACCCAGTGCTGGGCACGCCACTATTGCGGCGATAAGTCCCCTCTTTGAGGAGTGGCTGGAGAGGCGCCACGGCGTCCTCACCTTCCGCCTGACGCAGGTCCTCACCGGACACGGCTGTTTCGGGAGGTACCTGTTTCGGATAAGGCGGGAGGAAACGCCCGGGTGTCATCACTGCGTGGATCGCCCGGAGGACACGGTGGAGCATACGGTGGAGGTATGCCCGGCTTGGGCAGAGCACCGCCGTGTCCTCGTGGAGGCGATCGGTGGCGGGGATCTCTCGCGTCCGGCCCTGGTCCAGGCCATGGTACGGAGCGAGAGAGCATGGGAGGCCGTCACCTCCTTCTGCGAAGCAGTATTGCTCGCGAAGGAGGAGGCGGAGCGCGTGAGGGAGAGGCAAATTTCGCGCCCTCACGCCCCTAGCCGCCGCAGGAGGAGACGCCCTGGGCGTCGGGAATCGATTGCCGATTCCCGGCCACCGTAGGCGCGGGCTTGCGGACGGTGAGCAATGGGTAGCTCGCCGTCCGGTAAGGACCAGGCCCGGGTCGACGGCGCGTAGTGTTCCACGCGCGCCTCAAAGAGTGTCAGCGAGTGAAGGGGTCCAATGAGACCATTGCCTGCCGGGGTTGCGGGAAAGTCCGAAAGGGATACCGTGGCCCCCTGGCATTGCACAGGCAAGAGAAGGAACACGGGTGGGTTTTAGTCAGTAAGAGTCTGACACGCCCTCCCGCTCCACCCAGAGCGGGAGACGTCATTTGATGATTTCCCACCCAAAAAAAAAAAAAAAAAAAAAAGATAGGTACTTCAGTATTCATATTCATGTAGTACACAGCGTTCTCGGAAACACCGCAAACTAAAGTGCCAGAAGGAATAAATTCTGTGTATATATTCAGTAGGTTAGAGCTAGAGCTACCTACTTAACGCAGCACAAATGTACCAGGGTGCTAGAGTAGCAGGGGAGGTGGACACCGCAAAATGTAGCTCCCTACATCCTCATTACGGATTCATGAGCCATGCGGACGTACCAACTGCATACCGCCAATCAAATATTACATGGCGTTTTTCTTGGCTTTTTGAAAAAACTACTATGTGGGAATATATGCGGAATATTGTGAGGTTGTAAATGCAAAAACTAACACGAACAGTGTATTTTTGTAAAAGGAAAATCGTTCCGCAGGTAATATTTATTTGTTGAGGAAAATTAAAAGGTTAGGTAATCTCGTAGCATCTTTTTATTCAGACAGTAGACCGTAGAGAGTAGACGTTACCAGAAAGTATTCTCATATTGTGACCCTTCCTCTACAAGTAATAACCTGTGACCCTATGTAGATATTACTGTCGTTGTTGTATATCTTTTGAACTCTGTGTAAGTGGAGGAACCCTTTGCGACTTCAGCGTATAGCAATGTTTAGTACCGTCAGTGCTCGTACAGTCTCAAGTCGATACAAATGTTTACGTTTATATCGCCGACCACTTTCCTTGTCTCCAATTCCTACTGCAAGCTTTTTCGGAGTAAAGAAAATACTTCAACACGTACACCTAGGGACAGGGAACACGACAATACGAGGGTTTCCAATGCCAGTAAAAAATAAAACATTCATTTCAAACGAAATTCTACTTGAACAAAGGTAATTCAACAAGTAAGTATTACAAGTGTAAACGTGTACTCGTGACACGCGATTTGCAAATAAAGCAAGGAAGATATCAAACAACCAACGTTTGCCGCAACATGCGATAAAAACCTGTGCGGTTTCAAATAGAAATAATAAATGGATGTCTGATATTTTTTCCGCTGCGCTACTAACCGGTGTGGCTTAAATCAGCTTTAATAATCCATTAACTCCACAGAGCTAGTAATGAGATTTTGTTCCATCAAGTACCAATATACCTAGTGTGGCTCGTACACGGTACACTCACGGTAATTGTTTTTAAGCGGGACTTCACTCTCTCGGGAACCGGTAAACGAATATATTAAACAATGTAAACACAAAGAATTTCTAAAAATGTCGAAAGTAAAACGTATGTAAGATAAGTAAAAACAACTATTTTCACTCCAATTAGGAATTTAATTGAACCCTTATCTGCGGGATCAACAAACACCATTTGACCTTAACACGCAAGTTAATAAACCTGCTCGCTACAATATATTCTTTATCCACACACCATAAAAACGAACAACTGTGAGCTTCTAAACCGTACGGATACATTAGGCGCGGCCATAACCGAAAATTCACTTCCAATGTCTCATATTTGATAACAAAGGAAAAACACCCGACGACCGACAAGATGTTCTAAAAATACTTTCGCAATCTAGCTACCTGTTCACCTGGCCTGGAAATTCCGGCCTCCCCATAAAGAAGAGTAGACGGGAAGCGCCGGGAAGGGTTTATCGTTCCTGAGGGAACGGCCGCATGCCCGACACTATATCATTGCCGCCTCTATCTCTATGTACACTACGAGTTCTTTGTACTCGGCGAAGCATAAAACTTTCTGAAAACACTGTTAATATGTAACGTACTCTTAGGTGTTACTATTGAACTTTGTCCGGTTCATTTAACTTAAAGAGAAAACTCGCTTTAGTGAGTGTCTGCGAGTGCCGTCTGCCACGCCCTTCCGCATGGTAGTAGGTATACAGGGGTGCACTAGGCATTCGCTAACTTGCATATTATAAAAATATCTTTACCGTAACTGATGTCGAGAATAATTTAATTAGTCGAATTAAAGCCATGGAATAAATAACTTTGTAATTTGTTAACGGCGTGTTTTTGTGCATCATTGTGATATTAATCGTTAATGCGCCGCTTGTCAATGTATTTGTAATGAAACGCCTGTACACAGTGCGGTTGGGGTCGCGACACCGCCGGCAAACAAAATGTGAAATAATGTTCACGTTATTTGCATAATATGCACCATAAACGGTGGCCTATATAGAGAGCCTTCATATTATCATGCTGTCATAAAGGCCTGTGCGAGGAGCGGCGGATCAGCGCAGTTGACGTGCATAAAGCTTTGTCCGGGATGTCGCTATACTCGTACCAGAAGAATACCTATTGATATTTATCGCAACATTTCCCTCGGATGAAAGGGTGTGCGAAACAACTAATACGAAACGACTTTTGTGCTAAAAATGTGGCCGTATTTATAGGTGAAATTTTCACTATTTTGATACAAAATAATATATTAAAGATAAGTCTGAAAACTGTCTTGTTTTCCTTTGATCTATCTGCGCTCTACGACCACTTCTAGCCATTTTCCATTTATTTGAGTCTGATTGCGTATTCATTATTCATAGATGCCTTATATCGAAGGAAAAATAAATTTGGTAAATCGATTTATTCTATATTTGAATTTCAAAACGATTTGACACGTACCTTCATAAGATTTCGTAGATAAATAAATCGTTCTAATTTCGAAATTAGATTGTGACGTTTCAGAATAGGTCTATTAAGCATGGATTAAGTAAGTACCTAAGAATGTGTACAAGAAAGTCCCCTTCTAAGGCAAACCGTACCATAAACAACAGAGCAAGCTACCGCCGCTCGTGTTACTATGTGCGGAACCGCAAGGCAAGCCGGGAGACTTTACTGTGCCCCTGGGACAGCCGGAACACCTGAACAGTACACATTGATTTTACATGAACGTCCCAGAGCCACGACATCGTTGTTCGCACATACCTACAGGTACCACCCACAAGTACCTACACGTATGTAGGAGCTAGGAGTAATAGGTACAATGATTTGTACTTTGCCTATGTGTAGCTCTAGCTAGCAACAGATTTGGACGCACTGTTCCAAAGACCCAAAGGGGTGTAAATCCGACCACAAATGCACATACGACGTTATAGAATGCTGCAGTGATTTGTACCTGGTGACGTCATTCAACTGAGGTACAGATCGTGTCACAGTTCACTTGTTTTCACCTTTGAATTCATTCGCTTTTTTATTTCCAGGCAGAAAACCAGTGCGCAGTTTAGCTTTCAAAGTCGGGAGGAGAGGGAGGAGATAGATCGAACGACAATTGTTTATTAAGGCTTAGAACATTTTGATAAAATATTCTTTTGAAACGTACCTACAATTTTTGAAAGGTACATAAATCAAAGAGAGAGATGGAGACATAGTTTGAACTACATAAATCAAAACAAACATATCCCACCTTCTACGTACGAGTAGATAAGATAAAATTTTCCAAATCGTATTCACCCCAGCAAATTACCGACATAATGCGAGTAGGAGCCCTGCTAAATAATTATAGCATTTTCTAGCTACGTATGAGTTTCAGGCAGTTTCTTCGGAGGGACCGCGGAGGGCACAGGGCGGAGTGCGGAGGCCTGAGAAAACTTTTGGGTCTTTATTTATTGTTATTGCCTCATTAAGGTACTACGTAGTAGGCGATATCCTACAAATTGCAAATAAATAAGCCACCGCTCCAGACACGTGTGGAATATACAAGCGCGCGTACTTATCTAATTACCTACCTAGGTGTTTTGGTTGAGCTGAATTATTGTCATTGCGAAAGGTAGAGTAACTAGTAAGAAGGGGTTGTCGGATTTTAGTCTTTGTTTTGGATTTAATAGTACGGTCAGTAGTCTGCATTACCTGACCCCTCTTACAAAGAAGAAGAGGGGAATAGGGGTCGGGTTATGCAGGTCACTGATACGATTAAATATGTTGTAACTAAAAACGTAATACATAACGTAGGTAACTTGTCAATATGAAAGAGGAAAAGTTTTTGAGCAGTCTCAATAAGCACATAACATTCCTCCAAGAACGATAAATGTAAAATTAATTTGTTGCCTGATCCAGCCAATTGGTAAAGTCTGATAATTTCTGTAGATAAATACATTTTAGTATGGTTGAATTTTAATTAAAAGCCTTAGTCAGTGAACTCTTAACTAAGTAAATATTGATACCTCGAAACACGTGAAAGACGCTGTTGAGTGAAAGCCAACTCAATAATTTGTCCATTCAATTTTGAGATTGAACCACAGATTGTCGAGGGGAGTAAATTAATTTAATTTAGAGAATTTGACCTGGATTCACCTTCTATAAATTAGCGAATAATTATCGTGTATTGTCGTAAACCAGCAGTGGAGCGAGATAAACAGTTATAATAAAGAGTTGCTCATACATAAATACTTCCTGCGAACAGGACCTTCCAAATAAACAAACGAAACAAAATGGGTCGCATTAACTGAGCTTACAATAATGCTCTAACGAGCATCGTTTGCAACCGCATTTTCGATGGATTCGAATGACTCATGATTAAAATATTATCGATAAATAAACTTTACGAACGCGAACGTTTAAAGCTAAAACATCGCTTTACAGCGTAAATAGCGCGTCAACTCAAAGGTGGAGCGCAGGTATTTTGGACTTATTGAGCGCAAATTTTGAAGACCGCAACCCTTTGAATAGTCAATGTCGCGTACCCTTATCTCGCCACAGAAAGGCGACACCACATTACCGGTATTATGGCACTAGTCGGCGCGGGCGGCGGCGGGGCGCGACCTGAAACACGCCCTCGCTTACCGTATTAAAGTATCGAATCGTATGCACACTTTGAAGTACAGGCCATTTTCAAAGTGCAATTTATATTGTATTGGAAGTTAGAGCGGCGCGTTTACCCGGCTCCACAATATTTTGTGTCGAGCCAATGTGCCGCGCGGCTGAGCCTTGTTCCATGTCACTATGAAAACCCGTTTTACATTTTCTTGTCTATAGAAAATTTAATAAGCATAAGTGACGGTCCCGCACTCTATTGTGGTACGGGACTATTAGAAAACTTTTTATGTCTCTGATTTATTTTTCGAGAGACGGTTAAAGTTCTCTGAAGTAATAATCGTAACACCTTCGTTATAAATAAATCACACTTTAATATTTTTTGAGAGTATGAATTCATGCTCAGATTTTGTAGAATAAAATAAAAGTAGATTCTCAGCGTCGTGTTTTTGTGAGCTAAATTATTTAAAGGTGGGTTCTTGCATTAGGCTTGGTATTCACTGTAGGGTGGGGTTTAGGACCGAGCTCTGAATAATATCGGGCAGTTGCGTGACCCAGGTGTACGATGTACCACGCACTCGCCAGCCGATATCGCAATTCGCAAACCGAGCCAGTCACTTTACTACGCCCGTGGGATACTCGCTCCTATATCATGAACCACCACGCTACTCCCCCTATGTATTGCTAACCTATAATTATGATATTGATACTTTATGCATTTCGATTTGCCTTATGGGTCTTTAATATTTTAAGGTAGAGTAGAATGTGTTCTGCGGTTTTCTTTTTAATTTACTTAATTGATATTTTCTCCCCAGTTTATTTTTATTTTCATCAAAGTTGAAGCATGATATAATTGATTTGGGAATGGATACCCAATTACCACGAAAAATTAACAAACCTAAGGGCCACTTTCAACCAAACGTTCAAAATCGCTATGTATATCTAATTTTAAACAGCGCTAACCCAAATCGACGTCAAAAAGAGCACATAAGATCAATCGGTACACAACAAATGTGGCGGACCCGACCGGATCAGATCAGGCGGTCGGGCCTGTATTTATTTACATGTAATTAGGTCGGTGTCAGTGATCGACGGGGGCGGCGGACGTCCGCGCCGAGGTAAACAATCCATTACAAGGCTGTCAGGCAGCGTTGTCGGCGGGCATGCATATAGCGACCAATATCGCCTGCAAACACGCGAATTTAGACCATTTCAATATCGCCGAACGCCAATATTGACCAGTATTGACTTTTTGACATAAATACTTAGCGAGCAAACACCTGACTTGGCTGAAGAATCAACCTGTATAATGAACTACTTTAAAAAAATAACCGACGAATAATTTCAACGCAGTGGGGTTCAGAATCATGTACTGAATCCATGGTATCAGTTTTCGATTTTATTTCCCTGCCACCCTGTATAGTAATATCGTAACGGAGTCAAAACTAAACTGTACCCTGATATTACAAAAAAAGTAATTGCTACGAGGTTTGGGAACGACTTGTGCCATTCTTTTTTTTTAATTTTTGTCTGCTTTTATAAATAATTATATGTTCCAGCATCACGCAAATATTACCGGACAGATTCAATTCGAATTTTGCATAGATATTCCCTTTAAGTCTGGTCAGTCTATAGGGTATAAATCATCACACTATTTGCTATGAGGGATGAGCAATAGGGTATAATTATTTAATCGTGCTTTTGTATTATGCTGTGCTGTTTTTTGTGTGCACTAAATAAACCAATTATCTATCTATCTATCTATCAATATTAAATTATGTGCGTATTTTTCTATAGTTTACCGCAGTATTCTTCAATAGCTTACCGCAAAATGTAAAAACACGAGGTTAGAATATTCCAGGTAGTTACAGGTTTAATTAACCTTTTAAATGACGTCGTCACGCTCAATCTTTATGGAGCTAAGCAGTCGATCATGATACACAGGGTGGATATTTGAGATGGGGCAGTCGAAGTAGGTAACCTAACTGTTGTAGGGAGAGTGTGTATGAAAGAGCCAAGCTTTGAAAGAGCCGATGCGATTATCTCCCACTTAACAAATCCTGCCATAATTCAATTGTACTCTTTGTATGCCAACACTGGACAGCTGTCACCCACAGACATTTGACAGTTCTAGAAAATCAAATGGTGTCGTAGGACTGAATTGAAAATTTTGACGCCAGAATGTAAGAAATTTTGGGTTTACTTAATTTTTTTTGAATAGAAATGTTAAGCATAGGTTGATAAAACGAATATGTTGAATTGTTATGCATATAGTTGGCATTCTTTTACACAAATATTATTGTTATGATGCTAAGGTAAATTAGCTGTAATTTGAGGTTAAATTTTTTAATACAAAATGTTTTGAAAGAGCCATTGTCGAGTCTATGAAAGAGCCGGCTCTTTCATGACACGAAAACTAGCTCTTTCAATATAGTACTAGCTTTTAGTTTCATCAAAACTGGCATTTATCCTTTGAATTCTAATACATTTTCTGATGATGATTTTCTTGCATCATACCTGACCAACAGACCTAATCCAGTTTCTCTTGATGATTCTACGCCGGAAAACGTGAGACCAAGAACACCAGAGTGCAGCACTTTTCATATGAACACTTCGGAAGCTCCTGGAATCAAACTATCTGTGGGTATGGGCCCGACATCCAAATGTTGTGATAGTTTGATTGACAACATCTCATTGCCAGAAAGTTTACAGCTATCAACATCAGTATGACAAAAAATTGCAAGTCCTGATGTTGTAAAACCTTTCCTAAAATCAGGACCCAGAAAAAACGCTAAGCCTAACAATCGTAAAATGTCTTCAGCTATAATCACAGAAACTCCTGAAAAAAAAAATAGAAGAAAAAGAAGGTAAACCCAAATCTAAAAAACCTATTGTTAAGAAAATGACTACGAGTACAAAACAATATGTATAAGAAAACTAAATTCTAAAAAACAGGATGATTCCAGTGACACTAGCATCAACATACCTTTGCACGATGATACGTCAAGCTCAGATGATGAAATAAATAAATTAGAATTAAAAAACAGAATAATTTACAACAAGATAAAAATAATTATATTTTGTGTAATGGATACTATTCTCAGAGCAAAGAAGAGTGGTACGATTACCAGTACAAAATATGTGACCACCCTTCACATGAGTCTTGTGGTCACAAAGGAGTGATTTTATTAATTTCTACTGCCAAAAATGTTTTTAATTGTTTTATCAGAGTTCTATAAAAGTATTATTAATGATTAAGATTATTGTAAGATGATTATTTGAGACTGATCAAAAGCTGTGATTTTTACTTACGTTTAATTTTGATTTATTTTTGAGTATTTTAAGAGATATTAAAATTGTTAAAAACTAGTTTGTTTGTACAAAGTGGAATCTGGCTAATTCATAGATAGCATTCATAGTTGCCACTTTAAATATTATATTTTATTGTAGTTAGAACTATTGTGTAAATTGTATTTTCATCCCACCATCTCGGAAAGAGTATTTTTAATCTTCAGTATCTGAGTGGAAAAGCCGTTTTTATTCTCTAGAGGATAAAGTAAATTGAATTTAGAACATCGTGTGCACTAAGTTTGTGAATTAAAAAAAACATTAAACCTATTTACTGCTACCTCTATGGTGCCGAATATATCATACAACTTTTTTTTAATTTGTTAAAAACTCAGACTCGGAACCTTCTTGGTGTTCTTTTTTCAATTTGCTTTGTACGCGGTTCTTTACGCGGCATTTTTTCACGTCATTGTTAAACCTTAGGTATATTAAAAACAAGAAACTTGAAAACAAGTGAAAAAACTAAAATGAGTGATTCTAGCGACGAGGAAGTTTGCTTGACGCCAATAGAATTGACTGAAACTGTTAATAATGCGCAAATGAGCTTTCTCCCTCAACAATCACGCGAGAAGTATTTAAAACAGTACGATATGTTCAACACGTGGCGACTAGCAAAAGGAGCCAAAACTTTCTCAGAAAACGTTTTGCTGGCATATTTTATAGAATTATCCGAGAACAAGAAAGCAAGCACTCTATGGAGTACGTATTCGATGCTAAAAGCAACAATAAAGATGAAAAAAGACAAACATATCGATACCTATCCTAAATTAGTGGCATTTTTAAAAAGAGCCTCATCTGGTCATCAACCAAAAAAATCGAAGGTTTTCACAGTATCTGATATTGAAAAGTTTCTTAACGAAGCACCCGATTCCGTATATTTGGCGGCAAAAGTAAGTCAGTTGCACATTCAGTATCTACTTAAGTATATTAATCTCAATTAAATAGTATACTTAGTAGATGTTGATAGGCATAATTATGCGTTCATATCAATTTTATTCATTTATCTACTACAATACTCTTTACGTTACAGGTTGTTCTTATTATTGGAATAAACGGAGCATGTCGAACTAATGAACTAACACAACTTAATGTCAAAAACATTGAGAAACATTCAGATGACTTACTATTAATTAATTTACCTAATACAAAGACAAAAAGAGACCGCAACTTCGTCATTCGCAAGGAATACGTAACGATTGTTGAGAAATATCAAGCCTTACGCCCGCCTAACACTCCAATCAATCGATTTTTTCTACAGTATCGCAATGGAAAGTGTGTTAGACAGCCTATGGGTACTAATAAAATTGGCAGTATCCCACGAGAAATAGCAACATTTCTTGAACTTCCAGAACCCCTGTTGTACACGGGTCATTGTTTCCGACGAACTTCAGCCACACTTTTGGCTGATTCCGGAGCTGATCTGCTGTCCCTTAAGCGCCACGGAGGCTGGAAGTCCAATGCAGTTGTAGAGGGATACATAGAGGATTCCATCCAAAATAAGTCTAAAATATGTGAAGGCATCGTAGGAGCCATTACACTGAAAGAGCCTCAATCGGATCCTTGTACTGGCCCTTCTACATCAAAAATAAGCCGTTATGAAACACCTAACCATCTCCCTCTCTCTCCAACATTCACGCCAAGGGAATCCGATGAATCGGTACAACTATTAAGTATGACAGATAGTTTACCGAAAAACAGTACACAAGTGACTAACACCAATATTACAGTACCAAACAAAAATATTACACTCAATTTAAATAACTGTAGCAACGTTACTTTAAAATTTTCTTAATTATACCTTAGTATTATTTTGTTATAATTTAAAGATTATTCTGTAATACTTACCTGTCATAATGTAGTAATTAATACCTAAACTGAAATAAAAGTGTAGGTACCTATCTTGTGATTGTAAACGTTTTTTTTTTTGCATTTAGTCATTTCCTCGCTGAGGTGGAATGAAAAGTTACGTGTTGCACTCGAGTGCAAAGATTTTTCACCTCGTGCTCTTTTGATTCCCTCGCTAACGCTCAGGATTCTAATTTTGAATCACTCGCTGCGCTCGTGATTCAATTTTAGAATCCTTCGCTTGCTCGGTCATCAAAATTGAACACGCGGTTAAAAAGCAACTTTGCACTCTTGTATAACAAATAACTATTATTTTTTTGTCTTATTTTGTTATTTCTCTATATGCTGCACCGGTTGACGTCATCACGTCAACGCCGGTTGTCGCTGAAAACCAGCGCTGGGGCTTTGTCTCGCATAGGGTCCCAGCATTATGCTGAGCGATGGCCGTTTTGCGTGGATGTGACGCATATTTTCCTCCAATTTGTTATTTTCGTGTTTTATTTGTTTTTTTTTTCCTTGCTTGCGTCATATTTTTACCGCAAATAAACGTATTTTCTTTCTTTCTTTTCTAATAATCGCGAAAAACAAACCTGTGCTAGTAAGTTTGATTCTGATATTGTTTTATTATACCTATTCTCTTTTTATTTCATTTTATTGAGAAACTACTTAGTCCAGTCAATATCGACACACAAAATAGGCAACGGTCGCAAACGCGCATGTAACTATGATTCTTTTATATGTTGTTAGGTCTCCTGAGAGTAGTTTATACCCAAGTTTGCAACCCTAAAAACCTTGTGCTACTCCCATTGTATTTGAAAAACTGTGAAATTATGGCACGTGATTCAGTTTTTTTTTAAATATACATTGAGGACGTGGTTTTAGCTATATTTGTTCCTTATTTTTGTGAAGCAAGCTAAATTTGATACAATTTGAGCCCAACCCAAGCACTCTAGGTCTATTGGTTGATCGAAGATACATGTAGTCAAAGATGAGCATTTTTTTCCAAAAAATCAAATGTTCTCGATTAAGGGTCATTTGCCAAGACACGTACCGGCTGAAATAATCGTCCTAGAGAAAGTGTTTAGCAAAAGAGTTGATGTTGATCCCGTTATCATATTCCAGAAGGTCTGCGTGACAGCAAAAACAATAGATGAACAATTGAAGCAGCATTTTGCGTATGAGCTAGCCCCGTATCCCTTGCCCTTGTTCACTGAAGAAGGAATACGCAAGGGCACGAAATCTTCCTTCTACTCAACTACAGCACTGCAAGAACTACAACACTTTCTCTAGGACCATTAGTTCAGCCAGTACGTGTCTTGGCAAATTACCCTAAATCGAGCATTTTTCACTTTTAGGAAAAAAAATGCCCATCTTTAAGTAGTTGTATCTTCGCAACCAATAGACCTAGAGTGCTTAAATTGGGCTCAAATTATATAAAATTTCCTATAAAATTTACGTCCTTAAGGTATATTTTTCAAAAAACACTGAATAAAAAGCTAGAAGCAAGGTTTTCAGGGTTGAAAATTTGGGTATAAACTACTCTCAAGGGACAACAACATATAAAATAATCTTAGTTACATACGCGTGGGCGATGTTTGATGTTGTCATTGACTGGGCCAACTATATGATAGCTCGTAGAACGTACACAGAACATCACGAAGTTATGGGCCTCTTCTGTCATCCATGGTTATAGTAAAAATAAATGTCTATGGCTAGGTGACTGTTAAGAGAAATCCCGTTTGTTTATAAACTAATATTATATTATTTTAGTGATAACCATGATTATGTGAGATATAGTCAGTGTTTCAATATTGTGCCATATGCAGTATATGCAGGAACTAAATAAATATAGAGAAGAGCAAGTGAATGACGATGATGATGATGATGATGCAGGAACATCATTAATTCACTAAAAACGTAAAAGTTCGCAAGCAATAGGAAATTGCTACTGAAAGCTGCGAGTTGGACGAACTGCTTCTCACACGGACAACTGCATGCGTTTGCTCCCATGTCACCAGTCCTGACTCTCTGCATATATGGTGGTTGAGACCAAAACTATTAACTTGGCATACAGGCAAGTTTTATGATCATGTGACTGTTACGAGTATTTTAGTTTGTTGTGGTGTCTTACGGCAGAAACTAGTAATTAACTAAAAGAAAGAGTCGCGGGTCCCGCTTTATTAAACGCCTTCTTGTACATTTAACGGTTTTGAATGTTCTGTGTATATTGTATAGAGTACTAGCTTCCACCAGCGACTTCGCCCGTGTCTTTATAAATTATAGCCTATAACGCTCAGTGATAATATAACACCTACTGGTGAAAGAATTTTTAAAATCGGTCCGGTAGCTTTTGAGTTTATACAAACAAAAATGCAAATATTTTCACTTTATTATATTATTATAGATTAGTGTCGATAATTAAATGGTTCCCTAAGTATTGAGTGATTATAAGATGCCATTTAATGTAATTTCACAGAAAACATATATAGGTATGGGAACACCCTATAAAAAAGACATTATAAAGCCACATAAGAATCAATTTACTCAAACGCCCACCATCGCTTCAGTTTCTACCTTAGGAGTACACCATACTAATACCCAATACCATTATAATGGCCGCCATTGACTATGACGCATGGGATGCACTTACTGTGAAACGGGCCGTATGCCAGCTTGGCAATGTTAACTTAAAAATAAACATTATCTTCACAAACATCTCTGAAACACTCGCTGAACGAGTGTACTACGTAGCATTGGTACTTTTTGTCCAAGATAATAACATTCCCCACGTCCCTTGAAGCGCACAAAGCAGACCCCAGTACAGTAATCCATTCAATGTATCACTATGCAGCTCGTAGTCTTATCTTACCACGTATAGCCACGCCAATCCGTTACCGATATTTAGGCAAAATACAAATTCTTTTCCACGCCATGCGAATCCCAACCCTACGCTACCCGTGCTAGGTCGGGAATCACGCCCGCACCGACAAACTTTATAACGTTCTACAGTGAATAATCTGCCTGATATTGGAAGGCTCGTCGATGCATTCACTGGGATGCACGAAATTTTCTATAAGGATAAAAGCAAACAAGATAGCCATCGAACCAGTGTTACGAACTATAGCAGCTATAGGTACGCGAGTAATGCGCCTAACCCGCACCGATTTGGCTGCGAAGCGATGGACAAATGGAAGTTTAAAAGCAATAAAACATTTTTATTTGCTCATGTCAAGTGCTGGCCGATGAAGCCGAAATTTTACAACCATTGAGGTTTTCATCGCAAATATTTGTTAGAAACGTTCCGTTCGATTAAATTATTTTTGTGTCGACTGTGGCGGGCTTTATTTTAGGGATATAATAAAGGCCGAACTTTTTTGGCGTGTAATAGGAACAACAGTGACAATACGGCGGCGCGACGTCGGCGAACGTTAAAATGTTTCCGTTTTTGGCGTACTCTCAAGTTAGTTAATGTTTCCAAAACAACGCTGTGAACACAGGGATACCTATTTGTGGCGTGAAGTTTGGACGTGACTAGCTCTATGCGCTTCTGGTTCACACAAACTGCTAATAATATCGTTCTAATCTACTGCATTAGACACTGCTCCTTTGTAATACAAGCGACACTAATTACAACTGACCGCTAAACACCAGTTAAACGGTTAACTGGAGTGAGTGAAGAAGTTTAAAAAGATTTCGTGTAAGATATCTGCTTATTCTAATCCATCGTGGTATTACAAGTCGGTCCATTTAGGGAACCCCCTTTTTTTTGGTTGGGAAATCATTAAATGACCTCCCGCTCTGGGCGGAGTGGGAGGGCGTGTCAGACTCGTACTGACTAAAACCCACCCGTGTTCCTTCAGTTGCCTTTCCGTTGCTAGGGGCCACGGTATCCCTTTCGGACTTTCCCACGACCCCGACAGCCATCGGTCCCATCGAACCCCTTCACTTGCTGACGTCTCTTTGAGGCGCGCGTGGAACACAACGCGCCGTCGACCCGGGCCTGGTCCTTATCGGACGGCAAGCTACCCATTGCTCACCGTCCGCAAGCCCGCGCCTACGGTCGCCGGGAATCGGCCTGCGATTCCCGACGCCTAGGGCATCTCCTCCTGTGGCGGCTAGGGGCGTGAGGGCGCGAAAGCCTCTCCCTCACGCGTTCCGCCTCCTCATTCGCGAGCATTACTGCTTCGCAGGAGGAGGTGCCGGCCTCCCATGCCCTCTCGCTCCGTACCATGGCCTGGACCAGGGCCGAATGCGAGAGATCCCCGCCACCGATCGCCTCCACGAGGACACGGCGGTGTTCTGCCCAAGCCAGGCAGACCTCCACCGTATGCTCAACCGTGGGCGATCCACGCAGTGATGACACCGGGCGTTTCCTCCGGCCTTATCCCCCACAGGCACCCCCTGACAGGTTAATACACATTTATTTATATACATTGTTAAAATTTTATTCATTTGAAAGCAAAGAGATTGGAGCTCTCTCATTACAGAAATTACGGTATCATAAAACAACCGATTATTACAAATAATGTTAGGCCAAATGGAGGTCTATCTTGGGGTTTTACAAAATCTTAAGCAAAAGTAGAGTAAAGCAGACATTAACAAGAGGATCGATGAATCACTTAGTGCAAAAAGGTTTCTGACACTTCAAGAGATACAAATATCGAGACGATTAAAAAAAACACAAAGAATAATAATTGTATACATCAAAAGATTTTCAAGCAATATATTTTTACTCATAAAAAAATGTTTTTACGAAATGAATCACCAACCAGACACCTCATAAAACCCACTTTAATATCAAAGAAAAATACGTATCAGACAGGACTTAAGTTGTAATAACATTTGAAGACAAATCGGTGACAATAGTCGCGATGGCAACACGGCGACAAGTCGCGCGACTTGAGCGCAAATTAAAACGATTTGTTACGGCGACGCGGACAACCGCCACCTTTTTAAACCCGTGACAATTTAGCGCAAACCTTGTGAAATATCGCCAGCTAAATAAAAACCGATTTGTGTTAACTCCTACTTTTAGTGCAGAGCGCACACTACATTCTGTTGTTGCAAAATGTATTTTTTGCGACTACTTTGGCGCAGTGCCTGTTTTACGCGGTTTATGGTTTTAAATCTAAAAAGCTGACGCCATCGCCAACTTTGTGATGAATGCAGCTAAGATGCAAAAACAGATTAATAAAATATTTATCGATTTAAAAAGAAACATCGTGAAAAGATTTGTAAAAATGAGATACTGAAAATGAGGATGTGTTTTCATAAATTTTATATAATTTTTTATTGTTTTTGTCTTTTTATTACGGACGACTTTTAACGTGTATGTCTTTCTACATTGTTCTCACATTTATAATTTCAACATGAATGATGTAACCAATATTTTGATTTAAAAGAATGTACGTGGAGTTTCTCGCCCGTTCTTCTCCATAGAAACCTACTACGCTTTGGAATGGGCAACTAGAGAGTTCATATTAAGAGAGTTAAATTGTGATTTTAATGGTAATCATAATTTTAATAACAAACCACGTGATTGCACAGCAAAGTACAGTAGATAAGTTGGGTCAGGCGCCACGTCGCCTCGTCAGCGACAATTAACGCGAGCCGCGGCACATAACTCACCCGGCCGACACTCGCTATCGCACCACTCGCGCCAACAACGAACATTCTACTTTTAACCACCACCACCACCTACGGACGAATGCTACCACCTACCACACACCGACGAATGCTACCACCTACCACACACCGACGGACGACCCCAACACTGTCGCATTGGTGTTTGTAATTTAAATTTCGTATTTACATAGTTTATTGCGGTTTAAGAACGCAATTTGTTAATACGCAAGTAGACACGCTTGGAGTTATGTCTAGTTGGTATTCAGTATTCCGCTTGCAACTTGTGTTGTGCATAACTTTACAGCGGCTGCTACGGAACCCTATTACGTCGCTGATACACTCGCGACCGTAATTAAATATCGGTTTATGGAATTAAAGCGATCCATTATCTTGAAATAAACAATTTACGTCGTTCGTGACGTGATGGAAATAAACTTTTTTTTTCTATCTGTATATTTTTGGGCCGGCCGCATTAAGCGAAAAAGTTTATAATTAACGAGCTCTATGCCCCTCTAATTGAACATAAGTAAACAGGACGTTTTGTCGTGTAATCAATCATTGAGCATACACTGTGTGCCTGTCTATTGATCCCGCGTCCAAATGGAACTGATCTGTAACCTTATATGAACTTACTATCCCCGTTTGTGTAATTGATATGAGACGTAATTCATTCCAGACTATATAAAATAATATAGTCACACAAGTTTTGATATTTAGTTGAGCAACGCGGCCACTTTATTTACTCTCTTCTCACCTGAATAGTTTCACGAAAGGGAGCAATTAATTCTCTCAGTCTAGTCACGAAAATTTTTCATTTTAATTAAAGCCCCGACCGGAGGATCGTCGGCTAATTAACCCATTAAAACACAGACTCTCCTTTCATTTTGTCTTTTTTCCTTGAGCGTTCACTTTCTTGTGATTTTCGAAATGAAAATGAAAATATGAACGGTTGGCGAGCGGACTACAGATGGCGCCATGAGCTCATGGCCGACGCAAAGCGACGGACGGGCGCGGGCGATGGGAATGTTCGTGTACACAAGTGCTCTGGACTTCTCTTTGTAAATATTGGCAAATAAATCATACGCCAATAAACATGGGTACCAACATGTTTTGGATTTTAATATGATTTGTAACAAGCATAGAAATGTAGGTCTTATACATAGAGCACGATTCAATCTTACGTAAAATAGCACACCTACAGGACTCTTGCTCAGCATTTTTGGCTTTGCTTGGATTTTGAGCGACGTGGAAGCAAATAACGTCCATTTTTTGCAAAAAAAACGAAAAATATTTAGCATAGCGCGCCAAAAAAAAAAGAGTTGCACTCCAGGATTGCCGGCAGAAGTGAAAACTTGAATATTAACGTTGTGCATTTTTTCGTCTTACGAATTTTCGATCAGGTCACGTGGCCTGACGCGAGTTTAACATTTTTTACCCATCACAAATAAATTTCACAACGCTGCTAAAGAAGTTTTCACTTAAAAAATCGTGGATGGCCGCTTTTACGTAGGCTCCATGGATCGACAATACGAGTATTGTCCCTAAGAAATGAAGTGCGCGTTGGTAAACAATGTCGCGATTGTTCGTATAAAAGTAAACTAACCGAGACAGTCGTTTAGAAAGCGGGTTTCCACTAAGCAAGTTGTAAATATAAATTCAAATAAAACATAATTATCACGAGAGCAAGTAATGTAATTCAAACTATTTCAAAGTCTAATTGAATAAATGAAAATTCTTAACGAACAAAATAGGCGTAGATCTCATCAAATAAAAATTCGGCTCGGCGTCCCCAGTTAATTAATCCATTAAAATTTTTTCATCACTTTAAATTACTTGTTTGAGTTAAGATCGTGATGAAAACTTTTCACAATGTTTCTCTTTGTAAACACATCGCGTACACGAGACTAATTAAACCGCGTTGATTTAGTAACAAATATTATGCGATTATTGTGTGCTAAATTAGTTGGCGGTTACAAAAACACTAGTTCCTGTGGTGAATGATGAAATTGTATAATTATCATTAAGGGGTAGTTTACAATGCAAGCTGAAACTTGTTGCAGTCATAAAAGCGAGCGGCGAAACTCTGTGAGACAATAGCACATGTCAGGCGACGTAAGGCCGCGTGTACAAAGCGAGTGCCTACAAGTACAGTCAACAAGACAAGCCGGTACAGCTGCGATCATCTGAATGACGAAGCAATTACGCGCATTCAGCTCGGGGCGCAGTCAGTCGAGGCAAGTGGTGAGATTGGTTTCAATAAAAGCGCAATCCCTCCCCATGTTTTTCTTTCATCACTTCACTGTGAATGGTGTTATTCAGTACTGTAATTATTTCTGTACTTTGTCAGGTTGGGCAAAAATTAATGATTATTTTGTATTGTTTCAGGTAATTTCAGCGGTCGATCAACATTCAATCACAACATGTATTATATTATTCTGTGAATAGGATTGAGTCGAGCAATTAAGGTAGGTAATCATTTTATTTTAATGAAAGTCTCATGAATCATCCATGAGACTTTCATTGAAATACAATTATTAATGAGTTAATGACTGTTTATTTTCCAAATTAACATTTAATCACATCTTCAGAGAAGTGTAATTGGTATCAAAGCTTGTAATTACGTTCATTATAGAATCACTTAAACCTCCCGCGATCTATTAACAAACCAGTTCGCATCACTTAACACCGCCTCTAAAAATTCATTGAACTTGTAAATTATCGTAAAACAAGAGGCATAAACCCGTCCGCGGCACGCGCCGTGCTTAGGAAGAAATACTAACGTCCGACAAACGGATCATTAAAGAGCTGCTTTAAATGTGCCCGCGGCTGCGTTGATTAATCATCGCTCTGTGATTAATTAGTGGTGAAAAAGGCCGATGAAGAGCGCATCGATCCAACGGTCTGCACTCGCCCTTATACGAGATTAAAAATAAAAAAATGTTTAAAGCGGGGAGATAGTATCTGTTATGAGACTGCCCCTTCACTCTGTGTTTACATTAGCAAGATAATCTGATGGTGTAGGTGTGTTACAATGGCGTTTTTAAGAAGATAAACTGGCTATCCGTTTATTCCGCACTAGTTAATTTATTGTGTTCATTTAACGTAGTATTTTTGTGTCAGTGAGTCTGTTTTCTTACATTATTAAAAAAGGGATTTATTATTGAAAAAGTACACTTTAATTTAGTTTAAATCATTGTAGACGAACCCTAATATCAAGTTCACATAGTTGCGTCAGACAGTATATTTGCGGTTAGAAAACAAACATTCTAAATATTACAATCCCGAGCATAACTGGAATCTGAAAATAGTGAAGTTGTCGCTCGTTCCGCAAACTGTTCGTCTGTAAACAGTGTAACAGGGTTGTTAAGTAGCGAACATACTCTAAGTGATTGCGTCGCTCATTGGGCCCGTTTGACGAACGACCGCTCTACGATTTACACCCAAATAAGCCGTTACTCATATTACAGGGGGAGATTTAAATGTCGCTTTTTTAAGATGAATATTTTACAGTTTGTGCCAGCCCGCCCGTTACTCATTGTCAGCAAATTTAATACGTTAAGTGCACCCATTTATGTGCAAAATTTTAAATGCAGTCGAGATTGATCGCATGGATTGGATGACTAACGTTTATGTTACTATTCACACAGTGACGTCATTGCCCCATAAGTAAAGATTGGTTTGCTATTAATCAGATGACATTTAATATTTATCCGGAGTTTCATCATCAATAATATGTGAACTGATTTAAGTCAATCATTTCCGTAAGTGCTTACCTATAATAAAACGAAATGTCAATGTGTTTGTCATGTATCGAAAACATTGAACCACTGAACTGTTCAGTCAATTTTCACAGTTGAAAGTTCATTTTATTTTAAAGACCAATTAAAACGTTTTATGAAGGTTTCAAAATAAAAGTCCAATATTTCAGAAAAGGCATTTACTGAAATATGGACTTCAATTTTCAGTTTATCTATTTGTACCTACCTATATAAAAACGAATTGATACTTTTGCCATATCTATTTGAAATGAAGGCTTTTCAAGGCTTCAAATTAGTCTCTACAAGCCTTTAAAGTAGGTAAGTGTGTTTGTAACATACACAGTTGTCCGTAGCCTGAAAATTTACCTGAAATACTCACTGTGAGTGTCTATGTATTCCCACGAGGTACTCTTGACAGACTGAAATTTGCCCCAACAAAGGCCCGTATTATGTAGGTACCTACAGGTTTTTATTTCAATACATAGAAAACTCATTTTATTAAACTAATTATTAAAATATTTAGCAATCGCGTACGTAATTCACATTCAATGTAATTTTCACAGTGTTATACCAGATCTTTAAAACGTATTTAACTGCATAAGTTAAATAAGTTATAATTACAGATGCGTGTAGGTGCTAGTTAAGTTAGTTAAAGTTGAAGCATTATGGCTTGAGTAATGCGGTGCCTAGCGAACGTAATAAATTGATTTATTTATAATAATGTCGGCAACTTGGCAATATTAAGTAGGAAATATGACGTTCTGTCGACTGTAGATGCTTCTCGGTCGGCTCGTAATTACAATAATTACAAAACTTTCTCACTACAGACTTTACAGCGATGCTTTAGGGCCATTCATTTGTATTTATGCATGCCGCGTAAACAACTCTTAATGGCATTTCGTTTTATATTTTCTTTGTGAGAGCTTCGGATCCGGCGAACAGTCGCCGAGAAAATAGATACCTCGGAACACGACGGGAAAAATCCTAGTTCAAGTTTACGAGTGTTTCATAATCATTGTGTCGAAACACGTAAAATTTCCTGGAGTTTTATGCAGACGCAGCATCGTTCGGTCGGATGGGTCGTCCGGTCCGTGTTGTAAAAATATTCCCGGGAATCGCGTGGAAACAAAACAAGTGCTACGTAAAGTAGCAGATTACAGGCCACTCCGCGCTTACAGCGGACACGTTACGGACCTCTTTGTTCATACTCCACTCTAGTCGTGTGGACCCACGGGAGGTGCGCTATTTTTCGCCTATATGTATTTGTATTTTCACGTTTTTTGCCAAAACATGCATTGTCCGAAGCTTTTTTGAAATTTAATGCTTAAAATTGTGTATGAACATGGAGGATTACTTTAGATGTATTTTACGAAAAAATATGCGCCGAGCAACCGGACTAGGTCGGATTTAGGGACTTGTTCAATGTTGTTGTTTGTTCTTTTCGCTCATTCCGAAAGAGTTGGGTACTATTACCATAATTTACGTTGTAGGATTTTAACTAGAGACAAGTTATGAAAAGTTAAAAGTACGAAACTTTAAGTATTTTCAGCGTCTTAACGTACCTACATCTTTCAAAATGTGAGCATGACCTCAGAAATCTTAAACTAGCTTATTTTGCTGGATCTTTCCGTATTAGCACAACTCAACAGAACACATGCCAAGAAATATGTCGCATTGCTTGTCACGACCATGTGTCACTTTATTATCTGTGACTAACTCTTTAATGTTCTCTTATTTGGCACTCCTACACAGCTTCCAGAATATAATTCGTTAATTGTCTATTTATCTTTCTAGAAAGACAATTGCCAAGTCAAAATTATTACTTACCCCTTGTCTTGAGTCAAGGCTTTGATTCTAGGCCACACATATGGCTTAGAATATCATATAAAACATTCCAGCTTACATAAAAAGGGACACCAACAGTTACTGTTAATTTTATCACTGAAAGGAAAAATATTGGAGTCTAAAGAAGTCTATCATACTCTTTACTCCTATTCTATTAAATGAGGAATATAGGTATATATATTTTCTAATCAGGTTCTCAAAAACGGCTCTAATGATTTCGATGAAAGTTGCAATATAGGGGTTTACGGGAGCGAAAAATCGATCTAGCTAGGTCTCATATCTGGTAAAATTTGTTTTCTCCGTATTTTCACCCGAGCAGAACTCGAGAAGATGGCTACCTTAGAATAATGACATGACAGAATGGAATTAGTAAGTACCAACCTACTATCAGGGCAGCATGGAATTAGTAAGTACCTACTATCAGGTCAGCATGGAATTAGTATGTAGGTATAATACATGGAATTAGTATGAACTATCCTATACTATTAAATGAGCATTCTTATCATTCATTATTTCATTAAAAACGCACACTATGTAGACAGGCATATTATAAGTTGGGGCATTACATCTCTGATAAAAATGCTTGGCTCATTGCTGGTCCTGCTCCACAACTAATTGACATACACACTGATTAACATTTTTAAAATACTGTTGGAGCTGCTGAAGATTGTAAGACCATCTTTGTATTGTATAAACTCAATTTCCTTTGTATTATATAATTGCATAGCACAGGTGTGAGTACTATGAACTGAAGAGCCATTTACCGGGTAATATGTAGTATTTCATTGACTTGAATGTGCCCTGCAGGGCTAACATGACAAGCGCGAGAAAGCTCTTTATCTCGTTTTGTCGAAATTTGTCTACGATTCTGACGTCATTCTAATCCCTAACATGACCGTAAACGACGAGATATCTCGAAAAAGGCACTTTGACAGTTCTATATCTCGCGACGAGAAACCGATGTTGCAAGTTATTAAAAACAAATTATTTTTATGATAGCAACATCGGCTTGAGATTCCGTTTCATTCATTCAATGGTGCCGATTTTCTTGTCACAAATGCCTCTAAACTAGACTAAAAATCAGCAAAATTTAGATTATTCCTGTCAACCGACGATTTTCCATTCTGAAATAGACTAAAGTGACACAACTTAACTATATTTTAGTTTGACGGCACTGAACTATTAATTTAGTGAAAATGGGAATTTTGCTATTCAGAATTTTACGTTCTTCACCTAAAATGTTGATTGTCTAAGTATTTAATCGCGATTAAAAAATGAACTAAAATTCACACCAACACCTCGAAGGTGCAAAAACAATACTCTTTTTGTTTTCTTTTGCTTATATCTCGAAAACGGTGTGTCCTATCGCAAAAATAATGAAAATTTCGACCCCCTTTATGAAACCCATAAACCCCTAACACTCAACATGTAGGTAATATTTTTTCATATTTTCCATACGAAAAACGAAAAATTCCATATAAAACACGTCGTTCCAATATAAATAGTAGTTTAAAACTAAGTATTTTCATTATTAATATATTGTAAAATAAAATGATGACTAAAATAAGTACAATTATGAAACTGCCATGTTATTTTGGAGTTTTTTTTTGTATCATAATTTTGTCTACTCTTCTCGTCGTCAAAATCGACGACGAGTAAATACGACTAAATGATAGAAAAATCGGAGATTATCTCGTGTGGAATTGTCAAAAATCGAGATAACTATGGTGCCATGTTAGAGTTTGTAGAGAAAACATCAATTTTGACAGAAGGAGTCGACTATTTTGTATGGAAGTGCTGTCAGAAAACGAGAAAGTGACCGAAATAGACAAAAATTACTCACGCGAGAGCGAGTAATTGTCGTGTGTGTCATGTTAGGCCTGCTGGCGGCTGTGAGTATGTCATGCTCACTCAAATGTCTCGCTGATGGTGGCGCGTGTGTTGGATCACTTAGCTCCCTTTAAAATGGTTGAGCTGAATGGTGCTGATCCATGCGTCATGTTCGTGAACGGGCGCCGTCAGTTGGGACTGGTCATATCTTAGCTGCCATGGCTTATTTTAATTTATTTTAAGTTTTTGAATGATTCTTTATATTTTCTTTTTATTACGGACGCTTTTACGAACGTGCACGTCGTTCTACATTTTTCTCACATGCATAATTTCAAAATGAATGATGTATCCAATATTTTGTATCATTTTTTTTATTTAAAAGAGTGTCCGTGGAATTTCTTGCCCGTTCCTCTCCATAGGTACCTACTACGCTTTGGAATGGGCAACTAGCTTCATATTTTTGACTGACCGGCCGGACCATTCAAAAGTGCCTGTAACTGGTTTAATTGAAATAAAATGCTTTGAGTTTGAGTTTGAGATTCACCCGAGCAGAGCTCAGTCGACCAGGTACCTACAGGTATAAAGACAACAAATTATTCAAACCTCCTAAGCATTTTAATAAACAGCTAAATTTTAAAAAGCTAGCATGTTTTAAACACCATTCTTATACAAAAATAATGACACGTTTCTTCCTATACCTAGCTACAGACAAACAACATAATAATAACTAATCCCCTCGAGATCATATCCATGATAACTATAATTTCTTTCATTAGTTATCTAGGAAACAAGATTACACAACTATTGAAACTGTCAACTTTACTTTTACTCTTGCGCAAATGTAAGTAACTGCTAAAGTGTCGTAACTTGTTACAACTGGAAAGTTTAACATAAGTTGCATAAGAAGAGTTTATTGATTTCAGTTTTAGTATTAAAGTCGAATTGGGTTGTAAGATTCTATTGTTGGAAACTAGGTATGATATCGAACACTGTAATATAGGAACTTGAAGTGGTAATATGTTATATGCTAGAATATTATGTAACCAGTATGTCAAAACGTCAAACAAATAGTTTTCTGACAGCTGTGCGCACAGATTACTTTGAGCCGGCGGCGGCGCGTGAGTCGTTGCCGACTGAACGGAATTTTGCCATTTTAGATAAATTATATTTATATACTCGTATAGCGGTAACACCGCCACATACGAACTACGCATCAAAGACATGACGTCACACAAATCCTGCATCGCGCAATTAGAGTTTACCGCGCGAACGACATATATAAGACTATCCGACATCAACATTCGGGCAGTCGGCCTGCCAGACACAACACCCGTCTGGTCGGAGGATCCTCCCTTTTCTATGGTGGATGAGTGAACTTTACATCCTGTTCCTCATACCCCTAAACACGTTTCGAATAAAATGAGTATTGAATATATATATATATATGTTTTTTAATATCTTATTTCGCCGGTCGACGTCATCACGTCAACGCCGGCTGAAAACCAGCGCTGGGGATCTGTCTCGTATAGGTTCGCAGCATAATGTTGGGCGATGGTCGTTTGCATGGATGTGACGCAAATTTTCCCCCAAGTTGTTATTTTTTGTGTTCTTTCTTTGCGTCGTGTTTACCGCAAATAAACTTCTTTTTTTTTTGCCACAGTTGGGATTCGGTGGTCAGTGATAATGATCTGACCTTCTACTGTCCATCAATCTATAAATCAAATCATTATTAGTGTAATTTTTGTAAATAGGTATTGTGTGCTCAAAAATCTGCCCTTCATTAAGCTACATTAATTAAACTATCATAGTTTACTATGGAATTGCTATTTTCATGGCTTATTCCTGGCCTTACACCCAACCTCGGTTATTAAGAGATAGAATAGAATTTGTATGAAATTCAGAATTTTGTATCCACAAGTTATCCTGAAGTAGTGACATCGGTCCTTTTAGGAGACCAATGAACTATATGGGGAGATATATTATCTGCTAGTAGACGTAAAGAACTTTAAGCAAGGAGACTTGGCTCCTAAAAGCCATATCGTTATTTTTTACTTGCCCCAACTAAATTAAAATGTCTAGATGTGACTTCTGCTCTTCATTCTTCCTTGACCCGTTTGAAATAGGCAATTGCACGTCCATATTTTCTTCTGCCAATTGGCAGTCCTAGTGCAATTTAATATTTATTTACCGACTGAAAGATCCCTCCCACTTTTCTCACACGATATTGATCAGGACATCATACGGTGTTCAGTAGAGATATGAAAATAGTTTCCGAGATAACGATGAAATATTATTTATTTTTAGATGTTATCAGAAAAACAGTTGAGCATTTACAGTATGTTAGTACCTAACATACGTAGGTTTATGTGGATGTGGTGACATCTCAGGTTTATCTTACGACGAATCAGTGTTTCCATTTAAGGTTGCTGCTTGTGTAAATAACACCGGAGATCAGGCGACGGCGCCAACCGCGGCCGCGCTCACCCATAATACGACTCAGAGTTCACACCAGATCCGCCAAATTAACTAGAAAATATAATGTGGTGGAGTATCCACGCTTCTTAGCTACAAAATGTACATAATTAGAAAAGTTTTTACGAGCGGTGCCTTGCGAAGTCGTGGCTTGTCACCGCCCGACACGGCCTCCCATGTCCGGACGCGGATTATAATTTTACTGAACAAATTATTTACAAATTGTGATTCTTGTTTACAGTGTTTTTCTCCCTTGTTTTGTTATTTGGTTTGTTTAATAAGCTCCCCATGTTCATTGCGTTCTAACCGACACGGAGACGGAATGTATACGTAATTTTATTTCAAAAGTTTCTGCACATGTTTTACAGGATTGCTCATTTGTTTTATTTGCATTATTTTTACAATAATTGACATGTTTTTTTTATTTGACTTCTCTGTTTAACAGAATACAATGTGGTTGAAGTTATTTACATTAACTTTATTTTGATCAGATAAAAATTCAAGCAAGTACAGTGACGTCAATTTTTTTTACCATAAAGTTTTTATCTTCATCACCAAAAAACATAAGATAAATAAAATATCTGCAAAGCGACAGACAGCGTGAAATTTGAGTCAACCGCACATTAGCGTTCCCAAAATGCGCGACTATACATCGTCTCCCCGAAAGTACCTACGTAATGTATGTGTCACAAAAGAATCAGAGAGAACTTGGTCGGGTTGGTGTTATAAAAATAATTGCCGTTTTTGGCACGACACCGCGTCAACGACGGGTTCCTTGCCCTAAATGAGTGTAATTACAAAAGTTTTTATTACTAACTTCGCGCCAAAACCTCCTTCACGATCGTCTTATGATTATTACGTTGGTGACGTTAGGCTCACTACACCCGGCTTTGTTTAAAATTAAATAAAAAATTATACTTTTTAAAATAGGCACGCGGTTGACTTTGTTGCACGGACACTTCTGTTCAACTTGGCGAGATTTCGTATTCTTAAATAATAAGGAATCAATAAATAAATAAATATATATGTGTTCTTGTTCAGTAGACTGAATAAATCTTACTTCATTCCAACTTTAACAATAAAACTAAATTGTTACAATTAGAAAACGTGATCTGCAAAATATCGTAGACAGACTCACAAACACATGTGCCGTAAATGTTACCAGCTAATCGAAGCCATTAGCTAATTGAACATTGTACCGATCACGAAGCAGCACTTTTTATGACAAAGAAAGTACATTTCCACCACCTGTGCAGTATCAAGCACTAACAGTATCTCATTCCAAGCAAAAATAACGGTAGATTAAGAAATTAAATTTTCATTTACGTAGATACCGATAGATATCGGTGCAGATCGAACGAGGTCAGAGTGCAGTTTCTGCACAATGAGCCGATTAGTTCCTTAACGAAGCCGGGACTGATTCGGGCCGGGGGGAGAACCGTGCAGGAAATAAACGGAAAAGCACGTGAAGTTAGAAAATCCCAAGATGCGGAGCTCGCATTCGTTCGGCATGACTTTTCACATTTCGGAATGTAAATGGCCCTGAACTAGGAATTCTAAGTTAAACGTTCGACAGACGAATGAGTTTTCAAAGAGGTTGGTATTTACCGCACATATCCTTTGTTTTTCTTCGGGCGTCTTAGGAAAACAATTCTTAGCTTGCAATTCGAGTCCGAAATAGAGGAAACTGCCTTACCGTGTGATGAGCTTGCGATTTTTATTAGTTTGTGCATAGCTTTTCTAATTCTTAAGTACAAATTTTATTGCTAGACTCAGCTAGACATCACTCTATGGCTTACGTACACGAGACATGCAAGCGCGTCCGATGGTCGTAGTACACTTAGGGAGCTCATTATTTATTAACAGCGATACAGGGAGTCAGGACGCGTGCATGTCAGACGTGTCTAGCGGCGCCGGCGTGCATATGCGGCGCCGCGATATGCCACGTCCTGCGTGATCTATGCGACACTCACGAGGTCTCCTTCTTGCTAACACTGTGAACACTCGCATGGCATAAATTTTCAACTTAAACCTACAACTCCACCCTAGAAATGTACGGAATTCGCAGAATGAAGTTTTTACAACTCCACCGACGTTTTCAACGGCTAACTCTTTAAATTATTACGTTCCGGTACACCTATGCATTACGTCTTAACAGAGATTTATGAATTGCCAGCTTTCGATTCCCCTAAAATTGTCTGCGAGAGCGTAAATGTGGACAAATGTTTGGATAGATCTGTTTTGTTCTGAATGTTGAAGCTAAATTTGTAATTTGGAATTTGTGCTGTATTTGAGGTAAAATCGAGCACGATTTTTAATAAATTCTCAGGGGAGCGATTAAAAGTGAAGATAGTCGAGGTGAGGAAGTGTGGTGAGGTGTAAGGTGGGGCAGCTTGCGGGGGGGAGTCCCGGGGAGTGCTACGAAGGCGCAATATCGCGTTCGGTGGAGCGTGGCCGGCGTCGCGACATTTGCATCTTTCTAAATGAAACCATATTACCGATGTTGTGGCGCACTTATTGAACGAGTTATTGTGATGATGGAGTCGCTCCGATAAAGTCCCTATTGCAGCCTGTAAATGGTTCTTTTCGGTATTTAAATACGAGTACCTACAACCTAAGACGGCGACTTTTGCGAGCAAAGTTATTTCAGTTAAATGTGGCCCAAGATTTATGTATTTCAATTTACATATTTTTAAAGGTGTTTGTAACGTTATTTTAATGGTCCTTGTTTTAACTTATTGCTGAACGCTTATGAGGTCGGGCTCGTGGCTAAGTAGTAACTGCCGCACGAGTCGATCCGTCAGGTTAAGCTACGCTTGCCAGGGTTGGTCTGTGGATGGGTGACCATCTTTACATACCGAGACTCCTCCGTGCCTCGGAAAGCACGTTAAGCCGTTGGTCCCGGTTGTCATTAAAGGATCTTTGACAGTCGTTACGGGTCGTCAGAAGCCCGAAAGTCTGACAACCAGTCTTACCAAGGGGTATCATATTACCCAGTTACTGGGTTGTGGAGGTCAGATAGGCAGTCGCTCCATGTAAAATACTGGTATTCAGCTGCATCCGGTTAGACTGGAAGCCGACCCCAATATAGTTGGGAAAAGGCTAGGCAGATTGATTTTTATGAGGTCGAGTATTCGATAGTGTTTACATTTAAAGAGCTAAGTATTACTTTCAGTTTCTTCCTCGTTCCTGCATTTTGCCAGAGATGTATTGATAAGCTTTCAATCAGTTTCTTGATAGATAAAAGTCTAGTTTTGAAAGTAAATATGGCTGAAATTGGCGTTAGGCTTTATTGTTCAGCAACAACAAATTAAAGCTCAATAAGTTTCCCAGAATTTATTCGTAACCATAACCACCAACTGTCGGTTTTCATAACATTGTATATCACAATTATACCAACTCATATTGTTATTTAAACAGTCTTCATTTTAAAAGCATTGTTTATTTTAACTCAATAATTTTCCTACCTAATTAAAATTATACATAAAAATGGCCTGTCGCAATTCTTTTTTAAAACTCACCAAATTTCAACCTGCATTTCCCCGAATTCTCTACAACGCGACGGCTCGACTTAATAAACGAAAAATACAATTTACCGCAATGCAATACCGGTGAATGCAATGCAAAAGTTTTCAGACGATAAAATCAATTGACCTACATATATGTTTAAAATGTGTATTGCCATCAAGATAGTTAAACGACACCGTGAGGTATAGAATTCCCCACACGTATTCGATTCCTGATTCCTTACTGAAAGAAAGACGCCTTTACTGCGAGATTCGGTGCCCGTTCCCAGCCGCAATATGTATGATAAATAAATTGCTATCCAATATCAAATGGAAGCAATACCGGTGAAATGTACAAAGCGTTTACTCATATTACATGTATGCGTACGAATGACTCCTTTGGATATAGGGCCTAAGGGAGCGCTAGGGCGGCCACGCGACCCACGCGGCCCCACCGGCCATGGCTGCATTCACTAAATGAGATTTTTAATGCTGCTCCTTCACCTGCGTCTAAAAGGTTTTATAACTTATGATCTGTGTCCAAAAGAGGAAAACTTTCACCTCAGCACATATGGTAATGCATGAATTAAAACATATAATACGTCTTCAAAGACGTCATGCGGTGATGATGATGATGATGATGATGGGACTCCCTTTTCCGCACTTAGACTCTCATTTGGTCCGTTGTGCGTGGGGATACTGGCTAACAGAGCCAGCCTAGCTTCGCCCAAAAGCACAGAAGCCTCCTGGGGGCTTCACAGGCTTCGCGGAGCGACCTCACTGTTCCGAGGATTTCTTCCCGTTGAGAAGCCACTGCCTCGCACTCCAGGATAACGTGGGCGGCTGATTCCTCGGCGTCAAGGCAGCCCCTGCAAAGGGGGCTATCTGTGGCGCCTATGTTGAAAAGATGTTTGTTGAGGGGGTTATGGCCCGTAATTGTTCCTATAATTATTCTAAGGTTATTTCTACCCAGGTTGAGAAGTTTTTTGGTTAATCGCGGGTCTAAAATTGGTAAAGCCAATTTTGACTGTCTACAGTCTGTTGCCCGTGACCATCTGTTGTTATGGAGTTCGGTCGATCTTTGGCGAATCCACGCACGAAATTTTGAGAAAGGCAGAGGGAGAAGTGGGTACGGGCCTAGTACTTCCATATCAGAGCCTCTCTTCGCAAGTTCATCAGCGGCATCATTGCCTAAGGATCCACTATGCCCTTTGATCCACTGGAGGGTAATGCGATTAAACTTCGATAAACTCTCCAGAGCTAAATGGCACTCAAAAATTAGTTTATTGTTAGTTTGTTATTGTATGTTAGATTTTGTATTCGTTTAGACGTCATGCGGACAAATAAACGAATACAAAATCAAACATCGTCAAGATAAAAACGTAGTAGATATTATTTGTGTTGACCGAGATTTATCTAATCTAGATAAGCTAAAGAAGTAACTGGTCCAGTCGCCATCAAGAATTCCCGTCAGGCACCGATATTTGCCGGGTAAACTGGGGGAGTCTATTTAGTAAGTAAGCCTTTTTTATCTAGGCCGCGTTTAACTTGCCCAATTGTCGTACCAAATGGGGCCACAAGGAACGTAAGAGGGCGTACTGTTTGTTTGAGGCATCAGACCAAAAACGAGGAAAATAACAACTAGCAGTATTCGAAACGGTTCCATATCTGTTATATTATATTTATTTTTATAGTTGTATGTCGAGTAAAAATCCCAATCCAAGGAATTGGAACAAAAAATACTCAGATACAAGGCTTGATGTCATTCTGACTCGAGGACAAATGAGACAAAAGAAATAAGAAATATTAAACGTGACTCGAATTTCAAGATGCTTTCCATACAATGATACGAGGTTGTGCCATCACACGTGGCTCATGGCTCTATGTAAACCATACAGCTTTTATGGAAATAGCCTTATTATAAAGAAACGAGACGCCGTTACCGGAGAGATTTGTTAGAAAATGGTTGCAATTACTTTGTTTTTCACATTACCACTGGAGCTTTCTTAATTGATATTAAACGGGCGGCTTTATAATTAAGAAGTATGATCTGTAAACTGTAATGTGGAATGTGAGGCAGTAAAAAATAACAGTTTCATATAAGAGATATAAACGCGCAATTAATTAAATAGTTTCATAAAGTGTAATTAATATTATTACTGTAAATGCAACATTCATACGAAATTCAGATAGTGTTTTAAAAAGTTACAGATTTTATTTGTAATCTTCAAGACAAAGACGTCGAGATCCGTTAATTAATACAAAACAGTTATTAAGAATATATCAGTAGGTACAAAGTACATGTAGAAGCGAGAGAAGTTTGCAGCAGATAATGCGAGTAATGAAATAATGAGCTAAACTTAAACGAGCTGTTAAATTTATGTTTCGTGCAGCTTAAAAACAGCTCCCTGGAGATTTCCAGCTACGGAACCGAGTTAACGCTTTGCTTTCAGTTTTAGCTGCTTTTTTCCTCCAACTTGAATTTAGCTTGTGGCCGTCTGTGTTTTTCCGAGTCAAAGTTTATGTTCAGCTCCCTCATACCAACATTTTAGACGGAATTAGTACATTAACAAGTTTTTAATACAACTTAAAACAACGTTTTTTTAGAAGTCATTACATTAGGGATCAGTGTTTAACCTTCAAGATTACTTCAGCGAATAGTTTGCTTTACCAAATATAAACTTAAATAAATACACTCCAACATTTATCTCAAGGAAATAACGAGGAACGACGAGAAAGTTTCATATTTCTTCTAAATAAAATACTCCACGAGGAACCGTTTTTAAAAATAGTTTCGAAGCAAATCTAATAACAACCACGGACACTTGAAGTAGGATTGTGCTCACGTTGACCTCGCCTTCACAGAAATAAAAGTAGTGCTCTATCTAGAAAGACGTATAATCTAGATATCTGAGTAGGAAGCTGATTAACGTCAGTTGTGGTGTAGAGCAACCGGCCAACCGGCCAGCCGGGGACGGCACAAACAACGGGATTTATTGTTAATGGCCCATAGTCAGACATTTAACGCGATGAATTACTTTCACAAACAGACACACTGTATTACTTACACAAATAGGATTACACACACCAACACGGTTGACGCCGAGTCAACTTACTCGTCGATAATGTTTGATATAGATATCGGTCGTAAACGATTATTATATTAAATCAATTAGCGTGTTTATAGACGTGAACATCTTTGCCTCGCTCCGGTAACATCGTAATTTAGAGATTAAGTCGTGACAACAGAGAGATTCCACGTGTTAACAAAACTTAACAACTCGCTCCACTGTGTCTTTGTCACTTGCTAGACGAGGAGTCAACACACCCTCACTCTTAGCGCATTACTGCATACCAACCCACATAAAAATACGATGCAACTGCAACATAATATAGATACACTAGAATCTACCGATAAAGGTGAATATTTTTTAAAGGCATTAAGGTCGAGTTTGTCTGTCCCTCTCGCAGTTTATGGCCCGTAAAAAGTCTACACAGAGGAGTCACTTTGTCCCAAACGGCACAGGATGTAGTTTCGGAAGTGAAACTTTGTGAAAATATTGTGTTGGATATTAATTGTTCGCACGGCTCGCGCTTTCATTGTTTTGCACACATTATGTGATACCAGTATTATGAGAACGAGATACCGTAACAGAGAACGGAGCTATTATAAAATCTTTTATTCATAAGGCTCTCACAATAAAAACCGGTCAATTTGAGCTCACCGCGTATAGAAACGCTATTTCTGTTATATTTACATTAACAACTCTCACGATATGATAAGGGTTCTCTTTTATCCTTCCAGGAATGGAACGATCCTGTAACAGAACGAATAATCTCGTTCGACCGTTAAAAATGTAAAAGTGGCATCTCTTTCCCCCTTCAATCCCATTCTCGAAGATTAGAAAACACGTTTGAGAGAGCTCTCGAACAATTTTCCGTTTACGTAGCGGTAATTGTCTTAGAACAGGCACGAATAGCTATCTGTCGGTGGGTCTGTGCGGCGCGGCGCGGTGGCGGGACCGCGGCGCACTGCGGTAGCCGCCGCCGCAGCCTCCGCCGAATCCTCCGATACGCTACGTGCACTGAATCCTAATACCACCTGTACTGATTTTATTTTTGCCTCCCTCATTCTTGATTCAACTATCTTATAGTTATCTGCAGACGTCCGATGATTCGCTTCTCTCCGAAGCGAAAACATTTTAAATTTTTAAACTCAATTCGGCATTGTCATACGTTTACGTGCACAATGGTTTATAGACGTTTTTATGTTTTGGTTCTAACATTTCCTTTCCTGTAAATTATGCAGAAATCAATTCGGTCCAGTAAGCTGGGCGCTGGTAAATAATTCAGTGCTGATTGTAACGAGGGTCCAAGTCCGCACTAAATGTTCCTCGGGAGCTGTGCGCTCCACAAACAAGCCTTGTTTTCCCTATCTCGGTATAAGAATCTTCTCTTACGACGCCTTTCGACCGAGTCTCGTGTCTTTGTCTCGATTATCTTATCTATTGATTTTCGATTAATCCAATTTGAGGTTTTGATGAGACACGATTTTATGTGTTAACTAGTTTCAGCTTTACACTAAGGCCGAAATATTTTGGAAACCAAATGTAATCACAGCGCAGGCCGCTACCTGCTCTACATTCTGCCAGCGTCCACTGTCCACCGAACTCCGCTCATTCAATTATTTCATTAAAATAATCTTCTCCAAAGACTACGAGGTCTGCACTCTACACTATATTGAATAATATCATCACGAGTGTTAAGCAAGTTATACGATTAGGTTCTACATTTACATAATTGCGGCCAATTAGCTGAGTTGAATCGGTGAGGGATTTCGTTACTAAATATAATGAGTAACATGAATTAAATGAGACATTTCGTCGTCGGCCGCGCTTAAAACAGTACAAATATCCTTAAAATTTAATCGTTTTCTGCAAAGATTTTTCCATGAAAAGTTTTCCACTTCAAACTTTGCCACTTCGCCGAAGCCAAGTCGCGTTTAACAAAGCTTTTTTATACTTACATTTTTATATCAGGAATGGAACGTCACGCTCGGTTTCATCGGCACTCGTCCGCCCGACCGCGAAAAGAACGCATAGACCGGTAATAGGCGACGCCTTATACAATATTCCGGTCACGTTTAGAATTCCTTATATTTCATCTTTTTCTACGGCCCCGAAAAATGTCATCGAATACACATTTTCCCGTAATCCTCATAAGTCTCATGGCCTCGACAACGTTCGGGACGCCGCAGCTCCTCGTCACGTGACACCGACCCCCGCACCCCGTACCGGGCTCGCCCCGCTCCCGCAGCCCCGCGACAACAAGTTCACGCCGTGTCGTGACTCGCATTTGCAATAACACTTTGGCTGAGGTGCCGCGACGAGCCAGCCTTCAATTAGGTAATGGTCTGCCATATAAGTTGTCTCAAGACATTGAATAAAACAACGTCTCCGAGCGTGACTCCCTCACTAATTCAGCTAATAATGAGTGTGGGGAAATGAGCGCTGACATCCTTCAAAATTTTCATCGAGACGACATTGTATGGAGAAAGTTTTAATTGAGAAGACAGGAGTAGATATTTTGCTAACCTAGACAGATCGGGGCGCGTGTTAGGATTTAAGGTCGAATCCTCCCCCTTATCGGGAACAGGTTGGAACATGCACCTTGCGCCGAGCATCGTCGGAAGTTTCTGACAACAGTCCAACTAGTTTGGAAGGTTGGAAACTCCATCAGATACGTGAGCTGGAGCGATTACCTCAAGCCAACTTACATAGTAGGGGCGCGGTAACATGAATTACCAATATGTTTTATATTAACATCGGGTCTTGTAACCTAACTAATACATGACTTGCATATTTTCCTCTGGAGAACAGTCAATTTAAATTTCCATTTATGACTTAAGTACATTTTTTTGAAGTCCAGTGGTGGTTTTTTGTTTCAACCGTTTAACACCACAGCAGCACTTTGTGGGTGTGGGACTAATGTAGGTACGCCAGTAATTAATCTTTTCCCAATTTAAAAACTAAAGATTAAGGATGTTCTAATGTAATGGGTTCTCTTAGGAGACTCCAACAGTTACTATCATATTTCCCATAATTTAATAGAGTTACTAGTTTTCCCATAGTTTCGCTTAATACTTCAGCCATTGCCGGATGTGTGATAAAATTTATTTGTTCAATATTATGGACTTTGAAAACTCGTAAACTACTAGTTGTTTGTTTTCTTTCGGTTTTTTGTGCAAACTTCTATGAAGAATACTCATAAAATAAGTAGGGACGGTCTTAAAAATACATTTGTTTTTCTCATTTTCACATAGACATTTGTCTGAGAAAATGAGGGTACACCAATACTAAAAAGAAATCCAATTAGGAATTTGAAAAGTCGTTACTGTATAATAAACTTGTCATATAAAAGACAAGAACGTCCACAAAATGGTATTGATGAGAAGTTATGACGTAATCGAATATCGATGAAGTGTCGCCTCCTTAGTTAGTGGTAACAATGGCAATATTTCAACACGTAGTGTTGTGGGGCACTAACTAGTGAACACAGCTGCAGTTGCGGTGCAGTGACAATGTTTGGACGCCGCATCCTTGGGCCGGTCGCCGTCGTCCGGGCCGTGCGTCGCATCCGCAATGAGGCCCGCCGGACGACGCCCGCCGCACTAATTTATAGCAACGGTTAATTACCTACAAGAATCTGACTCAGCCCGGTCCGACAACAAAGCCGGCCGCACCGGAGCCACGTGTTTGTTGTGAGCACATCGCTAATCAATCTGATGCTATTACCTACTACTGGACGGTGCTGGTGCATAGGGTAGTTTAAAAGTTTCGCTAATGAACTATGTGTGCTCTTAATAAGTAATCTCAGATAATTCTCTACTAGACGTTGTGATAACTAAATGCATAGAATGTGGAATATTTAGGTTTCTGATATTATGAAAGAGGCGGAGAGTGGGCGTCTATAGACCAGCTCAAGCATAAAATATGTCCAACTTGAATGATTTAATTAACAGCGGTATTCAATAGATGTTTTAAAGAAAAAATATTCCAAGAATAATATATTTCCTATTTGTTGGTATATTCTCGTCCCCTCAAGCGCAACTAATTAATATGCATAATGTGTATCGAGCAGAATACTAGGAAAAGTTACGCTATTTACAAGACTTTGATTAAGACTTTATATTCATAAAGCACATTTTAATTATTATGTTAACGAAAACCTTCTTTTGAATAAAATATTAGTCATGGTCTGTCAAAGGGAATTAGGCATTCTTCATTCCACGCGGTGTAAAATAATAAAACATTTGGTTAATGAACCCAGAGTTCTAAAAATCTCGTAGCAAACGCCACATCAACTCGGCTTCATTCGTAAGGAGTGCGTATATGAACATAAAAAATGCATTTATTCCGAGGAAAGTAGTAAAATACAAACGAATGTTTTGTTTTTAGTACTACAGAGAGGTCTCTGGGAGGTGTTTTCGCTGTTAAATTATGCAGAAATCAATTCCTTTTTCCGGACGAGGCCCCGCTTTGCCGTCTGATAAATAATACATGTGTAATTGTAACCAGGTCTCAGACTCGCAGTGTTGCTATGGTCAGTGCCGACTGCGTCTGACCCGACATCTTAGAAGATCATATCTCCTCGATCAAATTAAACAAGCTACGTAATTGTTGTCGACTTTTTCGTCTTAATGTTTTCTTGGCATGTCGCCAGCAACCTTCTGGAACTTCCACTTGGCTTAAAGGAACTAGTTGTACGCTTATTAGCGAGTGTAGAATCAGTTGCTTCATGTTAGGACAAGTTCCAGGCTTTACGTAACATTTCTACAAGCAAGCCTTCAATTTGCGGCTAGATTTAAAGATCCAGAAAAGGTCACCCATTCACCACAGTCGATGGACTTTACTGATCCAAGGGCAACACTTTTTAGGGTTCGAAAAGTTCAACCGTCGCTGCGACATTAACTTCTAACCAGAACTTACGACTTTGGATTCCAAACTCCTACTCTTAGATTTCCCAAGGGAGCGCCAACTAATAATGAACGCCGAAATATTTTCCAGTTTTTATTGGGAATATTTATTAAAATGTTGCATGAATACTGAATTTATAAGAGCTACCTACGTCCAGTGCACTTCCTTTCGATGGAAATGTGTTGCCAAAATTCAATGCAGTTTGTCATAAAAGATTCACGGAATAACACCTACACGGTAAAAGGAAATTCCCTTGTACCACGAAACGTGCATCAGCTCTTAACAAGTTGCCAGCTGATACAAATTCGTGGCGTTTGCGCATTACCTTGCAAACGAGCTGTTCAATATATTAGCACGTTAAGCTGGTAATGTCTCGAGCACTTAGTACGGGCCCTCGTTATTGATAGCTTTCCATGATACTATTTCACACAACAGTGCATCGATTATATTCCGGTCCGGTCGGGCGATGCGTTTCGTGCAGTTCACGTCAAAAATGGAAGCTGTTTAAATGATACTAAAGTGTAGTTTCCATTGATTCCGTTTCAATATGCATATGAAAGCGTGGTGATAACACTACTACTATTTACTGATATAAATCAGTAACTGAAGCGCAAGTGCTAAACAAAGGGCTTTATTAGATGTTAATAATAAGACTATATTTTCTAATATGCCCAAATACATTGAAGTAGATAGGTAGGTACTTTAAAATTCTTTTACACGAATCGAAACGAGTTGAATACTTGAGACCCCGCTTGCATTACCTAGCTCTTTAAGTGCACGTCTAGTAATCCAAGTTGCGACATTAAATAAATTACTATCTCAAAGAAGCACAATCCCTTTCTAAAATGGTCTCTTCTCCAATCAGGCCATTATGTCTCCATCGCAAAATTATACGTGAAGCAATAACGAATCTGCTATATTTGATTTACTCCCAAAATAATCGTAGAGTTCAGTTTCGGGCAGCACTCACTGAAACTTTGAGTGACGTCATTAATTAGTCAATTATAGTCGGGCACTTCGCTTTAAGCGGTATTCGCCACAAAATAGACCCTAGACTTTCGATCCGGCGGAGATTTTGCAAGCAATCTAGGTCTTAATTTAGAACTAAAGTCGTGTTGGATAAAGTTGGCATTTATTTTATTTGAACGTATTCTTTGGTTCAAAGTAATTAGTTTTAAGTGTTAGTATTTCGACATTTGATCGCCTGATTCCTGGATTTACAAACTCAAAGCTGCATTTTGTATTCGTATTAAAACTATATCAAAGCTTAATATTTTTGTGAAATATTTCCAAACATAGTTTTATTTACATTTTCCAGTTCCCAAAATAAATAATTTTCCACGAACTTAAAATCTGTGACAAACAAAAATTCAAAATTCTCGTTCAAAATGTTTTATTTGCACGTTTCACCTGGGCAGCTCGTACATCGGCGAAGTATTGGTGCCAATATCGAAATCCAATCAACTTGCTGTGATTGACAGCTACACCGGTCCGACCGACGAATCTGCCGCATCCGTGTCGTATGACGGTATGACACGGAGACATAAAACTGTAGAAAAATATTTTCTGACGAGTCGCGACGTCTTCGTTTAACTGGTCCTCTATAAGAGCGCACGAGTGACTTTATTGATAACTTAAGAGTCTTGTAGAGCGATGTCATGGGAAATAAATATGGGTAATAGAATTATTATAACAATTGTGTATATTTAACTATAGCAATTGCCATCAATGAGAAAGCCAATGACATTTTTATTTAATGGAATCATCCTTGGTTTTTATGGATGTAATCAAATCTTAAATCTGCCGTCTTTTAAACGACGAGGCATCACAGATTAGGTGTAATTAAAAATAGGCTTTCAGAAGGTATTTTCGTGGAAATATTAAATTTAAAAAAGGGCACTCGTACAAAGAAACATTATCAATCGTATAGGAATATCGATGGAGCCACAATTGTTATTTTGGTGCAAAGCCGACTAGGAGCGGTGCATCCACAATCTGTTTTGTACAATCACCATAACAGAGGAATCCGCTTTGTGCATTAGCCGACCGTCCAACCACCCCCGACCACTTAAGGCTTTATATTCAAGTGTTGAACCTAGTTGATGAGTTTCGGCTCAACAACTCTCCCGATCTGAATATAATAATCGAGTCATCAGATTGTCAATCAGGGTACACTGTTCATAAACTTCGTAAATTTATATATAGGTACCCTACGCAGCCAGGTTAACTATGTCAAATTCAGTGGTGAATATAATTTCAGTAGAGTAGGTAGGATAAGGAGTTTGAAATTGTGATAAAATAGCAAACAATAATTATAAACTTCCTATAAAATTTGGTATAATAAAAAGCACAGTAAATTAAACCCGTAAGAGTTGAAAGAAAATTATTAACATACACATAATATCACGCCTTGTTTCCCCGAAGGGTTGGGCAGAGGTGTAACTATAGTACACCCACATTTCGCCAGTTATGTTAAGTCCCATGTAATAGGGGGCGAGCCTATTGCCATCAACCGAGCACAAATCCAGTCTCCGGGCTGCTACTGAGAAATTCCAGAAATAAAAACCCAATGACACTGCCCGACATGGGAATCGAACCCAGGACCTCATGTTCAGCAGTAGTGCTTGCGACCACTAGACCAACGAGGCAGTCAAAAAAAAGTTAGAAAATGATTAATATTTTGTTATTTCATTTCTATATTACTGAAAGCAAAATGGCTGTTGTGTGCTAGTAGAGGCTATTGTATTGTATCCATAAACAAGACTATAAAACGCTAGTTATAATAGTAGACGCAGCGAGGGACCCCAGCGAGCGCTGACGAATTCAAATAAAATTTACTCGATACGTGAATACGTGAACTACATTCGAGCCATATCCCGGTTCAGTTTATAACTAAATAACTTCGTCACCGGGAAGATAACGAACTATCAATTAAACTCGCGTATGTGTGCCGAATATGAAAGTAATGTCATTTTTTCCATCAGCACTATCCGGGCCCCAGGGAACACAGCTTTGTTAATTAAAATGCCTCGCCTAACACAACCCGCCACATACCTACGATAACCCAAATTATCATAGAGGAAAACAGAAACAAACGAATGATATAGTATTATGAAATCCTAGAACTTGTGTACGTATAAATAACCCCAACCCATAAAGTGGAACATGGCATCATTCCAAAATATAACAAGTGAAATATCCTAATACTGGTACCTACAACGATGGCAACATTATGAGAAAACGAGAACCCTTTTTCCAATAAGTATGATCGAACGGCGGAGTTTCTCGTCGGAGCTGGGAATTCTTGGGCAGTTGAAAACAAGTTGGGGCAGCCCTGGCCGCGGCGCCAATATCGGCAAGTTGGGCGGCCGCAGCTGGCATGCGCCGCAATGTCTCAATAATCCTCAAGGTACCCTCCTAATCGACTCTTCTTAGTTCGACGCAAGTGTGACTAACTGATTAATTCTGCGACTTGGTGTACGTGCCCGATCTGTCTTTGCCCATTATTGTTTGCCGTACACTTTCGTCCGCTCGTGTCCCATTATTGAACGATATTTGGACTATTATTGGCGGAGTCGTACGGAGCCTTCTATTTATATGTTATCGAAGGGCGGCCATAACATCCTACGGCATATAGTTTGGGATTGTAATTGCTGCTATTTTGTTAGATTGAATCCGATTTCGTTCGCTTAGTTTTAATGGTTTGCGAGATGTTAGGCGCATTACTGGTTCGCACTGACTCGCTGACTCGCTTGAGCGACGGTTTTGGTTGGCGTATTAATTAACTAGAGCGTTTAATCGTAATTCCTTGCACTCGCTTGAATTCTTGTTGCACTAAGATTAATTATGGTTTCCGTCTTTGTTGGTACCCTGTATGCGCCTGCAATTATTAGCGCATACTGGTTATTTCCAGCAGGTATGTTGCGTGTATCACGTGGCAGTGATGCCAGGGTTTGTAGATTGAAAATAAAGTAAATTACTGTGCCACTTTGCCGCGGCCTACGTGCTAATGTTGACCAAATCAACGGTCAGCTATGTCACCTTTATTAATAATTTAATGCTCTTCTAATTTAGCAAGCAATACATAATTGCGCTGGCAAAGAGCTCAGTCGGCGGACAGCATAATAGTAACATATGATCATATAAATTAAAACATCACTGTTAGTAGATGCATGTAATGGCACCGGTGAAGCACTGGTCACATTAACGGCTGGAGAGTTGTTACTTTAATGAGACATTAATATCTGCTTAAAACTATGATCACTTTACAATTAATTTATTTGATAGTTATTAGTAATTTACTTCTCGCTGAATATAAACATCTTAAATAGAGCGGAACTTTAATGGACGTTCGAATTCCTGTAGTCATCCCTCACTATTCACGTGTAGACGTTATTGATGAGTAATGATTTACACTTGTGTCTTGTGTTCCCCAGAATTGGCCAGGTGGTGTAGTACTACGTCATTGACATGAGTCACATCTGCCAACACTGAGCCAAGATGACACTCCATGCCACAGAAATACAACTAGATAATTTTAGAAATAAGCCCAGAAGATGCATCCAAAAAGCAAAATATGGAGGTGGATGCCATAGATGATCAACAGCCAATCACAGCAGTTTAAACACGCGCGCTTGACAATTTGTCATATTAATTTTGCGATAATTTTCGAAAGAAAAAAATAAGGAAAATTGTGTATTCGTAAAAAATAAGACGCGCATTACAAAATAAACATAAAATACATCCAAAGTAGCCAAAAGCCTAGTATTCGCCAAAAAAAAACTGAAAACAAAAACACAAAAAACTTATACATAATTTTAATTGTAGTAATATTAGTTAATAGTAGATATAAGCAAAAAATAGAGGCGGCTGATTTTGAAAAAAAAACTTTGAAAATAATATCGATTAGAATATCGTTGAAAGTGATTCGATCCTACAGTTTCAGGAGAACAGAGCCAGTAAATAAGTGAAGGCTAAAAGCAAATCCGTTCTCCGTAGCCATTATTGAGAGCTACCTCGAGCTATTAAACATCTGTTGTTGTTACCTCTTTGCCTCTGTTAATTGGTATATTCTTGATTCCCTGAACTTTTTCCGATAAAACGTAGATTGTTCTACTTGTTGGGCTGGAGGGGGACATTTGTGAGGTGGTAAGAGGGGGGGCGTTAGATAAACGAGGGTATATCGCCAATAACTTGCTCCATTGTTTGTTGGCGGCTGACTTAATAAGTTCGCCGAATTTATTATGATTTGTAGGCCTCTCGTCTTATTACGAGTCTCTTAACATACCATAGTCGTATAGTGTCTTACTGCGAACAATATGGAACCGCCAATTTGTTCTTTTACAGCCGTCTTAAAAAAGGATGCCCTTTCTGTTTTCTAGTCCTCGAAATTACCGCACGAACTAGAAGAATGTTTTATGTGCTCCTTGAATGAAGAGATTCAGCAAATTTATGTTTGTGAGCCAGCAGTAGGTATGCGTACGTGAACCTTTTTCAGAACCTATGTTTATACCAGCGAGTTAAATTCCCTAAATTAATTTGACCAAATAAATTACAAAAGCCATGTGTAATCAAATTTCATCAAAAGCTAATTATTCTATCAAGGCACACACGACTTAGCAACGTTAATTGAAACTATTTTCTTTCTCGGCACACAGACCCTTCGGGAGACGTAGTAGGTATTAATAAAAATAAGTAGCCATCAAGACAGTGATTTATCCTTGATTGATTTACAACATAAACTTGGGCCACACTTGACATCCATCATCCAAATTAATGGAAGTCGATCGGACGGATCCGTAGACATTTGAAAAATTGATGTTGTTCATAATTTACTGTGAAATAATAATGTGTAGCTAAGTGTTTTACTGATTTATAATTTCTTTCAGGGGGACTTGTTTGCTCAATAACTCGCTACTTAGCTAATTGAATCAAGAACCCTTTTAAACTACTTGTTTTATTGCATATACAAAGTGGAGACGACAATACGACAATAATTAAACTACGTCTATCTAATAACGTCCACATCACAAAAATTCAACCAAATATATCCAATAGTTTATTCATTATAGCTACTTAATCAAAAGCAAATACATAAATATATCCATCACTATACTCTTCCGGACTCCTAAATCGAGCCACCGTGCATTTATTTGTTTTTAGGCCAGAGCGGGGGAAGTTATTTGATAATTTCCAACCCAAAAAAAAAAAAAAGTCCTAAAACAACAAAATAATAATAAATCAGAGAAAAATGTTATATGTAGTTAATGCAGCTTACGTACTAGCCATGATTTCGGTGTCAGCATTGTTCTAAATTTGAAAAGAGAAAAATATTGTAGTTTCGTCGCTCCTAAAGAATAATTCAAAATACAAAATATTTTTTATCACATCTAGGTATTCAAAAAGACCTAATTTATTCTCCGTAAACAGGGACTAAAATAGCTTTTTAATCCCTAGGGACTAAAAGTGATTTGAATTTGGAATGTGGATATTATTAGTAAAAGTTCCAATCACCAAAGAGATAAATCACGAACATTGTATAAACAAGTAACAGGCTGGCAAGAGAGAGAAAGTGTAAATTTGTCAAAATAAAAACCCAAGATGGCGGTTGAGAAAAAATTCAAATGTTTCGTCATTGGTGTCGTTTTCATGGTTTTCGAGGGCGCTAAAGCCGATTGTGAGGTCAGAATGTAAATCCAAGATGGCGGCTCTGAAAATTTTTCGTCATGGGTGTCATTTTCATAGTTTTCGGGGTTGCTAAAGTCGATAGTGAGATCAATATGTAAATGCAAGATGGCGGCTGTGAAAATTTTCAAATTTTTCTTCATGGGTGTCGTTTTCGGTTTTCGAGGGTGCTAAAGTCGATAAAGAGGTCAAAACTTACTCCAAGTGGGGGCTGTAATTTTTTTTTTTTTGTTTTAAGTCATACGTGAGAGATGGGGATCGGACCGCACACGTTTTTTTTTCTCATAGACGGTGATAAAAAGTAGAGTATTTACCTCGGGAGCAACACTATTTTAAGCTCGAGTGACGTACTTTGGATCACTTGCTGCGCTCTGGATTCAAAGAAACGCTCTCGCCTTATAAATAGTTGTTTGCTTCCTAGGCAAACAATATACTATTATTTCACATAAACCTACAATGGCACTTATGAAGCGTCAGAACGCACGGTGCACGGTTTCCAATTGGTCGTTTCCTATGGAGAGGAACCGGCAAGAAACTCCACAGTTACTCTTTTAAAAGTAAATGTTTTAAAGTTACAGTCTGTCTGTCAGTCCGCGGTTTTTTAAAATAAATTTTTGAAAAAAACAATTATTTAGGGTACCTCCCCTACATGTAAAGTGGGGAAGATATATTTTTTTCATCCTTCCCATAGTGTGGGATATCGTTGGATAAGTCTTTCAAAAATATTATGGGTTTCGTAAGACCGTTTTTTATTAAGTAAACCGTTCGTGACTTATCAAGCTTTAAAGTACCAATTTTCGTTAGAGTCAAGTGTCCCCCCCCTCTACCAACTAAACCGTTGTCGTTAGAAATTCAAATGTAACGACAGTAGTACCAATATACGAGTTTAACTACTACAATGTTAAGTTTGTTCTTGGGATAAATTCATCCCAACTACGGAACCCTTCATTGTGCGTGGTCCGACACGCACTTGGCCGGTTTTCTTTATTTTGGTTGGCGTTTATTTACTGTTGGCGTAGTGGTTAAGCGATTGACTGTTGCGCTGCTTGTCGCGGGTTCGATTCCCACACGGAAAAAATATTTGTATGACCTACAAGTAGTTGTTCCCGGTCTGGCTGTTTGTGTATGTGAGTTTAAATCTTTGTAAACGCACCCACAATACAGCAGAAATTACGAGTGTGGGACAACGTTTAAAAACAAAGACCAATTCAAACCAAATTACATGAACCAAATAATAAAAAATATAGAATATTGTAACCAACAGCTTTGATTAGAGCATCCCTAAGTCCAATAGTTATTTGTTTTATTTTGAATAAAAAGAGTATCGATTTTTTTTCCTTATTTTTTTAATATATGGATGGTTACTTTACCTAAAGTGACGCGCATGTTGTGGGTGGTACTTCTTCAGTCTGGGCTTAGTCAGCGAAACGTAAGCGCAAAACTTCATGTAGGTAAGTCATTCAAAGATTTTACCATCGATACCTGGAGAGTGGCGGCTTCGTGCGCCGTCCAGCTGGACCACGAAACCGGGTCAATACAGCACTACAAGATCGATTTATACTTACCACCAGCCTGAGTAATCGTCACCTGACCTCAGAACAGATGCAAGAACAGCTTCGAGACTCATAGACTGACTGTTTGCGCTCGAACCGTCAGGAGGACTGAACTGACACGAGCTCACAGAATGGCGCGCCAATAGTTCACAAGCGAACATTTGAATTAGACTCAAGCTCAATGGAGCCAGGTTCTTTTTATGTATGTAACCAAGATTATGTTGTAAGGCAATAATGGACGTAGGAAGGCTACCGCAGACAGAGACAGCGTTTTAAGCAATGTTGCATTGAAGAGAGGGTGTGTTATGGCGGTGGGACATGGATAGTCTGGGGCAGAATTTCCACTGTAGGAAAAATGGACCTTGAGGTTGTTACGAGACCACGGTTGCCACCACTAAACAGCGGCCGATACATTCGTCAATGCCTAAAGGCAAATCATGTGATGCCATATGCTGTGTTTGTGGGCCAGGATTTCATTTTTATGCATGATAGATAATGCAAGGGCACACACTGCAAGAATTGTTCGAGAATATCTGCATGACGTTAGTATCGCAGCTATAGAACGGCCAGCAAGAAGCCTTGATATGAATTCAATAGAGCACCTATGGGATGAGCTGAAGAAGCGTGTTCGAACTAACCAACCAGCTCCATCAACTTTGCATGAGCTGAAAACTGCCATTTTGGAAGCATGGGAGAACATTCCATAGCACGTCATAGTGGCATTCATTAATTCCATGCCAAACCGCATGATGGCGTCGTAAATGCTTTTAGAGGTAACTAAATAAACGTTTTCGCTACGTACACCATTGTTTCCTTAAAAAAGTCACGCTGTTTTATCCCTTGTGAAACGGCAAAAGATGACTTATTGCAATCAATTTGTTATTTTTTATTAGTATTCCGATTTCAAATTTGGAACAATGACAAATTACGTTTTCATTTCACTGTTTACATTTCTATGTTAGGATTTATTTTATAGTTAAGGGCCCTCGCCCACGGGCGACTTTTTGTAGCGATGCAGTCGCGATGCTCTCGCGCGTAGCATCGATACAGACGCGAAGCAGTCGCTAGCTGTGTGCCCGCGCCCAGCGGGACCAGATTCAGTCGCGATGCAAACGCGATTCGGTCGCGATGCAAACGCGATTCGGTCGCGATGCAGTTACGACACAAAAATACCTTGCAATCTTATTCGTTAACTCAGGAAGACGTGAGTCCCATATTACAGGACGCTCCTGAATTGCCGTAATAAACGTTTCAGTGTCAAATGACTCCATTTTGCGCCTGTGACGGACAACAGCACGCACTCTGGACCTGTCTGTGTTGCACTGATGCCGGTTCCCACTCACGCACCGCGCCACACTCCCTCCCCCCTCCGTTCTCTCTTCCGATGTCATCCGACGCGGTCGCGCGTATGTATCGATACAATCGCGATGCACTAGCGCGTTAGTAGCGCGTTGGCATCGCTATTGTAGCTAGTTGCAAATGCGACTAACACGCGTTAGAAGAGATGCTGTCGCGCGTTTGCTAAACGCGCGACTGCATCGCTACAAAAAGTCGCCGTGGGCGAAGCGCCTTAGGGGCAGTGAAGAACAGTGTGTAAAGTTCACTCATCCACCATAGAAAAGGGAGGATCCTCCGACCAGACGGGTGTTGTGTCTGGCGGGCAACTGCCCGACTGTTGATGTCGGATAGTCTTATATATGTCATTCGCGCGGTAAACTCTAATTGCGCGATGCAGGATTTGTGTGACGTCATGTTGTGATGCTCACCATGGACTACATATGTGGCGGTGTAACCGCTACATCACTCCCCTCCGGAGACCGGAGGTCGATAGTGGGCTGAGTCTTGTATCTTGCGATGCTTCACAGTGCCCGTGGAGGTTCCAGTGAGTCGGAACCGGATGCCGCATAGTTCACGGTGAGTCGGAACTATCTGCGGTGATTCCCCAGTGAGTCGGGATGGCGCTGCGTCACGATCCAGTGAGTTGGATGTGGTATAGCGCCGGGTTGTGACTGCTAGCGTCGACCAGGAGAGGGTAGAAATAGCTCTGCTTGTGAGACCGGCCGAAAGTGCAGGTGCAGTGCCAAGGTTGCTGATGAGGCTGAGGGTGATGACCAGGAATGCGCGTTCGCCGCATGTTGGTGGTCAGGATACCCGTTGAAGCCGAGGGTGACTCGCCTCACGAAAGCTTGCGGGAGTGATGATGATGATGACGTCACGCTGAAGTAGTTGCATGAAGGCTGCGCTGACGTTCATACTCGGGGTCACAAATTTAGGGGCAGTGAGGAACAGGGTGAAAAATTCACTCATCCACTATAGAAAAGGGAGGATCCTCCGACCAGACGGGTGTTGTGTCTGGCGGGCAACTGCCCGTTTTTTTTTTTTTTTTTATTTTTTTTTTTATGGTATCTCGCATGTATACCACTAAGGTATTTACTGCTCAACCGAACAATCCTGTGGCTGCCTTAAGCACTACACTCAAAGCCTCCAGCCAGGAGCAACTATTCTAAATTGAAATTAGGCGAACGCTCGCTAAGGGCACCCCCTGTGGGGTACGAACCTCGGCTTAGGGCGTCGCTGAGGGGAGGACAGCAAGATGGGACAGGCTGGATCAAGGATATATTATTATTATACGGGGAATTTAAAGCTACGCGCTCAGCTGCGGCGCGCGCTGGCGCTTCATCGGACAAGAGCCCGAGTGTTGATGTCGGATAGTCTTATATACGTCGTTCACACGGTAAAGTCTAACTGCGCGATGCAGGATTGGTGTTTCGTCATGTCTTTAATGCTTAGTCCGTATGTGGCGGTGTAACCACTACAATAGTTTCAAAATACTCCTATGCATTAATATTGCCAGTGTTTTCATTTATTGTTGCATTATCGTCTCCCCAAAGGATAGGCTACCGCAAATGAAAAAAAAAACTTTTAACTAATCCCATAAGTTTACGTCGTCAACAAGACATCTAACAATATCTTCTAAATAACTGGAAAGTCTGATTAACAATCAACGTATAACACACTAACGGTATTGAAAAAGACCATAATGAAAACTAATTTCGGATAAATTAATCGAGAAATCAAATAAAAGTCGATCATTCTTCTTGATTTTATGAGAAAAGATGACAATGCATTATTGTGGATTGCGGACATAACGTATAACAATATTATGGGCTTCCATTACACCACAATCACCTACGCTATAGCGTAACTAAAGCTACATTTTAAGTTTAAAGTCCCCGTCACGAGAAGCTATTTCGTAATTAAAGAACTTCTACGAGTACTAAGTTACGTAGCGACAATTCAATCAACAATAAATACTCCCAAATTCAATCAACTCAAAGCAACATACGAGTAATATGAAACTAACGAGCAATTTTAGCTGATCGGGTTATATTTTAGCGATATATAGCGCTATCGTCTAATGTTTTGTGGTACTGAACGCGTCTGAGTTCCAGTACCACAAAATATTAGACGGTTTTAATTTAGGATTATTTGTTTCGCTACGTAGGTAAATTAGTAGAAGTTCTTTGTTTACAACATTTATAGCTTCTCGTGACGGTGACTTTAGTTCAAATGTGTTTCGAACATTTGTTGAGGAAATTATTCTTCTCTCAGTTGTATTTAGTAGATTATAAACAGTTTTTAATTAAACCAACCTGGCTGGGTGAAGAACACTCAAATTCTAATTACACACACAATTGGTTAATTCGATTGTAATAGGAGAACCAATTGGAGAGACTAATGCTCTACTAACTGAAAAATCTGAAAATCAGAGAGCATTTAAAAAAAAAAGTTCGTTGTAAGTATAATACAGAGCCATCTAGTATGGTCTCAAGTTTCAAATGTCTAAAGCTTTTGTTTTTGATTTTTTAATACAGAGGCATCTCTTGAAACTGACTTTTTCGGGCATAAAGCTTTTTCGTTACGTGACGTTTTCTACCTGTTTACCCCTACCGTTTTTATTGGAACGAAGTTCTTTATCGCGGCTTGGCGTTAAAGAACTTCGTTCTAAAAAATGTCACTCAATTAAAACGTTTATACAGAAAGTGGGCAATGTTGCACATAGCTGTCAAATATTTCGCTGTTTTGATTAATTTGGTGATATTACGGTATGGACAAGAAATATGGCTAACTACTGAACTAAAATATTGATTACAGAACGCAATAACTAATATCGTAACACCGAATATTTAGTTTAAAAAGTATTTGGAAATTTTCCAAATGCCTTTTTTACACCTAAAACGGTTACAACATCAAATTCAGTGTTAGCCATATTTCCATACCGTAATATTGCCAAATGCATCAAAACAGGCAAATATTTGACAGCCATTTGCGACGTTGCCAACTTTTGGGATGAACGCTCTTAAACATCAATGTAAGAGCAATTAATTAGTTAAGTCACAAACATTCCCATTTACACATAGCAGCAAACAGCCTTCGAATCGCGTCCCGTGTGTTGCCAGTTTTAAATGACTTTCAAGAAAGCCAATAAATAAAATTGTGTGCACTCGTCGGTCGGCATCATTAACGGGTGTCTGTCGAAACGCCGCGACATGCTCATAAATCATTACTAATAATACCTCTGCCATAGATTTACTAACTGACGGATGCGCCCGTCCACTGAACTTCAGTTTTGACTCATATTTTTCAGTTGTCACTCAACTTTTGAGTGACAACTGAAAAATATGAGTGTGGAGAATACAGACATTTTTGAGATGGAAGGATTGTTACAGGTGGAATTGATATTGATGACTTATTTCAAGGTATATAAAGACGGATTCATTTAAGTTTGAAAAGAGTGTAGTAAAAACACGGAAAAACTTTTTGCTTCACTATGCACTTAGGTAATATGTTCAAGCAGAGTTTATAATAAAACTCAAAAATAATCTCAATGCTATCAAAAACTTTAATAAAATTAGTAGCATAATCAGCATAATTATAACGTTCTCCACTGCTGGGACATAGGCCTTCATTCTTCGAGAAGGAGTGGGCTGTAATCTACCACGCGGGCCCAGTGCGGGTTGGTAGATGTCACATGTCTTCGAATATTTGGTTCTTGGACATGCCGGTTTCCTCGCGATGTTTTCCTTCACCGTTTTGAGAGCAGTGGTGATGAAATAATTTAAAAAAAGTGAAGCGCCTGACTGGGTTCAAACCTACGACCAACAACTCGTAAGTCGGGGGCCGTTGTTACTGGGCCACCACTGCAATAAAATTAGTTACTCACATTTTTGTTACAGAAATTTTAGTATTGATGACAGCTGTACCTAACCATAGATACATTTAAGAGACTAGTGCTTAAAAAAACAACCATAAACTAATTGCTTTAAACCGTTCGAAATTCGGTTTCGCTGTGAAGCCGGGGAGCGTGACGCTACATACAAATTAACTCAGAAATACTCATTACAAATTACTAATTTGTCATCAGCCACCCTGAACCACGAATCGGCCTCGTCACGATTCCGCAGGAGATTCGCACGGCGACCTATTTGTTATAATTACGTTAAATAAACAAAATATTACGAACCATTTAACACTGTCGCTCTAAATTAACGACACGACCCATCTTAAATACCTACGTAGATCCATGTTATTTCTATAAAACTACAGATTTATATTATATAACACCTGGTTTCTGAAATCAACTCGACGTTGGCATTGGAAATGATACAAAAATATAAACTACTCGATGCTGTAATTTTGTAGCGAAAATAAATTGTTTACATCAAAATTATTTCTGTTCCAAATTATTATTTACAGATCGTGGAAAAGCGATTTAATATGTAATAATGGTCCAAATTTTTAAGTACGGTTTCATAAAGTCAGTGGCCAATGAATATTTGAAAGTCGTCACGTAAACGTAGGTACAATGTGCGTAGCTCGCCGTCCGGTAAGGACCAAGCCCGGGTCGACGGCGCGTTGTGTTCCACGCGCGCCTCAAAGAGTGTCAGCGAGTGAAGGGGTCCGATGAGACCATTGCCTGCCGGGGTTGCGGGTAAGTCCGAATGATACCGGGGGATACCGTGGCCCCCTGGCATTGCACAGGCAACAGAAGAAACACGGGTGGGTTTTAGTCAGTAAGAGTCTGACACGCCCTCCCGCTCCACCCAGAGCGGGAGACGTCATTTGATGATTTCTCACCCAAAAAAAAAAAAAAAAAGGTACAATGTGCGTACTATAATTAAAAACAAAACATGAATCATTTTAATGTGTAATTTGTACCGTTTTGTTACGGTACAATATTTATTTTGATGAGCTTAATTATTTATTACGGCATTAGCTTTTTCCCGCGCTTTCGCCCGCGTGTATGTCGGATCCCACGGGAACATACTACCGGGATAAAAGAATCCTATGTCCGAACCCAACAAATCATGGTCTATCTGTATACCTTTCATCCAAATCCGTTCAGCCAATAAGGAGTGAAAAGGTAACAGATAGGCAGATAATACATTGTAATAACTTTTGACCCAGAGTGGCCCGATTATGATGCAATAATCACTGAATTTTATCTTAAAATACGTACTATGACTATATTTATAATCCCTTAAAAAGAGGTACAACACGAAAATGTATATAGGTATTACATGTGAATTTTAAAATAACCCCCTATTTTACCTCCTTGAGGAATTACGTCTTACAACGTTTTTGTAAAATCATCCATTTTACAAAAACGTTGTAAGACGTAATTCCTTATTTCTTAACAAAAGCATAAATTTGAATTTTCATGTGCTTAACTTAACAAATGCTGGGTTTCCCATACCAACTTTCATCCCCTACATCACCTCCTATAGAATTATTTTTAAGACCAAAAATCTATGCTTCTCCTGGATGCCATCTATCTCCTTGCCAAATTTTGTCGAAATCCATTCAGTGGTTTAGGTATGAAAAGTCGAAAGTCGAAAATACTAATACTAATATAATATTATAAATTGGAAAGTAAGTATGTCTGTCTGTATGTTACGTCGTAACATATATACAGACAGACTTATTATATTAGTATTTTTATTTTACACCAGATTATACATAATTAAAAACTAACAGACTTAAAATAATAATATGCACAAGTATATATTACATAAAAAGTGGGGGGGGATAATTATAGGGCATCAAAAAATTCTTCCGCATCGCTGTCAACAGGAAAAGTGCCCAAAAGGCTGGCTGCATTGCCACGTTGAATGGCAATGCTGATTCTTTGGCCAAAGAATAGGCCAGCCCTCTGGTCACGTGAAGAGTCGACCAGCCGCTTGGCGATGTCTTGAAAAACTAAGTGGGCACTCGGACCCCATGGCCCTAGTGTTTCAACCCCAAACGGCTCAAACATATAAGTCCCAATTAGTATTTTATTATATTATATTATATATTAATTATATTATTAGTATTTTATTATATTAGTATACGACAATGTATGTCAGTTCTCGGCTTAATAATTTTATACTTACTAACATAGCCAGTAGGAAGGCAGAAAACCTGAAAACTAGAGTCCAGTGACAACAAATATGACCAGTATATTATGCTTATATTATGTAGTGTAGTTACCTGGACGACCGAGTTTTGCTCTGGTGCAAATAGTAGGTATAGGAAAGTTCATACTAATTCCATGCTGCCATGTGATTATTCTTGTTCTAAACTTTGGTGAAAATACGGAGAAAACTATCGATTTCTGCCCCCGTAAACCCTATATTGCAACTTTCATCAAAATCGAGAGCCTTTTTCGAGAACGTGATTACAAATATATATGTAAATACAAATATTGCTCATTTAATAGTAAAGGATATCGTTTCTGTAATTTTGCTACGAAGTAAAGCATCCCGCTCTCTCATGTAAAACCCATGGTTTTACATTTTCATCACAACAATTTCAAGTCCTTAACAATACTTATTAACTCTCAGAGCTCGTTAACACAGCCCAAATAAAAGGCTCACAATAAATACATGAAAAGCTCATGTTCTTGCTTGACCAAAATAATCATTTTGTTTGGTATTTTGTAGTTTAAAATAATTAGCTGTTGCTTTGTTGTTCTGAGGCTCATAATTAAGATAATTTTGTGGTGGGATGCAGTGGGCCGCGGGCCGTCCTTCTAATTGAATCAAACAACATCGGGGATAACTCCCACTGCAGCGAAACTCTTTCGTGAATAGTAAAACTCGGTTTCATCTAGTTCCACTAGCTAGTGATACGTGAACTTGAGCATTCGTGTAGAATATTAATTCAAGGATAGAACGTAAAGCATACATGGATTTTTGTTTAGAATTTACGACTATCCAATAGCGAAAGATCCGCCGCGCGAGCTTTCAAATCGTAAGACACTCCAACTCCTGAAAGTTTAACTTTCCACTAAAACCCTCTTAAATTTCCCAATACTTGAAAGCAAACGACGTCGCAATAACGGAAGCTAACTCATAGTTAAAAGTAGAAAACAGTTGTGTATTGTATAGACATAATCAAAGTTCGAGAAGTGTACCGGCCAATAAAGCTAGCCGAAAGCAATCGGTCGCCTCTATTCGGCACAATACTCTGTGCCACTCCATTCCCACTGTTCTCTCCGTTCACCGAGGAACGAGTGCAATTTCCCGCGTTCCGTATCGCGGCCGACGTACAAAAATTGCTTTTCTGAACGTGAAAATATAGAGAAAAAAAGCTGGTGCAATGCAAATTTTTGTAAAGTCATTCGGAGGCGTGCGTTTGTATTTCTCGGGTGAGGGTAAAGAAGGCGAACGATTGTCGCGGGGAATTCCTTTATTTTGTGAGAGGGATATTGCGCGTCGCATGCAGGCGACTCGGTCTAGCAGCTGCCGCCTCCGCCCGAGCGAGCGTTGTTTACCGGCGGCGGCCGCCAATACGCCCGCATCCAACTCCGATGCACCGTCGCACCGACAAACCGCTCTTATTAAACACGACTATCCGTGATTACACGCTAGAATCGCTCGCTCATAATCGACTCTTGCCTGCCTCAGTTCATATTGAGCAGTAAATCACGGCGGTGACACAACAAAAGAATTCGGCTATGTTTATCTGGCCAAAGTTGTTTTCCAGAGTAGGCCCAGGTCTCGGGCGGCGGGTCAAGGCTCGATTTGCTCGTAAATACAAATAAATAGGATACCGTCTGAATCTCATTGCCCGATGCTTATCATATTTTATGGTTTCGTAAACTAGCGTACAAATGTTGCAATAAGAAGTTATTGTTTCATTTGTTTGTTAGTGCTGAATTGATAATATTACTCGTTACATACGGGGTCCACATATTTTTAACAGTATAATACTGCTATTCGGACTTATTATTTTGATAAGCGAGGAAACTTTAACGTTGAATTAAAAACATGATTAAAATGACCAACAATTTTTCCGCTGTTTCACAAAATTGGGTAAAAATCCGGCTGTTCAGTATTGCCAGTCGAGAATATTATATTACTACAGTTATAATTATTATGATGACCGTGTTTTCAACGGAGGATCCCAACTCAATTTAAAATTTCCATCCACAGTGGGATTCCAAATATGTCAATTTCCATTTCACTGTGCCATTTACATTCCCCCTGTGGGGACTATGAGTACTAAAATATCAAACTATCTCATAATTTACTTTGGTTTTTCTCCGCTAAGACTCAGGACTTAAACTTGTATGACGAAAAGTCTCGAGATAATATAACTTATTGGTTCAATAACAACAATAGTAGGTACTATCCCGCAATCCTATTTATATTTTTGTTCGAGGAATTTCTGCTGGCGATGGCGTAAGCAATCAGTTATTTATAGTACTTAATTTGTTCGAAAGTCTTTCAAATTTGTTAGAAAATAAAATGAAATACTTATCTATCATCAACAATCATCCTAAGTTATATTAATTTATCTTATTAATCTTGGAATCAAAACAGAGCTTTATTTTCATTGGCATACGTTTTTCACAGACTTTTCCAGTTTACCTGGACACAATAAAAATATATTTTTATGAAAGTGTTTACATAAAAAATATTTTTTTGTGACATTGTCTCCAATCCCCCGATGTGAAGATTCCCCCGTTCTACGAAAACGAAATAAGCTGTCTATAAAATTTTGTTTTCAGGTTACGTTGCCGCCTTGTAGCCAGGAGATAATTTGCGAAAGGTAAGTCCTCATAAGCATCTATTTGTATTCACGAGCATGGGAACTATTTCTCGGAGGGAACCGTTGCCTCTCGAAGCTTTTGATCCTTTTTAACGGCGAATATCAAATGAGAATCTAACAGAAAAATATTGTATAGAGTAAAACCTACGTTCTCAGGATCTCACCCTGTTACATAATAAGCAAACAAAGTAAAACGCTGACAATCGATAAGAGGTAAATTCAAAGATACGTTTTTCAAGACATCTTCGAGCTCTGTTCCTAATGCGATTCTAATGCTTTGTTCGAGGAAACAATAAAATTTAAGTGTTATGTTCTCGATTCATTTGAATATACAAAAAGCTTGTTCTCATGTTTGGTTTTGGTTCACCTAGTTACTTGACGGTGGCATCGGAAATAAAAATACAAAGTACACTGATTTCCATTCGACAAAAAATCTGTTGAAAATGAGCAAGCAACATCTCGATTCAGTTTACGAGTTTCATCGAGCTCGCTTTCGTCTTCCTATTTCGTGGTGGAATAGCCCTAATAACATGCCACAACTCATTCTGATTTATACCGTCTCGTTATAATTGTGCGCTTCGCTGGCGCGCCGCTATTGCCTGCTGTTGCAATTTCCATGCAACCGATTCGCGAGAATGGATTTATTCTTTCTGGCAATTTGCTCGTAACTCCCTAGCCTGCTATTGCTCGAGATAATTTAATTTTGAAACAGCTAGGCGGCTCTAATGGAGCTTTTGTGCTTAATTCACCTATTCTAGACTTTATCACTAACTCGGCTCCTTTGTTACGGTCTGCTGAGATACGCAAATGTGCAGATAGTGAGTCATTAAATAGAAGCCATTCCTGAAAAAAGTATATTATGTAAATAGAGCGGATTCTGGGTTAATATCAGCACGGGTAATTTCCAGTCATGTTAACGGGCGCTCTGAAATCGTGCGAAGGACGTCTTAAAATAGTGTACCTATTTATTACAACATGAATCAGTGTGTGTTCCAAAGAAACTGTTATGCGGTGTGTACACATAAATAAACCGAATGGCCATCCATTTACAACTCAAGACGGACATATAAAAATATTAATTGCTCGATCTTAAATATCAAAGTTGGGCAGTGTTTTTCGAGTGAGTCGCATTGATAGCCCTGCCGCCGTTAACTAGACTAACCCTCGGTTTAACGCATCAAAACTTCCTCTGTTCCTTGTGATTACGAGCGCTCCTACAATACAATCAATCGTCAACTTTTATTTGACTTATCTTGGAAATAAAAAACAAGTAAACAAACGTCGGGTTTCGGATTTCGTGGATCTTGGTACAAAGTTTGAAGGTGAGCCGACGACCGTCTCCCTAATAGAGAAGAAAAATACGTTAATGTACCTCAGATCCCGAAGACAAATAAACCGAGGCGGACAGGGACGAAATAAAAGCGGGGGAGGCACCGAGATAAATAACAATGATCTTGCGGAGCGAGGCGGAGCGAGGCGAGCGGCGGGCGCGGACCGGCCTGTCACACTACTTACACTTATCCCTTTTTATTAGACTAGCTTACAAATCATTTAATACCTTCTAATAAAAATAAATCACAAGCGTAATACCTCCAAGCCATATTATTCCTACCTACGTATTAGCCTAGAAACATTTATCACAGATTACCCCTGATCAAACAAGGTCTACGTTACGAGTAAACAAGAAAAGACGTGTAGAAAATAAGTCAAGTATTCAGAACAAATGGCGGGTAGGAAACTTAACCCTACAATGAAATGGATAGATCCAATGCTCTGCTGTACGAAACAATACCCACCGCTTGTCAGTTGCGGAAGTGTCGGATGTTACAGGGTTGACAGTTTGTGTGTCTTTCATTTTAGTCGCATTTAAACAATTAATTAAATTTAAATTAACATTGCTTTCAGCTTTCAGTGCGGATAATTAATAATTAACTGTTTCCATTTTGTTTTTAATCATTTAAATACATGATGTTCAGACTCTAACGTTGCGCCATAGTGAATTAGGCCAAATACTGTAATGTGAAAAGTAATAGAATTTAAAGTATTTTAAAATCAGTTATGATAATCTGCGTCTGTTTTTTGTAGTCTAAAAAACACACACAAACAAATGAGCCGATGAAATATGGATAGGTGCCTACAATAATAATTGTTCTGAAAATTAAGATAATTATGAAAATTATGTATTGACTTGAAAACTTACTAAATGTTCAGTTTTACTTTCGTGAGACATTTAAATGATAGGTATGTAATAGTTTCTACAGTTATGATGTAGTACATATAACTCACACACAGACTCAGACCAGAATCTGACTCTCTCACAGAGAGGAGGCATGGGCTGATTGTGTCTGTATGTACAGATGACAGAGCGGAAAAGATAAAAAATATATATGCATGTTACCTGTAGATCATGAATTGCCTACAAAAAGCAGCCGCAGACATACGCGGCGTGTGGAACAATTTCTATGAAAACTTCTCGGAAATTAAGCCTTAAGTTTATCGTTATTAACAAAACTCTACATTCCGCATAGACGACAGGCTCTCAAAGATTTATTGTTAGAACAAAACGTTTTAATTCTAATACTCCTGCAACTTAACGATAATTTAGCATCGTTAAATTTTTAAAATCACCCAGCGAAACTTGAATAATTCTGACCCTTTCCCAGCCCTGCGCCCGGCGAAGCGGATTCCACGAAATCTTTTGGTCTGCGTCAAGCTGGCGGCTTGTCATAATCTTCTTCCTCAAAACAATGTCAGTTTTAATTAAAATACTTTAAAATAATAAAACTTAGAATAAAAGAGAACAAAATCGAGGCAATTGTACGCAGCTTTTATCGCCAAACCGCCGGGAAATATACAGTTGCGGAATCCATTCGTTTCGTAACTGACATTTATGAATATGAAAACGTAATCTTTTGTTGTTATTTCAAGTCCTCAAAATGGTCGGGTTTAAATTAAATGACAAGTCATTATCATCCTCAGTTAGTTTATTGTGAACACAATAAATTGTCGTTACGTCTGTTTAAATAAACACTAACGCAAATTGGCTCTAAAATAACAAAGCTATTTTTAGTTGAGATGAACACAGCTTCTGTGTTATTTTGAACGAGAGTACGTCCGAACGTGAGTGGTTACGACGTCCGAATGTCGATTAGGCTCATGAGTCAAACTGTCAATAGGGAGGCGACCATCGACTTGTTTATCAGTAATTAGTTTCCTGCGCCCGCATACTCGATAACTCTGTGTAACCGCGCCGGGACTACTGATTTCTGACCGGCCACTGAAATTACTTAGTTATCAAATTAACTTGTCATTCTGTTGACAGTTATTTGTTAATTTATGTACCTATCTATTGTTAGAATGTCCCCCTAACATAACTAACGCGTCACCGTTAGGTCATTTGCATTTTACAGATGAGTGGATAATAAAAATGTAGAGTCCAGTATTCTACAAAAATCAAATCCAAAATTCATAGGAGTTTAAAAAAATAACAAAGGACATTTCTAACCCTACGATTAAGACCTAACATACTTAGATAATTAAAGAATATGGTAGTATACTTACAATAGACAAATAATTACTGTGATGGACCTTGCAGTGGTCCCGCGAAGCGTGTGCCGCACTGCAACCCGACCCACTTGGCATTAGTTTTGCGTGAGGACAGAGAAATGCGTGCAGTAGCTTTTTCTCATAAAAATATTGACACATCAGCAAAAACTTTAAAAAGAAGGGAAAAATAAGTTACAAACCATTCCCATACGAAAAATTACGATTTAAACTGAAAAGTATAGAAAAAATAAAGCTTATTTTTCCGGAAAATTCACGGAAATTTCAGTGATTTCTGATTTGTTTTTTGTCTTGAGTTTAAAATAGTTTCATTTCAACTGAAAGCTTTGTGAAAGTATGATGTCAGTATCCTTTCAACAGTGTACTCACAACCAGTTTCCTGAAAAATACTTTATTTTATTAGCTCAGAGAAGTAACATCCCTAGTAACCAATTACCTAACTAACTTGCGAAGAAGTTCAGTCACTTAAAAGGTTAAAAAAGATACAATGGTTAAATACTTAGAAGAGACGGCTAATCGGGTTACAAGGAAATCTTCTTTTCCTCTTATATCATTTTCTACAGTCTTCAGAGAAAGACCACTTTTCAGGGGAGAGTATGTTTTTGAAATTCAGATGTGTGGCAGGCACGTTGTTATTATAGTTAATAAAAATAATAAATTATGTTTAGTGTTGCGTACTGTAAATAATTTTGCATAAGTACATAAATATAGAATCATTTTGTTTTTCCTAATTGAACAGACAGCTGTGCTGCTGGGGAATTTGTTGCGTTACTTCTTCTTCCCAGCGAAAGCACTAGGAAGTGGTGAAGGGTGGGCGTTTTGTGGGACTGTCTTATGTAACTTTGACGTTCGAAAAGTGCTGATTCTCAGCCTAGTTTGAATAAATGACTTTTTTATTTTCAATTTTGAATAGTTCACAATTAGTTACGTATAACGCTTTAGATAGAAAGAGGTGAATTAAAGCTTTGATTACTGCTAATGATGCAGCATGCAAATTCAAGATACTTGGCACAGTCTATCCTTTAGACCATCAATAATATAATTTGAACTAGATTCTGACGAAAGCCCCGGAATTTCTGCATTCGATGAAGTATTCGTTTTATTATAAAAATGTGGAAACATTGCGTCAACACCTTGAGTGTATTTATAAAATCTAACGGAGCAAAGCGAGTTTGTGAAAACTAAAACATATTTATATTTCTCCATTTGTACGCGCGTCATTCTGAATATTATTAATTGGTATAAAACTGCGTTATTATTGATACAGAGGATTATTTAAATAGAGTAATATTACGTGAATTTATATGGTTTGGAATTGCAGGATTGTGTGTGAATATTTATGAAGATTTATGTTAAACGGGTAATTTTTAGAGCCAATTTCGATGCGAGTTTTTCAGCGATTAATTTAAAGTTACATTTTCAATTTGAAGGTAACATTCCTTGAAAACTTTCTCATTTGAAAGAAGCTGAAACCAAAAAGATTTAATTCAACATCAAAAACTATTACGCCCATAATTTTCTAATTGAACCAGAGGTCATACAAGTCAAGTTTTTAAAACAAATTATTTATTTCTAACTGTCCGTGCAATTATGTCAGCAGCCGAGCGACTCCACAGTAGTATCACGCGAACTAGAAACCGCAATATCACTACTCTACTGATATTACATTCCCGTCGCCCCCCTCCCCCTGCCCGACGCCATGAAGTCCCGTGCACCCCCTTACCCACCCCACTGTGAACCCCATAGGGTAATGAATTCGACCACAGCCATTCTATCGATATGACCTATAAAAATTTAGTACGCAATTATTGCTTAATCATTCCATGTAGGAATTCTGTGAATACCTCGTCAATTGTTATTCAGTGTGAGCAAATCTCTTGTAGTAATGCATACATTGCCTAATGGTGAGGCCTGGAATCGATATTTGATTGTTTTCCAATGTAAACTTAAGCCTATTACGGTCGGCTGTTAACTAAGAGACATCGTAAACGATTGAATTGATAAGTTACATTTAAATATTAATTAAACGACTCATTTAAATCCGTTGCTAATAGAAGGTGTTTGTTAGAAGCCTACACATTGGACAACGAAATAATTGGTGACGGATTTTATGGAATATAATAAGCATTGTTTACAATTAGGTAAATCAGTTTTGTACGTATATTGATGCTCAACTTTGAATAAATATTAATTACTTTAAAATCCGTAGTCAACAAAGAATCCTTATAGTTTCGCCATGTCCGTCTGTCTGTCTGCTTGTCCAAGGCATAGCTCAGAGAATCTTAGTACTAGAAAGCTGTAATTTGGCACGGGTATACGTACAAAATGGTAAAATAAAATCATTAAAAAAAATTATACTACCTCCCTTGCACGTAAGATGGGAATGATATTTTTTAACGAGTAGGTAAGAGTCGATTCATTAGCAGTGGGAATGAATGGGAGAACATGTTTTTCAACTACAATGTAAGTTTGTTCTTGGGATAAATTCATCCCAACTAGGGAACCCTTCATTGTGCGTGGTCCGACACACACTTGCTTATTGATATAATATGAGTCAGCTTATCACAACATCTACTCACTGACTAGGCTTCATGCTGTGTTAAAATAAAAAAACCTACATATTAATTTCATGCTGAAAAGACACCGGTAAGCCATTTCCTTCGTATCATCAGTTTTTATCACACCAGCCTTTGAAAAAGCTTAGAATTTATTTCGAACATTTTTCATCGCAGATATTTCCGTATTTTCTTTTTATCATTTTGATATGTTCGCGAATATTTTGTTTGGTTAATATAATATGGAGGCTTGTTGTGACACAATCGCATACAATAGGCGCGGGGCGAGCCTAAACCCGCTGGCGCCTACCAACAAACCCATTCCGCCACTTTACCATGACCTCTCTCGCCTCCCCTTTCTTCTCCAGAACATCCAAACAGCAAAAACATGGTACAATATGACAGGTCTACTCAAATTGGATACGTTGTAGGTACCTAATAGCGAAAGCGTGTCCCATAAAGAACATTCTATGTTTGGTACATCTGGCTTGTTTCATTACGCGCTCTGCAACCCTGTGTTTCGATATTTAAATCATACTAAAGTTACGATATAAGCGTTTGTTTCAAATAATAATACATTTAAAGTACAGAGTGTAGGGTTTTCTTGAAAATTAATAACATTCAGGTGCTTTATCTTACAGGCAAAGTGATTAAAATCTCTGAGAGCAGAATTATGTTCTTCATAACACAAAATCTCACGTTATAATCATGAAGATAAATCGTTATAATCACACTTCTAAATAAATAAGATTAAACACGCGTAAAGTTGTCAAACATATTTAAAAATGGAACTAGGTCTGTGCCATGTTGTTGTGTGGTCTTCAGTTTAAAAAAAAACCGGCCAAGTGCGAGTCGGACTCGCACACGAAGGTTTCCGGTTGCCGTACCGTATTAAGATCGAGAAAACCCGTTTCTTGAAACATATAAAAGGGGGGGTCCCCTTTAATTATTTCCTTTATTGAATTTTTATTATTTGCAGTTAGAGCGGCAATAGAGATACACAATCTTTGAAAATTTCAACTGTGTATCTATCATTTTCATGAAATACACAGAACAGACAGCAAACACTGGCTGTGTTTCGCTGACAGACAGTAATAGGTTCCCGTAAGTACCAAAATATTTCGTTCTTCCCGCCAAATGAGTAAAACTCAATATATTCGTGGCAAGCATAGCAGAGCTCAAACTCTTACGTCGCTACGATCTTACAAGCCATTTGTCAAACGGAACACAAACATGTTGTCAAATGAAAACAATTGCAGCTTTTATCGCCGATCTACGGGCACTTGGGCACCAGAATATTGTGTCCGATACATCACAACCGCTTTATAGCCTTGTATTTTCTGTATTTAGTTTAAAGAAGAATGGAGTGAACATGGAATTTGTTTTATTTAGAGCTATTGATTTTATATCCAGTTCGTGTACAGATAGTGCGATCCACGACGACGCGCCCCACCCCGCGATTACTGTACTGTAAGCTGTACTTTAGTACGGAGCGGAGCGGAGTGGGGAGCGTCGTCGTGGATTGCACTATTTATAGTTTTATAGAAATACGTAGTTCTGTATCGTACTCGTCTACATCTCTTGCTTCCTTCCTTCCATCGACATTTTCCGTATAAAGGACCATGACCAAAGTCCTATACATGCTTATCCTAACTAAATCAATCGAGCATGTCCAAAAGCATATACATGGTGCATTTAAAAGCACATTAGGTACGTAGGATTTTTAAGAATTCCGCTATTTTAAATCAATGTCTAGTTTCTTTGTATATTTCGTAACAAAAAAAAATGCTTTTGCTGCCAAACAGCTCATTCACTTCAAAAAATTATCGATTGCTAATGATTTTCTGTCAGGCGTTCTTATATACAATTAGTTCAGTTTCGAATTTCGATTTAAATAACAATTGGTGTAACGTAATAGGGCTTGACTAGATTTATCGACTTAGATAACTAAATGTTGTGGCACAACTCGCCACTAGGTCTGGCAGCGGCTGGAACCAGCTTAAAATGTACTAAGACTGTGGGTGAGAACTATGTACCTATATTTTTAAAACCTGAAAATAAGGCATCAGGAATTCATGAGGTCGCTAAGCGGAGCAGCTAAGCTACGAAACTATGTGTAACTACTTTGGATCGATCGCTAAGCAGCTTAGCACATCTCTGGTGGAAAGGCTGCGTTAGGATAGTTAAAAACATCTGGAGTGGGCCTACCAGATGATTATCTATACTAATATTATAAAGAGGAAAGTTTTGATTTTTTGTTTGTATTGAATAGACTCCGCAACTACTGGAACGATTTGAAAAAAAAAATACCATTAGAAAGCTTAGTTTTCAGGGAGTAACATAGGCTACTTTTTATCCCGGGAAAAATAACGGGTCCCGCGGGAAAGACCACGGGAGCGCAGCCGCGGGCAAAGTGCTAGTAACTTAGAATTCCACATACATAGACTTATCACCTACTAATAAGGCTATCAAATAGTGTAAAGGATAATAAAACAAATCTCTCACAAACAACGTAGGCACCCCTTTTTAATTCAATCTTTAAGCATTTATTTCATAATATAAATAAATATAAGCCATGGCAGTGAATAGACGGCCAGTCCCAACACACCATTAGCTCCATTAGCTTAACCACTTTGAAGGGAACTGAATGCTTCAACACGTCATGTTGTTTTATTCTCCATCAAGGTGCTTTGCAGTTGCACGGATAACTCACTGGCTGCACGTCTCTCTAAACACGTTGCACGCGCAAAACACATTTGATGCACCGAAACATTGATGCATTTCAATCAACTCAGCACCGAAATATAAACTGACACGCATCGTAAGTCCAGTAGGAAAACCAAAATCGACAGTGAGATATCGCTTTAAAAAAATATGTATATCGAGCTAAAATGTGCAAAAAGGTACGGGTTTAATAAATAATCATACAAACAATAACACATACATAAAGCACGAGTTTGAACGTAACAGTAGGTTTCTATTGCGACACGCTCATTCAGTCACTTGTCACTCGACAAGTGACTGAATGAGCGAGTGACAATTGTATTTTTCTTACTTATTCGATATTGAGATATTGTATTACTTATATATCGGGTAATGACTGCAAAGCGTTATTCTAATCTAGTCTTAAAAAAAAAACTAAACCCAGCCAACCTAACTAATTCAATTAACGGTATCTTACAACACATCCTCTATTGATTAAATTCTCGTAGTTAAGTGACGAACTCACAATACCTAAAACTGTATGTGATTTTTGTTTGTCTATGTTTTAGTAAGTTAGTCGAATCAATAAATAATATGGTGGTCTTCATGGTTATATCCTGTACCTCAAAAATAAGGTATACTCCTACAATTAATCTGATCACATTGATCGAATGAACGGAATGAACTTCACTTATCATCGCCATTAAACAATAAATTATTTATTAAATCATAAACAAATGCTTTGATTGACTCTAGACTAATCATAAATCTAGTTTGAAAAAATTAAGAATGCATAAAAATATGAATTGGCTGGACACGATTAGGCCTTAAATGGTCATCAATATTTTCAAAATGGAACCGAATTTTCCCATCAGGCTACTAATCTCCCGCAAGCAATATCACGAGCACAAAAGCCACTCTAGTATGCGAATTGTAAACTTGATTATCGCTGTTACAACGCAAATTATTCGTTACGGTTTCAATGTGGCGGGAGTTGATTCTGTATTCCACCACTAGTGAACTATGCAATAGCCGGAGCGGAATCAGACCGAAACAAATTCAATGCTGGTACGTACACCGGATTGCTTCATAGTCGTAAACTTTGGCCCGACTTCCCACGTCCGTTGTTCCGGGCGTTCATTTTTAAACAAGTGATTTAGATACTATAAAGTTTCACTGTTTTGCTTTCGAGTGAGTCAAATGCACTTGCCGCTTCTTGACTCGGCGAACACGACACTTCTTAAAATATGTACCTACGTAGTTTCTTTTCAGGATAAAGTTTAGCGTTAGTAGAGAGGTCGGAAAAACGTCCGTTTAGCAAAGAACAGCTACACGTTTTAGTTAACGTTGCGAAGAAGATTAATGCGATAACGAGTTCGTACAGGTTTTCAAAACAACTCACAAAAATATGACTAGATACAGTAGACACCTTGTTTATGAAAAGAAGTGTGTAAGTGACAAAGTTTCAAAACAGTGTTTTGTTATGTAAACATGAGTAACAAAGTACACTGGGCGTCGGTGCCGAGCGACTAATCTTTTAGCGCGTCACCGGCGCACGCACATAAATTGTGGGTGAATAACGAGCCGCCCCGAACGAAACCGATGCCACGTAGGACATGGAGTACACATTACACTGCCAACTAAACCTCTTCGCATTGAAAACGTTTGACAGAATTTTAAATCTGATTTTATGGAAACAGGAATAAAAAAGATTCGTGTTTGTTTAACAGAGTCTTCAGTCACGTCATTGATATTTGAGTATGAAGTTTTTTTTTTTCTGTGAGTTATTTTATCCGCGAACAGGCACCTTCCAGGTTTCGCAGTTTCGATTAGATTCCCAGGGACTGACCGGGATATTTTCCTTCAAAAGGTATTCTCCGTATTAGCACGTGAATATTCCAATTGTTCATCTATCACCCAGCTTTTGCCTTTCATAATCTTTCTGGTCTAAAATGGTATTTGACTATTTCGGATTCAGATAGAAAAGGCCGATTTCGGCCGTACCCTTGGGCTACAGCAGCTCCACTGGGCCCTGTGCATCGCCGGCCCTGCCCTATTGCGGGTTGTGTGGATCCGCGTGCCGCGTTTCGGCGACGCGACGGGCAACGTGGATGGTTCTGCAGGTGACCCCGAGGCAGCGAATACTGAGCTGCAGCAGTGCGTCGCCATGCCCTAGTGCAGGCAACTCCCAAGCGGTTCCACTTCTATCATCAATTTCTTGAATTAAACCTTTTGTACTACTACTAGCTAAATCGGTGTTTTTTTGTCGTAATTATTAGTCTCGATTAGGCTCCGTTTCCTTTTAAAAAGTACTCAAACGACTTGGGTTCATCGTGACGAATATCAATTACGGTGTTAAACGAGGAAATCGACGGGTGCTTTACGAAACGATATCGAGATATAGCTATCAAGACGTTCGTCCGAGTCGTTCTAAATCGAGTTAAATCACGTATGCATGGGCACCGTAAAATTGATCTAACGTGTTAATCGAAAGTTTATTTAAACATAAGGTCTGACGTCGACGGCTACATTTTCTATAATCTTTTCTTAATTATCATTTGTCTCTTTTTAGTTTTTTTCTACACAATTAAATCAGTGCAATTTATCTTGTGAGTCTACCTGAATATCTCGTTTTATTCTTTATCCTATGTGATCCTATGTCGGTTCGACTCATGCGTCATGTGACTTGAACATCCTGTTTTTGCTACAATAGGTACTCACCTTCTCCCCGCTGTAAATTTTAGCTTCACTAGGAGAATTGGTCAGAACAAATAATCGAATTGTACGCGTCATCCAATTGAATATTCCGGTTTATTATTTTTATTACAAATTGAAAATTATTGCGTCCGATAGTAGCACGCTGACACTTGCAATTTGCATCAGTTATGCGCAAGATGATTGCGTTACAGTCGCGCGTGTATTTTACTTTCCAATAAATATTGTAATGCTGGTGTAAACGAAAAACATGTTGCAAAATCTTCCATTAGGTCCGGTACTAAATCACATGTTACTTTTATTTCTAGCTTCAGGAGCGAAAAGAAATGAATTAATTTCGCAAAAGTGTCGTGTCGTGCGAGTGCGCCGTGCGAGTGCGCCTCGCTCCTAACCGAAGTTAGTTCTTCATTATTACATTTCTGTTTCCGGTCGGCGGATTTTGATTTATGAGTTTAATTTGGCAAGGTTGGCGACGACAGGCCGAAACATGTCGGAGTGTTTTCAAGGAGCCATCGTGCAATTGTTTAATTAATCTTAAGCTTACGGAAGCGCTGCGGGTGCACTACACTTGGCCCAACTTTAAACTCGTTAAAAGTTCCTTTGAAACATTTGGCGTCAGATAAGCCGCAGTCAGACTTCGGTTCCGAGATTGTTAACTTATCTAGTGTTATAATTAAACATCGTCCCATGTTTCATTTCTCGCCTTTCTTTCGTTACCTTTCCAAGTGTAATAAGGAGTTCCTACACGCTTACGGCACCATTTGCTACGTATATTTGCTTTAAACTGCATGACGTTAGTATCCGTGCATTTAGTAGAGGTTGAATTATGAGAGGCTATAGAATTCTCCTCCTCCTTAGTGGTTTTAAACACTTCATTCTTTGTCAATACCTATTTCAGACAGATTTTAATGCTGGATTTTGACATTAAAATTCAAACTACAATTTGACCATGTGATGGGTAACAATATCTGACATTGTTTTTAAAATGATGCGTCTTTAATAGTCTACATCTACAGTGTAAACTTTTAACCTATAGGTTACCATGCCCTAGTAAAACTTAATATAGTAAAAAAAGTGTCATGTTGTTAGCTTACACGATGAGAGAAGTGACCCACTTCCTTCACTTCATCGTCATATGCTCTGCAAGATAATACTCGTAGCTTGCACACCCTACGCTCATCGTTAATCCCTATATCTACATCAAAATTAATAGAACATCTTTTAAAAAAACAATATTTTGATTCCGTCTACAGGTCTTATAAAAATCCTCAACGGACTTATCTTTTCTGAAAAGCATACAACGGAAACGTTTTCGTTTGAATTTAAGAATGTTAAAGTCCGAATACAACCATTTTGCATTTAAATATTTCTCTAACGGAAAACATAGTTACATTTGAGTGCATCGGGGTCATGAATTACGCAAATTGAGGACAATAAAGTGTTTGTATTGTCATTGAAGACACTCGGGGGCACTGTCGCTGTGATCGCCAAAAGCATGTAGGTACATAACAGCAGGCATTCAGCGAACAAGCCTCATTCCACGCGGACAAGATGGCCGACAATGGCCCTTAGCGGATAATTACTCAAATAGATTGCCCATTGGGGCATTGTCTCTGTGTGCCAGCATTATATTAGGAATGTTTCTGGCTGGCATATCAATAACAGGATAATAGAACTACTAGGTACAGTTTAACAAAAATATTATGAAGTAAATATTTTATATAAGTAACAAACCCAAAAAATAAAAAGCCTCACAACATTCACTACTCCTTATTTTGATTCGAATTCATGAAATAACAGGATATAAATATGAATTCCGAAAACAAAAAGGGATTTCGTAATCCAATTAAATCAACGCCAATCACCGGAATCCCTTTAATTCATAGTCGTGACATTCAAAATTAATACCTAATAAATATTCGAATAAAATATAATGTTTTCGCGAGTTCATTTCCACGAGGGCGACGGCCCGGCAGAATTTTTCCCGGTTCGCATCACGGGCATTTAATCAGAGGTTTTGATCAACACGTCCTCGCTCGGTAATATAATTACAGTTAACAGCAGTGCGCTGACGTTATCGCGCGTATAAATTAGAGCGATTTACATTTACGGTCGAGACATAGGCCCGCCATTATCGTGAATGATGCGGGGTTAGGTGCGGGCTCGAGATCATCGCACCACGATTGGTGAGCTACTGCTGCTACACTGAGCTGTCTTGACTCCGGGCCGCCACTCAGCTCAACCACCACATCAAACGGCTTTTATTCAAAATCTTTTTTGTAATATCATCCGCCGCTAACTGAAGTGAGGACGGAATAAATGAATAAATTATTTCAGCAGCATTTGTCTACTCTAAATGTTAACGAGAAACATTAAATACATCGATTACCTAAAACTGATTTGTGTTTGTCAACATCGGAATAGATTTAGAAAAGAATCGTTTTAATGACTTGTTGAAGCAATTATATTCAAGGCCCGGATCCATGAAAACACAAGAGCATCCTCACTTCGTGTGAAATCGAGTTAAAGTTGTTGATTACGCGCTCACTCAAATTACATTCGTCATACTGCTCATAAATTAAATTCCCATATTCGTGCAAAACCTGTGCAAATTGGTCCTAATTCAGTCGAAACGTATAGCCTTAATGGTAAGCTTATAAGCAATATCACTTTAATTCAGTGCTGCGGGGGAGGGGGCGGCTGGGGCGACACACAGCGACACACCGCCACCGTAAGGGTTACTTCGACATAATTCTCCGATATAATATTATTTATTATAGCCTCGGAGACAATCCCCTCTGAAACAACGTAACACTATGTTTCACTTGGTCTTATTTTAGATCCCACCAATAATTCTACTGATCTAAGTGGAAGATTTTTATGGATTTTTTATATTATTTATTGTTTTTATCATTAACTTAAATGATTGAATTACGTTATGATAACTCTATAGAACTGCTGAAGTGAATCGATCCATGTAAAATACTAGTATTCAGTTCAGCTGCAACTTATTTGTGAAAATGATAGGGATGTGAGATTTTTGAATTCTATAGAACTGGTGTGAAAACAGTCGTTCCAAAAAATCATAAAAAAGGCAAAAAGTTCGTCAGCAAACATTCCTGAAAAAATCTTACACTTGAAATTTGATACTAGGTACTCGTATTTGTAAAACTGCGGATTAGGCTCACTTTATGTCCTGCCGGGGTTGCGAGAAAGTCCGAAAGGGATACCGTGGCCCCCTGGCATTGCACAGGCAACAGAAGGAACACTGGTGGGTTTTAGTCAGTAAGAGTCTGACACGCCCTCCCGCTCCACCCAGAGCGAAAGGAGTCATTTGATGATTTTCCAATCAAAAAAAAAAAAAAGGTTCACTTTATGTAAATCATTCAATGCGAACATTACTATAAATAGCAAGACTTAGCGGAATTAGGTTAACTTAACCGCTTTTCAAGTTACTCAATCAATATGAGCCTTTAAAAGGCAATTCGCAGGTCTCTGTTAATGTACGTAGAAGGGCAATTTGATTTACAGCTACGATATAAGACGGGTCATTAGTAAAGAGGCGGGAATTGTTCCGCGTCATCGCTGCACAATACTGCTCATGAATGTACTAGATACTATGCTTAGGTGTTATGTATTTAACTGTATAGGTAATTGCTTTATTGTTACACAGCCACATAACCATCCGTATATTGAACATCATCTTTAAGCGTCGTACAACACGCATATGAAATGATTCTAGATCTAGAGAACATTTTAAAACTCGACTCTTCTGAAATTCGATTCCATTCGGCGCGGACGTCTAACGTTGCACGTGCACTGAATGCCGAAAGAATTCCACTGAATGTGTTCAGTTCCAATATAGAGTTTCTGTCAACTTAATTTTTATATGTACATAGCTAATCCGCCATGGAGTGCCACGCACTATTTACGATTTTTTATGTCTTGGACAAATAATAAGTAGAAACGACTCTTTCAGAATTGATCCTAGAAATAGCCTTGAGATGAATTTCTTGGATCAGACCCAAGGTCTCAAACAAATTAATATATTTAACCGCTAATTTATTACAATGTTATCTTGCAAAAGCTATGTTTGACATTCAGTAAATGCCAAGCAGCGGTAAATCGTGGCCATTTGCAGCGATTGATATCGCCGTGGAGGCAATCTCATTTTTTCGCGGCGACGCAACATAGTCATACCGTCCTCAGCTTACTACATATTAGATTCATTATTGGAGGATATCGATGAAAATCTCCAGCATCCAATCTCGTGGGATCGCTGGCGGCACGCGTATTCTTGTAATTTCTGAAGCATAATTTTATTTATTAGAGTGTGCCCCCGCCGGAGCGGCGAGAGCACCCCATTTGCCGCTTCATTGACTTACAACGGCACTTTATAACACTTCGCACATATTTCTGTAGCGCCTCTCTCGCAGATGTTGGATCCCTCGCACCTCATTATATTGCGGATGACATTTAATAAAACATTATGGGTATCTCACAAACGGTTTTCGATAACCATGTACACTACACATGACGCGGTTATCTGAAAAGAGAGGCTGTATGTAGACATTCTTTGTAAACCCAGTTATGCTTGAAATATGTAATAAATTTTCTGATACGGGCACTTAAACATCGAGGCATAACATAACAGATATGTAAGGAGCAAATAATGTTGTTTTCATTCACCTTCTAATAACCAATCAATGTTAGCCCACAAATGTGTGTTAGTGTTCCTCCTGAAATTAGAGTAGGTACCTATTTGCATTGAAATAAATGATCTTTCAACTATCATTCATGATGAAATGGTAACCTGCCGTATATAACTTTACTACAAACATAAGGATGTTGGTATTCCAGGTTTTTTTTGAATTTACAAAAATAATCAAGCTTTTGGATAGAACTCCTCAGACCACATAAAAGACACACCACAGCCGCAGAACAATAGTAGCTTGTGATAGGTATCTACTTGTGGTTAATTTCTACCGTTGCCGGAAGCACACACGAACTTGTGGTTGTCAGTAGACAACGTTAACCAGATTAAAATTTTAACGTTAGCCAGATAAAACATTGTACAAAAATAAAACATGTTTGAATACGAACGAAACCAAAGAAAATATCGAATGAAATAACGAAGCCTTGTTAATTTAATTTAATCAATCAAAAATCAATCTGCCTAGCCTTTTCCCAACTATGTTGGGGTCGGCTTCCAGTCTAACAGGATGCAGCTGAATACCGTATTTTACATGGAGCGACTGCCTATCTGACGTCCACAACCCAGTAACTGGGTAATACGATACCCCTTGGTAAGACTGGTTGTCAGACTTTCGGGCTTCTGACGACCCGTAACGACTGTCAAAGATACAGGAATGACAGCCGGGACCAACGGCTTAACGTGGGTTCCGAGGCACGGAGGAGTCTCGGTATGTTAAGATGGTCACCCATTCACAGACCAACCCCGGCAAGCGTAGCTTAACCTGATGGATCGAACCGTGCGGCTGTTATTACTTAACCACGAGCCCCCGAGCTCTTTTTAATTGAATTTAATATAGAATAATAAAAAAGAGTTGTGAATAGGCTTTACCTATTTTAAATCAAAGGTATACAGCCGGTGTATTCTGTATAAATCTGTGAAGTGAGCTTGAAGTGAGCTGTCACTGCACCTGAGGCTGGGGATAGACGCTATTGAGCTCACTCCAAGCTAGTGTCACCTAAGTTTTCACGGTGAGAAGATTTTTACAGAATAGTTCGGCAGTAAAGCCTTCATTCATATAAAATTGGAAAAGCGATGAGAATTGAAATGTATTTAAACATCACAACAGAACAGAAACAGGAAACGTAAACCTGGTTTGATCCTGATTTCATCATAGTCGAAAACATATAGGTACCTGCAAAGTAATCAGTGGCACATATGCAGTAGGTATATTATTTTTCCTCAATTAATCAATACACACACCATACATCCATAAGTACATACCGACTCCAGTCATTTGACAAATTGCAGCATCATTCCGATTTACCACACAATTAGTTTTAGCATGTTACCATTACAGCATCTGCGTCCAACAAATATTTAAATGTACCAAAATATGATACAGTTTGGAAGTAGGAATTAGTATTTGGTGAAAGTAATTAGTTAGATAAGATAGCAGTAAGTTTACTGAATAAAATGAAAGTAGCAATAAATATAAAGTAAAAGTGTAGGTACCTATAGGTACACCTCTGCCTAACCCTTGGATGATTACAGGCGTGATGTTATGTTTTGAATACTGAAATGCACATACCGACTTTTATGACATAGGTACTATAATATATAGCTTCTGCCCACGACTTGGTCTGCGTGGACTTCAGAATTGGTTTACCGAGATAAAAGTTTCCTATGTGTTAATTTAGGTTATTAAACTATCTGTGTGCCAAATTTCATCCAAATCCGTTCAGTCGTTTATGCGTGATTGAGTAGCAAACATTCTAACATACAAACTTTCACATTTATAAAGGAATGCTGCAACCTTGCTTGTCAATAGAAGAGCTTGCATATCCATTAATTAAGTAAGATTAATACAAGCACTAACTCTTAGTTATTCACTAGGCACGTAGCCAATTAACAACAAGAAACTTTTCAAGAACATATGAAAATATTTGCAAGTTCTAGTATCCCATTACAAACTGTTTGCATTCGTTACAGCTACCACTTCAGTATAAACCATGTATGAACTAGTTCAAGAATATGCACATTTCCTTGTATCCTGGAAACTTTCATCTAACTTTTCATTCCAATGCGGGCCGAATTTCACAAAACAGAACCTTCCACTTTATACCAGAACGTACACAACGAATAAGTACGTTTACATTTCAGAATAGGAGATTTCTACATGAATAAGTTCACAAAGTTTATTCACACTTTTGCCATCTTGATACTACTATTCCCTCGTATCGTTTTCAAAACAACACTATCGTTAAGTTTAAGTCTTATTAACAAGCCAGTGTTGCCAGATGAAATATTCATTGTTATTCATTACAGCTGTTACAGAATTATTTCAGCATTATCTTTCCCGGCAGGTTTCTGAATGAAATGATTAAATCGCACCATTTTTTAGTCCTTTCTTTTAATAAGAACGCCGAAAATTAAATGGAGAAAAAGCGCTGGCGCGCATTTAAAATAAAATTTAAAGAGTTTTACTTGTTTCGTATAAAACGGAAACGTGTGGAAAATATCATAAAACTTTGAGGGTTGAAATATACTTTTAAACATTAGTTAGGTATCCTGAACCACCCCTACTTGTTTATGTGAAGATTTCAGTGAATAAAACTGAAAACAAAAACTATTGAATGCCAAGTTTGTACCGTTTTTACGTAACGCAAGAGAAAAACATACTTATTGAAGTGTATCCCTAGATAATACTTGTAGCTTTGTAGTGAACATCATATATTTTTAAACAAAAGCATTATTGGTGCTTGGTGATACGCTCTCAACATTCTCAACTAACCCCTTCAGTGCAGTTTGAAACTCAGCGTACTTCTTAAATGTATTCATACAATTTTTACATACGTTTATCCTGAAACGAAGCTGAAAAGGTTAAATATAGACAAGGAAATATTAAATTTGTTTCAAGGATAGAACTTTAAACAAGTTTCGCAAATATTTTAGTTCGTTTTATAGCATTTGTGCGCGCGGCCGGCTGACGGATTTTGATTTATCATTTTAATTTGCGAGCGGTGACGACGGGCCGAGGTGTGCCCTCGGGATCCCGCGGGATTCGCCCCGGCCCTCGGTTTAAATTCAAATCCGTTGTATTAAATAATTATTTTGTGGGTACATAAAATAAAATTAACAAATAAATTCCCATTATAATTACTGTGAATAATTTTCTTATGTTTTTGCAATTTTAACCAAGTCACGTAATTTATGTAATCGCCTGAAAAACAAGTGATTCACTAAATTCACTATGAACCAGTGGAGCGGCAACTTATGTAAATGTAGTGAATGTAAAGTCACACATGACCGTTAGTGTTTGGCTGGCATGGGGTGGCTCGGCACTCGGCAGTTAGCAGCTCACTGCGTGGTGACGTCACGCATCTCCCCCCACGCCCTCGGCAGGCGCCGTCGCCGCCGCCCGCCTTCATTTGTTTTCTGGTGTCACTTCTTATCTCGTCTCGCAATTATTACAATTTGTCCGCTCCTCCCCTTATCTTAGGGAGTTTGCTACTTCAGCATAAAAGCAACCGACTTCAGCAGATTCGCAAGATCATATTGAGGGAAATCCTCTTTTTTCTAATTTTCGCAGCAGAATTTTTTCAAAACTTTGAATAATGACAGTGCCGTAAATTGCAGAGGTGGCCACGAAATGCCCCAGACAGGCGAGTTCGTTGTTTGTTGTTTTGCTAACTTCACTTTTTCATCGCTCGGCCGACGGTTCTTGTTTTGATAGGGCCATTTCACTCAACGAAGATTTTTTTATAATCCTTCTCTCCCCAGATTCCGTTCGAACTAAAGGAGCAACTTCTTTCAATCAGCTATAAAGAATGAACTAACTATTTTTCTTTTACAGCTTTTAATAATGAATCGGTGCTTTGTGATAAAATAGAGATGAAGAAAATAAGATATATTTTTGTAGTTTACCAGTAACAAAATCATTTCATTTTATATTAAAATATTTTTAAGACCGAGCGAAACTATGTATAATTCTGGTATTAGTCCTGAAGTTTCAGGAGCTCGAAAATCTCCGCCGCTATAAGTACCTCTACGCTCGCCCTTGCAGTTACCTGTCAAGACAAATGGAGGCGCTCAAGACTCATGCGGCTAATTCCGTACAGGTGTACATGAATTAACCGCTCGCTTCGGCGGTCGTTAGTGCTGCCGATTGCCTCAAACGCTCCGACTCCGTATTTTTATCGCTTCTTCGGCGGAGGGGAGAGTCGCACACGCTCGTTGTCGCGACAAAATGTTCAATTTTAGATACAAATAAAAAAGGTCGGACGCGTCGCGCAGAATATTAACGGCGTACAATATGAACGTAGGCATCCGGAATTCGCGTCAAAAGTGCCAAAACGATGTTATTCTTTTCCGCGCGGAGGTAATAAGCGAGGCGGTCCCAGCCGTGCCGCGGATATGAAATCCAGAAATGTTTATGGCACGCGATAATGGGAAGGCTTCGTATCCGATCCGGTTTACGGATGAAAGGATCCACTCGTAATTAGAATCCTTAAGGCCTTTTGTAATAGCGTAATTGTTTCCCGTTGTCGCCTCGGAGCAAGCCGTTATCTCTATGAATGGAACGACTCGAATACAAAGAAGAGACTGCAATCGTAGCGCGGGACGTTCTACTTTCAGTTGCGAATTTTTATAATGTGTTATATCGGGTGCAGTTAGAGTAGAGTTTCGAGTGCGAAGCGAGCCGGTGACACACGTGACGCGTCACGGCTGGCGCGGAGTGATTGAGAGCCGCCAGTTGCAGCGGGTGCACGCGAGCCCGCGCCGACCTATGCCACGGATCGCACGCCAAACATCGTCACTTCTAATTACAAGCGTAACTCAACAATGTATCACTATGCGATGCACGACCAACCGAAAAATAGAACAACCCAACGCCCACTCTGGCATCCCACTAATCGAAACGCTAAATTAGACAGATTTATAACAATACCGATATAAACATAGGTACATATTGCAATAATTGGCTCTCTATTAAATAGCGGTTAAACGGTCAGGCATAGCGCTAATTGATCCTTTCAAGTAGTTTAATCAAGCGGTGATTATGTGTAAATATAACATAGGTATCTAGTCAGAATTGCGATAGGTACTGTGTTAGCTCTATTGATAGGTAGACAGTACTCAAGTACACTATGGTGTACGCTGCATAGACACATGGATCGGCACACCGCAATAACCCCGGAGCCATGTTAACACGCTAAGAGCAGATTTGCCTATGAATTGTTCAACTCTGCAATTCGATTGAGTTATTGCTCGACGGACCGTCACCGGTAATAGTGTTCATAATTGGCTCAGTTCGGTTATTAGCTAGTGTATTATTCAGGCTGGCTGCTGTCCCGCGCGTTCTTCAGGGAGAGATATACTCCACATTCCCTAAAATTCCTGCATTATGTCAGAGGTTCTTGGACGGGTATTCTATTATAGTCCTAGTAGCCGTGTAGCGCGTACCCACTTCGGTTCTAACCGTGAGTTCTGTGTGGTCCTTCAATAGACTCCTGTAATAATATTTGCATACAAAGACGATCCCGCCAGTGCTTTGCGCTTTGTACGCAAATTTGTTAAATTTTCTACGAACTGCTACTACTTTGGACATGGACTTGGCCTTATTGTACATACCAATGAATTGATGTGTAAAATTATCAGACAAAACATCGACACCATTATATTATTTCTCGGAGAAAACAAAGTGGGAGTTTAGTTTTAAACAAGATACATGTTCTAATTTAGACAATTGTTAGCGGGGCTTCCACCTACGTAAGAGATTAATTGCAACAACTTTCGCTGACCGAAACATGCAGGACGGTGGAAGTAGGTGTGTGAGGGAGAAAGCAGCACTTCACGGGAGCGGAACAGAACGGATTAAATTGCAAGTACGCTGATGTATTTATAGCTGGGCCGGAGACAAACGAGCGCGCGCGTGATGGACCTGCCTCGTTATGGGAATTAATCGAAGTTGCAGCCAACGGCACACCTGCACCGTCTAACTGAAATATGCTTTGCTGCAACATTGTTAAATCTGGAAATCTTGGATCTGAGCGACAACGTGGAATTTACATCGGCTTACAGCGGTTATTCGTCAGCCAATGCACCGGCAACAATAGTGTTGTGCAAGATGATCGTGGAATGTGTCAGTGAAAGGTCAGGCTCGTGTTGTGGTGTAACTGACTTAATAATACTGGTGTTTTAATAACATCTAGCTATAACATTATCATACACCAGCACGTGTCTAAAGCAGACCTTCTCTCGTATCAATATGAACACCACTTAATAGAGAAGGAACTGACAGCTAATAATCATACTTCACCTTCAACTTAATATACCTTCAGGGTTAAATATGGTGATTATGGTAAGGAGCTCGTGGCTAAGTAATAACAGCCGCACTGGTCGATCCACCAGGTTAAGCTGCGCTTGCCGGGGTTGATCCGTGGATGGGTGAGACCATCTTTACAATACCGGACTCCTCCGTGCCTCGGAAAGCACGTTAAGCCGTTGGTCCCGGCTGTCATTTGTAAATCTTTGACAGTCGTTACGGGTCCTCAGAAGTCCGAAAGTCTGACAAAGGGTATCTTGTTACCCAGTTACTGTGTTGTGGAGGTCAGATAAGCAGTCGCTCCATGTAAAATACTGGTATTCAGCTGCATGCGGTTAGACTGGAAGTCGACCCCAACATATTGGGAAAAGGCTAGGCAGATTGATTGTGAAATATGGTGATTAACTAAAAAAATCCTTTATTATACCTAATATTGTGATAAAAAGGATGGAATACACAATAGCGGCTGATGAAATCAATTCTAAAAAGTCACTCGTGCAACCTTCGAGGACATGTCGAGTCCACTCTCCTTTCAGTACTCAATCAACAAACAAAAAAAAGAAAAAAAAGTTCCATCTCGTTCTTGAAAAAAACCGTTGTCAATAGCTAACCTATTCAAATTAAATAAGACCTCATTCGACTAACAAAGATTTGTCTTGTCTTTACTCGAAAGTTAGACAATAATTTCCATTTCCGAAGTAAAACCAATTTAAAAAGACGAATACATAAGCAGACATTTGCATTACAATTTGGACCCCTCCTTCGAATTTTTATTTTACGTCAATAGGTCTGTTTAGGAATAGACTAGAGTAAATTCTAAGTATTTTCCCAAGCTGATGATACAAACAATATATTTCAAGTTAAGTAGACAATGCAACTTGTCTGTGCACATTGAATTGTTCAGTTTGTTCATTATAGTTGGAACGGCCACCTGCGTCCCACGCAAACCTACATGAGCTAAAATAACCGCGAAATCGAATTATTGGCCGTCCGCGACCATTCAATACGACTACGCAGTACGCACTCCTATTGCTATTCCGATATGTTGACCAAATACATTTTCAAGGGTTACTACTAAATACTTAAATAGCTTTCATGAATATTTCAACTAGGTACAACGAAGTAATACTCTAATCACTTAGATGCCTCAATTTTACAAGGTTTAAAAACGCTTTATAACTAACTCCATTAATTTAACGACGGAACTTCGTGATCAAACAGAATCAAATCGGAAAGCATTTCGGTTGGATTTGTGGTAGTTTTTCATCGCTTCCCTCCGATAAAGCAAAGCGAACAACGAGAAAATTCGAGTCAACTGTTAAGCAACAAAGGCCGCTTTGATTCGCGAACAATGCAGCGAGCAGTCGACGGCTGGTATTGTATCGCGTTCGTTACATACAATATTTATGGCGTCTACAAACAAAACTTGAAGAAGCTAAGTGGTCTAAGTTCGCGCTAATTTAAGAGTTGTGCGCTCTAGCAGGCAGTGAGCGGGCTCGGCGCGGCGCGGCGCGGTGGCATGGCGGGCCGCTCGGCGCCTCCGCTACGCCACACTTTGTCATAACTTAGTCGGTTACGACACCGAGCCTGCCTCACAGACACATACTGCTTCATTTAACGCAGCTTTTGTTCTTACTCACGGAAGCTAATCAAAATGTACGTGCATATGGGGTCTTTTCTACCTTAATATAAGCGTCGCCACTTCGCAATATTGTTTTCGAGCAATAAAGTGTTCTGTTCCCAAGTATGTTTGTTCAGATTAAGTTGTAACAATTTGTCGTAGTTAATTTGTTTCTGTTGAGGAAGGGCGACCCTGCAATCACACAATGTCTTAGTGGTGATTTTCACCACTAATTGGACGCAGATACCTTCCCCATTTATCTTATACGCAATCTTGATTTTATTTCGAAATTGTGAATGTAAGGTGGAAACTAGTTTATCTTTTAAACAAACTTAAATAAAACAGTCCTATACTTCATTTACAAATACGTATCTTTGTTGTAACTGTAGCAGCATACCTATATCCACATCTCATTCCCGAACCAGACAGTATTAAAATTAAAATGTTGTACGTAAATATTATTAAACGCAAATAAAATTCGGTAAACGCGTCGGTCGGTTAAAATTCCACATCTAAATTAACATAATTTAAAATTCAAAACCGTATGAAATACTTCATTGCGGAGAGCACGCCACTGAAAGGGGCATATTTAATTCTTTCACCAGCACTTTGCGAGGAATGAGTAGCGTAAAAATCCTTCAAGAATATCAAGCACGTTTCGACTTGCCTTTAGAAAAAGAAAAATACGGGTAAAAATAATAAATAGCGGTATAATGGCGATCTTCACGCGAAAGATTAGCCACAAAAGCCAGGGGCTTAGCAGTATTTATACGGAGTGTTAGCGGCACGCCACAGGGCGGATCTTGAAATGTTTCTCCTGCCTCGCGACTTCCCAGAAAGTGTTTTTTTCCTATATCAGATAATGCATGAGGAAAATTCGGTCATTGAATTTTACCGAATGTCTGCGTTATATCATTAGATTGAGTTTACTCTGAAAGTTCGTTGTGGTTTCCATCAAACATTTCCGTACAAAATAGAAGGCGGGCTTGCAATTCTTCCGAGTATACCACTCAATTTATTTAAAGTTAGACCCACGTAAATCACGGCACGAACTCTTAATAAACCCGCTAGTCTCACTTACAAACTAGCAACAGATACAGATATTAATCAAGTGGCAACTGGCAAGCTAAACGCACTTGATTGCCGCGTCAGTAGTTAATGCTACTTTACTCCAGTTACCGCTAGGCTGGCATCGCGAACATTTGGTCCCAGTTACTGACCGGTCCCAGTGCGGGGCCGGTGCCCACAACTTCGCCATAACTCGTTTACTCTGGACCACCTAATTTGCTTGCCGACTGCGAACACCAGTCAGCTTGTCAGTATAATTTATAGCATCTTTACATGGAGTTCAACGCTGTTATTAGAACTTTTGTTGCTTGTTTATCTCTAGATAGAAAGTTAGGATAATAGTTGTTTACAACAACATCATAATTCCAATTTTCTTAGATTTATAGCCTTAGAAAAACTTAGCTGCTAAGTTCATGAGAGTTGTAAGATGAGAACAGAAGACTAAAACTGTATTAATACTGTTAAAAATATAATAAAACTTAGAAGCTCTATTAAACTTATGATAAATAATCACCTATTAATTTCAAGAATACCGGAGATCTGTAGCATTTTGCAAGCTCAGAAAAGTCTACGAGGCGAGAATAAATTAAATAAATGTTTGAATTGTGGCAAATGAGTGCAGTGATTGTTGGAAGCATTAAATCTTGCAGCGAGGTGGTACTAAGGTGGGTAATGAATACAAACTGCGGGCCGCGTGGTTAGCACCGCAGTAAATTAAAGGCGGGAGTGTGCGGACCGCGAATTGGAAACCACTGCCGTGAAGCTCGCGAGGAGGCGGTGAGAACTCCCCAGCGGACCGTTCTCCGTATACCTTCGATTACTTGAGAAATAAAAGAGAAAGAAAAAAGCTTTGGAAAAAAAAATTACTTAATGCTAACTTAAAAAGAAGCTATACTCCAAACCCAGTAATCAGGGATTCAGGGCTAAAATTTAAATGAATGAAAATACACTTTCTCAGGTAGGAAAAAAATATTTATTTATTTATTTATTTATTTATTTATCACAAACACTGCTATCATTACAGGATTTTCCTAATGCGGTAGCGTGGTCCTTAATTAACCTAAATCTTAAAAATAACATAATACATACAATATTATTTTTGTGAATTCATTCAGAGAGCAGGAAAATAAATCGATCCTGTCAGCCGTTACTATAGAGAAAGGGTATTTTCCAATAAACTTAGATTCTTTCTCAGTATTGCGCGCTTGTTGCTTAGATACACTTTTATTATTCGAATCGTCGCTTTTACACAGATATTATACCTTATTACGTGTAATTATCAAACATACACACCGACATAATTCAATGAAAATAAATGCAGCAATCAAATATTCTACTATATTCTCTTAGCTGTGGTTCCCCACGCCAGACACTATAATCACGGTACTAAATATAATTTTCATAGGGGTTCGAGACTTCCAAGAAATTGTCGTGAATATTGAGGACCTATAGTACTGTACAAGTACTTGTCCGCAATTTGCAATTACGCGAGTTCGATGAAATGGGCGAATCGATAGGGGTCATCGGCACCATAGGCATCAGCCATGAGGTTGAACCCTCAGGAGGGTGTTTGCCACACATTACAACCCTCCACTCACCCCGCACCACGCATTCCAGGAAAACATTGCAAACCCTATTATTCTTTATATTACCTGTGGTTGGTATCCAATTATTTATAACTCTGACTCATTCTAATAATCAAGCCTGATCAGGGAAATTGAATTTCGCACAGCTGAACACAAAGATGAAAGCTATTATAAGCAGCTCTGTCATACGTTTACTGTTCCGCAGGATTTAAATCAATTGCCACATTAATTTTCAATGAGAAGCCAAAGGAAGTTTGAATAAAAATAAATATCGTACATCAATTTGATCTAGTCTCGATACGCCGCCGTATTCCGCCGCTTCCACACGCATTGTTCTCTTGTCTGTTCTCTATTTATCTGAAATCGCATTGATACTTTCCTGAAATGTTTCTATTGAACCTGATTCTTAGAATAGAAACGCGAAAACTTCTTTTCCAATTTTCTCTCAATGGCCATTAGGATGAGAAATGTAAAGTAGATTCCCGGACGAAGTCGAGATATGTTCGAGAAGAATGAAATTTTGAACTAAACTGGCATCGCACCGGCGCGCCAAGGGTAGTCCCAGCCGACGGAACGACATCAGGATGCAGACTTTTTCGAAATTATTTGCATGTATAACGCTACTCTACCGTTATAGAACGGTTTTCGATAGCGATACAAACAATTCAGGTTTCCAGAATACAAGAATATTAAGATCTGATAAAATGTTGATCGTATTATATTCGGAAACCCAATTTGATACTGGAGTCCTTCCTTGAAAATATGGTCCACTTATGAGGCAGAATACATTCTATCAAGGATCGGAACATCGTTTAAAGCCGTTCTAATATGACTAAGGATATGCCGTTGTTATGAAGGCGGTGATACAAGTTGTGTCCACAACAAACAGGCCTCTCAAATCGTGACTTAACGCAGTGTCAACAGGTTACTTGAGTCGAGTTGACAATCTGTAATTTAGCGCCGGCGGACCAACTTGCGAACGGGACCCCTCGCTTATTTGCGAGCCCACAAGTAACTTTAAATTGTTCAGACTAATATATAACGTGCTTTAGAGTTCTAAGCTCACGACCCGTTATGTCGATTCACCTGGATCCTTGATAACTCGAGATTGTATTTTCAGGCAAGCTGTTTAACTTGTTATTACGCGTGGCAGAATGTGATTAACCCATCCGTGAGGATTGGAAGTTTGAAATACTACTTTAATTTTAGCCCTTAATAATAGGATGACCCAATAACAGAGGGGATGTTTTTGGTTGTAACACTGTCCACTAATATGAAGGCAATTATAATTTGAATACAGATTGACTTTATACTGGACCGTGGACTGAATTCAATATTTCAGAACTGTTTGAATCTGCAGTACTGGACTCAAACTAGCTACACGTATCAGATTTTGAGAAAAACTGTCTTTAATACCGATTCATTACATTAATCTTCAGTAAGTTTACAGTGGATATCTATGAGGTCATTCAAACGGGACCCGTCATTGACGATTCGTAAAAAAAACGATATGTCATGCTCATGATGGATGCACGTTTACATTGCATATACGGAAACGAGGTTTTTCTCGATTTGTCAATATATCCGAATAAATGTTCACACGTGATTCGTGATTCAGAGTTCAGTCTTGGACGAGTGCTTCAGTGGATCCGACACAAAAAATCACTATTCATGTTTTTTGACGAACGTGATTTTTAAAGGACGATACGTGATTTAAGACGTGTCCGAATTTTTTACGATTCGTGATGTGTGTAATATTTAAAAAGCATTGACGCCGTCTAAAAAAAAATGAATTGTTTAAAAAGACGATTCGTCAAAAAATACGAATCGTCCTGTACTCTAATAGGGTATTACACCCATTTTTGAAAAGTGTCTCAATTAGATTCTATAGTGCTAATGAACCACTACAAAATTAACAATTTTTTTATTCAATCGTTAAATGCCAAAAAAATGCATTTAAATTTTGCATTTTCAAATTTCGCGCTAAATATGACGAAAACGCTGGACGCAGTAGATTCCATATTGCTCTGTGGTCATGACGTCAGTTGGCTGTGTAAACAAATGCAGTGATATTTTAAAGTTATAAATTTGATAGTTGACAGTTAAAACTTTCTAAATATACATAGCCGTAGGTATGACGTAATAACATGGCGACTACTATCTAATGGTGTTATGAAACAGATTAAAAAAGCCCTTCAAGAAAACCTTTGAATTTAATTTTAAAATTACGTTTGCTATTTTATGAACTAAAACTAACGTTTTCCGACTGCTTTTTGCCTAAGCTATCTTCAATAATATATTTTTAGATTTTTCTCATATAGAGTAAAACACCCTATTACGTAATACGCGATCAATCGGGATTTGAAACAAATTGCTAATCCATTGCCTTCATAATTCCGAAAAAAAAAATCTGCTCTACTGTAACTGTAAATAACGCAATGAATGTTGTTGAACTGCCACAAGCACTGGATTTTTTCGTGCTTGTCAAGTAATTTTCACCGTCTAGGGACGCCATTAAGACTTAGCGGCCGAATTCGGTCGTATTGCAATCGCTATCTATGTCGAGACTGCCGCCCCGGTGTGAATGAGCCCTAACCGAGTCATGCAGTTAAGGAATACCTAGAAGTTTTTTTATAAACGTTGAACAGACTAATGCAAATTAAATGGAAGATTCTTTGTAGACAACCATATTTTCATATTAAGACCGCGAGCCCCCGCTGGCAAATACAATTTCTTCTTACAATGGGGGTTAAGGAGGGGTGAAAGATGATGGCGAGGGCGGTCTACCATCGTTGCAGTCTTACCCCACCAATCACGATGACTGTCCAAGGCATTTTATTGACTGGTCAGGTCTTAATAGGGATGTTGCCTGGGTAAAAAATTTGTAGTCTGTCAGTCAGATAATAAAAAATATTAGACACGTATTTTTTGCTTTATCATATTAATAAAAAATTATTTAAATAAAACTCATTACAGTTTTTTTTTGTTTTTTTTAAACCTTGCCCCACCCTAGGAATTTCTCCTGTATTGTGGGTGCGTTTACAAACATTTAAACTCACATACAAAATCCATACCCAGAAAAACTACTTGTAGGTCATACAAATATTTGTTCCGTGCGGGATTCGAACCCGCGACACGCAGCGCAGTAGTCAATCGCTTAACTACTGCGCCAATAGTGCCGTCAAAAGTTGGGAAGTGGGGGCTCGCAACGTCACAATTCAACTCTATGTAATAACATAGAGCCTAATAATAACATAGAACATATAAAACCGTAATCTTTTGATCACGTAAAAAAAGAAAAAAATACATGTCCAATATTTTTTAATAATATATCTAACGGACAAAAAAATGCTTAGCCATCGTCCCTATTGGATAGATTATTTGGCTAGAATATAATTTTTGCTTGCACAAGATTCAAGATAAAAGAGAGTTTACTCCACCTTAATAAGTAGAGATAAAGAACTTTCAAACATTGGTCCCACAAGTTCCTGGAAACATTTCAAAGTCATTAGAAAAGCTTCAGCGATTTCTGTTTAAATGCCGTAAAATTAATCGGCCGAGGAAATACAATGTAACGAAAAGCATATAAAATACCTAGATATTATTATAATTTCATTTCTTTATTTTTCCACAGTACATACGAAAAACTTTCTTGTCGGCATTGTAATACGGTTAAAATGAACAGTGTGTAAGTTTTCAGCTCGTAATTTTTTTGTGCATAGTCCAGTGTAATAACTGGTCACGGGTGCAAAATTTTATGCAGCCATTCCACGTTTCTAATAGAGCGAGCTCATTTTAAAGTAAAAGTTTGAAAATTTAAATTTACACGGTAACTCACTGGGCGACTTATAATTTGTTCTGCAAGAAAGACGGCCTTTCTCTTGACTGCATCTTTAGGGTTAACATACGATGAAAGATGGCTGAAGGTTAAACTCTTCAGTCATTTTACATTCGAAAGAACAGTACTTATTAAACGTTTTTACTGGAGTTATTTGAGATATTGAAAGAAATAACTGCAGGAGGAGCTCTTGGCTAAGTAATAAACGCCGCACGGGTCGATCTATCAGGTTAAGCTACGCTTACCGGGGTTGGTCCGTGGATGGGTGACCATCTTTACATACCGGACTCCTCCGTGACTCGTTGGTCCCGGCTCGCACTTGTGGTCCTTTGACAGTCGTTACGGGTCGTCAGAAGCCCGAAAGTCTGACAACCAGTCTGATCAAAAGGTATCGTATTACCCGTTACTGGGTTGTGGAGGTCAGATAATAATAATGGGGCTTGCGCGCTCTGAACTCCAGGTCTATACCGGTAGAGTTTACTTTGCCGGAACAGGTCTGGGATGAGGAGCCAGACCAAGAGAGATACAGAAACCCGCAGGGCAGCATGTGGCGAGCTGTTGGGCAGTAGTGACCGCACGAACACTATCTCCCGGGAGAAGTCTTGTTCCTCACGTCTGGCTTGCCTTTATTGGCCGGCTGGAGTGAAAAATGACGAGGAATAGAGCTCCCACCTCTTTCTTGCCTTTATTGGCCAGCTTGAGTGGAGATTCGCAAGAGCAAATGTGCTCGGAGGAAGGAAGTATTTCAGTAAGATGCTGGTAGGGATTCTGATAGGGGAATCTGAAGTACCGTACTACAGGTATGTGCCCGACCCAGTCCTCGAAAATGGAAATTTCACATTGTACTGGGATCGATCCATCATCACTGACAGGACTATGGTTGCCAATAAGCCTGATATAGTGGTGGTGGATCGAGGAGAGCGACGCGCAATGATTATTGATATACCTAACGGTCCCGTATGACGGGAACCTCGTGAAAGCAGAGAAAGATAAACAAATTAAGTATATTGACTTGGCTCGCGAGGTTGTCGACATGTGGGATTTGGACTCAGCGATTATTGTGCTGATAGTCGTGCCAGCCAATGGCTTAATTGCCAAGAGCCTCGACCTAAGAAGGTTCTCGTTGGGCAGCAGGCTTGATTCAGAAAGCGGTACTCCTGGACACGGCTCGCATTGTTAGGAGGTTCCTCTCTCTGGAGCCCTGACCACCAGTAGCTTGGACCCTGTTCCCGATACTGGTGGTCTACTATTTTTTTTAATTTCTGTTTTTATATTTTTAATTTATAATATTTAAAAATATATTTTTTATGTAAATAATGAAATAAAGAAAATAATAATAATTATTATTTATTTATTTCCAAAAGTAATGCACAAAGTAGTTATGCGCAGCATTTACAGCGTAGGACTTACAAGTGCACATAAATTTGATCTATGACCCCCATGCTAGGTGGAACCTATGTTACAGGGGTCATCCATCCGTCCATTATATTTACACAAGATTACACGTACGAGTAAGTAAGCAGTCCTTATTTTTTAGGGGTAGGTACAATCATGTGTTTAATTCTAGTGTGAAAAAGATGTGGTGAGTGCGTATGTGTGTATGTTGAGTGTGTGTGTATGTGTGTGTGTGTGTTCTGTGTGAGTCTGTGTGTATGTGTGAGGGTGTGTGTGTTTGTAGGGGTGTGTGTGTGAGAGGGTATATGAATAGAGTGGTAATTGTATTGTTAATGTATAAAATACTGGTATTTAGCTGCATCCAGATCTTATGGAAGCTGACCCCCACATAGTTGGAAAAAGGCTAGGCCGTTAACTGAAATAAGCGTTTAAGACAGCACGCTTAGCATATCCACGTCTATCTCTACGAAGAATAGACATAGCTATTTCTCACAATACAATAGTTATTTTCACCTCAGCACCTCAAACAAGCAGGTTTTGCTGTCTAAAAACAGTGTGCAAAATTCAATTTTGCTGCGAGCGTGAGACAAAGTAACTTTTTAAATATTTTTTTTAAATGTCGATATCAGGTGGTGGGTCTACTCACAAAATTCTAAAGATTTGAATTTCACTTACTTTTGTCACTTTCACTTCAATACGAAAAAAGCGAGAGATAGAATCAATCGATTCGAAGTTCGATTTCAAAATTCCATAACTAGTAGGCCCAAAAAAGAAACAAACAATAAAACGTTCGGATACATATAAAACCTTTAAATAGCAAATCATCTGATAAGGTTTTATTTAAAATCTGTTTTATTAATTTTTTTGGAACGAACTTCTTAAAGCGGCTTGCGGTAAGAGTGCACTGGCAGAAATCGTCACGCGAAAAGGTGCTGCGACTGTCTTCTTCTAATTCAAAGAGAAAGAAAGACGGAGTGAGATAGAAAGTGTGAATTTGGTCAAAATGAAAATCCAAGATGGCGGTTGCGAAAATTTTCACATTTTTCGTCATGGGTATCGTTTCCATGGTTTTCAAGGTTGCTAAAGCCGATGGTGAAGTCAAAATAAAAATTCAAGATGGCGGCTGCGAAAATTTTCACATTTTTCGTCATGGGTATCGTTTCTATGGTTTTAAAGCTTGCTAAAGCCGATGGTGAAGTCAAAATAGAAATCCAAGATGGCGGCTGCAAAAAATTTAAATTTTTCGTCATGGGTATCGTTTCTATGGTTTTAAAGGTTGCTAAAGCCGATGGTGAAGTCAAAATAAAAATCCAAGATGGCGGCTGCAAAAAATTTAAATTTTTTCTTCATGGGTGTCGTTTCTATGGTTTTCAAGGTTACTAAAGCCGATAGTGAAGTCAAAATAAAAATCCAAGATGGCGGCTGCGAAATTTATTACATTTTTCGTCATGGGTATCGTTTTCATAGTTTTCGAGGGTGCTAAAGCCGATAGTCAGATCAAAATATAAATTCAAGATGGTGGCTGCGAAAATATTCAAACTTTTCGTCATGGTTATCGTTTTCATAGTTTTTGAGGGTGCTTAAGTCGATAGTGAGGTCAAAATGTAAATCCAAGATGGAGGCTGTAACAATTTTGTTTATGTTTTAAATTAAATCATACGTGAGTAGGAACTTCGTGCCTGACAGGGTTCCCCCGATAACACTTTCTTTTTCTAAAAAAAAATTGGTGTTTACCATTGAAAAAAAACTAGGGATTCGGATTTCTTTTTTCCTGAAAATTTCCACATAAATATGCTCACAGTACGATACCTAACAACACTCTCACGGATCGGAAATGTTTTTTTTACATGTTGTATGTTCTCGCTGCTGAGGTGAAAAGTTGTATGTGTTACACGAGAGCAAAGTTATTTGAATCTCGTGTCTTTGAATCCCTCGCTGCGCTCAGGATTCTAACCTAGAATCACTCGCTACGCTCGTGATTCAATTATAGAATCCTTCGCTTACTCGGGATTCAAAATCAACACTCGCAGCAAAAAACAACTTTGCTCTCTTGTTGCACAAATAACTATTGTTATACAAGAGTGCAAAGTTGCTTTTTAACCGCGTGTTCAATTTTGATGACCGAGCAAGCGAAGGATTCTAAAATTGAATCACGAGCGCAGCGAGTGATTCAAAATTAGAATCCTGAGCGTTAGCGAGGGAATCAAAAGAGCACGAGGTGAAAAATCTTTGCACTCGAGTGCAACACGTAACTTTTCATTCCACCTCAGCGAGGAAATGACTAAATGCAAAAAAAAAACGTTTGCGCATTATTAACAGTTTCAGTCAATTCTGTTGGCGTCAAGCAAACTTCCTCGTCGCTAGAATCACTCATTTTAGTTTTTTCACTTGTTTTCAAGTTTCTTGTTTTTAATATACCTAAGGTTTAACAATGACGTGAAAAAATGCCGCGTAAAGAACCGCGTACAAAGCAAATTGAAAAAAGAACACCAAGAAGGTTCCGAGTCTGAGTTTTTAACAAATTAAAAAAAGTTGTATGATATATTCGGCACCATAGAGGTAGCAGTAAATAGGTTTAATGTTTTTTTTAATTCACAAACTTAGTGCACACGATGTTCTAAATTCAATTTACTTTATCCTCTAGAGAATAAAAACGGCTTTTCCACTCAGATACTGAAGATTAAAAATACTCTTTCCGAGATGGTGGGATGAAAAGTGAATTTATTTTCTTCAATGTTGACTTCTCGCTGTGGAAATCATTCTACAATCTATCTTTTAGTCTTTCGTTTCTAAAACACCAATTTCTGTTAGTTCTTTTGACCAATATTATCAATCAGTTGCAGAGCAGTCCTAGAGCAGTGATAGCCTAGTGGCGTGACCGTCAGACTTCCCATTCATAGGTCTCGAGTTCGAATCCGGCACGCACCTCCGACTTTTCGGATTCATGTGCGTATTGTACAATTATCACTTGCTTCAAAAACAGTGAAGGAAAAGGAAAGGCCTGAGACATTTATTTCTCGACGGCATGTGAAGCCAAGTCAGAGGCTCATGGGCTGCTTTAAAACTCTGACAGGTTAGTCACTAACCACACGAAAAGAAGAATCAGTTGCCTTATCGAAAACAAAATTCACAATAGACCATAATGGAAAACTTAAATTCCTCCATATCAGTCGCTTAGAACGCACAAATGCACATTCTTAACTAAATAAAAGTATATGAAACAGCAGAGGGCAAAAAATATATATCGTATCTTCGTTTTACTCTTTGATCGCAGTCTCGGAGGTCGCGACTCGAGCTAGTGAGTTTTCACCGTTATTTCTTTAGCTGAGAAATCCCCTCGCACAAGTTTAGTTAGGAATTCCGTTCACCTATCTTCGTATCGCACCACATATTTTGTGTAGACGGGAGGCAGGGGAAGTTTCCGTTTCCTTGTGAAAATCTTCCCTAACGCGTAGGTAGGTGTATACCTAATATTCTATAAGGGCACGGCAAGGGGCAGCTTTGATAAGCCATTATTAATTTTTGATTCGGAACGCTGGAGAAATATTGATGTTATTGTTCTGAAAACGTTGTATCTTTGATAACTAGATGACTACTATGAAATACCTGCAAGTTTTGGATATTTATCAACAGATGAATTTCAGAGAGGATTTCTACCTACCTAAGTACTTCTGAGAATAGTAGAACACAAACCATATCACGTTTGACATTCATACACTACACAGAAGTGGGCAGCTGCCTAATGTCAAAGGCGTCCTTCAGTCCTTCCTTGTTTATGTTACAGGTACCTATCCGTATAATCCATTAATATAATACACACACCAATGAGACCTGTTCGTAGCTAATAGCTTTCATAATTAAAAGCAATTAAGAGGGCAATAATGTGAACCTTTTTTAAATCGAAGGAACACTTTCCAGCATTACCGATGTCAGTTGACTCTCTAAATGACGTCTAGCTAGTGTTTGACATGTAAGCTGCGTATAAAAGGTAAACAAATGTTGTGGGGTACCGATTGTATGTGGCGTCACTTCGTCGCGAATACCTCTCCTGTGTAATATTGGGAAAAACTTGCGGGCGACGGATAGTTGCGGGGGTCAAGTTAATGATATCGCCGCCATTTGCGGACGCGTCCCCGCTCCGAATTGCGCCCGGGCACGTTAATGGGCTCAGCTACAGCACTCTGAATATTTTAAAGGACATTCGCCGAAATTACTACAAAAATAATGTCGCTTTGCTTGTACCGAATTACCCGAGAAACGGTTTAGAGACCGGCAATAAATATGCACGGAATCCTCTTCCTATTGCCTCTTTGGAGATTGCTTTTCGGATTAAACATTTTCAGTTGGAGTTTTTAGCTGAGTTTGATCATAGTCTGCAAATTGTTATCTCAAAGTTTTCCGTATCGTGTGTGTCTAGTATCGATTTGTCATAAAGGGAACGCTCAGAGAAGTCAGGTTCACTTACGACTGTTTCAGAGTAGCGAGCTTTTAAATAATAAATGAGACTCGGTGATATAGGAGAACGAGAGCGTGGGTGGCACGATTGCCGACTAAATATTGTGCCCGCCGCAGCCGCACCGCGCCCGCGCCCGCGCCCGCGCACGCGCCCGCGCCCGCGTGCAGACAGCGGGCTACGTGCGCCGCATAATGCATCGTCCCGTGCAAAATTCACAACTACGTACCCTCCGGCAAAATAAATTTACTACCTCTATCTTATTTGCTCTAATTCGCGAAAACTGCAACTCGAAACTACGGTCTCGCTGTAATGATCGTACGACACCGTTTGCAGAATTAGTGATGAGTAGCGAATGTTTCGTTTGCACTATTAATTTTTGTATAAAGGAGACTGCATAAATAGATGTCTGCGGTTCTATAGTGAATGTTATGAAGTTCTTTTGCATTTTGCAAAGTGCAAAAGTTTTGTACGCGCTGTGTATCGCACGCGATGCATGCGAAGGCGAAGCTTCCCCTAACTTTTTCACTCCGGATTTCTTCATTTAAATAATGTTTCCTGAACTAAACGCATTTTGCAAGTAAGGTGATAATCTGGTTTATATATGAAAATAGTGAATTTTACATAATCTACTTAAGGTGGATCCGCAAAGGTAGCTCTTTGCCGATCCAACAGTAAGTGGAGTCTTAAATGTCATGATTTTACATAAAAGTCATTCAATGTACCTATTCTAATTTAGAGAGATGTATTAATGATTACAATTCTGTAAATAGGTACCTACATATTTAATTGACTCAGTCGTGAGTTTGCGGAAATCCATTATAAAATACAATAGACGTATAAATGTAGATATATTTAGTAACCTAATCCGCTTATCTATGTATATTAGGTTACTAAATATATCTACTTACGTCTATCGTATTTTTTAAATACATAAGTATTTATTGTGGTCGCGAATCATATTTTGATCAAGAAACAAACTGACTGACACAGACCCGCAAATTGCAAAAAACAGAAATTTTTAATTTTGCGTGCTATCTTTGCGCATCCACCCTCAACAACAAGCTAAACTAGGGGTAAATCGATGCCATACTACACCGATTAAAGCCTCGTTCAGACCAGCGCAACGCGACGGCGCGACGCGACTCGAACAATACGAATTCCAAAAAAAAACTTCACGGTATAACAATAGCCGGTGTCGCGTCGCGCTGTCGCGTCGCACTAGTCTGCACGAAGCTTAAATAGTGCCGAAGAGAACGTAAAGTCGCAGGAAATCAATTATTCAAAGATTTTTAGCAAGACATAAAGCAATTCCTTGAATAGTATTGAACTTATTTCTATTATTGTCCGCACTGAAGTTCCACTATTTATTAAAAAAGTTGGTGCAGGCCACAGGTCGGACGTGGCAAATACCTGACCCGCCTGCTCCTTTCAAATTTATTCTCGTGGGCGATTTCCGAAACAAAGCATGTTGTATCCTAAAGGAATGGATGGCCTGCAAGCTACCGCCTGGCGCCGAGCTCCCCTTCACCCCTTTTGAAAACATTGCTTCGGTTATTAGATTTAAATAAAGTCAAAACCTTTTGTTGTATGTCCCCTTCCTGGACGCTATGCATAATGTTGACGTCATGGGTAATTTTACGAATTCGGGGATATTTCGCTATCCGAGTGCGATGCTGCGGGGTGACCTAATATAAAATGGCCACCTACTGTTTGAAGTTAAAAAATGTATGGATGAGGATTCCTTGTCCTCATCCATATTTTTTTTTGCATTTTCATTTATCATCTAGGTACGATGAAAATTCCGATGCAATTAGTAAGTACAGTCAGCGACACAAGTCGATTAACACTTCAGTTTTAATTAAAATCGGAACAAAAGTAATATAAAAAGATATTAAAGGTTTTATATTATGAAATGCTCAAATACTTAAGTACAATTGTACTTGTAGCGGTTACACCGCCACGTATACGAACTACGCATCAAAGACATGACGTCACACAAATCCTGCATCGCGCAATTAGAGTTTACCGCGCGAACGACATATTGAAGACTATCCGACATCAACAGTCGGGCAGTCGGCCCGCCAGACACAACACCCGTCTGGTTGGAGGATCCTCCCTTTTCTCCTTGTTCCTCATGCCCCTAAATACTTAAGTACCATGTCGAATAATTTTATGTCAATGTACGTAGATGATGTTGTAAAAGTAGCAGTGTACACGTCTATAGTTAACACGTTTACGTTAACACGTGCCGGGAGCCCTCCTGGAGGGTTCACCTAGTCGCATATGGGATGTCGAGAGCCCTAGCGGATGGCTTATTTTAAATGTAGGCTTTTCTTAGCGAATACAGTATTATAAACCGTGAAAAATAAAATCCGATCTACATTTCAACAAGATTTATTAGTATATATGCGTATGTACCTATATGTTAAAAATTCAAGCATTAAAAAAAAATGCGAACAATACCCGCTGAAAACACAATTTTACGTCGTATTAAACACTGTTTTATTTATTTATTATTTATTTATTTATTTATTTACAACACAAACTATCTTTACAGGTTAACCTAAAGTGATAGAGTGGTACAGAACACAATTAAACTAAGATATAATCTTACAACTAGGTACTTAAATCTAACTATACATGCAGATCAGAATAACACAATACTCTAGTGGTCGCCAGAGTAAAATCGTTCAGTGCACAAGAGAACAGGTCCAAGCTCATAGCTACCGCGTTGAGAGTGCACAGCGCACGTGTAAACGGGGCACGGCTGAGAAGGTTGGTGCGCGCTTTCGGTACCACCAGCAGCCGCGGCCGCCGGCGCCTGTTTACGTACTCGTCAGGTACCCACAGCTTAATTGTCTGTAAAATGTCAGGATTGCAAATTTTTCCCCACCTAAACCTAATGCCGTTGACCTTCCGCGATGGTTAACTTAATAGCTAAATTTTTTACATAAATTAGTGTTTCCTAGGTATCTACAATGTTTTTTAATAGAGCATTAAAATACCTACCTGTAATTAGCTCTTTTCTTGGATCTGAAGCCCGTATAAATATTGCAACCCTAATAATCCCATGTTCATCCATATTAATTATACAGTTAGTAAGGATTCTGTTTTCTGCTGTGTGTACACTGATGTAGCTAATAGATTAAGATAGGTCCAATCTGCCTAGCCTTTTCCCAACTGCAAAGTTGGGGTCGGCTTCCAGTCTAAACGGGTTCAGCTAATAATAATAAAATATTTTACATGGAGCATCTGACCTCCACAACCCAGTTAATGGGTAACACGATAGCCGATGGTAAAAGTCTGAAGTCTGACATTTGGGCTTCTGACTACCCGTAACGAATGTCAAAGATCGACGTATGACAGCCGGCACCAACGGATTACATAACTGTGCTTTCCGAGGCACGGAGGGCACGGCATATTTTCTCGATATGTAATGGACCATCTATTATATTGAGAATATATGCCTTGCCCACCCATCCACGAACCGACCGCGGCAAGCGTAACTTAACCTTCGATCAACCCGTGCGACTGTTATCATTTATCCGCGAGCCTTCACCCTTCTTGTTAAGATTAAAAACCAAACACACTTGGGTTTTGTTTAATATTGCATTTAAGTTTGAGTTCTAATTCAAAGCAATAAAGTTGAAAATTATTGTTTGAAAACTGTGTCAATCTATTAATTAGATCATCGACAGTGTGTCATAATTCTAGAAATTTGAAACTATCGACATTAAAAATCATACGATCGTTTCTTCGAACTTATGTTATGATAAGATGTATTTTTTTTTTTATAATTTTCCTTTTGCTATTTGAAAATACAAAACCACAATACCTGAATGGACTGTCGGTTTTTTATTCTGAAAAACAATATCTTCATAGAAATTTAATATTAATAAAGTCACAGACCTCATTGCAGGTAGTTGTAGGTACAGTCAGCAACAATAAGACGATAAAATATTACATTTAAGAAAATATATTTAGATTTAGAACTATTATTGATAGTGACATCTCTTATTCTCTAAGTATATTTTCTCAAAACTAATTAAGTTTTTAAACATAAAACACTTCTAACTTTGAACAATAAATCAGTTAGTTACTGAACCTACGGGTCGATATCACGCCGAAGGTTCCGTACAATCACTCTTTCCTTTATTCTCAAGACTTTAAATGTCAGACTCTTTGTTTTATTTTTCCTGTAATCTTTACAAGGCTGTTTGCATAAACAATTCGCAATTATTTTTCCGGCTACCAAATTTTTATTCCCGTTTTATTTACTCCGTTTACTTGTGAAAAGGTGTTATAGAAATAGGTAGGTATAATAGAGAATAATAAATGTAAGTTTTTTATAGCTAGATGCCTGATATTGAGCGATATGGTGACATTGATATTTATACAAATAAACTGACTAACATATCAACGCCCAGCCCAAACCCAGGACCGAGAAACAAACAGCTAACGTTTTTCACAGGGGTTCCCTTTATAATGTAGACAAGGAATAAGGATACACCAAATTTATATGGGACTGAGCTAACGTCCGCAGAGGTCCCCCCCCCCCCTCCTTTTAAAAAATCATAATAATAATTTATGGTGTAATATATGGGATAAAAATTTGTAACTGTTATCCCCTATATTACACCATATTTGGGAAACCCGTTAGGTTTGTAGTTCCAACCATGAAAATTGATATTTAGTCTTTTGGTTGGTAATTAAGTAATAGTTTGATCAGCGTTTCTGAAAAATCATCCATTAGGAGGGTAAAATAGGGGATGAAAGTTTCTATGGGAAAACCCTAATCGATTAGCCCGACTTTCGCCATCGCCAAAGACACTTTAGTAATTCAAAGAACAATAACTTTAATAAGGGATCTAATGAGAAATAACATTTAATTTTTTCCTTATTTCCGTAAGTACCTACTTATAATTATTTAGGTAACTATTTTTTTCGAATATGGAATAAAGAGGATTTGAAAGCCTGCAGTTCCTCCTTATTGTACGTTTCGCAATGACGACTAAAGCTTCGTGCAGACTAGCGCGACGCGACACCGGTTATTGTTATACCGTGAATTAAGTTTTCTGAACGAGGCTTAATAAGTCTCAGGGTCAGTCACTAAAAACAGCGGGAATTGATCTTAGAGGGGACTGTTTCTCCCACGGCCAGTTTTACATGGCCTCGAGAGTGACCTCATCTAGCAGCCTGGTTGTGTTAGCACCTCAGGGCAGAACATCTAATGTAGTATCTAAAGAAGTAGCTAAGTACTTTAAAAATAAACTCAAACAATAAATAGTCTTAACCCCCCTGTGAATAACAACGTACTTAAGTAATTTTACCCTCAGTTACCGGATTTTACAATAGGTGGCGTGCGAGTCGTTTAAAAAAAGAGTGAAAATGTGAACGAAGTTTATAATCTGGATTAACACATAGGGTACTTTTAATCCTGGTAGTACGTTCCCGTGGGATATTTTCCGACATCCACGCGGGAAAAACCGCGGGCAAAAGATAGTTAAAAATAAAAAAAAAACTGGCCAAGTGCGTTGGAACACGCACAATGAAGAGTTCCGTAGTTGGGATGAATTTATCCCAAGAATAAACTTAACTTTGTACTTGAAAAAAAATTCTCCCATGGATCGATATACGACACGGTTAATTCTCAATAATTTAAGTTAGTAATAACAAACAAAAAAAAAAATGATAAAACTACAAATTACCGATTTTCGGACCATTTATCCGCGCTTCCACTTATCTATCTACTAAGCAATTGAAATGTAAACATATAAATAGCCAGTTTAAATAGCCAAAATACGCGCATTCGTGTGTTATGTGTGAGTGTGGGTGAGAGTATGAAGTGTGAGGGCGTGTAATGTGTGAATTAAAATTAGCATATTTAGTTCTCCTATCCTAATTAATATCCTGTCTCACATTATAAATGCGAAAGTGTGCTGTTGAATTCTTTGCGAGTATCAAATTAAGTCGCATATTTTTTATTGCTTGATTTTTTAAAGCTCCAAGGGACCGTATACCTTCATATTTGATATTAATTTCAACCTTGATACCTCCACGTGTTCCTGAGAAAAAGGGTCTTGACAGAGAGACGGACAACGAAGTGATCCTTTATGGGTTTCGTTTAATCCTTTTGAGGTACGGAACCCTAAAAATTAATTAGTATGCATCCTAATACAATCAGCAAAATAAATAATACATGACTATGTGACCTAGTATGTCAGTTTCAATAGAATAAACTAGCTACAATATTTACTGCAATACATTTACCTAATTGCCTGCCTCAATTCAAACCCAAGCTGATCCAAATTTCCTGTCAAAAAAAATCAAAATACGATTCAAACAAAATACGTACCTACTGGGCTTATAATCTTAATAAAGGCAGCCTATGTTAATTTGTAAGTACTTAAAATTCAATTTTCCTGATATATTACAACACCATAAAAGTTTAAAATAACAGGCTAACTTTCATTCATTAATTTACTCTTTTGAAACCTAACTTTACTTTGAATGCTGACTGTAGATACCCATTTTTTTTTTTTTTAATACCTTTTCTTGTGCTTACTGAAATAACTACCTATTCAACAAACTCCTAGCCTTCGCATCACAACACCAAAAAAGTAACAAAACAATGAATGGGTACCTACTACACGTACCTACTTACATAATAAGTAATAACTTTAATACACAGCTTCCTTACGGGGCTCTCAGTAGGCTTTGTCTGTACCCTGGTCTTATTAACGTGCATAAATATCTGTTCCCTGCCACCTCGCCCCCAATTTAGCGCCAGTACGCGGCGCTCCTAACAAATCAACCTGCTCTAAGTAATTCATTCAGCATTTATTTTATTTTTTTACCTGGCTACGTCTACAGAACAGGAATTAACAGGATACGAGGCATATTTTCTGGGTCATAGGTTCAAGAATAAAGTTTACAAAAAAAAAGTTTGAATAATCATTATATAAGTATAAATCAATTCTGCTATCAATCATCATATTTACAAACCAATACTTCAAAAAAAAGTCTGATAAAATAATAATACCGCAAAATAATAATTAGTTACGGCGGTCATAAATGCTTTATTAAAATGTACCTACCATACCTCCATAAACTGGGAACTTAGGAAGTAGGTAAGTAAAACAATTTTTATATTAATGATCAATGATATTATACTTCTAATATCATTGTTAATGATTACGAACATTTTAAATGAGAACATTGCAAAAACGTTAAATTTTTACAACATTTATTCAGTGAGTAAAAACTAGCTTCGAATTTATGATCCGCAGGGATGCATTCTTATTTTTTATTTGTTGGAAACATCAGGTCGAGAGTAAAACAAAGTTTGAATAGTATTTTACTAGATTTTATTATATGAAACGGGTAATTTCCCCTGTACAAACTCTCGCCTCTGTTCATTCGAGAGCCCCAGCGCGCGCTAAATTTGAATTCATGTTACGAACGGGCTACATAAACCAATTACCGAGCAGAGCCAATGAATGGCGGGTGGCGGCACGCGGAGAATCGATAATTCACAATATGCCCGCTAGAGGGCAACGCCGGCGACGCGCCTTGCGCGCCCACTCCACTCCTCCACGTTGCGCATCCGTACGATAAACCTTGCAATGAGGTGCAGGCGATGCAAGATTTTTAGTTGGGGTTTATTATTATAATATTTTTATGTTTTCAGTATAGTACAGTATCGAAAATGTTTCTATGTATAGCCCTCATATTTTCATACTAATAATTTAAATAAAAAATTATGTTAACCTTAATTTATTTGTAAAAGATTGAACTTAAAAAAATAAATCCACACCGCTTTTTATTTCGATACATCAACGAGTATAAAATTGTATTAAACTCCAAAGAGGTCAATTCATTCCGTACAAAATCAACAAACCTTGAACGCTGATGCAAAGTCACGTCAGGCCGTCGCTCGTAGTCAGCTGCTGCTTAGCTTGCCGTTTCGTGTCGCGCTTCTTGTCCGCTTTCAATGTTTTCCGTTTTATTTTGTTATTTCTGTGATGCAAACCGATTTTTTAACTAATATTTATATTATTACGTTATTGTGAATGAAACTGTGCAAAAATACAGTGGTATCAGGCCCCGGACAACGGAAAGGAAGAGGTAAACGCCTTAATATTTTTGTTTGTCGCGAACATAACCTCTCTGACATCACGTACGATGCTCAATTTCAGTCGTTTAGCTTTTTATGTGAATTGTAGAGCTGGTTAATAGTCTTTATAAAAGTATCGGGTGTCGGTATAGTTTTAATTCAGTGTAATCGCTCAACTTTATGTTTATGTTCCGTATTGATGATTTCGATAAGAATCCAGACTTTCCTTCATTATTGAGCTAATGTTGTTTTTAATAATATCTTTTTGAACTGATTTTGTTCTGCAATTTTGTAATATGGATATGAATAATGTTGAAATTCGGTATTTTAAGAAGTTTAATGCATAAATACGGTGAAATGTTGACTCTAGTGAATCACCATGACAATGCTTGCTTGATAAAACAATGCCATCGACTTCTCACAGGGGGCGTTGCTTGGTGGAAATTGCGAACAAAATAAATTCTTTCTTCAGCGTTGAGTGTTGTTTTGCAGATAAATTTTAACATCCACCAAATTCGTTTCATGTAGGCTCTTCTTTCCTGTGTATTACATATTGTTTTAATACGTTTCCTTTGTAACGAACTGCTTATTGTAAATAAGTTGTTAGGATGTATAAAAATACATCCACGTGCTTTGCAAACAGGTATAACAAATTGTTTCAATCTAAATCGTAGTTCTGAAATCGATTTTCAACTATAGAATGGTGCTAACTTACCTTACAGAGAAAATCGTAAACGGGCCTTGCAGTAGTTGCAGTATTTAAAATGTCAAAATATTGACGCTCAGTAAGGTCATCCTGTCCAATTTAAACCCCATAAACAACGAAACTAAAATACCTACCTACCGACCGTAACAAAAAGTAGGGTTATGATAACAATGGATGTCTCAAAGTAATGACGTCTCTGTCTGCTAACCTTTTTCGTTCAACTCACGCGCACGTAAGAATTCTGAATAATAATATTGTTTTGTTTCCTAACTTATTTTTTTTTATGTTACTCCCCATTTAAAAATCTACGGCTCCACTTCGATAATCTCTCCAATAGTGCGGAGCTTCAGAATTTTATAGTGTGTAGATGTCTTCAAATAAAACGTTTTCCCAAAATGTCTCACTGCGCAAACGCCTAGTTTTTTGAGAAAAAAAATCCTAAAGTTTCAGAAATTTTAACTAATTTACGTAATTTAATTGTCATTTTACCACAGCTATTGTACGAGTTTCACTGCTATAAAAATAGGTTGTTCCATTTTACGTTCAGACAAAGTGACAGCGCAGCGGACTCATGGTTTTTTGTATAAATATTGTAAGTTTTTAACTTTCATTCACTTTAAATAGCTGCTACCGCAATGAACTTAATTATGAAGTAAATAATATAGTAAATGAAATTAAAAAAACGTAATCGAATGTGAGTGAAGCTCATGAGTGAAGCAAACGTTTGACAGTTGTCATTCATGGTATGTACACACAGTCGAGAGCGTATATCGTACTCCTGTTTGCAACAACGATTGATTGACACCATGGCGTCCCCGACGCACGGTGGATCGAAAATGGGCTGTAGAAGACATAGGATCTCGATTTCTTAAATGTTATTTTTTTTGCTGGAAATGACTTCTGCTGATCATTACTGTTCTATAAAATGTCATATGAAGTAAATGTGTGCACAAATGGAAGAGTTATAATTTTTATAAGAAAAAAATGTATGGAGCTAGTATGAAAAATCGAATTATCTCCTAAACGGCATGTTTAACCGTACCATCCTTGGAGGTGGTCATAGTGCTAATTATTTATAATTTTTTGGTTGCGGATTTGACGAAAAATTTCATGCCGTTTTTTTAAAAAAAATCGTCAAAATATTTTTATTTATTTTTACATGTAAAACGATCCCTTTTAGTGTCCAAGTTAAAAAGTTCGATATGTTATTAACCCAAATATTAAGAACACACAAAACAAGAAAAATTAAATAAAAAAATTGCTGTTTTTTGACACATTTTTATTAATTTAAATAAAAAAAGATTACCAAACTCTTATTTAAGTAACATATAAAGTTATATTATACACAAAATAATTTAATTGAAGGAATTAATACTAAGCATTTGTAAAATAAAGTAAAAAAATAAAAAAAAAGACAAAATATCATTAAATATTACAAAAAAAAAACCAAACAGACTCAAATACAAATTTACAAATGTATAATTTTTTTACAAATTTTCCTTATCACTCTCGTTGTCAGACTCCAATTCTGAGTCAGCATCCAGATTGGATATGTCCAAAAACTCGAACTCAGTTTCCTGAAATTGAATTAAGTCGAGAGTTTCAGCAAAAAAGCTCTGCTTTTTCTTGGCATCTAACTTAGGCCTTTGTGCACTTAGCAAAGGATCCGAAGAAACAACAAGCATATTTAAAATGTCTTGATTGGAATCCTGCCTGCTTCTTTTCCGCGAATGATGTTCTCGAAACCTCCTAAAATCTTTGTTTCGAGACTCTGAGGCTTCTTCCGAGAGAGTCCCAATCGGCACAATATTATTTTTCTCGATTATGTCAGCCCCATGGATTAATAATTTATGAACGGTTGACGACATGTAGTACCAGTCGTATAATAATACGTACTTTTCTGCTGTTTTGCGGGCATAATCTCTAAATTTTATTATATCGACCTGCTCTCCAGATGTAATTGCTTGTAAAATTACAGCAAATCTTTTGATGAGGTCTTCATCCAAACCGGTTATAGCTGCGGTTTTATTAGGAAACTCAAAGAATTTTCTTGCAGTATTCCCGTCATTGGTGGTTCCCGAGCCTTGTTTTACTATATCAATCAACAGATTGAGTTCATCTTTGAATTTATTTTGAATTATTTTCTTCCTTGTCTGTAGCATTTCTTTGTGCTCATCACTTCTCGCTGCCCACCGTTTGAAGTCGAGCCTGTATGCAATGTGTAACAGACATTCCATACAATTTATACGGGCGTGTAGGGATGACAAGCCTAATTCATAAAGGTCAGAACACACAATTTTTGATGTTACAGCATCTAAGCGGTTCATTTCTGTAGGCTTTGCTAAGCACAGGTAGCACGATGCATTTGATCTAGCTTCAGAAAGGTAAGTGCAAACTTTAGCGTCGATCATCGTCATCATTAGTTCATGAGTCACCCTATTATTATTATTGCACTCTGTGGGGATAAGGGCCTCAATTTCTTCATCCATTTGTTTTTTCAGCTCAAGGACAACTGCTTCACTCTCCTTTACAAAAGTAAACTGAACTGGACGACAATACAAAACTGAGCATGGTTTTGGGTTCGTCCATAAGATGTTGTCTCCATCTGTCAGTTTAAGTGGCACCAAGGAGGTCATAAAAATGCTCGAGTCATCTTCCTCACCCTCCATTTTCTGCTTGTATCGGCTTTGGTTAGAAGCACCATCAAATCCCCACTTGGATATCAGCTTCAACTGCTTGTTATGCTCTTCCTTAGAAAGGCTTTGAAGGATTCTTGTAACTGTGATATCAAGTAAAGCTTGAAGTGTAATCCTAGCCGATGAATCAGTAACTGTCACTGATTGCTTCGGAGGGTAGCAATCAAGCTTAGTTTGTTGCACTTTATAGTAAGATGGATAAATATCCTTAGCACCTTCCCGAATGGCAGCCTCTCGCAACGTAATATATTGCCACTTTGAGAGTTTTAGCGAAAGAAGCAATCCAAGCGCCTTTTCTGACGTAAATATGATTGTTTTCGCTGGTTTCTTAAGCGTTTCATTTAATTTAGCGGCTGCTTCAGGATTTTTCATCATGTATTCGATGACAGAGGCGATATCTCCATGCCCTTCTTCTTTTAAACGTGCTGCAGCTGCATATGCCAATTCACTGGAATCTTCGCCTGTGTGTTCATCAGATCTTCTCTTTTTTTGTTTACTTCCCAGATCTTCGAATGGTTTACGGGATCTTTTCGTCATTGTTCCAATGGACGTTGATGTCAACGGTTCTGGAGAGACTGAGGGCGCTCTTGGTATCTCATCAACACTTGGTTCTTGATTAACTAAAGTTTGCACAAAACTCGGCCAATCAATATTTGCTCCCAACCAATTCTCGTACTTTCTCCTGAAATTATCAAGGAATCGGTTGGATTTCTGCCACCTTTGTAAAGCGGCTCGCGTAAATCTCCGACAAAATTCTTTGAGAACAACACGATCTTCGTCAGACAGGCAATCGCCTATGCGGGATACAACTGCACTGAACAATACTTCATGATCAAATGAAGTACTCTCACTTCGTAGAAGAACAAACAAGTCTAAATTCGTGATTAAACTTTCCATTCTAAGATTTTATAGTCGCAGATTTAGTGTTAGCAGTTACACAGTTGTGAACAAACTAAATTATAAAACAAAACTTTAGCCCTTTTATTGCAAAACGCCAATAATTAGGTAACTACCCTCATTCGTTATCTTCTCATTAGCTAATGAAAATTTATAATTGTCACTAACTATTCTTAGAACTCATAGCACTGCTAATTAACAAATTAGCTTACTTATCAAGAAAAGTTGAATGTAATCCATAGTTGGCATTGTCGTGAGATATTGAAAATCATTAAATCACCTATAAAGACTCATTAGAAGACCTAATCAGTGTAGTTACTTAATCACTTCTTTTCGGACTCATTAGAAGAGTAAACAATTGGTAATTTGGTTGTATGAAAGGTTTTAAAACTCATGATGTGTTGATAAATATCTAGCTCAAACATAGTTGTCTACGTGTGGGTGTACTATAAACCTCTGCCAACTCCTTCGGAAATATAGGAGTGATGCTATTTTATGTTACGTGTAGTTAAAAGTCCGTGTTCTTCAACATAAACACTAAAATGAATAGTTTTATATGAAAAAACAAATAAAAATATTTTGACGATTTTTTAAAAAAAAACGGCATGAAATTTTTCGTCAAATCCGCAACCAAAAAATTATAAATAATTAGCACTATGACCACCTCCAAGGATGGTACGGTTAAACATGCCGTTTAGGAGATAATTCGATTTTTCATACTAGCTCCATACATTTTTTTCTTATAAAAATTATAACTCTTCCATTTGTGCACACATTTACTTCATATGACATTTTATAGAACAGTAATGATCAGCAGAAGTCATTTCCAGCAAAAAAAATAACATTTAAGAAATCGAGATCCTATGTCTTCTACAGCCCATTTTCGATCCACCGTGCGACGTTCCCGTTCGTGTTCTGCTGCGTCATCTCCAGTTCGCGAAGTGTTAAGTGTCGTGCAAGTTTTTTTTGGATGTAAAAGCGAGCTAGGCAAGCTCGGGACTTGGGGCACCCCAGCTTGGACTGATTTGGCGACTTGGTCTAGTGAGCGAGCGAACAGACCCCGCCATCCCGTTCGTACCTAACCTGTCCAGTCGGGGTGCCCCAAGTCCCGACACGATGTAGGATGCAAGAGCGAGCGAAGCGAGCTCGGGACTTGGGACACCCCGACACGGACAGGTTAGGTTAGAAGGTCCCTTCGTGGTTATTTTTTTTTAAACCACCCAGAAATAGAAGCCCGTCGATAACGCTTTACTAAAAAGAACCTTGACCTCAGCTTATTACAAGGTAATATACCAAGATTTGAGCATATTTTGGTTTGACCTTGACTTTTGAGGTGTATGACCTTGACTTTTGGATGCTGACCTTCACCTTGAAGATGTGTTTGACCTTAGTATTGCTTGGAAACTAATTTAGACCCGCCACGTGATCTTCCCCACCCTTAATACTCCGGCGATTTTTGGCCATTTTTTTTAAACTGGCAATTTTTTTCTCGGCACCTATGGTTTTGCGCATTTTGGGGATTTCAAAAATACAATAGAAAATATGGTCTACTCTATCCAAAAAAAAAAATACCTACTATAAATAAGAGCTGAGGAGGAAACCGCAGTGCTTCCCGGGCATACAGACAAACACGAAAAGCGACTTAAATTTATAATGTATAGATATAGATAAATGCTTTAAGTTTGAGTTTATGTTTAAGTCGAAATTCTGATGGAAAAACCCAATAACACTGCCCGACCTGAGAGTCGAACTTAGGACCTCATGTTCAGCAGTAGCGCTTGCGACCATAGTGGTTTGTCTAGTCTATCGAGGCGAGAGGGGGGGGGGGGGGGGGTCTGTTGTCTGGCTAAGGCCTCTGCCTCGAATTTTGCGGGCAGCGGGGCGGCGGCGGCGGCGGCGCGGGAGCGGCAGGATCTTATGCGTAAAATCAAATGGACCGGTTCTCGAAAACAGCGGCGCGGGGCCGGGCAACGAGCGGTGAACGCCGCCGCCGCCGCCGCCGCCCCGCTGCCCGCAAAATTCGAGGCAGAGGCCTTACAAATGCGTTAAGGCTGCCGCAGACATACGCGACGCGACTGGTGAAACAATTTCTTTGAAAATTTTACGGATTTTTTTTCTATCAGTGTCGCGTCACGCCTGTCTGCGAGAGCCTTCCCTCGTTGAAAAGGTAAATAAAAACTTCGTTTTAAGATTTCAAAAGGAAAGGTAAACCTACAGAAAAAAAATACACCGTATAACCGAATTATTTCCGAAAACTAAGAACATTTTAATAATAATTTAAAAAAAACAGCCAGTAACGGCCGGAATCGCATGCTAAGGGTTCTGTTCCGTCCGTACCACCAAAATTGTCATAGTGAAGAGTGAACCCAGTAATACCTATTTCTAAACACTAATAATTTAGGAAAATTGTGTTTTGCAGCTTCTAAAAACGTATTGAGTCCTTGTCTGCAAATAGCCTGCCTACTTAATGCAGTGTATTAGTGACATCTTTCTATAATAGCTTTTGAATTTATTTATTACGAACATAAATAATAATCTTTTCTCTATATAATATTTGTATATTTTACTCTAGATTTACACTATACCTAAATTGTTGCTGACGCAGTTGCTCTACATAAACTTGTTTCTACAATGTAAACAGTAAACAATTAGTAACAGTAGGTATAAAATTACTTTCGTAATTTATCCAATTTAAGGTTTTTAAAAATCATGAATACGGCCGCTTTAAAAAAATCTTTCTCGTAGATCAAATACTTAGATAACCGCATAAGTTTATATCTGTAAAAATATAGTAAACTAGCTTTTACCGTCGTCGAAAATTATCCCACGGGAACGTACTACCGCGATAATAGTCCTCCAGACCGTATTTCGGCTACGGCGGCCAATCTCAACGGAGACTAGCCTTCGGCACGGGGGATATTATAGTGCACAAGTGTGTGCGCAGACACTGGTGCACTCTCTCTACCCTCACTCTCATAGTCCGAAGGAACGGCAATCCGACACGACCGGAGAGAGATCAGGCGTAGGACCAACGGCTTAACGTACTTTCTGAGGCACGGGGGTATCACACCGCCAACTTCCAAACTCCGGGCTGTTACTAAGAAATTCCTAATGGAAAAACCCAATAACATTTTGCCCGACCCGGGAATTGAACCCAGGACCCCACGCTCAGCAGTCGCGCTTGCAACCACGAGACCAACGAGGCAGTTAACCGCGATAAAAATTAACCTAAGTCCTAACCCAGCTCATGGTCTACGGTCGCTACATCGAAATTGGTCGCAGTAACAAACTTAGGTCACTCCGACAGTTTTGGATCACTTTCATATAACTAGCTGTGCCCCGCGGCTTCACCCGCATAAGTTATCCCGTGAGAATATCGGGATAAAAAGTACCCTATGTCCTAATCCAAGTCCTGATCTACCCCTGTGCCAATTTTCATCCAAATCTGTCAAGCCGTTTGAGCTTGAAAGCGTAACAAAAAAACAAACAAACTCACCTTCGCATTTATAATATTACTAGCTGCTGCCCGCGACTTATCCAGGATGAAAAGTAGCGTATGTCCTTCTCCGGATCATGGTCTACCAATGTGCAAAATTTCTTCCAAATCCGTACAGCCGTTATAGCGTGAAAGCGTTATAAACAAACAAACACACTTTCGCATTTATAATACTAGCTTTTTCCCGCGGCTACGCCCGCGTGGATGTCGGAAAATATCCCACAGGAACGTGCTTCCGGGACTCAGAGTATCCTATGTCCTAACCCAGGTCATGGCCTATCCGCATGCCTTTCATCTAAATCCATTCAGCCGTTACAACGCGAAAAGGTAACGGGCAGATATCAAATCTGTTTTAAGGTTCCGTACCTCAAAATGAAAAATTTAAACTCTTAAGGCTAACTTCGTTGTCTCTCAAGACCCTTATCCTCAGAAACGCGTGCAGGCGTCAAGTTGAAATAGATCGTTTGGATCTGGTCCGTGTCTGGGTGGTGGTGTGGTGGTCTTTTAGAGCTGTAACGAAAATCAAAATTCCAAGTCAACGCAATAAAAGAATACGGCCGTTAATGCCGAATATTTTGACACTCGCAAATAAACCAGTCTATTTGGTACTTTCCGTTTGCCCAGCAGCATGAAGTTTGGCGAGAAGCAAGGTCATGTACAGAGGAAAATTCGAAAATTGGTTGTATATGAACTACAAAGTAAAGATGTTTCTTCAATTTGGGATCAAAAATACATATGCCGTGTCTTGAATTAACATTTAGTCTGTATATCATTACTCTAGTTCTTTTTCAATTGAAAAGTTAAGTTTGTCATTCAATCCAGATTTATAAAAACCCTCAGGGCGCCAGTCCTACTCACACGTGTCCTTGGTTTTTTAAAATAAATAAAACAGGTTTATTTGATTCTAAATGCCTTACTTAAAATACTAATTATTCATTTTACTATTATTATCACCATTAATTTGTAATACGTATTCTAGTGCCGCCATTGAACGCATGATACCTACATGTTAGAAAGGTTAGTTAATGAATTTAAACTGTAATAACTTTTTTTCCGATGTTAATGAAATAAAGACTAAATTAATATTAATACAAGATACGGACTATGACTATATTTCCAATCATTGAAATCTCTTGAAAAGAAGACATAAAAAAGTCAATATTAGGTACATGTGAATTTTAAAATCTTCCCAAGTTACCCCATAGGGGATGACTTTACAAAAACGCTGAAGTGAGTAATTCTTTATTTCTTACCAAAAGCGTAAATTTCAATTATCATATACCTAACTTAAGAAATGCTGGAGTTCGCATAGAAACTTTCATCCCTATAGGATTATTTTTGAGACAAAAAGTACCCTATGTCCTTCTCCAGGATCCCATCTATCTTCTTGTCAAATTTTATCGATATCCATTCAATGGTTTAGCCGTGAAAAGGTAACATACATACAGACAGACAGAGTTACTTTCGAATTTATAATATTATACTAGCTGCGCCCCGCGGTTTCACCCGCATAAGTTTCGATCCTGTGGGAATATCGGGATAAAAAGTCCTATCCTATGTGTTAATCCAGGTTATAAACTATCTGTGTGCCAAATTTTATCCAAATCCGTTCAGTAGTTTTAGCGTGAAGAAGAGACAAACATACATACTCACAAACTTTCGCCTTTATAATATTAGTGTGATTAGTATGGACTAGTTTGGATTTTGGGACTGAAATCTGGCTTGGGCCTAATCTGGATGCTTTACATGACCTTAGTCAGGGGGTCTACTCTAACTCCGTCAACGAAGATACGGCTCCGTCAAAACAGTAATCAAATTCAATTTTTCGGACGGGCTAAGACATTGGGAGTAGGAACAACTGTCAAATAGTGTTGTCATACATTTTTAGTTCAGGCCTGTGAGTAGGAATCGCCCGTAATTTCGGCCAAAAATACGGATTGCAAGTGCGAGAGTTTAGACCCCTGTAATGAACACGTCAATCATATCCTGTTCTTTCTTTTACTGCTTTTCAGTGTTTCTCTCTTTCAAAGACAATTCCATTAATGGGTTTTGAGCTTAAACCCTGGAATTGCTACGATGACCTTTACTTTCAATAGTTTGTCTTGTGTCACATCAGATTCATTAAATGGGAGAGCGTTGCATCATAAAATACCCATTACAGATTACCCATAAATTCTAATTTGTGTCTGAAAATAATAATTAATTCCAAAGCAATAGCAACGTAATCAATCTTCCATAAATTAACGATACTTTGAAATATTCCGTGCAAATTCTGATCCCAAAAACCCGATAGCTAATGACGACGTAAGTATTCGAAAATGCTGTTAAATACAGATGAGTAGCTGAATAACGTTTGCAAATGTCGACTTTTGTCGAAAATGTCCGTCTCGTCGGCCATATTCCGTTTAATGTCGCAATATTGTGAGCGTCGGCGGGCGGCCGCGGCCGGTCGCATGCATTTACATACATTAATGCGGACGCTGCACATGCATGCACCTCGCTCTGAATGTGTGTGCGCTGCGAATTAACTGTAATTGAGCCATTCGGACAGCGGCGGGCCGCGCTCTACTGCCTCTGTAGTTTGGCCGCTCAGCCACCACTTTACGTAGTATGTCGTTGTATCTATTACAAACAATATCAACATTATCTTCTTCTGGTAACTTGTCCTTTGCACAGATTTTTACATTTCCGAAAGCCTTGTTAGTATTACGTTTCAATTTGACTTCATGTGTTTTCAGTTACATTATTCTCCACATACCAGTACTGCCGCCTTCTCTACATTTTTACAAATTCATAAGAATTCGTTGTTATCGCAATGGAAACCAACCGATCTAGCGCTTAGGATATTCATCTTCACCCCTTTCTGGAGCAACAAACAGGGGCGTCGGAATTTTGTTATTAGCGTTACTGAGGGGGTAGGTGCCTCTAACGTCGCGCACCTGACTGATTGATAGCACTTCTTTCCACCTCGGGTCGAGCTTGTAATCGAGCCATTAATAAACTTTACTGCCTCCAAGTTTATCCTGCGGACTCGTTATTTGCTTAATGGGCTGGCAAACGGCTTGGGCATGAGACACCTGTGCTGGGTCACTCATTGTGAACGTTAATTGACATATTGATGAAGATGTTTCTAAGAGGTAAAGTTTGCATAACAGATTAAACCCACCCACACCATTAGATACCTTTGTTTGAGAACGAGATTATTTGGCACGTGCAAGTCTCATGTCTTTATACGACGTAAAATAAGACTGATGAATAAAATTATGGCTCGATCATAAATCCTGGCTTAGTCAATAAGGAACTTATGAATTTTCTTGTTTAAGTGCCTATTAAGTTAAAATAAAGATACCGAAATCAAAACGGTGTTTTACGGAAACAAATAAAGGCGGGACTTATTTTATTTGGTTTCCAAATTATCTGACAGTGGGTCGAGCTAATGTCACTCGACGCTTGACAAAGCGACTGTTGGCACGGAGAGGCTTTGCTCGCAGCTTTGTAAACAAAGAGGGCAAAAAGGTTGGAGTAAAAAGTAGTAAAAGTTTTGTGTACGTTCCAGTTTATACTCTCTAAACTGCAAAATTACAACTTCAATTAGATCAAACTACTTAGCTTTTTGTTTTAAAATTTTCACTAGTCTAACACGTTTTCTTCAGCTGTAATTTTCGGTAATGAAAATTGATCTTGTACCTATTTTGGAATATTGTGGCCAACAATAACCGCGAAAGCAATTTGTGAAAATTATTGACCACAACTTGCTCCTTGGAGTTAGTGATTATTGTCAACCGCGAATAATAGTGTGGGTGCCAGGACTTTGACAGTCGGTACTCGACGGCAAGAGGCTTAACTTGACAGAATGTAAACGGTGCGGTGTCGTCGTAAAAAAGGGCAAAGCAATAATTGCGGTGGAGTGCGGCGCGGCATTGGCGCACGAGCTCGGTTCGGCCTCTTCCTTCCGCCCGCCGTGATTGAAAGTTGACATTGAACGGCGCGGGGTGGCACCAGGTACGGCCCTCGCTATTTTTGACCCCGCGACCTATCGCGCCGGCGATCGGCCTCGGCAGAAACTTGCCGTTTTAATCGCGTGAATGTGCCGCACCGTTGGAAATGCGCACAGTACTAACATTTCGTGTAGGTACTGCCGCAAATCGGCGTAGCGTTTGTACTCCTCCGGTGCAATTGAGTAGGGTAAGCTCCAATTACGGTTGTTAAATTCTTAAGAAAGTATACTTTCGTTGTGAAACCAGAAACCAGGTCAAAGACTCAGCAGCACCCATAGATCATTCAAATTGGAGTCTCTTTCATCATTCACAGTAGAGACGCCTCTAGTACGGGATTAAATGATTGGGATTACGAATATTTTGATCAAATCAGTCAGTTTAATTTGATTCCAAATGATCTGAATGAAGACGCTGTTGACACCGCCGCCGCCGCGGCAGAGTGCCACTCGAATTGGGTCAACGCCTACCGACAAAAGGTGCGGCGTCAGATAAGCGACATTTCCCGGCGTCCAGCCAGCTGCCGCTCGGCCCTCCTAAAACAAAGAACAATGAAATATATCTCATTTATTTACGTTCACCACGTTTCTTTTTTACTGTACGCAACCAATGTATAGATAATCATTAAGCGTCGTTTACTCGGGGCCCTTTAATGTGTTTGCATGCTCCACAATTTGATACCACGCCTGTTTGCATTGTTGCCATTTTGCCTTCCCGATTAGGGCCGCATTCGAGCTCCATATTTATTGGAGCGTAGGACTCGCGACACGACTTTCATTTTATACGAATACATGTCTAATATAGCTATAATATTGTGCTTTCGTTTTATGAGGTTAAGGACTTCAATTGTAAAAAAAGGCAATGCCGATGAGCATTATTCCATTGAGTTTTCCATTTTGTTTGCACGGGATTCGAGCAGATTTTTACAGCTGTTTGAAAGGCTGGAGCGCAAACATGGCGTAACTGGATACTGGCCGTAGCTACGTATAGAAAGCTCTGTGGCGGAAGGACGTGTCACTCACGGCGCTCTGACGTCTGCCTGCTTTCAGTGGAGCGCCAGCGAGCTTCCGACCTGCCCTCCGACACCGGCACTATTCAACGTCACATATAGTCCACAATTGCAATGCCGTATACAATCCAAATGGAAAAGCATTGCTACATAATAGCTAAGCTACCAACAACAATTGTTTTGCACACAAAACACACTAATTACTACAAAATCAGAAGAAAATTAACACAACAGGCACCTGTTAAATTAAAAGTAAAACAAATAATTATAAAGGAGGCAACGCGCGTGTAAAAGCCTGAACCGCGTACAAATTACAATAAATTGTGAAATGAGAACAACGGTACTGTCTCTAAAGGGACTGGGGTCCCAGTAATCATTACGTAAAATGTTGTGACATAGGATAAACAGACAGACGTTCATTCCGAGGACGCCGTCGTTTGAGGTAGAGTCCGCAAGTACAAAATCCCATTCGAAATCAGATTATATCAACCCTTCTTCCACATAGCTTCTATTAGAATGTTTACTAAAATTATAATTAATTATTACAGGGTGCTTTGAGCTTTTGTGTTCACATCATAGATACACGCTAGTTTTATTTTAATAATACATCTATGGTTCACACTAATACATACAAAAGTATCAAAAAAATTGTATCATCTTATTTAAAAAAAACTCACTTGTTTCATTCAAGTAAGATTTCAAGAATTAACTAACTATGTTAGGATTAAGTATAATTTTGATTCAAAAAGATTATCTAATTTAATAGTAAAAGTGAAATCGGGTTTATGCGTGAGCGTGACAGAAAAGTGAAAAACCGCGAGGTATGGTAGGAGCAAATACTTGTCCCCGTAAAGGGTCATGGCCCTGTACATATATAAAACGAATTAACACATCAAACAGCATTATTTTATAATGCTGTTTGAACATATAGAATATTTTTTTTATATTATCAGAGCTGTGCTGCTGGGGAGTGTGTTGCGCCACTTCTTCTTCCCAGCGAAAGCACTAGGAAGTGGTGAAAGGTGGGCGTTTTGGGGGGACTGTCTTAGGTCATTTTGACGTTCGAAAAGTGTTGATTCTCAGCCGAGTTTGAATAAATGACTTTTGAATCATATTGAATTAACGCTTATACTTGGGTACAATTTATTTTATCGTACAATGTCCATAGATAAAAGGAAAAACATTTTTCCGTTTTTCTCAACATCCCTCTTAATGCAGTCGGGTTAAAATAAGAGGGTTTACAATGTAGTTGAGTAGAAGTTTCAACAGCTTTGTTGTTATTAACTTTGATACTAACATTTTATTAAGATGTCTTTGTTATAAATATTTTTATAGCTGGGTTCTTGACTTTCTGTTTAAATATTTTCAACGTAGCCAAAATCTTCAACAGCGAAACTACCATGTTTTATTACAAATTTTAAGAATATAAATTTATAAAAGCCCCAAGTTAACTAGTAGATGAATGTCGTTTACGGGTCGTAAATAAAATCCAATGGAATGAAAAACATGTGCTACTTGGAAATAATTACGCACGTGATTTATATAAGAGTAACTACCTATATACCTACGGTGCTGATGCATTCTTCCAGTGATAATAAACTTAACTGAAAAGTCCATACATATTTAAATTAACATTATTTATAACTTAGTAAAAACTATTTCAATTATAAAAAAATCTGCGAAACAGTTAACAAAAATAGAAGATAAATGTCACTGACTACTCGAGTTTATATTTGGACTTGGGACTGACTGACAGATAAATACCGGGCTTAAATAGCATCATATTGTAGTTTCAGCCGCACTATCGCTGTGAGCTCGATTGACGGGCAGATTTAATATTGAATGTATTATTCGTTATTTATGTTTGTTAATGCGTTGACACAGAGCTTGTAAGTGGAAAACGGGTGGCAATATGAGGTAGTTTATCACGTGCGAAGCGGGTCGGCTGACGGAGCTTGCCGTGACGTGCCCGACGCCATAATGCGCTTCATCACGCGACACTACACGCTTTTGGTGAAATTTATTTGTAACTAAAAGTTTGTTTACAGCATCTACTTAACGCCCCCCTCTCCCTGTCACCATTTTCATCAGATATACTAACTTAATTGCATATTTTACCGCGATTTCGTCCTTTTTACCAGGATTTACTCATCAGGGTACTTCTCTTCAGTTTCAAGTGCCTTCGACTGTTACTCTCTCTATGCGATTGAGTAACCAAGCTTTCATAAATAAGTACCAACGTTATTATATTTTTACTGTGTCTCCGTCCCCGTTGATGTCTTTCACAAACAGTGATCCCGTTCCTCCAGCTCTGTTTACCCCTTCTGCGAATACTTGTTTGCATAAAAAAGTTAATTAAAATATGTATTCAGTATTGACAAGTAAAGCTTTTCGATAGACAGTCAGACAGACATTAGTATTCAACACTAGAACACAAGTATTGTAATTATATGGTTGCACAATACATGTTCTATTAAACCGACGCACATTTGCATAAAACAATAATTGCTAGACGTCGTTATCTATTAGTTATTTATATATATTATGTATTACGTAAATGCTTTCCTCATTACATGATCTTTTTATACTCATACCTACAATTTGCATTATTCCAAGTGCAGGAAGTTTTCTTTAAACAAATGAATTGTATTCTATTCATAAAGATTACACAGGTGGTCTTTAGATAAACGTCTCGTGCAATTTTATGAATTCCATTGTGTAAAAGTTTTACTATGGCTATCTCGACTATCACTTTCATGTGTAAATAGCATTCAAAGCTCAAGTTTCCCTTCTTCATAACAGTAAAGTGACAGCCGATAAGAAATTCATAAAAGAATAGTAAAGGCTCGTGCAGACCAGCGCGATGTTACTCGAAAAATAAAATTTCTTCACGGTATTACAATAACCGGTGTTGCGTCGCGCAAGTCTGCACGAATCTTAAAGCGTGTTGATATTCAATTCCATCCCCTTTGTGTAGTCTGATAAAGTCCCGAATGTAGTAATACTAAACTTATTGCCAATGTAACAATGGTTGGAATAATCTTTGAATAGCTTACATTATATCCGTAACAGAGTACGTAATAACACAGTGGTCGTATTGTGACGTGATTGAATTTTCATACGACCGCCGACAACGGGGTAGTTACAAAAGTTGTTTAGTATTTTATGAGGTAGCAGTCCTCATTGTTGTCGCTGTAATGTCCGTATGTACCATAAAACTCTAATGCTTTAACGATACAATAAATCACTAACTTAGTTCTAACTACGCCGTTACAACTTTGAGATAAGCTATCAAATTAAGATTTGCGTTTTGGCTGTTATTTTAGTATTGTAGATAAGATATTTAAGCATCGAACAGAAAATCGTAATTAAATGCTGAATCCTCACAAGTCATATGTCATAACAGTATGGAACTCTTTGTAGCGGTTACACCGCCACATACGAAATACGCATCAAAGACATGACGTCACACAAATCCTGCATCGCGCAATTAGAGTTTACCGCGCGAACGACTTATATAAGACTATCCGACATCAACAGTCGGGCAGTCGGCCCGCCAGACACAACACCCGTCTGGTCGGAGGATCCTCCCTTTTCTATGGTGGATGAGTGAACTTTACACCCTGTTCCTCATGCTCCTAAATCTTTACGAAATCAAGAAACGTAGTGAGAAGTCGATAAATTATTTATTTATTAGGTTTAATTGAATCTCTGGAATCCCAACGCACGTTTCGAACAAGCTATCCTACCTAATTTAATTTGTTCCGACAACATGAGCAATATCAGTCCTTTTACGTTTTCAAAACTTTTTGTGCGTAGTATATTCGGGAAAATAGTTTTATGTCGACCATTTTGACTTTTATTTTATTTTTCGTTTATTTTCCCTTGCGCGGCCGTAAAACGTACCTGGGCTCGCTCGCGGGGATAACGGAGCGGGCTCACGAAAAATTTATTATTGAGACCTTTTCGCCCGAGCTCCATCGACAGACATTGCGAAGGCGAAAGTTATGAATGACACATGTTTTGAAATATTACCTGCAGTGAACTGCTCCCGAGAAGAAAATTTCATAGGATGAGAAGTTTATTTGTCGTGAAATATGTGGGAGTTTTACGAGAGCGCGCGACTTTTACAATGCTACGGATCAAGCAATTTTCTTACTTTTCGGTCTATATTGCAGAGTAATAAGGCTGAAAGGTACATTCCCGGGAATAAAAGTATGAGGTGCGACAAATTGGATGAGAAAAGTTTGTTATTCAGTCCTTGAGCGCCTATTTGCTTCGTTACCAACAAGGAGTTTTTGAATCAAAACATGGAGGAAACACTTTAGTTTTATTAAACGAGAAAAACGCTTAAAGTCTCGTGCAGACTGGCGCGACACAGGTAATTGCTCTACCGGGAAGTTTTATTACAAATTGTTTCGTTAGAGTCGCGTCGCGCCAGTCTGCACAAGGCTTAATACGTAAGTTGGAGAAGAGAACCAAGCGTTCATTTTAATTGTAAATAATACTCAATGTGGAAATCGGGAATTTAATCTAAGTAGACAACAATAGAGGCTAATACATTTTGTAAGTCCAAAAGTCAAAGTCAAATCATTTATTTCAAATAGGCCCATAAAAACTTTTGAACGTCAAAATTTACAAAAAAAAAAAAAGTTTCTAGTCGCCCCTTCCAAAAGGTAGTTTTCGCATGGAGAAGAATGGGCAAGAAACTCAACCGTTACTCTTTTAAAATGTTTTACAATATTTTGTATACATTAGTTAACTATATAATTAGGTATATATTATGTGAAGACGATGCACCTAGAATAAAATCACTATACCACAATAGGTAAAAATAATTAAAAAAGAAGCAACAACAGTTAAATTAATTATGTGATAGATACATTAGTGCTCACATATTTACAATCATTGTAAAAGTAGACGACTTTCTTAAAATTTTACAATTCATTGTCAGTCATTGAAAATACTCATGTAAAAAATGTGTTCCAGATTTTCCAAAAGGACCTTAATGAATTACAAAATCCATAAATAGATGATCATTTATCGTGCTATTAGATTTTACTGGAGCCAAATTGGCGCACTTGGAACGCCTCAGTGGTGTCATAGTGATCCTGAATTCGACATCTGCCTAGCACATGTGCTCTTTAGTCTGGCATCTATTCGCTTGACCTAACATTCACCCATATACACAAGTGCCACTATAATAAACATTGAGTATATTTTTGTCTTTGAAAACCGCATATAATCGCAAATATATAATTTTGCAGAATATTGCAAACCGCTGTCATATATGCATGGGTACGTAATGTGTATACCAACTGTGTCATCGCTCCACTGGCGATTCGTTGTCCGGCGAAATTAGCGCCAACTCGGCCGTCCCGATCCTCTATTTTATTCAGACCCTTGGGAGCTCTGACACAATGAAAAAATTGTTGTATGGTATGCTGTCGTTTTACTTTTTTTCGCCAATTATGTAAATTCGCCGGCATCGCGCGCCACCTGGCGTGCCACTAGCTATCCTCCCGAGGCCTGCCCACCACCGACGCTAGTTTGTTCCTGCTTCGCGAGCTAGAGAAAGTTCTAATTTCACTTTTACTGTGACAGAGCCACATAACTCTTAGTTTGTATACAGCCTCACAAGTAGGCTGTATTATTTTGATCACGTGTCTAGACAGTTTGTCGCGTTTCAGCTGAGGCGAAGAATAGACATTTATGAAGATAAGGGTCGTTCTATGCTTATGAAAATAACTTCAATTATTCAGTAATTAGACTAGGCTTTACTCAAGATAAAATAAATTCACAAACACGTTTATAGAAACTTAGGTTTACAAGCGTTCATCTACCTGAAATTCAGACTTGATTCGTTTATCCACTGCCTTTATAAAACAACATTATTTTTATTTCAGCTCTGATGCAAGGTAAAAAAGCTGCTAAAAATAAAAATCACATTGCGACAACCTTCCTTTTATGTACTAAAATTGCAATAGCAGCTTTATTGGGCCAGTGATTTTATCCGCACGAACATTGTAATAAGTAATTTGGCCAGGTCGGTCGATATTGTGCAAGTAATGCAATCGTGCTGTATCGAAAGTGGTTATCGAGTGGGCGATCGGTATTTTCCCGTCGCCACCGCGGCCTGAGTCACCGGCGCGCGGGCACGATTCGCGGAACTCGCTGCAACCCTTCGCCGAGGGTGCTTCGCTAATGACTACCGGACAACGACCGCCCTCCGCAATGCAACCTGGACGAACGTGCGAATGTACACCCTCGAAACCACAACAGTAAACTCCAATTCGACAGACTCCGCCATCATTCTGCAATTTAGTGCGTGTTTATATGCAGCTTTTCAATCGGCAAAATTATTTTGATAAATATGCATGAAGTAGCGAAACCAGCGGCGTGGGTAACATAAAACGCCATCGTGAAAATTTAATGACATTTCCTGGTAGTCGCATAATGAGTCACATCCGTCGAAGGGTTAATTTTAACCCGATATCGCAACGTAAAATCGTCCATTTCCTATCAAGGGGTCGTTGGGAAACCACTCTACCTTTTATTTCTTTGCTGCAAAATAAAGTGGAGTAAAGAGAACTGACCGACCGCAAATCTGATGAAAAAATGAATGCACTAGCCTTAATGATGCGAGTTTGAAAAAGCACAACTTTACTAATGGTTCTTTCTAGAATTTTGGGCTGATTGTGATGGTGTAAAACAGTGCAACCCTTTTCATTTGGTTATAGCGTTTAAAAAAATTGCAATGATTTATTACTTTGAAGATAGCGCGTATTTTTTTTGTGACTGTTAAACATAAATAACTATCCGCCGAGCTCAATTACAAGTAAAAAGTAAATATTTGCCTGACTCATTGTATCCTTTCATGAAGTTTGTTAAATTAAGCACTGTTTGTGTACTGTGTACGCTTTTGTGTATCTTGATTGCTCCAGTTCCGATTGTGGGTTGCTTTGTGCTTAAGTTGATCGCGTCAGTCTTTACGTCACTTTATTCGAGCAGAGTGCGCTCGTTTGCTCGAGAATCTGAGACTTGGCTTATCTAGATTCACTCGAAAGCGTACCTATGTACACATGTAATGCGATTTTCTAGCTACCGAAACACTAGACTGTTCAAAGAGCTTTAATAGACATCTGCATTCATCAAGAATCCTACGTTACCCGTCATACATTTGCATGGCCGCTTGCAAGTAATTTCAGGTTTAAGATGAAACGTCCTGTCGTTGCACTATGTTGGCTTTGTTTTAAAATTTGGTCGCTATATAAAATCGGTATTTTATTTAATATTCAATGCCAAACACCCACGGAGATTTTAACTGCTGATATTTAAAACTGAATCTAGTTTTTACAACCACATCATGTACCGTAGCATACCGGTCTATTTTTAATAGGTCGAGGAACCAAGTGATAAATGGCAGTGAAACAGATAACCACGCATTTGAATGATTAAAGCGAATATACTGTAATTTTGAAAGTGTCTGCCACTCCCCCGACCCCTGCAGCCTGCAGGCCTACAGCGACACATTGGATAAGTGTAGATAAACAATTTTACATTCACTTCGCCAGCCACCTTGACCCACACAAGGTGATTCAGTGATATTATAACGCTGTATCCACCAATGACCACTTCGAAAGTACCTAGACGTTATTCAGACACACTCGAACGGTTTGCTCTTGATAAACTATTGTGTTTTTACGATCATGCCAAGGAGTCCAATTTAATAATATTCAAATGAATGTTATCCTTTCAAACTTTCGGTGTAACGGTTATTATGTGTTATTTTGAATTGGTTATCGCAAATTAGATAATACTGAAATGTCATAAAAATTTAAAAAGGCCGCGTAGATAAAGCACAATGTAAACGTTAACGGTGGAGTTTCTTGCCCATTCGTCTCCATACGAAAACTACCTTTTGGAATGGGCGACTTGAATCAGTTATTATTATTTTTTGTAATTGTTGACTTTCAAAAGTGCCTTTTTTGTGCCTAATTGAAATAAATTATTTGACTTTGACTTTATGAAAGAGAATACTTAATAATTGTTTTAGGGTTCATCTGAAAACACCTATTAGATATCTCTATCTGACAGGACAAAATCATTAACGCGATCCAAGTTACAGCTAATACGAATATGACACTGAACAGAAGGACTAATAACAGTTAGATTTGCATGAAAACAATGATGCACATTTGTGTTTTTGGGAATTAAACGTTTCTCTAATTGCCTTTATGTCTGCCACAAAAGAACTGTTATTAATAATGCGAATTAATTAAAAGCTTTGGTGAGCTTTTGCGCTTATAATTTTTAATTTCGCTTTCAATGTGGTAAAGAATGGTTGAATATGACTATTTTTCTATTACCGTACCGGATTAAAACTGGAAAAACATCTCTCTGACAGTATGAGCTCATTTCCTGCAACATAAAACACCGGCATTATAACAAATAGAGCTATAAGACTGTGCGCGGTGCGCCACATCGCATGCACAAAACTGGTTGCGTTGTGAAATAATGCCATGAGCCCGCCTGCCTGCCACATTTGGACTCGCAATACTATTGTGTACACGACTATAACTATACTTCTACACTAATGATAATGCACTAACATTTGAGAAAATGTTAATTGCCTAAATTCCCCGCCTGTTCCTTACTTTGAATAACTTTCTGTTCAGTATGCTTCAATGGAAATGTGTCCAAGTTTGTCTCGTGAACCACTGAGTCGCTGGAGCTGCGGCTGTATTATGCATTGACCTGCAGTCGTCATTGTTTGCAATTTCAGATAAAGCTCTGTAAATAATAGAAGCTTGCGGATGTGTATTCTTGTACTGTAAAATATGCAGACAGTGTACATATTATCTTATTTTGGAACATCGCTGCGGATTAGTCTTGGGTTTCGCAAACAAAATATTGTTGTGCTACCATAAATACCATACAATCTATAGATACCGAGAGTTATTTTAAACCAAATCTTGAATACGAAAGCTGCAGTCCAACTAGTCCAAGTAACAAATTATTCATGAAGACGAGCAGGGTACCGAATAAATGGCTCTATAAAAGGTACCCACTGCGTTTAAACTTATGAAATCGTGATTTTAATGCGGTGCATAAGCAGATGACCCGACTAATGCACCGGCCCTCGGCGTGCGGCAGCATGGCGACCGACTTCGACAGAAGGGCTCTTTCGCAAACTGGTTTGAGCGCCGGTTTCGCCGCCCCCGCCGCATGGCCACATCGCCCGCCAACTCCACGTTTCATACACTCCGTCTGTTTAATCCGCACTGTTATAAAACTCTTACATAACATTTGATTTTACAATTAAACAATTTTATGTTCTTTTAATCTCCTTTTATTAACATTTCGTAATTCTTAGAACTAACGTGTTTCTAATTTAGCACCTTTGATAGTCTCATGTACCATTCTACCACTGTAAAACATGTTTTCAATAATTGGAACTAGTTAATAAACGGTAAAAACAGTAAATTCATATTCGCTACTGTGACAGACGAGTGCGTTTACATGTTTGTTCAGCTTAATTCAGCAGTCACGTGTGTTGACTTTAGTACAACATCGATTTGTTAAAACTTGCACTGTACACTTATATTTATACCGATTACGTAACCAGAGAATGTAGTCACAATATTACTTCATTTGTGCATGTACAGTGCACACAGACAACATTTAGGTAGGCTGTCATAATGACTAAAGCAGTTTTGCAACCGTGTAACTTCTCCGCTTTTGATTGCTTGTCAGTAAACTCAATACGGCTAGTTCTATATACATTTTGTTTTTCATCTTTTGCCATCAAACCTAACTGTCTCGGTGATGTGTTCATTATTTTCAGCACCTTTTGTTAAGTGTTCGCCTCATGGTACATGACTAGTTTTTAATTTTCGTCTTGTACTGCTGATTATATAATATGACAGCTTAAAAGGATAAAGACTAGTCAGATGGTCGCTCTTTGTTGTATTTGTTAGTGCAAGTACAATGTGATTTGCACGGCTTATGCGCAGCACTTGGCTTTCTGGCAAGAGAAAGTGCAATGCTGCTCCACTTTCCACTTTAGACTAATACACACTATGCTATAAAACAAGTATACAATTGCTATATCTGTCGTTAAGTAGGTAAGCCACGAAGCATACACGTTTTGAGTTTATCTGACCGGTTTAAAACCGCAGCGCTTTGAAATAGCGTTAGGGATAAATATAAGAGGATAATGAAAAGAAAATGTTCTAGTTTTAAAAATTGAGTTTTAAGAGAAACATAATAAATAATATTGCTACTACTGCTAGTTTACTTAAATATCACGGTGAATAGGATCTGGGACGACTCATGGTGAATTTCACCTATGAAACTGAACGCGATCAGCACTTCTAAACCGCGTTCAAGAGCTGTCAATTTTCTATAACAATTTTGACACTGACAGCTCTTGAACTGGGTTTAGAAGTCCTGATCCCGTTCAGTTTCATAAATCCGCACTCGGACGACTTCTTGTCACGTTGAATCCCACCAGTGGGTCATTTTGTACAATAATTTTGTCAACTATAAACAATTATTTTTATAATAATTCTTTCTGTCAAAAACACGTTTACCAGCGTCACAAAATCCATATTTAACTAGATTCTATTAATTACACTACAATAGTACACCCACCGCTATCATTCTATTTGTAGGTATATTGGTCTAAACCAATTCATACTTATTCTGTACATCTGTTGTTCTTGGCTCAAAGGAAGCTTAGCCATTGTTCTGCTGTCACGTGTATATATTTTCTGAAAATTGTACTGTAAATTCTAGGTTTTTAAGAACGAAATTCTTTTGGCAAAAAATATAAAATTTTGCACACTTGTCCATGAAAAACTGTTCTTTTCAACCTCGTTTCAGTTCAGTTCAAACACGTCATAATGCAAACAATGTGATGCAATGTAATAATTTTGCATTGCACTAAAAAGATTCATGTTTAGAAACTTGATATTTTCAGCTCGGCTTATATTGCAAGGTGAAGTTGAATTCCTTGGTTCTGGTCTAATAAACGTTGTGCAACGCTTGCCAAGGTAGCAATATCGAATGTAACCAGATGATAAAGATTACATATGCAACGCATGCAGTAATTTAGAACCTACGTAGAACAATTTCATGAAGCATGCACGGCAACGCGTTTCCTGTGAATAATACTAATTTACATTAAGATGAGTTTATCCGCAACAACCATGCAAGTTGTATGACTACGTATATGCGAATAACTATGTCATGAGTGTGGTGGCGCCTAAAGTCTGCCGCGTGGGCGACACGACTACTGAATTTGCTGCCTTTATTACTTTCATGCAATTCCTTTATACACTGAAGTTATTTATAACGATATCACGATTTACAACCCATAACACTACATTAGGTAATTTTAGATTAACAACTAAATATGTCACAACTAGGACAATATGTAGGAAAAACACATTTGAAATGTTTTTTATGATTTTCCTGCTATTGTTGTTTCCCTTAACTTTATACGTAAATTGGAACAATTTAATATATTTAAGTATGTTTCATAATATATTATTACTGTTGGATACCGTTGAATATAGAGCTGGCAGTGAATGAAGAGCCTCTAGCCTCGATATTCCGGGAGGCAGAGACGCTAATGTGGGGTGCACTGAATAATTCTATATTTGGACATCATTCGCCGCGTTGAATCAGAAACACAGTTTTAGATTTAAATTAGAACATTTCAAATTCACTAAGCTAGGTCCGTGTATTAATAACTGTTTTAGCGCATGCACACTATTATTTCCATTATTTAATCGGGTGTTAAAAGCATTCATGTAGATTTAGTTTAGTTTTAAATCCACTGCGAAAATTGTTTGATTCAATTTGTACTTAAGTTTCTTTCCTTTTAAGTGTGTCTTGCGGTGTTATATTTAAAAAGTAGTTATGGCACGGATTACTGCTATCACAAACGGTGCATGGGCGAAGCCGGCTAGTCGCCGCGGACGGGGGTCGCGAGGTGTTTCAATTTTAATCTTCCCTGGTGCCTAAGAAGCTACGCTACTCCGCTCCAATGGAGCCATTTGCATGCGACTCGTGGGCGAGGTCCGTCTACCCACGGTTACACGGATCGTAAATTTCGTCCTTTTACTTGCAAGGAGGTATTTTTTCCAGAGGAGCAAGATGTCCATTTTTCCGTAAAGGGCTAATTTATTGCATGTTGCGGCAAAAGCCATAAAAGAAAAAGTCTTTAAATTAAAAGACAGTGTCCGGAATGTAAACGATGACCGCTCTTATTGTAGGATTTGTATAAGGTCGGATCGGATTTATTTCTGATCTACCTTTTGAATATATTATATTCACACTAATGCTGACGTTCAAGATTTAAATTTTTTACTAATGCGAATAGATCGATACTTTTATAGCGTGAGATATATCTTTACCTTAAGTAAAATGGTCTTATTGTGATTGAGAGAATAATGAACGGGGTAACGAACCCAAGATCGATACGATCGGAAAGACCATTCTCGGTACCAGCTCGATTCACTTTCTAGTTAGCGGCCGCCATTGTTAGCTGCCTCTAATTTATCTAATGTAAAAGTCATTCCCCGTTGAAAACACTTGCTTATGTGCCAGGAGAAAGTTTTACGTATTCTTGGCAATGGCATTAGTTCATTATAAAATATGTTAGCTAATGAGTGCTCAATGCATTCGTCGTAACGAAAAACCTGGTCTGAAAACAGTGGATATTTTGTTCAAAGACACGTTTGTTCCAAGAAAAGGCTACTTACTGTCCAACTACAGCAGTACAGCGTGCGTTGGACCAATCATACTGAGTCATACTTTTGGCTATTACGGAGCCGAAGGCCAGTGACGCGCGATGCAATTCGTCAGCTCGAACATTTTCCATTGCAATAACTCTGCTCCATTAAACAAATCCGATTGTTCCATCCCTGTGTAAGCGATTCATTGGCATATTCTACTTGATTTATAAACTTTAGTATCTTATTTTTAAAATGAATTCAACGCAAACTGTAGCACAACAAACCCAACTTAGCATATAATAGAGCATTGCCCATGCTGCGTAATCAGTACTGTCCGGACGAATGCATTGCATTGAGACAAATACAAATTACTGAGCTACTTAAATAGAGAATCAGTCACTTGAACAAGAACAAAAAAATAGCGCCCATAAAACAAAATCATCAAGCGAGACGAACAGCAGACTCACCCGATTACTCAGCGTGTAATTTTGTCCTCGCCTTCAGTATCGGCACTAAGTAGGTATGCTAAACAACTTGAGAAATAAATCTATCAATAAATATTTACAGATACATTGTCAGGCGATACGCAACATTACACACAATGCCATTTTAAAATTTCGCATACAGGATTCATTGGCATAACAATTGCCCATATATCTCCATCACAAGCACCTCCTTGAACCCAAAATTCAACCTTTAAACAAATATTTGGTAGTAAACACACGACATATTTATTCTGAAATCACGTGTAATTGTAGTAGGTGCTAATTTTTGGCACTTCATGTGAGAGGACTTGTTGCTCATATTTGTAAAAATATGTAGGCATTATAAACACATACACCAGTGTCCATTTATTTATTAATTTAATGCTTCAAGCACATAATGTAAAGAGGCGGACTTAATGCTATAGGCATTTTCTACCAGTGAACCTTTGGGTGATGCAGAGACAAACAGTGGTAGGTGCAATAGCGAGAATTGAGGAAAAAAAAAATTATTTAAATATAAAGATATACCTATTAAAAACTATAAATATAATAAATATACCTAATTATATATAAATATAAGCACAAATATGACAAAAAATGGGAAAACATTACCGTTGTGATGATACTGCCAGCTTCTTGCGAATGTGCTCGCGCACTTTTAAAAGATAATCGGTTGGTCGCCATCCTGATTTCCTGGGGAGCGCATTCCACAGAGAGATAGACTGAATGAAGAAAGAAGAGTGAATGAAGTCTGTGCGGTTAGTGGGACATTGAAGAAGAAGATTGTGAGATGAACGTAGATTTCTATTGTGGTTGGTGCAAATGTACTGAAAGTGGGGGCCAAATAACTGGTCAGCGCCCTTTGCTCTCTGCGCTGGCGTATGCGCAACCACCTTAGAAGCGACCGATGCGCAGAGAAATGATCATTCACTTGTTTGAAATGAAATTTCTTTGGTCTATAGACACACGGTAAGACTAATTTTCTGTGTGATTGAACAAAAGACTGGTGGGTAAGAAACCGTTCTCGTCGAGGCAGTATGAAGCACTACAAATCCAATTGTTTGTGAATCAACACTAGTTATACTAGCCTCTTGTTTCTCGAGACAGTCTTACGGCAATATTTGCATTATTTTAACGAACTGTTGTTGGTATTTTGCTTTAAAGCGCTTGCTAAATATTTGGATACTCCAGATGCCATGCTCAGTTTAGTATGGGGCCTACAATACTTAGGGCTATATCTATATCGTTTTTCTGTGGAAAGGAACTTTTGATATCATTTTAAATTTCATATTCAATATTTTTCCTAGAGGATATGAGTAGTCCTAAAATGGTTTCAATATCTTAAAATAAATAACGCAATCCCCAGTTTTTTTTTTTAAATACTAGTGCTAACGTAACGCAACCAATACCTATGCATAAGCATCACAACAGAAATGTCAAAAAATATTAAATAGTTTCGCTACATTGATTTTTAAACCGAATTCTTGCCAAACTTCCAATAAATAAATGTAATGATGCAGAACATAAATGAGTGCTGTGACAAATGACCAATAACTTACCCAACAAAAAAACTTTTCTTATTAGTTTTCTTTACAAAACTTGTCCAATGAATTCTAAAAGTTAATTTCGGCAGTTCCAAAAAAAACTATCCATAACAATTTTAAAGAGATCGTTGAGTAATTTAAACCAGTAGATAAACCTTTTCATATAGGCGTCATTCTAAATTGAATATTGGTGACATTTAAAATCGAATATGTACCTTCTAAGGAACGAGCCCTTCAACTCGGCTCGAAGAAATCACCAACAATGTGAACACTCGTGGAACCTTCGCTTGAGTAGGGCACGTATTGTACTTTGCACAAGTACCCCTTACTTTTTCCTTGTATTGAAGGAAGTGTATTGTATATGTTGTCAATGATAATTCCAAGTTATTGGGTTTTTCTCCTTCAGACTTCAATGTATGATTTGTATTTTTATTCGTTCCATTAGGTATCGGCGCGTTAACATCATCCGTTACATTTTCAATGAAGAAGAGTGGCTGTTTTTGTACTAGCTCAAGTATTCATAACTTTTCTTCGGAATGCACGCAAAGCCGTTGGTCCCAGTTGTCATTCGTGGATCTGTGACAGTTGTTACGGGTTGTCAGAAGCCCGAAAGTCTGACAACCGGACTTACCAAGGGGTAGCGTATTACCCAGTTACTGGGTTGTTGTGGTCAGATATGAAGTCGCTCCATGTAAAATACTGGTATTCAGGATAGACTGGAAGCCGACCACTACAAAAAAAATGCTAGGCAGATTCTTGGCTATATGGACATTTTGTATTGGTTTTATATTCTCTCTTTAAATTGTCTTCTTGTCTTTGTCGTCTTCTTTTCTTAGGATCACTTGTGTCAACTCGTGTGTCTGTCTGTCCGTCTATCACAGCCAATTTGCTCCGAATCTAATGGAAAGTTCAAATTTAGTACACATATGTATTTCTGTGACCCAAACACGGACGTGTAACGTAAATAAAAGAATTTGGAATATGTGGGTCACTTTTGGGGGCAAATAAGAAAAAAAAAGGCTTGCTAACTGTAGGTACTGTGTGACATATCAAATGAAAGGGCTTGTTGCGAAGATCTCTTTTTTTTTAATAATTTTAAAATAAATACTTTAAAAATATTTAAGAAAATTGATGAATTACCATTATTTCCGCAACTACTGAACCAAATTTTTTGTAAAACAAATACAGAGAATGGTTCTTTACTCATAGATTACAGGAAAACCTATAAAAAGTCTAGATGGTCTTAATATAACATGGTAAATCTCTCAATTTTATGCGTACAAACTGACATTTGCAGTTGGAATGTATAATGTGGAGAACATGTTTTTCAAATACAACGTTAAGTTTGTTCTTGGGATAAATATTCATCCCAACTACGGAACCCTTCATTGTGCGTGGTTCGACACGCACTTGGCTGGTTTTTTACTAATCAACCAAGCATTCGCATCATATGACTTGCAATCCGTTCTAATTAAGTTATCTTCATTCTCAAAGCTCATTACAATGACTTTCTCACAAAAATATTGCAATGCAGATTTTTACTCCATCCATTTTATCCATCGATGATGTCATAGGTGCAATGTCCGCGCCGTGAAGATTGCAGATGCGCGGGCGCAATGCGCTTGAACATGACGTTATCAAGCGCATCAAATGCTAATGGTAATTCTGAACTTTTCATTTTATATGCCGTGAATTCTGACAGCACGCACGTCCGGCGTTTTTATCTTTTATGTGGCAGTTAGTGTCTGAGTTTAAAGAAGACGGGTATTACTGGCGAGAATTTACTTTCGGTAATTGACCGACCAAAATCTATAGAATGGAATAGGTAATTCGATGCGTTGGAAACGCAAACAGATTAGTTGGTGTGCAATTAGAGTGCGGAGCTTGTGGCGCGCGCTAAGTGCCGCCCTACGGATTACGCCTTCGTGCTCACCGCGCGGTGTTTACTCACCGGCGAAGTGGACGTTTAGCGATCGCCTCACTAATGCGCTTTGTTCAATTATTGATCGATGAATCATTGATTTGGTGCCGGGGAAAGCTCTCATACTCTGACTAGCTTGCATCGTCACTTTACCAAATTGACTCGCTCTTCTGTGAATATCTGATAATGTTGAACGATGAGAATGCATTACGCGAATTATGGTTGTACCAATGCACCGAAGTGGAAAGCAAAAAACAAAAAACTTCAGGTTTATGATTTTATTTAAGTACCTTACTGATTGGGTTTTTTTATTGAAAATAATCGTAGTTTATGTATGATCAATTGATGACTTCTATCAGGACTTTTATCAGTGCTTAAAGCGCCTATGGACTTCAAGCAACTTGAAATATCGCCCAAAGAACCAAAGATACACTTGTTTTGAACAGAGTAATTTTCTTTGTGTAGAAAATTCATACAAATCTCAATGATTGGCGAAGGCATTATGAATCAGTGTAACAAGATCAGTGATTATAAAAGTCATTGACCGGCATGGCATTACATAGACATGTAATTACTCACCATACATGTCGTCATGAATGTAGTATGGTAAAGTCAGTCACCTTGCTGACGGGGGCGAGCACGTGGCGTCGTGGGCTCGCCAATGAACTTGACACCAGGCCAGCCGCCTACCGCCGGGCGCTCTGCATGCTAATCCTGCCATTGGCTTTGCCTGCTACAAGTTATCTTACTTTGTTGCGCCCCTACATAACACCCAAGGAATTTCATTAAAGCTGCAATTATGTAGGATCACGCTATTTGTCATTAGGCATCGGTTTCGTAACCTCGCCTCCACGATACGACCTTGTTTAGCAACATTGTGGCAACGCCATAACAGTTAAATAAATAATCGACCATTAAAAACTTTGTAGACAAATAGACGGGCCAACTTGGTATTTTTGTTTTTTTATTGTGGCGATCAAGCTTAACACGACAGTAACGAACTTATCCGTGGCGTCGCGTCGCGTCGTCGCGTTCAAACAGGCGATGTTCAAGATTTCTTATTCTTAAACTCATTTAGCTACGCTTTTTATGAATGCTTCAGACAGTAAAACAAACTATAAGCTGTGATCGTGTGAAAAGTGTATCAAGCTGTACGCATTAGACCTATCAAAATTCAAGGCTACGATAATAAGCTCAAAATTTACACCATATCCCTACGCATCAATTTTCACCCACACGCGCATTTTATGGCGGCTACGGACACGCACTTCATATACTATAAATGTGAAATTATTAAAATTAAGGCTCTTTATGAATGTTGACTTCTGGCGGAATATGAAAATTGGAAAAGTTTCAGACTTATGTGCCGCCTATATATATATTATGGAAGATATTATAAAGTATAACTGCGATGAACTCTCCGCTCGTGATAGATGTAATGCTTCAGTGTTTTACCATAAGTCCGCACTTGAAGCTAAGTGAGATCATGTTTACAAGACGCCTTGTATTTCAAAAAGGACAAGTGCTGTGAACGTTTTTTGGTCTGCGTAAGTTAAATTGACCTTCTTGCTATTGTCTACGCTTTTTGCGTTTGATTCAACAGTTTTATGGAATCGTGGCCAAATTAGTCGGCAAGTTAATAGCTTAGCGTGGGTGCGGCGATTCAACGTTTTGGATTCTTCATCCATTCCGTCTTGTTTATCGATTAGTCAAGAATCCGCGCCCATGGGCCAACTTATGTCATTTGGCCGGGAGTCAAGGACGACGCCGCACGGCTCGCCGGTGCCTCGCCGGCCTTATTTGGCGATTGGTGGGCGCCAGTTTTACGACTTTGCCTTTTTTCCTACGCCCTGTTTCCATGTTGACTACGCTTTAGATAATACATGTGCGTATGTGTGCTGCAGACACACATAGGAATCATTGACCTCTGGCAGTTTTTTCTTTATTTGTCTCAAGGACAGCTATTCAGTCTCTTAGTCTTATCACGTCGTCATCTACAAGATTGCTTATTTTGTTAAGTAACGCTAAAATAACTTTATCGAGCTGTAGGGACATTGCAACTTATATTTTCTTGTAAAAACTTTTTATCGTGTCCATTTATTATTGCGTAAGGAATGCGTGCAATCGGAAGTATTAACTGTTCAGATCGTTGACGGGCTCTGTTGGCTGGAAAAATGGAACGTGACATTTTAAATTTGGCGCAAAGCTCGCGACATTAATCTGGCGCGTTGCCGCCCTCGCCCATGCCGTGCGTGGCCTAATCCGCCCGCTCCCCGAACGACCCGGGAAGATGGAAAAATCTCGAAAGACTCACATCAAATTACCAGCTTTAAAGCGTAGTGAATTCCCTTGGGCTCGAGACGACACACCTTGCCTTTCAGAAACGCCCCTAAATAACGTCGCGGTGTCCTTCGGGAAGTTTGGAAGGTTCGGGTGCGCACGTGCTTTTGTCATAGTCATACTTTCGTCGAGTTTTACGTACGACGTGCCGCGCACTTCGATTGAGTTTTGAAAGCGCGTTATATAACTTTACTAATAAAATTCTTGTTTTAAAGTTTTTTTTTCTGAAAATACTTACAGAACTTTGCTACTACCATCTATGCTAATAAACCGACTAACTCGCATATTAAGTACATATATTGCAACATGTTCTTCGAAAATATGGTTTTACCATAACTTTGTTAACATTTATCTTGCTTGTGTTAAAATTACGCGATAAGCTTCATAACAGTTAAAAACAACACCAGTACCTAAGTTCTTCCATGTGCATCTGTGGCGTAAAGCTTCGTGCAGACTAGCGCGACGCGACACCGGCTATTGTTATACCGTGACATTTTCTTAGAAATTGTATTGTTCGAGTCGCGTCGCGCTGGTCTGCACGAGCCTTAACTTAGTTGGCACGAGAGATGAATTTAATGCATGCAACCAATCAAAGAACTGCTTTATTGTACAACTGCATCAAAGTGTGATCCGAGGAACTTCTTATTTGACTAAAATACCGTTTATTCATCAACACATTCTAGTGAGAAAATATTGTTGTAGCAGGAACCAGTTAATGGATGTTATTTCATCTTGAGCACGACCAGCCCGCACGACTTTAGTTTAAAAATTAACATGGCCCATTAAAAATACTTTTCTGATCGTTTTGATAGTCGTAGTGTACTTTGCAGTTGCTTTACAAATAGTTAACAACTCTGAAACAGCTTTCTCATTACAAGCATAACCGCCAACCGTAGCAAAAGCCAATTCCTCATGTTCAGTGTGTCGTGTGAAGTTTCTCAATTGTTGTCTGGCGACGCTAGCTCAGCGGTGATCCCCCTATCTCGAGCCATAGGTCACAAGAGATACATACCAACAAGCTCAAACTATAATACTGAGCTACAACGAGGGACATAAACTGCTGCTATCTAGGTACTGTTCACGTGTTGATTTAAACTATAAACTTTAATACATTTTCTTGTAAACTCGTAGCAAAAATCTCGCATAAGAAACGTCTGAAAAATCTGAAAATTCAATTGCTAGGCACGCTTGTGTGGATGTGTAGAGCCATTGTCTCAGACCTGTCGCGCCGCCACGGAACTACTCAAGCTTTTGAATTCCGCCCGCTCGCCATTTTCGACGTTCTGGAAAAAGACGCGTTACACGTTGACGCCGCAAGCGTGAAACTTGCACCCTTACGGCCGCCTCCACGCTCAACAAGCTTGCTTTAACTCCCCACGCCCCACTGCCTCTTATTAGTCCTATCTCCAGACCTACTTCAGACTTGTACTTATTAACATCCGACTTTTTCCTTTTAACCATTAGGTATTTGAACTTTTATGTAAGCCTCTTCAATCGTGTAAATTAAATTCAACTATCGTTCTAAAACGCAGCCACCGTTTCATTGCGTTAATTAGTTAATAAATGTGAATGTAAAGCTTTTCCTCTTACGGTACAGTATCTCACCGACGCGGTCGTAGAGTTCGCTTCGCTAGCTAACTATTACACCCAGCAATAAGATAGAAATCGCATACTGAGGAAAGGTAATGTACCTTGTAAAGATATTTGCACAAAATCCAATCTTGTACATGTCGCCGTTTCCGTAATGAATTCAACAATAATTAGAGTTGCCGCGGGAGAGCGCTCACTGAGCTTACCGGCGGATGTCACAAATCCTAGCCAAGGGCCGGGGCGTGTAATGCAAATAACAGTGTTTACCTGGCCCCGCCCCCCGCGCCCGCGCCGCCACCGACCGCGCAGCCATCGCTGCGATTCATAATAACAGCTTTTTATTTCCGTAACTAGCTACGAACGCTCTCATTTTGTCGGTTAACGCGTATTGTGTCATGGCCAAACGAATGCCGCCCAGTAATGGAGTTTTTAAGCGCAGCTTTTTCGTTCTGCGCTGCAAAAGGGAATTATGTAACTAGAATAGCGACGTGATTGCACAGCAAACACGGCCCCGTACTGATTTATTGTTGTAACTCCCGGCTTGGGAATTTGCAATATAAACGTAAAAGTACTTAATACCTATGCTCGGTTTTTGTTATTCAGCGGAAGAACGGGTATAAGTTTTCATAACAGCAAATGTAACATTAAAGAAATACAAATCGTTAAACCAATAATTATATCGTATCATCCAGTAAGAACCAAATTAAAACAGCCAGACGGTCGAAAGAAAATAAAGTACGAGTTTAAAGTCACGCACCGCAACGCATTTGACTTAAATGCGTTCCACTGCACATGTAAAGCGTCGTGCAGACCGGCGCGCCGCGATATCGCGACGTGACTCTAACAAAACAATTTCTAAGAAAACTTCACGGTAGAACAATTACCGGTGTCGTCGCGCGACAATTCGGGCTAGTCTGCACGAGCCTTAATGGTGTGTCTTCAGTCTGTTTGTGTGTGTATAAATCAGACCGAGTGCGTCGCGAAGGCCCCAAACTCCAATTTGAGGAGAAGTCTGCAAGAAGCCGTGTGGAGCGGCTATTGCGAGTTCAACATTGATATAATTTGCCGGGCATATTGGAAAACTTGTAATTGGTTTAGTTTTATATTCAACCGCCAATTTGTTCTAAGAATGATATCAGTTTAGCGATTTATCTTATCCGGTTATAGCTCACCTTAAACTTTATCTGTTAGTATTTTGCAATAACAGTAAAGATAAAAATAAACCGACGACGTGTAAAGTCCAATTCAACTTTATAATGTTAGTGTTCTTTGTTTCAGACTTTTGCCCGGAGTCATATATCATTGTCAAGGAGCTCTTCAAAGTAAGTCAAACATTACCTACTTACCTACATTAAAGTTAAAATTTATCTACCGCAATGACAAATCAATCATATTCAATACTCAATACATACCTTGCTCATAATAAATCAACACTACGCTACGACGCTATCCTTTTGTAATATTTTGTCTAGCTGAAAATTTATTTCTTATTTTAATATCGTACTGTTTCTCTGTCATATTTTTCATGATTACTCTCTTGGCAAAATACCAAGATCTTACTCGCTTATCTTTTGTAACTTTTGCTCAGCAGAATGGTTCAAGTTTTCTCAATATTTTCACTGACTTTTTTAAAATGAAACTTTCATTTGGCGATAACTTTTCGTCATTAGCCTACCTTCTGTCTAGTGTATCGCGCTAGCAGGTCAGAAATTAGTATTCTTCCTAATTGTTCTACGCATCCTAAATGCTGAGAAACAAACATATCACACTTTTATACAATCTCTATCTGTTGATACGCCAATAATGTTCATACATCATTTCCTCGTCATTTACTAAAAAAAAAAGACAGACTAACGTATATTTTTGGGTTGATGCTATCAAAATGCCAGCGGAATTAGGATCAATAAATTAATCTGTCAAGGTAACCAGACGGCAATTAAATAAAAGTATTAACCTGATCGAGTCTGATTTTTCAACACAACGTTTTTGTCAAACGAGGAAACATCGGATAACCTTGCACGATGTCGCTTAAAAACACCGTCCTTTGTTAAATTGATTGAAATTCGACGCGTGTCGTTCCATTTAACTAACTTGTAAACTAAATAGATCAATGTAAAAAGGTAGCACTCAGATATACATGAAAGAAGACTACTTAGTTGTTTTGTTTATTCGTAACGTCTGAATTACTTGTGGGCCGTCGTTTACCTAAGGTTTTTGTACGTGCAACGAAGGCCAGGTCCACTACTCCGGTTCACAATTTCGGAGAAACATGCTCGCCATTGTGTGGGTCTGCCAGGCCGATCCACATTAATAAATGCCAGATTGCCTCTCCGTGAAGCCTACACAACTGTAGCTTAAGAACTGTGCTTACAGAATAACATGTTTCAGATCTTTTTTCTCTAAATCTTTCAAATTCAAGATGTTCTTTTTCTGAAAAACTGTGTTTTCAGCGAAAGTTCTTAAAGCTTTCTATAATCTACCCAAACCTAAATAAACTAATATTTCGTTTCAAAATAAATAAATACAGATATTTTATGTGAAACAAACTTATTTCAATATAATTAGGTATTTCATTGCAATATTTTATCTCATATTTTAATTAAATATTCCGACGCAACTTTGTAATTTATAATCGAACACAAACCAAATTAACTGTTTGTTGCTTGACAGCTATAATTCGAAGTCGTTGTCTTGCTCAGTATTGTTCACTACAAATTGACGTTAAATACATAAAACTTCAGTTTAATAAATTCAGGTTTAAATTTTGATCAGACATGTAATTTATCAAAAGTTTGTAAAAGCATCGTCGTAAAAATGTTTTTATTAATAGATGCAGCGCTTACGTGAACCAACAACAGCTCGTTTTAGGAGTCTCTTCGGGTAAAACTGCATATTTATCATCCACACACCAAACTTTTACGAGCCGTAGAGCTAGCGTGGACGTGGCCGGGAACTAAATTCTTTAACGACCGAAACCAAAGATTGTTTTGCTGCTATGAACGTAACTTCGATATTGTACTAATAACACAGTATTTCACTAACTCAGAACCTGCCTTATTGACAATGTCTCGACTGTGTACCTTAAATACCTTCATTATTCCCACACAAGTTTGTACATATCCCTTTAATACCTTCGCTCGAACTTTGCACTTCCAAAGTTGTAAGAACAATTAGTCATAAATAATTGAACATGGTCGATATTCCTTTGTAAGAAGACAAAGAGATGTCATACTCAAAACTTTGTCAATTTACGTTGAAACCGTAAAGCCCCTTACTAGCTCATGTTCTTACTTGGTAGAAAAGTGGAGGTAACATCAAGAGAACTTTCCACTCGGGGTACAGTCGTACTTACCTTGTCTAGAAAGGGATCAAACTGCGGTGCATTCTCCGCAATGTATTATGCAGTCCCGAACCGGGTGCCAGTGTAAGCGGCTCGGAATCACTCCCACTCCCCGTCGAAGAACATACAGCTATTCCTTGAATTTTCTATTCCAAAAGTTGGTGGAAACCATTTCGCTTCAAATATCTTTTGTAAATTACTTTCGACGGATCTGATGATTGTAATTTATTGCAGTGTTTTATTTTGGCAACAAACACGACTTCTTAGCGTTCACTTTGTGGGATTTTATTTTTTAGCGTACCAATTCAAAGATTCTCTGGTTGCTCTCGCAACTACGAGTATTTGAATCGAAGCAATTTATACAATCATTTGTAATATCTATCGTTTCAAATCCCATCGTCAGCACCCTCAGTCTTCCATTTCTCACGATCAGGTATATAGAAACGTACTAAAACTAAAAAGAGACTATCAGCAATCTCATTTTAATCGAATCATTTATCAAAAGTCAAGAGATCGCCCAATGGTAACTTACTGCAGTTGAATGTGTAAGTGAAACGGCTCGATCAGGACGATTGTGTGCCTTATAAACTTAAAATCTCGCTTCAAACATGTTAAATGTAAAGTAGGGTGTACCTGAGCTGATAAACAGGCAATATTTCCTTACGGGTTTGTTGTCACAGCTATTTTAAATTTATGTGAATGTTGTGCCGATGTACAGAGCAAATGTTCGCCGGCTGGGTAAGCTAATCGCATCTCATTTCCTACGTGTCGCTCGTTGTAGTGGGAAGCACAAATGAGATTGTGGGCTGACGTGTCGTTCCGGAGAGCCAGTCGCGTTCGACATCGCACCCGAAACCGCATCGCCACGCTACTCACTGTTTACAAAACATGCTTCTATCATATCAGAATCAGAACTTTATTTGCTATGAATGTAAGGTACACGTATAAGATGTTGTTGTACATAAATTAATGAGATCGGCTACCAGTCTACCTTACGGCGTGCAAATTATTTCAAAAATTAAAATTATCAATTCCTACATACAAAACAAAGTCAACAAAACAGAAATTATAGTGAAGTTAATTATTAATATTATAGTCAGGTAGATAAGTCTTACAGTGTCAAATTGTAATTAATTATAACAATCATAATCTGGACAAATTCATATCATTTAGAAAGTCTTTCACAGTCTCACAGAGTAATAATTTTACCTTAGATTTAAACATGTTTTCAGACAAATCCTTATAACCGTGAGGTATTTTATTATAAATGACAGGTCCCATTGTCATAATACTTTTCCTTAACAGCGCTGTTTTGTAATGACCCGAATGTAGCAAGTTCTTGTATTGGGATCTCAAGGGCCCATTACGTGGTCTTATATTTGCCAGTGTCGGAAATAAATGTATATTCGTTGTTACAAAAATTGCCACCTCCAATGTGTACAAACATGGAAGAGACAGTATCCTCAGAGACCGAAACACGGGTTCACAGCTGTCTGTGCTTTTTAGGCTTGACATAGATCTAATACACCGCATCTCTGGGCCTTAAAAATCTCTTCCCTCTCACTACAGTTACCCCAAAATATGATTCCAAATCTTAACACTGACGCAACTAACCCATTATAAGCTAGTAGAAGTGTATCATTGCTAACTTTATGTGATAGGTTATATACACTCAGGGGCACATTTAACCGTCCACTCATTCGAAATTCCATATCGTTTGTTTATGTTAACTTGGGCTTTGACTACTAGGCGTAACTTTATAAGTGGGTATATCTGACATAAAGAAAACACATATACCCGCGTTTTTTTTTACTTTTGTGGTTTTTATTCAACAATAATCAGTTCAGTAGAAATTTGACAGTCTCGCCTCTCGTTTTGTGTGAAGGATAAATTTGTTTTACAACGTTGTCTTACCATTGTTTCGAACAAAACCGAGGTATTGAAGTACTGTGACCTTATTTACACTAAAATAATGCCACTAGACGTAGCTGGAGCAGCTAGGGCTGCTGTGGCACTTGCAGACGCTGGGTTCAGCCAGCGTCGGATTGGACGAATGCTTGGATACCCACGAAGCACTATCCAAGATGCTATCCGGCGTTTCAGAGAGACCGGTTCCTACACAAGGAGACCAGGACAAGGTCGTAGACGGTGTACGTCAGAGAGAGATGACCGTTACATCGTCTCGAACGTTCTTCGAAATCGGTTCACAACGGCTTCTGAGGCTCGTAACCGCTTATTTGAGGTACGAAATGTAAGTGTGAGCCTAAGAACAATAAGAAGAAGGTTAGCAGAGAGGGATCTGGGATCATTTCGACCGGCTCGAGTACCACAGCTAACGACAACTCACAGAAGAGCGAGACTTGTTTTTGCTCGAGAACATTTAAATTGGACGTCAGAGCAATGGAAAGCAGTTCTCTTCTCTGATGAATCAAGAATCGCTTTACGAGGTCCTGATGGACGTCAGCGGGTGTATAGACGTCGTGGTGAAAGGTTTGCTGAATGTGCTGTGGTTGAAACAGTGGGCTACGAAGGAGGCTCGATTATGGTGTGGGGTGGCATTTGTTACGAGGCCCGTACAGAGTTGGTGGTCTTCGATAGAGGCAGCGTAAATGCTCATAGGTACGTGACAGAAGTCCTAGAACCACATGTGATGCCATTTGCTCCATTCATTGGCGATAATTTTGTTTTAATGCACGACAACGCTCGTGCACACACCGCGAGAATTGTCACAGAGTACTTGGACGCCATCAATATTCAGAGATTACCATGGCCAGCTCGGAGTCCTGACCTGAACCCGATAGAGCATGTATGGGACAACCTAAAAAGACGAATTCGGAGTCGAACACCAGCTCCTAGGACCATCAGTGAGCTGAAAACTGCAGCTGTTGAGGAGTGGAGGAACATTCCACAAAGCGACATCCAAGACATAATGGACGGGCTTACAAATCGATTACAAGAGGTGATTAGGGCCAGAGGAGGAAATACACATTATTAGTGCGATAATTAAGAGCATACTTTTTTTAAATTAAAATTTTGCTAAATGTCGTTTTTGGTCAGAAGACTGCATATTCGCATTTTGAAATTTTTTGTCTTGATTAAACCATTTCACAACTTACACATGTTTTATTTGTGTTCTCAAAGATTCACCCAAAGTAATTTTATAACAAAATTAGTTAAAATCCGATACAATTTTGAAATAATCGACAAAATGTAGGTGGCCGGTTAAATGTGCCCCTGAGTGTAGTACGTATGCTAATTTATTTAACTTCTTACATACGTCATCGGCAAGGAGGAGGTTGAGGTTTCCCAGTCAAATTGTTGTCAATCAGGATGCCTAGAAATTTTGCTACACAAGTTGTATCCACTTTTTGACCATTATAACTAACATTTATATCATATAGTTGTGTAGAATCGTAATATGTCGTATAGTCACGTTAGTCATGAGGAGCTCGTGGCTAAGTAATAACTGCACACGGGTCCATCCATCTGGTTAAGCTACGCTTACCGGGGTTGGTCCGTGGATGGTTCCACCATCTTTACATACCGAGACTCCTCCGTGCCTCGGAAACCACGTTAAGCCGTTGGTCCCGGCTGTCGTTCGTGGATCTTTGACAGTCGTTACGGGTCGTCAGAAGCCCGAAAGTCAACCAGTCTTACCAAGGGGCATCGTATTACCCAGTTACTGTTTTGTGGAAGTCAGCTAGGCACTTGCTTCATGTAAAATACTGGTACTCAGCTGCATCCAGTTAGACTGGAAGCCGACCCCAAAATAGTTGGGAAAAGGCTTGGCAGATTGAGTCACGTTAATCAGTATTATATTTTTGTAATAAGAGTTTTGTAACCAATATTTGGTTGATATAGCTCGGAAATCAAACGAACATTTACAAATTAATCTCAATTTGGCTTATCCCAGTCTGGTCCACAGCTGGCCAGGGTCTTTCCCGAAATGTGCTATAACTTTGGTCCAAACATTAAGTCTACCACCTTCTACTAGCTCAGCTACCTTTTTCATGTCGTAGATCAATCTGGTTGAAGAGTGTCTGTGTAACGCTGTTTGCCGGTTCACAGGCCCCTCGCAAAAACTTGTCCACTCCAACGGGCTTCGGTCCTTTGGCAGATATGACAAACGCACTCACTGCCACTTCTCTGTGACTCCGGCTGAAAACATTCAATGCAATCGTTAAACACTTCTTCGTCTTGAGTTCAATTCATGACTTTGTAATAGATACTCTTCAGTCAGATCTCAACCAGGCTTATTACAAACGAAGGTCAATTTAGTTAAATCGCAATGAACGGCTTTTCGAACGAATAGAGGTCCTTTATCGCGTTTCACGCAACTTTCCTCTGCCGGCTCTCTACTTACACGATTAATTTGAGTCGATAAATCCGCATTAAAAGCGGAGCGAGGGGGCAGCCAACCGCGCCGTTCTGTGTAAGTAGCCCCCATTCCGGCCTTTTTGTTCTGGCTATATTCACTTGTTCATAAGGAACTCTTTAATCTATTATCGCTCCACCATCATTCATGAGTGTAACATAGCATGACATGTCATAAGTGAAACGTTTTCCTAGCCCGCTATCGATCGGAAATTGGTAAGGTCTAAATGTCGGTTTCATACGGTCTGGCGGGCGGGCGCACGTCACTGGCCGCCGAGACAGACAGGCAGCGTGCGCGGCGCCTGCGAGCCCATTAGACGTCTGCCCGATGTGGAACGCTCGATAAACTTGTAAAAACGCCTTCTACCCATTTAATTTTATACCCTCGCTTAAGCTTTGCTATTGGCAGATTTCTTCCTTCTTTTTTATGGGTCCGTCATTAACTGTATCGTGCGTCTATTATTTCTCGCTTGTTTAATCTGCTCGTTAATCCAGCAGTGTCGTTTCAAATGCAGGCATTCGCAGTGAATTTATAACGGTTTCCTATTTTGTACTTTTACAACGTTTTCATAATCAAATACAGAATATTATGTATATGTGTATTCGTTTGAAATAACGACCGTACAGGTTAAACGCTACTGAAATAAAGGTGCGCTGAATAAAAAATAAAAAGTTTGATAGCAATATACTTTAAAGTTCACATTTAGAAGCGAACGCCAATGCCACACCTCAAACGGGGGAAGTGATATTGGTACAAAATATTTATGACTTTATGTGATAAACTTTATGTTGCGGTAAGAGTTTTATTTCTCTCGTGAAACGACTATAACTTTTTCGAATAACGTAATATAAAATAAGGGAATATTGGCCAATAAAATAAAATATTTTCATCATGTTCTATACTCTTGACATTAGGAGTAATAAATGTATGTACAGTGATCATGGGCTCAAATATGTAGACATTGCTAAATTGCTTTTCTTTCTAACACAACACCATGTTTTTGTCAGAATACAAGTTGGTAACTGTATGTGAAATATTTTGCTTGAAAATCGTTCTGTTTCAGGAGCACCATATTACTTTGCCGTTTTCAATTTTTCATAAGATTTTTTTTTTGTCTTCGCAGGTATTAAAATGATTACTCTTGTCTGGCTTGACGTGTCTAAGGAGCCGTCGACAGAAATTTCGATAAAATGTGCATGATAAAAAAATATTTCAGTCCGTTAAAACGAAGTGATGACATGCTACAATATGTGTTATAGGTACCTACCTATTTCGTGAAAGTTGGGAAGTGCTAACTGCTAACGTATTTACAACATTACTGGAGCACTCAAGTCGCTTACAAACAAAATTGATAGCAGATACTTGTACAATTACTGTATTCAATATAAACTTCCACATGTAATGGATTCTCGAAGGCGACATATTCTACGATTAAACTCTTATAAACTCCTAATTAGAATGTAAAGAGAACTTCAATAATACTTTGCCGGTTGTCGGGGCACGTACGCGAACTTTTATTCAGCGAATTTGGTTACGTAATTCGTTGGAAATATTCAAGTTTTCCCTTCGGCGAGACGTTATCGCGGGCGGCTCTCAACGCGGGCGTGGGCGGCGCCGCTCCCCGCGGGGACTTAATTTGTTGCTCTCCTGGCGCCTCGCATCTCACTTTCAAACGGCGTAACGCGACCTTACCACTTCCCCTTCTCCGCCACCATGTAGACAAGATGTTCGCCTGCGCCCCGGTTTTCCTAGATCGAACATCGAACACTTACACCACTCTATCTAACCCACCTTGCGCCATTTAATATTTATGATTCCGATATTGAAAAGAAAATATAACACTTGCGTGTCTTGTCAAAATATTTATAGATATCTGTTTGGAGAAGTATTTTGATATTTTTTAATCGCTAATTGCTCAAGTCGCTTAACAGATTAAGGATTCACTATAAAGGATTTATGATAATAATACAGGCAGACTTCTGCTTTTTGAAGATACATATAGAAAATGAATTACATTTTGACCAACTAGTAGATTCAGTAGGTCCTTTACCTGTAAGATGAGAAGAGTCCTTTACCTGTAACATGAAGCCATAAATACTCACTGATGCAGCCAAGATCATAAGCCTTCCTATCTGGTATAAAAGTGACACCTGTAATAATTTAATGAAACAACAAAACAGAACTAGTAAAGCTTGTGGATCCCGTAACACATGTAGTTTTCTTGGCAAAATTCCATTACATACGCGAAATACTCGAGACACGCGTTTACTTTATTCCAAATTCGATATACCATAGATTCGCGTGGCACAAGCAGCGCGACAATCTAATCACAATACCATAAAGGAGTGCACCGTAAAATATTTATGGGTGCGGGAGCAGGCACGCTCCGGTACCCGGCTCCACCACGGGCCATCTACCTCCATCAACCTCGCCGATAGTTCTGTATACGTTACTACACTCAGTAATTTTGTTGTTGAATACAAATTTACGTTTAGTAGGGTTTAAACACGAATAAAAGGTTTATTTTTACTTATCTTCTGGTCCTTTTGGTTTCCCCAAATTCGCGTAAATTCGTTGTCGACGTCAGCCGCCCATTTAGAATGGCATAATATCTGAATAACATTTGAAGTTTCGTATAAAGAAATTGAGTGTGTGGAGAGCTCAATTAACCAAGTCCTGGGACCGGTGTGGGCGCAGTGCTCGTTACACACCCGCTCAAATTGGCGCCGACCACTGAACTGTAACGATAATGACGCCGCGTGAGTTTTGCCCCATTCGTCCACTAACGTAAGCTAACTCCTCTCATGGGAAGCCCTAAAAGCCACTTCATACGAAGTATGTACTTCCACATTTGGCAGTCTGGCAAAACTTTGTGGTTTTTGTGGTACATAAACAACTAGCACACGTGTGCGTCCGACCGCGTATCGATTGATTTGACTTAAAATGCATAATTTTGAGCCGCGATGTCGATCGTTTTCCGCCAAAATTTTCCGCTGCGGACGCTTGGCAACCGCACTTTGTGGCTGGCCACAGTTACCCATACAAATTGAGAGGTTATCGTGGTAGAAATTGCGTCAACTTATACAACAGCAATTTAAAACATTCCAGATTTACTCATATATTTGCCATAACTCCAATCGCGGAACGTATATTGGCAACACATAATCATAGTGAGCGCGATCGACCACTGAAAGCTTTTTGAAAGCTCGTAGTGACGCGCGATGAAAGGTTCACGCGGTGATTTCAAGCGAGTCATTGTAGCCCGACAAGCGAAAGTGACAGCTATAATGTTTGCTTTCTATTGTATATCACAAACATTATATTTGACTATTCGTTACGTTTCAGGCAACATAACATGTAAATTGGTGAGTACACATGTTGAAAAATAAGTTTACGTAGTAGAAACTGTTGAAATAATAAACAGGCAACAGTTACAGAAAGTTCATATTGCTTCACTATCGAATACGTGATAAATTGCTAAATAATGCGCCCTCTGTCATCGCTCTAACCCCACCCCTAATGTCTTCTTAATGCTGCATGGAGTTGTCACATTGCACATTTTGAGCTGGCGTTTGTTCGTTTCGTTTTGCCGTAGGTATTCACGGTTAGCTTCCTTAAAACTTTTTTGGATATTCTCAGTACTGAAATATATTCACATTATCGAATGCGTACAAACAAATACTAAAGATGTTCAGAGTGTGAGACGCTTGCGTCATTTGGGACACTATAAATGCACAGAGTTTGTTAAGTATGAAAAGCTCCATTTGAACGCAAGCTTTTTTTGCTCGTTTTGCCTGTGTCGGTGCGCCGCGCACTCCTTTTGTTCCACGAACGTGATCTGGCCGAGATGAATCCCACGGACGGTATAGCTCCGTTCGTCTCTTCAATCGAGTTTGTTTCTGCCTGTCACACTTTTGCTGCTTTGCGTATAACCACAGATGAAACAATTTTCTTTGAAATCTGCATACAAATTTCCTTTTCGGATGCGAGAATTTCCTTGCCCATTTGTTTTCGCGACGTATACCTATGACGTCAAAGCATAACATTTTTGTACAATTCGCATCACCATATAATGTCATGGTTCGCTTAATACAACGATAGATGACAAACGGCTTGCAGTCAAATATCAGATAAATAAATATTGCTGAAACAGGGTTTTTCTTCATGAAGTTTCATGGAGTTTTAAACTAAGCTTCTGTATCTATTATTCGTCGAAAAAATCCAACTATCTTTAAAGAACTCTTTGAACACACATTGGCCTCGCATGAAAGAGATTGAAAACTTTTTCAGGATTCAGATTTGTTTTTTCTGCGTGCCTGATTTCAAGCTCTGCCATCCCATAAATTATTTCTGTGAAAAACTTTTAAAGCTATTATAACTGTTCCATAGATATAAATCTTGAATTCGATTCATTCCAATACTAACTTATCCTGCGTTTATTTTCAGACTTCTTTGAATTGGGCACTTTACATTGAATTGTTGTAGGAGTTGTAGGTAAATACTGTGTAAACCTGAAGAAATAGCAATCTCAAAATTGTCATTTAAATAAAACTTTGGCGCCCACTCAAAAGACGCCAGTGTACTAAATTTAACTCAACTAATTAAACAATAAATGTTGTGTGAAGCGTATTCGCATGTCACAACACAGTGGCGCCGGATCTGTTGTAGGCGATACATGCTGGAGCAGTTATCTCAGTATCGCCTGACTACGCCCGTTGTGGCCGCCATGTTTATTTTTAGTCTCGCGTGTACATTCACTATTGCGATGAAATTTACAGCGATCGCCGCGGCTCGCCGCTCGCCGGACTCCGATACCGACGACGCTTCAAATGACAAGCTACCGCTATTTCAAAAATGTCTGCTATTTTACGCGAGAATTCCCGCTTTTTCGATGAGCAATAATTCTTTTGTTCAACGGGTGAAAGGTCCATGAGATTACTTTTATTACGCGGTAGGAAACTGAGATAGAAGGACGTTAAAAAGGCTTTAACGGTCCAATTATCTATTTTTATTTGTTTGGTATATTTATTTTTTCATACAGAATGACCCCTGTCTTAGAAGTCGTTCTGTATGAAAATTGTTGGTGACAAAACGCGTTGTCGCGGCGGCTAATACCCTTGTTCGTCAAAATAGCATTACCCGCACGGTGGCGGTGCGAGGTCCCCCTGTCAAGCTGAGATTTGGCGTAACTTAGTGACTGATTAGCAATTGGTGTGAGCTGGCGGGCGCGGGCGCGACAGGTGGTCGGGGTGCGGGGCCTGACCCGCGGCCTCTCGCCTGATTGATGGCCACGTCCCGTTCACGCTCTGACTACCCATCTTACATTTGATTTGCACTTCGCCTTATCCGAAATGTTCTGTGGATATTTTATGTCAAATAAGTACTGGAGAAATCATTTTCTCAATAATTCCATCAGCTTCTTCTATTTGTCTTCTATCGCATTTTGTTCTAAATAATTACAACGACGTTTCATTTGTTATTGCTTCTATCACTAGGTAATTCATTATGGAAATCATCTATGTTTATTGAGGAAATCAATAAACATTAAATTCTTACCCGTTATAATTAGAACATAACTAGGTATGTCATAATAACGACATCGAAATGTTAATTAATGTGTCCCAGTTTCACAAATAATAACAATTATTCTGCAATAACATCAATTCAAAATATATTTAACGTGAACTTAGGGAAGTGAATTGACTGTCACGCAAATGTCAAATGTTGATTGTTATACCTGCGCGGTCCCACGCTCCGAGAGCGCGGTCTAATAACCCGAGGTTAAATCTTGGCTCATGCATATTCACAGGCGACGGCGAAGTCGCCGGTGGCTCATCTGTAACGGTCCTGCGACCGGTTGTCTGAGCTCATTGTTGTGCCAAATGTGGTCACCGCGGTCGTCCTGGCGGCGCCGAACTGCTTGCAAACAAACACTCGATAAGGAAGCTAGGAACAATCATGCACAAAATATCTTTATGATCTAGTGCCACAAACAACATTCAAAACCAGTTTATCCACTCCAATTTTAGTACTAGACTCCAGTTTTAAACGTTGATTTTTAGAGCAGATATCTGTCATCTACATAAAATATAGGTACCACTTACACAATTAATTACGCCGCCAATAATTGGCTCTTGCGTTATTGACAGCTAAGTGAGTGAGAACAAAATAGTAATGCGAATTACATTGTGCCACTTTTTATTGCTGAGTGGCTGGTTATCGAAGATGACAAAGACAGGGTCAGTTGGTAAACGCCGTTGCGTCGGTAGAAATTATTTATATTCTAATTAGTTGCCAGCTACAAGCTCGCTCGTAAGGGTGCATGCGTAATTCGAAATACGCGTTGCTTTGCATGTAATATTATGACATTATATTCATTGAAATAAACTGATGTGCGTAGGCGACAAAAACCTTGTCATACTGCGAGCAATTTTTGAATTGCCCACCTGTTATTTTTTTAATACACGCAGGTGATGGATTACTCCCTCCGCGCTGTACGCTACTTTTTTTACTATGATGGATTTATTAGACTAGTTTTTGTTTTTTTGTTGGCAGTAATCGATGCCTAGTTATGATATTCACTTGTCAAACATTTTCCAGTATTTTGTTTGCGTAGCTCAACGGTACTGACTGTTAGTGTGTTGTTATATTAAAAAGCAATTTTCTTTTTTATATAAATTGTCATTTAGATTGGTCATGTTTTTACTAGCTGTTCTCGCCTGTCGGCGTATCGAATTTGTTCAATGTCGATTCTGAACCGGAACAAAACACAGCGTTGCGTCAGATAAAGTAATTCAAATGCGTCTCGATTTTGATTCGTTGTAACTGATTACAATGACCATTACTGACTATGTTCAACACTTCATTTGCATTAGGTACAGTAATGTCTACCTTGTTTTGTACGTTTCATTAAATTTCCGACAGGTTTGTAAAACCCAATTTTGTTTGTTAATGTACCAAAACTGTAGATAAATATAGTTTTCAATTGAAGATTACGAGCACTTGCTTAGTGTGATCTTCTTAGTAAGAAGCAGTAAGACAAAGATGGTGCAGCAATGCATTTTACATTTTGAAGCATCATTACATAGCGCATTACGAGGCCCGGGCGCGTCGAGAGGCAATTAAAAAAGAGCTGCTAAGATGAAGCTCGTAAAAATGAAGTCGTGTTCTCAACTGATTAAAAAGTCAGCTTTAATCTTGTGCACGTTAAATTTTTAATCAAATTCGTTTATCACGGACGACCTTAGCGCCTTCTTATCTTTGACCCAGAATGGCGCCTTAAAGAGATAATTGGCATGCACACAAAAAGTGGCATAAGAGATCTGCAGCATTGCAGGTATCGAGAACTATTCAGAAGAGTTACAGCGATTTTATGTTAGTACTACCTACATATGCAATAAGATCAAAGTTTCACAGGTAATAGGTACCACCTCGGGATTCACTACCGAGATCTATTAATTAAGACGCAAACTCCATCGGCATTCAGGTGAATGTCAATTAATGTCAGAGTCTGAGGAGAGCGTCGTCGTCCGTAGAGAGAGTGTACTGAGAACTGATAGATAGTCCGAACGGCTTGCTACAGTAGCAACAAGTACCTGGTGCGTCAGCCTCGATAAAATTAACATTTTAATATTACTTGTAGGCTGCATGATTATAATCGACACAGTTTTAAGAGCTGTAAACATGATAAAATGATGAATTTATGTAGAAACAACACAGCCAGAAGGCCAAATGTGGAATAAAACTCGGATGTGCGAGATTATCTTACTATTGTTCTCGAGTTATTGAGGTACATGGCAGACTAAATTACTTGCGATAGGAACTACGGCTGTTACTTAAATGTTATTTTATTATTTCTCTGTAGAATCGGCTGTACCCACCTAATATTATTTTTACAATAAAATGATTAATTCTTCATTTTATTAAGTGTACGATGCTCTAGAAAGTCTAGCATATAGAAACAATATCATACATCGTGAATAGTGATGGATATTGCACATCCAGTCATTTACATAGTGGTACCGACAACTTGATTGATTGATTGATGGCGAGTGACTCTTACTGCTTGTTATCAAACAGTTAATAAATCAACCGTGCTTCCCTGTTATTTATAGGGCTATTTATATCCAATAATGTGTTCGCAATATTAATATTCATGAAACAGCAAAATCGAAAGAAATCAACCTATTTCCCAGAAAAGCCTGAACTGCAACAACGTGTACAGTACTGTGTGTACACCTATGTGAGGATTTTCAGCTCTATTGATCATCCAATCAATAAAAAAGACGTTAACTTTTCAATCATAGACAAAGAGAGAATAGAGAGATGAAATTGAACAGAACTTCTATGAAATTATCTACTAGATTAGTTCATCAAAACTTCTCAGGAGGTGGCGAAACAGGCAATAAGTTAGTAATGCATATTGGACAGTCATGCACTCTGTCAGTGTGTACGTTTCAGCACGATCAGAGCAATATCAATTGACTATCGAGGTTCCCATGCCAACAAACGAACTTCTCAGTTAATCCAATAATTTTAAATGGAATTACTTGAGACAACTGAATTAGAAAATAACTTATTTTCATTTGCCATGACAATTTTAAACTGCACTAATAGAAATATATCGCTTGTACCAGACAGGGCATCTATTCTATGTAAATACACCCTACACGCTATAACTTACTGCTGTTGCAAGTTTAATTCTTACAAAGCTGTTTGATGTTTTGTTAGCAGTTAGCTTTGAATGTAATAAAAATAGCAAACCTTTTGCTGCCATACATAAAACTATTTGCTACATGAATGGCATGCATGAATGCAAATTAGAATATGTCAAAATTGCATGAACTGGATCTCCGTAATATCAAAACACTGTTGCGACACAAACTTTGGGCGGTTGCACCCACCGTGTCGATAGCGTTTACTCGCCTTACTTTATAACACAGTTGCGAAATAGTCTGCGGTTATAATAATATCACTTTGTACATATTTAGAAACCTGCACAGGTCGGTGCAGTGTTATTCAATCTGCGACCTATTTGTGGTCAATCGCAGTACGAGACGGTCTCAACAGCTCCAGTGTTATACCAAACCTGTTATTTGCACTAGTATGTCACATCGTTACACTTTACATGCTTGTTAACTTCATAAAAATAACTAATAGGTATAAGATTCTGCGCCCAAGTGCATGTTCTAACTCGTTTAAGTTAATTAACAATTTTAATAAGCGATCATTATTTTAGTCTGTTCTCCCGTCACGGTTGCCGCATTAATTTGTACATAGTTTCATAATGTACCCACATTCTGTTATAGCATGATAGCTGAATACGATAATATTTAATTTTCGTATTCATAAGCTTCTTGTTATAAGAGTCGTTAACTCTTTAAAGCTAATTATAAAAACATACGGTTAAAAATAATCCAATTTATAACTTAGGTAGTAGTTCTTTTTAATTCGCTAAGAACATAGAAAGGAGTATTAAGCGCGAATAAATATTGAATCACTTCTTCATTTCCGAGCTTCCGGTTGGCGAGGACTCGTACGTCGAGCCTAATAAGTGGGTCAAGTAACCCTTTAACGTGTGGAGGAGTGAGAGCAATCACACGCGCCGCCCGCCTAATTGAAGTCCAATGTCGCGCGGCCCGCCCACGGTGATTGATACCGCCCAGACCAAGCCGGCTTCTAATTCGATTGTGATATTGTTTGGACGCGCATCGGCGTCACTCCCACGAGCCAGAATCTAATCTGTACGCACGCGGATGATGTCATCCCGAGACAGAGATCGCTCGATTCATTTCGAGTGGTCGAACGAGATAGGTTCCGGGGGATTGATGAGCGTCGGTTAAAGCGTGTTGTATCGCTCGTTGTCACCGTGAAAAAAGAGCTTTAGCAGGCATGGCGGGAAGGTGGTGGTGGGGGCTAATTAGTCGCGCCATAGCCATCAATATCCATTACGGGCGCCGCACGCGACGCTCGGCGGCGACTCGTGCCGCGCCGCGCCGCCGCCACCGCCATCGCCGCCCTTGACGATTGCCGATACTACTTGTGCTGTGTGGCGATCTGCGATAAGGGTTTGCACTTCCGTGACTGACCGCGGGGTTCAACCCAAATAGAGCAGACTTGACGTTAAATGACGTCACCACCAACACAAATACAACGACGTAATAATATGGACATATTGAAAAGGGAAGCTAAGAATATTTAGTATACATTATTATTCGCATAATATGGTCTATTCGTAAATTCGATTTTACAATAGTTATTTATCCAACATGTGAGGAAAGTTCGTTTTTCCTATGAGTTTTGATTTTGAGTCTTGAGCGAACGAAGGATTGAAAAATAGAATCACGAGCGCAGCGAGTGATTATAAATTTCAATCCTGAGTAAGCGAAAGACTCAACAAAACGAATAGCAAATGAACTTGCTCACATGTTGCATACAAAACTTTTCACCACTCCCAGCAAGAAAGTATTCAGTCATCATAGGTAAATAAATTAAATAGACACAAAGCAAATCAAAATAATTGCTTATATTTTAGAATATCATTAAAACTTAACATAAAAAAATCAGGCAAGGTTAGTTTCTGAACGGGATCATTACTTTCCTCACTGTTTTCGTAGAGGAAAGACACTTCTTTCGTGCGGGAGTGGTGAAAAAGATCTTTATGTTTACTTGACTTCGACGTAACCAAAAGGACTGAGTTGTGACTATGGCTTTCGACGCCTTTTAAATATTTGGCAATTTTAACGAACTCGTTATCGGCGCTAGTTAATCACTTGATGCTTCAAAGTTTTCCAATTATAATATCGTTTAAAAGGACATCATTATTTTAATAACACATCCACTCTACAGATTAAGTCCGTTACAAAATTGAAGTAATCTCACTAAGTTCACAAAAAGAGCACGGCCGGTACTTGTTGACTAACATAATAACATTCAAATACAAAGGGCACGACTGCTTTTATTAAAATATCAAATATTGTTTGAGCATGCATCGAGCCCACTCCAGTGATCCGATATAATTTGAAACTTCACCTTGCATACTAGCAAAGGGTTGCCCTCTGCCCTAATCTCTGAACTACGACTTGACCGTTAATACGCATTTATAATTTGCTCTTCGATTATTTAGTACGGTGGAATGGTACGCCGAGATACGAATAAATTAGTTTCGTGTTTTGAACAAAGCCAGCCCAAAGTTTTGAGTAACGGTCACAGGATCGTTGTAAGAGTTAAACTTATTCCTCTATCTGTTGGTTTAGAGTGCTTCATTGGGATCCGTCTTGTTGTTTTGTTTGGGTAACTTACAATTAAATGCTGTTTCATTTACTTCTCAGACGTAACTGCCGAATTTATTACAACTGATCTGGAAAATCTTCGCGGTATTACACCATACTGGGTTACGTAGTTTTTAATGTCTCCTGCATAAAATGCACGTCTTGTGAAATAATTGGTAACTGCTCTACATTATAGACATCATAGTACAAAATATTTTTTTAAATTCCGATTGCACTGGTCGACTTGCTATACAGACCGTTGCCCCATGAAAGAGCTGGAACGATTATTTAATTTCAATAATATATTCGTCTTAAACGAGTTAAGAAAAAGTAGTTGACCGTATTCCCCTGTGATTGAACTATGACCGGCTCTGTCGGCTAATAGCGTCCCCTAGACAGCGGTCGCGACCCGCAGGTGTAAACTCGCCCTTACTTAGGCTGCAGTTTCGCCTCATTTACATAGGCAAGGTATCTTATGCACTGTGCAAGCACTCGCTTCTCACTTTATAATTCAAATGATCCACACGAGCGCCGGCTGAATTCGAGGAAATGTGAGAATTTGTAACGGAATTTTAGCAGCTATTTAAAGTGATAGTTTCTTTGTTCTTATCTAACGTCGGCAATTCATTTCGTGGATGCTTTAGCTATTAACTTCATATTAAAATAAACGTTATAAAAAATAAAATCTATATATAAGAGCAGCGTTGGTTTAATATTCATTTAAGTAGCTTACAACCTTGGATAAAAACGCGTTAACCATAATCCAACATATTATGGAGCAAGTCATTAATTTTCGGAATGTAAACAAAATCAATAGGAAAACTTTGCCTTACCGTTGCGTTGGAGTTACAGACAAAAGAATTGTTATGACTGTTAAATTAGAGCCTGGTTCATCGCCGCCGCCGGCGCAATACTCATCGTGACTGGGTTTTGAAAGGCATCCTTTGTTAAGGCACGCTTTGAAGTGCAGTTTGGACGCCATCGTGTTATGGTGCAAAAACGTATTATTTAGTTAGCGATAGCGCTCTAAGGTTAGTGGATAGATGTACACTACCGTTTCTGAAAACTTCTGTGATACGTTCAAGTTGCGCACTCACTGCAAACTGCTAACCACACCGGCCTTGCCCCGATGTAATCAAATTAGATCCGTGACGTCATCGCCTGCAGCACCATTATGCTAATTAACACGAGCGCGGACTGCGCGGTGATCTAAACATCGACCGACGATGGATGCTCCGTCGAAATCACCTGGGCTATTGACAGATGCAAATAAATGTAACGAACACACGTGTAGAAAGTGATACATTGAGGAAGTGTACCATTATTATTTTCCAATTCCAGCACAACAACGTCGGGGTTCAGAACGCTATAAACCAAATAAAATTCTCATTTTATTTTTTAAATAAGCCTCCTTTATTTCTTTTGGAGCAGATTGCGAAAATTTACTGACCAGAATTATTAAGTTAATCTTCAATCTCCATTGCGAAGATCTAACCAGTTTAAGTAATAATGGTGCCGGATCAAAGCAATATTTTTGAAACATTATGACGGTGCGGTCGACCTGGCGGGAGCGCGTAGGTTGGATCCAGCCAAGTGGTAACTTCCTTCATTACGTCACTCTTGTGATTCACGCAAATTGCTCCATAAGATGTAAACACAGTTTTGGTTAAAGTATTCAACTACGACCTCGCACTTGTCTGCCGCCTAGCCTCGCTGCGTGTCCTTGCTAAATCTAAATCTGACACACGAACAACAAAACCCAGTCGCGATTTACGTATAGATGTCTATGATAAATGAAGCTACGTTTTAAGTTTGTCTAGCCTTATCGCCCGTTCATTCGTCACGCTAATCTTTCAAGCGGTTTTTGTCCGCTTGTAAGTAAACAACCGCTCGACAATTTAATGGAAATAGTCAAGTTCCACAACCATTACACAAAGCTGATTGCAGAGAAACATGAACACAAATCCAAGCTCGGAACAATATTACGATTACGTCATTCATAAAGTAAGTGCATTTATGTAGGGAGCGAGGGAGCCATCTTTGTGCGACTCCGCTGCGGGCCGCTGCTTGTGATATGAAAAGCAGTTTTCTGTGGAGTAAATAATAAAGCGACAGTGAGAAGGCCTCGTGCATCCAACCCCGTGACAACTAACGTGTCCCAGGGTAACATTGTCCCATTCGCTTACATGATACATTGAGTCTTTAAAGCAAATCTTTTCGGTATATATGCGGTGCAATAGAAACATCTGTATATGTGCAGCTTCAGTGTTAATTTGCATGATTTTGCAGTTTTAATTAGTTTATTTTAATTAAGTTACTTATTTCCATATTAAATTCATGTTATTCACAAGCCCGTTTAATGAGCGTTATTTTGCTAGAACTCCTTCCATGGTAGGTGGAAATTCCGCACACAATTCAAGCAACATGATACCATAAGTAAGTATTCCCAGACGGCTAATGAAACTTCGCAAAGCCAACACGAGACCGCGCTTATTTAGAGACGACGATGTCGAGCAGATGACGCCCAAACAAATCTCAATATCTGGCATATGGTATGAATATTTAGAGCAGGAGAACGCATCGAGCGTTTCTCTGCACGGCTATAAGACATCGAAAATAGATTGTGCGAATGGGGTTAGACGCACCTGTTATTTGGCTTTCGGGCGGGTGCGGTGTCGGGAGCGCGGGGTGGCAGATTCATTAATAATGGCCCACAATGAGACGCCATTATTTACGAGTTGCGGCAGCCGAGTTGAACCGCATCGCACACAGCGCTATGCTTCCAGCTAGTCCCTATCCGGAAACAACCAAGTAGCTGAAGCAAAGTCTCCGTGGAATTAAGTAGAAGTAAAAACTCCAGCAAAACCTAATACTTACTTATCATGTACATAAATTCAGAATAATCGCTCCGGTAAGCTGGCTGTTTTTGTTGTTGTTTTCTACCTCATTTGATCGATATTCAATGAGCTTAAATTTTAACAATTGAACATGTAATAATGCTTGATTACATTCGCGTCTGGTCTAACATATACGGCAAACCTGAGTTCAGTTTTGGCTAGCATGTCCATATAATACAGCATCAGCGGCAGCTTAATGATATATTTTGAGTCATCCGATGTTGTCGTGTCTGACGGCTTGCGCCGACTATGGTAAGCCTACGCACTAAGAAGATTCATTTTTTATTCGTTTTTATTAATCAGCCTTATAAAAACTCAAGCCTCATAACGGCAGTCCTAATTTTGTACTGTTAACTGATATGATAAACTAAACTCAGATTTGTTTTTAACACGTGTGAATATGTAGGTATATACTCGTAGATTTCTTACGAGAGTATGCTCATATACCTACCTATGCTTTCAATAACGTGACTTAAATGATATTTTCAAATAATCGTCTGTATTTAAGTACCTATTTCATCTCTGTTTCAATTTCATGATTCACAAATCTCAATTTTCCGTCTATGATAGGTTCTAAGAGACGCGATGATTGGCGTTTTGCAACACAAAGGATCTTTTGTGCTTATATATTTTTAATGTTATGACTCAACGGCTTTTTTTTTGTAAAACAGCAAAACGTATAAAAAAAACATACTACTGGTAATTTTGTTCGCTGTAATACAAAACAGCGTTCTCGACAAGATATTTCTTTTAGCATGGTGCACTTGCAGGCCGTCAGAAGAGGAAAAACTTTAAGAGGGAACAGGGGCTGCGAGGAATTTGAAAAATAGGTATTTGAAGAAACTATTGCCGTCGCGCTGCGCCCGAAAAACCGAGTTAAACCCCGTAAAGTGCGATAGGGACAACTGCTTTACTGGTCTGGTAGTCCTCTAATCACGGCGGTAAAAATGGGGCATTTTTGTAATTTTTGGAGGGTCATAGTTTCCTCACTTATTAATTGCTGAAAAATAAGGAAATGACAGGGACATGCCTATAGAGACCCTGATTTTATACAAAAAAATTACAGCTCTAGAGGCATTATTCAGGAAGAAAACCGGGGAATACGTTTGTATGAAGAATCGCGTGCCCTGTTCCCTCTTAATACTCTTTCGTAAACTCAACAAGGTGTTATAAGATCAAATAAACAAAGAGCTATCGGACTAAATTCGTGCATGAACAGTCATATAGTCTCACTAGAGGCGGTGAGATTAGGTAAGCGACCTTAAAAGCCACTTAGCACAGTGCGCTCTCCGCGCCGGCGCCGCTCGCTGCGTTTCTTATTACTTAGCGAATAATTCGGGTAATAACTAGCTACTTCGAGACCGCTCTTTCACTCCGCTCACACCATGTAATGTATGTGTTGTCCTTTTTAACATCGACGCTCTCTAGGTGCTTTACTGAAGTGCATGCAGACAACAACCAACTTAACTCGTTTGCGATTCGTTTTGAGCTCTTCAAACTAATTAACTTCTTTACCTGCTACGAGCAAATAAAACTTGCATTTATAAAAATTCATTTTAATTATCAAAAATAAACTCCCCAATTATAAAAAAGTAATCTTAAGTGGCTGCTAATTTTAATTGTCTTCTAGGTATAATTAATATTAATATCAGACCAGTACAACTACTTACGTCATTTCATAGATAGATACGTTTTATCTGGAAAAGGCTGAACGGAAATTATAGAGATATTGAGTAACAGCAAAGCACCTGAGGCATTTTCACGTCCGCGTCGGTCACTATAACAGCATCAAATATCAGCCAATAGAAGTTTTTCATTTCCGTGCCTACGTCACTGATCCGGAACCCATTTCAGTACGCGAATCATCTAAAGATGGGTAAACGTACGTCGAAATACGAAAACGAGGAAATCACAGCTTCTGTTACCAAAAGAGCTGTCCATTTTCTGTTTCAGCTACACAAAACGATGCACGAACAACAAGATATACAGGGATATATAGGCAACAAAATGGAAGTAGGTGTAATTTTAACACATCAACGTATTTCCTAGAATAGTCACAATTTGTGTGCAGTTGAATTTGGTGAACAGATCAGTGAAGGCTGGCAACAGAGTAGCAATGTTAAGTCGGATGGAGCGAGTTAATTAACGTTTATGCGGAGTCATCAAACAGGCGTGAGCGCGGAGCCTTCGAGACAGGCTCAGGAGCGCGACGTCGCTCCGCCGCTTTTAATTAAACGATGGTACCGCGGCGCTAAGAAGTCATCTACAATCCACTTACCAGCACACCAACCCTTTTCTATATATACGTTTAATCAAAAATATGTCAATTGTACAAAGAGAATTCTACCTGAAGTATTCACCGACGGATATTTCATTATTAATCTTTTCTGTATTCACGGCTCCCAGTATTGCATCATTTTGATATTTGTCGAGTTAAATCGGTTGATTGACATATATTAGGACATTAGTAACCCTCGAGGCCTCGTTTGCAAGAATATTAGATGGATACCTAATGCATCTACCGCATCAGTAATTCAGTATAGCCAGTAGTTTAAGTATTTTGCAAATCTGTAATTAAGAAAGATTTACTCAACATGTTCAGACATTTTATCTAAATGAGTTACCCAAAATCGCTTTTAGAAATCAATAGGTACCTATCCTCTATTTCTTCCAATAAATGTACAGCGCCAGTCAATTTACTTTAATTGCTAATGTAATCACTTCCCAATTAGTTGAATATATAGACCTCTAAAAACGCGACTAGACAATATCTAGATAATAATTTCTACCGAAGTGTAATTGTTCATCTGGCTGCAAGTGTGTGAGAAAAAAAACAATCAATAAATCACAAGTGATGCGTCCGTGCTCCTAGCGGCGGGGGTTAGCCAATTACTACGTCGCGCTTCAAGGAAGCTAACCAGTTTCTAAATTCTTCGTATATTTAATTTAGCTTAATTGGTGTGTGGATACACGGCGGCAGGCAGTCGACCGAGAATTGGAGCCTCTTTGTTGGCGAAATCGCGTTTAAAACGGTACCCCCGCGAATTACTCATCGTGCGCACTCTCTTCTCTTATCACTTAAGTGGTACTGTTCTACTCGTATAGACGTTCCATGTTTTTCCTACGTTGTTTCAAGGTCAATTTAATCGGTAGCCTGAATTTAGTTTTTGGGACGGTCGTTGGCTCGACGCCGATGTCGAGAAGCCGAAGGACGCCGCTCTAAACAAATTGCACTAGTCTGAAACGGGCGTGGGCGTCGAATTCATGATTCGTAAAAAGGTAACCTACCTTTTACTCATTACCTGAAAGCTATTGATGTTGTTGTTTTCCCTGGAATGAGTACATTCGAACCTGCCTATAAATAAGTGTTATTTTTGGACTAATTTGTTGCGTGATTCAACGTTACCTATAATGAACGAATTATTCTTAGGATGATGTCATGTCAACCGTATGTTTAAATATGATAAATATTGTCTTTATGAAGTCACAAAAGGAAAGGACAATCGTGTTTGTGGGTGCTCAAATGGTGATGATATGAATGGTACAGGAAACTCGGCGCGTGCGCGGTAAACTGATGTGGAGATGAGCGGTGTGGGCGCACCCCCACTAATTTATTATAGTCCATCAATTGGCCTCTTATACAACGACATACATTTTTGAGCTAACGGGACTGTATTCGGATCCTCAGTAACCTCTCGACTTTTTTGCTTAGATACTTTGGTTACCGTTGTTATGGTGTTAACTCATGTTCAATCATCTTAACTGCTGCACTTAGCTACATACAGGGAGGGTATCCGCCATGACCAGCTAGCATCATGCAAGCAATAAACATTGTTCTCGAAATGTTCTCGAGTATCCGAACAAGGAGAGAGGTGCGGTGTACGATTACACGTGCGGCGATTGGTAACCGCGTTGTTGGTATGTGTTCATGTACAATGTACTTATATTTTTATGTGTGTGAGAACTGCGTTCGGCGTGGGACGGGGCAGTGCATTTTTTGCGAACGCGAGATGAACGGCAGGTCGTTGAACTCCGTCGCTTGTCTCGGTACCGAATTTTGCCAACGGAGCGCATCTTCCAGCCTCTTCGCTTAGCTGCAATTTTATCGAACTACAGTCGCGTCTGTTTATAAAATTGCTCGCGATTTTATGGCGACTTTCATGTTTGTATTTTATATCTTAGAACAAACATTTACGTGTAGGTAACTAGCTGTCTAAGTAAAAAAAAAAAAAAAAACATTTTAGAAAAACCGAATTCTAAAGAACTGTAGCCGTTGGATAAGCACGATGGTAACACTTTGGTCGCGTGTCAGCATTGGACGACGGCTTGCCGGCACGCATTGTGAGCAGGCGAGCGGCACGACGAAACAGCTGTCGGTATCATTGCTCACTCATTAGATGGTGAAAAAATTGTTCAAAAACAACTAATTAGCACCGCAGTGCCGTGCTTATTTCCCGTCTTTCATCCGAGAAGAATGTATGACCGACGCGTGCTTTCTTACTTTATGAAGCGCAATAAGCTCGCGACTAGGTAGAGTATAAAGAGACCAGCCGCCACCAACCAAGATAATGTGCAATAAAAATTCAGAATGGTGCTCTTCCACGAACGCGATATAGGGTACTGATATAGTTTTAATGCCATTCCTACTAACTAATTGCATGATAAAATGGAACTTTATGATTTATCACTTTAAGCAACTCATCTGACTACCAAACGTTAATACTCATGGTAAAACCAAAGAAGGTGGTGTATTCACGAAATTATCTAATAAATTTAAACGACTCTTTGATTAATCCAATATTGAAGTATTTGTGGCTCAGACACATTCAAAGTTGCAAAACAATCACACTGGATGAGTCGACATTCAAGCAGCCTGGCAAGTTCAGACCGAAGTTAGGCACAGCTTTATTCAGAAGAACTTATTTCAAAATACAGCGAATTAAAAGTAGAATTGAAGGTAACATAAGCTGGCCTTGTCCAGGGCATTGACCACGATTTTACAACAAATGATTTGCAGCTCTGCATTATTAAGATGATAGCCAGCCGAGTAAAAAATGGCTGGATATTTCGAGTCAAACGACTATAAGAAGCGTATAAGGGCGTTTCCGTAGAAATTAGTCCAGGGTTACAAAATGGAGAAATGTGGATTATTTTTTTTAAATAGTGTTTTTATTATCTCAAAATGATTTGATATTCATTAAAGATTACTGTAATCGTTGCAAAACAACAAAAGAATACCCATCTTCTGAGAAAATATGATTTGTTTGGGACAAGGTAGTGTTTCCGATTTCCATTTTGTAACTTGTTTGCAAAAAAATAAAAAATATTACGTATTTAATTTTTAGCGGAAAAAAGTGGTTTTAGCATAGAAAATGCTACTTTCCTTAAAAAATATATATAAATCAACTAGTAAATGTGTTAGTTTTTTTGTGATTTAGTAAAAACATATCCACTTTGTTACTTTTGGGAACTAAGCTTTGTTATTTTCTATTTTGCACACTGTCGAAAATAGTTAACAAGTTTAGAGTATTTTTAAATTTATAGGTGTATGATACTTAATCAAAAACTAAACAAATAATGAGCTAGTGACCTGTAAAATAGAAAATTAAATTAAATTTCATAATCAAAAAAATGGGACAGTTACAAAATTGAATGGTGAAGTTACAAAACTGAAACGTAAAGCTTATTTCACATAGTTAATAAAAATTATAAATGGTCAGATGATTGATGAAACGAAAGTTAAACTACAGAACGTTGGTTTAATCAGCCTTTAATTAGAGTTTGGTCAAACAACAGTTTGGAAAATTATATTATTATTTATGTTCTTTTCATTCAAATAGTTTAACAATTTTACAGGTATTCTGGTACAAACATAATTATTTATTTTGAGTCTTCAAAAGTGACACTTATTCTGCCCACCAGAGACTAAAGAGCAGTAACAGCCCTTTTGTGATTTTTCGTTTTATTAGTGATTCTGAAAGCGGGTTTCTTAAGCTTTCTATTGAATTAACTTACTTATTTCTAAGACTATTAGAATGGTTTTTATTTAACAGTTTTCACTTACTGCAAACGAAAAAAATTAACAATTTGGCGTGATTTCCCAACTAAAATACAGTATAAATTATACTGCAGATTAAATTTTAAGGTTTCATAACTAAAATGCAGTAAGCAATATAATTTTACAGTTCTTTAGATAGTTTTATATTTCTGGAAAAAAATTAAAAAAAAAATTAATACGCAGTAAAATTTACCGCCATACAAGCTATTTTTACTGCAAATTAAGAAAATACAATTTATTGTCACGAACTCCCAACTAAAATGCAGTAAAATCAAAGCTTGTCGCATTTTAGTTGTGAATACTTAACATTCTTTTATCATTATAAACTGACTAACACGCAGTAAAATACAGCATTACTGCAGATTAGTTTGGATAGCATAATGACACAGATATGATTATTCCTAGCTAAAGTGCAGTTAATGTTTTAAATACTATTTATTATTTTTGATATGTAAATTTTACATAAGTGAGTTGAATTAGAATAGAATCACTAATAAAACGAAAAATCACAAAAGGGCTGTTACTGCTCTTTAGTCTCTGGTGGGCATGTGATTAAATAATAAGAAATAAACGGTCTTTAAAATGTGAACTAGCTATTTTTCTTACTGCACTAGTAAATTGAACACTTTTTTCTTAAAAAACTAACTAAAATGCAGTATTTTTTTGACCTTACTGCATGTTAGTTGGGTTTCTTGACAAAATAACTGATCCAAACGCAGTAATAGGGCTTTTTGCTGCATTTTACTAAGTTTAAAATGGTATTTTTTACAAAAAAGGCTATGCAGTAATAGGCACCAAAAAGAATAAATGGCCATAATAAATTCAGTTATTAAGATATATTTTTTTTTATTGCTTTAACGTGTGAACCTATGCCTTTACAACCTTTCTGCATTCAAATTTTTTTGCTTATACATTCTGTTGATTTTTTTAAATCAATTCTTAACTTTAAATGCGTTTTACTCGAAATCGTGATTTTGCTGTTACTGCACTTTAGTGTATGGTGGGCAGTATTATACTACTTACACTTATTTACTACTAATTATAGGCGACGTAACATAGGAAACACTTTATATTGCACAAAATGATAGTATAATCCCTTGCCAAGCATTGAAAAAATTATATTACTTATACAATATAGCAATATCCCCCATTCAACCAGCACAAAGAAAAGCATGAGATTAGTGGTATTTCATTAGCTAGTAACTTTCGGTTAAAAAAGATAGTTTCCTGAACAAACTTTTAAATTAATGCATTAATCTAAGCATAAATGCATTAAAAAGGCAATTTATACAAAAAATTACCACCACAACAAAAAAAATATGACAAAAATTGCACACGTCATGCTTGTTTAGCTTATGTACTCGCCTTTACATTTCCATTTTGTAACTTTTACAATCCACATCTAAGTAACTAAACAAAATGGAGGTAACGTTTTCATGTCTTCCAATCTAAAATTGCATGTAGTTAAACAATAGAACAATGAATGCTGCAAGTAATTCAATTAATCATTTTTACTATGATTTTATTATAATTAACAATAACAAGATCAACAATAACAAAAACTTATCAGCAGAAATTCCTCAAACAAAGTGGATGAATTACACGTAGCTATGGTAACGCTTTTCAAGTTTATGCACGAATGATTTTGACAGCCTGATTGCCAACCCAACAAAATGGTGGAATCGGTGAATAATGTTGCCAGGAAAATAAATGTGCAAAGTTTTTGGAAGTTTATTTGTAATTTGTGGAGAAAATACGGTTACAAAGTGTAATTTTCCACTACGTCCGAAATCCTGGGACACAATTAAAATAGTAATAAACAATTATTTTTGTATTAAAGTGGCTTTAATTTATGTTTTATTTTAAAAGCAATCATACATTTGAAGTATTAAAACCTTTTTTACCGGGCATGCTTAATTTTAGGTCATCACGAATCTAACTCAAAGTGTGTCACGACACTGTGGGACACCTTAAAACTGGGGGGTTCCACACATATTTTCGTCTTATTTTAACAATTATTATAGTAAAAGTAGACTAATTCACTGTTATTTACTGAGTTTAAATATTATACTATCATAATAAATAGTTAATTATAATAATAGGCCTTCGGTCTCCTAATGAATTATAAATAAAGTCATGGGACAGCACAAAATGAGAGTGGACAAATTTCTACGGAAATGCCCATAAACGAGCTTTTAGACGTTACGCTTGGTGGCGTGCGCGCCACAAAAACTAGCACACGTCGCATTCGTGACTGCCGCCGCCTGCGCCCGCTCCGCTGCACGCCCGCGCCCGTCGCCTCGCCCAGCCAACCAGCCAGCCAGCATCAACTATTGACACATCGCAATAGTTTGCCTAACGACAAACATCTCATCAAATGTTATGACATCCTATTCAAGTCTAGACAGATAAGGTAGTCAACAACTTAATCAGGACTCCGGAGACAGATTAGCAATAAGCGTCGCGATGACCACAGCGTACTGAGCTGAAAACGTGAACAAAAATGGCCAATCAGTACAAGTGGGATAGTGTAGGGAACTTTTGGGCACATGTGTTAGGAATCAATAAGCCTGCAGTATATTTAGGTCATAGAATGCACATGTTAGTTTTGTTAAATATTACTGTAACATAATTAGCTTAATATTTGTAAGCTAAGTAAGTTACAGAAATATTTCACAAATACTTCAACCTTCGGCCCGGGTCTACTTTTTATTTGAAACTGTGGCCTGTGATTTGATGGATTTATAAATTTAGCTCACATCAGATATTCTTTGATATATTCTTTTATAATATATGCCTTTTGGAGATATGCATAATTTGGAATATATTCCATGCGCTATGAGGAATATATGCCATTCGCTATAGGCAATATGCGATTTGAGTATAAAGTTATGACAATTAATCAACAATGGCATGAGATGTGTTGCATTCTTGCATTAGAGTGCACGTTAGTTTGCGAGGGCGAGGGGAGGCAAGCGTGTCCTCGGGCAGGTCACGCGCCACGCAAACTCGTTCCGCGGCGCACTTTCGCCGCTCTTCGCCTGCGCCAGAGTCTGTTGCTAGCTCGCTTGCACACGCGGCACCCTTCCCCCTCGAAATACCCGCCATGGACAACTTAAACTTACCGGACATGTTGCAAACTTGCAATCAAGTCCTTTGTTCTCCATTTTGTATTTCGGCAATCTCGCTGACTGATTTTCAAAAACGTAATTCGCAAAATGTATCCACGCGGCTTCAATAAGGAGACGTTTGGGTGAACTTAGTTCAGCCTTTGCTTCACCCCGAATTGTGGAAATAAGTACACGCTTCTCGTATAACTTAGGCCTATAACTTAGCAGTTCGCTTACATTTGTCAAAGTTTTAAGCGAAACAAAAATGTTTTCCATACATGATCGTCGTTAAAAAGAATGCCTTGTGCTCAAGAAGTGGAAAGAATCGGTGCAACACATTGACCGGCTAAAACTCGACACAATCGACGGGGCGGGCGGAAGTGTGGCAGTGGCGAAAAGCTCGCAACTGCATGAGGAGAAAGGAAGCGGCGCGCCGCGCGGTGTGATAAGGCGGCCGGCTGGCGTCGGTCGCGGGGCGCGGAGGGGCGCGCGGCGGGGCCGGGGCGCGGGGTGCGCGCGCACGGCAGCCCCCGCGCCGCGCCACTTGCCTCCCGTCAGTCGCCCGCCGACTCCGCTTGTGCTTGTGTGACTCGCGCTGCTCCGTGCACCGCACTCGTGCTCCGAACACGACGCGTGCCGCCCCGCTGTGGCCGCGAACCGCGACCTCTACGCTACCGGCGAAACGTTTCTCCTAACTTACGTGCAACTTGCTATGTTTTAACTTACGGACATTTTACACTCCCTTACCCGGCTTGTTTATCCCTCATCATGTAAGTGTTACGCTCATTCTATTAAATGCGGCATGATCTTGTCGAAATTCGGAACTCGCGACAAAGTGTATATCGTGAAAGTTTGTGAATAAAAGGCTAGTGTGTTTTTGGCAATCGTGTTTTGTACCCATCTGTCTCGTTAGTGTTTGTCTTTGTTTGTGGTTGGAGTTATACCGCCGGCGATTTCCGAAATTCGACGGAAAGTTTCCAACAGTAGGAGCGAGCGGTATGTTACTAGTGGGCAATGCTGCTGGTTCGGTCCGCTCGCTCCGCCGCATGAGAGCTTTCGCCTTGGTTCAAACCTGCTAGGTGCAGAGCGGCCTGCGCTACTCGCACGACAAACCCAAGTTAAAGCTTTCATCGATATTGCCCATAATGTAAAAGTTACGCTAAGTAGTCTCCCCTAATCCCTGATGGAACTTTACTCTTTCATCATTAAATTTATTCTCATAGAGCATTTGGCTATTTCTTTCGTAGCATATGTAACTAATATTTCTTCACTCAATATTCTCTGTTGCTTTTCTAAAATACATCATGTAAGTATTTCTTGTGTAAGTTGATGTTAAGTTCATCCTGGAATTCCACACATGTATCACTTGTGTGGTTGTCTTCATATTAAAAATCTTTAATCTTAGGATTAATGGCTGCACATTGTTTTTGAATTTTCCATGTCAAGTTGATATTTTATCTACACTTAAATTCCTTCTCACTCTTCAAATCTGTTAAATCAGTGTAATTATCACTGAGAAATCCTCAGTTTTCTGAATTGAGAGATAAGCCAAAACTGGCAAGTTTGTTCTTTTTATCATATCTCGTGCGAGAAATTACGTAGGTTTTATCTTATCACTTAATACAACAATGTTGATTCGAAGATAATAAAAATAGTTTAAAAAATGTTCCATATCCCGACAAAAGTCTTGTAAAAGTGGATTTTCCATGAAATGATAAGTGCATGTGTAGAAATGTTTATTCTTTTAAAACTGTAAATTAAACTGGTGATGTCATTCAGTGATAATGATGATAATAACAATCAAAATATATCCATTACAGCCGTGACTGTATACCGAAAGGATGATAAAGCAATGATATGAGACGAATATTGAAACCAAGTAGGCAATAAAAGTTATAAATTGAGTAACGGTCTAAATTATGTTTTAAAAACTGATAAATGGGATGTGAGCATGTTAATTTTAAAAATGGCAGGGCTTTATCCATTTAAACGTAGAATGGTTTGTTTGCAACGCTATTACTACGAGGGTAACAGCTGGCCCTGCTACCTGCTCAACAATAAAAACGTGTGTCAATAGAGGGCTCGCTCTGCATTATTATTATTGCCCCATTTTAGCTCTTAATATAGAGCTTAAAATGAAAATGATCATGCCGTATGTATTTGACTAAAATGTGTTTGATTAATAGAAGAACACGATAAAGAAAAGATGCCTTAGTCACAGAAAACCGTCAGAGTGACGAAGAATCGTAACACAAATTAAACACCAATAAATTTGTGCCATACCTTACTACAAGCCGTCGTCTACATTCTGTCCTTTACAAAAAATGAAACCGAATTGAATTTATTACAGACCGACACAAAACTGGTTTCACAACGGAATGGGACTTTTTTGCAAATTGGGCAAACAAGGAAACTGACATTTAATTACGATGCCAAGGATACAATGACTAACTCTGGCAAAGAAGGATTGAACAAAAACTAAACCGACCGCGATAAGCTTCCCCTTATCATTACAAATTATCTTATCTGGGTAACATTTAACCGTTCTAACTGAATTACATGACCAAATATATCCATTGATAATCGTCCTTTGTTTACAACGAAGTCATGGAAGTTTCTAAAACCATGTTTGGTTTTGCAAAATTCAGAAGAAAAAAATGTGGAAATATTCTGAAAAAAATTTACACATATACATATATATATATTTCCGTCTGATTCCTTCTTGTAGCTGCAGCTAGAGTAAAATGGTTTTGATTTTCAACTGTACCAATTGTTTCAGGAATTAATCCTACATACCAATTAACATACAGACTGGAGCAAACATTTGGTACCGATAATTCCTTGAAAATGTTCATCTGTGTTTCTTGGATCTTTAAGAAACACCCTCTCATTGTAACATTGCATCACCTTTAATTTAAGAGTTGGCTGTTGTCAGTGCAGCAATTTCCATTCTTGTCTGCTCTACGCCCAGTCTGTTTCTTGTTCTTTTCGCTATCTTATTTTACCCTTTGTGGTGTTCTGTAAGATAACCGCAGGATCTGCTATTTTCTATTCCCATTTCCTTACAGTGTTTCTGAACTCGTTGTTGAAATGTGTATTCCGTATACCTTTAAATTCTTATATACCACATCATAGCATACGCAGTCATATCGGACGCGGGTCCAATAACAAACTAAAAATGTAAGCCTTTGTGCTCAATCATTTTTAAATAAAATCTTCTATATCTTCAAACATTGCGTAAGCTGCTCCAAAATTGTAGGCTTAAGAAGCCTATCTTGATTCAAAACCAAACGTTTCTGTAAGTAATTCGATATAATGATATTGTAGTGTGATTAGTATTGGCGTATTGTGGGGTCGATACGATCTGTAGAGTGTTGGAGCGGTGGCAGGACGGCAGGCGCTCACTCCACGTTCGATAAGGCGTGCACATTAACGGGCGTGCAGCAGCGATAGCGCCGGAATCGTGTAATTTGCGCCTCGTAAATTTAAGCCGTCGCAAATTTTTCGCCTCTCTCGCTAATTACCAGTCCGCCGACGTCCCCTGAGACTGCTAAATGTGCCTCGTGCACGTCCCGAATGCGAAAGTAGCGCTAGTTGCGATCTGCTTTGCCTCGCACACGATAAACAATAGCCTTTGTTTTGGCTGCCATGGTGCACCTACGTGTGCAACAAACCATTTAGTTAGAGCTGGATACAATTTGTATTAAACTGATGACAATCTTATTTCCTATGTAAATTAACATGATTTGTGATTGAGTGATATTACAGATTTGAGTTAAAATTAAAATTAATTAAAATTCGAACTAATGGGTTTTGCTTAAAATATCCGAACTAATAATAACAATCAACAATTTCTTTTAACCTTAAATGAGCAGTTTACAAGCGTTCAATTTAATTTAACTTAGTTATAATGTTCCATCCAGTTAGCACTTCAGTCATAAAATTAACTTCAGTAAACATCCTTCTAAGTAATTGATAACACTTTTTTCCTTAACGATGTGAGTCAACAATTGCGCGCGCTGACCAACGAATATGGAACCATGCGAGGAATAACAAACGGTGACATCACTTCGACGCCACCGAACACATGCGAAACTAAGCAAAAATGTTCAATTTTCAACCATCGTCGCAAGATTTATGACTTAAATTGCATTACGGGAGACAGAAGATTTGCCCTTGAACGTTATTACAAATCGCAATCGCAGTTTGGATTGATGGCAATGTCGCATGTGAAAAATTAAAACCTGGATCAAAAATCGCCTTGTAAACTAAAACTGTGTTGTAAATTTCAGTCACACCATATATCAATTTACAAATACAATATATACCACACACACACAAGGAAGACAGAAGGAAAATATTTGGAAAAACCCAGAACTAAGCAATTGCCTAATCCAATTTGGTTGCACGTAGAGATTGTATGTAAATCTGGAAGCAGATAATGCTGAAGCTGAGAGTGCCTTGAGCGAGACTTGACTGATCAAGCATGTCTAAGGTAAACACGGTGGTGGTTCTTGCGACTGCGTCTGCGGCGAACCGCGAAACCGCCATCCAAGGTCACCTGGCGATCATACATGCCGTGCTCTACGCCTGTACTACCACTGTCCGACGGCCTTGCTGTCTGGACAACTTTTTATCGTTCAACTGAACGCTCTACTTGATTACTGCCATCTCCGGCAGCGATAAGTCTAGCCAACGATAAGGAAAGAGGACACGCTCCACCACCGTTGTTTCAATACACTGAACAAAATAACGCGAATAATTATTTCTGCTTTTGTATCATTGTATATTATGTATAATGTATTCAAATTTTCCCTCTGTACATTTGTCCAATTTTTATTGTACGGAGCGGTTTGTTGGTCCAGGTCTCTCCAGGAATGAATTGCTGGAAGTTATCAATTCTACGAATGAAGCAATCCTTACTTGATAATTCAACTTGTGATTTAACCTCAAACAGTACAAACAAACTGAAAAATAAAACTGGGTTTGGCAAGTATTTATAATTAAAAATCCTTACTTCTTGCTAATTCTCAGGCCAGTTAAAATACAAAAATGTGGTATTTGGAAACATGCGAACGTCTCTACTTCCTGTTACCTCTTTCGTTCCTTTACCCCTCTCCCTGGAATACCTTAAATCCTCCTTAAATTTCGCTTTGAAATTATAATTCACTTAAATGGCATATATGCAATGGGATATATTACAGCATATCAGAAAACAGACATTATAAATTCGTCAAAAGAATTACGTGCTCAGCAGCATTATTCTCGATTCTATTACAGGTTTTAATCGGGAAAAATAATTACACGCTTATTATAACTTCACACTTTAATGTTACGTACCTGAAACTATGCGGCAATTACAATATAAATGCGACCAATCTTACTTCATACAATCGTGTCACGTAATCACAAAAAATAAAGTACCAGAACCATTTATCGGTGAAGGTAAAGAATTAAGCGATACCTTTCAAACAGCTGCACCACGCGTATGGTCGACCTTACCCCGATTTCTGTCGAACCCAATTCAATCGCAAATTAGCCTTCGAGAATTAATATTTAAGCGTTCATTTTTCTGCTTGCAAAATTTAGTTGTAAGTACTTGTTACTGAAAGAGTTGTCTAGAAATGTTATGAAAAGTGCGGTTGGGTTATATTCCTATATTATCCGGAAATTCCAAATATAGTCACAATAAGGAATAAATACCAAAGTATCCACCATTTAAATGAAAAGCAGAAGAATTTCTTGCTCAAAGACGTTAAATTGATTTATTACAGTTCGAAGTTACATTACTCTTCTTGAAATATTTCCTGTTAAGGAACGTTATACCTCTGGTAAAAATTTCGTTTAAGGTTTCCAGGCGAGCTGTTCGCATTCTTATTGTCTTGATAGCTCAATGGTCAGAGCGCCCTCCCTGGCGGTGGGAGACCCAGGTTCGAGTCCCGGTCGAGACCGTGGATGCGGGCAAATGGTCTGGTTCCCATTTGTGCGAAAATGTGAAATTAAATTTTAAACACCCCGCCGCGCTTTTCAGATACCTTACTATTAAATCTACATGATACTCTCGATGGTAACTTGATCGAATCGGCGATCTCACAAAGGCCCGCTCGACTGTTTTTCCCCCTCCTGCGCCCACCCTGTCCCCGACCGCTCTCACGAGATTCTTATTTAGATTCGCTTCCGTCTGATTGCTCTTGGTAATCTTTTCACTGGGTTATTGAATGTCTTCCCCGTGCGTGTCGAGCACCGAAGGAATCTCCCAGAGATCGGCGCAGACGTGAAAAGAATCAGCCGCCGATATCATTTGAAACCACCATTCTCAATTTCTGGTTTAAATGTAGTAAATAAAAGGACGTCCATTGGCTTTGTGTGCGGTTCCAAGGGGTTAGGCTTGATAGGTTGCAATCATGACGGCGGAAAACTACAGCTTCCAAGGTTTGCATTTATTTATGCTGTAGTTATGTAGCTGTATTAATATCGATATATTTATTTGTAAACCAGTAAGCAAACATTACGTTCTCGTGTTTGATTAGAACAAAAACAATGTAGGTACACTAGTAGTTTCGCTTTTCTTAAAGTTTATCGAGTTTCACTTACAGTTTAATATATTTTCGAAGGACACTTTGCCAATTAAATTTACCAAAAAATATTGATTAATGTAATAAACCACAACGAACGCAAATGGCCATTATTACCGTGAGCCCCGACGTAACTAAATTTGGTCAACCACAGCACCTCGTAATCATTGTTACCTGTTTCCTTGTTACACAGTACAATCTAATTTCACGCCAGCTAATTTACAGAGTAATTGGTGGCATTTCAACAATTTGCTATAATAAAACCATAATTTACCACTACTTAACCCTGTTAGTCGCTAATAGCGTCTAAGTTTAACAAACATTTTAAACAAACATGAATCGGTGGGGAAATGTGTCGGATCGAGCGTAGCGCATCCACACCACGTGAAAACGGTCCCGATGCATCTACGTTGAAAATAAAATTTGAAGATTTATGCACAGTGAAGAGCGCGACGTTGCGTTGCCGCACACCGAGCTATTTTCAACCAGGTTATGCTTTAAATAGCGCATTACGATAGGATTTGGTTTCACGAGTTTTTCCCTGTTCCCGGCTTCAGACCGTTACGTTTCTAGTGGCAGCGCCCACACAAAGAATTTTTCTGTGCGATGATTCCTCTGACACTTATTGGCTTTGCCGCCGTAAAAATACTTACATACACATCTTTTTATAGTTTTATTCTGATGAGATGGAAGTCAAAAATCAGTTCTTCCGCTGTTCAAAGGTTTCAGATTTTGATTCCAATGAACGGACAGGCGGTTATCGGATATGTTTTGTTTATTGCAAATTTTGCAATCTTTTTATCATTTCGTTTGTTTATGAAATTCATTGTGAGCGAGAAAAAATAAAGGCACCTTGAATGATATCTCCATTCAATTATGTTGCACGTTTTCATTTCAATATTCAAAGATAGATTTAATAAGACAGATGGGCTTATATAGGTACTATGCGAAAATTAAAAATGATTGTCATTGCGGTACAATATTAATATTCTGTAACATGGACTATGCCAAATCTAAAAAAATATCATGACCTTGTTATCTACCTACTTGGTTACCATTTGCATATATTAAACCTCATTATAATATCATCATCATACCTAAATTGTCTCTTCATGTCATTAACGTTTACAAACAACTAGTAAGTAGGATGATGATGGGGTAGCAGGTTGGAGGCGACGTTCTACGGTATGGAGGTACCTTTCTGCCTAGTGCCTAAATAGCCAGCATCCAAATTAAATCTTACTTGATAACTGCTAATTCCTCATGCGCACCTCTGATAGTGTTCACAATGCATTATGTTGCTGGCAAATAACATGCGACAGAACGAGACCTGAAAATAATGTTTGCCTAAAATCTGCTGCCACTGCCAGTGAGGGCGCCGCGCTGCCACAGCAGCGCGGGGCCATCGCCAGCGCGGGCCTGAGAGCGGCCGCCGCGCCTGCTTGCTAACCCGGTAGCCGCTTGTGCTTGGCTCCGGGGCGAAACGCCCGGAGAGTAACCAGTGTGTTTTGTTGTTCGCAGAGTTGAGCCCCGCACCGCACCGGCTTGCTCGCTGACCGCCGAGCCGCTAATCTAGCTTTTTACGCGCCCCACCGTCGCCTGCCCAGACCCGCACCGGCCGCCGCCATGCTCGCGCACCAAGCACCGCTCGCCCTCTACTAAACTCAACCGTCAACATCGATAAGAACGCGTGTGATAATAATATTTTAATACTCGCCTAAATAAGCTTGCAACGTCGGTGTCTTTAATTCTAACTTAATTGTAAGATTAATCAACTAGTCAGTAGGTACCTAGCGTGGTAGCCGCGCGTGAATCGCCGCGGAACCGCGTCCCGTGCGTGTGTGTCGTAGTGTAGTGAGGGTGCGCGATCGCAAGCCAGTGGCCGCAGCAGTCTCTCTCTCCGTGTGACCAGTGCCTGCTGAGAGCGCGCGGGCGCGCTCGCTCCCCGCCGCCTATGCGCCGCACTCGCTCTGCGTAATTGCGTGCGCATCTACCGCCCCTGAATTTTATGGCAGCAATGGCCACCATGGTGAACATGAATAACCTCTTAAACGGCAAGGACTCACGTTGGCTGCAGCTTGAAGTGTGCCGCGAATTTCAAAGGAATAAGTGCTCGCGACCCGACACCGAATGCAAGTTTGCGCATCCCCCGGCTACCGTGGAGGTGCAGAATGGAAGAGTTACCGCCTGCTACGACAGTATTAAGGTGAGTTTTCATATATTTTTTATCATTCATGAGAAGGAATCTGATAGAGTTTACGGCAAATATTTTCAAAAACTTGTGCAGCTGTGATTTTCCGGTCGGACAAGAAACAACCCCTCAAGGCGACATTTCGCCGCCTGTATTCCGCTCGTCGACCTCAATCCCAAGGCTAGCTTGAAGTGACGTCATCCCCGCCGCCGTCGCCGCCGTTCGTCTACTATTGTATGGGAATTGGCATAGCGCTAACATAATGAGCAGGACGATGACTCGGCAGCCTTAACTTGTATATAATATGTATAGAGAACAAGTTAAGGCGTTTTAAGACCTTGGCGTTTTTAAGAGGCGAGCATAACGATAACGATGCATTATCTGTATAACTCAATATCCAGCGCTGTGTAATGTTCGCTAGTTTTGCAATATTCCTCGTTTTCAACTGAACGGCAGGTTAGAATTAAATTGTGTTCGTTAGCAAATTTTATGTCAGAAAACATGAATATTTTACATCGATTTGCACCAAATAAAACGGTTTATCGGTAAGTTTGCTCAGCTATTACGTGCTATAGCGTTATCAACACGGTAGAATGACGTGATAACGGGTAGGTAGGTAGGTATTTCGGGCGAATGGAGGGCGATAAAAATTAAAACTGACATGTAAACACGCACCTCCGCCGCTGCATTGCCTCGGGCCGGAGGGCCTTATCGCGATTATGCCCACCCGTTCGACTCTCCAAATAACACCATTCGTTTATTCAACTAAATATACGTAGCTCGTTATCACTATTTTCCTCGTGAACAAAAATTGCATTAGCGCTCTGAAAATGTAATTCATTATTTTCAATTCAACAAACCGTTTGCTTAACAAATCAAAACATATAAATAGAAGGCGTTTTCTCATTTCTTAATACCTATTTCCCTTCGTATTTTCCTTTGATGCTTGGTTGAATAACGCGATCAAGAGATAAAACGCACTGAGATCGGGAGTGAGCCAATACGCCCGGTAAAGATTTCCACGTCAGCCATCCCGCGTGCGCCATCCAACATGGTCATATTTCTAAACTCTAAATTTACGGGTAGCTAGGATACATCGACGGTGCACTACGTCAATGCACAATGTGGATTACGCCATTATTTTTATATTACATTTGAATGCTACTTTAAATGTCAGACAGTCGGTATGCAGTTGAATTTGATTTAGACTAGGTTGACTTCCTATTTCTGTAACTTTTATATTTTCGTAATCGGTCGTCTCGTCTCGTCTGATAATTGATACTTTGATACCAAATAATTTCTTTCTCCCCATAATTTGTAAAGCAGTTATAGGTATTGGCTTTTTACAAATAAAAACTAGTAGGCTAATTAGTGATCTCAATATAATTAACACGCAACATCAAAGGCTGTTTTTAATTCTAAAAGAAATCCGTATCCTTAAGCATATTACGGCCAGCGTTCTGCAGCGTACATCAAGTTACATGTGTGAGGCTGCAGTAGGTAATTCGCTTAAAGCCTGCCATGATGTTTAGTCCGAGGCTAAACAATGAGCCGTCGTACATTGTGCGGGCTTTGTGCACGCTGGTGGTATCGTGGTATCGCACCGTCGCCTCCACACTGTCTGCACTTCACAATGCTCTCGCTTCAATGCCATTACCTTATTAATCGGTTATCTCGGGGTTTTCTAAGTAGACAAGAATAAAATTCGAGCTGCTTTTCTAACAGAACTAGAAAACGTACTTTGTTATTATTAATTTTGCTCAAAGTTCACTTATTCTGAAGTTACGAGACAGGCATTTATCTTATAAATCATATTTTGACTGACGTTTGGCGTCCTAAGATATCTGTAACTTTTAACGAAATCAATTTTTGAATATTAAAAACGGAAAGTAGGTACTTATATATATGTGCACACATTTCAACCCTAAATAGTTTATATCCGCGCTTAGAGATAAAACCGCACTTGGACCGAGCTGTAGCTCAAGGAAACTTTAAATAATCCCCCGGAGGATACGAAATAGTGCATCGTACGTCGCTCCGGCGCTAATCTGCACGATAAAAAGCATCTCGACGACGGAGAACGCCGCTTATACTGTTGACCGGCGATGGAGCGTCCAGATATTTAACTGGGGGAACGAAAAAGTAAACAACGGCTTTGTGAGGCGCACTAGTGCTGGCTCTTTGAGCAGCCGGCCCGGCGTCCACTGGACCGCCGCTCGCCTAATCGGGTAAGCGAAAACTTCGTTCATTCATCACTGAAACCTGAAACGGTGTTGTTATTCGATTTTCCTCTGATATAATAATATGGTGTTGTGTCTGCTGCGAGAAAGCTAATAAAGCGGTCGAGTGCTAGGTGAGCTCGAGCTATTTTGTTTTGAATATCTGTAGAATGCACACATTGCCCTTTTGGCAGCCATACAAATACCAGTTGTCTGTTTTTATATGATTGTAGAGGAGGAATACAAATGATATTTGTACTTTTGCTTTAATTGACCCCCAAAAGGAGAAGATTTTCAATTCGCTTACTAATCATATCTAGTATGAATATGAACTATTTACATTTATTGGAATGTCACACTACGTCCTTCACTGTTCATATCGGTTAAATGTTAATAATGAATTCCGCCCCAATCAACTCCTAAACTGTAGGATCTGTAAGAATTTGATCAAACAAACCGAATGTTATCCCACAAAAGTTGTCACCGCCTCAGTACGTTCGTAATCGCGGGCTGTTCAAACAAACCTGCGGATCATCCCGAGTCCCGCGCCGCCGCGCCTTTCGCGAAACGTCTCCCGTGATTAAGCCTTCAATTACGCGATATGACGAGGGGGTCATATTTGATTAGGCTACGTGTTGTGTTGATTAAACCGAGCTTATTGCCTTATTCACTTAACCTCACCCACGGCGCTGATATCTACCTGGCGACCGTTGCGTCGCGCGTCGTATTGTCAAACCGGATTCACGAACGTCTCATCGCATCACCTCCGACTCTCAATTTGCTGACATTAAAATGACCATGAAACACTGACCGCGAGCCATGACGTAGGCGTTAGCAGAGGCTCACAACTGTGTATTTTTAGTTTTAGGTAGGTAAATATATAACGTGGTTGCATCAATTTACTTGACAGAACTAGCACTGGTTATGTCATGCATCGATACGTTGACTTCTTGCGAAATTAACTAGACAATGATTTCATCTTTTATCTTAGTCATCAACTTTGTTATGTTTGACTAGGTCATTCTCTTACCAGTTTTTATAATACAATTACATTTTTACTGTAAAATGTCGTGTTGGGATTAGTTTTAATTACAAGTTATTTAACGATTATGCTGAATATCTTCATTAATTACTTACCAAGTTAGCAACCCATTTTCGGAGCTACAAAATAATTTAAAAAAACTTACAAGTAACTCAACGGATTAACACCATTTGTGACTGCGAAGTCTTTGTTTAAATATCCATATCAGAAAACCTACGCACACTGTGAAATACCTGCACGCATAGTAATGTACCTACTTTGTAAAGGGCATCAGTGAAAGTGTGCGTGGGTTTAGGTGGTCTCTGTTCGCACAGTTTGCAGTATAGTTGCCATACGTGGGAGTGATAGATGCACCGGCCGTCGCCACCACGCCGCCACAGCACGCTCAACACTCGAAATAGAAGTACACAACCAACTCGTCCACCCACGCGTTTGCTTTCATCGCACAACTGAATTGTAATCAAACTCACTGCTGAAGACGAAATACTTCCACTTTGAAAACTCAAACGAAATCAACGCAACTTTATATCCCGGTGTAAACGAATTTATGCTACACTCCGATGATTATCACTCCAGGCCTCCAGTTAAACACAAACAAGATATACCTACACAACGCGCAAAGTACGAAATTAGCGACGTAGCTCGCTGATGTCCCTACCCCCAATTCTTGGAAAGTATAATCGCTTCCCACAATCAGTACTCAGTAAACGCACGATATTGTGAAATTTTCCCGGCGACCTATATTTTTATATTTGGAACTCGTTTGAATTGATCTTTCGGCGAATTTACCGATATCCAAAGGGAATTCATTGCCTTTTATAAGCGTTTTTTTTTTTTAAATAAATGGCAAGAATCCTTTGATAAACTCTGATCACCTCAACTCGGCCGTTTCGCAAATGAGCAAAACTACTGCCAACAAATCTGGAGCAAAAGCTATTGCTTTGGGTACTCCTCTGGAGGGGTTTTCAAAACTCGCCCGCCAAGTGTTCCGCTGCTGAACATTTAGAGCATTGGGGGCATTTAAAAGCCGCCAGTAATCTCAACTGGCTAGCGTTGTGCGCCACGCTGGACTTGTTTCATAATAATATGTCGGATAACTTTATGGACTGCTAAACTCCGGACTGTAAACCTAAACAAGCCATATACACCAAATATAGCTTTAACGAATTCCCCAATATTATTTCTTACGAAGCCGATATCCTATTCAGCTCGTAATTATTATCTGCAATGCCAATCATGACGAATATTACCCCGTACAACGTGTAATTAGAAGATAAATCACACTCGGAGATGGTATCATAATGTATGTAATTATAAAGCGAAATAAAATTGTCTCATAATTAACCTAGAAGTTTATTTTGTACACTGATTTATAAACACGGTTACCAATCACGGACTGGAGATTGTTCGTGAACCTTTACGCATTGTAGATAGGTAAATAGACGTGGACGAGATGGCGGGCTCTGTTAGAATAGCAGGCACCGTTACATGATCCATTATAGATATACGTATGTCTGACCGCTCCGTCCTGCCTCTGAGTCCGCATCGCAATGACGAGAAATTAGTTATGGAATGTTTACTGCCTTCGTGGTTCACTTAGAATCTGTAATATGAAAAGGATATATATCTACATATAAACAGAACTTATCAAACGGGTTTTGATAAAGTCATTCATCGTCTGAACGATATTTAGCGCCTAATTGGACATCATCCAGATCTCGATACATTTGAAATGCCATTATCTATCAAATGTTTATTCATTAGACACGACGGCGACTTGACTAGTCAGACAGAAAATCTTAATATGTTAACGTAATAAATCCTTAAATAGCACTGGAGATAATGAACACTAATGAAGACATTTCATTAAGAGTATTTATGGAGCTCAATTTAAGAGCTCTGATGTACGATCCATCGGGCAGGGTTGCGTTTTGCGAGCGAACGTTCATTAAGTTTGTGCAGCAGTGAGCGTTGTGGGCGCACTCGTCGCGTGCTATCGTTTGCATTAGTTTTTAAAAATCACTTAATCTGACCTGGATTGAACGCCAGCATGCTTCAAATAATTGCTGCATAAATTGTCGTTCTCGTTTTATTTGTACCAGGTTTTCGGTAGCTCTCTTCTTCGTGTTGACTATTATATTATTAATGTGCATGTTTACGTATGTAGTATTTTGTTAAGTCTTCCAAATCTTGCCAAGTAGGTAGGTATCTACGTCACAAGATTTTAAAAAAACTTTTTGAGAATTCAAATGTTCGCAGCAAATGGAGCAATCAAAATAGTCCAACCATGCGGAACGTTGTGTTGTGTTAAGACGCGATTGTGTGTGATTCTTTTATGAATACCGGAATCTAGAGTCGTTACGCAGTTATAAATAACAGATTTTAATAACATGTCCAACTTTCTCGTTGCGTGATAAGTGGGGTGTCACGTTCCGTTCGCTCTCAGATTTCGCCACTCGCCGTTCAAATTGCACTCGGTCTGGCGTTCGTGCGCACCTCATGCACTTAGCCAACAACTCGATATTACAACATTAATTGAAAATAAGTCCTACTAGGTACTTCATTATTTCTCTTACACTCTATGCACTTTTACTTCTCAAATGTTTCAACTTTTAACCAGTTTTAAACGCTGAAAATTCTTTCGGCGATGTCTGGTGAATTTGTGCTTTCTAAAAACGTCACTCTCTAAATTTAATCTTTCCATCGAGCGCGGAGCGCGGATGAAAAATACTGTCGTGCCATGTCCATTAGGTAAGGTATATTTTTAGATGTTATTCTCGGCGACATAAACATTCATCCACTTTCAGTTAATATCACTATAAATAATGCTCTGAAATTGTATCTACATAATAGCAGAAATTAACCCTTAATGTTCATTAGTGGAGGTCTTTTCCGGGCATGATTCTACTAGAATGAAGATCGAATGGACTATTCCCACTAGTATTTCCAGAGTCGTCAATAAAAAATACCACGAATCGTTCGCGAATGAGGGGCGGCGCGCGGCGCATTCCTACATGCCGCACATTTCCATCCGATATTGCGCCGCCATTATGCCCTGCTCCTCGGCTCCCTCACCCCGCCGCCCTTTAATTAAACGGTGAGGCCCGAGAGACACGTCTCCAGCACCAACGTGGAAAATCACGTAAATAGCTCTAAAGTTATTTTCTTCGGGTCAGTCCATCCTATTGATATTTAACTAACTTCTTCCTTAATTTAGCATCCACCCTGACTCTTGTAAGCTAATCATTTAGCACTGATAGCAAATACAGAATCACTAAGCTAAATGCTTTATCTCTGTAAAAGAAAAAGAACATAACACGTAAACACAGCTCAGCAGTAATTTTTCGCCCTGGTGTAATGGTAAACAGAATAGGCTCGCAACATTCTTTGTTTCCATGGCTATGGCTAGGTGAAACAATGCGTGTAATTCGACGACATTAACCTCCTTTCTCGACACATCCACGTAATAAAATAAAAGCGGCTCCGACAGGGCTCATAATGACGTCAGAGGCTCCGGAGTCGGGTGTAGGGTGTAATGAGCGCGACTTATCTGCGCTCATTTGCATGCCGAGTATCAGCCTCGACCTTGGCACCTCGCTTGCATCACGATTCACGTACACAACGTGCCGAATTCGACGCCGCGCCGGACGCACAGTTACGTCACCCGCCGCCGCCAGTGCGAGACTATTACGCGATAGCGAAAGTCTAGTCAGGCCCTTTACGGCAATATTGAACAACTCTAGTTTACAGTATCGGACAATCAGTACGATCATGTGGTCCCCCAGTCGCCCTATAAGGAGACTATTTGCTAAGTTGGTCTAGCCATATAAAAATACTTGTGCCAATAAATTACGCCTCCGCTACGAGGTTTCTGGATCGCATTCGACAAGTTACCATCTTAAATCATACACGAATGACAGTAAACAGCTTTCCGCTGTTTATTTTGATTACTTTTGGTGCCACACATGCTGAAACTTTTGCTACATATTTTTTCCGTTTCCGAATTTTTAAGGAAAACATGTTTCTTTCATATCAGATATATTTAAATTTTGTATCCGTTAATTTTATCCATATAAAATAACTACTGATAAATGCCAATGTATGTACTCTTTAATCTTTGCCCTTTCCTCTTGATTGAACAACCAAATTGGACACTAACGACAAAATATGAAAGTATGTCCCCATAAGATTGGCTCGCCGTACTAAGTGATTGGTCACGAATCGGCGAAACCATTCGATACATAGCCGCGACCAGAACAGTGAATCGCATCAGGCATCTCTTTCCTGAATACTTGCCTTTACCGCGATGGTATTGGTTACCAACAAATACAACAAAGTCAAGAAACCTTTCAATTAATCATCACGATGTCGTGATGAGTTGGTAATTGCTATTGCTTACTTAATGTTCATGTAGCTTATGGTATGTTTGGCTACTTTTATGGAGTTTTCGACTTTTTCCTACAATCCATCTCTCCCTACAGTTGACGATAAATCTGAGTGTCTGGGGGCTTAACACTGTCGGAGCAGATCGTTATCCATACTTAGGTCGCTACTCACCGTTTCGCTGAATAACTTAGATCGACAGGCAATCGCTTCGCAAAAGTGCATTTTCAGCCAGAGGCGAGGCGCGGGCTCGATGTGCCACGCTTTAGCCCCGACGACGCTTTACATGACAATTGCGATGTCCCCTGGGCGAGCGTCGTCGTCGCGACTCTCAGATGCTCACAGTGGCGTCGCTATCTCGACGTTTCACTACCTTGTGCAATATCGAATGTTTTATTAAAAATTAACCCTGTTTTTGTACGTGTGTACATGTAAACCCTCGTGGACGTAGTAGCTATGTATGAAGAGAAAGTATGTTCGAGTATAGTATAAATTTTTTGCTCACGAGTCAGTGAAAGGTGTGAAAGTCGAGTCGGGAGCAAGAGAATTACACGTGACGATAAATGTTACATAATTCGGGGGAACTGTGTCGAAGTGCACTTCGTCAGCCCGTTCCCGACGGTCAATAAAAGAGAAGAAGACGGGGAGTTCGGGGATGTTCTTTCACGACTACGTTTGCATAATTGAATACGTTCACTAGTCGCGTCACGCGCGCCTCCATCCAACTTAGCATCCTTAATTGGCCTACGTATTATTTGCCAATTAAAGTGAATTCTCATCGCAGACGTGACACGAAACCTGTATGGATTTCACAGGAAAGAGGATTGTCGGCTTAGGAACTCCCCCTTAATTATTATAGGTACGCAAATAAGCCCTCCTACAATTTCTAGTAATTAATTATAATGAATGCATTGCCAAATCATGTCCGGTCGGATTGTATATTGTACCATACGGTGACGTGCTTCTCGTAAATAGATTCACTCGCCGCGACATAAACAAAGCCTATGTTAATGAATGACACACCGTCTATAAATAATTACAAATCCAAATGACTCATAATCTGGCCATTTAGAATATGTGTCCGCTTTATACCTAAAAGAATAAAAAACTTTCTACAAGTGCAGTGACATTATTGGTTGAGAGTTGCGAAACCTGATTGACAAGTTTTGAGATATAGAGGATGTAGAGCGCGCATCATCTGCACTTCAAACCGCCATACTTGATTGCAATGTGGTTGCTAAGGACGCAAGATTGGATAATTCCGTTACTAAGTTATATATGGATTAAGATATCGTGGTAAAATCTAAAGCAACTTTTATGATTCATATTAAATTGGAACTTTGAAACGTGAAGCAACCGCGAGACGTTTACACACAGAATCTGGGGCCCAAGTCTGCTATTTTTATAAATTCGTCATTCCAACACGATCCTATTGTCATTTTGCTAAAAGTTTGTAATCTGCTAAATTCATAATGGTCGATCATTGGTTGATCATTGTATTCCACAAACACGAGATTCGTAACGAATTAAAAGCAATGACTGTACAATGACGTTCTAATCGTAGGTCACTGATCAAAGGAACTGTCACAATTTTAGCAGATTACCGCCTAAGTCAGTCATTCATTTGTCATTATGTACGAGATTACCAATAGATGCCATTTCTTTCAATGGAGTGTCAGTGGCTGACCAATAGGAAGTCATAATTATGCCAATATATTAGTAGATTATCAAACTTGTCAAAATCAACAATTATGAAATCAATGATAGACCATTCTGACACTATTGTAATAGCAGACTTGAGGCCCTGGCAAGTAGCGTATTCAATTAGAATTGGATAATCGCTACTGGCTAGAAGCAGTCAGTAGTAAACAAGTCGATCGTTATTTTTAACAAATATTTAAATTGAACACACATAACCACACAGCTTCAAGTAATTTAAAGAACACACGGTGATTGTTTAGATCCTCCGATCCAGGAAAGGAAAAACGCATTATAGGAACATAAATCACCAGCAGTTCTTTGCGAATGACGCAGATTGTAATGGTAGTTAGTTTACATCTCTCGGCGCACACGTTACACAACTTCACAATATTTTTACCAGACGAAGAGTTGGGATTCAAGGCCAGCGCGTCGTAGGAATCGAGTTCCTGATCCGTCCGGGATGCCTCTCGCTCGCTCCCGCCTGGCCGCCTGGAATGCGTGCAAAATAAACAAGTCTAACCGGTTTCGTTTCGCATCGTGCGCTTTGCCCACTCCAAGCCAGACGCAGTCTTTTCTCTAATCCCATATTTAACAACTTGTGTATTCACAAAGAACTTTATATTATGTACATTTACAAATCGATGCAATGACCAGCCGTGTGAGAGAAGTCGGATTAGCGCCTGTACCAACTTATTACACGTATGCACACAGTCGTACTCGGCGAACTGTCGGTTTTACCATTGAAACGCGCTCTAGATTTGCTCTATTTTCATTTTAATTAGTTATGATGGCGGGATTTAGATCATGATGTTCCTCGTTTATTTATTCCAATTCGTAATTCCAAGTTAATGCTTGTAGATTTAAACATTCATTCCATAGCATAGAATTTTTCACTGTGTAAAATCTACGCCATGTATTTCATTTAACTATCGACCGAACTATTATTAGACCTGAAAATCGATGCATCGCCTTCGCCCTTCAAATGCCGTGCAATGGCATAACCATTTAATGCGTTTTATTTGACATGATTGAACTTGGTGCTAGGGTCATGTCCAAAAGTGTAATCTTTAAAACTGCTTAAATAATCATCTTTTTATGTTAATTGAGGTGGGCGCAAAATGTTTTCTTTTTCCATTCTCCCAAATAATAAGCATCAGATCTCCGAAAAATAGAAGTCCTTACGAGTCGTTTGTTCTGCAGCTTCTTTATGGTACATGAACTATGTCATTATTTATGGTGCAAAAAGCAGGACGTAGAGCATCGGACAATGTGTTACCGTTCACGGCGACCGGCGACCGATAGACGACAACGCCCATATATCTCCCGACGGCTCGTGATGTATTGCCGCCGATCACACCTCACTACAAACTCACTAGCCACGACACATTATACCCCCACATTATCTATAATAAATGTCACGTACTACGCAGACCAGCAGTAAAAACTGTTCAAAAGAAACTAATCGCTTTGGTCGGCTTTTTTAACATAACCACATGAACGCTATATCGTATTTACAATTTCCTGCAAAATATCTGCTATCGTCCATTGATCGTTCGTTCCAACATCGTGTTTCCGGAAAACATAAACTAGATAAACTGCTGGACGTGAAACGTAGTTTGAGGATTTACTTTGAATCGTTTGATTAAATCGTGTTACACGAGGAAGTCGTTGATGAAGCACCCGAAATAATGTGACAAGTGTCGTTTTTACGATGCTGTTTACATTCCGTGGCGTTGTCGTGTTACGTCGTGAGATGCCCCACTCAATTAGCGCGAGGCGAGGATGAGTGCCGCCTGACAGTCGCGCCCGCTCCACCATTCTTGTTAAGTGGTGAGCATTCATTATTTAGCAACACTTCTACTACAGTTTTTCACCTTTTATGAACTGAAGTTCTGTTTCCGAACGCTGGCCGAGTCACGGAAGCTTTCTTGAGTGTTATTGAAATTTGAGGATCATGCTTTTAACTGTTTTCAAGCATCTACTTTGAGAGATACCTAATCAAGTTATATAAATACACTCGAGAGCAATGAATCCGGGTCACTTAAAGAATGTTAAAAATCTCGGAAACTAAAAATGATAGGTTAATGCAATAAATTGTATTTAATAGACAATGTAATACTCCTTAAATGAAAGTAAAAAAAATATGAGTCACCATACATTTTATTAACACAAAATTACATAAAGAAAAAAACTACTGATCTCTCCTTAAAACAAAAATAGGAAACATGAAATTATTGAACTTTATTACGATTTTCTTGAATTTTAATACTTCGTATTGCCTCCTCGTGCTTCCATTACTGCATTTACGCGGTTTGGCATGCTGTACACCAAGTTCCTTATACGATTTTGGGGAATATTCTCCCATTCCTCTGTGAGAGCAATTTTGAGCTCACGAAGCGTGATTGGGGGAGGGTTTCGTTGTTTTACGCATCTGCCTAGCTCGTCCCAAGCATGCTCGATCGGGTTGATATCCGGGCTGCGCGCTGGCCACTCCATACGAGTAATGTTCATCTCTTGAAGGTAGTCATTCACAATCCTACCTGTATGAGGTCGGGCATTGTCATGCATAAATATAGCATCCTCACCTAAATTGACCATAAATGGACCAACGTGATCATTGAGGATTTCTTCCACATATCTTTCGCTAGTTAAAGAGCCGTTTTCTATGATCACCAGCTCTGTGCGACTTTCAGAAGAAATTCCGGCCCACACAAGTACAGACCCACCACCGTAGGCTACTTTTTCTTCGATGCATGCTTGCTTGAATCTTTCCCCTGGTCTTCGATACACTCTGTGTCTTCCATCGTGCTTGTAGAGCATAAATTTTGATTCGTCGGAGAACATAACTTTTGACCAATCTTCAATACTCCAATTTACGTGGCTCTGGGCATATCTTAGTCTTGAAATACGATGCCCACGCTCCAGTTTAGGGCCGTTTGCAGGTCTAAGGGGTTTTAAGTTAGATTCAGCAAGCCGACGTCTTACTGTCCATGCACTTGGGTTACTTCCTCCGAGGCGTCGAAACTGATTTGTGAGTTCAGTTCCTGTAAGAAAGCGATTTCGAAGCATGGTGTTCACCAAGTATCGGTCTTCTCGTGCTGTGGTACACCTGGTTCTGCCCGTTCCTGGTCTGCGTAGGTTAGAACCAGTTTCTTCGTAACGTCGGAGAACTCTTTGTACTGTTGACAGCGACACACCGACAGTCCTGGCTGTATCGCGCTGACTCCGGCCGGTTTCCAGCATTGTAAGTATTCTGGTGCATTCTTCAGGCGTAAGCGACATAATTTCAGCTTGAATAATGAATATAGAGCACTATCAACATGGTTTATGTACCCACATAAATGACAGATTACAAACAAAAGCAAAACCAAATGCTGTAATTTCGTAGTTCCATCTTCGAAAGTGGCCCTTTTTCAAATTTGATTTTTTTATGATATAACTTTACAATAACTAAGAAGTTTTAATACCTTCATTTAAGGAGTATTACATTGTCTATTAAATACAATTTATTGCATTAACCTAGCATTTTTAGTTTCCGAGATTTTTAGGATTCTTTAAGTGACCCGGATTCATTGCTCTCGAGTGTACTTAGCCGTAGGCGCGTAGCTAACTTTTTGCATTGAACATTTTGAATTCTACTTAATTACAAATGAAACCAGTTTAATGACATCGCGATCGTTTCGCAATCTCGATATTAAAATCTGGGCCCTGGCCGGATCGCGTGCTATTGATCATTATTGTCTTTCACGGTTCTTGTGGAATTAATAGCTCTTTCGATTGTTCTACCTTTTCCATTCAGCAGTTTTTGGCGAGTCATTATTGCCGATAAATATGTGTGTAGTTATTGGTCGTGGCTAAGTACCTAATAGCAGCCGCACGTGTCGATCCATCAGGTTAAGCTATGCTTGCCGGGGTTGGTCCGTGGATGGGTGACCATATTTACATGCCGAGACTCCTCCGTGCCCTGTCATTCGTGGATCTTTGACAATCGTTACGACAACCGATACCAAGGGGTATCCTATTACCCAGTTACTGAGTTGTCGAGGTCAGATAGGCAGTCGCTCCATGTAAAATACTGGTATTCAGCTGCAACCGGTAAGACTGGAAGTCGACCCCAACATAGTAACTAGTAATAGTTGGGAAAAGGCTAGGCTAGGCAGATTGAATTGGTTCATTGCCCTGTCTGATGTCTGATCATTTTCGTTGCGAATGTTTTTCTTTATATTCATCGACAAAACAATGAAATTGATTAAAGTGATTTGATTTCATTGATTTCAAAGTTCAAAGTTTTGTATTTTGAGTTTAAGTAAATATTTTTTCTCAAAAAAACTCAAAACTCAAAGCATTTATTTCAATTAAACCCTTTACAGGCACTTTTGAATTGTCAAAGACATTCCAAAACGTAGATCTCTATGGAGAAGAACGGGCAAGAAACTCCAAGGACACTCTTTTAAATATAGAAATTACAAAATCCTGGGTACATTACTCTTGTTGATTCTATATGTGAGCACAATGTAAAAAAAAATATATATAAATCAAAAACGATTAAAAATAAGCCCTGGCAGATAAGAGATGACCAGTCTCAACTGACGGCGCCCGTTCACGAACATGACGCGTGGATCAGCACCATCCAGCTCAACCATTGTTCCAGTGTTCTTCTCAATCAATCATTACAATTTATTCGGAGACCAAAAGTGTTCCATTTTATAAAACTGATCAACTCCTTTACTTACATACTTCGGAGTTAAATTCACTCACAAACATCGTAATTAAAAATAATTCCACAGGTCGGGGTAATTTATCAATTATTCAGCGCCCCAAGTTTGCACACAATTAACTCGATGAGATTTTTTTAAGTACAAAGCGAGTGTTTCACCGTCGGAATTATCGCGGCACAGTTGAGCTGAGTTTTTGTCGGCAGGTTCGTTAGTCGCGAGGTGACGCCGCTACAGTACGTCCTCGTGCTGAAGTGCGCTCCTCCAACTCTTTAACTACCTACATGAAGGACACTTCACGGTGCACTCTCCTATTATAAACTGCGCTTTTAATGGTTAGCGCCGATTTTAATTATTTTCGCCATTTTTGGCTCACTTCGTTCGTACCTATCTGGAAAAGAGCTAAAATATAGTACACGTGTAACAGAAGTTTTTGTAACAGCGAGGTTTACAATTTCAAGTCTAATTCTGTTTGCAAATTTCGGATGTACTGTAGTGTTTGCAAACTTACTTGTGTCAGTGAATTCATAACTTTTGCTTATATTAAAGTAATCCTATCCAAGAAAATGAAACACTTAGGCCGGAATTACGGGACGAGTGCTCTTCAACAAAAGAGGACTGGCAGGACCTAGCTCTGATCTCTAACGAAGACGTTCAAAGGATTTGTCGGACTTTAACGTAACCATCAACGCTTGGATTTACACGGAATGAAACACTACACAGAATGTTACAGCATTCACACACACAAATACACTCATTCCGTTATCGCACTAAACTCATATTCAGACGATAATCCCGTTAGTTTGCAATAGGCTGACCGCGTCGGATGCAGCACCAACAAAATCTATTAAGTGCGCTAGCTCACTCCAGCTCGGCGTGCGATAATGCAAGCGTTGTAGCGTTTACCGCGACTCGCGACTAAACGTTCGCGTGTGTTCCACGACCGCGGATTACCACACGCACAATATCCACCAAATTGGATAATACACTTAAAATACAATCGCGCTATGAACGCGCTGTAATCTAGTGACGCGGCTGCCGATGAGCATATTAATTTGTCGCGGGAATAGGATTAGCGGGCGCCAGAGGGGAGAACGGCGCGGGGCCGTGATGCGATCACAGGCTTACTGTGCTGATCCAAAGTACTGACGCTCTTAAAATTACCGCCTCTTGTATTTTGATAGGTAATTGTCTGGTCCCAACAACGTAGTTACAACTCTGTAACAGGCTGAGCTACATGCACAATTTGTACACGAGCTCAAATATCTGCTCTGATTCAAATATTAACATTTCAGATTTATTGTTGTTTCATTCAAGAACGAAAATAAAAAACAAAGAATGAAGATATCCCTAGGCTAGCGAGGCTATCATCGGCTTGGCTAGTTTAAACGCTTTTTGCGAGTTGGATGGACAAAACTGTGGGAGCTACTTTGGAACGGCAATATTTCTTAGTTTGACAGCGGGATCGCGGCGGTGAGGTGTTGTGCGCCTCCGCCGTGCCGCCGGCTTCGTCTTGCAACTTTTCAAAGCGTCGCGCCGGAGTGTTTCGCCTTGCCAAAAGTTTTAAACTGTACACTTTGTGTTCTTTATTGTCTTCGCGGGGCTCGTCTATCTGCGTAAAATTTAAACATCTACTTTTCTCAACAAATCGCAGTGTGTAAACTTCATCGCTTTGAAGTTTCCACATAATAAACGTTCAACTGGCATTAAGGACTTACGAATGGTTTCCCAATGGCACGTAACGAACAAACAAACATCTGGTAGTAATCTCCTAGCAACAACAGAGAGACCGTTAAGTCTCTTATGTGCTGTGGACACGCTACTGGTTTTTCAGAAAGCTCCGCCCTTCGTCTGTCCTCTCTTAACGCTCCTCCCTTCGTGTCTTTTGCTGTCCTACTTGTTGAACAGACACGTTGAATGCTTATGAATTTACGACTCGTATGATTCGCTGCTCACCTTTATAGTAACTAAATAATAGAACAGACCTTTTCTAAAGCGTCATTATGTCGCGTTATTTTATAAAGGACATAGGGAGGTATAGTTTGAGGAGGTCACTTCTATTGAGTGAGCAACTTGAAAAGTGTCGTAGGGAAGTCAACAAGGAGTACCCAGGCGCGGTCGCTCAGTACCCGTGTCAGCTTAAATCGAAATTTCGCCGTGGGCCGCGGCGGATAGCGCCAGTTAACTTGTAACTCACTTTTGATGTATCGTTGTTTTTGTAGAGTTGGAAGCCTTGTAAACATCGCAACAGGAAACTTTTGGGTCGCCTGTCCACCATTTCAGATATGTTCGCGAGATTAAAAGACTTCTTTCAAAATTTACTTGAACCGATTGGATAGCTGTCGCGCATTATAAATGGCAGAATTCATACATAGGTAGCTACTTCAAAATTGGCCACAGATTCAGATTACATGCGGTCAGTAGGACTTAATGAATGGCGTCAGATTGTAGAGCGTCATTGTGCAGTACAGTATTATACCAGCGGGGACCGATAATAAAACAATGCTCGACCACGACGGTTTTACGAGCTGATCTCGAGCGTAGATAGTGACGGCAGGGAATAAACAGCGCGTAAAGTCATCTGTGTTTAAACTCACTAACGTTTTCTACGTCTATGCAGAAATCGCTGGCGAAAATGTTTTCTACCAGACTGACATGTCCTCGTTACATGAATGGTTCGAACTCGAATAGATCTGCATTAGAATCGGGCATCGTAGGCATTAATAAAAAGACACGTGCGTTTATGTAGTAACAGATGTAAATAAGGTCACGTCCACATAAATAGTACAAAGGATTCGTAATAGATGACTAATAAGCTGGTTTTAATTACTAATAATCTATTGTTTTGTCGTTTTCATTGTGTGTTCCTTTATTAAATATTTAACGTCTCATTAGTAACTTTGTTTGCCACATACGTTTGGTAAGATTTAGGTCCATAGGGTAGTGTGAAATTTGGGAAAATTATAAAGGTATTTATCCGTCGTGTCTGGTACTTATAATCAGCATATGATCATAGCAATAGACGGGTAAGTGTGCTCGCCAGTCGGCTTCTACGGTTTTATGTAAATGGCCGCCGATAAACCGACCTCCACACGCGCGGCGACGCTCATTTGCATTCATAGGCTCGTAACCCTTCCTCGCTCTTCTACCGCTTATGCAGCCTCATCCGCAGCGCTCCAGCGTAAAACTGCTGCTTTGCCTTTTGCACGATAATTTACGACTCCCATGTAATACGTCCAGGCGATATGAGTTCGGCGTGTAAGTATCTTCCGACCGTGAGGTCGCGGTGTTGCCGTTCGATTTACATATTATATTAAACTCGCCGTCGCCCGAAGTCCCTATTCCTCTTCGCCAACGGCCGTTACGCTCCAACTTTTCTCAATTTTTCCGCCCATAAAGCGCCCGAAACGAAAGTTTCTCCGTCCGCCGCGTGAGGTCGAGTGTAAATACACTTTTTATAATGTACTTAGTCACTCCGTCGCCCCTCAAAAAAGACTCCCATTTAATAAGGACCTTCACTGTGGCTTAATTTTTTTTAATTAACATCAAATACATTTGCTATTTCAGCCAAAAACCATCACGTGTAAATTGAAACTGACGATGTTAACATAATAAAGTCAAACACGGAATTAATTAGACATCGTTTACCACAGTGGATCAGTTACATGTTGAAACATAACTTGTTTAATTTCTGATTAAATTTTGCTTGCATTTCCGCCTGATACGTAATAGGGCTGCCGCTTTTAAACTATTCTGATTTATAAACACAGACTAAACTGAATGAGAAAACTAAATTTTACAAATGTTAGCGTGTAAACAGCTCCGACCGAGTCACCGCGAGCTGCAAGCTATAGTAAACAGTTGCTTGCAGTGGTCGTAGAAGTAGCGTTGGCGTCGTCGTAGGTCGAGCTCGAAACGACCGTTTCATGTCTGACACGCACGTACGTACCTACAGACGTCTGGCGCGCTCGCCTCCCACCTGTGTAAGCAACGAAAGTTACTGACCTTGACTGGAGACCATTCAATAACACGTGCATTGTCTTCCACGCTCAGTTTCATCCATTTTCCTTGAAGTCTTGCAATATTTACATACACAACAATGCCAGACTCGGCGAAAATGCGGCGATTATCGTCTTGTTCTGAAACATACAATAAGGAAAAATCTTAAGTTATTTAGTCTGGAAAGTCTAAATATTTTAATTGTTATACGTTCTGTTCTGTCGACAAACGATGCCAGTAAAAAGTACTCTGATGGAAGCTCGCGTGACACGCAAGCAACCCCCCTTCAGCGGCCCCTCTCGTTAAAACTTTCCCAAATATGACGCACGCTTGCAACCCTTTGTGTCATTTTCCTCGGCCCCCATTACTTCGACGACCACAGTCTTCGACTCAATCTCATTACATCGTTTTATCTGTTAAAGTGTCGCAGTTTTTATTTCTCCTCGATTTCTTACTTCTTTCTCACGAAGTTTCTTTTGTAGCCTGATCCTATGATTTGGTCGTATTAGCGGGTGGATCAAAGAGCCGGCGGGATGCACGGGACGCCGCCGGTTGACTCTGGCCCGATAGCGTCAATCTAACGCTCAATTAGCCGAATGCGATTATCCGATTCGGATCCAGAATCGCGGGCGTCTCCGGCGCGCCTCCCCAAGACAAGCGCGCCAACTTTATTAATTAAGCCGTGTCTTATCTCTTGTTAGCACTCATTCTATTATTTGTCTTTTCACCGCTCATTTCCATAATTTCATCGGCGAGTAATTACTTACCACTAACGCGGAGCATTTCTCATTGTGTTTGCATATTTTGTCGTCGTTTGCATTGTAAACTTCACCTAAATAAAGTTAAACTCAGATGGTGATAAGACCATTAATTTGCAGATCGTTACTAATTATTGAGTAGTTCCGGAGATTGCCGCAACTATCACCTTTCACTGGTTCTTAATTACAAACGTGATGTTTGCTTTCTAACAAGCGCTGACTCGCTCGTCTGTATATAGTTGGACCATTGTTTTCCGCTTCTGTGAGGAATGGCTTTTGTTGTTAAAATGATGCGTCAGTTGAGGACATTGTGGGAGGGCGCGGGTTGTGGGCGAGTGTCCTCTCCCCCGCTGTGTGTTTAATTAGCTTAATTGACATCGCGAGGCGCGGTGTCCAAGCGTTTGTTTGCGATATCACGTTACCGCACGCGCTGGCGCGCCGTCCGCCCCGTCGACGCCGACGTCGCTGTCGCACCACTGAAAGGATTAAATCACAACCACATTTGTCTATTAGAACAATCGTTTCACTTCGTAGAGTGAACCACATACCCCCATAAATCCTTTCTGAACAGAAATTATAAATAATATATACCTAATCTGTATTTGTAAAAACGCGACGTCGGCGTCGGTATCGAATAGGCGCGTGCGGAGCCACCCAAATGCCAAGTCAGCATGGCGACATACGGGGCGTCTAAAATACGTTCTGATTTTGCTCTTCCTCTGCCCATGCGAAAAGGTAAAACTACCACGAAATTTTTCCTTAAATTGCCTGGGAATGAATTGTAGTCCGTACGTGAACTGAGCTTTAATGATCCTTTATAGTGCGCAGTTCCACAATTTTGAATAGTTCCTTCTTATCTGACAGTCCAATAAGTATAGGGCGCATAAAGCTATATTTTTGCTGAACTGCTTGAGTATGTTGTTCGATCATTCATTCAAAATACGTAGGGAGCTTTTGTTGTTATACGAAGGCTAATAGTCTCCCTATAAACTTTTCAGCAGCTTCAGCGATACGCCGTTTTAATTAATATCTCCAGTCGTTTCCATCATAGCTAGTGCGTGTGATTAATCTCGCCGAACAAAGAAGTCCGTTTCCGCGAGCCCTCACACTATCGATCATTCACCTCCTCGAATAAAAATAATAATAAATAATAGGGCCGGCGCCATTGTCCAAACGAGGCGTGCGTGTCAGCGATACTTTCAGCTATTTGATGTATGTAATGTCGACTGACTTCACATTATTGTTCTGGGACTCCAATACTGGATAAACCTACGCCATTCACCCATTTCTTTTGTTAATTATCGTGAGACCCAAGGTCGCTATACTTTCAATGATCAAGCATTCTCATATTTTATAGTTTATCGTGCGGGAGTCTCGTAAGGTATTGAAATATGAAATGTGAGTAAGTGCCCGCTCTACCCAAAGTGCACGATCCGGATTTCTTCAGAAATGTCGCACGTGTTCCCCAAATGAGTAATATTTTCTTTTTTCCTCAAACGGAAATGTCTGTGTGTTTCACCGCCACATAATAAGCTCAATCATTTTAGCTTACTATATATACAGGACAAGTTTGATGGATGATCATAGAAGGGCCGCCCCACCCTGCATGCCACAACATCAACACCACTATAGAACAGCTCACCTCTTTGACACACATCCAACGGCACTCATTCTACTTTATGATACTTCAATGAGACTTAATTCTCGCATAATGAACTCGTACCATGTGATTGTACGTTAATGAAGCTGCTCTTTATAGAGCTTTTGAGCCACACTGTCTCCACTCCCTGCCATGGTTCACGGTAGCCGCACTCTGCACATAAATAACTTTATATGAGCGTTCTAAATCTCATTACGGCCACTGTAATAGCTTCTAAGGCTGCGCTGTCGGCTGTGACGGGAATACAAAGCAACCTGATTTATTTTCTCAAATTAATCTTTGAAGTAACTTGGGTCAATTTCTTAGTTTTGAAAATGCACCCTGTAAACATGCGATTGAAAAGACTAAAACGGCCCTTGTCTGCACCTTCTCGTTAGTATCCGATACGAATTGCAGACTATTTATTACAGTTTCGACTGGACCTACACGTCGTGAGGCGTCTGTTTGCAAAATCGAACGCGCAAAGAAACCCACACCGTGCGCGCCCGATAGCGTAATACCAAAACAAATGGCCTTCTTTGTCGCCTTTTTATTTTAGATACGTGAGTTATGTTGCAAAGACGTCCGTGCGTTATTCAGATGGCTGAAGGTTGTAGCGAGAATGTCCTCTGTTAAATTTATTTATTACCCGTTTAAACTGAACCAAGTGGCCGGGAAAAAATAAGAGCTTCTAGAACGTTGCACTTCGCCTTTATTTTGCAGTCTCGGTCGGCATAGGCCAGCATTGCTTTCAATCGCCGCTCGGTAATTGGTAAGAATCGAGTTCTCTGCAAATACCCTTCAAAGGGAACTGCCCTATCAATGTTAGTGCACTAAGATTTTTCTCTTAAAATTGCACAGATATACAATAATGTATTCCTGCTTAGTCACATAATGTTTTTTACAAATTAAATCATCCCTTTCTTTGAAAATTACGTAGCGCTCGCGCTCTAGGGCGGGTTTATCTGCTACGACACTTGTCTACGACATTTTGCTACGAGTCGTAGCCGTAGCTGTCCCTCTAAACTCCTTGACAGAACATCTGTCTAGCAAATAGTATTCCTTATTGAAATGCAAATTACATTTGATTCTCAATAACCAATACACTTTAACCTCTTTATTACATGTGCTGCAGACAAAAGCTCTTAATTGCAATATAATTTACTGCGATGTATTTACGCATGTTTATCGAGAATAGCTATGATGTTTATTCGATTATTCCATTCAAGAATGTTATGCTATAAATAAATGTTCTAGTTGTAACAAAACATTAAGCTTAAACAAACAAACCGATATTCGTGTTGCGCGTTTCAATTTCGTCGTTGGATTTGATAAACCTGTGAGTATACACCATGCTCTGTTATGCGAATATATTCTCTAATCTCTACGCTATCTGCTGCACTCCCGAACATAGGCACGCGTTATCAGAGTACTGAACGTTACATCAATGTTTGTTTACTTAATATTAATTAAAACGAATATTATTTCCTAGCGACAGAGACACTAAAACAATTTGACATTTTGGTATGTATCTGAACTATAGCTAGGTGCGTATGGACAGTGAATCGCTGAATTCAATTTAGCTTGGCGTGGAGCGTGCAGGGGCATTAGCGGCGTACATCGATCCGTTATCTCTGTTCCCGAACAAAGAGAGATGAAATTTTAATCGGTCGCGTTGTCTGCCATCGCAGAAGTTGTCCGGCACGGTGGCGCCGGGCGAGCTCGTGGCGCTCGTATAGTCGTATTGTAATGAGCGGCCCGCGACCCGCGGCTCCTCCGCTCCTCGCCGCCTGAATAATAAATATATGTATCGGATCAGCGCAGCCAGCCCTCGCAGCTCACCTCCGCGTCCAGCCGCCGCCGAATCGATCACTATCGCCCGCCACTCCGGATTATATTTTATTCACACATTAGTCACCCGCCCGACCTTATCAACAGATAAGCCTATCATAAAAACCAAGCCTCTATTGTAAAGTACACTGTGTAGACAATTTTTAACCAATCTCCTGATAATACTATCTTGACATTGATTATAAACGAGGAGCCTTCCTGCCTTCCTCTTGGCGAAACGTGACTTGCCTAGTCTTAAGACAATTATGAGGAAGGGATAAATTTGTATAATCAGATTCTTCAAAGCGGTCAGTGGACGAGACGAGCCGCGTATTCGTGCTACGGCAATTTTGATGGTTTGAAATTTAATTTATTTAGCAGCTAGTTCTAAATTCCTTTACCAGTTTAATTCAGGAGAACCGCTAACCAGTAACGCTTTGAATACTAAAAAAGTTGTAGGTATGATGATAAAGTTACGAAGAAATTAAATTTTAAATATTATTATTTGCTGCTCCACTGAAGAATATCTTTACCTGCAATAAAAATACATATTTAATGTAAGAAGTTTAAGATTCTTCGTAAAAAGTATGAAACGGAAAGTATTTCCCCGGATTTTAATATCAATTCGGAGAGATCTTCTTTAATAAGTTGTAAAGTTGTGTTGCGAGGGTTCTCGCCGCAAGTTCGATGCTACAGGCACCGGCGACTACCGGCAATCTCGTTAAAATCTACGAGGAAACTCCGCATTGGCGTTTCACGACCATTTATGAAATCACATGCCTCGCCTAATAGTATGTAAGTAGTTACACTTGTACCATAAGCTGTACATAACTCCCGCTAATAGCGATAACAGCGGAACGATGTTGTCATGTTCTGAACTTCTATTGTTGTGATAAACAGAGGGTTTAGCATTGAGAAACCTTCACTTGGACTGAGATTGCCTAACAATATGATTATTCTAACAGAATGGATACTCCAAAATGTCTTGTACCACTCATTAGACAGCTACAAAAATAAGTAACAGAAACTTATGCATTTTTAAGGAACACCTCTTTAACTTTCATTTTTGCTGAATATATTTTGAGTACATTTTTGAACTGGAAAAAAGGGAAAAAATAAACAATATACTAAATCGTAAATTCTTATAAAACTTCTATTAACCAGAAGCTTTTAGCATAAAATTAGACCCAATTTTCCGTAACATTTGCCTAAATTCTTTTTCTAATAGCAATCTGAAGGGTGGAAGGTACGTAGCTGTCCACTTCCACCGCAGGCGGTGTCGTTAAGGGTGTAGTGGCGGTCTGTCCTTATCGCGCGCCACTACGCGAGTAATGACGCCTTCGATCGTGGGCTAATGGCCTCCGCGGGCCCACTTAGATACGCAAATGAGCATCGACAAGTACCGCCAACCAGCCATCGCGATTACGCGTACACATTACACCGAATGATGCTGCGCCGTACCTACATGTGCGTTTCATGTTGCCTTCTGCACACTAACCATAAACAACAAACACATGATAGATTTTCTTTTTCCTTTCAAATAATTTTCCGTATCGTTCTCAATACAGCGACTGTACCTTATACGATGGTCTAATGACGTGCTACACGCGAGTTGTGATCGTTCTCGGAATAATATTAGAACTACTAAAATAAATAAAAACCCTGTCATAAATATCCGATACTGGTCTGGTTGAACGTCATGAATGATTCAGAAGGAATGACAATCGAAAAACTGAATAAGTACAGTCAAATATACTTTACTATTCTGTTTTTTATTAAAAAAATAGATAGTTTAGTAACTTTTATATTGATATTGTAACATTGTTAGGCCTATGTCTAACTATCGAAACAAAAAGTGACATCCAAAAGCCGGTATATTTGAATGGTTGGAAAACTGAGATTTCCCTAAATCGTGTCGTTCACCCGCACGACATTCTCGGTAGCTCACTGGTATAAAAACGTCCTCCGTGCAGAGCTCTCGGTTGACACATGTCCTCCACTGGCTTTATAGAAACCCCCTGTCTAGTGTCCACCGAATCCATGACACATTAAATTCTTATCTAGCGCCTGTACGTACGAACATTTATCCCGTTATAATTGACTGTATTGTACATGTACAATCAGTATTTTGCACTCAGACTCACTGGAACAGCAAGTAAACACGTTCATTTTAATGAACAAAGAGTTCTTGACATTTATTGCTAGTAGCTACAAGGGGCAATGGTTATTGCTTGTGATATTAGTTCGTGAAATGTAACTATTTAATTGTTTAGAGGTTTAGCTGTATATTACTGTTTACTTTCAACAAAACGTCGACGTTTACGTACGTTAAATAAGAATAGCTACCCAAAACGTAACTCGAAAGAGGATATTCGTGTCGTTCACGTCGTTTGTCACGTATAATGTCATATATAAAATTTTATTTCAGTCTAGAACAAGTACAAACCGACGCGCGTCGCCGTCCACTCCTTACTTCAGGACGTTTTGTATTTTTATTAAATGTAGCTTTTCTTTATTGCCTCTATAAGTAGACATGAGCGTATCAACGAGTTGCAACGTTGAATAACGATTTTAAAGTGTTGTAAAGGCAATGTTGGCATGCTAAACATCGGTACATCAGGGGTTAGGTTGCTATACTTCCTACACGATATGATCGAGAGGCTACAAAGGCGAGCGCTGTAATAGCGCACTAGATTAGGATTATTCACGTTTCATAAGCAAGGAGTCCCGTATCGTGGGGTGAGTTATTAAACCTAAAAAGATGTTTGCGGCGCGAGCAACAATGCAGGGGCGCCGCGACGGCGCCCGCCCAGCTGTAAATGGAGTGCGCATTAATACTCAACTATGTAATAAATGTTATTGTTTGTCATAAAGTTTGTTTTATGAAGGTCGGCCGCCCCGGCCCTTGACGCTGTCGGACCTTTAATAAAGTTTAGCTTTCGCTTATACCCTCACTTACAGATTTAGATCCGATTATTTGAATTGTTATTTTACTTCTATTTATATCTCACTAGAAAATCCTGAATTTCAGTCGATCACCGATCACTTCAGATAAACGATATCCTCTTTGCTGCTCGATAAGAGCAGACACAAAATAAAATAATCTTATTTTGATATTTGGAGTAGATACCCGGTGCCTCGCGACGTCGCGAGATCGCTGAGTCATTGCAAAAGTTGCGCTTAGCTTTGCAGCAATATTTTCTGCTTCGACCTTTCCGTACTCGGGTCGGAGACTGAGATATAATTTGCGGTGTAGACGAATTATTGTTTCATACTTTTGAATGTGGCTAATGAAGTTTAATAATGTATCTTATACTTAGGTCTCTTCATGATAGGTTTCCATTAACAATTCGTTCTTCATATGAAAGACATTTTTCACAAAGCTAAAAATATTTTAGCATCATGGGCCTTGGCCCTTGCTGAGGTTTTATGTTCCACCTCTTTTACTTTCAAAAAAGGCAACGTCGATACTTGGAACTTTGACCTCGTTCGTGATAAATTATGAAGTTTTCGTCGATTACGCGGCAGAGCGATGCGATGTAGAGATAGCGGCGTCGACGTCGGCTGCGGAGCGACGACACGAACAGCCCTGACTTATTTGTATGTAGCGCGCCTCCGCTGTGGGGGGCGCTTCAAGACGTTCAGCGCAATTTTTCAACGCTTCGGCTTCGTGTTCGGCAAGCCGATGGCACTCGCCGCAGTGCCCCCCGCCCCCCGCGCGCGAGCCACACCTGCTCCGGCGCTGAACTGCTGCAACTTTAATCCCCCAATCCGCCACCGCACGACCGCACACCGGCGCGACGCTATATTTCAATTAATTCGACCATCCATTCCCGACGTGCAACTACGCGCCGCTTTACCTCATAACCCCCGCCAGGACGTCGCTTCCAGTCTAATACGTCAAGGGAGCGACTACTTGATGTCGCGCTGCACTGTTCGCGACTAGATTCGTGTAGTCAGCCAGTCGCTAGTCGCTGTCGAGTCCCTCTTACGATCCCACTGAATCACCGACAAACTCCGTCACGTTTTCAGCGATAAATCTTGATTCACAAGAACAATTTTCGCCTGTAGTGACGATTTAACTTTTAAAGCCCAATTAATTGCAAGTTTTGTTTTGCATATTAATGGGTCGTTCCAGTGGAGCCGCGTCGGCGGCCGGCATTAAGTATCGTCGGGTGCACATGGAGCGGAATAATCGCCAGTCTCGACTTCATTTGTCCCAGCCGTGTTGTTCGTGTTGATTTAATTTTAAAGAATACTTTTAGTTTGCATTTACAATTTAAAGACAAACTACCACATGTTCACTATCTACGAAGCTTTATAAAACGAAGCACGACAAGATAGTAAGTTACTTCTTATTCTTATTGCCAAGTCAGAAGCCGGCGCGCCTCGCCGCACGTGTTGGTCATACCGCTGAATCAACTGAACCCGACTCTCCGCCGCAACTGAATGTACTTAATTTGATTTCGATTGTATTAAACCCCACTTCGGCTCCAATTAATGACCCGAAAGGGCTCTTAATAATAACGACCTTTCATAGACTTTAGTGTCACATTTGGAAATCAAGTATCATCATAATTTATATCCTACATTTACGTGAAACGTTATTTCGTGTTTAAATACAGTATTTTTTCTCAATTAGTTTTCTAATTAATTTCGTCAGGGTAGCGTAAGGATCGGGCCGTCAGAAAGTTCACATGGGGCTTGTACGTTTGGCAAAAACCACAAACAACTTTACAGTGACGTTACAATGTAGAGACAACAGGCGGCATAGAGGCACAAAGTAATTAGATAGCTGTTGTATTGTTCGCTTGTTCAGCGCTTTTCCAATGAACGGTCGTCGTTCGGTCTCGTGTTTAATTGCGAGCCGCACCGTAACGGACAGCGGCCCGTTTTTGTCCGGCCCGAATGAGATGAACCGCGCATCCTTTAATGAGTCGCTCCCCGCACGGCCCGAATTCTGTAGGTACCCCTCCGGACATCTACATTTCATGCACTCTTAAACTTTTCACTTTGTTTTTTTACATTTGTAAATTTTGACGTTCAAAAGTGCCTTGTAAGGGCCTATTTGAATTATGATTATTGATAAGATCCAAAAATCCGGTTCAAGTTCCCAAAAAAATCCTCAATCGGGATTGCTCCTAAGTTAAATAGTTTAGTTAGCTTGATAATAAAAGCGGTTTTTGTCCTACGGCGTAAAATATACCTTAAAGAGTCAAGACGAACTTAGTCATATCCTATTAGGACGATTTCTTGTTGCAGTCAATCTCATACTGATGGAGGAGCGATAAACAGTTAGTTTAGAGACTAATTGTTTAATAAACACTAAACTGTTGTCTCCATGTATATTTTGACATTATAAAGTTCGCTAATTTGCAGCAACATTACCCTTTGGTCGAATTAGATCGAATCAACTTATTTGTGGATCAACTTAAAGTTAGTCGTCTCCAATCTATGTGCGGGGCGGCGCCGTTCTGGCCCGCATTCGGCACCGCGTAAATAATTCACACGTTCAGGAACGAGTTTGCCGACTCGGATTCCGCATGTAATTCCACATTTTCACGCCTAAAGGTTTCCAAGCACGCATTAAAGTTTTTGTCCGACCCACCGTGCCTATTCACGATTAATTTTCCGAATTCTATTCCCTAACTTATTTATTGAGAGGGCGTGGACGTTTCGTAAATACTTTACTTAATTGACACCCGAAGCTCTCGAACTCTGCGTTAACCCTATAAATTATTCATTTGCAGTAGTGTAGATGACAATAACTGTATTATTTCGTCTCTGGTATAATTATAATGATCTTGTTACGCTCAGTGGGGGTATCAGATCTTGTTAACATATGTTAGTGACTAGAATATCTGAGCGCGTAGGTTTAATTAATTACCGCGTGTCATTAATAAGGAGGAAGGCGGCGTGTGGTGTAATGTTAGCTGGGGTGTGTGTAATGTAAGGCGACACCGCGGTAGGTACCTGATCCGCGCCGGAATAAGCGGCGCCGACGCCACGCATGTAGCTGCCGCAGTGCCACCGCGACACCGACGTCACGTCACGCACTCATTTGTCTCACATGTCTACCACAACGGTGACTTTTATGTCAATTAACCTTGTAGCTATAGATTTGCGAATACAATATTGTAAAGAAATTTGGATCTATTTCCTGAAAGATTGAATTTCAAGAAATCCAAATCCGTGAAAAGGCCACAAACTTTACCACAATATTAAAACACGATTAAATCATAAATCATAGCCAAACTTGACTATTTTCTAGCAAAATTAAACTTTAACGTGACGTCATCGTCTATAACCTTTTTAACAAAGTATCATCGATCTGGTGCACTTGGAAGCTTTCCATTAGGTGTCAAACAGTCGACTTCAGTCAGTTCTTGTTTGTCACCGGCGCCTGTCGCGCGTTCGCCTGCCTTACCCTCTCTACACAATATAAATGGTGTTACAGTGAAAAATCGTCTCCATCGCGACGTGGAGCGGCATCAGCCGAGCACTTTTCCTAGGTAAACCGTTGTAGGCCGTAACAAAGAGGCGTAGTTCCGAAACAATCAAATTAATTTTCTCCGTTGTTGTTTAATTAGCGCGCCGACTCTGGCGCGGCGGGCGGCCGATGTTTATCATCGGATACAATCGCACCACCCCCCCCCCCCCCCGCGCCTCTCAACCAAACCCATTATTATCAAAGTCAAGACTGTACACCCAAGTTACTTTGGTTCGTCACTCCTGCTGCCATTGTTATTATTAGCGACATTGTTTAGCCTAATTGACTTTGGCGTATACAAATCGCCTGATCCTACTAATTGTGTAATCTTTTTGTTTCAGGTAATCTTATTAGAATGCTGTGATATAATTTTATGGAGGAAAATGTCTGTATCCAGTAAAACGTACGTATGTATGTATATAATGTAATACCGTCAACAGGGTAGATAAAGCGTGGGGGGATACTGTTATCGGGGGGTGGAAAATATGAAACAGAATAGTTTGTGTGAAGCCTCACCGAGTTAATCTGAAGCCATATTTAATTAAATTGTGAGGATAGGTGGACGTCGCCGCTGTCCATTCCGTTGACTACAACCTTTCAGTGCGGACTTGTGTACTCACGCATACCCAACGCTATATTAGTTTCCTCATTAGGTGAGCATTTGGTTCTATATATTTTATTGTTGCTTTTATTTACCGTGTGACGTGTTACTTAATGAAGGCGGATGTAATGATCATTTGCTATTCAAACTATTATTTTATAATGCGGGGCCCCCTGTGTAAATCACATCCCTACATAATTCGTCAAGTGTTATATTCAATTCGTCTTTAAAAATTTATTCGGGAAATGTTTTTGTCTCCTAATATAATTGAAAAGCGAAAAATTTTTACTAATTGGCCACTCGATATAAATTCCGACGTTAACGTGTACGCGGAGTTAATAAGAAAAACCTCGTGTCGGTTTGCACGTTGACTCGGAGTCGGGCTGCAGCGGCATCTAATCTAATTATCCAGCACGCTCTTCAAAAAACTTCAAGGAGCGAGTGCAAGCTGTTTGCTCCATTCTTTTTCTCTCCATTTTCTCGCCGACTGACGCACCTTTAAGTAGATAATGGTTTTTGACGATTCAATTATAAGATCCCACCATAACTCGATACGTAGATACGTACCTACTTACATTGAACGAATTATACTTAATTCGCCCCAGCGGTAAGGGATTATTTTCAACGGCTGACCCGCGCCGACCTGACCCCATCCTCTGACCTCGGCGCGATGATCTGCACCCTTCATTCGACTAACCTGTTTTACGAGATTAGCGCGATAAACACTTTACCTAGTGGAATATTAAATGAACTTCCCCTGAAGTATACAAAGCTATTTTGTGAAATTATTACAGCGCCCTCGTAACAAAGTAAAAGGTAGAACCGCGCGAGAACACGTATTACCGACATAGCAAGACAGTTTCCGCATTCAGAAATTAACTCCTAAGTATTACGTATCCAACTGTGTATTTTATGTAAAGAGAAGTAGGTATCATTAAGTAGTTTATATTACGCTACTTTTTACAACAATGTCAGTATTTTTTTTAAACTGCCATTTTCTTGAAATTTCATTATTTCTCTAACCATAACGCAAGTACGATATTAACTGCTCTCATAAATTCCTATCCTAAAGCGCTCATAAAAACAAACGCCTACCCGAAGCTCCGTAATTGGAAAAAGGATTTAATCAAATTGGAAAATACGGTGCAGCGCTACTTAATATTAGCGCGGAATCGTGAGCGTATGAAGTAACATACGGCTAGTGTATTTCGTCGACGGACTAAACGGCTGAGCTCCGAGGCTCGTATTTGTAACACGGCGGGTTATTAATAGCCGCGATAGCGAGGTGGCCCGCGGCAGAGCACGATATTTGGGAAATCCGGATTTGCATAGGATAATGGGGAGCGCCGGTGCAGCGCAATGTGTGCGACGCCTTGCACTCTACCTGCCACGGACGCCGGTTGACTCGCTGCATACGTAACGACACGTCAACCCCATGTGGGTTTTAAACTAACTCCTCCATGAATGAGTTTGTGCTATATTGTGCAACGTGATGAAATTAAGTTTAAAAATTATAATAAACAGGTCGATTTGTCATCTTATTAACTCGTTCACTGTTACTTATTCTTAACAATCGTTTTGCAGTTTTGTTTACGAGTTAATAACTAATGTCTCTAGGTACTTGTCCTTAGAAAATGATCTGCAGGCGGCTTTATTTGTGGATGAAAAGGCGATGGACATGTTAACAAATCACGATAACACAGGATTTATTTCGAAGAAGAAAGTAATGTTAAGAAAAATTTAAATCAGTGCGTTAATTCTCAAAAATTTGGAAAAGTTCCCGTCAAGTATTCTGTAATCGCAATGCAGCACGAGCAATCAGGGTGTTTGTCTGAAAACAGCCATTAATGCGGCAAAAATAGGAACAAAACTATGATAATTGGCGAGGGGTGTAGCGGCGGTGTGGGGGGCGGGGGCGTCGGTCGCGTGCCTGATGTATGCGCCGCCGCCGCGACGCCCAGACCCGACGGCGCCGCGACGCCGCCCCACAATGCAGATATCGTGCATTCGACTCCATTGCATACCGACGCCCGACAACCGTCCTCACGCCTTCACCCTTTATTGCCGTTTATGACCACGCGAAGCTCGCCCGACATGTAGCAGTCCAACCTGCGCCCACGACACTTAACATCGGAAATCGACCGCCACACAAATCGATCCATGCCGTACAATTTCCAAATCTAAGCGTTGCAGGCCCACATTTGATTGATGACCCACGTAATGACCCAGGAAACTATTTCCTTCGTATTTCCTCCACTCAATAAAACATCGAATATGCTTATTTATGTGTCGGTGTCACTTTATTTGTAGTTTTGTCAATGCGGCCTGTAGTGCCGACTACACTCCAAAGACCGTCATTTGTCAAGATTATGGCTGTTCGGGGATTGAGATATGAAAAGCGGTTATTGTTTTGAATATTTTCCTTTTACGTATTACATCCAATATTATGTAGACTTACGAAGCCCGATGAATCGATGATACAGGAGTATAGTTACTGTAGTGAATGAATGACTACTATAATCTTCTTTATTTCGTGTGGTTAGTGACTAAACTGGTGTCAGTTTTAAAGCAGCCCATGGGCCTCTGACTTGGCCTCACATGCCGTCGAGAAATATCTCTTAGGGATGGCCGGTTTCCTCACGATGTTTTCCTAGATTTTTTTATGAAGCAAGTGGCAAATTATACAATACGCACATGAATCCGAAAAGTCCGAGGTTGGGTTCGAACTCGAGACCTATGATTTGACAGTCTGACGGTCACACCACTAGGCAATCACTGCCCACTACTATAATAAAACACTTTCAATATTTCAACTTAATCAAATCAAACATCAATTCGCCGCTCAAGAGTTAATTTAACGTAGACCCCATTAGGAAAGTAAGTAAAGTATGTTTTGACCTTTCGGCGGCGGTCATGCGACCTTATAGATGAGTTGGCACAATTAGCACGTACAAAACTCGTCCGTCACGGCTTGGCGCCGAGTGGCAATTACGGTATTTCATCCTCAATAAAAGTGCACTCAGGCGCCGCTAACGTTGGAGAAAGCTCCCCGTCGCCTATAAAGCTAATGTGAACATATAAAGATTTAAATGACGCCTCTGGACGCGAACGCCAGGAAAACCCGGCGACATGGTCACCTCGTATGCCCTAATATTCACTGACGTACAAATATCCCAAGACGACGATATTACAGTACAAAAATTATAAGGGTGTGCGTTAAATACGCACTTGAGAGAGAAAAAACAAATCCACTCTCACATAAATACAAGCGTGTACAAATACACCAAGCAGTTGACATGAATGACCTTCGACGTTTTCAGTAAACAACCTTTTTATACTCTGTATTTCGTGCCCTCCGTTCACAAAAAACTCTTGAACCCTTTCCAAATGGAAACTTATATTGCAAAAACTTTAACAAATAAACTTCAGGAAATACTTTCATCTGACACTTTCGAGAGCCATCATGACTCTACGTTAGTGTCAGTGAAAAGGAAACCATTTTCCAATATTTACCTCATTATGTAGAGGTATAGTCTAAATAACGGCAGTCGTATAGCGTGTGAGCAAACATTTAGGCGATTAATCTGGGAATACTGTGCTATATCGGGGTGCTGGAGGCGGCACATTTATTTTATGTGCCGGCAATGTTACATACGCCATAAAAGTCGTTAGGACGGGCGTTACGTCTCGCCGTCGCGTCTTGCCCGCTTTAATTATACCTAGATAATGCGGCGCCGACTGTGCCTTGCCGCCCCATACCGTGCCGCGCCGCCCGCTCGCAACCTTCGCAACATTAACGTAACACGATGCAATAACACAGTGCCACTCTTCTTAATGTACCCGGCCGTACACAATAATTCCCTATATTACACACATTCGCAGCATAAAAGGGCAATGTAAACGGAACAAAGTTTAGTTTTACACCGTAAATCATTGCGGTTAATAATTCCACTCTGTTTAGAAAATTGATTTATGTCTACATATTTACTGGCTTTTAAGGCTTTAGTAAATGAAATACGCACGGTCTACGCGAACATTGTTTACGAATGAGATACTTGGGAATCACGCGCTTTAGTCTAGACACCTGGATCTTTACACCTTGAAGTTTCAGCTAGATCTAGATAGCATTTATTTTGTTTAAATAGATCAATTTTCCTCATGTTTTTCCTTGTCCTGCATTCGGTTTCATATACGTGTTATGAATCAACTTTTTTATTTGACCTGGTGCGTCATATTAGACTCCTGAAACTGAACTTAGGAAAACTAGCTATTTGCGTCTTGCTTGAGACACCATATAAATATTTTTTCACACCAACAACGGTCTGATTGTTACTTCCTCGCGATGTTATTGTAGTATCTCGCGATGTTATTGTAGTATCTCGTTGTTCTACGCGCTCGTAGCACTCTCGTAGCACTTGCTACGCTTTTCACGAAAACTGATTGTGTTGGTCGTTTCATTGCCGGGAAGCTCTAGCGGAAGGAAAGGTTTTGTTCATTTGGAAATATCTTTATAGTTATTTGTTTCCTTTGGTTTTAAGTGCCAAAAAAAGATTTGTTGAAAAATGTGAGTTTGTTAAAATTAGGCTCGTTTAAAGTGGCATAAACTATAAAGAACAAAGCCTCATAAATATTTGAAAGTAGCAAGTTATATTTCGTGGTTCTTGGACGGTCTCTAGACGAGTGTGTCGCGTCGCGCCACGTTGAAGGTAGGGGTCGGGCACAGGGCACAGATGGAGATTTATCACGCCCGCCGGAGCGGAGACTACAAGTTCGCGCATTAAACGAGTCCGGGACATTAGCCGCCTGCAAGATGCCGCTCGAGATCATAATTAAGTGCCGCCCAATTTATCGGTGCGACCCGAGCCTGAAAACTCCTCTTAAACTTCCCTTATCGTACCTAGTAAAGGCTCTTTATTTTGTAGTTAGTTCGCTCCGCGTTTAACGCCTTTTATCTCTTCTTCGGTTGTGATTTTGTTTACTGCGACATTTCTATAAATAAATACTCCAAACAAAGGATGTGATTGTAAAAAATAACAGTTCTTATTCTTTTCAAAACAATTATTAATAGAATTGATGATTATACGATTATAATGATCAATCCTATTATTAATTTTATCTTTATCTCGCTTTGATGATAAGCTCTTGTGTATCTAGGAGTAAGATCACAACTGTTTATACTAACAACTAATTTGCATTATCCAGGCATTTGAGCCTACATACGAATATTATGTAGATAAAAACAACTACGTCGCCACATGCGAACTACGCATCAAAGACCTGACGTCACACAAAAATCCTGACGTCACACAAATCCTGCATCGCGCAATTTGAATTTACCGCGCGTACGACATATCGTCACCCTCCCCGCTATCTGTCCTATCTAGCAATTGGTATTTTTCCAGGGTAACAGTTTTTCAGTCGGGCGCTACAATCATGGTACTGTCGTTGCGTTAGCTGTGGCTATATTAATTAACTAGCACTTTGCCGCGGGACCCGTTATTTTTCCCGGGATAAAAAGTAGCCTATGTCACCCCCTGAAAACGAAGCTTTCTCTAATGATAAAAGAGTTTTTCAAATCGGTCCAGTAGTTTTGGAGCCTATTCAATACAAACAAACAATCAAATCTTTCCTCTTTATAATATTAGTATAGATTATAACTTTTATTATATTTTGCCCTAAAGCCCTAAGGTCATAAAACTTTTTTCGAAAAGTTATGAACACTTAGGTAATGTCTCTAGATACGTCAGTTTGTGAGATAGGTACAACAGTTAGCGGGGAGGGTGACGATATATAAGACTGTCCGACATCAATAGTTGGGCAGGTGCCCGCCAGACACGACACCCGTCTGGTTGGAGGATCCTCCCTTTTCTAATGAGGATGAGTGAACTTTACACCCTATTCCTCATACTTCGAAAACACCAAATGCAGAATGAATAAATGGAAGTAATTTAAACTTTCAAGCTATTTTTTGATTCTTCGGTAACTCATAATTGCTTTTTCATATTGTGTGTCATATTTGTTCATCATATTTGTTCATCATGTAATCATATTTACCTTTTCAATCATTCAGTTACAATAAAATTTGTTATGATTTACATTCTGTACCGGATGTAGCATTTGTGTTACGACGAATAGTGTAAACAGTAGCCGCATGCGAGTTCAATTGCGAAGACAGTAAACGAACCCGAGTCGCTAACACTAATGTAAACGAGGCATGACATTTGTTGGCATGGCAACGCGTCAACTTCGATCACAGAATGATCGCCTATTTTTTTCTAGGTTCCGTGATTACTTTGTGCTAGTTTTCTCATCGAATAAGTATTCAATTTCCATACAGATAGTGCAATCCACGACGACGCGCCCCACTCCGCGATTACTGTACTGTAAGCTGTACTTTAGTACGGAGCGGAGCGGAGTGGGGCGCGTCGTCGTGGATTGCACTATCCATAGCTATGTTGAAATGTTTTTTTTTATAGCTTTACGCGACATTAATGTTTCAATTAATTATAAACTGTAGAATAATGCCTATAGTCTACAGTTTTAATGAGTGGTAAAGAAGCTAGTGTCGAACGCTTTTAAGTGAATTAATTACCAAATTATAACAATCTGATGAATCTGCCGTTCTAGCTAAAATAATTAACGCAGTGATTGTTAATTATTTTGTTAATAATTAAATTTCCGGCAATTACACATGAATTGCGAGATAATTGTTTCAAAATGTTGAGATTGAGACGTACTTAAATCAATCATTACCAGAACAATTAATCTCATTGCCAAACAATAATACGAGGTGTAAATAAAAGCCTGCCAAAATTAAGCCTTGATTTAAAAACAAAACTACATAGAAATTAATGTGGAAAGCTAAGCTAAACTCGCAAAATAAGCTGCATTGTGGTAACAAAATAGACACTAACTATCGTACACGGAGGTTCTGTGAAAAGAACCTGATATCGTTCAACGTTTTCTATTAACTTCAGTACAAAAGCAGAGAAAATACCGTTACGGAAACGTCCCAGAAACCTTTGTTGTGATACAACTATTGTTGCCTGTAACTATAACAGATAACCGATGTTGAAAGTCAAAAATCTTCTTGTGTTTAACTAGTTCTATTGTGTCGCTCGTATTTTGTAATTAGTTTTAACACGATCTCTGTATCTTTAGAACGTCTAGATGTAGAAGCATCAGATGACCTAATTATCATTGAGAGGTTAGACTGAGACTAGTTTAAGCCTGCTTTTAGGCGGTTACGAAGGCTTAATTTAGCCGTGCGGATCGGACCGGTGAAATCCGGAATCCGGGCGAGTGTTAACCCCCTGAATAAGCAAGAAAGTCAAAGAGAGTACCGGTACTTGGAATCACGCGCTCCGTCTAGCTGCTTAGACTAATTACTGCAGCAGCAGGGTTAAACTGGTTAGTCGGTGCGAGGCGGCGAGCGGGGTAGCTCCGTATCGTCGTGTCGCATCAACTTGTGCCGCTTGGTTCACTAGATTGCACGTGAAACACGTGCACACCGTCCGCTTGTTTACCTACCTTTACTCTGAAAGTCTGAGTCATACGTTACAAATGCTCACTACGTTGCTGTTAAACATAATACACCTGAAATCTATGTTGTTTTCTTTGTCACGAATATGGAAATGGACACAGCAAATGTAAGCATTAGTAAAGTTAAGTTAATTAGACCAGAAATCGGAGGAGGCAGACGGTCGTCTTTAGAAATTGGCACGTTTATCTATTAATAGAACGACAGAAAAAACACATCACCTCCTCTTGTTTACTATTTGACTTCTTTCGGTCAGTATCAGCTCTAGAATATTAGAAAAATACTTTGCTTTGTTCAGTAGTTTCAATTCGGTCGGTGAAATGAAATCTTGAATACCAATAAGAAAAATAATTGTTTTCATCAGTTTTAGTTCTAAAAATACGCGTTCATAATTATGTAATCCGGCGCTTTTTATTAGTTTTGACTCAAAGTCATAGCTCATTCTTGTGGTTCTTTGAAACTGTTTGTAATGTAGATATTACGACTTTCCGTCGGCTAATATCATCTCAAAAACTTGGCAGCGTCGGCAAACTGAAACACAAAACCTCTCAGCGAGCGCTAAAGGCATTCCTCACGAAAGCGTTCACTGACCTAATGTTTTTTCACCCCACGCCACGTTAGTAAAACAGGCAATTTACGCGAGCCTATAAGTAACAAGATTCATTAAGGCTGTTACAAAGTGGCGCGGGCGTTCTTAAAGCGAATGGCCCTCGAGCTTGCAGCGTTCATAATGGCCGTACGAGCCGGCGAGCCGGACGAGGCGCCGCGCGCAATTTAATGAAACACCTGGAGAGGTCGCGCCTACTTCCGTTGCATTAATCTCGCACTCCGTGGTCCCCGCGTCCGGCGCCGACTCCAACACCCGGCCGACACCTACGACGCTACCCTTTACTAAACATTTATTTGCTAATATTTGAATGCAGGATTTTGTTTACAAACCTAACTTTTATGGACAGTATGGAGTCCTAAGCTTCGACATTACCGTTTAAAAGTGGCCAACTAATATTAAAGCCGGGATAAACAAGGAGTGACCGTGCGGCGGGCGCTTGCCGGCGGCAACGGCAAAAGTGGCCGAGATAACTCCGTGCACGAATGCATATTTTAGCGCTAAGCTACGGCACCGCCATGCAAACTTGTTGGGAACTTCACCGGACTGAATAATTCTTACTTTAAGGCTTCTACAAAGTTTTTTTTTTCGCCGAGGGATGACTACTCGACTTATACCTACATGTAACCGTACCTAAGAATTAAATAAGCATGAGTGCTAATTACATTAACTCACTACTTACGGTTAGCTCAAAGTTTATTTAAAAAAAGGTTAAAAGTAAGAAGAAACTTGTATTAAATTAAAAAGAGAGTCGTGTAGCTACAATCCGCCCAAAGTAAATCAGTAAATTAGTTCTTTAGCTCTTGTGAAAACTTAAATAACGAAAAGTTTACTGCTAAATTATCTTTCCAAGAATAACTTTTGGGTGGTTCTAATTTTCAGCACGATGGGATGAGTAGGGGAGCCGTTTTTATAATAACACTACAATGGTTGATAGTTAATTGCCTTTGTTAAACATAGATAGAACTTAATGATACCGACTAGCAGCACTTACAGTTTTGACCTGACAAGAATATCACCTTCAATGCGTGGTAATTCTTTTTTTGGTATTCAAATGAGTAAAATGGATTTAAATTCTAATCAATGTTAATTTGAGATTATTCGAAGTCAATTAAATAGTGACTAATTATTTCGTCTGGTAGGCGTGTTCGATGTTACGTCAACGACACGCGGGCGGCGCCGCCCAGAGGCCGCGGTAAAAAATACTGCGCTCGGCGCCAAGCGTAAACACGCGCCCCTCTCGCATGACGCCTCATTAGCCACTCCCCTGTGCCTCTATAAATCATTTTAAATTCAAATTCTACTTACTTTCAGAATTGACTTTGCTTACCTAATTCCCTTCCCGACCACAAAATTTTGCAAATTAGATTTCACCTTTCCCTCGCTCTGGCTCGTCGAAAAAATTATTTGCGGCATCCGGCGCCGGATCTTAGTCTGCTCGTGATCGTGTTACCTACCTCTATCACTTCGAGCTTATGGACCTTTTAATAACCTCTTCCCTTCAGGACATCCGACCCTGATTCTAAATCTGGCTTCTGTTACATTATACATATTATTCTACTTATTAAACGAACCAAGAAAACCCATAACTTTATGAAAGTCCAAAGATAAAAAAATTGGTGGCAATTTTCTTATGAAAAATGGATGTAAAAGAAAAAGAACTAATAGAAGTACAAGTAAGATACTTTTGCTTAAGTCCACGAAATAATGCTTAGCTTTGTATCAAAAAAATCTAAACGAAAAGGTAAAACCTGTCATCGCATCGTTCTGATTTCAATATAATCTGTCCGCAATAAAGTCAAAAGTGTCAACGTAGAAGTTTAAAACGGCTTGTGAATGTTAAACCTCCAGCAATATGTGTGGGCCACGTGCCGCGTGCGCTTGCTGCCTACTCGATGCAGGAGTTGGCACGTTTCATCGGCCGGTTCTATTTCCGTCTGTCCCCAAATATTTCTGGCACCCACTTACGTGCGTACAAGTGGACTCCGAGCCGTTTCGCGACGGGAGCGTGTCATTCATCGGCTCGTTACCTCATTGTTTTCCTCGTGTGTCGATTTATCCCGACGCGTGTCCGCTCGCCCAATAGTAAAATAGACGAGTCGAGATCGGCTCGTGCGTACGCCTGACCACGCATCGCCGCGCGTCGACGCCGTGTCACCGATACATCAATCGTGATCGAACGTTCTAATCGATTAACGACCGCACGCCTCGTCTGACGGGCGCATTCTTCATGTCCTGTTGGCTGATTGCTGTTTTGATTAAGACATTTGCATTGAACTGCACACTAATACGTACAATGAAACGACTGAATGGTTTTTTGCTTCGTTCTATTGATGTGCCTGACCTTTTCTAAATAACTGTATTACTGCTGTTATAAAAAGTATTGTGAAATGTTGGTATTTGGATTTAAACCTAAGGTGTTTAGATTCCAGTCCTCGGAATAGTCAGTTGGCAAACACACATCACAGTCCCAGCCAATGAGGTCATTCATAACTTCCCTAATGAGCGAGGTCGGCAAACTGAGATTCAGATTATCCACTAATAAACTCTTGATACAGTTTCCGGGCTGGAAAATGGAAGAGGTTGCATTTGGCAGCGGCTGGCGCGATGGAGTAACAAGGTGTGGCGCGTGCCGACTGCCGGCGGACGCCGTTACTTTCGAGGGTTGTTCGTTATACACGTCATAGTTCCCGAGAGCACTCCGCCGCCTTACTGCTCTCACCTTAACGAGACACGAGCGTCTCGCTTCATTGATGTCGTTTTCGCTTTAATCGGGCACCAGTGCCAAGTCACAATGAGGTATACTCATCTCTAAAATCGTGTCGTATGGGTTCGGTACTCATCGACACATTCGGTACATTAATTTCCCCTATAGCGTTGTTTCTTTATCTCCAGGAAGGAAGGCTGTGACGAAACTGACTCTCGGCTAACCCCTTATTGTATTGCAAGTGCGCATTGTTGTGTTATAAAGGACACGGCGAGGGTAGCGCGCTCGGTTTGCTCCTCCACTATCACACAAAAATGTTATTAGTTTTGGGCGGTTATTGCCCACCCTGCGCTCGTTCGACGGTCCCGTTGCCCTTCCCGAACAAATAGGCTTTATTGAAAGTTTTTGTTTAATTTTCGGGGCTTCATATAAACATATCTTGCGTTACGTTACGTCTTATATGCTTATTTGTTCTGTTTTTCTCAATATTGGACAGAGATAACTAGATTTTTTGGGATAAAAAGCTCGCAGTTGGTTTCAAAGCCATTTCACAAACAAAGCTAAAGCGTAAAATAAAAGCTCGTGGATGAACAAAAGGGAGGTTATACGAATAAATGTAGAGGCGTAGTGATCGAAGAGCAATTAATGTGTCGTAATACGTTTGGCGGGCGAGCGTAGCGCGGTCATCCGTCTGAGGCGGCCCGCCATTTGTATCCGTGCGGGGCATCCGTCACGCTAATCGCCGCGCCGATACACCTGCAGCGGCTTGCACTCGCAATACTCGCATAAATAATACCAGCATTATACGTATTGATAGCCCTCCAATTTAGTCACTACACATCACACATCACACATCAGAGTCAATAGAATACATTAATCATTTACTCACAATCAACCACGAAAACATTGAACTAAACTCGCCCAATACAAACGCAGCTGAATGCTTCTAACAATAAACTTATCTAACGTTTCACAAACTGTGGCAGCTAATAAATAGAAGTTTGATAAACCCAACAGAGTTATCATAGTAATGATGAAACGTGATCACCCATTCAAGTTTCACAAACGGGTTGGTTCGAATCGAAACTCGGCTAAAGTAGACGGCACGGAGTAACAGGAAATAATAACTTTATCCCGAGCTTAATCTGTGAGAAGACCGTCCAACTAACATTATGCCTGCCAGTAACAAGTTAATCTAAATGCAGCCGACTGCTTCCACTAGCTAGTTGCACGCATCGCCGAAGTTTAGTAACTGAGAAAATTCGGTACATGTCTGCATCTGATTCTGCTGCAGCCAAAGAGTCACACTTCGCGATGTTTGCTGATAGAGATACACACGTATAGCTATAGGCTCCGTCTGCACAAGCAACTGTAGTGACATCATCGGGCGTGCTTTAGAAAAGTTACTCGGTAAATCACTTCAAAGCTGTTCCGCGGACATTATCAGCAAGGGAGTCCCCTAGTGGAGTAGGTACTGAATATTCAGATGGCGTTTGTTTGTATACGTATTTCTTTGAAACAGCGATAAGGGCTTTTCCGTTTTTTCACTGAATAAAATATAGCGCAGGAGGCTCGGCGTGCGGCGATAAAACGTCCGCGAAGCTCTTCCCGTCACGTAGTACGACAGTTAATTACACGGATGTAAATAAATCATCATAGACGGGTGCGGCGGAGGGCTTCGATTCCGAAAGGCAATTATCTCGCGCCTCATTGACGTCGAAAATGAGCGGAGCGAGGAGCGCGGCCGCCCCCGACATGCCTCAGAAATATTTGACACCGCCTAAGTCGCGGTTATAAGGAAAAATCGAGTGGAGGATTTCTGGTGGCTACGTGCCCGGCTCACGGCAATTGTGATGCATGGAGGGATTTCCGCACATTCGGCTGATATTGAGCCGAAACCGTGGTCGCCCGCCACCCCGCTACACATATTGCTTATCGGAATGATATCGAATGAGGTCCGCCATTTTCGTCTATTCTCAAAGCCCAGAAATGTCGGTTACCTGCGGCGTATAGCTCTCATATCTATTGCATTTTCCACTTACGTACCATAATAGCGTCGTCGTCACCCTCGGATGTGAACGTAACCAAACATTACGATACAGATACATATCTATGGGTCGAGTAACCTTAATCCATTACATTATTTGTAAGTTAACCGTATATGAAATGTGTAGTAAGTTATCCGCTAATGTAAATATTTGTCAATTCCAGGGTCGGTGTAACCGCGAGAAACCACCTTGCAAGTACTTCCATCCACCGCAACATCTAAAGGATCAGTTGTTAATCAACGGGCGGAATCACCTAGCACTCAAAAACGCACTCATGCAGCAGATGGGCCTGACGCCCGGCCAGGTGCTCCCTGGCCAAGTCCCAGCTGTGGTGAGTCACCCAAGCTACGCTCCCTCCTACTACCGAAGCTTCGAGCGATCGGACCTCCACTCTAATGTAGGTATTCAGTATGCACGCAACACGCTGCTTTCGGTGTTACTCGCTACTCTGTATTTTTATTATTATTATATTATAAGCGTTCTTATTATTGAAACACGTAGACTTTATAACGTATCGAGTTTAAGTTGTGCCTAGTAAATGTGTCCGTAACTAATTATAGGAATACCAAATATTAAGTTACTCGTAGGTTGGTTCAGCGCATTGAAAATATTTTCATCCGTAAGTAAATTAACTCGATTCCCTCGTGAAGTTTTCTCGGAAACTTAATCATGTGCACGTTGAAAGTTAATGGTAATTTACTTTCTTGAAGGCGGCACAGCCGTTCCTGCAACTAGTTCCACGCTTTAATTTAAAGTTTCGCTTCGAGTGCGTGAACCTACTAAACAAAGATAGAAGTAATCTGTGTATTTATTTTAGAAATAGAGATAGTCTACAAATTTTCAGGCACAACTTAAACTTTGCCGCCAAGGCCGATCGCTCCCCACTGCTTGAGCATGTTTGTACGAATCGTTCCTTAAGTGGCATGACTATTCTCCAAACTTACTCACATGTGTATGATCTGGGTATAAGCGGTAATGCAAATTAAATCACCGGACATCGTCCTCCTCACTGTTCACACTGTCGCTAACTGCGCGGCCCGACACACTCCTCGACCTTCCTCTTCGCACCGCCTCCGCGCCCTGCGCTTACAGCATCTATTCTCTGAAGCTTTCGGATTTACCTGTCGCATCTAGTAGTCAGAGATCATAAAGTCAGGTGATACCCGCAGCCGTGAGTCGGTGCGAGGAGTGAGGTGGAGGCAGTTTGGCGGTGGCGCGGGCGCAGACCTGGCCTCGCACGATGAGTAGCGTGTTTGTGTGGTTTTGTGTCGAGGTGGGCGGCGTGGGCGGCGCGGGCGCGGCAGCCAGCCACCTCGCCGCGCTGGACCCGATCAGTCTGGCGCTGCTCGCCCCGCAGGTAATAGCCGCCGCCGCCGAGCGCGACACCACCGGCCCCCGCATCCTGCGCCCCTTCTCTTCCACACACATGATAGGCACACCTTCAGCACCGTAATACACTCTTAACCAAGGAATGTAACCCCCTAATTCACCCTCTCCCGGTATATCCCCTCCTTTTGTCTTCTTCTGGTGGCCGGTGGGTAGCTAGACTGGATAAACCGTATGCTTATTTTTAATATTTCTAGTTCGTCTCTCTATGATTGCATGTGATTGCTTGTTTGGCTAACAATTTTTTGGATATTAACTTTTGATTTTTGTAGGTGTACTGCTTTTGTAAATAATGAGTGTTGTATTCGAAGCAAGCATAAAGTGGGCTTATAAGATGCGTTCAATAAGTTATAAGAGATGCGTATTTTGATAATAAGAAACTAACATCGTTGCTAACGAATGAGTAAATGTACAAGTATACTGAGTGTTAGTGTTGGTGTGGTGTGCAGGCGACGTCGCCGTACCTGTCGGGCGTACCGGGCGTGGGCTCCACGTACGCGCAGTACTACGCGCCGCAGCTGGTGCCGGCCGTGCTGGGCCACGACCCCTCCGCCGCCGCCGCCTCGCCGCTCGGCGTCATGCAGCAGCCTGTGCTGCAGCAGAAACTGCCGCGCACCGACCGCTTAGAGGTAAGCATACATTTCGATACAGTATTAACCCTCTTACCGTCTACACTCGAGTAGTGCTTCCCCATATTGCCACTTAATTATGCCGGGGACCGACCCTTATTTAACTATGCAGTTAATCTCCTATTATTTTAAATCTGAAACTGTAGGAGTAAACTATCGGGTGATTATTAAGTGCATCAGATTAAAAGTATGTCGGTCCCCGCAGCAAAATTTGGGCCGATATGCCGTATGCCCGTCCCCGTGTGTCTGTGCCCTGTGGCGCGCGGGCGCACTAGCCCGGTGCGCCTGCGTTTGCTTCGCGAGCAGCACTCGCTTTCTCCCTCTGGTGAAGGACCTACACTGTTGGCACAAACTCGGCTATGTTGCGCACGCTCATATCTGCCAAATAGGTGAATTAGACGAGCTATCGTTTACCACCGGCGAATAAGTGTCGATTTGCGCTTACAGTGTAGACGTGCCGAACGCTTCACATTCGTAAATCAAATACTGTAGGCAAGAATTAGGCATTATGGAAACTATCCTGACTAAATTAATTTGAAGATGCGACGGATGCGTAAATCGATAGATTAGAGAAATATTAGGTAGTCTCCCGATTAGAATAACCAATCACAAAGCGGCGTCCGGTCGAGGTCAATGATACAAGTAAATTGTATAATGTGACAAAACAAAGTAAATAATGCCACATGCAGACCTTTGTTCACGTGCTACCTCTATCTAGTTAAAGTCGCGGTTACGTCTTGTAATAGTAAATGTAACACATACGTGACGCATTGCAACGCGCACTTGCATCGCGTAGTGTGTGTCGGCGGCGCGCAGGCGTGAGAGTAGGCAGAGGGTAGATGAGCGCGACGCGCGAGCGGCGGACATGCTGGTGTGTGGTGGTGCAGGTGTGCCGGGAGTTCCAGCGCGGCGCGTGCAAGCGCGCCGAGTCCGAGTGTCGCTTCGCGCACCCGCCGCCGCCCGTGGCCGCGCACGACGACGGCTGTGTCACGGTGTGCATGGACGCCGTCAAGGGCCGCTGCGTCCGCGACCCCTGCCGCTATTTCCACCCTCCCCTGCACCTGCAGGCGCACCTTAAGGCGCAGGCGCGCGGCGCGGTACGCCACCAGGCTGCACGCTCTCGCCTCGCTCGCTCGCGCTCGCTTCTGTTCTTCCGCTTGGTCTCGCTCGCCGCGACGCCGCTTACGTTCGCAGAGCTTTGTTCTGTTCAGTTCGCGCCGGCTCGCGCCACGCTTCCGTCGCACTCACGCTTCACTTTTATTTTATTTTTATCTATCGCATAATATCACCTTACGCCGAGCTTTAGGTGTATTCTGTGCATCTACTACATCGTTATTGTTTCTGTCCCGTCCTGCGACGCTTCGCTTCACGTAGACGGCCGCCGCAGCCCAGCAGCCGACAGCGAGCGCGACTTCGGAGCCGGGCAAGAAACGGCCGGCGCCCACCGAGCTCGAGCCGCCACCGGTACAACGCCAGCTTTGCACGCTTCTCCTCCGCTCCCCCTCCCGCCCGCACGTTCCCTCCGCGCGCCTCTCCCTCCCGCAGCGGGAGCGGCGGCGCGGCGCCAGGGCCTACCCCCGCCCCTCGCGCCCCGCCGCCGTCCGCCCGCAGTGAGCCCTCCGCCCGGAGCCCTCCGTTCAACCGTCTGTTTCTCGTTTCAGATGGACATGAAAAGCGTCGGATCCTTCTACTACGATAACTTCGTAAGTATCTCGTGTATAATTGTGGCGCTTCTCTCGCGTCCGCCACTATCCGACACGCCACTCATGCCGTACTCTACTTTCCGCAGGCCTTCCCCGGCGTGATGCCGTACAAGCGACCCGCCGCCGACAAAGCGGGCGTGCCCGTGTACCAGCCGGCGACGACCTACCAGCAGCTGATGCAGCTTCAGCAGCCGTTCGTGCCCGTATCATGTGAGTACCCCGCGCCCGCCACGTCCGCCCCGCCGACCGTGAGCGTGCCGTCCGGCGCGTCCGCGCAGCCGCCGTCCGCGTCCGCGCCCGCTCCCGCCTCGTCCGCGCCGCAGCCGCCGCCCGCGCCCGCGCCCGCGCCGCCGCCCTCGCCGCCCGCCGGCGACCCGGGCACGCCGGACCCGGCCGCCATGGCCAAGGAGGTGGCGCAGAAGAACTACGTGGCGGCGCTCGCGTTCGCGGCGCAGCACTCGGCCATGGCGCAGGCGGCGGCCGCCTACACGCAGCAGGCGCTGAAGGCGCGCGCCGGCCTGCAGCACCACGCCGGGCTCATGCGCGCGCCGCACATGATGATGCCGCGCGGCTGGCCGGCGCCGCCCAACTACCAGCCCGTGCCCTACTACCAGCAGCCGTTCATGTACGCGGTGCCGCCGCCCACGCCGCCCGCGGCCGCGGCGGCGGCGGCGGCGGCGGCTGCGGCGGCCGTGAACCCCTACAAAAAGATGAAGACGACATAGAGTGCGACACGCGCGGTCGGCGGGGCGCGGGACGCGGGGTCTCCGCGTAGAGACTCGTACGTGTGCGGCCGAGTGTCCCGCCCCGGCCTGTCGGGGCGGCTAGCGCTAGGCGTGTTGTCACATTTGTATTGTATTATTGTAAGGACGAAGCGAGCGGCGTCGCCCTCGCGGATGTCTCGGTAGTTTTACGCTATATATATATTACTGTATCTCTACTCACTTACCGTTATTACCCTATGCGTGTATATTTCTCGTATCTACGATCCCGGTAATAATAACGCTTGAGATGCATGACTGTACGTTTTTTTATTACCTCTTGTCGATCGTCGTTTATCGTGAGTACCTATCGTCGTACTGAGAGTTGAGCGCTTGGTCCGTCGATCCCGCTACGTACACGCTTGTTCTCGAAGGAGCTCCGCACGGGTGCGCTTTGGCCGATGTGTCGCTCCCGTACCTACTAGTGGTTACCGGCTTGCAGCAGCAGGCCCGCACCTAACACAGCCGCCTTCTAATTTTCGCATGGAATAGAATCCACCACCCTATACGTTTGGCTCATCAGGTATTATTCTCATTATTCTAGTGGCTCCTGTGTGCGCTAAGTGTGCGGCGTGTTCATCAGTAGTGGCGCGGGGGTGACGGGCGTCACTCCCGCAGTTTTCTTTCGGTCGCACCTACTTCTATTTATTTTAAACGCTTTCTGTTCCATGCCTTCCGAATGACGCTTCGGCTGCGTCCGCATTGCAATCTTTTGTCGCTTTTTGTGTCGGGACGGAAAGGCTGTGCGCCCCCCAACGCGCCTTACGTGGTGTACACCGACGAGCGCGGACAGGTAACGAGTGCCGCGAGCCGCACCGCGCCCGCGCACTGCGCCCGCGCACGCACGCACGCACCGCGGCGTCACCGCATGCCGCTTACGTCGTAGAGACCAGCCCGCGCGCTCCACGGCACATGATTCGTTGATGTAATGCACATGCTGAGATACCACAGTTTAGTAAAAAAACAATATATCTAAGTGGTACAATCATAATCAAATTGTACCACGACCAAATTGACTACTACCCAGTTATACTATTTAATGCCAGAAGGTATATATTCCAGTGACAAGCAGGATTGATCAGAATATCAACTGTGCTAAGTGTTCGTTGTTTGTTAATTAGCAACGAATGTTCTTATTTAATATTGTATTTACTACTCTGTAGCGTCTCCATGTTCAGTAAACAGCGAAACAAGAGCCGCGTGATGTGGGCTTAACGTTAACACATTAATTATTAGATTAGTCACAAAGAGCAGTCCTCTTTTTTCACGGCACTGCCCCGCGCTCCCTGCGCTCCCTGCGCTCCCTGCGCTCCCTGCGCTCCCCGGCTCGTCCGGCTCACGACCACTCGCCTCGCTCTAACCAGTACGCTATCGAACGCATATCACCTCCTACACCTCTACGACTACCGCTTATTATGTTCTGTTCAGAAGCTCGAAGTCGATAAATTGATCATTACCTACTGTTTTGAATGAAATTCCTGCTAAGAAATCTGTTGTTGTTGTAATTGTGTGTTATAGTAAAATGTATTGGCCTAACTTTATTTAGTAATGATTAAACGAAAATATACATTTTTTCATACAGATATTAATGTTTGATATCCTTGTTACACAAGCCTATACCATCATCTCTGATTGATTTGTCAAAAAGTAAAGAAGTAAATCTACCAACTTTGGACTCCGCATAGAACTTCAGAGCTTGCTTCTTCACTCGGCTTCTGTAGACGTACCTATTTAGTTTTAGTTTGTGACGCTTCTCGCGGGCTTAGTAGTCAGACAGACGCTTGTTAACAATGAGCAAAGAACAGACAAACACGATCATCACCACTAAAGCGGGCCATTCACAGCAGCGGGACAAGGTGCGCTTGGTGAATTGAGCTTTCTTAATAAACCTGAGTACACGCATCGAAGGAAGCCAATATGGAATACCTAATTGTTCACATCATACTATGCTCTGACAGTACTTCCTTTCCTGCTGATACAGGTGGCAGGCAGGACACTATCTGTTCGGTGAACTGTTTGATATACCGGCTGCGGTACAGTGCGGCCGCGGACGGCCCGGGGCCCGGGGGCCGGCTGGCGGGCCCATGCCAGCCGCCTCACGATACATGTCACCATCACACCATCTAGTCATTGTGCTGTAACTGTATCGATTATATTGTACTGAACAGTTGATGCTACAAGTTGTTGATGATTTTTAGTTTTGTATAGTGAGACATACTTGCTTTCAAATGTGGAAGAAGTCACTCTACAGTATTGGCTTGCTTACACCCGGTAAGATACAATCAGCTTACTATAATCTCCTCAGTATAAGTTATTTCCTGTTTGGAGCCTATACTGAAACACGCCGCTTGTCACGCGCATGGAATTGCAATTGCAATATTAACTTCAAACGCTCTCTTTTCTAAATATGCTTCTAATATCTAATGAACTCGGCAGTTTCAGTACAGGGTCACTTTATTAATTAAAATTTAACGAAGCCATTTTACGAACTACTAAACAGTTGGCCGTTTCAATAATAAAAACTATAAACTTGCCTAATTTACTTAATAACATGTACATAATAAAATAAATGATTATTCAAATGCCCAGTCAACTGTTTAGTTCCCTGTTAATTTCACCTTTTGGCCAATATCAACTATCAACTGCTACTAAGGGGGTTTTTTTACACTCATTTAAATGCTTTTTGTAAACAATTATTTTTTATGCGTAGTTGGTAGTTGATGTACCGATGGTGAAAGATGAAAACTCGAAGTGATTTGAATATATGTTGTGAAGTAGAAGGGTCAATGTGCCTGAAGTAGCGTTCCTTATGTAATCGTTTGCACTCACTTCGATTTTTCTTACAATGCTTAAAATGCTTCGCCGTTGCGGCTTCAATTCCTCGCTTACGACTTGTTGAGGCCTCTCTGACGCTTGTTAAAGTGTTCACGTAGATGTAATAATATACTTGGTTTTCTTTTGTTTGTCGTACAGTAACCGCACTCTCTAATGGTCATTATGTTGCAGTTTGTACTACCACTAACATGTCACGTCCAGAACTGTCATGTAAGCTAAAGGTATAAATTTAATTTGTCTATTTACATTATAACCATGCCAACCTACCGATAAGCATGACGTCCTCTGTTCCTCTACTGAGAACATCGGGAGATCTAAATTCATCACTGCCGAGCAGACACATGTCGTAACTCTCCCCACACAGCCTCTTTTAGCTTTATTATAGCAACAGTTGGTATTTATGGGTACACTTTGGACGCTACAAACCTCTAGTACGCCCTCGCCCTGGTAAAAGTTGTCTAGCATCATGCTTTAGCTTTTTTGTAAAATATAGTCACGCTTAAATAAGATTGGCTGCGCAATAATGATTATACTTCAAGCGTTCTGCATGCCATTTAGATATTATATATTCATACCTATGTGCATAGTGCAGCGTACTTAACACACTCTCTGACGGTAATGGAAGCTCGTTCACGAGAATAACTCCAGCAGTGGGCTCTTAATTTACTTTTCTGTTTAATGTTGCATACTATTATCTCAACAGTACTACAATATAAAGGTGACACACATGATATGATATCAGCGCGCACGTAAATAAAAGAATGCTTGGAAGCTCCAATCATATTGTGCAACGAATCTTGTAAAGTTCTTGTAATATTGAAGCAGCAACAAGATTTGATTTCGAGCAATTTTCGCCTTCCGTGTGTCCCGTTTTGTGTTAATTTTATGTAGCGACTGAGAAACTACACACGCATAAACTTATTCTATATACCAGTATATATTGATCACTTGAGAACCAGCTAACACGAGTAGGGAACCTTAATTCAATACAATGTGCTAGGGTTAGTTTAATGGACCATTTGTGATACTTTGCTCTTTGATATTACAAAAACTATTTCAGCGTTATTTTTCAGACGGCTGTGCAATGAGGATAATAATCAGTGTCAGATGTATGAATGTCCAATCAGTGATGAACTAGATTTTAGAATTAACACAATTAACATAACGAGTTCATAAACCGTCGGTACCTGTCGACTTAATATACACAAATCATAAATAACGTAGTAGTTTGTAATTATTTTTTTATCTTAAATAATTATCGACTGTTTATGAAGTAGATTATAGTTATAAGAACCATACATACAGTTGTTCCACAATGCAAACATGTGACACTTCTGGAATATATAAAAACTTTTTATACTATAAATTGACATGTGAAAGTCGTTGAGCAAATGTGTTAAATGATAAATATTCAAGCCTAGAAAAAAAAGGCAAAATCACTTTCTCCTGATATTTGCAAATGGAAATAGTTTGCAGAAGATAAGACAACGAAAAAGCCAACGATTAATTTTAATTCTGTTCAGTCACAATTAGCAAGAATATACAAGCCTAAAAAGTTAGCAAGAAATATAATGTTGTGTCAAAGAGCACGAGCATTGTGGGACCATCGTTTTGTATGAATATGAAATTGAGTAACGACAATAAATACTAATGAGAACATTATTATATTTGCAGTTACTGGACACCCTCCCGGTGTGCCAAGATTTTAATCGACAAGGATGTACAAGACCTACCTGCAGATTTGTTCATATTCGTGAAGGTAAGCATACGATCTTAATTTTATATTCACTCTCTTCTACTTCGTAGTAACAAACTATAGTCAGAACACATAATAATTGTTAACGTGTAACTAATTAATTGACAACAATACGTCAAGTTTTCAGATCATGGATAGAAATGTCCCCTTTCCCCTTTCCTTGTATATCTGCATGATCACCACATTTTCTTATATTTCATCAATAGCGTAGTTTTACTATCTTGAAAGTAGAAAACTATCTGTAGACTGAACTACATATTATTAACAATTTAGTTTAGATATTTCAGTTTTGGGTACATATCTTATTACTCCTGTACCATTTTAAAACATTAGTTCAGTGATGTAGATTTCACTAGTTTCAGTATTTGCTTTACAGTTCATATATTACGTAGAGTTTGTACATGGACCCTATAATATGCACAGATAGTCACGTAGTATGGTCTTGACCTGTCCATAAATTAGTTGACTTTAGATTTGTGACCTTTAACAGAATGTAGTCGTGTATCACCTTGCCCCCATTGATGTGTATATTTGACTTCTCGACCGAGTCTGTGGCGCGTCCCTTGACGCTCGTGCCCGCTCGCTGACGCGCGCCGTGTTGCAGGGGGCGGGCTGCAGGTGGCGGCCGGGCGCGTGGTGGTGTGCCGCGACGCCGCCGCGGGCGCGTGCCGCCGCGCCGCCTGCCGCTACTACCACATCCCCGTGCAGCTGCCGCCCGCGCGCAGCCCCCCCTAGCGCGCGCGCCTGGCCCTCCCCGCCCCGCCCTCCCCTCCCCACCCCGCCCCGCCCATATCCATATCGATCGCGCCTCTGGCACACTCGGGAAAGGCAGGTTCGGCAAGTATCCTACTGTCGCTCCCGCGGCTGAGGTGGTGATATCTTAGTGTATCGTTTAGTGTTAGCTGCCGGGGCGGGTCGCGTGCGCAGCCGCGCCGCGCCTCGCCCGGGCCTGGAGTGCGTTAGTCTTCGGGAAAGAGTGTGTACATAAGTAGCGGGATATGATTCTCAGGCACGGTCATGCGATTGTGATATGAATAGATTTCGAGACGCCGGAGCCGTTTGAGTAATTTTATCGAGATCGTACCGAGATCGTCGAATAGTAGTTAGTGAGGTTTCAAATGTTTTATTACTATTGTATATTATTTTTTTTAAGATACGATATGAGTTCCTGTAAAGATCGGTGCGGTCGCCATCGGGCGTCGCACGAAAACTTTGTTGTATATAAGCAAGCGATGTAATGTTTATGGGTGGTGCGGAGCGCACCGTAGTCGCCGGTCCTTGCGCCGGCGACTATGCGGTGTCAAAAGTTGCACCACCCCACTCCTAACGTGAGCATTTTTGTGAGAATTATGTTACTTTTTTACGTATGTTATAAAATTATTTTTTTCTAGATGACAAGTTTTACACTAGATTAGATTAAGTGAGTCAGTAATGAAACACCAATAGAGTAGCCGCTTCTCTCCCTCGGCACTGAAACTTTTGACGCCGGAGCACAACTCGCGTGTGTCGAGCGGCGCGCGCGCGTGTTCCGCGCCGCTCGTGCGACTAGTCGGTACGTCGTTCTTCCCTTACGGAGCCATCCCGTTGCACCACATCCCACGTCCCACGATGCCGAGGCGTCGCCCAGTTCACACTTTAGCATAGATCGCGACACTCGTAGAGTGATAGGACAGAAATTCATAATACAATGAACGTTATCGGACAATATTAAAACGAAGAAGGCATACTTCCAAGCTATTTACCTAAATTCTAGGATAGAACGTCGGCTTTTATTCCAGATAGATTTTGCTAGATAATCATTCTTTTACCGGTCGATTCCCGACTATCGATGCACAAAATATTACCCGACGATCGATTCCGATTACCTCTCGGTGAGTACAGCATAAAGAAATAGCTACCTATATTGTTTTCAACACAAACAGTATTAACGTTTTGATCAAATTATCTCGTCGTATGTATGTAGAGGTGATATGCGGATAGAGAGAGAGGCGGGTGCGCGCGCGCCGAGTCGCGAGTTCCTAACATCGCTAGTGTCGCACTCGCCGAGCTCGTGGCGCGAGTCGCGGCTCGCGCGCGTGCGCCGCGTGTCGCGGCCGGCGCGCGCCTCCCGAAGGCATGGAAGCCTAATGCCTAATATTATTCCTAGTCCATATCCTTTTTGTTGATCAGTCATGCGATTAATGTTAGATTAAATATTAATAATTTGATTTATTCCTCCCATTTAGTGGATATTTTGATAATGATATATTAATAATGAAATATTTAAGATACATAATACATATTTGATTCTAAATCCTGATAAAGTGACACTACGTTAGTAATTTAGTCGGAGGGATACTTGTGCCGTGATTATATTTTTAGGTATATATTATGAAATAATTCCTAGCGTCGGAATTAAAGAAGTGACTAATGTGTAAGCGTGTTATATTTATTGTCGTAATGTAAGTGGAATGCCATATCGATAAAAGGTGAATATCGGATGCGGAGTCAAACTCATTAGTAACTCGTTGCGTTTGTGTTTATGTTGATTGTTATTATCAGTCCCGTGCTAGTGGCTAAGGTGAACAGTTCACTTTTATCAATACGGCACTATGAGTCTTAAATATATAAGTTGTCATTTATTTTTTGTTGAAATTTATCGTTTCATGAATTATTTGTTGCCTATAATTTTTATAATCAAAATTTTATGATCTGACGCATTTATTGTAAGACAATCGATTACTTTTATAATTAATTAGTGTGATAATAATAATTATGGTATCAAATTGCCGTTATGAAATATGGAACATCGAAAGTATCCTTCCTGTTTAGAGGGGACTCGTCTGGCCCAAGGTTTCTAGTGGATTTTATATTTTTCTTTTTGTTGTATTTTTAATGTTGCGTGTGTCTTACACATAATATATTTCATTTTTGTGATATTTTTAACTATAAAGTACTGTTATTATAAATCCAAATGGAATAATAATGACCTAATTAAATATTCAAGAATTTATTTGTAAATCACAAAAAAAAAAATGTAAAACTGTAAATATATTGACAAAAAAATGAACTGCAACACAATAATTGATTATTATATCTCTCATCAAATACACTGTAAGTTGTTTGAGTACCTAAAATAATGGTATCTTATTATGTAGTATGTACCTACAATCTACTTAAAAGGTAAACCGGTCCAGTGAACAAAGTATTGATAATATTGTGAACATTTTTTTATTCACGAACAATCACAGAAAGTACATGACATTGTAATATTATTTATGAAATTACTATGTGATGTGATCTTCGGATCAATTTTGAGTACAGTATAGATAATAAACAACTGAATATGTGATTTGTGTCTTTCATTTTCTCGACATAATAACCCGAAACCTGATAATTAAGTATAATATTCAAATTGAATCTTATGTCATTGACATAGAAGTTATTCTAGAATGCATCAATTTATGAAGAATGGGTTCAACAATACAACACGTTTTATACAGCTTGCAGTTATACCAGACTACACTTCCACAACAACGGTACGGTACCTAATGTACCTATTTATAATACATACCTACAAACTTATGCGCATCATTTATTTCTCAGAAATTGACAAAGATGTTACAATCAACAGATGTATGTAGTTAAACCACAGATTAATTATTACAGATGGGACCCTCCGCAAAATCATTTAAATAAAAAGCTACTCTTGCTTCGACCGATAAAGTGCAATTCAGGTCGCATTAAGCTAATTACCTATAGTTATATTCACCTACAAGTTGCCTCTCTTTCTATCGCGTAAGCCCACGTTCGCACGCACGTAATAAAATAGCGGCGATTTTACTGGATTTTCAACGCTCTTCTTTTTTTTTTTTTTATTTATATTTATTTTACACATTACAAGTTCCTTACACTTAAACAAAGCACACAATTAGACCTCTGGGGTCTGTCTTAGCATGCCATGGCATTAGCGCCGATAGTTCAAAATCCAACAGTGTGTTTTTTCAACGCAAAGGGACGAGAGTGCGTCCTAACGCGTAGGATTCTCAACGTTCGGCTTAACACCGAGAGTTGAAAATCCAGTGTAACGAAAAAAAGTGCCGCTATTAAAACACGTCCGTGCAAACCTTTGCTAAATGAATAACAATTAATAAAAACATTTGGAAGGAAGGAAGCCGCTGGTCGCTTCCAAACGGCCAATTTGGAAATCATTGGGGGAGGCCTATGTTCAGCTGAGCAGTGGACGTCCTATGACTGAAATGATGATGAAAAACATTTGGTAGATTCCTAATTACTTTTAGGTAGACGTGCATTATTGATTTACCTTTCGGTGTCCTTTGGAAGTGATAAAAACGTGAGGTTCGGATCATTCTTAATATTTAAGCAGCCAAATGCGATGCAATATACTGTTGCCTCCATTTTTAGTATTTTTAGTTTTAATATCTTGCGACGAACGGACGACGCGACTCGGCGCGTGAGTATTGAATTGACGTGCGACCAGGGCCTCAAGTCTGCTATTACAATAGTGTCAGAATGGTCTATCATTGATTTCATATTGATTCATATTCATTGTTGATTTTGACAAGTTTGGTAATCTACTAACATATTGGCGTCATTATGACTTTCCAATGGTCAGCCACTGACAATCCATTGAAAGAAATGGCATCATTTGGAAAAATGAATGACTGACTTAGGCGGTAATCTGCTAACATTTTGACAGTTCCTTTGATCAGTGACCTACCATGAGAACGTCATTGTGCAGTCATTTCATTTAATTCGTTACGAGTATCGTCTTTGTGGAATACAATGATCAACCAATGATCGACCATTATGAATTTAGCAGATTACGAACTTTTAGCAAAATGACAATGGGATCGTGTTGGAATGACGAATTTATAAAAATAGCAGACTTGGGCCCCAGCGGCACTCGGCGGCCGCTCTACTGATTTGGCACAGTGAGACAAACTCACCGCGTACTTGTAGCTTCATACCTAAACTGCGGACTGTCCCATCTATATTAATCTGTGGATAGACTCAACAAAGTTCACCGATTGACCACTTTTCAACTTTATAACTAAGATTCTATGAGTGAAAATATGTCAATTACCGGCGGCAACTTTGTCGAGTATACCTACAACCGCGCTGGCCTTTGCTGCTGGTTAGGTATCTAAAATCTTGCCACTTGAAAGAACAAAAAACTCTTTGGAGAGGCCTATAACCAGTAGTGACTGGCTGAAGAGGGCTGAAGTTGATACAGAACTTATCTACCCACACTGAGCTGAAAGACACATTATTGAACCACAAAATCAAATCAATTATAGGTACCATAAATACAAAACATCACAATATCTTCCGTGTTTTTATTACCTACTTATCCGGAACAAACAATCTAATAATTTGTATTAGTGGAGAGCATCCTTCAAAGCGACCTTGACCCCCTTTGACCCCATACCTACGCGTTTCATTACAGCGACCTAAAAAGAATTTGAGGTCGCACCACTTGAACGGAGAGCCAACTGAGGAGATTGAAAGAAAAGTCGCATTTATTATTTGCGCTGTTTGTGATGTTATTTTTAGGCTGTATGCTCAGAAGGCGAATTCCAGTAGGTAGGTACTTACTTAAAAAAACGTTCAAAATCTAGTTGTATTCTCATCACAGCGACAGCCGAAGATGTATTATTGACGGATTTTGAACGGGAAAACCCCCTCCGATGTGTAGGTACATGAAAAGGTTCCAAACCAGAACGGTTTGGAACCTTTTCATGTACCTACACCTCAAAGTGTTAATATTAACTTGTAAGGTAAAGTGGGGTACAGTCAACCGTCGAATGTCCATCCATAGTAACAGTTTGACTGGAACAGCGTCTTTATTTTGTAGCAGTATAACGTGCTGTCTAGTTACCTCATCATCAGCCTACAGCAGTACTCCGCTGGACATAAGCCTCTCCAATTGCACGCCATTTAATCAGCAACCCTCATCCAGTTGCTACCAGCCACCCTGCGAAGACCGTCGCTCCACCTAGTCTGAGGGCGCCCTACCTTACGTTTGCCGATTCGAATCTACCCCAACGGTCATCGTTTGTTACCTAAACTAAAATAATTATCCACGTCTCACTACGAGACCACGGATGCCGCAAGATCACACGCAACATCGTTAGACAAATAACCTTCTCTTTTTTTGAAGTCGTTTTAAGAAATTACGATCCGTGGAGGTGGTTAACACCACGTCCCTTAGCATTAAGTGAACGTCGTCTGAGGCATATTCATTTATAACCTAGTGCTTTCAATACCTAGTTACTCTATTAGACCACGATGACGTTTAGTCCTATCCGGTTATTTATTCTAGGTTCCGGTTACTTCTCATGAGTATGTAGGTTTTTCAATAGGTATCTCAGACATGTCTACAGCCCCTTCCTCCCCGCCACCCCTACACAGTCGATATCACTAAATATACGAACTACAACAGAAATAATTATGTTAACTTTAACATCAGCAGTTACCTAAGTTCAAAAAAAAAACATAATCCTACAAGGGCACTTATGAAACGTCAGGGTTGTTTCATACGGAGAAGAGCCGGCAAGAAACTCCACGCTTATGTACTCTTTTAAAAGTAAATGGTTTTTACAATGGTGCCGATTCTCATGTCAAAAATGCCTCTAAACTAGACTAAAAATCACTAAAATTTTGTTTTTTCCTGTCATACGACGATTTCCCAGTCTGAAATAGACACAACATAACTATACGCGTCATAACTATTGCGTCAATACACCTGGTCTTGGTCTAGTAGCGGTTACACCGCCACTTACGAACTACGCATCAAAGACATGACGTCACAGAAATCCTGCATTGCGCAATTAGAGTTTACCGTGCGAACGTCATATATAAGACTATCTGACATCAACAGTCGAGCAGTCGGCCCGCCAGACAAAACACCCGTCTGGTCGGAGGATCCCCCCTTTTCTATGGTGGATGAGTGAACTTTACACCCTATTCCTCATGGCCCTAAATTGGTGACACCGAATATGAACGTCAGCGCAGCCTTCGTGCAACTATTTCAGCGTGACGTCATCATCATCATCACTCCCGCAAGCTTTCGTGAAGTGAGTCACACAGACAGCCAGCACCCTCGGCTTCAACGGGTATCCTGACCACCAGCATGCAGTGAACGCGCATTCCTATTCATCACCCCGACTCACTGGGGAATCACCGCAATCACCTCAATCAGCGCAATCATCGCAATCACCTCAAGCACCACAATCAACGCAATCACCGCAGACAGTTCCGACTCACCGTGAACTGTGCGGCACCCGGTTCCAACTATCTGATACCTTAGCTTGGCACTGTGAAGCATCGCAAGATACAAGACTCAGCCCACTATCGACCTCCGGTCTCCAGAGGGGAGTGATGTAGCGGTTACACCGCCACATACGAACTACGCATCAAAGACATGACGTCACACAAATCCTGCATCGCGCAATTAGAGTTTACCGCGCGAACGAATTAAAAAGACTATCCGACATCAACAGTCGGGCAGTTGGCCCGCCAGACCAAACACCCGTCTGGTCGGAGGATCCTCCCTTTTCTATGGTGGATGAGTGAACTTTACACCATGTTCCTCATACTCCTAAAGTCTTAGGCCCGTATTACAGAACGTCACTCAAGACTCAAGCATTACATAAAACTAGTTTCAACCAATCAAGAGGCTTTATACGAGTTTTAAGGACAAACTTTGCACGGGCTCGAACTCACTGGTGGGCGTGGCCAAAAAGCACGCTGTCTCACCTAGCATCGTGCCCGACAGAGACAGTGTCAGTGATGAGCAGTTAGACGCTAGTCTACACACACAACGTCTGTTCGCACGCACACAAACACTGTTCCCAACTGAAACGATGTTACACGATGCACACATGCACCGCCGCGCCGCTCTGTGCCGCTCGCCGAGAAGTCAGCAAGTACCTACAAACTCGTAATATAATAGTAGGCGCCGCTGTTATCGTTATAAACCCTTACACTTATAGGTACCTGCAGATTGCTTATTTTATTGTTTAGTTTTCCCCGAGTGTCATACATGCAGCGATCGCTCGAGATTACGACGCATGCTTACTTGAACAATCATCACTCGCCCGACCGCGCATATTATTAGGTACCTACCTACTAAGAGGCACATCAAGATTGTTTTCAGACAAGTATGCACCTATGTAGATTATTGCGTATAGGTAGGTTTACAGCCGATGAAGTAGTACCTACATAGGTAGTTTCTCACAACCACGAATCACGGTCCACGGACGTACGACTACGCATAAAGTAGGTAGATACTACCTACTTATAAAACAAACTTATAAAGTAAACTTATAAAGTAGGTAGTACCTACCTACTTACCTACATAAAGCACAGAATAATAAAGATTCTAATGTCGACTACGGAGGTTTGCGATATTTTTGGTTGTAAGTACCTACGTACTTACCTAACAACACGTAGGTAATTAACATGTAAGACAGGTAATTATAACAGTAAGTAGGTACCAGGCAGATTGCAGATAATATTCTGTTGGCGTATGATAACCTACCTACTTACCGCAAGTCTTCGACTCCGTGCATCAAATTGTAGGTGTTAGTGTATGCAAAATTTGCGTTGTCCATTGAAATAAATTATTTCGCAAGCAAATAGAATAAACCAAGTACAGCATGATTTTTAGTCATATTGTCATATCTACTTTACGCACGAAATACCCGTCGCCGCCTGATTACGTAGGTACTTTGTGCTTTACGTGATGAAAGTACCTACTCAGCACAAACAACTTTTACTATGAGGCCAACCCTGAAACCGTGAAAATAAAATCAGCTGATCCCTAGTAAACTGCAGTAGCTACACGATCAAAATGCATGGGATCTGCTGAATTTTTTTTCATATTTCAGGGTTGGTCCCATAATGAAACTTGATTGTATTCATGAGTACTTACTTTACCTACTCTCTAAAGTTTAGAGAGTAGGTCATGGTGGTTTAGACTCTAAACCACCATGACCAAAAAAACACCTGGTGTAAGTCAATGATAAACCGAGCGTAGATACATGATGAGCGTATGGTGCAGCGGGGTGTCGGGAGCACACACCATAGGTAATAGATATAGGTAGGTAAGTATGAAACTCGCAACCACAGAATAAATAATAGTACTACAGTAATAGTATACTTACAGTATAACGTAACGTAGGTAACGATAGATTGCTACAAAGGTTGTCAGTTGCTTACTCAATTTATTATAACGGTACACACGGCTACATATCAAGCTAGTAATAGTCCTTACGGTGTATAGATATGAACTTCTTCGATGGTACATAGCCATCATTTATTAAGTTATTTTATAAATCTTTATTGATAAAATGAATACCTAACATGATTATTTACATAACGTCTGCGGTTTGTAACTATCGCTACTACAGCTCAAAAAGTAATTTTATAACGGCAGAAAATCATACCGAAAATAGTTTTATCTACTCTCATGACGTAAAATTAAATTCGAATTATAAACTTCAAAATGAGTTATTATTGGCATACTTTAATACACACTATCGAAATTTAAAAATAGAATCATATTGTAAAACTTTTTCTCTGACAAAATAATGTTATAATAGAAGATTATTTGCCTAGGGAGCAAACAACTTTTTTTAAGGCGAGAGTGTTTCTTTGAATGCAGAGTGGAGCGAAGGATTCTAGAGTAGAATTCCGAGCGTAGCGAGGGATTCTAAAGTAGAAACCTGAACGCAGCGAGGGATTCAAAGTACGTCACTCGAGCTTAAAATAGTGTTGCTCTCGAAGTGAACACTCTACTTTTTATCACCCTCTATGAGAAAAAAAGCGTGTGCGGTCCTACCCTCATCTCTCACGTGTGGATTAAAACCAAAACAAAATTTTCGCAGCCGCCATCTTGGATTTACGAATCACTTTATCGACTTTAGCAGCTTTAAAAACTATTTCGAAATGACACCATTGGATTTACATTTTGACTTCACTATCGGCTTTAGAACCCTCGAAAACTATGAAAACGACACCAATTATTATTTTTTTTTAAATTTTCCCAGTCGCCATCTTGGATTTACATTTTGACCTCACTATCGGCTTTAGAACCCTCGAAAACTATGAAGATGACACCCATGACGAAAAAATTGTAAATTTTCGTAACCGCCATCTTGGATTTACATTTTGCCTTCACTACCGGCTTTAGAACCCTCTAAAACTATGAAAACGACACCCATGACAAAAAATTTGAACATTTTCGTCATGTGTCGTTGACGCCATCTTGGATTATCATTTTGACCAAATAACTTTCACTTTCACTTTCTCTCTCTTTCTTGCCAGCCTGTTACTTTTTCATACAATGTTCGTGATTGATCTCTTTGGTGATTGGAACTTTTCCTAACAATATCCACATTCCAAATTCAAATCTATTTTGGTCCCTAGGGATCAAAGAGCTATTTTGGTCCCTGTTGATGAAGAACAAACTAGCTCTTTTTGAATAGATGTGATGAAATAGTAGATTGTTTGCCAAGGGAGCAAACAACTATTTTTAAGGCGAGAGTGTTTTTTTTAATCCAGAGTGGAGCGAAGGATTCTAGAGTATACTATTATATATTCTATTATATATTAGTATACTATTATATATTCTACTAGAATCCCCTATGAGAAAAAAAAAGTGTACGGTCCTACCCTCATCTCTCAAGTATGATTTAAAACCAAAACAAAATTATCGCAGCCGCCATCTAGGATTTACATTTTGAACTCTTTATCGACTTTAGCAGCTTTAAAAATTCCTGCCTTCACGTCTGCACCCTCAAAAACTATGAAAACGACACCCATGACGGAAAAATTTAAAATTACATCTTGGATTTACGTTTTGACCTCACTATCGGCTTTAGAACCCACGAAAACTATGAAAATGACACCCATGACGAAAAATTTGAAAAGTTTCACAGCCGCCATCTTGGATTTACATTTTGACCTCACTATCGCCTTTAGAACCCTCGAAAACTATGAAAACGACACCCGTGACGAAAAATTTGAAAATTATGTAGCCGCCATCTTGGATTTACGTGTTGACCTCACTATCAGCTTTAGAACCCTCGAAAAGTATGAAAACGACACCCATAACGAAAAAAATTAAAATTTTTACAGCCGCCAACTTGGATTTTCATTTTGACCTCACTATCGGCTTTGGCGCCCTCTAAAACTATGAAAACGACACCAATGACGAAAAATTGGAAAATTTTCGTCATGTGTCATTGCCGCCATCTTGGATTTTCATTTTGACCAGTCTTGTCAAAGTGTGAATAATAATTCACACTTTCTCTCTCTTTCTTGCCAGCCTTTCTCCAACTTGTTCATACAATGTTCGTGATTGATCTCCTTGGTGATTGGAACTTTTTCTAACAATATCCACATTCTAAATTCAAATCTACTTTGCTCCCTAGGGATCAAAGTGCTATTTTGGTCCCTGTTTACAAAGAACAAACTAGCTCTTTTTGAATAGATTTGTGATGAAAAATATATTTTTTACCAATAAGATACAGTTAAAATCCAAAAAGTTAACATCACAAAGGAGTTTCCATTTTTCTTTTTTTCTCTAATGTAACTAGCGGGGCGCGCCATTTTTATTGCATTACAAAAAAGTTTTGATTCCAACACAGCGTCCACTCAAACCAACAATTCCAATTTCAAACAAAAATACGTAGTCAAAATTTCAGCGCGACGTCAAACAGATAAAGTAGGTAGTATCGAAACAACGCGACATCATAGTATCGACAAACTTACAAACGCGTAGGCCGCAGCCGAAAAACACTCAAAAGTACGAAGTTAAACGTGCGTGATATGCACGTGCCTGAATCGAAATTCGAACGAAAGTACGTATCACATAGTAATGTGCATGTATGCGTGAGCGTCTTCCCTCCGCACCGCGCGGGGGAACATTATCTAGTGAAATGCACGACAATTCATAGTAAAACGAGCGCGAATAAAATTACGAAAAGTCCTTCGGGAAATCGTGTTTTATGAAAAAACCGCTGCGTAAATCATTAATAAATAAAGTTTATTAAAATCTTCGATAATTGAGCTATGTCTGTACGGATTTTGTTTTGGAGATTTTCCATTTCTTTTATTACTTATTTATGCCCAAAGTTGCGTTAAAATTAGCAAGAAAAATGAAACTTTGTTGGCTCATAACTTTTTATTGGCTTTTAATTTTACTATTCCGCTTCCGTACAGACACAATTAATAATGAGACAAAACGATATCATGTTTAACTTTGGATGTACAATGTCAAACAGTGGAGTAATTCACTCCCGAAATTTGTATGGGAAAAATGTTGGCTAGTATCACCTTAAGTAATGCTTGAGTTTTGAGTGACGTTCTGTAATAGGTACGGGCCTTAGTATTGCGCTCTCAGTCTTGGTCTTGCAGCAAGAGTCTTGCAAGTCTTGCAATTATCTATAGCCTATTGCTATTTATTATTATACACGTTAGTTATAGATCTTAGAACAACGTAACAGTGTAAGTAAATTTTGAGCTTAAATTGACATAGGCATAGTGAACCACCAAATTAATTAAATTAAGTTGACAATAATTTTAAAAAAATACGTAAGTAAGTAATTTAATACCTACGCATAATTACTAACTTTACATTCGCAATTCAACAAATACGATAAGTACCTACTTAGTTATATTGTTTTATCATCAGCAACACCCGTCAACTGGACACGGACGGGGCCGTGTCCGTCCGTGTTTTGTAAAAGATAATATATTACATAATTAACATCTCGCCGGACAGCTTTAAACATTTTGTATACCTCTGTCCATACTCTGTGGCGGCGAATGCGGCGATCAAACAGTGTCAAATGTGATTCACTTGTCGCACAGTCTTTGATAAAGCGAGGCGTTTTTGTCGGTAAATTATCAAATAAGTACACCGACCGACCAACGGTTTTTTCGCGTAATGTACCATAACATTGGCTGGCGCAAAAACTGTGTTACTAGACCTATTCGACTCGCTGTTAGTTTTGAATTTTATTGAATATAAAAATAATATAAACTTTGAAACATAAGTACCTACATAATGTTTGTATAATTTCATTATACTTCAGGCTTCGTTCTCGATATAACATTTACAATGCAGCTTCGTCACGTAGTCGACAACCATACGCATATTTAGAGCTGAAAGCAAAATTAAACGCACAAGTATAGCTACTACACTCTATATGTCATCTGTCATTCTTTACGTTTGCGCGGCAACCAATACGTTGTAATTCCCAAAGAATATTAATTATAGTGTTTAAAACTAGTTTAAAGTGTGTTTAAAGTTGGCATAAGTTATCATGCCGAAACGAAAACAAAAGGAAAAGAATATTATCTTCAAAAAATCCGAAGACTACATGAAACGACACCGGTACAACACCGATTCATCAGTTTTTCTTCACAAGATAAAACAATGTAACACGCGGGTAATGTACGAGATGCATTGACGCGAACTAATAATTCGGGGCGTTTACGAGATAAACGGACGAGTTAAATCATTGTCTTAAAAGTTTTATACAGTAAAAACGTAAGTATCTTACATGGCTTATAAACGATATTTATTGTACCTCGCGGGTAATGTACGTGATGCATTGACGCGAACAAATAATTCGGGGCGTTTACGAGATAAACGCACGAGTTTTATCATTGTCTTAAAAGTTTTATACAGTAAAACGTAAGTATCTTTCATGGCTTGTATACGATATTTATTGTACCTCGCGGGTAATGTACGAGATGCATTGACGCGAACAAATAATTCGGGGCGTTTACGAGATAAACGCACGAGTTTTATCATTGTCTTAAAAGTTTATACAGTAAAACCTAAGTATCTTACATGGTTTGTATACGATATTTATTGTACCTCGCGGGTAATGTACGAGATGCATTGACGAGAACAAATAATTCGGGGCATTTACGAGATAAACGCACGAGTTTTATCATTTACCTATTTTAATAGTGTAGTCCGAGAGGCTACGCTTAGGTATGTATATTATGGTACATTGTCGGGGTCAAATCTATCTTTTTGCAGATATCTAGGTACTTGATGACTGTGTCGATCCACCAGTTTTATTTGACACAAATCCGGATAACTCTAATACAGCTATGACTGTAATTGACGCTCTACCTGAGCCTGGCCGAGCACCTGTGCTAGACACTGCACCTACTAATGTTTTATCCCTGGATGTGCTGCAAGCATTATGGGATTTGATGCATTAATATGCATACAAATGAGCATTAAACAACGACTTAACCTGTAGTTGAAATACAATTTTGAAGAAGGGACTCACCATTTTAGGTGTTGCATTATCTATGTTAATCAACAACAATAATAATGATAGAGATCAACCAGCTCAGTGACGCTAGAAGGATGTTAACAGAATTACACTTCACTCAATCAAAACCGTGGAAAAAACCTTATTTTCCCTGTCCTGGCCAAAAATGCTTAGATATTGTCAAATAATTAGAAACAGATAATCACCTTTATTGTAATCTTACCTTCATGGTATCAGCCTATTTCAAAAGATAAAAAGTCCTACAAGCTTACCAAAGAACAGGCCAATCTATAAACAAGCCAACTACTTTTACCACAACCCGTCAGGGAAACTTAAGTGGTTCACTTGGTTACACACATACAACCAACAGAGGACAAAATATGCTGGGACACAAGAAACCACAGTTCTCATATTAAGCAAGGAAATATCAAAGAACAATACAACCAGTACCAGCCACCGCATGCTGTGACAAAGCCCAAAGCCCCACAGGACAAGACTCGTGCTCGATACTAGAGTTAGTCATGCTGGAAGATTAAATATTTTTTACCTTGTTGGCAAAGCATCTGATGATGTTTCAATATTGAAACATGTCAATGGATACTCAATACCTTTTATTGACACACCTTATAAGTCACAATCTCAACAGTCATTATAAAATGATATTATAAATGATCCTGATATGCATACCGCCATTAATAATCTGCTGGCATTAGGTGCAATTTCTCCTTGCACCTTATGTGTTTTGTTTCCAAAAACTGAAGGATAGCAAAAGATTTATTATAAACCTTAAGCCTGCTAACAAATTTGTAACTGCAGTAATAATAATGCTGTGTAATTTCTACAGGAGACTATTGATTTAAAAGAATGCTATCTAATGGTAAATAGTAATCCAGTTCACCGGAAGTATTGATGCTTTGAGCATGATAAATTATACAGATTTAATGCATCCCCATATGTCTTGTGTTCTGCACCTTATGTGTTCTCTAAGATTATGAGAACTGTGGTTAAATAATTTAAAAATCAGTACAAGACTTTGATGACCTCTTTTGCATTGATTCTGATTATAAAACATGTTTGGGAAAAATGTTAATGAAACAATTGCAATTTCCAAAATTCCAGATTTGATATATAAAAAAAAAAAAAAAAAAAAAAAAAAAGTTAATTAGACCATAGGTACTCAGTTAATAGGAACATTGACTGCCACATGCCTGAGCACCTGGCAAGTACATAATTATGTTTGGCTTAACACAAAACTGTTAGACCACAAAACTATTACACCATAATAATCATAAATATCATGGTTTACTTTAAAGTAAAGGCTGATAAAAAGATTATCATTCACCCAGATATTAAACTAGATCTACAGCAGTGGGCTGATAATATCAATAGTTTACACATAAAAAGTATTGCATACTCAATATATGATTCGGAAATATTTACAGGTCAAGAAGTGGGTGGGGGGCCATTTGTAATGATAATATGATTCATGGATTCTGGAAAGAGACTAAAAAATTATAAGTACTTATCACATAAATCATCTAGAACAACTTGTCATATTTTTACCTTAAAAATGAGTGTTAAAAATATACAATATTCACATATATTGTTACATGTTGATAATAAGTGCCATATTAACCAAATGGGAGGCATTCAGTACCTACATTTAAATAACTTTGCCAGAAGCCTATTTAGCAATGGTGTGAAGATAAACTTTGGCTATTTGCTTCTTACATGAAGCAACTTGGCTATTTGCTTCTTAAATACAGCCAATACTGACATAAAGTAGAAAATAAATACCTCCACATTCCAGTACAATTTGTGACTCATTTAATCAGTTTGGTCAACCTGATAGGTATTGACTTTTACTTCAAGAATTAATGCAAAAACGTCAATCTTACATATCCTGAAAACCAGCCCTGATGCATCGACTGTAGTCTATGCTATTACCATGTCTTGGTCAAACTACATTTTTACTACGCGTTTTTGTGCCCATTTTGCCTATTATTAAGATATTAACAAAAAATTAAGAATGGAAAATTGACAGGCATTATGGTTATGGCATACTAGCCGTCATAAGCCTGACAGAATCACCCTCTACATCTCCACCGGGATATTATCCGGAAGGCAGGGCTAAGACTAGCTATCTAAGTTAATTTTTTTGTAGTTAATTTAAGTTCTCTTTCAAATAATACCATGGAACAATACAATTTTACCTATAAATTATGGTGGGCCATTTGTCAAAAACAAAGTACTTACCATTTACAACATCTATAGGTACCAATCTAAATCAAAATTATATTTTTTTTTAACCAAGCAATTCAAGATAAGGGCCTTGTATGGGGTCTTTAAATTAACTTAAGTCAGCTCTTGCTATCGCAGTAGACTCAAACATGGGGGTTATGACCGCATCAAGAGGCTACCTACTTAAAGGTTTCTATGGGGCCAAGTATGAAACTAGCTGGGACCCCAAGTTAAGTCTTAAATGTTTTAAAAATAAACTTTCACTTTTTAAAAATAATTATTAAAATACCTAACTGCACTGTAAATCATGCAGGTCTGGTCCTGGGTCCTGGTCACAGCCAACTGAACCTTTTTTATTACCTTTTTTTGAAAAGTCCGAAAGTCTAGCTAGTACATTATGTGATTACATTAACTATAGGTAGGTACTCTGGGCATTAGAAGGAAATAATACTCACTTAATACCTTCATTGTATAAGCCCCCACAAACCAGTTTCTGCCTCTACCATTCTCTCACCACCACCTCTATCATTTGGTTTCTATAATATAGGTAATATACCAACTCTCTGTTTGCATCATAGATATTAGTGTTTTTTCAGGACATAGTACTAGACATACCTCGACATCCACTACGAGTAGGTACTAACGCTAAGGGAGCGTCATTCGAGGTAATAATGGCAAACGTCAGGCTAGACAAATAGCTCTTTCACCTTTCGGTAGACTTTAATAGAGCAATTGTCAATAATTCAAACGAATTTATACTCATGCTGTGCTTAATACTGAACAAAATACTTGAGTATTATGAATGCGAATAATCATTATAACGTACCTTAAAAAGTATAAATCTAAATTAGACCAGAAGTTCAATATTAAGATGAATAATTTGATTGTTTATCTACTTATATTGGTATCTTATTAAAAAAGTATAAAACAAAATTTGACAAGTTCAATAATAGGATGAATAATTTGATTATTTATCTATAATGGTATATTGTTTATCTATAGATATTTGATTAAAACTTGTTTATAAGTTGGATAATAAGTCCGTTATTAAGATGAATGAGACTTTATCTATTATTTTTTACTACGTCATTTGTATCCAAAAAACTAAAAGATTTAATATGTTATTGAAATACGATTTATTTATAATTTCATATTGGAAATCTCAATTTTCCTCATGATCTCTTAACATCTGCATTGTAAATGTTATATCGAGAACGAAGCCTGAAGTATAATAAGTGATCAAACGAACTTACCTGTTGTGAAGTTCGATCATTATTATACGAAGGGCTTCGTTCGAAGATATAAGGAACCCTCCCTACCCTACCCCAGAAAAATTGAGATTCTCTTCTTACTCTAAAATAATGACAGATGACATATAGAGTGTAGTAGCTATACTTGTGCGTTTAGTTTTTGCTTTCAGCTCTAAATATGCGTATGGTTGTCGACTACGTGACGAAGCTGCATTGTAAATGTTATATCTTCGAACGAAGCCCTTCGTATAATAATGATCGAACTTCACAACAGGTAAGTTCGTTTGATCACTTATTGGTTACAATTTTAAGCACATACCAATCTACTAACGTTAGATCTGCACATAAGACTTATAAAAGCATACCTATATTATTATAGGTAGGTACCTACAGCCATAAGGTATGAACTTTGCTAGAAAGATACCTATTTTATTTTATGCTAGGTATATTTTTATCAATGGGAACATAATATATTTGTGTGTAACACGCTACTTATTTATCATAATTTTCGTAGTATATTTTTTCGGTTCATGGTTAGAAATCAGTCGAATAAGTTAAAGGTAGTATCCTAAAACTATTTTATATTGATACCTATTATAGTCTAAATATAATAATCAATACAATACCATTTAGTATTATGACGATACGGTTTTGATACTGCGGAATGTCTATCAAAATCTCAGACTAAGGATTTTCCTTAGTCATTAAACCAAATGCATAGGTACTTAATAACGCCGCCCAAATCTCAGTTTGACTTATCTGCGAGACGCAAGAGTCTTGCAGGCTTAGTCTTGTTCTTGCTCAAATCTTGCAGGGGTCAGTCTTGCAAGACCTAAATGCAAGACCAAGACCGATTTTGGTCAACACTATTTGACAGCAATAAGATGGCACTTAGTTTTTAATTTAGTGAAAATGATAAATTTGCTATTCAAAGTGTTTCGTATCCAAAGTAGATATTTTGTACCTATACTTCGTTCCAAATCACAATAGGTGTAGGCAATATAGCCGGCTAATTAAAATGGAACTGGGCAGGCCACATCTGCCGCTTGTCGCATCACAATTGGGATAAAGTAGCTACAGATTGTGTTCCGAGCAACAGAAATCGGTGACGCCTACCTAAAGGATTGGGCTCTAATTGAAAAAGAGAGAGAAAATGTATGTATGTATAGCTTGATGTGTAGCCGAAATACGAGAATCGGCACCATTAGCAGAGAATTATTTCAACATTGCTCTCGGAGTCTATCAATAACCAGTCTGATTCGATTAGCTAACAAACATGCTACAAAGTAGACTCCTGAGACTGTTGGAAATAATTTATGTAATTTCTTTACATTTTCGTATTTACTGAATAAAACGAATTAAAGTACAGTAATTTTTACCCTATTTTTGTTTTTCTCCGAACATTTGAATTATTTTTTTCAGGCTAGTAGCCCGCTTACAAATGGCAAAATCATCGTGCAAATTATTTAGTCGATTACTTGATTGTGAATCTAAAATTATTTGATAATAAACTAATCAAATTACTGATTGAGTCTATGGTCATTTGTGACGCCTGTGGTGACGTCAGTTGCACAAAGAGCATGAACAATTTATTGAACATCAGTATAGCCAGGGTTTAAACCCGTTTTTATGTTTACTATTAACAACCCTACTAACGCCTTCTCTTTGTTTTGTAACTTTTTTTAGGGACTGTGTCTGAATTAAAGATAAATAAATAAACTGTACATTATTTATCTAATATTTTTAGTAACTTATTAAAAATCGCCTATGTTATTATTTTCCACGCGATTTGAACATCACTATCTTCCCTTCCCTAGCGATTAGTCAGTTGTCAGGTGTCAAGCAAGTTGTCATCGTCTCAGAGTGACAGTCCGTAATCTTTTTGTGCGAATAATTTCTTACTGTACTGTATTTTATTTGTTCTGATATTTACTCTTGCGAAGCAAATATGTTCTATTCAAACACTATACGTATAAATGCGGTATATGTTTTTTTTTGACTACATAAATGTAACTTCAACTTGCCGTAAAATAGTATTGTAATAAATTAAACTCGAAACTGGTAAGATATCGAGCGATAACATGGTCATTTACATTGGAAAACGAGTTACATTTTTGTTTTATTGTTTTTTTTTTGTAGCATCACTTACAAGCTACAATGTTCGCGAGCTTGAAAAGTAAGATAAAGGAAGAAACTGGTAGTGACATAAGTAAAATAACCAGTAGCTGGCGAAGCGGCGCTTTCTTAGGAAGATTATCGCTTAGGGACGACTCTGTAAGTATTTATTACTAACCACCAAAGCAATTAACAAAATATTTAGTTATGTATTGCACTGCAAAAACTTGCTCAAATCTCACTGCATAGGACAAGTGTTCAGCTAAAATAATTTGTTATGAAGATATGCATTTACAAGTACCTATAAAAGGAAACATTTGTATACTTAACATCTAATATAAAATACTTCACTTTCAGTCAACAACCAGCCCTTCTAGTTCAGGAGGACATGGGGATTCAACATCAGACGTAAGTTGCCCTTTATTCTAATCATCTTTTATCTTAGTACATAATTCCAACATAAGGTAAACAACTCTTCATTTTGAGATTATAGTGTGAAATTATAATAATTAAATTATATTGCAGTTATAAATAATAAAATAGTGAAGTTTATATCAATTCTTTAAATGATTGAAGTTACTATTATCTATTTTGGAAAAATCCCAACACATACATTGTTTCTAATTGTTTAATTCTAGTCAATATCTCCACAAATGGAGTCATACCTATCAGAGCGCACTGGCGGGCGGGTAGACCAGGCCGTACTACAACAACAGTACTCTGCACAGTTGGAAGCCAAGATTCGAGAGAGGGATGCCTTTTGGGAACAAAAGATTGAAGAACTGAAGCTTTCACTCGCGTCCGTGCAAGGTCAGTTATCCAATAATTTTATACAACTTGGTAATAGATACTTTGGTTTACAAAAGTGGGTAATATTTATAAAACAAGTAGTAAAGAGGAATATAAATCTAGATTGTTTATGTCAAGTTATGTAGAGACAAATAAAGCCTCGTGCAAACTGGGGCGACTGGGCCAACATATTAAAATATTTTACATAGGACAATGTTTAAAAAGATAAATATCTAATGAAATCTGAATAAATTTAGTTGAATCGGAGTTTGGCTTGCCCATCGCGGGTTGCTTACTCGTCGTGGATTCTGTGTGACTCATGGACGCGAGCGTGACTTTCATGCCTAAATCTAGACATTCAAAACATTAGCAAACACTTGTTTTCATGAATTTACTAATGTTGAAAATAATTGTCCTGTTGTAAAAGTTGTTCAAGATGATCACTGCAAAGACCACTGTTCAGGTTTTATTGTGAAATTGTAATTGATTTCAGTGGTATGTAATAAAACAATCTGTCTTTAGGATAAACAATATCTTGTTTTGCTTGGTCCCACTTTCTTTTGAAAAAATATCCTGTTATTAATTTACAGGCGAAGAAGCAGCGGCGGCACAAGCAGTAGCGCGCACGGCACAAGCAGAGGCTGCTAAGGCAGCTACAGAGAGAGACACAGCCAAGAGACAAGTGACTGAACTGAAAACACAGCTAGCAGCCGCTGAGCGCGCTCAGGACAGGCTTGATGCTTTAAATGTGAGTTGATTTGAAGTTTGTTTCTGGGTGTGTCACAGTGTTGATCTAAAAATACGAGTACCAGAAAAATATTCTTTTTTTGCCTGCTTCTCCGCCCGTGTGGGTATCTGAAAATATCCCACGGGAACGTACTACCGGGATTAAAAGTAGTGTTAATCCAGGTTATAAACTATCTGACAACAACCAAACAACAATGATGGATGTTATCTCAACATCCAAATCCGTTCAGCCGTTTTTCGCCAATCCGGAACATACATCCAAACAAATAGACAAATGGGCAAAAATTGTAAAAACTATATTTTTGGCATCAGACTCGTTCACAGACCTCGCAGCAATTTCTTTTTTTCAAAAAAAATCTATGTATGGTCAGTTTTGACGTCGCGTCGTTAATATTTTATTTTAAGTATAGATTCGTTACTTTCTATTCTTATCATTACTACGATTACTATTTCAAAAAGCTAATAGGTATACTTAGATAAATAGTTTTTTTTTTGCGCTAATCACTTCCTCCATTAACATCGCTCTCTGACGCATGCATAAAGTGTAAGTTGAAAGCGCGATTAAAATGCATGCAATCACAGCTAATGTTAGTTTGTGATGAGCTAATAATATAACTGATACTGAATGCACTGGATACAGAAACTTCCTGCAGTGCCACTTATGCAAGCATGTTACACACAGGCTTATCTATGGAACTAAGTGACGCTTCCTGTATCATGTAGTTTTACTTTACGAATATGCTACTGGGATCTATGGCAAAAACATAATAAGTTTCCTGCGTAGCTATTTTATCTCTATGTGAAAGTTATAATGCCTAATAAGAATATTAATTTAATTTTTGATAAGTATGTTGTTTTGTAATGATAAAAATAGATAAAGATTTACATATTTTACCGATCAATTTGTGTGGAACTGCCCTAAAAATTGTTAGTAAGTTTAAATAGCTTGGTCACTTAATTAGGGATGATTCAGCAGATGATGCTGATCTGGAACGACAGAGGCGCTGTATCGCATGTCGAAGCAACATGTTGGCTAGACACTTTTCTCACTGCTCCAACCAAGTTAAAATAACTGTTCAAGGCTTACTGGGGCCATATTATGAAGTATTAATTCCATCATTATTCCACTGCGAAAAAAGCATGGTGCTATCGGCCTTATATACCTCCGTCTCTCACTCACTCTGGAAAAATTAGGCGTTCTACACCAGTCAACTCTGGTACAATATAATAACGCCTTTAGAGCTATATTAAAGCTGCACTGGCGGTGTAGTGCGACTGACATGTTCGTTGAGAACCGAGTTACTGATTTTTACGGGCTCTTGAGGAGACTCAAGGCATCTTTCCTGTGGAGCACTTCCGACGTTTGGCTCCCAGACTGGAGCGGGCCGGGGCTGCTTTGAAGTGGCTCCTGCCCAATCTAGGGGGTCCAAACGCCTCCTGCCGGAGGCTATACGCGGGGGTCGTGCGGTCCATGGCCCTTTACGGGGCACCGGTGTGATGGGATCTGGAGGCAAAAGTCCTCGCGCATATTTGGGAGTGGCGCGAGGAGGCAAAACGGGCTTGACTCCGATGCCGCGAGAAATCGCGGCACAGCGGACAGAGCTCCGACGGGATCTCATGGCGTCATGGAGAGTGCGATTGACGCAACCCAGTGCTGGGCACGCCACTATTGCGGCGATAAGTCCCCTCTTTGAGGAGTGGCTAGAGAGCCGCCACGGCGTCCTCACCTTCCGCCTGACGTAGGTCCTCACCGGACACGGCTGTTTCGGGAGGTTCCTATTCGGTATCAGGCGGGAGGAAACGCCCGGGTGTCATCACTGCGTGGATCGCCTGGAGGACACGGTGGAGCACGCGATGGAAGTCTGCCCGGCTTGGGCAGAGCACCGCCGTGTCCTCGTGGAGGCGATCGGAGGCGGGGATCTCTCGCGTCCGGCCCTGGTCCAGGCCATGGTACGGAGCAAGAGGGCATGGGAGGCCGTCACCTCCTTCTGCGAAGCAGTAATGCTCGCGAAGGAGGAGTTTTTTTTTTTGGGGTGGGTAATCGTCAAATGACTTCTACCGCTCTGGGTGGAGCGGGAGGGCGTGTCAGACTCTTACTGACTAAAAGCCACCCGTGTTCCTTCTGTTGCCTGTGCAATGCCAGGGGGCCACGGTATCCCTTTCGGAGTTTCCCGCAACCCCAGCAGGCAATGGTCTCATCGGATCCCTTCACGTTGTCAGCAAACATCTCTTTGAGGCGCGCGTGGAACACAACGCGCCGGTTACCCGGGCCTGGTCCTTACCGGACGGCGAGCTACCCATTCTCACCGTCCGCAAGTCCGTGCCTACGGTGGCCGGGAATCGGCCTGCGATTCCCGACGCCCAGGGCGTCTCCTCCTGCGGCGGCTAGGGGCGTGAGAGCGCGAACTTTGCCTCTCTCACGCGTTCCGCCTCCTCCTTCGCGAGCATTACTGCTTCGCAGAAAGAGGTGACGGCCTCCCATGTCCTCTCGCTCCGTATCATGGCCTGGACCAGGGCCGGACGCGAGAGATCCCCGCCACCGATCGCCTCCACGTGGACACGGCGGTGCTCTGCCCAAGCCGGGCAGACCTCCACCGTATGCTCCACCGTGTCCTCCGGGCGATACATGCGCATGCCTAAGATTTAAATCGTTCGATTCGCCCAACCGCGTCAAAAGATAGTCATATATCTGTGTCGTTGACATTTATACTTAGTCTGGCCACAAATACTGTTACAATTAAAAATAAGAAAGATATTACATTTGAATTTGCAATCTGTCATTTTTATACGATTGTTCATTGATTTTTTAATTTTGGCGCCAATACATTGTACAATATTTTGCGATATTAAAAATTAAGTGGGGTGATAAAGAGAACCGAATCGCTGTGATTGCATTACACAAAGTTGGTATGGAGCCAAATGCAATTTTTTAAACTCTCCATACGCTTGGTATTAGTCAAATGTTTGTGTACCGGGCTATGAATAGGTACAATGAGACCTTCTCTGTTTGTGACAGAAAAAGATCTGGCCGTCCACGTAGTGTTCGTACGAAAAAGGTGGTCAAAGCAGTAAGGGAAAGAATTCGAAGAAATCCTGTCCGAAAGCAAAAGATTTTATCTCGGGAGATGAAGATAGCACCCAGAACCATGTCGCGTATTTTAAAAGATGACTTAGGACTTGCAGCCTATAAAAGACGCACTGGTCATTTTTTTACTGATAATTTAAAAAAGAATAGGGTGGTAAATTCGAAACAACTACTGAAGCGGTACGCAAAGGAAGGTCACAGAAAAATTTTGCTTACGGATGAGAAAATCTTTACAATTGAGAAACATTTTAACAAACAAAATGACCGTATTTATACTCAAAGCTCTAAGGAAGCTTCCCAATTAGTCGACAGAGTGCAACGTGTGCATTATCCGACTTCAGTGATGATTTGGTGGGGTGTTAGCTATGAAGGAGTGACAGAGCCATATTTTTGTGAAAAAGGTATCAAAACATCGGCACTTGTGTATCAAGATACCATTCTTGAGAAGGTAGTTAAGCCCCTTAACAACACCATATTCAATAACCAAGTATGGTCCTTCCAACTAACAAAAAAGACTCGGCGCCGGGTCATAAAGCTCGGTCCACGCAGTCTTGGTTGGAAGTGAACGTTTCGGACTTCATCAGAGCTGAAGACTGGCCGTCGTCTAGTCCCGATCTTAATCCGCTGGATTATGATTTATGGTCAGTTTTAGAGAGTACGGCTTGCTCTAAACGCCATTATAATTTGGAGTCCCTAAAACAATCCATACTTTTGGCAGTGAAGCATGTTCCCATGGAAAGAGTGCATGCTTCTATTGATAACTGGCCTCAACGTTTAAAGGACTGTATTGCAGCCAATGGAGACCACTTCGAATAAGCTTTTTATATTTTAAATTGTTTTATATCTATGTATTAAACTAGCAATTAAAAAAAAAAACTTCGTGACAAGATTTATGGCAAGACTAGGTATATAGTAATGTCTCACTGACTCATACTGATAATCGTTCTATACGGAATGTGTGAGCTCAAGCTTCTCAGTGTGGACACTTTCGCAAGACCTAAGTACGGTGAGGGCACATCTAACAATTTAAATCTTTAGAACTAGCTGCTTGTAACGTGTACAAGCACCATTTAAACAACCATTGCTATTCAGAATCTAAATCTCAATTTAACACATTACTTTATTTATCAGGAGGAGCTAGAGCAATGTCGTCGCGAGTGGGCACGCGAGCGAGGCGAGTTGAGCGGCGCGCTCAGCACGGCAGAGGCGCGCGCCGCGGACCTGGCCGACCGCCTGGCCGTCGTGGCGGCCGCGCTGCCGCCCGACAACCCGCACCATCATATGGATGATGACGGTAACTACTCAATTTATTAACTTACAACTTGTGTCTGCTGTTTGGGCTTGACAGTAATAATCATTCAAGATTTTAATCACCATCAAAGTTTACAAAGTAACATAGACGCCGATAGCACACCTCCTCGGCGAAACCATAGCAGCAAAACTGCAGTAGTGCAATTCAACTGGTTCGCGTCTTTACCTCTACTCGAAATTCGAGTAGTAAACTCGAGTAGTGGAGCATGACGAGAACCAGTTGAATTGTACTACTACAGTTTCGCTGCTACGGTTTCGCGGCGGAGATGTGCTACCGGCGTGATCCGATATTAAATTAGGAAATCTTTAGTGTATTTTGTCGCTGACTGTTCAATTTTCAGAGCAAAGGCCTTTTCACATTATATGGCTTAGAATTTTTATTAGTTAATAATTAAATATGTTCTGCTTTTCCGTGGTAGGTTTTCTTGTCCAATTTTTTTTTTTATGGAACTCTAAAAAAATATTATTATATTATGGTCAAAACGTATCAGGGCAAACTCCTTTACTTATAGGAGACGAAGGAGATCGCAGACAATTGTTACTTACTGACATTTCCTTATACCAACACAGACAAACGCGAAGTAACTCCAACTGCTTGTGCGGACTACGACCGTGTATGTCGTGAACGCGCCGTGCTCACACGACAGTTGCAAGAAGCTAAGATGGCGCTCGCTGACGTCAAGACGTCATGGAGCGGACAGATTGCTTCACTGGAGACGCAGGTACACAACGAAAACGTGCATGCGTAAACTTGTTACTTGTAAATTGATTTAGTGTCTGTATCACTTCTGTCGTCGTCGTTGACACATCTTTTTTTACAAGTTTTTGAGTATTATTAAGGTTTTACAAAACTGTCCGGCTAATTAGGACCGTTCAATACTGACTTATATTGATTACTCATATACCCGAATCGCTACAGCTTGGCAATAGCGGTCATTGCCCTTTTCCTAATAACTCTCAGTAGGAACCCAAACAATAAACTAAGTATGGTTTTTTCGTTATTGGAACATGTTGAAGATCACGATAGATATTGATTCAGGAAATTGTGACGGACTTTATTTCTGTTTTTGAAATATAGAATGCTAGAAAACGTAGGAGGGTCAATGACCCCTATTGCCACGTTAAAGCTAGCTAGCTCGGCGTATCTTGTACTTGATGATATTATGTCACGATCGTTTTATATTTCTTTTGTCGCTCGTTCCAGATTTATCAGTTCTCTTATAATATGATTCTTAGGCCCGTATTAAAACTGCCCTTATTTGAAAACTTAAAAATCTTGATAATATATGAAATCTAGGGAATGAATTTAGATTTAATGTACGACGCTTCTTGATTCAAGGATCAGGCGCTATATTTAGATTTACTCGTAAATATAAGTTTAATTAATTACTAGGACAAACCCATGTGGTTTTAATATTATATCGACGCGGTGTCGGTATTGTGCCACAATAGGGATGATGATTATTAAAAAACATTGGACACGTATTTTTTTCATTTTTTACGTAATCAAAAGATTATGGCAATACATTAATAGGCAATAGGTTAAAATGTGGCATGACGTCACTCCCTAACTTTAATGCGTTATATATAAACCATGTTTTATTAATATGATACAGCTAAAAATACATGTATTTTTTTAAAATTATCTTTCTGACGGACTAAATAGTTTTTTTCCCAGTCAAAATCCATAATTATCGATTTAATTTCTTTCAAACTGGACATTTTTTGTTCATGTAAGATTTGCTCTGTGTGCATAAGCCATCAATCGCCTATATAACTTGTATATAATCGTGCCTGTATATGTGCATGTGAGAGGCGTGTGCATGAAGCATAAAACATTACCTACACGCCATTTAATGGCCACTGTTAAATATTCAATAAACTATCTGAAGCCACTAATAATAATAATTGCATCTAACACTTATTTGTTTATTTGTACATATTATTATATATAGTAAAAAATAACTACTTTATATATTTTTTTATATAACTTGTGATATTATATTATAAACTTTTAGGTAGTACGAAATTCTGTATTAGCCCACGTTCGCGCGGACGTAATAAAAACGCGGCGATTTTTTTTCGTGCACTGGATTTTCAACGCTCTGCTTAGCGCAGAGAGTTGAAAATCCAACAGTGTGTTTTTTCAACTCGCTAGGATGAGAGTGCGTCCCAACGCGTTGGATTCTCAACGCTCTGCTCAACACCGAGAGTTGAAAATCCAATGCACGAGAAAAATCGCCGCGATTTTATTACCTCCATGCAAACGTGGTCTTATAGCTAAATTCTAACCATATTTGAATCTTCGTTTCAAGGTAGGTAGAAATTTCAATTCATTTCATTGCTAAACAGCACCAGAAAAAACAAACATATTTATGTAAAATATTTAAAAAATCAAAACAACTTGTTTTTCGGTAATTATCATACGAAGCTTTAACATAGGTGGCGCGACTATCGCGGCAGGCGGGAGAAGAAGGCTCAGAGAGGAGACGAGTAGAGATAGAAAAGAAAGAGATGCAAGAAAAGCTGCAAAGTGCGGCCGCAGAGCTCGAGAAAACCAAGCAGAATCTGATCAACAGCGAGGCTAAGGTATACAGTTCTTGTTCGTTATATCGTCAGAAGTACTTGGTATAGGTGTCTGATGTTTACTAACTCCGAAGTTGTCTAAATGGTCTTCAGAGTCCTAGATTCTTGTTTAGTGATGCGACGTCTACCTAAAATTTGTTGCATGTACATTATGATGTATTTTCAGAAAATATTTTGAGATCTAAATTACTATAGTCGACCATTTGCATGCCCCATAATCATACTAAAATAACTAACAATAATTAATTTCTGGTCGCTCGTGTTACTTGAGTATGACTGCATAAATTAATTACTCAAGGTCAACACGATATATCTAGTCTTAAATTCTAAGAAAATTTGCTTTTCTACATTGATTATCCAATTCAGAAATTTATCCCAGTTAATATTTTTGTAAAGGTTAAAAAAAACTTAGGGACTTTTCATGTGCTGTGTCGCGTCGTTGTAGCCGTGGTCTAGTTAGCGAGGTAGTGCTAATCTGTCGGACAGGTGGTGCGTCTCAACGGCGAGGTGCACACGTTGGCGCTGGAGGTCAAGTCTCTTCGCAGCGCCGCGTCCCTCGCGGCCGTGAGTCCCAGCCTTTACACCATATAGTCACTCTAGTCTCGCATACAGGGTGTCCAGTAAATAGCACGACATACTGCAGGGGGTGATAGCTTGGGTCACTACCTATCAATACAACACAATATACAGTTCAGCAAAATCTTACTTTTTTTTTCACCACTGTAGGTTAAACTTAAGTTATAAGAAAATAGTTCTGTGAAAATTTAAACAAAAAATAGTATTTCTTGAAAACATTCTTGTCTTTGATAGAAAAAAGACTTATCAATGAGTAAAGTAACTATTCACGAATAATTTGATGTAAAAAAAATTACTAGAAAAGGATTTTTTCATTACGAGATGCTTAAAAATCTGTTTCAAGGTAGAGAATTTTCGGTATTTCGGAATATTTTGTAAAACTGTAAATCCGTAAGATTTTGCTGAACATATATTGTGTTGTATTGATAGGTAGTGACCCTAGCTATCACCCCCTGTAGTATGTCGTGCTATTTACTGGACACCCTGTATATAGTGAAGTTTCCTTTAGTTGTCTTATTTGGTAAACAAATAGCGTCAGCATTTAGCCGAAAGACTTTCATTTTTTAGACATAGGCCACCCGTAAGCATCAATACAACGTCCGGTCCTGTGTTCCCACATCCAGCAGATTCTTGCAAGGCCATTGCCGTAGCCGTTACGTAGCCTTGAGGATCCGCCAACTACGGGTACGCGGAACGAATATGGCGAACTGAGATAGCGAAAAACGAGATTTAAAATGATGAATTTGAGGTAGATTTTTATGCAATTCATACTGTATGTGTTTCTCATAAAGATATTTAAGATCAAGACGTTCATGCTTTAACTTAAAATTGTGTGATTTTAGCAAAAACTCGCGATTGAGTACCGTGTTTGTTTACCAATTATGACAAGTAAGGTGAATACACTATACATACGCCTACACTGCGTGTTATGACGTATTACTAGTGCTGTACGTACACATGAGCTTTGTATTAAACGATAGCGGGGAAGGTAGCAAGCGGGTATTTTTGAATTCAAGGTACCTTCCTTACCCTACCTTCCTTATTTAAGGGAACCTTTTAAATACCTGTAAAAATAATAAATCTTGTAATCCAAAAAATACCCGTTTTGATCATACCGGTTCCGGTCCCTGGTCAGAAGCCATTAAAATTTTAGTAATAGTTTGTTCACAAGTACAGTAATTTAGTATTGCGTCATTTCATGTACAGTTAGAATATAATATATGTAGTCGTATATTGATTATATTGTTTGCATTTAGATATTTTATTCCATAAGACTTTAATTTAACCTTTGTGTCTCTATTTTTTTAAATATGTTTTCGAGTAAAGCCCTGTGTCCATTGTAACAAACTGTATCTATATTACAGTGAGCATATGGCTTTATAATAATGTACAAGGTCAAGTTAAATTACCTAGCAAAACCCCTCACACGATATGGGTAAATATATTTTTAGCAATTATTGTGTTTTTAATTTTTAGATATCGATACGATCACTTCTCTGGAGTTTTACTAGCTAATTTTATTTGACCCTGTATTATAAAAATTGCACTATTGGCCTAGCTTGTTAGCTTTGTGTGTATAAAAGAAATTATTTTGTTTCAATGACTTGTTTTACTGTGTTGTGCATCGAGTAAGTACTTACATAGTTTTATAATATATACATATAGTGGATCTTAGAAATATTCATTACTGAAAGTGACTTTAATAACAGTGAAACAAGTCTGTAATTGATATGCAACTGTTGCAGTTTTTACAGTGACAAAATAAATAGTACATATAAATATTCTTTGGAAACCATCAGTTTGAAACTACTGTAAGTAAAATATCAATTATTTAGCACTGCAAATACTGGATCGTGGGCATGGGCCTTAGAATTATGTTCCTATATCGAATTATTATATAATTTGTTATTACTTTTTATTATTATTTACAAACATAGTGTTTATTTACAAACTCTTCATAATGTGACTAAATATGTTAATTTTTATTTTTTGTGATTGGGCAGCTTAGGTACACTGATAAAAAATGTATTATACCAATTTTGAGTAGTAAGTACAGACGCCAGGACATCAACCTACTACAATCTGTCAAATTTCTTTAATAGATTTTCAACTTTATCACTAAAGCATAAGGTTCAAAGTTGATTGGGAAAATTTTACAGTTTCGGGTAGGTTGACCTGATGGCGTCTGTATACATAATACACTTGTATTCGAAGAGAAAGAATATGAAGCCATCGTAATTTGCCAACTTGTCTGGGCCTACCACCACCTCATATAGCAGTATCATTTGAATATTACTTCACAGTGAGAAAGTGATAGAGCAATGCAGTACGTATAGCTCCATCTCTTTCTCTCTGTAGTACGAGCGGGCCTAGCGTAGTACAGAGTTTTAATACAATAAGAGGCCAGCGTATATTGGTTTTGTTACCAATGTCGTTTATGTTTCCAGGCCTACCGAGCAGTGTACGGTAGGCCTAGACCTGCGTGGATATAGCAAATTAGTGCAAAACTTGTTTTGATCAGTGTACAAGCAATATTTTGAACTGTTGATGGTAGCTTTCAGATCTAATTGTTCTGTGATTAAGGGGGTGAGTTGGTTGTTTGGCTCACTTTGCTATGCAGCTGTATTGACAATTGTGATTATGGAGTACACCCGGTTTCAGGAATCTTGTTCAACTCTCTGATTGGTGGATCTGCTGTCAAAACTCATGTTGCTGCTTTGATTGGCTGACTAAAATGACAGCAACCAATGACGTAAGACTTGGTGACAGGTTTAATTGAATAGGCTTCCAGAAACCGGAGTTAAATTATAAATTTAAAATTGAATTATATATAATAGAAATATAAATGTCTCGCTATTATATTGAATCGCAATTGGCCATCTCACAAAGGCATAGTTAGCACATCGCTTGCTTCACAATGCGGGTTAGTATCAATATCTCTTTGTTTTGTTATCGAGACTGTCGCATTGATAAATTGATTACGTACGCTACACGTGATTTTTGTCACGACCAAAACGTACGAATGGTTAGTCATATACTTTGCACAGGTGACGGTACACCTATTGTTTACCGAAACGGGCTTAACACTTCGAACATAGTATAGTTACTATAAGTGATACATATCCATTCCAAGTAAGTAGTTAAAAAAAACAATTTATATCATAAAAGTACAAAAATGATGAAATTATATTTACACATTGTTGATTTTGTTTTGATGTGATGCACGGATTTGTATGAATAAATTATTTTTGGTCAAATTTTAATGTTTCTTTTGATTTTTCCCTCATTTTGCATGGGTGTTGCTTGGCTAACAGCTAGTTTTGTGTGTGCATGTTACTTAATACTAATCTAATCTTGGATCAGGGTCTTAACCTTCCTGCTTGATATGAGATGAGTTAAGATAAAATAGTAATATTCATTGAGTGGTTTGATACATAAGCTATCTAATCTGCTACACACACGTTAGAGCCAAATATATTATACTAAAAAAAGAACAGTTCTTTCGAAATAACTTAACTTTTATATCAGTTCCGTTAGCTTGTCAGTGATTACGTATTATATGATAGTTATTAAAGTATTTATAGTCTATATTGGCATGGCATTGCAGTCACTGGCATTGCGACAATTTTCAATGTATTTGCATGGTTGGGTGGCGTAACTAACTCGGATGGAGGTAAAAATACAGTAGGTATACATATTGCAACAGAACCGGTATATTGGCGAATGTTTACATTACATTCAGGTCCTTAGTGCCTGTTTGTCTGTCGAGGCGAGCGCTTGTGTGAACGGCTACTAGAAAGTACGTGTTTACAAGAGTAGTCCGCTAAAAATCGTTGATAAAACAGTGTTGAGAATTCTCTTAGTGCTCGAAGAACAAACATTAGATAAATTAGTGCCTAAATGTTTTGATTCAGTGCAGTTAACTGTGTTTATATAAATATTGGAACAAAAACAGTGCGATTATACTTAAATATTTATCGTGTAACACTTCGTTTGGTACGTAGATTTCATAATAAATTCGGCGCTGACTCATCAAAACAGTCATGTCCTTTACACACACAATAAACCAAACAAATGTTTTAATATTCCAGATATAGAAAGTATAAGTGTTTGACATGCTTAAAGACTGCTCTACTTTCGAAGAATGAGTTAGTAGAGCATACTTAGGAACATAAAACATGTTTACAAAGTTATCACGTGCTTAGTTATCATATGTTTAATATCAGTCGCGAGATAAAATCAACAACACGATATAAAACTCTGTAGGAAACATAAGGTAATTGAAAAACTTGTATAGCCGGGGAAAATAATTTGGTACCTATATACGTCGCTTTATTCTTTATTAGGCCTGTTAAACTGTAGTTAATCTAAGCATAGGTAATTGTTATCATGATATTTTGAGTTTTATTATATCAACAATAGTTTCAGCTCTTAGCAGATCTAATGGGAATTTCACGGGTTTTAAAAACAGGGTCAAATATACGATATTCTCTTGGTGTAAACGTAGGTACATATTTCAGGAAAAAACGATGGATTTCGAAAGCCGTATCGAAAGTTTGACGCAAGAGAACAAAGAGTTGTCAGAAGCACTGGAGAATGAGAGGACTCTGGTGAAAATCTTGAGGGAGAAGGTGGACAAATCAAACCTGCTATGTGACGAGAGCAAGGCGGAGGTCAATCACCTCAATTCTATGGTCACGGAGATGCAACACGACTTTTTGGATATACAAAGGAAGTTTGACAAGTAAGTGTGTTTGATTTACCATATTTACCCCCGAATAGTGAAACGTCACTCAACATTTAAGTAGCACTTATATGTTTAACAGATACTCAAAAGTGACGTTTGACAATACGAAATCTAAAGTTTAGGAGCTGCTCAAATGTTAAGCAGCCCTTAAATTTTGAGTGACGTTTCAGTATTCGTGGGTTAGGGACTTATCCACACAATATCAAGGTCAATGCCTGCCTGCTTAGAACGTTGTTCAGAGTCTCGCCAGGAGCGAAGGCAATTTTGCTTGCATTGGACATTTCGTGGGAACTTGGCCAAGCCCTCAGTGTTCCAGAACATGCTCTAAAGTACCTACGCAAAAACTGAGGCCGTCGTTTCGCAGCCTGACAGGTATGACCCGGGACTGTGCGGCATTATCAACAGAAGATTTCGATATGGATGCAAAAGAAAATTTATTGTGAGCATAGGAATAAGAATATTTTTAACGTGGTACACTTAATGGTCTTAATAATATGCATACGATTTATCACCTACATATATCTCGCCGTGGACTGGCATAGGTACAAATATATTAAAGAAAACAAGTTATATTTATGTAAAATCAATAATGGCAGAACAGTAAAGCAGTAATTATACTTATCTTTTCGATTTCTTTACATAATCTCTGAATTAATATTTTAAAATATCAAACTGTATGACGAGTCGTACCGCCTCTTATAAATTGAACGGTGACAACTATCAATTATGGTACCGGTAAACCGGGGTTACTTTGAATCGCGGGGTAACTTTGATAGAAACTTCCATTTCATATAAAATCGTGAATTACTTAAAACGAAACGCAATTAGGTAGTTTTTTTTCTGAGTTATGAACACTGAACAACTGTTTAATCCGTTCCTGAGGACACGCTGGGAATCCACCAATCATTTTAATTGAAAAAGGTAAATATATTGTCATTCAAACAATCAAATCAATTGTTAGATCAAAGTTACCCCATGCGACAATATTTATTTTTCTAGTTGATAGATTTTTATTTTTTAAATTGTATTGGCATTATAATTGGGTAATTATATTTAAATTGTATTGGCATTGTAATTGGGTTTATTTAATTGCGTAATCACTTTGCAATTACGCAATAATTACTTTGTAATTACGCAATAAAATAAGGGGTATCAAAGTAACCCCATCCTACGTATAACTTTGATCAGGCAGTTTAATTTTTTTTTTCTCAAAATCAAGCCAATTTTTTTCACTTATTATTACAGGAATCGAGAGTAATAAAAAAACCGATCACTAGATTTATTTAGTATTTTTTTACACCCACAAATTTAAAAGATATGAACCTTCAAAGTTTAATATTGATCAAAGTAACCCCGGTCTACGGTACTGTTACAATCTTTAAGTACTGTGCAGCTGTTTGTATTATATAAACTGGAGCAATTTCTTTAATAACCTTGAATGTCGGTGGCAATGTATCTGTATTTATCGTTGTAGCATAACCAATATTCCGAAGGTCGTTATAGCCACTGTAGATCAGGTGACTCTGTCGACGAAATCATGTCTCGAGATAAAAAGTGTCTCGATAGCACAATGTAACACACATTCAAATTACTAAAAAGCAGGTAAACGTCGTCAATTGAACGCACGTTGTTATAATCAGCACGCCTAACAGATTGATTAGTGAATACATGTTGCTATTAACTGGTTAAAGGACGCTATGCTAGAAAATAACGTCGAAGTGGTGGTTAATCTGCCGGGAGCCTAAAGTCAATCTATTGGACACTAGTGTCCTCCAATCTGAAATCTATTTACTTATAGTTATTTTTTTTTAAATATACATAAGGGCAACAAGCTGCTTATTTTCAAACTTATACTTACAAACTAAAGGAAAAAAATGTTCTATTTCAGAGAGAAACGAGACAAAGACGAAGCGTTACTAAGGAACGCCCACATATCCCAAACGATGGAGATGAGTCAATGCAACGTGCGCTATCTTGAGGACGAGATAGTGGACCTGAAGAGTAAGATCGCGGAGCTGGAGGGACTCATCGCTCAACATAAAGAGGTAATACATAAACTCAGAGAAAAAAAGAAAAAAAAGGAGAAACAGTATTTATCTATCTATCTAATTGTAAAACAAATTGACTAGCAACCTACACTGCCCGAATCTATTTATTTTATTTATTTAAGCATTTATGTACATACACATAAACAGACAAGAAGAAAGGAACAGAAAAATACGTAAAAAGGTGATGCTTATTTCTAAATAAATCTCTTCTTTCTTGAGGATAAAAAGAGATGTAGACACGTAAGAGTAGAAGAGAAAATTAAATGCGTAAATTAATAAAAAACAATTCACTTATTAAATAAAACCACAACATAAATAAACACCTCTAAAATAAATATCACTGAAATATTAATAAATTATTATAATGAAATTTAAAATAATAAATACATATGCTACTATAACGAACTGGAAAGACTAAACTAGTGTTCTTCTTTTAAATACTGCAACAGTTCAGCAGAAACTAATGTCAGTCGGAAGAGAGTTTCACAACCGAAACGCGTGTACAGTGAAGGAGTAGAAGTATGTGGAGTGGCAAGGAAATTTAAGGCTTCTAAGATACGACCTGCAAGGCGTATCAAAAGGACGGGCGTAAGAAAAACGTTCCCGTAGATAGGATTCCGTTTTAGGGTTGTGAAGGATGTTAAATAGCAGACACAATATCCGAGAGTTCCTGCGAAGTCGAATAGGGAAACACAGATATTTTGCAAACGCTCAAGATTGTTTAAAAGCTCGCGTGGCATCCAAATAACAGGCATGGGCGTAGTCAATAATAATGGACCGAATGAGAGTTAATCAGCCCATTATTAACTACTCCGTATAGCAAATCTCAACAGTAATTTTTTAACGGTTGCATGAAATTGCACGGAAAATGACTGACTGTACTAGTGTTGCCCGCAGTTTCACTTACATCCTAGCCTAGTAAGTTCCGGTATTCAAAGATCCTGTGTCCGCTTCCGGGCCGCCAAAAAATGTAAAACTATCGGAATTACTCGTTTGGTAATAACCTTTAAGAGAGCATTTATTTAAATCGAATATAATTATAAAAGTATCAATAAATAGTCATCATTATGTTTGTCGACTTGATTGTATGCGATACTTTGATAAAATTAAAAGCTATTTGGACTGCCTCGTTGGTCTAGTGGTGGCAAGCGCTACTGCTGAGCATGATTTCCTGGGTTCGATTCCCGGGTCGGGCATTTTTCTATCTGAAATTTCTCAGTAGCAGCCCGGAGTCTGGATTTGTGCCCGGTTAATGGCAATAGGCTCGCCCCCTATTACATGGGACTTAAACATAACTGGCGAAATATGGGTGCAGGTACACCTCTGCCGAAACCTTCGGGGAAACAAGGCGTGATGTTATGTTATGTTTATTATTTGGCTTACGGAGAAGCGAGTGAATGTCTCGTTTGGTATCTGAAATACTTATTTTGTATGCTGTTACGGAGATCGGAGACTGGAACTGGACATTGTTTACATTAACATTTTACACGAAAACAAGTTTCCTCTTTTTGGCGTGTTTTTAATTAAATGATAACATTTTGAAGTCGAAAAACAGGTATAAGAAGTCAGGATACAGTTTATAACTGTATAAGAAAGGATGTTTGGAGAGATAAGATCTAAAATATGGGTGTTCCGTCACGGAACACCCATATTTTAGATCTTATAATCTTTTAGTTTCGAACCACACGGAACTTCCGTGTGGTTCGAAACTAAAAGATTACAAGCACCGCGCCTAAATATCCTCGGGTCACTTTATCTTGTATCTTTTACTTCTGAAATTATAAATAGTACTTTAATTTTTATTCATATTGCTTTTCCTTTTTGCTAGAATTATAGTAGGTAGTAAAATATCTAACCATGTTTTTATATATATATAATAATATATATATAGAGAAAACTTGTAATTTTATCGTGCCCGTGGCACGCCTGTGTCGTATTTATACGACTGAGAATCTATGTTCGTGTTTTGTTTTTTTCATTGCACGACCCTATTCGTCGTAGGTATTTGTTTGTCAATTTATGAGCTGGGCACTGGTGGAAAAGCAATTGATTTAAAACCAAGCGGTCAATAGGTTTAAATATCGAATTGAAACAAATGATTAGATTTTGACTTGTCATTCATTTCAGAATCAAGCCGCGTGTATGTTAATAAAAGAAACCGAGGAGGCGCGCAAGCTAGAAATCGAACAACTGAAGAAAAAAATGGAAGAATTAATAGAAAACGAGACTGCACTCAAAAAGACTATACAAGACTTAGAAACTGAAATCTGTGATAAAAATAAGGTTGGTAGTAATATTAAGTAAGTATAGTATTAAGTGAGACATAAGCCAGGGATATTACAAAAAAGGATTCCGTTTTTGCCTTTTGGCTACAGAACCCTAAAAACACAGGTCGATTCTACAATCTTCACTTCTTCTTTTTAATCTGAGGAATTAAAATTACGGTTTGACAGGTTTTTGTACAGAAAATATGTCAAACCGCTATATTTATTCTTCAGACAAAAGTTGTAGTCCGTGAGCCAGCAACAGTTTTATCGGGCCAATTTCCTCTCAAGCGATAACTGGTGAAATGCTTCAGAGAGTTGTATTAAACAGCATGGTGAACGTCAGCTGCCGCTCCGTGGGTGGGTGGGGCAGCGGCAGCCTCGGGCAGCGGCAATCACGTAAAAAAAAATTGTTTTCAGTCATTTCCTCCCGACTGAAAATTTGTTAAATGATAGTTAACGCAATTATTCGAAGATAAAAAAAACAGCTGGCCGTACCGTGGTGGATTATACGTCAGCTGGCCACACGAATATGCAAAAAAAAAATAATTGTTCAGTAATGTCCTCTCACTTGAAAATGTGTCACATGATAGTTTACATGCTATTTTGAATGAATAGAAACGTCAGCTGGCTCTATGTTTTTGGAAAGGTCATCAGCTGATGCAGTGAAAGGTGGAGCATGGGAGCCAGGCGTGAGCGCTGATCGCTTATTTAAATACGTCAGCTGACGGATTTTCCACCAAGCTGTTTAATAGAACTCTCTGAAGCATTTCACGAGTTATCGCTTGAGAGGAAATGACTGACAAAATATACTATCTGGCTTACGGACCAATATCTTAAGATTGAAATATAGATCCTTAATCGAATTGTATCGCTTTCCAAGAGAGCCTTTTCTTAACAGATATAAATTAAAATAAGTAGTAGAAAAGTGCGTTCTACTCAGGAAATCAATCATTCCTTCTAGCGCGGGCACAGATTAGTTTTATTAGTACAGATGGTTCACTCCTCAAAAACATTTAAATAAAAAGCGATTCTTGCTACGACACCATAAAGTTCAATTTATTCAGATCGCACAGCGCTAATTACCTACAACCGTTATATTCACATAGAACTTGCCTCTTATATCTTCTGAGTACGTTACGCCCACTGAGATCGACAAGTCGAGCCCGTCGCATACCTAGTTGTAGCTTCATACCTAAAATGTGGAATGAACCATCTGTATGCATCTGTGGCGTGGGAATCCATAAAAAAGAGACTTTAGAATTTAATAAAGACGATATGGTTTATGTTTAACAAACTGCGATGATCGATTCGTCTTTGATCTGTTCAATGTAGCATGTTAAATGGTCCATGTTCAAATTCAAATTCAAAAGTCATTTATTCAAAATAGGCTGAGAAATCAGCACTTTTCGAACGTCAAAATTACATAAGACAGTCCCCAAAAACGCCCGCCCTTCACCACTTCCTAGTGCTTTAGCTGGGAAGAAGAAGTGGCGCAACAAACTCCCCAGCCACCCAGGCAGACGCTTTCCTTTGTGTAAAATATTTTCTTCACCACTGCTCTCAAAACGGTGAAGGTAAACATCGAAAACATGCGACATCTACCAACTCGCACTGGACCCGCGTGGTGGATTACAGCCCAACTGTTGAACACAGGAGGCCTCTTTCCCAGCAGTGGGGTACAGGCTGATTACGCTATAATAATGATGAAAGATAGTGAAATCAATGTATAGCCTCATATTAAAAATACGTGCGCTCTTGCGTCATAAATAAAAAAGTACAAAAGGAAAATTGAAATGTGTAGTGTACCCTACCCGACTATTTTCCTTCCTTACTTTTTATTTTTTAAGGAAATAGAGTTTCATTTTGGAATAAATATTGGATAACGCATGCATTCTAGAACAAGGCGGTTTTACAAAAAGAACTAGTTTTTTTTAAATAGAGTAATAATGCATACCACCTCCGGATAACCTCTGGTTATAAATTTAATTATGTTCCATGTTTGACTATATCTTGTATAGTATGACCGAGACAGCTGTTCCGCGCCTTAGTAATGCGCCGCGAGGCGGGGGCAGCGCTGACATAGGAGCGGCGGGCGGGACGCCGCGCGCCGTGAGCGTCGACGAATGAGCGGCTTGCACTGCCTCCCCGTCTCGCCGCGCACATACCTAGGACGCCGCACAGCAATCTCGAACTGTAGATAGCCGACATTAGTACTTTGTGAAAAGGACCTGATAATTCGTATTATATTTTCAGAAAGTAAAGACATTAGACAACAGAATATCAGACATGAAGAAAACTTTGCAACGTGAACTACAGAGCAGTAAGTCTGACCTGTCATCTGCTGAGGAACAAGATATTAGCAGAAGGTAAGGAAGATCCTTTATTTATATAATATTTAGGATCTTCAAGAAAAGATATGACTACATAATATTATAAAACGAACTCTGTCTGAACGCGATATACTGAAAAACTAGCGAACGGATGTTCATACGGTTTTCACCAATAGACGAGTGATTCATGAGGAAAGTTTAGGAGTATAAATACAAAAATTAAAAAATAAAAATAAAAATAAAACACATAAACCTACATGGGCACTTATGAAACGTCAGAAGTTAGGTGCACGGTTCCAATTGGTCGTTTCCTATGGAGAAGAGCCGGCAAGAAACTCCACGGTTACTCTTATAAAAATAATTGGTTTTTACAATATTATCAAATAACAGTGTTGTTAGGTATGGGAGGACAGTGTAGGTCTTTCAACAAGTACCGGGTATTTAACAAAATAATTATGGTCAGCAAACGTACAGTACACTAAACCTACAGGCGTTCTCACATTCACAAAATAGAAAATAATCTATATAAAGATGAATAAATTTAAAAAATAAAAACGTATTATAAACGAAATGACGTGATTGCTATTACAGCTGTGACAATAATTCTGAATAATTATCATCTTCATTTCAATCAATTCATTAAAGATTTTGTATAAACTGGCTGAAATATGACGATGATTGTTGAAGATGTCGTAAAAAATCATGCTGATTGGGAGCTATACTGGCCGTGCGCGTTACGGTGTTACGTTTCCGTCGGATAACACAGTTATTAATATAGGACTGGATATATATTATATTAACATTTGATTAGGTCTGTTTTTGTATATATTTCCATTTTTCTGTATTTAATAGAGGCTGACATTAATGTATTTAACCATCTAAATGCCATTAACACTAGTTTATCTTTATTATCATACATAAAAGTGGAATTACCATTATACTTTTTCAAAAATGAATTCACAATAACAGATTTAGCTACTTTTAGATAAATTGCTGACGAACTAGTCTTAAACGTGTTTAGTCGCATGGAAATTCTCCTTCAAAAATTCTTATTCATCTTTCTACTTTCTTTTACTATTTATTGAAACGCCTTTTTACTGTAGATTACTGACTTATCACGTAATTTACATATACTCCACATGACGATAACAACCTGCATTCATCCATTTCCAGGTACTTGAAACACGTGGTGCTTCGTTTCCTGACTGCGCGTGAGTTGGAAGCAAGACAACTGACCCGCGCACTTGCCGCTCTCCTACGCCTTTCTGCTCACGAAGAAGCATTACTAAGGGCAGCTCTACCGCCCCGCACGGGCCTGGCCGCTTGGTTCCCTTCCCTCAACACCTGATCCGTCTGAACAGACCATAGGAACGTGTGAACAGACCATAGGAACGTTTAAACAGATCATAGGAAAGTATGTTACCTGTATGGAACTAGGAGGATTGTTCTCTATGTCAATGAGCAAGTGGCTCTCGCAATGTAGCCAAATACAGTATTCATTTTGAATGTAGTATTGTGAATTTGTATATACACATATTTTGTCAAAAGTCCCTTGTAAGCAGTGCTTCTATTTATTTGTATCAATGCCACGTTATTTGCAAATTTTCATTGCATATAAGTAGTTTTATACAGATTAAACAGGCTTTTGGTCAGCCTAAAGCCTGTGTAAACGCAGCTATTATCTCAATAACTCGTAGAAAGACGTCGATTCAGCAATGTACAGTCAATGCTTAGTACAGGCTTTTCGCTCTAACGTTTTATAACCGCAACCGCCACGAACGGTGGCATTTAGTCCACAAAGCTGGATCTTGACTGGATTTTATTCGTTTATGGGAGTTCTGAACTTTCGCTAGCAGCCTCGTCAACTTCGTATACTCGAAGCTTTAAATTCTACGGGTGCGTTTAGTTCTGTAGTAATATTATGTTGTTAAATATAAGAACGTATCGAGCTATATATATTAAATATGTGCTGGTTCGGGAAGTACTTTTATCAGTCCTTGTGACAACTTTTGATTACGTTAGAGTTGACGCAGAAAAGTAATACGATACACAATAAGAACTCATAACGAGAATAAGTTTTTTTTTAATAATCTTATTCATCATTCATATTTTAATAATCATCTTATTTTAGCACAAAAAGATTAAATTATCTTTTTTATTACACATATACTCATAGATACAAAAACAGCAAGTTACGCCGTCGGGCATGGTAGATGTAAATTACTTCACTCTGATTAGTCTAATAAATTACATGCATATACTCGCATGACTCGATTCAAGGACAGTATGTAAAGACGACAGTCGATTGTATCATAATAATAGGCGTGTAATGAGAGAACAGAACAAATTGCACATTGTCCTAAAACTAGACAAGTGTGTTTGTTTTGAGATTCTCCATTGAAGAGTACCTATAACATTCCCTTGTAGGAGCAGATACGCAAGAACCTTAGTCTTATGTTATTTACTATATAATATATGGTGTCTTGATAAGATTTTTATTAAATTCTCATTTTTTTTTATAACATTAAGGCACAGTAGGCCGCATGTCAGTGGTAACTGGTGGCCTAGCGTATAGTACGCGCGCGACTGCTAGTCACCGCCTGAGGTAGTTGAGCGGTGAGACGGGGGAGGGGGCCGTGGACAAAATTGGCAGACTGAGTTAGCTTTGCCTTTGTCGCGCATGGACTTATAGTACGGAGTTTCAATACAATGAGACGCAGGGCAGCTTTTACTGGTTCTGTTACCACTGACTCGGCCTACAGTATAATATCTTACTTAGTAGGTACCGCAATTCTCGATTAATTATTTTGTTACCTAATTTTGGTATTCGTTTAATTTATTGTAGTTGGCGATCGACGAAGTAAAACAAAGTATGTTTAGATTTTATGATTATATTTTAGATGATTATTGCATTCGAGCAAAAGTTTGGTACCAAACACACACATACATTACACATACACACAACACATTACAGGCAGACACACTCATTATGCTTGTGACAAGGGCACTTGAGATCCCATTGAATGGCAAACATATAAGTTGCTCGACAGGTGATACAACTCATATAATATGATAATTAGGTTATGAATCTACGTAAATATAGTACCCGAATAAGCAAATGTCGTATTACGCGTAACTGTAAGTATTGTAATCTTATTGTATTTTTGAACAACATTATTGTAATATACATTGTGAAAATTTAATTAAAGTTGCCTTAATAGTTGCTAGTCATTATTTAAAGAATTGATTGTATTATATTTATGATGTAAATGGTTATTTTTTGTATGCGTATTGTGTTGTCAATTATTTTGCAATTATGACAGAAGTTATACATAATTGTGTTGTTGATGCATCAATGTAACATTGCTTCATCAAGTTGTATTAGAATTATGGTCTGAATAATTTAGAGAAAATTTAAAATATATGTAAAGGAATATATTCAAGTGATAAAATAAATACTACACACTGCCCCTTTGTATTTTGTACATTTAACTAAGCTTTCGACAGGTTAATAGGGAAACGGTGAAGATACAATTATGAAAGTTTAAAGCAACACAAGTTTTAAAAAAAAATCTCTATTGCTAAAAATTCTTTGTTAATTTGTGTCTTCAGCGTTTTCTCTTAAACTACTCTACTGAACTGGAAATATAGCAATAATAGTAACCGCTCAGTAATTGTGTAACATGTAGTTATTTCAAGAATGAATGAACTGCAAGGCGTGCTACACAATTGTTCGGATAAATAGGCACAGTCGGGCGGCATAATTGAATATACAGGGTGTATCAGAAAGGCACGGTCAGAATTAAGGGGGTGGTACTACAGCTAGACCATCGAACTCCATGGGTCCAACATCGTAATAGGGTGTTTTACTCTATATGAGAAAAAATCTTAAAATATATTATAAGATAGCTTAGGGAAAAAACATTCGGAAAACGTTAGTTTTAGTTCATAAAAAACCAAACTAAATTTTAAAATTCATTTCAAAGGTTTTTTTTTTTGGCTTTTTTTTAATCTGTTTCATAACAGCGTATCTTTAATCAAAGGCTTTTTATTATTTTCTTAACCAACGTTTTTCTATTGAAATAATACCATGGAGGACGGTTTTGTATAAGGAGACAACACAAATTTATAACTTTTAAAAACCATTTTTGAAAAGTGTCTCAATTAGATTCTATAGTGCTAATGAACCACTAAAAAATTCACTAAATGTTAAACGCTGGACGCAGTGGACGCCATATTGCTCTGTGGTCATGACGTCAGTTGGCTGTGTATACAAATGCAGTGATATTTTTTAAGTTAAAATATCAGTAGGTTCCATACATTTGGGTCGAGTAAGTATTGAAGTTTTGTATGGGACGACTGAATATTTTTTTACGAATACGATGTTAGTTCCATGGAGAAAGTTGTTTAGTTTGATGGTCTGTACCGTACCCTCAATTTTGACCATCTTTCTGTATATACATAGTAATTGCTTCGAGTCGGCTTATTTGTTCAACAAATACTGCCAAATCGAATGTGAGAACAAGTATATAACGCCTTGGGCACCGCAGCAGCGCATAATACTAGGTAGATCGCGAGCGATCTACCCATTTTTCACTTTTGTAAGTATTTATAATAACATAAAGCACAAGTTTGGTGACGGGGACAAAGTATGAAAAAATTTAAATATGAACGACAGTTTGAGTACATGAAAAAGTGATTTTAGTTGCTTTACAATATACGAAGTATTGCGAAAATTTCACACAAAGGGTTAGTAGTTAATTTAAAGGACATGATAGTTAACTGTTTGTAAATTAAAACATTCCTAATAATTAGCGAGCAGGAGCACTGTCAATTGAAGGCACTTGTAATGTAAATCTAATGTAGATATCTATTCGCAGGATCTGTCGATATTATAATGTACATTGTCTAGTATTAGCTTGTTTAAATTTTATTAAAGAGAGTTTATTCATTTTGACGTCACAAAGAACTTTATTTTCGCTTATTTTCAAATTATTTATATAACAAGATGTCTAATCGCGTAATTTAGTAAATAAATAAACATTATAGTATACGTGACAGAACGATGAATATATTTTTATTTGTTATTTTTTGTTTAATTTTTAATATTATATTTGTGTTGTTATTGTAAATTTGAATAAAGTTACATTAAGTCATATATTTTGTTTTTATTATATTCATGCTATAGACTTGCACTAACGTGGCCTTACGCATAGCGGGACCCTTGAACTTATTATTTAGTGCCTTTTATATAAGTTTGATTTTTCAAAGACGTAGGAGTTAAGCTAAATCTACAAAGATACCGTCAGCGCCAGCGGGGCCTTTTTTGTTAGCGAAAATAAAAGTATGAAACTTAAGTCATTATTTAATGTTCTGGCCTTCTGTCGCAAATATCTGAAAAGATTGTTCCTGCCTCTTTTGGTTTAGAAGTTAGGTATTTAACTTTTGAACTTCCAGCGGGGCTCTCGTTTGTCTTTCGAATATTTAGACCACATCATATTTGGTATGTGTGTGGTTAGTTTTAAATGTGCATACACACCGAAGTTACTTTTTGTACAGCAACATGATAACAGTGAAAGTGTTATTGTTATCACACGTATGTTATGTTATTGTTACACGTAATGCACTGAAGATGTGGCCCTATAGGTACGTCCGTGCATGACATGTAATGCACATTTAAGTTATCTTTTTTATCCATTATTCCAGCAAAATTAAAAAATAGAACTGATATTTTTGTTTGTTTTATACGTTTTTAACACTATTAGCTGGGATTGAAGTTCATACGTCCGTGCATTGCATGTAATGTATTTTTGAAAAAAATATTATTTAATGGTTATCCGAGGGTGATTGTAGGATTAGTAAATCCTAACATTATAATCTAATATTATAAATGCGAAAGTGAGTTACGCTTTCACGCTAAAACGGCTGAACGGGTTTATACGAAAATTGGCACATGGATTTGGCCTTGACCTGGATTAGGACAAAATACACTTTTTCATCTCGATATTCTCACGGGATCGAGACTTAGGGCTTCTTCACACGTACCACAACCACACCACGCCACAACGACAAAATGCTGTCAAGCATTGGTTACGTGTGAATAATGTCGCTGCAGCTTCTTGTAGTTGCGTTGTGGTACCGACAAAATGTCGATGTGGTTGCGTTGTCGCCAGTAGTTGCGATGCGGTTACGTGGTGTGACGACACAGTTCGACTCCGGTTTTCATAGCGAAAACACGTGTTGACTGACCAAACTCATGGTTGGATGTGGTCGGTATCACACACACGGTCGATACGACGGCAAAATGTGGTACGTGTGATAGTCCTATTCATTTTCAATATGAAATATATGTACGTCTGAAGAAGCCCTTATGAGAGTGCAGCTAGTACCCGTATAAAACATCACACTGCAATAATTATTGGACGTATGGTGATAGAATTACCAATTACCTTGGGACGGTGAAAGTGTTAACAAGCTAACTCAGCCTGACAGTTTTGTCAATGGTGCCGCTTTTGTTGTCTCACCGCTCATATACGAGTATACCTCTGGCGCTGACTATCAATCGCGAGCGAACTATAATACGCCTGTAGGAAATAAAATAAAACCAGTATCGACATTTTAATCATTTATTATATTATTTACAACTTACGTAATAATTTTGTTTAGGAGTAAACTGCAAAGTTTTCCTAGTCTACACTACTGTGCAGCGATTTTCGTTTCAAGGCACAAAAATCTAAATACAAAGTCCGTATCGCGATTAATTGCCATGGATTTTAAGTTATTTGGTATCTGCTTCGCTAATAGTAGGACTTCAAAGTGCCCAAAACCATACTTAGGAACTCATACATTTTAAGATAAATGAATAGAACACCTTATGTGACTAGATGGTGGAATGTCATCTAATACGCTACATACATTAAATGTATTTTTCTTAATAGCTTAATTTTTTTTTTAATGTGGACAGCCCGTTTCAAACTTAATGGCGGCTCGGAACATGAGGCGAGTCGCTGCACACTACAAATTCAGGTGTCAGCGGGGTGAGGGGTGCGGTACTGCGCAGCGAGCAGCTAACTTCCGAGCCGCCATTAGGTTTGAATCGAACTATACCTATTTATTAATTAATGCTAGAATGGTTTTGTGTTTAATGATTTTGCTTTAAAGGAAAAAGCTGGAGGATAGGATTCGATTTTGAAACTGGAATCATACATTATTTAGTTTCCAACTGTGAAAACATTAAACAACAGCTAGTGTCCCCCCTCTACGCCTAAACAATTTTATTATTATCGACGTGTTTCAAGTTACAGCCACACGGAACACGTGACGTCTCGACACCGACACGCCACGCACACTACACGTCACACCTGTTTACAACGAGGCTGGACTGATGTAACTAATTAAAAAAATAAGCCTATTGGTATTCTCACATTCCTTTCAAGGATACACATGAAAAATTTACCTAAATAGTGTCTTCACACTCCCGGCCCACCATATACCACTACAAATGTTTTGAACAACAATTTATGAATTCTATACTTTAATGTAAATTTTACCCAAAATTGCTAATAATTAGCTGGATAGAACAAAATACTGCCGGCGTTTTAGTGCAAAAAGTCTGTGATTTGGTCTAGCTATAACTATGCTGCCTGTGCAGGCATTCTCTCATCGGCCCATCAAGGGTGATTAATATTACAGAAAATTTTGACAGTTCGTGTATCACATATGCCAATAATGACTGGCTTGAGCGGTACCGAATGATTGTAGTTTCACATAACGATTTACGTTTATTGACCGACGCATAGTACAGACAGGACGGAAGTTTCGCTATCAATTATGTTTTCAGCAATATTGACCGAGGATTAGCACCAGAGAAGCACTAGAAAAAGCTATGAAAAAAATCGAGCACCGTTCTTTTAGGACTGACAAGCCTTTCTTTCTTTATTTCTTAGACCAGTCTTAGGTACGGTGTTACCCAGTAACTGAGTTGTGGACGTCAGATAGCTAGACTCCTGGTATTCAGCTGCAACCGGTTAGACCGGAAGCTGATCTTTCAGGGGATGATTTCTTAGATCTTGCCTGTCTACCGTCCTGGCCTGTACTGTGTCTGTTTGCCTAACAGCGGTGCGGGCCTACAGCTTGAGCTTGCCGGTGCAGATGTCCGTGTAGAGCTGCGGCGTGATGGGCACGAAGTCCTGTCCCGAGCGGAAGTACAGCGGATCCTTGATCACGTCCGGGTCGAAGCCTTCCTTCTGGTACTGTAGCTTCTTCAGCTTGAACGTGCCTGGAAATTGAAAAAATCGTGTTAGGGTGTTGAAAAAAAATAAAAATTTAGAAATCTATCTATATTAAATGCCGTTCGTTGTTAAGCGCATCACTTGAGAACGCCTGGACCGATTTATCTATTTTTTGTTTTAAAATGTTCGTAATAGTCCTAGTTTGGAGTTTTTATGAAAACATTTGGAATAGTTTCTTGGAAAGTTTCAAATTCGGTAAGAACTAAACGTCCTTTCTCTATGGTTTTTTTTATGATTTATTGTTGTGTTGATAGGCGTTGTCCTATAACGCTTGTCGGGTCAACGAGTATTAATAAAAAACAATTCAATACTGTTTAACGCCGATCTAACAAATACAAACGAAAGGTCGTCATTATGTTTACTAGGTACCTATACCCGATCTGAATAATGACCGACCTTTGCTATTTGTTATCTAATTACAATGTAACTAGAACATGTGGGGCCAAGATAAGTATCAGCTATCGACCTACTATCTAACATCAATTTGCACTTAATTGCATATGTAGTTCAACTTTGTGAAAGGGGGTAACTCAGTAATCAAAGTCAATTATAAGTAATTATCGCGTTAACACATCAAGCTAAAACTATTGCACTCGCGAGTCGGACCGTCGGGATCGAAAGGGACGTGCCCTTGACACAATTCGCGTTTCCTGACTGCGGAGTGCGGACCGGAACCAACGCGCCCGCGCCGCCGCCGTCCCTCGCCCCTCTCGCCGCGCGCGCCAGCGCAACGGGAGAACCATCCCTTCGCTCTTTCATTTGATAGATTAGGTTTGTTTAGTAAATGTGAACAACATTTTTATATTTTGGTATGAGGTTTAAAAAAAAAACAAATAGGTACGATGTCTGTCAGTCTGTCAAGACCCTTTTTCTCAGGAACGCGTGGAAGTATGAAGTTGAAATTAATATCAAATAGGTAGGACTGAGGTCCCTTGGAGCTTTTAAAAAATCAACCTACTAAGTCAACGCAATAAAAAATCTGCCATTTATTATGCGACATTTTTTGCTATTCGCAAATAAATCAAAACCTATAGGGTACTTCCCGTTGCCTAGAATCATGAAATTTGGTCAGCAAGGTCTCACAGCACAAGTACAGGAAAAGTCCGTGCATCGTTCATTTGTACTTGTAGTATTACCACATTAAAGAAAATGAGATTACAAATTTGCATTTGCAGTTGGGGAATTGATCGTGACGTATATCTATATGTCGCAGTCATCTGGTTGAATCTGCTATTTGATTGAAATTCAAAATTAAAGTCATTTATTCAAACTAGGCTGAGAATCAGCACTTTTCGAAAGTCAAAATTACTTAAGACAGTCCCCCAAAACGCCCACCCTTCACCACTTCCTAGTGCTAGCAAACTGAACCAACTAACAAACTGCCCAGCTGCACAGCTGTCTGTTCAGTTAGAAGAAAAAAATGATTCTATACAATAGTATGCAAGATAATTTATATTACGCAAAACACAATTTAAATTAATAGCCATATGAAAACTAGATTGAATGACTAACGCGTTCATTGAATGACGACATTTAATTAAATGACTAAAGGACAACTCGTCAAATCGTTGAGCACAACGTTTAACCAGATGGCTGAATGTCGTGTAGACATTTAGTAAAACTGGGTGAAATTGGTTAGGTTAGGTTAGAACCATGATCAACCGCGCGCAAGCCGAGCGAGCGCTATTTCCAAGCCACTCGCAGAGTTTTTTTCACCACTTGAATCACTTGGCTGAGTCTTGGTCACTCATCTTCAAAGGGCTGACTTTCATTACGCCAAATTGTTAAATGATTTAACTATCGGCCTAAGCATTCATTTGGATGCCGGCGTTTAATGAACTGCCGGCGTCCAATTAGCTGGCTAATTTAACCAGATGGCTGCGACATACATATATGAGAGAACATCAACTAAGTTTGTTTTTTGGTATAAAATCATCCCAACTACGGAACCCTCTATTGTGAGTGGTCCGACACGCACTTGGCCGGTTTTTGTGTTTCCACTACTGGGATACAGTCCTCCTCTCTGAGAGGACATTCATGTCCAAATCTCCATGCTTTGGTTCTAGGACATGCCGGTTTCTTCCTTACGATGTTTTGCTTCAACGTTGATAGCAGTGGTGATTAAATAGTGGTGTGGTACTGACCAGTTATCTCTATATCATTGATGAGCCTGAGGAACAAGGGGCGCGCGTAGCTGGGCAGCGAGTTGTCGAGGTCCCGCGCCAGGCGCGCCAGCTGCAGCGAGCGCGCCGGGTCCGCGACGCACGCCATGCCCGCGCGGCCTTCTGTCTGCGGGATCTGGAAACATTCACTAATTAAGTTGCCTTGACTAGACTAGATTGTGGATAAAAAAAAACTGACTCGTGTTCCTAGATCGGTATGTTTAGGCAGTAAAAGATAAATGACTTTTTTGAGTAAGACAAGCAGGTGGTATACTACATAAGCGCGTAATTCGTAGTTTCGGCCAAAATTACGGGAAATCCTCCTCGATAAACTATAGACATAAGATTAGTTTTGGACCCGACCTAAGAATGAATGACACCACGATTTGACAGTTGTCCCTACTCCCGATGTATTTTTACTCGTCCGAAAATGTTAATTAATCGGGTGTGGCGTTCACTCCTAATCAAACTACTTTCCGACAGGCCCGTATCTTCATTGACGGACTTAGAAAGAAGGCCGCTTTGTTGTGACAACATCACCACCAGCAACAGTAAAATTGTGTAGCAATTCTCAGCCTCGGCAATTTTAATGATGTGGAAGCATCGCCAGCCCTGTTGGCTAACCATGTGCCGACATTTCCGAAAAGTGTTCATTTTGGCAGCTATAAATCGGCAAAGAAAGCTACATAAAGACTAAGGTTACATTGTAATAATAATTCATCATTTCAGCCGAAAGTGGTCCACTGCTGGACATAGGCCTCCCCCAAGCACCGCCACTTCGACCGGTTCTGTGCTCCCCACATCCAGCGGTTTCCAGCTGCCTTCACAAGGTCATCGCTCCACCTTGTGGAAGGCCTTCCAACGCTACATCTTCCAGTACGCGGTCGCCACTCTAGAACCTTTCGGCCCCTTCGGCCATCTGTTCTGCGAGCAATGTGCCACATGTGGTCACATTGTATGGTATCCTAATGAGATCTGCCTGTTCGATCTGTCTATTCTGTCATAATCTTACTTACTTAGGTGAAGTGAGCTGTCATTTCACCTGCTGCTAGGGACTGCTCACTCCGAGCTCACTTCACCTAAGTTTTCACGGTGAGATGGTTACAGAATAGCACTGCTGTTCCAAAAACTCATACAGATTCTTCAAAAAAGGTTTGCCTATGCTTTAGTGATGCGAAACAACTATCTGTGAGTATGCAACACTACACACTACTGATAGGTACAGCCGATGGGCTCAGTGAGATTCACAGACATAGTTGGTACTACATAATATTAGTGCCTATGCTTTGTAGCGTGTAAAAATTTACTTCTTTTAAAAGCCATATCATATAAAGATTTAAGTAATATAACTTACAGACACGCCGTAGACGACACACGCCTTCTGCTGCAGACAGGGCGACATGGCGTTCTCGACCTCGGCGGTGGCGACGTTCTCGCCCTTCCACTTGTAGGTGTCGCCCGTGCGGTCGCGGAAGAACAGGTAGCCGAGCTCGTCCGACACGAGGATGTCGCCCGACACGAAGGCCGCGTCGCCCTTGCAGAATACGTCGCGAACTAACTTTTTGTTACTGTCATCCTGGAAATAGAAGATTTCAAAGTTCAAACTTTTGGACGAAGAGTCGTTCCAGATCCAGATGTGAATAGGTCTACATATATTTTGGTTCTATGAGAATGAAAGAAGATCTTAAAATGTGTTCGGCTGAGTTTTGCGTTGCGAACTAAGACATCTTACCATAGATTTGAGTCATTTATAAAATAAAAAAATAATGTACTGGAGTTTGGATTGTGTTAATCATTTATCTCCTCACACTGGTTCCCAGCATAGTGCACTATCCAGAGCCTCTTAAAATTAATTGGCGAAACGGATGACGATGGACGAACACAAAAGACGGATACGGCATCCACAAGATGATATAACCTGTTTCCAGATAACTTGTTATTAAGCTTGGTTAGGACCATAAAACTGAGTTGGAGCGGCTTGTTGTATTGAGCGTGTACCATCAAAGAAGTTCATATCTATACACCGTAAGGACAAAGTATTTCTGCTTGTAGCTGTCGGCCGCTATAGAACCGGGGCGGTAACAGATGTGGCCATCGTGTTCACGGGATTTTGTTTTCAAACTGCTTAGACTGTTCTTCGATAGTATCGGCCTCCGTCATCGGTCATCAATCATTTATGATTGCTTTGAGAGTATCATGGATGGTGTTACAAACACTTGGTAAATTAGGAAAAAATATGTATGTGTTTTAATGTCAATTTATTAGAGGACTCATCAATGAGCCTAAAAATTAGAAATTTATTTCAGTCATATAACCTTAATCACTTATTTTTGGAGCCTACTAGAATAACCGCCACCACAGGTAAATGTTTAGATAATATATTTAGAGACATATTACCTATAAATAAAAAAATATATAAGACAACTGGATTCTCACCACTGTGGACAGCTGATTACATTTTTTTTATTTTTTAATCTTAAATTTTTAGGAGGCTTTTGTCCACAGTGGCATGCCAGCCTCATCATAACTTAAACTATTCTAAACTACACTATATATTATTAATGTCTAAACTAATCAATAAGTAGGTTTGCTATCCCAGGTGAAGGTTGCGCTAAAACTTTAACATAAGGACCAATATCATATTCATTTACTTTTATTCTGCTCAACAGTGTCTCTCTTTGATTACATTTAGTAGGTAAACAAGACAAAAAAGTAGCTAAGTGATATATCACTGTAGTGCCAAAAACTGCAGGTCGCTTGGAGAGTTTTAAAAACAAATTTAATAGTAAATTACCCTACTTGCCTTATTTTAATAATCCTAATGAACTGTACAATTCCTTATTTGCCATGTATTGTGCAGAATTTAATTCAACATTTATACCAAAGCAGATCTCAGTGAATGGTTCTGCAACTTTCAATGAATGGGCAACTAAAGGGATATATTTTAAGAGTAGAATCGTTTGATTCTACTCTTAAAATTTTAGACCAATTTATGTGCTTCCCACCGTTAGTAAAATATTTGAAAAATTGATGCTAGATCAATCGAAAAGACATTTTAATAAACATAAATTATTAAACAGTAAACAATTCGGTTTCACAAGGGGTCGGTTGAGCTTACACATATTTTTGAGGCCTGGGAGAAGTCACATGATGCCCCAGGTATTTTTTGTGACTTGCTTTCGATTGTGTTTCTCATGATACATTGGTCAGGAAATTGCATCACTATGGTGTTAGAAACACTGCCTTGGATCTTCTTATTTGGATAATAGGATCCAAAGAGTGGACGTTAACGATGGGGAAATACAATGACAATCAGGCTATATTTGTGCTGCAGAAACGAGCCATTCGAGCAATTTATAACATAAGTTGTAGGCATTCACTGAGGAATAAATTTAAGGAAATAATAGTAGATTGTTTGCCTAGGGAGCAAACAACTATTTTTAAGACGAGTGTTTTTTTTTTTAATCCAGAGCAGTGAAGGATTCTAAAGTAGAATCCTGAACGCAGCGAGGGATTCAAAGTACGTCACTCGAGCTTAAAATAGTGTTGCTCCCGAGGTGAACACTCTACTTTTCATCACCCTCTATGAGAAAAAGAAACGTGTGCGGTCCTACCCTCATCTCTCACGTATGATTTAAAACCAAAACAAAATTTTCGTAGCCGCTATCTTGGATTTACATTTTGACCTCATTATCAGCTTTAGAATCCTCGAAAATTATGAAAACGACACCCATGATGAAAAATTTGAAAATTTTCACAGCCGTCATCTTGGATTTTCATTTTGACCTCACTGTCGGCTTTAGCGCCCTTGAAAACTATGAAAACGACATCAATGACGAAAAGTTTGAACATTTTCGTCATGTGTCGGTGCCACCGTCTTGGATTTTCATTTTGACCAAATAATTCACACTTTCTCCCTCTTTCTTGCCAGCCTGTTACTTGTTCATACAATGTTCATGATTGATCCCTTTGGTGATTGGAACTTCTGCTAACAATATCCACATTCCAAATTCAAATCTATTTTGCTCCCTAGGGATCAAAGAGCTATTTTGGTCCCTGTTTACGAAGAACAAACTAGCTCTTTTTGAATAGATGTGATGAAAACATAATGACAGTCGCATCTCAGTAGGTATGTATTTGAGAACCTGATTATGTGGAATATCAATATTTATTCTAAACACAGCGACATTCATAGCGTAAACATTAGAAACGAAGATTTACTTATTGTGCCCAGGACTAGGCTCCAAAAAATTAGTAATTCATATAAGTGCCAAAGTATACGTTTTTACAAAAAAAACTCCCAAGCAATGTTAAATAACTGAGCCTCAGTACATTTTAAATCGTTTATTAAACACAAACTATGTTAAAAAGGTTTCTACAAGATTACTTAGACGACAAAAAGGCTTGGGACTAACTCCATACTTATTTAATTGCTAATTTTATTTGACTGTATGTTTTCATTTATTATTGAGACTTAATCTACTTATTACACTGTTGTTTTTGTGTGAGTGAGTTGTATTGTAATATATGGTCAGCTAGCGACCTCGAAAATTTATCATATTATTCTTGCCAGAGCAACCGGCAGCAAGTTCGTCATGCTCCCTTAATGTCACTGCTTGCGGTAGCGTCGGGGGTCGGGTTGCCTCCTTCCCTTAAATATGGCGCGGGGGGTAATGGCTGATCTTTGCGTTATGCTCGTGAACGGATGCTCTCTTGTGGTGACTGGTCGTCTTGCTGACCATGGTTTTGGTTGTTGTTATTAGTAATTAACTGTGTTTATTTATTTTTACTTCGATGGTCCTAGTTTATCATTTGTGATTACCGATTTAAAGCTTTAATAGCTATATGTAAACGGGCACGCCCTTTGTGCCTGGAGGCTTTCATTCGGGTATCAAGTTCTTTTTACTTTTTTTTTCGTTTATTGGCGTGTGCTAGGTGACATAAAGAAAATTATTTAATTTAATGTTTTGTGTTGCTCGTAATGTAAATTATTTTGCATAAGTAATATTGTATAGAATCAAGTTTTTCTAACTATTCAGACAGCTGTGCTGCTGGGGAGTTTGCTGCGCCACTTCTTCTTCCCAGCTAAGCACTAGGAAGTTGTGAAAGGCGGGGGTTTTTGGGGGACTGTCTTAAGAAATCGAACAATTGTTGACTAAAATAAATAAATAGTCTTGTAGCATACCTTGTCGACGTATCCGTAGTACTCTCTGGAAGCGTTGCCCTGAGCGATCAGCCCGATGAACATGCCCGGCTCATCTGAAACACAGCGTTCATTGCTATAGCTCAGCATATACTTACATCATAATATATCAGCTGTGTGATCATGAAACAGATGCATTTAGTGCGGAAATACCAAATATTAGAAATTTCCGCTGTTAATACAATATGACATTTATAGTGACGTAGATAAGTGGCATGAATATAGGTCATGGACGATCAGTTTGTCTGTAATGTTATAAAAAAAAAACGTATGAAATAGGAATAGTCCCCGTTTATAAAAATAATTAAGTTGATATTTGCTTGTGATAAAGCAATACTCGCCCCGGACTATGTAGCCTAGTTTGACTAATACGTGCATGCGACAAAGTTTTGTCGTCACATTATCTCACTACGAAGCGAGACATGTCTGACTATGCGTTAACATTTCATAGTCATGTTTCGTTTCAGCATGAGATATTAAATGTTAACCTAGCTGGTCTAAAGCGGTTTAGTGAAGTCGTACCATGTTCTGCAATAATACGGAACGAATGTCGATATGGTCTGTTCCAAAAGTATGTGAAGAAAATGATAACATAGCTGAGAATGGCAATCTGTAGTAAGGGAAGCGTACTGACTGGGCTTGCAGCGCACGCAGTAGCCGTCGCGGCCGCGCAGCAGCGCGCCCGCCTCGTCGGCGCGCACGAGCGCGATGGGCTGCAGGCGCTGCGGCACCAGCTTGGGCAGGAAGCCCACCGCGCCCACCGTGTTGTCCACGTTAACTGGAAATTAATCAATGCAAGGCTAAGTATGGATGAAAGGTGCCTATAGTATTACTATCTAGGAATCTCTCTGTATCTGGGGGCATGGCAGAGCCCCCGCAAAATGAGCCAAAAAAGCAGGGGAGCACTACCTATCTTTTCTCAAAGCGTTTTGTCGTATTTTCAAACCCAAATAGCTACGGCCTGGAAAATTCTAGAACACTCAAATTCTCAGGATAATAATGTAGGTAGTTAGCAGACTTATAAAACACACAAAATTTAATTTGTCTAACTTTTCTACTTTGGTTTTTATTCATACATACTCGTAAAATACGTCGTTTTCGTCACTGATTGATTCACTCACTCATCAAAACCTCTAGAGCACTTCCCGAAGTCCTAGAAAGCTGAAATTTGGTATGCAAGCTAAGATTTGCACACAAATAACAAACAAATTAAAAAATCTGTAACTTTCACTCTCCCACCCCCGAAATAAAAGGTGAAGGACTGTATACAGGGTGTCTGGAAGTTTGGATCAAAGGCGTGAGCAAGGTCATTACCAAACTTTTTAACCCTGAGAATTTCGATACAATTTTTTACGGCTAAAAAAAGGTTATGACCAATCACTTCGTATAGTAAAGCTCCAAAGAAAAAGATCGTTAAAAAAACGTATCAGGGCTATCAATTAATTTTTTTTTCAAGATTCTGTAGAAGAGTGGACCTTTCCCGTGGTAATACTTTTACGCAGCTAGAAAACATGTGCTCAATAAGAAAAAACATTTACTGAGGCTAAGGTCTGGCAAAAATTTTACTCAATTTTCGAGCGATTTTTATGGGTAAAAGATATATTAGCCAAATTTGAAAACGTATTAGATAAACTTGCCCAAGTCATAGAGATTTTTATTCGTTTAAAAGTGTTTTTACAATTTTCTAAAGTCGTATTTTTACAATATTCTAAGTTTCAAATTTTCAATTGTTCCAGCTGAATTTTGACCAAAAAGTAAGGTTTATAGAATTAGTCCTTGCAGAATTAGAGTCTGGGTCAGGATGACTGGACCAAGAGAGATTTTTGAAGTTTGAGCAATACCAAGTTTTAGTACCTATTTGGTACCAGACATCAAATAATTAGTACCTCTCTACAGAGGGAAAATTATTACGAGGAAAGTGGCCAGCCATTCTGACTTCAGAATGGCTGGACCAAGTCGGCTGCACCTAGTTGTAGGTGTTATAACTAGTTCATCTTTTCATTAAAATTTAGTACCTCATTGGTACCTCAGCATATGTTTTTCTTAATTTTTTTCGATAAGCCAAAAAAAAGTTACACCTAGAAAAAAAAAACATATAATCTGGAGCACGTTGATTTCACCTAGTTGTAGGCGTTATAATTAGTTCATCTTTTCATTAAAATTTAGTACCCCATTGGAACCTCCACATATGTTTTTCTTAGATTTTTTTAAACAACAATTTTGAAATAACAGTGTGCATACATTTTGTTTTTACTAACAAAATGTATGCACACTGTTATTTATATGTAAAAAAATATTAATGTGTCAATCAATGAATAAATATACGTAATATTTATGTGTTATGATTTATTTTCGGTAATTTTCTTAGTACAAAAATAAACATTATTATATATGCAAAACCTCTTGTAGGTGTAACTTATTTTTGGCTTATCGAAAAAATCTAAGAAAAACATATGTGGAGGTTCCAATGGGGTACTAAATTTTAATGAAAATATGAACTTATTATAACGCCTACAACTAGGTGAAATCAACGTGCTCCAGATTACATGTAATTTTTTTTCTAGGTGTAACTTTTTTTTGGCTTATCGAAAAAAATTAAGAAAAAAATATGTTGAGGTACCAATGAGGTACTAAATTTTAATGAAAAGATGAACTAGTTATAACACCTACAACTAGGTGCAGCCGACTTGGTCCAGCCATTCTGAAGTCAGAATGGCTGGCCACTTTCCTCGTAATAATTTTCCCTCTGTAGAGAGGTACCAATTATTTGATGTCTGGTACCAAATAGTACCAAATAGGTACTAAAACTTAGTATTGCTCAAATTTCAAAAATCTATCTTGGTCCAGTCATCCTGACCCAGACGAATTAGAGGCCTGGCTCTAGATTAGGGGTTTATTTATAAACGTTGCTTATAGTTAAGTGACGAAAAAATTCAAACGGCAAAAATGTATGGTTAAACAGTCGCTAATTAACTTTAAGCAGCGTTTATAAATAAAGCCCTTCAACTGAAAAGGAGAGCCAGTAGGAATCGGGTTGTTTGCACCCGTCGCCTCTGATCAATACGAAACACAAAGAGACTGTGACCTCTGAGTTTGTTTCGGCCTTTCTTCTCAGAGTAGTCAGATAGGAAACGCCGACCTCATCTAGTTTTTAAAATATGATTGACGTGTAAAAGTGTTTGTACAAACCTACTTGCAGAAATAAATCATTTATCATTTATCATTTACACACTAATTACCTATGAGTGGGTTGGGCTATTAGTAAACACGACAAAACGATTAAAATAAGCTAATTTGTAAACGAGTTCATTCATTAATCGAGTTACAAGCATTAGGCAACAATATTATCGAAACGGCACACGACCCCGTTGGCACATAGCACAAATACAAAGTTAAATGTGTCGCCGGCACACTGCATATTGTATGTAAATGAGTGTTTCTTGTATATTTGTATGAATAAAGTTTCACTCACTTATGTTTGCGTTGCCCTCCGTTGCTCCGTATATCTCGTTTATCTGTGGCACTTTGAACCTAAGATAGGACAATAATTCATTATTTGTCATTATTTACAATGCAATTAGCACTGTATAAAATTGGTTAATGTGCTATTATATGAGCAAATGTTATTGACACCTATCGCATCAGTGGTGAAGCAGAACGCTACGGAGTTAACATGGCCTTAGAGTAGGTTAATCTAAGCGTTAGTTGAGCGCAGAGCATTTTTAATTAAGATGGTTGAATGGCAACCATGAAATGGAAATATAGCGTTGGACATTTCTCGCTAGATTGGCAGACGCATTCAATGACACTACGGCCGCATCCTATTTAAAAGCGTCCGTCGCGCGAATAAGCGGTCGGTCGCGTGTATGTCACTTTTTGTTCGGAAAACCGGAAAGCGCCCTCTGTTGGCGCGACCACGCGTTCTGGTTTACTGAACAAAGAGTTCGAACGATCGTGAATTCGCGCGAATATCGCTTTTTTAAATAGGACGCGGGGTACCAATCTTTGCCAATTGTAAAGATTACTATAGATTGACCGAGACCGCTGTTCTGCGCCCTAGGTATGTGTGCGGCGAGACTAAGCCGGAGGGGGGCAAAGCAGGCCGCTCATTCGTCAACGCTCACGGCGCACGGCGTCCCGCCCGCCGCTCATACGTCAACGCTGCCCCCGCCTCGCCGCGCATTCCTAAGGCGCGGTCTTGGCCAAACTGTAGTCGTCGTTGGATGCCCGTAACAGAACAGAATAGGGATAGTTCGTTCTGAAATCTACAGGGAGACATGTAGGTAATTTGACGTAGGTATTCCTTCTAGGACGTGATAGTGTGACCCATTTGCAACAATTAAGCACCCCATAAACCCTATGCAAAAATTTATGGCATTCGAGAAAACACAATTTTTAAGTATTTTTGAAAATTTCCCAGAATTCGTCACTAATTATCACTTTTCTCTAAAATCTCAAATTCAATATTCTCGAATTCTGGATTTATATTTAAAATACTTAAAAATTGGGTTTTCTCAAATCCTATAATATTTTACCTAGTGTTTATGGGGTGCTTAATTGTTGCAAATGGGTCACACTATTAGATACGTCCTAGAAGGAATATGTCAAATTACTAGTCACTCTTTAAAGAAGAGGCCCTTGCACAGTCGAACTTTGAACAATAAAAGTTGCACCATATAAGAACTGTTTAGACTTTATACGATGCATGCAATGTCATTGGTCGCAAATTTATTGTATGCCACAGGCAAGAAAATTGCATCAGAAACCTTCATGGGGCTTTATTCTGGATGATATAATAATTTATTATGTCATACCTATCAACAATCTCCTGCCAGATAGCGGAGCGCATGCCATTGCCGACCATGATGCGCACGCGGTGCTGCGAGTCCGTGGGCCGCGCCGGCTGAGCTAGCAGGTAGCGACACATCTCGCCGATGTACTGGGCCACCTGCGGAGAACAATTTTGCTATGTTATATGCTACTTCTTTAAATAATAACATGGCATATAAGACAAGAAAAAGAAAAACAATTATTTGGCAATTATCATATGCTTAATTGGCAAGTGTGCTGTGTGATAAACGTATGGCAAGTCAAGGCAATATAATGAAAGGTTCAACTTGACGTATTGATATTTTCTCCATGACTTTCGCTTGATACAGACGCTCCCTATTTAACAGTGTGATGAGTGCTCGTCTATCATGCTCAAAGTGGTTTGTTTTTGCAGTTTTGTAGATTTATGTCCACTAGACATTTTAAATATTCTTCTTTGTCTCTAAATTTCATAATAATGTCACTACGTCATTGACAATCAATGTCATTCATACCTGTCATTTGCATGGTTACTGAAATGCAAATTTTAGTTGTTATCTAATTTGAATTGTAAGTGACTCTGCTGTTGGTGTACTTATAATAAATAAATAAAAAAAATTAAAGGCTTATTTTTGTCTGTTTCTAATGCCTGTCGACACTTAATTCCTTGACAGGCAAGCCAAGGTCCAATTTACTTGTCATATAAGTTGACGATAGATACTAGGTATTATTGATCGACACAAACATCTGCAACGTTCTCAGTGGTTAGGCGACAAAATGTCAAAGGTCTATTCTTTTAAACCGAAACACATAACTTAGCTGTAGAAAATGTACTTCCCCGAGACGAGCCCCTTTCTGACCGACTTCTGACGAGCCCAGGTATAACTAGCTGCAGTGACAGCGACACTCACCGTGCAATCGTACTTGATGCAGTCAGTCCAGTAGTTGGAGGCGGAGAACTTGGCGCGCAGCACGGACGGGATGCCGTCGATGAGCGCGGCGCCCGTGCCCACCAGCCCGCCCGCCGTGTGGTACAGCGGCAGCGGGTTGTACACGCGGTCCGCGCGCCGCAGGCCCAGCATGTGCACCGTGGCCACCATCACGAGCAGGTACCTGCGCGCAGGCCACGGGGACATAACTAGCTATACGTATGGTCCGTTTAAAACATTGTTTCCAATTGATGCTATTTCCACATCAACAAATATCAACTTAATAAGTTACGTAATTTTAGACTGACTAGCGCAACTAAAAATGTCAACTATAACTATTTTCTAAATTGTAGCCAAAACTGAACTTTATAAAATACATATAATAAATAACATAACATCACGCGTACCTATGATACACCTACATTTCGCCATTTATGTTTTTTTTTTTTTTTTTTTTTTTTTTTTTTTTTTTTTTTTTTTTTTTTTTTAACAATCTTCTTCTTTAATTGTTCTCAAACAAGAAACAACAAACAAGAAGTCATACAAAATTGAGACCTGCAAGCTGCTGAACTGCTGATTGTGTAAGAGCTATTTAGCAGCTTTAAAAAAATGTATGCGCTTCCTATTATAATATAATATAATATAATCTTTATTTATACAAAAAAGATTGTAGTACATGTAACAGTTTTCACAAAGTGGGTAGTCTAGAATTTCTGGCAATCAAGGTGGGTGACGTGCTGATCTCCTTGCTAGGCTATGAAATAGCCTGTATTAAGGAGTAACAGTGCCGATCCCCTCTTACACCACTTATGTTTAAGTCCCATGTAATACGATGTGCGCCTATTGCCACTTTATGTGTAAGTATTAAAGTTATTTTTCAATGAACTCGTGATTTTGTTTTCATTTTTGGAAATTCAAGTTCAAACGCAGCTTAGTGACTGTGATTCCGCGATGCGGAATTATTTTACATATAGATTCTGGCGAGCTGACAGCCGAGTCACGCACGAGCCACATCTAAATCTCGACTCTTTCACGACAAGTTCAACTTTGTTTATCCAAAGGGGTTTTGGTTTTTACAATGTAGATTCAACTATGGACAAGGAGTTTCTTGCTTCCACGCAGCCGTGCGTAGCCTGCATTTAGAGTAGGTACGTGACAATGTGTATGTTTGAAGGACATTGCCATTGTGACGTATCCACGATATGAAGTGGATGTTTTGTAAACTTGTCTTTAATCGTAGGACTGGAAGAATCCCCAGAAGTAAATGAACGACTCCTAAGGGAATGATTGCTAACGATTGATGTTCAAGAAGACAGTCTTCGCTTCGTAGCTAAATTTAGTCCTCCTGAAGAGACACCAAAAGGCACAAAAGCTTCTGCATCGACGGCGAAATGACAATAAATTGTAAACTCCGCAGTCAACAATTTACACATGATTAGTCGAAGTGCCAATAACTTCTAACAGTTGAAGTCATGTGTGCTATAAAATTTAGACACTGTGTCTATGGAATTATCTCCCTAACTTTCATGGGACACCCCCACTGTGGGTATAGTTAGAAGGTATTAAATTTCTACATTTTGATTTATGCTTTTGCAATAATTGCAATTCTTCTTTTTCGTGTGGTTAGACTAACCTGGTGTCAGAGTTTTTATGCCGCCCATGGGGCTCCGACTTGGTTTCACATGCCGTCGAGAAATATCTCTCAGACTTTTCCTCACGATATTTTCCTTCACCGTTTACTTGCAATTAAAAACGTAACTAAGAGATTAGAAGACAAGAGAGACTAGAACATATGAATTTGACCTTTATTTCCCGCGAAAATTTTCAGATAGGAGGTCGTATTGTCAGTCGCCGTCAACATATTCTTAGAGACAACTGAGCAAATAGCGAGCCCCATAGTATCAAACACAAGGAAAATTCAAAAAGCAGTCAAAGTTATATCTTACTTAGAGTTAGGCAGTACAGCAGCCTTGGGCATGCCGGTGGTGCCAGAAGTGTAGATGTAGAGCAGAGTGTCCTTGTACCGCGGCTTGTCGGTCACGACCGGGTACTCGGGCGGATGCTTGTCCATCTCGGCACCCAGATCTAAGACTCCGGGAGAACACTCGCCGTATAGTTGGAACAGCTTCAGATCTTCCGGTAGCTGTTCGCGGATCTCAGATATAGCTGTCGGAAAAAAGTAGGAAACTTTTAAAATAAAATGAGAACGAATTATTAAGAAAATTTGCAGACCGCATTTGTAGCTTATTTATCCTGTATTATAATTTATAACTGTGTAATATCCTTCCATTCCATCCTTTCGTTTATTAAGTTTTAATTAAGTTCACCTACGTTCAGTAATTTTTACTTGTGCATTGTTTTAATATTGTCTTAAATTAAATTACTTCGTGACGTAAGGCCGGCTGTACACCTGATTTTTTTCTCACGTAAGTTCCTTATTTAATTAACTTAAAAAAAAAGAAAAACCAGAAGAATTTTTGATAAAGAAGAAATCTCATCTTCCATAAAAAAATACCCCACGTCTGACAGCAGAGAGATGTATCTCAAAAAATCACTAAATTAATTTAAAAATTACATACTTCCGGTTTTGATCCTTACTGGCATACAAAAAAAATGCTCAGAATTTTCGTTCAGGGGTAGGTACAATATAATTTAGTGAAACCTGCAGATTTTAGTTTTAGAACGACTAGATATGCAATAAAAGCATACATTCGGTTTTAATCATACATAACTACATAACATCACGCCTGTATTCTTCGAAGAGTTAGGCAGAGGTGTACCTATACTACACCGACATTTCGCCAATAGTGTTTAGGGCCATAGAATCCAGGCTGCTACTGAGAAAATCCTGATGGAAAATCCAATAACACTTTGCCTGACCTGGGAATCGAAATCATGCTCAGCAGTAACGCTTGCACCCACTAGACCAACGAGCCAGTATTCTAAAACTAAAATCTCCAGATTTTACAAATTATATCCTACCCGTGAGCAATTTTTTCGTATTTGCCAGTAAGGATTAAAACCGGAAGTATGTTTTTTTTTAAATCATTTATAGCGATAATTTGAGATATTTATTTTTGCTGGCAGACGTGGGGAATTTTTGAGCCTTCTCCTTTGCAACTAATGTAAACTCTCTTGTAAGTAGCTTATCGTAATTTCTTACAACTTACGGAAGTTGAGAAATTACAGGTCTAAACTTTATAGAATTTGCTCAAGGAATCCTTTCTCAACTTATCAAAGTGAAACGAAAAGTTGAGTCCTTACGAAACAAAGTATTAGCTATTCCAATTAGACGGTTTTTCAGTTCGACTAACTATTGATTATTAAAAATCCGTGATATCTCCGTTCTTAATTCCAAAGAAATATTTGCAAATGCACCTTGTGACATACTGTTTTCTATCCAGGATTTTACCCAATATTTTCTTTGCCTCGTGTTTTACTTGTTAAAATTATATATTATTAAGCAGCAACATCAGCTTTGACTTGACAGTGAGATGGCTTTTCGATTATGAACTTGATAAATATGTTGTGTAAATGGCTTTGTAATCATTTAGGCAAGTTAAGCTCACAGTAATTTTATTTTATGTGTAAACGCAGTCATAAAATACTCACATAAATTTTAAGAAAGCAACTTGGACAAGTCTAGTAGCGGCCTAACTCGCCTAAACTGCAATAAGCCCTCCACAGACGTAGCTATAATATATATTATTATAAATCATAGCTAGCTTATTACGATATTTATTTAATAATCTTCGACCTCAGACGGAGCTAAAATATATATAATTCTATTACGTCACCAAAATATGTGGACAGATATAGCAAGACATTAATATATATTATGGCATATTAATATATATTTTGATATATTTTAAGGATACGGCATGTTCCATATTTAGGGTTCCGTAGTAAATAAGGAACCGGACAGACGTAATGCGAAACTATGAGGGACCGTCCGCGGCTTAGCTCAGAGAATCTTTATACAAGAAAACTGAAATTTAGGATGGGTATAAGTACATATTAATTGCGCCGACAGTGGTAAAATAAACACATTAAAAAATATTGTTTAGTGTAATCTACCCTACACGTAAAGAGGAGATTTTTTTTTTCTCATGTATCCCATGGTGTGGGGTCGTTGTAAAGGTCGTTCAGGATCAGGATTCAGGGATCGGTTAGCGAAATATTAAGCTTTAAAGTGCAATTTTTTGTTAGAGTTTAGTGTGTGAGTTTAGTGTCCCTTTGTACTTGGAAGGTAGGAATCGTTCGTGCGTGTTCGCACGAGTGAAATTCGTACGAAAACGTGTCCAAAGTGCGCACGGCCTTATCTTTGCCTGTGGAAGGAGCATGTGCTTTATTCTCGATAAAAAACGATGATCTTGAACCTCTAAAATATTGTGCGTTTTTTAAATGATAAATCACGAACATTCTTAAAAAAATTAGAACAGCCTTTATCATAAACACACTATGTTTCAAAAACGTGCACTTGCGATGACGACCGCAGACCAAATGAGGGTAAAAATATTATTATAGTTTAAATAACTACCGTGTGTGGTGGCTTACTATAATATAAAAATAGCACAGTATTTAATATATAATAGGGGTTACAGTATGAAATTGCCGTTTTATTGTAATAGGTACTTCGAATTGACATATAACCTTCATGGTTTGAGATTTTTTAGTGTTTTTTTTTTCACATGGTAAGTACCTATGAAGTTCTTCTTTTAAAAAATATGCAACATTCGATTATCGACTTTCAGTTGCTTTTTTTATTCAGCTTAGACAAGAAAGACGGATACTTACTTCGAAAATTCGAGTTATTTTTGAATACGAGTTCCGCCGCGGAACTAACGCGGCAGAAACAGCTCGCAATATCAAAGTTGCGTATGGAGAGATTAGATTTTGGTTTAAACGCTTTCGTGATGGAAACTTTGATTTGAAGAACGAACCACGTGGAAGACCGCCCACACAGGTCAATAACAATGAATTGAAAGAGATGGTGGAAGCCGATCCGAGCCAATCTACCCAGGAATTAGCGGCATAGTTTAACGTTACCTTACCAACAATATTGACTCATTTGCGTCAAATCAATAAAATAAAAAAAATATGAGAAATGCTTTATGATTTGAACGATCTGCACAAAGAAACGCCTGTTGAATATTATGTTGCCTTGTCGAATCGATACAGAAATGAAGGAATATCGAACTGTGACATGTAATGAAAAGTGGATTCTTTACTAAGCGAAAAATGCAATGGTTGACCCCTGGTCAAACGCTGCAACAGTGTCCTAAAGCAAAGCTTACCAATAAAAAGGTAATGGTAACTGTTTGGTGGTCTCAGCATGGTGTTATTCACGATAGCTTTCTCCGATCTGGTCAAGCAATAACGGCAGATGTCTACTGTGCCGAACTCCGAACAATGATAGCAAAACTAGCAGTGAAACAGCCCGGACTCATGAATCGATCTTCATCATTATTGCTCCATGATAACGCGAGACCTCATACAGCACGAGAAACCGTTTTAACTCTACAGGAACTGAAATTAGAAACCATTCGTAACCCTAGTATTCGCCAGACCTTGCTCCAACGGAATAGGCATTTTTTTCGTGATTTGGACAATTTCCTACGTGATAAAAAGTTTCCTTCTCAGGAGGCAGTAGGTACAAAATGCTTTCACACAGTTTGTCGAATCTAGATCACGAGAATTCTATCGAATTCCAATTGTTCAGTACAAATTCATACTTACCGCAATTTCATACTTTAACCCCTAATATTATAGCTACGTATGTGACGTTAGACTACCTGCTCTTGCAAGAAATTGGGATCATTAACTACCATTATGTTGTTAAAAAACAGAAAAAAAATGGTCGTCTGCTCGAAATCTCAACAGAGAAATAGGTACAAAAAATATTAAGAGGGTTCTAGGTCAGGGTAGCTATTCAAAACCATTCGACAGTCTTACGAGTCGAAAAAAACACATTTTCGGTTACCTGATTTGCCTAGTCCCCGACCGCAAATAGCCGTCGGAAGAACAGTGTAAGTATCTATTTGGTATTTTTATCTATTTGGTATAAACAGTCAATATTTTCGGTTTTTGGACTTGTGAACAGCGTTTAAGACTCGCATCGATAACATTGAATGATGTTCGATTCGGCACGGAATCGCATCGGATAGACTCCAAAAGTACTAACGGACTATTCATTAAATTTTGATTTAATCTTCACTGTGCAAGAGCTAGCAAGTGTGACAGAAAATACACACATTAAGGCAGCCGATTCGAGCGTGTGAATTTGTGAGGGTGGCATTGGTTTCCTAACTGCATTATTATCGGATTTCTGTCACAAAAGACGGTGAGGGTCGTAACGAGATTTCGTTGAACAGTGATGAGTTTATGGTGGATATGGTTCGTGTGAATGTGTTTGTGTAGTGTATGAAACAAATAAATGTTGTTAACTGACGTATTATTTATTTGATAACTGACACGGTTATGCTTTTCTTGTGACACTAATTAAGGTATGGTCAAAGTTTTAAGACGTACCTATGACAAATAAAATATGACCTGTCACAAAATAGGTACTGTAGGTGATTATGATTAAAAACCATTTTACCAATAAGTAAGTAACGTAATGCTACTTAGTAGGTACCGATAAAGAGAATTTACAACAACGAACAAACAGACAAAGGATATTACTTCTACCAATCTAAACTCGTCTCTGCCCCATTGAGTGTCAGCTTAACAAAACATCGTGTCTTCTCAATCATTCAAACGAAGGTATTATTGAAATGTTACCAAAGAGTGGAGAGCGAGCGTATGGTTTTTATAAAGAGATCAAGATGACTGATACATAGGTTACCTGATACAATTTACTTCACTACTATGAAACGGAAAACAGTCTGCAGGTGCAAATCGACTAGGTACAGGCGATAATATTATGAGATATTTTCAGACTTCTCATCAGTGATAACTGATAAACCAAACAAAAGTGAGAGAATCTTAACGGGCCGGCGGAGCATGCGTAGTTCATACAAACGTAATACCAATATAATTTTTAAATCCAACATATTCTTAAGGTAGTGTGTATTTATTCCGATTGGATTACAGAATATCTATGCTTCCAAATATATATTTTTAATGGACACTGATTTAAATTTGAGATAAGAGAAAAATAAGTTTTCTATAGAAATTTTAAATTCCTCATATCTCGTCTATATATCAGTGTCCATTCAAAATATATATTTGGAAGCCTAGATATTCTGTAATCCAATCGGAATAAATACACACTACCTTAAGAATATGTTTGATTTACAAATTATTTTGGTATTATCTACGTTTGTATGAACAACGCATGCTTCGCAGGACCCTTAAGCATTACGAAACAACAGCTGTGAAAATTGGTTTTGTGGGGCTTAGCTCAAACTATAAGACTGATATAAACTTTTATTAATAAAGAGTATGTAGGATATTACATACCTATATACATCCACAAAGTGAACCGAAGACCATGTCACGGGAATGCGTTGGATGTAGTAGGCAAAGGACCGGTCGATTTGGCGACGCTCGGGATTGGGAGAGGTCTATCTAACATCTATGTCCAGAGGCCTTAGTGTAAGTTTCTTAGAACTATCTCGACTTTACGCATCGACCACGTTCGGCGCTCCGATTGGCAGCCGGCCGGCCTTCACCAGTGAAGGGCCAATCGGAGCGCCGAACGCGGTCGATGCGTAAAGTCGAGATGGTAAAAATAAACTCACACTAGGGCCTCTGAGCAGTGGACGTCTTTCGACGAAATGATAATGACGATGACCACCATACCCTACGAATGAATATCTTTGTGTTTGAGTAGTTTATTACTCACCGTCAGCAAGATGATTAGAGAACACCACAGCCTTAGCCTTGGCGACTTGGATGCAGTGCAGCAGCGGCTTGTGGCGCAGGTTGCTGTTGATGAGCGCGGAGATGGCGCCAACCTTGGCCATGCCGAGCCACGTCCACACATACTCCCCGCAGTTAGGCATGAACACGCAGACGACGTCGCCACGCTTCAGGCCCAGGTGTTCTTGCATCACGCGAGACACCTTGTTAGAGTTTGCGGCCATCTGTGGGTTGAAAAAGTAAAATGCATTGGAATGACTATTAGCGTTATCGTTGTGTTTCTGTTCCTGATAAAAGCCGAAGTACTACTACATCGATCATCAAGGTATAGCAGGGTAAAGGGTAGGTGCAGACAAACCCTGGTATAAACTACACTACTAAACAAAGTCTAATGTACAAGGGTACCTTATTCAAAGTAAGTAATTACCTATCTTATAACAATAGAAGCGTAATTAAATGCAGATTTTAATTATTTCTTAGTACTGTTCCCGCAGAGCACTGTGTTCATCACCAGCCAGTGAGCTGGTGCACGTTGGCAGTGTGCACGCGCATTATCTTGCAAGAACATGAAATCTTGGCCATACTGTTGTGGGGAGGGAGTGTGCCGAGATTATGCAACCTATTTAAATTTTAAATTGCCTCTGATCCAAACGAGGTCCGTTCATCCACCGAGGCGAATTCCAGTCCACACCAAAATCCTTCCGCCCTTGTACGGATGAACTTCCTGAGAATTTTGGAGTTGACTCTGACGACCAGGAACTCTTCAAACACGCACCTTTCTAAAATCAGGAGCCCACTGAGTATCGGTCAAGTGCAAATGTGCGTAACCCACAATAATCGACGCCCTCAATTTCCGCGTCGAAGAGTTGAAACTAAGCGGCGTGTGAGCGTGAAGAACTTCATACAATCTTCTCCTGCCATGGCAGTTTGGTCACCGATGACTACTTGGTGCTTAGACTGGAGTCTTCATACCAGCTGACGAGCCGTAATTTAAAGCTGCCTCCGCGCAGAATTTTGTAGAAAGCAGTCTTTTCTCTGAGAAGTGACCCTGTATCTTTGTCGGTGACGTTCAGCAACATCTCCTGTAGCCCACTATCGGCAAATTACGCTTGGCTGCGTGTTGACAGCGTCGGCAGTTTCACGTTGACTGAGCCCTGCTTCCAGCATACCCACAGCTCTCTCCTCCCGCGTTAAATGACGACATGACATAACGATCTCTATAGAATCACTAAAGTTACAAGAAAGCGGTGAAAATGATTTCCACAAGAAAGAAAACCGATTATGCACAGTGTAATCTCTAACGTTACTAGTACGTTTCAAAAACCCGTACGCTGCGACTAAGTGAAGTTTTCTCTCCGCACTTAGGACGCGTTTTCGTACGAGTTTTACTCGTGCGAACACATATGAACACGCACGAACGATCCCGACCTTCCAAGTGAGTGTGAGTTAGTCGTACGTCTAAGTAGGTACGTATAGTTCCGAAAACAATCCGAACTTGTTGTGATTGTTGTGCGTTCAATGCGATATCACCAGAACACTACCTCTATTTGAGGGAGAAAACGTACCTATTCAGTGTGCAGTGTGCAAATTCGTGAAAGTGCGCGCGGCCTTATTCCAAAATGGTTTTGTTGTGTTTAAATTTTTATTAATTTTTCGAACACTAAGTTAATGCAGGTTTGATCAACATAAATAGTGGCCAAATTTTTCTTAAATAAGTTGATATGGTTGGTTGGTTGGCACAGTTCCCTAGACTTTATTGAGTAGTGTATTAGTTTCGTGTACTTACTTAAATTATAGACAAGTGCTAGGTAATTCGCCTAAGTAGGTTTTAACTAAAACATGAAAAAGGTAGAAGCTTCGCTTCGGCTTTTAGCCGATTATGTATTCGCAAAATTGAAGTAGCATCCTACGTTTAAGTATGATTATGATATGACTTTCCTGATAATATTGAAGGAAAACAAGCAGTATTGATTTAAAAAATGTATAACCTATCTGGCTAACAACGGCGTTAGATGACGTCCGCGTCCGTCCAAAGGTGAAGGTCATTACAAGTTCTGCATTATGGTAGATTGTATAATCTAGATTCTAGAATGTTCTTTGACTTTGAATTTACTAAACATTAAATTATTTACTTATTTAGTAGCTACACAAAGGTTAACCACCTCTCCACGTCAGACTAATGGCACAGAGACTGATTCGCTTTGAACCATTTACAACTTGTAGATACTAACTACACTCACTGGTACGGAAACTTGGCCACATGTGAATTTATCGATAATTCATATTTAAATATATTTTTAACACTGAATTAAAGGTAGGTGCAGTCTATGTGTTTCTTATGCGTTTAGAACTTAGTAACTAGAAAATGACTAAACCATTTAGCATGTTTCCAAAATTAGGCGCTTTTGCAGAAAAAAAGAAAGATTTTAAAAACATAGATTAGATTTAGTTTTTTTTTTTTGTATATTAAAAACACTATAAAATTTAAAAGTACTAAATTTCTTAATTGTCTACGTTTTAATATCGGACGTTTCCTCCTTTAGACCTAATAACTGCTTGCATACAATCTGGGATGCTTTGAATGATGTTTCTGACATCAACTTGCAGTATGTCTTCCCAAGCGGCCAGTGCCGCATTTCTAAGTTGGCTACGAGTTTCTGGCGGATTACAGGTGGACTTATCTTTCTTTTGAGCAAGTCCCAGATATGCTCTATTAGGTTTAAGCCCGGACTTCGTGCTGGCCACTGCAATTTAGTAATACCAACGTCTTGAAGGTATTCTTCAACGCAGCGTGCAACGCGTGGCCGACCATTATCGTGCATAAGGAGGAGGAATTGGTCGTGCCCAATGAACCCCGAAAACATGTTCTTGAAGGACCTCTTCGATGTATCGGGTTGCATTTAAGCGGTTGTTTACAAGAACCAACTCCGTGCGAGCATCGGAACTTATTCCTCCCCAAACTATTACAGAGCCTCCATGAAAACACAGTTTGTGCGGTGGTATTGGGTAGAAACCTCTCTCCTCTTCTTCTCCACACTCGCTCCCTGCCATTTTGAGCACGCAAAGCGATTCGACACTCATCTGTGAACAGTACTCGCGCCCATTGCTCATGGCCTGGCTCCAGCTGGGGTATTCACGTGCGAATTGAAGTTGAACTACTCGATGATGTCTGAGACGTTTTGGACTGCGTGCTGGTCTACGGGCTATTAGGTTTACTTCCTCCATTCGTCTTCTCATCGTACGCTCACTATAATTCACACCTCTTGCGATTTGGATCCGCTGACGTATCAACAGCGCAGCGGGGTAAGGTAGCGGTTTCTTAGAATCTCCAGGACAATAAACCGGTCGTCCCGGGCCGATGTGCATCTTACTCATCCGCTGCCTGGTCTGCGGGAGGAGTGGCCTGTCTCCTGGTATCGTTTCAGGGCATACTGCATTGACGAACGTCGTGGTATGTTCAGCACCAAAAATTGCTGCAGTGCACTCAAACATAACGAATTTCCCTCTTCAACTAAGGGTAAAGATTATTTGACCTACCTTCATAAGAAACAACCGTTAGAAATACAAAGCTTTGGTTATCGCATTATCGCGAGTATTTGCGAGATAAGCGCTTGGCCAAGATTCCGTGTCGCTGAGTGTAGATTACTTCTGCTAGGGCATCACATCATCATCATCGGGCTTTAAGCCTCTGATCTATCCCCAAGAGCAGCTTAAAAGTGCCTTTTACGTTTATAAGACATGATAATATATAACGACAAGCAGGCGCACACTTGGTAGTATGTGGCCTTTGCAATAGGTACGATGCCATCCCAGAGACAAAGCTGAAATGCCTCATGTGCCTGTGTACCCCATTCATACCCTAAAAACCGGAAGACCGGACTAGCAGCGATGCTTGGCCACGGCCACGACGAACGTTTGAGATCTGTATGGTGATATTATTGGTGTGGTTCACAAGGAGCTCTAATATCATTCAAATAATAAAGGTATTTTGCTAACCTCGCCGAAACTCCAGTCTCGGTCACCGACGACATAGAAGCATGGCGCGTCGGGGTTTTTCAAGGCGCGCTGGGTGAACAACTGCGCCACGGTGGCGTCCTGGCGACCCCATCGCTTCGACCGGACCATGCCATTGGCGTAGCGCCATAGGAATCTGTGGGAAAAACATCAAAATATTAATATCAATGTTCAAGCGCACAAGCGCTTTTATAATTTCTATCGTGACGATATTATCGTGCATGTAATAATTTTGTCGTGGACGGATGCTTAAAAGATATTATATATCCATACATTTTACTTAAGGTCCGGCGTTTCAAAATTTGCCAAGATGTAAATCATCATCAATCGCCGCTCGAAATTGTCTATGGTTTAGTGATGCGGTAGTATGATCCTCGATAATGTTTCATCAGTTTTTTTTTTTCTATTGAGCAACTTTCAAATCAAAAGCAAGTCCATTGAAATATGCTTTTTTTTAATAGACCCCCAATTAAACTAATTGGCGATCCCTGGGTGTAGCTCATATTCTCTGCTCGTACTTCTTCCCTCGGACATGTTGAATGTCAAAAACAAAGTAACGATATAATGTATTCGTCTAGTTAGCTCAGAGGATAGAAGATCACTTGAAGCGGTTATGATTGGAGTTTTAATTCAGACATAAATTAATAAGGAAAAAGGACCGCATCTTTAACCGTGGGCTAACTCTAACAGCATCTTGAAGATCCTAGCCGAAAAACACGATTGTTGTCAGTAAATATTAGGTCTTGACCTAACACCTATGAAATTGGAGATTTGTATGATAATTTTAAAATATTAAAAATTTGTTTTTTTGTTTTATTTCAGCTAATCAAAGTACTGGCCCAAATTATCTACACAATTTTGCCATTTTGATCGCAGTTTGTTTATCCCTTTACTGTAGAAGTCTGCCGGACGGGAGGCGATAAAGTCAGCGAAAGTATTTTGTACTGCCTCTCGGGTGTTGAATTTTTTCCCACTTAAAAAATTGTCTAAATTTTGAAAAAAGTAGTTAGTTCGGTGAGTACGGTGGGTGACGGAGAGCTTCCAGCTTTAACTCTTATAGCTTTGCGATGGTCTGTCGTGAAGTGTGAGCTCGCGTGTTGTCGTGGAGAAGCAATGAGGAAGAGCGATTGACTCATTTGACTAGTCTTGGTTGTTGAATTACGGGCTTCTCCATCATAGTTTGCAATTCTTGGCAATAGACATCTGCCGTCACTGTTGTGCCATTCGGGTAAGAAGCTGTGATGTCCACTTGTCTGGTGGACAAGTGCCGGACGTCCAAACTGATGTACAGACAGTCACCATCATCTTCCTATGAGTAATTTTTTTTTAGCGCACTGATTAGGGCCAGCCACTGAGACGAACGCTTACGGTTGTCGTACAGGATCCACTTTTCATCGCAGGTAACAATTCGATTAAGAATTCCCTCGTTTCTATGCCGATTCAGTAGTGCTATGCATGCTTCGACGCGTAAATCTTGCTGTTGGTCGCTTAGTTCGTGTGGCACCCACTTATCTAGCTTTTTTATCTTTCCGATTTGACGCAAGTGCTTTAATGTTGTTTTGACAGTAACTCCAAGGCCCCCAGAAAGCTCAGCCGTAGATTGAGTTGGATCCGCTTCCACTATCGCTTTCAATTCGTCGTTGTCGACAATGGTTACCGGCCGACCGCGAGGCTCGTTCTTCAACTCAAAATTTCCAGATTTAGAACGATTGAACCAATAATGGACCGTGTTTATGCAAGCAGTGTTTGGCCCGTACACGTCGTTAATGTTTCGTGTTGTTTGCGCAGCGGTATTTCCACGTAGGAACTCATATTGAAAATTGTACGAATTTTCAGTTTATCCATGGCGCCAAAAACTACCACAATGTCACAAAAACAAAAAACTATCTAAAAATAAATGACTGAATTTTAAATTAAATTAACACGTCGTAAAATTCATTTGAATTTCGAATAGGGCGCCAATCCACATAATTAAATCTGAAAATGCTGGTTATAGAATCTTCAATTACTTATGTAAAGACCTATTACATTAAATTGTTTTTTTTTTTCAATAAGAGTATTAAAATACTCCTTGAACAAAAAGTCGATATTTATTATGTCAATCACTGGCATTTCAATGACAAGATAAATTTAGCCGAGGTAAGAAAGGATGTCTATAGTTTGACGTTTGTAAACATTCAAAATCCATCTCTATTTTCACTTTTACTGTTAAATATAATAGTAGGTATATTTCAGTTTGGAAACAGGCACAGGATGTAAAAGTGGGTGTGATAATACGTGTACCCTATTTAGTGCGTATTTAATCAGTGACACGCAGATATCGCGTTCAATTCCCAGGCAAGTTCAATGTTATTGCTTTTGGCGCGTCACGACCAATGTGTTATCGTGATGCCGTGGACGTCCACGATCGTATCACCGCATTAAAAATTATTAAAGCGGACAATGTTTTGTAAATGGACTAAACACCAAACTAAAAATCAACCAACCAACCTTATAACCCAAACAAAAAAAACAAAAAACAACATGATCCAAAAACCCAACATAATTAACTATAACATTAGTTATGGTCAAAATATAGCCCCAAAAATCACCAATCTTCATCCTTCCCAGTGTTTGACTGGGGGTAAAGGAGTGTCGGACCAACTCCACAGTCACACGGTTTTGTTTGGTATAAGTAGATAGATAGTGACTCATCAGTATCAAACAGACATCTAATAATCATAATAATGCACATCTAAATCCGATTAACTTGGACTTTGGATTGAATGAATAAAGTTAATGATCGTGTAACAAATCAAGACTTTTATCGTCACTACGTGATGGTAAATTGGATTCTTATCACAGTTTATATTTTCAGAGGAAGATCTAAATAAAAACCTCCGCTTTTTGAAGATCTTATCAAGAAGATCTACAAATATGCTGACAAAAATCATATACCGAGATTTCTCGAAAAAAAAAAACAGCAGCGAATCAACGATTTGAGGACCTATTAAATTTTATTGATTAAGTAGGATCTCAAATGATGATTATTTTATTTCTGTAAATTGTTTTTTTTTTTTAAACACATACAAAGTAAAAAATAAATTTGTTTGTTTGTTTTTGCTCGACTTGGCGGGAGCATTACCGTGCCCCCACATAGTAATAATTTTAAACTAGACGAGGTCGAAACCAGGGATTACTTTGAGGAGTCAACACAATAATTTGACTTAGGTAAACAGGTAAACTTATAAGTAGTAATTTTTTCAGTAGATCTTGAAGCACGATATTAACTTGCTACCTACGCGGCATACCTACGTCAATCTAGTTTTTCGTAGAAAAGGAATATCGTCAGGTCAGTAACGGTATAATTAGCTTCAAATCGATCGTACCTACAAATCAGTCCAGGACTTTAATAGCTTCAGATGTTAGATTCTTTATAGTTAGTGGTTAATATCGATTGTTTCAGTGTCTTCCATCGCTCTTTTTCAACTCATGGACAGTATTCCCTCATTAAATATCCATCAGGGTAATAAATTGAACGGTATTAAAAGATAGGTTTGCTTGCACGTGACATTTAAAAACATAATTCAATATTGCAGAACAATGTGCAGTTCTGGCATTAAGCGATAGGTAATAAAATAAACAATAAAGTTGGATTAGACTGCCAGACGCAATTTCCACGGGAAAATTATATTGAGTGATAAAACGTACCTATCCTAGACTAAACTCGATATTGACGTTCCATACAATAAGCGTGTTTTGTATTGATTTTTATAAACATTTCTATATTCAAACTCAAACTCTCAAACTAAAAGCATTAATTTCAATTAAACCATTTACAGGCACTTTTGAATTTTCAAGGGTGTGTATTACTATACATCTCAACAGAGAGTAGCCTACAATGGCGTGGGTAATAACCACGTTTGATCCATAATAATAAGCATGTTAATAAAGTGCTGCTTATGGGGAAAGCGTCAAGGCAGCCCGCGAAATTCAAATTTTCTTACGGTTTTTGCAATTTACAGGCCAGTATCATGTTATACTCGTATTTTGATCTAAATATGATTCGCGGCCGTATCAAATGTTTATTTATAGAATTATAATCATAAAAATGATCAATACAACTCCCTAAGTTCATATGATCCTATTGAATAAAAACTAAATAAAATTTGATTTTCGCGGGTTACCCTGGCGCATCCCTCATAAGAGTACGCTATTCGGTCATTCTTCCATACAAACGTAGTATGGTGATTACTCGTCTGTTTGACGGTGTACTACGTTCAAAACAAAATTATATCAATTTGTCTTGTCATCATCTAGCCCTATAAGGAAGCAGAATTGGAAAAAATATTGGTTTGGAAGTTATAAGCGTCGAAACTTTATTTCAACACTAAATTTTAACTCATCTTTGGGCGTAAGTAAATAGATAACTTATGTAGTAAGAAAATGGCAAAATAGAAATCGCACAGGAATATTTAATTTATTCAATAGTTCAAATAATTTTATTTTGAGTGAATGGGTACATCCAGTAGTTTTTTCATAATATCTATACGCTCAAAGGTCTTTTCATGAAATTTTACGCGCTCGTTCTCGTTAATAATTCATCGTCTATTTCACTAAATGAATAAATGCATAAAAATTAGCTAAATAAATAATTAGAATAATTAGCATGCATATTAGTCACGCCCACCAACGAGTTCGAGCAGTCGACTAGTGTACCCTTAAGTGCTCAGTAAGACCAATGTTTGGAGTTTGGCTACGTAAATATTTTGCATGCCAGCCTACAATCCACGGTAGGGCGAGCTAGAAACGCTAATAAAGAGGAAGCCATAAACAGCAATGCGGCTGCGGAGCTTGCCCGACAGTCACGCGAACAGCTTGACGTGTTCGTAATCCTATAATTAAATGACTACAACGCGACCTTCGTGCCGAACCACCTTAGAAATCTTTTTAAATATAAAACAACGTGACAGATAATACATTTAGGACGGAAATTGTTACTACATCAATAGTTAAGAAGTAAGATCTAAGCAGGGATTTGTAATGATTCATTCTAAACCATATTTTAGACAACGATGTAAATTAAATGATGAAAAACTGAATTAAAAAACAGGCGAATAAATTAATTTCAAGGGAATACAAGGCAGCTGTATCTTGGAAGCGTTCGTATTTGTTAATAGCATCAAGGAAAGCAAAAGTAGCCTAGGAAATGGAAAACATTAGGTACGTACTAGGAAAAGGTAGTAAAGAGGTTAATGAGAAATTTTCACGTGTTCTCAGTCGTGTAGTGTAGTGGGTAGGTACTATTTTAATTAGGGTGCTAAATAAAAGCAATACCATAAGATAAGTGAATATTAGGTCCTAAAAATTTACGACTGAAACGTCGCCGTCGATCGAATCGTGAAGTACGATTTTGTATTGATATTTTATGTAAATATAGGTGCCAAGAGATTTGTGAGACGTTCACCTTGTCTCATTAAAGCGACGACGAGGCATTCGTCTTGGTCGTTAATGTTCCAATATACTCATATTTTACAAACAGTTCACCTACTTATTACGTACAGTCACGCTCTATACTCTATACCTTTAACGGTAGGTAGGTATGGAAGTATCGAATACGTCATCAAAAAAATTGGTTCAGTGACTTTGGAATCAAACGCATTCATGACTAGCCCGTGGACGTTTTTAAGTTTACTTCCAACCATTTACCAGTGTGCAATTTTTTTTTCAAAAATTTCCTTCATGCTATGGGTAAACTGAAAGTAATTCGACTAAGGGTCAGTTCACACTGAGACGAGACGTGACGCGACGTTGCGCACACTTTAATCAAATATCGCACTTTTTCTTAACGAAAGGTATAATTTCAGTGTAGCGTGAACGCATGTCGATGTACGCTAACATGCGCGGTGCTGCGTAGCGCGTGCCACGTAAAAAGAACGCTGAGCGACAGTGCAGAGAATGTGTCTACGCACGGATAAAATCGCATCCTAAAATAATAGGCTATTGGTTTTATAATATAAATGTAATTGTTCTATTGTAGAATCATAATAGGTACTTTACTAGCTACTTAGTACTATGGAATAGGCTGGAATCGATAAATCGCTCAGTGCGCAGGTAAACGGCCAGCGTTCTTTTTACGTGAAACGCACTGTACCTACAGTTCGTGTCAAATAACTTTGCCGCTCTGAAGTTATGCCAGCGTGCATGCGCAACCTAACTTCAGAGCGGCAAAGTTACTGTATTTTAGGTAAGATTGACAACTGCGCAGTCATTTGTAGGTCTACTTCAGAGCGGCAAAGTTATTAGACGCGAACTGTACCTTATTGTGTAGTAAATAAATTCGATATTGTATCGGATCTTAAAAACCTGACCTGACCATACGGGCCTTTTGGATTTTTCAATCCTCAGATAAAGACCGGTGTCCTATCCAAACGTGTTCACGAACGCAAATGACCCTGTTACACGGAACAAGATTGTTCTCTATTTCAATATATTACAAAGTACTCCGTGCACTGACCTCATCGGACTGTTGGCTATTTAGTGTTATTATGGATGGCACAATTTTTTATTTTTTTAATAATAATTTAATGGCTTCATGTACAAAGTGAAGTGTAGATATACTTAAACAAATAGATAGACTGATAACAAATGTTTGGAAACTGTAGTTACAGAACCGAAGACAAAAACCGGCCAAGTGCTTTCCGTACCATTATTTATCTATAAAAACGGCAAACAAATCATGTCTGTTGTATGGGAGCCCCCTTAAATAATAATTTTATTCTGTTTTTAGTATTTGTTTTTATAGCGGCAACAGAAATACATCACCTGTGAAAATTTCAACTGTCTAACTATCACGGTTCATGAGATACAGCCTGGTGACAGACAGACAGACGGACAGCGGAGTTTTAGTAATAGAGTCCCGTTTCACCCTTTGGCTACGGAACCCTAAAAACCAACAAAATCATATCATTTCATCACGTTTGAACAAACACAGGTAGGTATTTAGTATACTCGTATCTACAAAGTCATCGTGATTGAACAAATAGAGCATGCTATACGTTTTTTCTGTCGTTGTATCGAATAACGTTTCTAGAGCAACTACATTTTTCTAAAGCGTTCGTGAAACTGATATACAAAGAATTTTGACGATTAAAATAACGCTTACACGTCACGTAAATGAGATTTAAATTAAATAATACATTACATTATAATCAACGCTCTATTGCTCTCTATTGATTGGTAGTAAACGAATGAAACCAAAGGGAAAGTAGGGAATATCTATAAATGGAAATCCAGGAATAAATCTGTTTCCCAACTTCACATGGTAAAGTGAGTAAAGTATATAGGTACATAAATATATTGTATTGAATGAAGCTCTCACAATCTCGTGATAACAAAGTTAGAACCATTTCCCGCTTCTGAGAACATATCTCCAAAAAGGCAGTATTAGAGGAAAACCTGGTGAATTATGTAACAGGGAAACTACAGCATTGCGTATATAGAGCTTGGCCAATGGAGAATGCCAAATTTTCTTTTAACATTCGCGCAACCGCTAGTGGTAAACTGAGATTCTGTACGGGATTATAACTGACACGTCTATTATTTTATTTTACCACACAGTTTAAGCCCTTACCTATATTTCATGTTTGCTGTAAAAGAGTTTAATCTAAACCGTACCCTAATTACGTAATACACGATCAATCAGAATTTGAATCGTTTTGAAACAAATTGCTAATCCACTGCATCAAACAAAAAAAAAAATCTGCTCAACAACGTAAATAACGCAATGAATGTTGTTGAACTGTCACAATTTAACAAATTTGCTGCGTACCTAATCTAATTAATTAGTGAGCCGGATTCACGAAAATTGCCTGACTGTTTATTAGCATGAAACTAGCGACCCGCTTTCTAATTACGCAACATATTTTCGTAAACGATAAAGACAAATCTGTTTCATTTTGACAGTTCAACAACATTCATTGCGTTATTTACGTTGCTCTACAGTTTTTTTTTCGAACTTACGGATCAATGGATTAGCAATCTGTTTCAAATCGATTCAGATTCGGATTGATTTTGCATTACGTAATTAGGGTACAGGTCCTGCTTCGCACGGTTTTTACGACTTGACAAAACATTGAGATATTTTTACTTTTATGTAACTTTAAAATAAACGTATTATACACATAAATCAAAAGGAACTCTAAACGATGGTGAAAACCTTAGCAAAATCTGTTGCGTTTAGAAGAACAACGCGGTCACACAGACACACGAAAAGCGACTTCAAATAATAAATAGTATAGATAAGACAAAATATTTAAAAAAAAAAAAACCTTTGATCCCATAAAGGTTAATCTTGTTAGTAGCCTACATTGTTAAAAATGACTATATAGATAACGATACCCAATTAAGACATTTACATACATCGTTAAAATAAATAAGTTCAACAAATAACAACAGATATTTATTATCTGGTAGCATTCAAACTCAAACTCAAATCATTTATTTCAATTAAACCCTTTACAGGCACTTTTGAATTGTCAAAGAGTGAGTTAGTCAGAAAGTTGAAGCTAGTTGCCCATTCCAAAACGTAGATCTCTATGGAGAAGTACGGGCAAAAAACTCCAAGGACACTCTTTTAAATATAGAAATTACAAAATCCTGGGTACATTAATCTTGTTGATTCTATATGTGAGAACAATGTAAAAAAAATATATATAAATCAAAAACGATTAAAAATAAGCCCTGGCAGATAAGAGATGACCAGTCTCAACTGACGGCGCCCGTTCACGAACATGACGCGTGGATCAGCACCATCCAGCTCAACCATTTTGTAGGGAACCGAATGATCCAACACACTCGCCACCATCAGCGAGACATTTAAGTGAGCATGACATACTCTCAACTACCCTGCTCTTTCAAGTCAAAATCAACATAATAACATAGTAAAACGACTCCATGGTACTCACATTTACAAAAATTTAAAATAAAAATGCGTCTAAGTTATACAAAACTATAGTTTGCAAGAATTTTACCACCAAAAGAAAGAAAATCAATATTATCTATTGGAGTATTCAATAATTAAAACTTAGTTTAATAAAAAAAACAAAATAAACAATAAGTTCGTAGTCAGAAAAAATAAAAAAGGGGAAGCAACTCTACCAATTTTTTCATTTTTAACTAGTGAGCCCAAGTGGCTGTGGAGCAGGACCAGCATTTAGCCAAGCATTTTTATCTACGATATAATCATCCAACTTATAGTATGCTTGTCTACACATAGAGTGCGTTTAATGCAAGTTTTAAATTTCTTCTCATTCTCATTAATGGACATACCTTTGTACCTTACTGCGGGTGCGCACTTATTTGTGCAAAGACAATAAAACAAAGAGGACAAAGGATGCTGATAATTACTGATATCATATAGAGAGCGATATCTGTTGGAATATAGCAAAAACAAATCGATTCTACTTCAACACTATTATCTTTCTAACTCATAAATATTATTTTTCTATCAGAGCCCACTGGATGAAATCCTTACTTTCTCATAGTGACGATATTATACTTTTAGCCTTGTACCACACATCTCCCATAATACTAGTAAAACACACCTTCCTATAAATATAAAGAAAAGGATAATAAACGTATTATTGAAATCCTTAGAACGGTCTTTCCTTTGGTGTCCAACCTTTAACCCTAACCATCTCATTATCAAGTTGGTCATGTGAGTTATTATCTTGGTGATTTCCTAACCTCATGTGTCTTTTAATATGAATGCCGAAGATTTAAAACCATATTTTTCTCGAAGCTTAGCGACCTAATCCTCGGATTGGCAAGGATTTTGTGGAATTTTTCATAAAATATTCTACTAAACTCGGAGCACTTCAAGCCACAAATGTGTCCAAAATACTACTTTTTGTCTTTTATCTGGCATTATTAATGTGTGAGTGGCATGTTTCGTAAGTAAATTAATAGCTTATTTCGCGAAGGATACTTCATTTCCGCACTTTTACTAACTAGTATTAATTTATTAATGGTTCTAGTAACGTGTTAAGCTTCGTGCAGACTAGCGCGACGCGACACCGGCTATTGTTATACCGTGAAGTTTCCTTGGAATTTGTATTGTTCGAGTCGCGTCGCGCTGGTCTGAACTAGGCTTTAGTCTATTCGTTGATAAATTATAGAGCTGCACGGCTGTTTGTTTTGCATTCGAATAACGCTTCAACAACCGACAGTTTGTCAGACGAATGTCAACAGTGTTTGTGGCGTCGTCCCAGGAAGGTTACATTACAATGTTACTGATAACTGTTATTAAGTATACTTAAGTATACAAATATGTATTACATAGGTTTTCCGTTTTGCTGAATGAATTTATAACGTAAATGTTTAATGTACATTCGCAAAAGGGGATTAAAGGATACCTCATAACAGGTAGGTAATTGCTTTCGGAAACGATTATAAAAAATCGGGTGCAAGTTAAAATGTCTGCAATGGCTGGCGATCTGTGTAAAGATAACACTGTTTACCTACTGTAATTACCTAAACTGATAACGATAAGCTATATTTTGCTCACTGATGTGTTTTTATCTGCACAAAATTAAAATGTAATTATTTCTTATTGTGTTTATAATTTAAATATCGGATAGTGGTTCCGGTTAGTTTTATTCTTTAAATATTCAAGCACAGAACGTACCTACTTCAGCGTTTATTTTTAATTTGAACAAAAATTGCTTTGTTCCGACTTTGCTCCTTTTTCTTGCAGAGCTTAGGACTACAAGTAAATTTAAGCTATGTGTAGCCGTGTTTACTTAAACAGTTTAATTATTATGAAAAAATAATTCATCCATTGTACCTAAATTATCTAAACACGACATGATGATTTTTCGATTGTCAAAACGAACAATGGATTGGTGCTAGCGTTTTGATAAAAACAGTCAATTTAGAATGCGTAATTCAGTTATATGTGTAAACGCGTGTGTGTACGGTTTCTTTCGCCTAATCGCACTGTATAAATGTACTTCGACTAAAGTTCAGTCGAAAATAGCCGCGCGGACGAGTGTAAACAATGTATAAGATGATACGAGCAAGACCGATAGCTGCCTCCGAAAAGGTCGCGCGTTTTCAGGCATCGAAATGATACATCGGTAAATACACAGACCTCTGTGTACCTAATATAAACATGGGGATAGTTCGGGATCTAAGTATTTTTCGCATAAAGCGTTAATCTTGAAAACTTTATTGGATTAATTGTTTCAGTCTGAACATATTTCAGAAGGTTCAGGTTATTAACTGTTAGTTGTAAGATATTAGATGCTTCAATTATTACACGACGACAAGATTAAAAAGCGTAGGTATTACTCAGCAAATTTAACAGTTTTAGCCGTGGATTTAGGTATTTAGTTTTTTCTTTCATTTTAAAGGCTCTTGCAGACCAGCGCGACGCGACGGCGCGACGCGACTTGAACAATACAATTTATAAGAAAACTTCATGGTATAACAATAGCCGGTGTCTTGTCGCGCTGTCGCGTCGCGATAGAACATCTTTTTGTATGCACGTGTTTCTATGACAAATAAACTTATAATTTGTCTTTCTTTCTGAGAATTCCTAGCCTTTATTTGCCAAAGTTAAGGAAATGTACTTATCTTTGTCCATGTATATTATTAGACTTCCTAACATATCCTAACACAATACGTCGTACAACGGCCTTTGTTAGTCCTTAGTAATTATCCGAAACGATAGCCAATTATAAATAGATATGGCACAAGGCTCGCCCGAGCAGGAAGAGATTTGCGTACTGCAAACACGAACACGAGAATAATACATAATTAAATTTTATTAATATATATTATACTGAATTAGCAATAACGAATGACTTGTGACACTGTGTGACCCTGTTCTTTTTCCTAGCTAAGCGTTAGGTCAAGATCAGTATTCTGCCGAGGCCTTTTCAGTTTTGCATCTTTGTTTAGTCTTGAACTCTTTACCATCTTTCACGGTCAAAGTTGTTAAAACAGAAACAACAACATGTAAGTAATAATTTTTCATATTTTCCATACAAAAAGTGAAAGATCACTAATATAGTATAAAAAGAACAAAGTCGCTTCCCGCTGTGTCTGTCTGTCCCTATGTATGTATGCTTAGATCTTTAAAACTACGCAACGGATTTTGATGCGGTTTTCACCCATGGAAGGTTTTTTGTAAATTGGCTGAAATATGACGATTATTGTCGAAGATTTTGGAAAAATCATGCAGACTGGGAACTTTAATGGCGTGCGCCGTGTAAGCTGTATAAGAGATACATCAAATTTATGTTCTACAGAATTGTAGATCTTAGAAAGTGCAACAAAAATTCCGCGATAGCATGTCTATCTTTTAATGATGACTTATAGTGTTACAGTAACCATTTTCATCTTTCAGAATTTTATTAAAATTTCATTTTTATTTCCGAAGCTATTTTGACCGGTATTATATTATATTTATCCTTATCCAATCAAATATTTTATTTAAATTGGACATTGAATTTAGATTATTATATGACTTGAAATCATATCATTAAAATTAATACATTAAAAGACATCACAGATTCAAAATTACGCGTAACAAAATAATTTATGGTTGACGACAACGCGGGCGCAGCGGTAGGAGTCAATGACCTTTTCCTCGGCTATTAGGTATGTTATCCCGCCGATACTACGTTCCCGTGGGATATTTTCCGACATCCACGCGGGCGAAGTCGCGGGCAAAAGCTATTCCATATAAAACACATCGAGGCTGCCACGCATCCGGCTCTAAAACAATTACAACGTGGTAGGGCAAACAATTACCACGTCGAGTTGTGATTGTCAAATTCAATTTTAGTTGTGTCTATATTATTTTTAAATTTAGATTTTTCACGTTGAGCTTCAAAAACCGTGTTTTTCATTTTTGGACTGTATTTTCCGACTTACCGTCAGACTTTCAGAACATAACTTATTATCAAAAAGTCGTACAAAAAACCCACCCCAGTCGTAAGTACATAGACGGAAACAACCGAATAAAGAGCCACGTGTTTTCTTTTGTTTCCCAAAGGAAACACGTGGCCTCTGAAGGTGGTACTTTGTGTTTCCGGAAGGATACACATGGCGCTCAACGTGATAACTGTTCAAATATTTCACAATAAAAAGAAGCCAGTTAAAAATTTGATAAGAAAGAAGGGGCTTTTTTAATTACTTCAGCTTTCTAATTACGCAACATATTTTCGTAAACGTTATAGACAAATCTGTTTCATTTTGACAGTTTAACAACATTCATTGCGTTATTTACGTTGCTCTGTAGTTTTTTTTTCGAACTTACGGAGCTATGGATTAGCAATCTTTTTCAAAACGATTCAGATTCGGATTGATTTTGCATTACGTAATTAGGGTACTGGTTTTCAGAACATCGCCGTCGTAGCACAGCCTCGATCTATTATTCAGTGCCCTGCGAACGTCCTTCATTGTAATACTATAAACACTGCGAGGTACCCGAAATGTTCGCAAGTAACAAACAAGCCATAGGCAATGGTGTGACGCAATCGGATCCCATTTGCAATAGTTGAGGTTGCCAGTTGCCATCATATCGCAGACTGCCCGGCGTGTTGTGCCATCAAAGCTCCCAAACAATAATGTAGGTCACGTCATGTCCAGGGCTGTTACGCAAATTATGGATTGGATTCACGTTTTATTGACATTAATTTTTTTTTGTAGTTGGAATAACATGAGAATTTACAAAATTTTGCTAATTTTTAGTAGCATTTTTTTAAATAATTAATCTCGTCTAACTAGTTCAGTTTCGGGTAGCCTGTGGTTTTTTCCATATTTTATTTTTATGGAAGTGAATGCTGGGTGTGGCAAAAGAAGCATGAAAGTAGGATAAATGCTGTGGAAATGCGTTCCTTGCGAAGCATGTGTGGTCTAACTATGAACGATAGGCTGAGAAATGATGTGATAAGACAACGGTTTGAGTTAAAAGAAGATGTAGTGACAAAAATTGAAAAGGGTAGGTATGCTGAGATGGTTTGGTCATGTTGAGAGGATGAATGAAAGGCGACTAACAAAATGTATTTACAAGGCAGATGTGAATGGAAACGCCGGGAGGGGTCGCCCTAGGAGGACATACTGACCTTATTGGTGATGTTCTTCAGAAAGGACAGGTGCGTAGTACCTACTCGCAACCGGCGTGCGTGTATGACCAGATGTATGAACGTAAACGAGGCAAAAGGAGTATGTAAGGATCGTAGCAGGTGGCATTCTGTAGTTTCTGCCTACCCCCATGGGAACAAGGCGTGAGTTTATGTTTATGTATTTTATTTTTATATAATCTAGTCGTTTCTGGCACTCGCCGACCGCTACCGCGGAACCGCTCGCTTCGCTCGCTCGGCTCGTGCATAGAAGGTCACAGTTTTAACCTAACCTATCCTTTATATTTTTTGGCAATACAAATCATTTGACCAAACGTTTATTGTCTAAAAATTGTTTGCTGTAATAAATGATTTGATTAAAATACCAAATGCCTAAATGACATTACCCTTGATAATATTCTGCCAAGTAAAAATTTTACCAAATGAAAATGTGCGTACTAAAATCATTCCAAACATTGCATTGGTATAAAAAAAGGTTGCTAAAATTTGTTTGGGTAGTGAAATTTTGGCAAAATCTTTTCGACAAAACGGCAGGATCCCGTATGAAATAAAACTAAAACCCAACTACGACAAAAAGTCATCAAGAATTTTAGTTATAAACAAGACATCACAAACAGACAAATTAAAAATCCGGAGGTAACACGTGTTAAGGCAAAATTCGAACAGATCACGAGTGACTCCGGATTTTTATTTGTCTGTCTGTGATGTCTTGTTTATACCTTTTTACATGACATTTTTGTCGTAATTGGGTTTTAATTTTATAACTTATTTTTATTTAAATTATTTTGGATACATATTTTTTAAAGTTCACGACTTTATGTTCCCTAGAAGGCGCCATATTCGGACGTTCAAGACGCTTCCAAGGATACCTCATTTGTCAAATTATAATGACTATGAGGAGTTTAGAAGTTATGAGGTAACAGATGAACATACATACATACCGGGCAAAATCAAAACCCTCCTTTTTGCTTCGCCGTAGTCGGGGTAAAAAGGAAGGCCTTTACTCTTCAATGGGACAATACGTGCTAGATTGATAGATACTTTAAATCAACAGTACCTATGTGTATATTTACATTGTATACAACTAAGTCATTATTTACGAAAAACAAACAATCGTACGAGATATGAGCAGATAATTAGGTTATTAAACTTATTATAATATGTGTTATTTCATCACAGGTGACCCTAAGTAGTGTCATACGAAATAACAACATGATGAAATGTATCTAAGTTCATTAAACCTACGTGAGAACGTTATGCATGTTTTGATTCTTTTATAAAGAAAATCGAATAAAAAATCATAGAAGAGGTAATTTGTATAATTCTATTTTTGCCTTTTTTGTCTGCTATTGCCAGAAATCATTGTTCGTAGGACACTAATTAAATTATGGTAAATAAGAATGTAGACACTTGAGTTTTCCGCTATCATCAATGTGTGATACGAGTCGTTAGGTACCTATACCTACAATACAATACATTAAGGTATTGCACCTAAATTATACTGAGTTTTATTGGGCAAAAACGTTGTATACAAAACATTGTACTATATTTTAAAATGAACTACTATTAAAAATGTATTAGGAACAATTTGTAGTCTAGTACAACATTAGTAGAACAAAGTTGTGTTCGCATTGGTTTAATAAAAGTGATACGCTTGCCGGTGACCGGAAACACCAGTTTTTATTTTACCTGTTTCGTTTTCGTAAATTTTTTCGCAACAGAGCTAACAGAATGTTTTCCTCGTCGGAATACATTTTGTTGATCATTATATCGAAACTATAGCGTAATTAGCACGACGTCTACGCTACTGCTACGCCGCAGACGACGTCTAAGTGGCTTGTAGCGAGCGTAGCACCCGCGTAGTAATCTCGTAGCACGCGACGTCTACGTGGGTGCTACGCTCGTCTAGTCTGAAGACAATTCAAGTCAATTTGTACGTAATATTCAGTATGTTCACGAACCTAACACTAATCTAATAGCCTACTACTAATCAGTCCCTATGTCTATATTAGGTATACAAAGCTAGGTTCAACGAACACACATTAATCTATGTCGTGTATTACAGCTTAGTAGTGTCGAGCTAAAATGGAAAAGCATTTTTTACAATATTCCACTATTGAACCGCACACCGGGGTATTCATAAATTAATTCAGGTTCTACTTAAAAGCTTTTGAATAAAGACTGTGTTATTGTGTTTGTCTCAAAGAGTCTGAAATTCAGAACAAAATAATTATTGCGAAAATGGCTATTTTAGGATAATTGCATGATTATCCCTCGCAATTAAATACCCCTTCATATGACTTTTTATAATTGTGAGATCATTGTTTGTCGATTTAAATCACATCATTGTCTACATTCGTGCATATAACCGCGCGTTCAAAGTCCAAAGACTGTTTGTTAATTGATATCATTCGAATAGACAAAAGATGTTTTTAACAATTCATTGTAATTAGTTCCACCTAACAACGGATTTAAAAAAAAAATTGTTTGACGCGCGTTCAAAGTCCACAGTCCAAAGACTGTTTGTTAATTGATAATTTGATATCATTCGAATAGACAAAATATGGTTTTAACAATTCATTGTAATTAGTTCCACCTAACAACGGATAGAAAAATATAAATTGTTTGAAAATGGATCGATACTGGGGTGTCTGATGTCTCCACTCGCCTTAAGGCCACTTCAATGCCTAACGTCTCGTTATTAATAAGTCGATAATGATGTCAATTAACACTTTCACTGTCCCAAGGTAATTGGTATCCCTTATCACCATACGTCCAATAATAATATTGCATATTGATGTTTTATAAGGTCTGTTACCAATTCTATGACATCAAAATTCGTCTATCACCCTCAGATAACCATTACATATTATTTAAAAAAAATGCATTACATTACATGCAATGCACTGATGTACGAGCTTCACTTCCACCTAATAGTGCTGCTTAAAAACGTTGGAACAAACAATAGAACTGGTTCTATTATTTAGTTTATTAGCCTCTCGGCGAGAGGGAGTGCTATAATCGAAGACACAGGCTCAGTGCGGGTTGGTAGATGTCACAATCATGTCTTCGAATACAATTAAATTTGGTTATTTTCGCTGGAATATTGGATAAAAAAGATAACTACTAGTGCATTATATGTCATGCACAGACGTTTAGGGCTACGTCTTCAGTGCATTACATGTAATGCATGGACAGTGAAAGTGTTAAGTATGTAGAATTAATATATGTGTAGCTTGTAGGATACATAACTGGGAATGTCTGTATTTTCTCGCCGTGACAAATCGATTCACGTGTCTTTAATCCACAGATAATTCTCGGTAAGTAGTTAAATTGACACTGATAAAACGTATAATGAGGGAAGAAATAGTATAATGACAGGTTAGGGCGACCTTGATGACAATAATAAGACATACATACTAGTACTGTGGTTTGAAGCACAAATCACATGGAATACCTATCTACTTCGAATAATGTTCATTTTCTAGACGGGCCATCTGAGATCACAGCAAAAGTGCCTCCACTTGTTTAGGGCTCTCTCTCTACGTGGCTATAAATTATACGGGATAGGCTATAATTTAGGGGATTGGCGCTGATAGCCGAAATACAGGTTTCGCCTAGTTCGGCTACAGAAGCTTAACTCATTTCTACTCAAAACTAGCCTAGGTTTAATTTATAAAACAATCTCGAAATAAATCTATTATTATTATTTTCCTGTTGTTTTCAGAATCTCACGGGTGGGGACCAAAGTGAGATTCTAGTTATTATTCCGAGAAGGTAAACTGCTCAGTACTGCAGTGAAATTATTAATTTCTGGAATTTAAATTTTTCGAATATTGGAGCAATAAGTACATGGTTCTGTCCTCTTCAAGTTTCGTTATTATACATATACAAAACATGGCGAATCTATGATAATCATGACATGGTATTTAAGTAAAGATTTCTGAAAAATATGGGTCGGTCCTCGGTACAACTTACATTGTGCTTAAAACTAGAACCTCAAGTCTTGTTAGGGCTCGGTAATAAGCAAATCTTTAGCAGGAGGTGAAGCGACACTAGTGCATCGCGGTATGCAAATACGGTTGGAAATGGCGATTCGTTTGATTTTGGTTGAATCTCGTGTCCGCCAATAAAATGAAAGATATTTCGCAGATTTAAAATAAAAATAAAAAATACACCAATAAGTTTAAACATTTTTACATAGGTAGGTATATTTTTTTTTTATAGTGACTTCTGTATGCGACGAATTGACTAATAATTCTAAATAGAACTGTATAAAATAATCCGAAAATCCGAAACAAGTCCTCACACACACCCACACACTCCTACACACCCACTCATACACTCCTACACACCCACTCTCACTGCACACTTAGATATGCTTAGAAGGTGCTAGCATGACATCCTGTTTGTTTCTGATGCATGTGTAGTTATTAAATTGTAAATCCGTAATTGGCTGTAAGTTTAGTTTATATTATCCTAAGTGAAATTGTTAAAGAGCTGTGGATTTTGTGATTAAATAAATAAATAGTTTTTTTATTTTTATTGTAATTGTCGCTCAAAATATTGAGCAATTCGAGAAAATAAATGATGATGAGTGATGAATGTGATGATGGTTGATGTGCTTTCGGGGTCTTTTTTCCGATTTTTTTTTCAAGCTGCTGGATCATTTCTATTTAAAATCTTTGTATAAGTCTTTTTAGGGTTCCGTACCCAAATGGTAAAAACGGGACCCTATTACTAAGACTTCGCTGTCCGTCCGTCCGTCTGTCACCAGGCTGTATCGCAAGAACCGTGATAGTTAGACAGTTGAAATTTTCACAGATGATGTATTTCTGTTGCCGCTATTACAACAAATACTAAAAACAGAATAAATAAAATATTTAAGGGGGGCTCCCATACAACAGACATGATTTTTTTGCCGTCCGTCCGTCTGTCACCAAGCTGTATCTCATGAACCGTGATAGTTAGACAGTTGAAATTTTCACAGATGATGTATTTGTTGCTGCTATAACAACAAATACTAAAAACAGAATAAAATAAATATTTAAGAGGGGCTCCTATACAACAGACATGATTTGTTTGCCGTTTTTAGGGTTCCGTAGTCAACAAGGAACCCTTATAGTTTCGCCATGTCCGTCTGTCTGTCTGTCTGTCCGCGGTTTAGCTCAAAAACTATTGGTACTAGAAAGTTGTAATTTGGCATGAGTATACAAGTTAATGACGCCGAAAAAGTGGTAAAATAAAATTTTGAAAAAAACAATTATTTAGGGTACCTCCCCTACATGTAAAGTGGGGATGATATTTTTTTTTTTTCGCCCTTCCTATAGTGTGGGATATCGTCGATAGGTCTTTCAAAAATATTAGGGGTTTGCGAAGACCGTTTTTTGATTAAGTAAACCGTTCGTGACTCATCAAGCCTTAAATTACCAATTTTCGTTAGAGTCAAGTGTCCCCCCCCTTTAATAACGAAACGGTTGTAGTTAGAAATTCAAATGTCACGGCATTAGTACATAAATATAACGAAGTTTAAAGGAAAACTAACACACTTAAGTGGGCTTTACAAGTTTACGAGTAATAATCGATCAACTTAAATTTGCGGTTGCAAAAACATGTTCTCTCATATATTCCGTATGGGAGAACATGTTTTTCAATTACAAAGTTAAGTTTGTTCTTACGATAAATGCATTCCAACTACGGAACCCTTCATTGTGCGTGGTTCGACACGCACTTGGCCGGTTTTTTATAGATAATGGTACGGAACCCTTCTTGCGCGAGTCCGACTCGCACTTGGCCGGGTTTTTTTCTACCCTAGACATGTAGCATAAGGCGCTAACAGTGCGACGAAAAAGTGGACGTTTTACGGTGTCTCTACGGTAGCGCCTTAAAACTACTTAGCTACGTCATCATTTCAATGACAAACATGAAAGCCGGCTTATAAATAATTCAGAGCCAGCCAGCATTTTCTACATCAGAATCTAGTTGTCAAGTCTAGCTTGTTAGTGAAGCAAAGGAGCAGAAATCTTCAAAAACGCTGTAGGTACTGTCACGAACAATATGTAAACACTTGGCAAAATGCAAAAACGATTTACTCGACCTATTCTATAATAGTATGGGTTCCAATATACTATGTTCGTAATAACACATAATTACAATCAACACAGGAGAAAATCACTGTTAAAAGTTGCTAAGTGTATGCATGTTGGTGCTCGTGACTGTACTCAAGAAACTTTGACTGAGTTAAAATGTGCGAATACCTAACCTATACCTACTCCATAGGTTTAGGTAGTTAAACAAATGGTAAAAAGGGTTTTTTATAGATTGGTTTTTTGGGTTTTCTATCTTGTTTTAAAATACGATAAACCAAACTTAATTTATTTTAGATTATTACAATTATTGTTTCCTCTTTTATAATGTATCTACCTATGTTAACTTTATTATTTATTCATAAACTACTCTAGTACCAGAGGTAACTGGTTGAGCACAATTTTTTTGTTAGATAAAAAATAATTTTAAAATATCTTGTAATCTATGTAAAGAGCCCAAACTAAACGTCAACGAATTATAACGTTGCTAAATTGAAGAGTAGGTACTACTGTGGCGGAGCATGGAAGTGACAGGTAGGTACCTATTACGTTTAGCCGGTTACTGGACAGCTGTCTCATCACGTGTTTTTTTTTGTTTACTTACCTTTATTTAACTGGGTACCTAAACCTATGGAGTATAATTAATGTAGATTATTTTCAACATATTTTTTGCAGAAGCTTGCGACGACATCACGCAGATGTGATGCCCGGGCTACGTTTTGAAAACCCTTTATAAAACTGAGTATGGAACTTTGGAGTCCCGAATTCGTTCTTAAATAGCCTTTATTGTTATTTATAGGTTTTTATTATCTCAAGCAGCAGCACCTCCACCGATCGCGGACATCGTACCTAGTTAGATGAAATAAAATTGTTACTTGCCGTTTGTCTTATCGTATATTTGTGCACACCTGCGCTGTTCTACACATAATATATTAAAAAACTACAAGTCTATCTATATTTGCGCTAGTATCTACGTGATATCAATATCAACACATACTCGCAAAGGAAATAAACATGAATGATAAATACCAGACATGTTTCGACGTACCCATATAAATAAGTTAGTACCTAATCGATATCATAGTAGATAGGTTTATTGTCTTATGCCTAGCGTTGGCAAGGTTAGACAATATAGCCTTCAGTTTCAATGATACAAGGGAAAAAAATGATTTGGGGTTCCTTAAAGAATAGGATAGGCTTAAAGGAAGATTCATAAAACGCACTTTGACTTTACTTGGAGTGAGCGATTCTTAAGGTAACAAACATTCTAACTGAACACCCACATTTCGCCAGTTATGTTTAAGTCCCATGTAATAGGGGGCGAGCCTATTGACATCAACTGGGCACAAATCCAGACTCCGGGCTGCTACTGAGAAATTCAAGAAAGAAAAACCGAATGACACTGCCCAACCTGGAAATCGAACGCATGCAAGACCTCATTTTCAGCAGTAGCGCTTGCAACCACTAGACCAACGCGGCAGTCAAATTCAAGTCATTTATTCAAACTAGGCTGAGAATCAGCAGTTTTCGAACGTCAAAATTACATAAAAGACAGTCCCCCAAAACGCCCACCCTTCACCACTTCCTAGTGCTTTAGCTGTGAAGAAGAAGTGGCACAACAAACTCCCCAGCAGCACAGCTGTCTGTTCAGTATCATTTAAAATATATCACAGATTCAAAATTACGCGTAACTAAATAATTATGTTTGATGGCAACGCGGGCGCAGCGGTAGGAGTCAAATTAGAAGCCGCGAAAGCTAGTTAAAAATAAAATAGACATGACTGAAAAAGCAATAACAGTCTAATGGAAATATATATTTCAGGCTCAGAGATCTATCTTTCAGATGAAATTTAAATACCTAGTTTATTTTTGTTAACAGAATTGATGACAGCTAGAGCACTTTGTTGTACACGCGATAGCAATATCTAATAGAAATGTCAAAATAGTTTAATAGGTATTGACATCATTGACATGTCTGTTAACGACGGACCTTTGGTCTTTGGCCTACTGAAACAAACTTTGTCTACCAACAGTACGGTGTCAAATGTTACTCATACATAGTCCTCTAATGACTATCATAATAAATAATATAATAATGAGGAAACAATTTTCAATGTACTGCGTAGCAATATACTTACATCGTGTAGGTACCTATTACATACATATACTTATTAAGTATATAGTAAATGTAATGCTATGTGTAGCCTTCGAGCAACACGGCCTTCCTAGCGGAATGCTCGAATTGCGCAGCATAGCAATATCTAACATAAAACGTCAAGTCTAATGAAAATATCAGGATCAATAAATAATTATGTAAAACGGAGCTAGGTCATATCATATAGCATAGTAACGTAGGCTTACGTGCGTAGGTAGTATTGAAACGTAACGTAGGTACCTACGTATAAAAGCAATTCATGAACGCGTGCGATAAAGGAATGTAAACTAAAAGCTGCCAGGACTCACAATAAGGACAATGATTCATTTCATAAAATATTTTTTGTAACCAAGCGACTGCAGGCCGATGACTCTTATAACGGATGTTAAAATAAAAATATTTAAAACTCTTCTCCTCTTGTACCGATATTGCTCTATTTTTATCGCTTTATCAATATCTAATCTTATCATGCGATAGGATACATAAATCGTATCAGCGGAGTATCCATGGTACATTTATTTACCATGATATTTAAATAACTCAATAAAAAATATAGGTAGGTACGTTAGTTACGTATGGACATCACCATAAACGTGTGACAGTTGTGCTACGCTGCTGAGACGAGCAATTAATTATTTATTCAAAGGACGACAGCAGTCCTTCGAGGTGCCATCCTCTTTGGCGTCAAGTTATCAATAATAATAAACAGCAATTTCTTCCACTGCGAATATTTAAAACTAACAATAAAAATCCAACAACAAAATTGAGAACAGAAAACGTTTAGGTGCAAAATGACCAGCTACCTTCATCTATTACCCTCATTACTGCAGAGCACAAGGTAAAACGTTAGTTAAATACGGATCCCAGTTAAAATAATAAATAATAATATCAATGTGCTGTAACGTCTGTCCGTTCTATTGTTGTTATTATTATTTGCACAGTGGTGCAGTAAGTTTAGCCGAAAATAAAGAGGGAAATAATTAACTCAGTGCAAAACCATTCAATTAATCTTCTCATGAATTAAAAATACGTTCCTTGAGAACTAAAACCGATTAGTTTTTGACGCAGTCGTTGTTAATGCTACCTGCATTTAACAACTACTGCGTCATAACTATTTCCATGCTTTCGTTTAGACCTGGGGAAGGACAATAATAAATAGACGGGTAGGTACTTACTTGGAGTCCCTCGGAAGAGTCTTGATGAACACGTAAATGTGCCTCCTATATCGGTAGACGCAGGGCGCTATAGCGAGGATGACGAATATCGCCGCCTTAGAGAGTGTACTGAGCACGGCGGCCATCGCGGCGGCCAGTGCCATGAGAGCGACGAGCGCTGCCAGTATAGCGTCCATGCTGGCGTTCGGCCCAGTAGGGCACAGCGGCTAACTATACACCGGTAACAGATAAACAGTATGCGTGAGTACAATTACGATGTGCAAGCACTACGCACCGGGAACGCGCGCGTCCATCGACACCGAACAGTTTTGTACAAATGCGGGAAGGACGCGGAGCGGTGCGTGTACCGACCGAGCGGCCGCGTCAATGGCGTAGCGCCGCGCCGGCTCCGAGCCCCCCTCGCGCCAGCTGCACATGCGCCGACAACAGCTGATCCCCAAACGGTAGGCGCGCTATGTCACTCACGCCAGTTAACTCATCTAAACTTGTGTGTAAAATAATACCGATATAGGATATCACAATTATAAAATTTTTCGCGGATGTCGCTGAAGAGCTGACGTTTCACATTAATTTTGATAAATATTTCATATTCCGAATTCAATTTTTTTTTCTAACCGTCATAGACTAATAAAAATAAATAGGTACTCTGAGACAGCAGGTAGCCTTTACAAAAGAGGATATAGGTAAATCCACAGATTAAAAAAATGGTACCTACTTCATGAAACCTATACCCAACTGTTTTGATCAGACGCAGGGCGCTAAACATTATCTCCACGCTTTATCATTGTAAATCACGGCAGAGTATCAAGTAAGTTCGGATGGTTACTCACACGCCTGAGAGGTTCCACGTTGCGCCGTTAGCCGATGCCTGCTACAAGCACGTGACAGGTGCTCCACAGTGTTATGGTTCACAGGACGACGCACACGCTCGGAATGTATTATTATTAATTATTTTGTGACAACGGGCCACGTAGACGATCGAAGGAGGAAGCAAATTTCATATTAGGTATCGGAAACTGATTAGAAAATGATGAAGTTTTGAATAGGTAATACTGACCTCTGGAAAATTTGGAACTGTTGCAATTTCATTCTTCTCAAAATTACCAGTGATAGATTGGAGATCAGTAATAACTTGAAGTTTGAACGAATTAATCTGCATGATTTCTTATGAATACATACAAAGATGCCCCAGCATGTAGCGTTCTGTAGTTTCCCATAGTTATCTAATACATAATTATGTAGATATATAAACCTATTCCTCAAATCAATCTCATGTACATAACACTCACGCATTTTTTCCGTGAGGGTAGGAAAAAGAAAGAAAAAAGATTTTGTTGTTGTTTAGAATATTATTCTTTTGTAGTTTTTTGTTGCAGACATATCTCTTGATATTTTCCACTCACTATCGTATGTGGTGTAAACAAACCGCTTAGATAGGTACAGTCTTCCAATCCTGAACGGGTGTTAGCCAGACCGATCATCACTTGCTCTTGAACATAATTGTCACACAGGCCTTTTGGTGTACCTACATCTGGATAACCCAATCAGAATTTAAACAAGTAGCCCCATTTAGTCAAACTCCAGTCAATCGTTAAAATATATGAAGGCCTGGAAGTCGTGATCCTTATGTATATGTATGATATTTGAAGAATAAGAAGCAAATTAAACTTTAGCACTCGGACAATGCCAATGATGTCATTATTTTGAGCATATAGGTATGCCAGACTGCAGAAAATGTCATTGTTTAAAACGTTTGTACTGCATTTTGTCTTACGATATTAACTAACAACATCAGACTAAACTTGAAAAGTTCGTATTTGATAAAGGTACATCCATACCAAAGTTACTTTTGTGGAGAAACGTTTGCAAGTGTTAGTGGGCAACAACGGATAAAAAAGGTATTTTGTAAACTTTCTATTATGTTATATAAAGTTACTTAGGCGCCATCTCCACGGGCGAGAGTATGGCGGCGATAGTCAAGTCGCCATTAAATTCAATAGAAACTGTATGGGGCAATCTTCACACGGCGAGAATTTGATGGCACGGCGATACTATCTCGCCGCGATTCGCGAGATGGCGCCAAAATTTTGCTCTACACAAAGTAACACCGCTGAACGAATTATACATGGTTACGAAAAAAACATCAATAAAAAACACCGTGTACGAAAATATACATTTAATGTAGTTTTTTCAACATATCCCATACCGTTAAATAATCTTACAATCTAATTTTATGTAACAAATTTGAAAAAGAAGAAACACATAACCTTGTCTTAAGACAAGACTGGAATAACTTGAAATTGTATAATAATAATAAAAAAATGTTTTAGTATTATCGAGGCAAGTATTGTACGTAAAAGCTCTAAAACTTTTTATAATACAGATAAAATTGTAAAAATAATAATAATAATGAGAATTCTTGGTTAATGATTGAACATAATAACAATGTGTCGGCACTTAGATTAACTTAACTATAGTTTGATTAAACGGATAACAAATTCAATTAGAAATATTCCCACACCAGAAATAACGTCTTTTGTTAAGTACAATACTTTTTACAAAGCGTTGTTTTTGAGCTACTAATAGTCCTTTGAAGAAACTACCTTTTTCGAAGAAGTATGAGGTATAATGTTGGCTAACTGACTAAAAGTAACTATGATAAATTGCAGTTGAAACTTATAAATTTATAATATATACATTTTAATGTGTACATTTACCATGGAACTCCTTTAAAAATATATCTTTTATCCAATACACTGAGACTAAAACTGCATAAATCTGATGATGATAGAAAAAAGATTCTTAATTAATACGATAATTTTTAATGTTGTTTAGGCTTCGCGTCGTTTACAAATAAATTACATACCATACGAATAAGTTTGAGATTTCAATTTCTAATAACAAAAAACTGAACGCAAATATTTCTACGCCAGCCTACCAGATCAGTCCATCAAAAATGCTAATTTTAATAAATTCTTAGATTCCCATCTCCCTTTAGACATACAATAAGAAACCACAAGACTCGTGGCAGTCATAATCCGTGTGAGTAGGACAGTGAATATTTTGAATGGATTTTTAAAACGGAGTCTAGTGTCGTCTCGCTCCCGCGTTTTAAGACCGTGCCTGTCACCTTGGCGTATGTATACAGGTTGGCATTGCAGACCAATCGTCGCGAAAACTGATACCATGGATTCAGTACATGATTCTGAAAAAAACTGCTGTTTAATAGAAAACCTACGAGGTCAAAATGTATGGAACAGCTGATTAAAAAAAAAAACCGGCGATAAATTTCAACGCAGGGGCGTTCAGATTCATATACTGAATCCACAGCAACAGGCGTCGATGTCCATGCCACCCTGTATAACTTGGCAATACCCTAATAACGTTTAATAATGCAAAAGTTTTAAACATTCTCATCAAAAGTTATTTTTTCTAAGAAGCAGGCTTTAGAATACCAACTAGGAATGTAAGGTCTTAAAATAGGTTTACATTACGATACATAGATACTTATAAAAATATAATTATAAGTGATGTTTACAACACTGCAGATGGTTTATATTGCAAGGGCAGAGAAAGAGATCTAAATGGTAAGCATACCATAAAACAACATATTTATGTAGCCATCAAATAGGCTAAAAACCAACTCCCGGTTCCTGAAAGCCTAAATTAGAATTTCAGCTATTCTCAAATATCTGATTTATCGGTATTTCTCTCATATCAATTAGATGTCCGGTCGTTATTTCAATCAACCAATCATAGTAGTTGACAAGAGGATTTCAGATGCCAAGTCACAGGCTTCACATACAGCTACGATTTGAAGTTAGACTTCTTATGATGACATACCCTGCGCACGATTAGGATGAAATGCTTAAATTAACACAACAGTGTGAAGAGCTACATGGCGCGGCATAGGTAGTAAACGCTTTGAGTGTATGTGAAAAATATTACACATAATATGCATTGTACTGAGTATGAATTATTACTTACCCACGAGATAAAATGTTGCTGAGTTATTAAAAGTATAGTGGCATAAAAGGTCACCCTGATGGTAAGAGAAACTGCAGAAGATCACGTTACTAAATTCTGTAATTAGATTGACAATTCCATTTTGGTTAATGCGTAAATGCAAGAAAAAGAGAATGTATACTTATCCTAAATAATAAAAGGAAGAACAACAACGGATTATTCTCAGCGCAGAGGTATTTATGATGACATCGAATTATAAATTTTACTCTCAGTGCCATAAAGTGCAAAGTTGTACGAACATCGACATCATTTACTTCGTGGTGAGTCTTCTGGCATGCCCAGCGTCAGACACTTTACTGAAGTGAATGGTTCACTCGACAAAAAATTAATTTTTGTTAAATTTCACGTCACACGACATCGACAAAATTATATAGGAATGGACGTTCATCTGCTCCTTGCATTTTTCATTTTGTATTCAAACTTCACTTCGATTGAAAGATGCCTCCGAATGAGTCAGAGTAAGTGAACCATCATACGCCTGCACAAAGAGGTATCGTTTGATCAGCGCTGAACCTTAATTTATTCTAAAAATTACTTGTCTTAGACCTTGTTTACGAACATTATATAGGTTAGGTTTCAACAACTAAAACAGCTTAGTTTTCAAGACATAACCTGTCATTTGAACTACTCGTAATAACTATAACAACACTGAAACAACAGATTTATAAACAGATCACAGCCTAATTTGTCCACTAATGATTTTATCATACTCCTCGACTCCTAGGGGCACGTACCGACCTTGTTTTAGATCTAAATAATAAAGTTTGTCTTTTTTGGCCAGTTTTGGATCGAAACCATCTTTTTGCAGATCAGTCTTCTTCATTTTAAATGTACCTGAGGAAGAAAAATGTTATTGTTTATGTTATTGTGATATTTTTGTGTTCTCAAACTTCAAAAAAAGAAATCATAGGATAAGATTTATACTAGGTTTAAAATTTAAGTGGAATTCGCCCTTAATGAATGTTAAGATAATTTAAAAACACATTATTGATTGTTTTACTAACATTACTAATTATCTGTTTGGTATAATTAACTAACTATCTTTTCAAACAACATCATTATAGTCAAGGCATTGTTTGGCATTCGATTACCATTGTCTCCAAAATATTTGACGCTTTCTGAAACTAAGCAAACTATCCGCGAAGTAGACACAATCGTTAAGAGGGAACAGGGCCCGCGATTCTCTATGCAAACGTATTCCCCGTTTTTCTTCCTGAATAATGCCTCTAGAGCTGATTCCTCTGATTCTGATTTTTTTTATATAAAATCAGGGTCTCTATAGGCATGTCTCTGTCATTTCCTTTTTTCAGCAAATAATAAGTAAGGAATCTATGACCCTCCGAAAATTACAAAAATGCCCCATTTTTACCGCCGTAATTAGAGGACTACCAGACTGATTCGGAAAAGTTTTAAGCATAAAAGAAAATAATAGGAACCTAGATATACTCTTTCTTAAAATTTTAATGTAAAAAAATATTAAATCGGCTTAGTTTTCGAGGAGTAAAAAGAAGAATGCCAAACGTCGTTTTCGTCAAAAAATGTGTGATATAATCGGTCTGAGCTGCAGTTGTCCCTATCGCACTTTACGGGGTTTAACTCGGTTTTTCGGGCGCAGCGCGACGGCAATAGTTACTTCAAATACCTATTTTTCAAATTCCTCGCAGTTTCCCTGTTCCCTCATATGCAATTGCCGTGCATTAAATTATGTAATGCACTGGTTAGTTTTATGGACTCTAAGGTAGCAGGTCCAAAAAAAGACGGCAGGATGAGTTGGACTCCCTCCGATTGTATATAATCACGTTAAACTGAACAGACAGCTGTGCCGCTGTGGAGTCTGTTGCGCCACTTCTTCTTCCCAGCTGCAGCACGGTGAAGGGTGGGCGTGCCGGGGGACTGTCTGATATACATTTTGATGTTTGAATCAATTACTTTTAATTTTGATTTTTTAAAGGATTGGCCCAAAATTGCAGAAGATCGGGAAAAATGGAAAGAGAGGCGTTTGCCCCTCAGTGGGACAGTAGAGGCTCATAATAATAAAGTCCCCATGATTTTCACAATCACATCTAAAAAGGCTTGCATTTTAACTCACCAGTCATATCTAAGCTATCCATGACCCTGAGGAACACAGGTCTCGCATACACCGGCAGGTCAGATCCGAGGTCTCGCGCCAATTTATCCAGGTTCAGAGTTCCATCCACGTCCACTATACCGCACATGCCCGCTCTCCCCTCCGTGTTTGGCACCTATAGGTAAACACAACATAAAGCATCATCATCCTTTTCTACACGATTACACACGATTAGTACAGATGGTTCACTCCGCAAAATCATTTAAATTAAAAGTGACTCTTTATACGTCACAATAAAGTGCAATTCAGGTCGCACAGCGCTTACGGAGCGAGAGGGCATGGGAGGCCGTCACCTCCTTCTGCGAAGCAGTAATGCTCGCGAAGGAGGAGGCGGAGCGCGTGAGGGAGAGGCAAATTTCGCGCCCTCACGCCCCTAGCCGCCGCAGGAGGAGACGCCCCGGGCGTCGGGAATCGATCGCGGATTCCCGGCCACCGTAGGCGCGGGCTTGCGGACGGTGAGCAATGGGTAGCTCGCCGTCCGGTAAGGACCAAGCCCGGGTCGACGGCGCGTTGTGTTCCACGCGCGCCTCAAAGAGTGTCAGCGAATGAAGGGGTCTGATGAGACCATAGCCTGCCGGGGTTGCGGGAAAGTCCGAAAGGGATACCGTGGCCCCCTGGCATTGCACAGACAAGAGAAGGAACACGGGTGGGTTTTAGTCAGTAAGAGTCTGACACGCCCTCCCGCTCCACCCAGAGCGGGAAACGTCATTTGATGATTTCCCACCCAAAAAAAAAAAAAAAAAAAAGGTCGCACAGCGTTAATTACCTACAGTTATATTCACCTAGAAGTTGCTCTTTCTATCGCGTAACTCTTACATCTTTTGACTACGTTACGCTCACTGAATTGACTCGACAAGACGACCCCGCGGCGTACTTGTAACTTCATACCTAAAATGCGTAGTGCACTTTCTGTACTATTCTGTGGTTGGGGTATACCTTCCCCGAAGGACGGTCGGCCGGCCAACCAAACGTCAGTAGTAACACTTGAACTTCGAAAACCGCCCTTACTACTCCGGAATAAAGACGCTGTTAAAGTCAAGTTGTTACCATGATTGGACCCACATTTATCACATAATAATACATGTTAAGCCTATTTCTATTAACCGGAGACAAATCAGGACTCGGAGGGGTATTGAGGGCTGTTAATGAGAATTGCCTAAAGGATTGAACCAAAGCTCAGAAATTGCGTTTGCAACTAATAGACCGTCGAGTCGAGGCAGTCCTAGTCCTATTATCAGTAAACACTCATGTGTTTCCAGACTGTAGCATTTACTCGAGTAAATACTACAATGTTGATACACAATCAATGCGCCAATGAAGGCTCTGTTGTGTAATTCTTGGCAGGGAATAGTTTTTCATTCACATAACATACAAGTTCTCTGTGGCGTGATGTAATCTTGGACGGGTCTATATATTTATTTGATCTTGGCTCCGTATTATTACTGATAACCATATAATTGATATTACTATTCATGATAGGTATTTATACAAACCATTACCTATGACACGGTCAGTAATCCTGTGATAGGTTGTGTTTTGTTTTCTTTGAATGTCAACAGAATTGCTTTTGATCAAAAGGCGGCAAGGTGGCAGTCCTACCACACGCCAATTACCTCATTCGCTGCTATTGGGGCAGCGATTTAAAGCTCATTTTCATTGGTCGATGGCCCGCATGCAGGGAGCTGTTTTCATTAGTCGATAAGGACCGCATGTGCTAGAGATTTCTGTAAAGCATGCCATAAGACCCCTATTCGCAGAACCGATTTCATGAATCGATAGGCAATGATTGCGGTATACCGAAAACTTGCACCGCGTTTGGCAGTTGCTTTGAAAGCTTATTTTTATTGGGTGTGAGTCTTCGCACGCTTATTACCGACCGTTGAATTTGTTTCGACATTACCCGCGGGGTCCCCACGCTGTATCGACTAATGAAAATGAGTCAGTATGTAATGTGAATGTGTAGTATTATTATAACTTTATTTATGTTGGGTATGGTCGGATATAATGAACTGAAGGTCAGGAGGGATCTCGCACTCATTTTGTACATATTCAAAGTAGTTAGAGGCAAGGTACATAATGCGGACATTTTAGGGCACATAGGTTTGTGTGTTCCGGACAGGTACGTGTGGCGACGACGACAGCCACGGCTGCTGGCGGAGCCGCGCGCTCGGACTAATCTGTTAAGTGAGGCGCCACTGACGCGTGCGCTCCGCACTCTCAACCTCATAGCTAATGACTCGGACCTATTCTATTGTTCTCTGAGTGAGTTCACAAAGAATGCATTAAGTTAATTAGATAATAAGTTAGGATAAGAGTTAGATAAGTACGCTATCGCAATAGGTTACCCTGTAATGACAGATGTAAGTTGGAAATAAATAAAGTTATCTAAGTACGTGTATATTTATTGTAAGTGGATTTTTATCTGAACAATAAAAGATTTCGTTTAATTTTAAAAGACTTGAATGCTATTGTTTGTAAAATATAAACATACTAGCTTGTTATTCTCGGCTTCAATTTCGTGCGATTCTATTCTATTCTATTTCTACCCGGGACATCGACGCACAACTTGTTACCATGGATTCAGTACATAATTCCTGAACTGGAGAAAAAATAATCGCTCTTCCTTACATTTTGCCCGCGTAGGTATTGGACTTTTGTAGGACACAGCCGTTATTTTTTTTAATAACCGGCGTAAAATGTCAACCTAGGAAATCAAGAATCATGTACTGAATCTATGGTAACAGGTGGTGTGTCGATGTCCTAAAACGATGATTAAGGCTGCCACAGAAGCGGAGCGAGGCAGTGGACCGCATAAATGTGCCAATATTATCCAATAGAATCTAAACTCCGCTTCAGAGCTCTGCTCCTATTGGTTAGTATTGGCTCATTTTTTTTTTCTCCGCTGCCGACAGCCAGCCTAAAACTCCAGTAATGTTAAAGTCACATGTAATACAAAGCGACTGGAGCGCCTTTTCCCACAAACCGGGCACAAATTCAGACACCGTGATTTAAGAAAAATTCGTGAGTCCTTACCAGTACGCCATAAACGACGGCGTCTCTATGGTCAGCCACCCTAGAGATGGCAGCTTCCACCTCAGTGGTGGAGACATTCTCTCCGCGCCATCTGAACGTGTCACCTGTCCTGTCACGGAAGAACAGGTAGCCTAGCTCGTCTGCTACCAGGATATCACCTAGAAAGAAGGAAGTTGATTTTGAAACGTTCGCACGCATTGCATGACCCCAATATAAACGGGTTTTGTCAAACTCAAACTCAACTCAAAGCATTTATTTCAATTTAACCTTTTACAGGCACTTTTGAACTGTCAAGGGGTCGGTCAGTTAAAAATATGAAGCTAGTTGCCCATTCCAAAGTGTATGGACTACCTATGGAGAAGCACGGGCAAGAAACTCCAAGAAACGGAAGAATAGACAAAATGACAGATAAACAAATCACAAATCAATCAATCTGTCATTTTGTCTATTCTTCCGTCGAAAAAACTCGTAGAAAACCCGTATCTATGGTTTTCATGCTGCGCGTGCAAGAATTTTTTAAATGTATTTAAAAAAAATACCCTTTTTTTGTTTCATATTCTTTATGGCACCTCTTTTAATCATGAACTCCGAATATCAACAATATTTGGCCTAAGTCTTAAGGGGGAGGCGTGAAAATGGATTCGCTGTTACAATGTATACTAAAATCATAATCAAAATATGGAAAAATCAGAGATCCACTTTTTCCTTTCAGGTATTTTACCTCTGATTTAGCATCACAACGATCTTTATTCTCGTTGCAAAAAAAATATCGTCATAATTGCGGAAAAGACTATGGTATATAGTACTAAATGAAGTGTTGTATTTGATTGAAGTGTCAGTATAATTCTAGACACGGCACCGTCGGTCACAGGTTTCAGGTTAGCAACATCTTAGCACTGGTTGGCATTCTAGAGAAACCAAACACGACATTAAAGAGCTTGAAGCCTCAGGCCTCAACAAAGGTGAGTCGTAAACACTGAGGTTCTGTAACGTGCTAGCATGAACGACGTCGCACCAAGAGATTCTCCCACACCAGAAACCTTATAGAATGTTACTGGCCCATTTTTCTATGAATTTGTGGTTTATCTGAAAAACTGCGCGTGTCGAGGTTAATTTTAGGACTTACCCGATATAAAAGCAGCGTCGCCGAAGTGGAACACATTTCGGACCACTTTCTTGTCGGAGGCACCCTTGTCTACATAGCCGAGGTACTGGCGCGCTGGGTTGCTGGATTGGATCTTGCCGATAAACACGCCTGGCTCGTTGGGATCCGCTAGCTGTAGTGGAAATAGTTTGATTATGTTTGGGATAAAGATTTTATATTTAACTGGGCAAGATGATTTTAGGAAACGTGTTGCAGTGTATAAAATGATTTCAGGAAGTTATGTACCTAATGGTAAGACGACTTGCTGCGTCTGATTCCACGAAGTTATTTTTTTATTTTAAATTCAGCTTCAAGAGCTTGGCACCTAGTTTGCGCTGGTAGTCACCGCTTGTCGCGGATGTTTTTAACCTACTTCCAAAAAGGAGAAGGATATCGATATTTTCGTCAACTGTGAACCGATTTTGAAAATTATTTTTTCATTTGGTAGAGGAAGCTTGCGCGGAGGTCCCATATAAATTTTATTAACTTTGCTCGGGTATGTTTTGTTTTAGCTTTGATAATACATATTTAAGGCACTTTATGCCACTGTTGTTTACATAGCAAGTAGTAGTATACGAATTGATACCGGGCAGGTACCATAACTAAAAAGTGATAGGTAAATAAGAAACTTTTTACATATAAAAGAAACGACTTCCAAAAATACACTACAAAGTGAAAAAGAACTTTAATTTCGGAATTCGAAAATCCGAATAAGAAATTATAATATTGTCATTGGGTCGCTTATAATTAAGGCACTTCATGAATTGGTATCAACATCATACTATGTTATTACCTGACAGAGTCCCCGTGGGCCTCGAATAGGTTCTCCTGTCTCCTGGTTCACTTTGATGATAGCGATAGGATAGACCTTCGGGAAGATTCGTGATACGAATCCGATGGCACCCGGCGTACCATCCACGTTAGCTGTAATAAACATTGTGTTTTGTTGCTAGTAGCAGATTAAAATACTTTATAACGCTTTGTCCAAGGGAATGCTTAGTACACTTAGTAATGCGGATCTTGACCGAATTTAACCTATACAGGGTCAAATAAAATTATCCAGAGAAACTCCTCAGGCGTAATGAGTATATGTAGATATCTAAACATACATAAGTGTAAGAGTGGGCCGTAATCCACCTCGCAGGCCCAGTGCGGGTTGGTAGATGTCACATATCTTCGAATTTTTGGTTCTAGGACATGCCGGTTTCCTCCCGATGTTTTCCTTCTCTGTTTTGAGAGCAGTGGTGATGAAATTATTTATACAAAGTAAAGAGTCTGTCTGGGTCGAACCCATGATCTACAACTCGTAAGTCAGGCCCGTTACCACTGAGCTACCACTGCAAACATGAAATAGCACAAAATAAATTAATTAGATGATTTTTTTTGAGGTCATCGACCGCAGTTAGTGAAATATCAGGTTAAAAGATCAGGTTTTTATTTGTGTAAACTTCACAGACGATCACGTCTAGGTATCGATAAATGAACAGAAAAATGAACAGATCAAAAATAAAACAGACTTTCGAATCTCATTGTTCAAGTAACAACAACAATACCAGCGGTCGTTAACCCCAAAAAAAAACTTTCACTCTTTTTATTTTATCGTGTTAAAATATCGATACCCATGATACCCATAACGTGTGCAGTTTCGCTAGCTAGTTTAATTTGACAGAGCCAAGACCCTGCATCCTATAAATATAATTAAGTTTGGATACCTATATTGGCATTTCCTTCTGTCGCTCCGTAGAACTCTGTAACAGACTCGATGTTGAACCTTTTGACGAAGTCTTTCCAGATCTGAAATAACAAAACAACTGATCTAAGAATATTGTCAAAGAAAACAATACCGAAAATTGGTTCAACCGAGGAAAAAAAGGCTTAAATAGTGGTGCGGTGCGAGTTAGGCGAAGGTGTACCTAATACCTATAGTCCTATAGTACAACCACATTTCGCCAATTATGTTTAAGTCCCAAGTTGAGGGCGAGCATACTGCCACCAGATGGGGACAAATCTTAACTCCATGCTTCTACTGAGAAATACCCGATGGAAAAAACCCAAAAACACTTAAGTGCTTAATCTTTAAAATAGGGTTAACATTTGTGAAAGACTGTTTCGCGAAAAAGGCACAAGATACCTATGTAACGAGTCACCAGGGGCCCCAATACTTAAGTATGTACATATTAATTTAAATTAATTAACAAAAGTATGTGATGAAGTTAACTTAAATTCTAGGTACAGTTAAATACAAAGAAAACACTGCCTAGACCGGGAATCGAACTCATGTTCATCAGTAGCGCTTGCGACTACTAGACCAAAGGGCAGCCTAGCTAAAAATCACCATAATCATCTCTATTTTCTATGCGGTTAATTACTACGATAATCATTTCCTTTACGACGACAACCACAAAACGTCGCCGACGCGGTCAAAGAACGAAAACATTATTTTGTATTATTCCTTTATCGCTAAGTACAACGAAATAAACTCTACCTACAAGCATAATTAAATCAGTGTAATTTGTGTGTTGATAAGAAGTGTCAATAACATTTGTGTTGACACTGGATAAAGTCCAATGCACTAATAACAATAGGGATGTTGACGCGTATTTTTTCTTTTTTTAAGTAATTTATTTATTTATTTATTTAAGGACAACCAACAAAGCATACACCAAAAATACATGTTATAATAGGTACAATCTTATTTTTACATTTTATAGTGTAGCCTTAATTAAAGGCTGCCACGGCATGCATTGAAAAATAGGAAATGCAGTTACAAAAGAGTTACAAATAAAAATAAAGTTACAAAACAAAACATATTATACTCATTTAAATAGATTTAAGTGAAAATTAAAAAGACAATAGAAACTACAATATTAATTTTTCACTTTTATGATAAAGGCGACAAAATTGAATTTGCATTCTGTTAATGGTGGAAAAATGACCCAGATTGGTTTTAAAGCCCTTAGCGCGGAGCAACTGATATCTAGACCCACGAGCAAGCTTGTAAGGCACATTTAAATTGATTTGACTCAGCAACCGCGGACAATCCTTAGGAGTGTTCATTATCTTGTATAGGAACAGATGATCTAGAAACACACGGCGATTTTCCAGACTCATAAGTTTGAAATGCCCCAAGCGTGAGCTGTAGCTAGTTATATTTCTGGCCGTATTGCAGTGATATGACAAGTGCCAAAGAAATCTTTTCTGCACTGTAGTAATCAAAAGATTACGGAAATACTTTGAGTTAAAATGTGACCTTTTTTTTTTTAAATAGGGTTTTCGTACCTGGCCTCTGAAGTCATGACTACTTAACCGAGCTTTCCTGTGACTCAAAGCCTCCAGCCAGGGGCAGAGACATGACGTCACTCGTCGGTAGATTTTAGACTGAATTGTGACGTAGCGAGCCCCCACTCACCAATTTTAATGCGTTTTATCTTTTTTTTTAAATATGATAACGCAAAAAATACGTGTCTAATATTTTTTTATTATCTGACTGATGGACTATGTATTTTTTTACGCCTATTCGATATTTCATGTTAATTTGCTTCTTAGGCCCGTTGGCATCACAATTTACTATATTAAGCGCTACACAATTTTAAACATCATTCTATTTATTACCGCCATTATGCGCTTTTATAATTTCTATATAGTCACAATATTATCGTAATTTATAGAAATACGTGCACGTTATAAAATTATCGTGGACGGAAAAAGAGTTTTCATATATTTCCATACATTTTACCTCCCTGTGTTATCGTGATGCCGTGACGTGGACGAGGACGTCCACGATAATATCGTAAGGTTAGAAATGATGCAACTGAAGGGGTCCGATGGGACCGATGCCTGGCGGGGTTGCGGGAAAGTCCGAAAGGGATACCGTGGCCAATGGCAACGTACAGGCAACTGAAGGAACACGGGTGGGTTTTACTCCGTAAGTCTGACACGCCCGTTACGGTTCGTTACACACTATTTGATAATATTTCCCATCCAAAAAAAAAAAACGCGTAGGACCCGGGGTTAGTGATATCTAATAGAATGATAAGGGCAATGACAATAGGCAACTCACCTAAATTATAAGGGCAATGGCCGCACTTTGTATATTTTAACAGGTTATAGATGTTAACTAAATCGTGAATGTATGATATTTTTTTTCTCTAAAATTCACTTTGACCAATATAAAGTACTAAATACAATCCAGGTGAGCATTACACTACCCACATTTCGCCAGTTTAAGTCCCATGTAATATTGGGCGAGCCTATTGCCATCAATCGGGCAAAAATCCAAACCCCGGGCTGCTACTGAGCAATTCCAGATGGAATAACCCAATAACACCGGAATAACCCAGCACCCTATACTCAGCAGTAGCGCTTGCGCTTGCGACCACTAGGCCAACGAATCAGTCGACGTACTTACAGAGGTTTATTATAATAATCAATGATATTAGAAGTAAAAAGACGTAGATAGGTTACCTACCTAACATTCTATCTTCAAAAACGGCACTATGTCACATTATTATTTATGACACGTGGAAGTAGGATGGCATGTCGTAATTATCGGGAGCGAAAAAGAGACAAAACGAAGAAAATGTGGCTAATTAGCCAACTTTGGACGTGCCACTTGCGGAACGTTTATAACCTATCTACCTCTTTTTACATATAATATCATTGATAATAATACTATTTGTTTTACGACGTCTTGAACCAAATAAGGCATCATTATTTTATTTTTTTGTGGGTCCATTAATTATGTAGACTTCCTTAACTTCTAAACTTCTTCTTCCTAAGCTTCTTGATAATTCTACTCTATATTTGTTATCTTACTTTGAAGACGTAGCTAAATTCTACAATTGGTTAACCACAGAGTCACGAGGTTAAGGTTATCACAAAAAGTCGTTATAACTGAATAGATTTGGACGTGAGTTTCGTACCAATAACGTTACGATTGTTTATGGAAGCTGAATTCATTAGGACATGTGATGCAGATAGAACACATACTCAGATAAACAGATTGTGTTTTGATCATGAAAGGTAAGCAAACCCGACATCTAAGATTAAGTCTTATCAGTAGATAAGGTACAAGTCTTTGTTTGTAAAACAGCTCATCGGATGGATAAGTTTACAATCAACTTATAAGTATTCTTAGAGAACCTATACGGGGTCCAATTAAATTAACGAGCGAAATGATAAAACCAAAAAAGTAAATAATTTGAATTTGAAATTTCCGTTTAAAAAGCAACTTTTTTGTGTAAACTTCACACACGTGATCGGTTTCAATGTATAAAATTGTAAACACGAACAAAAAAAAAAGATGAAGTAACATCACTACAAGCAGTCAAAATTCAAAAGTCATTTATTCAAACTAGGCTGCGAATCAGCACTTTACGAACGTCAAAGTTACATAAGACAGTCCCCCAAAACGCCCGCCCTTCACCACTTCCTAGTGCTTTAGCTGGGAAGAAGTGGCGCAACAAACTCCACAGCAGAGCTGTCTGTTAAGTTAGAAAAAAAAACTATATAATAGTATGCAAGATAATTTACATTACGCAACACAAAACATAATTTAAATTAAACTTAGTTTAGATATCAATGCTCATCACGACTGCGTAGTTCGCTAGCTAATTCAATTTGAACCCCTGTATATTTCAAATATAACGTTTCTATCTAAAATGGTTTGAGCTGCGTCACGGAACTGTTTTATCTTCTTATCGTGTGGTTAGTGACTAACCTGGTGTCAGAGTTTTAAAGCCGCCTATGGGCCTCTGACTTGGCTTCACATGCCGTCGAGAAATAACTCTCAGGCATGCCGGTTTCCTCACGATGTTTTCCTTCACCGTTTTTTGAGCAAGTGATAATTATATAATACGCACATGAATCCGAAAAGTCAGAGGTGCGTGCCTTGGGTTCGAACTCGAGACCTACGACTTGTCAGTCTGACGGTCACACCACTAGGCTATCACTGCTTTTTATTATTTTTAATATTCACTGTTTTATAATTAGTATAGATAGGTTAACTTGCCTGGGGTCTGAGCCCGTTGCCATAAATCACGCGAACTTTATGTTGAGTATCAGCCGGCGACGGTTGAGTTGCTAGTACGTAGCGACACATCTCTCCTATGTAGTGGGCAGCCTGTGTGACAAACAAACATAATTATGTGAATAGGATATTATTGTGAACCATGCGAATAACGAGGAAACATAAGAATGCGATAAAGACCATCCTTGAGCTAGAAACAAGGAAATAAGTAAAGAATATAATAATAAATGGAATACCCAATGTCACCATTGTGTTTACGTACAAAAAAATAACAACAATAGACAACAAAGTCTACAGGTTGCATCAACAAAGTTATATTAGATACAAGTGATCACAAAGTGTTAAGGATCGGGTATGCGCCGTTGACCTTGGCCATAAAAATGCACGTCGTCGCGCTCACACCGTGCCCCCGCACGCCGCCGCCGCGCGCCGTTCGCTTTCATAGGGAATATTTATTTTTAGTAACGAAAATAAGAATATTTGAAAAAAATACTTATATATACTTATAGATAATAAAATAATCTGTTTCTACAAATAAAAATCATGAAAATATCTTAAGTAGTTTGTAAGTATTGACATAGAAATCATAAGTCAATGTTTGTAAGTAATATCGTTTTTTATGCTTTGTGTAGACATTACTACCGGGATTTATTTTATAAAGTATTTTACTAAAATACTTAAATATTCATATATAGAATGGATGTGTACGCGTTCTAGTTTAACATAAGTGTTTAGCATAACTTACTTTTTGAAGGCGTAATAACAGATTTAAAAGTCACTAAAAGCATATCAGCTTCTACCTAGACTGATTGTATTTACTACTAGCTGCTGCCCGAGGATTCTCTCGAGTAGAACCTAATTCTTTTTCTAAAATAAAAGTAAGCTATCTGCCTTTGAAAGTCCCGTCATAATCAGTTCAGCCGTTTCGGAGATTAGAAGGAACAAACAGACAAGACAGTTTTTTTTTGTTTTTTTTATAAGTACTGTAAGTAAGTACATACTTTTATATGCATTTAGTAAAATGCTATTATTTTGACATTACAAAAAGACACTTCAATTTATTTATTTGTATGGTTATGTATGTATGTACGTAGGTTCATACGAAAACTACCTTTTGAAAGGGGCGACTAGAATCAACTTTTTTTTTGTATATTTTGATGTTCAGTGCCTTTCATGTGCCTAATTGAAATAAATGATTTGACTTTGACTGACATGATTGTATAGATTCAACATATTATAACATCACGCCTGTTTCCCCGAAAGGTTAGGCAAAGGTGTACCTAAAGTACACCCATTTATTTCTGAGAAGCAGCCCGGGGTTTGGATTTGTGCTCGGGCAATAGGCTCGTCCCCTATTACATGGGACTTACATTTACTAATCACTGCAGAGTAAACATTAAATTACGCAACATGCAATATAATAAATTGCCCCATTCAGTTGACTGGCTTCCTAATGATATATATTAAAATATGCACAATAAATTGTTCGCACATCGGCAACCATGCGATGGCACAAATAATTAAACGCTATAGGTACAATAGTAATGTCTATTATGTAGATAAGCATTCTTATTGACCTTGTAAACTTGTATTGTTAAAATAGAATAGTTGGATGATATTGGCTATAAATAATTATACCTTTTAGCCAAGTTTTTACCAGTTTATGTTAATTTTATGATAAACATCTTCTATCATGAGCATCAGCCTGTAGCACTCTGCTGGTAGACGTATGCTTCTCCAATCGTACGCCATTTGAGGCAGCAGATAGAAGTTGGATGAGAGTAGCCGAGGCTCAGTAAATTTATATGAATATGACTCATGCTATAATTGCTAAATGCCTATTTTAGAGCTGTGGGGCGTAAAGGCTCAGGAACAATTTCTATGAAAACTTCACGGAAATTGTTCTACCGGAGTCGCGTCGCGCCTGTCTGCTTGTGTAATAACAACGTAAAAGATTGAGCTCCACGATTACTGACAAATGCTTGCACAGACTGGACAGTGGACCTGTCCAGTCTGTGCAAGCATTTGTCAGTAAACTCAAATCTGTGTGGTTCTTTCCTCAAAAGACCATTTCCGACACTAATCATAATGGTCCTCATAATATGGCCTGACCAAGATTATGTCTGGACTTTAAAAACGACTTCTGAGTTTGTTTCGGCCTTTCTTTTCAGAGTAGTCAGATAGGAAACGCCGAACTCATCTAGTTTATTTTTAATATGACGTGTAAAAGTGATTTCGATATCTTATTTACAGAATAAATAATTTCATTTCGTTGTTTTTGTATGTCTGTGTCATACCAATTATCATACAATGTGATGTGTTGAAAAACTGTGATCATATACCTACATAATCACATCTCTATGTGTTAAGAGATTAAATTCACTCTTTTGATAGCAGTTTCGAATAGAGTAATGAACACCAATTTGCGTGCTTTACTAAGCGTGGCAAAACAGTTCTGTCGTACAAAAAACATCGCCAAAATTATGTTCGGTAGAAGAATTTACCTGAGTTATTTATATACCAACCCAAATATTAATTATGTTCACGTACCGTGGCCTTATATTTGATGCAGTCAGGGAAATATTGTGAAGCTGAGAATTTTGATTTAAGCGCCACTGTGCAGCCAAGTATCAATGATTGGCCGACACTTATAACTCCCCCCGCAGTATGGTAGAGGGGTAAGGGACAGTACAACACATCGTTGCCTTCCAAACCCATGTAGTGGAGACCAGTTGCCATGAAAACGAATCTGAAAAAATTGAGAAAAATCTGTGACATTTTTGTCATATACAAGGTGGGGCAATTAAAAGTAATATCATAATGTGATTTGGCTGCCATTTTTTTGTTAGTGAAAAAAATTGGGCTCTGTTTTCACAGAAGAAGAAAATATCGGTCAAATGACCACCTCCTAAGTTGATGCACATTGTGCTTATTTTACGGCATTTTGAACTGTTGGCAAAAAAATTGAAAAAAAATTGGCTCCAAATTGGTGATTTCTTCATCGATCTTGGCATTCAAGACTGCAAGGTTTGTGGCTTGTCTTGGTTAACGCGAGATTTAAAAAAAAAAGCGCAAAGGAAGAAGTCTGGCACCATCAGATCTGGCGATCTAGCCGACCAGCTCACATCGCCGAAACGGGAGATCACACGGCCCGGAAATTGGTGTTTCAAAATCTCCATCGTTGCCTGAGCTGTGTATCGATCCATCTATCTCCATTGTATTATCAAAAACACAAGTGTCCGATCGCAATGACATTATGACGCCAATTATAAAAATTATGGCGCATTCACATTATGACATTACTTTAGCCCTATCTTGTACAACGTTATTTGAATTAGCTGGGGAAACTATCAATCAATACTAACTACCTATAATAGTTTAAACATTAGGTAGTCGATAAGACATTTAAATGGTATGTTTGTATTTAAAGACAACAGTTTAAGAGGCAATAAATTATCGTACCACAAAAAATGTGTACAATGTGTGAACATTTTTACTGCACGTGACACGGCAGCATGTAGATTCCAATATACTCTAATGAAAATAATTAGAATGGTCTTACCTAGCATTGGAAATAACAGCAGCTTTAGGCAATCCTGTAGTTCCAGACGTGTAGATATACAATAGTTTTCCTTGGAAGCCATCAGCGTCCGCCAGCGTCCAGGGTGCAGGAGGCGTGGTCTCCACCAAATTGGTGAAGTCTGAGATATCATCACCACTGCTTTCGTTCTTCGGGTTCGAAGGATCCAGAGGACGCTGGGAGAACTTAAACAGCTTCAAAGATGGGCCCAATTCTTTGGCTACATCCTGTATAGCTGGAATTAGGCATTTAAATTTGTGAATAAATAAAATCTAGTCATATTTCTATACCTATGAGCATTGAAGATAGAAAAATCGACCTTGAAGAAATCATCATCGTTAATATTTATGCAACGAAAAAGTAAAAATAATAGAATAGCATCGTAATATTATCATACAAATATTACCTAATGGAATTTAACTATTATTTAATGATTTTTGTTATTATTGCCGCCTAAGCGTAACGTAGGTAATGCTACGCTTACCTGCGTTATTTTAAAATTGTAAACTAATATATTATGCTTATTATTAATGAATATTTTTACGTTACTACGGTGGTTTAGTACGTACGTATTTGGGTAGCAGTCAATAGGATTAGAAATCAAGATCGCTGCTCATCAGTTCAACCTAAGTTCGAAGTCCAAGGCTCTGAACTATAGCTGCTTTAATGGATAACTAGGTCAACGATGATTCAGAATGTTCTGGTTATCAATCATACTTTGGTCTTGTTAAGGTAAACTGCTCTACAATGTGTGGTTCCTACTTCCTAGTCGCAATCATCTGTGCGCTACTATAGATATCCCGAGTTTACTAGTACTGGGTATTAAGTACTCAGATGACGTCTGATATAACAAAAAAAATAGCTGCGTCGATTTTCTTTGACATTGGCAGAATGGTGGCGATGGTTGGTGGAATGGTCGACATCGGCCATCGGCCATGAAAAATGGAATAGAAGCTGTGCGGATCCTAAAAAAATGGGACAGGACAGCTTATGTATGAGTCATCAAATCTCCAAATTATTATTGTGGTCAGTTCAATCGTTAGGTATATTTCTGAATTAAACGGCTTCCTAATTTCGTTTCAGTGTTAAATTCTAGTGTGTGGAGTCGACAATGACGGGTCAATAAATTACTAGGTAGATATGAGAAAAACGCGGGAATGAACATTGAACATTGTAAAGTTTGGAGAAGTAAATTCTTGAAAACAAATTGTGATATGAAATAAAATGATAAACAGTTTTTTATACTAAGACACACAATTGTCTCAGATAGCGAGAGTCGGGTTCAAAGTTCAGATACATTTATTTGTCAACAACTGGATACAATATAATACTTATAGAGAATTTATAAAGGAAATAGTTCTGAATTGCATTGCTCTGTTAAACGACAAGGAAAAATCGCATCTATATAAAACGAATTAATGGGTAAGTATCTCAGAAATTATGGCGGATGAAGAATTCGGTACCTACCTACCTTCTTTTCATTCCAAAGGTCATTTGAAAACGGTACGCGGTAAAACTTGGGAAAATAGTTCTTTTATTTTGTATGCCATTTTTAAGCACTATCATGAGACCTTTAGAGATTTAGTACCTAAACCAATCATGCAATGTGAAACCTTTGTATTGTAAACTAAGTAACATTGAGCCATTCATTAATTTGTATAGAAGCCATGTACAATGTTCATAGGCGTATACTTCAACTTTATTTTATCGAAAACAGAGAGACTTAGCACGGTTATCACCCGACGAAAGGTATTTCCATTCATTACCTGCGGTACGTAGTACAAAAAACCTGTTTAAGTGTCTTACCGGCTTGGTACTCATCGGAGAATATCAACGCGTCACATTTAGCGACATTGATGGAATGTATGAGAGCGTTGCCTCGCTGGTTCGTGTTTATAAGGGGTGTGATTCCGCCAAGACGGGCTATGCCCATCCATAGCGCCGGTTGTTGGGGGCAGTTGTTTACTAACAACCCAACAATATTCCCCTTCTTTATACCCTGTTCCTTTAACACAGCTGTCACCCGCAAGCTGTAATCTTCCACCTAAAACAAAAACTATTTTTAGCGACATGACTAACAACACACCTTGTAATGTATGATGTAGAAGTTTACACCTTCGTACTAATCATTACATAAAGTATTTACAGGAACAAATAGGAAGTAGGTATAGGTATAGTTAATATTTGTATCTATACATACATACAAATAGCAAATAATCTAGCGACCTCGACAATTGATCATATATTATTCTTGCCTAGTAACCGGTAGCAAGTTCGTCATGCTCCCTTAGATGTCACTGCTTGCGGTAGCGTCGGGGGTCGGGTTGCCTCCTTCCCTCAATGATCTTTGTGTTATGCTCGTGAACGGGTGCTGCTTGTGGTGAGTGGGCGTGTTGCTGATAATGGTTTGGTTATTGTTATTGGTAATTAACTGTTTATTTACTTTACCTCGATGGTCCTAGTTTATCATTTATAACTTCCAGTTACAGCTATATGTAAGCGGGCACGCCCTATATGACTGGATGCTTTTATTCGGGTATTAAGTCCTGTTTACTTTTTTTAGTTTTTATTTTCGCTTGATGATAGATTTCGATGTTTTTGTTGGTATATTGGCTTGTGCTAGCTGACATTATGGCAAATAATTGTATTTAATGTTTTGTGTTGAGTAATGTAAATTATTTTGCTTATGTACTATTGTATAGAATCAAGTTTTTTTTTCTCTAACTGAAGAAACAGCTTTGCTACAGGAGAGTTTGTTGGGCCACTTCTTCTTCTCAGCTAAAGCACTAGGAAGTGGTGAAGGGCGGGCGTTTTTGGGGGACTGTCTTATGTTATTTTGACTTTCGAAAAGTACTGATTCTCCGCTTAGTTTGAATAAATGACTTTTGAATTTGAATAAAATTATATTGAATTGTCTGTTTATAATGTCAAAATAACAGCTTTTTATTAAATGCATATGAAAGTATACACGGTATATCGAAAAAACAATTTTTTTTTTTTTGTTTTTTGTCTATTTGTTCCGCCGAAACGACTGGATCGATTTTGACGGGACTTTCACTGGCAGATAGGATGTTATAAAACGATACAAATACATAAAATTGAAGTGTCTGTTTGAAATGTCAAAATAACAGCTTTTTTACTAAATGCATGCAAACAAAAAAACTTTTTTTTAGGGTTCCGTACCCAAAGGGTGAAACGGGACCCTATTACTAAGACTCCGCTGTCCGTGTGTCACCAGGCTGTATCTCATGAAGTCATGAACCATGATATTTAGACTGTTGAAATTTTCAGATGATGTATTTCTGTTGCCGCTATATCAACAAAATTTAATACTTACTAAAAACAGAATAAAATAAATATTTAAGCGGGGCTCCCATACAACAGACGTGATATTTTTGCCGTTTTTATAGATAATGGTTCGGAATCCTTCGTGCGTGACTCCGACTCGCACTTGGCAGGTTTTTTTTTTTTAATTTTGTCTCTTTCTGTCTGTCTGTTGACGGGACTTTTACTGGCATTGTAACGAGTTTAAAATATCGTTACATGCTTCTCGTCAGTTAGTCGATTTCGGAACGGTTTTTTTTGCTGTCATCGATTGTGTTTGGTGGAAGCTGTCAACTTTGACGTGATCACTTTTGCGACGAACATTCCTGATGTAGTATTGAATTTTAACGACATTTTTTAATCGGGATAAATCCTGGGTAATGGCGGCCTATTGATGCCGTAAACTTCTAAAACTTTCCCTCAGGACGTGGTGACGTAGGAATAATCCTTCATTTCTTTGGTAAGATTGAATTCTTTCGGATTGATAAATTGGATAGCGTGACGAGTGCTCGATATCATACTAAATTATTGTTCCAGGCTTTTAAGTGATTTGTCGCCCGCCTGAATTTTGTGGTGCATTTAAATTTGCCATTTGTTGGAAAAGACGGTAAGTTATTATTACTCGTGGAACGCCACGCTTCCCAACGTTTGGGAATCCTGAACAATTTATTAATTCTCTGTAAATTTTGTTTCAGCCGGATTTTGACCGAACCTGGTCCCGACGTCTTTTTTTTCTTTTTTCTTCTCTTTTCTATTTATTTTCTTTACTGGATATATTTCTACAAGGGATATTTTTATCCCTACCATCAACGCCACGATCCTAGAGGTTTTATTTAACCATTTTATTTAATCATTTCTTTTATTTTACTACCTACCTTTTTTTTATCAACAAAGATGCAATAGTAATGTAAGTTCCATAATAATAATATTGTAAATTCAATGATAATAATGTAAGTAATTATAACCTTTTTTTTTGTATTTAATTTCATAATTTTATTACTCTGAAGCTACTGGCAATTAATTAAACAAGGTATTAGCAAAGGAAATTCCATTCTTTTATTCATTTAATTAGCTACCTACCGGCAGATTAAAAGTCTGACTCTCCGAAGAGTTCTATCTGGCAAGTTTGGTTTATTTGAAACATACTGTGTGCATCTCCAAGGCGCCCGATATTATTTTATTGTTTAATTTGTATTTTTTTTATAGGAGAACACACCATCTTTACACATTTTTATTAAATTGGGCAAGCTCCCAACACATGTGACACTCATGTACAACCCATCCATTACATTTGTCGCTCTGCGAACAGGGACTTGAAGTAGCTTCCTTGTATCTTATAAATTATTATTGCATCTTATATTTTGTAGTATTGTTTACAGAACAAATTAGATAGTTTCTGTAATACACTTATTTTGAATGTTGTAATTTACAACTAAGTTTTCTTGATGTTTCCTAGTAAGTAAGTAAACAATATTTACTAACAACTTTATTGTACTATTGTGTGTTTAACTTTTATGGTTACAGCAATATCATTATACTCTTGCAAAATCAACATATTGTATGGTAAGACAGTTTTGTTTTGTATAAGTGACTCAACGGTATAAAACTAAGTGCGGTGTTTCATATTAGATTTTAAACAAACTTTGGTTTAACTTAAGTAATACCTAATCATAGTTTAAGTGATATAAGCTTATCCTGTAAATTATTACTGCATCTTTTCACTTTTAAATATTTCATAAAAATCAACTTGTAGGTAACTTAAAAAATATTTTTTCACTTTAACCTCAAATATTTTACAACTTGTGATATTTTGCCCTGCTTTTCTTATCGTATTGTTTATTCATAATGGATAAAGAAGATCAATCTCCTCTGCCTCTTGCTAAGGATAACATGGAATCTGATGGTGCATGCACAGTTCCTAATGTTGCACCTGTTGCTCCTGACATGATTAATTTGACAGAAGTACCACTTGCTTTTGATCATAATGACAGGATTGCACACTCTTCTTCAGCTTTTGCGATGCACGCTTTGCCTTCATTTAATTCTATGAATGTTTTGGTTAATGAGCATATTAAAAAGAATTTGCCTTCTGCAATTAAGTTACCCGATTTAAAAAGGAGTAGAATTAAATTCGACGGGAAATCTTGTGTTAGAGAATTTATTATGGAAGTTGAGGAATATTTTTTATACAAAAACTTTGACGAAATTTTGTTGGTTGGTTCATTTACGGACTTGCTTGATGGTATTGCATTGAAATGGTTTCGCACAGTTCGCTTTCGTATTCCATCCTGGCACGAACTTAAACTTGCTCTTCTAAAACGTTTTGACAGGCCGGATTTTGACTATTTGCTGGAACATGACCTTCGTACGAGGAAACAGAAGACATCTGAATCTCTTCCAGATTTCATTACTGAAATAATGGACATGGCTAGTCGTCTTTCTTCGCCATTGTTTGATGTGGTTTTGGTTACTATTATTAAACATAACATGTTACCTATTTACACACCTTTTATATTTGGTAAGCATATTGATTCTGTAGAACAATTTCTTGTTCTTGCAAAGGAACTTGAAGTTTTCGTCAGCCATAAATCATTTAAAACTGAAAAACCTACCGTAAAGTCTAATGCAGTTTTAATTTGCTTAAAGTGCAAAAAGCCTGGACATCATTTTAAACATTGTACATCCATACCTGGCGTTATTTGTTTCAAATGTCAAAAGGTTGGAGTCACATCTAAGAATTGTGATGTTTGTAATTTAGAGAAAAAGAGCTCTAGCGAGTCAAAAAACTAATTAGGTCGCATCGAGCCCCTGTTGTTATTGATATAACCGCGAGTGTCTCGATGAAAGAAAATTTTGCTAAATGTCACAAACCTGATGATGCTACTCGTAACAAAGACTTTGCAAACTGGTTAGACTATTTAAAAACATTCTTCCAAATTTATAGATCAGCTCCTGTTTTATTTGTTAAAGATAATGATACTAGACCGTATTTACAATTTTCCGTAGGTAACCATACTTTTTCTGGCTTATTGGATAGTGGTTCCAATGGTTGTATTTTGGGTTCAAATAGTCATGAACAATTTCCACTTTTAGGTTATAAAATAAATTATTATTCTGTTTCTAGTGCCGCTTATACAGCTGATGGTTCTTCACAGAGAATTATTGGTACCATTGAATTACCTGTTACTTGTGATAATTTAACTAAAAATATTAATTTTCTAATTATACCTTCTTTTCAGCCTGATTTCATTTTAGGTTTTGATTTTTGGTTAAAGTTTAATTTGGCTGCTAGAATTTCTCAATTTACTTTTGATATAGTTCATAAAAAAGGATCTTTACATTTAGTTCCAGATGCTTTATCTCGTATTGAAGTAGCCGCTATAGAAATCTCTCAAAATAATTTAGTTTTGCCAGATGATGATATTTATGATCCATGGTATAAAAAAGTATTTATTAATTGTCAAAAGTCTCCTTGCAGATATAAGAACTTTAGAGTAGAAAGTAAAACCTTATATAAATTTTGTAAAAGTAAGTTTGATCCTAATAGTAATCTTAATTGGAAAATAGTTATTCCTAAAGAACATATTTTAGATACAATTCGTTCTAATCATGATGACATTAATTCTGGTCATCTTGGTATCCATAAGACTTTAAATAAATTAAAACAACACTATTTTTGGAAAGGGATGTTTAATGATGTTCAAAAATATATTCTAGCTTGTGATACTTGTAAAGCTTATAAACACACCACACAACCTCCTTTTGGTATTATGGTTAACCCTAAAAAAGTTGATCGACCTATGCTAATGCTTTCAGTGGATATTATAGGTATATTACCTAAAGCTTATTCTGGACATAAATATATTCTCTCTGTTGTTGATGTGTTTACTAAATACTGCTGGATTTTTCCTATGATAAATGCTACTACTAGAGTAATAAATAAACTTTTTGAAAAAGAAATATTTCTTAAATTTGGTTGTCCTAAAATAATTGTTTGTGATAATGGTACACAATTTACTTCTAAACATTTCGTAGAATTTTTGAAAGGTTATAATATCACAAAAATATTTTATAATACTTTATACACGCCTCAAAACAATACAGTTGAGAGATATAATAAAACTGTTGAAACTTGCATTGCTTGTTTTGTTAAAGATGATCATAGAACTTGGTCTAAATATTTACCTCATGTTCAACTAGCTTTGAATAATAGTGTGAATCTAGCCACAGATTTCACACCTAATTTTTTGACGTTTGGAAGGGAACTTATCTTTGATGCTTCTTTACATCGTTTAAGTGACTCTATAGATAATTTAGATGAACTGGAAGTTTCCCATAGAACTCACTATGCTGATTCTCTTAATTCACTTAGTGAAATTTTTGTTAAAGTTCAAACTCATTTATTAAAAGCTTATCAGCGTAATGCTCGCTATTATAATAAAGGTCGCAAAGTCATTTCTTTTGATGTGGGTGATGTTGTGTGGAGAAGGAGTTTTGTTCAATCTCATGCACCTACTTATTTTTCAGCAAAACTTGCTCCTAAGTTTATTAAATGTAAAATAATTGAAAAAATCTCTGATAATGTTTATAAACTGAAAGACCTTAATAAGGGTACTGCTGGTCGTTATCATGTTAAGGATATAATTAAATTTTAATTTGGTTTCCAAGAGTAAGTCTTGATTTTGATAATTTTGTTTGAAGGCCACTTATGATAGTGTGATGTATGATGGGATGGATGATAGGTTATCGGTGGTTTGAATGAGAATGTATGTTAGTTAACTTCTTATAATTTTATTGAATTTGATTTCTTAACTTTCTAAAATACAACTTAGGAACTTTTAATAACTCTTCTACCCACACGAATACGTTTCTCATATCAAAGGATCTTATTCTTATTATTAATATTTTGTATATGTATCTTATTAATATTTTTATACATATCTTATTATTATTATTCTTTTGTACAAGTCTTGTATACGATTTTTATGTATACATTCTTGTATAAAATTTTTTAGTTGTTACCCAATGCTTGTGAACACTTTGTTTTCACTTGTAGAGGTTAACCTACTTATTTTTACGGATCTCGGTATATTTTTTTTTCCTTGATTTCGTTGTTTTTTTTGCTTCTGTGCTCGGAAGGTTGGTAGTGTTGTGCCGATCACAGGATGCATTTCTTGTTCTGCTATTGTGCTCGGGAAATTGGTGGAGTTGAGCCGATCACAATATGCATCTCTTGTTCTGCTATTGTGCTCGGGAAATTGGTGGAGTTGAGCCGATCACAATATGCATCTCTTGTTCTGCTATTGTGCTCGGGATATTGGTGGTGTTGAGCCGATCACAATATGCATCTCTTGTTCTGCTATTGTGCTCGGGATATTGGTGGTGTTGAGCCGATCACAATATGCATTTATTTTCGAAGGTGTTTGTGCTCGGAATATTGGTGGAGTTGTGCCGATCACAACATTCTTTATATTTTTTGTATCTGTAGAGATGTGGAGATTTTAAACTGTGTCTCACAGTTATAATTTGTTCTTGCTAGTCAGTGGCGATGGTGCCTAACTGCACTCATAAAGACATTTTTGGATTATTCTCGTTAGACAGCGGCAATTGCGCCTAACTGTACTCAAATTAATATTTTTATCGTGTTATATACTTGTTAGTCGGTGGCTATGGTGCCTAACCGAACTCAAATTGGTATTTTTTTTGTTGTTTCTAGAGTTATACTGTATGTTAGTCGGTGGCTATGGTGCCTAACCGTACTCAATTCAGTATACTCTTGTTGTGCTCTTATACAATATTGATCAGCGACTATTTCGCTTGACTTATTTGTTTTTATATGCATGTTATTTTAAGAAATAGTCATAGAAACTATTTTTTTGTTTAGTTGTTGTTAGACTTAGCGGATATCTTCCTTGCGGTCTAATAATCCTATCTTTTTATAGGGTATTTTTTTTGTTTTGTTGTATTTGGAATTTATATTTCCTATTTTTTGTAATTTTTTTTTCTTTTGCCTTGTTTATTTTTTTGCATAAAAGAAATTGCTTTCTTTTATTTTTTCGGGGAGGGATGTAATGTAACGAGTTTAAAATATCGTTACATGCTTCTCGTCAGTTAGTCGATTTCGGAACGGTTTTTTTTGCTGTCATCGATTGTGTTTGGTGGAAGCTGTCAACTTTGACGTGATCACTTTTGCGACGAACATTCCTGATGTAGTATTGAATTTTAACGACATTTTTTAATCGGGATAAATCCTGGGTAATGGCGGCCTATTGATGCCGTAAACTTCTAAAACTTTCCCTCAGGACGTGGTGACGTAGGAATAATCCTTCATTTCTTTGGTAAGATTGAATTCTTTCGGATTGATAAATTGGATAGCGTGACGAGTGCTCGATATCATACTAAATTATTGTTCCAGGCTTTTAAGTGATTTGTCGCCCGCCTGAATTTTGTGGTGCATTTAAATTTGCCATTTGTTGGAAAAGACGGTAAGTTATTATTACTCGTGGAACGCCACGCTTCCCAACGTTTGGGAATCCTGAACAATTTATTAATTCTCTGTAAATTTTGTTTCAGCCGGATTTTGACCGAACCTGGTCCCGACGTCTTTTTTTTCTTTTTTCTTCTCTTTTCTATTTATTTTCTTTACTGGATATATTTCTACAAGGGATATTTTTATCCCTACCATCAACGCCACGATCCTAGAGGTTTTATTTAACCATTTTATTTAATCATTTCTTTTATTTTACTACCTACCTTTTTTTTATCAACAAAGATGCAATAGTAATGTAAGTTCCATAATAATAATATTGTAAATTCAATGATAATAATGTACTTAAGTAATTATAACCTTTTTTTTTGTATTTAATTTCATAATTTTATTACTCTGAAGCTACTGGCAATTAATTAAACAAGGTATTAGCAAAGGAAATTCCATTCTTTTATTCATTTAATTAGCTACCTACCGGCAGATTAAAAGTCTGACTCTCCGAAGAGTTCTATCTGGCAAGTTTGGTTTATTTGAAACATACTGTGTGCATCTCCAAGGCGCCCGATATTATTTTATTGTTTAATTTGTATTTTTTTTATAGGAGAACACACCATCTTTACACATTTTTATTAAATTGGGCAAGCTCCCAACACATGTGACACTCATGTACAACCCATCCATTACAGCATATAGCAGATGTTATAATGAGTAACGGTCCACGCGGGCGAAGCCGCAAGAAACAGTTAGTATTTACTAAACTTTATGCAATATTTATAATTAATTAAATGTTTCAGGATGATGTTTATCTGTGGCACAGTCACTCAGGGTAAAAAGTCAGGGAAATATTCTATCTTCCAAATAGGTACTTAATAATTATTTGTACCTATTTAAGTATTAATGTGTCTATTTCTAGAAACCTTATCTAAAAATGAACTGTTTGTTTGAGTTGACTCTGAGCTGAGTATGTATACAAGTATAGTTGCCGATAAATCAATCAGAAAAACAGTTGCAAGTTGCAGTTATAGTTGCAAGTTGCAGTTATAGTTGCAAGTTGCAGTTATAGGATGTTCTTAAACTGCACCTAGCACTGTTTTTTGAATTCATATGTATGAATTCTCTGCTAACATCATATCAATATTATAATATTATCTTTTGCTAAGGTGATCCTAAGCTGTAGATATCTCAATAATAAAAACATCAAATTGGATTAAACTGAACTGTAATTAATTTGGTTTAATTTATGCTAAAAGGTTTTAACTTTCATTTGAAGTTGGATCAAAGACTTACATTTAAAAATATAAGGTAAGACTGGGTGAAACAAGTGACTAGTGTTCCATTAAGGGGACATTAATCTCTCCAAAAGTTTTCCAAAACAATTAACATGAATTTAAACAATGGTTAATTTACTGCTCCTTAAAAATTCAAATAAATGAAATACAGGTACCAAAAAGACTATCTCTCACCTGAATGTAACATTAATTGTTTTTTTTTTTAATATTTTAACTGTTTTGCAAATGACGTAAATTGTATGTAGGTATTGCACTTTATTGTGGGAATTAATTCAGAGCCAGATTATACATCAACATTAAATTATATTAATTATAAAACTATTTTCTTTTTCCTTATTTTAATTAATTATTCTGTAAGTAATGAATGTAAGACATCCTCGTAACATAAGGTCCAGTTGAAAACCAGCATCAGACACTAGTTGTCTGACATTTATGCTGGACTGGCCCTATTTGGCCACGTGAGGCACACAATACTATTTAAATAAACAAAAAAACAGAAAAAAATAAAAAATAACATTTTTTTTTTCTGTTTTTGTGTGATAATTGTGTGCCTTAACTTGAGTCAAATAAATTTATTTTCTTTCTTTTTCTTTAATGAATTACAACAAAACCACAATGTAAACTGTTGAATATTGAAACCATGACCCCTTAGTAGATTCAAATAAAAAAGTTATTACAGTAAGACTCGAGACAGACAGATGACTTTCTCTTTATAATGCATCAGCAATTTCAAAAGGCATTGCTTTACTTTCTTCTCAATTTTCTATGTTTTACAGGTACAAACTAGGCATGTATAACACTGATGATATTACTTAAGTTTGATTTCTACTGTGTTGAAATATGTCCTGTGTGTGTACAGCTTATGAATTTGTAATGATGAACAACAAAATAGTAAGGCCTGTTGCTTATCAATGTTTGTTACACTTAAATTTTGTGCCAAGGTGCTTGTTTTATAATTTTTTCTACTGAAAATTATGTTAAAAAGTGTTACAAACCTCTCTGAAGGACCAGACTTCATCTTGAAACAAGAAACATGGCTTATCAGGATGCCTGTTCACAACATCGTGGAAAACATCTGGTAATGTCAAGTTTTTGCTGCTGAACTTCCTTGTTATCCATAGGATCTTTATATAAGATAATAAGGCTCTAGAATGGTAAAATAAATTATTAATAATACTCAAATAAAGAATGAAGATGTTGACATAAAAACTTTTTGAAATAGTTGTTTTTTGAAAAAAAAAAAATTACACAAACTACAGCGAATTGTATGGAATTTAAACTTGTTTCGTATTATTTCTGTAATGCTTAACGTAATCGAATAACAAATGCTATACGATGACGTGCCAGTTTAGAACCCTCACCTGAGATCTCTTGGAGCAGTCCTAAGTGCGATGTAACACCAGTGTGTATGGAATGCAACGAGGTAAACGGCACAAAGAATTATAATAGCCACAAACATACAAAGGAATCCTTGGGAGAACCAAACGGCGGCACAGGCAGCCGCAATAGCGGCCAACACGAGCACCATCACGACCGCCTTTCGCAACGAAACGCGTCTAACTGCTGAACGGCGAACCACTGTGGCTGTGGCGCGATGTGCGCCCGTTGACTAGCTAGCTTTAATTCATTCACTCGCACTACTTGCGAGAACCTCTCAAAGGGCAAGCAAAGTAACAGGAGCACTTTATTGCTAAATAAACAGTTTAAAATCACTTGACATTATCTGTAATCGTGCTCATAATCGTATAACTTATCGCACTTAGTTGTTAACGAGTTCCTGTACTCAGTGGCTGTTAATTATTTCCACAGAAGTTCATTTAGAATTTACAAAAACCTTATTTTCGTTTTCGGTAAGAGTTATGATAATGAGCACTATCATTAATCATAGCTTGAAAAACGATTTAGCACGCAATGTACGGCGAACCGGAACTTTTCGTCATTATTTGACGTCTGTCAATTTATATTGTCACTGTCACCTTCAAAGCATTAAAGAATGTGACAGTTGCTTTTGTTGCGTTTGGGCTGTTTTGTTTTGACTCGCATCCTACTAACTAACATGGCATTTTCGAAATTGTGCTTCTAGCTACCGTTCGCCACCTAACCAAGAAGATGAAATTTGTGGTACCTATAAACAAAGAAATATGTTAGGCAAGTTTTGACGTTGAGCGAGTACTCGGAGCGCGTTTATTTATAAGCACTGTGAGCGCGTTTACAAGCGTTCCGAATTGTTGACAGCCCTCAGCTGTCATAATCGTGATTTGCCCATTGACTTGTATGTTTTATAAGTCAATGGATTTGCCACATTCCGAATTACAGTCCTACCAACTTATCTGTGAAATGGCGAAAATTGAAACTACGGCTGTCATGTTGAAATGTCATTCGATTGTCAGTGTCTACTACATTCGGGTTCTCTGGTTGTTTGTAAATTCGTGATATTGCTGAATTTATAAATTTAAATATGCCGAATGCTATTAAAATTGATGCTCGAAACATTATTCTAAAGGTTAGAACCTTTTTTGAAGAAGCTCGGGCGGGGTCTTCGATTATTCCATATAATTAATTATAATATAAATTACCTGATACTTAACTAATTATTTAAGTCCACGAAATATTCGTTTCTATTATTGCTGCAGGTTAGCGTAACGGTAACGTACATCTATTAGATAACCTGCTATGTGAGTGAGCCAACTAACCTGCCAGATTTCAAATTTCTACTAACATTTATTTTATTATCTTATAATATTTCATGTGAGTCAAGGACTAAATTCAAAAATAGTTAAGGAAGGGCACGCAGCAGAAGAAACTGGTACAAAAATTCGGACACCAGGCAAGGAGAGAAAACGTAAAAGTGGATTTGTGCATGTTAAATAAAAAAGACCACCAATCTACAAACAGCTCTCTCTACCTATTACTGGCCGTTTGCACTGGCGAACCGCGAAACATCACAACAAAACATGTTTAAAAGGAGGCCTCTTATAATACAGCAATGCAAACATGCTTTGCCTGGCCGCTTTCCGAATTAGAATATAATCGCTCACAGCGCTGACATCGATAATTGGCGTTCCGATTAAGATATCACGAGTATGACAGCTGAGGGCTGTCAACAATTCGGAACGCTAGTGAACCATTGACTTATAAAACATAAGTCAATGTCGTGAACGCGCTGACAGTACTCGCTCAACGTCAAAATTGCATATCATATTTCTTTGTGTTTATACCACACATTTCTTCTTTTTCTTTGGTTAGGTGGTGAACGGTAGTCAGAAACACAATTTCGAAAATGCCAAGTTAGTTTAAAGATAAGATGCGAGTCAAACCCTGCATTCCGAGTTACGATGTAATCGATTTGAGCGTGCTAACAGTCTTACCGTATTAACGTGGACGCGATAACGTTGCGTCTTGAATCGTCATAGATGACGTCATGACGTGCGCCATCTTGCGATAACGCCGACCATGCCTTTTATTAATATCACCGTGGGCGCTGTCAAAAATGACAGTTGTGCTGTTTTGTTTTGACTCGCATCGTCTATAAACTAACGTGGCATTTTCGAAATTGTGCTTCTGGCTACCGTTCGCTACCTAAACAAAGAAGAAGAAGAAATTTGTGGTATAAACACAAATAAATATGATATGCAAGTTTTGACGTTGAGCGAGTACTGTGAGTGCGATTACGAGCGTTCCGAATTGTTGACAGCCCTCAGCTGTCATTATCGTGATATCTTACTCGGAACGCCAATTATCGATGTCAGCGCTGTGAGCGATTATGTTCTAATACGGAATGCAGCAAATCGATTACATCGTAACTCGGAATGCGGGGCCTTTTTCAATCAACTTTTCTGTCACTGGCGCGGGCGCCACTTTCAAACTTCCCCGTATAAACTTATTTCTTAGTTATTAATTTTCGTCGCTCCACACACCCATCTCACTCAACATTCTCAACTGCATGTAATCTTTTTTCATCCGTCTTCTTCACGGCTCAGCATTCCGATCCATACAGCAAGCCAGGCCTTATCACGGACTTGTAGATTTTCTCCGTAGTTGCTCCTGTGACCTGTCACCAGTTCATGATCCTGGGTTAATCGCCGCGTTACGCCTCTGTCTACTTCGCCATCCCTTTGGACAAGCGACCCGAGGTACTGAAAGTCAGAGTAGATCGGTAGGTAAGAGCGTTCCGGCGATAGATATAAGCAAAGGGCTGGAGAGACCACCAAAATCAACAAATCAATTTTATGTATGTAATAAAAACATCAAAAAGAGCATTTTAAAGTAAGGCCATTTTAATATGTAACATTTGACAATTCATCAATATTCAACAACCTTGTAACTCCGGGCATAAAATAATATTTTTTTTTCGTTTTGTTAGAACTGCACAATTGCTTAACTTTTTTCAATTACGATTACATATTTTTTATTATAATGACCGATACGAGTAATTTTACGATTTGCTTTCACTAAACTGACAGACGTCAAATGTTACTTAGTAAAATGGGTATTTTTGATTAGCCACCCTGGCACACAATTTGCTTTCAAAATATGGGGTGCTTGCAGGCTGTGGTTGCAACATGGTTTTAGCACGTTTTAGTTGACCCCTATTGAACACATAAAATAAGTAGCTAATAAATAAAAAAGAAGTTAGATTTGAAAACATTTTATTACTTACACCGTTTGTCCATAATATTATAAACATTGATACTTAGACTAAGTACAAAAACATAATTATGTACATAATCTATAATTAAAAACATTACTAAGATCCACTAGGTTCACGGGAAAAATAAAAAGTAGCTTATAGTAAAATACAGTAGGTACCTACCTAACTTAATAAATTAACTTAATATTAAATAATTTACTAGGTACGATTGAAACACTACCGACGTTGTCATTTACATTTAATTGAGCTGAATAAAGGACAAAGTCGCTTGTTTAGTTTTGTGTTTATGGACATTACAATGATCTCCTTTTTGTTAGTTCCTTTAATCCATTTGAAATAAGTTATGACATATAAATAAACCTTTTTTACAGTCCGTTCTACCGATTTTGACTTCCATTGCGGTGCGCGGTGGTGGCATGACAAATGGCAGCTGCAGTACTAAACAGTTGGTATTGTAACCATTTTTTAATTTTAATGCCGTTCATGCGTACGGTATAGAAGTCAAAATCGGTTGAACGGACTGTAAAAAAGGTTTGTTTAAATATCTAATCTAATGCCTAGATATACCTACTCCATTTGGGATAAGATTACATAAACAAAAACTATTAGTTAGTATACTTACTTAAAAAAAAAAAAAAACATACATACTACGTATTTAAATATAACAAAATTGCTAAGTGATTAAAATAATGTAGGGTGATTGCGCCGGTTAGCGACCAGTTAGTTGAGTTCCTAACTTTGGACGAATCAAAATATACGCCATTTACACGCAAAGTAGTTGTCGACAATGTAAATTGGTTCTAAATATAGTCTAGTTGTGAAATTAAATATAAAATATCACGCTTCCATTCATAAATTATGAAAAATTATGGAAAAAGTGCAAAAATAGCCGAAATGCTAGTTAACGACCACTTATTTCGGTTGGCGACCACTAGTACGCTAGATTACGACCACTGTTAAAAAACATAAAAATAAAGTAATAAAACCACATAAATGGATAAAAAATATTATTTATTTTTCACTTTAGATCAAACATCTAATAATCATCAACACAAATAGTATTTAATCATCGGATTTAACTTTTTTTTATTAAATTAATCAAATAAAATAAATCTTTTTCGTTGCGCGATGTAACCTGGTACAAATTTCGATATCCCTTTGGAGCTAAAAATTTATCAAGTTTTAGGGCATAGAGAAGTCACTTCGTCCTGTTCCACACCAATTTGTCCTGGACGATCTTCTTTGAAGGGATTCTTTGATACATGGTTAATGACAAAAAAAAAATGACAGTATTCAGAAGCTTCTGCTTCTTAATTGGGAATCCGCACTTGGCAACGAGCAAGCGGGCGGAGTTCCAGTCATGAGAGCTAGAGAGTCTCTTTAACTCCGTCATCCATGAGGGTATAACGCCCGAGGCGTGGAGCAGCGGTGCGATGGTTCTATTCTTCAAAAAGGTGACAAAACCTTGCTAAAGAACTATAGACCTATCTCACTTCTGAGCCACGAATACAAGCTGTTCTCGAGAATCGTCACGAACCCTCTCACCAGGAGACTTGACGGATTTCGAAAAGGCTTTAGTTCCGTAGACCACATCCATACTGTTCGGCAAATTGTACTGAGAAAGTACTGCAAAGATCGAGGAGTATAATCAGCTACTGTGTTTGGCATTGGACTACGATAAAGCATTCGACACCATCGAAATATGGGCAGTTCTGGCCTCTTTGCAACGATGTTGAATTGACTGGTGCCATATCGAAGTATTGAGATGCTCGTATGACACTGCCACAATGACTGTTCAGAACCAGGATGAGAAAACGAGCCCCATCCAACTGCTCAGAGGAGCGAGACAGGGGGATGTGATATCCCTGAAACTGTTTACCAATGCTCCAAGTCTTTTTCTTCCTTTTAGGGACTTGCTTCCGAAGGCTTCATCTTGAAAAAAACTACATAAACTAAATCAAATAATCACATGTGCTCGGATACTGAACATACTTAAGCTAAACTTTAGTTTGCGGCCATCGTTCTTTTCATACTAAATCTTGGTGGTCGCAAACTAGTATCGTACTTTTCTAACTGTATCACATAGCGACCACCTTTTAGGACCAATATTTGTGGATAAATTAAATAAATTTTATCAAAAAAACATGGTCGTTTACTGAAGAATTGCAAGTTTAGGCTTTTACAACACCAAAACCCTAAATAGTGTAACCATAAATAAAACATTGAGAACATAATAAGCAAAACAAAATAAAACTGTGTGAGTCAGAATACGACCACCTGGTCGCTTTCTAACGTATTATTAAAATATGCATTTCAGTAACCGACCACTGGGTTTTAGTTTAATATATGGTAAAAATTGACTTACATGTAATTAAATAATTCAAATCAATACATAATTGAAATACCCACGTTTCTAATTTGAGTAAAAAACTTAAAATAAGTAGCAAAACTTAGCTTGGAACGCCGCGCGCCTTGCTAATTTTTTGCTCTTGCGCAGCACATTCACACACCACTTAATCAACACGAGAATTTAGCGTAATTTTTCTTTATTTTGGGTCAAGCAGTTCGTATAAAATTTAGTAAATTCTTATTATGTAACTATTCAAATAATATTTAAGACATACTATTTATTGTTATGTCTTAAAGAAAGGTTATTATCTTTAATTAAAGCAACCTAGTCAGACAAGTGGTCGGTTACCGGAGGTGGTCGCGAAACCGGCGCACTGACCCTACCTATCTAAAGCCCGTCACAGGTCACAGACGTAGCTTTATTATACGGGCTGAATTTTTAGTCACCGTCCAAATTTTGATATAAATAGATATTAATTTTTGGCGAAAATCATTGAATACGTGTTTTTTTTTCTTTTAGTACCTATCATCAATACAAAAATATTGAGATATCACTTCACAAAGTTATTATATACCACGCAGAGCGGATAATTCTTTCGAGAAAATGATTTAATATGAAAATTTTCGGTATCGTTTTTTTTTTTTCAAAAATGGAGTTAGTGATCATACCTAATGCCTAGAAAAAATTTGGACGGTGTGACTAAAAGTTCAGCCTGTATATTAATATAAGTACTTTGCTTTTGCTTTTTTTGCGTACCGTAGTTTTTGGTGCGTACTAGAAATATATATATTATAGCTGCGTCTGTGCTGGGGTTTATGAACTGGATGCCTACTAGATAGGTACCTATAGCAATAAATGTAAGTAGGTATATAACTGCTAAACCGGCATTTAACAATGCAATCTTCCTATCTATCGATATAATATTGATAAAATAAAAGTAGCTACAAAACATATAAATAACCACAAACATCAAAGTAATCTTCAACGCAAAAAAAAATTATGATATCAAAATTTACATTAATTTAAAATTAAATCTACGTAGTACTTACTTGTCACAAGTACCTGCTTCCTTGCATTAACAGTATCACAAAATATTTGTTACACAATAAAGGCACAATAATATCCTCATATAAAAGTGTTTAAAATTAAAATCACAGTCTAATTAGTCCTGATGTTATTTTCTCGTACTCTTCAATACCTAACGGCGCATACTTGCCGGTTTTCGGATCTAGGTAATATAGTGTATCTTTCACTAACGACGGGTCGTAGCCTTCCTTCTGCAAGTCCACTTTCCTCATTTTGAATGTTCCTGCGAACAAAATGGAAATATGAAAGATTGTCTCGGACGAGATAGATGAGACAGACGCACTTTGCTTGGGCCCAAGGTCAGTAGACTTTCTAGGGCACAGTCTCTTATTGCAAACAACAAGAACGTCAGTTACAAATAGTCTCGAAATGGTATAGTTTATGTGTATATAGAAATTGTATATCAGCCAACTTTGGGAGTTGCGTTTGCGTATCCAAATTAACCACGAAAAGCTGGCCAACTAATTTACAAAAAAATATGCTAAGCCTCTCATTTCGCTGGGCTGAATCACCGTGAAGTTAAGACCAAAGTCATCACCAGCAGTAGGCTTATAAATATGTGAACCTATCTTCTACTGTTGTTCGCAAATTTCTCAATGTATTTGGAACATATCAGCAGCACATATACAACATAATCTCAAACACATCAACACACCCTCACGCAGTCACGAAACACTACTACACGCATTGCCAGTTTGCCACACACATCCCCACATACATACCATCATTCTAACATACACACCCTCAATCTTACATACACACACGTACCTTTTATGTCGTTTCCAATACCACATAATATTCCTTCGTTGTTAATTTTAGTAAATATACTATGTAACCTGCAATATCTATGACTCTTTTGTAACGTCGGATCGGAACACAACTTATAAAGTTTTTGTATCACAGTGGCAGTAGAACCCTGACTCCTAAGTCACAGGTTTACCTAGTTTAGGAGTCAGGGTTTACCTTATCCGTATGGCCTTTACTTAAATAAGTTATGTATCCTAGTCTCAAAGGTTTTTGTATGAATAATTGTGAATCAAACGAGCTTACCTGTTAAGCGAAGTCTTGATTCTAATTTTATGAATGGCGATCTGAAATATAATTATTAACAGAGTAGTATTCCTAATACACACCGTCTAACATCGCGTTTTTTAGAGATAAAATATTGCAGATATTTTTTTTTTTTTTTTAAATAGTTATCCCCGTCGATGGCAACACATGAAATGTCACTTATTTTAGAGATCCTTTTAAGATAAGGAACAGGCTCTGTTTTTTGTACAGAGTAGTTCCGCATACTTACATTCACTAGGTTTTCCTGAAAGGATAAGTGAATTAGGTAGACTAATTATTGCAGCTTTGGGGCTGTTAGCTAGTGGCGGGTGGGTAATTATATTTCAGATCGCCATTCATAAAATTAGAATCAAGACTTCGCTTAACAGGTAAGCTCGTTTGATTCACAATTTTATTTCATGGCGATCTGAAATATAATTATTAACAGAGTAGATGTTTAGAGTTGTCTGCAATAATTCGGCTAGTTAGTGAATTATCTAATTATAAATATTCTGGTTTATTGAATAGGTAATTTTATTTCCCCGATTAGCCTTATAAGGTTAGGTTATTAAGGGATAATAAGCTATTGTTAATCAGCATAAAAGCATAATCAACAGCAAGTAACCCCACATTGTGTCTCTCTCGATTGATGCCAGCTCTAAGTTGAGGTGCTCTATGTGTTGTCCTGTGAAGGGAAGAATGAATCACTCACTTTATTATTCTTTTTTTTTTTTTTTTTTTTTTTTTTTTTTTTTAGGTTTATTCTGTATTTGTTTTAGATAAGCCCATAAATTCCATAATGATGTTGTGTATTTATGGTTAATTCCTGCAATTTGTGGGCCGCGTCACGTGGTGTTTCCAGGTGGTCACCCATCCGAGTACTGATCACGCCCGGTGTTGCTTAACTTCGGTGATCTGACGATAACCGGTGTATTCAACGAAGTATGAGCGTTGGCTCATTGGTTAGAATTCAAACCCTTGTATCTTTACCGATAATGGGGCAAAAAGCCCCATAGCTCTACATAGGAGGCCCTCCCATATGGGAGTACCTATCACAGAATCTATTTATTTGTTTGGTATATAAAATGCTACCATTGTTAAGCAAAATGATTCGTTTTGTTTATAGTAACCGAGCATTAGTCACTAGGATAGCATCTATCAGAATCGGTAGGGATTCTTATGTATTTGACGCCTCTACGCCATTGCGGCAATGTTCCTTAATCAATCCCCCCACATGGTCTATGCACGGGTAATTGTGTAACTATTTCATCTTCTTTCAGATTCAGCGACCTGGTAGGGAGGTTTTACAGCTTTAGCTTACGAGTTTGGTTATTGATGTTATTTTGGAAAATAGTGTGTCAAGCACGGAATGAGCTTTATGCTTGGTCAATTTTAAGTTTTTTACAAGCACCGTTTAATAGGTTAATTTGGCAAAGATTCGCTTTGTGGCCTCACACAGGTCTCTTACTTTTTTTTTAATGTTTGTTACCATTTTGGCTGTGTGTCCGGAATAAAATATTTTTCTTTCATAATTTACATAGAGTGAAAGTGTTCAAAACTATAATTGACATGTGTAGAGCTAATCGAAAACAGTAGGTTCATTTTAGAAGCATAAAATTATGAAACTTCTTTCTCTGACCTCATACTATATCCAAGATTAAGTTATGGAATGAGTTATATAGTTAAAGTATGGAGTTGCATAGTTAGCTATAGTGTGCACTTAGTTAGCAGGTAGTTTTAGTGTGCAATAATTTGTAGTTAATTCATTCATGTTCTCTACATTGATTATTTGGTACTTGACCTTGTTCATGTTCTAATCACAATCCATCAATACTTTATCTTCACATCACAATGCGCCCCTCCCCCCCCCCCCTCTTTGTTTCTTTGACAATTTTATTTTAGTGATGTAATTATCACTGAAATCTACTATTAAGTATTCAGGCTAGTAGTTGGAATGGTTGAATGTTTAATTAGGTATTTGATTTTATAACCTTTGGGTTAGGTCACCCATCTCTGCCTGGCCCTTTGGGAAATACGGGCCTGATGTTATGTAATGCGACTAAGTTCGCTAATGCTTTAACTTTTGCTTTTACATAGGTATTTGAAGTCATGTGGTTCATGTAAAAAAGACTTAGCAGTAGAACCTAGCAATTCACATAAGTTTGTCGGGTGTTAGATAGCCATCGCCGTCCCGAGCATTTAGGTACATTATGGTAGTATCTTTAGGTATTATGATTTATGGCAGTCTTGGTATTTGTCAAGTAAGTAATCAGGGTAGGTTGATAGGAAATATTGTTTCGGTAAGTGTCATTCACTAATGGTAATTTAGTCAATACAGTTAAAGTATGCAAGGAAGTTATCTGACAATGTATGTAATGAACCCTTTATTGGTTATCCAGTGATGGGAAAGTTCTTGCAGGTAAGAGTGATAGGGGAAATCTTACATCTATCTATTTTGGTATGTTGGACCTATAGGATGAGATCTTACATCAATCTATTTTGGTATGTTGGACAACAATGATTGAATAGTGTACAAATTGTCAGTATTAAGTACTGGAGTTAGTACTGGGAATATTTGTCATTTTTTGCCAATCAAGTGGTGGAATTCTCACTATCCTAGGGGGCTTAGTAATAGTTTTAAGTTCTGGGTGAAACTGAATTTTCTATTTTGTTTGAGTTGTTGTCTTGGAGTGTAGATATAAGCCGGGTTGTTTTTAAGGTCTACCACAACTATTAATTTTGTTTTCAGTATTGAGTGATTCCTGTTATTGTAGTTAGTTGTTTTAATTTTTTATTTACTATGACATGTTGGATGTTTGAATTTATTTTTGTTTACTATGACAGATCAGCTCATGTTGTACTAGTTTTACGTTTTTCAATAGAACTGGTAAGTTTTCTTTATTATCATAAGAGTGAGTTTCTTGTGGTTTTAATATTTATTGGTTAATTGTTATTGATTTTGGCTATAAAGTTTTATGCTTGAGTTTGTTAAATGTATCTCTTTGTTTATCAAATAGAGTAAGTAGAAATTCATGTCAGTTAGAGATGATATTACTTTTGTTCTGGTTTTATTTTGGTGGAAGTGAACATTGACATTGTCAGGTATTTTGTTTCTTCGGCCAGGTCAGTCAACAGTTTGTTTTGTGCTTATGTTCTTCATAAGCATAGGATCAGTCACTGCTTTTCCTATGATAGAGATAACCAGTGCAATTTGTTTCTGGAATATGTCAATCCCTTGTTCCCTCTGTTTAGGGGAATCTGGGAGTAAGGCATATGCCTTATGGGTAAATATAAGCATGGAATGGTACTTTGTAGGGGTTTGGTCCATGAGTAATTTGTCATCAGCAATTGTATCATATTAACATAGTATCTTGTACTAGTATTTGAGTGTATGAGTGTAAAATTACACAATTTTGCATTGTTTTTAATTTATGAAATAAATATCATTTATTAATTTGTATCAGGATAACAAAGTCACCTAGTGCTTAGGTAAATCACTGAGTATCTTGTACACGGTGACTTCTTTTGATTAGGTATATTTGTTTGTTAAAACAGCAACTCAGTGGTGTAGCCATGAATATAAGTATAATGGCGTTTTAATGGGCTGCAGCTGGTGTTTATATCCGTAGCGGGCATGTGTAACATTAGCTGGTAAGAGGTAATCAGTCAAGACAAGGTGTGCTTTGATAATATTATCATCCTTGATGTGACGCTAGATCATGCATGGTCCTGGTTTAAATGCTATGAGCATCTCGTGCTAAGCATGTGCCGACCATGTCAAATATGTGCCAGCTGGCAACGTAGAATCAATGTTGTTAAGAGTATCCCGTACTCGCTGATAACAATCCAGTTGGCGGGGTAGAATCTCTCGCTATAGGGAGTATAATGCTTTTGTAAGTTTATATATAACGCACAGACGATGTGCAGGGTTAAGTAAGGCTGAGCATGTACCCAGTATGTCAAATATGTACCAGCTAGCAACATAAAAACAATGTTGTTAAGAGTATCCCGTACTCGCTGATAACAATCCAGATAGTGGGGGGAATCCCACTATAGGGAGTATAATGCTTTTGCAAGTTTATATATAACACACAGACGTTGTGCAAGGTTAGGTAAGGCTGTCTCGCAGCCAACTTATATAGAACCAACTTTTTACGATATCTTAGCCAAGATCATAGAAATGGGACTTACCTCTTACGACGAGTACATACCAGCATTAGCTATGTAGGTTTACATCGCTCAGTGCATCTCGTGCCGCGTTGGTAGTTTCTCATCCAGCTAGTAACGTGGAATTGACGTTGCTGAAGACATCTCGTGTCGACTGGAGGGGTAATGGTGGCAAGGGCATACCAGCTAGCTATGTACAGCTACAAGCTAGGGGCATCTCGTGCCTCTCTGGCAGCTTCTCATCCAGCTAGTAACGTGGAGGTAACGTTGCTGAGGACATCTCGTGTCGACTGGAGAGATAATGCTTTAACAAGTTTGCAGCACACATGCAATAAGCAGTGTTACTGTCCACCATAGTGCTCATATTATGTAAAACACTGTCAGTATCACGTACAAGGTGGTCAGTTGAAGCCAGGCACTCTCACGCATTAAGGTTGTGGGAGGCCTCAGAATCTAAGTACTTCCAATGTTGGTCAGGACTTAAAGTGCTTCGTGTCGTTGATGAGCGCCGCGGCCGTCTCAGATTTCCACTAACGATGGACTTAGTACGTCTCAAATTTCCCGTAATGGTGCACTTTAAACACTTTCTATCACATAGCATAGTTATTTAGCAGTAGTACGTTAGTAAAGAGTATCATAAACTTATTTTAAATTAATATTTTGACGAGAGAGAATTTTTCTTGCGATGTCAGAATGCGCGCGAAAAGAAAAGTGACATTTCATGTGTTGCCATCGACGGGGATAACTATTTAAAAAAAAAAAAAAAATATCTGCAATATTTTATCTCTAAAAAACGCGATGTTAGACGGTGTGTATTAGGAATACTACTCTGTTAATAATTATATTTCAGATCGCCATGAAATAAAATAGTAGATTATGCACCCAGGGGCTAAAGTTGTGTCTTATGTCACGGGCGTCATATTGAATCTCGAGCGCAATGAAGGATTCGGGATTTAACTCCCGAACGCAGCGAGGGAGTTATGAGGTTAACTCACGAGCGAAGCGAGGGAGTTAATACAAGAATCCTGAATGCAGCGAGGGATTCAAGCTAGCCCAAAGCAAAGACACCTTTAGCCCAGAGGAGGATACTCTACTTTTTACACCTACTGTGAGAAAATAATAGCCATAGTACGAAAAACAAAGTATTTATCAAATAAACAAACAGTAAGAATAACATATTGGTTATTTTTTCATATTCGTTAGTTATATGCAATTACATATTAATTGAAGTTAATGGTAACATTTGAGACATTAGTCCAGTTGTGCAAAGATAAAGTTAAGTTTTTATTTGGTACGTTTATAGATGTTGATTTGGAATTTATTTGAGTATTGCTCGTCAATGCTTCAGAATCTTGTATTTGAAAAAAAAAAATTTTTTAATAACTTTTTCTTTTTAAAATCGAGAATAACATCCACGCGTAGTAAGGGTATCGAGAATAGCTTTCCTCTTTCTGGCACCAAAGGGTGTTTGTTAATACTATACTGTCAATTTTGCTGAGCATGTGAGATTCCAAATTCAAATCACATTATTGACCAGCGGGTCATAATGAAATCCAGTACAACATTATTGACCGGCTGTGCCCCCGGCCACTAATGACTCACTTTAGGTTAAGGTTGCTTGACATTATAATTTGACATTTTCGAGCAGGTGGTGTGAAAAGATTTTTATTTAAATTTTATTTATTTAAGTGTGTGTCGGAGCTTGCACAATGAAGGGTTCCGTAGTTGGAATGAATATTTATTTCAAGGACAAAGTTAACATTGTAGTTGAAAAACATGTTCTCATGTGTTGTAATGGCTCCAAAGGTCTATAATAAATTACCAAAATGTATAAGGAGTGAAGATAATGTTCGCAAATTCAAAAGTAAATTGCATTCATTTCTAATAGATAAGACGTATTACTACTCTATCGAAGAATTTTTTAATGATAAAATATGACATTGCCATCAGCCCTTTATTATAATTTATATTTTTTATTTATTTAATTGACATTATTTATAATATTATACAATTTGACATTAATAGCCTTTTATATTATTTACTGTTGACATGCATGAAAAATAAATTATAATTGATTCATTAATGATTAATAATACTTTCAATTTTCATTATTTACTTGAACCTGACTTTGTATTGTATAGATCCAGATTTATTAGTAAAAAAACAATATTTGTACACCAATTTAATTGGTAGGACATAGAGATCAACTAAGATGTATGAATAAGACCTTTATTTCAGTACCTGTGTTCACAAATAAAGATGATTTGATTTGTTTTTTTATTTTTTCCCATAAATTTCAACTGCAAATGTAAATTTGTACGCACAATATTTAGGAGATTTACCATGTTTTTTCTTGTAGGTTTTCCTGTAATTTATAAGAATAGAACTATTTTCCGTAATTTTTTCAAAATTTTAGTCTCAGTAGTTTCGGAGATAAGGGGGGGAAGGTCAATTTTTATCTATTTCTTAAATATCTTTAAAAGTATTTGTATTAAAATTATTAAAAAAAAAAAAACATTCAAAATAAATATTCATTTATTTTTGTTACATGTCCGTGTTTGGGTCACAAAAATTTAAATGTGTACCAATAGATTCGGAGCAAATTGGCTGGGACAGACAGACACACGAGTGATCCTATAAGGGTCCCGTTTTTTCCTTTTGAGGTACGGAACCCTAAAAACAGCAGTAAGCCGTGCAAGTATTCCATATAGCCCTCGCTATATGGAGGCTTATATTGGACGATGATGAATATCAATGCCGGGAGAGAGCTAGCTCGAAAGGAATAATATATACCTAGCAGGGTTTAGTTAGGCCAAATTGTAAAATTTATCAAATAAATCCAAAGTTTACCACGTGTTAAAGTTTACAAGTGATAATTGACAAAAATAAGGTAATAGGAATATCGAATGCTCTCCGCATTCGATATTCTTGACAAAATGGGCAATACCTACCAGTTAAAATCGTAGGATCCACTCTAAAACTATAGTCTTTTTTTAAATCCATAATAATGGCGTTAATCTAAAAAATAGTAGCCCACTGGTATCACGAACAGCGTCCAAGCTACCAGCGGTCAGGGCTCCAGAGAGAGGAACCTCCTAACATGCGAGCCGTGTCCAGGACTACCACTTTCTGAATCAAGCCGGCTGGCCAACGAGAGCCTACTTAGGTGTTGGTCGAGGCTCTTGGCAATGAAGCCATTGGCTGATACGACTATCGGCACAATGATCGCCGAGTCCACATCCCACATGTCGGCAAGCTCGCGAGCCTAGTCAAGATACTTAATTTGTTTATCTTTCTCGACTTTCACGAGGTTCCCGTCATGCGGGATTGTCAATAATCATTGCGCGTTAATCTAATCTGTATTGATTGAAATATTTTTCTTATAATTATTTAAATTTATTAAGACGATAAACTTACCAGTCATGTCGACGCTAGTCATGATCCTGATGAATACGGGTCTGGCATACTTGGGCAGGTCTTTGGCAATGTCTTTCGCCAGCTTGTCCAAGTCCAGTGTTCCTTGTGGATCTACAATGCCGCACATGCCCGCTCGGCCGTCAGTGTTGGGTATCTGTAGGAAAAACATAATCAGATTATGGAACTGGCTCTGATAAATCCTCATAACTTACACGGACAAAAGGAAAGAATTTAACTCGTAGTTATTTGACTTAGAGAAGCTTGGGCAGGTGACTCAATAACCAAACTAGACAGTGAACTGCAGTATTTAGACATAAAAAACATGATTCTAGCACATTTTCAAGTTCGTAAAGCAGGCTTAGGGTTCAAATTGGATCCTCTAGCACTAATGATGTTGCTGCCGGACACTTGCTGGCAAATTGAGTAAATGTCCATGCCTAGACTAGACGCCTCATTTAACGATGAAAAGTCAATTTCAGATTGCATTCAATTCAAGATGTAAAGCACTCCACTCCCCACAAAACTAATTTGCAGAAAAAATCCTACCGGTGTACTATCAATTTTTGAGGGCTGGTTCGAGGTGGCGCGAGAAAACAGTAATAACCTAGAAGGACTTGGGGGACGCCTTTGACGGATAGTGAGACAATAACACCTAGAGAAAAAAAACTTAATTCACCTCAACACCATAAACTACAGCGTCCCTTTGGTCAGCGACCCTGGAGATGGAAGACTCCACCTCAGTAGTGGAGACGTTCTCCCCGCGCCATCTGAACGTGTCACCTGTTCTGTCCATGAAGTACAGATAGCCGAGCTCGTCTGCCGTCAAGATGTCACCTGCAACAATATTGATATCATTATTTGGGTCTTGGGATGTTCTGATTCTGGTGATTCTTCAAAAAACGCCGCTTAAGCCACTATCAAGAATTCAAGTTGAATTTAATCAGTCGATAATGAATTCTTGAAATGGACCGATAGTATACGTTGTACGTTTTTACTTCGTGGAAGAACACTTACCGGCCAATGACATTGTGGATGAATCTAGTAAACTAGATTAGTACTACAAAAGATTTTTTGGAGATTTTTAATAGACGGATCTTCGGTTCTAAAGAGATTGTGTTTTAACCGCGTTTAAACAATCACGACACTTGAGCTTTGTGATCAGATCACAATGATGATTAAGTAGGTAAACTGTTGCTACTTGTAGGTACCTACTGCCAAAGTACCAACCCAGCAAATAGTTAGGCGAATACTGACCTGAAATAAACGCCGAGTCCCCGAAAGTGAACACATCTCTTACAATCTTCTTGTCAGATGCAACCTTGTCCACATAACCCAGGAACGCTCTTGATGGGTTGTCCGGTTGAATTTTACCTATGAACACTCCCGGCTCGTTGGGTTGCGCCAACTGCAAGTGGGAAAACATTGTTTAGTTGAAGTTTTCTCTCAACTCAACCTTCAGGCGATGAAGAATTTAGCTGATGACCCTCATTAGGCGTGATGGGTATATGGTATATCTAAACCAGGGACCGAAAACCTTTATAAATTACGGTAAAGGTATCGAAGAATGTAGGTTACTTCTACGTCTAAGGTTACCGCTATCTGGGTAACCAAGAACGAGAAACATGTAACCTCATGTAGGTTACCATTTTAATACCGGCTACACACACAGGTGATACGAGTACGCGCCCTTTAACTAATGCCGACGGCACATGTAGATATATGTGATATTTATTTCAGTAACCGGTATTAATACTTACTTGTTGTATTCAATTTAAGGTAAACTTTCAAAATGCCTGTAAAAAATATAAACGTTAAAACCGAAAAAATCCCCGTATTCATACCGGTTTCAGTCCCCGATCTAAACATAATAAAACAAAAAAAAAAAACAATACATACATTTAAAAAATATTTATTTATGTTTTATTCTGTTTAGATAAAGATACCCACCTGTCTTAAATTTTTCGCTAGGTACTCGTAATTTAGATAATATAGAGGTTTGGATCATAGATATACGACTTACTTGACATAATCCTTTATTGTTTCTAATAGGCTCTCCAGTTTCAGGGTCTACTTTGAGGATGGCGATGGGATATACTGCTGGTATTATTCTGGACACGAAACCGATAGCTCCCTGTTTGTTGTTGATGTTGACTGAAACGAAGACAAATCATTATTGAGAAAAGTTTACAAAAAAACTAGGTACCTATACCTATTTTTTTTTGTAATTTATTGTCCAAAGTATCTTTCATGTTACCTATATTTGCGTTTCCTTCTGTAGCACCATAGAATTCGACCACCTTCTTTATATTGAATCGTTTGACGAAATCGGGCCAAATCTGAAACCAAACACACAATAAAGAAATCTGAAATCGACGACCAGCACTGAAAAACTTCCTTCTATTACGATATATGATGGCAAGAGGTATTTTTGCCCAGCAGTGTAGACTTACTGGTTACTGGTCAGTTTAGTCACTTCAGAGATTTCATTTAAAAAAATCAATCTTACCACTGGCCTCATTCCGTTGCCGTAGACTGTTCTCACTTTGTGTTGCCTATCAGATGCAGACGGTGGTGTGGTGAGCACGTAGCGACACATTTCACCTATGTAGTGGGCAGCCTGGGGAATGTAATTAAATTAATTAGTTAAAATAAATTATAACTAATTATCGAGGTGCAAATCTTGCAGCGGCTTTTGGAATGCATACACGAGCTACAAGTTTTCAAAATCTTGATTGGCTGTTTCGAATAGCTAATTATAATGGGACGACAGTGCATTTGAAATTCAGCACACAACAGCAAAGACATAAATTGACAGCTTAAAGGCTTAAATTGACTGCTCTTTGCTTCAAGTTAGGTCATGTTTGTCCAATTCTTTCGTAGAATAGACCATTTTGGGATTCTAAAGTTACGTGTTGTTTATTTACGAATACGAATGTCATCACAGCCATCGACCGTGGCAAGCAAACTGACTGCGAGGCAATATTTATTAAATTCTGTCGAAATACTGGTCAGTAAAGGCTGTTAAAAACACATAAACAATAGGTATACCCCTGTATATAAAGCTTACCTAAACTAAAATCAAACATCATTATATTACACGCTTTCACTTTAACTACAAAGCAATTCATTTTTAACGACCGTCCAGCGCTTGCGCATAAAGTTTTGATTTCTCTGCATCTCAGCCAGGTTGTAATGTGGCACATTAGTGCAATGTAATAAGTTCCTACTTTCACCGAGCTTTCGCTTACCGTGGCATTGTACTTGATGCAGTCGGGGAAGTATTTGGATGCTGAGAACTTAGTCCTGAGAGCTACTGTGCAGCCGAAGATGAAGGACTGGCCCATCGTGATGCAGCCGCCAGCGGAATGGTACAGAGGCATGGGACAGTAGATGATGTCATTCGTTCGTAAACTGCCGAGGTAGTGAACGCCTGATGCCATGAACACCATTCTGGAAATTATAAAAAAAATATAAAATACTAGCGACCCGCTCCTGCTCCGCACGGTTTTTACGACTTGATAAAACATCGAGATTTATTAGGTAAACGTAAGTATTATCCTTCCGGAATAAATTTTCTAAACTATAGTGAAAACCTCATCAAAATCTGTTGCGTGGCTTAGAAGAACAACGCGGATAAGTAGGATACAGCATAAAACGCGAAAAGCGACTTTGTTTTATACTATGTATAGATGATAGATTTTGTCCTTGATATATGGATAAATTTATTGATTTGAGGCTCAATCTTAACTGCGCGTAGTGTTACAACATTAATATTCATAATGATTTAAGTAACTTCTTCGGTAGGTAGGTACTACCTAAACCGTTACATGTTGTAAAATAGAGTTGACCTCGTCAGTGTCTACTAATTTAGTTGGTAATCTTAACAAATATACCACACGATCCAATTTACATAACCAATTAACGTATCTCAAAGAATCTAAGGTGACAAAGGAGGATCCACAAGACTTACCTTGACGACGAAATAACAGCTGCTTTCGGCAATCCAGTAGTTCCAGAGGTGTAGATGTACAGCAGCTTTCCATTGAAACCTTCACCGTCTGACTGTGACCAGGGAGCTGGGTTGGTGCTCTCCACCATTGAAGTGAAGTCATCTTCAGATGTCACTGGCTTCACGGCGTTGGGAGAAGTGTTGAGGGGGCGACGGATAAATTTGAATAACTTGATGGACGGATTTAGTTCTCTTGAAATGTCCTGGAATGCTGAAATGGAGAAATGTTTTGTTAAGGACGTTTTAAATTTATTTGAGGTACGTTAAACAATATTATTGAAAGACTTTTCCTCAAGTCGTAAGTGAAGATAGATAGATAAATCGTTTATTTAGTGCACACAAAAGGCAGCAAGACAGCTTTTTAATGTTAATCTAATTTATGTCCTAATTTAGAGTCAGCTTTGTTCCATCCGCATCATTAAGTAATAATAGTAGTATTTATTAATGAATAATTTATATGACCCCACTAAATCAAAATTGAAAAAAAAAACTTAACCAGTTTTATCACTTACACAAATATTAGTAAAAATTTAAGATAGACGTTATTATAGAATATTATAGATTGTGTTGGGGCAAACTGTTTTAGGGAGGAGACCGCGAATCGATCCAAGCAGTTTATGACGCCCTCGGGCTATTTGCAGCAACGACATTCACGGAATGGCTGGTAATGAATGGAAGAAAGAGACTGAGGATCGAGCTGGATCCTCAGTCTGCAGTGGCATCCAATTGGAGAGAATCTGTAGAATCTGCATGGTCCTCACATGATCTGACCAAGCCAATGTCTGGTCTTTAAAAGAAACTGTGACCTCTTGAGTTTATTTCGGTGTTTATTATGAATATGAAGATAGACCAACCAGTTTGGAACTCGTCGCTGTAGATGACCACATCACACTTGGCGATGTTGATAGAATGGAGCAACGTGTTGCCAGTCTGGTTGGTGTTGATGAGCGGGCACACGGCGCCAATCCTCGTGGCTCCCAGCCAGATGGAGGGCATCTCTGGACAGTTGCATATCATCACAGCAACCGTGTCTCCACGCTTGATGCCTTTAGATTTAAGGACTGCTGAAGTTCGTAAGCTGTATTCTTCCACCTGAAAAATATAGGTGGTGAAAAAGTTTTTGAGACTGTAAGTAAATGGGTCATTATCCCCAAGTCTTCGAGCTGCAGATGAAATGGCAGTTTCTCCAGCTGAATCAATTTGGTTTAATCCACATATAAATAAGGAACTTATAATATGGTCGATAACTTTTCATTAAATCTGGTGTTATTGTTGCGCTTGAAAATATTACAGCTGATCCAAAAAATTCTATAAATACGAAAAAGTCATGGCCTCTTTTCGACAAACCTCAATAAATATAAATGGCGTGTGAAACTTCAGGTAAGTAACCTGATTGCTCCCATTCTGATTGAGATCAAATAAAAGTGATAATTGCGTTTTTTTAAAGGCAGCAGTAGTGCTTTCCGGCGGAAGCTGTTAAAATGTCAAACGACGGAAATTGATGTAAAAATAAATAAAACAGTGTGTTCTCAATCACGCCATGCAAGCGGCAGTGCGGCAGTGTTTTTGGATCACATACAATTATACGTGTTTATTTATTTCTTATTCGATCGAGTGTCGAGATGACTACAGAACATTCTGCATTCCAGAAAGTTCGTTATACCTAGCTGTTGAATCTCAAAAAATCTTTTCTGTTCAAAAATCCTATCAAATGTATAATATTTGCATAACAAGAAGATACCAAGATGGTAAGTATGCAATATAAAAAAGTTAGGCTCGTGACTAAAAACAGGCTTGCGATAACCTACCTATAAAAAAAAAAAACATTTTTTTGAATACATAATAAAATTCCAATTCACTCAATCGAGCAGGTAAGTGTTAATCATATTGCTAATGAATTTCCACATTATTTCATAAAATTGTTACATTTAAACATTGTACAATGTACTCTGTAACTTCCAGAAAGTTACCCAGAGGAAATTATAGGACTGCATAGGTACTTATGGGATAAAATTTCCAAGTAATTTATAGGTACCTACGCGTAGAACGATTATAGTAGGTACCGATCTATTATGTAACCGCTAAATCGAACACAGATCACAAAGTAGGTATTCAACATTGTAGTCAACATTACATTACATAGTTTTTCACGTAGGTAACCGTTTGTCACAGCACGACGACGCTAGCGAGGGTTACAACATAATAACATAACACACATGTTATGGGTAAACTTCCTGCAGAATGTTATGTAGTTTCGTAATGGTTGACATCTTTACAAGTCAGCAACGAAAGTCGATTTTAACAGATGAGTTTTTACCCGACTGCCCCAGATGAAGGGTAATGTTTTTCGAGTATGTATGTCTATTTCTTTGGAACGCTCTGTTAGCCTAAAAGGCTTGATGGATTTTAACATATGACGAGTCGTTAGATTCTTCTTAAATGTGAGAGTGACATAGACAGTATAATATTTCTATACTGCATCTGCTAATCCAAAAAAAGGGAGGAGAAGGGGGAGGTCGGGTCGACGGCTCGTTGTGTTTCACGCGCGCCTCAAAGAGATGTCAGCACAACTGAAGGGGACTTAGGACATAGGACCGATGCCTGCCGGGGTTGCAGGAAAGTCCGAAAGGGATACCGTGGCCCCTAACAACGTACAGGCAACTGAAGGAACACGGGTGGGTTTTAGTCAGTAAGAGTCTGACACGCCCTTCCCGCTCCGCTCAGAGCAGGAGAAATTACTTATTTGATAATTTTCCACCCAAAAAAAAGGGTTGTTAAAAAAATAAATTACAACAATATTGGTATCAAATAAAAGCTGGTAATGAGTCAATTCCAAAACCCGACTGCAAAAACACATAACTGAAAAGATAAAAACAACCAGTAATATCTACTTAATGAACATAGTTTTTTATAAGCATATCGCAGGCGGGGACAAACAAAAGTTACACCACCATTTCAGGTCATTGGCCTGCAATACCTTACAATAAACAAAGTGCAATAGATAATAACATTAATAACTTTTGTTTTTTCTCTTTTCAGTTAGGTACCTATGTGTTTTTTAAATCCATACTCAATACTTATAATAAATGCGAAAGTAAATCTGTCCGTCTGTCTGCTACCTATCCAGTATCCACTACGTCTTAAGGGCTGAACGGATTTCGATGAAAGGCACACAGGTAGACCTGGGTTAGGATGTAGGATTAGGTGGGTAGGTACTTTTTTATTCCGGTAGTACGTTCCCGCGGGATTATTTCCGGCCTCCACGAAGGCCCCGGGAAAAAGCTAGTACAAAAATAATAATTGACCACAATACAGGGTCAAACTAAATTGGCATGTCAAACTAAATTAGCTAGTCAAACTAAATTAGCTAGTCAAACTAATTTAGATAGTCAAACTAATTTCGCGAGTCAAACTAATTTAGCTAATCAAACTAATTTAGCTGGCCAAACTAATTTAGCTAGCCAAACTAATTTAGTTTATTATTAGATGAAAATAATACGCAAAAGTAACAGTATGGATTAAATCATCGACTTTCATTGCTGACCGCACAATGCTATTCATAGCATAAAATTACGAAGTACTTCATTTACTATATATTGTAATAGCGAATCAATTTTCACGCTTTCCCCTTGATCTAGGCCAAATGTTTTTTGATAATCGAATAGCTCATGGGTTCATGACCTAAAGGGGTGCATTAAAGAATAAAGAATTATAAATCTCGACTAACTAAAAAATTATGCAACAGCGCGAAATTTCGCGGTTATTCTGGTTTACCTACAATATTAAAGAAAAGTAGTAATAAGTAAGTAAGGAATAGGACAATCCTATCTTTTCAGGAAATTCCTGAAGAGAAAGATTAATTTAATTTTGTTATTTACCTGTTGGAACGTCCATGTTTCATCTTCGAATAAGAAGCAGGCCTTGTTAGGGTGTTTGATCACCAGCTGATGGAAGATGTCAGGAATGGACCAGTTTTTCTTCGTGAAATTCTTCGTAAGCCTCAGGATTTTGATGTAGCAATATAGGGCACTGTAAAGGATAATTGAACGGTTCATGAAGATGACCAAAATGTTGTTTAGGTATCTCGTTCCGAGTACGTAACGCCTGGAGCCGAAATAAAAATAATGAAATACAAATTATTGTAGTCGATACCTCACAGGAATCCACGTAGAGGGAAGGATTCGTCCAGAGTTGGCAGACGTACGATAATTATCGTACGCAAAAGTACGATAATTTGCAACCCTCTTCCGACGTGTGAGAAAAAACATACATACATACATAAACTCACGCCTTCTTCCCATGGGGGTAGGCAGAAACTACAGAACGCCACCTGCTACGATCCTTACATACCTACTCCTTTTGCCTCGTTTACGTTCATAGGTACATCTTGTCATACACGCACGCCGAGGAAAAAAATTGTGACGAAAACCCGAATAAGAAACAAACTTGCTAAAAAAACTGTTAAACTGCTACTTTACTATCAGCACAATGCTTAAAAACTTAATATTTATGGTTTCAACACAATTGAAAAAAAAAACATTTTAGTTTCTTTCACATTTCACTATTTCCTATCCTATTTCTAGTTTTGCGAACTAGCTACGCGTTCCGCGCGGCTCTGGCAGTTGTTGTACTATCATTTTTCATTGCGTACGATAATTTTCGAATATTGATACGATAATTCATTAGATCGTCTGGCAACCCTGGATTCGTCGTATTGACTTGCAGTTTGAATTAAACTGGTACTGTCACATCTTTTCTCCATGTTCATCAAAATGGTTTATATAGGTACTCTGACTAATTTTAACCTTAACCTGAGTGTCAATGCCAAGTGCCAACAATCATAAATAACATACCATACAAACATTTAACTACAGTCGACAACAAAAAACATTTTCACCTCAGCACCTCAAACAAGCAGGTTTTGCTGTCAAAAAACAGTGAGCAAAATTCGATTTTGCTGCGAGCGTGAGACAAAGTAACTTTTTAATTATTTTTTTTAAATGCCGTGAACAGTGTTGGGTCTACTCACAAAATTCTAAAGATTTGAACTTCAATTAGTTTTGTCACTTTCACTTCGATACGAAAAAAGCGAGAGATAGAAACAAGTCGATTCGAAGTTCGATTTCAAAATTCTATCTAGTAGACCCAAAAATGAAACAAACAATAAAACGTTCGGATTCACATATAACCTTAAAATTGAAAATCATCTGTTAAGGTTATAATTAAATTCTGTTTTTTTTTTTTGGAAAGAAGTTCTTTAGGCGGCTTGCGGTAAGAGTGCACTGGCAGAAATCATCACGGGAAAAGGCGCTTGCGACTGTCTTCTTCTAATTCAAAGAGAAAGAAAGACGGAGTGAGATAGTAAGTGTGAATTTGGTCGAAATGAAAAACCCAGATGGCGGTTGCGAAAATTTTAACATTTTTCGTCATGGGTGTCGTTTTCATAGTTTTCGAGGGTGCTAAAGTCGATAGTGAGGTCAAAATATAAATCCAAGATGGTGGCTGCAAAATACGAGGTGATGAAGATTATGTAAAAAAAAAAACCTTGTCCGATCCGAAAATCTGGGGAAAATGGGTATATGGTACTGCAGTAACATTACAAAACAGTATTTTTTTGATTAATATTGATAGTAAAAAAGTTATTGGTATTTAAAATTCATATTTTTAGTTCCAAAATTACCCCAAATCCATAAAAAAATTGCAAAACTAAAATTCGGTCAAATTCACCATTGAAAAAAAATGTAGGGATTATTTTTTCTTTTTTCCTGAAAATTTCCACATAAATATGCTAACAGTACGATACCTAACAACACCCTCACGGATCGGAAAGGTTTTTTTTTTACATGTTGTATGTTCTCGCTGCTGAGGTGAAAAGTTGTATGTGTTACACGAGAGCAAAGTTATTTGCATCTCGTGTCTTTGAATCCCTCGCAGCGCTCAGGATTCTAACCTAGAATCACTCGCTACGCTCGTGATTCAATTATAGAATCCTTCGCTTACTCGGGATTCAAAATCAACACTCGCAGCAAAAAACAACTTTGCTCTCTTGTTGCACAAATAACTATTTTTTATGACCAATAAACACTTACGAGAAATCTCTGGGAGCAGTTCTGATGGCGACGTAGATCCATCTCCAGTAGAAGGCTATGAGGTACACCACACACAGGATAGCGAGCACCAGTAGGCTGGCCTTCCAGTCCTGGAACACCCAGGTGACCGCACACGCGCCGACCAGCACGCCCACCGCAAACGTCCCCATAACCACCTTACTCCAAGATATGTTAGAAGTCGCTTGATCGTTTTTACTTCTTCCTTTTTCCAAATCAGCGTCCCCGTTTTTCAACTGAAAAAAAAAAAAAAAAACTATTGAACGACGTGCCTACTCGACCGATAGCAACCGTCTCACTGATGTTTTATCGGATAAACAAAATATTCATGACTGTACCATTGGCATTGATAAATATAAGATATGATTTTCAGGTTATCTGTGGATTATTTTAGTGGACTTTGCAATTGTTTCGGAGCTAGTTATTATTAAAATTATTTTTTAAGTCATTTTAATGGCGTTCCACGTGGCTGGCAGAGTCCAAAGATATATATTATGGATTTTATAGTTAGGTGTTAATGGTAATTGTGTGCAAATCAAACATCAATGATTGATCCTCTTTTATATGCCTTTTACATGCTGTGGGATAATTAAACGCAGCTAATAAGACTGTTTAATGGCAAAACTATTTGAGAATGGGATTTTTTCATTAAGAGGGAACAGGGCCCGCGATTCTCCATACAGACGTATTCCCCGTTTTTCTTCCTGAATAATGCCTCTTGTGCTGTCATTTTTTTTAAATAAAATCAGGGTCTCTATAGGCATGTCCCTGTCATTTCCTTTTTTCAGCAATTAATAAGTAAGGAAACTATGACCCTCCAAAAATTACAAAAATGCCCCATTTTTACCGCCGTGATTAGAGGACTACCAGACTAATTCGGAAAAGTTTTTAGCATAAAAGAAAATAATATAAACCGAGACATACTCTTTCTTAAAATTTTAATGTAAAAAATTATTAAATCGGCTAAGTTTTCGAGGAGAAAAAAGGAGAATGCCAAACGTCGTTTTCGTCAAAATTTTTGTGATATAATCGGTCTGAGCTGCAGTTGTCCCTATCGCACTTTACGGGGTTTAACTCGGTTTTTCGGGCGCAGCGCGACGGCAATAGTTTCTTCAAATACCTAATTTTAAAATTCCTCGCAGCCCCTGTTCCCTCTTAATTTATAAGTAGATTACTAGCCATTGCCCGCGGCATCGGCAGCGTAGAAAACGAAAATTATCCCACGAGAACGTACTACCAGGATATAAAAGTATCCTATGTTATTATAACCCAGGTAACCTTTAACATTCTTTAATTTAGCGACAGCGGTAGATTGTTCAATTGGCAAAACGACCCCCATGAACTATCTAATCTGCGTTCGCGATTTAGTCTCCAAATATGTAAACGAATACCTATGAGTTTTTGGAAAAATAACCGTAACACCATCATATAAAATTGAGTTTACCTACGCTACAACTTCAAACATTTTTAAAAACTTTTCTAGTACTAGGCACTCTGAAATTAACTTAATTTACACTAATTTAAAGTTGATATTTGTTTAAATAGAAATAACAACAAATTGGAAACATGAATTTGAATTAACCTCTATATTGATCGAAAACTTTCAAAAACTGATATTAATAATGGCATGATTTCTGCCGGTTTGCTCAACGACGAAGCCTTGAAACTCCAAAAAAAAGTTAACGTCAACTGAAAACCCAGCCAAGCAATTTATATTCAACATACAACGGTTAGGTACTTACATACAATAAATATTTATAACAAAGAATTCGATTAAAACAAACAACCTAAAACCACTTAGCAGGCAGGTAGGTATAAGGTCTAGGTCACGTTTTCCCGTTTTTCTCATTACACGATTTTAACAATGTTGTTCAGTTCGATCCTTTAACCACAGTATAAATAAGTAACAGTATTACGTCTTAGTAGTAGTACAAGATAGCTATTATATTTATGTTTTTTTAAATGTGTGTAACCATTTTGTGTCAAATTAGATGATAATGTAATTCAACTTTTTTCGCTGACCGTAAATATTCATGAACTGTTTTTATGACAATGACATGACATGTCATTTATATAATTTATTACGTCTTTTGTTGAGAAGAGACAGAGTTGCACTTTGTACACCTACTCTTATGACAGAAAATGTTGAATAAAAACGCCTTTTACATAATAGGTATAGGTATAGTAAATTATATTTATTATTTTCTTTGAAATAAGAGTCATACTCATGCACAAATACGGGTTATAATGAATCCTTTATCCTATGTAGTTCTTCAAAGGGACTACGTACGTAATTAGTCCGTGACTTGAAGCGTGACACGAAATTATGTACCTATATGTAATTAGCTGTTGCCCGTGGCTTCGCCCACGTGAATGTAGGAAAATATCCCACGGGAACGTACTACCGGGATAAAAAGTACCCTATGCGTAGTGCATATATCCATGTGTGTTGTCAGTTTTGTTGTACGCAAAAAAAAATCCTAACAAACTAAAGGACAATGACAAGAATCGGCTCGAATCATGTAGCGTCCGACAGACTTTTTATATTTGTGATAATTTATAATATAAAACAGTAAGAATTATAGAGTATAAATAAAATCTGTAGAAGTACACCGTTTAACAGTCATTTTAAATAGTTATTCAATTTTTCAACACGTTTCCTATCTGCAATTTCAATTAGAAATGTTGCCAATACCAAAATAAAATAATATCGATACGAAATTGCACTTGCAAATCGATTGCATTAATATCATTATGAAACTAGGTAAGTGAATTTATTACATAAATAAGTCGTAACTCGTAATTCTTAAAATAAATAGTATTTAGTTATATTTTTGAATATATTTTATAACAATTTAAATTATGTTAATTCGATTTTCGATACAATTTAGAATATTAATTTATAGTGCTGGCAACACTTGATATTGTTTTTGTAGTTGTCATTGATGATTGTCAAAAAGTTTTACTACTTCTCCTGCGCGTTTTATCACGAGCGTCGAAGTGATTACGTGTTTTTGAGTTTTGTGTTGTATATTTGCTGTGTTTCTGGACTCCGATTTTTCTACCACTTACGACTACCTTGGCTGTTGAAACTGAACCTGAACCTGTATTACTCGCTGACCCGGCTCGCCCAACCGAACATCTGAACCTACCTACTTGTTGACCTGACTTTTCTCACACGGGCGGACCTTTAGTCTACCAACCATGATTCGCTGCATTAATTGTGGAGTAAATGCCTTTCAAATGCGACGATACTCGTTAGAAACTGAGACTGAAGAGATTCTGATGAATAATAAATTGTTAAAAAGTATCCATGTGTTTTTTCCATACCTACATTCTAAAATAATGTAATATGTTATAATTATGTGTATTTACTATGAAAAAATATATTATGCGAGGATAATATGTGCCAAAAATGATTATTTAATTAATAATTTAAAAGTTTATTTGTTATTATCGTTAAAATTAGAAGTATTAAGTGGACAACTTTAAAGATCTATAACTTTTTTTGGTGTACTTCTTATAGAAAACTAAATATACTATCAAATTCTATAATTATTTCCCTTTTTAATGATATATAGTTCATCTTTGTCGGTTCTGGCCGAGTCTTGAAGGACAACTTGGCATTCTCCTCTGTAAAATATATTTTTTTATTTTCATTTTTTCGTTTTTTTTTGCGCGGAACCCTAACTCTTTTTATAAAAATAAAAGTTATAACATCAGTTAACTGTCAGTGAAAGCCGTCAAAATCGGTCCAGCCGTTTCAGAGATTAGCCGGAACAAACAGACAGGCGGACGAAAAAAATTAAAATAGTTTTTTTTTTTTGTGTTATGTACCGTATAGTAATAATATACTTTCTTATGTAGTACATAAAACAAAGACGCAATTTTTTAAATAATTTAATAATAAAAAGTTTATTTATTAGGGATTAAAGTATGAAATTGCCGTTTTATTGTAATATGTACTTCAAATTGAGATAGAACCTTGATTGATTGAGATGAAACCATGGTTTGAGATTTTTGAGCAAACTTTTTTCAAAAAGTACCTATGAAGTTCTTCTTTTAAAAAATGTGCAATATTCAATCATCGACTTTCAGTTGTTTTTTTTATTCAGCTTAGACAAGAAACATGGATACTTTAAAAAAAAAGGTATTTTTGAATACGTGTTCCAAAATTCAATTCAAAATTCAAAGGTTATTTATTCAAACTAGGCAGAGAATCAGCACTTTTCGAACGTCAAAATTACATAAGACAGTCCCCCTTCACCACTTCCTAGTGCTTTTGCTGGGAAGAAGTGGCGCAACAAACTCCCCAGCAGCACAGCTGTCTGTTCAGTTAGAAAAAAAAATCTATATAATAGTATGCAAGATAATTTACGTTACGCAAAACATAATTTAATTTATAAATTAATTGCCATAATATGACAGTTAGCACACGCCAATATACCAACCAAAAACATCGAGAATTATACTCAAGCAGAAATAAAAATAACTAAACGTAAACAATATCTAAAAAAGAAGAAAAGCATACTTATAGCTGTAACTAGAAGTTATAATTGATAAACTAGGACCATCGAGGTAAAATAAATAATTGTCGAGGTCGCTAGCTAACCACATATTAAAATACATCATAAAAAAAAAACTTTGTAATGAGTAGATTATGTCAACAATAAATTAAAATAAATTGACTCATAAAGTAAAATTATAAACCATTATATAAACTCATATTATTATAACCTGTCAGTAGGTAAGCTGATTCTGGAGAAAGAACATTTAGGTCCGTATTACAGAAGGAAACTCAAGTATTGATCTCTGTTTAAAACTAGTTTTAAGTCTGATTTTAATTTTAGAACGTTCCTCAAGCATAGATTCTTTGATCATAGTTCAGCTGAGTTTGGCTTTATTTTAGATCGTTACTCAGTTCGCGAATCGAACCCAAGCAGTGATTTGATCTATAATCACCCAAGTGTGGTCGAGACCGCGCTTGAGCATAGATTGTCATGTCCGAATGTACATTTTTGTTGTGTTCATGCGTTTTCGAGTTTCTATATTGTTGTATTTTTGAATGATTACTATCTAAATGGATGCAATTGAAGAGGTAGATCATTACAATAATTTTTTTTGACGATAAATCAAATAGAAGGTTGAACTTTAGCGTTCCTCTCAGATATTTAATACACAGGCCCAAAAAATTGTGAAAACTCCAAAAAAAGGTACCAACCCTAAGACGACCCACCGACTCACAATAGGTTGTGTTTTTCTTAAATCGTGATATATCATAGGTAGAATTAATAAATATTTCCCATAGCCCCAGAATTGCAAATTCTTGTGTGTTTACCTTTTTTATGCGACGGCTTCAATAAACTGATGTTTTCACATATTTGACCTACGTACCGTATAAATAATGTACTCTGTGCTACGTACTGACATTTTAATAACATACCTATTTATGGCCATAGATAAGTCTTTTAAGCTAGCCTTATTTTTCTTACAAAATGACTAATCTTTACTTCAATAAATTAATCGGGGATTGTACTATTCGGGATCGATCTATAACGTTGATTTCCTAAATAATTGGGCTCTTATGGTATATTTTAATCAGAACCAAGTTGGTAAATAAATAAAATTGTAAACGAAAACAGGCTGATGCATAGACAATACACATCTCTGCTTGAGGCTCGATTTGAGTCTCGATTCAGCTGAGTATAGATTGATTACCGTTCTGGAATAAGACTGATGCTCAAGTACTGATTCTATACTTAAACAGTGATCAACTGATTGAAGATCAAACTGGACTTGAGGAACGTTCTGTAATACGGACCTTAAACATTGTCTTGAGTTAATCACAGCGACCAAACACAACAGTGTGTATTTATTCCGATTGGATTACAGAATATCTAGGCTCCCAAATATATATTTTTAATGGACACTGATATAAAGACGAGATATGAGGTATTTCAAATTTCTATAGAAAACTTATTTTTCTCATAACTCGAATTTAAATCAGTGTCCATTCAAAATATATATTTGGGAGCCTAGATATTCTGTAATCCAATCGGAATAAATACACACTACCATAAGAATATGTTTGATTTACAAATTATTTTGGTATTACGTTTGTATGAACTACGCATGCTTCGCCGGCCCGTTAACCCCTAATATTTAGACATCATTACAAACGGACACTTCAATTTTATTTATTTGTATAGATTAACTACCGAAATTCCTATTCACACGGATTTTACGACCTGCCAAAATATTGAGATTCCTTTTTATTATTTCTATTGAGATTTTAGAATGTATTACAAAAATAAACATTCTGTAATAAATGTTCAAAAAGATGGTGAAAACCGCAGTTAACCGCATCAATATCCATTGTGGAGTTTAGAAGATCTTGACGATCACGCAGACAAACACGAAAAGCGATTTCTATTTATAGATATTATTCGTAAGACAATTGTATCTCTGATGAAAGTACGATAAATCTGAAGTAGAATGAAGTATGCCAGTGCAGTCGTAAACAGAATGAAAGAGCTCCCACATTCGTTACTAAGACAATGTAGTATAATGTGGTGGAGTATGGGAAGGTTATTTTTAATTTTATAATAGGTTTATCTACAGCCGTATTTAGATCATTATTTTTACAGCCAAGTCTACACGCTGGAGAGAGCAGAGGCAGGAGAAAATGTGTTGTGTGAAAACATAGTACCTATCATGCACATATTGTGTGTTGCTCACCTTTTGCCAGTTATGTAATACCTACATCCCATGTGCGAGTCATGTTATCGTAAACGAGTCAAATCGGTTTCAGTTTTTAACAACTCGAATCAACTCGGGAGATCGAATGCGATCTACTGCTGCCTGCACATCGTCGCATCCCACGAGTCCCGCCCTGCTACCCGCGCCCGTACACACATAGACACCAAGTCAACTGGAGTTTCGAATCTACTCGAGTCGCCATATCTACATTACCTATCAGCTTGGGCAAACTTTCCGAGCAAGGCAAGGTTAGAACAAGGTTAGAGCTCGACTCGAGGCGAGCTTTTTCTAATGGTTACCGTCTTGGGCCAGCACCGAGACGACCGAGTCGAGTCAACTCGAGTTGCGACTCGAGTCAGTAACCATATCTACTTGAATAACTCGAGTAAAAAAAAAACTACACGTTACATCGATATTGACAACTAATCGAGCTACAATCTCGACTTCAAACTACTACTTATAATGAATTTCCTGAAGGAAGAACCCATAACACTTGTCTTTTTTAGCCTCGGGAATCGAACTAAAAACTCAATGCTTCGCACTCGCGCTTGCGATTGCGACCAACGCGAGACAATAAAAAATCAAATAATCATGTAATTTTATTTCGCACATAAAATTTAAGTACCTACCTAGTTTGGTTTTGCTAGCGAGTGTAACAATAAAATCGTAGACGTCAGAATACTGTATTTTTTACCACGAACTCCGCCACAAGGTACCTATTTCGTGAGCAGAAAAGAATACGACTGATCAATGAGATATTCAACTGGTTTTCCTGTTTGACCTCGATGTCTAACAAAATGTACTCTTTATAGGTAAATAAGAAAATGTCGGTGCCGTGGGCTCCCGCACCCTAAATGTCAATCATTTTAAAGAATGTTGCTAATCCAAATTTGTCTGCTCAACAACGTAAATAACGCAATTAATGTTGTTGAACATGAAACAGATTTTGATTTATCGTGTGTTACGTCAATAAGGTACCGGTTGGAATGAAGTGCCTTTCGCAGTATATTATGTATTAATACAGAGCCATCTAGGAGTCAATCATGAGTAATCGTGACATTTTTGCGGTTATTTTTTCAACTTTCAACGAAGCAAATAGCTTAGCGTTTCCACGAAATCTGTAGTTGTAAGTTCGAATCCCTACTTGATGACGTCTGTGTTTTTTTTTTTCTAAATTTGGTTGTACAGACGCCAGCAAGTCAACCTACCCGAAACTGTAAAATTTTCCAAATCAACTTTGAACCTTCTATTTTAGTTATAAAGTTAAAAATCTATTATAGAAATTTGACAGATTGTAGTAGGTTGATGTGCTGGCGTCTGTACTAATATGTCGATAGTTCGTAGAATGTACAGACCAGCAAGTCAACCTACCCGAAACTGTAAAATTTACCAAATCAACTTTGAACCTTATACCTTAGATTTAAAGTTGAAAATCGATGAAAGAAATTTGACAGACTGTAGTAGGTTGACGTGCTGGCGTCTGTACACAGAAAAACTTGAAACTTATCTATAGTTACGTAGGTGACTGTTAATGAGCAATCTGGTGTGACAACAATTTTAAAAAAAACTGTTATTTTAGCATATTGTGATGTCTTCCGCGCGAACAAAGTCCCAGTTATAAGCTAGTGTAGATAAAAGGTAAAATTAAATAATTTGGTAAAAATAAGACAAAAGTCAATTAAAACTGCTACATTTTCATTATCATCTAAATTGATACAAAATTATACAATACATTGCTTTTTAGTATTTCATGCCAGGATGTCTATTACGAGTAACTGCTCCCAAATTAAGAAGATTATTTTACTTTTCTTTTTCATACTTCCTTGACATAATGTTTTCGTTATTTGACATAATATACCTTTAATATTCTATATATTTTATTAAGTTAGATTTGTTACAGTTGTAGTCCATGTCATTTGGTTTAAATAGGTAGGTTTTTATTTTTATTATTTTATTTTTCTTGTAGATAGATTCTTTTATTTTAGAGTTTGTGAATGTGAGAACTTTGTAGGCTTAACAGACTGTAGATCTGTCGACCATTTTCTATCTTGCTAAGTACCTGGTACTTGTTGATAGGCCTACACTGTCCTCTCATACCTGTTAACACTGTAATTTGAAAACATTGTAAATACCATTTACTTTTAAAAGAGTAACCGTGGAGTTTCTTGCCGCCTCTTCTCCATAGGAAACGACCAAAAGAACCGTGCACCTAGCTTCTGACGTTTCAAAACTGCCCTTGAATAGCTACGATTTAATGATTTTTTATATCACTTCATATTTTGTATGAATATTTTGCTCAATAATAAAATTAATATTTAAAATACTGAAGTGTTATTCGACTTTTGTTGCTGATCTTACCTACCTAATTATGATCGACGATCCGCCTTTTGTACATAGTATACACTATCCCTAAACTATAATATGTCTTTACCAAGTTTTAAAATGACATTAGGTACCTGGATTTTTCATAAATACCTATGTAATGTAGATACCTATGTCAGCTAGCCTAGGTTTTTCTTATCGATGATCGGCACGAGTAGGTTTTGTTTTTAATGGTCACCTCTTTTATATGTATATAAAAATCAATAGTCGTGCGTTAGTCTCGTAAAAATTCGAAAATAGCTCGACCTGTTTTTATTTTTAAATATTGCACATCTTTAGGTCATGACTAGATATCGGATATACTACGGATGCATATTTACCTAAAGTTAAGGTGTTTTTCAAGACAATTTCACAAAACGATAGGAACCACAAAAGTTTACCAACAGGCAGCCTAACAGTGTCATTCAAGCACCAAAAAATCCTTGCAGCACTGAATGTTGGTTCACTTTACATACTACTTTGATTATATTTATGTGATCTCTTACCTCAAACTTGTGATTGCCGATGTCCGTTTTGTTCATATTGTTGTCGACGGCCATCTCGACATTTGACATTTTGAATTTTATTTATTCACCTATTTATTATTTAAAATTCGGTATAATCCTCCTTATCTGATTACAAGGCCCATTTTTCGTTGCAGCCCTATTTGGTTAGACAACCTGAAACAAAAGAAAAACATAAATGAGTACCTAAGTTATTTTTTAAATAAAAAATTGCACTTTTGTGGAAACAAACTGGTATACAGGGTGAAATTGAATTCATGGGGTCATTGTACTCTTAATTATAAACAACTTTCACGATGGGACCAACCCTAAAAACATTTATGTTCGCATAGCTCGTCAAAATGTAGGGAGCAGCTTAATCTTTTTTTTCGCGTTTTTAGAGTTGGTCACATGGTGAAAATTGTTCATAATGATGAGTACAGTGACCCCTTAAGAGATTGCCCATGAATTAAATTTCATCCTGTAGATGTAGATTATAATTATCACCGTAAATTGTCCCTAATTACCTATTCAGGGATATAATTAAAATAGGTAATTTTATTTAAGAAAGCGATGTTTCTCCACAACTCCGATTTGACACCCGCGCTTCTCCACTACTCCGGCAACAGTAGTGAACAAGCGATACGAATCTATGGATTTCTACATAATACTGATAGTGGTTGGCTGTCGGATCCGAGTAGTAGAGATAGAGCCTTTACTACTAAAGTACCTAATTGACTGAAAAACTGAAAGTCATCACCCCCATCATGCAATGAAAGACACTGCATGGTTTTCTTTTTTCTATTAATCGTTATCTAAATCCATATTATCACATTAATCTATAATTAAGAGAATTTTTAGGTGCCTATCATAGATTGTGATTCACCAGATAAGCAACAACTTTCGTTGGTCTGAGCTCTGAGATTTGTCTAGACAAGTCACACGATTTATGTAGGGCAGAGCGGGGTCTTATGAGATTATGGGGTCTCCTGCGCCACCCACACTAATACACAGACAGTTTGGGTTAGATACAATACAAGTGAGGGATGCCACAAGAAGCGGGAGGGGTATGCAGCTCGGCCGCTGTTGCGTTGGTAGCCGGCTAATTCGATTTGAGTGTGCGCGTACGTTTCCTCTATTTTCGCGCCAAAAGTAAAAAAAGAACTCATCGTAACTTTTGGTATCCAGCGCACGTTTTTTATGTTACGGCAATCTAGTAAGTGTATTTAAATTTATAACAGTGTTTATAATGTAGTCTTAAAGTTGCTCGGTCCAACTGGTAATAAAATGGGGAAGGGGTCATTTGAGCCAAAACAAACGGGGTCTCTTGAGCATGACCACAGTTGCAGGTTGATGTTGTCTTGTGCTAGCATATTTCATAACTAAATTGTATTCTCCTATTCTGATAGCTTTCCAGGCGAAGAGAGGCAGTGCACCGATTGCCGCAAATGAGCACATGTTAAGTGCACCTCTGCTGCTGGTGCAGTTTATGTTTGCGTCAACTGTGTTAATCTGTGTGTGTTAATCGCCTAAGCTAGTTTTTACGTTTATATTGTTTCCTAATATGTTCCTATTCTTACCAAAGAATATTTATAAAATATTTTATTTGCTTATATCTATTAATTATCTTATGAAAAATAAGTCCACTGGCTCAACTAGCCCCGGGTGGCTGAATTGACCGCACCTAGTGGGGTCAAATGAGCCGTCTGACGTTTGTGATATTCGTGTTATTTAGTCTAGTAAACATAACCAGTTAAACAACCTATTTATTTTAAAAGGTATCATTTTTTATCACTTCATTAATCGAAGCTATACTGCTTTGAACAAAATCATGATCAAAATGACGCCCGCCCTGTCCTAGTTATTGTCTAATTACATAATACTTATTAGATTAGTAGAAAAGTGTAAACGCAGAAATCGAAGCCCCGTGCTTGCAAACGCAGTAAGTACCTAGATCTCTGATACTTACATTATTTGTGTTTACATTGCACAAATGAACTCCTGACATTTTATTTAAATTAGTATGTTGTTAAAAATAATAATAATTGTAATAGTTAATATTAAATTAATAAAAAAACATGCTTGGTATGTATGCTATGCTATGTAATAAAAAAAAAGTCGTTGACCTCGGTTTAAAAAATATTAGGCAAGCTAGGTAGGTGCCTAATATTTTTTAAATGGAGGTCAACGGTATTTAGTGATCATCAGCATATTTTTTAATCACAACAACAGTAATAAAACAATTCCTAGAACGAAAATAGTGTTGTTGTAATATAATACTAATTTTGCTAAGGAAAATGTTATAATAAATATTTGTATGCTCATTTAATCTTGCCAAAACATGTCTGCTCTATGGTTGTGCTAAATATACTATTATAATTTTTACATTATTATTCTTTTTTTTTTCGGGACCTTGGGATACCGGATCTTTAGTAGGTGTATGGGGGGCCAAAGCCAACTCGCAGAGGCCCGTTAGACGTTTTAATGAAATGAGGCACCAACTGACGAATATCCCTGTATGTTCTATGCAAGTGCACCCAAAGACAACCCCCGGTTGGTCTGGGACTATTGCAGGATATGCAAACAAAGATATTAGACTATAGATTTGGGTGGCTTAAGTTGACTGGTGACCTGGAACTATGGAAGGCCTGTGGCCCCTGCCTGATCAATGTTTTATATGTACACGGATAAAATGGCAGGGGGTGAATTGCACACTCAATAATGGGCCCCCGAAAACTGTCGACAAGGGGGCAACGTTTCCTGAGGTGCTTGAGGAGTGGAGAGATATTCCACGGCTTTCAGAACAATCCCAGAGCCCGGAAGATGATTAAGATCCCTACGAGCACTTACTGGAATACCTCCTTCCTCCGAGCACGTTTGCTCTTGCGAATCTCCACTCAAGCCGGCCAATTAAGACAAGAATGAGATGGGTGCTCTGTTACTCGTCAGTGTTCACACTAGCCGGCCAATAAAGGCAAGCCAGAGATGAGGAACAAGATTTCTCCCTGGAGATAGGGTCCGTGGGGTCGCTACTGCCCAACAGCTCCCCACATGCTGCCCTGCAGTTTTCTGTATCTCTCTTGGTCTGGCTCCTCATCCTAGACCTGTTCCGGTAAAGTAAACTCCACAGGCAGAGACTTAGAGTTTGGAGTGCGCAAGCTCCATCACGACGTCAACGTAGAGATACGACGCACGACGGCGGTGGTGTTACAATCTTAGTAATTAATTTAATTTTAGAAGTTTTTCGTGTTTTTTGTAACATAGGATTACGCCTATATTCTAAGAAGCCAAGGCCTACGGAACAAGGAAACAATATTGGGAAACGAGGAAACGGCGCGTTGTGTTCCACGCGCGCCTCAACGAGATGATGGAGAACACGACTGACGGGGTCCGCCAGGACCGATGCCTGCCGGGGACGCGGGAAAGTCCGAAAGAGATACCGTGGCCCCTGGCAACATACAGGCAACTGAAGGAACACGGGTGGTTTGGTGTAAGAGTCTGACACGCCTCCCGCTCCGTCCAGAGCGGGAGAAGGTATTTGATCAATTCCCAGCCGGCCTAGGAGGGCAGTTTTTTTTTTTAAATTTCATTGCAATCACAATCATTAATGTGTGCACACTTTATTACGATATTTTTCTACTTAGTAATCATGCAATGAGAATTGATAATCAGATGATAATCAATTCTCATTACATGATTATCATTCTTTAAACAGGTAATGTATTCTATTACAAGTATTGCCATTGCTGATAAAAAAGTATCAGTATCGTTTAAATTAAGATAATTAACACGTAAGATGCACCGTATAGTTACCTAATGATCATTATCTGATAAATAATATTTTATCGTAATTATTATCAGAAGAAATAAAATACTGAGTTAAAATAAATCAGGTAGTTGTTGAGGTAGGTATTACTGCATCAATTCATAGAAGAAACATGTATAAGCATAACCAGCCTATAATGTTCCCAGTCCCACTGCTGGGACAAAGACCTGGGCTATCTAATTACGCAACACATTTTCGTAAACAATTTGTTTAATTTTGACAGTTCAACAACATTCATTGCGTTATTTACGTTGTCGAGCAGATTCTTTTTTCGAACTTATGAAGCAATGGATTAGCAATTTGTTTCAAAACGATTCCGATTGATTGTGTATTACGCAATAAGTGTACTGCTCTCCGTAAGAGGGAATGAGCCGTATTCTACCACGCGGGCGTCGTCGCGGGCCCAGTGCGGGTTGATAAGAATGTATAGCTGACGAACGATTTAAGTTGATAGTCAATTTTCTGAAAAGGTTATTTCCCTGACTTACTTAGTTCGAAAATACACAATAAAGAAGACATCAAAAATTAAACTCCAAATTTGCTAATCCATTGCTTCATAAGATCGAAAAAAAATCTGCTCAACAACGTAAGTAACGCAATGAATGTTGTTCAACTGTCAAAATGAAACAGATTAGACGTAATCGTTTATGAAAATATGTTACGTATTTAGATAGCTGTCCTTAGTTAAACACTGCATGGAAGTATTAAAAAATGCTACAGGTAGATACGTCCTTTTGAAGTTAATTGTCGACCGCCATGTTGGTAATCTGCAGTCGGAAATAAAACAATAGCAAAGGTTGCTTCATACACATACAAGCCCGGACATGTGAGGAGTATCAGTGCCATAATTTTATGTTATCAGTGTTCCTGTGCACACCGTCACGATTGTGCCACCATTGTGTTTGAGATAAACTCTTGCGCACGTATTATTGTTACCTACTCGTAATTATCATGTGCCATTATATTTTGTATCGCTTTCTATATTTTCATTAGCTATGAAACGCTATAGGTAGGAACACAATTTTTTCATTTTTCAGTTAATCAACATACACATTCGTAGCACGTGCTACGCCGTAGCAGCTGAAGTTTGAAGCGATCCTAGCCGTTACTAAAAAACCGGCCATGTGCGTGTCAGACCACGCCCAAGAACAAACTTAACATTGTAGTTGTAAAATATGTTGTCCCATACATTCCAACTGCAAATGTTTGTTTGTACGCACAATATTGAGTGATTTACCATGTTATTTCAAGAACATAGACTTCTTATAGGTTTCCTGTAATCTCTTCTTTGTATTTTTTTAATGTAGTCTCAGCAGTTTCGGGAGGTAAATGGTAAAATTACATTTTTTATATATATCACAGGGTACCTAGCTACTACCTACAGTTTGCAAAACGGTTTTTTTAATTTTCCAATTTTCCCCCAAAATTAAACCTTATATTCAAAGATCATTTATTTACGTTACACGTCCATGTTTGGGTCACAGAAATTCGTATGTGTACCAAAATCGGTCCAGTAGATTCGGAGCAAATCGGCTGTGTGTGACAGACGGTTTGCAAAAAAAACCCGACAGATATTCAAAATCAAAGCATACATAACTAGGTAATTATGATAAACACTGTGAACCAAGAAATTAATTGTCAATGATATTTACATAAGATCTACTCATAGCTGAACTATGTAAATAATACTGAAGGACTTGATTACTGCTGTTTCAAAATATTATTGACACTCCACTTATATTTGTTAATTACCTACCTATTTCCGCTACCATATTGTTGACTGGCTAATATTATTTTTTACCATGATAAGCTGAATAAAGTAGTGCCAAAACGAGAAAAGACAATTATTCAGAATTGTCACTGCTGTAATAGCAATCACGTAATTTCGTTTATAATATGTTTTTATTTTCAATAATTTATTTATCTTTGTACCATAGATATTTTCTATTTTGTGAATGTGAGAACGCTGTAGGCTTAGTGGACTGTACATTTGTTGACCATAATTATTTTGTTAAGTACCTGGTATTTGTTGAAAGACCTACACTGTCCTCCCATACCTAATAACACTGTTATTTGAAAATAATATAAAAACCAATTATTTTTAAAAGAGTAACCGTGGAGTTTCTTGCCGGCTCTTCTCCATAGGAAGCGACCAATTGGAACCGTGCAGCTAGCTTCTGACGTTTCATAAGTGCCCATGTAGGTTTATGTGAAATAAAATAATTTGTTTTTTTTTTAGACTATTTTCATAAAAGGTACTTATGGAAATTTCATGAGGTGTGAAATTTATACTATCGCGTTAACTTTTTGTATTGTGTTTTATTCTTAAATAAGACGGATCTCAATTTTGAAAAAAACATAATAAGTACTTACTTCAAACTTCGATCTAGATATTTCGGGCGTGCGATATACAATTACTTGCACTTTACTGCATCCAATTAAATCGCAACTAAAGACAAGTCTAAATTTTTGTTTTTTTTAAGAAATTCTTTTATTGTTTTAACGCCTATGGGCGTTCTTTCTTCTTTATTTTTCGTGTGTTTGGTGACCTGGTTTTAGACTTTTTATACTGCCCATGGGCCTCTGACTTGGTTTCACATGCCATCGAGAAATATCTCTCAGGCATGGGCGGTTTCCTCACGATGTTTTCCTTCACCGTTTTTGAAGCAAGTGATAATTATACAATACGCACATGAATCTGAGAAGCCAGAGGTGCCTTGGGTTCGAACTCGAGACCTATGACTTGACTTGACTATGGCGATTAGTGTCCCTCAAAGTGTTAATTACGTATCCTAATCTTCTATTCGAAACTCTAATTTCTGTATTCGAGAGAAGATTTCCTATGTGTAAAGTTTTATACCTAGGAATCTTAACCCTTATTATTTTATTTTTAAGTCAAGTGAAAAAATCAAATAAAAAATTACAACTCGATTTAATATTTTGCTAGGTGGAAAAGTACCTCTGAATATGTTTTTTTCCTTCTCCTATTGTACACCTAGTTACAATTTTATTATTGTCGGATTAGTTCACTCACTTCCATTCATGAGATGATTGCGTAGACCTTGTGTAGGTACTCTAATGGAGATTTGTGACAAGTTGTAAACAGCAGATGGGGCTTTGATAGGTAAACTAGGTTGAAAAATGTAAAATTCATTTAAATTTTTTGGAATCAGCTTTTTACACCTGTCGCGGTTTTTGGATCTTATTCCTTAAAGACGATTAATATTATATTATAATTACAATTAACAATTTTGAAAATAAATACACTGTTGGACAGCCTCAAATTTTATACATATTACCGTTATGTTGACGACATATTATGTGTTGGACCGGTACGTCCGGTACATAACGCCAAATCGATGTTTTTGATTATACAATCAATAGTTTACATCCTAAAATTAAGTTTAAATTAGTATTAGTAGTTGACGGTTCCCCTTTTTAGATTTAACTAATTCAAGGAAAAGGAATAAATACGATTTTCAGATTTATAGATAACCAACTTATAGGTACAGATGTTTCGATTCCTGCGTCATCTTGTCATCCGATTCACGATAAATTAGCAGCTTTTCATAGTTTCACTCATATGTCGTGTGAGAACTGGAACGTTTCTTACCTGTGACACGGTGTGTTCTATTCTCTATGCTCGCCCCTAGTATTGGAATTCATGGTGTTGCCGTGTGCTTGAGTAGTAATTAAAACAAAGTACTTATTTAATATAATATACAGAGTTTTATTAATATATAATATACCAAAGACCCACTTTCTCGAGATAATTATAACAGATAATTAAACATTATGATTGTATCACTAGCTTTTGCCCATGGGTTTTGATATTATCTCACGGGAACGTACCTACTACCGGGATAACATACCTAATCTCCCGCGTTGCCGGCGTCAACTATAATTATTTTGTAACGCGTGATATTAAATCTGTGATATCTTTTAAACTATTAATTTAAATGATATGATATCAAGGCATAGAATATGTTAATCTAAATTAAATGCCCAATGTAAATAACATTTTATTGGATAAGGATTAATATGATACCAGTAAAATAGCTTCGGAAATAATGAAAATGATATCAAATTCTGAAAGATAATAATGGTAACAGTGGGTCATCCTTAGAAGATAGACATAATGCCGTACCTGTAGAACATAAATTTGATGTATCTCTAACGGTTTACGCGGCACACGCCTGTAAAGCTCCCAGGCGGCATGATTTTTATTTTTCCTATATCTTCAACAATAATCATAATATTTTAGCCAATTTACACAAAACCTTAATGAAATATAAACCAAAACCTTCCTCATGAATCTCTCCGTCCATTGGCGAAAACAGTTTGAAAATCCGTATGGCAGTTTTTGAGTTTATCGCGTTCAGACAGACATACAGACAGACATACAGACAGACGCGGTGGGGAACTTTGTTTTATAATATGTAAGGAAGGATAATGTAGCTGAGAGTAACGGATACAATAAGAAAATAGTTAATGATTTGATTCAAACGAAACGTCGCAATATAGTTCGTTCTTTTTTATACCCACGGCCTCCCGGAAGACCACATAAATATGTATATAGGAAGGTAGGACATACTTAGGGTCAATATGTGATATGGTTTCAAAAACTTTGTTTCCAAATGGAATTAGGGCGGCTTTTAAAACAAATAAATCATTAAGACAGATTTGTAACGTAAAAAATCGATTAGAAAACCATAAAAAATCAGGTGTTTACAAGTTAAATTGCGATGGTTTGTATGATATAGGTTAAACTGGTCATAGTTTCCAAACAAGATATAAGGAACATATTGCAGCGTACAGGAATAGTTTTATTCAAAATTCAAAAGTCATTTATTCAAACTAGGCTGACAATCAGCACATTTCGAACGTCAAAATTACATAAGACAGTCCCCTAAAACGCCCACCCTTCACCACTTCCTAATGCTTTAGGTGGGAAGAAGAAGTGACGAAACACACTCCTCAGCAGCACAGCTGTCTGTTCAGTTAGCAAAAAATAATTCTATATAATAGTATGCAAAATAATTTACGTTACGCAATACAAAACATAATTTAATTTATAAATGAATAGCCATAACCTGTCAGTAGGTAAGCTAATTCTGGAAAACGAACATTTAAACATTGTCTTGATTTAATCACAGCGACAAACTATTCTTATCATTTAAGTATTCGTTGATAGAATAGTATGCCTTTGAACAAAGGTTGAATTTTACTTTACTTTTAAACGCATTAAAAGGCAAATCTTGCAAAGAAGAGGGTAGGTTGTTATAAAAGGTTATACCAAGGCCAACAAATGAGTTATGAACCTTATGAAGCCGGTGAAAGGGAGCACGTAGTTTGTCCTTATGTCTAGTGTTAACATTGTGAATATCACTGTTTTTAGTGTTTATGTGTATATTTTGCCTAATAAATAAGATGTTGGCGAAGATGAATTGTGAGGATACCGATATATTTGAGAAACTTTGGAACCTAGCTAGTAAATTGCTCTAAAAGCCCGTTTTTGAATATCAGCAGCTTTTCCCCACAACAGAATACCGTAGGACATAACGCTATGAAAATAACTAAAATAGACTAACCGAGCTGTATCCACGTCAGTGTATTGTCTTACTATCCTGACGGCGTAGGCGGCCGAACTGAGCCTTCCCGCTAGGCTCGATATAATATGTTGGCCCCACTGAAGTTTAGCATCTACTGTTGTGCCCAGAAAAACTGCCGAGTTTACAGTTTCAAGTACATTTTTATCTAAGCCGATGTTGGGTCCTAGATTTCAAACATTTGGCAGGGCCAACTTTACACATTTCGTTTTCTTGCCATCGAGAACTAGCTTATTCGTCGAAAACCAATCCGTAACCATTGACAGTGCACTGTTTACATCGTCAAAATCTTGTCTATTCCTGTCTACTTTAAAAATAAGAGAAGTATCATCTGCAAACAGTACAACTTCACAGATAACCTTTAAATAGAATGGTAAGTCGTTGATGTACACTAAGAACAAGAATGGACGCAGTATTAGGCCTTGAGGTACACCTAACTGAACTGGTAGCCCGGACGATTTCACACCATCAACATCTACACATTGGCACCTATTATGTAAATAAGAATTTATTACGTTGAGAGCTTCGTTTAGCACACCGTAATGACGCAGTTTACGCAAAAGCGTGTCATGGTGCACGCAGTCAAAGGCTTTGGAGAGATCACAGAAAACCCCAATAGCTGTAGTGGAACGACCCTTTGTAAAGCCATACTGTTCATTATGAAGGAGGCTATTTAAATTAAAATGTCTTAGCAACTGCATGAGTATTAACTTTTCAAATATTTTGCTAAATGCTGGTAAGATAGAAAAGGCCTGAAATTACCAACGTCATTTTTATTACCTTGCCAGGAAAAGTTCCTAAATCAACACATTTATTAAAAGTAACAGCTAGATCCCATAAGTGTTGATTTAAAAAATGTGTTGAAAGCCCCCTGGCTTTCTACTATTATGCCTCTTACTTAAAAGTTTAATGGAGATGCCCCAGTAATCAAAAGTGTTTTTAGACTTGAGTGTGTTAAAAACTTTAACTACATCACGAGGCGTTACATGTTCGACGCTAAATAAGCGACTACTTTTAGACACACTACTAAGCAAAAGGTTTTCAGCTTTAGACGGGGACGAATTTAAGCAGCAAGTCGTAGCTATAGGTATGTTGGCAAAAAAACTCATTAAACGCCTCAGCTACGTCAGCTGCTTTAGTAACTAATTTATTGTCGACCATAATCTCAAGCTGTTTATCTTGCTTAACCGATTTACCCGTTTCATTGTTAATAATTTTCCAAGTGGTTTTTACTTTATTATTGGAATTTTTAATTCTATAGCTTTAAAATTTAGATTTAGCAAAAACACTAGTCTCGCTCCACTTTATAAATACCTGGAGTGGCCCATTAGTTAAAGCCAACGGAGGTGCCATTAATTTTAATAGTTTAAGTCTTGAAAGTAGATTGGTACTCTGTTTGCACAACATCAATAAGAGCTCCATAGATTTCATAAGGATTCTCGTGTTCTACTATAGATGGTGTAATTCTATGTGCTATATTATTTTTAATATAATACCTACTTAATGGAGTAAAATCTACTCGTAAAATAGTAATATTAAAATCTCCACATAAAATTATACTTTTATTACTTGATTTTAACCTATTGAGTGAATCCTCCATTACCGATTCAAAACTAATAAAATCACCAGTCGATAAACACAAATTCACGACAACTCAATACTTAGTGCGTTCGATAAAAAGATTAACTACTTATATCTAAACGTTGTTTACATTTCAACATTTTTGAAACAAGAACTAAAGATGGACCGTGAATGGCTTTTTTTCTTACAAATGCACCACGCAGTTGTCCAGAAAGATCCCATTTTTATCAACACTTTATAGATCCAGCTTTCTAATTACGCAACATATTTTCGTAAACGATAAAGACAAATCTGTTTCATTTTGACAGTTCAACAACATTCATTGCGTTATTTACGTTGCTCTGCAGTTTTTTTTTTTCGAACTTACGGAGCAATGGATTAGCAATCTGTTTCAAAACGATTCAGATTCGGATTGATTTTGCATTACGTAATTAGGGTACTGGTTATTCTCTAAGTAATAATAACGCTTTCGAAATTGTACACTCATGTGATAAAGGTTTCAGAATGTCAGTATTAAAGAGTTTAGAAATTGTTAAAAATAATACAGAAAACGTTACACTGTTGAACGAATTAAATACGAGTATTCCAAGGTCACCTACAGCGACATTAAGATCTTACAAACAATGGCATAGTGCTTAAATTGCAATGGGTTCCAGGTAGGTTTGAGAGGTAATGAAGAGGCTGATAGACTAGCAAAAGTAGCGGTTTTCCAAGGTCAAGAATTTTGTATATTACCTAATTATTCAGAACAATTATGTAAATGCAAAACAATTTGTTATAATAGGTTTAAGGAGTATTTTGACGAACGAAGTAGGGAAAAGGGTATCTGGTATCATACTATACAGTGTCAGCCTCCTCGAATACCGTGGTTTGCTATCAAGGAAATGAGTAGGTATCATATTGTTCTGTTTCATAGATTACGCTCTGGTCACCATTACTCACCATCCCGCAAGTTTGGTTATTTGATGAAGAAAGTGAATTCTCTCAATTGTGAAACATGCGGAACAGTTAAAGAGGTTCACCATCTACTTATGGAGTGTACTAAGACAAAGAAGGAAAGAGAGACACTGTTGAGCAGAATAAAAGTAAATGAATATAATATTGGTCCATACGTTAAAGTTTTAGCGCAACCTTCACCTGAGATAGCAAACCTACTTACTGATTTGTTTAGACATCAATAATGTATATTATACTTGTAGATGTAGTTTAGAATAGTTTAAGTTATGATGAGGCTGACATGCCACTGTGGATAAAAGCTTCCTAAAATATTTAAGTTTATAAAAAAGAAGTATTTAGGAATAGTTAAGCGGAATAGGTTACTAAATATATCTATGTAAATTGCATTTGATAATGGATTTCCGCAAGGTCACGCCTGAATCAATTAACTAATATAATTGCGATAATGATTGCAGGTTATTGGCTAAGTAATAACAACCGACCGCAACAAAGTTGGGAATAGGCTAGGTAAATAATTAATGATTGCAGTAGGTATCTTGCCAACATACAGCGTTTTTTACCTAAATTCATTATTATGTCACTACTGAGATTCAAAATCACGTGTGTATTATTTTAATATATGCGAAAACGTGATTTTTAAATGAACATAAATAACTTTAAGTGAAGAAGGTCATAGAACTTTGTTCTACTCTACCAAAAGAACTGTGAAATGAATGACAAATATGTTACGTTTGTTTTCAACATTGATCTTGAAAAAATAAACTAAAATAATGTTTATTTTTTATTTAGAATAAGCTCTGCCAGTATGAACCCATTGAAAAAATCAAAATTAATTGAAAATAAAAGCGCTTACACGAGGTGTTTTTTTTATATGGCATATAAATTATTTTTCTTTTTTTTTAAGTTAACTTACCACTAGACTCTTTTACTTGAGTAAATCATGTTCTTATTTAAAGCTAAGAAAATGCGACAGTGTCATATCTTCTTTTTATGAACAAAAATAGTCTGAATTAAATGTTTATTTTTATATTTCACATAAGGGTTTTTACATAAATAGTCGTGACTGTCGAAATGTTTTGAATGTTTTTTTTTTTTAAAAGCCAGTTGATTCTTCGATATGGTCTCATTACCCCTAGTTATGGAATATAAAAAATAAAACACCTTGTATACGTAGGTGTCTTGACCTTATCTAAGGATTTTTGTTGAAATCGTGAGAAATATAATATATTCATTACGTGCCTGCAGACCTAACCTCGTATTTCTTAAATAACAGGATGTTTCATATATATACAATTAGGTAGATACCCAAGCAGTGCCAAAATTTCAAATGCCAAAATATTGACCTTCATAAACTTTAGAAAAAGCTCTTTTTTAAAATCAATTACTTAGTGTACCTAATCTTATACAAAATCCTTCAAAAGCGGTAAGGTTTACTTTAGATACGTTTCTAGACCACATTTGAGTTGTACGTGTACCGGCTGTTGTCAGAATAAATAACCTGATAGTTTGTTGAGTTAGAAGCATACCTAATTATCTCACTGACCTTGACCATGACTAATCATTATTTAGGCAATACAACATCACCACTCCTAGACCAATTCAAGTCACGCTACTCGAATTAGATCCTACATTTTGAGAAGCTTTATAGTTTATGCTCAACTTCATTTGTTAGATCCTTCCTTGCGAGCTTCCTCTTGGCTTGAGTATTTTTAGAGTTCCGTTACGATCGTTTAAGCCTCCGCTGTCCGTTCGTCTGTCTGTCAGCGGGCTGTACCTCATGAACCGTAATAGGAAGACAGGTGAAATTTTTACAGATTGTATATTTCTATTGCCGCTATAACAAAAAAAAAAAAAACTTAAATACCTATGTAAGGATCGTAGCAGGTGGCGTTCTGTTATTTCTGTCTAACCTCATGGGAAGAAGGCGTGAGTTTTATGTATGTATGTAGAAATAAAACTTGACAAAATGAGATAGTATCAAGAATATCAAGATTGACTCTGCATAAAAAATCTATGGTATCATTGAGTTTGAAAAAAACATGATATTAAACTTGTTTTTATTCTGCTGACAAATGCTGTTCAAAGATGATAGCATGTACAGACGCGTACGCATTCAATGGGAACCTCAGTCACAAATGAAAGTGAATGTCAACGACCTTCTATAAACACATAATGGGTAGGTTAGCTTGAAGAAAGTGAAACCGAATAAATTCAATGTTATCTTTTATAATCTGATGTATACACAGGGACAAATAAAATTAGCTAGCAGACGTGATAAGGTATCGATATTAGAGATGAATAGTAATAGTTTATTTATTTTCTCAGGCAGGTTTGATTTATGAAAAAAAATGCAACTGACTTGATCCTAAAACTAGTTTTTCTGCACCACAATCTGCCCTTTTTGGACTTTAAATATTAAATTATTAATTAAAAAGCCTAACTAATTAACTTCAACCTATCTGATTTTTGGCTAACTTTTTATATCATTAATATAAAAGTAATAATACTAAGTGTCTTTTGTTTTTAAAGATTAATAAAAGTTTAATTATTTATAAGTCTATAGTTGTTTCTATTCATTAAGAGTTTATTTTTATTATTCGGTATTCGACAAATAACACAAAAAAAACGAGTAATTCCGAGTACCGAATACGAGTAATAGCGAATATTCGCGGCAACAATACCTAAACATGATAAACCAAAAAATAAATCAATTTATTGGTTTTTTTTTGTGGGGACATCGACCGCAGTTAGTGTAGTCACTTGAAATATAATTTTAAAAAATCTGTTCTTTTCTGTATAAGCTTCACTGACACTAAACACGTGAAAACTGATTTTTTCAACTCAAGCTTCTAGTAACAAAACTTCCAGCAGTCGTAGACCCAAAAAAAACATCATTTTTAGGGTTCCGTAGTCAACAAGGAACCCTTATAGTTTCGCCATGTCCGTCTGTCAGTCTGTCTGTCCACGGTTTAGCTCAAAAACTATTGGTACTAGAAAGTGGTAATTTGGCATGAGTATACCGTGTAATGACGCCGAAAAACAGGTAAAATAAAATTTTGAAAAAAAAACAATAATTTAGGGTACACTCAAAGAGAAACGGTACACTACATGTAAAGTGGGGTTGATAGATTTTTTTTTTCGTTCTTCCCATAGTGTGGGATATCGTTGGTTAGGTATTTCATATAAAATATTAGGGGTTTGGGAAGACCGTTTTTTAATTAAGTAAACCGTTTGTGACATAACAAGCTTTAAAGTACCAATTTTCGTTAGAGTCAAGTGTCTCCCCCCTTAACCAACTAAACGGTTGTAGTTAGAAATTCAAATGTCACGGCAGTAGTACCTATATATAACAAAGTTTAAAGAAAAACTATCACAGCTAAGTAGGCTTTACAAGTTAACGAGTAATAACTGACCAACTTACATTTGCGGTTGAAAAAACATGTTCTCACATATATTCCGTATGGGAGAACATGTTTTTCAACTACAAAGTTAAGTTTGTTCTTGCGATAAATCATCCCAACTACGGAACCCTTCATTGGTCCGACACGCACTTGGCAGGTTTTTTTTAATTTTTTATTATTACAGATGTGATGGCTTCACGTCTGTAAGTGTGAAATTTACTTAAAAAAAACAGAATTTTTAAAACTGATATTTCATACACTGCGGTTGATGACCCGAAATCAGTGTCATGTAGTCGCTGATTCTGAAACACTTGTTTGTTGCTTGGGATTAGTCCCAAGCCTTTTTGTCGTCTAAGTAATCTTTAAGTGTATAGAAACCTTTTTGACATACCTAGTTATTGAGGCTCAGTTAATATGGCTTGGGAGTTTGTTGTAAAAACGTATACTTTGGCACTTAAATGTATTACTCATTTTTTGGAGCATAGTCCTGGGCACAATAAGTAAATCTTTGTTTCTAGTATTTATGCTATGAATGTCGCTGTGTTTAGAATATAGATTTATATTCTTTTTTACATAAATCAGGTTCTCGTATACATATTGAGACGCGACTGTGTTGGATCATTCGGTTCCCTACAAAATGGTTGAGCTGGATGGTGCTGATCCACGCGTCATGTTCGTGAACGGGCGCCGTCAGTTGAGACTGATCGTCTCTTATCTGCCAGGGCTTATTTTTTGTCATAAACGAGTATTTTTAATGGATTTATATTTTTTTACATTGTTCTCACATATAGAACCAACAAGATTAATGTACCCAGGATTAATGTGCCCGTTCTTCTCCATAGAGATCTACGTTTTGAAATGGGCTTAAATCCAGCTTCAACTTTCTGACTGACTGACTCTTTGACAATTCAAAAGTGCCTGTAAATGGTTTAATTGAAATAAATGCTTTGAGTTTGAGTTTGGCTGTCATTATGTTTTTCTTAATTTATCCCTCAGTGAATGCCTACAACTTGGATTATAAATTGCTTGAATGGCTCGTTTCTGCAGCACAAATATAGCCATAATGTCGGCTGCATTTCCCCACAAAAAAATGCCGTACGACATTACACTATGGAAATAACTAAAGCATACTAACGGAGCTGTTTCTAGGTACATCAATCAAATGACGGATTTTATACACCGCGTAGGCTGCAGAGCTTAGCCGCTTAGACAATTTGGTTATTTGAGGGCCCCACTGAAGCTTCGAATCCAAAGTAATACCTAAGAACACCGTGGTGTCCACAACATCCAATTCTGCCCCATTTACTAGTGCATTGGTTTTCACCTGCTTAACGTTAGGTGTCAGAAATCTCATTTAGAAGTGGCGCGAGGAGGCGAAACGCCGGGGTGTAACTCCGCTGCCACGAGAAATCGCGGCACAGCGGACAGAACTCCGGCGGGATCCTAGGCACGCCACAATTGCGGCGATACGTCCCCTCTTTGAGGATTGACTAAAGAGGCGCCACGGCGTCCTCATCTTCCGTCTGACGCAGGTCCTCACCGGACACGGTTGTTTCCGGAGGTTCCCGTTTCGGATAAGGCGGGAGGAAACGCCCGGGTGTCATCATTACGTGGATCGCCCGGAGGATATGGTGGAGCATACGGTGGAGGTCTGCCCGGCCTGGGCAGAGCATCACCGTGTCGGTGGCGGTAATCTCTCGCGTCCGACCCTGGTCCAGGCCATGGTACGGAGCGAGAGGGCATGGGAGGCCGTCACCTATCCTTCTGCGAAGCAGTAATGCTCGCGAAGGAGGAGGCGGAACGCGTGAGGACGAGGCAAACTTCGCACCCTCTCGCCCCTAGCCGCCGCAGGAGACGCCACGGGCGTCGGGAATCGCAGGCCGATTCCCGGCCACCGCAGCCGCGGGCTTACGAACGGTGAGCAATGGATAGTTCGCCGTCCGATAAGGACCAGGCCCACGTCGACGCCACGAATATACTATTTTAGAAATGTATTTAGATACTTTTGTCTGTTTTATTAATTCCTATTGCTTTTGCACCAGGGTTTCAGTATCTTTTAGTAACAATTACTATACTTGTTTACAGCAAGTTTGACTTCTGCTATGAGCCAATAGCACCTAGCACAAATATTATTCAACGTCGCAAAGATGAGGGAGGAGAACATGCTACGTGAAAACGATGAGGAATGCGAGTGCCATGTGAAAAGAATGGCACCCACGTCTTTGGAGGAATATTGGAAATCAAAAATAATGAATTTATAACAAAAATGTATCTTATTTATGTATCGAAATAAATTGTTTTCTATAAAATGTCTCTTGTTATTTGTGTATGACTGCCACTACGTGGCTTTTCTTTAGTTCTGGGCCTTAGAGCTGGCCTGGCGCCATAAGATGAGAGGGGCACAAGGGAAAACACATTGGATAATCAAAATCTCCGATGAGCCTCCTCACAAACTCATTCTCTTCAAACCACCTGAGCACCTACTGAGCCTCCTCCTGATTGAGCTTTCTCCAAAAATCCTTGTATAAGAATAATATCTAAGTAATGTAATAGAATATTATCTAATAGATAATCATCCTCGTAGCGGATATAAATGAGCTTTGTAGATCGTCCTCCGTCTACTTCGCGCCGGAGTTTCAAAATTATTTAATTCTTCTAGGTCGTACCGAAATCCCGTAAAAGATTGTCGAAATCCATATTTACTCAGGTACATCTCGATATTAGGAACAAAATTACCTTGAAGCACACATTATTCTGATTTAATCGATCAGCTGATAAATAAAATCCGCCATCTTACCTACCTCTTAGCATCCTCTCTTAACAGTGGACCGGTTGTGTTAAATTTTGACAGCTACTAATCAATTGCTTTTCGACCTCTTAGATCTAAATAGAGTTTATGAATAAGAAAATTGCTTAGCAATTGATTAAAAAATAAAACCGACTTCCAAAAACCAACACTACAAAGTGAAAAATAACTTTGATTTCGGAAGTCGGTGTCTTTAGTTTTTTATTTTCGTTTTTTTGCCACCGACTTTTTTGGAAGTCGGTTTTTTTTTGTAAAAAGTTTTTATTTTTCACTTTTTAGCTGTTGTACCTACAAAAATCCCCCACAAAAATTTGAATACCACTACCTGCTATGTAAATTACAGTGACAGGAACTATTAGAATATCGTCCACATAATTATACTAGATGAGAAAAATACGTGTTATTGAAGCTAACTCAAAAACCCGTCATCAGATCTTGACTAAATGTAGGTATATGGGACCACTTCTGAAGTCTGCCCTACCAAACAAAAAAATAATCATCAAACTCAATTTATAATTGGCGGAGTAATCGAGTAACAAACAAACAAAAAAAAAAAAACTTAACCGAATTGAGAACCTCCTCCTTTTTGAAGTCGGTGGAAAATATAAGAGGCGTTTATAAATAAGACTGAAGATTGTTATTGTTTGCGCAGGCGATGAGGCGACTCGCTACGACCAGTTTTAAAGCATCATATCAGACAAAAGAGACATTAAAATATACAACATTTCGAATTATTTTATTACGCTGAACTTTTGAAAAAGTCGCCTGTCCAGTCCAGTGTGCTTACCTACAGAAATAAAACTATCGTTTTATTATTTAAAATTATGTAAAAAATAATTCTTATGTTATTCTTGCCTTGCATGGAGACTGTCATTAAAAGTCATTATAGTAGTAAAAATGCGCCACATATATTATTGACACATGGATTTACTTCATGATAACTCAGATCTGATAGCAACCGTTTTGGGGCCAAAAATAAATAAAGTAGCTACTCTCAATACTCAATATCTTTATTGCTTTACAATAATGTGTACATAAGAGGTAACTATATGTATAATTTAGAGCATTATGGACCCTGTAGGGCACAGCAAAAAGGTTAGGAGAGAGGAAGTAATGTTTTACGAGATAAATTAGTTATTTTTGTGGGAACAAGTTTAAACTTACATAATTATTATAATCAAAGTGTATTCGCTTATTTATTATTTATGTATTATTTAATCTGCAAAATGTAGTCTAATGTTTTAGATTATTTTATATACCTGTATATAATATCTATGTATTATAATTCTGTTTATTCATTTGTATACTTATATTGTTTTTCTTTGAATAATTATTATCGCTTTATTATTTATTAATTATTACTATTATATATTATTTATTAATAATTTTGGTATCATTATTATATTATAAACATACCTATAAATTGCGTGATTATCATTTATTTTTATTATTTATGTTTATCATTTAAATATTCATCTAAAGAGTTTATCAGTATTTTTTTTTAAGTTTATTTATAAATATATTTAACTTATCTTCTTTCTTTATTATTTCAGGTAGCTTGTTATATATTTTTATAGACATTACGTAGGGACTTGTAGAATACATTTTTAGCTTGGATGTTGGTATGTTTAGCCTAGATCGGTGCCTAAGTGTGTACTGTATGTAATAGGATGTCTTCGCGTTTTGTGTATGTAGAACTCTTGATGCTAACGGACATACATATTTCTAGAATTTAAATACTGGGGAGAGGTTAGAATATTATGTTTTAGAAAATAGGGTTTGCAGCTGTCAGTTTGATCAATGTTTACCAAGATTCTAACTAATTTCATTTGTAGGGTAAAGAGTGTCAGTGCATCTGTACTATTTCCCCAGAGAGTTATGCCGTAGCTAAGCCATGCAGTGGCATACGCGTAACAGATGGTGAGGGCAGTTTGTAGATTAGTTGTCTTTTTAATTTCGAAATTTTGAGAATTTTGAAATTTTTGAACGGGTTTTTTGTATATGTGTTTTCCAATTAATATGTTTATCTATTGTTAGTCCAAGTAATGTAAATTCATCTACCTAGTTTCCAATTTTGAGCCGTTAAAGGAGAAATTTAAGTGTAGAGAAGCTTTTTGATAAGGGTGGAAGTCATTAATTAATTTCTAAATTATGTGAGGTCATCATAGGTCATCATGTTTTTGTGAGTGTGGAACTGAGTTTTTCTTATATCTGTGTGTACTCTCGTATTCCCTAATTCCGTCAATAGTCGTGTTTCCTCGTCTGTATTCATTTAGTAGAGCTTGCGCGACGTCTACGCGGTGTCTACGCAGCTTCTACGCCGCTGCTACGCAGGTACTATGGTGCCTCTACATTGTTACTACGCTGCTTCTACGCAACTGCTACGCTGTGTCTACGCAGCAGAATAACCAATAAAACAGTTCTAGGATGTATTTTTCACGTAAAACACACAAACCTTCGCTTGTGCTTATGCAATATGCATAGATATTAATCATATTGTGTTGATGAACTCGTAATTTTCCCATTAGCACATACGTAATTTAAATAGTATATTTATATTATATTTAGCTTCACTAATGGCTAGTTACTACCTCATTATACACAGATACTATGCTAGTAATAGTATCCAAGTGTATTTTTAAGTTATAATTGGTAGGATGGATAAGGAAGGGTAGAATGAGGTGTTCTGCCTACCCCATGGGGAGACGACGTACATAACAACCAATTTCTACCTACCTACGCCATCTTTACCTACCTTTAATAGAAGGATTATGTAATCCAACAGGTCACATTTAAATCACAATGGATTGTTTTGGATGTCCAACAGTGGACTACTATAGGCTAGGGTTGCCATCTCTAAAATCTGCCAACCAGGACATGAAGTGTGAAAATCTCGGATTGTGGAGCTTTAAACCCGGACATACCAACTAAAGTTACCTACTAAGTAAAATAAAAAAATGTTTTAATTGTTATAAATCAACTTTGCTTTACACCTTATTAAATACATCGAGGAAAAACATATTATCAATAAAAAAGGAATATTGTAATGCGTTGGAAGTAATTTCAGCCGCGTATTTTCGATACATGTGTCAGCAGCCTTAAACCCGGACTACAAATTTAAACCCCGCACCCAAGCGCTCCCCACACGCCCTCTAAACTAGGACAAGTCCGGGGAAACCCAGACGGAAGGCAACCCTTGCTGATGATTATGATGAAGAATCTTTAAAGAACCAAAGTAAACGTTAATATCAGTTTGTGTTTTGATGGCAGCTTCTGCCACCATCAGGGCTTAGCCTAATAATAAGATTAAGTTTTTTTCTTGGTGTTTTATGTCAATATTTGCCGATGCGTAATCATCACTGATCAATGACCTTAATTTGTCATTTGTGTCATATTTCTCACTGAATAATATTACACATTGGTAAATAAGTAATTAATTAGTCCCACGTTAGCACAGAATAGTAGGTACAGAAGGCGCACTCCGCATTGTATAGGTATGAAGCTACAAGTCCGCGGCGCGCTCGTCTTGTCGGTCCAATTCAGTGAGCGAAACGTAGTTAGAAGATACAAGAGTTACGCGATAGAAAGAGAGGCAACTTCTAGGTGAATATAACTGAAGGTAGGTTAGCGCTGTGCGACCTGAATTGCACTTTATTGTGTCGTAGCAAAAGTCACTTTTTATTCAAATGATTTTACAGAGTGAACCATCTGCATTAATCTGTGATGTTAGTGAAAATTAAACGTTAATTTATGTATATACTTTGTTTATACGTAAAATATTTGCTTCCTTCAACAGTTATTCTCTATGTATTTTTCTCACAAGTATGCGGATACTGTGAATGTACAGGTATCTACCTATATATTTAAGTACTTTACTGAGTAAACCACCTTACCTATGTATTTAACATAAACAGGTTTACAAAAATAGTTACTTAGTAAAAATTACTGAAACAGTAAATAAAGATTGTTTTAAACTTTTTAGTAGGTACCTGGTCGACCGAGCTCTGCTCGGGTGAAAATAGAGAATGCTCATTTAATAGTACTTATAGGATAGTTCATACTAATTCCATGCTGCCATGATAGTACATACTAATTCCATGCTGCCATATATCATTATTCTAAGGAAGCCATCTTCAACAATCTTGTCTAAACTTTGGGCGACGGAGCTCTGCTCTCGTGAAAATGTTTTTTTCCAGATATGAGACCTAGGTAGATCGATTTTTCGCCCACGTAAACCTGCCGTAAACCCTTTGCAACTTTCATCGAAATCGTTAGAGCCGTTTCTGAGAACGTGGTTACAAATATACCTATATAAACAAATATTTCTCATTTTATAGGATACATTAAACAATGTTATAACTAATATTGAATCTCACCGATCTTTTCTATTTGATGAATGCTACACAAACTTTACAATGCATCTAAATAGCTTTTAATGATGATAAGAATGACAAGACGGATTATTTAATTATTTGTTCTCAAAGTTACTGACGCTGTCAATATTTTAGTACCTACCGGGAATGTGAAAGTAGAATAATTTCGCAAGCTTACAAGTGAAAGCTTCCAGTCACTCATAAATGTTTGAATGAATGCATGCAGTGTGTACATTTCAATGCACGAACTTTCAAAGTCAAAGTCAAATAATATTAGGCGCATAAAAGGCACTTTTGAACGTCAAAATTTGCAAAAAACGGATTTTTTTCTAGTCGCCCCTTTCAAAAGGTAGTTTTCGTATGGAGAACAATGGACAAGAAACTACACCGTTACTCTTGTAAAATGTTTTACAATATTTTGTATAGGTATATATATTAGTTATATAATTATATGTGAAGACGATGCACCTAGAATAAAATTACTATACCTACCTTAATCAATAGGTAAAAATAATTATTAACAATGAATTTTTTATAAATTTTGTCGTTCAAAGGTGTCATTTATGGGCCTATGTGAAATAAATTATTTGACTTTGTGTATCTTATATGGTACACAATATTTTTATAAAACTCCTTCGGCCTCCGACCCACCGCGTCGTACCGCATCGCCCGCCTGCGCCATTACTTCGTTATCGCTTAGCGTTCTTTCTGACTTTTTGCCCGGCTCCTGATCGAGGGTCATAGCGTGATGTTGAATAGCAACCAAACATAACCATACCACCTTCATAATAGCATAACTTGTTGCATATAACCTTCATCAAGAGTTGGGCTATAAAATGCAAAAAATAATTTTTCAAAATCGACTGGCAGTTCCAGAGATTAGCGTGTTCAAACAAACAAACTTTACAAACAAAACATAACATCACGCCTTGTCTCCCCGAAGGGTTGGGCAGTGTACCTATAGTATACACCCACATTTCGCCAGTTATGCTTAAGTCCCATGTAATAGGGGGCGAGCCTATTGCCATCGCCTTCAACCGGGTACAAATCCAGACTCCGGGCTGCTGCTGAGAAATTAAAGAAAGAAAAACCCAATGACACTTTGCCCGACCTGGGAATCGAACACAGGACCTCATATTCAGCAGTAGCGCTTGCGACCACTTGACCAACGAGGCAGTGAGTTCAGCTTTATTATATTAGTTATAGTATATAATTATCAAAGAAGTAAATAAAAAGTACCTAAGTAGCTAAATAATTTCTTCTATACATAGGTGTGAGTTTCTTTTAACCATCTTGACTTTACGCATCGAACGCGTTCGGCGCTCCAATTGGTCCTTCACCAGTGATACATAAGGATTCTACATGATTTTGGATTCCGGATGGTTCTGGCTTTGTCGGTGTTACTGACCGCCAGTAACTCGTACTGAGTTACTGGCGGTCAGTACTGACCTTGTGCCTTCACTACGGACAGTTGCAAAACCAAGATTAGTCACATTCGTTAACCTCTGGTTAGTTGATATGCGCAACAGGTCCCAGCTGTTGCTACAAGTCTTTGTGGACAGCCGATGGCAACTTATGTGTCATGGTTAAGGCTTTTGAACTTGACAGATGACTTTAATTTCTCTTTTAAACTAACCTCACTTTTAATTGAGTAGGTACTTAAATAGGTAGCTACTAAGTTTCTGGTGACACTTTCTCCAGCATTTCACTTTTAATTAACTTGGAGTTATTTAATTTTATATGTGTCTCTGTTAGTATAAGTGACTATAAAAGACCTCGTTCGTTGGTCTATAATGGTCGCAAGCGCTATTATTTTATATTTTTATTTTGTTGTTGTGTTTCACGAACTATTTCCAAATAAATATTATTCTTTCTTTCTTTACTGCTGAGCGGGTTCGATTCCCAGGTCGGGCAAAGTGTTATTGGGTTTTTCCAACAGGAATTTCTCAGTAGCCCGTAGTCTGGATTTGTGTCTGGTTGAAGGTTCCCGTAAACAGGCGCGACGCGACACCGCGAAAACAATTTCCGTGAAGTTTTCATAGAAATTGTTCAACCAGAGTCGCGTCGCGCCGTCTCGTCGCTCCTGTCTGCGGGAGCCTTGATGCCAATAGGCTCGAACCTATTACATGGGACTTAAAAACATAAATGGAAATGTAATGTGGGTGTATAACAGGTTTACTCTGCCCATCCCTTCGTGTTATGAAGTCAAGACAAATTTAAGATAAAAAACCGGCCAAGTGCATGTCGGACCACGCACAATGAAGGGTTCCGTAGTTGGGATGATATGTCGCACGAACAAACTTAACTTTGTACTTGAAAAACATGTTCTCCCTTACGGATAGTATGGGAGAACAGTTTTTGCAACCGCAAATTAATGTAAGTTGGTCGGTTATTACTCGTTAACTTGTAAAGCCTACTTCTTAGCTGTGATAGTTTTCAATACTACAGCCGTGAATTTTTTCACATATCCAAAACCCACCATTTAGCTGGCAGGGGAGGGGGGACACTAGATTCTAACAAAAAATTGCACTTTAAAGCTTACTACTTCGCTAACCGATCCCTGTATCCTAAAATGGCCTAGACAAACTCACAATATATTGAAAAACCTTTCCAACGACACCCCACACTATGGGGCAGATGAGAAAGACAACACCCCCACATTACTTATAGGGGAGGTAGCTACATTTTTTTTTTTTTTTTTTTTTTTTTACCACTTTTTCGTCATGATTAATATGTATACCCATTCTAAATTACAGCTTTCTAGTACAAAAAGACTTTGAGCTAAGCCGCGGACAGACGGACAGACAGACTGACAGATGGACATGGCGAAACTATAAGGGTTCCTTGTTCACTACGGAACCCTAAAAAGATAGATAGAACACAACATATTATATTGCAAAATAGTGAACTTTGAATGTTACGTAGATGTTACCCACAAATCTGTGCAATGTTTATCTATTACTTATCTAATCCTATCTACTTATTGTTATATCTAAATACCTAACACGGCGATGTTATTGACACCACTATATACATTCGCCGGGTGACTGACATTCAATGCTACTACATAGTATTGGTTTATGTTCTTAGTTAAAACTAGTTTCATAGAATCAAAAGTCTTTAAACGAGTTTTAAGTGATGCTTGAGTTTTGAGTAAGGTTCTGTAAAGCTTCGTTCAGACTAGCGCGACGCGACAGCGCGACGGGACACCGGCTATTGTTATACCGTGAAGTTTTCATAGAAATTGTATTGTTCGAGTCGCGTCGCGCCGTCGCGTCGCGCTGGTCTGCACGAGCCTTAATACTGTAATACTGGCCTTAGTCTCGTGACATATAATTATGAAACTTATTTTAGACTTTTGTCCATAAATGCGTTAGTAATAATGTTCTTAGTAGTGTTAGTAAAAGTAGTAAATAAAAGTAAAATATAGACCGCTAGTAACAATTGGGATATTTTAAAAAGAAAGTAACTGAGGCAATCGAACTGGATTACATAACATAACATAACGCATTTATTCCCCGAAGGGCTGGGCAGAGGTGTGTGTATCTATAGACACCCATAAGGGGGGGCGAGCCTATTGCACAAATCCAGACTACTGAGAAAGATGGAAAACCCAATGACACTGCCCGACCCGTGAATCGAACCCAGGACCTCACATGCCCAGTAGTAATGCTTGCGACCACTAGCCCAACGAGGGGGAGAACTGGAAAAAAAAATTCGTATCCGATTCGAGTAGCGGAAAATGACGCGAGTCTATTGAATTGAATGTAACTACAGCGGTTTCGCTGCTATGGTTTCGCAGCGGAGGTGTGCTACCGGGGTAAAAAAATGTGTAAACAAGATTTATGGAAAAATAGTCAACATTAAAAACAAAACAAAAAGCTACTTCCTTCGTTCGTTTTTCTTCTAGTGTGCTGACTTGGGGATCAGACACTTTTAAATCTTGTCATAATTTGGCGTTACTAATTGTTGAATGGGTGTAATTTATATTCGTCCGTATGCTCAAATACCTACCTGCTCTGGAAATGTAATCCACAATCAATCTGTGCACTGGCTTGATTTCCGTACGTGCTTTTCGGGTACCACTTTTTTTTTTTTTTTATTGCATTGGAAATCATCAAAGGACTCCTCAGGGTGTGATGAGGGCGTGTCAGACTCTTACTGACTAAAACCCACCCGTGTTCCTTCTCTTGCCTGTGCAATGCCAGGGGGCCACGGTATCCCTTTCGGACTTTCCCGCAACCCCGGCAGGCAATGTCATCTGACCCCTTCATTCGCTGACAAAAAAAACACTGAAAAAATGGGTCCCCCATAGCATTATGCTGAGTGGAAGCCTTCTTGACACAGTCATGGCGTGCAGCTGCCGAATATTTGTTATGTTTATATTGTTTTTTTTTTGTATGCACGTGTTTCTGTGACCAATAAACCTATTTTTCATTCTAACTTTCTATTTTAAAAATATGTTTTATTTATGCAATGTGGGCATGGTACCTAAACATAAAAAAAATTAGGTTGATAATGTGGGTATAAAAGTATCTTTGCTTTGCTAATGTATTGATTGAGGATTTTTCGTACTTATATGCTAAGGGCATTAAAACATGTACTTTATCCTTGTTTATTTAACAAAACATTTATGATCTTTGCAAACGTGACGGCACATCCCTGACGGTCAAGAAAGCCAGCGTTTCCCTCACTTATATTTTTCATTAACCGAAGGTTTCGATATAACCATAGATGCATTTCGTAATGTAGGTAATAATATGTTTCATCACGGTAAGGCTATCGTGTTCAGTCAACAGACTCCGTGAGATTTTGTAACGTTGTGTAGTAACACCAAAAATTATAGCATTTATGCAAATGTCGTGTTACAGTGTTAGAATGTTAGCCAAGTTTTAAGAGGCAATTTATTTGAACTTGTGCTTGAATGACATTAATTAATAGCTATTTCTATTTACTTACTATTAAAAATAACTATATTACTGGTTTTTTCTAAAACCTACTTCAGGCACCAGCTCTCACAATGTGAATTTGTATAGTTCAAAACTGTTAAGTAACTGTCAAGCTTCGTGCAGACTAGCGCGACGCGACACCGGCTATTGTTATACCGTGAAGTTTTCTTAGAAATTGTATTGTTCGAGTTGCGTCGCGCCGCCGCGTCGCGCTGGTCTGAACGAGCCTTAAGCCGTTGGTCCCGGCTGTCATTTTTTAGATCTGTGACAGTTTTTACGGGTCGTCAGAAGCCCGAAACAGCCCGTCCACAGCCCAGTTTCCCAGTAACTGTTGTGGAGGTCATAATATAGGCAGTCGCTCCATGTAAAATACTGGTATTCAGCCCCATTGCTCATCATATTCTTTCATTCATATTCATTCTGGTATTGAACCCGTTTCGTCGGTTATAAAAAAAAAACTGCTTTTTCATAGAAAAGTGCAATACTTAAGCGGTCAAAATGTATGGAACAGCAAATGGAAAATCAAAAAACCAACAAAAAATTTCAACGCAGGAGGGTTCAGATTCATGTACTGAATCCATGGTAACAATAATTAACGTGTCGAATTCCCCTGCCACCGTGTAAAGGTTGCGATGTAAGTACCTACAGAAATAAATTCGTGAAAACCCCACTATTTTTGCTATATACTTATACTATTGCGCATGCGCACATTAGTGTTAGGTAGGTACTCTTTTTGCTTATTTACGTAGTTAAAGTTTTTATTCTATTGTTAGTTTAGATACTAAGTAGTAGTACTAGTATCTAATAGTTAATTTAAATTTAATTTAAAAATTAAGGACAACCAACCTCGACTGCTTATTAAATCTACATATTTTTCCTAGGAAAATGTTTGTGTAAAGATTCATGCAGTTGCTGAACTTATTGAAATATCAATGGGATACGCTCGTTATCTAAATTGCTTCATAAACTGATAAATTACGGATTAACGGCAATATCTACGTTACTGTTCCACGCAACCGTGAATCAACGATAGCATTGCACAGGGGCCCTATTATGAACTCTTATTTCCAGGCAGTTTACGGCGTAAACAGAACTGCCTTGCAATTTCGTATTATGAACTCGTCAAACAAGCCAGTCAGTGGTCACGTGACACCCTGGCCGGCTTCTGCCCGACTATTGGCTGGAAATACCGTATTATGAACGTTCGTTTGACATTTCTTGACATATTAAAACTGATATTAAGTAACCTCACAATCCAGTCAATTTCCGCTACTTCATAGGAGTTTTTATTGAATGGTTTTGGATATTTTTGGCGAAATTATTCAGAGAAAATATCACGTGTGACGAATATGTACCGCTCGAGTTTCTGGAAACTCCGGAAAGTGGCACTTCTGATCAAAATACCAAAATAACGGTAAAATTAAAGTAAAGTAAAAGTTTATTTAACAAAATAGTTACAGAAATGTACACAAGTAGATATAACTAGTGGGTAGACTTATTCTAGGCATTAATCAGTGTGTTGCAAAAATTTCTGTACATTATATGTAACCCTGCCTCTTAAACTAGGCTAACCTGTATTTTAAGAGACAGTGTCTAGCTTACAAATTCATTTTTATACAACAGTGGACAGTGTCGATCTACCTTATCAACTTGACAGCAGTAATAGTGGTGCGTGTACGAGTAAAATGTGGAGGGGATGTGTAGTGGTGTGATGAGTTAATAAATGGTGCACCATGATAATTACAAAATATTACCATGATAGAAAGAAAGAAAGAAAATACATTTATTTGGCACAGACTAAAAGGCACACAAGTAGAAAGAGAAAAAAAAATAAGATAAAAGGAAAGAATACAAAATAAAAAGTGTAAAACTGCGTTGCATGATACCAGCAGGAATGTGTGCCTCGCGGCTACGGTTATAGGTAAATATAACATGTTGAAAACTGGATATTTAGTAAAAACACCACACCACCATATCCATTCATTATCCATATTTTTGTTTAGACTCTGAAACGAGTAGGTACTTAGGTACTTGCGAAGGGACATAATACATTCTGTGTAAAAAGTACTGGGAATTGTTCAATAAAACCATTAAGTAATTTATTTGTCAAAATTTATTTTGTCGGCTCCAAAGTAGGCTCTTTCGCTTGCAATACAGCTACGCCAGCGCTTGACCCAGTCCTCCATACATTTTTGGTAAGCTGATTGAGATATGGTCTAAAACTCCTTCAGCGAATTTTCTTTTATAGCTTCAATCGACTCGAAACGTCTTCCTCGAAGAGGTAATTTTAGCCTCGGGAACAGGAAAAAGTCAGACGGAGCCATACCATGTGAATACGGCGCTTGGTCGATGACATTTGCTGAATTTTTGGCTAAGAACTCTTGCACAATGATGGCTTTGTGTGATGGTGCATCATCATGGTGCAAAATCTATGAATTGTCGTTGCACAAATCTGGGCCGTTTTCAGCGGATATTCTCTCGAAAACGCCTCATAATGCCTAAATAATACTCTATAATCACTGTTTATCCCTCTGGAAAAAAATCGTTGGGCACTACACCGCGGTAATCTAAGAAAACTATCAGCATAACTTTCGTGGTACTTTTTATAGAGAGTATTATACAAACAATACGATAGTATTATTTTATTAATTGCAACAATAAACATTTTCCAAGAATGAAGTTGTCAAATTCCCCGTTTAACATCAAGTGGAATACGTTCGGAAAAGTTATTGTTAAAAGAATCTCGCGTTACAATTTACAAACACGGAAAAAATAAATAAAAATGAATTGTATAGCACAATAAACATTGCCTTCATATTTTCACCTACTTTTAGTAACTATATTAAGATATATTTATTATTTTTATCATAAAATACGTGATCTAAATAAAACCGTAACTTACCGATAAATATTTATTTGTGTTTCTGAACGTTACGGCAGAGAATTTCAAGCCAGCCACGGACAAACTAGCCAGCGTGAAGTCGGTCAGAATTACCGATGTCATAATACGAAATATATCCAGCCAGTGAAATGAATTGCCTGGAACTTGCCTGGTTTTTTAAAAGTTCGTAATAGGCCCCCTGAACAGTGTTCTTGAACGCAAATACATAGACGTATGTACGTACAATTATCATAACGTGAGCCTGCGCATGCGCACGAACCTCCTATTATCACGGTATAATCATATATTTCTACAAAAAGATAATAGTCAGACTTCAGAATAGATACCTTAGGTAGGTATCTATTAATCTAATCTCTTAAATCTCTGAATAGATTTATCCCGCATTTATCTTTTTTTGAAGGCGCTACCTATGGAGAGCAATACGTAAAATGTCCCATAAAAATAAACAAAGTTGGTACACGAGTTTAAATATTATGGCATTAATAGACGAGTGCGTTAAGCACCAGTTATCCGAATTAGGTACTAGGCAGGCCTACTTTCCACCCAAAAAAAAAAGGTAGGTCTACTTTTCATCAAACGCATGCTTTACCGGCAAAATCGTTCACCGATTATTGATTCGCTGAAAACTGACATTACTGACACTCATTAGTTAATTCTTCAAGTTTGGGAGGGAGCTAGCACCCAGCACCCTAGTACCTAACTACCTACAAATTGATGATACAAAGAATAATGCGGTCAATCTGTGACTGGAGACGAGAACCATTTCTCAATTCGGACGAGCGTCCGTTGACCATGACACGTGTCGCTAGTCCGTTACGGTCCTAATGTTATCATTATCTTATCGGTAGGAGCAGATTTCATTTGTCTTTTCTTATCGATGATGTAATTTATTACATTGTTATAAGTAGATACACATGCTCGCGTGTAGAAAGTAATTAAAATAATTAAGTACAGTTTATGCGGATGGAGATTACTTCAGAACACAACATACCTATACCTACTTTGTTGAAGAACAATAATAAAATAATTACATACCTACACAATTTTAACTGCAGATAAATGCGAAATTTATTTCTGGTGAGCCAAGAAATTTCATGAAGACAAAGCAATTATTCATGGCTTTACAAACTCGGAGATTTTGCATTACCACAACACAAAGAAATTATCATACCGTGAACATGCTTGCACTTCATATTTCGTAATGTTTGAGTGCTGTACCTAATAATTAATTAATTCTTAATTAATATATGAATAGACAAATATATTGTTAGGTCTTCAGGAATAATTTTATGTAAAAAGGAATATAAGGCAATCGGTAGGTATTCAAGAATGTTTGATTGCGTTTCTGAGTGTTTTGTTCGCCAAAATCAGCTTATGTATGGTTGACCATTCTGGTGCTTTTTTAATGGTTTACATAATGTATGTTTTACCTTTTTCCCTCCTTGACAGTTCAAAAGTGCCTGTAAGTAAATAGTTTATCCTATCCTATCCTAATATGTAAATGAGCAATATTTGTATAAATATATATTTGTAATAACGTTCTCGAAAACGGCTGTAACGAGTTCGATGAAAGTTGCAATATAGGGGTTTACGGGGGCGCAAAATCGATCCAACTAAAGGTCTCATAGGTATCTGGGAAAATTGGTTTTCTCCGTATTTTCATTCGAGCAGAGCTCGACCGCCCAAAGTTTAGAACAAGATGGCAACCTTAGAATAATGAATGGCAGCATAGAATTAGTATGTACTATCATAGCACCATGGAATTAGTATATAAACTATCATCTATTAATGAGCATACTCTATTTTCACCAGAGCCGAGGTCGGTCGCTCAGGTACTGAAATACTTACCTAAATGCGTTGAGCTTAAGTTTTTCTTTTCATCAATTACTATTACTCTGGAGACTGAGCCGCCTATCATTTCTTGAATTAAATATGTACACACGGTGCTAGATTTATAAACAGGTCCATACAAAATGATTAATTAGCAGACAACAAAAGGTATGACAACAATAAGAAGTCGGTCTCATGAGGATTTTTTTATTTTATTTGCGCTTGATATTTTTATACTTCCTGCTATGTCACATTGATAAGCCAGGAACAATAATAAAAAACCGCTCAAGTGCGTGTCGGACCACGCACAATGAAGGGTTCCGTAGTTGGAATGAATTTATCGTAAGAACAAACTTAACTTTGTAATTGAAAAACATGTTCTCCCATACGGAATATATAGGAGAACATGTTTTTGCAACCGCAAATTTAAGTTGGTCGATTATTACTCGTAAACTTATAAAGCCCACTTAAGTGTGATAGTTTTCCTTTAAACTTCGTTATATATAAGTACTAATTCCGTGACATTTGAATTTCTAACTACAACCGTTTAGTTGGTAGAGGGGGGGGACACTTGACTCTAACGAAAATTGGTACTTTAAAGCTTGATAAGTCACGAACATTTTAAATAATAAAAAAACAGTCTTCGTAAACCCCTAATATTTTTGAAAGACATATTCAACGATATCCCACTCTATCGGGAGAATGAAAAAAAAAATTATCATCCCCACTTTACATGTAGGGGAGGTACCCTAAATAATTGTTTTTTTCAAAATTTTATTTTACCACTTTTTTGGCGTCATTAACTTGTATACTCATGCCAAATTACAACTTTCTAGTATCAATAGTTTTTGAGCTAAACCGCGGACAGACAGACAGACAGACGGACATGGCGAAACTATAAGGGTTCCTTGTTGACTACGGAACCCTAAAAACGGGCTTGTGGCTAAGTAATAACAGCCACACGGGTCGATCTAAACTACGCTTGCCTAGGTAGGTCCATGGATGGGTAACCATCCATTAAATACCTAGAGCCCTCCGTGCCGTTAATCCTAGCTGTCCTTCGTAGATCTTTGGCAGTCGTTACGGTCAGCCCAAAGTGTAACAACCAGTCAGACAAAGAGTATCAAGGTACTCAGTAACGAAGTAGTGGTGGAGGTGAGATAGACATTCGCTCCTTAAAAAATACTGGTAGGTATTCAACTACATTCGGTTAGACTGCAAGCCGGGCTTCTGGCTACCCTGACGTATGTAACGACTGTCAAAGATCTACAATTGACAGGCGGGACCAACAGCTTAACGTGCTATCCGGAGGGAACTCGAAGTAGGTACCTATAATGGCCGCGGACCGACACCGGCAAGTGTGGCTGTTCTTATTTTGCCAGGAGCCCCATATATTACTCGCAAACTTGGCAACAAAAACGAACTCAAACGTTACCTACTAAAAAAAACCTTTTCAATCGGAAGTATTCGGAACACAATCGTATAATAAGTGATCAAACGAACTTACCTGTTGTGAAGTTCGATCATTATTATACGAAGGGCTTCGTTCGAAGATATAACATTTACAATGCAGCTTCGTCACGTAGTCGACAACCATACGCATATTTAGAGCTGAAAGCAAAAACTAAACGCACAAGTATAGCTACTACACACTATATGTCATCTGTCATTATTTTAGAGTAAGAAGAGAATCTCAATTTTTCTGGGGTAGGGTAGGGAGGGTTCCTTATATCTTCGAACGAAGCCCTTCGTATAATAATGATCGAACTTCACAACAGGTAAGTTCGTTTGATCACTTATTATACTTCAGGCTTCGTTCTCGATATAACATTTACAATGCAGATGTTAAGAGATTATGAGGAAAATTGAGATTTCCAATAAGAAATAAATCGTATTTCAATAACATATTAAATCTTTTAGTTTTTTGGATACAAATGACATAATAAAAAATAATAGATAGTCTCATTCATCTTAATAACGGACTTATTATCCAACTTATAAACAAGTTTTAATCAAATATCTATAGATAAACAATATACCATTATAGATAAATAATCAAATTATTCATCCTATTATTGAACTTGTCAAATTTTGTTTTATACTTTTTTAATAAGATACCAATATAAGTAGATAAACAATCAAATTATTCATCTTAATATTGAACTTCTGGTCTAATTTAGATTTATACTTTTTAAGGTACGTTATAATGATTATTCGCATTCATAATACTCAAGTATTTTGTTCAGTATTAAGCACAGCATGAGTAAATTCGTTTGAATTATTGACAATTGCTCTATTAAAGTCTACCGAAAGGTGAAAGAGCTATTTGTCTAGCCTGACGTTTGCCATTATTACATCGAATGACGCTCCCTTAGCGTTAGTACCTACTCGTAGTGGATGTCGAGGTATGTCTAGTACTATGCCCTGAAAAAACACTAATATCTATGATGCAAACAGAGAGTTGGTATATTACCTATATTATAGAAACCAAATGATAGAGGTGGTGGTGAGAGAATGGTAGAGGCAGAAACTGGTTTGTGGGGGCTTATACAATGAAGGTATTAAGTGAGTATTATTTCCTTCTAATGCCCTGAGTACCTACCTATAGTTAATGTAATCACATAATGTACTAGCTAGACTTTCGGACTTTTCAAAGAAAGGTAATAAAAAAGGTTCAGTTGGCTGTGACCAGGACCCAGGACCAGACCTGCATGATTTACTGTGCAGTTAGGTATTTTTATAATTATTTTTTAAAATCAAAGTTTATTTTTAAAACATTTAAGACTTAACTTGGGGTCCCAGCTAGTTTCATACTTGGCCCCATAGAAACCTTTAAGTAGGTAGCCTCTTGATGCGGTCATAACCCCCATGTTTGAGTCTACTGCGATAGCAAGAGCTGACTTAAGTTAATTTAAAGACCCCATACAAGGACCTTATCTTGAATTGCTTGGTTTAAAAAAAAAATATTATTTTGATTTAGATTGGTACCTATAGATGTTGTAAATGGTAAGTACTTTGTTTTTCTTTGTTGACAAATGGCCCACCATAATTTATAGGTAAAATTGTATTGTTCCATGGTATTATTTGAAAGAGAACTTAAATTAACTACAAAAAAAATTACTTAGATAGCTAGTCTTAGCCCTGCCTTCCGGATAATATCCCGGTGGAGATGTAGAGGGTGATTCTGTCAGGCTTATGACGGCTAGTATGCCATAACCATAATGCCTGTCAATTTTCCATTCTTAATTTTTTGTTAATATCTTAATAACTGGCAAAATGGGCACAAAAACGCGTAGTAAAAATGTAGTTTGACCAAGACATGGTAATAGCATAGACTACAGTCGATGCATCAGGGCCGGTTTTCAGGATATGTAAGATTGACGTTTTTGCATTAATTCTTGAAGTAAAAGTCAATACCTATCAGGTTGACCAAACTGATTAAATGAGTCACAAATTGTACTGGAATGTGGAGGTATTTATTTTCTACTTTATGTCAGTATTGGCTGTATTTAAGAAGCAAATAGCCAAGTTGCTTCATGTAAGAAGCAAATAGCCAAAGTTTATCTTCACACCATCGCTAAATAGGCTTCTGGCAAAGTTATTTAAATGTAGGTACTGAATACCTCCCATTTGGTTAATATGGCACTTATTATCAACATGTAACAATATATGTGAATATTGTATATTTTTAACACTCATTTTTAAGGTAAAAATATGACAAGTTGTTCTAGATGATTTATGTGATAAGTACTTATAATTTTTTAGTCTCTTTCCAGAATCCATGAACCATATTATCATTACAAATGGCCCCCCACCCACTTCTTGACCTGTAAATATTTCCGAATCATATATTGAGTATGCAATACTTTTTATGTGTAAACTATTGATATTATCAGCCCACTGCTGTAGATCTAGTTTAATATCTGGGTGAATGATAATCTTTTTATCAGCCTTTACTTTATAGTAAACCATGATATTTATGATTATTATGGTGTAATAGTTTTGTGGTCTAACAGTTTTGTGTTAAGCCAAACATATGTACTTGCCAGGTATCAGGCATGTGGCAGTCAATGTTCCTATTAACTGAGTACCTATGGTCTAATTTTTTTTTTTTTTTTATTTCAAATCTGGAATTTTGGAAATTGCAATTGTTTCATTAACATTTTTCCAAACATGTTTTATAATCAGAATCAATGCACAAGAGGTCATCAAAGTCTTGTACTGATTTTTAAATTGTTTAACCACAGTTCTCATAATCTTAGAGAACACATAAGGTGCAGAACACAAGACATATGGGGATGCATTAAATCTGTATAATTTATCATGCTCAAAGCATCAATACTTCCGGTGAACTGGATTACTATTTACCATTAGATAGCATTCTTTTAAATCAATAGTCTCCTGTAGAAATTACACAGCATTATTATTACTGCAGTTACAAATTTGTTAGCAGGCTTAAGGTTTATAATAAATCTTTTGCTACCCTTCAGTTTTTGGAAACAAAACACATAAGGTGCAAGGAGAAATTGCACCTAATGCCAGCAGATTATTAATGGCGGTATGCTTATCAGGATCATTTATAATATCATTTTATAATGACTGTTGAGATTGTGACTTATAAGGTGTGTCAATAAAAGGTATTGAGTATCCATTGACATGTTTCAATATTGAAACATCATCAGATGCTTTGCCAACAAGGTAAAAAATATTTAATCTTCCAGCATGACTAACTCTAGTATCGAGCACGAGTCTTGTCCTGTGGGGCTTTGGGCTTTGTCACAGCATGCGGTGGCTGGTACTGGTAATATTGTTCTTTGATATTTCCTTGCTTGATATGAGAACTGTGGTTTCTTGAGTCCCAGCCTCAAATTTGTCCTCTGTTGGTTGTATGTGTGTAACCAAGTGAACCACTTAAGTTTCCCTGACGGGTTGTGGTAAAAGTAGTTGGCTTGTTTATAGATTGGCCTGTTCTTTGGTAAGCTTGTAGGACTTTTTATCTTTTGAAATAGGCTGTTACCATGAAGGTAAGATTACAATAAAGGTGATTATCTGTTTCTAATTATTTGACGATATCTAAGCATTTTTGGTCAGGACGGGGAAAATAAGGTTTTTTCCACGGTTTTGATTGAGTGAAGTGTAATTCTGTTAACATCCTTCTAGCGTCACTGAGCTGGTTGATCTCTATCATTATTATTGTTGTTGATTAACATAGATAATGCAACACCTAAAATGGTGAGTCCCTTCTTCAAAATTGTATTTCAAATATAGGTTAAGTGGTTGTTTAATGCTCATTTGTATGCATATTAATGCATCAAATCCCATAATGCTTGCAGCACGTCCAGGGATAAAACATTAGTAGGTGCAGTCTAGCACAGGTGCTCGGTCAGGCTCAGGTAGAGCGTCAATAAAATTACAGTCATAGCTGTATTAGAGTTATCCGGATTTGTGTCAAATAAAACTGGTGGTTCGACACAGTCATCAAGTACCTAGATATCTGCAAAAAGATAGATTTGACCCCGACAATGTACCATAATATACATACCTAAGCGTAGCCTCTCGGACTACACTATTAAAATAGGTAAATGATAAAACTCGTGCGTTTATCTCGTAAATGCCCCGAATTATTTGTTCTCGTCAATGCATCTCGTACATTACCCGCGAGGTACAATAAATATCGTATACAAACCATGTAAGATACTTAGGTTTTACTGTATAAAACTTCTACAATGAAAAAAACTCGTGCGTTTATCTCGTAAACGCCCCGAATTATTTGTTCGCGTCAATGCATCTCGTACATTACCCGCGAGGTACAATAAATATCGTATACAAGCCATGTAAGATACTTACGTTTTACTGTATAAAACTTTTAAGACAATGATAAAACTCGTGCGTTTATCTCGTAAACGCCCCGAGTTATTTGTTCGCGTCAATGCATCTCGTACATTACCCGCGAGGTACAATAAATATCGTTTATAAGCCATGTAAGATACTTACGTTTTTACTGTATAAAACTTTTAAGACAATGATATAACTCGTCCGTTTATCTCGTAAACGCCCCGAATTATTTGTTCGCGTCAATGCATCTCGTACATTACCCGCGTGTTACATTGTTTTATCTTGTGAAGAAAAACTGATGAATCGGTGTTGTACCGGTGTCGTTTCATGTAGTCTTCGGATTTTTTGAAGATAATATTCTTTTCCTTTTGTTTTCGTTTCGGCATGATAACTTATGCCCACTTTAAACTAGTTTTAAACACTATAATTAATATTCTTTGGGAATTACAACGTATTGGTTGCCGCGCAAACGTAAAGAATGACAGATGACATATAGTGTGTAGTAGCTATACTTGTGCGTTTAGTTTTTGCTTTCAGCTCTAAATATGCGTATGGTTGTCGACTACGTGACGAAGCTGCATTGTAAATGTTATATCGAGAACGAAGCCTGAAGTATAATTGCCACAACTCACAACACATCCTTTGTTTCATAAACATTGGCATTGCTGTACGATTATGGTAAACGTAATGGGGATCTCACCGACTCTCGAGTACTACTACACCATTCAATCATTGTGCCAGGCACATCCTAGCCTTGAGGACTTCATGTCGCTTAATCTATGGTATCTACAGTCGTTATTAACTGGCTATGACGCGTCGGACACTTTTATATTTTAATATATTAATTTCCCATCATATTGCAAATTCATTTGCAAGTTTGATTTATTGACGGAAGTTTCTGTGGCTTGTTGCTAAATCTTTTTTTTGCAACCAGTGTTTTTGTTTTTATTATTTGTGAGGTGCCTTCTCTTTGTGTACCTAGTAGTCGACCCACCAAGGACACCAACCTTACAAGAGTGTAAAATAGGTACTTGGTTGCTAGCTATATAGTATTCAAAAGTTACTAAATAAAAATAAAAATAAAAAAATCTTATGGTGGCACTTCACATCGCTGTTCGTGTTCTCGTATTCGTCTTATTTGCCCAAAAACGACGAAGTTACTCTCTTCGCCTATATTTGCCTATTAATTACGAATAAACGCAAATAAACGAACACTCGTATTTGTCGGTTTTTGGTCATATATCAAAGGATTGCGAATATACCGAATAAGTTCGTTCACACATGGCTTGCTCAGTAGTGCGGTGTTTTATGTAAGTACGCATAACAAATATGTGAGTGGTTGACCAAAAAGGGACCTCAAGGGAACTACGGCACCTAAAAATATTCTGGTTAGAAAAAAACAAGCTAAAAGACCACAGATTAAAAAATAAAAAAATAAAAAATAACGGTTTCCAATCCCTCCAGGTCCCTTTTTGGTCAACCACTCACATATTGGTAATTAACACAGAGGAAATAATAAGTAGTTGCTGCCATCAACACGTCCATCTTTTCCTTCGGATTAGCAAAAATATTCTTGAATGTTCGGCATATTCGCTGTTCATGACGATGCGTGGACAGTGTCTTCGAGTTATTCGAACTTCTACACTATATAGCCGAATAAAACACAATACATAGCCCGGAACAGCTGGCGTTGCGTCAAACCCATGATGTCGTTTATTTCGACAATTTGAAAATAGAATTTCCGTCGTGTGAAAATTATACCCCACCACCTATGAAATCAGCGTTTTGTATGGAGAATTTTAAAGAAGTTGCATTTTTCAAACTAACATTTTCTTAATTTATTAACAATCATGAACACTAATGTTTAAAAACTAAGATAACGAACGTAAGTAGGTATGCCACTTAGATTAAGCGACAAAAATAAGTTCTGGCTAAGTTTTAAAACAAATAGTGGTCATTTCTGCTAACAAAAAGAGGAGTCATTTTTAAGGTATTTTTTATGTTTAGAAAACTACCTACCTATAACTAATAAGGTTTTTTTACTATTGATAGTTGCCTATGATGGTCATTATTCGATATAATATCAAGCAATTGATGAATAATTTATATCATAGAAGTGACGAGGTTCTCTATTTATGAGAAAAAAAAACGCCAATTTCATAGGTACCTAATAATATGATAAGAGATCTATGGAAATGACAGAGTAAATACTTCACTCTGAGCATGTCTGTCAATCCCAGTAGGTACACTTTATTAATTATTCTCAAACACCCTGAGCCCAGTTGTGGGAACGTGGGGACGAACAGCAAGTCCTTTATAAAGATAACCAAGAATAAATTAGGTAGGTACGCTAACCAGCGGGAAAAATATTAAATAAATTACCAAAAACATTACCTACAAAAATAATTAGGTACTTCTACTGTAACTTCTTGCAGATGTCTTATTAAAAGGTTAAGATGGTCATGATTCATGAAACTTAATGAATGAACGTCTGGGTATTTATGTGGGCACCGATTTATACATAATGTCAGTATGTTTTTGCAGGTTTTACAATATTTACATCCACGGCCGTCTGTAATGGTCATATTAGACTCTGCCACAAAACATAATCTTATTATAAATTGCCAAACGGTTAGTCGACTTGTATGTATGTATATATGTATGTTCATCTATTACCTCATAACTTCTAAACTCCTCATTATAATTTGAAAAATGAAGTATAGGAAGCGTATTCATCGTCCGCTGGTTATAGGCCTATGTGACGTCAAATTACAAATCCGGAGTCTCACGGAATCTGTTCGATTTATGCTGTGACTCGGATATTTAAATTGTATCTCTGTGATGTCTTGTTTATACCTTTTTAGATGACTTTTTTGTCATCAGCATTTCCATTCAACGTGGCAATGCGGACGAGTTTTTGGATGCCCTATAATTCTTTCTCCTTTTTATGCCTATAATTGTACATATTATTATTATTACTTTAAGACTGTTAGCTCTTAAATTATGTAAATTTTAGCTGCACCCTGCGGTTTTGTCCGCTTAAGTCTCGATTCCGTAGGAATATCGGGTTAAAAAGTATCCTATGTCCTATTCAAGATCATAGTCTACCCGTGTGCCAAATTTCATCCAAATCCGTTTTAGCGTGAAATCGTAACAAACAAACAAACTTATTGTCGCATTTATAATAATAATATATACTTAGGATAAAGTTACGTAGGTACGCATACATAATTATTATGCCTAATCATTAGGTGGATTATGTACACACCAAATCCATCTCCATCTAGCTGTCAGCAAAAGGATTAAAAAATTAAAACACATTATAAAATATTTTGTCTAGATTGTCATCAAACATGTTTTTGGTTCCTGTACCAAACAACCGGTTTCCACCCGATCGAGTCATAAATACAAATATAAAATTCGGTGACATAAGGAAACCTTTTTATAATATTTTTATTTACGGAAAGAAAATTCGATTTCGATTATTCAAAGAAAATAAGAAATTCAAATTTCGAAAGAAAATTTGCGGGTCATTGTCAGGTTTTAATTTGATTAAAATATGATTCGCGACCGTAACAAATATGGCTTTACAGAATTATAATCATAAATATCAAGCCACAAACATAACAAAAAAAAAAAAACTGACAGTCGAACATCCTCTTTTGGCAGTCGGTTGAAAAGCACTTTCTCAGCGTAGTCCGCGTAGATTTCGGACTTATTCCTAAATAAAATCATCCTCTATTTTTCCTCTTTTGGGTTACTTCAAAGGCGTCGCCAGCCTATGGCCCAGGGGGCAAGTTGATATATGGAGGAAGTATGATTTGTAAGTAGGTACAGTTAAGAGTCAAGAGCACATGAAGCTTTATACTTTTATTGCGAGTCTTACCAATGAAGCCAAAATCGACGAAAAATAATAATTTCCACTATCAATGTATGGATTGGAAACGGACCTTTCAGGTCGTTTTTTCCAAAACTATTCAGAACTGTAGACTTGAAACCTAATAGGTATTATGACTGGGCCTACAGTCAACACATAGATACGAAAATTACTTCCCCGGACTCCGGATTAGACCCCCTTTAGGAGATATTGGAACTTTAAAAAAGCAAATAAAAGTTGTCCAAATAAACAAAATTGAATTTAAAGATAATTATGTAGTTTATTTACATTAAAATGCCACGTATTTAACAAAAACAAAAATATCTCTAGGGCTGGGCAGCTGCCCCATCGCGACGCCCTTGGGCCTACTTAGGATCGAAAATCGCAAAACACTTCAACCATATTTTTTTTACTGAAACCCTAAATCAATATTATCTGTGATATTACTAAATAAAATACGGGTTTTCATACAAACTCTCATCCCGAATATATAGGAGAAGCATTTTTAAATGCCTGAAATACATTTCAAGATTTTTATCACACGCCCAAATACCAATTTTCATTGGTTTTCCAATGAAATACGGATTTGATAGCTTCAGTGGTGGTAAGGCTCCTCCTTGATGAATCGGGGTGTGCTAGCTGTCATATGGTATTCATTTATAATTTAAATTATGTTTTGCATACTAATAATAAAGAAACATTTTTTTCTAACAGAACTGACAGCTGTGCTGCTGGGGAGTTTGTTGCGCCACTTCTTCTTCCCAGCTAAAGCACTAGGAAGTGGTGAAGGGTGGGTGTTTTGGGGGACTGTCTTATGTAATTTTGACGTTGTAGGAAAAGTGCTGATTCTCAGCCTACTTTGAATAAATGACTTTTTGAATTTTTGAATCCGCCATTCTGGATGTCTCTCTAGTCTTTATACATAAAATATAACATCACACCTGTATTCTCGGAAGGACTAGGCAGAGGTGTACCTAAAGTACATGTACAGTACGTACACCCACATTTCGCCAGTTATGTTTAAGTTCCTTGTAATAGGGGACGAGTCTATTACCATCAACCGGGCACAAATCCTGGCGAATCAATATACCTACATATATTGATATAGTACCTACCTATATCAATAGGAATGTAATTCTTAATTCGCAACAGATTTGTCCACCTGATAAGCACACCCAATTATGACCAAAAGCTTACAAAAAGCCTTGGACGTCATCGTCATTAAAATATGACGTACTTAGATCATTCTTTAGACCTAAAATAAACTTTGAGCTGTATCACAAAACTTGTTCTGTATCAACTCGTTAAGTACCTACATGTCTTGTAGTTTTTGAACAAACTTGAGTATCTATATTTAGATTTCAAAAAGAAAAATTAAACAGCTAGTCAGTTATTTATTAGGTAGGTACCTATACTGCGTTCGCGATTTAGTTTCCTAACATGTAAACAAATACGTGTTTTTATGGAAATATGAAATATCGCTCCATAATGAACTAAAATATTAATAATGAATAGCAATTATAACACTGTATTTGATTTTCTAACCGTTTTAGTTGTAAAAAGAGCATTTGGAAAGTTTCCAAATACTTTTTTTACATCTAAAATTAATTATTCGGTGTTGCGATAGTAATTATTACATTTCAACTACTTCTAACTAGCCAGTCGATAAAATTAGGTACAAAAAATATGATGCATTAAAATAATTCTCAATTGTTATCCAAACTCAGTATAATATAGAGGAAAAAATAAGCTTTGGTTGTGGGAAGATAATAACAAAAGAATGAATCGGTGCATTCACACACTGCAAATTCAAGGCTAACTACACTGAAACCACGACTGGTATATTCAATTATTCACAGCATAAAATAATGCACACCACAATACTACACAATAGCTTCTTTCCAGATCTTTGCCACAACTTTCTTTAAAGTTTATCCCACGTGCATTGATTCTTTCAGATTAAAAGAATGCTGTCTGAAAATTTCTTTTACCTCATAAAACTTCATGCAATTACCGGAGAAAGATATTGTTATTAATATCTATACTCCATTTGAAATAAGATTAGACACAATTATATAAACCTGTTTTACAGTCCGTTTAACCGATTTTCACTTATACAGCGTGGCGATTAGGTACCGTAGGATGGCATTAAAAGCAAAAAAGTGGTAACAATACCAACTGCTTACTGCAGCTGCTATTTATCATGCTGGTAACGCAATAGAAGTCAAAATCGGTTGAACGGACTTTAAAAAAGGTGTATTCAAATGTCTAATCTTTTTCAAATGGAGTATAGGTAGTACTCTTCACGATCTTTGTCAACAATTCCAGCCAGCAATTGAAACTGCACTAAGGTTGAAACTGTCTAAGGGATCTCGAGGACTAGACGGCCACGACTCCAGCCAGTCGTGGCCTTCTAGTGGTATTGTATGGTGTGCTAGTTGGCCGTTGCGACCAAGTGCGCGATTCGCATCTGTATCTATAGTTTACCACCACCTCTTTATCAGTATTATTTTTCTTACTTGAACGTGGGAAAGAGATGGAGCTAAAAGTCCTGTGTAGCTCCACTTCTTTCTCGCACTGAAGTAATATCAAAATAATACTGCTAAAAGAGGTGGTGGGTGGCCCTCTGGTCGCAGTCGTGGTCGTGGCGGTCTAGTGCGCGAGATCCATAAATGTCACATAGACATATAGACCTTGTCGATTTACGATTGTCAAGTGACATTCAACCTTAGTGATTGAGGTTAATAATCATAAGTTCAATAAGTTTATTTATTTCGTAATCAACAGGTTTTGGGACAAACAAATGTAATGGGATTTCCTGTCGGCAACTTCTCAGGAGCTTTACGGATGAGTTTCTGAAATACAATGATACAACTACTTACTTAGATACCTACCTTTATTTATAAACAGAAGTCTAAGTACCAACTTCCACGGTTCTAACTTCATAAATGACGAAGTTCCATACAAACTTTTATCTCCTATTTAAAAGCTCTTAGGGGGATGCATTTTCAAAAGTCCATCGTTATAAACGGAACTCTTGTGCAAAATTTCATGCTTCTAGACCCAGCAGTTTGGGGTTAGGATGTGCGTTGTCTGTCAGTGAATTCTTGAATTTACGAATTTATTTATAAATTCTATTAAGTAGATCCGGTTCATTGCCCGAGAAGCACGCAGAATAGTTAAACAATGACCATGACCCATATTGTAGGACTGCGAAAGGATTAAACTGATAAGTGGAAAATCGAATAAAATCATATTGCATTTTGCGTTGGCTCTACTTTTCTCATGTTTTATTTTTACATGCAGTCGTGTTCCGATCTTAAAAGACTGTTGAGTACTACGAATGTCCTAGCTATAAATATCTCAGGGGCATGTGTAGTTTAATGGACTGACGAGCAACGGCTTATCCTCCGGCAGAAGTTTCCACGGAATAACCCGACAATTACAGGTTATGTAGGTGTAGGGTTGCCAACCCTACTATATAATATCCTACTACATTAGAGGCCTTAATATTATATTTCTTAAGAAAAAATATAGCGGGCGATACTAACTACTAGATTTTTATTTCAATACAAAATAGTGAGATGATTGCAATAGCATTACTTCCTATAATAATTCAGCTTTTATGAGAGTAATACTGGCCAGTATTGATCTCATAAAATTTGAATTAATGGTATTTTCAAACCAGATTTTAGAGTGTATAAATACTTCGTTTTTTTTTATAAAACCTGATAATAATTAAAAAAAAAATGCCTAGCAGCATAGTAGCAAGAAATATTCATTTTAAATAATCAAAATGTTTGTGAAACTTAGGTTCCTATTATATTTTTTTGCTTTTTCTGCTATATTTTTACAAGCAATGGCTTCAAAAATATATTTGGTATGAAAAAAGTTGGCAACCCTATGATGAGTGCATTATACGTAGGTAGAGTTTTAACTTGCTTGCAGCATCAAGCCAACGAGCGGACGATGCTGTGAAGGGACGCCTCCGTGACGTCAAAAATACAAATTTGTATAAGTTTAGCTACATGAGTAAGAAGGAGGCTTTTATAAATAAGACTGTCAGTATCTTCCTAACTATAAATAGGTTTTGTTTTGTTTTTTTTTAGTATCATTTATTTTTATGTTATGCTCAACTCCTCCACAATAGTCCACATTTACTATATTATCACTAATTATTTTTACATTCCGTGTGGTGGGAGACTGGTGATCTGCTATAGGTACCTACAGGCATTCTTAGCGCACACAGTGTCTCACAAACTTTAAGCTTGTTTTAAATCATTAATCATGTCATTGTTTGTGAAGAGAAAATAAATTACTCATTTATCTGTTTGGATTTGAATTTGCTCACCATTTTTTGATAGTTGCAATACTATGTTGACGAGAAATTTAACTTAATGTCGATCTCTGAGGCATCTAAGTAGGTACCTATTCAGTTATGTTATGAAATTGACACGTAACTATGAAAATTGCATCATGTTATATGGTGCTTCCTTGTTTTTCATTAAATTGTTTAAAGTACATATCTTTAAGTCTACTTAATACATTATGTACATACATATTTATGTATAGAATGTATTAAGTAGGTAGGCACCTAATCATCAAATAAATAATTATGCTTTACTCATTAAGTAGGTAGGTAATGTATTTTTTAAAATAAATAATCACTTTTAAACTTCATACGGCGGTTTTATTAACGCGCTTGTAGTTTTTGTTAAATAACATAAATTCAAATATTAGATAATCAGACAGATTCATTAATTACTGCGATATTATTCAACGTTGAAATATAAGAAAAAAAAAACAACATTTCACAAAAAAGATTTGCATAATGTATTTTTCAACACACTTGCTCGTAGTGGCTCATATTGATCCGCTTTTAGGTTCTTATTGCAGTGTATTAAACACGCGTGCTTTTTAATTTGTACTACCGCACTAGTGTGGTAATGTGTGCTACAGTTAACTATTTACTAGTCGTAGAAATGACATGGCAGTCTGGAATTAGTAAGTACTACCACGGTGTCATGGTATTAGTAGTACTATACATGAAATGAGTATGAGCTATATCCTATCCTATGTTATTAAGAGCGTTTATCTAAAACTCGGCAAGCTCACAAATATCGGTCAAGTATTTATTTACCTGTTTCGATCAATTTGGCAATAATACTGTATGGAAATATAAAATATCGCTAACTAGTGAATTAGAATAGTAATAAAATTACAATTATAACACTGAATTTGATGTTGTAACCGTTTTAGCTGTAAAAAGGCATTTGGAGTTTCCAAATACTTTTTTTACATCTAAAAATAATTATTCTAAAACAGAGAATCTCATTTAATAGTATAGGATATTTCTTACAAATTCCATGTATAAGTACATACTAATTCTATTCTGCCATGATAGTAAAGGGTTTTCCAGGACGTGCATTGGTCACCAAGATTGTTCGATTTGACCCCACTAGACTTTTTCTTCGATTAGCTGCTATCGATTGATGCCCTCAAAGTTAACATAACCCAGGCCATCGCTCCAATTCAGCCAGATCTATGGTCATTGAAAATTGGACCTCTCGGATCCGTGCCACCGTGCGAAGCCACGGCGGACATTTGAACGATGTCATATTTCATAAATAATGGCACACATAGCCTTTCCAAATAAAAAAAGGAAATTCGTTAAATCGAACATCGACCCGCCCTTATTGAAAAACCCATGCTTATTACATACTGCCATGATAGTGCTTACTAATTCCATACTGCCATGTCATTACTCCGACTAGTAATTAGTTATCTGTGGCTCACATTACCGCACTAGTGCGATAATATAAAGCAAAAGGCACGCGTGTTTAATGCAATGCATTATGAACCTAAAAGCGGATCAATAAGAGCCACTTTACGAGCAAGTGTGTTGAAAAAAATATTTGCTATGTAGTAATCCATAGATTTGATATAAAATGACTTTGTTAACCTATGATACTGGGGGTAAAACGTGGTCAAAAATACATTTTTGCAAATAATTATTTAGATAATTATTCAATTATCTGTTGATAGAGTACCTACTTACGTAATTAACACGATAAGCAATCAAAAACGTGATTAAATTGTTTTGTGATCGGTTGCGTATTAAGTATGGCTTAATAAAAACATTTTTTTTCACTGCTTGATATTGATATTAACCATTCAGGTATTTATATACGTAAAGGACTTTTCGATTATTTTTTTTTTTGAAATTAGAGGATTTCTAGAATTAGATAAAATAAATAATGACTTCAGTAGGTAACCGACTGCGAATTATACGTAAAGATCTGAAATTAAATTCTCTCAATTTTTAAGCGTTTATTTGAAGAAATGATTAAATAGAAGCAAATATATTCTTTGCCTTTTAATTGTTAATCGTATTTTAAATGTTAATGTTACACTAACAAACTTAAGGCGCTACCCCGAGATAAGTGGCGCCCTCATTGAATAAAAAATCGTAGCATAGCATAGAAAATAAATTTTTAAAAATGGATTCTTGGAGTTTGTTACAAAGAGGATAAAGTATTTTTACGTTGTTAAAATAGGACTCAAAGTATTTCGTATCCAAAGTAGATAGCAAAATTGCCAAAAACGGCCACTTTTGACACTTTTGCTATCTACTTTGGATACGAAACACTTTGAGTCCATTTTTTAAAATTTATTTTCTATGCTATGCTACGATTTTTTATTAAATGAGGGCGCCACTTAGCTCGGGGTAGCGCCTTAAATTTCTAACAACTGAAAAAGACGACATGAATTCGTTAAGAACGTATTTTATTCCGGTAAAAATATTTAAATCCAATGTCCAGCGCTAATGATTCAGTTGATACCCATGATTCCTGCGGCCTGCCACCTATGTAACTAATTTTATGTAACTACAGTATTTACTGGTACCTAGGTACCGTACTGAAAATTAATGTAAATAATTTAAACTGAAATTCAATTAAATAAGGTACCTAGGTAGGTACCTAGTTACAGCTGTAAACGTTTTGTTTCGTTGTATTATATACACTTAAATTTTACCGGGTATTAGGTACCTATTACCTATACCTATTTATTCTATGGTTCCCATTATGTTTTCTGAAATAATATTTACATAGTTTCACATTAAAAATACCTAGTCCACTATTATTACATTGATCATTGTATCCAAAACTTTAAAAATATATTAGTTTGATCTATGCGTGAATAAATAAAATTTTAATGAAGGCATATCTATCTAGGCAATTTTTATTTAACCTTGGCATACATTACCTACAGCTAATTTTGAATGGTTTGGTAAATATGTAAATTTATGTAATAAAAAACAAAACTTAATTTTAGTACATAAAACTAAAATAATTTAAATAATTTCACTTACCATTCCTATCCAACAAAAAAATCTCAGCACTGATCCGGAATGCTATACAGAATATTTCACACGAGTCTTATGTAAAAATATTAGTTACGTAAACTTTTTTCATTCACAACTTTTGCCGTTCCGAGGTTGCGATAGTTCAAGAGCTCGACAATGCAACGCAAGCGAACGCGGCGCCGGCTAACTACTTTGTGAACGCGGGCAGACGCGGACTAAGCGACCGCGGCTATCGCGCAAGCGGAAAAGTAACTCTCTGCTGCTCGATCCGAGTGCTTCAAACTAAGGTACCGGTGAGTGTGTCAAATTACTAAAGCCGGGCTTCCACTGCAAGCGCAACGGGCTCCGTATGGACTCCTGAGGGAGATCCGTGAAGGTATCACACGAAATACATTTCTTACTTTTTTTTGCAAATTGGAACATTGTTTTACGTTGTATTGATCAAAATTTCAAGACGCGGCAATTTGTGACAAAATAATTACCTACGTACTAAATAAATTATTTTTGATGGAAATAAAAGCACCTATGTATTTCGTGAAGAACTGAAGTTATATTTTAATGTCTAATGACGATTTCCAGCAAATATAATTGATGTTTTGGAAGGACTGAACGAGCTAATGAGTATAAAAAATTTTTGAAACGAATTCGGACCGGTGTTTGCACGGACTCCGTTCAACCAGCAATCACAAATTAGGTACATAGTGATGCTTCCATAGTGAAAGGTAAAAACTATTTAGCTAGTTGGACTCCGTTCCGCTCGGCTATTTCTCGCCCATTACCCTTTTGCAATGGAAGCCGATACTGTGATACTATGACCTGATATTGTGATACTGTCAACGTGGGAGACGGCCACATAGGAACGCGTCTCTCCATTGAATCGACGAGAAAAAACACACAGTGCATCACTGGCGACGAGAAAGTCACGACATCATAATAATTATGAACAAACCATGATTGATGTTTGATGGCGGTGGCACATTTCTGGTGACTCGCTTAGGTGTACCTATTTGTGGTTTTTGTTGCGGCCATGTTATTGCTTAGGTAGGTATGTTATTTGCTACAAGAATAACTTTGAAAACTTTAGGGGCAGGTTTGGTAGGTGGGTCATTTTTACCTTTTTTTTCTTAATTAAGTACCTATTTTTTTGTTCTGAAATGTTGAAACCCATCTAGAAAATGTTGTTCAATGATAATAGATAATACTAATTTAATCGATAATACAAATTTTGCTCCTGCAGTCGGGTACGGAATGGTACCTTAAGGTACGCAATTGTGTTCAGGACTTCAGGAGTTGGACCCCAAAACCTACAGTGGGAGATATTTCGCTACCTACCTACATTTTATTTCACCGCTACAGTTAAAACTGTATTAGTGACTAGCTGCGACCTGCGGTTTCACCCGCATAAATCTCGATCCCGTGGGAATATCGGGATAAAAAGTATCCTATGTCTCAATCCAGGTCATGGTCTACCCATGTGCCAAATTTCATCCAAATCCGTTCAGCCATTTTAGGTTGGTAACAAACAAACAAACCGACCCACTTTCGCATAAGAATATATTATACTATTAGTTAGGATAGTAAGCCATAGCTTGAGCGTCAAAATGAAATTATGTGATAAATGACAACTTGCAAGATTTAATTTTGCATGCGAGTGATTTTGACTCTTTTCGACCTGCCTCGTTGGTCTAGTGGTCGCAAGCGGTACTGCTGAACATGAGGTCCTGGGTTCGATTACGTCGGGCAAAGTGTTATTGATTTTCAAACACGAATTTCTCAGTAGCAGCCCGGGAATTTGGCTTTGTGCGCGGTTGCCCCCTATTACATGGGACTTAAACATAACTGGCGAAATGTGGGTGTACCTACTATGGGTGATGTTATGTGTTATTATTTAAACTAACAACATCATAACTGCAATGGCGAAATTTGGTGCACTATCGCCGGTAGCACATCTCCGCCGCGAAACCATAGCAGCGAAACTGCAGTAGTTCAATTCAACTGGCTCGCGTCATGTTCCGCTACTCGAATTTCGAATAGCGGAACATGACTGCCAAATACAGGCGTGATTTTATGTTATATGTTATTTAACGTATTTTAAACTAACAGGAAAGGCTACCGTAATGAAATATGGTATTAACTTCTTTACACACAGTAGATCTATTATGAGGTATCTGTTATAATTATGTTGTAAGTACTGTAAATCTGTTTTTTTTTTCTTATTGCCTTATACAATAATGCGGGTACCTAAGTAGGTAAACTTATCGACATCAACAGGCAATGCATGACTGACATTCACCTTGAAAATATGTACTTAATTTACACAAAAACAGAATATTATTACATGTCCATGTAATTTACGGTTTTACACAACAAACAGTAGGTAAGTAACCGTCTATTAAATAATGTTTTATTTCTGTGTATTGCCTTACGTAGTTACTAGAGCAGATAGAACACCAAACATTGTGATTTTGAAACAATGTCATTTGCAGACTGTTCCAAAATTTGTGCAACTCGTCGTTACATACTTAGTACGTATGTAGGTACACAGCATAACAAGCTATACATTGTAAGTATAAGCTGATCTCGCATTGTATAGGATTTGCGTACAATGAGAGGTCAGCTTAAACTGGAAATGTTTAGCTTGATGTGTAGCTGTGTATACAACGACATGCAGGGCTAACATGACAAGCACGAGAAAGCTCTTTATCTCGTTTTGTCGAAATTTGTCTACAATTCTGACGTCATTCTAATCCCTAACATGACCGTAAACGACGAGATATCTCGAAAAAGGCACTTTGACACTTCTATCTCGCGACGAGAAACCGATGTTGCAAGTTATTAAAAACAAATTATTTTTTTGATAGCAACATCGGCTTGAGATTCCGTTTCATTCATTCAATGTTGCCGATTTTCTTTTCACAATTGCCTCTAAACTAGACTAAAAATCACCAAAATTTTGATTATTCCTGTCAACCGACGATTTTCCATTCTGAAATAGACTAAAGTGACACCTATATTTTAGTTTGACGGCACTGAGCTATTAATTTAGTGAAAATGGCAATTTTGCTATTCAGAATTTTACGTTCTTCACCTAAAATGTTGATTGTCTAAGTATTTAATCGCGATTAAAAAATTAACTAAAATTCACACCAACACCTCGAAGGTGCAAAAACAATACTGTCTTTTTTTCTTTTCTTTTACTTTTATCTCGAAAACGGTGTGTCCTATCACAAAAATAATGAAAATTTCGACCCCCTTTATGGAACCCATAAACCCCTAACACTCAACATGTAGGTAATATTTTTTCATATTTTCCATACAAAAAACGAATAATTCCATTTAAAACATGTCGTTCCAGTATAAATAGTGGTTTAAAACGAAGTATTTTCATTATTAATATATTTTAAAATAAAATGATGACTAAAATAAGTACAATTAAGAAACTGCCATGTTATTTTGGAGTTTTTTTTTGTATCATAATTTTGTCTACTCTTCTCGTCGTCAAAATCGACGACGAGTAAATACGACTAAATGATAGAAAAATCGGAGATTATCTCGTGTTGAATTGTCAAAAATCGAGATAACTAAGGTGCCATGTTAGGGTTTGTCGAGAAAACATCAATTTCGACAGGAGGAGTCGACTATTTTGTATGGAAGTGCTGTCAGAAAACGAGAAAGTGACCGAAATAGACAAAAATTACTCACGCGAGAGCGAGTAATTGTCGCGTGTGTCATGTTAGGCCTGCTGATGTGCAGGTCTTTTAGAGCAAAGTATTTTAATTTCTACATACTTAAGAATACATATAAACCAAATACCTGGGCATCTTTTTAAACAAACAACTGAACTGGGCAAAACACACGTACTATATCACTACAAAAGCCAGCATATCCCTGTGGCTGTGCAAGCGACTACTTGGCAGGAATTGGTGGATCTGCCCCAAGGTCACCCACTGGTTATAAACCACAGTCATCCGACCAATTATCACATACGGTTCACCGGCCTGGTGACCCAAGACAGACCTGAGCACAGCCCAAAGAGGTCACGAAAAACTGCAGCGGTTCGCTTGTGTTGCAATCACTAGCAGTATGAGAACTACACCCAGTCTGAGAGTATGAGAACTACAGCAGTCCCAGCATTGCCGCACTACCGACAATGCTGGGTCTGCCGCCTCTGCACCTCATCGTGCCGGAGGAGGCGGCCGTGGCCGCCTTTAGAAAACCTAATCAGTGTCTTTTATCAGGAACCCTAAGCAAGGTCTCCAGAGTTAAGCACACACATTACAGAGTACACACATAGAGTCATTTTCGATCAAACGAAGGCCAATGATGACATCACCCTGCGACGAAGCTCCGAAAACACACCACTTTCAAAGGCACTACATCATAATACTTACAGAAGAACAGTGTATGTGTGTAGTGTGTGGAACCTGAAAAAGATGAGAGTATTCAATTTAATTCAATTATTTATTGCATTCATGTGTACATTTAGTTGTTACAATTTAAGTAAGTTCCAACATGAAACCCGGTTAGGGCACGGCAACATTATAATAATAATAATTTTAACATAATAATAATACATTTAAAATAATAATAATAATTTTTACATCTTAATAATTATTTTATTTTAGAGTAGTGTGCGTTTTATATGTATACTCCGACGGATCGAAGACCGACTCCCGTATCGGAGTCGGAGTCTTCTCACACGACTTCAACACAAATACGAGCCCTACTCGTATATCCAGCCCGCTGGGAAGGTTCGACACCGTCTATCAGGCGGAGTGTGTGGGCATCATACAAGCGGTCCACGTCCTAGAAGCCAGTTTACGGATACCCACATACAAATGAATAAATAAATACGTATACTCTCCGACAGCGCCTCAGTTCTCCGATCCTTGTACAAATGCACTAGAATAATTAAAGGTTTCTAGCCGCAACACGGTGACACTGCAATGGATAAAAGGACACAGCGGATCACTAGGTTACGACGCAGCTAACGAACTTGCTAGACGAGGATTCAGCACGGCAATCTGTGGACTCGACCCTATCGTACCCATCCCCTTCAAGCAATTACGCTCTTACGCAGTTGGGTACAGGAGTTCACTCACACACAAGCGGAGAACTGGTGGACCTCGACACCGGGCTGCAGCCAGCCCAAAGGAAGCTATGCCATCCCTGGATAGCAGGCTAACCAGGCATTTATTGCTGCCTGCACAGGAACGGCCTGCGCCTGGTGACGGGGACCATCACGGGACACTGCTCGCTAAACAAACACTTCCACACAATAGGCATAACAGACAGTCCTCTGTGCAGGGCGTGCATGGAGGCTGAGGAAACCGTCGTTCACGTGCTATTAACCCTCGGGTCACCCAGATCTATCAAAGATGTTCTGAACAGACCAGGAGTTTTAATTAACTTCTGGAGGGAGGTGGGCTGGTTGGAATTACCACCAAACAGCCGCCATGGCCCACGCACAATGTTCCACCTGACGGACTAAGTGCGGAAACCCAACCCCATAACAAGAACATACATACATACATAAACTCACTCTCTTCTTCCCATGGGGGTAGGCAGAAACTACAGAACGCCACCTGCTACAATCCTTACATACTCCTTTTGCTTCTTTTACGTGCATGCCTATTCATTACATGCACCCCCGTTGCGAGTACTACGCTCCTGACCTTTTTTTCATTGCTGCTGCATTTTATCTTTGTAATATTAATATTACCACATAGATACGAAAAAGGAGTTAGGTAAGTACTGAATTTCAACTTTTTCTATCTAGGTCTACTTACTCAACCTAGTCCCTAGAAAACTCCTGCTCTACATTTTCTAATGCTCATATTCTTGATAACTTAAGAACTTCATTTGCTTAATTAAGTAATTAGTACTTACCTTTAAATAATAGGTAACTTTGCTACGAGCTACGGTCTACGACAGCTACGAATCTGCGACCATATATCTCGCTCCTAATGGTAAAAACCGGCCAAGTGCGTATCGGACCACGCACAATAAAGGGTTCCGAAGTTGGGATGAATTTATCGCAAGAACAAACTTAACTTTGTAGTTGAAAACATGCAACTGCAAATGTAAGTTGGTCGATAAGTAAGCCTACTTAGCTGTCATAGCTTTCCTTTTAATTTCGTTTATACTACTGCCGTGATTTTTTTCACATATCCAAAACCAACCATTTAGCTAACACACACACTTGACTCTAACATTAATTAGCACTTTAAAGCTTAATATTTCGCAAACGGATCCCTGAATCCAAAATGGTTATGATATTTTTGAATGACCTTTCCAACGACACCCCACACCATGATAGGAAAAATAACATCCCACTTTACGTGTAGGGGTAGATACCCAAAAAAAATTATTTCATATTTTAATTTTACCACTTGGTCGACGAGATTAATATGTTCCCATGCCTAATTACAGCTTTCTAGTCTCGAGTATCTAAGCTAAGCCGCGGACAGACAGACAGACGGACATGGCGAAACAATATGGGTTCCTTGTTTACTACGGAACCCTAAAAACCATTGTAAATTGATCCGATTCAGCCTGCCCCTTGCTGCGACGCGACGCGACGCGACGCGACGCCCTAACCCAAGGTTCGGTCCGAGCACATGAGCGTGTAGTCGCTTAGTTTATAAGTTGTATGCCCTAGCTGGAGGCCTTAACTTATTAAGGCATACACAGGATAGCCCCGTTAAAAAACAGCCGACAAACAACCTTCTAGGCTAATCTGCGAGAGGCCATAAAAAAAACTTACATTTTTACAGTAGGCTGCAGTGGTGCTAACACTTTGACCTTCAGCTCTGCCACAGCGTAGTTCGAGTTTCAATAGAATAAGGCGTCGTCCTAATCGGCTAACGATCGTACGAACAAACTATGCGATTTCGTCGCACAATGAAAATGATGGTGCGTTGGGTCATGCGATATCGCCGCGTTGCTGTGCTCACGCGATGACGCGTAACCAATTAGTACACTCAAAAGAGATTTTCTACTATTGATTGCAAAATCGCACGATCAAACCATCGTACAATCGTGCTCACACGATGACTTGCAAGCTTCAATTAGGACACTCACAACTCACACAATAAATGTGTGTGATTAATCTCGTCGAGCGACGAAATCGCATCGTTGACGACGCCAAGGGTTAGCTTATAGGTAGGTACTAGTTTTGTTACCATTGACGTGCAGCCTACCGTACCTGAAAGTATAATAATAATTATACATCATAACATAACATGCACATAACAGGTACCTACACCGCGGTGTGTGACGTGACGATCAAATCATGTTTGCGGGGCCAACATGGCCAGAATTCACACAAAACAGAGAGTACTGGAGGAAAAAAGGGGACGCCTTTGCCCATCAGTGGGACACAATACAGGCTAATAAAAAAACCTAACATCACGCCCGTATTCCCCGAAGGTTTAGGCAGAGGTCTCCCTATAGTACACCCACATTTCGTCAGTTATGTTTAAGTCCCATGTAATGGTGGTGAGCCTATTGCCATCAACCGGGCACAAATCCAGGCTCCGTGCTGCTACTGAGGTATTCCAGATGGAAAAACCCAATAACACTTTGCCCGACTTGGGAATCGAACCCAGGACCTCATGTTCAGCAGTAGTACTTGGGACAACTAGTTCAACAAGGCGGTGACGCAGTAATAATTATACGTCTTTAGACGCTAATAAAAAAATAAAACACTTAATAATCCTTCAACTTAGACCTCGGAGCATTATTTATATATTCATACTTCATACAATAAAGACGATGGTAATAGTAATACCTACACAACACAAAAATCAGCGCACGCCTTCAGATAGATATTGTTTACAAATCAATTAAGTACGTTGTTTACAAGACCTATACGATTTCATTGACCCTAATCTTTTATTGCCCTTTCTTCCGAAACTAGTATTTTTTATACTGCAAAAACTGTATTATAATCCGATAGGATCATGGACTGGACGTATCTGGCCTAAATCTAAACAACCCTTCTTGAAACCAAGTGGTCAAGGGCTGAGGGTGCACGAATTTATTTACTTTTAGTTTGATCCTTAACCTACATTACTGTAATATAGTGCAAGGTAGATCTTTTGTAAAAATCTTTCTACTTAAAATGTGTTTACAGGTTTTCTTCTTTTCGTGTTGATGGTACTCTTTTTCGTTGTTTTTTTTTAAATAAATTTACATCGTATGAACCCTGTAGGTGTCCACGTTGATTGCGGCATCAGTGGCATTCTATAAGACATCCGAATTCCGAGGTGCAGGGCAGGTGAACGGGCACTTGCTGGAGTGTCCTACTCCATGGTTTGATCAGAAGCACCGCACTCGCACTGGCTGTAAGATCATCATCATCATCAGCCTATAACGTTCCCACTGCAGGGACACGGCCTCCTCTCAATGAGAGGGAGTGGGCTATAATCCACCACGCGTGCCCAGTGCGGATTGGTAGATGTCACATGTCTTCGAATTTTTGGTTCTAGGACATGCCGGTTTCCTCGCGATGTTTTCCTTCACCGTTTTGAGAGCAGTGGTGATGAAGTAATTTACACAAAGTAAAGCGCGCACCACTGGGCCACCGCTGCTCTCTGGGTGTTAGATGAGTCACTAATCCCCCACTTCGACAAATGTGTCTGCAGCGGCCTACTTGGGTACGCAATCAATTGAGAGCTTTCCACCACTTTAGGCCACTTTACTTACACATTCTAATGTGTAAGTAATGGATAGTGCCAGTCTCGGTTGGGATTCGTCGCCGTTGGAGTTATGATGCAATGTCCGTCGTCTACCTTGAATCGAGATCATGATGTATGTCGATTCTAGGATCATTTTGAGGCTTTATAGCAAAAAGCCCTTTAAGGCCGAAGCGGCATAGGACAGCGAATCATTCATATTTGTATAGCATGGCGAAGCCTTCCGCGGCATGTCGTAGCTTCCCGCGGTATGCTCAAGTCCCTTTGTATTGTGATGATACAAAGAAATGTAAGTGTTAACGGTACCTATGAAAATAAGATTGTAAACCATTTTCGCTTACGAAATCCGTTGCCGTGCGCCTCGTGAATCCATTTGAATGTGATGGGATCATCTGAAATAGGATAGGATCATATATCTAGGCATAATGTTAAACTTCCGACTCCACCCACTTTTTGTAGAACTCAAACGCCATGTCGCCATACATATTGGAAGTGAACCCACCGGGAGGGTTGCCGGCATTAGATACGTTTACGTTTGCGCTAAGTTAACCATCGCGGACGGTTAACGGCATTAGCTTTAAAACCGTGTTATAAAACACTGTAAAACGAAGTAAAATAGTGTTTTCAGGGGGTCTTGTCGCTATACGTAAGTAGTTTCCCACCTTTTAATTTTTTTGTGAATATTTGTAAGCGTGAAAAACAAAATGCTCGGATTTTAAAACCAACGCATACCTATACTAATAAATCTTGTTAAAATATATATCAGATTTTATTTTCACGGCTTATAACGCTGTATTCGCTAAGAAACGCCTACATTTAAATTAAGCCCACCGCGGCAGGGCTCCCGGCATCCCATATGTGACTATGTAAACCCTCCAGGAGGGCTCCCATCACTGAACGTGTAAATCTTTCTGGATTAAAATTCTGTCAGAAAATCAAAATTGCTGGAGAAATTATGACTTACTACTTTCACAAAATCAATCAATTTTAAAGTCTACATTAAAGATTTTAAAGTTAAGAAGGTAGAGTACCTATTTCATTTTGTATGAAAGAAAAATATATATGAATAAATCATTAAAATTCACTGACTATACATAGATCTCATTTGTCGAGCACTCATCAACTAGGTATAATTTGTTATGACTTCACACTTCAGAATCATTACAAAAGCAATTCTTACATGTATTATTTATTTAACGTCAAAGTAATAAATTCTAACCGTAAGGGGTCATACTGTAGCTGACATCATATTAATGTAACAACATTTTACCTACTTATGTTCATACGACTGAATAGACTATTATATACATAAGTACGGTAAGTATCTTTTTACCGATTTAAATATTTAAGTACATACAAAGAAGCACTACAAACAAAAAAACCGGCCAAGAGCGTGTCGGCCCACGCTCAGTGTAGGGTTCCGTAGTTTCCCGTCCGTCACAATAAGTGTTCCTGCTTGCATATACGATTATACTACAAACTTAGTCCAGAAATTATTTTGTACAACTTTTTGTCATTTTTGTACAAAAACTGTTGTTTCCATCAAGTTCAAAGTGATTTTCCTAGAAAGTCCTTATAAAGTTCTACTTTTCAGATTTTTTTCAAATTTTCTAAGCTGGTTGGTGGTTCAAAAGTTAGAGGGGGGGAGACACATTGTTTTTTACTTTTGGAGCGATTATTTCCGAAATTATTGACATTATCAACTAATGATTGTAGTAAACCCCTATTCATTTTTAAATACCTTTCCAACAATATAACACAAGTTAGGGTTGAAATTAAAAAAAAAAACACTTCCCACTTTACATATAGGGGGGCTACCCTAATAAAACATTTTTTTCCAATTTTTATTTTACCACTTTGTCGGCGTGATTGATATTGGTACCAAATTTCAGCTTTCTAGTGTTAACGGTCACAGAGATTAAGCGAGGACGGACGGACGGACAGACAGACATGGCGAAACTATAAGGGTTCCTAGTTGACTACGGAACCCTAAAACGGAACATTTCAAGAATTATTAAGACAAGCGATGGTCTATATTATTTCAGTGCCTGATAACTAATTACGTAACACTTTTTCATCAACGATTAGGACAAATTTGTTTCATTTTGACAGTTTCACAACATTTATTGCATTATTTACATTGTTAAGCAGATTTTTTGTCGAACGTATGAAGCAATGGATTAGCAATTTGTTTCAAAACGATTCAAATTCCAATTGATCGTGTATTACCACCAAGTTCGGTGGGGGGACGTTTTGTCTGAAGAGTACAGGTTGGAGTGTGGGGTGAGGCAGGGGGGGTTAACCTCACCTAAGCTCTTCAACCTGTATGTAAATGAGCTAATCGTTGAACTCAGCAGCAGACCAGTTGGGTGCAAGATAGGGGGTGTAAGCGTCAATAACTTAAGCTATGCCGATGACATGGTGCTGCTGGGTCCAACGGCTGGCTCAATTAGGGAGATGCTAAGCGTCTGCGAAAGGTATGCGGCATCCCATGGCCTGCTGTACAATGAAATTAAAAGTGAATACCTGATCTTTGCTGCTCCCGGGAAACACCTTAATTATGAGCCCTCAATATTCCTCAATGGTCGGCCACTTAAAAGGGTTGTCCAATTTAAATACCTGGGACACTGTGTTACCGAGGATCTCAAAGATCAGGTTGATATGGATCGTGAGCGAAGGGCACTAGCAGCCAGATGCAACATGTTGGCTCACAGATTTGCCCGCTGTAGTAACGAGGTCAAAATAACTCTGTTTAAAGCTTATTGTCAAGCGTTCTACACGGGCGGTTTGTGGGTCAATTATACGCAGAAGGCTCTAGATGCGCTAAGGGTGCAATATAATAATGGCTTCAGGGTACTGTTGAGGTTGCCCCGATTCTGCAGCGCGTCTAGTATGTTTGCTGTAGCACGAACGGATGACTTTTATGCTATTATGAGGAAGAAGAGCGCATCCTTGATAAGTAGAATGAGGGGTAGCAGCAACAGTATCCTGTTAACCCTAGCTGAACAACATGATGCGCCAATTCTGAGACACTCTGTCCGGTTGCTTGTGCGGCAGTGATGCTCAATAATGATGTAGGTATACTTAGGATAGTTACTAACCCTTAGTTGATAAGTATTGTACTAACCAGTGGACCAATGTTGTCAGATGAATTAAATAAATAATAATAATAAATAATTACGTAGATAGGGTACCGGTCGACCGAGCCCTATTCGGGTGAAAGTAGAGAATTCTCATTGAATAGTATTAGTTCATACCAATTCCATGTACTAACTATTTCCATGCTCCCATGATAGTAGTTACTTACTAATTCCATGCTGCCATGATAGTAGGAACTTACTAATTCCATGCTCCCATGATAGTATTGGTACTTACTAATTCCATACTGTCATTCATTATTCTAGGGAAGCCATCTTGTTCTAAACTTTGGCCGACCGAGCTCTGCTCGGGTGAAAATACGGTGGAAACGAATTTTCCCAGGTATAATGTTCTCGATCAGGGTTGGGTTTACGATTCAACAAACATCAAAATGAAGTACGGTCGAACCCGAACCAACCGAACGAAATAAAATGAAGTTCATAGTAGGAAACGTCCGAAGATTCGGGTTTTATCTCTTCCGAGTAGACCCTGGGCTAACTCGCACTCAGTCGGCAAGCTTCCTTAGTACTTGGAAGGTTGGGATCTCAGAACATACATCCGCCCGGTTTCCTCCTCAGTGGCCCGACGCTTCACACAACTCGTGTCGTCTCCACAGTTTTGTCATATTATTCTTTAAGTTGTTAATCACAAACCACATGCATTGTAATATTTTAACGTTGACAGGCGCACATTTACAAAAATCGGGTTATACCTACCCTTAGAACCATCATCGTTCTCCTATCCCCATCCCCATCTATCCCAATTTATTTGGGTTAGGCGCAACATGTCTTTTTTCTAGCCATATCATCTTTCACACATACTCGTAATCCATCCATCGTTTCTTAGGTCTTTTATACCCATCCACATTCGGGCTCAAAACTTTCCTCACGACATTTTATCATCCCACAGCATGACAACCGATCCCAATAACCAGTCTGTACCTAAATAACCCAATATGTTAAAACTTATTTAGTCTTGGCATAAATTATTATTAGATTGTTTTAGGCCGCCTCGTTGGTCTAGTGGTCGCAAGCGCTACTGCTGAGCATGAGGTCTTGGGTTCGATTCCCTGGTCGGACAAAGTGTTATTGGGTTTTTCTATGTGGAATTTCTCAGTAGCAGCCCGGAGTCTTGATTTGTGGCCGGTTGATGGCAATAGGCTCGCCCCCTATTACATGGGACTCTGCACAACCCTTCGGGGAAACAAGGCGTGATGTTATGTTATGTATTGTCTTAATTTGACTGACAATAAGCGCAGATGGCGTACCAGCGACTAGGAGGAGGCTACAGCTCCGTAGCTCGTAGAGCAGCCCTGTAAATACTTAAAACTAATGTAGGCCAATTCGCTATTTCCAGAATTACCTTCTAACCTTGAACTAATACCCCCAATAAGTTAGGAACGGAAACATTAATAAAATCATAAACTCTCTTTTCAACACGGAATCCTGCCTTCAAGCCGCCTGAAATTCACCAAGTTTATTTCACGGACTTTTACCTCCATTACAATATACATTCAAAAATAATATTTTACGATGATTAATTAATAAGAACATAGATAAGATATTTGCAGAGAACAATTTTGAGTTAGAAAAACCCGTGTACAAAGGTAGGTACCTAAGTAGGTACGCAGATTTATTTTATTTGCACACGCTTACCTACCTACTATTTTAATCCCTGACAACCAACACTATCACTACTTTGTTCTTATCTAATACCTAATTAAATCATTTTTTAATATTTCTATCCAAAAGATATTTGACACCACGCGTAGCGTAAGTAGGTAGGTATCGACATACAATAACAGTTTGAATCTTATTAGTAGAGGTCCCTTAATACCAAAACTTGAAGAGGTCCAAACTCCAACTGATAGTTATTTTCGGAAGTTATACTCGTATTAAACGACCTTTTCACCTCAGCACCTCAAACAAGCAGGTTTTGCTGTCAAAAAACAGTGAGCAAAATTCGATTTTGCTGCGAGCGTGAGACAAAGTAACTTTTTAATCTTTTTTTTTAAATGCCGTGAACAGTGTTGGGTCTACTCACAAAATTCTAAAGATTTGAACTTCAATTAGTTTTGTCACTTTCACTTCGATACGAAAAAAGTGAGAGATAGAAACAAGTCGATTCGAAGTTCGATTTCAAAATTCCATATCTAGTAGGCCCTAAAATGAAACAAACAATAAAACGTTCGGTTTCACATAATAACCTTAAAAATTCCAAATCATCTGATAAGGTTTTTTTTAAATTCTGTTTTTTTTTTGGAACGAATTTCTATATACGGCTTGCGGTAAGAGTGCATTGACAGAATTCGTCACGGGAAAAGGCGCTTGCGGCCGTCTTCTTCTGATTCAAAGAGAAAGAAAGACGGAGTGAGATAGTAGGTAAGTGTGAATTTGGCCAAAATGCAAATCCAAGATGGCGGATGCGAAAATTTTCACATTTTTCATAATGGGTGTCGTTTTCACAGTTTTCAAGGGTGCTAAAGCCGATCGTGAGGTGAAAATGAAAATCCAAGATGGCGGCTGCGAAAATTTTCAATTTTTTCTTCATTGGTATCGTTTCTATGGTTTTCAAGGTTGCTAAAGCCAATAGTGAAGTCGAAATGTAAATCCAAGATGGCGGCTGTGAAAATTTTCAAATTTTTCTTCATGGATATCGTTTCTATGGTTTTTAGGGTTGCTTAAGCCGATAGTGAAGTTAAAATAAAAATCCAAGATGGCGGCTGCGAAATTTTCACATTTTCGTCATGGGTGTCGTTTTCATAGTTTTCGAGGGTACTAAAGCCGATAGTAAGGTCAAAATATAAATCCAAGATGGCGGCTGCGAAAATTTTCACAAAATGTAAATCCAAGATGGTGGCTGCAAAATAAGAGGTGATGAAGATTATGTAAAAAAAAACCTCGTCCGATCCGAAAAGGGCATGTGGTATTTATAGTAAAAAAGTTATTGGTATTTTAAATTCACATTTTTAGTTCCAAAATTACCCCAAATCCATAAAAAAATTGCAAAACTCGTACTAAGATGGCCGCCGCCCGCACCAAACGTAGAATTTGGTAAAATTCACCATTGAAAAAGAATGTGGGGATTCCTTTTTCCTGAAAATATCTTCACAGTACGATACCTAACAACACCCTCACGGATCGGACAGGTTTTTATTTACATGTTGTATGTTCTCGCTGCTGAGGTGAAAAGTTGTATGTGTTACACGAGAGCAAAGTTATTTGCATCTCGTGTCTTTGAATCCCTCGCAGCGCTCAGGATTCTAACCTAGAATCACTCGCTACGCTCGTGATTCAATTATAGAATCCTTCGCTTACTCGGGATTCAAAATCAACACTCGCAGCAAAAAACAACTTTGCTCTCTTGTTGCACAAATAACTATTTCACTTCTCATACTCTGAAAGTGCTTATGTGCAGGATATAGGCTGCACGAAATCGAATTTTGTGCACAAGTGCATTAACGTATCTACTCATAAATGTATCTATATTAAGGCAAAGAAAATGAGCCATACAGCCAGACACAATAAGAAGTTCATAGATAAAATTTGTTATTTTATAATATTTACTTTAATTTATTTGCCGTATGTGTTTTTTAAGACATAAAAGATATTAAAATTTTAATTAAAGAAATGTTATGATAAACTATAAAACTACTGTTTTATTTCCTCGCCATCGAAGTGAAAAGCAGAGTTTATTTATAAACTTTATTTATAAACGAGTTATAACTCGTCCACAAAACCATTTTATCCTCGATATTACTATCAGCCCTCGCCTTCGTCTCGGGCTGTTAAAAGTGTCGGATATAAATGGTTCGTTTTGTGCATTTCTTGTAAAATCTACTATTTCTCAATCAAGCCAATGCAAGTAGTATCGGTCTATCTGAAGAAAGGTCTCACTTCCCTACCTAATAAACTGCTCCTTCCTTTTTGGCAGCTCTTGGAGACTAAATTTAACCTAGATATTATTATTGCTCAAAACGAGATAAAAGTAACGTCCATAATGAATTCCAGCTTGTTATTGTCTCACTGCAGCAGGGCAAAGGGATATTCTCATATAGAGATGGCTTGAGCATATCACCACGTTCGGATTGTCAATATCAGCCCGTCGCAGTCGGATTGTTATTCCTGACGGGGGTCCCCCAGACCGCACACGTTTTTTTTATTAATAACCAAATTATACTTACAGTTTGCACCACACATACAAGTTATCGGTCAATACTAGTACACATACAATCAAACAATTAGGTTAAATTACATAAAACTATACATTTGTTGAAATTAAATGAAATTAGATAGAATTGGAATTAGCTGCAGTGTTCAGGAATCTCAACCTATGCTATGAACTTGGATTTAGGTCTGTCTTGTGATTTGGTAGCGAGTAACCTACATTCTTACAAAATAAATATATCCAAGTCCATAAACAAAACAAGACCTTTGTTTTGTTTACGGACTTGGATATATTTATTTACGATTTGGTTTGACTGCCCGTCGGTCTAGTGGTCACAAGCGCTACTGCTGAGCATGAGGTCCAGTAGCAGCTTGGAGTCTGGATTTGTGCCCGGTTGATGGTGTAGCGGTTACACCGCCTAATACTAACTACGCATCAAAGACATGACGTCACACAAATCCTGCATCGCGCAATTAGAGTTTACCGCGCGAACGACATAGATAAGACTATCCGACATCAACAGTCGGGCAGTCGGCCCGCCAGACACTACACCCGTCTGGTCGCAGGATCCTCCCTTTTCTATGGTGGATGAGTGAACTTTACACCCTGTTCCTCATCCCTCTAAAGATGGCAATAGGCTCGCCCCTTTACATTTGACTTAACATAACTGGCGAAATGTGGGTATACTATAGGGAGACCTCTGCCTAACCCTTCGGGGAATACAGGCGTGATTCTGATTACCATAATTGTATTTTTATTTCATTTGAATGCGGTCAATAATATATGGTCTCATAGTTTTTTAAATGATGAATAATATCAAAATTTCTTAAGTAAGAGCATAACTAAATAAATGGGTATTCAAACTCTTTGTTCTTATTTTTTAACCATCACATAGGCCCGTTAGATGTTTTTAACCGACGATTATCCCTGGATGTACTATTAGTGCACCCAAGGACTTTTGTTGCAGGACTATTGCAAGATATGGAAACAAATATTTTGGATTATGTGTTTGGGTGGCTAAAGTTGACTGGTGACCTGGAATAAAGTCTAGAGAAGACATGACCCCTGCCTGATCAATGTTTTATATGTACATTGATAAAATGGCAGGGGGTGACATACACACTCAATAATGGGCCCCCGAAAACTGTCGCTAGCCGAAAAGTGACGTAGTGACAAGTGGGCAACATGTCCTGTGGTGCTTGAGGAGAGGAGAGGTATTCCACGGCTTTTAGAACAATTTCGGAGCCCGGAAGATGGTCAAGATCCCTACGAGCACTTACTGGAATACCTCCTTCCTCCGAGGACGTTAGCTCTCCTCTGTTCCTCGTCAGTGTTCACTCCAGCCGGTCAATAAAAGCAAGCCAGAGATGAGGAACAAGATTTCTCCCGGGAGCTAGTCGCTACTGCCCAACAGCTCGCCACATGCTGCCCTGCGGGTTTCTGTATCTCTCTTGGTGTGGTTCCTCATCCTAGACCTGTTCCGGCAAAGTAAATCTACCTGCGCAGACCTACACTTTGGAGCGCGTAAACCCCACCACGACGTCAACGTAGAGATACGGCGGTGGGGTTATTATTTTTATTATACTTATCTCGGAACGCTGTTATTCAACTGAATTTACGGAGATCGTGTACTTAAATATAAATTATTGGAATATTTGTCTTTTACTAATACCACAACTTATACTTTGCGTAACACTTGACTCTTTTTAGGGTTCCGTAGTCAACTAGGAACCCTTATAGTTTCGCCATGTCTGTCTGTCCGTCCGTCCGTCCTCGCTTAATCTCTGTGACCGTTAGCACTAGAAAGCTGAAATTTGGTACCAATATGTATATCAATCACGCCGACAAAGTGGTAAAATAAAAATTGGAAAAAAATGTTTTATTAGGGTAGCCCCCCTATATGTAAAGTGGGAAGTGATTTTTTTTTTAATTTCAACCCTAATTGTGTTATATTGTTGGAAAGACGGCACGGTTAGCGCAGTGGTTAAGCGATTGACTTTTGCGCTGCATGTCGCGGGTTCGAATCCCGCACGTAACAAGTATTTGTATGACCTGCAAGTAGTTGTTTCGGGTCTGGCTGTTTGTGTATGTGATTATAAATGTTTGTAAACGCACCCACGATACAGGAGAAATCCTAGTGCGGGGCAACGTTTTTTTAAAAAAAAAAAAAAAAAAGAAAAAAAAAAAAAAAAAAAAAAAAAAAAAGGTATTTAAAAATGAATATGGGTTTACTAAAATCATTTTTTGATAATGTCAATAATTTCGGAAATAATCGCTCCAAAAGTAGAAAACAATGTGTGTCCCCTCTAACTTTTGAACCATAAGTTTAGAAAATATGAAAAAAATCTGAAAAGTAGAACTTTATAAGGACTTTCGAGGATAATAATTTTGAACTTGATGGAAACTACAGTTTTTGTACAAAAATGACAAAAAGTTGTACAAAATTTCCGGACTAAGTTTGTAGTACCTATAATTGTATATGCAAGCAGGAACACTTATAGTGACGGACGGGAAACTACGGAACCCTACACTGAGCGTGGCCCGACACGCTCTTGGCCGGTTTTTTTAGTAATAATAATATTTAAAGATTAGTAAAAAAAAAATAATGAAATAAGAGAAGAAGCCTTTGATTTTTACCCGACTACAGCGAAGCGAAAAGTAGGGTTCTTAAAGTTGAGAGTTGAGACCACCCTAAAGGAAATAAATAAACATAAACAGGCATAGATAAAGACAATTATAATAACTATATAGGTAGGTACCTACCTTATTTGTATGACGTACCTATCTACTAGATTTTCTATACAAGGCCTAGATCTCAAGATAACCCTCTCTAATATGTTGAGATATCGGCACGGTAAAGATACCTATTTAAAAAAAACGCATTACTAGTCTATACATTCACTAAAGATACCCCAAAGTAGTCAACAAAAATAAAGCAAATATTGAACATACCTATTTACTAATAAATAATATAAATCGAGTCGTTATGAATGAATGGCAAGTAGGTACAGCTAATAGATATGTACCCACTCATACACACACATAATATTTCAAACGAATTTCGCACGCGTGTCGATGCGAGCGTTTGTTCGCCTAGGTACCTCTTAAAGGAAGACTTCGTTGTCTGTTAAGTCCCTTTTTCTCAGGAACGCGTGGAGGCTCATCATCAAGTTGAAATATACCTACTTACATAAAAAACTTAGATCTACGGTCTCTTGGAGCTGTAAGAAAAACCAAAATTCCAAGTCAACGCAATAAAAAAATACGGCCATTTATGCCATGCCGCATATTTTGACACTCGCAATACTTGATATCTGGTACTTCCCGTTTTCCCAGCAGCATGAAGTTTGGCGAGAAGCATCAAGGTCAAGTAAAGAGGAAAATCCGAAAATTGGTCATTTATATGAACTGCAAAGTTAAAATCAAACTCAAAGCATTTATTTCAATTAAGCCATTAACAGGTACTTTTGAATTATCAAAGATTCGGTAAGTTAGTCAGAAAAATGAAGCTAGTTGCCCATTCCAAAACGTAGATCTCTATGGAGAAGAACAGGCAAGAAACTCCAAGGGCACTCTTTTAAATATAGAAATTACAAAATCCTGGGTACATTACTCTTGTTGCTTCTACCTATATTCAAAAGTCATTTATTCAAACTAGGCTTAAAATCAGCACTTTTCGAACGTCAACATTACATAAGACAGTCCCCCAAAACGCCCACCCTTCACCACTTCCTAGTGCTTTAGCTGGGAAGAAGAAGTGGCGCAAACTCCCCAGCAGCACAGCTGTCTGTTCAGTTAGAAAAAAATATCCTGTATAGTATGCAAGATAATTTACATTACGCAAAGCTAATTTAAATGATTAATCATAAACGATTAAAAATAAGCCCTGGCAGATAAGAGATGACCATGGTCTCAACTGACGGCGCCCGTTCACAAACATGACGCGTGTATCAGCACCATCCAGCTCAACCATTTTGTAGGGAACCGGATGATCCAACACACTCACCACCGTCAGTGAGACATTTGTGAGCATGACCTATTCTCAACTACCTACCCTACTCTTTCAAGTCAACATACTCGTGATAACAGTAAACGGCACCATGGTAGGTACTCATATTTACAAAAAATTTAAAAAAATGTTTCTAAATAATACAAAACTATAGTTTACAATGTATTTGTGAGATTAAAAGAATTTCACTACCAAAAGGAAAGAAAATCGTTATTAACAAAACAATTAAAACTTGGTTAAATAAAAAAATAAATAAACATTAAGTTGGTAAAGTCAGAAAAAATAAAAAAGGGGAAGCAATTCCAACAATTTTTTTTTTTTTTTGTCAAGTGAGCCCAAGTGGCTGTGGAACAGCAGTGCTATTCTGTAACCATATCACCGTGAAAACTTAGGTGAAGTGAGTTGTCATTCCAACAGGGTGAGATGACACTGACAGCTCACTCCATGCTCACTTCACATGTTTTCACGATGAAGTGGTTACGGGAATCGACATGCAGGACCTGCATTAAGCCAAGCATTTTTTATCTTCTATAATAATCATCCAACTTATACTCGTAGTATGCTTGTCTACATAGGTACATAGTGTGCGTTTAATGCAAGTTTTAAATTTCTTCTCATTTAGTTGAAGAATATCGAGTGGTATTTTATTATAACATTTGACACAGTACTCCATAAAAATAAGTGTGTACTTTAGACAATCTGAAACGTGGTTGATCTAATTTGTTCCTATTTCTTGTGTTAAAATTAGGCCTGTCACTTATCTTACTAAAAAGATGTAGACTTTTCGAACATACATGTCATAATGTTTTCATACCTACATATATATATACATGATATATACTGACAAGGTAAAGGTACCGTCATGATGTTATAATTTTTAAACAGTTCCCTAAGAGATTCAAGAGTAGTGAGGAACCCACTGTAGTTTTGAGTCAAGCGTGATTCCCAGGAAAACCATTTTTTCGACAAATTCTAGTGTCTCCTTATTCAATACAACGTGACATTCACTACTTCGAACATTCGGTAACGCGAATCTTATGCATTTAGTTTTTTTCTCATTTAATAGCAAATTATTTTCAGTAAACCAATGATGGACCTTTAATAGCGTTATTTACGTCATCAATCTCCTGTGCATGTGTGTTTACCTTAAAAATCAGTGATGTGTGAGCAAATAACACCATTTGTGGTCGGTTTTTCAGTAAATGAGGTAAATCATTTATATTACTTACTAACTAAAAAGAAGAAGAAGAAGGAATGGACCCAATATCGAGCCCTGTGGTACACCCATTTTGACTTTTAAACACAATGAATTTATACCGTTTATTTGAACTTGCTGCAGTCTATCATTAAAAATTGATATTACTAAGCTAAGCGCAAGTTTACCCAGTGCATAATGCTCAAGTTTCAAGAGCAGTGTTTCGTGATTAACGAAATCAAATGCTTTGGATAGGTCGCAGAAGATACCTATTGCGTCCTGTGCGTCTTCCCATGCGTTAAAGATGTGTTTTAATAAAGTGACACCAGCGTCGGTTGTGCAACGTCCTTTGGTAAAACCATACTGTTGATCGTGTAGGAAGTTAAGTTTGTTCTTCCATCTGGGATCAAAAATTCATAAGCCGTGTCTTGAAGTAACATTTACTCTATTAAAAGTAATTTTTCAATTGAAAAGTTAAGTTTGTTCTTCAATCCAGATTTGGAAATTCGGTCAGCCGAGCAATCACAGCTTTGAGACGGAACCCTCAGGGGGCAAGTTCTTCTCACACATGCCCGGTTTTTTTTAAATAAATAATACAGGCATAATGATTCTAAATGCCTTACTTAAAATACTACTTAATTATTTATTTTCCTAGTGTTATCACCACGGATATCGAGGGATATGCCTTGGAGGCGTGGCACGTGGCGCCTCGACATTGCTAAATTCGGCTTATGTTCGAACGGCGGCTGTACGCTTCATTCAGTCGCTTTGCAATTGCGTACAGTGATATAATATTTAAAAAAACAAAAACCATTTTATTTTCGCTTTCGACTCCCTAATAAATAAAGCGATGGTCGATAATTTTTATCGATATTTAATTTTAGCACATTCTTGTATTATTATAACTTCGTTTAATTTTCTTTATATAACTTCTTTTGTTTTTATAAACCTATCCGAAAATATGGGTTATTTTTAGTAATGCAAAGCAAAAGCACTAGCAAAGCGACTGAATGAAGCGTACAGCCGCCGTTCGAACATAAGCCCAATTTAGCAATGTCGAGGCGCCACGTGCCACGCCCCCAAGGCATATCCCTCGATATCCGTGATTAAATTCAAAATTCAAAAGTCATTTATTCAAACTAGGCTGAGAATCAGCACTTTTCGAACGTCAAAATTACATAAGGCAGTCCCCCAAAACGCCCACCCTTCACCACTTCCTAGTGCTTTTGCTGGGAATAAGAAGTGGCGCAACAAACTCCCCAGCAGCACAGCTGTCTGTTCAGTTAGGAAAAAAAAATCATTCTATACAATACTTATAAGATAATTTACATTACGCAAAATACAATCTAATCACTCAAGGTCACTGGCATATATCTGCGTCTTAAACAAGTTTCTTTTGTTTTAAGAATAGGTAAAGCTAATAATTTAATTTAAATTATAAATTAATAGCCATATAATTATGACAGCTAGCGCACGCCAATATACCAACCAAAACATCGAGAACTATACTCAAGCAGAAATAAAAATAACTAAACGTAAACAATATCTAAAAAAAGAAAATAAAGCCTCCAGGCAGAAAGGGCGTGCCCGCTTACTTATAGCTGTAACTAGAAGTTATAATTGATAAACTAGGACCATCGAGGTAAAATAAATAATTGTCGAGGTCGCTAGCTAACCACCTATTGCAATACAACTCAATAAAAAAAACATTGTAATGAGTAGATCATGTCAACAATAAATAAAAATAAAATAAATTTACATAAAAAGTAAAATTATAAACTTTTATATAAACTCATAAAACCTGTCAGTAGGTAAACTAATTCTGGTGAAAGAACATTTAAACATTGTCTTGAGTTAATCACAGCGACCAACTATTCTTATCATTTATGTAGTCGTTGATAGAATAGTATGCCTTTGAACAAAGGTTGGACTTTACATTAGTTTTAAACGCATTAAAAGGCAAATCTAGCAAACAAGAGGGTAGCTTAGTTATACCAAGCCCAACAAATGAGTTATGAACCTTATGAAGCCGGTGAAAGGGAGCACGTAGTTTATCCTTACTTCTAGTGTTAACATTGTGAATATCACTGTTTTTAGTACACTCACTTATACATAAGTGAGTATTCTGCCTAATATATAAGATGTTGGCGAAGATGTAGGTATTGTGATGCCACTGTGAGGATACCGATATCTTTGAAAAAATCTACCAGAGAAACTCTGGCACCTAGCTTAGGCGGAATTAAAAAAATACCCCTTCTTAGTGCCTTCATACAATATAAAAGGAAGCTGTGTGTAACACGTTCTTAGTCCCAGTTGTTTCGGCTCTGCGTTGTCAGTCAGTCAGTTTCTTCTTTTTCTTTTATCCATACTAATCCATAATATATATTATTATAAATTCGAAAGTAACTCTGTTTGTCTGTATACCTTTTCACGGCTAAACCACTGAACGGATTTTGGCAAGGAGATAGATGGCATCCTGGAGAAGGACATACGGTACTTTTTGTCAAGGGGACGATATAGGAGATGGAAGTTTGTATGGGAAATCCAGCATTTCTTAAGTTAGGGGTATGAAAAAATTACACATTACAGCGTTTTTGTAAAATCATCTCCCAAAAGGGTAAAATAGGAGATGATTTTATAATTCACATAGGTAGGTATAATATTGATTTTTTTTAAATCTTCTTTTCAAAAGATTTAAGGTACTAGAAATATAGATTTCCAATCCCTTAAATATGTATAGACGGACTATGACTATTCATAGTCCATACCTTGAATAAAAAATTAGTACCTATTTATTTCATTAAAATCAGCTTACTCTGTCAAAAGTATTATTATTATAGTAATAATTAATATAAATAAATTATTTAATGCTACTAATATAATTTAGATGAAGCAGACAGATAGTTTATTCAAATTCAAAAGTCATTAATTTATTCAAACTAGGCTGAGAATCAGCACTTTTCGAACATCAAAATTACATAAGACAGTCCCCCAAACGCCCGCCCTTCAGCACTTCCTAGTGCGTTAGCTGGGAAGAAGAAGTGGCGCAACAAACAGCTGCACAGCTGTCTAGATAGTTAGAAAAACTTGATTCTATAGGTACAATAGTACTAATGCAAAATAATTTACAATACGCAACACAAAACATTATAATATATTATTTTCTCTAAGTATGTCACCTAGCACACGCCAATATACCAATAAAAAAAGCAAGAAATAAAAATATTTTTATTAAAAAAAACTACCGGCTTCTAAAAAAACACACCAAGTGAAAATTACTTTAATTTCGGAAGTCGGTTTTTTAATGCGAATGTTTCGCCAGTTCAAACGCTCAGTAATCGATCCATTAGATTCGGAGCACATTGGCTGTGACAGACGGACAGACGAGTCACTGATCCTCTAAGGGTTCTGTTTTTCATTAGGATTATACTGAACCCTAAAAAAATTCTAAATATTCATCAGAGTATTCGTATCGAGAGAGCTCATCACAATTTCACAAATCTTTATCTAAGTATTTTATAACTTATAATTTTATTAGGAAACGTTTTACAAACAGAAGAAGCAATAATTTCGAAACGAGAAACAATTAATTATTTTTATGTTATCTGTGATGGCCGATGAGTCATTATGAATGACTGAAATGAATGAGAGTATTTTGCCTAGTGATGTTTGTAAAAGGAATTGGGAATACCAAATACCGTAACTTGTTTTCATGGATTACGATTCCGCTGTGAATTTGTGGAATTTTACAGTTGATTGACGATAAGAATCGAACCGTTGCCATTGTTTCAAATGACTGAACATAATATAACGTTACAAATAACTAAAATCTGCCGTCTGCTTTTACCAAATTATTGTTGTAACCCAGAATATCACTACCATTTTTGCTTCTTCTTTTCGTGTGGTTAGTAAACTAACCTGGTTTCAGAGTTTTAAAGCCGCCCACGGGCCTCTGACTTGGCTTCACATGCCGTCGAGAAATATCTCTCAGGCATGCCGGTTTCCTCACGATGTTTTCCTTCACCGTTTTTTGAGCAAGTGATAATTATATAATATCTACGCACATGAATCCGAAAATTCAGAGGTGCGTGCCTTGGGTTCGAACTCGAGACCTATGACTTGTCAGTCTGACGGTCACACCACTAGGCTATCACTGCTCACCATTTTTGCTTGAATCAGCTTACTTGCGGAGACTAATCTGCAATGAACTAAATCAATTTTAGATAGATCTCGCCTTCTAAAAAAGGTCTCTCGTTTGCAACAATATTATAATAGTCTTCCATATCGAAATTAGACCATGGCGCCTAGTCTCATCACAGTCAGCCAGTCTCACACTAGCCTTCGGTGCGGGAAATATTATGGTGTAAAAGTGATTTGACGGCACTCATAGTCTGATTTGACGGCAATCCTACACGACCGGAGGCGAAGAGAGATCAGGCGCAGGACCAACGGCAACGTTCAGTTTAACGTGCTTTCCAAGGCACGGGGGTTTCAAACCACCCGCGTCCAAACTCCAGGCTGTTACTGAGAAATTCCTAGTGGAAAACCCCCACAATACTTTGCCGGACGTTACATAATACAGATAAACATACGTGACACAAATTCACTGACGCGACGGATGACCGCGCGAAAATCTGTCATATTCACTCACTCGCGTGTTTTTCTAAATCTTCCATCCCGCTTACTCAGGCGAGCGAGCGAGCGCCTAGTGGCATCTGTGTCAGTTCAGTTCAGTTTTTCTTTGTAATATATTGTAGTTTTGAGTTTTGTTTGTATATACATGTCCCAAAATTCAACGATAAGCCGGCACCAGAGGATGGACCTACTAATGACTACTCGAGAAAAAAAAAATACCTCTACTTTTTTTTAAATTACTTAAAAAAATGGAAATTCTTCGAAAATGTATACCCCTTAAGACACTTTTAACTACCATGACCACAATTTTTCAAATATTTCAGTTTTTTTGTTTGTATCGGCAACCTAAGTAGTACTTCTATTCACCATAATCTTTGAAAATTACAGTATTTTCGTAGTTTTATACAAAAAAAACAACCAAAAAAAATTATTTCCCTAAAATTTTGAAAGATTTTAACGTTCAGTACACTTTAACTCATCGTAGTGTAAAAAAAAATATGGACACTACTATGGCAAGTTTTTTAAAAAATTAGCGCAACTAACCTAGATTTTAAAATGGTATAATACTTTAGGAAAACTAGCCACAAAAAAAAAAAAATGACACTTTTTCTAATCAAGAACCAAATTTCATAAGTTGTTGTTATTAGTAATCACTTCTACTATGTGCCCAAAATAGATTTTTGTTGTTGGAAAATGTTGAATGAATGAAACAAATGGTGTCAATAAATGTAAATTTATTGCATTATTAATAATATTATAATAAATGTTCGAACTGTTTACCACCGGCATTAATACAGGCACGACATCGCCTTAAAAAAGATCGTTTTATTCGTCGTGCATATCTTCTACTAATGATATGATCCGCAGCCTGAGTGATTTTTTGGCGAAGGTCGTTCAGTGTTGCAATGGGTTTCGAGTAGACTCTGTCTTTGAGACAACCCCAATAGAAGAAGTCCGGGGGGTTTAGATCGGGTGAACGGGGTGGCCATAAAATAGGACCAAGTCGCCCTATCGTTACGCCCTGGATACTCTTGGTTTAAGTATTCTCGCACAGGACGGGCATAGTGAGCTGGGCAACCATCATTTTGAAACCATATGTTTTGTGGATCACTAATGGGCATGTCTTCTAATAATACTGGCAAGTCATTTTGTAAAAAGTTCAAATAACTATTGCCATCCAAGTTTCCTTGTAATTCAAAAGGCCCAATCACTTTTCCGTTTAATACGCCCGTCCATAGGTTAACCTTGAATTGATATTGGGATTTGTCTTGTCTCATCAGGTGCGGATTTTCATTGCTCCAGCTATGTAGGTTGTGAAGATTTAAATAGCCATCTCTCTTGCAGGTTGATTCATCCGACCATAGAATATTATCCAAGAATTGGGGATCTTCTCTGTGCTTTTGCAGCATCACACGGCAAAATGCGACTCGTAGTGGATAGTCCCGCGGTAATAACGTCTGCACACGCCTGTAGTGATATGGGTGAAGTCTGTGACGTTTTAGGATTCGATGTGCAGTACTTTTTGGGATTCCCGTAGCCATTTCTATGGCACGTACCGAGGTAGTTGAATCATTTTCAATTTCATTGAGAACTTCTTCTCGCGTCGCGTTCCGATCTAGGTCTTCCAGCATTTCTCCTGTCAGATGGTAAACGGCCCTCCGAAAACGCTTGATGCACATTAATAAATACTCGATAATTCGGGTATCTTTGAGCATTTGGGTACCTTTTTCGATATAATCTGCTAGCAGCGCTACCATTGCATCGGCACTCTCCATAAATGAGGTGTATATTAGCGTATTCCAACGGTGTGTATGGTAGCGGCATGATAAACGCTAAACAGTCCAAAATACGCCAAAAGTCCAATTCACAAAACACAGTCCAGTTCAAAATAATGCCAGGTTAGTACAGTTTGCAGATCACTTAATCCAGTCCAAAAAGCCAAGCCAAAAGTCGTTAGTACGAGAGTCACATCAATTGAATACAAAGAAGCAGAGCGTACTGACTTTGTACTTGGTAGAGAACAGCAACATTCCTACCTGCCCTATTGTTATTTAACAACAAACATCTATCTATCTCTCTCTAACGTATAATCGCTCTCTATCTATCTCTCTCTAACGTATACTATCTATCTCTTTCTGACTTCTGAACTTCACTGACTACGCACATGTCCCTTCCAAATTCTAAGAATTTGCGAAAGAAATCTATTTTGCAAACATAGTAGAAGTGATTACTATTAACAACAACTTATGAAATTTGGTTCTTGATTAGAAAAAGTGTCATTATTTTTTTTTTGTGGCTAGTTTTCCTAAAGTATTATACCATTTTAAAATCTAGGTTAGTTGCGCTAATTTTAAAAAAAACTTGCTATAGTGGTGTCGATATTTTTTTTTTACACTACGATGAGTTAAAGTATACTGAACGTTAAAATCTTTCTAAATTTTAGGGAAATAATTTTTTTTGGTTGTTTTTTTTGTATAAAACTACGAAAATTCTGTAATTTTCAAAGATTATGGTGAATAGTAGTACTACTTAGGTTGCCGATACAAACAAAAAAACTGAAATATTTGAAAAATTGTGGTCATGGTAGTTAAAAGTGTCATAAGGGGTATACATTTTCGAAGAATTTCCATTTTTTTAAGTAATTTAAAAAAAAGTAGAGGTATTTTTTTTTCCTTTTTTTTTATGGAGTAGTCATTAGTAGGTCCATCCTCTGGTGCCGGCTTATCGTTGAATTTTGGGACATGTTGTAGACAATTTTGGAAAGTGCAATAAAAAAATAAAAAAAACACCAATTCGATCAACAATTAAGTATTCGAAAACACAACAACAACAATTTTATCAATTCGAAGCAACTAATGGGACAGAACTTTTTTAGTTTTTCTGTAAATAAACTGCTATTTTATAGTAATATTGCCAATTTTCACATAAGAAAGAAAAGAAAGAAAGAAGAAAGAGCTTTATGAGCTGTCTCATGTTATATTTGACTATATGCCACCGGCAAAACTGCCAAACTGCGAGCTCCAACGTTTGCGACCACGAGGTCTCACAATTGTCGAACTACAGTGTATTTACTCCGTACGATTGTAGCTTATTAAATCTATGAGCAATTCAATAGCAAACTAGTTTAAAATGTATTAAAATAAATTGCTTTGTAAAAAAAATTGAATTGGAACGGTGAGTACCTATCACAGGTAGGTAACTGGTAAATATGGACATGGTGGACATCACTATTATAACGGTGACATTTCAATTCGAATCTGACAGACTGACAGTTTTGACATAGCCTTGATAGCCTGTTCTGTAGTGTGTGTGTGTGGTTTTATTCATAGGTTTCAGTACTGTGGTAGGGTTTATTTCACTCACCAAATCATCACTTTGCTCTGATAGATTGTAGATCAGGCGGGCGCCGGCGAATAAGTTTCGTATCTCTCCAGTGAATTATATAGCATTTAGTACATAAATCAAGTGAGGCATAAATTCAGAATGTCTCACTTCAAATTGGTATCGTCGACAAAAGCGTCAGATGTGATCCCTGTGAACAAATATGTGTCGGAGAAGACCGGAATCACCGTGATCATAGCCGGAGTTGAGGGACCTCTGGTCAACGGTTTCTTTTGTCTGGGTAAGTTTTTATTAAAAAGTAAGGTCTGGTACTTAAAAACTTAAAAATATCATAATTAACAAAAGTTTTGAATCTACCTACTTGCTCCTTCATAAATAAAGTTACCACGACCGCGACGTGGACTTACCTTTTTTGAATGCAATACAAAGCTGGATAGCAATAATTCACAGAGTAAATAGGAAAATCTAATCCGTGTTATAAACAATGATAAAAGTGAAATGGTAACTGATAAGAAACTTATTACAAAAGTATGATATACATGTCTTTTTATTTTCCTTTAGCAACTGAAGCTCATGACGATGATGGTCTGCCCCACACATTGGAGCATCTCATCTTCCTTGGGTCAGAAAGATACCCATACAAAGGGATCTTGGATTTACTTGCCAACCGTTGTATGGCACATGGTACCAATGCATGGACCGATATTGACCACACTTGTTACACCGTGTACACTGCGGGAGACGCTGGCATGTTGACTCTACTGCCAATATACCTGGACCACATACTGCGGCCTACACTCACTGATCAAGGGTTCATCACAGAGGTCCACCATATTGATGGAGAGGGAGAAAATGCTGGTGTAGTGTATTGTGAAATGCAGGGTAGAGAGAATAATTCATATAGTAGGTAAGGCAAAAGAAGTTGCATTAACTAGGTTCTATTATATGATGATTGAATTCTCACAGTAATTAGTTAACAGTACATCTCAATCTAAATCTGATTAACCTGTCGCGGGCGCAATTAGCGACACGGAATTTTATTGTTATTTGCACACATGGGGTGCAATCGACATTTTAAGAGTTAATGAGGGTAACAAAAAAAAAATAAGTTGCACTCCGGGAGTGAAAACTTAAATATTAACATTGTGCATTTTTTATATTTTGGAATGGTTAGGGAATAATTTTGCACCCATCTTACGAATTTTCGATCAGGTCACGTGTCCTGACGCGAATTTAACATTTTACTAATACCAATATTTCTAATTTCTATTTGTTACAGATGTGAGCTACAATTATTGCGTGCTATGTATCCAGAAAGTGGTTATTCAGCTGAAACTGGTGGCATTATGAAGAACCTTAGGACATCCACTGATAATATTAAAGTAAGTTAAAAAGTATAATAAAATGCCTTATTTGGTTTTTAAGGTTCCGTAGTCAACAGGGAACCCTTATAGTTTCGCCATGTCCGTCTGTCTGTCTGTCTGTCTGTCTGTCCGCGGTTTAGCTCAAAAACTATTGGTACTAGATAGTTGTAATTTTTTTTCGTCCTTCTTATAGTGTGGGATATTGTTGTATAGGTCTTTCAAAAATATTAGGGGTTTGCAAAGACCGTTTTTTGTAGCAAACCATTTGTGACTTATCAAGCTTTAAAGTACCAATTTTCGTTAGAGTCAAGTGCCCCCCCCCTCTACCAACTAAACGGTTGTAGTTAGAAATTCAAATGTCACGGCATTAGTACTAATATATAACGAAGTTTAAAGGAAAACTGTCACACTTAAGTGGGCTTTACAAGTTTACGAGTAATAATCGACCAACTTAAATTTGCAGTTGCAAAAACATGATCTCCCATATATTCCGTATGGGAGAACATGTTTTACAATTACAAAGTTAAGTTTGTTCTTACGATAAATTCATTCCAACTACGGAAGCCTTCATTGTGAGTGGTCCTTATAAAAGAAAATTATTACAAAAAATAATAAAAAATAAATTGTTGTAATGGATGGGTTGTACATGAGTGTCACATGTGTTGGGAGCTTGCCCAATTTAATAAAAATGTGTAAAGATGGTGTGTTCTCCTATAAAAAAAAATACAAATTAAACAATAAAATAATTTCGGGCGCCTTGGAGATGCACACAATATGTTTTAAATAAACCAAACTTGCCAGATAGAACACTTCGGAGAGTCAGACTTTTAATCTGCCGGTAGGTAGCTAATTAAATGAATAAAAGAATGGAATTTCCTTTGCTAATACCTTGTTTAATGTTTGCCAGTAGCTTCAGAGTAATAAAATTATGAAATTAAATACAAAAAAAAGGTTATAATTACTTACATTATTATCATTGAATTTACAATATTATTATTATGGAACTTACATTACTATTGCATCTTTGTTGATAAAAAAAAGGTAGGTAGTAAAAAAAAGAAATGATTAAATAAAACCTCTAGGATCGTGGCGTTGAAGGTTGGGATAAAAATATCCCTTGTAGAAATATAGTGTAGTCTTCTGCAGAAAATATATCCAGTAAAGACGAAAAGAAAATAAATCGAAAAGAAAAGAGAAGAAAAAAAAAAAAAACGTCGGGACCAGGGTCGGTCAAAATAAATCCGGCTGAAACAAAATTTACAGAGAATTAATAAATTTTTCAGGATTCCCAAACGTTGGGAAGCGTGGCGTTCCACGAGTAATAATAACTTACCGTCTTTTCCAACAAATGGCAAATTTAAATGCACCACAAAATTCAGGCGGGCGACAAATCACTTAAAAGCCTGGAACAATAATTTAGTATGATATCGAGCACTCGTCACGCTATCCAATTTATCAATCCGAAAGAATTCAATCTTACCAAAGAAATGAAGGATTATTCCTACGTCACCACGTCCTGAGGGAAAGTTTTAGAAGTTTACGGCATCAATAGGCCGCCAATACCCAGGATTTATCCCGATTAAAAAATGTCGTTAAAATTCAATACTACATCTGGAATGTTCGTCGCAAAAGTGATCACGTCAAAGTAGACAGCTTCCACCAAACACAATCGATGACAGCAAAAAAAACGTTCCGAAATCGACTAACTGACGAGAAGCATGTAACGATATTTTAAACTCGTTACATTACATCCCTCCCCGAAAAAATAAAAGAAAGCAATTTCTTTTATGCTAAAAAATAAACAAGCCAAAAGAAAAAAAAATTACAAAAAATAGGAAATATAAATTCCAAATACAACAAAACAAAAAAATACCCTATAAAAAGATAGGATTATTAGACCGCAAGGAAGATATCCGCTAAGTCTAACAACAACTAAACAAAAAAATAGTTTCTATGACTATTTCTTAAAATAACATGCATATAAAAACAAATAAGTCAAGCGAAATAGTCGCTGATCAATATTGTATAAGAGCACAACAAGAGTATACTGAATTGAGTACGGTTAGGCACCATAGCCACCGACTAACATACAGTATAACTCTAGAAACAACACAAAAAAAAAAATACCAATTTGAGTTCGGTTAGGCACCATAGCCACCGACTAACAAGTATATAACTCTAGAAACAACAACAAAAAATACCAATTTGAGTTCGGTTAGGCACCATAGCCACCGACTAACAAGTATATAAACACGATAAAAATATTAATTTGAGTACAGTTAGGCGCAATTGCCGCTGTCTAACGAGAATAATCCAAAAATGTCTTTATGAGTGCAGTTAGGCACCATCGCCACTGACTAGCAAGAACAAATTATAACTGTGAGACACAGTTTAAAATCTCCACATCTCTACAAATGCAAAAAAATATAAAGAAGAATGTTGTGATCGGCACAACTCATCCAATATTCCGAGCACAAACACCTTCGAAAATAAATGCATATTGTGATCGGCTCAACACCACCAATATCCCGAGCACAATAGCAGAACAAGAGATGCATATTGTGATCGGCTCAACTCCACCAATTTCCCGAGCACAATAGCAGAACAAGAGATGCATATTGTGATCGGCTCAACTCCACCAATTTCCCGAGCACAATAGCAGAACAAGAAATGCATCCTGTGATCGGCACAACACTACCAACCTTCCGAGCACAGAAGCAAAAAAACAACGAAATCAAGGAAAAAATATACCGAGATCCGTAAAAAAGTAGGTTAACCTCTGCAAGTGAAAACAAAGTGTTCACAAGCAGTGGGAAACAACTAAGAAATTTTATACAAGAATGTATACATAAAATTGTATACAAGACTTGTATAAAAGAATAATAATAATAAGATATGTATAAAAATATTAATAAGATACATATACAAAATATTAATAATAAGAATAAGATCCTTTGATATGAGAAACGTATTCGTGTGGGTAGAAGAGTTATTAAAAGGTCCTAAGTTGTATTTTAGAAAGTTAAGAAATCAAATTCAATAAATTTATAAGAAGTTAACTAACATACACTCTCATTCAAACCACCGATAACCTATCATCCATCCCATCATACATCACACTATCATAAGTGGCCTTCAAACAAAATTATCAAAATCAAGACTTACTCTTGGAAACCAAATTAAAATTTAATTATATCCTTAACATGATAACGACCAGCAGTACCCTTATTAAGGTCTTTCAGTTTATAAACATTATCAGAGATTTTTTCAATTATTTTACATTTAATAAACTTAGGAGCAAGTTTTGCTGAAAAATAAGTAGGTGCATGAGATTGAACAAAACTCCTTCTCCACACAACATCACCCACATCAAAAGAAATGACTGCGACCTTTATTATAATAGCGAGCATTACGCTGATAAGCTTTTAATAAATGAGTTTGAACTTTAACAAAAATTTCACTGAGTGAATTAAGAGAATCAGCATAGTGAGTTCTATGGGAAACTTCCAGTTCATCTAAATTATCTATAGAGTCACTTAAACGATGTAAAGAAGCATCAAAAATAAGTTCCCTTCCAAACGTCAAAAAATTAGGTGTGAAATCTGTGGCTAGATTCACACTATTATTCAAAGCTAGTTGAACATGAGGTAAATATTTAGACCAAGTTCTATGATCATCTTTAACAAAACAAGCAATGCAAGTTTCAACAGTTTTATTATATCTCTCAACTGTATTGTTTTGAGGCGTGTATAAAGTATTATAAAATATTTTTGTGATATTATAACCTTTCAAAAATTCTACGAAATGTTTAGAAGTAAATTGTGTACCATTATCACAAACAATTATTTTAGGACAACCAAATTTAAGAAATATTTATTTTTCAAAAAGTTTATTTATTACTCTAGTAGTAGCATTTATCATAGGAAAAATCCAGCAGTATTTAGTGAACACATCAACAACCGAGAGAATATATTTATGTCCAGAATAAGCTTTAGGTAATATACCTATAATATCCACTGAAAGCATTAACATAGGTCGATCAACTTTTTTAGGGTTAACCATAATACCAAAAGGAGGTTGTGTGGTATGTTTATAAGCTTTACAAGTATCACAAGCTAGAATATATTTTTGAACATCATTAAACATCCCTTTCCAAAAATAGTGTTGTTTTAATTTATTTAAAGTTTTATGGATACCAAGATGACCAGAATTAATGTCATCATGATTAGAACGAATTGTATCTAAAATATGTTCTTTAGGAATAACTATTTTCCAATTAAGATTACTATTAGGATCAAACTTACTTTTACTTATTTTTTTAGGTTTTATTTTCTACTCTAAAGTTCTTATATCTGCAAGGAGACTTTTGACAATTAATAAATACTTTTTTATACCATGGATCATAAATATCATCGTCTGGCAAAACTAAATTATTTTGAGAGATTTCTATAGCGGCGACTTCAATACGAGATAAAGCATCTGGAACTAAATGTAAAGATCCTTTTTTATGAACTATATCAAAAGTAAATTGAGAAATTCTAGCAGCCCAACGTGCTAAGCGTCCACTAGGATTGCTAAGACCTAAAAGCCATTTTAAACTAGCATGATCAGTTATTACAGTAAACTTCATTCCTTCAACATAAGGTCTGAAATGTTATATTGAAGCTAAAATAGCAAGTAATTCACGTTCTGTGGTACTATAATTGCGTTCACATTTATTGAGTGATCTAGAATAGAACGCAATAGGATGTTGATCTCTATTATCATCCTCTTGACTCAAAACACTACCAATGCCAACAGAACTAGCATCACAATGTAAAAAGAAAGGTTTTTCAAAATTAGGGCATTGCAAGACAGGAGCTGTAATTAAAGTTTGTTTCAACTCATCAAATGCATTCTCAGCTTCATTGTTCCAACAAAGTGATTTTTTAGAATTCTTACTTCCCGCTGTTAATTTAGTTAAAGGAGAAGCAATATCAGCAAATTTACTAATGAATCTACGATAATATGAGCATAAACCAAGAAAACTACGAAGTTGTTTAACAGATTCAGGACGTGGGAAACTTTCAATGGTATCCAATTTAGAAGGATCGGTATGCAAACCATTACTGTCAACTATATAACCCAGATAGCGGAGTCTATCTTTACAAAAATTACACTTTTTCAAATTAACCGTTAAACCAGCCTCTTTCAGTATATTGTAAATTTTGTGTAAATACTCTATATGTAAATTAAAATCTGAATTTACACAAATTAAATCGTCTAAATAACAAAACACAGTATTATCGAATTCAGGACCAAAAAGTTTATCTACAAGTCTCTGCAACTCAGCTGGTGCATTGGTGAGACCGAATGGCATACGAACAAATTCGAAAAGTCCTTTTCCCGGAACTACAAAAGCAGTCTTTTCTCGAGAAGATTCTTCCAAAGCAATTTGCAAAAATGCTTTAGAAAGGTCAATTGTACTAATATATTTGGCTCCCCCAAGGTTATCTAATATTCTAGAGGTATAAGGAAGAGGGTATGAATCTTTAATAGTTACTGAATTTAAACGTCTTGAATCTAAACATAATCTAGTACTACCATCCTTCTTTTCTACAGCTAAGACAGGTGAACACCAAGGTGATTTAGAAGGTTGAATGATTCCTTCTTTTAATAAGACTTCCACTTCATCAAAAAGTTCCTTTTGCTTTGCAGGACTTAAAGGCCAATATCTTTGTTTAAAAGGTTCGCTAGTAACATTAATTTTATGTTGAACGAAATGAGTAAGACCTAAGCCTCTCTTTTCATAAGAAATATCTTCAAAGAGTGAAACAGTATCATTTAATTTTTGTTTCTCAGAAGGAGAAAGTTCACTGGCAGAGGTGACTGTACAAACTTGAACTGTATTGCTTTTAACATAAGTTATATTTTTCCATAAATCTTTAGCCAAATTAAACTTTAACCAAAAATCAAAACCTAAAATGAAATCAGGCTGAAAAGAAGGTATAATTAGAAAATTAATATTTTTAGTTAAATTATCACAAGTAACAGGTAATTCAATGGTACCAATAATTCTCTGTGAAGAACCATCAGCTGTATAAGCGGCACTAGAAACAGAATAATAATTTATTTTATAACCTAAAAGTGGAAATTGTTCATGACTATTTGAACCCAAAATACAACCATTGGAACCACTATCCAATAAGCCAGAAAAAGTATGGTTACCTACGGAAAATTGTAAATACGGTCTAGTATCATTATCTTTAACAAATAAAACAGGAGCTGATCTATAAATTTGGAAGAATGTTTTTAAATAGTCTAACCAGTTTGCAAAGTCTTTGTTACGAGTAGCATCATCAGGTTTGTGACATTTAGCAAAATTTTCTTTCATCGAGACACTCGCGGTTATATCAATAACAACAGGGGCTCGATGCGACCTAATTAGTTTTTTGACTCGCTAGAGCTCTTTTTCTCTAAATTACAAACATCACAATTCTTAGATGTGACTCCAACCTTTTGACATTTGAAACAAATAACGCCAGGTATGGATGTACAATGTTTAAAATGATGTCCAGGCTTTTTGCACTTTAAGCAAATTAAAACTGCATTAGACTTTACGGTAGGTTTTTCAGTTTTAAATGATTTATGGCTGACGAAAACTTCAAGTTCCTTTGCAAGAACAAGAAATTGTTCTACAGAATCAATATGCTTACCAAATATAAAAGGTGTGTAAATAGGCAACATGTTGTGTTTAATAATAGTAACCAAAACCACATCAAACATTGGCGAAGAAAGACGACTAGCCATGTCCATTATTTCAGTAATGAAATCTGGAAGAGATTCAGATGTCTTCTGTTTCCTCGTACGAAGGTCATGTTCCAGCAAATAGTCAAAATCCGGCCTGTCAAAACGTTTTAGAAGAGCAAGTTTAAGTTCGTGCCAGGATGGAATACGAAAGCGAACTGTGCGAAACCATTTCAATGCAATACCATCAAGCAAGTCCGTAAATGAACCAACCAACAAAATTTCGTCAAAGTTTTTGTATAAAAAATATTCCTCAACTTCCATAATAAATTCTCTAACACAAGATTTCCCGTCGAATTTAATTCTACTCCTTTTTAAATCGGGTAACTTAATTGCAGAAGGCAAATTCTTTTTAATATGTTCATTAACTAAAACATTCATAGAATTAAACGAAGGCAAAGCGTGCATCGCAAAAGCTGAAGAAGAGTGTGCAATTCTGTCATTATGATCAAAAGGAAGTGGTACTTCTGTCAAATTAATCATGTCAGGAGCAACAGGTGCAACATTAGGAACTGTGCATGCACCATCAGATTCCATGTTATCCTTAGCAAGAGGCAGAGGAGATTGATCTTCTTTATCCATTATGAATAAACAATATGATAAGAAAAGCAGGGCAAAATATCACAAGTTGTAAAATATTTGAGGTTAAAGTGAAAAAATTATTTTTAAGTTACCTACAAGTTGATTTTTATGAAATATTTCAAAGTGAAAAGATGCAGTAATAATTTACAGGATAAGCTTATATCACTTAAACTATGATTAGGTATTACTTAAATTAAACCAAAGTTTGTTTAAAACCAAATATGAAACACCGCACTTAGTTTTACACCGTTGAGTCACTTATACAAAACAAAACTGTCTTACCATACAATATGTTGATTTTGCAAGAGTATAATGATATTGCTGTAACCATAAAAGTTAAACACACAATAGTACAATAAAGTTGTTAGTAAATATTGTTTACTTACTAGGAAACATCAAGAAAACTTAGTTGTAAATTACAACATTCCAAAAAAAAGTGTATTACAGAAACTATGTAATTTGTTCTGTAAACAATACTACAAAATATAAGATGCAATAATAATTTATAAGATACAAGGAAGCTACTTCAAGTCCCTGTTCGCAGAGCGACAAATGTAATGGATGGGTTGTACATGAGTGTCACATGTGTTGGGAGCTTGCCCAATTTAATAAAAATGTGTAAAGATGGTGTGTTCTCCTATAAAAAAAAATACAAATTAAACAATAAAATAATTTCGGGCGCCTTGGAGATGCACACAATATGTTTTAAATAAACCAAACTTGCCAGATAGAACACTTCGGAGAGTCAGACTTTTAATCTGCCGGTAGGTAGCTAATTAAATGAATAAAAGAATGGAATTTCCTTTGCTAATACCTTGTTTAATGTTTGCCAGTAGCTTCAGAGTAATAAAATTATGAAATTAAATACAAAAAAAAGGTTATAATTACTTACATTATTATCATTGAATTTACAATATTATTATTATGGAACTTACATTACTATTGCATCTTTGTTGATAAAAAAAAGGTAGGTAGTAAAAAAAAGAAATGATTAAATAAAACCTCTAGGATCGTGGCGTTGAAGGTTGGGATAAAAATATCCCTTGTAGAAATATAGTGTAGTCTTCTGCAGAAAATATATCCAGTAAAGACGAAAAGAAAATAAATCGAAAAGAAAAGAGAAGAAAAAAAAAAAAAACGTCGGGACCAGGGTCGGTCAAAATAAATCCGGCTGAAACAAAATTTACAGAGAATTAATAAATTGTTCAGGATTCCCAAACGTTGGGAAGCGTGGCGTTCCACGAGTAATAATAACTTACCGTCTTTTCCAACAAATGGTAAATTTAAATGCACCACAAAATTCAGGCGTGCGACAAATCACTTAAAAGCCTGGAACAATAATTTAGTATGATATCGAGCACTCGTCACGCTATCCAATTTATCAATCCGAAAGAATTCAATCTTACCAAAGAAATGAAGGATTATTCCTACGTCACCACGTCCTGAGGGAAAGTTTTAGAAGTTTACGGCATCAATAGGCCGCCAATACCCAGGATTTATCCCGATTAAAAAATGTCGTTAAAATTCAATACTACATCAGGAATGTTCGTCGCAAAAGTGATCACGTCAAAGTTGACAGCTTCCACCAAACACAATCGATGACAGCAAAAAAAACGTTCCGAAATCGACTAACTGACGAGAAGCATGTAACGATATTTTAAACTCGTTACATTGTATACAAGAATTATTTTTCCAACCATAAAATTATTCTCAAGAATTCCTAATACATTCTAAAAGGAAAAAATATTGATTAGAAACAATATAAGTCCCAGGGAACATCCGGTCCACTTCGGAAAAAATGTTTTGTTGCTTCATAAATATATAAGATATGGTATTAGATTAAATCTCCTTGACTCCACCATTTATTGTTATTCATATAAAAGGCAAACTAAATAATTGTTTTTCACAGGTCAGAGAGTTCCACAAGAAATTCTACCGAGCGGAAAACCTGACAATCATTCTGACAGGTCAGATAGAAGCAGAAGATGTGTTCGAAGCCCTAGCCACTGTTGAAGATGACATCATCGCTAAGGTAAGTAAATATGTACATTGTTAAAACTTGCTTAAGAGCCTATACTACCTCAAATGGCTTAGCATGATCCTCCGTTTTGCCGAAAATACTGCAGCATTAATTTCGAAATAAATATATGGTAAAGTTGAAGATTAATGTTAAGTACTGTGTTTATCGAAAACACCATTCCATAAAATTTTCTTGATAGAAAAAACTTCCAGTTACCTTCAAACCGAACAATAAACCGATGGTATTCAGAAAATACTTCAAATTAGATCATGAAACTTTGCATACTAACTGAACTAACTATATAGCAGGTCTTATGTTTATTTTTACTTTTTATATTACTATTATTTTCACCGTAAAAAGCAATAAACTAAACTACTGGGCCCTTCGAGCCGCCAGTGCCCCACTCCGTCCCGCTCTCACTCAGTCCGCGAGCAGTATGGTGCGAGCGAGATAAAAAGTGAATTTAAGCTGAGGTAGTATGGGCTCTTTACAGGTGAGTAAGAGGTTATTGCTCATATGGAGTGAAATAAAAATTATTTTCCTTATACTTATTCGGAATGTGACTTTGCTCGCGACAATGTGTGACGATAAAATGATTTTATTGATCTATTTTGTTTTCTGCTTACCTACTCTTCTCTTTTGTATGTCTGTGACAGATAAACCTATTTTTCTTTCTTCCTTCTTTTCTTTATTGTTGTCAAATGTTTTACATATGCCAGATATCTTCAATTTTGGGCACGCTTTGCATCTACATATAACATATTTGGTATGTCGTGCGCACTCGCGACGCTACCGCTACGTGACGCTGGCCAATGCTAGATGCGAAGGCAACCTGACACAGCTTTTACAATCCACTTTGGACATGGCCTCTACTGTTATAAAGCTGGTTACAAAAGCTTAAAATAATCTAGATATAGATAGTGCAATCCACGACGACGCGCCCCACTCCGCTTCGCTCCGTACTAAAGTACAGCTTACAGTACAGTAATCGCGGAGTGGGGCGCGTCGTCGTGGATTGCACTATCTGTAATACACATAATAGATAGATAGATAGATAACAGCCTAAATAACCAGAGCTAGTTTAATGTATGTACTCAGGTCAAATCAATAATATCCATTTGCTGTTTATTAACAATCTGTCTGTCTGTACACCATTTGACCCTGGTAACAACTTCTTAAACTACATTATAAAAATAATTGCATGATGCATTTCTTTGGTTTTTACCCAAATTCTAAACGAGTTTCATCTGTTCGAAAAAAGGCGGATATCATACTAATATTTATGTACTGAAAAACCACCCATTTACTACTGATAACGTATTTAAGACTGTTTATTATAGACTAGGCCAAGCTCTGCGGGGTAATTGCGTAACACAAAAATGGCAATCGATTGCAATGCTTTTCATTTGACAGTCGGTACAGCAACGTCGATTGCGCTATTTACGTTGTTGAGTAGACGAATTATTCAAACATATGAAGCAATGTATTAGGAATTTCCTTCAAAACCCTCGGATTGTAATTGTGAAGTGTGTTACCCAATCAGGGTGCTGTTCAAATTGAAGCGAACTAGCGGGATGCCGCTTAAGACTGACTACGCGCATCGATTGTTTTAATGACTAGAAAATCGAGCGACAATTTGCGCCAGTCTCATACAAGTTAGGCTGCGTTCCTAGTTACGCTGTAATCAATTTGAGCGTGCTAACACCCGTACCGAATTAGCGTGAGCGCGATGACGATGTCCGGTGAAACGTCATAGATGACGTCATGACATGCGCCATGTTGCGATGACGCCGACCATGCCCTAAATTATTATCATCGTGATCGCTGTGAAATATAACGGTTGTGCCGTTTTGTTTTAAGTCGCATCATAACTATAAACTAACGTGGCATTTTCGAACTTGTGCTTCTGGCTACCGTCGTTGCCAAACCAAAGAAAAAGAGACGCTAAAATTTGATTTTCTTTTGGAAGTGGTATTTATTCAAAGAAATAATAATATGCAAGTTTTGACGTTCGCTTGAGCTGTCACTTGAGTTACACTGTGAGCGCGTTCACGTTCCGAATCGTTGACAGTCTTCAGCTATCATAATCGTGATAACTAAATCGGAGCGCAAATGATTGATTTCAGCGCTGCATGTGAGCGATTATGTTCTAATTCGGAAAGCGGCCTAGTTTACACAATCGTCACGAGCGAATTTTGTACCGCATCCTCCTTCAGTTTGGCTAGAGCTTAACTGTGAGCTAGTTTAGCGATTTGAAAATCGATTCATCTTAAATTGCACAGGAAGAGCTAAATCAAATCCTTATTCAATATAAACAATTGCTGCATACAATTTACCAACTACTCGAGCCCTCGCGCCACAGAATAGTACAGAAGGCGCACTTCGCACTTTAGGTACCTATGAAGCGCCGCGCCGCGCCGCCGCCGCGTACTTGTAACGCGGCGGCGGCGGGCTCGTCATGTCGCACCAATTCAGTGAGCGTAACGTAGAAGATATAAGAGATGTGATAGAGAGGCAACTTTTATGTGAATATAACTGTAGGGAATTAGCTCTGTGCAACCTGAATTGCTCTTTATTGTATCGTAGCAAAAGTCGATTTTTATTTAAATGATTTTGCAGAGTGAACCATCTGTACTAGTCTGTACTCGCGCCTTTATTGGTAGAACAGTGGCTCATAAGTCTCATTGAAACGACCTAGGCTAGGTCACAGATATTGAGTCTAATACCTAAAACTGCATTGGATGATTCAATGCTTATGTCATCGTCTTTGTCTAAAGTTAATAAGGTTTTTTTCTGATAATTATATCAGGTACTGACTGCCGCGTTAGTCTAGTAGTCGCAAATACGATTGATGAGCGTGGCGTCCCGGATTCGAACTCTGGCGGCCATTTTTTTTATCCTGGTTATTTGGTCACTGGTAATAGGCTCGCATGCGACTTCAACACACTTAACTGGCGATAAGTAGGTTTATTGTATACCTACACATAATACAGGTAGGATGAAATAGTAAATTATTTGCCTAGGGAGCAAACAACTATTTTTAAGGCGAGTGTTACTTTGAATCCAGACCGGAGCGAAGGATTCTAAAGTAGAAACGTTTTTTTTTTTTGCTTTATTAGAAGGAACCAGGTTCCTACTAATCAATAACAATCTGGCCTTTAAGACTAATAAGCAATTTTAATTTAACCTAATTTTTTACGTGATAATTATTTAAAAACTTAGAATAGTGTTTATTGCACTTTACACAAGTAGAATCCTGAGTGCAGCGAGGATTCAAAGTTTTGACGGCACGGTTGGCGCAGTGGTTAAGCGATTGACTGCTGCGCTGTGTGTCGCGGGTTCTATTCCAGCACGGAACAAATATTTGTATGACCTGCAAGTAGTTGTTCCGGGTCTAGCTGTTTGTGTATGTGAGTTTAAATGCTTGTAAACGCACCCACAATACATGATAAATTCGAAGTGTGGAGCAAAGTAAAAAAAAAAGAAAAAAAAAGTACGTCACTCGAGCTTAAAAAAGTGTTGCTCCCGAGGTGAATACTACTTTTTATCACACTGAGTAAACCCCGTCAGGAACGAAGTTCCTCCTCACGTATTGACGTACGTCCTTCTAAAGTAATGATAGTCGGTTCATATTTTCTATAGTAATAATAAAACTGAACTGTTTTTTTGTATGTTTGAACGTGCTAATCTCTGGAATTACCATTAGCCCAATTTTTGAGGAAGGCTACAGGCTAATTAACGTCACGCTCTAGGACCTATAGGCGCCGAGCAGAAAGAAAAATAACCGATTATCATTACTTTTTGAACAGCCTAGTATGATTTAAAACAAAAACACAATTTTCGCAGCCGCCATCTTGGATTTACATTTTGACCCCACTATCGGCTTTAGCACCCTCGAAAACTATGAAAACGACAGTCATGAAGAAAAATTTAAAAAAATCATTGCCGCCATCTTGGGTTTACATTTTGACCCCACTATCGGCTTTAGCACCCTCGAAAACTATGAAAAAGACACCACGACGAAAAATTTAAAAAATTTCGCTATTTTAGTCCCTGTTTACGAAGAATAACACATATACCTGAATCCGAAAATTTTATTTTGCGACACTCCTTTCAGTCAGATAATTTTTGTAAATGGTTAAGAGATTTCTAAACCTGATCAACACATTTATGTTAATTTGATGTAATTACATCCATACATAATACATAAACTCACGCCTCCTTCCTTGGGAAAGAAAATAGTACGAAATATATTGTTATACAGAGTAATCTATTATTTGTACACAGAAAAACAGTGATGCACCAGAACAGTGGGTCAAACCTTGGCAGACCATCCCTCCAACGCCAAATTACGGCGAGTTGAAGGTCCAGTGGCCCGCAGACACTGAAGACTGTGGTCAGGTATGTATTAATTAAGTGGAGACTCCCTAAAATGTAGGTTAATTTGCATTAATATTCTGAAAGAGACACATACAATCAAAATAGATTTTTTTCTTTCCATGTACAAAACAGTTACGTAATTTTAATATTTTCGCTCGATTATTTTTTTATTCGAAAACGATCTTTTTTTAAAGATTATTTAAATACAATCAAGATTTCTCTGCTTTTATGTTTAACATAAGTATTCACAGTAAGAAAATATAGTTTATTATCCAGCCACAAGATATTTTTTCGCTAGATAAATTATTACTTTAGTTATAAACGAAATAAGAATTGAGACTTACGCCATTTAGTTCCGTGCTCGAACAAATCAAAGAGCGCACACGATATTCAACTTTATTACTGATGTTGGTGTAGCGTTTAGTCTTTAGAGTGCCTGGTCTTAATAGTGATTTTATATTCTAATAGGATTTCTAGTGTGTAATCTGAAATTGACAGCGAAATATCACACAATTCTTTGTTTAAAATAATCTTGCTATAATCATTGTACTATTCCGACTGAAATTCTTCTCTGGATACGAAAAACGTATCCCTCGATATTGTGAGGTCTTCAAATTTGTCTAGATGTAGAGCGAATATCCGCCAGCTTCACTTTGACCCTGACTAAATTTTTATCATTGCAAATACAAATTCATTTAATTGTCTCATACAGGTGATTGCAGTCCTAACATAGAATCATAAAAGGTGTATTGTATGTGTTTTCATTACACTTACAAATAGTTCGCAAATAACATACTATCATCATATTGTTTCATCACAAAACCAATACTTACATACTATGTTCTCATAAAGGTTATATTCGGATGGCGCGGTCCTCTACTAACAGAACAGGCAGCGATGAAGGATCTGACGGCGTGTGCGATTCTTCTACGATACCTGTGTGACACCGCTGCCGCGCCGCTGCAACGATGCCTGGTCGAGAGAGAAGATGCCTTAGCTGGAGATGTAAGACTGTTTATTAATTAATGGCACTAGAAAAAAAACTCAATAGGTATTTCGGAATATATCTTAATGCAGACAATTTTCGCTCACATTCATATTTTAAAGTTACTGCAAACTTTTTTGAACTTTTCCAAGATTCCTGTTTGTGGAAAGTTCTGAAAACTAAATTGCCTATAAAATTCTCCAATTTATTGATTATGTATATGTACTTGTTTTTTTTTTATTTATATTAAATTTAGAACCTTCAAGCAGCAGTTGCAGGGTTATCGTTTATTAACGTCACGGTCACACCTAGGATATTCTGACCTTCGCTTCAATCCCTTACAGTTTTATGCAAGTACCTAATGCTAATTACACATTTAATTTACACTGTACATTCCTTTAACAGATTTCCTACAACCTAACCGAAAACATAGCATCTCTTATCAAAATCGAACTCGACAACGTCCCACTGGACAAGCTAGAGTTGGCTCGCGACGAGGCGATAAATTGCCTACGGACAGTATGCCTGGGTGAAGAAGTGGTGGACATGGAACGCCTGCGTAGGCTGTTGCGCAAACAGCTAAGGGAAGCCATTGCTAGCCTTGAGTCGGACCCACATCATGCTGTTGCGTTCCGCTGTATCGGCGATGCGCTGTACTCGCAAAATGAACATCATGTAAGTAAAATTATATAAATTAATTACCAAATTGACTCAAACATATTCTTTGACAATAATATTAAATGGCTATAATGCGGCAAATTGGCGTAGTGTGTCAGTTTGCAGTTTTCTTACTATAGTATAATATGAACATTAATTTCTATATTGATTCTTACTTGTAGGTAAATTTTGACTCCTCCGTGCCTCGGAAAGCACGTTAACCGTTGCGGTTGTTCGTGGATCTTTCACAGTCGGTACTGGTCATCAGAAACGCGAAAGACTGACAACCAGTCTTACCAAGGGGTAGCGTATTACCCAGTTACGGTCAGATAGGCAGGCGCTCTATGTAAAATACTGGTATTCAGCTACATTCAGTTTGACTGTAAACTAGAAAAAATAGGCAGATTGATTTACTTCTAAGTAAATTTTAAATGCGAAAGTGTATTATCTCTTTGTAATGTTAAACTAATTAAACTTTTAAAATTCAATAAAAAGGAAGAAGTACCTCGGGAATGATAATTATGAGTATTATTTCCGAAAAATAACTTTTTTTTTGTTAACACACGGCCTGAAAGATGGTGAAATCCGTGGGACCTAGCCAATTATACTTAGTTTTTTTTTATAGGGAATTAGAGAACTTGTTAAGAATTCCTGTTCGTTGGTTATTTTAAAAAAAACTAAGTGCTGTTCCATACATTTAGACCGCGTAGGTATTGAACTTTTCTATGAAACAGCTGTTTTTCTTTAAATAACTGACGCAAAATTTCAACTGACAGGGGGTCAGAATCATGTACTGAATCCATGGTATCAGTTTTCGCCTCGATGTCCCTTCCAACCTGTATAGTGTACTTCTTGCTTCTGCGCGCGCCTTCGCTCGCGTGAAAGTTCTTGTTCCTTCGCATTGCCCGCCTGTGTGTTACTCCGTTTTCGCTCTCGTCTTCGCTTTTGCTCGGCTCTTAAAGCGTGATGATAATCAACCTTGATTATGAAACTATTTAGTTGGATAAGGATTAATATCATGGATATGAATATCATCTTTCTGTTCTACCCGTGTTTTGATTGACTAATTTGCACACAAAACGGTTATTGTGACTTAACTATAATAGTTAGACATATAGTCCCCGCGAACTTTTTTGTTGGTAATGGTGAGTGTCTACTATAAACATGTAGTACATTATTTTATGTATCACTAGCACTTTGCCCGCGGCTTCGCTCCCGTGGTCTTTCCCGCGGTACCCGTTATTTTTCCCGGGATAAAAAGTAGCCTTTCTAATGGTATAAGAATTTTTCAAATCGGTCCAATAGTATCTCAATACAAACAAACAAACAATTAAATCTTTCTTCTTTATAATATTAGTATAGACTGATATAGATTAATAGATTTCGCAGCGCACGCCAAATAATAACTTTTATTCGCAATTTTTGATATCTTGGGTTACATTATTGCAATTTCCGCAGGGATCTCTAATTTTATTTATAAATAAAATACGCCCATGTTACTCATTGATAATGTAGCTTTCCATAGGTTTTTTTTTTTTAAATTTGTTAATTATTTTTGAGTTTATCCGTTACAAACATACAACAACAAAAAAAACTTCTCTCTTTATAATATTAGTTTAGATGACTGCAAAGCTTAATACATAAAACTACTTGACACATGACAAAGTAATAATTACATTTATCTTACAATCCATACAACAGAATGAAATGGAAATTGATTGGCATATTCAATACATTCATTGTTACAGCACATAAACCTTCGAACTATTTGTGACTGTATTAGAAAATAAATGAGAAAGAAAATAGTGTATTTTATGTTATGGTTTCAATCTTGAGTTTTAATAATGCACATCAACTTGTACTGTAATTTGTCAAACAATAACTTATTTATTATGATTAGTTCACATTTACGGTATGAAGGAAACTTGTTATAACAAACACGTGAATGTAACTGATGATATAAAATAATTATATACGTAAGGTATATGCTGCTTTGTCTAAAAGAATTCATGCCTAAAACTGACACACTGACACGGACTAACTGACACTGTCCTGCCAGAACAGCGCCACTTACCGGGTCCAATCGTGAATCAAATTCATCCAGGGTCCCACTCAAACACACACAAAAAACATCAAAATCCGTGCAGCTGTTTTGGAGCAGTTCACAGACGTACAGAAGAATTATATGCATAGCTTGGCTTGAGCTTAACTCAAAATGAGAATAACTAATGAGCGGGTCGACCCTTTTCTCGTGTTAGGGTTGATCCTGCGTCTTTCGATTGAGTTGCGCTTTAATTGCTTAAACATAGAGCTAATGGAAATAAAAAATCAACAACGAAATTTATATGAATGAAATTATGTCGTCTGCTCTTATTGATCTGCTGAAAATACTATTTTCATTACACAAGGTCAAATAAAAGTAGCTTGCGAGACTTATCAGACGCGATGGCTATCTAAACATTATACCCATCAGGGCTCTGAAGAGAACAAAAAAAAATGAAAAAACAAATGATATCAATAATCCCTTCACGCTGCGGAGTTTCGCTAATTAATTTAATTTAACCGTGATTGGTTGGCCTTTATGAAAAGGCTTGCCCAAGTTATGTCCCTTAAATTTTAGATCATCTGATTTTCTGATGGCACACTAGAACAGCTATACAGCTTGTAACAAAAACCCTGTCCGATCCGTCAGGGTGTTGTTACGTATCGTACTGAGAGTCTATTTAAATGGTAATTTTCAGGAAAAATAAGATAAATAAACACTTCTTTTTTATATGGGGTATTTTACCGGGGTATTATTACATGGGGCGCGGACGGCCGCGTCGTTAAGCGGGTGTCTACAAGTGATAAATTAGGACCGCTCGCTGTTGAAAATTTGCAAATTTTTAATGGAATAGGGATGATGACTAAAAAAATGTTTTTAGTCCGTAATGTAGATTATGAAAAAATAACGTACACGTATTTTTTCTTTTTTTACGTTATCAAAAGATTACGGCGTTTTATTGAGTTATAATGTGCCATGACGTCACTTGTATGTAGATTTTATCCATACTTGTGACGTATCAATCCCCACTCCCCAACTTTAATGCGTTGTATCTAAGTCATTTTTTATTTATATGATAAAGCAAAAAATACGTGTCTAATATTTTTTTATTATTTGACTGATGGATTAAATAGAATTTCTTTTTTTTGACCTAGGCATCATCCCTATTGGAGTAATTTTGGTACTAAAAATGTGAATTTTAAATAGCAATTTATTTTTTATTTTCAATAGTAATATTTTTTTTTTTTTTTTTGTAGTGTTATTGCAGTACCTACCTATGTGCCCCTTTCGAATCGGACAGAGATTTTCGTACATATTGTATAATACTGATGCTAAATCCCGTTTGGTTCCAGTTCATTTCCCGCATGAACCCTCAAACCGACCTGCTGGCGTTGCTGGAAGAGTCTCCAGACTACTGGCTCGGTCTGCTAAAGAAGTATTTCACTGAGGACTACGTCACCGTCATAGGATCCCCTAGCATTGACCTGCAAAGCAAGTATGTATCTATTCTTAAAGACGGTCACCCGGTTTCTAGAAAGGAAACCGAACGACGAGCCAAAATAAAAGTCCAAGTGATCTGATTGGCTGTTGGTAATTCAGTCAACCAATCACAGTAGTTGCATTTGACAAGGTGCTAATTTTCGTGCTGGTATTTTCGTTCCAGAAACCGGCTGTTTGTTTGTAACTTTACTAATAGCAATTCATTTCATTTTTTTAGCATTCATTTTTTATTCTGCAATTTTAATTAATTAATTTTATCCTGCTGTAAAGTGACATAAGTTCTTGGGAAAGTCTAAAATTATATTGATACTAGTTTATCAAATATAATACTGAAACTCTAAAACTATACTAAAGATTAGGAATAGACTTTTTAAGTAGTAAAGGGCAAGAAGGAAGGTATTTTACAAGTACCTAGACTAAAACTCGTCATAACCTCAGAGTTATTGTAAAAATGTTTTTTTTTTTATTAATTAGAATGGCAGAAGAAGAAAAGAATCGGTTAGAAGAGCAAAGAACGACACTCGGTGAAGCCGGACTGGCTGAGAAGGCAAAGCAGTTGCAAGAAGCCATGGATTTCAATGAGGTAACCCCACTGACTAGAGTCAGATATAGTTAGGGTTAGCTAGAGTTATCAGACTAGGAATAAACTAGCCTAAAGAAGGGCACATAGTTTAGATTTTAGTCTTTTTTAAGGGCACATAACGTTTTTATGCGTGTTATCTACCTTGATTGAAAAACAGCTCAAGTTGCGTTTACATAGAGATTTTTATGCGCAACGGCGGGTAAAAAAACAAAAATATCGGCTTTTAATATATACAGAACAAAATAGTCTTCTACTCATAGAAATAAGGAACAAGATTGATCACGTTGCTTACTGCAAGTTGCCTATCTTAGATCATATTTTTAGAAAATCGAACAAATTCCGGTCATGTAAAATGGTTACCACAGCATACCACGCGATCTGTTGAATCATTATGTGCACCAAGTAAGACATTGTTGTATGAATACAAACAAGTAATTATACAATTAAACATGACTCAAGCATAATTTAGGTAAAAGGATCTTGCATATGAATAATTATATTTTAATTAATAGTGGGTTCGTCATTTGCAATTATTATTGTTGAGCGATAACTTTATGTAAATTAATGCTAAAAGGTTGTATACGAACACTTGCATTAATTAGGTGTCCACTTTTCCAAGAAGTCAATTTTCAAGAGGTACTTTAAATTTATAGCACTTATTCTAACGTGACAATAGAACGTATTGTGTTTAATGGACACAAGCATGATGAATAATAACAGATTGGGACACTCCGCATTTTAGGTATGAAGCTACAAGTGCGTGGCGCGCCCGTCTTGCTGGGCCAATTCAGTGAGTGTAACGTATTCAGAAGATCTAAGAGTCACGCGATAGAAAGTACGCTGCGTCTTGCTGGGCTGACTTTTTTTACGATATCAAAAGATTATGGCGATATATTGAGTTAAAATGTGCCATGACGTCACGAGTATGTAGATTTTATACATACTTGTGACGTAGCGACCCCCACTCCCCAAAATTAATGCGTTTTATCTAAGTATTTTTTTATTAATATGATAAAGCAAAAAATACGAGTCTAATATTTTTTTTATTATCTGACCGACAGACTAAATAGAATTTCTTTTTTTTAACCCAGGCATCATCCCTATTACACTTAATTATGTCATAGCAAGAGTCGCTTTTTATTTAAATGATTTTGCGGAGGCTCCCATTTGTATTCATCTGTGACATAAGTTATATTTGTTGATGTACCTATCCATCCATAGAACAAATCAACATTTTGATTTTCAAGCTAAGTGATTCCTGTATCTGAACTTGTCGGTTTTAACTTTGATTATAGTCACCTCTTTATTAGAATCTGCTTTAAGACACCATTAAGATTAAGTGGGGCATAGACTGTACGTTTGGTAAAGACGCGTTCGGTCGTTCGGTTCGGTCGAAGTAAAACAAATGAGCAATCCAATCGTGTTCCGCAGATGTGAAAGCCTCACTAAATCACTGTGACTGCCATCTAAATGTGTACGGAGTCTAGCGTTCAGTCGCTAATCGCAAATGCTGAAAATATCGTGTCTTATTGGGCCCTAAAAATAATATGTTCAAAATATTAAGCTAAATAATTTACATAATCCATGTTTTTCTTAGCGTCCTCCCCCTGCGGGTACGTTAGCCTCAGTACCAGTGCCACCATGCAAGTTCAAATGCCACAACTTCAACTCCTGGAGTTCAGACGGCGAGCCCTGCCCACACTTCGATCTCAAGGAACTGCCTATATACGCCAGAGTGCACAGCTTGAAGACCAACTTCGTTTATGTGAGTATTGACATAATATTATACTTAGTACTAACTGAGGTTTTATTACAGCCATTGCTCCACTCGACCGACTAAAACCATACAAATAAAAATCACAAAAATGTTAATCCAATAAGTATTTTCGATTTAAAAGCGCTCTAACGGATAAACAGATATTGCGCTTGATAATAAGTACTGAAAGGTGCGTTTTCTTAGAAGTTGTGTACATTATCCTTTCACAAAGGCTAGCCAACCATGATTATTTATTTAACTTAAGCATAATATGGCCCAACTTAAAGCTACGTTGCTGGCTATGATAGAGAGCAGTGATGGCCTAGTGGTAATTAACCCCCGCGATTTACGAGCTGTAGGCTCGAAGGTTGACGGGCGCATTACTTTTTGTATATAATTTCATCACCGCTGCTCTCAAAACGGTGAAGGAAAACATCGTGAGGAAACCGGCATGTCCTAAAACAAAAAATTCGAAGACATGTGACATCTACAAATCCCAGCCTGGGGGGGGGTGCGACAGGACACAGCGACTGCAATAAATAAGACGCGCAGCACGTACGGTTGGATTGGCACATTATCGATCTATAAAAGTTGATTATTATGTTGCTGCCAACATTTATATAAAGAGAAAATTTGAATTTTCACGGGCTACATTAGAGCAACCCCATAAAGGATTGGCCGGGTGGCAGACGGCAGTTTTTGCCCCGCTTCAAAAAAAATCTAGATCCCGACTGACCAACCCGCACTGGCCCTGCAGTGTCGACATAGATAGCAACCGCTATACGACTGAATTCGGTCGCTAAGTCTTAATGGCGTCCCTAGACCGTCAAAATTACTTGACAAGCTCGAAAAAAATCCCGTCATTACAACATTATAGGCTGATTATGCTGGTTATACAGGTAGATTTATTAAACCCATTCAGAATTGCATACGGTCATATAGATAAACCGCAACAATAGTTCTTTAGATTAAAATTGACAGCTACTCTGAATGCGATTGAAAACGATTGTCTACTGAGTGGAAAATCGTTCAGCAACTGCGCCGAAGTGACAATTGAATCCAGGGTTTTATTACGTCTTGGTAAAAGTATTTATGTAGTTCCAGGAGTTTCTACATGTAGGTTTAGTCAGTACTAAAGATATCTTAGAGATTCTATTAAAATATAAAAAAATCAATCTGCCTTGCCTTTTCCCAACTATATTGGGGTCGGCTTCCAGTCTAATCGGATGCAGCTGAATACTAGTATTTTACATGAAGCGACTGCCTATCTGACCTCCACAACCCAGTAACTGGGTAATACGATACTCCTTGGTAAGACTGGTTGTCAGACTTTCGGGCTTCTGACGATCTGTAACGACTGTCAAAGATCCACGAACGACAGCCGGGACCAACGGCTTAGCGTGCTTTCCGAGGCACGGAGAAGTCTCGGTATGTAAAGATGGTCACTCATCCACAGACCAACCCCGGCAAGCGTAGCTTAACCTGATGGATCGACCCGTGCGGCAGTTATTACTTAGCCACGAGCTCCTCTTCTTTTAAAATATAGTATAGCATAATAATCAGCCTATAATGTATAACCTATAATCGCTAGGACACAGGCCTCCTCTCTCAAGTCAAATTGTTGACCGTCACACAGATGAGTGACAGAGGGAACACTACAAAGCCGAACTTTTTCTAAATGTGCAATATTAGTACCTAAATATTTTACGTAATGCCCATTTTCCCCTGCAGATAAACCTAATATTCGACACAAGCTCAGTAGACGAGGCGACCCGCAAGTGGCTCCCCCTGCACATGAACGGCCTGGCCGAGTGCGCCGTGCGCCGCGGCGACACGCTGGTGCCGCACGAAGACGTCATCTCCGCCACGGAGCAGCTGACTGTCATGTTCAACAATGATATCGGCTTTGATCGCTCTGGGAACTTCTCTATCGGACATTTTGGAAACTTCGTGCATATTGAGACGAGGGTAAGTGGCTCTTTTTTGACTAGGAATATTAAGGCCGCGTCCTAATCAACGCGATCGCTGCGTTCATTTTGTTCAGCGGACCTAAACGCGTGGTCGCGTCGTCAGAGGGCACTTTCCGAATTTCCGAACAAATGAGTAACATTTGAACGCGACGATCGCGTATTCCCGCGAGCAATATTTTTACTTAGGACGCGGAGTAACGGCGACATTTTGAACCATTCGGTCGCAATGTCAATTTTCCTGTGGTATTTTTTTTAATTTTTATATTTAGGTATACGTTAGTCCGGCGAATCGAATGTGCTACTAAATTAATGTGACGTAAAAATGTTTATTTTGATTTATACGAACTATTGAACTATTCTACAAAGGTATTCTCAACTAACTCGAATGTAATTAACTGTTTATTTTGTCCCAAAACAATGATAACTCATTGACATGAGCGCTAACACACTGGGACGCCATAGCGACGTCGCCGGCTACGTATCCAAACAATTCGTATTGAAATGTATGACGGTTAACTCACTTGGATACAGTCTGGCGATGGTCGCTAATTTGGAAGTGTAGCCACGACCGATGGCGACCTTACAACATTGGTATTTTATTTTCTAGTGTGAACCTCAAGATTATGATGAGGTGGTAAACCATTTGTACGAGATTCTCTATGCCGCTGAGATTACAAAAGAAAGGCTGCTCGTGTTCGCTCAGAGACTCATCAACGACGTGGCTCAGGTAAATATTCATTCAAACCGACATTTGTTTGTAGAAGGGTCGATACACAATCCTTTTAGGCAAAGGATAGAACATGGATCACCAATTAGTTTGATTGCGGGTCCGTCTTTAAAAATAATATGACTGTCGTGGTCCATTTGGTAACCGATTACTAGCAATCAAGATTAAAAATATCAATTAAGAAATAAACACAAAATAGGTCGGTGGCGGTCCGGATCCGGGCCGCGTTCCGCCATTTGGTGACTCCTGGGATAGAAATTGTTATTACATAAAAATATACCATCCCAACAGATTTTATTTGTCCAATGAAATTTTCGGGCTATTAATACGATTTTTTCTGTCAGAAACGGAAACCCTACCATAATTATTTATCATTATTATTATGCAACACACATTATTTTTTACAGGCTGACCTCACTTAACTTTCTTCCAATGTACAGTCACGAGCTTTAATTTGGGACCCACCTAAGGTTGAATATCGTGTAGCAAACTTTCGCCATTTAGAGCTATTATGTTAACGCTGTCACTGCACAAACAATAAAGGTCATAATGTTTACCATCGACAACTTTACGTTTCTAGGGGCTAACGTCAACTGGAGCGAGGGCAAACGATCATTACCGATTTCCGAGTAATAATTACTTTTTGGTCCTGTGGTCCCATAAGAAAAAAGAAACAAATAAAAAAGAACAAAATTATATTGTCAATATATGATAGCTAGTCAACTAACCCGCTTATTCTTCAAACCTATATTAGTTAAAAAGTTTTGTCTCTTTCTCAAACATAAATATCAAAGTGACGGACCAAAACAACATATTTAAAATAAAATAGGTTTAAAGGCCGTTTATGATTATGGGGGCTTAGAAGATTTCAGCTAAAATATTGATTAATAAAATCTTTAGAAAAACAAAGTTATTTATTCTTTATATTTATTAAGACATTTATGACACAAACCTCAATCTTAACACAATTATATAGAAAGCATGGTTAGCGGTGCACAAAATAAACACTTATCACCGAAGGCTACGACTAAATTAATTTAAATCTCTCCAGTATTTTTTTTATCATAAATATTCAAAACCGCGTATATCCACCTTCATTGTCAATCACAGCCTGGAGCCGGTTACGCATGGATCCAATCAATTTGTCACATATGTCAGTACCCCTTAAACTTTCCCAGACTGTGAGGCAGTGATCCATAAGTGCTTCTCTAGTTCTTTCGTTTCTATTTGACCATTTTTGAACCATTAAGCCCCATAAATTTTCTATAGGATTTAAATCGGCACACTTTGCAGGCCACGGAATACGATTTAAATTTGCTCTATTATTGTCGAACCAAGTTCTAACGATTCTTGCCGTATGAATTGTTGCGTTATCTTGAACAAAGTTTATTGGAGCAACATCTTCTTGTGGATAATATAGTTGCTATGTTGGAAGGACACTCTCGTCTAATAAATCGACATAATCTTGAGCAGTGGCCCTGGGTGGTAAATTTATTAGTTCTCCAATGCCGGCTGAACTAATCCAGCCAGACATGTTAACTGTAATGCGACCAGACGCGTTGTTAGCTATGACGTGGTCTTCCGTGTATCGCGTCCTGTCAATTCGCCACAAATGTAGTCTGCCCGTTTGGGAAGATTGAAAAGTCTTTTCATCGATGAAAGCCGTCGTCGTCCAATCAAAATTTAGATACTGACGTGCGAAAATAAGTCGAGCAGCTTTATGGGCATCCGTCAACGCAATTTTTTTTGCAGGCCGCCTGTGATGCAGTCCCATAGCCTTAAGATGCCTTCTAACTGTTGAAGGGTGGACTTCAAACGCTTCCGCAAAATGCCTCGTTGGCGTAAATCCATTCATCAGGTATTGCCTTTGCATCAAGCGGCTCTGCTCTTGTGTTATAACTTGCGGGTGATGGTTGTTTCGTCGTAAGTCAATAATATTTTCCTCGTTCCCGTGGCGTGGAACCCAGCGGCGAATTGTGTTTCTTGTCACATTTATTCGTCGCGATATCTCGTGAATGCCTACTCCTTGTTCGTGCAAATCAATAATTTGGAGCCTTATTTGGTCACGATTAGCCGCAAGCATTTTATTAATTGGTAAATTATATTTTGTGAAAATATCACATTAAACTATTTTCTTAAATGACACTGACACGACACATGTTCGTAATTAGAAAATCGTAATGATTACGTTGCAAAAAGCGCAACGAGGTTATCATTTCATAGGTCGATTAGATAAGACATTTTATGTCTTAACTTGACATTCAACATTTCAACCTTAAAGCAAAGTTTCAAAGTTTCGACCTTATTGCATTATGATTGTTCTATCAACATTTAACGGAAATGGGTCCCAAATTAAAGCTCGTGACTGTACCATGAATATTATTTATCAATCTACCATTGAAATCCTATCAAAACCGTACTAAAACAAACTCAAATCACTCCAGGTAAGAAGATCAGGCGACAAGATGATGTACGATGCCCTCCGCGACTCACTCTACAGCAAAAACAGCAACCTACACTGGTGCACGGTTCTCCGTCAGCAGAAGTTCCTCAAAGAGCTCATAGAACAACTGAATGCTGGAGGGGACTCCGCTGAAGCAGCACTTTCTGAGGCCAGGAAGACATTCAAGAGTATCACACAGAATGCATGGCTCCATCTCGCGACAGACTTTGAAAGATATAAGTTGAGTACGGAACCGTGGAAGAGATTTGGTGCGGAGAATGAGATTACGCCTATTGCGTAAGTTTATGATTTTTTATAACAGGAATAAATAAATTGTGTCTTTTTGACTAAAATAAATGTGCCCTCCTCTTCAAATAATATGTTCTGTAAAATTGATTACTGTTGCCCGCGACTTCGTCTGCGACCCAGGATGAAAAGCTTATGTCCTTCACCAGGTCATGGTCTACCCATGTGCTAAATTTCATCCAAATCCGTTCAGCCGTTTTAGCGTGAAAGCGTAACAAATAAACTATAAGTAAGGATAGTTAGCATTGCTTAAGCATGAAAGCAAGAAAATATATTGTAAAGTATAAAAGAAGCTAGATTGTAGCTTCTTTTATACTTTACAATATATTTTGTTGACTGCCTCGTTGGTCTAGTGGTCGCAAGCGCTACTGCTGAGCATGAGGTCCTGGGTTCGATTCCCAAGTCGGGCAAAGTATTATTGGGTTTTTCGAACGCTTTTACGAACGTGCACGTCTTATTACATTGTTCTCACATGCATAATTTCAAAATGAATGATGTAACCAATATTTTGTATCAATTTTATATTTTATTTAAAAGAGTGTCCGTAGAGTTTCTTGCCCGTTCTTCTCCATAGGTACCTACTACGCTTTGGAATGGGCAGCTAGCTTCATATTTTTGACTGACCGACCCCTTGACAATTCAAAAGTGCCTGTAAATGGTTTAATTGAAATAAATGCTTTGAGTTTGAGTTTAAAAAAAAAACGTAACTGGCGAAATGTGGGTGTACTACAGGTACACCTCTGACCAACCCTTCGGGGAAACAAGGCGTGATGTTATGTTATGTAATATATTTTGTCATGTTTTTTTGGCATAAGTTGCTATGTTCCGTCAGGACCTATTAAAAGTTTTCGGACGTGCCATTTTGCCTGGCGTGTATGGTCTGTATATATTATCTGATACTATTTATCGTTAAGTTTCCTTCAAAATGGTTGAGCTAAACGGTGCTGATCCATGCGTCATGTTCGTGAACGGGCGCCGTCAGTAGGGACTGGTCATCTCTTATCTGCCTCGGCTTATTTTAATTTTTGAATTGTTTGTATCTTTATTACGGACGCTTTTTAGGTGCATATCTTTCTACATTGTTCTCACATGTATAATTTCAACATGAATAATGTAAACAATATTATGATTTAAAAGAGTGTCTGGAGTTTCTTGCCCGTTCTTTTCCATAAGAACCTACGCTTTGGAATAGGCAACTAGCTTCATATTTCTGACTGACTGACCCCTTGACAATTTATAAGTGCCTGTAAATGCTTTAATTGAAATAAATGCTTTAAGTTTGATACAGAATATATTCGCAACATTGGTAATTTATTTATTTCAACAATATAATATTTAGGTTTTCTTTTGAAACGCCTGCTTGATTCGTCTCATTCGTCCTTATCATAATATTGTATTATATTCCAGACCTCGTCTATACTGGGACGCGGAACTTCTGTCCGGCTGGGGCGGCGGCTTCGTGCTAGGAGTTGGAGGCTGGGAGTCGTGCTGCGTGGCACAGATGAGCGTCGGCCCACTCGGCCATGCTATTGAAGACGTGGCGCCGCTTATGGTAGCGCTTAACTACTTCACGCAATTAGAGGTATGGTCTTGGATCTTGAGCTATTTTGTGAGCCTAGTTTTTTTGTCGTACCCATGAAGAGCCAAAAACTATTTATGACTAAGCTGCAGCCGCGGCTTCGCCCGCCTAGACCCTGATTCTTTTTCTAATATAAATGTAGCCTTTTATACTCCTCATAACATCAGCTATCTGCCAATGAAACTCCCGTCCCCTAAAATGGGTTCAGCCGTTTCTTAGATTAGTCGGAACAGACAGAAAAACAAAGTGTTGTTATGAGTACCGTATATACTTTCATATGCATTTAGTAAAAAGCTGTTATTTTGACATTCCAAACAGACAATTCAATTTTATTTAGATATATTTGTATAGATGATGCGGTCTATAATGAAAGTCGGTTTACACTGTTATTTTTACATATAGATAGTGCAATCCACGACGACGCGCCCCACTCCGCTCCGCTCCGTACTAAACTACAGCTTACAGTACAGTAATGGCGGAGTGGGGCGCGTCGTCGTGGATTGCACTATCTTTAATAATATATCACCTAAATTGATAGACAATTTATTCGATACCTCAATGCTTTTCAGCATTTCATAGAATAGCTAATGAGAATAATTAAGATTTATTAAATCACTGAAGTGGGATTCCACTGTGATAGCAAGTGATTTAGAATGATAATTAAATTTTATCGATAGTAGATTCCCTACGAACAGATTTATTAATTTTTTTACTTACCGCAGTTTTAGCGGCCTTCGAGTTGGACCATCACATAACAACAGACATTTCAAAGTAAAGTACATAATTACTTATTTATCCAAAGGGTCCGATGTGGCGTCTAATACGTGGTAGCGGCCTGTCCTACGGCTACGCGATACGCATGTCGCACAACGAGGGCAGATTGATATTCTCGCTGTACAGAGCGACCAACGCAGTCGCCGCGTACGCCAAAGCGAAGAGTATTTTGGTAACTATTTATTTACCTTATTTAAAACGCTGTATTCGGTTTTAAATGATTCCCCCTGTCCTAGATTTTTTTTTGTGTAGGGTATCTTGCAAGTCGCTTTCTTAACCGGACTTTCCTGTGGATGTCTCAATAAATTAAGGTCATCAAATTTACAAACTAAGCGACTACACGCTAAGAGCACCCCCTGTGGGGTACGGACCTCGGCTTAGCTCGGCTTTAAAATTAGAAACAGGCAGTTCAATTGTATTTATTTGTATAGATGAAAAAAGCGCGATCAAGAACGTAGTTTTTTTTCTCGTTATTTGATAATAGAACCAAGTTGAAATTAGAAAGTAAACTTAAGTCGCTTATTTAGCACTCTGTCCCTATGTCCTAACCGAAAGCTAAAATCGCGCGAGTATGCGACCGATGCGATCGTTTGTTTGTAAAAAGTACACTTTGTAAACAAGCATATTACAAATTAGAGGATTATATCCAAGATAAAAATGCTTGGAAACATGCTGGTCCTGCTCCATAGGACAATTCAGAATCTAGACAAAATCGAACTGGTTGCTAATTTAATTGTATAATTATTATTTTTTATTTTTTTAAACATTTATTTTATTTTATTTTTTGTGATTATTTGAACTCACACACTGACTTATTATTATTAGTATTACTTATTATAATGTTAGAAATATAGTATAATTTTACAATGTTTGTAAGTATGTGAGCACCATGCATCTATCACATAATTATGTCATTCCTTCATTTTTCATTCTTTTTACCTATCGTGGTATAGTAATCTTATTCTAGGTGCATTGTCTTCACATATAAATAAATAATAAGTGTATACAAGATATAATGATTTTTTTAAAAAGAGTAACGGTGGAGTTTCTTGCCCATTCTTCTCCATACGAAAACTACCTTTTGGAATGGGCGACTAGAATCAGTTTTATTATTTTTTGTAAAGTTTGACGTTCAAAAGTGCATTTTTTGTGCCTAATTGAAATAAATTATTTGACTTTGACTTTGACTTTATGAATTTTGACGTACTAACGCGACTTGATTGATCGCGCGACCATGTAATATTCATATATGTTAAAGGACGGGACAATCGCGTACACGCGTGAAAAAAACTTTTGGTTAAAACGCAGCCTTTGTTTGGTGGCTGGTTTGGTTAGGTTGTTGAGCATATTTTAAGAAACTAGGTGCTAAGAGGGAACGGCCTGCGAGAGATTTGAAAAATAGGTACTTGAAGAAACTATTTCCGTCGTCTTACCTCAAGTCTGCCCCTGTAGAGTGCGATAGGGACAGCTGCAGCTCAGACCGGTTATATCCCAAACAATTTGAGGAGATCCACGTTCCGTATTCCCCTTTTTCTTCCTCGAAAACTGAGCCGATTCAATTATTTCTTACATTCAAATTTTAAGAGAGAATATGGCTAGGTTCCTATCATGTTGTTAAAACCTTTACGAATTTTTCTCACGGAGGTAAAACTGTGCCATTTTTGTAATTTTTGGAGGGTCTTATTTTATTTACAAATAAGTTGCTGCAAACGAAAAAACAGGGACGTGTCTACAGCAGACCTTGATTTTATGCAAAATTGCTCTAGAGGCATTATTCAGGAATAAAAATGGGAATACAATTGTATGAAGAATCGCAGGCCGTTCCCTCTTAATTTCACAACTATATCTTCTCTTACGTCCTACAGGAGGAATACCTGGCTGACCCCAAGTTCGATGAGGATTTATTCGCGTCTGCAAAGAGTACGGTGCTATTTGAAGTGGTGGAGAACGAGAAGTGTCCCGCAGACGTCGTCAAGCGATCCCTCATGAACTATCTGTACAGAGTCGCTGCTACGTACAACAAGTAAGTTAACTTCATCACAAATAAATGAACTGTGGACGTGTGTTCCGGTGCGAAAAAAGGATAGCGTTAGTTGTCTTGTATCGCTCTATCTCTTTCTTGAACTGAAACAACGATGCCCACATCATTTATATCCCGACTCCTTACTAGCGCATATGCTGAGCGATAGATCTATCCAAATTATTATTAGATACATTCGATACGACGATATATACCAAAAGGATTGGCCCGTATCAGCAGCTGATACGGGCCAATCCTTTTTTTCAAACTTCTGTTCGCTGCTGATTCAGAAGATAACAGAAGTGTGTGGAAAAACTTTTTTCCATAAACAAAAACAACCGGATTCCAAAAAAACACTACTTAGTGAAAAATTACTTTAATTTTGGAAGTCTGTGGCAAAACTCGAAAATAAACAAAACCTAAAGACGACACACTTTTTTTTTCTCCAATTTTTTGTGTATATACTATGTGAATAACAGTGACAGGAAGTTAATATAACATCATCTACATAGACTAAGTGGCTTGAAGTAAAAATACGTATTAGAAAGGGTAAAAAAGAAAAGTAAAAAAAAAAAAAAATGGGACCACCGCGCAAGCTTTCGCTAAGAAATAAAAAACAATTTGCCAAATCGCTCGAGCCGTCTTCGAGTAATCGGGGATAGATTGTGACGAACTGAGAACCTCCTACTTTTTTGAATTCGGTTAAAAAGGAGCCGTCTTTTTGGACCAATACAAGCTTGGTACACATACATGAAACACAATTTGTGGCGCAAGGTTCGAGATAACAGAATCGAAAGCTAGATCTTTTCGATCTCTTACATAGACAGCTGTTATACGCAGTGGAAGGGGCTTGTGGCTAAGTAATAACAGCCGCACGGGTCGATCGATCAGATTAAGCTACCCTTGCCGCGGTTGGTCCGTGGATGGGGGACCACTTTACATACAAGACCCCTCCGTGCCTGAGAAAGCACATTAAGCCGTTGGTCCCAGCTGTCATTCGTGAATCTTTGACAGTCGTTACGGGTTGTCAGAAGCGAATGTCTGACAAACAGTTTTACCAAAAAGGGTATCTTATTACCCAGTAACTGGGTTGTGGAGGTTAGATAGGCAGTCGGTACATGTAAAATACTAGTATTCAGCTGCATCCGGTTCAATAGACTGGGGAAAGGGCTAGACAGATGATGACATAGACAACTAGAAAAATTATGTCAAATCTTAATCCGCCATTTTCTTTTTTGTCGCAGTGACCTAGTCTGTGCGATATCAGCAGTAACGCCGGAGGATGCGCACGCGGCGGCGGCCAAGTGGTTCCCGTCACTGTTCGACACACAACAAGGCAAGCTCGCCATCGTCTGCCATCCCACCAAAGTCAACGACATGAATGCTGCCTTTGAAAAGTAAGTGACTCTTGCTTCTTTATCTTCTTAAACGACTTGAAACAAACAAGGTTTTCTATTTGTCCCGTAATTATGTTTATAACTCTGTTTTTTTAATGTGTAACATCTTTCCTCTCACTTTCCTGCAATAAAAATTAAAATCGAAATCTAAATAATCAAATCTGTGGGATTGATTTCGTGAAAAGGGACGGAAGTGTTTCACACTGTCACTATTTGATTTGACCGATGAGCGCGCGTGGTGCTAGAGTTAGAGACGAGGCCCGCCCCTTTAATGTTGCTTATTAAACTCAAACTCAAAGCATTTATTTCAATTAAACCATTTACAGGCACTTTTGAATGTCAAGGGGTCAGTCAGTCAGAAATATGAAGCTAGTTGCCCATTCCAAAACCGTATGTTCCTATGGAGACGAACGGGCAAGAAACTCCATGGACACTCTTTCAAATCATATTATTCTTACAAAATATTGGTAACATCATTCATGTTGCAATTATAAATGTGATTACCAAGGTGAGATGTCAGATGTTACCCATCATATGCGAGTACTGTAAGGCTCGCTCGATTTCTTTCAAGTGACTTCATATTGCAATTTGTACGAAACAGCCGTTGATCGTTTTACATTATTTTTACTACAAAATCTTTTGTTTTTGTTCGCAGAATGAATGTGAAGTTGGACGTGTTCCAATCTATGGAAGCGTCGCATTTCAACAACTAGGTGCTTTTAAGTGTACAATTCTTATAATTTTAATACAAAGCTATTCTAATGTTTTTTATCTCAATATAATATGACATGTTATCAGCAATGCAACACAGAGTGTAAGAGTTTTTAACAAAAATGTACTGTTGTTTTTTGTACTGCTTGGCTGTGCCTCTTGTATGTTAAGGATAATATTCATAAGTATGTAATTCATTTTATAACAATTCGCAACTATACAAGATGTTTATTAAATAAAATACGTATATAACATGTGTTTTATCTAGAAATAAGGTCAAAAGGTCCCAAGGTGCAACCAAACTACCATAACAATTAAAAAGTTATGCGTGACGCCTTTTTTTTTTTTGTGTGGGAAATCATCAAATGACTTCTCTCGCTCTAGGTGGAGCGGGAGGGCGTGTCAGACTCTTACGGGGTGTCCTGCGTGAGCGACGAATACGACGCGACGCTGCGAACGCGACGAACGCGATCAACTCAACGGCATACGTTGCTCGCGGCCTCTATGGCAGTCCGCGGAGAGACATGACGTAACGCGTACTTGTTTTGAGGGCGACCAGACGCGACACCACGAACTACTTTACTTTCAAGCAAAATTGTACTGTACTTCTCCATGATTAGAGAAGTAATGACCAAAATCACGTAGGACATTTGTCGCGTGTAGCATCGCGTCGCTTTTCATCGCGTCGTGTCGTTTCGTATTCGTCGCTCACGCAGGACACCCCGTTACTGACTAAAACCCACCCGTGTTCCTTCTGTTGCTTGTGCAATGCCAGGGGGCCACGGTATCCCTTTCGGACTTTCCCGCAACCCCGGCAGGCAATGGTCTCATTGGACCCCTTCAATTGCTGACATCTCATTGAGGCGCGCGTGGAACATAACGGGCCTGGTCCTTACCGGACGGCGAGCTATCCATTGCTCACCGTCCGCAAGCCCGCGCCTACGGTGGCCGGGAATCGGCCTGCGATTCCCGACGCCCGGGGCGTCTCCTCCTGCGGCGGCTAGGAGCGTGAGAGCGCCAAATTTGCCTTTCCCTCACGCGTTTTGCCTCCTCCTTCGCGAGCATTACTGCTTCGCAGAAGGAGGTGACGGCCTCCCATGCTCTCTCGCTCCGTACCATAGCCTGGACCAGGGCCGGACGCGAGAGATCCCCGCCAATGCGAGACGCCTAGGCCGTTCAATCCAATAAAAACGCTGAATCCAATTAAATAGCTGAAGGACAACAGACTAGCCAAGTCCTTGAGCGCAACGTTTAACCAGATGGCTGAATGTCGTGTAATCATTTAGTTAAACTGGGTGAAATAGGTTAGAACTGTGACCAACGGAGCGTGAGCCGAGCGAGTGAAGCGAGCGGTGCCGCGGCAGCGGTCGGCGAGCGCTATTTCCAAGTTACTCGTAGATTTTACATATAGAACCTTTGCCTCGATAACCAATTGGGTGGTGCAATTCCTGAGGAATCACAAAATCAGGTGCATGAACTTGAACGATTTCCTTCTAGCAAACTAGTAAAAATCGCAGTTAGAAGACGACATCGCATTCACAATAATGATTTAGCATTTACTAGGCTGGACAATAACTTCGAAAAGTCTGTACTGGCTCCGACAGTGCCTCGAGTTTATCGGCGTAACGGTTTCCAGCCGCTCAACCAGCATGCTCTTCGATGCTCCAAGGTCGCTTCAAGAATTGAAATATATACCATAATTCGATTGGATACGTATTAAATTCAATTGATACATTTTCCTCTGACGTCCCGTCCGCCAGTCTGCGCAGGTTAATAGTTCCCTATTCTTTTCTAGGCTTACATAAAGGTAATAGGATTGACTTTTAATAAAAACATGACATTATTGTGATAAATAATTTTAATCACCATTTATGAATCTTAAAGCTATGTATGTCTATACAAAAAATATAACTTAAATTTAGTCAGATAATTAGTGAACATCATTATAAATCATCTCACAACCGCTGCAACATCTCCATCATATAATTCAAACCCATCCATTTAATAATATCATTGCTCAACATTATAACAGAAATACTGGTTGTTCAACGTCAACAAACTACAGTGGACGTGAAAACCTTAACACGGTTCCTACAATAGTTGATCAAATAGACTGGATAAAGAACTTTCTAGTAAATTGAGCTGTGTACTACATCCAGCGATTAATCACAATATAAGTTTTCTATAATATTTTCAACACTTATGAAACATTAATTTTAACAGCTTTTTGCCTAATCATGCTTTCCTGAATGAGATACATTCCAGATTCCGTGTTCTCTATCTACAACATGGATATTTTAGTCTTCAATATTTCGTGTATGTTATAATACTGGTTAATTTTGTTAGTGAATTTGAAAATGCGTGATACAAAAATAAAGTGGCCTGCTTGAAATACATGTAATGGTTTATAAATGTAGCGTGTAGGCCATTCTATTCGCATTGTCCCACCACCCACGACTGGTGAGGTATATATTAATATGCAATATAAATTACTTGTCTAAACATAATAAAATAAAATTACATTGTACATGCAATGATATATTTACAGTTTTTATAACTTTTTATACTAATCGTAATGAAAATAAGGATTTATCAAGTAACATTAAATTTAAGGTTTACTATGCATATTTGATATGCATAATATGTAAATAATGCATATTCAAGCACCAACGTATATAATATGGGAAATATATGAAGCATAATTTTTATTTTATTTTCGTTTTTACGAATCAACATGTTTTTTATCACTGGCTCAGTGGACACTATTCAATCCGTTAAAGATACGTATTAATAAATGTACGTGCTTTGAAGAGAGATTTGGTAAATGTTAAAATTACACATTAATTAGTCTAACATTATATTAATTCGCTATGGACACCTACCTGACGATTAAAATTCCCTAATAAATGAATGACTAATTTACGTTAATCATATTCTACGTAATAAAAGAGGCGGCCCCATTTACACTACCTAACATGTGTGTCGCACACACGCCGACACATCCGCGCTGAGGTTGCGTGACCCGCTCCTCACACAACGTTGTTTCGGTCGTTTGTCAAAGTCAACTCAACGGGTGAACGAAAAATGAAGGGCCTTTAAAATAACGGTTATTTATAACCCAGGTATTTATTAGCAGAGGGACGAAAACTATTTGATCTATAACTAACTACACAGAGTATAATGCATAGCCAGAATGTTTTCTAAGACAAGAAGGCGTCACTGACTTTTAAAATAAAGGCCTTTTTTCCAAACTTATCAAATTTTGCTGCCGAAAAGTATATCTTGCTTATGTTAACAAAGTTCCTATAATTACAGCAACAATTTAATACGGTTACCGTTTATTTGATAAACTCCTACATCGTGCCAGAGGTCGTGCAGCGGTCACACGCAAGTAGATATTGTGAGGTATCAAGATTATAATCTATGACCTCGAAAATGTTCCTAACAACTTCGACACGGCCGCTCGACAACTGCTAAAGCTAACTTTCGATATAACAAACCCTAATTAAATGGCCGAAACCAGCACTTTAACCTCGAACCTTTGACCGGCAAATGGTTGCTCTGTTTAGTGAAAGAATTTATTAAAACAAGAACTTGTTATCTAGCTGCACATATCTTATCGTCTCGCTACCTCATACTGGGCTCAGATTACTTCAAACCCAGATGTTTTATTTTTCCTTATGGACACGAACGTGTAGTCTTCTCTAGGTGTAGTGTAGTTCGCTAGTTACATCATGTTGGTATCGATAGGCGGTGCGTGGTTGCGGAGAGCGTCTCGTATGTACCCCCCTATACTGCCTTCGGCCACCAGGTGGAAGAAGAACAGATGCTCGAAGCTCTTTAGCGAGATGGAGCGCAGTGCGGGCAGGCGCAGTAAAAGTGCGGCGAAACGACCTTCTTCAGAGCCGCGCGACCGTCGGCAGTACTCGTCCAGGCACGAGAACATCTGTAAAACCACACAGATTAAACTTACAACCATACTCTTGGCACACATATCAAACCAACCACGTAAACAGTAAAATTAGTATTTTTTTCAGGAGGAAAAAGTTCACAATTAAAAAAAAAAAACAAGTGACTTCCAAAAAAAAAGTGAAAAATAACTTATCCGAATTTAAAGTTATACCAACTTAACCGAAATTAAAGTTATTTTTCACTTTGTAGTGTTTTCTTTTAGTAAGAAGTTTGTTTTTTACTACTAAGCTCAAAAAGCGCTATATCATTATTTTTTTAAATCTATCCTGATGTGATTATCGTGCTAAGATGCTGTTCAGTTCTATACAAATGTATAGAACTAAGTAAGATTGCAATAAACTAAGTTCTATTAATACCTACAACACGTGTTTGCAACAAAGACTCATTTAGAATTCAATGTTCATCGCTTTCAAATGCAAAAGAGGTCAAATGTGATATGACAAATGCGAATTCATTGTAATATAATTATGTACATAGGACGTTGAGCGTCGCGAAAATGACGCTGCAGCGAGCATTTAAATTGTATTCAAAATATTCAAATGTATATTTCTGCGGTCAGGTGCTATTTCAAACATAATGTATGCAAATTACCTTTTCTCGTAAAACTTCAACTTCTTGTCTGTTTTTCAGTCCTTTCACATCTGAAAAAATAAACGAGAGTAATTTTAACATGTTTATTTATTGTTTTAGCACACGTGAATAAATATGTGTGAATTTTTAAGTGTTTCGTTCGCGGTTTAGTATTAAAATAGAGTGTTAATTAAAGTGTAAACGAGAAAGTAACGTTTATTATTGAACAATCGGTCATCCCTAGAATGTCAACAGGATATAGTTTGACCGAGACCGTTGTTCCGCGCAAAAGGAATGTGCGGCGAGGCCACAGCATTGACGAATGAGCGGCAAGACGGCGTGAACGTTGACGAATGAGCGGGCTGCTCTGCCCCACCGTCTCGCCGCGCACATACCTGAGGCGCGGAACAGCGTTCTCGGTCAAACTATAGTATAGTCACTGCAATTGTCACATGACATTTTCAGCGCGCATATTTATCCGCACAAAGCGCAGGGCTTTCATCAGGGCGCAGCTATTTCTAAAAACTTGGGAAGGAGGGAAATGCATTTTCATAAACTGTATTCATGCGATATTTTCCGCCGAATAGTCATATCATGAAGTTATTACATACCAGGGTTGAGCAGTACGATAGCCTTGAGCGCGACGTACTCAGCCTGGTCCACCCGCAGAGTGCGCATCTTCAGAGATAGTTCTGAGAGCACTCGATCGAAAATCTGGCCCACGCCTGCTTGAAGTGCCGAGTTACGGTGAAGGGTCATGCCTAAAATATGTGAAAAATTATATTTAGTGAAAGAAAGACAGGGTTAAATGTACTGAAGCACTTTAAAATGTGATAATTTTGAATGTCATTTGAGGCCTTATAATAATGCTATAAGAACCAAAATTGTTTTGTTGCGAGTAAGAGATGGAGCTTTACGGGAGGAATAGATGTTTATCATATCTAAATAAATGTTGTGAGGGGGTTCCGTAAGTTAAATCAATGCTGAGAAAAAAATACAAAAGTTGTTTATTTAGGTAGTCCAAACCTGTTATATTTGCGGCGTAAATTATATGTAGAATAAATAACAAGGATAGCAGTTTTAGCACTACCTGCGTCCTATTTTAGTCTATACAAGTATACATACAAATAAATAAATAAAATTGAAGTATCTGATTCCAACGTCAAAATAACAGGTTTTTACCTAATCCGTATGAAAGTATACACGGTACTTAAAAAAAAACTATAAACAAAAAAATTGTCTGTGTTTGTTCCGGCAAATCTCCGAAAAGGCTGGACCGATTTTAGGGGACGAACGGGGCTTTCACTGGCAGATAGCTGATGTTGTAAGAAGTAACTTAGGTTAGGCTATTTTTATTTTAGAAAAATAATTAAGGTCCCTAGTAGCTAGTAATTTATATAAATAGCGAAAATTCTGTTTACAGATTAGGTAGGTAGTTATCAATAATAATAGTATTCAAATAGTATATTATCTGAATATAAAATCCAGGATGTTGCGATTGTTATTATGACCTTAAACGAAAAACAAGATATCAAAAAAAAAACTGGCGTGTCAGCATGTACAGTCACGAGCACCAACATGCATACAATTAGCAACTTTTAAAAGTGATTTTCTCCTCCTGTGTTGATTGTAATTATGTGTTATTACAAACATAGTATATTGGAACCCAAACTATTATGGAATAGGTCGTATTTCAAAGTTGCAATCGTTATTCCCCGAATAAATCGCTTTTGCATTTTGCCAAGCGTCCACATATTGTTGCTCGTGACTGTACAAGTGATATATTAATATTGAGTTACGTAATAATACATTCAATTGAATTATGCATAGAATGGTGTTCTAAAAGTCACTTTATAAAATGGAAACTAAATAAAAACTAATTGCTGCCTAAATTATAAATGACGTACAGACGCCAGCACATCAACCTACCCGAAACGATCAAATTTTTCTAATCAAGTTTGAACCTAACACTTTGGTAATAAGAAAATCTATTAAATAAATTCTCTATTAAGTATGTACATATTACAGCACAAATTGGACAATTGCCTGCTTACGGCATAATCAGCCTTTAATCTTCCCACTGTTCGGACACAGGCCTCCTCTCAGTGAGACGGAGTGGGCCGTAATCCACCGGGCCCAGTGCGGGTTAGTGGATGTCACAGATTTTTTAATTTTCGGTTTTTTTCCTCACGATGTTTTCCTTCACAGTTTTGAGAGCAGTGGTGATGAAATAATTTAAAGTCAAAGTTATGCACCTGTCTGGTTATGTGCCTGCCGCTTAGGAAAAGTATGACAAAAAAGAACTAAAGACGAAGTAAAATCAATTTTTTTAGGCTCACTTTATTTACAATATGATTAAATCACCATAAAACCTGTCACCAGTGCATAGGTACTTTCTTTAGCACACTCACTCTTTGGTAGCGTTGGTATACAAAATGTTTTTCCCCACTTGGCACGGAAATGTCATTGCTAATTTTTATGCACGCTAAATTAACTTTAGCCAGGAGACTGTTTGGCAGTTTCCAGACTTGCCTTGAATGTTTAGACTATGCAAGTCTGTTGCAGACGTCGTTTTTGTAACAAAATTTATTACGGAATAGTAAATACCATGATTTATTTTAAAAGATTAATGGTGGAGTTTCTTGCCGGCTCTTCTCCATGGACCAATTAGAACCGTGCAGATAGCTTCTGACGTTACATAAGCGCCCATTTTGAATTGGAATGGTTTAGGTTGCATTTAAATAGCCTCCGCGTGTACTTAAATATAGATCAAGCGGAACCTGGGCTGTCAGCACCGCTTCCATCTTGCTAACTGACTTTTACCATGGCATGGCTTAATACAGAGTCAAAGTAAATTAGCTAGCAAAACTTCGCAGATGGGTATCGATATCTAAAAATGATAAAACAAAAATTAATAAATTTGATGATCTTTTTTTAGGTCTAAAGCTGCACCACGCGGTTTCACCCAAATAAGTCTCGATTCCGTGAGAATATCGGGATAACCCAGGTCATGGTCTACCCATGTGCCAATTATTATCCAAATATGTTCAGCCGTTTTAGCGTGTAAGCGTAACAAACAAACAAACTAACTCACTTTCGCATTTATAATCTTAGTTAGGATTAGGAATATCATGTTTAGATATCTATCTGCAGAGTTTCGCTAGATAATTTTATTTGACCCTGTATAGTTCGTGTTGAATCGAGTCAAGAAGAATGGTGATGTTTTGTATACGTACCGGGCATGAGGCACATTAGTTGTGGCGGCGATGTTGTCCTGTTGCCGGTGCCGTCCACTCCGTCACGCTCCTCAGTCAAATACTGAAATATTTAGAATGAGAACTCTTTAGAATGGCCACTTAATAGGAGTACGTGTTTAGTATATTATTAGGACTGGTGAATACAGATGGCTCACACCGCAAAATCATTTAAATAAAAAGCGACTCTTGCTACGACACAATAAAGTGCAATTCAGGTCGCACAGCGCTAATTACCTACAGTTATATTCGCTTCTGTTTCTATCGCGTAATTCATAAATCTTCTGACTACGTTACACTCACTGAATTGGCCCAACAAGACGGGCCCGCCGCGTACTTGCAGTTTTATACCTAAAATGCGGAGTGAATCATCTGTATTCCTCTGTGGTTTAGGACTATATTTTTTTCTGTTTATTGATAAATACAGACTGAATTAATATTGCTAAAACTGTCAAGTCTCAACCTTATTATAATATTATCAAAGATGCTCTTCAATTAATCACCTCATGGGCTCAATCTACCGTTCTGTAGACTACAGCTGGAAAATGTCTTCCCCTTTGTTACCCACTATTATAGGTCCAAGTAGGATGACCGCCTCGGTAGTCCCAGTCGTCGCAAGCCCTACTACTGCACATAAGGTCCCGAGTTCCTGGTTTTCCACCAGGAAATTCTCAGTAGCAGTCCGGAGTCTGGATTGGTGCCCGTTTGATGGCAATAGGCTCGCCCCCTATTACATGGGACTTAAACATAACTGGCGTACTGAGAGTGTACTATGTACACCTCTGCCCAACCCTTCGGGGATTAAGGCGTGATTTTATGTTATTATAGGTCCCCCGTATCCTACACCCAGGCCACCCTATCGGCTGCCTCTTACTTTTAGATTGGCGATCTAAAAGAGGCAGCTGATGAAGAACCTCAACAATAATAATTCAGTTCCTGTGTTGTCCTACTACAGGACAAAGCCGTCATTTTCCGTTTTCTACTCAAACAACAAGAGCTCGACACATTCTCCTTAGTAACAAAACCAATACGAACCTCCATAGACCGCCATGCGATAGCGAACAGTAACAATTCGTTCCACGACCCTTTGATGAGCAGCGTCTGATCCTCCAACTCCAACTGACTGAAGTGGGGAATGTCGCGCGCCCACACCACTAGAGCTGCTATCTGTTTGTTGCCTAGAATGATAGAAATGGGATATTGTCACATAATTGTAGGTCTTGTCGGGCTAGTTATAAAGGTCCAGTCTCCCCCCCCTACTCAATTCACTCAGTTTTAGTTGCTAGGACTCCAACATGTCAAAAACCTCCGTGTTCACCAGATGGAGAATATGAAGCCCCAGAAAAAGGTTACGGAAGCTCTCTACGGAACATCCTCTCTACGGTCCTACGGCAAACGAGAGATGTTTTTTCCCACAGACTTATAACCGAGAGCTTTATTATAAAGTTCCTACAAAGAGGGCATAACAAAGAGAGCTAAGCATTTCTTTCTTCTGTTGACAGGGCTTAAAATCAGGATCACGGTTCCTGAATTCAATTTCAAAACTAAGCTTAGGTAGGTATAGCCTGTAACCGTGGACGCAGCTCGAAGCGTACCTAAGCTGGCAACAAGAAAACTGATCCCTATATTTGCGCGCCGTTTCAGAAGATCTGCGAAAAGCAATACGAAAACCGCGACAAAAAAAAAACCGGTAATACAGAAGTATATAATATGTAATAATTCGTGTTTAATATTTCATGGATAAACAATACACACAAATTATGCTTAGTACAGATTTTTTGTTTGATCTCTGGGACACCGGGTGGCGTTGAAAAAACTTTTGCATTTGATAGCCCAATTCTTGAGGAAGGTTCACAAGCTATTTAACATCACGCTACAACCCTTAGGTGCAGAACAAAAACAAAAACGTCACGAACGCTAAGCAAAAACGAAGTAAAGGTTCGCCTTTACTTCGTTTTTGCTTAGTATTCGCGGGTCGAAGTCGCAGGCAGAAAGAAGCTAGTGTTATTTTCATCGTCATTGTTTGTGAAAATTCTAGAAGCGTAAGCATCAGAAAAACAATCTAAGTATTGCAAACTTTTCAGACCACACCTCATTCGCAGATCAATACGTAAGTAATGTATACAAGTAGATTTTATCGCATTCCTGTTGACGTTGATTGATGGCTAACATCACTGATACCTACCACAATTCTATCAGACGTGTCTATTTTCAAATAAGGAAACTCGTCCTTGTAGATGTAATGTAATCTGAACAGCAAACATAACTGTTTTGTTCGCAAATAATAACGAGAAAAGTTATTTTAAGAACGGCTCTGTTATCAAACTAATATATATACCTATATATATGTGACCCCACGAGAAAAACATCTTGATTGCACTAAATAAGCACGTACTGTTCGCCTTTAATTTTGTATGAATACAAACAGGATCAATTCGCAATAAATTAAAAGAGAATTACGGCTTAATCGAATCTGTACCCACGCAAATTATAGGTAGGACAGACAACGAGGAAAAGGGATTCCAGTAAATATTATGTTAGGGTTGAGAAAAAAGTAACTACAAAAACACAAGAGAACTTCTATAATGTGTGCACTTTATTAATTTTTCACGCGATCCATTGTCATCAGCGTAATGTTTGATAAGTTATCGTTAAGTAAATAAAAACCATTGTCTTATTTAATTTTGAGATAAAAGACATGAAATTGTTGGAATAGAAAGTGCCCTGATATGACAAAAGTCTGCATTCTAAACAAATAACTTTACCAGCACTTACACAGGCAGTAGGTACTTTTTACCCGACTACCCCAGATGGAGGGTAATGTTTTTCGAGAGTATGTATGTACACACAGCTACACATCACGCTTTACATTTCCAGTATAAGCTGATCTCGCATTGAGAGTCTAGATTTGTCGTGCACAAATCTCCTCTAGATTTGTGCCCGGTTGATGTAATGTGGGTGTACTAATAGGTGCACGCCTGCCTAATCCTTCGGGGTATACAGGCGTCATGTTATGTTATTTTTAATACCAATGTATTTATTTATTTATGTGTAGGAGCAATAAAGCTACGTTACCTAAACTTCGAAAAGAAATGCCTTTAGCCGATGTATCGATTTACCTCACGTTGAGGAAAATATTCCATCCTTACTTGTTTTTTATAGGAATTAATTACGGGCCTTCTTTACATACAGGGTGGCAATTCAAAGAAATTTATATACGGATCACATGTTCATTCGTTTATACATAATATTAGCAGTAGGCCAGTGAAAACGGCCGGGACTAACGAGTTGCAGGTCGTAGGTTTGAACCCTGGCAGGCATTTTACTTGGAAAATTATTTCATCACCTCTGCTCTCAAAACGGTGAAAGAAAACATTGTGAGGAAACCGGCATGTCTTAGAACCAAAAATTCGAAGACATGTGACATCTACCAACCCGCACTGGACCCGCGTGTTAGAAAACGGCCCACTCCCTTATGAAGAGAGGCGCCGGGCTGTCCCAGTGTCCAGCAGTAGGAACATTAAAGGCTATACATTTAATCGAGAATTTCGAATTTTATTTTTTATTGAATAACTCGGAAAATCTCGCTCTCGAGTCAACGAAAGGTCAAAAATATATACTTACGTAAGATTTTCATCAAAGAGTATGTACCTACCTGATTAAGATTAAAGTCTCCCAACACCACCTACGTCGCCTACCCGTTTCGGAACACAACACACAAAGAAAATGTAACTTTAAATCACATAACCTTAAGCAAGTTAACGTTAATATTCCAAGAAACTTGAATAACAAATTTTTTTTTATATTGTCTTCGTTCTCAATTTTTTGTCAGCTCAACTTGACAAGGATAAACAGCTGCAAATAATTACGAATTAATGTATGGTGTTGAGGACAGCGATTTTAATCGCATTAATCAGTGGAAAACACAAGATTACCTAAGGTCCCACACCCGATGATAATAAGTAACAAGAGGTAGATAGGTTAGTACAAGCTTCGCACTTGATTAATGTAACTTATCTACGTCTTTTTACTTATAATATCATTGTAAGGTCCTTAGTACCCGTTAGGGCCATATGAAATAATAAAAAAATGTTCTAAAATACGTCCACATAGAAATAAAGTATGTTTAATTCGATGGATTTACTGGCAAAATATAAATACTTAGATACTAATTAACGCAATGACCTACATTTAATTACAGACGTCAGCTTATTTTTCCCACGTAACTAAACTAAAAGAATGTGGTACAAAAAGTTTTATTATAATAATTCAAGCGATATAGGTACATAAATATTTTGTAGACACAAATTGTGACGCCATTTCAAACCAGTTCGGAATTATGTATGCCATTGTAATAATGTATTTATGTACATAAATACATATCAACATACCTGAGTTTTTATATTGCGAGGAATTTTTATTTCTGCGTTTTAATCTATTCGCATCATACGTCAATGGTTTCGGGTAGAAGCGGGCAGTATGTGGGATTATATTCTATTTAACTTGGATTTAAGAGGATAACTTTTTCTTTTTTTTGTTGGTTGCAGGAGTTACTTTTTTTTAGTTAAACTATTTTGTCTCACTGCACACGGCTGGGCAACCATATTTTCCAGTTCTCTGTATCTCTTGCCTTCCCCGAGGTAATAATGATTATCATTTACGATAGTCTTGTATTTTCCAAAAGATTACACAACTAAATGTTAGTCACGACGCAAATGTCACATTCGGTGTTCCTCAGGGAAGCGTGCTTGGACCTACGCTTTTTCTCCTTTAAATCAATGACTTATGCAACCTCAGGATCAGTAATGCTAAAGTGTTTAAGGCATACTGCTCCAAGGAATATACTTACTAACTCGAATACCCCCGGACGCCTCATCAACGAAATATACATAGCTTTGGTCTAATCTGTCTTGACGTACTGCATCCACATTTGGGGAGGTGCAGCCAAAACTAAATTTATTGACCTTGAGCGGGTACAACGTGCTCTTATAAAGTTGATGTATTTTAAGAACAGACGATTTCCTACTCTAAGCCTTTACAAAATTAGCGACTTCCTACTCTCTGAGAGAAAACTATATATTATTAAAACTATTCTAAATAAACACAAATCTCTTCCTTATGACCCTAGAATAAAGTTAAAAAGAAGAAAAGAACTAATAGCAGATGTTCCACAAACTATAAAAAATCCAGTCTCTAATACAAAAAGCGCTCTGGGGCGGCAGTCTCGACATAGATAGCGATTGCTTTACGACCGAATTCGGTCGCAAAGTCTTAAAGGGGACCCTAGACGGTTAACATTTCTTGACAAGCACCTACCTGCAGTCTCGACATAGATTGCGGGAAAATTGTAGAACATGATTAATAAAAATAATTGTTTTTCTTAAAAATTGTATAGTGAATAAGTAAACCTTTTTTTGAAAACATTATTTTTCATGGAAAAATCAAAACCATTATACCCATTTAACCATTATTAGCAAAAACCATTATAAAGAATTAAAATAACTTGTTAAATATCTAGGGGCATTAAAATTTGCCGCCTTGCAACACTACGTCGGTGCCAGCCAAAACAACTTTTTGACATGAAAACAAATACGACGAATTTTGAATGTATGTGTTGTTTGATGTCTCGTATCTCTCTTTTCTCTAAAATAAAATGTTTGGAGGACGAAGTGAATCAGGTGCAGCTGCTGCAGGCCCGACTCCGAGCGGCGTCAAGTAAGAATCTCAACCTACAATACCTATTTTCGAATCAAATTTGTCGGTTCAATATTGAACGCTTTTTCTATTGACTATTGTAATCAACTAATGTTAAGATTTTGAATATTTTCTAGTGTACTTAAATATTTCAGGCGTAAACGTACACCGCGTGCTACGAGTGGCCAAGTGGATTCCCTCTTGTCCATTTTAGAAGCCCGGCCTTATCTGCACACCCGCAAGTTTACCGGCCTTCAGGGCCGTGAAAATTTTGACGAGGGCTGGAAGGAGGTTGCTGCGGAGTTAAACCAGCTGCCAAATTCTTCAAAAAGAACACCAGAGCAGTGGATGACGGTAAAGTTTACACCCATTAGTTAGGTACCTACATACAGTGCCAATGTTACTAATAATATTATTTAATTCAAATGTTTATCTTTCCTGTAGGTTTGGAGAGACTTTAAAAGCCGGGCCTGCAGTAAAGCAGCCCGACTGCAAAAAGAGAGGGTGCAGACGGGCAACCAAGTCGTCACCACTGCTCCTCTGACTGAGGTGGAGCGTCGATATAAGGTCAGGTATAAGGTCATCCGCCATGGGATCTGGAGGCAAAAGTCCTCGCGCATATTTGGGAGTGGCGCGAGGAGGCGAAACGCCGGGGCTTGACTCCGATGCCGCGAGAAATCGCGGCACAGCGGACAGAGCTCCGACGGGATCTCATGGCGGCATGGAGAGTGCGATTGTCGCAACCCAGTGCTGGGCACGCCACTATTGCGGCAATAAGTCCCCTCTTTGAGGAGTGGCTGGAGAGGCGCCACGGCGTCCTCACCTTCCGCCTGACGCAGGTCCTCACCGGACACGGCTGTTTCGGGAGGTACCTGTTTCGGATAAGGCGGGAGGAAACGCCCGGGTGTCATCACTGCGTGGATCGCCCGGAGGACACGGTGGAGCATACGGTGGAGGTATGCCCGGCTTGGGCAGAGCACCGCCGTGTCCTCGTGGAGGCGATCGGTGGCGGGGATCTCTCGCGTCCGGCCCTGGTCCAGGCCATGGTACGGAGCGAGAGGGCATGGGAGGCCGTCACCTCCTTCTGCGAAGCAGTAATGCTCGCAAAGGAGGAGGCGGAACGCGTGAGGGAGAGGCAAATTTCGCGCCCTCACGCCCCTAGCCGCCGCAGGAGGAGACGCCCTGGGCGTCGGGAATCAATCGCTGATTCCCGGCCACCGTAGGCGCGGGCTTGCGGACGGTGAGCAATGGGTAGCTCGCCGTCTGGTAAGGACCAGGCCCGGGTCGACGGCGCGTTGTGTTCCACGCGCGCCTCAAAGAGTGTCAGCGAGTGAAGGGGTCCGATGAGACCATTGCCTGCCGGGGTTGCGGGAAAGTCCGAAAGGGATACCGTGGCCCCCTGGCATTGCACAGGCAAGAGAAGGAACACGGGTGGGTTTTAGTCAGTAAGAGTCTGACACGCCCTCCCGCTCCACCCAGAGCGGGAGACGTCATTTGATGATTTCCCACCCAAAAAAAAAAAAAAAGGTATAAGGTCATGTTGTCATGCTACAGATAATTTGCAAACATTTCTCAATCCATCCGTGTTTTTAATTGCAGATGCTTGCAGAAGCTGCAAAAACGCAAGCGATGGCGTCCATCATGTTTGCGAATGCTGCGGACAAAATTAGCGATGCTATGAAAACACAAGCGGAGGCATCGCTCGTTTTTGCAAATACTGCAGATAAAATTGCCGGAGCCCTAATTAAAATAGGAGAAAAAATGTGATTGTTGTTGTGATGTGATTGTGTGTGTGATTTATTAATTATTACAGTTTACAATTTTATTTAATTAAACAATCATTGATTTTTAAAAAGGATTTTTATTTGTAAAATTAAATTAATTAAGTAAAACAAGTATTGATGAGATGCCTTTGGATTGTTTCTGCAACTGCTCATTGGGAGAGCAGTTGCAGAAACAATCCAAAGGCATATAAATCCATAGGCTAGTTACAAAAAAAAAAGACAAGATAAGAAAACATTGGATTTTATGATTATTCTGATATTACCTAAACAACTACGTATAGTTTGTACTAAGTAGTGGTATGTTATGTTTGTGTTATTTATTTCTTTATTAAGAATACCAACAGCATTTAATATGCTTGGCACACTTACAATAAATAGTAGGTATGTAGGTAAAGTATTATTGATAATGCATAAAAAATATCATTCAAAGTAAATAAAATTCAAAGAGATAAGAAATCAGACAGAAGCTGCCTTTCTAGATGCAAAATATTAATAAACAGCAATAATAGAAAATAAAATTGGAATCAGTGAAGGCCATGAATGATCCTTTCGTGGTGCAAACTTAGTACTTGTAAAAGTGTAGTCTATATCATATGTTAATACATAATATTACTACAACAGAAATGAGGTCACTGAATGTTATAACCTAAATACTAAATTTATTTAAACTAGCTAGCTGACATCATTTAATCATCATCATTGGTTGATGTGGTGGAGTCTGGTTCTTCCATCAACCTGTATTTTATTCTAATGTTGTGGAGAATTGCACATGCGTTTATAATTAGGCCGGCACTATAGGGCTCGTACATCAATTGGCGTTGATGTGAGAGACACCGAAACACCGACTTCAGCACACCAAAGCATCGCTCTACGATGTTCCTTGCAGAGCAATGAGCATCTGTATAGCGACGCTCCGGTGTGTCAATGCGCCTATGTTTCACTGGAGTCATCAGCCATGGCTCCAACGGATATCCATCATCACCTAAAAGATTAAACATTGATATTATATTTGGCGGCCTTATTCGCACCCCCTCTTGCAGACAACTTTGGCCTGTTACCTACCAAGCAACCATGTACGGTGGTCTCCTCCATCATCCATCAGTCTCTGCAGAGATGGCTGAAGTTCAATTACGAGCTCATTGAACATTTCTTTATTAATTCTGTATAAAGACAGAAATTCAGAATCCTCCAAATCCATTACATTTTCACAGTCGCGCCGATTTTTTCCGATTTGTCGTCATTCAATAATGTCGCGTCTGTGTTGAAGCACGACTAAATCCCACGCCAAATATGCTTCCGCCATAATTAAACTGTGATTTACTCGATATATTACTTTCCTCTATGCTGTGATTTCTTCCTCTTAAAACTTCTAACAACATCAATAGCAATCCTACCGAATCACTTTGCGGGCTGTCAAAATTGATCGCAAAATATATTCGTAAACAGCGATAATTTGCGACAACGTTCGATAACATACCGATGACAATCGAAATACTCTGAAGTATCGAAACTACCAAATAACGTTACATCCGGATCGTTGTGACTTTGCGAACGAATTCGGTCGTAAAGTGATAGCTATCTATTTAACCATTGGTTGAAAAGCAATGTTGACCGTCTAGGGACATCTGTAGATCTTTGCGACCGAATTCGGTCGTAAAGCAATCGCTATCTATGTCGAGACTGCCGCCCCTGTTCAGCTTTACAACAGATACAATAGAGTAACTTACATACACAAAAAAAACAGCACGCATGCAAAAAAATATTAACTGAATGGATTAAACCACTTAGTTATGAAAACACTGAGGCTTTATTGTTATAAAACACACTATAACTAGATTCACTAGTCATATTCTCAATGCCTTTCACTCATGTCATTCTCTCAATCACACACATCCCACACACATTCACATACACAACACACATCCTGACACACACACAATTCCAGTCTTACAGGCACGCTTAGCCTTACTTTTAAATGTAACCCATTATAGTTTCAAGTTTTTTGTTTTTTTTTTGTTTATTTGTATAAAAATAGTCAAATTGAGTTAAGCAAATATTTATAAGTTACTACTAATGCATGGAAGAGCGGAGTGTCCTAATACAGGCTTTATATGCTTAAAAGGAGGCTCCAATCTAAAATAAAAAAAATATTTAAAAAATCTTGTTGATTCCAATAAATCTTTTTTCATTTTCTTTTTTTTTTTTTAAATGAAAATTGAAATTGAAATTTATCTGCAAGAATAAATAGTAAAAAAAAAACAAAAAAAAAATTGAGAAATCTTGGTGTTGTCCTTAAGTACTCAACTCACATAAACAATAATTAGCAGTCACATGACGCAGCGAAGGTGATGCGACGATCTAATCATGTTTGATGGCACAAAATAGAGAGGTTTGGAAGGAAAAAAGAGAGGCCTTTGTCCAGCGGTGGGATACATAATAGGCTAACAAAAAAAGACAAGCGAGCCTTACAGTAGTCGCATATTATGTGTAACATCTGACATCTCACCTTGGTAATCACACAAGTAACATTAAAGGGGCGGGGCCTCGTAAAGGTCGTTTCTGAGTGCCAATCCTAGCACCGCGCGCGCTCATTGGTCAAATCAAATAGCGCGCGCTTCCCCAATTTCCTGTTACACACTTCCGTCGCTTTTAACGAAATCACTCTCACAGTTATCAGGTCTATTCTGTAATAATCTCACGGTGAAAACTTAGGTGAAGTGAGCGTGAAGTGAGCTGTCAATCCACCTGCTACTAGGGACTGACAGCTCACTCCGAGCTCACTTCACCTAAGTTTTCACGGTGAGATGGTTACAGAATAGCACTTCTGGAAAGCGATAAGAAAAATGTTACACATTAAAAAAAAACATAATGACAATCTTCAGGGGTTCGCCAAAAACTTAAACATCATAAAATATGAAACTGCATCATCATGCCAAAACGTAAAATAGTGCTAAACAGCGAATATTGACCGATGTTCGACCGCGGCACTGCGGTTTGAATAATGAATAATCGCACTAATTACTAATCAAACTTCAAGAATATTCGATAAGTATTGTTTATCAATACGTATTTACTGTGTTTTCTTTCCGACAAGCCTTTTGTTTAGGGCTTCAAACAAATACGTAGTTCAGAGCCCAGCCAATAATTTAGAATCAAGTGTTTCCCTTTTATAACTTTGGGATCTAAGGTCATTTGTTCTCAATCAAAATCAGTAGAGGTCCAAAACAACTCAATTGTTATAATTATCAACCGAAAAATAAAACTATGGTTGCTATATTCCGAGAAAATCTAACGTGTTCTTCCACGGTTCTACATGAACTATGCAGTCCCGAATTAAATCCTTCAGGCCACAGTGTTCGTGTACCTACGTACGTCGGAGCATGCACCACTGAGGGCTTCGGACATTGCAGAGGCACAGAGGGACGGAGGCATCAGTACGGCTAGGGGGCCTGAACGCCCTAACTCCGATTTGATGTGAAAACACCCTTATCATTAACACTAGGCGACGCCGTTGGATTTTCAACGCTCGGCTCAGCACCGATAGTTGAAAATCCAACATTTATGTGACCTAAAAATTAGTAGGTATAAGATTTATAAATAACAGGTACTGAAAGTATTTCAATCCTCACCTATCTGGCAAAGGCTGGAGACAGGGGCGCGGAACTTAGGCGGAACGCTGCTGTCAGGTCCTACGCGGAGAAACTGGAACTCTTCGCTGGGGTCCGCCACCAGCGACTCCATCTCCAGCAACCGCTCGATTGATAACTCCTGCAGGGAGAAGAAAGAAAGAGATTCATAAAGAGTTCAAGTGTTTAGAGTTACCATAAGTTGAAGATCGGTAAAGTATTATCTATCCAGGAGAATCTGTCATCATCATCATCAGCCTATAACGTTCCCACTGCAGGGACACGGCCTCCTCTCAATGAGAGGGAGTGGGCTATAATCCACCACGCGTGCCCAGTGCGGATTGGTAGATGTCACATGTCTTCGAATTTTTGGTGAATCTGTACATATTATAAATTATAGTCGCTTTGCGTGACTGTCTGTGTGGCCGCGTTGTTTTCTAAGCTCCACAACGGATTTTGATGCAGTTTTCACCATCATCTTGAGAATTTATTCCGGAATGTATAATACATTAATATTAAAGTTTCATAAATTAAGAAATCTCGGTGTGTAGTAAGTCGTAAAACCATGCGAAGCAGTACGGTATGTCCGTGAGACAGTGACCGAAGCGCCCGTAACATAGGTCGAAACTACGGATACCGCTTAGGTAGTAGACCTCTAGGGCCGGATCGCTTGTAAGTCTGCCTGCCTAGCCTATCCCAAATATGTTGGGGTCGGCTTCCAGTCTATGCGGATGCAGCTGAATACCAGTATTTTACATGGAGCGACTGCCTATCTGAACTCCACAACCCAGTAACTGGGTAACACGACACACTTTGTAAATACTGGTTGTCTGACGGGCTTCTGACGACCCGTAACGACTGTCAAAGATCCACGAATGACAGCCGGGACCAACGGCTTAACGTGCTTTCCGAGGCACGGAGGAGTCTCGATATGTAAAGATGGTCATTGGTCACCCATCCACGGACCAACCCCGGCAAGCGTAACTTAACCTGATGGATCGATCGGCCGCTAGTAAGTAATAAGTCTAAATTTAGATGATTAAATTCTGGAATTAATGGTTTGCCTAAATAAATGTGTTAACTGGACAGACCGATTAATTTCAGCTCGTTTCAAGGTTTAATTTCAATAAACGGCCATTCAATATGTACCTATAGGTCCATCCGTTTATTTTGTGGTTATCTTCAGCTCATACAACGTGTAACAGTAAAATCTTGAAAGTATTGATTGTTTTTATTCCTTTCGTATATATATGCTTGATTGTCCTATATCCTATTTATAATTCAGTGGAATTTCAACATCTCATAAAATAAATGTGAATAGTCCTACATATTCTACAACTACATAATAAGATACTATTGTATCTAATTATTATTGTGGCAATATTTAAATAACGCAATTTAAAATAAGATACAATTTTCAACAGGTTTAACCATTATGATTGTGTAATTATAACAATCTAGTTTTATTGCATAAGAAACTTGAGTTTGCAATTTTCAACAATAAAACAGACCACTGAAAACCATTACTTGAAATATTAAAAGCTATACAAGGCTTTACGGTCATTGGATTCCCCGCACTTAAATCCATGGAGTCTGTCATATTATCTCGCGTAAAAGCTTTCATTAAACATTCTCCAGCGTTTAATCCGTCCAACATAATCTACAAACAATTCAGCAATCACGTTCATCACAACTCCACGAGTGAAACGCAACGAATCGATATCGGTAAACACAAATAAGTACTCGCAACTCGCAAATGCTCGCAATAAACAAAGAAATCTGTCGTGGCGCATCACTAGTCGCGTTGTTTGCACACCGGCCATTTTTAATGAAAACACGATATTACTTTACTGCTTGATGCAAGGTAAGTAGCTGCTACCAGCTTCTGATATACGCTAATTGGTGGCCCGAGGGACAGGAGAAAATTTAATACCTGTTGTAAAGACTGAGCAGTAATTGAAGTTACTATTGTTGTTTTTCGCATAGGTTTAGTATAAGTGCAACTCGATATAACAGAAAACTAGCTTGTATTGTATATACAACAATTTATTCAAATTGTGGAAAAGTTCTTTTACCGTATCTTCATGGGTGATCCTGATCACAAGGTGCGTTTATATTTTGTACGTATTTCATTTTCATGTTCAAACACTAATAAAACGCGAAGTTCATCTTACGTTAAAGAAATTATTTACTACCGATTTTTATGTCCATACAACATGGTAACATTTACGATCATATTTATCCTCAATTGGAAAAATAACGAGTTTGAATTATTATTAATATTCGTGAAGCTATGCATAAAGCCTTGTTCCATACTTTGTCCCATTAAAATCGGGTTGGTTCAAAAGTTATAATGACATTTATGTTCCGGAGTAAACGTTCAGTGTAGTAACTTTTCATTAAACTCAACTTAAACAAGGACGGAGTCGAGTGCGAAGCTGTAGGTATATACGACTCGGTATTGTTAGTTCACATTCAAATATAATTTCTGTTTTATATTCACTCTAATTATGTTAGTTGGAGTAAAGGGCACGTGTAGTATCCGAGGGGCTAATTAAGGACTACTTCTTGCAAATATCAGTTTGTTGAGCAATAAGCAAATTTATTTTTTATGTGTTAAAATGACTATAGACGAAGTAGACATTGTACTTTACTTATATGGACATGTGAGGAGCGATTCCATCGTATAACTTAAGATGGCCTAGTCCAGTCGAACCTGCTAATCGGATTCCGTTTCATTCGACTTTGAGACACAAAGAAATCCACATTATCAGACTATCATATCAGCTACAACATTATTGTCATGATAAAAATGTACACGTAAAGTTTATTATTAACGCTTTTGTTTGCCAAACAAGTTAGACTAGATTGGTGACAAATTGATGAAAGGGCTAATTCTCTAGGCATCATATTATTGCTCTTTGACGACACCCACGATAAAGCAGGGATAGATCCCTCAGGGACGACCAACCGTTTCTTATAACTAAACTTAAACTACAAAAGTACAATGTGATAACCATATCGCACGATTACTGACCTGTACTTGCACTGAACTGCTTGGATGTGCATCCTCCGCACCTCTGGCGGCCCTTTGTCTCTCCTCCTGAACCGCCTCCCTCTTCATCCCACACGCTAGACATTTCTGGTACCTGCAGTATTGGCACCTGTTCCTCTGCCGTTTGTCTATGATACAGTTGCGTTCTTCACGACACGCGTACGTCAGGTCTTTTCTTACTGTCCTTTTGAAGAAGCCTTTGCAGCCTTCACAACTGAAACAAGAAAGTTAGATGTTTATTGTGGTCTAAAATTGGCAGTAAAGTCGATAACTTTTAATAATCATAAACCAGGCCCTCAGTAATCGAAATCTATTGGTATTTGTATCTCTCAAAAAGATATCCTTGACGTTGGAAAACCAAGGTCTTTAGAAGTGAAGACGGAAAAGCTAACCTAGCTACCGACCGAAGCCTTAATTGCCCGGCAAGAGCCTCTATTATTTATTTAAACTACCTTTGAAAGTAATCGATTTCTCTCCAACAAAAGCTACTTATAACATAGTTTCATTCGTATAGAGAATCATTTGAATGAGTATAAATACGTATACAAAACATGTCAAAATTACCATAAAACTGGAAAAACACAGTAGTTGTCTGCAGACAGCTAAAAGTAAATACTTAAAAGAAATGTTATTTGTTATGTGTTGAGTTTGGTGTGATACTGAAAAACTATGGTACGTAGATGAGAATGATAAGAAAAAATATAATTTGTATGTTGCACTTATTATTACACAGTCACTGATATCAGCTAATGATGATATATCACCTGCTATGAGTAAACAGACGATAAAATAATTCGGGAATGACGAACCAGTATACTCATAAACTAAGAACTCATTACCATTCGCAGAGATACGGCTAATAGACTGTGGACATTACTTCTAATTGACTATATGAAGAACTGTAGACACACTAGGACTGACCGTTGCATGTTTAAAGCATTGGTCGATATCATTTCTTGTAGCAATGATATAAATAGATTGAGCCGTAGACAGCTTGGAAAATCAGCCTTTGAATTAATAAAGAGTTTGGAAACGGTATGTTTGGTATAATCGTTTGTCGATATGGATGCTACTGGAATAAGAATGAGGCAAGTAATAATAGAAACAGCTAATGACATCGAGGAAGAAGTTAGTTTGAAGAAATTACTATAACTGCCAATGCATTGCACTGAAACTGCAGATCAACCAAACTGTTCATCTTCTTACAGTCAATTGATAAGAGCGACTGCAACTTTGCCTCCGACAAAGCATTAGCAGCTACTGATAAAACAAAATCGTTGCTTCTCGTACATCTTCGAAAACAGGACACTTTATAGCCTTATTTTACCAAGATTTAAACTCATTCAATCTAACGTTTTCTCAAGGAGCGCACTGAATAAGAATGCTCCCAGTATATTCGCTTCTTTATCACAGCGACGCGGAGCATGCATCACGAATCAATTTAGCACATTGTGGTCTATTTCAAATTCACTTCATTCAATTGGTGTTACAAGCATAACATAAATAAATGAACTTTATCTATTCCCATTAATATTAACAGGAGAATATTGAGTAATAATCGTGGTGGTAGAAACATACTTCATTTTCGGCGTAGGTATAATTCCGACAGATCCTTCGGGAATAACGGATGACATCCGCGGGCACTCGATCATATTATCCCACATAATTTCGATATCCTTGGGTGTTGAGCTGTATTGACTATTGATGAAAACGAGAAAACATATTGGCCTTATGTTATTTGTTATAACTTGCCACCCCCTAATATTATGAGACAGGATGAGTCCAAATGAATAATACGTTCGCTATTTTAATAAAAAAATATTTGGAACGGTCTGTTTGAGGTTTGAGGAATATACTGATAATCAAATTAAACGAAGGATGTATCAGCTCACGAGGGATATAAAAGTCAGCATAAGAACCAATAAAAATGAAGTCAGAAACAACAAAAAAAAACCAGCAACACTTAGGAGCTTCTTATTGCTGCCTGCTTACATCACTTTTGAAAGGGAAAACCATCAACAAAATACGATGTGAATATGACATCACTAGTTATAGATAGTGCAATCCACGACGACGCGCCCCACTCCGCTCCGCTCCATACTAAAGTACAGCTTACAGTACAGTAATCGCGGAGAGGGGCGCGTCGTCGTCGTGGATTGCACTATCTGTATCATATAATATGTAGGACTTGCATCCGCATACGTGATCTGAACAGAAATCAAGTTTAGAGGAGATAAAGTTTCCTTCCATACTTCCATTAAGAATCTAGATCTTGGAAAAATATGGTCCTTCTAAACATTTAGGGCAAATAATGAATCCTACTACAATTTAGAACAAGTTTATGAACAAAGATTTGTAGGAAGATTACTAATCTTCCTACAAATCTTTGTTCATAAACTTGCATAAAGATTACTCATGTTTTCTATGTAGAACCACAGAGTAGAACTGCGCATTACTTGGTGAGTTGTGCAATGAAATAAAAAGCGCGAGTAAAATCAATAAGTCGGGTCAAAAGGAACAAGCGGTGACGGTGACGCACGTAATTCTCTCAGCCCGATGTTAATGACATGATTGCGTTTTGTGAGCCTTCTACATGTGTTTCGCAACTTCGTTCATTCGTGACTTATGCTACTTTCTCTTTACTTTACCACTTAATAGGATATTGATTTTAGGAATGTTAATAAAACTCGCGTAAATTATTCCTCGAATTTAGAAATTCTAGATGCTCATGTGAAATCGAACCGTTACCCACCTATATGAAATTTTTCGCGCATTCGTCACTCTATATTTATGAGTCAGACACAATGTTGTGAAGAGAATTTGTAAACCATATGTTTTACCTAGGTACTACGATACGATAGCTGTATCCGTGGTCGCGGGCGTGGCCAAGTGGCCATTGTCCGATTTCTTCAAAGTTTATAAACATAGCTTTAAATCTTGTATGTTAGAGCTTTAAATCAACTCGTGTGCGAGCACGCACGCCAATAAATTAGGCAGGTAGGTGTACTACTCTTTAGAATTCGCAAAGAACACCCTTTATAGCTCAGTTATTGTTTTATACCGATAAAACCCTTGTGAAATATTGGCGACTAATAAGTCACTGTTAATATGCTATTATTTATTTTTATGGACTAATTAATGCAGTATAATTATTAATATTTTATATTTCGTTGTTTGTAGGTGTAACCCGTGTTTCAAGTAATAATATATTAGCGATAGGTACGTAATAAACAAAATGGCGCACGATTTAATCGAACTTGAAAGTTTTGAAGGTTATTCAATTCAATTTACAATCGTGTTTCGGTATTAAAAGTGGACTACGAATCGATAATTGTCTTTATCACTGCTGTTAACATTGTTGTTTGTTAGATACGAAAATAAAACAAGCGAAATACTTTCACTAATTGAAGGGTTTTATAGCAATTAAGTAAATGTCAACAGGCTAAGCTTGTGCGTGTATTTTCAGTATAGCTGAAGCGATAGATAACAAAACATGTGTTGGCATTTAACGTGTTGGCTTTAAATGAATACCACCATTAAAAAAAACGAATAATATAGATAACTAGCGAGCGCCCCGCGGTTTCACTCGCATAAGTCTCGATCCCGTGGAAATATCGGGATAAAAAGTATCCTATGTCCTAACCCAGGTCATGGTATACCCATGTGACAAATTTCATTCTAATCTGTTCAGCCGCTTTAGCGTGAAAGCGTTACAAACAAATAAACAAACAAACAAACTCACTTTCGCATTTATAATATTATATACTAGGTTTTGCTTGTGGCTTCGCCCACGTAAAGGTCGGAAGTTTCCCATTCCCGTGGGTTTCCCATACAAACTTTCATCCCCTATATCACCACCTTAAGGATTATGGTTGAGACAAAAGATACCCTATATCCTTTTCCAGGATGCCATCTATCTCCATGCCAAATTTTATCGAAATCCGTTCAGTGTATTAGCCGTGAAAAGGTAACATAAAGAAGTTTTAATATTTCTGTGAGACAGACAGACCGAGTTACTTTCGAATTTATAATATTATTAGTATATATATTAGTATGGATATAAGTTAGGATTTATTTATTTATTTACTTATTTATAACAGCTTAAACTGCCATTACTGGGTTTACCCTAATGCGACAGTTAAGAACTAATAACCTAAGCTATATACTTACAATAACCAAATTATACAAAAATAAAACTAATTTATAAAAATTTCGAACATAAAGACTATATTGATACTCTAGCAGCTAGAGACATGTCGCTGCTTCATAAACAAGGTATTTGGTGATTTAAAGAATTCTGGACATTCATCTAAAGTTATTTAAAACTTATAATAGAATATTATGTTGAAGCTCTAGCTTAAGTCATCTCGCTGCTTCATATATATAAGTACCTATTCAGGCTTGCCAATTTTATACGGTGAATAAGATGTGTCTAATTAGCTCCTGTTTTATTCTTAAAAACCGGCCAATTATGTGACGGACCACGCACAATGTTGGGTTTCGTAGTTAGGATGAATTTATCCCAAGAACAAACTTAACATTATATTTCAAAAACATAAGTCTCCCATGCGCAATGTATGGGAGGAACATGTTTTGCAAACTGCAAATTTACCAACTAAAATTTAACGATTATTACTAGTTAACCTGTAAAGCTACTTAGCTCGTATTCAAGCTTGACCACGACAGATCCCTTTAGATAACCCAACAGAAAAAGGCAGACGTGTCTCGAAATCCTCAGTGATCAAAATGGTACTCGTTACTCTTTGGGCTCGTTACTCTTGGTGTTAGAAAAATTGGGTATTTCGTTGGTCATGGTCTTTTATACTGTGCATATCGAATTCGCCGCATTTTAACTAAATCATAGACACCAAACAACTGCAAAATTTGGCGTCATATCAGGGCCTCAAGTCTGCTATTACAATAGTGTCAGAATGGTCTACCTATCATTGATTTCATAATTGTTGATTGTGACATGTTTGGTAATCTACTAATATATTAGCGCCATTATGACTTTCCAAAGGTCAGCCACTGACACTCCATTGAAAAAAATGGCATCTATTGGTAATCTCGTACATAATGACAAATGAATGACTGACTTAGGCGGTAATCTGCTAAAATTTTGACAGTTTCTTTTGATCAGTGACCTACCATTAGAACGTGATTGTGCAGTCATTGCTTTTAATTCGTTACGAGTATCGTGTTTGTGGAATACAATGATCAACCAATGATCGACCATTATGAATTTAGCAGATTACGAACTTTTAGCAACATGACAATGGGATCGTGTTGGAATGAAGAATTTATAAAAATAGCAGACTTAGGCCCCAGAATGGGGGCTAAAAAAAATTGCATACTTCTTAATTGGCCACCCGTTACTTGATTGAATTTGATGCTCTAGCTTTATCTCGCTACTTCATATACACAATGTATATAATAGGGATGACGCCTGGGTCAAAAAAAAGAAATTCAATTTAGTCCGTCAGTCAGATAATAAAAAAATATTACACACGTATTTTTGCTTTATCATATTAATAATAAATGACTTAGATACAACGCATTAAAGTTTGGTTATGGGGGTTGATACGTCACAAGTATGTATAAAATCTACATACAAGTGACGTCATGGCACGTTATAACTCAATGTATCCCCGTAATCGTTTCATACCTTAAAAAAAGAAAAAATACTTGTACGTTATTTTTTATAATCTACATTACGGTACAAAAACTTTTTTTTTTTTTAGTCATCATCCCTATTGTCTAGTGAATCTACGGGAACTTCAAAAGACTATATTGATGTCCTAGCTAAAGTCATCTCGCGCCTTCGTATACAAGGCAGACTGCTTTCAGAAGAAAGCGACACTATACGTGAAATTAGTATCATCATAATTCTCATTATCTTGCCCTTATTACAATTTATTTGGGATCGGCTGCTTTTCCATATTTCTCTATTAGTCGTCATCTCAGGAGTCACCCCCTTTCTAGCCATACCATCTTTCACACAGTCCATCCATCGTTGCTTTGGTCTTCCCCTAATCTTATAGCTTACATTTATACTCAAAATTGTCCTTACAAACATTCTCCTCATTCCTCCGCATTATAAGCCCAAACCATGACACAAATATATCTTGGCCGGACTTTTGAGACTACCAGTTTTCAGGATCCTTTGTTTACATCAGCGTGGACTTCAGAAAAATCTTCGTACGCTTCAATAAATGAAAACCCATCAAAGTTGGAGTAGTTTAACATTTCATAGCGTTTTACGTTAACATAATTTACATAGCGGTCGGTCGATACTGCGCAACGGACTGAGAAAACCCTTGCACTTCGTAGAACACAACTACACTAGACAGCTTAGAATAACCGGCATTATCATGTAAGAATTAATTCGATCGTATACTATGGCTTCCTTTTGCCTTGGAGAACATAATTTATGTTTCCTATGTAAATGAGAATCCATGGTGTATTCATTAAGTGAGGTAAGTACTTTACTTACGTAATGTTTCTTAAGAATCTAAGGAACTAGTTCGTTTTCTTGATATTTGGGTAGGCCAATAAGAGTACTGTTTCTCTCTTCAGCTTACGAGTTGAAGGAAGCAACGAATTAGAGATAGGAGATAGGCAGTAGCATTATCAACATGCTTTATGTATTCCTGCTGTGGAAATAATCAAGTAATATTTCTTCACAAGCGTAAAAGCTGTACTGCCGCAATACAGCAGCTGATGACATTTACAGCCTGGTATGCGTTACACCTTACCAATTATTCTCATCGTAGCATTCTATCTGATAGTCCACCATTTATTTCTAACAACGACATATTACACTTTAGCTTATATTATATTTTATTGGTGAAATTAACTCTTAATATTCACTCTAGACAAAGTTATTTAAAGTGTTTAATTTCTACTTGTTAAACCTTCTTGCAATAAAAGATTTCTTCTTATTCTGTATAACTTTGGTAATCTTCATTGGGTTTTGTCAGATTTCACTTTGTTTCTTAGACTGTAAGGAGATTATTTAAACACACTTTTACAGTTCCATGTTCTGTGGATTGGTTTGTAACGAGACTAGGTTTCGTCCTCAGTTACCTCAGTCAGTCACTAAGCTTAATGACTAAGCTCCTGTCATAGACTAATCTAGGGATTGGTTGAAGCCTCCTCCCACGCGCACATAATAACATTGTTCGTAAAGACGACAAGCGGCTTATACACAATCATCACAAATCAAATGAATCAGTAACATAATTATGTAGTACCCCAGTACCCCTAATAATGAATATATATCGCAAAAAAGCTTTGGTACAAAAATAGCGGTACACGCATTCTGTCTATGTACATGCCTCAAAACACGTGCCAAAGAACGAATTTACACTCTATACATCTCATCATAGCCGTATAATTATTTATACGACGAGAAAATAAACAAATGTGAGAATTTTCGATAACAGGAATTTGTTGAGATTAATTTGTTGATAACGCCCTCCCTTAGATTAGGGGTGATGGAGGGGGTAGGGATTGTTTTCGATAGAAGGGCGGATCAACCAGGCGCTTCAATAGATAGAAATGTACGTAAACATCCTCCTCCTACTAATAAAATGAGAATGTGAAATGTCGAAGTTTGGATACTTGTGAATTTGAATATTTGTTACTCCGTGACGCTTTAATAATGGCTGAACGGTTTTATTTTTTAAATTTGGCGCAAAGGTAGACTGTAGCCTGGGTTAACAACATACAGGATATTTTTAATCGGTCGACATGGTGGTGCTTGGGGGAGGCCTATTTCTAGCAGTAGACGTCTTTCGGCTGAAATGATGATCAAACTTTTCGTCTGGGAAAATGTAGCAGTTTCCCTAGGATACAAGGGAAAATGCGGACGCTACTAGTTTGTGATCCCTATAAAGCCATATAGATAATGAATTCCACGACGACGCGCCCCACTCCGCTCCGCTCCGTACTAAAGTACAGCTTACAGTACAGTCATCGCGGAGTGGGGCGCGTCGTCGTGCATTGCACTATCTGTAATATAGTAGGTAGTGGTGGAGGCAAGCACCCCAAGACTGATCGCTACCCATATTATGAGGGATGTTCTACGTTCAGCGTCTGTGAAGATTTATCTGCTCAGGGATAAAGAAGCCATTTAACATGTTGTTATGCTGTAATCATTCATATTCTGAAGCGACACACATAATAAACGCAAATCATTTCTACCTATATTGACTCAATATGTCTGATGTAAAAGCCATGAAAACTACCTGCCCTCCAATACGTGATTTTCAAATCAGCATAAAAAATTATCAAGGTGAAAAAAATGTCTTCTGAATGGCCATTACAAGCGGCTACCGATCGATAGAATTGTAAATCGTTTCAATAATGTATAGCTGAGCGAGTATTTTATACAGTCTGTAAAGTAAGCCCCATAGTGTTTGAAATGTGTAAATATAAACGAATCGAATAAACGAACACTCCCACGCCCGCCAACTTCAATTAAAATGTTAGGGAATAATAAGAAGGTGTAAAATCTTTAATTTTGCGCATGCCATAACATAATATTCATTTTACACGCGACCAATAAATGTTGTATCTAAGCTACGGGTGGGTATACACACGGACAGCGTTCTATTGAACACAGACGCAACACTAGCGTGGCTGTCTAGACGGCGGCATCTCCAGCTACTTGCATTATATCAACATAACAAATAAACGGTACAACCAATATTACTTATAAACTTAACTAACCAATAATACCAAGGTATTATCTCTGCAATTATTCGCAATTACGTTTTTATGACGACCACAGTGCGTAGATTTTTCATTAAAATCAATCGTAGGGTTACTGTTTTCAGCAGTCTCTAGCCTTTTAATAATCATGAAATTGATATTTGAAGGAAGACAGAGCTTCGGTTGAATTGATTGTGAAAATATTTGTGCTTACCTAGATATTATTTGTTGCGAAATGCTCCTCATTAATGAAATAACTCCTAATATTAAATTGCCTATTAAAACGACAACATATCTCATAAATACGTCTTCTTTAATAACTACACAACATTCGCCATATACCATACATGCCTTATACAGACTCGAGATGTAAAAATCCATTTTTTTTCCAATTGTAATAAAAAATCACAATCGCCAGCCATTTTGCATTTTTAATTAAAATAATAAAGATCCATAGCCCATCACGGACCGTAACCGAACGCGAGACGAATTGATTGACATTTAATTCTATTCGAATGGTTCTTAAAGTCTAGCATTCCCAAGAGTGGTCTAACCTCAGACAGACTTGAAAAGAAAAAAAAAAAAGAAAAATATAACGACCTACCATTTTACTTTTCCCGAGCTACTAGCAATTCAGCAGATATAAACCCCTAAATTTGGTTCGTATTTATAACTTCGTCGCATTTTAAAAACAATAATGAAAGGTGAACGTGTATTTTGCCAAAACATATTCAGGGCTATTTTATATTTACACACGGTTTTCGTCTATTATTGTGAAACATCTCATCTCGCTACTATGTCCGTCACAGAAACAAAACAGCTGACGACATTATAATGAATAAAAATGAAAATGTATCTAACAATTTACGAGGGCCAAATTAATATTCATTGGGCTATCTAAATTCAACGTGATTGGAAGACCATATTGATAGATCCCTTGCACAGACCCTTCTAAGTTTCAAACGCGTCTGACCAACTTATGTTGCATGGGAGTGGTAAAAAAATTGAGCAAAAACTTCACAGCCAAACTCTTGTTTATCGAACATCTGGCCCGAGGGAGGAGGGTGAATATCGAGATTGAAGTTAACACCTTCCAAGTAACTTAATTTATATCGATAATAACATCACGTAGGTATGGCACACAAACTTTTAGGATATTTATGCGAGGCAACAGCGTCTCTACATAATAATATTACTTCGTTATGAAAATGTTACGAAAGCAATTTTGAAGACATTAAATTATAATTTAAGTACCTGTATACTCCATAATGTTTTCCCGACGCTCTGTCTCCACATATAGAACAGAGGTGTTTGGAACCACTTAGGGGGTGATTCGGGGGGTAGTTTTTGAAGGCGGGGGGCGGGGTGGAGTCGTCTCGCAGGCCGTCTAGCATCGCCGTGTCTGGCTTCATCTCCGGCGGTGACATCGGCGACATAAAACCGCCCTCCAAGTTCAGCCCTGCAATAAAAAGTCTAATCAACATTTGAACAGCTTCAATAACGAAAATCTTAATTACAGACGCCAAGCGGAGGCGTAGATATATTTTTTAGTTTTGAGCTGCCACTAACAGCAGTTCTTTGAATATTTAATCTTTATGAAGGATTTACTTGTGTACAGAACAAAATATTGATCACTTTTAATTTTAAACCAGTGATTACTAAGCCCCTACAGAATTAGATTCTAGTTTTTATAAAAATAAAGTGTGAATCTTATCTCTCATCACTCTTACAAAATATATTATAATCTTTGACCATAATGTGATAGGAAACGATAACTCTGGTACCGACTAAGCATTATAGTCGAGATGCTTAGAAGCATTATCGAAAGCATAATGCAGTATTAAACAAATTCTCCGGAAAACAAAAAAGTATGGATGGCAGTTGTTCCAAAAACCAACAAAACCGGTTCATTAGTCCGAGGGCTCCTGCAGCAGACAAAAAAGAAAATAAACATACGCAGCCACCACCCTCATTCTGCTGCGCAGTAGAAAATCTTTTGATTTCCTAAAGAGCTTTGCTTTGAATTTCTTTAAAAAATATTTTTTGAATTGTATCCGCCAAGTCATTTTACCGAATGATTCTGGCGAGCGATGATTGAAAATGTTCAGGTGTTTCCAACTGATAAAAGCATACGTGACGCAATTCTCGTGTGCAAACGTGTTCATAGAATGTAAATCTTGTATTCTCGTTTGGTCCAAGTAAAGCATACAAGCTAAATGCCATAATACCAATATCTAATCTATTAACTGAACATGCTTAGTTGGTCGTGCGCCTTATAAACGAATTGCCATTGTCTTAAAACATCCAAATCCATATCATATAAGAAATCTTTGCACATGTTTTGGTGTAGCTTGCTTCTTATTTGATACTGCCCTATCTATATTATATCTGTAAGGTTTAATGTGTCGTTTGGATAACTGGAATAAGTACTTTTAGTTTTCTGATTTATGTAGACATGGTCTTGAACTACTATCATGTAATCATTTAGCAATAACTGTCTCACCATCTGTATCTGAACATAAAAGATTCTCGTTTCATGCAAAATGTAAGAATTTACGATCAGTTATAGTTTTTTTAAATAATATTTAAGCACACTTATATACTAAGAAAAACTTGTTTCTCTATGAAAGAGTAGGTACATACATACCTAGATGATTGTTTCCTACTGTCATGTATTTTGTTCGGTGTTGATGAATCAACAATAAGTATATTACAAAGTGCTTCATCATGCCAAGTAGATACCTAATAGAGAAATACACACTGTGATTAATTTGTGCTTGATAATTTGATAATTATATACCGGTGACCGGACTCATAACATTATAGATAGAAAAGGAAAAACTGGCTTGTTTTTTTCTTGGATTTCGTTGATTATTAATAAGTTAATAACAATCAGTCCACAACTCACCTAGTCTTACATTTAAATGTGACATCATTCGTACGTTAATATGTAAACACAATGTTTTATTTGTAATACGTTGCATTGCATGTCTACATATGCACTGTGGAAAATACATATGTTTGAAGATACCTTAGGTAGTAATTGAAAAACCCATTTCAACTGAACATAAAACAATAGGGCTAGGAAAATAACCAATTTGAGGCCAACAGTTTACTGCAAATACTAAATAAATCTATCTTTGTTTTTGTTCATCTTTATGTTTCAGAGTAAGTATAACATGCAACATGAATGCAGATTGTTAAAAACAAGCGTTATCTTTATGAGAGAGCCGGTTGCATCGGTCGGTTCACTGGTAATACATCCGTTTCTCGAGTAGGTAGGTACGTAATAATGTCTGTCCATCGATTGAGCGACTGTTTAGGGCTTACGTCACCATCACAAACAAGAGATCACCTGATACGTCATTTCCGATCTCTTAAATTCCTGTTGGCAAGGGCAGACTAAGTTTGGGAACAGTTATTTTTTTTTCGAGCAATACTTGTGTTTTTTGATTGATACTTGACTAACAAGTTGATAAACATCGCGTAATCTTAGTAATCTATAAATAATTATTTGTTTATCATCGGTCAATTTAAGAGACTACACCTTATAATCTTGTTTCCATAATCAACAATATTTATTTTTACTAAGTACCACAAAAGGCATGCCTAAAATCTTTTAAAAAATCTGAGGTTTTGGCATTGGCATGATATTGATCTTCTATCTAACGAAATCATGAGCAAACCACTTATGTTAATGGACATCAAACATTAGAAAATATAATACCATACGACCCCTACCAGGAAAAAAATATCCTTGACAATCTTGAAATAAACATTTTACTGATGCAAATACTAAATATGGAAAGATGTGAACATGAGTCTCATGGAACTTATAATTTTCAATCTTGAGTATTTAGGAGGGTTTTGGCTATAAGAGCAGTGGAAGCCTAAAGAAACGAAGGATGCATAGGAAAATGAAAGATAATATGGCTAGAAAGGGACTGAATACTGAGAGGACTGCTAATAGAGACGGTTCAAGAACAAGACATACTCCCCAACCAAAAACAAATTGGCAGGAGGATAATGTTGTGTAGTTTTCATATTGATTATATTCAAAATTGTACAACAAATAATCCAAAATATGGCGTTTGACATTTAAATCACAATAGATGTAACTTTAACAATGTAAAGGAACATTCAAGTTCCATAACAAAGCGTTTTGTGAACAGCTTCTGAGTTAAAACGTATCACGCCTACGTTGACGGAAGACATTGTGTACCTGTGTCGAGCAAACACTTTCAATTTCTACGTGTGAATAGGAGCGCTTAGAACATATGAAAGACTCGATGTATTTACTGAAGTAATAGTTTTGGTATAACCTTTTTGTTATATTAGTTCAATAGTCTTATTCCTAATGTGGAGAATATTTCAGTGATAACTTGTAGTTTTTCTTTTTGTGTTTCTAATGTCCTACTTTAAAAAAAAGCGCCTGGAGCAGACCCAATTTTACAAAAAGCTCTTCCAGATTTGCAAAGGTATTTTAATTATTTAATGACAAATAATTCTAACTTTATCGGAATATCAGGCCTTGACTATTGAAAATTTAGGGCAAGTTTTTAACAGTAACTTGCCCTAAATTTTCTAAATCAAGCTTCGTTTATAGAGTTAATTTGTAGAGTTTCGTCATTTGAAAATGAAATTGGCTGTGGGAGGCTGTTCACAAATAATTCTATAGTTAATTCCTTAAACTATTTCTGTCATCTTGGAGGTTTTCTTAAGAATCAATCGGAGTCTTTGAAGCGGGACTTTTGAAAACTACAGTTCAAGCCCTTTGAGGAAAACGTATAAGTGATTGCTCCTTCATCGTGAAAATATAATGAGTTTCAGAAACTTATTTCCAATTAAACAGTTTCATTTTGTAACAAGGCACCTTTCAAAAGTTTTACAAATTGTTTGTTAAACTTAAACTCAAACTCAAATCATTTATTCCAAATAAACCAATTACAGGTACTTTTGAATTGTCAAGGGGTCGGTCAGTCAGAAAGATGAAGCTAGTTGCCCATTCCAAAGCGTAGTAGGTTCCTATGGAGAAGAACGGGCAAGAAACTCCATGGACACTCTTTTAAATTAGAATATTGTTACAAAACATTGGTTACATCATTCATGTTGAAATTATACATGTGAGAACAATGTAGTAAATCGTGCACGTTAAAAGCGACCATAATAAAAATATAAAAACAAAAATAATTAAAATAAGCCATGGCAGCTAAGAGATGACCAGTCCCCACTGACGGCGCCCGTTCACGAACATGACGCATGGATCAGCATCATTTAGCTCAACCATTTTGAAGGGAACTTAATGATCCAACACACACGCCACCACCAGCGAGACATTTGAGTGAGCATGACATACTCTCAGCCGCCAGGGTACATTCAAGTCAATGAAAGACGTACTCAGTAAATGTTAAAGTAGGTAAACAGTGCTCACATATGTGCAATGCAATTATATAATACTAAGAGATTGAATTTATACAATGTAAATATAGTTTTTCAATCTTCAGCAGCTCCAACAATATTTTCCAATGCTAATCAATTAGTTTATGCGCCCTTGTGGAGCTGGACCAGCGTTGAGCCAAGCATTTTTGTCAGCGATGTAATCCCCCAACTTATAATATGCTTGGCAGCATAGTGTGCGTTTTATGCAAGATTTAAATTTCGTTTCATTCAATTGGAGTATGTGGGGAGGTATTTTATTGTAACATTTTACACAGTACCCCATGAAAGATGAGTCTACTTTAACGAGCAGGTTCCTTTGAAATATCTAGAATTCTAGGCCATCTGGACTTCTGGAATAAGTCAAGCCAACTAGTGACAACAGACGAATACAATCAGTTAAAACCATTAAATCCCTGGACGCAAGACCTAGCTAAAAGAGTTTCTAAGTCACCATTTTAACAAAATTAAGTTAATTATTTCATTCTGCCATAAAAGTTAATTTCTTGGTCAAGAGATTACTTCTCAGATATTACAACCAGACTGAAACCTACGAAGATATCTCAGTGCACAATCTTATTTCAAAGTCTATAAACAAGTTTCATGTAATCCAATAAACAAACTGTTATTATATAGTTCGTTCATATAAAAGTCGACGAAACCTCAAATTAGATTTTTAATTGAGTTTTATTTCAAAGAGATATAATTGTGGCGCGTAATAACAATTTTCACTCTCGCGAAACGAGATCTATCGTATAATTTCATGTTAATCTTCGTAATTAACGAAAATCAGTGAAAAAGAAAGATTACAGTCACACGCGCCTACCAAGCGGCGAAACGCGGTGTTACATGTGAGAAAAACAAAGGTGACTTCAACAGAGTGAATAAACCATTCAAATAAAATTAAACCTTTTAAAAACTATCAATTTGCGACCTCTGTACATGCCAAACGCTGAACAGTTAATATTTTTTTTAAGTGATACCTATACCTATTATAAATGTTAGTTTAAAAAAAAAACGAAAATTTGTTTTAATCAGTAGTATTTACGAGTCTTCACGAAAAATTACGAATTATAGTGTAAACAAACACTTTAATAATTTTGATACTTTACGTTAATTTTCATCAACGATGCATGCCAAACGACCAACTTTTATAATATAGACTGTGAAGTGTGACCAGGAAGACTAACAGAATAATACATTTGTAAAGTATGAATTCGCACTATCTAACTGAAACTAAATTACAATAGAACGGAAGTATGTTACAGTCCTATCATGACATTGAATTGAACACTGGTATTTTTTTATACAACCAGTTTATTATACTCTACCAAAATTTGGCCAACTGAAGCTGATGGAAAGCCTTCGTCAAGTCTAAGTTTAGAAGAAGAACAGCGCTTACCTTTTAGGTTATAAATAAAGAATGAATTTCATTATGATTCCATTCTGTATTCTGTACCGTCGTACGTATGTACTTATTTAATTGCTTAGTAGATGTAATAACAGTTCCGATTTACTAACGTTCTTAACCTTTGAATGATGAATTATAATGTCATCAATATAAATAAACGGATAAGTATCATGAATCGTTTTAAGAACATTGGCAGTTTTAGACTTGCTTTGTGGTAATGAATAACTCGTTTATATGATGCTGATATCAAACCGATAGATATTAAGTAGTTTCTTATTCACATCCCAGTAAATGAAGAAACTATAGCCATTGATAGATATGGAACAAAGACTTCTACACCGCAAACCTTGAAAACAAGCTGTATGTTTAGTCTTCATTTACATATTTAGCACACATTTTATAATTACTACTACGCAAAGGCATGAATTGCCATGAAATAAACAACAATAACTTAAAAATATGACATAATTTAAGCATAAAATAATAATAAGATAATATTATTATTTTATGCTTTAATAATTAATTGCCATAAAGTTATAACGTGTCCATGGTTGCCGATGAGTTTAAAATAGATTTTTGCATATAAGTATCATGTTCACACAAAACACAAGATTGCTACGGAAAATCGTTCTGCTCCGAGAAGAACTTTCCGTTGCTAACTATATAATTTGATATTTACATTGAATATCGAGTGAGCAGTCGACTGTCGGTATGCCAGACGGTGTAGCCATCGGTTGAAGCATGTTTCCGGGCGACATAGGCGTCAACGGCTGCTGCTGTTGGCCCGGCGGCAAGGGCCTGGCCCAGTTGATGAGTGCTGTTACCGACATAGTCGGTTTGTCTTTCTTCGCCACGGACATGGCCACGCACAAGCATCCTCACATCACTATCAACCCACTGCACTTCAGCGACGTACAAAATTAAACTGCACGGATACACAAGTTACGACGGGAAACTTAGCGCGCGATGCGATGGTCACGATCAATTTACGCTGCGAAAGATCAATCCCGTGAATTATGGTAATAACGCTAGGCTTCTAAATAATACGAGCGAGCGTGCGACGCCGGAGATACGGACAAAAGCGTCAGAGCCGCGACCGGGGACAAAGCAGACGTCGTAGTGACATTGTGATAGCGACTGTTATTGCACCCGACGCGACGATATCGCAATGCAACTCGTCAACAATGCGCCACGAGCTTCGGCAATGATGCTTAGCTAGTGACTAATGCGCACTAAAATTCAACAAGCTCGAATTTGACAAAAAAAACTACCCGTCAACTTCCGCGCGGTTACCGGCGTGAAGGTCTCACTCGACGTGCTCAAGGTCCGCATACAATCATACATGAATAAATCTTATTTTATGTTGAAAACGAGTTGCTATAATTTTTTTTTTTGCATTTAAAGTTGCAAATGATTCCGAATTGAACTAGATAATCTAAAATTTTATATGTTAGAATGGAATCATCTAAATAATTGTAGTTGTTAGCAGTCGGCCTTCGTGATCGTGGCTGTGGCGCGTTTCTGTAATTAAGTTTTACGTCACTCATAGACCGAACTCCCTGCGATAGCCTCTACCATATAAAAATTCGCTATGTCACTTAGTAAAACCTAGCACAATAAAATGGTACTTATTCATTTGATCAATTGTTTGTACAATCAAATATTTCTTTAAAGTTTTTTCAGGGACGCGGTCACGCGGCGTCCCCTTGAAAGCTTTCAATAACATTATATTATCAAAATGTGATTTCAAAACATCCTAACTGATAACAGAGCCCACATTGAGTCGGGTCTAAGTTTTGGGCATCAAAGACGATAATTCAAAACATGGCCAAATGTTTGTTTATGTATGTACGGCATATGCGGCCTTGGGGCTGTGCGTATAGGGACGTCCGTTGCACGTGTTGGGGGCGTTCGTCATAGATAGACGACAAAAAGTTTTCCGGTCCTGAACCAAACAATGTATAGGTAACACTGAAGCTTTAATATTACACTATTTATTTGTATAGTAGTGTAATATTTTAGTTGTTATTTTTGCATGTTAGTTTAAGCATTCACAGAGCATTGTTACCTAATGGTTATCCTAAATGGTTATCATCGTGGAAGGGATTTAGGATTCATTTTTTGTATAGGTGGTAAGAGATCACGGAATAGAGGCAAATACAATACAACCTGCCAAGTCCGAGTCAGACTCACACACGAAGGGTTCTGTACTACCGTACATTATATAGCAAATAAATGAAAATACTAAACGAAGAATATTATTATTGTTCATCTTAAATTTAATTTTTCATCTATTATCTACCATAAATTACAAAGTTATTTTTGCAGTTGCAGAAAATCAAATAAACACAATATTTAAATAAAATACCTTAAGAATCGGCGTTTTTAGTATTTGTTGATTATATGCAGTATACGGTTAATGTTAAAAAAAAAATTTTTGAAGATAAAAAAAAAATTGTGGTCTACTCGATGAGCTCTGGACAATGACACCCCATGCTAGGGTTAGAATTTATTTTTCACCACTCCCGCACGAAAGAAGTGTCTTTCCTCTACGAAAACAGTGAGGAAAGTTGGTTTTTCCTCACTGCTTGAACAGTGAGGAAAGTTGGTTTTTCCTCACTGTTTGAACAGTGAGGAAAGTAATGATCCCGTTCAGAAACTAATCTTGCCTGATTTTTTTATGTTAAGTTTTAAAAATATTTTAAAATATAAATAATTATTTTGTGTCTATTTAATTTATTTACCTATGATGGCTGAATACTTTCTTGCTGGGAGTGGTGAAAAGTTTTGTATGCAACTTGTGAGCAAGTTCATTTGCTATTCGTTTTGTTGAGTCTTTCGCTTACTCAGGATTGAAATTTATAATCACTCGCTGCGCTCGTGATTCTATTTTTCAATCCTTCGTTCGCTCAAGACTCAAAATCAAAACTCATAGGAAAAACGAACTTTCCTCACATGTTGGATAAATAACTATTTTTTCAAATCGAAAGTTATTTGTATGGAGACCCCCTTAATTTTATTTAATACTAGCTGATCGCCCCGGCTTCACACGGATAGCAATAAGTACTTATCTACGGCACACCTACCTATCCACCCGCCCTACCCTACATATCCTACTTACCTACCCTACCCTACCTATCCTACTTACCTACCCTACCCTACCTATCCTACTTACCTACCCTACCTACCTACCCTACCCTACCTAAAACCTTCTCCTGACACTAAAAAACACAACAAAAAAAGAATTAGCGAAATCGGTCCAGCCGTTCACGATTCTTTAAAGGACATACAGACAAACTACCATTTTTATATATTTATAAGGTAGATAGAAGAAAAAGAAGAAGATAGAATAGATAAAAGACTAGCCGAGCCCAGCGGTTTACCCGCATAAAGCGCCATTTGTCGAAAATTGGTCGTACCAAGTCAGAAACCTTCGTGGGCTCATGCACAACACTTTGCTGAAGATCATCACATGAGCAAATGCATAGTTTAGGATTCTATAAAGGACATACAGACAACATTAATTTATATATATAAATTAATGAATGAATTAATTAAGAAATTAATTAATTAATTTCTTCTTCTATATATATAAGATAGAAGAAGATTTATTATTTGTTGTTATAGCGGCAATAGAAATGCAAAATCTTTGAAATTTTCAACTGTCTACTACGGTTCATGAGATACAGCTCGCTGACAGACAGACAGACAGACAGACGGCAGAGGAGGCTTAGTAATAGGGTTGGTACGGAACCCTAAAAATAGTCATGAAAACAGAATTAATATTTTTGTGTAATGTAAATTTGGATAGATAGATCATCATCATCAACAAACGTAATATACGCTATACGTATTGCGATCAATAAAGCTAGAGTACTCGTAACGTCGTACATCGTAAGGGTTTGGCTCAGAAAAATTAATAAGATAATAACGAGATATTAGATTACATCTGGACCACATACTGCGACGCTCAGTAAACGAATAATCGTGATCGATATAGATGAACAAAAATAAGCCTTAGAATTCGTTACAAAGAAAGTAAGTAAACACAGCACAGGCTGTCAGAAAATTTTAGCGATGAATATTTTATTATCAAATATAAATACAATACAAAATTTATATTATAATAAATCCTTTGAAAACCGAAAGGCAGAATTGAAAGCGCGCAAAGAATATCTATCTTATTTACGGCATAGAGCGTAGGCGTTTGATAAAATTCACTTTCGATTCAAAAGAAACCAGCCAGCCGTGAATTCATCCATATCCATTTACACTCGGTTTAGGGTGTAGGGAAGCACCTACATCATAGATCTACTACATTACCCGAACCTGTCAATCAAGCCGTATCCTTGACGACCCCGGGGCTATGTAATTGATAGCCTCTCGTGAGAAAAGAGGATTCTGTCGTAAATTAATTTACGTAAGTGAGCTTATACTTAGAGCGTGTTGAACAAGGTAACAAATCAATACAGAAACCAGACGAAGGAAAACACGCCATCGACAATGCGACAAAGGCTTTAGTAAAACGCCACACCGTCGCCTTGAGGCACGAAATGAATGAATTGAGCCATTATGATATTGTCGGGATTGATGGGCCACACAAAGGGAATCGCCCCGACAATGACTAAGCGGACACCAACACTACCGGTAATAAACTTCACAAAGGAAATATTACATATTGTAACGACATTATTATTTATAGACTACGATAAAAATATCATAAATATGAAAGAGTACAAAGAGAATTAAGATTTCAATTGCGGTCGCGATAACATTCTGCACCAGATTAAAAAGATGCAACAACTCGATAAGTTTAGAGTAAGAGAATTACGTAGCGCTCAGTGAGCGTAAAGCAGTTTGTCGCGCTATCAAGGAATGTTTCCACTTTCCTACACTTTCTTTGGTCCGCATGACGTGCGTGCATACGTGCATGTGGAGTATGTGGAGATGGAAGTCCGCCTGCCTGCCTCCCTCCGGCGGCGCTATCGATCTGCACCGACCTTGACTTGACGCGCGCTGCCCAGCAACATTTAACATTGACAATAGCTTTACAGTGACAATACCGACGCACGCGCAACACATTATCACTCTCTGACTCTACATACTTTCCTTTTCATTGGTGTTTTGCAACTTTACTTCTTAACATTAATTAACTAGACAGGTAAGTAATATTCCCGAGTAAAAATAGCAATTTTGATCAACGTTGAGAAATAATATAGCTAGTTAATGGTCAAAATTGGTCATTAAAAGAAATAGGCGGACGCCTAATGGTCATTAACGGATGGTAGCAGCTTTTACGAGACAAGTAATGCAAAGGCAAAGTTAAATAGCGTCCTAGATTTGACCCGTAGAGTATCAGACGTGCGACGCGCGGCGTGCGAGTGTACGGTGAGTCAAAGGCGCGGGGGCGGCGCGTGCATTCGCCGCGAGATATGGGTAAACGGAACGCAGAGAGAAGCGCGCCGCGGGGGCCTGCGACCTTGGCGATTCGCTGACGACTACAGGTGTTTTTTGTTCGTGCACAAGATCGCTGAGCGATGCCTCTGGTGGGCAGTCTGCACTGGGCGAGCCGGTAGACGCGCGGCGCGGGGAGACCAACCGGAACTCCAACTACAAAACAATGCTCATTTTCAACACAGAAATGCGTTCGACAACGTGGTAATTATTTATTATTGCTAACCTGTACGGGTATATACTAATAGACACGTGATTTGATTTGGAATAGATTTTTATCGTAGATAAACAGCTATCAAAGATGCAGGTGGTAATTGCGTTGTGATTAGTTATCGCGTTAACATTTTAAATTGGAATTCCCATTCATCTTTTCATTTTCTACAATGTTGTATTTTTGGGTCAGAAACGTTTTCGGGAATAACCCACTTGAAGTTCGAATGGATTATACTTCAGTTTCACCAAGATATTTTTTTTTTTTTACAAAGGTGAACATTGTCTTTTACAATGAAGGAGCTTAATGAATGCGAAACATAATTCTTTACCTTTTATTTGCTTCCAGGAAAAACAAACTGATTGAATCCCTTAGTCTTCTGTAACCCACGCGAAGTGTGCTGTTTTTGGCCAGGGAGCACACGGTAAACTGAGATGATGTGGTGCAAAACATAGTAATTCATCATTGTTGGAATTTGTTACGACCTATTGTTTGTACTTTGATCGCACTTAAATTTTATTCACGGAACAACATGGCATTATAATATCAAAGTTCTTCTAACAATACAAAACCCTATTTATCAAATTCCATATATCGTCAAATCATTGAATTTTGCATCTTTGAAGTAGAAAGTAAGAGTCGCAAGGAAACCTAGAAACGATCAATATTTTTTATCGTCCACATACATTGATATCCATATCATATGTTTGTATTAAAAATAATGAGCGTTTCATCATGTACCCAAGCGTTACATAATGACGCCAAGCGTTGTGTCGACACGAGACCTTGGCCGTGACCAAGCCAGAGAGTAACACTTCCCGCGGCGTGACGTGCCGCCACTCGCGCCTGCGATTAGGTACACGCAACAACAATAAACTAAACACTCCTTAACAAGCTGTAATAAAATCGAAAATATTTTAATAAGCGACTACAAAGGCTATTAACAAATCAACTCGTTTCGTTTGTTTTGTAATTCTGATAAACAATGAAGATCGAATAACTCAAAATGTCAACTAGCGAAAAGACGCGGGTCTCGAGTCGTACGTATTTGTAAACAATCTAATGAAATGACATTCCATTAAAACATGAGCAATCTCTTAAAGAGGGGAAGTAGCTGATGTAGAAGACAAGTAATTAATTAAGAAAGAAGAGATGACCAATATAAAAAATTAAAGACTGTTGTGCGATGAATCTGTAGTATGCACAAGCAAATATGTCTTGATTTATTGCCGAAAACAGAGCTTTAGACTTCAGAGGATAACGAAATATTGCCAATATTGTCGGTCTTGCGTTATACATATAATAATGTATTCTATAAACACTATCAAATAAGGAAGGTGAAGAAAATAAAAGCAAAATACGGAAACAAGATGGAACTGCGTTGACAAAACTTAATGCAGCGTATTAGTATTCCATATGTGAAATACTACGAGGGCGGCGATGAATTCAAATAGAGTGGAAGACCTTGACAATGATACAACTTGTCTTGTATTTGTCTTGGATAACAGCTATAAAAATAATAATCGTGCCTCTTAAGTTGATAAAGATAATAGTGCACATTACGATATGCCCAATAAAATCTTGAGTGAAATATATTTAATTGGCCTTAATTTAAAGTAAATATGCTACTTTTCCGAATTTACTAGGGTGCTGTGCTTATCTAACCACTGTAGCCTAATTTCAGAAACGCTGCAATTGTCATATTATTAAAATAGCATATAATACAAATTAACATTGTTTGTACACAGAAGACAGAATATTAAATCAGAATTAATTAAATGCTGGTCAAACTTAAGTTATTGAGGATACTTCACAAAACTGCGCAGTTAAAATTATATAGGAGATTGAAATAAAAAAAGAATCGAAAGAATTCTAGAAAATGAGAAAGCTAATATAGAAACAATGGCTCAGGGCTAATAGTCAAACGGGTAATTAATTCATTATAACCATGGGTAATATGGGTTTATAATTTATGATGACAAACATCAAAAGTTCTGCTTCAGTTACTGTCACGTAGTAATTTTACAATTGCCATGTCTGTTTGCCTTCGTTGTTTCCTAGAATTAGTCGTACAATATTTATAGATCGTTAAAGTTATCAGGAACTTAGGACCTGTTAATATATTTCAAGTCCCAGGAATGATAGTATATAGTATATAATTTGATGATTTTATTGTTGTTTGATCAAACAACAATAAAATCCTTAAGTCCTTATAGGAAAACTAAGATATTAACAACTAATCCATAGCTTATTAACAGAAACTATGGATCAAGCTTATGAAATTGTATTTATGATATTATATTGATAAATATTTCGCTGGTTAGATCAAGGGCCAAGTTGTGGTTCATAAGAAACAAAGCTGGTATGAGACAATTTTGCACGCATCAGAAATTTATGGCCAGATGATTCAAGATGAAAGATCGAAGTCGAATTAACTCTTTACGAGCAGTAAGCCAGTGCTTTATAATCTAGGGAGGATAACGACGGAAATATCTCAAATACTTTATAAATACGATACACATTAAAAGCCTTATAGAGAATTAATTAACCATTGTTATTTTGGAAGGCAAAAAGATGTCTCTTTTAATACTAGTGCGATCACGAAACTGACGAGGTTCCGATCTCATCACAGTCTGCTTTGGCACGCTTTCGGTACTCGGTTACATCATCCTGACGTCAAACTATCAAACGAGGAAAGTTCTGTGTTATCTCGATATGAAAATGGAGAACACGCGAATGGCAATGCAGCGGCTAGAGCAATAGAGCACCGAGATAAATTTATTCAAAACACTAGAGTCAATACACTTGCAACCTTGCAGTGCTCTTTACGACTCGTGTCAGATAAAGACATAAGGGCATTAAAACATTACAAGTTTATATTGCGTATGTTAACATTGTTGATTTTAACTTCGATCATAATTGGAGAACTGTTTTATTTACTTCAAATACAAAATTAAGTACTTAGCTATTTTTTTTCTTTTCATAAAGCTTTGAAATTGAAAATGTTGATGTGTAGAAACATTTCTAAAACATGAAGAGAATTTGCTCCTGGCACATAAATTTCCTAGCTATTATAAAATTACGGTGACCAGAAGCGAATAGAATTTTAGAATGGACATAATCTACCTTAATAATAATATAAACGAAATTAGTAATAAAATTAAATTTGTTCTTAACTATTGGTTAATTGCTATATAGGTAATATTGAAAGTTGAATAACTGGTTATCTTCACACAAATTTTGTAAAGTTATTTGCAAATAATATCGCATACATAATCATAGAAACACCCGCAGACGATGGTAAGAATTACGGCTGTATAGTTGCATGGGATCCACGAGCGCTCTTATTTCCAAAGTTGAAAATCGTGAGACAACCCTAAATCGTCAACACGAGTGACACATCACAAACATGGGTGGCAAATGCGCGCGGAGCCCGTCATGACGTCTATCATCAAAGATTATTATGAAATTACGGTAGTTAATTAAAGTTAAATGCCGGTTACGGATCGTGCATCGATTTTCGTGTGTCGCGAGCGGCGCCGGTCTCGCGGCCGATGCGGGCGGCGTCGCTGCTCTGACTGGCGCGCCGCGTCCCCGCTCGTACCCCGCATCGCCACCGTTTGTTTTGCTGTATTTTCGTTGTTAATCATTCTCCTTGACCTTGTGCGACGTCGAGTGGTCCACTGCACACGACTGCGCACCCCTCGCCCTGCCACCCGCCCGCGCTGCCTGTCGCGCCGCATCGCACGTGCTTTAGTCCTTCGAATCGCACCATGCAATGTGTCCAGCCAGACTATTTGACCTTTCCTTTCCTTGGATCTGTCTTGTTCACTAGTCTATTAACCTATTGGACTATAGACTCAGATCTTGAGCATATTATTACTTAGATCATAAAATGAATGTATCTCGATCTTGGTGCTTCTAATGGGTTTTATGCATCCTATCGAGTGCGTTTTAATTAACTTAGCTTATCAAATAACCAGTGTGACAGAGATTGGTGAGTTTGTTTTAATCCGAATTCTGCAACGAAATGTTCTCAATTTGTTCAAATGTTCCAACCAATTAAAACTTTTTACTTTCATGATTTCGTTGTTATTGGATTTTTTTACTCCGTAAGTATTATGTGAATCTTGGTTCTTAAAAACAATAAGTGATGAAGTGATGAAGAATCACAAGTTAGTCATATCAAAGCTATCATAATCTTCTCAAGCTTATGCTGTAAATGATTGTAGTTTTTAAGCCAGCTATGCAGTTTTCTTCATTGTGTGTGTGTGTGTGTTTTGATCCCTCACTCGAAGTTCCTTCATTATCTTAATAAGCACAATTTACTCATGGGTTGGTCCTAATTCCAATCCGTTTAAAAAATTAATTCCAATCCGTTTAAAAAATTAATCCCAATCATACAACGTACATTATAATGTATTGCCTCTTCTCATGCCTTTCATTTTGTAAAGGAAATTACGTCGTAAATAATTTCCTAGCAAAATTCGGAGTACATTTCCACGACATACAATTTGACTACAAGTGAGCATCATTGATTGGGTGATTAAGGAGATTATTCTTTTGTGATTGATTACTTTCACGATATATCAAGATCAAGATATTTGTTTAGACCAACATTTGGGTGCACGTGCTTCTTAAGCGGTTTCTTTTGTCCTTATCGAATACTATACTAAAACGCTCGCAGGCAGCATTTGATAGAACAAAACGTAGTTTCGAATGTCGCGAGTTCTCAACTGCATTGGCCAGTAGCGCACGTATGATTTTCGCCACTGTCAATAAATCCGCCAGCGCGCGTAAATTTTAAATTCCGGGAGAATTTTGTTCATTTGAAATTCCTTCCGGGAGATTTAAATTTTCATTGCTGAATTCCGGGAGACTCCCGGAATTCCGGGAGTGGTAAGGACCTACGAACCCTAGTGGTCGAGTGTATGTTTGGTGTGAGTTGGATTAATAAATGGATTTTAATTCAGATTTATGGATATTGGTGTATTAAATGTTCGGATCCAACTTTTTCAAAGAACTGACAAAAAAAGTTGTTATCAAGTTTGTTATCTTGGAAACAAAACAAATGAATCAGTGCCAATGTGACCTCGACGGATAATTTATCTAATTGCAAAATCAGGTAAATGGTCAGCAATAAAAATGGTTGTTAGAGAGTAGGTAGGTACCTACGTAGTTACTTTGATTGTTTCGAATGATAAAACGGAACCCTTATAGGATCACTCGTGAGTCTGCCTGCCCGTCTGTCTGAAGTTTGACAATTGACCAATCACCGCTTATCTCCGAAACTAATTTTATTTAAAAATATTTTTTTTAAAAGAAACAGAAAATAGTTCTGTAAGTACTTATAAATTACATGAAAAACCTATAAGAAGTCTATGGTTTTAAAATAACATGGCAAATCTATTGTACGCACAAACTTAAATTTGCTGTTGGAATGTATGGGAAAAACTGTTTTTCAACTACAATGTTAAGTTTGTTCTTGGGATAATTCATACCAACTACGGAACCCTTCATTGTGCGTGGTCCGACACGCATTTGGCCGGTTTTTATGGGAATGAGAACCAATCGCGAGAATATGCTTTTACAGGTCAACAAAAATTTTGGAATTTCCTCTCATATCGACACGATTTTTATGAGAATAGTTTACGTTCTAGTAAAAATATTATTCAGTGCCCAGGGTGCGTTGGGCATACATTTATGTATCGTCACAAGAAAATACAATCCCAGGATTCGAAAATGAAGTTAAAATAGACTGAAATAAAGATGAACTTATGATTTTTTTTTTTCATTTTTTTTTTAATGAACTCAAACTCATAGAATTTATTTCAATTAAACCATTAACAGGCACTTTTGAATTGTCAAGGGTTCAGTCAGTCAGAAATATGAAGCTAGATGCCCATTCCAAACCGTAGGTTCCTATGGAGAAGAACGGGCAAGAAACTCCACGGACACTCTTTTATATCATAATATTTCTTACAAAATATTGGTTACATCATTCATGTTGAAATTATACATGTGAGAATAATGTAGAAAGACGTGCGACGTAAAAAGCGTCCGTAATAAAAAGCAAAAACTTAACTTAAAAATTAAAATACGCCGTGACAGATAAGAGATGACCAGTCCCTACTGATGGCGCCTGTTCACGAACATGACGCATGGATCAGCACCGTTTAGCTCAACCATTTTGAAGGGAACTTAACGATCCAACACACACGCCACCACCAACGAGACATTTGAGTGAGCATGACATACTCTCAGCTGCCAGGGCACATCAAGTCAATGAAAGACGTACGCAGTAAATGGTAGCTTTATAGAAGGTACTATCGAAGAGCTTCATATCTAAGCAGTTTCAAATCAAAATCCCGTGAACACGATGACCACATCGGTTACCGCCCCGGATCTAAAGCGGCCGAGGGTTGCAAGCAGAAATAATCCTTACGGTGTATAGATATGAACTTCTTCGATGGTGCATGGTCACAGTGCTCACACATATGCTTTGCAATTATACAATATTAAGAGATTGAAGTTATACAATTCAAAGATATTTTTTGCAATCTTCAGCAGCTCCAACAACATTTTCGAATGCTAATCAATTAGTTTATGTGCCCTTGTGGAGCTAGACCAGCGTTGAGGTAAGCATTTCCCCCAGCTTATAATATGCTTGGCATATAGTAAGCATATAGTAATATGAAGTAATTAAGTAGTATTTACACATAAACATAAATATAAACATCACGCGTTGTTTCACCGTAGGGCTGGGTAGAGGTGTTCTACTTATAGTACACCCACATTTCACCAGTCATGTGTGTTGTGTCAATTTGTATAATCCTAAAAGTGAGTTTGTTTATTTTTTACGCTTTCACGCTAAAACAGCTGCACGGATTTGGATGAAAATTGGCACATGGGTAGACCATGACCTGGATTAGGACATATGATACTTTTATCCCGATATCAAAGGATCGAGACTTATGCGGGTGAAACCGCGGGGCACAGTTAGTATAAACTAATAAAAATCAAAATTATTTATTGCAAACAAAATAAAATGTACTCAATTGTTTGTAAGTGTAACACAAAACAAAAAATAAATTATTTGTTTTTTTGCAAAATGCAAGCTCAAAAATATCAAAGCATCTAATGTTTTATTTCCAAGCCTACTGCTTCTTAGTTTTTGCCAATATAAGCAGTAGCTGAAAACACTCGCTCAGGTTCTACACTGGTTGGAGGAACATACAATAGATATTTATATGCTAATTCTAAGTCATATCTACGAACACCTCCATTTTCAAATAGGTTCATTTCACGTTTAATGCTGTTCCAAAACCAAATCCTTTGGCATGATGGGGAATTACCTCAACAGGACTATTGTCTAAGCAAATTGGAGTAACTCTGTTATACATTGTGTTGTACTAATGTTAATTTTTATATCCTTGGTCGAAATAAAGAGATAAGCTTATAGCCAAGGCATAATGAAATGCAACAAAGCCTATTTCTGACAATCCCGAAAATCCTGGGAAAAGCCAAGTTCAATCCCAGAATTTTCGGGACTAGATAACGGTCGGGATCCCGGGACTGTATTCTCTAATCATACACTCATGGAGACTATTTTAGTGTCCGGTTGAAAGGCGCAAACTAAAAGAGGTAAGTTTTATGTTAATGAAGGCATAACATCACGCTATTCTCAACAAGGGCGGATCCAGAGGGCCCTCTGGGCTTTGTCTAGGTCGACCACTTATATTTTTTCAAATCTCATTGATAAATAAGTTCAGCCGGTACGTGTCTTGGCAAATGACCCTAAATCGATAATTATTCACGTTTTGGAAAAAAAAATGCCTTTCTTTGACTAGAGTGCTTGGGTTGGGCTCAGATTGTATCAAATTTAGCTTGCTTCACAAAAATATCCAACAAAGATACCTAAAAACGGGTCCTTAAAGTATTTTTTTCAAAAAACTGAAACAATTGCCAAATTTTTTGATTTTCGAGCAGTATTTCGCAGTTTTGCGAGCACAATATGAGTAGCACAAAGCTTTCATGGTACTTGGGTATAAACTACTTTAAAAAAATGGCGAGCTCGTAATTTTTTTGCACCTCTTCGCTCTTCGCTTCGCTTCGCTACATTATTACTTTTCGTAAATAACCTCTTGAGGAGATGTAAATGGACCTCCCTGAAAAAAACCATTCTGCAGGGGCCCAATACTGCTATTTTTATGAATTCGTCATTCCAACAAGATCCCATTGTCATTTTGCTAAAAGTTCATAATGGTCGATCATTGGTTGATCATTGTATTCATCAAATACGATACTCGTAACGAATAAAAAGAAATGACTGCACAATGACGTTCTCATGGTAGGTCACTGATCAAAGGAACTGTCAAAATTTTAGCAGATTACCGCCTAAGTCAGTCATTCATTTACTTCATAATTATGCACAATAGGGTGTTTTACTCTATATGAGAAAAAATCTAAAAATATATTATTGAGATAGCTTAGACAAAAAGCAGTCGGAAAACGTTAGCTTTAGTTCATAAAATAGCAAACTAAAGGACAATGACAAGAATCGGCTCGAATCATGTAGCGTCCGACAGACTTTTAATATTTATGATAATTTATAATATAAAACAGTAAGAATTATAGAGTATAAATAAAATCTGTAGAAGTACACCGTTTAAAAGTAATTTTTAATAGTTATTCAATTTTTCAACACGTTTCCTATCTGCAATTTCAATTAGAAATGTTGCCAATACCAAAATAAAATAATATCGATACGAAATTGCACTTGCAAATCGATTGCATTAATATAATTATGAAACTACATAAGTGAATTTATTACATTATGTCGTAACTCGTAATTCTTAATATAATAAATAGTATTTAATTATATTTTTGAATATATAATATATTTTATAACAATTTAAAATAAGTTAATTCGATTTTCGATACAATTTAGAATATTAATTATTATAGTGCTGGCAACACTTGATCTTGTTTTTGTAGTTGTCATTGATGATTGTCAAAAAGTTTTACTACTTCTCCTGCGCGTTTTATCACGAGCGGCGAAGTGATTACGTGTTTTTGAGTTTTGTGTTGTATAAATATTGCTGTGTTTCTGTACTCCAATTTTTCTACCACTTACGACTACCTTGGCTGTTGAAACTGAACCTGAACCTGTATTATTCGCTGACCCGGCTCGCCCAACCGAACATCTCGAAGTTTTTTGTCTACTAACCATGATTCGGTGCATTAATTGTGGAGTAAATGTCTTTCGAATGCGACAATACTCGTTAGAAACTGAGATTGAAGAGATTCTGATGAATAATAAATTGTTAAAAACTATCCATGTTTTTTATTTCCATACCTACATTCTAAAATAATGTAAGTATGTTATAATTATGTATATTTACTATGAAAACATATATTATGCGAGGATAATATGTGCCAAAAATCATTATTTAATTAATAATTTAATAGTTTATTTGTTGTTATCGTTAAAATTAGAAATATTAAGTGGACAATTTTAAAGAACTATAACTTTTTTTGGTGTACTTCTTATAGAAAACTAAATATACTATCAAATTCTATAATTATTTTCCTTTTCAATGATATATAGTCCATCTTTGTCGGTTCTGGCCGAGTCTTGAAGGACAACTTGGCATTCTCCTTTTAAAATTGAATTCAAAGGTTTCAGCTTTTTTAATCTGTTTCATAACACCATTAAATAGTAGTCGCCATGTTTTTACGTCGTACGGCTATGTAAACTTTGGAGTGTTAACTGTCAACTATCAGCGTACCTTTAATCTATAAATTTGTTTACATATTGAACTGACGTCATGACCACAGAGAAATATGGCGTCCACTGCGTCCAGCGTTTTCGTCAAATTACGCGCGAAATTTGAAAATGTAAAATTTAAATGCATTTTTATGGCACTTAACGATTGAATAAAAAAATTGTGAATTTTTTAGTGGTTCATTAGCACTATAGAATCTAATTGAGACACTTTTCAAAAATGGGTGTAATACCCTATTAATATAATTTATATATGGGACCACCTCTAAAGTATGACCTAGCAAACATAAAAAGAATCACCAATACCAATTAATTTATTGGTGGAGTAATCGCGTAACAAGAACAAAAAGAAACAACATACAGTCGAATTGACAACCTCCTCCTTTTTTAAGTCGGTTAAAAATAACTTTTAAAACTTATCTACTCACCAATAGATTAGGAAGTGGTTGACAAAACAATCAAACTATAACAAAGATCACCTTCTGTACTAATTGTTAGTTTTTTTTTATTAAAGGTAAGTATTAAATCTTTTTAAAGTTCCGTACCCGAACGGAACCCTAAGCCTCCGCTGTCCGTCCGTCCGCCTGTCTCTCAGCGGGCAATATCTCATGAACCGTAATAGGTATAGACAGTTGAAATTTTCAGATTGTGTATTGTCGCTGTAATATCAAATAGGTAATAAAAAATATATTATTTATTTATACAAGAATTGTGTTTATTTCGGTGTTTTTTGCTAATTATTTTACGGTGGTGTTACGGAACCCTTCGTGTGCGAGTCCGACTCGCACTAGGCCGGTCTTTTTTAATACTTCGAACCGATATATTCCCGAATTTGTTTACCAGAACATACCACCTGCCTGACCTACCTTTACTTTACAAAAAAAAAAACGGAGAAATTGGTACACATTTTTTTTTTAATGCATCTGTTTTAGAAACTTCCGCCTTTTTAATACGTATTAAAATAATTATAGAGCATCGATTTCAAGGTATGGTTATATTTTACAGAATTATTTTGATCTAAATACTTCGCAGTCATGCTTGCAACGCCATCTAGCAACAACACAATGAACTACTCTGTAAGCGCCATCTAGGACATTGAAAGGAAACACTTCAAAATAATTTCTACAGAGAATACACACACACGTGATCCTTTGTGCAAAGGCGATTACAATTTTGCTATTGCAATTTGCATGATTACGAGTTTTTTTTTTTTTACTATACGAATCTTACAATGGTTTATTCGGATTAATATTATGATTATCGGACGAATGGGAATAATTAAGTCATTTTATTTATAAGTCCCATTGGTCCCACTAAATAATTTCAGCCCAGTTGTTCTATTACATTTTTATTAAATTAAAGACTATGTTGAAGACAATAAAGTTTGGTAATAATTCTTTCTGCACATGTGGCTTCCCTGGTACCTCAATACTGGCAAATTATGTAAGAGTTTATTAACTGCTCCTAAATTACCATGATTTTTTTTTACATTCTTACTTGACATAATTTATCATCCTTGATTTGACATTATATAACTATAATTTAATTTCCTTATTAGTGTCTTTTGTAGACATGATAATTATTCAGATTTGCTACAGTTGTAATAGCAGTCATGTCATTTTGTTTAAAAAAGGTTTTTTTTTTCTTTGTCAAATTGCTAAACTAATACTAATATTAAAATTTTATAATTGTCAATTTGAGCTTTGTGTGATATTGCTGGTAGCCAGTTTTATTTTATTGTATTTGTTGTTAATGCAAGTATTGTATTTTTAAAGACAGTAAAATGAGTGCCCTGTCCACAATGTTGTCTTGTCCTCACTACCCTGGGTCTTCACGTGCTATTAGCTCGCATGGGCTCAAGATCCATATAGGCCGTATGCATAGAAGAAATGCGCGTCAGCCGGTTGGCACTCCTCAGGCGTCGTACACTGTCACCGATTCCCGGCTAGTGAGGTAGGTGCCGCTGGTTTCGCGACCCTGCCCTTTGGAGATGCTCTCTGCCTTGAAAGTGAGTACGCCAGTTCTTACCACGACTCGAATCGGATGAGTAGTGGAAAAAGACGCGAGTCTATTGAATTAAATTACAGCTGTTTCGCTGCTACGGTTTCGCGGCGGAGGTGTGCTACTGGGGTTAGGCAGGTACCTAAAAGCCTACCGCGAAACCAGGCGGCAGGCAAGCTGTGCGACATTATTGATAAATGCGTTAGCTGTAACGCTGTAGAGGACTGGGGCGCGCTTCTCAATTTTGCGTTCGGTGGGTTGAGAGTTACTTCGAAGGACGCACCTGGAAACATGACTGCATGGGTGAAGGCAAACGTCGAGTCGGTCGGTGCTGAACAATTTGAGGATGAGTCGGGTTGTGTGGCAGGTTTTGGGGAAGAGTCTAAGGTGTTCGAGGGAGACCTCCAGGCGGTTCGGTTGCTGGTTTCAGACGACTCATTCGCGCAACACGACCCTGGCACGCTAAGCGCCCTTAAGGTCAAGCACCCAAGCCCATCGCGTCCGCTTAATTTTCCATCAGCGCCGGATTCGTCATTTCCAGTGGTAGCTGCATCAGTAGAGGACGTCGCGTTGGCTTTGAGCTCTTTTAATAGTGGCTCTGCGGCAGGCTTGGATGGAATTCGTCCGGGGCATTTGAAAGAGCTAACATCTGGTTCTGCAGGTGAAAACGGACGGCGTTTGATGGAGTGTGTGACAAAGCTCGCGAACTTTCTAATGAGTGGTCAGCTCAATCCGGTAGTTTGTCCTTATTTGTATGGTGCTTCTCTTTACGCACTCAGGAAAAAAGACGGATGCCTGAGACCAATAGCCATCGGCAGTGTGTTCAGAAGGTTGACAGCTAAGCTGGCGTGCCCGTCCGTTAGGGTAGCTATGTCTGAATACTTGCAGCCGCATCAACTAGGGTTTGGGACGCGTCGGGGGTGCGAGGCCACTATCCATGCGACGCGTGCGTTCGTCATGGCCCCGAGAACTCGGACTGCGTGGTGCTGAAACTCGATATACGCAATGCTTTTAACACCTTAGAAAGAGACGTTCTTTTGAGTGAGGTCAAGGATAAAATTCCTTCTCTTATACTCCTTTCTCTATCAGGTATATTATTCTCCTTCTAATCTATTCTTTAGTGATAGTCTCATTTCATCTCAAGTGGGAGCGCAGCTTCAGGGGATCCATTGGGGCCACTTGTTTTCAGTTTAGCAATCCACGTCATCTCTGGGTTAAAATCGTCTCTGAACCTGTGGTACCTTGATGATGGCATTATTAGTGGATCACCGGAAGAAGTTTGTTAGGACCTGGAGGTTCTTGTTCCTCAACTTAAGGAGCTGGTCCTGGAGGTGAATTCCTCCAAATGCGTATTTTTTCCCTGTGGCGTTGGTGCTCGTACACACTTCTCACGCTTTGGATCTCATTTACCTGGTCTCAAGGAACTTTCGACTCTCTCTTTCTTCCTTTTGGGACTTCCCATTTTTCTTGACGGAGTACCAGAAGCCATTTCCTCCCGTAAACAGCTTCTCCTCAATGCTTGGGAACGTCTCAAGGATATCTCCGCGCACGTTGCGATTTTGTCGTTGCGCATGTGTTTTGCCTTACCCAAGATTACATATCTCTCATACCATACATACATTACATACCGCTCCCACCTGGCTTTGCCCTGAGGATTTTGACTGTGTTTTAAAATCTTCGGTTGAATCGATCTTGAATGTGTCTTTTAATGATGCGCAGTGGAGGCAGGCAGCTCTTCCTATCCAGCTCGGGGTTCTTGGGGTGCGGTGTGTGCATGATTTGGGCCTGCCGTCTTTTCCGGTGTTGACACATGGGGTGACTGAGCTCGTGTCTGTTATTCTACATTCCAATGGTGATGGGGCAAACACACCATTTATGTTGGATGCCGGGTCAGCTTGTTGTGTCCTCAACATGCGTGCAGCAAGCCCCGACGCAACGCATGTTCAACGCGCTTGGGATGACGTCACGTCTAAGCTGATCCAGGAGCAGATGTTAGTGGGTTCCTCGGGGGCTGACCTAGCCAGACTCGGGGCTGTGCCGCAGCCAGAATCGGGGGCATGGTTGCACGCGCTTCCTTCGCCTCACCCATTGCTTGATGACGACTCTGCGTGTGGCGGTGGCCCTCCGCCTGGGCTGCAAGGTGTGTGAACCCCACAGATGCACCTGCGGTTCTATGGTGGAGGCCGATGGCCATCACGCTTCGAGTTGTCATCGTTGCTCGGGGAGGTTCCCGCGTCCCCGTCATCAATGATATTGCGAGGAGAGCATTCGTGTCGGCAGATGTCCCCTGCGTACTGGAGCCTCCGGGTCTGTGCAGGACTGACGGCAAGCGGCCGGATGGGCTGACTCTGGTGCCTTGGAGGAATGGCAAGTGCCTAATATGGGACGCAACTTGCGTCAGCACTGTTGCCGCCAGCCACCACGGTCGCACGGTCCTCTAACCGTCGGCAGCAGCTGAAGACGCTACTAGTTTAATAATATGAGTGGTTAATGCTATCACTGTGGCTTCGGTAGATAATTTTTGCCTAAAACCATATTGAGCTTGTAAAATAATGTTACATTTATTAGTGTAGCTGGTTAGCCTTATGTTTATTAGCTTTTCAATTATTTTAGATATTGCAGGCTAGATAGAGATAGGTCTGTAGTTATAAACGTCGTCTTGTGCCATAATTACTGCCTTGTGCACAGGAGTAATTATGGCTTGTTTCAGAATTAATCCGCTGGATTATGATTTATGGTCGGTTTTAGAGAGTATGGCTTGCTCTAAACGCCATGACAATTTGGAGTCCCTAAATACGATTGACAGTGAAGAATTTTCCCATGGAAAGAGTGCGTGCTTCTATTGATTACTGACCTCAACGTTTAATGGACTGTATTGCAGCCAATGGAGACCACTTCGAATAAGCTTTTTATATTTGAAACTGTTTTATATTTATGTATTAAACTAACACACTGTAAATATATAAATATAATTTGCAATTAAAAAAAAAATCTTTGTGATAATATTTATGGCAAGACTAGGTATACTACTACGTCTTTGCACTGGTTTAAATGGTTACTCGTGGTAAAAGTACAATAGTTTTTAATTTGAGGGCTAGGTGTTTTTATGTCTAGCCTACATTCATTTAAGATCAATAGCTCTACATTAAACTTAAATTGTGTTAAAGTGGCTATGTTTATACTGGTGTAAATCATCTAAATTAGTATATATACTTCTAATATTTTGTGATATTATTGTAAAATCCGATTTTTGTACAGGAAAGTGTTTTGAAAAATCATCAATTTGAAATTCCTTGGATTGCGCTATAACTATGTCATCTATTTCTTGCATTATTGTAAGTGTACTATCCATGATACAAGTAAATTAACAGTTTGAGTTTAAGTTCCATATTGTTTCCATAAACATATTTTGCTTGATCCTCAATAGATTCTAGATTCCTTTTGATAGAGAAAAGTACATAATTATTACAGTTGATGAGAATTTTAACGTTGTATACTATATTTTTATTAAAAACATAGCTTAGAGAAGACGATATGAGTGTGTTGTATGAGTTATGTATGCATATGTATTCGCGAGTTTTTAGTGTAACAACATTTACAGCAGCGTAACTGCTCATTGACAGCGTTTACTATGTAGAGGTAAATGAGTGTGTAGTTTATGTAAACTTACAAGTATGCATTTTATTTATGTGAAAGAGTATGTAAGGTTATGTGTGAATGTGTAATTGTTATATAAAAAGTATTGGATGTGTTTAAGTGTGTATAATTCGAGTATATGTAAATTGAGAAAAATTGTAGTACAACATTTTTTTTAAAATACATGCAAAATAAACTAATCAGAAAAAGAATAAATATGGAGTATAGACAACTTATCAGTAGTCACGTTTCTTGCATTAAGCCTTGTATTTGGGACTCCCTACTAATTATGTAGGTAGGTACTTTATCTTTATATCTTTTGTAGCACACCTCAATCACTTTAAAGCTGAACCATGAGTTGTGTGAAGTGCTGCTTGCGTAAATATTAAACACCTACCTAATTATACTGTGCCTTAATCTCAATCGTACAATAACACCTATACTTACTTATCTGAAGTATGATCATGACTTGTGCCAAATATAAACTAAACACAATACATGAAAAAACAATACACTCACTTGTAAGCTGCAATACGAATAAACTAGTAATTCCTGCTGGAACAGTTGTTTATCATGTAAAACAAGGACCTGAGTATCGTACAAGACATGGGTATTATGATAGTGTATGATTTGGCATAACAAAAGTTTTTGACAGTTTATTATACTGAAAATTTCTTACCTGAATCTCTCGAGGGCTCCATCATCTGGTTTAATGTACCTATCTATCGTTTACGATAAACCACTTTCATAGGATAGTTCAGTGGCTAACGATGAACCTGTCAGTAACAAGGTCGTTGAACTAAATATACCTATATGAAGATGAAATATACACCCCCTTGCTGTACACAAATGTCTTTGAAGATATTATGAGACACACTAGTAATAAAACTTTACTATAATCAAAAAAGGCGATAAAAGTGGCTAATATTTAAAAGAATTCACCATTATCCCAATTTCAATTAATTCTCAGTGACATAAAACAACGCGTCACGTCACAATCGAATTTCGTTCAGAAATTTTAATGATACTGATGATAGTGAAAGCATATAAACTTCCGAACGAATTTCAGATTTTGTTCTGCAAAGTTTACACACTTTACATACAAAAAGAAAACTACAGCAGTTCAATAAATATCTATCTCTATTAAAATAAATAAAGTAACCAAAAAAAGATCTATTAGGTAATTTTTAAATAAATAAATTATAGAAGAAATCTTTCAAAAGATTTTGCTGTTTGCTTTAGTAACTTTTTTCACGACTAGAAAGTTGATATTTAAAAAAAACTAGCTTCTTTGTTTCAATTTATTACTGCAATTTACTATATTTTTTTTGCAATACGAATCTATGAACATGTAACGGAACGCGCCTTTTTTATTTTTCAATGTCAAGTTAATGTCATATAATAGGGTCAGTTCTCATTGTCACTACGATAATTTACCTGTAATTTGCGTTCTATTGGTTTATAAAGTATAATGCGTACCTATAAACCAATCAAATTATCGAAATGCTGATTGACCTTGTACCTGTGTAAGTTTGAAATAAGAAAATTGTCCTATTTCCTATAAATACTTCGTTTACGAAATTACAAGTTTACTTTGTTGTTTCCCGGCGTCAATGTTTAGTGTAATTTTTGCATTATAATATTTTTTTTATCAGTTCGACAATATCGATAAGTGCTTCTTAAATACGCAATCTTCGTTTTTTATAGCCGACAGAAAGTACTAAAGTTTTAGCAGGTGAAATAACCTACGTGAACATGGAAAACAAAAATGATTTTCAATATCCCCACACTTTCATATTGTGTGGAGCGTCTGGAGATCTTGCAAGAAAAAAGATTTATCCAACTATATGGTATTTATACAGGGACAATATTTTACCTCCTGATACCAAGTTTGTTGGTTATGCTCGTACGAAACAAACAATGTCAGAAGTTAAAGAGAAATGCAAAAAATATTTAAAAGTGCGTCCGGGAGATGAAGAGAAATTGGAGGAATTCTGGAAAGCGAACGAGTATTTTGCTGGCTCCTATGACAAAAGAATTGACTATGAAATGCTCAACCAGCTGATTAGCAAGTCTGAAAAGGGCCCAATTGCTAACAGAATATTTTACCTAGCAGTACCACCAACTGTGTTTGAAGATGTTACAGTTAATATACGAAATGCATGCGTATCCATTAAAGGCTTCACAAGAGTTATCATTGAAAAACCCTTTGGTAGAGATGATGAAAGTTCAGACAAGTTGAGCTGTCACCTGGCTGCCCTGTTCAAAGAAGAGCAGATTTACAGAATTGACCACTACCTTGGTAAAGAGATGGTTCAAAACCTCATGACTATCAGATTTGCTAATCAAATATTCGGGCCTTCTTGGAATAGAGAAAATATTGCATCTGTACTAATCTCTTTTAAGGAACCATTTGGTACCGAAGGTCGAGGGGGTTATTTTGACGATTTTGGTATGATTCGCGATGTAATGCAGAATCACCTTCTTCAAATATTGTCACTTGTTGCTATGGAGAAACCTGTTACTTTGAATCCAAATGATATAAGAGATGAAAAAGTAAAAGTTCTGCGCCACATTAAACCTATTGAACTGGATGATATTCTGGTTGGACAGTATGTAGGTAATCCTGAGGGCAAAGGTGACGAAAAAGTGGGATATCTAGAGGATCCAACCGTACCAAAGAATTCTGTAACACCAACATATGCACTTGCTGCACTTCGAATTAATAATGCAAGATGGCAAGGTGTGCCTTTTGTTCTTCGCTGTGGAAAAGCTTTAAATGAGAGAAAAGCAGAAGTGAGAATTCAATACAAAGATGTACCTGGTGACATCTTCAATGGACATGCAAAGAGAAATGAACTGGTGATACGTGTTCAACCTGGTGAGGCTTTATATGTGAAATTAATGAGCAAATCACCTGGAATGAAATTCGACCTGGTGGAAACTGAATTGGATTTAACATATAGTATGCGCTACAGGGAAGCAGATGTCCCTGATGCATATGAGAGACTCATTTTGGATGTGTTTACTGGTACACAAATGCATTTTGTACGTAGTGATGAATTAAAGGAGGCTTGGCGTATTTTCACGCCTGTTCTGAAAGAACTGGAAGCGAAACATATTAAGCCTGTTCCATATGTGTATGGATCACGAGGCCCTCCAGAAGCAGATAGTAAACTTGTTTCCTGGGACTTTAAGTACACTGGCTCATATAAATGGCAGAAGCCGACCTTATCTTAAGTTTAATTAGAGCCTTGTATTTAGAGCTGATGGTGGTGGTTTGCTTTTTTGGTTTTTGATAATTATTATTTAGTATAATAACATTGCAACAATTAGTTCAAATTATACTGTTTATTAAGTTACATTCCGATTTAATCACAATTTGTTACTAGTTGTGATTTAATCACAACTAGTTACTAATTGTGTTTTAATCACAATTTGTAACTAATTGTGATTAAATCACAATTAGTAATTGTTGTTTCTTCATATTTTGCATTCCTTTACTGTACCTCTTACAGATTTATATTGTTATCTTTGGAAAGTATTTTTTAAGCCATCGTTATTTAAATTTTTATGATACTATTTTTTGCATGATAATATAATAAATTAAGGGGACCATTTTAACTATAAGACAGTGGTTGTGTGAGTGCCTTATCCAATTTGGCAAACTGCCCGATATTGAATTGTGACAAATAAATGTAAGCTATGATAATCACGTGAAGATCATGTATGTGTTACCTCTGCTGATTAAATTATTTTAAGATAGTCAGGGGTCAGGCTATTACTCATGTTAAAAATGGTGATAAAAAGAAAATTAAGTTGATATACTATTTACAATGCAATTAAAAGATACATATATAAATTATGATAGTATCCACTATGATAATGTATTTATGTATATTATAATAATTCCTCAGGGACTGAAAACCTTTACAAATTACGGTTGAAGAATTTCGGTTACTTCTACGACTAAGGTTACAAACACACAGGTGATGCGCGCCTTTTGACTAATGCCGACGGCACGTGTAAGATAGAGGTAATTTTAATTTCGGTAACCGGTATTTAATACTCGTTGTGTTTAATTTAAGATTTTTAATTTAAGAGCCTTTAAGAATACCTCTTAAAAATATAAATGTAACTGAAAAAATACCTGATTGATCATACCAGTTTCGGTCCCTGCAGTAGATATTAGTAACAGACAAATATTTTTTACAAGTACCTTAAATATTAAATTTGTCCATAATAATGTTTAACTTTAGTAAGGATAATATGTCCATACTTCCTAAATATAATAAGGTAGCTACAATATTATTATTTTGTGATTTTTATACAAGTCTAAATACACATTACCAATAAGTTAAAAAGTTGGTTATTATAGTATATTTAACAAAGTTTTTTATAAGGTTTATCATGGGATTTCACATGTTCTTAGTTTCATTAGTATGTTTTACTTTTAAATATTTGTATTTAATTAAATTTTGTGCATTTGTATGACTTCAAGATGATATTCTGTTAGGAATTAAAGCATTTATGACAACATTTATTTTCAATTTTTTAAAACTATATTTTATAATATCTAGGTGGTTGTTTTGCCAAGACTATCGCAATTCTAAGAGCTTGTTATCAAACTTTATCAAATGCTTATTTGGATTTCAATAACTTTATCACTGTATGTAATGATTTTTTAAGTATCTATCCACTCATCATAAATGTTTATGCAACAATACCTATTGCTAATATTATATGACAAATGTAATATTATTATGATATTATTGATCTATTTCTATTGGTTTTATTCAAAATTATTTATTGAAAAGGACTTTGTGCCAATGTAATGCATAATAAAACAAGACCTTTTGTAAAGGTGATCACCTATTGAATTGACTTGTATTATGAATCTGTATAACTATACTTGGGAGGCTTATTTACAGCAATATAAATGTTCTTTCATTCATAATTTTATGTAAAAGGCGCTGAAATAAACAATGTGGTGCTGCAATATCTTATGTTTTTCCTTTGGTTACCTACCTACTGGATAAATACTAGATACTACTTCTACCTACCTAGATACTGGAGGAGCTCGTGGCTAAGTAATAACTGCCGGCACGGGTCGATCCGTCAGGTTAAGCTACGCTTGCCGGGGTTGGTCTGTGGATGGGTGACCATCTTTACGTACCGAGACTCCTCCGTGCCTCGGAAAGCACGTTAAGCTGTTGATCCCGGCTGTCATTCGTGGATCTTTGACAGTCGTTACGGGTCGTCAGAAGCCCGAAAGTCTGACAACCAGTCTTACCAAGGGGTATCGTATCACCCAATTACTGGGCTGTGGAGGTCAGATAGGCAGTCGCTCCATATAAAATACTGGTATTCAGCTGCATCCGGTTAGACTGGAAGCTGACCCCAACGTAGTTGGGAAAAGGCTAGGCAGATGATGACCTACCTACTGGATAAAATCAGTAAATATTGCTGATCGTCGTGATTCTAATTGTCATACCTACCTACTTAAGATTAATATGTTTATCTCAAAATTACTGATAGTACTTAATGTACCTACTGGATAAATTGCTGATCGTCCTGATCGTAATTGTCATATCTACCTATTGCCTACCTACATACATAGGATCATTATGTAAGTATATCTCAAAATTACTGATAGTACCGTACTTAATGTAGTGTGCGTTACCCAGGCAAAATGTTTTGCTTTAGAGAGATGAGACTTAAACAAATAATTAGTGTATCATGAGGAGCAATTTGTTTACTAATAGCAAAATTTGTTTGAATTGTAGTTTTTAAGTTATTTGAGAAAAACAAATTTTGCTGGAGTAACGTTTGAAACGTTACCCAGGCAAAATAGTCTTTCAAAAATTAGTTTCAGCACGGAACCAAATACATGAATAGATAGCTTTTGTTGCGTAGTAAATGTTTATAAATAGCAAAATTTGTGTGTGGTATAGTTCTTTAGTTATTTAAGATTTTGCTGCGGTAACGTTTTGGGATTTCCCAGATCTCGAAAACGGCTCAACGCAGAAGTTTGAAAAAAATACCAATAAAAGACCTTAATTTGTTTAAATTTGTTTAATCATTAGTTTTTGATTTGGTTGACGTAAACCAATGTAATTAAATGGTTTCAAAAATCAGAAGAAGCGGGTTTACATGTAAACCAATACACTTATAACCAAATAAACAGCTGTAAAAAATACCCGTGGTTCGACGCTTGTTTACAGCAGACATTTTAGATTTCATACTTTACACGTTAAGAAGATAAAAACAAATTTGATTTATTTTAGACTGGTCGTACTTTAGCGATCGAATACGCAGTTCCCATAACATTAAGAAACATGGCATACTTTAAACAAATTAAAATGATTCATGAAAATTCTTTCCTGTTAATTTCAGCCTTGAATTACGGCTCTAATGAAAGTTATCTCAAAAACAAGAATATGTCAGCAATTCTCTAATAAGCCGACCAAATTGAAAAGGTCACGTAAAAGCGACTGCACCGTACGTACGGGTAATCTTCGCAAATTAGCAGCTTGGTAACCGATGTTTTGTACAGTTAAGCAGAAAAACGTTATTCGTGAAGCCGATTTTTTAATATTTTTTAAGTGCAGTACCATATTACACAATTTTTACTAGTTAATAAAAGTGTAATATCATAGTGTATAATTTATAGTGTGATTTAAAACAATACAAACATATATACATGTAGCTATATTTTTAGTACTTAATTTGTTGTTTCTGTTAAACCAAATGTTTTATTTTGATACCACAACGCAAAGCCACGCTAAAAACGTTTTAACGTTCTTGATGCTAGTCAGAGCAGCGCGCATCGCTGTGTGCAATGCAACGCAACAGCTATATGCCTTGTCTTACTTACTCTTTAGCTGTGAGTAGTTGAGTACGCTCTATCTATGGGTACGCTAGCTCCGAGTAGGGTTGCCAACCGTACGAGGTTCCTCGTACAAATACGAGATTTGTGGTCTTCCGTACGAGGTACGAGGACACTATCAACCTCGTACAATTATGTACGAGATATTGATAATATGGCCATACGAATATTTTGCATCACCATTATTAACAGTAAAGAGTAGTGCCATCTATCAGAACTTGTTGAAACTTCTTACACCAAAAATTTCATTGCCGCATTTACGCGATGATTGTCCATGGTAGCTATCCCGTCAACCGGGGAAATCCCCGACTAATAAAACATTTCGTTCTTCGCATTAGTCGTCTCTGTCACACATAGCGCAAATTTCTACTTTCTCTGTTCCATTCGTTGCATTTTCAGGTCATTAATTAATGTGTCGAATTCAGAATATATAATGAAGGTAGTTTACAATGGACGAAACAACGAAAAGACTAGTATTTAACAATAAAATTCTTCTTTTTTACAAAAACTTCATTTAGCTACACGTACTAACGTAGTACAACTAAACACGCGTGTTTAGTTGTACTACGTAACTTCCAGTCGTTTGCTGCAGTGGAGCCTCACAAAATACTGAAACCATCACAGACAAGATGGCTTTCCTTAATATCAGTGGTTGAAAAGATATTAGAGCAATGGGAGGCCCTACTTAGTAGAAAGATCATTGAGTAAAAAGTTCTAAATCCAGTAGTTATGTGTATGATCCAGTATATATGCCCTAATATTGGTTTTAGCACGTTTTAAATGCATAATAAATGTACGAGGTTTGAAAGTCAAAATACGAGATTTTTAGCTGCATATGTACGAGGGAATTTGTTTTACGGTTGGCAACCCTGGCTCCGACCGAACCAATGAAACAATCAGTCGTGAACCAAGTGTTTTGGAGAGAAGTGCTTGTGGTTTATGTGTGTGTGTACGACGACGTCTTTGAACGATGTGAGTATTAAATGTTTTTATTTTACAGTACAGTTGTGTTTCAGTATAAAATAGTCATTCAGCGTATATTAATGTACGCTTTTTGGTGTGAATCAGAATAAAGAAAACTCGTCAAATGTGACCCAAAACACAATTAGCCCCGGCACAAAAAAAAACTTTGCCATTTTCTTCATTACAATTAGGAAAATATAGTATATAGTTTTTTTATCATTTCAATGGCTATCATGGAAATATTGAACCAGAATATCGCGCAAAATATGAAATATTATTGTTTTACGACACTCATCTCTTTATTGCTTAAAACTGTGTGTGTGATTATTGGCTAAAATAACAACGTGGCGGTCTCAGTGGTAGGCTTTAACTTTTAATTATTCTATACCTACGCCATGCTAGGCAATCGCGTTGTGATATTGCTCTTAGACTTAACGTAAACAAAACAAAAAGGATACAGTTTTTATACGTTTAAGCTATACTGTCATAAAGTTTCAAGCGCTTTAACGAATCTAGTATTATTCTCAATTATATTGAAGTGTGTTTGACAAGTCCGGTGAGTATTCGGTAATGATAGTTTATGAAACTTGTATAATGAGGGGTATTATACACGAGTGTTACAATACCTAGTTAGATATGTGCTGTTTCATACACGGTACTTTATATACACATTAATTGCAATCAGATCACACGAAATTCAGTATACGTACAACAAAGCGTAGGAATGGCGCCACGCCTAACAAAACCCAGCTCATCACTGCGCAAGCGCTTAAGCGGTTTATCTTTAGCCATCTTGGATTTTTTACGGCATTTATCGCATATTGGTAATTGGCGATCCCAACCTTAAAAACGACACCCTTTTTAATCTGCTAAAATGTCCTTTCGCGCAATATCTTGAGAAGACTGAAGGTACTGTACACCTACAGTCTTTTTACTGAAGTGTGCATTCGCAAATGTCTTTATGCGCAAGTATCCATTCGTGCGAATGTCTTTCTGCGCAAATGGCGAGACATGTGTACTAGATTTTTAAAATGATAGGTAATGAAAATATTAATGTAAATGTGATGTGTGCCTTGCTTTTTTTTCAGGTAGTTGCACTTCATGGCTTCGGGAGCAGAATGTGCAAGCCTCAACTCACACCGTTGTTCATGTCAGTTCATTTTATATTCGGAAAATCACACATACCAGTGAAGTACCAGCAGGTACAATAAAATGGCAGGCCGAAAAGTAAAAGTGCCCCTTGACGACCTAAGAGTTGTGTTCTCCAAATATAAAGATATATTTAATGTTTCTATTCCCCCAATCTCAAATGAAGTTTATGACCACATACAACAAGAACTGCGTATTCAGTTTAATCACGAAGTCAGCAAAGCAGCCCTGCAAATATCTGCGAAGAGAAATAAAGTTTTATTTTTTAATTCTCGCGGAGATTGTGAAGATAATCGAACACAATTGCATGCAGTTGTAGAAGCTCCTTCTGATTTAACAGTTTCTTTTGAAATGAGTAAATATGACTACTATAAAATTGCGCCTATTGAATCCCACCATCTCGCACAAAATAAGTGGACCAACGAAATGCAAGATCATATATTTTTTAAAACCGATTTAGAATGCACATTCTCGTTTAAAAACAATTACGTGCCTACTGATCTCAAAAATAACGACATCACATGTACAGGAAGTTGTACGCAATGCAAAGCTAGTCTGTTCTTGACAATATCCCCCGAAACAGCTGATAATTCTTATAAAGTAACGCTTATTCTTACAAATTTGAAAAAAGGCTTTCGGCATGACCCTCGAATTAAAAATAAATTAACTTCACACCGGGTTAATCTGCACAAAGAAAAACTTAAAAACATTAAGGCTTTAAGGGTACGAAATTCAACGGCCGATGAAGTTATGAGCATGGATAATCCAAAAGAACCGCCAACTTTGCCTAAATTATTAAATTTGAGGAAATACCGGCATGAAGCTAGAAGCGCTCTTCAGTTTGATAAAAATATTATTTTATCACTGTATGCCATGACCTGTAGCCCACCGTATGACAGTTTCATAAAAAAAATGTCTCTTGTTCCATTTATATTGTATTTTTGGACTACTGAGCAAAGTATATATTACGATGACATCTTGGAAGACAAATATAAAATCCTGTCTATTGATGCCACTGGATCTTTATTTAAACCAATAAAGCCACCCGAAGCAAACGATTTTTTAAAATATAAAAATCCCAAACATGTTTTCTTATATGCCATCGTAGCATATACCTTGGGTGCTAGTGTTCCAATTTGTTATATGTGCTCTGACTCACACACAACAGAAACAATAGCCACATGGCTAAGCACATGGTTAAACAGAAGAGTCCTTCCAAATGAAATAATTTGTGATGATTCTTCTGCTTTAATAGCGGCCATAACGAAAACTTTTTTGAAAACGGACTTGAATAACTATTTAAGACAATGTTTTGCAATAGTTGAGGAAAAAAAAGGCAAGATACCTGCTTGTTACATCAGACTTGATAAGTCTCATTTTTAAAAAAAACTGTATGCACAAAGTTGTTTTGACAAGACTTCTGAAACATGCAAATATTTTTATATCAATTGCATCAAATTGATACTACAATCACGAAGCTATGACGAAGTAAAACTAATTATTAAAGATGTAATCACACTTTCTCTTCATGAATATATAAGTACCGATCTTGATTATACGGCATCGAAATGTGAACAAGCATTGAAACGATTGAGCGACCAAATAAAAACATATCTAAGACACACAGACGAAATTGAAAAGAATGAAAGAGAGGACAGTTCCGAAGAAATATATTTTGTAACAGAAGATGAAGAGAGTGAGCAACACGGTGGCCCTATGCCTTTGATAAAATATTATGATGACATTATGAATACAGAACTATTATATTTACAGTTAATTGAATCTACACCAATGAAAAATGCTTTTTTTTTGCCGGAAATTAACAACACTCTTAAAAGACTTTTGAAAAAATTACCTTTGTGGGGCAATATTATGACTGATTATTTTCCTGGAGCCAAAGACTATGCCAGCAGCTCAAATGTAGAAAATCATTTTAAGGACATCAAAACTATATATTTTGAGACCAAAGTTGAACGCGTCCGGTTAGACGAATTTCTTATACAACATTATAGTTTTATTAACGGAACCATAAAATTAAGCTCTAGTCAAATTTTACACGAGAATACTAAGAACAAAGAAGAACAGGCCTTAAAACTAAGAAACAAAAAGGAAAAACGCAAAACAAATTATGAGTATTTCTCACGAAAAATAGTAAAAATTAGAGACAAACACGAACAAAAACGAGATTCATTCTCAGCAGAGTTAATTATATCTGATTCTGCACCGAAGTCAGTTGAAAAAGAAGAAGAAGAAGAAAACCTAACTGATACGTCAGATTTTGATATTCAATCAATTTTTCAAAATAAACCTATAGAAGTTGAAAACTGGCGGGGACTTACCATACCCACTCCTAAATCAAAAAAAGCTACCTCCATATACATATTACAGAATGGTAACGTCGCATATTCTTATGTACACCAAAACAGGGTACTTATAACAAACACTTGTGCTTTTGATTCCCTCGCGCAAGCATTCGGTGTAGCTTATCAAGACAGGCCTGCTTTCAGAGAAAAGTTAAATAGTGCTAGCGATGGTTTAACAACATTCATAAAAGTATTATCTAATACGAGAAAAACTTGCAAAAGATTATATGAACTTCGTGACAAACTATTGATTGACCTTTTTGATAAAACAAAGTCACAGCAAAATATTATCAGTTGTGAATGTAATATAACAATGATTTTAGAACAGGTATTCATGAGCAACATATACTTTTCTGCCACCAGACAGAGGTGTTGCTCAAATGACACATGCTCAAATGCATTACAACCAAAGAAAATTGATTGTAAATATATATCTTTAAATATAAATATTATAACACAAAAGGGTATTGACTTCTTGGAAGAATCTGCCACATCGTGTATTAATAATGATAATGTTTCACTGTGTCCTGTATGCGAGACAGGAAATGTATATTTTACATATGAATTAAAACCATTACTTTTCTTCGAACTACATGACATGTCTGTTAACCTGAATGATATACCCATTAATATAGAGTTAAATGGCCAACAGTATATGATTTTGGCAGTAATTGATTTTGACCCACCATCAAGTTCCACATTGATTGGACATTACAGAGCATACTGTTACAGAACGAAAACTCAACAATATGAATGTTACGATGATCTGTACTGTAAACTACAGAAATGCAAAAACTCCATAATGCCACATTTGATTATATATTCATTAGTGTAGGTAATTAAAACGTTAGAGACTGGAAGCATAAAACACATAATTTTATACGGTCCCAATGACCACACAAATTTTATTGAATTAGGTACGAATCTGTGATTATGAGTGATATTAGTAGTTATTAATGATAAAAACTGTACTGTTTCCTATATTTTTAAATAGGTACATAAGTGTAAAAGTTGTTTATTTTTTATATAATTGTTGGAAGATTTTTATTATATTGTTGTTTTCTCATTTAAAAGTTTTGTGATTATATACATTTTTTATAGAATATGCTCGAAACCGTCCCTCATAAGGGCAAGAAATATAGGCAAGCCGATAATACATATTTTGTAAAAAAAAACATTAAATGTGCTTTGCACATTACACACACAACGCCGACTCAATTCCAACTCAAGTCACACTGTGGTATTGAAATATGAGCTTTATGTCGTGTTACTTAGAGTGGATATTTCAACATTAAGTTAAAAGAAGGTTACGACGGTTTGACAATGATTGGTTCACGGGTTATCCACCTGTGGCAGTCACATGTAATGTTAAAATTTTCACTCTAAGTAACACGTAACAAAACTCATATTAAAATGCCATACTGTGAGTCGAGGTGAAATGGAGTCCACCTATCAACCTACGTTATTAGTACCTCCTAAGGAAAATTGTACAAACTATTAATGTATCCAAATATTAAAATTAAGTAAGTAGGTTATAACTTATCTGTGATTTTTCTCTAAAAATGTTGATGCTAAGGCAAAGCAATACATATAATTTGTATGAGACTGATTTTTTAAATAAAAATAATGAATCTTAACCATTTTATTATTTTAACTAACCTGACCAGAAAAATTTTGTATTCAACTGTACTAACAAAACATCTATATTATCCTGTTCATTTCAGATGGTTGCGCTTATGTATGGTGCGGTCGCTTTTATGTGACCTTTTCAATTTGGTCGGCTCATTAGAGAATTGCTGACATAATCTTGTTTTTGAGATAACTTTCATTAGAGCCGTAATTCAAAGCTGCAATTAACAGGAAGGAATTTTCAGGAATCATTTTAATTTGTTTAAAGTATGCCATGTTTCTTAATGTTATGGGAACTGCGTATTTGATCGCTAAAGTACGACAAGTCTAAAATAAATCAAATTTGTTTTTATCTTCTTAATGTGTAAAGTATGAAATCTAATATTTCTGATGTAAACAAGCGTCGAACCACGGGTATTTTTTACAGCTGTTTATTTGGTTATAAGTGTGTTGGTTTACTTGCAAACCCGTTTCTTCTGATTTTTGAAACCATTTAATTACATTGGTTTACGTCAACCAAATCAAAAACTAATGATTAAACAAATTGAGGTCTTTTATTGGTATTTTTTTCAAACTTCTGCGTTGAGCCGTTTTCGAGATCTGGGAAATCCCAAAACGTTACCGCAGCAAAATCTTAAATAACTAAAGAACTATACCACACACAAATTTTGCTATTTATAAACATTTACTACGCAACAAAAGCTATCTATTCATGTATTTGGTTCCGTGCTGAAACTAATTTTTGAAAGACTATTTTGCCTGGGTAACGTTTCAAACGTTACTCCAGCAAAATTTGTTTTTCTCAAATAACTTAAAAACTACAATTCAAACAAATTTTGCTATTAGTAAACAAATTGCTCCTCATGATACACTAATTATTTGTTTAAGTCTCATCTCTCTAAAGCAAAACATTTTGCCTGGGTAACGCACACCTTAATGTAGTACCTACTGGATAAAATCAATCAGTAAAGATTGTTGATCGTCGTGATCTTAATTGTCATACTCGTCATGCTAAGCTGCATGCCCATTCTGGCTATATCACGCTTGATAATTTACGAGTCATGCCTAATTCCGATCACAGATATCTGTATCTGTGATTGCGATACTGAAAACAGTGAAAACATTGAGAGCTTGAAAAAAAATGGTTTGTCATTATGGGGTTTATTTATAAACGTTACATAACGTCGGCTACTTGCAAGAACTCGTATGTGACTTATACAAAACCGAGAAATAATTTTATTACTTTTGATTCCATTGGATGCCCTATAAAATAAAATCATAAGTATTAAATGTAAAAAAAAATAAACAGCGTGTTAGGTACTTTTTTTTTTTTTTTTTTTGTGGTTTCGCACGGTTTGTGCATTTAGCCAATGTCAAGTTAATAAAGAGTTACTTATATTTATTAATAAAATGAACCAAAAATACCTGGTAAAAAATAATGACAATTTTTTTTTTAACCTAAAAACCAAGTATGTACCTAAATGACTTCTTGTCATTGAAACTTTACACTAAGTGCGAAATAGACAATTATTTTCTTGAAGGTTTCTATGACAGAGAATTAAATTAGACTAAGTAGGATAGTACCGTAGATAGAGAATGAACTTCTCTATCTACAGACTGGACCAACAATAGAGAACAATCTTAACCGTTAGGGATCCAACGAGTAGAGACAACAGTAGCCTGATACGCCGAGATAAAAATAGTACTGTTACAAAAAAATTAGCATGCAGTGCGCACTGGGCCCGCCGCGTGGTGGATTACGGCCCAAGCATCACAAACAAAACTTATAATGCCTGTACAAGACATACCGATTAATAATTGTAATGTCAGTGTGTAACCACACATAATTGTAGTGTGTGTGTTTCCACACTGAGCGTTTATAGGTAGCAATTGTGCAAGGAAATTGTATTGTGTTGCTTATTAAAGCTTAAGTAATAGCAACGATTAAAAAACTATGATTGTACTTTACAGAGTTTCTCATAATCATTAATTCATTCGAAATGGTAATTATTAACTTTACGTCTAGGTCATAACGACTAAATTTGAAAAGCTAGAAATAAATGAGTTATTGCACAATATAGAACTAATCGAGACGAGTTTAACTTTAAACTGTACTTAATGATTTTTAATAGATAATGAGTTCTTGCAGTAATAAAGTTAATAATGATTAGCGACTGTTTCACCATACATTTGTGACATTTGAACGTCACAAATGTATGGTGAAACAGTCGCTTTAAGCAACGCTTTAAGCTTTAAGCAACGTTTATAAATAAAGCCCCAATAGGTAGTAGCGTAGATAATTATTTTACAGATAGATTATTAGATAGTAAAATTGACTCAGGCGTGACTTCGCGGAAATCTATTTTATATTACAATAAATATTGTCTATTGTATTTTATATTTACTGAATTACGCCATCTATCTTATTATTTAAGAACTGAGCAACAATTAAATAGTCTCTTGTCTGGTAGCTAGGTGGCACTACTCGACTGTTTCGAGCCGAAACCGTCGAACGAAACGAATTTCAAAATTCTTTTTAAGTAATTCTATGCAAACGCGCACTTCTGCCCACGTCGAATCGTCCGAATCTGGAAGACTGTTCCTAGCGTTCACGCTTCCTTCGATTCGTTCGACGAGTTCGGTTTAGATAAGTGTGCGTTCACCATTTTTTTTTTTTTTTTTTTTGTGGCTTCGCACGGTTTGTGCATTTAGCCAATGTCAAGTTAAATTTCGGAGCAACAAAGGTAGGGAAACGAAAATAATATTAAATTAAAACGGGATTTAGGATAGGACGATTATATAGGATCAGTATATTTATAATGAATAATGAGCAAATTACAATGACTAAAATTTACAACTTAATATTATTTAATGTAATGAATGAGACTATACATTTATATACAGGAAAGCTATTTGTACAAAGTAAAGAAAGTATTGAGGTAGAGTCTGGCTAACGAAAGTAGGCCTTGGAATTATTTGCGAACTTTTTATATAGCAACTCTGTATGAACGTCAACGTCAATTTGACAAGGTTGTCGTTCGGTATCTCTGGTGTCAAATTGTATGCGTTTGTGTAAATTGTGATTCTAATTACGGTTTAAAATGAACAAATCTATCAAAAGTGGTGTACGAAAGATGTTGTTTTGCATGATTGGCAAGTTCAACGAAAAACAACAACAGCGTGATGCCGCGTTTAAACAAAAACAAGATTGTCTACGTGTGATGTTGAATTTCATAGGTTAGTAGACAATATTATTTTGATACTTTGAACACCTACCTATCCAGTCGTCTCAATAAAATTTTGATTTATAATTTACGTATCCTTACAAATAAGTTACTTTCGCTTTTTCGTATTGAATAAAACTAATTATATTCATTCGTACATCGCATCAGTCAACATATTCATTTTAATAACATCACCTATGTTTTACGTATATACTCATAATGAATTTTTGCTGTATTTTTGTTGGTAATTTATTATTTATTATATGCTTTATTGTACATACAAAACGATATATAACAAAGGAAAAAAAAACAATTAAAATACATACAATGGTAATTTTAAAACGATTAACTTTCTTTAACAGAGAATCTGCAAGATGTCAAAGGAGTTGATGAAATAGTAAGAACTATTGAAAATCTCACTGAATTAGAGCAGAAAGATAGGATAATAACCCAGAATCAGTACTTAGAAGAAATAACTTCAATGACTGGTAAGTTTTTACTATACACTGGTGTTTTGAAATTATGCCGAAAAAAACCTTTGCATTTACGTAAACCAAGAATTAATTACATATTTTGTATATCTTCTTTGCAGAAGTGAGTGTCAGAACACTAAAGAGAGTAAAAAGGGAAGGTGCAGTAAATGAAGGTGTCTGGAGTACCCCGGGGAAGAAACGCCCACGGAAACCTACTGTGTCTAACCTAGATAACTTTGACATAGATGCTATGCGTAACAAGATAAACGAATTTTATATTGTTAAAAAACAAGTTCCTACACTGAGGACACTGTTGGTGGAGTTAAAAGAAAGTATTGATTTTAACGGATGCAGAGAAACTCTGCGCCGCTTGTTATTAGCCAATGGCTATGAATTTAAAAATAATAAAAATGAGCGTTCTGTATTAATAGAACGCTATGACATATCTGCTTGGAGACATAGATTTTTAAGAACTATAGCAGGAAAACGTGCAGAAGGCAAGCCAATCATTTATTTAGATGAGACTTATGTCCATAGAAACTACAAGCCTAAGAAGTCATGGCAAGGTCCTTCAACTAGTGGTGCAATTGAAAATGTTTCGACCGGGAAAAGGTACATTATAGTTCATGCTGGATCAGAGAAAGGCCCCGTACCAAACTCTTTGTTAGTGTTTAGTACTAAATCAAAAAATGCTGATTATCACCATGACATGAATGCTGAAAATTTTAATAAATGGCTTAAAGAAAAACTTATACCAAATTTGGAAGAACCAAGTTTAATCATAATGGATAATGCTAGTTACCATTCGGTAATTATAAATAAGGTTCCGAACACACAAACACGTAAAAGTAATATAAGAGAGTGGCTTCGTGATAATGGAATTCAATATGAGGACTACCACACGAAAGCAGAGCTGTTGTGTATTGTAAAACGAAATACGCCTAATCCAATATATGAAGCTGATGAAATTTTAAATCAATGTGGTCATGAGGTGTTGAGACTTCCACCCTACCATTGTGATTTAAATGCGATCGAGCTTGTGTGGAGTTTGGCAAAACGTAAAGTGGCTAGCAAAAATATTGCAGTTACTACAGCTGCATTAGAAGAAATAATTAAAGATTCATTTGAAAACGTAAGTTCACAGGATTGGAAGAAAATTACTGATCATGTAATACATGTTGAAAATAAATATAAAGAACGTGATAAAATAACAGAAGAAAATTTTGAAAGTTTTATTATAAATGTTGGAGACAGCGATACTAGTGACAGTGATGAATCTTTTGGCATTGAAGTGTTAGAATCTGATTTTGATTACGATGAATAAAACTAAGTTATTATGTATGGAATATTATCGTATTTTATTTGCCTATTTATTTTCGAATTCCGCTCATATTTACCTCATATACTAACACCTATACCAGATCAATAAATCCTTAAAATCCCGTTACAAACCTGATACATATCAAAAATTAATACATGTGGTGATAAATTCTGTTTCTTTATTTCCCTAACATAATGTTCTTATACTGTCTATATATAGGGCTTTTCATTAAGAGCGCTCGAACTTTGAAATGAAATAAAACAACCTGTTTAAGTGATATTACTACAATTTTTATAACATTTTAAAGAATATTCAATGGTGTGGAAAATAATATCAGCCAAATGGCCACTGCGACTCCGCTGTAGATGGCGTATTCTGGTGGACTAATCTTGGAGGACGTCTTCGCATAAATGGTCAATTTCACGAAGAACGCGAGTTATGTTGGCCTTTAGGGCAACAATTGACTGTGGTTTATCTGCGTACACTAAAGATTTCATGTAACCCCACAGAAAGTAATCGAGCGGTGTTAACTCACACGATGAACGCCATAAATTGAACACAACGCACAGAACGTAGGCGAATAGACAACTGGTTTTGATAATACATTTTACACAATTTCTACGCGTTGTTGAATCGTGTAGCGTTCCATGGTGAAATGTCACGACAAAATATATATTCATGCCAAATTTGGTAGCAATCGCATTACCGAAATGGCCGCTATGCGCTGCTAAAGTTTGAGCGTCCTTATTGAAAAACTATATATATGATATTTTTAATAATGAATTACCAAGTATCAAAGTAGGTTATTCCAATTTTCATAGTATAATTTTAGTGTTGTCATGCATGTATTTTTTAAATTTGCCGCCAATATTCTGGGGCCAACTTTCGTTAGCCAGACTCTAGGAAAAGGAGTACGGAGGGACAGGAGATTACTGAGAAAAGAAGAACGGTCATATAAGGGACAGGAGAAAAAAATGTGATTTATGTCGCCTACGTCTGTACCACACAAACAAATGGGGTCGTCGATGATATGAAGTTTGGCAAGATGGGCTGGGGAGCAAACATGACCCAGTCTCAACCGTATAAGAACGGATGTCTCCATCTTGCCAAACTTCGCCCTGCTAAACCACGGTTTTTCCGGAACGTCGGGTTGAATAAGCGAAAAATATCGGCCCTTTGATTGGTTCCCGATATCCCAAGCTACCTTCCAGGTATCCCGAAGAAAAGTTAATGGTAATGTCACGAGGTCAATATTAAAATTTGTATAAGGTACTAAATCCCCACACTGCACCGCATCACCAGCAACTGTGTCAGCCACTTCATTGCCATGGATTCCAGCATGGGCCGGAATCCACGCAAATTCCAGCGTATTACCCTCAGAGATGGTTCTGAACGCAAATTCTCTTATTAAATATATGATAGAAAACTGTGATTTGTGTTCAAAAGGGGATTTATTGATGGCTAGAAGAGCACTTTGAGAATCGGTAAAAATTATAGTTTTTTTGAGCTTAAAAACACGAGTATATTCTATGGCTTTTAAAATACCGAAACATTCCCCGGTAAAAACAGAAGTCTCCGGAGGCAGTTTTATTTTTTGTACGATGTTGTATTGTGAATGGTAAGTACCTATCCCAACACAACCCGTCGGAGAGCGCTTGGCAGCATCCGTAAATATATGTTGGTATTCTAAGTGTTCAGCCAGAAAATGAATCGGGATCTGATTTACTTGCACAGATAAATTTAATGATGGGGCTGAATTGCAAACTCTCATAACTACTGTTAAACATGGGAAGTTTATTGGAACGGTGAATAGGAGAAGAGAGTGAAAGGATTTTTTTATAACTTACAACTAAACAAGGAGCACGTTTATGGGACCAGTAATCAGAAGATTCAATCTGCAACACTAAAGAGTCTAGTTTAGGAATGAGAGGATGAGCTGAGAACTGAAAAATCCGGAACAAATATTTATCCGATAGGAATTGCCTTCTAAGATATAAAGGGGCTTCCCCGCATTCAACTTGGAGTGCATTAATGGGACTTGACTTCATGGCACCCGAAATAATGCGTAATGCTTTAGACTGGATGCGATCCAATTTTTTAAAAGCCATAACACTACCAGGTTCTAGAAGGAACAATCCATAATCCAACGTGCTTCTGATAATTGCGTTATAAATAAGTTTTAAAGAAAATGGATGTGCGCCCCACCACACACCAGAGAGGCATCTGAGCATGTTTAGGTGTTTTTCACATTTGTTAACAACATAATCACAATGAGGAACACCACTTAATTTACAGTCAAGTATTAAACCTAGATATCTGAATTTATCTATAACTGGAATAGGTATTTCCTTATAAAAGAGGTTTACCAAGGGAATATTTCTCTTCCGGGTGAATAAAATAGCTGCACTTTTAGACGTGGATAAATCCAAACCATTTAGATGTAACCATGACTCCAGAGTAGATAAAGCATAATTGGTAGCATAGCTAGCTTGTTCAACAGATTTATTTGAAGAATATAATAATAAATCATCGGCATATTGAAGAACTTTAACATGGTTAGATAAGGATGAGTCTAAATCAAAAGTGTAAATATTGTATAGAAGGGGACTGAGCACAGAACCTTGTGGGAGACCTCTCCATACAAGACGGGACACCTCATGATCTCCTATTATCATGATAACAGAGCGTTCAGTCAGGATTTTAATAATGAGATTTGACAAATTCAATGGAACTTCTAAGGCTTTTAATTTATTTTGTAAAACTGATAATACAACATTGTCATAGGCTGCATAAATATCAAGGAAAACTGCAATGGTGGAATGGTTATTGGAGAGAGATAACCGAATATCGGATGTTAAAATACTTAAACAGTCAGTTGTACTTTTACTTTTTCTAAAGCCATATTGTGATTCTGCCAGAAGACCTTTACTTTCAACATACCATTCTAGGCGATTTTTAATTAAATGTTCTGCTAATTTCATCAGAATTGATGACAAAACTATGGGACGATATGAAGAAACGTCAGATGGGGTTTTATTTGGTTTAAGGAATGGCAACACCATTTGACGTTTCCATTCAACAGGGATGTTTCCTGTAATCATGATAGAATTAATAAGTTTTAAATAATAACTGAGGACGTCATCATTTAAATTAGCAAAAAAAGAATATGGGATGCCATCTATGCCTGGTGCAGAGTCCTTAGTTTTATGAATAACACCCTTTAATTCTGTGAGAGTGAATGGAAGTTCTAGCGTCGTATGAGTGTCTTGGATATTTGATACGAGAGACAGGTTCTCCGGAACCCAAGGTGGGGCTAATTTATCTAAAAATTCACTGGCTAAAGAATCAGGGATAGGAGAAGGGTTGTTATAAATGGACCTAAATCTACGAATATTGCGCCAAACAATCGTTGGGTGAGTATTCGGTGAAATTGATGAGCAAAAGTTACGCCAAGAATCAAATTTTTTCTTCTTAAAAAGTTTATAAGTTTCATGAATTAAGTTTGTAACGATTGCAAAATTAATGTCAGACATATCATGGTTATAATTGTATTCGGCCTCTTTACGTTTGTTAATAAGTTCTGTGCACTCCGAATCCCACCACGGAGGTGAGGGAATTGTACTAATATTGTTATTTTTTACAGGAAAAACTTCATCTGCCGCTGCAATTAATATGAGTGCTAAAGCTTCAGCACAACTATTTTCATTGCCATCAGAAATAACAGGCAAAGAGCAAAGCTTACTGTCAACAATGTTTCTAAATTTGTCCCAGTCATTATTATTTCTATTAGGTAGTTTATGTTTTAAGTTTGATCTTCTTAATGGTGCATTTGGTTTGGAAAGGGGATAAGAAATAACTATTGGAAAATGATCGCTACCATAAGTAGAGGTTAGAGTATGCCAAGTTAATGAAGATGCTAAGTTAGGAGAACAAATAGAAAGGTCAATTGCACTTTGGTTCTGATTGGGATCTGAACGACGTGTGGCAGCACCTGAGTTCAAGATGCATAAGTTATGTAAGTCTATTATATCTAGTAATTCATCGCCATAACAATTAGAAGTTGAACAACCCCATGATTGGTGATGGCAATTAAAGTCCCCCAATATTAAGAATGGCTTTGGAAGAAAAGAAAAAAGATTATTCATCTCTTGAAGAACAGAAGAGGAAGGGTGAGGAATGTAAATAGAAACAAAACAAGTGTGATTCACATTAATAGCTACAATTGAAATTTCCTCACTATGAGGAGGTAATGAAATGATAGAAAAAGGGATAGAATTCTTGATAAGTATAGCTACTCCACCATACCCATCAGATCTATCCTCTCTAATGGTTAAATAACTGTTAATTTTAAAAATATGAGTTGGTTTGAGCCAAGTCTCTGATAAGGCAAAGACAAATGGCTCATATTTGTTTAGAAGATATACAGGGTGTCCAAGAACCTGGCGTCCAACTGGATTCCCACGATGCCCCAAGTTCTAACAGTACTCAGAAAAATATTTTAAAAAATCCACCCCATGTACTTACAGAATTATACTGATTTCAAAAAAAAAGGGGAAATGAGCACCCTGTGACATACTTTTGAATGCTGTGACTGCTAATGCTGATAATTTCGATATTTCTTGGAGGTTTTGTAATCTAGGGTATTGCTGTGTCTAAATAGAATGTAAAAATAATGTACTTATTGTACCATTTTAAAATAAAATATTATTTTAACTAAAGGTGATATGGAAAACTATTGAATTTCGCAACTTTGACCGACTGTAGTGTAAAAAAAATGTACTAAAATAGTATGGCAAGTGACGTCAAATTTTGACGCGTTTATTCCTCTTTTTAAAAAGGTATAATACTTACACATTAATTTGAAAAAAAAAAAATTTGATAATATTTTTACTCAACAACCCAATTTTTACGATGTCTTACAGAATTCTTAGAAAGAAAAATTTACGACGAATTGAATCTAACCTCTAAAGAATTACTATTGTATGCTCATAAAAATAACAACAGGCCTCTCAAAAAACAGGTTAGACCGTAAGGGACGGTATGTGCATGCATCTCACCATAGTGATTCGTTATTACAACAGGAGGGAGCAAGACAGAAACTATCTTTGCGATTTGCTGGTTCTTCTTTATGGTACCCCATTATTCAGGTAAGAGTGAGGGAGAAAAAGGTTAGAGGTGCGAGTGAGATAGATAGTGACGCTATCTGGGATCGTGCTATTTAGGATAACAGTACGGTCAGTACGCGTCACTGCCTCCTGCCGTTACTACGCACCTCTCTCTTATTGTTACCATTGATCACGTACTACGATTTAAAGCTTTGTTTATTGGACTCGATTACTCTTTGTGCTCTGGACTTTGAAACGAACTCTTTACGACGACCTTTGCCTGTGTTTGGACAGTTTGTGTTTTGTGTGTGCTACCATGGCGACCTACACTCCGCAAGAATACGCAAATATGCACTACATTTATGGAGAATGTAGAGGTAATGGACGAGCTGCAGCGAGACTTTACAGAGAAAGGTATCCGAGGGCTACGCGATATCCCGACCATCGAGTTTTCATTAATGTGCACAGATCACTATGTGACGGGCGGTTCCCCAATCAAGTAGCTGGTGAAGGACGACCCGTAAATGACTTCATACGCGATGAAGTTTTAGAGGCGGTGTCGGCAAATCCAAGCATCTCTGTGCGAGGAATAGAAGCTGATACGGGGATACCGAAGAGCACAGCACACAGTATTCTCCAAAAAGAAGAATATCATCCGTACCACGTACAGCGAGTGCAAAGTCTTTTACCTCGAGACTATCCGAGCCGAGTCGCGTTTTGTGAAACAATCCTGCAAAAACATCGAGAAGACGAAAACTTTATCGACAAAATTTTGTGGTCAGATGAATCAACATTTAAGAAGGATGGCTACATGAACCTACACAACTTGCACGAGTGGCATGTGGAAAATCCGCACTTGATGCGAGAAGATAGATCCCAGTACCGGTTCAAAGTGAACATGTGGACCGGTATTCTCTGTGGGAATATTATTGGTCCATTTGAGATGCCCGAGAATTTGACTGGCGAATCATATTTAAATTTTCTTCAAAATGATTTGCCAAACTTACTAGAAGAGACCCCACCAGATATGTGGTTCCAACACGACGGCTGTCCAGCACATTTTCGCGTATCCGTTAGAGAGTTTTTGGACGAGCAATACCCGAACAGGTGGATTGGGCGATCAGGAACAATCCCGTGGCCAGCCCGCTCACCTGACTTAAATCCGCTGGATTTTTTTTTCTGGGGAACTATGAAGGAGCTCGTTTATGCGAAGCCCATTAATGACATCGCTGACCTTCGTGAGAAGATAACACAAGCAGTGCAGGTGATACGTCAAAAAAGTTACTCGCGAAACATAAAGCGGTCCTTTTTAAGGAGAGTGAGAGCTTGTATTGCCGCGGGTGGTCAACATTTTGAACATTTATTGTAATAAAATATCTTTAAACTAACATTCTTTGCTTTTATTCTACTGGGAACCCATCTACCTGTGTGTATTTCCTTCTTGCTCACTCTTGGAACCGAAGTAAATAATAGTAGTAACATAACAGTTTCTAAGATAAGAAAGGGTCCGACAGTTACCGTTAGTAGGTAGGCACTTCGTAAAAATTGGGTTGTTGAGTAAAAATATTATCAAAATTTTTTTTTTCAAATTAATGTGTAAGTATTATACCTTTTTAAAAAGAGGAATAAACGCGTCAAAATTTGACGTCACTTGCCATACTATTTTGCTACATTTTTTTTACACTACAGTCGGTCAAAGTTGCGAAATTCAATAGTTTTCCATATCACCTTTAGTTAAAATAATATTTTATTTTAAAATGGTACAATAAGTACATTATTTTTACATTCTATTTAGACACAGCAATACCCTAGATTACAAAACCTCCAAGAAATATCGAAATTATCAGCATTAGCAGTCACAGCATTCAAAAGTATGTCACAGGGTGCTCATTTCCCATTTTTTTTTGAAATCAGTATAATTCTGTAAGTACATGGGGTGGATTTTTTAAAATATTTTTCTGAGTACTGTTATAACTTGGGGCATCGTGGGAATCCAGTTGGACGCCAGGTTCTTGGACACCCTGTATAACATCACTCTTTTTGTTTACTAGACTGCGGCAGTTCCACTGGATTATTGTGGATGTGTTGTCCATTATGAATGGATTGAGAAACATTGAAAGATGGGGCAACGTTGGACGGTGAAATGTTGAACTGAGAAAGAAGATTGTGTAATGCAGAAAGAAAATCGTTTATGGAAAAATTAGTGTCATTTTTTTCATCATTATGATTGTTAGAAAAAGCACAACCATTTGAAGGTTGGGGAATGTTGAAATCTTTAATAATTGCATTGTGAGCCTCTTTATTATATCCTTGTACAGATTTGGGAGGGGAGCGTGGTTTGAGGAAGACAGTCTTTTTATAGCTGCTCGAAGCAGGCATTCTATTAGGTGAAGAGATTGATGGAGTATGTGCAAAGTTTTTGGAAGGAGAAGATAAAAGTGTATCAGCATACGATTTAGTTACTGGCGGATATACTTTTGCTGCTTCAGCATAAGATACTGAACTTTGTGCCATGTATGTTTTAATTAATTTTTGCCTAGAAAATTCTGGGCAAGACTTATTAGTGGCGTAGTGAAAACCAGAGCAAAGGCAGCAAGATGCACTTTCTTGTTCTCTTTCGCAACTGTCCCCAGTGTGGCCTTGGCCGCATTTATAACAACGAGGTTTAGATCTGCATTGAATTTTGGTGTGACCAAAACGACAGCAATTGAAACACTGTACAGTAGGGAAAATATATAAGTCTACAGGTAATGCATTATAGCACATAAAAATTCTTTTTGGAAGAACCTGCCCATCAAATGTAACAACTATGGATTGGGATGGTTTCCAAGTGGTTGCACCATCAACAATGGTTTTAAAATTTAAGCGTCTCACTTTTAAAATTGGACCACAACCAATTGGTACTGTTATATTAGCAATAACCTCCTCCGGAGACCATTCTGCAGGAACACTACGCACTAAACCCATTTTGGTAACATTAAAAGTAGGTATAAAAGCTTTGTAATGATATGTTTCAAGACTATTATGTATAATAAAGGAATTTGCGTCCAGGAAATTCGAAAATGAAAGGGATATTTTATTGCGTCCGATTTTTTTGACGCTACCATTAATTATATTTTGGAAGGCGTTGTGTTTAAGGAACTTGCCAAATATGATTGGGTGCAGTGTCGTTCCATCATCTGGTGCAACTACAGTTTTTTGGACATGGACGACAAAGGGCGCGCTGTCAGTTTTGTCATAGGTTTTCCGACCTATCTGAGTGGGAACAACTGGGGATGTAGCAGGAATATTATGAACTTCAGTAGATACAATTATTTCTGAATGGTTAGGTTCTGATGCAGTAAGTGTAGAGTCCGTGCAACCACAACCCGACGACACGGAACCGTGGTTTTTACGGATACGACGGCGTTTATTGCAGTGCTTGCAAACATGCGCACGGCTTCGTTTAAGATGACGAGCCGAGGACGACCCATCGGTATCCATCCCCGATTCATTCGATATGATTGTAACAAAATCGCCAGCCGGGGGAACGAAATCCCCCGGATCAGGCGGGTCTTTCATCTCCTATTCCTTAATACAAATATTTTTTTAAAACTTACCACTACCGAAGAAAATATACAAAACTAAAACTAAGTAAAAGAAAATAGAACACAAACTACGACTACTGATCTTATATCACAGGTTTTTTTAAATTAATAAATTTTATCAAAAAAGACGCGTCCGCCAAGTTAGAAGTTTCCCGCGCTTTTTTCTGCGTTCACCATTACGATTACCTATTCCATCCACAGGGTGGAAAGTTCGAATGGAAGAAAAGTACCCAACTGTTCATATACAGACGCCAGTAGGTCAACCTACCCGAAACTGTAAATTTTTCCCAATCAACTTTGAAGGTTCAAAGTTAGAGTTAGAAAAGATAGAGAAGTTCATTCTCTATCTACGGTCCTATCTTATCTATTCTAATTTAATTCTCTGTCATAGAAACCTTCAAGAAAATAATTATGTCTATTTCGAATGATTTAGACAATATTTTGTATCATTTTTTTTATATAAATGAGTGTCCATGGAGTTTCTTGCCCGTTCTTCTCCATAGGTACCTACTACGCTTTGGAATGGGCAACCTTCATATTCATAGAGTTTAGTAATTGTTCATATTTCTGACTGACCGAATTCTGACAGTTCAAAAGTGCCTGTAAATCATTAACATAGTAAGGTGGTAAGTCAATGCTGTAAATGGTTTGAGTTTGAATTAAAGAAATTTGACAGATTGTAGGTTGATGTGCTGGCGTCGGTACTTTAAGGACTACGACTGAAAATAAGAGATTGAGGAGAGAAAAAGAAACGTAATAAAGATTGAGTTTTTAACAATTCTACCAAATAACAGCTCAAATTTTGGAGGGTGCTCCAGGCGACGCCACAAGCTAATGTCTTCTATAATCTGATCCAAAACCCCTAAGGGTGTCATAGTAATGCAGCAACCTAGGTTACGTCAGTAGTAGTTTATTTGTTGAGTTTGCCCCACGGATATCAGGGTAAATCACTGTGAACATTAAAGATTGGCCCAGTTCACAATATACAGGTCTTATCTTACAAAATACTATACTAGATAATATCATTCAAATGCGGATTTATTTGATGAAATAAACGTACCCGATTATCGCACTTGAATGGAGACTTACAATATAATACATAATCTTGATTGAAATGAAACTTCATAATCTTCATTGTACTTTTTTGAGATTCGATGTTGGCGTTATGTGTAGCGCCTTAATATTCTACTAGAATAATCGGATTATTTAATTCTGATAGTAACACTGTGAAACTTCCGTTTGTGCTTGACATTAAAAAGTTAAAACTAAGAACCAGACAGCAAATGTAGATTTTAAAGCATAAAACAAAGACAGATTATCGAAATAGTAAGAAGCGTGATAAGGACAGCACTAGAGTTACATAGTTAATGTTTTTGTTGTGAGTATGTAGTGTGCGCTGTCATGTCAGCTGAGTGATTATTGAGTTGAGCAATGGTGGTGTTTTTACATTTTCGAGAGCTAAAATTATAAACAGCCTAACTCGTGCAATTTCGCTTAATGTTTTCATTCATTATTTAACGTGATGAATAGGAATACGTGTTAATGGATTCTGTTTGAATGCTTAGCAATGCTCTAAGGAGTACTTGCTTGCGAGATTTCTGGACTGCGTAAGTACTAAAAATCTTTGTTGTTGAATTTTTTTTTCAAACGCTTAAACTGAACTAGTTTACTTAGATAGATGGTCCAGTCTGTTACTCCATTATTGTGTTTCTATATTGCATTAAACGTAATTATTTTAACACTGAATATTATGTAAAGTTTAGAAATGTACCGATTGTGCAGATAGTCCGTGCTATGACGTTGTTGTTTATTTTAGGCTTGTCTATTAGATTTATATTACGCGTGGTCTTTTGTTAAAGGGTTAAAGTTTAGAAACGTGCTGCCTCGATAGGGGGTGGGGGTTGGGGGGGGAGGGTGTGTGGGGTAGGGTGTATGCCATCCCCCCTCATTCCCCCCGCCGGAAACGTATAGTTTTTTTTTAATATTTTTTTTTGTCTACCAGTCTTGTCATAGAAAATGTGTATTCTGAAGGTTCTGGGGGGTTCAAGAGAGAGGGGGAGGGCAAATGTGGATGGGAGATGTAGTCCCGCATCATTTTCCATACTGGAAATTATTTTGTTTGTATGATTTTGTACTGTGTACTGAGTCGGACTCCGGGTGTGCTCCCGCCAAAAGCTCTCGGTCACCCCTGAGTGTCGCTACAACACACTCGACCTTCGCATCGCTATGGAGGTCGCCGGCTCGCTTCGCTCGCCACCTCCCCCCTTCGCTCTGCTCGGCCTTGTGTGGCTTGCTCCACTCAGGAGCTCCCTCCAGCTTCTGGCTCCCGCCTTTATAAAAACACTCTAGGGGTAGGGACCAAAAGACTACGTGGGGTCGGGGTGCCCCGTGTCGATTCTGAGGCTAAGTTCTGTCTACGTAGGTAATAAGTAAAATAAAATCTTAACCTACACTATATTTACCTTTGTGGTGTTTTCTTTTTCCAAATTAGGATTCACATTATTTGTAAACAATAATGTGTTATGTATTAAAAAAAAGCAGTTGTGTTCCTACACTAACCTAACCTAAAAATTAGGATTTTCGTAAGTTTTTTTTTTTTTTTTTGACGGCGTCTCCGGCAAGAAAAGTTTGTTGCATAGGTATCAGAAAACCCCCTAGAACCCCCTAATATCCTCACTTTTCGCCCAGCGAGGCAGCACGTTTCTAAACCCAACCCGTACTCTTACAGGTGATGATGATTTACTTTTAACAATTTGTAAATTTCTTATTTTATTATATAGGTCTATTATAGTATGTAGAATATCTTATTTTTATAAAATTCTGCTTTTGTTTATGATATTGTCACACACAAACAAAAAACAAAAACATTACAAGACAATCTCTCATGAGATGATGTTTGAATAGATGGCAATGTATGAAAATGAATGTATAATGAAGTTTGCCAGTACCTATTATACCCTCATTTACTATATTTACCTATAGTAAATCTGGGTGTAGATAGATAGATAGATAGATAGAATACTCTTTATTGTACACCATAAAAATCACAGACATAATTTAGAAATTTTACATAGGGTGACACAATGGGCGGTCTTATCGCTTAAAGCGATCTTTTACAGACAACCTTTGGATGGATTAAAGGCAATAGGAGAGACAATACTGCAGGTAGTCAGCGGTGTACCTCACCCTAACCTTTCAGGGAATACAGGCTTGATGTAAAAAACAGTCTTTGTTGTCCCACTGCAAGGCAAAGGGTCCTATTATGACAACAACAGTTCAAAAACCATTACAAGGTTGCAAGGCATTATATAAAATAATAACCGATGTAATCTATCAAACTAATTATTGAACACACAGATTTTTGGTTCACTAGATTATCAATGAGCGTAGTATTATATTATCTGTGCTATGAGGTGTAATGTAATGATATTGAATATTTAATTATTCCTTCCAAAAATCTCAGTTTTGTTATGTGATGATTAGACATTACGTTGACTTGACAGCCTCATTGGCCTAGTGGTCACAAGCACTACTGCTGAGCAAGAGGTCCTGGGTTCAAAAGTAGCCCAGAGTCTGCATTTGTGCCCGCTTGATGAAATGAAATGAAACGATTTTATTTTCTGTAAATAGATTTGTATAACACTTTTACACATCAATAATATTTTAAAAACTAGACGAGGTCGGCATTGTCTATCTGATTAGTCTGACAAGAAAGTCTGTAACAAACTTAGAGGCAATAGGCTCGCCCCCTATTACATGGGACTTAAAACATGACTGGTGAAATGTGGGTGTACTATAGGTACACTTTTGTCCAACCCTTTGGGGAAACAAGGCGTGATCTTATGTTAGACATTATGAATTTTTCTAATGTTTTATCAGCATCTAATAGCAGTTTCTATTTGTTGAGCTGGTTTCCACATGATTTGTCTATTCATTGATTTTTGAAATCCAGATAGATTACAGATGTACCTAATCTAAGCCTTAAAATTGTGATTATTTAAACTATACTTCAATTCATCTTTTTAATTTGTAGTGTCCATGGATACGCAAGGCAGATGCAAGAGATAGTTACCCTAAGGTGTGATATATTTTAGCTGTGAAGGTACATAATATACTGCCACCATGCTGTATGTTTTCCATGTGGATGCTGGTCAAATGACCACATATGACATGAGCCTCACATTGCAGAAGTAAGTATGAAAATTATTTTTTAAATTAAGAAATTACTGGTATGTAAGCTCAGAAATGAAAGTCCATTAAGAGTCACCTTTATTTTATTTATTCATTCAGTTTGGACAACAATATGGTCCAATTTGTTAGTAAACCTTACCACTAGTGTTAGTGTTGTGTTATCACTAGTGTTAGTAGTACACAAAAATAGGATAAGAATAGCTGGTGACTGCAACAGGATGTGCAGAGAACGATAAAGCAAGGAGTATGCTACCTGACCAATAACCATTCTCCCCACATAGTGCCTCAGAAAAGGGGAGTAAGGGCTCTCCACCACTGTTTTAAGGATGCTATTGTCACTGATCCGCATTCTTCGCATCAGAGATGCGACTTTTTTGTGAAGAAGCCGTCAGTTCGGTTCCGAGCAAACATCTCCGATGCGCTACAGAAACGGGGCAGTTTCAACAGCATCCTAAAACATTATTGTATTGGATGCGTAAGACATCTAGCAATCTTTTGGTGTAGCTGACCCATAGACCCCCGCATACAGACCTTGACAAAACGCCTTGAACAGGGTGATTTTGACTTGGTCCGCACAACGAGAGAATCTACGGGGCAACATGTCGCCTCGGACCGCTAGTGCCCTACGTTCCCTTTCGATGTCTGCATTATCTTTGAGGTCGTCGGTATGTACTTAAATTAGTGGACTTTATTTATGCTCATACCATTTAGAGAAAAACAAGGTTCATGACTAGGGCACTTCTCGGCGGCTATATAGACCATGTATTCACATTTACGGAAATTGTACACAAGGCCGTGCAAAGAAGGGAATCGCAGGCCGATTCCCGGCCACCGTAGGCGCGGGCTTGCGGACGGTGAGCAATGGGTAGCTCACCGTCCGATAAGGACCAGGCCCGGGTCGACGGCGCGTTGTGTTCCACGCGCGCTTCAAAGAGATGTCAGCGACTGAAGGGGTCCGATGGGGCCGATGTCTGCCGGGGTTGCGGGAAAGTCCGAAAGGGATACCGTGGCCCCTGGCAACGTAAAGGCAACCGAAGGAACACGGGTGGGTTTTAGTCAGTAAGAGACATGCCCTCTCGCTCCGTCCAGAGCGGGAGAAGTCATTTGAGGATTTCAAACCCAAAAAAAAAATGCCTGCACGGCCTTTTTATTTTTTAGGCAGCATACTCCTCGAAGACCTTCAACATTTCTCTGATAGATCCCTCAGTCGGGCCCAGCAGTACCATGTTGTCCGCGTAACTGATGCTGTTAATACTAACACCACCAACCGACACGCATACTCCTGAGCTCGACTATGAGATCATTAATATAAAGTCTCACACCGCACTCCATCCCATACGACAAAGAGAACGTTCCGCCCACTTTACGTAGTTCGTTTGTTTCGCATACCAATACTGCATGAGCAGAAATACTGCACTGATGCCCATTGATCATACAATATATCAATATAAGAATACTACACTGATGGTACATTCCTGTCACCCAGCTTTCTCCAGAGCACATCATAGAGAGATCCAGGAAGCAGGCATACACCGGCGTTTTTCGGTCTGTGTAATATTGGACAGTATCCTTCAAACTCAACAAAGCACTTTCGGTTGAAAGCTCAGGTTGAAAACCAAACTGTGCATCATGCAAACACAAATACTATTTCAGGCAGTAATCAAGCAGACTGTCTAATAGTTTAGCCGCTGTGGTTGCAAGGGAGATTGGACGGTAGTTACTCTTGTCCGAGATATCCCGTGTCGTGTTTTTGATTATGGGTGCTACACTAGTTTGCATCAGCTCAGTAGGTAAATGAGAGTGACTGATGCACATTGTATAAAACCAGGACAGGACTCTCGGCAGGCGACCCACCGCATGTTTGGAATGCTCGATGCTGAGTCCGTCGTGGCCGGCCGATTTACCACTGCTCACGCCTTAAATGACGAATTTGACTTGTTTAGCCGAAAAAAGTGTGAGTGGTTCCGCCCCCCCACCGTCAGACTCAGCATCGGCCATTGCAACTGAAGGTCCCAGTGGAGATTGCACTTTAAAATTCAAAATATTTTATTTCACACAAACCTACATGGGCACTTATGAAACGTCAGAAGCTAGGTGCACGGTTCCAATTGGTCGTTTCCTATGGAGAAGATCCGACAAGAAACTGTTAACACGGTTACTCTTTTAAAAATAGTTGGCTTTTCCAATATTTTCAAATAACAGTGTTATTAGGTATGGGAGGACAGTGTAGGTCTTTCAACAAGTACCAGGTACTTAAAAAAAATATTATGGTCAACAAATCTACAGTCCACTAAGCCTACAGCGTTCTCACATTCACAAAATATAACATAATCTATAAAAAGATGAATAAATTATTAAAAATAAAAACGTATTATAAATGAAATGACGTAATTGCTATTACAGCTGTGACAATTCTGAATAATTATCATGTTCACAAAAGCCACTAATAAAGAGTTGAAGTTAAATTGTAGGTATATAATGTCAAATAGTAATAATGTAAGTGATTGTAAATCTTTTGAGAAAATAAATGTCTAAAACCGTAAATAATAGCGTGATTATGTCAAGGAAGAATGTAAAAAAAAGTATAAGTATATATATAAATATGGTAATTTGGGAGCAGTTGATAGACTCTTACACAATTTGCCGTTAATGAGCAACCAGGGAAGCCACATGTGCAGAAGGAATTATTGCCAAACTTCCTTGTCTTCAACATAGTCTTTAATTTTATAATATGCATTCTTGATAAGAACGCGTTTAATGTGGGTTTTGAACTTCCCATCGCTAAGTTCTGTAACCGACTTAGGCAACTTGTTATAAAAGCGGATACTGTTTATAAGAAATTACTTGCTTGTTTTAGTTAATATAAATTTAGGTATCACAATTTCTCTCTCTTCATATATTATGGAAATCGCTTCTTATTTTGAAAAGTCCTAAGTTTTTGCGAACATACAAAATACTTTTCTAAGATATAAAGAGAAGGCAGAGTCAGTATATCAATTTCTTTGAATTTGTTTCGAAGGGATTCGCGAGGACCCATTTTATAGATAGCGCGGATTCCTCTCTTTTGTAAGATGAAAATTGAATCTACGTCAGCTGCCGATCCCCACAGCAGAATGTCATAAGACATAATACTGTGGAAATAAGCAAAGTATACTAACCTAGCTAAGGCTATATCAGTCAACTGCCTTATTTTTCTTACTGCATATGCAGTTGAACTTAATCTACCTGTAAGAGTTCTAATGTGGGCGCCCCATTGCAATTTTGAATCTAAAGTAATTCCCAAAAATATAGTTTCTGCTATTGCATCTAGTTGGTTTAAAATGTTCCATAATAATATTTGCGATTCCCCCGAGTCATTGGTCCCTCCTGCGCTTACCGTTAGCTCTGTTCTCTTTGCTTTGATAAGTGTTCCATTTTGACCAGTTCTTCCTTTGCATATCATAAAAACTCTTATAAAATTTCTGATTTATACACTGTTTTTCAGCAAATACACAAGTATTAATTAAGAATTAATATTATTTATTTTACATCATTCTGTTATATTTCATTTTTTTTTAATAAATTTTAAAAACTGAAGTGGTATGTGAGTGGTAGTTGCTGACTGTACGATGATAGTTGTTATTTATTATTATGTTTATAAAGAACATATTTTCAAAACAATGTCCACATAGTTATTCGAAAAATAATAATATTCCATTGAGAAATCTTCAGCAGAAATAATTTGAATTGGTAATCATTGAGTTTTTTCTTTTCAACTCTTTGTGCTTAATTTTTTTACAAGTACTTATAATTTAGGCCATAGCAACATAACTCGACATAATTTTTAATAAACGTGAACTACTAAGCTATTAGATATCAGCTGTAGACAATGGTTTATGCTAATCATTGGTGCAGTGCCGCGTTGTGCTACGTCGCCCGCATACGGTAAACCGCAACGCAACATGGAAACGCTCTTTCTGCAAGTAGTTTCGACGCAGAAATCCATCTCGTGTTGTTATTTCTTGCTTCAAAAAAACGAAAATTAATTTAAAAAATTACATGCATTAGATATTCACACTGTTTCGATGGTTAAATCTCTAGATATTGCCCATTGCTATCCTGGCCAGGTTGTCTAATAAAATCATTATTTTTAGCGTGTCTTCACTCAAACTAGCAATAGAGAGGAAATCTAAAGTGTCAGCAAACTCCTTGGTGCTCCTTGTGAGCGGGGGCGAAGTTCTACAGTCTGATCACATGGTGTCCTCATACAGTGCTGGGACAGACACTAATCCTATATACATGTTCAGCAAACCGTCAGTTAAGGAGAGTCATTTGAAACAGTCCAGTAAGTCTCATAATTGGTTAATAATTAATATGCAATTAAAAATTCCTTACTTGTTTGTACTAACTATGCTTAGGATGTTATTTCTTAAAAAAATGGGCATAGGTAATCTTCGTATAACTAAAAATGATATTATTTAAAAAAAAAGATTTTTTTTAAATTAAATACTTGTAACGAATACCAGATTAATTATTTATTTATTTGAATCTTGAAATTCATAACATCCTTTTCCAAGTTATTTACAAACACGTATTGTGATATTATCATACTATTTGTATTATTCATTGAATGTGTAATTTTTAGTGTGCGATTTAAGCCCAATAGTGGAGTTAAGCACTGGGGAGTTTTCAAGCGAGTTCCGAAGTGCTTTCGATGGTAAATCGGTGGCGGAGTTAAAGGCTGCGGTGGAGAAATGTTGTGCCCTGCAGCCGAATGTATACACTGTGATATCCTGCGCAACGCTCGCGCAGCAGTTCAGTGACCTCGCGCTTGAGGTGTCCAGCAGTTGCGACCAGCTTGTGCATGAACAGCATCTGCAACACCAAGTAAGTGACCAACCAAATGTCTGACATGCCTAATAAAATAATTTTTGAGGCTGTTTTCAAAGCACACTAAATATTTTTCTTATTGAGGTAGATCAGTGGTTCCCAAAGTTGACTGGACCGCGACCTACCTAACAAAAACTTCCAAATTCGAATTTCCGAATGAAGGACTATTGAAATAAGAAAAAAAAAACATTCAGTTACAATCGAAAATTTTAATACTATAGGTACAAGGATTTCAACTAGAAGGACGTATTTGTTTCCTGTTTTTTTGTCAATACAGCTTTAGCACCAACTTCAATTTTAGTTAATTTTAATCACAATGAGTTTGATACCCAATTTGTTTCGGTATTTAATTTAAATATTAATCATAGAGTTGCAAATCAATTATTCAAGGCCCACCCAATATTCGCTTGCGACCTACCAGTGGGTCGCGACTCGTGACCTATAGTTTGGGAACCACTTAGGTAGATGAAGATAGGTACAGTCAACCGAACATCAGTGGTAACAATTTGACACTGACAGCGCCTTCATGTCGTAGCAGTATTTCCTTTAGGCACCTGTAACCACTGATATGCGGCGAAGTGTTTTTTTTTATCGGTAAAACATATTTTGGCCTTGAGCATAATATTCGTCGTAGCTAAACGCTTCTGATTTACGAATGACTAAAAGTAACAAAGAAAGAAATCATCTTTCTACCATACAAATACGAATCATGATAATAAATTGTAGACCTTGAAATTGTATTTAAAGCCGAAAAGTGTTACAACAGCTCTATTAAAGTTGGGAAGCGATACAATCCATATAAATTAGCTTCCGTAATTAGCACGCGCGAAGCGACTGATATCAGGGATTTTAACCGTATCTTCGTAGCGAATCCAACTAAATTTTAAATTCTCTTGCCATTTTATTAGAGTTCTTTCTTATCTGAATGATATTATCTAAACAGTATATTTTGGCCATCAGATTGAAGTACTTATCTAATTTGCATTCATATGCCTAGGGATAAACCAGGCTATGTGTAGGTACACACTTGCTGAGTATTTTATATTGCACTAATTGCGCCTAGCAATTTCCCCCACATAAGTCTCGATCCCGTGAGAATATCGGGATAAAAGGTATCCTACGTCCTCCAGGTCATGGCCTACCCATGTGCCAAATGTCATCCAAATCCGTTCAGCCGTTTTAGCATGAAAGCGTAACAAACAAACAAACTCACTTTCGCATTAACTTATAATATTAGTCAGGATTATGTTGAAACAGTGGATACAAGTGAAATAACGAATAATAATGCTCTATTTAACTTATAATACGAAAGTCGTTTCGCAATCGAAAAACCCTGAGTCAAAAACCTAAAAGTAACAAAGTTATTCCCAAAGGTAATTAAGTGCTTCAAGAACTTAGATAGGGTACTTAACTAGTGCATGAATGTGTCAATAGGTATTCGTTTGAATAACGTTATTTGCTTTAAATTAATTTAACTAGTTTAAGAAATCGGTGCGTCCGGCCTCGACCTAATTATTTTCATTCACTTGATGATTCCGTTTTTGAAACAGGGCTGGGCAGCGGTGGTCGCGAACTTGGAAGACATTTTCAACGAATTCTGTGAGAGATCACGAAATTTTAAAGAGTCATTTAAAAAACATCGACTAAAAAAGGAGGAGTATCATGAAAAGTTATCTGGGTGAGTAATTATTCGACAATTTACTATATTATGTATCATAGATAAGTAATTAGATATATTATTTCAGATTGTCTATGAAATTATTTGCCAGATAAGTTAACGTGAACTTAAATCTGACCATTCATATTTTACATAATCATTCCAAAAAAACTGTAGACACCTAGTCTACGAGGAGAATTCAAAGCAGCTAAACAAATACCTATGTAATTATGCTGTGAATTTTAAAACTTTCATAAAACATTATAAACTTGTTAATAAACCACATGCTGCCAAATAATATACAGTAAGCAGTATTTACACATAGTTACTGCAATCGAAGTGCACCGCACGTTCGTGTCAAAAATTATTAATGCAACTCGTTCAAGTTCCCAGCAAGTTCAATATTGATTTAGTTACTAACACGCCAATTATAAGTAATTAAAACAAATTGGCCACCAGTTCAAACTAAAAATGTATTCGTTTTTAGGGTTCCGTAGTCAACAAGGAACCCTTATAGTTTCGCCATGTCCGTCTGTCTGTCTGTCCGCGGTTTAGCTGAAAAACTATTGGTACTAGAAAGTTGTAATTTGGCATGAGTATACACGTTAATGACGCCAAAAAGTGGTAAAATAAAATTTTGAAAAAAACAATTATTTTGGTACCTCCCCTACATGTAAAGTGGGGATGATAATTTTTTTTTCGTCTTCCCATAGTGTGGGATATCGTTGGATAGGTCATTCAATAATATTACGGGTTTGCAAAACCCGTTTTTTGATTAGGTAAACCGTTCGTGACTTATCAAGCTTTAAAGTACCTATTTTCGTTAGAGTCAAGTGTCTCCCCGCTCTACCAACTAAACGGTTGTAGTTAGAAATTCCAATGTCACGGCAGTAGTACTTATTTATAACGAAGTTTAAAGGAAAACTATCACACTTAAGTCGGCTTTACAAGTTTACGAGTAATAATCGACCAACTTAAATTTGCGGTTGCGAAAACATGTTCTCCCATAGTATTCCGTATGGAAGAACATGTTTTTCAATTACAAAGTTAAGTTTGTTCTTACGATAAATTCATTCCAACTACGGAACCCTTCATTGTGCGTGGTCCGACACGCACTTGGCCGTTTTTTTTTATTTACCTTGAACAAATAGCGTATTTACCGGTATTAGCGCAATGAATGAGTACATGTATTATATACAATATTCAATATAGATTGAAAAAAAAAAAACTCTTGAAGTTGTTCATTCGTTGTTTATAAAAGAATTCGTCTTGTGTGAAGAAAAATGTTACTACAAACTACACATGAATTCCTCGTGGATATTATAGCTGTATATGGCCTAGGTGCGTAATAATTACTCATTGTATATATTTCATGCCCGAGTGTGTTTAGCTGACCTACCGAGGTTCGTGCTGCGCTGTAATTTTATGAATAAATTGTAGGGTACTGTCGTGCGAGCTATGCGGGGCTATGCCTGTAATAGGACAGTGCAGCACTTTGGTATTGATTCTAGAAATCTAGATGCCTTTGTCTAGTCCGGTGCAACCGCACGTACCCCATACGAATATACTACTGTGTCTTTATGAGTTCAACACACCGTTTTCTCTTTGCGCTGCACATGTGTATAAACCCAAATGTACTAAGAGTCATTTGTTATGTTATATTTATGTCTGTAAATGTCAAAGTATTTTCGGGTCGCATTCGGACCTCGGCGGGCACCGGCGCATTTCCATTGACCCTGACCGGCGCGCCCCACTTCTGTTTAGCCTATTCTTGCAAATAATTCTGTCTAGACCAAACTTTGAAGATAAGCACGATCCTTGTTATCTGCGCGTGATAAGCGTTTAACGTACAAACAACAATGATTCTGAACACTTTTGCTAATCTCTACGTATGTATCTAAATATTTGGTAACGCAAGAGTTTAGCATTTGAAAAGGAATGATGTTTACGTTTGTGAAACGAAGGGAACAAACAGATCATCCTTGTAGCATAGCATCCTTGTAGTACATACATACCCAGGTAGTCTGTAATGTTCTGCAAAGGGGTTTTTCCGTGTGAGCTAACGTTTCAGATACTTAAATAATTTATGTCTCAGAACACCTCTAATCTTACATCGAATAAAACACTACCAGTCGAAGGTCTATCAACAAATAAGTGCTTGAATATTTTATTTTCTAGGCTCAACGAAGTTTTAGAATCTTTAGGCAAGATCCCAATACTGTCCGCACTACAATTAAATGCCGAGGCTCATCGATTCTCGGCCTTTGATGTGTTCGAAGACACAGACTTTGAGGGTCCTCACTACAGGATCACTCATCCTTTGGACAACAGTTCAGAAAACAAGGCCGTTCAAGATTTTGGCGTCGAGGCATTCAAACTGTCCGACGAAGATGGTAAGTGGTTTAAACAATACATGTCTGTTTATTTTTTTTCTGAGTTATTATCACAATGTGTGTGTAATGAACTAATGAGTTCATGTTTAAAATGCAAACAAGCTTGTTGAAAAGAAATTCTTTTTCGTCCATATTTTGATAAAATATGTGTTACAAAATTATTCGTCGTTTCTGGTTCATTCATTCAAGCCAAACGTGTCTTTCCTGTAGATGTAGACGATAACAAGGAACCGATTTACCAGTTGACAATGTTAGTAGGCTAGCCGGCGAATTAATTTAGCTTCCAATGTCAATGAGACGCTGTTACGACGACCTAGCTATATTTAGTAGCTAATGACTTTTTAACGCAAACTGGTTTGAGCGGAAACGATTATGGGCAGCGATGACGTCACCCATATGATTTGAAGGGTCCTTTTTACCATCATTTATAAAAAGATTATTGTGCCTATGTTGTATGCTTATAGGTAGGGCACTGACTGATAACATATTCCAATTATAACACATCTGCGACAGTGCTTAAGCTTATCTTTGTTTTGAGTTGTGCAATTAATTTCTGCGCGTGCACATCCACGAGTTTGACACTGCCTAAAACTGTGATATTCGATGTTATGAATATCATTAATCAATATGCAAAATATGTGTCAGGCCATATGAAATTCAAGGGTCATTAGTCGTTACAACAATAATAAAAAAATATGTTTTGTTCATTTTGTGTAGCGATAATTTCTCCTTCTTGAATCATAAAAATGCAGACATTAATACAATAGGTCTATATTGTATTTTTTACAATTATTTTTAGCAAAATGTTAGTAAAACACGAAGCACCACTGACCTCCATATATACAAGTACGCTGGACTTACGATACCCTATGAAATGACAGCTCTTTATTGTGCCTATTTGAAGCGCCCCCAATGCGTGGGAAGAGAACTAAATCTGACGTAACTTGCAAATGGCCGCTGTCTCGTTTGAATTATCTCCCGTGTTTTTGGAGGTTTAAAGCAATTAAGCTTCTTTGTTGTGTCGTATTAATTTAGTTGATAACATAAATAAGTGGTGGTCATTCATAGGTCAACTATGAAAGAGTGTTTGTTATGCAAAACTCGTTACCAGAAAGGAAGTGGGGTTGCATTCCACAAGTTATTATTAGACATTTAAAAATCTGTCACTTATCTTATTATACGTAATAACAATATATTTGTCTTTGTATAACCGGTTTTTTATAAACCACAAAATTTTATAGTGCTGAAAAAGTTACCTGTCGATAAAAGTTATCGATATTTTTCCTAACGATATCTATTTACTTTCAAGAACGGAAATCGTTGATGACCGATTTTTATTATGAATGTGTGTGAATGAATGTGTGAAACCTGTGAATTATTTTAAAATTATATGTATTTACATGTAATTTTAAAATAATTCACAGGTTTCCGACTGACAAAAGAAGACTGGAATTATGGCTGAAAAACATTGAAAAGCTTAGTTGGCGTCCGAAAAAATATGATTACATCTGTTCAAAGCACTTCTCCGATGACTGTTTAATTAAACATAACTCATTTTATTTTCTGTAAATACCTTACCTATTCCACTCCATCCCAAGAAACCCTCATTTCTATTTAAAAAGCGTTCCCTATTTATTTTTGGATTTAGTTAGTCACATACTTAGTACCCCCTTAGTCTGGCTTCGGATTATCCTAAGATTAGCAGTCTGCCCCAACTTCCCTATGTCACTCAGGGATAACGTACCAATCCAACGGTGAAAGAACTTATGAAATCGGTCTAGCAGTTCCTGAAATTTGCGCGTTCAACCAAACAAAGTCATCAGCTTTATTATATTATAGTATAAACAACCCGGCCGAAATATCTGTATCTGTCGGAAACATAGAAATGGTATTACCTGATGCTCGGAAAAGCCTTTTATCGATGTATTTTATCTTACTGTCCCATCCCTATTATTAGTTCCGTTCCCACCCACTTCTGCGATCAGCGCCAAAATGGCGAAAATCAAATCGCCCCACTATGGCTCGGCTGATCATAGGTCCAGCGTACTTGTATATATGGAGGTCAGTGCGAAGCACCTATCTACATAAAATGTCTTAACTTACGAAAAAATAAATAGGTAGGTACGTAGGCGGTCCTAATTTCTTAGTAGAGTTACACAGAAAAGATAGCATTTGATACTTTGTTTTGTTTACATTGTGTCAGTTATCGTTTTAATTATCTCTATTTATTTACTCTCAATCTAGCTACAATAAATTATCGTCATTTAGCGTTCACAATAACATGTGCTACGCACGTGAACCGCGTTGGGTTTTACCTGATACTATTTTGTTGAAAGCAGAAAAACTACGATATTATATATTATTGAGTTGTTATTATGGATCTTGATCGTTTTGAGGAAAAAGGGGTTAGGTAAATCTTCAGTAGATAGGTAGGTAAAACGTTATGAGCATCGTGGTCCTCATAAATATGCCTTCACATAAATATAGACTGGGGATAAGGTTAATGAACGCTATATATAGCAGGGCGGAATTGCTGATTGCGGTCGTTAGGTACTGTATTTTATTCATAATTCTGTGGATTCATTTTACCCTCTGAAAAATTTACCTACTTATCCTTCGGTTTCTGATCAAGGAATTGATAATCCTCAAGCTTTTGGGCAATAAACCTGCCGTTCAATTATTATAAGTTATCGAAAATTTAAGTAAATAAGAACAGCCATTCAAATATGTGTCAGTATATTATAACATAAGAGATTATTAACCTTTAAGGCCCGGCTATCTAATTACGCAACACATTTTTCGTAAACGATTAGGTACGACAAATTTGTTTAATTTTGACAGTTCAACAACATTCATTGCGTTATTTACGTTGTTGAGCAGATTATTTTTTCGAACTTATGAATCAATGGATTAGCAATTTGTTTCATAACGATCCAAATTCCGATTGATCGTGCATTACGTAATTAGGGTACAGGTTATTAACACGTTTTTCAAGCTAGGATAGCAAACCAGTAATATCCTAGCTTGGCAAAATGTTAGAGCTGTTTACATGATGCGAGCTAATTTTAAGCTGCCTAGCATCACAGTGACAGGCCGAGGAGTAAAATGATCAGATTGGATACAAGTTACCCTGCCACACGAAGCTAGTACACAAAATGGACATAGGAATTGAATAGTTTTATAAATCGTAGGCTAGATTTTTTACCGAAATTCATCTTCATTTAAATAATTACAGTGTTCGACCAAAAACTATCATCAGGCAACGAAGGAGCGTCGTCTTCGGACCCTTTACCCCTCGTTGAAGAGTCTGATGAAGGAGTCACCTTCAAGGCTCAGTCCTATGAGAGCAAGGAAGAACCTTCCCTGCTGCACTGGATCCTCGCACAGGGGAACAAAGCCTCCCTGCAGGATATTCTGGACTATTGCCAGAAGGGATTAGCTTTAGTAAGTATACTTTGAAATGAGGTTAATGAGAGATGAATCTTCTTTCTTCTTCTCTTCTTGTTCGTGTGGTTAGTGACTAACCTGGTGTCGAGAATTTTAATGCAGGCCATGGGCCTCTGACTTGGCTTCACATGCTATCGAGAAATATCTTTCGGGCATGCTAGTTTCCTCACGATGTTTTCCCTCACCGTTTTCGAAGCAAGTGATAGGGAGATGATTGATGACTGGAGATTGAGAGATGATGAGGTTCGCGATGTTTCGCCTGCGCGCTTACCATGACCACAATAGAAACGGGTTTTGTTGACTGAAGAATAGACAATGACAGATAAAGAATCACATTCTGTCATTGTCATTTTGTCTATTCTTCCGTCGACAAAGCCCATACATGCTACGCGTGCTGGCATATTAAGATTCGACTTTGCGAGCATACTGTAGTGATTGAGATACTTGTTAGAAACACAAGGAATTTCTTAAGAATATTGGCGTACAGATAGTGCAATCCACGACGACGCGCCCCACTCCGGGATTACTGTACTGTAAGCTGTAGTTTAGTACGGAGCGGAGCGGAGTGGGGCGCGTCGTCGTGTATTGCACTGTCTATAGTACGGTCTATCCAAAATTTTCAGGCCATACTATTTGGAACTTTACAAATGCAAATTCCATGCATAATGTTCATTCGAGTAATGCGTAATAAATTTTTATCAAACGCATAAAGTCCATATCAAATTATGTTTTCAGGTTACACATTTTCTTGTGTACATTCTCCTAAAGCCATTCAAATTGTTTAAAAAAACTACACAGTAGTAGGTATGGATCCGATGGATTTTAAGAAATACGTCTACTGTGTATAATAAAACGTCTCCGCAAATATTTGTGTTACTTTCCCCATATTTTTGTAAAGCGCGACTATGATATGTATTTTGGTGCCGAAACAATGTCCCGTGCGAGAATATCTTCAGATGCATGTGCTCGAAACATAACATATGCAATATAGAATCACGGTTTATGTCCCAGTGCTTTTAAAACTTTAGTTATCAGAAACCCATATATCATCTGACAAAAAGTAAACACAATAGCATAAGTACCTACCATTCTGCCAACATCTCAGTGAACCGTTGAGTGACTCGATGGATATAAACGCCAATGACCTACCTCAATGCTCAACTCCTTACGGTAGTCTACTGTCGAAAATTGGCCTCTCCGAAACTCAGCCATATGAAATGCCTGCTAAAATACCCATTATCTAATTCCAGCTAGACGCAGATCCCCTGAAGGAGCGTGAGGCGGAACTGTACCATATTCTGGAGTACGCCAACATGCATGGCCTGAAGCATATCAAGGGTATTGAAGAAAGGCTATATGGCCTTGACCAGCTCTTGAACGATGTGAAGAAGTTGGAGCGAGACCAACGTGATCAAGCTGCGTCGCTTATACAGGTGAGGCGAACTCTAAAAGATTCTAAAAGCATTTTATAGTTCATCATCATCATCATCATTTCAGCCAAAATACGTCCACTGCTGGACATAGGCCTGCCCCAAGCACCGCCACTTCGACCGATTTTGTACCTCCCGCATCCAGCGGATCCTTGGAGCCTTTACAATGTCATTGGTCCATCTTGTGGCAGGATTAACCATCTTTCAATGTACGGGTTTAGTTATGTGCTTTTTTCGGCTTCTACAAGTTTTGGACCCGAGAACACTCGCCATTTCGTAAACTTTCGATTCGCAAACACCTAGTTGGGAAATACAAACACATGACTGATAATATAATTCTCTTTGGTAAAATCCCTCTCCAATGACTTCATAATAATTGATATCGACAACTGCAAAACCGGGCCAAAGAAATTATAATAGAACCCAACTGTACAACATAACATAACCCAACCATACCTAACCAAACCCATACTCATTAAGAGCGATTATTCAAAAAGTTGGCAACGACGCAAATAAATATCAGTCTACCTAGCCTTTTCCCAACTACGTTGGGATCGGCTTCCAGTCTAACCAGATGCAGCTGAATACCAGTATTTTACATGGAGCGGCTGTCTATCTGACCCTCACAACCCAGTAACTGGGTAATACACCCCTTGGTAAGACTGGTTGTCAGACTTTCGGGCTTCTAACGACCCGTAACGACTATCTAAGAGCCACGAATGACAGCCGGGACCAACGGCTTAACGTGCTTCCCGAGGCATGGAGTAGTCTCAGTATGTAAAGATGGTCACGCATCCACGGACCAACCCCGTTTAGCGTAGCTTAACCTGATGGATCGACCCGTGTGGCTGTTATTACTTAGCCACGAGCTCCGCCACCCATTTAAGTAAGTAGTTATTATGAATCCGCGGTGTATAAAATCTTACCAAATTATGAAGTCTTACCAAGGGGTATCGTATTACCTAGCGATACCACTTGGTAAGACTTCATAATCAATATTTTAGTTCACTAGTTATTTCATATTTCCATATAGTAACATTGCTAAATTAATCAAAACAGCGAAATATTTAACATCTAATTGCGACGTTGCCCACTTTCAGAAGGCACGCTAGTCGGTCATTCTTCCATACAAACGTAGTATGGTGATTACTCGTCTGTTTGACGGTGTACGTTCAAAACTAAAAATTATATCAATTTGTCTTGTCATTATCTAGCCCTGTATGGAAGCAGAATTGGAAGAAAAATATTGGTTTGGAAGTTATGAGCGTTAAAACTTCCATATTTCAACACTAGTTTTAAAATAACCTATGTAGTAAAAAGTAGGCAAAATAGAAACCGTACAGAGATAGATAATTTATTCAATAGTTCAAATTTTTACTTGCTCGTTTTCGTTATAAGTTATCGTCTATTTGACTAAATAAATTATTAAGTATATAAATAAATAGATAAAAACTACATAAATAAATAAAACTGTATAATAAAACTAATTAGCATGCATATTAGTCACGCCCACCAACGAGTTCGAGCCATCGACTAGTGTACCCTTAAGTTTGCTTATCCTTATCCATTTCGAGGATACCTACTGTACTGTACGCAGTTCAACTAGTTTCTTAACTTCGTCATAAAATAAACGTAGGCTTGATGAACAAAACGTGCCATGGTGCAGTCATGATCAATCTGCCTAGCCTTTTCCCAACTTAGGCAGATTGATCATATAGTTATATTGGGGTCGGCTTCCAGTCTAACCGGATTCAGCTGAATACCAGTAGATTACATGGAGCGACTGCCTATCTGACCTCCACAACCCAGTAGGTAACTGGGCATTACGATACCCCTTGGTAAGACTGGTGTCAGATTTTTCGGGCTTCTGACGACCCGTAACGACTGTCAAAGATCCATGAATGACAGCCGGGACCAACGGCTTAACGTGCTTTCCGAGGCACGGAGGAGTCTCGGTATGTAAAGATGGTCACCCATCCACAGACCAACCCCGGCAAGCGTACCTAATGGATCGACCCGTGCGGCAGTTATTACTTAGCCACGAGCTCCTCGGTGCAGTCATGATGTGGAACAATATAAACAATGGAGTTATATTTGAAGTGTACATTTGCATTTGCTATACTTTTATTCATAGATATTAGACGTGTTTATATTGTTGAGTATAAAGTCACAAGTCACAAGTTGTAAAAGGTACAAATCGAAATTTGATATTTTTGATAGCTGTCATATGGCTATTAATTTAAATTATGTTTTGTGTTGCGTAATGCAAATTATCTTGCATACTATTATAAAGAATCATTTTTTTTTAACTGAACAGACAGCTGTGCAGCTGGGCAGTTTGTTGCGCCAGCTGCAGCACTAGGCAGTGGTGAAGGGCGCGCGTGCCGGGGGACTGTCTTATGTAATTTTGACGTTCGAAAAGTGCTGATTCTCAGCTTAGTTTGAATAAATGACTTGAATTTTGATTTTTTTTATTTGATTGGTGATTCATTCTATTTCAATAACTTTGAACATGGCATTCAGTATTAGCGGCTTTTATTTCTTAAGAAATCCTAATCTAATCGTATGAGGTGCATTCATTAGGCTTCTCAAATGGCTGAACATTCATTGCCATAATATTACGACTACGTCTCTCCAAGCTTCTTTTTATTTATCGAACTCAATACTATGCATTTCATGATGACGCGTCGCAAAGTAACTCTTACGACACCGAAATAAGGCTCAAACTAGGCATGATACAATTTCTCATTCTGTTGAATGCAGTGACCCGTTTTATGTCTTTAGGAGTTCGAAATAATTAAAATGACGACAAAGCCTCGTTTACACCTAGTTTTCTAATAAAACGAATAATTTTGTTCCTCAGTGCCGCGAGCGTCTAAACACAGCATGCGACCCGTCCGTCCTGCCTACACTAGTCCAGTCCCACTGGTGTCAGCTGAAGAAGTTGCTGAAGGGACACCAGATGCTCATCGACATTAGACGGCGCATCGCCAAGTCGAAGGACGAACTCTCACACATATTGAAGGCGAGATTAGAGTGAGTAGACTTTTGTTATACTCAAAGGAAAGAGACATTATATTTTAACATTTTAATTATATTAAAGCGCACAGGATTCTTAAGCTCATACGACGCGCACAGGATGCTTAGGACGTGTGTTACATTTGCCTGTTTATCTGGCAACGCATTCAGTTCTTTTCTCCGAACAGCGACCCGAATATATGTAGGTTTTCTGAAACATGCAAAGGTTTTTACGTGGAAAAACTATGGCGCTTTCCAAGAAAAATAAGAATTTGACAAACTTTTAGAGACTGGGGTCACAGTATAAATAAGAAACAGTATTATGTCTTCATAGCAAACGGCCGAAACGACATGCTTCATAATCTCAGTGTATATCAGTACGCAACAGTATCGAGTGCGCGGCAGTAACGCACGGACGCGGGAGATTTATCTACCGAACGGCTGTAGGTAAATATTTCAAGGTCAATGCCGAGATAAAATACTGTTACTTTATTATACTACGCTAGGGTTTATAGCCATCTCTAAAAGAATGTCAAATATTTTTTTGACAAACATCTCTTAGTTGGGTAACCAAAAACCACACAGTCGTAATATTTTTAGCTGTGTTTCCAGTCTTCACAAAAATTGGCAATTTATCTGAAGTCAGCACTTTTGTTACCACAAAAGTTGTTCCACTAACACTAGTTAATCAGTCTTTTATAATTTGCAGGGCGGTCCTAATGATCGAGAACTCGATGTCAGTGCAGGATGCGCACGCGATGCTGTCGTTCCAATGCTTCAACCGACTGTCGCGATACTTCGGCATCGTGGCACAGCTACACCGAGCTCCTCAAGTGTTTGTCAGGGCTGTGCACGAGGTTTCCAGAAGACGCACCTTCTCACAGGCACATCTTAAGGTATGATGGTTTTTTAGTAATAAAAGGTGATGTGGTGAAAATTAGGATTTGATAATATTTAGCAGTGGACTGCATTGGCCACGACACGGGGCTGTTAAGTAAAAGGATAGGGCACGACTCAGGATCTGAAATCACGGGTTTCTAATAGGGATAACCTATAGTTGAATACCCCAAAGAGATGTTTAACTTTGAACTATAAAACAAGTTTTTAGACGACCAATGATACGATCCAGTAGCTATAATTTATCCAAACTAAAATTCCTATTCATTTATTAAAATTCTAGTGGGCAACAGACCTCGCAGAGAAATTGCTCAAAATACACAACGAAGAAATTAGCAGGCGGCAAGAGTTTGACACAGCTTTCGAAGGTCACTTCTTACGAAGCCTGTTCCCTGGCATGACGGAGCTACCACCTACGTTTGCCACACAAGGCCCGCCAACGTTTGACGCCAACTTGCCCAAACTCACGGAGGCAGATGTGGCTTACATATCCAATGCGTTTCCAGACCTTAGTGAAGATATACCGAGTTATGATATGGATACCACTGTGCAGTTTTTCCAACAGAGGTATGATATTTGTGTAAACTTGAATTGCTAATCTCAAATAATTTACATTCTTCGCCAATTACTCCACTATCTACTTTAGCTTTTTGCATTCTAAGTTGATTTTGGAGTGACCAATAATAAGGTCCTTAAATTTTTTGGTTGCAATATTTTTTTTGCTTTGTCTGGTATGACATAGATTCTTAATTCAAATATAGTGTTGTCGGGCAATGTTAAAATGGAATATTTTTGTATGAATTTCAGAATACGGGCTTCGGAACTTAAAAGTAAAGATATGGATATTCAAGTGGATATGGATAAGTAAGTAGTTTGTAGTTCTATGATGTTGCTTACCTTTTCAGAATGAATGTTATTTACATTTAGTTGTTTCTCGCTCCACAGAGACTTCGACTCAGTAACGGAAGCCAGCGACTTCGAAAAGCTTGGCGGTCAGAGTGCGACACAAAAACAGAAAATCGACATCTCCACTCTTTGCATTCCCGAAACGATGGCCGTATCGACGGTAACCGAGGTGCGAAAACTACCGGTTATATTGGAAACCGCGGAGAGCCCGAAATCAAACGAGTTCGAAAACTCTGATTATTACATCGAGGAGTCGCTACCGTCGAGTTTGGAATGGGGCCGGGACGAACGACAGGTGTACATCGACCTCGCGACACACAACACGCCGCCCTCGTAAGAATTCCGCGCTATACGTATAGTTGAACAAAGGAATTAGTATACAGGCGGCTCACTTGCAACTTCTTTTATTTTAAACAATGTTTCGAGTGTGCTGAGTAGTCAAGTCTCTTACATAGCTCTTTTTAAGCTTTTGCACCATAAATCACTAAATAGATTTAGGGCTAAACGAAATTAAAACATGGTTCTATTGCTATCAATCGTTTTAAGGTGATTGAGACAGAATGATTATTTAAATATGTTGTGGTGCAAGCAGGCCTTGTAACGTTGTGGCGTTACAACAGTACAGCACAGGTTACAGCAACAATATACAAAGTTATAGTCTAAAAATTATTACACAATAATAATGAATATTGGCAGTGTAGTGAAAAGATTAATATTTTTTTTACCTGTATACCCAACTTTGTTCTACTGTACCCCGCTCTCGGAGCTCTTATCTGAGTGGTTGTCGTTTTGTTATTATTTTATTTGCTCCTGTCTTCACCGGCCCCGTATGAGCTGTTTCATATTATTCTTATTTTGCGTATTTTTTCATTTTGTTTTTCTTCATATTTGTAACGTACGGATTGTGACGTCCAGTAGCGTTCGTCGAAACTGTATTTACTCAATATTCTGAAAGTATTTTCTATTTTCAGGACAACATGGATACACACAGAATAAACATGGAGAAACTGCAAGAGTTTTTAATAAAAGTTTATGCGGTATGTAAAGTAAATATTGTATTTATAGTAGAAGAGTTGACGAAATTGAAAGAGGAAGTTAATGAACAGAAGAAATTCATGACTAGTAAGTATATAGAGATATTGGAAGCGTGGGAGAAGAGCAATGTGGAGTGTGCACTACGGTTCCGTGAGGAAACGCAGAGGCTCACTGTAGACCACGAACTAGAACTAAGTGATATGAAAGCAGCTCTCAACGAAAAAGACGAAGTTATAGCTACCCTCAAAACAGACACAGAAAACATTAAAAACTTACACCAGAAGGAAATAGAAAGATTAGAAAAACAACACCAAGACACTCAAGATCTTCTGGAGAACACAAGGCAGCAAATACAGGGATTTGAGAAGAAGTTAGAAGATCTTGAAGCACAGAAACAGAAGGACATCAGAGACTTGCAAGAGAAGATGCATATGGATTATAAGGCTGAGATTGAGTCTTTACGTTCGAGGTAAGATTTTTTCCTTTAATTCATTATATTGTACATGACTACAACAAGATTTCTCAAAATCGAATATAGCTTACGTATTTATTTCCTACAAAGGTTTTGGACCTGGAGAGTTCGATTTCTATGTTGTAGAAATTGTATTCCTTTGTCTACTATTCGTAAAGAATACGATTCGTAGTTCAAATAGAGGTGTTTAGTAAAGCCAGATTTCGTCCGTTATATATTATAGTAGTTCCATGTCAAAAAACCTATTGCCATAAAACTGGCGCAATATAAACTCCAGGCTGCTACTAAGAAAAATACTGTAAAATTTTGCTTGATCCGGGTCCGCCGGATCGAACCCAGATTCCCTAGCGCAGCAATAGGTTTTGAGACCAAAGTCGCAGTTATACCATATTCTATATCTTCAACACCCATTCACCCATTTTTCTAACACTCATTTTCCTCCAGGTTCCGCCTTGTAGCTCTAACAAACATGGACCGATCGCCTTCGGAATCGAGTCTCGAGAAAATCGAGCGAACTGACGTCATCGAGATTTCGAGTCACAATGCGATCGTCATGCAGACTAAAGAAAATGCTGAAGTTGAGAAGGAAGAGGCTATCAGAGAGGCAGTTGCAAAGGCTGAGGTGGAATGGAAGACCAAGATGGAAACTAAAATTGCGGCTATTAATACGAAATATGACTCTGATAAACAGGTATGTGTGATGCATGTCGCTCAAATCACTACATATTATATATATATATATATATATATTATTATGAAACAAAGCCCCGCCGCGTCTGCCTGTCTGAACGCGATAAACTCAAAACTACCGAATGGATTTTCATACGGATTTCACATCTTCACCAATGGATGGAGTGATTCATGAGAAAGGTTTAGGTTTATAAATCATTAATGGCTGAAATATGACGATATAAAATACTCCAAGTAGGATGAACATCAGTTAAATTTTCATCTAACCCATATGCTCGACGCAAAAAGATGATAAGACACTACGACAGAAAAAAAAATGTAGGCATATTTATGCTCTGCTACCCGTGCGGGGCGGATAATGCTCGGTTATAGGGATCTCTTGCACTAGACGGCCACTTCATTTTTTAATTAGGGTACTGGAGTCTATTGCCACTCCCAGTACAATCTCCTTGGAGTAAACAAATAAAATGTTATCTTTTTATTAATAATTTTATTAAAATTCTATCAAATTTTGTCTAATTTTATGTAATTTAACCTAATTTTATGATTGTATGTGTGACCGATAACCATCCGATAACTTGTACATGTGTGCTGAAAACTGTAAGTATAAGTTGGTTATTATTAAAAAGTGTGCTGTCGGGGTCCCCCGTCAGGAACGAAGTTCCGTAGCCGCCCTTTTGACCTCACTATCGACTTTATCTTCCTTAAACGACACCGACGACGAAAAATTTTAAAATGCTAGCAGCCGCCTTTTTGGATTTACATTTGGACCTCACTATCGGCTTTAGCACCCTCGAAAACTATGAAAACGACACCCATGATGAAAAATTAAAAAAAAATCACAGCCGTCATCTGGGATTTATATTTTGACCTCACTATCAGGTTTAGCACCCTCGAAAACTATGAAAACGACACCCATGCCAAAATTTTTGGAAAAATTTTCGCTGCAGCCATCTTGGTTCATTATGATCAAATTCACACTTTCTCATAGAGAAGGTGTCATGAAGGGTCGCATAACGCTTTTTCGTTCCGTGACGATTTCTACCAGTTTACTACCGCCCGTTTCAATAAAAATAAAATAGGTCAATAGTGTCAGAAATATCACAATACAATTTCAAACAAAAATAAGTACGCACGTGCAGTAAGTAAAGTACCTAATCGTCTAATACTGACAAAAAATACTCTGAACGAATTACAACCAAGCACGTTGCGCTAATGTGAGTGCCAGTCGTAGCGATTTACACCTACAGTGAGCGGTACGACTACGCACACATTGACAATTATTGCATGACGCGATAGCACTACTATCTATCGAAAACTTTTGATAAATTTGGATGTGTTCCGTACCAAGAATGAATGAAAACTTTTTTACGATAATTTGTAACTTGATAATATAAGCTATGCTTCTGCTGAAACAATATTACAAATATTGTTGTTTATAATACAGAAAAAACAATATGAAAACATGTCATTTATGCTGTAAAAAAGTGCGAAAATCAATTCGCTTACACTTCATTTTTGGTAAGATTTTTGAAAAAAAAAGATGTAGAAGCCTAGCTAATACTGTCTAAATCCGAACATCAACATAATATAGTGGAAATATGCTCAAATGGCAAATGATTTAGGTATTACGTTTGTGTGGACAATTCATCCGTCGCCGCATTCTTAAGGTCTTAAAGTGTTTTCTTAAGGTGTATTCTTAAGGTCTTAAACTCACACAAGTGATTATTTTGGAAAAGCCTAACGAGTGCTTTGACTGTTCTAAAGAATGTATAAACTTTGGTATCGGCGAAGATTCCACTAGTGTCCGTTTTAACCACTAACAGTCAGTCAGACATTGGGAATCGGGAATACAATAATGTATTGTATTGCTGTCATTTATTAATGCTTATTATTTTTGTGCTTTCGACAATAAATCCTAGATTTTTTGTAATAGCGCTTTTTTTCCGCACTCTACACGTAGATTAGCCACCCTTCGATCAACAATAGCACTAGATCAAGGATCAGGAACAAAAACACTCGCTCAAGTGGCCGCGATTGCATATAACTTGATTATAAACCTTAACACTCAAACATAAAGTTTATTATCATTTGCACTATAATTTCTACTCCGATTTAAAAGAAAACGTATTTTTAAAATAAGAACATATATTTATGGAAAAATAATACACAATTTCTCACTACAACATTATTTGTGGTCTTATTTTTCCGGCCCGTTTTTAATGAGCTCATCTGAAATCTAGTACTATTGTTGATTGAAGCCTCCACATATTATTTTCTCACACCCACGTTTCGCTTATAGCTTTCATCGTCCATGTCGACAAACGACGTGGCTCGTCGGCTTTTATCGGAGAAAGAGAGACAGATAGACGCGCTGCGAGAGCGAGAGGCAGCATTAGTGAGGGAGTGCGGCAAGTACCGCGATACTATACAGCAGCTGACTGATCCTGAGACTAACGACTTCGATGCGCTGCTTAAAACACAGGTATGTATGCTTCAGTGCGAAAAAGGAGCGCAGTGTGAAGGATTTTGTGATATCATTGAATAATACACCTTGTGATATGTGTCATAAAGGGCAAAAATGTTTGAATCAGATATTAGACGTCTTATTGGCAGTCTCCTGGAGTGTTAGCACTTTAATTACCCGATTATAAGGTTTAATATACAATGCAAAAAAAAACCTCTACTCTGTGATCCTGTTTGGCCTGCGCCGACCCGTAGTAATTATAATTATCTTGCTTACATGTGCCGCTGATAAATGTATTAAAATTGATTTGCAAGTAGTAACTATCGGTAGTTATCTTGCTTTCGATGTCCTACACGTCACTAAAGTGCGTTACAGTCAGTATTTATGTAGAAGTAAAACATGTAGAAAGAGAATCTAATCGATTTACTTCTACATAATACTGACTTTATGTAGAAGTATATCGATTTGATTCCCCTCGAGGCCTCATTGTTTGTCAAAAATTTTGCATGAATAATTAACCATCATTGTCACTGAATGCCTCGTTGGTCTAGTGGTCACAAGCGCTACTGCTGAGCATGGGTCCTTGATTCTATTCCCGGGTCGGGCAAAGAGTTTTTGGGTTATTCCATCTGGAATTTCGTAGTAGCAACCCGGAGTCTGGATTTATTCCGATTGTTGGCAACAGACTCGCTCCCTATTACAGGGGACTTAAGTATTACTGGCGAAATGTGAATGTCCTATAGAGACACCTCTGCCTAACCCTTCGGAGATTACAGGCGTTATGTTACGTCACTGAATGATTTATTGTAAAATTCTAGTTGGTTTCCCTCGAAAACGAGAACGCAGTTTTGAAGCAACAAGTTAAGGATTTGAAAAGAGATTTGGAAAAGAAAACAGAAGAAGAGAAAAGCAGAGAAGACGACGATGGCAGGTAATAACTACGAAATTTTTCGTTTCACGTCATCGCGTGCAGCCATTGTTTAACGAGCACGCCACGTGTACGCAACGATTTCACCGCGTTTGCGGAATGAGAGCGACTGACCTGAGTGCACAAGAGACAAGCGAGTGTCCAATATTGTGAAAACGCGGCGAAAACGTTGCGTGGTCGCGGCTAGCTCGCTTTGTACCCGCGGAGAGCACGTTCACTAATCGCTTCACATGAAAGACGCTGGCAAATCGCCAATGTGATAACGCTCTAACGACCCTAGGCCGAAAGTAGAAGTTTCACACTTACTTAGTTTCATTGTAAAATAGGATCAACATTCTGCTGCCCCTACATCAATTAGATAATATCGTTGACAATAGAATACTAAACAATATAAGAAAGACGTTCACTGCTGAACATTTATCTCCCACAAGCCTCGCCACAACACGAGCCTATGCCACTCACATCCAGCGTATGCCCGCGACTCACCACCTTTTTCATCTCGTTCTATGCAAACGCTTCAGGCTTCAAGTTCCTAAAATGAGGCGAAATCTGTCTTTGAAAAATTTGCTTGCAGTCTTCAAATTTTCATCATTCATCATCATTAAATTTACAGATCGTCTCCCAAGAAGGAAGACAGTAAGAAGTGTCGCGGTCGTTGTCACACGCCGTTCGGTCTGTCAGCCGGCACTCTGTCGCTGTCATCCTGTCTGCCTGGGCACACCGTGCTCGTCATGTGGGACCCGGCGCATCTCAACTATACTGTGCTACAGGTAAGTTTATAGCCACTTCTTCTTCTTCTTCTCGTGTGGTTAGTGACTAACCTGGTGTCAGAGTTTTAAAGCCGCCCATGGGCCTCTGACTTGGCTTCACATGCCGTCGAGAAATATCTCTCAGGCACGTCGGTTTCCTCACGTTGTTTTCTTTCACCGTTTTTGAAGCACAATACGCATATGAATCCGAAAAGTCAGAGGTGCGTGCCTTGGGTACGAACTCGAGACCTATGACTTGGCAGTCCGACGGTCACACCACTAGGCTATCACTGCTATTATAGCCTCATCACAGTCATGTAGTTACATCAACGGTACGACAGTACTAACACTTGTATCTTTACTAAATTACTTTGCTACGAGTTAAGGCCCTATCAATGTCAAAATGTTACTGTGGACGTGGATTCGACAACAATATATAGATAGTGTCATCGACGACGCGCCCCACTCCGCGATTACTGTATTGTAAGCTGTACTTTAGTACTGAGCGGAGTGGGGCGCATCTCATAGTAAAATAATTTCTGATAGGACGGTTTGATTTGCACAGTTGTCGAGTAAATAGCTGCGGTAAGGATCGAGGGTTAGATTCACGATGAAATGGATGTCCTACAGTAAACTCAAATACTATTCAGGAACCATAGCGAACGTGGGGCAACTTCTTTTTTTAAATGAAACGGAAATTAGGAGGTGTCTTCTTTTCCTGGATACCATCACAAATCTTTATGTTGTAATTTTTTTAGACGTATATTTAAAACAACTAAATTATTTTCAGGAAGCGTCAATCATGTATTTCGTGCACAGCGACTGCCTGCCGGCTTTAGAACTGAGCATACAAGCTAAGAACGAAACTGAGAGGCGGCTGTACGCAGTCGCTACGGTCGACTCGAAGGAGTACTGTTATGCTAAGAAGGTAGGTTCATTTGACTTTATTAAACCAACAGAACTATGTTCTGAATAATTATTTCCTAACAAAACGCATAATCTTAGAAATAAAATGAATGTTTTTTTCTTAAGGCGTTTATGCTAAAAGTGGGCAACGTCGCCAATAGATGTCAAATATTTCGCTGTTTTGATTAATTTGGCAATATTACTGTATGGAAATATGAAATGTGGCTAACTAAAGTTCACGCGGTGTAGCATGGTGCGGGTGACAGGTGACAGAAAGGGTAAATTTATTTAATTTACTACAGTTATTACTGAGTCCGTATTATGTACACAATCTGTATGTAGGTACGGATCAGTCGTAAAATACAGAATCAGTAAAAACAAGTAAATTATATTTTACCCTTTCTGTCACCTGTCACCCGCACCATGCTACACCGCGGGAACTAGAATATTAATAATGAATTGCGATTAAAACACTGAATTTAATGTTGTAACTGTTTTAAGTGTAAAAAAGGCATTTGGAAAGATTCTAAATACTTTTTTTTACACCTAAAACTAAATATTTGACAGCTATTTGCGACGTTGCCCACTTTTAGGATAAACGCTCTTAACTCACAACTGGGAAGCTCTTGGCCTGCATCTCACCTGTCATCAGGCCGAAGGTGGAAGCGAGCTTTTTTTTTTAGATAATATCGTGGTAGCTTGCCCAGCGGGCATAAAACAAGCCCCACCACCAACCAATATATTAATTAATTATTTATGTTCAATGGGAGTGGTCTTCCTATAATGTGAGACAAGCTGGCAAGGCCCAAGCCTGGTTTCTTTATTGATTACTATATAACAATCAAGTTCCTCACAATTGTCGCACAGAGCGGCAACCGCTACGGCATGCCGCGCGGCTCGCGCTTCTACCGCGTGCGCGTGCGCCCGGCTCGCGCCGCGCCCGCGCCGCACCCGCCCTGCTGCGAGCTCAGGCACAGGACCGGTGAGTGCGCACACACATCTACTACTAACTATGACCAACACAGAAAAAAAAAACGATTTTTAACTTGTTGTGGACTTCTGAAATAGTTATTTTTCCAAAAATCCTCTCAAAACCGTGTTATCTTATAACACATAGTTTATGTTTCTGTTCATTTGTATTGTCCTTCAAAGTAAGAGTTTACATTTGGGCTGTGATCCGAATCACAGTATTGGTAGGAATATATTTTCTTTTTAGTACACATGTGAGTATTTTGTACCATTACAAGCTCAGCATTTTCGTTTATCTATTATGAAAATCTGAAATCTTGGATCCGGGCCGGTATGACACCATAAAAGTTTTTAAGTACGTAAAATTCAAAAGTAAAAGTATATTTGCAGCCATAAATAAGTTCGTATTTCTACGTAGTACAACAGATTTTAATAAAAACACAATCTTTACAGTGAGGTGTCATGAAAACCGGAAAAAACTGGAGGGTAATACTTTTATAACTGCCTCGACATGCACATTCACAGAGCTCTATAAAAAATTCAAATCTAGCACATTGTACCGGAAAACTCTCCGACAGTACTTTTACTATTTATTACAATACTTTTATGGTGTCTCACTGGTTTTGAGCTAGCACCATCAATGTGTAGTTTATGCTTCTATCCCTACGCTTATCCACGCTCTTTAGATTAGTCCCAAGTAAGTTCAAATAATAAGTAACCATGACCATAAATTAAAATAAACTTTCATTTAAGAGCACAGTGCTTTTGAAACACCCTTTCAATATACACAGCCTTGCTTCAATATTGCGAGAGTTTTTGAGGACAACAAAACGAGAACACTATTAAAGCAAGTCTATGATAAATCTGTCACTGTAAGCGTATCGGAAACCCTTTTTCCATAACCGTATTCCATTTAGTCAACATTTTTATATATTTATTTTAATGCGTTGTTTGTCTTTGTGGTCCGTACTATGGCATTTCTGTTTCGATGTGTGAGGGAGATGGAGCTATACAGTTCAAATAGCGCCATCCCTCTTTCGCATCGGCACAGTGATGGTTTAACACTTCATAGTACGGTACTTGTTGTCTAACCTCGCACGCGCGTTGCGTTGCAGATGCAATGAAGGGCGGTGTGCTGCCGGTGTTCGGTGACGCCCGCCCGCTCAAGAAATGGTTGACCTACATGCATGCCCCAGGTCTTTGCTTATTTCTCTTCATCTCTCACGTTTTTCATAAGCTTGCTGAGCCACACGTCATGCTTATTTGTTTTGCTTCATCGCCATCTGGGTTCACATAATTTAGTGTTAAGATGGTGGACAACCATAAATGGCAGTTTGAGTATCAATGGGATCGCTGCAGTAATGAATGGTAACAAATATTTTAAGTCACTAATGAACATAATTTGAGAAAAACAAACAACTATATTTTTGTATATATCTTCTACTGCGGCGACCTGTATGCTACTTTAGTAGTATCATTTGATAATATCATAGCAAAAAAAATGCCGTGTTGTATGATGCATACGTCTGTATTTTAACAACCCCCAAATTAAAAAAACAATATTTTATATGACTTAATTACGTATGTAACCCATCCAGCTCCGGCAATCGCTGTACCACAAAAAAACAGTTTTATAAGTAAATGTGTATTTTTCTAAACAGACCAACAGAAGTCAGTTGACACCAGTCAGTCGACGAGTTCAGCGACAGAGGAAAGCGCTCGAGCGGCTGAAGTGGTGACGGGAACGCTCATTAACCTGGAGTCGCCAGTGTCTTGTAGTGATCCCGTCTCCGCTGCATCGACACATACGCAATCTGAAGATCAGCTGGATTCTATTGAGGCCAGTGAGCAGTGGCAGAATGCTAGGATGCATCTCTCTACTATTAGTGCTGTGTAAGTAACTTAGTTCATTGACTACTTAGTACATTACATACACGCCTGTATTCTCGAGTCATCATTTAAGAGTCTAAAATACGTCAAATTGCTTAGCATGATGCTCCGTTATATCGATCTATCTTTTGCCCGCGGCTTCGCACGCGTGGATATCGCAAAATACCGTCATATTTTACCGCAAATAAACGTATTTTCTTTCTTTCTTTCTTTATTTTCATTTGATGATATCCCACCCAAAAAAAAAAAGGTGGTTTCAGTCAAACATTTATAATTAGAACGTCAGGATTGAGGAGCCAAAGAAAATGCTTTAATCAATAAAATTTACTCAGTTTTACTAATTTATTCCTATACTGCAAAAACAAACACAACACCTGCTAAATGATCATTATGTCGAATATATTCATTGATCGCTCACATCCAATAGAAATTCACCTCTTGAGTGTAGATTGAGGAGCCATACTAAAAGTATTGTATTTTCTTTCATTTTAGCGCTACAGAAACTACATTTTTAGACGGTAATATGCACAATTGCTACTAAATGATACAATTTTTTTTTAAATATTCATCTATTACTTAACGAGTTCCAGGTGGCTCCTCAATTTAGATTGAGGAGCCACTCTTGCATTAAATATAACTAGTGACTAGCACTTTGCCCGCGGCTTCGCTCCCGTGGTCTTTCCCGCGGGACCCGTTATTTTTCCCGTGATAAAAAACTAAGCTTTCTAATGGTAAAAGAATTTTTCAATTTGGTCCAGTAGTTTTGGAGCATATTCGGTACAAACAAACAAAAAATCTTTCCTCTTTATAATATTAGTATAGATATATTTTGCTGCTAAATCTAGAATTCGTGCTGCAAAATCAGCTACATTGTTGCTAAATAATGCTGAGATCAGATTTTAAAAATCTGATGTGGCTCCTCAATCCTTACGGAAATTCATGAATCACTCCGTCTATTGGTGAAAACCGTTTGAAAATCCGTTCAGTAGATTTTGAGTTCATCACTTCGTCCAACTTCATAATAATCCAGCAGAACTCATTGTTCGATAATATTTTAACCGTCAAGACTTCGTCAGATACGTACGAGCGAGTTGGTTTTTGATAAAAGCTGAACCATGTGCTCAAATGCTAGAAAAACACACTCGGCCTCATAAATTAATATGCTATAAATTCATTGTTACAGTACGGACATGGAATGCAGCGTAGGTCGTTGCGTGGGAGCAGAACCCTTAGAAGTGACGGTGAGCGCGGTGGCCGTGCTGGCCCGCGGCGACGGGGGCGCCTCCGAGCTGGCGCAGGAGGCCGCGCCCTGACCGCCCCGCCCGCTCCCGCCGCCTCCTAGTGTGCCGCACCGTTTAGTAAACTAATGGAGTCAAAATGATTTAGTGAGTTTGTATACTCACATACTGATTAGCCGCCGCCTCAGAAGCCGATTCCGAGATACTATGGGATGACCAGCGCTAACATGCCCAAACAACGCTTAAACCGCCGTGGGATAACAGCTTGAATGACGAACCTTGCCGTGGGATATGACTGTAACAATAACAACAGGATTACAAGTCTTTCTTCATACGCAGGTCTCTGACTTGTCCGAGTTTGATAGCAAGGGAAATAGTACTAACACTCCATTTATTTACTACTCCGTGCGCTACAGCATGCTTGTCGAGTCTGCTGGATTGGAAGTTTACATGCACGACTTCGTTCGACGCGGTTGTGAGGAACTCGCCCTTACTGCTTCCATCCTCCCGGTCGCATTTGTCGCGGTACATAACTCGCACCCCGCGGGTTCTCTGTGTTTCCCTCTCTCTCCTATATTCTATGTCTATTTAGAATATAACGTAGAAATTACCGTCTCCGATTCCCTCTATTGAAGTCCGTATCTCAATTAGGCAGTGATTTCTTCTCAATAGTACAAATTTGTTTAGTCTTGTTGAAGCTTTACGTGATCTTATGTTGCGAATGTAATCGTATTTTATATTTCTTATCTCTACGTTGTGTTGTGTTATATTTTAGTTCCTTTAATACCCCCTTATTTCAGATAGAATCATTTATTTTTCTTATTGAATACCAAACTATGTTAGCTATTTTACTGTAGTATAAAGTGTTATTAGTGATATCAAGTTATATTCTAGCACAAAAATTAATATATGTTGTATCGCTGTGTACTTGATTTCAAAATCAGCGCTTTGTTCACAAATCGACGAAGTGCAATATATGTCTAATAGATAGATACGTGTCTAATATGGTTAGAGTCACATTCTCCTTAAGATTCTCCTACCTATATAAGTACTATCTTGATAACTAAGTCATAGTGATTATTTAGTAGGACAGTCGATCCTCTTAGGAATTATTCTTCTTACAATTTGTCGATAGGCTTCAGCGATGTTAATGCTTTAAACACTCGATCTCGCCCCTATTTGAGCTCTGAATCCTTACCGAATCCACGTTGTAGCTTAGATACTTATGATATTTATAGTTTCGCTAGAGTGAAGTGATCACTCTAGCTGACAGTGATTTGTTTGTCCTACACTCCGGTGGGAGGAAGAGAGACGAATAATATAAATTATGAATAGTGAGGCACAGACACTTGCGTCCGAATATTGTTTTAGCCTTTCTAACACTAAACTAGATTCGTTCGAAGCGCAAATTATGGTGTTATTGTAAAATAAGATGACATGCTTCACGTTAAATTTGTTTGTGGCCTTATTATGAGTGGCGCCCGACGTGGGGCTACCGGTGTCTCTGTTCCTACTTCCATGCAACACGCGATGGAAATAAGGTTAGAGGCACTTAGCGGCGGAATGCCGACTGCTGTGATAGTGCGTGCTGTGCTCTCCTCGACCCCTCGCCGAACGGTTCTACATGTGCAACCCACAAAATTTTGTGTAATTAATGAGTTAGGGGCCTATTATTAAGTGTAAAATTAATGCAAAAATTAGCTATACGTATATTTGTACATGTAAAACCGTTCGAACATATTCGGCTCCATTAGCAATATTCAGAATTTAAAATATTTATGACTACGTTACAGATTTCTTTTCAAATAGTATTTAGTATAAATGTTCATATCACTGAAATAATTTTCCGAAAATAGATTCTCAATATTTACTGTAATAACTGTTGAGACTGTAGAGACAGTGATGTGGCTGACTTGTTTACGAGTCTTGCAATATTCGAGGTGCACATTATGCGGGGTGGCCTACCGGTGGCGTTGTTTGTCCGATAAAGTGCAATACTAGCCCGGATATTGCAATACACTGCAATATTAACGCAACCATTTGTAAATACTTGATTGAGATATCGTTATAGGTACCCATAATTGTGTCGAATTAAATTAAGTTTATAATATTTCGGTATCAGCCAAAATTCGGGATGGAAAGTGAAGGTTTATCGGTTTATGATGGATCAGTGGACTGTCGTATAGTTTTATTTGTGCTGGACATGAATAAGCTCATTTGCAATGAATTAGGCTTGGGTTGCGGACGTGTGTTGTCAAAATTATGGTGTCGTGTAACGTGTCAGTATGAAGGTTTTCGGAATGTTCTGCAAATGCATAATAAAATCGTGCGAACGCTTAATGGACTATTTTGTAGTGACCAATTTTATTGTTAGAAATTAAAAATGTAAAATTGACAATTTTAATGTAATTTTTATATACAATAAATAGACCATTTTATACAAACTGTTTTTTATTTTCTCACATTTCAAATGAAGGAGATAAGTTTCCTTAAAACCATTGTAGGAACATAATGCTTATAATAAATCTATCTTTGTATCTTAGAGACAAAATTAACAACTTAACCTAGCTTACAGTTAGAATATTTACAATTTACAAAACTATGTACAGGAACATTATTATAAGAGGCCACTGAAAGCGTTCACAGCCTGTTGGTGCTGAACATCGAAGTACTGCTTACATTCTGACATATCGTTGGAGGTGAACGCGCAGTCCGAGTAGTTCCACGTCTGCATATTATCTAGGTTAGTTTGCGTGCAATCCTGTCCGTATCTATAGAACCTTTGCTCCTGCATGTCCATTACAGGAGAGGTTCTGCTCTCAGCAGGATAGTATTGTTGCGCCTCTTCAGGGTAATACGCTTGGGGAATGTATGCTTGTTGCTCGCAATAAGGTTCAGTTTGCTGGTAACCACCGAACAGTTCTGGAGAGGGGGTCTCACTGGACTCTGAGCCGCCCGCAGCTCGTTGCCAGTCCAACCAGTACGCTTCTTCAGGCCTTGAGTTTTCGCTATTAAGGTCTGCGAAGGTGGGTGGTGATTCTAAGGTGTGTTCTTCTAACGGGAAGTCTAGTCTGATGGGTTGGTCGAGCTGGAAGATTTCCTCAGGGTGGAAGATGTCGTCGGCTGGTAATGCGGTGGGGTCGTAGTGTTGTGGCTGGAGGGAGGGTCCAGGGGGCGCGGGGGGTGCATATGCTTGGTACTGCGGCTCCTGGGGGGTCCACGCCGCTGTGGCGTAACTTTCTGCAGTTTGCTCGGGACGCCACCGACATGAGCACTCGAATGGCCCACACGTGCATGTTAGTTGAACTGTCAGGACAGAAACGAGAAATAAATGACCACAGTTCTTTCAGAATTTGTGATTTATTTTGAAGATAAAGTTGATGCTTAAAACAGTTAAAAGTATATAGCCTGTTGTAATATGCAGCTGTCGGAATTGTTAAGTTGTTTTTTTAACAATAAGAGAGTCCGTGGAGTTTCTCGCCCGTTCTTATCCATAAGAGCCTACTACGCTTTGGAATGGGCAACTAGCTTCATCTTTCTGACTGACCGACCCCTTGACAATTCAAAAGTGCATGTAATTGGTTTATTTGAAATAAATGCTTTGAGTTTGAGTTTAAATTTCGAAACCTACAATTTGAAAAGAAATGAAAAAAAAAGGATTTCTCCCTATAACAGAAATCAACTCACCTCTTTGGTTATCTGGTATAAGTGGCGGGGGTTGTGGATGTGGGTGGCACACTTTCTGCGCCATTTGCTTATCAGGTTTCACCGTTAATATCTTGTCTGCTATAGCTGCTTCTCTGGCCAGCAGTAGTGCTAAGCCTCGCACTCTCCTGCCAGCTCCAAGAGACCTCCGTACTTCGCTGGCACCTTTAGCCTCAGGCTTTGGATGGTCATGAGCGCCCTTTGCTTGGAAGAAAATGGCGTGTTCCGTGTGTCGCCAGAAGTGAGTGACAGGGTAGCCGCAGTGTCCTCGACATGGAAGGACTTCTAAACGACCGCCGCTGCAGAGTCTGTTTGGACATGGTTTGCCTGTTGGAGAAAAATATCCGTTAGGAAAAGTTGTATTTAATCAGTTGAAATGTAATCTTTATCATCACATTAGGAACAAGGATTGTGTTTGCTAGCCTCGTCTGTTACTGCCAAATGATAACATACTGCGTTACTAAACCGATTGTTTCCGATTGTGGTATTTAAGATGTTCAGCATTAGACTATCTAGGTAATAGCCAATAGTTCAATAGAGAATAAGAAAAGGTAAAGTGTCTACAACATGTATTAGAAAGGTGTGGTCAAATTTAAGGGTGTGGTAAAGGTTTTCTCCATGGACCAAAATCTAATAGTCTAATACTATCTAGGTAATAGCCAATAGTTCAATAGAGAATAAGAAAAGGTAAAGTTTCTACAGCATGTATTAGAAAGGTGTGGTCAAATTTAAGGGTGTGGTAAAGGTTTTCTCCATGGACCAAAATCGTAAAACCGAAAACATTTGAACTTGGGAGTGTCCTATAGAAAACTTAAATACCTACTCGACTCAAATATAGGTATGGGACGGCTGATTATTTATTCTCGATTACGATTTTAGGCGACGCGTGAGTATTTCGATATTTTATATTTGTATTTGAATTTGTTTAGTATGTAATTATGTATGTAGGTACCTAGATTTCTTTGATAATAATAAATCTGTAATAATAAAGCTCGTAAGGTTGTGGGAGACGCACGTGACCGGGAGAGGGACGCTCGCTTAGCGGCGGCGTTGCGATTTGCGATTTGGAAACATTTAGTGATCTTTCCGAACGACTGCGCATGTACTTATTTGCCTTTGCGTCTCCCTACCGCCCGTCACGCCTGCGCAAATTAGTGTTTTTTCACTACAGGTACACGTCCACATACCCTATAACGATGTTGACCACACTTTTCTAATACACGCTGTATAGTTTAGTGATTAGTTAAAATATACCTCCAAGTCCATTACCTTGCTGCTTCTTCCTCGCTTTATCACAAATCGCGGGCCTGAGGTGCACTCTGGACCCATCAGGCAATCTGCATCTTTGGGAGCAGACCAGCACTCCTAGACAGCTCTTCTTGAGTATGTGTACGTTGTGGTTGTTAGTGTTTCTCATGGCCCATCCTGAGGCATGGCGTCTTGCTTCTTCACACCCAGGAGGATATACGCGGCGTACGTGGCCGTCACACCACTCGCCGAATGTGTCGAACGCGGCCACGCGCGGGACTACCGCGTCGTTTATGTCCCAGTCTGGTGTTTGGCCCTCCGACATATCGCGGTTGCTGGTGCTGTTGGAAGAATGGAAGGTTGTAGAACATTTTGGTAGCAGTAAACAGTTTTACAGAGCACGGGATAAGTAAAAAGATGGGTAGGTACCTATCCTAAGCTACGTATACGAAGAAGTTAAGCTTAGTTATCTAGTAAAACTTTGAATTAAAGCCAGATTAATTAATTAATTCGATATAAGTTTTTATTATTAGGTAAAGCTATCTCGGCGCTCCACGGTGGGCGCCATCATGCGCGTGCGAGCCCTCACGACGGAGGATGCGGTGGCTCGGGGTGGGGTCGTCTTGGCGGTGTCTCTAGATATCGCCAACGCCTTCAATACCCTGCCCTGGAGTTGCATCAGGGAGGCACTCCGGTATCACCGGATGCCGAACTACCTCTGTCGTGTGGTCGAGGCCTATTTGGCGGACAGGGCCATCATCTACCCTGGAGAGTGGAACCGGCGAGAGATGTCGTGCGGTGTCCCACAGGGATCGGTCCTGGGGCCGCATCTGTGGGACATCGGATACGACTGGGTGCTGCGCGCCGACCTCCCCAGTGGCGTCAGCGTCGTCTGTTACGCTGACGATACGTTGGCCCTGGCGCAGGGGAGGTCGCATCAGGCGGCGGCCGAACTAGCGACACACGGGGTTGCGACAATCGTAGCCAGAATCCGGCAGTTGGGACTCGAGGTGGCCTTGCACCAGTCCGAGGCCATGTGTTTTCATGGTCCTCGGAACGCGCCACCGTCGGGTTCCCAAATAACGGTAGGAGGGGTTCACATCGGCGTCGAGTCGACGATGAAGTACCTGGGACTCGTCCTCGACAGTCGGTGGAACTTCGTGGGGCATTTCCGACGTTTGGCTCCCAGACTGGAGCGGGCCGGGGCTGCCTTGAAGCGGCTCCTGCCCAATCTAGGGGGTCCAAACGCCTCCTGCCGGAGGTTATACGCGGGGATCGTGCGGTCCATGGCCCTGTACGGGGCACCGGTGTGGGCGCGTTCGTTGAGGCGGCGGCCTGCCCGCAGGTTGAACGCATCCCGCAGGTTGAACGCATCCGCGAACGGTGAGCAATGGGTAGCTCGCCGTCCGGTAAGGACCAGGCCCGGGTCGACGGCGCGTAGTGTTCCACGCGCGCCTCAAAGAGATGTCAGCAAGTGAAGGGGTCCGATGAGACCATTGCCTGCCGGGGTTGCGGGAAAGTCCGAAAGGGATACCGTGGCCCCCTGGCATTGCACAGGCAACAGAAGGAACACGGGTGGGTTTTAGTCAGTAAGAGTCTGATACGCCCTCCCGCTCCACCCAGAGCGGGAGACGTCATTTGATGATTTCCCACCCAAAAAAAAAAAAAAAAAAAAGGTAAAGCTATCTCACCTGAATTACCGAAATAGCTCAGGTAGACGCCTACCTATTTAATAAAATATCTAACTACCTACAATAAGTAGGTACTTACACCTACATTCGTTCCTTCCTATCAAACCTACCTAAATATTAATAATCTTTTGTTCAAGTTCCTTACAGAATAAAAGCAAACATCTGAATCGCGGAGAAAGCTCGGTTCCCCCTCGCAAGCCCTCGTTGAGCCAATTGCTTCAGAATGACATCGTCTGAAGGGGCGGCCGCGCCTTAATTGGGCAAATAACTTTGTGTAGATATCCACTCACGAGGGAGTAAGTAAATAAAGACGAGTCTTTGAACATATTTTTAGATTGTCTACAAAACGGGAGATGAAATGCTTCGTAATACCTAATTCTTCTAAGCAGGTACACGTTAGGAATCTATTACCTACTTATCTATTATTCATTGGGTATTTGAAACAACAGGCGCCTTTAACAAGTATTAAAAAAGCAGGATTAGAAAAGGATTACCTTCTAGGATTGTTTTGCTACAGCCTTTATGTTTTGACGGTTCTTGTTGTACCTAGATCATACCAAAATCTTGAAAAACTTTCTTTTAAATCTATCAATTAGGTATAAATTAAGTAGAGTTTGTAGCTACCTATTTAACCAACTGTACCTAATTATTTTTCAAACCCTATCCCGATAGATTTTACAACTTATGACTCACGATACAGGCTCGGTATTTTCGCCTATTCAAAATAAACTAGCGGCTTAATGCGTCAACAAAGCAACGTCACAGTTTCAATGAGTTTCAATTAGATTCAATTGACTCCCTCCAGCACCTTTCCCAACCCTGCCCGGTTTGTCTTCGAATTTATTTTATGTTTCTACTGTTTATTTATGGTAAATGTTATTGTATCACAGGCGCTTTCATCATCATCATTTCAGCCATAGGACGTCCACTGCTGAACATAGGATCCCCCAATGATTTCAAAATTGGCCGGTTGGAAGCGACCTGCATCCAGCGGCTTCCTGCGACCTTTATTAGATCCTCTGTCCACCTTGTGGGTGGACGTCCTACGCTTGGTGGTACCTGGCCTCCATTCCAGAACCTTTCTGCCCCATTGGCCGTCAATTCTGCGCGCTATGTGCCCCGCCCACTGCCACTTCAGCTTGCTAATCCGTTGGGCTATGTCAGCGACTTTAGTTCGTTTGCGGATCTCCTCATTTCTGATTCGATCTCGCAAAGAAACACCGAGCATAGCCCTTTCCATAGCGCGCTGAGTGACCCCGAGCTTTCTTATGAGTCCTATGGTGAGAGGCCACGTTTCAGTTCCGTATGTTATCACCGGTAACACACACTGGTTATAGTCAGGCGCTTTACTTTGTGTAAATTATTTCATCACCACTTCTCTCAAAACGGTGAAGGAAAACATCGTGAGGAAACCGGCATGTCCTAGAACCAGAAAATCGAAGACGTGACATCTACCAACCCGCACTGGGCCCGCGTGGTGGATTACGGCCCAATCCTTCTCACTCAGAGGCGCCCTGTGTCCCGGCAGTAGGAACAATATAGGCTGATTATGCTATGTTTATGCTAAATCATTTTGAAAAGCTACAGTCACCGACAGGAGTCGATTAAAACTTCAGGTTTTTAAATCTTAACTATTGAGCTAAATATTTATCTAATTAAAACCAGAAGTAAGATTTTGAGAATATTTTGGTCTTAGCTAAGAAATACAATGTATTGAATTATTTTATGTCAATTTAGATGATGTGTAAAAGTAGCAGTGTTCATCGACTTTTGTCGCTAACCGTACTTAAGATAGGTTCTGATGGATTCTTGCTAAAGCTAATTTTGGACAACTTCCTTTTGGCCTAGGTTGAAAGTATTTTAGGAGCATGAAGAACAGGGTGTAAAGTTCACTCATCCACCATAGAAAAGGGAGGATCCTCCGACCAGACGGGTGTTGTGTCTGGCGGGCCGACTGCCCAACTGTTGATATCGGATAGTCTTGTATATGTCGTTCGCGCGGTAAACTCTAATTACTCTAATTGCGCGATGCAGGATTTGTGTGACGTCATGATGCGTAGTTCGTATGTGGCGGTGTAGCCGCTACAGTATGAAGTATAGTAAGTTGGGACCTGCTTGTTGTTTCCAACGATAATACGTTATAGGTTCCTAAAGGTAGAGTCGGTAGTGTCTAGATTATCATATTTTACAAGCTACGACCGTCGCTCTTATAAGTAGGTACCTATATTTCGTTTTCACAAGTTAGGTCTTTATTTGAACGGTTTATTTAATTTATTTTCAACTTTATTATTTATATTATCTACATAATGTTTCACTACCACGTCGTTTCTTTGTGGGTCGTGATCGCTTGTATACCTAAGTAGGTATTTTTAACTAGAGTTATAAAATATTTTTCTCAAACATGCTTGGTACTTCGAGCATTATTTTGACAACCTTCTTCAAGATATAGGGTAATTCCAGGATAGGTGCCCCAATGGGATAGGTGCCGCGACTTCGAAAACTCAATGTTAGAAATATCGTAGGCTAAAATCGTACTATACAAATAGGAAGCGCCCCCCCGCAGACCCCAGTGCCACAACAACCGTAGGGGAGACGCGCACGCGTTTCGTCCGTATGTGTAAAAATCTTCCGCGGCGAGACCTCAGCAAGCGTTGAAATTATAATCGCAAGTACTTACTATTCCATATCTTTTTACACAGTTATAAATTCTATTTATTTTAAATTTATCTGATGATATTACAGTTTAAAGTACACGGAATAATGCTTTAAATTATAGATTTATTTTTATCTTATTTTTAATTTAAAAAGGCATCTATCCTGTGCCAAAAGTATAGTTGCCCCATCTGCTGTAGCCATAGATGCCCTTAGGGGCATCTATCCCTAACTATTTCTATTAATGTTTTCATATTGCAGGTGGAAGAAATGCCTCGAAAATATAAAACCAAACCAGGCGTGGCTTTTCAAGAAATTACTAAAAATGAGAAATGTGTAAATGAAATAGCCAGAACTTACACAATACCCTCTCCTACATTAAGAAGACGATTTGCAAAAAATAACAAGGAACGGTTAACCTTAGATAGGTTTGACTAAATCCGCCGCTCTTAGATACATCACAGATTGAACTTAAGCTATAACTTAATACCTACTATGTGTTAGGCATAAGATGATTAAGAAATAATAAGAAGAAGAATAATTAAGAAGATAAATAAGAAGAATAGTAAGAAAAAGAAGAATAAAAAGATTAAGAAGAAGAATAAGACTGATAAAATGATCTATGTTAGTTCTGAAAAGTATATTGATTGCGTTAAGTAGATGATTATTATTTCACAAGAATTTAAAAAAAAAATCTTTTGTTGGAAAATTCTATGTAGATTATATAATTATAAAAGATGTCACAAATTAATGTAAAAACATTGAATACAGACTAATTACATTGAAACTAGTCTGTTTTTTTTCATATAGCATCAAATATTGAAGCATTTATACAGTGAGTCTTCTATCCCTCACGGTAGGCTTCTATCCCTTGACGCATTTTTACTACGAGTCTTCTAGCCCTCACGATAGGCATCTATCCTACTTTTGAGAGGGTCAAAAAGACATAATTTCCTCAAAATCTATGAAACTTATGTACAAACAAAAGGGGTACCATCATAGATTAAAGATCAAAGTTACCATATGCAAAAGACATATTGCCAATAGATTATTAATTAATAAGTTATGGCTTCCTATCAAAAAGTGGGGCAGCTATCCTGGACTTACCCTATTGAAAATGATGTTCTGGTCAAATACCTACATGCGAGCAGGCCCCTGGTAATGTTAGTATGAAAATTAATATCTGTCGTGTTTAGTGGTCGAATAAATTACTATGAAATCTATCGTTTAATAACTTTTAAAAATGAATTTACTTCGACACATGACAACCAAGGAGGTAAACTTATCAAAGATTTTATTAAAATTTTAATTTGGCTTGCAAATAGATCTGTTTAAAAAGTAAAAAGGAAAAAAAATATTTGAGAAAAGTACCTACTATATAAATACTAAACAAGCCTTGGCCGCAACCAGGCATTGATGGACTCACGTACCTATGTGTGCCTCGGCTCACATTTTCACGATCGCCATCAATGCCCCTTTTGCAAGCCGCGGCAGTAATGTACTATTCATTGTTGATTAATAATTACCTAGTCATGGTCCTACGATGGTAAAACTCGATTCGCTGTGTGTTAATGCAATAAATTAATTGTTGGTTCAATCTACTCACATTTCTACCTTAAACAACTCACAACATTTCTATCTTTAACTTTAGCAAGGTATATTAATACCAGCCTGTTACTGTCCCTAAAAAGGCCAAATGCCTCTTCTCATACAGAGAAGGCGCGATCATTGATCACCACGCTGGATCAAGATGGGTTGGCGATGTTTTCCTTCAGCGATGTCAGTAATGTCCAAGATAAACTCAGACAATACATATGAATTGAAAAAGTCAAACTGGTACTTGTCCGGATTTGAACCTACAACCTCGTGCATGCGAGGACTTCACCACTGGACCATCATTGGGTATATTATCATGGTCGGTAGGTAAGATCCTCATTATTTTAGTTTAAAGACCTTCATTTAGAAGTTTGGGATTGCCATGCACATTTTCAAAAGAGGCTGATGAGTAGATGAGTAGCCGTTGCTTTATAAAAGATGAGCTAAGGTGGAAATTCAAACTATGAGGAAAATACCTACCTACTTCATCTCCTTTAATATTTACGTACTAACTCGTAAAATAAATCATGTTGTGCAACACACTAAGTAGTTTAAGATACAGGCTATTTGAAATGTGTCTCTATAGATTTTCGAACTCGCATCATTTCCTTTTCATGTCCCATTTCAAAAATAAACTTTTAAACCTAAGTTTTTGAAGGAAAATAATAAAGTTTCCGAAAACCAAATTAACTTCCAACGGTCTGTGGTTGACTGGAATACTAACTAGTACTTCCGAATAAAAGAAACAAGTTTCCGAAAACATATGTTTTGCTAAAATAATCGTTTTCTTAAGCTCTATAGAAACCAGCTTAATTTCTACTATTGCTTTTAGAATAACTTTTTTAAACTCTCAATTTTAATGAAAATAACTAGATACCTACCTACGTTTTTAATTAATATTGTTTAATGGGTGTATTTTTACATGGTATTTTATTTCAACGAAAATGTAAAAATAGACATCAGAAACGAGCTGCTACCAGAAAAATAGGTTAGATTAGGTTAGAACTACGATCCCGTCAGAAATGAGTGATTATTCCGAACCTGACCTGAAAATGCTAACCCTAGACGGTCGACACGAGGGGCAGACCGAGGTTCAGTTTGGTTAGGTTCCTTTAAACCCGGCAGACACGCGGGGCTCCATCGACATAGGATTCAAGAGCAAGCGAATGAGAGTACAAATACGTTTTCCTAATATTACGTCAGCAAAAAATGCTGTATTGATTTTTCGGAATTTACAGTATTTGATTCGGTCGTTTCTTTATTTGTATTCGCATATACCTAAGCTGTCGGAAAATTCGTACAGATATAGTTAAAGCAGAAAAATTCATATTTTGGGTATACTCATTTTTTTTTTTCAAAACTTTTAGTGGGTAGGTACTAGGTACCTACCCGTTTTTTAATACATGCTGATACATTTAAATACGGTATTATAATTATGTTATTTTCTTATTACTAAAGGTACCTATGTCGTAGAGATACTTTTTTTTAATTTTGACTAACTTTATTTGTTATTGTTAACCATCTGCAGCCCCAATAAAAAAAATTGTATTCTATTCTTTGTTACGATGTGTTAAAGAAAATTTAAGGTATTTGCAATTTACCCAAAAACTAATATTTTCACACATTACCATGGACATTAAAATATTTATAGGTACGTAGCTAGGTATCAATTATATTCCAAATACTGAAAACGCGTAGCTTAATTTTTTTTCTAGAAGCAGATCGATACCTATCTTTTTCTCATCTTCATGAAGTTTTTAGACTGAAGTCTCCAAACTTGCATGGCTACAAAACAATCTATTAAAACTTTAGTGTAAAAAGTGGAAACTTATCTATTAAAACAGTTTATTGCAATAAGTTAGGTATACCTAGGTATCATCCCTTAAATCTACATACCTACCTAATAAATTATAGAGACCCAGTATCTTAACGGGTTGTATTGTACCTAAGCCCTAATCACAAAAGCGCTCTGTGTTCGGTTTGGATGAAAATACAAATTATTGTTATCTATATCTATTGATAAGTTGAATAGAAATAAACAAATACTTACAGGATAACCATCTCCGAAAAGATGCAAACGCTTCACAATCACAATGCAGGAATTCTGTCCAGTCCGATACAACAATCACAGTCCATCAAGCCACTGCACACGTCAACGATTTGTCGCGAATATCGATACTATTTGTACAACACATCTACACACGATGGAAGCTTATAGCCCACTAAGTTGAACAACAAAAATAAACATAGGGATGATGTGCCCCACCATACCGCGAGGTGGGAACCGAAACCAACCAATCACAAGCCCCCCCGTCCCATGACACCGCCTCCCGACCAATCAGAACACGAGCTTGAACACCAATGACGGTTTTCCAAAATGTTACGTTTCTATTTTTCAGGTAAAAATGGCAATTTTCAGTGCGCTGCCATTTTTAGAATGTCGTTATCAGTTGTAATGTTGGTAACGTATTTTGTTAAAATGTTAAGTACAAATGCGAGGTGGTTACTAAGCTTATTTTGTAAAGTAAGTAGATATTACGTCAATATTTTTCAGGCTTAAAAATATCGGATTACGTGGTATGAAATTGACTTATATCTAGGAACGTATTGCGTAACGTGACCCAGCTGTAGGTACTACAGTGAACTTTTCGTGAAAATTTGGAAAATTATTATATGAAGTTCAATATATTCATCCTTATAAAATTAACCGTCATCGAAAACCGCCATTGTTCTCCGGAATAAAATCACAAAATAATGACTTGATTTTTTTAAAATATGTTTTTAGAGTACAACTTGAAAATGTTAAAATATGGTGTAATGACAAAAGCTTACCAGATAAATTCAAAATTCACAAGTTATTTATTCAAACTAGGCTGAGAATCAGCACTTTTCGAACGTCAAAGTTACATAAGACAGTCCCACAAAACACCCACCCTTCACCACTTCCTAGTGCTTTTGCTGGGAAGAAGAAGTGGCGCAACAAACTCCCCAGCAGCACAGCTGTCTATTATTTTGTAGATATAATTTTGTACAGTGCGGTATTCTTATTCTAGTCTACGGCAGGAAATGGTTTGTGGTGTGGTGCTCTTAGGCGATAGGGTCGTAATCAGCACTTACCCTCATTTTAACCGTGTTATTGCGACATGTAGGTATAATAGAGTCACTAAAAGCAGCAAACAGTCTTCATGGTTTCATCTATTGCGTAAGTTTTCTTCTATGGTATCTAGTTAATACCTGAAAGCAAGATTTGTTAAATACAGAATAGGTATTTTTTTGTAAATACACATGGTTATTTATATCTAATAAATACAAGATTATTTTCTCTGAACTCGACTTAGAATAAAAAATTCTGCGACAAGACAGTGCGACACGACATTGTAGAACAATTTCTATGAAAACTTAATGGAAATTGTTCTACCAAAATCGCGTCGCACCGACGCGTCGCGCCTTTCTGCGGAAGCCTTCAAGTTTACCTACCTATACCTAGGTAGAGCATTCTTTTACGAGGTTCATTGGTATCAACATAAAATACACCTTTTAATAGGGCGTAGACCGCTGAACATGAATCTCAATAGGTAGCTAAGTTTCGGGCCTCTTGATGATCCTTTGTCGGATTTTCCGTACATGATGGTAGTTTTTTACACCTACAAAGAAAATACATTTAAGTAGCTTATAGCTTAGTGGCAAAATTTAAAATACCTACCCTCAACGTATTTTCCCTCTTGCAGCTGCAGTAGCATAATAATTACAGAACACGATGTATAAGGCAAGTGTTCAAGATGTGGAGCGTTCCTACAATAAAATGAGGCCGGCGCTTCATGCGGGCGCACGTTACGACGACGCACGCGTGCGCATGGGAAAGCTGCTTTCTAGCTATTATTGTTATGTTATGTTGCAAAAAAGTTTATGTTATTTTTGTAGCCATGCTGTTTAGAAGTTAATGCAGGTACTCGTAGGCACAGTCAGGAAAATGAATTGGTAAACAAATTGGCATACTACGTAAATATTCCGTGATAAAGCCTTTTCAGACTACCGTCTAAGAATGATAGTTGTGATTTGAATATACGGACAATTTAGGTTGGTAGTCGAGAACATTCGCATCTTTGACTCTCTAAGCAGAAAATTCCTAAGAATTCCGACCAATGCACCAATAAAGTTGTATTGTCTTTTTGCCTTTAATTTTTTATAAAAACGTTGGTCAAAAAAATTGCGGCTGCATTTGGTAAGAAATAAATGAATAGATAATTCCTAGAGCGGCTATCTAAATATTTGTATTAGCTAAATCTTTTGTTTTTGCCAACTAACCGTCCGGCGACAAAGTGACATAATCTTTTAATCCGGTTTCTGGAGCTCGAATTATTTTAATCTTCAAGCTTTATACATAAAATAAAAACTCAAATGCGTATTACCATATTGGATTTTTTAAATGACTGCAATTGATTAAATGATTCAAAGGTCAAATTCAAATTTGGGTAATTTTTTGGGTAAGGTCAAATTGTGAAAATGTCGTAATTATAGAATTACGACATTTTCACAAATTGACCTTCAAATCTGTAAAAAAAAATCTTCCTCTTTTTTAATTAGAATTAGGATTAAGTTATTAATCTCATAGTTTGTTGTGTAGACTCAATTTTTTATGGTTTATTGTAAACCAAAAATATATTGTTTTATACGCCATAAATGGCAAAACATGCAGATCTACCTGTTATTTAAGACCTCGCACATAATATTTGATGTATACTCATGTTTTACAATAAATATATTCTAATAAATTCATGTTTTAAAATATACTTGCGATAACAAGTATCAAGATAAGTAGAGTAGTAAGATAGTAGTAGCTTTGGTGCTTGCACCGAAGTTGATGACTAAAAACAGTAGGTAAGCTTTACAACATGGCATGAAATGATACCTAGATGTGAAATACCTTAGTATATGGCACTATTTTCAGCTGAAACTCGCTGAAAACCTACTTAGGTAGGTGTTACCTAAACGATGTTAAGACCAGATAACAAAATTTCAATATTCTTGAAAGGTGCTAAAACTTTATAAACTTCTTATCCCTATGGGTATGTGTTTCATAACGATAGATTCAAATTCACGCATGGTTTTGGTTCTCCCAATAACAAACCTTCTTATAGTTCTAGGCCGGAAGTGAACCCAATTTTGCGAATTGGCCACTTCCTTAGGGCTGGGAACGCAAATTGTTCGCAGACTCGACTAACTCATGGGCGTCAATTGGTACCGAGGCGATAACAAAGGGGACTGCCTGCACCAATCATAAAACGATACTTGTGTTGATTATTTTAATCTTGTTTTAGATCGAAGCATGGAGGATCAACCACGGGATTAATAAAGAAAAACCGTCAGATTCGTAATTCCACGGAGACTTACAGAATAAAGAAGGCAAATAAAGTGCCGACTACGGTGCCGACCAACAGAGATTAAAACAAATCTGGGCAGTAGAACCTAACTCAACAAAACTATTTTTGTTTTTATCAATGTAATCTGCTTAGCCTAAAGCCACCAACGAAGCGGCCACGTCATTGACGATAACCCTTTACTTACACTATCCCGATCTTAGCAACACGATAAGTTGGTTAAAACATGTCCCAGTTTCCAATCTTAAGTCTGCAAAATCACCCTGAAGTTTTACCGGTCCTAAATCCTAACATAGATTCCGAAACATTTTAGCGGTAAAGCAATCGCTTAGGATTTAATCCACCAAGTAGAAGACTGTGAACACAAAGGACAGATTAAAATGAAAACAATTGATCAGATTAACCCAACTTGTCTGTCGTTTATTGCCACCGTTAAACAAATAAACAAAAAAAAAGTTTTTTGAAATGAAATGAAAAAAAAAATGAAACTCTGCTTTGCAAAATAAGATTCGTAATTTGTATCTCGCTCTCGAGTTTGATATTTTATGCGTCAATGCACAAAAAAAGTACTTTTGTATACCTAGTAGGTAGATAAATAATAGTACCTATTAGTATTCATAATACCTACTTACTTACATGGTCCACCCATTTAAGTAAGAAGTTATCATGAATCCGCGGTGTATAAAAAATAGGGTAAAATTACGCAGGAAATCATAGTTTTTTTTTATCCTTATCTCGTGGCTAAGTAATAACAGCCGCACGGGTCGATCCATCAAATTAAGCTACGCTTGCCGGGGTTATTCCGTGGATGGGTGACCATCTTTACATACTGAGACTCCTCCGTGCCTGGGAAAGCACCTTAAGCCGTTGGTCCCGGTTGTCATTCGTGGATCTTTCACAGTCGTTACGGGTAGTCAGAAGCCCGAAAGTCTGACAACCAGTCTTACTTAAGCGGTATCATATTACCCAGTTACTGGGTTGTGGAGGTCAGATAGGCAGTCGCTCCATGTAAAATACTGGTAATCAGCAGCATCCAGTTAGACTGGAAGCCGACCCCAACATAGTTGTGAAAAGTCTAGGTAGATTTTACTTACTTAAATGGGTCCTTACGGCAAGTTGGCAAAGGATTTCACAGAACAATATAAGATACCTATTTCTAGACAAATGTTACATAAAATTAAGATATTTAGTGGCATGAGGAACTGGGTGTAAAGTTCACTCATCCACCATAGAAAAGGGAGGATCCTCCGACCAGATGGGTGTTGTGTCTAGCGGGCAACTGCCCAACTTTTGATGTCGTATAGTCTTATATTTATGTCGTTCGCGCGGTAAACTCTAATTGCGCGATGCAGGATTTGTGTGTCGTCTTTGATGCGTAGTTCGTATGTGGCGGTTTAACCGCTACAGATATAGCTGTTTCATAGGAAAGTTCAATACCTACGCGGTCAAAATTTATGGAACAGCAGATTTTTTTTTAAATAACCGACGAAAAATTTCAACGGAGGGGGATTCAGAATCATGTACTGAATCCATGGTATCAGTTTTCGCGTCGATGTCCCTTCCACCCTGTCTACCTATATAATAAGTGATACCTACTATCACTTATTAGGTATGTAGGTATGGTATGAGCAAGTCTGAAGCACGCAGCTTGCTTGAGAGTAAACTTATCTTTTACTTCAGTAGAGGTTTGCTGTAAAACCGTGCAGTGAACAACTAATGAACTAGTTGATAAACCGGGACCTCTTGACTTGCGACCGCCGCCGGCAACTTAGCTTGTACTGGACTATTTAGCGACTTAACTTTGTGGGGGATGCTTATCTTTGGCAAGTTTCAATGACAGTTCTATCCTTGATATCTTTCTCTGTAGGTATAGGTGAATTACACAATTTCTAACAGTCTTGAACTGTGTGAATGAGACTGATTTGTTTTTGTACGCAAGTAAAATGCATACCTAATTAGTTACAGAAATAATAGGAAAAAAATAAACTTCTTATGTATTTCGATAATATGGACAGGCGGAGGAATAAGGAAAATATCGTGAGGAGAGTTTTATATATAGTTATATATAATATCGTGAGTATGAATGTGGATATCTATTAGAGAAGGGGGAGACCAACGAAACGGTGGATGGACTCATGATATGGTGTGCAAGATGATGTGGCTAGAAAGGGAGTGACAAATAGAGAAGCATGAAAGAAAAAGACGTTGCGCCGATGACCCCAAAATAAATAAAGGGATGTATATGATGATGTATATCGATAAAATGAAGTAGGTAAGGCAGATGGGTGGATGACCTTCAAACGCCACCGGTAAAACTTGGATGAGATACCGCACATACCAGAAAAGGGACGAATGAATGATAAAAAAGGAAGGAAACCTATACTCAGCAAAGGTGAAACAAGGCTGCTAATGATGATGATGAAGTAGGAAAGGATGGATAATTTCGAATCCGAAGCATCATTAAACCATTCGAAAACTTGGTGTTTATTTTAGTTTCTATGGAACAAACCAAAGTCGACCAAAGTCGGCCAGTAGGTAAGTACAGTGTAAAACCTCATCGAGCAACATAATTTTGCTATACCTACTATCGTAGGTAGTTGTGTATTATTCAAACAAAAGTAATTTGTACACTACATGTGCAGTATATTCGTCAGTGGAAGCGGAGGTATCAGGAGCCGGGGAGCCGGGGAGTGTACAAACACGGAATTAGCGACACAGCGCACTGTCAACAGCGATCAAAGCGACATCGCGACATGTGCTGCTACGATACATTTTCACACGCGTTTTCATTCGATTTAAAGTTTTCCTCGTATAGTATAATGAACGCGGGAGTTTCCATTGTTTTATGTGTTGTTTACAATAGCACAAAAATCTTTAGCGGTTTTTGGACTTTGAAATCGTTTATACCTTCAAAATAATAACAAAGAATTTTTGTCCGTTTGTCTTTGTTTGGATGTATGATCCGGATTGGTGCAAAAACGGCTGACCGGATTTGGATGAAATTAAGCACACAGATAGTTTATAACCTGGATTAACACATAGGTTAGGGATAGTTAGGTAGGTGGTTAGGTTATGTTCCCGTGGGATATTTTCCAATATCCACGCGAGAGTAGCCGCCGTTATGTTAATAGCTTAACATCTTTAGTATTTTTAGACTTTGATATCGTCTTACGAGTAAGATTGTTGTATATGTACGTCTTCATAAAATATGTTATAAAAGTAAACTGTTCTTTTTAACTAAAAATAATAAAGTATATTTAGAAAACATGCATTTGATATCTATTGCTATCACTAAATTCACTTGTCAAGCGCACATAATACTATGGGCTTCCAGGTAGATACAAATCCATCCTATTATATCCCTATCATGAATATAGTCCGGTCAGATAAACCGCACCAAATCAACTACACGTAGCGATCTGTTCGTGACGTCACAGATAACCCTTTGCGGCTATTGATAACGGATCTCCATATCTCCATTGTGCCCCACACTCCCCATCCCATAAGCCTTTCCACACAAACGGTGTTCAAACAAAGGATCAAATTAAACAAAATCCGCAGACAATCGCGTATACTGACGAACACAGACGAACACAAACGAATACTGACGAATATACATGAAAGAGAGTTAATCAAATAACTATTTGGAAGTTAGTACAAATAGCACGCCCCCGCGACTCAACTGTCATACAACAAATGCATGGTGATTGACCTCCGTGTCGAGTGTAACTAATGCGTTGGTGAAAATGCGCAATGCTTTTGACTTTGCAAAAGCTTCAGCTTGGCCGGCTGCGTATCTGATGATTGAGTCTTGTGTGTGACTTATTCAATATGGATGTCAATTGGATTGATATTTTGAGTATCATCCTTTCGGTGTAGGATGTATTATTGAATAGTTACGAGTGTCTTGTTTTGATATTTATCAATTGGTTAAACTTTTGACGACTCTATCTTATTTTCACAGTCACCTACATATCTATCTACGAATTAATGATACAAATACGTTATTCCAAGTACAAATACGTAATGTACTTAACTATTAAAATGGCCGGGTAACTTATTAATAACATTTTCCTAACTCAATAATTTCGCACTAAATATTAATTGATGATTTTATTATCTTTTATAGGCAATAACGTGTATAGTGAACGATAAAGACACAAGGTGAAAACTCATAGTTGTGAAAGGCAGTAGGTGTGCGTTAGTTAATTTATTGTCGCCCGTTATCTGTAGGATGCGGGCTGCGCGCGCGCCGGTGGCAGTCATGGCGACGCCCCGCCTCGCTGACGATAGCTGCTGCTTTTTAACATGCAGCACGCGACTACGACAACTGTTTTTTTTATTTTATGGTTAATGTTACTAAACTAGACGATTATATCGTTCGTTTTATTTAAAAATATGGAAACAATGCTGCCAATGCATGAGGATCAAAATCGATTTGGCTTTTTTACGCGCCTACGGCGAAGCAGAAAGGAGGGTTATGATTGTGTCCGGTATGTATGTATGTATGTTCATCAGTTACATCATAACTTCTAAACGACTGATCATAATTTCACAAATAAGGTATCGTTGGAAGCGTCTTTATCGTCCGCTGGTTGTAGGCTAGGTGACGTGTCATGGTTAAGGTAAAGCTGTCGTCGCATGCCATTATAATTTTGTAGGTGATATTTTCTTGTTTCATACTTTTTAGAGCGTGATTTTTTAGCAGTCGGGTTTTAGTTTTTGAACTTACTTTTTGTGTGTGTGCAGAAGCTGAACTAATCAAATTGTTTACCTTCAGACAGTGAAAAGTCATACAAGATACTTTTAATTAATAATCCCTGTTCTGAAGGAAAAATTGCCGTGAATGGAACACTGCTTTTTTCGTTCCACATGATATCTCAGTAATATTTTAAGACAACAAGAAGAAATTTGTGACTTATCAACACTTTAGCAGTGATAGTAACTTTGAATTATACATAATTAGATTCAAATTATTTGAGCTTCACATTCGCAAAAATTTTAGAATATTTCCTGTATTGTATTCACCCCGACCAATTTGTTGGATCATTTGAATTTTCAAATACAGTTTATTTTGCATAAACATGGGCTCGTCGCGACATTTCCGCATAATTATACGAACGTTTCTATGGGAGAGATTGATATATGGTGGTATTATACTAATTGCAGTACATCGTAGACATTGTTGGTATTGTGTGATTATACCATAAAATTTATATTTATTGTAGGCTTGAATTTTGCGCTCACTTGAATAGATTTTCGTAGAGACAGTGATTGTTAGAAGTCAAAAGAGATGTAAAAAAAAATGAAGTGTTAGTGAAAACATGTGAATAAAAATTAAGTTAATATGTAAGCTTCAATTTAATGCATCACTATCTAGCTAACTTAATAAATAAATTACAGAGTAGTCCACCCCTCGAAAAATTAATTTTTGACGAGTAGCAATATTACGAAAGTAATTATGGTCTCACCGGTCGGCCCATTTCACGCTAACCCCAAAACAATGGGTTTTCAATGGGGAGGCGATGGGGGAACAATCTAATGAACGAATAAAGATGTTGCGTGATTTCTAGATATCATAACGTGGGAACCTTGATTGGTGAGTTTAATTAATTGATGTTCATTTGTGGCTCACCGTGGGAAAGGCGTTAATAGGATTGATTTTGGTGCGGATGATTCATATTTTGAATGGATGTTTTGGGCACTGTTGAACACTTAGCAGGAAAGGAAGGTGAATTGCAGCGGAAGGCCTGGATCAATAGTCAGAAAGGCTGGTACGATGATGAGACAAGTGACTGTAAGATCTATAAACAACATCGTATGAGTTTTCTGCGCTACCTTGATAAATTAACGTTTCCCGTATTGGGAGAAAAAATTGAAATGGTTAAGAATATGAAAAAATTTAGACAAAATTGACGATGCAATAAGTAAATGCATAAAAAACCACAAACAGTTAACAACAGGCCTAACTAGCCAAAAACTCAATTAAAGTTTCTGCACTTCCTAAAATACCTTAAATGATAATCTGATATTCCTTTAAACTCCGGAAATCCGATATTTCACATAGCATTGAACGTTTAGCGAGCTAAATGTACCCGGCAGACCATTAAATTTTATTTCAACCCGCGAACTGCAAAGGGTGGCCAGAGTGTTAGGGCTCGTACACATAAATAATAGCAAAAAACATATTGCGTTTGTTGCTCCACTCATTATGCGCAATTAGCGACGATTGTGACAGCGGACACCATGTGAAGGGATTTCATTCGCATTGTCAGTTGGATGGTCTTAAAAAGATTTTCAGCGCGTGCGGGGTTAATAATTACGCATTAATCAAATACGTCGCAGGTTTTCTGCTTTTTTTTTCTGTTTAAGCTGGAAGATATTATGAATCATGTAGAATTAAATTGAATTTTGAAAACTTGTTATTCGACCTCGCACTATTTACTAAAAAAAAGTAAATAGTTTACAAAACATCAAAATGATTTTATCGAATTCTTTGAAATTTTAAGTAGTTAGCGGAACTAAAAGGAAACTCAATCCAAAAGTAATTTGTAAATTCAAAGGTTAAACACAGTTTTAATGCATTTATTTAACCTAATACTTACTGCCCCTCTGTTAGTCGAACGCATTAGTAAAATTAGAGCGGTGGGAAAGGGTTGCGCGCGCGCCGCCGCGACCGCGAATACTTTATGTTTATTGTTATTAGAACAATATTTGTACACTCGAAATGTACGGTTATTGCCGACGTATCATATTCAACGCATCTGCAAATTACCTTCCGATATTTATTGACAGTTTCAACAACACGATTCTAATATAAATCGCTTTTGTCGTTACGCTAAAAAGTGAGAATTAAAAATAATGTGAAAGCGGGGAAGTGCTATAGAAAATACATTTCCGGATTAGTAAAATTAAAGGTATATTCTTCGTATTCAATGATCAATCAGGCTCCCCTGTGGTCAGTCGGATGTGGAAACAAGCTGAGACTATTGTAATCCCATCGGAGGCCATTTAGCTGTTGGTATCAATAGATGGTCCGACGGTGGGCACGCGTCCAGCTATCCTTCTATTGTTACAAACTATTGATGTATTTAGACGATTATTTGTTTACAATATACATAATAGTGGAATTTAATGTGATTTTAACGAACGTTACTTATTATTTAGCTTGTATAACAAAGCTATGAAAACCATACATTTTCAATTCAAAAGGCGTGTTCAAAAATTGTGGACACACAATGTCGTTTATTAATATGGGCTGTGAACACTCCACATATAAAATGCTGTTTAGTTAAAAGCTTACCTACATAGTAAAGTTGTTTATATCAGTTTAATTCAAAACCATTTGCAACCCATCCTACAAGCCTTTACCCACAAAAAGCCATTGATTTCCATTGACAGATCATCAATAAGACAGCGCTTCTCAGGGGTCGCGGATCGACGCGATTAGCCGTGGTGATAAAGTGCACGCCTGACACTACGATTACTGGTATCAACGCTGAGCATCGTAAACACTCATTAGATTGTATTTTGAGGAATTTGAGCTTTTTGTATGAGGAAAGGGTGACGGGTGACGGTTTTAAACACGATTTTCTAAGCGTGTCGCACTGAAACTTTAAATGAAGCGGTGAATGTTGCACAGAATGAGTCCTCCATACATTCTAATAGACCTCCTCTACGTTATATAATATATTTTTGCCCTTTATACCTTGTAATAGGCCGCTCCCTTTTCCTCTTGTAAAATCTTCATTTTTCGTAGGCTGCTACGAAAGCGCTACGAACTGCTACGAAATAAACTTATTCATTATATCGAAGACAAAGAACAGTTCTTGCGGTCTGCAGTAATTTTTCCTCAGTATTAGATATTGGTTCACACGTATTCTATGTCACATAATTTAAATAGGTATTTTGAAATCAATCATTTATCTTGTACTAAACCAATCAAGACACCTCGAAAGGTCTATAATATCGGTCCGTAGTTACGTTCTTTCCAATATTCAAGAATACTTTTACCTTTTGTTATCATACCTGTTCTTACCCTACCTTTACGACTTCACGTTATCTTGGGCACGCGTTGCGCGTTAGGTGTACCAGGCGCGTGCGATGCGCGTGGGCACGTGGGCGCGCCGGTGCGTGCTAGCACGTGGACGCGCCCGCGCGCATCACCGTGGTAATGGTCAGCAGAGTGCTGAGTCTTGTTCCAGAGAAGGTCCATTTCACACTGTCATGCAACAATTGAGTGAACATAAGGTGCTTTTGACAAACCTTTAAGAGTTATTGGCAGAATTTTAAAAAGTGGGGGTGGGGGGGGGGTCTAAAAAGAAACAAAGGAAGTATAAGGTTGGTGCATTATTGTTCTCTATTGTATTTTAAAAAAAGAACATTCATTTCTTCATTTCATTCTAGAACTTTATTTTATAAGAATCTCCTGAGAGTAAACATCAGTACGCCTACCTACTTGACTTTTGTATGACATTTGCAAAACGTCATTCAAGTGTTATACTCCCACAAAGGAGTGAATGGGGCCGAACAAAAAGAAATCAGTGTCGGATGCGCCCGCGCATAATATTGGACATCAAATGGATGCGTTTACGTAAATATAGTCTACCTTTTATTATCTGCGAAGTTTGATTGCGGTCGAGAAGCGTGTCTCTCACCCCCCGAACTATTCACCAAGGATGATTGATCTACGGCAGATTGACAGATTTTTTCATAATACCAGTCGAGGGTAGTTCGGTACAGCCGAGCGAATATTAAAGGCAATTGTTGTTTAATTTTTACTGTGGTGGGGTCGTTTCGAGTGTTGTAATAATGTTTTGATAATAGTAGTATCCGTTCAGCTCATATTTCTTATTCAGAGTGCGTGGGACCGCGCCCGGTGATTGCGCTTACACTGTCTGTTTGCATTTAAAACGTTTAGGGAGAACCGTTAAGAACACCTTGTTGTTTTAATTTAATGACAAATATTATCATATGTAAACTAAACCGTTTATAAGCTCACTGCGTCAATATTAAATGATTTTCGTTGTAAAAAAAAACAAACATTCGATAAGACGAATATGATTGAAAGTTCAATTTGACTTGCTCAAAAAATTGCAACTAATCTTTATTAGGCATTCGTTTTTGATGGTCCCTTATTGTGTCCTATGAAATAATAGGACAGGACATTTTATTAAGCTTTTTAAAAGTGTTGAGTTACATTAGATATTATTTTAATCTGTCACAAATCGACAGCTCGCCATTGAAGGTTGACCCTTGACGGGTGCTTATTTGGCTTAGTAATATTTTTTTATTAGTATTTTTTACCCGCGTTCGGACAATAGAAGTGGAGCCATTCGATACTTTAGCACAATGTGCCCACTGATCCTCATTGATCGCCAATTACTGGACATTAAGTACCTTAAACGCTTTTCATGTCCGCTATTTGTAGCAACAAATCAAATATGAAAGGAAGCGACGTACAATGGACCGTTCAAGATCTGCATTCAATATTTTTGCCTATTATTATTCGTTCGATAAGCCGGTTTTTTTTCGGACATTATGACAAAGGAATGTGGGAGCTTATTTTTTATTGTGGCCGCGATAGGATTTCGCGATAAAGACGAGGTCAAACGTTGGGAATTAAGAATAAAAATACTTACCTATTTGAAAAATGAAGTGTCGTTATTACACGACTGCCCAAAAAGGAGTGTAATGTATTCAGGGTTGATGTATGTATGTATGTGAGTTTCTTTACTCCACCATAACTTTTAAATGCCTGAACAGATTTGGATGTATGGGGTATTGTTAGAATCCTTACATCATTTTGTGGAACTATTTAATCGAAGAGGTCCCCCGACTGAAATGACAATTTTGTTTATCTGTTTAGTCAGGGAATACAACTTATTTTTTACTTTTTAGTACGTTTTTTGGCAGGGCAGTCGTGTTTTTATTTATTTTTTAAATTATTTATATTTTAATACTAAAAGAATATACAGGTCGTAAGTAAACAAAAGTTCATATCAATACTCTACACGCATTCTGTACAGTCGGGGATGTTCCGCGCGCGCGCAACAAGGTGTGCTTTTCGGGGCGCACGCGCCACCGCGTCCATTGTCACGCCCGACACGCTCATCACGCAGTTCCAATGAAGCGCGCACAAGAACGCACATTATTGTACATTTATTGCGCATCTTCATAGCTTTGTTAGCTTTGTTACATCTTTTATTTGCTTTTTTATCAATAAAAATGTCGGCCGACAACGATGTATGTTTTCACGCTATAATTCAGCCACTCTAATTCCTTTATTAGAGGAATTGTTGAGAATTTTACAGATTAGCGGAGCAAATAATGTTCTCAGATTTCATTTTTGTTTGTGTTTTATAACTTATAAGGTAGGTAGCTCACAGACATATTTTTTGACAGAAGTATACATATACCTTAAATAGGTTAGATATTATAAGATGAACATATGTTAAAATAAAATGAGGTTCTTTGCAAAGTCCCATACATAAATCTGGCAGAAATCTACACAGTCCGAACCGCATCTTCCCCAACAGTACCAACATAGACGCTTGGACTTCCGGCTGTGAATGCCACGGTGAATCACGGATCACTCGAGACGGTTCGTTTAAGGTCTTGGTGGTGGTCATCTGAGAGCGGAGCCGCGCCGTCTGGTGGCTCAGACATGCGGGCCTCTCACTGGGTCACGACCGCGGTACCAACGGCTAGCGAGTATAGTGCCCATTTGACACGTAATTCGGTTATAATTAGGACTAATCGAATAGAAGATTGGGGAAGGTCACTTATGTTGAAGACGTGTTGGACATCTGCTGAGGCTAATTGGCTAATTGTAAGTAGACACGTCATGTTGAATTTGGAAGTAGATTTTTTATTTTGGATACTCGTCTATTGCATAACACAGTTTCAATAACAATCGGAAGGATTTTGAAGGAAATTCCTAACACATTGGTTTGAAAAAATTAAATTTAAAGCAATGAATGTTGTTGAACTGTCAAAATGGAAGGTATTGTCATTGTAAGCGTATGCAACCACTAGAAACCGCAGCTACATAACATTCTTGATGCTATGATTGCATAATGCCGAGCAAAATGACTATGATAAATCCTACTGCAGTAATTATCTACTCAAATAGTTTATTAAACATGATTAAGCGTATTTATTTACTAGGTCTATTGTCGAACAACCACAGCCGGTGTCAAATTTCAGCGGAGCCACACGACCGCCTCCAAATATTGTGATAATCCGTCCATCGTCCATTGTCACTCGATGACTTGATAAAAAAATATAAAAAATTCATCCGCAAAGCATCCCCTGGGACCACTCCATGGCGTACTTCTTCCCTCATTCCCATAATCTATTCCAATTAACTGACAGCACCATATTGTGATATTAACACAATGAATTCTCCCCTCTCTATAATGCAATCGTTATGATGAGCAATATTCATCTTTCTTGTTGGGTGGACTATGGTTCATATTTCTACAGGATGTGATTTGATTGCTTTTTACGTTTTGGTACACTTAAATAGATCTTATTGTTGGTATGTGTATTACAATGTCGATTATTTTACGTCTAACCGCGACAAAAGGATTTAAATGGTTTTAAGAATTAATATTTGATTTGTTATATCTAAATACACCTTTTTTTGACCCTATTGCGTAATAGGTAATTAGTTTTCTCGTCTACTTTACTTTTGAAGTGTTAGTTAGTACCTATGATTAAGTCAGCACCTGTATTTGACTGGTAATTTATCATGTATGACGTCAGACGCGGGTCAGGTGCTGGTGTTGCCACCAACACCACCTATCGTGATCAGGGCATTACACTTACAGTTCATTGTCATGTGGGTTTCCTTATGATATGCCTTAACTGTTTAAAGTTGAAAATAAAGTACCTAATATCGATTTTGTTCGAAACGCATAGCTGAGTGTCGGATGTCAGATTGCGACGGCCGACGGAAACCATGGCAAATCAAAATAATAACACACGCTTTCATTATTTTGTGAGGTAGTTTTCAGCTTGAATAATGATCATATAAATAAATGTGGCTCAACTAAAGGCAATAATTTAAAAATGTTTTGTGTTCATTGTCAAAATTGGCAAATTAACACTCATGGAAACAAGTCAAAGTCAAAGTCAAATAATTTATTTCAATTAGGCACAAAAAAGGCATTTTTGAACGTCAAAATTTACAAAAAAAATAATAATAACTGATTCTAGTCGCTCATTCCAAAAGGTAGTTTTCGTATGGAGAAGAATGGGCAAGAAACTTCACCGTTACTCTTTAACATTTTTTTTTCTTTTTTTTTTAAAAGCGTTGCCCCACACTAGGAATTTCTCCTGTATCGTGGGTGCGTTTACATACATTTAAACTCACATACACAAACAGCCAGACCCGGAACAACTAATTGTAGGTCATACAAATATTTGTTCCGTGCGGGAATCGAACCCACGACACGCAGCGCAGCAGTCAGTCGCTTAACCACTGCGCCAACCGTGCCGTCAAATCTTGTATACACTAATTATATAATTATATGTGAAGACAATTCACCTAGAATAAGATTACTATACCACGATAGGTAAAAAGAATGAAAAATTAAGGAATGACATAAATTAATTATGTGATAGATGCATGGTGCTCACATACTTACAAACATTGTAAAAATCTGATCTCCATCCGTCTGTTAGTTTTCCACCTACATCACATCAGACAAACCCCGACAAATTACCGATATATCTTACATCACAATCATCCAAGCTAACTTTCCGGCGGCTAATCCTAATAGATAACCGGTCAACCCTCCCTCCCGTCAGATACTTGATGGCTGCTATTAACCCTGATATAATCACCATTGTCTTTGGCCTTTCCCACAATCAGTCGATTAGGGTGGCTCCGTGCGTTACCGAGTTAGTGCTGATACACTGATAGACCTGATAGTAATGAGTTGTTTTGGCGAGGGTTATATTTCTACCTATTATTGTGATTGGTGATAACATCTTAGGCAGTATGATCTTGTTTAGGTTTTCAATATCTGTTGTTACATTCATGAAGGTAGGTTTAGGTTTAAGAGGACATATTGTATTACCTAGTGAACGTTTAGCGGGTTGATAACATGGTTTAATACCTAAGAAGGTGGTAAGAGACTTCTAATTTACCAAAAAAAGCTTCAGGGTTGTCGAGTGTCAGTCGGTTAGGAATTCCTTTGAAAATTACTGTATCTGGTTTTTATAAGTAAGTTCTTACTAATATGCGGCTATTTACGACCAACTAAAGTAATCAAATGACCATACCATAGGGTAAGTCCAGGATAGCTGCCCCACTTTTTGATAGGAAGCCATAACTTATTAATTAATAATCTATTGGCAATACGTCTTTTGCATATGGTAACTTTGATCCTTAATCTATGATGGTACCCCTTTTGTTTGTACATAAGCTTCATAGATTTTGAGGAAATTATGTCTTTTTGACCCTCTCAAAAGTAGGATAGATGCCTACCGTGAGGGATACAAGACTCCTAGTAAAAATGCGTCAAAGGTTAGAAGCCTACCGTGAGAGATAGAAGACTCGCTGTATGAATGCTTCAATATTAGATGCTAATTGAAATAAAACAGACTAGTTTCAATGTAATCAGCTTGTATTCAATGTTTTAACATTAATTTGTGACATCTTGTATATTAATATAATCTATATAGAATTCTCCAACAAAAGATTTTTAAGTAAATTCTTGTGAAATAATAATCATCTTAAACATCTACTTAACGCAATCAATATACTTTTCAGAACTAACATAATTGTATCAGTCTTATTCTTCTTCTTCTTATTCTTCTTAATTCTTCTTTTTCTTATTATGCTTTGTAATTATTCTTCTTCTTATAAATCTTCTTAACTATTCTTCTTCTTATTATTTCTTAATCATTTTATGCCCAACACATAGTATTAAGTTATAACTTAAGTTCAATCTGTGATGTATCTAAGAGCGGCGGATTTAGTCAAAAACTAACTAAGGTTAACTGTTCCTTGTTATTTTTTGCAAATCGTCTTCTTAATGTCCGAGAGTTCTGTAAGTTCTGGCTATGTAATTTACACATTTCTGATTTTTGGTAATTTCTTGAAAAGCCACGCCCGGTTTTCTTTTATATTTCCGAGGCATTTCTTCCACCTGCGAAATGAAAACATTAATAGAAATAGTTAGGGATAGATGCCCCTATGGCTACAGCAGATGGGGCAACTATACTTTTGGCACTGGATAGATGCCTTTTTAAATTAAAAATAAGATATAAATTAATCTATAATTTAAAGCATTATTCCGTGTACTTTAAACTGTAATATAATCAGATAAATTTAAAAAAAATAGAATTTATAACTGTGTATAAAGATATTCAATAGTAAGTACTTACGATTATAATTTCAACGCTTGCTGAGGTCTCGCCGCGGAAGATTTTTACACACACGGACGAAACGCGTGCGTGTCTCCCCTACGGTTGTTGTGGCACTGGGGTCTGCGGGGGGGTGCTTCCTATTGTATAGTACGATTTTAGCCTACGATATTTCTAACATTGAGTATTCAAAGTCGCGGCACCTATCCCATTGGGGCACCTATCCTGGAATTACCTATCGTCTATTTAATAGGTGGCAGCTGTAGATTTTAAACAAAACGCAGCACGTGCACGGTGAAGGTATGTCTTATGTACTGACCGGCAAATAAATGTTTTATGTTATTGATTTTGCACGTAAATTACTTTTTTTTTCACACAACTTACAATTAGGTACACTAGGTACTAAATTAAAAGACTAACTAACTAACTGTACATATGAATAGGTACTTACAAAAACAAATCGACAAATTCGTCCGCATCGCTGTCATCCAGAAACGTGCCTAGAAGACTGGCAGCATTGCCACGTTGGTTGGCAATGCTAATTCTTTGGCCAAAGAACAAGAAATTTCGATAAAGAGGAGAAACGGCTCAAAACAGTAGTTACCCATAAAGTTACAATATTTACTAAAAATACTTGTTTCCCACACAAACCGCAACGGACGGGTGATATAATCGATACGCCAATTTATATCGAGAAATATAACTTTATATCAATAGAAAATTACTGTTTTATAATGAGTGACGTTCTCAGGAGCCACAGGAGGTTCGGGGGCGACCGTATCTTCGTGTGAGATCTGCCGATTTTACGAGCCAGTCCACAATGCTTGTAACGACCGCGCTGTAAAATTACGATTATTGTTTACGGCTTTTTGGCTCCGAATGAGGTAGCTACTTACTTAGTAATTGTTATTGTATTATTGACTTGTTTGTTGTACTGTAAAGAAACAGTAACAATTATAAAAGGTTTCACGGTGATACAGTTACATGGGTTTGTCAAATGCTTTGTGGTTGTCCACAATAAGCTTGTGTTGTTTTGTTTATTGTTTCTTACAGTTTAAAATAAAGCACATTACCTTAGACGAAACGACCAATTGGAACCGTGCACCTAGATTCTGACGTTTCATAAGTGTCCATGTAAGTTTTTGCGAAATAAAATATTTCGATTTCAATTTAAGAAAAAAAAAAAAAACTGTGAATCATATAAAAGCCAGCCCGTGATCTATAAGGTATTCAATATTATGTGAAAATAAAAGCTCTCCCACTTAAAAGAGTCAGATAAGTATTGCAGTGTCAACCCTTCATTATAAACATTTATTCTTGAATTATCTAGTTGGGTATTTAGTTTATAAGGACATATTCCATATTAGTTCATGATGCCATCGATACCCAATCAAATTCCGCAAGCACGTACAGCATCATTCTGTCCCTGCGCTCGCGCATCGCAGCGCTATGAAAGGAGCGCTTCATGCAGGTGGCCGACATACGATACGCCATTGTATGCCAGCTCGGCGAAGCCTCCTCCGTTTGTCTCCCGTCAAAAGAATTCCTGGCAGACAACTCACCCCGCTACTAATTACGCGAGGACAAAGAGTAGAGAGCTTTTATGCGAGAGGTTTGTACCTAAAGCTTGCCAAAGGAGACCATGAGGAAGCAGCTATTCAGAGCTTTTAAGTCATGTGCGTTGAAATTCATGTCAAACAAAAATATGAAAAAGTTAGTTATCAATCAAAATCAAAACAAAATGCAAAAGGGGAGCGTTGTCAAAGATTATACTGACTTGTAGCGTAGACCAGCATGGCCCAAACCAACCACCATTTTCTGATGAAGGCTTTTCTTGAATATTGTGGACTGCAATGAGATCAATTAAAACAATGAGACATATATCAGATTAACATTATTCGTAGGTACTAGTGGTTACAAATAATTTCAATGAAGAGACCCATCTGATTTGAACTTATCACTGCTTCTGACTCATCTTGCGTATACGCACATGGTGCGCGAGCGATTCAAACGAAATGAAAAGCGTTTTGTGCGGTATTCCATCCATATTGAGAGTGCGCATGTGCGCCGCTTACAAAAGATTTGCGAGCACAGGAGGCTTTGGGTACCTACCTTCTTCTATTTATTATTGATGTCTGCTGCGATTTGGCTTGAACAAATAAACAATAAGTACCTATTTATACATTGTTTTTCCTTATCTTGTTTGATTCATGATAAACCTTTTAAGTAAAAACTATGATGCATGATGATTATTTATGCGTCTTATTAAGTGCTTGTATAAACAGTCACGAATGTGGGTGCTAATGGCTATTACAAAATCATTACTTATCAAAAGATATTCTATTTATTACCAATGCAAATTCTAATATATTGACTATTAGGTTCGTTTTATTTAAATAAGTTAGTTGAGGTCCACATGACAGACAGCACGTGTCTATGCCCGTATCGTTTGCACCCGATGTTCGAATCTAACGTTCGCAGGTAATTGCGTAGCGTTTGACCAAACGTTTGCTTGCATTTCAATTTTGTCATTAGCAATTGGCTATTAATTCTTGGATTATGACTGGTAGTGGACATAGGGGCTTGCAATTTTCACATCGGCAGCTGCCTCCTCACTATATGTATCTGTGCAAAAACTTTTCTACGAGGAAAGCCACCTGCGTGATTCAACATTATCTGTGTCTAATCATGGCTGCGCACACGTCGCCTGCCAATGACACGTGTACCGATGTAACTATCGATTTATCACGTTGACCAGAGCTTAAATGAAACTAGATTATTATAATGACCAACAGAGGCTATTGCGATAATGATGGATAACGTTAATGGAGTCTCTTTTCAACCGACTTCAAAAAGGAGGAGGTTTTCAATTCAATTGTATGTTTTTTTTTTTGTATGTTTGTTACGCGATTACTCCGCCAATTATGAATTGATTTTGATGATTCTTTTTTTGTTTGGTAGGGCATACTTCAGAAGTGGTCCCTTATAAATAAGGTCAAGATCTGATGAGGGGTTTTTGAGTTAGCTTCAATAATACGTATTTTTCCCATCTAGTATATGTGGATGATATTCTAATAGTTCCTGTCACTGTAATTTACATAGCAGGTAATGGGTATTCAAATTTTTGTGGGGGTTTTGTGTAGGTACCACAACTAAAAAGTGAAAAATAAAAATATAAATAAAAATTTTTTGGAAGTCGGTTTTATTTTTTGTGAAAAAGTTTTTTTGAACATGTCTGTCGGTGGTGTAAGAAATTTAATTTCACATGCCTTTAGGTACCTATAAGTGTGTAGGTTCCGAATAAATTTTATTGAATAAACTTTATATCAACTGTTTATATCATTTTAACAGCAACGTAAATGAATTGCATAAGTGCTGATATTGTAAATAAACAGTGTTTAAAAAAGAACAAAACGCCCTTGTTACTATAATAGGATGCGGCATAAACACTGGGAGAAACTAGTCGTTTTTATAACCGCTCCTTACACGGATAGGGTAATTATCACGTTCGCAGCCATTACGTAATGTCCACTCTATAAAATCGCGACAACTAGTTTAGCCCGACCTGTTCAAGCTTAGCTAGGGCTGCTAGTTACCGTTTGTTTTGAATTACTTTGTTGTGGACTTGTCTCCCTTCATATCCGATTACATTATAGTTTCTAATACCTATAGAAAAATAATAATCAATTCAAAGTAATATCCTTTTTTATTTCCTAGTATAACATTGTTTATAAGGTCTGACTCATCCTACGGATGTTATCTTGTGGATTGGGAAAATAGAAAAGAAAATGTTAAAAGTATAACAGCAGTAGGTATCCCTTGCATCGTTTTGTGTACAATTACAATTGTTTTGTGTGTATCATTTACATATTATAAGTTAACGTTGGCTTTGACGTCCATGTATTTTTTACGAGCTGCTTGAATAAAAATATTTTAATAAAACATTACAATTCCATTAGAACATTTACAATTCCAATGCTGAGTGCGAATTGACAATCAAATCAATGTTTTGCAAACTTACTTTGTAAGCCAGCCCTGGTTCACCACGTGGAGCTAGGACAGCACCTGTTAGCTAAATATATCTAAGCCGTCGCAATCAGCTCGAGCATCTGCCTGCATAGATTATTACGCAATAACTCCATGCCTTTAAGTGTGCACACCAGTCCAGATGTACACCAGGGAGCTATGAACTTGTGACTATTTTACTACTTGGGATTACTTTTAAGAATGATGATATTGACCGGATAAATAAATAAATTGATAAGAAGACAACGTTTATTATTTTATGCAGGGATATGGTGGAATAATTGGTTACGGCAGGGTTTATATTTTATTGGCTTTTTCCCGCGGTTTCACCCGGGTGGATGTCGGATTTCATCCCATGGGAACGTAGGTATACATAGATAGTGTAATCCACGACGACGCGCCCCACTCCGCTCCGCTCCGTACTGAATAAAGTACAGCTTACAGTGCAGTCATCGCGGAGTGGGGCGGGATAAAACTATCCTATGTCCTAACCTAAATCATGGCCTATACTTGCCTTTCATCCAAATCCGTTCAGCCTTTTAAGGAGTGAAAAGGTAACATTTTTAATGTTCTTATCCCTTATCTATCTTAAGAAATTCTGGGTTTCCTATACAAACTTTCAACCCCTCTAGCACACCCTTTAGACAAAAATTTGCCTATGTCCTTTCTCAGGATTTGGCAAAGTAATAAATGGCTTATTACTTTGCCAAATTTTGTCGAAATCAGTTCAGTGGTTTATGCGTGATAAGGTAAACATACAGACAGACAGACACAGTAACTTTTTATATTAGTACGATTTTTTTATTAGTATGGATAGTATGGATTGTAAATTTACTGTTTTATGTTTTTTTGAATTAGATTAGAACTTTGCTCGGCTTATTTTGGAAGAAAAAAAGTTTGTTGAACAGTTCACGATTGCCAAGTGAAAATTTTGCAAGGGTTTATGGGAATATGGGATTGATAAAAGCTTGTAATTAGATATGTTTTGAGTAACGCACCATCTTCACAAGCGAGAAGCACCTAATGAAGGGTAAAAAAGCTAGAAATATTAGATCATATTAATTGTCCAAAACTTTGAGGATGACAGATGAGATGGGATATTGAATGACGAATAAACTAGTTCTGTGCAAGGCGTTTTAAGGTAAATAACAAATCAATAAATGATCACGTACTAAGGTAAGTACCTACTTACTTTAATTAAATCAAATTAAAAAAACATTAGCTTTATAATGCAAAAGAAAACACAGTCGGTACCTATCAATTTTTTTTAAGAAGACGAAGGTAAAAAAAACTGAGTAAATGTTAGAAACAATTCGCTAGAAACCTATAATGGAAATTATCTATAATTAGGCTTCGTGTTACCAGCGTGCGAGTAAAATAAATGTAGCTTACTAGCAGCATTCATTTAGCAATTTACGTGAACACTCGTAATAAACTAATTAAATCCGGGCCAGATGTGCAAGGGAATCGCAAAAACTACAGTGGTCCGAAGATCGTGAGGCAAAAATGTAGCGAACCTGTTATTTAAATAGAAATAATGCTATTCTCACTAACTCACTAAGTGTTAGCTAATGACTTAATAGAGACTTACAACCCTTCTTAGTTCTTGTAAACGCTCTATGCGTGGATTCACCCATCTATGTAAATGGATTACCTCTACCTACATGGAGAATAAAGTCAATTTTACGTTATTAAAAAAAAGTCCATTAAACTGATATGAAAAATGTAAAGAAAGCTATAAATTGTGTTAAATTTATGACAACAATTTTATTTAGATACTTTTTAATTACAACTTTATTACCTATATCCGGTAAGTAAAATAAAATGGAGTAATATTTTGCAATTCTGATAAAAATATAGATGTAGTGTAGAAAATCAACAAAGTAACGCGAGCTTTTAAGTTTCAAGATAATTTTAATGTTTTCATTTAAAATTAATAGCTTTATTTAAAAACCGTTACATTATGATACGTAACGCGATATATATATTTAAATGGTTTTATATGAGAATTTATTTGTATTCGCATTGAGTTTTTCCCAGCGGCGCGTGCGCTTAATTGTGAGCCCGCATCCACTGATTGACGTAGGACTTTGGCGAGCACAATACCGTTACACTTTCCACTGACACCCTAACTTAATGCAATACTTGTTAAAGAGTATTAACCCGCCAATTGTTGAGTCATTCATCATCATCCAGGTTCGGAAGGAAAAGTGTTTTTGAGGAAAAAAGTATTGACATAAAGTATTTACTGTCTTCTGTCATCATTTTCATTCCCAACATTGTATTTTAATCACCTTGAGCTTTTTAGATACATATAAAGAATAGCAATATTAACTTTTAAACATGATATTGCTGATAGTTTTGATTTTCAGTGTGAAATCATATTTGAAGAAAATGCAACTTTCTATGTTGATCTATGCACATTTAAAACTAGTGTTATTAATTCCACCAACTGTATCTACCTATAATTAAACTTGCAATGAATTTAAGATATCAAATAGCTTTAATAAAAAAAAAGAATAAGAGTGGTGTGAGCTAAGTATAATCTAATTTGATGATCTTGATGACATGACATGATACATAGTGCTCAGTTTGTTTGTGACAGAAAGGTGGGTAGTCGCACTGCCCAGGTGGTCAGGCGAGCCACCCGGCACACGACGCATCTTGCAACCCACGTGGATATATCATCCCCTAGTATCCCGGGCTGATCTTTGAACCGAAGTCTATTAGTTTATGGGTAGACAAAAACACCATACAATTTTTTTTTAGATATAAAGTTGTATCAACATCATTAATACCTGAGTAAAATCAAGAAAGTTGTATAACAAATTGACATATTACGCCAATTTGCTCTTACAACTATTATAGAAAGACAGATTTGAATATACGGTAAAGGAGATGGCTCAAAAATGCCTCACGTCTGCCAGCAAAGAGATGTATCTCAAAATATCGCAAAAAAATATTTAAAAAAAATTACATACTTCCGGTTTTAATACTTACTGGCTAAGATACGAAAAAATTGCTCTGAAAAATATTAATTCAGAAGTAGTAGATATTTTAGTAAAATCTGGAGATTTTAGTTTTAGAATGACTAGAAATGGAATCAAAACATACTTTCGGCTCTTTCCTGTTAGACGTGGGGTAATTTTCTATGGGAGATGAGCTTTAAGTTGTGTATACCTAAACAATTAATTTCTCTAACTAAGGTCAAGGAAATGAACTACAATTGATTAATTAATTTCTGTTTTGCATAAAAAGTTCGAAAATTTTCGGAATTTTCACGGTCACAAAAACGTAACATTTACTTGACGGTGAAAAATCCGAAAATTTCCGAACATAACAGTAATGTTATGGAAAACAGAAAAACAGTGGGTTCACTGTTCTTTGTTGTTTTTACTTAAGTGTAATATTAATTAGGTTTTTACGCCAGGGTTATTAAAATGACTGCCTCGTTGGTTTAGTGGTCGCAAGTGGTACTGCTGAGCATGAGGTCCTAAGTCGGAGGGTTCGATTCCTAAGTCGGGCAAAGTATTATTGGGTTTTACCAACAGGAATAGGCTCGCCCCCTATTAGATACATGGGTTTTAAAAAACATAACTGGTGTAATGTGGGTATAATAAAGGTACACCTCTGCCCAACCTTTTGGGGAAACAAGGCGTGATGTTATGTGCGTTATTAAAATACGGCAGTGCTTTTTATATTCCATTTTTTTTAACAATCATCTCAAGGGTTATCCTCAATCCGATTTTTTCATTGGCTAGTGAAATTCTTCAGCTAGCTAGCAGTTTTCTATATAAACAAAAGAAAATGGCATTAGTTACACATTGGTAATTTTGTAGTAGGTTGGCCCAATATGAAATTATTTGCATACATTTTATATTTTTTAGCTATACGTTAGTCGTATTCATACATAATTTACATTTTAAATGAAGCACAAACTCTACACAAAAAACATCTTAAAGGCTTCAGTTAAACAAACATTTACGAGAAAATACTTAGTTAGTACTGAACATTTAAAATAGGCCCTTAAAAATCCAATTATGTTCTTAGAAACTAATAGAAAAGACTGTGGTTGAAACTAAATAGCTTTGGGCATTAGCTAAATATTCAAAGTTCGTGTTACACCGACGACCATTTCTTTATAAATACCATAGAGACATAATGGTCAGTCTGTGGTCAGGAGCCATAAACATTTTGCACCTTTCACGCTCTCAAATCATTCCTTTGTCTATTTTTATGGGATATAAAATTTCACTTTTCATTTTCTATGGATATTTGCTGTGCCCACTGCCTATGCATGCCTGTGTTGTTTCAGAACAGGCAAAGATGCAAACTTACATGGTCAGGAAAGATCATAATTTTATTAGTAACGTTTGATAAATAATTATGAGATTTTAAACCATGTTACCCTATCCGAATTCAAAGAAATAATCTGTCCTTGTCTTGTCTTGTCCAAAAACAGTTTCTTTGAATTTTACTCTATTCGAATTCAGAATAGAATAAAAATTCAAAGAAACGATTTTTAAATCCAAAATAGATTAAAATGGTAGAGCTAGTTTACATTCAAAATTATTTATCCTCCTTTCCGGAAAACCCACCATTTCTTCAAAATTCTTTCCAACATTCATTTAATCGAGAGAGGAGACTTTACGAGACGCGAGACTAAGCGGACGTGTGTTTTGTATTTATTAAGTATAATGAAATAAACAATTACGACAAATAAATATAATTTATTGCGCCGTCAGTATAAAGTAAAGTGTGTCGCGTGTGACGTAGGTTTTTTCCGACTTTCAAGTGTTTTTACCGGAGTTGCAAAATGAACTAAATTATTTTTATAAACAATATATAAAGTTTTAGTAGTATGTCTCAACTAGGATCGAGCCCGTTTGGTCGTAGCCAATTACTACGACGAAGCCCTCCACCGACGCCTACTGAGCCATTACCCCCGAGTGAGCCAAACCCACCAGTACCCGAAGAGAATGAGTTACCAAGTGAAGTCATCAGTACGCCGGAGATCCAGAAATGGTTAGGATCTATTGATACAATTTTAAACGAAGTCTGCACTATTGTCGGTGATGGGAAAATGAACTCAGATCAGAAGCTTCGTGTCTCCACTCTTTGCCGGAAGGTTTCAAGTGGGACTTCTCAGATGGCTGTCTTATACCAATCGTTGAAGCAGAAAACAATACAGGCCCATACCACAATCCAGCACCTACAGGGTCACCAGAACGTTGTTAACTCTCTCCAGCAGTTCAAAGAGGTCGTAGAAGCAAAGCTGAATCCCTCAGGCAATACTTCATATGCTAGCATGGTGAAGAAAGGTTCCGATATCTTCGTCCGTCCTGCAAATTTGAGATCAGTCGCTATTTATCCCAACGATAAGACCCAAACGAGTGACGACACCAAGTCGCTTGTTCAAAAAATAATCTCCCCCGAACAACTTAAGCTACATGTCCGTGGCCTGAGAAAAGTGAAAAATGGGGGCGTTTTGATTAGCACCGAAAACAAAGGCGATATTGACAAGCTAAAGAATTCGGAAAAACTGGTCTCATCTGGCCTTACAATAGAAGAACCTTCTAAACGCCGCCCTAGGGTCGCCGTCATTGGTGTTCCCGTAACTCTTACAGAGAAGGAGGTCTTTGAATGTATTTACGAGCAGAACCTTGCAGAGAAGTTGCCGAATATAACTCGTGAGTCCTTCCTTGAGAGCATCAAATTGAGCCATAAATCGGGTAAGAAGGACCTTCCTACCTGCAACTACGTCCTGGAACTACCTGCTAGCATACGAAAAATTATAATAAATCAAAGCCGAATTTTTATAAATTGGACATCGTGCCCTGTGAGAGATTTCACGATAGTCACCAGGTGCTTCAATTGCCAACAGTTCGGACATGCAGCCAAGTTTTGCCGGGAAACTAGTCCTACTTGCAACCACTGTGGAGAGACTGGACACTCCTTCAAGGAATGTAGCAGCAAATCTTCGTCCGCTCAATGTGCGACGTGCAAACGCTTCAAGAGGAAATGTGACCATCCAACAGGTGATGTAAGTTGCCGGGCGCGCAAATATGCAGAGCTCAACTACATCAACTCAATAGACTATGACGGCGCCTAAGAGCGCCACCGAATACTTTATTTAGTTAGCACATAAACAGGTAGTTTATCCTCTATTTATATTTTCACTTAGTTTGTAACTATCATGACAAATCAGCTTATTTGTGATCTAGATAGTTTTTCTGTGTCGGAATCTAAAATCTGTAATGTTGAGGACTGTAAGCACCTTCTTCCTTCTGGTGGAAAAACGTTAACCCTGCTCACACAGAATATTCGCAGCATTAATAGAAACATGAACGGATTTGAAGTGTTATTACAGAATCTTGACATAAGCTGTGATATTATCGTCCTAACAGAATGTTGGTTGTCAAAACAGACGGTCAATTTACCATCTCTTGACGGTTATTATTATTATAAAACTGACAGAAACATAAACCAAAACGATGGGTTAGTAGTTTATATCAAAAATAATTTACGAACAATCAAAGAAGAACCTGTATCCCAAGATAGTAATTGCCTAATAATCAAAATTATTCCCGATACTGTAGTCATGGCTATTTATAGGCCTCCTTCTCAAAATATGGATAGATTTTTAGACTCCCTTGACACAAACTTAAAAAACATTTCATCTTTTAAAAACGTAATACTTTTGGGCGATATTAATATTAACATTACTTCCGGGAAATCCATAATTATCTAAATATTTGCTCATTTCATGGACTTTTACCAGCTCACTATCACCCCACGCATCAGAGTGGCTCATGCTTAGACCACATCATTCTAAAGTCAAAAAATCCATCCAAAACTTTGGTTACTAATTCTTCGCTTACCGATCATCAAGCTGTATTACTAACATTACAAATATCTTCACCTAAAAAAAACTGCATGCGTTGCTACACTAAAGTCAATATGACAAACCTGGAAAATGACTTACGCGGTATAAATTTTGACCCAGTTTATAATTCCAACGATGCAAATATTACCTTAAAGTATTTCATAGATTCGCTACAATATGCAATAAGGAAAAACACTTTCACTAAGACAATGCCTAGAAAGTATAGTTGTATTAAACCCTGGATTACACCCGGTCTCGTTCGTTGTATAAGACATAGAGACAAACTTCATCTAAAATTGAAGCTCGCACCTGATAACGAAATACTTTCTGTTACATATAAAAGGTATCGAAACTTCTGTAACAATCTTTTGAAAAAACTAAAAAATCAGTATGATAAAAATGAATTACAGAAAGCGGGGAAAAATAGTAAACTTGTATGGAAATTTATAAAAACTAATACATTTAGATCGAAAAATCCGGAACCTCCGTTTGATCTACTATCAACAGCGACAACTCCATCCGAAGCAATGAATAAAGTAAACAATTTTTTTGCTAACGCTGGTAAAAACTTGGCAGAAAAATCTTTAAATTCTAGTGATTTTTCCCGTCAAACCCCGACTACGACATCCTCTACACTAAATTCATTTGTTTTATTAGATACCGACGTTTACGAAGTAATAAGAATAATAAACGGGTTAAAGGATATTTGTGCTACTGGGTGGGATGACATACCTAATAATATATTAAAAAGATTTAAAAACCTACTTGCCCCTCCGCTAACACACATTTTTCAGCTATGTTTATCTACAGGAATATTCCCAAAATTACTAAAAAAAGCTGTGATAACACCAGTATTTAAGTCTGGAGACAAAGGCTGTGTGAATAACTACAGACCCATTTCTGTGTTAACAGGCCTCTCAAAAATTTTAGAAAAAATCATTAATAGTAGATTGATAAAATATCTAGACGATAACAAACTACTTTCAGATAGTCAATTTGGTTTTAGGCCCAAAAGATCAACTAGCCAAGCAGTACACAAATTGACTAATTATGTCACTACCAATCTAGATAATGGTATGCACACAATTGGCATTTTTCTAGACCTTGCCAAGGCCTTCGACACTATTTCATGTTCTTTACTTTTGCACAAGCTTGAAACACTTGGGATAAGAGGAGCACAACTTCAATTATTTTCTGATTATCTTAGCGATCGTCAGCAATGTGTAAAAATTGATCAGTATACAAGTTCTGAACTTAAAAATAGTTGTTTTGGAATACCACAAGGCAGCATTTTGGGCCCCACGTTATTTTTAATCTATATAAATGAACTGTGCCGCTTGTTACTCCAAAATGGTGTCATAATGTCTTATGCTGATGACACCGCTCTATTGTTCTCAGCAAAATCAAGAGTTGAGGTCTATGAACATGCTCAGAATGGTTTTAACACTGTGTCAAATTGGCTTCATAATAATCTACTAACATTAAATACAGATAAAACAAAATACATTTTATTTACAATGAGAAATACTAACATACCGCTTACTAACATAAACATATACGCACATAATTGTAGCACGTACGCTGACACTGCATGTTCCTGCCCCACTTTAGCTAAAGCTGACCATTTAAAATATCTAGGTGTCACTATTGACTCCAATCTAAATTTCCGTAAACATATCGAGTTACTATGTACTAGAGTGCGCAAATTAATATATGTTTTTAAGAATTTGCGGAACATAGCCGACTATAAATTAATTAAACAGGTTTATTTCGCTTTGTGTCAATCCATTCTTACCTATTGCATAACTTCTTGGGGTGGTGCTGCAAAAACAATTTTACTCCCTCTAGAGCGTGCTCAAAGAGCAATTCTAAAAGTTGCTACCTTTCGCTCTTTTAGATTTCCTACACACCAGCTCTACATAGCATGTAATGTACTAACAGTACGGCAATTATTTATACTAAGCATAGTACTACACCAGCACACTGCACTTCCTTTTGACCCAGTACCCTCCGACAAGAGAAGGAAGGACTTAGTTTGCATAAACCCTCAAACTAGACATGCGTTTGCTAATCGATTTTATGTATTTTTAGGACCTTTTCTGTATAATAGGCTCAACAAGTTAATTAACCTTCTATAGTGTAAGTTATAAAACATGTAGTAAAATGTTATCAGAACATTTAGCGATACTAAATTACACAGACACAGAAAAACTTCTAGAAAATTTGTCATGATGGTAATTTATTCCCTCGTAAGTATTTACTTTTGTATATTTACATAGGTTAAGTTTAGATAATAAGAAACCAAAATGCTTTTTCTCATAGTTTATAACAGATTATTTTATATCGGTTTAACTTAAAATTGTAGTGTTCCAATTTAATTAAAATGTAAAGTGATGGCCTGAAACACAGGTTTGAATTAACCTAGGTCGGGCGGGTCGCTACCTAACATTGTAATTCCATACCGTGATTACTTGCACCTGTTCTTAACATATGTATATTAGTTTTAGTTTATTTTTAGGCACTATAATTATTGTTTGGATAATATTTACTTACTGTTGACTATTTGTACACTTCTTGTAAACGTTTTATTCAATAAAAATTATTATTATTTCGTTTATTTATTCTTCTAACATATAAAATACATTTTTAAATATTTTTTTTTTTAAAAGGTATAAAAAACATTTAAAAATATAAAAAATAGTGTTCCGCCGGTGTCGGGAGCAGGGTCCAAGCTACCGGTGGTTAGGGCTGCAGAGATAGGAACCTCCTCACAATCTCCTCCTAGCGAGAGCCTCGAGAGATGTTGGTCGAGGCTTTCGGCCATCAGGCCATTGGCCGTTACGACAATCGGCACAATGATAGCCGAGCTCACATTCCACATGTCGACAACCTCGTGTGCTAAGTCGAGATATTTTATTTGTTTCTCTTTCTCAGCTTTCACGAGGTTCTCGTCATGTGGAATGGTAACATCAACTATCATTGCGCGGCGCGCTAATCGGTCTATCACCACTATATCAGGCTTATTGGCAACAATAGTCCTGTCAGTAATGATAGACCCATCCCAGTACAACGTGACATGGTCATTTTCGAGAACTGGGTCGGGCACATACTTGTAGTACGGTACCTCAGAATCCACAAGTTTATATTTCAAAGCAAGTTGCTGGTGAATAATCCTGGCCACTTGGTTATGCCTGTGCAAGTACTCGCCGTTAGCCAGACGAGAACAACCAGAGATAATATGTCTGATGGACTCACCCGGACGGTGGCATGCCCGACACATATCAACCGTTCCGTCCTTCATAATATGTCTCCGGTAATTATTCGTCAAGATAACTTCGTCCATAATTGCACAGACGAAACCTTCAGTTTCCCCGAAAAGGTCACCAAAACGTAGCCAGGATACGGACGCTAGGAAATCTACACCAGGCTCGTGAAGAGCCCGGTAGAAGCGCCCGTGAAGCTCCTTGCTTTGCCATACTTCCTTGCGGTCATCTGTAGTAAGTACCACAGGTTTGCGCCAGTTCTCTTTAGCCATGGAGAGCGGGGTGAGCCCCTTGTCCACTGCGACCACATCACGGTGCATACCCATTTCGGCTTTTAAAAAATATTCCCTGAGGCTGCACACCTCGCGGTTATGGAGGGTCTTCGCATTTAAAAAGCCTCGACCTCCGCATTTCCGCGGGATGTACAGTCTCATCACCGATGAACGTGGGTGATGCATCCGGTTTGCGGTCAGGAGTGTACGGACCCTCCTGTCCAGGGCGTCGAGTTCGGTCTGAGTCCATTTGAGTATGCCGAAAGAGTACATCAAAACCGGCATGACCCAACCGTTGAAGGCGCGTACCTTGTTTCCGCCCGAAAGAAGACTAATTAATACCTTCTTCAGGCGACCAAAGAAGCGCTCCTTCAACGATTGCTTCATGTCAGCAACGTTGATGCCTAACGCTTCCGACATACCCAAATACTTATAGCTTTCGGCTGAGGAGAGGGATCTAAGGTGTATGGAGTCCGTGAGTTGAGTTCCCTCGGACTCCATAATCTCCCCTCGCTTCACATGCATGACTGCACATTTGTCCACACCAAATTCCATCCTGATGGCGCTACTGAATGTTTCAGTTACCTTCAGTAGCTCCATCAGTCGCAATTTGTTGGGGGCAAAGAGTTTCAAGTCATCCATGTAGAGGAGGTGAGATATGACCTGACCATCTCTCCTCAATCGATAGCCCAGTCCTGAATCCTCCAGCAGTGTGCTTAGAGGATTCAGGGCTAAGCAGAACCAAAGTGGACTCAGACTATCGCCCTGAAATATTCCCCGTTTAATCCATACAGGTTCATCATTCCCCTGGATCTGTCGACATCCTGGATAGCGAAGGACCGTCCTCCATTGCCCCATACACGACTTCAGGAAGGAGCGCAGAGTTGCATCTATCTTGTACAACTCCAGCACCCTCATGAGCCATGATGTGGCACTGAGTCGTAGGCCTTCTTATAGTCTATCCAGCATGTCGAGAGATCCTTGCGGGATCGACGAACCTGTTGGCTTATGGTCATGTCGATGAGGAGTAACTCCTTAGTACCGCGGGACCCATTCCTACATCCATTTTGAGAGGCAGACATAATTGAATTATTGACAATGTGTGTGTTAATTTTCTCTCTCAAAATGGATGTAAGAAGTTTATAGACCGTTGACAAACATGTGATCGGTCTATAATTCTTGGGTTCCGCGGGACTACCTGACTTATGGAGTAGGTGGGTAACGCCTGTTGTAAGAAACTGCGGCAGCGACCCAGACTCTAGGGATGACTGGAATTGAGATGCCAGGCGAGTGTGTGAACTAATCAGCCATTTCAACCAAAAGTTGTGCAGTCCGTCCTTTCCCGGTGATTTCCAATTCGGTAACGGACGGACTGCTCTGGCTACGTCTGATGGCGTGATTAGTATGGCTTCCATTTCTGGAATAGTTTCACACACTCGCTTGATATCCTGCATCCAGTCAGCCTCAGCATGACAGACGGGCACCGACCAGATGCTGCGCCAGAATGCACTCGTGGCGGCATCATCCGGGCGGCACACGTCCGTCTCATTTTGTTCAGGTCGCTCCCAAGCTCTATATATCCACCTTTCATCGCTCTGGAACATGCGATTCTGCGTGTATCGATCAACCCGCCGCTTATACCGCCGAATACGGCTCGCCCATGCACAAACTTTCTGCTTCAGGAAGTCGATGCGCTCTGTGACACGGGACATGTATTCTTGAGGGCTGATTCCAGTCCCCGAGAATGCCCGTCTCACAAAGCGCATCACTCGTGGTCGTGTATTGCCCTCCCTGAAGCAGTATAGTTTGCCGATGAGTACCCTGGCCCCATCGATACGTCGCTCGATCCTGCACTGCCAGGCTGGTACGGCTGGTTTTGGTCGAGAAGCTCCGTCACTGTTTGGAAACTTGACGTTAGCTAAACGACATGCCGCAGCAGCCGCGCAATACAGGATCGAGTGTGTATCAACGAGATCCTCGCTGCTCTCGAAAAAAATACTAAGCTGCGAGTCCAAGGCACACACCAGCGCCCTATTTTTTTTGTGCATAGGTAGGCGTGGTAATCGGGGTCTAAGATCGGTCGGGGTGTATCTATACTCACGAAACGCATCCTCCAGTGCACTCCTCAATCGGGCGTTGCACTGGCTACTTACTGTGGCAACCCTATCATCCTCCTCTTCGACACTATGATTGGACCGCGGCGGGATTACATTAATAGTCGGAGACGCTTGTGCCGCGGTTTGTGCCGGAGTTGAGGCGATATGGTTGCTCAGCACCTCTGAGCGTAGCCTATCAAGCGCGGCATCGTCCAACCTGTGATTATGTTGGATGACCCGCACCTGATCCGACAGTCGTTGGGCCGAGACGTTGACGGTTGGCTCTAGTTCCTGAAACAGAGACAGCATCCTAACACGGTACGCAGTGAGGTTAGTTCCTCCCTCTGTAGACCCGTAATATGCGCGCATGACGTTCTCGTTCATAGACTGAGTCCATCTCATGCGCTGCACACAACCACCGGCAGCGGGGACCCGGCTCGGGGCCGGTTGGCCCCTAAGTCCCAAGCTTCTCGGTGGCCGGCCTCTCCCCTGCCGACGTACAGGTGTTGGCGACGTCGGTGGGGAAAAATACTCGTCGCTCGAGCTCGACGCAGCTACCGCGGCCGGTGTCGTCACAGCGCTCACAGTGGGGCTGGGTACCGGCGGCGGCGAGGCGGAGCTGAGCGAAGAGTCCGGAGGTGGTAGGCGTGCTAGGCGTGCGGCTGATCGCGTCAACATTTCTCTTTATTATTTATTTTTCTCCAGTTTTTTCGGTGACATGACAGCTGATGTCACCTCTTGTTCGGCAGTTTTTGTATCATTTTATGGTTTAATTTCCTTTTTTTTAATAAATGTGATTTCAAGTTGGTTTTCGGATTCTTTTTGATACATAAAAACTATTATACTGCTTCGAAAGTTATTAATAAAATTAAATATTATGAAAAATCAGAAAAATAAAATTTTGAGATGTTTTGTTGACGTTGGTGTTGCCAGTCAATTATTATTATTATTATAATCTTGTGTAACATACCAGAAGCACATTGTTAGTTGTACCAAACACTAGCAAGTAAAGGTAGTTAGCCACAAGTCACAGCAGTGCTTACGGTATCTGGAAAAGGCTTTTCCTAATTACTTGGGGTGTGTTTTGTTTGGTGCTATCGGCGTGTAACGAGCCGCAAATGGGTGCGATCGCGCGATCATGCGGGCTGCCCGCCCTTCGCAGCCGCCCGCCCCCGCCACCCTCCCCCGCGCGCCTCAAAGGCCTTTGTAGTACGTGTGCTGAATTAAGACACGGTGATAACCGGAGCGAGTAACTTATAAAGCGATGATATTGATTTCTTAAAAGGTCCGTCTCTTTCCAAGGTTCGACCGGTAATTAGGGTCAAACTCGCATGCTAGCAGTTGGAGAAATCTTCTGTTACGCTTCATCATCATCATGTCAGCCGAAAGACGTCCACTGCTGGACAAAGACCTCCCCCGAGCACCGCCGTTACGCTTACAACTATTTATTTATTCAATGTCACTAGCTAAGAATCCTTTCTTAGCTAAAGTTTTGGTAAGATATTAAATGTAATGACGACACGGTTGGCGCAGTGGTTAAGCGATTGACTGTTGCGCGGCGTGCCGCGGGTTCGATTCCCGCACGGAACAAATATTTGTATGACCTACAAGTATTTGTTCCGGGTCTGGCTGTTTGTGTATGTGAGTTTAAATGTTTGTAAACACACCCACAATACTGGAGAAATTCATTTTGTGGAGCGACGCTTAAAAAAAAAAAAAAAAACAATTAAATAATACTTTAAAATTAGCTCTTCTTTTTCTTTTATTTAATTACTCCGAACGCAAAATAAGGATCACGTCACGATTAGTCTGTACAATTCATTAGGTATTTGTAATACCTACATAACATGACATATAGCCTTTACTTGAAGCATTTTCCAATGTCTTTACGTGAACGAAAATGATTATTGTGCAACGATACAGAAATTTGCCGTCGTGTGTTTGATAAAAATCTACAAAATCGCTTCCGTTTATCACCGTACCCTCAATATTCACAGATAAGCACGGCAGTGGTAGCAGCGGAATCTCGCGTCTATCCTTGTTAATGAGTTTATCTCACATGTGGTGCAATTAGCACATTTAATGTAGCACAAGGATTACTACGAGGTGCGCGGTCAAAGCTCTTTGTCTTTCTATTCTTTGAAAAATTACGTTATGAGTATTTTCATAACGTCATTTTTCAAAGAATATCTTCCACATTTTCCACTTCTTTCGTGTTGCTACGGAAAAATAATTTTAGAAGTGATGAATTATATTTATTTCTATAAAAAACACTATTACACGTAAAAATAGATGAGGTCGGTGTTTCCTATCTAACTGCTCCGTGAAGAAATATGGAAAGAAACTCAGGGTCAAAGTCTCTTTTAAAGTCCAGACTTAATCTTAGTCAAGGCCTTTAAATTATGCAAACGACTACATTAATGTCTTTTGACTGTTTTAGTAGGTAGGCATCTGTTTATTGCACAAACTTCCTCAAAACAAACTCAAAGATTTTATTTCAAACACACTTCCGCCAGGGGCTTCGCCCGCGTGGCGTCATCATCATTCGGTTCCCTACAAAATGGTTGAGCTGGATGGTGCTGATCCACGTGTCATGTTCGTGAACGGGCACCGTCAGTTGAGACTGGTCATCTCTTAACTGCCAGAGCTTATTTTTAATCGTTTTTGATTTTTATATATTTTTTTTTTACATTGTTCTCACATATAGAATCAACAAGAGTAATGTACCCAGGATTTTGTAATTTCTATATTTAAAAGAGTGTCCTTGGAGTTTCTTGCCCGTTCTTCTCCATAGAGATCTACGTTTTGGAATGGGCAACTAACTTCAACTTTCTGACTAACTGACTCTTTGATATTCAAAAGTGCTGTAAAGGGTTTAATTGAAATAAATGCTTTGAGTTTGAGTTTGAGTTTGGCACCTTTATAAATTATAGGTCTTGTTACTCAGTGATAATGTAGGTACTGATGAAATATTTTTTTTAATGGGTCCAGTCGCTTTTGAGTTTATTCATTGCAAACAAAAATACCAATATACAAAAATACAAATCTTTTCTCTTGATAATATTATTATTGTGTAGCTGTAGATAAACCAATTACAGGCACTTTTGAATTGTCAAGGGGTCGGTCAGTCAGAAAGATGAAGCTAGTTGCCCATTTCAAAGCGTAGTAGGTTCCTATGGAGAAGAAGGGGCAAAAAACTCCACGGACACGTTTTTCTAGTGGTGACAAGAAAAAGTACTAATTGCGAATACGTTCTCATTAATGACTACATTACTTTAAATTAAAACTATAATCTTAATCCGCCTCCTTCCTGTAATCTTTGTCTTTCCTATATTACGTGCATCCATTTCCTGCCCTGCCATTGGTCGGTGGTTGGCGGAAAATCGATCGCGCGCTATGTAGGTTGGCTGCTACACAATAGACAGGTAGGTAGGTAGGATGTATAGGCACTATGTGAAGTCCCCCTTATCGTTTAGTCATTGGTTTTTAACATAGTTTGATTGACAAATCCCCACGTATTTTCCCTCGTTATTTAGATAAGCGAGTTCCGATTTTACAGTGCTTTGTTTAGAATACTTTGTGTAATGCGATTTGCAGGTTTTTTAAAATATTATTTTCTTTCAATTTCCTTGTAGAACGAAGGATTCCATCAGGTGAGATGTAAGCCAAGAGCTATCTAGATGTGGAAAATAAAAAAAAAAACAGGTGACACGTTCTTGAAATTTCACTCAATCAATACTCGTGCAATTATCGAATCGCCGCCTGAGAAGTTTTACTTCAAAAATGTGATGATAATAAAACATAACATAACATAGCAATACATCACGCCTTGTTTCCCCGGAAGGTTGGGCAGAGGTGTACCTGTAGTAGGTAGGTAGTACACCCACATTTCGCCAGTTATGTTTAAGTCCCATGTAATAGGGGGCGAGCCTATTGCCATCAACCGGGCACAAATCCAGACCCCGGGCTGCTACTGAGAAATTCCAGATAGAAAAACCCAATAACACTTTGCCCGACCCGGGAATCGAACCCAAGACCTCATGCTCAGCAGTAGCGCTTGCGACCACTAGACCAACGAGGCAGTCTACTTTTGTTTCAAACTTAAATCAAGCCTAAAAGAATAAACTATTATGGGTTTTTTTAAAATAATAATACCAGCCTGTTATTGTCCTAAAGTAAGGCAAAGGCCTCTTCTCATCACGCTGCCGCTGCCGCGCTGGCTCAAGACGGGTTGATGATTTCAGACTTATATTAACTATAATAAGTCCAGGTTTTCTCACGATATTTTTCCTTCATACATATGATATTCCTATACAATGTATTCCTTTTGATATCCCATAACTATATTGTATTAATAAGACCATCACAAAGAATCAACTGGCAATAAGTCGTGTTTTTTTTTTTACATTTTCATATGAAATCTTTCAACAAAGTCACGATTATTCATGTAAAACACCTAAGGGTGTGGAGGATGAAAAAAAAACATATAATTCAGACAATATTTGCCTATAAAAAAAAAATTACGACCTCGCATTTTCTTAGCTATAAATATCAATGATTGGTTTGAATGAAAATGATTAACTCGTACTTATCAATGAAACTAAAGATACACACATCTAGTGTTATGTTATCTTCGAAACTATGTATTTTTGGAACACATGTTCTAGGCTCAGAGTAATGGGCATCAAAGGGTAGTATTTATGCTTTAAAAATATTATAAATTCAATTGTAAAAAAGTTGCCCTTTAACAAAACCAACATGGCTCGATATTGTGACGATTTATACGATACTTTAATCATCGTACATGGAACAATTATGTAAATAACTGGATGCAATATGGTCTGTGAATTGCCTCGCTATCTGACCATCCTATCGACACGCGAGTTTTACTAATTTGTATGCTGCTGTTATTGCTCTATGCTTTCATAATAGCTCGTTGTTTTGCGTATAAGTAACACATCAAGTGCGATTAACTTGTCATTAGATAGTTTTACGCATGCAAAAGAAAAAGTAACGACTCAGTAAGCGCTTTTTAGGGTTCCGTACCCAAAGGGTGAAACGGGACCCTATTACTAAGACTCCGCTGTCCGTCTGTAACCAGGCTGTATCTCATGAACCGTGATAGTTAGACAGTTGAAATTTTCACAGGTGATGTATTTCTGTTGCCGCTATAACAACTAATACTAAAAACAGAATACAATAAATATGTAAGGGGTAAATGCTCCCATACAACAGACATGATTTTTTTGCCGTTTTTATAGATAATGGTACGGAACCATTCGTGCGCGAATCCGACTCGCACTTATCCGCTTTTTTTTTTTCAAATTTTGTTTATAATAACTTGAAGTTACTTGAAGTCCGCAATAATATTGTGCTTTGTCAAGGATAAACTTAAATAACTCGAAAGACAATCCAGCCACATACAATCCTCATGAACTCATCTTCAAAACAATCTGCTATTCGTGCCAACAAAATTGAAGAACGAATAAGCTCTGTTTGTACTCGCCAGAGAATTGCGGATGACCACAACGAGGCCTTGACAGTTCAAGAAGCCTCTCCTCCTAGCCCCAAGGGTCCTTGCTCCTGATTTACGGGCACCAAAAACCGCAGGGATTCAATGTGCCTTTGTTGCAAACACACTTTTATTGAATAATAAAATATTTCCACAAAATGAAACAACTTTATAGGTCATAATTCCCTTTTAACGATCGCTGTTATGAAAATTTTTAGCTGTTTTAGAAAATAATCTTTTGTATATTCTATTTTAGACTTAGTTCCTTCTTCCAAGCGAACTTTTTAGAGGTTAGGTCTGACTAATAGTTAAGGTTATTCTAATAGGCCTTTAAACAATTAAAAACTACTAACAATTAAACAATGACATCAGCAACATTAAATTAGTGGCGTGACGATAAAAACATAAAGGTAAAACACATTCGTGCAGAAGATACCATCGTTTGGTAAAACGCGAACACGGAGATAATGACTCGATGAATAATAATGAGCTCTGTAAGTGTGAATCACCAAATATATTTAAATTGTTATCAATTAAAAGCAATATAATAGCGATTTGAGTCGCGTACCCTGGCCATATGGCGTACCGCACGGGCTAACATGGGTCCATGAAGTTAGCGGTTCACTACAACGGAACAAGCTTTCGAAGCAATGTCGTTTATGGTTCTACTTACTTTCTCATTTTGTTTGTGGAGTATCTTTTGTAGGAAAGTTATAGCATCACAAGTCCAATAATGATTTTAATTAGATTGTCTCATCATACGAGTATTAAAAGTATTGTGAACGAGCCAAAATAGTAGGTATAGTGGTAATACAAGTAAAAAGATATATATTACGGTTGTAACTGAAGAAAATAAGGGATGAATACAGGCTCCTTGCAAGTTATCGATTACTGTCACCTCATCCGCTTGTTCGGTGGCCTCCAACTTGATGTAAATTTGTCGGGCTCAATTGAAGTTAATAGGAATGTTCGGAGGGTGAGGATCGCTACTACTGCCAGCTGACGCGAGGTGTGAGGGAATGCAGCCCTCCCTCGACACCCGACGACGGATGCACAATTGATGGTCAAATAAAAAAACGCATGTTGATGTTGACGGCACGGACGTGGGAGGGCCCACTTATAATAACCATTTTAGGACAGTAGGAATTATGTGGAGATAGAACACGTAATATGAAATGGAATAATTTTGCATGGAAATTCAATGCTATCATTTAATCTGTCGCGCGCGCAATTAGCAGACACAATAGAATTTTATTGTTATCTGTCTCCAATATGAGACACCAGTATTATAAAGGTTAAATTGTATTAACTATAACACCCCGCTCAACTGTCGATTTGCCTTTAGAAGTCGATAACAATAAGCAATGTTTATTAAATTTATGTTTTAAAACCTACAAGGCTAAGATTTTTTGTCATTAGGAGTAAACGAAAAACACGCAGTAGTTTCCTAATTCTTAATGAATTAGTATCTAAGATATGCCTGTCTAATTTAATCTTTTACCAATGGTGTCCTCTAATTTTGTTATAAGATAAAATTAAATGAAGTGTAATTAAAATATTAATTAAGTTTTTTTTTTAATTAACCATCTAATAAAAAATATGGAATTAAATAAAACCACTCTATGCCACACATCTGGAGTGAATAAATAAAATATTCTAACACACATTTCCCTTTAAGTAGTTTAGTAAAACAAATGTGTTGCCAGCAGTAAGTACCTAGTGGCGGTGAGGGAGGGTGAACCTCATGAATGTAAAGCAAACAGATAATATGAACGGCTTAGCCTCCCCTCTGATAGCGACGTCGACGATTGTTCACAATTATTGATGTTAATACATGTCTATAAGTGTTTGATGTCTTTGTGTTTACTGTGGTTTATGGAAAAAAATATGGAAACTTCAAGGTGACATTTAGCAGCTTTTTCAATATTATTTCTCCATACAGTTGTATCCAAATCGTTGAAACAAGATACTTGGTATTGATAAAAACCTAAAACACAAACAAAGTTTTGATAATGACCTAAGCCGGCCAAAATTCTAAAATATTTAAAAGCAAAAAGTATCAATAAATAAAACGTCAATCGTTAACATTCAGTAACTAATTGGATTGTAGGCAAAAACCCTTTATTACCGTAACCTCAGTTAAATTGCCACCAAAACATTTTATACCTGGGATGCACGGGTGCACGTGGCAGCGACAGCTGGGCCGATATAATCTTGTTGGGGACATCGCAATACGCCGCATTAGCATTGTGGGTGGTTGAACTTGTCATTGCCGTATCTATTGCTATTTTGCTAAATGTAAATAAACAAAAACAAATAAGCCATGCTAACAAAATAATATGACGATAATTCTGAATGAAACTATAACTTACGTGTGTTCTAATTTTAAAATTAACTTTTCTTTTTTTTAGTTTGAGTCCATCTGGCCATAATTTAGAGTAGGTACCTACTTATGAAGCGTTGACTTTTTGAATTTCGATTTTGGACTTGACGTGTAGATCTAGAATATCAGGAATAATTAAATAAAACCTCGTTTTGACTTCTTAAAAAATTAAACTAGTTTCTTTTGTGGCGCCAAAATAAAAACAATCAGTTTTTCGGTTTGGTTTGATTTGATTTTACAAAAAAATAGTTAAAGTTTGTTTGTAATGCATTTAAGATCAGTTCAGCAATTTTATTAAATTAAATGATTGTGTGTGTGTCGTGAAAATCTTCAGGTGCGTAATCGTTATGTCCATTATTTACAAACACAGCGCGAGTTTATCACGAAGCTGTGAATTTATAGCAAGCTTATGTTGAAACTAGTTCCTAACCTTGTTGTAAAAAGGCAGCTAATAACTATTAGTATACACAGCGCAGTGTATTGAACTAGGATGTAATAGAAAAGTCTAGATTTAGTTACTAGTAGCATGGGAACGCAGCTGCGATGACACCTGCTTGCCAGTTCTAATGTCGCTTAAGCAGAATCTCAATTTTAAAAGTCGTTAAAAAAATATCGACGTTTTCCCTAACCAAATGACAACAGTATGCAGAACCTGATTATTACTGACTTTTTAATGTTGGTCGAGGAGGAGCGTGTATGGATAAAAAAATTAAAATGTCTGTGTAAAACGAAATTAAGTAAGTACCTAATTTGCTTGTAAAAACCATTGATGTCATTAAGATCAGTGTTTTTGCAAGCAATACTAACATACTTACATAATGAATACAAATATTATCGTCTTACAATGTCATATGTTACTGTGGGTTCTGCGTAATATTTTACTTGAGAATATTTTTTCATTTTAAACTTGTTCAAAATATCACAACGCTGGGAAATGAAAATATATCAAAAATAAATCATACACAAACAAAAACAAACAGATAAATAAAATAAAGGTCAAAACATCATTGTTTATTTTTTGCTCATAGATTGAATTATAAAAGCGTTTTTAATTGCTGGGGATTATGAGAACTTTCATATTAATTACCCCCTAAATGAGCTTAATGTTTCATCGCTAAAGAAAAAAGGGTTGAATGTACTTGAGGGCTATTGTTTTTCGTCTATAAATCTAATGTATTGTAATTATACAGTATAGTGTGTGACAGTCTTTTTGTCGTATGTAAATGAGTGTAGAGTGGAGTGGGGTGGGAACGGAACAGCCCCGACAATATTGGAGCGCGGCGGGACGCCACTTCACTGCCGAGGTTAGGGACTACGCTATGATTATGTATGGTTTTAAACACTCGAAGGTTTTGATTGGAAAATCGTGGGCTTCTGATGGACTTTCCGATAGATTATGAGTTTGTGCACAGTAAGTATGTTTGTGTTGGTAAACAAACATACGTATCTAATAATATCTTATTTGAATTTGTTAGGTTTTAGCTTTTACCCGCGGCTTGGTGCGCGTGGCGGTCGGAAATTATCTCAAGGAAACGTATGCGCACTCCAGTAAAGCACTCAGTTGTTTTTTTTTTTCGGTCTTATCAAAAATCGTCGTCATATTTCAGCCAATTTTCAGAAAACTTTAATGAATTAGACACCTAAAACTTTTTCATGAATCACTCCGTCCAGAGATAAAAACCGTATGTAAATCCGTCAGATAGGTAGTACCTAAGGGTAGAGAACTGTCATTTGAAATATTACCTATAAAAGATTGTGTAACTTTTTTTTGTCTCTTTGTAGGTGTAGCTGATCTGGTAACAATATAAAAAAGCTGTAATGATTATAATTAATCATCAACCTACTCCCAACACCTACATCAATAGATTGTAACTGGCAATGTAATCAAGCGTTTATGAAATTTGTTAATTACCATTTGCATCTTTTCAGTGGTTCTCTAATACCCGTTTTCACCTTCGCTAACCGAAACATAAATGAATCCCTAAATAAAAGTGCACTGTTGGATTTTCAACGCTAGGCTCAGCACTGAGAGTAAAAAATCCAACAGTGTAGTTTTATTAAGCTTAGTTGTCGGTGAAAACGGGCATTATACTCTATGTAAAGTATTTTAGAACAACTTCTCAAACAGTGTCTTGAGTAGGTTATAATTTAATTACAATAGGATATTACCACCTTTTTTGAGCAATGAAATCATACTCCGATCATTTACAGGCCAAATAATTAACAATGAATTAAATAGGCCCCTAGTTTTATAGCCTCTTCAGCCACAAATACTACTGTAGAGACGTATTTCTATAACTTGTGAGCAATTGTAAGCATTGTGAGCATTGTTTCGAGCACAAAGCGTAAGTAGCCACTCTAGTATGAGAAACTGTTGCTTTACCGCGAGATCGCGTGTGGGAATGTGGGTAGTTTAGTATTGCTACTGGGTACTTATTAGTTATGTTATTAAAGACTGATTATTTTTAATTTTAAGATGTTCTTTGCATTTGCTATTACTTTTTTAGGTGGGATTTCAAAGGTGTAAATGCGATTTCACTTATTTTTCATCATTTGGATAGTATTAGATAGGTTAAAGCGTTCAAAACTTGAGGAGAAAATGATCAAGTTTTCTTCCGTAACTTTAGAAGTTTTGAGATTTCCTTGAATATTTATTAATATTAATTAAGTAGTAAGTATATGTAATATTTCACAATCGTAACTTAAGATCAGTCGAAATGAAAGCAAATATCGCTTAAAATGCTCATACGGTCATTTCTTTCAATACTGATAAGATCTTCGACTATTGTAGGGAAAACAGCTTCCGATCATGAGATCCTAATACACAAATCGGCATTCAATAACAAAGTATTAAAATAGCATTTGAGCAGTCAATTAGGCGGCAACGTATCGTGGATGGAGATACCGCGATGGTGGTCCATTGTGGGCAGGCGCCCCGTGGCTGTCACGTCGGCCACTCGTGCCATACAATGCAACTACAGTGTTTCCTATTTTTATAACTGTTGCTTTTACTGTCGCTCCAATGACCGCAGTAGAGGTCGTGTTTTGTGGGAAGTTGGCAATATAAAAACATATTTTTTTGCATTTACTTATTTTTAAGTTCCAAAATCACATATTTTATGTTTGTTTTTGTTCTAAGTTAATTTCATAAATGTCAATATGATTTCAATACACCACTATTCTGCCAATAATTTATTTGCCCATTAATTTAACCCTAAAGCTGCAAAGATTTTGTCGATAAAAAATATCGTTAAACACTTGGGTGTAAACTGTAAATCATAATAAGAAACGGCACCTTATCAGCGTTGTATCAAACGGTAAGATCTTATAAATAAAAGAATGGCGAACAACCAGCGACCTCCCGATTGCTCCCAACTGTGGACTAGTGGCTTGTTACTTCACACCGTTGTCAAAGAGTTGGGTCGTTCGTCTAGCGATCGAGCTGATAGATAAGTGCGTTCTCACCTCCCCGTGGTCGCAGGCGCAGTCGCCGCGACGCGAAAGGGTTCGCCGAATAATTGCAACAATCAATTTGAAGGAGCTATCGAGCAATTTGTATGGTATTTGTGCGGGCTGTCACCCGCTGATGCTATCGAACGCCTCAGGGAGCCAATGGGAAATGTTTTTAGGAGTTACTTTCTCACACCTCAAGTACCTAATTAAAATGGCTAGGAGCCTAGGGCGCTCTTGAGTAGTTTCCGAATATGTTGAAACGCGATTAATTTTATGCTTACACAGCTTAACCAATTATGGTCACCGGAACCGAGGTTTTGTGGTATTCACAAACTACAGACAAGCTACTTATCCAAGCTCATCATTCAAACATTTTTGCTGTATCTAATTAATATTTAAAATTTCCACGGATTTCGCAGAAACCCAAGGGGCATTTGGTATGAGAAACCATGATTAGGTAAACCAAAATAAAAACACACTGTCAGTCAACCTTATTGATACTGATCTTCTATCTAATCCATCAGGTGAACGTAGAAAGTGTCCCACAACTAAGTTGCCACTTACCAAGAATTCCGTCGCGACTATAACTCACCTCGGAATCCATAATAAGACATAAACATCAGCTCGTTGCAATATGTCACCGCGTAACAAAGCGCTGCGGTAACGGTCCGCATCATTTGTCTGCCGTAACCCTGTTATTTATGATCTCCTGCCGAAGAAGGAGGACAAAAACGAGACTGCTGTTAAATATTTGCCCTGAGACAAGAGGGGGCGATAATTCGAGGCTATTATGACGTCATTTCACGCCCTTTGTGAGGTCGTCATGGCGTGTCATCTGCTCCTCGAGACGCCTGCCTCAACTATCTCTCGATTAAATCTATTGTGTCATTTTTTCAGTGAGCGCAAGTCGGATGCGCCACCGACGATGATTTCGTCCCGTTCGCTTGTTCGCTCGACTTTGCTATAAAAACACTCGAGGAGCTGCCCTATTGTCTCGTGGCCCTTTTACGAGCTCCGTTTTGTGAAGCTGTTATTGTTTGCGGTTGATAAACATCTCGCCACTAGGTAGGTAGGGATCATCGTCACTTTTACCGGTGGTTAACATTAATAGAGCTCCTTCGAGTTTGTTTGTCAATTATTGTTGTACTCAATGGTTGTTTGGGACGTCATTTTTTAGGATGGACTTAATGAATATGGAGTTGTTGGCATTCACGAGGGATTTGCCGTTGAATGCAGAATCTGCTTTCAAACAAGATCCGAAGTTGGCGGCTGCTATTGATAAACTTAGCACTATGAGGAAATTAATGGGTGCTGCTGGAGTTGTGTTGCTTCCTGAACGAAAGCTAGAGTTTAGTGAGGTCCAGCTGCTATTAAAAGGGTCTGTAAATGAAAAAGGTAAATCAAAACCAATTATACCTGCATATACCTAGTAATGTAAATTTTCCTTAGTAATAAAAACTTTTTATAATTTTCAGCTGCTCTCAAGCCTTCATACGTCCTATTGAAGGAAACAAACGATGCAAGGAAGAATCTTATAAAAAAAATTGAAGACATTCTTACCGAAATCAATAAATGCGCAGAAAGCAGAGAAACTCCCAAACTTGTAATTAGAAATCAAAAACTGTGGAGCAATTGCATTTATGATTTAGATAGGTACAATTAACATAAGGAACATAGGTATTGCAACAATATAATTCATAAAAAAAAAATAAAAAAAAATCATAACATTATTTAATGTCGAATTTCAGAGTAACTTTAAAATCGTTTAATGAAGCGAAGAAGACAACACTTTGTTATTCCAGTAGCGAAGACAAAACAAGATTTAATATTATTGTTTTTGTGTTAACAAAAGTGCATGAATTACTTTCTAAGAATTTAACTGTCACCAGGCGGTAAGTATAAGCAATATAAGGTGGCAAGGTCATAACTTAATACTGTGTATTAAAAACTGTAAAATAAAACTGGCGAACGGTTCCGTACCATCGTACAATATTCAGTAAAAAACGCCGAAAAAAACACGTTTCTTGTACCTTTAATGTTTTACTTTATTTTATTTTTATTACTTGTTGTTATAGCGGCACTAGAAATATACAATTTGTGAAAATGTCTACCGGTTCATTACAGTTCATGAGATACTGCTCGCTGACAGACGGACGAACGGACAGTGGAGGCTTAGTTTTTAGGGTTCCGTATGGCATCCTTCGGGTACTACGTATTGTAATTGGGGTGGAAAATGTAGCTATCCTAAAGACAAACCTAAGATTTAATTTGAATGTTACGTACCTACGAATATTGATGTACCTACTCTTTTAATTTAGTACCTACGCTATTTACGAAACTATCAATACAGTCAACCAGGGTAATTGAAAACAGTATCTGCAATACAAATCTTAGTCAGGGTTGACATGCCTATCACATTCAAAGACTACGAAATCCATTTTTTTTTGACCTAGAGAGCTGTTCTATCAGAACGTGATGCGACTTCGTAACCAGGCTAACTTGGACGTGGCTGTGAGAGATGTGTGCTGCCTGCTGGAGACTCCTCCCTGGAGCCTGGGTATCGTGGCTACGGCTAAGGGTCTGATCGCCGGCCCTCTGACCATGCACCATCGGGATGGGAGTGTGATTGATTGTACGACTTCTGGTGGTAAGTTATCTTAGAGGTAGCATTCCGTACCCGACCGCAGACGGCAACTGCAGGCGACGTGTCGCCGCGACACGACTGGTTTCTATGAATTGTTATTTTATTTTATTTTATTTTATTTTATTTTACAGTTTTTGGAAAACTTACAGCTAGACACTTTTGCACAATTTAGAGTAACAAAATAAGGCCAATTAAAAGTTTTCACGGTTATAAGAGAACATAAACAAAAAGTATTTGAGAAGGTAGACAGTTGAGTAAAGACAGTATCTTATACGTTTCAAACAGCGCAAACTGTTAGCAATTAATTTACGTGATCAAAAAAGAAATTACAAATAATCTTTTTTAATTTATATATACCCGTATTGAAAACGTCGATGTCGACGTCCCGGCAGACCGCATTATACGTATGACTCGCTCTGACTAAGTATGAATTCCGTCTGTAATTCGTTCCTACCGTAGAAGTATGCAAAAGATAAGGATTGCGCAGAAAAGCAGAAGGAACCCGCAGTCTGATTTATTATGAAATACCTTATGATTAGATTATGAAATACCTTCCGTAGCGACACATCGTTGGCAGCTACGGGCGAGCGACAGGCGACACGTGTAGCCCGACCGTAGACCATTAGTACCGCTAACACTCGAGCGATAACACGTTTTTGCACGGCTGCTGCCGGCTGCGGTCGGGTTTGGAATCATGACTGCAGCGACATCGACATGACGCCGCGACACGTCGCCTGCAGTTGCCTCCTGCGGTCGGGTACGGAATGGTACCTTAATTCTAATTGGTCAATTGCATGCAATAGGTACCTGGGATAAAACAAAATAATGAAATTGCTCCTTGTAAAAAGACCCAATTCCAATTGAAAAGTTATTGTGTATTTTAGAAGATGTTAGATGGTCCAGCAGGGCTAACATGACAAGCGCGAGAAAGCTCATTTTCTCGTTTTGTCTATATTTGTCTACGATTATGACGTCATTCTAATCTCTAACATGACCGTAAACGACGAGATATCTCGAAAAAGGCACTTTGACACTTCTATATCTCGCGACGAGAAACCGATGTTGCAAGTTATTAAAAACAAATTATTTTTATGATAGCAACATCGGCTTGAGATTCCGTTTCATTCATTCAATGGTGCCGATTCTCTTGTCACAAATACCTCTAAACTAGACAAAAAATCACCAAAATTTAGATTATTCTTGTCAACCGACGATTTTCCATTCTGAAATAGACTAAAGTGACACAACTTAACTATATTTTAGTTTGACGACACTGAGTTAAAATGGCAATTTTGCTGTTCAGAATTTTACGTTCTTCACCTAAAATTTTGATTGTCTAAGTATTTAATAACGATTAAAAAATGAACTAAAATTTACACCAACACCTCGAACGGTGCAAAAACCATACTCTTTTTTTCTTTTCTCTTGCTTATATCTCGAAAATGGTGTGTCCTATCGCAAAAATAATGAAAATTTCGACCCCCTTTAAGATACCCCTAAACCCCTAACACTCAACATTTAGGTAATATTTTTTCATATTTTCCATACAAAAAACGAAAAATTCCATATAAAACGTCGTTTCAATATAAATAGTAGTTTAAAACTAAGTATTTTCATTATTAATATATTGTAAAATAAAATGATGACATAAATAAGTACAATTATGAAACTGCCATGTTATTTTAGAGTTTTTTTTTTGTATCATAATTTTGTCTACTCTTCTCGTCGTCAAAATCGACGACGAGTAGGAAATACGACTAAATGATAGAAAAATCGGAGATTATCTCGTGTTGAATTGTCAAAAATCAAGATAACTAAGGTGCCATGTTAGGGTTTGTAGAGAAAACATCAATTTTGACAGAAGGAGTCGACTATTTTGTATGGACGCGCTGTCAGAAAACGAGAAAGTGACCGAAATAGACAAAAATTACTCACGCGAGAGCGAGTAATTGTCGCGTGTGTCATGTTAGGCCTGCAGGAAATTAAGTTAAATTAAGGCAAATATGCGAAATAAATCCTACTTAAAATTTATCACCATAATTATCTTTAAGCAAGCAAAGAAAACATTAGAAAACTGTGTGATAAGTTCATTACGATTTGTATACTGTGCGAGTGTGAGAGTGGTCCTAAAAGTCAGTTTTTTTTGCAAATATTTCCCAAAATATTCAATATTTTTACGTTTTACGTCAATTTATTTTATGACAAGTTTTTTTCTTACATCATTTTGCATTACAAGTCCTATACAAAATTCTCGGACCAAGGGTCTCGAAATATCAAGTAAAGCGCAACAAAATTATGCCCTTGTGTTCAAAAAGCCGTTGAATATACACATCCACATTTTGCCAAGTCAGACATATTTTATATACCTAGCCTACGACCAATATTGAATACTTACAATAAATGAGAACCAGAAAAACAATACTATAACAGGGATTTCTACTTAAATTACTTTAAAAATGAAACCGTTTTGAAAATGATGAAGAAGAATAAGTAATAATAGAAGCAGAAGGTAGAACGAGGAATTAGAAGAATAAAACGAACAATTTATTATCAAAATGGTATCATATACATTTATAATTACACTAATATACTAATAACTACATTAACATGGTAGTGAAGTGGTGTGATGATAATGATATGAGCTTAAATACCAGCAAGTGCTACCATGTGAAATTCACCAGGAAAACAAAATTAACACAATCAACTTATCACATTGGCAGCAGCGTAGTTCAGGAAGTGGAACAGATAAGAGACTTGGGAGTTTTGTTCGATAGGCAGTTAACGTTTGTACCTCACATTGAAAATGTAGTTAAAAAAGCATCTAGAATGCTTGGATTTGTCATAAGGAATGTTACCTGTTTTCGTCGCAATAAGACTAAAATTATATTATATAATTGTTTGGTTCGTAGCTCGTTGGAATATTGCAGCACTGTATGGAGACCGCACTATGCCTCGCACACACTAAGGCTGGAAAGGGTACAAAAACGGTTTCTGTGGCACTTAGCATACACCTCCGGGATAGCTAAGAGGAAACGCTCATACAAGGAGAGGCTCTTGCATTTCAACATGATATCTCTACAGAAGAGGAGAGATTTATTGGACTCGTTATTTTTATTTAAAATTCTGAGACGCAAAATTGACTGTTCCCAATTGCTGAGTAGGATCAAATTCCGTGTACCCACAAAAAGCCCACGAGCTCCTATAACACCCTTATGTCCTCCTCTTCGCAGAACTGTCCTCGGTGCTAATTCTCCAATCCCCCGGTTATGTAAGCTCTTAAATAGCCACAGTGACCTTATCGACATACACTCGGACTCACTTGGCAGGTTCCGAAGTATTATGCACAAACACTTGTAAAAATATTTTAGTTTTGTTATAAATGTTGATCATAAAAGTAATAATTTTGATTTTGTTTTTAGTTTCAATTATGTTTTAATTCAATTTGGTTTTGGTTTTTAATTTAATTTTGATTTTGTTTGCATTTTAATTTATATAATGACTTTTATAATGATTTTTATAATGCTTTAAATTTTTAATTTGTGTGAGTAACCGCTCAACATCAATAATTATGCATGATGTGCTTACCTATAAGAAATTGGTACACTAGTTTATAAGTCTTTGGATGTATCATGTCATTGTATCAGTGTATTCAATTGTTGGTGAGCCAAATAAATAAAATAAAATAAAATAAAAATAATTCATGGGTTACATATCAAACCAATAAAAACGTGTATTTTTCTCTACCTTAGGCGTTTTTTTCCCACGGTGATTATTTTTCAAGCCGGGCAGACCTCCACCGTATGCTCCACCGTGTCCTCCGGGCGATCCACGCAGTGATGACACCCGGGCGTTTCACCGTGGCGCCTCTCTAGCCACTCCTCAAAGAGGGGACTTATCGCCGCAATAGTGGCGTGCCCAGCACTGGGTTGCGACAATCGGACTCTCCATGACGCTATGAGATCCCGCTGGAGCTCGGTCCGCTGTGCCGCGATTTCTCGCGGCATTGGAGTCAAGCCCCGGCGTTTCGCCTCCTCGCGCCACTCCCAAATGTGTGTGAGGACTTTTGCCTCCATATCCCATGGCGGCAATCCAGCACCTTGTAGTATCCCCGGACCAGTCGAATGGCCATGACCCCTGGGACGCGTTCAACCGGCCGGCTGGCCGCCGCCTCAACGTACGCGCCCACACCGGTGCCCTGTAAAGGGCCATGGACCGCACGACCCCCGCGTATAGATCCGCATTTGGATCCCCTGGATCGGGCAGGAGCCGCTTCAAGGCAGCTCCGGCCCGCTCCAGTCTGGCAGCCAAACGTCGGAAATGCTCCACGAAGTTCCACCGGCTGTCGAGGACGAGTTCCAGGTACTTCATAGTCGACTATGTGAACGTCGAACTCCGATGTGAACCCCTCCTACCGTTATTTGGGAACCCGACATTGACACGTTCTGAGGACCATGAAAACACATGACCTCGGACTTGTGCAGGGCCACCTCGAGTCCCAACTGCCGGATTCTGCCTGCGATTGTCACAACCCCGTGTGTCGCTAGATCGGCCGCCGCCTGGTGCGACCTCCCCTGCGCCAGGACCAACGTGTCGTCAGCATAACAAACGACGCTGACGCCGCTGGGAAGGTCGGCGCGCAGCACCCAGTCGTATCCGATGTCCCACAGATGCGGCCCCAGGACCGATCCCTGTGGGACACCGCATGACATCTCTCGCCGGTTCCATTCTCCCTGGTGACCGGGGTAGATGACCCCTCCCCGGGCTACAGCACCCCTCGTCGTGAGGGCTCACACGCGCATGATGGCGTCCACCATAGAGCGCCCCCTGCGGAAACCAAACTGACTCTCCGCCAAATCCGGCCCCAGCCGCACTAACCGCCCGACGAGGCAGTCTACAATGACTCTTTCAAAGAGCTTGCCCACCTCGTCGAGCAGCACGACGGGCCGACAAGCGGACGGAGAGCCCGCAGGGCGCCCCGGCTTCTTGATGTGGAGCAGTTTCCCTGTCTTCCAACGAAATGGGAACTAGCCCCTCTCCAAACATGCGCTTAGGAGCCCCCTTAGTCGAGGCCCGATAGCCTCTAAGGTCAGGTCCCAGGCTTTCCCAGGTAATCCATCGGGTCCTGGGGCGGTATTTTTGGCATTCAGCCTACGTACTGCCACTCTCATCTTTACCTCGGTCACCTCTGGAGCATCCTCGTCTTCGTCGGCGGTGTGGTCCGCATCAGGCACCGCAATAGGCGGAGCCATGGGCGGGGGAGGCATGTTCTCCTCTCGAAGGGAACAGAGCACTCACACGTCCCCCACAAGCTGCGGCCGGAGACTCTACATCAGCGGGGGAGCCCATGGGCGGAGTTTCTCCTGCACCCTCTTGTATGGGCGTCCCCACGGGTCCCTGTTCAGAGTCTCCAGCGACTCCTCACGGGCCAGTCCTCTGGCCCGCAGGATCTCCTCTTGGAGGGCGGTCTTTGCCGCTCTATACCCCTCGTACAGCTCCGCCTGAATGGCTTCCGTATCCGGAGGTATACGGAGCCTGCGGTGCCTGGTGTACCGGCATCGCGCAGTATTTGCACGCATTGAGCAGGGTCGCTGAGAAGCTATCTCCTGCCTCACCAGGGTCAGAACCCGGTCCTCAGCAGGCACGGGCCGTCCCTGCCCGTGCTGCTCCCTCCCCTGCGGCACCTCACTCAGTTCCGCTCGGAACTCCTCATTCTCTTTTCGGAGAAGCTCCATGGCGGCTATCAAGTGAGCGACCTCCACCCGCTACTCGGATATTTCGTCCGACAGAGGCTTGAGATGAAAGGCCTCTGCTGCCGCCAAAATAGAGCCCAAGAGCGTAATGTTGCGTTAGAGGTTGATAAGCTGACGGTGTGTTAGGTAGGTGCAGGTTATGGTAGATTCATGGCCGGTTTCTCTAATAGTATTAATAATAACTATTTTAATTCATGAGGCCTATACAAAAAAGCATTAAAAAAAAAATGTAGGTATTGGATTGAGCTACCGAAAAGATTATGTCAAACGTGTTGAAAGTCGGTGTAGAAATACGAAACACTTTGAAAGCAATTGATACTTGTCTAGGCCCTATCGTCCCTTAACATTTCGAGCGAATGTTGTACCTTTGTATGTTTCTGCTACATTGAAGGAGTCTTAATACCGCAAGATATTATTGGCATCAAAGAGTTCCAGTCTACTGCTAAGTACATTCTAGTGGTTGAAAAGGATGCCATCTTTCAAAAGCTGCTGGACGAAGGTGTACTGCTGAGATTGGGACCAGTCATTATTATAACGGTAGGTGCTATACTATTTTTGTTTTATGAACTTATCAAAATTGTACCAATAAACCAAATACAAAAAAATGCTTCACTCGTTTCATGCTGTTGTTCATCGAAAAATAATTACAAAGATATATCATCTACAAAAAATCTAATCATCTACAAAAAACTGTTTTGAAGGTAGATGTATAGGTACTTACCTACTAGGTTGTATGTTCACAGAACGACTTTAGAAAAGTTAAAACAAACGGGTCATTGTATTCCTAGACAAATGTTTATACACTTTCCTAATAAATATTTACCTAGATAAAAATATGTAGGTAGGTAAAAATGTATTGATCAAATATATATTATTAATTTATTAGAAGTAGCTATTTCAAGAATTTTTTTATTAAAGCCTGCCTACTTAACAAGTCCAAATATTACACGTAGATACTAGACCTTAATAATAGACTATTAGGTATAAGCTAATATATTCAACATCCACCGTTGTTAACTCCATCCTTGTATTTGCCTAACAAGCAAACGAGATATAATTGCTGACGGGCAGTCCGATGATTTGCTGTAATCGCACGATAATACTCTTGTGGACACCGAACGGGATTTATAATAACGACAGCTGTTACTGTAAGCAGTATTTTTGCATATTGATGTTTAACGAGAAACTGTGATAATTCTAATGTATTTTTTCCGATCGTTAGACGTTGGTATCTTGAGCATAAAGGTGTGTCCAAATATTGAGCGGCAATAACACATTTCTGCCGCGCTCTAGTTAGGACCAAACCGACGAATGTTTAAGCGGCAGTACTGCGCGGCACATCCGAGACACGCCGCGCACTTCAGTTCGCGATATCAATCTGCCTAGCTTTTAATACATTCAGATACAATTAGTGACGAATGTTTGTGCGGGTAGACAGAACGAGACGCGCACGATTGCCGCTTGAGCGGGCGGCGGTCACAATCTGTTTGGACATACTCGTAACTTTAGGTGAATTTGCATATCTTGATATATCAAATCAATGACCTACCACTTAGTACCTACACATTAGTACCTAGGCTAACTAATTTAATTAAACAGTCACTAGAAGCCTCTATAGGTAATAATATAACTCCTAATAATTTCGATAAGTATCTTCACCGCAGAAGTTACACTACCTGCTATACTTACTGAACTAAAGATTTTGTCTAAAGATATTTTTTTTTGTACGAGTAAATCGATCTAATCACAATGTTAAAATTCAGTTAAGTCCTAAAGTTAATAAAAGTAATATAATCATGTTCAAAAACAATTGTTTTCATTTTACAATCAGTGTAGAGAAAACATTTCATTCAAATGATGCTATCTTTTTAGGGAAAAGGCTATCCTGACGTTTGCACCCGTCAACTGTTATGTCGTTTGTGCTCGGAATTGAGGCTACGTGCGCTGGCGTTGGTGGATGCCGACCCTCATGGCTACGAAATATTCCTTACCTACAAATACGGATCACTGGTAACAACTTTATTGTAATCAACTTAGCGTAGCTTAGGGTACAAGAATTGGATGGATATCACTAACTATCTAGACATGGATCAATGAATGAACTAGCATGCCGTTCAAAAAGGTTGTGCTACTTTAAAAAAAAAACAGAGAATATACCTAATAGCATGTAAGAGCATTTATCATATAGGGGTATGAGAAACGGGTTATAAAGTTCACTCATCCTCCATAGAAAAGGGAGGATCCTCTGACCAGACGGATATCGTGTCTGGTGGGCAACTGCCCGACGACTAATGTCGGAAAGTTATATATATATATATTCTGATCGCGCGTTAAACACTTGCGCGATGCAGGATTTCGCGTGACGCCAGTGTGATGCGCAGTTCGCATGTGGCGATGTAAATGCCGCTACAGTCACACTAACCATTTGCCAGCGTGTTTCAAGAGAAGCGATTTTTGAACGAGCTCTCCGCGGGTGTGAAGTGAAGTCGCCGCGACAACGTGACGTGTTCTCATTGTTTTCACAGTATTGTATCTAATGAAATGAATGAATGAATGATTTATTTACTTAAATTTCTTAACGCTAAGTACGCAAACAAAACGCTCGCTTGCTCGCTCTCTCTTGTGCACTCTCACGTCAATCGCTCTCGTTACTCAAACGCGGCCAACACGTTGCGCACACTTTGGCCTGCTCGCTACGCACACGGCTCTCAAATTATTGCACTAGCATTATTTGAGCTCATCACTACGAGTATCCTTTTTTGGACATAAACCTCCTCCAAAACCGAACACATAGTCATAAGTCATGTATTCATTTGTTTAACAAAATACTTAACACTATAATATCCTAACTAAAACTATAAACACACACAAAAATGGCGTCGAAAGAATCCTCCGTATCCCTGTCGACTGGTACCTAATGTACTACCTACCCAAGATGTTTGTTTAACATAGTTCAATAATATTGGCATATTTTGAAAGATACCTAATAATTAGTGCGCTATGTTAAGTCAGAGGGTGTACAAATGTGTGTAACATTTTTTGTACTCATATCTTTCCTAATTTCAGGCTCAGTCCCACCTCTCATCATCCCTAGCCTGCAGTTCAATAGTAATGCTAGGAGCTCGTCATAGTGATGTCATGACCCTAGCGCCAAATGAAGCACGTCTGCCTTTTACTGAGCTAGATAAACGGAAGCTGACGAATCTTTTAAAAAGACCCTACTTGGATACTCCAGTTGGTAAGTTTTTTTTAATAATGTACCTAGAGCTAATAGGTATTTAATATTAAAGTTATAGGTAGCTTTTTGCTATACTCTAGATACCTAGTCAAGAGTGTAACTATAGTTTGACCGATACCGCTGTACCGCGCCTTCGGTATGTGCGCGGCGACACGCGCAATGCAGGTCGCTCATTCATCAACGCTCACCTCGTCGATCATTCCTAAGGCGCGGTACAGCGGTGTCGATCAAACATATATAGTGCATTTGTAAGTCCAATCTCGATGTTTGTATTTTTATCCTCATGGCAATCTATGGGGTACCTATCTAGTAAAATAATACTTAATTCAATAAGTAGGTATTAATAATTTTGTACAAACGTTTTCAGGCACTCGCATAAAAGAAGAATTGACAGTAATGTTATCTAGCGGAACGAAGGCTGAAATAGAAGCTTTAGCACCTACCGCAGCCGCGCTTTGTGACGCATACCTGCCTGCTAAAATTATTCAGAACGATTACCTAGGATAATAAATAGATTTGTTGTTTCATTAATATTTTATTTGATTATTAAATTATTCTATAACGATTAAATCAACGTCTAATTAAACAAATTTTATGCGTCTTGAATAAATTCTTGAGTTAGGTATATTTTATGTGAAAACAACCGGGGATATACAGCGTGTAACAGTTAGGGAAAAATAGACAGAACACACTTCAACAAAGCTACTACTAACTACCTACACCATGTTGAAGAAAATTGCTCCTAAAGTGCTACGGCGCGACGGTTCTACGAAGAGCTACGACAAGTAGCACCACCTATCAACACGCTACCCACTCTAGTAGTACGCAACTGATTATGTAGATTCCGCTATTATAGATGCTGAAGGGTAATTAATTGATCAACTTGTTCTGAGTTTCTAACGACTCAACTACTGATTAATTTATCAGATGTTACTAGATGACGTTATTTTATTTTTAAAGCTTATATTATTATTACAGTTTGGAAAGGTAATGCCATCTGTTATGCACTGTAAGATTCTTAAGCCACATAATGAACATCGCATTATAGCGATGTTCAAGTCAAACCAAAGGGGTGGCAACAGCCGTTTGACGTAATGTCAAGTCGTACAGGCAGATGGCGTTTACTTAACTAGTAGCGCCATCTATGTAGAAATAATAAAACTGCACTTTGTAAACACGGAGCCAACCATCTTGATTCTCATTGAAACCTAATAAATACTTGTCCGTGATTTATTATCAAACGAATGACACGAAATACACTGTCAAACTCACTATACTCTTTGCTCTTTGGTCAAAGTCATTGATATTCTACAGTTTGGTAGACTGCTCGCAAAAAATGTGATAATAAAAAGTTATAGGTAGGTACCTAGCAGAAGCTCGGACAAAGTAGTAGGTAATCATAATTCTCTCGATAACATGCAAAGCCAAATCTAAATTACTGCGTTCATAGCCATGGAAAATAATGGCGACCTACTCAACGACAAAAAGTTTGTCAATAAGACCAGATCCCATAATAATACAACAGCCTTGAAACACAAGAGCGAATCGGCGAAACGAAAGTCCTTTAACTTGAATGATGCCGTGAGATCTTTAGACTTGGCGTTGGGTAGACTGAAAAAGAGCAAGCTAGTGAACGGTGAGTACACGACGAGCAGGCAGATGGGCCCCGAGGCGCAGGGAGCCACGAACATGTGCACGAGCTCCAGCTACCAGCAGGGCACGGAGAATGCGTCGCTGATGTCGATGAACTTCTCGCACTACGAGCTGATCCGTAACGTGTCGCGTTCCAACTGCTTGTCGGACGGCGCGTACAGCGGCAACACGTGCAGCGCGCAGTCGCACGTCAGCCCCGCCGACCTCCACGTCAAGGACGAGCACCTCGAGAAGTACTTCCGCAGCGTGGAGCTGTGGCGCACCTTCCGAGACAACGCGCCCAGCAATCTACATTTCGAACTACCAGACCAGGCACAGTAACATTTTACTATCTTTACTGCCACAAATAAAACTGCCATATGAACGATTATGTAAATTTCAAAATTTTATTTATTCAAAGAAACTTTACAATAATAACAGAATAATCTCAGAATTTTTACAAATTAAACGTACCAATCTATACAACACTGTAACTCTTAAACGAGACGATAAGATTTATAACACTGATTAACAATAACGTAGATTTTTAGATGATTTTCTAGGGCCATCGAACGGCGCGGTACTGAATACAACATCTCATATGCTCGAACACTTCAACTGGACTTGATTTAGTGTCCTGTAAGATCTCATGCACTGGGTTGTTAACTTGTGAACACGTCTATCAGTCTATCAGAGTGTTGTATTCACTATCGTTCGTCTTCAATCTAACCGCTAAGGGAGCAATCCGCGGCACTCTAAAGATACAAGGCGGACACTACGCTGCATCCCAACTGCACTCCACCCACACCCTCTGTATCGATACCCTACATTATTTACTTTGTTATATTGCTTAGCTAAATTGACAAATGTTTCTACTGATTTCAACTTTCCCTTAGGTCTTTTTAATTTTGTATTGCTTAGTAAGTTAATCTGTAGTGGCCCAAATCATAATTTAATACAGTTTAATACCTATCTAATAATAATATTAATTGTGTAGGTCGAGTGCAGTGTAGCGTATAATGCAGGGATCCTAAGAACACAGCATTACTGATTCACATTTATACCACATCCATTGAATCTGGTTAAACTAGGACGAAAATCTAAATTTATATAGAGATTTTATCGAAGGATTTTAGATAAACAAAATTAACAATTACGTAGCTGATCAGAGTTGGAAAAGTGAAATAATTGACATAGTCATCACATAGTTCCTACTTTCCTGCATCAAGAATAAGACAAGGTACGGAAGCTTTCGCTGCACTGGAAGACTAAGGACTATAGACTTTGAAAGGAGTAAAGTCAGGAGTGAAGCGGCGTGCAAACGATTAGATCCATCATTGTGATAAAATTGAGTAACAACCCGGTAAGTATGTCGTTTCTTTATATAAATACTATAATATGAATTTAATTGGTGTTATCCGCTGAATATTCCATAATTTAACTTATGAGAAATGGAAAGTATTCTTAATTAGCGCGAGGGCCGGCTGCGCCTCGAGCAGGCCGCAGCTCGCCCCGCCATGTATACCTAGAGAACATTCGCTAATGAAATCAATACGTACAACATGATGTAAAATTTAAAGCACCCGGTTTCCGAACTCTCTCGTATTTTATCTAACTATATAATCTCATATGTGTGTGATGTACACGTAGCCCGTAGTATATTGTCTATGTTTTGTTTCTTTGGAGAACAAAGCAATATTGTTTATTTTTATAATGGAAGAATTTTTCAAAATATCTAAATTAACATTAACCTTATGATAATTATTTTTAATAATTACAACGAATTCGATTTCACTAGGCCCTACGCAATGTCAGATGGAGACATTATAATTAATATTTAATATAATTAATCCATTATCGTTACAATTATGCAATAGAAGAATCACAGCATCCTTAAGACCATAACGGCAATTGAAATTAATCTCATCGACGTATCGTAGGTATTTAATTAGTACAATGATTGTAAAATTTAGACCAAATTGGCAGTCTTCACAAACATGGAATGTACGATATGCGTCTATGCAGGTATCCGATAACACTTAACAATATCGGCAAACGTTCATTATCTCTATACAACAACAATGAATTATCTAGTTATGTCACAGTTACGGAAATCAACAACAATGTGTCGCAGCGTCTGCCTCAGTGTCGTCGACAGCCGTCGCACTGCGACACCTACCTTCATCTGCCCTCTGTACATACATAGACATCACAACTTCAAACATCTTGATTTAAAAACTTAGAGACTGCATTACTGAAATATCTATCAGAAAGGCAAATTTTCTAGCTCAATTTAGACTATTTTGTACAAGCTTAGTACTCAAATGTTGTTTTTGAGTCCTACAGTGAAGTGATGTCCGCTGACTACGAAGTATCGGGACTGTGGCTCAGGGCTGCCAGCTGAAGGGAGCGTGACTGCTGACCCTCTCCGCCGGACGCTCTTATCGACTAGGAAGATTAGGAAATGATGATGTGATGGAGCCAAAGCAGCTAAGGTTAGGGGATGATCAAGGTCACTTCATTTCTAAATATTATAAGTCACTATAAAACGCGTTTCATTCTATCAAATTACATATGATTAGAATTATTCTATGTACATTGTCGCATGAGGTATTTTCAACAGCGCTATAATTTTTACAAAACATAACGTTTTAAACATCTGTAACATAAACATTAATTTCAAAAGGCCTAGTAAATTTTCCCTAAATGATAAGCTCCTCATTTCGTAGTTAAGTGTTTAACAACAATCATCGAAGTAAAGCGTCTTTACAAAACTAATATGTTCGACGACAAGTAAAATAATTGAGTTTGTGTTTCTGTCAGTCAGCTCTCAATACATAAAATTGAACAATTAGTTATAACTGTGTAATATAACATTATGTACAGTACAAGTGGACACTTCTATAGGAATAGATAAAATAGAAAAGCTTGATAGTAAAGGCGCAGTAGAAAATAGTAGTAAAGCCTAATAGAACAAGCTCGGGGTTGTCTGTGACCTGCCTCATACGAGGTACTTCGTCAAGTTACAAAATGTGTTTGATATCTAACGAGACTTCTTTCGTGTCAACAATTTATTCCCTATCTAGGCTCGTAGGAGCTAGCAAAAGACACAGTACGATAGTTTAGCCGAATGGTGCTGAAGCTGAATCATGGATTCGATGAGGAAATATTGAATTCGAAGAATTTATCTTACTTTCGTAGCCCGTCGTCTGTTTTCTATCTATTATAAAATCAACCTAATTATGTCACTAAGACTAGTGTTTTTTAGTAATTCAATTCATGCAACTTTATTCATCATAACAAATTTCATAAGTACCTAATACTAATCACAAGAGGTCGCACTCACACGTCACGAGTCACGAGTCGTCGCCGTCTCGAGGCGTCGCGTCGTCGCCGAGCCGTGGGGAACACATTTGATTAAAGCACTATGTCTCATGTACATATTTACATATAACGTAACAATAGGCGTCTATCTGTCGGGGGGCGGCAGCTTGGTGTCCTCGGGGTCGAGGGACAGGCACTCGCGGAGGTAGTCCTCCATGGACCGGTACACGTGCTCGATCACGCCCTTCAGGTCGTGACCCTCGTCCGCGTACGCCTGGAACCAATCATTTTGGTAAATTAATATTGAATTCACGAAAAGATCCAAGCTAGGCTAATTCAATGTCATTAATGCAGGAGGTTCCCTCCAGCAAATCGTGACAGAACGTAAGAATTAAAAAAATAGAATTTCGTGTCAACTGGTTATTCTCAAGTAAAATTGTCCAAACTATTGTATACAGGGTGGATTTTTAAGATGTGGTAACTACAGGAAAATGTTTAAAGTACCCTTACTGACCCATCTCAAAAATCCACCCTGAACATAGAGGTAAAAGAAAGGAAAATAAATTTATTTGTCATAAAAAGTTAGTCATAGATTGTTAAGAAAAAAATTGTCGAGTAGAACAATAAAACACGGTCGGTCTGGAATTAAGAAAGTAGGCTTTGCGTGTTAAAGTAATGAAGCCTCGGTCCAAGTCGGCCATCACAGCGGCATTTAGACAAAGTTCTCCTCTGTATCCATCCAGTGCCCTGTTAGATACAAACATCTTTTCAGGATCTTTTGTGACGATTGCCAAAACAAGACTCCAGTTATTCTGATTGTGCTCTCTTGTTATTCTGGCCTGCCCGGTATTCGGTATGTACCCGGTCCCTCCATGGTCATTTTGATCTTCCAAATGGAGGGACGAGCTTCTTACCGTGGAAAAGGGGGAGGCTATCGTCCTACCCCTGGTATCTTCCAACGCGCACCGGGCCCGCATGATAGATTACAGGCCTGTGTCCCAGCAATGGGCTGATTAAGCATCGTCCTGCAGTGGGAGAATAAAGGCTAGCAAGATAGTGTACCTGATACCGGAACAGTACGCCGGCGTCGGTGAGCGCGCGCGCCAGCTGCAGCGCGTGCGGGTAGGGCGCCGACATGTCGGCCAGCCCGTGCACCAGGTACAGCGCGTGCGCCGGCACGTGGTGCGCGCGCTGCGACGCGTCTGCTTCTACGTAGCCCTTGTAGTTCACTGACGGCTGGCCCAGGATGCGCTCCGTGAAAGCGGCGTCTGGGGAGGTGAATGGACGAAGTGAATATTTTTGATAACTTGTGCCAAAATAAATGGTACCATAAGCAGGAATCTGCAAGCCCTAGATAAGCTTTTCCTACAAATCTAGTAAATTTCGTTAGTTGCAATTAATCCACCGAAGCTGCCAATGGGCCAGATAAGCTTGCGGTACTAAGTAGATAAAAACGTGACAAGATTATTAAAAATAAAGCGGTTTTATAATTGCAAAACTTTCAAGACAATTTTGAGATGACTGTTTCCGAACGTAGCTTGGACGTTTATAAAAAGATACTCTGTAGTCTGTGGTAGCTAGTTAGCTGTGATGAGTAGCAAATTAGATTTCTTAAAGATATTTTTATATTAATTAGAATGTAATATCATATCGTTGTGAACCAGAAATAAACGTGTTTAATATACAGTGTAGTTTATTAACTATAGAAATAATGACATCTCGCGATGCAACTGCTTTATTTTATACTCAAAAATAATTGTCTGCAAGTGTTATAGTTTGACCGAGACCGCTGTTCCGTGCCATAGGCATTTGCGCGACAAGACAGCACAGGCCGTTCATTTGTTAATGCACACGGCGCCGGCGCGCGGCTTCCCAACCGCGCCGCTAATTCACCAACGTTGCCCCCTCGCCACGCATTCCTAAAGCGCGGAACAGCGGTCCCGGTCAAACAATACCACTCATGGGCAATTGACTCAGTCTTAGCTACGCAAAGCTGAAAACCTACCAATTGGAACTACGCAGATAACAAAAAAAATTAAGGTAGTTCCTGAACATGACAAAATTCAGCGTTAATTAGTTTAGAACTCCAGTTAGTACTCGAAAACGGAAGTTTTAGTCTATGAGGTCCACATTCCATGCTATTAATGTTTCACAATTCGGACCAGCAAACTTCTCCCAAGTTTCACGAAACTTCTAATGTCTGCTTTGAAGACAACAAACCGTCTGCAACTTAATTCTTAGAACCGTCTGCAACTTAATTCTTAGTAGACTCTATTGTGTTAAATCAAGAAACCGTCTCCGTCGAAATTGCCTGGTAGGTAGCTACTACCTAATTAGTTTAAAGATAACTATGAACGTCTCAAATTAGAATTGCATTGAAGTCACGACGTCAAAGGACATCCGGGAACGGGCTTGAACTTTGCATTTCGTTTTACTTAGAGATTTCCAATGAGGGTTTTTTTAAATGAAATTCATTAGGCAGCACTGAGACGTCAAGTCCGGATACCTGTCAAAAGCAGGGACCGAAAACCTTTATTACGGTACAGGTAAATACCGGTAAATGATTACACTGTGAAAGTCTGCTATTCGCGCAACACTCCATATTTAAATAATGATCCAGATTATTGCAAATCTGCTTTAAATACGCATGTTGTCTCTTTATTACTTTACTTCCAGAAAATTTAACTTTGGATCCTTCTCTTTTGATAATGGCTTAGTTTATTACTATGTAGTCTGTACCTACATTCGACCGCACGTTGGTGGGAACACTGACATTGAGCTGGCCTAGTGTAGCACTGAGGTTACCGCTATCTGGCTAACCAAGAAGAAGAAGAATCATGTTACCTTCTTTAGGTTACCGTTTTAATACCGGTTACACACACACAAGCTATCCGCGCCCTTAGACTAATGCCGACCGCACGTGTAAGATAGAGGTAATTTTATATTTCGGTAACCGGTATTAATACGGGTCGATCTGTCAGGTTAAGCTACGCTTGCCGAGGTTGGTCTGTGGATGGGTGACCAAAGTCAAAAGTCAAAGTCAAATAATTTATTTCAATTAGGCACAAAAAAGGCACTTTTGAACGTCAAACTTTACAAAAAATAATAACTGATTCTAGTCGCCAATTCCAAAAGGTAGTTTTCGTATGGAGAAGAATGGGCAAGAAACTCCACCGTTACTCTTTTATCATACCACTCTTTGACCATCTTTCCATACCGAAACTCCTCCGTGCCTCGGAAAGCACGTTAAGCCGTTGGTCCCGGTTGTCATTCGTGGATCTTTAACCGTCGTTACGGGTCGTCAGAAGCCCGAAAGTCGGACAACCAGTCTTACCAAGGGATATCGTATTACCAAGTTAGTGGGTTGTGGAGGTCAGATAGGCAGTCGCTCCATGTAAAATACTGGTATTCAGCTGCATCCGGTTAGACTGGAAGCCAACCCCAATATAGTTGGGAAAAGGCTAGGCAGATATATAAATATACTCTTTAATTATTATTACTATATTACACAAATTTATTTTATTTAAGTATACATACACACGTTGCGGTATAAAAACTGATTTACATCCGTCACCTCACACTTCGGGTTCAGTTGAAAACCAGCGTCAGGCACTAGTTGTCTGGCATTTATATGCTGAACTGGGCCTATTTGGCGTAGCCGCGAGGCACACATTCCTGCTGGTATCATGCAACGCAGTTTTTACACTTTTAATTTTGTATTCTTTTCTTTTATCTTATTTTTTTTCTCTTTCTACTTGTGTGCCTTTGCTTGTTGTGCCAAATAAATGTATTTTCTTTCTTTCTTTGAGTTGAAGATGTCTTTATAAATTATAGCCTATGTTACTCAGCAGTAAAATAGCACAATACTGGTGAAATATTTTTTAAAAGTAAATCGGTTCAGTTGTTTTTGAGTTTATTCATTACAAACAAACACACAAATCATTTTTCTTCTTTATTAGTGTAGATGTTCTTAGAAAATTGAAGGCCTAGTTTCCGCGGATACACGCGAAAAAAAATAAGAAAAAGCGGGAAAGAGGTTTAAGGTCTAGTAATGGACGTGTTTCGGCAGACTGATGACAATGGCCAGGGTAGCCGGGTACTTACTGTAGTAGAGCCAGTCGGTGATGGGCGAGACGGCGATGCCGCACTTGAGCGTGGACTGCTGCGAGCCGAGCAGCATCGCCGTGACGTAGCCGCCGTAGCCCCAGCCCCACACTGCCACGCGCGTCACGTCCAGGAATTTGAACGTGTCTAATAAATATCTGGAAATGGAATAATATTGGAGTGATGAATGAGCATTGCATTTGTTACACCGCCACATACGAACTACGCATCAAAGACATGACGTCACACAAATCCTGCATCGCGCAATTAGAGTTTACCGCGCGAACGATATATGTAAGACTATCCGACATCAACAGTCGGGCAGTCGGCCCGCCAGACACAACACCTGTCTGGTCGGAGGATCCTCTCTTTTCTATGGTGGATGAGTGAACTTTACACCCTATTCCTCATACCCCTAAAATATTACTGTATGGATATATGAAATGTGGCTAACTAGGGAACTAAAATATTTATTACGAAATGCAATAATTAATACTCGAATCGTAACACCGATTTAGTTTTAGATGTAAAAAAAGTGGGTGCGCCAAAGTTCACCTAAATTTTCAACTCCGATAATTGGAAATCCGAAAATGTTCTTCCTAACATTTTTCATCCTAACAATCACAATTCCTAACTACTCTGTCTCTAATGTTCATAATTCCGAAGCATTCAACTTCATAATGTCAGTAGCAATAAACATCTACACTTGAGAGCAATAAAATCGCACACGTTGACTTTTTGTTGTTAAAGCAGTTTTTTTCATGAATGTGAATACATATTAAAATAAAACTTACACTATTTGAATGTTTACTTCAGTACATTGAAGATCTAATGATATCAAATACAGTGTAAAAAAATACCCATAGGGGGTTTTAGGGCACAAAACCCAACATACGGATAAAATTACCCAATTTCGCTTAAGAAAGAATAAAAATAAAACTCAAAATGCTTGATCAAATTGTTTTTTAATAAGGTGTATTCCCTCCCCTAGCCTTGATTACTGCTCTTAATCTGTTTTTCATGGACCGTATTAATTTCACCATGAAATCTTGTGGTATGGCGTTCCACTCCTCTTCAATGGCAAGTTGAAGCTCTTGGAGGCGCGTAGGAGCAGGGCTTCTTGTTCGAACTCTTCTTTTTAGTTCATCCCAGACATGCTCAATCGGATTGAGATCAGGACTACGAGCTGGCCACTCCATCGCGGTGATTCCAACGTCTTCCATATAGTCGCAAACTGTTCTAGCGACATGCGGTCTGGCGTTGTCGTGCATTAAGAGAAAATCTTCTCCCATAAGCCACGCAAGCGGCCTCACATGTTCTTCGAGCACTTCTTTGGCGTATCGTGCAGCCGTCAAACTTCTCGATCTCGGGCCGGTATTCACCGTAGTGATGAATACAATGTCAGTTTTAGTGTCCAACATTATGCCACCCCAAAACATACACGATCCACCTCCAAAAGCCACACGTTCGCTTATGCAGCATTGTGAAAATGGCTCTGATGACCTTCTGTAGACCCTAGAGCGTCCATCATGACCATGTAAAGTCATTCTGCAGTCATCAGAGAACATAACAGCCTGCCATTGGTCATACGTCCAATTTAAATGTTCCCTAGCAAATTGTAGCCGGGCTTGTCGGTGAGCTGTGGTCAATTTGGGACCATTTGCTGGGCGATGTGAAGTCATTCCTGCTTCACCTAGCCTTCTTCGAACTGTCCACCGACTTATACTGACATTGCGAACTTCTCGAAGCTGTTGTCCCAGTTGAACCGCGTTCAGTTGCCGATTTCTCAAAGAGCTTGTCACAAGAAAGCGGTCATCACGCTCTGATGTTGTGCGTCGCCGGCCAGATCCTGGTCGCCGAATGTAGCCACCGGTCTCTTGGAACCTCTGGTATACACGACGAACAGAGTAGCAGCTCAAATTTAGCCGTCGAGCAACTTCACTTTGGTTATGGCCTGCTTCGAGCAAGGCAATAACTTGAGCGGCTTCTGCGGGCGTGGTATCCATATTTTTCCAGTAAATCCGTATGCTTCCAGTAGAGATGTTATCACGTTGACCTTCGGTATGCAATTGATTAAAAATTTCAATAAACCGACCTTTTTATACCTGCGGCTAAGGGTGCAAGTAGTGACAACGCAAACGCGTGAATTTTGGGAATTCGGTGTACGGTCGGTTTTTGTAAGTTACGTGAAGGTCAATGATTTTAATTTTATGTTTTTGTAAAGCTAAGCTCGTATGCTTTAAATTTGTCTAATGATTTTTACTCAATGTCTTTAGATTTTAGAAACAATCAGTAATAAACCAAATTACAAGGGGTGTGCGATTTTATTGCTCTCAAGTGTATTATACTTTTATTTGTTTTCCTATATTTTCTCAACATAACCATCTTTTACACTATTATTCAAAGTCATATCTTTTTGTTTAGATTTCTTTTTATTCATAATAATCAGTATTATATACATTAATTTTGCGTAACTTTATTGTCACATAACATACAATAAGAATAATAGTACCATGGTTCAAGTAGTTAAATAGATGTTTTCATATACACTTTTCAATTAAATTAGTTTAATATTAGCGGCTATAGCTTTCAAATAATCACTTTTATTGGTGTATTTTTGGAAGCCAGAGTCACGCTCCAGTCATTCAGTCAAGTTCCAGAAACGAATCGGTCTTATTCATAATTATTGGTTTAGGTTAGGTTAGAACTGTGACCACAACGCACGAGCCGAGCGAGCGAAGCGAGCGTGCCGCGGTAGCGGCCGGCGAAGTGCCAGATCCGAATCAGTCCTATAGTTATTGGTTTAGGTCCGGTTAAAACTGCGGTATAAGAAAATATTATGGTAATTATGTTTAGGGATAAAAGCGTTATGATAAAAAACAGTAGGAGTTTAAATATATTTACATTAATGATATTATTAATTACAATTTTCGGAAACATGAGTGTTATGAACATCGCCGGTAGCACTACAAATAGTATGAATGAAAACTTTAGGATGAAAAATTTTAGGAAGAGTGATCATTCGGATTACAAATCGTTAGGAAGAACAATTTCGGGTAAAGAACTTTAATTGAGCCAATATGGACCCAAAAAAAGTATTTGGAATTTTTCCAAATACATTTTTTATACCTAAAAGGGTTACAACATCAAATTCAATGTTATAATTGCAATTCATTATTTATATTCTAGTTCGCTAGTTAGCCACATTTATTATTTCCATACATTTTAATGCCAAATTATTGAAAACAGCGAAATATTTGACAACTATTTGCGACGTTGCTAACTGTCAAAATAAACGCTCCTCTGAGCTCTCTCAAACTTAAGCAAATGCTGGTTTGGTAGATTTATCACATGTCTTCGAAATTTGATGATGAAATAATTGACACAAAGTCTGGGTTTGAAGTTTGAAGTCGCGTCCGGATACGACTGCCCCACCACCGCTCTCGACCTCCATCCAAGCCTGCTAGGATGTCTGCGTACCTAATAACAGCCAACTGGTCGGCGACCTCGACGCCGCCGAGCCGGCCGCGCAGCAGGGCGCGGGGCAGGCCGCGCGCGCCCGCCACGTCCAGCTTCACGTACACCACGTCGTTGCGCGACGACATGTACGAGCCCCAGTCCACCAGGAACTCCTCTGTCACCTGCTGACTACCCGGCCTGCCGTCTCTGTAATGACATAAAATGTTGATTTCTGTAGATTTCGAAGTCATATTTACGTAGCATAATGATCCCACTGCTGGGCCTCCTCTCTGTGGGAGGGAGTGGGCTGTAATCCACCACGCGGGCCCAGTGCGAGTTGGTAGCTGAAACACACACGATTTTTTGGTTCTAGGACATGCCGGTTTCCTCACGATGTCTTCCTTCACCGTTTTGAGAGCACTGGTGACGAAATAATATATTGCATAAAAACTAAGTGCAGTTTCCGATAAAGTTATGGCTTATATTATCATTAACTTTAATAGTCTTTCGTTAAAAGTAGGATGAAATGCTTAAAAATATCGCTTGGGGCAATTTTAATGACCGGCACTAAAATCTAATAGGATATGATTGTTGGAACATTCGCTATCCTCCTGAATTATTAAGATATACTCTCCCTGAGTATCACGAATTCACGTAACTGGACAACTAGTTAAGCCGGTACAACTGCACTTTAAAAATTGCAAGTAATTTCGAAGTCAAATTAACTTAAAAGTCATGCTACAACTAGAGTAATAAACAGGCCAAGTTGTGAGCACATTTGGCAAGAACTCCTGTTAATTACCAAGGCCTAATAAGAGAACAACGACTTTGTGCCAAAACTGTATTTTATTTGGTAAGTCTCTTTGATTATTTATATGTCTAGCTAGATAGTGTCGCGCTGCAAAAGAACTAAAACAAACAAGCCATCTTTGTTATGCTGCATCTTCTACTGTGCGTGCATTTAGCGGCCAACAGTTGGACGCTAAATGCACGCAAATAAAATGGAGTTCAATTCTTCTAAATGCTACGTAATGACCTTTGGTCGGATGCGGCACCCAATTGATTTTGAATACCAAATAAATGGTACTAAAATAACTAGATCAACCAGCATGAAGGACTTGGGTGTCACATTTGACCAGAAGCTTACATTTCATGATCACATTTCTACAGTAGCCAAAGAATCTTTTAAAAGGCTAGGGTTTGTTCTCCATAATGCCCGTGATTTTCGCAACGAGCATGTAATAAGGCTCTTATACAGCACACTTGTCCGAACCAAGCTAGAAGCTAGTTCTAGTGTATGGAATCCGCACGAAGCAAAGTATGCACTTCTTCTAGAAAAAGTGCAAAAAGCATTCCTGCGTTTTCTTTACCGAAGAACTCTCGGTTACTATCCCTACCTCTATCCTACCAAGTTCCTCTTAGGATGTCTGGGATATCATACGCTGGAGACCAGAAGGGCATGTGGCCAGGTAGGCGTTATGCTCAAAGTGTGGAAGGGTATGACGGATGCGCCTGACATCCATAATGAACTGATTCGACTCTATACACCGAATAATTATCTCCGTGGCAGAAAACATCAACTGCTAAGCGTGCCTTCGTGTCGGACAGCAGCCCGTGCTGCGTCTCCCATACCGCGCGTGTTAACCGCACTAAATAAGGACGTGGAAGCCAATCCGTACTGCGATCTGTTTAATTATAAATTCGCCAATTTAATGGTGATGTCGTGATGTGCCTACATTTTTGTGAGAATAATAGTATTTAATTGTTGTTATTCGTTATATGTAATTGGTTTTCTAAGCCGTGTAAATCAAATAAATAAATATGAAAATAAAAAACTGTTTATACGAGAAGGTAGTATCATGCCCGAGTTCGCAGCCCAGAAGAGTTTCCAATATTATTAGAAAAATAGACGGCGGGTGTGACCGCGGTTTCACAAGAGATTTTCATTCATCTTGAATTCAAAACAGAAAAGATTTGTTTGTTTGTGTTCTTTCACCAGTAGAATGCTATATTATCTCTGAGTAACATAGGCTATAATTTATAAAGATTTCTTAGCAACTTCAGCAATATAAACTGTCAAAATAAAATCGGTTTTATATTTTAACAATATTTCAATCCTTATGCCGATGACACACCTCGAGGGTCAACTTTAGCGCAAACGTAACGCCAGTGCCCCTCATGGACTCAACTTGCAATGTGTATGGCGGCATGGCTTATGAGCTCTATGAAAAATGGGGGGAGTCGAAAGTTTTAAGAGCGAAGTTAAGTAGTAATTATTATAGTGGAGTAAAAGTAGTAAATAAATGTATTTTCTTAGTTTTTTTTTTCTTTTCTAGTGAATGACTTACACATGAACAAGCACAGGGAAGGCCGCGTCCCTGAGCTCCTCCCGCCAGGACGGCGGCAGCAGCAGCTGCACGCGCGCCTTGGAGCCGCTGCCGAGCGCCACCTCGAACGAGCGCCGCGTGGGCAGCGCCAGCTCGCGCAGGCGTACTGATCTGAGCGACACATTACAGACATTGAGAAGGTTGTGAACTACAGGATCATGAAACAATGGAGTGAAGGTCTGAAAGACTTAGATGGGAGTCTCACTTATGCTCGGTTCCTATGAACAATAAACCAATCGTTTTGCTTACCAATAGTAGCATTTTTATGGGCAAATAAATAGATTTGCATAGAAGACCCTCCCATATGGAAGTTCATATTGGAAGCCTATGCAAGGCTATGAAGCTATGAAGTATAAAGATACAAGAGTCTTCATTTTTACCAATAACGGTTCGTAAATTATAGGAATCGGTCATTAGTGACTGCTTCGAAAACTAATATTTTAGTTTCCTTCATCAGTCTATAAAAGTCTAAAGATATAGGCAAACGCCTATTAATAATTTTGATCGATCCTACAATGAGTACAAATGTAGCCTTTTCCCAATTATGTTGGGGTTGGCTTCCAGTCTAACCGGATACAACTGAATACCAGTATTTTACATGGAGCGATTACCCAATCTGACCTCCACAACCCAATTCCAAAATAATACCAAGCAACAAAAAAAAAATGGCAGATTTGCTTAAGGTATATGAGACAAACAGTTTTTGACGGATTTAAAATTAACAGTTTGCAATTATTGCCAAAGCCTAGTCGTGATTATTTGCAAAGTTGTAGTGACGCTTCCATAAAAGTCCTAATAAGGAGTTGAAGTTGAGGTCTTGAGAACATAACAAGAAAATAAAAGACATCGCTTACCTATAAGGCCTCGTATCATACAAAATTCTCTCTAGCTTATGCGTCCTGGCGTCGTGCAGGCCCGCGAGCGGCGGGCCGGGCCCGGCGCACTCCAGCACGTAGTGCGTGATGCCGAGGCGCGCGCGCGCGGGGGAGAAGGCCGCGCGCCAGTACGAGCAGTTCGCGTAGTGCAGGCGCGCCGGCCACACGGCCAGCTCGCACGTCAGGCAGCGCGGCTCCTCGCGGTCCGCGCGCGCCTTCACCGAGTTACTGCCCCCCCCGTACGAAGGGTCTCTAACTACATACACCTGCCTCTGACCAGGCCTGTCTGCACTGCCTGTTGCGAACAAAACCCACAATCAAACACACGGCAGGAGATTCACAGTAAGAAAACCATGCCCTGATCCAAAACACCAATGAGAGGTCATGAGAGTTAATAACCAATGAAGAGGGACGTTGGGTTAGTAAACTGAACCTATTGAAAAAGAACACTCAACTGCACTCAATCTAAATACTTAATTTGATTTCCTTCCTTCACCAAATCAGGATGCAGTCTAAGCATTGGTAACGTTTCTTTGTCTAAACCTTTAAATCAGAAAATCATATTTGAGGAGATCATGTTAAGCTGGGTATCCACGACATTCGCACATCAACTGTGCTCCGCGCATCGGCTTTGTCATTTGAACGCACATTAGCATATAAGACGTCGCCTGTAGTTATTATGTTTAGATAAGTATTTATAAGTTAAACAGGAACATAGGTACCTACTCTTATTAAGTGGCAACACTAAGCCACGATCCGGGGCGTTACCCATAGCGTTCTTTTCGACGGCCGCTCTATTGCTTGTCAACCGTCGCGGGACACCGACTAGATATTTTGACATTAAATTTATTTGGTCCCTGATAGTTTAATTATATTTATATGTATAAGTGCTAATAGTGTACCAACTTTAAACGTGTGTGAAAATTATAATAATATGTTGGAGTGAGAAGTTGGAGTTTTACGAGTACTTCCGCTCTTCGATTACAAACTTCACCACCAACACGCGTAAAAGGAAACAGGTAGAGTACCTTCCACTTTTATCCCTACACACATATGAATACAATTTTTTATTTTTATTTTTGTTTGGGAAATCATCAAATGGCTTCTCCCGCTCTGGATGGAGCGGAAGGGCGTGTCAGACTTTTACTAACTAAAACCGACCCGTGTTCCTTCTGTTGCCTGTGCAATGCCAGGGGGCCACGGTATCCCTTTCGGACTTTCCCGCGACCCCGGCAGGCAATGGTCGCATCGGGGTCCGATGCTGACATCTCTTTGAGGCGCGCGTGGAACACAACAAGCCGTCAACCCGGGCCTGGTCCTTACCGAACGGCGAGCTACCCATTGCTTACCGCCCGCAAGCCCGCGCCTACGGTGGACGCCGGGAATCGGCAATCGATTCCCGACGCCCAGGGCGTCTCCTCCTGCGGCGGCTAGGGGCGTGAGGGCGCGAAATTTTCCTCTGCCTCACGCGTTCCGCCTCCTCCTTCGCGAGCATTACTGCTTCGCAGAAGGAGGTGACGGCCACCCATGCCCACTCGCTCCGTACCATGGCCTAGACCACGGCCGGACGCGAGAGATCTCCGCCACCAATCGCCTCCACGAGGACACGGCGGTGCTCTGCCCAAGCCGGGCAGACCTCCACCGTATGTTCCACCTTGTCCTCCGGGTGATCCACGCAGTGATGACACCCGGGCGTTTCCTCCCACCTGATACCGAACAGGAACCTCCCGAAACAGCCTGCGAGCCAGCGCCAGCGAGGACCTGCGTTAGGCGGAAGGTGAAGACGCCGTGGCGCCTCTCTAGCCACTTCTCAAAAAGGGTACTTATCGCCGCAATAGTGGCGTGCCCAGCACTGGGTTGCGACAATCGCACTCTCCATGACGCCATGAGATCCCGTCGGAGCTCTGTCCGCAAGCCCCGGCGTTTTGCCTCCTCGCACCACTCCCAAATATGCGCGAGGACTTTTGCCTCCAGATCCCATGGCGGCAATCCGGCAAGGAGGCTCGCCGCCTCACCGGAGACCGTGTGGTATCCCCGGACCAGCCGGGTGGCCATGACCCTCTGGGACGCGTTCAACCGGCGGGCGCCGCCTCAATGAAGGCGCCCACACCGGTGCCCCCCCGTAAAGGGCCATGGACCGCACGACCCCCACGTATAGCCTCCGGCAGGAGGCGTTTGGACCCCCCAGATTGGGCAGGAGCCGCTTCAAAGCAGCCCCGGCCCGCTCCAGTCTGGGAGCCAAACGTCGGAAGTGCTCCACGAAGTTCCACCGACTGTCGAGGACGAGTCCTAAGTACTTCATCGTCGACTCGACGCCGATGTGAACCCCTCCTACCGTTATTTAGGAACACATGGCTTCGGACTTGTGCAAGGCCACCTCGAGTCCCAACTGCCGGATTCTGGCCACGATTGTCACAACCCCGTGTGTCGCTAGTTCAGCCGTCGCCTGGTGCTACCTCCCCTGCGCCAGGACCAACGTGTCGTCAGCATAACAAACGACGCTGACACCACTGGGGAGGTCGGCGCGCAGCACCCAGTCATATCCGATGTCCCACAGATGCGGCCCCAGGACCGATCCCTGTGGGACACCGCACGACATCCCTCACCGGTTCCATTCTCCCTGGTGACCGGGGTAGATGACGGCCCTGTCCGTCAGATAGGCCTCGACCACACGACAGAGGTACTCGGCATCCGGTGATACTGGAGTGCCTCCCTGATGCAACTCCAGGGCAGGGTATTGAAGGCTTGGCGATGTCTAGAGACACCGCCAAGACGACCCCACCCCGAGCCACCGCATCCCCCGTCGTGAGGGCTTGCACGCGCATGATGGCATCCACCATGGAGTGCCCCCTGCGGAAACCAAACTGGCTCTCCGCCAAATCCGGCCTCGCCCGCACCAGCCGCCCGACGAGGCGGTCTGCAATGACTCTTTCAAAGAGCTTGCACACCTCGTCGTGCAGCACGATGGGCCGGTAAGCGGACGGAGAGTCCGCAGGTCACCCCGGCTTCTTGATGAGGACCAGTTTCCCCGTCTTCCAACGAAGCGGGAACTGGCCCCTCTCCATACATGCGCTTAGGAGCCCCCTTAGTCGAGGCCCGAGAGCGTCTGAGGGCAGGACCCAGGCTTTCCCAGGTAAGCCGACGGGTCCTGGGGCGGTATTTCTGGCATTCAGCCTACGTACCGCCACCCTCATCTCTACCTCAATACAACAGGTTCACTCCGCATTTTAGGTATGAAGCTACAAGTACCTACGCGACTTGTCGAATTCAGTGGGCGTAACGTAGTCAGAAGATATAATTCAATTCAATTTAATTTAATTTATTTCAGACCATGGTGTCCATTTTGTTAGTAACAATGTTCTTATAGACTAGTGTTAGTAAATACACAGTGATAAAAGAAAAGTAAATACAACAATCACTGCTGCGCCATCCCATGACAAATGGCGCTGCAGTGACTGATGTAACTGCAGTCCAGCCGACTCGCGATCATGTTAAGGATGCTGTTGGCGCTGCCACATACTCCACGCACCAGGGAAGCGCATCTTTTACGCATAGTAGCGTAAAAGCAGTCTACGTAATGTTCAGCAAACATCCCTGATGCACTACAGAATCGCCGCAGCCCCATCAGCATCCTGAACGCATTATTAAATTGGACTCGGAGAGCACTGAAAGACTTTTGAGTATAGTCGGCCCACAGGCTGCACGTGTAGAATGATGTACAGTAAGACCTTATAAGAGTTACGCGATAGAAAGAGAGGCAACTTCTAGGTGAATATAACTGTGGGTAATTACCGCTGCGCGACCTGAACTGCACTTTATTGTGTCGTAGCAAGAGTCGCTTTTTATTTAATTGATTTTTTAGTGTCCCATCTGAACTTATCTGTGCCCAAACATACAAAGCAGATGCTCAGAATACAGTTGTGTGTGCGGAAGTGGATAACCTGCTTAAGAATAATACTCTTTTCCATAGGTATTAAAATTACCTAAATAATAAACTAAATGGTTCTCCTGGTCCCACGCCAGGATCTCAGCGACCTCGACCTTCCCGTGTGAGAGGACGGCCATACGTTGGCGCAGCACGTCGACGTGTTTGATGTGCGTGTAGAACTGCCCTCCCCCCTCTTGCACTGCAGCCAGCAGGAGGAACGCGCTGCCGTCTTGTGAGTACACCGGCTGTTGGTGAACTTCTAACCAAGGCTCCTCTGTCGCTTTTTCTGAGTGTGTCTGTAATAGCAACGAATCATAAACTGAGGGTGAATGATACATTAAAGTTGTACAAGTGGTTGAATGAGTGTAGCTGCTATTGTTTGAAAGAATTTATGAATGAAAAATTTTGATGTAACGCCAGCACATCCCAATCAACCTTGAACCTTATACATTAAAGATAAAGTTGAAAATCTATTAAAGAAATTTGACAGATTGTAGTAGGTTGACGTCTGTACGTTGTAACATTTTTAAATACCCTCAAATTTTGCATGCTTTGTTTTAGTTAAATGTTTACCTAGGATAATGTGCCATTATAATAATAGGTCTTTACCTATGTAATTGGAGATTCTATAACCAGCATTATCAGATTTTTAATTATCTGTGGATTGGCGCGCAATTCGAAATTTAAATGAATTTTATTCGAAAGACGTTATTTAATTTCAAATTCAGTCATTTATTTTTAGATAGTTTTTTTGTTTTTGTGACATTGTGGTAGTTTTTGGCGCCATGGATAAACTGAAAATTCGTACAATTTTCGAATATGAGTTCCTACGTGGAAATACCGCCACGCAAACAACACAAAACATTGTACGGGCCTAACACTGCTTGCATAAACACGTCCATTATTGGTTCAATCTTCAATTACATAGGTAAAGACCTATTATTATGTTTTAACACCATTGTTGCAAACACCATGGAGGAGCTCGTCGCTAAGTAATAACAGCCGCATGGTTCTATCCATCAGGTTAAGCTACGCTTGCCGGGGTTGGTCTTTGGATGGGAAACCCTTTTAAAATACCGAGACTCCTCCGTGCCTCGGAAAGCACGTTAAGCCGTTGGTCCCGGCTGTCATTCATGTATCTTTGACAGTCGTTACGGGTCGTCAGAAGCCCGAAAGTCTGATAACCAGTCTTACCAAGGGGTATCGTATTACCCAATTACTGGGTTGTCGAGGGCAGATATGCAGTCGCTCCATATCAAATACGGTATTCAGCTGCATCTGGTTAGACTGGAAGCCGACCCAAACGTAGTTGGGAAAAGACTTGGCAGATTGATTTTTGTTGCAAATACCATACCATGTTTTATGCAAATAAATGATTTATTTAGTTATTTATGTTGTCCATCAACATCTGGCTAGCTTTTTCCAATTATTTTGGGGTCAGCTTCCAGTCTAACCGGATGCAGTTGAATACCAATATTGGAGCGACTGCCTAGGTATCTCCACAATGTCTTGTTCGTCCCAATGATGTATTAACATAAGCAAATTAATTAAAAAGGTGTTGCCGTACCTCAGTGCAAGTCCAGCTAGGAGCGTAACAACTGCTATAAACTGTAAGGTTTTGCGCTCGATTCATCCACACTACACCTACATGAGAATTGTCTTTGCCCACCCACTGGGCTGATATGAGATAATATTCCCTGAAACACAAATACCTGTATTAAAACTTCCCATAATGTTATAACATGATGTGTAAGGCCGCGTCCTAACCCAAGCGATTGTCACGCGAACACGCGACCGGCGCGTTCAATCTGTTCGGCGAACCCGAACGCGTGGTCATGCCGACAGAGGGCGCCTTCCCGTTTTCCCAACAAATCAGTAAGTAAGTAAATTTTATTTGTTTAAACATGGTGTACATGATACATTGCATGCAGGATAGTGATGGGATACAGAAAAGTTCTAACATGTTCAGCCGCTTATCGTGGCGTACAAATTGGTAGTGACATATGAACGCGACGATCGCGTATTCGCGCAAACGATCGCTTTGGCTAGGACGCGGGGTAAAGTACTTTTGGTTATAATATACGTACATTCCATCTAACGTACTCGGAGGCCTCACTTCCCATCTCGGCGGTGAGGTCGCGTTTTGAACACTTACTATCCATAACTTTACCTTTGGTATCGCACTGCCAGGCTGGAAAGTTAAGTTAATAGTTTTAAGCAATATTCGGAAAGATTTTCAAGTCCTGTAGTTATCGATAGGGTATATAGGAGTCGAACGTTAACCGCTTTTATAAGACGAGAAAGTTTATAATAAGAGTTGGACTTGAAAGTTCCCTCTACATGACCAACTACAGACATCTACCGAGTTATCTAATACGTAATTACTTGTAGGTAGACAAGCTGTGTAAACATGAGACTGACCCGGGCTTTTAGAAAGATTGCATAGATATGATCTGAATGTGGATATTTTACATTTATTCGTAACATTAAAAAGTATGAAAAAAAATATAAGTCAGGCACCAGATGGTATTAGTGCTATGTGAATATACAGGGTGTTAAAGAAATTGCGTGCCATAGCTTAGGGGTAGGTTCAGTATTGATAAAGGAACCCAGAAAAATAAATAAATTGCAAGATCAACCTAATTTAGTAGGTATCTACTAACTTAAAATAGCAATACAACGCATTCGATAGTAGGTAAGTAATTAAAGCATTTAACAAACAAATAATTTTAATTAACGATTGTTATTTTAAGTTAGTAGGTACTAAATTAGGTTGATCTTGCAATATTTTTTTTGTTTTTTCCTGGGTTCCTTTATCAATACTGAACTTACCCCTAAGCACTCAATTTCTTTAACACCCTGTATAACATAATCAGCATATAGTGTCCCCACTGCTGGGAAACAGCACCCCCCTCTCTGCGGCCGTAACCCACCACGCGGGCCCAGTGATTCTAAGACATGGTTTCCTCACAATGTTTTCCTTCACCGTTTTGAAAGCAGTGGCGATGAAATTACCACTGGGCCACCACTGCAGAAGCATGTGAATGATAAAATGATCCATACCGTGGGATATCTGACAGTGACTTGGTCGGGGAAGACAATGTGCGCGGAGCCGTTGTTGGTGGGCAGCTGCAGGAAGCCGGCGCGGCCGCCGAAGCTGTCGGCGATGCGCGGCAGGCGCAGCTCCGACACCGCGCGGTCGTCGTACTGCACGTACAGCACCAGCGTGCCGTCCGCCGAGCCCCATGTCGCTGACGGCGTTTTCGTCACCTCCTCTGTTAGAAAATGATTTAAAAAAAAAGTTTTAAAAAGAGTTTGCATTAAGATTTGGAATGGGCAACTACCTTCATCAAAAGTGCCTGTAAATAGTGTTATTGAAATAAATGCAGTTTCAGTTTGAATATATCTATCGTAATTTTATGAAAATGTTTTCTTCTGCATCAGAACCTATACTTTATTCATTTCTCAAAGTACCTACATGTTCGCGCATGTTTGAGTTACTTGCCGGAAACTGACTGAACCTGATAACTGAGTTTCCATTCTATACTCACCTTGATAGAGAAAGTCCGACACGCCATTGTAGACTCTGCCGGGCGAGGCGTCGGTAGTGAGTGGCAGCAGGGGCGCTCTGCGGGCGGGGGGCCCCGGGCGCGCCAGCACCTCGTTGTCGGCCGCCAGCAGCAGGGACCCGTCGTCCCCCAGCCAGGCCGCGTGCTGCCACTCCCAACTGCGCTGGCCCTCGCCAAACAGCGGGATGTGGTGGCTGTGAGGATATCACCGTAAAAATGGCGGAAGTGGCTAGGAAAACTTAGGTAAATGAAATGAAGCGTTCATTTACGAGTCAACGGAATAACTCCTTGTAAGTTATTCCGTTGACTGTTGCAAGAAGTTTGGAGCAATAATAAGTCTAATTTACTTTACGGCTTCAAACTAACATAACAACTTTATTTCAGTTTAGTTTGTTTCAGTCCAATGTTTGAAAATAAAGTTCCCACAAAAAATAAACTATAAACCTAACCTTAGACTTGATTGCATTAAGACTGCGACTATCTAAGTTACTTTCCTACAACTTTAACATTGTAATAACTTATTCAATGCTAACAGCCCTATCACTTTATTTACTAGGTACGTAATAAAGTAGGAGAAGTCTGATTGCTACCACATTCTCTGCAAAACTAATTAATCCGTTCGGAATGCCGGCTCTTTCCTACGATAGGTACTTACGATTTACGTTGGAATTCGCGAGCATTCGAGGATTAATTTGTCGGCAGCCGATGAAATTATTAGCACGTTTTTTTAAATTAATTATTTGTGAATTACATTTAAAGGTGAGAACAGTGAATAAACTTCATGGGGATCCGCTAAGGTAGGCCACAAAATTCAAACTTTCCTACGTTTTTTGGAATTAGCAGGCCAGTGACAGGTTGTATCTTGATTAAAATAGAAAGAAAGAAAGAAAAAGTATTTATTGGGACAAGCACAAGATATATCAATATAGCTAACACACAAGTAAGCTAAATATAGTTTGCAACCGTAACAAATATGACTTTAGATAATTATAATCATTAGAATCATCAATACAAATCCTTAGGGGTGAATCCTAAAATGTCATAATTTCATGAAACAGTCTTTCAATAGGATTATATGAACTAAGAGAGTTTTATTTATGATTATCCTACTAATATAATATAATACAGGGTGGAATATCGTCGCGAAAACTGATACCATGGATTCAGTGCATGATTCTGAACCCCATTCCGTTGAAATTTTTCGTCGGTTATTAAAAAAAAATCTGCTGTTCCATACATTTTGACCGTTTAGGTATTGAACTTTTCTATGAAACAGCTGTTTTTTTTTAAATACTGTACTGAATCCATGGTATCAGTTTTTGTGTCGATGTCCCTTCCATCCTGTATATTATACATATATTAATGTTATAAATGTGATAGCTTCGGTGTTTGGATGTTTGTTACTCAATCACGCAAAAATGGCTGAACAGATTTGGATGAAAACCACACAGATATTGGATTGGACCTGGATTAACATATAGGATACTTTTATCCCAGTAGTACGTTCGCGCGGGATAATTCCCGACCTTAATTCCCGACCTCGGCAAAAGCTAGTAATTCTATAAATAAATACCTACGATACGGCCGCAAATCATATTTATATCAATATATATATATTCCTCCAGACCGTATTTCGGCCACGGCGGCCAATCTCAACGGAGACTAGCCTTTGGGCGCGGGAGATATTGTAGTGCACAAGTGTGTGCGCAGACACTGGTGCACTCTCTCTTCCCTCTCTCTCATAGTCCGAAAGGACGATAATCCGACACTCGCGGAGAGAGATCAGGACCGGCGGGATCGGGCGCAGGACCAACGGCTTCACGTACTTTCCGAGGCACGGGGGTATCACACCGCCAAGTTCCAAACTCCGGGCTGTTACTAAGAAATTCCTAATGGAAAAACCTAAGAACACTGCGCGACTCGGGAATCGAACCCAGGACCCAGAACACGCTCAGCAGTCGCGCTTGCAACCACGAGACCAGCGGGGCAGTTATTTATTTATTAAAACTTTATGCACAGGTAAAAAAATACTGTACAAAGGCGGACATAATGCCTGAGGCATTTTCTACCAGTCAACCTTATAGATAACTTGATAATGAATACATACAACATACATAGATACATACATATAAACCGAATAAACTTTGTCAGGAGAAATAACGATAGGTAGAGGAGAAAGCAAATCCAGCAAATCAGCGCTGCAAAGATTCTGCCAACTTTTCACGAATATGTTCACGTGCCTTCAACTTGAAAGATAACCGACTGGTTGCCATCCTGATAATCAGAGGAAGCGCATTCCAAAGAAATACCGCCTGGACAAAGAAATAAGAGTGAATAAAACCAGAGCGGTGAGAAGCACATCGTAGAATACGATTGTTGGTAGAACGAAGATTTTTGATATGGGCAGAGCATAGGTATTGAACATGGGAAGTCAGGTAAGAAGGAGAAGAGGAGTTATCAATATATAACCTGATATTGACCTGCAAATTGCAGAAAACGTAAGAAATTTGAATTTCACGGGCTACACAGATGCTTCCGCCATAACGACATGGCCAAATCAACTTCATGGCATCGATATCCATAAAATCTTTGAAGTTTCTCCAATTAATTTACCCTGGTTTAAATCCATTTTTTTTGATAATAAGTATTAGGATAGTTGTAGTAGGATTTATAGATAAGTTAGTAGTGTTAGTACACTGAATGTATTAAAAATTCATTCGAATGAAATCTTCCCATTTAAAAATAATGTTAACATCATACAAGTTCCAAATACCTGTAACATTTACAATAAAGGTACCCACGAAATCGAATGCACACAAAGTAAACGATCTAAGAACAGGGGCGAATGTCGTTATGATATGAATTGGGTTCCACGCGAGGAGCCGCGGCAACAGGTGTGTTGGTTGGCAAAAATAATCTGAACATATACCTAACTCTATTTCGTAACAAGTTTAAATGTTTAACTCAAAGTGTATGTTAAATTCTCGACGGTGCAGTAAGTTTGCGAGACGGTCATTCGAAGCCGTAAAGTATTACCTCCCCTACCCAAACGCTGCCTTCCCCTCCCACATTAAAATTCCACTCGCAAATTTTGAAATAAATTGGAAATCGCATTCACGTACCTATCGTCAAATCGATTTCTTCACCCGCGAGACGACCGGGGAAAGAAAATTCACAAAAGAGATATGATTTAAAAGAAAAAAACAAACTGCGGAGAAACGAATCGCTTTAATATCGGCTTTTTAAAAGCTAGTCGACTGCGGAGACGCTTTTAAAACTTTTTTTTGAGGTAATGTCCCATGAAATATGAGTTTTAAATTGTTTTCGACAATCACTTTAGTTGTATACCAACTCGAATATTTCAGGCTATCTATACAAAATCAGAATAAGAAGTAATTAATGGTTTTTCGACTTAGAGAAGACACCAGATAAATATTTGGTTAATATTCTGTTAAGTTTACGTTTGTCTATGTCAATAAAGTTTTATCATCAATTTGTTTAGCTCTGCATCAGGAAAAGAGAGCAAAATGTTGAGCTACCCGAGGGATTCACAATATAATTTATTGTAGCGGATGCAGCAGCAGCTTATAGTCGCATTCAATATATCTCGAGCTTATTTCTTAAACCCAATATAGTAATTTTCTTTCCTCTCATCGTTTTTAAATAAATTCATCTATATTCAATAACCGCAAACGCAAAAAATACTGCAGATACCATTGAAATTGTTGTAGAAACAGATGAATGTGTAAAGGAAACAAATTGAGATTGTGCAGATATTTTATATTCTTCAGAGGAAGACGGGCATGGCGTGCGCTATGCGCACGTCATTATTTCCCACATTTGTTATACTTTATACAGCACTGACACTTTTTATGCAATAAGCCAGTTACGAATAATTTTCAACCGAAAACTCAATGTGCACCTCAAAATGAAGGACTGAACGTCCTCTGGTATGCCAAACAAACGCCACTCTTGGGGGAAGGTGCGGTGACTGAAAACCAATTTGGGACGCGAATTTAATTTGCAGTCGGAAATTTAATTATGGAAACTTCGGGGTGCCTTGAACTGAGACCTTTACGACGTTCAAGCATCAAATATCAAAAGCTACTCACTCATTTGTGACGTCATAAACGGTGTAGTGCGCAGTAAAAGTCCGTCGGTAAACCTGCAAAATAATAAAAGTTGAATAACTATGTCCTAGCGAGGTGCTGACTTGGTAATTACTGAATTGTTTATTTTAGACAAGAAGAAACACAAGTTGACAGGTGCAGTGCTACGTACCTCCTTGATGTTGTGTTGAAAGAGCACGAAGCGCAAGTTCGGGGAGCACTGGTATCCGCGCACATTTAGCTGCCTCTGTGAACAAATTGTCAAGTTTTGCAACTATTTAATTAACTTAAAAAAATATGTTATAAAGTAAAGTAATGCGTTGTCATAAGTAACACAAAAGTCCGAGTCAACTCTGTGAAAAACCTCTTTGGGCTAACGTAAAATATACTTTGCGGACGAGGGGTGAGTTGCGGTCACACGACCATAGTGCGGTCCGAACGAAGCTTTCAGGAGCGAGCGTTGATGTAATAATAGAGCGTGCGGGACGCGCACTGACTCGATAAGTACCCAACACGGTAAAGGTCGCGAGAACAGAGTCAAGTGAAAAGCTAAACTGACAAATTTCGCGTTTAACTTCAGTAATGTTCATAAATGTCTTCATTCCTTCATAATGCGAAATATCCTCTTTAAAGTCGGCGGTATACTCAAATTTTCATTCCCCGAAGCCCGCTACCCGCAGCATAATAACGCCATTATGGAGAATCGGGGATGTCGCCATAAATTTTACAGTAAAGAGCATCGAAGTAATACCGTCCGCACTAGCAGAACTTGGGTACTAACATGAGAACAGAGGTATGAAAAAGATAAAGAGTTTCATTTCTTTTATCTTTGTTTTTTCTTGGAAAATGTTACATTACAAATGCTGTTAGTCTGAAGTTAGGTAAACGCGCTTTTAGCATATTGCAGTTCATTCCTCGAAGGTAATGTATCTATCTACAGTTGGAAGAATTTGACATGGACTGGACTATGAACTGAACGTCTAGACCAGATATAAGTTACAGAGTTGTTAAAGCCTGACTCACTAGTGTGTGATTGGTGACGAGAACAGAGAGCGTGTTGTTGAAAGTGTCGAGCGCCAGCAGGCCGCCGTCGTCGGCTTGGTACACGAGCTGGTGCGAGCTCACCCACGTGGTCGGCAGCCGCTCGCCCGTCAGGTCTCCATGCAGGAACTCGTCCAGCCGCATGCGTCGACCCGACCAGTACAGTAACTCGTCCACATACCTGGTCAAATGTAAAGAAGCTTTTGCAATTTAACTCCCAACTTGCAGCTTTTTAAACGATGACAATGGCAGAATTAACTTCCTTCCAACAAAACTTCTCTTATCAAAGTTTGCCCCGCTAACTTTCGCATACCTAAGTCATTTATAAAAGAGTTAACTGTGTTTTTCAACATCTAAGATGAAGTAGAGAAAGAACAGTAGAAAATGGTAACTTACCCTAATAGATAAATAGCTGTGACAATACCGGCTATGACAAAACTGATGACCATCAATGAAAATACGATGCTCCGCCAGTTGTGGCCATCTCCTTGGTATAAGTCCTGGAAAAATATTTGTTCGTTACTTCGTATAAAGAATGGGGCGGTGGAGGTGTGGCAAAGTAATATGACATTCGTCAACAACCTCGAGCGTCGTCGCTAAAAATAGGCAAAGAAACCGGGATTTGATTTATGACGCCGGAAGGTGTCGGGTTCAATGACGCGATTTTACGACGATTCCGTCGACGAAGGCTGTTTAACTTCGATGGCTCTTCGCCGGAACATTGAATATCGTTTTTATGAATTTTGCATTTTAGAGTTATTTGATTTATTTCCTTGAAAAGCTGTGATTTAGAAGTATGATATAAAAACCAGTTAAGTGCGTGTCGGACCAAGTACAATGAAGGGTTCCGTAGTTGGAAAGAATTTATCCCAAGAACAAACTTAATATTGTAGTTGAAAAACATGTTCTCCCATAGGAATGTATGGGAGAACAACTGCAAATGTAAGTTAGTCGATTATTACTCGTTAACTTGTGGAGCCTACTTAGCTGTGATAGCTTTCGTTTTACACATATCCAAAACCAACCATTTAGCTGGCAGGAGAGGATGACACAAGACTCTAAAAAAAATTAGCATTTTAAAGCTTAATATTTCGCGTGTAGGCGGTTTTTTGTTCAAGTTTTTAAATTCAAATTCAAAATATTTCATTTCACATAAACCTACATGGGCATTTATGAAACGTCAGAAGCTAGGTGCACGGTTCCAATTGGTCGTTTCCTATGGAGAAGAGCCGGCAAGAAACTTCACGGTTACTATTTTAAAAACAAATTGACTTACAAAATTTTCAAATAACAGTGTTATTAGGTATGGGAAGACAGCGAAGGTCTTTCAACAAGTATCAGGTACTTAACAAAATGATGATGTTCAACAAATCTACAGTCCACTAAGCCTACATCGTTCTCACATTCACAAAATAGAAAATAATCTAAATGAAGATAAATAAATAAATAAAAATAAAAACCTATTTTACTGTAACAAATCTGAATAATTATCATGGTCACTAATAAAGAGTTGAAATTAAATTGTAGGTAGGTATATAATGTCAAATAATAAGATGATTATGTCAAGGAAGAATGTAAAAAATATAAAAATGGTAATTTGGGAGCAGCTATTATACTCTTACATCATTTGCCGTTAATGAGATACCAGGGAAGCCACATGTGCAGAAGGAATTATTGCCAAAGTTATCTTCAACGTAGTCTTTAATTTTATAATGCTTTCTTTATAACTTGGACACGCTTGATGTGGGTTTTGAACTTCCCATCGCTAAGTTATGTAACCGACTTAGGCAACTTGTTATAAAAGCGGATACTGCTTATAAGAAATGATTTGCTTGTTTTAGTTAATCTAAATTTGGGTATCACAATTTCATGTCTAATAAGTGTATTTATATTATGGAAATCGCTTCATATTTTGAAAAGTCCTAAGTTTTTGCGAAAAGCAAAAGTGCGCCTAGAACGAGAAGGTACAGAATTCCCAATACAAAAAGGAGTACCTAAGACAAGGAGACCCTCTCTCCCTAAAACTGTTTTCAGCGGTGCTCGAATCCATCTTCGGACGTATAAATTGGGAGACGAAGGGAATAGGTACAGATAGACGGAGGACTACTGAATCACCTACGTTTTGCGGATGATATTGTGGTCTTTGCAGAAAGCGCTACCGAATTGGAGGGTATGGTGATCGAACTCGCTAAAGAAAGTCAAAAAGTGGGATTGTCAACGAACAAATCGAAAACCAAGATTTTAACAAACGGAGTACCTACCTCGGGCCATTACAATAGACAAAGAGAAGATAAAATATGTCAATGAATATATATATTCAGGACAGCTAGTATGATTCGGAAATAACACAGGAAAAGATATAGAAAGAAGTATAACTTTAGCCTGGAAGAAATATTGGGGACTAAGCGAAATAATGAAAAATAAGGACATCAATATAAATATAAAGAAAAAACTCTACGAAGTAGCGATATTGCCTTGCCTTACATAATGGTTGCCAGACATGGTCACTAAGGAAAGAAGACAAAGAGAAAACTGCTACCTGCCAACGTAAAATGGAGAGAAGCATGCTTGGTCTCAAACTATCATATAAGGTTAAAAACTCCAGCATCAGAAAAGAAACTAAAATAATTGATGTAAGAAAAAGAACACGATTACTCAAGTGGCATTGGGCGAGACACATAATATGTAGGATGAAAAATGACAAATGGACAAAACGTTTAACGGAATGGATACCCAGAGACAGGAAAAGGGAAAAGGGGAGACCAAATAAAAGGTGGAGAGACATCTTCAAAGAAAGAGGACCCTTAAGGATGCGAACAACTACTACTAATAAAAGTTATCTTCATAACATATAAGTACCTATAATATTATAAACCTGATTAATTTTATGTTAAAATCGAATAGTAGTAGGTACGAAATAAAGGCTATTTTAATTTAATTTATTTTAAGTTTTTGCGAACATACAAAATACTTTCTAAGATATAAAGAGAAGGCAGTCAGTACAAGGGACTCGCGAGGACCTATTTTATAGATAGCCCGGATTGCCCTCTTTTGTAAAATTAAAATTGTATCTACGTCAGCTGCCGATCCCCACAGCAGAACGCCATAAGAAATAATACTGTGGAAATAAGCAAAGTATACTAAGCTAGCTGTGGCAATATTTTTCTTACTGCATACGCAGCTGAACTTATCTGAAAGAGTTCTAATTTGGGCGGCCCATTGCAATTTAGAATCTAAAGTAATTAATAAAAATATAGTTTCCGTTATTGCATCTAGTTTTTTGCCATCATGGCATGGTTTTATTTTACCACTTCGTCGGCGTGGTTGTATACAATGTATACCCATGCCAAATTACAGCTTTCTAGTACACACGGCTACACACAATGCTATACATTTCCAGTATAAGCTGACTTCGCATTGTACGGAAATCCTATACAATGAGAGATCAGCATAAACTGGAAATGTATGTAAGTCTCTGAGCTAAGTCGCGGAAAGACGGACTTGGCGAAACAATAAGGGTTTCTTGTTGACTACGGAACCCTAAAAATTGGAAACTCCACGTTACAGTGAAGGTTTATTTAAGTTACTTAATTAAGTAGGTAAAACTAAAATAATGTAAATATGCACTGGCGAAACATCACAACAAAACATGTTGAAATCTCTAGTTCCTGTTAAATATTGTATGGAACTTTGACAGAAACTAAAGATTTCAACATGTTTTGTTGTGAATGTTTCGCCAGTGCAAACGCACAGTTAAGTTGAATTTTTAAAATATCTGTTAACCTACTTCCGCTCAGTCATTTGCTTATTGATTACCAGACAACAGACATTTCCTTTGAAAACTAGGTAGGTACTACTTATTTTCTTACCTCCTCCTTGGCGGACTTGGGGTCGGCGACTTGCAGAGTCTCGTCGGGCGGGAGGCGCCAGGAGCCGCCGCCGCCGCCGCCGCCCGAGCGGTCCGTGTGGCCGGTGGCGTGCATGCGCCGGCGCCGACGCGCGCGCACCCGCCACCGCGCCGCGCTACGCAGCCGCGCCCGCCGCGCTGCCGCCGCCTGCCGCTCCGCTGCGCCGCGTGCGCGAAATCCGCCCCATCACTGCAGACAATGTTTTGAGGTTATGCACTATAAACAAAAGAGTTACTAAAGTTTTAGTAATCCTGCATCCTATGCTTTAACCAATCTACAGATAAAATCAAACTCAATGTAAGTACGTAGGTATGCTTAAAAAATATTGAACGTCTTGCGTTGTAAACTTTTTGTTTTACGTATTACGAAAAAGTGCTATAATTTCCTGAAATTTTGTAATCAAGATATTCTTCAGTGCGATGTTGACAGGCGGCGCAATGTCCCAGGATCTTTATTGCTTCCACAGTAAAGTAGATTTATGCCGATAGCTTAGCTACGATAATGCATATAAAATAGACCTCATTTCAGAGCAAATGTGTTAAAATACAGAAGCTTTAAATGGATCCTATTATCTTTAATACGATTGTAGTTGAGCAAAATCCAACCGAATGTTGTGGCTTTCGCTCGGCAAGTCGAAATAAAAGTGGCATATACTGGCGTAACTGCTCTTGTTTAAGCTGAATTTTCAATTTTATGCGGAGAAAAGGAACAAAACAGGACCGCAATGCGTGCAGCCCGGTCGTTTCACAGGACCGCTACAGTGGCGAGCCCGCTACCCGACCACAGCCGACGCGCATCCGCTTGAAAAATTGCTACGAGACCAACCCCCACACTGTACTGCACTCTACGCCTCTAGATTCTTTTACTGTTTTTTTTTTCAACTATTTAAACATAAAAAACTCGAATGCAAACTTTTGTTATTTTTGACGCTTTTTGTGACTTGTTGAAAAACGATACGTAGAGCTGAAAAAGATAGTAATGGTGATACATTTTTAACAGAGAGTGAGTAGGGTTATTAGTTTGAAAGTAAAGCGGAGTTCTCAAGTACGGGGCGGGGTAATATATAATTTGTTAATTGTTTTCGCTGACGCGGCCTGTCAATATGTAGTGGTGTGGGGTGTTGGCACTCCGCCAACTCTCGCGCACACTCTCTACTTTATACATTCGCTCCACGCCTAGTTATACGACTTCGTTTAACTATTATTTCAACTGCTCTCTCGATTTTTTAGATAGATGCCGTTTTTATTACCCGAATATTCAGATCAGTCGATCATTACAACGAAGCGAATGCGCTTACCAGATAGTAAATAAATCGAAAATAAACGTTTGTAAGAATTACTGCTTCGTTAATTACAAGCGATGCCTTATGACTTGGGCAGCAGGCCCGTAGGCCGCCTGGCGTCGTGCGGCCTCATGCACATTTGGCAAGAGTACTGTTGATATTTCTTCCTTTTTGAGATGAACTAGAGCATAGAGCGATAATCGTAGGCCACGGCTGAGCACCCCATATTCTTGAAGGGCCATCGATTCCAAGTTATAGAGGCAATAACTTTTTCCTACCTCACCAAAACTTTAAACTGTGGTTAAACTACTTAAGTCAAGTATCTTCCGGTAAGACGAGAAGCAAGCAAACTTTCGAAGCGAAAAGTTGTTGCAAGTGGCTCAGATTAATGACGTGCAATAGCCTAAAGCTTGGAAGTGCGGCGAGGGAACCCCAATTTTGAGCATTAAACATGTTTCTTATAATTAGCTTTGCAGACGTTTAACTAGAGCCTTTATAGCCTCAGAAGGCTCTAAAATGGACTCGGCTGCAATGCGGACGGTCAGGAATGGACGTAAAATAATGTTTGTATACAATTTACGAACAAAATACAGAGTTTCTGGATAAAATGACGTCACAGCAACGTTTTGCTCTCAACAGTCTCTTCTTTTTAGCGTGTCGGTGGCAATTTAAATTGACACGGCCCAAAATTCGGCTACGTGTTTGGCGCATCACTAGCGTCCATAGGTATATATTATAGGTATATGTATACATAGTTAATGACCTTGATGATATTCCCAACGACGTTCATAAAGAAGCTGCAGTTCTTTATAGGAAATTTACGTTACAAACAACTCAGAAAATTCTTCAAAGCTTTTAAGCTAAGAATGCCGCAAAGGAAATAAAATATGTAGATAACACTTTGTATAGTGCAGCGTTGTGCAGTGGGATTGCGACAAGCTCCACCTGTAATGCTGGGACGGATTTATAGGATTAATTAAGTAAGTGAGGATTTATTACGATTCCCCTCCCATGAGTACCTACTCCGGAGCTCTGCGAAGCCATTCGACAACTTTGTTGCCACCGTGAGCAGTTCCCGCCGACCTCTCGTCCGAAACGATTCCGTTTAAGACCTTACGGTCACACACAGTTATGTGCCTTTATTGTTAAACTTTGTGCTGTTTCGTGATCACATAAATTTTGTGCGTTTGTTTGGTACAGATGTTAGAAAGTATGTGGTGCAACTTTGATTGTATCATTTGATGGATTGGTTGCAAGTGTGGTCGCTGAGTTCAGGTGGGAGTTCAATTACAGGTATTGGAAAGAGTATCAATAGCGTTTTTATTCGTGAAATTCTCAATTCAGTGAATGGGGCAATGGGCGAACGCTCGCTCCGGCGCTCCCTTTCAGAAACCGTCAGCCGTCATACGTGTGTAAACAGCTGCAGACCGCTCCATTCGCTCCTGGCAGTAAAACCGAGATAATCTCGATTTTACAGACAAGTGCAACTTGCCGATGTCACTATAATTGTATTATTGTCCTTTTAAATCTAGATTAGGTATAGGGTGTCAAGGCCGGTCGCATCCTGGCGCCTCGCCAGGATCTAATTCAATTTGTACACCCTAGGGCCGCAGTTACTTCACTTGATATTTTTTATGATGCCATAAAAGCTATTAAACCTTGTTCCGTTAATGTGTTTCGTTTTAACGCCATGATTTTATTGTGAAAAAATGGTCTAACTAGCTCATATAGCAGCTTTTAATGTCTTTTGTTTCGGCTTAATATACCTGATTTGACATTAGCTCCAATGTTCCTAATGTGCTATAATGATTATTACGTGTGATTACTTTTTATGAATACTCATGAGTTTATGAGAGAAGCTTTATTTGGATTCGTAAAACGTTATATTTCTGCCGATAACATTCATTTACATCTCCCTTCGTAGAAACGTTTCAAGTTCCCAAATTCAATGGTCCTTGCGACCATTCTGTGGTGTAGTTCACCCAACTGAAAATACCGATGGCTTTTGTCGGCTGAAAAACATCAAGGGGTAGGTATGTAATACAATGGACCATTAATGTGGAAACAGAATCTACTATGAAACAACTAATTAGGTACATTCATAGATGTATTATTTAAAAGTATAATAATCTCACGTACCTAGTGGAAGATTAGTGTTATAAATCTTAAAATGTAGGTACGTACCATGGAATTAGTAAGTACTGTATAGTACAGTAGGTACCATTGAAGAACTTCCTATCTACACATCGTAAGGACTATTTCTGCTTGCAGCGCTCGGCGGCTATAGAACCGGGGCGGTAACAGATGTGAACATCGTGTTCACGGGATTTTGTTTTCAAACTACTTAGATATGAAGTTCTTCGCTAGTACATAATAAGCTACAACACAAAATCGTATGATATTATTGATAATTGTGACGATGTAAGTATCTTACAAGTAACTTCAAAACTAACCGAGCCGCTTAGTAGGAAAACAACATGAATATCAGGAAGTCAGAAGGAGAAAAAAATTTGGCGAACATAACATTCTCCCCTTAGTCCTCATAACTTCCGTGTGTCTCCGTGAATGAAAATAACGACATCTCTTTATCAAAAATCCGTTGAAAGTCACACGGATTGAATGATAATAATATTACATATATAGAGCCATTAAGAGCGGCAAACCCGTCATACTTTTCATACAAACGCTCGTACGTGATTATGGCGTTGTAACACATCTTTATTTGATTTTTTGTAACTAATATGTATTTTGTGGACTATACCTAGGATTCTATCAAAGCAAAATATAGAAGATTTGAGAAACAAATTCAGTATAAGCCTCCGAAAATCTGCTTTTTTGCACAAATTTCACCTGATCTTTGGCTGGTCATAATGTACTCATAAATAGTAAAAGTAAAGAAAACATCTGCATAGAAACCTTGCACATATCATTGTAATGAAGAGTCTAAATGACAAACATTTATTTTAAAAGCTTGCAAAAACACGTATTTCCTGAAACAAATTTTTACACACTATTTTTCGTACAATGTCATCGCGTTCTCACTTGCTTGTTAGTAGTTGTCACTTGCGCTTGATAAAACAACAAGCTGTTCGAACATGCTCGCGTTGTCGATAGACGGGCCGGGAAGGGCCCTCTTAAGCGCATTATAGGGAAGACGATACGTACCGTAAATTGGAATGATATAAAACAATTTATTTAGAGCTTGTAATATCTATTTGCGCAAGGTTTTACCTAACTTATGGGCCAAGCTTTCAGCATAAATGCCTCCCGCGCATCAATTAATTTGTGAGCTAATGGATATAAAGTGTAGCTTGCGTATTATTCATGATGGTGCTCTATGGCTAGCTAGGTCTCAAATATACTCTGAGATTTCGGGTGTCAAGTTGGAGTCGCCAGAAAAATCGCGCGGCGACGTAATCTTTTCATCGTGGCAAGAGGTGCTCCGGCTATGTTCTCGAGACTTTTTATTCATCTAGATAATGAGCTAATTGATGCATCGTACAGATTCAACTATAGAATCCATATTTCTTTAAAACTTGTATAGGTACTTATGTTTTGAGTCTGGAATTCTTCTCAATATCAATACATATTTTGAGTAGGTACTTGAGGTGATATTTGGTCTGTGGTGTATTGTATATATTTTGGATTGTAGTGTGTTCACGAGCCCGAGGCAATCATAGTTTCCATAAAACTTTAAATGAAATGATTTGTTCTTAGCATCATTATTTACTTGATGAATATGAAATCCGACCCCACGATAGCCACAGCACTGAAATCTAAACTTAACACACATGAAAACTTAAAAAATAACAATTTTAACAAAAACTATTAATGAATGTGGAAACTTTAAACGTGGTAGCTATTAATGCAAATTACTGAATACATTAATGGGATGTTTATGACCACAGTTTAAAGTGATTACGTCCTGCAAGGTTGCAACTACCATTTTTTATTTTGCCTACTTTTGACATTTTATTTGCACCAATTACAGCGTCAATCCAGCTCAGTACCATTACAAACTTTGCATCGGGGTTTCGGAAAACAAGCAATCAGTTATTCTTCAGAAAGCTTACAGTCCTATATCTATGATAGACTAAATGTAAGTTATGTACAATAGCGCTTACAATTGCCATTTAAAAGCTTCCACAAATTAAAAACTACCTAAAAATAAAAGAAACACAAAAATTTAAAACAAAATCTTCTTAAATCTATACCAGATATTTTGTTTCCATACTATGCTATACTTTCATTGCTTTACTTAGCCTATTTTCTCTCGGGTTTTTTTATTTTCTGGATGTGGTAACCAATCACTATCGTTTTTCAAGAAAACGTTGTAACAAACCAAAAGGTTAGGTACCAAAAATCAGAGCAACTAAAACGAGGTCAGTATTTTTCGGAATAAAAAAAACTCGCCGCATCGTATCGCATTGTTGTGATAGGAACGCATTTTTGTTTTAATTTAGCGAAATATTCAACAAACGGGATGAAGAAGAAACTTCTTCAGTTTTTTATTTCTTTAATTCAATTTGCGATGTTTATGCGGCGGTTAAATGGCTAAATGATCGCCACTACGATATCAGTGCAAGATCTCGACGCTCCTCCAGCTAATAATTTAATTTCGCTTGGCGAGCAGCCCATCCTCGCACCTGTACCAAGCTTGAAATTTTTCGTTATTCATAGTCCATCGAGCTGTGGAAAGAATCGAGTTATGAATAAAAGAAATATGGCGATCGAGATCATCGAAAACTCGAAGCGACATTGACCCAGTATGACTAAAATACTTGCAATGTCAAATAAAAAATGTTCTCTCTGCCTGTTATTTCGGAATGAGTGGAAAACACTTAGTTTCATCATTCAGTTTGATATTGTATGTAAATAAAAATGTCTGGGTTGTTCACTCTTTCAATACTAACATTATTTAAGCAGTCTGATGAATTTATCTGGCTCGTTGCCTGTACTAATAGTGTCTACTCTACTGAATTTATTAGACGTTTGTTTATTTTGGTTTTAAGGCGTGTTGTTAAGAACCGCATTCTTAATCAAAAGTCGATTGACATAATTAAATAGTTGACCTATTTCGCGATATAATGCACTGTAATATTGATTGAAGGTGATGTTTAATATCCTGGCGTGTACAATGCGGTTCTCAGCCGGTCCAGTATCTACTCTATAAATCTCGACTCTCTGGGGATTCAGTCGGCGCGGTCGACTTGTTGGGAGAAGACATCGGATGAACAGCCTCGCTTACAAACTTGTGCACCGCAACACGTTACTCACTAACTAAGTGATTGATTGCTGCTCTATCGCCCGGATAGTTTACTACTACATGTTGGATTACACGCACCTCTGGTTACAGTTTAAAATTGATGAGGCGCTCGGTTATACGAGTATACGCCAGTGTCCACGACGAGAGGCATGAAAAATCAATATAATTCAGCCCGAATTACACAGCTTTATATTCAGTGAGATCGGTGCCAATGTGATTCATGTACTTAATATGATCCGTGAATTCTTGCTGAGTCGAAAATTTGCATAGAAGTCATAAAATATCTAGATTCCCGTCTCGTTTTTCCGATAGAATAGTAGTTGATATCGGCAAGAATAATCCAAAAAATACCAGGTAATATTGATCATAAAAGGGTTTCTTTAAAAATGTATTATCGTCAAGGTGAGGCGTAGGCGACATTCATTTTCCGTGGGAGTGTCTCGTCTATAAAGAGGCTTGCCGGGATTTTCCTACTATGAATACGACTGAGCTCTATTTATACTTTATAACAAGACTACAGAAAGTCTTTTAAAGTAAAACGGGACTCGACTTGATTGAAATCTTTAAAAGTTCATCTTCCACGTTTTCAGGATTATTTTCTTTGTAGATAAATAGAACGACATGCCTTTTGTATTTTTACATACAGATCTTTCTCTTCTAAATAACTTTTGAAGTCCACATTTCAGGCAGCCAATTGGTAAAAAGTTTGGTTAGTTTATTCGGAGTCCATTCGAGGTTATAAATTAAAAGACTTAAATGTGAGCAGGTTGAGCTAAAGGTTCCACAAAAGCCTTTATTGACCTCAACACGGGTATGTGGCTGCCTAAAATGGAGTAGGTGAGGGGGAAGCACAAAAGACCCGAGGGGTCAAAAGGCGATTTGAGTTTTCCACCTAACCGCTACAACCGATTGGTTGAAATAAAAAAGATGCTGATGTGTGCACCGTAAAGCTGTAGAGTAAAGTAAGTCAAGGATTAAAATGGTTAGCCGTATACCTATCAATTATTATTTTGCACGCATTCATTACTTATTCCAAAAATAAGCAATACGAACGAAAATATTCCTTTATTGTTTCACGGATTACCGGAATGCGATTGAATACCTACCGCTGTTTAATTTTCAATTCATGTTTATCCGATATCTGAGTAATTTGCATGCCAGTGATTTAAATAATGATCCACGGTAGGCCCAGCCTATCTCTCCGTTAAGTTATGGTAATCTGCTTCTTGAATATTATTATCTAGCTACCTCTCTCTAAATCATGTCTGTACTTCCCTTGGCTTTCATTTTACGCTTTGTGTGTGTCCTTATTTACGGGAATACCTTTGTATATTGTTGAAATTCACGTAACAAGCTATGTACGAGGCAGCCACACCTAGTTAATCCGATGCGCCTGAATTTCTCTTGTTTTATTTTGACGTTTTTATGAAAGTCTAGCAACATACGTGTTATTAAACTTCCACTGAAAAGTTTTTTGGTTCCCTCGCACACCTCCGGTGGAAGGTAAATGCAATAACATGTTGTGTTATATCAGATTTTTCGCCTTTTTCGTATTGTGCTAAGGCTTTTAATTAACAATGCTAGTTATTTTCATTGGCAGTGATATAAGTATTGATCCGTATATTGAATGCCAGTCGAATGCACTCGCGCGTGGTAGCAGGGCACACACAATTGGCAGGGTTGGTGTCACGGCCGTCACGTCGGCATGCCATTCACGTCGCATGGCACGTCACGTGCCCTCACTGTCACGCTTATCGTGAATACGATGGATTAGTCGGCACTGGCGTCTGGGCACAGACTCACAGTCAACTTACATTACAGTACCTACTCATTTACATATGAATGACGCTAATCTACCCATGACAAAGTTTGCCTCAAACGTCGAGCTTGATGGTAATTTCAGTAACTGCTGAGCGATGCTCGTACATCTATAGCCGTTATAAGCTTTCGATTGTACTGTTTACTTAAGAAACGAACAAAATAATACCTACATCTATTTTCGTATCTCTATTATTTTATACATTAAAAACAAAACGTTGACCGCCATGACAGTACCTGGTGTAAGGAAATGTAATATTTAGAAAATAACATAAAAACAAACAATCGAGCAAAAAGGTCTATAAAAAATTAATAATACCTCGTGTTTGTATCTCGGAGAGCAATAAAAATACACTTTATTTTTTGTGGTTCGAGGGTTTCCTATGTCGTTTGTGGCGGTTGGCACACTCTGTGTCAGTTATATCTGTGCAAACGTTCTGAGAAATTATTTATAAGTGTATAATTATGTCAATTAGTAGTTACTAGGGTTCCTTTCTCGTTTTCCGCTTAACGTAACGCGCTTATAAAATGAAAATGTAAGATAATCCCGTATTAAAACAGCTACCTTTACTGGAGCGAAATTGTTCTACCTACACCAAAGAGTTCTGCGTTGAATATTTATAATGTTCCCGAAGTTGATTTAGAGCGGCTAATTTGAGAACGAGATTGTTAATAAAATAGTTACCACTTTCGTTTGTGTATTTATTTAATACGAGCAGATGTTAAAGTTTAACGATTGTTGATAATTCCTACGTAGATACACACTTTCAGGCAGTGAAAACAGTTTCTTTAAAGTGTTGTTTTCAACGAGAACTACCGCCATTTATGCAGATTTCAGAAATATTGTTTTGTGGGATGTTGTAGTAAATATTCTGAAGGAAGACATAAGTACAAGAGCTGCTTAGCCGTGGTTCATTACCCTGAGCCGTGCGGTGCAGCTCGCTAGCTCGCTCAGTAGTAAGATCGTTAGCCTGTCTCAATCCTCCAGCGTCTCCATCTCAAACTTATCTCGGATCACTATTGTAATAACATTTCAAATGACATGAAACTGAACGTTCAAATCGAGATTGTCGAATTGCGATCCGATAACATAATCCTGATGTAGGAGAAGCAATCGATTCCACATCTCGATTCCAGATCATTAGTTTGAACTCCCAAGCTTCGTTAATAGACCCGAGTGCTCTACCGGTGAATAATGCTTTAAATAAATCCATCGTGAGTTGAGCGCATTCAATTTTCAGTGTTGTGTCCCATAAAAACATTTTTACGCCATATTCCATTGTAACTTTGCGAACGTCCCATCCTGGGGGACTGGCTGACTCAACTTTGTTTGTTTATGTTTTATTTTATATTAACCCTAAGAGATCACCCTCAATTTTCGGATAAATAAGTTTTCAGTTTATATGAATTCGTAAAGAAAATGTGTTAGTTTCATTGAATGTAGTTGTGGTAGCGTAAATCAATAAAAGAATATGGATCGATAAATATCGGGACTTATAATATCTAATATTCACTGACTCATATCCAAGGTTAATAATTATAAACGGGATTCTCTGATCACGGTCGCTGGAAGCCTTGCAAACGTGGAGAAATGTAAAAATGTATGAGATGAAATAAAACCGAAACGTTTCGTAAAAAGTTGTTTCATTTCAATTTGCTCAGTTCTATATAAGCTCAATTTATGAAAAAAATCACCAACATTGTAAAAAAATATATAGAAATAACGAAATAATAGAAATAAATTCTTGTATAAATAGGAGAGCATACATTGAACCATCCATATTTACCACCAAAGATGTATGAATTTCACTAGATAATGTTGTTACACTACGACTTGAGGTCGATTTAAATTTTATGATATCGGTTCATAAATAGTTTGTAATTTTAACTTTCATCTACTTATCAGTAATAATCATGGCTATTCTATTAATATCTATGTATTAACTTTGTGCCACCTCAGTGGTAGAGCCGAGCCGAGTTGTAATAATTAAATTAGAACTCGACTTTCAACATAACGTATTGTCTTAAATTCGTTATAATACCATTTTAATATTGCACTCTGGCTCTCTAATATCATATTTATGTTCAAGATTGACTCGAGTCAATGAATTCTTCAAAATGACTCCACTAATTTCTATAGTCACTATTGACACATACATTTTCCAGTCAGAACCTGAATGTGAGCCACAACTTAATAGCCTGGGTGAGTTAGCCAGCTACCACTCGAGCCAGCCTAGTGGATGGATCCAGTGCCTAACATCGGATAACCTAGACCGGCTCGTTACTAACTTGCTTTATACGACATGTTGCAGAAATATGATGTTATGTATTTGAAATATCGGAGAAGTTATGGGTAAAAAGCTTCGTATTTTGTACCAAGTTTTTTATTGGGAATGGTTTGATTTTAATGGAAATGATAACGGACTAAACTTAGTATGAAGTAAGCAGCTTTCATAAGAGTGTAATCTAAGGGTCTGTTTCATCTGATTGAAAAAAAAGGAACAAAACTTTAAGGAAATTATCGGCCGGTTAAGTTAACGGATAGATAACAGAAAGGTGTAACGATACTGTTATTTTTATTCAAATCCATACTGAAATAAATTTATGGTTGGAAAAAAGAAATAGTTTCCTGCTAATATAAAATGTATTGCTAGTTCCTAGTCTAAATGACACTTCAAAGTCTTTTAGTTATCTCAATTGCTTTGATACGCTCGTTGGGTATGCAGCATCCGCATCCACATAGACATAAAACAAATTCAGTTTGCAGTGAGTTGAGCGGTTCCCTCCGCTGCCACTGTTGGGTAATAGGAAATTGACAAACAAGGAAAACAACATCTAAACGTGGGGGAGATGACACGAATATTATCAGATGTTTCGAAGGAAATCTTTGATGAAATGGATACAAATAATCTTTGGATTCTTAGCAGTGTCTCAGATTTATATATATATTGTGCGTAATTATATATATTCTATATTAATTTAAGTTTAGTATTTTTTTCTGTGATTTAGAATTCCACGTAACGGCAGTTTTATGAATCGATTTAATAATTAAACATTTGTATTTACTATGAATACGGAATAAGTTAATAAAAATACTTCAATAAGTTGCAAATAGGGATACGTTTTTTTTATGACCACTAATACACAGAGAATAAACTCTGAAATTCAAATAAATTACCACAACATTTTTTACTTAATCTTGTCTTCGTCGCTCCTGTCAATAGTAACCAGAATAAAATACTGTAATGGCTTTTCAGGGCCACAATAAACATTTTCTGATCTGCGGATTCTGCATAAATTAAAAATGATTTATAAACAATGTCCATTTAAATATTGCAATTTTTTTACACAATTTTTGACAGTGTTTTTCTCTTATTTTTATTGTAATTCTCAATGCTCATTCCACGCATTTCTTGCAAAGATATAGCTGGGAGACAGACAAGCAAAAGAATGCTGGCACTCAACAAGTTGGTTTTATAAATACAAAAATATTACAAGAGCGAAGTGTTTAAATTATTTGAAATACCTTACATCAAAACTCATCCAGTATACCGCCTATTTAGATCTATGTTATGTCTTCAGGCAGCTAAATCACAAGGCAGTCAGGAATTAGGATGCAACACTCGATGTCCTAAGTCAATTAGTGTTTGCCTATATCAAATAGACAACCAACCTAATTGCTTAGTACGATGTCTGAGTAACGCCTGAAATCACAGGCTTCTATTTACGTTAGTTATAACCATGATTGGAGTTTTATAAGGGTTGTCTTGTAAGATAAAATGTACTTAATATAAAAAATATATAATAATATAATTATATTAATATATAATATGCCTAGTCCTAGCACAATGTAAATCTTTGTTTCTAGTTTTTATGCTATGAATGTCGCTGTGTTTACGATATAGATTAATATTCTATTTTACATTAATCAGGTTCTCAAATACATATTGAGATGTGAATATAATTATTATCACAATTAAAAAATAATATCCTAATCTAACTAAAACTATTAACAATTAAAATATAACGGCGTAAATTCCTCCGCATCCCTGTCGACTGGTAATGTATCCAAAAGACTGCATGGCGGCACTGCCACGTTATAAGGCAATGTTTGGTTTCTGGCCAAGTTAAAAGTCAGCCCTTGGGTCACAGGAAGTGTCAACAAGAGATTTGGAGAAATCAAACGGAGTTTTTTTTTGCCACTCGCTAAAATTATACAGGGTGGTAGGGCCATCGATGCGAAAACTTTTACCATGGATTCAGTACACGACTCTGAACACCAGCGTTGAAATTTTTCTTCGATTATTCAAAAAATATCTGCTGTTTCATAGAAAAGTGCAATATATACGCGATCAAAATGTATGGAACAGCCGTTTTTTTTTTAAATAACCGTTGAAATCATTTAACGCAGGGGCTTTCAGAATCACGTACTGAATCCATGGTAAAAGTTTTCGCGTCGATGTCCCCCTGTCACCCTGTATATCCTTATAATAATTCCTTATGATAATAAACTCTTCTTAAAATAATAATTGTTTACGAATGTTTTTGACCGGTTGTGAATGCAACACTATAGTAAAGTTTAAGCCATTAGCTCTGCTCTCTACCTTGCTACCATTGCTTGCTAGACTTGATATGAAATAATTTAAGTCCCCAAAATGCTGCTAGTTCTAAATTTGACTTTAAACACTTCAAATCAACTAAAATCTTCTTTAATTAATGCAGCTCCACTAAAATATTCATAAATTCTACGGAAATTTCATGCTACAATTTTCAGAATGAAATAAATTCTTGTACAGTGCAATATTTCATCAATTTGTTTGAAAGCGTTTCACGGCACCGCTATAGCGGAAGATTCTGAAGATAATTAAAGTGCAATTGCAGTTGCACAGTGCTCGTTCGACTGTTAAGAGGAAATTGAAAAGTATTATACAATATTGAGCTGTTTTGGGTCGTTAACTTAGAATACTGACTTAGTTACTATCGTTAGATACAGTTTTCTGGGCTATAATTACTATTAGATGGAGGATAAGTATATATAAATTTCGCTTGAAGAGATGGTGGAAGTAGAATGTGTGTTGATCGGTGTTTTACCCAATTGAAATGATTATACAATAAATTATAATTGTACATCATCATCATTTCAGCCATAGGACGTCCACTGCTGAACATAGGCCTCCCCCAATGATTTCCAAATCGGCCGGTTGGAAGCGACCTGCATCCAGCGGCTTCCTGCGACCTTTATTAGGTCGTCTGTCCACCTTGTGGGTGGACGTCAAAGACTATAAAACCACTTGACTGCGCATACAGTTCCCCGCCGCTCGAAAAGTATTAGTATTTTGTCGCCTATGTATAGGATAAGGTACTAGTAACCATTCTAGTTGTGACCAAGTGTTAGACCTGTGTGCACGCTAAATAATTACAAATTGTTATAATTTTTTATGTAATTTATAACGCATAAAATTGCCTTCATGCACGGTGAAGTGGTGTGGGAAATATTCCAAGACATTTAGTTACAAAAAGGATGCCATAAATTTTCATCGGTAAATAAACACTACGAAAACTATTTTTGATTTAATCACATTATGAGCCACCGCAGGGGTCTATTTAAAATGGTGGTTGGGTGACCGAGCACACGGATGAGTCGCGCGTTGATGTCTTTTGGAAAAGTCCCTTTCTTTCATTAGGGAATTCTAATTCTTTTATCCCTTTCTTTCCCTTTGTATTTTTATCGTAAAAATCTGTGCTGTTACCTTTAATGGCTAAATTCGATATCGATACTAATAAAAATAAACTTAATTATATTTTTATTCAATTGAGATACTGTCATTAAATACCTATCTACTTTTACCCGACTTTAAAAAAAGGAGGAGGTTCTCAGTTTTTTCATCTGTGTAATATGAAATAGAATCAACAAATTATTTGATTGAATTAGCAAGATGCATAATTCAGAAATATGTAGACGCTCGTTTATCATTTTTACCAAGAATAGTCAGGACCCTAAAACTAATTCGAAAAACATATACCAAATTAATTCATTTTAAAAATCAATAATATGAGGATACTTGTTTTTCTTTTTGCAACTGACTGATTTCGATTAAATATTAATGTGATTTTTATTGAGCATTTTTTATAAAGTTAAAATCCATTTTATCGATATCGACTATTTTCCCTTAATCAAGTAGAGCAATCCCTAATCAGACATACCTACGCAACTTGACCTTGAACTGACCAATTGCAGCCGCGCATTCTTCCTCGTCCCCCGGCCCGCGGTAGTGAGTCGTGTACTTAGAAGAAATCGGCTTATACGCTCTCTATTGGTTATATTCTCTTTGGTGGACGTCCTACGCTGCGCTTGCCGGTACGTGGCTTCCATTCCAGAACCTTTCTGCCCCATCGGCCGTCAGTTCTGCGCGCTATGTGCCCCACCTACTTAATTACAAAGCCCAATTGTACCCACCTACTTAGGTGAACAAAGACATAAAGATACTTCAGTAATGTAGCATAAGCATAGCATAATCAGTCTGTAATGATCCCACTGCTGGACACAGGCCTCCTCTTTGTAAGAGGGAGTGGGCTGTAATCCACTACGCGGGTCCAGTGCGGGTCGGTAATATCACATGTCTTCGAATTTCTGGTTCTTCAGTAATGTGTATCCAAGTAATTATTTACGTGCAACAAAGACACACCCCGTTAGTGCAGAAAGTCAACAAGTAAGTGAGTTAATATCCGTGTTATCTGTGAAACTAACTGATCGCAACAACTGCTACCGTTTATTTGATTTCCCACAGGAGCCTTTAGTTGCCGACATCATATATTCCACGTATCAGTCACGAAGAAGTTACAGCTCTTATGATAACATAAAATATTCTGCAAACCATTTTCAACTGATTAAATTCACTGCACTGTCTATAGTTATGGAGGACATTGGGAACTCAATGCTAACAAAGTGACTTCCCTAGGGATCGCTAAAATGTAATAACTAATTATTTTGGCTAAATTATAATGCCCTCGAGGTGTGAGGTGGGAGGTGGCCATTGAACATTTTCAGCAATTTGCATTGGCAGTTTGAAACAAGAATTTCGTTTAAAAAATAACTTTTTAATTTTCGAAGGCCCTTAATGTGTTATTATTACAAATGACTTTAAAGCTATGTTGGTAGAACAATTAAGTAAACACGTACAATAATAAAAAACATGTGACATGTAGGTTGATAAACCTATCCATTGTAGATTTCCCTCCATCCCTTCTAGCCTCTACGCAAATACCTTCAGAATGCTATTGCTGCTTCCTCCAGATACACGTATTATGGATGCCACTTTCTTGCGCATGATCGCGAAATAATTATCGGTGTGTGACCTGACGCACTACATAAGGGCAGAGCCTCAACAGCGCCCTAAAGTCATTGTTGCATTACCATTGGTTTATACCTATAGGTACAAAATAAAATCGAAATATATGTATCGCAGCACAGACTGTCGTCAATTTCAGATATTTCAGTATCCCTTTAGAAAAGGAGTATCAAAATTTAGCTCTGAAGAACGTCGTCAACACTTTCAATGAAGAAAAATGTCTCCGCGTCAGATCTTGAAATATCCCCGGGGAAAACCAATAATAACACCGGAGGACTCACTGAAATTCTATTACGTTTTATGTACCTACCTATAACGAACAATTTTATATTACATTTTGCGTAGTAGGTACATACCTGCTATAATGTTCGTATAAATAGCGACTGGAGAGTGAGACGTAAAAAACGAAATTATGATGTTCTGTTTTATGTATGTATGTACTTTTATGTATTTTTGTGGCTGTAAATTAATATTTTTGTTTATTTGAGAATGTACGTACACAAAAGTAAGCTCAATAACGCCAAAATCGTTATGTAATTTTAGTAGATGTACAATTTCAATAACTTATAGTAAAACTTTCTTACATGCGCGTTCTAAATAATCGATAAGTAAAATATCGCACGGCACATCACTAGTATCTACATCGTTTATAGAACGGACTTACCTAATAAATCTAGATCTACTGGCTTTCATGATCGTAAACTATCAAATTAACATTACTACGGACCATCACCTGTCTAATGTTAGTAGTACAGATTACTAGCTACATCTGTAGCTCATCTAATAATAGATATAGTATACTATTCTATATTTGTATGCCGAGGATCAACAACTTGTTGCAAACATCGATGCGTCAGAAAACATGTTGCGCCATGATTGTTCTATTAGGTTTACCTTTTTACTGTCCGATACAAGTTGATATGTTTTAAATTTGAATTTAAGTCGAGTTTTTAACATGATAGTGGTTTATTGAAGTAAGTAAACGGTGTAGGTCTACATGGCTACACATCAAGCTATACATTTCCAGTTTATGCTGATCTCGCATTGTATAGGATTTCCGTACAATGCGAGGTGAGCTTATACTGGCATAGTATAGCTTGATGTGTAGCCGTGTGTACAATAAAGCATAATTCTGATATATTATTGTATTTTTTTCTTTCCTTATAATTTCTTTTTCACCACGACGGGGAAGCTCTTGGCCTGCATCTCACCTGATGGTAAGTAACGAACAGGCCGAAGGTGGAAGCGAGCTTCACCCGGAATCCTCAACCACAGAGGAACTGGCTATCTTACCTCTAACTGCAGAAACAACTATGCTGTTAACATTGTTGTTAAGGCGACAGACTTAGATAAGATGGTGGTAGCTAGCCAGGCGGACTTACAACAACATAAAAAGGTAAAATAATCATAAAGCAATAATAGTGTGTGCGGCTCACGGCTGCGCCAAAAAGGTTAATTTCAGCATTAATGGTTTCTAATGAACCCCTATGGACAAGTGACGGGGAGTACCTATTAACAGTTTCTACAAACCTAATACAAAATGTTTATACATCTAAATAAATAAGTAAACTGCGGACTGCCTCGTTGGTCTAGTGGTCGCAAGCGCTACTGCTGAGCATGAGGTCCTGGGTTCGATACCCGGGTCGGGGAAAGTGTTATTGGGTTTTTCCATCTGGAATTTCTCGATAGAAGCCTGGAGTCTGGATTTGTGCCCAGTTGGTAGCAATAGGCTCGCCCCCACGGATATCGAGGGATATGCCTTGGAGACGTGGCACTATTGCTAAATTGGGCTTATGTTCGAACGGCGGCTGTACGCTTCATTCAGTCGCTTTGCAACTGCGTACAGTGTACTATTGATGCGTAAAAAACCAAAATGCCGAGCTGTGCAGTAATAATTTGTAAAAATAGGTCTAGTACCATCAAACTGAAGACAAATGGCGTGTCCTACCACCGGTAAGTAAACATTTAAGTCACTGTTTAATATTTTAAATCAATTTTTAAATCATTTACTAACTTACGTCCGGAGCGATACGAACTAGCCCTAATCTTCCCGAACGGAACGAACGTTTTGGATTTAGAGAGGTGCAATCGAGTGCGTGCGGCTGATTTTATCGACATGCGTATTATTGCAGTCGAATATTTTTTTACAGAACTCAATGGATATTCTCGTATTACATGTATAGTATAAGAGTTAAATTAGTTATTAATTTAATGTTGTTTGAAGCAAATAAAGACATTATTATTTCAATAAAGTTACTCGTGCATAGCAGTATTTAACAGAGAGCGTTCCCATAAACCGGTAATACAATATTTAAAAAATATTCCCATTTTATTTTAGTAAAAATAACCCACATTTTCGGATAGGTATATAAAAACAAAATAAATTATATAAAGATAATTAATCGAAGTTATAATAATACAAGAATGTGCTAAAATTAAATATCGATAAAAATTATCGACCATCGCTTTCGACTCCCTAATTGCATGCGTGTGCATTGAATGTTCGCAAATAGCAAGTGTTTACAAGTGAATGCCCCGCCCATTCTATGGATGTGTGCTATTAGAAATTGATTTAGTGTAGCTGCTTTCTTCTTAGTGTGCGTGTTCAAATTTTAAGTGTGTGTCGTAAGTACACTATTTGTTAATGTTGTAATTATTTTGGTGGGAGATAAGCGGTGGCACTAGGATTCCTTACTATTCCGCAATGAAGTCATGTCTCTGGATATCTATGCTCCTATTACATGGGACTTAAACATAACTGGCGAAATTTGGGTGTACTATAGGTACACCTCTGCCACCCCTTCGGGGATTACAGGCGTGATGTTATGTTATGTTATGTGTGTTAAATAAGTAAACTACCTACATACGGTCTATTTGAATAATTGTTTCCAATTTATGTTATGTTAGGTGGTCTAACCACAAGACCACAGAGGCGGTTAAACATATAAATTCTTACATTGTTAATTCTCTTCTGTCTCATAAAAGCACCCAATGTAAGTTTAGACACATATAGCGCCGTGGGGCCCTGGTGACAAGTACCACAGGCATTGCTAGCAATGCCTTTTTCAACCCCTAGTCTCTCACAAATGTAAACTTATTCTTTTTAAGCACTTCATCTGTACATTTGTGAAGAGAAAATGAAAATATATTTATGTACATATTGTCATTTATTTCTATATCATGATTACATAATATACTTTCTTCTATTTCTTGCAGTAAACACAATGGCACATGACACTGGGTAATATATCGATGTGGGTATGCGGGTATAATGCGCTCTGGTCGAGAAATGCAAGTTTTTCCAATCCTTACATTTTCCAGTAGCGTAGCTTGTCAGTGATAAAGTGAAATTGATAGTAAAAACTAAGCTGAAAATGGTTTTAGATTCTCGATGAAGATCTTAAACGACATATTATTATGTATTATACTTCCACGTATCATTCTTTCCCCAGGCTTTATATTTTCCATAAATAAACATATCCATAAAAATATTTACAGGTGTGGCATACTAAAAGAGTGCTACAATATACGGCTATTGCCATAAAAGTATGTTCACGGCTTATCTGACCGGGCGTGTGGCGACCGTCAAGCCAGGAAAATGGATTACAGGCAAAATGAATTACCTACCACCCTTTATTCTCTTTAACCACTGCACTTACGGTATTCTAATCCAATTATTTCACTCGAATGGTTTTAACATGTCCATTGTCGATTGAATATCTCGATTTGATTTAAAAAATGTTGTCGTGTTTCTATAAAAGTATCAGAACGAACAACTGGAAAAAGGCGTGCAAGAAAATCGTGTAATATTTTCGGTATAACACTGAAACGTGGTTGTTCGAAGATTAGTCCCAATAAAAGATCTATAGGTGTTCTCGGTATCGTATTGGAAAACAAGATTGTGACCGTGTAGCGGGTGTGCTTAATGGCCTGGTCGGGACACGAATCTCGGGCTCTCGGGACCGAGGCGGGAACAAACAGCCTCCTGCGGGTCCGATCCCAATTTATTAGTCACGCCGAGCTTCGGAACGTTCGAGCCCATAAAAAATTTACAAGAACGCGTCCGTCGGTTACTCGATGCAATTTATTCGGATTTGTACCTGAACTAGTTCCGTGATATCTTCTCGGCTAATGTGTAATATCTCTTTTATGTTCCTACGTGATTTTCTTGGGTTGTTTTCTTTTGAGATGCGTGCGTCAGAAATGTGGAACAGAAATAAATACTTATTATCTTACGCTAATATTTTGGACTCGTGCGTCAAGATGTCACTCAGGATCGTAACTTTAATTTAATGTTAATTTACAATTTCCGTTCATTTGTATAATTTGTTAATCAGTGTTTGAGGTGTTTATGCCAAAATAAATAAAGAAACGCCTTATAAAGATGTACGTACGCTCATGTTTATAAATACATAATTTCTAACCCACTTGGGTTTGATAATATATTCAGTGCACGAGTGTCCAGAGTGTCCTGAACAGGAGATAGGCAGCACCTGTCACCTGTGACACAAACTATTAGACTGACGCAAAACCCTTTAAACGCGGCACGAGTTTCGTACCCAGACACATACGCCACAATGAGCTACGCCTTATAGAACAGAACGATATTCTTATTTTATTTATCATTTCTAGGATTCGGATTTTCGCTTTGAATTTACTTAACGACATTTATTTTCATACTCAACATTTTTCTAATCTTTTTCCACCGACAGTGGTTCTAAATTCTCAAATACTCTTTAGGAAATGCGTAATATAACGAGTTCCAGTTAAACTGAAACAGCAATATTTCATAATTACCAAAAACAATAGCAGCGGCTAATTTCCGGAATTTATGCATGCGTGCATAAATTGTGAACAGTATGCTGCACATAAACAAAGATTGGCCGAAACGTTATCAAGGCTGCAAAACCAGATACAGGTAGGTACTCTAACTCCACACTCCACTGTTCAGGTTACTTTTCATTCTGAATAAATAATTTATTATTCTATGTCCACAATGGTTGCAACTTTTGTCCGCATAACTTTGTGTTCAGTAAAATGTTATTTTACTGCGTTCACGACGGTTGAATGTTATTTAATGGCTCTTTATGCATATATTTCGTATCAAATTATTTTATTTTGTTGGTTTTGTACAAATATTTTTAGGCTGGTGTTGGCCATTTACCCGATAAAGATAAAGTAACGTTAAGTAAGTAATTTTGAAAATAATTGGTACGAAATGTAGATTGTGTTTTATTTTTTTGCCTTTTAAGTTCAAATCCAATTATATTAGAAGTAAAAAGACGTAGATAGGTTACCTACCTAACATTCTATCTTCAAAAACGGCACTATGTCACATTATTATTTATGACACGTGGAAGTAGGAGGGCACGTCGTAATTATCGGGAGCGAAAAAGAGACAAAACGAAGAAAATGTGGCTAGTTAGCCAACTTTTGACGTGCCACTTGCGGAACGTTTATAACCTATCTACCTCTTTTTACATATAATATCATTGTTCAAATCCTCCCGTATCCAACGTTTATGTAGCAAATCCGTAGCAGACACTACGTTGTAAGCCAAGTTAAAATAAACTTTACAATGTCAGACCACTGAAAACTCTTCAACGGTTAAAAGTTCCAAAACAGTAGCATCCACACAATTGAACAAATTGCCAGAATATAAAATAACTGCATTTCAATAACCCTTCAGTTCAGTATCCCGGGACCTAAAGTACATTTAAATATAGTTCGCAATAGAAATCGTGTCGTTTTCGAATTTCGACCATATCCACTAGTCCATGAAATAAAGCTTCTGTATTTAAATGAAACGAAACGGTCCAACAGTTTTTAGCTTTTTTATAGTCGGCCATTATTTATTGCGCCAGCGGGACGGCTTGAAATTAAAATGAGTTCTTTCGTAGGCACATTACTAGGTAGGCTGGTACTCAAGGTAACTGCAGCATCTAGGTACGGTAGGCAAAAGAGATAAGTGAGCAGGCAATTAACTGCCGTGCTAATGAAGTGTGCAGTATAATCGCTATTTTTGCCACAACTTGCATTTTTTGCCAGTAGTTTTTGTGGACTTTACAGTCTTCTGTATTTGGAAAGCTCTTCTGAGTACACCATGTCAATGACAGATCCTTGTATAATCCGTACCTAAGTATATCGCGTAAAATAATTATTAAATCAGTTTTTTTGTGTAAACATTGTTTTTTTTTATCTAAACACAGACAAAAAAAGGTTTGTTTTTTTTTGGTAGGTACTTTATGTGAGTTGTGAAAATATGTTTTATTTTGTTTTGTCGTGTTTAGTTATCGATATTTAAAGTTTACTCAAAAAAAAAACTGATTTTCCAAGTGTCTACTCTAACTGCGGTCGATGGCCTCACAAAAAAACCTCATTTTTTTGTTTTGTTTTGTCATATTTAGATATTAACACCCATCGCGTCCGCCGAGTTTTGCTAGTTGATTTAATTTGACCCTGTATAGATATACATATACTGTTATACACACTCTAACCCACTGTTTGCCTGCACACTTAAGGTACCATTCCGTAGCCGACCGCAGGCGGCAGCAGCAGGCGACGTGTCGCCGCGACACCACTGGTTTCTATGCAATTCCTACCGTAGCTAGCGACAAGTCGTGTCAGTTTCATAAAAATACATAGTCGCGGCGACAGGTCGCCTGCTGTTGCCGTCTTTTTTTTTTTTTTTTTTTTTGGTTGGGAAATCATCAAATGACTCCTCCCGCTCTGGGTGGAGAGGGAGGGCGTGTCAGACTCTTACTGACTAAAACCCACCCGTGTTCCTTCTCTTGCCATTGCAATGCCAGGGGGCCACGGTATCCCTTTCGGACTTTCCCGCAACCCCGGCAGGCAATGGTCTCATCGGACCCCTTCATTCGCTGACATCTCTTTGAGGCGCGCGTGGAACACAACGCGCCGTCGACCCGGGCTTGGTCCTTACCGGACGGCAAGCTACCCATTGCTCACCGTCCGCAAGCCCGCGCCTACGGTGGCCGGAAATCGGCAACCGATTCCCGACTGCTGTTGCCGCCTGGGGTCAGCTACGGAATTGTACCTTTTGGTATCTATTTCCCCATGTGTACACACGTTCATAAAAATATTATAAAAATCAAAGGAATTTGTTTGTATTGAAATTAAAAATAACTCACGTTCACCAGGCGCCTGTGATGTTTATGTCATGCTCTGTTTACATACGCTACGGTCCTCACACACCTGGAACAAAGCAATAATGTGTTATAAATACTGGCATATAACTATGTGCAAACATTAACTATCGACATTAAACGCTCAATGGCTTGGCGAAGCTATTTCAAAGTAAACACTAATTACAGGAACATACGGATCAATGTTGTGTATCAATAATGTTAATTATTGCTGTTATACGTGCCAAAAATTCGCGTAACTGCTTGACATTCATGTCATAATAATAACATTATTGATGTTAGCATTAAACGCGTGTACGCCAATTTTAATTAGTGTTACTTTTCAAGAATTTGATGAAACCACAGTGTTCAGTCACAGTCAACAGCGGTTTTCTCGTGGAATAATGATTGCAACTTTCAGAATGATTTGATTAGATTTAAAAGCGTGGAGTTTCTTGCCCGTTCTTCTCCATAAGAGCCTACTACGCTTTGGAATGGGCAACTAGCTTCATCTTTCTGACTGACCGAGCCCTTGACAGTTCAAAAGTGCTTGTAATTGGTTTATTTGAAATAAATGTTTTGAATTTGAGTATGAGACGAAGACCTATTTCATAATAGGTTCCTAAATATGTACTATATTCGTAACAACATCAAATTACAGTAACAAAAAATCACTTCTATGCATATTAGTGCTCGTGACTGTAAGAAGATTCAACTGAGCAACCCCAGTTTATATTATTGATCTATTTTGTTTTCTGGTTACCTACCCTTGTCTTTTTGTATGCACGTGTTTCTGTGACAAATAAACCTATTTTTCTTTCTTTCAGTGTACATAAATAATTTTCAGTCCACAAATAAGTTTTTATTGATGTGTAACATCTTTCCTCTCGGTTCCTTGCTTCCTCATTTCGTGAGAAGGGTGAGAAGGGATGGAAGTGTGCAACAGGAGCTGGGGAAGCGTGCGCTATTTGATTTGACCAATGAGCGCGCGCGTTGCTATAATTGGCCGTCAGAAACGACTTTGACGAGGCCCCGCTCCTTTCCTAGATGTTACACATCATATGGCGACTACTGTTTCGCTCGCTCGTTTTTTTGTCTCTACACTCAGCACAGTTTTCACGTACTGGTGTGCGGTCCCAGTTATCAAAACTTTTCTGTAAAAAAAATGAGTGGTGGTAGTGATTCGACAGTTTCGCTGAGCAGGGTGTAAACTTCGCGGTAGCATTATGTGCAGGGTGCGGTGTTGTGCGAGATCCCACTTAGCTAATGATGACTCACACTTTGTGGCTACTAAGTGTGCCACTGACCACAGACTGAGGAGAGAACTGCAGAAGTTGAACTGTGATTGCTCTTCTGTGGAAGTCGAAGTTCGAAGAACTCGACAGCTATGTTGTTAATCTACGAGAAGATTTTAATAAATTTCAATTTGGTGGAACAGCAATTTTTGTTATCCCCGATATTTCAGTAAACTGCGTTTGTACTACACTAGGCTACAATAAGGCGTAGTTCTTGTTTAAATAAAATATCTACAGATGTAACAACTTAATGTTTGGTTAAATATCCTACCTAAGTAGGTGCAAATGAGCATTTTCAATTGAAATTCAAGTTATTTATGGAGATTCCCTTCAAACACTGTTATAATACAAATAAATTAATCAGTAGTTTCTGTCTACCTCCAATAGAAGAAGGCGTGAGTTTATGTATGTAGATTAATCATAATCACGTCAAGCTAATGTATCTCGTAAAACTGTTAACTACTGTCAGTGTTGAAGCGGTTTTTAGGGCCCAACCCACACTGTAAATGTTGTACGAAAAATACCCATTAGCGAACTAAATGCCAGCCACTTTGTTTGAGCTATCATTAACTGTTAACAGCAGCTATTTATAAACCTGTCTGTTTAAATTATATTTAGTTTGTAGCTATAAATAGCTCGGTGTACCTACCGCTTCTAGACGGTTCCTTATTTCAGTGTTATGCTGTTATCATAGATTTATGACAAGCCAGGCATTAACACTAAGTGAACTATGTAATGAGGAAATGCTACGGACTGTTTTTAATAACAAGGCTTTTCTATGAAAGAAATAATAAATAATCGTAAAAGAGGAAGAGATACACTTAATCATCAAAAAAACCCCTTTGTCTCTTTCCGTATACATAATCAGAGTTGAGCTCCTTAAGTTCTGAGTTGAGCTCCACGATTACTGACAAATGCTTGCACTGACAGGATAGGTTCACTCAAATCTGTGTGGTTCTTTTCTCAAAAGACTATTTCAGACTAATCTACATGGTCCTCTTATGGCCTGACCAAGATTATGTCTGGACTGTAAAAGAGACTGTGACGTCTGAGTTTGTTTCGGCCTTTCTTCTCAGAGTAGTCAATAGGAAACGCCGAACTCATCTGACGTGTATAAGTGATTCCATTATCCTATTTGAGTGGAGTGGGACATAACCCACCACGCGGGCCCAGTGCGGGTTGGCGGATGTCATATTATTATGTGTTCGAATTTTTGATCCTAGGACATGCCAGTTTCCTAACGATATTTTTCTTCACCGTTTTGAGAGCACTGGTGATGAAATACACGAAGTAAAGTGCCTGATTTGGTTCGTACTATTCCGGTCGTGTAAGCATTCGAAAATCGAGGCCTCTTTCCGTATACGCAACTAAAAAAGATGAATCAATGCAATCGTGAATAATTGATTGCAATCACTACCAATCGTCGCGAATTTATTGCGATTCTGATACTTACTTACAAATGAAACTGTTAAATGTTCATTTTAGGTCTACAATCATTTTGAATGTGATTTATTGGAAGACTTAACGTAGAATTAATAAACACATTTAATAGATATGTATGGTTTTTCCTTTTAATTTTTTTTATTTATTTTTTTATTTCGAAATGTAGGTTTCCTTTAGGTACCTACACTTCTTCCCAACTCTTCGAGAAAACAAGGCGTGTTGATTTTTAATTTCAGTTGGTGAGAGATAAAAAATGTTATTCGACAGCTAAAAATGCGAATTGAATACTTCAGTAAAACGCTAAACTGTTAGTATGGCTGTAAGCATTGGTGAAATTATTTTATACAACTACGAAACTACCATTCACGCATTCTCAAAAGTGTTTTTAGCACTGTTTGAAATAAACTTCCTTTAAAAAATTATTTGTAATGTATTTCAATTAGCGTACGCGCTGCTCTTTAAAAATGTTTTCATGTTATGGCATCTTATAAATAAAATTAAATGTGAATCATTTTGTTAAAATGTTTGCGTCAAAATTGTTTGTTTTGGTTGTGTATCATGATGTTTTGCAAATCGGGAATACGGAATTGAAACGATAGATATTAAATAAGACACGCGTTTGGTGGTGAAAAAATCTACAATTTGTATTGTAAGCAAATGTAGTCATAATATAATGTTTTGCCTGTAACACGCTAATTAATAGTGCCGTGCTTTCTCTTAATTAAAGAGCGAAGATGCGAGATCTAGGAGAGATCGAGGAGCTCGTGGCTAAGTAATAATAGCCGCACGAATCGATCCATCAGGTTAAGCTGCGCTAGTCGGGGTTGGTCCGTTGATGGGTGACCATCTTTACATACCGAGACTCCTCCGTGCCTCGGAAAGCACGTTAAGCCGTTCGTCCCGGCTGTCATTCGAGGATCTTTGACAGTCGTTACGGGTCGTCAGAAGCCCGAAAGTATGACTAACAGTATTACCAAGGGGTATCGTATTACCCAGTTACTGGGTTGTGGAGGTCAGATAGGCAACGCTCCATATAAAATACTAGTATTCAGCTGCATCCGATTAGATTGGAAGCTGACCCTCACATAGTTGGGAAAGGCAGATTGACATGAGAGATTTATAATATGACAATGATTAATACTGTGAGTGTGGTAATTATTAGGCTTGTAAGCCTTTATATCAATAAATAAATACGCTGTAGGTACATGACTATACATACAGGTTTTCCTAAAGCTACTTCAGAATAAGGACATGAGCGGAAAAACAAGACAAGATTCCGTCAGCGTTTTACAGCTTAGATTTGTCTCTAGACTTAATAACTTGTGTTAAATAAATCAGAACTGTTTGTTTATGTAGGTATCTATGTGTGGGCGTCCAAGCAAAAAGGGTACAGTAGTGGGGTATTGAGTTAAGACTAGATAGTCAATTGATAGTAAGGATGGAAGAAATATTCAAAAACTGGCATAGATATATTTTTTTAATCAGACATTTAAAGTTGAAATTCTGAAAAATCGTATTCAGTCATTTACTATATGAAATTGTAGATAATTGAGCATTTATTAATAATCAATTAAAATCGCGAAATGCAATTTTTTCACCCAACTTTAGGTACAAAACTTCTTAAACCTATCTCGGAAACTAAATGCCGAGAACTGGACCCCTTTTCCTTGGACGCCCACATGTAATACATAAGGACATAGCAACGTTCTAGTTTTCAGCTTATATCTAATTAAATATGCAGATTGCATTGCTACTATTATATTGCCCGTTATAACATACTGTTGCAATTGATTTACTGATTAGTGCGAACAGAATTGGATATGTTAATTCGTAATTGTTGTTAATCTGATAATGTAATGGTACCCACTGTTTATTATGAGTAGAGATTGGTAAATTTTCGTGGAAATTAAATGTTTTCTTGAGTTATACTTACAAAGTCAGCCGTTAAAAATAAAACAGTCATAATTTATAGTCAGACCCATCTTACTTTCAGAAAAACATTCATTAATCAACGAAAGTTTCATCCAGAAAACAAGCTGTAACCTTGTAATTATTTATTCAATTAATCAATCCTCTGCAAGTACTATAAGGGGGGAGCGAAGGGCTGGCGAACGAAGTAGGCAATAAGTTTCCCGCTCGATGTTCCAATGAAGTGATTACTTAAAATCGGCGGCTATTAGCCTTCGCCCCACCGCACGCGACGCGGAGCTATCTAGCTTAGCGCTAATCGACTTGCCTCAGGTGCTATAAGAGCTTTTGTTGAGCTTTCGTTATTTTTGTTACAGATAGTGTCTAGGTAGTTCATTTGTTTTCAGGAAAGCTACTTCTAACGGTAGCCACAATAAATAATACTATTCAACCTAGACCTAGGTAATTAGTCAAATGCTATTTTGATGGATCATTTTTCCTGTGTGAATTGCGATAGAATGGAATTACTGTGAATGATTTTAGGATTCATTATACATTGTAACAGCGAATCAATTTTCACGCCTCTGCCTTAAGACCTAGGCCAAATATTTTTTGATAATCGGATAGTTCGTGACCTCAACAGGTGCCATCAAGAATATGTGTTAGAAAAAAAAAATATAAATCCGTGAAAGGACAATGACAAGAATCGGCTCGAATCATGTAGCGTCCGACAGACTTTTAATATTTATGATAATTTATAATATAAAACAGTAAGAATTATAGAGTATAAATAAAATCTGTAGAAGTACACCGTCTACAAGTCATTTTAAATAGTTATTCAATTTTTCAACACGTTTCCTATTTGCAATTCCAATTAGAAATGTTGCCAATACCAAAATAAAATAATATCGACACGAAATTGCACATGCAAATCGATTGCATTATAATATCATTATGAAACTACGTAAGTGAATTTATTACATATATAAGTCGTAACTCGTAATTCTTAATATAATAAATAGTAAGTATTTAGTTATATTTTTGAATATATTTTATAACAATTTAAAATAAGTTAATTCAATTTTCGATACAATTTAGAATATTAATTATTATAGGGCTGGCAACACTTGATCTTGTTTTTGTAGTTGTCATTGATGATTGTCAAAAAGTTTTACTACTGCGCGTTTTATCACGAGCGTCGAAGTGATTACGTGTTTTTGAGTTTTGTGTTGTATATTGCTGTGTTTCTGGACTCCGATTTTTCTACCACTTACGACTACCTTGGCTGTTGAAACTGAACCTGAATCTGTATTACTCGCTGACCCGGCTCGCCCGAACCGAACATCTGAACCTGCCTACTTGTTGACCTGGCTTTTCTCACACGGACGGACCTTTAGTCTACTAACCATGATTCGCTGCATTAATTGTGGAGTAAATGCCTTTCGAATGCGACGATACTCGTTAGAAACTGAGACTGAAGAGATTCTGATGAATAATAAATTGTTAAAAAGTATCCATGTGTTTTTTTTCCATACTTACATTCTAAAATAATGTAAGTATGTTATAATTATGTATATTTACCATGAAAAAATATATTATGCGAGGATAATATGTGGCAAAATCATTATTTAATTAATCATTTAATAGTTTATTTGTTGTTATCGTTAAAATTAGAAGTATTAAGTGGACAACTTTAAAGAACTATAACTTTTTTTGGTGTACTTCTTATAGAAAACTAAATATACTATATAGTTCTATAATTATTTTCCTTTTTAATGATATATAGTTCATCTTTGTCGGTTCTGGCCGAGTCTTGAAGGACAACTTGGCATTCTCCTTTCGCAGGTAACATATTTGTAGCGAACTAGCTCTTAGTTCGCTACAAATATGTTAGACTTATGCAAATATATGTTTTTACGTAAATAATGAAGTTCTAATTTCAAGACATCTATAGTTATGACTGCATATATATATATACAACCAGCAGTGCTATTCTGTAACCATCTCACCGTGAAAACTTAGGTGAAGTGAGCTCGGAGTGAACTGGCAGCAGCAGTGCTATTCTGTAACCATCTCACCGTGAAAACTTAGGTGAAGTGACTTGTCATTCCAACAGGGTGAGATGACACTGACAGCTCACTCCACGCTCACTTCACTTGTTTTCACGGTGAAGTGGTAACGGGAATCGACATGCAGGTGGAATGACAGCTCACTTCACGTTCGCTTTACCTAAGTTTTCTCGGTGAGATGATGGTTACAGAATAGATCGGCTGCTGTCAAAAACACCCCTCACCCGCACAATATGTGTACTAAACGAAGTGCATGAGAGAATTGACATATTCTCGTGCAATCTGAGTGAATTCGCAAGAGTTTTGTTGAGTTTTTTAAGTTATATTTAAATATTAATACCTATTTTGTCCGATTTTGTATTTAAGGTTAAGATTTTATAGCAATAATTAAATTATTCTGATGATTATTAGGTAGTCTGTAGTCTAACTTCAGATTGTGTTTTTAATAGAGCTTAGTGTTGTTTTTTTTTTGTTAAGTTTAGATTTTTAACTATTAGCCGTAAGTAGATTTATCAATTTATGTTGTGTGTTTGACCACCACCATTATACCACAAGCACTATTGTATTGGGGTCATCCTGTAAAGATAGTATGTGTAAGTTTAAATAAATAAATGACAAAGAATGTGGGTTCATGATGTGTATGTCGGAAATACCTACGTTACGAGTTGACTAATCAGGACGCCAACGCCGCCTAGCGGTGCTTGACGGAGTCTACAACATAACGCTCGGACTAGCAAAGCAGACTTCATGGGTGGCGGTCAAGCAGTGAACACGTTTCGAAACTGTCGCGCATTCCCAATAGTAGTGTCGTGTACCCTGCTAGTGTGATTAATGTGATCGTAAATTATAATTTGATTTGAACTGCAACCGGTTTTCTATTGCGCAATAACCAACACTACCCATAATATGCCCACAATTGTTAAAATATGCCTGATAATAACGAAGAGATACATACCCTCCTCCGTTTATTTATTCCGAATAATATAAGTATATTTCATTATTTACCTGAAACAAAATCTACTTTACAGTTGTACAATAACCCAAATACCTACATGTACTTATTAAAACAGAAAGCTGTACCTAATTTCTACACTTAATGCGTTTTTAATCTTCGTTCACAGTGTAGTCACAGCCTAAACGTCCCTTCCTTCCTATTGCCGTTGAATAAGGCATAATTTCTGCATTAATGTCTGAATCTGAAATTAATCGGTTTCCGTGAACATTAGAACATTCCATCCTTGTCTAAAGTTGGACGGATACTGAACGTGGTCAGATGTTAACATTATCATTATCTCAAGTTGACGGCTGTCCTAGTGTAGTAATTGTTATTAGGTAGATATCCAGCATTAAATAATTTATTTAAAAATCAGGATGATTTTCGCACAGAATATTGTAAAAGTAGGTAGATAAAAGTCAAGCACTGATTAAGGGTATCCTAGTCGATCATTCTTCCATACAATTCTTCTTCAGTGATTCTCGTTTGTTTGACGGTGTACGTTCAAAACTAAAAATTATATCAATTTGTCTTGTCATTACTAGCCCTGTATGGAAGCAGAATTAGAAAAAAAAATTGGTTTGGAAGTTATGAACGTTGAAACTTCCATAATCAACACTTATTTTAACTCGTTTTTGGGCGTAAATAAATACCTTATGTAGTAAGAAAATGGCAAAATAAAACCGTACAGGGATAGATCATTTATTACATAATTTTATTTTGAGTAAATAGTGTACTTTTTTCATATCTATACGCCCAAAGGTCTGTTCATGAAGTTTTACGCTAGTTTTTGCGCTCGTTTTCGTTAAAAGTCATCTTCTATTTCACTAAATAAATTAATAAATAAAAACCAGAAAAATAAAATTTAAATAAATATATAATTATACAAATTAGCATGTTAGTCACGCCCACCAACGAGTTCGAGCCGTCAACTAGTGTTAACTAGTGTACCCTTAACAGCGTTTATTCTGAAAGTTGGCAATTTCGCAAATAGATGTCAAATATTTCGCTGTTTTGATTATTTTGGCAAAATTACTGTATGAAAATAAGAAGAAAACTAGAATATTAATAATGAATTGCAATTATAACACTGGATTTGATGTTGTAACCGTTTCAGGTGTAAAAAAGGCATTTGGAAAGCTTCGAAATACTTTTTTACTTCTAAAACTAAATATTCGGTGTTACGTTATTCTAGCAATCTAAATAGACTCGGTCCGAAATTCGGCTATGTGTTTGGCGCCATCACTAGCGGCCATCATTTTCTGTAACGTGCAGCTGACGATATTAATTATTGCATATCATAATCAATATTTTAGTTCACTAGTTAGCCACATTTCAAACCATACAGTAATATTGCCAAATTAATCAAAACAGGTAAATACTTGACAGCTATATTTGCCAACTTTTAGGTTAAAAAAAATCACTTTTAAATAATAAAACTAAATTTAGAAATATGCATCGCTTTATAATCGAAATAATCCCTATTAGTCGTTCCAGTTTTAATGAGCTGATCTTAGAAATTGTAATTCAGTATGAATTCAGTAACAAAATTATAACTATTTACCTACCTTCGTAGCTGAAACCTTCCACATATTTCATGTCTAGGTAATATGCACTAAGATGATAGGTACTAAATCTTTCACAATATGAGCCTGCGTACCTAAGCATATTTATTTAGGTAAGTACATTATTATCACCTTATTAGAAAATATTCGGCTCACTAATTAATAACAAAACAAGCTTGTTATAGATATAGTAATTAATCAAAATAAGAACAAACGAATTAAAAAATATATATATTTCATCGCGTCAACGTATAATTGCTATTCAGCCTTGTTCAAGTTACGATAAAATTCTGTCCGCTAAATTAATTTATTCACTATCGTCAAGGTACTAAGTATATAAAAATGCGAAAACTTCACTCCTGCTTAAGTTATGCATGAAAAATTTTACACAATGCAAAAGATGAAAACCTTAGGAAGCTAAAAAGTTAAAATAACCAGTTGCTGAAGACAGGGTAAAAAAAGTTTCCATACATTTTTCAAGAAAAAGGTTTAGATAGAATATCGTTAAGATTATTGGCCGTTTTCTAAGAAAAAATAAATAGATGGCCATTTGTCAGAAAAAAAAAACGAATAAAAAAAGGGAAATGGCATCCGATTGTTTTTTAATCTCAAACGGCCAGTGTGTTTTTTTTTTTTAAATAGATTTGAATGAAAAAGGTTTTATTGTGAAATAATTTTATGGTCCATTCATTTAGGGTAATCTTAAGGTAATCTTGATTTGTGAATTAATATTGTAATAAATAATACTAATCAAATAATATAAAGCCCATTAATTATCGGTACTTTTCAAATTGTAGACATTCAAAAATATAACATTATCATGTTGAATGTAGATGTATATTTAGGTTTAAAAAATGTAATTCAGTTCGATATTGTAGCACGTATTGGCAATTTTGCATACATCTTGGGATCAGACGACAGGCGCGCTCCCCGGAGGCTGTGTTATCAGCGCCACTATGATTCAGAGGAGGCGACATTTACATAAAACTTTCTGTTTGTATTCCTTATGGCACTGTTCTATCTAGGTACTTATATCTTCTAGTTTGGGAGATATATGACTGATTATTAGGCTTTGATAATGGGATTAGTAAGCCATTCATTATAATTTATAAGGATATTTTGATTAGTAAAAAGTTAAGTAGGTATGTACTTAGTAGATCAAGATATTTTTTGGGTAACTTAAGTTAAAAAAACATTTTCAAATCATACTTTCCCAATAATTCAATGTAAGAGCACTAAAAATAGTTTTTGTATCGTTTGAAAATTGATGACGCAACACTCCAGTTCAATTTTACAAGCAATAACTTTCTCGTTCGAGGCGATCTCGAAGCCCGTATTTTCCTTTAAAAGACGTACCTACTTGTAATGAAAATGTATGTTGGTGGTGTAATAAACGATACTTCATTGTTACATAGTAGAAAGTCTGAGACAGTTCGCAATACATCGTTGAAATAATGCAGGCGCTACTGCCAGAGCGGGTGCCTTGTCTTCAAAACAATGGAAAGCGTCCCGCGACCGATTTTCTCGAGCTCACCGAGATTACGGAAAAGAGCTTTATCTGTGTTGTCATATGCACTCATATGCTGCGGAATGCGAATGGAAATGTGATAAAAGCTTACTGTCCATTGAGACTCCGTGCCGAGAGGGCGGACATTGCATCTGCATACAGTTAAAAGAGTTTGCAAGGGTCAAACAGTATCAAAAGATAAGCTCAAAGCAGACATTTTTCGCGGAAAACGGCTCCAAATATTGTGTTACTTGCCCACTCACTGTAAATTCATCTGTACAAACGTATTGATCGTCTTTTGAACTGTAAAAGAGGAGTTTAAGAGGTCGAAATGAATTCCGTGTCGGCGTGGCTGCAGCGGCTTGTAATTTAATTAGGCGTCAATGTGAACGGGCGCCGGGTGCGGGGACGTGCGCCGAATGCGGCGTTGTTCGACAAATTTCATTACACCCAATTGTTGTATGCAGTGTCAGAACCTCGGAGAAGACCGCTCAAGCGCTAATACTGCCACCAGTTACAGCGATCGTTGAATATTTTAAAAATCGTTCGAACATTCGTCGTAGATGAAAAACTACGGCTGTAGTTTTTTTTTAAACGATTCAAGGTTTAAGTTCTTACAGTTGGGAGAGTCAGGACTCGGAAACTATCGGTAACAATGGATAAGAATTCTCGAGTCACCTGTAAGTTTTTAACAAAGTTTGAAACAGGCTCGTGGACAACATAGATAAGGATAAGATATAGAGTTCATGATATCTAAGCAAATGCAACAGCCGTCACAAACTGGGTGGTCTAATTTTCCTCAGAAAGAAAAGCCAATTTATTTCTTACTCCCCTTCTAAAAATATCTAAGTAATTCATTCAAAAGCGTGCCACCAGAGGCAAAAAAGCGGGCCCTTAATCGAATTTGTATTCTTGAAAGTTGTAGCGGATAAGGGAATGCTTAAAAGGACAAATTGAAAACCCCAGCGACTAAGTGATTGATTAAAGCAATACTTTGTTTAGTTCACTATCAGTGAGCGAGGAGCGCGACTGATAAGCTTCATAAATCAGAGAGATAACACCGGTCGAGGCGAGTGCTGTCGATAAGTATGCGGTACTGGAAAAACTTATCTATTGTTAGTTTTGACTTTGAGCGAGTTTTCCAATGCAGCAAACTTTTGTTACGAAATTGTGTGTTGATAGTGGTACAGTATCAAAACTTATCCATCCAGCTGACTTTTTCCCGGTAGCACAGATAGACGCTACCTATATTATCTGTGCTCCCTTATAATATACGTTGGCTGGTTGTTCAATCTTCACCTTGTTGGTGACGGCGCGATAACGTGGCGTAAACGCTGCGCTAGCATCGCGATATAGTGGGATATTTTATTTCGATGGCCGTGCATTCTGAAGCAAGGTGTAATTTTATTTTAAAAAATCAGCATTGCTGGGCCGTCGTCACTGAGGCTGGCCTAAGAAAAGCGTGACGATTTTTTCCTGATCGATTAGCCCAAAAAGACAAAGCACATAGCCACAACATATTTCAAGTCTTATTCGAATTAATTTTCCAGCAGTACCTATGAATTTTAATAGTTAAATAGGTAATTAGTGACCACTTTAATTACAAAGGTATTTAACACCACATTCATTTTGGTGTATGAGGAACAGGGCTTAATGCTCACTCATCCTGTACAGAAAAGGGTGGATCCTCCGACCAGACGGGTGTCGTGTCTGGTGGGCAACTGCCCGACGATTGATGACGGGAAGTTATACATATACTGAAAACGCTACAACTGTAAACGCTGCTTGCGCGATGCAGGATTTCGCGTGACGTCAGTGTGATGCGTATTTTGCATGTGGCGATGTGTATGAGGTGTATCTTTTAAAACCGACATAACAGATTAAAAGATCGCGGATTCGCGATACTGTAGCTATAATTAGTGGTAGCTACTGTTATAAGAGCTAATGACGTTGAGGTTATAAATAAGAAAATTGTATATTACAGAGAACTATTTCTGTCTGCTAATTCATCATCTGCCTAGCCTTTTCCCAACTACGTTGGGGTCAGCTTCCAGTCTAACCGGATGCAGCTGAATACCAGTATTTTATATGGAGCGACTGCCTATCTGACCTCCACAACCCAGTAATTGGGTGATACGATACCCCTTGGTAATACTGGATGTCACACTTTCGGGCTTCTGACCACCCATAACGACTGTCAAAGATCCACGAATGACAGCCGGGACCAACGGCTTAATACAAGCTTTATTATACATCGTTTCCTGTCAAATGAACTCGAAAAGTTTCGGTGAATCATTACAATTTGATAATTAGCAGACAGAAGAAGGAGCTCGTGGCTAAGTAATAACTGCCGCACGGGTCGATCCGTCAGGTTAAGCTACGCATGCCGGGGTTGGTCTGTAGATGGGTGACCATCTTTACGTACCGAGACTCCTCCGTGCTTCGGAAAGCACGTATTTGAGTTTGAGTTTGAGATATTATTATAAAATAAAATCCCAAACGTTAGTCTCTAAACTGTGCTTAAACACAATCTGTGAAATGAAAGATCAAAGTGGAAAATGTCAATATCTGTACAGGCCTGTTAAATTTTAGATACCCAACTGAACTGAAAAGAATCATTATTATAATTAAACAGCCGGGCTACTAATAATACAAGCATGTTCTAATAGACATGCTTTTAGTTAATAATAAAAGGCTATTAATAATAAGTACTTTGATTTAACGAGATTAAAAATTGTTACTCAATACAAGCTTAAAAAATGCCCCCGACACAGACATTTCCTCATTTCTCTTTCCTACTCCATCACTAGACCCTATTCACCATCTATCTATAACCTATTCATTGACGCCATTCCAATGACCCCAAAAACTATACCTGTGCTGTAAGTTGGTAAGGAAGTTGGGTATCCTGCAAATTCCAGATGATGCTGCAGCATCAGTCAAGGTTACTATGTTCTTCTAATATCATTGAAGTAACAGAATACTAAATTTCAAATCGATCAGACCTGTGGAAGACGTTCACATCCATTCATCAACTAGAAAAGTTGTAGTATGTTCTAAGGCGCGACTATTGCCAAGAAAACTTGACTAAATTCATTGATTCTCTTCATAATCTTAGTTTTAGTGAAGTCTATCTACATGAGAATTCTGAGGAAGTATTTAACTGTTTCTATGACCTATTTATGCTTTTTTATGACCTGTTTCTCTTTAAGGAAAGTAAGAATCACACTGCGTAAAAATCAAACTGGATTTCCAATAGAATTAGGCTCAGTACAAAGCGTAAAAGTGAAATTTTATGGCAATACAGGCAAGCCCCTACTTCTAAAAATAAACTTTTATTAAAGCAATATACTGCTCGTTTTAAGAAAATAATAATATTGACACAACAATCTCAGATTGACTTTCATATAAATTCGGCCAGGAATAAATCTAAAGCGACCTGGAGCAATAAAAATAAGATTAACTGTCCGGGAGAAAAAATAGCTGAATATTTAACATTAAATGACAATAAAATACATAAACCTCGACTAATATTGTACAAGCTTTTAATGACTATTTTATAGACGAAATTCAACCGAATAATTCTACTGTCACTCCATATTCCTCCTACAGTACCAGCAGACATAGAGGCTATATAATTCGCTCTTCCAATAATACCAATAGCCATGGATATGATGACATCATTGCAAAAATGGTCAAACGTGTTGCGCCATTCATAGGATCTGCTATGAGTCATCAATTCATCATCAATCTTTGCATTGAATATGGCCATTTCCGGGACAAATTAAAAATTACTGTTATGAAACCTATTCATAAAAAATATGATAAAAGTATCATGGGTAATTAGACCGATAGCACTTAGTCCTTTTTTTTTTTCAAAATTTAAAAAAAGTTGATATACGAGTATAATAATAGCCTTTCGTCATTTTTTGAAACGCTAGATCTCATACTCAGAGAACAATAATTTGTATTCAGGAAAGGTAAATCCTTTAATATGGCGATGTACTCGTATGACGTGATCAAGAAAATTGTTTCTAGTGTTGATACTAGAATTCCAGTGGCGGCCTTGTTTATGGATATGTCTAAAGCAATCGACCATGTATATCATTGGTATACTGCTAAACAAATTAGAGCGTTATGGGATTAGAGGAACTACATTAAACCTAAACCGCAGACAGACACACAGATACTATACACACGTTAAACGTATAAAACCCTTCTTTTTCCGTCGGGGATTAAAAATGGGAAAATGTCAAAGAAATATGGTCCTAATCATCCTTATTGCTGGTCGGATTGTACTCATTGGCAGTGAACTTAATCCTTATTTTATAAAGAAATATAGATCTATAATAACACAACAGGAAGAATTCTGCTTTGAAAAATAGATATCTCGTTAGTGCGCACTTTGTCTTCTGCAAGCCGTCATTAGCAAGCGCTTTATTTAGCGATCAAACAGCAGGTAATTGCGAACGATAGACTCATTAGGAACCTAATAAACACCGGCTTATCTACTAACGAACATAGCTAGGTATAGATTTTGTCATATAGGTAGTTTGTAGAGGATCACATGAAGATGGCACCCAATAGACTGTTACAACGTCAGGCATAACCCCCATAGCACAGAGACGCCTCGTCGCTACTAGAGGAGGCATTGTCAATACTTTCCTTACAAACCAAGCGCAAGCGAGTCACCGTTCACTCACACTACGACACAAAAAGCATAAAAAAATTTACAGCTTCCCTGTCCTACCGCCGCCGACGAGGAAGCACCGAAACGTACAAAATATTGTAGGTTCTGAATAAACATATTATATTCATAGTTGATCCCTCACTGTTCGCACCGCCGCCGCCGGCGAGTACTCATCTGTTACAGCAACAAGAGAGAGCTAAGAGAGTACTCGCTAAGCGACGCTCGCTTGGCGGCCAGAACACTCGCTGAGAGACTCACGCTTGTTACACATACCAGCGTAGATATTGCTCTTAACGCGCTTTCAGCGCCACGAATTATTAGAACTGCCGTGTCCATACGCTGCCGGTGCGGCGAATCCGTGCTCTGTGGGTATAAACGCTATACAAATAGCAGACGAAACTATGTCGTCTGACGACTTACCAGTGACATTGACTTAGGGATTGTCAATGTCACTTACATGAAGGGAGGTAGAATCATGTGAATCAGCACGTCCATAAAACGCTATGAAACAAAATAAGAACATTTGGAAACCTTACGGCCATGCATACAAGTCTTCGTAATATATTAGTGGTTTTTCGATAAGTATTCGATATAAGTCTGGCCAAGTTTTTCGACCAAAACCGCAAACATTTCATGAGTTCATGCTATTAAGATAAGAGCAATTCCGTAAAGCCTTCAGTTTATTCGAAACATACCTGATTCCAAGACCTTACTTACGTCATGATTACAGACAAAGTTAGGCCAAATTCTAGACGAAAATTGCATACTCCCCGAGTGCAATTTTCGTCAAAAGTTCGACTAAGCATATGGCTTCCGTACACAAAAGCCCCGACGGACTCACTTCGACGTCCATTGCTGAATACTAACAACTTCAATAGACCTCTTGCGTAAGAGAGGAGCGATGTAGGTTGTATAGTAACTCCGTAAATGGGATTAATATAAACTTTATAGAAATTTTAGCCGGGTAGCAATAGGCTACGCGATTGCTACGAAAAAGTAATTAATTAAAACTGAGGAATTACATTATTATTTTCCAGTTTGATGATGGATTTGAATGATATGCTACTTTAGAATAGTCAGTCACCGAAAGGTGTAAGCGAACTAAAGTTGTATACAATGAAAATATAACCGTTGAAGATGCATTCTAATGAACGAGGCCCAACTCAAACGGTAAGAAATTGTCATCCCTCCTAAAAGTTTCTTCGGCAAGATTAAACGGCCATTTAGCCAAAAGCCTTTATAATAGTCCTCGTCCATTTTAATCCTTCTTACCTCTCTGTTATTCCTTCAGCGAATTAGTCATTTACAATTCACAAATTTAATTCGGAATGCAATAATTTTAACCACATCCGCGCCATTTACATAATCTGTTGAATTTAATTTCACGGATAATATTATTTCAATTAATATTTCACGTTAAACTGACTTGTGGTTATTGGCTATCGTTAAACATGATAAATGGAGATTCATATCAATTTACCTTTAGCGTATCGATTGAGGAAAAACTGGTAATGGAATAAGACAGATTGAATGATTCTGTTGATAGCTGGAGAGCTTTAGGTATGTAGTTCGCTGATTTGATTTAATTTGATTGAGTTCTCGTTGAAGAGAATGATAAACAATATGAATCATTCTCTTCATCGAGAACTCAAAGCCTTCATCGTAAAGACAATGACGTAATTTTAAAGTAAACATATTTACCGCACGATAGCGCGAAACATATCAGTGTTGTGTGTACATTTCAAAAACCATTTAGTATCAAATTTCTCGAGATGTCAACTTAACAAAATGCGGATAACGTTTCCTCGGTTACGTAATGCGGAGAAAAGAGAGGAAGGGAAATATTGCATCAAAGAGAATTTGAAATATTGCCAACTACATGCGTCGCCGGTCGAATTGATTTTGCAGCCTTTTGTGAAAGATGTTCCACTGTTATACAATATATTTCTAGTGCTGCTGCCGAACGATCAATCTATCTTGTAGGTATGTACTTCGGTGTCATGCCAAATCCGTGGGACCGTTTCTGTGCGCGAATGTGAGCCTGAAGCATAATTCACGGGACACTTGGCTGTTTCTCGTGCACATATAGCCTCATGCCTGCACAAAGCAGCGCCCGTTTAGAGCGCTTTAGAGTTTCCCCAAAGCGTTTTATACAAAAGCTTACAGCCTCTGAAACACGGAAGAGTTAGCATGAATGATTCTATCCGGACACGAGAAGCGGCCTGCAGTAAATCATTTTTATTATTGTTACAACAGAATGATAATATCATAAATGGAATATGCTTTGACGTTGACGTACAATCTGATATGATATGAAGATCAGAATCGCATAAAGAGTGGTATAATGTTGATAATGTGAATATGAAATAAGACGTTGTAAGCGCAAAGACGCGTAAAGACATGACGCCTGAAGCGTTACCGCGGAGACGGCGCGGCGCGTGGGTGCTGTGCCAATGTGATTTAGAATAAAAAAACTTAAGCTCTTTAGGCGTGTTTGAAAGCAGTGATATTAGCTATGATACCTGTTGATGTACACAAATGCATGCGCCGCGGGCGTGGGAACGCTTTTATTCAGATAGATTTTCTTAAGTATCTCGTTTTTGTCCTCGGAGCGCAGTTAAGTACGAACTTGAAGTGAATTTTAGTTTAAAAACATTCAGCTTCGTGTTATCTCGTTGACTTTACTTTGTTGGTGTAGTTTTTCATTACACGCTTTGTCTACTGTTTTAGTTATGTAAAGTGTAGTACAAGCTACAAGGATAGATGGCCGTGCCGCCCTTTGGGAGTTTGTTGAGTTTCAAATAGTTGCAGAAGGGAATAGGTATATATGTATAATAGATACCTAGGTAAGTAAAATTTTTATTTTTTATTTTTTTTGACTAGGGCATCTCGTAGCTCACCTCTGAAGTGATGACTACTTAACCGGACAATCCTGCGGCTCCCTTAAGCTACTAAACTCAAAGCCTCCAGCCAGGGGCAAAACTATTCTAATTAAAACTAGGCGAGCGCTCGCTAAGGGCACCCCCTGTGGGGTACGGACCTCGGCTTAGGGCGTCGCTGGGGGGAGGACAGCAAGTTGGGACAGGCTGGATCAAAGATAATTCATTATTATAAATCGGGGAATTTAAAGCTACTGGCTCAGCATCGATGCTGGCTGGCGCATCAACGGGCAAGGGTCGGGGGGGAGTATTATTTACTCGGGCGGGTCGCGATCGCGGAGGACCTCGGCGGCGAGGTCGAAATGCGGGTCGGTGTCTGTGTTTGTGCACTGTACTTGTGGCCCTATTGCTCTCCTGGAGGAGGGTTATGGGGTCGTCTGGGTCGGTAAGGACTTGCCTCGGGAGGCGGATCTTACTAATTCTACTAGCGACATCGTTGGCGGCCTCGACAACCAGAGGGTTGCAGTGTTTGGCGGCGGACTCAAAGAAACGCTTGGAATTGCGTTTGAGAAATTGGTGGATTGTGGGGATCTTTAGGTCGATAGAATACCTTTACTAACGAAAGTAAAAATAATTATCTATGTTGTTACATCCTTTTTGCTATTATTTGATTTGTAACCTGGCTAATACTAAGACTTCTCTAATATCAGTAAATATGATCACCACCATGTTAAAAAGTGGAAGAAAAGACGCTTCTTCATTAAATCTAACTAAGATGGAGAGTTTATCCAACATTATGTATTTTTAATGCGAAAACTTTATTCATGAGAGTGAAAGAAAGTTTATGGATTCATTTGCATTCATTGTTTGAATTATATTTTCATGGAAAAAATTTGAATGCTTTTTTTTTTCATCGCATCATGAATGTGTTATTTGTTTTTATGCTGAAAATTATTACAAAATTAACACTTTACTTACAGTGAATCTATGTCTAGGTATAAATATAACATAATATAATAACATATATACTTATAACAAAGTCGATTTTCGTGTCTGTCTGTATGATCGCTAAGATCTTCTAAACTACACAACGGATTTTAATGCGGTTTTTACCATCATTTAAAGAATTTATTCCGAAAGGTGTATGTCGTCACTTGCACCCGAGCGAAATAGGGGCGGGTCACTAGTTAATTACAAAAGCACTAAATACAGTGTTGTTTAAAAAATACAATGAGCTATTAGTAAGCTCCATACATTAAAGTTTCTTTATTACAATCTGGCAGGCAGTTAATGGATCGTTTAAATAAAACAATAGCGCATATGCATGTTAATTGGCGTGTATTATTGAATTAAATCCGCCATTTGGCTATAGAAAACAATAAGCGCTATGGGCCGTGGTTAAGGTTGTCACCCGTTTAGAATAAGTCTTGAAAATAATTGACTTTATACTTAAATGCTTTTATTTACTTCATTTGTAACTTACCTACCTACTAGGAATTAACAGTTTAAAAGCACTTGTCAATGGTTTGTAGCGTTGTTCAGATGAACTGGTCAAGCAAAGGCTTTTTTTATCAGATGGAGCAAAATCGGTACATTTTCGATTTCTGAAAATCCAAAAAATAAACACGTTAGCTGCTAACGGTGTTTTATCATACCTTTTCACGTTCAAAAACTGTCGAAATGGGGTCCGGCAACAAAGAAAAACGTCCGGCAAAATTCATAGCTACATATGTACGTCCGTTCAGTTTTTTAGATTTTCGCAGTGGCAACCCCGTTGCAGTACCTACCTACAGAGCGCATTCGGCAGGGCGGTGGCCAGCTCGGGACTTATGCTAATGACGGATTTATATGTTAAGGCTTGAATTCCGTATGAGGTAAATATTATGACGCGAATATTTTACCTTTTGTGGAATTACCTGAATGCTAAAAATGTATTGTGGTATGTTTTTGTTTGATGCATATTTAAAAACCGAAACAAGCGCAGAATTTCCCCTCGTTCTAGTTAGTATATATTTACAAGTATTATAAAGCATTCTACGTTATTTTTACTTTCATATTGGATCCTTTGTTTTCAGGATTAACAGTAGATTGACTGTTAAGAGCAGAGGAAAAAATCTCTATAAGTAGGCTACGCTATTCAGTCACTTATAGTCAAAAGCAAATCCAAATATAAATTAACTAGCACTTTGCCCACGGCTTCGCTCTCGTCTTTCCCGCGGGACCCGTTATTTTTCCCGGAATAAAAAGTAGCCTATGTCACTCCCTGAAAACTAGGCTTTCTAATGGTAAAAGAATTTTTCAAATCGGTCCAGTAGTTTCGGAGCCTATTCAATAAAAACAAACAATCAAATCTTTCCTCTTTACTTAGTCTGGCCTATACTGTTACAATTAAAAATAAGAAAGATATTACATTTGAATTTGGAATCTGTTATTTTTATAGGATTGTTCATTGAATTTTCTAATTTTGGCGCTAATACATTGTACAATATTTTGCGATATTAAAATGGAGTGGGGTGATAAAGAGAAACGAATCGCTGTGATTGCATTACACAAAGTTGGTATGGAGACTAGGTATAATATTAGTATAGATAACGAAAAGACGGAGTACAAGCAAGTAAGTACAATATATTGGGATATTTTTTGTTTTTGTTAGTGATAATGCAATGGTAATGAAGTTTAATTTTAATGACTACTCAGTTTTAATGTTATTTATTTTGTGATTGTATGGAATTTTGAATTTGAATATGAATGTACATATTTTATTTTAATGATGTAATGAATTGTATAAAATTAATAATATGTATATACGTTTATATTATGTTCTTACACATATTATATGAGTAAATACATACACAATTTTATTCAGATTTATAAATGTATTTAAATACTATATACAATCTAACACTAAAATATTTATATTATGTACAAGTACCTATACGAAGGAAGAGCTCATTGGGCATCAAAAAATTCATCCGCAAAGCTGTCAGTGCAAAAAGTGCCCAAAAGGCTGGCAGCATTGCTACATAGGATGGCAATACTGATTCTTTGGCCTAAAAATAGACCAGCTCTCTGACGTGACGTCACGTGAAGTGTCGACCAACCGCTTGGCGATTTCCCGAAATATTCGATGAACACTCGGACCCAATGGTCCTAGTGTTTCAACACACAATTACGCTCTCTCCCACCCACTCTCATCCATTAACTATCAGCCAACGCTTCATTTATCCTTAGTTTGTATGCATTCACAGCTATAATAAATCCATAATTAGTAGATACCTTGAGAGGATGTTGAAAATGTTCGAGCCGACTTATCTGCCATTTAAAAAATGTGTTATATATTTTTTTTTTTATCATTTTTATAATACTTATCAATTTTATCAATTTTACCTACATTTATTTAATTATTATTTAAAAAAAAAAACAATTTTATCGATTTTAATTTTTATTTGTCAATTATTCTTATCTTATAATGCTCTGAATGAAAATAAAAATCGCATCAATCTCCGTTTCGTAGTTTAGAAGAACAACGCAGTCGCTCGATTTTGCCTAAGGTACTTTCTATTTATAGATGATAGATTTATTATTTTTAAATGTAGAAAATACACAGATGTTGAGTATTTAGTTTAGCTGCACATTAATCGCAACACAACGCACACACACATGTATGTCACAACATTTTATTTGATTTTGTATGGGTTTATTTTATTTTATATTACCTTTAAATTTTATTTATTTTAACGGACAGACACTTTCCTATATTTATAATTCTAGCGTATGGCACTCGTGGGTTGCAGCTGAAAATCAGCGTCAGGTGATACACTTTGTGTTGTCATCTGACATTATGCTGAGCTGAGGCCCTTTTGGCATTATAATAATTTGTTTTCTGTTTTTATAGTTTTAAGGTGCATTTTTTTTTTTTTTTTTTGTAATGCCAATAAACGCATTTTTCTTTCTTTCTTACCTACACAAAAATTTATAACTCAATCAATAACTTGAAAATATAATTCCCAACATTACATAGTATCAGACATTAGCAGATAGTTTTATCGACGTAGTAATGTCGGTGGTGGTTAGTTTAGGGGAGTTTCATTACGTTATTTAGCACGGCCTCGTAAACTTTATCTGTTGGTCGAAGCGTCGAAGCAAAGGCTCGTAAAACAGACTAACTGCTCGGAAGCATACAATGGTGGCGATCAGTCGGGTGTGTTGTGTTTTTGCATTTAAGGTGTGTGCATATTGTGATACACAGGAAAATTGTTTCACCAACCCCGGTTAATTTATTTGTCAGAAAGTTTCATACAAATTCTGTTCCACTTTTTTAACCAATTTCCAAAAAAAAAGGTTCTATGTTCGTAGCGTATGCATGTTTTTTAATTTTTTAATTTATGTCCATCGATTTCTCCGTCAATTGTGGACCGATTTTGAAAATTCTTTTTTGATTGAAAGGGTATTATGCTCTTGAAGTGGTCCCACTTAATCTATATGGATGATATGTTAAGTTCCTGTCACTGTTATTTACATAGCATGTAGTGGTATTCGAACTTGTGTGGGTTTTGTTTTTTTGTTTTTTGTATTTTTTTATTTTTTTTTGTTTTTTAAAAGTTTTGATTTTTACTTTTTAGTTGTGGTACGTAGGTACCACAACTAAAAAGTAAAAATCAAAACTTTTAACATAACAAAAAACAATAGACTTAAAAAAAAAACACTTCAAAATCTAATTTCGGAAGTCGACGTCTTTGGTTTTGAATTTTCGTTTTTTGTTTTTGGTTTTGAATTTTCCGAAACCAATGTTATTTTTCACTTTTTAGTGTTTTTTTTTTTAAGTCGGTGGTTTTTTTTATTCATCTGGTCGATAGTGATCATCCGGACACTAGAAAACAGACCTTTCGTTAAAATCAGCAGCAATAGCTCAACAAGTAAGTTGACAATTGTCGAACAAGAGGTCGCGAGTTCGATCTCGAACTTTCACTATTGACGTGAAACAATTTCTAGCACAAAATACATTTTTATTTCTCAGCTTGGGTGGGCTAATAGGAATAACGTGATACAAATGCAGTGTGAGACCCACACAGTTTAGACTTTGAGGATAATGTGAATAAACTTGACTGAATGTATATACCCTGTACCATAATTACGTAATACACGATCAATCGGAATTTCAGTCGTTTTGAAACAAATTGCAAATCCATTACTTCATAAGTTCAAAAAAAGAATCTGCTCAACAACGTAAATAACGCAATGAATGTTGTTGAACTGTCAAAATGAAACAAATTTGTCGTACCTAATCAATTACGAAAATGTGTTGCGTAATTAGATAGCTGCTTGCTCGAACTGTTACTGTTACTGGGTATGACGTACAACATCGAGATTAACGAAGCCTATTAAATACCTAGATCCATTTATTTGCGCATTCGAGTGAGCGAGTTGCCCGTGCTAAAATTCAAGTTGCACGCTTCGCACGTAACGGGAATAGAATTTCTAATTTGTACGCGGCGGGATGCTAATAGTATTATTTACCTATTAAATAATTTTATGGTTGCACTCTTAACTACAACATAATTGCATGTATTAAAATTAAACTAATAGCGGTTTGCACTAATGAGAGTGTGCTACAAAACAGCTTAGCTGCAGTTGGTCGCAGTGTGAAATTAAATCATATGTAATTACATATGTACGTTTCATACTACCTCATTGGTCTAGTGGTCGCAAGTATTACTGATGAGCATGACGTCCCATTCCACTATCTATCTGGAACTTCTCAGTAGTAGCCTGGAGTCTGGATTTGTTCCCAATTGATGGCAAAAGGCTCGCCCCCTATTACATGAGACTTAAACATAACTGGCGAAATGTGGGTGTACTATAGATACACCTCTGCCTAACTATTCGAGGAAATACAGGCGTGATGTTATGTATGTACATTAAATATGTAAATACTTACAAGCGAGGGTACTGATTTTGTCACATTCATTAAGGCTCCCGCAGACAGACGCGACGCGACGACGGTTCGACGCGATTCAGGTAGAACAATTCCATGAAGTTTTCATTTACATTGTTCTACGAGAGATGCGTCGCGCCCGTCTGCAAAATATTGCGCAGTTATCAAGGAAAAACATATTTTGCGTGTTTCACTTCACCTGTTGTTTACTTCACTTGCAAGGCCTGCTTGGACTGCATCGATCTTAAAATGCGTTACGTACAGACGCCAGCACGTCAACCTACCCGAAACTGTCAAATTTTCCCAATCAACTTTGAACCTTGCGGTCGAGCGGTGCTCGTTTCTACCGCAAACTGCTCCTACCGCGCGGTCGAGCGGTGCCGTGTGTTAATCGCCTTAGCCTCCGCTTGTCCGTCTGTCTGTCAGCGGGCTGTATCTCATGAACCGTAATAGGTAGACAGTTGTTTTATGGATTGTGTATTTCTATTGCCACTGTAACAACAAATAATTAAAATTAAATAATGTTAAATATTAAAGGGACACGCCGTTTTATAATATAATAATACTAGCTCTTGCCCGCGGCTTGGCCCGCGTGGATGTCGGAAAATGTCCCACGGCAACGTACTACTGTGATCAAAAGTTCCCGTTAAGTGAATCCAGGTTGTAAACTATAGGTATGTGTGCCAAAGGACCACGGGCAACTTTTTATGGAGTCTGGTCCCAACTCGCAACAGTGATGAAACTTATGCCATGGGAAAGCTTTTGGGGTATTATTTATACATCATCTAAGTCGAAATCGAGCGCGAGCATGGTGTTTTTGAACATTCAAAAAAGGTTAGGTCAGGATAAGTTAGGTGAGATGAGAGGGCAGAGCACATCCATGAGAGGGCGGAGCACATCTATAAGATGGCAGAGGATATTTAAGAGGACTTTCAAAACAGGAAAAAAAAATGGTCGGTTTAAGGTCAGTAGGTAGGTAGGTATGTAAGTAGGGTAGGTAGGTAGGTAGATTGCCTCATGGAAGTCCTCCGCCTTCTCATGGATGTACTCCTCCCTCTCATCCCACCTAACCTAACCTTTTTTGATGCTCTAAAATACCATGTTCGCGCTCAATTTCGACTTAGCTGCCGTAGTATAAATTAAATAATACCCCAAAAGCTTTCACATAGCATAAGCTTCATCACTGTTGAGAGTTGGGTCCAAAATGACGCATGGTCGGTCCTTTCATCCAAATCCGTTCAGTCGTGTTTGCGCCAATCCGGAAAATACATCCAGACAAATAGACAAAAATTATTAAAACTATATTTGCGGCAACAGACTCATACCTACACCTCGTAGCAATTAACCTAACCTACGAGTAGCTTAACGTATTATAGAGTAGGGAACGTCGCGGCGGCGTCGAAATGTTCGCGTATTGCATTTTTATACTCGTGATAACTTCGAAAGTTAATGTCCGATTCGAATGAATTAAAAAGTATTTTACTGCTAGATAAATACTCTTGTAGATAAAACTATTTATTTGAATAAGAATTAATACTACGATACGAATGTAAACAACTTTTTTTTCTACCGGCGATCTAATTAAATTTTAGAACACAAAAGCTGCTATTGTTAGATATATTTCCTCGCGCACTTTATTGTAGGTAATAATGAGTGCTTTAATCATGTAGTACGTAATTTTATTTTTTATGTATCATTAATAGTTTTCTCAGCGCACGCCAAATAATGAATTTTATAGTCAACATTTTGCTACTTTAGGTTACATTACTGAAATTTCTTAGGGAACTCTAATTTTTTTGAAAATAAATTATAGCCTATGTTACATCCTGATAATTAAACTTTCAATTGGTGAAAAAATGGTTAAAATCGGTGCCACACTTAACGATTTACTTGCGCAAGCCTACATTTTTGCAAGTAAATCGTTACGTGTGTAGCTAGCAATAAGGAAATATGAGAGAAAAACAAAAGAACAAAGAGAAAGAGGGATACCACAAATAGGTTGAAATATGCTAATTCTTATTTTCCCAAGTCATTTCCCGGGCTTATAGAGATACGAACTCACGGCAAGAACCGGGATAATGGGACGTTAAAGCACAATATCTCTACGTCAATTAGTACTCTCATTCTCCGTGAAGCGAACATAATTAAATGCTCCTCTGGATCATGCCCTTTCTGTAATTTTTCTGTCTCATTATAATTAACGTTTTTCACTTGAGGCGGCTACATACCGCACTCACCCGAGCGCTGTTATGGAAACGTCCACGCTTCCCCGATAATCTCCCCTTTTACCCCCACAAACATTGAATTAAACCTGGAACACACCAAAAGCTAAACCGAAAAGTTCTAGTCACAAGAACATAAGGTACAAAATGGAATAGCACAGGTGCTTATTAAGTAGCAAATGTATTTGTGTAGGTTGCGCATTTCAGCCGGCTGAATGCTTTGAAGGCAGGTTCATTAGTGCTCAGAGGACCATGCATTCGTTTTGTTAGTAGGAAGCAAATGAAATAAAAAATCGTACCACACGTAGATACGCGGGCCGGAAAAATTCCAAGGGATATGAATCGGAAAATCCAACCCGGGCCACAGATGTACACAGATGGTTCACACCGCATTTTTTATATGAAGCTACAAGTACGCGGCGGGCTGGTCTTGTCGGGCCGATTCAGTGAGTGTGACGTAGTCAGAAGATATAAGAGTTACGCGATAGAAAGAGAGGCAACTTCTAGGTGAATAGTATTATTCTCCTCCAATTTATTTGGAGTCAGCGCAACATGTCCCTTTCTTCCATACTTCCCTATTAGTCTTTCATGTCATTAGTATCTCGGTAGTCACCCCATTCTAGCCATATCATCTTTCACACAGTCCACCCATCGTTTCTTTGGTCTTCCTCTACTCTCATATTCATACTCAAAACATCTAGGTGAATATAACTGTAGGTAATCAGCGCTGTGCGACCTAAATTGCACTTTATTGAGTCGTACGAAGAGTCGCTTTTTATATAAATGATTTTGCGGAGTGAACAATCTGGTGCCCGGGCTCCTGTTTTAGCTCGTTTCGAATGAAGACGGCAGATACGGCTAAATGACATACCTCGGCACTTTTATTGTGTATTATCCGAATACGTTCTCCTTTGATTTGATGTTAATCAATTCGAAATTTTCCTATTATGCCCGGGATTCTTTGAAATATAAAATATTAATTTGTGTTTAGGGTTGAAGTTGGAACAGAAGAGGTTTTTGTACGTAATTATGATGTTTTTCTCACCAGGCTTCCAACTCTTGCCATATATAAATAATCATGCTTATCACACTAATATTATAAAGGCGAAAGTTTATGAGTGTGTACGTTTGTCTCTTCTTCACGCTAAAACTACTGAACGGTTTTGGATAACATTTGGCACACAAATAGTTTATAACTTGGATTAACACATAGGGTACTTTTTATCCCGATATTCCCACGGAATCGAAACTTATGCGGGTGAAACCGCGCGCCGCAGCTAGTATCATATAAAATGTAGAGACACCATATGGTGTATTTTACGTAGATTACTGATCAAAAAGAAAATAAGATACATACTTTTCCTTATAATATGACTCACTTTTTCCCGCGGCTACGCCCACCCCATTAAGATAATTTCCCACAACCACGGTTGGTGGGAAGTTATCTTAATTGGTTATCTTATGAGAGAATATGTTATAATAAGAATTAAGGAACTTTCTACCAGGAAATATTTATGTGCCAAGTTTCATCCAAATACGTTTAGCCGTTTTAACGATATGAACAGTTAAACGCACGACTACTTCATGATGTGGCCAAATATTAGTGATAATATCGTAAAATAGTTAGATTATCCACCGGTAGAGGCGTTGATGACGCTGTGTTTTTGTTGTGCATCATGGCGGCGGCATACAACAAATCAAACAAAGTAGGGTGACCACGCAAAAAAAGTCAATGGACTTTTATTTGGTTTCCAAATATGATATTATGGAAAGCGATCAACTTGGAAGTAGCGCTCGCCGGCCGCTGCCGCGGCGTGAAATGCAACATAGCACTTATATTTGTTTTTAAAAATAAAAAAATTACCCCGATTAAGTGGCACCCCGACCAAATGTTAGGTTAAGTTAGAACTGTGACTTCTAAGATCTGGCCGCGACATAGATCTTAGAATTGACCATTTCATGAAATGGCCAGCTAACATTGGCCATATCGTTAAAACGTCAACGTTTAATGATAATGTCAGTCGACGTTTGGCCATATCATTAATGTAGGGTATCCATGGTGTAAGGTGTAGTCAAAATAGCCAAGTAACTGCAACCAACTTGGAAGTAGCGTTCGCCGGCCGCTACCGCAGCACCGCTCGCTGCGCTCGGTCGGCTCGCGCGCGTTTGGTCACAGTTCTAAACTAACCTAACCCATTTGGTCGGGGCATACCTGTAGTAGGTAGCCAGTAATATTTAAGTCCCATGTAATAGAGGGCGAACCTATTGCCATCAACCGGGCACAAATCCAGACTACGGGCTACTACTGAGAAATTCCTGATGGAAAAACCCAATAACACTTTGCATAACCCGGGAATTGAACCCAGGACCTCATGCTCAGCAGTAGCGCTTCCGACCACTAGACCAACGAGGCAGAGAGAGGGGTATATACTTATTATTATTTTTACGTCTTTGAAATTTATCGGGACCCTAGGGTCCGCAACCTATGGAAGGCGTACGAGGGGCCGAAGCCAACTCGCAAAGGCCCGTTAGACGTGTTTAATGAAACGAGGCACCAACCTTGATTATCCTTGTACGCACTATGCTCCAAGGACACCCAAGGACAACCCCCGGTTGGTGCAGGACTATTGCAAGATATGGAAACAAAGATATTGGATTATGGGTTTGGGTGGCTAAGTAAACTATGGAAAGATTATGGCCCCTGCCTGATCAATATTTTCAATAAAATACATAGGTAAAATGGCAGGGCCAGGGGGTGACTTGCACACTCAATAATGGGCCCCGAAAACGTTCGCTAGCACAAAGTGTCGTAGCGATATGGGGGCAACATGTCCTGAGGTGCTTATAAGGAGTGGAGCGGTATTCCACGGCTATCAGGATAATCCCGGAAGTACGGTCAAGTTGCACCAGCATCTTACTGGAATACTTCCTTTCCCGAGCACAATTGCTCTTGCGAATTTCCACTCAAGCCGGCAAGAAAGAGGTGAGAGCTCTATTCCTCGTCAGTGTTCACTCTAGCCAGCCAATAAAGGCAAGCCAGAGATGAGGAACAAGATTCCTCCCGAGAGATAAGATCCGTGGGGTCTTTACTGCCCAACAGCTCGCCACATGCTGCCCTGCGGGTTTCTGTATCTCTCTTGGTCTGGCTCCTCATCCCAGACCTGTTCCGGAAAAAAAAGCTCTACCGGCACAGACCAGGAGTTCGGAGCGCGCAAGCCCCACCATGACGTCAACGTAGAGATACGGCATTGGGGTAATTATTATTATTATTTTGGTTTTTAAATTTAATTTTCTCAGGTAAGTTCCTGGTATTTTCAGAATCTCACGGGTGATAACCTGGGGTGAGATTCTAGTTAATATTTTGAGAAGGTAAAGTGCTCTGTACTGCAGTGAAATTATTATCATGGCAGCTTTTTGTAGTGTTAGGTATGTGTATTTGGAGAGATTGAGTGCATTAAAACGATTGAATATTTGTTTCGGGATAAAACACCTGTTGTTGATATTACTATTAGTACTATAGTGACTCTATTCATTTTCCAAACTCGGGTAATTTCCTTTTGTAATTCAGTATAGGTACTTCCTGAGTTTTTCTGTGATAGCTTTTTGTATGTTATTAGTGTTTGGGACTGCTATATCTATTATATATGTGTGTCGAAGTAGGCAGAGGCGCTAAATTGAGTTGTCTCTGTTGATCGTTTGTGCTCGTCCTTATTATATCTTTCAAGTTTATAGATTTTTTATTGGTTAAAAAGGTGTTGTCTTCTAATTATTGATATTTATGCGGCAATATAAAAGTACGTGAGAGAGATTAATAGTTTTCTTTAGAAATTAATACAGTAGTAAGCTTTTAATTAACCATTATCTGATAAAACTCATCAATCTCCATTAAAATTCAATGTAAAACTATAATCAATGAAAGTTCCGATCTGATAGCAATGCATTGTAACAGCGAAGTATAGCCGTAGCTACTTACTTACCGCATAATATTGACGAAGTTTAATTGACCGGCTGCGAGTTTCAAGCCGCTCCAACTTCGCCAGCCAGCTCAGATCATGTGTTCTGTTGCGGCATAAAACACGAAACAATGCAGCCACATCAGCTATCTACACGAACAAGTTTATACGAAGAACTAACGTTCAATCTAGCACACTGAATTAAACTTAGTCCACCACTACAAATACCTACGTCTTTGGAAAACTCTCACACTTTGTAACATCATTTTCTTTCGACAAAATTATCGATCTGCAGGCACATGATTGAGTAACAAAGAGAAATATTACTCTATTACAGAAAGATATATGGAATTTAGATCCCGCGGGGGCTACCTATTCTGTCGGGATAAATATCCTTCTTCAGAACTGATTCAAGTTTCGGCGTGCAAAGCCCATTGTGATCAGCCGGTATATTCTGTAATAATCTCACGGTGAAAACTTAGGTGAAGTGTACGTGAAGTGAGCTGTCATTCCACCTGCTGCTAGGGACTCACTCCGAGCTCATTTCACCTAAGTTTTCACGGGGAGATGGTTACAGAATAGCACTGCAGTTGTGAGTTTGCTCGTGAAACCAATGAGCGAAAGTATTACGTTAATTTGCTAAATGCCAGTTATCGAGACTCCCAACTTTAAATTAAGTCATTATGTAGAGCACATCCAATTACCACTGAATTGAAATCCGAGGTATATGAGAGATAACGCCTACTAAGAAGATTTTTCTCGGCGTTTCAGTCTATTTCCAATTCGAGTCGCGTTTGCTAGGTTTTTTAACACACGTTGGCAATATAAAAAGCAGTAGCTAGACGCTTTCGTTCTAATATTCATTCAAAAGACGCGGTCTCATCTCACAAGTTTCGATACTGGTTGAATTTATTTGAGAAGAACAAAAGAAATTGCGTGTAAGTCGAGGCGGGTGGGCAAACATAGAATAGTATATTGACTAGTGGCATGTCTGAGGCGAAATATATACGTAATATATGTGCACACAGACAGTGGTATATACAAAAGTGCTATTGTTGCACAGATAAAAGAACTTCAGCTGCCTATAAAGTATTGGCAAGGTTCTCTTGAAAGCAAATAGTTGTTGAACTTTTTGCCATCTCGTGCAAAGATTGTTCGCGTCTGTTTGGCGCAGTATCACAGTTGCAAACATTGTTGACGAAGTGAGGACCTGCAGCTACGTAGTTGCGTACATAATGAGGTACATTTAAGTAACATTCTGGAAATCAAAAACATATTTTAAAGTTACAAATAGTGACAAGTTTCGCTAATGAGAACAGCAATCACGACATTTCGTCGTCCACTTAATATTTTTTTATGTGAAAGAGTAAAAAAATATTCATACTGACTGAATAATGTAACATTTACATTCGAAGTTCTACATGCATACTTGACCTTTATTAAGGAAGATAAATTCGATAAAATCATTCAAACGTGATCATATTAATTTAGTGAGTTTGTAAACAAAATATAGAAGGAGATAAGTAATACATACGAGTATATTTATGAATTCGATGGTAGCCGACTTTTTGTTTGAATACTAACTGTTAAGTAGAACCAAAGTTCATGAATGGAGCGAAGGATCCTTTGTTTTTTTTTTCAGATCGCGGGCTGACTTTTAAGTATGTGAAGCAGCTTAACGCCGTTCACGCAACGCTGTCCACACTTTAATCAAATATCGAACTTATTTTCTTCACGAAAAGGTATAATTTCAGTGTTCGCGTCGCGTCTCGGTGTGAACTGACCCTTAGTTCTAACATTAAAGAGTTATGGCAATTTAACACATTCAGTGCCGGCCGAGCCCTCCTAGAGGGTTCACCTAGTCGCATAAGGGATGCCGGAAGCCCTCGCGGAGGGCTCATTTTAAATGTTGGTTTTTCTTAGCGAATACAGCATTATAAACCGTGAAAATAAAATCTGATGTATATTTTAACAAGATTTATTAGTATATTATATGCGTTGGTTTTAAAAGCCAAGCATTTTGATTTTTTTAATTTTTTGTTCTCTCAAATAAATTTTAAGGTTGGAAACAAGTATAGCGTCAAGTCTCTGAAAACACAATTTTACTGCGATGGTTAACTTTAGCGCAAACGTAATGCCAGCAACCCTCCCGGGGGTTTACTTCCAAGATGTATGGCGGCATGGCGTATGAGTTCTGTGAAAAGTGGGTGGAGTCGAAAGTGTTAAAAAGCTGCTAAAATTATAATTCCAGTCCACGGTATCCCTTTCGAACTTTCCCGCGACCCCGGCAGGTGACATTTACCCTGATACTATTATAATGATTGAAGGCAGCATCATAGCAGTTACATAAAGAAATTGTACATAATATTTAAAATGTAACATGTCTTCAGTTATATGAGCAAATATAAACAACAATGTAATTTACAGCCGGATTGGGCGCGGCATCGCAGAATGCACGTGCTTAGTGCATCGTGGAAACAAGTCATTATTTTCGATAAAAAGTATCGCACTGTAGCAATGTTGCAGTGCCCCACAAGTTTACGGAAGACTCCGTTGACAGAACAGAGCCGACACAATGTCTGAGGTGTTAGTTGATTCCCGGTCTCGTACTGCGAAGAGTAGGTACCTAGTATTAAGTTGCTGGATCTGTTCACTTCCAAATTGCATGCATTTGTCAACGATTACGGGATCCCGCACCAGCGGCATAAGCGGAAGAACTTCTGCTACAGCTGTATCTTTTTATAAACCGTTTCCGGTGATAATAAAGAAAAATATGGTGCTATAAATAAATAGAACGATGTAATCGAAACGGTTGATTAAAAGTAGTTAAAACTTTTCACATTTGTTTTTTCGTTCTACAAAACGAATACCTAATTCTCGCGCCATTCCGTGCCGTACATTCGTACATTCTCGCCTGTACAAGTGGCCAAACTTTTGTTTTCGCGTTTCTTCATAATTCCGAAGTCAAAGTTGTTAATTGGAAATGTTCACAATCAATTCCCGGTTTTGCATTGATTTTATACACGCCAATAATTTACTGGAATCGCTCTATCGATGAGGAGTGCGAACAATATAGCTCTGTTTCGTGACCATTTTAGAATGGTAGTTATCAATTTTGGATTACTGGAGCGGCATTCCATTCATTTTCGATCGGTGCACGCTGATACGTGTAGGGTTTGGTACCTAACTGGGTAATTACTGTAATTAGTGACAATAAGGACTATTATGAGCACGCATTGTAGGTATTGCAAATGTGTTCATAACTGACACAATGGAAATGAAAAGGGTCACCCTTTACTGTTCTTATCTTAAATGCTGATAAGTAGTTTAAGATTAAGTAAAACCTTTCAGGAATAAATTAATTTTCCAAGTCAACATGTTAATGTGTATATTTAATCACCTTTTAAAAACCTTTCTTTTTGATATAGATATGATAATGGCTTAAATTAACTTACTTATTTAAATCACGTAAATAGTAAAAGAGCACGACCAATTGACTGTTGTCAGAAAGTCACGATCATCTATACAAATAAATACAATTGAAGTATCTGTTTGTAATGTCAAAATAATAGTTTTTTACTAAATGCATTATGAAAGTACTGTGAGGGTTTACACCTCACTGGGGGTTAGTAACTATAAATTAAAATACGCGGAGGTACTTTATGGGGTCCAGAGGACCGCTGTATTTCAAGTTCTCAAGAAATTACAATATTAAGAAGCACGCTTGCACGAGACGGGGCCCTAAGCCGATCTGTCACATAACAAATGCTAGACTGTATTTAAAAGTAATCCTAAATTTAAATGTGAGTGGTTGACCAAAAAGGGACCTGGAGGGATTGAAAACTGTTTTTTTTTTTTTGATTTTTTTAATCTGTGGTCTTTTAGCTTTTTTTTGGTCTAACCAGAATATTTTTAGGTGCCATAGTTCCCTTGAGGTCCCTTTTTGGTCAACCACTCACAAATGTTAGAATGTCTGCCAATTCATAATGCCAGCCGTACAACCTCTACAGTACATACACCAAAGAAAACTTTTTTTTTTTTTGTCTTTCTGTCTGTTTGTTCCAGCTAATCTCCGAAACGGCTGAACCGTTTTTGACGGGACTTTCCCTGGCAGATAGCTGATGTTATAAAAAGTAACTTAGGTTAATTTTATTTTGGAAAAAAATAAGGGTTCCGCGCAAAAAAAATGTATATACCTACACAAAAAAACACAAACGTTCCCGTGCACACAACAGCTAGTTGTTTGATAAAATAATCCCCAACATAACCTACACACAAAAACCACAAATAAAAACAGTTCCATCACTATCTAACTTCCCAACAGAAAAGCTACATGCTTTTTAACAATAGCATATTTGACGTTGCAATGTCAAAGTGTAGAGCAAAGTGCACAGACTGTCAAGATGATTAATAGCTCGCGTGATGGATTTGTGGCACTGCCTGAGTGTGGCGCTGACACTACACCTGCCAGAATGGTTATGATACATTGTGCCGAGGGGCTTCAAGACATGTGTGGCAGTTGCTTGATTAGTTTCTATGATTAGTCTAAGTCGGTGATTTATTGTGGTAAGGTCTAATCTGTGTAAAATGGGGTTAAATATTAAAGAGGGGTAAGTTAGTACCAGGTTAGGTTATCAAGGCAACATAAAAAAAGTATTCTACCCGCGTGGTGGATTAAGGCCCATTTCGTCTCAAAGAGTGGAGGACTATTTCCCGGCAGTGGAAACATAAGGAACCTATAGGTCTAAAATGTTCCCACGGGACACAGGCCTCGTCTCTGTGGGCGGGATAAGCTGATAATGTTTATGTAATTAACTATTTTAACATGAAAAGTTACAGTTACAATTTCCTCTACATCAGAAAGTGTGTATTTATTAGCTACATTAAAATATTACTTTGGTAAGGTTAATATATAAATTATTTATTTATTTATTTACTTTTTATGCACACACATATTTATATAAACAGATAAGAATAAAGGAAAATACGTACAAAGGCAATGTTAAGCAAGAATTATTGACGCTGTCAAATATTTTTTATTAAACAAACAACTCATTAACCTCTTCAAACATTTTACTCTCTGTTTGTCTATAAATAGAACTTGCTTGTTAATTCACTTCAAAATAATCCATGTTACTTGTTAATTCACTTGATTGATCTTGACCTTTAAATGTTAGATTAGTCTTTGATTAAGATTGCTCAAACACAAATCTAAGAATAGAGTCTTTCAGCGAGTGTCTTCAGGGACGAGTAGAGGATTATATTCGATGGAGCAAACTGAAACTCTGCCTCTATTGACAGTTTGTTACAGAGAGATGTTCGTAGACATGATTAAACTTTCTTTATCGTGTTTTACGATAGGTAGATTATATTTATCTATACTAATATTATAAAAAGGAAAGATTTGATTGTTTGTTTGTATTGAATAGGCTCCCAAACTACTGGACCGATTTGAAAAATTAATTACCATTAGAAAGCTTAGTTATCAGGGAAAAATATAGGCTACTTTTTATCCCGGGAAAAATAACGGGTCTCGCGGGAAAGACCACGGGAGCAAAGACGCGGGCAAAGTGCTAGCTAGCTATTAATAAAAGTACAAAGAATCTTTCGAAAACTCGCGACAATTTTTGTTCTACCAACGAAATCATATCATAAAAGTTTTGTATGTTTGAGCTTCACGCCAAAACTACTAAACATATTTCGACGAAATTCGGCAACGATATTTCTTAAACCAAAACTGCAAAAGGACATAGGAAACTTTTTATCCGTATCCTTGAAGTGGTTTTCGTAAAATACGAGTGAATCCGCAGGCAAAAGCTACTTCAGCAGTAACAGAAGCTGTGTAAAATACACACGTGCTTACTCGTTTAACAAAACTGACATCAACAGAACTATTATAAAAATGATCATTTAAGCTAAGATGAAAGTCGTAACATGTCATTTGACACCACTTTAACGACGATCCGACTTCAAGTGCGGCCGCGGTACTAAGTTTTATTAAAGTCATAAAAACGCATCTTGGGTGATTATGATGGAAAATAATAACGTTTTATGACTTCAGGAAATTAGAAATTTGTAATTTTGTGACTTGAAGCAATAAAAAATGACGTACTGCGGTCGGTGAAGTATTTTAACAGCGACGTTATATAAATGAAAACACACATTATAAAAATGTACTTAAATTGTTTATTAGCATTTTCTTTATGTTTTCCTACGTTCGATATTTTTCAACTTTCTGCAGTAGGTTAGTATGTCGTTATACCTATGTCGTCAGCAGATTGTATCATCCGTCACTACATAAGCAACATCGCCCGTTTGCAAACGCTTGCTCGTTTGTAAAATGCCGAAGGCAAATTGACTATACTTCTGATCGTAACCATGATTTAAGGATAAGGATATATCAGTGCTGAAAATAAGGCTTTCTAACGCCTAACAACAGTCAGAAAGGGCTGAACTGCAAATCTAGGCGCTAAATTCTTACTGAGTGAAGGGATACACAACGCCGATACCTATGTCACTTTTTACAGCACAAGTTTACCTCCAAGCTGTATCCACGGACTAGGAAAGGTAGAGCCTTCGAGTTACGTGTACCAGGGAAGCTCACACTAATTAAACTTCCAAACTTCCAAATCTATCTCGTGTCATTAGGTGGCCACTGACCAGTTTGTCTACTCGTCTTCCAGAGCGGATAAAGCAAACTTCCTTATTTGGGTTTTATAGCATGTGTGCAAATGAATAATTATTTGGATGATTTTGACAGTATTTTAGTTTCTTCTGTTTCAGCATGAAGGGATTTTACGAAATAAATAAAACAGTTCAATCTACTATAACGAGCGGCCAGGACTAGAATTTAATTTTGTGTCTACAATCGCTACCCACACGGTAGTAGTACCTAGAACTACCCTTTAATATATGTAGAACTAAGACAAACAACAAGATTGGAGGTTTCAATTAAATTTAAAGGTAAACACGAGGAGCAGTAAATCTGCCACAAAATCGTCCTTTGCTTCCTAATATGTAAATGCAACGGAATATTAAAGTGGGTATTCGGAATAATGGGCACAGTCCGCACGTGAAAATGATTTATAGCATTTAATGTAGTAATGGAAATGCTAATTTCGCACGTTTCAGCGCAATAACTCGCGGAGTTTTTTCACAGCAACTAAATTAACACCCTTTGTGAAGCCGGTTCGCGTGTTCACTCTGATTCGGTGTCCGGAAATGGCGTTTGTGAAGAACCCAGGGTCGCCACCCACGGCCGTGGGACCTTGCTCACTATTTAAGTATCAACCCTATATTTTTCTCTATTTAGACACCGAGGCTGTAATTTGTTTTCTTTTATTTAGGTCCTTTTGTTCAGTCTTGTGTTCGGCCTTTAGGGAAATTATGTAGTAGCAACATTAATTATAATGCCACTCACAACAGAAAGCTGGTGTGTCTGTGAACTAAATGTTTACCTATTTTTATCTAACTTCCTTACTAATAAACGTATTATATCAGGTGAATAGTTACATAGGGTCAGGCGGGGTACATATGAGACGAAAAACAAATCTTTTAATTTTTGACGCTATTAAAGATTATTTAGTGAGTCTCCGAACAGATTATATTATAGTTTCCATTGGTATCTTTCACATGATACCATTAAATTGAAGATAGTTGGCCTAGCTATATAGTTTTGTGTACAAAGTATGTGTTTCATTTTTTTCCTCAATAATGGGGTAAATATAAGACACAGAAGTCAAAAAATGAAACAGCTTTAAACTTCTATACCTTACGTGTTTTTCAAATACATGAGCAATAAGAAGACAGTGGGGTTAAATATAATACGAATTTTTTTATTAATCTCAACAAAAATTTGTTATAAAAAAAATTAACTTGAAAAAACTTGAACTTGAAAAAACATATAATTTGTTTTTTGGTTTAAATTATTTGATAATCACAACAGCAATCAGCAATTTAATGCAACAATTAAACTTATCTGCTTATCGATGACAGTTTAAAGGACGGAAAAAATACAAAACCTTATACAGAATTGAGCATTTTTTTTTTTACTGAAGTTTCAATGAAAAGGAGTAAATTTGAGACATTAACTCATATATCATTGACAACATTTAGTAGTCAATATGATATTATTCGTAGTCAATGTCGAAAAATTGATCAGCTGTTTCTGCTTCTTTGCTCAAAACTGTCTTCCTTCCTTGCTTGTGTTTAAATTGTGAATTTTCCTCCATAAAAACGATTTATCAATTTTATACTTCGTTTCAGCTTCTCTGTATGATAAATCACCCTTTCTTACTTTATCTACCGCTTCTTGCAGCTTTGAGTCACCATAACTTTTGTGTTTTGGCACATATTTGCGAGGCATCTTGCACAATTAATAACAATTACTGTTTTATTATTACACTACACACTGTCTTATATTTTCCCAAATGCACGTCTCATTTTTTACCCGCCAAACAACGCCGATTCCCTGCTAAACGACTAGACGTATAGTAAAACTGCAACCCTCCCGCGCAAGTACGGCTCGCAAGGGATGCGGGGGCTCGGGTGGGGGTCGCGCACGCTTGAATGAGAGGATGCACACGGAAAGTTCGTAGTGCCGAATGTAAAGTTTTCGCGCCAATTTTTTTGGTACTTAACAAAATGTCTTATAAAGAGTTCAACCTAATGAGTAACAGGTTTAAAAATTTGTGTCTTAACAGAGTACTTATAAAGCATGTTTTTGAATTCAATAAGGTTCTTTTTAGGTCTTTTTCTACGGAATTACAATCTTGTCTTATTTTTATCCGAAATGTTGGGTGTCTTATATTTACCCCGCCTGACCCTACCGTTTTCTCTCTTTCAGTCGTCAGTAATTTGACTTTCGAAAGAAGAAGACAAAGCGTTGTGTAACTACACGCTATACTCGTACAACGTTTATTAGTAAGGAGGTTAGTATATGAATCTAGGTGCGTGAAAAGCTTGGGGAAACTTTTAAATGTTTCTCAGAGAAAGTGGAATGAGATTGAATCGGATTCGACTATCGAAGTTTCCGTCCTCAAATGAGTTTCGGTATTCAGCACGCGAAGTCATTTAAGTAAATAAGACATCCGATGTAGCTATTTTGTACAGCAACTAGCTTTAACCCGTGAAATTTCGCGTTTTTTGAAGTGACAACTTTTTTAGCGGCGTTGTGCATTTTTTTTGTGACGGGTAAAAATAATTAAACTCGCGTCAGGACACGTGGCCTGATCGAAAATTCGTAAGACGGAGGGAGAGTAGACCGGTGCAAAATTATACCCCTAACCATTCCAAAAAAAAAATAAGTTTTCACTTCTGCCGGCACTCCTGGAGTGCAACCTGATTTTATTTTAATTTTTTTCATTCATTTTCTTTAAGGCATCTCTTTAGGTCATGAGCTATCCGAATATCAAAAAATATTTGACCTAGGTCTTAAGGGGGAGCCGGAAATGATTCGCTGTTATAGTTCGCGTCAAGTTGGAGCATTAGTTAAGCGATTGACAGCTGCACTCGTGTCGCGGGTTCGATTCCCGCACGGAACAAATATTTGTATGACCTAGAAGTAGTTGTTCCGGGTCTGGCTGTTTGTGTATGTGAGATTAAATGTTTGTAAACGCACCCACAATACAGGAAAAATTCCTAGTGTGGGGCAACGTTTTAAAACAAAAACAAAAACTTTGCCGCTCTGAAGTAGGCAACAAATGACTGCGCAGTAGTCAATCTTACTTAAAAAACAGTAGCGCGCATGCCAGCACGCATGCGCAACCTAACTTCAGAGCGGCAAAGGTATTTGATGAGAACTGTACGATGTATAAATAGATATTCTATAGGAAATGCAGCTTTCCTTTTAACCTACATAATTTTACAAACTTACAACCATTGATTAAGCAAAACAAGTACGTAATTTAGGCAAAACATGGCGTATCAGAGTTTAAAATCTTTCGGAACTTGTAGTTTAACGTTGTGAGCGCATCCTGAAGCGTGTGGCTTGAATATGCCGGTCGGATATAATGCTGGTAATACAGCCTGTGTAATTTAATGTAAACTGGGATATACGACGCCATATTTTATATAACTTATGCATTTTGTTTATAACAACCTTTGTGCGCAAGCATTTATGTCATATTTTTCGTTTAAGATTATGTTTCTGTTTTAGTTTTCACTGAACAATTGCAGTTTCTTGTATTGTTTGTTTCTACAAATTTCTGGTTTTTGTTTTATTTGCTCAACGCTTTGGGAGTTTACTTTTGCGATGCAACAGTATTTTAGTACTTTATAATTCATTTTAGCCATTTGAAAATGGTTTACTTTATTCTCTGCAATTATAAACAATTCGTTTGCCACACGTTTTGGTGATAATCCTGCTGATCTGTCTGTACCCATCCTTTGAACATAATGTACTTCTACTTACCCCACATTGATCATGGGATTGCGATACCTACTTACCAAACTATCAACCTATACCTACTTTCAAGTCTGCGGGGACCATAATCGTCCAATTTTGCACCTTATCAACTAGTATATACATTGTTTTCTTAATTTTAGTTATTTTCTGCCTCGTTTGTATAGTGGCCGCAAGCGCTACTGCTAAGCATGAGGTCCTGGGTTTGATTCCCAGGTCAGGAAATGTGTTATTGAGTTTTTCTATCTGTAATTTCTCAGTAGCAGCTCGGAGTCTGGATTTGTGCTCGGTTGATGGCAATAGGTTCCCTCCATATTACATGGGATTTTTACATAACTGGCAAAATATGGGTGTTATAGATACACCTCGGTGAAACAAGGCGTGATGTTATGTCACACATAGGTAACCAAATTCAGTCGCAAAAAGTAATGTTATATCTAATAATAAAATTTTGAGTTTAGGTACTAACTACCTAATCGCATGTAGACTAGCAATATTGTGATGCCTAATTGTTTGGTCATTACATGGTACCTAAAATAATTTTACGACCTCTATAACACAGCATGAGATTTATTAAATGAAATAGTAAAGTTAAAAATTTTGGAGGCAGATTAAATAATATCTATTATTTTATAAATACTTGTTTGCGACTTCCGAAACTAAAATCACGGCGAAATACAATGGGCTGAATTTTTTGTCACCGTCCAAATTATGATATATTAATCTTTGGCGAAAATAATTGAATACGTGTTTTTTCTTTTAGTATCACTCAATACAAAAATATTGAGATATCACATCACAAAGTTATTAAATGTATACCACACCGAGCGGATAATTCTTTCGAGAAGATGATTTAATATGGAAATTTTACGTATCGTTTTTTTTTTTTTTTTTTGTTGGTGCAATGGGAAATCATTAAATGACTTCTCCCGCTCTGGGTGGAGCAGGAGTGCGTGTCAGACTCTTACTGACTAAAACCCACCCGTGTTCCTTCTGTTGCCTGTGCAATGCCAGGGGGCCACGGTATCCCTTTCGGACTTTCCCGCAACCCCGGCAGGCAGTGGTCTCATCGGACCCCTTCACTTGCTGACATCTCTTTGAGGCGCGCGTGGAACACGACGCGCCGTCGACCCCGGCTTGGTCCTTACCGGACGGCGAGCTACCCATTGCTCACTGTCCGCAAGCCCGCGCCTACGGTGGCCGGGAATCGGCTAGTGACTCATACCTAATGCCTAGAAAAAAATTGGACGGTGACTAAAAATTCAGCCTGTATAAAAAACCCACCGAATGGATAAACTCCTCCTTTTTTATTGGTTAAAATGCCTCTCTCTGTAACTACACTACAGTTTAAAGGCTGGCTTACAACGGGCTGGTTTAATTATTTTTCTAAACGAACCCCACCCCTTAGTATTTATTTATGCCTCAGTCTAGTCGTTTTTCTTACGCTCATTAGCAAGTAGCTCATTAGCAACATGGCTAGTTCAGTTCAGTTCCGGCCGTCATGATATACAGTTTTATAAACGAATAGATCTATTTACAACACTGGCGTTCCACTTTTGTAGGGAAAGATTTTTTTTATGGTAAAAGTTTTTATACGAATTTTTTAGTTGACGTTCCAAATTCAAATCACATTATTGACCTGCGGGTTATAATGAAATTCAGTACAATATTATTGCGTAGCCTAGGGCTTTAATGACTTGCTTTAGGTTAGGTTCGCATGACATAATAACATTAGCGAACTAGTGGAGTGAAAACTATATGTCAGTTATCGAACTGCATTTTAATAAATTATCGGTTTTCAAAATCAAAACTCTGTTTTCACTACTGGTTGAAACAGTATTCCTTATGTTTTAGTTGCAGTAATAAGTATACACAAGCCCAAATAACCCATAAAAACGGTCTACATTATAAATTAAAATTTACGAGTTTGTATCTGTAGCACATTACCATTATTAACGGCTTATTTGTCCGAAAGCTTGCGTGTCGGGGTTGCCCTTTAAAGTTTATTCACAATGGCAACACTGATAGGACTCGGAACTGAATTAGAATTGCAAAACAACTGAATGTGCGAGCTGCTCTTCTATTTAGCTTTATGTGTAGCATGGCACGCTACAAAAGAGGTACTTACAAAAAAAGACTAGGTAGTATCTATCAGGCTTACGAAGTCAAAGTTTTAAGAGAACAGGATACCCTGATAAGGCTTTGTTTTTTGTTCAGAACTAATTTTCTTTTAAAGAAAAGAAGATAGGTTGTGTTTTTTTATATGTAGGTATAAGACACGTGACTCGTTATCATCAAGACTACAGGGGCCGTATTATGACGTATTTATGCCACTATTATTCCAATGTGAGTGAGAGACGGAGCTATACAAGGCCGCTAGCACCATCCTTTTTCCGCAGTGGAATAATGATGGCATTAATACTTCATAATAAGGCCCTAGTTCAAGCTTTCAAAGAAAACAATATTTGCTTACTAAATATGATAAAAAATTCTTCGACAAAACATTCTTCGATTCCAATCGGGAGACTCAAAAACTCAATCTACAAACTAATTTTAAAGTAAAATCTAAACAATTTCCAATATCGGCAGATTGTTTGTTACAGAGTGTCAGGGCAGGGCGGCCGGGTCTCGTAATCGTGGCAACGATCGATCAGCTGGGACGCGCGATGATGAATAGCGAGCCGACGCCGCCGTAGAAATCTTGATAGCCCTCGTCCATAGAGTAGGTAGGAAATGGAGTGACAATGTTCGGTTGAATGGTTTGATTTGTGATGTGATCGCGTTAATTTGCATGTTGTATTGTTGTTTTAAATATAACTCAATTAAAAACAAAGATATATACTACTACAAATTGCCTGACCAAGATTATATCCGGACTTTATGGACCTCTGAGTTTGTTTCGGTGTTTCTTCTCAAAGTAGTCGGTTATGAAACACCAAACTCATCTAGTTTTAACATGTAAGTAATTATTGACTTGTGAAAGTGCTTTTTTGAACCAATTTACAGAAATAATAGTAGATTTTGCAACAAGTGCACAAAACTAACCATTTTTATCCGAGACTTTTAGCAGCCCGAGACGAAGGCGAGGGCTGATAGCAATGTCGAGGATAAAATGGTTTTGTGGACGAGTTATAAACTCTGCTTTTCACTTCGATTGCGAGGAAATAAAACAGAATAATTTTTTATTTTATAATATTTACTTTAATTTGCCTTAAGTGTTTTTTTTTAAGACATAAAACAATTTCCTTCAGAATTCAAAACTGAAATTTTAATTAAAGAAATCTTATGTTATACTACATAACATTTCTTTAATTAAAATTCAAAGTAAAATTAGTAAAGTTTTGAATTCTGAACGAAATTGATTTATGTCTTAAAAAAAAACACTTAAGGCAAATTAATTAAAGTAAATATTATAAAATAACAAATTATATCTATGAACTTCTTATTGTGTCTGGCTGTATGGCTCATTTTCTTTGCCTACTCATAGATATATTTATGAGTAGATACGTTAATGCACTCGTGCACAAAATTCGATTTTGTGCAGCCTTATATCCTGCACAAATAAGCACTTTCAGAGCATGAGAAGTAAAAAATATAATTTATCATCATTTATCATTTAAGAACTACATTACACGGTACTATTCATGTATCTAACCAAATAACATTAATAACGACTTAGCTACAACAAGGGCCCGCCAGCAAATACAGCACATTAAGTTGGTATCGGTTCATGTGTACCAAACTAAATATTTACCTGTCTGTTCCACCAGAAATTGCCGCATTATTACCGTTTCTTACCCCGACTAAATAAAAAAAAAACGAGTAAGATTCACGCATAGATAATTCAGCAGTGGAAGGGTTAATAACACTCCATTTGCTAAGTAATCTACGTCTTCACCCGATAACGTTATTCTATTACCTGAACCCCTTCGAGCCACAGGTCAAGCCGTGGGTGAAGGTTAGATGTACATATATAGCTCGAAGGATAGATATAGCTCGCCAGTGCTTAGCTTATCAGACTGATCAGCTGGATAGCTTTCATGCTGAATTTATTTGTGTCTATAACGGGCGTAACTATAAATTTGGAAGTGTAATGGCTTGCTATTTCCTTGCTTGCTTTCATGTATGAGCTATTTCGGGTTTCACTTCATACAGGTACCGTAATGTATAATAAAACAAGCCATGTGCCTGATCGGATTTCTCATCGGCAAAAATGACGAACTGCTGTAACCACTTTTTTGCTGTTAATGCCATCCTTATGGCTACGGTATAGAAGTCAGAATCGATTGAACTGACTGTAAAAAAAGTTTGTTTAAATGTCTATTCCTATTTCAAATGGAGTAGGGTTTAAGATGTGCGTTGTCTGTTAGTGAATTTAAGATTTTTATTATGTAGAATGTGTTATAAGAGGTATTGCCGTGTCTTAAAGTGCGGATAAATTTAAATACTAATAGATTCATTACAAAACAGAAAGCAAGCATGTTTGTTCTAGATAATCGCTTGAGTTAACTGTCTGCACAACTTCTCAGACAACACGTAAACCATAACCCTCTTCGCTTGTTTACACGGATTAGGTTCACTTATCGCGCCACCTAACTACACAGGAGATGAAGACCTTCCGGCTACGTTGTGTGCTCCGGATATTGTTTCGATAGCGTGAACATGGCGGCTAAGTTGCGTGCACGCAGTGTCAGCATCGCATGTCCAACACCAGCCTTATCGAACAGTAACTAACCGTACTAAAACTAACTCCTTTATCACTAAACAATCTGTTAGCTACCTCAGTCCTGCGTGCCGACTTTCATTACCCACCTCACATTTTTTGCACTCGCAAAATCGTAACCAAAAATAAACTTTTACGTATTCTAGAACACATTAAAAAGTAAGCTTTCAGCGCCAATTTATGACGGAAGTCTAATAAAAACTTTGTCAACACGACATTGCATGACTACTTCCTTGTTTTGAATAATGAAATGTGTTATAATAAAGGGAGGGAAACGCGTTGTCCTCTGCATCCGATAAACGTGCGAATTTCGGCGATCACGACTTACTTCGCTCACGAACTGGCGACTAATTCCCAATGAAGTTGAGATGGTATTGTGCGAGCTATCTCATTTCCTAAATGCATTGTGTTATGTAAATACCGCGCGTGACTTATTGTGGCGCCAGACTAGGCTGTGACCTTCCACCGTGGTCCGTCGTACTGTTTCCTGCGTCCCTTTCCACACCGTCTTTATGTTTCCTTATGTAGAATATTGCGGATCCTTTCTCCTATAAATAAAATATAAGTACACATTGTCATGTATGTGTGTAACTGTGCAGATACGGAGCGATTAAATGGTTCGTCAAGATATTATTTTGGTAGCTCATGAGAAAAAGAGAAATCATCTTTTCCCTTAATGTTAAGGACTACCTGACCACGTTAAGCCGTTGGTCCCGGCTGTCATTCGTGGATCTTTGACAGTCGTTACGGGTCGTCAGAAGCCCGAAAGTCTGACAACCAGTCTTACCAAGGGGTATCGTATTACCCAGTTACTGGGTTGTGGAGGTCAGATAGGCAGTCGCTTCATGTAAAATACTGGTATTCAGCTGCATCCAGTTAGACTGGAAGCCGACCCCAATATAGTTGGGAAAAGGCTAGGCAGATAGATAGATTGATTGATTGTTAAGGAATACCTACTTCAAATCCACCTCCATAAGTTTTCCAAGTTCGTTAGAAATAATCGTAGCTCGGTCAGCAGAAACACTCAATCAAACTGGTGGTTACTCGGTTTGACACGTTTGATAAAGTTTCTGTGCAAGTTCTTCCGTTTCTCTAATGCACTGCTCTTTTATTTCTTGTCCAAAATAGTTAAATTAATCTTAAAATTAGTTTTCATTACAAGAATCTGTATGTAAGTTTTGAAGACTGCTTTTTTGTACTAACTATAATAACGCCTAGTCGTTGGAGCCATAGTCTTAGTTTTGACTTAGATTTAATTTTAATCCCATCAAAAACATAACATGTAAAAAAATGAAAATCTGGCAACGCCGTTCTTCTACCGCAAAAAGATATGAGATTTAATGTGAAACCCAGTCTGTTAATTTATTCAGTACCTATATATTTGTCTTCTTTATTTCTTTTATAAATATAATGACTTGGCCATCGCATGGCAACATAATTACAAAAGAAAAATCTACGTTTTTTAAATAGTCCTAATTAAATAAAACGACGCGCTAATATTACGTAGATTTTGTTATATGTAGAATGTAGATTCTATTGCCGTGTGCGATTGCAATCGACAAAATCGGGGGGCACGGTAGTGCCCCCACCAAGTCGAACAAAACAAATGACTTGGCGGGGGCACTATCGTACCCCCGGTTTTAATAATGTTTAGTTAAGCAAAGATTCGTGCAAATGAACCTACAGTCGACAAATCGCTATGCAGTTTGTTATACATATAAAACTGTAATAGAAAGGATATTTTATTTTTTAAATAGTATCGAAATAACCTCCACGAATCGGAATCAGCCTCGCTGCAAATATAGCTAATTGACTAATCTTTTCTCTATTTTTAGGGTTCCGTAGTCAACAAGGAACCCTTATAGTTTCGCCATGTCCGTCTGTCTGTCTGTCCGCGGGTTAGCTCAAAACTATTGGTACTAGAAAGTTGTAATTTGGCATGAGTATACACGTTAATGACGCCAAAAAAGTGGTAAATTAAAATTTTGAAAAAAACAATTATTTAGGGTACCTCCGCTACATGTAAAGTGGGGATGATAACTTATTTTTCGTCCTTCCCATAATGTGGGATGCTGTTGGATAGGTCTTTTAAAAATATTAGCGGTTTGGAAGACCGTTTTTTGATTAAGTAAACCATTCGTGACTTATCATGCTTTAAATTACCAATTTTCGTTAAAGTGAACCCTCCTCTACCAATTAAACGGTTGTAGTTAAAAATTCAAATGTCACGGCAGTAGTATTTATATATAACGAAGTTTAAAGAAAAACTGTCACAGCTAAGTATGCTTTACAGATTAACGTGTAATAAACGACCAACTTAAATTTGCAGTTTGAAAAACATGTTCTGCCATACATTCCGCATTGGAGCAAATGTTTTTCAACTACAATGTTAAGTTTGTTCTTGGGATAAATTCATCCTAACTACGAAACCCTTCATTGTGCGTGGTCGGACACGAACTTGGCCGGTTTAAAAAAAAAATTGAAGTCTCAATATAACTGTTAATTTGAAATATAAATATTAGATATGTTACTGTTTAATTTTGGGATCACAAGGCAGTTTTATACCTACTGCATTTGATCATAACCATATGAACAGCGTGTGATCCTAACTTTTACCGTAAAATATCGCCATGAGAACGGGGCGTAACTCGATTATATTAATTATTTATTTATATGTAGATACATTATTGTACACCAGAAAATACATTTTAAAATTAACACTAAAAACATACAATGGGCGGCCTTATCTCGTTCTGATATATGATAAGAAAGAACCAACACCAATAGAAAGTCGGTAATACTACAGCCTTAGTTAACCACCTATCTGTAATTGAATAGTTCGTGTAACAAACAGCAGATTGCAGTTTAATATTCCTCGTTAACTTCTCCCAATACAACGAGATGTGCTTCAAACAAGATTCGGTTCCCCACAATTGCGAAGCCCGACGTAACCGGATTTTAGCCTGCAGACTAACGAGATCGCGAGTCAACTCCATATGCGATAAGCCATCGGTCTATACTATCGAATTTCGTTTTCGGAATTTTATTTATTCAAACATTGCGTATCTTTTGGTTCTGTACAAAAACGGAAGAAAGTAAAATTGATTTATTGTCACAGGAAACACGAGCATGTAAATATGTAGGTTAGTTAAGTTTTTCTCGAATTATGACACTGAGTCATCATCATCAGCCGAAAGACGTTCACCGCTGGAGATACGCTTCCTCCAAGCATCGCCACTAGGTGGGTGACCTCAACAAAATAACCATTCAATGGATCAAAGGACACAGCGGTTCGCTGGGGAACGATGCTGCAGATGAACTTGCCAGAAGGGGATCGAGCCTGGCACCAGTGGGGCCCGAACCCATCGTGCCACTCCCCTTCGGTTACCTACGCACTCTGGTAAGGAAACGAACTAGGGATCAGCATCAGAAACTATGGTCGGACCAAGGCGAGTGCAGACAGGCTAAGGAGGCACTACCTTCAATCGATGGCCGCCTCACGAAAAAGGTTCTTCGACTAACTAAACAACAGCTGCGTGTGGTTACAGCAGCTATTACTGGCCATGGGTCATTTAATAAACACCTCTTTGTCATAGGGGTCACAAACAGTCCGCTCTGCAGAGCCTGCATGGAGGACGACGAGACAGCAGCTCATGTGCTGTTAAACTGCCCGGTGGTCGCCACTTACAGGGCAAAGTACTTCGGTAACCCAGGTACCCTACGCGAGATTGCCAATAATACCAAGGCGTTGTTGGCATTCTTTGAGGAGCTGGGGTGGATTGAATAACCGATTTTTTCCCACCTGTACGCAAAATACGCGCTTTGACGTGGAGTTGCGGAAACCAGCCCGTATTACCTATTACCTAAGCATCGCCACTTCTACCGGTTCCGCCCTTCTCGCATCCAGCGAATTCCTGCGGTCTTTACAAGGTCATTGATCCTTGTGAAGACCGCAGGAATGCCTTGCAAAGGAACGTGTTCCGGTACGCGGTCGCCACTCCAGAACCTTTCGGCGACATCGGTCATCTGTTCTGCGAGCGGTGTGCCCTGCCTGTCACTACAATTTGTCAATTCTTCGGGCTATGTCTGTTACCTTGGGTTCTTCAGCGAGTCTCTTCATTTCTGATTCGACCACGTAGGGAAACTCCAAGCATGTCATATCTCCATTGATACTGAGGAATAATATACATATTATTTTATCCAAAAGAAAGAGTAGCAGTGTCTTCTAAGTATATCAGCATATTATTGTGCTCCTGTAGGGTCAAGTTCTGTTGTTAGCAGAGAACGAACGACTACTGATCACCACACTTCACTTTATTTCCTTTCCTATTTCATGCTAATAATGTGTTAGCGGTTTCATAATTTCTGAAGGGTTTTCAGTAAAATAAACCAGGAATGAAGATTAATAGCAGATATATTTATTAGGACAAAGAGACAGTTTAGCTTTTAAAATGTAACAGTATAATCCGACCATGATAGATACTAATGGTGTATTTCTAAACTACCACGACACTTTTGAACTGTTCGATTTACACGTTCATTCCGACAATTTATTTATAAATTTAGGTTATATCAAGATGTTTTACCAAAGCAGTCTTAGAATGTCCCTTCCAACCTTCCCATATAACAAAGCAACATCATTTTCACTTTTCCAGTTGCCGGAATTCCCGGTATCCAACATTAAATCCCGTATCCCGGCTACAGATCTGTTTAAAAAAATATTCTTCAACAAAAAGTATCCGTTGGAAATGAAAATATGAATCAGTAGTTCAGTTCAGTTTATTAATTTGTGGAGTTTGTGTTAATTCGTTCCAGGCTTGCGGGACAATTCATTTGTTGACCGTGATGCTAACACGCTATCTATTCCGGGAGTGAATAACGTAATGTTCACATGCTTTTGAGTATGTTATTGTTTCAAAAATTGGAGGGTTCGATGCGTTTTAATATTTGGAAATGCGGATATGAGATGTACTGTTTAATTGGTAATATTTTGCTTATGACTAGTGATGACTGAGGGCAGGATTCATTCCATCTACGCTCGTGCTCAAAAGTTTTGTGTATTCACTACTTGGCTGTTTGTTTTTGTGATACTAACACCCGGTTGTATTGAGAATTTGGAATAGTCAGTAGTAGTTTAAAAAGATCTCAACTTCAAGTTCTCAACTCAGTAACGGGGTTTAAGTCTAGTCTAGATTGAAATCTAGTCAAGATTTAAATCCAAAAATGACCAGTATTTAAGAAGCTGCACAAATGTAAAGATAAACACACTATCGTAAAAATATCAACTTCAGGTTTATCATCAGAATGAAGATACAGGCAGAAAATCCTATTACCTACTGAATTAAATGTCCTACTGACGATTTTCGGCAATATTTTTTTTATTGTTATTTCACATCCCTGTTATTTTCCCTTGTGTGATAATTTATCGATATTGTTCGGAATTGAGTTATGATTTATATTTCGCCTGTATGTGGCCGCGGTGAGCGCCTAAACCAATTCTCGTTATATACAAGTAACGAGTAATAGTTTGCAGAAACCTGGAATTTTGTCGATAAATTGTTCCCCTATTAGTTTTGCTATGCACCTCGGTACGTGACACCGACTTGAACAAGATATTTCAGGAATCCGAAACAGAGAGAAAACCGAAATCTGTAGAGTTGAGATTTATCGACAACGTAGGGTCAGCATGAGTAACCACCGCTATAAACTTGGCTGCCTACAAACAACTTTGCCAACATTTTCCGTTGCGACGTTGTATTGGTCTGCTATAATTTAAACAACTTACCTAAGTACAGTAAAATAAATGAATTTCGGGTGGCGCAACCGCCGCCCACGTTTATTAAAATTCGAGTCATAAGTTCGGAAGTTCGACACGGCCGCCGGAGACATTCCTGCTAAAAATTGGCCGCTTTGAAAACTTTACTGGTTTACGATTTAGCCTAAGTATGCCAGATTTTTACGAGTAAACTTTTCTGATATAATACCAAAAAGCTGGGACCGTTCGGGGAGAAGTGATTAAACATGAAATTTGCATTTGCACAAACAGCCGCTCGTAAATGATAGAGATAGGTATTAAGTACTTTGAAAACAATAACAAAGTTTTCAACTCAAATAAAATGTAAGTGTGTAAGTACCTCCGTCACGCGTTTTAATGCGGTTTTGAAATCGAATAAGTTTCGTTTTGCGTGGTGGTGTGTGAAGGAAACCTCCAATAGTGAGAGAATGTCCCATATCATAATGACGGGGATACAATAGCGGATCTGTTTCGCCGTCCCGGGGACACGATAACTAAAGAGAGAGTTATGTTCCTTGTAAACCGCACTCCGGTATATTGTATGAGTAATTGGGCGTACTGCTCACATATGACACATGTCGGTCTGAACATTGCAAATTGCTTCCTTATGAATTATTCATGGCTGTACATAGTTTTAATTGCATACCCAGTGTAATTTACAGTAAAATTACTTTGAGAGCAGGGGTCGTGCACGTTTGGGCACCTCTTCAGGCGTCTTAAAATGAAGGTAGAATTTCTTAGCTGCAATTTGATGAGGTCTCACCGGAATAGCCCTAAAATGAATAGTCGGCTGATTGCTGAATTGCAGTAAAAGATGTCGACAAAAGGCTTTGCCTCTTTAAAACATAGCCGCGTTGGTTTTCTAAAGGATCGCTGAGGAAATGCGGAGAAAGTCATTACGATCCCCGCTTAGGATTTTAAAGAGGTTAGTCTTGATGTTTATCGTTTGTTCCGTATTTAATTCAAATAACTTTTATCAACCTACGATTCCTAGTTTTTTTTTTTTTGATAGAATTTTGAGTTTTTTGTATTTTTTATGCGTTTAAAAATACTAATCTTACGTTGTTCAGAACCAGAGAGCCTCGACAAGTGACAATCGCTTGTATAGCGTTTTTCTAAAACGACTTTCAACACGATAGCTTTTCGGTAGCATAATTATGTCCATAAGGGTTCAATGTAAGCTAGAGAAGCTATATACGCATACACCGCAGATATCAAAGACTGAGACGTTTGATGTCCAGGACAAGAAAGTGTTACACAACATTTTTGTTCGCGGTGTCTGCTCTAGCTACATTGAACCCCAATTGCTTATAAGCAATTCAGTCCGATATATTTTTCCCTTTTCCAACATCGTTATCACTGTTTTGTCTTAGCCCTCTAGTACAAAATGCATATCTACATACCTAATATCTCGTAAAAAATATAGGAAAGAAATGAATTCTTTTGGTAGACGGTAAACCTATACCGTTAGCCACTAGAACCTTAAAAGCAATCTTGATAATTTTACCATAAGTAAATCGTAAAGCTAGGAGTGTTGCCAGAAACTTGTACCTACTTACAGAGAGGTCTTTGACCTTTAAGAGATATGGGGGTTACGTACGTAGGTACTTTAAGACATCGTGTAACATACAGACGCTCTCGATTTTGCAAAATTCTCACGGTTAAACAGGCGAAGTGAGCTTCAAGTGATCTGCCAATAGTGTCAATCCCTATTAACACTTTCAGTGCCGGGAGCCCTCCTAGAGGGTTCACCTAGTTGCATATGGAATGCCCGGAGCCCTCGCGGAGGGCTCATTTTAAATGTAGGTTTTTCTTAGCGTATACAGCATGCTAAGCCGTGAAAATAAAATCTGATGTATATTTTAACAAGATTTATTAGTATATGCGTTGGATGCAAGCATTAAAAAAAAAAAAGACTTGTAAATATTGACAAAAAATGTAAAAGGTTGGAAACTACTTATAGTGTCATGACCCCCTGAAAACACTATTTTACTTCGTATTACAGTGTAACACGGTTTTAAACCTAATGCCGTTGACCGTCCGCGATGGTTAACTTTAGCGCAAACGTAATGCCAGTAACCCTCCCGGAGGGTTCACTTCCGATATGTAGGTATGGCTGCATGGCGTATGAGTTCTATAAAAAGTGGGTGGAGTCGAAAGTGTCAAAGGTGGAATGACAGCTCACTTCACCTACATAAGTTATCACGGTGAGATCGGCAGGATCCACTGACTGAAAACAATGATGAATCTGAACTTTCGCTAAATCAGCTTAAAAACATTCCTTCAGCTAAAAAAAGAGCTAAAGAAAAAAATAGGTATCTTTGAAAGCGCAATTCGCTTTTGAGTCGCGTTTAGGTGAGAATTTAATTAATTTCAACGTTTCGAGCGCTATTCGTCCTGCGGAGTGGAGCCCATAAAACCTAATGGACTTTCTCTGTCTAGCGAAAGGTAATTTTGCGTGAGAGTGAGACAAGACCACTCCTCTCACGACCGTCCTGCAAATTGCAATCTTGCTTGGATTTGCACAAATTATTGTAGTGTGATTGCGAAGCCACCGTGGTTTAAATACACGTGGTTTGGATGAAAAGGTAAATAATTAAAGCGAAGCATTTGAGAAGCAGATTAGGGCTAAAAAGAGTAGTTTAATAATTTTATCTATAGTTCTCTATCAAAATATAATTACTGCAGATTATGTTACAGTTAAACTCTCTTCTAAAAGAATACTGTCTTCTCTACTCTTTATTCTCTTCTTCTTTTGTTATTAATAACTAGCTGCGCCCGGTTCACTCGCAAGACTCGATCCTGCGGGAATATCGGAATTAAAGAAACAAAGACAGAATAATATTTATTTGGACACAGTTCGTGAAACACTAATAACAAAATAAAAAGTAAAAATAATCTTATAGCACTAGTGTGCCCTACGGCTGCGCCAAAAAGGTTCATTTCAGCATTAATGCTAATTTTAAAAAGTATTCTTTGTCCTAACCCAGGCCATGGTCTACCTACCCATGAGCTAAATATGTTCAGCCGTTTTAGCGTGAAGACGTAAAAAACTCACTTTCGCATTTATAATATTAGTTAGGATTCAGTTTCAGATCGCCTTAACTGGGAAACATCATTCAATTACCTGTACAACATTCATTTAAATTCCGTCGATAACGGATCTAATTTGCAGGTTAAAAGAAAATTAAATCAGCGCGTCGGTATTCTGAAGGGAGAGTCTAATGCAATGGCGATGTTGCGTCGATAAAGAAGGGGGGAAGGACGCCGCAGGCTGCGTCAAAATTTTGTCGATTACGTAATTTCTATTCAAAGTATATCCGTGGCTCGAGCAGGGTTGCTAAAACACAGCTCTGGGAGGACTCAGACGCTATCTACTCAGGGCCGTTCCCCTAGGAAACATCTTCAGAAATTCAAATGGCAGCGGGCCATCCGACGGGACTAGACGAACATTATACTAAACATCGCTGTGGTGACCCTAGCTCGCATTTTATTGCCCCTGCGCTGCTCAACACAGACGCAGTAGCTTGCAGGGCGATGAACCTTTTACTTTTTGAGTGTCACTTAGGAAAATTCTCGTTGCGTCGCCACAAATGACTACGGTCGACCGCTTTGTCAGCATTTCTAGCAAAGTTACGGTTTTCGTACGTACTTAGCTTGGGTAGGTACGGATCTTGCTGTCGTCATTGTAAAGGCTGAGGTTACTGTCCTCAACGGCGCAATTCTCAATGAAAGTGTCACCAAAAATAGAGTTCATAAATATTGAAGGTAAATCTTGTCCTGAGGGTTCCGTTTATCTGCGTTTCGTGACGTCACGGCGTTAGCGTTGCGTCGGTGTTGCGTGTGGCGTGCGTGTTACGGAACAGTTTGCACTCTCTGTATCCATTTCATTTTGTGTTCATAAGCATCTTACGTTGATAGGTAGGTAAGTCTGTAACTTGTTTAATAGATTTAAAAAGTTTTGAATGGAGGGCGAAGTTTGGAGGGGAAATGTTCGTGTGAGTAGCACGCGAGGTGAGCCAAATGAAATATTGTACGTAATACGTATCTTTCGCGAGTATGAAGTTATTAATGTACGGCCAATTAAATATGAACATCAACAAAATGTTATTTGTGATTTAAAAACTGCGCAATAATTTGGTAAGTACCTATAAAAATTTTGATACACGGCCGGATTATAAATGGGCGGATTTGAGAGAGTTATTGATAAATTTTGATCAATCCAGATGATATATTGATATGCTCTCCTCCCTTCGAAGAATTTATCTAAGACGTTTACGTCTTAGACAACGTCTAGTAACATATCTATGTTACTAGATCAGTACACACATCAGCTATACATTTCCAGTTTATGCTGATCTCACATTATATAGGATTTCCATACAATGAGAGGTCAGCTTATACTGGAAATATACAGCTTGATGTGTAGCCTAGTGTACAACCGTAATTTCACAATTTTCCACTGCCGGTAAGATGAAAACCATTAAAAACCAGACCATTAAGTTAGATCTCATTATGAGAAGTCGTTAAAACTGTCATATAACGTGACCACCGCAAATTAACGGTGACGTTCTCGTTTAGGAGATAATGGCACAACACATACATACTTACACATGCGAATGACAACACACACGCTAGGATCGTGAGTTAATACTGTTTGACATTACCAACTTAACTTTTTCTTTAACAAAATCGGCTCAGCGAACATTTTTCCAAGTATTTCAGTTTTTTCGGCTACATAATTTAAAAAGGTTGTAAAAGTTTCATGTGTTTCGTGCGTAATCTTATCCGGGCTGCCTCATAACTGTCAGCTGCACTGTAATCAAACCAGCTTCAATGTACGAGGTAACGACAGCTTTTTGCACCCCATACGCGTTTCTCGACTAATGTTTATGATTTGTATACTTTTTTCAGGAAAGCAGAAAGTGGTGGAGGCGACTGAGCTTTGCAAAACGAGATAGATTTTTTTTTTGTGAGAAAGAATTTAAATAATGTAAAATTTTGGTTTCCCGGGACTCAATATATTTGAAGATTTCTTGCAAAGTATTTTGCAATACCTAACATACCTACTTAAATCTTCAAAAATATTGAGCTTTTGACACCCCTTAAGCATTCCTCCCGTAATATTTATGATTTGCACAATTTATCTGAGAAACACAATATGGTGGAGGCGGCTTGGCTTAGAAAAAAGAGATTATGCTTTTCCGAATCAGCTCAATAGTTTTAAGAGGTGTTGCAGTGTTGATTGAAATAAAATATATGTAGTAGGTATTATTATAAATCTCTTCAACTGTACTTCATCATCATCATTTTGCCTCCCCCAAGCGCCGCCACTTCGACCTGTTCTGTGCTTCCCGCATTCAGCGTATTCCTGCGACCTTCACAAGGTCAACTGTACTTAATTAATGAAGTAATAGCCTTCTGCTACGAGGGCTACTGGGTTCAGTCTCTATGGTACATTGTACGGCAATCGAATTAACAACCTCTCTTTTGCCTCCCTACGCCATAACTCTCGTTCGTCTTTTGTTTTCCTATTTCATGAGCTTAGTGAAGATATGTCAATAACATAAAATGTTGGTTACGATGTTTATTTATTTAAGGTATTTGGAAGACTTACAGCTAAATACAATGGTGTTATATAACAGTATGATAATCTGGCAGCCAATTACAAGTCTTCACGTCTAGAGCTTGTCTGGTATAAAAGTACTGTGGAACAAAATATACACACTGCCAAACATTGCCAAAAAGAAAAAACAGGAATAAAATTTAAAAAAATAAAAATTTGCACGTAGATCATCACCTAAAATTTGCAAAAACTAATATAACATAATTACGACGGGTTATTTCCCATTATAACCAAGATGTTACAAATTCAATTTATAAATAAAAAGAAAGCAGTCTGAAGAATTCAAGCTTTAAAGAAACTCATTGCTAAATTGTTCTTTGCCGAGGTCACACTTGTCTTGAAAAGATCAAAGTCGAACTGTTTGCACACCTTATTAAAATACCTGCTTACACGCACAACGAATGAATTTTGTCTGTAGTTATTACTTGCAAATGGCACCCGCAATGGTGGATTGAATGGTTTGGATTTGCGTGGAACGTTAAAGTAGATTTGTTATCTTAAAAATAACTTAACTTATATCGACATTAATAGTCAGTCATAAAACTCAATTTATCAAGTAAGACATTATTTTCCGGAAGTCTATTTACAATAAAACCTTTTTCACAAAAAATAAAACCGACTTCCGAAAAATACAATTTTTCACTTTTTAGTTGTGGTACCTACACAAAACCCCCACTAAAATTTGAATACCACTACCTGCTATGTAAATTACAGTGATTATAATGTCGTCCACATATACTAGGTGGAAAAAATACGTATTATTGAAGCTAACTCAAAAACCCCTCATCAGATCTTGACCAAATTTATATGGGACCACTTCTGAAGTATGCCCTACCAAACAAAAAAGAATTATCAAAATAAATTCATAATTGGCGGAGTAATCGCGTAACAAACATAAAAAAAAAACATATATCCGTATTGAGAACCTCCTCCTTTTTGAAGTCGGTTGAAAACATCGCCTTTGCTTAATCTAATCGAATAGGCTGGTAAATCCGATATTATGTCACTGTATCATTTATTATTATAGAGTATCTAGGCATAGATGTTGGAAGAAATCCTACCTTCGTTGTTCATATGTTTCCGTTTTTTTTTAAGGCAAGACAAGAATATTTGCGTATCATTTTATTTGTTACAACTACCTATCTATAATTATTTACCAACTCCTTGGTTACAACATTTTATTTATGTCCTAACGAAATGTGTTTGTGGTTTAATTTTCCACGAGCTCATAACGTCAGCCTTTGTAAATTAAATGAAAACCGTTTTATTTTGTGATAAAACTAAATTTTCACTGTAAATAATTTACTCACACCGAACAATAATTTGCACCACAGACTTTAAGCAGTATTATAATAGGGGTTAAAGTATGAAATTGTCGTTTTATTGTAATAGGTACTTCGAATTGACATAGAACCTTCATGGTTTGAGATTTTTGAGAGAAACTTTTTTCACATGGTACCTATGAAGTTCTTCTTTAGAAAAATGTGCAACATTTGATTATCGACTTTCAGTTGTTTTTTTTATTCAGCTTAGACAAGAAAGATGGATACTTCGAAGAAGAAAGAAGAAGAAGAAGAAGTTATTTTTGAATACGAGTTCCGACGCGGAACTAACGCGGCAGAAACAGCTCGCAATATCAATGTTGCGTTTGGAGAGGGGACTGCTAATGAACGCACCGTGCGATTTTGGTTTAAACGCTTTCGTGATGGAAACTTTGATTTGAAGAACGAACCACGAGGAAGACCCACACAGGTGAATACAATGAATTGAAAGAGATGGTGGAAGCCAATCCGAGCCAAACTACCCAGGAATTAGCGGCATGGATTAACGTTACCTTACTAACAATATTGACTCATTTGCGTCAAATCAATAAAATAAAATAAATTAGAAATGGGTGCCTCATGATTTGACTGATCTTCAGAAAGAAACGCGTGTTGAAACTTGTGTTGCTTTGTTGAATCGATACAGAAATGAAGGAATATCGGATCGAATTGTGACATGTGATGAAAAGTGGATTCTTTACGATAACCGTAAGAGAAAAATGCAATGGCTGACCCCAGGTCAAACGCCGCAACAGTGTCCTAAAGCAAAGCTTACCAATACAAAGGTAATCGCAACAGTTTGGTGGTCTCAGCATGGTGTTATTCACTATAGCTTTCTCTGATCTGGTCAAGTAATAACGGTAGATGTCTACTGTGCCGAACTCCGAACAATAATGGCAAAACTAGTAGTGAAACAGCCCCGACTCATGAATCGATCTTCACCATTATTGCTCCATGATAACGCGAGACCTCATACAGCACGAGAAACCGTTTTAACTCTACAGGAACTGCAATTAGAAACCATTCGTCACCCTCCGTATTCGCCAGACCTTGCTCCAACGGACTACCATTTTTTTTTGTGATTATGACAATTTTCTACATGATAAAAAGTTTTCTTCTCAGGAGGCAGTACAAAATGATTTCACACAGTTTGTCGAATCTAGATCACGGGAGTTCTATCGCAAAGGCATAAATGACCTTCCTATTAGATGGCAGCAATGTATAGATAATACTGGTAACTAATTAGTTTGATTAAATAAAATATGTTAAATAAAAAATAAACGAATTTCAATTTTTCAATACAAATCGGCAATTTCATACTTTAACCCCTAATATCTCCTTCTCCTTTATATCAATTCAAAGATTGTCTTTAAAAGTCGCTTTTAGCGATAATACCGGTCATTACGTTCCTCTATGCTTTCTACATTATATCTAAAATTTGTATGGTGTAGGCAATGATATTATATGTAAAAAGAGGTAGATAGGTTATAAACGTTCCGCAAGTGGCACGTCAAAAGTTGGCTAATTAGCCACATGTTCTTCGTTTTGTCTCTTTTTCGCTCCAGATAATTACGACATGCCATCCTACTTCCACGTGTCATATAATAGTGTGACATAGTGCCGTTTTTGAAGATAGAATGTTAGGTAGGTAACCTATCTACGTCTTTTTACTTCTAATATCATTGGGTTTAGGTACATAAAAAAAGTGTATTCGATTCTATTCTATTCTAATTATCATTTAAAAAAAATATATAAATCTATTGCATAAACTACAAAATATTTAGATACAATACCAAAATAAAAGCGCTCCTGCATGATGTGTCCGAAGTATTCTTATTTACGAGCTCGAACGTAACACGATTCCCCGAGCTGCTACCTAAAACTACCCTCAGAAAACAAAGAGAGAATACAATGCATTTTTGCATATTCCACAACACTACGGAACAATACCTACATCCTACATGTGTTTTAAAAATGGAAACTGTGCTACTGTGTAATCCTCAAAAAGGTGCACTTTCGTTTATCCACTTTTCGTTCACCTAATGTAGGATAGGAAGCGAATCTTTTGCTATTTACCCGTTGTCAGTATCCCAAGTTCGTAATAAAAATATTTCAATTTATTTTTCAGATTTGCACATTTACTCTCGCCTCTGAGTTTGCCCAGGTAAAAATAATTTTAAATTACCTAAATTGACAATTTTTTAAATTAATATTGTCGCTAAAATGAGATTAAGACCGTTTACATTATTAACGTTTTTAATTACTGCAACTGGCCTTCTGAACTGGTACAGACGCCAGCAGGTCAACCTACCCAAAACTGACAAATTTTTCCAATCAACTTTGAACCATAAGTTATAGTAGTCAAGTTGAAAATCTATTAAAGTAATTTGACATATTGTAGTAGGTTGATGTGCTGGCGTCTGTACAATGGTAGATGAATTTTGGAATTTCGGTTAAGCACGAGTCTATATCTATACGCGCGTATCTACACAACCTCTATGGCATATTCATAGAAAAGTTGTTTTCTAGTTCAGTTTCAAATCAATAGCATAGCAACAACACAGCGAAATATCTAGGTACTTACAACAAGAAAAAGAGCTGACAGAAAACGGGCCTCATCAATAGAAAGAGACGGAAATGAACCGACCCATTATGGACCAGGCCCCGGAATGACGGGCCCGGATTAGAAGAGGTCAACCCATCTTGCAACTCTTTATTTTTATTACAATCTTCCACTTGATTTTTCAAGCGTGAGAGCGCGTAGGCTTTGAGACTGTAAGGGGAGGGATTATCTACATACCTTGTTATAAAAAGAATTGTTATTGAACCAAAAGATGATCACAGGATTCTGTAGGTACCTGTAACAAATGCAGAAAATTAAAATCAGTTAACCAGTTAAAATGCTATACTTAGAATGGATTTGATACAAATAGATTCCTAAAAACTAAATTATATCAACCTTACCTACTAATATTATAAATATAGCAGTGATAGCCTAGTGGTGTGACCGTCAGACTGACAAGTCGTAGGTCTCGAGTTCGAACCCAAGGCACGTACCTCTGACTTTTCGGATTCATGTGCGTATTATATAATTATCACTTGCTCAAAAAACGGTGAAGGAAAACATCGTGAGGAAACCGGCATGCCTGAGAGATATTTCTCGACGGCATGTGAAGCCAAGTCAGAGGCCCGTGGGCGGCTTTAAAACTCTGACACCAGGTTAGTTTACTAAACACTCGAAAAGAAGAAGAATATTATAAATGCGAAAGTGAGTTTGTTTGTTACGCTTTCACGCTAAAACGGCTGAACAGAGTTGGATGAAATTTGGCACATGGATAGACGATGACCTGGATTACGACATAGGATCAAGACATATGCTGGTAAAAGCGCGGGGTGCAGCTAGTATTTTATAAATAAACTAGTGACTCAGCCCTACTTCGCACAGTTTTTACGGCTTTATAAAACAACGAGATTTCTTTCATCATACTTAAGTTTAATATTAATGTTTTATACACAAAAGTTTCCGGAATAAATTCTCTTCAACGGCATCAAAATTCTTTGCATAGATGCTATAGGTACAGATGTATGAAGGTAAACGAAATAAAAGAAGTATATAAGGATAGTGTCGTTCGTTTCAGACGACTTCCATGGGAAGAATTATTAAGAGAAAAATTTGAATGTATTTCTAAAAATGGAGTTCAAGTGTCCTTTGTTACCCTTTGCTGAATAAATCATATTTTCAGTGGTAGCCGTGACACCTCATCTCAATAATTCACCCCGTGCAAACATACTTTTATATGAAACATGCATCCCTGCTGCATCCCAGTTCCCATTAATCAAGACTATATGGGTGCTAATGGATGCTGCTATCTGCCGTCGCCTGGGACTCGAAACTCGTAATTATTACCACAATACACTTTGTGCAGCTAATTATATCAGCCGGTAGCGATCGCAGCGGAAATTATTGGAATTCGAAAACTAGTTGAATATAATTGCATATTTTGCCTTGTACATTTTGGATATAATGGACATTTACCACATTTTAAAGGTTTATTGATATCGAATTTATCATCAGTTTAGTATGTCAATTTAAATCCATGGCTTTTTATTTGAATTACAGTTCTGTAGTAAAATGTTTAACATATTTCAAGATCACAGAAGGATTTTCCTAGCGTCACAGATTAGTAGGGCAATAAAAAGTGAGTCTTGCTTCGACACAATAAAGTGCAATTCAGGTCGCACAGCACTAATTACCTACAGTTATATTCACCTAGAAGATGCCTCTCTGTTTATCTTCTACGTTATGCTCACTGAATAGGGCCGACAAGTCGATCCCGTCGCATACTTGTAGCTGAAGCTACAAGCTAAGGTGAAGCTGGTATGAATACCAGAAATTCAGAGTGCGCCTCCTGTACTATTCTGAAATAGCGTATCTTAAACAGTTACCTCTCTATTGATGCATCTTTAACTTTTATTATCACTAATTAAATCTTATAATATGTTGCGTATCCCATTCATCCCTTAAATGATAAAGTGAAAATAACTTATCCAAAACTTTGAAATCAGTATAAAAATGTGAAAGAAAAATAAATAAAAATTTTCAAAATGTGAACAGAACACGGCAATACGAAGTTAAGGGCCAGCTCTCACAAAGCCTATTTATTTGACTGGAAGAGGCAACTTCGTGAAAGTCTCTCGAAGGTTTTCCTTTCAAAGGTATCATTTCAAGAGTTTTCAACAAGTAACTTTAGCAGTTTATCAATCTTTAAAACGGGGGCAGTAGATTAGATACTTGGAGTACACAATAAAATGCAACGGAGCATGGCTGAGTAAGAGTTCTCTAAACTGTTTTGTAAACATCTCATTAGGGTGTTTTATGGGAAACTTTGGATGTAGGTTGAAATAGGGATTAACGGTACACAAAGTGGAGTGTTCAATCATATGCCATGAATCATTATGTTAAACTAGCTCAACCCGCGACTTGGCCCGCGTAAAATTCTTGTCTTAACCAATGACGCAATGTCTTGTTTTATTCCTTTTTTATTTTTGTTTGTTTGTTTATTGGCACCTTGCAGCTATTTCATAATAGCTAACATAAAATCAAGCCTTGTTTCCCCGAAGGGATGGGCAGAGTTGTACCTGCCTGAAGTACACCCACATTACGACAGTTATGCTTTTAAGTCCCATGTCACCATCCCACGAGCCTATTGCCATCAAACGGGCACAATTAGTTATTATTCAATAGTGCTTTCTTTTGTGGGTACTAAATATACGATCTATCTATCTATAAAATATATGCTATGGCATTTGGTATTACTGCAGGTCCCATCAGTTAAAGAATTTTCAGAATCAGATCAGTTATAGTTCCGAAGATTACCACCTAAAAATATTGTTTCCAATTGATGTTATGTCCACTTAAACAAACATCAATGTTTTGCAAGTGAAAATAAAGTTGATTTAAGACTGTTGAAAAAGTAAAAAAATATGAAGTTGTAGCGCAAACTGAACCTTACAGTTGTTTGTTTGTTTTGTTTGTTTTCCTATAATTCGTGTTTGTTTACATGTTTGACAAATAAATTGTGAACGCAGTATGCATACAAAATCACAAAATACCTCTTTATAATATTAGTAGGTATAGATTATAATTGGAGCAAATGGACTAACTTATTTTTTTCTAATTTGGAGCTTAATTTCGATGCCCTATTTAAATTAAGCCAAACGAAACAGATAAATTATATTATAAATGCGAAAGTGTGTTTATTTGTCTGTCCGTTACGCTATCTCGCTAAAACGACTGAACGGATTTGGATGAAATTTGACGCGTGGGTAGACCATGACTTGGTTTAGGGCATAAGATACTTTTCATCCCGATATTCCCAAAGTATTTCATATTTATGAGATAAAATCAAATAGTTGCACGGCACAGCTTGATTACAGTGTAACACCATGTAACTAAGTGGTGCTTAACAAGGTAATTAATTATAAATCAATTACGTAGACACTATTAGTGTGAAGTGCTTATTAATTAGTATCAATCAGAATCACGCAAACATGCATGTACCTACTAATACTTATAACTATTGAAACAATTAAGAAATAAAGATACAATTAATTAAGACTAGCTAGAGCCGCCCTTACTTAGCACGGTTTTTACGACTTGACAAAATATCGAAATTTCTTCATTTTAATATACTATTATACACATAAACCTACGGAATAAAATCTTTAAATGATGTTAAAATCCACATCAAAATCCGTAGCGCAGTTTAAAAGAACAACGCGGTCACACAGACAGACTCAAAAAGCTGCGACTAAATGACCCCCTAAGGGGTGAAAGGTGACGATTGCACCACAAATAAATAAATCTTCTTTTATGTATTCAGAGAACTGTTATTGAGTCAGTCACGGAACTGTTTTATATGTAAAGAGGAATGCTTTATAAATATAGATTACCTACATGTCACACGTCACAATACACGGCAGCCTGAAAATTTTCGCGCAAATTAGCATTTCTATTGTGTGGCATGCTAACTGCGGTTGTCATTTATATGTACCTCTACCTACTAGTAAGGGGCGATCCGTAAATTACGTCACACGAATTACATGATTTGAGCCCTTGTGTGACCCAATGTGGTGGTAACGTCACATTTTTTTCCAATTTTAATTTAACCTTTTAACTTTTTTATCCTCCTTTTTTTTCTTTCTTTCTTTTTTTTTAATTGACGTCGTCATTACTAACATAGTTTTAAGATAATGTAATAGCTACTAACAAAAAATGGTCAAAAATTGCCTGAATTAAATTTATTTTATTTTATTTATTTATAATAATATTCATATAGTTTGCTAAATAAGTTTCTCATTAGAGTTGAAGTTTAGAATTGAATACTTCAGATTTATAAATGTAACGTCACGGAGCTTCTGACTCCCCTCTTGCCACACGATGTCACACTTTGTTGACCCCCTCCTTCCTTAGAGTGTGACGTATTTTATGGATGGCCCTTTATGGAGTGACAGCAGCTGCTGTATATTAGCTGATATTGTTTGATGAATAAGCCAGTGCTTTGGCGGCATTATGTCGTCAGAAACCACGATGACTTGAACCACCTATTACAATTCATGAAACAGTTTTTTATTTTTATTTCCTGCATTTGTTTTTGGAAGCTAATTTTATATCGTAGGAAGACCTGGCTAGGTATAAAACCCTGTTATAACTATTACGTTTGGTGAACTGTATAAGAGAATGCTTTTGGAGTCTTGGTTCATGTTAAAAGTTTAGAGCTTCCTAGATATCAACTTTATTATACACTAGATGCGCCCCGCGGTTTTACCCGCATAAGTCTCGATCTTTTGGAAATATCCGGATAAAAAGTATTCTATGTCCTAACCTAGGTCATGGTCTACTCGTCTGCCAAATTTCATACAAATCCGTTTAGCCGTTTTAGTGTGAAAGCGTAACAAACATACAAACAAACTCACTTTCACATTTATAATATGTATTAGTTTAGATGTACTTTTTGAGTTTTTTTTTTATCTTTTTGTCAATCGCCATGAATAAGATACAATGGCAAATTCAGGGACTCACTTTTGCAGTGTGGATTTGGTTTTTTATATGATTTCTAAAGATTAAACATGCTGTTAATGTTTAATCTTTAGTTAAAATTAGGACAGTGGTGTGGGTTACATTTTTGTTAAACTTTAGTTTTAAGTATTTCTCTGTAATCTGCAGCGTGTAACTGTTTTTTATGACTAATAAAAAAATAAAAGAAATTGGTGGGATGATGATATCAGACAAGTCGCTGGAATAACATGGGGTAGAGTGACCAGAGAGAGAGAGGAATAAAGATGGTTAGAGGAGGCCTTTGGCGACTGGAAAATGGACGTACAAAACATAAACAAATGCCAAATACGAGACTAACGATTACACTGTCTTTATGTTTACCGTACAATTTTTTTTCGACATGATACATGTTGAAAAAGGCTATCTAATAATAAAAAAAAAACATTCATATCGCGGAAGCAAGAAACGATTCAGGGGTAGCCGGTTAGGTAGATAACAACATCCTCCTGAATGGGTACATACTTAGTTAAATTGACAACAGCTACACCATACAGCAAAGAGCTGATTTCCCTAAGGATTTGAGGGTTCTCTGTAGTTGCGGGAAATTTGAAAAACCTCCCACATCATGCCCGATGTAGTGGGTCTTACTAGAGGACTGCAATAAATGCAATTTATTAAAAGATTACAAAGGTAGATTAGGTCACCTATTTGACTTATTCAAAGTCATAATTATTTGATTTTTAGACATGCGTGCAGGGCAAACGAAAGAAACGGGGTAATCACTTAATCACGATAACTTCTATTTCTCTCGATGTTTATAAATAGGGTATTACATCCATTTTTGAAAAGTGCCTCAATTAGATTCTATAGTGCTAATGAACCACTAAAAAATTCTCAATTTTTTTATTCAATCGTTATGTGCCATAAAAATGCATTTAAATTTTGCATTTTCAAATTTCGCGCGTAATTTGACGAAAACGCTGGACGCAGTGGACGCCATATTACTCTGTGGTCATGACGTCAGTTCACTATGTAAAAAAAATTATAGATTAAAGGTACGCTGATAGTTGACAGTAAACACTCCTAAGTTTACATAGCCGTACGACGTAATAACATGGCGACTACTATCTAATGGTGTTATGAAACAGATTCAAAAAGCTGAAACCTTTGAATTTAATTTTAAAATTTAGTTTGCTATTTTATGAACTAAAGCTAACATTTTCCTACTGCTTTTTGCCTAAGCTATCTCAATAATATATTTTTAGCTTTTTTCTCATATAGAGTAAAACACCCTATTCATCATATTTCATTTTTTTGAAAATGGGTGTATTTTATAGCTGACTGAACTATACAGTCAGCGATAAAACTCGATTAACACTACAGTTTTTTAGTCTTAATTAATATCAAAACTGGCGCTGCCTCGGTCCGGCTATAGTGCTATAAGCATTGCATTGTCATTGTCACAACTAAACTCAACAATTAAACGAAAATAACAAGTGATAGTGACTCAGTGACAATGACAATGCAATGCTTACGGCACTTTAACCGGGCTGAGGCAGCGCCAGGGTCCGTTTAGGCACAAGAGAATGTAATGTTTTGGAAATATGGTGTTTTACAGCGACCTAACCTCAACAATCAAACAAAATAACAAGTGACAGTGACTCAGTGACAGTGACACTGACAATACAATGCTTACGGCACTTTAGCCGGGCCAAGGCAGCGCCACTATTATGCTGCTTGTGACATTTAATCCGTAAGGGATAGAGTACCGCTAGCGGCACTCTATACGCTGCCTAAAAGATTTAGTTAGGTACTCTTAGTAGGTATAATAAATAAAAATGTAGCTTATAAATAAATAATAAGTACAATATTGTTAATATAATAATCGACTTTTATCGCTGACCGGATAACGGGTAAAGAAAAACACAGAGAGAAAACCTGACTTCGTTTGAACTCGCGAGCACACATTGAGCAAGCGTGTTGATCAATGCATAAGCTTTTTCAGTATCTGAAGAGGCCTTTGCCCTGCAGTGAGACATTTCCAGGCCAATATTATCATAAACCGATACGATGCCAGACTAAACATTCTCCCCAATGCCTGATGTATCTTTTATAACAGAATTTCCCGGTTCTCACATATTGCTCACTCCACATGAGTGAGCAATGTTGACAATATATTATTACTCACTGCGCCCCGCGGTTTCACCCGCATAAGTCTCAACCCCGTGCGAATATCGGGATGAAAGGTATCCTATGTCCTTTTCCAGGTCATGGTCTACTCACGTGCAAAATTTTATCCAAATCCCTTTAGCCGTTTTAGCGTGAAAGAACAAACAAACTCACTTTCGTTAATAATGCTTGGTTTTTGATGTCCATGAAATATAAACTCTAGCTTTCAATAGCTATAAATTCAGTTATATGTTTAAGCAGATTCTTAAACCGAGTGATAAGAAGCGCAACGTGTCAAGATAGCCTAGCCTAGCCTTTTCACAATTATTTTGGAATCGGCTTTCAGTCTAACCTGATGCAGCACCAGTATCTTACATGGAGCGACTGCCTAGCTGACCTCAACAACCCAGTTACTGGGTAATACGATAACACTTGGTAAGACTGGTTGTCAGACTATCGGGCTTCTGATTACCCGTAACGACTCAAAGAACTACGAATGACAGCCGGGAGTAACGGCTTAACATGCTTTCCGAGGTACGGAGGGGCCCTCGGTCGACCCGTGCGGCTGTCATCATTTAGCCACGAGCCGAGAGATTAACTCGGGTTAAGAATATCAACGAAACAGAGTATTAATGACTTAATGAGTCATCATTAGAGCGTTCTCACACTGACGATTTGTCAGCGTGTTTCCAGCGAAGCGGTTTGTGAACGTGCTCTGCGCGGGTGCGAAGCGAGCTAGCCGCGACCACGCGACGTGTTCGCTGCGTTTCCACAACATTGTACACTCGCTTGTCTCGCTCTCTCTTGTGCACTCAAGTCAATCGCTCTCGTTCCGCAAATGCGGCGAACTCGTTGCGCACATGTGGCGTGTTCGCTTCGCAAGCTAAGCGAGCTCGTAAAACAATCGCCTCGTTGGAAACACGCTTGCAAATCGCCAGTGTGATATGGCCTTTAGTTCGAACGTGTCTATTAATATATTTATAATATTTGCGTCCGATTGAGTCAACAGCCAGAAATACTTCCTAACTGACATTTGTTTAATCACTCGAGATAATCGCTGTGTGTCGATTACTGAGTCTATTTATATGGTGCTAAAACTTCCTTGTCATCATCTTTTGTTTAGGGAGTAAATACCTATTGGATTAGCAACGATAGCTAAGACGTGACGCATTTTCCGACAGCAAACATTCCAACTTCCAGGCCAATAACAAAAAATTCTGAAATGTGAAAAATATGCAATCGCAAATAAAGTCACTAACGAGTTAAAATTATATTTTCAAGGCAGGGCGTTGATCCTAAAAGCAATGCCAATCGACGATTTTGACGTTCAGAAGCCCCTTTTATGTGGCTATTTAAAATACATAACTTTGACAGTCCAAAAGCAATACATTTCTTTCACGTAAATAATATAGTTACACGTAATGGTTACCTTAAAAACCGTATATTTTTGAGAGCCAATGACATCATCATACATTATCATTGGCAGCCTTGTTTTCACCCACTGCAGAGCTTTTATGTCACGCTTCCTGCAGTGCTATTCTGTAACCATCTCACCGTGAAAACTTAGGTGAAGTGAGCTCGGAGTGAGCTGTCAGTCCCTAGCAGCAGGTGGAATGACAGCTCACTTCACGTTCACTTCACCTAAGTTTTAACCGTGAGATGGATACAGAATAGCACTGCTGGTCTGTGGAAGTCTTGCCTAGGCGTAACCCTCTGTATTTTGTTGGGAATATCTACCCATCTGGCTCCGATATTCAGTTAGGGCTTTCCTCTACCTGCAATCACCACGTCTAGCCAAGCATCATGCCCATCTCAGCTACCCGAGAATTTAATAACTGAAGCGTTTTGCCACATCACGGCAGAGGCGTGAAGCTAAATACCTGTTCATACCGCTTTATACCGGTAATAAAGGATTAAAAAGCGGTAAGTGTGCGGCCGGTATCACGTTGAGGCGCGGCGCGGTGGCAGCCCTCATTTATCTTGCGCCACTCTGATGAATATTTACTCATGTTAACTAGGTGAGCGTCGGTCATTAGTTACAGAGAGTATAATAAGCTTCTCATCGGTGGGAGGATGTATCGAGAGGATGAATGGAGTGATCTTAACGTATAGGGAAGACAAATGAATCGAAATTTTGCTGAAACTAATTTAAGCAAGAAGAGTTATTTTATCTCCAACAAATAATACACCTTACATGCTATATTATAAAGGACAAAGACAGAAATCTATGTGCTCCCTCAATTATAGGAGACCACATCATGCAATAGAAAGAAACAAAAAAAAAAAAAAAAATATTAAAGTATACTAATAGATTATTATTGTTGACCATTTGAATCTAAATTGAATAAAAATAAAGATTAAAAAGCAAAGAAGCAAAAAACACATAAATAATAAAAATAGCAAACAATGCATTACCAGACAGGCAGTTCAGTTATTGCAATGGGATTTTCCATCAGGATTTTTTCAGTACCAGCCGGGAGTCTGAATAAGTGCCCGGTTGATGGCAATAGGCTCGCCCCATATTACATTGCACTTGAACTTAACTGGTAAAATGTGTGGGTGTAGGTACTAAAAACTCATTAGGGAAAATAGGCTTGATGTTATGTTAAAAAAACATCGGAGGAGCTCGTGGCTAAGTAATAACTGCCGCACGGGTCGATCCATCGGGTTAAGCTATGCTTGCCGGGGTTGTCTGTGGATGGATGACCATCTTTACATACCGAGACTCCTCCGTGCCTCGGAAAGCACGTTAAGCCGTAGGTCCCGGCTGTCATTCGTGGATTTTTGACAGTCGTTACGGGTCGTCAGAAGCCCGAAAATCTGACAACCAGTCTTACCAAGGGGTATCGTATTACCCAGTTACTGGGTTGTGGAGGTCAGATAGGCAGTCGCTCCGTGTAAAATACTGGTATTTAGCTGCATCCGGTTAGACTGGAAGCCGACCCCAATATAGTTGGGAAAAGGCTAGGCAGATTGATTGTTATGTTAAAAAAAAACAATTCTTTAAAGATCTTTTTGACCTCACTAAGATATTATCTATGTAGATAAAATACTAAAATACATATTGGGTTTTGCACAATCCGTGCTAGATACACCGTGTGCTGATTTACGTATTCAACTCATGTAATAGTTTACATAATATTTCACCCGAAATTACGCAAATAATCTCCCAGTTTCAATCTGAGACCTATCCACATAAATCCTCATTAACATTACGGAAGTGAATTAAAATTAATACAATAGTTATATGCATATTTAATGTAACGCACGCCTGCACTCTGCTGTTAATTCGAAACCAAAATTATTCGGGGCTTAAACCGTTATTTAAATTCTGAATTTTAACTGATATTAAAAGAGGAATTTCATAGTTAATAACTGCGGTAGAGAACCAAAGGCAGAGTAAAATATAATATGTAAAGCAGTAGGTAGCTAATTTGCACGACCTTTAAGTGCACGCTTTAATATGCATCAAAGTATAATATGCAACAAAGTATAATTTGATCGCGATAAAAAGCAAGGCTAAACTTAATTAGAGTAACAAGGCTCCTGGAAATTACGGGGGTGGTCCTATGCAATATTTATGACTTTATGCTGCCTCCAAGGCTGCGTGCCGTAAGGAGCTGTTTATCTTCGAGCTCCTAAAGCTATTAAGATGCAATCTCATTGTTCCGAGCATTCTATTAACGGTGCACGCAAATAGCTCTAGTTCTAAGATTATCAAGATTTCGCCTCTCCTTTGTGTACAGGTAGTTTTGATACCGGAAAAGATTGCGTGATATACGGCTGCATGCTTCGAGTAAATTTCCGATTATCCATTACTTTTGAATAGTTTACACGAAGGCGGTAACTTTTCTTTTTGGAGTCAGCTTTTCGCCCAAATTATGCGCGGCGTGTGAACTAACACTAAAAATCTTCTCCGTCTGGTTTATTGTTTTGCCTAGGATCAGCGCACCCGAGAGCAACGACAGACGAGTTTTATGAAAGCACATCACAAATGCAAGACGTGACAAGTCAACTTTTTATACCGAGTACAACAACAATAGGGAATATATTACAATTTATATTAAATGTGTCTGGGTTTAGTCTCAAGTTCTCGGCGAGAAACGCGTGCTTTTAGCTGAAAAATGGAATGTTTCCATTACTTTGTTTGTTCACTGGGAAGCTTCACACACAGAAGATGTTCGCCCGTCTACTGAAGTGTGAGTGCATTGAGAATATTTTCTTATTACTTCACTGTCTAAATCAATATCGTCTCCTTCGGTTTTCTGATCAAGCAAATATTTTTTCGAAAAACTTTCAATGTTTTTATTGGAAGTTTTGTGTTTTGTCTTCAGTATTTTTCTAAGGAAACGTAAAGTTTAGAAAACCATTTATAAAATCTTAAAATCAATGTGGTATTGAGTAAGCTGACTCGAACAACAAACACGATGTCTTCGTTTGATGCTCTCTAAGACTGATCTTTAAGAAAGCACATAAACTTTGGCAGTAATTTACCTACTTATGTACGTACAAAGAACTTCAGTTATTAAATCTTCGCATTAAGAATGCGGTCGCACTTCATCAAGACTAACTACCATTCACCAACATCAAACTTATTAAAATTTTAACCTACCCGCTTGTTAAAATACCAAAGTTCAACCAAGTTTATTTTCCCAGTCATTGGCGAGATGAAGCGAGTTTGTCCAAAACAGATGGAAATTAGAAGGTTGGTTTCATACAGATTAATGAAGATAAAATTGCAGGAGTAAGCCCTGTAAGTAGGTTGGATAAACAGCTTTGGGCCCAGCGTGCCCTGGATTATACCCTCTACTTATTCGAGGGCCCTTCGCTAACCTACGCAATCACTGTGATTAGAGTGGGTAATGACTTTTCATATCCGGAAAACTTACTTTGTCGTTTATTTTGTCGAATTACTAAAAGTTATTTTGTACCTTACTATCTATACCTATTATACAATATATATTATACAATAAATATACTAATATAAATTGGTATAAATGTGAAAGTTTGTGTTTGAATTTTTTGGATGTTTGTTTCTCAACCACGCAAAAACGGATTAGGATGAAACTTTGCACACAAATAGGTAGTTATAACGTGGATTAACACACAGTTTTTTTAATTCTGGTAGTGCGTTTCCGTGGGATAATTTTCAACATCCACGCAGGCGAAGCCTCTGCAAAAGCTAGTTTATTCATATGAAACCGGTCTTTATATTTTGTTCATACGGCTTTTAGTCCGAAATTTATAAAATACAGAAGTAGCGTTACCCTAATTTCTACATCTGGGCTAAAAAGTCCTACCTCAAAAAGTCAAGTTTATAAAGAAAAGGAGAAAACACGTTGAATGTATAAACTTCCCCTTTTTAAAAGTCGGTTATAAAGCCTGGTATAATAATCGTGTTGGAACTACGTATCCGAGTCGGAAATCAGTTGACACGTTTCGTTTGACTTGAGAGTGGTCATAAACTCCTTTGGCAAGTCGGCCATTTTTATATTTATTACTATTTTTAAGTACTATCTAATAAACTACAACTACCAGAGACTAAGAGCAAATAAAATGAATAAATACATTTATTACTCATCATAAAATTGTAGATGGTTGATTTGTTCTCGTGACTGTATTCTTCTTCACTTATCTCATATCAAATTAAAAACAGATTTTTTATTACAAAAAAAAAAAACTCAACCGACTTCCAAAAAAACACTACAAGGAGAAAAATTTACTTATATTTCATAAGTCCGCGGCTTTGTTTTTTTATTTTTATTTGCCACTAACTTCCGAAATTTAAATTTTTCAGTCTGTAGTGTTTTTTTGGAAGATGGTTGTTTTTTTTTTTTAAGTTTATATTTCTCATAAATTTTTGCGTTGTTTTTCCTTGGCAGCCATATTAAAGTAATCGAATCGCAACCAGTGAAATACTAATTATTAAGTAGTTCCGGTGGCCATCTGTGGTCATCATCATCAGTTCCACTTCACCAAATGGTACTTTCCGAGAGCAACTGCACGAGTTACTGTAAAAAATATCATAATCGCTATAGGTGTGCCTATAATATTTGAAGAGTCCCCTCGATCATCAGTACCTAACCTAATGACAATGGGACCACCTCGGAAGAATACCTTTTTGAACAAAAAATAATAATTTTGCAAAGCCGTCTATATATGATGGAGTTTTGGAAGTCGGTTAAAAATGGCTACCAAGATTGCGATTTTGATAAAGTTGGTCTTGTGGTCGCAAGCGCTACTGCTGAGCATGAGGTCCTGGGTTCGATTCCCGTGTCGGGAAAAGTTTATTGGGTTTATCCATCAGAAAATTCTCAGTAGCAGCCTAGTCTGGATTGAAGACAATAGACTCGCCCCCTATTACATAGGACTTAAACATAACTGGCGAAATGTGGGCATACTATAGGTGTTATACCTATGTTCTGCCTAACCCTTCGGGGAATTCAGGCGTGAAAGATCACGCCTTGATAACATACATAACAATATTATGTATGTTATCCCGAAGCTTTCTTTTATGCTATAGGTATCGTGGACACTGACGCCTGACCACTGTTCGACCTTATTACGTAAGCAATAAGGCTGAAAAGATAAACAATACTATACATGAATATCGAGACGTTCATACCTCACCTAACATTAATTATAGAATTAATGTGATAATCGTGATTTTATTTATTTAGGCAAACCAACTAAATACACACAAGTACATTCAAAGTACATATCATTAACAAATACAATAGAATTGCATGCATCTAAATTATAGGTAAGCACAGCATTTTAATTAGATCTCACTATATAATAATAATCAATATAAAGATGGATAACAATGCAATTAGAACCATAATATCATTAATCTTTTATAAGTACTTAAAATTAACTCACACGAAGTTTGTTTACAAAATAAGTCGAGTAATAAAAATAGGTACACTGTGTGCTTACCACATCTATTTATGCGTTTATACAGTAAAATAGCTAATGGTTGTATATTATTAGTTTCGTGTAGATTCTAGATCGGTGTTAACTGATACGGTTATGTGAACAGGTTTTTCGCAGCAAACATGTTCTAATTAGTTTGGTGCAAAATAACTTTTCTGAAATATTTTCTCTTACCTTATATTTTTCGTAACACTTCGCTGTTATTTTTATAACCTGCAGATTTTTTAAATTCTTTATTTTTTCAAGCAACGCTGGAACAATATTCCCATGATACGAATTCTGGAAGTACACTTTAATTTATAATTTGTTAGCTTGTCTAAAATCTGGGTTAGTTAGAGTGTTGTAATATTCTAGGTTTCATTAATAAGCCAAGTTAAACTAAGCTGCTTCTCTCGTCTAAATCAAAATGAGAGAACGGAATGCTTGCCGACGCTTGTAAATTATATTCAGTATAAATTATAATATACCCCACGCCATTACTCTCCACACGGCAGCTACTTACCATTTTCTCATTCAACCATATCCCGAGGCCGCAACTTGAGTACCAGATTTAGTAGCATTTCATAGTTCTCTCTACGTGCCCAAGTTCAGAATTTATGGGGCTAAACTTAGTAAAGGATATGAGCCACGAGCCACGTAGCCTACCTACATTATACGTACAGGCGTTAATACTCGTTCCCGACTTAATATTACCCGCCAACTTTAATTACAGGAAGGAGAATTAATGTATTGTAGAATTAAAATTAGCAAGCTCGTCGTACGTGGGAACGGTTTCATCATGCCGCTGCAATGGAGTTATTTGTCTACTTGTGATACTTAACTGTGTTATAAGAGCAGGCAAGTAAGTTATTCCTTCTCAAATAATACTATTTTAAAATATTCACACTATATCGAACTCAGTTGACAAAGCGAATCTATAGCCACGAGAGCACTAAGAATGTGCATATAGGGACATTTTACGAAGATTTCGGTTCTAGATCCGAACAAATCGGATTTGCGTTCAATTTTCGCAGACTTTCGGTAGCTCCCGAATTCAGCCGAGTAAAACCCGACCCGAATACGGCGCAAGAAAATTTCTGAATTCCCAACTCGCCTTCGTAACTTAGAATTTGAGGGATTTAAATCTTCGCTGACTTGTCGAGATTGACCCGAATCGCAATCGGTTTTTTTTGACGGTTGCTTACTTTTGAAATGCTATCGTGAACACGACCCTTTTTAAGGCAATCCCTCTTTATTTAACATTCAATTTATAAAATACGTAGCGTATTCGGGAACTCATTTTCCGATATGCTATTATCGTTTTCCGAAAGCACTACGAAATATGGCAACAAAATTGTCATTTGCGGCATTTACAGATAAAATATTTTAGTGCTTGAGAAAAGAGGAGAGCGTTCAAATATTAAAGCTATTGAGAGGCAGGAAGGAAGGAGTCGCACAGGTGGATATCACCTGTCGTGCCGGGAGGCGGCAGTTCCGCAGCGCGCGAGTTCACACGAGCTCACTCGAGCCGCCGACCCTCCCCGCCAACATTTGTTACCTTTACGGCCAACATTTATTACCGTTCCCGGGCGCTCGGCGCTCGTCTCAGTAAATATACTTAATTAAAATTACCACACGCGACCCTTGAGAATTCGCACGTGAAAATGAAGACGCGTTATGAGATAAAACTTTAGCAAAGGTCGACCGGTGCTCACAACTTGCAAGCATGTGGTGTGTTGAATGAGTTCACTGAAAAATATAATGAGTTTCAGTATCTATCTTAGCAGCAATGCAGCCACGATCTCCAGCGATTTCGGCGAATTTCACGAAACCTAAATATATGTTTGCATTTTAAGTTATTGCTTTAAAAGCTTTTGGTCTCGTTTGCGGCGTTTTGCAGAACCAGACTACACGTTTCTTTTTTTATCTCTTTTCATACTCTGGTATAAACACTAGTAACTGCGGGCTCTTCAAAGTATAGAATAAAACCAGCCAAGTGTGAGTCGGACTCGCGCACGAAGGGTTCCGTACCATTATCTATAAAAACGGCAAAAAAAATCATGTCTGTTGTATGGGAGCCCCCTTAAATATTTATTTTATTCTGTTTTTAGTATTTTCTGTTATAGCGACAACAGAAATATATATCATCTGTGAAAATGTCAACTGTCTAACTATCACGGTTCATGAGATACAGCCTGGTGACAGACGGACAGACAGATGGACAGCGGAGTCTTAGTAATAGGGTCCCGTTTCACCCTTTGGGTACAGAACCCTAAAAAGTGTGCTCGTGTCTAAGGGAGTCGTTTTAAACTTATATTCCGCCAGAACACTCGAGCGCTTGCAAACTTTTGCATACGTTCGCCAGCTCCAAATAGTTAGGGTGAAAATTTAAAGTAATATGTATACCTTACGTGCTTCTTCATGTATGAGGTGCAGGTTACCATGTCTTGCTTTTATGACGTTGTATTTAGCTACAGAATGCAAGTTTCAAAACTGTACGCATCAATTTGATTCCACGCGATCACATCCACTCGTCATGTTCATGAACGGGCGCCGTCAGTTGAGACTGGTCATCTCTTAACTGCCAGGGCTTATTTTTAATCTTATGTTTTTAATCGTTTTTGATTTTATATTTTTTTTTACATTGTTCTCACATATAGAATCAACAAGAGTAATGTACCCAGGATTTTGTAATTTCTATATATAAAAGAGTGTCCTTGGAGATTCTTGCCCGTACTTCTCCATAGAGATCTACGTTTTGGAATGGGCAACTAGCTTCAACTTTCTGACTAACTGACTGACTCTTTAACAGTTAAAAAGTGCCTGTAAATGGTTTAATTGAAATAAATGCTATGAGTTTGAGTTTGGTTTTGTGCAGGATACCACGTCTCGCTTTTATGACGTTGTATTTACCTAACTACAGAATGCAAGTTTCAAAACTGTACGTGACGCATCAATTTGATTCACTAAGCGCGTGAAAAGCTCAACTAGGTATTTAATAGTTAACAGTCTTATCATGGCGTTAAATACAATCAAATAAACGTCAGTGGTGGTTATCTTACCCATCTCTCGTGAAACACCAAGGGTCCTCAGTCCCTCATCCACGCATAGTTCCCGATACGAACGTAACTCGAACCTCGCAAGTTAAGGCTCATATTCCTACATATAATGTTCACATGGCAGGACTACTGATACAAGTTAGACAAGTCAATAAAACAGAGAAACTTTGTTACAAACAGCTTCATTGTCGTACAAATGTCTGTTCAGTATTGGAGACACAAATTCTTCGTTTATTTTGTGTTACCACACGTCAGGTTCACGCGGGGATCGGATAAAGACACAAAAAAATGTGTACAATTTCCTGTGCTTCGTTTAAATTGTGTCATACTTTATTGCGATTGTGTGTTGTTTCCTTTTCGCTTTACTTGCGCGAGTTCAAAGGAGAGTAATGCCTTTTACGTGCTGGAGGCTGCATGCATCCCACTAATTGAAACGTCAAAACACTTTAGATTAATGGGATGTCTATAGATATTGAGACTCTGTTTTGTTATTCTGCTGTAATAAATAGCTTTTAATTAAAAATAATATCCTGCAAAGTACGCTATACGATGAATTCGTTTCGTCACGGCATGATATTTTGATTTTATACGGTAAATAAATATATTACGGTAAATAAATATATAAGTAAACTATTATTAATTTTACTTCGTAAAAATGTTTGTATAATTACACGCCATTTAGTAAACTGACTAATGTTTATACCATCCATGTTGATTCTAGGAAATGCAGAGATCGTCCAGCTGTATTATTAGCACAGCTGTCCATTGTAGGCAAAACTACAGTTCAGTCGAGTAAATGTTGCGTACAGTTGGTATTGAAAGCTGAATTTTTGAACAATTTATTAATAATATTTTCAGAGTGCAAAATAGTTACTAGGAAAAATGTTGGGCTAGAATTTTAGAAACAAAGAGTTTCGAAAAAATCAAATGTAACATGCTAGGAAAAAATTTAGGCTATGAATACTACGAAAAAAATTAAACAAAACATGAATGAGAACAGTGTGCGTATTTTATATTGCAACTACGATTCTGAAAAGTTTGCAAACGTTTTGCTCGACTAAATTTTTCAATGTTCTATATTATTATGATTTTTCTATCACCGGTTAAGGTAATCTCATTCTTAAACAAGAGTCATAAAAGAATGGATTTTTATTCTACAGTCACCGCAGCTTCATACGCATCGTTTTTGGGATCACCCCAGAATTCTTTCAGGCAAGATCACTATGGATTGTGCCTTTGGTAATGAAAGCTGAAATTAGAACGTGTAATAATCAATATTATAATATGCAGGGTGATTGGAAGCTGGGTGCAAAGCTTTAAGGCGAAGATAGTACAGACAATTTAGAACCATGTTGTCTTAGACGAAGTCTTACCATTTTTTTTAAACCAATTTTTTATGGTTTTTCTTTTCGAATATTCCCAAAATTTTAAGGCCAAATTAAATGATAAATGTATTAATTTTTATTTTATTTAATTAAATTAATGAGTAAGCAATCTAGCAAAACAAGTTTTAGGCTTCTTTGTCGTTAGACATTTTGTTTACAGACATTTTAACTTCACAAAAAAACTTTAAAATTCATAAATACTTTTTGTAAACATTATAACCTTTAAAAAAATTTAGTAAGACTTCGTCTAAGATAATCATGGCTTAAATGGTTCTAAATTGTCTGTACTGTCTTCGCCTTAAAGCTTTGCACGCAGCTTCCAATCACCCTGTATATCTACATTTAAAAAAAACACAGGTATAATGACCATATAAGTTATGCATTCGTTACACATTAATAAGGTATATAGGCATAAATAAAACATCACCAACAATTCACAGTCAATCATATTATAATCCGACATGACAGGCCTTTCTCAGCAATATTTCAAAAGAGCTACATTTATGATTCATAAGACTCATTAAAAAGGCTTAAATACAAAACGGGGATTACGATGAAAGATCACCGTTCAGTGGTGATTAATGAAACGTAATTAATTACCGACGGTTCGCATGTGTTGGGAGGTAGATATATGAATCGAGGATTAATAGACCACAGTACCCTTGTATTATTTTTCGTATGACAGTTTTTTTAAAGGCCAGTCATATTAAATGAGTAAATGAAAATATTAAGTTCTGTTAAAAAGATTCGCCGATTTTCGGTCTTGTTTGACTGTCTTGCTGACGGACCTGCCTCGTTGTTCCAGTGGTCACAAGCACTACTGCTGAGCATGAATGAGGTTCTGGGTTGGATTCCCAGGTTGGGCAAAGTGTTTTGAGTTTTCCGTCTGGAATTTCTCAGTAGCAGCCCGGAGTCTGGATCTGTGCCCGGTTGATGGCAATAGGCTTGCCAACTATTACATGGGACTTAAACATAACTGGCAAAATGTGGGTGTACTATAGGTACACCTCTGTCCATTCGTTCGGGGAAAACTGGTGTGATGTAATGCTAGATTTGACTATCAGTTTTTTTTTTGCATAGGTAAGACACCTTTAGCATCTGCGTGCGTTATTAGGACTACTTCGACAAGTTATTGTGAGTAGCAGACATTAGACAGAGTAATAACAAAGCTATGAATTTAATTAATTGGGAGTTAACTGGTGAAGCAGATAAAGAAAATAATTATTTAGAAAGCAGCATAATTCCACGCACGACGGACCGAATGAGAGCCCGAATGGAGAGGACGTGCGGACAATGGATTCCACGTACCTATACATAGTAGAGATTTTCAGTACTGTAAATATTAAAATATATGCTCAAAAATATCTGTATTTTTAATAGAATGTTAGATATTTTTGCGATAGACTGGGTGAATCCAACATCCAGGAATTGAAACGATGTGTTGAAATTCATGCATTTTTTCAGGATTTAGTGTCGATTCGGTCTCGTATTCGTTTTGTGGAACTGAATTTGAATTGTTTTAGCTCCAGAGCAATATGAAAGCCTCCATTGTTTCGTTTTTTGATTTTAGGCACCAAATGTAACGCAATAGCACGATGTAACGTTTAGCAGTTGTAGAAATAAAGACTGTTGTTCTGGTCAATGCCCCTTCCCTTAATTCCATTTTTAAATGCAAAGAAGACACCGAGGGATTAAAGAAGACACTATGGCGGCATCTAGATCGCCACATTCGAACTACGCATCACACTGACATCAGGCAAACTCCTGCATCGCGCGAGCAGAGTTTAATGTGCGACTCGTATATATACAACGTCCCGACATCAATCTTCGTACAGTTGCCCTCTAGATAAAATCTAGTCGGAGGATCCCTCCTTTTCTATGGAGGATGAGTCAAAGTCAAAGTCAAATACCTAATTTATTTCAATTAGGCACAAAAAAATCACTTATGAACGTCAACATTTACAAAAAAAAAATATAATAATTGATTCTAGTCGCCCATTCCATAAGGTCGTTTTCGTATGGAGAAGAATGGGCAAGAAACTCCACCGTTACTCTTTTAAAATATTTTCACAATATCTTGTATACATTAATTATATAATTATATGTGAAGACGATGCACCTAGAATAAGATTACTATACCACGATAGGTAAAAAGAATAAAAAATGAAGGAATGACATAAATTAATTATGTGATAGATGCATGGTGCTCACATATTTACAAACATTGTAATTATACGATATTCTTAACATTTTAACAAGTACTACTAATAAGTCAGTGTGTGAGTTCAAGTAATCACAGAATATAAAATTAATGTTTAAAAAAATAATATTATACAATTAAATTGGCAACCAGTTAGATTTTGTCTAGATTCTAAATTGTCCTATGGAGCAGGACCAGCATGTTTCCAAGCATTTTTATCTGGAATAACCTTACACCCTGTTCCTCTGATGATGAGTGAACCTTACACCCTGTTCCTCATGCTTCCATAACACTATTACACTACTAACAATGTTTTCTTTCAAAATGTTGAAGTTTTTAGAATTTAGCATCAGAATACTCGATTTAAATAAGCTACCGATCAACGAGAAATATGTAACTACCAAATTATTTAATTATCTGTTCAGATCAGTAAACCACAATCGAAAAAAAATATGAAACAATCAAATAATAAACGTTGTAAAATAGCTTCTTCAAAATACAATGTCGTGTTACTTCAGGAGAGTTTAAAAACGGAAAACGTTGGGCGTTACTTAAATATAATATAGCTCTAGGAAGTAAAGTAATCAGTTTTTAGAAATAGTTGAAAATCGCTATTTCGCGTGTCTCCCTTTAATAGCATAACAGGGTTCATTCAATTAGCCTTCACTACAACATGGATTTTAATAAACGTATGTTATTACCCACGTAGGGTTATTTACGTTAATTAGGAACGTTAACCGGTAATGGGCTACGCTGTTATTTTCAACTAAATCAGTTTTGAGTTAATAACATTACGCGTTATCGTTTGTGCGTCCAACGGGATGCTGCCGTTTTGCCGAAAAGATTTTGCCAAAAAATCACTACCCAAACAAATTTTTGCAACCTTTTTTTATACCAATGCAATGTTTGGAATTATTTTAGTACGCACATTTTCATTTGGTCAAATTTTTACTTGGCAGAATATTATTAAGGATAATGTCATTTAAGCATTTGGTCTTTAATATAATTATTTATTACAGCAAACAATCTTAAGACAATAAACGTTTCGTCATACGATTTGGTATGACAAAAATATAAAGGTTAGGTTAGGTTAAAACTGTGACCTACGCACGAGCCGAGCGAGCGTAGCGAGCGGTGCCGCGGCAGCGGCCGGCGAGTGCCAAAAACGACTAGATTATTAGAAAGAAACTATGGAAAAAAACAGGCTACCCGAAACTGAACTAGTTACAAGAAATTAATTGTTTAAAAAAAATCTACTAAATATTTGGCAATTTTTTTTTGCGTAAAATGAGTAATTCCACCTGAAATATTTGACTACATAAAAATTGGTAATAGTTCTAGTTGGTAAACAAGTTATTGTATAAACGTTCACATGCTAAACATTAGGTTTGCGTTACAATTATTTGTAAAGAGATTTTTTGCTAAGTAATAATTTGGCAAATGAAATTATGCGAAAAATTGTTTGGGAAGTGATAATTTGGCAATTTCTTTTCGATGAAACAAGGGAGACCCGCGTCCAACGGGATCCTGCCGTTTTGCCGAAAAGATTTTGCCAAAAAATCACTACCCAAACAAATTTTTGCAACCTTTTTTTATACCAATGCAATGTTTGGAATTATTTTAGTACGCACATTTTCATTTGGTCAAATTTTTACTTGGCAGAATATTATCAAGGATAATGTCATTTAGGCATTTGGTCTTTAATATAATTAGGTATTTATTACAGCAAACAATCTTTAGACAATAAACGTTTCGTCATACGATTTGGTATGACAAAAATATAAAGGTTAGGTTAGGTTAGGTTAAAACTGTGACCTACGCACGAGCCGAGCGAGCGAAGCGAGCGGTGCCGCGGCAGCGGCCGGCGAGTGCCAAAAACGACTAGATTATATAGAAAGAAACTATGGAAAAAAACAGGCTACCCGAAACTGAACTAGTTACCTACACGAAATTAATTATTTAAAAAAAATCTACTAAATATTTGGCAATTTTTTTTTGCGTAAAATGAGTAATTCCAACTGAAATATTTGACTACATAAAAATTGGTAAAAGTTCTAGTTGCTAAACAAGTTATTGTATAAACGTTCACATGCTAAACATTAGGTTTGCGTTACAATTATTTGTAAAGAGATTTTTTGCTAAGTAATAATTTGGCAAATGAAATTATGCGAAAAATTGTTTGGGAAGTGATAATTTGGCAATTTCTTTTCGATGAAACAAGGGAGACCCGCGTCCAACACTAGTACAGTCAATATTATAAATAATTCTAAATTCTCATTCATGAGGTCTTGGGTTCGATTCCCGGGTCGGGCAAAGTGTTATTGGGTTTTTCTATCTGGAATTTCTCAGTAGCAGCCCGGGGTCTGGATTTGTGCCCGGTTGATGGCAATAGGCTCGCCCCCTATTACATGGGACTTAAAACATAACTGGCGAAATGTGGGTGTACCTACTACAGGTACACCTCTGCCCAACCCTTCGGGGAAACAAGGCGTGATGTTATGTTATGTTATAAATTCTCCGAAAGAGTTGGCAGAGGTGTATATTTTAACCCACATTTCATCATCTATACTCCATTTATTAGAAAAAATACAGTTATCACCGTTATTTCGATATAAACGTAAAATCAACTCCGTTATTTCACGATAAACACAAAGCAATGTTATCTATTTAGGTACCATTTATATTTAAAATAACCCTAAAGTGCAGTAATTTTAACAATATTATACAATAACTATCATAATTTTAACGTTATTTTGCTAATGCTATAATAAATGGAGTATAATTATCTAGTGGTCACAAGTGGTACTGCTAAGCACGAGGTCCTGGTTTCGATTCCCAGGTCGGGCAAACTGTTATTGGGTTTTTTTATCAGGTATTTCTCAGTAGCAGCCCGGAGTCCAGCAATAGGCTCGCCACCTTTTACATGGGACTTAAAACATAACTGGCGAAATGTGGATCTAATACAGGTACACCTCTGCTTATCCCTTCGAGGATTATAGCTGTGGTATTATATTATGTCTGAGTCCCATGTAATAAATACGAGCTGATCCTATTGCCATTAACCGGGCACAAATCCATACTTGTGCTTGTGAAAATTTGTAATTATTTATGGCAGAATATTGATTTCAACCCATTATTTTGTTTTAATTCAACACATGATGAATTTTCTTCTGTATACATACATATTATAAATTAAAATCGATTCTCGTGTCTGGCTGTGTGACCGCTATGTTCTTCTAAACTCAGCGGATTTTGATGCGGTTTTGCACAATCATTTAGAGAATTTATTGCGTAAAGTTTTGTGTACTAGATAGATAGACTACTCTTTATTATGTACACCGTAAAATTACAGATTAAAGAAATTTTACATAGCAAATAAATTAATATGAAACTATAACATATAATAAAGATAATACGATGTTTTGAAAAGTCGTAAAAACTGTGCGAAGCAGGGTTCGATTGCTAGTTACTTACATTTATAAATACCAAAGGGCATGTTATTTTTTTTAATATGGAGGGAGGCCGGGGTTTCATTTGAAACTGCTGTGAACTGAGAAGAGATTATATTTTTATGAAAGTACATAATGTAAGGAGACTTTTTATAAATATTATTTGTAAACACCCTTCCTTAATTATTATATTTTTAAATAATTATAATATGAAAAATTAAATTACAATCCAAAGTTATTATTGATTTTGGAAACACTTCTGTTGGATGTCATTTTGAACGAAACGAACGAAAAGTGAATGAATGAATTAATTCATTAATTAATTCACATACATTTCTCGTTCGTTCAAATGTTGACTAGTGTACCTACCCGTACTAGAGTAGGGATGTATCGATAGATCAGCGGTTTCGCAACACGCCTCTGTGGTCGGTTAATGGCCATTGACGAGTTTAAATTGCACGCGAAAATTATAGCTGGACCTACGCACATGGGTTTCACTCAAAATGGTGGATATTATGGTCATTAGGAACAGCTGTTGTTCAGGATTCAAAAATGCGTTACAAAAAATTTACTCGGTTGCCACTTTTAGCAGAATGCGCTGTGTGTTTTATTATAATGTAGGTCCTCTTTCTACTTTAGTAATGACCGTATTCTAAGTAAGCGGCCCATTGCTTAAATAAACCTATTGACTCGTCAACTCATTGACATGAAAATGCCATTCAATCTAACTTAATTATGCACAAATTGTTTTTAAATAAGGGCTAAGTACTATTTGATTATTAATTATTTGTTCTGTTTTAACGCCTCATCCTATCAACGTGTAAAAACACAGATATCTTGTGAAAATATACCCTAATTTGAACTTTTAATTTCAATCAAACAATTGAAACCATGGGAAACGTAACTATATAACTAATTATTTATTTTATAAGAACGTAGGTGTACGACGATTTGTCTAGCAAAAAGAATTCTCTTTTTCATCGAATCTAAAGCAAGGTTTACATTTACAAAATCAGCAAGTTGTCATTTTTTTCATAAACAACTCAGACAGTTCTCACGATGTTATTCGTTTTTGTTGAGAACAAAAACAAATAACACATTTCTTTGGAATCGGTTATGAAAATATCGCGTCATTCATCTTCATCATTATTTTCTGCTTGTCAGTAAGATTTCCCGGTTTTGTATAATAGACCTACTATACGTAGTTAGCATTTTCAGGTTTAACTATGACGATCCGGGTTAATCCTGACAAAGAATATCTCAATTTACCCATCCCTTTCGCACCCCGGATTTCAAGAAGCATACCTAATTCAATTCTGAAAAACAAATGAAGTTTATACCATATTTTCTACAGATTAGGATGACTCATTCATTTAAAAATAAGCTCTTAATCCCCTAAAACGACAATGTACCTACGTCACAGAGGGTTCCCATACTTACCTACAGCTAGTTATACTTCTATGACGTAAATTCGACGCCACGTGTATGCTACGATGCGTGCATGCCACCCGTTTCTTCCACATTCATGCATCTTTTCATATATGCGGCTGCGAATTTCTCCCAAGTTGTAAAATGTGTGTCACGTCGAATTCTCGAAAAGGGTTGGCAGAGAACGATGTGTAGTTATATAGCCACATTTTTCCAGTGACGGTATTTCTGTCCCATGCATTAGGGGGTGAGCCGAATGTCCGATATTGGCCACATGTGCTACCATCGACAATATCCTAACGGAAGACCACTGCCCAGAACAATAGAAGTGAAACTAGGCGTATCATTCGCCTGGAAATCGTAGAACAATTATGGCGCGATTTGGAACGTGTTCGAAGGCCCTGTTTCGATTCCTTACGACGTTGGTAGTCATCATCCTTGGGGTCTGCACAACATGTCTTTATCTTCCATAATTCTCTATCAGTCGTCATCTCGCTAGTCACTCCCTATCTAACCATAAATCATCATACACACAGTCCAGCCATCGTTTCTTTGGTTTACCCGTACTCATACTCCCGTAATTATTATCTATTTTCTGTACCAAATAGATAATTAAAGACATCAATCTACCATTGAGGCTGTTAGACGATAATTTTAGATATCTATTTTAGATAGCAGAAAGATGTAAATATAGTTATCTATAATAATACCGTCGCCCGGTCTGTTCGTCGTGTTTGTTGTACAAACTTTTAATTGGGTAAACAATTTACTGTTAACGAAGCAACGCAAAGGTTCTCGCTAAAAATGGCGCTGATAGATTCTTATTGTGTCAGTTTATTGGAAATATTGTTAATGATTGAGTATTATGAAGTTAGACATAAAAGGTCATTAATTAATGAAGATTTTCTCATGCTCTGTGCTATAGGTAAGCGGTTGACTACGATTAGGTACACCTCTCTTTCTCGTTCTTATTTTACCTGGTAATACCGGATTCTTTTAAAAAAAAATCCCAGCATCGTCATGGTCCAGCATCCAGGATTTTTTTATGTCTAGTCGACCTAAGGGATAAACGCTAAAATTTTCAAATGCCAGCACTGTTGACGTGTATTCATCCTAAGAATATATAATGAATACATTTATTTGTGTCATAAAAGATGAAACGCTCAACGCCCAAATAAACGACTGTTTGTTTGCATGTTTGTGCAAACACAAGCAAAATGTAAATATAGTCAAAACATTAATAAAATCCGAAGTACAAACATCCTAAATATTAAGGCAGAGTTAAATTACGCACTAAACCGAATGAGTGTTTACGGTGTACAGCTATTTACTCAAATCGTTAGGAATGTGTAAATATTTCGTACGGGTCACGCCATGTTGATGTGCGTGACCGTATGCCATGCCCATTGTTAATGTTATACGACGTATATGAGTCTCTAGTACTTTATACAGATTTTTGTGTAATATTAATATAATTTATTGTTTGTAATTTTTGTTTATTTCAGGAGATCATGACTGTAACATACTTGAAGAACAGTCTGATGATCTACAACTGCGATTACCGTGGATGGACATCCATTCTTTATACATCGGGATTAGTCAGAAGAAAATTTAAATTATGGTTACTGACATAATATGCGTACACTGACTGGACAGGTATATTCAAATCAGTGTGATTCCTTCTTGAAAAGAACATCTCAGACATTAAATCTGCATGATCCTCGTATGATCTGACCATGATAATGACTGGACTTTAAAAGAGACTTTAAAAGTCCAGACATTGTAAGTCGAATAGGAAACACCGATCTCATTTAATTTTTATTAAATATTTTTTACAGGTTAAAAGTGTTTGTTAAAATTTTCAGAATAAACATAATTTCAACTGGAGTTGAAATACAGAGATAGTCATACAAAAATGCCTCATTAGCACGTTTTCTTCTCAATGAGTCTACTTAAGACTGTTTAAAATTACAATTTCCCCCCACCTGTAGGGAAAGGTAGATATTGACATTCAGAACATCTTTCGGCAATTTCATCGTTCAGCGTGATAGGTGGCAGCTCGATCGTGCTCCGAATATATCCTACATAAATAACCATTGAAAAGAAATCTCTCTGACCTGATTTTTCATTTACTAACCATACTTTTATTGAAATCATACGGCTTCAACCGCAACGACTACGATTGCGGTGCACACTTTTATATCCACCTATAGACATTTAGTTGAGTAATGGATATTGCTTGCATTCTACACGGTAGGACTACCGTTTTGATACGACCTCTTAACTTGATTGGATTCGGGTTTAGTATTCTATAGCTGTGCAAAATATAAGGGGGGAGCTGTTTTATGGCTTGAAAATATGCTGCCTCATCTGAAAGAATCTCGTGTCGACTTATAATAGAGTAAAAAATCAGCTTCAGCCATCGGCTGCAGTGTCGGTAAACGGGGATATTTGATTGCTACGCCGTAGCCCGTTCGTAGCCTTCGTAGCGCGTAGCATTGGATTTGTGACGGCACGCGTGACGTAACGGCCGCACCCCCGCCCGGGCGTGCGTCACTCCCCCTCCCCCTTCTCTCGACACGCAAATCATTGGCCAAAATCAACAGCGATTTAATGCCGCCATTAACTACCGGAAGCTGGATGAATGTACGGTGCATGTGTTCGCTCAACCGATTTACAATGCAGGCGATTTATAACATGCGACAAGATTTACCGTGTTATATTAATTAGGCACGACTTTCACGGCATGTGTTTACTGTTTACTTAATATTTTGTGTTTGCACAACGTTTTAGGGTACGAGGGCGTAGGGTAGGGCTGAAAAGGAAAGTCAAATGTCTCCAAGTCGGTGTAACGCGAACATTTACATAAATATAACAACCAGCCTTAAGGACTTTGATGGAATGGGGTTAAACTACAGTTTTGGAGTGCAAGTGAGCCATTTTCTTTGGGCTCGAGCGTCAAATATGTCGTTAAAGTGAAATGTTGATGAAATAAGGGTAATCTGTGATTTTGTTCGGGTATTTTGAGTAAAGATGTGAATACAAATAGAAAACATTTATCCATATTACTGTTTAGCTTCCATTTAAGAATCCTTTTGTCTTCGTTTTCTCTGAAAATGTTGTCTTGTTGAAATTTATCTGGAAACCAACCAATAGAATATGCAGATTTTATGCAAAATTAGGAATCAACATTCAAGGAAATGGCGTTTTGAAGTGGCTTTTAGTCGCTGGATATGGTGAGTATACATTTATTCAAACGAAGGGGAACAAGTATCGGTTGCTGCATGCGGGGTTCGGTAGTTCGGTAGACCGTTAGTGTTTGTCGGTAAATGCAGCACCCCTATGCAATATTCCGAGAATAGAGAACACCAGTAACCGTTATCCTAACAAAAATTTGGCGGTTATTTTTTTTAAAGAAGTAAACTATCCTTTATTAACTAACCGACGAATGTTTTGTTTGATTTTTTCATATAGATTTTTGTAATTTTTTTTGTGAAATTAACGAATTTTCTATAATTAGATTAAGTTAGAATTTTGGACAGCCGAGTAATCCTAACTTTAAAATATACATATATATTATTATATCCTAACTAATAATCACACTAATATTATAAAGGCGAAAGTATGTGAGTGTGTATGTTTGTCTTTCTTCACGCTAAAACTATTGAACGGATTTGCATAACATTTGGCACACAGATAGTTTATAACCTGAATTAACACATAGAATACTTTTTATCCCGATATTCCCACGGAATCGGAACTTATGCGGGTGAAACCGCGCGGCGCAGCTAGTAATATTATAAATGCGAAAGTTAGTATGTTTTGTTTGTTACGCTTTCACGCTAAAGTCAAAGTCAAAGTCAAATAATTTATTTCAATTAGGCACAAAAAAGGCACTTTTGAACGTCAAACTTTACAAAAAATAATAAAACTGATTCTAGTCGCCCATTCCAAAAGGTAGTTTTCGTATGGAGAAGAATGGGCAAGAAACTCCACCGTTACTCTTTTAAAAAAAATCATTATATCTTGTATACACTTATTATATAATTATATGTGAAGACAATGCACCTAGAATAAGATTACTATACCACGATAGGTAAAAAGAATGAAAAATGAAGGAATGACATAATTATGTGATAGATGCATGGTGCTCACATACTTACAAACATTGTAAAATTATACTATATTTCTAACATTATAATAAGTAATACTAATAATAATAAGTCAGTGTGTGAGTTCAAATAATCACAAAAAATAAAATAAAATAAATGTTTAAAAAAATAAAAAAAAATAATTATACAATTAAATTAGCAACCAGTTCGATTTTGTCTAGATTCTGAATTGTCCTATGGAGCAGGACCAGCATGTTTCCAAGCATTTTTATCTTGGATATAATCCTCTAATTTGTAATATGCTTGTTTACAAAGTGTACTTTTTATATGATTTTTAAATTTTCTTTCATTTAATTCTAATATATCACAAGGTATCCTGTTGTAACATTTAACACAGTACCCCATAAAAGATGTATTTACTTTAGATAGTCTGAAAAATGGTTGATCTATTTTATCTTTATTTCTAGTATTAAAATTATGTCTATCACTTATTTTATTAAAAAGATGTAGATTTTTTCTCACATACATAATATTTGAATAAATGAATTGGCAAGGTACCGTCATAATATTAATATTTTTAAATAGTTCCCTGAGAGATTCGCGACGACGTAGATTATAAATGGCTCTGACAGCTCTTTTTTGTAAAACAAAGATGGATTCAATGTCAGCAGCCCGACCCCACAGTAAAATGCCATACGACATAATACTGTGGAAGTAGCTAAAATAGACCAAACGCGCGGTTTCTACATCTGTTAACTGTCTTATCTTTCTAACAGCATAAGCGGCCGAGCTTAGCCGCCCCGCGAGAGATGTTATATGGGGTCCCCATTGTAATTTCTCGTCTAGCGTGATTCCAAGGAAAACTGTTTGATTAATAAATTCCAGTTTATCTCCATTCAATTCGATGTCACATTCGCTACTTCTAACATTTGGTAATTTAAATCTAATGCATTTGGTTTTTTTATTATTTAGTACCAAATTATTTACCGTAAACCAATCTTGGACCTGAACAATAGAGCTATTCACGTCGTCAAGATTTGGTGACCGTCGGTTTATTTTAAAGATCAAAGATGTGTCATCTGCAATTTTTTTAATTTTTTTTATTTTTTATTATTTATTAATTAAGGAACAAAACATAATGTAAACAGAAACATCACAAAAACCTCAATAGGTTTGTCCGGATGTTGAATCACTTTCAAGCAATCTTAATACTAACGGAATATTATAAAATCTAAGGTTAAAACATAATTTATAAAACATTGTGAGGTAGTTAGTAAATATATTTACTAAAAAGTACAAAAACGACGACGGCGCGGGTCAAACAGTCCGTCGATGATACTACCAATTGAATGAAATTTAAACAGGATGATGCATTTTCAAAGAGATTCAAAGAAAAGTTTGTATTTATTTTTATAATTATTATTTGTTATTTCCGATTGAATTTTTGTTGGAACATCATTAATTAGAGTAGGTATTAAATAAGCGTTAGTTCGTTTCCCGTAATAGTTTTTGTATCTCGGTACTACCAGTTTTGTTTGTGCTGCCAATCTTGTTGCTATAACATGATTGAATTTAATTTGCAGTTCTTTGTTGGTGAACTGTTCTATCAATAACCACTTTCGTATTTTAGTGTGTAACAACAATGCAATGTGTGTGCAATAACACCATCTTTGGCTGATTTAGAAATATTTGGGGTAAATCATTAATATAAACTAAAAAGAGGAATGGACCCAATATCGAACCTTGAGGAACGCCCATTATCATTTCAGACCCTAATGAGTTTGTGCCGTTGACTTAAACTTTAACCTTTCTATCTTTCAGGTATGATCTTAACAAATCATGAGCTGTGTTCCTAATCCCATAGTGGTCCAGTTTCAGCAGAAGTGTCTCATGGTGTACGCAATCGAACGCCTTCGAGAGGTCGCAGAAGATTCCAATGGCATCTTGTGCTTCTTCCCAAGCGTTAAAAATGTTCTTTATTAGGGTGACACCGGCGTCAGTGGTACAGCGCCCTTTGGTGAAACCGTACTGTTGGTCATGAAAGATGGAATTTTTATTAAAGTGACGTAACATTTGATTGAGAATCAACTTTTCAAACACCTTACTGAGAACTGGCAGAATTGACACAGGCCTATAATTGTTGGGTTCCTTACTATCACCGGATTTGAACAAAGGAACTACTTTACTGTGTTTCATGAGATCCGGAAAGACGCCTTGGTCTACACTAGTGTTAAATATGAAAGCTAGATAAGGCGCAATGGTTTCGATTACTGATCTACATACTTTTACAGACATTCTCCACAGATCTTCTGTTGATTTAATTTTAAGATCTTTAAAAGCTTTTATAACAGCCTGGGGGTCTGTATGCTGAAACCTAAACTCCAAAGGGCATGCCTTTACATTCTTTCTAAGTAAGGCAGCAGAAAGCGCGGGTGAGGAATTTAAAGCTTCAGTGGTTTTATGGGGAATATTAGCAAAAAAGTTTTCAAATTCCTGAGCTATTTCTACATCTGAGTTGATGGGACCATGTGCAGTCTCTAAATTAAATTCAGTATTACGCTGTTTTTTCCTACCGGTTTCATTATTAATTATTTGCCAGGTAGTTTTTATTTTATCATCAGCTGATTTTATTTTATTGCTAATGTGAAGAGCTTTAGCCATTTTGCACACACTTTTAAAAGTTGCAGTACACACGCTAAAACGGCTGAACGGATTTGGAAGAAATTTGGCACGTGGGTAGACCATGACCTGAGTTAGTACATAAAGTAATTCTATCCCGATATTCCCACGGGATCTGGAATTATGCGGTTGAAACCACGCAGCTAGTTTAACAATAAAACCCATTTATTCCCAAAATACAACAATTACCTACACTTTTAAAACATTCCTTAACACATATAATGCCTCGTCAGCCACATATGGCTGACGAGGCATGGTCATTTGTTAGGTACGGCATTATATGTATTAAATATCTATTTCATGCATTACGAAAATCACATGCACAAAATTTAATTTAATTAAACTTACTTAATAGATTAATCCTTAATCCTATCGGTGGATCCGCAAAGGACCACCGATAGGATTAAGTAATCAGCAGCTCGCGAAATTTAAACTCTTCCACGTTTCCCGCAATTTGCAGGTCAGTACCAGGTTACTTCCCAATCAAAATACATGGTTCGCGACCATTACAAACAAACACCATGTAATTTGAAAAATAAAAATAACACAATAACATGTCACACTTATTAACGTCGACTGCCTCATTGGTCCAGTGGTCGCAAGCCCTACTGTCGAGCATGAGGTTTTGGGTTCGATTCCTAGGCCGGGAAAAATATTATTGGGTTTCTATCTGGAATTTCTCAGTAGCAGCCCTGAGTCTGAGATTGTGACCGGTTGATGGCAATAGGCTCGCCCCCTATTACATGGGACTTACAACATAACTGGCGAAATGTGGGTGTACTTTAGGTACACCTCTGCCTAACCCTTCGGGGAAACAAGGCATGATGTTATGTATATGTTATTTATTTGCTTTCATTCAACGATGCACTTAACGGAGTAAAGATAGATGAAACAATAGATTTATCTTAGCAAAGACGTACAGTCAGTGGTAAAGCGCAGGCCACACTGGGAACGAAGCTAAGATCATTTAGCTTTCTTCCGCGTCTTATCTACTTCGGTTCACACCGTGTACTACGCGAAACAAAGGAAAGCTTAACCACAGATGACTACAGATGGTTCACTCTGCAAAATTATTTAAATAAAAAGCGACTCTTGCAACAACACAATAAAGTACAATTCAAGTCGCACAGCGCTAATTACTTACAGTTATATTCACCTAGAAGTTGTATTGCGCAACACTTATATCTTCTGACAACGTTACGAGGTGTCCTGCGTGAGCGACTAATTCGCTGCGACGCGGCACGACACGATGCAACGCTACGCCATGCTACACGCGACAAATGTCCTACGTGACATTAGTCATTACTTCTCGAATCATGGAGAAGTACAGTACAATTTTGCTTGAAAGTAAAGTAGTCCGTGTTGTCGCGTCTGGTCGCCCCCAAAACAAGTACGCGTTACGTCACGTCTCGCCGCAGACTGCCATATACGCCGCAAGCAACGTATGCCGTTGAGTTGATCGCGTTCGTCGCGTTCGCAGCGTCGCGTCGCGTCGTATTCGTCACTCACGCAGTACACCCCGTTACACTTATTGAGTTGGCCCGACAGCCAGCCGCGTACTTATAGCTTCATACCTAAAATGCGGAGTAAACCATCTGTATTCATCTGTGGCTAAACGAACTAAGCTTCGTTTCGCTTCGTTCCCAGTGTGGCCTGCGCTTTACAATTGCAGAACAAAAATCGCTCTTACTGCTAGGACATAAGGTGCTCTCAATGTCAAATTATTACCAACAATACCTGCGAGTAGCTTCTTTTATTTATCTAACACGAGCGTCGCGTTCATTTGCGTGAACTTTTGACAACTGACCCACCCCGTCGTGTCACTGCGCATCGCCCGCCCGCTATTTATGTCTTTTTTTCTTTTTGTGCGGCTCCTAAGGGTTGAAGCGTGATGTTAGCCTTCCTCAAGAATTGGGCTTCAGCTTTATTATTAGTAAGTACCTATACACGGTGATTTTTACTTCACTTGTAACCTTTCAGGCCGTGAAAATACTCACGATTATAGGTAAATTTCAATATGAGACCAACTCTGAAATATCGAAATAAATATCAGCTGTTTCATACAAAAATGCAATATCCCCGATGAAAATGTATGAAACAGATATAGCAAGAAAAATATTCTTGCTATTTCGTAGCTGGTCCCATATTGAATGTGGTTTCTGATCATGAATAATTCCACCTCCTGTAAGTTTAACAGTGAATTAAAAATCACCGTGTATATGGCATGGCTAGATCTTAAAATTGATCATTTCATGAAATGAACATCGACCACTGGTCACATCATTATGTGGCCTGGCTAGATCATTGAATACTACACGTTTAACAATATGAAGAGTTAAACGCACGACTACTTCATGATGTGGCCAAACATTAGTGATAATATCGTAAAATAGTTAGATTATCCACCGGTAGAGGCGTTGATGACGCTCTGATTTTGTTGTGCATCATGGCGGCGGCATACAACAAATCAAACAAAGTAGGGTGACCACGCACAAAAAGTCAATGGACTTTTATTTGGTTTCCAAATATGATATTATGGAAAGCGATCAACTTGGAAGTAGTGCTCGCTGTGAAATGCAACATGGCACTTAAAATTAGTTTTAAAAAAATACGCCGCTTAAGTGGCACCCCGACCAAATGGGTTAGGTTAGGTTAGAACTGTGACCAAACGCGCTACTTCCAAGTTGGTTGCAGTTACTTGGCTATTTTTACTACACCTCACACCATTAATGATATGGCCAAACGTTGACTGACATAATATCATTAAACGTTGACGTTTTAACGATATTATGGCCATTTCATGAAATTGTTAATTCTAACATCTGGCCACGACATAATATAGATAAATAGATAATTATTACAAACCACACTGCTTTGGCGACTGAGCTTTTCGACGAAAGTAAATACATAATGCTGTCGCGCCACCGCACAGAGTCGCGGCGTGTCAAAGCCAGTTATTCTGAGCCCGCAGGAAATTATCACGGATTGTTTGAACGTCAGCAGCGACCGACCCAGTTCAGGTGCGTTTAAACCGGACGCATACGTGAATATTTGATTGCTAGGTGGTGTAACATGGATTTTTAATACGGGGGATGAAAACAGGATTTGAAAACAGGGTTCGTTTTAGGCTCGTTTATTTCTATAGATACATCATCATTATCATTGGGAGCCTTGTTCGAACCACGGTTGAGTATAGGCCTATTCTCTGCTGTGCCATACTTCCCTAGTCTTTCCGAGTCTCTTCCAGACGTGAGTCAATCTATTCTCTAGAAATCTCCCCATGAAAACTAACACGTTTAGTGCCGGGAGCCCTCCAGGAGAGTTCACCTAGTCGCATATGGGATGCCGGGAGCCCTCGCGGAAGGCTCATTTTAAATGTAGGTTTTTCTTAGCGAATACAGCGTTATAAATCGTGAAAATGTGAGTTTGTTTGTTTGAGACCTATGCGGGTGAAACCGCGCGGCGCAGCTAGTTCTGTATAAATCTCACTGTGAAAACTTAGTGACTAAACTGAGCTTTTACTTTATGATTATTAAATAATAGACCAGCAGGTCTGTCTTTCAAACCAAGGCAGGAAAATGCTTATTCTGACTTCTATCTCTCTTTTCTGTGCTCTAAACGCAGCTTCACCGCGCAAACAACTCGGGTGTTTGAAATAATTTCATATGTATGTAACATTCGAATTGCAAATATTATTTTGACGACGCCCCGTTATCACGTAACTTGGAATGACGTCATAAATAACATCGTATGAGTTACTGCGGCAGATGTCTTATGTTAAACATTTACATAATATTCGTTATATTAATTTTATTTACATTAAAGTAAGTATAGAAGTTAAGCCCATGTGTTATTTCATGTTTCAAATTAAATGATTGCTTGCCAAGTGTAATTTATTTGAGTATTCATATTCATATATTTAGTCGTGTGTAGATAGTTTGCATAGGTAAACGGAATTGAAAGTAAGTACGGTCTGCAATAAAAAAAATACACAACAGTATTACACTACATCCACTCATGAACAAACTGAGGGGCTATTCCCGTAATTTTTAAGAACATTCGCATTCGGATCTCATTTGCAATCTGTCAAAAATACAATCTTTTATGACAAGTTTGACAGATTGCGACTTGAATGTGAAAGTTTTGTATGTACGTGTGTGCCTTCTGATCTAGTGACAAGATTATTTTGCACTTTACTATTGGTCAGGGAGCTATCTTGTTGTCTGTACTGTACCCTACCCACGTCTCAATTCTCAAAGCTTTCAACTCGATTACAGAGGTGGCACCTCCAAGCGAATTGTCACGTGGAATAAGTGCACTATAAAGGTGTGCTTTGTTAAGTTATACAGGCTGACTTGGAATTCATTGGCTATCTTTTAGGGGTTGGAAATACTCCTGATTATGAACAGGTTATATCACGGGACTAACTGGGAAAATATTACAAAAGTTTTATATTGCTTATGTAAAGTCACAAAACCGACAATCAATTTACTGTCCGCAAATTCAAATCACAACTGTGAATCTTTGACAGTCACATAAAATGGCTATAACACGAGAAATTAGTATGTCAATCTGTTCAATAATTACCGACTGTTTTTGTATGAAACAGCAGATAATGTTTTTCTAATTAATCTCATAGTGTGACCAATCACGCACGAGCCGAGTTGGTCGCAGTAACTTAGCTAGGACATCCCGACCGAATGAGTTAGGTTTGAACTGTGAAAAACCGTGTGCGAGCCGAGCAAGTGAAACGAGCGGTACTGCAGCAATGGCCGGCGAGCGCTACATCAAAGTTGGTCGCAGTTACTTGGCTATTTTTAGGACATCTAAATAGGAATTATTGAGGTTCAGAAAAAGAGGCGCATTCATTATGTTAGAGTGCTCATTAGTATTTTTAGAAAAGTAAAAAGGGAATTATTTGAAGTTCGATTAAATACATGGCATAATAATTTACTTCCTAGAAAATTATCAACGAGTCTAAAGCCAGCCTGTACAGTTTAATAGCTGCAGGCTTCGCAGCGCTTGGCAGCGATGTTTGCCCAACGTTTGCACATAATGCATACGGGTCGAGTGCATGCACTTATTTAAGCACAGTTTAGAGACTAACGTTTGGGATTTTATTTTATAATAATATCTCAAACTCAAATCATTTATTTCAAATAAACCAATTACAGGTACTTTTGAATTTTCAAGGGGTCCGTCAGTCAGAAAGATGAAGCTAGTTGCCCATTCCAAAGCGTAGTAGGTTCCTATGGCGAAGAACGGGCAAGAAACTCCATGGACACTCTTTCAAATCAGAATATTGTTACAAAATATTGGTTACATCATTCATGTTGAAATTATACATGTGAGAACAATGTAGAAAGACGTGCACGTTAAAAGCGTCCTTAATAAAAATATAAAAACAAAAATAATTAAAAAATTAAAATTAGCTAAGAGATGACCATTCCCCACTGACGGCGCCCGTTCACGAACATCAACGATATTAAAGTTACTAAGTTACTCAACATTATGCCATTATGTCTCGATCCCGTGGGAATATCGGGATAAAAAGTATCCTTGTCCACCCATGTGCAAAATTTAATCCAAATCTGTTCAGCCGTTTTAGCGTGACACAAATAAATAAAAACAAACAAACAAACTCTTTTCGCATTTATAATATTAGTTAGGAATTTCATTTTCCATTATTCCATTGCTTTCGATGGTCTAGTTCTCTAACAATTGAAAACACTTTTGTTAAGCGTAGAATCTTGTGATAGAAAAATCCCTAATCTTACAAGCTGATATTGACTTTTCTGACCGGATATTTTTTATTCCTATAGCAAACCAGCACTCCAACTTTATCAGATAAATGGACTCACAAAAGGCAAGTTTATTAAACTGGAAAAAATTGGCACAGTACTTCACTTCTAAGTATCTACTCCAAACAGACGCATTAACTTTCATATTCCTTTTATATTCCTAATACTAGTGCAAGTATCGTATTCTATTGTGTTGTAAACAGAGCCTCCCTCACGATCGAACTCATCGCCCTCTCCCCCATTCTGTCACTTCACGCGATTATGTTGCGTTCCGCTTGTAACGCTTTCAGATATTTGAAACCCCCCTTGATCATAGATTATCTTCTGAGAGAGATTAGTAAAAGAGCAGTAGACTTGTCGTTTTCATTTTACTCAAAAAGACACCAACTATACCTACTTACTGTTAAATGACGTGGTCGCAAAAAAAAGAAATTTAGTCCGTCAGTTAGAGAATAAAAAAATATTAAACACGTATGTTTTGCTTTATCATATTAATAAAAAATTACTTAAATACAACGTATTAAAGTTGGGGAGTGGGGGTTGAACCGTCACAAGTATAAAATCTACATAGATACTCGTGACGTCATGGCACATTTTAAATCAATGTATCGCCGTAATCTTAACGTAAAAAAAGTAAAAATACGTGTGTGTATATTTTTTATAATCTACAAGACGGACAAAAACATTTTTTTTTATCATCATCCCTTTTATCACAAAAATAAATCGGTTGAGCACTGAATTGAACGTTTGAACAAAATATTCTTAACGTCCATTTGAACTTTTTGTAGGTATCTACCTACTTAGATGTTTAATTTGATTATTTATACCAAATGTTTTAAGTCAAGCGCTAATCCTGCTGACACACTGTCACGCATTTTGGCAGGTTTATAAAATGTATACAAGTGTTGGGTCCAAAATAAATGTTTTATTTTGTTTATAGTTTTTTTGTATGATGATCTTTGGTCAATTGGGAAGGCCGACTTTCAGAATCAAGTTGTCTGTGGAATCAGCTTAACATAAAAACTAGTCCTTCAGGTTTACTGGATGCCTAATTATAACTTCCTTTAATAATATATACAAATGTTCTTTATTTCCCTAATAGTTCTATCGGTGAAGGTCACAAGTCGTTTCTTAGTATACCATATCAGGCTTATCCCAACAAGGAAAAAGCACGAACAATATATTTGATCGCAATCATGAGATGAAATAAAACGATATTTGGCAACTCTCCGGCCGCCGGGAGATACACAGCTTCCATTTGATATCTACAGATACTTAATATTCACAAGTAGGTACATAACATATACTTGTGTTGTAGCGGTCTATTGTCTATCGACGTCTTCACTGAGTTATTTTTGTTAAATATTCTGTTCTGTTCTGTTGTACTTATGGGGGCTCGTGGCTAAGTAATAACAGCCGTACGAGACGATCGATCAGGTTAAGCTTACGCTTGCAACGGTTGGTACGTGGATGGGTGACCATGCCAAGACCCCTCCGTGCCTCAGAAAGCACGCTAAGCCGTTGGTCCTGATCCTTGTCGCGAGCTACAGCTGGTTTATTATATATTTAAGTCTACCTGTGCGATCCCGTCGTTGTTCTAAACTAGGTAGGACAGATAGTTCTTTCAGGGTTAGGTCCTAGTTTGGAGAAACTTAGAAGAACATTATAATCAAGAAATCTATTTTTCAAGCGACTTTAAAAAGGAGGAAGTTCTCAATTCGGTTGTATGTTATTTTTTTGTTTGTTTGTTTATTACGCGATTACTCCGCCAATTACGAATTGATTTTGATGATTCTTTTTTTTTTTTGGTAGGGCATACTTCAGAAGTAGTCCCATATAAATTTGGTCAAGATCTGATGAGAGTTTTTTGAGTTAGCTTCAATAATACGTATTTTTCCCACCTAGATATGTGGATGATATTCTAATAGTTCCTGTCACTGTAATTTACATAGCAGTGGTATTCAAATTTTTGTGGGGGTTTTGTGTAGGTACCACAACTAAAAAGTAAAAAATAAAATCTTTTTCACAAAAAATAAAAACTTTGTAGTGTTTTTTTTGGAAGAAAAAAAACACTACAAAGTGAAAAATAACTTTGATTTCGGAAGTCGGTGGCAAATACGAAAATAAAAAACCAAAGACACCGACTTCCGAAATCAAAGTTATTTTTCACACTGTAGTATTTTTTTTTTTTGGAAGTCGGTTTTATTTTTTGAGAAACAGATTTTATCCCATAGTTTTACACCTATACCACTCCCCTACTATTCACCACTGGCTACGACAGCCCTTACACTGGCTAACTAAAGACAGCATTAATGATTAACCAATCAATCCAAAGCAATTAAAATGTCACAGTCATTAAAATTCAATAGTTTTACGCGAGATAAAGCCAGGAACGTACCGACTGCTCGCCCTTTTGTCAAGCTGAGGCGATGTGCTCCGCTTTTATTCGGATATAACAACCCAACAGAGAGCTGTAGCAAGTGTATACTGTCACTGCGACACTCCGAACACTAAAGGCTCGTTTACGTGAGCAGATTTTCTCGCCCGTCGAGAAGCAAAAATAGAAAGAAAGAAAGATATTTTTTTTTATTGGTTTATTGGTCACAGAAACACGTGCATCCAAAAAAACAACAATATAAACATAACAAATATTCGGCAGCTGCACGTCATGACTGTGACAAGAAGGCTTCCACTCAGCATAATGCTGTGCTATGGGGGACCCACAGCACAGCGCTGAATTTCAGTGGTCACCAGCAAAGTAAGCAAGAGTTTTTTGTGTTTACAAAAAAAACTTGCCTACGATTATGTCATACAAGACTCGGCATCGATTTTCTCGAAAAATCAATTTATGGGATATTTTCGAAGGCAAGGCAACTTTCGTAGGTACTGTTTACACGAGTCATATTTTCATCTTCTTTCAATAATCGCCTATTCGAGACGAAAAATTATCTTCGTGTAAATGAGCCAGAACTGGCTGATACATTACAACTATTTACAACAATACTCTCCGGAGTTGCGTAGAGTACAAAAATGCGTTGGCTTGAACTCTGTTCTTTGTTCAATGGAATACACATTGGGGAATATTTCGGCTTTTTCCCGTCGATACTGAGTGTCATTTGACATATTGACGTCGTTTAACTTCCTGTAATTGCCTTTTTTGGTGGGTTTTACGTGCACGGCGGTTTTTGTTTTGGAGCGCTATTTATTTAGGAGTATCTCTACTGAAATTCAAACTCATACCTACCCAAAGCATTTATTTTAATTAATCCATTTATAGCGAAAGCGAAATATTTAGTATCTTATTCGCGATCTCCTGACTTTGATTATATATAATATGTAAGTTATAACTTGTTCCCACAAAAACAACTTAATTATCTCGTAAAACAGGACTTCCTCTCTTCTACCCTCTTACTGTGCCCTACAGGGTCCATAATGATAGTTACCACCTAAGTACACATTATGGTAAAGGCAATAAAGATATTGAGTACTGAGTACAGACTTTTGAATTATCAAAGGAGTCGGTCATTAAGAAAGACGAAGCCATTCCAAAGCATCCTATGGGCACTTTTATATTGTTATACAAAAATATTAGTTACATAATTAATGTGTTAATATAGCTAGAGACTGCTGAAGCATAAACCTACTTTATTCTATAATATAAACTGCATAAAAAGAAGAGAAGAGAATCCTTTGTTCGCCCGGCTATCCCGGGGCAGTCAGGCTCGCTACGAACCTGTCTAACTGTGTAATATTTTGACCAAAGCCTATAACATAATTATAATCGTATAGCTCATGTAACACACGAGGGACAAAGGAAAAAAGAGGATGGATATTCATTTTCATAATTGCCTTTCTATATGGCATTAGTGATTGAAAGATTGACAGCAGCACCATATTAATACCATAAAACTCCATAGTCGTTACGACGATATAAGGAAGCTATGACAAGATTGCAAGCCAAGGACACATAGCGCTATATGTAACTCATCAAAGCAGCATTTACTGCAGAATATAATGACCTCTCGTCGCCACGATGGTCTAGGGGTCGCAAGTGCTACTGCAGGGCATGAGGTGCTGGGTTTGATTCCTAGGTCGGGCACAGTATTATTGGTTTTTCACATCAGGAATTTCTTAATAGCAGCCAGTCTGGATTTGTACCCGGTTGATGGTAATAGGCTCTCTCCCTATTACAAGGGACTTAAACATAACAGGTGACGCTTCTGCCGAACCCTTCGGGGAATAGGTACAGGCGTCATGTCATGTTACGTTGATGATAACGACTTCCATGTCAGTATCACTGTTAATCCCGATTAACAGCTATTGATAGAGCCGATAGCACAACTAACTTAACAGATACAGTAACTAGAGATTAACGAATAATCCTAATCAGTTTGATTTTCGATGTGTTGCTCTAGTCCCTGACGCAACTTATCGAATTGGAGCTTAAATTAGGCTAAACTGTGCTGTTGTGGGTACGGGAACGAGCGAAGGTGGGATAAGTTTAATGAATCAGTGCCATTTCCGAAAATTGCAGCATAATGCTATTCACAATCGATGGCTAAAATTACTGCAAAGAATTTTCAAACCAATAACATGAAAAACGGTGTCACTTTTGTTTATCCCCGCCTACGATATAAAAATTCTATTGATTACGATGCTTGTTTTTCCCTTTGTGTTTTAGCAGTCGGGATATTTTAGTTTTTTTAAATAACATTGTTATTTTCAGCTTTTTAGTTTTTTATCATTTCTCATTCCAGATTACATTTAAACATATAATTTGTAATCACCTTTTAAAACCCTTAATTTTGATAACTCACTCAATTTAAGTTTGGAACTTTTTTTTTTTAAACCTATATTTTGGCGCCGAAAATTCGCGCAGTTAACATTTCTAACGACATATCATTCATCAAAGCCAGTTTAGCCGTTTAGTAGTTACGATATAGAAACGGACATACACGCAGATACACAAACACATAATATAACCCTCCTTTTTTGGCTTCGCCGCAGTAGGTTCATAAGATATTGCATGCTTTAAAACTCATAAAAGTCACTCTTGATATCTGTAAAAGATGCGGTCAAGGCAATTGGCAAACGGTTTATCTTGGCTTCGAACTGCGTCCTCATGGAAAACCTAATATCAACATTAAACGTATTTAGTCTATTTGGGATAACATGAGTCTTAAACGAAATAATTTCTGTCCTTTATAAAATAAAATCTTCTTCTCTTTATGAATTTCAAAATAAAATTTTCTTCAGAAACTAGTACCATTAATAGTATTATAATTTAGATTCAACGTGAAGATTGATCAGTGTTTTTATTATCGTACAAGATCAAAACGAGGTGTTAATTGATTTATTTACACTTTAGAAAACTATCTAGTCATATTCAAAGTGCATATTTTAGGCATGAGCTTCTATATTTAGCTTGTATCTAATTTAATCAGACGCGTCGGTTGATGTCATTTAGGAAACGCTTCAATATTTAGCAGTGCCAAAATAAAATGCGCATCGCATGATTCGCATGACATCCTCAATTTGTTGCTGAAGTGTGCTAAGGTTTGTTTTTCAAGGTTTCCTGTATAAATAACATGCCTTTGCTTGTAATTATGTTGATTTACATATTTTTTCGATTAGTTGGTAGAACTGTGATTATTAATACAGACCTAAACCTATGATTTATTTTTGCCTTGATCTACCAAAATATTCGTTGAGGTTACTGAAAAAAAATTGTATCTAAAAATTACCAAATATTCAACGGACAAAACGGCTTGGGTCACCAAAGTTCTTTTACAAATGAGTTACCGAGTTACCAATATTACCAACATTGTCCATTCCTATTATTTTTTCAAAATGTTATTTTCTGTAAATACTTTTTCGAATTTTGTCTTTAGTCATTAGTCCTTACTGCCATTGAGATGTCCAGAGTAGTCCAGACTGTCAAAACTTCAACTCAGATATAAAATCGATGCATCCATACATAAACTCAATTTAAAAAAAAAAAAACAGAAATTTGTCATGCCACGAACGTAATAGAAGTCAAAATCGGTTGAACGGACAGTAAAATAAATAGGTTTATTTCAATGTCTAATCTTATTTCAAATATAGTATAGTTACATAGGTACTTCGTATCGGATACATCAATGCAATCGAACGGCTTTCTTTAAAAACTCAGTCTTTGTTCTAAGTAAAGTAGGACTGTCTGACCATTGTGATGAGGACTCCTACCGATTGTTACAACTTTTCTACTTACTCTCTTGAAAGAACCTTACATTCTACTTTTACAGAACCACGATTGTAATGAAGACAATCTTTTCTTATCTACATAGCTAAAAAGGAATAGAAACAGCTTTTGTGAGCTTAAAGGTGCTTTTAAAAATTATAAGTATGCTACATTTATAGTAGAAGAAACCCCGTGAATTTCTAATTTGTTAAAATAACGTCCTATCCTCTATTTCTTCTCCGTAGGTATGGTATTTTTATGTCACGAAGCGACGCGCGCTTTACTTATGGTAACAAACGTACAAACACGCTTTGAATGTCTGCGTGAATAGGAGTAGCGTCACCACATAAGACACACACACACACACACTTCCAACTTCGCCATTGTTTCGGAAGGTACCGAGAGCAAAAGCGATAACAACTTTGGTAACCACAAGTAAAGCGCGCGTCGCGTCGTAAGATAAAAATACTGTAGTAGGTATGTTTCCAACCGCGATCAATAATGAAAATCAACTAAATTGAAACATAGTCCAGAGCTTACAGCTTTGAAGTTGAGCGTACGCGAGGTATTTCAGGTGCCATAACATGCATTACTGCCCATTTCCCGCCTATGATTGAAATCTAGAGGTGTGCCAGGTCTCCTAACTTACAATCAGAACATTACGTGTTGTTCAACACTACAATTGAAACCAGTGATTGATTACAATTCGTATAACACAGCGTTGCTCCACGAAATACTATTAGTTAACAAATAAAGGCGTTGCACGCGATCTAAGGTATAAGAATGTTTAATCTTTATAATCTACACTGCTCATAAATTACTAGAGATGTAGATGATGTAGATTAAAAACGTGGGTTAACTTTTGTAATGAAATTGGACGGCAAAGTAAAAGTTCGCTCAGTGTCTGTCTAGTTGTCACGGAGTTCACATACGCGCCTGTTAAAATGGATAGTAATTTCCCGTTGCACTGGCGGAAAACTAACTTTTTTGTTTTTTTCCTGGGGATGGTTTCCGTGTTTTTTTTTAACGCCGGTAGCATACCTCCGCCGCGAAACCGTAGCAACGAAACCGCAGTAGTTCAATTCAATAGACTCGCGTCATGTTCCGCTATTCGAATCGGATGCGAGTAGCGGAAAATGACGCGAGTCTATTGAACTTAACTACTGCGGTTTCGCTGCTATGGTTTCGCAGCGGAGGTGTGCTACCGGGGTAAATCTTGCTTATTTAAGTGAATAATAAATAAATATTATTATTGATACAATCTTATAACACATATATATATTTTGTATCATTTCGGAAACATTGTCCATTTTGGACCAACTGCGAATTGAACCAATCGCACCTGAAGGACGTATAGTTTTCTTCACAAATAACACTGATAGGAGAGCAGCTCCATGTGAACTTGAGATACTTGACAAGGAGACGTGAGCGTGTAGTTAATAGGTATGTATATTGTATAATCTACGAAACAACCATTTAAAATTGAGTGAATATTTTAAACTGAATTCTGGCCAGAATCAGTCCTATCCGATACCTAGAAAAAATATTACTTTAACACAAACAAAAAAAAACTAGCATACCACCATTCTTATGAAAATTCTTTCTTTTAGACTTCCGTTACTCGAAAATGGGAAATAACGGAATCCCCACAGACATTTTCTGTCCTCAACATTATTCTTCATTAATGTCTTATTCTAATCAATTCCTTAAATCTCACAATGTTGTCAACACACACACCAGCCACTGACATAGGTATAAAAACTTTAAACCGGCGAAACCGTTACGTTACAGTTACAGTTATGTTTTCCTACCGCTGCCCACCCCTTCTAGGAACCTGCGTTCCTAGAAGAGGTGGGCGTGATGTTATCTGGCCGTGTAGTTTATGTCATCAAGGAACGGAGCCAATACCAAACGTATATATCACTTTGGGCAAACTGACAATGTTTACTCAAACACTGACAAATTACGTGTGACTACCGGCTAGCCGTTTTATTTGCTTTCAGTACAGCGTTCAGTTACTAACTAGCAATCATTGCGCCGAGTTAGGGACCTAGTTACATACTTAGTACGTAGTTGTACTTATATTTTGTGATATTAAGTGTGATGAAAAGTTTTGTAGCAGGTGTAAAAGGCATTTGATTACTGTGGCCTATCTTAGATGCCAAGAGTCCATGGTTATTATAATAACCTATCCATACTAATATGTGAAAGTTACTCTGTCTGTCTGCTACACGTTTTCACGCCTTGATGCTTACTATGACTATGACATGGGTAAGGACAAAGGTTATTTTGTATCCTGGTAGTACGTTCCCGTGGTGTAATTTCCGCCATAAGCCCGGGCGAAGATTGGTGCAAAATCTAGTAAGCAAAGCAATTTGTTCTATCTTCATCATGGACGCTGTGGTGCAAATGAATATCTTACACAATGCATTAAATAACCCTCTACTCCATGAATTATAAAAGCAATGAAAACAAAAATATTTGAACCAAGTTGTCGTCAATTTGAAGTTTACTTCGGCGCAACTAAAAGAGAAGTTTTTAGTTTAAGAGGCCCACAACAGCTAAAGCGCGGTCACTGTCGGAATGCAAAGAAAAGAAAGAGAAGCGCGATGACACAACGCAGGTAATTTATTGCAAAATATGAAGCTATTCACAAAAATCTATTTATTGAACTAAAAAATTAAAACACTATTACGCTAATAAGTTGCTTGTAGAATAATCTGACAAAAAAAACAGAATGATTGCATTTATACTCGTATTTAATTTTGTGATTTTTTCAAACGTATCAAATTAGTAGTATTATATTGTTTTCAACACACTATCTTCCTAGCATAAGTATATCCTGAAGAATATCAATATTTTTCTGATTTCGATTACTGCAGTGGATCGTTTACTTTTAGGCATTATAAAACTTTCGTTTAGGCACATTTAGGTCCTGTAGTCCCCTTAAAATTAGCCCATAAACAATAAAAATAGATTTTGGTGTTTTGAAAGATCCAAACATACTTTTTGAATTGTATAGAATCATTTTTTTTTTCTAACTGAACAGACAGCTTTGCTGCTGGGGAGTTTGTTGCGCCACTTCTTCTTCCCAGCAAAAGCACTAGGAAGTGGTGAAGGGTGGGCGTTTTGGGGGACTGTCTTATCTAATTTTGACGTTCGAAAAGTGCTGATTCTCAGCCTAGTTTGAATACATGACTTTTGTTTTTTTTTTTTGAATTTTATTTGCTATTAGCAAATAGCTATTTTTGAAAAAGAAAAATGGTGAATATGCGAACCATATTTGGAGTTTTATGCGATAGAGAGTTAAGAGAGTATTCTTATTGCCAATTTTTTATTTGCATGTAGGATTACTTAAGAGAACATGATTATTTTCATTGTTAGCTTAAAATCCACTTAACGCCACCAATGCACTAACACAAAACACTTGGTTTTACGTTCACCCGCATTCGGACGCCTATAGCATTCAGTCTAACGAACAAAGTACTAGTGTCACGACCAGCTTCATCGTCCGGGCACAAGAATTTCAAAGCTACCTGTGTAAATAACGTGGGGTGTGCCCGAATTCAACGTCATTTGAATGTGACAGTGCCTTTTAAGAGCTTTTATTCTGAAAGTGGGCAACACGTCGGAAATAGATGTCAAATATTTCGCTGTTTTGATTAATTTGGCAATATTACTGTATGGAAATATGAAATGTGGCTAACTAGCGAACTAGTCTATTAATAACATAACATAACGCCTTGTTTCCCCGAAGGGTTGGGCAGAGGTGAACCTGTAGTAGGTACTTACACCCACATTTCGCCAGTTATGTTTCAAGTCCCATGTGGTAGGTGGCGAGCCTATTGCCATCTACCGGGCACAAATCCAAACTCCAGGCTGCTACTGAGAAATTCCAGAAATAAAAACCCAATGACACTTTGCCCGACCTGGGAATCGAACCCAGGACCTCATGTTCAGCAGTAGCGCTTGCGACCACTAGACCAACGAGGCACTATTAATAATGAATTCCAATTTTATCACTGAATTTGATGTTGTAACCGTTTTAGGTGTATAAAATGCATTTGGAAAGATTCCAAATACTTTTTTTTACACCTAAAACTAAATATTCGGTGTTACAATATTAATTATTACATTGAAGAATCAATATTTTTTTTAGTTAGCAACATTTCATATTTCAATACAGTACTTAGTATTGCCCAATTAATCAAAACAGGTAAATATTTGACGGCTATTGCCAACTTTTAGGATAAGCGCTCTTAAGACCCCATACTACCTCAGCTTAAATGCACTTTTTATTCACTCGCACCGTACTGCTCGCGGAATGATTGAGAGCGAGACGGAGTGGTATGCTGGAGGCTCCAAGGCACCAATAGTTTAGATATTTACTTTTAACAGCAAAAAAAAATGGTGATTAAAAAAAAAACATAGTCGCTGCTTTAGGCGATTAACACACGGCACCGCGCACCGCTGCGGTAGGCGGTGACGCGGATCTCATGTCGCATTGACCTCTAATAAATCCGTAGATGTCTAACACACATACACCGGCCGAAAGCGCGGTCGAGCGGTGCTCGTTTCTACCGCAAACTGTTCCTACCGCGCGGTCGAGCGGTGCCGTGTGTTAATCGCCTTATAGTTAGTTCAGTTATTATGAAAAGTTTCATGATCTAACTTAAAGTATATTTTTAATAACAGTGGTTTATTCTTTGTTTTTTTTCTATGGATTTTTTTTTCATGCAATCGTGTTTTCGTCAAACATTAAAACATATTTATTTCAAAATTAATGCTGCAGTATTTTCAATACCTATAACGGAGGATCATGCTTAGCAATTAGAGGTAGTATAGGCCCTTAACACTCATGAACCCTATCCTAATAAAACCATCCATCTAAATGCTAATGTCTAAATGTGAAAATAACTCTGTCTATCTGTTACATTTTCACGTCTAAGCCACTGAACCGGTCGTTATGCACAGATAGGTAGCTTGCGACCTGGATAGGGAGGACTTAGTCTACTTTTTATCCTGGATATATTTATAAAAAAACTAGCAACCCGCGCCTGCTTCGTACGATTTTTACAACTTGACAAAACCTCGATATTCTTTACACCACACACACACCATCACTAGTGTTAAGGTTTACTTGTTAAAATAAAAAACCATTTTTATTTTTTTTCATTCCATTTTCATTTTTCATTTAAAAATGTAAGATTTATTCTTATCAATGTATTATACACATACATCTTCCGAAGTTAATTCTCTATGGTGTACCCTTTCTATACTCCGTGTGTAAACTGCATCAAAATGCGTTGCGTTAGTTTAGAAGAATAACGCGTTCATGTGATGATGAAATATAAAATACAAGCCGATGAAGTCACGGTTAACATCTAGTATCGTCTTAAACCAAACAGTACCAGAGTTACAGGACCTATTTTTAGCTCCAAACCAACAGGTCAATTAAAAATTAAAATGTTTCCAAAATGGCTGACGTGTCGTACAAACAAATCTATTTAAAGGACCCATGTGATTGAGTAAACAGGAATACGGTTTCCCTTGTATCATTTATGGTTAATTAAGCTTTCTGGGCAAGTGTGGTTGCTCGCAAAATTATTGGGAAACGGATTATCTAGTGAGCTGAGAACGCGTGGTTTGTGGGTTGTGTAACGGGTGGGTTAATGCGCTGCCCAAACAGAAACACCGTAAAACTTAGCCGTATTGCTACATATTGCAAGCCCAAAAAAATATATAGTGCTATACACTATATATTTTTTTCAAGTGTATAAAAAAAGACTTATCTTGAACAAAACATCGCAAGAAAGAACACGAAAAAACTTTTTAATCATATCAATTCAAAAAAAGCTAGTGTATTATTGGTAAACAGGGAATAAAATAGCTTTTTAAGCCCTAGGGACTAAAGGTGATTTGAATTTGGAATGAGGATATTGTTAGTCAAAGTTCTAATCACCAAAGAGATAAATGGCGAACATTGTATGGACAAGTAACAGGCTGGCAAGAGAGAGAGAGTGTGAATTTGGTCAAAATGAAAATCCAATTTGCTTCTTACTGCGCCTTAAGTACTTCTTTGATAGAGCAATAATGCATTGAATGAGTGACTGATGTCTCAACGTTAAAAGTTCTGTTATCGCTAATATATGTAACAGTGTCAAATCAATCTGCCTAGCCGTTTCCCAACTATGAACATCATATTTTACATGGAGCGACTGCCTATCTGACCTCCTTAACCCAGTAACTGGGTAATACGATGTCCCTTGGTAAGACTGGTTGTCAGACTTTCGGGCTTCTGACGACCCGTAACGACTGACAAAGATCCACAAATGACAGCCGGAACCATCGGCTTAACGTACTTTCCGAGGCACGGAGGAGTCTCGGTATGTTAAGATGGTCACCCGTCTACAGACCAACCCCGTCAAGCGTAGCTTAACCTGATGGATCGAACCGTGCGGCTGTTATTACTTAGCCATGAGTTCCTTACAGGTAACAGTGTATATTCAAATACAACGTTGCCATAAATGCCTACTTAAAATCAGCACACCTGTCATCAACTGCACAAATTCGATCTCTTACCCACAAAATAGCGGTGCGCAGTCAACGTTAAACAATAAATCCTAGTTGAAAAAGTCGGAAAAATCGATTTTGCCTCGAAAACTGATGATACCATATGCTTCATTAACTTGAAAGGCAAGCCAAAACAAGGGATAAAACAACTAGAATGATGAGGAACAGCACCAGCACAAAGCTCTACCACAAACCATTAAAAAACCGGTAGCAAAAACAGTAATGAGTATTAATAATCCAACAGTTTACTTCATATTATGAATCGAATCAGATTTCAATATTTGATCCAATCGAACCCATTGACAGATGCTACTTAATTCTGCAAGTTTCAATAAATTCGAAGAATAACTTCATTATTTACAGTTACAAAATGAAGATTTTTTGTTGCGATTATGGGGTATAGTGAAAATTGATGATTAAATACTTAGCATAATCACTGAACAGAACCCTGTGTCCCTCTCAGTGGGAGGGAGTGGGCCGTAATCGACCACGCCCAGTGCGGGTTGGTGGATGTCACATGTCTCTTAATTTAATTAAAAAATGTAATTTTCCTGGAATAAATAATTTAAATAAAAAATGATCTCGATTTTCACGAAAGGTAGTTTTCATTTTAATACCTATGTTACACCGTTTCCAACTGTCATTAAGTGATATGAAAAACAACCGACTTCCAAAAAAAAACACTGCTATGTGTAAAATAGCTTTAATTTCGGAAGTCAGTATCCTTGGACCTGTACCTACCGCACACCATTTCGTATACCACTCCTTGCTATGTAAACAACAGTGACAGAAACTATGTATACTCGTGTGCATAATATCAATTTTATTTTTAGATGAAATTGTTCTATTAAGCTTGACTGTCTCTAAGCTATATTTTGAGAATTGTTTGTTACCGACTGCTGAATTGGGACTAAAACGCCAATGTGATCAACAAAGTTATTTATTAATTTTAAACTTTTGATAGTTCCTTAAAACCTTTTTCAAATGCTTCGTTTTGCAAAATAACTGCATTAGACATAGCAGCTAAAGAATTTTCAATGACCGTTATCGAACGGTTACGTTCAAAATTTTTCAAAACGTCCTGACATTCTAGCTCTACAAAACCTGTGGTAGAATTATAAAGTTTTTGTACTTCAGAATAGCGTACTTGACTTGAGCCCAGTCAAGCGAGTTGAAATGTTGCAATTTGTTAAGCAATTCGAAATGCGTATTATTTGTCTGTAATGTCTGCTACTTGAGGGTAGTTTGTATTTCAAATCAATCCCTTTTATTTTGTTAAACCCATTATCAAAACAAGTTACAGTTTGCATAAATATTGTGTGATTGACACTCTTTAATTTGAATATCGATCTACTCACAAAAAGGATTTATATATAATTATGCAATTCTAAGAACTTTTTGATTCACCTTTATTATACTCGTAACATCATCAAGATTCACAACACAAAATGGATTAAATACGAATTATCAAAGCTAACACAAAAACTATCCAAGCAAACTTAATAAAATTTATGTAGGATCACCGTGCAAGCATATCTAATAAATAAAAAAAGAATTTTCTTAATCGGTTTACAATAGGGTGTTTTACTCTATATGAGAAAAAATCTAAAAATATATTATTGAGATAGCTTTGGCAAAAAGCAGTCGGAAAACGTTAGCTTTAGTTCATAAAATAGCAAACTAAATTTTAAAATTCAATTCAAAGGTTTCAGCTTTTTTAATCTGTTTCATAAAACCATTAGATAGTAGTCGCCATGTTATTACGTCGTACGGCTATGTAAACTTAGGAGTGTTAACTGTCAACTATCAGCGTACCTTTAATCTATAAATTTGTTTACATAGTGAACTGACGTCATGACCACAGAGCAATATGGTGTCCACTGCGTCCAGCGTTTTCGTCAAATTACGCGCGAAATTTTAAAATGCAAAATTTTAATGCATTTTTATGGTACTTAACGATTGAATAAATTTTTTATGAATTTTTAAGTGGTTCATTAGCACTATAGAATCTAATTTAGACACTTTTCAAAAATGGGTGTAATACCCTATTGACGAAAATATCGACGAACATACATTAAAAAGAAAAATACATACAGACGAACATAATAAAACCTCCTCCTTTTTGGAGTCGGTTAAAAAGTCAGAAACATTTTCATCTTTTATGTAAGAAAGTTGCAATTCTTCAGCACATTTAAAGTGCACAGGTGATAAATTCATGGCACATGATTTAGTTGGTAGTAACTGTGTGTTAAATACCCGAAGCGGACGAGACCATAAAATATGTGGTTAGTAATAACGCTTCGGCCATCCGAATCCATTAAGAGATGGTTGTTAAGGGGAATGCTCTCTTGATATACAGGCTGTTTGGTAGATGGGTGCAAAGCCTGAAGGGGGTGATTCTTAGACCATTTAGAACTTATTAAGCTAAACTTGTCTTAGACGAAGTCTGTTCAAAAATAACAATTTTCATACCTACTCAATTTGCTTTGTCCACATCCTAATTCCAAGAGCTAATGAGATATCTGCGTAAATAGTACCTCAAAAGAAAGGCCAATAACCAAGCATATTTTTAAAAAGGTTTGAACTAATGGGGCTATTAAAAATAAAAATAAATGAAAAAAATGGGTATTAATGTTAAAAACCTTGAGTTAAAAAAAATACAAGGAACAGACTTCGTCTAAGACAAGTTTAGCTAAATAAGTTCTAAATGGTCTAAGATATCACCCCCTTCAGGCTTTGTATCTATCTACCAAACACCCTGTATACTTCTCTTTTCTATAATTCTTATTTTAATTTAAATATTCCTATGACTTATCGACTTTTTAAGAATATCTAATTGTGTTGACGTGATTGTCATACTGGAATATTGTTATTTCAATCGTTTTTTTATTTCTTTTATTTTATTATTATGTCGATTATTATTTGACGTATGTTTAAACTACATATGACTTTGTTTACTTGTGATATGTGTGTTTATTTTAGTTAATTGACAATATATAATAATATATAATATATTGAGCAATAAATATTTGAATTTGAATTTGATATTCTTTTTTATTTATATCTAAAAGTTAAGGTAACTATTGATGTTTATTGTGATGCAACGTGTAAGAGTTCCTTTCTTGTTCCTTAATGACTACGCTAAATTTATGGTTAAAACATCGAACATGTTACGATTTATTGAACATACATTGACTAAATTATTTAAATTTAGTATCATTTTAGAATCAATAAACCTGTAACTAATAAGTTTCAAGTTTAAATCCACCCTACTATTTTTATTCAGAAGTATGAATATTTATTTATAACATAAACTGCTATTTCATGAAAAGCACCTTAAGAACTGGGTATTAGGAGCAAAGTATCCAACGGATTAGTTCGGATGCAGGTCGCAGGTGGCGCTTCGATGGCTGATGGCCTCTCGGCCTTCCCCGGACAACCTCCCAGCAGGTATTGGGGACATGAACCCGATATTTGGACTTTACCGATTACGACGTTTACAGAAGCAAGGTTGATTACGGGTAAAATAATGACGCAGATGCACTAAAATATGGAGAGGTATTAAAATTTGTAGTTTACGTTAAGCAAATTTTTTTTTGAGATGACATTAGGTGAAAGAAACTTTGAAAATGATATTATTCTCATAGTAGATAGTCCGATTATATAGTAAATCTTTTTTAGCAGGTTAGGCATCCTAATATATTTATATAGAATCACAGTCATCTGGGCCCCACATCAGACTAAATAGAGTCTCATGTTGGAGCGAATACAAAATAAATTTGTTAGATTTTTATATTTGGAGCTCTATAGAGTACATCCTTTTTACCCACTTACATATGTATCCAGCCTTGTTTATATTAGGCATGGCTGGATACAATGAGCTGAGAGTTAGGCGTGAGTTTGCACTTTTCTCATATTTATTTAAATTAATTAGAGACATGATATATAACGCCAACATATTAAGAGTTTGTATGTTTGAGTGTTCCCGATAGATATGTGTAGCGGAGACGGCGGCCTCAACTGCTGGCTGTAACCTCGTGGCCGCACTAATCTGGTAAATGAGGCGCCCCTGACGCGGGTGCTTCGCACCCTTAACCTTGTAGCAGAGGAGATAGACATTTTTGCTTGTATACAGAGTAAATTAACATGGGTATTGTATGTAATAAGTTTTATAAAATAAGTTGTTATTATTAAGTTTGCTTCACTATTGCATTGGGTTGTACCTGTAATAGTATGTTGTAAGTGATTAACTAAATATTATAAATGCGAAAGTGACTTTGTTTGTTTGTTTTTTACGCTTACACGCTAAAACGGCTGAACGGATTAGGATGAAATTTGGGACATGGGTATACCATGACCTGGAAGGACATAGAATGCCTTTAATCCTGATATTCGCAAGGGATCGAGACTTATGCGGGTGAACCGCGGGGTGCAGCTAGTAGACTATAAATGAAACGGAGAGAAGGAGTATTAAAGAGGGTAAAATAAATGAATTGTTAGAGAAAATTTATTTTAGATTTATCCAACCTTGGACTACAATAGTTGCTTTAAAAAGATATTTATGTATGTACTAAGTACTTAATGCCATTAGGTCGCAAAAGCACGAAAACTGCATTTACCTATCAGTAAAACTTCTATAATACTTAGCGGAGTTTGTGCTTCACGACAATATTATAAAGGGCGGTGTGCACATTAAGTAAGTGGAGTATTCACACAGCGGTGTACAACATAGCACACAGCGCTTTAATCCGATTACAGCAGTTAATAGCGCTTTAACATGCTTACTACCTGCACTAAGGAAGTTGACAATATTTCCTACTAAAACAATTATATTATATTGTTTTTTTTTTCTTTTCTTTATCTGAGCTGAGCAGCGGTTGCCCAGTGGTAAAGGCTGCGACTAAAGAGTAGTTAGTCGTAAATTTGAACCCAAACATGCGCTTTACTTTTTATTTCATCACCACTGCTCACTAAACGGTGAAGGAGAACATCGTGAGAAAACCGGGTTGTCTCAGAACCAAAAATTCTAAGACATGACATCTACCAACCCGCACTGGGCCGCGTGGTGGATTACGGCCCATTCGCTCTCACAGAGAGGCGGTCTATGTCCCAGCAGTGGGACTTTATAGGCTGATTATGCTAATGCTTTACTGATTATGCTAATGCTTTACTGATTATGCTAATGCTTTACTGATTATGCTAATGCTTTACTGATTATGCTAATGCTTTACTGATTATGCTAATGCTTTACCAAACCACCAAATTCCTAAAAGACACCAACAATTTGTGGTCAATAACTTACCCTACGATATTGTCTATATGTTGTGTTAGTCTATCTATCACAAGACGAAACTAAACCGAACTAAATTGTCCCGTTGGTCTCGTGGTTGCAAGCGCGATTGCAGAGCGTGGAATCCTGGGTTGGATTCCCGGGTCGGGCAAAGTGTCATTGGGTTTTTCCATTAGGTATTTCTTAGTAACAGCCCGGAGTTTGGAAGTTGCCGGTGTGATACCCCCGTGCCTCGGAAAGCACGTTAAGCCGTTGGTCCTGCGCCTTATCTCTCTCAGCGAGTGTCGGATTGCCGTCCCTTCGGACTATGAGAGTGAGGGAAGAGAGAGTGCACCTGTGTCTGCGCACACACTTGTGCACTATAATATCTCCCGCGCCGAAGGCTAGTCTCCGTTGAGATTGGCCGCCGTGGCCGAAATACGGTCTGGAGGACAATATCACAAGACGTTATCTATGTAACACTCAATCTGATAACGGTGTAGGGCAAACGGCTGACAAACTTGTTGTGGGCATCTAGATCTTTCTAGTTTCTGATCCTGAGTTGGGGGAACCTAGATAAACAGTGTTTTTTTACCGGGATCATAAGTGGAAAATCCGAATCTCTGAAAGATACCGGAAACTGCCTTAAGAAACATTATTTTTCATCGCATACCTACTTTTTTAGTCAAGTGCATAATAATGACTCAAATTAAATTTATTTCAATGCCTTTCGACTGTTTCACGGACTAAGTAAGTAGTAAGCACTTTCAAGCGATAGAAGGCCTCCCACACGGTATACCGATGACTTTGTGAAGGCCGGAGGAATCGCACCGAATCTGCTGGATGCCGCGCCGGAAGCACAGAACGGGGAGGCAGTGGACGTCTTTCGGCTGAAACGATGATGATGTTGAAGGATTTTCAGTGATAATTATACCTATACCTATTGCTCATTTGAAGAATAATTTCATACAAACTGGTTTACTATTATGAATTTATCTGATCGATAATTATATACGCAGACTGTGAAATAGGCCCTTTATATGATGACGGCACGGTTGGTGCAGTGGTTGAGCTATTGACTGCTGCACTGCGTGTCGCGGGTTTGATTCCCACACGGAACAAATATTTGTATGACCTTCAAGTAGTTGTTCCGGGTCTGGCTGTTTGTGTTTATGAGTTTAAATTTTTGTAAACGCACCCACGATACAGGAGAAGTTCTAGTGTGGAAACTAAAATGTGATCTTAGATTTATCCCAGACGATATTTAATAATGATGATGTTCTACAAACGTGCTAATTTATAAATGTCACCTGGAGCAAGCCAAAGACAACTTCCTACAACGATAAGGACATTGAACGATACAAACAGTAATAATTACGACAGCTAACACTATGTTTAGATTAATACTTGCAACCTCTAGTAAGGCCACGGCTAGTGTCGCAGAGTTGGACCACCGCCAATGTTATAATAGTTTATAGTAGATCTGATCCGATTCTATTAGAGGAGATTAATTCTGTTTTTAAATTTAATAGAGAAAACATTTAATTGTTTTTTTTTTTATTGAGGGCACTTGTGTGGAGGGTACACACCATGCTTATTTTTAGTGCACTGTTAGCCTCCAAATTGTGTTCTAGATGAGTTATTGATCACTATATGTGTTAGGGCTCTTAATCACATATGTCTGTGGTTGAGTTCTACACTTCTACAGTGCCAATTAACGCTCATATTTTTCATCGAGCGTGAAGTACCAAAAAAATAAAAAGTCTCACTCTACAATACTTTTTAGTTGCACTTATCAACATATATAATACCTTACTGGCTATTTAAAACGCACCACAAATAAAAAAAATGGTTTGCAACAGCCAGATGAATATTTCGTAAGTATGTAAATATGAATATGGTTGCCAATAAGCGTTGTTTTTAGTAAACAGAGTTGTGACCCAGTTTTAGTTTTAATTTATGGGTTATAGTTATAAGATGAGGATCCTCAGGCGCATATATAATGTTCAGTTACGGTTATGATAAATTGCTTCGGCTCTCATTCATCAAAATCTTTGCCTCGCGGAATAATTGAACGAAGGCAATAAAATTGTTGGAGTTTCCTAAGATTTCCAGGAAGCAACGTTTGCTAAAATGCCTCGATTGGTTGGAGTATTCGAAAGTGGCGTGATATCGCTAAAGTTGAAGCGAATTCCCAAATTTTAATACTGAAAATTCGATCGATGAAAATAAGACGAACATAATCGCAGCCAAAACCTGTAGAATCACAGTTTATACAAAGACATTTTGATACAAAAGTGCTCCATTCTTGTGGAAATGGAAGAAGCGAACTGTTTCAGCAAAAAAAGAACTTACCTTTATATCATAATCGGTGAACACAGAAGCGCTTCAAGGATTAAAAAAACTCACTGTCTTCCAACTTCAATACAAGTACAGTTCACAAGAAAATTCAGCACAAAAGTTAAAGTTCACTACACTACACGGTCTATTTGTCCATGAATGTACTAACGGATGTAACTTAGGCACTTTAAATATGACTGACGGTAAACTAAGCACTAGCACTACTGATCGTCTCACCTACACCAATGTTCGCGGAACTGTCGCACCTGGAACAAAAATGTATGCTTAAGTTAATGAGGTGATTTTTTGGACGATGTGAAAGTGAGTGTCGTGTGTGTTGAAAAGTACATAATGTTCATAATGTTTTATGCCCATGAAATGAATGTGTCGATTTTGGGCCCTAAATCTAAGATTACTTTCCAAACGTACCTTTATTCGCAGAAACATTAATATATTTATTTTAAGACAATAAAAATGATAGGGCAGATTTCAGTCACGCAACGGTTGCCATTCGAACAACCTAATCATGTAACTTTTACGGAAATCCAGATCAATTTTGTTTAACATTTCCTACGTTCGGAGAATGGTATTGGGTTTCGTTTACCATAAAAATGACGCGATTACGCAGAAAGTATTATGAAGAAGTGATCGATACAAAACACCTTTCGATATACAATTGGGGTGTATACCTATGTCATTGTTTACCGCTAAGGCCTGCCGGCTCTGCGGACGTGACTAAGCCAGTTTTCAACTGGAACATATCTCGCCTTTGCAATCACATCGCTCGACGCTCCCTCGGACCGTATTATCATTCGTACAAAAGCCCTCTCTACGTAATAACCGACGATCAACATCTAGAGGAATTTTTGCAAAAATTTCGCCATCAATCTTCCCCGTGCAAAAAGCCGGCAGGCTAGACACTTGATTTATCTATTTGAATATTAGCTCGCCATCGTTGGGGGGCTCTGCGATAATACGCATTCTAGTCGCAAACTATTTTCATAACGCGTTATGTATTGTTTTTATTATTGGTGGCCATTAGTAAAAATTCAGGTCACACCAGCGACAAACGTATGTGGAGTGAGTTTGTGATAAATTGGTTTCGGAAAATGATGGGAGATTTTTCATGAAAAAAAGCGTTCGCAGTGACTAACGAGATAAAATGTATGTTAACTACGTAGGTGTAGGTAACAGATCGGTGTTTAAATTAGCGTTGTGATCGAGTAGCGCTGTGGCCCGAGTGGAGCCGAGTGGTGCCGACGAGTCTAGTGGTGATGCAGTGCCGTCCGTAATAGGGACGAATGGGAAAATGATACAGCAACATTGCTTTGATGGAATATAGATGGATTATGTTGATGTTATTCGGACAAAAAAGTCGAGTCGGTAAGAACTAGATACTTAGGTAAGTATCTACTTGAATGAACTTACCAATAATGATTACTTACTCTTTACAGATTAGCTCAACTGTTGGAAGAGTCAGCCCTGACTAAACGAAATAACTTTCTAAGTATTTTAAGAAGAGTTTATTCAACATAACTGTGCAGTTAATACATTTTCACGCAGCAAAATCAAAATGTATTGAAGAAACTCATTTTAGGAATCAGAAAACCAGTAACCGCTATAATTTCAGTCATTTCCGACCATCCATTCAGCGGAGCGGCCGCTCTTACACCACTGCCTTATAGTTCCTTTGATTTAACACAGATTTTAATTAAATTCTGCAAGAATTCAATACATATGCCTAAAGGCGAAAGAGAAATGAAACAAAAAAGGAATTGACACTGTACTAAATGGTTTTGGAATTCCTTTGGAACGATCAATGACTGTATTTTAATTAAACCATATATTTTATTCACCAACAGGCCTGCAAGATTTCCATTCTTTTCATATGTTAAAAAAGCCAGGGATACAGTACTTAAGTAGGTACTGAAAACGATGGCGCATCCTGTCGTTACGACCAGGGCCCGAAAACCTTTATAAATTACGGTACAGGTATCGAAGAATTTTGGTTACTTCTACGACTAAGGTTACCGATATCTGGGTAACCAAGAAGCGATATCTGGGTAACCAAGAAGCAGAATTAATATGTTACCTCATTTAGGTTACCGTTTTAATACCGGTTACATGCACAAAGGCGATGCGCGCCCTTTGACTAATGCCGAAGGTGATTTTTATTTCGGTAACCGATGTTTATACTGATTGTATTCAATTTATGGTAACCTTTAAAAATACCACAAAAAAATTGTATTTCGATTAGAAAATCATCTATTTGGTACAGTTAGTATTGAAATATAAATAGGTAGGACAGTACGAGTAGTATCATAGATCTATGGAAAAAATAGTTAAATAATGTTTTCTCAAGGCCAATGCCAAATCAGCGGCCATCAAAGGATCATAGAGTTCTTAATGATCTTGAAGAAAGTAATTACAACTATGTTGGGGTCGGGTTCCGGTCTAACCTGATGAAGCTGAATACCAGTATTTTACATGGTGCTACTGCCTATCTGACCTCCACAACCCAGTAACTGGGTAACACAATACCCTTTGGTAAGACTGGTTCTCAGAGTTTCGAGTTTCTGACGATAACGACTGTCAAAGATCAAGAATGACAGCCGGGACCAACGGCTTAACGTGCTTCTCGTGGCACGAAGCAGTCTCGGTATGTAAAGATGGTAAGTACCTAAGACTAATTACATTAATTAAGAAAAGGGCAAGGCCATACCGAATCAGATTATTTTATGATATTCCAAAACCGAGCGATATCAAACGTATAAGGTTTCATGAAGCCTGAACGTGTCTACCATAAGTAGCTAATACTATTAACATTGCTCATTGACACATTTATTCTCTCTCTCTTGAACATTTGGATCACTGCACTATGAATGGGAACTATTCGTTTTCTATCCGCTTAATCAAATTACCAATAGGTTTGCACACAATTTAATTATTTTGGGTTGCGGCGTGCTTCAAACTGAAACAATAATATATTTATTAACACTGTTTAATTGCTATTTGTGTGGGCACCCGCGATCAACAATGTTTTTGTTACCTGTGCCACAAATTAATACAGATAGTTCACTCCGCAAAATCATTTAAATAAAAGCGATTCTTGCTACGGCACAATAAAGTGCAATTCAGGTCGCATAGCGCTAATTACCTACATTTATATTCACCTAGAAGTTGTATCTCTTTCTAATGCGCAACGCTTATATCTTTTGACTACACTCACTGTTGGATCGACAAGTCGAGCCCCTTGCATACTTGTAGCTTCATACCTAAAATGCGGAGTGAACCATCTGTATAAAGGCTTGTGTAGACTAGCGCGTCGTTTTCTTCAAAATCGTTTTGTTAGAGTCGCGTTGCACTGTCGCGTCGCGCCGGTCTGCACGAGCGACGCTTTAATCTGTGCCAGTGCGACTATTTTAGTCGAATTCTGTTCGGATTTAATTATATGACACCCACTTCAGGAAGCATGTGAAAACCATTCATTGTTGTGTCTGGCACGACACAGAGACATCGTCACAATGTCGTTTACTGAAAGTTATTCGTCTAAAGAATCCATGTGCGATTCATCGATATACTGTGAGGTCGCATTCTCTGCTACTTAATCGTTATCCACGATAGCGTGACATTTTACAGATTATACGCCCAATTGGAATCAGAAATGCAAAAAACGGACGAACGATCTCCGAAATAAAATACAAAGTGAATCCCAAGAGAATCTAATTAACAGTAAATATTTTAATGGTTGATTGAAGTCGGCAAGAACCACAATAAAGTAACATACCAATGTCAAAGTGGTAGGTGTGCGGTGAGCGCGGTGAGATGAATCTCACCGTGACATTGTCTCAGCATCGGTCATACCGGGCACGGTGGGCCAACTGGGCACAGTAGGCACATAATTGATTGGGGTCGAGGCGACACAAGTGGTCCGAGAGGCAGTTTCCTAACTAGCTTTGTAGTAGCAAGCCCCGGGAGCAATTAGGCGGAAGGGGGAAATTGCATCTCTTGGGGATAGCTCACAAATTGCCCCAAACGTCAGCAACTCCCCAACTGAAATGACAATTTGCCTTCGACTATTAGTTTTCCGGAATTCGCAAGTGGGCATTTCTGAGTGTTAGGGGCTTACGAGGTACGGCCGAAGTCGTGAACATATATATATGTCATATATCATAACATATATGTTTACATATATACGGCCAACTAATAAGTTCGGAGAGAACTCAGCGGGGCTCATATGCATTTGCAGAATATATTATGCCAACAGTGCTACAAATTAGTTTCGTAATAAACGTACAATAACGGAATAGTTTGCTGTTTTATGATGTATGGTTCAGTAGACACATTTTATGTTGCTATGAATATTTATAAACCTCTATGCACAAAGAAATCATATTGATATTGAAATAAACCAGTGAATAATTTTCACCAGAATTTTCCCTTTATCTTATACTGCGCTCTCTGCAGGTTTAAAAGCGACCAAACTTAACAGCAGCTCATTTCGAATGAGTTAATTGAGTTCCCGTAACGACCACACGACCGACCCCTTTAATCAAGAACATAGCATAAAAAATAAAGTAAAATCGTAAGCGATTTTATAAAATCCTGTTTTCCTCTTTCATCCTGTTTATTTTGTAGTTTCTATATGTATATGATTTCTAGAAATATATTTAATCATTTATATAAACAGACAAGAAGAAAGGAACAAATATAAGTATCAAGAATTTTTAAACAAACCTCATAGGATATCTGCGATAGGAAAGTAGATAAAAAGAAATAAATCTATTATATAATGTACTGAATCCATGATATCAGTTTTCGCGTCGATTTCCCTGCCAGCCTATATAATATTTGTATTTTTTCAATAAGAAGAGGTAGCGCTCTACCAAAGTGGAATGGAAGGCTGTAGATACGCGTAACATGGCACATTGTCACAAGTCACACCACGTCCCAAATGCTCACTGTGACAGAGTTGTCACTCGATCTTCAGTGAAACCTTCAAATATCTCAGATATTTATGTATATTGGGTATTTGATGTACTTTATGTGTCTATATGTCCCATGTAATAGGGGGGAACCTATGGCTATCAACCGGCAAAATGTGGATGCTTTACCTCGCTGTCCAACCCTGCGGAGAATTTATGCGTGATGTTATGTTATAGGTACTTAGTTAGTTTACAATTATTTATGTTTCCTTCCTACCTATGAATATCAATTTGTAAATAAATCTTCTTGGTCATATCTGGGACAGAAATATTAATAAAAAAATTGGAAAGAAAACATGAAAATCGTCGAGACGATTTTCGAAATGTCGAGTCTGTTATCTCCATGTTTGTCATCAAGCATGTTATCATAATTTTGGGCGTGAATACCGAGCGGCTTACGCCGAAAAGTATTCATACAAGAAAATCAACCGAAATGAAAATGAACGTTCGGAGAAAATATTGAAATCGCGCTGGGGTGGCCATTTTAGAGATTTGTTCTTCTGTTATTAGAATAATTTTGCAAAAACGTGTGAAATATCAAGATAAGATTTTTAAAGATGCGAATGTGACTAATGAGACCTTTCAGCTTCTGTGGAAACATTTTCACATTGAAAGTAGTCACAGATCACTGAGAGAGCTAACTATTACTACTAACTACTAATTAGTTATCTAAGCTAGGCTACGTGTTGGTCTCCGGCACGTTCATTTATCAAACGAACAAACGATGACAGTACTCATCTTCTCGAGAACGTACATTTTCAGTCCACTACAGACATTTAAATGTTCAGACATTATATCTCTGATATTTCTAAAATATTTTGTTACTGAAAGATATGTGCCGCGGTCGACATTTGGCATCAGGCCAGTGCTTTTGCTGTTTTCTCCCTCATGACATCTTCTATAAGATAAAACAAAACGCAGTCTTTGCGTCTCGAAAACCATTATAAAATTAATGACATCCATAATAATTCCCTTTTTTCCTACAAATAACAAAGAAAATTTAAATTTTCATCACATTTTCTTATTCTCTTAGGTTCACGGTATATTTCGGCTGCCATTAGAGCTTACGCATGTCTGTTTCTATCTTGTTACAGCCTTAAGGAAGACGCAGAAAATATTTAGTAGCTTTTACTTACCCTGTAATTTTTTTTTTGTATCATTAAACGTGATTTTAATTATCTAACCGAATTTTGAATTAAACTTAAGGTAATATGCGCGCGCCCGAGAAGGTTCTTTCGTGGATTAGGATACGGCAGATAATAAAGCAAAAAACTACGAAGTGATGAATGAAAAATGCACGAGTGTGATGTGTAACGTATGCAGCGTGCGGTGTGGTGTCGCGGCGCGTACCTTGTCGCGAGTTCGCGAGCGCAGCGATGCAGCGGTGCAGCGAGATAGCGCAGGGCGACGCGAGCCGCCGCCTGCCTCCGAGCGACTGCCGCCCGGGTCGCCGCTCGCGCCCCGCCCGCGCCACGCGCGCGCCACGCACCGCCTGCACCGGCACACACGGCCGCGGCACCGCACGCCGCGCGCTGAGCTACCTACCCTCGTCCGAGCCCGCAGCAGGCTCACGCACCACGCGATTATCGATGTGTTCTGTGAGATGTGTCGCACGGAGCAGGGACCGCGGGGCGCGGCACGCACCGCCGGCAGGGCCTGGCGGGGGGAGGGGGGGCGGTCCTGCGCGCTGCGTCACGCATCTGTCTCGACGCTTTCTTGCGTGCTCCCGCAGCCCGCCATCTGCAGAGACGTGCCGGCCGGGCTCGCTCGGAGCGGCTCGGGCGCGAGCCGCCCTCTCATTGCGACGGTGTTAATGCCCTCCGCGAAACTCTTCGCATTACATGCGTAAAGCTTAATAGAGCCGAATCATCAGATATTTGCTGTTCAAAGCTGGCAAGGTCATATTTTTACTTATGCGAAAAACTGCTAGCGTTTGTTGGAAAATGTTCAGAAGAAGCGAAAACAGTTTTCCGTTGTTTCCCGCTGCTGTAATTATTTTAATTAGTGGTCTGCTATAAGTTCCGAAGACAGAAGCTACGTTTAATTACAACATAAATTAATAGCCTCCTGATAATTTTGATGCAATTTTCCGCTACTCCCTTGCTTGTTTTTGAAACTACATGTTACCAAGCCATCACATAGGTTTAAGTGCACAAGTTCTGTTTGAATTTGCTCAAGGCTTATTATTTCTGCTCGAATGAACTACCTACCACATTAGCACATAATAATCAAACTATTACCCAATAATCCACTGAAGAGAACTCGATAAAGCGAATTCTGTTTCCCTATTGATTGTGCTGAATAAAGTGACGTGGAATCAAAAGGCTCTTGAAGCGAGCGTTTGTAGCCAGTAGAACAGCGAACATCAATCACTGCGGAATCAATTCGTACGAATCACCGATATATTTGTTATTCAGGCGATGTTTCCCTCGAGGCGGAGATACATTAATGTGTATTATAAAATAATTGTATGTGGTGGAACACTTCATATTACATAGTATTATACTAGGAAGTTAGAATGATTATGTGATGCACTTATTTCGTGAGTTACGAAATTTTCTTGTAATTTTAAAATAATATTTTAACTACGAAAGCTACCCAAGATCGTATTTATCACAACAACAATACAAAGAATGGCTGTAGCAGTTCATTAGCAATTAAAGAAAATACACAATCAAACTCAAACTCTAACTCCAAGCATTTATTTCAATTAAACCATTTACAGGCACTTTTGAATTGTCAAGGGGTCGGTCAGTCAAAAATATGAAGCTAGTTGCCCATTCCAAAGCGTAGTAGGTACCTATGGAGAAGAACGGGCAAGAAACTCCACGGACACTCTTTTAAATCAAAAATTTGATACAAAATATTGCTTACATCATTCATTTTGAAATTATGCATGTGAGAACAATGTAGAAAGACGTGCACGTTCGTAAAAGCGTCCGTAATAAAAAGAAAAAAATAAAGAATCATTCAAAAACTTGAAATAAATTAAAATAAGCCATGGCAGCTAAGAGATGACCAGTCCCAACTGACGGCGCCCGTTCACGAACATGACGCATGGATCAGCACCATTCAGCTCAACTATTTTGAAGGGAGCTAAATATCCAACACACGCGCCACCATCAGCGAGGCATTTGAGTGAGCATGACATACTCACAGCCGCCAGGGCACATTCAAGTCAATGAAATACTACTTAATACCCATTATTAAATGGTAGCTCTTTAGTACATACCTGTGCTATGCAATAATATAATACACTATATAATGCACTGGTGGGTCTCCCTAGACACTGGTGTGTCTCCCTAGCTAACACCATGACCATAGACTAGAATAGATAAGCTGGGCAGTGGCCACTTAACATCATTAACATCACATTGTAAGCCATTAAACGTCTATTACTAAACCAAGAACTAATATTAACATTTATAATAAACGGTCACAAGACACTTCTAAAGCCATAATCACTAGCTTAGCAAACAGATCAAATCATATTGATGACCCCACTTAAACTGTGCCACTTTTCTTCGTAACAAAACATACAGGAAAAAAAAGTAGGAAAAGGAAATTTTAAAGAAATTTCCTTTCTACAGGAAACGTTATTGAAATTAATGTTGCAATTGGGTATTCAGTGGCTGATCTGATGAATAATGTCCGTAGATAAAATTGCACCTACGAGGTTGCGATCGTACCGTATGGAAGCTCCCTCTATCGTGAGATAATTGAGTTATATTCCCGAAGAATTCCAGTTAGTGAGATTACTATTTGTACTACCTGACAAAATGAACATTCCACTTTGTTTTAAGATTGTTTCACACGCGTTTGTTAGCTGGAATCTGGAATCAGTTTTCAAGAAACTGATCAGTTATTTTGAGTTGATACTGGAGTTTTTGGCGAAAAAGAGGCATCTCATTGTAAGTTTCGTAAAAGGGAGCGAAGATCCAGCAGGATGGAGTGAAGAGCGAAGATCCATCCAAAAGGATGCAGCAGGATGGAGTAGTCTCACCAAAATTGTAACTTGCCTGATGAGTCACGACTGAACAATCTAGCTTTTTAACAAAAGGCAAATACTAAACTCTTCTAAGCGTTTTACTAAACGTAAAGGTTGTGCTTGTGAAAATATTATACTTGCCTTTTTTTATGGATGAGAAATTATCAAATAACTTCTCCCGCTCTGGGCGGAGCGGGAGGGTGTGTCAGACTCTTAATGACTAAAACCCACCCGTGTTTCTTCAGTTGCCTGTACGTTGCCAGGGGCCACGGTATCCCTTTCGGACTTTCCCGCAACCAGGCGTCGATCCCATCGGACCCCTTTAGTTGCCGACATCTCTTTGAGGCGCGCGTGCATACTTACCTTAGGTTTATTTCAATAATATTTGATTATACACTATGTATTTCAACCAACTATTATATAATAATATATTATGTACAAGTATGTAAAGGCAAAATAAGAAAATAAAATAAAGAGAAGAGCTCATTCGGCACCAAAAACTTCGTCCGCATCGCTGTCAGCGGGAAAAGTGCCCAAAAGGCAGCGTTGCCACGTTGGATGGCAATACTGATTCTTTGTCCTAAGAATTGGCCAGCCCTCTGGTTACGTGAAGAGTCGACCAACCGCTTGGCGATGTACCGAAATATTCGATGAGCACTCGGACCCCACGGCCCTAGTGTTTCAACCCCAAAATATTGTAACCTAACCAGCTGTGGTTTACGCAAATTGTGCAATCGGGTGAGCCGTTGCACAATTTGCGATTAAATTTAATAGGTGGGGTATTAAGTCATGACCTATCGCTCCTCATTTCGCACCTTAACCGTTGGGCTCTCAACGCTTTTGATAAATTTGAGTAGATTGCTACGGATGAAACCATAGATGTGAAATAACACGTCAAAACAAACTATTATAACTTTCCTGTATTCATACGCCAGCGACTCATATCGTAACAAAAATTCAAGATTTTGGAGGGCAAATTCCGCGCTGATGGGACAAAGGACGGAATTTATTCTTCCGGATACTAATGTAGGGAATGTACTGGGGACGGAATCCGCAGCCGCTCGTAATAAAATGTACTCAACCGTAGGTTCTATTGGCTTTAAACCAATTCATTTTCTTGAAACAAAAACATGGAAAAACTCGTCACGCTTCAGGGGTTTTTTTTTTTACTTTGATCTATATTTTCTATACTTAGTTACAGATTTGTTATTACATCCGGTTTCTTTTGATGTGTTTTGTCTCTAAATTCTAGAGTCTTTTTTGTGACAAATATATTATCCTATCTCATATCACAATAGCCTTTAAGGTATCCTAGAAGTGTGCCCTTCACCACACAATCGTCACTTTTGAAAATTTCATAAAATCAATTTAGAGAACACCAAAAAATAGTCAAGAAATAGTCGTCTACTGGAAGTTACCAGTCTGGAAAACAAACCCACGTCATCAGCCAATATTTCTCTGCCTTTAATCTGTCTACCAATAGAACTTCTGGTACATGGTAAAGCCTGTGGAAGTCGTTAAGCCTCTCCCTCATCCGCATTCAATCTTCATGTGCAAACATGGTGAACAATAGCTCAATCAGCCGCATACTCCGACATTATGTAAATTGTTGGAGTACAGACCGTTTTAACAATACCAGATTTAGTATGTTGTTCAAGATTGAATGCAGGGTGAACGTGTGAATTAATTTTTCAGAGCATTTTTATGTATTTTTGATTTTACTAGTGGCCATCATTTTTTTACCACGGCACGACATGAGTACCTACTTTTAACACTTTTAATAGTAAAGTACAAACTAAGAAGATGCTGTACCAACCTATGTGTAGATACTTTTTTTCTCAAAATACTTTGAATGAAAGAACATTTAATATTTTCAGCTCAAGCCACCAACAAAATGAGATAAGATGAGACATCAAACAAGTTGAGTATCATTGTAGTTTCAAAACTAACAACACAAGCAAGTCCTGCAAAGTTGTCAGAGATAAGTTAGAGTTACGTAGACATGAGTTCTGGGTGAAAATATTAAAGGAGTAAAACACAAGCGTAACGAGAAACTTTACATATATTTCTGACTATCTGACATGGGGCACAGGATTAGACTTTCACGGTATGAACGACAAAATGCACTACTGTGCTTGTTTTTTTATTATTTTACCTTCCGTTTGCTGCTTTGGTTTTCTATCAATAACAGGCAAAGGGGGGCCTTTGTAACGCAGAGTCAACTGCAGCACTCTCTCAGCCTCTCGCACGCCACTCAGTCGAGCACCAGACACGGTGGCATAGTGGCCGGGCACCGTGGCTTCACCAGCGAACAACAATATAGGGGGGATAGGCTCACGAGGTCCAGGTAACGGACACGCCAACGCCCGCTGTCGTTCCCCGTCAGATCCGTATTTATCATAAGAATAGGCCCCAAAAAAGAAGGGGTCAGAAGTCCAATGCGATCGTAAAATTGTTACTGGATATGGTATACTATTGTTACCCGTCGAGATACGTAGTATTTCAGTCAAGCCTTCTGCTATGTCTCTGTCACAAAGCGCCTCCATCATGTACGCTTCTTGACCTACCACCCAAGCACACATGCAATGCTTACTATTTGGCACTACTTGTATTGAAGTTATTCCTCGAGTCCAATCAGGACGATCACAAAGCTCGTTACAACAGTAGGTAAAGTTCAAGTTTCCTTTATGCCAAAACCAAAACGGGCGACAATATTCCATATAAATTTTATTACAATATCCAAATCCAAGGCAGCGCATGGCGTCTACTTTTGATGCTGGGAGCATAGGACAGAACATTTTGAGGGCATTATTATACAACACTCCGAGAGACACCGTGATGATGACGTAGTCACAAGGGAATTCATCACCATCCGCAGTACATACGGTAGCTCGATAACCTTCTTTCTGTGATGTTCCCCAGTAGATACAGTTTACTGGCTTACAATAACGAATAGCTCCTTCCGGTATTTGACGGAGCAACGGAGCCAGTATACCTACTAACCCTAAAGGCACGCGTACTTCGCCGCCGGGCATGTTCATGTAGCAGCCGGCATGATCGGCGCACAGCATCGCCATGTCGTCCCCGCAGCGCGCGCTCAGCATGTGACAGAGCCCGAACATTATCCTAGCTGCGTCATGTTGTTGATCATCGGGAAACCCGTGCAGTTCTTGTTGAATTCGCAGACTCATAAAGTTTATTAGGGAACCTGCTTGTTTATTACCGCCGAGGCAGTATATTTGCGCCGCTTCCTGTTCTATCTGACGAAATTTTTGGTATGCAGCTGATGTGGGCGGAAACGCCAATTTACCCGTTACTATTCGGTTGAAGAGACCACGAGTATGTTGAGAACCGGGCACTCCGGGACGGGGAGGAGTTTCGGAGGCGGACATCATATAAACAGGATGTGTGAAGCTGTTATCTGGCTTCCAATGTGATCCTAGTTCAGCAACGATGTCTCCAAGCCAGCACGAATGTATCCGACCACCTGGTCTGGAAAGAGCCGGCATTTTTATAGTGGGTCTAATATACTAAAGTATCAAGTACATTTTTCTTTTATATACGAACCTCTCGTAAGCTTCAAGCACTACTATGTTGTTGATGCCGCGTTGCGAGAGCCGGGCTGCGGCTGACAGGCCTGCCATGCCTGCGCCTATGATGACGACGCGGGGCTCTGGGTAACATTTTTCGACGTCGCAAGGGTCTATGGCACATAAAGCTCGGTCCTCTAAATTTGGCCCACAGTCAGTAACAGCGAAAGGGCTTTTGATCGTCGCCGACCTGGGGCATTCAAACGGCGGCGACGACGACTTCGACTTCCTAAAATTTAGATTAAAAAACAACTGTATATTTAGGTGCTTCTGCGGAATTGGGTGTTTTGGCACAATTTAGGAGAGGCTTATATCCAGCAGATAACTACGGTGATCAGTAGCAGTTTTTTTACTCGGTACTAAGCAATTGAAAAAAAACATGCGATCATTGCTGTACTGTAGTCTTATGAGAATCTAGGTATATAATTGTGCGATTGTGTGTTGTATTCGTCTGCACTTCGCCGTATCTGATTTATCTGATGAGCATTAGCATACTCTTCAAGATTTTTTTGTCATTCTCTTTGTTGTTCGTGTACTTTTAAAATTGATAATTCTGGGGAAAAGTGCAGCAGTGCATGCCTACGCGATGTTGAATCATTATGTTGAGTTCACATACTTACCTTCGAATCAAAGTCTTCAGCCATAGCTTTCTTACTAAAGATAATGTACTGTAATTTTTCATATGTAAAAGCGAAATTTCAAAGACGGTAATTCACGTTACATGCCTAAAAATAATAGGTTGGAATTTAGTGACAGAGAAACTTGTGACATGTCCAGTATGTCATAGAAATTGGTTTAGTTTATTTTTAAATAAAAATTTAATAATTTAAATTCTGGAATAAAAACGTATAAAAAAAATAAAAAAAGTAATATCAATATTATCCTTGAGTTGAAATCCTGACTAATATTTTAAGCGAAAGTGAGTTTCTTTGTTTGTTACGCTTTCACCCTAAAACAGCTGAACGGTTTTGTATGAAATTTGTTTTTTTTTAATCCTGGATCGTCGCGGGCAACAGCTAATATTTAATTATAGGTAAGTTTACCGCAACCTGAGCCTTATTATTACTAGTCCGACGGGGGTCCGGGGTGGTTTGTATCGAGGTGACTTTGCGACACGTAATTGAAATTCAAGTAAGACATTAATAATCCAAGTGGGCTGCGCTCACGCAAGCCTTTTCGAATGTGACGTTATATGTAATTTGTTCTACTTTCGATTTAAAGCATTTGTTAAACTTTAATTTCGTCGTGAACAGATTGATACGACGGTCTTATATAAATTTATCTTTATAAATATATAATTTAAATGTGTGTATGTCACTGAACTCTTCCTAAACGGCTTTACCGTGGAGTGGGTGGTTTTGTCCTGGATAGTTTAGATCCACAATTGAACCCGGTAGGTGGCGCTGCGACTAGTCCACGTTCGGACTACTTCTATCCGGTCCGCTAGTACTGAATATAATTCTAAAAGTATAAATTACTCACCAATGATATTTCCTGCTATTGCTTCGTCAATTAATTCTAACTCTCTTCCCATTAGAATATACAAGGATTTGATCCTGAAATAAAACATATATGACGTCTCCCGCTCCACCCAGAGCGGGAGACGTCATTTGATGATTTCCCACCCAAAAAAAAAAAAAAAAAAAAAAGGTGATGTCAGCCAGAATAAAGCCCAATTTACACGATACAAGTTTCTTGCCTGTGGCATACAATAAAATTGAAACAACAAATACTTGCATGGTCAAAATATTGTTGCTTTAACTTACATACAATATCATTGGGCAGAATAATATGTGCCTAAACATGTACATAAGCATGTATCAAACGAAACACAAATAAATGTAACAATATAGAGGTATGAGGAACAGGTTTTAATTAAAGTTCACTCATCCTCTATAGAAAAGGGAGGATCCTCCGACTAGATGGGTGTCGTGTCTGATGGGTTACTACCTGACGATTGATGTCGGGACGCTGCATAAGTATATACTCGTCGCGCGGTAAACTCTGCTTGCGCGATGCAGGTTTTTACGTGACGTCAGTGTAATGCGTTTTTCGCATGTGGCGTTGTAGATGCTGCCACAAAAGTATTTGCCTTTTTACTAAAAGCTTAGCCTAGAGACCATAAAATAAACTATTATACTCTCTGTCTATACGACCATATTGTAGTCTACTGTGGTTGACGAGTTTAGTCTTCCTGAGCTCGAGACTTCGGTACAGTTACCAACAATAATAACCTTTGTTCAAAACTTGACCGCAGAATATAAATCTACGAAACATATACCAGTAATGTGTAAAGAAACGCGTTCTTTGTAGAAGACCAAGAGAAACGGTTAATGTTTTATTTGGCAGGGCAACGGGAGCGTTCTGGCGCCGCCGCCGTTGTGATTTTTCTACTTTGTTTTTGCGGCGCACTAATTGCTAGACTTCTCCCAAGTTTGCTAACTGTACACTGAGTAATTGTTTTCACCATTTGTATAAAGTATATTTTCTTTACGACTCAGTTTTTTTTAGAGAATCGCAGAATAAAATGACGTTCTCTACCTGCAGTAAGGAGAAGTTTCCTTTAAATAAATATTAATGTTTTTTTTTTGCTTTGTGGACGGTATAGCTTCAGTTTAAAAGGAAAAAATAAAACAGCAGTTGTTTTTAAGCGTATCTTTATAAATATCACTAAACTAATGCTTAAATCGAATTCTAGCTTGACTTATAATCTAAAATTGATTTCTTCGACGGTAACGAGATCACAATATGACAACGTGGAGCACGACACACGAGCACAAGTAGCAGTCATTGAACACGACACTGAGTGACTTCACGTGCGTTCACTCGCTTTCGAAACACTTAGTCCAGAAGTGATCCAACATGTGGTAGAAATGTCGACTGACGCCGAGCAGTGAGTGCTTCTCGTCCGCGTAGCTCTGGAAATAAAATCAAACAGTAAAGTTGTGGACAGTAAAATAAGAGTTACAAGCTTTTCCCAGCGGCTTTGTCTGTGGACTTTGAATATTGGTAAACCTTCTTTATTGGGTTTAAACCTAGTATCTTATTTATTATGTATTCCAGGCCAATTTCTACCTGAATCAATACTTTGTTTTAAGATTTAAATTGATCACAAAAGTTGACTTATACGGAGCTATTAAAGCGTAGTCCAAAACGAGGAGTTTCCCTATTTTACAATACAGTTTATCCTGACTACCAAGGAGGCTAAAAGTAGCAGCCACTATACTCTATGGTAGCAGCTACCGACTAGCACACCACCAGCGACTACCTATGTCAAATATGCATCGGCATTTTGTTTTTGTTGTCATTTGCCAATGTCGCAACCACAGTTTACGTAATGTCGAAACACGTTCGAAACATTAATTTGTACGCAATATTTTCTTTGGTCCGAGGCCTTGACATCAACCAATGAACAACATTCCCAATCGTTTTTTTTTTTGTTGAATACTAGGCGTTTGGCTACTTATTTTTTTTTCTTTCTTTCTTTATTTTTTTTTTTCTTTTAGTTTATTTATTTATTTATACTTCAAGCACAAAAATGTACAGAGGCGGACTTAATGACACAGGCATTTTCTACCAGTCAACCTTTGGGTGACGCAGAGACAAACAGTGGCCACACAGCAAGAGTTGAGGAAAATCATCAAAATCAATTTAGTGTGCGTTTTGTTTGTGTAGAATAAACATATTTTCTTTCTTTTTCTCCTTTATGGGCTTTAATTCCTCAGACAAAACGTAGGTACAGAAAACCCTCTCGAAAATGAAATAACGCTGTTTTTCTTACCATCTGCTGAAAGTCAATATCATTATGCTGCAGCTGCTTAGCCAGCATCATGCTGTGCTGATAGTGCACATTGTCGTCATCAGTGCCGTGCACCAGCAGGTACCGGCGCCCGCGCAGCTTTTGCGCCTGTCGGATGAGGTCGGAGTGGTCGTAGCCCAACGGGTTTGCTTGAGGTGTGTCCATATACCGCTCTGTGTACATTGTGTCTGCAGACGAAAGGACAAGTATTTGATAACTGACTTAATAAATCATTTTTGTTGCACCAAGGTAGCTCTGAGGACGAAATGCGATGGTATTTCGTCCTCAGGACAACTCAACAAACTCAACTTTGGGAACCACTGCTTTAGATGAAAAGCAGTGGCTCTCAAAGTTGACTGAACCGCGACCCACCCAACAAAAACTCCCACCCAAAAAAAACATTCAGATACAACTAAAATTATTCCAAAGAGAAGTGTGTATTTGTTTCCTAATTTTTGTCATTAAATATAGCTTTAGCATCAACTACAATTTTACCTACTTTTAATCGTAATGGGTTTGATACGTCCTATTTATTTCGGTACCTGTTTAGTTTTAATATTAATCAATCAATCTATCTGCTTAGCCTTTTCCCAACTCTGTTGGGGTCGGCTTCCAGTCTAACCGGATGCAGATAAATACCAGTATTTTACATAAAGCAACTGCCTATCTGACCTCCACAACCCAGTAACTGGGTAATACGATACCCCTTGATAAGACTGGTTGTCGGGCTTTCAGGCCTCTGACGACCCGTAACGACTGTCTAAGATCCACGAATGGTAGCGGGGACCAACGGCATAACGTGTTTTCCGAGGCACGAAGAAGTCTCGGTATGTAAAGATGGTCAACCATCTACAGACCAACCCCGGCAAGCGTAGCTTATCCTGATGGATCGACCCGTGCGGCTATTATTACTTAGCCAGAATATAAATATTAATCATAGAAGAAAATCAATTTTTCAAGGTCCACCCAATATTCGCTCGCGACCCATAGTTTGGCAACCACTGCTCTCAAGGATCAGATCCACCTATAAAAGTGTAAACCTTCTCTTAAGCCCATCAGTTCACCTCTTTGGTTAACCTCTTTAGCCAATCCTTTGGTTTATCAACAATGCATTCTCATCAAATCGTATGCGAAAGAGGTCTCCATATGGACTCCAATACTGTAGACTCTGAACTGTATTAGGTCGTATTTAATTTGAAAAACCATAAATGGTAGCGGTAATAGTCCAACAGGTTCTGGATACTGATGACTGTTATCCTGCTTCATTCCACTATGGGAAGAAGAACAGCTGTTCTTCTTAGTGGTCTGCCATGTCGCTTTCAGGTATAAGAGGAACATGTTCATTAGAAGAAAATCTTACCATAATACAGCCAAGATGTGACAGGCGCGATGGCAGCTGCACAGCTGAGCGTCTTCTGATCATCTTGAATCAGCATCATTGTGGACACAAACCCGCCGTAGCTCCAGCCCCACACGCCGATGCGGTCTGGGTCGATGAATGAGTATAGGCTTGTTAGACTCCTGAGGGAATAATGGTTCTCAACTTAGTATGACTATCAGGAAGAAGGATATGAACGAAGTTTCTTAAAATGAAATAGAACTTTAGCGTCGCATAAGACAAAGGGGTGCTTCGTGACGTCTTGTTAACACCTGCCCGCCTAGTCTTTTCCCAACTATGTTTGGTCCAGTCTAACCGGATGCAGCTGAATACCAGTATTTTACACTGAGTGACTGCCTATCTGACCGCCAAAACCCAGTTACTGGGTAACATGATACCCATTGGTAAGACTGGTTGTCAGACTTTCGGGCTTCTGACGACCAGTAACGACTATTAAAGATCCACGAATGACAGCCGGCACCAACGGCTTAACGTGCTTTCCGAGGCACGGAGTAGTCTCGGTATGTAAAGATCGTCACCCATCTACGAACCAACCCCGGCAAGCGTAGCTTAACCTGATGGATCGATCCGTGCGGCTGTTATTACTTAGCCAGGACCTCCTCTTGTCTCCTCTCTCCTGTGAATACCTACTACTTAAAAAAATACTTTAGGAGTTAATTAGATTGGTATAGGCTAGGTATAAATGGCTTTGATATAAAAGGTTCCAAGGTGCTAGAACAAGGATTGATTTCGTTTTCATCATATACTTTGGAACAGACCATATTGGTGCCGATTCTCTTGTCACAAATGCCTCTAATCTAGACTAAAAAACACCAAAATTTAGATTATTTCTATGAACCAACAACACAACTTAACTATATTTTAGTTCTAGCACTCCGACAGTTATGAACCGCTTTCATATAAGTATATTACGATATATAGCTATATCCCTAGGCATATAACTATATCACAGCATCAACCATCTTACTGCGGCATATAGACAAAGTGTAAATTCCAGTTCGAGAACCGATCATGCTAAACCCCTCTTAACCTTGGATTACAATTCAAGGCCTCAGAAGTTAGAGCCTAAACTGTGATTGTTAAAACGTGTGAAAGAAACAATGAAATTCAATGCACGTACACGAGATTCGAGTTAAATTGGCATTGTCATACGTTGTTTAATATTCACGGCAGTTATGCAAATTAATTTAACGCCATAGTCACAGCGTAGTTTTTAAAGTAATCTAATAGTTTTTTTCGTAAAAGTAAAAAGAAATTCGGATGACAGGGGATTTCTATTTAGTCTAGTCCTCATCGAAATAGTCGCCATTTTATTTAAAAAAATATATATTCTTGTTTACTATGTTTTCCATTATAAGTTTCTCTGTTTGTAACAGTTAGTTAAAGCATAATCAGTTATAGATAGTGCAATCCACGACGACACGCCCCACTCCGCTCCGCTCCGTACTAAAATACAGCTTACAGTACAGTAATCGCGGCGTGGGGTGCGTCGTCGTGGATTGCACTATCTGTATGTTCTGTATTATTCTATGCATTTCATGAAAAAAGAAATAAAACAGGAGTGCTACTGTAAAAAAGACAAATTAATGATGCAAGAGATGGCTCCTTTGTCTTTCTTATCATCTTGTACAGACGCCAGCACATCAACCTACTGCAATCTGTAAAATTTCTGTAATAGATTTTTAACATTTTCACACATATATATAAGGTTCAATGTTGATTGGGAAAATTTGACTGTACACTGAACTTAGCAAACGAATTGGCTGATACATAACAATCAGCTTGTAATGTCCCCACTGCTGGGAAACAGGCCTCCACAGGTAGGTTTGTGAGAGGGAGTGGGCCGTAATCCACCACGCGGGCCCAGTGCGGGTTGGTAGATGTCACATGTCTTCGGATTGCCGGTTTCCTCACGATGTTTTCCTTTGAGAGCAGTGGTGATGAAATATATTACACAAAGTAAAGCACCTACTTGAGTTCGAACCCACGACCTACAACCCATCAGTTGGGGCCGATAGCACTAGGCCACAATCGCCATACAGTGTGTTGTTATTAGTTCCACAGAGGACGCTACCTTGCGTGTCTTAAATACGATATATAATTAATAAATAACCGGTCCACCACCGTATAACCGCCGCAAAACACACGTTTCTTCTATGGGACCCCATTTTTTTTTTTACTTTATTTAATTTTTATTATTTTGGCAATTGAAATACACATACACAGTCAGTGAATATTTCAACCTATCATAACATCACGCCTTGTTTGCCCGATGAGTTGGGCAGAGGTATACCTGTCGGTCTATTCTGTAATAATCTCACGGTGAAAACTTAGGTGAAGTGAACGTGAAGTGAGCTGTCATTCCACCTGCTGCTAGGGACTGACAGCTCACTCCGAGCTCACTTCACCTAAGTTTTCACGGTGAGATGGTTACAGAATAGCACTGCTGTAGTACGTACACCCACATTTCACCAGTTTTGTTTAAGTCCCATGTAATAGGACGCGAGCCTATTGCCATCAACCGGGCACAAATCCAAACTCCGGGCTGCTAGTGAGAATGAGAAACTGCCTCGTTGGTCTAGTGGTCGCAAGCGCTACTACTGAGCATGGGGCCCTGGGTTCGATTCCCGGATGGGGCAAAGTGTTATTGGGTTTTTCTATCTGAATATTTCAACTGCCTACCTGTTACGGTTCATGAGATACAGCCCCCTGACAGACAGACGGACGGATGGACGGACAGACATTGGAGGCTTAGTACTATGGTTCCAATTGGCACCTTTCTGGTACGGAAGCTTAATAAGAATATTTTAACAACTTACCTTTACCTTTACCCTTAACTTGGCGTCAAAAGGATAAACAGTCTGAATCTAAGGTTTCCTACTTTATTTCAAAGATGCACTGCGACGTAAACGTTAGTGTTAAGAAGAGGTCAGTTAATTGGCTTCTTAGGTCATTAGCTTGAACGGCTTCGAATTACACACTTATAAGTAAGTAAGGATTCTCGGGGAATTGTCGGTATTTTAATTGTATGGGCTTTGGACAATCATGGCAATCGTCTTATTTACTCTGCTACAGTTATGCATGCCAAACAATATATTTATATGCATGCAGGTCTTGACGTCGATTTTACGACACCTTTTTATTAAAAAAAATGTTATGTTACAACAACTTAACAGGGTCACTGACTGTCCCATATGCAGACACAATTGTTAAAACAATGGAGCAGACCACATTTAGTTCATTGGACTGTAAACCGGTAAAACGTAAACATCACCAAAAGTTTAATATAGGAACACCCCAACGCGTATAAAGAGTTGAATTCGAGGTCAAGAGCAGGCTCTTCGGGAAATAAAAAAGTATTGTTCAAAGACGCGAATTAGTTCCAAAATGGAACCAAATGATTGCATATAAATCTTGTATTTTGGGAATGATGTATCAAATCATAGCCCTATTATAACGGAATGGTTGCTGTAAGACGGGTAGAAAGAGTGTTAGCAGACCAACAGCCAGATAACGGGGCGACCTACAAAAGATCCCGGGGAAGACCTGGATGCGACTTGAAAGCATGGCACAAAAGGAGGCCTAAACTCAGCAGTAGATGGAACAAGGCTGACAATTATGATGATATCAAACCATCCTTAAATTTCATACCTATTCAAACAAAAAGACATCTTCATTTCTTACCTGATGGTAGCCAAAGTATCGGAAACCTCGACAGTTCCCAGTGCGTTGTTGATGGCATGCATGGCTTCTACACCCATGACACCAGAGCCACGCACATCAATGGACGCCACGATGTAACTCCTGTTCGTTGTTAAGTACGTATTGTAGTATTCTGTAATGAAACAAATTGTATTGTTTTAGGCCTATTACAAAATGGAGCAACACAAACAAGCACTAGCACTGGACAGAAATAGTTGACAGTAAAATTGCACGTCGTGACTATAATAAGAAGGCCTCTCAGGTTTCTGCTGTGTTAAGAGAGAACCACAGCAAAGCGCTGATTTTGAAACCCTGTATCCAATCTTTTATTTGGGCGAAATGTAAACAGACGCAGTTTTTTTTTATTTCAACCGAGGTGGGTGCAGATTCATTTGGCATTTACCGCTTAAATACATAAAACACGCCTATTCCCATGGAGGTAGACAGACTTAAACAACAGAACCATTTACCGCATAATACATATAAGTAAATATGTTGCCTCTAAATTTTCAAGTAGTCATTTAGAAGAAGTAATTGTGGTTGTTGGCTGGGTAAAAAAAAAACTAATTATTCCGTCAGTCAGATAATAAAACAATATTAGACACGTATTTTTTTCTTTATCATATTAATAAAAAATGATTTAGATAAAACGCATTAAAGTTGCGGAGTGGGGGCTCGCTACGTTTGTGTCGTCCGATTTTCCTGATAAAATCTACCGAAGAGTGACGTCACGCCACATTTTAACTCAATGTATTGCCGTAATCTTTTGATTGCGTAAAAAAAGAAAAAATACGTTACATAATTTTTTTAATAATAAGAATATCTGAAGAGCAAAAAAAAATTTTGTTACCATTCCTATTAGAGTGATACTTCCTAAAAACTTTACGAAAACCTTTGGATTTGCAACAGCTTACTTCCAATCAAGGTATTTTTATTTTGATACTGTAATTGAATGTTTTGTTCAGTCTATAGACAATAGCTGAAGCACTTTAAAACCCCTACGCCTGTTACATCTATAAACCAAAATATGCAATGCAATATTATTATATCTGCACAAACAACGCACGATGACAGATGAGGTCTCGTACCGCACGGAAACTTTGGAAATAACTTCTGAAGTTGTGGCCTCGGCATCAACTCGAACTGCATGTGTCCTCATTTATACCAACATTTAACTTTAGACATCGAGCAACCGACTTTTTATGTAACATAACACTTTCATGCCTGTATTCTCAGAGGCGTTAGGCAGAAGTGCATGTTTAGTGATTATTAATGAGTTATTTGGAGTTAAAATAGAATATTCCTGTGTATTCTATACGATGGCTGGTCGAACATTAATTATTTCACTTAAAAGCATAAGTCCGAATCTATTTGCTTTGCATATAAAAACTACCATGGTGTAGATTTTTGCAATTTTAAAGACACAAGCTTACCGGTGGCCCTAAATAAGGTTTATGATGAAACATTTTTTACCCATTTGAACTTCTGTTCACCGATCATTATTTTCTGCCCTGAAGCTTCACAAAAACTTACCTAAATCAAAATTATCCTTAACCCTGCTAGTCCCTGGACCCGCGTAGACCCTCACTATCATGGGGTATTTCTCCCCCGACTTCATCTTCGGCGGCAGCAGCAGTTTCACGTGTCCCAGAGGATTCTCCCCTACGGACACCACGTTGAAGAGTATCATCGGCAACTGGTATTGCCTCAGTTTTTCTTTCAGTCTTAAATTATCTTTGATCAGTTTGAAGCTGTCATTCTGCAAAAAATAAATAACATTATAGGCTAGGTTACCGGTTACTTTAATAAAAAACCCTGTATCTAAATTAATGATTCATAGGCAAATTTTTATTTCCCAGAAAGTAGCAATGCGATTTTGATATGGGACAGAGTATTGGCAATCTGTTTCGGTTACGAGAAAAATTGCGGTACGTAACTTCCAGGCTTAGCTAAGAAGAATTTTATAAATAAAATATAAATATATAATGTGTCCCTGGACACTCCACCAAACACCCCAATTAGAATATTATGTTGTAATCATAATACATATCGTAGTAAAATATTGTATGCGGCCTGAATTTTTAGTCACCGTCCAAATTTTGATATATTAATCTTTGGCGAAAATCATTGAATACGTCTTTTTTCTTTTAGTATCACTCAATACAAAAATATTGAGATATCACATCACAAAGTTATTATATACCACGCAGAGCGGATAATTCTTTCGAGAAAATGATTTAATATGAAAATTTGACGTATCTTTTTTTTTTTAAATGGAGTTAGTGAATCATAAATAATGCCTAGAAAAAATTTGGACGGTGACTAAAAATTCAGACTGTGTATTAAGTTAGTTTTACTGATTGTGGGAGAAAATAAGGCACATCTTCCATTTTAGTTTTTTTGCGACTGTACAGGGGAAGTGTGACTGTAGATAATTTACGTAGTTTTAATTATTTTTGGGATAAAAATATTACATATATTAAAAATTACAGAAATCGATTCATTAAACTATTTTTAATATAAGTATAGTTGAATCAAAACTCACCGCACTATTATATAAGAAAATCTTCGGTGGATTGTAAGCAGAACTGCACGTCACAATACCATAGCTGGCACCGGGCGAAAAGGAAGCCGACACGTGGTGACAGGAAGGCTCTCTGCACGACACACACCGCACCACTCCCCCAGAAGTGGCCCACATCTGCCTCAACCAAGGCACATTGCCCGGAGACACCACGTAGTATACCGTGTCGGTGTCTTGGTTCCATCCTAATATCGACGTCACTGACGAGTTCCCAGGACTCAAGTCCTCAGTAGTCAAAGATAAGAAGTTAAATCGGCCCGCATGCGGGAACCTTTGGTCACCGTTGTACAAGTTTTGTATCTCTAACATCTTGTTTCCCGATCTGTCGAAGAGTGGCTCCCTCACATCGATCCAGCCGTTTGATTCTGATTGCTCCTTTACGATACTGCACTTATCTTTTTCTAAGTCGCAGTTGACTAGTACGCTAACGTTTTGGCGTCTGTTGAGCCACAATACTACGAGATTTTGTTCGGATGCCCAGTTAACCCTTCCTAGATAGTGGTCCAGTCCGACTATGTCAACGGGTGCTGGAATGTTCCACGGTTCTCCATGAGGGTCGTCGAGTTTGAAGACACGTAACCCTACGATTGGATTTGTTCGACCTACCTGACAATAAAATTGGTAACGTTAGATTCCATGGTAAAACATAGATTTATTTATTTATTTATAAGGTAGCTTCACAGCTGACAGCAAGTATAACATAATTATTATTCTAAACATTACGCCAATTACGAAGTACACAGAAAAGTAAAGAACAAAAAAAATACAGAGAGTGACATGGTTAATAATATTTATAGTGTGTGCGAGTGTGTATCTGCGCGGTGTAGGTGCTGTAAATGTGTGTGATGTTGTGTGTATGTCTATGTACGTATGACTGAACTGGCATTACTTATTAAGCTGAGTGTCTGGCGTTTTCTGAAAGATTTGGATAATCTCCTTTTTAAGTCTGTTTCGTGTGATATTACAGGGGTCCAAAGATTGGAATTTATCATTATATAAAGCAGGTAGACGCAAGAAAGGTGACATCTTTGGCGGAGGCCGGTGGTACTGATAGCAAAGTGGTATGTCTGGTACGTCTGAGTGGAACGTTAAAGTGTATTCTGCTGAGTAGCTGTGGACAGTGAAATTTATTGCTAAGTGTAAGTAGATCTGAGTGTTAATAATAATTAATTTAGGAAAAAAATAATTCATTAATTTTAATTTAAAAAAATATAATATTATTTATCCTAACTAGTGTGTTTGTTTGTTTGTTATGCTTTCACGCTAAAACGGCTAAATGGATTTTGATGAAATTTGGCACATAGATAGACCAGGACCTGGAGAAGGACATAGGATACATTTAATATCGATATTCCCACGGGATCGAGACTTATGCGGGTGAAACCGCGGGGTGCAGCTAATAAAATATAAATACATATTTAAAATGAGTATGGCTGTAACATCAGAATTATTCCACATACAATTTAAAGTGTTGGTGAATTTTGCAGTAGGTAAAAAATACTGTAATAAGGAGTAAATCTATCTCGTATAAACTGTGCTAGTTTTTTTTTTTTTTTTGTAGATGTTCTAGACAAACCAGGAGACCTAATTGCATTTTGGAGGGAGGTGGGCTGGTTGGAATAACCCCCCAAACGGCCACTATGGCCCACGCATAATGGTCCACCTGACGGACTGAGTGCGGAAACCAAACCCCATAACATAGAACACTGTGCTAGTTTACCTTTGGATACTTGAAGTGTACTATTTCAGGATATTGATTGTTTAAGTCGAAGGGCTGCCCGTAGTAAGGGTACGTAGCAGTCGCTACATTGCTGTCGTTGAACGAAGCCACTGCTAAATAGCTGCCTCTGGGAGAGAACCACATGGCTTCGGCTGCGTTGAACATCTCCTCTGAAAATAAGATTTAAAAAAAAAATGTTTTGTTGTTCCTCATAATTTACATTTGAAAGTGGTGGGGAGGAACTGCTGACCAAAGCCTTGTGTAGCATTTCATTGACAATGGCCCAGTTTCTGAATTGTAGTCACCTTCTGTTCAGTGATACTCAAGTAGAGTTTGCCAAGCTCTCAACTTTCTATTCTCGATGCAGAAACCGAGTATAAATGAAAATGAAACTTCATGACACCTATAATGGCGCCGAACACAGCCGTCACGCGAAGTTTACAAAAAATCGGTTCCGGGAGTTCAAAGATGGCGAGACTGAATTTATTTAATACTTTAACCACACAAATGTACAGAAACGGAATTAATGCTTAGGGATTTTCTACCAGTCAACCATTGAGTGATGCAGAGGCAAACAGTGGTAGGTGCAATAACGAAAATTGTGAAATAAATATTTATTTAAATATAAGGATATTTAATCCACCAACTTTGTATACCTAACCATTATTTTTTGGATGATCGTAGTCTAAAATATTTATAAGAATTTCACAAATAAGCTCATTCAACGTTTCTACAAATATGAAAAACCCAACGGCTCACCTTCATAAAGCCAATCAGTGACACCATGGTATATTTCCCCTGGCTTGCCATCCTTAGTGAGGGCCACAGCATTGTCACTGTCCACATCATGGACATAATATACGTTGTTCTCTCTGACATAGGCCAAAGAACGTCCACTGCCCCATACCACCACGTCCAGGGAGTTTCGGCCCAGTCTTATGATGGATCTGGATCATAAGAGGAAAGAAGTTTTGTAAAACACTGAATAAATACAACATTTATCCTCATTAGAGACTGCCTCGTTGGTCTAGTGGTTGCAAGCGCTACTGCTGAGCATGAGGTCCTGGGTTCGATTCCCGGGTCGGGCAAAGTGTTATTGGGTTTTTCTATCTGGAATTTCTCAGTAGCAGCCCGGAGTCTGGATTTGTGCCCGGTTGATGGCAATAGGCTCGCCCCCTATTACATGGGACTTAAAACATAACTGGCGAAATGTGGGTGTACCTACTACAGGTACACCTCTGCCCAACCCTTCGGGGAAACAAGGCGTAATGTTATGTTATTTATCCTCATTACAAAACAAAATTTATCTTTAGACCTATGTTTGAATTTTGAACTTTATTCTAACGTCGTTAAAAACTAATTTTAAACCCGAATCTAAGGCCCTTTTATACCACAAATAATTAAATGCATTTAGCGCTAAACGTATTTAAATTATCGCTCCATTTCTGTCACTCGTTTGAAATTGACAGAGACAGCGTGATGTTTTAAATAGGTATGTAAGTACGTAGATTTGTTGACCATTTTCTATTTTCTTAAGTACCTGGTACTTGTTGACAGGCCTACACTGTCTTCACATACCTATTAACATGTTTCATCACAATAAAATTTATGTCTGATATTAAAAATGTACCTATAGGTTTCGTAATTGTATTACGAAAAAGTTTGTTTTCAGATATTTTGCGTGTCAAAATAAATGTGGACTGAGCGCATTTAAAAATGTAAAAAAAATTAAGCGATCTGTCTCATAGCAACCTGGCTTAATTTTTTTTAAATCTTTTGTACCTATAGTTGCCGGAGTTACTGAAAACCTGTTTTCAGAAATTTTGTACGTCACTTATACCTCCAAAAACCAAAAGAACTTTTCGGAGTCGTCCGGCAATGGCGAGGTGCCTGTTATGCTCCTATCGTTTTTTTTTTTGTTTTGGGTGGGAAATTATCAAATAGCTTCTGCTCTGGACGGAGCGGGAGGGCGTGTCAGACTCTTACTGACTAAAACCTACCCTTCAGTTGCCTGTACGTTGTCAGGGGTCACGGTATCCCTTTCGAACTTTCCCGCAACCCCGGCAGACACTCCTATCCCTTACAACACCGATGATGAGTCCGACAATTACTAAAAATAATAATAGACCGTTGAGAAGCCACCTTAACTTTTTAAGGGTTTACTACAAATTCCAGGATCGAGCCTACAAAATCGGCTAATTGACTACTAAATATTGGTAGTACCCGCGTTTAAATATGGTACATGGCTCCTAAATCTATACCGACACATATTTACGCAACCGTTTACGTTTACTTTGAAATAACCAGAAAAAACCTATTGTATGTTACCAGCATAAACTTTTTGTCTAGTTATGTATATCTTATTATCTCATACGTAAACCATTGAATGTGCAACACGTTGTCACGCCAATTCAGTTTTCGTATCGGAAAAAAACTGTATTTCCCATAGAAAACTGCGTGTGACAAGAATAAGTGCATTGTCGACGAACCGTTCGTGCAATCTGTACTTAAGTGAAAAAAAAAAGTGTAACTAAAAAACAAAGTCGCTTTTCGTGTCCATCTGTGTGACCGCCTATTTCATCTAAAGTATACAATGGATTTAGATTAAATTATTCCGAAAGGTTTATGTGTAGGTATTACACATAAGTATTTAACTTAGATAACCTAACCTAACCTAACCAAACTTTAATCTAACTTATTTTATTTTTATTAATTTATGGAAAGAAAAAAAAAGGAAAAAAAAAAAAAAAAAAGGGGGCTTAAATAAGGGATTTATTGTACACGAAGTTACAGTAGAATACTGACTCCTAAGTCACAGGGTCCCCCCTAGTTTAGGAGGCAGGGTTTTGACTATTTATGCAACCTTTGTTTCCCAAACTTGAATGTTCCTATGCTTGTATTGTATGAGCTTTGTGTATTAAGGTTTTTGTGTTAATAAACTTATTATTTTTTTATTTTTTTTAAAGCTTACAGCACATTATATATACATTTCAATATCTAGTACAGTGTGTACAAGATGGCCCATTACAAGCGTATACACTAACGATTAATGTGAGCAACAAATCCGCGAAAACAGCGCGACTTAAGCAATATCTACGCACATAAAATCATCCCACACTAAAAAAATACAATATTAAAGAGAAAACAAAAATGGTTAAACTCCTAAGAAACAATTATTCAAAGTTTTCTTTACTTCCCTAATGCTACTTGTAAATATTTTTTTTTTATTTTTTTTATTAATCAAAAACAGTTTACATGTTAGGAGCTCGTGGCTAAGTAATAACTGCCGCACGGGTCGATCCATCAGGTTAAGCTACGCTTGCCAGGGTTGGTCTGTGGATGGGTGACCATCTTTACATACCGAGACTCCTCCGTGCCTCGGAAAGCACGTTAAGCCGTTGGTCCCGGCTGTCATTCGTGGATCTTTGACAGTCGTTACGGGTCGTCAGAAGCCCGAAAATCTGACAACCAGTCTTACCAAGGGGTATCGTATTACCCAGTTACTGGGTTGTGGAGGTCAGATAGCCAGTCGCTCCATGTAAAATACTGGTATTCAGCTGCATCCGGTTAGACTGGAAGCCGACCCCAATATAGTTGGGAAAAGGCTAGGCAGATGATGAAAAACAGTTTACATGTAACTTTTAATTTATACATACCACACAAACCATCGCGGGTTTAACAGTGGTATGGCCAGACACGGCAACTCTGTGCCTCTACATATTAATTAATTAACCATTTGGGTACACAGATGTATATGTATATTCCTAGGTCACACTGCAATCATCAATCAATCATCAAATCTAACAGGCCGCAGTCAGTCAGGCCTAAGCAAAGTCTAAAAACGCGATAGGCTATAGGTAATAACATCGAACCAATGGCACAGCAGTAACGAATAGATAAACTCTGGCAAAGAAAACCTAAACCGAACAATACCTATACCTAGTTAATAAAATTTGAAAATAAACCAAAAATGTACGGTTAATTAGTTATAGCTTAATACAGTCAAAACCAATTCTAACGACTACGAAGGGAACGTCCGATTAGGGTTGTTATAGCCGATAGACGTTATCACCAAACACTACATACTATATGTTAAGTACACCGAAATGCTGGGACCTCAAAATTTAGTAGGTAATTATAACCGGTACGTCGTTACGAGAAGTCGTTATGAACGGCTTTGACTGTTTTCCTGACATAAATTAAGGAGACAAGATAATTTCAGAAACGACCAATACAAAATTTTTAGGTCTTGATCTGGATAAAGACATGTCGTGGAAAACTCATACAGACAGTCTATGTAAACGCCTGAGTCAACATTCATATGCTTTACGTAATCTCGCAAAGGAGGTTAGTCAAAAAGTGTTGGTTACGGCGTATCATGCATAAGTTACGTCTGCATTACGATACGGGATTATATATTGGGGTAACTCCTCCAACAAGGAGACCGTATTTAGAGCGCAAAAGACGCGTGTGTGAGGGCAATATGCGGTATACAAAGCTCGGAAAGCTGCAAACCATTCTTTTTGAATTTCCAGTACACAGACATTGAAAAACTACACAGTTCGCGACATATACAGGGTGTCCAGTAAATAGCACGACATACTGCAGGAGGTGATAGCTAGGGTCACTACCTATCAATACAAAACAATATATTTTCAGCAAAATCTTACGGATTTACAGTTTTACAAAATTTTCCGAAATACCGAAAAATCTCTACCTTGAAACAGATTTTTAAGCATCTCGTAATGAAAAAATCCTTTTCTAGTACTGTTTTTTACATCAAATTATTTGTGAATAGTTACTTTACTCATTGTTAAGTCTTTTTTCTATCAAAGACAAGAATGTTTTCAAGAAATACTATTTTTTGTTTAAATTTTCACAGAACTATTTCTTATCACTTAAGTTTAACCTAAAGTGGTGAAAAAAAAATTTAAGATTTTGCTGAACATACTTATATTGTGTTGTATTGATAGGTAGTGACCCAAGCTATCACCCCCTGCAGTATGTCGTGCTATTTACTGGACACCCTGTATACAAAATAAGATGAATAAGAAGATGTCAGCACAACTGAAGGGATCCGATAGGACCGATGCCTGCCGGGGTTAGGAGAAAGTCTGAAAGGGATACTGTGGCCCCTGGCAACGTACAGGCAACCGAAGAAACACGGGTGGGTTATAGTCAGTAAGAGTCTGACACGCCCTTCCGCTCCACCCAGAGCGGGAGAAGTTATTTGATAATTTCCCAGACAAAATAAAAGTAGTTAGTATTTCTACGATTTTATTAAATGCATACATAATTTTATTATGCTATTGAGTAAAACAATAGATATCTGATTAAAGAGATGTTTCATTAGAATTGGAAACATATTAATTAATGGAATTAATATTATAAAATGTTGGTAAGAGAAACGATTGTTTGACGCACACAATAAGATTTACACAAAGTACTATGTTAACAAACGGTGGTGCTAACTGTAATAATATGTATTTTAACCAATGCCGGAAAACAATGTTAAATAGCCTGAACAAAGTAAGGATAGTTTGGTTGGTTACTCACTAGTTGCCTACTTACGGTTCCTCGATAACGGTTAGGTCATGTGACAGTTAGCAATAGGTATATCTACTTATTTTATCATCTTTTACCGTGTGGTATTTTAAACCACAGAGCGTTACTGAACGGTAAATTCAGGCTCACCTTTCTAGGCCTAAGTAATTTTTTTCTTTCATATAGGTACTAGCTGTTGCCCGCGACTTCGTCTGCGATCCAGGATGAAAAGTAGCCTATGTCCTTGTCCAGGTCATACTCTACCCATGTGCCAAATTTCACTCAAATCCGTTGAGCCGTTTTAGCGCGAAAGCGTAACAAACATACAAACAAACTGACTTGCATTTATAATATTAGTTGGGATTATATTATTTCCACCTTAAACAGGGTCAAATTAATTTAGATAGCGATAATGAAACTAAACGCGATCAGCATTTATATAACGCGTTAAAGAGCTGTCAGTGTCAAAATTGTTATGGAATATTGTACACTGACAGCTCTTGAACGGGAACAAGTTATTAAGTTTTTTACTTTGATTACTTACTTGGTCTCAAGGTCGTATATCCAGTACTCGGCGGTGCTCGAGTGCCTGTATTTCTGAAATAGAAAGTTGTATTGTAAAGTCACGTACACATAAAGGTTAATTATCTACGTTTTGAACTAGCTAGACTAACACAGTCAGCCATGAAAGCCGATAAACAATTTAGTTTTAGAGTCGACGGTTCTAAAAGTGATGAAGTCTGCCAAGAAGGAAATCGCTCTTTGGTTTGGTGGAAGAAAGTTGGTAGAAGGAAGTTGGCGGTTGGACACTGCCGAAGACTGGGTTTACAAGTAATCTAAAACCACTGTTATTATTCCGATATATATATAACCTTTCATAACGTGTATAATAATAGGTTATGAATGTAATGCTTATAAGTTAAATCCGTGATAAAAAAACATTCTAATTATTGAACACGTAAAACAATCGGTACCTAAACATAGATGTAACTTAAATTTGTAACATAAGTTATATGTAGTATTTCAGGGCATACTAAAAAGAAGTGTATTGAATATATTTGTGTCAATTAGACTCGACTTGGCACTACCGTGCCCCCAGATGATAATTAATCAGGTCAGCCTTTTCCCAACTATATTTGGGTCGGCTTCCAGTCTTACAAGATGCAGCTAAATACCAGTACTTACAGTACATGGAGCGACTGCCTATCTGACCTCTAAAACTCAGTTACTAGGTAACACGATACCCTTTGGTAAGACTGGATTGGATGATAATTAATTTGTAGGTAAAAGTAACAATGTCAGACGACTCTCGCTGCGGACCGTACTATCACAGAATAAAAAATAGTACTAACGTAGTACAGCTTCACCACTCAAGTCCGATAGACGCGGCGCTAGTGTCTGTCATTGCATCAAATCGCATTTAAAAAATGTAGTACCACAACTTTCCGCCCGACTTCAGTGGTGGCGCAGACTCTGATACGTTCGATCTACTAATTAAATTAAAATTTGATCACAGAAACTTGCGTTTCTTAGATATTGAATGCGTTTCGTGGTAACGGTTAGCCGAATATAGAATAACATCTAGACTTCCTTATATTATATGTAGATATTTACATATTATTCCTTTAATAACGAATGTATTATTTATTTAACATAACATTTTTACGCCTTGTTTCCTCGAAGGGTTGGGCAGAGGTGTACCTGTAATAGAGCCACGCACAGATAAAAATTAGAAATCACTTTTTTTTTTAGGTTTATTTTCACTAAACCAATCATTAAACCTGGTTTATTTTAAAACGCAGAAGCAGGTATTTATAATTTTTCTTTTATGCTAATTAAAAACAAACTAATCGGATTAAATGCTATTATAAATATTATTGTTAGCACGTGGACTCTATTAGATCAAATACGCAGGCTTTATGGTAATATTCGTAATTAAAAAGTGGTGTTATGTAATCAAGCATAATTTACAAATTAAATGGGTACATTTTAAATGTCAATGAAATTTAAAATGTATCTATTACACATAAGCGCAGCAGCAGTGTGGCAGTGGGCGGGGCACATAGCGCGCAAAACTGACGGCCGATGGGGCAGAAAGGTTCTGGAGTGGAGGCCACGTACCGGCAAGCGCAGCGTACGACGTCCACCCACAAGGTGGACAGACGACCTAATAAAGGTCGCTGGATGCAGGTCGCTTCCAACCGGCCGATTTTGAAATCATTGGGGGAGGCCTATGTTCAGCAGTGGACGTCCTATGGCTGAAATGATGATGATGATGATGACACATAAGCGTGTCTTTATAATAAACTAGTTCTGCTAGCTTGTTTTCATAAACTTTCGTTTGTAAAAATATCCTATATCCGTTTCCAGGTACTACTCCTGAACGTTCAGTTTCATGAAAATCGGTACAACAGTTTATACGTAAACACGTCCCAAACAGACAGACATACTAACTTTCGTGTTTGGTAGAAGGATGCATCGCGAGTTAGCGAGGTCGTGAACCAAGCGAGTCTAAACAACAAACAAAATCGTGTATGCTTCGTAATACTGAAGCTAAGAATTAGGCACGCCTTGACCTGAACTATTAGATAACGTGTGTTGCAAGTGCTAAGAGAAGGGAGTCTGGGCATCAGCTGGTGAACGTTGCATGTAACCAACAGTATTATATTATTACTAGGTAAGTGTGGTAGGCGCGGATAAAACATGATTCTGATAACAAAACGACGTGAATTTTAATTAAAATTTGACGTGTTTTTATGACGTCTAAATTGAAAAGTTTGCGTACCTACGTGTTTTTGACATTTTAACATACCAACTTATGTATTTTTTTGCCAATACAATGTACCTACCTACATTTTTTTATTTGTTTTTTTTTTACCTTCCTGCTATTTTGGTAATTTGGAAAGTACGCTCACCATCATTTGAACGTTTATATTGATATTATAACTTACCTCATCATTGTTTACCTAACGAAAATGGAATTATTTAAGTAGGTACTATCAAAGAACTTCATATCTAAGCAGTTTGAAAACAAAATCCCGTGAACACGATGACTGCAAGCAGAAATAGACCTTACGGTGCATACATATAAACTTCTTCGATGGTACATAGTTTTCAACATTTACAGATATATCAAACTTAAAAAAAAAAGAGCTAGCCTTACAATAGTCGCGTATGATGTCGTAACATCTGACATCTCACCTTGGTAATAAGCAACATTAAAGGGGCGGGGCCTCATCAAGGTCGTTTCTGACGGACCACCCTAGCACCGCGCGCGTTCATTGGCCAAATCAAATAGCGCGCGCTTCCTCAGCTTCCTGTTACAGACGTCTCTTTCAAAGATGTTACACATCAAAAATGCCCTTTCTAATTTAAAACTATTCTTTATTTAGAGCAAAAAAAGTTCTCTATTTGCATATTTGTTCGACGAAGCTGAAACATCTAATCACTGTCTCTATAGCGTCTTGTAACACTTTAGCTCATATCAGTATTGTTTTAAAAGGCCGGATTCGGACTTTCAGACACGAACATCGATTTATTATTATAGAATGGTATGGTCCGCAAAGCAAGTCGATTAACACTTCCATTTTTTTAATCAGTACTCATTTCAAAAATCCACAAAAAATATCGAAATATATTATTTAAAAAGTAATATTGGCCAATTAATCAAAACAGCGAAATATATGATATCTATTTGCGACGTTGCCCACTTTCAGAATGCTCGCTCTAATCACAAAATCTTGACTATTAGGTACCTAAAAAACGTGCTGAAAAGCAGTTTTGAATAATTTGAAGACCATAAAATCGTATCATCACGCCTGTATTCCCCAAAGGGTTAGGCAGAGTTGCAACTATATGTAGTAGTGCACCCACATTTCTCCAGTTGAAGTCCCATGTAATAGGGGGCGTGCCTATTGCCATCAACCCGGAGAGTAGCAGCCCGGAGTCTGGATTTGTGCCCACAAATCCAGACTCCGGGCTGCTACTGAGAAATTCTTAGTGGTTTTGTAGCTTTGTAGATATAAACAAACGGTGTTATTAAAATTTCGTTGCCGACCGTACCTGATGATACGTAGTTACGTTTCAATCTATACGTAACAAATACGTACCTACTTGGCTTTATATTACGCCAATGACGATTATTATCATAATTTTCAATAATAGCACAGGATTTCATAATTTTAATCGTAGTTTTTACGCTGTTGCTAATGACTCGCAAAGAAAATTGTAAACTAAAATGAATGAAAATCCTTCAGCGTGAAAATTGAAAATTCATATATGCACGCTTGATTTACCTACACTGAGAATTGTCCATGAAAGTGATTACGTAAATATCCGCATTTAGTCAGAACGTCTAATAGAAAGTTATCACGCATATTTACTGGATAATAGGAAACATTCCGATTCGAAACTTAGTTTTGGTAAAAGGTTTCAGTTTACGTGTATATGTGACACGTAAGCTGACGCCTTTGCCCTATAGGGTTGTCAGAATCTATAGAGCACTATTTGCTGCAATCCTTCGGCCATTTTCGGCCATATTAAACATACAGACAGGTTTGTAGGAATCTATTTCATTATTACTGTAACAATCACGTATAAAATGTTCTCAGAATGTGCCAACACAGTGATCACCTCTCGAGCATTTCCTAATCTTATTGCAAAATCGACAGGAATGTACTAGGGGATCATAATAGTGGAAGAATTCCCTCGCAGGGACTCCCAGGTGGCAGCGACGGAGTGCCGCGAGAGTAAGAGATGAAGCAATCCAGTTTAAGAAGGTAGTATAACGAACAAACCTCTTTTGTCGGTAAATGCATTGTTAAAGGAGTTTACGTAAGAACCTTGCTTAAATCGATTGGTCAAGATGACGAACTGATTACGATCACCTACTGTCATTTTTATTTTATTTGACAATCTGTGTTTGGTTTGCGTGTTTCGATACCAACTATATGTACCTACCTATTTCATGTTTTAGTTCAGATTTATCTTTGTATATATATATAAACTGAGGAAGGTACCTACCTCCAATATATGTTTTTTTTTTTATAAATATGCTAAATACTATTATAATTAAGTAGATAGGTAAGTACCTGGCATATTTTAAAATTGTACTTACATAAGGTAAACTAACTAGCGATAAAGCATCCACGCATTGTCTATGATGTTATTTTTTTTTCGTTGAATGTTACTGAGTTAACCGGTTGAATTCCGAGTATTATAAATTTCGAACGTTCGCGACGCGTTATGGCGACGAAAGTCGAAAACAAGGAAGAATACAAGTACCTACTTTATAAAATAATTAAATAACCTTGTTTTTTTTACTAATTAATGGCTTATAGTTTTATAATGTTTGAAACTCACTTTCTGTTTGTTCGTCATTAGCAGCAAATATTTCATGTTCTGGGAAAACGACGATATTGTGAAGTTGCGAATATTAACCTGTAAACAGAAATTTTCAACAATAAGTATTTATACAAAACAATTACTACAATGCAATTACATTAATCACAATAACGTAAGAAAAGTTCGATGAATTTAGAACACTATTAAGGGCTGATTTCACCAATGAAACTGAACGCGATCAGCATTTCTAAAACGCGTTCAAGAGCTGTCAGTGTCACAATTGTTATGGAATATTTTACAGTGGCAGCTCTTGAACGCGTTTAGAGTGCTGAATGCGTTCAATTTCATTGGTGAAATCCGCACTAACACCTATTTTTAAATTCAGAATTTGATGTTAAGAACATGTCAAACTCTACTTTAGCATTAGTTAAGGTGATTCCTCCAATCATAGCCTGCGAAATTCAATTACGCAGTACCGTAGACCGGGGTTACTTTGATCAATATTAAACTTTGAAGGTTCATATCTTTTAAATTTGTGGGTGTAAAAAAATACTAAATAAATCAAGTGATCGGTTTTTTTATTACTCTCGATTCCTGTAATAATAAGTGAAAAAAATTGGCTTGATTTTGAGAAAAAATAAATAAACTGCCTGATCAAAGTTATACGTAGGATGGGGCTACTTTGATGCCCCTTATTTTATTGCGTAATTACAAAGTAATTATTGCGTAATTGCAAAGTAATTACGCAATTAAATAAACCCAATTACAATGCCAATACAATTTAAATATAATTACCCAATTAAAATGCCAATACAATTTAAAAAATAAAAATCTATCAACGAGAAAAATAAATATTGTCGCATGGGGTAACTTTGATCTAACAATTGATTTGATTGTTTGAATGACAATATATTTACCTTTTTCAATTAAAATGATTGGTGGATTCCCAGCGTGTCCTCAGGAAAGGATTAAACAGTTGTTCAGTGTTCATAACTCAGAAAAAAAACTACCTAATTGCGTTTCGTTTTAAGTAATTCACGATTTTATATGAAATGGAAGTTTCTATCAAAGTTACCCCGCGATTCAAAGTAACCCCGGTTTACCGGTACGCAAAAAAAAACGAAAAAAGCGGGCTTTCACCTTAAGTAATGTTAAAGTACTGTACTTGACCTTTTATGTAGGTAGCTATAATAGCTAACAATAAAAACACTTCGACAGTCGATGAAACGCAATTCAATACAGCGTCAAAGATGACGCGAACACTTACAGCGCTCAGCATTAAAGAAACTTGCACAACAAGCAACAAGTATTAAAAGCGACGGGTTCCGTACCACCGTATAGACGGCTACACATCAAGCTATACTTTTCCAGTATAAGCTGAACTTGCATTATACAGAAATCCTATACAATGTGAGATCAGCATAAATTGGAAATGTAGGTATAGCTGGATGTGTAGCCGTGTGTACAATATTTAACACAACATATTTTTATTCTTTGTTGTATCATCAGCGCCATAGTACACACGGCTTAATAGATACAGCCCTGTGAAAAACGGACGGACGGACAGCGTAATCTTAGTACAAATAGTGCAATCCACGACGACGTGCCCCACTCCGTGATTACTGTACTGTAAGCTGTACTTTAGTACGGAGCGGAGCGGAGTGGGGCGCGTCGTCGTGGATTGCATTATCTATAATAGGTTCCCATTAGCACCCTTTGGGTACCTAACGCTAAAGAATATCAAAGGAAAAAATAGTTTGGTATAAAAAACTTGAGTTCTTCAATTCCTCTTACCAGGTCCTGTTCATCTAGAACTGCAGAGTAAGTCTCTTGAGGCACGTCGAATTTCCAGACCCCGAGACCCGGTTCTTTGTAAATGTATTCTGTATCTGAAATAATAAATTATTACACATTGTTTAATGAGATAAGTAGGGTGAAATAGTCTCGAGTGCCTCTTTGGACTAGTGGTCGCAAGCATTTCCACCGAGCTTTTGGTCCTGGGGTCATTTCCCGGGTCGGGCAGTGTTATTTTCTCAGTAACAGTACGCTATCGTTGGAAGCGTCTTGATCGTCCGCTGTATATAGGCTATGTGACGTCACATTAAATGCAATATGGCGCCCTCGAGAGGACATAGTCATGAACTAAAAAAAACAAAGCCGTAGACGCATGCCAGTAAGTAAGTGGGCGGGGGCAATATAGGATGCGTATCAGCTCGAATGCGGAGTTAGGCAGGGTAGTTTAATATCTCCTACCCTGTTTAATTTGTATGTTAACTGGCTGATCGTGGCGCTCAGCAGCCAGCATGACGGCTGTCACTTTGACGGTACATGTGTCAATAATTTAAGTTATGCTGACGACATGGTGCTGATGAGTGCTTCGGTCTACGGCTTGAGGAAGTTGTTACCGAAAAGTTAAAAGTAAGTTCAAAAACTAAAACCCGACTACTGAAAAATCACGCCTTTTACATGGTACTAGAAGTAAAATGTGGGTGTACTACATATAGGTTCACCACTGCTTACCTTTCGGAGTATTAATAGGCATGATGTTAGTACACGTTGTTTAGTTACGAAATGATAAGTAAGTGGGGTGAGATAGTCTCGTTAATGAAGCTCATTGAGATGCAATAAGTAAATGTGAAGCGTTCTCATGCTCCCGGGTCGACGGCGCGTCGTGTTCCACGCGCGCCTCAAAAGATGTCAGCACAACTGACGGGGTCGCGGGAAAGTCCAAAAGGGATACCGTGGCCCCTGGCAACGTACAGGCAACTGAAGGAACACGGGTGGGTTTTCGTCAGTAAGAGTTTGGGGGCTAGTAAAACAAAGGTTGTAAGAGTGTTTTAGAAACTTAATCATAACGCAACATCTTAGCAAGTTTCCACATCATATCATATTCCCAGGAGAGTTGGCAGAGATGGATAGTAACTTACCCACCACACCCACATTACGACGATTAAATGTTTTTATCTAAGATATTTCAAATAAAATAAAAATATTTTATTTCAGACCTTTCCGTCCATATGTTAAATACACACTACTTTAAAACTATGTTAGTAAAAAATGTTGATATATACAATTTTAATTCATAAATCTGTTGCACTCACTAGACGCACCGGGTACATGCACATGTACATGCACCCAATGCGCCATAATGGTGCAACACGGCTTATCACTAATGACCTTCAGAATGCCGTTGACGCTCCCACGCACTCTGCGCATCATGGACGCAATCCTTTTTCTTAAGATGGTATTGAAACCATCAGTATGTGCTTCGGCAAACATTCCAGATACACTGCAGTAGAAGCCCTATTTGAAATATCTTCGATTTAAACATTTACACAAATAGGTCCAGACTCCGTGTTTCCCTTTATAACTCTTAGTAGCAGTACCTACAGCTACTAAAATGTTCTAGGGAAACACCCAGTAACACCAAATAACCCAATTAGGGGATCAAACCTAGAACCCCACGCTAAAGGCACTACAAGTTAAGGTGCTACACACTTGTTCGGGTCGGCATGATTCGGGGATTCGGCACAGGTAAAGTATAATTATATTCGATAAAGCCGCCCGGCTGTACCGAATCATGTTGCTTAAACGTTAATCCCTCATCAACGAATCATACCGACCCGAACATGAGTGTAGCAATCTTCGCAGTCGTGCTTGCGACCACTAGGCAATCGAGGACTATTGGACTAGTTTACCAACCAAACTTCAATCAGGCCCAATGTCTTTTATATAAGTGTAAAAAAATATAACACTCCTGCCTGCGGGGTAATTGCGTAACACACAATGGCTTTAATTCTGACAATACACCAATACTCATTGCGTCATTACGTTAAAATGTCAAACAGACGAATTTTAGAAACATTTGAATAAGCAATTTCCTTCAAAATAGTGTGTTACGCAATTGGGTTGCAGTCTATTGGATTTGACAGCATACCGGAGATCCATTCTATGGTCAGTTGTTCTGGAAAGAAGCTGACGGTCAGCGGCACTACTTCCTCGAGTGTGAACGTCCTCAGGCCACCAGTTAAGTAGGGCGATGACTCCGTGTGGCTGCTCAGTAGCGCCAGCACCAGACTGATGATCGTTTTCGGCGACTGTTAACAAACCAAAAAAAATATCTTCAGAAAACATGTCGGTAAGTAGGTATGCAATAGGTCAGTCAGGGAAATCCATCCGGATACACAAGACAACATTCATTCTTTGACAGATGGGTGAAATTGTTATAACACGGCAAATTTATGTAGGATGTGATGACAACACAAAATGTTTATCAAGATTAAGTTCTGGTCTGTTCTAAAAGGATCCCATGATAGTGTAAACAAATGGATCAGAAAACGTAGGTATGTCAGTTTGTAGTTCCAGGTATTTTATTTTAAATCACCTCAAAATGTTTTTAATTGTCGATGATGACTTTTAATGTTATTCTAACAATAATTGTTGGAAAAAAACTTTTTCACAAAAAATAAAACCGACTTCAAAAAAAACACTACAAAGTGAAAAATAACTTTGATTTCGGAAGTCGGTGTCTTTGGGGTTTTATTTTCGTTTTTTTGCCACCGACTTCCGAAATCAAAGTTATTTTTCACTTTGTAGTGTTTTTTTTGAAGTCGGTTTTATTTTTTTTGTGAAAAAGTTTTTATTTTTCACTTTTTAGTTGTGGTACCTACACAAAACCCCCACAAAAATTTGAATACCCATTACCTGCTATGTAAATTACAGTGACAGGAACTATTAGAATATCGTCCACATATACTAGATGGGAAAAATACGTATTATTGAAGCTAACTCAAAAACCCCTCATCAGATCTTGACCAAATTTAAATGGGACCACTTCTGAAGTATGCCCTACCAAACAAAAAAAGAATTATCAAAATCAATTCATAATTGGCGGAGTAATCGCGTAACAAACATACAAAAAAAAAATACAACCGAATTGAGAACCTCCTCCTTTTTGAAGTCGGTTGAAAAGTGGTGCGTTATCTAAAGTTGAAACCTTCTAAATACAGATTAGATTCTTAAATTTACCTACTTGTTCCTTTAGTGAGTATATAATAACATAAGAATTTATTCTGAATGGGAATTGTTTACACTTCATCAGATAGTTTTGAAACAGACTATAATAGGTAATTTAGTTTATAAAATAAGATAAATTAATTTAACTTAATAGTTTCGCATCCCATCGGAGCGTGTCGGATGGGATGCGAACCAATTTTCAGCTATGGAATTTTGAGATCGGTCCTGTTGTCATCATCAGACAGAACCGATCTCAAAATTCCATAGCTGAAAATTGGTTTCCTTATACCTTATACTTAGTCGTTGCACTATGCAGAATAGGATAGTTTCTGCTCATAGATACAAACAAAACAATTTGTAAGTACAGCTGCTTACTGTTGAATTGGATGGGACAAGTATACAATGCCACCCATGGGCATGTGACCACCCATATTTTTCTGAATATTCATGAAAAATGATCGAAATAAACTTTAAAAGGGGGATCTATCTTTACCTAATATATTTTAACATATTAAATTTTTTATTTGTTTTTTTTGGATTATTATGTTTTTATGGACTTGGTTCGGAGTTTTTTGTTAATAAATAAACAGAATCCAAAATGAGCCAAAAACATCGGAGATATAGCATACAATATAAAGCAAGGTCACAAACGCTTCAAAACACAAAAAAAAATGAGAAATATTAAAGATATAAGTACACCCTTTTAAAATTAATAATTATATACACATGACCATGGGCGGCTTTGTATTTAAATGTGATTGGATGGCATGCCCTGTTGTGCTTAAAAAAAGCATCTTCACTTGCATAAAAATCAAAGAGTAACCATCATTTTAATAGCTAGGTACATATTTAACGGTTAATTTGCATAGGTAATCGATTTACTCTGATTTACCTTATAAATATCGAGATATCTCGATAAACAATGTTACATGTACATTAATTAATTTACGTCAATAAGCAATAAAAAAGTAATGTAAGTAGGTATTTGAAATTGGAATATTTCTAAGGGAATACACACGGCGTATTTTACGCCTCGTCGATCATCGTATACGCACAGTTAACGCGACTAATGCCACTTTTTCAAGGCAGAAAATGTGCCGACAATGTGCCGACGCACAGACAACGCGCGTACATTACATGAGACAACGCGTTTAATGCCCTAAGTAATACACAAGTTATCCAGTGAGACCTTCTAGTTTCATACCTAATTCCTACAACTTATTTTAGAAAATAAAAAGAACTGCTAGAATAACGATGATAGAAGGCGATAGCGCGAAGGCAGAGACCGCGAAACCACAATAAATAAATTGCTATCCTAACTAATTTAGATAAAATTTGGCACAAGGGAGACCATGACCTGGAGATGGACATAGGCTCGCGGGCAACAGCTAATTTATAATAATTAATACGCATTGTTGGGAGCCAATTATTTTGTAAGTAGGTTATAAATATGATTTACAAAATAGGATGTCCAATAACAAATAAAACTGTTTTAATATGTTGAAATAGAATCACTTAGTAAGTAACAGAAAAAAAAAAGGATAAGTAGTTATAGATAGTGCAATCCACGACGACGCGCCCCATTCCGCGATGACTGTACTGTAAGCTGTACTTTAGTACGGAGCGGAGCGGGGTGGGGCGCGTCGTCGTGGATTGCACATTATTATTATCTATAGTAATAATTAAACGGTTTTCATGACATGCTTTGTTGTTCTGTGGTAAGGTTTGGTTCATCCCACGCCGCGATAACACCACCTATTGTAGTAAACTAGTTTCTGCTCGCGACTTCGTCCGCCTATAACCTTCCTCTAGAATTGGGCTATCCAATGCAAAAAGATTTTTTCAAATCCGACTGGTAGTTCCGAAATTTACCCCCTACATACCTACAAACTTACAAACAAACAAACAAATACCTAACTCTTTATAATATTAGTATAAAAAAGGCAGTTAAGTACCTATAGGTACAAATAAGTAGTTTGTACGTATAAGTATAAATTCTAAGCAAATAACTAAGAAAAATACCTTATTTATAAATAACTACCTTAAAAGTTATAATTATAATTATTATATTCCTGTTTTAATTAAAACAAAACAGGAATATAAAACTCTACTAGGTATATACAAACCTAAAGTAGGTTCGTAAATATTATCACTCGTATGTCATTGTTACAAGGAAAAACAAATTAATAATTCTCCTCTGAACCTCTAATTATAATGTACCTATTAATTTAGTAATTTTAATATAATTCCATCACCTCAAAATAACACCTATAAAAAAACACTGAAAGTTCAAAAACTCTAGCCTATAGTGTTTGTTGTTCTGATTAAAAAGACATCAGGAATAAGAAAAACCGGCCAAGTGCGAGTCGGACTCGCGCACTAAGGGTTTCCTACCATTGTCTATAAAATCGGCCAAATAAAACATGTCTGTTGTATGGGAGCCCCACTTAAATATTTATTTTATTCTGTTTTTAGTATATCATTTAGAAATACATCATTTGTGAAAATTTCAACTGTCTAACTATCACAGTTCATGAGATACATCCTGGTGAAATAGCCAGAGTGAGCCAACCAGTATTGTTAAATATACAAAGTCAGAGTAAAATAATTTATTTCAATTAGGCACTTATACTTACGACACTTTTGAACGTCAAAATGGTCAAAAAATAGAATTGATTCTAGTCGCCCCTTCCAAAAGATATTTAGTTTCATATGGAGATTAAGAAACGCCACCGTTACTCTTTTAAAATGTTTTACAATATTTTGAATACATTAATTAATTATATCTGAAGACGATGCACCTAGACTAAAATTAATTACTGTACCACAATAGGTAAAAATAATTTATAATGAAGCATACGTATATGCCACAAAAATAAGTGCGAGTCACTAATTTTTATTTGTTGATATAGCGGCAATTAAAAGGCAGTCTGTGAAAATTTCGACTGTCTACGTGTTACAGTTCATGAGTTAAAGCCCGCTGACAGACAGACGGACGGACGAACAGCGGAGACTTTAGTAGTTCCGTACCCATCTTCAAGTTCTAATAAATTCATTTAAATATCTTCTCGTTTTTTTCCTTTGTGTCATGAGCGAGAGTTCAATGTTTTTAAAATTAGAGGATGTATTTGCTCGCTCCCATGTGGTCATTATTGGTCAAATAAATCTTAATAAAAGCCCTAACGGAAGTTCTTTGGCCAGCACGTCAACCTACCCGAAACTGTCAAATTTCCCCAATATACTTTGAACCTTATGCTTTACTGATAAAGTTGAAAATCTATTAAAGAAATTTGACAGATTGTTGTAGGTTGATGTGCTGGCGTCTGTACAATGTCACCGTAACCTTGTGGAAGCAAAATACACGTAAAATACGTGGCGGTTTAAACTGGATGTATTTTTTTCAAGCCATTGTGGTTAGTTTCTGAGCTGTAGATCCTAGAGACAAACGTTGGAAGGAAACATGGGCAAAATTAAAAGAAAATTGAAATGACATCAAAATTGAAAAAAAATATAGCATGAAAATGAGTGACTTCTTTACGTGGAGCAGCTTATAGGTACGATCATGTTCTAAGCAACTTTGGAGCTATGATTGTTGCTTAGTAATGTGACGTAGCAGTTTTTTTTTTTTTTTTTGTATCTTCGAACATAGGTACCTGTACCTTTATATTAAATTATTTTTTATGTTACTTTTGCTTAGTTCCGTTCTGGTTCTCTATGCTCTGTAGTTTGGCTATAAAAAACAACCTGTATAGATGAAAAGTTTGACTTGATAGCGTTTAGTTACAAAATCATAACATTAACGATGGTAAATATTGTATGCTGTCAACAGCGAAATCCAGTCGGCTATACCTATAAAAACTGATTGATTCCCAAATGAAAAACAAACATCGCGAATGGAACTGACTAGCTAGGCTACATTCTCCAAAGGCTGATTGCACTTAGGTACCCTTGCTCTAGGCTAGGACGTCGAAGTAATTTCGGTCGCTCAAACAGATTGAGTAATGATGGCCTGCCTGATCATTGGCCATGAACGATACAGAGTGCATAAGATAAAAGACGGTGGCATGTTAGCTGGTTACCTACTTCTCCAAATGAGACGTAGACTTGATCATACTAAAAGATTGTATAGAAGAAAAAAAAGATTCGATGAAACATTTTTATAAAGATAAATGATTAACGCTGTTTATTTAATGGAGCGATTGACAGATACGAGTAGTTTACCCATTGAAAGTAGTTACGTTACGCGGATACGTGGGAGCATCGGGTGCAGTTGCGAGCCCCCTGGGCTTCGACCAAACTAAGTCTTAAACTGAAAATTAGACAAACATACACTGGATCGCAAAAAATCCGGGTCGCTAATAAATGGAGTGATAGTTTCTTAAATACATAAGACTAATTTGCGAATCTAGTAGTAGTATATTGTAGATGACTGATTAATATATATAAAAAATGTGTAACACGTTTTGTACACTATATAAGTTTAATTAAATATAAAAAAATAAGAAAATTTCGCATCTAACTTAAGACAACCAACATACACTTCGCAGTAAATCTTAAAAAATAAAAGATTTTTTGTCAATTTAATATTTTGTATTTCCTCCACGAGCCCGTAATCACGTAAGACGATGTGGCATGCTGTAAACCAAAAATTTTATACGATTTGGGTCTGTTTGCCCATTCTTCCACTAGCGCATTCCTTAACTCGTGTAAGGGAGCAGGAGAGCGTTGTCTCACGCATCTCTCGAGCTCGTCCCATGCATGTTCTATGGGTTTTAAGTCTGGGCTGTGAGCTGGCCACTCCATGCAGGTAATACCGATGTCTTGAATATACATATTGACCAAACGAGCAGTATGTGGTCGCGCATTATCGTGCATAAAAATGGAATTTGCACCCATATTCACTAAGAAAGGACCAGCATGCTCATTTAAAACCTCTTCTACGTATCTGACAGCAGTCAGAGAACCGTTTTCTATGATCACTAACTCCGTGTGATCCTCTGAAGATATCCCAGCTCAAACCATTATTGATCCTCCACCGAATGGCACCTTTTCTTCAAAACACGCTTGATGATACCGTTCTCCTGGTCGTCTAAATACTCTTCGTCTCCCGTCGTGCGTAAATAAACAAAATCTGGACTCCTCGGAAAACATAACCTTGGACCAATCTTCATCTGTCCATCGAATGTGTTCTCGAGCAAACCGTAACCTGGCAACTCGATGTTCTCTGAGCAGTTTGGGGCCGTTTGCTGGTCTATAAGGTTTTATATCAGCTTCACGAAGACGTTGCAGAATCGTATCAGAGCTCACATTGTTGTGGTGAATTTCTTGAAGACTGTTTCGGACTTGAACAGCCGTGAGATGTCGATTTCTTAGCATAGTGCTCACGATGAATCGGTCTTCTCGTGTAGTTGTGCACCTTGGCCTAGCATTTCCTGGTCTCCTGATGTTCATGCCGGTATCTTGAAATCGCTGGAGTACTCTTTGCACCGTTGATAAAGATACTTCTACTGTTCTAGCAGTGCTACGCTGACTTCTTCCTTCTTGTACCATGGTAATAATCCGTGCACATTCTTCAGGTGTTAACGACATGATATTGCACTGAATACTCTGATCAATCCAAGGAATAATTTGTAATGACAGCTCGCTTTGAAACAAAAGCAGATTTTTTTTAAAATTTAATTTAATAAAATTCACCTGGCAGATTTAGAAAACCTATATCCCCGCCTGAACACTGATCAGTTATTTTGTTCGTTTGTGTTAAATTGAAAAGTAATCTTTATTGTTTAGTAAAAACCAATATCACGATCTTCATATCGGCATTTAAATTAAGTCATTGTTATGTTCGTGAGGATTTTCAATGGTGGACTCCAAGGATTATTTGCCGGTGATAATCAGGCCTGACCTAAATGCATAAATTGTAAATAAAATTCATGACAGCAAAATACATGTGTAATGTGTATGCAGGTATTCTAAATAACAATTGTGTACTTATCTAATCTTCTAAACTAATATTAGGTAGGTATAAAGAGTAAAAATAGTTTTTTTGTATGTTTGTATGTTACGCTTTCACGCTAAAACGGCTAAACGGATTTGGATGAAATTTGGCACATGGGTAGACCATGGGCTGGGTTAGGACATAGGATACTTTTTATCCCGATATTTCTACAGGATGGAGACTTGCGGATGAAACTACGGGGCGCAGCTAGTCGATGATAAATACAACCAGGGAAATGTACTTGGTACTTACCCTATGTAAAATTTCTATATTTATTATATCTGTAATTTTTATGGTGTAGGTACATAATAAAGAGTATTCTATATAATTATATATATTTATCAAAGTCTGTACCCTAATTACGTAATACACGATAAATCGGAATTTAAATTGTTTTGAAACAAATTTCTAATCCATTGCTTCATAAGTTAGAAAAAAAACTGCTCAACAACGTAAATAACGCAATGAATGTTGTTGAACTGTCAAAATGAAACAAATTTGTCGTAATCGTATAGAAAAATGTGTTGCTGGATGTCAGACTTTCGGGCTTTTGAAAACCCGTAACGACTGTCAAAGATCAACGCATGACAGCCGGGACAAACCGCTTAACGTGCTTTCCGAACCACGGCGGAGTCTCACTATGTAATGATGGTCACCCATTCACGGACCAACTCCAGCAGGCGTAGCTTAACCTAATGGATCAACCCGTGCTGCTGATATTACATCAGGATAAAATCATACGCATGTAAACAACGATTGTCATACAGCAAATGAATGAGGGTGATAGGAAAACTGTTTGCCTTAGCCTTTCAGAAACAATAACAATTATATTCAAAGATGAGTAGGTAATCTTTGAATATAATAGGTATAGTGACAGGTAAAATAATAAATAATAAAAAGTTTATTTCGGAACAATAACACAAGACTAAGTACAAATAAAACGATGATAGCTGCAAAACTATAAACTGTAGCGCAGCTGACAACGCCGAATGATGTTCCATGTAAAAGTGCTTTTAAAAAGAGATAATTTAGATTTAGTAAATTAATAATAATAAAAACAGAAAATAAGACAAGGATAAACAGAACAGAACAGGACATAATGATTTGTGATCTATTTTTGACGTTGAATTTATGTGGTGAGTGTAGTGTGAATGGGTGTGTGGGTGAGTGTTAATGAGGTGTTCGAGGGGTGTTTGTGGCATGTGTGTTGTGTGTGGTTTTATTGGGGTATGTGGGGGAGTGATGAGTATTTTACACTTCCACGAGTTTCTCTGTTTCATTATAGTATGTAACTATGTTTCTCCCCTCCAATACCTAGTAAATGTGAAATAATAATTATTATAATAATCAATTGTAATTTGAATGCTCCATTTTGCTTTATGTTAATTTTTCTACGTTTTTTTTTTAAAATCATCATTTATTTTTCTCCTGTTTACACATAGTTATGTGTGCATGCTGTGGTCTCCTGTAATTGAAGGAGCACACGTAAAATAACCGTTTTTATAATTGTAATTTATACTGTGTTATGTGTATACTTTGTTGGAGATCCCAAATAAATAAATTAATAAATAAGATTATGATTTTATGATGCATATAATGTCTTCTACATTCAAACATATTACATTTTCTTTGATGACGGCTCCAATCACGAATGGCATTGTTTACGACAGCGACTTAGTTAGGTACATAATAAAAAAAAAGAAAAAAAAAGGTACATAATAAATGAAAATTTTACTTAGGTATGCGTGTGCGCAAATACATAGGTAAAACTCCAATGATTGCTGGAACTAATTTGGCAAATAATGTAGGTACTTAGGTACACTTGTGAAGGATTTCTACGGTTATATGACATGTTAAAATTTTATCTTCAATGTCAACGTTTGTTCTTTGTTTTCTTAAAATATGGTGCACAAAAGCCGCATTGTTAGTTGAGTTGTTTTAATTAACAATACTCAGATTTTATTTTTAAGACTACATAATGTTCATATTGTTATTTAAATCACTTGGTCGCGGTTGTACCTGCTAAATAAAATGTATGTTCGTTCATGTATTACAAAAGGCAATTGATTGTTTTAGCTGGTTATTTAAAGTTTAAAATTTTATGACGGTATGTCGCATTAAACCTGGCACACTCTTGAGAGAACCAAATCCTGTCAATAACATTTATACGATTTTTATGAGCCTCTCGAGTCCATGAGCCGATTTGGACCTAAAAACTGAGGTATATTTATTTAAATTGCTCACAGAGGAAATCAAGCATTTTCACTTACACAACCACAATTCAAGTAAATTTTTCACCATCGCACTAACTAACAATTTATGTTTATTTATTAATAGCCATTATTGTCCCACTGCTGGACAAAGGCATCCCTACTCTTTTTCACCTCTCTGTTCAGAGCTATCAAGGACTAATCTTTCCCGTTCAGTGCCGGGAGCCCTCCTGGAGGGTTCACCTAGTCGCATATGGGATGACGGGAGCCCTCACGGAGGGCATTTTAAATGTAGGTTATTCTTAGCGAATACTTTCATAATAATCCGTGAAAATGAAATCTGATGTATTATTTTATCAAGATTTATATGCGTTGGTTTTAGAATACAAGCATTTTTTAATTGTTTTTTTGATCTAGGTTGCAAATACTTATTCACTAAACATTTAAAAGGTTGGAAACTACGTATAGCAACAAGACCCCCTGAAAAGACTATTTATTTTACTTCGTTTTACAGTGTTTTAAACCTAATGCCGTTGAACATCCGCGATGGTTAACTTTAGCGCAAACGTAATTCCGGTAGGTAACCCTCCCGGAGGGTTCACTTCCAATATGTATGGCGGTATGGCGTATGAGTTCTATCAAAAGTGTTAAAGGTGTCCAGCCCATTCCAACATCTCCGCCTGGACCTGCCAGGATGTCATTTGCCACTAACCGGGACCCACTGGGTCGTAAGTTTTGCCCAAATGGAACAAATAACAAAAAAAACAAAAATTTCCTTCCAAAATCAATGACCGTGATAGTACCTATCAATAAACAGACGGAAATACTCACCATTTTACACGCGTACACGCAAGCACCGCAGGATGCGAGGTCGAGACCTCCTCAATGAATGCTAATGGTCCAATCAGTGGTCATCACTCACACACCGCACCGTTCGTTGTATGCGCACGAGTTGACGCGGAGGCGCGCGGTTACCGACTGCGGAGACCGCGTAGTTGACTAGCTGACCAGCCTCCCTATCTCCACCAGTCACCACGCTCATCCTAAAATGCGAAGAACTCATGGGTTCATGTATTTATTTATTTATTTGTCTCTTACAACTATCCTTACAGATCTTAGACATACGATAGTGTGGTCACCATTTTTCTGTCATTGGGTTTGTTATTAAAAACAAATATAACATCACGCCTGTAATTCCCTGGTACACCTCTGCCCAACCCTTCGGGGAAACAAGGAGTGATGTTATGTGTTATGTATACCTATCTAGCTAGCAAACATAAAAGTAACAACAGGAAAGAAAAGAACACTTAAAATTAAATAATAGAGGAGAATATTACGCATAAGTACACTACGTACACAATGAATAACGAATTAGTTAAAGCTTCCTTATGTTAACAACAGCTATCACCAAATAGGTACGTTCTTTTAAAGGAAATCCCATAGTTTCGCATACCTACTTTCAATCTCATGCGACATCAAACTACACACTTTCACTAACATTGATTCTATGTGAATCATCATTTATACAAACTTTTGCATCATAATAAAATTGAATTCATAGCATCTAGAAACATCAATTTATTAGCACTGGCTAATCTTGGTATCGGAGGCGGTGACGCAAGCATGCAACGACCGGAGATCTCGTCACATGCAGTTATTGTGCTCTTATACAAGATCCTTTCCAATATCAGAAGTAAACCCGAACAAACCAAGAAGACCGACCCAAATAACGAGAGTGACGCCGTGTTGTGTACCAACACAGGTGATGAAGGGTAGTGCAACTTTGCACAATATTCGATTAGGTAAAGACTCGTTTGTCGGTCGCAAGCGCTTCTGCTGAGCATGAGGTCCTGAGTTCAATTCCCAGGAAGGACAAGGTGTTATTAGATATTTCTATCAGGAATATCTCAGCAGCCAGGAGTTTGGATTTGTGCCCGGTTGATGGCAAGGCTCGCACCCTATTAGAGATTTGGCGAAATGTGTGAGTACTATATAGGTACACCGCTGCGAAATCCTTCGAGGATTACAGGCGTAATGTTATGCTAAGGTATGAACAATACGACTACATCTGCCCGAAGCTTCAACCTTACGCAGTAAATTAAAGCTTGCCAATGCCTCAGCATGTACCATATTGGTAAACACGGCTATCATACTTTGATTTGACTTTGTGGGCTACAAACCCCGAACTAGAAAGATGATTGTATAGTCGTCCTAACATACGATTAGGTTATTACCCTTCACAATATAACTTAATTCTCCTGATGGTAACCAATGACGCAGTAAGTAGAGTAGGTACGGTGCGCGCTTGAAAATTCCCAAGTTAACCAGCGCCCTAATTACGTAACACAGTTTATTGAAACTGTGTTACGTAAAGGAAATTGTTAATCCACTGCTTCATTATGTTTGAAAAAATCCGTAAATGTTGCAATTGTTGAATTGTCCAAATGCAAGGCATTGCCATTGTAAGTATGTTACGCAAGTAAGACCATTAGGCTATGAGGAAACAAGATTCAGGAGCTCTTCTTTAGCGGTACCTATATGTTAAAAAATATACTTCCCGTCTTAAATGTAGCTATACTTCTAATATTTTCTTGTATTGTAACTTTAATTTTCACCGAAACATTACCAACGACCTTCAGGTTATTATAACCAAAAAGTCTCCATTTCTTTGTAAATACGGTTTCGCCTTCATCTTCGAAGAGATCTTTTGTGGAAATTAGAGTTCATTGGAATTCTGGGAAATGCAGATTTATTATTTTTGTTTCTGTTTTTAGGGTGTCAAGTCAAGGGGCTATGGTTTGCAGAACGTGGTGGTTGGCAGAACTAGTTTACAATAACATACATATATTTTTAGGTTTATTTCCTAATATATTATTATGGTAGGGTAGATAGCTTACGCCACATGGCCCTAATGACTGTAAGTATTTTTGCCTGATTCATTGAGGCCTAAGAACCTACCTATTGGTAAATTCAGTGGCATGGGAACACCAGCACCCTAATGACAATACACAATCAATCGCGTCACAATTGACTACTACTAATTCTCCTGATGGTAACCAATGATAGTCCTGATAGTAAGTAGAATAGGTATGGTGTACGCGTAGGTTACTCGATACTGGAAGATTCCCAAGTTAACCATCACCCTAATTACGTAACACAGTTTCAGTCACAATCCGAAGGATTTTGAAGGAAATAGCTAATTCACTGCTTCGAAAAATTAAGTTCGAAAAAAATATTTTAATTAATTAAGTTCGAGAACTGTCAAAATTAAACAGATTTTGATTGATCTTAGATTAGGGTGTAGATTCACCAAAATGTCTAACGGAACTGCAACAAGAGCAATACACCATTATTATCAGCTTGGCAATGAGATAGGGGATTACAATAAAACCAGCTACGATATTACTAGAAAATGAGAGCGATAGCTCATCTGCGTGACATTCAACCTTTTACTAAATCAACGGTATATAAGCCGTTAGTATATTTAAAATATAATTATGAATGATGTTATTATTAACTAAGTGTACTACAGACTGTTCATGGTGGACCATCCTGATTTTTTTTACTGTTATGATCCATTATAAAGTGGAATTTATTCATTTAGAATGATGAAGAAATATGAATCAGGAGGAAGAAAACGTGTTGCGCCGAAGTCAAAGAAATAATTTATTTCAAATAGGCACATAAAAGGCACTTCTGAACGTCAAAATTTACAAAAGTAAGTATAAAAATTCTAGTCGCCTCTTTTATCGTTATAAGGTAGATAGTAATTAAACTATATTTGTAGTGAGATCAAACCTCTAATCTTTGTGCTATGCTAATTAAAATAATTATCAAGGTGTTAAAATCAATTAAAACAATGTTACTTCAAGAATTTAAAAAGAGTAACTTGGCAGCTTTATCCCCCAAAAGTCTGTTACCATGAGGATCATAAATAATTTCTGCTGAAGCTGAAGAAAGTTGAGATCCGTATCCGTATTCGCAGATCTAGACCCTTAAGATCCGTATCCGCAGATCACATTTTTTTACAAAAAATAAATGAATGATGAAATAATATGAAATAGGTACGTAGGTAGGTACATAACTAATACGTAGCTTTATGTACAGTTCATTTGAATTATAAGTACATAAATATAATTTATTTTTATAATTCCTTAAATAATATTTCTTTGTTACAATACCTATAGCAATAAAAAATACACGTGGATGGAACTGTAAGCAACAGTTTGAAATAAAATAAAATTGTTTTATTTAATTTTAATTATGGACGCATTCAAAGGAGCTAATGTAAATATTATAATCGGGCTGATATGCGTAGGTAACTTAGGTACGTAAAATATTTGCTATAATATAACAATAGTTAAACTTACTTCTGTAGCTGGTTTGGGTCATAGTTTAGAAAAACCATCGGAAACAAGTAGTCATATCTAAGTTTGGAGACAGGCTGGAGACATTCTACAGAGATACGTGCACCCAGGCTAGGCAGTTCCCCTGCTTACCTTCCTGACTGACCTTTTAGCAAGCAAGCAAGCCCCTCAGAACGTGTGAGCTATCTTCGTCAAACTTATTTTGAATTTGTTTATAAGAAGGAGCTGACTTACAATCCTAGACTACTGATATTTTCTTAAATTCGACTCGTATCTCACATTCAATTGGTTTGTCATAAAAGGGTGTCCTTTTATGATATCATGACAAAACTGTGTAATAATATCAACTTCATCACCATCTACAGCTTTTCTCAACCTACTGTCACTTCAGAGGCTAAGTCTTCTCCGTTTTAACCATTCATACAACATTTAAGTATTTTCTGATTACTATAAGGTCTTTTTGACAAGCTATGTATCATGTCATTGACTCAATTTGCCCTCGGTCTCCCTACGCTGCTTTAGCTCCTTGACTTTAATCTCAACCTCCATTCTGACAGGTACCTATCGGGCTAGTGCTAGGTACTCCATTTGCTGGCATCACCTTCTTAAATTAGTTAAGTTAGTTAGCCAAGTTTAAATTAGCCTCGATATAAAAATGTCACCGTCATTGTGTATTTGAGTCGAGGTTCAAACTAGAGCATCGATTTATTTATTTTATTTGAAATAGAACGGCCGAAGCCAATTACACTATTAAAGGCCCGTGCAGACCAGCGCGACGCGACGGCGCGACGTGACTCGAACAATACAATTTCTAAGAAAACTTCACAGTATAACAATAACCGGTGTCGCATCGCGCTGTCGCGTTGCGCTAGTCTGCACGAAGCTTTAAACATAATATAATTTATTTAACACAGTCACATGACTGTGTTAAATAAATTATATTATGTTTGAAGAATGCATATTCTTCTCACAAAAATTCAGACATTCTGACAGTATCATCTAGATGACCTACAGGCCTGCCTGGATAAACCCTATTCAGGCAGGCCTGTAGGTCATCTAGATGATACTGTCAGAATTTAATGTCTGAATTTTTCAACCAACCCCAACTTTATTTAGAAGAAATAAAGTATTTCTGATTTCAGAGATGGTAATTCTTAGAGCACAATCTTAAGAAAGAGTACAACTTTGTGTTATTTTCACCGCTTTTTGTGTGTTTTGTTCAAATTGATGAGGTACTCAATTTACTCAACAGGGCCATCTAACCTATCGCCACCTCGAATAGTGTCGGTTTTCTTATGGAAGCCCCTAGCTACGACGCTGGCAGGAACTAGGGGGCCACCGGGCCATATGGATCGCGGGGCCCAGGGGTACTTGTCCAGTGGCCAATGGAAAAGACGGCCGTAACCGAAAAGACTATCTGTGAATGCTGAATTAATTCAATTCAAAGTGAGTGTCAATATAAATAGTGTATTTTAGCGTACTCAATAAAAAAAAATCTTTTGTATATTATAAACTACGCCTAAGCGAAATAGAGTACAATTCTCTAAATAAGAGTAGGTACGGTTGGCAACCCTAGGCCTGAATTAGCAATGCCTTTATAGGAGTGTAAAGTTAACTTGTAATGTATCAATATTGAAACATCGCTCACAGGGATTATGAACATAGTTTATTTATTATTATTAAAATGTTTATTTGACCGAGATTCTAGCTAGGTACGTGGGTTTGAGGCATAACTACAATAAAACCACCCAACTTCCAAAAAAATACAAAAATTATAACTTTAATTTCGGAAGTCGGTGTCTGTACGTCTTTGGTGTCGAATTTTCATTTTTTGCCACCAACTTCCCAAATTAAAGTTAATTTTCACTTTGTAGTGTTTATTTTGGAAGTCGGGTGTTTTTTTTTTTTTATAACAAGCTTTTAATTTTTACTGGTTGTAGTATCTACCTACCCCACACAAATTCGAACACCACGACCTGCTATGTAAATAACAGAGACAAGAAGTTATTGTAACATCATCCACATAGACTAAGTGGGAAAAATACGTATTATTGAAGCGATTGTTTTTAACCGACTTCCAAAAATTATAATGTTTTATAATTTTTGTTAGTCGGTTAAAAACCATCCTACTAATACTATAAATGTGAATTTGTATGTTTGTTACTCAATCACGTAAAAACGGACGAACGGAACTGGATGAAATTCGGCACACAGATAGACAATGACTTGGCTTATGACTTCAAATTGTTTTTTCCCCGGACGCACGTTCCCGTGGGATAATTTCCGACCTCCACGCAGACGAGGCCGTCGGCTAAAGCTCTATACTTATTAAATCCTTATTTGTAGGTATAACTGAGAGCAGTCAGCAGTTCACGGATGTTGCTACATTAGTATTTCTTTAATTAAAGCTTTGGAAACTTCATTAACGAAACACACACTAGATTATTAATTTTTATTTTATTTTAATTTTTTATCTTATTTAGATTATGACTTTATTTGTTTACTTAATGTTTTAATCTTTGTTTTTAATTAATTTTTCTATCCTCACTACGCTACGAGTATTTTTTTTTGTTAAAACGTCCTATATTTAAGAAGCATTTTTTTATGTAAGTGCTTTGTACGCCTGTAAGTGACTAATTCACCATAATATCTCAATGCTTATGTTATTTCTTATCATGTTAATGTTTCTAGTGAATAGCTCGTTGGTGTACCTTTCAAATAAAATCAAATTAACTCCGTGCTACTGTAAATAGGCAGCCATACATCAGAACCATAGATATCAAAACCAATTATGAAAAAAATATAATTATAAAAAAAAAAAACAATAACTGTAGGTACATTTCAGAAACGTTAGAATGTTAGATTAATTTAAGAATAAAAACGCTAACAAATTAAAATATGCTCGTTTCTCTTGTTCAATTAGGTAAACGCACAGTTCGCGCTGTGATTTCGTATGGAACTATTGGAACTACACAAAACATAAAGCTAACTAGAAGTTAATGGTTGTTAAATATTTACTGCTTACAAATTGTTACTAGGAACATATACGAGTAGGTATTATTGTTTCGTGCCTAGCAGTACAATTCACTCAATCTGCCTAGCCTTTGCTCAACTATGTTGGGGTCAGCTTCCAGTCTAACCGGATACAGCGGAATACCAATATTTTACATGGTGCGACTGCCTATCTGACCTCCACAACCCAGTAACTGGGTAATACGATACCCTTTGGTAAGACTGGTTGACAGATTTTCGGGCTTCTGACGACCCGTAACGAATGTCAAAGATCCACGAATGACAGCCGGGACCAACGGCTTTACCTCTCTGCTGCTAAGTTAATTATGCTTGTAATAGTGAGTTCAGGTTTACAACAGGATGCGAGGTTCAGACTCAAGACCTCTCGCTTTTACAAATATCCGACAACGCCATAGCCTTTGGGCTATTGCCCTTTCTCTGCTTTTGGTATAAGAATCAAACAAACAACTCGGTCTAGCGCAGACTCATGTCCAGCAGTGGATGGAAAGAAAGAAAGACAAAGAAAAAATAATGTTTATTCTGCACAAGCAATACCTACCTACGATCCGGATAATAGATCTCTTGCGTTTTTCGTCATCCGCATCCAGTGTCTTGCAGCCACGTTTTAGGCAAGATCGTCGTCGGTATCGTATCGTACCGTATCGTAGTTTTTCATCTCGGGAAATGGATTCAATAAAATATTTTATCACAAGAAGATCTACTTCGTCAACAAGTAGGTACCCAACGTACAGAAATGTGTCCCTTAAAGATGCTGCGATCGCTAGTGATTAAGTGAAAGGAGACGAGGGCCATCTCCGTTACGCAATAGAACAAAATAGCGCAGCATGACCGGCGCGGCGGCGCAGACGCAACCGCTATGAAAACGTACTTAACCAATAATTACTAGGCGTGTTTCTTCAATTATCTTATCGTTATTTTGGAGTGTGGCTTATGGTGTCTGCTTTAATGAATGCCATCGATTTCTTTAGAAACGTTGGGCAATCGTATGTGATGCTTCCTCAATTACCTAATTTTTCTTACAAGCAATGACAGTTAGCTATGGCTCAAATCCCATCAATCAGAATGGTCTCTTTGACGCTTCTTTTAGTTATCCATTAGGTTAGGTACTTGTACGGCTAGTACTTACCTAATCCATTTCCATTATCTTCCTATTCAAACTTTTAGGGTTCCGTAGTCAAAAAGGAACCCTTAGGCCTCTGCCTCGAATTTTGCGGGCAGCGGGGCGGCGGCGGCGGCGGCGCGGGCGCTCACCGCTTGACTGGAGTGCACCGCTCGTTGCCCGCCCCCGCGCCGCTGTTTTCGAGAACCGGTCCATTTGATTTTACGCATAAGATCCTGCCGCTCCCGCACCGCCGCCACCGCCGCCCCGCTGCCCGCAAAATTCGAGGCAGAGGCCTTATAGTTCCGCCATGTCCGGCTGTCCGTCTGTCTGTCTGTCCGTCTGTCCGCGGCTTAGCTCAGAGACTGTTAATTCTAGAAAGCTGTAATTTGGCATTTGTAATTTAGGTACGTAGGTATTAGTCACGCCGACAAAGTGGTAAAATAAAATCATGTTTTGTTTTTAGGGTGGTTTTCTCTTAAATTGGGATGTTCTTTTTTCTCTCGTATACACCATGGTGTAGGGAGTCCTAAGGAAAAGTAAAAAAAAAATGTGTTGTAGGTAAATGTCGTTCAAAGATATTGTGAGTTTATGGAAACCATTTTTGAATTCAGGGATTGCGAGATATTAAACTGTAAAGTGCAAATTTTTGTTAAAGTTAAGTGTGTGTGTCTCTGCTAGCTAAATGGTTGATTCTGTATGTGGAAAAATTCACAGCAGTAGTATCTACATAATATATAGGTACTCGTATAACGAAATTTTAAAGGAAAACTATCACAGCTGTAAGCGCTACAAGTTAACGAGTAATAATTGACTAACTTACATTTACAGTTGCAACATCAAGTTCTCCCATACATTCCTTAAGGGAGAACATGTTTTTCAACTACAATGGTAAGTTTGATCTTGGGATAAATTCATTCCAACTACGGAACCGTTCGCTTGGTCCGCACTCGGCCGGTTTTTTTAGTATATTTTATTATATTATTATTACCTACTACTACAACGTAACTAATGTAGTAGGACTTATCGGCAATAATTCACGAAATTATGATTGCAAGAAATGTTTATTAGTTACAAGACCAATCAGGAGTTACACGGATTTTTACAAGCTGGCAGCAATCATTTAACTAAATTTCTGAATCTGACATTTAAAAAGTAATAATATCTTATAATAAAAAGTAATGTTTATTAATGTTTTATGATTTACGACATCGTAGCACGTAGGTACAATGTTATTTCAATCTTGTCTTTTATTCCAGTTCAGAAATAAATCCTTTGAAATAAATCTAGTAAGGTAGATTACGAGTGACATTTTTGGGTCGAGTCATGATGAATGGCTTCAATGTCGCGTTTAAAAACATGAAACAATGCGGATCAACTGGCCAGGTTTTACGGTAAAAAATCTAGATTGTGGCGACATTAACAGCGGCTAGACTGGACTGGTTTTAATTGCAGTGCCCATCAGTGAACGAAAATTCGTTCACTGTTGCCCATTCATGCTTGATATAATACAATACAAATGAATCGTGAAGTTTTAATTCGGCTTTGGTTTACTGGACGGCACTGCAAAACTTTTGAAAATTTATTGCTAGGGTTCAAATACTCCCTGAAGTAGCTATCAGCTAGTAGTCATGTCAGTCAAAATACAGCCACTGCTTGCTGGACTCCTGAAAAGATAGGTATTTCATCAACTTCTTTGGCGTGTAGGTGACTTCGGAATTGCAGTTCGATTCCCGCATCTGGTTCAACTATTTTACTATCAGCACATTATTTACCTAGATACTTTGCATATGATGCTATAATTTCGCACTCAAGCCACGATAATTAATCGTAATATTATGATGCGGGATGGTGTGGGATATAGCGTTTATGAGTGGCCTCAGTCTATAAGTGGGTAGTTCTCAATAAACCTCATGTGTCAAGGTATAAGTTATGTACCTAACTGTAAAGTGCATCGGCAGGCGGTAGTTGGTATTTTCAGTACAGTAAGCAGGGACCGAACACCTTTATAAATTACGGCACAGGTATCGAAGAATTTTGGTTACTTCTACGACTAAGCTTACCGCTATCTTGCTAACCAAGAAGAAGAAGAAATATGTTACCCTATTTAGGTTACCGTTTTAATACCGGTTACACACACACAGGTAATGCGCGCCCTTTGACCAATGCCAGCGGTACGTGTAAGATAGAGGCAATTTTTATTTCGGTAACCGGTACTAATACAGGCTGTATTCAATTTTAGGTAACCTTTATAAATACCTGTAATAAATATAAATTTTGTAACCAAAAAATACCCTAGATCATACCGGTTTCGGTCACTGCCAGTAAGATACCTACTGCCCTCCTACACATTGTTGCTACAAGCTTTTACTCCTTCGGGCTCTAATCTTCTCAAAATTATCGCTGACTTGTAAAAGAAGGACTAACAATTCTTCTATGACTTCATACGCTTGACCGTTTCGGAACTTCTTAATACGCTATACCAGTTTGCAGTGAACGGAAGAATCATAAAATATAAACATTATATCGTGTTGGCTAGTGGTATAATAAAGACAGCATAAATTACCATAATCGTGAAGATGACTCGGAAGTGGCAACCGGACACAATAGATATTTATGTGTTGTGGTTCAATTTATTTTGCTGCTCCGATGATCTGCTGACCTAGTACCAATGGCTTATGAGAGTTATGAGAAGGAATTGTGTAAGAGATTAAATGCGGAAATGGAGGATAATATGAGTATGTTGGTAATAAGTTCAGCGTTCTGGGGGTTACTGTAAAAAAATTGTAAAGGCGGCAGTCATGCGAAGTGTCAAGCGATTTTGATCATTTGTGTGCAGTGGAAATATTACTGCCAAGTTAACCTGCACTTTTTTTTATTAATTCACAATGATCTTGGCCTGCATCTCACCTGATGGTAAGTGATGATCACACCGAAGGTGGAAGCGAGCTTCACCCGGAATCCTCAACCACAGAGGCACTGCGCTTAAACTGCCTTGCAAACAGTTAAGGTCCCTAATTCGTTTCTGTTAAGTTCATTACGGCACGGTTTTGTGAGGATGAGACGGTAAAGGTCAATTTGGAATGTCAATTCTATATGAACCTAGAAATGAAAGTACGTACGTACAAAAGCTGCATGCTTAGAGAAAGTTGTACTAAGAAACTGGTAATACAAGGAAACTAATCCAAATTCGTTTGGTACTAGGTAACTGAATTCAATAAGTTTCCGGTACTAGTCTTTCTGAATAAATAAAATGCAATCGTTTTAAATAAAAATCTGAACTTTACAAAATATTTTATTGGACACTCGTGTATAATTAAACATAGGTACCTAATATGAACAGCATAAATAGTTAGTGCCATCCTCGAAGACGCGCCCCACTCTTTCTCGCCCCACCCTCACAGTACAGTAATCGCGTTGAGGAAGAATAGTGGGGCGCTTCTTCGTGGATGGCACTATCTTTAAAACATCTTAACTAACAGACTAATATAGCAGCTCATAATGAAATGTTATTTAAAAAATATATATAAACAGCGGCTCTTATTGTAATGTAATTAGCAATACCTATTTGTTTACTTACAGGAATACGTCTTCTCAATTAGAAATGTGGAAAATCCAACTGTTTACATCTATATATATAAAATAAAGTCGTGTTAGTTACACTATTTATAACTCAAGAATGGCTGGACTGATTTCGCTAATTCTTTTTTTGTTGTGTTTGTTATTGTCAGGAGAAGGTTTTAGGTAGGGTAGGGTAAGGTAGTTAGGGTAGGGTAAGGTAGGTATGGTAGGGTAGGTAGGGTAGGGTAGGGTAAGTAGGGTAGGGAAGGTAGGGTAGGTAAGGTAGGGTAGGGTAAGTAGGGTAGGGAAGGTAGGGTAGGGTAAGGTAGGGTAGGTAAGGTAGGGTAGGGTAGGGTAGGGTAAGTAGGGTAGGGTAGGTCAGGTAGGGTAGGGTAGGGTAGGTAGGTGCGCCTTAGATAAGTACTTAGTGCTACCCGCGTGAAACCGGGGCGGGCAGCTAGTTGTATTATAAAACTAAGCTGGTTTAGTGCAGTACCTATTACCATCTTCTTTTTTTATCTAGTTCTAGTCCACATATTCAAAGCGTACAGAGTATTATTTATTACGTATACAATAGGTACATTATTATGTAAGTACTAGAAGCCCCAATCTTCCAGCTTGAGACAACGCGTCCAGTAGTGATCCATCGCGTTGTACCTGTGTAGGTTCACTCCAGCCAAACTGTGAGCCTCATCGGGGTAAGACTGCAAACAAAACAGATTGTTTCAAACTACCTACTCTAAACAATTGCTACAGATGTTGCATTTCACGAAGGCGCCTCAATCATTCCAGTTTATAGCTTATTACTTTGACATAAAAGGAACATAACGCGCGCTCGTGAAGTGCATCTGCTGACAGCCAAGCCACTTGTCAAGCTCATAAGAAGAAATGATCAACTTTCTGCTAATAAGAAGACGGTTAAGTTTGTATTAAGGCTCACTTGGCACTATGCACTGCATCATAACATTAATTAGTGCGCCATGTTATAATTTTATCACGTAATCAGTACTTTTATCCAATAAGCCAAAACGTCAAACAAATAGTTTTATGACAGTTACAGGCGCACAGATTGTATTAAGTCTGCGGCGCGTGAGTCGCCGGCGCTACGAAATGTTGCCACTTTAAATATTATATTTTATATATTTATGACTAACTAATGTGTTTATTTTTTTTTTGTCTTTTTTTGTTATTTCTCTATCTGCTGCACCGGCTGACGTCATCACGTCAACGCCGGCTGTCGCTGAAAACCAACGCTGGGGCTCTGTCTCGCATAGGGTCGCAGCATTATGCTGAGCGATGGCCGTTTTGCGTGGATGTGACGCATATTTTCGCCCAAATTGTTATTTTTGTGTTTATTTTTTTTCTTTGCTTGCGTCATATGTACCGTAAATAAAGGTATTTTCTTTGTTTCTTTCTCTTCTTACTTGCGCGTTAACAGCTAAATCAGGGTTAATCCAATAATTCTCTTTGGATTAACCCTGAGTCAGCTGTTAAGTCCCGAATTATTTAGCTAACCCGTGAATGCGCAAGAGGACCTTGTGTGTTAAAGCTTTCTAGTGACAACTTCGCCTAGAAGCCAGCTAGTTTAGTGGTCACCGTGATCCTGCTTACACACTTTTCCAGCCTGGTAAGACGGTCAAACGAGTTTTCTAACCCATCTGAGTAGACATCAGTGGCTATCTGTTACTGTAAAAGTATTTTTCTCCACGAACATGGAATGTTATAATTTTGGACAGAACTATACCTAAACTGGACCATTGGCACTCACCATCTGTTCAAACGGAATATCAGCCTTCTGCAGCGCTGTCATCAGCTTAGCCGCGTTCTGGAAGTGCACGTTGTCGTCAGCATTGCCGTGCATGAGGTAAAAGTCATGGCCGCGGAGTTTCTCAGCTAGGAGGGTGACGTCACCATCTTGGTAACCCTTCAGGTTGTCCTCAGGGGTAGGGAGACCCATGTAGCGCTCTGTGTACATTGTGTCTGGGGGAAGAGAGATTGGCAACATTTAGGGACCTATCTATTTTTAGATTTTAGAATGGCCAGAACTATTGAAAATGTCATAAAAATGTTTAGTTGTAAACTGAACTTTAAGCAAAAACATGTAGGTATGCTCTCATTTTACCATAATTTTATACTTACCATGTTTTTAAGCTATTCTATTCTAATCTCTATGTATGGATATTACAGTTATTTTTCAAAAAATCATATTTGTTTCCATTATTGTAACCAAAATGACGAACGCAGGATAAATTGATATTTTGGTAAAACCGAAACGTGAAGAGTTACGGTAGATTCTGAAATGATAATCTCAGAGAAAGGCAGTACTGATCATACCATAGATTTATGAGTAAAAACAAGTTGCTGTGGTGTAATTTGATACTTTTAATAGATCTTATTTATCTAAGATTACCAAATTGAATTTAAAAAAGCACTGTTATGTAAAATGGTCAAGTTTTGCATTCGTATATTATATGCAGTGAAACACTTTCAAACATGTATGCTAATATTTAGCGAAAGTGTCACTTGAATATTGCACGCATTTATTAAAATAGCATATTTTAATAAATTTTAAAATAGTATATTTTAATAAATTAAGTAGCATTTTGGCTTTAAAACAAAAAATATATATTTTCCTAATTAATGTAACACAAAACAGTTTTTAACTTTATTTTACATTTAGTAAGTCAAGTCCATCAATTTACCAACTATTTTACAGTCGGCTCGCAGTCAAAACAAATAAAGCTGAGCGACTGTTATCTAACTTCGACAACCCAATAAATGGGCATTACTGAAATTGTAATATATGAGTGTAGGGATACATAAATGTACATACGCACCCTGAGCAACTACTCTGTGCCCTGAGCATTCGGCTCCGTTATTACCTCGCTGACAGATTAATATTTTTAGGAATTTTTTATTTAAATAAATACATTTTGTGAGACGATGGATGAAAGATAATTCATTTTTTTTTCTCTCTTAATTACTGTTTATTATAAAAGTATTATTTAGTTTGTTAATTTTGTTATTTCTCGTGTTTATATATACACTAGTGGCCTGCTCCGGTTTTTACGACTTAACAAAACATCGAGATTTCTTGGGTAAACGTAACTTTAATAGTTTTGTACTATACACATAAACCTTCTGGAATAAATTATCTAAACGATGGTGCAAACCTCATCAAAATATGTGGCGTGGTGAAGAGATGTTTTTTTAAAATATATTTTACCTAACCTACTTACGTAAGTATAAGTGTCCTTTAGTTTGTAAATTGTTGCACAATGCCTTGGGATTATATTCACTAATGTTGTACAGTCTGTTGTCAACATTATCTGACCCACCCTAAAAACAAACGAATTTGGACCCTGTGTTTGAAACATTAAGGTTTATTCAATTTATATGAGCATATCAGACTAGTTAGTGCTTGAGGACTCGATGAACAAATACAATAATAATACATACACGCAAATTTGATCTTTAACACGTAACGTTAAGGTAAACCCACCCAACATTGTCGGAGCCACCGGCATTATATATCATTTTGTTATGCTATTTTAATCATTATCTCGTTGACATTAAAGTTGAAGAGCTTTTAAGTCACACTACATTTTATTAATTACAACCCAATCTTTAATTTCGCGCATTTCTAAAAGTTCTTGTGGCTTAGCGGTTTGATGCTAGATTGGCGACGAACGACATGTGGGTTCGAAAACACAGTCCACCTATTATCAGTTCCTTTTTTAATAAATAAAAACACACATGATAATAAAAAACTACCTATAAAACAGAAAATAAAAAATTGTAATGAGACGTTGTTTTTGCAATTTAGTAAGGCAAGGTAAAATATGTTTGCGCGTAGTCACTGCATACCCTTAGGTTTTATAATGAATACGAATATTTATTTTTCAACTACCCACTTATTACAAATTATTCGAAAATATTACCATTTTAGAAAGTTTATATTTGAAGGTTATCCGCCTATAGTTCTTTACAATATACAAGAAATGGTTTTGGAATAAATTCTAAATTGCAGAACAACTAGTTTGTCGCAGGATTTGATCTCGCAACTAGTTTTTCTCAGTCTTATATTCAGACCACGATACCAGATTTACTTGAAGATAGTTATTAAAATAAGTTATTACACTAATTATATTATAACAACTAGTTATAACATATAACCTTTTTTTTTTTTTTTGGGTGGGAAATCATCAAATGACGTCTCCCGCTCTGGGTGGAGCGGGAGGGCGTGTCAGACTCTTACTGACTAAAACCCACCCGTGTTCCTTCTGTTGCCTGTGCAAAGCCAGGGGGCCACGGTATCCCTTTCGGACTTTCCCGCAACCCCGGCAGGCAATGGTCTCATCGGACCCCTTCACTCGCTGACACTCTTTGAGGCGCGCGTGGAACACAACGCGCCGTCGACCCGGGCTTGGTCCTTACCGGACGGCGAGCTACCCATTGCTCACCGTCCGCAAGCCCGCGCCTACGGTGGCCGGGAATCCGCGATCGATTCCCGACGCCCGGGGCGTCTCCTCCTGCGGCGGCTAGGGGCGTGAGGGCGCGAAATTTGCCTCTCCCTCACGCGCTCCGCCTCCTCCTTCGCGAGCATTACTGCTTCGCAGAAGGAGGTGACGGCCTCCCATGCCCTCTCGCTCCGTAACATGGCCTGGACCAGGGCCGGACGCGAGAGATCCCCGCCACCGATCGCCTCCACGAGGACACGGCGGTGCTCTGCCCAAGCCGGGCATACCTCCACCGTATGCTCCACCGTGTCCTCCGGGCGATCCACGCAGTGATGACACCCGGGCGTTTCCTCCCGCCTTATACGAAACAGGTACTTCCCGAAACAGCCGTGTCCGGTGAGGACCTGCGTCAGGCGGAAGGTGAGGACGCCGTGGCGCCTCTCAAGCCACTCCTCAAAGAGGGGACTTATCGCCGCAATAGTGGCGTGCCCAGCACTGGGTTGCGACAATCGCACTCTCCATGATGCCATGAGATCCCGTCGGAGCTCTGGCCGCTGTGCCGCGATTTCTCGCGGCATCGGAGTCAAGCCCCGGCGTTTCGCCTCCCCGCGCCACTCCCAAATATGCGCGAGGACTTTTGCCTCCAGATCCCATGGCGGCAATCCGGCAAGGAGGCTCGCCGCCTCACCGGAGACCGTACGAATCCCCGGACCAGCCGGGTGGCCATGACCCTCTGGGACGCGTTCAACCGGCGGGCAGGCCGCCGCCTCAACGAACGCGCCCACACCGGTGCCCCGTACAGGGCCATGGACCGCACGATCCCCGCGTATAGCCTCCGGCAGGAGGCGTTTGGACCCCCTAGATTGGGCAGGAGCCGCTTCAAGGCAGCCCCGGCCCGGTCCAGTCTGGGAGCCAAACGTCGGAAATGCTCCACGAAGTTCCACCGACTGTCGAGGACGAGTCCCAGGTACTTCATCGTCGACTCGACGCCGATGTGAACCCCTCCTACCGTTATTTGGGAACCCGACGGTGGCGCGTTCCGAGGACCATGAAAACACATGGCCTCAGACTTGTGCAAGGCCACCTCGAGTCCCAACTGCCGGATTCTGGCCACGATTGTCGCAACCCCGTGTGTCGCTAGTTCGGCCGCCACCTGGTGCGACCTCCCCTGCGCCAGGACCAACGTGTCGTCAGCGTAACAAACGACGCTGACGCCATTGGGGAGGTCTGCGCGCAGCACCCAGTCGTATCCGATGTCCCACAGATGCGGCCCCAGGACCGATCCCTGTGGGACACCGCACGACATCTCTCGCCGGTTCCACTCTCCCTGGTGACCGGGGTAGATGATGGCCCTGTCTGGCAGATAGGCCTCGACCACACGACAGAGGTAGGTCGGCATCCGGTGATACCGGAGTGCCTCCCTGATGCAACTCCAGGGCAGGGTATTGAAGGCGTTGGCGATGTCTAGAGACACCGCCAAGACGATCCCACCCCGAGCCACCGCATCCCCCGTCGTGAGGGCTCGCACGCGCATGATGGCGTCCACCGTCGAGCGCCTCCTGCGGAAACCAAACTGGCTCTCCGCCAAATCCGGCCCCACCCGCACCAGCCGCCCGACGAGGCGGTCTGCAATGACTCTTTCAAAGAGCTTGCCCACCTCGTCGAGCAGCACTATGGGCCGGTAAGCGGACGGAGAGTCCGCAGGGCGCCCCGGCTTCTTGATGAGGACCAGTTTCCCCGTCTTCCAGCGAAGCGGGAACTGGCCCCTCTCCAAGCATGCGCTTAGGAGCCCCCTTAGTCGAGGCCCGAGAGCCTCTGAGGCCAGGACCCAGGCTTTCCCAGGTAAGCCGTCGAGTCCTGGGGCGGTATTTCTGGCATTCAGCCTACGTACCGCCACCCTCATCTCTACCTCGCAGAGCATCGTCGTCGTCGTCGGCGGTGTGGTCCGCATCCGACACCGCAGTAGGCGGAGCCACTGGCGGGGAGGCGTGTTCCCCTCTTGAAGGGAACAGAGCGCTCACCACGTCCCCCACAAGCTGCGGCCGGAGACTCTGCGTCAGCGGGGGAGCCCATGGGCGGAGTTTCTCCCGCACCATTTTATATGGGCGTCCCCACGGGTCTCTGTTCAGAGTCTCCAGCGACTCCTCGCGGGCCAGTGCCCTGGCCCGCAGGATCTCCGCTTGGAGGGCGGTCTTCGCCGCTCTGTACCCCTCGTATAGCTCCGCCTGAATGGCTTCCGTATCCGGAGGTCGAATACGGAGCCTGCGGTGCCTGGTGTACCGGCGTCGCGCAGCAATGCACGCATTGCGCAGTGTCGTCAGCTGTCGCGACCACCAGTACACCTGGCGCGAAGCACGCACGTCCGGGCTGGACCCGGGGCATTGCCACGTCACATATCTCGGACATGGCCTCCCGGAACCACTCCGCCTCGTCATCGATGTCGGCAGGCCTGTCCGGTGATGACACCCAGGCCTGCACGATCGAGGCTTCCAGGAGGAGCTCCCGGTCCAGCTGCTTCAGCGCCCACCGCGGACCACTCGGGGCCTGTCGGACCGGCGCGCTCGAGGTCTGGGCGGAGACGTCAAACCGCAAGTACCGGTGATCGGAATACGTATCCACCCCCTCCATGACGCGCCAGTCAATGACACGCGGCGACAGAACGGGGCTGGCGAACGAGATGTCCACCACCGATTCACCCCGAATCCGCACACACGTGGGGACAGAACCCCGATTAAGGACGACCAGGCCTGCCTCCAGCGCCCTGTCCTCCACCATCCTGCCCCGTGTGTCCGTATACCGGGAACCCCAAGCCACATTCTTGGCATTGAAGTCCCCGAGGACGAGCACGGGGAGGGAACAGAACCCGACAACGACGACTCTCAACTCCGCAAGGGAGTTGTGGAACTCGGCGAGAGTTCGGTTCGGGGAGAAGTATGCACCTACCACGACAATCTCCCCGAACCGTGCTGCAACGCAACCCCGTCCTCTCTTAACAGCCTCGAGGGACGGGGTACCGGCGGCGGCCGACGAAATTAGGGCCACTGAGCCGCTCAGGTCCTCCACCCAGTCATCCCTGGGTGGGACAAAGTACGGCTCAGCGACCACGGCGATGTTAATCGACCACTGCGCCATGCTCTGGAGCAACAGATGCTGAGCTGCGGCGCAGTGGTTGATGTTCGCCTGGAGGAGGCGAAATGGGGCCATTATTGGCACTCCATTGCAGCACCCTCCTTAGCCCCCTGTGAGGGCCCTGCCGCGGCGGCTGCGGCGGCGACGACGGCTGTTGAGGCGGCAATGGCGGCGGTGGCGGCGGTTGCGGCTGTGACGGCGGTGGCAGGTGGTTTGCCTCTAGCCTTGGTGGGTGGAGCGCAGGCCTTGCTCCCAATCCGGTGGCCGGCTGGCTTGCCAGCCGCCGCACATACGACGCAATGCGGCGTGGCTTCGCACGAGCCGGCCTTGTGACCGGGCTGACCACAGCGGTAACAATGACTGCTGCGGTCCACCTCCGAGGTGCATTTAGCTCCCACGTGGTTACCCATGGCAGCGGAAACACCTCAGAGGTCTGGGTTCCAGCAGTTTTACCTGCGCCGAAACCCAGCCCACCAATAGCCTTTGCCCCTCCCCGGCAATTTTTTTGGCCGCCGACACGGGGCAGCTCACCGGCTCGCATCCCCGTGAAGTCAGGACGGATGGCGCCTTTTTTTTTTTGGTCTCGGGGTGGAAATTCCTCATGGATGTCCTCCGCCCTGGGGCGGGCGGAGGGGTCTATCAGACTCGTACTGACTAAAAACCACCCCGGTGTTCCATCTCACACCTACGTCGGGGGTCGCGGGAACGCAGATACTTCCGCGACCCTCGGCTGGTGCCGGCCCGCCTCTGCGGGCCACCTCGAGTTAGGGGGGAGTGAGGTGTTAAACTCCCCCCTTACATCATAGAGAGGCGCGCGTGGAACACTACGCGCCGCCATCTCGGGTCCTAAGGAGTAGGGGGCGATGGATTTCCCCAGATCCGTCGCCCCTGGACCCATTTAGGGGGGCTGGAAGAGGGCGTTATCCGCCCTCCGCCGACGCCCGGTGCGTCTGCTGCGGATCGGGTTAGTGGAAGCAATCTCCCGCTCCCTTTCCGCAGCCTCCTTCTGCGAGATGACTGTCTCGCAGAAGGAAACCACCGCGTCCCAGGACTCCTCGCTGCCGGCCATGGAATTCACAACGGCCGGCAGCGAAAGGTCACTGCCTACTCCAGAGATGAGGGCACGGCGCGGCTCCTCCCAAGCGGCACACTCTGCCAGCGTATGCCACGCCGTGTCCTCCCGACAGTCGACGCAGTGGTGACACCGGGCGTCCGGCTCCCTGTTTATGCGACACAGGTACTTCCCGAAGCAACCATGCCCCGAGAGCACCTGCGTCACTCGAAACGACAGGGAGCCGTGCCTCCTCCCGAGCCAAGTGTCGAGCACCGGCCGGACCGCCTCAATGGTGTTGAGGCCGGCGGTAGGGCGTGAAAGCCTGTCCCGCCATTCCGCCACCAGGACCTCGCGAAGCTGCGACCGACGCAGCTCCAAATGTCGCTGCGTCAGCCGCTCGCCTCGCGCCCTCGAGTCCTCGCGCCACCGATACAGTGACGCGAGTACCTTCGCCTCCAGGTCCCAGGGCGGGGATCCGGCCAGTGCGCAAGCCGCCTCGTAGGAGATCGTGCGATACCCCCGGATGACTCTGACGGTCATCGCCAGGACGGATGACGCCTGCCCTAACCTGCTCGGCAGAGCACCCCCCAGTCCTAACGACAGCGGCCACCACCTGTCCCTCCGTCACTGAGTCGTCCAAGCCCAGAATACGCATGTCAGCGCATTTGGTAGGCCTGGACACCTCCTCGTCCCCGCCTCGTCCGCATTTAGGGACGCCCTAAGCCGTTCGGCCAGAGCGTCAGCGGCCGGGCCGCTTGCCGCACCGGGGACCTCCAGCATCCGGGCCCCAGTCGCAGTGACCATCACCCGGATGCCCTCAGTGGCACCGATCTCGTTGAGGTCCACCGCCGCCCCCACCTTGGCGAGCACGTCACGGTAGGACACGCCCTTCTTCTCCGCCTCTGGCTGTAGTGTAATCACTACAGCTGCGGACTTCGGGGCGCGGAACCTAGCCGCGACGCTTTGCTCCTTGCGTCGCTGCCGCCTCGCCTTTCTTTGGGCCGTCCTGTTCTTCTTCCCCGCCTTCCTCTTCTCCCCGGCTACTTGCCATTCGGCGTCAGCCGGTGTAGCTTTATGAGGAGGCGGGGGCGGCTCTTTCGCCGCTAGGGCCGCGGCCTTTGTCGCTAGGGCTGGGGCCTTCGCCGCTAGGGCTGAGGCCCTCGCCGCTAGGGCTGGGGCCTTCGCCGTCAGGGCTGGGGCCCTCGCCGCCTGAGTAGCCGCCCCGCTCTTGGTCTGCCCCAAGGAACCTGGGTTGGCTGAGGCAGCCGCTGTGACAGCATATGATGCCGCCTTCCGCTGGCCAGAGACCGGTGGCGTGCTCGCCGCCAGAGGAGGGCGCAGGACGATGGCTTCTAGTGCGGAGAAACGAGACCGCAAAGAAGCCATCTCCTGCCTCACCAGGGTCAAAACCCGGTCCTCCGCAGGCACGGGCCGTCCCTGCCCATGCTGCTCCCTCCCCTGTGGCACCTCGCGGGGGCCGGCTCCACGGATTCCGGCCAGGTCCGCTCGGAGCTCCTCATTCTCCTTTCGGAGAAGCTCCATTGCGGCTGTCAAGCGGGCGACCTCCGCCCGCATCTCGGACATGCCGTCCGACGGAGGCCTGAGGTGATAGGCCTCCGCTGCCGCCAAAATAGAGGCCATGGCCGCGGGCATGGCTTTGTCTTTAGAGGACTGAGTCCTCTTCAAAACCAATGCCTTGATTGCGGCAGCCACGGCCTCAGCAAACCTGGCCGCTCGCTCCGAATTGGAGCCGCCAGCGGCGTCCGGCTCACCACCTGCCGACTCTGTATGGGCCGCCACAGTGTTCGTCCCTACAGGCTGGTGTTCCTCCTCTGTAGAGGGCCTCTCCACCTCAGCTGGGCTGGCCGGACTCGGCTCGCCTGCCTCCCTGGTGGTGAGCCCTCTACCCACACCTTTTCCCCGGGCCGCACCCCGCCGACTGGAGTGTATCTTCCTCCTGCCTGAGACCACCTCGTCGGACGACCCCTGGCCATCCCCCGGTTTGGAGCGCTTCCGGAGGAACTTTCGGTTCCTCACGGTCGCTCCCACCACCACTTCGCGCTCTGAGCTCTGACCCGAGCTCCTCGCGCCAGACGCGGCGTCGGACTCCGACCCCGCATCACTCCCCTCTCCTTGGTTTTGTTTTTTTTGTTAAGTTCCAAAGTTGTTCCCACGAGTAAAAACATGTTTTATTGACTCAAAATAGTGGTTCGCACTAGCGACTAATTATCTAATAGCTACCCATTAGTCAAGCTTACAACCTCCCTCACGGTGCGCCGCCGCTTGGAGGTTTGGGGTAATTTTTTATAGAGGATTTCTTCCTCGCGGTCCGGGCGGTTAAGCCAAGACCCTCGACCCCCGTCAAGTGCCAGAGACATGACCTTGACACTCTTCGGGGCTACGAGACCAACGGTGGCATATAACATATAACCTAACGCTAGCGTTTTAAAGATCTAATTTGCGTGTCTGTATTATTATTGTATTTGTTCATCAAGCCGTCGAGCTTGTCTGATAAGCTCATTTAAATTGAATAAACCTTATTGTTAATGTCAGAGGGTCCAAATTCGTTTGTTTTTAGGGTGGGTCAGATAATGTTGACAACAGACTGTACATGACAACTTAAATAAATACATTTTTATTACGGCATGAGTTAGAGCTGTTATTCTATAGGAAGGTCATACCAACATGCTAGACGATGAGCCTGGAGGCCTACCACCATCTCTTACTACTTAGTACTATTCTGTTTTTTATTTTGTGTGCCTTAACCTGAGTCAAATAAATTTATTTTATTTCCTTCTTTCTTAACTCCAACGGCCCCCCATTTTGGCCTTCTAACTGGCTGAAGCCCAAAAATATGACAGTGGGTATCCATGGTCATAAAATATTTCTATGAAACACGACGTAAAGTGCTGTCCAGGGCAGGTACCAACATTCTTCAACCCTAAAACTTACTATAATAAAGCCAGGAGGTGACAGGTGCTCCAGATACACCACACTGGAACATCTTCTCGTCATCTTTCAGCAATGTCAGCAGTGTCGCGTAGCCGCCGTAACTGTGGCCCCAGATACCGACCCTGGTTGGGTCCATGAACGGGTACCGGTCTAGCACTTGTCTGTGAACAATGGAGATAATGAAGACAGTGCAGATCAAGCAAAGCAATCACAGTTAGGTACTGGTTATTTATGTGTAAAATCACTCCTCTTGCTTTCCTGCAATCCGTGGGAGTGATTTCGTGAAAAGGGACGGAAATGTGTAACAGGAAGCTGGGGAAGCACGTGCTATTTGATTTGACCAATGAGCGCGCGCGGAGCTAGCGTTAAGCCGTCAGATGGTACCATACCATTTTCCGAGAGGTTGGTACTATCAGCTAAGATGTCAGATGTTACACATCATACGCAACTACTGTAAAGCTAGTTTTTAATGGATCAAAACTAATATTTAAATAAATTATCTAACCTAATTTGCACGTGTAGTGTTTTGTAATAAATAGATCTTTTTTTTTTTGTTTTTTGCCAATATATGTATGGACATAAAATCGTATTTCGGCCATGGCGGCCAATCTCAACGGAGACTAGCCTTCGGCGCGGGAGATATTATAGTGCACAAGTGTGTGCGCAGACACAGGTGCACTCTCTCTACCCTCACTCTCATAGTCCGAAGGGACGGCACTCCGACACTCGCGAAGAGAGATCAGGCGCAGGACCAACGGCGACACGTGCGCACCGAGGCTCAGGGGTATCACACCACCACCTTCCAAACTCCGGGCTGTTACTTAGAAATTCCTAATGGAAAAACCCAATAACACTTTGCCCGACCCAGGAATCGAACCCAGGACCCCACGCTCAGCAGTTGCGCTTGCAACCACGACTCCATTGGGGCAGTTACAGTCCACATTATAGTGGTCGAAGTCGGGAGCTAAAGGAGGAGGAGAGGGGTAGATAAACATCAAGTGAGTGAAACCAGTATCTATTTTCTTCTGGGATCAACGGTGGTTTACCAACTTTTGGAGTCCGTCCCAAAACTTATATAGAGTTGTTTTAGCATGTCATAGTGAGGTTCACAGTGAAACTTTTTTATGACAGCAATTTTTGACATAAGTACTATTGAGATTGCAGTCGGCCTTGTGTTTATAATAAAACTTTTATGACTTCGTTTGCCTCATAAGTATATTGAACTCTATTGCATCAATCGTTATGCAACAAACTTCGATGTGCAGGAGTGTTGCATCAAGAGTTATAAAACAGTAGAGAACAATGTCTATTTTATTACAGTTTTTTTTTGTGAAACATTCAGATGATCACCCATTGTTTCGCGTCATTCCTGACAAAGGTGACTTAACAAAGATTTAAATCGTTAGATTCGCCCAACCGCGACAAAAGATGGTCACGTTACTATTTCGTTATAAGTGACATTTGACTAATAGTCTCACTCATAAAGTCGTATCTATCGTTCCATACGGGATGTTTGAGCTCACCCTTCTCAGTATTTGCAACCTAAGTACAGTGTAGGCAAATCTAACGATTTAAATCTTTGTCATCAAGAGATTAGACAAAAAAAGGCAAGTGTAAGTTAACAACAGAACCTGCGTACTTGTATCTTGTATTTAAGCCTTTTGTTTATAGCATTTTAGTCTTAGAACATTTCACTGTAGCGGTCATATGGAATATTGATATAAAAATATAGTAAACATCTAAAATTCTACATAGACGGACCCTGTGGTATCTACCTGTTTAATTGGGTTTCCCCTAATTAATAGTACAAACAATTATGAATCACCTGTTTGGTAGGTACACGATTAATATCGACAACTTTACATAGGTAGGTATAGCTTGTCCGCTCTGAAATGGCGCGCCCCACTATCGCATTACCCATAATAGAATCATTAGCTAACTCAACAAATAGCAGCTGTCCAAATATCGATTTCTTGACTATCAAGAATATAATAACTTATTTAATCCGTATCAAATGCGTGAGTCTATTACCCCAAATTCAGACTCTGGCTACAACTGAGAATTCCTAAAAGAGCCAATAATATTTTGCCCGACCTGAGAATCGAACCTAGTACCCTAATTGCGTAACACACTGTCAATCAAAATCTGATTGATTTTGAAGTTTATTGCTTATAATTCATTGCTTCAATGTTCAAAAAATTTGTCTGCTCAACAACGTAAATAACGCAATGAATGTTGTTGAACTGTCAAAATGAAAGCCAATGCTACTGTTAGTGTTACCACAGATTGGTACAGATGGGTCACTCCGCAAAATCATTTAAATAAAAATCGACTCTTGCTACGACACAACAAAGGCAATTCAGGTCGCACAGCGCTAATTACCTACAGTTATATTCACCTAGAAGTTGCCTCTCTTTCTATCGCGTAACTCGTATATCTTCTGAGTACGTTACGCCCACTGAGATCGACAAGTCGAGCCCATCGCATACCTAGTTGTAGCTTCATACCTAGAATGCGGAGTGAACCATCTGTATTCCTCTGTGGTGTTACGCAATTACCTTGCAGAAATCGACGTAACATACTGGCGAAATATGGCAGTACTAAACAACGCTATTTCTTTGGAGAAAACACGTGCGTAATATTATGATGCTAAGCTATATCATATCTTGTAAACACGGCTACACATCAAGATATACATTTCCAGTATAAGCTGACCTCGCATTGTACGGAAATCCTATACAATGCGAGATCAGCATAAAATGAACTCTTCTTCCTGTATTATCAAACAAGGCGACGACGTAATCAAGCCTGAGAAAATCTCTTTCTTTTACTAATCAATGCGCGAATGTGTTACATAAAACCGATAAACGCGGAAGGAATTATAAAATACATAAACTTAAACATAAATATAAAAATGAATAACGGTCTATTAATTTATTCATTTAGGTCAAAGGAGTACATTCGATCGTTAATCGAACCGGTTTCTTTGATACCAATATTATCATATTACATAAGATTTCTAAAGATCCTGATATAATCGATTTTTAGAATAAATTTAAATCTCTGCGTTGTTTCGAGCTGGTTTTGTCCACCGGAAATGAGGAATTGGCGAACCTTACTCCAAATTTTTGCTGATACAAGCCCGACGGCAAACCCATCGGCAAAAGATATGAAGTACTAGGGGATGAACTTTCGTTTTAAAATGAACTTTTTTTTTATCACACCGGGGAAGCTCTTGGCCTTCATCTCACCTGATGGTAAGTGATGATCAGGCCGAAGGTGGAAACGAGCTTCACGCGGAATCCTCAACCACAGAGGCACTGACTATCTTACCTCTAACTCCAAAACACAACAATGCTGGTAACATTCTTGTTATGGCGACAGACTTAATAAGATAGTGGTAGCTAGACAGGCAGACTTAGAGCAAGCCCTACAAACAACCAAACCAAGCAGAAATTTTGGCCCCGCTGGGTCTTAGACATGTGGTCTACCACTAGACCACAGAGGCAGTTATGATGATGATGTGTACCTGAGTATAACAAAGTGGTCTTCAATCTCCACAGTTCCCAGCGCGTTGTTGAGCGAGTACAGGATCTCTTGTCCCTTGAGGCCGGAGCCGCGACCGTCGGCTAACATGTAGATGATGTTGCGGTGCGTCGTCAGGTAAGCGTGGTAGCCTGATAGAAGGAACTTTATAAGATAGTGTATACAGGATATATCAGAAAGGAAACACACGAAACTTCAATACCAACTGAACCCAGATGTATCAGACAGGTGATTATTTTTTCACGATTACGATGTGGGCTCATGGAAAAAGCTGTTCAGTCTGATGGTCTGTACATCCTGTATAGAGGTATATCTTCTTAAATATACCTCTATACAGTTGGTAGATATATTTTCTCCTTATGTTTAGTGCGCTTGGGGATCAAAAGCATCAAACGAATGTCAGTTTTAGTCTCGTTTTTTGTTTTTTTTCCAAATGGATCCAAAAATTTCCTTCCCACAAAAAGCTAAATCAAAAGGGTTAGGGAACATTAACAGAGTTGCATACATTTTAAGAGGCAATTTAAGTTCTGAAAGCAATATTTTTTGAGATTATCTCTTGATATAGCCAAGAAAACAGTTTGTTTGTTCAATACCAATTTTTCACCTCTTTAGGTCATGAGGTATCCGAATATCAAAAAATATTTAGCCCAGCAGTGCTATTCTGTAACCATCTCACCGTGAAAACTTAGGTGAAGTGAGCTCGGAGTGAGCTGTCAGTCCCTAGCAGCAGGTGGAATGACAGCTCACTTCACCTAAGTTTTCACCGTGAGATTATTACAGAATAGACCGGCTGGTCTCAAGGGGGAGGCGTGAAAATTGATTCGCAGTTACAATGTAGGTACCTATAGTAAATTCTGCTTTCCTCGACCAGTTTCTCCCACGTCTAAATAAATACTAAGATTGATTAGAATTTTACACTTGTTCATATTGGAGGATCACTCACTGCTTGGTCATTTCGTGTTAAGTTGCTGTTTTTCTAAATCTTCTAAATTGATCGGAACTTCCAATATAGAATACCAACCGTAAACCACCATAAACATGAAAGTATTTTACAATTACTTACCAACAGTAAATGTATTCATCACTGTATGGGTATTAGGTCCGGAATACACGTAGAACACTACAGGATACTTCGTAGTGGCATCTTCCACGTTCAAGCCAGGAGGCAAGAGGAGCCTCACAGGGGCAGGGGAGCCGTTCTGCAGGGGGACTGTCGTGATGATGCTGCTCCAGCGAGCCTTGCCGACCAGGCGCTGGCGGACGATCGCGTTGTCTTCCCAGGTCGTGAGGATCTCGCCTGACTGAGTAATAGAGGATACACGGTTTGAATTTAAAAAAGCAAGCGTATTCGCGTTAAGGTAGATAGAACGAGATAGTTGATAGAATTCTGATGTTTTTTTGTGTGTCCTCTAAAGGACACACACAAAAAACAGCAAAAAAAAAAAGTGAAATGTTTGTCTCTACATCACCCAAAGGTTTGCTGTAGAAAGAGCCTGTGGCATTAACTCCAACTCTGTTGAGGCGTGAATGCTCTTTGTATTAATTACTTCAAGCATTAATAGTAGATTTTACAACAAGTGCACAAAACGATCCATTTTTGGCGAGGGCTAATAGTAATGTCGAGGATAAAATAGTTTTGTGGAAGAGTTATAAACTCTGCTTTTCACTTCGATTGCGAGGACATAAAACAGTAGTATAACATAACATTTCTTTAATTAAAATTCAAAGTAAAATTAGTACAGTTTTTAATACTGAAGGAAATTGTTTTTCCCATATTAACGGTTAATAAACGCACGATAAAACAAGAGCTGTTTCGCGCCGCTTTATTTTTTTTTAAATCTTACGACATTGATATTGGGCTGTAGACCTATACAGCCTACTATTAAATTAATTTTGTAAGAATAATTTTCTTAAATTAATTAAATAACCTACCGTACTTGAATTTAATTTTTAATGTCTTAAAAAACACGAATGGCAAATAAATTAAAGTAAATATTTTATAATAACAAATTCTATCGATAAATTTCTTATTATGTTTAGCTGTATGGCTCATTTTCTTTGCCTTAATATAGATACATTTATGAGTAGATACGTTAATGTACTTGTGCACAAAATTCGATTTTGTGCAGTCTATATCCTGCACCAAATAAGCACTTTCAGACCATGAGAGGTGAAAATAATACTTAATAATAAATGCGCCGGCGCCGTTAATCCCCTTATTTAGTACAACCCACAGTAATATTGTGACATGGTCAAGGCTAAGGAAATAGAAAACTCAAGCGCCAAAATGGTCATATTGGACCGTTGTTACGCTGACCTTGATCTCGGAAATCGGTTCTGCGATGATATTCGCAATATTATCATAATTTAGACGCACCATACGCACATTCTTGCGCACTACGTGAACCGGAACCGTCACGATCAACATAATACCTACATTTACTCGTAATTTGTATTATTGTTACGCTTGACCAACGACGTTCGTCCTACGTCAGCGTTAATCTATTTAATCTAAAAGCATTAATCATCTTTTTATAATGATTCATCGATAAAAATCGTCTCGACATAGTGAGAACAAACAATGCCGTAAATGACGACCATAACAGTATCTATTTTGTTACTGCCCGTTTTCACTAATACTTAGGCCTAGGATTTACAACTCCCGGCTCACCGCCAAGTTGAAAATCCAATAGCACGCTTATAATTAGACACAGTCATTTAGGTGTTGTCTAGTGTTAGTGGAAACGGACAAACGAGTGTTACGACAAACATCTAACGTACGGCACAACTTAAAGGTTCCATTGATGAACCTAAATTGAATGACCGAAACTAGTATTAGCAATTAACTTACTTCAGCCTTACAATTTCTGCTTCATATAGCCTTCAATGGCACTAAAGTCTATTCAAATCCTTGTTTCCAATTGACGTTATTTCTACTTCAACGAATATCAACTTTATATAAGTATAAATTAAGTTGATTTCAGAATGACTAGTACTACTTAAAAAATGTTTGAAATTGTAGTGCGAAACTGCGAACTAAACTTTGTGTGTGTAAAGCTGTTCAAAAAAACACATATCTATTTACATGTTTGTTAACTAAATCGCGAACGCAGTATAGCTGTAAAGTTAACGAGTTTGACACATTTTGCTGATGGAACCTTAGTGAACTATACCAAGTAGTCCGAGTACTCACCCTAGGGTTAATGATGAAGGTAGCCGAGGGTTCGTCGGGCGAGGAGCAGGTGATGGTCATGTAGGCGCCGGCCGTGCTGAGGGTGGCCGTGGCCCAGCTGCAGCGGCCGCCGTCGGGCAGCAGCAGGCCGCAGCTGACGCAGGCGGCGCCGGCGCCCGCGCGGTGCACCTGCGTCTCCCACGGCGCGCCGTCCGCCGTGCGCGTGAAGTAGCTGCGCCGAGGGAACGGTGATTTTTACACAGAAAAGGTATGCACTTCGGTAATCTTCATATTTCCGTATAATCACGAACGTCGTCGTGCCACAGAGTAAACCACGGAAGCAAAGCTTCTACATTTTGTACTGCCGCGCTTTATACATCTATCGTATGAATGAAGTTTTCCCTCTGTCGGATTACCTACTCCGGTCGCAGATCGTCATTTGTCGCCCAGAAGTTTTGAAATTATATCGAGTTGTTAATCTATATTTTTATAAACATGATAATTACAAAATAGGCAAAGACTTCTATGTTTATAACAGCTGTATATAGATCTCATAATCGCACGTTCGTATTTCCAAAGAGAGACCGAGAATGATTTTCGACTTCAGACAATGATTTTCGAAGCGCGTACTTTTTTACCTACGATTTTTCAATTCATATTATATGGACTTTCAACAGTTCAACGTTTATCTTAGACATAATTGAAATTAAGATATTTTACTACAAAATTTTAAAAGATGTCAATTTTTTTTTTTTTGATTGCCTATGAAGTTTTATTTAAAACAACTTCTTTGGTCATGCCAAAACGCAACAATTATATTGACTATACTCACTAAGCCAGGTTAGCTTCATCCATGCCAATAAAGCTATTGACGGTGATAGCTCCAGGAGTGATGGAACTGGACACGATCTCCCCACCGATGCGTAAGCTGACGTACAGGTGTTGCCAGATGCTGCCGTCAGCCTGTTCCAGAGACCAGCGCAGAGACGCGAATAAGTCTCCCTTGCTGTTAAATCGTGGCATCGCGATGGGCACCCAGCCGTTGGGCTGTTGACGAGGCTCTTCCTAGAAATACAAGAAAAAAAATATACCAGGTTTTAACCGCGACTGACCTGCGCAGACTGGTAGGCAGGGGCGAGCATCGAAAATTCAAATTTTAAATCAAATCATTTATTAAACTTACACATAGTTCACAAGCATACAAGTAACATGACATGAAATTCTAACCAACAGAAAACTTAAACAGATTGAACAGCGGGTCCCAAACTAGGCACAGCCTGTATCTTGGTGACCCAAACACTACACAAAGTTAGCAATTAATAGGCTCGTAACAGTTTCGCAACGTAAATGAATTTGCGAGTCTTTTTCGCGAGTGTTTGAATATGTCCTTTGAAGGACAGGTTCTGGACAATTATGACGCCTAGATATTTTGTCTTTTCTACTCTGTCAACGGCATTACAGTTGCAATCGGTAGCGGAGGTGGATGCTGCTGTTAGGACATTGCATTTGTTGTCATGTATTTTTAAGGAATCGATGTTTGGTTTGCTAGATCGAGTGACGTGGAAGGTCAATAAATTCGTTTTTTTAAGGTTTAGTGTTAAAAGATTATTTTCTAGCCATGTTGGTAGGATACTCATTTCTTTTTCAGCTACATCCAGAGCCTCTTTCCAAGTGGCTCCGTGAAAAATTACTGCTGTATCATCAGCGGAGCAGATTACTTCCGACTGTTCAATATTAAGACTCAGAATGTCATCCATGTACATGATGAAGAGGGTTGGTCCCAAAATACTACCCTGCGGCACCCCGAAGGGAACCGGAAGACTTCTGCTGACACTATCCTCGATTTTAACAAGCTGATGTCGATCAGACAAGTAACTCCTGAACCAATCTAAGGACAGGCCTCTGACACCAAAGGATTCGAGTTTTTTTAGCAGTGTTGGAATTGAGACTGTGTCAAAGGCTTTGGCGAGATCTAGGAAGACACCAGCTGTACGGTGGCCCCTGTCGATGTTTTGAGGAGATAGTGCCAGTCAGCTGACTCAAAGCCTGCTCAGTAGACTTCCCTCGCAGAGAGCCAAACTGTCGCTCCGAGAAGTAGAGTTTTTCTCTAGAATGTTGACGAGGCGCTTGTTTACCAGTTTTTCAAGGATTTTAGAGGTTACACAAAGCAATGAAATGGCCTGTAGTTATCAGGGGCATTCTTGGACCCATTTTTGTGAATGGGCGTGACAACAGCAGTTTTCCAGCAAGTAGGAACGGCTCGAGTTTCCGCTCAGATTACATAAAATATGTATTTTAAAGGTTCGAGTATGTATCTCCTTATGTGTTTATGGAGCAGACGCCGAAATTCGTCGAGACCTGGAACGCTGTCATCTTTGAGATCGTCTATGATATTACTTATATCTTGATCGTCAGTAGGGAGTAGAAAAAGCGAGTCTTTGGGTGGGTTTATGCCTTCAACACCTTGGCATTGTTCGTCCCCGGTTGTCAGCCGGCTATTTATGATGTTAGTTGCAAGGTTCTGACCAACTGAAACAAAGTACTCGTTGCATTTGTCAATGGAGATATTGTCGTTTCCTTTATGTTTCAGCAATTCTTGGTTGTTGCTGGTTCACTTAGGGACTTGGCATATTTCTTTTATAGTCCGCCAGAGCTTTTTTGGTTCTTTGCTGTTTTTCTCCAATTTTTCCGGTCGTGCTCAAAATGCAAAATGCTGTTACAGTAGTTTCTGTACCTTGAGTTTTTAGGGCATCATTATTGGGTTGCTGGTTTGTTTGAGCGTGAAGACTGTCTCGATGACGGATGCATCTAAGAAGGCCCGGCGTAATCCAGGGCTTTAAGTTGAATTTAGAACGACTGAAAAGGATTCCTCTATCCACCAGCGCACACTGACAAGAAAAATCCTCTGCGATACCGCGAACGTCCGTCAGCTTACCGGAGCATCCGCCGGTATGCCGCAGCAGCCGCAGAGTAGTCACCGCGATTTGATTATTCCACTAGCTACTGCAGTCGAAAAGTTGCTTTTGACTCCAGCGCATACCGGCGTATAACGGCGCACACTGACCATTGAAATATTATACCTTATTTCGATTGGATAGGTATTAAATTCAGTTGATACATTTTATATATAAAGTTAGTTACTTTGTTTTAATATACTTAGATTTACTTAGGATTGCATTCCACAATGTGAACATAGGTGGTAGGTTTACAAAGACATGACAACTTAGTTGTTTTAATTATTAATTATAAGTAACATGTTATTTAAAATTTGTCATGTAAACCGTACATTTTTTAGGGAAAAGAAAAGCCTATGTCAATGGGGTCTCATAGGAAAAGAGTTACTTCGTCGATTTAGGGTCATCGCTAACAACCGGAGTGGCGAAGCGACCTAATCGACAACCATTAAAATACAACATTATTTACTTTCACCTACGGTTCAAATTGGTATGACAGAATAATAATAATGAGCAACACGCCCGGTTTCTGGAACGAAAATCAACTTATAGCTGCAAACTATCAAGCGCGAGTGCTGTGATTGGTTGACTGAATTATCAACAGCCAATCGGATCATTTGACTTGCGTTTAATTTTGACACGTCGATGATTTTCGCTCCAGAAACTAGGTGTTACAGATACACGGTGTAAGCACTTACCTCACAAGCCATAGTGACAATATTGCAGATTCTGAGCACAGTGGAGTTCTGTCTTCTATTCAACCAGTGTACTGCGATGTCAGTGTCTGTGATCCATGTCACGCCTCCCAGGATGTGGTCTGCAGTAACAGCTTCCGGATGCGGTAATGTTATGAAAGTCGGCGTGTTAGTCGATACTAGGGAGGCAAGGTTCACCACGCGAAGTATAGCTGTTGGATTCTCGCGGCCGACCTGAAATATTGGTGTTTAATAGTTTATTCAAAGGATTAATGTTCAGCTTCTCAATTCGTTAATTATGGTAAAGAAGTTAAGTCAAAAATGACGGTGACCCTTCCAAAGGCATTATAGATTAGTACAGATTAATAATAAGGATATGGGATATACTATGGGCTCTTCAAACCATACACAGCAACGCTGCTCGGCAAAAAAACCGCTCGGAAAAAATTGTAGTATAATTTCTCGGACTAGTGCTAAAACAAGTAAGTAAATTCCTTGTAATTTCTCCATAAAATTTATTTAGAGATCCTTTATTTACCATTACAGGTTTTTTTTACCCAATGCGACTAATGCGCCTGTCCTCCAGCAGGTCAGGCGCACTACACATTTTAGGTATGAAGCTACAAGTAAGAACGCGGCGGGCTCGACTTGTCGGGCCAATTCAGTGGGCGTAACGTAGTCAGAAGATACCTATAAGAGTTACGCGATAGAAAGAGAGGCATCTTTTAGGTGAATATAACTGTAGCTAAATAGCGCTGTCCGACCTGAATTGCACTTTATTGTGTCATAGCAAGTCGCTATTTATTTAAATGATTTTGCATAGTGAATATTCTGCACAGCCCAATTCAAACTTAATGGCGGCTCGGAACACGAGGCGAGTCGCTGCGCAGTAACAAATTCATGGGTCAGCAGGGGGTGAGGGGTGCGGTAATGCGCAGCGAGCAGCTAACTTCCGAGCCGCCATTAACTTTGAATCGAACTATACTTGTACACATGTATCTCGTATCCTATATTCGTATATGTATCCTATACAATGCGAAATCAGCTTAAACAGGAAAAGTATAGCTTGGTGTGTGGCCGTGTGTACTATTATGTATTCTGTGCCTAAAGTAAATAATTTCAAAAGAATTTCGTCATACCTTGGGATACTTCAGGTCAACGAGCTCAGGGTAGGGATCATCCCTATTGGTCTTGTCGTCGTAGTAGTAGTACGAATAGCTCTCAACATTAGTGTCGTCGTAGGTCGCAAACGCGAGGTATGAACCGCCCGTGGAGAACCACGTCGCTTGACCGGTGTACATGACATCCTCTGAAATGGAAGTTTGATGCTGAAGTTATGCCAAGGTAAGTACCTACTTTTGTATATTTACATAGGCTAGTTTGTAGTTTTAGGTAGTTATGTTCACTAGCATGAATATACTACTCCGGACAGCTGGGCAATAATATCAGTGTTCGTTTTTCATCCATTAATATATGACGGTAAATAAATATGATCATTTGTGGAAGGCGTATACGATCGCAGCATTTTTGTTACCTTTATTATGTACAGACGCACATCAAACTACTACAACCCGTCAAATTTCTTTAATAGATTTTCAACTTCACACTTTTTAAGCAGTTCAATTAAATATAATTATAAGCAGCATGACCTAGATCCCTTTACGGCTAGTGTGCCGTCAGCTAGAAGGTGCTTAAGCCTCAACTTTTTCAAAAAGCCACAACTATAAATTTGTTTCCAATAATATCTTCTTAATTTTATAATATGTTCTCCCTATTGTAAACCAAATAGCTTTAGACAAATAATGTACGGTAACCTCATAAAAAAACAATGTATTACGTATTGTTGTTGTATGCTCACATATTTAACCAGTCTAATTCTACAAGCGAAGACTTGTAATTGGCTTCCTATTGACTATGTTTTCCTTTATATTAAGTTTTTAAGCTGTAAGTCTTCCATGTTTAAATAAATAAATAAACTTTAACACTAGAGCATAAGGTTCAAAGTTGATTGGGAAAATTTTACAGTTTCGGGTTGGTTGACGTGCTGGCGTCTGCGTCTTTACAACCAAATCACTGAACCTGACTTGATTTCCGTACGTGTTTTACGGGTGACCAGTGAAAATCAGCGCTGTTCTGTGGGTCCCCCATAGCACAGCATTACGCTGAGTCCTTCTCAACACAGTCATGACGTGCAGCTGCCGACTATTTCAGTTATGTTTATATTTATATTATTGATTGATTTACTACTACTACTGCCTCGTTGGTCTAGTGGTTGCAAGCGCTACTGCTGAGCATGAGGTCCTGGGTTCGATTCCCGGGTTGGGCAAAGTGTTATTGGGTTTTTCTATCTGGAATTTCTCAGTAGTAGCCCGGAGTCTGGATTTGTGCCCGGTTGATGGCAATAGGCTCGCCCCCTATTACATGGGACTTAAAACGTAACTGGAGAAATGTGGGTGTACCTACTACAGGTACACCTCTGCCCAACCCTTCGGGGAAACAAGGCGTGATGTTATGATGTTATGTTATTATTGATCTATTTTGTTTTCTGCTTACTTACTATTGTATTTTTGTATGCACGTGTTTCTGTGACAAATAAACCTATGTTTCTTTCTTTTCTTTCAGCACAAATACGTGACATCGAAGCAACACCAAAACTATCTGGTGAGACAAGGCATGCCAAAATATAGTATGCTGCATCGGCTTCAAAAATATGTATCAATGCAATATTAACGGACATGTCTTGCGTCATCTATATCAATATCTGCCTTTTTGACTCAGTTAAATCCAGAAGAATGTGATAATCGTTGTGATCGAAAATATTTATTAACATCACTTGGCAGCATAACTGCGTTTGCATTGACGAACCATTCACATAAAGACATGTTGAAATCTCTATTTTCTGGCAATGTATCGACTCGTGTTCACATTGTCACGCAAATTGTTGACGCGAAACGTGCAGTTTGCGTTTCATATCACTTGACATGTTTTACACACAAATTTCTTAACAAAATGTTTTGTATGAATCTTGCAACAAGTTGTCCACTAAATGTTTAGATGTTTGCCGTCCCATAAAACACTAAACCTTGCACTAAACACTAGCTAATGACAATATACAAACAAAGAACGCAAACGTGATAATATCTCTTTATAAAAACACCTCTATTAAATATGTTTCTAGACAGTGCGAAAGCAGCTCAAACAAATCTAGAGATGTGTCTTAAAACTTAATCATGTTTCTTGCAGTGCAAACGCAAATTCAACAGACAAGTTATGAGATTTGTTTCATGTGATAAGTTTCGAAACATGTTTAATGTTTTCTGGTTTAAAGTCCAAGTAACAAAAGGTTAGCAGCAACATTTTTTATGTGTTTCTAATCTGGCAACAAAAAACTTTCTTTAGCAATGTTGCGCTTTTATTACCAATAAACAGGTAATTTAGGTACATAGGTTCAGACCTGAACCCATCTTGCCGTTGCGGATGGGATTGGTAATCAATGACGATCACAACAAGTGACTTTACATTGTTGGCTACCGAACCTACAATGTAAAGTTACTTTTTCTGTTCACCATACCTTCATACACCCAGTCAGCGTGTCCATTATAAATGACGCCTTCGATGCCGTTGTCGGTGATCTGTATAGGTGCGGCCGTGCTCGACGGGAGATAGAACAGGTTGTTTTTAAGCACGTAGGCCAAAGCGTGTGTATCGCCGCTACTGAAGATGCAAAGCTGCAGGCGCTCTCCGTTCGCGATTGGAGTGACGACACTGAAAAGAAATAATGTTTTTGGTGTTTCTTGTTATGTTTTATTTATTTAAACTAATAAGCACTCAGGTATCCTATCATAGCTGATGGTACTTTATTCACATTACAATCTAGCCAGTAGTAACTATAAAATTAAGAAATCCTCCGATAACGTCTTTTTTTTTTCACTTTATGCTAAATGGAAGTCAAATTCAAACTAGTCAAGTTTAATAGAAATAAATGTTTTGAGTTTCACGCATTTATTTCAATTAAAGAATTTACAGGCACTTTTGTATTGTCAAAGGGTCATTCAGTCAGAAATATGAAGCTAGTTGCCCATTCCAAAGCGTAGGTTCCTATGGAGAAGAACGGGCAAGAAACTCCACGGACACTCTTTTAAATCATAATATTGTTACAAAATATTGAAGACACATAATTCACGTGTTCTATAAAATAGTCAGCACTTGCACTGCAATTCATATGTATATTTTAAATGCGAAAGTGAGTTCATTTGTTTGTTACGATTTCACACGCTAAAACGGCTGAAAGGATTTAGATGAAATTTGGCACATGGGTAGACCATGACCTAGAGAAGGATATAGGCTACTTTTCAACCTAGATCGCAGTGGAAATCGCAGGCAAGAGCTAGTTCTTAAAATTAAAGGAGAGTTGGTATAAAGGTACTAAAGTCTATGAACAAGAACAAAACCGCCCTGTATCTACGTTTTTTTTAAAGTGGCGCTCAACGGCTCAAATGACGCCTGTACCAGAAATGGTCCTGACTGGCTCGTTGGTCTAGTGGTCGCAAGCGCTACTACTTAGCATGAGGTCCTGGGTTCGATTCCCGGGTCGGGCAGTGATATTGTGTGTTTCTATCTGGAATTTGTCAGTAGCAGTCCGGAGTCTGGATTTGTGCCCGGTTGATGGCAATAGGCTCGCCCCCTATTACATGGGACTTAAAACATAACTGGCGAAATGTGGGTGTACCTACTACAGGTACACCTCTGCCCAACCCTTCGGGGAAACAAAGCGTGATGTTATGTTATGTTCATTTTTACAGGGGCTCTAACACCTAAGTAAAAACAAATAATGAATTACTTACCGTGTTTCAATATTATAGAGGGAGTACAAAGCAGTAGTCGAATATCTGTAAACCTGAAAGATATAGGTAGTTATTATAATTTACAGAAACATACTTTTTTTTTGGGTTGGTAATTATCTAATAACTGGGGAGGGCGTGTCAGACTTACTGACTAAAACCCACCCGTGTTCCTTCAGTTGCCTGTACTGTTCGTTGCCAGGGGCCACGGTATCCCTTTCGGACTTTCCCGCGAACAGGTAGGTACTTATGTTATAACTTATAATATTTCGAAATTAAATACATTTAATACATACATAATTAAGGTATTGGAAAGGATTAACTATTTCAATATCATCAGCCTACAGATAGTCAGAATATAAAATTATATTGATTAACATAGGTATTATGTTTATCATTATAATTTTATATTCATGACTGTAAAGATAGGTTATCTAATCTATTGTTGGACGCGAGTATTGACTAACTTACCGACTGCACTTCACTCGAAGCCAGAATGAAATTTTCGTCTGGTGAAAGTATGGGGTTGTTGGTGTTCAGCAACTCCTGGAATGTAAGGTTACGATCATCAGCTTGGAAATTTATTAACACTGATATTTCTTACACATAACATAACATCACGTTTTTTTTCTTTGAAGGGCCTAACCCTTCAGAGTAAAAAAAACGTGACGGCAAATGGCAACGGGTGGCAAACGGTCACCTATTCGGTAGTAGGTACCATCAATTTTCGACCCTGTTTTCTAGGCAATAAGGTCGAAAAGGAGTCCTGCTCAAGACGTCACAAAAGCGCTTGGGGAGGACGGTTACAGTAGCGTACTAGCGTAGGTATTCACTTGCTTCATCGCGACTGTTGGGAGAAAAACCTAATATTCAGGCGAGTTACCAACTACTCCCACAAGGGCTTATTCAGATAGTAAGTAATCAGGTGAATAACCTCTAGTAGAGACTCAGATAAAGTGTATTTAAATCCTTGTTTCAAATTGATGTTATTTACACGTAAAAAAAAAACAACTTTATGTTACTGTTAATTAAGTTTGTTTTAGCATTATTGATTTTGTTGAAGTTGTAGCGCAAACTGACTGTTAGTTATATGTATATGATGGTGATGGTATGATGATGGTATATGTTAAAGTTATTTTTTCAAATACACTTAGTGAAAACCGTTTATAACGACTTCGCTTAAAAGGTAGGCTTTGAGGTACCAGCATTTCTGTTTACTTAACATAGTATTTGGTTATAACGACTATCGGCTATAACATCCGTTATCTGATGGTCCCTTCGAAGTCGTTATTGACTGTATTTGTTTACTTTTTTTTTACCTAAGTCGCGAACGCAGAATACCTTCGTGCCAAGTGTGGCAGAGCCTGCTTCGCAAATAGCACCAGTGTGAGCTACTAGTACTTACCAATTTTTAACTAGCTGCATCGCGCGGTTTTGCCCACATGGACCCTAATTCTTTTTCCCAGATAAAATGCATTCTTTAGGGCTGACTAGAAATAGGTATGTTGTACCTAGTACCTAGATAAACAACAGTACCTACAATTATTTTCAGACACTTCTTTGTTAATACAATAAGCATCTACGTGAGTTTCCTCATAGTTTAACTTGGTTGCTGGAGAGATGCTCTACAGCGTAATAAAAATGAAGTGTCTGTACTCTTAAACTTTCAAGGTAAGTACCATTTTTTGTGTATGTACAAATGGAGTATTATAAACTTATAAATGCAAAAACAGGTGATGGGGTTTCTGGGGATCATGACGTAATAATATCTACAAAAAAATCAGAACTAAAAAGATCAACTTAGAAGTCCTATGTAGCGGATAACTATTGGCCAAGTTAATATCTGTAGGAATAGGCTTGTAGGTATAAATACACACCATAATTTCTCCAGACACGAGGACGCTTTCTTGAAGATTGGTAACATCGAACACATAGATACCAGGCTCGCCTGCGCGGGTGAATGTGAACTGATAGTCTGGAAGGGAAATATTAATAGGTAATAAAAACTAAAAGAACGTACCTAACCCTACATGTAATACACACAGAAAATCAGAGTAGGTAGGACCTACATAAATTTCGAATAATTTTGTGCCAATTTTCATATTAGGATGAAAATGTCGTTTGCTGAGTGCTGACCGTAGGTATAGTCGATATCATAATTGTAATGACTCGTGGTATAAGTCATTTTAATTATGTATACGTCCTAAACATCATTAGTGCTGTATCATATTAAGGCGCGGATCATACACAAGGGGCGAGAGGCGCGGGTGTGACGACGATGTGGCGGCGCGGGCCTTCCCGTTTCGTATTTCATAAGGCGCCATCTCCACGGAAGAGAAAATCGCGGCGATAGTCACGCTGTGCCTTCAAATTATCGTCGCGATGATAATATATCACCGCGTGGAGATTGATTTATAGAGGTTCTATTGTTGATGGCACGGCGAGACTATCGCCGCGATTTTCTCGCCCGTGGAATTGGCGCCTAAGTCATAACATACACACAACGCCCGCGCCGAACCGTCGCGCGTCGCGTCACCTTTCCCGCGCCACGCCTGTTGTGTATGTTCCGCGCCACGATGTTCCTATACATTTTGTATGAAATATGAAACGGGCGGCGCAACGTCCACGCCACACCGTCGCCACGCCCGCGCCACTCGCCACTTGTGTAGGTATGTCCCGCGCCTTTTATTGTGAATGTCACTTGCACGTCTTAAAACGACAAGGTATATTTTGTCTATGTGACAGTTGGATAATTTCAACCATATTGAAGTTTCCCTGAGTTCGTTTCGCTGTTTCTTCTCAGGGGTAGGTAGTACCTATTTGTAGTCAGCTATGAAATGTGTGAACTCCATCTAGCTTATTCGCTTTTTTTTTTATTTGATGTCTAAAAATGATTCCGATATCCTATTTATAGAATAAAATATATTCAATTGTGTATTAAACAATTTAATACACAATTCAATATAGGTACCCTGCGTACCTATTTATACAATGTGTACCGTACACATTTACTACTACAAGCGGTGGTTGGAAAGTGCCGTGTAAATGTTTGTATCTTAATATGCAAGAGAAGAAATGCGTGAGATTATGTTTGTGTGTAGATATGTATGCCATTTTAAAGTTTTTTTTTTTTTAAATTGTGTTTTACGGATCATGAGGTCTGCAATAAAGATTTTTATTATTATTAATATCATTTCATTTTAATTTACTGGGAATTGTTGTCAAACGTGGTAAAATAATTGTGGTCGACTATAGGTACAGTCAGCAGGCCAGTCGGCACAGGCTATATACCTACGCCAGGTAGGTGGTAGTTCTGCTAGCGCTATTTCTGCTTTGAGAATCTCCGCTATGTCTAGCTGTTGCGATATGCTAGCCATGTTATTTATTTATATTTAATTAGAGGTATATACTTCAGCTTTTCAAATAGGGGTGTTTAAAAGCTAACTTGGTTGGTCTCATAGATTTTCTCGTTTACAGCAGACACCGCAGAAACTACATAACGCCGTTGCTCTATTTTTCGTTGGTTTACCTACCAACAGTGTGTATTTTTATCTGTGTATGATCTAAAAATCTGTGTCCTATCGCAAAAATAATGAAAATTTCGACCCCCTTTGTAAAGCCTTTAAACCCTGTAAAACTCAACATGTAGGTAATAAATTTCCATACAAAAAGTGAAAAATTCCATATTAAAACACGTCGAGGCTGCCGCCTGAGCGCGCCTCCGGCTCAAATAAAATTCACGGGCTAGGGCAAACAAGTACCCACGTGGTACTTGTTTGCCCTAGCCTAGATTGTCAAATTCGATTTTAGTTGTGTCAAAATTATTTTTAAATTTAAAGATTGTTTTTTGCAGAATAGCTAAAAAAGTAAGGAATGTTTGTGATACACTCAGCGTCACAAAAATCGCACCTCTCCGAAAATAAGTTTCAAGCAAGTCCCGCCATCAACGTATACATTAAACCCTATTAATATTGGTATCAATTGAAAGTATGTTTAACGACCTTTAAATTAACAACAGTTAGAATTCCTAAACACAACAGATCTCATTAGCGCGTAACGTTAAAGAAAATGTTGTCAAAATACGCATTACAACGGCCACTAATTGCACCTCCCTACAAGGGTATAAAACGGGCGACCCGGGTTAAATGTGAGTCATTCGCTATCCAACCTTTGAAGTGAACACACGTGAACAGCTGCAGCAAGAAAAATACCCCAGAAGATGGATACCACTGCAGATGAAGCCGCTCAAGTCATTGCACTACTGCAATCAGGGATGCGGCAATGTGATGTTGCTCGGCAACTGAACTTGAGTCGTTTTTCCGTTCGACGAGTGTTCCAACGCTTCCAAGAGACTGGTGGCTATATCCGAAGACGTGGATCTGGAAGACAACGGTGCACATCCGAAAGAGACGATCGCTTCATTGTTTCAACGTCTTTACGTAATCGGTTCTCCAATGCTGTTGAGCTGCAACAACAACTGCGATCAGCTCGCAGAACTTCTGTCAGCGTCTCCACGATTAGAAGAAGAATGAAGGAGAAGAAAATTGCAGCTCACAGGGCTGCTACAGGGCCAAAATTGACTGCACAGCATAGGAGAGACCGGTTGCAATTTGCCCGTGACCATGTGGATTGGACAATAGACCAATGGAGGGCTGTACTCTTCTCGGATGAGACGAGGGTGTGTCTTTTCTGCAACGACAGGCGTAGAAGAGTGTACAGGAGGCAAGGGGAACGATTCGCACAAGCCTGTATTCAAGAGACAGTGGAATACGGGGGTGGCTCGTGCATGTTCTGGGGCGGCATGTCAATCGAAGGCAAAACGAACCTTGTGTGTGTTTCTCAGACTGGAAGTGCTCGCGGGCAAGGATCGCTGACTACTCCTCGGTACATAACAGAGATCTTAGAGGAGCAGGTTGTCCTTTATGCGGGTTTTGTTGGCAGTGGGTTCACGTTAATGCACGATAACGCCCGCTGTCACACCGCATTAATTATAAGAGACTACCTGCAAGAAGTTGGGATCCCTGTTATGCGCTGGCCGGCGCGAAATCCAGACCTGAACCCTATCGAGCACCTTTGGGATGAACTGAAACGGCGAGTACGGGCACGTGATCCTACCCCTACCACTCTCCAAGACCTCCAAGATGCCGTCGTTGTAGAATGGGACAACATTCCTCAAGAGACTGTTGTCACATTAATTAGGTCCATGAGAGAACGCATGGAAGCTGTCATCAGAGCTAGGGGGGGTAACACTAGGTTTTAAGTTGACTTTATGGACTTTTTTAAAATTTTCACTGATAAAATAAAATTTAAGTTTTTAATCATTTGCATTAGCGTGTTTTTTTTATTTCCTGGCAAACAAAAAACCAAATTTATTGATTTATTCTTTAATTTAAATAAATTGCCTTTCCAATGATACCTTATAGTCATATGTGTACCATTGATTAATGGGGTTAAAATGACTTTGAAGGGAATTCTTAAAGAGGTGCGATTTTTGTGACGCCGAGTGTAGTTTAGTTCGGTGTACAAGAGAATCGGCACCAATGTCTCACAAAAGTTTTTAATAACATTTAATAATTTTTAATAGGGGTTAAAGTATGAAATTGCTGTTTTATTGTAATAGGTATACTTGAATTAGGTACTTATACAGAACCTTCACTTCACTTTTTTCACATGGTACCTATGAAGTTCTTCTTTTAAAAAATATGCAACAGACGATTATCGACTTTCAATTGTTTTTTTTATTCAGCTTATACAAGAAAGATGGATACTTCGAAAATTCGAGTTAATTTTGAATACGAGTTCCAACGCGAAACTAACGCGGCAGAAACAGCTCGCAATATCAATGTTGCGTTTGGAGAGGGGACTGCTAATGAACGCACCGTGCGATTTTGGTTTAAACGCTTTCGTGATGGAAACTTTGATTTGAAGAACGAACCACGTGGAAGACCGCACACAGGTGAATAACAATGAATTGAAAGAGATGGTGAAAGCTGATCCGAGCCAAACTACCCAGGAATTAGCGGCATGGTTTAACGTTACCTTACCAACAATATTGACTCATTTGCGTCAAATCAATCAAATAAAAAAAATATGAGAAATGGGTGCCTCATGATTTGACTGATCTGCAGAAAGAAACGCGTGTTGAAACTTGTGTTGCCTTGTTGAATCTATTCAGAAATGAAGGAATATTGGATTGAATTGTGACATGTGATGAAAAGTGGATTCTTTACGATAACCGTAAGAGAAAAATGCAATGGCTGACCCCAGTTTAAACGCCGCAACAGTGTCCTAAAGCAAAGCTTAACAATAAAAACGTAGGTATTGGTAACTGTTTGGTGGTCTCAGCATAGTGTTATTCACTATAGCTTTCTCCGATCTGGTCAAGCAATAACGGCAGATGTCTACTGTGCCGAACTCCGAACAATGATAACAAAAACTTTTTCACAAAAAATAAAACCGACTTCCAAAAAAACACTACAAAGTGAAAAATAACTTTGATTTCGGAAGTCGGTGTCTTGAGGGTTTTATTTTCGTTTTTTCCACCGACTTCCGAAATCAAAGTTATTTTTCACTTTGTAGTGTTTTTTTGGAAGTCGGTTTTATTTTTTGTGAAAAAGTTTTTATTTTTCACTTTTTAGTTGTGAGACCACCAAAACCCCCACAAAAAATTGAATACCCATTACCTGCTATGTAAATTACAGTGACAGGAACTATTAGAATATCATCCACATATACTAGATGGGAAAAATACGTATTATTGAAGCCAACTCAAAAACACCTCATCAGATCTTGACCAAATTTATATGGGACCACTTCTGAAGTATGCCCTACCAAACAAAAAAAGAATCATCAAAATCAATTCATAATTGGCGGAGTAATCGCGTAACAAACATACAAAAAAAAAAAAAAAAAAAAAACATACATCCGAATTGAGAACCTCCTCCTTTTTGAAGTCGGTAGAAAACTAGCAGTGAATGAATCATGAAATCATCCGACTCATGAATCGATCTTCACCATTATTGCTCCATGATAACGCGAGACCTCATACAGCACGAGAAACCGGTTTAACTCTACAGGAACTGCAATTAGAAACCATTCGTCACCCTCCGTATTCGCCAGACCTTGCTCCAATGGACTATTATTTTTCTACGTGATAAAAAGTTTTCTTCTCAGGAGGCAGTACAAAATGCTTTCACAGTTTTTCTAATCTAGATCACGAGAGTTCTATCGAAAAGGCATAAAATAATGACCTTCCTATTAGATGGCAGCAATGTATAGATAATAATGGTAATTATTTTGATTAAATAAATATGTCGAATCGGCAATTTCATACTTTAATCCCTAATAATATAGACATCCCTAAGCCTGGAAAGTATGAAGGAAAGTTCATTGATTTCTAACGCTCCATGAGATATTATTATATTATTTCATGTACAGCGCGTTGTGGCATCATTGAAGCTTTGTGCAGACTGGCGCGACACGACAGTGCGACGCGACATCGGTTATTGTTATACCGTGAAGTTTTCTTAGAAACTTTATTGTTCGTGCCGCGTCGAGCCGTCGCATCGCGCTAGTCTGCACGAGGCTTTAAGTCCGTCCAGCGTGTTGCCAAATAAAATGATAACGTTTCCGCGTTTAGACGGCGGCCGAGTTTTCTAACGTGTTATAATGATAGCGATAGTGATAAAACAACGCGCTATAAAATATATTTATAGTCTATACCACGTCTACAGTTTATAGCGGATTTGAACACCCTAGTCAAGAGTATGAGACTCTCGACTTCTCATAGCAGGTAGTATTTTTAACCAGGGACTGAATTACCGAAAAATTAAGGTACCTTTAAATTTAAGTATGACGTCATACCGTTAAATAAAGGTTACCGAAATATTTCGATACCGTTAATTTTTTCAGTAGCGGAATTTTGAGGTTGGATATGCATACCGGTATATTTCGGTAGAAGTACTATAACCTTTATAAATGTTTCGGTAGCAGTACCTAAACCTTAATAAATTGGGGTTTTCTTTGACACACCGCACCGCCTCGCTACTCTGTCTGTCGTTCACTTGCCTATTGTTACAAAATAGGTACACAAGTTCTAAAGTGTTCGACGCCGCGCCGTCTCGCATGTTTTTGATACCGAAATCGTGTAAAGGTTAAATAACGGTTTAGCCCAACCTTTATTTTTAAAGGTATCGGTATAGCTCAACCTGTATTTTAAACCGGTACCGGTATATTTTTGAGGTATCTTAACCTTTAACCTTAACCGCTTTCAGTCCCTGTTTTTAACACCCACCTTGCATTAACGTTCAACGGTAGGATTTTGTTATAATTCCTGCATAATCAGCCTATAATGACCCCACTGCGTGGACACAGGCCTCCTCTCAGTGAGACGGAGTGGGCCGTAATCTACCAGTGTGAGTTGTGGATATAATTTGTCTTCGAAGTGCCGGTTTTCTCACGATGTTTTCCTTCACCGTTTTAAGAGCAGTGGTGATGAAATTAAGAGCGTGTATTCTGAAAGTGGGCAACGTCGCAAATAGATGTCAAATATTTCGCTGATATCTAAGATTAATTTGGCAATATTACTGTACCTATGGAAATAAGAAATGTGGCTAACTAGCGAACTAGAATATTGATTAAGAAATGTAATAATTAATATCGTAACACCGATTATTTAGTTTTAGATGTAAAAAAGTATTTGGAAACTTTCTAAATGCCTTTTTTACTTCTAAAACGGTTAGGTACAACATCAAATTCAATGTTATAAGTAATTGCAATTCATTATCAATATGATAGTTCGCTAGTTAGCCACATTTCTTATTATCATACAGTAATATTGCCAAATTAATCAAAACAGGTAAATGTTTGACAGCTATTTGCGACGTTGCCAGCTTTTAGGATAAACGCTCTTAAATACACAAAGTGCCACCATGGGATCGAACTCACGACCTACAACTCGGTAAGTTGGGGCCGAAACCGCTGGGCCACCACTGCTATTATTCCTGATGGTTGTCTAATTTGAAATCAACCTACCTACAACTCGGTCACGTTAACTTGACACTTGGCGTTGATGACGTCATTTTGGCTCTCAGGTACGGTGTAACAGAGACGCTGTACACTTGCCGGGCGAGCTAAGGGAATGCGGGAAGCGGGCGGGGGGCCTCGAATTCCAGAGATGCGTCGAGTTAATGTGACCGCGTAGTTAACTATATTAAAAAGTACTCTGTGGTAGTATAACTGTACTGTAAGCTGTACCTTAGTACGGAGCGGAGCGGAGTGGGGCGCGTCGTCGTGGATTGCACTATGTATACACTTAATAACGTAGGAACTTACCCGAAATCCATCTGCCGGTAAATCCTCTCTGGCCGAACTGTCCACTCACAAACTCTTCAAGAGTGAAGTTCTGCTGTGCAGTGGCAGACACCACCAGCACGGCAAGCATGCACCACCACGAAGCCTGCGCCTTTTTGCATTAAGACGAAACAAATGATAAGTTCCCATTTCTATTATTTTTATTAATTTTGTTTCGGGGACTTTGCCACCAATCACGTAATGAAAATGCACTGAACTGGCCTAGAGAGCCGTATCAACCAAGGCAAATAATTATCTTTTGAGTGCCTGTTTCAACGCATTATCTATTTATAACGTATTTTTCTCTATGTTTTGTTTATTTAAATCTATTTATTTAACTGTAGGTATGTAATAGTAAGAAGAGATTACACTTACCATGCTGGATACTCTTTCGACTCGAATTTAGTGGTTGGCGTTTGTAATCGCCAACACTACTGTCTTAAAATTATCATACAACATTACAATTCTTATCCCTTTGATAAAGATATCGGCTGATAGCCGCCGATTATTAACCAAATTTTTAAGATATGACTTTTAATAGGTCGATTAAATATTTGTTGGTACTTATAGATAGATAGCCGCGTCATGCGCGCTCTGAACAAGATGATCTATAGGGACGTGCGTGATTCTCAAGAGTCAATTAGACTCAATATTCTTCTAAAAATTAGATTTGTGGTAGTCGGATACTATCACTGAGAGCCTTGCACCGTTTGGCTTATTAAAACCGGCCATAAGCGTGTCGACCACGCAGTGACAGGTTCCAGTCGTGATGAATACATATTTACGAATGCAGTATTGATTTTACCGGCCGCAAAATTAAGTTGGTTTAGTAGGTATCTCCCGAAAAATCTATAGTAAACAGTTTAGTTTTTCCATTGCGGGTTGTAAGCGAAAATATTTAAGTATCTCAAAAATTGAATAAAATAGCAGTCACTTATAATAAGGGAGCGCCTGGGGGTTTTGACCTCGGATTTATGTTACAGTAAATTAGTTTTTAAGATCGAGGTGTGATTTTGTTTTTTATACTATAAATTGCAATGTTTACCAATTTTTATTTTCTCTTTTTGATTTTTAGCATTGAAATGCTTTTTCGATCGCTTCAGTAGGGTAAGTACCTGTTTTCAAGAAAAGTGCGGCCGGGGGCTAACGTCTTCAATTATTAAGATAGAGAAATAAAAATGATATCAAAAGATGCGTTTCGGGGGGGTCTGGGTCGCTCCAACGCGAATGTATACGTACATCCGTGGTGGGGCGACCTGAACTGCCAGGCACTTCTTCTCCTGCAACCGAGCGGGTGGGCAGGTTGCGGATACCCCAACTCCGGCTGCGGGACCGACCACTGACGGCAACCTTGGGCCGTTAGTGAGCGGTCCCGCACTCGGAGCATCTCCCCTAGGGGATCCCGGACAAGAGAAGTTCCCGAAAGCCAAATCCCAAGCTTAGGGTAACCCATACACCCCTTCCCGTGAACCCACAACCTGACTAAGCCATCCCTCCCTATCCATACAGATCCCATCGATCCTAAAATCCCTAGGCCAACTCCCAGGCCTAGGGTGACCCCCCCAGGAAACCACACCCTCAATCCACAAAATGCCTTCCCTCCCATTCCTTTACTCCTGTCGGTCCCAGAGGACGGGTAACCTCGATTCCAAAAAAGCCCACCCCCACTACCATGAACATGAAGCAGCAAGATAATGTAACTACCCAGGTGGGTCCCGGCCAAGCCGGGGAATCCCACACCGCTCCGGCGGTTAGCCCCCATCGTATTATGGGGGGGGCGTCAAACTGCTCAATAATGGACACATTAATGCCGCACTTCTCAGCGCGGCCGGCTGCTGCTTTAGCGCCCACATCACAGGCTGCGACAAACGCGCCCACATCACAGGCTGCGACTAACGCGCCACTGCACCTAACCCCGGCTGCGATACACGCGCCAAAACCCACGACAGAGTATGTGCCTCCCACAAACCTCTGGCAACAGAGCATTGTGCGGAGCAGCACCACTTACCCAGACAGCGACCAAGATGAACACAGACAGACCGATACGGGGAAGGACACTGAACCGGGCAGCTCTACCACTCTCCCGGTCGTTGTTGGTGAAGTACGCCCGCTGATAAAGCGCGGAAAAGCCTCAGCCCGGGAGAAGAAGGAAGTAGGCGACCGAAAGCGTACTACCCGCGAAGGCACTGGCCAGCGCGAAGCGCGATCGGACGCCGAAGAGATGGTACGCGACCGGTCACGAGTACGCGCAGGGGCAACCCAGCGCGCAAAGTTACCGGACGCGGAGCCACGCGCCCAGCCGCAAGTACGCGAAGGGGAAACCCAGCGCGGAAAGCGGCCGGACGTGGAACCAAGCGGGCGGGGGCAGGTACGCGAAGGGGCAACCCAGCGCGAAGCGCCTCCGCACGCTGTGGAGTCTGCCGGGCCAGCAAACCGACCCCAAGACACCAAGACAACCCACGACCGACCTCGACCTAGACGTGCTAGGGGTAAGCGGTCTGGAGCCTCACACAAGGCGTTGCCGGCAACGACCACCCTGCCAGGCACCTCTGAGCCGCAGCCTGGACCGAGCGGTACAGGGCCGGCGAAGAGGGATCGACCTGACGACACGGCTTCGCCAAGTACGATTCAGGGGGACGCCAAACGTGTGAGGGTCCACTCTGCTCAGGGGGGGCAGAGAACCTACGCGCGGGCCACCCAGGATATTCCGGCGCGGCTGGCCGTAGCGATCTGCTTTCCCCACCCCGGCAGGGAGCTGACCAAGGTAGAGGCAGACTACATAAAGACGGACCTTGAGAACCTAGTGATGGACACAGACTTGTCGGCACCACTCCCGGCCTTCCGCGGTTACCCACGGGTGGCGGAAGGTACAGTGCAGATGTGGTGTGAAGACGACTATGCCCTGACCTGGCTGACCCAGAATGTGCCCAAAATCAGACTCCCAGACACTAACCAGAGACTTACCGTAATGAAACAGACCGACGTGCCCACCCGTGTCCGAGCCTCGCTTTTCGTCCCTCGTTACAGAGGTGACGTGGCGAAGCTCCAGAGTGTTCTGATCCGTCAGAACACTTGGTACGACATATCGCGGTGGTCGTTATACAGGGCAACTACCGTCGGTGGCGACCACTGTGGGACTTATCTGACCCTAGGGCTGCCACCGGAGGAAGCTGAAAAGGTCCTGGGACGGGAGCGACGGATATCGTACATGCTTGGGTCGATATACGTACGCTTCTGGCCCACGACCCGACCCTCTGACACCCAGACCGACAGCACAGACGGGAAGACGACAGTACCGACGACGACACAGACTACGACACAGACGACAGACACGGACATGGCACAACTTGAGGAGGTCATGGCCCGAGCGGCAATGGCCGATGATACCGACACGTTGCCCCCTGCATCACCTGGCTGGAACGAGCTATTACTTACCTCGTCGCCGGGCGATGGAAACGACGCCCAAATCAGAGTGGAGGAGACGGAGAGACTGTCCAATGGATCAATCTCCGACTAACTCCACTCCACCGCCGCCACCAGCCTTAAATATAATCCAAACCAACCTCCAACATAGCCAGGCTGCCACGGCTAGTTTACGCAGGGCACTGGAGGTAAAGCCCCGAACCATCGCACTGATCCAAGAGCCGTGGATCAGAAATAACAAAATATGTGGCCTCGGTAACATCGGAGGTAAGATAATCCTCAACACTCACACATTAGACAAACCAAGAACCTGCGTCTATATACCCAAAGAAATCCCTACCACACCACTCACCCAATTCTGTTCCAGAGACCTGACAGCTGTCAGGCTCCAGACCGAAGGTAGCGCCCCAGATGTTGTACTGGCCTCGGTGTACATGCCTGGCGAGGACGCAGACTGTCCACCAAAACAGATGGCCGACCTAGTGCAACACTGCGAGTGCACCAATCTGGACCTGATCATCTGCACTGACTCGAACGCCCACCACCCGCTCTGGGGCAGCGACGCACCGAACTCCATGGGAGAGGTACTATCCACCTATTTATTCTCTACTAACCTTAACATCGTTAACCGCGGCTCGGAACCCACTTGGGTCACGGTCCGAGGACAGACGATTATAGACCTAACACTTGCTACAGAAAACGCGACAAACCTGATTACAAACTGGCACGTGTCAGACGAGCCTTCTTGCTCAGATCACAGAAGGATCCGCTTTACACTGATGACCAAATGTAGGGAACCCGAGCCGAAGCGAAACCCGAGGCGCACTAATGTCCCCGGATACAGACGCCTCTTGGCCTCCCTAATAACTAGACACCTAATACAAGTAACCATAAAAGACCAGACACAACTAGAATACACCGTGACAAAACTTTCAGAATACCTAACCGAAGCATACCACGCATGCTGCAAACTGAGAGCACCACGAAACAGGAACGAGAGGAACCCCTGGTGGAATGCTGAACTTAGTAAACTCAGAGATGCGCTGCGTAAGCAATTCAACAGAGCCAAAAACACCAGACTTCCGGACGACTGGGAGATATACAAAAAGACGCAATACACATACAAAAAGCAGATCAGAAACGCCAGGAGGACAGCATGGCGTAAATTCTGCGAATCCATCGAGACTAATAATGAAGCCGCAAGGGTAAGGAAGATCCTATCAACGGATCAGGACCGAACTCTAGGCGCGCTTAGGAAACCCGACAACTCATACACAGCATCTGACTATGAAACCAGTAAGGTCCTTCTCGAAACTCACTTCCCAGGTTGTAGAGTCCTAGAGGACAGGACGTGGGAAGCGGAACCAGAATGGACCCCAACGGATCAGGACTGGTCAAGCGCCCGCAACATAGTAACAGAAGATCGAGTAAGGTGGGCTATTAACACCTTTCAGCCTTACAAGTCAGCAGGGCTGGATGGCATCTTCCCCGCCTTACTGCAGTGGGCGGTAGATTGTCTGACACCATGGCTGGTGGAGATTTACCGAACCTGTATAGCACTCAGACACATACCTCTTGCATGGCGCGAGGTGAAAGTCATATTCATACCCAAACCTGGCAAGACTGATTATACACAACCCAAAGCTTACAGACCCATAAGCCTCACATCCTTTCTACTAAAAACCCTAGAGAGACTCTGTGACAGGCACATCCGAGACGGACCTCTCCGGGTAAAACCACTTCATAAACAACAACATGCGTACTCCACAGGCAAGTCAACAGAATCAGCGCTGCACAGCGTGGTCTCTAAGATCGAATGTGCAGTGGACCACAAAGGCTCAGCACTGGCTGCCTTCATCGACATCGAGGGTGCCTTTGACAAAACAACGTTCAACAGCATAAATATGGCCCTCGACAGACACAACGTAGACCCGACCCTGAGTGGCTGGATCACCAATATGCTCAAACTAAGGGCTGTACAAGTCACAGTAAATGACACCACGAGAGCCATTGTTGCGAAAGGCTGCCCGCAAGGGGGCGTCCTCTCGCCGCTTCTGTGGAACTTAGTGGTAGACAGCCTCATCAAAACACTCAATGGCAAAGGTTATTTCACCGTAGGCTACGCCGATGACATAACCATAATAATCAACGGGACCCACGAAAACACCCTATGCAACCTTATGCGTCAAGCCCTGAAAATAGTAGAGGAATGGTGCAACGAGCACCAACTCTCAGTGAACCCAACGAAAACCGAACTGATTCTCTTCACAAAAAAGAGGAAACTGATGACACTACAATTACCACGATTCTTTGGAACAACCCTAAGCCTCTCAACTGAAACCAAATACCTGGGCATCTATTTGGACAAACAACTGAATTGGGCAAAACACACGAACTACACTATCACAAAAGCCAGCATATCCCTGTGGCAATGCAAGCGACTGCTTGGCAGGAATTGGGGGATTAGCCCCAAAGTCACCTACTGGCTATACACTACAGTCATACGACCAACAATCACATACGGCTCACTGGTCTGGTGGCCCAGAACAGACCTGAGCACAGCCCAGAGAGATCTCGAGAAACTGCAGCGGTTTGCGTGTGTCGCAATCACTAGCTGTATGAGAACTACACCGACCGCTGCCCTACAGGCACTGCTGGGGCTGCCGCCTCTACACCTAATCGTGCGGGAGGAAGCGGCCCTGGCCGCCTTTAGGCTCCATTTATCGGGAACCCTAAGTAATGACTCCAGAATTAAGCACACACGCATAAAGGAGGATGTGATCAAACGACAGCCAATGATGGCATCACCCTGCGACAAAGCCCCGAAAACAACCCATTTTCAAAGGCACTACAAAATAATACTCACAGAAGAACAGTGTGACTACTCAGGCCCCAATGAAATGAGGGTATACACCGACGGCTCGAAGACCGACTCCGGTACCGGAGTTGGAGTCTTCTCACACGAACTCAACATAAATATATCCAGACCGCTGGGAAGGTTCAACACCGTCTATCAGGCGGAGTGTGTGGGCATAATACAAGCGGTCCACGCCCTAGAAGCCAGGAGGATTACGGATACACACATACGTATACTCTCCGACAGCGCCTCAGTCCTCCAATCATTACAGAAAAAAATCATTACCTCAAAACTAACACTAGAATGTCACAAGGCATTAGAACAAATAACGGTCCTTAACCGCAACACTGTGACACTGCAATGGATAAAAGGACACAGCGGGTCTCTAGGTAATGACGCAGCTGACGAACTTGCTAGACGAGGATCCAGCACGGCATTCTGTGGACCCGAGCCTGCCATACCCATCCCCTTCAACCAAATACGTAGGTGGTTACAGGAAATCACCCACACACAAGCAGAACAATGGTGGTCCTCGACACCGGGCTGCCGGCAGTCAAAGGAAGCTATGCCATCCTTGGATAGCAAGCTGACCAGGCGTCTTTTACGCCTGGACAGGAACTGCCTGCGCCTGGTGACAGGGACCATCACGGGACACTGCTCGCTAAACAAACACTTCCACACAATAGGCATAACGGACAGTCCTCTGTGCAGGGCGTGCATGGAGGCTGAGGAGACCGTTGCGCACGTGCTCTTTGAATGCACGGGCGTCACCCAGATCAGAATAAACACCCTCGGGTCACCCAGATCATACACAGATGTTCTAAGCAAACCAGGAGACCTAATCAACTTCTGGAGGGAGGTGGGCTGGTTGGAATAACCCCCCAAACGGCCGCTATGGTCCACGCACAATGGTCCACCTGACGGACTGAGTGCGGAAACCAAACCCCATAACATAGAACATAGATAGAACATAGAACATAGACATAGATAGAAATAAAAATGATATCAAAAGATGCGTTTCTGAAAGGGCCACACACAATACTGGGAAAAAAAATGCGCAAATTTTGCAGGCCTAAGTAGGTACTTTATAAAGGTAACATTCCATACCCGACCGCAGGCAGCAACTGCTGGCGACGTGTCGCGGCGTCATGTCGCGGGGACACGACTCGGCTTCATGTCGCTGCAGTCATAATTCCGAACCCGACCGCAGCCAGCAGCAGCCCGTATTCCAGTCGGTAGATAGAAGATAGAAAAACGTGTTATCGCTCGAGCGTTGGCGGCACTACCACTACTACTTAGTCTGCGGTCTGGCTGCACGTGTCGCCTGTCGCACGCCCGTAGCTGCCAACGACGTGTCGCTAGCTACGGAAGGTTTTTCATAGAAATTCATAGAAGCCAGTCGTGTGGCGACGTCGCCTGCAGTTGCCTCCTGCGGTCGAGTACGGAATAGTACCTTTAGGTTACGAATACCAGTACCTACCTACTCAAAAATATTATATATATAGTATTTGCAGTCTTGGCTTAGTTCGATTACAGCATTTGAACTGTTTGTCACTGGTCATTGGCTCATCTTCAAACTCTATGGAATCATGAGCTGCCCATATGTTGGATTCATCTGTTGCGGCCATGTTCGATGAGCTAGCTGACAATGCAGTAAATTATTACCACACAATAAGTCTCGGTTATGGCCGAGAATCTCGGCGATATTTAGCCGAGTACAGAGTTCTTGGTCTGATTTGTAGCCGAGAATGCAGAGACCGAGACCTAGATCTCGGTCGAGCTTAAGAAGTTACCAACGCTAGTCCGACCACGCGCCACGCTTATTATGTACCGCCGCGATAACCGATAATGGTTGATCACATCTGCGTGTCTCGCATCACCGTTCGAAGCTTCGTCACGAGCGACGCAAATGCGGCCCCAGCATTAAAATCATCATGATACTTTAAATTTTGGGATCCAACTATACCCCACATGGCTATGTACAGACGCCAGCACATCAACCTACTACAATCTGTCAAATTTATTTAATAGATTTTCAACTTTATCACTAAAGCATAAGGTTCAAAGTTGATTGGGAAAATTTTAAGGTTTCGGGTATGTTGACCTGCTGGCGTCTGTACGTAATTTTTTTAATTTCATTTCTAGGTTATATGTATGGGGACTAATGGATAGTGGCACCCCCTAATTATTTTTTCCTATATTCACTTCGCAGCAGTGCACAGAATACGGGTTCCGTTTTTGCCATTTGGTTACGGAATCTAAAAAAAATGATGGTAATATAAACATGGTGTCTTTTCTATTTTATTACTCAAACTGTAGAATAAATACTTGCATATTCACGCAACCCACTATACAATTACTCTTTTGCATTGAATATCATCAATGAAAATTTAATAAATTAGGTAGGACTGTGTGTAGAGAATAGGGTAGCAAGCTCCTAAGAAATGGCCCAGGGAAAGCTAAAAAAAACAGCACAGCATTTCAGATAGGAAAGTATTTATTCAACATCAAATGAACCGAAAATACTTCAGACAAAAACATAGAAACATTACGACGATAACCTGGCTAACTCGCAAAATACTTTTGCGCTACGTGTCTATCTATCGAGACGACGATGCTGGCTACATTCCCAAATCAAATATGTCCATTTCCACCAATAAAGGTACCATCATCAGCTGATCCTCTGCTTTGATTACAAATTCTTTATTCGCGTTCTTTAATTCCTCTGTCGAAATCATGATATTTTTCATCTAGTTGATCATAATAATATGAATCTTCAATATCTTCATTCCCCAGAATAGAGTTTAATTTTGTACTCTTGAATGGTTGTTTTGTTGGTTCCGTTGATTGTAGAGCCGTTGTCAAAATACAGATAATTTCGCAACTGTATCAACACGCCATGCGCATACGTCTGGCCGAAAGGCGCATATCGACGCACAGTCAAATAGAATCGACGTCAATCGTAGTGCATCTGTTTCCCACAGCGGACGTCGCCTGCTCGTTTTGATCAAGTGACTGCATTACGCCGACGACGAATTAAATCATAGGCTTTCCTCCGAGCGTGCCTTTCTATAACATTTTGTATAAAATCAATTCATAATGTCCATGTCTCAGAAATCCTGCCAAGATTATCTTGAATTTGTCGCCCTTAAACCTAAATTGCAATATAACTAACATGTAACAAAATTATTCCTCAAATAAACAAAATTAAAATTACTGTCACTGAAGACAGTACTGCCTGAAAAGGAATGTCGACTGAGCGACAAATATTAATATGAGTTAATGAAGTGTGTGTTCGTGTTAATGATAGTGAATGCATGTAAATGAGTGTCTGTGTAAGGATGAGGTGTGTGAGTGTGTAAGATGTAATGATGCGGGTGTGTATGAGACGGACCATGCTAGTGACGGCGGTGCGTTCGGCGCAGCTCCTGCAGACGCCGCTCGTGCTCGGCCATGTGCTGGCGCCGCTGTTCCTCCTTTATTGCTATCTGGATAACAGAAAATTACTTATCAATAAATATACAAATTCTTTTGCCGTCTCAGCCATGGCCGAACAAAAAATAATCCTGTATTACCAATATGCAATATGGACCTATTTTGACTAACACATTGGTGGCGGGAAGGAAGAGAATATTAGCCCATGATTTTGTAACGTAAAACACGCTTAATCGCGTGTGTTATAAAAAAATATATGGCATAGGTGTGCAAGGATGATACAATCAGCTGTGGCGGTCGATGAGTTAATGCATATATATTTAAAGAGGTGAAACTTATACTACTGATGATCAAAATTATAATAAACCGCAATAAAGCTTGAAATTTTTTATAAAAAATGTTTTTACTTTAATTTACCGTTTCAGCTGAGAGCGGCAACCAGTATATGCATGGAGTTGTCTTAGTCTTTCTAAACAAATCATCCAACAGCTTGGCAGGTGCTTCTTCCTCTTTCTTCTTGAATTTTCTTGCTGTAATCAAAGATATTTCGATTTTTAAAGTAAAGTAAACAGGAAATAGAGCCTATATCGGTAGAAATTATTTTCCCCAGATTTTAATGTGTAAGTTGATTAGCAAACAAAACATCTTAGCATACAAAATATGATACATATTCATTGTAACATAATGTAGCAGCAAAATCTAACAAAATAAGCTATTCAAAGTGATTTAAATTACATTAGCTTTGGCTAAAACCTACCATTACATTGTAAGATTACGACAATCAATCAGTCAACCCAACATACCATGACGAAATCGAGCCATGGCTAAGTGAGATAATAAAATGTTTTCTGGCTAGTTCACTCTGAATTCAAAACATTAATTAACACACAGACACAGATAGACCTAGTACTGGGTGGAGACCATAAAATTAAACAAGTGTCAGTCTTCAAAAGCTGACAGTTAAATGCTACCCATTTAGTAGTGAGGGGCAGTTTTTTTAGATAATAGAATTGATGCCACCAATTGTATCAGACTGCTGTAGAAGTGATTGTTCTGATTTTTTTGTTACAGTTGGGGTTTTTATATTTTATTTTTATGGCTCAATTTTTTTGATTGAAGACTTTTTATTGACGTCAAAAATCCCCCATTTTTACTGTATGAAATAAAATGTAGGCTATAACTAACGCGCGGCCTAGACGAATCGAGAGACACCTCATACATTAAAATCTATCCAGCTGTTAGGACACTTCGAGGGTTTAAGTCTGCTGACTTTGCTGTCGCACAATCGAGTATTTTTTTTAAAGTATATACATACTCTACTACATACATAAACTCACGCCTTCTTCCCATGGGGGTAGGCAGAAACTACAGAAAGCCACCTGCTACGATCCTTACATACTCCTTTTGCCTCATTTACGTTCATACATCTGGTCATACACGCACGCCAGTTGCGAGTACTACGCACCTGTCCTTTCTGAAGAACATCACCAATAAGGTTAGTATATGTTCTCCTAGGGCGTTCCCTCCCGGCGTTTCCATTCACATCTGCCTTGTAAATACATTTTGTTAGTCGCCTTTCATTCATCTTCTCACGATGACCAAACCATCTCATCATACCCACCCTTTTCAATTTTTGTCACTACATTTTCTTTTAACTCACACCATTGTCTAAAGACATTGTTGTGTAAAGTATATATGTATGATAATTTAATACCTGGCTCAGGACTTTTCTCTGGGGTTCGATGCCTTCTCTTATCCATGGGCCGATCATCACGCCTAAGCTTAATATTATCTTTGTTGTCCTTGTCTTTATCATTCTTGCCGAGGTCCCATTCCCGCGTCACAGCCTTCCGCTCCCATGGTTTCTCCTAATAAAACAATTACATAAAAAATAAAATATACAAATAACCAATTTCAGCTATCAATCTATGGTAGACTTTGAAAACTCTGAATAAAATTAAGCTAGGGTGCTTTTTAGGGTTCTGTACCCAAAGGGAGAAACAGGACCCTATTACTAAGACTACGCTGTCCATCTGTCTGTCCGACTGTCACCAGGCTTTATCTCATGAACTGTGATAGTTAGACAGTTGAAATTTTCACAGATGATGTATTTCTGTTGCCACTATAACAACAAATACTAAAAACAGCAACACATGATTTACAACAGACATGATTTTTTTGCTGTTTTTATAGATAATGGTACGGAACCCTTCGTGCGCGAGTCCGACTCGCACTTGGCCGGTTTTTTTTATAGAACTGAAACTCTGTGAATTGTTTTCTACTCAAGATCCAAGTTCAAGCTCAAGTTACTGTTAAGGTAACTAATTATTGATTAATTCTTCAAATACTAAAATAAGGATAATGCAGAGACAAAACTTGTAAGTGTTTCAATAATACAACACAAGTTATAGGTGAGAGTGAAATGTTATAATTTTACCAATTCCCCGCGGTCCCTCTTCATATCTTGCTCCCGAAGCCAGTCCTCCACTGTTCCAGGAATAGTCGAAACAGGTGTGGTGTCTGTCTCTTCATTTAGCTTTGCCTTATCAAAGGCTTCTTGTGTTGAAAAGTCAACTTGAAGCGTCTTTGGGTTTGAGACAGGCCATGTGACACCATGCAAAGCATGCCTTGTCTCTACTGCTTGGCTGAAAAATTAATTATATTATTAGTATTTGATTTCATATACAAGACAATAAGATAACCATGATCATTATTGTATAATTTGTATTAGTAATATGAATAAAGTTACTCACTCCTCAGTCTCATATTGAACAAAGCATTTAGACTTAATCCTATCTATCCAAAACCCATTCTCTGTAATTCTTCCAGTTCTTTGTAATAAATTCTTTAACTGTGGCAGTGTGAATGGTCTCACCAAGTTTGTGATATACAATATACATGACTGTTTATTTCTGGGGGGGCTTGGTGGTCTAGTTATTATACTATCATTATCCTTAATTATTGATATTTTTCTATTGGAAGCTAAATCTCTTGGTTTTGTAGTATGAAGATCTTTGTTATTTTCTTCAAGTTCCTTTTTCAATTCCACATTTTCTGTATTATCAATAATAATTTTTGGAAGCACAGGTCTTTCAATTCTTTCCTGATTTTCTGATCTTCTGTGTTTCTTCTCTTCTATAACTTCATCAAACTCAACAGGTTTTACATCAGGTATAATGTCCTTCAAAATGTCAGTTGAAATTGTTATTGACTTTTGGGTTGTGATCTTAGAACTCCTAGAGCCCCACCTTCTCTTCCTGCCCACTACAACTGGAGCAGATTGACCATTAGCAACTGGTTCTTCTGTAATAGATTTCACAGAATCTGAGCATTGTAACTCTTTAGTCTTGTTTGGTTCTTGATCAGATTTCTCTTTTGCTGTCTCCACAGGTTGGCTTCCAGAATCAGTTGACATTTTCCGTTCATTTGTTTCTATAACTACTTTTTCAGAACTCTCTACAACATCAGTTTTATTAGTAGCCTTTTCGCCTTCAGATTCATCTTTGTCAGTTTCCTTACAAAATTTTTCTTCATTATTTTTACTTACCTCTTGTTCTTCAGATGCAGGTTTTCCTTCTTGGGGCATGGTTGGTTCCTCTTTTGGTTCCTCCTTTAGTTCTTCCTTAGATTCCACTTTTGATTGGCCTGGTTCATTGTCCGATTCACATTTGCTATCCTCTGCATGAAGTTCTAGAATTTCCGACTTCTCAACAGATTGGCTTCTCTTCCGTTTTGGGCTTTCCTTCTCCTCAGTGTGCTCAGGACTTTTGCTCTCAGTAATATTAGATGGTTGTACTTCTTGATTGTCAGAGTTAGATTCCGTATTTGCTTCTACTGGTGGTGATGCAACTCTAGTTTCATCTTTAGGTGAAACAACAGTTGTATCAGCATCAGAAGTTTTATCTGTGTCCTGCGACTCAGTTGTCTTAGATTCTTTACTTTCAAGCGCACCTAGATTGGCATCTTCACTGGATTGGATCAAGTTTTCACTTTCAGCCACCTTTAGGTCCTCATTAGTGGTCGACACAGGAGTCTCATTTTCTTCAACTGTTTCACTTTGTGTTACTTCATCACTAGATTTATCTGGATCTTGTTGAGATCCCGATTCATGATCAGGTTCTTCTCCCTGACTGTCAATGTTTTTATCAGTTTCATCTTTCGAATCCCCCCGAGGTGCTCGTTTAGAACGATGTTTGGTTTTCTTTTTTTCGTCGGCTCCCTCAACACTAGGCGTATCGCTGGAACTAGTCGCACGCGAATGCTTTCTTTTGCTACGGGGAGATCTATCGACTCTTTCCGGAGTGGATGGCGGTCGTGTCAAACATATTTTAAGTTTTTTAATATCTCCAGGTGTCTCTGTAGTTTTAACGCGCCACACCTGATCCTGAGCTTCTTCGGGGCTGTCCTCTTTGGCGGGCGTTGTTGGTGGGATTTCTTCAGCTTCAACAACGCTTTCCACTTCTTGCACAGGACTTGCTTCATCGGCAGATTCATTCTCAGTAGACGAAGACTGCTTTCTGCGTCTACTAGTTCGAGTACGTTTTACCTTTTCAACCTTCTTTTCTGGCGAAGCCTTCCCTTTTTTACTTGCGGTACGCTCACTTTTGCGACGCATTGTAGCCTAAAATACGCACAGAATCAAAAATTAAATATGATCACTCCTTTATTAGTTACATAGAAACACAATTTCAAACTGTAAATACCAGTAACTAAATATTTGGTGGCTAAAAATTAACTTCCAAATACTTTCATCAGCGTGGTCTACAACAGAAGCGAATAATGGCCGCGCGCCATTTTTACGATGTTGCTATTGCTAAAACAAATGTGATATTCTCTTCTACCGCAAATGTTGAACATTGTATGTAGAATACACATACATACTAATTCTCGGCCTTGGAATTAGTATGTACTATATTCGTTCAAATTCGAGATCATCTCACGAGAGAAGTCCCACGACAATAAGTGGAACTAACTATGTGTTTGCACCTTAAAACATTCAACATAACATACAGATAGTGCAATCCACGACGATGCGTCCCACTCCGCGATTACTGTACTGTAAGCTGTACATACACCAGCACACCACCCTACTACAATCTGTCAAATTCCTTTAACCCTTTATAGGACGGCTCATACAAAGTGGCCAGTAAACTGGACACTCACTTCAAGGTCGTTATCTCATAGATTTTTATTTATATATTGAACCTTATGAACATTTACGACCCGCGTTAGAGCACACTGGCCCGTCAACTAGCCAGCGTTCAAGTTCGCCGCGCGACATTTTAAATTCGCGCCTTTTTTCAAGATGGCCTGTGAACTGGCCACCGTGCACCCGCGCAGGAACATTTGTTGTCATCGCGCGTGTACGTTACGTGTTTACAAGTTTTATGGTGAACAAAAATCATGTCTTCTTGGAAAAGGTAAGTGAAACTATTCCTTTATAGTATATACTTCGATGTTATGTGCAAATGTAATCGAGGATAATAAGAAAAACATATATTATTTGCGATTGAATACAAACCGGTGTGTTGAAAAAATATAACATAAGAATTGCCTACTTATCTTTGAGATGTTGTATTGAGTATTTATTTTCGAGTAATCCCCATGAACCATATTGTTTTACAACAGGTATATAAGCATGTGTTATGATATTGTAGTAAATTTGCGATAAACAATCTTGTTCGGTAGTTGTAACCTATTATTATGTACGTTTGGGGTTTTTTTTGACGGTTTTTTTGCAGGTGTGTGGGTACTTATGAAATTCGTAATGTAATAGTTACACATTGTAATTTTCTCATTGTTTTAGACACACATACACTTATCGGGAGTTGGAGTCACTAGACGAGGACCAATGGAATGACTTCGTGGGTATTACTGATGACCAGGCCACACAATCAGATATCGGTGGTGATTCTGATGCTGATGATTGTTTCGACGAAAGTTTTAGTACCAACACCGTGAGCACACGTAGTCAAAATCAAGGATCATGCTCTGGAACATCGTCTTCATCACAACCACCACAGGAGTTTTTGTTTCTACCACCACCGCCTATCCCACCATCGCCACCTCCGCAGCCGCCTCCATCTCCACCGCCACAGCCGTTATCATCAAACGAAGACGCAGCTCCTCGAGAGAATATAATACATGAAGATAGTAAGTGGAGTAATAATAGATTTCGAGAACCACCAGTGTACAAGAATAGTACATTCAATAATTACGTGGGCATAAAAACTGAAGTAGATCTAAATTCACCGTTGAAAATATTGACGCTATATAATTATGTTATGTTAATTCTATTATTATTAAAGGCTGATTAGGAAATACATTTTTTTATTATTATTATCGTCTTTACCTAAAAATAAAATAGATTTCATTAGTGTCCATTTTACTGGCCAGTGATATTGCTGTGATGGTTAGTGACGCAGAACGTTCAATGGCCAGTTTACTGGCTGTATGATTTTCATGATTTTCTCGAAAAACCGAGATTTTCAAGTCTTTTTTCAAGAACATGTCATTATGATTTACGGCACAGAATATATATTTATCACAAAATATTAAGAATTAAAAAAAAAGTTAGGGTGTGCGTTAAAGGGTTAATAGATTTTCAACTTTATTATTATAACTTAAGGTTCAATGTTGATTGGATAAATTTGACAGTTTCGAGTAGGTTGACGTGCTGGCGTCTGTACTTTAGTACGGAGCGGAGCGGAGTGGGGCTCGTCGTCGTAGATTGCACTCTAAACAGATGTTTCGAAACTTGTCACATGAAACAGTCTCCTAGATCAGTTTTGTTGAATTTGCGTTCGCACTGCTTGAAACATCAGTAATGCTACGGTTTCCTAAAAAAGCGATGAAAATGATGACAGTGGCAAAGATTTAAATCGTTAAATTCGCCAAAAGATAGTCGCATTTCTGTTTTTTTGCTCTGACACACAATGACGTAGTGACTACACTTGTTTGTCATGGAAACGCTATGTGTGAGCTCACTCTTCTCAGTATGGACACTTTTTTTTTGTGACTGAGTACGGTGAGGGCAAATCTAGTTATTTAAATATTTGCGGGCGGGGTTTGCTTTACGGAGTCAAGTTTTACGGAGTTCAAGGTCGCGTCAAGTTTAGGCACTTCTCCATACATAAATAGTCCACCTATCGGATCGCCGCTTAAGCGCCTGCTACGAGTACATGGTCGCAAACTGCGTCCCGACATAGGTGACGTTGGTGGTTTATAACCGTGTAAATGATGGTTTACGACTAAATTGCGTTTGACTTTCCAACGACCTTAGTTTTAAAGAGCTGCACTTTCGACCAAAGGCGAATAGAGGAGGTCGAGTCGGCGGCTGACCATGTAGATGGCGGTTGCCAACCGTGAGTACGTCAGTCCATTGACATATAAAACATGGACTTGAAATGTTTGACTATAGAAAAAACAGTTATACAAATATGAGGCATATCGACGCCAAAATCAAAAAAATACTGCTATCTCTTTTTAACTTTAATAAATGTGCCTAAGTGAAAAAGGATAAAAGTGTTTTTGACAGTTACTATATTGGCAACCCTACATTTTCTAGTCATTGAAATACCTATTTGCGGCCGGTTCGCCATTTTATCCTCTCGGTGTTTGGTACCAAAGTTGGGTACGTAACCTGTCAAAAATGATCTTGTGGTGTGGTTAAAATTTGTGAATTTTGGAGTTATTTGCTGTGTTATTGCGTTTAAACTCGGCCCTATGGTAGAAATCATCATTAGCAAGATGCCCAATTGCAATATAATCGGATGTGGCATCAAAAGAAGCGGACATCACCCGAAAATAACTTTGCACCAGTATGTACATACATTTCAGCTGAAATATCTTTAGATTTAGACGATAAACAAAAGATTCTGCATTCGTTGAAGAGCTTCAACAGTAAAGCATTCATATTTTCCCTTTTGCCATTATTTTCAACAGTTTTACTTCACGAAATCATTTTCTTGTTATTGAAGGGATAGAGTAGTGCATTTAGACATTTTATTTATCGATAATGCTATTTTATGTTTTTTTTTTTATTGGTTTTATGTTTTACTTTCAAGGTTGCCTGCTAATAAACGAAAAAGAAAAACTATTGGTGTGGAAAGTTTAAAGAAGGCCACATATTTTTGTTCTTTTCACTTTGAAGAATAATGTTTCAACCGGATACTCAATAAAGTAACATTATGTGACGATACTTTACCTTCACGAACCTTATTGGTAAGTAACATGTTATAAATTTGTCCAACATGATTCTGTAGTGGCTGGTGTTGAAAATGATGGTGATGTCCTCATTTGCAATATTTGTTTGTTTGGTAGCAAAGAGTGATGTAAAGAAGATGTTTGAGTGTGGTCTTAAAACTTAAGATCAATTAAAAATTCTATCAATAAAATCAAGAAACAATAAAAATACTAATAATTTTTTTGCTTGTTTACAGCCTGCGATTTGAACAAATATGTGGCAATATCTGGCATTTTAAATGAGAATGATCAAAATCAGACAAACTCACAATGTAAAAGAGTTATATATGATTTTGAGATACAAATATTATGGGAAGAAATCTACTAAAAGCATATCACATAGAAATTACCTGAACAAAATTGTATTGTTCAGAACTGAATGAGATTGATTTCTTTAATATAACTTTATTATAATTAGTGTTGACTTTTAATTAATCTGTCGCGCGCGCAATTAGCAGACACAATAGAATTTTATTGTTATCTGTCTCCAATATGAGACACCAGTATTATAAAGGTTAAAACCCACAATCATTTGCTTGTTAGAAACTTAGCATCAAAAATATTAATTATGGTGGCTCCGCCAATTTTCAAAATTTCTTTTTCACTGGTTATCCGTGAAAGTCAAATCTTTATGTTGATTAAAATGAGATACACAAAGATAAAATAATAATTATATAACTTACAATATTTCATATAAAAAATACCATCTGCGGGCCATTGACGGAGCCACCTTTTAGAGGTATGAGGAACAGGGTGTAAAATTCATTCATCCTCTATAGAAAAGGGAGGACCCTCCGACCGACGGGTGTCGTGTCTGGCGGGCAACTGTTCGATAGATTTTTTGAAGTGAAAACTTCTTTAGGCGCGTTGAGCACTTTTTGGGTGAGCAAAAATAATGGAAGTCCCGTCATCTTCACCGGACGTTTTCCAAGAGCTATATATATACTGTGTATATATGTGTACTTTTTGGGTGAATAAAAAGCGTGAAACTCGTGTCATCGTCATCGCACACTTCCTATGAGCTATATGTATACTGTGTATATATGTACATAGATATATCGGCAATGAGATGAACTTGTTGCATGGTATACAATGGACTGAAATCAGTTACAGAATACTAGTTCGATATAAAGCTGTAGGTATATAATATCTGTCCGGTTTCAACCTATTATAATGGGAAACATCAAAATAAGTTCTACTGTTTAGCCGCGAAATAATGACGAAGCAATTAAATTAAACAAACAAATGAAAGGCATCAGTTAGATAAATTGGGGTATTTTTACCCGTAAATATTGTACTGTGACATTATGAAAACATTCTCACAATCTTTTATCGATATTATAACATAGAAATATCGATAAGGGCTGCCCTAGTAGACGCCATTTTATCCTCTCAGTAAAGTGTAGGTATGGCACGTTTTTCTTGTAGGTATGCCAAGTCCATGTTTTATATGTCAATGGGTCAGTCGCTCGCTGTTAAGCGTCGCGCGAGGCACACGTCCACACGTGTTACGAGCGCAGGCTAGCCGCTTTTGATTGTTGTCTTTGTACAGCTCGATCAACTCAATAACAATTTGTTCCGCCATTTTGCACTTTTTAATACTTAATTAAACAGATTGCACTCTGATTGTCTATATTTAAACACACTGTATCTTGTTAAATGCACTTATATCAATTAAAAGTTTTTTTTAATCACAAAGCTTCTTTAGTTGCAGCACAAGCAGCCATAAATTCTGCTTCCGTAGTTGATAAAGCAACACTGTGCTGATGTTGTGTTGTCCATGTTATGGCAGCTCCATTTTTTATATGTCAGCTTGTAAAACTTGCGCTCGAGCGCAAATTTTAAATGAATGCTGACTACTTGTGCTAATGGCGCCATTTTATGCACCTCATTTCGCGTATGTACAGACGCCAGCACATGAACCTACTACTACCCTCTGTCAAATTTATTTAATAGGTTTTCAACTTTATTATAATTATATAAGGTTCAAAGTTGAATGAGAAAATTTGACAGTTTTGGGTTGGTTAACCTTCTGGCGTCTGTACATTGATTTATTTATATACTCTGTGCATTGATTGCCTATATTTAATTCTCTTTATTACATAGATCTTTATTTATTTACAAATTTCATGTTAATTCCATGTTTTTTCGGTTTTCCCATCATGCATTCGGTTTCCGTTGCAATCTTGATTCTCTCATCTACTTCAAAATCATAGTCTGTGAGTTCTGTAATATATTAGCTAATGTTGTCTGTGCTAAGGAGGAAGGAACTTGAAGGAAGATTGATCAAGGTTGACCTGCTGAATTATATTTTACACTGCGTAATCTATCAAATTCAATTCAACGCAACGCTATTCTGTCTGTGCATTCTATCTACTGTCAAAAAAGTAATATGAAATCTTCTCGGGGTTGCTCTAAGTTCTTGTAAAATGTGTGATTATTCTAGGAACCGAAGATGTTAGGGTATGATATTTTACAACATAATGTTTTATGGAACCTATTTTTATTCAATGCTAATGTTGGCATTCATTAATAGAATATTCATGTAGCACCTTTTGTTTCAGATACTATGGGCCTTTTATGTCATTCCTATGTATCGGCACACTATTTACGCATATCTAGAGGTGAGGCAGTGCTTGTAGAATGATAACAATTAATCTTTAATACAGTTCTAAGTGAAACAAAATGGGTAACCAAAGCAGTTGCTGTTGTTACCGGAGTCCGTCGCCGATCAGAAAGGACATCGTCAAACTAGAGGACTACCTTCCGGAAGGAGAAGTAAGCTCTAATAATATACAGCACATAAGCGAGAGAGAGCCTGATGATGGCGACATCGATCCCTCTCAAGATCCCATAGCTGGAACCATTTTTATGGAGCGCTCTAAAGCTTCCATTGAAAATGGAATGACCAGGAAGCGCAGCCAACACCAAATCGCTGATAATAAGCTCAAAAAAAGCAGTTCCTGTTCAACTATTTATTTAGATGATAGCACAGTATCTCAGCCTAATCTGAAGAACACTGTAAAATGTGTAGCCCTTGCTATTTACTATCATATTAAAAACAGAACATCAGAGCGCAGGTTAGACATATTTGATGAGAAGCTCCATCCTCTTAGTAAAGGAGTAAGTGATGATTATGATAAGTATAATCCTGAGCACAAACAGATATACAAGTTTGTGAGAACATTGTTTAATGCTGCTCAATTAACAGCAGAATGTGCTATTATCACTTTGGTGTACTTGGAGCGCCTCTTAATATGTGCTGAACTGGATATTGCTCCATCCAACTGGAAAAGAATAGTTTTGGGAGCTATCTTACTGGCAAGTAAAGTGTGGGACGACCAAGCTGTCTGGAATGTTGATTACTGCCAGATCTTAAAAGATATCACTGTGGAAGACATGAATGAGCTTGAGAGGCAATTTTTAGAAATGTTACAATTTAATATCAATGTACCATCTAGTGTGTATGCTAAATACTATTTTGATCTTCGTACCCTTGCTGAAGCCAATGATTTAGCATTCCCCAGTGAACCCTTAAGTAAAGAGAGAGCACAAAAATTAGAGGCAATGTCTAGATTTATGGAAGATAAAATAGCTGCAGAAGTGGTAAAGAATGGCATTAAAAAATGGTCAAGCTTAGACAATGTCAATTCAGGTGCTGGCGTGAGGCGGAGTGTAGCCATATTGTCGTAAATTGATTAGTCATGAGCCAAAATTTGAGATCCAAAATTAATCACAAATCTACAGATAATATTTGTGTATTTTATAAGAATGTATTGTATTTAGAATTTTTGCACCCGATTGAATGTTAATTTTACCATTTGGCAATAATTTACAATATTTAAGTGTTAATATTTAACATCAGCTGCCAACTATTGCCTTGAGAAGCCCTAGTAATGTATCTTCAATAAATTGTGATAATTTTAGGTTTTGTTTGACATTTTAGATTTTATCAAGTGACAAATTGAAAGTTTCCACTTATTTTGATGATACATCATTAGGCTGCAGGTAGTGAAATCAATAGTGTGGTATTCATACCATTGTAATAATTAACCTAAGTAAGTCTTAAAGAATACATTGAACAATGTGAAAATATTTAATTTTGTATGTGCACAAATGCTTTATATTGGCAGTGCAATATTATTTATATGCTCATAAATTTACTAATGATTTAGTAGTCACTAAAATGAAAGACTTGTTGGTGGTCCAAACATCTTTGTTTATGAATTATTTTATAATTGCTAACTTGCTACACAAAATATTTTACAGTCTCTATTACTGATTGGCTTCCACTATATTTTATCTTTATACATAGTTAGTTTTAACTCATAAAGCACTAATATTAGGTTGCTTTCAAAACTATGCTACTTAGTATATACTTAGAATTACTAGTATGTGCAACTGCATTTTGACTGAACTAAGGATCTTGTGATTGTGGTATGAATGTGTTAGTCAACCGCTGTTCTTTTTGTATAATTTTACATTGTCATATTACTGCATTTAAAATTCTGAGCTAGTTATAAATTATGCCAAATTGTTATTTTGTATATCAAATTATATTAGTATTGATCTTGATAGACAGACATTATTATAGCAATTTTAATGGATAATAAATCTTCGTAATACAATATTGAAATATTATGGATATTTGTTTTTTTTTATTATTTAAATACACTTCAATGTTTCATAATTGTTTAGATTGTGAATTGTGATTGAATTATACAATCCATATGTATCTTTAATGTAATTAAGCAGAAATAAACATTTTATATGAGACTTTTAAAGGGCTTTTAATTCATATTTCAATTGTAATCTAAAGTTGTAAACCATTTAGGTAGTAACAAAAACTATGTACAATTTAAAATATTATTTAATAACTATTATTCCAAGGGTTTGAGGTCTTTCAAATAATCACTATAGTTCTCAAACATGTCTACAACTTCACTCTTCTTGTTGATCTGGTCATCATACTCAGGGCCAACAGACCATAGTGTCTCCAAATCATATGCTTTTCTTGCTTTCTCTGTGAAGACATGTAATGCTATGTTACCTGAAAATTAAATACACTAAAATCAAAACAGGTAAATTTAAAGGGATGCTTTGCAATAATTATGTATCTGATTTATAATAATAATTTAGGTAACAAAATAGAAAATAATAAATTGATTCTTGTTACCCAAATCTAATGCCATCCATTCATCAGATTCTTTGCCTTCAATTCTAGGAATAGGGTCTGATTTACTACATTTCTTCTTGTACACCTTACGGACAAATTCTGATATACCCAAAATATGTCTCTTGTTCCTACCACTGACAACACATATGTAATCTACATAACGGATATCATGAGGAACAGTAGCGACGAATATATCTTTGGAGTTTTCTCTTTCTAGTAAGTCCACTAGATCTTGTATTTCAAAAACACCAGTCTGGCCTCCTAAAATGTTTATAATAAAATTAGTCTCGTCTTCTCTTTTATAAAATAAATTAAATGAACATATAAACAGACTACTTACTTTTTAAATTAATGCCATCATATTCATCACTAAGTAAAGGATATTTGTGTTCTAAGGGTATTTCTTCAGCAGTGTTTTCTATAATCGTAGGATTTACATCTGTAATCACTTGATACTTGCTGGCTAAAGCTGGTGAGGTTCTGTTTGTCTTGGATGTATACCTAGGATTCCTTAAACAAACTCCACAGTGTATTTGCCTATTGATATCAACACTATCAGCACACCGCACTAATAAACTCCTTGGCGTTCTTGAGAAAATTTTCCTCAACATCTTGTCTTTCACTGCCAATTATGATCTATTTATGGAATAAATGACCTTAGGCTATATTATAATCTTTATTCCGAACCTTTAATAACAAAATAAATATAACCTTAAAACTACTTTTCAAGTTGTCAATCTGTCAATGTCATGAATGACATTATACAGCTTGTTTTATTTTTGCTTGTTTACAATTCACAATGACTATAGAACAATTCAGTAATTCTTTACTGCTCGCTGGTTCCACGCAAAAAAAAGTGGTGGTGTAACTTTGAGAAAACCGATGCGTTTTTTTTTTTCATTCTAGGATTTTTTCTAATTTATGCCTTTTTTATGCTCATTATTCGGCCGCCCAGATCATGCCTCTTAAAATGGGAAGGTTTACCTGAAAGTTCGTATAATTTCATAATTTGCTTAGCGGGAAGCATAATTGCAAAGTACAGTGTTCCGCTGTGCCAGTCAGTACCTTCGTACCTATAACTTATATTATACAAGACATGGCGATGCATCACGATTACTCTGGTTCAGTAGAGAGGGTGCATCGGTCAGTGGCAGCCGCGGCAAGACCTACTTTATGTCCATTTACAGGTTCCACAAATACAGCTACTGTTTGCTACTAAAACGAATAGGTATATAGTACACCTGATTAGAAACTATGTCATCCAAGTTATCTATTTGACTCAACCATACTACTTATCTTATCTTTATCAATGGGCGTGGGGAATACGAATACAACACAATAATGCATTTTGTACAATTGTTTCAACGAAAACAGTTCTAATTTCTTTGGTCCGGATACCATAAAATGCGAATGAAAAGTGCAGTTTTTGGGGATAAAAACGTCGTAATGTGTTAAGTGAAATAAATCCAATTAAAGATAGCAGTTAATATGATGTTACAAAGATAATACGAAATGGTGACTTGTGAATTGGATACAGAAGTGTCGGGAGAGGTTCTTGGCTGGAAGATCCCAGCATGGCAAGCACTCCTGCTGCATCGAGTGCTGCCCTCCTGCGGGGGTCTCATAGTCTACATCGTTCTGATGTGCTATGATTTTACACTTATTTGCGAACATTTTATTAACGGCAATGAAGGGTACGTAACTGTTTTTCTAACTTCGCTTTGGTACTTGGTACATTAGTTGAGAGTGATTTCAAGTTTTCAGGGTAAGTGTAAGTACTTAGGTACCTAGTTTAGTTCGGTACCACTCTACTTTTTCATTTTTGATAGATTTCTAGACTAGAGGATTGATATTAGTTATAGAAGTGTTCAATCAGACTTATGTTAACAGTGGCAAAGAATAGCACAATTTTTTCTATAAAGTATAGTGTATAAGTTCCTAATAATGTGGATTAAATAGGTATAATAAGGTATTCCAGTTGAGCTATAGTCAGGAGAGTGTTTAAACACGACGCTTTTATAGAAATATAAGAAAGAAATCAGTCCAAACTCTATCCTCCAATGCAGCCGAGTTTCCAGAGAGATGGAAAACCACTCGTGTCGTGCCAGTGCCGAAAGGAGGTACAAGTGGCGACCATGTTAATGGATATAGACCTATTGCAGCACTGTCATTACCAGCTAAAGTGTTGGAGTGCGCTATTTACAACAGTATTTTTATGCAAGTGAGAACGCAACTCTCAGATGCACAGCACGGTTTTAGACCAATGAGGAGCACCACCAGTAACCCACAGAGTTACATGGCTCACGTGTTGCCGATTGTAGACAGTGAGGTGCAAGCTGACAATGCTTACTTCGATTTTAAAAAAGCATTTGACCTGGTCGATAATGACGTGTTGCTCAGGAAGTTCGCAGCCGTTGGCTTCACTACACGAGGGATAGGCAGCAATACATGGAGTACGAGGGACAAAAGTCAGAGCCGTACTTTACGTGGTCTGGTGTAAGCCAAGGGAGTAACCTCGGACCTTTGCAATTTATAATTATGGTAAACGACTTTGGGCAAATCCCAAAGTCGTTAAGGATGCAAATTGTTTATAATTTGCAGACGATCTTAAGTTATCCATGGCAGTGAGGGGTGATGAGGATTGTGAACGCTTACAGAAGGCCATAGATAGCGTAGTTACTTGGAGTAAGGAAAACCTTCTGCAATTCAACGTCCAAAAATGTGTCACCATCACTTTCTCGCGTGCACGTACCTAGTCCTATTGTATATGATTACAACATTGATGGGATGCCGATGATCAGGGTTATAGAGGTTAGGGACTTAGGAGTTAGTCTTAACGCGGGGCTAGCGTTTCGTGATCATATAGTCAGGTGCTGTAAAAAGGCCTACAGAAATTTGGGGTTTATTATGCGTACCTAGATACTGTTCGTGGTTTCACAAATAATACGGCGATTATCGCTTTATGCAACACTTTGGTGAGAAGCCAATTAGAATGCAACGCAGTCCTGGGCCCCACATGAGACTAAATATAGTCTCATGTTAGAGCGAATACAAAATAAATTTGTTAGATTTCTATATTTTAGGTTTTATGGAGTATATCCTTTTTACCCGCTTATGTATCCCACCTTGTTTATATTAGGCATGGTTGGATACAATGAGCTGAGAGTTAGGCGTGAGTTCGCACTTGTCTCATATTTATTTTAATTAATTAGAGACTGATACATAACGCCAACATATTAGAGTTGGTGTGTTTGAGTGTGCCCGACAGATATGTGTGGCGGCGACGGCGGCCTCGGCTGCTGGCTGTACCTCGTGGCCGCACTAATCTGGTAAATGAGGCGCCCCTGACGCGGGCGCTTCGCATCCTTAACCTTGTAGCGGAGGAAATTGTCATTTTTGCTTGTACACTGGTTTTAGAAAATAAGTTGTTATTATTAAGTTTGCTTCACTATTGCATTGGGTTGTACCTGGTTGTAAATAAACTATTACTAGTAACGCGTATTTATGTGATAACGGCCCCGACTTACAAGTTGTGGGTCGTGGGTTCGAACTCAAGCAGACGCTTTACTTTGTGTAAGTAGGTATATCATTTCATCATCACTGTTCTCAAAACGATGAAGGAAAACATCGTGAGAAAACCGGCATGTTCTAGAACCAGAAATTCGGAGACATGTGACATCTACCAATCCGCACTGGGCACGCTTGGTGGATTACAGCCCACTCACTCCCTCTCGAAGAGAGACTGACTGTGTCCCAGCAGTGGGCACATTAAAAGCTTCGTACAGACTAGCGCGAGGCGACACCGGCTATTGTTATACCGTGAAGTTTTCTTAGAAATAGGTACTATTGTTCGAGTCGCGTCGCTCCGTTGCGTCGCGCTGGTCTGCGCGACCCTTTATAGGATGACTATGATGATGATGATGATCACATACCTACAATGTTTATTCGCTTTGGATACTTTTATTTAAAACCTCTTCTTTTATTGTACCTATTAACGCCACCACTTAATAGCGTGGGACCTGGCTATTGGATTTTTTATAAGTACTTAGGCAGACTGTGTTTGAAATTAATCATTCATTCATAAGCAATGAAAATGCCATTGTAGATTGGGGAAAACAAAAAGCTCTACTAACGGCTACAGTCATGTGAGCCCTGTGATTTGAGGTGACCATTCTAATCACGCTTAATGCCGTAATGCCTGGCCAGATACTTCATAAAGCACAATGGCACAAAAATGTCTACATTCCCATTCTAACTTTTCAGGTACACTCAGGGGCACATTTAACCGTCCACTCATTCGAAATTCCATATCGTTTGTTTATGTTAACTTGGGCTTTGACTACTAGGCGTAACTTTATAAGTGGGTATATCTGACATAAAGAAAACACATATACCCGCGTTTTTTTTTACTTTTGTGGTTTTTATTCAACAATAATCAGTTCAGTAGAAATTTGACAGTCTCGCCTCTCGTTTTGTGTGAAGGATAAATTTGTTTTACAACGTTGTCTTACCATTGTTTCGAACAAAACCGAGGTATTGAAGTACTGTGACCTTATTTACACTAAAATAATGCCACTAGACGTAGCTGGAGCAGCTAGGGCTGTGGCACTTGCAGACGCTGGGTTCAGCCAGCGTCGGATTGGACGAATGCTTGGATACCCACGAAGCACTATCCAAGATGCTATCCGGCGTTTCAGAGAGACCGGTTCCTACACAAGGAGACCAGGACAAGGTCGTAGACGGTGTACGTCAGAGAGAGATGACCGTTACATCGTCTCGAACGTTCTTCGAAATCGGTTCACAACGGCTTCTGAGGCTCGTAACCGCTTATTTGAGGTACGAAATGTAAGTGTGAGCCTAAGAACAATAAGAAGAAGGTTAGCAGAGAGGGATCTGGGATCATTTCGACCGGCTCGAGTACCACAGCTAACGACAACTCACAGAAGAGCGAGACTTGTTTTTGCTCGAGAACATTTAAATTGGACGTCAGAGCAATGGAAAGCAGTTCTCTTCTCTGATGAATCAAGAATCGCTTTACGAGGTCCTGATGGACGTCAGCGGGTGTATAGACGCCGTGGTGAAAGGTTTGCTGAATGTGCTGCGGTTGAAACAGTGGGCTACGAAGGAGGCTCGATTATGGTGTGGGGTGGCATTTGTTACGAGGCCCGTACAGAGTTGGTGGTCTTCGATAGAGGCAGCGTAAATGCTCATAGGTACGTGACAGAAGTCCTAGAACCACATGTGATGCCATTTGCTCCATTCATTGGCGATAATTTTGTTTTAATGCACGACAACGCTCGTGCACACACCGCGAGAATTGTCACAGAGTACTTGGACGCCATCAATATTCAGAGATTACCATGGCCAGCTCGGAGTCCTGACCTGAACCCGATAGAGCATGTATGGGACAACCTAAAAAGACGAATTCGGAGTCGAACACCAGCTCCTAGGACCATCAGTGAGCTGAAAACTGCAGCTGTTGAGGAGTGGAGGAACATTCCACAAAGCGACATCCAAGACATAATGGACGGGCTTACAAATCGATTACAAGAGGTGATTAGGGCCAGAGGAGGAAATACACATTATTAGTGCGATAATTAAGAGCATACTTTTTTTAAATTAAAATTTTGCTAAATGTCGTTTTTGGTCAGAAGACTGCATATTCGCATTTTGAAATTTTTTGTCTTGATTAAACCATTTCACAACTTACACATGTTTTATTTGTGTTCTCAAAGATTCACCCAAAGTAATTTTATAACAAAATTAGTTAAAATCCGATACAATTTTGAAATAATCGACAAAATGTAGGTGGCCGGTTAAATGTGCCCCTGAGTGTATATAGGCCTACGTTTACGTATTCACATTCAACATGCAAATTGCACTAAGAATTGTTAAGATGGGTTTCTCTAATTTGAATAATTCCTTTTCTCTTGTTTACAGAATAGGAGTATTTTGCACAATCCTAATCGCATTACCATCATTGATATCGTTAGTATTCACGCTAGCGTCGCCTCCACCAGGATTTCAGACTGACTTATCAGCATTTTCTGTGACCATAGAAAAACATGACATACGATGGTTGTTCGTGCAGCTTGCAAACGCTGTCTTCTTTCCTATTGCTGCGATTGGCAGGTTTGTATTTTTGTGTTCTTCTACTATAGCATTGATGATTTTGTTAAAGCCAAACTTTGATGTCATAAGTTCTTTTTAATACGAATAAAACAAAGATAATAGCAACTTATCCTTCAATCCGTACCTAATCCATCACATGCTATTGTGTATAGTGGGTTACGTATAGATAAACAGCTACATTAACGTATCATAACGTTGTCAAAGCCCACAATTCATCGAAATATTAGATTCTTTGAACAAAATTGATGGAAATGAACTGTTAAACCGAATTCACACGAGTCCCTGTGGAGTCCGGAATAGAAGTCAACGATCCGATATTAAATTACATTCGTCCGGACATTATTTACTTATTCTAGGTCGTTAACTCGTGATGAGACGAAACACTAACAAATAAAATCATAACATGTCACGCCTGTATTCCCAAAAGGCTTAGGTTATGTTAGGTACGAGTAAGCAGAGGTCTGTCGGGAGAACACTGCGCGGCATACGCTGGCAGAGTGTGCCGTTTGGGAGGAGCCGCGCCGTGCCCTCATCTCAGGTGTCGGCAGTGACCTGTCGCTGCCGGCCGTTGTCGAATCGATGGTCGGTAGCGACGAGTCCTGGGACGCGGTGGTATCCTTCTGCGAAACAGTCATTTCGCAGAAGGAGGCTGCGGAAAGGGAGCGGAAGATTGCTTCCACTAACCCGACCCGCAGCGACGGATCTGGGGAAATCCGTAGCCCCCTACTCCTTAGGACCCAAGATGGCGGCGCGTAGTGTTCCACGCGCGCCTCTCTATGATGTAAACTCCCCCCTAACTCGAGGTGGCCCGCAGAGGCGGGCCGGCACTAGCCGGGGATCGCGGAAGTCGCATTAGATCCCGTGATCCCCGGTGCAAGTGTGAGAGGGAACACCCCGGGGTGGTTTTAGTCAGTAAGAGTCTGACAGACCACTCTGCCCTCCAGCGGAGGACATCCATGAGGATTTCCCCCCGTAATTAAAAAATAAAATGAAAAGTTAGCAGAGGTGTTTAAGTAGAAAAACCCACTTTTCGCTATTTTTAAGGTTATTTTTAAGTTGTATGTAGGTAGGTAAGTATTAGGCGACGAGCATATTTGCCACTACCAAAGTAAGTCCAGATACCGGGCTGATATTGAGGAGTCCTTATGGAAAACCGCAACCAATACTGTGTCCGACCTGGGAATCAATCCTAGGCTCAGTATACTGACAAATATAACAAAATAACTGCTCCAACAGATACTGCTACCTTATATTCTGGTGGGTGGAAGCTGTTTGTGCATCTCGCAGTGAAGACAAGGAAAGGACGCAGGAGGCCATACAGACAGCACGTGCACCTTCACCTATTGAACTGTACCTCTTCCTACAGTCCTTTATTCATGCTGCTCCACATGCCATCGTCAATATCCTTGACTTGATGGCGCGGTACTCCGACATGACTTTTGACAAAGGTAAGTAAATGTAATGAATAGGTGGTCAGTAGATATTATACAAAAGAAACTGCCATATTGAAGAAATTCCATGTATGATTATTTCCCTTTGTCCTAGTCTTTGTTCCACAGTTTAACAACGACTTTACTCATCTTTGTCCCTTTCCCGTAAAATCGTTGTTGAAGTTATATATATTTGAATATGCTTGTACCCATTGTTTTCATCAGTTTCAGTGCAAGCTGTAAGCATTATCGCATCATCTCTCCGAATGGCTAGCACAGCCACAATGTACAGAAGATTTGAAAGAGAAAAGCTTAATGGACGAAAATATCCGTGGGGCAAACAGACAGACCCACTATTGACAAATGATGACGATAATGCTGATGATATTGATGATTTGGATGCTGATAAAACGAAGGTTACAAACGAAGAACCGATTTATGAAACAGTTACGAAGAATGACTCGTTCATTTCAAATTATATGGACGGCACCAAATATTATCGTGATACGAACAGTGATTTAATCAAGTTTTCTCCAAGAAATACTGCTGAGAGGTCTTCCGCATTCTTCGATAACGAATTGTTGACTGATTCAGATACCAGCTCGGATTATTTGCATCATAAAAGAGAAAATAAAAAGGAATTAGCTGACGAATTAAGTAGTGATGAGGAGTATGTTAGACCAATAACTATAATAGATAGAGTGGCACCGTTGCGACGGAACACAGGCTATACGGTTGAAAAAGTAGACATAGTTCCACCACCCGTGATGCTAGCACCGAGACCGCTATCGTTAGCCGTATGGGCAGAGAAGATGGTTGAAAATGCGGAGTCTATTCCTGCTTGGCTGTCAGCACCACCGAGAAGAAAGTATTGCGACGAAGTAGTCCAAGATGAGCCTGACATTCCACGACGTGTGCCCAGATCCTTTATGCGAGGTCTAGAACCTCAAGACGCTACAGCAGCGTTAGTACACTTTCTGGGCTGGTATGCATTCTTCGTATGTCGCCTGCTCTCAATAGCATGTTTTATAAACTTTTTTCCGTTCGTCGCTATTATTGTTCTGTTTTCACACTACCAAGCGATGCTGTTGTTCCTCATCGTGCCTCAAGCGAGCACTGTGAAGAGAGGATTCTACGTGTTCCTGGCATTCATATACTTATTTTGTCTGATGGAGTTTAAGATACGTTTCCGGCACGTGCGTGTGTGGCATGTGTTTTGGATTATAGTGTGTACTATAGAGACCGTTGTGTTCACTGGCCTGTGGGCCGGTATAGACAATAATATGCACGAGTGGTGGAAATTTTTTATAGTGAAGGTGATTGGGACGAGCTTGTGTTTGAGCTACATGTGTTTCCTTGCTTATTTTGTATTGTTACAGCCACGAGAAACGATTGTTTATATTAAAGATAATAAAAATAATGGTAAAAAATAGCACTCGCAGTGTGTTCAATTACTGGTAATAATCTATCTATATTATATATAAGTGTATCTGTATGAATCCCACTTCTGATGCCCCTGTAATAATTCAATGCAACAGACAGGATATTATGAGCCGTATTGAAGCGCCAGCCGGCCACATCCGTGTTCATTTCATTTACATAAACAAATATTTTTAAGAAATGATTACAATCATCATTGCCTTTTGTTTTGATAACTTTAATTTCATTGTTAAACCCCTATACACATTTCTCGCTTCTTTACTGGAAATTGGAATGAAATCATTTGTAGATAGGTACCTACTTATTTAACCATATTGTTCCCTGTTTCTATTTTCACCTTCATAACATAATATGATCGTTCATTTAGTACCTACCTATCGATCCTCTCTCAGGTAGGTATGAATAACAAAATAAGAGTTCTTTAGTGTCAACGTTTATCACGTTACGTTGCTTGACATCTTTTCTTATAGGCCTTTTGGATGCATTTTGCAAAATGTGGAATACCGTTTCAACTTAAGTGCTGATAAAAAATTAAATATTTTTAAAATACAACGGGGTGAGCGATAAATAAAATAAAGTTTTGTGTTATCTGTAACAACAGTAGGTACTTAGGTAACCAGATTCTGGGATGGTAATGCACTAACCAGACCACTTGCTAGACAGATTGGTAATCACAGTATGATATAATTAGTAGCCAGGTGGAAGTTACCTAATATCCCAGTCGCCTCCCACGAACTGCGGCAGTGGAACAAAGGTGATCTATTCGTAGACAAGACTAGACGTCAGTGTAACTCGAGCACACTCACGATAGTTCGGCTTGCACGGTAATCCACACTCATCCATAAAAATAATACTTGTGGATTGCGGAAGTACTGAGTAAGTGAGAAGGCTATGCCTCCAGTCTCGTGTCTTCATGTGAGAGATCATTTGAGTTTCTAATAATGTAATGGAATGTTTGACGGCCGACATTTTATCCGCCTGATTGAAATCTTGTAAATCAAGAGGACCTGTAGGTACTAGAGCTATGCCTATCCTATACAACACCGTGTGCTTGAATAAAATCTGCGAATAGTATATTTATTGTACCTACTCTAAATGAAATCTTACCCAACACCATCTGGCTGCTTCTTGTTAACAATAAACCGTCAACGAAAAATGTTCGCGTTCCAGAATTGAAAAATAGAAACTACTGTTTTCCACGAATTTCCAGCGAAGCTTGCCGATGACGAACATACGTTAGGTTTTAACCTATTCTTCTTCGGCTGAGCTGATATTCCGTAGAGGTGGCGCAACCAATACCAATAAACAATCTTTGTCTCACTTCAAAGAGCGATGCTATGCTTCAAGTTGTGATTGAAGTATCCCTTCTGGTGAACAACTGGCGATTTTTTAACACCCAACACGTTAGTTATTTATGTTTATCAAAACAGATTCATTTACTGATTTACGTTTTGTTTCTGTAACTGTTATTTAACTTCTCGTGTGTTGACACGCTTTAATGACCTCTTTTAAATCTTTATTTGGCTTTCAATCACTTTGAAATTAGATTTAAGATATAAATCTTTGGAAAGAAAAATGTATAAACTTCACCGAGCCGCGGAATGCGCTCAACAAGTAGATAATGTTTGTGGAAGAAAAAATAAAAATGCCGTTCTATTTTGCCGACCTCTCCTCACACGTTGCATACAATACAGTGTTCTGTGTGAGCAATAAGTTGTGATTTGCGTATTTTTTGCACTCATCATGGCGGGATCGTAGTATGTTCATGTTAATGTGGTGTAGAGACGGTCGGCTTGGGTCAGCAGCCCTGCCACATGATGCGCAGTGTATCATAACGCTTATGATATTCGCACAGTGCGCCATTGATAACGGATGCGATGACTTATGAACTTTTTTTGGAGAGGTCAGAGATATGACACCTGATGATATGCAATTCTCGCAAACTATTGGTGGATTGTCACGGGAAAACAACATGCGTATATATTTTAAGGAACACTTAGGTTTAAAAGATGACATATTATTCAGGTAGAAGTACCTATCTTATGGAAAAAAATATCGCTGCAAGGATTCTACTGCAATATTTAGGTATTGGATTTTTTATAAGTATTGAGACTGTCTCTGAAATGAAATAAATGGTAATGTAGTCGTTCGCCACTTAAATATTCAGTAACGTTCAAGGAAATTAATAAAAATAAAATATAATGCGATCTCCTGGAGCTTTATCTTTATTGATTTTATTTATTCTCGGACGCAGAGAAACTGATTAAAACCGACTTCAGAAAAGCAGGAGGTTCTATGTTCGTCTGTATGTTTATAAACTAACTGATTTTAATGATTCTTTTTTTGCTCGAAAGAGTAGGTATTTTCCGACTTGGCTTGATAGTTATTGAGATATTTTCAATAATTACGTATTTAGACAACTTGATGTCTGTTGATGATGATATAAAACTTACCACAACTAAAAGTGAAGTTATATTTCACTTACATAATTAGTGTTTTTTTGGAAGTCGGTCGTTTTTTTATAAGTACCTAATAAAAAATACTTACCTATCTGTATAAAAATAAAAATTCAATATCCCTCAATATTAATTTAGATTAGGTAGGTACCTACCATTGAAAAGTAGAGAAAACTGAAGATCGTAATAATAATTATGATTTAAAAACAAACAAAATTTTTTTTTTCATTTTTTTTTCATAAAAAATGAAAGCAAGAAAATGCGTTTATTTGTGGTGGGATTCATAAATATTCCCAAATGACCAGCGACTGTCGCTGACCGTACTTGCCTACAATAGAACAGAAGTTCTTTATTTGCACAGAAAGTAGGTACAAGTTACACCCAAGCGCGTTGCGCGTACTTTGCGCCCTAGAGGCGCTGTAGGTAGGTAAGTTGTTAAATATTTAAATATTTGTTAAATATTTTGATATAAAGATAGCATTTTATATGCGCCTATTGTTTACCACATTACACACGCTAGTGTAAACAGTCAGTATCGTAACAGATTACAAACGGTGGCAACAGAGGGTGTCAGCATCGTCACGTGTAGTACTAACAGAGGTTTAAAGATTATCAGTGGCGCTGGCGCACATATTAAACGACCGATATGTAGCCTTTAACCCGTTAAAAACTGAAGTCATAATAAATAACATATACCTACCTAGGCGCCAGACGTTGCACGGTGGAGACCAGCTATCTACTTACGCAACTCATTTTCGTAAACGATTACGACAAATTTCAGTTTCATTTTGACAGTTCAACAACATTCATTGCGTTGTTGAGCAGAATTTTTTTTTCGAACTTATGAATCAATGTATTAGCAATTTGTTTCAAAACGATTCAAATTCCGATTGATCGTGCATTACGTAGGTAATTAGGGTAGGTACCTACAGCAGTCAAGCCCAGATCTGGGCACTTTAGGACTCTTCATTTTTATAGAACCATTGCAGCATCGACAACCATCATCGTAGGTCACCAGATGAACTATTAATATTTTACATACCTGACATATCATGCCTCTTTCCCCGAAGAGTTAGAGGGTAGAGGTGTACCTATAGTAGATAGTGTACAATAGGGATGATGACTAAAAAAAATTTTTTAGTCCGTAATGTAGATTATGAAAAAATAACGTACTTACACGTATTTTTTCTTTTTTTACATTATCATAAGATTACGACGATACATTGAGTTATAATGTGCCATGACGTCACTTGTATGTAGATTTTATACATACTTGTGACGTATCAACCCACACTCCCCAACTTTAATGCGTTGTATCTAAGTCATTTTTTATTAATATGATAAAGCAAAAAATACGTGTCTAATATTTTTTTATTATCTGTCTGACGGACTAAATAGAATTTCTTTTTTTTGACCCAGGCATCATCCCTATTACATCGTAATATCGACATTTATGTTTAAGTCCCAGTAAGTAGGTACCATGTAATACGGGGCGAGCCTTTGGCCATCCACAGGGCACAAATCGGTTGCTAATGAGAAATTTCTGATGAAAAACCCAATAACACTTTGCTAAACTAGGAATCGAACCCAGAACACCAGGACTAGGACCAGAATCCTGCACAGCAATAGCACTTGCTGATGATATTTTAGAAGCGAATTATTTTCACTGCTTTATATACTTCCCAAACGTTGCATTTACTTTTTTCCATAATTTTAAGATATCAACTTACGTAACTTTAATACATTCGCTTCCCAGACTGCATTATTTTCCTGTTTGTATGCAGTTAGACGCAGCAAGAAACACAGCTACATTGCTCCATTATAAATTACGCATCATCAACATACAGCATACATAGTCCATTATAATCCAAGTCTGTACATCTGAGAGGCCGCTTACGGGGAATGCAGCCGAGCGGTGTTGAAAAAGGGCCGCTTTGCGATCGCACGCGCAGACATCGACATTGCGATTATTTTTCGCTAATTTACCATACGCTTACATGTCGATGGGGAGCGGAGATGAGATTACCAGGAACGGTAATTGCAAGCCAGGAAGATTGAACATTATGTATTGATGAAATCGAACATATAAAAGCACAGTATGTACCTACTTACTTATACTTTCACTAGAATCCGAGCAAAAATTGATTTTTCTCAAACATGCTTGAAAATTCGAACATTATTTTGACAACCTTCTTCGAGATAAATCGAAATTGCTGTACTGGTCGAATACATGCGAGCACCCGGCCGGCAATGTATGTATGAACATCCATATCAGTCTGTCGTGTTTAGCGGCCGAATAAATTACTATGAATTATGAAAACTCGATGGAACTAGTACGTGCTACGTTGTACGTAGTACATACTAGTTCCATGGAAAACTCATATAGTTATGTCATGTTATTTAAAAATAGAACGAACTTTTTCCCTCAATACATGGCAAGCAAGGAGGTAACTTAACAGAGATTTTATTTAAATTTCGATTTGGCTTGCAAATAGAGCTGTACAAAGTAAAGAAGAAACAAATGAATATAATGGCGCGTGAAAAATTATCGTTGTTCGTCATTTATTCTGGAATTTATAATTAATTTACTTAGTTTGAATTTCCATGCATTATTTGTGAAAAACCGCAACCAGGCACTGATGGACTCACGTACGTGGGTCGAGGCAAATTGTTGCGACAGTAATGTAACGTAACCTACTATTTTTTGGCTTTAAACCGAATCGATAGGTTTTTCAATCGATGCAGCCTGGGACAGGCAGTGGACTACCGGTAGACTGAGTTAATTGATTGATTGATGTGCCGGTTTTTTTTGCTATTTTTGTCGGCCGAGAGCAAAAATTGCGGATAATTTATATTTTGGCTGAAAATTGAAGTAAAATATTGAAAGTACTTAATTCTGTATTATGACTTAGCTTTCACCCGATTTTTGAAAGGTCAATTTAAAAAAACCGCTCCAGTGCGTGTCGGACGATGGGACTGAACCGTAGTTGGGATGAATTTATCCCAAGAATAAACTTAACATTGTAGTTGAAAAACATATTTTCCCATACATTCCAACTGCAAATGTAAGTTTAAGTTTGTACGCACTACATTGGGAGATTTACCATATTATTTTAAGACCATAGGCTTCCATAAGTATAGAGCTATTTACTATATTTTATTCAAAAGTGAAATTTGTATGGGAATTCAAAATTGGGGTAAATTTTCATCTATTTTCTTAATTTCAAAACTATTTATAAAAAAAATATACTTGAAACCCTCACGGTGGGCCTTTCTTTTGGTGTGTCACACAGTACAGTGTGCAATATTTTTTTTTTCTTATTCTCTCATAATAGTGAACCCCATATTTAAAATTAATTTATTTAGGTACTTAACACTACGTTCGTGTTTGGGGCGCAGAAATTGATGCGTGTACCAAATTTCAACTTAATCGGGCAATTAGATTTGGAGCAAATTGGCTGTGACAGACGGACAGACAGACAGACATACGAATGATCCTATAAGGGTTCAGTTCTTTCATTCGGACATACGAAACCCTAAAAAATTAAAAACTCATGTGAAGTGTTTGGATTATGGCTGTAGCCTTTCAGTTAGTCAAACAGAGTTTTGCAATCCATATCTGCAAACTGTGTTGATTGGCCTTTTAGAAACTTCGATGCAAAGTTATGATAAACTTACTTTGTAAAGTAAGTAAGTACTATCTGCGCACTGCACTCTTGCCTGGAACGATATGAACGTAAATTCAGCTATCCCGCAAGCAACACCTGTGCTGTTTAGATTCTAAGATCAAAAGTTAGCACTAAGGATAGATTAAATCTTGGCACCTTCCAAGTTTATGCATTAACGGGCCGGCGGAGCATGCGATTGACATTTATTCCGATTGGATTACAGAATAAGAGCCTAGATATTCTGTAATCCAATCGGAATAAATACACACTACCTTAAGAACATGTTTGATTTACAAATTATTATGGTATTACGTTTGTATGAACTACGCATGCTCCGCTGGCCCCTTAAATTGTACCTACTACCTACGCGGCTAATTTGCTGAAAGCTTTAAACGTTTCAATTTGCATACAATCAAAATGATATTAAAATTAATAAACCAGAAAACGCAATCCAATTTTGACACGATGCATGCTTTGGTTTGATTAAATGGCCTTCCATTTGCATATCGTTAATTATATCAGAATTTACTATCAGACTATGTAAGTACCTATTATTATTTTAAATCCGCCGAATTTATGTAGGTACATAGATATCCATGGTACCTATGTACCTACATAAATTCGGTATCGATATCCGTGGTACCTACAGATAGTGCCATCCACGACGACGCGCCCCACTCCGCGGTTACTGTACTGTAAGCTGTACTTTAGTACGGAGCGGAGCGGAGTGGGGCGCGTCGTCGTGGATAGCACTATCTATACCTAGGTACTACTTTAGTTTTTGCTGAAGTTATAAGTACAAGATCAAAACAATTTGTTGTAATGTGGACACTTGCTTATTCCCATTTTGAGATTCATGACTTCTTAGTACCTACATTACTTATTAGCTGTTCTGTCAAACTAAATAAGCACTAAACTTACCTGTTAGAACCTAACGTATTTTCTTTAAAAAAAGACTGGGTTCTGTATTCAACTATTTTTTTGTTACATTATAGATAACTGCAACAATACTTCCATACTAATACTAATATACCAATAATATTATAAATTCGAAAGTAACTGGCTGTCTGCCTGTATGTTACCTTTTCACGCCTAAACCACTGAACGGATTTCCATAAAATTTGGCAAGGAGATAGATGGCATCCCGGGGAAGGACATAGGCTTTCATCCCCTTTTTGTCTCAAGGGGATGAAAGTTTGCATGGTAAACCTATCATTTCAGTTGCACTAACCTATGAAAATTTTAATTCATGCTTACAAACTTGGTAACAAATAAAGAATTACGTAGGTATTTCAGCGTTTTTCGAAAATCATCATCAAGAGGCTAAAGTAGGGGATGATTTTAAAATACAAAAGTTTTTTTTGTGTCTTCTTTTCAAGAGATTTAAGGGATTGGAAATATAGTCATAGTCCGTATCTTCAATTAACATTAAATTAGTATTTATGTCATTAAAATCTGCCTACTCGGTCAAAGGTTATTAAAATTAAAATTTATAAACTTACTTTGCGAAAAGTATTATATTCAGTCAAGTAATCAAGGAGGTGGCCACAGAGTTTGAAAATTTCTTCACAACTTTCCCATTTTAACAACCAAAACTCTGTCATCGTCGTCCTCCACTTCTGCTTACTCAATACTTAAAGAATGTGTACCAGTATGTGAAAAACTTTTTGAATTCACAATTATTATTGCTAAAGACATTAATGCTATAGAATCTTTTAGAATTATTGATGTAAAAAAAACTGCTGACCTTTGGGGATTATCAGTACATACCACGTCTTCAATAATTGATGTTATTTCACCCTTGTCAGCAATCGTTTTTAACTTGCATCTGGTGTATTTCCTGATCTGATGAAACTTAGCAAAGTGATCCCACTGTTCAAATCTGGCAGCACAACTGACCCCACAAATCGGCGTATTTCCATTTAACTTACATTGAGCTAAATCTTCGAAAATTAATTTTAAAACAAATGGTAGGATATTTCAATGCACATAATTTATTTCATCTGAAACAGTTCGGTTTTACAAAGGGTCGTTCAAGTACAGACGCGGGTGTGGAATTACTGAAGAGCCTATTATAGCATATGCATATTATTAGTATATTCGAGGCCTGGGAGAAGTCGCAAGATGCTCTTGGCATTTCCTGCGACTTGTCCAAGGCCTTCGATTGCGTGCATCATGATACACTCATCAGGAAACTGTACCACTATGGTATGGGGGACAAGGCTCTTGACCTTCTGACTTCTTATCTGAACAATAGAATTCAGAGGGTCAATGTTAATGGCAAGAGATCTGCAGGATCTGCGGTCACCATGGGCCTTCCGCAGGGTTCAATTCTAGGTCCTTTCTTATTTCTAATTTATATTAATGACTTACCACCTATGGAATAATCAAAAGATCGTTTTATTCGCAGATGACACAAAAATCGCAAAAATTAAACGTCAGTTAGATAACTTTAAAACAACTTAACGATGCACTCTCTAAAGTTGTGCATTCGCTTAGTGTCAATAATCTTCTCCTGAATGAAAAAAATACTAAATTGCTTAGATTTTGTCAGGCAGCTAACTACCAATGTTCAAGTTAATGGAATAGAGTTGGACCCGATTTAGTCAGCAGCTTTTCTTGGAATAACTATCGACGGTAAAATACATTGGAGCCCACACATAGAAAAATTGTCAGGTACGCTTAGTTCGGCCGCCAGTTATAAAAAATAGACAGATAACTGACATCATACAGCCAGAATTGTTAATTTTAGTTATTTTCATAGTCTTGTCTTATGAGATTCTTCTCTGGGGAAGCTGGGCGGACATTAATACTATCTTTGTTCTACAGAAAAGGGCTGTTCGAGCCATTTCCTAGGTCCAAGTGATAGGTCCAAGTGATTCCCTTAGAGAAAAATTCAGAGAAATATACATTCTGACTGTAGCCTTACTGATATAAATCCTTACTTATATATTTTTGAAAACCTATAAGTATGAAATTACCGTTTTATTGTACTAGGTACGTCGAATTGACATAGAACCTTCATGATTTGAGATTTTTGAGTGAAACTTTTTTTACATGGTAGGATCTACCTATGAAGTTCTTCTATTAAAAAATGTGCAACATTCGATTATCGACATTCAGTTGTTTTTTTTTTTAATTCAGCTTAGACAAGAGAGATGGATGTTTCAAAAATTCGAGTTATTTTTTAATACGAGTTCCGACGCGGAACTAACGCGGTAGAAACAGCTCGCAATATCAATGTTGCGTTTGGAGAGGAGACTGCTAATGAACGCACCGTGCGTTTTTGATTTAAACGCTTTCGTGATGGAAACTTTGATTTGAAGAACGAACCACGTGGAAGATCGCCCACACAGGTGAATAACAATGAATTAAAAGAGATGGTGGAAGCCGATCCGAGCCAAACTACCCAGGAAGCGGCATGCTTTAACGTTACCTTACCAACAATATTGAGTCATTTGCGTCAAATCAATATAATAAAAAATATGAGTAATGGGTGCCTCATGATTTGACTGATCTGCAGAAAGAAACGCGCGTTGAAACTTGTGTTGCCTTGTTGAATCGATACAGAAATGAAGGAATATTGGATCGAATTGTCAAATATGATGAAAAGTGGATTATTTACGATAACCGCAAGCAAAAAATTCAATGGCTGACCCCAGGTCAAACGCCGCAACAGTGTCCTAAAGCAAAGCTTACCAATAAAAAGGTAATGGTAATTGTTTGGTGGTCTCAGCATAGTGTTATTCACTATAGCTTTCTCCGATCTGGTCAAGCAATAACGGCAGATGTCTACTGTGCCGAACTCCGAACAATGATAGCAAAACTAGCAGCGACACAGCCCCGACTCATGAATTGATCTTCACCGTTATTACTCCATGATAACGCGAGACCTCATACAGCACGAGAAACCATTTTAACTCTACAGGAACTGCAATTATAAACCATTCGTCACCTCCAACGGACTACCATTTTTTTCGTGATTTGGACAAAATTCTACGTGATAAAAAGTTTTCTTCTCAGGAGGCAGTACATTTCATTTAATTTTTTTCATTTATTTTATTCATTAAACAATATACATTGTGTTCGAATTTTACAAAATGATTACATTTTAAATCATAACAGCTAAACAATAATCAAACATAATAATATAGCAAACAAAAATAAAAATATTACTATGTCATCAATCAAAAACCGTTAATGTCAAACCATAAAAGCACAAAAACCACCTTAATTATTAAATTTTACTTAAATCAACTGAGATTTAATTAATAAATTACAAAATGCTTTCACACAGTTTGTCGAATCTAGATCATGAGAGTTCTATCGCAAACGAATAAATGACCTTCCTATTAGATGGCAGCAATGTATACCTAGATAACAATGGTAATTATTTTGATTAAATAAACATGTTATATAAAAAAAAACGAATTTCAATTTTTCAGTACAAATCGGCAATTTCATACTTTATCCCATAAATCCATAATATATCAAATTTTAAGAAAATGTTCGATATTCATAGATTAACGCTTTATTTATTTATTGACATTGTTTAAAATACTATAAATTACCAATTTCAGGATTTTCCTCTTTACTTGACCTTTCTTCTCGCCAAACTTGCTGCTTCTTCTTCTTTTCGTATGGTTAGTGAATAACTTGGTGTCAGAGTTTTAAAGCCACCCATGGGCCTCTGACTTGGCTTCACATGCCGTCGAGAAATATCTCTCAGGCCCAACGGGAAGTACCAAATAGACTGGTTTATTTGCGAGTATCAAAATATGCGGCCGTATTTTTTTAATGCATTGACTTGGAAGTTTGATTTTAGTATTTCAGAAAAGTACTATAGGTACAAGCCTTGGCCGTAACCAGGCATTGATAAATTCCTCTTTTGCAGGCCGCTGCAGTATTGTACTATTATTTCTAATCGACAGTGTAAAAAGACATAGGTAATTACTTCTTACATTAACAAACTTAGAAATAACTCAAACAGGATATAAATAGCAACCTCGTGTTAGAAATGAGATACATCTTAGAGATTGTAATGTAACAGTTAATCGATAAATGAATGCTGTCGGATAGTTAATAACACGCTACATTGTCGAGGAGATAGTATGAAGCTTCTTATGGCTAGCGTCGGAGGCTGGGCCAAGGCCCTCGGCCGCTGTAACCCGACACCTCATGTATTCAATCTTCTCTACTAATTGCCATTCGTACACCAGGGCTGGCACTTATTTTATTGACTCAAAAAATTGTGGTTCGCACTAGCGACTAATTATCTAATAGCTACCCATTAGTCAAGCTTACAACCTCCCTCACGGTGTGCCGCCGCTTGGAGGTTTGGGGTAATTTTTTATAGAGGATTTCTTCCTCGCGGTCCGGGCGGTTAAGCCAAGACCCTCGACCCCCGTCAAGTGCCAGAGACATGACCTTGACACTCTTCGGGGCTACGAGACCAACGGTGGCAGAAGGCTTCCTCCTGCCTGCCCGACGGCAGTGTTAGTGCACGCCGGGCCCGTACTCGAACGCTGCTCAACGTGTGCTCTCTCCGAGTACACGTTAGAGCGTTCCTCCGACAGGATATTGGCATGCAGACAACGAGACCCCTTAGGCACACAGTACCTAATGGGGAGACATTGCCCGCATCCCAGGGTGCACCGTCCTGAAGACTGGCCTTCCCCCCGGACGCATCCGAAGGGAATTCCAGCCCACAGGCACACGGGGAGGTTTCCTGTCCAAGCACCCCCCTGTCCAAGCACCCGGCTACCGTAGGCGCTTACCGGACGGTGAGCAATGGGTAGCTCGCCGTCCGGTAAGGACCAGGCCCGGGTCGACGGCGCGTTGTGTTCCACGCGCGCCTCAAAGAGTGTCAGCGAGTGAAGGGGTCCGATGAGACCATTGCCTGCCGGGGTTGCGGGAAAGTCCGAAAGGGATACCGTGGCCCCCTGGCATTGCACAGGCAAGAGAAGGAACACGGGTGGGTTTTAGTCAGTAAAAGTCTGACACGCCCTCCCGCTCCACCCAGAGCGGGAGACGTCATTTGATGATTTCCCACCCAAAAAAAAAAAAAAAAAAAGGTCTGGCACTTAGAGATGAAAATTTTTTGATCAGCAAATGAGAATCCTAAATTTAAAATTCATCGTAATCATCATTTCAGTCGAAAGACGTCTTCTGGTGGACATAAGCCTCCCCCAAATGGGGTAGGATTTGAAATTACTTCTGTAAAGTAGACCTACTTTACAGAAGGTAATTTTAAATCCTCTGTCGTATCTGTTTTAAAATCATTACCCCAAATAAGATCAAAAGGAGAAAATTATATTAAAATTGCGGATGTTGAATTTCCCGAAGCCATAACTTTTGGTTTTGGTAAATAAAAATCTCTGCGATAGGTATATTGGAAAACTTGTTCAAAAACCTTTTCCATCCTCATTCGGAGTGGTTTTTGCTTTATAAAATTACCTTTATTATCTTTCTCCTTATCGAATGGGAAACGGAAGTGTGATTTACATTTCCTTCTACCCATTACTATGGGTAATCCTAATCCTAACTAATAGTAGGTATTATAAATGCGAAAGTGAGTTTGTTTGTTTACTTGTTTTTTTGTCTGTTACGCTTGCACGCTAAAACGGCTGAACAGATTTGGATGAAATTTGGCACATGGGTAGACCATGACCTGGATTAGTACATAGGATACATTTTATCCCGATATTCCCTCGTGATCGAGACTTATGCGGGTGAAACCGCGGGGCGCAGCCAGTGGAGTACTCGTAATAATCGTGATAACAGCTAGGCAGCTGTTGAATATTGTTTTGAGTTTGATTTGCTCGTTGTCCATTAGAAAGAAAAGAAAGAAAAAAGGAAAGAAAATACGTTTATTTGCGGTAAACATAAACTAAAAGAAAGAACAAAAACACGAAACGAACAATTTGGGGGAAAATATAAATACAATACAATACAATAAACTTTATTTTCTCACCACAATATACATCATTACAGACAATGGTACACAATTCAGGTAAGTATATATTGTGGGAGACTGGTGCCTAAGCTAGGCTCGTGGCCTGTGTTTCAGGACACCAGGATCCCACCCATTTATATTTTCATTTAATAAATTATGTACTAAGCGCGCCGAAAGAATATAGTAAGGAATCATTAATAGCTAGGTTAGTATGCGAGACGAATGTTAGTAGATATGTAGTATGGGTGATTGTGTGGGTGAGTGAGTGTGTGGGTGATGTGAGAGAGTGTGTGATGGTGTGTTAGGACGTTATAATATAAACAATAAACGTTTAGGTATCTGTAGGAAAACAAAAGAAAACATATCACAGTTCAACAACACGAAACGACAGGACCTAATTACTGGTATGTAGCTAACAAACTGATAACTGTCACTCAGAGGCATCGAGTACTAGCTATACTGCGTAGTGAGAACACAACAATTGAATCTAGATGTGCAGTAATAGAGGTGTCAATAAGATTTTATAGGCAAGTGAACGAGTTCGTTAGCGGAGGCAGCGATATCGCGTGCAGATAGCCCTGCCGGGGCAGCCGGGGCTCAGGCTCGACTAAAGAGGCGGAACCACACAACGGCTGGCGTTGTGCTGGAGGGACGATAAATCGAATCCGCGACGACAGCGCCGTGTCTGCAGAGATCGAAGCACACGATTACTGAACTTACGATTATATTCACTAAAGAATCTCTCGGATTCTCGGCCCCTAGATGCTAATTTGTTGCAACATTTCGCCTCCAGGCAAACCTTGCCAACTTCCCGAAGGTGCCGCCATAAATTCAACTAGATATAAATAGAGAGTAATATTTTAGGCCTTATCAATGCAGTTTCTATTGTAGTCGCGTCTGGTCTGTTAGTTCGTAAGTTATACTGGAATAGTTGTAATTACACACTTAGTACGCAAAGCGGTTGGACAGGCTCGTATGTTAGAGTAAGACGATAGTTTACTATTTTCCGCATAGAGCAGAATATTGAATTTAATATTCAACATAGATTCCTTGACAGAAAAATATGTTGTCCTACTTATTTGTACTAAAGTATTTGGTAATAATATCACTTACGAAAAATACAAGTTTGACGGGGGAGTGGAAAAGGTATGGCAATGTCAAGCAATGAATGAAGTCGGTAGACAGGAAAATGCGACTCTTTTTACTCTGGTCAATGATGGACGGCAACTCCCGCTTATTGTGACAAGATTTACACGTATTGCCACTTATTGCTATGGAAAATTTGTATCTTAATGCAGAGCGAATCTTGGTTGCGAGATTCAATACCATCAACTGTGTTTAGAGGCAAACTCTCAATCAACTGTCTTTAGAGAGAGTTCATGAATTGAGCTCTCAGACCCAAATACGTAAGCATGCTCCTGTACTCACAGCGAATCAAAGCAAACAAACACTCAATTTCCACAATGACAAAGAGCCACATGTTTACGTGCCTAAGTTCAAAGATATTTATTGATTACAGCATACGGACGAAGCTTGCCAGTCAGTGATAAGGCTGGGAGTCGTGTCCTCGATGTTGCATCGCATCCATTTCTCCGCGACACGCATCTACCAATGATAACGTAATGACTTTCGAGATTGACTCATGTTCATTGTGTTGTGTGAAGTAAATAAACTCGTAGGTATTGTGAGGAGAGGCGAGCGTGTATGCGGAAGCGGATTTTAGATATTTCATCATGGTCATTCTGGCTCTGGCTAAGTTCACAAACACCCGAAGTCACATTATTATTTTAATGCAACCTACATCCTAATTGCGTAACACACGATCAATCATAATCTGAATCATTTTGAAGGATATTATTATTGCTAATCCATTGCTTCATATGTTTGAAAAATTTGTCTGCTTAGCAACGAAAATAACGCAATGAATGTTGTTGATCTGTCAAAATGAATCTGGCTTATCCGCGCGCGACTGTGAAAGATCGTGTACCACTGTCTTTTGAGATCGTGTACCAGTTCCTAGGCTTAGGACTGATTTTATAGTCAGATAACTTCTATCTGCGAAATAAACATTTCGGTATGGCAGTTTGTGTATGGAAAATATGTCAAAATATGTAACTGTCATATTTATTCTTCAGATAAAAGTACTAATATTGGAAGATCAGCCCCTATTAGATTATCATATGCTGTTTGACCGTTTGTGATTACGATTTGTCAATTTCATATATTTTGAGCCCTTAGGCCTCTCAGAATGAGTTTTATTCAATGGAGCGCCTGCCATTTTGCCTTCGGAATCCAATGATTAGAGAACGCCGATATTCTAAGGTAAATCGATAGATATAATTCCGAACTAGTTTCTCCAGAACACGATAGGTATATCGTCGTAGCTGGTATGAATTTGACAAAAATGATGAGTATTCAAGAAGGGTAAACCACGTTGGTTATTAAGTACAAAGCCATTTAGCCACCTACCCATCAACCTAATAAAACTACAGACAATATATTAAGCACACAAGTTAGCCAAACTTATGCTTAGCTAAGCTCTTCATTCGAAAATCCTAAGTAGAGTAGAAAACTCTACCCTAGCTAAGAATTTCAAAATTCGAATTTAGGTGAATACTGATTGTGCAATCCACGACGACGCGCCCCACTCCGCGATTACTGTACTGTAAGCTGTACTTTAGTACGATGCGGAGCGGAGTGGGGCGCGTCGTCGTGGATTGCACTATCTATATTACGTATAAGCTCATTAAAGCGTAGGTATCTGTACAAGCTTTACACTTTATAATGTTACTAGCGACCCGCCTCGGAATCGAAAGGGTGCAGTTACATGTGAAAATTATTTTTCCGACACGTTGTGCACCAGCAAAAGTTCTGAGCAGTAACCTATCCTAACAAAAAGTATGTGGCGGCATCTACATGCGAACTACTTACGCATCAAAAACCTGACGTCACACAAATCCTGCATCGCGCAATTAGAGTTTACCGCGCGAGCGACATATATAAGACTATCCGACATCAATCGTTAGGCAGTTGCCCGTCAGACACAACACCCGTCTGGTCGGAGGATCCTCCCTTTTCTATAGAGGATGAGTGAACTTTACATCCTGTTCCTCATACCTCTAAAATTATATGAATTCCAAATAGAATTTCATAAGTACTTATTTTTGTACATATTTACATAAAATATAGCCTATGCCCATCTGAAAAACGTACCTATTTATTTATTTATTTAAACTTTTCACACTCAAAAAAAGTACAAAGGCGGACTTAATGCCTTAATACCTATCAAATAGATAAAGATTTTAATAGGTGCTTTGGTTCTGGAGGTAATAAAGCTCCACATATACATAAACTCACAAAATTTGCTTTCTCTCTCTTTATAATATATATTATAGATAAAGTTCCACTTTCGACTCCACCCATTTTTCATAGAGCTCATACGCCATGCCACCAAACACATTGCAAGTTGACTCCAGGAGGGTCACCGGCATTACGTTTGCACTAAAGTTAACCCTCGAGGAGTGTCACCGGCATTAGGTTGGAAATCTTGATAAAATATACAACTGATTTTATTTTCCCAGTTTGTAATGAAATTCCGAATTCGCTAAGAAAAAACTACTTTTAAAATGAGCCCTTCGGCTCTTTTTAAAAGGGCTCCCAGCATCTCTTTGAAGAGTTAAGACTTCCACTTTGAATTGCAAAACCAAAACGATGAGCTGATAAAATATCTAGCACAACGCTAAAAAAGGCTTGTATTTAATTTACGTATAATGAAGTATATAAAAGCTCTTTACTGTATTTACCTCAAAGATTTTCCATTTTACCTTTGAATATTGTAATACCGTTCAGAATACTCGTCAAACGCATAGGGCTTCTTCGGCTTAATGTCCCAGAGAGCCTCTAAAATAATGTACTTTACAGAAATAAATTCAGGGAAATTAATTGTTAAGCAAAATAATTGACTCCCAGCTTAAATTGTCTGTTTATTCAAATCACATCTGTCATTATATTGATATGGTGTCAATTTCTCTGCTCTGCCCGTGCATCCTTTAATTTATTCTTAATTCTTGACGTTTTCACTACCAGTAAGCCCAAGTTCGCACGGACGTAAAAATATCGCGGCAGGATTTTATAGCGCACTGGATTTACAACTCTCGGTGTTCAGTCGAGCGTTAAATATCCAGTGCACGAAACAAAATCGCCGCGGGAAAACATCGCCCGTGCGAACCTGGGCAAGTTTTCCGCCAGACACGTCGCATTTCCGCTTCCGTATCGCTGTCGCTGCGCATGCGACCATGGCCTTAGCCACCTAGCGTAAGTTCTATGAACTGCGAGCAAGGCGATACTGAATTTATGTCACAAGTTATCACGGAGTGAATTTTGTAATGGCATGCGTTTTCCGGAGCCATCTTCGAGACAGTCTGCTATCACACACTTACTGCGGGATAGATTATATTGATACAAGCATTCAATTAGTTTTAGGTCACATACTGGTGTCAATACGTGTAGATAAATGATCTGATCTCAAGACAAAAACGCTTGATAATAAGCCCATCACATAATTATTATTGACCCAGCGCGGTAGCGTTTATACTGTATGTCAAACTGAGCCAAACATTTGGGTCAGACTGTCACATACGTAGCTAATTATTATAAATACAGTGGCACGTTTTGTTTTGAAGACGCTTAATTGAATTCATAATTAGTATAATTACATAATGTTTTCATTCATTTTAATGACCTAATTATTAGCAAAGTATCTACACTCACTAAGAACTTATCTATGCTTTAACTCAAACTCAAACTCAAAGCATTTATTTCAATTAAATCATTTACAGGCACTTTTCAGGAATTGTCAAGGGGTCAGTCAGTCAGAAATATGAAGCTAGTTGCCCATTCCAAAGCGTAGGTTCCTATGGAGAAGAACGGGCAAGAAACTCCACGGACACTCTTTTAAATCATAATATTGTTACAAAATATTGGTTACATCATTCATATTGAAATTATACATGTGAGAACAATGTAGAAAGATGTGCACGTAAAAAGCGTCCGTACTAAAAAGATAAAAACAATTCAAAAATTTAAATAAATTAAAATAAGCCGAGGCAGATAAGAGATGACCAGTCCCTACTGACGGCGCCCGTTCACGAACATGACGCATGGATCAGCACCGTTTTGCTCAACCATTTTGAAGGGAACTTGACGATCCAACACACACGCCACCACCAGCGAGACATTTGAGTGAGCATGACATACCTACTCTCAGCCGCCAGGGCACATCAAGTCAATGAAAGTCGGTTAACGGTTATTAACGGTTTTTTAAGTCAGCAAACTCGACTAAGTACATTATTTTTCTTCTTAGTTGTACTTGCTTGCAATGAAGAATGAATTCACGCTAAAATCCTGAGCATGACTATAGGACTCAAATCCTGAGAGAACCCTATCAATTCCCTTCTTGAACTTTCACCTGCAGTGCGTCTTCCTCATTGCTTTTTTTCATGACGTAATTCAAAGGTACACTACCTACATTGTATGTTAAGGACGTGCTTGACAAGTACGAAAAAATCTCGTATTTGTGAAGCATGTCGCGCGCGTCTAGGGACGCCATTACGACTTTGCGACCGAATTCGGTCGTATAGCGATCGCTATCTTTGTCGAGACTGCCGCCCTTGATCGTCGTGTGTGGTCACACAACGATTAGCCGCTCGCCACGATAAAATATCATAATGTTAACCAAAAACGGCAGCGAATTTATTTTTGTCATAATTTGCGTCATAGCTTGCCAAAACAGATAGTGTTCGGCTAAATATATTTTACCTACCTAATGTGTGATTTCCGGATACCTCTACTTGTGTGTGAAAACTTGCTTGTATTTTTTTTTTTTTTAATAAATAATCTATAATAAATAATAATAATACAATCGGAGCGGAGTTAAAATTGTACATTGAATATTTTTGAAAAAGTTTTGGATACGAGGTGTGGGAACGATTCTTATCCGAAAAATATAGTTTTTGTCTGTTTATCTGTTTGTCTGAATGTACCTATGTTCCAGCATCATGCAAATACTACCCGATAAATTTTGTTCTTTTGCACAGATATTCCCTACACGTCTGTCGAGTCTGTAGGCAATAAATAAATTATCACGCTACTTGGATTTTGATTTATTTGAGGGGATGAGCAAAGCAATATTACATTAAAATGTACGTATAAAAATGAGCCAAAAGGTTAGAATATTGCAAGTATTTACAGATTTTTAACCTTTTAAATGATTATCATCACGCTATACCTTTGTGGAGCTAAGCAGCCAATCATGACATCTTAAGAACGGCTATTTTAGTGAACTTTCAACAAAGAAAATAGCTTAGTGGTCTGACTACTAGTAAGTACCTACGATTCCCATCTATTGATACTTTTTGTGATTCTTTTAAGGGTTCCGTACCTAAAGGGTGCCAACGGGACCCTATTACTAAGGCTCCGATATCCGTCCGTCTGTCTGTCACAGGGCTGTATCTTTTAAACCGTAATAGGGTTATACTTTAAATTTTCACAGTGTGTTCTACTGCCCGCTATAATACAAATAATTAAAACAAAATAAAGTTAATAATTAAAAGGCTTTTTAAAATAATTCTGTTTAATATTGTACGGTGCTACAGAACCCTTCGCCGTTTCTTTTTCATATTTTTGTACCTATTAACAAATTAAGGCTTCTTTTGTCATCTATGGTTGTAACAAAAATAAATCTATATATATCTATAATTAAATACAATAAAAGCGGCCGGAAAGCGCAGCGTAGGACGTCCGCCCATAAGGTGGACAGACGACCTAATAAAGGTCGCAGGCAGCCGCTGGATGCAGGTCGCTTCCAACCGGCCGATTTGGAAATCATTGGGGGAGGCCTATGTTCAGCAGTGGACGTCCTAGGGCTGAAATGATGATGATGATGATACTATAAAATAAAGTTGTGTTAGTTACACTATTTATAAGTCCGATTTCGCTATTTTTTTGTTGTTGTATTTTGTTATTGTCAGGAGAAGGTTTTAGTTAGGGTAGGTAGGGTAGGTCCGCCCAGTGCCTGGCAGCGCCAAACTGCAGCCTCTGTACAGCTGCAGGGAGGCCTGGAAGGGCCTGTGGTGCACCCGCCCAGAAAAAGGGAAGGGGTGCCAAAGCTGCTCGGGACTCCTTACCCCCCCCCGCAGCCTAGGTGCTCTACGGCCGACTCCCGGCCTACGGATGGTGTGACGGAGGGAATGGACTGCGCCTAATGGCGCTTTACCATTTCCTCCAGGGCAACATCAACCACGCTCTGGCATCCCAGGATCTCTTGATCCAGAGCATGGCCGAGTGGTCGATTGACGTGGCTATGATCGCCGAGCCGTACTTTGTCCCCCCAGGGATAACTGGGTGGGAGACCTGGATGGCTCGGTGGCCATCATTGACGGGGCTCTCGTCAATCCGTCCCGAGGTCATGGCGGGGTGGCCACTCTCGCGGACGGTATTGGCACGGTTGGGGCGTATTTCTCGCCCAACAAGAGTCGCCAAGAGGACTCTACACCGCGTGCCCCGTGTTTCCCACTTTGTGGAAATCTGGTCGTCTGGTCCTGCTCAAGAACCCCGCGCGACCCGCGGACTTGCCCTCCGCGTACAGGCCTATTATAGTGCTGCTTGACGAGGTGGGTAAAATGTTTGAGTGGATAATTGCTGCTCGCCCCGTCGGCCACTTGTACAGGGAGGGGCCTGACCTAGCCGAGAGCCAGTTCGGCTTTCGGCACGGGCGCTCCACCATCCACGCGATATCGCGGGTGAGAGTCCTGGCGGAGTAAGCGGTGTCCCGGGGCGGGGTGATGTTGGCGGTGTCCTTGGACATATCCAACGCCTTCAACACCCTGCCCTGGAGCTGAATTCGGGAGGCACTGCAGTATCACCGGGTGCCTCCCTACCTCCGCCGCATCGTTGGGGCTTATTTCGTAGATAGGTGTGTCACCTACACGGGACGTGATGGTGGAAACCAGCGCCGCATGTCGTGCGGTGTTCCACAGGGTTCGGTCGTGAGACCGCTCCGGTGGAATCGGGTATGACTGTGTGCTGAGGGGCGAGCTCCAGCCGGGCGTGGACTTGACGTGTTATGTGGATGACACGCTGGTCACGGCCCGGGGGAGCTCGTACAGGGAGGCAGCGTTGCTGGCGACGGCTGCGGTATCACAGGTCGTGACCCGCATACGGCGCCTAGGCTTGGAGGTGGCCCTGAACAAGTCGGAGGCCATGGTCTTTCATGGCCCCTGGCGCGTGCCGCCACTGGGATCACATATCATGGTCGGGGTGTCTAGAATTGCTGTCGAGTCCACCATGAAGTACTTGGGATTGGTCCTCGACAGCCGGTGGGATTTCGGCCCCCACTTCCAGCGGCTGGCGCCCAAATTGTTGGGCGTGGCTGGGGCGCTGTCAACGCTGCTTCCCAATCTGGGGGGCCCGAGCGCCGCCTGTAGGCGGCTCTACGTGGGGATCGTGCGATCGATGGCCCTGTATGGGGCGGCTGACCTGACGGCCGGCAGCATCGCTGTTCTGCGGAAGCCACAGCGAGCGATGGCCGTCAGAGTCATCAGGGGGTATCGCACGATCTCCTACGAGGCGGCTTGTGTACTGGCCGGATCCCCGCCCTGGGACCTCGAGGCAAAGGTACTCGCGCCACTGTATCGGTGGCGCGAGGACTCGAGGGCGCGAGGCGAGCGGCTGACGCAGCGACATTTGGAGCTTCGTCGGTCACAGCTTCACGCAGCTCTGGTAGCGGAATGGCGGGACAGGCTTTCACGCCCAACCGCCGGCCCCGTCACCATCGGGGCGGTCCGGCCGTGCTCGAGCGCTGGCTCGGGAGGAGGCACGGCTCCCTGTCTCTACAGGAACTGCAATTAGAAACCATTCGTCACCCTCCGTATTCGCCAGACCTTCCTCCAACGTCCAGACTACCATTTTTTTCGTGATATGGACAATTTTTTACGTGATAAAAAGTTTTCTTCTCAGGAGGCAGTACACAATGCTTTCACACAGTTTGTCGAATCCAGATCACGACAGTTCTAACAAGGCATAAATGACCTTCCTATTAGATGGCAGCACTGTATAGATAATTATGGTAATTATTTTGAATAAATAAATATATTAAATAAAATTTAAAAAATAACTAATTTAAATTGTTCAGTACAAATCGGCAATTTCATACTTCAACCCCTAATACTAATAAATCTTACATCAAAATATGACATCAAATTTTATTTTCACGGATTATAATGTTGTATTCGCTACATTTAAAATGAGCTCTCCGCGAGGGCACCCGGCATCCCCTGTGCGGCTAGGTGGCTCCCGGCTCTGAACATGATAGAGTATATCGACGATTTTAATCAAGTTTAGTATCTACAGACATAGCTACAGACATTTCTACCCTAAAGGCATACTTTAAAAAAAAATACACAAACCAGACACCGATTTCCGAAATTAAAGTTATTTTTTACTTTGTAGTGTTCTTTTTAACCGACTTCAAAAAAAGGAGGAGGTTATCAATTCGACTGTATTTTTTTTTTTTATGTTTGTTACCTCATAACTTGCGAGTTTGCGACTGGGTGAACCGATTTTCATGATTCTTTTTTTATTTGAAAGCTGGTGCTTCCCGTGTGGTCCCATTGTCACCATTTCAATATCTGATGATGGGATCTTGTAGAAATCGGGGGAACTCTTCAATGAATTACAGCAGATTAACCGCGATTGTTGCTATAGCATATCTAAGCATTGTTTACGCCATCACACAACATAATATCACGCCTGTACTCACTACAAAGGTTATAAAAACTATTTAGAAAAAAATATATGTATAAGGGCACTTACAACGTTTTTTTTTGTATGTTTGTTACGCGATTACTCCGCCAATTATGAATTGATTTTGATGATTCTTTTTTGTTTGGTAGGGCATACTTCAGAAGTGGTCCCATATAAATTTAGTCAAGATCTGATGAGGGGTTTTTGAGTTAGCTTCAATAATACGTATTTTTTCCCATCTAGTATATGTGGACGATATTCTAATAGTTCCTGTCACTGTAATTTACATAGCAGGTAATGGGTATTCAAATTTTTATGGGGGTTTTGTGTAGATACCACAACTAAAAAGTGAAAAATAAAAACTTGTTCACAAAAAATAAAACCGACTTCCAAAAAAAACACTACAAAGTGAAAAATAACTTTGATTTCGGAAGTCGTTGGCAAAAAAACGAAAATAAAACCCCAGACACCGACTTCCGAAATCAAAGTTAGTTTTTACTTTGTAGTGTTCTTTTTGGAAGTCAGTTGTTTTCAAATTTTGTAAAAAAGTTTTTATTTTTCCCTTTTTTAGTTGTGGTACTTACCCCACACAAATTCGAATTGCACTACCTGCTATGTAAATATGTAACAGTGACAAGAAATGATTATAATATCATCCACATAGACTAAGTGGAAAAAATACGTACAAGGTATTAAAGCTAATTCGAAAAATTCCCAAGCAAAGTTGATACCATTTATATGGGACCATCTAAGAAGTTATAGGTAAAGTATACCTGCCTATAATTTCAAACAAAAAAAAAAAAAAAACCGAATCGGTTCAGCCGTCTTCGAATAATCGAATTAAAAAAATACCGACGAACTGAGAATTTCATTTTTTTTTTAAATCGGTTATTAACGGGGGTATATTAGTCTGTTAAGAATTTGTATGGGAAAATATGAAATCCAAGAAATTGACCATCCTTTTACAAAAGCTCCCATTATTATTACTTTAGCCTTTACTTTAGCAATACGATTCTACCGATTAGAGTGGAACACGAAGTGCACATCCTCACTAACAATTTAGATAGCAGGAGGCTGAGCGCAAATGGCCGAGATCCATGTTTAATCTCATGTAATAAAAATATTTGTTCATTTCTTTGATTTTGCGATCCGGTTCTGAGGAGCCTGTGTTTATTCGTTTTGCTGTTCCAGTGTGCATTCGACTACATGGAACTTACGAGAGAAGAAAACTGGCGAGACGGATATTAAAATGATCCATGTTACAATATATGTAAAGTCGAAGACATCTTAAACATAACATCACGCCAGTAATCCCCGAAGGGTAAGGCAGAGGTGTACATTATAGTACTCCCACATTTCGCCAGTTATGTTTAAGTCCCATGTAATAAGGGGCGAGCCTATTGCCATCAACCGGGCACAACCTACTGAGAAATCCCTGATGGAAAAACCCAATAACACTTTGCCCGACATGGGAATCGAACCCAGGACCTCATGCTCAGCAGTAGGACTTACGACAACTAGACCAACGAGGCAGTCGAACAAGGCAGATGAAAACTAAACGGATTTTGAAATGAACCATGTTACAATATTTAAAGTCGAGGCTATATTTTCTATGAATGCAGCCCGAATATTGATATCTACGTAAGTATGTCTATATATACTCGTACGTAGAAAATTCTATACACGGTGTAAGGGACATGAACGCTTATTTTTTTTAAATATACGACAAAGTGTCATGGGCATCGCTCTGGTGGGTCTAGAATCATTAACTCATAGTAACAGTTTGCGCGTCGATGTTCTCTTACACCCTGTATACAATGGTCCTTCTGTTTCATAAAGTAGTGTCTGATACTTTGATAGGTAGTCTGGGGTAGGGATGTTTCTGAAGTTGTTTTACCGGAACCGGAGTCGGAGTCGGAGATTTTATATTTGATTGATCAGATTCGGAACTGGAGTCGGATTCGGAACCGGTACCGGAGTCGGAGGCGGAAGTAGGAGAAAGATGTGTTGTCATCACAATATCTTGTTTTCTTCGTTTTATATTTGTTTGTATATTGGCACCTTGCAGCTATTTCCTAATAGCTAATTAGTAATTATTATTATTATTTTGTATGCTGTGTTTTTTGTGTGCACTAAATTTATCTATTTATCTATCTTAAGGGAAGGCTTAATGAAACAATAAAAGTATAATTTAGTCTCTTTAATCAGTAGGTATCTTATATTAGTCTCTTTAATCTGTCAAATTTTAGCAATAATAATAAATTCCAAATCAAAAGTCATTTATTCAAACTAGGCTGAGAATCAGCACTTTTCGAACGTCAAAATTCCATAAGATAGTCCCCCAAAAACGCCCGCCCTTCACAACTTCCTAGTGGTTTAGCTGGGAAGAAGTGGCGCAACTATTGTATAGAATCATTTTTTTTCCTAACTGAACAGACAGCTGTGCTGCTGGGGAGTTTGTTGCGCCACTTCTTCTTCCCAGCAAAAGCACTAGGAAGTGGTGAAGGGTGGGCGTTTTGGGGGACTGTCTTATGTAATGTTGACGTTCGAAAAGTGCTGATTCTCAGCCTAGTTTGAATAAATGACTTTTTATTTTTTTTTATTTTGAACTTCCCAGCAGCACTGCTGCCGTGGAAAAATGCCATGTTGGAAAGTATACCACTGGAACGTGCAACCGGGATTCAGAATATCCTATTTCCTTACCCAAGTTATGGCCTATCCGCATGAAAGGTAACAGGAAGATAATAAATCTGTTTTAGAGTTCCGTACCTCGAAATTAAAAATTGAAACTCTTAAAGGATGACTTCGTTGTCTGTCAAGTCCCTTTTTCTCAGGAACGCGTGGAGGCTCATCATCAAGTTGAAATCGATATCAAAAACTTACATCTACGGTCTCTAGGAGCTGTAACGAAAATCAATATTCGACGTCAACGCTAAAAAAATATGGCCATTTATGCCGCATATTTTGACACTCGCAAATATTTAATATTTGGTACTTCCCGTTGGCCCAGCAGCATGAAGTTTGACGAGAAGCAAGGTCAAGTATAAAGGAAAATCCGAAATTTGTACATTTCATTTTTTATATGAACTGCAAAAGTTAAGTTCGTAAAATTCATAGCCCGTGTCTTGAAGTAACATTTAGTCTTTATTTCATTAAAATTGGCCTACTCTATCAAAAGTTATTACAATTTAAAGTCATAAACTAACCTTTCTAACATGTAGGTATTATATATATTTCCAATTCTTTAAATCTTTTGAAAAGAAGACAAAAAAAACAATATTACTTATGAATTTTAAAATCATACCCTGTTTTATCCCTTTGGGGGATAATTTTACAAAAACGCTGGAAGTTGTAATTTTTATTTTTTACCAAAAGCTTACATTTGAACTTTCATATCTCTAATTGTATCCTCCTTGCCAAATTTTATCGAAATCCGTTCAGTGGTTTAGCCGTGAAAAAGTAACATACAGACAGACAAAGTAACTTTCGAATTTTATAATATCAGTAAGTATAGTATTTATTTATTTAGGTTAACCAACAATTGTTTACACTAGTATGGATAATATACCTAAGTAGGTATATATTCAATATAATCATAATATACCTAAGTAATACCACAGGTAATCCTAACCTAAAACCTACCTAGGGAGCAGGTATTCAACATGCGGCAATTGAATAAACATAATTTAAATCAAATCCAGTGACTCTAAAAGTGTCAAATTTTACTTTCGACCTTCGGTATAACACCAATTCAAAATTATCGGAACCGGAGTCGGAGCTGTAAATTAATCGGAAAATCCGACCTTTCGGAGTCGGAACCGAAGCTCCGTAACATCCGTCTGGGGCAACAAAACAAACCCGCAAGGAAGTCATCCCCTTTTCAAGAACTCAGAGCTGTCCTGAACCTTGCCCTATGTAAGAGTAAGTTAGTTACTCGTAAGTATTTGTTTATAGCAGACTACACAAATAAAGCTGAACAAAAACACATTGTCCTAGTGAGCCACATATATATTTTTAGTTCTTTAGCACTGTAAAGAAAAATATTAGTTGAGAACCATGTTTCAGTGGTAAATATTTGAATAACTAACACTCGATATCCAAGTGTTAAATAAACTTTTTAAATCGTTGAGTACTGGATCTTGGTGGAAATTTCTGTTCCAAAGCGATCCAAAGTATATTTATTGTCGATTATCTTGCCTTGCGCCATTCGGGTTGAGTTAGAAGTGGGAATCACTGCTACCGATCCACGTATGTTATCTATTGCCGAATTCTATGCGTGACCTACATGTAACAATGAGGTGCTGTCTGCAACTGTAACAGACTGTTTTGATAATCCGTAATCTGTTCCATCTCCAAAGTGTATCTTGTTTTGTTTTAAAAACAAAATGAGGATATGTGTCTAAGTTTATTTTTCATTAACTGATCTGTTTTTGTTATATTTTACGAATTTTGCAGCTTTTTTTAAGAAGTATTTTTCTTTTAGTTCATTTACTTTAGTCTCCAAATAAATATCGTAGGTTCATTACTACTTGGCTTGCTTGTTCAATAATCAATTATAGAGCAGACACACTATGTAGGTGTAGTAGTTTATTTAATAATCAAGACGAGTAGGTACTTACCTTATCAAATTGTGACTCTAGGCAACAATTAGTTATCTACCTACTATAGTTCAATATTATTTACTAAAAACATTTCACGATTTTTCTCACAGACCCGTCACTGTATCTATACTTAGGTACACTTATTGTTCCTACCTAAATTAGAACTATGCCCTTGTAACGTATTCTAATCTTATCTCCCACAAAACAGTGTCCTAGGTTAATTATGGTTTCGCTAACATATTAGGTTAATGAATGATATTAAAACTTTTGCCAAACATTAGCTTGGGTGCAATTACCAAACCTCTTATCTAAACTACTTAGTAACAATAGTAAGTGGTAAGTGTTAATAGTTTATAACACATTTGTCCGGCATTCCTTTTACATATTTACTGCACACTAATAGCTTCCTCAGTGTCGGGTTCCAAGTTCTTTACAATATCTGAGGAAAATATTACATACAGAATAAACAAAGGTCAATCAGGATATCGTGGTTTTTTTTTTATTTGTTTTGTGAATCACGAAATTCTGATTGACCTTTGATTATTCTGTTCTTGCTTGTAATAAAGTTCTAATCCCGCGGCGATTTTTTTCGTGCACTGGATTTTCAACGCTAGGTTTAGCGCCGAGAATTGAAAATTCAACCGTGTGTTTTTTAACGCGCTGGGACGAGAGTGCGTTCCAGCTCGTTGGATTCTCAACGCTCAGCTCAACATCGAGAGTTGAAAATCTAGTGCGCGATAAAATCCCGCCGCAATAATTTTACGTCCGTGCGAACGTGGGCTTAAGCTTCGTGCAGACTAGCGCGACGCGACACCGGCTATTGTTATACCGTGAAGTTTTCTTAGAAATTGTATTGTTGAGTCGGGTCGCGCCTTCGCGTCGCGCTGGTCTGCACGAGCCTTTACTTACTTAATTTTCTTATAGGTACCTAACCTTTTCTTCTAATTAAATATATACGACTAAGTACCTATTCAAGAACACAGACTTGTGAAATAGAATTTCAAATAAAAAATTAGGTTAAATTTTTTTGGTCCATCGATATGGCTTATTGGTGATTCAATTTCGGGCGAGTGAATTCGTGCGAATCACCAATAAGCCATCCATATATTAGGTAGATCGAGTAGGTTAGTACTAGGAAAGTAGTAGATTACAGAAGCGCATCGCAAGAATCGCAACATCACTTACAAATTATCCGAGAGAGACCCTACCGGATTCAAGAGACCCGAAGGCTAAGGAGTCTATTAGTACGAAGTAAATAAAGGTTCGCCGAACAATCGTAACAGACCGTGTCTTTCGAGTGAAGAGTGGAGATATGGAAGCATTTACAGGCGTGCGTGCGTGACGGAGGCGACCTACATCGCGAGCCGAACGGCCGGCCGCCACTTGAGTATTCACACCGCGGATAGTTCGGAATCTAATTACCATTATTTACCTACTTGATGCTGCATCGGGATTCCTCCTCGGACTTGTGACGGAATCTTTATAACTCAAGCTGAGCTAGCGATAATTGCGTTGCTATAATTGCCATGAATGAAAAGGCCACGGCGGAAATCGAATTTCAAAGAAGATACTACTATTTACGAACTTTAAAATCTTGATAACAGTGACCCTTGAAGAAGAAATAAGTAAAGAATTGTTGAAAAATCTTTTCACCTCGATAGTTTTCTAGAACCAAATTATTTATTTATTTATTTATATAGATATACTTTATTGTGCAGCTGCTAAATACATAGTAAAAAATAAATTTATCACTTAAAAACAGATCAATGGAATGCTTTATCGCTTTCTACGATCTCTTCCAGAGGCAACCATAACATGGACAGTGATTGTGTGGACATAATTATGCGTGATACATGGATTGCCATTGCATTGCTCACAAAGTCACAACATTTCACCAAAGGTTAAAATTTTAGGTGAAAAACGTCAAATTCAGAATAACAAAATAAAAGGTCATTTTCACTAAATTAAAATCTCAGTACAATCTTAGTGCTGTCAAACTAAAATATAGTTAAGATGTGCCACTTTAGTCTATTTCAGAATGGGAAATCATCGTTTGACAGGAGTAAACTAAATTTTAGTGATTTTTTGTCTAGTTTAGACGCATTTGTGACAAGAGAATCGGCAGCAATGGCTGCTACTTTAAGTTAGCGAACATATTAAACTTACTTAATGACATGGCGACCAATATTAACAGAGGGATAACAAACATTGTATTAACGGCAGGCAACTATAGGCTTCCATATAAAACACCCTTTTGCAAGCGTTTATTTTTGAGGAGAGACTAATTTTAATTTATTTCATCTTTAGCGTAACCCCTTGGCTAAAAATGAAGTATTAAATTAAAATGGCTGAAAATTACCTAGGTTAGGTTAGAACTGTGACCATACAACGCACGAGCCGAGCGAGCAAAGCGAGCGGTGGCGCGGCTGCGGCCGGCGAGTGCCAGTGTCAAGTGTTCGCTTAACATTAAATTCAGTTACCAAAACACGATGCCAGTTTAAATTAAAACAAAGTAACAACTGATTATTACGCTGCTAATTTCTACTTAAAATTATCTTTCGCTGTACCTACCGGCTTTATCCCAAATTCAGATTAATTATTCGCTGCGTTAAATACATGCCGATATAAAATACATAAATAGGATAGCGTAAATAAACTTAGCGTATTTAACTTTTCACTTAGGTATTTTGCTAAATTACAAATTCTGCAAAATAGAGGCGGGCATTAATCAGGCCATACTGACACTCAAGTCCGGTGCAGTTCGTAACTCTGCTTTACATTGCCCCTAACCGCAAAACTACCGTCGGTTCAACTTAGTAATAACTGACATCAAATACAAACAAAGGAAATGGGATAACAAAAGGAAATTACAAAGCTAACGGTTTTAATAGTAAAATAACGCTTTAGGTTTAGATTAGTCGAAGTGAATAGTCTACAGGCGAAATTACTTGAAATGAAAATGAATCGTCTGGACTCAATGAAAATGAATTTACCTATTTGCGGTCAGCATCGGCGCAACATGTCTTCTTCTTCCATGATTCTCTATTAGTAGTCATCTCAGTAGGTTCCCCCTTTCTAAACCATTTTTTTTTAACTTCTCGCACGCATTAAGTTGCAAAGACGTACTTGCATTCGCTAAAAGTCAACCAAGGGTGCTGAAGAGATAAGATGGCAGGTGCTCTGCATGTATGGTACTCCATATCATCTTTCACACAATCCATCCATCGTTTTTGGTCTTTGGTCTTATAGCTATCCACATTTATACTAAAAACTTCCCTCGCGACATTTTCCTCATTCCTCCACATCACGTCCCCATACCATAACAACCATTATCCACGTAACCTATCTATTGCCTAACCCTTTTTCACAAAAAATAAAACCAACTTCCTTTTTCAACCGACTTCAAAAAGGAGGAGGATCTCAATTCGGTTGTATGTTTTTTTTTTCAAGATCTGATGAGGAGTTTTTGAGTTAGCATCAATAATACGTATTTTTCCCGTCTAGTATATGTGGACGATATTATAATAGTTCCTGTCAATGTAATTTACATAGCAGGTAATTATGTGTATTCAAATTTTTGTGGGGGTTTTGTGTAGGTACCACAACTAAAAAGTGAAAAATAAAAACTTTTTCACACAACCGAATTGAGAACCCCCTCCTTTTTGAAGTCGGTGGCAAAAAAACGAAAATAAAAGCCCAAAGACACTGACTTCCGAAATCAGTTATTTTTCACTTTATAGTGTTTTTTTTGGAAGTCGGTTTTATTTTTTGTGAAAAAGTTTTTTTGGAAGTCGGTTATATTTTTTGTGAAAATGTTTTTATTTTTCACTTTTTAGTTGTGGTACCTACGCAAAACCCCCAGAAAAAATTGAATACCAAGTAAATTACAGTGACAGGAACTATTAGAATATCATCCATATACTAGGTGGGAAAAATATGTATTATTGAAGCTAACTCTAAAACCCCTCATCAGATCTTGACCAAATTTATATGGGACCACTTCTGAAGTATGCCCTACCAAACAAAAAAAGAATCATCAAAATCAATTTATAATTGGCGGAGTAATCGCGTAACAAACATACAAAAAAAAAAAACAGTCAAATTGAGAACCTCCTCCTTTTTTTGTAAGTCGGTTAAACATGAAGGAAACGTGCCGAATTAACAAATAGGAAAACCGATCGTAAGTATGAACATTCCCTAAATATAGGAGAGAAAGTGAGACAGTGAAGTGAACCAATAAGCTAACCGAGAAAACAATGTCAGACCTTTTAGATTTGTCTCATAGAAAGAAAAGTGAAATGACTGAACTGAACACAGATGTGAACATTCAGTAAATTCGTCCCATCGCGGACATTGCATTTAAACGTATAGGTAGTCATTTGTTTCTACCAATAATTTTCATTTCTACGGCATTTTGTCTCAAGAACGAACGTTCTCCCGAGTCTGTCTGATTGAAGTGATCGATACCACCATTATAGTTTGCAAGGATAGCAATTGGTTGCGCTCGCGACGTGTCTGAATTTGAACTTCAGGTCAGGTAAAAAGTTTTACCGCGAAGACATAAAATATCTGATATAATCTTATGGGCAAGGTTCCATGTAATAATAACACACTAAACGGCACTACTTCAATCTAGTCACGCAAATTTTTGAGGCGATAGAGATGGGAAAACGGTGTCGATCTACCTCACCTGCACCTTGCTACTAATGTAACTTTAAGATTGGGGAAAGGTAAACCAGAAGTAGCAAGAGGGGTCAAATCAATCCTATAAAGTTAGGTAAAGTCGGGAGGTTAATTGCTACGCAAATTGAATACCTATCAACTATAACTAAAAGTCTTTTTTACAACCATATCTAAAATCGAGCAGAAAACTAAATGGGGACCTATTCCATGGGTTCCATTACTGTAAGTGTTCAGGAACTAGGATTGTATACCTACGTAGGGATATTCAAATGTCAACTGTCATTCTTTGACAGTAGTTTTTTTTTTAAAAAGTAAATCCATTGCGAGGCCAAAAAGTCTATTCAAATTCAAATTCAAAATATTTTATTTCACATAAACCTACATGGGTACTTATGAAACGTCAGAAGCTAGGTGCACGGTTCCAATTGGTCGTTTCCTATGGAGAAGAGCCGGCAAGAAACTCCACGGTTTAGTATTATCTCAGCATAATATCGAATTATTGTGGCTTATCTCGGTTGAAGAAACTATTGACGATGGGTTTCAAAGAGACAGTCGTTGACTTCCCCAATAAGGTCCTGAGCATGACCAGCCTACTTCGTTAACCTATTGATAGCGGGATAAACTAGCCAATTTTCTAGACTGAGTACCCGTATAGAGTATATTTAAACGTATAGGTAGTCATGTACGATGCCAAGAAGGGCACCAAATGAGGCTTCTGATGAAAACAAAAATGACAAAGGATCATTACAAATCGATCTAATAAGAACGATGAAGAACAGACAAAACTGCATGGAAATCAGTTCGGTACGATGTCATAGACACACAAAGGCTTTTACATATGTAACAAACCACGAGTCGCCTCACACATAATATTGTCAAGATGAAAACACAAGCTGAATGCATGTGTTGTTATAATTACTTATAATGTTTAGAATATCGTGCACCTGCAGGAATGATAAAATACTGACATAACATACATTGTCATCCCTTTTTAGGGTTCCGTGCGTTTGCATGAAAAAACGGAACCCTTATCGGATCACTCATGATGCTGGCTGGCTGTCTTTCCGTTTGTCACAGCCAATTTTCTCCGAATTTATTGGATCAATTTAGTTGAAATTTGGTACACATATGAATTTCTCACCCAAACACAGACGTGTAAAGTAAATAAATTAATTTTGAATATGGGGTCACTTTTCGGGGTTCTTTTTTGTCCAATTTTCCCCATAAAAAAAGAAAAATCCCCACAACATTCCTATAGAATATTGTGGGGATTTTAAAGATAAATGACCATTAGGGTCTCCCTTATCTCCGAAAGTCAACAATTTAAAAAATACTGAGAATGGTTCTTTACTCATAAAAACCTATAAAAAGTCTATAGTCTTATAATAACATGGTAAATCTCTCAATATTGTGCGTACAAACTTACATTTCGAGTAGGAATGTATGGGAGAACATGTTTTTCAACTACAATGTTAAGTTTGTTCTTGGGATAAATTCATCCCAACTACGGAACCCTTCATTGTGAAAAAAGAAAGAAATAAAGATTTTCATTATCCTTCGAATAAATTCTACAATGTAGAGAGGTTTTATCTTCACACTCCACTTCCAAAGAGGGGAAATGAACAGTTAACCTTGCACAACTATCGAAGCAGCAAGTATAACCGCGTGTAACCCTTAGTTTCGGTAAGTATTTATTATTCGCAAGTTAACTTACAAAAATTCTAATAATTTACTGCTCAGTCTTACCATTCCTTATAAAATTGTATTATAGAAAAGCGTGCTGTACACTGTACATACCAACACATTTAAACAAAGGCACGATGTAGGTACTCGAATTCTAATAGCGCCGCTTCTGAACGGTCAACACGTAAAGTACCTATAATTTAAACATAATAAAAAGGCCTAAGTCGCATTGTTACACTAGTAATCTGCTTTCCTGTGTAACGTACTGGTATAAACACTGGAGTACTTACAACAGTTTGAATAATCGCCGAAAGCTGGCGTTGTTAAAACGTATGTAAGTACTTGAACTTTGTAGCTGGTATTTAACAAGGCAGTGCATCGCATACATAACAGATGCACCGTAATATTTTAATTTGTGACACGAAGCGACAGACGTCGTTGCGGCCTGTGGGAAACTAGCTAAAGTCAGTGTCACGATGCCTGGGCAATCCATGTAAATTGGTTTGTAATACTGAACGAGTGTAATTAAAATAGCACATTCATTCATCACTTACAATTTCTATGAAATGTATTTATAATTGCTTGTTTAGTTACCGATTAGGATCTGATTGAGTTACTAATTTCTGTTAGCACAATATTATGTAGGTAGGTAATATTTTCTCTTTTCGCATGAACGAATTTCAAATCAGAGTGCTCCTTCTATGAGAGCTCTAACTCATATTTTTGCAAGAAAACTCTTGCCCTGCAGCGGGACAATATAGGCCTGGTACTTACCTAATTCGCCTAAAGGCTTGTGCAGATCAGCGCGACGCGACGGCGCGACGCGACTCGAACAATACAATTTCTAAGAAAACTTCACGGTATAACAATAGCCGGTGTCGCGTCGCGTTAGTATGCACGAAGCTTTATGCGGAGGATGCTCGTGGGTAAGTAATAATAGCCGTACAGTTCGATCCATTAGGTTAAGTTACACTTGCCGATGTTGGTCCGTGGATGGGTGACCATCTTTCATCTTTACATATCGAGATTCCTCCGTGTCTCATAACACCGTGTGTCAGGTAAATACATAACAATTATTTTTATTAAGTAGATACATCCTTTTATATATTTAACATTTTATCCATTTACCTATGCACATACATATAGGTACTCGTAAACAGACAAGAAGAAAGGAATAGAAAAATACGTACAATAGCAATTATATATAAAAAAGGTTCGTGTTACAAAAACAACACGCTTTGTAGTGAATATGTTCAGCAGTGAAGGTGTTTGCGGCCTGAAATATTTAATTAGGTTTCTCTTCCCAAACAGAATCATCTGTTTGTTCGCTATATTTCGCATATCAATGCGAAATATGGAGACACTATACACAATTTATTGATAAAACACGTTCCAATTTACCATTATCTCCCATTATACAATCAATACCTATCACTTATATTAAGTATATGTAAATGGAGATCCATTTCATTTTTGATAGCCCCATTGACCGTAATTTCTGTGTGAATACCAGTTGTTCAGGAACTCAGGACACAACAATAATAGCGGTGTCTGACACAGATACTCGACATAACTCGTCATTATGTTGATAAATACTAAATATCGATTCGTTCGCAGTCATTGGCAGTTGTAGGTACACCTAGCTTGCGGTCGAGCTGCCTCGGTGGCCACTACTCAACCGATTGATGATCAAAATGTACGCGGCATTTACAGTAAATAATTCTAACAAATGACAGCTAACTGGCCATTGCATAATTGATTGAACAGCTCTACAGGGATGCTTCGTATTCAAACGACATTAATAATTCTTGTGGCTGTAAAAGTCTGCAGTCAGAGATGATTGTAACTTCTCTGCCTCGTATCTCCGGACGCGTCTTCGGTCTTTGCGGCACCTAATGGAATTGCAAAAAAATTATGAGTCGAATAATTTATGTGCTGTGGGGTATTCAAATGATAATTTCAGTTAGTAATGTGTCGTTAAAATATGCGAATGCAATCGTAAATCATTAGAATCTGGATGCAGTCTTTTAAATTCAGCTCACGACTCTAATTAGCTTATTTAGCTAGCCCGGTCTGGATGTAGGGATGCATGCGAACTGCATAATATAAACATTTACCAGGAGCCCAACACTACGCGGAATAGAGTCGGCCGCCAAGTTTATACAAGTAAACCAGCCGTTGAAATGAAACAGATATGCGAGAAGATAGGCTCGTGCAGACTAACGCGAATTGTCGCTGAACGCGACACCGGTAATTACTCTACCATGAAGTTTTCTTAGAAATTGTTTTGTTAGGGTCAGTTCACACCGAGACGTGACGCGACGCGACGATGCTTGAAGTGGTCAGTGGTTTCGCGTTGCGCAGCGCGGCGCCGCCGCCGCGAGACGCAGCGCGACGTCGCGAGGCGCATCTGAAGTCGCTGGCAGCCCCACGCCTCGCTGCTTCGTGATGCTTTACGCTACACCGCGAGGCATCTCGAGGCGCAGCGTTGCGCAGCGCGACGCCGCGAGGTGTGTATCTTTTTGAGTAGTAAATAAAGATAGATTTTGTATCACTATCTTAAAAAGTACGCGCAGCGTCCGTCGCTTCGCGTCACGTCTCGGTGTGAACTGACCCTTAGAGTCACGTCGCGCCGGTCTGCACGACGCTTTACGCACCTCCATCTCATTAGGACAAAATACTACGCACTAAACTGCAAATATACCTATTACTTGATTCAATTTGAAATCTACGGGCATCTCTGCGGGTTGCTCTTGAGTTCTGGGTTTAATCGAAATTGACTCTAATATCTACACTAGGTACACAGTATACCTACCACTACAACTGTGTATGGTAATGGCAGGCGTACCTAGTGTAGCTATGCTCAAAACTGAGCCGTATACTGATACTGATACAGCTCAGTTCTGAGCATAGCTAAACATCTGAATGTAGAAGCATATGTTGGTCAGGTTGGAAGATACTCGTAGATACTGTGCCTTAGGTAGGTGGCCTATGAAAGAATTTCTCAAAATGATCTTATTTCTCTAAGTAGGTGTGTGCAAATACTTTTACTTTCAAAGTATTTTAAAACGACACTGGATCGCAAAAATTCCGGGTCGCTAGTAAAAACCGTGATATCTCCATAAATTACATACCTAGATCGCTAGAATAAAAAATATGTAGTAAACAGGTTACTAATGCTTGTTCTAAATTCTAAATCTAAGAGGTTTAATTTGTAACAGATAAAAAAAAAGCTCTTTGAAATTTTTTTAAATTTAAAATTAGGAAAATAATCTTTTTTATGCTTTTGTTTCAAAGCGAGCTGTCATTATAAATGATTCCTTGGATTGATCAGAGTATTGAGTGCAATATCATGTCGTTAACACCTGAAGAATGTACACGGATTATTACCATGGTACAAGAAGGAAGAAGTCAGCGTAGCACTGCTAGAACAGTAGAAGTATCTTCATCAACGGTGCAAAGAGTACTCCAGCGATTTCAAGAGACCTGCATGAACATCAGGAGACCAGGAAATGGCAGGCCAAGGTGCACAACTACACTAGAAGACCGATTCATCGTGAGCACTATGTTAAGAAATCGACTTCTCACGGCTGTTCAGATCCGAAACAGTCTTCAAGAAATTCACCACAACAATATGAGCTCTGATACGATTCTGCGAAGTCTTCGTGAAGCTGATATAAAGCCTGATAGACCAGCAAACGGCCCCAAACTGCTCAGAGAACATCGAGTTGCCAGGTTACGGTTTCCTCGAGAACACATTCGATGGACAGATGATGATTGGTCCAAGGTTATTTTTTCCGATGAATCAAGTTTAATTTTTTATTATATATATTAATCAGTCATCTACAATATACTATAGTTTCACAAATTTGTCTTATGTATTTAAGAAACTATCACACCATTTATTAGCGACCCGGAATTTTTGCGATCCAGTGTATATGAGATTGTAACAAAGGACTAAAATAAACTGGGACTTAGGCAATTATACCTATCAAATGGTGCATGACAGTAGAAATTTTATACTTAGTTTCTTCATATAACAAAGTGCTAATTTTGATACTGATTAAAATGTGATTATATCCTGCTCCATAGGACAATTCCGAATCTAGACAAAATCGAACTGGTTTCCAATTTAATTGTATAATATTATTTTGTATAACATTTATTTTATATTCTGTGATTACTTGAACTCACACACTGACTTATTATTAGTATTACTTGTTATAATGTTAGGAATATCGTATAATTTTACAATGTTTGTAAGTATGTGAGCACCATGCATCTATCACATAATTAATTTATGTCATTCCTTCATTTTTCATTATTTTTACCCATCGTGGTATAGTAATATTATTCTAGGTGGCTCCACATATAATTATATAATTAGTGTATACTAGATAGAAAACATTTTAAAACACTAACGGTGGAGTTTCTTGCCCATTCTTCTCCATACGAAAACTACCTTTTGGAATGGACGACTAGAATCAGTTATTATTATTTTTTGTAAATTTTGACGTTCAAACGTGCCTTTTTTGTGCCTAATTGAAATAAGTTATTTGACTTTGACTTTGAATAAGCCTTGAGAAGTCAGTTAGCCCGCCAACCAGATTTTCTGATTAGAAAGGAATTAATGGGCACAAAATTTTAATGACACAATTATCACGTAACTTTCTCTTTAGGAAAATGAAAATTATATCTCTGATATTATATAATGTTTTCAATATCCCGAAGCGACGTCCATTGTTCTTTAAGTACAATACCTACAAATGAATGGAATATTGGACTCTTTTGTTATAATTCTGCAAAGTAGGAAATAGGAGAGAGAATATTTAAACTTTATAAAAGCTGCGTAACTTACATGTGTTCATGAAAACCGATTTATTAGAATAGGCACCGGTTAAATATCAAACCGTAATCATTTAAATAATGAATTCGCTTTTATGTGTCCGTCTGAATGACCGCGTTTTTCTTTTAAACTACGCAACGAATTTTGATGCAGTTTTCACCATCATCAGATAAAGAAATATATTAAATTTACATATAATAAAGGAAGGGACGCTGTTCGTAATAATTCACAAAATACTTTGTATGAGTTGGTCGCATACAACCTTATTGAATAAAAATCCTCATTACGACGGAAATCAATGATGTCACCCAAAGCAAAATTTACATGAAATACTGGGATTAGTTTTTGTGATGCTACGCGACGATGACGTCGTATCGCACTTACGTGTGTGGGTGTGACGGCCCCATCGATACAGACTATATTTATATAGATGGTCGACCCTTTTTTTGTTTTTTGGGTGGGAAATTATCATATATTATTATTATTCTCCCGCTCTTGGTGGATCGGGAGGGCGTGTCAGACTTTTACTGACAAAAACCCACCCGTGTTCCTTTAGTTGCCTGTACGTTGCCAGGGGCCACGGTATCTCTTTCGGACTTTCCCGCAACCCCGGCAGGCATCGGTCCTATCGGACCCCATCAGTTGTGCTGACATCTCTTTGAGGCGCGCGTGGAACACAACACAACGCGCCGTCGACCCGGGCCTGGTCCTTACCGGACGGCGAGCTACCCATTGCTCACCGTCCGCAAGCCCGCGCCTACGGTGGCCGGGAATCGGCCTGCGATTGCCGACGTCCGGGGCGTCTCCTGCGGCGGCTAGGGGCGTGAGGTCGCGAAGTTTGGCTCTCCCTCACGTGTTCCGCCTCCTCCTTCGCGAGCATTACTGCTTCGCAGAAGGAGGTGACGACCTCCCATGCCCTCTCACTCCGTACCATGGCCTGGACCAGGGCCGGACGTACCAAATGAAAAACTAAATTGAGTTTCAGAGTAACGGCCGGCGGTAGTATCATGAATAGTTGATATTTCACCAATTTTTTTTATTGAAGTCAGTAACAAAGCATTTATAATCTTTTTATTCAAGTAAAATATTATTTTTAGTGCTCTCCGGCCTATTGCCACTTACTAAGGTCGCGTTTCAACTGAGTCGATAGGTAGGTACTTCATTTTTAGGATTCCGTAGCCGAAGGGTGCCACACGGAACCCGCTAACCCGCTGCTAAGCCTAGCTCCACTGTGTTTTCGTCCGTCTTTCAGCGGGCTGTATCTCATGAACCGTAATAGGTAGACAGTTGAAATTTTCACATAATAATATGGTGTATTTCTTCATAATTTTTAATTTAAATTAATAATTACAGGCTAATGCTATACAATTTGTTTCGGCGTTTTTGGCTAGATCGTGTTCGAGTCCGACTAGCACTAGGGCGATTTTCAAAGTTATGTTATTTTCATACTTAGGTAATGTAGTGAATTATTATCGTTTATTTGTTACACAACTGCCTTTTAACACTAAAATTAAATAAATATTTAAATATCTAGTACATAACTATCTATAAAAATATGCAAAACAAGTAGTGTCTGTGAGTTACTAGTCTAAAGTAAGGTTCTAACTAAAGTAAGTCCTGAAAATTTATATTTGGTTCTTGAAAAATAATTTTGATTTCTAAGTTCAAGATAATTGATGATATTGTACAGCGACATGTAGGTACAGACGCCAGCACATCAACCTACTACAATCTGTCAAATTTCTTTAATAGATTTTCAACTTTATCACTACAACATAAGGCTCAAAGTTGATTGGGAAAATTTGACAGTTTCGGGTAGGTTGACCTGCTGGCGTCTGTACATACACATTTATTGTAGAGCATAAAAATGCATAAATTATACACTGGTTATCTTCTTATTCTAAATTAACTAACAGAATATTAAAATAAAAATATGACGTCCTAAGTTCAAACTAACCTAACTAAAACTATTAACAAACTCAAATATGGCGTCGAAAAATTCCCTCCGCATCGCTGTCGACTGGTAATGTACCCAAGAGACTGGCGGCATTGCCACGTTGTATGGCAATAGATCAATTTATTTATTTATTGAATACCTACTTCAAGCACACACATGTATAGAGGCGGACTTAATCCCATAGGCATTTTCTACCAGTCAACCATTGGGTGATGCAGAGACAAACAGTGGTAAAAGCAGTAGCGAGAATTGAGAAAAAAATATTTATTTAAATGTAAAGATATACATATAATATCTACCTATTAAAAACTATAAATGCGAGCATAATACATACACTTAATCTTATATATAAAATTCTCGTGTCACAATGTTCGTTCCCGTACTCCTCCGAAATGGCTTGACCGATTCTCAAGAAATTTTGTGAGCATATTGAGTAGGTCTGAGAATCGGCTAACATCTATTTTTCATACCCCTTAGTGATAAGGGTTGTCAAAAAAAAAAAAAAAAGTTGCAAAACAACGTTTGCCGGGTCAGCTAGTTAATATATAAATATAAGCACAAATAAATTCACATAAATATAAGTACTAAAACCACTAATATATTCACTACCGTGGTCTATACTGCCAGCTTCTGCCAGCTTCTTGCGAATGTGCTCGCGAACTTTAACTTTAAAAGATAATCGGTTGGTCGCCATCCTGATTTCCTGGAGAGCGCATTCCACAAGGAGATAGACTGAACGAAGAAGGAAGTTTGAATGAAGTCTGTTCGATCAATTGGTGATCTTGTTAGATGTACCTATGTTGGTTTTGATGGACTGCAGTTTCAGCAGTCCATGTGTTTGAAGATGAACCTTTTAGCACCTTTTAGTTTTTTTTTTAACTTCTAATAGAAGTAGGGACGCATCATCGCAATATCGCAAAAACGCATCTGTGGGGGAGAGGCTTTTACGCGAGCAGATAGGTACAGTAAGCAATTTACAAAAGTTAATTATTGAGCTCTAAGTATTTCATTAAAATCGGATCAATGGTAAAATTTTAAGAATTTACTTTTTAGCATAAATTAAATGCATGAAATACTTAATAAGATTTTTCAACGAAGTCAAAGTAACAGACAGACACACCACAAGATCCACAAGTCAATCAACAACACAATACAACGACACTAGTGGATTTATTATTGAAGATTTTGAGCTTTAGTATTGTAATTTATTTTCATATTTCGAATCACTCACATTCTCTCACAACAATTTATAAGGCTCGCCCGGGCGATCAATTTGTGATCAGTTTGATTGGGATGTATAATCCCGTGATGTACCTACAGGTTTGATTTGCATCGATAAATCCTAACTTTAGTACAGTTCAACAGATATGAAATTGATGAAACGGTGAATATGCGAAATGCGAGGAAAAAGTTACTCGTTAGTATGAAAGCAAGTTAGTACCTATATACTTTCATTTTTTAACTTTTTTCCGAGAATATTCGGGTACGTTTGTTGTTCGTTTTTTATTTAATTGGATGTCGAAACCTGTTTATTTCTTATACAGTACTGTTACCTACCTAGGTAGGTAGCTACGTATGAAATCTAGCGCAAATATTGTCATTACATTAAACAGCATTTTCAGATTGAGTTCCTGAATCCGCTTTAAAACATAAATATTATCGAACCTAGCCCTGATAATCCTTCTGCGGCTCACATAATGTGTTAATAAATCACCGCAGTGCTGGGATCGACAAGCATTTTAACACTGACCGCGTATTTGACGTCCATTCCACTCAATCTGTCGAGGTTTGCGTCAGAGCTGACATCACACATTTTTCCGTAGGCTTTCAGCTCTAAAATGAGAAATGTGAGCAATTCTTTGCTTTTATCCCCATTCTTGTTATGATTTCAACTGGTTATTTCCGTCATGTTTCGTCAATGATATGTGACCTTTGTGTCACTTGTGTCAGATAACACGTAGCTTACTCATGGCGTTAAAATGTAGGTAGGTAAGTAAATAGCCATAAAATGACTTTTAAACTTTATGCGCTAAGAGCTTGGATAATTTGTATGCGATGTAGATGCGAGCCGACGTTTATTGCAATCTTGCAGCAGAATCATTATCTAGCTGTGTGCAGCGCGCCGCGTGCGACACTCAACTCACTCAAGCGGTTATAGCCAGGCTTACTTTCGTTATTAACAATTAACATCTAAATCCTCTAATTCAGTTGTATATAGGGTAACACTGCGGCAAATTATGCGAGAGTGGCAAATAAAATTATAACTCTATTTAGTTAGTAGAATATATGGATTCAATCGTGACTCGAAATGTATGAGATAAGGGAATTAAAGTGATTTCTGTTTACGACTCTATAATTCAATGATTTTATGTCGGCTGTAATTCGTCTAGGATTTCGTAATTAAAAACTCATTTGAGCCTAAACCTTGAGGTTCGTTATCTTAAGTTTTAATTAGGGGTGAGTTATGAGGGGTTAAATATATCGTTATCTCTCAAAGAATTTAGTGTTTACTTATGTGTTTGGCGGCTGCGGGGCGAGTGGGCGGCGGGACGCGGCCGCGTGTCGGAGCCCGGAGGCGGGAGCGACCGCGGAGGATCCCACTCCACGTCAAGTTGGAAGCGTAGCGCGACGCCTCACGCACCGACCGACGCGCGATACCGGAGCGCGGGAAACTACGCACACGCATTTTCAGAACATTCTGAAAACTTACGCGCTCAGTGAAAACACCGGATTCCTCAATTCTCCTTGGATTTGACAATGTTTAGTGATTGTGACGTTTCTATAAACGGACGAACAAATTAAAGCGTTTGATAAGGATGTGTGTTGGGGACACTATAGTGTTAACAAGTGAAAGTAATTTGCACGATCGTAGAATAAGATGCTAGTTTGATCATGAGGGAATTAAAAGCTGGCAATATGAAGAAGAGAAACCACAGTCAGTCGTCGGATAAGCCGAAAGGAAAACGAAGGGTAAGTTTTCACAACCGCTTGAACTTTGTTGATAAATAGTTATTAGTACTTACAGCTTTTTTAAAGAAAAAAAGTACATTATGTGGCCACAGATCGGGAAACAAAAAATCAAAGTAATGAGTAAGGTTATTAAGTCAGGAATAATATCTATTAAATTCCCGTTCGTCCCACCAGTGGGATGACGGCAGTGGGATGAACGGGAAAACATGATAGGTTTTACCAAAGAACTGTGAGATAAAACCCCTCAATTAAATCTTTATTTAAACTTCGACTTTAAGCCGTAATAAAAAATAAAAACACAAACTTTTTGCTGCGCTATAAAAAGTTTAAATCTTCCTGTTTTGTTGTCCGTAGTTACAATGAAAGCTTCGCATTGACTTTATAGCCCTGGTAATGTAAATGGAGGAAATAAGTAGCTTTATGTACACACGCCTATACATTACCAGTATAAGCTGACCTCGCATTGTACGGAAAACCTGTACCACGCGAGATCAGCATAAACTGAAAATGTGTAGCTTGATGTGCAGCCGTGTGTACAATTCCTAACACGAAGCCCCTTGGCATCGTGGCAATAATAAAATGTAAAAGCTATTTCATGATACTTAATGAAAGTTAAGTGCGCAATATAGGAAGCGAATTTATTTATTAAATAGAGTAAATATCGGAGAGGGATATAAAAATATTATAGTAACCTACGTCTATACTCATATTAAAAATGCGAAAGCTGTCTATCTGTTACCTTTTCACGTCTATATTACTACTGAACCTATCGTTATAAAATTTGACAGATCGGTAGGTAGCTTCGGTAAAAAGAAAACTCGAAAAAAAAATTAAGATCACACACACATCAGCATCACACACAGGCGCACAGAGATTTAAATACTCTTACTTTTTATGTCGTCTTGTGTTGGAAATTATGGTAACGGTGAAGCTGAAAATATCTTCAACTCGTACCTATTCTACTTAATTAAATTAGATTCAATAAAAAAGCAAAATTGTTCACTTGAAGTTATTCAAGAGAAAAGCTTCAATAGGAAAAAAGTTATGCAAAGATCATAATCTTTGCATCACTTTTTCATTCGACTATCATTTAGATTTTTAGCTAATGCGTGGAATTCTTTTACTTAGGTAATTAGAGTCAGGACATTGGAAAATGTTAGACTAAATAAATAGGCTGAAGAACGGAACATTTAAGAAGAGATTTCGACAAGGATAGGTATCAGAAGTGTTCACTAAAATACTCGGAAAACTGTTCACGGAAAAACTAATTTCTTGATTGGATCATAAATAGGTACCTATTTCGATTATCGTTATGCAAACTATCGAAAGTCTACATTTGAACTTAACAGTGCTAACTTTTGCTACTTGGTAGGTATTGAGTTTTATAAATATCGTGCCCACAGAAACTGAATATCGAGTAACGAAAATTATTCCTTCAACTTACACCTGAAGCACCCTAAAAACTAAATTAAAAGATTGTAATTATGACGCTTTCCATAATTGTTTCATCTTTTCCCATTTTATTTCACAGCTTCAGCGAACCTTACTGAAGTAGATAGCTTGTTGATTTGTTTGTTATATTGTTTTGTTTCTAACTGAAACGTTTTTTCAATGTAAACACTCCTATCGAAATTCAACCAATCACATCCATACTAATATTATATATATACGAAAGTAATTGTCTTTCTCTCTGACTGTCTGTTACCCGAATAAAAATGAATGAAATTTGGCACACGGATAGATCGTGTCCTGGATTAGATCATAGAATTATTTTTATCCCGATAGTACGTTCCTCTAGTACCTATAATTTCCGACCTTCACGCGGACGCAACCGCGACCTAAAGCTAGTATTTCATACATGAAAGCTTTCTACATTTCATTATAGGTACTATAAAATACAACTCGCCAGCCAAACCTTGTTAAGGGGCCTGCGGAGCATGCGTTGTTCATACAAACGTAATACCAAAATAATTTGTAAATCAAACACATTCTTAAGGTAGTGTGTATTTATTCCGATTGGATTACAGAATATCTAGGCTTCCAAATATATATTTTGAATGGACACTGATATAAAGACGAGATATGAGGAATTTAAAATTTCTATAGAAAACTTATTTTTCTCATAACTCGAATTTAAATCAGTGTCCATTAAAAATATATATTTGGAAGCATAGATATTCTGTAATCCAATCGGAATAAACACACACTACCTTAAGAATAGGTTTGATTTACAAATTATTTTGGTATTACGTTTGTATGAACTACGCATGCTCCGCCGGCCCGTTAACACACAAGTTAAATAATACATCGATGTCTGTTTTACATAATTTATTAATGCGACAACATATTTTAAAAACATGCAGAACATGTATCTTTACTTACTCGCGCCTCGTGTTATATCAGACTTACCGCATAACTGTGTATTGTAACTCTTATAAAATATGGCTGTATCTAGGTATGGCATACCATCACGCCTCTTTTCTGCGATGGAGTGTGCAGAGACGAATAGTAGGTACACCCACAATTCGTTAGGTAGGGTCAGGCGGGGTAAATATAAGACACCCAACATTTCGGATAAAAATAAGACATCATTGTAATTCCGTAGAAAAAGACGTAAAAAGAACCTTATTGAATTCAAAAACATGCTTTATAAGTACTCTGTTAAGATACAAATTTTTAAACCTGTTACTCATTGGGTTGAACATTTTAAAGGACATTTTGTTAAGTACCAAAAAAATTGGCGCGAAAACTTTACATTCGGCACTACGAACTTTCCATGTGCATCCTCTAATTCAAGCGTGCGCGACCCCCACCCACGCCCCCGCATCCCTTGCCAGCCGTACTTGCGCGGGAGGGTAGCCATTTTATTATACGTCCAGTCGTTTAGCAGGGAACTCGTGTTGTTTGGCGGGTAAAAAACGAGACGCGCATTTGGGAAAATATAAGTCAGTGTGTAGTGTAATAATAAGACAGTTGTTATTAATTGTGTATCAAGATGCCTCGCAAATATGTGCCAAAACTGAAAAGTTATAGTGACTCAAAGCTGCAAGAAGCGTTAGATAAAGTAAGAAAAGGTGATTTATCATACAGAGAAGCTGAAACGAAGTATAAAATTGATAAATCGTTGTTATGGAGGAAAATTCACAATTTAAACACAAATAAGCAAGGAAGGAAGACAGTTTTGAGCAAACTAGCAGAAGCAGATCTATGTCAATGATATATGAGTAAATGTCTCAAATTTACTCCTTTTCATTAAAACTTAAGTTAAAAAAAATTGTATGCTCAATTCTGTATAAGGTTTTGTATTTTTTCGTCTTATATACTGTCATCGGTAGGCAGATAAGTTTAATTGTTGCATTAAATTGCTGATTGCTGTTGTGATTACCAAATAATTTAAACCAAAAAACAAATTATATGTAAGCAGAGTAAAGTATGTTGAATTTTTTTAAGTTAAAATTTTTTATAACAAGTTTTTGTTGAGTTTAATAAAAGTTTTCGTATTATATTTAACCCCACTGTCTTCTTATTGCCCCTGTATTTGAAAAACACGTAAGGTATAGAAGTTTAAAGCTGTTTTATTTTTTGACTTCTGTGTCTTTTATTTACCCCATTATTGAGGAAAAAAATGAAACGCATACTTTATACACAAAACTATATATCTAGGCCAATTATCTTCAATTTAATGGTATCATGTGAAAGATACCAATGGAAACTATAATATAATCTGTTCTGAGACTCACTAAATTATCTTTAATAGCGTCAAAAATGAAAAGATTTGTTTTTCGCTTCATATTTACCCCGCCTGACCCTATGTGTAAGTCTCACATTATACTTACGTACCTACCTATGTGGCTGAAACCCAAATTCCAGTTACTACCAAGAAATTCCTAATTGTAAAACCCAATAACACTGCCCGACCTGGGATTTAAACACAAGACCCTATGTTCTACAGTCGTAGAACACCAGACCAACGAGGGAGAGCAGAAACCGTCTATTAAATTGTAACTTGTGTAAAATATGGATAATGGACGTGTTAAATGTCGTAACTACATTAATAAAAGATACATTTTGATTCTTGGTAACACAAATTGTGTTAAATGTATCAAAGGCTTAAATGAGGTCCACAATAATTGTAGTTTATCACGTAATTAGTACGTTGAAGCAAACACAAAACACAATTTCCAAGGGATTTATATTTTGCGTGGGCTTCCAACTTGATGAAATGAACTAATGTAAGGAAACGGTTGCTATGTTTCAGTTTGGATTCGGAATAAGCTTTCAATAGTAATTATACAACGTATCGAGGGGCATGGTAGTGCCCCCGCCAAGTCGAGCAATACAAACACGAAGGCACAACCGTACCATCATTTCTCGAAGTCATTGAGGACATTTTAGACAAATTGTTTTTCATTCCAGGAATTTTCTTTTTTCGATGTTTTAATGACATAGGCCGTAACACTATAGGTAGGGTACTAAATTAGTAGAATGAATTATAAATGTATTACAAGTAAAATTATTGTGATTTCTATTGTAGGTATCTGTGTATCCTCTAGGAGAGATCGCAAATAAATAAATGAATATTGTAAGGAATCAATGAAAGCTATATTTGTAGGAAGCCAAGTTGCAAAGATTCAATCAATTCAATTGTTTCAATCAATAACTTGAACTAATGTAGTGTTTTATTTTTTATACAGGTGGAAGGGACATCGACGCTAAAACTGTTACCATGGATCAGTATATGATTCTGAACCACCCTCCGTTGAAATTTTTCGTTGGTTATTTAAAAAAAAAACAGGTGTTTCATAGAAAAGTTCAATACCTACGCGGTCAAGATGTATGGAAGAGCAGATTTAAAAAAAAAATAGCCGACGAAAAATTTCAACGTAGGATGTTTCAGAATCATGTACTGAATCCATGGTATCAGTTTTCGCGTCGATGTCCCGTCCACCCTGTATATAAAACATAACGTCACGCCTTGTTTCCCCGAAGGGTTGGGCAGAGGTGTACCTGTAGTAGGTACACCCACATTTCGCTAGTTGTGTATATAAAACGTTGTGTTATATATAAAATGTTACATTAGGTATATTCGCACTATCCAGATAAGTGGGTTTGAATACACAGTTTAATAATACTATTAGTTATTCACGATTACTGGCTGTTTTATATAATGTTTATGTTCAGTTTAGCTCCTATTCATCGTAAGTTTCTACGACGGTTTAGCTTTATATCATACTAGCTGTGCCCCACAGTTTCACGCGCATAAGTTTTGATCCCGTGGGAATATCGGGATGAAAAGTATCTTATGTCCTAACCCAGGTCATGGTCTACCCATGTGCCAAATGTCATCCAAATCCGTTCAGCCGTTTTATCGTCAAAGCGTAACAAATAAACATACGAAAAAGATTAATTTACATAACGCAGAACGTTCAGAACAAAATACGAGTAAATTAGTATAAAAAAAAACTAACGGGTAAACAATTTTTTATAAGATCATCGTTTTTATCCACCAGTGTTCAAATAACGTAGTCTTTTTTTTCTTCCTAATAAACATGTAGGTAATGTCAGAGAAACAATTACCTCCCAATTTCTCTATATTCATATTGTCCAATTAAAATTTAAAAGATACGGAATATTCCACGAAACATAACGAGGACAAACAGCCTCTCGTACGGCGTATCCCTAGCAAACAAATTACCATTTAATGTAACACCAAAATCCCACATTATAATGACTGTTCCTATACTGTACACAAATATAACGATAATGCTACCATTCAAAATAAACTAACATTAATAACAATCGCCATTCAAGTTTAGTTACTAACAATATGAGCGACCCACGACCTTTGTTTTTGATATCGGCTAAACTTAACGAATTCAACGGAGTTAGAGTGGTTCGCAATCGTCACATGACGTAATTCATTGAGTTCAAACAACGCCGACAATACAAGAATTACATCTCAGTTATAATAATACCTAAGAACTATTTCCGCTCATTTCCTGTTCTCCACAATTTTATTCAAGACAATTTTCATTGGGTCATAATAATGCATGTCTAAGTGGCCTCTGCTAGTGGGTTGAGGTAGTCAATCAATCTGCCTAGCCTTTTCCCAACTATATTCGGGTCGGCTTCCAGTCTAACCAGATGCAGCTGAATACCAGTATTTTACATGAAACGACTGCCTATCTGACCTCCACAACCCAGTAACTGGGTAATACGATACTCCTTGTTAAAACTGGTTGTCAGACTTTCGGGCTTCTGACGACCCGTAACGACTGTCAAAGATCCACGAATGACAGCCGGGACCAACGGCATAACGTGCTTTCCGAGGCACGGAGGAGTCTCGGTATGTAAAGATGGTCACCCATCCACAGACCAACTCCGGCAAGCGTAGCTTAGCCTGATGGATCGACCCGTGCGGCAGTTATTACTTAGTCATAGGTAATACTTATTTACATAAAAACGAAATTTTAAAAGCTGACTTAGGACTTGGTAAAGTTTGTAAGTGCTGTATAAGGTGACTGTACGCGTCACTCAAGTTCTTCTTAAATTCCAAGAAGCGCAACCAGTGAGCCAAGAGAGATATTTAATATTATAATCGTGGTCAGTGCTCAGTCAGAGGCAATGAGCTGCGCTACCCTGTAGCCTGTACCGACTCAGTTACACTTTGTAATGGAAACCTTAATGTAAGCATTAAATAAAACAAAGAAAAGACTTTCGTTCATGTCTTTTGAACCGTGGAGTTTCTTGTAGGCTCTTCTGATTTCCTCACAATTCCTTCTAATGTGGTTGTGGATTACATATCTGCAACCGTGCACCTAAGCACTTGAGGTTTATTGAGTACTTGTAATGCGGTCCATTAGAAGTAAACAATATTGAGTTTCTAATAGTTTATTTCTCAACTAGTAAACAAGATGTTTGCACTAAGGCTTCTGAGACTCAGTTTGTGTAAGCCAAAGAAAAATGATTTCCATCTTAACGTAATCCTTCCAACATTTCCCTATTGAAGATGTTTACTTTGCCCGCAACAGGTGGTGCGAGATTTTCAACGACTTGTTGAATATCGCTCGGGAGGAACGTTCGAAAAGAGTGTAAGGTATGGGTCACAATTGTGACCGTGCGACGACTGAGATGAGCGACCAATGTGCGGGGCCCCTGGCCCCTGTCGAGCACGCGATGATGTGTCAGGCGGCAGGCCCCTCGTGCCACTACGTCCGGTGACCACGCGGCACTTCGCTGCCACACGATTTATTTTTAGAGCAAGTTCCTGTTGTAATATCCAACCAAAATAATCAGCAACGTGTAATTTTTAAGGAAAGAAAATCGAACCGTGTAATCGTTAACTGCAAAGCTTATCTTACGATCAATTAATAACACGGACAAGGTGGTCCGACTCGATGATCATAAACAATCGTACGATAGATCGGCATTTCTAAATTAATGGCTTTCGTAAAATACTCGACCGATATTTATTTGCGTTGGGCTTCGAGAAGAACTGTCCGGGTGAGATGGGCGGGCGGCGGCTGCGCGCACACAGATAGCGGGGCTGCGGGGTCACGTTCCCCAGATAAAACAAGAGATAACACCAACGTCTTCTGTACGCGATTGTCTTTGCGCCTTGTATCGACACGTATAAGTATTCATCGTTATTGAGTACGCTTGCTTACACCCGTTGTAATGATGTTGATAAACGGCTTAAATATGCGCTAATAACATAGATCGAGGAACATATGACCGCCAGTGTAAACACGAGACCTCACTGCGTAGGTTTAAGAGAGCTGTTGTTATAATAACAGTTATATACAAAGCACGTCTCAAGTATCGTGAAATTGTACATTATAACAATTAATATTTCACGATTATTTAATTATACGGCGTTACGTATATTTTATAATAGGTCTTGTAAGCGTTGTTTTTTATGGGATGAATAAATTTTACTGTCTAAGTACTACAATCTGAGGAAGTGTTATCCAAACAAATACTAGTATGTAAGATGCTATAAAAAGAACGTTACAATGTGTAAAAACTCAAACTTTGTAAAGAACATTTACGTAGCGTTAGGATGTGAAGCTTTGCGATTTTTTGGCTTTCAAGTATAATCTCATCATAATTTTTCTTGGATTATGAATTACTTAATACAATATCACATCCGCCTTTGAAGATAACAAGTGATATATTAGAATTAAATGAAAGAAAATTTAAAACTCATTTAGAAAGTACACTTAGTAAACAAGCATACTACAAATTAGAGGATTATATCCAAGATAAAAATGCTTGGAAACATGCTGGTCCTGCTCCATAGGACAATTTAGAATCTAGACAAAATCTAACTGGTTGCCAATTTAATTGTAGGTATAATTATATTATTTTTTATAATATTATACATGGTATTGATTTTATATTCTGTGATTACTTGAACTCACACACTGACTTATTATTATTACTTGTTAAAATGTTAGGAATATCGTATAATTTTACAGTTTGTAAATATATGTCAGCACCATGCATAACACATAATTAATTTATCTGTCATTCCTTCATTTTTCATTCTTTTTACCTATCGTGGTATTGTAATCTTATTCTAGGTGCATCGTCTTAATTAATACCTAATGTATGTATACATTACAAGATATTGTGAAAACATTTTAAAAGAGTAACGGTGGAGTTTCTTTCCCATTCTTCTCCATACGAAAACTACCTTTTAGAAGGGGCGACTAGATTTTTTTTTTTTAAATTGTAAATTTTGTTGTTGAAAAGTGCCTTTTTTGCATAGATATAATAAAGAAGAAATGAATGAATAAATGTTTTTAATATTTCTATGCATTTTTGTGTCTAACTGAAATAAATTATTTGACTTCGCGAAGCAGCAAGAATAATTAAAAACCTCTATGTTTTAGACTTTTTCATTTCCGTTTATAATATTTAACGCTCAGAAAACAGGGGCGACGCCCACCCATAATTGTTCTACCATGATGTTTTCTTAGAAAATGTTTTATTAGAGTCGCGTCGCGCTGTCGCGTCTCGCCTTTTTGAGAGAGCCTTAATTACTTACATTCAGTTAGGTACTTATGTTCCATAGTCGTAAAAAGCGTGTAATCTTCGTGTCTCCGTAGCGACCTTACGGTTCTTTCCCGCTAAGGAGATAAGTTGCATAATCCGTTAATTTATCAAATAAAAACATGTATTTATAAGAAGCGTTTGTCGAACTTTCTATGGCCTGTGTATTCCCGTTTTTCAAAGAGAATGTATTGAATTATGTTGACCCCGGGGTCAATGTTATTTATTGGAGGTAGTCAATACGACCTTTGAACTGAGAGAACAATATTTCTGAGATTCATGATTAGTGCATCTTGTTAACGTAATCTTTGTATAAACTGAGATTAGCTTTGCCGGCGGGTTTTCTTGTGTTAAAGCTAATTAATTACTTACTATTTTAAAGACATACGACTGTTTGTTCGGTTACCAACCGCCTAGACCTGTAGCTTGTAGCTAGCTATATGAATAAATAATATATTTATAGACAACAATGTACCTACCTTGCTCCTCTCTACCACAAGGACAACAGCTGTGAGCCTTTTTTTGGCAACTTGGGCATATGATAGTGAACGTAGAAAACAATAACCAACATTTAAGTACAATTACCTACACTACACACCTACCTAAAATTAAACCTACATAATTATATTAGAATTACCCCCTGTTACATAGGACTTAAACATAACTGGCGAAATGTGGGTGCACTATAGGTACCTACACCACTGCCCAATCCTTCGGGGATTACAGGCGTGATGTTATCTATAAAAGAAGAAACTGACTGACTGACATAAATCAACGCAGAGCTGAAACTACTGGGAATAGGAACGTGAAATTTACACACAGCTTCCTATTATAATGTAGGGGAGCACTAAGTTCCGCCTGACGCAGGTCCTCACCGGACACGGCTGTTTCGGGAGGTACCTGTTTCGGATAAGGCGGGAGGAAACGCCCGGGTGTCATCACTGCGTGGATCGCCCGGAGGACACGGTGGAGCATACGGTGGAGGTATGCCCGGCTTGGGCAGAGCACCGCCGTGTCCTTGTGGAGGCGATCGGTGGCGGGGATCTCTCGCGTCCGGCCCTGGTCCAGGCCATGGTACGGAGCGAGAGGGCATGGGAGGCCGTCACCTCCTTCTGCGAAGCAGTAATGCTCGCGAAGGAGGAGGCGGAGCGCGTGAGGGAGAGGCAAATTTCGCGCCCTCACGCCCCTAGCCGCCGCAGGAAGAGACGCTCCGGGCGTCGGGAATCGATCGCGGATTCCCGGCCACCGTAGGCGTGGGCTTGCGGACGGTGAGCAATGGGTAGCTCGCCGTCCGGTAAGGACCAAGCCCGGGTCGACGGCGCGTTGTGTTCCACGCGTGCCTCAAAGAGTGTCAGCGAGTGAAGGGGTCCGATGAGACCATTGCCTGCCGGGGTTGCGGGAAAGTCCGAAAGGGATACCGTGGCCCCCTGGCATTGCACAGGCAAGAGAAGGAACACGGGTGGGTTTTAGTCAGTAAGAGTCTGACATGCCCTCCCGCTCCACCCAGAGCGGGAGACGTCATTTGATGATTACCCACCCAAAAAAAAAAAAAAAAAAGGGGAGCACTAAGAGGTTTTTGAAAATTTAACCTTTAAGGGGGCAAAAAGGGGGATTTCGTTTGTATGAAAAATCTTATTCCTTGAGTTAATAAACTTGAAACTTGGCACACAAAGTACTAGGCTTGCATGAATTCCAGATAGTATTTCAATCATTAGTTAGACGTTGTGCACAATTTCTGAGCAGTAACGTAACAAAAAGTATTTGCATGAATTTACGATAGTATTGAATCATTATGTTATGCTAATAATAGGATTTGGATGAAGCAGACATATAGTTTATAGCCTGGAATACTTTTTATCTCGGTAGTATGTTCCATGGGATAATTTCCGACTTCCTCGCGAACTAAGCAGCGGGAAAATATTTTGGATATCATTCAATATTAAGTTCACGAGTTGCCAAAAAAGCTTCAAGTCTGCCTGTCACTGAATTAACTGTTTCGGTAACATAACTATTATATACAGATACGGCGTGCGTTTAGATTTATAATAGGCATAGTCCACAGCCATGTAGGGTGTTGAATCGTAATAAATCAAGTCGGTAGATTGGACTGATGACGTAAATGATGCCTCTCTAATAAATCTTCGCGAGGTGTTGTCGTTGGTGCGCTGTCATTAAAATTCTACCGCTGACATACATTTTTGTTCGATAATGATTTTCATTAACTACCTTTGGTTTCTTGGTGTTATCCACACGTTGAGGTGTTTCGTAATTATTTAATTACTGTACTTAACTTATTGTTGACTCTTCGTGTATTATCCAGAGGGTTGACCTATTTTCGGACATCGCTATCCAAGTGCTGCCAGTCTTCTTTATTAGATTAGTAATCCCGTAACTTATTTATTGTTGGAAAAATGCTTCTGCGTGCATTTTCAGGAATCTACTTTAAATGGAGATTATATAACTTTTCTCTTGGCCTCGATACTATCGTAATCCTTTTTCTAAGAACTCGGAGAGTGTTTACGCTTAGGTATGGGAGCGTACGTAATAGGTACCTAATGTTAACCTTTGAAACCCTTTCAACTTTTCTTTAAACTTTTTTACTACATTGATTTTGGAAAAACGGCATAATGGTTGATTCGCATGAATTTAATTTAATAATCGGCAACTCCAGAAATTAAAAATCCGGAGTCACACGCATTGAGTTAAATGTAAGTACTACGTACTAGTACGTTTAAAACTCAATGGCCACACGTAATCTTTTCGATTTATGTCTTATGTATGACGGGTGACTTCAGATTTTTATTTGTCTGTCTGTGATGTCTTGTTAATATCTTTTTAGTTAGCGCTTTAGTCGTAGATGGATTTTAGTTTTTATAACTTTTATTTTTTAGCCATATCATCTTTCCACAATCCATTCATAGTTTCTTTGATACATCTCTATAAACGTATATCTCAGTGTCCACTTCCTTCCTAGCCTAAACTAGCATATAACCCATCTTTCCTTTGGTCTGTCTCTTTTCTAAAGGCTACTACACACAGTGCCGGTGGCAAGGACCGCCCGGCGCCCGCGCCGGCTATTGCCGAGCGGCACTCCTTTGTTTGGCGGCGCCTTTGTGCGACAAGCCACACATTCACACTCATAATGATAACTTTATCTGTCTTTCTAAAATCGATTTTCAATAAAATGGGAAATGTAAGGAGGCTCCTCCACAATTTTGTGTTCTATAAGGGCCGCATCTCTATTTCATTATTTTTCTTAGCGTGTCTGTGGCAATCTAAATAAACTTGGCCCAGATTCGGCTACTTATTTGGCGCCCTCACTACCGTCCATCAGTTCCTGTAACGTGCAGACGACAGGACACGTAGGACACGACCTTATTGTGTCCCATCGTTTGTGAAACAGCACCACATTTACACTCCAAGGTCTTCTTTGAATTTCCACATGAGCAGGTTTTCCTTGCTTTGGCCAACCTGGGTTCCGAATCTATTTAAAGACTTCTACGATAGCCAAGGCAACTTTTGTCCTGGCACACAGGTATACATATACATGGGACACTCCTAAAAACATTTAAATAAAAAGCAACCCTTGCTTCAACACAATAAAGTGCAATTCAGGTCGCACAGCGCTAATTACCTACAGTTATATTCACCTAAAAGTTGCCTCTCTTTCTATCGCACTGACTACGTTACACTCACTGAATTGGCCCGACAAGTCGAGCCAGCCTCGTAGCTTCATACCTAAACTGCGAAGTGTCCTATCTGTACCTATTCATCTGTGGTCCATGTGGGAGATCTTCAGCTGGTGGATATATTTCATTGAAATGAAAAGAAAAATATAGTTATAGTACCTAATTTCAAACTCAAACTCAAAGCATTTATTTCAATTAAACCATTTACAGGCACTTTTGAATTCTCAAGGGGTCAGTCAGTCAGAAATATGAAGCTAGTTGCCCATTCCAATGCGTAGGTTCCTATGGAGAAGAACGGACAAGAAACTCCACGGACACTCTTTTAAAAAAATATTATATTCTTACAAAATATTGTTTACATCATTCATATTGAAATTATACATGTGAAAACAATGTAGAAAGACGTGTACGTAAAAAAGCGTCCGTAATAAAAAGATAAAAACAATTCAAAAATTAAAATAAGCCGTGGCAGATAAGAGATGACCAGTCCCTACTGACGGCGCCCGTTCACGAACATGACGCATGGATCAGCACCGTTTAGCTCAACCATTTTGAAGGGAACTTAACGATCCAACACACGCCACCACCAGCGAGACATTTGAGTGAGCATGACCTACTCTCATACTCATGGTAGCTAATAGATGAGCAGTCCCAACTGAAGGCACCCGTTCACGAACATGATGCATGGATCACCACCATTCACCTCCATTCAGCTCAACAATTTTGAAGGGAGCTAAATGATCCAACACACGCACCAACATCAGCGAGACATCTGAGTGAGCATGACATACTCACAGCCGCTAGGGCACATTCAAGTATTCACATTGGCATGTGTAACGTATATATTATTTTTGTTATTTATTTATATAGTATATAGTAGCTACCTACCATTACATAATTTATCATAAAGGCTTGTGCAGACTAGCACGACTTGTCGCACGATGGTGGTATATTGGCGTGTGCTAGCTGTCCTATGGCTATTAATTTAAATTATGTTTTGCGTAATGTAAATTATCTTGCATACTATTATATAGAATCATTTTTTTCTAACTGAACAGACAGCTGTGCTGCTGGGGAGTTTGCGCCACTTCTTCCCAGCGAAAGCACTAGGAAGTGGTGAAGGGTGGGCGTTTTGGGGACTGTCTTATGCACGGATGGTCTTATGTAACTTGGGCGTTCGATAAGTGCCGATTGTCAGCCTAGTACGCACCGGTATGCACGATGCTATAAGAAAACAGCAACAAATCTCTTTAATAAGGCCGATAGAAATGGTTTAGTTGCTTTGCACATCTTGAAAAATACAGGTTCAGATATTAATTTCCTAAAAATCTGCTAAATAACCCGCTAAAACCTGAGCTATACCTATCAAACAAAAATGACCTTTAAGCTTCGGGTAACAAAAAGCATTGTTATTCTGGGGCCACACTAACGGTCAACGTCAATTCCCATCATCGCCATAAACAACGCGGTAATTATTCCGATAATTATAGCGATAAATTGAGTGGCCACACTTGAACGGTCAACGTCAATGACACTTGCCGCCACCCGAGTTATCGCTTAACGTCAAATGCCAATGTGAATACTGTTGTCTAATTCTCGCGATAAGTTGTGGCTACACCTACGGTTAGCGTCCATCAGTTCGCGATAAGCAACGGCGTTTCCTCTTGGTGTGACCCCAGTATTACAAGGATTTTGTAGCTAAACAATCCATGTTTATATTTCGTAAGCTCTCTGTAATCAGACACTATCAATCAGCATGACAATATACTTGAATTTACCGCCGAGATTGATGACATCATTATAATCGAAGATATTCAACCTAAACCTGATTCATTATATTACCAACTGGGAATTACCAAGGCGTTAGCTCAAAATATTTATCTATAATGTGATCACCTTATAGATGGTAATGTTTTCTGGATGAAAACGAACATGAAGTCCTAGTGAACCGAGTCACTGGTTCATTCTTTGTGTCGCCAAGTTTGAACTTAAATAAGCCCAAAGTGTCAACATGATAAGCCAAGAGGAAGTTGTCCATCGCAAGAATTCATGTTCAACATACTTACCTAATGTTAACGGATGGAGGGGTAAGGGAGGGCAAAGAAAAGATGGATGGATTGTGTGGAGAATGACGAAAAAGAAGGGAGTGAATGATAGCTTGACGGTTGACAGGAGTGAATGGAAAAAGAAAACGTGTTGAGCAGATTCCAAGTAACATGGTAGGTACAAGGCAGGTGATGAAGATACTTACCTGATAAAAATCATAACCTACATTTCTGCTTTGCGTAGTCGGCTAAAAAGTAAAGCTACTCAAAAGCTTGTGACAACAAAGACAAGAAAATCAAAACGGGTGGTGGTAAAGTAGTCAGCGAAGAGTTCCTGACAGCGTATCTACAGCCCCCGGCTTATTTAAGGAATTTTTTTTTTTTTAGTAATGAAAAATTTGGCAACGTCGCAAATAGCTGTCAAATATTTCGCTGTTTTGTTCAATTTGGCAATATGGCCTATATATACCAGTTTTATATCTCCTATTAGTACAACCAGGTTTCAGACTGGCTAAGGTAGACTCATCTTTCATGGGGTACTGTTTAAAATGTTATAATAAAATTCCTCCCCACATACTTCAACTTAATAAGATACACACTATGTAGGCAGGCATATTATAAGTTGGGGGATTACATCACTGATAAAAATGCTTGGCTCAGTGCTGGTCTTGCTCCACAACTAATTGACATACACACTGATTAACATTTTGAAAATACTGATGGAGCTGCTGAAGATTGTAAGACCATTTTTGTATTGTATAAACTCAATTTCCTTTGTATTGTAATTGCATAGCACAGGTGTGAGTACTATGTACTAAAGAGCTACCATTTACCGGGTAATATGTAGTATTTCATTGACTTGAATGTGCCCTGGCGGCTGTGAGTATGTCATGCTCACTCAAATGTCTCGCTGATGGTGGCGTGTGTGTTGGATCATTAAGCTCCCTTCAAAATGGTTGAGCTGAATGGTGCTGATCCATGCGTCATGTTCGTGAATGGGCGCCGTCAGTTGGGACTGGTCATCTCTTAGCTGCCATGGCTTATTTTAATTTATTTTAAGTATTTGAATGATTCTTTTTTTCTTTTTATTACGGACGCTTTTACGAACGTGCACGTCTTATTACATTGTTCTCACATGCATAATTTCAAAATGAATGATGTAACCAATATTTTGTATCAATTTTATATTTTATTTAAAAGAGCGTCCGTGGAGTTTCTTGTCCGTTCTTCTCCATAGGTACCTACTACGCTTTGGAATGGGCAACTAGCTTCATATTTTTGACTGACCGACCCCTTGACAATTCAAAAGTGCCTGTAAATGGTTTAATTGAAATAAATGCTTTGAGTTGAGTTGAGTTGATATACACACTAGCACTTTGCCCGCGGCTTCGCTCCCGTGGTCTTTCCCGCGGGACTAGTTATTTTTCCCGGGATAAAATCAGCCCAGTAGTTTCGGAACCTAGTCAATACAAACAAACAATCAATCAAATCTTTTTTCTTTATAATAATAGTATAGATCGATATTATAATTATAATATAGATATAATTATACTTAATAAAATGGAAAATTATATACAAAATGACATGATTACTTTGTAAATTATTTTTATTACTTATATTATTTTAGTTAATGTGAATGTGAGGAAAATGTGTTTTTTTTTTCTTGATTTTATTTTCTTTCTCAGTTAGATTTAATGATGGTCTGGCAGTTTGAGTAGTTGATTCGGTCTACCCAGATGTCCTTTCTTTGGTATTGTTCGTCAAGTTGAGCTCCTTATATTCTGAGTCGAGCTCCACGATTAGGTACTGTCAAATTCTTGCTCTGACTGGACAGGTCCACTCGAATCTGTGTGGTTCTTTCCTCAAAATACCATTTCAAACACATGGTCCTCATATGGGCTGACCAAGATTATGTCTGGACTTTATAAGATCGAAGACCTCTGAGTTTGTTTCGATCTTTCTTCTCAGAGTAGTCAGATAGGAAACGCCGAAATCATTTTTAATATGACGTGTAAAAGTGATTCTGATATCCCATTTACAGAATAAACAATTTCAGTTCATTTTATTATGGAAATTAGAAATATGGCTAACTAGAATATTAATAATGAATTGCAATTATAACACTGAATTTGATGTTGTAACCGTTTTAGATGTAAAAAAGGCATTTGGAAAGTTTCCAAAATACTTTTTTTACATCTAAAACTAAATATTCGGTGTCATAATCAATATTTTAGTTCACTATTTAGCCAAATTTCTAATTTCCATACAGTAATATTTCCAACAGTTTTTTACAGTATTTTTTCCGGGGAGACAAGGCGTGATGTTATGTTATGTTATGTTAATATTTCCAAAACAGCGAAATATTTGACAGCTATTTGCGACGCTGACCATTTTCTGGTAAACGCTCTTAGGCCGTAACTGGTAAATCCAAAACGTCCGATACTGTAAATACTCGGCACCCAATGCACGCAGACCATCACCAAGTGAAGGAAATTGTAAGAAAAACTTGCCTTCACATATTTGTATGGAGCCTCAGGGCTAAACTAACGTATACGGACAGGGCTGTTCCCGCAAAGGTAACTGGATACCCCACTAATCTACTTACTGTCAAACATGTATAGAAAAATGGTGCCAAATAAGCTCTAGGCCACCACATATAATTTGTACGAGTCAAGACAGACCATTTTTAGCGATCATTAAAACAGTTCGATAATTTATAGCACCACTTTACATTTTAACTGGATTTCGAAGGAAATTAACTATCGCTGATAAATGATAACCAATAATGCTTTGCAAAGTGCTTTGGAGTTACGATTGATGACGTAATTAATTAAAGAAATTAAATTGTTCCAAATTACTAGTCGAGCAATAGTGACAAAGTCAGACAAAGTAGGAACAATTTAGATTGTCAAACTAAGCAACTGGAAGATCTAAACAAAATAAATAAAAGCATAAGGAACGGTGATAATCAGAATGATAAAGTCAGATCGTAATGGTATGACCTAATAAATAAAAAAGGTAAGTTGTTCGCCTGAGATCTTCTTTATCCACAGCAGGGGCGTAGCTACCGCCGCCGCCGTATCGGCCGTATCAATTATACGGGGGCCCCCAACGTGCGTAATCAGACCTGTCACTATTGTCCATAGAGGCAGAAACTTTAGAAAAAACTAGTAATCATTAGCTATAAATGATTTAATAAATCGGTTTGCCGAAAAAAAGGCAAGGAGAGTGTATATTTAATTAGAATTGTTTGTAAAACTTTTGGAAAAAGTGACAGATAGATAATTAGGATGAATAAATATGTATTATAATTTTAAGCAAAAAAAAAAATTTCTTTTGTGAGAAATCTTTACCTTTCCTAAGGGCCCCCAAATAAATTTTTATACGGGCCAAAGCACGCTACGCCCCTGATCTACAGTATTGTTTAACTTAAGACTAGCAGTTTTAGACTCAAAAATTAGCCGTCAAGCCTGGCCAGTTGGCCATTGGGGATGTGCTTATAGGTAGAAAAAACGACAGCCACCTCACAGGGAGGGGGCCTGAGTCCCAGCAGGAGGATTATGCTTATGCTATGTATGATACTGTTTTTAATGTGAACGTATTTTTTTTCTTTCATTAATTGACTCAAAAAATGTAAAGAATCAATAAAAAATTCCACCAGTATCGACTATATTCTACGATTTATCAATCCGCAAAAAGAAGCAAACTTGCCGGCAACCAGAAAGTGGTATCAGGCAAAAAAAAATGGCGACAAAAACTAAACCAGGAAGAACATAAATCTTTTTACACATATCATGGAACTGGTTTCTGTTTATTTATATGCTGGACACGATCACTAGCGTTTAAAGACCGTAAAATTATAATTATTTATAACGATAATTGTCACATAAAAGAATCCTATATTTATGTTTAAGTGTGCCCATCAATTTGCAAATATGTTCCTTGTTATGCAAGACGAATAAAAGCTACGTTAAGTGGCGCCAGCATTTTGAGAACCATATGACTCAGAACTGCTTACACCCAATTCTTTGGCTTTTCGACCGTTATTACATTTTTTAAGCTCTCATAATGATCTAAGGAAATAAGTACGTAGCCTAGCAGATGAGACCCCTTAGTCAGACCGTAATGGTATGACCTATAATAAATAAAGGAGCTTAGTTGTTCTCCATAGTCCAGCCTGGCCAGTTGGCCACCGGGAAAACTACAGGACAACCACGATATTATCTCTCCATTAGTTTTTAGTACAAACCAAATGTATATAATTATATCTAGCTCATTATTATGCATGTGATGGCCCAGAGGAAACGGCCGTGACCGACGAGTTGTAGGTCGTAGGTTCGAAACAGTCCACTTTGTGTAAATTATTTCATCACCACTGCTCTCAAAACGGTGAAGGAAAACATAGTGAGTAAACCGGCTTGTCCTAGAACCAGAAATTCGAAGACGAAGACATTTACCAACCCGTTCTGGGCCCGCGTGGTGGATTACGGCCCATTCCATCTCACAGGGAGGAGCCCTGAGTCCCAGCAGTAGGATGATGGCTGATTATGCTTAAGCTATATACAGGGTGATTGGAAGATGGGTGCAAAGCTTTAAGGCGAAGATATTACAGACCATTTGGAACCATTTAAGCCATGGTTGTCTCAGACGAAGTCTTACCAATTTTTTTTAACCTAATATTTTTTTTTTTCGGAAATTCTCAAAATTGTATGTAAACTGCATAATTATGGCCAAATTGAATGATATATGAGTTCATTTTTTATTTATTTAATAAAATTAATGTGTAAGCAATCAAGCAAAACATTTTTTAGGCTTCTGTGAACATTAGACATTTTTTACAGACATTTAAAGTTCAGAAAATTTGTATCAATACGTTTTTTAAACTTTATTTTTAAAAAAAATTGGTAAGACTTCGTCTAAGACAACCATGGCTTAAATGGTTCTAAATTGTCTGTACTATCTTCGCCTTAAAGCTTTGCACCCATCTTCCAATCACCCTGTATGTTAACCCAGCCAGACACTTTACTTTGAGTAAATAGATGCTTTAGAGGATCGGCACCCCAATTGCGACCTAAACTCACAGTATGAAAGGATATTTTAGGAAATTCTTATTCCATAGCTTCATGTTTGAAAAATTCGTCTGTTCGATTTATTTCATTGACATCATCACCCGGAAGACGTCCACTGCTGTCTGTCGGCACCGCCACTTCGACCGGTACGGTGCTTTCCGCATCCAGCGGATTCCTGCGGCCTTCACAAGGTCATCGGTCCACCTTCGTTATTTATTTACATTGAATTTAATAACGAAAATATTTGTTGAATTGTCAAAATGAGAAGCATTGCAATTTTATTAGTGTGCAACGTAATTAGGCTGCTAACCAGAATTTTTTTGCAGACATTTGACAATATGTTAAACCTGTGGTTTTCAACCGACTTCAAAAAGGAGGAGGTTCTCAATTCGGTTGTATGTTTTTTTTTTTTTTTTTGTATGTTTGTTACGCGATTACTCCGCCAATTATGAATTGATTTTGATGATTATTTTTTTTGTTTGGTAGGGCATACTTCAGGAGTGGTCCCATATAAATTTGGTCAAGATCTGATAAGGGGTTTTTGAGTTAGCTTCAATAATACGTATTTTTCCCACCTAGTAGAGTATGTGGATGATATTCTGATAGTTCCTGTCACTGTAATTTACATAACAGGTAATGGGTATTCAAATTTTTGTGGGGGTTTTGTGTAGGTACCACTACTAAAAAGTGAAAAATAAAATCTTTTTCACAAAAAATAAAACCGACTTCCAAAAAAAAACAAAAACGTGTCTTTGGTTTTTTATTTTCGTTTTTTTGCCACCGACTTCCGAAATCAAAGTTATTTTTCACTTTGTAGTGTTTTTTTTTTGGAAGTCGGTTTTATTTTTTGTGAAAAAGATTTTTTTTCCAAATTTTTACCTAGATATTAGGTAGGACCTGATTTTTTACCCGCCCTTGTAACAAACATCTAAGTAGACCCAAATGCTTATATCCCAAGGGCATATTCATAAGAGTTGCCCGTTTCTGGGGGATTATAATAAGATGATAAACAACATACACTCGTGTATCGGACGTACACGTACGTACTTAATCGAACTTCACAGAACGGTCCATTGTGCCAGTCTTTTTGTAAGGAAGCCTGTTTGAATATGAAGATGATGATGTATATCGGGACAGGGGGCCGATTGGAGGTGGAATCTTCACCGTTGAACATTTTATTGGGCGTAGAAATGTTACGGGCGAGAAGATTATTAGTTTTTAGGTTATATTTGAACTTGACAAAACGAAACGTTGCCGTTGGACAGTTTCTAGGCACTTGTTCACTTGTTGTCCGTACAGAGTCCGATGGTAAAAGAGGCTGTGCCATGCCACCATAGCGCCCTCCTCGTTGACTCGTAGTGAACGTCAGGCTAGACTGTCAAAGCGCGACAACTTCACACTTGCGTTTCGTTATCAATTGACATCCCGTAATCATGACCCTTCCAATATAAATGTATAGGTATTCAATAGGTAATCGATAGTTTATTTATAACGTCTTTCTGTCCTTTATTAGGTGTTTAGGAAGAAAACTGTCAAGTAAAGTCACAAATTTTACGATGAAGCCAAGGAAAATTGTACTTATTATAAACTTATAAAACAGACGTTCAAATAATACTTAATTTCTTCGTTTCTAAAGAGTGAAAGAAAAATGTCCACTCGATAAACGCCTTTTACCGTCAATAACTTTTGATTAGAAAATATCAGTAAGGAGAAAAGATAAGCTTTGTATAAATAAGTGTTTACCTGCAATTTTAACATTAGGGAAATACAATAATAATGAAATAAGCACAACATAAAATTATTTCTAAATAAGTTTACATTATCGTGTAAGTATAAAAGTATAAGCTCCTTGTGGAAATATTATGACAAAGAAAGTAAAATAAACCGAGGAAACGAATAATTTTCGGAATTCGTCAACTAAAAGCAACTAGGCGACGTGCCGCGTCATGTTGCGGCAAGACGTCGCGTCGTCAGGTCGCTGCAGTGCATGATTCCGATTCCGCAGATGGCAGCAGCCCGTATTCCAGTCGGTAGTATTAGCGGTGGAGTTTCTTGCCCATTCTTCTCCATGCGAAAACTAGGTCTGCGGTCTGGCTGCACGTGTCGCCAACGACGTGTCGCTAGCTACGGAAGGTATTTCAAACCAGTCGTGTCGCGGCGACACGTCGGCGTCGCCTGCAGCTGCCTCCTGCGGTCGGGTATGGAATGGTACCTTTAAACGTTTATAAAAGCTACTAAATTGGTCGCTTTTAAAAAACAATTTCGTTTTCTTTTTGCTATTTCATTTTCTTTCAGTTTTTCATGCTAGATGCTGAAAAAAGTACGATTTTATTTACTCAGTCTTTTCTTTCCTTCTAACTGGTAACTTAGAGTAAATACCAACATAAAGTAAATAAATTGAATTCGTAGAATGCAGTGCCTCAATTTCTAAGACAACATGGTTGTTATAATGAGAATAATTAATTAATATAATATAATAAATATATTCAAAAACTAAAAATTGGTAAAATACAGTATAAATCTTAGAAATAATGTAGGTATTACAAAGTCTGATGCCTTTACTATGATAAACCTGTATTACAGGCGGCATGAGTGAGTTCTTACAATTACTTTTGCGTGTTTTGGACAACTGATTTCTTAAACAAGATTTAACATAAGTTTTAAGAATAGTGACATAATTAGAATGTTCCTAGATTAATTAGAAAGAATTTTCCTTCCAGCTACGAACTTGTGAGATCTGTAAAAATGTTTTAATTAATGTTTTATATTTTCTGAGGGAGAATATATGAAATTATGTAAGTAGGTACAACATACGATAAATCGCATAATGGTGATTCAAACTTTGCTTAACCATTCTGCCGCGTTAGTTCCGCGTCGGAACTCATATTCAAAAATAACTCGAATTTTCGAAAATCGAATGTTGCACATTTTTTAAAAGAAGAACTTCATAGGTAGGTCCTACCATGTGAAAAAAGTTTCACTCAAAAATCTCAAACCATGAAGGTTCTATGTCAATTCGAAGTACCTATTACAATAAAACGCGATTCATACTTTAACCCCTATTATTACGATGGACCTTAAATAAGAATAACAATCGTTCATTGCTTGTTCCTCAATAATATTATCTTCTGCTAGCTTTGCTAGCTTTATGTCTGTTTATTAATTAATCCATCAATGTCTACGGGTTAAGGGCTAGGCTTCTTTATATGTCAGTAAACACAGTTTTTATTCCGACAAATGGTTTAAGTGATTGTGATTAAATTGTGTGCATAGTGTTACGGTTACTTTCTTTCTAAAATTATTGAACAAGTCAATTAAATGTAGAGAGCGACGAATTATTCCACTTTGCCCCACCAAGCCGCCACACTGCAGTGGTGGGGCAAATTGGAATGCCTACTTTGCAGTGGAATCTGCCCTACTAGTTCGTTTTGGTTGGGCAGATTCCACTAGTCGACAATCTTGTGGATTCTGCCCCACTAGGGTTGACATCTTAGAATTTGTGTAGGAAGATATGCTCGTATTTTATAATGTTTAGAAAAGATTGAAATGTACCTATATCTCAGTAAAATGTAACTAGGGCTGGTAAGGTAACGTTGGACTTGGTAACTAGTAGTACCTAGTGTTTTTATCTAGTGTTTGGTATGTAGGTAAGGTACTTATAACAAAAAACCAATTTTCAAATGTTTGTTTGTCTGTTTGGTCCGGCTAATCTCCGAAATGGTTGGACCGATTTTGACGGGACTTTCTCTGGTATCTACCAGAGAAAGTCGCTGATATTATATAATAAGCTGATGTTATAAGGAGTAACTAAAACCACTTTTTTTTTTTAAGTAATTAGGCTCTACGCGGGCGGAGCCGCGGTCAGCAGCAAGTAAGTACTCATAAACCTCAATGATATAAATGTATTAAAAATATTCAGTGATGATATGATCTCAATGTACCCAGTTTACCTACATAATGATGACTGTGCCGCTTCTAATTTGTGATTTTATAATCGAACTTCAAACCAATTTGGAGACCCACAGACCACAGGGCAGAGCTATTATTCCCATTATAATAATTTATATACTTAGGTACATTAATTGCTCCATTGAATTCTATACATATTTGACCCAATACAAAAGCTTGATAGCTGAATGACTACAGTAATCAATTTTCTAATTAAGTTAACTTTGCGATTCAAAATCACTGAAATGATGTACTTTGATGAAATTCTTGATGTGTAGGCTAAATGATCGTACTATTGCTAAGAAACTGTACGACTGAGTCAATTTAACAGTACTTACCTGCAACTTGTGTAGGACAAGTGGGCTATTATGAGCGGAGTTTAATAAACTTTTCAACTTATGTGACAGTAAAGTTTTCAACTTAATGCGAATGACCTTACCTATCTATTCCTGTCAATTGTAGATCTTTGACAGTCGCTACATGGAGTTAGAACCCAGAAAGTCTGACTGACTGGAAACCGACCCCAACGTACCTAGTTGGGAAAAGGCTAGGCAGATTAATTGTTTTAACTTTACCTATCTACTAACTTCTTTAAAACCAAATTTTTTATCCACTTTTTTGTTTCACTTCTCTTCGTATCGAAATTGGAACTGGCGCAAACTATCGTAAGCATCATAAAAATCCAATTTTACATCTCTCATTTTATTCTCACGTAAACCGATTCCAAGAAGTAATTAGAATTGTTCTTGTAAATTCTCAGTACTACTTACGTGACTCCGTTCTTTCTGAAAAAGTTCCATTACAAGTACCTACGACTTGATATAATTAAACTTCATCTGTCAAGTCGTAAGTACTTACTTATTAAAGTTGAAAGTTGCAATGAGCTTTCATTAATGTTTGTGCTTATGATAAGTTCAAACCTAGTGAGGGGCCAGATTTAGATTTCCGTTTTATTAACCCCATCTTAGAGATCAAATCATCATCATCAACATCAGCCTATAACGTTCCCACTGCAGGGACACGGCCTCCTCTCAATAAGAGGGAGTGGGCTGTAATCCACCACGCGTGCCCAGTGCGGATTGGTAGATGTCACATGTCTTCGAATTTTTGGTTCTAGGACATGCCGGTTTCCTCACGATGTTTTGCTTCACCGTTTTGAGAACAGTGGTGATGAAATAAATTACACAAAGTAATGCGCCTGTCTGGGTTCGAACCCACGACTTACTGTTCGTAAGTCGGGGCCGCCACCACTGGGCCACCGCTGCTCTCAAGTGGTCAAATAGCTAAGCTTAACTTTGTCAGAACTGTTCTGCGAACATCTTTAAAACTAAAACTTCCAGCAAGATTTTTAACAAAAATCTCTTACATGGAAATGGTGTATAATTTTCCACAGAGCGGATTTTTGCTGTTGTATCGTGCAAAAATAGCAAATATCGACGTTGGCGTTAAGTGCTAGACGACAGTCGAATAAACAGAGCGGCGTGCTCAAGGGCAAGCGCGTTTTTGTATCAAGATAGAGTGCAGCATCCCACGCGCCCGCGCTGGTAATTCGTCCATGCCAGGCCGCCCCGCGCGCGCCCCTGCCCGTGTGCCTATGCCTCGCAAAACTGCCATTGAATCACATATACGAAACTGCCACATACATACTAAAAGAAAATGTCCACAATACAAACTACATATCCAATCTCAATCGAAAAACAAAGCTGAGCTTTTCATCCCATGTGTTAAATTAACGTTTTAATACTTCTAATACGAATTGCGCAAGAGTTAATTAATCCATTGAATCGTCTTCATATTTTTTTACAAAAAAATACAATCTTTGCTGTTTTTCCACAGACTTGATTGAAGCACAAAGGATTAGAATATGAAACAATTTTCTCCTAAATGGTTATCTGAGTAAGTCATTGAATAGGTATATAAATCTTTCCGTTCACGTAAAATATTACAACGTTTGAGTAATCAATCAAGGGGATCTTACTGCAGATTGAAACCAGCTTTCTGATGTAAATGTAAATAAATCGTTTCATAAAAATTTCGACTTATTGAAAAGTAATTCTACCGATTTCTACCTGTAAAACAATAACGTATAATGGAGGAGCTCATGGCTAAGTAATAACAGCCGCACGGGTCGATCCATCAGGTTAAGCTACGCTTGTTGGGGTGGTCTGTGGATGGGTGACCATATTTACATACCGAGACTCCTCCGTGCCTCGGAAAGCACGTTAAGCCGTTGGTCCCGGCTGTCATTCGTGAATCTTTGACAGTAGTTACGGGTCGTCAGAAGCCCGAAAGTCTAGTCCCAGTTACTGGGTTGTGGATGTCAGATAGGTAGTGGCTCCATGTAAAATACTGGTATTCACCTGCATCCGGTTAGACTGTAAGCCGACTCCAATATAGTTGGGAAAGGCTAGGCAGATTGATTGAAAACAATAACGTACCAAACCAATTTAGTTTTTCACTATGTAAGTAACACCTTTTCAAAATAGCAACATGATCTTGATTGTAATTACTTGTTCCGAGCAAGCTAATATTGTTTTATAAACATTATATTATTAACTCATTAGTAATCGATCAGAAGTTAAAATAGAACTGTTGGGAACCGAATCAAATACACTTGAGCAACCCCTGGGGCTACACGCACAATCCAGAGGAATACCGAAGTTTCACTTTACTCTGTACTTATTAATAGTTGCAAATGTTGTGACTGTGGATCGTAGGTTGAAGGATTAAGGAACGTGTTGAATGGTTCAATGTTGCCAAAGTCCAAAGAATGTAACTTCAAGAGCTTAGTATAATATACAAATTCGCACCCAACGAATAGCATTCAACCTTCTGAAACTTCAACGTCCCGAAACGCTGGAACAAACCAAAATTAAACTAAGTGTTCAGTTTATGTCTAGATTAAAGTTCTGTGTGCAATCATTATAGACAGTCGACCGTTGTAAGAGCTAAACAGGTGCTCCTATAAACTCAAACTGAAACAGAGCATTGCGTAAACGAGCTATGCAAGATTAGAGCCGGTGCAACGTCTAATTAAAGGATCATTGTTCGGAGAATGTGTGTCGGGCCGGTCGTGCAACTGGGACGTAGTTCCGAACGCACCGTGGCCAACAATTCGCGTGCCGGTGCCCCAAATGCACATTTCCGCATTACATTAAGACCCTGTGACACTGGCTGTGAGTGTGACAGGTGACAACGACCGACGCGACTGATCGCAGTATCAAATTGTAATCACAATCTCTGCATGACGTCATTTAGTAGTTGTACCGAACTCGCCCACAGCACGCTTGAAGTGATTTTTCATATCAACGCGCTGTGGGAATTGTCTCCTAAAAGCAATGCGATTGTGGATTGCATTCCTGTGCATCCTCTCGCCGCTTTCACTCGAATGGCGAGAAAGCAGAACCCTTATAAGTACTATATACGTTGGCACTCGTGCATTTTCTCTTCATACGAGCAGTCATTGCTATTGAATTACCTTTTCGCTGATTTACGATGGCTCATTACTGCCTACATTGCAGGGATTATAGATTATATGCACTACCATTATGGCAATGGTTCTCGAAGTACTGATAGATCTGTCCGTCTATTTTAGACACGCTTGACCTAGCTTTGATTAGGTGTAGGTACCTACCGCTTACATTACAGTAGAATAAACAAATCGGAACAAAATTGAGAACACTACTAAAGAATTAATTACTTTGTTTTATTGTATCAGTAACTCGTACAACCTAAGTAAACGTAAACAAACCGTAGGACTATACAGGGTGATTGGAAGATAGGTGCAAAGCTTTAGACGAAGTCTTACCAATTTTTTTAAACTTAATTTTTAAGTTTTTTTTCGGATATATGTCTAATGTTCACAGAAGCCTAAAAAATGTTTTGCTTGATTGCTTACACATTACTTTGATTAAATAAATAAACAATGAACTCATATATCATTCAATTTGGCCATCATTATGCAGTTTACATAGAATTTTGGGAATTTCCGAAAAAAAAAAACAAATATTAGGTTAAAAAAATTGGTAAGACTTCGTCTGAGACAACCATGGCTCAAATGGTTCCAAATGGTCTGTACTATCTTCGCCTTAAAGCTTTGCACCCATCTTCCAATCACCCTGTATAATTATTTTGTACGTCAAATTCGCAAATCATATCTGAATTACATCGTATACCTACGTAATGATACTCGCAGATAGATTAACTAAGTGAGCTTCGGCAGATCAAACTTCAAAGACTCATCGACCTTCGCGGAAGATTTATTAAAAATAAACACAAGATTGAGGGTTTTACGGGCTGATGGTGTCATAAAAAGAGTGTTCTTTTTGACACCAATCTGGTGTTTATTATTTGGGACAAATGTGACCCGCCGGCCGTAACCCGACACCGCGCCGTCTGTCGACTGACACCACTCCTGTTGTTTGATCTACGGAGAGCTTTTTAAACTTTTTATGTCATAGTTTAGTGCGCATTAGGCGCCTTTATTGCTGAGTAAACATTTCAGGATTATACGTCGCAGCCGCAGCACGAGCTTAATGAACTTTCCCATTTCGACATTTTCAGTCGCCGAGCGTCCGCTGTGTAAACTCACATATACAATATATTGAAAACGTTGGAGATCCCTCAGGCTATTCTATCTAAAATAACACAAACGTATGGTGCTCATTTATTCCTCGAAGAGCCTCATAGTTTACAAAGATTATTTTGACAAGGCAATATTTTTATTACGTAACGCCCCTAAGCTCTCTAAATAAAAATTATCCTTGGAATTTTTCGAACGTAATCAGAATCTGTTGAAAGTTATAATAACACAAATAAATAGAATAAAAAGCTTTGTTTTCGTTTATATCTGGTAATGCGTTCATTGATATGTTGTTGATGCTTCAGGAAGAGTCTTGTTTTGTTAATAAGCACCGTCCAATCGGTGGAGAGGCCGGCCTGCGCCCGCGCCGACACATTAGGAAAATAGACAGACCGTTTGTAGACATTGGAAATGGTTATGCAGTATGTGTATTCACCTACGCGAACTCTTAAACACTATGATTTATGTTTCAACATGCTAAATTCTTTTACATAGGTTGCTATGTTGCACACAAGTTCAAACACTGCTCTATATTTAGTAAAGTTTGTTGATGTAATATGGTTTATGTTATTCTAATAATTATAACATAGTTTATATTCCTACATAACGTAGATAAAGAATTTTGTATATATGCCATTATTAGATCATGAATAATTAGCTACTAATTGATTGTATTAATGATAACTCCAACAATGATTGTTTATGAATAATTTAGTATGCGCAGCATGTTTACAAATTAAACAGCAAAGCATTTATTATATAACATCATAATAAACACATTGGCCTTTAACCGAAATGGTTCACTTTTGTGGAGTGTCGGCCGGCGTTAAGCGGTCGGATTTTTAAATAAACATTTTTAATGATCGCGTGCGCCTGCGCTGCCAGGTGTACGCAGACGGTGCGCGTCTCCTCCCCTAATCGTAATACTTCTTTTGTTCCAAAAACAGTATCTAACCCATTTATTTGAAAAACGCTGATTTTCCTTTAGTAGCGCTTTACTACAACATTCTGTTACTTTAAAGGAAAAAGTAGCTCAGGAATCAAATAAAAACACACTATGTTAATTTCCTACTAATAAATATCGGTGTAAATGCTATGTGATATAAACAAAGAAATTATTTCCTACGAATAAATTTATTTTTAGTAGAGGATCCTTCCTGCCACGACAGCTGGGAAACAACAACAGCAACTATTTCCAGAAAGATCGGACATTCTTTTTTTTTACGTCACTGGATTCAAGAACAGCGGGTGTATACCCGCGGCTTCGCCCGGGTCGATTTTCGAAAATTTCCCACATGAACGAACTACCGGGATTTAAAGTACTCTATTACTCTATTATCCAGATTAAACTGTGTGCAAAATTTTATCCAAATCCGTTTAGCTGTTTTTGCGCCAATCAAACGAACAACTTACTATTTTATTATATAAACAGGGTTTATTAAATATATCAATGTGTACAGATGACTGTAAACTAAATTTAAAATTAAATACTAAAGTAAAACAATTCTGATAGCAAAAATGGCTGAATATTTATTTGGAGTATGTGTATGGAATAACCTTCCTAAGAGAATGATCTTCCTGGCTAAAAACTTCAGAGATGTTAGTTCTAGCACTGATCTAATAATAAGAATATCAACACCCAGTACACCCACACACTAACTATTATCACACTACAATTGCCTGTAGGTTATGAAAACAGACTTGGTTCTCATGGGAGTATCACCTGTATAGGTACGAATTTCTCCCATTGGATAAAAGTCTTCGTTACTATTTATTATATGTAGATATACTTAGATGTAGAAATACGTACGTAGATAATGCTCCATACATCATCATTCTATATGCCCAATGGCTTTGCAAGCCATGAGAGCAAATGCTACAGGGCACTACGGACGTGCTCTTAGTAATTAGAAATTATTCTCCTTTTGCTTCTATACTTTAAACGTCTGTTGACGATCATCGGCAATGTCAAACGTAGCTTTTAATACCAATTCCGGAGCATTGAGGAATGTACCTAAAGAAAAAGGTGCGGTAGAGCCAAGTTCTGGCAAGGATTAGCAAAATAGAAAAGTTCTGTTTGAAAAAGTTAAAATTTTATTTTTAAGGCGATGACATACGTAATATCTCCAAACGACTGGTTGACATTTCCGGTGACCCAAGGGCTGCTTTTACCTTGGCCAAAGGCTAAGCATTGCCATATGAAGTGACAATGCCGCCAGTCTCTTGGGTACTTATATTACCAGTCGATAGTGATCCGAAGGAATTTTTCGACGACATAGGTATTCTAGTTTTTTAATAGTTTTTAGTTGGGTTAGGATATTATATTTTTATCGTATAATTAAGTATAAAGAGTAAATACCAACATAAGTATTGTAGGGGAGCACTGTCTACTTATCCATCTAATCATTGCATGTATCCAGGATTAATTCACGAGGATACGATACTTCAGAATTTAAATTTAGGTTTGAATGAAGTGCCCTATTCTTGTACCGACTGATTCTGAGAACGTAAGCGTGGTTACAAAAAGATTGCGTGTTTTTCTGACGATTGGCCAATTTGTTTGAATGACCAGCTTCTCTCGGGGTTTTATTGGGATGACCGGATGGACGGAAATCGACCCATGTGTCTCTGAAACCATTCGTATGTTATTGAGTTTGTTCATTTGTAAGCAAAGGCATATAAATAAACTCATTACAAAGAATTCAGAATAGATCATTTTCGCTATAGAAAGATAGAAAAAAACGATAGGTGTCGTGGGATTGGGACATCAGTACCCTAATTACGTAATGCAAAATCAATCCGAATCTGAATCGTTTTGAAACAGATTGCTAATCCATTGCTCCGTAAGTTCGAAAAAAAAAACTGCATTGCAACGTAAATAACGCAATATGTTGCGTAATTAGAAAGCTGGTTGTAACGAAGATCCGTTCGATTTTGTACTTTTCTTACGTAACAAAAGTTAGTGTCGTGACAGTCAAAATGTTAGATAGGTACTCTTTTTCAATCTAGCTCTCTTTGGCCAACTGTGCACGGTATAACGTGACGTGCGTTAGGGAACTTCGTTCCAATAAACAATTACCTACATCTATTGTTTTATCAAAACTTACCTAAACTATTTGAACGTTTCCTAAATCAAACAATGCCGGCCATTTACCTAGCATTTTTCATAGACAATTTATTTTTAAAAATAAATCACTTCCAGAGAGAAACAATAGTTCAAATTCGAAATTCGAACGCGTCTAGCGCCTACGTACACACTGCAACGTAGGTGTGGGTGATGTAAGAAGTTAACAATAATGTTGGTAATTTGTTGTATTGTTTTGCCATCAGCGGGACGAGTTGAGCGTGGCTCTAAGCTACGACTTGTCCAGCGGTTATTTATACCGTAATCTATCAACGAAACTGTCACGTGGGTGCTTGGTCCACTAACAAACTGAACGTTTAACGTGTATCATGGGAACGGCAGAAGTCCAAGTCCAACAAATGATTTCTGATGATGAGGCTTTCGATTGTGAGAGTTCAACAAAAAAACAATAGTGAAGTCGTAACTTTGGGGGTTGATCGTAAATCGGCTTCGAAAAGGTCAGATAAAACATCTGTCTGATCTAAGATTTCGAACTCAATGCTGCAAATGCTGCAATATACAATAAGTAATAAACAATTCAACTATAGACAATATTACTCGTTTATAGGTGGTACCTAATAATTCCATGACTTTAGATTATTGAATATGTTCGAGAGCGACACGATCTTTAATGCTGCAGCTAGATTACTGCCCTATTGCTGTTCTGTTGATATTGCTTACATTGCACGGTAATGAATATTATTGTTAAGGGCACACGTAAAACTGACTGCGCCGGTGCATGGTGTCGTGATTATCTCAACAGTTCAATAAAATACATTTTATAGTTTTGTCATTTCTGAATTTCTCATTCGCGTTTAAACATTGAAAACCAACACGATCGCGAGATAATGATAGCCGTGAGCCATCGATAAAACTGATGCAAAATATTATCTATATTTTTGCGGTAAACGACCACAAGAGTTAAGTGAATGAGGTAGGAGTGGTCGTAGAATGAACTTAAGATGCAAAGTGTTGGTATTCAGTAGAACCTATTTAACGTATTATTGAAATTGAAAATATGTAGCCGAGAAATAAAGTAAACATTTTAGTATTGTTTTCTTTACTTATTTCATAAAATAAACCTATAAAGCTTCGTGCAGACTAGCGCGACGCGACACGGCTATTGTTATACCGTGAAGTTTTCTTGGAATTTTTATTGTTCGAGTCGCGTCGCGCTGGTCTGAACGAGGCTTTAATGAAGAAGAGAATGGAATCTATGTTAACAATTTTATCATGTTTACCTAATTATTTACCATTTATTAGCTTCACATTCCTTCTTAACGTAGTTAACAATTCCTTCCTTCTACGGCTACTAATTATACAAGATGAATGTCTTATACACCTCGTGAATCTGCATGTCAAAACATTCTAAGGACGGAAATAATCGAAGCTTGAATATTCTCACGAACACGGGAATCCTTGGAAGCAATAAATTGTCAGCTTCGGGAGTTGCAGCCACAAATATTTGGGTCAGAAATGTTCAACGGCTATTGTGATTTTATTGTTGTGATTAGACGATTAATTAGCTACAAGCACAAAAAAATATTTTTGTATAGAACTTTACAGGGTGATCCGAAGAGATGGGTCATGTCTAAATGGGTTACCATTTCAAAAGAGATAGAAACTTCGTCAGAGTTAAAGTAGTTTACCTATAAAACATTGCTTCGTATCTTTCGAAGTTTGGTACAGCAGTAAACATCAAATTTACTCCCTTCCCACTGTTTGAACTTATCTACGTTATCTAAACCTCCACTCTGTGAGCAAGAGCGTATCTTTTTTTGATGCAAAGATATAAATTTATAGATAGGCAGTCAATGCTGTGAACTCGTTGAAAAAATAGCGTCCAACTGTTGGCCGGTTGGTAAGACGTAATAGCTGTCACACACCAGCATATCAAAGTTGGCTTGTTTTTGTGTTTGTTGTTTCGCAGCGCGCCACTCTATCTAGACAGAAAAATTAAAGGGTGATGTCATGTTTTAGAAATTATGGTTCTAGAACATTCCAGTTTCCTCACCCTGTTTGGCTTGCTGTGTAATATTTTGTAAAAAAAAATGGCTGGCTCAGACCTTATAAGTACCTACATCATCAATCACTACATGTTATAAAAACAAAGCCCCCCCGCCGCGTCTGTCTGTCTGAATGCGATAAACTCATGAACTACTAAATGGATTTTCAAACGGTTTTCACCAATGGACAGAGTAATTCATGAAGATGTTTTAGTTGCATAATTTCATTATGGTTTTTTGTACAAACGCCAGAACGTCAACTTACCCGAAACTGTCAAATTTTCCCAATCAACTTTGAACCTTATACTTCAGTGATAAAGTTGAAAATCTTTTAAATAAATTTGATAGATTGTAGTAGGTTGATTTGCTGGCGTCTGTACAATGTTTTAAAAACCGTGCGATGCAGCGGCTATGGTCGCTAGTAAGTTGGATAAAGGTAGGATAGATAAGTAGAGAAGTAGGATTATTTACCTGTTCGTTAGCGTTACAATACCTTTAATCATGTCAACAAGATCAAAATTCTGAGGAGCTCGTGGCTAAGTAATAACTGCCGCACGGGTCGATCCATCAGGTTAAGCTACGCTTGCCGGGGTTGGTCTATGGATGAGTGACCATCTTTACATACCGAGACTTCTCCGTGCCTCGGAAAGCACGTTAAGCCGTTGGTCCCGGCTGTCATTCGTGGATCTTTGACAGTCGTTACGGGTCATCAGAAGCCCGAAAGTCTGACAACCAGTCTTACCAAGGGGTATCATATTACCCAGTTACTGGGTTGTAGAGGTCAGATAGGCAGTCGCTTCATGTAAAATACTGGTATTCAGCTGCATCCGGTTAGACTAGAAGCCGACCCCAATATAGTTGGGAAAAGGCTAGGCAGAAGATCAAAATTCTAAATCTACATGATACTGTAATTTGCTTTAATATATAGCCTACCTTTTTTTTTCAAATAGCTATGCTATTCGTGAATCAAATAAGTTTACTAACGTTATGATAATCTAATGTTAGAAACTTGATTTCATTAAGCAATATTTGCTTAATTTCCTCATTAAATTAAAATTAAAACCACTTCTCCTGTCACGAACTAGATCGTTTCATTTGACTAAATAATGTCATGTCACAAGCTAAAATTCCCGCACTTCGAAGTAGGAATTTATTACAAAAGAACATAATATTCCATATTCATAGAACCTAGAGTTCAGTGCTTGTATAACTTCCCTCAAGATGTACTCAATCAATTAATTTATTATCTTGTCTCAATGGCTGTATTTACTTACCTACCTTTTTTTTTTTTTTTTTTTTTGGGTGGGAAATCATCAAATGACGTCTCCCGCTCTGGGTGGAGCGGGAGGGCGTGTCAGACTCTTACTGACTAAAACCCACCCGTGTTCCTTCTCTTGCCTGTGCAATGCCAGGGGGCCACGGTATCCCTTTCGGACTTTCCCGCAACCCTGGCAGGCAATGGTCTCATCGGACCCCTTCATTCGCTGACACTCTTTGAGGCGCGCGTGGAACACAACGCGCCGTCGACCCGGGCTTGGTCCTTACCGGACGGCGAGCTACCCATTGCTCACCGTCCGCAAGCCCGCGCCTACGGTGGCCGGGAATCCGCGATCGATTCCCGACGCCCGGGGCGTCTCCTCCTGCGGCGGCTAGGGGCGTGAGGGCGCGAAATTTGCCTCTCCCTCACGCGCTCCGCCTCCTCCTTCGCGAGCATTACTGCTTCGCAGAAGGAGGTGACGGCCTCCCATGCCCTCTCGCTCCGTACCATGGCCTGGACCAGGGTCAGACGCGAGAGATCCCCGCCACCGATCGCCTCTACGAGGACACGGCGGTGCTCTGCCCAAGCCGGGCATACCTCCACCGTATGCTCCACCGTGTCCTCCGGGCGATCCACGCAGTGATGACACCCGGGCGTTTCCTCCCGCCTTATACGAAACAGGTACCTCCCGAAACAGCCGTGTCCGGTGAGGACCTGCGTCATGCGGAAGGTGAGGACGCCGTGGCGCTTCTCCAGCCACTCCTCAAAGAGGGGACTTATCGCCGCAATAGTGGCGTGCCCAGCACTGGGTTGCGACAATCGCACTCTCCATGACGCCATGAGATCCCGTCGGAGCTCTGTCCGCTGTGCCGCGATTTCTCGCGGCATCGGAGTCAAGCCCCGGCGTTTCGCCTCCCCGCGCCACTCCCAAATATGCGCGAGGAATTTACTTACCTACCTGGGTTGTCCATACTACGAGAGGTTTAAGCCACGCGCACTTTGGATGCGTTTTAGTTCGAACTTCACTCGTGCGTACATGTACGACCACGATCGTACGAATTGAATGCGCACACGATACGTTTTTCTCCGTCAGATATTTAGTGTTCCGGTGATATCGCATAAAACGCACGAAAAATCCCCACAAGTTCGGATTGTTTTCGAACGTCGGAACTATAAGTATGTATATGTATAAGTCGCACCCAGTCTGCGCGCTCCCTTTGTACTAGGAAGGTCGTGATCGTTCGTGCGTGTTCGCACGTGTAAGCACGAGTGAAATTTGTACGAAAACGCATCCAAAGTGCGCCGCGCGGCCTTAGAGTTTCGCGTGGCTGTCCATTGCTCTATGTCTACGTGAGTTTGTCCCTAATTCCCTATAGCTATTAAAACTACGCGATGGAACGTTAAAAGATTAGTAAACTTAGTTCACACTTCCGTGAACTAAGTTTAAGAAAGACGTCAAGTTACAAAATACAATGAAACAGCTCGTTGGATGAACGAATGTCCATGATTGTGCAACGAACGCAACGACGACGTGGATATTGTTATAACTAAGCACATTACAAATTGATGATCGTAAATCCATATTAACACATTGCTGCCTGCTGGTTCCTATGAGTGATGACTGTGTCGGTTTAAATAATTAGTCATATTGTGTATGTATTAAGGTACCATTCTGTACCCGACCGCAGGCAGGAGGCACCTGAAGGCGACGTGTCGCCTTTTTTTTCTAACTATGGCATCTCGCAGGTATACCACTAAGGTATTTACCGGACTATCCTGTGGCTGCCTTAAGCTTACTACACTCAAAGCCTCCAGCCAGGAGCAAAACTATTCTAAATTAAAATTAGGCGAACGCTCGCTAAGGGCACCCCCTGTGGGGTACGAACCTCGGCTTAGGGCGTCGCTGAGCGGAGGACAGCAAGATGGGACAGGCTGGATCAAGGATAGATCATTATTATTGTCAGGGGAATTTAAAGCTACGCGCTCAGCTGCGGCGCGGGCTGGCGCTTCATCGGACAAGGGTCGGGGGGAGTATTATTTACTCGGGAGGGTCGCGATCGCGGAGGACCTCGGCGGCGAGGTCGGTACGATGGGTGTCTGGTGTATTTGTGCACTGTACTGGTGGCCCTACTGCTCTCCTGGAGGAGTGTGGTGGGGTCGTCTGGGTCGGAGAGGGGACGTGTCGCCGTGACACGACTGGTTTTTATGAAATACCTTCCATAGCTAGCGACACGTCGTTGGCAGCTACGGGCGAGTGACAGGCGATACGTCGAGCAGCCAGACCGCAGACCTGTTGTTTTTCTATCTACCGACTGGAATACGGGCTGCTGCCGGCTGCGGTCGGGTTCGGAATTATGGCTGCAGCGACAGGACGCCGCGACACTTCACGTGCAGTTGCGGCCTGCGGTCGGGTAAATCGACGAGGTTTAAAGAATCGTATCTAACAGTAGGTACTGAAAATATCACTGTGTTTGCCTCGTTGGTCTAGTGTTCGCAAGCGCTACTGCTGAGTACGAGAACCCGGGTTCAATTCCCAGGTCGGGCAAAGTGATATTCGGTTTTACATTGGGAATTTCTCAGTAGGCAGTCCGGAGTCTGGATTTGTGCCAATTGGCTCGTCGGACTAACTGGTAAAATGTGGGTGTTAATGGGTAGGTACATCTCTGCCTAACCCTTCGAGGGTTACAGGCGTAATGTTATGTTATGTTAAAAACAGCTGCGTACTATGAAAATAACCGTATCGATTTAAAAATAGTTCCATTCTGCGCTGATTATAGCATTAACAGCTTTATGTAATCTTGTTATTTGCATGACAGCCTCCATGAATAAAAGCCTGAATATGCAATGCAAGTGTACCTTATCGGATCTACGCATTGTTTTATCTCTTACAAGAGTTTTATAAACTCACAGGAAATCTAGGCAGACAGTAGAATGTTTTCCAATCTGAGATAAGTATGGTAATATCTTAAACATATTCTCTGCAGCTGTGCTCTACCACGGTAATTTTATCTATAGATAATATTACCGTGGCGCTATAGTGTAGCGTAGGTACCTACACGGCATTTGTCTACAGATCTCGAAATCCTCATCGTCTGTAGGCGAATAGAAAAATATGTAAATGTAGATACAATGAAAACATCAACCTCATAAAAAATACAATTTATTTTATCTTACAAGTACAAGTACATATACGGTTCATAAATCTGTACCTATTGGTATAAAATAAATTAAAGTAGGTATCGGTAAAAAATTTTGGAAAATTAGGTCTAGATCAAAGTTTGCATGAGAATCAGTTTTTTTTTTGTATTCAAGCTTTCGGCAAATAAATATTAAGGACGTGTTTCAAGACTTTCTAAAATCCTACCCCAAAGGGGGAAAATAGGGGAAGAAAGTATGTATCGTATAGTCGAAAATCTACGTGGACGAAGCCGCTGGCTAAAAGCTAGTGGTATGATCATACCTACTAATGATCTTCGCTCTGAAGAGTCAGCCTAGTCTTAGGGCGAAATTCACTAAAGAAACAGCACATCGTAACCGAGTTTCAGTTCTGTCAATGTCAATATTTCACAACAATGGTGACACTGACAGCTCTTGAACGCGGTTTAGATGTGCTGATCGTGTCATTGGTGAAATTCGCACTTAGTTGATTACTTATAACCTAAAAGCTTCCAACTTATACCAATCCTAGAAGTTTATTACCTATACGTTCACGTATATATATTTACTGGCAAAAAATTGAATGGCAATGATTATTTTGATATACCTAAGTACCTAGTTAGCAGCAAAATTAACGATCCATCCGGGAATAGGCGGAACAAATTGAACACAACAAACGTAATTTGATTTCCAATTCACGTTGTCTGTGTACTTACCTTTACACGTGTCACACTCAGTGATCGATATATTGACACGTGTTCTTCTTTGACAGGCCTACCATCATGCCGGAGACGATGGTTATAGAAAATTCCCAGGTCGGTCAGTGTTAAAAAGGGATTTTCATTCGTGATTTTTCAGAAGAGTTATTTTATTACCGGATGATGGAGTATATTTGATCGCAGATAAAGAAAGAAAGAAAGAAAATACGTTTATTTGCGGTAAACATGACGCAAAATAGAGCTTACACAAAAAAAAAAAAAAAGAAGATAATAAGCTGACCCTTATATGGGTGTATTCATGTAGAACGCTGTTATCCGGCCGGCGCCGATATGTCAATATTAGGTGTATTTATTATATTTATAGTTTTTAATAGGTATATATGTATATCTTTATATTTAAATAAATGTTTTTTCCTCAACTCTCGCTATTGCACCTACCACTGTTTGTCTCTGCATCACCCAAAGGTTGACTGGTAGAAAATGCCTGTGGCATTAAGTCCGCCTCTGTACATTTTTGTGCTTGAAGAAAATAAATAAAATAAAATGTCAAATCAGCGCGAACCGTCGCCGTCGTCTGCGATGGGCGCCGACAAGTTCTTATCCGATAAGTCGGCGCGAGAACAGTGGTGACTCTTACGAGTTGTAGGTTGTAGGTTCGAACCCCGTGTAGGCGCTTTAATTTGTGTCAATTATTTCATCACCACTGCTCTCAAAACGGTAATGGAAAACATCGTGAGGAAACCGCAGAACCAAAAATTCGAAGTTATGTGACATCTACCAACCCGCACTGGCCCGCGTGGTGGATTATGGCCCACTCCCTCTCACCAAGAGGAGGCCTTTGTCCCAGCAGTGGGGACAATATAGGCTGTTTAGGGGTATGAGGAACAGGGTGTCAAAGTTCACTCATCCCCCATAGAAAAGGGAGGATCTTCCGACCAGACGGGTGTTGTGTCTGGCGGGCCGACTGCCCGACTGTTGATGTCGGATAATCTTATATAATTATGTCGTTCGCGCGGTAAATTCTAATTGCGCGATGCAGGATTTGTGTGACTTCATGTCTTTGATGCGTAGTTCGTATGTGGCGGTGTAACCGCTACATCACTCCCCTCCGGAGACCGGAGGTCGATAGTGGGCTGAGTCTTGTATCTTGCGATGCTTCACAGTGCCAGTGGAGGTTCCAGTGAGTCGGAACCGGGTGCCGCATAGTTCGCGGTGAGCCGGAACTGTCTGCGGTAATACCCCAGTGAGTCGGGGTGGCGCTGCGTCACGATCCAGTGAGTCGGATGTGGTATAGTGCCGGGTTGTGGCTGACTGCTAGCGTCGACCAGGAGAGGATAGAATGGGCTCTGCTTGTGAGACTTGCCGAAGGTGCAGGTGCTGTGCCAAGGTTGCTGATAAGGCTGAGGGTGATGACCAGGAATGCGCATTCGCTGCATGTTGGTGGTCCGGATACCCGTTGAAGCCGAGGGTGCTGGCTGTCTGTGTGACTCGCCTCACGAAAGCTTGCGGAAGTGATGATGATGATGACGTCACGCTGAAGTAGTTGCACGAAGGCTGCGTTGACGTTCATACTCGGGGTCACCAATGTAGGGGCATGAGGAACAGGGTGTAAAGTTCACTCATACCCCATAGAAAAGGGAGGATCTTCCGACCAGACGGGTGTTGTGTCTGGCGGGCCGACTGCCCGACTGTTGATGTCGGATAATCTTATATAATTATGTCGTTCGCGCGGTAAACTCTGATTGCGCGATGCAGGATTTTAGGACCTCGCATTGTACGGAAATCCTATACAATTCGAGATCAGCATAAACTGGAAATGTATAGCTTGATGTGTAGCCGTGTAATACAATAAAATCGCATTCAATTCTCGCATGTTTTTTTTTAATCATTGATTGCGGTGTGTTAATCGTTACTGCTAACGAAATAAGTTCAGAAATCTTAAGACGACGTTTAACGAAATTGAATGAAATGATGGAACTCTGTGTTTAGACTAGGCAAAACTTACATGCAATAATCGTCTTGGTGTTCACGGACAGTAAGTCACATGCAATTATTGAATGGCAAGACTTGCATTCAAATATTGGATGCTATTTTAAGGAAATCGCATGCGTGTAAACAATTGCATGCAATTCTTGAATGGCCATAATTGAACGAAATTTATGGCATCCGATTATTGCTCTTGAACGTGCCAGAATCTCGCACCGTGTAAATGGGGCTTAATGCGGACATCAGCTATTAACATTTAAAGCCTATCCTGCTACAGTTCGACTACTTAGAATCCTCAAGAGATTTATTTCCAATCCGATAGAACAGAGAATGTCAAATGACTGATTCATAAAGTATCTGCCATTGAAGGAGTACATGATTACGTACGCCGCGGGACAGACAAACAGCCTAGCCTAGAGGTAATTGCGCAGTACGATCGTTAAGTTCGTTCCTATTAACGATAACAAATAGGCATAAAATGTAAAATATCGATAATTCACTTAGGTACACGATATTATTGATTTATCGTAACCCGAGGGCAAGGCGGAGTGCAGCCACTCTCCACGATAACATGGCCAAAATAACTCGAGCGTCGAGCATCTCAAACGTTCCCCAGATAACATAACGCAGCCCGAACGTCTTACGTTTTTATGACTTATATACTTATAACCGGTAATACCTACGCCCAATTTATTGTGCAAAAAAGCCTACTAAATCTGGACGATCGCGATAGAGCATCTTCGGCTGCGACCAGCAATCTCAAGATATTGCGAGATCGTGTCTCCATTACCATGGCTAGGGTATGAATGCATCCCGATGGTAATTAGCAGCCTTATGTATTCTACACCGTTGTCAATTAACTTGAAAACGCATTCAAATTTACGTTAATTGTTTAATTATGAGTTGATTGTCATGAGGAACGTATTGCGAGAGATCCAAGAATCCATGTTTGTATCTAACTGTTGTTTTTAGAATTCCATTGTTATTGTGCGTTGTTTATTATTCTGTTATGTAATTTACGTAACAAGATTGTGATGGATTGGTAGGTATGTACCTACCTACATCTTATGATATTCAGTTGAACTGTTCAACAAGTGGTATTGGTCGGCGCCAGACCGTCAGAATCTGGTCTTTCTATCGGATCCAATTAATATGAAAATGCCTTTTGATTGATTCCAATCAATAAGTAGTACGTGGAGGGTGCATTTAAACATGATTTATTTAGTAAAGCACTCGTAATCAAATGTTCTGGGCGGGGCTGCTTGGTCTGCGTGATGTCAATCGGATATTGCAACAAAAATAATTAAGTATTTGCACAAAGCTGGGACCTAATTATGAAAGAGTAATACTTACCTAAGTAGCTACTTAATTATTGTATTTTAGTCTGTCTAGCTCTAAACATAATACCTAGGGAGAACCTAATAGTGGTGTTTCCGTTTCAAGAGTTTCCCGAATCTCCACTTCAAGTCGACCTTTGACATGAGTGCGATATCATTCAGGAATCTGATATAATTTAACGTCACAAGGAATCTTTCAATGTTGTTAAAGGCAATCCTATCTTTGTGTACCTACCTATACTTATACACTAAGAAAGAACAACAGAGTTCTTCTTCTAAACTTGTATACTGCTTTACTGTTTCAATAAAATTATCTGTAATGGTTTCAGCAGTTCCGGGATTACGCGGAAAAGCTGGCGAGGGTACCTCGGGAGGAGGCGAGGCCCGAACAAACACAGGACCCACCGCAAAGTAAATACACATTTTATTTATAGTCTATCACTAACTATCCGCCCCTGTTTCGCATATCTAAATAAAATATGAAGATATTATACACAGAAACCATTCGAAATCCGTAAATATTATTTCAAAATTCGTTGCGAAGTTCAGAAGAAGATTATGAGCTTGTAATAAGCGAGTCACACAGACCGACACGAAAAGAGACTTTAATTTATAAATAATAGGTACCTAATGAACCTATATATATGTATGTATATAATAGACTTAAAAAACGCTCTCCACAGTACTTGGCTTCATAGTGCGTTTTCTAACACAAATCTCCTTTACAAAACACCTGTACGCTAGGCCATAGAAATAACATATTTGTTTAATTTAGTTCTGCCTCTGGGCTAATGGACCCGTCATTTATTTAATTTACAGTTCATTTATTTAAATATTTATATCACTCAAGTTGATCAGAAAACTTAGGACCAGTATTTAGCACTGTGCTGTGATTAATCAATCACTTGGCAAGCGTAGTGATTATGGTAATCACTCCGTCCTACCATTTGCCTCAAATGGAAAGTTCGATGTTCTGTGGTGGTATTTATTGGCACAGTTGTGATTGAGATGTCTTATTTTAATTTACTTAGTATACCATGAAACAAACTTTGCCCACTTTTATCGAGACGTAAGTAGGTATTTTCCTTCATCAGCGACAACTGTAAGATCATGTGCATGTGTTAGTATCGCTAAATTTACTATTATAAAAAATTGAATTCAATATTTAATCGATTTTGTTGGCGGGCAAAACAAATGTGGACTTTTATCAAACTTTGCCCACATAATTTTTTTTGACGCAAATATGGATTTTATGCAGATGACATAAAAACCAGTAGAAGAATATTTGTAAAGATGGCTTTTACTTTAGAAATGTAAACGGCACTATGAAAAGTTTTTTACTAAAATGACTGGGCAATCTTACCCTGACCTTGCACTAAAATTTGCCCGCTAAAACACGCACCTAATTCGACGAGTTCTTACATGCTGTTTGTTATTTATAATGACAAACTTTTATGTCATTAGAATAGACGTAGATGATACACAAGAGGGAAATAGCACACATATCAACTCGGAAAGGGATCGTCACCGCATCAACTCGAGCCATTCAGTATTCTTTGTATGAAATACCCTACTGATCGGAATCGTAACGCAATCGCCTCGCCTCGGGACAAGCTCACGAACCGCTGACGACGTGACGTGACGATTATGATCCCTTTCCGAGTTGATATGTGTCATAATTTGACCTAGATACAACAACTCTATCTACAATTTGAAATTAAGCTATATTTTTGCGGAAAATAAAATGCAATACCTATCAACTAGTCTAATTAATTTCATGGTTTTATTAAATGTGACATGCCTAAACAAGCTTTTTATATAATAATTTTTCATCAGCGGAAGAATAAAATAAATAAGTGTGATCAGTGAAATGTAAACTCTCGATGGTCACAATTTACATACTATTAATAGTTTTAATTACCCGGATCCACGCTCTACAAATAAGAGAAAACATTTAATTTAACTTTACAATTAAAGCGGTTCGAATTTAAATCGCAAGTATCGTAGGACAGCGTTTGACGTGAATTTCTATTAGCCGTGGTCAGTTCCCAGTTCCAACTGATGGACATTGAACATTGATTACAAACTCAGGGATTGTTTGAATAGGCGTAGATAAATTACCTTACGACAGTATGTTGGTTAATGGTTAGGATAAATAACACCTATTCAATTTCCGTTTACACATTAACAACAGTGACAATGGCCAATCAATTATTATTGATTTTACCTATAGGTATTCTACCTACAACGAGGATTGGGATCTAACAGCTTAATTAATGTTCATGATAATTAATTGTCCTCCTTTTCGGTCCTGGAATCGATTCCCAGATCGGGCAAAGTGTTTTAGGGTTTTTCCATCAGGATTTTCTCAGTATCAGCCCTGATTCTGGACATGTACCCGGTTGGTGGCAATAGGCTCGCCCCTATTACATGGGACTTTAACATGATGGCGAAATGAGGGTGTTGAAATAGCTACACTTCTGCCTAATCCTTCGTTGATTACAGGCGTAATGTTTATGTGATGTGTATATTATTCAATATGTGCCGTTTACAAATGAACGCATTCACGAATCATCGCATTTCCGAATACAAACAGCGTTCCTCCCATTTTTTTATAAATTACATTAAGTTAAAAGAGTATTACCCACTCTGTATACTTCCAAGTCGATTGAGAGCGCCCGGTCTGCACCAAGTGCAAAGGGCAACTGATAACTGACGAAACACGAAGTTTTCCGAGGGACATTAAGAAAATAGTTGCACTGTACCTAGTGACAATGCCCAATAAATTAAGTGTTACCAACATTTACAATACAGTGCTAACTTGTTTCATTGTTTGATTGATGTTGTTAAATTATCTAAACCATTTCATACCTATATTTTTCCAATAACCTAGTTATGTAAATAGTGGTAAATAGATAAATTTTCAGGCAGGATACCAACAAATTTTAATATTCCATGTTTCCAGCAAGATACTTCACCGGAACATGCGGCCTGCTGTCGTGCGGCAAAGAAGCGGCATGCGTGCCGTACAACAGCACCATGCATTACTGCCGGTGCACTTCCAACGGGCTGCCAGTCACCGAAGACTTCAGATGCCCCAGAAGCACAGGTGATCTTACGTCTATTAATAACTCACACAATGCTTGATTGATCAAAATTTGTTACACTGAGTTTATTGAACTTTTGTTGTGTTGTTTTGATGCCGTTGTTTAACTTTTCTGTAATCATTACTTCTATGATAGCGGTTTTTATTGCTTGTAGCTTGAGTAAGTTTAACTGCCTATCATTTTCTTTTCAATAATTTCGATAAGATTATTTATTTTGTCTAAACCTGCGTCTAAAAGTTTTGTTAAATACATTAGTTTAAGTCAGATGTCATTTCTTCCACTTTCGTTACTCTAACACCAACCTAAAACCTTCTTAACTTCTGACATACAAAACATCGACAAGACTTGAAATAACTGACCAGACCTTTATCCGTCAGCAAACTGGGTGGATTATAGCAATATCACGCAATGCCATCACCACAGTTTGCATATCCATCTAACATTTGTGTCAGTGAAGGTCTAACAGTAAACTGTATTCATTAATTCCAGTTCCCGTGACTTTGAAGCCCATATACAACGTGATCCCGCCGAGAACCTCGAACGCCTCAGACAACAGATACGCGCCGTTACCGCCCACCGCACAAGTGAGACCATCCATCTTAATTAAAACCCCTTTTATCGCCTTGTCATTCTGTCCTACTACACAGATTGCCAGTTTGATTAAAAAATATTAGGTTAGAGATAAATGTTTGTGAAAACTCTGCTAAAACCTCGTTTGACGCACTACCTACATTTACTTCACTATGCTATGGTTCTAAAAAAATTGTCTCGTTTCTGCCTACGTGACATAGCGAATTGTATATAATTATGTACTTATAAGTATCCAAAATTCGACCTAAAAACCTGAAGTGTTTTGCCCTGCAAATTAATTTAGTAGAGGACAATGAACACAATGAAAATAACAAGCAATGAACTATCAATGAAAGTCGATATTGATTTTGATCAGGCATACTAAAATACATGGGATGGAAAATGAAATCAGTGTTTTTCCATAGTTAGGTAAGTACTGATAAATATTCATGATAGGGTCAGCCGTGATAACGTAGATGTCACCCAAATTGTGGGAGTAGGTACTTTGTTTACGCAGAGACTTTTATATTGTTTTTTTATGCCTTGAATCAGAGGTTTTATTCCTTTATTGATTTGGCCTCATATTTCATTACTTTTCTTATTAACTTATTATTTTGTGTGCCCTACCTTATTTTGTGTCTACATAAAAATCGCCCGCAGACCATAGAATCCCATATACAAGCTACCTACTTACCGGTTCTGTTGCCTTTTTTCAACACACTTGCTCGTAAAGTGGCTCATAATGAACCGCTTTTAGGTTAATTATGCAGTGCATTAAACGCGTGTACCTACTTGTTTTTTTTATATTACTGCACTAGTGTGGTAATTAGCGCCACAGATAACTATTTTCTAGTCGGAGATTTTTTAATCTCAACAAAGAGACTTCATGCCTTTTGTGCCTACTGTGTAAATAAATAAAATATGATAAATTTACATAATAAGTCATTAAATTATATATTTATCACTACATATTAACCTTAAGTTGCGTTTTCAAGACATTATTTTGTGTTTATAATAATTTTTATATATGCTCTTTAGCAGTTTTGCCAGTGCCTTTTTTTACACCTGCGCGCGCATCGCTAGCGCGGCGTGCGGAAAACACAAAACCAGTGCGCCGCGGCGCCGTTTCCATAAATATTTGTTAACGTTTTCGTTGTGTGATTAATTATTATCAAAAATATGAAATCGAAAGTATTGTCACCAACTGACGTTGAAAAGTTTTTAAAATAAGCTCCGGATAGTCGTACCTGGCAACAAAGGTCAGTTGGACTTTATCATCTCTCTATAATTACGTTATCGTAGCTTATGTTCTAACAACATGTCTGTCTTTTTCCTCGCAAGTGTTTTGAAAAACGACGTATGAATCGCGTATGCACTGATCATTACACACAAGTATCATAATGTACTAGGACATTCTTACATACCTAGGCATAATTAACTGGAGCCACAAACTAAAATCTGAAATACTTACTATGTTTTTTCTAGGTGTCATCGAGTGGAGAGATCTTGGCTGAATCGACGACTGGGAACGGCTCGATAATAGAGAACGGCATGACTGCCAGTGTGGGTACCCTAATAGCCGTCACCGTTTCAGGGGCCGTAGTATTAATAATAATTGTCTCAATTATCCTGCTGTACCTCAAAAAACGTATGTGTCGTGTAGACGGGAAAACACAGCCTGTAAGTATATTTTCGTTGATAATATGAGACAATGTAGAATTTATCCCCTTTAACAAGTACTAAAAAATATACACTTTGCATAATAAAATTTAAAGAAATAAAAATACTTTAACGAAGATATGTCGCTTTCTGATTGCTTAATTACTTCAACTGTCCTGTTGCACACAATCACTCCAATTAGATGCAAATAAGATTGAACAGCTTGGTTTTTTATAGCGTGTGCGACCGGGAGAGCCTCTGCTTGCTGAAAGGTATATAACGAACCCGCAGTACGGAGTGTATGGGGCAGGCAACGTGCCGGTGCCAGGGACCCCAGGGGCTATGGATGCTGATGACACAAACAAGTCACAGGTCCAACTCCTGGACAGAAACGCACTCACATTCCTTGAAGAGGTCGGGGAAGGATGTTTTGGAAAAGTCCATAAAGGTAAATACATCACCGATACAAAGACAGTCCTATAAATAAAAACCTACTCGAACTAGGTACTTAGCCAATTTTTTTACAGGGCTTCTTAGAACCACCGCTGAGGAACAAGTAGTAGCTATCAAAGTACTAAAAGAAAGTGCAGGGCGCAATGCAGAAGAAGACTTTGTGAGGGAAGTCTCCATAATGTCTGCGTTTAGACATCCCAATATTCTTGCATTAGTTGGAGTTGTATACAGAGGTAAATGAGTATTTATTATTTGAACGTTGTCAACTTATTTTTTTCTTGCATTCCCCTAATGTATGCAAATTAACTTGCAGATGATATCAACGCGAGCCCCTGGATGGTGTTTGAATACATGGAGTGGGGTGATCTAGCGGGTGTCCTGCGAGGGTCCCGTGGTGGTGGCAGACCGGGTCCTCTGCTAGATGAGCCTGCTTTACTACATGTAGCTCTGCAAATAGCCCGAGGCATGCAGTACCTGGCTTCAAGAAGATTTGTTCATCGAGATCTCGCAGCGAGGAATTGCCTCGTTGGTGCCAATCTTACAGTCAAAATTGCTGACTTCGGCATGTCACGAGATGTTTACACGTGTGACTATTACAAAATGGGAGGCGAAAGGCCCATGCCAGTACGGTGGATGTCACCAGAGAGTATCGTGTACGCTCGGTTCACACACGAATCAGACGTTTGGTCGTACGGTGTCGTACTGTGGGAGATATACAGCAGAGGCAAGCAGCCATTCTATGGTCAGAATAACGATGGCGCTACAAAGTTGATCCTACGGGGTATAGTGCTGGTGCCTCCAGAAGACTGTCCACGCTTCGCTGGCGATTTGATGCGTGCATGTTGGAAGGCCGATCCTCGCGATAGAATAGGTTTTGATGAAATATGTAGCAAATTAGAAGATGCGGCAGCGGGAGGTGGTCAAGTCATGCAAATGCGTCTGCCACGACCTCCGCCACCGCCACAAGATTCGACAGGATATTTGATTCCGAAGGAGCAGTTGCCAGTTGATTACTTGAAACTGTCACTACCGACACCTGAAGATCATGCTGAGATGGAGGCTGCTTTTGACTCAAGTGAGGACGAGGACGAAGACGAGGAGTACACCTGACAGCCGACGCTGGTGCCGGCCTCGCAGTATGTGCCGCGCTCCTCGCCCTTGGCTACCGCCACCACTATGGCTCTTACCTGCACATTCCGTTCACAGAGTAGCGTCTTCTCCCAATTTCAGTGTTAACTGCGATGTTCAGACGATCGATTACGACTTCTACCAGAAAGCCAGGAATGTAAAGTAATTTCGAAAATGTAGAGTCAATATACTCAATTACCTAAGTGTGATATTTTTCATAATAATAAATAAAAATATTCTATACGAGAACATTACTTGTTGTAGCTGTGTAAATCTCTATGATATTTAAAAGTGTGTTGTGTATTTAAAGGATATCTTAGTACATAATTTTATCCAATAATCTGTGTGCCATATGCCAAAAATAAAAGTACCTAAAATGTAAGACGATAGAACAATTTACACCATAATAATGTATATAAAATAAATACTTAAGAATGTATAAGTAAATACATATGTATGTGTTCCAAATTGTAAGAAAGTACCTAGATAAGTGTTGCAAACCAACCTACATATATGTAGGTAAATGATTTTCACTTGTTTGTAAAATGTAGGTAAATAATGACTGAACTTTGTATCTTTTGATAAGATGAATGTTTATAATAAATTGTATACAATTATACAATTAGGCATGTAGTACATGTAGTTAGACATTTATCCTAGTCCTAGGCTATGCTTTTAGAGTTGTGAGCGTCCAATGTAGCCCCATTTTGGATAGTGTTCAGAGCAACAGTCAACTTATTTCAAAGTCAAATTGCATTCTTTGTTTTATTGCTCCCTTTTTGGGATCAATATTTTTGTTGATCTATTTTTAACACAAAAGTACCCACTCATGCATGTTATAATTAATGTCCTGAGAAAGAAAGAAAGAAAATCCATTTATTTAGCACACAATATAATATACAGCAGATAAAAACAAATGAAAAGTAAAATGCGATGTAAGAAATTAGCAGAAAAGTGTGCATCACGCCTGCGCCAAAACGGCCAGCCCAGCAAAAATGCCCTGATACATAGACAGTACATAGTTTGTAAATAGAGCGTCAGAAGTAGGTAGGTCTTTACACAATTTACTATTATGCGCCTACTAGAAATAGATTTCATTTAATAAACGCAAATTCCTTTTGCCATAAGCGCCCTTTCTAATTTAAAAATATTAAAAACGACTTTTAAAGTCCACTATGTAAATATCAACTAGAATTTGCCCCTAAATACCTACAATGTGTAAAATGTACGTATATCTACCTATTAATTTATAGTTAAATAAATAATAATAAAAATAAACGTGCACATACTTGAATATTAAGTAGGTATTCAATAGTACATTATGATACTGTGTAATGATCAATGCACACGCGTTTCATATGACGTTTTTCAACACACTTGCGAGGAAAAAGACAGACTTGTTTTAAGAACTTATGCTAAAATAATGTAATTAAAGAGATGATACATTTAGACTTATAAAGTTCAACTGATCTTTGTTGCCAGGTACAGTTAATACCTAACGAAAATGTTAACAAATATTTATGGAAAATGGAGTGCTGGTTTTGCTTTTTCCGCGCGCCGCGCTAGCGATGCGCGCACAGATGTAAAAAAGCGGCCAAGTGCGAGTCAGACTCGCTCATATAGGGTTCCGTAGCAGCAATTGCGGTTTACGATTTATAACGTACCTAGTCTTGCCATAAATATTGTCACAAAGATTTTTTTTTTAAATTTCAAATAATATCTATTACTTTATAATTTACAGTGTATTAGTTTAATACATAAATATAAAACAATTTAAAATATAAAAAGCTTATTCGAAGTGGTCTCCATTGGCTACAATACAGTCCTTTGAACGATGAGGCCAGTCATCAATAGAAGCACGCACTCTTTCCATGGGAAAATTCTTCACTGCCAATCGTATGGATTGTTTAAGGGACTCCTAATTATCATGGCGTTTAGAGCAAGCCGTACTCTCTAAAACTGACCATAAATCATAATCCAGCGGATTAAGATCGGGACTAGACGACGGCCAGTGCTCAGCTCTGATGAAGTCCGAAACGTTCACTTCCAACCAAGACTGCGTGGACCGAGCTTTATGACCCGACGCCGAGTCTTGTTGGAAGGACCAAACTTGGTTATTGAATATGGTGTTGTTAAGGGGCTTAACTACCTTCTCAAGAATGGTATCTTGATACACTTGTGCCGATGTTTTGATACCTTTTTTTACAAAAATATGGCTCTGTCACTCCTTCATAGCTAACACCCCACCAAACCATCACTGAAGTCGGATAATGCCCACGTTGCACATTGTCGACTAATTGGGAAGCTTTCTTAGAACTTTGAGCATAAATACGGTCATTTCTTTTTTTAAATGTTGCTCAATTGTAAAGATTTTCTCTTACGTAAACAAAAAAAATCTGTGACCTCCCTTTGCATACCGCTTCAGTAGTTGTTTTGATTTTACCACCCTATTCTTTATTTTAAATTATCAGTTAAAAAATGACCAGTGCGTCTCATAGGCTAAGTCTAAGCTACAAGTCCTAAGTCATCTTTTAAAATATGCGACATGGTTCTGGGTGCTATCTTCATCTCCCGAGGGAAAATCTTTTGCTTTCGGACAGGATTTCTTCGAATTCTTTCCCTTACTGCTTTGACCACCTTTGTCGTACGAACACTACGTGGACGGCCAGATCTTTTTCTGTCATAAATAGAGGAGGTCTCATTGAACCTATTAATAGCCTGGTACACAAACATTTGACTAATACCAAGCGTATGGAGAGTTTTAAAAATTGCATTTGGCTCCATACCACTTTGTGTAATGCAATCACAGCGATTCGGTTCTCTTTATCACCCCACTCCATTTTAATATTGTTATTTTATATTGTACAATGTATTGGCGCCAAAATTAGAAAACTCAATGAACAATCGTATAAAAATGACAGATTCCAAATTCAAATGTACCTAATATCTTTCTTATTTTAAATATAACAGTATTTATGGCCAGACTAAGTATTAAAAAAAAACTACTTACTAGATCTCGTTCAAACCAATTTTCGGTGGAAGTTTACATGGTACTTTACATTACATTTTTTTTTAGTTTTATCATTCTCTTATTTTAGAAGTTACAGGGGGGAAACACAAATTTTACCACGTTGGAAGTGTCTCTCGCGCAAAATATTAAGTTTAGAAATAAATTATATTAGAAATTTCAATATCATTTTTGAAGACCTATCCATAGATACCCCATACGTATGGGTTTGATGAAAAAAATTTTTTTGAGTTTCAGTCTAAGTATGGGGACAAAATTTATTGTTTTTTTTTTCTATTTTTGTGTGAAAATCTTAATGCGGTTCACAGTATAGTTCTTATATTTTCGGAAAAAATTGTCTGTGACATACGGACCGACAGACAGACAGACAGACATGACGAATTCATAAGGGTTCCGTTTTTTGCATTTTGGCTACGGAACCCATAAAAGGCACTGGCAAAATCGCTAAGCAGCCTATATAAAAAATATTGTAAAAATCTAATAATGTTTTGAATACGCAAATTAAGGTTAAATATGTAGTGAAAAATATATAATTTGATAAAATATAATGTTAATTTGTATTATTTTATTTATTTACACAGTAGCCATAAAAGGGCATGAAGTATCTTTGAAGAGATTTAAAAAAGCGCACACTAAAATGTGCACTTTTTTTGTGAAAAAAAAAGCGCGTTTTCTCGGGTGCAAATCTAGAACGCTCATTAAATAGTATAGGATACTTAGTTCATACTAATTACTAGCTGCCCTGATATTACTTACTAATTCCATACTGCCATGTCATTACTCCGACTAGTAAATAGTTATCTGTGGTGCACATTGCCGCACTAGTGCGATAATATAAAGTAAAAAGCACGTATGTTTAATATACTACATTATGAACCTGAAAGCGGCTCAATAAGAGCCACTTTACGAGCAAGTGTGTTGAAAAATAATTGAAATAACCTATAAATAATAATACCTTAATTCAGTGATTTTAGGCAGGTAGGAATACCTACCGTATTGATGTTTTGAAAATGAGTGAAAAATAACGAAAATAAAGTGTACAAAGACCGTGATTTTAGTTATTGTGACCACAATATGCCTAAGATGCCAGAACATCTGGAAAATAAAAAAAAAACATGAATTATATGCCGAAATTTTTTGTGCTTTTCGAGGCTCGAGGGTATCGATGGGCTGTTACTAAGAAATTCTTAATGGAAAAAACCCAATAACACTGCCCGACCTGGGGACAGAACCCAGGACCCACGCTCAACAGTCGCGCTTGCGACCACGAGACCAATGGGGGCATCAAATTTAACTTGTTGGTAAACATGTTCATCATTTCCAAGATTATTAGTTAGTAGGTAAGTATGTAGTAAATCTAGACACACGGTAGTGTGTCAATCCAAATTTTTTTCATATTTTATCTAGGTTTATACTTTATTTACATGATTTAAAATTTAACATTCTTATTATAATAATAACAATATATAAAAACTAACTATACAAATAAGAAAATAAAAGAAGAGCTCATTGGACATCTAAAAATTCGTCCGCATCGCTGTCAGCGGGAAAAGTGCTCAAAAGGCTGGCAGCATTGCCACGTTGGATGGCAATACTGATTCTTTGTCCTAAGAATTGGCCAGCCCTCTGGTCACGAGAAGAATCGACCAACCGCTTAGCGATGTCCCGAAAAATTCGATGAGCACTCGGGACCCCACGGCCCTAGTGTTTCAACCCCAAACGGCACAAAAATATAGCTGCCAATAAGGTTGTTATATTTGCGCCATTTGAGGTTTTCTGCACCTGCAGCAGCCGCCCCGGCACAGCCCGCCGTGCTAGGAAGATGGGATGGCGCAAGGGGGTCGACACAGGTTGCATCCCACACCAAAGGCCTACCCAACTTCCAAGGCATTATGATCATTCCGTCCGGCCTCTTCCCATCGTCGCGTGCCAAGCCATTGGGTTCTAAGACAGCTGGCACCCCGGCGGTGACAAGAGCCCGACGGATAATGTCATTAATACTTGCGTGCCGTGCCAACCAACCAGCGCTCTTGCTGCAGGAAAGGCCATGGTGTGCGAGGCGGTCGACTGCTTCACCGCGTTGACAGCGATGTGGAGCCCCGCAATGAGCGCCCAGACGCAGACTTGTAGCGAGCCGGAAAGTGGTATCACCCAGCATAGTGCCTATGTTGGGTGATGGTAGCGCCTGAAGCCAGAGGCCTGACTCCCACTCTCCCACAGCCAGCAGGCGGGCACGCTCAGCAGTATTGGTGGACGTATTAATGAGCTTATTCCGTACCAACCTGCAGAGCGGCTCATCCCACTGTCTCTGGGAAGACGGGTTCTCGGGCTGCTCCGTATCCGGACAAGCCACTTTCCAGGCGTTCATCGCATCAGTCAGACACGGCACTTCAGAGTCAACCTGAGAAGCGGTTAAGATTTTTCTAGTTAACTTTTCGGTGCTGTGGACCGAGGACAGGAACGCTGGTAAGCTTACACTAGAAATTTTGCGGACGCCGAGCCCACCAAAGCGAATGGGTAGTGTGGCTTGCAGCCACGCGCGTTCGTCCAATGCCACATTTATAATGGATGTTAGGGTACTTCGAATGGAGACGCCCTGGGCGTCGGGAATCAATTGCTGATTCCCGGCCACCGTAGGCGCGGGCTTGCGGACGGTGAGCAATGGGTAGCTCGCCGTCCGGTAAGGACCAAGCCCGGGTCGACGGCGCGTTGTGTTCCACGCGCGCCTCAAAGAGATGTCAGCGAATGAAGGGGTCCGATGAGGCCATTGCCTGCCGGGGTTGCGGGTAAGTCCGAAAGGGATACCGTGACCTCCTGGCATTGCACAGGCAAGAGAAGGAACACGGGTGGGTTTTAGTCAGTAAGAGTCTGACACGCCCTCCTGCTCCACCCAGAGCGGGAGGAGTCATTTGATGATTTCCCACCCAAAAAAAAAAAAAAAAAAGGTTACTTCGAATAATTTGATCAATTTTGTCTAAAAGTTCTGGCTTCTTCCATAAAGAGGAAGAGCGGAGAATACATAAAATTTGGACCGAAACAGCAGTATCTGATATGGGTGAATGCCGAATGTGAGTTAATTTTAGAAAGTCTATCCGAAATATCGTTAAAATGTTCAACTTTTTCGTCAACGAAAGGTGAAAAAATGTCTTCTAAAATTGGGGAACCGGAAAGAGGTACAGTGAACTTTTTTCCAAAATTTTGATATCTGGGGTTATTAAATTGAATTTCTGTGGTCGATTGTCTGTCAGTATTGTCACAAAGGTAAATTTCGCATTTTGAGAAGTAGAGGTCGAGGCCGATGGATTGGAACTGTTGCTTTAGGAATTGGAGATCTTTTAGAACAGTATCTACGTCACTTCCTAGAGTCCCATCATCTAAATACCACACATTAAATTTTGAATTTAGTTGTTGTAATAAGGTCTCCCCATAATACAACGTCAAAAGTTGTTGTATTATGGGTCTCCCCATAATACAACAACTAAATTAAACTAGCTAAACTAGAAATGGCTGGCCCGAGAGGATCACCATGTTGGCATCGAACTGCAGATTCCAAAACGTTGTCCTTATAATAAAATAGTTTTGAGGGGTGCCTATAGCACTGCCACAAAAAACCATAAATTTCCGGTAACTCCTTTTTTACTTGAGCCAGAGTTAATTAGAGCCGCAAGCTCCTTCAAAAGTAACTCACCAGCTTCCCCGGCGCCTGAGCTCAATAAGTATTTTAAATGCTGTGGAGTCAGGCCATCGACGCCGCCGGCTGAACCACTTCGGAAGGAGCCAACGGCAGCAATCAGCTGGGGGGCAGTGACGCTAAGAGGTGTTGAAACCGGATCAGGGGGGGAGGGGGGATCGGGGAAGGTGAGACCATCGGCAGGCACTGGATGTTTACCCTCCAGAGCTGTAAGGGTTTCTGGAGAGTAAGTTGCCACCACATCGCTACTGAACAGTAACCTGGCCGCTCCCCTGATGTCACCTTCACTTAATTTGGATTCTATATGTGAACATAAGCCTCTTCGTGAAGGGTTATTGGAAACAGGTAATTTAGAAAAAAACGATTTCAGAGTTGCGCACATTTTGTTACATTTAACTTTTTTTCTGTCCGAGCTGTAATTTTTGCTCTAGAAGCGAAAAACTGGTTTTTACTAAAAAAAAATTGGCACCCTGCCTCCTTCTATTCACCTATAAATTTTCAATCAATTCCTGACAATTGATTCTTCACAACAAAAAAAAACCGGTCCAATAGGAATTTCATGGGCCAAAAAGCTAATTCTATCTGACTAATAGAAGAACTTCTTCGAATGAGTAGCCAGCGCGGACGTCGTGCTGGTCGTCGGCATCATACGCTGCTCATCACTTGCACACCTGGATTACGTACAATCCTCGTATTCTATACTTCACAAAACAAAAACTAGTAGGTAAGCAAACTAATCCACGCAACTATTTACAACGACACTTCAAGAAAAACAGAGTACCTAGTGATATTAAAACATGACAAAAAGGACATTTCTGACTTGAAGCTGAAATAAATAAATATTAAGGTTGCCATGGAAGCTAAATTCTCCAAAAAAATTATACCTGCACAGCGGATTTATTTAACTGTCATCAACAATGAGGTAAAAACATGTTGCAAATACAAATAGGCACTGGCTCCAAAGCTTAGAATAATATGCTTGTGTTTCAAGGGACAGGAGTCTGCTTCTCCAAATAGTGTTAGATTTGATGGATCACAACTAAGTAATCAATAATAATTAACGTCTTGTCCTATAATAGGACTACTAAAAAAAAAGAGGTAGTAAAAGTCTTATAGTCTGTTTAAAGTTAAACGATGAAACCACTACCAAAAAAATCCTGCTAGAAAGCATAATTATTTAAATAGAAATACCATATTCCGGTAATTAAGGTAACTGCATAGCTATCGGCCCAGGCTCTGCGTTTAGATATTGCAAATTTATTTTTTTGTTTCTCAGATTTAATAAAATATTAGTTTTTTTTTTTCTTTCAAATTTCAAATTTATTTATTTGTTAAAAATCTTGTACATTAACAGATTGGACGGTGACCCCCAAACTAGACATATGCCTGTATCTTGGGGGCAGAGGCGGCTCGTCTTAAAGAGCGTTGGTGCAGTGCACTCCCACGAAAATTGCATAATCTATATTTCTTTGTAATCATATACATACATTCTTTCTACTATACCTAAATACAATACACTCTGTCTTAATAGCAGTTTACGAGAAACGTAGAAACTATTTCCTACGCGTACATTTAGCGTCAAGATATACGTAATATAGTATCTCTCAGTGATCTGTGGTCAAGATGTAACGTGTGGAGCGCAAACGATTGCGCTCCTATGAAACAAAGTTCAGTACGATTTCTAGCACTGTATTCAATGAGTGCGAAAGAGAAACATCGACACAGTCCGACGCGTGAAACAAAAGATTTTGTATGAGAAGTTAGCCTAATCTGGAGCGCCGCTCACGCGCAACGTTGCCAAACCGCGCAAAGCGGACGCGCGCGGGAATACTTTCTGTGCCTATGCGCTGTTGCCGATCTTATGTAAACAAACGGTCGGCTGTCAGTTAGATTCGCAGTTTTTCTTTTAAATAATAATAAGTAAGTATTAAAAAATAGTTTGTGTGCGACATTTGTGTTAATAATGGAACAATACAGTGTATATTTCATTAAAAACTGTGAAAAGACTCGAAATGCGTCTCGTCTCTGCACTTACTCAAAAATGTGTTACGAAAACTAAATCTTTTACGCGTGTATTTAAATTTGAACAATATTTCAAAACACCTTGGTTGTGTGGATGTGAAGAAAGCAAAAAATAATTTTGTTTCCCGTGTCTCGTGTTAGGGAGCTGGCGCCGGGTGGTGGTGAATCTGCATGGACGGAACCGGCTGTTGACGATTTAGCGCATCTATCAATAAAAGTGAAAAAAACATTCGCAATCTCAATTTCGTGTGTTATGTGAAGTGCAATTGGCATGTATCGGCCGACAAGATATTCGTAAGGCGCTCGATTCTGCGTATCGATAATTATAAATATATATTAGTAAAATCGATATATTTTACGGCGTTTAATGAATTGTGTGGTATTTTGTGGTGCATTTCAAGTTGCTTTACGTGGGCATGATGAATCTACGGAATCCTTGAATCCCGGAATCTATAGAGGTTGGTTGATTTCGTGTCAGAGATCGATTTGGGTTTGAAACAGCATTTATCCAGCAGTTACGTTTTTAAAGGTACGTCTAAAACCATTCAGAATGACATTTTTGATTATATTAACGACGTTTGCAGTTTTTTTTTTTCGTGAACCCCCACAAATAAATGTCACGAGCCGCCTCTGCTTGGGGGTCGGTTTGAGTGTCTTAATAAAAAAAAGGTGATGCATAAAACGAAAAGCCCTGTGACTGTTTCATATAATGTACAGTACTTTCAGACATGAACGCTTTTGAAAACTGCGACACCAAAACTGTCTTTCTTTTTTGGCACATGGGTAGACTATACCTGGAGAAGGACATAGGCTAGTTTTAATCCTGGATCGCAGATGAAGTCGCGGGCAACAGCTAGTAGGTATATAAAGGAAAACATCTGAAAACTTGGACTTTGATTTCGCCAAACCATCATCAATTCTGAAAAGACAGTCGGTTGCATTCAAAGCGAAAAAATCCAAAGTTTTCACAGAACTAGAGGCCCAAACCTTCTATAACCAACGCCAGACGAAATATAAGTACTTAGAAATGAAGGTTATCTTTATATTATCATCATCGCATCTAAGAAATTTGTCATAAACTGTAATTAAGAGAACTACCCATTAAAGATTATCATTAACATTTCAGGTCGTGTTTATACTGGCCTACATGAAATAGAGAAACAAGGTGAAATAATACTAGTAAAATTATGAAGCACTAAAACAAAAGTAGACCGAAACTTCGTAGCAAAGAAAGAATTGGTACAAATAATATAAAAATACCAAGGACTTCGACCTAGTGATATTATTATTATTTATTTAAATCGAACACAAATGATTCATATTGTTGTTAGTAACACTTATAAAATACGTTAGTAATGACCTAAGTATTAAAATAAAAATACAAATAAAATTGAATTTATAAAATATACGAAATTAAATAATTATCATATATTTTTTTTACAAATATCATCTTATTTCTAAATCTATGCATACAAGTCTCTATAATATATTGTAAGTTTACAGTTGCTTGCAATTTATATACTTACTTAATATATATATTTATTTAATTACTTTAAACTAAATAAATTTTAAATTAAACTAAATCAAATGAAAACAAACAAAATCAAATTATATTTAAACAAAATCAAATTAAATATGGACATTGATAGTTTATTCCTGAATTAGCTAAAAGGGAAATGTTTGAGGCAAGTAATTGGCAAAAATAAAATGTCTGGTATCCCGAAACAGATACTCACGTGTCTTAATTTACCAAATCCAAACTTATATTCTGGTCACTGCTTCCGCAGAACTTCAGCTACTTTGGTACCTAGCTATGACTCAGGTGCAGATTTGACTACAATTAAAAGACACGGAGGATGGAAATCGAGTAAAGTATACATAGAAGAATCATTGGAAAATAAGTATAAGACATATAATATCAAGTAAAGTAACAAAAACTATAAATCTACATTCCTCGGAATTCTCTCCGCAACCTCGTACTTCCAAAGACTATCCGGAGCGAAGAAAAAACCTTTCTATTCCAGCTGAAGAAAATGACAAAATATTGCTTTTCCAACATTTACAGAAACATTTGTAAATGGCACCAGTTCATATTCCACAGCATCTCCCTAAGGATAGACAAATATGGACAAACTGCCCGTACACCGTCCGTTCGCGCATCCGCAAACATACCAGACGCACTACAATAGCGAGACAGCCGCATCGGCATCCTGAAAATATTGTTATATTGGACATGCAGAGCATTAGCAGCCCTATGAGTGTAATTTTTCCACAAACTGCTCGAGTAAAAGGACTGGCAATACGCCTTAAAAATAGTTATCTTTAATTCCCTCGAGCAGCGAGCAAACCTACGCGCAACCTGTTCCCCCTGAGTGCTAATACTCTGCGCTCCCTCTCAATGTCAGCGTCAACCTGCAATTCGTCTGTCACAATGTGCCCCAGATACCTGAAACTGCTCACAACTGCTAGCGCTGCGCCATTAAGCTTAATAGGCGGAACATCAAATGGACCACGTTTTCCACTCTTAAAAACCACAAGTTTACTCGTTTAGTTATATATGGTTATTCCATGTTCCGCCGCGTACGCCTCACAGATCGCCACAAGTTTACGAACTGCGCCCAGCGATGGGACAAGCAGTACCATGTCATCTGCATAACTGATGTTATTGACGCTAACTCCACCCGCAAAAAAACCCACATGAGTACCTACTGCCTAGCTTACAGATGAGGTCATCAACGTATGTACAGGTAGAACAACAGAGTAGAGGTAATGCCCCCCTGCCTCACGCCACACTCCATGGCATATTCCTGGGAGATAGCCCCAGCCCATCGTACTTGGTTTCGCTGGTACCGATACCAATGCCTTAACACTGAGACAACTTCTGCCGGCACACCAACGCTCTCCAGGTTCATCCACAGTCTATCGTACAAAACAGTATCGAAGGCTCTGGATAAATCCAGAAAGCATGCGTATAGCGGCGTACTCCTCTCAGTGTAGTACCCGACAGCCCGCTTAACACACAAGATAGCACTTTTCGTAGAAAGCACCTCTAAAGCCGAATTGGGCATCGTGTAAATCCAGGTAAGTTTTAAGGGTGTATAAGGGCGAAGCCAGCTATATAGGCCGATAGTTTCTCCTATCTGACAGATCCCCGGTCTTGTTCTTTACAACCGAAACAACGATCGTTCTGGTAAGTTCATCCGGCAAATAACCGATCATATAAGAGATTGTAAAACATGGAGTACGCGCGGCAAGGTAACTCCTGCATCTCTTAGATGCTCAATGCTGAGACTGTCACAGCCAGGAGACTTACCTCGCTGCATACTGTGAATAACTTTTTGCATATGTTTGGCTGTAAATCTCACAACTCACTTCAGAGTAACAGTCTCAGCAACATTGCACCCAAGAGTTGAGGGATGCCTCTGTTCCGTAGAATCACAATGTGGCGTTATTTTAAAATCTTCTTCTTAGCGTGTCGATAGCAATCTAAATAGACTCGGCCCAGAATTCGGCGACTTGTTTGGCGCCATCACCAACGTCCATTAGTTCCTGTAACGTGCAGCTGACAGGACACGCAGGTCACGATATTAAGTGTCCCATCGTTTGTGGAACTGCACCACATTTACATTCCAAGGCGGAGTCATCTATGAATCTCCACCTGAACAGGGTTTTCTTGCTTCGGCCGACCTGTGTCCGGAGTCTGTTTAAAGACTTCCAGGTTACCCAAGGTAACTCATGTCCAGGCGGTAGGTCTTCAGCGGGTGGAACAAATGGGTTTGGTAAGGAAGCACCGGCTCGCCACAGCTTCAGTCTTTCTTCGGATCGTTCGCCTGTGAGCGGGACAACACACTTTAAAAAACTTTTTCGGCTTTTCAGCCTTTGTGGCGCAAGGATGTTGTCGTGCATAGGGTGTCGTGAGTCGGAGACCATTTTGGCTCTTTCACTGGAGGCTGCCACCGCTCTGCGAACCACTGGTGGCGCTATTCCTGCTAGTGGATACAGCATTTGTACCGGGGTCGGTTTTAGGCAACCAGTGATGGTCGGCATGTTCATTCAAAGCTGTATCCACCAGTTTTGCATGGGCCGAACGACTCCACACGGGACACGCGAATTCTCCCGCAGAAAAAGATAGAGCCAGTCCCGTAGTCCGCATAACGTCAGGCGAAGCATCCCACTTCGATTTTAAAATGGTCTTTAAAGAGATCAAGAATCACGTCGTGATCACTAACAACCAGTGCTTCCAAAATAACTTAAAATCTTTGTCAGTATGACGTGAGGCCAGGATGTCAATTTTTATCTGATCCTACCTCTCCTGGCACCACTTGAGTTGTTTTTTATAGGCTGATCTGCTCTCGCACATATCGCAGTACACTTGACCCCTATTGGGTACGTATTTGAATATATAAGATTAATGCTACTGTTAAAATATCTATGCAAAAACATCGAAAATGGAAATATCAAACGACCATAAAACCGAAAATTAAAATAACGAAAGTTTATATTATCGAATGGTTAAATATCCTCCTACGTCCAATATCTAAAATCTAAATATCTACAAAAGTTACATCGAAAGATCCAAATATCGAAATAAAGATTATCGAATGTCCTACAAAAACAAACAACAAATTTTGAATTATGTAGTATAAGTGGAAAAAGGTTGATTCTGCAACGTCTCCGGCGCGGCGGCAGCGGGCGGGGGTTGCCCCCCCTTCGCGCCTCCGGATTTTTATATACACTCTAGGGGTAACAGCCAAAAGATTACGTAAATTCGGGGTGCCCCAATTCGGTTTTGGAACAATTTCGACCTATTTTATCCATGAAAATCAGTGTCCAGTGTACAAGTATAGGTCAATCGTGAAGGTATTATTTAGGTCTTTAAATTAAAATATTTTCTTGAAAGCCTATATGTTGTGCTACTAAAGTTTGTGACAGAAACGTATTGCTGCAAAACCGACTCCACATAGTCTTGTCTGCCCTACCCCTAGAGTGTAATTTAGAATCGCGTAGGCGCGGAGGGGCGAGGCAGCCCGCGAGCTGAGGAGCAGGTGGTTTTAACACCCGTCGCCGCAGCAGAGGCTGGCCGGCGAAGCCGGCCAACAAGCTGAAGCTGCGGTGGTGAGCGTTTAGACCATAGATATCCAGAGATATGCCTTCATTGCGGAATAGTAAGGAATCCTAGTGCGACCGCTTATCTCCCACCAAAATAATTACAACATTAACAAATAGTGTACTTACGACACACACTTAAAATTTGAACACGCACACTAAGAAGAAAGCAGCTACACTAAATCAATATCTAATAGCACACATACATAGAATGGGCGGGGCATTCACTTGTAAACACTTGCTATTTGCGAACATTCAATGCACACGCATGCAATTAGGGAGTCGAAAGCGATGCTCGATAATTTTTATCGATATTTATTTTAGCACATTCTTGTATTATTATATCTTCGTTTAATTTTCTTTATATAATTTATTTTGTTTTTATATACCTATCCGAAAATATGGGTTATTTTTACTAAAATAAAATGAGTTTTTTTTTTTAATATTGTATTACCGGGTAAAGGGAACCCTCTCTGTTAAATATTATGCTATGCACGAGTAACTGTATTGAAATAACAATGTCTTTATTTGCTTCAAACAAAAATGAGTTCTGTAAAAAAAGATTCGACTGCAATAATACGCATGTCTATAAAATCAGCCGCACGCACTTGATTGCACCTCTCTAAATCCAAAACGTTCGTTCCGTTCGGAAAGATTCGGGATTCGGGGATTTCGGGAAGTTCGTATCGCTCCGGACGTAAGTTAGTAAATGATTTAAAATATTAAAGAGTGACTTAAATGTTTACTTACCGGTGGTAGGACACGCCATTTGTCTTCAGGTTGATGGTACTAGACCTATTTTTACAAATTATTACTGCACAGCTCGGCATTTTGGTTTTTTACGCATCAATAGTACACTGTACGCAGTTGCAAAGCGACTGAATGAAGCGTACAGCCGCCGTTCGAACATAAGCCCAATTTAGCAATGTCGAGGCGCCAAGTGCCACGCCTCCAAGGCATATCCCTCGATATCCGTGGTTTAGACCATCTGCGACGTTAAGCTAGCGTGGGACTGCCGGAGGCCTGCAGCGCCGGAGCTGTGACAGAAACCATGCTTGCTTGCATGTTGCATGATTGCTGCATGCTTGTTTGCTAGATGGTAATAAGTTACAAAAAAAAAGTGTACAAGTTTATATTGATGTTGAAATGTTGATATTTTGAACTTAGGCATAATGTCATTCGATATTTTGAATCATTCAAAATTTTAATCACTCGGCATTTCAATCTTCGACGTTTTAAGCGTAGGTATAAAATTTTTCGACATTTTGATATAATTGATAGGTATTTAAATTTTCGATGTTTTGAACATTGGTATTTTAAGCGTAGGTATTTTAATCTTCGATATTCAAATACGTACCCCCCCTATTCGGCTTACCAGCTTGAACCCACAACAAAAATTTCAGTCTGGCTTCCCTGTGGTAACTGGCCACGTGTTTATTCCACCCCGCTATATATCCATCTCTCCTCTGCGCTCCCCTGCGCTCATAGGAAGCAATGGCGGCATTTGACATGATAATATAATAGATACATATCTTTTAACAAAGTACTATGGGCAGCATTATAACAGTAACCGTCATTGCAGCATTGTAAAAATTCTTCTGGAAAATCGATTTCCCGATGCTGAGAGTGACACCGACGGTGATCTACCCCAATTTGATCTGCCGTTCTTTTTCCCCGCGTGCAGACTAGCGCAACGCGATTGTATTGTTCGAGTCGCGTCGCGCTGGTCTGCACGAGCCTTTATCGTCACCTAAAATGTAAATAGCCTCCGTATCACAATTGTCTTCAAATATTGAATTCATATTAATTAGACAATGCGTAAATTCAAGTAAGTTTACTACACAGTCAGTAGATGCAAAATATTATTATAGTTTTGTTACATAGCAGAACCACAGTAAATTATCAACCGTGTCCGAACTTTCACTGCGGCTAAACGTACGTCTAGTATATCATAGTCTGGCCATAAATACTGTTACAATTAAAAATAAGAAAGATATTACATTTGAATTTGGAATCTGTCATTTTTATACGATTGTTCAGTGCGCGTTTTCTAATTTTGGCGCCAATAAATTGTAGGCCACAATATTTTGCGATATTAAAATGGAGTGGGGTGATAAAGAGAACCGAATCGCTGTGATTGCATTACACAGAGTTGGTATGGAGCCAAATGTAATTTTTAAAACTCTCCATACGCTTGGTATTAGTCAAATGTTTGTGTACCGGGCTATGAATAGGTACAATGTGACCTCCTCTATTTGTGACAGAAAAAGATCTGGCCGTCCACGTAGTGTTTGTACGAAAAAGGTGGTCAAAGCAGTAAGGGAAAGAATTCGAAGAAATCCTGTCCGAAAGCAAAAGATTTTATCTCGGGAGATGAAGATAGCACCCAGAACTCGCTGCTGTCGCGTATTTTAAAATATGACTTAGGACTTGCAGCCTATAAGAGACGCACTGGTCATTTTTTAACTGATAATTTAAAAAATAATAGGGTGTAAAATCGAAACAACTACTGAAGCGGTACGCAAAGGGAGGTCACAGAAAAAATTTGTTAACGGATGAGAAAATCTTTACAATTAGCAACATTTTAACAAACATAATGACCGTATTTATGCTCAAAGCTCTAAGGAAGCTTCCAAATTAGTCGACAGAGTGCAAAGTGGGCATTATCCGACTTCAGTGATGATTTGGTGGGGTGTTAGCTATGAGGGAGTGACAGAGCCATATTTTTGTGAAAAAGGTATAAAAACATCGGCACAAGTGTATCAAGATACCATTCTTGAGAAGGTAGTTAAGCCCCATAACAACACTATATTCAATAACCAAGTATGGTCCTTCCAACAAGACTCGGCGCCGGGTCATAAAGCTCGGTCCACGCAGTCTTGATTGGAAGTGAACGTTTCGGACTTCATCAGAGCTGAAGACTGGCCGTCGTCTAGTCCCGATCTTAATCCGCTGGATTATGATTTATGGTCAGTTTTAGAGAGATTATTTGGAATTAAAAAAAAAAAATCTTCGTGACAATATTTATGGCAAGACTAGGTACACCTATAGTAGTCTATGCGCACGTCACTACCACCATTCACTATCAAAAACTATCACTTTTACAGACTGAAACCATTGACTTATTTTATAAGTCATTGATTGAAACACTTTTTCTCCACAATACGGCAACCCCTCCATAGGGCCTACCCCGCAACAAACCTGTACCCTAATTACGTAATACACAATGAATCGGAATTTTAATCGTTTTGAAACAAATTGCTTATCCATTGCTCCAAGTGTTCGAAAAAAATATTCTCAACAACGTAAATAACGCAATGAATGTTTTTGAACTGTCAAAATGAAACAAATTTGCCGTAATCGTTAACGAAAATGTGTTGCGTAATTAGATAGCTGAAGAAGTGTCCACAGCCGAGGTCTCCTTCCCTGTTTTTGTGACATTGTGGTAGTTTTTGGCGCCATGGATAAACTGAAAAGTCGTACAATTTTCGAATATGAGTTCCTACGTGGAAATACCACTGCGCAAACAACACGAAACATTAACGATGTGTACGGGCCAAACACTGCTTGCATAAACACGGTCCATTCTTGCTTCAATCGTTTCAAATCTGGAAATTTTGAGTTGAAGAACGAGCTTCATGGTCAGCCGGTAACCATTGTCAACAACAACGAATTGAAGGCGATAGTGGAAGCGGATCCAACTCAATCCACGGCTGAGCTTGCTTAAACAACATTAAAGAACTTGCGTCAAATCGGAAAGATAAAAAAGCTAGATAAGTGGGTGCCACACGAACTAAGCGACCAACAGCGAGATTTCTGCGTCGAAGCATGCACTGAATCGGCGTAGAAACAAGGGAATTCTTAATCGAATTGTTACCTGCGATGAAAAGTGGATCCTGTACGACAACCGTAAGCGTTCGTCTCAGTGGGTGGACCCGGGTACAGCACCTAATCAGTGCGCTAAAAAAAAGATTACTCATAGGAAGATGGTGGTGACTGTCTGGTGGACCAGTGCCGGACTTGTACATCACAGCTTCTTACCGAATGGCACAACAGTGACGGCAGATGTCTATTGCCAAGAATTGCAAACAATGATGGAGAAGCTCGTAATTCAACAACCAAGACTAGTCAATCACTCTTCCCCATTGCTTCTCCACGACAACGCGCGAGCTCACACTTCACGACAGACCATCGCAAAGCTACAAGAGTTCCAGCTGGAAGCTCTTCGTCACCCACAGTACTCACCTACCTTGCCCCAACAGATTTCTACTTTTTTCAAAATTTAGACATTTTTTTAAGTGGGAAAAAATTCAACACCCGAGAGGCAGCACAAAACGCTTTCGCTGACTTCATTGCCTCCAGTCCGGCAGACTTCTACAGTAAAGGGATAAACAAACTGCCATCAAAATGGCATAATTGTATTAATTTGGGCCAGTACTTTGATTGGCTGAAAAAAAAAAAAACATATTATATTTTAAAATTATCATACAAATCTCCAATTTCATAGGTAAAGACCTAATATTAAAAAAAACTACTTACTAGATCTCGTTCAAACCAATTTTCGGTGGAAGTTTACATGGTAATGTACATCATAAATCATATATTTTTTTTAGTTTTATCATTCTCTTATTTTAGAAGTTACAGGGACACGGAGGGGTTACGGGTTACGGGTTACGGGGTTACGGGGGGGGGGGACATTTTACCATTTTGGAAGTATCTCTCGCGCAAACTATTCAGTTTAGAAAAAAATGATAATAGAAACCTCAATATCATTTTTGAAGACCTATCCATAGATACCCACACGAATGGATTTGATGAAAAAAATAATTGAGTTTCAGGTCTAAGTAGATATGGGGAACCCACAAAATTTATTGTTTTTATTCTATTTTTGTGTGAAAATCTTAATGCGGTTCACAGAATACATCTACTTACCAAGTTTCAACAGTATAGATCTTATAGTTTCAGAAAAAAGTGGCTGTGACATACGGACGGACAGACAGTCACGATGAATCCGTAGGGGTTCCGTTTTTTGTCATTTGGCTACGGAACTCTAAAAAGTTAACTGTGACACCTTAGACAATGATAATGAGCTTTGAATATAATAAAATACTTATATATACATAAACTTTTTATTTATTTAGGTACTTAACATTGACGGAAATGTCACACCATTACACCACCAATCACAGCGCGGCAGTCATATTGTTGTATGTCAAACAAGTCAAAAGTGTTGTGTGCGGAGCGCAAAAAAACATTTATTGGATTTTCGGTAAAAAAAAAACAACATGTAAATAATTATGTTTTCACCTCAGCACCTCAAACAAGCAGGTTTTGCTGTCAAAAATCAGTGAGCAAAATTCGATTTTGCTGCGAGCGTGAGATAAAGTAACTTTTTAATTATTTTTTTTAAATGTCGAGAGCAGTGTTGGGTCTACTCACAAAATTCTAAAGATTTGAACTTTAATTAGTTTTGTCACTTACACTTCGATACGAAAAAAGCGAGAGATCGAAACAAATCGATTCGAAGTTCGATTTCAAAATTCCATACCTACCTACTAGGCCCAAAAAAAAATTGCAAATCATCTGTTAAGGTTTTATTTAAATTCTGTTTTAAATTTTGGAACTAAGTTCTTAAGCGGCTTACGGTAAGAGTGCAGTGGCAGAAATCGTCACGCGAAAAGGCGCTTGCTTCTTCTAATTCAAAGAGAAAGAAAGACGGAGAGAGATAGTAAGTGTGAATTTGGTCGAAAGGAAAATCCAAGATGGCGGTTGCAAAAATTTTCACATTTTTCATAATGGGTGTCGTTTTCATAGTTTTCAAGGGTGCCAAAGCCGACCATTAGGTCAAAATGTAAATCCAAGATGGCGGCTGCGAAAATTTTCAATTTTTCTTCATGGGTATCGTTTCTATGGTTTTCAAGGTTGCTAAAGCCGATAGTGAAGTCAAAATGTAAATCCAAGATGGCTGCTGCGAAAATTTTCAAATTTTTCTTCATGGGTATCGTTTCTATGGTTTTCAACGTTGCTTAAGCCGATAGTGAAGTCAAAATAAAAATCCAAGATGGCGGCTGCGAAAATTTTCACATTTTTCGTCATGGGTGTCCTTTTCATAGTTTTCGAGGGTGCTAAAGTCGATAGTGAGGTCAAAATATAAATCCAAGATGGCGGCTGCGAAAATTTTCACATTTTGCGTCATGGGTGTCCTTTTCATAGTTTTCGAGGGTGCTAAAGTCGATAGTGAGGTCAAAATATAAATCCAAGATAGGGGCTGCAAAATACGAGGTGATGAAGACTATGTAAAAAAAAAAACTGTCCGATGCGAAAATCTGGGGAAAATGGGCTTAAGGTACTGCAATAACATTACAAAACAGTATTTTTTGATTATTATTGATGGTTATTGGTATTATTCACATTTTTAGTTCCAAAATTACCCCAAATCCATAAAAAAATTACAAAGCTCATAACTTATGACTTTTAGACACCCGCTAAACGACGGCCGCCGCCCGCACCAAATGTAAAATTCGGTCAAAATCACCATTGAAAAAAAATGTAGGGATTCTTTTTTCTTTTTTCCTAATTAAAATTTCCACATAAACATGCTAACAGTACGATACCTAACAACACCCTCACGGATCGGACAGGGTTTTTTTTTTTGCATGTTGTATGTTCTCGCTGCTGAGGTGAAAAGTTGTATGTGTTACACGAGAGCAAAGTTATTTGCATCTCGTGTCTTTGAATCCCTCGCAGCGCTCAGGATTCTAACCTAGAATCACTCGCTACGCTCGTGATTCAATTATAGAATCCTTCGCTTACTCGGGATTCAAAAAACAACTTTGCTCTCTTGTTGCACAAATAACTATTGATTTATATCCAATTATCGGAAAACCGTTTTGTTTGTGCTATTCAGTCACCTACGAGCTGTAATCATTAAGTGAATAGTGTGTCTTGAATTCAAATGAAACACTTCAAAAACATCGTCCATGTTTCCGTTATGTCACATTTACCTGTTTAATCGTTTTTGATTTTTATATATTTTTTTACATTGTTCTCACATATAGAATCAACAAGAGTAATGTACCCAGGATTTTGTAATTTCTATATTTAAAAGAGTGTCCTTGGAGTTTTTTGCCCGTTCTTCTCCATAGAGATCTACGTTATGGAATGGGCAACTAGCTGACTAACTGACTCTTTGACAATTCAAAAGTGCCTGTAAAGGGTTTAATTGAAATAAATGCTTTGAGTTTGAGTTTGAGTTCCTGTAAAATTTTTATGTTACGTTACATAAAAATTGCAATAAGGTGTGTTCAGAAACACAGGCATGTACTTTTTAATAAGATATTATACGGTTAGTAAATATTTTTATCTATTCAATGACATGTTTGTTTACCGGTTACCGATACTTTATTCATATTTATAAATATTATTAACACTTTTAAATTATCGACAAATCTAATTTTATAAAAAATCCTAATTTTACAAAAGTTGTTCATATTCATGACCATCTATCCATCATGATAGAGAGATCGATCTATTAGCAACAAAAAGCTCTAGAAAGCCATTAAGACAGTGGCAAATACGAAAAAATACAAGGACATCCCTATTGAACTACTATCTAAGACCAATCCGCATGACGACTTGAACAATATAAATTCATTTTTTGCAAACATGGGCAAGAATCTTGCTCAGAAAATACTACCTAGCAATAATCGATTCCCTGAAATACATACCTACTAAAAACTCACACAATCATTTGTTTTACTTCCCACCGATATAGCTGATTAGCTGAAGTTGAACAAATCATCCAAGGCCTTAAAAACGACTGTGCACTGTGCCAGGGATGTTGCAACATCCCTGCTATCTTCTTGAAGGGTTATAGAGAGATTCTACTTCCACCTCTGACCTATATTTGTAATATTACCTTTTCAACTGGTGCTTTCCCAAACTCTCTTAAACTTGCTGAAATTCACCCAAAACTTAAGGGAGGGGGACAGGGACTGTGTCAATAACTTTAGACCTATTTCCATTTTGCTAACGGTATCCAAGATTCTGGAAAGGTTAATAAAAAAACGTTTTACTAAGTACCTCGAGTCAAACAAACTGTTATCACCTTCTCAGTTTGGTTTCCGATCCGGAAATTCATCAAGTGGTGGTGTCAAAGAGCTGGTGAACTTTGTTTCTTCAAATATTGGTGGTAAACAAAATGTGCTGGCGATCTTTCTGGACCTAGCAAAAGCTTTTGACACAGTCTCTGCCCCGATCCTGATGGAGAAGTTGGAGAGGGTTGGGGTGAGAGGAACGCAACTTAAATTATTTTCTGATTACCTCACAGATCTCATGCAGAGAGTAAGGGTTGGAGATATGTGCAGTGATGATCTTGACATCACGTATGGGTACCACGGCAGTATTCTTGGTCCCGCATTATTTTCAACCAACTTCAAAAAGGAGGTTCTCAATTCGGATGTTTTTTTTTTTTTTTTGTTTATTACACGATTACTCCGCCAATTATGAATTGATTTTGATGTTTCTTTTTGTGTTTGGTAATTAAGTAAACTTTATGGGACCAATTCTGAAGTATGCCCGCTTCAGAAGTGGTCCCATATAAGTTTGGTCAAGATCTGATGAGGGGTTTTTGAGTTAGCTTCAATAATACGTATTTTTCCCACCTAGTATAATGTGGACGATGTTCTAATAGTTCCTGTCGCTGTAATTTACATAGCAGGTAGTGGCATTCTAATTTTTGTGGGGGGTTTGTGTAGGTACCACAACTAAAAAGTGAAAAACAAACGTCGTTCATATACGTCAAAAATCTTTGTTTAAAAAAAAAAAAAACAGACTTCAAAAAAAAAACAAAGTGAAAAATGACTGATTTCGGAAGTCGGTGTCTTTGGTTTTGTATTTTCGTTTTTTTTGCCACCGACTTCCGAAATCAAAGTTATTTTTCACTTTGTAGTTTTTTTTTTTTCTGGAAGTCGTTTTTTTTTTTAAGTAAAGTTTTTTGACGTATATGAACGACGTTTGTAACGTCAATTTGCGTGGTGGCAAGATCGTCACCTTTGCGGACGACACAGGTCTGCTTTTCCACGCGGACTCATGGGAAGAAGCTTATTCAAATGCTCATCTCGGTTTCGACATGGTCGCAGAGTGGTTAAAAATAATAAACTCACACACTTAGTGAGTCTAAAACTATGTATATTCCGTTTTCTATTAAAAATCACACCACCACTTTTTATTCAAATCTTTCATTAACATCACACACGTGCTCCTTCCTGAAAGACAATTCTTGTTCACGTCCTGCTCTTAAAAAAACGGCTGTTATCAGGTCTTAGTTTTCAGCCGCACGTAGATGCACTTATCGTGAGAACGCGAAAATTGATATTTATTTTCAAAAATTTACGCCACGTGGCAGAAACTAAGACTATTGACACCGTATATTATGCACTAGTTTAATCAATCCTATCATATTCCATAACGGCATGGAGCGGAGCCCCAAAGACAGACAGCTGTCCTTAAAGTTAGTCGTAAGCTTACCTTTCTTTTTCCTACGAAAGAGCTTTACCAGCTGTGCAAAGTACTGACAGTTCGCCAAGTACTTTCATTCTCAGGCATACTCAACTTCCATACAATCCTCTCGAAATCCGTAAACAAGAGACGCAAACAAACAGTCTGTAAATCAAGGTCCTTCAAAACCTGCTTGAGCCGTAGATTCTTTTGTTTCCTAGGACTACCTTTACAACAAAGTCAATAAAGAAATTTCCATTTACTCCTAATAAAAATTCAACTGAAAACTTTAGTCAAAGAATGGCTTCAATGTCATGATTATGAAGCCACGGAGAGACTCGTTAGAAGTCATTTCATAAAAAGCAGCTCGACATGTCTTACATTAGAATACCAGTTTGGAGTATCACACTCACTACACATCCACACACCCTACTTTGCTGTCTAATTAATTAGTAGTTTTTTTTTGTCTTATTATTGTTTTCATCTTTCTTCCCAACATTGTCATCTATTATTATGTTTGTATACTGTGACTTGTCCGAGTAGTTTGGAGGCCTGGGGACAGGTATTCCTAGTACAGGCACCAATCTCCACAACATCAATGTATTTTTGTATACACATTTATGTATTGTAGGTACTGATTGTTCATTATGTGGTGGAGAATAAACGTTATTATTATTATGTTTACGTCTCTTGACATTTCTCGGAACCCTGGGGTCCCGGACCTTTAGAAGGCGTACAAGGGGCCGAAGCCAACTCGCAGAGGCCTCATATGACGTTTCTAATGAAATGAGGCACCAACCGACGATTATCTCTGTGTTCACTATGCAAGTGCACCCTTTTTTTATTACGGGGGGAAATCCTCATGGATGTTCTCCGCCCTGGGGAGGGCGGAGGGGTCTGTCAGACTCTTACTGACTAAAACCACCCCGTTGTTCGGTCTCACACTTCCGCGATCCCTGGCTAGTGCCGGCCCGCCACCTTGAGTTAGGGGGGAGTGAGGTGTTAAACTCCCCCCTTACATCATAGACAGACGCGCGTGGAACACTACGCGCCACCATCTGGGGTCCTAAGGAGTAGGGGGCGACGGATTTCCCCAGATCCGTCGCCCCTGGACCCATTTAGGGGGACTGGAAGAGGGCGTTATCCACCCTCCGCCAACGCCCGGTACGTCTGCTGCGGATCGGGTTAGTGGAAGTAATCTCCCGCTCCCTTTCCGCAGCCTCGAAACAGTCATTTCGCAGAAGGATACCACCGTGTCCCAGGACTCCTCGCTGCCGACCATCGATTCGACAACGGCTGGCAGCGACATGTCACTGCCGACACCTGAAATGAGGGCACGGCGCGGCTCCTCCCAAGCAACACACTCTGGCAGCGTGTGCCGAGCCGTGTCCTCCCGACAGTCGACGCAGTGGTGACACCGAGCGACCGACCGAGTGACCTGGAACTATAGAAGGACTATGGCCCCTGTCTGATCAATGTTTTATATGTACACGGTACACGGATAAAATGGAAAACTGTCGCTAGCACATAGTGACGTAGCGACAAGGGGGCAACATGTCCTGAGGTGTTTGAGGATTGGAGCGGTATTCCCCGGCTTTCAGAACAATCCCAGAGCCCGGAAGATGGTCAAGATCCTTACGAGCACTTACTGGAATACTTCCTTCCCCCGAGCACGTTTGCTCTTGCGAAAGCCGGCCATTAAGGCAAGCCAGAGAAATAATTAATAATAATTAATCCTTCATTATTAATAAACTTCCAACAATGTGCTCACCAAAAATGTATGGCAAAGTTAGGCAGTGACTGAATATTTTTTTAATTATAATAAAGATTCTTTTCAATTGTGATTTTTTTTAGTTTTTTATTAAATATTATTGATTTTTTGTATACAAATAAATTTATTTTAATAAATGTGGGGAATAAGGATTTAGTTCACCCAAATTTACTTTCGGGGATTTTATCCAATGAATTTGGGGTACGATGTTGTACGATACAATATGTACCTATTATCGTTCGCAAAAGTACGATAATTTGCAACCCTCCTCCGAAGTGGGATAAAACGACTATGCAGCAAATGCTAAAACTATGCAGCTTATTCAAATATTATGAATGTGAGAAAAAATCTACATCTTTTTAATAAAATAAGTGATAGACATAATTTTAATACTAGAAATAAAGTTAAAATAGATCAACCATTTTTCAGACTATCTAAAGTAAATACATCTTTTATGGGGTACTGTGTTAAATGTTACAACAGAATACCTTGTGATATATTAGAATTAAATGAAAGAAAATTTAAAAATCATATAAAAAGTACACTTTGTAAACAAGCATATTACAAATTAGAGGATTATATCCAAGATAAAAATGCTTGGAAACATGCTCGTCCTGCTCCATAGGACAATTCAGTAACTAGACAAAATCGAACTGGTTGCTAATTTAATTGTATATTTTTTTTTTTTTTTTTTTTTACTTTTTTTTTTTTTTTTTTTTGTGATTACTTGAACTCACACACTGACTTATTATTATTAATATTACTTATTATAATGTTAGAAATATAGTATAATATTACAATGTTTGTAAATAGGTGAGCACCATGCATCTATCACATAATTATGTCATTCCTTCATTTTTCATTCTTTTTACCTATCGTGGTATAGTAATCTTATTCTAGGTGCAGTGTCTTCACATATAATTATATAATAAGTGTATACAAGATATACTTAATGATTTTTTTAAAAGAGTAGCGGTGGAGTTTCTTGCCCATTCTTCTCCATACGAAAACTACCTTTTGGAATGGGCGACTAGAATCAGTTTTATTATTTTTTGTAAAGTTTGACGTTCAAAAGTGCCTTTTTTGTGCCTAATTGAAATAAATTATTTGACTTTGACTTTATTTGACTTTGCAAAAATAATGTGACAAAACCAAGAATAAGAAACAAACTGGCTACAAAAACTCATAAGGGGCTTTACTTTCAGCACAACGCGTAAAAACTCCATCAAAAGTTATGGTTTTAAAGCAACAGAAATGAAAGGGCAATGAAAGTTAAAAACAAATAAAAGTTTTGGTAAACGTTTTGATAGTATTCGGCTCCAGGTCTTTGTTAGTATGGCGCCAGCTTTCGAAAATAATCTTTCCGCTGGAGCCGAAGAAGCCGGAACCAGAAGGTGCCTACACGCTAATTGGGATAATTTAGATTTTCAACGCACAGAATTGATGACATAGCGTTAAACGCACAGATGGTGTTAGCGTCATTCATTGACGAACTTCTTAGTTGCGGCTTCGCGCTCCCGACTAAAAAACTAAGTGTTGCGGCCGTTGCGGGTGAAAAAAATCGAGTGAAAAAGAAATCGATTATTAATCGTTTTTTTTAAATATATAAATCGATTATTCTTTTAAAAAAATATTTTTTATATAATTGATTATTTTTTCACATCCCTACATAGAACTAGTAAGTACTAGTAGTACATACTAGTTCCATGGGCCATTTTAATACATTGAGATAGAAAATATAGCTAAATGTTTTAATATGTAACATTTGACAATTCATCAAAATTCAACAAAGTAACCTTGTAACGCCGGGCATAAAATAATATATATTATATTTTCGTTTTGTTAGAACTGCACAATTGCTTAACTTTTTTCACTAAACTGACAGAAGTCAAATGTTACCTACTTTATTGGCCTTACTTTACCTTTTTAGCTCTGTGTACCATAATGTACCCAATAATTATTCAATCCTTGTGAATTAGTTGAATCTGAATTCTGAATGTCAGTTTATAGTATCCCTGTCATCTGTGAGTTTATTGTTGGGTTGATTTGCTGTTTTGATACTCATTTGAAATTAAGTAAATTTGGTCAACTTCGTGATATTAAATAAAAATTTCCTGTGCGCGTTGCTTCATTGCTAAGCAATTTAGCAACGTATTCCGTGTATCAAAAACAAAAGTATGTCGTTAGATGACAACCCGGATTTATTAACAAAAAGTTGGGTTCCATATCAAACGAATTTAATTTATCTGGTAAAAAGATATCCTATTACTTACCACCCATCGCCTACTAAAAGGCAAACAAAATTGTACAAGGCTAAGTGGGATACAGCTTGGATAGAAATTGGAAGGCAATTATGCCAGCCAAGTAAGTGCACATTATTTGATATATTTACAAAAAAGTTATCAAAATAACTCAGATCTATTATTAATCCACTACTACTACTATTTCACATCATACTTATTTTCCTATTTTCTTTATTTACATTCATAAACAACGCTTGAGATTTACTTGTTCATTTCTTTCAGGTAAAACATGTACACAAGAATGGACAAAGATAAAATTAAAATATGCAAAGATAATTAACTTAATAAATACTGGGAAAATAACAAAGGAGGCTGCAATGTCTCATCCGGAAACAGGAAAATTTTTTGATGGGCAGCTTAGGTTTATGGAACCATTTATATGTAAAATAACTGACGAGAACATACCATTCCGCATACACAAGACGATAAATGACTTATTCGGTTTAAAAACCAAACGAACTCAATATGTTTCACGTCAAAAAAGCTATACTCAATTTGTTACACATGCACAAGTTAAAGCCTTGTTAAGAGAACGACAATCAAAAGATGATCATAATTTGGATATCATGGATGCGCAATATCTACAGCATGTAGTTGACACTGCTGTAAAACGTAAACTAGAGGAGCTACTACTAAAAACTGATGATTTGTCAAATTCAAATGATGACACTATCAATACCATAAATGTTCCTATGACGCCAAGTAAAAATTTACGAAATGTGCGTAAAAGAAAACCTAATTTTACTTTGATTCCAAGTAAAAATATTCTAAATAATGATGAAGAAAACAGAACTAAAATTGTTAATTTGGGATTAGAAACTGAACTTATTATTGAAGATGATATAAAAAGCGAAGCCGAAGATGATAACATAAAAATGGAAGATGATGATGATATAATAGAAGAAAGTTTAACACTAGATAACAATATAAATAATACAACTGACGAATATTACGATTTAGAATATATTTTGCCAAGCACACAAACTATTACGCCTGCTGTTCATAACACCATGAAAAATACTATAAGTACTTTGAATAATGATGTGACAGCTGCTATTGAAAATAAAACGGACAATGTCGCAATGATGGATAATAATGAACCTCCTATAACTGATGATTACATCAGAAATTTTTTCAATGAATTGGGCATAGTAATGAGCTTGGAATTATCAATCAGTAAACAAAAGACATTAAAATCACGAATAAATGAGTTACTAAAAGATATATTATTAAAAGAGGAAGGTCAGAGGATCATAAAGGAGGATTCACTAGTCTAAGCGCGGTATTGTGACACGGTAGAGCCTCTTTTTATTAAATCAAGTATCAACCAGAGCAGAAGATTGAGAAAAATGTTTGCAATTTCCGAAGAAGCACAGTCGAACTTTAGCTGTAAAGAAATTAATATTCCCTATTATTAATTTTTTCGATACAAAACTAATCGTATTGAAATAAAGTAAAATATGTAACTAGGTTTTGCAAATATTGTTCAATCATTATCAAATTCTAAAAAGGAACTTACACGGCGCGTTATAAGGCTCCCGCAGACAGGTGTGACTCGACTGGCGAAACAATTTCTATGAAAACTTAATGGAAATTGTCTGCGGAAGCCTTTATCAGTATAATCTATGAGGTTGGGGCCTTTGCTGCGCTGCGCCTTCGCGCTCCCCTACGGGCTACGTTTCCGCTTCGCTCTGGGTGACCGGACGTACCACGTCGCTGCCATGCCTAGTAGTAACACTCTTGGTCATTCTTACTATGTCCTATAAAACCAACCTTATTGCTACGATAATAAAGATCACTGATGCAAAATCAGTCGTGATTTTATTTATTTTTTTGGTTCATCAACAATATTGTTTTGATACCTACACAGATTCTATGCTACAGGCCTACAGTCATAGATAATACACTTTATAATACAAGACTACAGTTCCTGCGTTCGCACTGACGAAACATTCACAACAAAACATGTTGGAATCTGTAGGTTCTGTCAAAGTTCCATACAATATTTGACAGGAATTAGAGATTTCAACATGTTTTGTTGCGATGTTTCGCCAGTGCAAACGCACAGTTATCATGCGAAAGTGTGTATACAACAGCGCAATATTCACATACACGTAAACGATCTCTAAGTTCTGTGCGCAAACGCAAACTCCACATGCATTGGCGCAGAGTCGCAGACGCCAGCACATCAACCTAACCTACTACAAGTACTACAATCTGTCAAATTTCTACCTACCTTTTGACCGCCACGGCCGGTTATAGCCGACAAATGGAAACGTGCCCAACACGCCACCGTCGCGCCGCTGCGCTGGCTAGTGCCGGCAAGAAAACATTCACAGAACACCATTTTTATATACAAAATAAAAAATCGACCAAATGCGAGTCCGACTCGCGCACGAAGGGTTCCGTTCCATTATCTATAAAAACGGCAAAAAATCATGTCTGTTGTATGGGGCTCCCATACAACAGACATGATTTTTTGCCGTTTTTTTGCACTTAAATATTTGTTTTATTCTGCATTCGGCAACAGAAATACATCGTCTGTGAAAATTCCAACCGTCTAACTATCACGGTTCATGAGATACAGCCTGGTGACGGACGGACAGACAACGGAGTCTTAGTAATAGGGTTTAAGGGTTTTTTAGGGTGTTTTCCAGCGAAACTAATTAAAATAAGCAGTTGGGTCCATTAAATTAATGTAAAACGACCCAAGATTGGTGACTCGACTCCCGAATTGTTCGCGGACGCGTCCCAAACCCCATACACACCGTCCGCGGCTGAACGTTCGACCACCAAAGACCGCCTTGATGCACAAAGGCATACTTTGCTTATCCCCAAAAATAATTAATAAATTGCCAAATGGAAGGACATAAATATTATTCAATTTAAAAAATTATTAACAAAACATAACATAACATCACGCCTTGTTACCCCGAAGGGTTGGGCAGAGGTGTACCTGTAGCAGGTACACCCACATTTCGCCAGATAGTTTTAAATCTTGTAGAGCCTAAGTAGTCTCTAAAAGGCTATTAGCGAGTAATAGTCGACTAACTTTAATGTAATAAAAATTCCACACAAAAATCCATGCGTTTAGTCATATAAGTCAATAAAACTAGGTGCAATCAGTTGTAACGTCAAAGACGAATATCTCGTGTGGATAAGACAGCAAAAGCGAGTTATGCTCTTTTGCTTGTACTGGCAACACCATGAATAAATCAAAATTGCCAATGCCAATATTATCATCGCTGTTTGGTTGTTGTCGCCTGTCACTTTCGTTCGTGTTTCGCTTCCTCGTTCGCGTTGCGGTCTTCGGCGTTTTGTAAATGAAAAATGATTGATTTTTTTCAAAATGTAAATATTTCTGTTATTGAAAATAAATAGATGTGATTGCTTTAATATATTCTGTGTTAGAAGATTTTCCACGATGCCTCCAGTCAATTCTAAGGTGAAAAAGAACGGCGCAGAATATGAGGTAAATATAACAAGTCTAATATGTATTGTTAGGCTCATTTATACCGAAAATAAGCATGACTATAGTAAATAGTTCTCAATCCATTAATTTAAATACGCCACTATAATTTTCCCGATCTATAAACAGAAAAGGATTTTGAGTTCCTAATTGGAAAATTTCCTTTACTTACTTACTTTCTATTTACTTTAGAAATTTCTAATTGCATGCATGCTATACATCACTATTCCACGCCAGAATTATAATAAATTGCATTAAACCATTACATTTTCAATCAAAGGTATAATACCATATCAATAATTACTGCTGTATTATTATATGTTTACCTTGTCTTTCTGCCATACAATATTTACATAACATTAGCTGTTGGACATTGTAATTGTAAACATTGTGAGAACGACATTGAGTTCACATTAACCAAACTACTTAGAATAGAATCTTAAAAGCACTACATGGACTCTTCGACTTAAAATAACAAACACGAAATTTAGAAATTTAAAAAAAACTAATTTAAACAATTCATCAGCAAAATATTATTCTCTATTAGTTAATTACAATATTAGAGTAAATAGTAAATGAACATCAGTTTAACAAACTCATTAGTTCACGTCTACTCTAGGAACATGTAAGTAAAGTAATTTTGATAAACAAATTATATTTTCTTTATAGGTTTTAAAAACTGTAACACTAATTTAGTTTATTCTGATGTTAATAAGATTAACAGATTATCAATTAAACAATGAGAAGCATAGTTCCAGATTGTTTTTCTGCAGAGTAATAAGTAGAAGTGATTTAAACAAAACCACTCACCTAATTGCAAAACTGAAAAATCTGTACATTTCACAAATCTAAGAACATGGACATCTGTGTAACTCGAAACCAGATAATCATCCTCAACAAAGTCAAAGAATTCAGCTGCTTAGAACCTTTCAGCTTTCCTATATAGATTGTCTGAAAGAACATCACTTTACTGTCACCCTTTGTTACAGAATATCATTGCCAAAAAATGTACAGCACTGGATTTTGAACAGTACATCCAAGATAACAAAACTCTCCTGCTTAATGATCCACTTAGGGACATTTTATTGTACCCAACTGACGATGTCTCCGTAAGTTATTTCTAAAATTCATTTACACACTTGCCTTGGTATGTATTATACTTCGCTTTCCCATTCGGCTCATTGGTTGAAAGACACTGAAGACACTGAAAGACACATTAGAAGTTTTATTTTTATTACGCCTATGGGCATTTAGTGTCCATCAGTGTTAACTTATGCCCGGCTGCATAAAAAAAAAAAACCTATTTGTTTAATCAAATGTAATATTTCGTACTAAAGAATAATTTCTATAAATTACTGTAGTTACATATTTTACACTTACTCCATTGTATAGGAAATTCTCTTTGCATGGATTGCAAAAGGTATATCTAGGCTTGGATAAGCTTTTACTTTTAATCATGGAACCACTTACCATAAAAAATTAAGACAGAAATATATGGAAGTATGAGCTATAAGTATACCAGTCATATTTTAGTGCAGTTGCAGTGGCCTTATGTGTTAACATATTTTTTTAAGTATATTGTTCAATTATATTTTAATGGATGCTCAATTGCTCACTACTAACTAGTTTGTAATCTTGGTATGTTTATACACGAAAGCAATTTAAAATTAAAACTAGACAGTTGGAGACTGCAGCAATCATAGTACCTACTTATTGAGGTCTTATTAAGAATAGGAAAACCTAAATGGGAATCCCCATGATTACTGTAGCTATGTTATATTGGACCCAGATCAGAAGGGACTTTTACTGACCGGGGTCACTGGACCTAAGACGGTAAAAGTCCCTGTCATGCAACATTAATTTTCCAGGGAATCTAATAAGATACAAGCATTGATAATGAACTTGAAAGAATTATTTGTTTTTAGTATTGGAAGTTGAGGTCTAGCTTTTTCCCTGTTAAACTATAACCTGACTGAACAAAAATTTGAAATCTTGGCAGAGTGTTGTATTGCCCCGTCGCTGGAGGACAGTTACCACGGCAGTGCCCGACGTTAGAACTGCGGCCTCCTGCCCCCTGCTCACGAGGCAGGCGCTGCTCAGCTATGCCTCCAGTTGGAATCTCATACATTACAAGTTCAGTAACTACTCGGGCACCTATCTCAATTTACCAAGGTAAGTAATTTAATAAATGATGATCTACTTTTAAAAAGTTGTTATGAGGAAATGTTTATGTTATAATTATTGACTGTTGCATTTATTATGTGATGCACATCCGTCGTTGTTCTCTTATCCCATTATAAAATGACATAGTCTATATTTGTATAGCTGAGGGTCAAAACGTTCAATCGCAACTGTCCATTTTTACGTGATTGATACACATTGAAGCGCAGATTGATCGTCTACCAAATGCAATGGAAGCGATTGACAATTTGATCATTTCGGGGACCCCTTATGAAATGGATATTTTTAGAGAGAAAATTAATTTTAGAATTTAGATAGTAAAGTATAAAAGTCCAGATGAGAAAGCAAAATTAATAAATAACTAAAATGATTGGTTTAAATATTTAAGCTCATTAAAATACCAAATAACAACAAAATGATAATTCTATGGATGACATAAAAGCTACATTTGAATATCATTGTTGAAAATGCATTGATTATCGGCTTCCCATCTAAAACGAATGAAAGGCGGTTGCATGCAATGTGCTAAAATTGTAACAAACAGTGGGGTGCTCATTAGTAGTTATAATTAACATACTTTACATGGCAATGAACATTGTATGGGCAACAAAAAGTTATGTGCTGTATTGCCAAGGCTAGGGCATTATGCTCTCATATCTGATGCATGAGTCATATCCTACTGATTGCACAACATAGGATGAAAGGATTTAATACCAAATATAGTAAATTAATAAGTCACATCATTTATGATAATGAGGTAGTCGGGGCAGACACTTTCACTGATTATATTTAAATATTATATCTTCCAATTAATTTCTTTAGACTAGTTTTTATTTTCGTAACATAAATTAACACACTTATAAGCTAATCTTAATCTGTCGCGCGCGCAATTAGCAGACACAATAGAATTTTATTGTTATCTGTCTCCAATATGAGACACCAGTATTATAAAGGTTAAAGGTCGTGATCCCTAACAAAACTTAAGAATAACTTTAACTTATGAAAGCTCTTTTATGTGTTCGCTTGTTATTCCATTATTCCAATTGCGTGAAATTATTCATATCCATATTCAAATTTATATTTGACGACAAGTTCATAATCGTATCAAAATTCGCGTTAAAAACTGATAACATGATTTCCTGAATCAGTATTTCAGAGAACCACTTTTTACAATATGTATGAGTAAAACCAAACACCACTTAGTAATTGATAGTATTGATACTGTTATCAATTCCATGACCACTATCTTTTCTTACGCAGGCCAATAGAGAACAAATTTCCGGAAGAGGTTTATGATATTGACGCCGAAATTGAGAGTGATCATGAAACACAAGCAGCCAAGTTGGACCTTGGTACCAAAGAGGGGCACTTGCTCAAAGGACCCGAAATCGGCTCAGATAGGATATTCAGTAACCTTGCTTCAAAGTCTTTTAAGAAACGTTATTGCTCAATGCTACGGGAGGCCGATGGTACCTACATACTGGAAGTGTATAAGGATGATAAGAAGACGGATACGAAGCTCACTATCGTTATGGACTTTTGTTCTGACGTTGTTAGGGTAAGGCTTTATCAACAATTACAGAACACATACAGTTACTATTTCCGATTTAGAAGTCTATAAATAGAAATGGGCTTGTAATTTAAAAATTATTCATTCATGAACGAGTTTAATTTACGCGCCTGTTTCGGGACTGTGTTACGAGTTCCAGACTCAAAATCGAGAATATGGTCTATTTTTCAGCCCAAAACTAATCGGACTCCAAGTAAACTTCAGACAATTTTCAAAAATAAATTTTTTTTTTTTTTGGGAAACCTAATTACTAATTATTAAACTATTTAATTTACCTGTTCGTAAAACCACACGTGACTAGGTATATTTTGTGGATAATAATAATATGGTAAGCTTATTTTGTTTCGCGTGGTTACAGAATCCGAAAAGGGGGAGGTTTTCTTTCGAATTGCGAATGTCGGGTGGGAAAGGCTACACTTTTGCAGCTGAAAACGAGGAAGATGTGAACGATTGGATCAATGCTTTTAAAGCAACCCTGAAGAAGAACCAGGATAATCAGGAAACTCACCAAAGTGATGAAGCATTGGATAAAGGTAGGATTTGAATGAGGCTGTTTCATTACAAAATTTTAATCCCACACTACCCACAAAAGTTTTAAAGCCTTTCTTCTTATTCTTCGATTCTCGTATTGCCACCAACTTCATAAAGACTTCATGTGTTGTTAAAATATTAAGCGAGACGGCTAGCACGACTAACTTCGCTTGAGTGCGTCGAGTGTACATCTAAGTATTGCTACCTGTGGAGGCAATTTTAATGGGGTGTATTTACCCAGCCACCATGTTAAATAAGAAAGTTTAGAAAGTCTCCTTCTTTTATGGGGTGCAAAAGTATTAAAACCAACCTTCTTATTTTTATGACAAAAATGAAACTTAAACCATACTTGCCATACTCATACTATTAACGTCCTTGTTCAGATGCCGACGTCTCCCTTACAGCGGAGCCTCCGCCCACTACGTACGGCACCCTAAAGGGTCTGGAGCACAGCATGAACCCTCTCCTGATGCGGTACTCCCGCGAGACAGACTTGTCTATAGCGGCTGCGCGCAACGAGTGCCGATACAACATCTTTAACATGCCGTATAAGCGCGCACCCTCGCCTGAACCTCAGCTCGAACCATTCAAGTATGTAAACTTGAATTTAGAAACTTGGATAATTATCATGTTTTGGATCAAAACTCAATGTCGTACATGACAAAGTTCGAATTCCTTTGCTACCAAACTTTTTCAGGACTTTTTTTTATTACAATGAATAATCATTAAAAAATCTGACTACATATTACTAAAGTAGATAGTTGAGCAAGTAGCAATGAATGTAAATTATCTGAGATTCTGAAATTGAAGCATAGCTAAATGTTTTTCTTTTGTTTTGCACCAGTGAGGTAGTGAAAGCGAGTTTTCCTACGCAGGTCCTAACAGTTTGTTGTGACTTTTTTTCGACTTCACTCAGTCGTAACAATAAAACTATTTCAGCAAGACTGACATTCCTCAATAATGGTTTTTATTTTCTAGTTTTTTTGCCAGCGTTACTGTCACGAACATTCTTGTATACACGGTCTAGGTTGAACGGTATTTTTTATTTTTTCAGAGAACACTTTGGCCAAAGAATTTTGCTCAAATGCGAAAGCTTAAAGTTTAGGTTACAAGCGCCTATAGACGGCGATAAAGAACTATTGTGTCAAGTAGAGCCTTATTACACGTACTTAGCCTTGTACGACGCGAGGAGTGGGAAGAAACTCTCCGAGAACTTCCACTTTGACCTGAACCATGATGCCGTCAGAGATCTAGTCAAGGACACGGAGTGCACAAAGTCATTAGTTGAAAATTTTAGTTACGATGTTAAGTTAGACGTTAATCAGATACCGGAAGAGTGGTTCCGATCTAAGAGACAGGTATTTAAATAAATTTATATAAGAAAATACTTAAGTGAAACTGAGATGCATTTATGATAATTTATAGCCATTTAAAAAGCTATAACTTTTGTACATTATTGATTCTCAGGTAATGCTGTCTGTAAATAATCCTCACCCAGACCTGTTTCTGGTGGTGAAAATCGACAAAATCTTACAAGGTCATGTGAGTCAAGTAATGGAGCCATACCTCAAGGCTACTAAAGACCCGAGACTTGGGCTCAAAGTCCACAAAAATGTTCAGGCGTATTCAAACCGCGTCGGAACTTACAGGATGCCCTTCGCTTGGGCAGCGAAACCTTTGTATAAGTAAGACTTACAATTATTTTAGTAATAATTTATCCAGTGCATCGTTCATCAGCGCGTTCAGTTGTTTATCAAACATCCAAACATCTCTTCACAAACTTTCACATTAATAATAATTTTAGTGGATTTTTTAAATACTTACATACCAATCTTCATTTTTATCACATCTGACGGTACACCAATTAATTTAAAAAGGCCCTGTATCTTATAAAAAGGTTCTTGTTTCAGAATGTACAGCAATGACTTGGATTTGACACCAGAATTCCCTTCGATATATCGACAGGAGCCAAACAAAATGTCAGATGATGATTTGCTAAAAATTTTATCAGACTACCGCAAGTCTGAGAAAATGGCTAAACTGACTGTGATACCTGGCTGGCTCAGTATTAATATACATCAAAGTAACGAACAAGTACCAAGTAAGATTATATTTTATCCTATGGGGCTTATTTCAACACCATACTATCATTCCTCAGTTAGATAATTGGATCTTTGCCTAACCTCTTAAATAATTAAAGTTGTAATGGTTTTGGTGGATACTTTTACTAAAAACGTGACCCTGATGCATTACAGATTGTATGTCCAACTCCTATGCTGCATTAAAACCTTTTCCACTTCCGCCTACGTCGCCGCTCACATTAGAACTGGCTACACTAAACGTGGAACCTGAGCAGCCATATGCAGCATTTATACACCATTTGTACGTTCGCCCGTTGGCTTTGAATTTCGAATCTCAGAAAATGTTCGCCAGAGCCAGAAATATTGCCTGTTCTATTGAGTTGAGGGATAATGATACTGGAGATCCTAAGTCACTACAGGTAAGAACAAAATTTCATCAGAACTACTTTTGTAAACTGCAGTCTTCAAAAGTAGTTAGTTAAAATTTTAAAAGACCGCAAATTGCATGATTCTTAGGCCTAGCTAGAGAATACAATCCCGGGATCCCGGGATCCCTGCCGTTTTCTGACCCCGAAAATCCCGGGACTGTACTTAGCTAATCTCGGAATTTTCGGGATTATCTCAAAGGTCTAGTTTGCATTCCGTAGTTTGTTGCGCCTTGACAATGACCTTTTCTAGAATATATTAATAGACCAGTCACTTTACTCTGGAGCAACCTAAAACTAGAAGCTAAAAGGCTGGATAAAATTGCCTATACTTTATTACATAATAACAAAAAAACAACCCTTAGATACACCGTACGATACATACTACACAGGTACAGCCCTAACAATATGTTTGTTGTAGAAGTTAGATAAAAGGGACTTCCCCACTCGGAATACTTCAATACAATACTCTTAAAAACATTTTTAAGATATTTTTTTTTTTCATTTGAGCCCAGTTACTTAGTATCTTAAAACCACATAGTCTTATCCCGGGACAGCCCCGGGATTCCGGGATTACGCATAAAAAAACTTAATTCCGGGATTGAAAAACATGCTCGGGATTGTATTCTCTAGCCCTAGGCTTAATCTTTATGCGAGCGTTTTCCCCAACAGTCTGAGGAAAACGAAGAATTATGAATTAACATCCGATTAAATAGCATTTCCTGTTCGGTTATTATCGTGTTATTTTGAATAAATGTGTTTATTTTATGGTTTTCACGTCATAAAGTTTTGCAGTACTTAACAATAAAAGAGACTTAAAGTACTTTGCAATTTCAATAGCAATTTTTGCTGGCATCGTGCATAGCATACCGACATTAAACACAATATACGTATTACCTACTTTGAGCGTCATTATTTCATAATTATGATATACTAACTAATATTATAAATGCGAAAGTGAGTTTGTTTGTTTTTTACGCTTTCACGCTAAAACGGATTTGCATGAAATTTAGCACCATTCCCTGGGTTAGGACATAGGATACTTTTCATCCCGATATTCTTTCGGGATCTAGATTTATGCGGGTGAAACCGCGGAGCGCAGCTAGTAATAATAAAATTACCCAGCAACTGCTGGAGGCAGTGTAAAGGCCTGCTCATACCAAAACCTAATAGCCGCAATTTGGTACGTAGAAGTCACCATGGAGTTTCTTGCCGGTTCTTCTCCAAAGGAAACAACCAATTTATAACCGTGCATCTAACTTCTGGCGTTTCTTAAGTGCCCATTTATGTTTTTAATAAAAATCAAATAATAATTTTTAATTCTAGGCGGTGTACGGCAGATTTGGCATGACATCACAATACCGCTGTTCAGTGCTACATCACAATGCGAACCCTACATGGAGTGACGAAGCTAAAATCCGACTGCCAGCCACAATAACTTCCCAGCATCATCTATTGTTCACTTTCCATCACATCTCGTGTGACCTCGCGAAGAAAAACGATGCGAACGTTGAAACATGTATTGGGTAAATATTTCTAGGTTTTTTTTTAAATCCTCCTCTTTGATTGTCTTTAAATTCCATAAGTATTTAGCGTATGGTGTCTTGACCACCACGCACACGCGGGCCTAGCGTGGTAGCTTTCGGCTCACCCTATACCACACAGGAATCCTGAGTTCCAACAGTAGGAACACAAAAGGCTGAAACTGCTGGATATAGTTCTGTACTCTACTACTTCTTACAATGCGCGATCAATCGGTATTTGAATCGTTTTGAAACAAATTGCTAATACATTGTTTAATAAGTTGGAAAAAAAATGCTGCTCAACAACATACTTAGCGCAATGAATGTTGTTGAACTGTCATAATGAAACAAATGTGTTGCGTAATTAGATACCTAGTATCCTACGACATGTATTTTTCCACCATCGCATCCCGATTTTCCTCAAGTCAAAACCCGCATCACTTTCTATGTACAATTCTAGAATCTTAAGAGGATTATCACCATCAATTGAATTGCCAATAATAATAACAACGATATCCGCCCCTATTTTTCCTAGCAAACAATACTCCATAGGGCTGACCCATATTTAGAACCATTCATTGACTAGTTTATAATATTCTATTATAATAATGAACTATCCATTTCTGCTTTCCTTTCAGATATGCGTGGATACCGTTATTGAAAAACGATAAGTTGGTCGATGAAGTTGTAAACTTACCTATAGCAACACACTTGCCGTCCGGATACTTAGCTATTCATCCACTAGGACTTGGTAAAGGGGTATGTCAAAAAATATTTGTATTTTTATTTGTAATTAATAAACTCATAAAATAATTTTCATAATCGGTCCACACTTGACGAAAATACATATGAACATACATTAAAAAAGAAAGTGTATAGAGTGCGCGGCACTTTATCCGTATTGGATAAAGTGCCGCAATTTGCGGCATACTAGTAGCACTGCCTCGGCCAGGCTAAAGTGCCGTAAGCATTGCATTGTCACTGTCACTTATTTTGTTTGATTGTTGAGGTTAGCTCGCCGCCCTTTGTATTAACTGATTCAATCGTATTTGTTTTAGATAATATAAAATTTTGATAATAAAAAATAAAAAATTATATACAGGGTGTTTGGCGCATGGACCGACACAATTTTTTCAGGGATTTGGGAGGTCATTAGCTAGGTTCTACCCATACACCCTTTGTCCCAAATGTCACGGTTGGTTACATATGATTATTTTTTTAAAATGAAAAAAATTCCCAAAATGTGTCCTTTAATTTGAAATAACTTTTTTGTTTGTGGGTGTAGTGGCACAAAACAAATTTTGTTGCATTCTCCAAAGTCTTTTAAATCTAAAAACATCTTTGTTTTATACAACTGGTTTCAAGAAAATTCCTTACAGGCTTCCAAAGTTATTTTTTTTATTTAATGAATGAAATTTTACAACTTCTAAATTAATTATAAAAAAAACTAAAAGGCATTTTGAACTTAGCTTTATTTTAAAAAGTTCTTTAGTTGATACCCTTTCTAACGGTATGCTACATGTCATAGAAATTATTCATTATGTAGTCAAAATACTAGTTAGGAGAGTCAGGGTTAAGAAAAAGACTTTTTAAGGTTATTTGGTTTTTATTAAACTAAAGTTATAAAAAAGGAGACAAAACACCGGGAAAGGTGGAAAGTAATGGGGGAGGCCTTTGCCCAGCAGTGGGACAGAATAGGCTAGTTAAAAAAAAGTTATAAATCTTGTTCAAATTGACCTCCTCCATTTCGTATGCATGCACGACATCTGTTTCTTATTTCAACTGTCGTTGTACGTAGTCGCATTTCTTCTTTCATAGTTTGGAACGCGCCGGTTATTCGTTCAATCAGAACTTCCCTAGTGGGCACTTCTGTCTGGTAAACCAATTCTTTTGCACGTCCCCAGACGTAAAAATCCAAAGGTGTCAGGTCTGGGGACCGTGCGGGCCACGGAATAGGGCCGCCTCTACCAATCCATGCGTTTGGAAAGGCATTATCTAAATGCTCTCGCACGTTCAGTTGGTAGTGTGCTGGACAGCCGTCATTTTGGAAAACTATCGGCACACCTTCTTCCAAAACTGGCACAACAAGTTCGGGTAGATCATTGATTAAAAAATTTAAATAAATGTCTCCATTCAACCTTTCTGGCAAAAAATATGGGCCGATGAGATTGCGTCCAATAACACCAGCCCAAACGTTGACACTGAACTTTCTTTGAAAAGAACTCTGCCTTTTAACGCGAGGATTTTGGTCTTTGTGACTCCAGTGGTGAAGATTGTGGAGATTCACTATTCCCTCACGGCTAAAATTTGATTCATCGGTCCACAAAATTCTTTTCAAGAAGTTGCCATCTTCGACGTCTGTATGCAGTATAAATCTGCAGAAATCCAGCCGTCTAGCATTATCACCATCTTCGAGCCCTAAAACAAAAAAAAATCCTTGAGGTACTGCCAATACCACAAAAGATTTTCGTTTTTCTGGAAATAACTTAAAAAAAATTCAAACATGAATAAATAACTTGTGAAACAAAGAAAATCAAACGTCTAAAAATGTATTAAGTATCTTTACTTGGTCGCGGGACTTATTACCGTGACCCCGGAACGTAAAGGGCTATTGAAGGAACACTGTGGATTTTAGTCAGTACAAGTCTGACAGTCCCTCCCGCCCTGCCCGGGGTGGGAGGACTCATTTGATGATTTTACCACGAAAAAAAAAAGTATCTTTACTTGACGAAATAACTAGTAATTGAAAATTGAAATAGGTTAAAACGGGTTTTTTGTTACAATAAAAAAGGGCTGGTGTGTTATTTACCTTGAACAGGGGTGTAATGAAATGCATGCCTCCCATCTGCCCGAAGAACCGCCCAGACTTTCCATACTGTTAAGTTAAGTCTTGCAGCAACAGTTCGTATGCTTGTTGTAGGTTCCTCATCAAAAGCTTGAAGAATCATTTCATCTACGGCTACATTATGTTGCACGGCACTCACTCGAGGTTCTTGATGATTTAGGTTTCCTGTCTCTCTCAAACGTCGATAGGTTGTAGAGAAGGTTTCGTGGTGTGGTATACGTCGATCAGGATATCGCTCCTGATAAATTCTTCGCGCTTCGCGCGCATTGCAGTTAGCCCTGCCATACGCGAGTAGCATGTCGGCATACTCTTCGTTACTGAAGGTAGGCATTTTACTATCAACACCGAAGATAAACAACAATAAAACAGTTTAAATGCGGAAAAAACAATAACAATAACAAGATTTAACAAACAAAACTCAATGAAAAAAAAGAGAAGAATGTGAAACACACGGGCACTTCCAACAGCAGAGATAGTCAGACCTCAACTGACTGCACCGTACCTGTCACATCCCGAACGTCCAACTCAATGTTAGACAAAGACAAAAATCATTTTACATGTGCAAGAAAGAGACGAACTTTTTACCTGCGCTTACATTGACGCGACGGTATCGTTCAAACTGGTTCCATTGTTTTGTGCGGTTCGGCCGTGGCATAGTAGTATCCCTTATTTTTACAACATAAATGAATAATTTCTATGACATGTAGCATACCGTTAGAAAGGGTATCAACTAAAGAACTTTTTAAAATAAAGCTAAGTTCAAAATAGCTTTTAGTTTTTTTTATAATTAATTTAGAAGTTGTAAAATTTCATTAATTAAATACAAAAATTAACTTTGGAAGCTTGTAAGGAATTTTCTTGAAACCAGTTGTATAAAACAAAGATGTTTTTAGATTTAAAGGACTTTGGAGAATGCAACAAAATTTGTTTTGTGCCACTACACCCACAAACAAAAAAGTTATTTCAAATTAAAGGACACATTTTGGGAATTTTTTTCATTTTAAAAAAATAATCATATGTAACCAACCGTGACATTTGGGACAAAGGGTGTATGGGTAGAACCTAGCTAATGACCTCCCAAATTCCTGAAAAAATTGTGTCGGTCCATGCGCCAAACACCCTGTATACAGGGTGTTAAAGTAATTGCGTGCCATAGCTTAATAAAATTGGAATTGTAATTTACGTACCATATCGTAGCGTTAGGGGCGGACGTCTTCAGTCGGTGGAACTTCGTGGAGCATTTCCGACGTTTAGCTCCCAGACTGGACCGGGCCGGGGCTGCCTTGAAGCGGCTCCTGCCCAATCTAGGGGGTCCAAACGCCACCTGCCGGAGGCTATACGCGGGGATCGTGCGGTCCATGGCCCTGTACGGGGCACCGGTGTGGGCGCATTCGTTGAGGCGGCGGCCTGCCCGCCGGTTGAACGCGTCCCAGAGGGTCATGGCCACCCGGCTGGTCCGGGGATACCGCACGGTCTCCGGTGAGGCGGCGAGCCTCCTTGCCGGATTGCCGCCATGGGATCTGGAGGCAAAAGTCCTCGCGCATATTTGGGAGTGGCGCGAGGAGGCGAAACGCCGGGGCTTGACTCCGATGCCGCGAGAAATCGCGGCACAGCGGACAGAGCTCCGACGGAATCTCATGGCAGCATGGAGAGTGCGATTGTCGCAACCCAATGCTGGGCTCGCCACTATTGCGGCGATAAGTCCCCTCTTTGAGGAGTGGCTGGAGAGGCGCCACGGCGTCCTCACCTTCCGCCTGACGCAGGTCCTCACCGGACACGGCTGTTTCGGGAGGTACCTGTTTCGGATAAGGCGGGAGGAAACGCCCGGGTGTCATCACTGCGTGGATCGCCCGGAGGACACGGTGGAGCATACGGTGGAGGTATGCCCGGCTTGGGCAGAGCACCGCCGTGTCCTCGTGGAGGCGATCGGTGGCGGGGATCTCTCGCGTCCGGCCCTGGTCCAGGCCATGGTACGGAGCGAGAGGGCATGGGAGGCCGTCACCTCCTTCTGCGAAGCAGTAATGCTCGCGAAGGAGGAGGCGGAGCGCGTGAGGGAAAGGCAAATTTCGCGCCCTCACGCCCCTAGCCGCCGCAGGAGGAGACGCCCCGGGCGTCGGGAATCGATCGCGGATTCCCGGCCACCGTAGGCGCGGGCTTGCGGACGGTGAGCAATGGGTAGCTCGCCGTCCGGTAAGGACCAAGCCCGGGTCGACGGCGCGTTGTGTTCCACGCGCGCCTCAAAGAGATGTCAGCGAGTGAAGGGGTCCGATGAGACCATTGCCTGCCGGGGTTGCGGGAAAGTCCGAAAGGGATACCGTGGCCCCCTGGCATTGCACAGGCAAGAGAAGGATCACGGGTGGGTTTTAGTCAGTAAGAGTCTGACACGCCCTCCCGCTCTACCCAGAGCGGGAGGAGTCATTTGATGATTTCCCACCCAAAAAAAAAAAAAAAAAAAAAAAAAAGGGGCGGACGTCTTGCGCCATTTGTCGCGACCCGTTTTCATTAGCAAATAATGCGCCGGCCCTTAGTATTCGGACGCGAGAAGTGAAGGACAAAACGACAACGCATTCGATAGTAGGTAAGTAATTAAAGCATAATACAATTTTTTTATCTGGCTTCCTTTTTTTATACTGAACCTACCCCTAAGCTATGGCACGCAATTACTTTAACACCCTCTTTATATATATATATATATATATATATATATATCAGAAGTCACTACATCGACTGAATTATAAATGAAATAGCAAATTACAATGGCTGAAAGTTTAGATAGGTTAGGTTAGAACTGTGACCACACAATGGCCAGGGTCAGTTTAGGCACAAGAGAATATAATGTTTTGGAAATGTGGTGTTTTACAGCGACCTAACCTCATCAAGTGACTGTGACTCAGTGACAGTGACAATGACAATGGATATCTGACGGCACTTTAGCCGGGCCGAGGCAGTGCCACTAGTATGCCGTCAACGGCACTTTATCTGATAGGGATAGAATGCCGCTAATGGCACTCTATACACTGCCTTAAAAAAAACATACAGACGAACATAGAACCTTCTTCTTTTTGGAAGTCGGTTAAAAACTACTGGACCGATTTAAAAAAAAAAAACCGTCAACAGTAGAATGTTATGTATGACTGAGTAACATAGGCTATAACTTATTAAGATATCACGCGGGTGAAGCGAATATTCTTCTTCGTCATTCGTATCAGCAGGAGTTGTACTAGAATTTATATATACTATTCATAGTATATATAAATGACTTACCTAAACATGTAAACCAACCAGTTACACTCTTTGCTGATGATAGCACTATCACTATTCAATGTAATACTAAAGATAGCTATAATAATGACATTAATAATTCTCTGACATCAATAATAAATTGGATGAATAATATATAATATTAATATAATAATAATCTAAAAATTAATCTTAATAAAACTAACGTAATGCACTTCAGTCAACGTTTAGCAACCATGACTGATCTTAACGTCCAATACAATAATAGAATTATTACAGAAGTTGACAACACTAAATTCCTTGGAGTGACTATTGACAAAAAGCTTAACTGGAAAGCACACATAGAAGAACTAAGTAAAAAAATTTGTAATTCTTGTTACGCGCTGTTCAAACTGGTCCCAGTACTTAACACCGAATCATTGCTTACGGCTTATCACGGTTTGGTTTCTTCACAATTAAGATATGGGATCATTTTCTGGGGAAACTCAACTGACAAGGACATACCATTTAAAGCCCAAAAAAGGTGCATCAGGACTATGTTTAAATTACAGTCAACCGAAACTTGTAAGCCCTACTTTAAAAAATATAAAATATTAACTATGCCTTGCCTTTACATATTAGACATTGTCATGTTTGTCAAGTCAAATCGACACTTATTTCCACGTCAATCAGAAATGGTCGATCGCAAACATAGTAGACGCGATGACAGTATTCTCTGTCTACATAGATCGAAAACAGCATTAATGCATAAGAGTGTTTTCTGTATGGCCCCTAAAATTTTCAATAAACTCCCAAATAGTTGGAAGGAGCTTAATGTCCGCCAATTAAAAAATAAATTAAAGATACTGCTAGAAGGGAAAGCATACTACAGTATTCTAGAATTTATTAATGACAACATCTAATGCCGTGTAGTAACCAATATTATCAATACATCTTTGACATAAATAAAGCAACATATTATTGGTACCTATGATGATAATTTTAATTGACATTTAATAATTGTTACGTAACTATGACCATTATATTTAATTTATTTGTTTTCAAAAATGACATTTACTATTTTGTTATTATCTAATCTAATACAATAACTTTTATTAATGAAATTTAAATATTTGTACGCCATTAAGGCCAAACATGACTGATCTTAAACCATAATGTAATTTAATAACTTGCATGCTATGTATGTGTACTCATGTTTCCACAAATAAATGAATCTTGAATCTTGAATGACTCGTTTCCTGGTTAAAACATCCGCTAAGCAGTAAGTTTGGTAGCAAGGGAACACAACTTACTGACTTCTGGCGTTTAAAGTTACATTGAGATTTACAGGATCACTTATTTTTACTGGTAGAAATGCGTCATAACAATAATGTGAATCATAACAAAGTATTGAGCGCACCACAATAGTGGGAACTGCATTCCACAGTCATAATGTTGTTTTATCTTTGTCTTTAAAAATATTTATATTTTTGTGCAGAACACGGGCCCGGAAGTTGTATGGGTAGAAGGTGAGAAGCAACTCTTCCGCTGTCAACTCGTCCTAGATTCAACCGTAGCTACCCGGGACTCACACTTGCACAATTTGTTCAATCAAGCTGAACGATTGATCAAGTCCAGTTCGCGGCCCACCTCGCCGTCCCCCCCGCCGTGGAATGACGTCTGCAACGCGCTCAAAGCTGCGCACGCGATCAAATTGAGCTCGCTCGTCGCTTTCTTGCCGACTATTATGAATCAACTTTTTGAATTGATGGTAAATATTATTGCAAAGGTTTTTATGTTATGAACATAACGCCTGTATTCCTCAAAGGTGCAGGCTGAGTTGCCAGTTATGTTTAAAATATGAACTTGTAAATTAATTGTTATAACGTTATCTTACGTCACAAATGAGGAGGAGGAGGAGGCCTTATACTCAACAGTGAGTGGAAGAAGGCTATGGATTAATAACATAACATAACATCACGCCTTGTCTCTCCGAAGGGTTGGACAGAGGTGTACCTATAGTACACCCACATTTCGCCAGTTATATTTAAGTCCCATGTAATAGGGGGCGAGCATATTGCCATCAACCAAGCACAAATCCAGACTCCGGGCTGCTACTGAGAAATTCCAGAAAGAAAAACTCAATGACACTTTGCCCGACCGGGGAATCGAACTCCTGACCTCAGCAGTAGCGCTTGACCAACGAGGCTGTGGATTAAAGAATCTTATGGATGTCAGCTCATAACCTTTTCTTTCTAATTTCAGACGGTTGAAAAAAGCTATACTCAAGATATGGGTTACCAGATTGTAAAATTAATAGTCCATTTTGTTCACATGATACACGACTACGGTCGGAAAGACTTATTGGATAGCTATGTAAAGGTAAGCTTATATTGTAATAACTTGACCAGATTCCTGTGAACTTTTTAATAGAATGAATGTATATATAATAATGTATATATAAATTACTTTTATTTGCCCTAGTAATTGTTACGGCCTCGCTCCATTTTCTTTTCCTATTGATATCCAGGTCAACCCATTAGCTATTTCCACTATTAAGGCGAAATGGGTCCCAAAGACGAGGTTTTGAGGCATTTCGGCTGCACGCAAAATCAATTTTTGTCCTCAAAAACTACAAATTTGCCTTATTTTTTTCCATGATTATTAAAATTGAAGATATTTTTTAGTGAATTATGAGGGCCAAAACACGATTAACATAATTTGTCTCGATACAAAAAAATCGCAAAGTTTCCAAAAAATGTAGAGTTTTTATGAGAAGAAATGGTTTTATTCGATTGTAATTAAAGCAATTTCAATAAAATTTCGTCTATACGTTCACCATAAAAGACTTTAGGGGATTATGGATGACCAACATGTTACATGGATACCAGTATTTTACACTGAGTGACTGCCTATCTGACCGCCACAACCCAGTTACTGGGTAACATGATACCCATTGGTAAGACTGGTTGTCAGACTTTCGGGCTTCTGACGACCAGTAACGACTATTAAAGATCCACGAATGACAGCTGGCACCAACGGCTTAACGTGCTTTCCGAGGCACGGAGGAGTCTCGGTATGTAAAGATGGTCACCCATCCACAGACCAACCCCGGCAAGCGTAGCTTAACCTGATGGATCGACCCGTGCGGCAGTTATTACTTAGCCACGAGCTCCTCCAAGCTAGTCAAGTGCGAGTCTTATATAATTTTTTATCGTCTTTTATGAAGAAGTTTTTTTAAAGATTTTTTTATCAGATTCATCCATGTTACTATATTTACTCTCCATCGAACTGTCTTTGCTAATATCATATTCTATATTAATAAACATATAATATACAATTGGTCCGGTTGTCGGTTGTATAAAAAATATTTAAAACAACTTTCACTCTGGCAAAAACAATTAAAATTAGAAAAAAAATGCTGTTTCGAACAAAAGTGCTATACTAACATGACCAAATGTATAGAACACGATAAAAATCGTAATTATATTTTTCGAATAGCCTGAGCCAGCAACAAATTTTTTTCTTGAATCCGTGATTGTAGCGTATTGGCTCAGTATGAACCATTTTCAGTTTTGAATACAAAAAGTCACTGGTTACGATATCGTATACGACACTTCTATATACGATAAAATGTCGTTCTAAAATGTCGATGTCCTAAAATAATAGATTCGATCATTTATAGCTGTAGCAGTAGGTACGTCACTTGGCAATAAAGTACGGCAATTGTTACTTCATATAGAGCTGTCAATATTTACGAATCTTCATGAGTGGTGGGAAACATCCAAAACAAAAAAATATGGTCACAGTATAAGCGAAACAGTAAGACCATTTTTAGACCATTCAACTTAATAAAAATCCTGAAGAAATAAAGATGAAAGTTTGTATGGTTTTTTTTTTTCTTAAATTCACTGACATACAATACACAACCTAAACCACGCTGGGTATAGAAGCATGCAATTTTGCAGATGATTTCCTTTTATAACGAACGAAATTACGACTTTGATATTTTCTATCAAAATTACATTTTGCGGGACAGTTGAGATACGCAGTAGAACCGTTGCAATTTTAAACTTTCACCTTACTACCGCAAAACCATGTTTATCTGAAACTAGTTTCTGTCCGCGTCGTCTTCATTCACGTGGCAGTCGTAAGATACCACAATATATTAAAATAACAGGCATATTTTATAAATCTTCACTGTAAGTACAATAGGTTTGTAGTTTTGGTCTCGCCCACCAAAATATACAGAGAGTTAGGACTGGTGACGCGACTGGCTGGCTAGCTGGACTAGCGAGAAAGTGACAGAGTCGTCCGTGTGAGAAGCAGCTCCTCCTGAGGTCTAAACGCGCAGCCTTCAGTAGATATTTCCCATTCCTTGCGAAGTTTTTCATTTTAAGTGAATTATTAAACGCCTGCGTTCCTTCATATAATACCTAATGGCACAACACTGATACACTAATGGATTCTTACAGATTATTCATGACTACCTAACTATCACTAAAAAAATCCCGTGTGCAGTTTGTACACGGGATTTCTCATTAACAGTCACCTAACCATAAATATTGATTTTTATTAAAACCATAGATGACAGAAGAGGCCTAAACTTCATGTTTTTCTGTGTACGTTCTACGAAGTATCCCATAACACTATATCAAAAGGTAAAAATGTTGTTTCTTTAATTAATAAAATGAATTGACTGTCACAACACAACACATTAGCCGATAACTACACCGACCCGACATCGACACGATATCGGAGGTCTGATTATCGGATACGTTTAGTGGCTTTTTTTTCTTTTTTTTTTGGGTGGGAATTCATCAAATTACTCCTCCCGCTCTGTGTGGAGCGGGAGGGCGTGTCAGACTCTTACTGACTAAAACCCACCCGTGTTCCTTCTCTTGCCTGTGCAATGCCAGGGGGCCACGGTCCCTTTCGGACTTTCCCGCAACCCCGGCAGGCAATGGTCTCATCGGACCCCTTCATTCGCTGACATCTCTTTGAGGCGCGCGTGGAACACAACGTGCCGTCGACCCGGGCTTGGTCCTTACCGGACGGCGAGCTACCCATTGCTCACCGTCCGCAAGCCCGCGCCTACGGTGGCCGGGAATCCGCGATCGATTCCCGACGCCCGGGGCGTCTCCTCCTGCGGTGGCTAGGGGCGTGAGGGCGCGAAATTTGCCTCTCCCTCACGCGCTCCGCCTCCTCCTTCGCGAGCATTACTGCTTCGCAGAAGGAGGTGACGGCCTCCCATGCCCTCTCGCTCCGTACCATGGCCTGGACCAGGGCCGGACGCGAGAGATCCCCGCCACCGATCGCCTCCACGAGGACACGGCGGTGCTCAGCCCAAGCCGGGCATACCTCCACCGTGTCCTCCGGGCGATCCACGCAGTGATGACACCCGGGCGTTTCCTCCCGCCTTATCCGAAACAGGTAACTCCCGAAACAGCCGTGTCCGGTGAGGACCTGCGTCAGGCGGAAGGTGAGGACACCGTGGCGCCTCTCCAGCCACTCCTCAAAGAGGGGACTTATCGCCGCAATAGTGGCGTGCCCAGCACTGGGTTGCGACAATCGCACTCTACATGCCGCCATGAGATCCCGTCGGAGCTCTGTCCGCTGTGCCGCGATTTCTCGCGGCATCGGAGTCAAGCCCCGGCGTTTCGCCTCCCCGCGCCACTCCCAAATGTGCGCGAGGACTTTTGCCTCCAGATCCCATGGCGGCAATCCAGCGAGGAGGCTCACCGCCTCACCGAAGACCGTGCGGTATCCCCGGACCAGCCGGGTGGCCATGACCCTCTGGGACGCGTTCAACCGGCGGGCAGGCCGCCGCCTCAACGAACGCGCCCACACCGGTGCCCCGTACAGGGCCATGGACCGCACGATCCCTGCGTATAGCCTCCGGCAGGAGGCGTTTGGACCCCCTAGATTGGGCAGGAGCCGCTTCAAGGCAGCCCCGGCCCGGTCCAGTCTGGGAGCCAAACGTCGGAAGTGCTCCACGAAGTTCCACCGACTGTCGAGGACGAGTCCCAAGTACTTCATCGTCGACTCGACGCCGATGTGAACCCCTCCTACCGTTATTTGGGAACTCGACTGTGGCGCGTTCCGAGGACCATGAAAACACATGGCCTCGGACTTGTGCAAGGCCACCTCGAGACGTTTAGTGCCTACCAAACGCTTTTACATTGGTGCCGATTCTGTTGTTCACAAACTAAACTAAATTTAAGTTCAGTGCATCTTTTTCTTTCTATTTCATTAAGAAAAGGACAGAAGATACATTTTAATCAGCTCCTGACACTAATCCATACAAGTTTTGACATGATTAAAAACTTGCCCACTAAAATTACGTCAATTTACGTCAGGCGCTGATTAATTTGACAGGACTAAACTAAAATGTATCTTCTGTCTTTTTCTTAATGAAATAGAAAGAAAAAGATGCACTGAACTTAAATTTAGTTTAGTTTGTGAACAACAGAATCGGCACCAATGTCTTGCTATTGTCACCTATATCGTCGCAGACAGCGACCGACACCGATATAGGTACGATATCTATCGGCAAAGAGACAGTGCGGTGAGAGTAGCGGCATTTTATCACTTGAACACATTTTTTCGCACTGCCGACTTCAAGACGGCGATACTTAGTAGGTAACCATCGCGATGCACCAAACAACCACATTGTTTGGTGCGTCGCGATGGTTACCAATATCATTGGGCCGATAATAATTATATCGATGTCGGTGTAATAGCTTCCGACATATTATCGGTATCGGGCTGGTGTCGTTATCTGTTAATGTGAAAACGCCCATTAGGTACACAGGACATTTTAAGTAATCATTTTAGTTCACTACACCGTACCTAAGTCCCATAAAATGTAAACTTATTGAAAAAAATCGAACCTAAGAAAAACTAGTTCAGTTGGTCAACTGCAAATATTTTATGCTGTGGCATGGATTTTTCGCGAAATGATCGGCAGTGAATCGTAAATAAATACGTCTTTCTGCATTTGGGGGAGGCGGAGGTAGCGTTTCAAAGGCCCACAGGCCAGGAAAACGTCGCCTTAAGAATAAACTTTGTAGAAATTAAATAATAATTTATCTTTTTTTTTTTTTGTCGCCAGTATGTATTCAACTGCGTTGAATTCAAACTGCACACAATGCTGACGGCCCCACTTCACATGTTCGTGGACCCCAATCAACCAGACTTTCTACTGGGCAACAAATTCATGCAATATTCCGGCTTTTTCTTCGACATTATCACCAAAAGTATGGCGCAGTATCTTATCAATACAGGAAGAATTAAAGTAAGTATTATCGTATTAAAATAGAACAAGGAAAACCACACCGTGAATTTATAATAAATGTTAATTAATTTTATGATAAACGTTACGATTTTTTTTAAATTCATATTTTCCTTGCAAGTATGTATTTAACTGATTCGTTACCTGTTTTAGATGTCACGTAATGAAAGATTTCATGCTGATCTCTTAGAAAATATTGACAAATTGGTATCGACGGTGGAACCGTCATACATATTGCAGCAGCCGATGCAAACTCATATTTTTAACAAGAATCTTGCCACGTTTCTAAAGGTGGGTAATAGGGAATATGCACGTAATTCAAAACTTTTTCAGTATTCAAATATATATTGTGTACCAAGAAACAATTTCCTATTATTTCTTTTTTACATTTTTTAATGCATTACTTATTTTACTATTTATTATTTTATGTTGCGTTTTTTGGTGGAACGGAACGCAAACTCAAAACGCGTTGCTTTTGACAATGCCGGAAGTGACGTAAAAAACTATTTGAATAAAAATCAAATCAGTATCCTAATTACGTAATACACGATCAATAGGAATTTGAATCGTTTCGAAACAGATTGCTAATCAATTGCTTCATAAGTTCGAAAAAAAATCTGCATAACAACGTAAATAACGCAATGAATGTTGTTGAACTGTCAAAATGAAACAAATTTATCGTAATAGTTTACGAAAATGTGTTGCGTAATTAGATAGCTGTTCTTTGCAAAGTGCTTGAAATCTCACTGAGGTTAGTAAGTGCGATTTCTGCTTGAATAAAGCAAAAAATAATAATTAAATATGAATTGGGGCTAAAAACCTCAACAAATTTATGTAAACAAAACAGTAACATGGTAAAAAGAGAATGCTGTGAGAACATCTCATACGTTTTCTTATCATATAACTTGTTCAGGGTTTATTCTAGCTATAACAACTGTAATATTTCTATTACTTTATTTTACAGTCTTGCCTATCTTTTATGGATAGAGGTTTCGTGTTCCGACAAATCAAGAAATATTTAGAAAAGTTTAAAGTCTGCGACCCGAAAGCATTATTTGACTTCAAATTCACATTTCTGCAAACAATTTGTTCACATGAGCACTTTGTGCCATTCAATCTGCCATTGCACGCGAATAAATTGTCAAGAGATGGCGATGAAGGTAAGAATTTGATATCATAGACGTACTGTAAAAGCACAGTGTAACTATATCTGCAATAGTGAATACATAAGTTTAGGTTTATAGACTCACATATAAGATTATGTGAAATATTTATTCATATTGAGTGACGGTCCAAATCAATCAAAGAAAACTCTGGACGCAACATTCATGTCTTTCACTTGGGGACAAATGACCCGCGACTCGTGTTGCCGTTAACATCGCCCGTCTTGTAGTTTCTCGCAGCCTCTTTTTCAGTCACGGGAATAAAAGTAAGTTGTAAATAACACTTTTATTTAGGCTACATGATAGGATCGAGTGATAAAATGATCTGACTGAATGAAATGCGAATGAGTCGCGGAACAATTTTGCCCTAGTGATGACCACTTACAAAAATATATAGTTAGACTGTGCTATAACATAAAAATAGATTTGACGCTATCCGTTAGTGCTTACCTGAATAACTCTTACTTTTACACAGATCCTGCCAGGCTGAGACTCACTGAAGATTTTATAATGAGACACTTTCTTGCTGGAATTCTACTAAAACAAGTATTTCCTTGTTTTCCACATATGTACATTGCTAGCATACATAAAGCATGACTCATGCTTGAATACATATATTTTCATTTACGTTGCAATTTTAATTCAAATGCGTGTATTTCTTCAGGTGGAACAGTCATTACGAGAGGCGCCCTTAAAACGTAGGTCTGCGTTGAATGTGTTACGGGCTTTATTGACTAAACACGAACATGATGACCGTTATAGAACTAGGCAGTGCCGAGCTAGGCTTGCGTACTTGTACTCGCCGTGGCTTACCATCGTGCTCGGTATGTTTTTTGATACAGTCTGCATCATTTTAATAGAAAAGTTTGAAACTTTACCTTCCTAAAATTTATTTTTCGATTCCTTGCCTTGGGCATGTTTGTCGAACACACTTGCTTTTGTTGATATTCGATTGGCTGGCTGTTTCGACAAATAACCATGTCTATCAATTAAATAGTCGAATATAATTCGTCGTTAATGCATAAAGTATTTTAACTTGCGTGATCTTTACCACAGAAAACGCCCACCGTCTTATAACAAAAACCCTGGCCAGTCCGGTCGAGAATGGTCACGATAAAGTTGACGGAGATGCGACAGTGAACCCAGTACTCAACAGTATGCAGAATGCGGCAGCGTCAGCCAACAGCACTCCTCGGAGGAACCGACTTACTCTGCACTTCGATCATACGCCTGTCAGGAATTCCGCACATTTCAAGGAACCGCCTACCATTCCGGGCAATCATATGTATGGTAAAGGTGAGTAATAACAAAATCTAAAAAAAAAAACGAACAATTTCAAGCTGCTTTAAAGCCATTGTTAACAAATAATATCCCACGATCACAATTAGGTATAGCTTGTCCAGTCTGAAATGACGCGCCCCACTACCGTATTTTACGTACAAGCCGCGGCGCCGTGTATGGAAAATGCGGTAGTGGGGCGCGTCATTTCAAACTGGACATGCTATACAAAATCGAATGCCCTGTCATCCTTCTACCAGACATACCGTTCAAAGGAGCAGGTTTGATTCTTTGTCACATGAACCGGGCCTTATTTTGTGCCTCAAAACTCACATAAAGACAAAGACTGATAGTCAGTGTGGTCAATTTCTACTTTATTTCTTCAGATCACGCCAACAATATGTCACAAAGCTCTTTAGAATCAGTATCAACAATGTCCGGTGGAGACTCGCTGCCTAGAAACGTTGGAAGACTCAACTTGAGCGAAATTGGTGACCAGGTCAATAGGTAACTATCTCACAAACATCATCATTATAATATTGAACCTTATTTATATCTTGCTAACAGTTATTTTTGAATGCGTTAGATAATTTCTATCATCATGGAATATTTAACCTTGTTCATATGCTGTTAACTATCATTTTTGTGTGTATAGGTTCGGTGTGATGTCTGCAGAAGAAGTGCGGGATGTGCTTTTGTGTTTCCTGTTCGTTTTGAAGTATTTGGATGATGAAAGACTTGTGGATTGGTGGAAGACACAATCGCAAGCACAGCAGCAATCATTCTTTAACGTTTTGGAGTAAGTTTTCATTTAAATGCTTTACTAAGCTATCAGATTATCGTTGAAGTTCAAAGATTGGAGCTAAATTACAGAATAGTACAGAAGGCGCACTCCGTATTTTACGTATGAAGCTACGTTCGCAATTTAATTTCCAAACATGTAAACAAATACGATTTTTTGGAGAAGTTACTTTAACACCTACACATAAGGTTCAGTTTGCGCTACAACTTCAATTTTTTTTATAACTTATTCAATTGTACTAGTCATGTTTAAATCAACTTAATTTACATTAGCGTAAAGTCTTTATCTGCTTAAGTGGAAATAACATCAGTTGGAAACATAAATTTAAATAGACCTTACAAATACGCGGCGGGCTCGTCTTGTCGGGTCAATTTAGTGAGCGCAACGTACTCAGAAGAAAGAGTTACGCGATAGAGGGTCAACTTCTAAGTGAATATAACTGTAGATAATTAGCGCTGTGCGACCTGAATTGCACTTTATTGTGTCGTAGCAAGAGTCGCTTTTTATTTAAATGATGATGCGGAGTGAACCGTCTGAATTAATCTGTCGTTAAATGAGGCATTTTGTGTATCGTTCAGTTTCTCCACCGACCTTTATATACATTTATAAGTAAAAGAACAATTAGGAATTTATCAAGTGGATACACCTAAACCAGTATATCTTTTATTACTAATCTATAATCCATTTCAGAATATGCGCCGAACAATTCCAATACGTCGGACGAAAGAAGATTCTATCAGAAATGAAAGCAACTACACCAGACTGCAACGGTAAACCGAAGCCCTTAAAAGCAAGGACCCTTCCCGCTAGGATGAGTCCGCCTGACTTCTCGAAGGAACCTCCCATTGTTGCGGAGAAAAACAACACTGTTAATAGGGAGAACCTTGTTAACCCTTCGGTTACTACTGGTAAGTTTTAAATAGGCCTTTCATACTGACGATCTGTTCTCCTTTCTAACCATCTAACCGAGAATGATGGTGAAGAGGGTAGAGTGGAGAAGAAGATTATAGGGTTGACTTCACTCAGCAAAGGGATTTCTTCAATAAATACGTTGCCTACTTATCCTGGCATTATACATTGCTGGACTATCTAAAGTGGTAACTGCCTTAGTTACTGCCAAGCAAGCGTGTTGAAGACCATAGAGCTAGCGTGGCACAAAACTAGAAACAATTTTTTTTTTTTTTTTTTTTGTGAGCAGGCTAAAATAGTTAATATACTTTAAAGCCATAACAGCTTCCTTCCTCCTAACCAGATTTTTGTCTGTGTTTATAGAATTAGAAGCGATAGCCGAACACACAGTGCTCTCAGCAAGCTGTCTTGCCACAGAAGTGGGCCTCACCATAATAGACCGCGCGTGCCTATTCATGAAGAATCTTGGAGCAGCTGATGGCGTCGCGGCGAAGCCCTATCTCAAGCTACTTCAGTACCCACAGAGCGAGACTTTGTATAAACATCTGTTTTCTGCCCTAAGAGCGTATATCAATCAGTTCTCTGAGACTTTGTTTGAAGGTCAGTATTTTATTATGAAAATGCGACTTTCTACTTTTTTTACTCTTAGGAGAAATTGACAATAAATTACAAATTAATGTGTTGTATAAAATGAAATAATATTTCATATTATAAAAGCGAAACTCCCGCTTCGAATGAGTTCAAAATTGTGCTGGTACTAGCACAATTTTGAACTCATTCGGAGCGGGATATTGCGCTTGTAATCTTTTGGGCGTATCGTACGCCAAGCTTTGCGTTTTTTATAAATATTTGTTTCTTTTAATAAGGTGTCTAAAAGAAATTTAAATTCAAGTGAATTATTGCGAGGTTCTATCTCGAGGTTCATCTGAGTTGATACGTTATTCTAATACTAAGCTCTACTATTTAAGCTTCGTGCAGACTAGCGCGAAACGACAGCGCGACGCGACATCGGTTATTGTTATACCGTGAAGTTTTCTTAGAAATTGTATTGTTCGTGTCGCGTCGCGCTAGTCTGCACGAGGCTTTATTGATTTAAGGATTACCAACGAGATACTTTACAATTACCTTTTACAATAAACTAGTTTATTATATATTATCCTGTAATGCACACTCAATAGAATAGATAATTAAATTGAAAATACAAAAAAATATATACGTGCTAGTTTAAAGGATTTACGTGATATTATAAAATGTTTGAATGACATTAATACAACAATAACACTTAACTTGTTTTTCAATATTATTATGTCTGAATGAATTAATATTTAAAAAAATAGTAATAATAACAAATATTTTAAAATTGAATTATAAATAAAATTTAGATAAAATAAAAAAAAACAATTATTTATAATAGGAATGATAAGTCAAATGTCGTCTAACCGAAAGTAGTTATATAATTTCTTTTTAAAAGTGTTAAGACTGTCATGATTGATATCGATTTCAGCGTATGCTATACGCCGCAAAGCTGAAATCAATGGCTGAAATCGGCGTTTCGATACTAGTATTTCAATGTATATTCACTCAGGGGGCAGCACCGTGTGCTCGGGCGTGGTGGGCGCGGTGGTGCGCCTGTGCGGGGCGCGCGCGGCGTGGCTGCGGCGCGAGGCCGCGGCCGCGCTGTACCTACTGATGCGAGCCAACTTCCAACATGGCACTGGTGGAGACCTTACTAGAGTGCATCTACAGGTATGGACTAATATATTCACTCAGGGGGCAGCACCGTGTGCTCGGGCGTGGTGGGCGCGGTGGTGCGCCTGTGCGGGGCGCGCGCGGCGTGGCTGCGGCGCGAGGCCGCGGCCGCGCTGTACCTACTGATGCGAGCCAACTTCCAACATGGCACTGGTGGAGACCTTACTAGAGTGCATCTACAGGTATGGACTAATATATTCACTCAGGGGGCAGCACCGTGTGCTCGGGCGTGGTGGGCGCGGTGGTGCGCCTGTGCGGGGCGCGCGCGGCGTGGCTGCGGCGCGAGGCCGCGGCCGCGCTGTACCTACTGATGCGAGCCAACTTCCAACATGGCACTGGTGGAGACCTTACTAGAGTGCATCTACAGGTATGGACTAATATATTCACTCAGGGGGCAGCACCGTGTGCTCGGGCGTGGTGGGCGCGGTGGTGCGCCTGTGCGGGGCGCGCGCGGCGTGGCTGCGGCGCGAGGCCGCGGCCGCGCTGTACCTACTGATGCGAGCCAACTTCCAACATGGCACTGGTGGAGACCTTACTAGAGTGCATCTACAGGTATGGACTAATATATTCACTCAGGGGGCAGCACCGTGTGCTCGGGCGTGGTGGGCGCGGTGGTGCGCCTGTGCGGGGCGCGCGCGGCGTGGCTGCGGCGCGAGGCCGCGGCCGCGCTGTACCTACTGATGCGAGCCAACTTCCAACATGGCACTGGTGGAGACCTTACTAGAGTGCATCTACAGGTATGGACTAATATATTTTTTTTTTTTTTTTTTTATGCGAAGTATAGGATAGCTGGACCCTTATTCAATAGACTTATGGCCTGATGCTCTCTGGCTAAGGCTCTCAAACTTCGCTTATAAATAATTAATCAACCATCAATCTAGCCATCTCTCACCTAATCGGCGACAAATGTCACTGAAAATCAGAATTTTCCCTCGCTGTAGCTTCCTTATTTTTTTAAACTACGCAGGTTATCATGGCTGTGTCAAAACTGCTCGACAACTCAACTGCGCTCAACTGCAAACGTTTTCAAGAATCTCTCTCGGTCATCAACTGTTTTGCGACTGGTGATAAAGCTATGAAAGGAACTGGTAAGAAAAAAACATTATTTATATCATAGAAAATAAATTGCTTTTCATGCATGCTTGCGTTCGTAATCGCCTGTGAGAAATTGCTTTTGGCAATAAGACCCGCCTCTAGTAATGTTCAAATTGACGGTGTTTTACTGAATTATCACTGGTTGATTTATTAGTTTCTAATTTTGCTGCTTCGCAATCATATCCAGTAAATTGAATAAGCCACGCTGCAACATACCCTAGAACTACAAGATCAAATTTAATTAGCTGACGAAACTTGGCAGACGTGATGGATATCGAATTCAAATGACAACAAAACCAATTTTAAAAGATTTTAAACCCATCATTTCAAGTAACTACAACTAAATACGGGGTTACCGCCCCTTATTCGTGTGCGCGGCTCATTCATCAATGCTCACGGCGACCCGCTGCTCAATTCTGAATTCCTAAGGCACGATAGAGCGGTCTCGGTCAAACTATACTTGAAGTTATGAGATATTTTTTTGTTCTTACATATCGATAACTATTTTGTCTGTGAATGTAAGCCAGCTAATTTAATTCGACCCTGTATAAAACTATTTACTATATTTGTTTTGTATGCATCAGGTTTGTCTAGCGAAGTGGCGGAACTGATGCGTCGTGTGCGCACAGTTGTTGGAGCGAGGGCGCGTCTAGCTGGAGTTGGAGGCGTTGGCGCATCAGGTAATAACAATAACTTAGAATTCATGAACATCTTTAAAATACAGGGTGTTTGGTGCATCGTGTGCCAAATTGAAATGGTCGACTGAAGGAGTCATCCGCTAGCCTTTCAGACCCTTTAACACCCCTCATGCTCTGTGGTTTTTTTTTTATCGACTTTTTACTGTACCGTCATAAAAGTATTTTAACAACTTTGTGAATTCGCTAGAATTGTGAATCAAGTCACATAAAGATAAAACTACATTCCAAATTCTAATGAAAAAATATTTATTGCGGAACTGTTACTTGAGAAAGAGGTAAAATTTGTTTTCTCACTCTTTCATAGTAAAATATATCTTCTATCTCTTTCTTGCATACCTTAAATCGGTTTGAACAAATCGCGCCGCCCGATCCGCCATTTTTTTAGTCGAGACATCACTGCCTCTGCTACCTAACGTGTGTGCTAGTTCACCATACTCCGCGATTCTTTTATTACTTTGTTATCGTTGAGTTTTGTTGGTTCTTGTTACATTTGTTTAATTTTTGTTGTTATTGTTAAACTTTGAGTTTTTTGTTATTGCAATGGCGACATTCTCTAACGAAGAATATGCGGACATCATGATGGCTTACGGAGCCGCTAATGGCGTCGCTCGTGCAGCGCAACGACTTTACCAGGAACGCTTTCCTGGTAGACGATTACCTGGCCGCAGAGTCTTCCAAGACACATACCGACGCATACGCGAGACTGGCAGTGTTACTTTTAATGAACCAAGGGGCCATATTGTGCGACATAATGTTGAAGTAGACGAGAGAATACTGGCACTTTTTGAGGAAGACCCTACAAGAAGCATTAGAAATGTGGCATCACATCTTGATATTTCAATATGGAAAGTGTGGAAAGTACTTCGTCAAAACAAAAAGCATCCATTCCACTACACTCCGGTGCAAGGTACGTAATTTTAAACTAACTTTAAACCCATGCAAGCTTTGTTTGACCTTGCCTTTGTTTAGCAGGTAATGGGTATGGTATGGCGTCACTTCCAGGTAGTGAATCTATTAGCACGAACAGCGGGTCCTTTCTAGTGCAATTACTTATTGCCCAAGAGAAATTTAAAAGAGTTTTTTGTTTGTTGCAGGTCTTGAGGGTGGCGACTTTGAGAGACGAGTGGCTTTTTGTCGGTTTCTTTTACACACGGATGTGGATGATCCTGATTTTTTTAAAAGAATACTGTGGACGGATGAATCCAAATTTACCAAGGATGGGATCCTCAATTTACACAATTTGCACCACTGGACAACGAAAACGCAAAACCCACGTGTTAAAAGACAGAAATCTTCTCAAAGAAGGTTTAGTTTAAACGTTTGGGCAGGAGTGATTGGGAATCAGGTAATTGGACCGCATTACCTGCCCGATAATCTCAATGGCGAAGACTACCTGGAATTCCTACAAAATGACCTGCCCGAATTAGTGACCGATGTGCCCGTATTTAATGAACGTGTGCCCATTGTATTTCAAAATGACGCCTGTCCCGCGCATTGGCGATTGACTGTGAGGGAATATCTCGACAATGTGTTCCCCAATGCATGGATTGGACGCGAAGGCCCTATTCCATGGCCGCCACGTTCCCCAGATCTAACTCCGTTAGACTTTTATGTCTGGGGACGTGCCAAAGAGTTGGTATATGCCACGGAGGTTCCAACTAGGGAGGTATTAGTCCAACGCATAGAAGCGGCATTCAATACTATTAAGGAGGAAATACGACTTCGTACAACAACTGTTGAAATACGAAACAGGTGTCGGGCCTGCATTCGCAACAGAGGCCAACAATTTGAGCAAGATTTTTAACTATGATTAAATAAATGTTAAAAATACAATTTTGTTTTTTTATTTCAAGTAAATCCCACGAAAGATACAGATATGAGACACGAATTTACCTAACCATAAGAATGAGATAGCAGATTTATAAGTTTGACAGGTATCATTTAAGAGATTTTTTTTAAATCATAATTTTGAATATTAGCCTTAGGTGACTCGATTCACAATTCTAGCGAATTCACAAAGTTGTTAAAATACTTTTATGGCATGTGGCACATCATTAGAAAGAGGATAGACTGGAGAATTAATGAGGGAGTTGGAAGATCCCGGTCGCTTTTGGTTTTTTTTTTGTAGCCGTAACATGTATAATTAGCTATAAATAGCTGTAACATGTACAGCTTTAATTTAAGTTTTACCTTTGCGAGTGAATTAAAAAAAAACTAGGTGACTAATATCACTAATTTTGTATTTAAAAGTATTCTTAAACAATACACATCGAAATAAAATTAAAATTCAGAGTCTACGCCTTATATTTTTTTTTAAATCTGTATTTGAATGTAAAATTTGGGTCTTTTTTTTGGAAAACAATAAAAAGTCGATAAAAAAAAATCCACAGAGCATGAGGGGTGTTAAGGGGTCTGAAAGGCTAGCAGATGACCCCTTCAGTCGACCATTTCAATTTGGCACACGATGCACCAAACACCCTGTATAATTACAGGCATGTAGCTGGCAGTGTAAAATAACTATAGGTATGGCACAAATGACTTTGACGTAAATTATTTACAAACTTTTCTCATCGACTGTGTTCGCTTTGACTTCCTACCCTGCACGTATCTGGGGGCCTACTCTCTAAGCCCGTCAACGAAGATACGAGCCCGACCGAAAGTACCTTGAAACTTCGGATTGTACAAACGCCAGCACGTGAACCTACCCGAAACGGTCAAATTTTCCCAATAAACTTTGAACCTTATGCTGTAGTGATAAAGTTGAAAATCTATTAAAGTAATTTGACAGATTGTAGTAGGTTAATGTGCTGGCGTCTGTACCCTACACCCGAATAATATTTTTTTCGGACGGGCAATAACACATCGGGGGTAGGGACAACTGTTGAATCGTGGTGACACTCATTCTTAGGTCGGGCCCCTAACCAATCTTATGTCCGTAGGCGATACGGATTTAGCACCTCCAGTAACTTCGGCCGAAACTACGAATTTTGTAATTAGGTTTAGACCTGTTACTACAACTAGTCACACTGATGGCGCCATCTAATGCCCCCTACAATTCTGAATTTGATTTGACGTCTTATTTGTGCCTAAGTATGATTAGCGCATAATAAAATAACTTTACTTTTGGTTATATACCAAAAGTCTACCACCAATACGCTACATGTTTTAATAATATAGGTGCAGGCAGTGTCCACTTAGCAGAGTTGCAACACGCGTTAGCAGCATCTTGTCGTGCGACGCCACGTTTGCGGCACGCCTGGCTCTCTAACCTAGCAGAACATAATGCAAGACAAGGAGACCATGATGAGGTATACACTATGTTTTGTTTACTTTAGATTCTACGAAATGTGGCTTTAGTGGCATGAGGAACAGGGTGTAAAGTTCACTCATCCACCATAGAAAATGGAGGATCCTCCAACCAGACGGGTGTTATGTCTGGCGGGCCGACTGCCCGACTGTTGATTTCGGATAGTCTTATCTATGTCGTTCGCGCGGTAAACTCTAATTGCGCGATGCAGGATTGGTGTGACGTCATGACTTTGATGCGTAGTTAGGATGTGGCGGTGTAACCGCTACATCACTCCCCTCCGGAGACCGGAGGTCGATAGTGGGCTGAGTCTTGTATCTTGCGATGCTTCACAGTGCCAGTGGAGGTTCCAGTGAGTCGGAACCGGGTGCCGCATAGTTCGCGGTGAGTCGGAACTGTCTGCGGTGATTCCCCAGTGAGCCGGGGTGGCGCTGCGTCACGATCCAGTGAGTCGGATGTGGTATAGCACCGGGTTGTGGCTGACTGCTAGCGTCGACCAGGAGAGGGTAGAATGGGCTCTGCTTGTGAGACCGGCCGAAGGTGCAGGTGCTGTGCCAAGGTTGCTGATGAGGCTGAGGGTGATGACCAGGAATGCGCGTTCGCTGCATGCTGGTGGTCAGGATACCCGTTGAAGCCGAGGGTGCTGGCTGTCTGTGTGACTCGCCTCACGAAAGCTTGCGGGAGTGATGATGATGACGTCACGCTGAAGTAGTTGCACGAAGGCTGCGTTGACGTTCATACTCGGGGTCACCAATTTAGGGGCATGAGGAACAGGGTGTAAAGTTCACTCATCCACCATAGAAAAGGGAGGATCCTCCAACCAGACGGGTGTTGTGTCTGGCGGGCCGACTGCAGATCAGAAGGTTGCGTGTTCAAATCACGTCGGGGTCACCAATTTAGTGGCATGAGGAACAGGGTGTAAAGTTCACTCATCCACCATAGAAAATGGAGGATCCTCCAACCAGACGGGTGTTATGTCTGGCGGGCCGACTGCCCGACTGTTGATTTCGGATAGTCTTATCTATGTCGTTCGCGCGGTAAACTCTAATTGCGCGATGCAGGATTGGTGTGACGTCATGACTTTGATGCGTAGTTAGGATGTGGCGGTGTAACCGCTACATGGCCAAAGCTTCATACATTGAGAGTACTTTCAAATGCTTTTTTGTCCCCATTATAATTTCTTTAAGTTCACGTGTTCTTTTTGCATCCGTAACCTGAGTTTCATCACAGTAAAGTGTCTTTCGAACATTCTTCTTGTTTCTCGTTTCGAAGGGTACAGACGCCAGCACATCAAAACCTACCCGAAACTGTCAAATTTTCCCAATCAACTTTGAACTTTATTCTTTAGTGATAAAGTTGAAAATCTATTAAAGAAATTGGCCCGATTGTAGTAGGTTGATGTGCTGGCGTCTGTACATCTATGATTCCTATATTGTTTGAGCCCAGCAGGTGTCCAAAGTCTTTCGAGCATTAATTACCACTTAATGATTGTAACAGGCTATGTGCTGCCAACTACACATCGCAGCACTCATAGCAGAGTACTTAAAACTCCGAGGAACTCAACAATGGGGCGCAGACGAATTCGCTGAGATCTCTCGCAACATACCCCGAGACGAGACCGGCCTCAAAATCGACGAGGGTAAGTCAAACACCAATTACACAATACCAATAATATATTTTATGCTCTGCATCATGCGTTATAAAGTCCAATTTTAAATACCACAGCCTAATCCATCGATTGTTGGGGTCGAATTTCACCAATAAAACTGAACGCGATCAGCACATCTAATCCGCGTTCAAAAGCAGTCAGAGTCAATATTCCACAATAATAATGACAGCTCTTGAAAGCGTTAAATATTCGAAATCATATAGGAAATCCGCCATGAAAGCACTAAATAAAGCTTCCATGGTTAACTATGTGTTAGGAACTATTGTGCAGTCTTTGTTATAGTCGTGTGACACTATGTAATTGGTTAACTCTTTGAATGTCTCGAGAGGACAGAAAGCGTTGCATCCTGGTACTTCCATGAGGCGAGGTTCCGCCGAGTCGTCATCCCAGTAGTATATCTGAAAATAAAGTTTTTGTAAAATTATAAAAGCGCTAAAAGTCCTACTAGTGGTTTATTTTTTATTTTTTTCTGTCTTTCTCAGTTAGTTTTAATGATGGTCTGGCAGTTTGAGTAGTTTATGTGACTAATCTACATGGTCCTCATATGGCCTGACCAAGATTATGTCTGGACTTTAAAAGAGACTGTGACCTCTGAGTTTGTTTCGGCCTTTCTTCTCAGAGTAATCAGATAGGAAACGCCGAACTCATCTAGCAAATTTTCATTTTATTTTTTCTAAGATGACGTGTAAAAGTTATTCCAATATCCTATTTACAGAATAAACAATTTCATTTCATTACTAATATTATAAAATGCGAAAGTGATTTTGATTGTTACGCTTTCACGCTAAAACGGCTGAATGGATTTGCATGAAATTTGGCACGTTTGTAGACTATGGCCTAGGTTAGGGCATAGGACTTAGGTTTTTTTTATCTTGATATTCCAACGGGATTGAGACTTATGCGGGTGAAACCGCGGGGAGCAGTTAGTTTAAAATTAAAAGACAAAAACATCGAATTCAAAACCTTATTTAAAAGTTAATAAAAAGAATGAGGAAAACGCTCACAAACAACCATTTCAAATTGGTCAGCTAAAAGATAAATAAAATACTTAAAAATAGCTTTTCGGGGAAGGCCTGCAATTTGTTTAACAGTCGTTTCTAATTAGCGTTGCGGTCACGATGTCAAAGTTCACGGTCGACTTTCTTACTAAATGTTTTACAAAGACCATTAATTACTGTAATTACTAAGAAAGAGAATGGCTGCTTAGTATTCTCTAGGTCGCATTCACTATTCAGTCAGGAAATGTCCACAAAGCTGCGGGCTTCCCAGTAAACAGCGAATACGCACGTTTCACAGAAATGTGCGTTGTCGCTATTTGCCTATAACTAGACGGATTCGCGGGCTGCGCACTGATTTCTTGTAGCTTGATCGGTACGGCTGTTCTAGTGTCCATGAAACTAACTTTGACTCAAATGTATGCTGACCAACTTGAACAACGCAGTATCTGCTGGCCTTTTTCCAACTCTGTTGGGGTCGGCTTCCAGTCTAACCGAATGCAGCTGAATACCAGTATTTTACATTTCGCCTATCTAACCTCCTCAACCCAGTTACTGGGTAATACGATACCTCTTTGGTAAGACTGGTTGTCAGACATTCGGGCTTCAGACGACCCGTAACGACTGTCGAAGATCCACGAATGACATCCGGGACCAACAGCTTAACGTGAATTCCGAGACACGGAGAGGTCTTTGGTATGTAAAGATAGTCACCCATCCACAGAACAACCGTGGCAAGCGTAGCTTAACCTGATCGATCGACTCGTGCGGCTGTTATTACCACGCGCCCCTCAAGCAATGGAAATCTTCAACTAGTCAAATGGATTATAGTGGCTACGAATAATACTAGCTTTTCTGAAGTGTAATAGCCGCGATGGCGTTAGGAAAATTAAAAGCCGTACCACTGACCAAGCGATCATCTTCTATACAGGGTGTTAAAGTAATTGCGTACGCATAATGCTTGCTTAAGGGTAGGTTCAGTATCGATAAAGGAAGCCAGAAAAAAAAAAAAAAACTTGGAATTGTACGTACTTACCTAGTTACCTATCCTTCACCCGGCGTTATCGAAGTGAAATCTAGGTAACTCTAGGAAATTATTAATTAGCATTTAAACAAAATAAAAACATTATTATCGCATCACCGTACGAAGGGAAAATTCGAATTGTAATTTACATACCGTCGTAGCGTTAGTTCGATTCGCGTTCGATAGTAGGTAAGTAATTAAAGCATTTAAACAAATAAAATATTTTTTTAATTCTAAACGATTGCTATTTTAAGTTAGTAGGTGCTAATATATCTTGTTTTTTTTTTCTGGCTTCCTTTATCGATACTGAACCTACCCCTAAGCTATGGCACGCAATTACTTTAACACCCAGTATACTTTGATTGAACTGTAGCAATGCTAGTTTTTCCAGTTACTGTAAGCCCTGAACACGAACTCAATAACAGATAGGAGACAGAGACAGATACGGATACGGACACGGAGTGCACCTGTATGGATCCCAAAACAAAGTCGTAAAAGTTTACCTTAAGACCAAATCGCTGTCCTTCCGCCAAAATCTTCTGCTCCTTATTCGACTGCGGCAAGGGCCGTCGTTCATGTAACTCGAAAAGCAGGGCCGCTCCAGGGTCGGGTAGGCGCGGTGGCGGGGCCACGCAGGCCCCTAGCAAGGCAGCGACGGACACTGGGGTGCCGGTGCGCACCACTAAGCGAAGCTGGGAGTCGCCGGCGCTGTTGCTGCTTGCTTCTTTAATTATTTGTTGGAGTAGTGCTCCTAGGATAGAGAGAATACGTTCAGTGATGCGTTCCAGTTATATGATATTTAAGACAGTTTAAACTTGCTATATATATATTAGTATTCTCCTAATCTAATTCAGATGGATGTAGAGTATCCGGCTTTTGAGAGCTTTGGCTTTGTAGAGGATTCTTTACAAAGCTAATATTTTTAAAACTCCAGTTTTTCACGTGCATAATCAACCGGCTGCGTTCGATATATTTTAGTCTAGAATCTCCTAATAACCACTTTTTGTTTATAACGTTATTATTTCCAGACACGATATTTAACATCTACGACCTTCAAATTCAAATGAACAGGTTTTAGTGTTAATGTCAAGGTCAAACAATGCATGTTTATATGAGTTTATGCTTTATGTATTTATTGTATACCTATTTAATGGTACACCACTTACTACCTGCAGTATTGTCTCTCCTGTTACCTTTAATCCATCCAAAGGTTGTCTGTAAAAGATCGCTTTAAGCGATAAGACCGCCCATTGTGTCACCCTATGTAGAATTTCTAAATTTATGTCTGTAATTTTTATGGTGAACAATAAAGAGATTTTCTTTCTATCTATCTATCTATCAAACGATTGTTTAATAAACCTTTTTATTAATACTCAAATGTCTGAACATGCACGAACTGAAACGAATAAACAAAAATTCATAAAAAAATGCATGAATAATAAATAATTTTCTATTTCTATTTGATGTTATCTAAACCGTTCTAGAAACTAACAGCGCTCTCTTGTGCTATGTTTAATTTGTATCTTTTGTATAGTAATAATCTTACCGCCACTGAGTTTCCTTAGCAAATTATTATGGAACATCATTGAGTACTCCAGTCTGGCAACATCCATCAGTTTTCTCTTCACATGTTTCGCCCATTTCGGATTCGCTACTTTAATATCGTCCTGCAAAGTATAAAAAAGCATTAAGTAAATCTAGTAGTCGAAACCATTTAGAACAAAAACTTTAAAATCAGTAATCCAAAATTAGGCTGATAATCAGTGGGTACTTTTCAAGAGTTGCAAAAGAATGTCCCCAAAACGAGTCTTTGAACTGGAAAGAGGAATTGGTACGTCAAACTCCCCAGCAAAGCAACACTTCTCTGTCTGTTAAGAGTGCAACTAGATTGCGGTTAATCGACGTTGATAGATGACATTGTGACATAATTATAAACTACTAGCAGCGCCCCGCGGTTCAACCCGCATAAGTCTTGTTCCCGTGGCAATATCGGGATGAAAAGTATCCAAGTAATGGCCTACCCATGTGTCAAATTTCATCCAAATCCGTTCAGCCGTTTAAGCGTGAAAGCGTAACAAACAAATAAACTCACTTTCGCATTTATAATAATAGTTAGGATTAATATCGACTGGTCAACTTCAATCGGCCGCAATATATTCGCACCTTTATATTTATTTAAATAATAATAAAAGTAAATAATTTACTTACCTGTATAAGGAATAAATTATTTAGATAATACGCTTCTTGTGGCGTGCTGAAGTTGGTATTGGTCATTTGCGCGATCTTGTGGAAAAGGTCGCGGTATGGCAACAACAGACCCTCGTCTGTGAATGCTTTAAGTATCCTCTCCTTCTCTTGCTTGTAGCGAGGACAATTCTCTTCGTAGAGTAGCTGAAAGTTTAATTAGCAAATGGAGAACTGATGTGGGTTTTTTTGAAATATTAATGATTTCCTTTTACACTTTCAAACATGGTATATAATTAATCGCCCTATTTTGGCTAATTTGCAGTTTGAAATGGTAGAAATGCAGTCAGATTCACCATTCAGCTTTTAAAGCACAACATAGTAATTTTGTCTCGATTTCCTTCTCGGCCTTTGACTTGTTGACCTTGATTTCCTCTAGTAAACAGGCCATTAAAAAAAGAAGGAAAACATTCCTTTCCCATTAGATCCTTCCAAAGATCTAAGCAGATGATTTTTTTCATTTCTGTCATATGTTAACATTAAACAAACCACTTACAAAGTCTTGACGTCGCGGCGGATATTTGTAAGGCACGGGTTGCCAGGGCAGCGTGTCGTTCCACTCTTGCGCCGGTGAAGGCGGCCACAGTCCCGCCGCGATCAACAGAGCCGTCATCTTACTCAGTTCTGTATCCGACGATATCACGATACTGTTCTCTATTAAAAACGAAAGCACGTTTATTAATAAACTATTAATAAAGATGATAAAATAAATTAATAAACGATGTCAAAATAATTACCACTCTGGTAGTAAGGTCCCAAAAACTCGTTATATCTCTTCCTAAGTAATGCGCCCATTTCAAATGTCAACATCTTGCCCTCCTGTAATAATAAGAAATGCCAACATACAAATATCTTTATAAATAAAGCCCGGTCCACTGACGAATGCTTTTCTATTAGAGCCGTGTGACGTGGGACAAGCAATAAATCATTATTAGTGTCTGACGGCAATCTGCGTGTCTGCCGACACTTCGTTCCCGTTTAGCAGCCGACCTTCGGCTATCGGGACTCTTCCCGCATTCGGACCAGGAAGCGGACACTTCGTTATAACATCATTCGTCTTCACTTGTCCTTCTGGCCCGACCCTTAACTGTGGTTCCGGGGATTCATTGTCACGGCCCCGACAAAGTATTACGTGTCGCCTAATATGCTTTGTTGTCGTTTACAATCAAAAGGAAGTATGTAATATATTATTTTATTACTAGTAATGATTGCATATGCTCTGTATACATTGTGCATGGATGAGATTTGTGGTTTGGCATTTAAAAATCGAACTGTAGCGTATATTTGTTGATTTGCTAATCTTGTGAATGGCTAATATACCTGAGTGGCTGACCTACAAGGACACATCAACAAGTGCTCTTTTGTTACATTGCCAGTATTGTGAGTACGGGATAGAGGAGCGGCGGCGGCGCATATGAGTAATCTATATGCAGCATCACTATTGATCAACGACAGCCGCGGTTATGGTTTGTGTACGTCAGAAGTCATTCGTTACGGCCATCGGACACCTAATTTACCTAATCGAGGAACTACGCCAAAAAAGTCCATTGTTAATAATTACGTCTCTTGCGGTTCCCATGAGATTGAAACATGATAAAATATTGTACCAAATGCAATAACACAAAGATCCATGCACTCATCCTATATCAATTTCTCTTTTGTAGTCAATTTAACTTAACAAAATCAGTAGAAAACTGAATAGGCACTTACATTAGTCATAGCGCCGGCTCCGTAGGGCGAAAACACGTGGTCAGGTGGAGGGGCTCCAAGCATTGCCAGCTCTCCCTCACTAGGGGTACGCTCCCCGTGCGACATTAGCTGCAAACATAAAATATGAAATCCAAGAATTTCTTTTCACATAGAACCTTCCTAAAATTGCCTGCAAAATAAGACAACCATCCCAAAATAGTCTGCAAAATTACTAAACAAGGGGCTATCATTCAGTTAGATATTTTTCTAGGTAATGATACATTAGCTAGGCTTCTTTTTAAAGATAAAATTAAGGGTTATGCTAGCCACACACGTAACGATTTACTTGCGCAAGTACATCGTTGAGAGAGCGCTTAAATTAATTCGGCTGTAATTCGTGCATCGTTCAGAGTAAAAGATTGCGTTTGTTAACATTAATTATTAATTAATCTTCTCGATTAAACATGGTGTTCCAAGTATTTTTCTGAACTAAACGAATACTTTCATAGCGATACAATTTTTACTGAACTATTTCATCATCTACTTGTAAATATTGTAACAGTGCTTTTCCTATATAACTTGGCACTTAAAAAACAACCAAATATGGGTGCCATATACAGAACACATGTGATATTATTTTTTATATACTTAGTATCCGGACACTGAATAAACCACTTAATTACTTATTTCTCATTAAATGACAATTTATTCATAGAGCTGATTTTCTATATGCGTTCCTGCATAACTTAAAACAAGGACAGGTTTTAGTTTTAATGCATACTTTTATTTATAAGTTATTTTATTGTTCTTACCACGTGTACTTGTCGAAGTACAGTCACGTCAACCGTCGAATCCTTCATCAGGATCACTGCTACGAGGGCTGAAGGAAAATAATTCATTTTTATTCAATAATCGTTTGTGAACTATGTTTTAAAGTGTATTTTCATGACTCGCTTTTGGTTAATGCCTTGTTATAACTTACCTCATCTTTCATTCACATTGAATTCTCTTATTTATCACTTAGTAAATAACAAAAAAAAATGGAACAGGTGACAATGCGTCAAGACCGGTAAAAAGCTGTCAAAAAAGACTAAGATCAGAAGGTATATAATCCTTCCAATAATCGCTAAAGGGCTTAACAGCTACCTTGCTTGCCATTTCTGCTGCTGTTCTAACGATTGCATACCTTAAAGCCTACTCCTAAGAACTTATAGACATTGCTTTAATGCCTTGTTGTGCCAAAATAACAATGGTCCTAGATTTTGAGTGCTCAGTGTTAGTAGGTATACATACCGGCGATGAGCGAGATGCCCACCAACACGCCGAGGCAGCAGCAAGTGTGTTCTATGCGCATGCCTTGCGCCGGCGCCGCTTCCGCCGCGTTGGTCGGCTCCTCCTCGCGACCGCCCTCTTTCCTGCGCAAACGTTCCGCAAAATACTAAGAAACTGTCTTCTTTTGTAATTTTCAGTGGCAACTATTTGATAGATTTTTTTAAGCTAATTTTGTCTAGCTTTAACTTATGTTCGATTTATTTTAATTATTCAGAACAAGAGCAGTATTATAATTTTACATATACGATGGGAGAATTACGCTTATACTATTTGCTTCACGTGTTCCTAGAGAAACTGCAATTGACAAAAACATCCGCTTTATTGAATGATGTCTCAAAATGTCACTCACATTATCCTCCGCCGGGTCGGCAGCTCTACATCGTAATCCGATCTTAATCGGGCTTTAGTCACTCGGGGTAACGCATAATTAATTGTTTAGTGTTGACACAAGAACCAACAGAGCTGTCAGTAGCTTGCACTTGGTATACGATAATCAGAACAGTAGCGGTACGAGGCAGGAAGCGCACGGCGCGCGAGGCGGAGTTCCACTGAGATCAGTACGGGACGCTCCGGATTCACGGTCGCCGCGACCTGTGCCCACTCAGATGATTGACTTTGTCCAATCGATTGTACCACGGTGCCTATTTACAAATGCTTGCCCGTATCGCCCGATGTTGATATTTAGACGGCTGGTGCCCTTGTTAACCTCAGCTTCAATGGAAAAAGCAGATTTGGTCACACAATGTGGCCCCATGTATACCTACATGAGTATTCATTCGTTGAATGGACCATACATAGTGGATTTTCATATATATTAGGGATGGATAACGTTAATTTCCTGTGGGGATGCATTGTGAATTTGCAATAGAAACAAAGAGAGTCCGTAGGAATAGCATAGTAACATGTGAGTATTTTTTGCATGAGGGTGCTTTGATTCGCCTGATAGTGTGAATTAAAAGATTGCGCGCGCGCTTCTGTGCGAACGTACAATGCCTTCCGCCTGCCCTATCCTGGTGGGGGGCTCGGTACTGAAAGACTATTTTTCTATAACGACCTCGCATTCTTTGCTAGCAATAAGAATTGACAAGATTTCATCAATGTTGTCACTTTTTTTAAGTACAAGTTGGTTAAAATATGGAAAACAAGAGAACCTATGTTTTTCTTTTATTTGAAAGACCCAACTTATTACTATTTCCTATCTTATTTGCGATTCAATAGAAATCAACGTCTTATCTTATAACAAAAACAATGAAAAGACTCCGAGATTCGGTCGGACAGCTCCTTATGTATCCACAAACTTACTACAAACACGTATTGACAACTCACTCTAAATCATACAAGACTCTTAATTTGTAAACAATTTACTTAGAAACAGTATTAGGTATAACTTACTTGGTACATAATACACTCGTCAGATGCACCATCTTGCCACCTCAAACTTCCCAGTACTTCTAATTAAAATACCAAATTATCTTTGTGTAAATTATTCTTATAATCTACACATCTCGCTTAGTGATAAGACATTAATAAGATGTTGGAGGAAACGTTGTTCTTATAATTCTATGGCAGTCATACTGCGAGTGATCATATCTAATCATATTGTAACTACAAACGTGCTATAGGTATTTTTATGTTTTCAGTGAATAGACTCACTTATTTGCATAGAGTCTGTATATCATGTCATGAGTACTTATAATTATTATGTATGTGATTGCTTCCATTAATTTTCTTAGGTATATAGTAACAAAACTTTATATTGTCTTAATGTCATGCTAGTATCAATTGTCCCAACTTTGACTTGCTTTCACCTCTTATTTCCCATTGAATTCAAGAAAAAAAAAAATTCTGCATTAGGATCCTCATGCCCCCAAAAAAGCAACAGGGGTTTCTGTAGATCAGATACCACATATATGTATGTATTCAGATACCTAGTGGTTCTGTTCCATATCGTCTATTGGTTCGGCAAAACTCATAAGTATTTGAAGGAGGCGTCCTAGCAGGACCCCAATGTAGATATTCAAAGTTTCCGATTTTCAAGCCAGGCAAGGTGAGTTTTGGTTGTCATTCATGCATATTGGTGCCAATTCTGTTGTTCACAAACTAAACTAAATTTAAGTTCAGTGCATCTTTTTCTTTCTATTTCATTTAGAAAAGGACAGAAGATACATTTTAGTTTAGTCCTGTCAAATTAATCAGCGCCTGAAGTAAATTGACGTAATTTTAGTGGGCAAGGTTTTTAATCACGTCAAAACTTGTATGGATTAGTGTCAGGGGCTGATTAATTTGACAGGACTAAACTAAAATGTATCTTCTGTTCTTTTCTTAATTAAATAGAAAGAAAAAGATGCAATGAACTTAAATTTAGTTTAATTTGTGAAAAAGGGAATCGACACCATTGTAACTAATCCATCGGAAAACTCTTTCAGTTCGTAAATAATTAAAATGTTCTATCTGCTTCTGGTATGCGCACGTTACTCTATACTGTAGACCGTGATTGAAACCTATATTCAGCCTAGACTTTCAGGGTCAAATGTTTGATTCACGATGACAATGCACCTGCATATTGTAAACCGTGACGTTACCGCCATTTGGGAAATCATCACAGGGGATTCCTGACTTTCTGTCCCCTATAAGTCTGTTGCCTTGCTGTAGGAATTTCCTCAAGTAAATTTTAGATATAGCCGATTTGCTAAGGTCATTGAAGTGACAAGATTTGCTAAGGTCATTGAAGATTGGGGAGAGGTGAAATACATTTTTAAACTGTGTCTTTGTGTATGTTTACTGTATTAAGCCTGTTTTTATTATAGGTTAGGTTTTATGAAAGGTATATTATACCAAATACGCCCGTTCTATACTTATTTTTGAACATTCTAGGACAGTGTTCAAAGCCACATTAGAAGATTTCTAGGCCCGATCTTAAAAAGTACAAGAAGTGAAAATATATAAATGACCATGTATTTCAATTGAATTTCCATCATGTAAACATATTCTGATAAACATTTTTTTATTATTCTCAGCCATATGAGCGTATCCGGGGCGTATCGCTAGGACGTAAAAAACTAGTGTAGTTGTGCTACCTGCACAACATTTCGTACTTCTTTCCACGGTTATTCGCTATTTATTCAAGTATGTTTTATTTTATTTTACAAGTGTATCTGACGTTAATTACAACAAGCATATTACAAATTAGAGGATTATATCCAAGATAAGAATGCTTGGAAACATGCTGGTCCTGCTCCATAGGATAATCTAGAATCTAGACAAAATCAAATTAAAAGAGTAACGGTGGAGTTTCTTGCCCATTCTTCTCCATGCGAAAACTACCTCTTGAAAACGGCGACTAGAATCAATTCAATATTTTTGTAAATTTTGGCGTTCAAAAGTGCCTTACAAGGGCCTATTTGAAATAAATGATTTGTCTTTGACTTTGATTAAAATAAAACAAATTAAATAAAAATCACAGCCACTTTATTCGTGTCAACTATAACTATTTAATAATTTAGTATGTACTATAATTGCGTTAGGTTGTTGCATTGTTGATCCATTTCTTCTTTTGACCAAACCACTTCTTGTACAAGACTGCAAAACTTTTGATATGGGCAGACCAGTTGGGCCCCGCAGCCGCTAATCGGTAGAATCTCCCCTGGACCACCAGCATCTCGAGCGTACACCGTCTGAACAAAAACAAAAATATTTATTTTATTTAGTCTCATCAACATAACACAAAGCAGTTTTTTAGAGCAGAGCTTAGTATACCTAGGTGAATGCCTGAGCACTACAGATAGGTACCTACTAGCAGTATATTGAAAGACGCCAAATTATTGGAAAAAAATATCACGATTCAACTATTTATAAGAAATTCAGTAAGTCGAAAAAAATCCTCATGTACAATAGTCAAAGACAGACAATAAAAAATGCTATTTAGATTTTACAATCCCTCGGTAAATAAACGCTTAATAGCTAAATAAATGGTATTATTGCAATGACTTTACCGACTTCCAAATGTGCTTGCCATTTGATGTAGGTAGTCGGGGAAATGAATCGTTAAGTAAATTGACTACCAACTTAAATTGTCCGTATATTCAAATCACAACTGTCATTCTGTGACAGTTGTATGAAATGGCTATAGCACGGCAAATTGACGTAGGGTGTCATTATAATTAACAATTAATTTCCCTGACTGTAGCTGATGTCAGCCATAAATTGATTATTGTTATCTTACGTGACTGATAGCTACTAAATCTCTAAAATAATGTTAGCACAATGCAATGATAGATAAACATTTTCTTAGATATAAGGCGATACATACAATTGGCATGTTAAACCAAGAATACACATGCCAGTAACTTGCACAGAAGCATGCAACTAGCTGGCATGCCATTGTGCCGTAACAACATTTCATGATAATAATGGTGGGTACAGTGACTAGCCCGAATTTTGAGCTCTCAATGAAAGAGTGGATAATTTTTTACCATAAGTTTACAATGCGCTCCGATTGGACCTTCACTGGCCTTCATTGGTGACGGGCCAATCGGACCGCCGAACGCGGTAGGGCCTCTGATTCCCACTCTTAAATCAAGCGCTCAAGATTCATGCCAGTCACTGCAACATCGGTAAGTCTTAATGCCATGCAAGTAGTTTCACTTACATACTTCGGTGCTAGTTACTGGCATATAAATTCCTGGCTCAGGATTACAATACATAGGAATTTCTTGAAATAAATGTTTGAGTATATGAATGTGGATGGGTGTAAGAGTAGGGTAAGACCAAAGAAACGATGAATGGACAGTGTGAAAGATTATATAGCTGGAATGGTGGTGACGACTGAGAAGTATGGACACTAATAGAGAAGTATGGAAAGGTTCTGGAGTCACGACCTCGTACCGGAAGCCGTAGCTTTGGAAGGCAAGGTAGACCGATGAACCTTGTGAAGGAGGCCTATGTCCAGTAATGGAAATCTTTCGGCTGAATTAATGAATGGAAAATGTTTACATGATGAGCCAACCCCAAATAAATTAGGACATGCTCAAGAGAATGATGATGAATGAGACAGTAACAATTAGACTAAAGCGGCCGTCAATTTTTCAGGCAATATGTTTTCTATTTATAGTGTTTTCTTTACTTTACAATGCTGGTGTACCTAATTAAAACGCACGTCAAATCGCTTCAGTAATATACAAATTTAAATAATCGTACGTAGATCCAATATGTTCCATACAAAAGAGATAAATTATTTCCAGGGTCATTCTTTATCTACAAATTAAAATATTTCCTGCACATAAAGATTGACGATTTTGTATTTCATGTATTGTTCTTCATGATAAATGTAGATACAGACGTCAATAGTAAAGTTCAGCAAACCGGTAACTATTAAAATAACAATGTAACTTTATTTCGGTTTGTTTTCTCAAAGAAAACAAACCGTTATGGCTGTTGACATAAAATATGCTTTATTTTCCTGCAAACGACCTTGCATTATGACATACATACAAACAAAGATACAAATCAGGTTGACGATGTCTTCCTCATTAAAGCAAAAGGAACTGAAAGACTTGAAGAAAATCCTTTTCGTGGGCAAATCCTCAAAGATACGCAAGGATCCTACCAGAAATTATCGAGGGATTATGTTGGACTCCTTTTGTTGGGGGATTATGTTGGACTCCCTTATTAATGATTCGGACTAAAGTTATTCCAAACTTAAACCTCGAAAAACGTATAATAGTTAAACCGAAATCACTACTGATCTAAGTTTACTCCGCGTTTTTTAAAACCCTGACTGCTGTCGCGCAATTGGGTAAAACCCCCATTTTACCGAACTGCGCGACAGCAAAGACTACTACTAAACTACGAACTGAAAACCCATGTTCGATCTGAGCGCGAGATAACTCGCACATCTTTCAGCCCTATATAGGGCCGGAAGATTTGCGAGTAATCTCGCGTTTTGTACACCAATCCTGGTGTACAAAACAAGTACCAATTATTTCTTAGTCCTTAGCTTTACTTACCGTGATTCCATACTCATTAGTCACAGTATTCTTCCTAAGTTCTACGGAGAATGTAGCCCCATAGTTAGGCTGGTGAGCTTCATAAACCCTTGCGGCGGCCATCAAGGCAGCGACATTGTTTTCATGGGCCGAGTACAGGTATAACTTCGGCTCTAAAGGAACGCTTGTGTGGTGTATGGCATAATGAGTTATGTTTAGTATCGATTGCATTAATACACCTGAAATTAAAATATATATTGAGTAGGGAACACAATAGGGATGGTGCCTATTTTTTTTCTCTGTCCGTCTTATAGATTATTTAAAAATATTGGACACGTATTTTTTCTTTTTTTACGTAAGTAATCAAAACATTACGGCAATAAATTGTGACATGACGTCACGTGAAGTAGCGAGCCCCCACTCCCCAACTCCGTTTTATCTAAGTATTTTTTTTATTAATATGATAAAGCAATAAATACGTGTCTATTATTTTATTATTATCTAACTGACGGACTAAATAGTTTTTTTTTCTCCCAGCCAACATTCCTATTTGTAGGATGCAATTAATTTAACAAAAGTAATAATTCCACTTTTGGTGTTGAAACCAACAGGTTTTGGTGTTGAAACCAACAATTTGAAATGTTTTTGGGACACAGTTCTGTATTTTGGATTAGAATGAGATAAGGTTAATTAACATAGGTTAATTATGTGGGTTTTAAAACTATTTTAAGAAATAGTTTTTACCTGCAGCCAATTTAATTAATTCTGTATTATAAAGTTCTATGGCGTACTCAATTTTGGTAACGTCTTTTATTTTCGGCATTACTTCTTGCGCCCATTGTGGGGCGTCTACGCCGACGTTTTTCTGAAAAAAATAATTCAAATATTTAAGGTGCTCTGGATTTTCATTTTTTTTTTCTTCATTTGTATCACCTACCAATGTTTGGAATAAATTGTCTAAATAAAAGACATCTTCAGTTTTCGTGATATTCGTCCCGGTTTTTTCACTCAATAAATTGAATAGGCCTTGATAAGGTTCTATCCATTTTCTAACCTCAGGCCGCTCATATATTTTGTCTCTCAACCAGATATATCTTGGGCAATTATACCAGTAAAGAAGCTGAAAAAACATACAATAAGTAAAAACATATTAAAAAAAAAAAAAGTTTTGCTGGTTTTCACTCAATATAGATGCAGTTTCATGTGCTAATTTAAAAAGTATTCTTAAGTTTCGATACTAATTTGGTGGTTAAACCCTTAAAGACCACATATTTCTGGTAAGTATACCCTGTATAAAAGACCCAAGTTTATTTTTAATTTTTAATAATTATCTGGATTTTTAACACAGTGTATTTTCACCTTTATCCAAAACGAGTTTTATTTACCAACCGGTTGTTAGATAATTATGATATCGTTACCTGAATGCCTGATGGGTATTGTAAAACTAATTTCTTAAATACTTTCTTTTCGTTACAGTTTTAAAATATATAGCAAAAATTTATGTTCTTTGTCTGGTTTCAGAACCATAAAATTAAGATATTCGCAATAAAAAATAGTCAAACAACACAAAGAGAATTTAATTAGACTACCACAGTTTTGAGTACCTACTTAGTTCCTTTTTCTATTTAATTGATACTTACATCATCTTCATCGTACGGTGGTGTATTATATGGAATGGGTTGCCAGTCCAGATTAGGGTTCCACTTTTGGGCTTGCTGGGGTGGGTACAGGGCTGATAAGGCAGTCAATGCTGTCATCTGGGTTCTGGCGTAATCAGTAGTTCGTATGGTAATTTCATCAGGCAAATATAACTTGTTGATGAAACCATCGTAGAGCTCCCTTAGATACTTACCTACGAAGTAGCTTCGTTGTTTGCCTTTCTGTGGACAGATGATTAATATGAGAAAAATAAAATCTATGTTTATTTACGTAGGCACTACACGTGGTAAGTGATGCGTGTTTTTTATGACAAAGTGATAAGGTTGTAAAGTAATCATGAAATCTAGATATCAACATAGGCAATAGTTGTGTTAGTTCTGTGCTGGTACAAACTATATTATGACATCGCGTCTCGGTGTCATTCGATTTCTTCTACTGCATTAGCCTCCTCCAGACCTACAGTGAATTCCTGCGATCATCAGCAGGTCGTCACCGACGACATGTTTCGCCTTCCAGCTTTTCAGGGGGTTTAAATTCTGACACATTGTTTCCATAGGTACAATATTTAAATTAGTAATACAAAACAAGCAAAGCTTTTCTTAATGTACCTGACTTTGTCCTTCACCAAAGACAAAAAAATTAAGGTTCAGTGTCCTTCTATAACCTTGCTATAAAAGTATACATAATTACATTTATACCTAATCTTATTTTGCATTACTTGTAATGATATAAACTCGATGAACACAATATTATTATGTACCTATTAGTACCAAATAGTAACTACTTTTATTTTAATACATAACCGTTATTCTATGCATGAACAGTTTTATATTAGTACTTCTCACAATTCTATAAATGTTTGTTATTGCTATCCAAGACCGTAGCTAAATACATTATAGATTTTCAGGTTTGATATCATGCTGATGCCTAAACTCGCTGCTATGTTGTATTATATAACGTCCAGTACATTATCGGCAATGTCATTGACATTTTCATAATTTTATTTCGATTAACATGGAGGTAATATTAGATTGGTTTGCATATTATAGAGTCTATATTAAAGACAGTCGGTGAGTCTGTACATCAAATTTATTTATTTAAGTCTACAGACGGTTTGTGAATAGATTACTAAATCAATTTAGAATTTATGGGTTATTTCTTGGTGAAACGCTTGCCACATTAGTATACGATATTGTAATATTTGAATGTTATTATTAATGATCCCGAAAACGGGCTTCGAAGAGGGTTGTCAATTCGGGATCTAATACTAAAAGTGGCGCTTGCCAGGAATAAGATTACCGATGCCCTTTTTCTATTTTATAATTGAAAGTCCCATTTATTGAAAAAAAGTGTGTGTCTGCTTAAAGTGTGGCAAAATTTGCTTTCGTGTGCCAGTTTGTTGGTACTCCTCTACAGGTCGTATTGTAGGTACTATCGAAGAAGTTCATATCTAAGCAGTTTGAAAACAAAATCCCGTGAACACGATGACCACATCTGTTACCACCCTGGTTCTAAAGCGGGCGAGCGCTGCAAGCAAAAATAATCCTTACGGTGTATAAATATGAACTTCTTCGATGGTACAACCGATCTAGTTTTACGACTTTATAACTTTTTAATCATCGGGGATTTTGGATTGGAGGGGTACTTCCTCCAAAAAGGGGAAGGATTCGTTTGCGGTTCTGGATATCTCTGCCTTATGAGATCCGATTTCGATGGTTCTTTTTTAATTGACAGGTTAATTTTCGATGCGCAAGCAAACATCAACAAGAACTATCTCGACATTATAAGCTCATCATTGCACAATTCCTACAGATAACCAATGTGCTTGTCCCAAAATTAAAATGTCAAATACAACAAAATACCTTGGTTTTATTATAATAGATGAAACACTTTCGTTCAAACAACATTTATAAGCTTTAAATAATGAATTCGCAAGTTGATATTTGTTTTGAAAAAGTTACGCTATATTGCTGACCCAAAACTTGTTAGACAAGTTTACTTTGCGCTGTGTCAATCAATATATTACCACATGGGGTGGAGCGGGTAAAACAATGTTAATGACCATCGAGAGAGCTCAAAGAGCGATTCTCAGAGTGTCTACTTTCCGCCCTTTCCTTTTTCCTACTAACCTCCTATACAAATCTTGTGAAGTATTAACAGTTAGACAGCTATTTATAATGGGTATTGTATTAAAACAACACACAGCTCTACCCTACAGCACTGCATATACTAATAAAAGACGTAAAGGTATAGGTAGTTTATCCACAAAATACAACAAAACATGCTTTTGTATCCAAATTTTACCTGTACCTAAGCCCTCTTCTCTATAATAGACTAAACTCGAAAACAAACATTTATTCCCTGAACTACACAAATTGTAAGAGAATTCTCAAGGATTCTTTGGAATTCTCCAAAGTAGGTCTTACGAAGATACAGAGAATTTACTAACTGTGCTACGGTGAATAATAATTACGTACAAATATCACCTATGTTAATTATTTATCAAATTTAGAAACTAAGAGTTAAGCGACTTAACTTATAATTAGTGATCTATTGTCAACCTTTTGATTATTTATTTATTTTATAAATCTATTTAAGCTCTTCCCGCCTGAAACACCTGGTTCAGGCACGTAAGTCTTAGGAATATAATTTACATTTAAGCAAAACTACAAATTTTTATGCCATAGATTGTAGCAAAAAGAAAATGTGCTCTCGAGGTCTACTGATCGCAGAACCATGGGCGTACCCAGCTTTTAGCCAAGCCCAAATCAGAAATTTCTGAAGCCGGGTCCCTGGCACATGTGATCCGGCTTTATCGATAGTAAAATAAATAAACTGTGTGCTTGCTGCGTTCGCGTATTTTGTATGAAACAAGATGAGCTGAATAGTGCTGATCTATGAGCCATGTACGAGAACGGGCGCCGTCAGCAGGGACATCTCTTAGCTGCCACGGCTTCAATCAATTAGTCTGCCTAGCCTTTTCCCAACTATGTTGGGGTTGGCTTCCAGTCTAACCGAATGCAACTGAATACCAGCCACGCCACCACCTCCACGCTGTTTTTGTCTTTTTATTACGGACGCTTTTAACGTGTAGGTACTTCTTTCTACATTGTTGTCGTCTTTTCACATGCATAATTTCAACATGAATGATATAACCAATATTTTGGTTTAAAAGAGTGTCCGTGGAGTTTCTTGCCCGTTAAATGATAAATGATAAATGATTTATTTCTGCAAGTAGGTTTGTACAAACACTTTTACACGTCAATCATATTTTAAAGACTAGATGAGGTCGGCGTTTCCTATCTGACTACTCTGAGAAGAAAGGCCGAAACAAACTCAGAGGTCACAGTCTCTTTTAAAGTCCAGACATAATCTTGGTCAGATCATGTGAAGACGATGTAGATTGATGTCTGAAATGGTCTTTTGAGGAAATAACCATTCAGATTGAGAAGACCTGTCCAGTCAGTGCACGCATTTGTCAGTTATCGTGCAGCTCAACTCAGAATTTAAGGAGCTCAACGATTCGACGAACAATACCAAAGAAAGGACGTTTGGGTAGGCCACATAAATTACTCAAACTGCCAGACCATGATAAAAACTAATTGACAACAAAAAAAAAATTAAAACAAAACAAAAGGGAATATCTGCATAGTCTTCACATTCACAATAATTAAAATAATATAATACTTTAAAGTAAATATTCATGTCAATGAATATATAACATTCATTAATGTCAATGTGTATATAATAACCCGGAAATAATCTTGGTCAGAGCATTTCAATTTGAGGACCATGTAGATTTGTGTCTGAAATGGTCTTTTGAGGAAAGAACCATACAGATTTGAGTGGACCTGGCCAGTCAGTGCACGCATTTGTCAGCAATCGTGTAGCTCAACTCAGAACTTAAAAAGAGCTCAACGAATCGACGAACAATACCAAAGAAAGGACATTTGGGTAGGCCGCATAAAGTACTCAAACTGCCAGATTAACATAACAAAAAGTAAAAATAGCTAAATATATGACCCACATAGTCCTCACATCATAATAATAATATTATACTTCACAAAGTAAATATTCATGTCATTTTGTATATAATTTAAAGTTAGCAGAAAAACAAACAAAATTCAAAATGAAAAAAAAAAAATATATATATATATAATAAATTGGAGCAGCTCAATCCCAAGCCTTTTTGTCCTCAATGAAATCTTTAACGGTATAAAACGCTTTCTGGCACAACTTACGTTCTTCTCCATAGGAACCTACTACGCTTTTGATTGGACAACTAGCTTCATCTTTCTGTCTGACCGACCACTTAACAATTCAAAAGTGTTCGAGTTGAGTTTGACAACATAACAGGCCGCGCAAACGGTTTTTTTTTTCTAAATTTAATGCTTATTATATTGTAATTGTAAAGTAAATTTTAACGTGACTCTAACATAAATTTTATTGAATACTACTAGTAATAAACATGTATAGCTTATTGAACTTACATTAGTGAGGGCTTTCTTCCCGTAGGGGAAGAAAAGGTCGTCCGTAAGTGTTTGTTCTGATGGATACAAAGTCAACTCCTCTTGGTCAGGAGTGCGGTCGCCATGGCGGAATATCTGTTAACAATTTATTGATGTCAATAGAAGTTATTGATTTGCTAAGTCTGTCTAAATCATTGTTATGTTATCAAGTAATCGTTTTCTATTAAATTATATCAGATTTCTTTACGTGCAGTAATGATGACACAAAAAATTCTTTACCTATAAATATTAATTATAGATTTATTAGGAACTACAATGCAAATTTTCAGCAGTGTGTAATTGTAACCGGTTACCAGCATTCGTTTGATAACATGATTGACCACTGTTCGTCGTTTAATGAATGACCTGCGATTCATGTAGGAAGCTGGCACGCTTGCCGGTCGTGACGGGTTGAATAACAAGTCATCAGACGTACCACAAATGCGAGGATCAGCTCTGTGTTCGCCAAGCCATTCTCTGCAGAGTCGACCCGGCGGGGCTCCGCCACGCGGGCCGGGGACTCCTGCCCACACACTGCCGCCACCAGTACAACTACCATCACTAACACCAGCCCCATTTTTAAATGCGAATTTCCCGCCGAACCGACAGAGCGGTCTCTTATCGGCGGTACGTACGCGCGTTCGCGAACCGTTTTCGACTGCAATACGCAGAGCCTCTGCTCCATTTATATAGAGATACATAGAATAGTATTTCAAGAGGGCCGGCGGACAGCACCGCTTCAATAGCTGTGCGAATCTCCAACAACGTAATCTGTCGTTAGACATCTATTAATACCGAAAATTCCACCTTTGTGAGTCTCTCGTGTGAGGTCCTTGCATTTCACAATTTTGAAACAAATTAAAATGCACGTGCCTAATTATGGCTATTTTAAACACATGATCACGGAAGACAACTGTTGTCATGAAATGCATAGGGTGTTTCAGGGTCATGGTTCTCATTCATAGAAGTTTTCATATAATTTTCAGTGTTAGTTTATGCAATTATTTACAGCGTTCGCGTATCTGCGTTATCAAGATAAATACATGTGTTAGTAAATCCATATAACAATAGATAGTAAATATATGTATTTTTTTTGTACAGACAATTTTTCAGTTGGTATTATTGACGAATTTGAAGTAAATGTTATTAGGTATTTTTGTTCTAACAAAAATTTGATGAGACTGCTCATCTGACGATATGGCTATATCACATATTATTTAGTGTGTATCTATAAAGTGTCGAAGAAAGGGAAAAGTCGAGGGAAAATAATTTTTTTCCTCGAACTCATCACTAAAAGTTCCACAATCGATATAAATCATAATGGGATCACGGGACAGTGAAAGGGTTTAATGTTGATTATGGCAAATTTTACTCAAAGGAAACATTTCTTAATGAGCATATTAGGTATTTTTGTTGTAACAAAAATTAAACACTAAATAAAATGTGGTAAAACCATAGCTTTACCACATTTTATTTAGTGTTTTATTTTTCCACACAATTTTTAAAACACTAAATAAAACGTGGTAAAGCCATAGCTTTACCACATTTTATTTAGTGTGTATCTCTAAAGTGTAAAAGAAAAGGAAAAGTACATTTTTTCCTCGCACTCGTCACTCCACGATGAGACACAAAAGTTCCACAATCGATATGAATCATTGTAGTACATTACAGAAAATTTTACTCAAAGTGAACATTTTTTAATGAACATAATTATTAGGTAAATTGTACTGACAAAAATTTGATAAGACTGCTTATCTAATCCTATGGCTATACCACATTTTATTTAGTGTGTATCTATAAAGTTTAGAAGAAAGGGAAAAGTCGAGGGACCGTGTTTTCTGGCACTCGTCACTCTCCGCGATGAGACAAAATTCCACAATCGATATGAATCATAATGGGATCACGGGACAGGGAACGGGTTTAATGTTGATTATAGTAAATTTTACTCAAAGGGAACATAGATTATTGAAAAGTTGCTAGCTAGAAATATAATCCTATAGTTTGCTACAGATAGTGCAATCCACGACGACGCGCCCCACTCAGCGATTACTGTACTGTAAGCTGTACTTTAGTACGGAGCGGAGCGGAGTGGGGCGCGTCGTCGTGGATTACACTATCTATATCAGTCTATAGGGTCAAAATGATTATAATAATCAATTCTCTAAATGAATGAATTGAATAAAAATGGAAGAAATGCTCCTTTTACTTAAGTGCGTTTATCCTGAAAGTGGGCAACGTCGCAAATAGATGTCAAATATTTCGCTGTTTTGATTAATTTGGCAATATTACTGTATCGAAATAAGAAATGTGGCTAACTAGTGAACTTGAATATTGATTAAAAAATGCAATAATTAATATCATAACACCGAATATTTAGTTTTAGATTTAGAAAAAAGTATTTGGAAACTTTCCAGATGCCATTTTTACACCTAAAATGGGTATAACATCAAATTCAATGTTATAATTGCAATTCATTATTAATATTCTAGTTCGCTAGTTAGCCACATTTCTTATTTCCATATAGTAATATTGCCAAATTAATTAAAACATGTAAATTTTGACAGCTATTTGCGACGTTGCCAGCTTTTAGGATAAACGCTGTTAAGACAGAACGTTTATACCTATATCATAGCTAATAAAAATACCGTAATTAATTAACAATAATGATTTTGGTAAAATCTCTCACTTTATTCCTTACCTGCTGTCTCGTCCTAATTCTGTTAATAAAACTAAATACAAAAACGAATAACACTTAAGGGCTACAATACAATAGGCATAATGACATTATTAACTCCAGTTTTATGTAAATGGATTCTCGTTTGAGTAATTAATTATCCTCAATGATTATTTTACCTTGATATCCATTCAATTGCAGATCTCATGGTCTTCCTATAACTTAAGACACCTTTAATTATTGTAACACAATTAACGTTAACAAAACTTTTCCTCCGCTGACAGTCTTTTTTTTTCCTGTAAATGATCCTACAAACAACTTAGCATGGCACTTCTTGCATATGTCAGTTACCACAGAGCTAAAACTAGGTACTTTACTTCTTAATATTATACCGCGGACAAAATTATTTCGAGTTCTGATTGATCCTTTCAAATAACAAGCGTAAAGCAAAATGAACATTACAAAATTATTGTTTTCATATTTGTAATGTCCCATTTCAATTCAGACCATAACGAATTAAATTTTAATACAACATTTATGTTACCTATTTAGTTTCGCTTGAATATGATTTTGCTGTTTTAACCTCAATTGCGTTAATAAGAAAGAGTGATATAATCACATAATTTTGACAGTTGCATAAATTGTATAACCCAGATAATGTCAGAAGATCACTAGGACATTATTCTAGATAAATGTTAAGAAAACAAAAGAAATTTAAAATATTTCCGAAATAAAATTATCATACCTAACCAAATTACAAATGCCAAAGTGATTTTGTTTGTTTGTTACGCTTTGACGCTAAAACGGCTGAACAGATTTGGATGAAATTTGGCAAATGGGTATACCATGACCTGGATTAGGACATAGGATACTTTTTATCCCAAAATTCCCACGGGATCGAGACTTACGCGGCTGAAACCGTGGGGCGCAGCTAGTTTCCTGTAAAAGTAGCAATCTTATTTCAATCCCTTCAAAATAATAAACATGTAATCATACTTACTTTTCTAATTTCAGGTATGACCGATGTTCATTATAACGAGCAAGCTTTCCTCGACCAACTGATGATCTGCACAGAAGCCGTGGACAAAGCCGAAAGATATGAACTCCTAGGCCCACTCTACCGGCTAATAATACCCATTTATGAGCGACGGAAGGACTATCAAGCCCTACTTGCCTGTTACCAGCACCTCACCAAAGCTTATGCCAAAGTCATCGAAGTGACCAACTCAGGGAAACGATTACTTGGTAGATTCTACCGCGTTGCCTTCTTCGGCAAATCACATTTCGGTGAAGATGAGGAGGGCATCGAATTCATCTACAAAGAACCCAAACTGACATCACTAAGTGAAATCTCAGAGAAATTACAAAACTTTTATGAGCAAAAGTATGGTGCTGACAACGTCAAAATGATTATGGACTCAGCTCCGGTTAGTATATTAGTTATGATTTTATAAATATTATATTCTATAACTTACATAATGCAGTAGCTAAACCTATAGAAGACGTAAAGTAATTATAATTAGTGAAGGTGAAGGTAATGCGGAATACGTCATTAGGAAAGAATTTGAGGTTTAATTGATTACAATTGCTACTACTCTGTTGCTTGCGTACTTAATCTGTACATTTTCTGTGTAATTGAAACAGGGTTATTAATATGTTTATTCTATCTGTGGCACGTGCAAGCAATAAGCCTAATTTGTAAGACTGTAGGTGCTATAACTTAAATTGCCTTTACCACTAACTGTTATAGATAGTGCATTCCACGACGACGCGCCCCACTCCGCCCCGCTCCGTACTAAAGTACAGCTTACAGTACAGTAATCGCGGAGTGGCGCGCGTCGTCGTGGATTGCACTATCTGTAACATTATTGTAACTCAAACTCAATATTCCTTGCACTCAAGATTGTCATACTATCATGTATATATAGACATAAGGATTTCGAATTGACATAAGTGTATGTCAATATATAGGACGTTTAGTCCAAATCACACTGCTGTTATATTTTATTTAAAAATAATTATAAAGAATTGTGCCCCCAAATGCAACAACGAGCTTAGCCTAGGAGCATCCAAGTCCTTGTTTTTCCTATTGAACAGATTTTTCTTTAAATAGCTGAGTTGAGCGATTCTGACTCAAACCTCATCGCTATAAAATAAGTCACGGCAGATTTATTCTATCTAAACAATTGTTCTTTAATAACATTCACCATGGCACCAATGTGTCAAATAACAATGTAACAGAATCTGAATGTAAAGGACTAACCATAAACTCCTTGCGCAATTAATTGGAACTTCGCCGCAAAAAAATATTGACAGCTCAAACGTGTCTATGGTCTAATTTAAATAAATAATAATAATTAGTAATTTCTTTAAAAAAATAATACCGTGTCGCTTCATTAATTTATAGATTTTTCTGTTCTATGCATCTAGGTGAATCGTGAGGAGCTAGATAGTAAACTGGCCTACATACAAGTGACGTGGGTTCGCGCGGCGCCCGAAGGTGTGGTCGTGTCGGGCGGCGGGGAAGGATCGTTCGAACGAGCGCAAAATGTTCGGCGCTTTGTGTTCGAGACGCCCTTTACGAGGGATGGAGCGGCCAGAGGGCCAGTACATCATCAACGGATAAGGCTCACGCACCTTACTAGTAAGTTATAAGTTACTTAGTCTAATATACTAATATTAGACTTCATTGGATGAAAATTAGATGACAAACTGATGAGCACAAAGATGACATTCAAATTTGATAACGGCATTGACGAGGCCCCGCCCCTTTTCGAACCACTTGCTTTTAAACCCCGCTATTTTATTATGAAAGCCATATAAAACTGTGACTGTTTCGTAATCTATACAATATTTCCTATATGTTCTTATAACTCTTACTTTGTGGTTTACAATAAAACGAGCATGTTTCTATCTAAGTAACAGAACAAGTTTTGTTACTTTTACCCACTTTTTTCATTCAAGATCATAGAAATCCATATTATGCAAATTTTTACATTATAAAATAATTTGTCTACGGAGTTTATTAACCTATCAATAAGATAAAACAATAACATAACTTGAAACCATTTAGAAAATATGTCCAAATAAAGAAATGAAACACGTCATGGAATTTCGCGGCACGTACCCTACTCAATCATTTCTCTGTAATTACGTTGCTAGTTTATTAGTTTAACTAACCATCAGCGACCTTCGCCATTATAATAAGAACCTTATTAAGGACGCAATAGAGCGGAACAAGGGCTCCAAGGTTTTTGCAAGAGATCTGTCTATTAGGCAGAGCCAGCTTGCGAAACTGAAGACCGATGATGGCAGAATCGTATCCGCCAAACCTGAGCTGTTGAGAGAGATCGAGAGTTTCTATGGACAGTTATACACGTCAACCAGTAACCCCTTTAAGAATCTGGCAAACGACCCAAGAGCTAGATTGACCCGACACTATACCGAAGACATCCCGGACGTCAGCTTGTACGATATTAGGATGGCTCTGAATCAGCTTAAAAACAACAGGGTGCCGGGTGATGACGGAATTACAGCCGAACTCCTCAAGGCCGGTGGAAAACCCGTCCTCAAGGCTCTCCAAAAGCTGTTCGATTCCGCCATATTCGAGGGTCAAACGCCACAGGCATGGAACAGAGATGTGGTGGTACTCTTCTTTAAAAATGGCGACAATGCGCTGCTTAAGAACTATAGGCCATCTCACTTTTGAGCCATGTCTACAAGCTGTTTTCAAGAGTCATCACGAACCGTCTCGCGTACAGGTTTGTCGACTTCTAGCCTCCCGAATAAGCCGGATTCCGTAAAGGCTTTAGCACCATAGACCACATACATACGCTGCGGTAGGTTATACAGAAGACCGAAGAGTATAACTTGCCTCTCTGCTTAGCGTTTGTGGACTACGAGAAAGCCTTTGATTCGATCGAAATATGGGCTGTTCTGCAGTCTCTTCAACGGTGCCAGATCAACTATCGGTACATCGAGATGCTAGAGTGTCTGTAAAGCCACTAAGTCAGTCCGACTCCATGACGTCACAACCTATCCTTCTGCAGCAGGGTGTGAGACAGGGAGACGTTATCTCTCCGAAACTATTCACCGCTGCACTGGAGGTGGGATGGTGGAGTGCCATCCACGAAGACGTGCCCCACTCCGCTCCGCTCCATACTAAAGTACAGCTTACAGTACAGTCATCGCGGAGTGGGGCGCGTCGTCGTGGATTGCACTATCTATATCGGAAGGAACTGAAGGAAGGGCTAAGAAATGGCGTATACCACCTTCCAAGTTAAAAAAAACAGCCTGTACCTTAATTTCAGACTATTTTAATTATTGCATGACTATTTGAATTATTGTTATACCTATGTATGCAAAGAAGCCCTGTAGTAGTAGTAGGACATTTCTCACTGCAAAGCCTCATCTACATACAGAAAAGAAGACCTTATATCTAGGTTTGTACCAACTGTACAAACCTTATTATATATAAGGTCTTCTTTACACGCTAAATTTCGCCTTTAGCCTTATATCCGGAACCACAACTTAACGTTTGTGAAATATTTATTTTTTTATGTTAAAATTTCCTTAAAGAGTAAAATAACTCGATCCCGATCAAAAATAAACTCTTGCACAATAACACAATATTTACAAACCCTTGCAAAATAACACAATATCTGCAAACCCTTGAAATATTGACATGAAATTGGAAAATATTGTTACCTATTTTTAATTATCCTATTAATAATTAATTAGCTTTAACGTGAATCGCGTAAGATTGCATTCTAAAACAATAGTGGAATCTAAATTGTACCTGCAAAAGATGATACTAGTATAAACATATTCGCATAAATTATTTCAATCTCAATCGTTTTTATGACGCACTATGTACGCAGATTCCATATATACATGACGTATGACATATCAACTCGCTCATTTAAGCTTACACTTTATGCACAAGTAAAAAGTAAACCTTGGCAGAATTAATGACTTATACCTTTTCTTCCTACATTAGGCTAACGTCAACAAAATATAGGAAACTATTATACAACGTGGAGATGAGACGTCCTAACTACCTAACTATCTTAACTTTAATATTATAAATGCGAATTTGTGAATGTGTTTGTTTGTTTGTTACGCTTTCACGCTAAAACAGCTGAACGGATTTAGATGAAATCTGGCACATGGGTAGACCATGACCTAGGTTAGGACATAGGATACTTTTATCCCGATATTCCCACAGGATCGAAACTTATGCGGGTGAAACCGCGTGGCGCAGCTAGCACAACACTAAATGAAAACACGGGCAATACGAATGCATAGGAGTATTTTGAAACTATCCAAAAAATCCTAACATCGTCATCGAAAACGTGATTTTATCAAACAAACTAATAGTAGTGTTGGGCCGACTGTGCAGTGGGTTCTGCCAATCTTTAAATAGCTATAGTGAGTAAACTATTGGATATACTTAGTGAAATCTTTGTACGCAGACTGAGAACGTTATTAGATATACGAAATTAATTTACTGTAGTATTGTCCACCTTCTACAATAATATGAACATTCTGACGTTATAATTGCAGCGGATTCGTGGTTCCCGTACGTCAAACGTCGCATGCCCGTCATCGATACGCAAGTTGAGGAGAAGAGCCCGATAGAGGTCGCTGTATCCGAAATGGAGGGACAAGTCATCGAGTTACAGGAGATTGTCAACGCAAAGGCACCTGATATTAAGAAGTTACAGCTCAGGTATCATAGTTGTTTTAGTTATATATCTTTTGAAAGCGAATGGTGCCGATTCTCTTGTCACAAATGCCTCTAAACTGGACTAAAAATCACCAAAATTTAGTTTATTCCTGTCAAACGATGATTTCCCATTCTGAAATAGATTAAAGTGACAGAACTTATCTATATTTTAGTTTGACAGCAGTAAGATAGCACTAAGATTTTAATTTAGTGAAAGTGTCAGTTTTGCTATTCTGAATTGAACGTTTTTCACCTAAAATTTTAATTGACTTACTAATTCTGACCATTTTTAATCGCGAATAAAAATGGTGTGGAATATTATTAGTTGTCATGAACTAAAATTCACACGAACACCTCGACTTCAGGTGCAAAAACAGTACTGTATATATCTTTCTTTTCTTCTGCTCATATCTCGAAAATGGTGTGTCGTAACGCAAAAATAATAAAAATTTCGACCCCCTTTAGGACCCGAAGGTAATATTTTTTTTTAATATTTTCTATACAAAATGTGAAAAGTTCCATATAAAACGCGCCTCCGGCTCGAAAAAAAAAATCACGGGGTAGGGCAAACAAGTATGTGCCACGTGGAGTCGCAATTGTCAAATTCGATTTAAGTTGTCAAAATAATTTTTAAATTTAGAGACTTTTATTGCAGAATAGCTTTAAGATTCTCATAGCAAAAAGTAAGGAATTTTAGTGATAGTTTAGTTCGATGTACAAGAGAATCGGCATCACTGTCTATCCTAATGAGAGATGATTATACTGCTGCAAGTTTCAACACTAGCAGGCCAGGCGCACTCCGCATTTTAGGTAAGAAGCAACAAGAATACGGCGGGTTCGACTTGTCGAGCCAATTCAGTAGGCGTAACGTAGTCAGCAGATATATGAGTTACGCTATATAAATAGAGGCAACTTCTAAGTGAATATAACTGTAGGTAATATAATAACTGATGGTAATAATAAAAAATAATTTACTGCTTGCTGATGGCGCCATCTTCGGGGCTCATTCCGCCTGTAATGTTCCATTGACAAGAAATACTGTGCTAAACGTGCACATGCTACAAGTGCGAATTTACAACTCATTATTCACCAACCAATATTAGCCGCTGTTGTGGTAATATTATCAATTGCGTTAAGATAACCAGAAAAAGAAAAGTAAAGGCACATGTTTCTCTTCTCTAAAAATAAACAGCAATAAATTTTGCAAGTAGTTTTAATCAGTGTTGGCACTATTGCATTATGATTAAATAGATAGAATATACTTTATTGTATAGTCATTTCATCTACCTAGCCTTTTCCCAACTATGTTGGGGGCAACTTCCAGTCTAACCGGATGCAGCTGAATACCAGTATTTTACATGGAGCGACTGCCTATCTGACCTCCACAACCCAGTTACTGGGTAACACGTTAAATAATAAATCTATACTAATATTATAAAGCTGAAGAGTTTGTTTGTTTGTTTGTTTGTTTGTTTGAACGCGCTAATCTCGGGAACTACTGGTTGCAATTGAAAAATTCTTTTTGTGTTAGATAGTCCATTTATCGAGGAAGGTTATAGGCTATATAACATCACGCTACGGCCAATAGGAGCGGAGCATAAATGAAAAATGTTACAAAAACGGGAAAAAATATTCCTTTTTGAGAGCTTCCGTTGCGTGCGCTGCGTAAACGGTTTAAGTTACGCAAATATCATGTATGACGGAATTGTTCCTCTTTAAAAGTTCTAAAAAAAAGTCCGCGACGGTATGTGTCTATCTTTTAAGATTGACTCACTATAACCTTTTTTATCGTAATCAAATTTGTTCGAAATTAATGCATTATTTGCGAAGGAGTTTTATCAACATAATATTAATCCATAACCAAATAAATATGTTATTAATCACAAGTATTTAAATGTTAACAAAATTGTCCTTGACATCACTTGATTTCAATGAACATCTTAGGAGATATAATAATTTTAAAAGAACTCCGCAACAAAATTAATAGATATGTGCGGGTTCACGTGCGCATGACGCGCAAGACGCGGCGGGTAAGGGGGAGGAACGCTGGCCGGCGGGTGAGGGGAAGGGGCGCTGGCCTGCCGCCGCCCGGTAGTTCTGCGAGTTGCATTAGTTTTGACTGGTCCAGCAGTTGGTCAAACAGTGCTAATACCTCGCATCCCAATGATTCCCAATGATTTACCTTTTAATTTTTAAAAGAATTCAATTTCCCGTTAAGGTATCTTTTGTCGTAACAAATAATAAAGCACAGGGGCAAACATTTAAACACGTAGGAATCGATTTACGTTAAGACTGCTTTTCACATGGACAAACTATATGTCGCGTTATCAAGATCAGGTTGCGGAGAAAATCAGTATGTTCTTCTACCACAAGAAAATAAAACTAAAAAATATCATTTACTCTGAAGTACTTTAAAATACCTTAAAAAAAAACTACTAATTATATAATCGTTAATTTATTTACCCACATTTTTATAAGACCCCCAGTACTTTTTTTTTACCCAACGTTCCTTTATTATTCCTGTACCCGTGCCATTTTTTACTATAGTTCCATTTTTTTTAGGTTTTTCATCAAAACGCTGGTACAGCTATGTCATAACAGTTTTTGAAGTAACTCTGTCTGTCTGTCTCTCTGTAACGTTTTCACGGCTAAACTACTGAACCGAATTTGACGAAGATCGAAGGACATAGTAATATTATTTATCCAACCACGATAATGATATTTACGCGGACGAAGTCGTGGGTAACGCTATGACTATTATGATGATATAGGAGCGGCACATCAATGAAAAATGTTGCGAAAAAACTGGGAAAATTCATTACTTAAACCACTCTGTGACGCAGACGAAGTTGCGCGGGTCAGCTAGTAAATAATAAAGCTTTAATTCATTCCACACAATAGGGATGATGCCTGGATCAAAAAAAAAAGAAATTCTGTTTAGTCCGTCAGTCAGATAATAAAAAAATATTAGACACGTATTTTTTGCTTTATCATATTAATAAAAGATGACTTAGATACAACGCATTAAAGTTAGGAAGTGGGGGTTAATACGTCACAAGTATGTATAAAATCTACATACAAGTGACGTCATGGCACATTACACAATAATCTCGTCCTGCCATCGGGCGCTCGGCCGGCCTCTGATTCTGGTACCTCGTGGACCTTTCCATTTAGTTCAAATTCAAAAGTCATTTATTCAAAATTGGCTGAGAAATCTGCACTTTTCGAACGTCAAAATTACAGAAGACAGTCCCCCAAAAACGCCCACCCTTCACCACTTCCTAGTGCTTAAGCTAGGAAGAAGAAGTGGCGCAACAAACTCCCTAGCTGCACAGATGTCTGAATAGTTAGAAAACTTGATTCTATACAAAAGTACTTATGCAAAATAATTTATATTACGCAACATAGAACATTAAATTAAATTAAAGTTTTTCTATATGTCGCATAACACACGCCAATATACCAACAAAAAAAGTGAAAAGTAAATACCCGAATGAATGCCAGGCATAAAGGGCGTGCTCGTTTACATATAGCTATTAAAGCTGTAACTCGGAAATCACAAATGATAAACTAGGACCATCGAATTAAAAATAAATAAACAAGTTGTCCTGATTGTCCAACGATCATCAGAATAACTTGCAACGTGGCCTGTCCCCCTACGTTACCCCTTGGTAAGACTGGTTGTCAGACTTTCGGGCTTCTGACGACTCGTAACGACTGTCAAAGATCTACAAATGACAGCCGGGACCAACGGCTTTACGTGCTTTCCGAGGCACGGAGGGGTCTTGGTATCTAAAGATGTTCAGCCATCCACGGACCAACCGCGGCAGGCGTAGCTTAACCTGATCGATCGACCCGTGCGGCTGTAATTACTTAACCACAAGCCGCACAAGCTTTATTATACAGTCACGAGGATAAATATATTACTATGAATAGCTCGGCAATTCATTCATTAATATATGACGGCAAAAATAATTGATTTGTGTAAGGCATATACATGGGGCAGCACAAATATGTGGCATCGAAGGGACGCCAAAATATAGGATGCTGCATCAATATGATTGTGTCAATGCGATAATAACGGGAATATCTTGCATCATAAATATCTGTCTACTCTGTTAAATTCAGAACAACGTGATACCTCGATATGATCGAAAATATCTGTAATCAAAGACTTAGTCGACTTTTGAACAACAAAATAAACAAAAAAAAAAAAAAGATTCTTGTAACTTCTTATCACTTTGGTATCATAAAAACCTGCCATCCAGAAATTATAGAAAAGAAAAAGAAAGAAAAAATGTTTATTCTGCACAAACAAAACGCACATTTAACGAAAAAAAGACTTAAAATACACACATACAAAAGAAATCAATAGCCTCGTATTAAAATTTTTGCCATCATATATTAATGGATGATCATGCAATCAGATATTATTGCCGAGCTGTTCATAATCATATATTTATGTTCCTGACTGTACACCAACCTACCTGCCTATTAATTAAGAAACATTTTCTTCGTAACAGATTACAAGGCAGTGTCTGCGTGCAAGTGAACGCGGGCCCGCTGGCGTATGCTAACGCCTTCCTAGACCCCACACTAGCGCCCATGTATCCTGACGACATGGTCGACAAACTCAAGGCGATATTCAAGTAAGTCCTGGGAGGCAACCACCACCTTTTATACGAGGTGGTGCGCTATAAGAGGTGGTGTTAGGTCCCTGTTTGAACATAATAAGCTTATTATTGAGAAATTGTATGATGTTTTCTGCGACTGATGTTTTTCGAGATCTCGTTGAACCGATCAGAGTTGGAGTTTCGATAAACCCTTGTTTAGTGCACCTCTACAGGGTGTCTCAAACATAGAGATCCAAAGGCAAATGGGGTAAAGCGGAGGTGGCCACCTATCATTTAAAAAATATAGCGAAACTTTCTAAGCCAGCCCGCTTCAGCCCGCTAAAGTTTAATAATAATTTAAAAGACAAGTAAAAATTAAATCTGAAACGTTGCAGAGCCACCCTGAACGTAAATAGGAACATAATCTTGTATCTACACTATCAAGGTATCTCCCAGACAGATATGAACTCGCTGCGCATTATGCTGAGATATGGGCCTTTTTGGCCTCGCACAGGTCTTTTTTATTTTATTTTTTTTGTTAGTTTTGCTGCTTCTTTTTTTATTTTATATAATTTTGTTATTTTTAAAAAACATATTATTACTGTTTGTATATATCCTGTGCGTGTCCCAAATAAAATATTTTTCTTTCTTTCTTTCTGCGTCGAAAATTTTGTTCACAGGGTCGAAAAATTCAAGTGAAAGTGAATGATTTCATGAAAATTATTACATTTACGAAATTTTCTGAACTGTGGACAATATCCCAACTTTCATTTTTTTAATGATCGATGCCTTTGGCCCATTACTTTTGAGACACCCGTCAGTCATCAGTCACACACATTAAGAAACAATAATTAACTCCCTATCATGTTTCCCTCAACATTAACAGCTGTATTTGCCGCACGTTGTCTGTGTTTGTTTTATATTTATATTGATTTTGGGCCAACATCCAGCCGAATAAATCCAGATATTCAGAATATAATTGTCCATTCATTTCATTACAGTCTGGCTAAATTGGCCGCACCTCCACGCTCATTGATAAGCCTCGTACTCGTATGAATGGAGCGACGCCATTTGTGCAACGTAGATGTAGAAATTTATGTTCGGGTGCATTGTATGATTCTGTAAATTAGAGACTAATGAATGAATTAAATGCGTTCGTTGTGTAGTAGGCAAAATGATCAGCCGAACCACCCATCGGTGCCATATTGGGTAACTCAGCCTCTACTCTGGTGTGTTACAACGAACCCTGCAACGAATGTCAGCTTTGGCGGTTGTAAGCAGCCTATTTTCAGCAGTAAACTTGGGCTTTACAAAAGAAAAATCTTACTAATCACAAAGGCCATGTGTACCAAATGAAATGTAACGCCGAAAATCATTCATACTCTTTTTAGAGCATACTGCACCACAATGTACACCTGCAGTCTGGTCTGACTACACGCAAAAATCGTACAGTGCCCTTCGTGTCCAGTTTAACAATGCGTTCAGGATGATGTTGGAGCTCCCCCGCTTTTGCAGCGCTTCGACAATGTTCGCGGAAGCCCGCGTTGATTGTTTCTACGCAACAATGCGCAAGCGAAGCACTTCGCTGTGCGGCGAGTGCGGGGGAGCGCCCACTGCATGCTGGCCGCGCGCGCGGGCAGGCTTGATTGTGCCATCATTACTCACTGTTGTAAGCGGCACGTGGCGCGCTTAAGTATACAATTTATATTTCCAAGCGTGTTAAGCGTCGCTTTGTTTCTTTTGTTGACGAAAAATTCAACCTAATTGTATGTGTAAATTTAAATTTAATTTAATTTAAGTTTTAATTTTGATTTTGATTTTATTTGTAAATGATACGTCTATGTTATTATGAGTCTATGTTACTTGAATTAAATGCTTTGAAATTTAATTATTTACTCAGTTGTGTCAATACAAATTTATGAACAAATGTGTATAACGAAATCAAATTGAACTCACTTTGTTGTGTGCCTTTTAGTCTGTGCTATCACAGATGAACAGATGGGTCATTCCGCATTTTAGGTATGAACCTACAAGTACATGTGCGCCGAGCTCGACTTGTCGAATTAAGTGGACGTAACTTAGTCAGAAAATATAAGAGTTACGCGATAGAAAGAGAGGCAACTTCTTGGTGAATATAACTGTAGGTAATTACCACTGCGCAACCTGAATTACACTTTATTGTGTCGTAGCAAGAGTCGCTTTTCATTTAAATGATTTTGCGGAGTGACCCATCAGTACTAATAAAAATGCTATATAAATGTATTTTCTCTTTCTTTGCATTTAATGCTAAATATTTCTATCTCTTTTTTCCAGAGAGTTCCTAACGGTATGCCACTCAGCCCTGCAACTAAACTCCAAGCTGATCTGCTCCGACCAAGTCTCCTACCACGAAGCTTTGGAAACAAACTACTACAAACTGAGCCACTCTCTATCTGGCATGTTAGGCCAGGCATTACAAGATATATTAGTTAATGGGAACCTGAGTACTACTGTCCCTGGAGTTGAATTAGAGTCCAGTAATGCTTGAATGAGCAAATAAAGTTATGTCCTAGCTTGTCAGTGCTTCGCGTTTTTTGGATAAGCTGAGGCTTCGCGGGAAGCGTCAGCAGAGCGTCTACAAAGCGAAACGTACAGTGCAGTGACTACGAGGCGACCACGACTGATGAGACGCGTTTGACCTACTCTACCACCCTTTGTGGCAGGGCTCGGATAACGGTATATCTTTCGAAACTGTTTCGTCTTAAAAACCTAAGAAACGTTTTGTTTCGGTTACGTTCGAATGGAACGTTATTGAAGAACAAAATTTAAATCGTTCTCGGTTAGTAAAACGTTTTTAACCATTTTAACGGCACGGTTGGCGCAGTGGTTAAGCGATTGACTGCTGCACTGCGTGACGCGGGTTCGATTCCCGCACGGAACAAATATTTGTATGACCTACAAGTAGTGGTTCCCGGTCTGGCTGTTTGTGTATGTGAGTTTAAATGTTTGTAAACGCAACCACGATACAAGAGAAATTCATAGTCTGTGGGTCAGCGTTTAAAAAAAAACATATTTTTGGGTTGATTGAAAAGAAACTCGCAACACAACCCTAATCAATACGTAAGCGGCAAGCGCATTGGAATCAATGATGTAATGAAATGAAGATAAGGTTCAATTTAACTAAACAAGTTTATGGTAGTCGGCGCACGCTCTGTGCGCGGCTGCGTCCTGCGAAATAAACCGTTTCTGAAAATGTTCTCATTTCGTTTTCGTTCCGAACAAAATGGTGTACTGGTTGTACAAAGAACTGTTAGAAACGTTTTAAAAACGTTATTTTAAATAACGTTTCCGAGCCCTGCTTTGTGGGTGCATAATATTCACAGTTTAACTACCAGTCGGTCAACGGGTGCTGTCAAATGTATGGACAACGAACCACTGTAAGTAGTTACACTGTGATAGTCGCAGCATACCGCATTTGAAAGCAAAGGCAGGCGCCCCGCGACTGACGCTCCCGCTTCGCAGTCGCATTGTCCGCGTAGGTTTGTGGTGTCACGTCGCAAATTTCATTGACATTGTAGCGTAATATGACCGCAAAATATGTATTTAATGCCAGACTTGCTAAGATACTACGTTCCAAATGGCGCCGCTATGCCGCGCTATGCTACAGAGCATAGCGCGGCATAGCGTCCTGCTAGGACAAAGGGTTTATTGTCTCAGAATGAGTATTACACTGTGATTTTGTATTGATCAGCAGACCTATAATCCTGCATATGATAACCTGGAATTCGGGAAGAAGTAAAGTATTTGTGCTAAGAACCAAGGGGAATGCCGTTTCTTACCGACTACGGCTGAGCCAAATATATTACAGATGTGGAATAATTTTGACAGATTTTAACCAATGGTCTATACTCCCAAAATGTCATAGAACTAACCACACTTGGTCGGGTTTTAGTCCTAAAATGCCTATTATACATTAGTAAAACTTAAACTAACTAACACCCTAATTGCTTAACACACGATCCATCATAATCTGAATCATTTTGAAGGAAAATCATAATCCATTGCTTCTTATCTTCGAAAAATTTGTCTGCTCAACAACGTAAATAACGCAATGAATGTTGTTGAACTGTCAAAATGAAACGGCTTGTGATCGATCGTGCGTTACGCAATTAGGGTGCAGGAGCCGTACTAAGATGTGTTAGAACCATCATTATTCCAGTGCTAGAGAGAGATGGAGCTACTCCGGACAATTAGCTATATTCTTCTCTCGCAACGATTTAATTATGTTTTTAACACTTGATAATACCGCCCCAGGATTATCTCAAAAGAAAACAAATGCCAATTCAATTCTCAATAATTGTCTTTAAGACTGCTCTTCATATTTGAGCACAGTAGTCCAAAATAGATTTTGCACCATTATGTAAGTTCTCAAAATATTAGAACTAAGAGTTGAATACTATTTAAATATTGTACCCTATAAAGATAATATTACGAACGTTTTTACTTAGCGGTTGAGTTGGCGATAAGCATATCTTTTCAACTCCAGCAACGCTCACATCGTTCCTAATTCTTATTTGGCCTCTAGGCCAGGCCAAATTGGTTTACACTAAAATTAGGTTTGGATGATAACAAATCGAATACGTAGACATACGGTTGTTCATTTAAATCGACCAATAAAATACCTTTTCTCAGTTCTAAAACGTCCAATCTCATTATCATGTTAACCGCGTAGTAGTTTCCCTAATTAAAGTAGATTAGTTCCAATTAACATTTATAAGCAGTGATCGGAAATAGGTGAGGTAAAGTTTGAAAAAGAACAGAGACAAAGTGGAGACGCCTTACGACAAAATATTTTTTCAGGGCTAATGTACCGGTTTTCGGAACATTACTTAAGGTACAACTAAAATTAATAAAGTAAAACAACTATCGAAATTCATTTCTTGTAACTGGTTAATAAAAAAAGTGAACGATTTAAAATAAGTATTAAAAAAAAATAAAGGTAATCTCCTTTTCTTCGTTTGAACGATGTAAGTATGCGCGGAAGCTAATGTAATTTACATACCAGCTTTAATAATTATATAACTAACAAGGTAAAGTTAAAAAACAATTTTACAGCTTTTCATACCATTTATTCCTTTTTTACAATTATTGGAACTAAACGTAAACAGAAATCGACCTCTATAATTAAGTCATGTAAAATTCTTAAACTTGTCAAGCAGTTTGATTACCAGAGCAAATGTCAGACTACAGGACTGAGTGATGCGCGCACGATGACGCTTGGAATGCGAAACACCCCTCTACTACGCCTTAACCCTTTTGTCATTGTTTACCAGTGACAAACAAAAGATTGAAAGAGACAATAAGTTTTGGCTATTCTGGGAAACGATAACATGAGGTGGACCCAGTTCTTTACCTGAATTAATAACAATAGAAAACGTATCTACTGGTTTTTTGAGCACGTTATCTTGTTTTTGAATTCGGTTAAAAAGGAAAATGAATTCAATTAGTTTACTCTATTAATAACATTAATATAAATGTATTTAAGCACCAGAACCGAACCCGAACGACAAAAATATTTTTTCAGGTACATTAGTCCCGTGTATTTTAAATAAATACGTGTATTTTAAATAAATAAAATATTATTGTCGTTAGGAGTCTCCACTTTGTTTGTCTCTGTTCTTTGAACTTTAGGTATATTAGCTCACCAATTTCCGATCACTGTTTTTAAGACAAGTAGGTATCTGAAAACATCGTTATTAAATTATCCCATCAACTAAGATCTTCTAAGACTAGGTCACATTTGCGTGAGATGCACCAAACTGCGATCAAAATAATAATATCAGTTTCAGCCGCCGAATATTTGCCCAAAAAATTACTCAATCGAAACAATAATTAGCTGTAATTGGAATATGTGATCAAATATTTTTGTTAATCATGTGGAGGTTTTATGTTTAGAATTAATGTTAATTGGTTAAATGGCCAACAAAATAACAAGGCTTAAAAGAATACCAGAGAAGGAGATTATAATTTGTATTCGCCATCGCAACACATTTGAAAATGAAACAATCCTATACCTGCCCTGATTATGTTGGACACCACCTCGACTAAAGAATAAATTGCCATCGCAAAAACCAATATAAAATGGAACAAAATGAGTGCTGAAAAATAATTACACAGTGTCTAGTAGAGGAACGACCTTCACCCATATGTTTAGTGGATGAAAAGTATATAAAATCAAATGAAGTATGTTAGAAATTATATCGCGAGTAGGTTAGCTAAAAAAATCCTAGCCAGACTGTGACTAATAAAAAAATTCTTTTTTTAAACATTGCTAGTTATACGCCAATGGAAGAGCTTTTTAAGGAAAACCTTTGCTACTAAATCGACTTTTGCCAATTGTATAGTTTGAGCGCAAGAGCTAGTCACCTCCTGAGGTATGTGGACGGTGAGACGGGAGAGGGCACGATTGGCAAGACGTTGACTAGACGCACATCAGATATTTAAGGGCGGGTAAATCTTAGGATAACATGTCAGAAAATGTCTTAATTAATGTAATGGGTAATTATAACAATATATTTTTTATTTCCTGGCTAGACAAAAATAAACGCATATTTAAAATTAGCATTAGTCTTTATTAAATTTTATTATTTACGATACAAAACAGTTGCAAATATTTAATTAAATGTCCTTTTACAAGGAAAGTATAGAACACGTTTTTTTCGATCGCTGGTCGCCGAACAGTACGGTCGTTTCGGGAGCGAGCTCCGACCCAAAAAAAATTTGCGGAAAAAAAAAAAATGCCAGTATCGCGTCTCTTGCCGGCGAATTCGTACAGTGCGTTGGTACTGGTGTTTGATAATGCTGTGACCTTACTAATCGCGAACCAAATACATTAAAATAGTGCTAAAGTGATGTGTCTACCTAAGTGCGTTCCGGACCTCAGGCGAGCGTTTCAGAGCATCTGGTGAAATCTTTCAGGGCGTTGCTGTGCAAAATCAGTATTTTATTTTTAACATTGCGAGCGTGCATTTCCAGTGGTGAAGTGTTAAGCGCACATTAAACACTTATTTTCTAAGTTAATGTTATAAATCATATTATTATTATTTATTATGCGCATATTAAATACCTGCATAGTGGAATTATCGCTTTAGATCTCGTACAAAACTATTTTCTCATAAAACTTCTGCAAGACCGCCGTAGTTTCGTCATTTTAAGTCAATTGATCATTTTGTCCCTACAGATTTAATTGTTTGATGGGCTAAATAACGTACCCAACGTTAGAATAATGCGTGTGTGACAATTTTAATAATATTCTGTGCTGTGTATAGTGTTCCAAAAACGTTTTTTGTGTGAGTGTTGTGTTTTTACGATTTCGGGCGCGCATACCTAACAACTTGAAAACGGAACCCCGTGCACTGGCTGACCGCATCTGCAGATTGCAGCCCCCGTTTTTTTGCGCACCGAGTTCACCCGCGCCGCCGCACCAGCACCCAAGGTCGGCGCGGGCGCATAGCAATTTGTAATTTAACTTTTATGATACTCGCTATTTGTGTCTATTAGGGAATGCTTAACGGGGTATCTCAGTAAATGCGCTGTATAATCTGACATAGAAAGCGTAACTGTAGATGGTGTTAAATACCACTTAATTTGTTTTTTTTTTTTCATTTATTATTTTTATTTAGTATATAATCAAACATCAGTTTGAGTCTACAGGGTGATAGTTAGGTGCATTCCTTGAAAAGGGGTTTTATTCGAGTTAATTTAAAACAATTATGGTGGTTATCGTCTTTTTACGCTTTTAAAGTTTTATGGAAATTTTCCGGGTCTTACCCAAAAAATTGCTAATGTAAGAAACCTACTCAACTCTGGACGCAAATTATATACTTTTCTGATTGCATAGAAAACCTTTTCATAAAAAAAAAAAAAATCCATACCCTGGCCCGAAAAACGCACCACCTCTGATGGTTCTTTACGGTCCTTTTATTTTTATTTACAAAAACAAGAGCCTCAGCAATAATCTGATGCTGCATTACTATTGGATAATGAGCGTAGGTAAGCGTTACTATAGCGTTATTATAGCGGATGAGCGCTGCAGGCAGGAGCATAGTGTACATAATTTAGAACTATAATACAATCGCGTCAACCTGAGGTGGACAGCGGCGAGTTACAGGTCGAAGTTGTACCGCGTCAGAGCTGGACATAAACAACGAGGAGGACTTGATTAACCACGCTAGGAATGAACCAAGCCAGAAAACGAAACATGAAAATAACGTTAGACAGAAAAAATCGCAACCAAACGCATCAAGAACGTGCTAGCACATACGCACAGGCGCCGAAAACCACACCTGTAACAAGCAATACAAGACCAAATCCAAGAAAGCTGGCTGAACTATTTACGCATGTAATGGCAACCTCAAACAGGATAGGACTTACTTCGACAAGGAAATATTTTTTGGGTGGACATGGCTGAAGACCGAGATAAGCGGGATCAGAAGACAGGCGAAGAAGATAGAAGATGAAGCTATACTGTTTGAAGATCGCGCTAAACTTTTGAGGTTTGACGCAGCTGCCAAAGAATGGAAAGAACGCGGCCTTGGCAATATTTTAAGAAGACTGCTAGCGAAATTCACAAGAAACCTGAAACGGATAGCAGCAAAATCCTCAGGTGAAGAATTTGGAAACAACAAAGAGTAGATGCATCGCTGAAGCCAGACCTGAAACTGAACCAACGGAACCGTCTTAAAAAGATGCCCGTCCATAGATAAAAATCACCCGTCTCTCCACTATTCCATTGCTTACTCAAGGATGCATATCCGGTACGGCTCGTAAATCCTTTCCTATCATAAGGGCACGTCTTCCTTACCATTACTGCGCCCCCCGGTCTACTCCTTGATGTGCAATGGCCTTTGTAGTCCCATGAAACATGAGACTTCATGGGCTAGTGCAAATCTTGGGGTTCATTCGATTTATCGAGTCTGGTTAAACCACGCTGGGATCGGTGCCTTTCATTCATTCATTCGTTCATTCATTTACAAGGAAAGTATAGAACCCAAATATGATATGAACATTAATGGTGGTAGAGAAAATATGTTTTTATTTGCATAATGAGAAATGTTAATTTGCAACTGTTCTGTATCGTTAATAATAAAAATTTATAAAGACTAATACTAATTTTGAGAAAAAAACTGTGCGCAAGTTTACTCCGTGGCGCAAGTGCTAGTCACCTCAGGAGGTGACTATAGTCAATTCGGGAGTAAATGGCCTTGACCTTGTTGTGTAGTGTTTAGAAATGTTCTTGGCACCCAATAACCATAAGTAATATATCAATGGATAGTGCGTTATTTGTTACTAATACGAATTAGGTACCTAATCATTAAAAAATGAATACAATTTTTGAAAAAAAGTCTTTTTATTAGTCATAGTCTGGCCAGGATTTTTTTAGCCAACCCACTCGCCATACATTTTTTTACATACTAATTTTGATATAAACTTCTTTTCATCCATTAAACATATGGGTAACGGTCTTCTCTAGGTCGGATCTTTGGCTATTCCAAACAGGTTGAGACAATATCTCAGAATGCGTCACCTTTAAACATGCTGAAGATTGACATACAAATTAAAATTATTAATCTATACGTGAGTTATATTATTTAGTATAATATTTACAAAATTTTAACGCTAATTTTAAAGCTTGAAATGTAATTCTATCTCATTTTTTGTTGTCTCATTGTTTGTTTGCCGTTTTGTAAATGGCAGTAATATTCTTAGCAAATGTTAGCTGGTTTGTAACAATATCGGTGCAATCATATCGGGTTTTAAAACACCTAACGCTAGACAAAGTAAACATAAACAATAAGTAAAATAAGGAAAGAAATATACTCGTCAGTAACGTAATTCATTATGTTTAGTCAATTACAAACTCCATCCTATAATCAGCCAATTTCATTTCAAATAATATTGATCTGACTAAAACGGTTAAAGTGCCATGACTGATATATCTCTCTTACCTAACCTAGGAACTTCTAGACTAAATTATAGTCTCATTTTTATGTGCACAAATATCGATTTAAAGTAGCTATAGTATACGCCAACATTCGTAGCAGCCACGGTCACAGAATGTGGAAGCGAGATGATACGAGAAATAATAGATATTCTCCGTCCTACTTGCACTTTTTATGACCGCAACTACCAATAGTCTTGGCGTTTAGTATAGGATTTTTACCTTCAGTAGAACGACCTAAGAGTATCAAGTCATTAGTGAACTACGGTTTGCTATTATTGCCATGCTTAACATAAAACTAGCTTTTAAGGATTTTTATCCCGGTTTGATGTATACCTAATTACCAATTTCTTTCACTTTGTCATATGATAAATTTTTGGTTTTTTTTTTTTTTTTTTTGTGATTTCTTACTGTCTAAATATATTTTTTATGTTTTAATGAAATCCGTCGCATGTCTCCAGTTCCTTATTACAATTTGAATGTCTTACTAACATTCTATGTAACCTAGGTGTTGTAAATGGTAAAACACTGAACAAATTACATGTGTAATTTTATATTCTTTATTATTTTATTGACTATGTAACGATACCACCCTCTTTGTTATTTCATATTTTATGATCGGGAACTGAACGTTGTTTTGGTATTTTTCAGAATCTCGCTAAGTCATACTTGTTTCCGCACCGTAAACCTATAAACGCACAAGTGCTTTCCTTAGCCTCAGCGTTCCCACGTTGCACGCAGGTGTAAAATTAAGCATCGTAATTTTTTTGCTTATAGAAATTTTGCACCGAAACGAGAACGATACTTAACTTAAATGTACATGTATAATATACTATCTAATAGCACTGAACTAAACGAACTATTGCATTATGTAAGATATTAATAACATGTAACTCGTGTGCACAGCATTTTCATGTTGTATCATGGGAATTCGGCTTATCGCTTACTGCAAGTGAACATGTGCACGAAACACGTGTAACGTAGTCGAGGTCCTTTAAAGAAGTTTAAGGTTTTTTTTGTAAACTATTAAGTATTTCTCTAACTATTTTTTTAATCACAAACTCAAACCTGACTAGATTTAGGTGAACATTTTTTTATATTTTTTATATCAGAAGTTTAGTATTCAGTTGAACTACTGTTTTATTAATTTGTGTAAACAGTTTATTAAGCAAGTTGTTTGTCTGTTTAATTTATTTTGTTGTTTGTCGTATTAAGGCTTCATTTTTTAGTTATAGATGGCGCTGATAACGTCCTTTGCGTTATAATATACTACCACGGATACATGGTTCAGATTTATATTTATTTGTATCTAACTATCAGAGCATAGATTTTCATGACGGTATAATTCTAACATTAAACTACTGAAATACTAAATAGAACTATAAAATATTATAGAAGATAATCATAATATAGACAAAGTACCGTAACTCAAAACAAATCGATTTGCATGCACAGTAGCTTGCCTGTACCACCCAAATAAATAAAAGCACTTTGATTTGTAATAATATTCATAAGAAAGAAAGGGTAACTGTACTTTGTCTATATCACCCGTGACTCAAGACAGATATAACTACCGTGGTAGGTATTAATTCTTAAAACCATACTACAATTTATTCTTAATGCATGACGAGAAAAATATTAAATGTGCAAATCTACCTAGGTCCATCTTTACATACCGAGACTCCTCCGTGCCTCGGAAAGCACGTTAAGCCGTTGTCCCGGTTGTCGTTCGTGGATCTTTGACAGTCGTTACGGGTCGTCAGAAGCCCTAAAGTCTGACAACCAGTCTTACCAAGGGGTATCGTATTACCCAGTTAGTGGGTTGTGGAGGTCAGATAGGCAGTCGCTCCATGTAAAATACTGGTATTCAGCTGCATCCGGTTCGACTGGAAGCCGACCCCAATATAGTTGGGAAAAGGCTAGGCAGATTGATTGAAATCTACCTAGGTACACGATCTAGCACAAAAAGGCATAATAAGATTTTTCAAGAAGTAAAAAAATCATATTGATAGCTTGAATTTGAAACTGGGTAGAAAGGCATGTTCAACTCTCAGAATTTGTAATTATTAATTAATATTTTTCTTAACGGGCTACACTTTACTATTAAGCCTTTAAGCGTTCTTAATAATACTCCATTCCATTGCTTATTTATTTAAATTATAAAGCTTTATAAGTTGGGAGAAGGGTACATATTCATCAGACTTATTTATTTATATATGAATAGTGAAATTAATCTCATACTCAAAACCTTGCTTTATTCGTCATATTAAATAATTTGTAATAATTATAATATCAAACATATTGGAACAGCCATAAAATTAAACATCTATTTAAACTTTGCTATAACTTTCAAGGGTACTTAAATGACATGGTATCACACATTTCTAAATTAAAATGTATAAGAAAATCATGTAGTCAAAATTTACTTCTTAGAATAAAATGGTCAATATTTTAAATTAGATATAATTATTATTGTGGAAATGTTTATTATTGGATTATTTAAACTTGTAACACCAATTGTGTGTGATTAATATTCTTAAATGTCTATTTCCTAATTTAATTTAAACGTCGACAATAGTTACAAAGTACTAATTTATATTCGATTTGATCTTTATAACTGGCTGTGTTGCTGTGGGTAGATAAAGTAATTTCAATTGCCCATGGTATAAAATATACTGTGTGTACTTTAGTAAGTTTTTAACACAAGTGGTTAAACTAACACTGAATTTGTAGCAAGACTTATTCTGAATCTTACTGAAGTGTAATCTAAATTTCATGTTTTAATACATTTTATAAAAATACTTGAACATCTTTTATTAATCTTTTACCAGACTACAGCGAAGCAAAAAGGAGGGTTATGATTTTGACCGGTCTGTACGTACTCGTATGTTCATCTGTTCCTTCATAACTTCTAAACTATTTATCATAATTTGACAAATTAGCTATATCAATGGAAGCGTCTTGGTCGTCTGGTTAAAGGCTATGTGACGTCACACTAAATTGAATATAGCGCCCTCTGATGCCTTGTTAGGTATCAATATTAGCACATTTCAAATACCTAAGTATAAATAAATAAAATTATAACCCCAAAATATAAATAATTTAAGTTATAAAAACTAAAACCCAAGTACGACAAAAACACCAACTAAAAAGGTATAAACAAGACATCACACAGACAAATTAAAAATCCGGAGTCACACGTACCTATCTGCTTGATATGTAAGTAGCACAACGTGTTTTTTTTTTTTTTTAACTGGCATCTCGCAGGTATACCACTAAGGTATTTACTGCCCAACCGAACAATCCTGTGGCTGCCTTAAGCACTACACTCAAAGCCTCCAGCCAGGAGCAATACTATTCTAAATTAAAATTAGGCTAACGCTCGCTAAGGGCACCCCCTGTGGGGTACGAACCTCGGCTTAGGGCGTCGCTGAGAGGACGACAGCAAGATGGGACAGGCTGGATCAAGGATGTATCATTATTATTATACGGAGAATTTAAAGCTACGCGCTCAGCTGCGGCGCGGGCTGGCGCTTCATCGGACAAGGGTCGGGGGGGAGTATTATTTACTCGTGAGGGTCGCGATCGCGGAGGACCTCGGCGGCGAGGTCGGTACGACGGGTGTCGGGTGTGTTTGTGCACTGTACTGGTGGCCCTATTGCTCTCCTGGAGGAGAGTGGTGGGATCATCTGGATCGGAGAGGACATGCCTAGGACGGCGAAATCGACTAATACGGGAGGGGGTATAATTGGCCGCTTCAACAACCAGAGGGTTGCGGTGATTGGCGGCGGAATCAAAGTGACGCTTGGACATGCGTTAACACAACGTGTGACTGGATTTTTAATTTATACCTTATTAGTGGGCGTTTTTGCCTCGGAAAGCACGTTAGGCCGTTGGTCCCGGTTGTCATTCGTGGATCTTTGACAGTCGTTACGGGTCGTCAGAAGCCCGAAAGTCTGACAACCAGTCTTACCAAGGGGTATCGTATTACCCAGTTACTGGGTTGTGGAGGTCAGATAGGCAGTCGCTCCATATAAATACTGGTATTAAGCTGCATCCGGTTAGACTGGAAGCCAGCCCCAATATAGTTGGGAAAAGGCTAGGCAGACACATTAGTTGGCGTTTTTGTCGTAGTTGGGTTATAGATTTTTTTCTAAAAGGAATCCCTTTTGAGAAGGCCGGACAGGGGGGCCATAAAGCTAGACAAAACTAGACGGATGGTAACCCTAGACGGGAGTTAATCCATGGAGGGCGCTGCACTGCTTTATCTATTGTTTTCCATGTGTGGAATTTCACAACTTCCGAACATCTCTGGCCAACTTTATGAGAGTGGCCCCTGGAACTTTGGAATGTAAGTACCTACGTAAACTATAATATCATGCCTATGTATGGCCAGCGAAAAAGTCGTCCCAGCGTTAGGTAAAACAGTTTTGCATGCAAATCTTTATAGGTACCTACCTACAGTAATAAATTGAATAAAGGTCGTACTTGGGAATACTTTAAGCTTATAAATGCTATGCCAATTTCTACGCGGAAATCCAACTGATTTGAAAACCCTAAGAACTCATTCCAATAAAAATAATTAAAATAAATTGATAAAATAGCTACAATGTATACTTTAGAATTATAGTTTTAGAATTTGCAAGGATTTGACTTGAAACATAAAGAATTAATATTTTATTTTTATTTTATTAGCCCTTTTTCTCCCAAGTACTTACGGCCGTCATGCGGTGGAATACCTAATTTATTTATTTATTTGATATAGGCACACCAACAACTTATTTACAAATAAGACATTTACAGACATTTGCGATGGGATTCTGTGTAAATAAGTTACATAGGCATGCACATCATTCACAAAAGAAAAGGACGAATCTGAATTACAATTGAAACACCTAATTATCGAAAATAAAGAACACAAGGAAAAGTTAAATTAAAAATATAAACATAACTTAATTACATTGATAATAATATTGTTTAAATTAAAATTAAATTAAGTACTAATAACTAAGAAAGAAATTACATTTAAAAATAAAATTAAACATTACTATTAAAACCTAATGCTGACAATAAGATAAAACTAAGTAGGTAGGTAATAATCACAGACATACTATATTATATGTCTGTGGTAATAATAAGGTACTGGCAGTACCTACCTATAGTGAAATCGTATAAAAACACAGTTTCCCCGTTTCAACCATAAACCCCGATCCCTCAAGTTAGGTTTTTTCAACGCCAATGGCATTAGAGGCCAACGGGATGAGATCGCGACTTTCCTTCGCGACCATCAAATTGACATCCACCTTATTTATCCAAGAGTCTTTTCTCAAGCCATGCAACCGCGACCCGTCAATTGCCAACTATCGCATAGTTCGCAATGACAGGACGCGATGTCACTTGGGCGGCACCCTTATTTACTATAAAAAGGATCTATATTGCATCCCAATAGACCCTCCTCCCCTCTCACGATTAGAAGTCTCAATCTGCCGCTTAGGCATGACCGGCCATCAGCCGATCTCACTAGTATCGGTCTACATCCCACCCCTCAATACTTCGGAGAACTTCCAACTCCTCTCAGACGACCTCTCTATCCTACTCGGCATGAATGACTCTGCTATCTTAGCGGGCGATTTCAATGCCAAGCATCCCGCCTGGAATAGTTCCAGAACCTGTACCAGAGGGCGACACTTGTTCGACCTCTCTAATTCTCTCAATTTTGACGTCATCGCCCCGATGACCCCAACTCACTTTCCCCACGTTACCCATCATAACCCCGACGTCATAGACGTGGCGCTCCTTAAGAACGTCGCTCTAAGGTTAGAATCCATAGAAACGGTGCAAGAGCTTAACTCTGACCACCGCCCAGTAGTCATAAAAATGGCCCCCCGCATAGGTCTCCCCGACCCTCTCAACCCGCTCTCACCAAAAGGGTAACGGACGGGAAGAAAGTAAGCACCCTGCTGAAATCCAACACGTCCCCCCAATTGGATGCCATCCCCGACAAATTCGACTCTATCGCGGACACGACGGCCGCGATCGACTCACTCACGGAGCACGTACAATCAGTCCTGAGCGACTGCTCTAGGGAGGTTTCAGCGTCGGGCGACCCTCGCTGGAGCCTGCCGGACGATGTACGCGCGCTGCTGACTGAGAAGAACGCGGCCGTTCGTGCCTACAGCAATTTTCCCTGCTCCGCTAACAAAGCCCATATGCGCTATTTACAGAGAACTGTAAAGACACGCATACAGGAGCTACGTGACACGGGCTGGGACAAGATGCTCAGCGAACTAGAGCCCACCCACCTGGCATTCTGGGAACTTCAGAGGAAACTCAAGTCCCAGCAAGTGGCCTCCATGCCCCCCCTGACCCGTCCCGACAAGACCATCGCGTTCGAGGACTTAGAAAAGGCTGAATGCCTAGCAGACAGTCTAGAAGCTCAATGCTCCCCTAGCTCCCAACCGGTAGACCAAGCTCACCTCCTAGAGGTCGACGCCGAGGTCGAACGTAGATCCTCTCTCCCTCCCGTTGAAGATCCTGATAGTCCTCTGCCTCCCGTCACTCCTGACGAAGTGCATGACATCATCAAAGGTCTGAAAACCCGCAAAGCCCCCGGCTCTGATGGAATCACCAATAGGGTGATCCAGCTATTCCCTGCCCACCTGATAATGCTATTGGCCACCATCTTCAATGGTGCCCTAAGCAATAACATCTTTCCCCAAGCATGGAAAGAAGCCACGATCATCGGCATACCGAAGCCCGGCAAGCCCAAGACCGAGCCGTCGAGTTACCGCCCCATCAGTTTGCTCAAGGTACTCGGCAAAATCTGTGAGAGGCTTATTTATAAGCGCCTCAGAGATTATGCCGAAACCAAGGGCCTCATCCCCAACGAACAGTTTGGGTTCCGAACCCAGCACTCTAGCGTGCATCAGGCCCACCGGATTATTGAAAGCATATGCGCGGGCTTCCAGCGCGGCTTGATAACCGGTGCAATATTCTTCGATATAGCGAAAGCGTTCGACAAAGTCTGGCAGAACGGCTTATTATATAAGCTCTACAAACTCGGTGTGCCGGATCGTCTCGTGCTCATCTTACGGGACTTTTTGTCAAACCGCACCTTCCGCTACCGTATCGAAGGAACGATATCCTCCCCTCGTCCTATCCGCGCAGGAGTCCCTCAAGGCTCTGTGCTCTCCCCCCTAATCTTCACGCTTTTCACCAGCGATATCCCAAAGAGTAAAAGGGCGCAGTTGGCTCTGTTCGCAGACGATACGGCCATTTACTACAAGGGTACCAGCACTGACTCGATAGCCCACACTCTCCAGACCTCAGTCGACATGCTCGGCACCTGGTTTAGAAAGTGGAGGATCGAAGTCAACCCGGATAAAAGCCAAGCGGTTCTCTTTAGGAAACCGCGCAAAAGGTTCAAACCCCCGCGACCCATCACCATGTTCGGCAAGCCTATCCCTTGGGAGAAGCGAGCCAAATACCTAGGTGTCGTCCTAGATCCGCATCTCACCTTCAGTGAGCACATAAAGCAGGTCCGCTCGCGAGCCGCTTTCGTTCTCGGTAGACTCCACTCCGTCCTGAATGCACGTAGCAAAATGTCACTTAAGTGCAAATTGCGTACGTACACGGCGTGCGTTCGTCCCATCATGACCTATGCGGGAGCCGTATTTGCACACGCAAAACCCCGCCATATTCATAGGATGCAAACGCTCCAAAATAGATTTCTCCGGAAAATCACCGGTGCCCCCTGGTACGTTAGGAACGAGATCCTCCATCTCGACCTAAAGATCCCCACAATCCACCAATTTCTCAAACGCAATTCCAAGCGTTTCTTTGAGTCCGCCGCCAAACACCGCAACCCTCTGGCTGTCGAGGCCGCCAATTATGTCACGAGTAGAATCAGTCAGACCCGCCGCCCAAGGCAAATCCTTACCGACCCAGACGACCCTATAACCCTCCTCCAGGAGAGCAATAGGGCCACAAGTACAGTGCACAAAAAACACAGACACCGACCCGCATTCCGACCTCGCCGCCGAGGTCCTCCGCGATCGCGACCCGCCCCAGTAAATAATACTCCCCACCGACCCTTGCTCGCAGAAGCGCCAGCCCGCGTTTTGCTGAGAAATGTAGTCTTAAATTCCCCGATTAATAATAATGAATCATCTTTGATCCAGCCTGTCCCAACTTGCTGTCCTCCCCCCAGCGACGCCCTAAGCCGAGGTCCGTACCCCACAGGGGGTGCCCTTAGCGAGCGTTCGCCTAGTTTTAATTTAGAATAGTTTTGCCCCTGGCTGGAGGCTTTAAGTTAGTAGCTTAAGGCAGCCGCAGGATTGACCGGTTAAGTAGTCATTACCTCAGAGGTGAGCTACGAGATGCCCTACAAAAAAAAAAAAAAAAAGTTTCAACCATCATCATTTTAGTAAATCCACATCAAACATTTACCATTCCACTGTTGAATAGATTTCCATGCTATTCAAGCATGATCGTGTCCAATCAGCCCAATGTACCCGGCATATTTGTTGGTCAGGTCATGTAGATCAGTTAACATTTAAAATAATTAGTCAAGTTTGCGTAATTATTACGCAACACATTTTCGTAATCGATTAGACAAATTCGTTTCATTTTGACAGTTCAACAACATTCCTTGCATTATTTACGTTGTTGAGCAGATTTTTTTTCGAACTGAAGCAACGGATTAGCAATTTGTTTCAAAACGATTCAAATTCCGATTGATCGTGTATTACGTAGTTAGGGTACTGGATACTGGCCTTTATCGCTATATAAATAAAATTGTGTAAATGTACAGACGCTGGCACATCAACCTACCCGAATTCTCATATATAATAATGTACTCTGTGCCCGAAACTGTCCCAATCAACTGTCAGTACCTACGTAACGTACCCTTAGTTTTCCAACGTATTCTCAGTCTACGATAAATGCATATCAATGATAGATTTTTTATTGAAACTAATCACATTGAATTATTTTGACCTTGACTTAGCTACACAGTAGGTCTTTCGGTAATAAAAGTACATTTTTGCCTCGGAGATATATTAAAACAAAATCAAGACTACTCTATGGACTAAAATGTCTATACTTTATACAACGGATAAATTAAACATAGTTAGCTACATCATCTAGCCAACCCATTATAGACTTTATGCGTAAGGAATAAAAATTATCACAGGTATTCAAGGTATTGGTCCAATACTCAAATAGAATGACAGCTATGTCATGCCAAAATCTATAGCAATGCAATGTACTCTCTTCTTTAGCAGTTTGCATTAATTCAAGTTGTACTATAAATTTAATGTAGGTATACACAAATAGAGTGAAATCTGAGTGCACTTTGGGTGTCAAATAAAAAAGCGTTTATTGCGTTATCATTGAAAACACTGCAAGGACATGGAAGACGAATTAGAAGACAGAGTTGTATACCAAACATATCTCTCGTTTACGAAAATTTTGTCACGTTTCACTAGTAGTGTTCCGCTTGATACTCCCGTGAGCTATTTATGGAAAATGGTGCGCCTTTATTTACTACGATCCGAAGTTTTAGTGTTCACGCTAGGCATTATATTATTTTTTATGTACTTGCAAACTATCGAGCTATGGAGTCGCACAATGCTGAGCAGATTGTCGCAAGCCATGAGTCCTATAAGTGCAGTGCAACGAATGAAGATCTTGGAGGGCTCCGACGCCGATAAGCAAAGCTGGGAGCAAAAGGGTATACTCAGTGCTGCATATGCAATCAAAGGTAGAAGAGCTCATATGGAAGACCGATTTATCATCAACGAAAATATAAACGATACTGGGATCTCACTGTTTGCAATATTTGATGGACACGGAGGCGATTTTGCCGCCAACTATGCAAAAGACCACCTCATTCAAAACCTTTACAATAAAATTGTGGAATTACATGCATTTAAGGAAGGCAAACTAGTTAGCACACCTGTGATTGAAATTACTGAGGAACCAAAGCAAGATACCAGTGTTTCTGTTGATCGAAAATCTAGCTTTAAAAAGTCTGTGAGTACCGCTGATGATACATCAAAGAAAGAAATAACGGATCCTGAGCTTTTAGCACAACTGTCAAAGGCAAGGCCTATCACTAGGGAGGTCAGACCAACTGCTAAGCCAGTAAAGAATGTGCCTAAGCCACTGTCCAGCTATATGGACAAGGGAAAGATAAACTATGGAAAGTTGCTGAGTGATGAGGTATTGGATGCAGACCGGCTACTTGTGGAAGCTGCAAAGCGGTCCTTAAATGTTGCAGGTACTACGGCTCTGCTTGCAGTGATGGAAGGCAACTATCTGATAGTGGCTAATGTGGGTGATTCCCGAGGAGTGATGTGTGATTCACGTGGCAATGCAATTCCTGTATCATTTGACCATAAGCCACAACAGGTAATTAATTTGATTCTACTAATATTATCAATGTGAAAGGTTGTATGTTTGGATGTTTGTTACTCAATCACGCTAAAACAGCTGAATGGATTTGGATGAAGTTTGGCACACAGATTAGTTATTTATAATAGTAGATAGGTATTAGTTAACAGCCCGTTTATAACCTGGATTAACAAATAGGATACTTTCCATCCCAGAAGTAAGTTCTAGTGGGATAATTTACGACATCCACTTGGGAAAAGTCGCTGCCAAAAATAGTAGTTTATAACAACTTTCAGGTCTAGTTACCTATAATTCACATGTTAGGTTATGTTTTGAAATGATATGTTTATAGAATATTCTAGCAACCAATATTTGCAAGGGAACATTTTGATCAATTACATTCCAAGTTTCCATAACGTTATTAACATAATCCTTCATATTTTTAGGTTCGTGAACAGAAAAGGATTGAGGCTGCTGGTGGCTACATAGCATTTAATGGTGTATGGCGAGTGGCAGGAATATTGGCAACCTCACGTGCCATGGGAGACTACCCTTTGAAAGATAAGAAATTTGTTATTGCTGATCCTGACATCTTGACTTTTAACCTGGACGACCACAAGCCTATGTTCTTAGTTTTAGCCTCTGATGGGTTGTGGGATACTTTTTCAAATGAGGAAGCTGTGAAATTCATTAAAGAACGGCTAGATGAACCTGACTATGGAGCTAAAAGTTTAACATTGCAAGCATATTACAGAGGTTCTGTAGATAACATCACAGTGTTAGTTATAAATTTTCTAACTAATAAAATGTTTGCTGCTGTTTCACAGTAAAATTATGGGGTATTGTATATACTAGCGTGTTAAATTCTAAAATCTTAATCTATGAAAGGTTTACTTGAATTTTTTCCCTAAAATTGTGAGGGTTTTTTACTAACTCAAGTTTGAATATTTATGCATGAAAATTTTGTTCATAAATTTCAAAGCATTTTTCTATGTGGTACCTATAAGTAACAATTTAATGTAATACTAACTGTTGTCTATGCATAATACATTATAGCAACTTAAAAAGTACATTCTTTACAAGCTATTTTGAAACAAGAACCTAAATTAGTAGTTTAACACAGTACTAAGATTTTTACATTTTTATTTTCGTAACAATGATTATTGAAACATTGTAAGTACCTACTATATATAGTAAACAAACAAATAGTTGAAATATGTTGTATTGGAAAGTGTCTGATTGCATTTTAAACTACATAATTTTCATAATACATAAATACAAATCTGATTGTTGTAGTGTAGTAATTGTCATCAAGTTTTGTATTATTCCATGTTTTCATCTTCAGTGTATTTCAGTTCTTTCCTTGACATGAAATACACTGCTTAAAATGTTAAGCACCTCATCGAGGTTGCTTTTAACTTGCAACTTATTATTTCTTCTACCAATTGAAACAAATGGGTTTGAGAATTGCTTAATGTTATGGCTCCTCAAATACTTAGATTTCATGTAAAATTGAATCTATCACTTCGTATTTTGATGTTGTTGTTAAGATTACGAGAATTCTGTATATAGTTACGTCCAGTAGATGATATTACTTAGACGAGACTCGTTTATATTTTTGATTGTAAAGTGTATAGGGTCATATTTTTGAAAATCTAAAGTTTTGAATTTATGGATGGTTGTGATGTGGATACAGTTTTAAAACTGGGTGGTCTTTAAGAGTAATGTTTTATTGTTAACCCTTCATAATATTGTCCTGTTGACAAACCATTTTAAATGTTTATTATAGTCAGTAATATTTATCCTTCACGAAATACCGACATACTTATTGATCATCTGCATATGCTATGGAGTGTTGTTTAAACATTTTTTTTTTTTTTTTTGTTATTGCGATAAAAATGTTTGGTTTTTGTCATAGAGACGGTATATACTCATACCCGTAAGCGGCCGTTAATACGGCGCTGTCCTTTACGATATTTTACCATACATTTGGGATCAGACGTCAACATCTATCGTTCATACTATTATCACAGAATAGTTCAGAAGACGCGCTCCGCATTTTAGGTATGAGGATGAAGCTACAAGTACGCGACTGGCTCGTCTTGTCGGGCCAATTCAGTGAGCTTAACATAGTTAGAAGATATAAGAGTTACGCTATAGAAAGAGAGGAAACTTCAACTTCAACGGTTTTGCGGAGTGAACCATCTGTAATAATATATGCTACAAACAAATGCAATATGAAACTGCCATTTGGTCCCAAAAATATACAGTTATATATCGTACTGATCAACGCCGTGTGTACGGGGCCTTATTTTTATTCCAAAAGTGATATTGGTACAGACGCCAGCACATCAACCTACCCGAAACTGTCAAATTTTCCCAATCAACTTTGAACCTTATTTTCTAGTATTAAAGTTGAAAATCTATTAAAGAAATTTGACAGATTGTAGTAGGTTGACGTGTTGGCGTCTGTACAATGATTGCCAATGATTCTACAAAGCCTTTAAAAAGTATGGAAGTCACGTGTTTCTTATCCCTTATGTATTTACTTACTGCATTTCGTTTGGTTTGAGTATTAGTTGAGTTAAATGTTAGGCTTGGGTTCATATTTGCCTGTGGTGCTAGTCATACTTTCTTAGATTTATATTTTGTTTCTCATTCTTATCAATGTTATTTGCATAATAGACATTACAACCGCTGTTCATAGTTAAACTTTCATGGTCAATAGGTCAAAATATTTTTGTAATTCTATCTATACAGAAAACGATGTTAGGGTTCGATTTAAGTACAAAGAAATTGTTTACAAATTATACCTTTCGGCCTATGGCGTATTACTATCTTTTAAACTTCACGTTATTGGGGCCAAATGAATCTACTGTCTACTTGACCTAATGAATGCCTACTAAGTTATTGGTCAAATATTGAAAAACGCTAAATTTAATAGGTAAGGTGCCAAAATTACTTTGATTTTATTATGATATTATCTGGTTTTGATAACTATTTGCATAATAATATGTGATTGATTACTTTAGCAGATAAAAAAGATTAACTCTTGTTGTTTTACCCAATATTTTGTAGAGATTTTAACATAATTAATATATAGTTAGTATTTTTGACTTGTACATAATCAGTGTTATAGTATATGTAAATTTACCAAAGCCTCAAAGGTTTATATGTTGTCCAATTGTCTATATGCTTGCCTCAGATCTACCTACCAAAGTATAACAATATTGTACGTAATACTTAAATAAATGGTATCGTATAATTCTGTTATTTCATTGAATAATGCTACACATGGCTCGGCACAATTATTCGAGTTAAGGGGGGGGGGGGGGATCCGAATTGCCTTGTTTTGAATCAATTTTAAATGGTCAAATTTGTGTATTTAGGTCCTGAAAAAAATATATGTCATAGATACATCCTTATTTGAGGGAAATTAAAGGTTCAATACACGTTAAATTGTAATTTGCTCGAAAAAAACACAAAAATAACATGAACATTGCATGTATGATGAGGTAATCGTATTTTAGAGGGAATTTAAAGATTGGATTTTGAGTTTAATAGATCTTTTATAAAACCCAGTAAATCGGCTCGCGCTCAGAGTCACAGAGTACATTTTATATAGGGTGAGTCCTGCGGGACGTCATCGAGGGTGGACCTGTAACAAAATTTAAAAAAATACGCTCTCTGCAATTGTTAAAAAAAACAAAAGAAGAATACATTACCTAAGATATGAAATTGCGACAGCTCAGAAAAAATATTTCATAATAATAAATGAGATACACAACCGTGGAACCCCATTTTTTTTACCGCTGACATGGACCACTTACAGGCCGTGGTTGACCTGGGGGTCGATATAGACCACTTTGGGAATCACTGATTTAAGGCTGGTGCAGAAGCACTCGACAAAAAAAAAAAATGATTTCCGCTACTTGCGCAGAGTGTGGCAGGTGTCTGCGGACCTCGGCTTGTTCTGCATATAATAGAGCGAAGTAGCAGCTCATGATATTATAAAGTTCGTGTCGGACCACGCACAATGGAGGGTTCCGTAGTTTGGATGAATTTATCCCAGGAACAAACTTAACATTGTAGTTGAAAAACATGTTCTCCCATGCGGAATGTATGGGAGAACATGTTTTTCAAACTGCAAATTTAAGTTGGTCGATTATTACTCGTTAATCTGTAAAGCCTACTTAGCTATGATAGTTTTCCTTTAAACTTAGTTATATATAGGTGCTATTGCGTTGACATTTGAATTTCTAACTACAACCCTTTAGTTGGTAGAGGGGGGGGGGGACACTTGACTAACGAAAATTTGAACTCACACTTCATAGTGTGGAATATTAGGGGTTTTTGAAGACTGTTTAATTTAATTTTCGTTAGTCAAGTGTCCCCCTTGACTAACGAAAATTTGAACTTTAAAGCTTGATAAGTCACGAAAGGTTTACTTAATCGATAAACAGTCTTCAAAAACCCCTAATATTCCACACTATGATCTATCCAACGATATCCCACACTATGAGAAGGACGAAAAAAAAAATATCATCCCCACTTTACATGTAGTCCCCTACATGTAAAGTGGGGATGATATTTTTTTTTTTGGTACCCTGAATAATTGTTTTTTTTTCAAAATTTTATTTTACCGCTTTTTCGGCGTCATTAACTTGTATACTCATGCCAAATTACAACTTTCTAGTACCAATACTTTTTGAGCTAAACCGCGGCCAGACAGACATACAGACGGCCATGGCGAAACTATAAGGGTTCCTTGTTGACTACGGAACCCTAAAAACCGGTTGTGCTAGATGTCGTGGGTTCTGTTCCGCTATAAACAATTTAACAGTTGTACCTTTGGCCTAGAGAAAGTTGATTCATGTCTGTTTGATTGCGGTTGTAACCGTAGGTACCTACCCACAACGGTTACGGTACAGGAGAAATGACTAGAGATAACACGGTGCCTATCAAGTTTTATGGCATGTGGAGTAGCGCGGAGCCGGGTATTATAGTATAAGGGTACAAATGAGACGTACTATAGTTCTTTTCGATCCAGATGGGTCATCTAGGGTCGAAAACAACATAACACTCCTCTAAGAGAGCAGTAGGGCCACCACAGTACAGAGCACAAAAACAAAGGCCACCCATCATACCGACCTCACCACCGAGGTCCTCCGCGAACGCGACCCCGATCGAAACGCCCGCCTTCTCCAGTTCCTAGGGAAGAAGAAGTGGCGCAACAAACTCCCCAGCAGCACAGCTGTCTGAATAGTTAGAAAAACTTGATTCTATACAATATAAAAAAACTTGATAGTACGTAGGTATGCAATATAATTTACATTACGCAACACAAAAAATTAAATTAAATAATTTTCTATGTCACCTAGCCACCATAACACACGCCAATATACCAAGTAAAAAGAACTTAATACCCGAATGAAAGCCTTCAGGCATAAAGGGCGTACCCGTTTACCTACATATACTTAGCTAGCTGTAACTTGGAAATCACAAATGAGAAACTAGGACCACCGAAGTAAAAATAAATAAACAGTTAATTACTAATAACAACAACCTTTGTACCTACTCATAATTATGATTGTCTTATCTGTATCTATTTTTCTGTGTGTACATAAATAAACAACCAAAACCATGGTCAGCAAGACGACCAGTCGCCGCAAGCAGTACCTACCCGTTCACGATCATAACGCTATCCATTCGAAATAAGGTAAATATTTGAATGCTCGGTTTGAACCTTGGAGCATCGCAGCGCAGTTTTCTCTGGAGCATCGAAGAGCACGCTGGAGGATACCACGGTGAGAGGCGGCGGTATGCCACACTCTTTCAAAAGCAACTTTTCGACTGCGTAGTCTCTAGTGGAATACCTAATCAAATCCCGGCGAGCGGTGGCTACTCGGCGGCTGCCGCGGCATACCGGCAGATGGTCCGGTAAGCTCGCGGACGCTCGCGGTATCGCAGAGGATTTTTCTTGTCAGTATGCGCTGGCGGATAGAGGAATCCTCTTCGATGGTCTCCCCTGTCGTCCGCGCACGCTCATAGGCGCCATTGACAAAATTGGCATATCTACTGAGTTACCTGCCGTCTCACCGATCACATACCTCAAGCGGTGTCTAGCAGTCGCGCGCGGACTATAACACTTAAATTCATGGAAAATATCGAACCCCACTCCGCCCGATTCCGTTACAGGTCCGCTCGTCTCCGCTTCATCAGGTTGATTTCGCGACATTCCTATTCGACTTAGAGTGTGAACTGAGTCGTCAGACGACAAGGCCAGTCAGCCAGTCTTTTGCAGACGATGTGCTACGGACAGTTCAGTTGACATTTCAGTAGGACGAATATTTATATAAATAAACATACAAAATAAAGTACAATAAAATAAAATACATCTACCAGTACAGCTAACCAATGCGGTAAATGCGCCTTAATTAATACTTAACTTAATTGTTACTTTTATACTAATACCTATAATTAATTACAAACAAAGCATTCCTTGTGAATTCACCCAGAAAACAACAGAATAGGTACGTCTCACTCGCTATGAGGTTGAGCGTGCGGAGTGCACGCGTCAGCGGCGCCTCTTTTAAAAGGTTGGTCCGTGCACGCGGTTCCACTAGCAGAATATTTTCTAAAAAAAAATATATAATATATATAGCAGAATATATTTGAAGACAGTTCAGTACAGACTGGTTTCATGTACCTATCTACGCATCAGTTCAGCGGCACAATCCGCTGAACTGATGAGCTCCGGAAATGGCGCCAGTTTGCGAGCGAATTTAGTATCGGCCTCTTGCATGGGCGCCGCCGCCCGCCGGTGCACTTGTAGGTGCCTTGACTTCAAAATAAAATATAGGTGTAAAAATATTCAGAAGTAAAGAAATATCTGGAAACGCCTAATACAATAATAACAGAGAACTGTTTCCTATTCGAGGCGAGCTACTCTATGCAATCTCCTGAATTCTAAAGTTTCTGTATAGATAGTGCAATCCACGACGACGCGCCCCACTCCGCTCCGCCCCGTACTAAAGTACAGCTTACAGTACAGTCATCGCGGAGTGGGGCGCGTCGTCGTGGATTGCACTGTCTATATATGAGTCGACAAAGTACCGAACTCCTATTTCCAAAATAGAATCTGCCTAGGATAGGCGGGGTGCTAACATTATCGAGCTTGCTTCGCTCGCCCTCGCATCCTACTCTATCTTAATTCTTAAGCTTGTTTGTATAAGTCAACACAATTAGTCCTCTTTCTGTATGAATGGACGAAATGAAACCCATCCCGTTCCAGGCGATGGAAAATTAACTGATCGAGCTGGCTTCGTGGAGCTGAAGATGCACCCCCTGAAAATAAACCTGCCGGCGCCCGTGGCCTCTTGTACGAACATATTATTAGCGACGAATCCAGCCGGTCTATTCTGTAACCATCTCACGGTGAAAACTTAGGTGAAGTGAGCTGTCATTCCACCTGCTGCTAGGGACTGACAGCTCACTCCGAGCTGTGAGTCCATAGCTCGAGCTCACTTCACCGTGAGATGGTTACAGAATAGACCGTCTGTGTGAATTAGTAGGTAAAAAAAGAAAAATAACAACACTTAATTTTTTTTTTTAAACTTTTATTTATATAAAATATTTGGGTAGGCTGCTCCAACCAGCCTGTAAATTTGTAACAAAACATTACCCTAAAACACAACACAAAATGTTATTTCAACTCATTTTTTGTTGTTACAAAAAACTTAAAAACGCAATATTTCAATACATTATCATGATGTTTTATGCTAAAGTTGGCTCCGTCTCCAACTAAAACCGACTTCTCAGCATACAGCTATTATGCAATTAATGTAAAACTTATTTGGACAATACATGCACATGAACTAAAACCTATTCTCGTATTAAAAGTTATTAATTCAAGTGTTATAATTACGTAACTAACATAACATCACGCCTAGTTTTCTCGAAGGTTTGGGCAGAGTAGAGGCCTATAGTATACCCACAATTCGCTAGTTATTGTAATAGGGGGCGAGCCCGCGAGCCCATTGCCAATATAACGTAATAATAACGTATATATCGTAACGTTAATTGTTTTTGTTTATTATTTAGCTTCAATATTTCGAGACTTATCTAAATTATGACTAGATGATACCTGAACTCTAATCGAGTTGCCTATAAGATGCACTGATTATCACAATTTTTCACAGGAATGTCAATCAGTGTATATAACTTTAATAGCCTTTATTTACATAAATTGCACAATAAAATAGTAAAGGCACTGCAAAATATAATGTAGCTGCTTACACTATCCAGTCGTAGGCACTATTACTAATACATGAAACAAGATATTTTTCGTGTCTAAACATAGGTAACTTAAAACAACAATGTAACGTTAGCAGTTACTGGTACACGAGTACGAGTAGTCTTCTATTTCAATGTGAACACACACTTATCCGAACGCTAGGAACGGCCTTTCTGATTCGGACGATTCAATCCGGGCAGGTGTGCGAGGTTTCATAGAATTTCATATAAAGAATTCTAAAATTCGTTTCGTTCGGTTCGTTTGACGCGTTTGGCTCGGATAAGTGTGCGTTCACCTTAAAACTCAGATTTTTTATTTGCTAGATCAAAATGACAGCTACCGTCAGTTTTTTTTCAAAATTGAACGATGTTTATCTAATAATAATTACAGAGACAAAACGAAAACACTGTAGGTCCTTTCCTGCAGCAGAGAATGATTCAGTGATCCTTGGTGAGAGTCACTCGGTAACTAGATTATTTACTAGGTTATTTTCATGTCGACACCAAATGTCATTTTAGTCTATAAAATAAAAAATCAGAGTATATTATAATATATTATTAAAGTCTATCCACATTAAGATATTTGTGTGATACATTTCATTATTATTCTGTACGACACTTTCACAGAATTTCGAATTCGTCATCCGAGTCGTCGAATTGCCTGTCCACGTCTTCAAATTCTGTAACAAAAGCGATAAAGATGTAAATTATTTATTGGACTATTTATTTATTAATGCTTCCGTGTGGCTCCCTTCTGATTCGAAAATTTCGTGAGAGCATTTTAAGTAATTAGGGTCGTATTTCGTTCGCGTGTTCAACCTGCGACAAACTGTCTGCCATGTTTGGTGATGGCGATTATTGGCAACCATCACCTTGGCCTTGGTTTTTATTTACCAATGAATACAGTGGGAAGTCTACGTTGAGCTCCTTATTTAATCAATCTGAGTAACTATGTTGGGGTCGGCTTCCAGTCTAATCTAATTTAATTTCAGTATTTTACATGGAGCAACTGCCATCTGACCTCCACAACCCAGTTAATGGGTAGCAAGATACACCTTGGTAAGACAGGTTGACCCGTAACGACTGTCAAATATCCAAGAATGACAGCCGGGACTAACGGCGATCGTGCTTTTCCGAGGCACGGTGGGATCTCGTTATGTGAAGATCATCCATCCACGACTGACCGCAAGGGTAGCTTAACCTGATCCATCGACCCGTGCGGCTTTTATTACTTAGCCACGAGCCCCTCCCCCTCTGAGTTCAGCTCCTTATTTAGAGACTAAAAATGAAGGAATGACTGACCACGCAGATGACAATAACAATAGTAAAAAAAATAATAGTAAAAGTTTATTTGGAACAAGTTACAAGTACACAAGTTTACAAAAGAAAACGAAGATAGCTACAAAAGTTAAAACTGTGGCGCAGCTATCAACGCCCAGGGCAAAAATATGGTTCATTTGTTCCAGACTAGTAATAAAAAACAAACAAAATTAATAAAATAAAATAAAAGGTACTATGTGTATGTTGGTGTGTGTGAGGGTGTGTGTGTGTATTTTGGGTAGGTATGTGAGTATTGAGCGTGAATGAAGGGAGGGGGGGGGGGTTGTGTAATAAGTATGATGTTACAGGAAGTAAGTGTTAAGTAACCACAATTTTTTCTGTTGCTTCGTAAGAGAAGGATTTAAGCAATTCGGACACGTTTTTCTTAACTGAAGTTCTTGTTATAGGATAAATTTCAATGATTCTATTTATGTTATTGTAGAGTTTAGGGCTAAAGTAGTTAAAGTGGCGTCTTACTAATGCTAATCTTGAGAAAGGTATCTTACAAACTATATCGGAACGTCGCGTCGTTTTTTAGAGAGGTATTGAGGGTCGTACTTCGTGAGGTCGTGCTTCTTAATAACAGTTTGAAGTAAAAATAACTGTCTAACAGTGAGGACTTTACAGAGCGAATAAAGATCCGACGTAGGGAATCGGGCAGGTTTCTTTGTGCTCTCTCCAAACGCAGAATAGTAGTCTTGTGGGTACCTTCCCATACTGTAACGCAGTAACCAAGGACTGACTGGACGAGTGCTAGGTAAACCAATATAAGGCATGGGAAGTCGGCAACCGCCCTGAGTTTTTTGAACACGTATACAAGTCTTCTTACACGGACCACCACTGAATCAACCTGCTTTTTCCACGTTAGACAATTTTCCAATGTGACTCCAAGATATTTAATGTTGTCGGAGCGTTCTATCCGGGCACAGTTACAAGATATGGTGGCCACAGTATGACAACAAACATGAGTTTTGATCTGAAATGATATTGGTGGTTGTGTAAGAATTCCTGGTGTGAAGGGGATGAACTTTGTCTTTGTGATGTTGAGTGTGAGTAGATTTGAGGTTAACCATTTCATGACCGTACTCAGAGCGATCTCCGCCCTCTCACGAGTGTCAGGCCAGTCCCTACCATGCGCTACAAGAGCTGTGTCATCCGCGTAAGCAATGATTCTTGTGTTTGGAAGTGATAGCTTGCACAGCTCGTTGACATAGATAAGGAAAAGAGTGGGTCCTAAGACGCTGCCCTAAGGTACACCAAATGACACTTGTTCCGGTAAACTTATAAAAGATCCGACCCTAACAACCTGTTTCCTCGCCGTCAGGTAGCTGCGAAAGATTTCGAGGGCATTTCCTCGTATGCCAATTCGTTCCAGGTTGTCTATCAGCTTAGGGACAGATACAGTATCGAATGCCTTCGATAAATCTAGGAAGATACCGATTACTTTTTGTTTATTATTAAGTTGTTCGACTATTGAATTTGTAAGTTCTAAGGTAGCATCTTCGGTAGATTTGCCTGCTCTGAAACCAAACTGGTTGTCGGCCAAGATATTAAATTTATTCAGGAACTTTACCAGTCTCACGTTGATGACTTTTTCAAAGATTTTTGAGAGGGTTGTAAGTACGGATATAGGCCTGTAGTTGGAAACGACGTACCTATCTCCCGCTTTGAATATGGGATGAACTATGGCAAGGGGGTATGATTTACATAAATATTTATGTATGGATAATTTGATCAAAATACCTGCAAATAATGTTGTATTCTGTAGATCAATATCAGATGTCATTGGGCCCCAGTGCGACGGTCTCTTCTCGCATATTTCGAATAACGGCTGAGTCTCACACATCAACTTAGTTCCTATAGTGGCACACAATTCTTCAAAATCAGATTTGGTTCGACACAAAAAACACTGAAACAAAATAATTATTGTTTTAGTTTCGTACGTTTTCTTTAAAATCTTAAGACAAAATATTATACTTTTATGAAAAATATGTATTCTTCTCTTAAGTGCTGAGAACACTGCTGCTGTGCTGTGTATTCAGCAAATATCACCAATTGTGGAGCTATTTTATAAATACTCATTTATTTGATCGAGTAAGCTTTTATGAGACCGGTCCAAGCAGAATATAACCTACCCCAGAGCCGTAATGCATGCTTGGTTGCACTAACTCTAGGCGACACCTAAATAAATGCGAAGATAAAAGTGCGTTGTTGGATTTTTAACGCATTCATTTAGATTTCTCCTAGCGTTAGAGAAAACGGGAATTAGTACTTACCACAGCAACTGAGGGATCCATTGCTAGCATAGGTATCCGGGAAGCAAATTTACAGTGATATGAGCAGTCCATTTCTTTTTGTTCATCAGTCAATTTAGTCTGTAAAAATATGATTTATTATCAGTCTTAATCTCCATAAATTTGGGGTCGTCTTTACATATCTTTTTCTTCCATAAATCTCTATTATGAGCCCTCATCTCAAAATTTATATCCTTCTTAGCCATAACATCTTTCACACAATGCATCTTTGTGTATTGATCTTATATATTATGTAGCCTTCAAAAGATACGATTGTAATATTCTACGAGGATACAATGTGTGACTTTTATTCACATCAACGTAAGGTTCAAATTGTAATTATTCACGTATATCAAATGCAGCAACAATTGAACTGCATATATCATGTTTTTTCTGGTTTACCTTACATAATGCAATCAACTAAGAACTTATATTTCAAAATAGTATTTAGTAGTGATGATACAGTCGATATAATATCTTTGTTCGCGACTTCTTCGACGTGGATTTGCCCATACAAACTACAACACCCATCACATAGATTCATATTTTTAAAACATGCCTATGTCCTTTCTCATGATCAGGCCATTTAGATCTCTATACAACATTTTATCATAGTTGGTTCAACAGTTCAACGTAACAATCAGACATACAGAGTGACACTATCGCATTCAGAATATTAGTATGGAGTATGGATTTACCTCAACTAGTCCAGATCTCTGTGTTGTATGAGGATCTAAGTATATGACTTCGTCTTCTACACATCCGACCAGGTACAGCGCTTGGTTCGGCTTACCGCCTATCACGCCGATTGATTGAGGACTTTGAAAACATATCTGGAAAACACAAACAAAATAATTATGTATTTTATTTGCTTTTTAAGAGCCCGTATCAATTTCCGCGCGCGCCTAGTGTTAGGTAACTATCGAAGCGCAGTGTGTCTGTGTGCGTTCGAACTATTAATTAAAATTTTAGGTGAAAAACGTCAAATTCAGAATAGCAAAATTGTCATTTTCACTAAATTAAAATCTCAGTACAATCTTAGTGCTGTCAAACTAAAATATAGTTAAGTTGTGCCACTTTAGTCTATTTCAGAATGGGAAATCATCGTTTGACAGAAGTAAACAAAAATTTGGTGATTTTTAGTCTAGTTTAGACGCATTTGTGACAAGAGAATCGGCACCAGTACCATACAAAACATTCACAGGTAGAATAACATTAGCAAATCACAAAGTGTCACACTATGCATAAATAAAAATAAAAAAAATATACTCAGTCTCAAAACTGGTTAGGCGTAGTACAAAATCGCAATTTATTCGCGAGTTACGTTAGGAGTGGCGAGTCACGGGCGACACAGGTCCGACGTCGACAAGCGCTCGGGATCGGGCGCGACTGATTGCTTCGCGCGAGCGCATCGGTTTATAAAGCATTAGTTTGGTATTTTATTACAATTAAATAAGAAGTCAAATATAAAAATTGAGTTTGGTAGATTAAAACCTCAATTTTTTAAATATTTAACAATTATTGTTATTTTCAATAAATTTTTACCCGTAAACGACGATTTTACACATGATTTTATTGCGTTTTTTCTGCGTGGTTCACTTTTTTTTTTTAAGCATCCATGCATTAAACTTTAAAAAATAAATCGTAGGCTTCCTAATATACTATATGGCCAGTAATTAGGATTTTTCTCTGATTGAAATTTGCTACCATTAAGCTATAATAGCAAATGAAAAACCTGGTGTTTCGTGTTTACGTAAAAACGTGTTAGATTTTTATTTTTCGTAATTTATATTGAGTAGTTATCAAAATTTTAATTCGTAGACTACCTAGTTAAATACTTGATAAATAACTTTGCATTAAAAAAAAAACTAGATATCTTAAGGTTATTGAGAAATTTGCGCTGAAAAATCTAGAATTTTTGTTTTTAGACCGCGAAATTGATACGGGCTCTTAATATAACATCCATCATGCTGGTATTTAAAAGAGGTATTTCCAAGTACACCCATGTTTGGGTTTTCGTTTCCGGACCATTGCAATTTCGCTATCTTCCAAGCTCCAAGTTTCTAAGCAATACTGAACCGGCTTTTTACAGCATTTGTGATATAACATCAAAATTTGTAAAAATCGGGATAAAATAATGAATACTTCGCCTTAAAAAAAAAGTTTGTTCCATAAAATATTAGATAAAATTAAATGAAGCAATTATTAATATTATTCCACTATAACTCAGCGATCATTGTGCCGATAGTCGTATCAGCTTAATTGCCAAGAGCCTCGACCAACACCTAAGGAGGCTCTCGTTGGGCAGCTGGATTAAGGGCTTGATTCAGAAAGTGGTCCACCTGGACACGGCTCGCATTGCTAGGAGGTTCCTCTTTCTGGAGCCCTGACCGCCGGTAGCTTGGACCCTGTTCCCGATAACGGTGGGCTACTATTTTTTATATATTTAAATGTTTTGATATTTTTTTATTCTAATATTTAATATTAATATTACCTTCAGCCCATCTATATAAACAGGATTAATTTCGCTAAGGCCCAGCCTGAGCGGTACTATCAGCAGCAGAGGCATCCAGTCGGTGACCAGGCAGTCAGGCGTCGACGAAGAGTCGCCTCTGTCGTTGTTCACTACGCATTGTTGTACTAGAAACAAGTAGAAAGGGACAAATATTAATATCTAATATAAGATCTATAGAACAAGAACGGTACAAAGCAAGCGTGTCAGAGCTTCCTCGCATTACGACAAAAAAATTGTTATTGAAACTGACGGCTTTTAATGTCGAAGATGAGAGAAGTTGTACGCTCAAGAAAAACTAGTACTGGCGTCGCTAGACGCTGTCGGCGATTCCGTGCTCTGTAATCTACAGTCTATTGAAGATGTTCAACCGAATTATTACCAAATAGAACTGTACCCCTATTTCTAAAGCAATACCGCGTTAAGTTAGAACAAATAGATCGAGATTTGAATGCTTTAATCACATCTTTGTGATTGTATGGTATAGTGTACAAACAAACCCCAATATTCACAAAAGTTTTGCATATAAAATTTTATAAAAGTTAGTTTGGTATACACAATCTGTCAAAATAAATTTAATATAATAAATAATAAATTTTATATGTAAATTATATATGCATATTCTTCGCCATATTCATCAATCAACAATGAAGTGAGCAGGGCGTTTGGCACCCTTCCGTAGTGGAGTAAGGACAAACGGAACCCTATTACCCAACCTCCGGTGTCCGTCTGTCTGTCAGCGGGCTATCTATCAAGAACCGTAATAGGTAGACAGTTGAAATTTTGACAGATTGTGTATATCTATAGCCGGTATATCATCAAATATAAACAAACAAAAAAAGTTCAAGAAACGTGTTTTTATCAAAGTGTTTTGCTAATTATTGTACGGTGGTACGAAACCCTTCGTGTGCGAGCCCGACTCTCACTTGGCCGGTTTTTTATTACACCATAAAACCGTGCAAGTCATGTCCATTAATAATGAAGTAATTAGCTAATGCAGCTTTTAACATCTTAGGTAATGCTATTATTATAATAATGGTTACCAAACCAATATTAATAAAGTGTGAGTTAATTTCATATTGGCGTGTGTGACTATGAATATTATTTTCTGCAAGGTCACTTTCTATGGCTAATTTAATTGAAACGCTTTCAACTGCGTGTCACGAAATACTAGTTTTCTAAAATTATTTATATAGCGACCCGTCCCTACTTCTTACGGTTTGTACGACTTGACAAACCCTCGAGATATCTTTATAATTTCTAAAATACAAGTAAACTTTCCGGAATGATATCTATAAATGATAGTGAAAACCTTATCAAAATACATTGCGTAGTTTAGATGAACAACGCGGTCACACAGCCAGACACGAAAAGCGACTTTAATTTATAATATGTCCAGATAACAAGAAACGCTGGCGTGACGATTTCTGCCGATCCCTGCCTTTCCATTTAGGTAATCTATACATATTACAAATTAAACATCTCTTTTTGTGTTTGTCTATATGTCCACGTTGTTCTTTTAAACAACAGCAACAGATTTTGATAGGTCTTCAACATCGTTTAGAGAATTTATTCTTACAAATAATAAAGATATTTCGAGGGTTTGTCAGGTTGTACAAACCGTGTGAAGTAGGGGTGGGTCTATAGTAAAATATTATTAGAAAACTAGTTAATATTAAAGTTACTTATACTAAGAAATCTCGATGTTTTATCAAGTCGTAAAATCCGTACGAAGCAGGAGTGGGTCGTTAGTAGCTAATAAATAATTTATAAAAAAAACTACTTCTGTTTGTTGGCAAAAAAAATATGTACTTTTATGTTGGCTTAATACTTACAAATATCTTCTCTAACAACTGTGTTATCTAATGCAACATGGATCACCAGGGAACTCCACTTGTCATAAACTGCTAGCTTTCTGAAATAAACATTTTATAGGATTATTAAAAAAAAAACTTAATTTTATAATAAAACTAAACTGTAAGCAAATAACTTAAGCTTTTATTTCTACAAAGAAAAACTTTATTTACAAAATGAATAAAGGTATTGTGATTAAATCATATTATGATATGTGAACTTGAACCAACATTTGTTAAGATAAGGTATTAAAAGAGCAAACAAGAGTGATATATATTTTCTGAATGCAACATGCAGACATTCTTAAAGACTGGCTGAATTCCAAGTTATACCTATATGGAGATGCAACATGCTGAGTCACAAAGAAAGATTATTATAAAGATTGTGAACACTACATATTGTATATTTACACAATTGTTTTCTTATGGCAAGCAATAACAATTTGTTGCAACAGTTTATAAATTTCCTGACTTCTTTGCCATGATGATAACATTATAATGTATTCAAATTATTACATGTCTAGGGAAATCTTAGCCTGGTAATATTTTTTATCTGTTTCATAAAAGTTTATCAACATTTTTTTAACACATTTTAATTATTACCCAAACCAGTAAGAATTTTTAGTCTTTAGTGCCTACTAAAGACTCTCTTCTGACGAGTTTGGATGGATGGATGGTTGACACAGGTTGTGTTTAATGCAATAGCCTATCTATAGATGACTCACTGGTTTAGGGATTTACCCTATGCCTTTTACTGGTACTTACTTCAACACTTGCGCAACAGTATTGGGCCCAAACCATTGACCAACTTCTTTTCCTTCTGAAGCTCCCATCAATGCCACCTGATGGATAGAGTAGGGAGCCTGCTTTCTCTCTTCGAATCTTTGAATAATATTCAGATATGTCGGATCTCTGAAAGTGATATAATGTTATCAGTGATGGTCTGTTATCTATATTTTTATTTATAGATTACTTGAGAACATCAAATAAAAAATAGTTCCTTCCATCTTTTAGATAGTGAACTTAACTAGTTGCTCTAATTCTATTTCTGATAAGGAGTCACACAATGTATGCATGAATCATTATAATAATGTCATAACTCAATCAACAAGGCATTATATTCAAATTAATTGATAAAAGCTTAGTGTAATAGCCAATTATGCATTATTGCAGTAAACAATAATGAGAAATGTTACTATTTTATAATCATTGCAAACAGGAAAATAATGATTTTATAAGATTGCAAGCAATGAGCATTAAACTGAAGACTAGGTTGGTTACCAGTCATTATTATACATGTTTGAAACCAGTTATTAGCCTTACCTTGTTTCAGGTGTCCAAACCCAGTCAGCTGACAGGTGGATTCGAACGAGTGCGACGCCGAGGACCATTTGTCCACATCGTAGCATACAACCCCATCCTTTATCTGAAGTTAGCCCTTCGTCCCCTATAGGAATAAAGCCCTTTCTATATGTACACCAAATGATTGAAGTGATGTCTCTTCTTATGCGGTCCAAATCTGAAAATAATACTTCGTCGTTAGATAGTGCCTACAATTTCATGAACAGCAAAGATGATCAAATCGTCCCAGCGATATCTTACCAGTACCTCGTTGCTCATTAACATCTGACCTTTAAAATAGACATGTAAACAATAAATGATATTTCACGTACCCTGAACAGCGCTATATTTTTTTCCTAAGATCCATACGCTCTCCTTTGTCTGAGGAATATCATCAGGCTCGACGTTATTACCGTCAGACGATAGGTAACATATATCAAACACGGCATCCATGTTCGAACATAATTTGATGACAAACACTAAGAAAACTAATAAGAAATTATTAGAAGTAGAACAAGCTAAGAGAAAAAATAAACACGAGTACGCCTTCCGACAAATAAACACAAGATGAATGAATGAAAAGTGAAATTCATTCATTCCATACAAATGTCAAAGTCAAGAATAGAATCAAAATGGCAAAAAACTCATTTTACGATTGATACGAAGAATTTCGTTTGATTGCTTCAGAGAAATAAATCAAGAAATATTTTAATGTTATAACTATTGTGGTCCGTGCTCAGGAGACATATTTGGATTTAAAAAAAAACATCCGAATTGAGTACCTCCCCTTTTTTAGAAGTCAACCATGAACCAAGCTTCTGACCACGGACAGCGAATGGAAGGGTTCCGTAGTTGGGATTATATTACATGCTCTGTGGTTGGGATGAATATTTACGCATGCACAGTAGGTATTGTTTTTTTTTATCGACCGCAAAATACGCGCTCTGACGTGGAGTTGAGGACACGAGCCCGTTAAACAATAAAATATAATGCCGACCGCAAAAATAAGTTTGTACAGACGCCAGCTGGTCAACCTACCCGAAACTGTCAAATTTTCCCAACCAACTTTGAACTTTATGCTTTAAAAATATAGTTAAAAATCTATTAAAGAAATTTGATGGATTGTAGTAGGTTGATGTGCTGGCGTCTGTACTTCAAAGTATTTTTCGAAAACATAAACCACGAAATGCGGCTATAAAACGAGGGGCTATTTGAGAAAAAGTAAATAAGATTACGGACTCTAACGTCATAAGCTTAAATTGTTTGTAATTTGATAAACAGGGTGTTTGGTGCGTATTGAAAGCCGTTTCAATGGGGTCTTTTTTTATAAAACAATAAAAAGTCGATTAAAAGTCGGTGTTAAGGGGTCTGAGATAGCAGTGATAGCCTAGTGGTGTGACCGTCAGACTGACAAGTCGTAGGTCTCGAGTTCGAACCCAAGGCACGCACCTCTGACTTTTCGGATTCATGTGCGTATTGTTTAATTATCACTTGGTCAAAAAACGGTGAAGGAAAACATCTTGAGGAAACCGGCATGCCTAAGAGATATTTCTCGACGGCATGTGAAGCCAAGTCAGAGACCCATGGGCGGCTTTAAAACTCTGGCACCAGGTTTGTTTACTAACCACACGAAAAGAAGAAGACCTCTTCAGTCAACCATTTCAATTTGGCACTCGATGCACCAAACACCATGTATATTTGCAGCACCCATAAGTCTGTCTATCCGCGGTTTAACTCAGAGACCCAGGCCCTTGGCGGCTTTTAATATGGTATGGTCAGACACTTGGACTGTTTTTTATCCAATATGTTTCCGGATCACGAATCACGGATCACGAATTTACAGCAGTGTCGATGATGATGAATCACACCTACAAAGTTGTGAAATAAAATCTTGAAAATGTCTGTTTTGGTTTTTATTTTTGGTATGTGTATACTTAGTATCTAAGTTTTAACTTTTATTTTTGAATTGATTATGAACTTGGCAAATTTATAACGGTTTTTTGTTTTATTTAAGTAACCCACAGAACCCTAAAAATCAGAGATTTAAAAGGATAAAATTGCAAAGCGTGGAAAAAAAGATTTTTTGTCTTGGAATGTTGGCAAAATGCATATCGACCGTCAGACCCATGCATGACACATGTACTCAAACCTTAACATTCAATGTCATTAATGTCAATGTCAATCACGGGATAATAACCACCAGAAACATTCGAAGTCGAAAAGTGAAGGCTATTTGAACAAAATAGCTAAAAGTTTTTCTGGTTATTGTACTATATATATTAAAAATGGAATTAACCCCTTTAGATTTCGTTGCGCAAGCTTGCATGGATTTAACTGAGGCTATGAATGCAGTTCAAAGTGAATCAGAACGCGATACTCTTATTACAAACCATATCAAGAAAGTTTGGTCTACAGTTACTCCCGTAGAAGACTTTAAAAAAAGTGAGTTGCCAGTCAGTTTAAAAATCAAACTACAATTGACTGCTGTGATCAGATCTATATTTATCAGTACAAAAATCTTTGTGTAACGGTAATTTATACTTACCTATATCTATCAGAGCACATCAACATTTACCTACTTACGAATCCACTTGAATATTAATTTTAAAATCTCACATAAGAGAAAGATATAATGCCAAGCCGGGTTTCATTACATAGCTTAACCGTTACATTGTTTATTTATTTTCAAATGTTTCAGACTTAGAATGGGTAAATGTGTCTGAACCAATATCGTTGGCGCAGCACTGTTCTGACAAGATAGTGATATTAGATTTCTGGACGTACTGTTGTATCAACTGTTACCATGTGCTGCCTGATCTGGCTCATATTGAGAAACTGCATGCGGTTGATAGTGGTCTTGTTGTGGTAAGTTCAATAACTACATACTATATTGAAGAATGAGAGTTTCACTGAGTTTTTTAAAACTAATAATACAAATGAGTCTACTAGATGCTGAAACTTTTTTTTTCTGTGTTAGAAAAATCAAATCCTTCATTGTTTTATAAGAGAAAGTTTATATAAACTGATGAATTGAATTGATGGGTAATTAATTACTGGAATGCCAATATCATGCCACGAAATAGTTGTAATATAACATATTATAGTTGTAAAATGTTATTATTTACATGCAAGAGATGATAGAATATGATGTAATGAGTGCATAAAACTTTTTTTTAAAGTGACTAACATCCTCCTCTCAACATTACAGATAGGTGTGCACTGTGCCAAATTCTCAAATGAGAAGGAATCAACCAATGTGCTGTCAGCGGTGCTTAGATATGACATACATCATCCTGTAGTGAATGACGCAGACAGCTGTATGTGGGATGCACTTGGAATAAAATGCTGGCCCACCCTACTTATATTGGGTATGGTATTATTATGATCTTGAACTAAAGTAATTGTAAAAGGTGGAAAGAGTCGAGGGAAGCCTTTGCCCAACTATGGGACAGCTACAACAGCTAGTAATAAGACTAAGAGAAAAGCTGAGATGCTTTATTAATTTTCATTTGATAATTTTATTGTTAACCTATTCCAAGAGAAAGGAAAGTGTACTCTTTTATGAGCTAATAAAATTTTCATCAAAAATCGGCGGTGTTGTTGGGGTGCTTATCATTATGTTGAGCTGTTGATTTTTATGAGCTTTTTTAGTAAAGAAAATATTTTAATAATATGTGATTCTGATTTACATACTTTGATGTTGAAGATTGCCTTTTAAAAACGCACAACAAAGCACTTACCACTTTAGATTAAATACTTATTTGTTTAATCAGTAATTTTTAATCTATATCATTCTATATAATAAAGATGAAATGATTTTCGTTGGTAAGCGCATCACTACAGAATGGCTCGACCGAATTGGCTATATAATGTTTTAATAATATTCATAATAGTCCAAATCAATTTCTTACAGAAAGAAAAAATTGAAAAGTTGCAGGAAAATCTCCCTGCATTTTTACAAGCAGGCATGCAGGCATGTCGGTATTTTATGAGTAAATATTTATTCTTATGCTGGCTGTTGGTGTGGTTTGATCAACTTCATCTTGTCAATTAGTTTAATTATTACCTAACATAGCGAAACGGCAAACGAAATTTATGTAAAGATTTTTTTTTTAATGTCTAAATGTTTTGTTTTTGATTATGCCATATTTTTTTCCTTTAGTAAACCATTCTTTCATGCATATTTTCTTTACAAAATAGTTTAGATGTTTCACATCTGCTAGGCATCCCGAGAATGGCTCAATTATGGTAAAAAGTAAATTGCAATTTTCATTTATGAACTAATGATAATTAACATTATTTAAATGAGTAGTAAGTAAAAAAAATACTTTCCATTCTTTTTCAGGTCCAGGCAATAAGCCTCTATTTGTTCTAACGGGCGAAGGCCATAAGGATGAACTGGTATGGTATGTGGGCAATGCTATGCGTCATTTTGGGAACCGCATATCTGCTTCACCCATATCTATAGAACCGTCCAAACACTTGAAATCTAAAGGGGAGGAAGTTCTTTATTTTCCGAGCAAGGTTTGCATTTCATTTATTTTAAATATTAATATTAATATTTCACTAATACAACAACATAACAACAATAACACAAGCGTGATGTTATGTTGTGTGGTCCTGTATGTTTTAAAAACAAGATATTATTTACCAAAGATACTGAAAGTGCAGATGGTTCACTCTGCAAAATCATAGTCATAGTAAGTCGCTTTTTATTTAAAAAGCGACTTACTACGACACAATAAAGTGCAATTCAGGTCGCACAGCGCTAATTACAATTATATCTTCTGACTATGTTTACGCCCACTGAATTCGACAAGTCGAGCCCTCCGCGTACCCACCCACTTGTAGCTTCATACCTGAAATGTGGAGTGAACCATTTGTATTCATCTGTGCCAAAGTTAAGATAAGCAACATTTTTATCGTTATGAGCTGTGTATGGTAGTAGTTTCTCAGTAAACATTGAAATAAACACCCTCCAATCCATACATAATGTTTGCCACTCTGAGCACGAAACATACAGCGCTTTTTAGGGTTTCGTACCGGAAGAGTCCCAAACGAAACCCTATTACTAATCCTCCGCTGTCTGTCTGGGCTGCATCTCATGAAACGTAATAGGTAGACAGTTGAAGTTGCCGCTGTAACAGCAAATAATAAAAATAAAATAAAGTTAAAAGTAAAGGAGGATTGTACGTTGTTACGGAACCCTTTGTGTGCGATAACGAAAACTTAATCTTACTCTGCAATAACTTTAGGCTTCCCAAAGCGCAGTTCATACAAGACTAGTTGGCGGTCGCCGGTCATTTGCATGGCACATTTCGTTTTAGATAAAGTTCAGCTTTGCAATACGTCGGCTCTGTCTCTCCTTCATGTATCTGTCTCTTTCTAAAACTGTGCTGCCCCAGCCCCAAATAAATTGGAATAAGGGGAAGAGAATGTTCATTTGTGCATTAATGACGGTAGCATAATCTATCTATATATTTTCTTCTTCGTCTTATATATAAAAATCAATTGCCGTGCGTTAGTCTCGCAAAAAACTCGAAAATGGCTGGACAGATTTGTTTTTTAATTTTTTGTTCGCCTCTATTCAAATTCAAATTATTTTTCACCACTTCCGCACGAAAGAAGTGTCTTTCCTCTACGAAAACAGTGAGGAAAGTTGGTTTTTCCTCACTGTTTGAACAGTGAGGAAAGTAATGATCCCGTTCAGAAACTAACCTTGCCTGATTTTTTTATGTTAAGTTATAAAGATATTTTAAAAAATAAAGAATTATTTTGATTTGCTTTGTGTCTGTTTAATTTATTTACCTATGATAACTGAATATTTTCTTGCTGGGAGTGGTGAAAAGTTTTTTATGCAACATGTGAGCAAGTTCATTTGCTATTCGTTTTGTTGAGTCTTTCGCTTACTCAGGATTGAAATTTATAATCACTCGCTGCGCTCGTGATTCTATTTTTCAATCCTTCGTTCGCTCAAGACTCAAAATCAAAACTCATAGGAAAAACGAACTTTCCTCACATGTTGGATAAATAACTATTGTTTCACATAAACCTACATGGGCACTTATGAAACGTCAGAAGCTAGGTGCACGGTTCCAATTGGTCGTTTCCTATAGAGAAGAGCCAGCAAGAAACTCCACGGTTACTCTTTTAAAAATTTGATTATTAGGTATGGGAGGACAGTGTAGGTCTTTCAACAAGTAAATGTATAATGGGGTAGTTAAATTTTGTATAGGAATTGCCACCAATATTATCGATCTCACGTGAAATCTAGTTCACTGGGTGATTTAGTGTAATTTAAAAATATCTTACCCCAGCTGTCACTGAACCCGTTCTACCGCGGGCGTACGGACGAGCCGTTCCTAGCCATCTCGGACACGGGCCATCATCGTGTGCTACTTACTGACTGTTCAGGAATCGTTCTAAGGATCGTCGGTGGATTGGAACCTGGGTTTAAGGATGGCAGTAAGTATGCTTTAGTTAACTATGGATGTTGAACATGCTTGCATTTTGTTGCAGAATGCAGTTGTTTCATGGCAAAGAAAAAGGGAAGGAAACACATACATAGAAAACGATATAATATAATAATAAGGCGTACAGACGCCAGCACGTCAACCTACTACAGACTGTCAAATTTCTTTAATATATTTTCAACTTTATCACTGAAGCTTAAGGTTCAAAGCTGATTATGAAAATTTGACAGTTTCGGGTAGGTTGATGTGCTGGCTTCTGTACAATACCCCGAAATTGTAGGGTAATGAGCCCATCGGTAACGAGAGTATTGCTTTTGTTCTAAGTTTTATTTCTTTTCCTATGTTCATGGCCATGCTTTTCTATCCTATTGGCACAATTACCATGTTTAATTTATTTATTTCCAAACTCTTTTCTACCCAGAACTGAACGAGGCGCAGTTCAACGCCCCCCAGGGCCTGTGCTGGTTGTCCAGCAATGTGTTAGCAGTATGTGACACTAATAACCATGCGGTGCGCGCCATACATCTTGATGAGGGAACTGTGGAGGTTCTGGCGGGGACTGGGGAACAGGCCGCGCATGGGGATCAAGGTATGGCGTTATTTTGTGGCCCTAAGTTTAGTCCTGTGGTATTAAAGTTACTGCACTTGACAAACCAAGCCCATGTAGGGCTTGATTCCTAAGTCAGGTAGTGTTGTTAAGTTTTTCCATCAGGAATTTCTGACTGCCTCGTTGGTCTAGTGGTCGCAAGCGCTATTGCTGAGCATGAGGTCCTGGGTTCGATTTCCAGGTTGGCTAAGTATTATCTGGTTTTTCCAACAGGAATTTCTCAGTAGCAGCCCAGAGTCTGGAATTGTGCCCGGTTGATGGCAATAGGCTCGCCCCCTATTAATGGGACTTAAAACATAACAGGCACACCTCTGCCCCACCCTTCGGGGAAACAAGGCGTGATGTTATGGTACTCTATACGAATTCGTTAGTGGCAATATTCTCGCAAAAATATCTCCCATAAATAACTGCTCTTTTTCTTTTCTTGCACAATTGAATTCAATCCAATGGTTGTCTGTAAGAAATTGCTTTTACGGTCAACTACTTATAAGTAGAAACACTTGAGCTACGAAAACCACCGTAACCCCTCCGAATTAAAGGCGCTATTGAAGTCAAACTATTACCGATGTAGACCGTGGATCGACGTTATTATGGACGTGTGTTACCTATTACATTTGCTTACTTTTCCAAGTTTTTAAACAAAATGGCGTATATCTAGTAACTGTACAATCTGTCAGGAGGAAAATGCCTCGGCGTGCAGCCCCTCGCGTCTCCATGGGACGTGCTCCTCTATGCCACTCCCGACATGGACATGTCCGTGCGCCCGCTTCTGCCGCCGCCTCCGCCCCCGCCGGGCAGCCAGGCTGCGCCTGATAAGGAGAAGGAAGAACTTAAAGATGATAAAGGTAAACTAAATATTCTCACTAACCGTTTATATTCAGCCCCTGCCGCTGCTCCTCGCGCTGCCGGCAATAATTCCCTAAATACTGCCGTAGCAGCATCAAGAGAAGTGTGTGTTTACATACTGCCCTACCACTCACATCGCTTTCGACTTTCGGCAATGGCAGACGTCGAAATAATTACGGCGTCCGCGCTGTCTTCTTGCAATACATAGTTATGTTCAATATAAAAAAAAAAAACAAATTCGAGAAAAGAAAATACGTCGTCGTATTTTCTCTTCCGACTCGTCCAAGCGCTCGGCGAGAAGTGAGCCGGTAGGGATGTGACATTGTACATAAAAAATCGATTATTAATTAATCGATTGTTTTCCCAAGTAAAAAAATCGATTTTTGTATTGATAATAATCGATTTTTCTAAAATAATCGATTTTTTCCGCTATTTTTTGTTGACAGATTAAATTAAACACCTGTGTAATCGATAATCACACTATCAAAGCATTAAAGCTCTGTTTAATTAATCTTTAAAAAAATTAATAATCAACAAGTTATAAATTTATAGTGGTAAAAAGTTTTTTTTTTCATTTCGCCCGTCTAAAATAAATAAATAAAGTTTTTGGGCAATGAAAGTTAAAAACTATCAAAAGTTTTGGTAAACGTTTTGATAGTATTCGGCTCCAGGTATTTGTTAGTATGGCACCAGCTTTCGAAAATAATCTTTCCGCTGGAGCCGAAGAAGCCGGAACCAGAAGGTGCCTAAACGCTAATTAGGATAATTTAGGTTTTCAACGTACAGAATTGATGACATAGCGTTATAGGCACAGATGGCTTTAGCGTCATTCATTGACGAACTTCGTAGTTAATGGTTTACGGCACTGCGGCTTCGCGCTTCTGACTAAAAAACTAAGCGTTGCGGCAGTTGCGGGTGAAAAAAATCGACAGTGAAAAATAAATCGGTTTTTTATTAATCGATTTTTTTAAATATACAGGGTGTTTGGCAGAACGTTGAACATACGAAAATGGTGGATAGATTGGGTCATCTGCTACTTACTCAGCCCTAATTTAATTGGCCCTGGACCCCAGGATATTAAAAAAAAAATTTTTTTGCTTTCTTCTAGTTTCACCACTTTCTTAACTTTAGAGTGTATTTTTTATCACAAATGGATAAAACAGGCATTTTTTTTTTATCGTTAATGTTGGTAGATTCTTATAAAACTATTGCTTTATTCAGATGTTAGCTAGAAAAAAAGTTATAAGTCCTCAAACTTACAGAAATATGTAAAAAAATACTTGAAACTAAATTTCAACTTGCATTAAAAAAAAAAAAAAATGGGTTGAGTAAGTAGCAGATGACCCCACCTATCCACCATTTTCGTATGTTCAACGTTCTGCCAAACACCCTGTATAAATCGATTATAAAAATCGATTACTATTTAAAAAAATCGATTTTTAATCGATTTTTAATCGATTTTTTTAATCTGTCAACAAAAAATAGCGGAAAAAATCGATTATTTTAGAAAAATCGATTATTATCAATACAAAAATCGATTTTTTTACTTGGGAAAACAATCGATTAATTAATAATCGATTTTTTATGTACAATGTCACATCCCTACCGGCTCACTTCTCGCCGAGCGCTTGGACGAGTCGGAAGAGAAAATACGACGACGTATTTTCTTTTCTCGAATTTGTTTTTTTTTTATATTGAACATAACTATGTATTGCAAGAAGACAGCGCGGACGCCGTAATTATTTCGACGTCTGCCATTGCCAAAAGTCGAAAGCGATGTGAGTGGTAGGGCAGTATGTAAACACACACTTCTCTTGATGCTGCTACATAAGTCTGGCTGCTGTATAAATCGATTATAAAAATCGATTACATTTTTCTATAATCGATTATTTTTTCACATCCCTAAGTGAGCGTCGGAGCTGAATGTAAACACAGCCCTCCCACGCGCGCTGCTCGTCCTTTGACTTCCGCATAAAAAACCGCTCACTTGAGGAGCGCCGGGCAGCGCGAAAAGTATCGTGTTTACATAGTATACTCATCCTGCCCATTACTACTGTCTACTTCCCTGCTCACTGCTGTGGAAGTGAGCTGAGGGTAAATGGGGTATTAGACTACGTTAAATGTCATGCTGTCATATCGGCATGATTCTGCCGCTCGGCTTAGTTCGAATTGTTCCGAGCCGATCCGAATATGATTCAGCGAAGGTACAGCCCGAAGCAGACTTTATGACGGCTCGAAACATGAGACGAGTGGCTGCGCAATTACAAGCCCACGTGTCAGCTAGGGTGAGAGGTGCTGTACTGCGCAGCGAGTCGCGTACTTTAGAGCTGCCATAGAGTACCTAATATGGATGCCGATCGGTCCGAGACGAATGAAAGCCGAATATGTGTAGTAATTGTTTCGGGTCGGATTTTTGTTCAATACTGTTGAATCTCATGCTCTCACTGTTAACGTGGGACGTAGCGACGGAATCACTTTGAGAACTGTTTAAAGTTACGTTTGTTTCGATAATTCGGGGGAGTGCGGCTTTCACTGCAAAGGTCGCTTGAGGATAATAACTGTGACGTGTTGTATTTTTTTTTAATATTTAGTTTTTCTTCTTAATTGTATTAGAAAAAGAAAAGAAGGATGAAAAACGCCGGGTGCTGCTAATAGCTTGCGCTGGATCACACCAGATATGGGCTCTCTACCTCGACACTACTATTTGGTGGAAATACAAGAGCTTTACTGAAGGTAAGGAGAATTTAAAAAAAAGTACACTCTAGAATATAGTACACCATATTGATTTAAGATATATTTTATTTTTTTAAATATTAACGATTTTTATTTCGGAACAAAAAAAACAGAGTTTGTAGTAAGTAAAATACAATAGACGCTGTATGTTTACGTATACAATGTGGATCTGGACTTACGGCATTAAATTAAAACAAGCACAGTACTAGTCCATAGAAACATTTTAAAAGACGAAGATTAGTAGTTAATGGAAAATTGAAAAATTGCAATTTTCAAACAAAATAAATAGCAGAATCAACTGCATAAAAAGCAAACACGCTTTATCTACGAAAAGTCACTAACCTGTTGCGCGGCCCGATGCGGGTCGCGGCGGGCTGCGGCGCCTGCGCTGCGGTGCGGGGCGTAGGTGGACGTGGGTAGGTAGTTTAGTCGGAGAACAACAAATTAGCGACATAAACTCACTAAGTTGCGCGTTGTTAATTAAAAGATCACTGATTGAATAATTAATCACATAATATCACATCACAATAAGAATTTACATCAATAGTCAAATTTTTAAATTTTCAAGGTCTCCACCGTTGTTCATTATGCACAAGCGACATCGATACCTAATTAATATTAAACTAACACTGAACAATAAGTCACACTAAATCGTCTTTAATCACAAATAACAACTATTTTTTTTTACAAAATCTCGATAATGCGCGCGCGGCTCGTCTCGTAATAAAAATGGTAGCCGTGTGCGCTCCTCAAAGGGCGCCGCTGCACTGACACTGACCGAGTCCCGAGACTTTTTGCCGAAAAAATTCCGCTCACACACACACTCGCAATTGTCTATGCACCACTAATGCATAATTTGCGTAAGTAATATTTCTTTTTCTTTCTAATTGTAGTATTATTTTGTGGAACTGGGCGGGGCGCGTCAGAGTGGAATCGTATGACTAAACTCTCACTCGTTGTGTGGCTAAAGTATTCATTGGATTTGATTGATTTTTTGTATACGGGTAAAGAACATGACACTCTTTACGTGGTTTTAAGAAATGTCAAGCGTCCTGCTCCACGTAGTATACGCGTTCACTGCGTTCGGCGCTTGGCGTGGCAACACGTCGTGTCTGGGTTCGCAACAAGTCGGATGCCTCGTTGAGAGATTCACCTCTCAACGGCCTCGTTGAGAGGTGAATCTCTCATCTCTCATCTTCCATCCGAAGGATGACGATTAAGAACCCTGTAAGAAATCGACACATGTTTCAACACCTGTCGATTTCTTACAGAGTTCTTTATGATTCTTTAAGAATAGTTAAGCGGATTAGGTTACTAAATATACATCGTCTATTGTATTTTATAATGGATTTCCGCAAAGTCACGCCTGAGTTAATTAACTGTAGAAAGTAACATAATATTAATACAACGTCTAATAGTCTAGTGTTAGTACCAATCACCATCCGCAAAAACCGCTTTGCAATTGGAGAGCTGAAGCTCTCCGCTACAGTTCTTAGGATGATGTTGCGACTGTCTCTCACTCTCCTCAGTAATGAAGCTGTTTTCTTGCGAACAATCGCGTGAAACCCGTCGGTACGAGCTTGCGCAAACATTTCCGACGCGCTGCAATAGCGAGGAAGTCCCAACAACATCATGAAACCATTGTTGTACAGGACGCGCAGGAAATCCAGCGATCTTTTGGTGATTTACCCATAGATGTTATGCAAAATGGATCCAGCCCACAAAAAGCGTTTTTTGAGTTACTGTCATAAATGGCATCTACACATCAACTTTAGTGTATGCAAAAAATATCCAAGCCGCAAAGTACCTTTTTTTTAATGAAAAACACAGACGTTAATGATACCAACAAAATCTAATGCATTTTCGCAGAGTTAAAATTTATTATTTATTTATTAAATTTGAACCATGTGTCATGGTAACCTAGATATCGGATTTGAAAAGATCCAAACTACTTTGGATCTGTATGTTAAATCGATTTTTTTATATAAAACAGATACTGTCGTGTCTGATCAAGAAGAAAACTGAGTTTTTATGAAACAATTTTTTTTTTGTATTTTTAATTAAATGCCCTTATTTTTATTGCCCTTGTTTTTCTGCCTCAACTTAAAACAAAAAGATCCATCCCACATTTTTTATAATGTAAAAAAAGATCCAGAGAGATTTTTACTGAAAATAAGTATATTTTATTCACATGAAACTTCTTAAAATACCCAATATATAAGAGGAACTTCAAAACAAACTATGGTCTTGTTATTTTGATATATCAATTTACTAAAACTCCTATTTTCTCAAAAGTAAGTTTTTGTGGCTAGATCCATTTTGCATAACTACGTCCAATTTGTGCAACTGTGTTACTTTGGCAATACGCCTTGAAAATTAAGATTTTTACTAGGTCTGTAGCACACCAAGTAAATCTACAGGTCAACATGTTGCACCTGCTATGCAAGCCAAGACACCGTTAACTTGCAGCTTGACACTAGAATTTAGAACTTGCGTTTTGCTTTCATCCACTGAAGTAATTATTTTAACACTTTTGTTTCCTAGGAACATGCGTGTGTATCGCGGGCTCGGGGGCAGAAGCGGCTCGTAACAGCGCGTATCCGAACTCAGCTGCGTTTGCGCAGCCCTCCGGACTCACGCTTAGAATGGGTAAGAATTACATCTTAAAATATTTCAAATACAATTAAATGTACCTTTTTAACGAACGTGAATACTAGCGCACGTTTTTATTGGCAAAACTCAACATGTATTGTATGATAAAAATATTTCAAATATGATTTGCGCAACGGAGTCGCAATATCTAATAGTAATGCGGATATGGTATTAACTTGATTGAGTTCTTCTGCTATCATAATTAAATTCAAATGTCAGAAATAAATTACCCGAACTACCGTAGTAAACACATTAACATTAAAACCGGTTCCGAATAAGTGATATCAAATTAATTATTATTTTGCTCACAGGAACGAGTCCCGAGGTCTTCATAGCTGATTCCGAAAGTTCATCCATTCGTAGACTAGCCCTAACTACAGGACAGGTTTCAACTCTCTGTGGCGGTGACCGTAACCCTTTGGTATGCATACTACATTAATAAGCTTTACTACATATTAGTTTAATAGTGTTCCTGCTACAACTTCATTATAATTGCTAATCATAATTATGAATATTTTACAATTTATGCCCATGTTAATATAGATATTAAATGAAATATGTGGAGTTTGCCACCTGATTATTTTTTAATTATATTGCGTGACTGTTAGCGGTTAAATGGCGATTTATGTATATCCAATTAATTACTAAGCCTGTGGCCGCGCATGCATTTTTAAGATAAAAAACACCCTTTGTCCAAATCCTAGCTAACTATATCTAATATAAAAAATGCGAAAGTTAGTTTGTTACGCTTTCACGCTTAAACAGGTGAAAGGATTTGGATGAAATTAGACACATGGGTAGACCATGACATGGAAAAGGACATAGGAGACCTTTTATCCCGATATTCCCACGGGATCGAGACTTATGTGGGTGAAACCGCGGGGCGCAGCTAGTTAAAAGCGATCGTCGTGCGAATACGCGAACGTCACGCTCATAATGTCACTTTTTGTTCGGTGATCCTCAACGCGTTGTCGCGCCGACAGAGGGCGCTTTCCGGTTTTCCCGAACAAAAAGTGACATATGGACGTAACGACCGTGGATTCGTGCGACGGCCGCATTCAAATAGGACGCGGGGTATTGCTTGCAACTTTTTCAATTCGATATTTTATTTTTCTATACAGAACCTATTCGCGTTTGGAGACATAGACGACATTGGTGTCGACGCGAAACTACAACACCCTCTAGGCGTTGCGTACTGCGAATCTTCCAAGACTCTCTACATTGCAGATACATACAACCACAAGATAAAGAAAGTTGAAGTCGGCCCTCAAAAAGTCACCACGCTAAACCCTACTATGATCGAGACCACTGACCCAGCGTTATTGAACGAACCATCAGGCCTATCAATCACTGCCGATGGAAAATACCTATACATCGCAGATACGAATAATCATTGCATAAAAATCTTAAACTTAACAAAAAACGTGTGCCAAGACTTCAAAGTGCGATTACTGGAACCTAAGTTTACAGAACCAGAGAATTTGATTCTATACAAAAATGATCTATTTGTAAATCGAAAATGTGGTAATCTCATAATATATTTTAATGTAAGTTTGGATGCGGAAACGAAGAATGTTAAGTTCACCCCCGGAGCACCTCAGAACTGGCTTGTTTGTATAAGGGACGAGAATAACAAGGACGTGACTCAAGAAGATTTCGAATTCATCAGCTCTTCTCGCAAAGGTACCAAGCTGCCCGGCCGAGTGGAAATGAAACTTAAGCAGCGAACAGATAAGTTCCTTTATCGCTTGTACCTTAGTTTCTATACGGCGTTGTGCGACACTTCCGTATGTTTCTCACACTCTTTCACCATTAGATCAAGTATTTTAGTTAGGGACTCTGTCAAAATGGTCGAATCGTACAAAATAACTTGTAAAGTTAATCCTGTGAATAGACCAGACTCTAAACAAAATAAAGATGACCAAAAGTCGTAAAAATGTTATCTTGACTTATTAATTTACCAAGTAAGCACAATAAATGCTTTAGCAACACTAAAACAAAATAATTTTAAGTTAACCTGATTATTTTTAAGTGTAATTGTTACTAATAACAGAGTTTGTTATTTTTATTTGATTTTTTATTACCTATTTAGTTTTGTTAATGGACATAAAAATATTTTTCAGAATGTGCTTGTTTAACTTTTCTCAAGTTTTCTGTGTCAAAAGTCTAAAGTCAAAGTCAAATCATTTATTTCAAATAGGCCTTTGTAAGGCACTTTTGAACGTCAAAATTTACAACAAAAAAAAAATGATTCTATTTTTATTCTAGTCGACCTTTCCTTCTTTGTGGTATTCGTAATCCTTGACTTTTTATTTATTTATTTATATATACTTTATTGTACATCACAAAAATACATTAGATATAGAATAATTAATAATAATTAATATTTTTTAATTAATAATAATATGTTTTTATTTATAATTTTTAATTAATTAATAGCTTGGGGTTTTTCAAAAGACAAAAAACTTTTTTCCTGGTGGTTTTTGCATTTTGGTAAGTTTTGTAACCAGTTGCTCTTGTATTATTGTCCTTATACTATGTCTGTAAATAATAGATACAATACAGGGTGTAAGGGACAGCCCTCCGCAAACTAAGAGGGTGCATTCAGCTACGAATTTTGAATCATGTTACACTGAAAATTTTCTCAGATTTTTTTAAATTGTTTTATCGGGTATTCAATTACTATTCCATTATTTAAATTTAAAATTACATTTTCTGTACGCAGTACTCTATTAATGTAAATAAAACAGCTAAAATGTTGAAATTCACTAACGAATTACGCGTGAAATCAGCTGTTCAACCACCGCGGGGTGGCGGGGAGGGCGTCCGAAAACACGCTGCGCTGCCGTTCGCTACGTACGTTTTGCCACGGTAGCGATACATTGCGTGTAGGTTAATAAAACAATTCAGGTTTATTGGATTTCAATAACATTTCTGAAATAATTTAATTTACCGGTCATCTTAGTATGATATACTGAATTCACCCCATCAGTCTGCGGAGGGGTGTCCCTTACACCCTGTATATACATGGTGACTTGTAGTGTGACGTATTCCTTCTGCGAAGTGATAGTGTGACCCATTTGCAACAATTAAGCACCCTATAAACCCCAGGCAAAAATTTATGGTATTCCCAAAATTACCCAGGATTCGTCACTAAATATGACTTTTGACACTTCTCTAAATTCTCAAATTGAATGGCCTGCTATGCGATTCCATTGGGACCCTAATACTTTAATAAACCTTTTGATGTACCCAAATTTTCTAAAACATAAAACAGTTGAAAAATATAGGAAGACTTTTATTAACCATTTTCAAAGATCTTCTACGTTTATATAGTGCAATCCATGACGACGCGCCCCACTCCGCTCCGCTCCGTACTAAAGTACAGCTTACTGTACAGTAATCGCGGAGTGGGGCGCGTCGTCGTGGATTGCACTATCTGTACTTGTACTTTGACATCAGTTATCTCAAAATTTTGTGGCATTATTAAGCTTACAAACGGACGGGGACGAAATCATCATTTAATCAGCTAACTAACGAGGTAGAAAAGTTTAAAAAATATGTAGAGATGCCGAGGAAAATGTCGATATTGCTGACAAAGGTAGAATTTGGAAATTGTTGAAATATTGAAAAATTTAGTGATAATCGAATTAATTAAATTGTTTTGTGCCATCCCACTACTTTCTAACCTCCCAGCAATCTAACACACGCTGGGCACCCAGGTCGTCATGACCAGCAGTGCTATTCTGTAACCATCTCACCGTGAAAACTTAGGTGAAGTGAGTTGTCATTCCAACAGGGTGAGATGACACTGACAGCTCACTCCACGCTCACTTCACATGTTTTCACGGTGAAGTGGTTACGGGAATCGACATGCAGGTCACAAGTCGTGGAGCGGCTTTTGAGTTTTTAACAAGACTCATGGACTACTCGCTGGTCACTGTTCAGACGTGCGTCGGTTCGTTTGCGTGTTTTTAAAAACAGCGCACGTTCATCGTCATCGTCCCCTGACCTTACTCCTCTAGATTTTTATAATTGAAACTTTTTATAAATGATCTCAAATATTATTTGAGATCATTTATAAAAAGTTTCGAAAACGGTGCCTTCAGTAGAAGCACTAAGGCAAAGAATAATACATTTCACTTCAAAAGCTACCTAGACAGAAGGTAGAAGAAGGGCTAACCAACCACCCCTTTTTTTTACAATTTGCAGGTTTGTATCTTGATTAAAATATTCGCGACCGTAACAAATATGACATTACAGAATTATAATCATTAGAATTAGCAATACAACTCTTTATGTTAGAATATTCCTAAAATGTCATGAAATTGTCATTCAATAGGATTAAGTATACCTATGAACTTGAGAGAGTTGTATTGATGATTTTTATGATTATAACTCTACTATCACTTTGCCCACGGCTTCGCTCCCGTGGTATTTCCCGCGGGATCCGTTATTTTTACCGGGATCAAAAGTAGCCTTTGTTACTCCTGGAAAACTAAGCTTTCTAATGGTATTTTTCAAATCTGTCCAGTAGTTTCGGAGCCTATTCAATACAAACAAACAATCAAATCTTTCCTCTTTATAATATTAGTATCTATAGATAAAAATCATTTGATACGGGCGCGGGTGCGAATCATATTTAGATTAATATTAAACCTAGTAATGACTTGTAAATTACGTAAGAATATTTGAATTTCGCGGGCTACCCTTAAGGCCTTCGCCTTAAGGGGACCGTAACGAATACGTATTTATAGTAAGTATTATATCATTAAAATCATCAAAACTAAGATAGAATTGACCTCAAATTCCTTGGCGCATCACTCTTTCAACATGTAAGGTTCCCGGATATAAGTGTAACCTACTATAGGAAAGTGACATTGACATTTACTGTCCATCACGAGGAAATACCGATATAAAATATTCAATTTCGATTTGATACAGAATTCATGACTGTATTGACCTTATATTAGAGCAATTTATTTAGTCGCAAGCACTAATATAAAATGAAACTAATATTTAGAGTTTATTAAGGATTACGTAAATTATAAAAATAAAATAACATAACATCACGCCTGTATTCCCCGTAGGGTGTATTCCCCGCACTTTAGGCGCGGTCTGGTGGACGGTGAGCAATGGTTAGCCTGCCGTCCGATAAGGACCAGGCCCGGATCGACGGCGCGTTGTGTTCCACGCGCGCCTCAAAGAGATGTCAGCACAACTGATGGGGTCCGATAGGACCGATGCCTTCCGGGGTCGCGGGAAAGTCCGAAAGAGACACCGTGGCCCCTGGCAACGTACAAGCAACTGAAGGAACACGGGTGGGTTTTAGTCAGTAAGAGTCTGACACGCCCTCCCGGTCCGCCCAGAGCGGAAGTAGATATTTGTTAACTATCCACCCAAAAAAAAATGGTGTACTTGTACATCAACATTTCGCCAGTTATCTTTAAGTCCCATGTAATAGGGGGCGAGTCTATTTCCAACAACCGGGTGAAAAAACCAGACCTCGGGCTGCTACTGAGAAATTCCTGATATAAAAATGTGTTTAAAAATCTAGATAATTAAGTAGGTAGGTATGTAGAGTACACGAACTTTAAATGAAGTCCTAGGTGTAGTAAACCTGCACTTGTGTCGGTCTATTGGTCTTTCGATTCACATGTCCTTGTTCATGCAGGTTATACCAAATAGTACCTATTTCTGGATGGACTTTTCTGCCGTCTATTTGTGCCCGACAAATATCTTGGGCACCGTCAAAGCCGCCGTCACAATCTGTTCGCGCCACCGCTATCTAGATCTGTCGCTAGAGCCGAATCCCCAGTATGTCGAACCCTAAGGATGCTAAACGCCCTCCTGACTGCCGACCCTGAATGTGATGTGTTTGCTGATGAATGGAAGAAGATAATGCGTGCTTGTCTGGAGTTCTGTGAGAGACAATATGCGAGAGTGTCCACTGTTACATATTAGTTTGTGAAGTGTTTAATTAATCAAATAATTAATTATCATTTTATCCACGTATTGAATGAAATTGTATTGTACATGTTTATGTAATGTTATTGTTATTATTGTTTTTAATTTTTATTGTTATTTTATTTTTCTCAATTCTATGTTAATTAATGTAATTGGACCTGTGCCGTTTTAATTAACTATAAATAAATAAATATGATATGGGATAAAGGGAGTGACTAGGTAACGAGATGATGACTAATAGAGAAGTATGGAAGAAAAACACATGTTGCACCGACATTAACTACATAGATTAGGCCTTTGGTAGGAGAATGATGCTAATGGTGATGCAATTAGTATTTCTTTCAGATTCAAATTCAAAATATTTTATTTCACTTACACTTATGAAACGTCAGAAGCTAGGTGCACGGTTCCAATTCGTCGTTTCCTATGGAGAAGAGCCGGCAAGAAACTCCACGGTTACTCTTTTAAAATTAAATGGATTTTACAATGTTTTAAAATTACAGTGTTAATAGGTATGAGAGGACAGTGTAGGCCTATTAACAAGTTCCAGGTACTTGGCAAGATAGAAAATGGTCGAGAGATCTACATTTGTTAAGCCTACAACGTTCTCACATTCACAGAATCTAAAAGACAAGAATCTATTTAAAAGATAGGTAAATAAAATAATAAAAATAAAGACCTATTTAAACCAAATGACATAATAGCCACTACAGCTGTAACAAATCTAATTTAATAAAAAATATAGAATATTGTAGGTATATAATGTCAAATAATGAAAAGATTATGTCAAGGAAGCATAATATGTAAAAGAAAAATACCGGCCAAGTTCGTGTCGGACCACGCACAATGAAGGGTTCCGTAGTTGGGATGAATTTATCCCAAGAACAAACTTAACATTGTAAGAGAGAGAGAGAGAGAGAAAAGCATGTTCTCCCATACATTTCGCATGGGAGAACATGTTTTTCAAACTACAAATTTAAGTTGGTCGATTATTACTCGGTAATCTGTAAAGCCTACTTAGCTGTGACAGTTTTTCTTTAAACTTCCTTATATATAGGTACTACTGTCGTGACATTTGAATTTCTAACTACAACCGTTTAGTTGGTAGAGGGGGGATACTAACGAAAATTGGTACTTTAAAGCTTCATAAGTCACGAACAGTTTACTTGATCAAAAAACGGTATTCCCAAACCCCTAATATTTTTGAAAGATCTATCCAATGATATCCCACACTATGGTAAGGACGAAAAAAAAATATCATCCCCACTTTACACGTAGGGAAGGTACCCTAAATAAATGTTTTTTACAAAATTTTATTTTACCACTTTTTCCGCGTCATTAACATGTATACTCATGCCAAATTACAACTTTCTAGTACCAATAGTTTTTGAGCTAAACCGCGGACAGACAGACAGACGGACATGGCGAAACTGTAGGGGTTCCTTGTTGACTACGGAAACCTAAAAAAAAATCTTGATTTGGGAGCAGTTAATAGACATTTACATAGTTATGCCGTTAATGAGGTACCAGGGAAGCCACATGTGCAGAAGGAATTATTGCCTAACTTCCTCGTCTTCAAAGTAGTCTTTAATTTAATAAAATGCTTTTTTGATAAGGACACGTTTGATGGTGGGATTTGAACTTTCCATCGCTAGTTCTGTAACCGACTTTGGCTACTTGTTATAAAAGCGAATACTGTGTATAAGTAATGACTTACTTGTTTTAGTTAATCTAAGTCTAAATCTAATATAAGATATAAAGAGAAGACTGGAATTTATTTCGAAGGGACTCACGAGGACCCATTAAAAAAAAGAAAATTGAATCTACGTCAGCTGCCGATCCCCACAGCATAACGCCATAAGACATAATACTGTGGAAATAAGCAAAGTATGCTTACCTAACCTACATTAGTTAACTGCCTTATTTTTCTTGCATATGCAGCTGAAGTCAATCTACCTGAAAGAGCTCTAATGTGGGCGCCCCATTGCAATCTCGAATCTAAAGAAATTCCTAGAAATACAGTTTCCGTAATAGCATATGATTCTGAGGTACATTTGGTATCTAATGAGAACTCAAGACATTTAGTTTTGTTCGCATTAAGTAAAAGATTATTAGCTGCGAACCATTTCGAAAGAACTGCCAGACTATCGTTGACATGTGTGGCATCCAAATCTTTTCTATCTATTTTAACTATTCGATTCGATTCAAACATACCCCCCCCCCCCCTCCTTTTGGACTTCGCCGCTGTTGTTGGGATTTGCCCCGACAACAGCGGCGATTGTATTTCCACACGAAATGACACAAGTTACTACAAAAGTTTAATTTCAGTGTATTCTTCACGAAGAAATGAGGCATTTCAAAATGTGATGTAGGCATGCTGTTTTGTTAAATGTTTTTTTTTTTTTTTGAAAAAAAGGAAGTTATCGCTCGGTGACGTCTTTCGAAGGTCGATACGGAAAGGAACGAAGCGTAGGCCAATATGATGATGCCATGCTCGAACGAATCGGACCACGAGACCCCAGATATTAATATGCGATGTACTCCATTGAGACTCATCTCATTTACATTAGTAAGTGCTACAAATTAGAACAGTGGCCTTACTATCTAAACACAGTGATTAGGCTATGAAGTTAAGTACCCGATAGGTATATTAATTGCGCGCATCCAGTTGCCTTACATTGCTCGACCATCGCACTCGAATAATGACCTTAGCTGCATGGTTGAGCTAATTAAAATTTAGATGAGTTGCATAGTATTATAATGGGAGATTAGATTAATTTATGCATAAGCGAATTATTATGGAGTCATCTTAGATCTGTCTAATTGATTTTTTAATGGGAATCGGCTACGGAACGGAATCTAACAAGGCCCAATTTAAATTTTAGACCGGTACCTACTCCTATTTATTACCTACAATATCGACGAACCAACCAATTCAACATGCCTTTGGCCACTATATTGTTGCCGTTGACGAATAGCCGACCCATTTGTAGCCTGAGATTGGTTTAAAAAAATGAAACAATGGAAGTCATGAAGACAGGGGCCCTACCACCACCTCTTTTAGCAGTATTATTTTAATCTTGCTTGAGCGTGGGAAAGAGATGGATGGATTTAGACGTCCTGTAGAGCTCCATTTCTTTCTCGCACTGAAGTAACATTAAAATAATACTGCTTAGAGAGGTGGTGGTTGGCCCCCTGCTTTCTAATTACGCAACATATTTTCGTAAACGATAATGACAAATCTGTTTCATTTTGACAGTTCAACGACATTCATTGCGTTATTTACGTTGCTCTGCAGTTTTTTTTTCGAATTTACGAAGCAATGGATTAGCAATCTGTTTCAAAACGATTGAGATTCTGATTGATTTTGCATTACGTAATTAGGGTACAGGTCTCTCCTCCTAAGTGCTACATTTCTTGAACTGTGAAATCCGTTAGTCAAGCAATTATCGTTCCTAGTGTTCTATTATGGTAAACTACAGGACATGTTCAATGGTAGACTACAGGAGACTACCAATAGGTGCGAGATCATCACTACACGAGGTCGCATTATGATGCTGACCAACCTATCGTATTAAAATCAAACTATAAATCTCGTAAGCTTTTAACTATAAGTATCTATGAGGACCTCATACATTATGTATAGTTAGTAGCTTCCTAGATTTATATTTTGATCGTCTTCGTATTATTAACTACTAAGGCATTATTAAGTAACCAACCAAGCTCTTTTCGTATAATACGAAAAGAGCTTGGTTGACCACTTTCGTTTTATGTTCAACTATTTAATTGGATTGTCTCTGAACTACTTACCTAACAATATATTTACCAGATAGGTAATCCACCGTTTGTCACATTTACGAGGGCAATATTATATACCCTCTTGACCTCCTGAAGCCACCGAACGTCGTGCAAACGTTTAACGTTTAAACGCAGGCAACTAACAAAATAATAATGCACTCGAATTCAGTTGACTGCTGAGTGCCGAGTCCAAAGGGGCTAAGGTCGTCTGCGTCATTACAGCACCAGGTCGCGTCCCAAAACAATTGCGGCTTGGATACACAATTAGACCCTTCGAGATTCGAGATATTGAGCTTTCAAGACGCAACTTTGTAGGCTTCAAATACTAATGATGCTTTCGTTAATCCCTTTGCCATTAAGAGGTACAAAGAACCCCAAATGAAAAGGAGATTCTTAATACGATATTTTTACCTATGTCTTAAGTAGAAGATTTGCTGGCACGAGGTGACTTTTGAAGGTTTCATACTCAAAATGGCTTAGGCATTTACCTACTCGGAACGCATACCTAGGTAATATAGTGCTGTTCCTTCCTTGGACAAAAAGCTAACAATTTTTAACGGTTTTAATTTATAATATGTAGGTACCTATGTTGATAAACGTTAGTGTCGGAATTTATTACACCGTTGTTATTTGGAGTTAATAATTATTAAACCAGTTTGCTGAATTTACATAATTGATAGGTAATAATTATTTGGTTTTGAGTTAGAAGTTTTCGCTGTTTGTTCGATGTATTTTATGGTGACAACAGAATGTTGTTTATAGATTTGTCTTTTATTAAACTACTTATCATCTTATCATACATATTAACTAACGTTTTGTTTTAACTTTTTTCGATAATTTGATTAGTTAGGTATCTAGTTGTTTGTGGAGCGGAATTGTTTCATATTGGCTCGCAGTGAGATAACAGTGATGATAGGTATATAAAGATATCGTAGGTACCTACGTACCATACCTACTTAAGTAGGCATACCTACCTACTACTTATCTCAATCATCTAATGTTCTGATTTAGTTCAGAGACATTCTTTCTATAACATTGACAAGCCTTTCAAACGCCTGCCGACCTTGACCGTTACTGCTAATAATTAGTAGACTGAAAAGTTATGAAATATTGTTATTGCTATCGTATTTTAGATAGATAAGTATGTAGTGCAACTTGAGCTCTGTACATTAAAAACCAAGCCAAGTGCGAGTTGGACTCGCACACGAAGGGTTCTGTACCATCTACAATATTTAGTTAAAAAACGACGAAAGAACAAGTTTCTTGTATGGGGACTCCCTTTAATTTGTAACTTTATTTTATTATTTGTTGTTATAGCGGCTATACAAAAATACAATTTGTAAAAATTTCAACTGTCTACCTATTACGCTTCATGAGATACAGCCCGCTGACAGACAGACGGCCGGAAGCACGGGCGGGACGGACAGCGGAGGCTTAGTAATAGGGTTCCCTTTAGCACCCTTTGGGCACGGAACGCTAAAAATACACGATTTTGGCTCAGATTAATTAAAAGCCGCTAATTCACCACCAATCACTAAATACATCGTTCTGTCTCAGTCATCTTCAAACGATTGACAGATGTTTTAAATTCCTTTACGGCAGGGATCACCAATTAGTTTCATTGGGGGTCCGTTTAAAAAATAATATGGGTGTCGCGGTCCGTTAGGTAGACGATTACTAGCAACCACGATTTTTTATTTTTATTGAGTAATAAACAAGTAATGAACAAAAATAACGAAAGTAAGGAATTAATATGAATGTGTTTTTTTTATTTATCTATATCAAATCTGGAGTAATGTAGTAATTTTGCGCCACGGCGCAATAGGGATGATGACTAAAAAAATGTTTTTTGTCCGTAATGTAGATTATGAAAAAATAACGCACTCGTATTTTTTCTTTTTTTACGTTATCAAAAGATTACGGCGATACATTGAGTTATAATGTGCCATGACGTCACTTGTATGTAGATTTTATCCATACTTGTGACGTATCAACCCCCACTCCCGAACTTTAATGCGTTGTATCTAAGTCATTTTTCATTAATATGATAAAGCAAAAAATATGTGTCTAATATTTTATTATTATCTGACTGACGGACTAAATAGAATTTCTTTTTTTTGACCCAGGCATCATCCCTATTATATCGTCGCAAATAGCTGTTAAATATTTCGCTGTTTTGATTAATTTGGCAATATTATTACATGGAAATAAGAAATATGGCTTACTAGTGAACTAGAATATTAATAATGAATTGCAATTAACGGCACGGTTGGCGCAGTAGTTAAGCGAATGACTGCTGCGCTGCGTGTCGCGAGTTCGATTCCCGCACGGAAGAAATATTTGATTGACCTACAAGTAGTTGTTCCGGGTCTGGCTGTATGTGTATGTGAGTTTAAATGTTTGTAAATGCACCCACAATACAGGAGAAATTCCCAGTGTGGAGCAAGGTTTAAAAAAAAAAAAAATGTATAACACTGAATTTGATGTTGTAATCGTTTTTGGTTTAGGCTTTTTTTACATCTAAAACTAAATATTCGGTGTTACGATGTTAATTATTGCATTTCATAATCAATATTTTAGTTCACCAGTGAGTCATATTTCTTATTTTCATACAGTAATATTGCCAAATTAATTAAAACAGCGAAATATTTGACGGCTATTTGCGACGTTGCCCACTTTCAGTTTAAACGCTCATAAGTACCTATACGTTAGTGGTGTAAACGGGTTAAATACAATTGTTTGTTATTGCGGGTATACCTATACAACTATCGTGAGAGGATTGGGAGAGGCTTAGGTCGAGAAGTTTGATACTTAAGACCCCCTCGTCACATAATGTTTACAAATAGTAAAACATGTTTATCATTAATTAGTATTTACCTAATACTTCCAAATTTGAGATTTTAAACTTTGTTCTGGTGAACTGTTGACTTACTAAGCTGCTGTCATTCTGAAGTGTTGAGATTTTGAATCATTGGTCTTACGGTGTTGATGTTTCAACTGCTGATATTATGGCTGTTCATCTAAAGTATCAAACCCGCCGTGGAGTACCGTGACTGGATACACTTCAAACTTTTCAAATTCAAAATATTTTATTTCACATAAACCTACATGGGCACTTATGAAACGACAGAGGCTAGGTGCACGGTTCCAATTTGTCGTTTCCTATGAAGAAGAGCCGGCAAGAAACTCCACGGTTACTCTTTTAAAAATAATTTGCTCTTACAATATTATTAGGTATGTGAGGACAGTGTAGGTCTTTCAACAAGTACCACTGAGTTGATTGATTATAAATTTATAATGCCCGTATTTTTTTCTCAAGTAAGCGAACCTTTACGATACCTTAATTGTTTAGTTAGGTTCAATTGCATAACATATCATCACGCCTTTAATCCTCGAAGGGTTAGGCAGAGGTGTACAGGTACACATAGTATACACCCACATTTCGCCAGTTATGTTTTTAAGTCCCATGTAATAGGGGGGCGAGCCTATTGCCATCAAACGGGAACAAATCCAGACTCTGGGCTGCTACTGAGACCTGATGGAAAAACCCAGGACCATGCTCAGCTGCAGTACCGCTTGCGACCACTAGACCAACGAGGGAGGTTCAATTGCTTCGGTAACAAACTGTCTTGCCTTTAATATTCGCGATAACTTTTAGCTACGTATACCTATCGAACTTGATAAAATCGAAAGCCCTCGGCGGAACCGAAAGAGACCTTGGTGCTATCACGTTATTCAAGCAAAGTGAGTTCGGAGTTCAGTCGTGACTACTACGCCTGTGCCCTGAACTCGCTTGTTTCATTTATAATGATTGTCTTTCAAAATGATGCGAAATAAGCGCGACTGTTTTACGATGTTTGAACTTCAAAATGCCTTGTTGCTTAGTGGTCGTAAACGCAAATGTTGAGCAGGCGTTCTGCAGGGTTGGATTCCCAGTCGAACAGTATTATTGAGTTTCACCAATCACCATAATAAATACACTCAAATATTTTCGCCATAATTCCAAAATGGGATTTCAACTTTACAGTGAAATGTGAGTGTTACTATATACACCTAATACGAGTATACTCCATAGGTTTAGGAAGTTGAATAAAGGTAAACAAAAAAAAAAAACACGTGACGAGAAAGCTGTCAAGTAACCGGCTAAACGTAATACCTGTCACATCAGTTGTCATGTCACAGTTGTACTCTTCAATTTAGAAAAATTATAATTCGTTGATTACAAAATATTATACACATCAAAAAGTCAAAGCAACACGCATCATTTACAGAAACTGCATGTTTTATTAATTTATATTTTTTAACCGTTTTCCAAAAGAAGTAGGTAATTTCTTAACAAATCAGATTGGTATATAAACTTTTTGTTCTAGGAAACAGATACCGACAATTTAAAAAAATAGAAACTTTGTGAACGATTGTGCTTTGTTTTCATTAAAATAAAAGCTAATAAAATTATTTTTTCCCGATTTCATGTGTTTTCACTTTTATCATTTTGATATAAGTAATACAGTTTAAAAAAAAATGTGGCGAGTAATTTTTACCCGACTGCCCCAGATAGTTGGTAATGTTTTTCAAGAGTATGTATTTATGTATGTCTATTTCTTTGGCACGCTCTGTAGCCTAAACTGTTTGATGGATTTTAACATGTGAGGTGTCGTCTTAATTGTGGGAGTGACAGGCTTTATAATATTTATATATTGCATCTGCGAATACAAAAAAAGAGTGGTAGGTTTAAAAAAAAGTAAATTACCACAATATTGGTATCAAATGAAAGCTAGTAATGTTTTGAATTCCAAATATATATGTGTATATATGACTATATTAAACTAAAAAGCTTGAAAAAAAGGAAATTATTAAAAAAAAACACGACTGCAAAAACACATACCTGAAAAGATTAAAACAAGCATTATCTATCAAATCTATAATCATTTCCTATCTTTATGTAATATCGAATTTTGATATTACAGGCAAAATTTACACCATCATTTCAGGTTATTGGTTTGTCGCCTGCAATACCATTTTTTTTTTGTTTTTTTTTTTTTTCATGGAGTGCCCTTCGGATTATCTACAGGCGTGAGCTTTTATGAGTAGGCAGGTTATGTTATAAGTTGAATAAGTCATTGATAAAAATAAATAATTGATTCTTCCTCCGCTAATTCAGCACATTATTGTGCACCAATAAATATTTTATTAAACGAACTTGATTTCTTAGATCATGTGCCTTCTATGTCCTTACAGATGGCAATAAACAATACGTTATGAACTCATCATTAATTTAAATACATACTTCATGGTCTCATTGCAAATATAATTGTTAGTTTGGTCAATAAACATGTATTTTGTTATTTTAATGTGAATTCGGAATGATGGTCGTGAAGGCTCTTGGTAAGGCGAACTAATTAAACAATGTAAAATGCAATCAATCCATCTTCTATGTATATAAATAAAAATAAATGTTTGTATGTTTGTCCTCTATGCCTTCCTAAACCATTGATCAGATTGTGATGAAACTTTGGTAGGGTATTTTGAGGACGCTCGCGAGGGTTTCTGGCCCAGCAAATCTTATAAATAAAAATAAAAGTTTGTATTGTGCATCCGGGTTTTACATAACCTGATATCAAGCCTATAGATATTCCCCGAAGGGCAGGCAAAGGTACGTGCCTAAAGTACCAGCAGACCTACACCCACAGTCACAGAGCGTACTTATCTATGTTATTGTTTTGTAGTCACTGTATGTCAACGACACAAATCCAGACTACGGTCCGTTACTGAGAAATTCCTTCTAGAAAGCCAATAACACTTTGCCAAACCTGGGGAATCCGGGACCCCACTCACAGCATTCGCGTTTATATTAGGTATATTTGAAGGTCTATCAATCTGCCTTTTTTTATTTTTATTAAGCGGTGAAAACTGCCTGACGCATACCGCACCGTCCAGGGAGACGGTTTGGTTATGTGGGGCTTGCACCCACTAAAAAACACCGCCGTGAGCCTACTGTCACCTTTGCAGATGGGCCGCGAGAACTGCTACGCATGACGTTCGCGACCCTCTATCAATCTGCCTAGCCCAGGGATTCCCAACCTTATAACATACGCGCCCCCTTATCTTTCTTTTAAAATCACTACGGCCCTGAGTTACTTTGTCGACATAAGCAGAAAAGCATAAGAATGTAAAGCGAGCGAAAGTGAGGTCGAAAATGTCTGCACCTCCTTGGATAGATTAGATTTTCTTTTATCATTCAAACAGAAAATTTAATCGAAGTTATTTTGTCGAGTTCTGCAGAAAAACTCAAGAATTTTGAGAATGCATAACGAAAGAGCTCGAAAAATGTTGTACAAGTTCGGATTCATTATATTTTTCTTTTGACTATTCATACAGAAAAAGGATTTACTTTGTCGACTTATGCCAAACAATTGTAGAATCAAGAGAATGTAGAATGGAAGAGCGAGCAAAGTGAGATTGAAAATTGTAGCCGCCTCGGATAGGTTCGGGTTCCAGGTTTCTTTAGTCCATTCATACAGAAGTAGGAAAACTTATTAAAACTTTTTACAGTACCTACCTACAATATTATGAAATGTTCAGGAAATCAAGAACATATCTACAATTTAATAAATCATAAGTATAAAGTTTATTATTACAGTCGCGGCGCCCCCCCATTGGTGACTCTACGCCCCCCGAGGGGGGCGCGCCCCACCGGTTGGGAATCCCTAGCCTTTTCCCAACTACGTTGGAGTCGGCTTCCAGTCTAACCAGATGCAGCTGAATACCAGTATTTTACATGGAGGGACTGCCTATCTGACCTTAACAAACCAGTAACTGGGTAATACGATACCCCTTGGTAAGGCTGGTTGTCAGACTTTCGGGCTTCTGACGACCCGTAACGACTGTCAAAGATCCACGAATGACAGCCGAGACTTAACGTGCTTTTCGAGGCACGGAGTAGTCTCGGTATGTAAAGATGTTTACCCATGCAAGTACTAATCCCTGTAAGCGTAGCTTAACCTGATGGATCAGCCCGTACGGCTGTTAATACTTAGCCACGAGCTCCTCCATTAACTTTTAAAACAATATATTTTAATAAATATCAAAGTATTTAATATTCCACCATCGTAAAGCACGACCGATTGTTGCTTTTTAGAGACGTAAAACATTACATTTCCCACGTGGTGCTATTTTTTACATTTGAACACAATGGATGTGCGTTAGGCAATTGTTTCGAATGAATGAGTATGCACTCGAAGATGTTGATCGCTTTAATTGGTTAAGTTGGTCTTTAAGTACATCTTAACATGTAAGTTAAACTTAACATTCAACGATTACGTAAATTCTTGTCTTGTTTCAATCATTTTGGCTTGCAACTAATTAATTTTTACGATAGGTAGCTAAGATGACACAAAATGTATTAATGACACGATTGATTTAATTATTTCTTCGTTTGCCTAATTACATAAACAGATATATTTATGATAATCAATTAAGTATGCTGTTTACGGTATAAAGCCTATCATTTTTTTTTTATATTAAAAGATTTTTAAGCTGTATTGTAATTTTGAATCGGAAAAAAGCTGGTTTATTTTAGGAAAAATCCAATTCCATACTAACAACTTCAACCAAAACACAGCTGTAGATTTATTCCTCGCCAATGACAGCTGCTAGGAGTTATGCCTATCTGATGGTGTTGCGTCCACAACAACCCATCCTTTGTAATTCACCTGAACCATTTTGTAATACCATACCCGATAACAGAGGTTATCAGGTATGGTATTACAAAATGGTTCAGGGTTTTTAACCTCAAAAGCATCACATGATTGACTCCGACCGCTTTGATATCGTCTCCTTCAAGACGGATTGCCCAATGTTCGAGAAACCTTCGAGTTTGTATCCTTTTAAGACTGCAGTACTGCACGGCCTATTAACACACAATCGAATCAAAATTCAACATGGTTGCATATATTCTAAGGTTTGAAGAACAATTGAACACGCTCCTTAAGAATTTTATGTGTTTATCGACTGAAATAATTTTTACTTCGCTCTGACATTATCAATTGTTTGACCTAGGTGTACGCTGTAGTAGGTATATTACAGCTTACAACATTTTGTAAAATCGCTGGTTGTTTTAAAGTAAATTGTTACTGCATCTTTAAAGGGAATCGATGCGATCAATTTTAACTGCTTCGGAGAACCTATTGTTTTTATATTCAAATATTTGTGTATCACACACCACGTTGGTGATGTTCACCTAGTTCCGATGCCGAAAAATCTGGATCAGATATCTATCGAGTAGTGTACACTGTGCATAATACGCCAGAAATGCCTTTCTTCTTGAGCATAATCATAACGAGAAAAATCAGCAATATTGTTGCTCTGTCACGAACACAGAAGTATACAGCCCACCCATATTTAATAAACTGAAGGATGAGGTAGGTATACTTATCGTAATTACCTATCACGAAAGCCACTGCCTATCTGACCTCCACAACCCAGTTACGGGGTAATACGATACTCCTTGGTAAGACTGGTTGTCAGACTTTCGGGCTTCTGACGACCCGTAAAGACTGTCAAGGATCCACGAATGACAGCCGGCAGGAGTATCGTAATTACTTAGGATGGGGTTAAAGATTAACTATGGGATCTTCAACTCCCATCATGGGTAGAAAAAAAAACGACTTCGAACCGGTGTGTAGCAATGAAAGGTTAAAGTTCAAAGATCTCGAAACCACGTTTTGTGAAAAAGCATCGATGTCAGTAGAACATAGTTCTTAGGATACAGTACGTCATTAAAGACGGTATGAGAAAATTCCAATTTGCGCTACAAAGTCAGTTGTGATTGGTAAATACTACGCAACCGCAAGCATTCGAATCGTAGGGGGAAAATGATCACTCCATATGATTGTTAATTGGAATTATTTTTTGCTATTTCAGTTCGAAACACGAACGAATAAGACACCATAGTAACATTCTGAATCATGGGATATTTCTACACAGTTATTAAATCTTCGTTGAATAAGAAATGCTTGTTATTTCATGTTGATATCTTGTCAATTTACAAGTAACTTCTTAGTTGATGCAACTGCTTGTATTGTGACACTCGTTGTTAAGGCAGTAGGTGTAATTATTTTACTTGGCGCATTCTTGGAATCATAATATGTAGTAATATGCCATTGATGTCGATCTTTTCAGTAAAATGTTTGAATCATGTATCTACTTCACTTATTCTACTAGTATAGGTAATCTGGGGATTAATTACATTTCGGACTACTTATTTTTTTTTCGGAAAAGGACGCGGCGTCCTTTTGATTTTCATTTTTTTTTTTGATTATTTATGCCGCTGCTTTCGATACGCTGATCACTTTTCGGACACAGCCGATATCGACTACCTAATCTAATTAATAGTAGGTACAGGCATGCAGTCCTTTTATTACACACATCAATAGGTGACATAACAAAGAATCCGTGCAACACCTTGCGTGACATATATTTACTCCGTTGTCCTTACGTCACCATTTATCCATTAATTTTATAATGTCAAGATTATTATGTACATTAAAAATATGTATGAGTATTGTTGTTACATCCTTACTGAGAAGTAACTGAGTGAGCCGGAGATCCTTGTACCTAAGTACTATTTATTGACGCTTGTTGTGATAGTTCACACGACCATCAAATGTTTGGATCGCGACATGGCATTCACTCCGTCCTATATGATTATCATAAATGCATATTTCTCTGATGTGTTCTTATGTAGCTCAAACTCAAAACTCAAACTCAAATCATTTATTCCAAATAAACCTATTACAGGTACTTTTGAATTGTCAAGGGGTCGGTCAGTCATTGCAGAAAGATGAAGCTAGTTGCCCATTCCAAAGCGTAGTAGGTTCCTATGGAGAATAACGGGCAAGAAACTCCTTGGACACTCTTTTAAATCAGAATATTGTTACAGAACATTGGTCACATCATTCATGTTGAAATTATACATGACTGTGAGAACAATGTAGTAAAACGTGCACGTTAAAAGCGTCCTTAATAAAAATATAAAAACAAAAATAATTAAAAATTAAAATAAACCATGGCAGCTAAGAGATGACCAGTCCCCACTGACGGCGCCCGTTCACGAACATGACGCATGGATCAGCACCATTCAGCTCAACCATTTTGAAGGGAACTTAATGATCCAACACACACGCCACCACCAGCGCGACATTTGAGTGAGCATGACATACTCTCAGCCGCCAGGGCACATTCAAAGATATCGGTATCCTCACAGTGGCATCACAATACATCTTCGCCAACATCTTATATATTAGGCAGAATATACACTTATACACAAAAAACAGTGATATTCACAATATTAACACTAGAAGTAAGGATAAACTACGTGCTCCCTCCCACCGGCTTCATAAGGTTCATAACTCATTTGTTGGGCTTGGTATAACCTTTTATAACAAGCTACCCTCTTGTTTGCTAGATTTGCCTTTTAATGCGTTTAAAACTAAAGTAAAGTCCAACCTTTGTTCAAAGGCATACTATTCTATCAACGACTACTTACGTAAATGATAAGAATAGTTGGTCGCTGTGATTAACTCAAGACAATGTTTAAATGTTCTTTCTCCAGAATTAGTTTACCTACTGACAGGTTTTTGAGTTTATATAAAAGTTTATAATTTTACTTTTTATGTACATTTATTTTATTTTTATTTATTGTTGACATAATCTACTCATTACAATGTTTTTTTTAATGAGTTGTATTACAATATGTGGTTAGCTAGCGACCTCGACAATTATTTATTTTTACCTCGATGGTCCTAGTTTATCAATTATAACTTCTAGTTACAGCTCTATGTAAGCGGGCACGCTCTTTATGCCTGGAGGCTTTATTTTCTTTTTTTTAGATATTGTTTACGTTTAGTTATTTTTATTTCTGCTTGAGTATAGTTCTCGATGTTTTTGGTTGGTATATTGGCGTGTGCTAGCTGTCATATGGCTATTAATTTATAATTTAAATTTTATTTTGCGTAATGTAAATTATCTTATAAATTATTGTATAGAATCATATTTTTTTTCCTAACTGAACAGACAGCTGTGCTGCTGGGGAGTTTGTTGCGCCACTTCTTCTTCCCAGCAAAAGCACTAGGAAGTGGTGAAGGGTGGGCGTTTTTGGGGGACTGTCTTATGTAATTTTGACGTTCGAAAAGTGCTGATTCTCAGCCTAGTTTGAATAAATGACTTTTGAATTTGAATTTGAATTCAAGTCAATGAAAGACGTTGCATATTTGTTTTGTCTTTAGTTATTAATTGTTTAATTGCAAAGGGCTTGCTTTTAAGGATTCATTATGATCAGATGATGATGTTGCGTGTGCGACTTGACTTCTTCGTTTAGTAGAAAATCATTTAACCCAGGTGGGTCAAGAAAATGAGGACAGGCAGTAGCATCGTCATGCCTGCCAATATATATATCTACATCTATTGGGATTACCAATTCGTCTGCCATGCGAGGTGCATCCGATGGGTTGCTGATGATGGAAATTTCTCTACCACCACCAAAACTGTTCATTGGATGGTAAAGGATATTTACCGGCTCAGGCAGCGATGATGAATTTATCGTTCCTAGTGTCTATTCAGCATGTAACAAAAGCTTTGTCCGATCCGACAGGGGGCGCATAGGTACGGCATTAACATTAAAAAAATAAAAAAAGTGAAAATAAAAAAGTTCACGTTTTTAGTACCAAATTTACCCCATGTCATTATAAATTAACAAATTTACTACAGATTTCCTAAGTTATGACTTTTAGATACCGGATAAATGACGGTGATGGCTCATTGAAAAAAATTGCGGTTTTTTTTCTCCAAAAAATGACCACATAAATAGACTCACAGTATGATTCTTAACAACACCTGAGGGTATCGGACAGGGTTTTTGTTACACGCTGTATATTTCTCGACACCTCCCGTTTTGAAAGAGTTCCGTAGTTCTGTGATCAAATGCACCGTGACTGCAATTTGCAGACAGTTTATGATAGATACAATTCAATGTCACTGAACAGGATTCAGAGTAGACGAGTTATAATATAATTGGTTTGAATGTGTCATCGTTTCAATGACCTGCCATAATAATATAATTACAAGCCCGGGGCAAGGGCAGCGTATGTCTTCTAGTAATCACACCAAAATTAATACTTGGTGACTTCATTTATTGCAAAAAATACGTACCTACATGATACCTTGTAGCGGTTACACCGCCACATACGAACTACCTACGCATCAAAGACATGACGTCACACAAATCCTGCATCGCGCAATTAGAGTTTACCGCGCGAACGACATAGATAAGACTATCTGACATCAACAGTCGGGCAGTCGGCCCGCCAGACACAACACCCGTCTGGTTGGAGGATCCTGCCTTTTCTATGGTGGATGAGTGAACTTTACACCCTGTTCCCCATGCTCCTAAAACCTTTTACACTGTACGAGACCAAATACGAGATACTATGTATATGGAGACGAAAAATTGTAAGAGGTACCTATTTTTGTAACAGGATCACAATTTAACTTATTTAATTTAACTTGTCTTGAATAAAGCCTAACTAATATTATAAATGCGAAAGTGAGTTTGTTTTTTTGTTACGCTTTCACGCTAAAACGGCTGAACGGATTTGGATGAAATTTGGCACATGTGTAGACTATGACCTGGAGAAGGACTTAAGGTACTTTTCATCCTGGTTCTCAGACGAAGTCAAGGGCAACAACTAGGAAATTATAAATTAAAACAATACTTACGACAATAAATGAAAACACTGACATTGACATCGAAATCGAAAACGTGATTTTCTCAAACAAACTAGTAGTGAGTTTTGCCAATCTTTGACTAGCTATAGTGACTAAAATAATGGACATATTAGCCTGAATTTTTGTATGCAGACTGAGAACGTTAAACGAAGTTTAATTTATTGCCGTATTGTCGTCTCGACTTTGTATAGGTAAACAATTTATAAGGTATTTGTTAAGTTATTTAGCATAAAAACACAGATACTAATGGCCAATTATTCCCGTCACACGTGATTAGGTAAGCCTAGGGTACAATTACTCAATATGATAATTATATGTTAGTATCATTGACATACTGAGGGACGAACAAAAAAAAAGTTAATAACTGCATACGAGTGAAGCCTCGTATTCAGTTATTAGGTACTATTTACTAATTAGTTAGCGAACAATAAAGAATGTTTGTCACATGCACGAAGTCAGTTTATAAGTATACATAGCCCGGCCATAAATTCTGTTACAAATGAAAATGCATTTATTTACGGAACTGTCTGCGGTGATTCCTCGTGGGGTGGCGCTGCGTCACGATCCAGTGAGTCGGATGTGGTATAGCGACGAATTGTGGCTGACTTCTAGCGTCGACCAGGAGAGGGTAGAAATAGCTCTGCTTGTGAGGCCGGCCGAAAGTGCAGGTGCTGTGCCAAGGTTGCTGATGAGGCTGAGGGTGATGACCAGGAATGCGCGTTCGCTGCATGCTGGTGGTCAGGATACCCGTTGAAGCCGTAGGTGCTGGCTGTCTGTGTGACTCGCCTCACGAAAGCTTGCGGGAGTGATGATGATTATAACGTCACTCTCGCTGAAGTAGTTGCACGAAGGCTGCGTTGACGTTCATACTCGGGGTCACCAATTTAGGAGTATAAGGAACAGGGTGTAAAGTTCACTCATCCACCATAGAAAAGGGAGGATCCTCCGACCAGACGGGTGTTGTGTCTGGCGGGCCGACTGCCCGACTGTTGATGTCGGATGGTCTTATATATGTCGTTCGCGCGGTAAACTCTAATTGCGCGATACAGGATTTGTGTGACGTAATGTCTTTGATGCGTAGGTTATATGTGTGTATAAAAATGAAGTTTTTTGACTCCTTGATAAGAGACCCCCACCAAACCATTACCAGACTGACGCAGGATGATGACCACGTTATACGTTTCCAGCCCCTTGGGCGGCTTATTAAGCACTGTGAGCGTGTACTTGGTTATTTTGATTGTTGTAGTGCTCTTCAATCGTGAAATGTTTTTTATCAGTAAAGAGGATATTTCTGTGACTTTCACCAGCGTGTCGGGACAGAAGGCGTTTTGATCGATCTACTCTCACAGAGTCCTAGCGAGAATCTTCATGTCTCGCGATAAAATGTTTTGTTTCCTAATGGGGTTTCGGCGAATTCTGGCTTTAATAGCATATTTAGTAAATTTGCTATGCAACTATATGTATAGATTACTTTTTCGAAGCTTCGTAATTGAACTTGATTGTGATTTCTAAGTAATTTTTAAGCTTAAGCAGTCATAATTCAGATTAAAATTATTCGTTTAGTTCCTTTCGAAGTTGAAAGGACACAGTAGCAAAACTATATAGGTACAAGTAGGTACGAGTATATAGGATTCGTTGTAGCCGGTAAAATATTGCCGGTGCAGGCAGGTAGAGGATTTCTATTAACACAACAAAGGGATGCTGTTGCCTATACTTTGGCACCTATCCCCACCGGGAGAAGAGGGATGATGTCCTATTCTATGCAGCCAGCAAAGAAAATATATGCCACTGAAAGCTATGCTAATAATCAGAAAATTTACAGTAGACTAGCAGCATCTCGCAGTTTCACCCACGTAAGTATCGATCCCGTAGAAATATCAGGATGAAAAGTATTCTTTGTGCTAATCCAGGTTATAAACTATCTGTGTGCCAAAGGAGATGGAAAACGGTGGGCCTAAATGTAATAAGTTAAGATATGATCTAAAAAATTAGTCATATTTTTTTATCTTAGAATATGAAAAATCACCTCAATTCTCAATCTGGAAGCGGAGAAATATGGAAAAGATAGTTTTTGTGAGATTACCGATTGAGTAATCGATTACACAGTTACGAAAATAAAACCTTTGCACTAAATAATTCACTCAAAGTAATTAAATGCACTATATATACATATGTGCAATATAGTGCATATAATTACAGTCATATTAATAAATAAAATATCAATTAATTACTGAAAAAACAATATGAATGATTATCGATTTAATATCGATTAAAATCAGTTTTCTATTTTTAGTCTATGTCACTGGCATGACAGCTGACTGACACGGACACTAGACAGTTGCCATATCCCTATGTAGTCTGTGACAGTTGCCAACTGCTCTAATGATCTTGTTTGCTCACTCGTTTCGTGTTTTCCGATGCGTTTTGAGTGCTTTCCCGATTGTTCTTCAATTTTTCACGACCTTTGCTTTGTATTTTACGGATTCCGACCCTGCCTACCTCGTACGACCCTTGCTTTCACACTGGACACCGAAGATCGCTCACACGTTTGACATGGAATTGTTATTTTGGATTTTACCGCCGGCTTATGGATTGGATATTGTTGAAACTATGGATCGCAGTGTGAATTGTGGGATAACAACTGATCACTGCAATACACTGGCTCGACGACCCACCCTTACACGATGAAACAATTCTGTCAGTGATTCGGCAATGGCTCTCGTACAGGAAGGGAGGCTATAGTAATGCATTACTGTAATTGTATTGTAGGGAGACGAACTGTAGGCTGCTGCGCTCATATAATTTATTGTGCATTATATTATGGTAGGTACCTTAGCTGGGCTAGGTACCAAGATCATATAGCACCACCTGCACAATTCCTAGACGACATTTTAATTATAATTGAAGACGAATAAAACACTATAGGTATTACTTAAATTAATTTTTTATTTTATTTAAGACATCCTTTCCATAACTCCATACCTGTTACCTACATAGGTAGGTAGGACTGAAGTCATTGACGTTCATTGATATGATTTATCAAACATTTCCTACTAAATATAATAACTATTAGTGCAAAAGCACATATTTTGCACTTCAGGAATCAGCTGTTAGTTAAAGATTGTAACATAACCTCACTTTTCCATAATCTCTTTTATCTCTGTTCTCAGATTGACAAAATCCGCAGAATTTTCAGTGAAAGGTTGATAATATATAAGATATTATTTGACACCACTTTCATCTTTTTACAACCAGGCCCAAGATTGTATGTAATCGCTTCAGTCTCCTTTCGTCCAAATCCGTTCAGTAGTTTTTGCGTGAAAGAGTAACAAACATCCACCAACCCCATCCTCAGAAACTTTCGCGTTTATGATATTAAATAGGATACAAAGAAAACATCACATTTTATTTAAAGAACCTACGTGTTCTGACAATAGTTACAAAAATGTAACGGCGCAGAGTGCATAAGGTTGAACTTCCATGAACTAACAATCTCTTCCAAGTAGGTAAATGTTGTGAGTCCGCATTTTTGGACGAGAACAACGAACCCTTTCGTGATTATGATTAAGATAATCAAGATAGATATTGAAATTCACACATGTAAGTAATAAAAACGCTATGAAACCGTCACTGAACTTGAATACGTAAGTTTTCTTTGTGATACAGAATTGGATAAAGTTATTTTTATAATTTAGTAAAGTAACTCCGTTCTATGTTTGTTCACGTGTTGACAAAATATTCTAGTCGTGTTGTGATGGTATCTTTGTAAGAAATTATGGTTTTACCGTAACCTTTGACATGGAGTAGGTAAGTGTATAGGCAACTTATTTTTCATCCCACCATCTCGGAAAGAGTATTTTTAATCTTCAGTATCTGAGTGGAAAAGCCGTTTTTATTCTCTAGAGGATAAAGTAAATTGAATTTAGAACATCGTGTGCACTAAGTTTGTGAATTAAAAAAAACATTAAACCTATTTACTGCTAGGTACCTCTATGGTGCCGAATATATCATACAACTTTTTTTTAATTTGTTAAAAACTCAGACTCGGAACCTTCTTGGTGTTCTTTTTTCAATTTGCTTTGTACGCGGTTCTTTACGCGGCATTTTTTCACGTCATTGTTAAACCTTAGGTATATTAAAAACAAGAAACTTGAAAACAAGTGAAAAAACTAAAATGAGTGATTCTAGCGACGAGGAAGTTTGCTTGACGCCAACAGAATTGACTGAAACTGTTAATAATGCGCAAACGTTTTTTTTTTTGCATTTAGTCATTTCCTCGCTGAGGTGGAATGAAAAGTTACGTGTTGCACTCGAGTGCAAAGATTTTTCACCTCGTGCTCTTTTGATTCCCTCGCTAACGCTCAGGATTCTAATTTTGAATCACTCGCTGCGCTCGTGATTCAATTTTAGAATCCTTCGCTTGCTCGGTCATCAAAATTGAACACGCGGTTAAAAAGCAACTTTGCACTCTTGTATAACAAATAACTATTTTTATTTTATTTTTATTATTCAAACGTAATAAAATGTAAGTTGTAAGAGCGCTTATCCTAAAAGTTGGCAACGTCGCAAATAGCTGTCAAATATTTACCTGTTTTGATTAATTTGGCAAAAATACTGTATGGAAATATGAAATGTGGCTAACTAGTGACTACTAAAATATTGATTATGAAATGCAATAATTAATATCGTAATACCGAATAATTAGTTTTAGAGGTAAAAAAAAGTATTTGAAACATTTCTAAATGTCTTTTTTACACCTAAAATGGTAATAACATCAATCAATCAATCAATCAATAAATAGTCTTTATTTGTAAACATAGGTTCCAAAAGTGTGCAAGATGTTACGATTGTTATAATTATAGTTTCTCTATGTTTTGCCATTTGGCGTACAAATAATCAAATATACATTTATGGGAGGCTTTTGCCATCAAATTCAGTGTTATTCAGCGCTATCTAGTTCTTAAGATCCATCTAAAATGTTAATACCTATGTTTCACAAATAAATTGATTTGATTTGATTTGATTTGATATAATTGCAATCCACATTATTAATATTCTAGTTCGCTAGTTAGCCACATTTCATATTTCCATACAGTAATATTGCCAAATTAATCAAAACAGCGAAATATTTGACATCTAATTGCAACGTTGTCCACTTTCAGCATACATGGCATGCTCGTAGGTGTAACACAAGTGAAAACTAATTATTTCGTAGAAAGTGGCTACGAGATTAAAGTTGCAACGGAAATTGGCTCTGAAAGAATAGTGATTCTCTAGAATTATGTTTTATATTGTTTATAATCAAATAAGGATAAATAATAAAAAATAAAAAATTACAACTAAAATATTAATATTCAACTTAAATTACTCGCATAACAAAGGTTCTCCACAACGGGGAAGAGACCCTGTCCGCTAACAGTCCTCAGTATTCCGTTGCAGCTGCCACGCATTCTGTGGATCAGGGATAACGTTTTCTAGCGGATGACGGCATTAAAGCCATCAGTCCGATATAGCACAAACATCCCCGATGCACTAAAGAAGCGAGGCAGCCCTAACATCATCCTAAAGATGTTATTATTCTGGACGCGCAGGACATCCAGCGATCTTTTGGTGTGTCTGACCCACAGATTTCCTGTATAAAAGCTTTGACAATACGCCTTAAACAAAGTTACTTTTACTTGTTTAGAGCAGCGGTAGAATCTGCGGGCCAGCATGTTACCTCTGACCGCTAAAGCCCTGCGCTCCCTCTCAATATCCTGATCGTCTTCAAGACCTTCGGTAATTAAATGCCCCAGGTATTTAAATTTCGTGACACGATTTATGCACAATCCATTTAGAGTTACCCGGCTTCCGTGGATAACCCGGGTGTAACCCCAAACTGCGCGTCATGAAATGAATATATTTATCTAGGCAGGAATCAAGCACACCGTCCAGCACTTTAGCAATAGGGTGTTTTACTCTATATACGAAAAAATCTAAAAATATATTATTGAGATAGCTTAGGCAAAAAGCAGTCGGAAAACGTTAGCTTTAGTTCATAAAATAGCAAACTAAATTTTAAAATTAAATTCAAAGGTTTCAGCTTTTTTAATCTGTTTCATAACACCATTAGATAGTCGCCATGTTATTACGTCGTACGGCTATGTAAACTTAGGAGTGTTAACTGTCAACTATCAGCGTACCTTTAATCTATAAATTTGTTTATATAGTGAACTGACGTCATGACCACAGGGCTATATGGCGTCCACTGCGTCCAGCGTTTTCGTCAAATTACGTGCGGAATTTGAAAATGCAAAATTTAAATGCATTTTTATGGCACTTAACGATTTAATAAAAAAATTGTGAATTTTTTAGTGGTTCATTAGCACTATAGAATCTAATTGAGACACTTTTCAAAAACGGGTGTAATACCCTGTCGTTGCTAGAGATATGGGCCGGTAATTCCCCCTCTCCGAGATATCCCCAGTCCTGTTCTTCACAATAGGCACTATGATGGTTTTTATTAAGTCATGTGGTAAGTATGAGTGACTAATGCATATTGTAAAAAAAACATGGCTAGGACCCTCGGTAGGTGAACCGCATGCCGCAGATGCTCCACACTAAGCCCATCGTGACCGGGAGATTTACCGCCTGTCATATTCTTTAAAACGCCTCTTATTTGACTAGCCGTAAAATGTATGTGATAAGTAGTCTTTAGATAAATAAGTATTTGAATGATACGTTTGGGTAGAGTTAAGTCTCCCGCGGACAGGCGCAGCGCAAGGCGAATTCTATGAAGTATTCAAAGAAATTGTTCTACTAGAGTCTCGTCGCACCTGTCTGCGGGAGTGTTTATGGTTGCAGTGGTTTTAATTAAAAACAAGTTCTAGTTTTGGCTCAGAGCTTGTTATTATCCGTATAGGATGTTATGCATCCGTTAGTTTTTATTCAAATTCCGCATTTAATGTCCCATTTATACATTCTTATAAGACCGAAACTGGCAGTGAACAGTTTCGGTCTTATAAGAATGTATAAACATGGCTCTAATTACGTGGATTTGAGAACATTCCCCTTAATGCTATGCTTCGTAGGTAAGGCTTATGTCCGGTTCCTAATGACTTACTGATCGTTATTATCGCGTAACTATGCGAATATCGTATAGGGTTGGGGAGGCACAGCCCTTTCAGGCTTTAATATAATAAAAGGTAAGTAAGTGAGAAAGGAATTGCCTCCATATTTTTTAAAGGAATGCGTATGATACATAATCGGTACATACTTAAAAAAATCAAACATACAAAAGTCATTTATTCAAACTAGGCTGAGAATCAGCACTTTTCGAACGTCAAAATTACATAAGACAGTCCCCCAAAAACGCCCGCCCGCTCTTCACGATTTCCTAGTGCTTTAGCTGGGAAGAAGAAGTGGCATAACAAACTCCCCAGCAGCACTTAACTAAGTCCTTAGTCATAAGGATTACTAAGCATACGTCACTTTAAAAGTGGCCTAGTTATAAAAGTAAATTAAGAACAAACGTGTTGTGATCTCTTAATTATAATGTTGATTTAATTATAGATAGTACAGTTCATACCTTGATTGATGAAGGCGTAGATATTATGTTATGCGCTACAGTGACTTGCCTCCTAACCAACTTGCTTAGTGTAACGAATCAAATGACTCTGTAATTAGAAGCTTACATATTGTTACTTTAGGGGCATGAGGAACAGGGTGTAAACTTCCCTCATCCACCATAGAAAAGGGAGGATCCTCCAACCAGACGAGTGTTGTGTCTGGCGGGCAACAGCCTAACTGTTGATGTCGGATAGTCTTATATATGTCGTTCGCGCGGTAAACTCTAATTGCGCGATGCAGGATTTGTGAGACGTCATGTCTTTGATGCGTATTTCGTATGTGGCGGTTTAACCGCTACATTACTAATTAGTTGCAATGTTTCTAGACGAAGCAAAAGGAGTATATAAGGATCGTAGCAGGTGGCGTTCTGTAGTTTCTGCCTACACCATGGGAACAAGGCGTGATCCTTATCCTTACATATTATAAAACAAAGTCCCCGCTGCGTCTGTCTGTCTGTTTGTCTGTCTGATAAACTCAAAAACTACCGAACGGATTTTCAAACGGTTTTCACCAATGTACGGAATGATTCATACGGAAGGTTTTAATGCATAATTCAACCAGGTTTTGTGTAAATTGGCTGAAATATGACGATTATTGTTGAAGGTTGCAGAAAAAATCATGCCGAATAGGAATGATGGGCATGATTTTTTACCGGCGTGCGCCGCGTAATCCGTAAAAGATGAGATAAAAAATTATGTTTTACATAATGGTTTATCTTAAAAAGTTCAACAAAAAGTCCGCGACGGGCATATTTCTATCTTCTAAGGATGACCCACAGTGACCATTATTATCTTTCAGAATTTGATATTTTTTTATTGTTATTTCAGAAGCTATTTTGACCGGTATTATATCAATCCTTATCCAATAAAATAAGTTATTTGAATTGGACATTTAATTTAGACTAAAATATGCCTTGATATCGTATCATTTAATTAAAGTTTAAAAGATATCACAGATTCAAAATTACGCGTAACAAAATAATTATGGTTGACGGCAACGCGGGCGCAGCGGTAGGAGTCAATAACCTTTTCCTCAGCTATTAGGTATGTAATCCCGGTAGTAGTACGTTCCCGTGGGATATTTTGCGACATCCACGTGGGCGAAGCCGCAAAGCTAGTGTATGTTAAAATGAAATATCGTTTTCCATACGTAGACCCACGATTTTATTCATGGGTTGCACTTGTGGGTTGTTTTTCATCAAAGGGCTAACTCTACACTGTGACTCTATGCTGAAGTAGACTCTATGCTGTTCTGATCTAACATTTACCCAGTTTTAAACTTCAATCTGCCTAGCGTTTTCCCAACTATGTTGGGGTCGGCTTCCAGTCCAACCGGATGCAGCTGAATACCAGTGTTTTACATGGAGCGACTGCCTATCTGACCTCCACAACCCAGTTACTGGGTAATACGATAGGTACCCCTTAGTAAGACTCCCAGACTATTGGGCTTCTGACGACCCATAACGACTGTCAAAGATCCACGAATAACAGCCGGGACCAAAGGCTTAACGTGCTTTCCGAGGTATGGAAGGGTCTCGATATGTATTGGATGGTCAACCATCTACGAACCAACCGCGGCAAGCTCAGCTTAACCTTCGATCGACGAGTTTTAAACTTTTTAAAGTAATTATAAGATAATCAGGTCAGTAGGCTGTAACCGACTTGTAATTGGTACAAACTTTATTTTCTAACGCTTCTCGATTAAAGCTTTACAGTCATTCAAAGCATTATCCATGAAATTAGTGCCTATAGAACGCCTACAAAATGATCTATAATATCTTGAATACCAAAAACAACACATCATCATTATAAACTGCCTATGTAGTAAGCTCTAGTAAATATTTATACAAAGGAAGTTTGATTTGTCATCCCTATTTTTATTTTTTTTAACTTTGCCCTGCACTAGGTATTTCTCCTGTATTGTGGGTGTGTTTACAAACATTTAAAACTCACATACACAAACAGCCAGACCCGGAACAACTACTTGTAGGTCATACAAATATTTGTTCCTAGGGGATAGATAGATAGATAGAATACTTCTTATTGTACCTACACCATAAAAATTACAGACATAAATTTAGAAATTTTACATAGGGTGACACAATGGGCAAATATATATGGGATTCCTATGGGATGGTAGGGGTCGATGACAAAATGTACAGCGAGGTTCGAGGGTGGGCCCTTTACAGTCTCCCCAGAGATGTGATGTGCCCTAAAGCTCAGCAGGTTTAGGTTTTATGCCCTGGTTGGAGGCCTAGATGAAAACTGAGCCAGCTCACTTACATTGATGATGGTAGGCAGACCGTCACTATCGTAGGGAATTTTACTAAGCCTTGTTACGGTATACTGCGGCATCCATTGATAATTCAAATGCTGGTGGTATGTATGTGGGTATCAAGAGGATGAGCAGTTTTCTCAAGAATGCTAGTCAACCACAATTTTAATTTGTTTTGTCAAGCATGGTCATTATGATAGTAAAAAAATATCACAATCCCGCTTAGAACTTCGTTTCTAAGCAGGATTGTCCCATACGCCTTAAAGTGTATTCATTTAATTAATGACGATAACATAATGTTCTTTAGGTGAGTTGTTAATTCTTGCATTGACAGATTTGAATGTACTTGTCCGGGTCCATTCAAATCTGTGCGGTTCTTTTCTCAAAAGACAATTTCAGACACTAATCTACAAGGTCCCACATGATCTGACCAAGATTATGTCTGGGCCTTTAAAAGAGTTTGTTTCGCCACTTCTTCTCAGCGGTGATCAGATAGGAAATGTCGACTCCTAGCTTATTTATTTTTTAATATGACGTGATGGTAAATGTTATTCTGATATCCTATTTACAACAAAAAAAAAAGGTTTTTATAGTTCATCTACTGAACACTGAACTAGGTACTGCTATTTTTTTTTTTTTAATTTTATTTATTGGTTCACCAACGATTGTTTACACAGGTTGTATGCAAAAATGTAAGTGCAACAGTGCAACAATCACTTACATTACGGGTAAACTCCGCATGCATAGAGAAGTGGTACAATTTAAGATATTAATCTAGTTTTAAATAATTACAACTAGATTATGGTATACTAGAGTAAGGTACTTATGATATGTAAACACATTACCCTTCAAGGGAGATAATGAAAAGCTATCTTGCTTTTCAGCAATATATTTAAAAAAATTAAGCATCTTGCTGAATAGATAATAGTTATGTCTAAAATAATCATTTTTATTTTAAAATAATATCTAAATCTAAAGACGCCACCGTTTTGCGTAGGATGTTCGTAATACGTCAACAGTTAAGTATTTAATAGGCCGTAAAATTAAGTATTGATGTTATATGACCCTGCACTTATTTATTTAATAGTTATGTATAATTTTATTGCATCATTTCCTGATCTCGGATAATATTAAGGAAGTTATAAATAAATATATGTATACGTGTATTTTCGAAAACGACTTAAATTGGATCATCAAAAATCGATTGACTCAATAAAACGGTTGATTATTGTTCCAATATTTGACTTAATCTCGAAGCTCATATTTATAAATTGTTTGTCCCGCAATAACTGATATTTAAGGACACTAAATAAGCTTCTAGCCGATTACAAGCTAAAACACATCACGCCGTATAAATAAAATATAAAATATAGAATACTATCTTCCGCCAGCAGCTTTGCCCGCGCGATATCTTTATAAATTATAGCCTATGTTACTCAGCGGTAATATAGCATTCTACTAGTGAAAGAATTTTTAAATCGGTCCATTAGTTTTTGAGTTTATTCATTACAAACAAAAATACAAATGTTTTATCTTTGTAACATTAGTGTAGATGTATTTAAATTTAATAAAATAGCATCACAAAACAAAGTAAATATTACTTACAACTCCATTAATGTCATGTCCAATTAACACGCTTGACTGGACACACGCAACTGAAGATCAATAGTCTTTAATGAAAAACTTTCAGCGAGGGTCTGTGAAGCAGATAAAGAAGAAGATAGATAAGTGAGGTGTGAGGTCACCTCTGCCTGGCAGTCATGTGGACGTACGTGTCGGTCCCCCGCCGGCGCACGCGCATCCCCGCTACGGCGACTATAAAAGACCAAGCCCAAACCTGCCGCGCGCTATTACAACAGTGACTCTGTGATTTTTCCCGCCGTGTATTTATTTAAATCAACAATAAAGGTAAGTGAACTTGGTTACGGGATAGAGGGATGATTTGGGACACAATTCAAGGATAGATTTAAGGTTTAGGTTACGGAAAAAATCATAAACAAAAAAAAAGTTATTGTTTTATTAAATATTCAACTTACAAGTCGGCTTGTAGGTATTTATTTCTTAACGCTATAATCAACTCAATGCATCTTATTTTGATAATACGTTCTTGCATAAGCGCGAGCTTAAAGTTAATTTAAATTCGCACCCTGCGGTTATCGTTAACGATCCCAAGTTGCGTCAATTCATTCATGCGATGATTGCTCTCGTCAAATCTGACACGAAAATTGCCAAGTCCGTCAGTGGCAGTGTCCTTAGAATACGCAGTGTGTCTGTTGCGGATTACGGGCGATGTACAGCGTATGTATGTCAAGCCGCAGTTGCAACACCGAGCACTGATGCTGAGAATATGTCTGAGAGCCCTTTTCTATAAGGTTTCATCACGTGCTAGACTTTCAACTGATGAGGCTTATTGGTGTGCCTGACTGTAGCAGGTACACTCGAGGACACAATACGATGCACATGTGCAAATAACGTAACCGCAACTTAGTGACAACTTAGTTTTGCGGTTAAAACAGCCTTACACATATTTAAGCACACGATAATTTATTAATGCTAAGCGTCAAAATAGTGTTTCAAAATATAACATTGTGAAGGTTAGCAAGACTGAAAGATGTGGACTTTCAAATATTTATTACATGTGACACGAAAATATGTGGAGTTAAGTAAGATTCGGCTGTGTCAAGTTATCGGAACCAGTTCTTGACTTGAGTATTACCGTTACTGATAAACGATCGACACTTGCGTTGTCGAACGCGTCGATGTAAATGATTATGGACACGTGATAAAGTTACAAAAGAAGCATTAATTTGTATAAAAGCAAAAGTATTATAAAATACCCTGTTGACAAGGAAAAATAACTCAAAAGTCGAATTCCTTCAACATAGCTAACTACCTATTTATTAAAACAAATTACTTATTTTTTTAAATACCATATATCAAAGTAACATTATGTGAATACTTAGATGTTGCTGGTTCAAATATCAAGACATCAACGCATTCATATTTATATATAAAAAAAAGTATATCGTCTGACATTTTCGTCGAGAATTTAGACCAAAATGTTTTTATTATGTAAATAATATTTATAATATCTGGTATTGAATAACAAAAAGCTATTTATATGAATCTGGGTTTGTTGAATGGCAGAAAGAATTTAAAAGTATTAATTTAAACCTACGCACGATATTTCAGAATAAGCAGATTAAAGTGACATAAGTTTGAAATATTACGTTATGGAATTACGGTTTTTTATGTGTTGGTTTTGATAAAGTGACTTTTGTAGTTATTTAATTCATAATAATACGACAAACAGCATATACATTATATAAACAGAATATTAGATAAATATACAACACAATGGGAAAAAAATACAAACCAACAAACGAAATATAATTATTTGATTATTTCCATGTTAACCTTAGATGACATAATGAGAAACAGTTAAAGAACAATGCTGTAGCTTGCTTATCCCGAGGTTATCTCTCAAACTTATTTCCTTTGCGAACTTAAACGTCAAAGAACTTGTCTTAAGTTAGGTTTAAGTAATACTTAACCGCAACTTAAATGCTGAACACTTTGAAACTAAGTTGTGGAGACTTCGTGACCTGTTTTTTTATTGTTACTTAAATAATACTGGTATACTGAGACGGATGAAGAGCAATTCGTTTTCGTTTTTGTAGTTATCAAAGGTAATCAAGTCAATTATTTTATTACTTAGACTTTACTGTCTTTCGGTAGATGAGAAAATTGATGTGGTTACTCAACTTTATGTGAAGACAAGAATAATTTACTTAAAAGATGTTACTAAGCCCTATTTGGCCCTATTTGGCGCAGCCGTGAGGCACACAATACTATTTTAAGTTATTTTTTATTGATTTTAACTGTTTTTTTCTGTTTTTTTTTTTGTTTTTTGTGTGAATATCGTGTGCCTTAACCTGAGTCAATTTTTTTTTCTTGCTTTCTATTACTGTAAAATCTGATGTGCTTATTTTGCTGTTCTCAGTTATTAATAATTATGGCCCCATGGCAAATTGGGTTTGGTCGGTTGTCGTTAAGATGGTTTTTTTTCTTAACTTAAGTTATTAAAATCCATAGTTTTTCAGTAATTCAATTGAAGCTCTTACTAAAATTCATGTAAAAATGATTCTATTGCTTTGGGCGTTTTACATCAAAAAGGGCAATTTCTTACCAAATTATTCATTTGCCGATTGAGACTACCAAGTTATTTGACTTACGCCGTCGACACCCAAATCGCTCCAATTAATAAAACGTTTTTGCTCTCAAAATAGAATAATTACAAGACGGATGTGTTCTTAACATTACAAGTAGGTAATTAGTTAATACTTAGAGCAAAGTAATGATATGAGGACTGGCTTGTTTTTTGCAAGAACTATTTAGAGCTAAAACTGCTTGGAATCGTGTTTAAGATTCAGATGAGGAACGGTCATCATTGTGGTTAGACAATGTCCATGTGTAATTAGTCAATACAAAAACTTTAGTTATCATTACAGTAAGATTCCAGTTTTTACATTTAGGTATTCACTAGCTACTGTCCGCGGCTTCGCCCGCGTGGACTCTAATTCGTTGTCTATGTTACGTTAATAAACGTGGTCTATGTTATTCCTTATAAAATCAGCTATCTGCCAGTGAAAGTTCCGTCTTAATCGGTAAAGCCGTTTCGGAGATTAGCCGGAACAAACAAACTGAAAAACCTAAAAAAATAAAAGTACCGTGTTATACTTTCATAAGCGTTTAGTGAAAAGCTGTTATTTTGTCATTACACACAATTTTATTTATTTGTACAGATTTATAATTTTGTTGATTTTAAGCCGTTTTGAGGATGACAAATGCTCAGAGAGTTTCTCGAAGTTACCAATACCAAAATTTCTTATGATATGATAGTAGGATCATTTAATCGTGACTACCATATACACGTCTTAAGAAGTGACTTGGAAATAATGATAAGGCACCGACCTATGTCCATCCTTCAGTAAACCCTGCCGATACTGATTCCGGAGCTGTTTCTAAAAATATATCACAGGATTGACCCAAACATAAAATAAGAACAAAGTAGGTACTATACATACAGCACGTCTGTATTCCGCTAAGGGTTCGGCAGAGGTGTATCTATAGTATACCCACATTTCGCCAGTAATATTTGAGTTCCATGTAACAGGGGGCCAGCCTATTGCCACGCAGTAGGTACTAAACTTAAAGTAAACTTACGAAACGAATCTCTCCAAAGCTAGTGTCAACGGAAAATAAGATATGATTGTAAAATGCGAAAGTCTGTTTGTAAACAAAACAATATCATAGACATTGTATTTGTGTGGTTCATTGAATACACCGCATCAACCGTAAAGTTTCAGCGGCTAAATAATTAGGCTTACTATTCAATATGAACGGACGTAGTAAACGAGTGTAGTAAAAGAAGATACATACCACTTTAGTTTCAACATGACCAACTCATTGGTCATGGACTTGACATATACTACAACATCGTTAATTCGTTACCAAATAAACAAAGTTCGAAACCTCTGAGTTCAAGCTTTTAATGTACACACTCATAATTAACATTTATATCCTCGTCGGTTTTTGCAACAACTTAATAGCTCACATATTCAGAAGCCATTAAAATGTTAGCCAAAGTATAATTAAAAAGAATTACGTACATTTCCAATAGGCTTGAAGGACGGCATGAAACAGTAAAGTTTTAAGACAGTCAATAAGTCTTAATGCGCAATCGAGTAAAAAGGTTATCCCACGAACAACAATAGCTCGGATTCTGTGTCCCACAATTAAGCTCCGTACTTCGCAGCCACTCGATCACGTGAGATGAAGGACGTCTTGAGTAACTCACTCACTCCGAATTAGTTCGACAAACCGATAGTATCGCGACGAATCGGACAACTACGGCTCGTAATCTCGAATCGAATGCCCGTAGATAGACCATTTCGAAAGGTATGTGGATTGTGGACCCTCGGCAACTAACAATGGACGTCGACGCGTTAGGACAAATGCCAGCGTGTTGCGCAACGGTTCAAGGCTACTACTCCGATGTTTTATACGCGAAACGACAGTCTGTCTTATGAATATTCACGATTGTCATTACTTTTAAGCTTAACAACCGCGAGCAGGAACCGCGCAGAGCTTTGTTAATCGAGATATCGTCTGATTGCGGGAATGGCAATGGTTGTCATCGTTTCCTTATTTGCTGTGATAATATTAATAACGTAATGAGTATATTTGTTTATGATAAAATTTTATTTAAGTAAACGCGTTGATGTCTTTTAAACCGCGCTCATTTCTTGTGTGTTCACGAGTCACCGCGGGCCTACTATGTAGATGTATTTCGCAAGTATGGATAATCAATCACCTTATCTATTGCAGAGGCTTTCCTCATCGATAAAAGCCTCAAGTTAGTCACCATAGACACTTACACAAATGACTATGGTCTATGGAGATTACCCTCGTGTATAAATATTTTGAAACTTTTACATTTAGTTGGGTATAGATAACATGTACAAACACGAGTTTTATTTAAGGTCGATTCGTCTGCAGGTCTAAATTTATGGCGGGTTTAGGTAATTTTCAATAAAAGCCATTAAAAATGTTGAAAAAAAAAAACTTTTTTTATGTGCGTAGTTGGAGTAAATCACAGCCGAATCGAAATAAAACTGTATAAATTAATTTCTACATCCGCTTGACACATCGTGGGGGTCAAATGTTAAATGGTGAAGCAGAGTTTGTGCAAGCACACGCAGTTTATTGGCGAGTTTATGTTTATGTTAGGTGTCAGTAGTGACAAGGTTGCCGTCTAACCGTTCATGTAATGGTGCTCGGTTACAAGGTCGAAATTATTCGCGTATTAAAGTTCAGTGTAACAGAAAAGTGAAGCAATGTCCGCTTCTGCACGGTATTATCTAAAAACTTTTGTTTATGAAAACAATATGAGGCAAGATCTTGTGAGACCCACATACCTAAGGGTTTAACCTCACAGGGGGTTAGTACCTATCAATTAAAATATAGGGAGATACTTTAAGAGGTCCAGAGGACCGCTATATTTCGAACTCAAGTAATTACAATAATATCGAAGCACGCTTGCACGACTTGGAGCCCTAAATCGATCTGTCACAGAACAATTGCTAGACACGTAAATATTCAAAAGTAATTCTATATTTAAATATTAGAATGTCGGCCAGTGATACATACTGCCAGCCATTAAATCTCTACAGTACCTACCTAGCTATTTAAGTCTGCTTCTGGGCTATGTCATTCATCTCAACCATTTTTGGCGTAGGTTTACCAACTTAAATTTTCGTTTAAAGCAAATCAATGTCTTAAGTTTTCCTTAGGGTATTTATTTTAATTCGAATGTGGCTACATCAAAGAAGATATGGATGAATTGAGTGAGGAATTATATGAAAGAGAAGGAACTGAAAGATAGCGTGATGGTTTACAGCGGAGAATGGTAGAAGAAAACGAGTTGCGCAAGCCGCAAGTAACATGGGGAAGAAGATAATGATGATATGGCTAAATCGTTTCTCTTTAAGTATTTTGTTACCTGTATTGAATTCCAAAATCAAATAAGGTGTTATAAAACTCTAATCTCTTACTACACAATATGTATAATCCTCGTCTTATAAATAAATCCAGTAAACATCACTAATTAACCATTTTCAATTCTTATCTTGTTCTACAGTCAAACTACCAAAGTAAGCGACAAACATGGCAACATCACGAGATTCGCGCCAAAATATCGTGACATTGAACTTGGAACACTTTTAAACTTTACGTAGAGCTGGGAAGTTAGCAAATGTTTATTCCAATATATCTAACCTTTTACCAGTCGTTACACGGTATTCGTAAAGCGAACCATTCAGTCGTTGAAATCTAAACAATCATTTTTACGCAACCATTGGAAGTTATAAGTTATATTTAATACAAGACTAGCTTCTGCTCGCGACTTCGGCTACGTGGCCTTCTGAATTGGGTTCAGAGAAAAATTAAAATTGATAATAGTCGTTACCACTTTCGACTCCACCCACTTTTCATAGAACTCATACGCCATGCCGCAATACATATTGGAAGTGAATCCACCGGCATTGCGTTTGCGCAAAACTTAACCATCGCGGACCGTTAACGTCATCAGGTTTAAAACTGTATTATAAAACACTGTAAAACGAAGTAAAATAGTGTTTCTAGGGGGTCTTGTCCCTATATGTAGAATATTTGTAACGATGAAGAAAAAACGTTTTAAAAATAAAAATACTTGGATGTTAAAACTAACGCAGATTTTATTTTTACGGTTTATAATGCTGTATTTGCTAAGAAAAACCTGCACAAAAAATTTGCCCTTCGCATTTTGGCTCTCGGCATCCCATATGCGACTAGGTGAGCTCTCCAGGAGGGCTGGCCGGCACTGAACGTATTAAGCCATGTCATTAAAATAAATAAAAAATCCAATCTAGGGCCATGTTAAAATCAAAGTTCAAATCCAGGTTATAGGTAAACTATCTGTGTGCCAGATTTCCTCTAAATCCGTTCACCCGTTTTTTCGTGATTGAGACTACAAACATCCAAACATAAAAACATTCACATTTTTAATATTATTAGTATACACGCTTCATAAATCATTTGGTAATCAAATCTATTGGTAGCAATAAATGTGTTGTTGATATATGACAGGTAGGAATTTATATTAATCTTGTAGTTTTCATAGGTTAGGTTCTCGAAATTCCTAAAGTAATTAATGCACTACCGTTTAGTAAATCTCATTTGAATATAATTGAATTATGAATTCGTCAGTTAAACGTTTTGGATACAGAATTTCATCATAATAATATTGACAAATAGCAGCGCCCTGTGGTTTCACCCGCATAAGTCCCGTGGGAATATCGGTATAAAAATGTATATGTGTTAATCCAGGTTATAAATTATCTGTGTGCCAAAGTTCATCCAGTTCAGTAGTTTTTGCGTGATAGAGTAACAAACATCCATCCCCACAAACTTTCGCGTTTATAATATTATAGCAGGATTCAATAAGGTTCTCCTGATCTGTAAATATTATTTGACTCTGTTTCACATAGGATCGTAACAATTAAATATTTCAGAAGAATAACAACACAAAAATAGTCTATTTGACTAATACTGGGCTCACATAATGTTGATTGCAGAAGCAAAGTCTACGAATTTTCCCAGGGTTCACCCCACGTTTGACAAGGCATAGGTAGTGTAGAATCCTGTTGATTCCGTTAGTTGAATACATCAACACACCAAGCCTCTTGTGCAGACACGCTCCCCTTTCAACCGTTTCCCGCCATTCGTGGTGAACTGACAGTTGACATTAGTGACAGCGACCTCACTGCTGACGTGCATTAGATAGTGTTTACATATCTAATAAATAGATAAACTACGGATAGTAAACATGATAATTTATGCTGCCCATTATCCTACCATACTTGTTTTTACTACACCCACGGGAAATTATTTGTGGCCTGATCAAAAGCACACTAACATAGGCACAAGGATACATAATTCACATCCTAGGCAAAATAATTTACATACTAATTTAAAAACAATTGATGATCTGTATTATGTAGAGGCGGAGGGCCTTATGTGTTCAGGGTCTATGATTGATCCCTGTGCAAGAATCTATCCTATTGTAGGTAGGTTGAATTAGTGTATGATCGTTTTGATCATCAATATATTTGCTGTACATGGTTACACAAAAAATAGAGTTATTAGAACATAAATGTTAAAGGGAACATATTGTTTTTTTCGCGATTTCAGGTTTTATCTCATTGTTAAAGTTGTCCATAATGATGAGTAGGTACAATGGCCTTTTAAGAAATTTCATGATGAATGGATGACCTTGCATAGCACTTGAGCATTATGACGGTGGTCGACGTTTAACTATATAATTTCAGTCCGTAATGCTTAGATGTTTACAGGCTGAAATGATGTTAATGTCAGATTTATTCATCTAGCAGCAGAGGTGATTTGACACAAGCTAATGAGCATAATTACCAAAGGAAGACTGCTGCATTCACAGCTGTTTGACTACCTTCGTTGGAGATCCTTTTAAACCAAATACTGTGTACCTGTTGGACACTGATAAAGAATCATCATTTCGCAGATAAGTGCAAGTCATTAAATTGCTGAAAAAATGTACACAGTGTAGCTATAAAATGGCATGGTCGATAATTGCAAAATCCCAAGTCAGAGAACCATAATATGGTTGCTTAAAACTAAAGGTAAAGTTTAACAAAAAGATTTGTTCTAAAGTTTCTGAGTAAAGGGCACTTATTTGTTACTCCTAGTAATGCAATCTTTAAACCTAGATATTTCATTCGGTACGCGGATCTAGGCGGTGTCGAAATCTTAGCATTAGTACATTAGTATTGCTGGCAATTGTACTAACCACCTAATGCAGACGAGCACGATACTGATTTTAATTATCTTGCAGTTGCAAATGGTTATTTAGTATGTACATTTTGATAGCAATGAGCAATGTATTGTGCAAGTTAGTAATGTATGATTACTAATATTCCTTCCGACTCTAAATGCATTCTTTGACAGGTAGTTAAAAAAACTAAGGTTTTGAAGTTTTGAACTCACGGTTTTAACATTTAGAATAACAATCAATACTTTCAAGCACTTTTTTTGTTTTTACACACGGCTACACATCAATCTATACATTTCCAGTATAGGCTAACTTGGCATTGTACGGAAATCCTATACAATAACCAAGATCAGCATAAACTGGAAATGTATAGCTTGATGTGCAGCCGTGTGTACGTATTTTTTCTTTTAGCCTTATTTGGTACTTTAAGTGACGAGCATGGAATTAGTATGTACACGTGAGGGGCAACGCGAGAGGGGCGACACGTGATAGGCGACAATTCGACAATTTTACGAGGTTTCTTCTTAGTTTTCTGCTTCATCAAAACTGTCCTGGAAATGTGTAAATTTAGATATTTTTTGTCAAATACGTCGCATTGTCAGTTATATCAAATAGGGAAGAAGTATCAGAAAATTTTGCACTAGTTTTTATGTATCTAGGCTACCTAGATAAAAACTAGAACTAGAACACTTATAGTTTCCTAAACAAAAGCAAGTTAGTCTGGTTCCCATTGTAATAGTCTTGTACGATAACAAAACAGGATAAGAAATAGTCACTCGAACATGTTAGCATATTACATAGCACCTGTAGTACCATAGACAAGAGCATGATGGCGGCGACTCTTTGTTTAATGTATTTGTATTTTCACTCGCGAGCTATATATACTGTATTTAAAGTTAAACGGAATACCCTATAGAATAAATCTTATGACCATTTTTTCACTAGTTATATTATGACCTAAACCTAAATACTTAGAGCAAGTTCTTAAAGTTTCTAGTCCCTTAAATGAGTCAAATTTAGGAATTTCATTCACCAATAGACAAGCGTGATAAAAGAGCTGCCTGGTTTTTGTGTAAGGAACATAATCTTTACTATAATAGAACTGTATTTGAGCATGAGCATTGAGCTTTAGATATACATATATCACAAACATTAGACCGTCTAGGTAATGTTATGTATTATTATTTGTTTAAAACACAATTTTAACAGCTTTACAGACATCCAAGGCGATGTTATAAGTCACAATGTCTACAAAATATTACATATATACCTGTAAGAAAAATTACAGAGATCAAAAGAAATGACAAATATTACAATTTGGCAAATTTTGCTCAAATGAATTTCGGCAGGTTTTGCTCAAATATATCCTTCGATACCGGAATAACATTAATAATACGTGCGGCTCGTGACATAGGGAAAAACTTGAGTAGGTTAGACCTGAAAAATCAGTCGAAAAATTAGATCAGTCGTCTAATTTAGACGACTGATGTAACGGTACGTTCTACGTTTGAGTAATCTTTTACAATTGCAAAAACCAGAAAGTTTTGAAAGTTTAGAACAAGCCGATCCTCCTAGATTGTTTCGATTACTTACAATGTCATGTATACTCATATTATGTAAAAGGTTTGCTGTCACCAAAACTAGCTCAGACGTTACGTAGACAGTAATAAAAATTTCACTTGACAGGTGACGAATTCAGTGCAATACGCATTAACGACAGGACGACACGACACGAATACGTACGACTGATAATTACGTACACACCCGGGGCTTTCGCTTTATCGCACCACTATCTTTAATCGAAGCAATTAGGTAGTTTAAAACGAGCCTGTTTCACTTATTGAGCAGAATTATGTCGAACCATGATCCAATCTACAATGTTAACGTTCCAGTGTGATTTCGCATTCGTAAATACTAATTTTAGAATGCATAAATTAACGACAAATGGCAATATTTGCACGATAATATTACCGACTGTCATACGAGTATAGAACTGATATCTTACCTAAACCTTTGGTTTATTTGTGAGTTCTCGTGTTAATACAGAATTTATGGTCAAACAAAATGTATGCAATATTCCAGTTCAAATGCGGTACAAAGTCGTGGCAACATGTCTCTGTCTTACGTTATTGTTTATTGCTGTCATTAACCAAATTAAGGCGACGTGAATAAGTACAAAACAATAACGCGACTGGTGAGTGGAGGGCATCAGTGTTTGGCAAGGCGCTAGACGCGGCAAGATGCACGAAGCCGCACGATCGTGACCGAAACTGACGGACGACCGGCCTCGGGCCCGGCCGTTGCGAAACATCTCGTAGAAACATTGTGGCTGCAAGTCTCGCACTAAATTCGCGATTGGGACACAGATTCGCGAAGAATACCATTCAACTGTTGTATAGAACAGGTATTGTTTAAGTATCGTACTCGAACACCTTCGGTGCTTTGTGAACTCCCCATTCATCCTATTATTGTGTGTAATAGTGGCATTACACACGAGTTGTGCCTATTAATGTGTGTTGCCCAACTGAGGTCAGGTCGCTGATATTTATCTAATATCACTTAGACGTTTATTTAGCTGTAATGATAAGCTATTATGTACTGTTTACAAACAGCTTTATTTCGTGCTACAAAATAAGGATTAAATTGCCTTTTTTATCTTTGGACGAGTAGATTTTGCATTGCAAGAGCAGAGCAAAAGACTTATGTAGAAGAGTCTACCACGCGACTTAACTATAAAGCTACATTATGTCTTTAAAAGTAGACATTGAATTAGCTGTATAGGTAGCCAGTAAAAAGCCTAGTGTGAGCTAGTAATATCCTTTTAAGTTTCACCTCAATTATCGTTTTCCTTAAAGTGCACGAAGTCGAAATACGTGTAAATGTTATACGAATACTAGCTTAATTAAATTCTTTCATTTAATTCATTAAATAAAATAATAATTCATTCTTGCTTCATTTAATTCGGAAATCTTGCTGCTTATGATCCATAATTTCCATATTAGGTAGAGGAAGTTTATTAAGTGAAACCCTGAGTGTGCCTGCACATGACGATCCTTGCCTTTAGCGATCGTGATGACGCGTCCTACAATTTATTGATGAGATGACGATCGCAATTACTGCTTACGGTAATGGAGGCAATGGTGTCAAGGTTACATCATGTAGACCTGTGACATCATACTGGGCGTCTACGCGAGTAGGTACCTACCGATGTTCTCCGCCTGACAACAGACGATTCCGGGTATTAAAAGCACGATCTATTCTTAATATTATTTGCATAGACTTTACCTCTACGATTACCCATGACGTGTCTTTTAGTAATGCTTAGCGAGACATAGCAAATATTTACCAATACAAGGATCCTGTTTGAGACAAAATAATGCAAAGAAGAGGCGTGTCTATTCGTGGTCCTACGGTTATGAAGCCGAAGTTACGTCCCCCGAAGCGATGTCATCTAGACATGCTCAACTTCGGACAGACTCGTCGGACGACATATTTGACTTACGTAACAAGAACAACAAATGGTTGACCAATGTGACAAGACAAACTAATTATGCCACCTGTCTTACCGCCTAACGAGAAGCGAGTATAGCTATCAACTAAAAACGAGTTGGTGAGCAACGAGCAGCGAGTGCGTGACTGCGATTGAGCGATTACTTGCTGGCATGCGTATATACCAAACGTGAGTCTCTCAGCGAAGCGCAAAGTACACTGCCCGGCAAGCGAGCGTCGCTGAGCGAGTACTCTTTTATAGCTCTTGTCGCTGCGACAAACGAGTACTCGCCGAAGATGGTTTGAACCGTCAGCGATCAACTAAATAATATATGTATACCTATCTCTTTCACTTCACGGGACCTACAACAATGCTTTGTACGTTTCTTGAGCGAGGAAATCGTTGATAGCTAGTCGCTTCCTGAGACAGGTTGGCCTCTAGGCTAGGAGACAGGGTTGCTCTCAAGCCGGGCTCTGAAATAATCGCATGTATTTTCGGTTACGGTGGCACTAGCAACTAGCAAGTGACATCATTCCGCCAATGTTTGCAAGTTCCCATCGTAGGCTAAGCACGTATTGACTCGACACACTAACCGACAGTCAACAAGCATATATAGGTGTCAAAGTTATAAAGATAATGTATACGCCCGGCGCCGATAGAGTTACCATGATTTGTCCAGAGATATCCAGCTTTTTGGCCGTCCAGACTTTATTCGGCCTTGTCATATATCCGAATTGTCGGACTAAAAAGGCGCAGGCGCAGGTTACTGAATGGTTAATAATGTTAATATGTCGTTGTTGCATCGCAAAGGTTGGATTGCTCAATGTGACACGCAACGCGGACCAGTGCCCCGGTCACTCACTGTCACAGACCTGAATTGAAGCCTGCTTTTGGGAAACAAGATCTTATGTAATTCTGTGTTTTTGTTTTGGCGTAAACTACTGGCAATGAGTATAAGAGAAAATATTACTAAGATTGAATTTTGTTTCTAAACGACACTAAAAAACGAAGAGCAAAATCATTTCATAGGTATTTCATATAATAAAAAAGTGTCAAGTATTCGTACGATGAATAAAAAAAGCATATACTGCAATATTTCCATTATTATTTTAAGCGGTGTATTATGACGAAATAATTTAGAATGACAAATATTTGAGTGCTATAATATCAAATGACGACATACCAATTAATCTTAAGATTAAACATATGCAATTAAGACATCGCGAAGATTTGAAGGTCTTACGGAATTAGTCTAATTAATCCTTTATATTTAAGGGCGCGTTTGCGTATCAGGCAATATTATGCTGTTTTTCGGTACATTTTATGGCATAACCAAACAAAATCCAATATAACTAATAACTACTTCGTATAGATTGGTTCTTCATCTTCAAATATCAGGCACTTTATTTTTGGAAATTTTAGTTTTTTATCATGCAAAATCGATCTATCGTTACCTTTTCCCACAAAATTAACGATACCGGGTTGAGTTTAGGTGCATTTATTGTGCTATTATTAGCATATTTTACATTTCTAAAAATACTATATGTAGGCTAACATATTCAATTCTTAATGTTGGTTTTTTTTTTAAATCTTAATGCTATAAATAGTCGCAGAAAAAATTAAAACCAAAACTTATTTTTTCACATTTTTTGCTATTCTGGACGAATCTTAATCGATTGCAATAAGGGTTATTTTATTTTTGATACCCGACTTGATTTATTGCACAAGCATTTTGAATGAAACTTTAGTCCGCGCGTGGGCGCCATAGAGAGTGGACATGTATCGCCTGTTTACAGCGGCTCCAGTTGAAAAAGATCGCTGTACAAACACAAAATATGCGTTAGACCAAATTGATACTTGACAAGATAAGATTTTTATTTTTTCTATTTTATTTCGCTATAGAAAAGTATGTAAGTAGGTTTTATAAATGCCTATTCGTCCTGGACTTGATGGAGCGACCTGAAGGTGTACTTCGGTGACTGATACTGGATCTCCTGAACGTGTTGTACTAGGTGAGCCGAGTTTGGGCTCGTTTAGTTAGTCATGATGAGACCTTACCTCCGGACTTGATGGAGCGACCTGAAGGTGTACTTCGGTGACTGCTACTGGATCTCCTCGACGTGTTGTACTAGGTGAGCCGAGTTTGGGCTCGTTTTGTTAGTCATGATGAGACCTTACCTCCGGACTTGATGGAGCGACCTGAAGGTGTACTTCAGTGACTGATACTGGATCTCCTGAACGTGTTGTTCTAGGTGAGCCATGTTTGGGCTCGTTTTGTTAGTTATGATGAGACCTTGCCTCCGGACTTGATGGAGTGACCTGAAGGTGTACTTCGGTGACTGATACTGGATCTCCTGAACGTGTTGTACTAGGTGAGCCGAGTTTGGGCTCGTTTTGTTAGTCATGATGAGACCTTGCCTCCGGACTTGATGGAGCGACCTGAAGGTGTACTTCGGTGACTGATACTGGATCTCCTGAACGTGTTGTACTAGGTGAGCCGAGTTTGGGCTCGTTTTGTTAGTCATGATGAGACCTTACCTCCGGACTTGATAGAGCGACCTGAAGGTGTACTTCGGTGACTGCTACTGGATCTCCTCGACGTGTTGTACTAGGTGAGCCGAGTTTGGGCTCGTTTTGTTAGTCATGATGAGACCTTACCTCCGGACTTGATGGAGCGACCTGAAGGTGTACTTCGGTGACTGATACTGGATCTCCTGAACGTGTTGTTCAAGGTGAGCCATGTTTGGGCTCGTTTTGTTAGTTATGATGAGACCTTGCCTCCGGACTTGATGGAGTGACCTGAAGGTGTACTTCGGTGACTGATACTGGATCTCCTGAACGTGTTGTACTAGGTGAGCCGAGTTTGGGCTCGTTTTGTTAGTCATGATGAGACCTTGCCTCCGGACTTGATGGAGCGACCTGAAGGTGTACTTCGGTGACTGATACTGGATCTCCTGAACGTGTTGTACTAGGTGAGCCGAGTTTGGGCTCGTTTTGTTAGTCATGATGAGACCTTGCCTCTGGACTTGATGGAGCGACCTGAAGGTGTACTTCGGTGACTGATACTGGATCTCCTGAACGTGTTGTACTAGGTGAGCCGAGTTTGGGCTCGTTTTGTTAGTCATGATGAGACCTTACCTCCGGACTTGATGGAGCGACCTGAAGGTGTACTTCGGTGACTGCTACTGGATCTCCTCGACGTGTTGTACTAGGTGAGCCGAGTTTGGGCTCGTTTTGTTAGTCATGATGAGACCTTACCTCCGGACTTGATGGAGCGACCTGAAGGTGTACTTCGGTGACTGATACTGGATCTCCTGAACGTGTTGTTCTAGGTGAGCCATGTTTGGGCTCGTTTTGTTAGTTATGATGAGACCTTGCCTCCGGACTTGATGGAGTGACCTGAAGGTGTACTTCGGTGACTGATACTGGATCTCCTGAACGTGTTGTACTAGGTGAGCCGAGTTTGGGCTCGTTTTGTTAGTCATGATGAGACCTTGCCTCCGGACTTGATGGAGCGACCTGAAGGTGTACTTCGGTGACTGATACTGGATCTCCTGAACGTGTTTTACTAGGTGAGCCGAGTTTGGGCTCGTTTTGTTAGTCATGATGAGACCTTACCTCCGAACTTGATGGAGCGACCTGAAGGTGTACTTCGGTGACTGCTACTGGATCTCCTCGACGTGTTGTACTAGGTGAGCCGAGTTTGGGCTCGTTTTGTTAGTCATGATGAGACCTTACCTCCGGACTTGATGGAGCGACCTGAAGGTGTACTTCGGTGACTGCTACTGCTATAAGTAAGAAAACTACTTATTTGTAATTGATGAATATTGTGTAAGTTTCATCACTTGATTTTTGTTTTAGATGCCGAGATATAGGACATTTGGAAAAAGCTCTCGTAAAAAAGTTCGTTCCAGTATAAATATAATATTTAAAAACAGTCTCCTCCCAGATTTGATGTACCCAAGACAGGCAAGAAATAGGAGCTACGAGCACATTCTTCACATATCCAAACAAATATTCTAACAATAAAAACTTGATAACGTTTGATTTGTTGTTTTAATAATCACTAAAGTACCTACACCTTCAGGTCGCTCCATCAAGTCCGCAGGTAAGGTCTCACCATAACTAACAAAACGAGCCCAAACTTAGGTCACCTAGTACAACACGTCGAGAAGTTCCAGTGGCAGTCACCGAAGTACACCTTCAGGTCACTTCATCAAGTCCGGAGGTAAGGTCTCATCATGACTAGCAAAACGAGCCCAAACTCGGCTCACCTAGTACAACACGTCGAGGAGATCCAGTAGCAGTCACCGAAGTACACCTTCAGGTCGCTCCATCAAGTCCGGAGATAAGGTCTCATCATGACTAACAAAACGAGCCCAATTTTGGCTCACCTAGCACAACATGTCGAGGAGATCCAGTAGCAATCACCGAAGTACACCTTCAGGTCGCTCCATCAAGTCCGGCGGTAAGGTCTCATCATGACTAACAAAACGAGCCCAAACTCGGCTCATCTAGTACAACATGTTGAGGAGATCCAGTAGCAGTCACCGAAGTACACCTTCAGGTCGCTCTATCAAGTTTGGAGGTAATGTCTCATCATAACTAACAAAACGAGCCCAAACTCGGAAAACCTATTTCAACATTTCGAAGAGTTCCATTTGCAGTCACCGAAGTGCACCTTCAGGTCACTCCATTAAGTCCGGAGGTAAGGTCTCATCATGACTAACAAAACGAGCCCAAACTCGGCTCACCTAGTACAACACGTCGAGGAGTTCCAGTAGCAGTCACCAAAGTACACCTTCAGGTCGCTCCATCAAGTCCGGAGGCAAGGTCTCATCATGACTAACAAAACGAGCCCAAACTCGGCTCACCTAGTACAACACGTTCAGGAGATCCAGTATCAGTCACCGAAGTACACCTTCAGGTCACTTCATCAAGTCCGGAGGCAAGGTCTCATCATGACTAACAAAACGAGCCCAAACTCGGCTCACCTAGTACAACACGTTGAGGAGATCCAGTAGCAGTCACCGAAGTACACCTTCAGGTCGCTCCATCAAGTCCGGAGATAAGGTCTCATCATTAATAACAAAACGAGCCCAATTTTGGCTCACCTAGTAGGTACAACACGTCGAGGAGATCCAGTAGCAGTCACCGAAGTACACCTTCAGGTCGCTCCATCAAGTCCGAAGGTAAGGTCTCATCATGACCAACAAAACGAGCCCAAACTCGGCTCACCTACTACAACACGTTGAGGAGATCCAGTAGCAGTCACCGAAGTATACCTTCAGGTCGCTCCATCAAGTCCGGAGGTAAGGTCTCAGCATAACTAACAAAACGAGCCCAAACTCGGCTCATCTAGTACAACATGTCGAGGAGATCCAGTAGCAGTCACCGAAGTACACCTTCAGGTCGCTCCATTAATTCCGGAGGTAAGGTCTCATCATGACTAACAAAACGAGCCCAAACTCGGCTCACCTAGTACAACATGTCGAGGAGATCCAGTAGCAGTCACCGAAGTACACCTTCAGGTCGCTCCATCAAGTCCGGAGGTAAGGTCTCATCATAACAAACAAAATGAGCTCAAACTCGGCTCACCTAGTACAACACGTCGAGGAGTTGCAGTAGCAGTCACCGAAGTACACCTTCACGTCACTCCATCAAGTCCGGAGGTAATTCGTAAAAATATAAACAGCAATAATAAATGTATTTTGTAGGTACCATAATTTTATTACAAAGAATATACGTGAAAAAAATGAATCTTTCATAGTATCAAAATGAGTTCACTTGACTACTATTCCCGCAGTTAGTCGTGCGTACACTTGTGTGTATGAGCCGTGTCAATGTAGTAGTTCGATTCTGTACCTATCAATTTTGAGAATGCGTCCTTAAATAGCGGATCTTTGGCATGTCAAGTTCAAAAGCAGAAAGTCAACCCAAACATGAAATTATTTTGCTTCGACCAACATTCCTCAGATATGCATCTATCAGCGGGCTTTGTACTAAAATTGCAAAAATGTCACGGTTTTTGTCAAATCGAATAAAAGTTTGCCAACCTTCATCTTAATTATTTTGCCAAAGAGTTGCTACGCCGTAGCGGCGTAGACCCTTCAAAGACCCGCATGTTTTAAATACCTGAATTCTTTGACTAAAGAAAGAAAACGCAGTAACTAGTATCGCTAATAAGTAAACGATAAATTAATGTAAATACAATATATAAAACGGTCACCGATGCATACCTCAGTGGAGGGCGCATGTGCTAATTCCCGCGAATAATATTAGCGCGGTGCCGAACTTATTTATGCAAGAAATTCTTTAGGTACAAGCAATGTGAACCGGTGTGTATATCGCACATGCCTCAAGGAGTTCTGTACGATTTCGTTGCGTATGACTAAGAACTTGACGCCGTTTTCGTCACAATCAGGTTTATGCCCCGTCAAATTTAATTAACTATGAATAGACCATTGTTCGGTTGTTTGATGCCTTTTTATGATATATTTACGAAACTTTATACACGAACAAGTCCCATGAATTAAAGATTGCATTCTTCTTACACGTTATTTTATGAAGTTTCTACATTTTTGTCGACAAAACTTCGTTTCATTCTGTATTGACGAGGTTACGCAGGCGGATGTTTGTCAAATGGATGTTACTGTGTGGGAAATTAGACACTGAGAGTAAAATGAATTGGAACATCTGTTTAGTCACTTTTTTTTTTAAAATACTTTCATACTTAATAACATCTTAAATACTAGAGAAAGCTCAAAAATAAATCGTAAATAGTTTGCATATGTGCATAATCCTGGCCACTAACGAATTAAAAGATTATTTTTTAATTAAAAAGTAGAATGTTGTGCAATTTATGGCGCGTATTTAAAAAAAGATGATTGAATATTCGTAAATCAATAATGTTAAATCTTTCTAGATTTGAATGATATTAAATTAGAAATTAGCTAATTTATTTATTTCAATTTACTTTCACATTTTCTTGTTTGGTATTTATCCTGATGGTTGTTTACGTAGTCCCAAATCATGAATGTCACAAAAATTACTGTGAATCGTTGTTTTTTAAAGTGTATTTTCACATATTTTTTTTTGAATAATTGTCTTACACAGTATGTCTTTTGTTACAGATGCAGGCGTGGTTGTTGGTGGCGTGCGTGGCAGCGCTTGCGACGCTCGCAGTAGCACAGAAACCTGGACGTTTCCTCTCGCTACCTAACCCTCAGAAATGCGCTAACAGTAAGTTCAAAATACAACTAATTATAGGTATTAGTGAGCAGTGTTAGATTCAAGAAACAATCATTTTATTAGTACTTAGTGCCAGTAAAAGCAGCAACATTATACACTAAAAGGTTTCTGTAGATTTTATACTTAAATACAACCGGAGGCTTATTTACAAGAATTTATATCCTAAATATTTCGGCTACTAGGTGAAAATTAGACCCATAACTAAAAAGACTTCAAATTATCTAGAAAAACGACAAAAAAAACGTATATGATGGAATAACAAATAATTTGTTTTCAATTCACGAAATTATTCGTACATAACTAATGTAGTTCTTGGTAATGTTTATTTAATTTCAAGACTGTGCAACAGCCTACATGGTAAAAATAAATAAACAAGTATAATTACTCATCACAAATCAATTAGAATCGATATAAATAGAGAAGCAGGTTCAATTGTGTCAATGTTTCTTCAAGGCAGCTGAGCGATTCATTTTATGTAACGGATCGAACTCGCTCCTCTGCTGCGAAAAAAACACTTATATTTTTGGTTATTAATTTCCGTGCATGCATATTAATTACAAATTATTTATTTTAATTAGCATATAGCGATATTAATCTCAAGGGCATACTGTAGGTACCTACGAATCACATAAAATAAAAGACGTTTCTCTTTAAAAAAAAAACTGTTATACCTAACGGAATACCTACCTAAAATAATAATAATATGCGCATTCAAAATCTATCTTTACATATTATTAAATTAAAGTTACCACTCGTGTGTGTGTCTGTTGTTCTACGCAATGGATTTTGATGCGGATTTCACCATTATTTAGAGGATTTATTCCAAAAGGTGTATGAGTATAATACACTAACTTACACATAATAAAGAAATTTCGATGTTTTCTCAAGTCGTAAAAACCGTGGGAAACAGGTGCGGGTAGCTAGTTGAGAATAATTTAAACTACTTATTTATTTATTTTAAACACTTTCGAAATGATGCTGCTGCTTAAACTTTAGACAAGTTTTTTCGACAATGCAACGCTCTTTGATCACTTCACTTTATCTTTTTTTTAATACATATTTATTAGAATTCTAGTTTCTAGTATCATAACTAAATGTGAAATGTGAAAGTGAGTTTATTTGTTTGTTACTCTTTCACGCTAAAACGGCTGAACAGATTTGGATGAAATTTGGCCCATGGGTAGACCATGACCTGGATTGGGACAATCAATACTTTTTATCCCGATATTCCCACGGGATCGAGAGTTATGCGGGTGAAACCGCGGGGCGCAGCTAGTCTAAAGTAATATTGTATAAGAGAGTAAAGGTTTGATTTTTTGTATGTTTGTTTGTAATGGATAAATTAAAAAAAAACTTAAACGATTTAAAAAATATTTTCCTATAGAAAGCTACATTAGGTATCAACGAGTAACATGGGCTGTTTATCGACTACCGCGTGAACGAAATCGCGTGCAGAAGCTCGTTATACATAATTATTTAAATTCTGGTTTCTACAATTCCGAATAATAACAAAAAACCTCTGATTTATAATTAAATAGCTTCATTATATTTGGAGAGCAGTCGTGGCCGAGTGGTAGGGCGTAGGTTCGAACCCAGACAGCTTTACTTTGTGTAAATAATTTCATCACCACTGCTCTCAAAACGGTGAAGGAAAACATCGTGAGGAAACCGGCATGTCCTAGAACCAAAAATTCGAAGACATGTGACATCTACCAACCCGCAGTGGGCCGCGTGGTGGATTACGGCCCACTCCCTCTGGCTGAGATGGGGGGCTGCGTCCCAGCAGTGGGGCCACTATAAGCTGATTAATTATGCTTCTCCGACATACATTAGATAAAGTAACAATATTATTTTAAACTTTGAGATGAATAACGTCGGAATCTCATACTAAATCACATTTATTTGACGCATAAATGTCAATTTAAACCAGATTAATAACAATTTATTTAACTGACCTCATAAAACATTCGCTCGATGTACCAGGAACTGACAGAAAGAAGCCTTGAACTTATTTATAGAGCACCTTAGACGAACGTGTTGAGAAAACTGGCTTCTAATTAATTTATGATAAATTATAATCTACATTACTTAACATGACGCCTGTAACCCCGAAGGGTTAGGCAGAGGTGTACCTATAGTACACCCACATTTCGCCAGTTATGTTTAAGTCCCATGTAATAGGGGGCGAGCCCATTGCCATCAACTGTACACAAATCTAGATTCCGGACTGCTACTGATAAATTCCAGAAGGAAAAACCAATAATACTTTGCCCTACCTGGGAATGGAACCCAGGACCTCATGCTCAGCAGTAGCGCTTGCAACCACTAGACCAACAACGCAGTCTAAATCTAGATCAATCAATCAATCTGTCTAACCGGATGCAGCAGAATACCAGTATTTTTGCCTATCTGACCTCCACAACCCAGTAACTGGGTAATACAATACTTGGGAAGACTGGCTGTCAGACTTTCAGAGTTCTGACGACCCGTAACGACAGTCAAAGATCCATGAATTACATGACATGGCTTACACGTTCAGTCCCGCCCTCCTGGAGGGTTCACTTTAAATCAAACGTAATACCGGTGACACACCGTGAGAGTCCACTATATATGCGCGCATGACATATGAGCTCTATAAAAATGGATGTGACTACTATATATAAATATGGTTGGACTTAGTAACTTTGTTCATAAACATTGCTTATTTTTAAGTAATGATTAGCAACTCTTTATTGCTACTGTTTAATATTTTTGTCGTTTAAACATCACTCGTATAAGAATAACAAACTCTAAATCACTCTTATTCTAAAACTCTATATCATAATGTTGAGGTTGTAAGTTATTGTGTGAACTTATGCCTGTATTAGTAGTGATATAAAAAAATCTTCCAAGAACTTGTAGAAGGTAATCAGGTGATTCGAAAAAAAAACCTTTGTCGTTTCGCTTAGTTTTTTGAATAATTATTATCGATACATAATTTAAATTTTATTAGACACGTTAAGTTGGCTATCAGAGAAAAAAATACCTACAAATAAGTTCGTAGAATAGGTATTTTCCATGAATCCGGTCTTCTATAGATTGCTACTTCGTCATTTCTAATTATGTAACTTTCGTCCATCGATTTTTATTTCGTATTTTGTTTCCTTTATCTGATGAATAAACTTAAAAGCACTAGAGAGCTTAGGTACATAATTAAGATCATTTAAAACAATAATAATTTAAGTACATGAAGCAATCACGCTCCAAAAAAATAAACATTGCACAATTTGTACGGATTACGCGTAATTTATCAAACTATGAAGAATCAGTACGTAATTATTACGTAGGAAAGTAAAAGCTTCCGCGGGTCAATGACCTCGCAAGGTCGCGGACTCGTTGGAGGACGGGGCCTCCCCTCCCGTTCTTTCCCCCTCTTCCCCGGCGTCCGTCCGCACTCAAGTACGTTCTCGTAATTGGGAAAAGCACTTTTCCGTTTCCTCGTCCAGAGATCTTTTTCTTTATAAAGTTGTTTAATGTACCTACGCGGACGTAGGATGTATTATCAGCTCAGTTTTTTAGTGCGCACCTATTTGGCTTTTGTAGTGTTTAAAGAATATGCGATTAATGTTTATGACAGCAAATTGCCAAATGGAAGCCTACATGCAAATCAAAAATCTACTTTGTGGTCAAATTTTTGCATATTTCGAATTCGATCAATCTTTTACTTTTAATTTTATCTATCTAGTTCTGTGATGTGTACAATTCTAAAATCTGACGTAAAATAGTAATGGAATGAATGAGGAATCACCACATAGTATGGTGATATCCTCATTTTTTTTTTTTTTACCATGTGCTTAGGTCTCCCCATAATTTTCCAGTTTCCTTTATGATGAGCCTTCTCCGTTCAATTAGTCCAGGAACGAGTCCAAATGGTCACGCCAGCGATTCTTAGGGCTGCCTCGGGACCGACGCCAATCTTCGGGCACCTACGAAATATTCTAATACTAGTAAATTAAAATTTTGAATTAATTATACCTATGAGTCAGACAGTGTGTCTCAACTCTCAACCACTCACATTCAAATGAGACAAAAAACAAGAGTAGGAATACTTTTGTTGTGTTTAAATACCTATACGCAACTAAGCTAGGCTCGTGAGGTCAACTGAATATTTATTTAAAAATAAACTAGTTACAGTAAACTATTTCATAATACTACTGGATTAGGAAAAAAAGATGTAACCTTTGTATTTTAAATAGGTTTTTTAATTATCATACGGTGGTGACATATTTGGAGTTTTTATTTTAAACTTTCATATTCGTATTCAATAAATAGCACGTTTTTGTAAATAGATATTTAGCAGTTTAGGAATGTGATTTTTGTTTACACAAATACTACCAAGGCTAAGTAATATTTCTTTCTGTAAATTGGATCATAAAAACATTTTTATACACGTCAAAAATAACTTATTATATTATACGGTTTAAAACTAGATGAGTTAAGTGTTTCCTATATGACTACTCTGAGAAGAAAAACCGAAACAAACTCAGAGGTCACAGTCTCTTTTATTTTAAAGTCCAGATATAATCCTGGTCAGATTATATGAGGACCATGTAGAATTGTAGATTAATTTCTGAGTTGGTCTTTCAAGGAAAGAACCACACAGATTTGAGTGAACCTCTCTCTATTTTTATTCATAACATTAAAAGGCCATAGTTTGGATTAACCGGTTTAATTTGAAATTAATTATTTTAATAGCAAGAGAAAAACAAGATAATGAAAAACATTGAAAGGCCAGTCCACGCATTTGTCAGTACCACGGTACCTAACCGTGTAGCTCAACTCAGAACCCGTAGCTCAACGCGCAACTTAGAATCGTACTTTTATTACATTTGAATTGATTTAGCCGGACCTACTTCATTCTGTCAAAGAAAATCAAGCGTTGTTTGTTCTTACAAACAAACTTTCTTTGCTTTTATCTTTGTTCTCTTGAATATATTTTTACCAAAGACAGAACGTAGGTATTAGTGGGTATTGACACGATTGGTACAGAATCGTTGAGAATCTCTTGTCTTCTTATCTAGGTTCTCTAGTTGCTTTTGGCTACTTTCTATGTGTGTATTTTTTTGTAATGTGCGGTTTATACAATTATTCATACTTTTTTATTTTTTTTTATTTATCGTAATCAAATATTTTGTTTTTCGTTTACCGGAGACGACCTTAAAACGTTAAGATCTAAAACATTTTTCCTTAAAGCCTCATACTTACCTTAACTCTACTCATTTCGTGAAAGTGGTCTGTGCTCTTTTATGTCAATAAATTAAATTCGTCTGACGTATTATTAAGAATAACTCAACAATTTATGCAACAGATCTCGATTATTCTTATGTAAGATGTCGTAACTCCATAAGTGTAACTTGGCCCTTTAAGTAGCCGACGATATCACTTTAAAGGGTTAACTTAATTATTCTCATATCATTATGTAATTATGACACTTCCGTAACCTCATATTGTTGGAGAAAACATCTTGATTCTTTTTAAACTTGTTTAAATAAACCTATGTCTTACTGCTTTTACTTTTTTAATAAACTCCACGGCAATGCGGTCTAATGCATATTTACCACAAACAATTGTAGAGTGAAACTAGGAAATAGGAAGATTCTGCTATGAAATGCTTAGATATTTGTATTAAATAATAATCTAGACATTGTATTATTAGTTTATTTATTGCTGTTATTTCGCGGAAGTCGACGACTAAAGCTGTAATTTTGCATAATTAATAATAAAATCTGTTCTTTTTAACGTTCTATACCTAGTAGGTACCTATTTAAACTCAAAGTTATATTTTTCTTGACGATGAGCTGCGTGGCAATGGCGTAACACATATAAAATGACAGTTCATCGAAATTCCTTTCCTTTTGACTGCCCTGCCTCGTTCATTGCGTTATTTAAATTATTGAGCATTTTGTCAAACCTACGAAACAATGGATTAGGAATTTCCAAAATCCTCGGATTGTGATTGAAATAATTGTGAAACGCAATTAGGGCGCTGCTTAATTGGCTGAAGGACACTGAATAGACATAATATAAATTTTATTGTTTTTACGCCTGTGGGCGTTTACGCCGGTAGCATACCTCCGCCGCGAAACCACAGTAATCCAATTCAATAGACTCGCGTCATGTTCCGCTACTCGAATCGGATGAGAGTAGCGGAAAAAGACGCGAGTCTATCGAATTTAACTACAGCCGCGGTTTCGCTGCTGTGGTTTCGCAGCGGAGGTGTGCTACTGGGGTGAGTGTCCCTCTCAGTGTTAATATTTATGTAGACACTAACTTCGAGTTTATTATCATAATCGGATTTTGTGATGTGAAAGTATTGAGACTTCTAAATAAACACTGTGTTAGCTTGTTAGGTATTTTCTCTTTTCGCAGCTACTGTCAGTTTTTTGTTAAAGAAAAATTGCATTGTTCATACGCAGACCAGATCATCAATTTCAGCAGTTTTGTATTTCCGTGATTTTAATTTCTGATTTTATTTTTCCATTTAATTAGTATTTTTAAATAGATTAAGTAGGTACCTAAGCAATAAATCGTGAAAAGGTCTGTGACAGATACTTTTATTTGTTTTTTTTTATTCATGTTAAAAGGCCATAGTTTGGATTAACCGGTTAGAATCACAGAAATATCTTAGTTTTGATGCCATTCGTAGTTTATTTTAATAATAGCAAGAGAAAAACAAGATAATGAAGTATTTGTAAGATATTGAAGGAAGACTCTCAAGAGTAATAAAACATTTCACAATCAACAATTTACAAATTATTCTCATTAGAAAATCTTGCATCGCTATTAACTACTTTAAGAGGGAACAGGGCTCGCGAGGAATTTGAAGAAACTATTGCCGTCGTCTTACCTCAAGTCTGCTTCCGTAGAGTGCGATAGGGACAGCAGCAGCTCAGACCGATTACAACACAGAAAAAAAAAATGAGATCGACGTTTCGTATTCACCTTTTTTTTTCCTCGAAAACTGAGCCCATTCAATAATTTATACATTAAAATTTTAAGAAAGAGTATGTCTAGGATCATCCATTTTTGTTTTCAGTTAAAAACTTTTCGAATTTGTCTGGTAGTCCTCTAATCGCGGCGTTAAAAATGGGGATTTTTTGTAATTTTTGGAGGGTCATATTTTTTTTACCAATAAATTGCTGAAAAAAGGAAATAACAGGGACTTGTCTACAGCATATTTGATTTTTAGAAAATAAAAATATTTCTCTAGAGGCATTAATCAGCAGAAAAAAGAGGATGTATGTTTGTATGGAGAATCGCAGGCCCTGTTCCCTCTTAAGCATTCTCTAGGCCTTCTTCGCACATAATAAAGTATAAACAGCTTGTGGGTTTAATTTACAAACATTGTAAGTAGTCACGCATTATCCACGGTAAGCACGTAAATAAACATATATTCAGAGTGGTATATTATTTATCTTCGACCATTGCAATAGTACCTTGACGACGCAAAACATCTTTACTATACAACTTCTGTACTTTTAATGGGACATCGTTAAGTTGGAATTAATTATTTTATTATAAGCTTACAAACGTGGAGGTTTGAGCTCACGGTCGTCCACAGTGGATCTTTATTCTTCTTAATTTTTGTGCTCACGATTTTAATGGGTCTTGTGTAAATACGTCACTATCCCGTTTACAAGAATTGCAACATTTGGAGACTAGGTACTTGAATTTGTTATGCTTACTGACCGTGTGAGTACAGATGATGAGATACTTTTGGCGTGGCGATTATTCGAGCGAAATGTATTTTAAATTCATTCAGTTCTTCCAATCACTTTGTATACAGTAGCAGTATATCGTCATATCCTTAAAGCTGATTTTCACAACGCAAGATAATTTATTCGATAATTTTTTGACAGTTTTTACGGAATAAATCTGACTTAGTAGAGTTAGATAAAGATCCTTACTCCTGGCACAACAGGTGAAAGCCCAAACAGTTACGAATTTACGAGTACAAAAACCACCGTTACAAAAAAATATTAAAGACCCCTTTGCGGCCACCATTTTGCTGGTTATTCACGCAAGCAGAGATGAGCGATGTGACGCATTATACACATGGGTGAAAACGTATCGAGCGGGCTCAGGCAGAGGGGTGAACCACCTCAATTTATTCCAACACTTATTTTAAATGCGATGGGGGTCAAAATCGGTTGGCAGACAGTTGCTATGATGTCGTACCGAGCTGTTTCGTGCCGTAGCTCTTCTGCAGCAATGTAGCTGGCAGATGTATGCGTCGGCTCATTCTGTTTCATTTGAGGTACGAGACCAAATCATATGGCTTTATAGTGTAAAAACATTCATATGATCCTTGAATAGAAAGAACGTACGCATTGAATAGAAAGAAAGCAAATAATTTTATTTGACTCAGGTCAAGGCACACAATATCCACACAAAAAAGAAAACTTAGAATAGTACTGTGTGACTCACGGCACGGCGGAATAAGCTTTATTAACTCTGTCTGTTGCTTGGGTCATCAGCTACATGGTCCAGCCAGTAATAAGACTCGCTCATCAAGGAGCGCTGTCCCAAATTAGACGCATTATTAATTTATTTATACATAAAACAAAAGGTATTTTAATAAAAACACATATATTTAAATATCAATAATTAAATTACCTTTAAAATGGTGAATGTTTCAGAAAAATACGCTTGATAGAATTTGCGTGATTCTCAGTATTTTATCCGCGTTAGAAATAAATTAACAAATTAATTTCACTATGGAATATAAACATAATCTAAAATATTCATATATTAAGTTATTCAAAAAATGGTCTAATTTAACATACATTTTTACCAAATCATTAACTCTACTCGTTTAGACGTGTTTTTCAGTATAAAATTATTAAAAGGCATACATCCATAAAGCTTTACATCTTACCTCGTGATAGTATGAAATATATAATAATGTTATTCCCAACCATTCCGGTTCGCAACAGCTTAATTAATTCTTGTTTTGTTTTTATACTTAGTTGCCATCGTCTTTATAGAGTATTCAGTCTATTTTGTGATTTAAAATTTTAGATACCTAAATATAATCCTTACGTCATAGATCCGTAAGTAAACCCACACATATGGATTGAACACTGTACTAAAAGCTATGCATTCCATCGTAAATTCATGGTTTCAAAATTTGACATGTCATGGGCGCGGATCACGGGATTCACGGGTATCGGATAAAATGACTTGATAATCAGGCAAACAGTAGGTAGATAATATTTTACTGATTTAGTGCAATTACTCGTTATTAAAACTTTCAAATTGTGTTATATATTATTATTATCCCTGGCATATAAACATAAATTATGACTTACAATTTGCTTAAAATTTACGGAATGGCGAAATTCAACTGTTGGTTTGAGAACGGGCTGTGCGTGCAAATACTCATATGTAGGTGAAGTAACCTAAACCTGTAGATTTATTAACCCTGGTCATATAAATTAAATTTCACATTGGCTTGAAAAAATAATCAACCATTTTAGGACCAATCCCTATTTTGTAGAAACACGAAATTTAACCTACAATTTCAAGAGCTATTGATAAAAAAAAACATACTTGGCACCAAGATTAGACCTCGAATCGTACCTACCTAATAAAAGATCTGTTTCAGTATTGCGGTATAGGAATAGCACGCACTGTGAATAAAAAACGTGCGAATTTTTCATCAAAATTCTGTAACACATGGTGCCTTAAATGTTTCTACACGCACTGGTGATAAATCGCGCCGTACACTGAATGAAAACCGCTCGAATTATATTAGCAGTGCGTGCTAGGCCTTAGTCATAGCTGTTCCAATGACATTTGATCCAATGCAGTAGCTCACTATAAATCGTAAGTCATCGTTAAATTGGGCTTTTAACATTCATAATGTTCTCTTCATTTATGGATACGATAAATTATGATTTAATGGTTCAGATAAATTATGGGTTTAGTTGGAATATTTGAGGCAAATTCGAAGTGTTTAAAAGCTTCCTGGTTTTTTTGAACTAGTTTATACAAAACTTGGTTTTGCAGCACAGCCTTCATCTCCGTTCCATTCGATATAACAATCCAATTCTATAATAATAATTCATCTTTTAATGCTTGTGGATTCATGGAATTAACGCCAACTATATCATTTATGTAGCAACATTTTACGGATCATTCTGATGAGTTACGATTGAAATTATTATTGCGGATCACCTTTTACAACAGTTGTTAATGTTTATTGCACCCAATGTTAATCAGTTCACAGTATATGTATTTATGTTTCTACATCATAAGTATTGGCCATATACATGTATGTCAAACTAAGGCTATAAACTTAGCCAGACATTCGTGCGTCTGATGTCAGCGGCTCCGTGCCGGATTTCAGAGGACAATCGGACATCCGTCAGTCTGTCACTGAGCAAGGTCACAATCATTGTGTGCTCGTCGGCATGTCGTGCGAACTTAACACATTCACATTGTAATCAAAATCACTAATAACGATGCAATTCACTATAATTACCGTCTAAATAGGACTCGTCCGCAAAAAATAGGACCTTCACGATTAAGCTTTAGGCGACACGGTCATTATCTTAACTTATGATTTGCACGTAGCTAAATAGAAATTAAGTTCGTCATGAGCTTTTCAGCTCTTGAGGCCAGTCACCGTAGCCACAGAAATCGCGTTAGGTCAAAAAAATTGCCCTGTACTGATTTTAAGGGTTCCGTACCTCAAAAGGAAAAAAACGGTACCCTTATTTGGGATGTTTTTAGTATAGGTACCAAGTATAACTCAAACACAGAAAGAAGTCCAAAAATTTTAAAACGACTACTAAAGAAACACCAGTCTTTTGAAGCTGTAAACTTGGTATTACACTGCTGTACAAACAGTGTAATACCATACCGTTTCATCTAATCTAACAGTGCAATTTATGACATGACTGGATTACTTGTTATTGTTGTTGTTTTGTGACAAAATTCCTTTACACACGAACTTGATAAAAAGTGTAGCGTTAAGAATTAGATACAAAACGCTAAATGATTACATGTGCTTTCGCATCAGATATCTAATAAATGCTGATAATTAGGATTGTCGGCTTGACAATAGGCGTGAACTGGCCGGTTGGTTAAATATAAAAATCGCATCCGGTAGCGATCCTTGGCCCAGTTGGCGCGGAGCGTGACCGACGCATCTGTGACTGTGAGCCACGCGGCGCCGCCCGCAGCCGCAAGCCCCTCCGCGCCCGGCCGTTGCAACATCGTCTGCCAAAATCATTCTGCACATACCTAATGTAGACTTAGAATAAACATATTACATACTTCATGCAACAATTCTGCCCAGTATTTGAATTAATGATGAAAGAATTGACACCGTACGATTCCGTTTGTAGAAGTACAAATAGGAGTTAGCCGGTTAGGTATGTAGATCGCGGATGCTTTTAGATACACTTCATAGATAGCTCTGTACAAATGATTTGTATACAAACGTGCCGCACTATGTACTAGTTGCATCCTTTGTGCATTTAACCAATTGAACTTGTGAACTATATCAATTGTAGAAGACCAGCCACAAATTTGCACAGCATCAAGGCTGAGATGCAATAGCTCTCACATACTCGTAATTAACCCTTTTCTATCCATTTCGTAAACTAATGATTACCTAATGGACTTTTTATAACATTAACACTCAATAATAATAGCTATTCAAAGTGGATATTTCAGAATGCATCGCCATAATGATTTAAGAGCTAGAATAAAATAAATAAAATAAAACAAGGACATTGCAACTGGGTGATAAATAAATCGATCCACTTTTTATATCAAAGCTGACACCATTTAAATCAAAGCTGATCTAATTTTGGAATTGTGATATTTTTCTTGTTTTTGTTGACATTATCCATATGCAGCTTGAAATATGTCGTTTGTGTTTTTATGTAAGGAGGAAAGGTCACGATGCGTGGCCCGTTATGTTATGCAATGGCGTCTTGTATTGCGACACTGACATAGTGCTTGATAATAATTTAATACAATTGCTTGCAAGCACTTCAATGTCACGACCGTGATAGAACAGTTTGATGTGTAGGTACATGACCTGTCACGTCGAGGGTCTTCAATTGTAACGTATTAACGTCACACTAAAGCAATACAGTGTTAAATATTATTTACGATTGACTGTCACGAGTCAGCCTTGATTCGGATGTATCAACCGATATTTATCATTTTCAAAATTATTTTTTCTTTTTTTCTAGGACCAAAAGAGTTCTTCTACCGAGGTCACAACTATTTCTACAGTGGACATGTTCCCGCCCTAGCCAACAGAAAAGTAGACTGGCTAGACGGTCGCAACATCTGCCGCGAGTACTGCATGGACCTTGTCTCCATGGAGACGCAAGAAGAAAACAATCTAATCTTCAAGCTCATCCAGCAAAGTGAGTACTTGAAAAGTGTTGTGAAATTCTAATGGCATCTTCGAAGTACCATGTGAAGGCGACATGTAATTGGGAGCCTTCACATTTCAGTAACATCGTTAGATCATTTTTATAAATATTGTAATGGACATTGACGCTCTTAGCACATCTGAAGTGTGACCCTGCGGCGTCTTTATTACTGTGACCTCATGAAATAATACTGAGACACGTTTTTTCCTAATTGCAGACGATGTGCCTTATATCTGGACGTCGGGTCGCCTCTGTGACTTCAAGGGTTGTGAAAACCGCAAGGACCTGGAGCCCAAGAATGTGTTCGGTTGGTTCTGGTCCGCGAACCGCGAAAAGCTGTCCCCTACCAACCAGGTTCGTATCGAGTTACTTTAGTATTATCAGGAGATGGACGGCCTGTGTCTTCATAGATCGGTACAATGCACTGTGGTAAGATGAAACTGGGTCATGTCACTAGGCATGCAGATAAAAAATCGCGATATAGGCACTTGTAAAGACTCTTCTGTTTCTTTTCAAGTAACGCATGGTCGTCGTCTAAAAGAAGTGGGCCTGTCCTATTCTTTCCCAAGAAAATTACGAAAAGTACCTGTGTGTTTTTGTTTACACTGTTGTAAGAACTCGTAAAGTTCCTTTGTTATGGTCGGAACTAATGTGTTACATAAATGTCCGTCAATGAAAAGGGGAAATTTCCCATTACCGTCACGTACTTATTTACCGAATCATGAAGTATCGAAGACACACCTGTGCGTACAATTGGTGCCTTGTTGTGTGAAAGTTAAGTTATTACGCATTTTCGAACACTGAAGTATTTCTATTACGTTATAGCACTTAAGTACATAGTGTTTAACTCCGGCACTTGTTTACGTTGGGTTTTATGATAGTGTTAGTGTGTAGCTCATTTGCAATACTATCAAAGATTAACAATTTCTGGGCGGAAATTCTTCGTTATAAATGCCTAAGTTATTTCCAAATTGTCCTACTCGTACATTATTAAGTGAGAAGATACTGCTGCAACAACGTGAAATGTATTTACATCTAAAATGTAATCAAATGATATTCATTTACAGATCCCCAACGGCTGGGGATACAACCCTTGGTCTCAGACCGGCCACAAGAAGCAGCGCCAGCCCGACAACGCTGAGTTCGACATCAACACCACCTCAGAATCCTGCCTCAGCGTCCTCAACAACGTGTACAATGACGGCATCGCGTGGCACGACGTCGCCTGCTACCATGAGAAGCCCGTCGTCTGCGAGGACTCAGACGAACTCCTCAACTACATCGCCAGCACCAACCCCAACCTCCGTCTGTGATCCTCCTAATTTTAGATACTACCAAACATTACAGTGATCATACTCAAATTTTACATCAGGATGTCGGGTTAAGCGATGTCCCGATGTCGCTAGCAACAAAAATGCTAGTATTCTTTCAAACGAATTTAAGATTTATTTAGACATAGTTCGGTTCTAACAAGCTACACTCCATAAAGGATGCACATCGTACTACATCGTATTTATTAAGCACCAGCACATTTAAGGACTTGCCATAACTCCTACATTCGGGATCTCCCAACAACACTGCCCGCATTCCGTCGTACAAACTCTGTACAGTATCATAATTTAAGACTTAAGTAAGTTTATTTTACCTAAGGGAATTTCTATTTGTACATAAAAATAAAAAATAAGAAAAAAATCAAGTTTCGTTTTATTTTTCTGAAAAGATTGAACATCAGAGATTACTTCTCGAGACCTCTGATGTCTTCTCCAATAGACCAGTGCTCTATCCAATGTACACGTGTCACCGCCAGAAACTACACTACCTACAAAGTCCGATATATTGACCGCAAAGCCAGTATTCATGCTAAACAATTGAGGAGCACCCTGTGCAACAATGTTGCAGCAACGTGTTTGTGTCGTTTCGTGTTTTAAAAATGCAATGCGGTGTTGCAGGCAACATGTTGATAAGTTGCCGGCCTAGCCATGCGCATACAAACGTGAAGGAAGTATGTGCAATGCATGTTTATGAGGTAGTCCCTTAAACTTTTTACTAACTTTGCTTAGGTTGTTTTTTTTTTCATTAATGCGTATTTTTTCTCACTTAGTCTATATGGATGATGTTATAGTTCCTGTTCCTCTGAAGTGTCATACTTCTACTACCAAACAAAAGCAGAATCATCAAAATCATCTTATAATTGGTAATTGGCGGAGTAATCGCGTAACATTGCCGATTGCCAGTGGCATACCATATTATGTTGAAGGAACAATAAAAGTTTCACCGTCACACTGATGACGAGCCACAGGCAAGAAACTATCAACGCGTAAATGGGGCTCAACAAGATGGTCTAAGACATAATCACTATTATTGATCCATCATTCAAAGTGTATTGCTGGTAGCAACAGCATAAATATGCAAACAGATGTACTAATATCATCAATCAATGTCAATACATGAGGAATACCTGCAATTCATACCAGTATTACAACTACCTTTACTGAGAATATTCCCGACAGGCGTACAATATTTAGCTGTAAACTTGGAGTCTGAATAATTTACAGAAACTCTGACATATTTCGCTTCCTCCGGGAATATCTGGGGCTTTAAAGCAAAAGCTATGCAGGCAAAGTTATGGCTGCATTGTCATGACCAAGCTTTTGACATGATCGGTGAACGAGATTCAAGTCTGACTACCAATGTTACAAATTAATCTTTTAATTGCTTATTCGCTCGCTTCCTGTCATCCCTACATACAACGTAAACAAAAAATTGTTGTTGCCTGTACTTGCCAGGGGCCACGGTATCACTTTCGGACTTTCCAGCGACCCCAGCAGGCATCGGTGTTGGCGGACCCCGCCAGTTCTGCTGACATCCCTTTGAGGCGCGCGTGGAACACAACGCGCCGTCGACCCGAGCCTGGTCCTTATCGGACGGCGAGCTACCCATTGCTCACCGTCCGTAAGCCCGCGCCTACGGTGGTTGGGAATCGGCGCGCGATTCCCGACGGCAGTCAGTTCGCCTAGAGGAAACGTAATGGGGCCACTGTAACGTCCCTGCTAGGGCAGGTAAATTAAATAAAACACAACAAAAAGTACAGGTTGTATATATTGTATAAAGAGCGTGAGTTCTCGATATCGAGCGCGTGTTAAATTCTAGCCCGCCTTAAGAAAACCACTATCCTGGTAGTTCCCAACACGTAGGTGACTGGTGGCAGCTAGGTAGGTGGATCGGTCTTCCAACGGCACCAAGGGCAGCTCGTAGGGTAGTCCAGCCAATAATTTCGTCGGCCGCCGCCGGTACTCCGTTACCGGCGGCGGCACAGATCCTGAGCTGCGGCGTAGTGGTTGATGTTCACCTAGAGGAAGCGTAATGGGGCCATTATCGGCACACCATGTCAGCCCCATTCCGAGCCTTCTGTGAGGGCCCTGCCGCGGCGGCTGCGGTGGCGACGACGGCGACGACGGTGGTGGTGGCGGCGGCTGCGGCAGTGACGGCGGTGGCAGAGGCTTTGGCGGGTGGGGCGCAGGCCTTGCTCCCAATCCGGTGATCGGCTGGCTTGCCAGCCACCGCACATACGACGCAATGCGGCGTGGCGTCACACGAGCCGGCCATGTCAGCGCATTTGGTAGGCGTGGACACTCAGGCCTCGTCCACATTTAGGGACTCCCTAAGTCTTTCGACCAGAACATTACCGGCCTAACAGCTGGCCGCACCGGGGACCTCCAGCATCCAGGCCGCAGTTGCAGTGACCCTTACCCGGATGCCATGTGGCACCGATCTCCTTGAGGCCCACCGCCGCTCCCACCTTGGCGAGCACGTCGCGATAGGACACGCCCTACTTCTCCGCTTCTGGGTGTAGTGTAATCACTACAGCTGCGGACTTCGGGGCGCGGAGCCTAGCCACGACGCTTCGCTCCTTGCGCCGCTGCCGCCTCGCCTTTCTTTTGACCGCCCTTGCTGCCTTACCCACTTTCCTCTTCTCCCCGGCTCCTTTCCATTAAGCATTGGCTTGAAGAGATTTAGGAGGCGGGGGCGGCCGTTTCGCTGCTAGGCCCGGGGCCCCCGCCGCCAGGGCCGGTGGGTCGTCGCCTTTGTAGCCACCCCGCCCTTGGTCTGCCCCGACGAGCCTGGTTTGGCTGCGGTAGCTGCGATGGCGGCATACGAGGTCACCTTCCGCTGGATTGGTCTAGCGGAAGGTAACCTCATATGCTGCTGGTTGGTTTACTCGCCGCTAACGGGGGGCGCAGGACGATGGCCTCTAGGGCGGAGAAACGAGACTGCAGGGTAGCCATCTCCTGCCGCACCAAGGTCAGGACCAGGTCCGCTCGGAGCTCCTTGTTCTCCTTTCGGAGAAGCTCCATGGCGGCTGTCAAGTGGGCGACCTCCACCCGCGTCTCGGACATTTCATCCGACAGAGGCCTGAGATGAAAGGCCTCCACTGCCGCCAAAATAGAGGCCGTGGCCGCGGTTATGGCCTTGTCTTTTGAGGACTGGGTTCTCTTCAAGGCCACTCCCTTGATCACGGCTGCAACGACCTCTGCAAACCTGGCCACTCGTGGTACTCCACCGTGGCGAGCCTCTCTAGCTCAGCTGGGCTGGCCCGACTTGGCTCGACGGCCTCCTTGGTGGTGAGCCCTCTACCCACATCTTTTTAGCGGGCCCTACCCCGCCAGCTGGAGTAGATTTTTCTCCGCTGGCCTTGACCCGAGACCCACTCGTCGGTGGACGACCCCTGACCATCCCCTGGTTAGGGCGCTTCTGGAGGAACTTTCGGTTCCTCACGGCAGCCCCCACCACTCCGCGCTCTGAGCTCTGACCCGTTCCTCCGACAGGATATTAGCATACGGACAACGAGACCCCTTAGGCATACAGTACTTAATGAAGAGACATTGCCGCACCCCTGGGTGCACCGTCCCGGAGACTGGCCTTCCCCACGGACGTATCCATAAGGGAACTCCAGCCCACAGGCACACGGGGAAAACCCCTCCTGTCTAAGCACCCCTGAAAATTCAACCTTACGCGCATGTTTTAAAGTTGTTTTTACAAAGCCATGTTTATAAAGCAATAAAAATTTATGACCGAAGTTTGCCGGTAGGACAAGGCATGAAGTGGAGTCACATTGTCAGACAGTACATTGTGTGTATTTTAGGTTTTTTAGTCTATCAATGGCTCAGCTGCATGTTCCAATTCAGCTGTCTATGAACAGATAATGTGTGCTGAACTGGGTAGTTCCTGTATCACGTAATCTGTGCATCCAACAAACTTCACAAGTAGTCCTCATACAAAGAAGGTAGGTGCAGGAATTCAAAGAAAGGTCTTATTGAAATTCCACCCCCAAGAGGTTAATAACGGGTTAAAACTTTAAAGTTTCATAAGAACGAAAAGTTGCGGCAACCACCAAGTTATATAGGAGAGGAGGGGAAAATTTTATATAGTTTACATCTGTAATATAAAATTAGACATGTTTTTAGTCCCGTAGCACGATCACGGGAAACAATATTAACCACCTTGTAGAAGGCCGCAGGCGCCCGTAGCACCCTCGTAGCGTCGTAGCCTTAGTAATACGTTTATTAGGTAACAGGATATAATAATACAACCACCTCCAAAAATTGCCATCCATTACATTTTGTAAGTAAACTACGTATGTATTTATATTCGATTCTAGTATTTATTAAGCCATTTCTAGCTCACTTGCAGGCAATACAACTTATAACATTAACATTGCATAGCTTGCAAACCAAATAACACAACAATACTGCGTATATTTTGCAGAATACTCCATTCAACTTCCCATAGGATATGATGTGCAGATTGTTCGTATTCACACGGCGTTTCACTTCCGTATGTGGTGAGGTAACAAACTTGTAGAAAAATTTAGATATATAGGTACCTATTTGTACCTTACTTGTGGAAGAATGAGGAAAATATCGTGCAGAGAGTTTAGGTGTGAATGTACATGCATGAAAAATTGAGGAGCAGTGGTGACCCAGTGTTAACGGTTCTAACCCAGACAGGCGCATTACTTTGTGTAAATTATTCCTCAAAACGGTAAAGGAAAACATCGTGAGGAAACCGGCAAACTCAAACTAAAAGCATTTTTTCGATTAAACCATTTACAGGCACTTTTGAATTGTCAATAAGTGGGTCAGTCAGAAATAAGAAGCTAGTTGCCCATTCCAAAGCGTAGTAGGTACCTATTTAGAAGAACGGGTATGAAACTCCACGGACACTCTTTTAAATAAAAACGTTTGATACAAAATATTGTTTACATCATTATTAATGTTGGAATTATGCATGTGAGAACAATGTAGAAAGACGTGCACGTTCGTAAAAGCGTCCGTAATATAAAGAAAAAAAAAACATAGAACCATTCAAAAATTTAAAATAAGCCATGGCAGGCCAAGAGATGACCAGTCTCAACTGACGGCGCCCGTTCACGAACATGACGCATGGATCAGCACCATTCAGCTCAACCATTTCGAAGGCTAAATGATCCAACACACGCGCCACCATCAGCGAGACATCTGAGTGAGCATGTCCTAGAACCAACATTCCGAAGTCAAGTTACATCTACCAACACGCACTGGGCCCGCGTGGTGGACGACGGCCCACTCCCTCTCGCCGAGAGAAGGCCTTTGTTCCAGCAGTTGGAACATTATAGGCTGATTATGTGTTATGTGAATGTGCACGGCAATAAGATTAGAGGAAGACCAAAGAAACGATTGATGGACTGTGTGAAAGATGATATGGCTAGAAAGGGAGTGACTGCCGAGATGACGACTAAATAGAGAAGCATGGAAGAAGAAATGTTGTGTAGACCCCCAAATAAATTGAGATAAGGGCAAGTTTACTAGACGTGTGTTGAGTTACCAGATGTTTAACTGCGGATGACGTAAGAAGAGTTCAGCTACATGGGATTCCTTTAGATTAGGGACAATTTATTTCTGTAAGTAGGTACTGTAATAGCTAGATTTGTACTAGATACTAGTGAGCCTAAGTAACAGGGTGCAGCAGAAGCGGATGTTGGATTTGTATCCGAACCGTTTTTTTTTTATGTCCCTAAGTGTCGGAACAGTTGCACTTCTACGTAGATGTTACTACTTATTTTTTATAATAATATATTAGTTGTAACTACTTATTTTGGAACTAAAGGATTTTGGGATTACAAAATTATAATGACACGGAGTTTAATCCCGATGCATGATCCAACAATCGCAAGTAATGTATGTTGTGTAATGCCCCATTACGGCATTACCATGAAGAACGTGGGCGCGTGTATCGATGGACGGTAAAGTGACCAACATGGACCACTGTGTAAGTACATTGACTCAGCTTTTATACTAGTGCTGACATCTCACGAGCGCTGTTAGAACTTATAAGTCCACACCAACGCTAAGCTGTTTCTAACAACATAGATGGCGCTGCATGTTCGTAAATCAACATTTATAAATAAACAGTTGTTTTGCTATACCTACTCTCGTGCACGCCAACTTAGATCTTTGTTTAAATAAGTTATTGCTAAAATGAATCCCTGAAGTAATCTATCGTAGAATTTATTCAAGAACGAACTAAAAATATGACTGACCACAGCTGTCCATTCATGGCAATGTCGTGAAACAGAGCAGTTTCAAGTTAGTTTCAGTGTAGCATAGCACTGTTTGTACATATACGTGTGTATAACCTCAGGTAGTGTAAACAAGTGGATGCTTGACATTGTTTTCTTTGATGCTAATGATATTACCTACTTACCGTAGGTGCCTACCTAATACCTTCATTGTAGCCCTTCTTGATTCTTTTGTCGATTGTGGGGGGGGGGGGGGGGGGGGTTAGAATTTTTAGATGCTCGCTATATATAATACCTACTTGTAATACAAATATACGAAACTACGCATTACGCTTGAAACAGAATGAAATAGGAGAATTTCGGTTTCGTAGCCCTTCGTAGCACGGGTCTACGCCTAGCCCTACGAAAAATATGTGCTACGTCACTTTTTCAACTATTTATTTTTATGAATAAAAATCTACTTTTTATACAATAGATGTTGAGTTCAGTATAATTATTTAATTAACTGCTTAGTTAGTAGTAGTGATCATTTGCAAATTTTCTCGTCCCTTTTAGAATTTATGAGGGTTTGATGTAATTTGCTAAAATAACATTATAATGATATCGTTAAAAGGTATTGTAAGTAAGTTAAGCTTTAAAATAAGTAAGTAATATACGAATGGTCGGTTACCTATCTCTGCAGTCATTGTATAGAGTGCGTGAAGACTATTTATTTACGTATTCAGCGGCTTTGTTGCTGAACTGTTTGACTCTACAGCGCTGCAACGTGTTTGATACAGTATGAATACCGGTAATGAAACAATCAGATTGTGAATACTTATATATCATGTTGTAGTTACTTGTTAGCTGTGTAAAAAGGGTCGGATAAATATTTCAGTTTTATCGTACTAACAAACGCTGTTGTGTTTTTTCTGTGTATCCTTCAGTTTCGCATGCAATAGCTTATTTATTTTTTTACTTGTTGCCGCTTACAGCGTTTGTGCTCCGATCCGAATTTCGCGAAACATATTGTGTCGGAGTACCTTGAAAGCGTACCGTGCTGTAGTTTGAGTGGTTGTGTTGCGTTTTTGTATTGTTATCAAAGATTTCTCGGGATTCGGATCAGCACCCACACGATCAATCACAATGTTTCATTTTGACAGTTCAACAACATTCATTGCGTTATTTACGTTGTTGAACAGAGAAATGTTTCGAACATTTAAAGCAATGGATTAGCAATATCCTTCAAAATTATTCAGATTATGATTGAACCAGTGTTTCGCAATTAGCTGGTTGCTGTGCTACAAGCAGTAAGTGCTTCTATAGGGTTTTTTCACCTGTCCCGCCGCCAACGAAGAAGCAACTACCTAGCAACGATTTCTCGTGTAAATAAAAGATTTGATCGCTGCTATTCACACCGGCGCGCGGCGAGTACACTCCATGTGATTCCTGGGCCTCAAGTCTGCTATTACAATAGTGTCAGAATGGTCTATCATTGATTTCATAATTTATTGTTAATTTTGACAAGTTTGGTAATCTACTAATATATTGGCGTCATTATGACTTTCCAATGGTCAGCCACTGACACTCCATTGAAAGAAATGGGATCTATTGGTAATCTCGTACATAGTGACAAATAGATGACTGACTGAGGCGGTAATCTGCTAAAATTTTGACAGTTCCTTTGATCAGTGACCTACCATTAGAACGTCATTGTGCAGTCTTCTAATTCGTTACGAGTATCGTTTTTGTGGGATAAAATGATCAACCAATGATCGACCATTATGAATTTAGCAGATTAAGTACGAACTTTTAGCAAAATGACAATGGGATGTTGGAATGACGAATTTATAAAAATAGCAGACTTGGGCCCCTGGAAAAAATAGCAGGTCACTTCTTTTTGTAGGTATCGTATGAGGCAAATACCCGACCAAACTAGGGTCGTTGCGCCGGTTTCGCGACCACCTCCGGTAACCGACCACTTGTCTGACTAGGTTTCTTAAATTAAAGATAATAACCTTTCTTTAGGACATACAAATAAATAGTATGTCTTAAATATTATTTGAATAGTTACATGATAAGAATATACTAAATTTTATACGAACCGCTTGACCCAAAACAAAGAAAAATTACGTTAAATTCACGTGTTGACTTAGTGGAGTGTGAACGTGCTGCGCAAGAGAAAAAAAATAGCAAGGCGCGCGGCGTTCGAAGGTAAGTTTTGCTACTTATTTTAAGTTTTTTACTCAAATTAGAAACGTGGGTACTTCAATTATGTAGTGATTTCAATAGTTTAATTGCATTTAAGTCAATTTTTACCATATATTAAACTAAAACCCAGCGGTCGGTTACTGAAATGCATATTTTAATAATACGTTAGAAAGCGACCGGGTGGTCGTATTCTGACTCGCACAGTTTTATTTTGTTTTGCTTATCATGTTCTCAATGTTTTATTTATGGTTACACTATTTAGGGTTTTGGTGTTGTAAAAGCCTAAACATGCTATTCTTCAGTAAACGACCATGTTTTTTTGATAAAACTTATTTAATTCACCCACTAATATTGGTCCTAAAAGGCGGTTGCTAAGTGATACAGTTAGAAAATTACGATGCTAGTTTGCGACCACCAAGATTTAGTACGAAAAGAGCGATGGCAACAAACTAAAGTTTAGCTTAAGTATGTTCAGTATTCGAGCATATGTGATTATTTGATTTAGTATAAGTAGTTTTTTTCAAAATGACGCCCTCGGAAACAAGTCCCTAAGAGGAAGAAAAAGACTTGGAGCATTGGTAAACAGTGTAGCGGTTACACCGCCACATACTAACTACGCATCAAAGACATGACGTCACACAAATTCTGCATCGCGCAATTAGAGTTTACCGCGCGAACAACATAGATAAGACTATCCGAAATCAACTGTCGGGCAGTCGGCCCGCCAGACACAACACCCGTCTGGTTGGAGGATCCTCCCTTTTCTATGGTGGATGAGTGAACTTTACACCCTGTTCCTCATGCTCCTAAATTGGTGACCCCGAGTATGAACGTCAACGCAGCCTTCGTGCAACTACTTCAGCGTGACGTCATCATCATCACTCCCGCAAGCTTTCGTGAGGCGAGTCACACAGACAGCCAGCACCCTCGGCTTCAACGGGTATCCTGACCACCAGCATGCAGCGAACGCGCATTCCTGGTCATCACCCTCAGCCTCATCACCCCGACTCACTGGGGAATCAACGCAATCATCTCAATCAGCGCAATCACCGCTATCACCTCAATCACCGCTATCACCTCAATCACCGCAATCATCTCAATCAGCGCAATCACCGCTATCACCTCAATCACCTCAATCACCACAACCGCCGCAATCATCGCAGACAGTTCCGACTCACCGCGAACTGTGCGGCACCCGGTTCCGACTCACTGGAACCTTAGCTGGCACTGTGAAGCATCGCAAGATACAAGACTCAGCCCACTATCGACCTCCGGTCTCCGGAGGGGAGTGATGTAGCGGTTACACCGCCACATACTAACTACGCATCAAAGACATGACGTCACACAAATTCTGCATCGCGCAATTAGAGTTTACCGCGCGAACAACATAGATAAGACTATCCGAAATCAACTGTCGGGCAGTCGGCCCGCCAGACACAACACCCGTCTGGTTGGAGGATCCTCCCTTTTCTATGGTGGATGAGTGAACTTTACACCCTGTTCCTCATGCTCCTAAAACAGTTTCAGGGATATCTCATCCCCCTGTCTCGCTCCTCTATGCAGTTGGATGGGGCTCGTTTTCTCATCCTGGTTCTGAACAGTCATCGTGGCAGCGTCATACGAGCATCTGAACATAGCGATATGAATTCTTCTTCTTCGATATGGCGCCAGTCAATTCGACATCGTTGCGGAGGCCAGAACTGCCCATATTTCGATGGAGTCGAATGCTTTATCGTAGTCGAAAAATGCCAAACACAGCGGCTGGTTGTACTCCTCGGTCTTTGCAGTACTTTCTCAGTACAATTTGCCGAACAGTATGGATTGTATGGATGTGGTCTACGGAGCTAAAGCCTTTTAAAAATCCGGCTTGTTCTGGTGGCTGGGAATCGTCAAGTCTCCTGGCGAGATGGTTCGTGGCAACTCTCGAGAACAGCTTGTATTCGTGGCTCGGAAGTGAGATGGGTCTATAGTTCTTTAGCAAGGTCACCTTTTTTGAAGAACAGAACCATCGCACCTCTGCTTCACGCCTCGGGCGTTATACCTCATGGATGACGGAGTTAAAGAGACTCACTAGGTCTCATGACTGGAACTCCGCCCGCTTGGCCGTTGCCAAGTGCGGATTCCCAATTAAGAAGCAGGAGCTTCTGAATACTGTCATTTTTTTTTTGTCAAAAACCATTTAGGTATCAAAGAATCCCTTCAATGAAGATCGTCTAGGACTAATTGGTGTGGAACAGGACAAAGTGGCTTCTCTATGCCCTAAAACTGGATAAGTTTTTAGCTCCAAAGGGATATCGAAATTTGTACCAGGTTAAATTGCGCAACGAAAAAGATTTATTTTATTTTATTTAATAAAAAATGTTAAATCAGATGATTAAATACAATTTGTGTTGATGAGTATTAGATATTTAATTATGTTTGATTTAAAGTGAAAAATAAATAATATTTTTTATCCATAAAAGTGGTTTTATTACTTTATTTTTATATTTTTTAACAGTGGTCGTAATCTAGCGTACTAGTGGTCGTCAACCGAAACAAGTGGTCGTTATCTAGCATTTCGGCTATTTCTGCACCTTTTCCATAATATTTCATAATTTATGATTGGAAGCGTGATATTTTATATTATATTTCACAACTAGACTATATTTAGAACCAATTTACATTGTCGGCAATTATTTTGCGTGTAAATGGCGTATATTTTGATTCGTTCAAAGTTAGCAACTCAACTAACTGGTCGCCAACCGGCGCAATCACCCTATGCCCTTTCTGGATGTGCGGTTGGGGATGCGGGGCGGCTGAGAATATTTCCAGTACCTTATTAATATAAGGTACTGGAAATATTCTCAGCCGCCCCGCAAATATTCCCATCAGCCGCCTCGTTGTTCTAGTGGTCGCAAGCGCTACTGCTGAGCATGAGGTTCTGGATTCGATTCCCAGGTTAGGCAAAGTGTTATTGGGTTTTTCTATATGGAATTTCCTAATTTTCCTATTACATGAGACTTAAACATAACTGGAGTTATACCTCTGCCCAACCCTTCGGGAAACAAGGCCTGATGTTATGTTTTTCTTATGTTATCTTATTCGTCGTGTTGACGGCACGACAGTGAAGTAGATGTTGGCCCAATACTTCGCGACCTTCTCGACATGGGCGGTGGCAGCGCAGAGGACATTATGGCTGCATTTTCCTACTGCCGTACCGTCGAGGTAGCCTTTCTTTACGAGGTTGTGGTTACATCTACCCACTTGGGTTCGGCAGTGCCGGCGTGAAGGGGGGGTGATGGGGGCGGTCTGCCCCGGGTGCCAAGCACGAAGGGGTGACAACGTGGTGACAACACGCTGGACTAACATTACCAGAACAGCTACACAGCTATGTTAGAATGTCTTGATAGATTTTACGGAGAACTAGACCATCGTTACATGGCAATGGATGACATTCTCATAATTTTTGGTGTTGTTCCGCCTAAAACTCTGTTTAAAATCTAACAAAAATCTGTGATGAAGTTTCTGCAGATGACATTATTTTGGAGATTTTATTACTGAGGCGCCACCTTCAGCATTTCTTTCCAAGAAATGGTCCAATAGAATACCTTGGAGCTTCTGAAATTAATTGTAAAAATGGGACTGTTCTGAGACTGTTCCGAGTCTAGCGCTGTGTCTAAGATTATTTTTACTTTTTGTGTTTCGGTGGCTCCTTGTAAAAACATACTTAAAATCCACAATGAGTCAAGCGCGACTTACCAAACTTTTTCATATTTTCTGTTGCAAAAGGACAGGAAAGTAAATTTTTATAATGTGATCGAATATTTTAGCAAATTAAAGTCAGGTAAGTACGTATTTGTTGTTTTATTTTGAGGGTGCTCAGTAGAAATCCGCCCCGGGTGGCAACCCATGCTCCGCCGCCACTGAGTTCGGAGGTGGTTCAGAGACTTCCAAGTGGGCCACGGATGGTTGGACCCTTCTGGGAGGTGCTCAGTTGGTGGTAGGTACTGAGCGGGTGGAATCCGTAACATTGAGAAGTATCTAGAAAATTACCAGTCATTTATAAATAATCACTCTGCAAAAGGAAACGAATAGCCTTCGGTCCTAGAAAATTAAATAGCAATTGCCCTTCGCAATGTCCATTATTTTTATGGGCGAACTGTGGGTAGATGTTAAACAATTGTATACATGTTATAGGCAACTTTCGATTGAGTGCTTATTGGCTTCGCAATTTTTAGTAGGCGTACCACGTGAAGCAGCTTAGCCTTTCTTGTTCATGTACTGGGAGGCTTATACCTATACACGTGCCGTTAGACATGTTCCCGTCTCTATCTTGAACTTTTAAATAGTTTGACAGTTATGCGACAGACAGGCTTAGCCAAAGTACCGGGTATAAACTAACGTAGTATACCTACCTTGAACTTAGATACTAAACATTACGCCACTGATTTACGAGAGGGGATGGCAGACGTGTTAACCTGATTTAATTTTCCAATTCCAAGATATACTTGTGTTTTTATTCAATTGTTTTATGAAGGCCGAATATACTCATATTATGCAACTTAATTTTATAACTCTCTTACCTCTCTGGCTCTTTAGTCTACGAGGAAATTAAGTGCAGTTTAAGTATTTGGGGGCTAAAATTATTGAATTATTTCACTGTATATCAAAAACGATCCTAATTAACAACCTTTGGAATCGAACTCGCTAAATGCCGCGCCGCGCGCCGTGGCGTGCCCTTAGATACCTACTGCCCCTGAACCAACGGGGGATCAAGCGTGGGAAAGATTTTAACGAACACGAACCATGGACATATTATTGGGCGTGCCCGGAGTTCATTTTGTCGAGGGTAAAATCTATATAAATTTTAGATTTAGGACATTTTACTAACATTGTTTTACCCGACTCTCAGACCGCAGAGACAGGGTAATGTATTTTTTCTCGCATATATCTATGTCTATATTTGTATGTGGGATTCTTTATACCCTCGAAGCATCCTGACGGCTGGATGGTTTTTAATACATGTGTTATCGACTCGTCTAGGTCGCGCGATGGTTTAGGTTAGGTTAGGTTTGTTATTATAAAAATATTTCTTGAAAAAACAAGGCAGTCGTGTTTTTTTTTTGTAGTATCTCTGATTGCAATAACCAGGTAAATCCAAGTTTAAACTGGTGTTTTAAAAGGAAATGAAAAACATGGTATCACGTATGTATAAGTGGGGGTAGGTAGAGGTGTTTTAGTACACCCACATTTTGCCAGTTATTTTTTTATTAACACAACACAGGATACAGGATATCCCAAGGCGATAGGGTGATTCGTTACATTAAAAAATATATATATATATAACACAATAACTTTAGGGATTTTCTTGCGAATTAATTCAAGGAACAGGAAACAATTTCATTCCTTTCGGCAAACTCAAACTCAAAGCATTTATTTCAATTAAACCATTTACAGGCACTTTTGAATCGTCAAAGGAGTCGGTCATTCAGAAAGCTAGTTGCCCATTCCAAAGTGTAGTAGGAGCCATTGGCACCCTATTGGGCTTCATTGGGTTTTGTTTAAGTATGTCTATGTCCCTCTCCCATGTAATAGGGGCGAGCCTATTGCCTCAATCCGGATGCTAACCCAGACTCCGGGCTGCTGAAATTACTAACGGAAAGGAAATGAAGGACGATATTATTAGTTTTATTCAAATTCAAAAGTCATTTATTCAAACTAAGCTGAGAATCAGCACTTTTCGAACGTATAAATTTCATAAGACAGTCCCCCAAAAACGCCCTCTTTCACCAGTTCCTAGTGCTTAAGCTGGGAAGAAGAAGTGGCGCAACAAACTCTCCAGCAGCACAGCTGTCCATTCAGTTAGAAAAACTTGATTCTTTACAATAATAGTACTTATGCAAAAAAAATTACGTCATCATCATCATCATTTCAGCCATAGGACGTCCACTGCTGAACATAGGCCTCCCCCAATGATTTCCAAATCGGCCGGTTGGAAGCGACCTGCATCCAGCGGCTTCCTGCGACCTTTATTAGGTCATCTGTCCACCTTGTGGGTGGACGTCCTACGCTGCGCTTGCCGGTACGTGGCCTCCATTCCAGAACCTTTCTGCCCCATCGGCCGTCAGTTCTGCGCGCTATGTGCAATAATTTACGTATCGCAACAAAACATATTAATTAACTAAAATTATTTGCTTTATGTCAGCAAACACACGCCAATATACCAACAAGGAATGTAATTTCTAGCACTGTCACCTAATACCTTGGAATTATCGATCGTTACTGGTTAAAGCTTTTTTTTATTTCCACCACTATCGTAGGAAAAATGTAACCATTTATTTAATCAATTTTTATAGTTTAATAATTCGTTTATTCATTTGTATACTTTTAAAAACATTTTCCGGTGTCCGGAGTAGGGTCCAAGGTCCAAGCTACCTACTACGGTGGTTCGGGCTGCAGAGACAGGAACCTCCTCACAATGCGAGCTGTATCGAGGAGTACTGCCTTCTCAATCAGGCCCTTGATGCTACCGCCTAACGAGCCTCGAGAGATGTTTTTTTTTTTTTTTTAGAAGGAACCAGGTTCCTACTTATCAATTACAATCTAGCCTTTAAAACTAATAAATAAGCAATTTTAATCTAATTTAATTTATTACGTGATATTTATTTTAAAATTTAAAATAGTGTTTATTGCACTTTACTCATGTCCGTTGTGAATGTTATGTTATTTTTTTTATTTATTAATATTATTATAAAGAGGTTTAACTTTTGAGTTTGTAGGTATACATGTAGGGAGTAGGTAAGCTTCGGAACCGCTGATCCGATTCCGATTTTTTGTTACCCATGGGAAGCTACGACATAGGTAATCTATTTAGTTTGAAATCAGTATCTGCTATGATGTTTTAAGTGTACAGGTAGAGGTTGCCTATTGACCTCATTATGGCCTCGCAGTGGCCTCGCACCCACGGGATGAAAGGGCGTGGCCTTTCCTTATCCGGCACCAGACGACACGAATCTCTAACAGCATATCACTACTTATCAGTAAATTCATGTGATCTATAGGTATTTAATAATGAATTAGCAGCTTTATACTGACTAATTGCTATAAAATCTATGGTGAGCGTGAGCGCTAAGTATAAAATCTATAAGTAAATTCTATGATTTGTTTCAACACCTCCAGATAAGTCCCGGTTACCTTATCTGGTAGATAATTTAATTTTAGATTTTGATATAGAATTTTGTTTTGTTTTAGCAGAAATCTGGTAGATAGTGGTAGACATTGATAAAGTCCTACATGCAGTAAAATGGTAGCTCATAAAATTGATTGGTGTTATTTAGGTATTAATTAATTAAATGACGTCATGTTCATAGTCATCAAAGAGGTTCATAATAATGCTTGTGTAGGTTAAACTGAGTATCGAATTGAAATAAAATAAAATGGTCCGTTAATTAGGTTAATCTTCTGTTCTAGTTTGCTCTATCATCTCATATCTACCATATTTGGAATCGATCTGTTATGTTATCATACTTTTCTTATTGAACATCGGTAGTGACACCACTATCAGCAATAGATATTATGCCTATTTACTGATAAGTAAGAAAACAGTTTGTCCGACTCTTCACTTAACCAAAAACGAGGAAAACTCAATGCTTGCTTACAGCTGAATCAAAAGATCGTTCCGATGAAACCGTTTTGAACATTCATCTTGTTCTTAAAGGTTACAAGTACTTACAACACAGATATAGGTAGCTACCAGTACATATATACATATATAAACACACATACATACGTGTCAACAACCACTCCTGCCATTGTCTTTGTTGAGATTAATGTATGAATTCTATCACAATTAAATCTTTCACAAATCACCTGTTAAACAGTTTACGTTTGAGACTGCCATCCACCATCAAAGTTATGATGAGCCGTTATGGGACCGACACACCTTCAGGTGAAAACGGAATCTTGTCGACAACACGCCAACTCCGCCTCAGGTACCTACCCTTTGTTTTTGTGTTAATTAGAATATTATAACCAGACATAATGTACAAATTTTGTAATTAGAATCGTCGACCGCTATGGTCGGTGTTCAGTGGTTATAGCTATACGATGAAACATAGGTCGGTCGGTGCGGCGGCGGTGCGGGCGGTGCGGCTAGTCGGGCGCGAGGGTCACGCAGAGGTGACAGCGAGTTGCGTGCGTGCGAGATATGGGGAGGCGTCAGGCGGCTCCGCTGATGTCAGTGGAAGCGACGAGCGGAGGCGCTCCCGACGACGGCGCGGCGGCGGGCGCACGGTGCAGCGGCGCGGGGCGCGGGGGGCGTGCTGCCGGCGCCGCGGCTGCTGCCGGTCGCCAGTCCGCCGCGCGCCTCCGACACGAGTGCTTCGAGCGCGACAACACACGCCTCCGTCTCCCGCAGGTACGTACGTCGCACGTGACTTTCATAACTTCTTTCGCTTCCTCCGAGCGCCGCGCCGGAGGCCGCCGAAGGACCCGCGCCCGGCTATTTCGAATGTTACCTGTCGCCGGATGACTAGAAATAGCCGGTGGTCGGCCACTCCGGCATCGGCCACAACTTGGCGGCCTCGGTGCGGCGCCGGGGGCGCGATGACCCGTCATGTTTGCCAAATGAGAATCCCTAAATACTTGCCGGTCATCGCTTCTGCGGCTTTTATCAGTGTTACATATTTATTATTTGCCGGCGGTGCGGTGAGGTCAGCGAGCGCGCGCGGCGTTGTGCGCCTTATCGCGTGGGCCGTAGGGTCGTAGAGCGTGGCCGCCGCGGTCGGAGACGCGGGCGCGGCCGGCCTCGGCTTCAGCTCTGTCTTTGCTCTGCTCTTGCGTCGTTCTTAATACCTATTGATACCTACATACTCACAAGTTGAAGCACAAACAATAACCAACTTTTCCACAAACTGCGTTGATTCTAACTACCGGGAACTAACTTCTGTTTGTTTGTTATTGTTTACCATCGACTATACTCAACTGTTGTTGAGATACTTTTCAAATAGATAGCTAGATTCTTAGGACCAGCAAATGCTACGTACTGTTTTTAGCTTCATTAAGCCTCGTTCAGACCAGTGCGACGCTACGGCGCGACGCGACTCGAACAATACAAATTCCAAGAAAACTTCACGGTATAACAATAGCCGGTGTCGCGTCGCGCTGTCGCGTCGCGCTAGTCTGCACGAAGCTTTACTTGTAGCGACTTACAATTTACAACTATTTAGGTATCTATAGCCGCTCAGATGTTAATTGTTTGTATACAACGCTAGCTGATAAAATTCCGCGTACTGATGCTACTGCTGACCTCTCGTGCAAATTCACGTTCACAACAACAGACTACAACACTACAACACTACCTAGATCTAGTTGTTTGCTTCGATGAGAAACCACAAGTATTGAAACAAACGGCAACTAGAGGTTGATCTACTGACAATGACGTCATGTGGTACTACCGCGATGATGTCGAGTAGTTAGTTATAGGTGTAAGCCGTGTAACTACGTGCATATTACATCGTACCTTTAAAACTGAATCAATCTTGTTGAATTAAGTTCAGGTCATAAATGGGTCACTCATTACAAGTGGTACCTAATTATAATTAGGTATTTTAGTAAGTATTAGGATTCTATATGTAGGTACCTACCTATTTCTCTAAGATTTCAATCTTTGTTTATGAAACGCGCGGGCGGACACACCACAAGTGTCACTCAAATCGTAAGCGGCCAGAAATTAAGTGTTAGTTGTATTCTTTCATCGCTAAATCAGAATCATATGAAATATTCGTGAAATGTGCGCGGGTTGCCCACTGACGAGGGATCCGGTACTCGCCGGTGTTGTCTTCAGCAGCAGTACACTGTGCGTGTAACACTTAAAACGGCATGCAGACTTCGCCCTTAAAGTTCGTAACGTATGGCCCAGTATTCCGTGGCGATGTGTCACCACTTATTACGCCCTAGACGCATCGCTCAAATGTTCTCGACCTCGCACTATCCGACTTCATGCGATGTTCGCCTCTAAGCTTTTGCTTGTAGGGGCTATAATGTTGTGCGCGTGTTCAGGCGTGATCAACGTTTTGTAGCTGCTGTAGGGTCGAGATCCCCGACGCACAAGAGAGTGAAAGTTGGGAGGGTGGGTGAGAGCCGGGGTGGCTCCCTGCAGGAGTAGTCGACCCGGGACTTCCAACTAGGATTTGCTAAATCTGCTTCTTTTACGCCAGGACTGTCGAAAAGGCAAATTACCGTTTTTAAATTGGACGTTTATTGCCGTAATTAGAGATAGAACGTAAGAAGAGCAGGCTGCCGATGTTTGGAGGTCACACGAGTAGACGTATTATCCCAAGTAACTAACTCGTTACTAGTACCTACCTAGATACCTACTGAAAAAGAGCTGGGAAGTAAACATACTTACCCAAGTACCCAAACCCTTGAATCATGGTCAATGTCGGCACTTCATTCTCGGTAGTTAAGCCTCGTGCAGTCTGGTTCGACACGACAGTCGCGTTGCGCCACTCTGATCGCCGCTTATAACAGCAAAGCCCTCGAGTTCAAGAAACAAATTAGTGTCCATAAAACTGCACCTACCTAGATAGTTAGTATACATACCTGCTTTGTTTAGTGTTTCATATCAGTGCACATGCACACAAGCTCTCGTTGGTATTAGCATACCTACTCGGTACTAACGCCCCTGATATGTCGAATGGTATACGAAAAACACGTGGCACAGTAGATATATGTAGGTACATAGCTACTACAGAGTATATTTATCTGACTTAATATTCGTATGTAGTCAGATTGGTACCTACCCAGTTTTATAACGTCATATCCTGTTCTATGAAAAATATCTACAGCATATTTTTATTTACGGGACAGGGAGGGAGGGAGTTTCAATGGTGGCAATGACAGATCTAAATTACCATAGTGGTCCAGTATTTGTTGTTAGAATGTTCATAAAAAGTCCCACTTTGTAGTGAGGATGTAGATAATTATAATAACAAAGATAATAACACAGACAATATCAAAGTGTATAGTCATTTTTTACACCAAACAGCAAAATAATGTAATAGATTATTGTCTTACACTAGGAATTTCTCCTGTATTGTGGGTGCGTTTACAAACATTTAAACTAACATTTAACTCACATACACAAACAGCCAGACCCGGAACAACTACTTGTAGGTCATACAAATATTTGGTTCCGGTCCGGAATCGAACCCGCGACACGCAGCGCAGCAGTCAATCGCTTAACCACTGCGCCAGTAACACTCGGAATGACAGCCTCTTTTATTTTGACATTACAACAAATTCCATTTCTTCAAATGTTTGAACAAACCGTCAGCTAGACCACAAAAGTAACGCAATGGATATTGCTGAATTGTTAAAATTTGAATGGGATTTTTCATCTCCAGTGTGTTATGCTATTAAGATACGGTTGAGGTGGGTGGCAGGGTCACGTGTTTATCTGAATTGGAGTGACTTGGATCTTTCGATCTGTAAAGTGAAGCTGCGGACGCCTCGGTTGGTCCATGCCACGGATATCGATGCATATCTGACCCTGAAATTGAGTCAGACAAGGGCTGAATCTCTCCAATTCATAACGCATTAAGTATACCGGTCTACAGTAGTCTGAGTCCAGGCGAAAAGTATCTTCTCTTAAAGAGAAGTTACTATCAATTAATCACACTTTCGACTCCACCCACTTTTCATAGAACTCATACGCCATACATATTGGAAGTGAACCCTCCGGTAAGGGTTACCGGCATTACGTTTGCGATAACCTTAACTATAGCGGACGGTCAACGGCATTAGGTTTAAAACCGTGTTATAAAACACTGTAAAACGAAGTAAAATAGTGTTTTCAGAGGGTTTTGTCGCTATACGTAGTTTCCAACTTTTATATTTTTTTGTGAATATTAATCTAAAAGTGAACAAAAAATTATGCTTGGGTTTTAAAACCATCGCTAAGTACTAATAAATCTTGTTAAAATATACATCAGATTTTATTTTTAAAATCATAGGTATTAAATGAGCCCTCCACGAGGGCTCCCGACATCCTATAATTATGGCTACCGGCACTGAACGTGCTAAGGAGGGTTTTAGGGGAACGTTTAAAGTGAATGTGACAGTCCTCAAAAAATTATAGCAAATCGAAATATATAACACGTTTACTATAAGCACTGGCCTTTTATAGTCCCAGTCCCACCCACTGCAGGGCAAAAGTATCTTCTAGTTAAAGAAGGAACGAGCATTAAGGTACCATTCCGTACCCGACCGCAGAAGGCAACTGCACAAGACGGACGTGTCACCGCGACACGACTGGTTTACTGTAGCAAGCGACACGTCGTTGGCAGCTACGAGCGAGTGACAGGCGACACGTGCAGCCAGACCGCAGACCAGCTATCTAATTACGCAACACATTTTCATATACGATTACGACAAATTTGTTTCATTTTGACAGTTCAACAACATTCATTACGTTATTTACGTTGTTGAGCAGAACTTTTTTCGAACTTATGAAGCAATGGATTAGCAATTTGTTTCAAAACGATTCAAATTCCGATTGATCGTGTATTACGTAATTAGGGTACTGTAGTGCCGCCAACGCTCGAGCGATAACTCGTTCTCTCTACTCTATCTTCTATCTACCGACTGAAATACGGGCTGCTGCTGCGGTCGCCGCCGGTCGGGTTCGGAATCATGACTGCAGCGACATGACGCCACGACGTGTCGCTGCGACTTGAAGCTGCGACAAGTCGCCTACAGTTGCCTCCTGCTGTCGGGTATGGAATGGTACCATTAATCACCACGTATTCTAACTGCGCGTTGGCGATTTACACATTCAAAAGTCTTCATTATTGTAATGGAACTAGCTGCAGCCCGCGGCTTCGCCCGCGTGGTCCCTAATTCTTTTTCTAAAATAAAAGTTGACTAAGTTACTCCTTATAAAATCAGCTGTCTGCCAGTGAAAGTTCCGTCAAAATCGATCCAGCCGTTTCGGAGATTAGCCGGAAAAAACAGACATTTTTTTTTAATATAAGTACCGTACACTTTCATAATGCATTTAGTAAAAAGCTGTTTGTAGATGTGTGAAATTTTGACATGACAAACAGACACTTCAATTGTATTTATTTGTAAGTAGAGATGACACAAATTCAATAACGTGTAGGAAATAATCGTAAAACTGTGGAAATAAGGAAAGTATTCTACTGACACGCGTGCATTGTTAACAAAATGATAATTATAAAACATCATTAAACGCCACGAGACTCGTGTTTGTGATCTGTGCCAATTGTTGGACGTTTACGTCTCTTGAATTTGGAATGTTATCTGTACACAGCTTTAGAAGCGACCGTCATCGCTTTCAAAGGAGTGCACATCACATAGTAGGTATGCGTTTGAATAAGTGAATCAACGCATCCCCGTTCCTTAACATCAGCTCATAGATTGCTGTACTATCATTTGCTTCACTAACTCAATAAATTCCGGTTTATTGTCTGTCAGATAATTTTGACTGATCTAGAATTAGTGTTAAGTTACATATATATACAAATTTTATTCGTGAAAGTAACCACTATCCCGACACTGTAAAACAGCAGTAGCACACGTACCTAGCCCATGTCTTCGAGAAAACAAAAAAAAAAAAGGACGATTGTAAGTCGGAAGGGTTCCGTTCAGAGCAACGGAATCCTTCGCGTGTGAGTCCGTCTTCGTTCAATTTTTAACATTACACTTTTTTTCATACTTTTTTACAAAAGAACACATGTTGTAACCTTTCTTACTTCTTACCTTTTTTACTACTTATGCCTACTTTATTTTTATCATTTGTTGATAAAGCAATAGAAATTATACAATCTGTGAAAATTTTAACTGTCTACCTATTACGGTTCATGAGATACAGGCTACAGCCTGCTGGCAGATAGACGGACAGCGGAGCCTTAGTAATAATAAGATTCCGTTTGGCACCCTTTGGGTACGGAACCCAGTAGCACACTTCCGCCGCGAAACCGCAGTAGTTCAATTCAACTGGCTCGCGTCATGTTCTGCTACTCGAATTTCGAGTAGCGGGACGTGACGCGAGCCAGTTGAATTGAACTACTGCGGTTTCTCTGCTACGGTTCGCGGCGGAGCCGGAGGTGTGCTACCAGCGTAAAATTCGTAGAGAGAAGATAACAAAAAAAGTCGCAGTAGGTAGTAAAATTATTTCAGTCATTTTGAATAGTCAATTCATTTATAGGTATCTCGGGTGCGGAGTACAGTCACCAATCCGTTTTAAGGCTCCCGCAGACAGGCGCGAGGCGACAGTGCGAATTTACTGGACCAATGTAGTTGAAATTTGGTAGGTACTAGTAGGTAGGTACACATATCAATTTCTGTGACCCAAACACGGTCGTGTAACGAAAATAAATGAATTTTGAATATGGGGGTCACGTTTCTGAGGCAAATTGAAAAACTAAAAAAATAAGTTTTGCAAATTGTACCGTGTGACAATATATCAAATAAAAGGGCTTGTTGTGAAGATGTATTTTTTTTTTATAAATTTATAATACTTATTTAGGAAAATAGATGAAAATTTACCATACCCTTCTCCGAAGCTGAAGAGCCTAAAATTAAAAAAAAAAAAACTCTTCAGTGAATGGTTCTTTACTCATAGATTACAAGAAAACCTATAAGAAGTCTATGGTCTTAACATAACATGGTAAATCTCTCAATATTGTGCGTACAAACTTACATTTGCAGTTGAGATGTGTGGGAGTAGGTACATGTTTTACAACTACAATGATAAGTTTGTTCTTGGGGTGAATTTCATCCCAATTACGAAACCCTTCATTGTGCGTGGTCCGACACACACTTGGCCGATTTATTTTTATTTTTATTCCTCTTGTGTGTGACGTGGACATTAAGTAATTATTATGATATAAAGTGTTATTAGATTTTTCCATCTGAAATTTCTCAGTAGCAGCCCGGAGTCTCGATTTGTGCCCGGTTGACGGCAATAGGCTCGTCCCTTATTACATAGGACTCAAAGATAACTGGCGAAATGTGGAAAAAAAACTGGGGAATACTAGCGTGATGTTATGTTAGATGTTTTTCTTGGAATCCGTCCTTTGACACATTCGATTACTTATACTTATATAAACTTTTTATAACTAATCGGAGTATAATTGTGTAGATTTTTTCTTCGTTACTAAGTATATCATAGCATCCGCTCCCCGTCATATGACCTGTCAGGCGCGATCCTATCCCTATGTCAGTATTCCCTATGAACATTCATTTTAGCGACCACGTTGACGTGGTAATAAGAGATAAAAAAGTCATGCCATAATTCTATTTTTACGTAAGCAAGCCACGCATACGTAACATAGCGGTCCAGTGCGCCATAATGGTATTATATACTAGGTACATAGTCGCTAGATATCATAGGGTGACCTAATTTACAGTGTAACGTGATTAGCGTCCTCCCGGACTTACCTCCTAATGAATCGGCAAGGCAAAGCCCTAGTGGCGACGCTGTATAAATATGAGGTCCCAAGGTCTACTTGCTAATCAGATTTTTCAGAAACGGGAGATATATTAAGAAATGTTTTAAAGTATTTTTCAACCGACTTCAAAAAGGAGGAGGTTCTCAATTTGGTTGTATGTTTTTTTTTTTTTTTTTTTGTATGTTTGTTACGCGATTACTCCGCCAATTATGAATTGATTTTGATAATTCTTTTTTGTTTGGTAGGGCATACTTCAGAAATGGTCCCATGTAAATTTGGTCAAGATCTGATGAGGGGTTTTTGAGTTAGCTTCAATAATACGTATTTTTCCCATCTAGTATATGTGGATGATATTCTAATAGTTCCTGTCACTGTAATTTACATAACAGGTAATGGGTATTCAAATTTTTGTGGGGGTTTTGTGTAGGTAGGTACCACAACTAAAAAGTGAAAAATAAAAACTTTTTCTCAAAAAATAAAACCGACTTCCAAAAAAAACACTACAAAGTGACAAATAACTTTGATTTCGGAAGTCGGTGGCAAAAAAAACAGAATAAAACCTCAAAGACACCGACTTCCGAAATCAAAGTTATTTGTCACTTTTGGAAGTCGGTTTTATTTTTTGAGAAAAAGTTTTTATTTTATTTCCGAATGGACCTGAGGAGCATTTCCCGTATTTTTTAAGAACATTCGCATTCGCTTCTCATTTGCTGTCAAAAATGCAATCAATTTACCAACATTTTTGACAAGTTTGACAGATTGAGACTTGAATGTGAACGTTTTTTATGTACGAGAATAAAATTAAAATGTTTTATTGTCGCAGTTAAAACACTCATCTTATCTAAGAGTAATCTAACATATGCATAGTATTAGTGTATTGCACAAAAGGTGCTGCTACTGATTCCCAAGCTAAGCTTGAGCTGGTATTATGGGAAACAGTGTAAACTGTGGCCTTCTGCTCTTTGACCTCGGTCACGCACCCGCCTGATGGGAAGCAATGGATGAGGTCTATGATGAAATGAGCGTGCCTAGAAGATGTTCACTCTTGCTTTGAAGGCAGACGGTATGTTAATTATTAGTAGAAGGTAATAATAAAATTATGTTAGTCGTGTTGTATGGACAGTGAAGGAAATTAATTGTTAAGTAAGGAAATTGACACCTTTTCAATTTGGCTTGTTAGAGCCATTACACACAACTGTCAAAGAATGACAGTTGTAATTTGAATATACGGTCAATTAAAGTTGGTAGCCAATTTACTTAACACATTCAGTGCCGGAGCCCTCCTGGAGGGTTCACCTAGTCGCATATGGGATGCCGGGAGCTCTTGCGGAGGGTTCATTTGAAATGTAGGTTTTTCTTATAGAATACAGCATATTAAATTGTTCACGGTTACAAATATTCACTAAAAAATTTAATGTTTGGAAACTACATAATTATATAACGACAAGACCCCCTTTTTTTTTTTTTTTTTTTTGGGTGGGAAATCATCAAATGACGTCTCCCGCTCTGGGTGGAGCGGGAGGGCGTGTCAGACTCTTACTGACTAAAACCCACCCGTGTTCCTTCTCTTGCCTGTGCAATGCCAGGGGGCCACGGTATCCCTTTCGGACTTTCCCGCAACCCCGGCAGGCAATGGTCTCATCGGACCCCTTCATTCGCTGACACTCTTTGAGGCGCGCGTGGAACACAACGCGCCGTCGACCCGGGCTTGGTCCTTACCGGACGGCGAGCTACCCATTGCTCACCGTCCGCAAGCCCGCGCCTACGGTGGCCGGGAATCCGCGATCGATTCCCGACGCCCGGGGCATCTCCTCCTGCGGCGGCTTGGGGCGTGAGGGCGCGAAATTTGCCTCTCCCTCACGCGCTCCGCCTCCTCCTTCGCGAGCATTACTGCTTCGCAGAAGGAGGTGACGGCCTCCCATGCCCTCTCGCTCCGTACCATGGCCTGGACCAGGGCCGGACGCGAGAGATCCCCGCCACCGATCGCCTCCACGAGGACACGGCGGTGCTCTGCCCAAGCCGGGCATACCTCCACCGTATGCTCCACCGTGTAACGACAAGACCCCCTGGAAACACTATTTTACTTCGTTTTACAGTGTTTTATAACACGGTTTCAAACCTAATGCCGTTGATCGTCCGCGATGGGTGACTTTAGCGCAAACGTAATGCCGGCAACCCTCCCGGAGGGTTCACTTCCAATATGTATCGCGGCATGGCGTATGAGTTCTATGAAAAGTGAGTGGAGTCGAAAATGTTAAATAGTTTGGTAATCAAACCATTACTTCCATCTTGTCTCGTATCGACATAAGGACAGCCCAACACCGGTGAAAAGAGGTTTGCCGACCTATTCTGTAGAAATCTCACCGTTAAAACTTAGGCGAAGTGAGCTGTCATTGATAATCCTGCTAGGGACTGACAGCTCACTCCGAGCTCACTACACCTAAGTTTTCACGGTGAGATGGTTACAGAATAGACCGGCTGCTGCTAGGGACTGACCGCTCACTCCGAGCTCACTACACCTAAGTTTTCACGGTGAGATGGTTACAGAATAGCACTGCTGCAGTGCTCTTCTGTAAAAATCTCAGGTGAAGTAAGCGTGAAGTGATCTGTCATTCCACTGATGCTAGGGCCATGCCTAGCATCAGTATAATGACAGATCACTATAATGACAGATCACTATTGAGCTCAGCAATTCAACTAACTTTTCAATGTGAGATGTTTACAGAATAGCATTGCTGATACTATAGCGATTAATACTATTGACATTATTGATAGTTCACTTCAAGTTTTCACGGCTTATGTGTCTTTCTTCTTGCTTTCCTGCAATCGAATTCAAAATCTAAAAAAAACGAAAAAATGAAATCTGTGGGAGTGATTTCGTGAAAAGGGACGGAAGTGTCACAGGAAGCCGTGGAAGCGCGCTATTTGATTTGGCCAATGAGCGCGTACGGTTAGAGCTGGCTATCAGAAACGACCTTGACAAAGCCCCGCCCCTTTAATGTTGCTTATTACCAAGGTTAGATGTCAGATGTTACACATCTTAGGCTTGCTCGTTTTTTCAGAATAGACCAGCTGTTAACAACAGTTTTTGGTTATCCAGGGTGGTTTCAGATATTATGCTAAAAATTCTCGTACTGTCTTCTTCTTTTCGTGTGGTTAATAAACTAACCTGGTGTCAGAGTTTTAAAGCCGCCCACGGGCCTCTGACTTGGCTTCACATGCCGTCGAGAAATATTTATTTATTAAAACTTTATGCACAAGTAAAAAAAAAAAAAAACTGTACAAAGGCGGACTTAATGCCTGAGGCATTTTCTACCAGTCAGCCTTAGCCTAACCTCAAATATCTCTCAGGCATGCCGGTTTCCTCACGATGTTTTCCTTCACCGTACTGTCAAGACCATCACATGCATGATAGCAGTAGGTAGGTACTGTCATGGACATGGATGTCAGAACAAAGGAAAATTGTGAAGCTCAAGCTATAAGCTGGTCTGGCTATGGAACAGCTAACACTAACTATTGTAGCAGAATTTTCCTTTGTGGCTAGATTATGGGATGGTCAAGCTATCGATCGATACGCAACTAGAAACATCTGTGCTAAGGACTGATTTTTCAATCGCCTATAATTCAAGCTTTAGAGCATTTCTATAAAAAACAAAACTCTCGATAAATAATATAAAGTTATCCGTCTAAATATTTGATTAGTCTTGAATTATTTAGTAATCTTTATATACAAACGCTACCTACTGAACGTAATGGGAAATATTTTTTCATGAAGTTGCAAAATCCTAAAAAGGAATGTACAAACAGAACCCTAAAAGAGGTCACTGTTGTTTACATGCCTCCGATATGAAAAAAGAGTTGCTATATATACCTACTTACCGACATACGTAATGAAGGTATTTCCCAACCCTTCAGTCAATGTTACAGACCCATCGATCGAACCTGGCAACTGTCATAATATTTTTTTTATCGGTAGGTATACCTACTGACAGCTCAACTATGATCCCTTCCAAAAGTAGTAGACGAAAATGTAAACAAATGGATCTGAAAACATCCCTGTGGGTGCCAAATTGTAGTGCCACTTATAAATTGAGTGCTTTGATTTGATTATTTGAATGCTTAAAGCCAAAATTAATTGATGTCACTACTGATATAGTGACTTATTGCGTAAAAATAAAACCTAAATAACAATGTTTGTTTATACTTACATCAGATGCTTTAGAATACACTATACCTACACCAAGTTTCACTCGATTCCGTGGAAATCTCGTGACAAAAAAGTATCCTGTGTCCTACTCCAAGTCATGGTCTACCCATGTGCCAATTTTCATCCAAATCTGTTCAGCCGTTTTAGCCCGAAAGCGTAACAAACGCACTTTTGCATTTATAATATTAGTTAGAATTACATATATGATAGATACGTGTAACTTCAGAGTGGTAGAAAATAATGAACTCGTCTTGGACGATAACAATCAAAGAATTCCAACGGTTAATAATCCTGACGTCAAACAATGCCAACTGAAATATCGTGTTGCCGCTAAACACTTCTTCGAAAGATTAATTTCTTAGTGGTTTCAGCAATTGCGTGCAAACTGAAAGAACTTAGTAACGCGATAAAAGTACCGTTTCACCGTAAATTCATTTACGCAAAGATACCACGTAATAAAATATTTGAGCATAATATGTAGGTAATCACGTGGTTCTTTATGTTTTCGGAACGTTTGATCACTGCTAGCATAAAACATCCTAAAGATCTTCGCCCGGCCCTGCTAAGTAAAAACGATTATCCTTTCTGAATCCCCTTACCCTTATACCCTTATTCTCTACAACTTGTATATCTTCTGTTGGAGTCATGGCGACGAAATACAACTTCACAAAAAATAACCCAAAAAATAGGCTAAAAATCGATAAACGCGTTCACAAAAAAATACGCACCATGAACGCACTGCTGAATAACATCCTAACGCTTCACCAAATTTTACATGTAAAGTAGAAATCTGCAGCTTTCGCACCTGCATTAGACGGTTGAATAATTCGCTAAGCTGTAATGGTGTGGTGAGGTCGCCGGAGCGAGTCTGTGCCCACCTCGGCTGCGGCAAGCGGGCGTCGGCGGCATGGCGGCAGCTGCATTGCAGCTGGCGTGTGCTTTTGCTCGTTTTACTGCACAGAATCCTGCTCGCACTGTATATGTACCTACAGTCCTACACGTACATCTAGCGCGGCCGGTGTGTGCACTTTCTACATACATACTTTACACAAGTATGTGGCGTAGCCTGATGCTTTTGATCTCTGATGTTGAGCAGAGATGAAATTTAGTGGCCAAGCGTTTGAGATCAGGTTTAACATAAAATATGGATAAATACTGATGTTCAGACGCATTTGGTTACTGAAAACCAACCATGAAGCTGTGCTGAAAAAAGTTTTGTGCTTTTATAAGTATTCGAAAATCGATACAAGCCTGCTGAAATTAAGGCTGGCTAAATGTTATTCTATAAGAACGGTCAATTTTTATTCTGACTATGTAACTAATATAATTCCCAACTTTTTCGACATTATCAATGCTTTTCTTTTCCTTTTTGATAGAATTTATGGTATCTCTCACTTTTTCACGTAAAATTCATGAAGCATTCACACTAGACTGTAGTTGATTCACATATTATTACAATCTTTCAGATGTCGCGCACTAAGATCAGCTGGAATGATAACATAACACTACATTACATAATTATGTTATCTCAAAAATTATCCAATTTGTTTTGAAACGATAACGAACCAAAACATTGCGCGTTTTTATAACTGTACGCAACTCATTAGGGTGGGCCGGTAGACGTACTTACCTGTCATACTTTTATCATACAATTTAATTTCACCAGATTTTTTGGGTTCTGTAATTCTATTTGGAGACTGTCCATATAGAATTGTAATGGTAGTGGCTGCATGTTTATTACGTAATAGGAATTTGGGTCGGCCTCCGAGGGATTGGGACGACTATGGGCTTTATAGGGCTTTGACAATGTCAGTCATATAGACAACAAATTGAGGATGTATTTGGGTTTAAATACGACTTCCAGTCAGTCAGGTCATACTGCTAAGTGTTTCAGATGTATACACGATTGGTCTTTTAGGTATAAGAATCAATAAGTCTTTTTATCGATGACTTACTATACTTTAAAGATAAAGACATGTAAGTACGGTATTTATATCGGGTAGTTCCACTGCGCTCCAAAACCCATTGTTCTCATAATTTTAATGTTCATACATAGATTCCAATGAGCTCCAGGAATTTTTTGCAATAAAAAAAATTTCAATGTTTTAGTTCCTCCGCGCTTCAAGAAATTTTGAGTAGAGTTAGCAAAAAAATAAATTTAGCATGAAAAAAGAAAAAAAATGCATATCAAATATGTTTATTCAGTACAAACAACGTATGGTTTGCCTTTAATGCTGACTCTACTTATTTTATTTTTGAGCGTTGTGGAACCATTTTGGTACTTATAATTTTTGAAATAATATAGGTAATAAAAACTTGGAAAGTAATTACTAGGTAATAAAAATAGGTAGATCAGTATCACGATAGTACAGTTTGGTATCAGTTAAGTACATTATATTATCCGCAAGTGGTCATGACTATACCAAGACCAGATGTTGTCCACATTTCAACATCCGTTGATGATTTATAACGTACTTCTACAGACCTGTCGTATATTAATGGAGCAATGGGCGTTAAATCATGCCGGCATGAGCCTCGTGGGCCAATTCAAGAGTGCTGTAGTTAACATAATTGACATCGGTCTGCGAAGTTATGATTTTCAAAAGCCGGTGTTACGCGCTACGGAACGAACGATGCTGAAACAGTTGGCTTTATTGTAACGTCTGCTCATCCTGTTAAGATAGCGTGCGTGATATAAACTTGTATGGTTTCTCCTGTTTTCCCATAAGCAAATTGTTCTTCCAACATTGCTAGTGTCTTGAATCTTGAGTTTGTGACACGTAAGATCTCATTACAATGTCAGTCGTCGAATATTTATTTTATTATTACTGCATCGCTTATTTATTCTTTATCCTACTTTGTTCCCCCACAACGCATCGGGTGCGGAAATACCAGCTCAGTAAGCTGCGAGCTGCGGCTAACGATGAGTAAGTACATAAGTACTTATGTAGGGTACATATAAACATCTCTAGATTCAGATAGTATAGGAGCAGAGGTCGGGCGACCTCTCGTCGCCGGTCTCCGCAAGCTTAGGGCGCGGCAGGGGGCTGCTTTGCAGATTTTCCTCATACTATGTATACGTAGGTCTATCACAGACCGACGCCGCCGTCCCTGGCACTTCACAGCCTAGTCTGTAGGCTCTATAGAACAGACAAACACACAGCGAATACAACCATATTGTCTGTTTTCCACTGGCAATATGTTAACGGGATTCAATTTGACGTCCGTAAATCGAAATTTGATTTCCGTCAATCTCTTTGCATATCCGTTACAATCATGAATTTTAGATGATTTTTTGTTTACATGAATGTGTTTTACATGCTCACGTTTTGGATATACCTAAGTAACCCTAGAGTTTAGGTAGTAGAATAACAAATAAGCTAATAACATTCGCACATGTTTTAATCAGTGTTGTTATGTACCTGTAGGTACTTAGTGATCAAAACGAAGTCATAATTGTCCAAAGGATCAGTGGCTTTGGTGCTATTCTGTAAAACTTGACGCGAATCTCACTCGATGACCGTGTGTGTCCGTCTCTATGTTCCCTCGCAACTACTAAACGGCTAAACCGATTTTGATAAATGATAATTATGTCGTTAGATTCGTCGTTCGAATAAAATTTTAAGAAAAAGCTCCCAAACCTATCGAGTATCAAAAAGCAAAATGAATGGTTTTAAAAAGTGATTAGAAAAATATAGACAAATTATATTTTAAAATGTAATTTGAAATGAGAAATGGTAAAAAAAACAGTGTTTCTTTATTAAATTGGTATACATCTACAGTCGCTGCAGGATTCACACCTCTTCAAAGTGGTGTTTGTAGTATTATAGCACTACCTACTGAACGGATGGCACGTGTTTTGACCCAATTCAGAATAAAATTAGTGTAGTTAAATGTAGTGGACCTTCAAAAAACTGGTCTGCAGTTACCGCAGTCGCCAGCACTTAGTCGAGATAACGTTATCAGCGATAGCCTTGCAGAGGATTCTGTGAAGCCACATAGCCTAACGTATACATAGCACGTATGTACCTATGTGCTAGGCAACGGGACTGTGGAGTGCTAGATTAGGAAGCCGTCCTATTATATAATATCGTATGACTGCTGTTTAGTTTTTGTGGGGCGTAGGCTTCGAAATCGTTTGAATAGACTATTGATCTGTGTGATTCCTGTACCATACTTGCGTAACACACTTTCAATCACAATCTAAATGATTGTTAAGGATATTGCTAATCCATTGCTTCATATGTTCGAAACATTTGTTTGCTCAACAACGTAAATAACGCAATGAATGTTGTTGAGCTGTCAAAATGAAACCTATTGCTATAATACTGATGGTGTGTTACGCAACGAGCACGCTGATTGCATATATTTACATTAATCTTGCTTACTAAGAGCCTGTAAACTATCTCTGAAAGAAATTATGGAATATTATGTGTCAGAGTCAACAGGAAGTTGTGCAGAAGTGTTGAAGGCCGACATCTAAGCAAGATTCTTATCAAAAGTCTGTCAATCCAATTCTGTGATCATATCTGTTTTTTTCACTGGCAAAAGGTTTGCTATTTCTCTGATATCTCCTTATAGGGCCACTATACTGGCCCGATTATGTTCTGCCGTTGTACTTAATGAGCCAGTACCGATTTACAAGGTACGCAACTCGTCAGTGCGCCTCGGGTGTTGTCGATACCATCAAACTACATGTTTACCTACCTTGTTATATTAAACGAACAACGTTGCAATAAATTGGTTCATTATCTTAATCCGTAGTTATGTGCGGTCAAATAAATTATGTTTTCTGTAAGCGATATAAAGCTAATGTTAATTCTGCGCGATTTCGGAGCCAAATCCCACCCAAAAAAAAACATATTTTTGTGCGTGTGCGAAGGTACCCCTCTGCCCAACCCTTACATGGTAATACAGTCGTGATGTTATGTTATCTATGTATCTGTTGAAATCAGTGTTGCTACAAACGTCATAAAGGCAGGGTTTATCAGGATGCTTTCATTCTCAACGCTCCCCTCTGGAACGGCGACGATGTCACTGAAACGAAAAGAGGTCGCGAGTTTGCGTTCGCCGCCAGCCATAGCGCATCCAGCCAACAATGAGGAGCGCAGTATGTGCCAGTGCTATATCGAACACAGAACACACACTACATAGGTACGTACGCCGCAGTCGCCGCAGATAGGCGCGTGCTGCATGTAGGCGGCACGTAATGTATGCGTGCGCGCTGCTGGCCGCGTCGTGTTGTCGCCCCACGGACGTCGCACTCGCCACTGACCTCATGCGCAGGCGTCTATACCACCTAAATATGACCTAAGCGTGGAGTATTGTTTCTTTTGTTCATTTTATTTTAATTTAATGGTGTCAGTTTAATTGCTGGTTCTGAATCGAAGTTCTGTTGAAAGACTCTTAATTACGTTCGTTTTGATTTCGTTTAATTTTCAGGTTCGAATGCCTCGAAAATCATAAAGTTTAGGAAGAGTCTTCAACGGATAAAAAGTCAATAATAAAAAGAGTTTTTTTTTATTTCAAATTAGGTCACCATTTTTTTACCTACCATTATTGTGTTTACCTAGCGCTGAATAAATTGTGTTATACAATACCTACAGAGGCATAGGTGACATTTTGAAAACAAGTGTATTGCGCAAATTGATATCAATGTGCTAGTCGTTCGTGACTCGGTAGTGGGCAACGGCTGTCGCCATCGTTAACAATCGTGCCGTCACCTAATTGACTCCGCTCTATACCTTAATTAGTACTCGGCTGTGATCGCGACGTTATTGCATCTCAACGAAACAGCAGTAGATACCTAACTAGCTAGTTCTTATGTCGGCGTGCGAGGCCACGCACCACCTGACACAAGCAGCTGGCAGCCGGCTGCCTGCGCTTGCACACAACAAAACTCGTTTCGAAGCAGACGCCACAATATGGCCGGCCACCAACGGCCCCCGTGTCATATTATGATTACCAACAGATTTTAATTCTAAACCTAAGCTTCTGCCACAAACGCAATTGATGTGTTTCGCAAATGGAGCGTTCTACATTTACGCAGACGTCAGGCGAACGCAAAACAATATTAAAGATATCTTCAGTGCTACGGCCGACTGCCGCGTGTTTCTGGGAAGTGGGCGCTCGACTTTGTTGGATGGCTTTGTTGTCGCGGTGTATTGTCGAGCGGCTGTCCTTATGCCGTGTCCGTGATCGGCGTGATCGTATTTTTCCGTCTTGTGCGCAGACAGCGTGCGGTGTGGCTGTTTACACGAGCAGCCACTATATAGGTGTATAGCTGGCTAGGTAGGCGCGTAGGCAGGCGGTCGTGCGGCCCGCGGCGGCGACGTCGTTCGACCCTGATAATTTGCTGCGCTTATGTTACTTCAACGGCTTCTTGCGACACGTTGTGGCCGCTTTCCTAGGTTTCTACTCCCTACACCATGCACTCGAATGTAGGTGAGGTATGTGCGATAGTAGCGCAATGTCTTCTCAACAAATAACAGTCATCGATTTCATAGGTAATTCGCATTAGGCATGCATAAACGGTGCATATTACTGATGCAGACATCAATGTTATTTTATAATGATGTAGGTAACGCCATCATACTTATATGCATATAGCAGACATATTTAAGTTATCCTCCCAGCAACTCGGCGGCGTCGCTATAAGATTATGTCGTTTGTCATTGAACGAAACTCTTGACATTGAAGACATCTTTTATGGAGTAATTCGAATGGACAATCCAATCCCAATAAAGATATTATGTTAATCTTCTCCTTATTTTGTTTGACACGTGAATTTTGACATAATTTGTTTGTAAAAATCATATAAGGTGATGGCTATTGTTGGTAGAGCTCTATGTCTTAGAGCAAGTTGTTTACTTCCATCTTTGGGTTTTTTTTTCAGTTTAACTGAGTTCGAGGTTAGGAATGTACCTAAATCGAGACCTGTGTACCTGGCTCAGTGGTCGGGTGCAGCGGAAATCGTTTGCGTCACCAGGTGTCTTGTGCAACACGTGGACCGCGAGAATGCCGGCAAGCCACCAACAAGATGCGCATAACATTCGCTCCAGCTTTCAATGCATAAAACGTGCATAATATGCGACTAGTCGGCGTTGAAAGTAAATAGCCACACTCGATACCTACATAATTGCACATTAGCTGCCTACATACGCTGCCATGTGCAAAATGCTTTTATATCGGGTGTGCGCTATTGGAAACAGTACCTATTGACTCATAATGAGTAAATCGCTAAGTAACACAAACAAGTCGCCGTGACTGTGTTCATGCACGAGCCGCTCTGCGTCGATCTGTGCGCGTCGTCCGTGACACCTAAACGAGCTAGCAGCACCTCTGCTATCTGGTGGTTTGATAAGGCGCATTTATCAGCGGGCCTCGGCGCGGGAGGAGCGACATGAGAGCGGCTGCGGCTGTTGGGTGGCGTATGGACAGGCAGGGCAGCCGCACATGTTGCGGAACGTGCAGCCGGGCGCAGGGGCGCGGGGGGCGCGGGCGGCGGGCGGGAGACCAGGGACGGCGTCGGCACACGGCCGCGCTGCACGCACACACCCGCGCACCGACACGACGCCCGCGCCCGAGGAGCGTCACTACGCCTTATCGCAGCCATCTTTAAACGAGCACAGTGCACGCCACCCGCCACTCGGTACGAATTCCATTCGAGAACACTGTTGCTACGATGGCCGTCGACAACCGTCCGCACCGATCCTTTCATTACATGCGACGCGAGCGCCGTGCAACGTTTAGCAGCCTGCTTCAAGGTCGTGTTAATTACCAGTCGGACCGGTGACAGTCATGCTCGTTAGCGAGACTCATCGCATTAATGTCTATCTTCACATAAACAAGGCATTTATCGTTTTCAATGATCGGCCGCCTACAATGTAGTTCACTTTGAGCGTTTGCGGATGACTTAGGTTACAGACACCACAGTAGGTGATTTGCTAGATTGCATCACGTTTTAATAACACGCGCTGCCGCTGTAAACAGCCGCTCCGCATTCACCTACAATCTACATTGTCGCACCCTATAAAGTTTACCCTATTTAGGAGCGTCTACGGTTTATACGTTTCCACACTAGGGTGTTCTTGCGGCGACCATCTGTATTGATCTCGGGAGGGTGGTGTGGGTCGACATCCCGTCGCCTAGTCTCTATAGAGGCCGCGGCTCTGGCAAAGCCTCAGTAAAATCCAGGCTGAGGCTGTCGGGTGGGTGATAAAGGAAAACTGCCTACGTAGCCGGCCCCTGGCGGGTGTGCGCTCGGCGTGGCGTGGTGTCGCGCAACTATATATAGCTCGTGTTGGGCCGCAGCGCCCGCCGCCGCCGACACCGCGCTGCTCCGTCGACGACGTCCGACGAAAGGTCAATTGGCGCGCAAATTATTTGCGTCGCAAAATCCGCAACGTCGCTGCACCATCCCAACAGCGTCAGCGACACTATACATAATATAAGCCCATATCCTGCTTTGCTATTATGGCCTCTGTAAACTAATGGATGATTGATCAGGATCAAACTGATCAGTACTGATCACTGACTCAACATTGGCCTAACGCCGCGTACTCTTTAAAGGCAAGAACGCGGTGCGCATTCTTATCGGACCTCATAATAGGTATTGTATGCCGAGGTAGTTAAGTAGGTAGGTACTCCATGTACATGCCTACGTACTGTCGGTACCTATATACACGTGCCGATTGATTGCTAGCTGTCGACGTCGTCCTCAACAGAATTATAGATTTAACTTCGTAATTATAGCATAGTTGACTGTGGGCGGGCTTGCAGGAAGGTAGGAACGTACTTCTATAAGAAATTGTATCGCTCAGAAAAACGGGATTAATTAAGTAACCGAGAAATTGTCTTATTGAGCTAACATTGTAATAAAAACTTTAGAGCATTGTCAGTTTTTTAATGTTAAACTGTTTTTATAATGTTAAACTTGCTTGCTTGCTACGAAAGCTGCAACGGTTCTGCTTTACCGCTATCTACCTCTCCGCCCTATAGAGTTACAGCAACAGAAAACATAAAAAACAGGTATCGGGTTTCGAGCCAGGGGTGGCAAGCAGGGCTCATAGGGACTGCGGCTATGCATTCTTTCTACAGCACGTAGGACAAAAAACGGGTTTGAATTCAAGAAGTGGTCAGTCTGAGGCCGTTTCGAGGTGAGCGCTACACCATCAAGGCACTGCTTAGTCACGCTCGGAATGCTTACGACTGCTCGCTCCTACAAGACGTTGCAAACAAATGACGACACAGACGCACAACACAGCTATAGACGACAACGCGCCACACATACACGAGTACATACAGTACGTCGTATAGTCGTATCAGTCATGTACTTGTGGTTAAGCGAACAAATTCAGAGCACAGACGCCACTGAAAACGGCTCTTTGCTATCATGTATCGGAGTAGTGTAGCATAACATAACATCACGCTTGTTCTCCCAGAAGGGAAAGACAGAGATGTAGGTATAGTACTCCCGTAGGTACTATGCAACACCTCGACCTCTACCAACACCACTTAAAGGTAACATGAGGCTAAATTTTGCCAGTTCTGCGTAGTTATAAGAAGGTGTATAGTTGCTGTAGCTACGTCGCTACGACTGAAAAGTATGCGTCGCTGAAAACGAGTCCTCGATATTTTTCATGATTCGTCCCGCTTATATTGTTTGGGGAGTAGGCAGATTAAATTGTGTGGCACACCTTCTGTTAGCCTGGATTTCAAGTGTAGTTTAGATGGCTCTACGTGAAGAGTTTTGTTAGCTACGTCTGTAGAATAGTGTTGTAAGTAGCTGAAACTATTACTTTTTGTGCTCCATCTTTCTTTTAATTTGGTAGTCGTAATCTCTGCGTTGTATCGATATTTAGTACGTAGTATGACGAGATATTTCATGAAAATACCAAAGCACTACTTGACCTCCCAAAAAACCTAGGCAATTAAGTTAATTGAACTGCTACATTTTTTTGGTACAGTGTTAAAAGCATTTAACCATTAATTAGTAATACTTAAAACAGTGTTGTAAAGTTTCGACAATCACTTCCCTTTTCAACAAAAAAAACGTCTACTGTTCGATACCTATGTGATACAGGTATTGGTTAATCTTATAATAATAATCTCTCGTATTTCCGTCCATTATACTAAACCAACGCGTAATTTTCGCAGCTCCGCATAGAAGGGTAATTAGTTCTTCATAAAAAGGGTTCCAAATCCTTACGAAAGACGTTGAGGTAGGTACTTTGAACATTGGCTGGGCTAGGATAGTCTAAGAGTCGTTACACGTTTTAATATTAGTACCGGGTAATAATACATGTATACGTAAGTACCTTTGTGCACTTGAATACAGAAAGAATAACTCTAAGGCAGCACTTTGAATGTGCGGTAGTCGACGAAGCCAATGACTTACGTCAATTGCTTTGTTAGGATAATCACCTTAATAACGCCACTGGTACAGCTAAAGTTACTTCGAGTCATCATTTATTTAGCAAAACAGTTTTTGCAATAACAAAGAGAGAAATGGTAGGTACGATGGTTCGATGAAACGTTTCATAAGGTAGGTAGACTTCTTGATGTTTGTGTCGTATAATGAAGAAATATTTTGGCATCAGAATGGATTGTTGACATTTTATTTCTTCTTATCATTGATCCAGTAACAAAACGGTGCTAATGACGTCAAACATCACTCCTCAATACGGAATGATGGTGCATGACTGAATCGAAATCCCAATGACTCAATCTATAGAAGGTGATAGATAAAAAAATACGGTAGTTGAACTATCAACGAAAGCAAAAGCGTCCTCGATAACACCAAATGACTTGTCTCGGGAATCGAACTTGAATGAAAGGGAAAGGAATGTGTTGGTATTAACATAACGTTTATTGTATTACCTACATGTTTATAGGGACTGGCCCATATTCACGTGGTTTATTATTCATATCGGTGACTTCGAAGTTTATCAACTTTGGGCAGTCTGCAACAAGTTTCTTTTCACTGTACACGTGTCACTTTTAATAGTTGTTGATTCTTAATCATATTACCCTTGAATTTTATATGAGCAAGCGTATTGTGTGACAGAATTTGAATGCTTTTCATCGATTGAAGTGATAAGTAGGTAGGTTCGTACAGAACGGTACCTAATTAGCTGCTTGCTTATAGCTATAGCCATCTATGTTAGTTCGCGTCGAAGCGTTCCCAATCAGCGAATGCGGTGCGATGGTATGAACCGTTGGCGTTGCAAACAGTGTATTCAGCATGGTACTTAACGGACGAGTGCTATTTTTATGTCCATTGTGACAAATAATAAACAGTCGGTCGGGCGTCTCCCGGTCGGCAGCGGCGCGGCGGCGTGCGTGCGAACATTGCGTGCGTGCCTACATCGCATAGGTAGGTACCTACAGTCGACGCCCGTGGTAAAGTCGACATCCCTGCATCCCTGCGCCGGCTGTGCCGCTCTATAAATACACAGCAGGTGTGGTGAGCGGCGGGGCGAGCGGCGCGCGGGGCGGGGGCATCCGCCTCTGCAGCGCTCCAAACCGCTCGCAGCGGCCATCGGACCTTAGCGACGGCATATCGATTGCGAGGGCTCCCCCTGCGGCGCGTCGCCTCCATTGTGCTCGGCCTGGGATGCCTTCTCCGGCCGTTTCCTGCCTCGGCCGTCAGTTGTCTGCGACCCTGCCCCGCGCGCCGCACCCTGCCGACCAGCACACATCACCTGTCCAACACATGAGTGCTTAGCTACTCAGGCACACACCGCTCTTGATAACACGACCTCGCTCTTATTAACGATGACTGCGCTAATCATCATAAGTTCAACGAGGTGCCGTTGACCACAGATTCGCTGTACGTATTAGTCAGCGCCATTGGTAGTCTGTTTATTAGTTATAAATAAATCACAACATAATTTGTAATCCTGATTGACCATGGTTGTTTGTTTAACGCAATTATGGACTCGAAGAGACAGCGTCTAAGTTAGACATTTGTATGTATGTTCAATTGAGACGCTGGCTGCAACATTGCAACATTCGGTAAACATATGATTAATAAGTGCTTCAGCAAAGTATTTAGTTAATTTAATGAATAGCTTCGGTTAAAACAATCGACAATTAGTAACGTTTTTGTCTCGTTTAATTAATAATTGTGAAGGAACGAAGCAGAATCTTTTCGTAAACCGTGGGTTCTGTACCGCTAGTTTTTTTTATTTTTATAAGAGACGTGTGTGTGTAACAACCGATGGACTTCGATTGTTATCTATGTCGTGGCCAGATCTTAAAATAGATCATTTCATGAAATGAACATCGACCACTGGTCACATCATGAAGTGGCCTGGCCAGATCATTGAGTATTCAACGTTTAACGATATGTACAGTTAAATGCACGATTACTTCAATATGTAGCCAAACATTAGTGATCATATCGTAAAATAGTTAGATTATCCACCGGTAGAGGCGTTGATGACGCTCTGTTTTTGTTGTGCATCATGGCGGCGGCATACAATAAATCAAACAAAGTATGCTGAAAACGCAAAAAAAGTCGATGGACGGGTGGGTGGGTCGATGGGTTCCAAATACCTATGATATGGAAAGCGATCAAGTTGGAAGTAGCGCTCGCCGCCCGCTGCCGCGGCGTGAAATGCAACATAGCACTTTTTTTTTATATTAAAAATGTACGCCACTTATGTGGCACCCCGACCAAATGGGTTAGATTAGGTTAGAACCGTGAAGAACCGCGCGCGAGCCGAGCGAGCGCTACTTCCAAGTTGGTCGCAGTTACTTGGCTATTTTTACTACACGCTACACCATGGATACCCTACATTAATGATATGGCCAAACGTCGACTGGCATATTATTAAAAGTTTAAACGATATGGGCAATGTTAGCTGGCCATTTCATAAAATGATCAATTCGAATATCTGCCACGACATCTACATCTATATGTATTTATAGGAAGTGGCAAAGTTTTGGGTCAAATAAAATTAATGAACTGCCGAGCCATCGACACAAAGACGAAGTCCATTTATATTAGTTTTAGAAATAATTATAAGTTGTTATGTAAAATATAAGAATAAATGCAAATAATCTTTTGAACAAAAGTTAGTTAAGTAAGTAATCCGAATGAATACAGCATTAAGGCGAATCGGATCAACCTTTACATGCGCATAATTGCACTTTAATAAGGTGATAGATTAGTTAAATCAGCGGTGACAAACACAACGACAAACGAACCACGAAAACGTGCCAAATTAAATTGACGTCACACAACTCGCATCGGAATTATGAGGAAGCAAAATAATGTGTTTTGTTTATTTTAACTAAAACTTATTTTGACCAAACAAAGTTCTCCTCGTGAGGAACCCTAAAGACAAACAATAAATCAAAAGCGATCATGGCTCATTTCTCATACAAATACGCTTTAATATAAATACATCATTGAACTGATACTCATAGCCACGGATGGCCTGTTATAAATTTTGACAAAAATCTCAGCCTGAATATCAACTCTATGCTTCAGTCTGTAAGACTAAAATTGCTTAAAGACTCCATCTAATGCTACAGCTGTTGGTGTGCCGCCGTACGTACAGCATCGTAGATACATTTGACAAAATCTGTTCATTCTATTGCCGACTTTATGTCTCGATGATAAAGTTGATAATTTCGTTTCTGAGCTGTGTCGCATTTTTATCGGACCACGGCAGACCACGGTAAGTCAAAAGATGGGTTATGGTCTGTTTGTATGGTGTTTGTAGCGGCTGATAAAGCAGTCCCTGACTTACATGATTATATCCACAACTAACACGCAGACGAATCAGGTTTCGGGCAGCATTTATATCAACCAACTATGTAACACTTCCTTTTCTTTTGTAAATAAACACGTTACTATATGAGGATTTCGGAAATTATGAATGCTTTTTCAGCTGTAACCTTTTTCTTAGCATCCTCCCTATAACTATTTTCCGCTAAACTTAACGCTACGTAACTTGTCATACACTTCCAAGTTTCATATCTATTTTTTTTTATTAAAGCTAAGCTACTTAACTACATTTACAACAATAATAAAATATAAATTTGAACGCGCGAAAACAATTAATATTAAACATTTTAATTTCAATCGAAAAACTTTAATTTCTATAGATAAAAGACATCAACGCTTCCGATTTGTGAAATCTGTTTTTTCGCAATTAGTTTTGACAACAACAACAAGTTGTTTACAATTTCTGTTAAGTTATTCTAGCAGGAACTTTACTAACACTACTTCGTAGAATCATAGCACACTCGTAGTATTTCTCAACTCCGTATTGAAGTAAGTGGGTACTCTACCTGAGTCGGCATTTGTAAATCTGCTTACCTGCGCTTCATCATTAGACTTCCCTTTTCAAACGCTGTCCTTATTACGCTGTAATAGGTACTCGGTATAATAATGATGTCGCATACACCGCAACCTAATATGAAAAAATGTTGCCGACAACATCCAAGAGTACAAACTCTCATTAGACCGTTGCCGAGTGGAGGTCGACCGCCGCGCCGGCTCCCCTTGCCGTCGAGGATGAAAAACATAGGAGCATGACACCGGGTGGCCCTCCGCGCCCGGCCCGCGCCCACGCGCCCTCCGGCCCGGCCTCCGCCACGCCGCGCTTGTCGGCTGCTGGCTCGCCGGCCGCGGCGCCTCATTCAGCCGGCGACGCTCTCGCGCACCGCACACGTACCGCTGCAGCGCGCAGCGACACCCCTCGCACCCCCCGCACCACACGCCGCGCGCCCTCCCGGAACGTTTAACCGACAACGAACATTGTTCTGTTGCAGCGGAGTATGCTACAGCAGATGTCCTCGCCGCCGAGCGCACAAGTCGGCGAGGTCGCGACTATCGTGCGCCACCTTGAAGGCCGCGTCTGCGGCGACGTGTCTTCGGAGGCTTCCTCGGACGCCGCCGAAGATTTTGAATTACCACAGTGCAAGATAAGGAGGAATTATAATTGCACCAAGTGCACGTTCTATACGCAGAACCCGCGCGCTTATCTCGTCCACACGCGTGACGCTCACTTCGTTAGACTCAAGATTTACGATTGTCCACACTGTGTTTACGCCTCGAGACATCATCAAAAACTTATAAGACACGTCAAAATGGTTCACGGAGGATCAAAGCCGACATCTGCGGTTGCTAAAGTGCAGGATGCAGAGCTATCACCTCCTTCCAACGATAACATGGAGCCAGCAGAGCGCATTGAAGACATGCTTGAGGAAGTCGAGGACTGCGAGGATATGATGATGGAAGTAGATGATGACTCCATGGACCAACCTGATGATATCGATGGCGACTGCGATAGAAGTGTTGACTACGCATCACCCTCTTATCGAAGGGCACATCTGTCAAAAGCTAAAGGCAAATTCTTCTCATGCGATAAGTGCAACTATGTCACGCACATAAGAGCTAGATTCACAAAGCACGTCAAGTATCATTCGATGCCTATGATCAAGTGTACTATGTGCGATTTTCGAACTCCATACAAGTGGAATTTGGACCGTCACATGAAGAACCACGGTGGAAGTGGGAGTTTCAATTGTTCGATGTGCAACTTCACGGCGGACATCAAACAGAGTCTGACGGTGCACGAAATGAATCATCACACACCGCCAGCGGGCCAATCGCTGTCGAGTCGCCGCCGCAACCGGGTGGGCGCCAGCGACACGGTTATCGCGGAGTTCGACGCAGCGAGCACGTTGCTCCCCAAGGAGGAAGAAGGGAGCGGCGACTCGCGGTCCTCACACTCGGTCTCGGTGAGTCGTCGTATATGTGTTGTGTGCGTGGCGAGGGGCCGCGCCCCGGCCGCTGCCGCCGCTTGCCGGTACCACCGGTGACGTCACTCCGTTGTCACTGTTATCACGAGCGCCACCGCACATGGATAGCACTCCACATTATATCGCTTCTCGCAACCTTTTGCATCATGTTTACATTTATGCATGTCTCTTTCACGCTTCTACTTGTGTTGCACGCTCGGTCACATAACACTCATTCCCAATACTATACTAGCTCATTATTAAAACTTACTTAACATGCAAAAAAATTCGTATGTAGACCACCTAAACAGTAGATAAATAATTTGTTTACAAAAAAAATAGTCGAGTCGCATCTGTAAACATTCTTTGACTATGATATTATCTTAGGTAGGATTATGTAATTAGCATAACGACTTTATTACTTTTTGGAATTCCCTAATTCTGATAACAAGACCAGGCATTTAAAATAAACAACAATCCACCAACTGATAGTAGTCATACCCCAACAGTTTCCCTATTTATTATTATTGCTGGGTATCGAACCCGGTTACGTGCGCTTCTTACCACTGAACCCACGAGTCGTCTCAATCTCAATAATTCTTGACTTGTTATAATCAAATGTCACAGATTTACCGCCGACGTACGTTTATATAAAAATACTTCAGTCATTTTGAACACGACTGTGTTTTACAGCAATTTCTGAAATTCGCGATTCAATGTATCTACGTGTACAGTAAAATATTCAAAAAAGTGCATCGAGTTTTCAGAGTAGCGTAGTTCTTAGAAGCTGCGGTGTACCTTCAAAGTGTCTATTATAAAATGTAGGTCTAACTAGACGAGTTTATTGTCCATCACCCACGAATGTCATCCGTAGTAATCCATTTCTTTTACGCTTCGCGTGGGAAGATGCAACAGATGATCAATAATTATTTATATTCCTAATCCAGAGATTTTATTATCACTTAAAGTCATTTTTATCAGTTCCCATTTCTTCGAAAATTGCGTAAAAAAAAATCGAGGCGGCTACAGAGGGTGAGCAGTGATGCCTACCCACTGGTTGAAATTACGCACACAAATAACTGTGCGTACGGTACTAAATCCGCTATAATAATGGTACAGTCAGTCAAATACTAGTATACTCTTCATTGTTAACTTAGCACGAAAGTGGTCAATTTCGTCCTGCTAGATTTTAAGTGTGTTACATTATTACGTTACACACTTGAAATGAAAATCCCTTACATTCTGACGATACAACAATCACTATTGCTATAAGAAGCAATGAATTTTGTGTCTTAGGTAGGTACTATTTTTTTATTTGTGGTAAAATAGCTTTTATTGTAAGTACCTAAACTTGAAAAGACGCAATAGCAATAGTGTCTCTAGATCCCCAACTTAATTCGGTTACTTAAGTCCTTAATAAGCTCTTCAGCAAACGTACAACTAATTCCTATGGCTAAGTCGCCTTTTACGGGAAGCGAATTAGCTCATTCTGTTTTACTTCACTTTTAGAAATTAGTTTATCTAAATGACGGTTCAGGAGGTACTCACTACATACACCTACACTGTCCATCCACCAACGTTAGGCCTGTGTCCTAATTACGTAATACACGATCAATCGCAATTTGAATCGTTTTGAAACAAACTGCTATCCATTGCTTAATAAGTTCGAAAAAAAAATCTGCTCAACAACGTAAATAACGCAATGAATATTGTTGAACTGTCAAAATGAAACAAATTTGTCATAATCGTTTACGAAAATGTGTTGCGTAATTAGATAGCTGTTTACTTATATGTACTTACATAATTATGTAGGTAATGACAATAAATATTAAACACGAGATATTTTTAAATTCTATTTGTAGTTTATATTTTGCCTTCAAAATGCATTTACTTTATGTGCTTGTGTGTTGTTTCACTGTTTTTGCAAGTTATACTTGGGTCAATATTAAATCTATTCCACAAACTAGGTTTCCCCTGTTTTGTCTATTTCTGTGTGTGCTTGTTTGTGTACTTGCGTGTACAAGCGTGACGTAACTTGAGATAGAGACAGGAAAAAGTAGCTGCGATGCCTCTTGTCTTTAAAAATTGAGCTTAGGTAGGTTTATAAAGTTGTCGGGCATTGGATAGTAGCTTACACTCCAATAAATAAATACTCATAGTCTCATACCTATTATGAGACTATTAAATAATAGTTATGGGTTATTTGGAAAACTTATGGATAATCAAGCCTTCCATTTTAATGAAAGCATGTTTTGCGTGTGGTTATATCAAATGGTGGCACGAACAGCGCAGTAGTTGAGAGTTCTGTGCAGATACGAGTTCGATTCCTGTATGCCTTTTCTTGTACTTGGCCTTCATATATTTTTTGTAATTATGCATGTCATGTGATATTTAGTTTTTTATAAGCCAACGAACATATTAAAGAAAATCTAATGTGTTTTTTTTTTAAATAATCAATGTAATTTCATTCGGTCTATTTTTTCTAGAACGACGTAACAATCAATAAAAGTATATTTTTCTTTTATTTCAGGACATGGGTCTCCAATACGCAGAGAGAGAACTAGTCAGTTGCAAAAGTGATTCCAATGACGGTACAGCATCAGACGCAATCAACAGAAAAGAGAATTCGCAAGATGGATACAACCAGCTTTCACCAACCCACAGCGCAGACGAGAAGCAACAAAAACAAAGCAGAAAGATTCCCCGACCAATACCACAACTCATACCATTAAACTCTTCGACGCCCAACCAGAAACAAACGTGCTCTGGTGAACCGCCACAGAAAAAGTTCAAGGAATCTTTACCCATCGACATTGAAGATGTGTCTGCTGAAAATACTCTTCTACCAGCAAATCCATTATTAAAAGAGACTGCAGGTCGAAAGAAAAATGAATCATTTTTCGACAGATTAAAAGAAAGACTGCTTACAGAAACAGGAGAAGAAGGCTCACTAATATGCAAGATCTGTGGATTCGAAAGTAAATGCCTATCAGAACATTCCGTCCACGAGAAAAATTGCTCTCCACAAACGAACCGCATCAATGCAAACACGTCGCTTAAAAGCTTAAGTTCGACTCGATGCCAAAATTGTAGACACAGGTGTAAATCTAGCGCTGACTTGTACATCCACATGCAAACTTGCGGCAAGAGCGACAAAATCGACGATGAAAATACTATAAAAAATGAAAACAGTGGTGATGAAGTCATTCCAATCCATGAAAAAGAGACTGAACCGCATCCAATGGAGAACGTCGTTTTCGTATGGAACAACATTAATCATGACCCTAACAAGTTTGATATACCACTAGACATTAACATAAATGATGATTCTACTCTACCAGAAATACATCGAAGTTTTGACGCTGAGATTATCGATGAAAATGAAAGCATGAATTTGTCGCCAAGTCAAGCTATTGGAAGGAAGGTATTTAAATGTCCACATTGTCCGTTTTTCTCCACAACAGCGTCCAGATTTCACGTTCATATCGTGGGACACTTAAACAAGAAACCATTTGAGTGTTCCCTCTGCAAATATAAATCTAATTGGAGATGGGATATAACTAAACACATTAAATTGAAATCTGCGAGGGATCCTGAACATAACGAAGCAAAAGTACTTATGACTGATGAAACAGGAAGAAGAAACTATAGCAAATACAACAAATTCTTAGCGATGCCTGTTTTAAATGAAAATGGCGAAAATGAGTTTCATTACCTGGATCCTAATACTGCAGTCGATAGCACGATGGAAATGGATGAATCATTTAATGATATATCAGACGTTATGAATGTACAATTTGAAATGCAACCGCTTAACTTACAGACTCAACACAGTGAAGATAGTTACAACTATATTGATAACAGAGGTCTCAATGATATGAAGAAACCCAAGAAAACTTTATGGAAATGTAAAAGATGTAATTACAAGTAAGTCCAAAAATATTTTATTTTATTTTAAACAGTATCATAACATTTTTCTTAAATTGATACAAAATATTAACTCTAATATTAAAGAAGACAAGTTCAGTAGCAGTCCGCAGTCTGAAATTGTGTCCGGTTGATGGCAATAGGATCGCCCCATATGACTTAAACATAACTGGCGAAATGTGGGTATACATAGGTTAACCTCTGCCTAATCCTTCGAGGAAACTAGGCGTGATGTGTAAAGTAGAAAACTTATATAGATTTTTATTTTGTTTTCAGAGATCCCTCAAGAGAAGCCCTTTTAGAGCATGTACGTGAACACTCCAGATCAGATGGCATCCATGACGAACTAAACAAACCGCCTGTTAAGAAACCTGAAAATAATACTCCCGACCCAGCAGACCTGGCGTATCGTTGTGGCCATTGTAATCAGTTGTCTAATTGGAAACATGTCATACAGGTGCGTTACGATATTGGCTTTATATTCGTTCGTATTTGTTTCCTTATTCTTACCCGACTGCACGGCAGCAAAGACATGGTTATTTATTTATTTATGTACTGACGCCAGCAGGTCAACCTACCCGAAACTGTCAAATTTTCCCAATCAACTTTGAACCTTATACTATAGCGATAAAGTTGAAAATCAATTAAAGACATTTTAAAGATTGTAGTAGGTTGATATGCTGGCGTCTGTACACACAGTAAAATAGATAGAGTACAAAGGTACTGCTTATTTCAATGATATTATATGTAAAAAGACGTAGATAGGTTAGTAACGTTCCGCAAGTGGCACGTCAAAAGTTGGCTAATTAGCCACATTTTCTTCGTTTTGTCTCTTTTTCGCTCCCGATAATTACGACATGCCATCCTACTTCCACGTGTCATATAAAAGTGTGACACAGTGCCGTTTTTGAAGATAGAATGTTAGGTAGGTAACCTATCTACGTCTTTTTACTTCTAATATCATTGGCTTATTTCTTAAGAAATTTCTTCCAGCAGACCTGCGGTTATGTTTGTTTTGAAGTGAAAACTTCTGTAGGCGCATTACACATTGCGCTCTTTCTGAACATTCACTGTTCAGAAAGAGCAAGCGCGAAATCGGAGATCACCCTAATTACGAAATCCGTATATTTGGCCGAAGTTACGGTCGATACCCACTCCGTATCACCTACGGACATATGATTAGGTTGGGGCCCGACCTAAGAATGTATGAAACCACGATTTGACAGTTGCCTGCTCTCCCGATGTGTTTTTGCCCGTCCAAAAAAGGTAATTAATCGGTTGTAGGGTGCTGTCCGAAGTTTCGAACTGCTTTTGGACGGGCCCGTATCTTCGTTGACTGACTTAGAGAGTAAGCCCTCTGAACTAGGGGCCTACTCCCTAAGCGAAATACTGATTTTCGTACGAAGTTACGGACGCTTCTATCACCGTCTCACTCACGGTATGTCCGTAAGTGAAAAGGATGGTGAAACATCCGTAACTTCGCCCGAAACTACAGATTTTGCATAGGGAGTAGACCCCCTGTTACGATCGGCGTTGAATCGGGTATACTCGGTCCTGAATCATGTATACTCCAGAGATCCCGTCGTAAATTTTCACTGCTTTCATGTAAGCACACACGCTTGTTTTAACTTACATATTCTATAATACCTATTATTTACTTTTTCAGCGCCATTGCCGATTAAAACACGATGGAGTGATCAAAGTGATAACTACAGTTAAACCAAAACCTGACCCACCAATGAACATCAATGAGATCAACATTGACACTTGCAACAAATGCCCGTACAGAACGAGTGACAAGAAACTACTTATTGCTCACTTACAACAGCATCAGCCCTCGCCGAATTCTATTTTCAAATGTTACTTCTGCCCATTCTTTGTAAAGGATGAGCCTGAATTAATCCAACATCTACTTCTGCACGGTATCACTGACCCAGAAGATTACATCGCAAAAGCAATGGGAACTAAATCCCCAGGACCAGAACCGCAAGCACCTGTTACTACGACATTAAACTCTACCAAGCGTCACAAATGCATAGAATGCCCTTACGAGACAAACAGTAAGTCACAATTCATGTACCACGAACAATTTCATCGACTTCCGGCTGATACGCCTTATAAATGTCCAGAATGCAACTACAGCGTATCTAAGAGACACCTACTGCACCAGCATCTGCGAGTACACGGAATCAAAAGAATTGAAACTGAAGCCGAATTAGAAGCAGCACAAAACAAGGTACCTAAAATGGACTTCCATATTAATCTTGATGAAATTCCATATGTCTGGGTTTCTGCCAAGAATGAGTTTCATAAAATGTACAAGTGCCGATATTGCTCATACGTTAATGCTGTAAAAAGCAAAATACCAAATCATGAAAAAATTCATTGCATCGTATTTGAAAACAATGATACAACTATCTACAAGTGTTTGGAATGCAAATTCACATGTGATAACGCCGGCAGGCTAGCAGAGCATTCCAGAACTCACGGGGAAATATATGGTCGCATTTATTGTCCCGTTGAATATGATGTACCCGATGATGAACAAATCACTAAATTGAGAAAGGTTATTGAAATTGAAAAGTCAGCAAATCCAGAAAGTTTCTCTAGAGATGAAGGCACTACGCACGAATTAAGAGAAATAAAATTATTATATTTTTGTCAAAAGTGTCCAGCAAGATTTCTTGAAGACGGTGAACTAGACGCTCATGAAAAATGTCATGATACAGTAACATTGCCCAATAAATGTAAGAGTTGTGACTTTTCAGTCATCGAAGAAAATGAATTAGGGACTCATGATACCGTGCACACAGATGAATATCACACAAAAACGAAAATGCTCAAATTTGTTCACCACTCACATCCTTTGCACAAACAACCAGTGCTAGAGTTTTTTCAATGTCCAAATACTTCAGAGATTACTTGGCGAGCCACTGGGCCAAGTAGACCTGAACATATCGAAAGTCCTATGAAAAAAGATACAAAACACGTGCCAAAACAATATTATTGCAAACAATGTCCAGCTAAGTTCTTCAAAAGTTCCGCGCTTACCTACCACATGGGGCTACATGGAGGCGAGGGCGAGTTTAAGTGCAAGAAGTGTAATTACGCCGTGAAGAACGTTGGAAATCTAGGCAAGCATGAATTACTTCACGAAAATGAGAACAAGGCTACAACGTGTGACTATGAATCTGGTGAAGATATAGATTATAAAAATGTTCCTTTGTCGGGCACAGATTTGTTCCAGAGAAAGACTGAGGCTCAGAAAAGAGTATTAACTGATAAAGATAAGTTAGTTAAGCCGAACGATCATTTTCCGCCTGTCCTACAAGCCGATCCCCAATTCGGTTATTTAATGCATGGTAATCCTGAATTTATATATCCCACGTACCTGAAAAATGGACGTCAAAAAGAAAAACGATACAAATGCCACAAGTGCCCCTCAGCTTTTGAGAAAAGAGAACAATATAAAATTCATTTGTCATTGCACGGCTCCAAGCAGCGATATAAATGTGAGTTATGTGATTATTCAGTAAAATATTACGCTAATTACGTTCAACATATGCGAAAACATCAAATGAACGATGAAGCTCAAGCTGAAAGAAAGAAAGATAATAATGATTTTACAGAATCAGAACATCAAGAAGACGTTAAGCAAGACGACAGCAGTGATAACATTAAACTTGCAATAAAAACTATGCCAAAAGGAGCTGCTAAGAGCGACTTTCAACAATTCTCAATTAGCGACCAGCAAACTCTCCGACTGTTGCAGAGGAGACGGTCAATGAATAATTCTGGAAAGGACCACAGCACTTGTGAAACTTCGCCGATTAAAGAGCGCAAAATGCACATGTGTCTGTTATGTCCTTACACTAACCAACGACAAGATTCTTTAAGTAACCATTACAGAAGGCACGGTGACACCGATGTTCTGAACGGAGGAAGTCATAAATGTTCCCATTGCGACCTAGTGGTTGTTCAGTCACATTTCCTTCGGGAACATCTAAAGACACACTTCAACTACCACAAAACTCTTATTCCCGAATGTTTTGTGGCTAACGAAGCTGTTAGTTTTACCATAACCAAATTGGATGAAGATAGTGAATCAGTTGATCTCAAATTAGACATGCAGAACAAGAGTTTTGCATGTAATGACGAAAAGTTATTTGTGAAAATTAAAACTGGAGAGTTATTGGTGGAATAAAATATTCGAATGTTGTGTGTTGTTATAATAAGTGATTATAATTAAGGTTAATTAGATTAGAAATTATTAATAACAAGATGTTTGTAACAAGTAAGTATAGATTTAGCCTAAGCCAAATGAAAAATGTTGATGTTCACCAAAGCATAGCTTGCCATATTAGATTATATCAATCCTGGCCATTTTGGGTATTATCATGGAAATTGGAAATAAACAAAAAGGCAAAATTAAAAAAAAAATGTAATTGGGCTGCTATAATTGTAGATAGGCGTTTTTCCAGGCCTGAATGGGACCATCAGTGTTGCCGATGTGAAGAAAGCGTACTGAGAAATTAGAATTCGTACACTTTTGCTTCCATCTCAGCTGTGCGGTCGCTGTTGCCGTGTCGGTCACTAGAATAACGCCCAGTATATAACAAATCGTACTTAATAATTTTCAGTTCATTAAAGAAAATATGAAAAGAAATTTTGTTTTAAAGTTACCAACAGAAAGGGTAGGTTATATGGTACAACTGTCCTCTTAACCCCATTCACTGGGTAAAAAGCCTGACGGCGCGGCGTATTGTTATTTCCTTATCATGAGCGGCGTACGCCGATCGGCGTTAAATAAAAAATATCGTAACTTTAATGGCCACAGTTACGGGGTAATCTTAATCTTTCTTCAGCACATAATATTAGCAAGGTACAGTCAGCCACGAAATGTTACTACATATTATAAAATACACTGCTTTTTAGATGCCCTAATAGTCAAGATTTTGTGTTATTCCTTTGATAATCTGTTCAGTTTATTCATATTATTATTGTGATAAATTATTGTTTTAGAAACCTAAAGTGCTATACAGACTTGCGTTGCTGACTGTACCTGTTGCTAAAAGACGAAAAATTTACTTGAAAAAAGATAAAAAATTTGCCAATATGGTAATTTACTGCCATTATCTTCTTACACACCACCACATTTTACTTATCTGGCGAAATGTGGGTGTACAATATTATTAAACTGTTCTGGTGTTTAGTAAGTGGAGACACAATATTTTTAATATGCATCAATTGCTGATACTAACAATACTGAAACACTGAATAATAATTTATACCATATTCTAATGATAATAATAGTGTAATCATAGTTTATATTAGTGCCCGTTTTATATACTTTAGGTTTGTCCTAAAGGACACATTCCTGTTGTGCAAAATGTTTTATAAATATATGATTATTCAATAATTAAAATAGCAGTTTAATTAGCTTCTTCCTAGATTCAAACCATGACTTAATATTATTATTGCAACTGCATATTCGTTGAAAGGCGAAAATTTACAAAAAAATATATTATATTTGAATAAAATGCTAAACTCACTTAAAGCAGATTCATTTATTTAAGTTTTAAACTAAGATCACCATAACTACTAAACATGATTTCATAGTCAATGACAGTAGTAAGGTGTTATTAAAATAGCAAAAACAGAAACCATAATTCATAATAAAATGTAATATTATACTGATACAATATAGTATCATATTGTGTGAGGTACACTAGTCACCTTGGGATGGTTGAAAGCAGTCTTAACAGAATTTCCAGCGATTACCGCATTCATTACAAAGTACAAAGGTAGTCATAGGTTCATCAGAACTTCTGGTCTGCAATTGGTTGTAGGTGCAGTTCTTCTTTTTGCATTTGCCACACTTGAGCATCTCAGTTTTTGTTCCTTGTACTGTAGCCAGCTGAGCATCATCAATAGCTTCTTTAATAAATTTCTCTCGGATTTTCTTCATCTCATCACTTGCCATTTCCTCTGGGGTCATCTTGGCAAGGCGAGAAGCTGCGATACAACCATTGAGAAAGTTTGTACGCAGTGTTGGATTTTTAGGATCTTTTAAATTTGCAACTCTTGACCTTACCCTGTTCTTATATCTCATATCAGTATTCTTGAACTCTGCAAAAATGGATTCCTCTAATTCTTCAGCGAGCTCCTCAGGGCTACCACAAGCACTTGGGTTCTCGCCATCAACTTTGAGGGCTTGTGTAAGAAGTTCCCTACATTTAAGCCTCACAGCGTCAGTAGTGTTTGTCTGCGGTGGGAATGAAGCTGTTTGCAGCTTCTTGTCTTTTTCCTTTTCATCTTTTTTATCTTTGTCCTTACCTTCTTTTTTGGACTTTGAGGAGCTGCCATTATCTTTACCCGGTGTTCCTGGTGTTGACAAGAACTTTTTCCAGTTTTTTATCAAAGTTTTACATAAAGATATTACCTCTTCATCCTTGCTTGATTTACGAAGATTATTCACTGTCATACCTATTCTTGTTTTAGTCAACACATCCAAGTTAATAGCCATGGTCTGTAGGGATTTCAGCAAGTCTAAAGCTTCTTCTTGACCCTAAAACAAATAAACAAAATAGAAATAGCTCCGCCAATAATTTCTAATTAAATAGATCGGTAAGTAAGCATAGCGTCCGGTGCTATACAATTAAGACAGTATTCTTCTAAAACGAATAACTAATTTAAAGTCGTAGTAAATCAAAGACCACGTATTTCATTAGGAGTTATATGTTAGCAGATTTGTTGCGGCCCTTTCTAGATAATTTCTAGGCGGAAAATGCTTTTAGCTCCATTATTTTTGTTCCCAAAATATTAGACCCACCGTGCCATCCGCCGAAATCATCTTCGTCAGTTTCTTTTGTATTTTCATAATATCTTCTTCCACGCTCATTGTGAATGAGTTTGATTGAAGACTACAGGTTCCCGCCTGTAAACCGAAAACAAAATATAGGAAAAATATTGATAAATCGACCACCACACCGAAAATATAACTAAAGCATAGACAAATTATTGAAGTTTGAAGTCAACTGTGCGGTATTGCCATGTAACAATAAATAACAACCGCCACGACGCGTTCCAGCTTTCTAGAGCCACTAAGGAGCATCAATATCTTTTAGTCCGTTTGACGAAAGAAGTCTGACGCAGCGCTACACATGTGACGGAATAATAAATCTTTATTTATTTATTTATCTTTACATCATTAATACAGGCACAGGTTAATAAAATGCACAATCTTAATAGAGAGAGGTGTCTGATATATATATATATATATATATATATATGATAGGAGGGCTCTTGTAGGAACCCTCCTGCTTATTACATAATAATAAGTAGTTTCACGTTTCCCGGTAATTGTGCCGCGAGACTTTTCTCGTGAGAAGGACTATAAACATGTTTTTTTTTATGGAAATACGACTGACATATTAGCGCACAGCTGTAACTTGGACTAGTAACGTGAAAGGTTAAAGTTTAGAAACGTGCTGCCTCGATAGGGGGTGGGGGTTGGGGGGGGGTAGGGTGAATGCCATCCCCCCTCATTCCCCCCGCCGGAAACGTATACTTTTTTTTTAAATTTTTTTTTGTATACCAGTCTTGTCATAGAAAATGTGTAATCTGAAGGTTCTGGGGGGTTCAAGAGAGAGGGGGAGGGCAAATGTGGATGGGAGATATATTACCGCATCATTTTCCATAATGGAAATTATTTTGTTTGTATGATTTTGTACTGTGTACTGAGTCGAACTCCGGGTGTGCTCCCGCCAAAAGCTTCTGGCTCCCGCCTTAATAAAAACACTCTAGGGGTAGGGACCAAAAGACTACGTGGGGTCGGGGTGCCCCGTGTCGGTTCTGAGGCTAAGTTCTGTCTACGTAGGTAACAAGTAAAATAAAATCTTAACCTACACTATATTTACCTTTGTTGTGTTTTCTTTTTCCAAATTTGTATTCACATTATTTGTAAACAATAATGTGTTATGTATTAAAAAAAGCAGTTGTGTTCCTACACTAACCTAACCTAAAAATTAGGATTTTCAGTTTTTTTTTTTTTAAACGGCGTTTCCGGCAAGAAAAGTATGTTGCATAGGTATCAGAAAACCCCGTAGAACCCCCTAATATCCTCACTTTTCGTCCAGCGAGGCAGCACGTATCTCAACCCAACCCTTGATTCCATTCCCTGGTTCGTTTCCCAAGTCGGGCAGTTTTTCTAAACTTAAGAATTTCTCAGTCAGCCCAGTTGAAGGCTAGCCCCCTATTACATGGGACTTAAACATAACTGGCGAAATGTAAGTTGTATGTTGATGTGCTGGCGTCTGTAAACTACCTAGGGATGTTGGAATTTGTTGGAAAAGGAAAAACGAAAAACACGCGAACGAAGTAGTGGGTGAGGTGCTAGTTAGATAATATTCGGCACAATTTAAAAAGCTAGCAATACGTAACTGTGTTCACGTTGAGCAAATCATAACAAATCAAATAGCCTAACGCTATTTCTTATCAATGCTCAAAATATTGCATCAACAAACTGCTGTCGTGGAACACACTTTTTTTGTTACTGGCAAGTATTTGAAACTTTTGAAACTGACCAATTTTTTTATATTTATTTTTAAATATTTTATTCCAGTTAAATTTTTGTTAACAAGCAGCGCAGCGTCACATCACATTTTTATACACACTACATTTTTATTTCGTTGGATTTTCTAACTAAAGCATAGACAACTTTTTTCTCTCGACGCCGTGTTTTTCAGCGGGATTATTCAAACATAACCTGTCGCTAATATTTTTTTATAGTGAGCTAAGCGCTCTCAAATAAACATTACAATAGTAAATACTTTTCTCGTTGTCAAAAATAATGAAATTCCTTAACTTGCTTTTGTTTTGGTGGTAAAATACTGAAAGCAAATCGGCTTCGGTTTATTGCTAGATCGGTTGATTCTAAATATAATGCCACCTCTGATCCTAATTCATTGGCCCGTTCGTTGGGCCCTGATTGCCCCCCCCACCAAATAAATTCAGTATATTAGACTAGAAATAGGTAGATACCTACTACTACCCAGGCTCGCCGCTTGCCGCTTCAGCACCAAAACCGACGATGACACCCCACCCCAACCCTGTTATCTCTCTTGTTTAGAAGACTTTCAATGTACAGACGCCAGCACATCAACCTACCCGAAACTGTCAAATTTTCCCAATCAACTTTGAACCTTATACTCTAGTGATAAAGTTGAAAATCGATTAAAGAAATTTGACAGATTGTAGTAGGTTGACGTGCTGGCGTCTATACCTATGTTATAAACAAAAACGCCACTTTGTTAGTCCAACTACATGACAAGCGGGATAATTGCGTAACACACTAACAGTAGCAATGGCTTTCATTTTGACTGTTCAACAACATTCATTACGTTATAAATTTACGTTCTTGACCGGACAAATTTTTCGAACATAGGTACCTATTACGAAGCAATGGATTAGCAATATCCTTCAAAAATAATCAGATTTTGATTGAATGCGTGTTATGCAATTTTATTGGGGTGCAGATAATGAAACCACGCCTTTTATACAAGGTGATATAAATTCATGGGCATCCTCTTAAGGGGTCATTGTACTCATTATTTTGAACAATTTTCAACGAAAACAACGACATGTACGGATGACAGCCGGGACAGCCGTAGATCTTTGATAGTTGGGTAGTCAGAGGTCCGAAAGTCTGACAACCAATCTTGCCAAGGGGTACTGTGTTACCCAGTAACTGGGTTGAAGCCAACCCCAATATAGATGAAACAGTAAAGATGATGATGACTTCGTCACCGACACCGTCTGTAAATCGGTTTTCTAATGTCTTGCAGATGTCTCTACAAGATATCTTTCTGATGACTTTTTCCACTTGCCTATCATTGTACATTCAACGGTACCGAAAATTTATATAACTTGTCTTGCCATATATATTGTCACGAAGATTTTTTTTATTTTTTATTGCAAATAATTTTTTTACTTACTTTTTTTTTACTTTTACATTGTGTTAGTTTAATACATAAATATAAAACAATTTAAAATATAAAAAGCTTATTCGAAGTGGTCTCCATTGGCTGCAATACAGTAGGTACTTTAAACGTTGAGGCCAGTTACGCACTCTTTCCATGGGAAAGTTCTTCACTGCCAATCATAAGGATTGTTTTAGGGACTCAAAATTATCATGACGTTTAGAGCAAGCCGTACTCTCTAAAACTGACCATAAATCATAATCCAGCGGATTAAGATCGGGACTAGACGACGGCCAGTCTTCAGCTCTGATGAAGTCCGAAACGTTCACTTCCAACCAAGACTGCGTGGACCGAGCTTTATGACCCGGCGCCGAGTCTTGTTGGAAGGACCATACTTGGTTATTGAATATGGTGTTGTTAAGGGGCTTAACTACATTCTCAAGAATGGTATCTTGATACACTTGTGCCGATGTTTTGATACCTTTTTCACAAAAATATGGCTTTGTCACTCCTTCATAGCTAACATCCCACCAAACCATCACTGAAGTCGGATAATGCCCACGTAGCACTCTGTCGACTAATTGGGAAGCTTCCTTAGAGCTTTGAGCATAAATACGGTCATTTTGTTTGTTAAAATGTTGCTCAATTGTAAAGATTTTCTCATCCGTAAACAAAAAATGTCTGTGACCTCCCTTTGCGTACCGCTTCAGTAGTTGTTTCGATTTTACCACCCTATTCTTTTTTTAAATTATCAGTAAAAAAATGACCAGTGCGTCTCTTATAGGCTGCAAGTCCTAAGTCATCTTTTAAAATACGCGACATGGTTCTGGGTGCTATCTTCATCTCCCGAGATAAAATCTTTTGCTTTCTTTGACCACCTTTTTCGTACGAACACTACGTGGACGGCCAGATTTTTTTCTGTCACAAACAGAGGAGGTCTCATTTTAATAGCCCCCGGTACACAAACATTTGACTAATACCAAACGTATGGAGAGTTTTAAAAATTGCATTTGGTTTCATACCAACTTTGTGTAATGCAATCACAGCGATTCGGTTCTCTTTATCACCCTACTCCATTTTAATATCGCAAAATATTGTACAATGTATTGGCGCCAAAATTAGAAAACTCGACAAAAAATAAATATGACAGATTCCAAATTCAAATGTAATATCTTTCTTATTTTTAATTGTAACAGCATTTATGGCCAGACTAAGTGTATTAGGTATGGTAAAACATCCCACGGTCTTATTTATAAACGCTACTTAAATTTTAATCAAATGCTAAGCAATTGATTAGCAAAATTCTCATTCATAAACGCTATTTAGCGCTAAGAGGTTGCTAAGCAAATGATTAGTAGCTGTCAAAATTAAACACCACCGGTGCCCTGTTTAGAGGATGTGAAGCGGCAAGATGGCGGATTTTATTTGAATCAGCTGATCGATACAAGATTTTCTGTGCTCGATATTATTTTGTTCTATAATAACGAGTTGTGCCTTAGTAAATATTGATTTCGACAATCTTTTACGGGATTTGAGAATGACGTAGAAGAATTCAATCATTTTGAAACGCTGGCGGGAACTAGACAAAGGAAAGGAAGACCTACAAAGCTCATTTAAACTCACTACCAGGATAATTACCTATTAGATAATATTCTTCATTCGAAGTACACAGTCATGATGAAAGGATAATTAGTGAAGTTCAATTAGGAGGGGGCTCAGTACCTAATGTGTTCAGGAGATTTGAAGAGAATCGATTTCGTGAGGAAGTTCAATGGAAATCGTTACAAACAAACATAACATCACGCCTGTATTCCCCGAAGGGTTAGGCAGCGGTGTACCTATAGTACACCAACATTATGCCAGTTATGTTTAAGTCCCATGTAATAGGGGGCGAGCCTATTGCCATAAACCGGGCACAAATCCAGACTCCAGGCTGGTAATGAGCAATTCCAGATGAAAAAACCCAAACACTATGCCCGACTCGGGAATCGAACCCAGGAGCTCATGCTCAGCAGTAGCGCTTGCAACCACCAGACCAACGAAAACCAACGAAATTGTTATAATCTTGTGTGTTATCTCATTAATGTGCCAGCCCGTCATCTTATTGTGCGAGCTCTAAGGCCCAGAACTAAATAAAAGCTATGCTGTAGCAGTCACACACAAATAACAAGAGATATATAATAGAAAATAATTTATTTTGATAAATAATAAAGCAACATTATTGTTATAAATTCATTATTATTGATTTCCAATATTCTTCCTCCAAAGACGGGTGTCATTCTTTTCCCATGGCACTCGCATTCCTCATCGTTTTCATGGAGCAAGGTCTTCTCCCTAATCTTTGCGAGGTTGAATAATATTTGTGCTAGGTGCTAGTGGCTCATAGCAGCAGTCAAACTTGCTGTAAAGAAATGTAAAATAAGTAGTAATTGTTATTAAAAGATACTGAAACTCTGACCTTGGTGCAAAAGCAATAGGAAGTAATAAAACATACAACATACACAAAACGTAACATCACGCCTGTATTCCCCGAAGGGTTAGGCAGAGGTGTACCTATAGTACACTCTCATTTCACCAGTTATGTTTAAGTCCCATGTAATAGGGGGCGAGCCTATTGCCATCAACCTGGCACAAATCCAGACCCCCGGCTGCTACTGAGAAATTCGAGATGGAAAAATCCAATAACACTTACAAAACAAACATTTCTAAGGTAGTATATTCATGTTAAGAAGGACTGACTGAGAAGAACTGACCCAAGTGAATGAAAAAGCAATAGCTATGTATTTTCATGTCCTAGATTGATAGTTTTGTACCTGGCTAGGTATAGTTTTACTTAGTGGTTATATGTGTGTGGACGACATCGTTCCTCGAACAAACCACGAAAAAAACGACATGAAAATACATAGCTATTGCTTTTTTATTCACTTGGTCAGATTATAGTGCTTTACATTAGTAAGTAGATATAAATCCCGAGATAAATACCTTTTCCTGTTTACTCCAATTATTGGAACTTATTATTTTCATTGCTACCATCGCAAAAACAATGAATTAAACTTCTTAAATATTTATTAATAAGAAAATCCGATGAAATTTTTGACTTTTGTCTGTCAAAGTCACGACAAATACAGAAATCGTGGTTTTGACCACTTTATTCATAAAATTCTGTTTTTTAGTCGACTATTTTGATTGTAATCTGTGCCGAACGCGTAATTTCTCCTCTATTTCGTTTCGCAACTAATCACTTGCTAACTAGCGTTTATAAATAAAGAAAAGTTAACCATCTATTTAGAGCTAACCATTTGCTTAGCTAAACAGTGGCTAATCAGTGATTAGCGAGATTTTTATAAATAAGGCTGCCAGTTTCCGGCCCCCAATCAGTAATCGACCTCTGCCCACACTTTGTATGATTGACGAGAGCGAAATTGCGGAAAATAATATACTTACAGGTGGAAGTGACAATGACACGCAAACTGTTACCTACCATGATTCTAGACCCCCCAGAGTACTGATTTTCTACTCTGGGGTTTGAAAATAAAATGCAACAAAATAATCATTTATCACTATCCGATTTGCAACACAGTCACGTACCTATTGCTAGTTTTTTAATTTGTAAATTTTAAAATGAAATTCTATTAGCAAATAGCATTTGCATAAAATAACAAATGTAAATAAATGAAAATAAAAATAAACTGAATTGAAAAGAAATTATCATAATATTATCATTATCCGATTTGCTCAACACAGTTATGTATTGCTAGCTTTTTAATTTGTGCCGAATATTATTTACCTATTTAGCACTTCGCCCGCGACTTCGTCCGCGTGGTATGGTAATGTATGAAGATATCAAGTTTAATGATGTTTAACGCTAACTATTTTTATATTTCAGTCAACAGAAAATGCCTATCATACGCCTATCATAAGCAACTTTTTTAAAGGCAGAAATTATAAAAAAAAAATATTTTGTTATTTTTGTAAATCCTCTCTGTACACCACATTTTTTGTTTTATTTTCAGGCTGCAGTATATATAAACTATCAGGTGAACTTACTCTAGATCCGGCCCTGTCGCAAAATCCGTTTTTAGCAAACGTCTACTAACTATTAATTACCTCCCAACCAAATTTAGAGTTTGTAGTACAAAAAAATTAAGGACTTTCATACAAACTTGCGAGAGCCATTAAACCTCCTGAATCTGGCCCTGTCGCAAAATCCGTTCTTAGCGGACGTCCACTAACTATAACCTACCTTCCTGCCAACCTATAGGTATATATCACCCCCTTTAAGATTATTTTTGAGACAAAAAGAAACCTATGTCTTACCCTAGGATGCGATTTATCTGTTTGCCTAATTTTATCGAAATCTGTTCAGTGGCTTAAGCGTGAAAAGGTACCGACAGACATTCTTGTACTCAAACATCAGTTGGCCCGATATAGTTTTTTGACCCTAGTATTTTTTTTTTTATAAATCGTGCCCCGCACTAGGATTTTCTCCTGTATCGTGGGTGCGTTTACAAACATTTAAAATCACATACACAAACAGACAGACCCGGAACAACTACTTGCAGGTCATACAAATAGTAATACGCAGTGCAATTGCTTAACCACTGCGCCAACCGTGCCGTCAAAATATCTAAGCAGATTGAAAACAAAATCCCGTGAACACCACACCACATCTGTTACCGCCCCGGTTTAATAGCGGCCGAACGCTCCAAGCAGAAATAGTCCTTACGGTGTATAGAAATGAAATTCTTCGTTGGTACGTGCTTATTGTCCTATCTCAAAATCCACCCTGGACATGTCATGATTGACTGCTTAGATCCATAAAGCTATAGCGTGATTATTAAGGTTAAATCCATAACTATCTGCAATATTCTAGATACTGAGGTTCGAGTTAATCAAATCGCGCGTTAAAATTATTTCATACAAACTTTGACACCCCCCAATCCTCCTTTAGGGAGTTTAGAAAAACTATAAATGGCAAATTTTATAATTTCCATGAAAATGATTCCGTACCTAATTCCAGAAGCCAGCATTGTAAGCTATTTGTAATTTAATGCGGTTAACCGTTTCTGATAGTTTGTACAGAGCATACGCAAATTGACAATGATTTCTAAGAAGACTTCACGGTACAACAAAAACAATAACCGGTGTCGCGTCGCGCTAGTCTGCACGAAGCTTTAAGAATCTTCTATACAAACTTTAACACAAAACTCTCTTTGCGGGGTAGTTTTGACAAACGAATTGTGACCAACGTTATTATTTACTTACGGATAATATTCGTACTACGTTTCAAGTTTATTGTGACAAATAGAAACTTACAATAAACGTCTTTGGAGCCTCCTTTTAAGCTAACAATGCCTATAATAGAAGGCTCCGCTCTTTCACATCATTGTCGTAGACCTATACTAAGTTAATATAGTGTACCGTGACCTTAAGGTAATTTCCGTATTTACCATAAATGTATTCACTAATCTTAAGAAAATAAAAATAAAAATCTTTATGTAAAGTTACAATTAAAATGATTAATTAACAGTAAAATAAAACTTAAAAACTTATTCCCAGTTAATGCATGTGATGTGGTGTATAGTGTGGTGTGGTGAGTATAGTGCGATGTTATGTCATGTGTGGTGAGGCGCGCGATGTGGTGTGATGTGTGGCGTGGTGCGTGGTGTGGTGTCAGGTGTGGTTTGTAATTTATCTAAGTTACAATAGCCTCATGTCAATTACACATCACCTTTTACAAAATATTGCTTTTCCCAATGCAGGGGCGTTAATAGTGTTGCCCAAAATCGGTCTTGTTCTTGGTCTTGCATTTTCGCAAGACCAAGATCGACTTATTATAGCAAGAGCAAGACCAAGGCTGACCCCTGCAAGATTTGAGCAAGAACAAGACTAAGCTTTCAAGATTCTTGCGTCTCGCAGTTAAGTCAAACTGAGATTTGGGCGTTATTAAGAAGGCATTTGGTTTCAATACCGATTTTGATAGACGTTCCCCAGTATCAAAACCGTATCGTCATAACACTAAAAGGTATTGTATTGATTATTATATTTAGACTATTTAATAAGTAGCGTGTTACACACAGATATATTATGTGCCCATGTGATAAAAATATAGGTACCTAGCATAAAATAAAATAGGTATCTTTCCAGCAAAGTTCATACCTTATAGCCATAGGTACCTACCTATGATAATATATGCTTGTATAAGTCTTATATGCAGATCTAACGTTAGTAGGTTGGTATGTGCTTAAAATTGTAACCAATAAAATTATACAAACATTATGTGGGTACTTATGTTTCCAATTTTATATTATTTTCATATTCAGCAAAATTGAAAACTAACAGCGAGTCGAATAGGTCTAGTAACACAGTTTTTGCGCCAGCCAATGATAAGGTACATTACGCGAAAAAACCGTTGGTCGGTCGGTGTACTTATTTTATAATTTACCGACAAAGACGCCGCGCTTTATTAAAGACTATGCGACAAGTGTATCACAACATTTGATACTGTTTGATCGCCGCATTTGCCGCCACAGAGTATGGACAGAGGTATACAAAATGTTCACCTATTTTGGTAGGGTTGGCAAAGGAGGATAAAATTAAACGACGTTGAAGATGTTTCAGCAGTAGGTAGGTATAAATTGAATGCTCTGAGTTTCTTGTATGCATACATTCTCACACTGGCTCGAACTCCAACACTACAGCGTTTAAAGCTGTCCGAAGAGATGATAATTATGTATATTATCTTTTACAAAACTTGCTGATGATAAAACAATATAACTAAGTAGGTACCTATCGCATTTGTTGAATTGCGAATCTAAAGTTATTAATTACGCGTAGGTATTAAATTGCGTTTTTTTTTTCATTATTGTCAAGTTAATTTAATTAATTGGTTAGTTAAGTTAAGCTTAAATTGACATAGACATAGTGAACCACCAAGTTCACTATGCCTATGTCCATTTAAGCTCAAAATGTACTTACTCTGTTACGTTGTTCTAAGATCTTAACTAACGTGTATAATAAATAGCAATAGGCTACATCTATAATTACCTAATTGCAAGACTTGCAAGACTCTTGCTGCAAGACCAAGACCGAGACCAGGACTGAGAGCGCAATACCAAGACCAAGACCAGGTGTATTGACGCAAGACCAAGACTAGTCTAAGTCTCGTCTTGGTCTTGCATTTGGGCAACATTAGGCGCTAATCGTTAAAGAGGCTCGCAACCCGTGAAATACTTATTATTGAGCAGTTCCGGTGGCCATCTGTGTCTTCATCATCAGTTCCACTTCATCAAATAGTACTTTTCAAGAGCAACTGCACGAGTTACTATGAAAAATACCCAAATGTCTATAGTGTGCCTACAATATTTGAAGAGTTCCCTCGATTTCTCCAGGATCCCATAATCAGATCCTGACATGATAACAATGGGAAAATCTCGGAAATACAACCCTTCAAACAAACAAAAATGCAATTCCGTCTATATATGTATGATGGAGTTCGCCCGAATACCTATACATTTAAAAAAATATATACGAGTAAGATATAAACATCCGAATTGATAACCTTCATCTTTTGAAAGTCTGAAAACATTTTATTAATGCACGCTGCGCTCGTCCTGTCTATAAATTTTGTTTTTGCTGCTAGTACAAACTGGGCCAGTGCTACATAAATTTAATTTAGATTTCTGGGACGGTTCTTACAGCTCTCTATTTTAGTTGGAACAATTTGTCTGAAGGTTTTAAGGATCCAACTGAGTTTCCTTTTTCTCCCAGAAATTCTCGCAATTTGAGGGTACCAGGATAGTGCTTGATCTACGACCAATCCAAGAGATATTTAGTGTCAGCGACCTTCCCAATGCACGGGAAATTACAGCCTATAGTTGGCATGTCTCCACATATGTGTACTTTTAAATCCAACTCTTCAATAGGCTGTGTTCGGTTACTGATCAAAATTCAAAAGTCATTTATTCAAACTAGGCTGAGAATCAGCACTTTTCGAACGTCAAAATTACATAAGACAGTCCCCCAAAACGCCCACCCTTCACCACTTCCTAATGCTTTGTGATACTAAAGCATATGTAGTTTGTTGCATTAGTGTTCAGGGAAAGTAAGTTACATTTTAGCCATTCAGTTTAACTTCGTGCCAAGATGAAGCAGAGAACACATTATACGTATCATCGGCGTACGAGAATACTTTAGCATTTTTTATTTCCATATTACAAAGATCATTAATGTACAGGAGAAAGAGGGTAGGCCCTAAAACACTACCATGTGGGACGCCGTATGATACATCTAACTCTTCACTGGAGTACTGTCCTAATTTTACTCTTTTTTTCCTGTTGGAGTAAGTGGTTTACTCAAAGACTACCTTCTTTGAGTAAATCGAGTGCAGACCCTTTTATTCCGGCTTTTTCCAGCTTGTTCACAAGGATTGGGACTGGATAAAATTGGGATTTGGATACAATTTGGCACAAAGATAGTTTATAACCTGGATTAACACATACTTTTTATCCCGTTATTCCCACGGGATCGAAACTTATGCGGGTGAAACCACGGGGCGCAGCTAGTGTTTAATAATTCTATGTTATGTACTTTTTGATCTATTTGAGTACGTATGTGATGGTTTTTATATTTTTACAGTCATTTGTTGTTAATATAGTGATTGTGCAAGTAAATTTCTTTCATGTTTTATTTTCATTATTTTTTTATTAAATTGTTACAATATTTCCTGTTTAGTATTTAGTTATGAGGGTCGGATCATTGCGATTTTGTTTTTGCAATTATTTACTATGCGCAGACTACGAGACTGTCTACTCACAGACACACTAAAACAAGTTTACCTAGCCCTATGTCAATGCATAATTCAGTATTGCATCAGCGTGTGGGGTAGTGCTGGAAAGACCTACTTGATTGAAGTAGAACGAGCACTGAGAGCGCTTCTTAAAGTAACTTTTAAGAAGCCCTATCGGTTCTTTACTGACTTACTCTAGTGAAACGAGAGTTCTCAGAGTCCGCCAGCTTTCCATTCTTACTGCCTGCACCAAAACTCATAGAACTATTAAAAAGGGACCCGACTTCGCATCAATCATAACCAAAAGAAACTATAGAATCCCAACACCTGACCACACCTCATTGCTAGCTAGACGCTCTCCAGCTTACTCTCTCATTAATACATATAGGTAATAAAGTCTGCAAACTGTGAAATCAAAAATATTAGGTACCAAATTCAGTTGTAAAAAAAAAGGAAATGTTGCAAAACTCTGGTTATGATGACTCGAAAAAATTAATCTAGATACTCGTACCCTGACCTGACACTAAATCAAACGATACACAATGGCAACTAATACGCAGCACACACAACACTCACACGTACACAAACACAGCTGGAGGAATGACAGCTCACTTCACGTTCACTTCACCTAAGTTTTCACCGTGAAATGGTTACAGAATAGCACTGCAGATCAATACATAGTATAAAACAAAGTCGCTTCCCGCTGTCTGTCCCTATGTATGCTTAGATCTTTAAAACCGCGGAAGGGATGTTGATGTGGTTTTCACTAATGGATGGAGTGATTCATGTGAAAGGTTTTTGTGTATAATTCATTAATGTTTTGTGTAAATTGGCTGAAATATGACGATTATTGTCGAAGATATCGGAAAAAATCATGCCGACTGGGAAATTTACTGGCCGTAAGAGATAGGGTCAGTGCGCCGGTTTCGCGACCACCTCCGGTAACCAACCACTTGTCTGACTAGGTTTCTTTAATTAAAGATAATAACATTTCTTTAGGACATAACAATAAATAGTATGTCTTAAATATTATTTGAATAGTTACATAATAAGAATTTACTAAATTTTATACGAACCGCTTGACCCAAAATAAAGAAAAAATATGCTAAATTCTCGTGTTGATTCAGTGGTGTGTGAATGTGCTACGCAAGAGCAAAAAATTAGCAAGGCGCGCGGCGTTCCAAGCTAAGTTTTGCTACTTATTTTAAGTTTTTTACTCAAATTAGAAACGTGGGTACTTCAATTATGTATTGATTTCAATTATTTAATTGCATTTAAGTCAATTTTTACCATATATTAAACTAAAACCCAGTGGTCGGTTACTGAAATGCATATTTTAATAATACGTTAGAAAGCGACCAGGTGGTCGTATTCTGACTCACACAGTTTTATTTTGTTTTGCTTATTATGTTCTCAATGTTTTATTTATGGTTACCTACACTATTTAGGGGTTTGGTGTTGTAAAAGCCTAAACATGCAATTCTTCAGTAAACGACCATGTTTTTTTGATAAAACTTATTTAATTTATCCACAAATATTGGTCCTAAAAGGTGGTCGCTATGTGATACAGTTAGAAAAGTACGATACTAGTTTGCGACCACCAAGATTTAGTACGAAAAGAACGATGGCCGCAAACTAAAGTTTAGCTTAAGTATGTTTGTATTCGAGCACATGTGATTATTTGATTTAGTTTATGTAGTTTTTTTCAAGATGATGCCTTCGGAAGCAAGTCCCTAAAAGGAAGAAAAAGACTTGGAGCATTGGTAAACAGTTTCAGAGATATCACATCCCCCTGTCTCGCTCCTCTGAGCAGTTGGATGGGGCTCTTTTTCTCATCCTGGTTCTGAACAGTCATTGTGGCAGTGTCATACGAGCATCTCAACACTTCGATATGGCGCCAGTCAATTCAACATCGTTGCAGAGAGGCCAGAACTGCCCATATTTCGATGGTGTCGAATGCTTTATCGTAGTCCACAAATGCCAAACACAGTAGCTGATTATACTCCTCGGTCTTTGCAGTACTTTCTCAGTACAATTTGCCGAACAGTATGGATGTGGTCTACTGAACTAAAGCCTTTTCGAAATCCGGCTTGTTCTGGTGGCTGGGTCGTCAAGTCTCCTGGTGAGTGGGTTCGTGACGATTCTCGAGAACAGCTTGTTTTCGTGGCTCAGAAGTGAGATGGGTCTATAGTTCTTTAGCAAGGTTTTGTCACCTTTTTTGAAGAACAGAACCATCGCACCTCTGCTCCACGCCTCGGGCGTTATACCCTCATGGATGACGCAGTTAAAGAGACTCTCTAGCTCTCATGACTGGAACTCCGCCCGCTTGCCCATTGCCAAGTGCGGATTCCCAATTAAGAAGCAGAAGCTTCTGAATACTGTCATTTTTTTTTTGTCATTAACCATGTATCAAAGAATCCCGTCAAAGAAGATCGTCCAGGACAAATTGGTGTGGAACAGGACAAAGTGACTTCTCTATGCCCTAAAACTTGATAAATTTTTAGCTCCAAAGGGATATCAAAATTTGTACCAGGTTAAATCGCGCAACGAAAAAGATTTATTTTATTTGATTAATTTAATAAAAAAAAGTTAAATCTGATGATTAAATACTATTTGTGTTGATGATTATTAGATGTTTGATCTAAAGTGAAAAATAAATAATATTTTTTATCCGTAAAGTGGTTTTATTACTTTATTTTTATGTTTTTTAACAGTGGTCGTAATCTAGCGTACTGATCGCCAACCGAAATAAGTGGTCGTTAACTAGCATTTCGGCTATTTTTGCACTTTTTCCATCATTTTTCATAATTTATGAATGGAAGCGTGATATTTTATATTTTATTTCACAACTAGACTATATTTAGAACCAATTTACATTGTCAGCAACTACTTTGCGTGTAAATGGCGTATAGTTTGATTCGTCCAAAGTTAGAAACTCAACTAACTGGTCGCCAACCGGCACAATCACCATCAAATTTATGTTCTACAGAATTGTAGATCTTAAAAAGTGCAACAAAAAAGTCCGCGATGGCATAATTGTCTATCTTATAAGGATGACCTACAGTAACCATTTTCATCTTTCAGAATTTGATAAAAATTTCATTGTTATTTCCGAAGCTATTTAGACCGGTATTATATTTATCCTTATCCAATAAAATATGTTATTTAAATTGGACATTGAATTTAGATTATTATATGACTTGACATCATATCATTAAAGTTAATACTTTATAAGATATCACAGATTCAAAATTTTGCGTAACAAAATAATTATGGTTGATGACAACGTGGGTGCAGCGGTAGGAGTCAATGACCTTTTCCCATCTAATCCCAGTAGTACCTACGTACCCGTGGGATATTTTCCGACAGCCACGAGGGCGAAGCCGCGAATACAACACCTGAAATCACCTCTCAAGTCTCCACTCTGGAATTCGTACCCCGAGCCCCAAGATACAGACTAACTGTCTAGTTTGGGGTTAATAATATTATCGCCGGTTAAATAACACTGGCAAATAATATTTTGTAACACAGCTATAGGTAATATTTTCAGCTACTCATGTTGTCTTAATTTGGTGTTAACCTGTAAACCTGCTTACTGTATTACCTGGACAATAAACTATTTTCTATTTTTTACTATTTCTAATTTATTTCGGTTTTTGATACAGCGAAGGATGCCCAAGGTAATCCACAGTTGTAATGATGCGTTGATTACTTGGAATATTTTTAATATTAGTGTTTTCATTTACAACGTTGGTTAGCAATTAATGAGGTATTAAAACTAGCGATTAATAAATTTGGATCATTACAAAACAAAAAGTCCGACCAATTCCTTTCCTGTAAATCTTTTATGGCTTGTCCATAATTCAGACTAGTGGTGGTTCTATTTACGATTTGAATATTTTTTTAAACTTTATTATCGAGATAAATGTTGTATAGTGATTAGTCACCGTACTCACCGTAGTGTGCAGGATAGCGATAGATGCCGAGAACCTATGTTCTATGTTCCGTCGGTGGGCCTGAGTACCTAGTCTCATTGTTCTTCTGTAAGTATTATGTGGTAGTGCCTTTGATAGTGGTGTGTTTTCGGGGCTTTGTCGCAGGGTGATGCTATCATTGGCTTTTGTTTGATCGCATCCTCCTTTATGCGTGTGTGCTGTTATTACTTAGGGTTCCGGATAAATGGAGCCTAAAGGCGGCCAGTTTAGAGGTGGCATCGGCAGTCCTAGCATTGCCTGTAGGGCGGCGGTCGGTGTGGTTCTCATACTGCTAGTGATTGCGACATAAGCAAACCATGCCGAGAACCTTTTGTGTATTTTAGCATGAAATGGTCAAGACAGCTTTGTTCCCTAGTAGGCAAAGTGTGTCCAGGAAGTACCTATACCGAAGAACGATAACATACGTAGGTAGTAAACTCTACTCGTGTGCTCTTGGGATGACTCGGTCTCTTAAAGGTTGAATTTCCAAAAATCCCTAGTGATCCTCTACGAAAAGGAAGTATATCATAACAACACTCCTGTAATACTCGAAGGGTTAGGCAGAAGTGTCCATATACACTCGAGAGCAATGAATCCGGGTCACTTAAAGAATGTTAAAAATCTCGGAAACTAAAAATGATAGGTTAATGCAATAAATTGTATTTAATAGACAATGTAATACTCCTTAAATGAAAGTAAAAAAAATATGAGTCACCATACATTTTATTAACACAAAATTACATAAAGAAAAAAACTGCTGATCTCTCCTTAAAACAAAAATAGGAAACATGAAATTTTTGAACTTTATTACGATTTTCTTGAATTTTAATACTTCGTATTGCCTCCTCGTGCTTCCATTACTGCGTTTACGCGGTTTGGCATGCTGTACACCAAGTTCCTTATACGATTTTGGGGAATATTCTCCCATTCCTCTGTGAGAGCAATTTTGAGCTCACGAAGCGTGATTGGGGGAGGGTTTCGTTGTTTTACGCATCTGCCTAGCTCGTCCCAAGCATGCTCGATCTGGTTGATATCCGGGCTGCGCGCTGGCAACTCCATACGAGTAATGTTCATCTCTTGAAGGTAGTCATTCACAATCCTACCTGTATGAGGTCGGGCATTGTCATGCATAAATATAGCATCCTCACCTAAATTGACCATAAATGGACCAACGTGATCATTGAGGATTTCTTCCACATATCTTTCGCTAGTTAAAGAGCCGTTTTCTATGATCACCAGCTCTGTGCGACTTTCAGAAGAAATTCCGGCCCACACAAGTACAGACCCACCACCGTAGGCTACTTTTTCTTCGATGCATGCTTGCTTGAATCTTTCCCCTGGTCTTCGATACACTCTGTGTCTTCCATCGTGATTGTAGAGCATAAATTTTGATTCGTCGGAGAACATAACTTTTGACCAATCTTCAATACTCCAATTTACGTGGCTCTGGGCATATCTTAGTCTTGAAATACGATGCCCACGCTCCAGTTTAGGGCCGTTTGCAGGTCTAAGGGGTTTTAAGTTAGATTCAGCAAGCCGACGTCTTACTGTCCATACACTTGGGTTACTTCCTCCGAGGCGTCGAAACTGATTTGTGAGTTCAGTTCCTGTAAGAAAGCGATTTCGAAGCATGGTGTTCACCAAGTATCGGTCTTCTCGTGCTGTGGTACACCTGGTTCTGCCCGTTCCTGGTCTGCGTAGGTTAGAACCAGTTTCTTCGTAACGTCGGAGAACTCTTTGTACTGTTGACAGCGACACACCGACAGTCCTGGCTGTATCGCGCTGACTCCGGCCGGTTTCCAGCATTGTAAGTATTCTGGTGCATTCTTCAGGCGTAAGCGACATAATTTCAGCTTGAATAATGAATATAGAGCACTATCAACATGGTTTATGTACCCACATAAATGACAGATTACAAACAAAAGCAAAACCAAATGCTGTAATTTCGTAGTTCCATCTTCGAAAGTGGCCCTTTTTCAAATTTGATTTTTTTATGATATAACTTTATAATAACTAAGAAGTTTTAATACCTTCATTTAAGGAGTATTACATTGTCTATTAAATACAATTTATTGCATTAACCTAGCATTTTTAGTTTCCGAGATTTTTAGGATTCTTTAAGTGACCCGGATTCATTGCTCTCGAGTGTAGTACACCTACATTTCGGCTGTTATGTTTAAGTCCCATGTAATAGGGAGCTAGCCAATTGCCATCGACCGGGCACAAATCCGACGGACTTAAAAAATTCTTAGGTAATATAAAAACCCAATAACACTTCGCCTGACCTGAGAAACTAACCAATATACAGGGTGGAAGTAACATCGACACGTAAACTGCTAGGTACCAACCATGGTTCTAGACCCCCTCAAACTAGAAAATTTCTAGTTTGTCTAGAATCTAGAATAGATCCTCACCATAACCACAATGCGGGCACAGTGCCCCGGATTGGTCACATGTCACATGTATTAACATTTTTGATTCCAGGACATACCGGTTTCCTCGCGATTAGTCACGATGCTTTCCTTCACCTTATTGTGAACAGTGGTGATGAAATAAATTGCGCAAAGTAAAGTGAGGTGCATTTTACTTTGCAAGCCTTAGTTGCCCAGGTTCCAATCCAACTTCACCAACTTTCCTCCTCTTCCTTATGGATGTCCTCCGCCCTGGAGGGTGAGAGGTATGTCAGACTCTGTAGTGACTGTGAAACCACACGGTGTTCTTCAACTACCTTTGGACGGAGTTCTGGAAGATCTAACTTTACCTAACACATTGCTTTTTATTATTATTATTAAGTATGTATAGTCTATTTCCTAGTACACTACGTACGTCTATAAAGTTGCTATAGAATTAAATACTTAAACATAAATAACTCCCTTTAAAGGAACGGTATGGGCAAATGTCATCTCATTCCTAATATGAAGGGCGAATAATGTACGTTGCAGTATCTATGTATGTTTAAAGGCAGGTACACCTACGTACCTACACGATCCTTATCTCTTAAGATAAAGTCTCATCATCATGCACCGCCTTATTCCAAAAATAGGTAATTGCATCGAGGGGAAGTAAATGAAGTACTTAGATACTTATTCAGTTTACACATTTTATTGTGCCTAAACATTTTACTGGAAACACAGAGTAAATAAATGCTACTTTATCTAGGAATATGAAATCATCATCAAGCTAGTCTTTTTAGGATTCCGTAGCTAAATCACAAAAACGGAACCCTTATACTTTCATCATGTCAGTCTGTCCGTCTGACACGGTGCATCGGTGCCTGGTGCATCTGGTGCTAATGCACCATGTCGATAAAATTGTGAAGAAGGTATTCTGGGCACTGCTAAATGATAAGAAATAATTAGGGTTGCCACTCCCCATAAAAATAATCGAGGGATGAAAAAAATAAATTCAAACACGCGTGATGGATCCCATTGGATGTTGTTGGATCCCTTATCTATGTTCAAAGATTACTTACTTAAGTTATTTCTAAGTGACTTTACTATTTGAATCAATAGTTTTTGAGATATAGATACATATTTTCGGTTACAACCGCAGAAATACCTAACTGTGTAATTTTTTATAGATTTTTCAAGAAATACTTTGAAATAGATACATTGATATATTTTTGCGGCCGGTAAATCAATACTACGCATGCGTAAATAAGTATTCATCCTGTGACCACGTATCCTTTCACTGTGCGTCGTCCGTCACGCACTTAGCCGGTTAATAGCTACGGTCAGCCAACGATAGGTAGTAGGACCACATACCACATGAGTGAATCTTTATCCTACTAGCAAAAGGTACGCATGTGGGTGAACTTGGCAGATCATTTCCCAGCAGAGCATAAAAATGTGAGTTCGATTGGCATGCGGCTGAGTTCTAAAGTTCCATATACTTCAAAAAAATAGTTCTGGCTTTTTTTTGCCTGAAAATAGTCGAATGAAAATATATGCTCATGTTTTAAAACTGATTTTGATGCACAGTATAGTTCCTAATACTTTTCCAAAAGAGTTCTGCCAAAGAGAAATATATAGTCATTGAGTTCTGCCGACCAAAGTATAAAAAAAAAATACCTATCAATATTTTTGTTTTTTTTTTACCTGTTACTAAAAAAAGACAATCATTTTGATAACGCAGCCGTGACTGAGGTAAGTTGTGGATTTTCGTAGATTTTTCGGGCTATGATTAGTAACCAAGATCCCAGAAACAGAAGAAAAAAACTAAATGAAAGCAGAAGTCTCACAAAAAAGAGAAAGAGATAAGAAGATAGGTTAGGTTAGGTTGAAATCGAGATTTCATTCAGTGTTTAAGTTAGTAGGATCAAAAAATAATTTGAGTAGCACTGGGGAGCAAGAGCTCCTCGTTTCCTGATGCATCTATAACAGAACTATCCGATAACATGCAATAATAACCCAGAACTCTCACCAAAGTATTGATCAGCAAAACATGGATAAAGGTTTCATTAATTAGAAATCAAGACACTGTTTCTAATGAAGGATTTAAAATAAAATTGAGTAGCACTGACGAGCCAGGAAACGAGGAGTTCCGGCTCTTCAGTGCTACTCAAATATTTTTGATCCTACGAGCCATTCCGAGAAAAATGTACCCTAAGGAAAAAGTACTGTCACAAACATTTACAAACAATTTACAAGACATTCTTATTTATTTAACTATTTATGTACACATATATATAAACAGACCAAATGAAAAGAACAGAAAAATACGTACAAAGGTGATGCTTATTTCTAAAGAAATCTCTTCCAGCATACCTACGATAGGACAAAGGGTAAAAAGAGATGTAGACACCGTGTCCCGTGTGTCCTATTCTCTAATGAATGCAATTTCTTATGTACTTTTTAATTCTTAAGCTTTAAAATATAACGTCTAACGGAGTCAATTCCTGCTGATATATTTAATTAAAAATAAGAAGTAAAACAGGCTACTTTAGCGGGTCACACCTGTCGCTAACTTTAACTAACCGATGTTCATGGTTTTATAAAGACACACCTCAGCGTTTTTGTGAGGCTTTAAAGAATATTCTTTTTAAAAATTATAACATTAATTTTATAAACAAATCTTATTGTATTACAATAAAATTCTTAAAATAATGATAATCAAATTAGCACCAAGGTGGACATTCCACTTTAGTCACTACTGTTTTATAATTTGCTTTCAATAGTACAAAACTACCAAAACAAGTTATTTTTCATCCCACCATCTCGGAAAGAGTATTTTTAATCTTCAGTATCTGAGTGGAAAAGCCGTTTTTATTCTCTAGAGGATAAAGTAAATTGAATTTAGAACATCGTGTGCACTAAGTTTGTGAATTAAAAAAAACATTAAACCTATTTACTGCTACCTCTATGGTGCCGAATATATCATACAACTTTTTTTTAATTTGTTAAAAACTCAGACTCGGAACCTTCTTGGTGTTCTTTTTTCAATTTGCTTTGTACGCGGTTCTTTACGCGGCATTTTTTCACGTCATTGTTACACCTTAGGTATATTAAAAACAAGAAACTTGAAAACAAGTGAAAAAACTAAAATGAGTGATTCTAGCGACGAGGAAGTTTGCTTGACGCCAACAGAATTGACTGAAACTGTTAATAATGCGCAAATGAGCTTTCTCCCTCAACAATCACGCGAGAAGTATTTAAAACAGTACGATATGTTCAACACGTGGCGACTAGCAAAAGGAGCCAAAACTTTCTCAGAAAACGTTTTGCTGGCATATTTTATAGAATTATCCGAGAACAAGAAAGCAAGCACTCTATGGAGTACGTATTCGATGCTAAAAGCAACAATAAAGATGAAAAAAGACAAACATATCGATACCTATCCTAAATTAGTGGCATTTTTAAAAAGAGCCTCATCTGGTCATCAACCAAAAAAATCGAAGGTTTTCACAGTATCTGATATTGAAAAGTTTCTTAACGAAGCACCCGATTCCGTATATTTGGCGGCAAAAGTAAGTCAGTTGCACATTCAGTATCTACTTAAGTATATTAATCTCAATTAAATAGTATACTTAGTAGATGTTGATAGGCATAATTATGCGTTCATATCAATTTTATTCATTTATCTACTACAATACTCTTTACGTTACAGGTTGTTCTTATTATTGGAATAAACGGAGCATGTCGAACTAATGAACTAACACAACTTAATGTCAAAAACATTGAGAAACATTCAGATGACTTACTATTAATTAATTTACCTAATACAAAGACAAAAAGAGACCGCAACTTCGTCATTCGCAAGGAATACGTAACGATTGATTGAGAAATATCAAGCCTTACGCCCGCCTAACACTCCAATCAATCGTTTTTTTCTACAGTATCGCAATGGAAAGTGTGTTAGACAGCCTATGGGTACTAATAAAATTGGCAGTATCCCACGAGAAATAGCAACATTTCTTGAACTTCCAGAACCCCTGTTGTACACGGGTCATTGTTTCCGACGAACTTCAGCCACACTTTTGGCTGATTCCGGAGCTGATCTGCTGTCCCTTAAGCGCCACGGAGGCTGGAAGTCCAATGCAGTTGTAGAGGGATACATAGAGGATTCCATCCAAAATAAGTCTAAAATATGTGAAGGCATCGTAGGAGCCATTACACTGAAAGAGCCTCAATCGGATCCTTGTACTGGCCCTTCTACATCAAAAATAAGCCGTTATGAAACACCTAACCATCTCCCTCTCTCTCCAACATTCACGCCAAGGGAATCCGATGAATCGGTACAACTATTAAGTATGACAGATAGTTTACCGAAAAACAGTACACAAGTGACTAACACCAATATTACAGTACCAAACAAAAATATTACACTCAATTTAAATAACTGTAGCAACGTTACTTTAAAATTTTCTTAATTATACCTTAGTATTATTTTGTTATAATTTAAAGATTATTCTGTAATACTTACCTGTCATAATGTAGTAATTAATACCTAAACTGAAATAAAAGTGTACCTATCTTGTGATTGTAAACGTTTTTTTTTTTGCATTTAGTCATTTCCTCGCTGAGGTGGAATGAAAAGTTACGTGTTGCACTCGAGTGCAAAGATTTTTCACCTCGTGCTCTTTTGATTCCCTCGCTAACGCTCAGGATTCTAATTTTGAATCACTCGCTGCGCTCGTGATTCAATTTTAGAATCCTTCGCTTGCTCGGTCATCAAAATTGAACACGCGGTTAAAAAGCAACTTTGCACTCTTGTATAACAAATAACTATTATTTTCATGGTAATGTTTTTATGGTAGATGAGGCAGCATGACCTACCTACATTGCGCCGTGTACTGCCTCATTTTTGTATGTTTGTATGTAGGGAGTAATATCTAGGGGGCAAGCACTTTTGCATTGGATAACCCAATTCTTAAGGCGCAGCATTCTGAAAACGGGATTTTTTAAAGCAGTGTATCTCCTAAACCGTTATAATTTTGACCAAAAAAAAAAGAATGATCTCTTATTTTAATACAGTGATCGAACTCAAATCATAATTAAACATACATTAATGCTTCAAAAAAATATTCAAACACACCTCTTAGCAGTTTAGACCTTCACTAACAATTATAATTATAGTTAAAAATATACCTTAAAATGTCTAAGGCCAAGCTGCATTCAGAATTATGATGAACAATAATGCTGAAAATGCTGGATTATGATGAGCAATATGATGAAAAAAACAACGAAAAGCATTGAGAAAGTACAAAAGTGTGGTTATTTTCTTTACTCTTCACACGCAAAGAAAAAGATAGAGACAAAGGCAAATGGTCGGTAGGCCCTTAAAAGGAAGGTTATAAGGTCGCGGACGAAGCCGTAGGCAGAAGCTAGAAAACAATATGCAGTCAACATGGGTCTACAGACCGCTGATCTCATGTAGTGCGACAAAGAGACTAGCCAGCGATTCTTATTCCCAAAAGATTTATACCCTCGTAGTGGGGCAAGGGAACTTACCTATTAGTCCTATTCTGACACCTGATGAAGTAATGACCAAGGCTGACACATCTGTTGTTGTTATTCAATTATGCGCCCGCATTTACCCCAAGCACAAAAGTCTTTGTTATTTGCTCTTATTTTCCTGAACACTTCAGATTGCCTTAGGTACAGGAAATTGCACTTAGGTACCATGCACAATCATGAAGGGAGTACTTGATGCCTTACTCATTTATGTTCTAAAGGAAAAACGTTAGTCAGAGGATGACGGCGGCTATTAAATTACAAGAACGTGTGTAAGTATCAAAACAAAGCTGCAGTAGGTATTTAGAAGAAATAATAATAAAATAGTTTTCCTGTTTCAGAAACAGGTTCTTCCTAAATATAATGTACTACCTCCCGCCAGCGGGTTCGCCCGCGTGATATCTTTTATAGCCTATGTTACTCAGTCATAATAAAGCTTGTCCGATGAAGCGCCAGCCCGCGCCGCAGCTGAGCGCGTAGATTTAAATTCCCTCATAATAATAATGATATATCCTTGATCCAGCCTGTCCCATCTTGCTGTCCTCCTCTCAGCGACGCCCTAAGAGGTTCATACCCCACAGGGGGTTAATAATAATTAATAGTTTTGCTCCTGGCTGGAGGCTTTGAGTGTAGTAGCTTAAGGCAGCCACAGGATAGTCCGGTTGAGCAGTAAATACCTTAGTGGTATACCTGCGAGATGCCATAGTAAAAAAAAAAAAAACATAATAAAGCATTCCCGTTGAAAGACTTTTTTAATCGGTCCAGTAGTGATTGAATTTATTCATTACAAACAAAAAAACAAGTCTTTTTTTTATCTGTATAAGCTCTACGCAGTGTTTCTTTGTTCTGCAGATGCTTGAATATATGAAGCTAACTAAGATCTTAGCTTTAACTGAAAATGCTCCGTATTTATGTTTTTCTATAACTTCATATTATGAACTTTTACTTGAAGTAAAGATGGCATACGGAAGGGAATCCGGAAATTTTGCCGTCGGGCGTAGCGTCGTCTGTAGCGGTCAGCCGCCTGTAGTGTCGAGCGTAGCAAGAGCTCCCAGGGGCCTTCGCTACGAACATATTCTATATTCGACTTTAGTGAACCCCCTTCCGTGTTAAAAATAGAGGTCAGGTTTTTGACAAAAAATATTGTTTATTTGTTATTAACGTTAAAATATTGTTAATTTGTGTTAATTTTACTTTGAATCTACATCATTGGCGTTGATTTGAAATAGGGAAAATCGGGAAAGCGTAGCACAGCGTAGAGCGTCGAGCGTAGCAATTACAGCCTACGCCTACGATGCCTGGATACACTTCACGTAGCATGATGTTACTCCAGCTATACAGGGTGGCATGGACATCGACGCGCGAACTGTAACCATGAATTCAGCACATGATTTTGAACTCCCTTGCGTTGATATTTGTGCCGGTTATTTGAAAAGATATATTCACTTTGACCCCGTAAGTATTTCACCTTTCTATGAAACAACAGATTTTTTTTTGATAACCGAAGATAATGTCCACGCTAAGGGGCCTACAATCATGTGCTGGATTCATGGTTACAGTTTGCGCATCGATATCTCCCTGCCACCCTGTATTACTATACAGGGTAGGATATATAGTGTCCGTGTTCAGCTTGTTTATTACGAGTATTAAAATTAAGGATTCACAAGAAAACGATTGTGTACGATCACAACGACGTGCTAAATTGTTTTCCTACTACGTCATGTGACATGAGCCACCTATTCTTTTATTGTAAAGAGTTATCACCGATACCTACGTGAGAATAATGACTTGACAAGTTCACAAATGTTGAAATAAATTGTCACAAAATAAACTGATGCAAGTTCTGGGTTACTACGTATTTATCAGCTACCACACACGCGGAATTGTTTTTGCGATCATGAATGAAACAGACTGTATTTTTTTTTTTTTTTATATTTCAGAATTAAGGAATTACTACTGAAAAATGTGGATACAAACCCGACAAACTGCTCAAATAGGGATTTTCCTTAGTAACTGTACTAATAGACCACAAGATCTAGAAGTTGACAAAGAACATTATTTTCTTGTCGACGTATTACCTTGTCAGCTTTTATGGCAATTTTTTTTTCGTCTCTATTATAGTTTACAGGATTTTACGATTTATTATAATTTCGAGTATACAGATATTTTAATAAAGATGTGAGTGAAACTCATTTAAATATCATATAACATCACGCCTGTAATCCCCGTAGGATCAGGCAGAGGTGTACCTACCCACATTTCGCCAGTTATGTTTAAGGCCCATGTACAACAACCCAACAACACTTTGCCCGAACTGAGAATCGAACGCAGGACGCCTAGTAGTAGTGACCACGAGACCAAGAAGGCAGTCGATTTAAATATATTGGGAAAAACGTTGCTCTTTACCTAATGGAGGACAATAAGCAATATAAAAAAAAAATGTGATTCAAATTATAATTAAGAATAAGTAGTTTTCGAAAAAAAAATACAAAATATTTTGAGTAAACAGGTATTTTCATCGGGTGAAGATAAGATCATTTCAATATTTTGATAAAAATGTAGCTGTTAAATGTCCTTACATAAGGAGGAAAATATTACATAGACAGGTATCTCACGATGCGGGTTTTATCGCCAGGTAGGTATATTTGTTTGGACTGTTTCGAATTTGAGGAAAATAACCGAATCGAGAAAACTTGTGTTTTGTCTTTTTTCTTGATATCCAAAAATACCTATTACCTAATTTTTTTCTAGATTGAATAACTTAATAACACTTAAGCTATAGGTACGACATCGATAATAATACGTACGTAATAAATATGATATTTATTTTATTAGTTAGCATTTAGCATAAGTTAAATAGGACACACCCAAATGCAGGGTTTGCCTTCATAATCTTATATTCGTTGAATGTTCTGCCAAAGAATAAAGAAATACAGAAGGTCTTTTAAGTTTTCTTACCTAATAGTAATTCGTTTTTCCCTACATAGGATATGTTTTAGAAAATGTTAAATCATAGAGCTTACACAATACACAATGTTATGATGTAAACTCGGCATTTTTATTAGCTTCAAAATAATGTGACATTTACGGATAAGTACGTCGCGGCGTAACAAGTAAGTTTTTGTAGAAATTATCTACATTTAATAACTTACATACCTACATTTCTACTCCTTTGTTTATTTATTTAAACTTTTCACACTCAAAAAGGTACAAAGGCGGACTTAATGCCTTAGGCATTCTCTACCAGTAAACCAAGGGTGGTGAAGAGATTAGATGACAGGTGCTCTGTTTGAGAGCAAGAAAGAAAATTTTAACAAATATATCAACAAAAATAGGTACAACAGTACATAAATACTATAACTTTTTTTTAAGTGCTTCTGTTTTTTAATTTGTTGAGAGTGTTATATTATAATGTTTGTCGTAGATACCCAAAGCCTTTGGTACCTACCCACAGTCCTACCTACATTCTATCCACATTGAAGAACATACGAATAAGCTACGTCAAAGCCGAGAGGAAAACGAATAGAATAGAGACACCTTCTGTCACTTAATCTTTGGCCTTCTGCCCTTCCATGTCGACGCTGGTTGCGTTACCTATATAACTTGCAAGTGACCAACATTACTGTTTGTAACCGTTCACACACTTGCCGAAGCACGCGGCGGTCGCTCTTTTGAAATAAATCAAAGGTAATTAATTACAATTTATTTATAGCAGAATTCATTGTTATTGTTCTATGTAGAAATGTTCCACATAGAACAATAACAATAAATTGTGGTATTATTTTAATAATATTCTGCCATAAAGTGACTTTTTGTGAACTTCTAAGGACTGTGAGGTCAACAATTTTAAAGTGAACATAATTATTTTATCTACTAATAAATATTTATGTGGTTTTGACGTCTTAAATTAGATAAAAAATCATGTTAGTGTTGAAATGTTATTTCGGAATGTCTATTAACATCTTAAATATTTTATAAAAACCATCGCTAGTACATATTTAAACTTTTTAGTATTACTTAAGTTACTAATTAAAATTGGCAACAAAGATATACTTTACTTTACTTATATTGTTATTTATTGCGCCTTCTTCTCTTCTTATCGTGTGGTTAGTGACTAACCTGGTGTCGGAGTTTTTTGCGCCTTAATTTAAATAAATAAAAAACAATAAAAGTTCAATTAAATAATGTAACTTGACTACCCTCAATATGTAACATAAATAATTAAATATTGTTTTAATTCGTTATTTTATTGAATAGGTACTGAAGATACTATCGCAATTTAAATTTTGGGAGTAATTGTCAAATTAATTGTTGTCAGCCAGATACGTTTTCTGCGGTAATAAATCTATAAAAATTCTATATCTTCAATGACAGACGATACAACAAAAAGGCACCGTTGTAAAAAGCTGTTTGTCTAACTTGTGAGCTCATCCTTCGATCATACTAAGTGTTTGTACGTAGTGCCAAACTGCCAAGTACCAATTACCAAGCAATATTTGGTGCGAAAGTGTTGACTGTTTTTTGATTTCATAGTTAGTTCTTTAAATATGTCGTATTGACATGATAGTTCAGAATTGCTGGCCGATGTCCTTACTATGTAATTGTTTAACTTAGGCCTTCTTGCTTAGTTGCTAGATGCCGTAACTGGGGTCAGCTCTAATTGGATGATGTTCAGTGTACGTTTGTCGCAAAAGGTTAACTGTCTCTGCCTGTTTACTTTTAAAAGTCAGACAGGATCGTTTGGATTGATTTGCGAAATTGTAAATATGTTGATGAAAACGCTAATGTTTGAGGTTTTGAGGGTTTGACCACTGAACCTTCGAACCAGACCTGACTAAAATGGTACCTAATACTAAACATAAAAAAATCTCTAAATATTTATCAAATTCGTTTTTTTTTTTTTTGTTTCTCTAAAAAAAATTTCTACAGGACCAAACTTCTTTCCTCTCCCGTTACTAGCGCTAAAGGACCAAACATCCGGAACTATTGTAAAATTTTGGTCCTTTGGGACGAGTTCAAGTTCTTTCCGCTTTCAAAGTTTCGTTACTCTCATTACCTTGTTTAAATTAAGTTGCAACAGTATTTACATACTTTTATAAGTTTACAAAAGCGTAGTAAAAACGGTAGGTACCGGTTGTTTTTGGTTTTATTTATTTTACGATATGTGCAAGCGCACGTCGACAGACTTTGTCGATCGTTAAGTTACGTCACCATATTTGTGGAGAACCTGTCCTCGTAGCTTTGCAAGAGCTTGAGATCTGAAGAACCGAAAGGACCATGACCCGCTTTCGTTTACTTTGCATTTATTTCGACTTAGCGTCGGATGAGATTCTACGATGTTTTGTGTCTATCTAAAATTATACACATCAATCATTATTCTCATGGCCTAAGCTTTAATTATTTACTCGTCAAATCTTATACAAAATTATACTTTGTCAATGAAAAACTTGTCTAAGTTAAACAAGATAATGCCTCATTAGTAGTCATCTAACTTGATTTACTTGGAACACTTGAGGTCTTTCCAATTGCATTTTTTGTCACCATGATAGTGATATTTCAAGTTCTTAATATCGAGAGACATTCGTTACTTATTTTCCTATACCTACTCTTCCAAGAATTGAATTCAATTAACTTTATATATGATAAGATAACATCACGCCTTGTTTCCCCGAAGGATTGGGCAGAGGTGTGTATATAGTACACCCACATTTCACCAGTCCCATATAGGTGGCTAGCCTATTGCCATCAACCGGGCACAAATCCAGACTCCGGGCTGCTACTGAGAAATTCCTGAAAGAAAAACCCAATGACACTGCCCGACCTGGGAATCGAACCCAGGACCTCATGTTCAGCAGTAGCGCTTGCGACCACTAGACCAACGAGGCACTAAGTCAGTCAGTCTTTTTATATGACTCGCATAAATTAAGCACGCGCTGCCGTTGGAAAAGCTACAAAATAATCGGTTGGTAATTCACATACCAAGTAAGTTTTCGATATCACCTTTACCCTTATTTTTCAGAATCAATCAACATGTTGGCTTCATACGTGATCCTTGCGGTGTCCTTGGTGGCGGCCGCCAATGCTTACTCTACTGGCGCCCCCGAGAGTGTGTGCCAAGACATGGTACCAAAGCACCCTGTGCCGAAGCAGTCCTCGCCTCCTCCTTACACCATCACCACTAGCACCAAGGTACGTTGTGACCCCCTATGTCCGCGTCAGTCGTTTCCTCGAAGGTAAAAACCCCCTTATTGTCCAAATTCGTGTTCTGAGCAGGGGCCATATCGTCGCCGTACAGTGAAAACGTCGTGATCGCAATAAACGTTATTTTACAGGCGAAGATAAAAACTGTCTGGATAATGGACGTCATTGACGTGCCGCGAGGTTCTCATTCAAGAACTGTGCACGTTTTCCCAAGTATAATTACGGGATCTTCTCCCAAAAAAAAAAAAAAAAGAGGTTTTCACCGCACGGCAATGAATCAATGACATAGAAGTAGGTATTAAGTCATTACTGTTTCAAAAAACCGATAACGCTACTTTCCTATTATACCTATAAGTTATAATTTCAAAATAAGCGATACAGTCATAATTTTTCTTACCCGAGAAAAATTATGATTGCAACGCTCCCCTAAATAGCCCCAGGATTCGAATCTGCTATAAGTTTTCAACTCGCTAGATAATTAGGAAAGATAAAGAGCTAAAACTAAAAGGTTTCATAGATATCGGTTTTTATGTTATCCTGCCGTCATGTTGCGATAAGGATCGTTATGAAACATGGTTACGTATAAATTATGTTTAAACGTATTAAATATTATGTCAGGTAAAAAGTAAATATTTATAATCGCCGGCAATTCTGCACATGAGTTTGTTTTCCGTGTGCTAAAGAGTTGAATTCAATATTTATTTCTTTTTATCACATCTATTTAAAAAGATCTAGTTTATTCTTAATAAATAGGGACCAAAATAGCTTTTTAATCTCTAGGAACGAAAAGTGATTTGAATTTGGAATGTGGATTTAGTAAAAGTTCCAGTCACCAAAGAGATCAATCACGAACATTGAATGAATAAGTAACAGGCCGGCAAGAGAGAGAAAGTGTGAATTCGGTCAGAATCTAACTTGGATTTTAATCCAAGTAAGACGCTGCAAAAAATTTCAAAATTTTCGGCATTGGTGTCGTTTTCATAGTTTTCGAGGATGCTAAAGCCGATAGTGAGGTCAAAATGTGAATCCAAAATGGAGGCAGATAATTTTTTTAAATTTTCCTTCATGGGTGTCGTTTTCATAGTTTTCGAGGGCGCTAAAGCCGATAGTGAGGTCAAAATGTAAATCCAAGATGGCAGCTGCTACTCTTTTTTTGTTTTATATCATACATGAGAAGGAACTTCGTTCCCGACAGGGGTCGGACCGCACAGGTTTTTTTTTTCCTCATAGAGGGTGATAAAAAGTAGTGTTCACCTCGGGAGCAACACTATTTTAACCTCGTACGACGTACTTTGTTGCAAAGAAACACTCTCGCCTTAAAAATAGTTGTTTGCTCTCTAGGCAAACTATCTACTATTGCATCTCTTAAACGCATTCATGTGAAAGTAGCTAAAATACATATAATATGTAGCTTTGCGAGTTGAAAGACCAAAAACGTCCCAACTGACCTTTCAGTGAAAATGCGAACTTATCTATCCAGGTTCCTGTATAGAACGTAGGTTGTAGGAGTTGTATTGTTGGTGTCTCACGTGAGTACTTAGTGTATTTCGAAGATTTTCTGAAGTAAAAGCTTTCATTGAAAACGAAGCGTAGCATTTCGTAGCTAGGTTTATCGTTCTGCTTTACTAAGGAATAGGATAAGTTCTTACTGAATGTGTAGCTTTCTTACCGATAGTTAAATTATAGGACTCAAATTTCGCGTATATATCGCCTATGTCATCATCAACTGCCTATGCATTACTATACTCTATGGCCTAGGCTGTTCTCAACTATGAAAGCTATAGCTGGTTTAGATAGCTTTAAGTAGGTACCAACTTAAGATAAAAGTAACAATGAAGAACCCATCCCCACCAAGCATCTTCAGAGTACTTAAACAATTTCATCTAATCCAACAGGACGTGAAATCCGGAACTCCCATGGAAGTGGTGATCAACGGCAAGGGTCCCGCCAACACCATCCGTGGTCTGCTACTCCAAGCGCGTCAGGGTGAGAAGATCGTCGGCAAGTTCACTCTGAAGCCCAACGACAACTTCGCACAGCTTCTAGACTGCGGTGAACCTGGCGTAAGTATCTTTTCCACAGCTTTAAACCAACCAAGACGTTATTTTGAATTAATTTTGTTGCGTTACAGTCAACAATGATATTTTTTTCGCGTAAAAAAATAAGTTCTCTACTACACTGTTGAATGAACGAATGAATGAATTGCACCGACCCCAGCGTGGTTTGATCTGACTCGATTAATCTAATGAACCCAAAGATTTGCACCTGGAGCCTTATATTTCATGGTGTTACAGAGACCATTGCATATCAAGGAGTAGACCGGGGGGCGCGCTAATGGTAGGGAAGACGTGCCCTTAGGATATGGAAGGATTTGCGAGCCGTACTGGATATGCATCCTAGAGTAGGCAATGTACTAGTGGAGATTAATTGTGATTCATATAATGCTCCGCTCCGTACTAAAGTACAGCTTACAGTACAGTAATCGCGGAGTGGGGCGCGTCGTCGTGGATTGCACTATCTTTAATAGGGGGCGAGCCTATTGCCATCAACCGACCACAATTCCAGACTCCGGGCTACTACTGAGAAATCCCTGTTGGATATACTTTGCCCGACTTGAGAATCGAACCCAGGACCTCATGCTCAGCCGTAGCGCTTGCGACCACTAGACCAACGAGGCAGTCTTAAGACTTGTATACGAGTATACAAGTATAATTGCCTGCCCTGGCGAAATATGTGAGGATTCCCTTCGAGGAATAGGTACTGCACGCGGGATATTATGTTTATACAAATATGTACAAGTGTAAAAGTATAATTATTATAGTTGCAAGTAGTTGAGTGTGTAGCACGATAGCCTAGTGGTGGGACCCTAAGACTGCCAAGTCATAGGTCTCGAGTTCGAACACAAGGCACGCATCTCTGACTTTTCGGATTCATGTGCGTATTGTATAATTATCACTTGCTTCAAAAACGGTGAAGGAAAACATCATGAGGAAACATGCCTGAGACATATTTCTCGACGGCATGTGAAGCCAAGTCAGAGGCCCATGAGCGGCATAAAACCACTAAACACACGAAAAAGAAAGGATGAAGTAAATAGTTGAAATAGCAACCCATTTGAAATGCATCTGCTATTGCAGAAATCCATAGGTGACAGAGTCATCGGCTCGTTTACAATTAAAAAAAACATCAAAATAAGCAGTTTATTTGAAGTTATCTCTTTTGTTGACCGTGAAAGGATCCACAAAGGCGTTTTTTGTAACTTCCATGATTTAGGTTTTTTTGCACTTTCCGTCACTCTTAATGTCTTGATCACACATACCGAGTAGATGGGCGGGGCAGTGCTCTCGGCCGAGTGCTCGTTACGTGTAAACACATCACCGGGTGGTTGGCCGAGTTAAAGGGCGAGATTGTCACTCGGAACCTGCAGTGCTATTCTGTAACCATCTCACGGTGAAAACTTAGGTGAAGTGAACGTGAAGTGAGCTGTCATTCCACCTGCTGCTAGGGATTGACAGCTCACTCCGAGCTCACTTCACCTAAGTTTTCACGGTGAGATGGTTACAGAATAGCACTGCTGATTTACTAGACCGAATGCACACCCCCGTGCTTGACTGACTTACTCACTTGTCCACTCAGCAGGTCTAAATTAGTATAAACATGTACTCGGTGTGTACTCGCCACTCGGCACACTCACGTCGATCACAGCCAAGGAACCTGCAACCAAACAATGTCATTATAAGAGACCGAAGTTTTTAGGTCTCACAAAAAGAGGAGAACTTGGCAACATTGATCTAACCCCCGCAAGCATTCCAAGGTTTACATAATGAGGACCCTGCCTGCTCACAGCACGGTACGATTTCCCGCAGCGATTTTTGTGAACCGACTGACTGACTAAAAAAATACGTGTATCTAAACACCTACTCGCCCACCCAACTCTCTCAGCCTAGTATCATTTTGCTGTCACGCCCATCTACTAGGTACAGACGTCAGCACATCAACCTACCCGAAACTGTAAAATTTTCCCAATCAACTTTGAACCCTATCGTCTAGTGATAAAGTTGAAAATCTATTAAATAAATTTTACATATTGTAATAGGTTGACGAGTAGTCTGTACGTGTGATCAAGGCATTAAGATTTCTCAAATTGTATGTAGATTTTATCTACATGATTAATAACCCATTTTTTGTTAAGCATAATGTGTGATTTAACACTTAAATTACCTACGAGTTATTTGTGTACGTCGCAAATTAAGTATTGTATGCATGAATTACGCGTCCTTCAGAAGCTTCGCGTTGCCTTACGGTCCGGTTCACATTTAGTTTTTATTTGAATATGTAAACTTTATTGTGCTACGGTGTTATTTGGTAGCCGGTTTTTAATGTCCCTTCATGAATTTTAAAGGCCTCTTTTCTTATATTTGTACCCACAACTGTTCCGCCTTGTTGGTCTTGTTGCCCACTACTACTGGGCTCAATTCCCAAGTCGGGCAGTGTTATAGGGTTTTCCTATCAGAAATTTCTCAGTAGCAACCCGAAATCTAGATTTTTTTCCCGGTTGATGGCAATAGGCTCGCCATTACTATAATATATGGCACTTTAACATACCTACGAGTAGGTACCTACTGGCGAAGTGTGCTTGCTAACGCTTCGACAAAAAACAGGCGTAGTGTTATGTTCCGTCAATTGTTCTAGTTACATTCTATAAATATTATCTGTGACTCATAAAGCTCAATACAAAAGAAGGAAATCAATTTGCTTAGCCTTTTCCCAACTACACTGGATCGCAAAAAATCCTGGTCGCTAATACTCGTAAATGGCGTGGTAGTTTCTTTAATACACACATCAACACTTTCTAGGGATGACTGATTAATATAGGTATATAAAAAAATGTGTACCACGTTTTGTACACTATATAACTTTAATTAAATACTAAAAAATAAGAAAATTTCGCTTCTAACTTATGACAACAAAAATACACTTTGCAGTAAATCTTAAAAAATAAAAGATTTTTTGGCAATTTAATATTTTGTATTTCCTCCACGAGCCCGTATCACTTCATTAAGACGATGTGGCATGATGTAAACCAAATTTTTAATACGATGTTGATCTATTTTTGCCCATTCTTCCACTAGCGCATTCCATAACTCGTGTAAGGTAACGCATCACGCATCTCCCGAGCTCGTCCCATGCATGTTCTATGGGATTTAAGTCTGGGCTGCGAGTTGGCCGCTCCATGCAGGTAATACCGACGTCTTGAATATACATATTGACCAAACGAGCAGTATGTGGTCGCGCATTATCGTGCATAAAAATGGAATTTGCACCCATATTCACTAAGAACGGACCAGCATGCTCATTTAAAACCTCTTCTACGTATCTGACAGCAGTCAGAGAACCGTTTTCTATGATCACTAACTCCTTGCGATCCTCTGAAGATATCCCAGCCCAAACCAGTAACCTGGCAACTCGATGTTCTCTGAGCAGTTTGGGGCCGTTTGCTGGTCTATAAGCTTCGTATAATAAGGCTTTATATCAGCTTCACGAAGACGTCGCAGAATCGTATCAGAGCTCACATTGGTGTGGTGAATTTCTTGAAGACTCTGTCGATTTCTTAACATAGTGCTCACGATGAATCGGTCTTCTCGTGTAGTTGTGCACCTTGGCCTGCCATGTCCTGGTCTCCTGACCTGATATTCATGCCAGTCTCATGAAATCGCTGGAGTACTCTTTGGACCGTTGATAAAGATAGGAGTATATTTATGTTCTAGCAGTGCTACGCTGACTTCTTCTTGTACCATGGTAATAATCTGTGTACATTCTTCGGGTGTTAACGACATGATATTTCACTGAATAAGTGAATACTCCACAGACTACATAGGGATACGAATACTCTGATCAATCCAAGGAATCATTTATAATGACAGCTCGCTTTGCAACAAAAGCAGAAAAAATATTATTTACCTAATTTTAAATTTTATAAATTTTCAAAAAGCAGTTTTTTTTATCTTTTACCTACTTGTACAAATCAAACCTCTTTAGAGATTTAGAACAGGCATTAGTAACCTGCTTACTATTTATTATATTTTATTCTAGCGATCTTGGTATGTAATTGATGGAGAATATCACGGTTTTTATTAGCGACCCGGAATTTTTGCGCTCCAGCGTATATTGGGGTCGGCTTCCAGTCTAACCGGATGCAGCTGAATACCAGTATTTTACATGGAGCGACTGCCTATCTGACCTCTACAACCCAGTAACTGGGTAATACCCCTTGGTAAGACTAGTTGTCAGAAGATGGGCTTCTGACGACCCATAACGACTGTCAAAGATCCACAAATGACAGCCGGGACCAACGGCTTAGCGTGCTTTCCGAGGCACGGAGGAGTCTCGGTATGTAAAGATGGTCACCTATCCACAGACCAACCCCGGCAAGCGTAGCTTAAGCTGACGGATCGACCCGTGCGGCACTTATTCTTATCCACGAGCTCCTCACAAAATAAGGAAATAAAAGTTAAAATTAATAATGGTAGTGATTACGTTACGTGGTATTTAAATTGGTCCGTTCCACTGTTTTTTTTATAATACCTACGGTTGCCACAAAAAAGGTACAATCATTCGCGAAAAAAAAACAATGCACGATATTTTTTAGGGTGTTACAAATTATCACGTTAGGTATCTACCTACCGATACCTACACTAGTTATAGCGAAGTGATTCATCTAATCGTGGTTCGTGAATCGTGAGGACAAACTTCCTTAAAAAGTTGTTGTTTGCATTGCTACGGAGTCATTTCTAATTCTGAAGGCCTTCACGTTTTTTAAACGCAACCAAATGAAAGAATTGTAACTTATACATACGGGTTGACGGACTTTTATCTTAGGTAGGTAAAATAAATAAATAAAATAAAAAGCCATATTTCGTTGCAGATTATAAAAAGAAAAAAGTTAAATTCCAAAGATAGCCAGTCGTCTCTAGATTGGGCTACTTGAATCCAGTTGTGGCCGGCTGTTTTTTAGCTCATCTTCCCAACTAGCTACAGGTCTACCTCTCCTTCTTTAGCCTTGTGGCCCTGCCCATGTGGTCACCCTTTTGGTCCATCTTTTGTCTCGTAGGCGCACCACATGTCCGGCCCACTTCCAATTTAATTATTGAGCATGTACCTACAAAACCAATACCCCTTTCTTGTATGATGTGTCTTATTTTTTTATATATTCATCATACTGCAAAATGAAATAATTTTATTCTTTGTTTTGTTTTTGAACCTCCACGTTTGGCAAGCATACGTTAGGCATGGTATATGGCGTGAGTTTGTACCTTAGTTTTAATTTGAATTGGCATGCTGCTTTTGAATGGTCCTTCAGTGCCCAATATTTGTTCCACGTTAACTGGTGTCCTGCGCTCCACCTCTTGATCGTTACTTTTCTGGTCAAAGGTATTTGTTTTAGGTAATCAACATTAGTAACATCATTTTGTGGAAAGTCTTCTGACTTAGCATGGGAGATCTAAAGCAGTAATCTCAGCCACTAATCATCATCTGCCTAAAACCTTTTCCCAACTATGTTAGGGTCGGCTTCCAGTCTAACCAGATGCAGCTGAATACCAGTATTTCACATGGAGCGACTGCCTAACACAATAGCACCTGGTAAGACTGCAGGTAGTTGTCAGACTTTCGGGCTTCTGACGACCCGTAACAACTGTCAAAGATATACAAATGACAGCCGGGACCAACGGCTTTACGTGCTTTCCGAGGCACGGAGGGGTCTTGGTATGTAAAGATGGTCACCCATCCACGGAGTAACCGCGGCAAACGTAGCTTAACCTGATCGAGGGACCCGTGCGGCTGTTATTACTTAGCCACAAGCCCCTAATTAGCTGTTACTACTTAATTTCAGGCAGGAAATTAAATGTCATCAAAGCCCATGAGATAAAAAAACCTTGGCTAAAGTGTCAGAGTAGCTTGCGAAATTCAAACTACGTTTTTTTTTGCAATTTGTAGGTTTTATGTTGTTTAAAGTATTTTCGTGACCGTAACAAGTATGTATTTACAGAATTATTACAAATGGGCAACCATGAACACTTTCATTGACCTGAGGACCTGAGGAGGTCTGGAGATGACCTATACGAGACTAGAGAAGTGGACGTAGGCATAGCTCTAGGCCTGTGATATATGACTCTGAAGTCTGAGTAAACGAATTTTGATTTTCGACTCGCTTGCACCATAAATAGCACTAAACGCTACGTATTACCCACGCGACCAGGGGCCCTACCACCACCTCTTTTAGCAGTATTATTTTAATCTTACTTGAGCGTGGGAAAGAGATGGAGCTAGACGTCCTGTATAGCTCCACTTCTTTCTCGCACTGAAGTAATATCCCTGGTATCTATGTAAGTGGGATTCTTAATACCCTCGAAGCATCCTAACGGCTGGATGGATAATACATGAGGTGACTAGGTCTCGCTCACGCACCGTATTCCACCAAGCGGGCCCAGTGCGGGTTGGTGTATGTCACACACATGTCTTCGAATTTTCTGTTCAAAGGACATGCCGGTTACCTCATGAGGTCACGATGTTTTCCTTCGACGTTTTGAGAGTGCCTGTCAGGGTTCCTCCGGACCTACGACCTACAACTCTAGGGTCACAGCCGTTTCCATTGGGCTCTGACGTATAGCATTGACTGCTCCTTTATTTTATTTGCTCTGCCCAAACTTTAGGCAAACCACTTCCCAGAATGTAGGTTAATAGCTACTCCCATATTTAAAAAAAATATCTTTATTGACTTAGGTACGTTTGATGATTGATGACTAACATATTGACTTTGAATTAATGTAAAACATATTAGGTATAGGTACATTATTAAAAGGCCTTTTCTTGAATTTTAATCGCCATAGTGGCGATTAAAATTGTATTATTTAGGTTAAGGCGACGATACTTTTAATGATTTTATACTGGAGATCACGTCTAACCGAGTAGTGTTAATGATTTGGAAAAAAAATATGTTACACGAGAGCATTTTTTAAATAAATTATATTTATACATAGTGAAATTAATTTGTAAAGTTGTCGAACGTGGATAAAAAACTGAGAATCACGCAAAATCTATCAAGCGTATTTTTCTGAAACCTTCAACATTTTAAAGATAATTTAATTATTGATCTTTTTTACTAAAATATCGTTATTTGTTAAAATACCTTTTGTTTTATGTATAATAAATTAATAATGCGTCTAATTTGGGACAGCGCTCCTGGATGGGCGAGTGTTATTACTGGCTGGACGTACGATGCGTTGCTTGAGCTCAGTGCAGAGCACGCAAGCTAACCACTCAAGGTCACTGGCATATGTCTGCGTCTTAATCGGTTAACGAATTCGGGGTCCTACATTTGAATATAAATAGTTACCTACCTACCTAATATGATAGAATTCTCAAAGTTGTGTTGCATCATTCAAGGCTATATTGTCCGGTGTAAGAGGTCGTATAGATTCGGTTGGTACGAGGCAAAATCTATTAGGATATTCGAACCAAACCGCTTTGTCATAATATTTTTAAAGATTTAGGTACAATTTATTGCATTCAAATTATAAAAAGACGATTCTGTATCAACTGCTGATTGACTATGCAATTACAAGTCCCATTTTAACAAATTGCACGTTTCATGAATGAGCTTTTGCGATTTCATTTTTTGCGAATAAAATTGTAAAATCAAACAAATTGTTAACATCCGAGGACATAAGAACCCTTCACTCGGGTTTAAATACAATTATCGTCATTGCCAAAGAACAGCATACCGCAGTTAGCAACAAAGTGCTTTGTCGGCATTTCCATGTATAAGAACATAGACTAGCGCCTATATCAATGAGGTGTATTGAATGGAACGCTGCGTGTCCGTTAATTACGTGTGGATTGTGTTAGGTCTCCACAAAATAGTTAGGTATAAGTACCTACAAGCAAAAATCACTATTTATTGTATAAGGTTCCCATTTTAATTGCACTCATAACTATTGTGTGCATTATTATGACTGTAAGGCCAAGACCAAAACAGTAGGATACAAGGGGGGGGGGGGCCTAAGGGGCCCAAGCCCCCCCAAAAGCATCTGAGTTCTTCCGTGACGTCAATCAATGAACTTGATATTATTCTAATTAAACATTTTTCACGTTGCCGGTTTGGCCGCCATGTACCTACCTATGTTCACCGAGATATGTCTGGTAGTCTACAACTTAAGGAAGTCATTGACGAACTTGCGAAAAGTAATCCGAGGATATTGTGTGCTTTTTTAGTGATTACTTTGCTAAAAACCTGTCAGCGGGGTCAAGCCCCCGCCCTCCCCCAAACGACAATCCTGGATCCGCCACTGGACCAAAATATAGAGAAACTATGTCAAAGACTCGATTACTCAAATATTCATTCTCGCACAACACTATTTAAAACGTAGTTACAACCGATCACTTTTTTTTACTGTACATTTGTAGGTACAACACATTGATACCACACATTATGGCAGCGAAATACAGTAAAACGGTCGTGTCGTATTGTACAGAACTATTACACAGTTCGATGAAAGCCTTGACCGGGTAGACTTAAGGCTATACTTACAGGGTGTTTGACCTTTTATACGTATAAGCCGCCGCAAAAGTGCATTTATTCCTAATGAGGCTTTAGATTACATAGATACTCGTTCAGACCAAGTCGAGACTAAACTCAACGATATAACATCACGCCTACATTTTCCTAAAGTGTGGGCAGAGGCATATTATCTACCTATTAGTAGTAGAAACGATATTTTGCCAGTTTGGTAGTTTTTGGCCCTTGTAAAATGGGTTGAGTTTTTTTACCAGTAACCAGCACCACACGTCCTGACTCCGGACATCTACTGAGAAATTCCTGATGGAAAAACCCATTGCACTTTTCCGGAACAACTACTTGTAGGCAATGATATTATATGTAAAAAGAGGTAGATAGGTTATAAACGTTCCGCAAGTGGCACGTCAAAAGTTGGCTAATTAGCCACATTTTCTTCGTTTTGTCTCTTTTTCGCTCCCGATAATTACGACATGCCATCCTACTTCCACGTGTCATATAATAGTGTGACATAGTGCCGTTTTTGAAGATAGAATGTTAGGTAGGTAACCTATCTACGTCTTTTTACATATAATATCATTGCTTGTAGGTCATACAAATATTTGTTCCGTGCGGGAATCGAACATCGAACCCGCGACACGCAGTGCAGCAGTCAATCGCTTAACAACTGCGCCAACCGTGCCGTGATTTAAAACCTACCTAGATAGTTGTTAGTACATTATGATCAAAAAGGAAGTAAAAGTTGGTACCTATCTACGAAATTACGAATGCCATACAACTAGGAACTAGATGAAGGTAAACGTGCAACGTGTTGGACGGTTCACACTTCTCTGAATGATTGCAATCTATCTATACAAAGACTAGGAGCCGGTCGACTATGTCCCAGATAACCATAATAACGCGTGTGTTGTTGCGACCCGGTAATTATTTGATAAAATTATAGTATAATAAGGAGTATCAAACAATAATTTGACGTGATTACATACCTATACGTACTGATAAGGCGTTAATTTTAATATTTTCCATAACAACGTGGATATAATAACTTACCTACCTACATTAAATTATTCACAAAAGTGGTTTTATTTTATTCATATCTACTTAGAAATACCTATACCTACTAACGTTCTGTATTAAGTATAATTAAGAGGTGAATATTTTTCAGGCTTATAATAAGTGGATATTAATTTAACTGTTTATTTTCTTTTATTTACAGAACGCTGTCACACACAAGAAACACGACGAGAAATTCGACAGCCAGACTCTCGCCTTCACATGGACGCCCCCAGCTGGCTTCAACGGCGAAATTAAATTCAGGTACAGACCGTTATTTCGTGACTTATTACTAAGTAGGTTGGTACATCCCAAACAGTAATTGGGCTTAATTAATAACTAATTATATTGTTGTTGTTGTATTGTATTATATTGTATTTGGGCTTTTTTTTCGGGCTTTATTGGTCATATGGAACAGATTTACTTACCTATCCACTGGTAGACCGGTTTCCTTAGGGAAACGAACTAATCACCATTATTATCGAGACCATTCAGTGCTGCTAATATTAAAATTTTATGAATAACCTTCCTTTTTTTGAAGTCGGTAATAAAAGAACACGAAGGCCGAAGCTTTCTGAAACAAAATAAAGAACCCGATATTATTGGGCGTCGTCTTTTGTCTTGGCTAAAGTAATATGTTAGACATAGCGCTCTACACACATGTTCGGGTCGGCTCATTCGATTCGGCAGTATTATTTATTAATTTGGTGAGCAACAAAGCCGACCCGAAGCATGTTCGGCTCGTGACGATCGGCATACTTCGTTCGGCATCTACCCTCGCTGATGGGATCGGATAGGCGTAATTCGAGTTAAGCCGAGCGGTTGTTTCCCGAATATATATATTCCATTTTACCGCACGGCTGAGTCGAATCATGCCGACCCGAAGATGTGTAACGTGTAGCACTCCTTACGCTATTGTTCTAAATGTAGGGTACAGGTACCCTACATTTATTATAACATTAGAAAAATAACGGTATCGTTTCGTTATTTCGATATGAATATATATAATAAACTCTGTCATTTCACGATATAAACAAAGCAATGTAATCTATTTATCATTTACATTTTTTTTTTAATACTCTAAAGTGCAGTAATTTCAACAAGATTACACAATAACTGTCGTTATTTTTCTAATGCTATACAGGATGGCACATTTCGATCGGTCAGTATGGGAAAGTCTGAAACTATAAGACATACGAAGATCTCTTATGAACCATTTCATCGATTTTAGTAACAAGAAAAACTGCATACATACATTTAAAAAAAAAACTTGTACTCAGCTCGGGGATCGAACCTGGACGTTTTGAAAAACAAAACTAAAACTATTTCTATTTAGATATCGATTTTGTAAGTCTTAAACAGTAAATGTAACTACGAAACATGATTTCTAAAATGAATAAAATGCATTGGTTTCATATTTTTTAATTTAATTTAGTAAGTTTTCGAAATTACCACAATTTTTCAAATGGCCCGCGATGTCGCCCGATTTAAACCCACTAGACTATTTCTTGTGGGTTTACGTTAAGGATGAAGTGTACAAAACAAACTACGACACCATTAAAGACCTTAAAACAGCCATAGAATCCATTTTAACGCAAATTCACCACCTGAAGATACAAAACGCAATAGTAAGATCGTTACCTAAACGAGAAAAAAAAATGGTGGTCATTTGCAAAACTTACTAAAATAAATTAAAGGATATGAAAACAATGCATTTTATTCATTTTAGATATCATGTTTCATAACAACATTTACTGCTTAAAACCTACACAGTCGATATCTAAATAGAAACAGTGTTAGTTTTATTTTTCAAAACGTCCGGGTTCGATTCCCGAGCTGAGTAAAAGTTTTTTTTTAAATGTATGAATGCAATTTTTCTTGTTACTAAAATCGATGACATGGTTCCTAAGAAGAGATCTTCGTATGTCTTATAGTTTCAGACTTTCCCATACTGACCGATGTAAATGTGCCACCCTGTATATAATAAATGAAGTATAGGTATCTAAAATAATACCTAGACATTCAAGTGTCAAGGGACAAAAGGGACGTCCAGGGGTTGAGCAGGTCAGGGGTTCATTACCTTTTGAAAGTCAAAGCAGACGTCAGACGTACAACAATGCATGAACACGCACAAAGAGATTGTTAACAAGCTTAATTTTAGAAATGGCACGTGTAAGTGTTTTAAGTGAATCATTTGAAGTTTCGCAGTTCGCTCCTTTGTTCATTAATGAAAACGATCGATTCAATTTACCTTGATAGGTCTAATAATGGCGATGGGTAACAATTATTGTAATGTGTGAAATAAACGAAAAATATTGAGGTTTTAGGCATTTCTCGATCAAAAAGATGTTTTCATAAAAAATAAGCAAACGTCAAATTAAGGTCCGAAATGGCCTCTAGGTTTCTTTAGTTTTCTTTTATTGAAATTACTTTACATAATATTATTTTTATTTTCAGAGCTACCATCGCCCTGAACGGTGCCGTCTTCTGGGTGGGCGTTGAATCAGCTCCCATTAAAGTTGTCAGCTAATTTAATTTAATTAAGAACAAAGAGTATTATTATTTCATAATTTATGTCTTTCTTACATTCCTGATGTATTTGTTTCTTCTTTCGACTGTGGATGTATTAGATATTTCATAATATAATAAATAATTTTAAAAAATCCTTTTTTTTATTTATCGATGAAAGATAACCAAATAAAAGCAGGAGCAATATATTATTTTAACAAATACTTTATTTCAAACATAGCACCTAGAATTTTTGTCTTCGAGATCCATTTACAAAATTCAAGTCTCAATAAATACGAATAGAGTAGGGTAGGAACTAATAGCTTGTATCTACAGTACAGCACGAATTACATCTTAAAAGATTCTTATTATCACTGGTAATTCGTGTAAAGAAAATTTCATTTTCTATATAATAAGTACTTACTAATTAAACTTTTAGGCTTTTTTATTGCAATTGATTATGTCGCGGCCATGTTAAAGAGGTTCCAATAACCCTTGGGAAGACGAGGCAATACATTTTGCGTATATTTTATCGTAATGTGATAACTTTTCCTAAACATTTTAGTCTCTCGCTAAAGCCACTTTTAAACCAAAACAGGTAGAGCTCGATTTAAAAACAAAATAAATAAAAAATCTTATAATTTACGTAAAATCGATATTATTAAATAATATAAAGATAGGCTAAGAAAATAGGCAGTTAAACTATTTTTTTTTTTTTATCTACTATGCTTGTACTGTAGATACATGCATGAAGCTTTCAAAGACTTATAAATTTAAGCCATGTAGCTAGTAGGTAGTTGCTATAAGAATGTGGTCTTACAAGATATGCATAGATATTCGAGTATCAGTATGTGCGAAATAGGGGTTATACACATGTTCGGGTCGGCATGATTCGGCGCAGGCTGGTCGGCACAATAAGATGTATATATTTGCCGACCGGGTATACCGAATCATACCGACCGAAACAAGTGTGCAGTACACCTTACGGAGTAGAAGGGGGACGGACTTTGGGAATACAATGAGTTATCACAGTTTTATTTAGAGCCTTTATGAAGGTGACCTCAGTCGTTGAAGCACAATTTAAAATGATTCTCATTTCTCCCCTTCGCCTCTCAACTATTCACGCCCACACCTTGGGACTTTAATTTTAAAGTCTTTGAGCAAGCTTATGTTAGGAGTAAAGCTCGAATTCTATTCACATTGAAGCAATTCCGATACAGACCGCTACACACTTTGATAAACAACTATTGTTACATTCGCTCTCACAGCATCTCAAGTCTCAGTTATAATAACGCATTTCTTTGAAATTTCAATTCTAAGGAAATCCATTAATACATTTACAATTTAAAAACACATATTGTTAAAAATAATGAAAGTATAAAAGCCTGTACAAGTTAAATTCATAAAATAGATAGAAGTAAAGTTTGCAAATGTGCCTTTTTTATAATTAGGTTGCTATTCATCTGCAGTAATACGAAATGAGATCAAACTGCAAATAAGTATAAGTAACATTCATGACATGGACGCGAAAGTACATGATTTCGATGTATACAGACGTCATGCGTAAAACTGAGACTTCCAATACATAAATACAACTACATCGGTACAGTATAAATAAGTAGAAGTATTACGTCTTCATAGAAACCAGCCGAAACGACGCTCTTCGAAATCTCAGTGCATACCAGACTATTGTGTATCCGTCTCAAGTGCGCGGCAGTTACGCACGGACACGAAAGGTTTATCTACCGAGCGGCCGTAGGTAATAATTTCAATGTTACTGCAGAGACGTAATACTGTTACTTTATTATACTGTGACATCGGACATATACTAGCAACTATGAAAAATGATATCTGATGAGTACCCATGAATATTGAATGAGTGTTATGTAAATATATAGAAAACAGTAATTGACAACTACACTTTTTATGTAATTCCATTATTACAGCCATCAATTAAGTTATTATTATAAGAGTAAACTATATGATGGAAGATTTAAATTGCAGACAATTCATGTATTATGTGACATCTCATTACTCTATAAAGAGAGGCAATGCCACAGATCTGCATTATTAAATATTATGGTGTATATCCAGTTGTGATACAAACATTTATATATACAGGGTGTTTGGCGCATGGACCGACACAATTTTTTCAGGGATTTGGGAGGTCATTAGCTAGGTTCTAGCTAAGTTCAAAATAGCTTTTAGTTTTTTTTATAATTAATTTAGAAGTTGTAAAATTTCATTCATTAAATACAAAAATTAACTTTGGAAGCTTGTAAGGAATTTTCTTGAAACCAGTTGTATAAAACAAAGATGTTTTTAGATTTAAAGGACTTTGGAGAATGCAACAAAATTTGTTTTGTGCCACTACACCCACAAACAAAAAAGTTATTTCAAATTAAAGGACACATTTTGGGAATTTTTTTCATTTTAAAAAAATAATCATATGTAACCAACCGTGACATTTGGGACAAAGGGTGTATGGGTAGAACCTAGCTAATGACGTCCCAAATCCCTGAAAAAATTGTGTCGGTCCATGCGCCAAACACCCTGTATATTACAATACATAGTTACAAGGGCAAGACAAGGTCATATAAAATTTGTGTGTGTTATGTGTAAAAGGCAATATTGGTGAGTGTTAATAACATAATACACACACATACAGACATTTTGATGCACACCACAACCACTGACTCAATCAGCAATCTCCATTGCTTTCACAATGTAAACATTATCAGATTAGGTCACCTAAGTATTTATTATCTTCTGATAATTCATCTGAATTACCTGCCTGTTAAATTCATTACAACAGCATTCGTATTTGCACAGATGCCAATTTAAATGAAAGAAAATTTACCATCTCATGACATCTTGAAACAATAATAAATATTTATGAAATAAATACACCTACTCCATAGATACATACAGAAACTAAATTGTCATTGGTCTAAAATAAATGCACTTCAATTTAAGTCTTATACCTAAATATAAAACATCACAGTTAATACTGAATAAGTAGTAAATAAATACATAGAATTAAATTGTTAATTTAGATAGGCTATCATTGGTTCTGTATGAAATAGTTTTGCCTTTTGAGCTGTCTGTACAGTGAGATGTACTTCCCTGCAGCCGAGGTTCTTGGAACAACATATTGTTTGCAGAAAAGCTTGGGATCTCGAGCCTTCTCGGAAAGCTCCCCACAGTCTAGTGCTCGCAGGAACGCGAGTACAAATGTGAAGCAGTTGTGTCTTTCTTCATTGTACCTCTCAGCCTCCCACAGTGGGCTTTGACTCACCTGAAACCAAAAACCCAATGTTACATGTTTTGGAATGATGACATGTTTATTTCCTGTCAACAAGCATAATATTGACATACCTTGAGCAGAACACTATCCCATATCTCATTCCACATCTCATCGAACTGCTCTAACAGCAGACACTGGTCCCAATCTGAGCTAGAGTCGCAGCCACTGCATTTCTTGGTCATGGGGTCCACACCACGGATCCCTTCCTCGCTGAACTCCACAACACAACCCTGAGAGTTAGTCACCCCTATGTGCAAGTCTTTGGAATTATAGTAGTCGCTGTAAAGAATGAAAAATCACGTAAGTATAAACGATTTGATAAGGTCGTGAATCATTCTACGGGCAATAACTTGGAACGGATTATTAACTATTTAGTACTTCTGGCACGGAGCATCCAATGTGAATACTTACTTGAGGAAATCGCCATGGGTAGGCTTCATGACAATAGCGCGAGGATGCTGAGATGCCTTGACGAAGGGGTAAGGAACCCTAAAACAAAATTAGGGCGCTTAGCAACAACCTTCATATGTCATGATAGTAGAAAATCCGTTACATAAACGTATCGTTACCTGAAGGGCAGTAGATTGTAGTCATATCTATCCAGTTTTTGATCACAAACCGGGCATTTTTCAGGTATTATGGTGCAAAATACTTTGTGATCACAATGGTGGAAACAAAGAATACCCGGATCCATTTTTGCACAAAGATTAAAGTGGAATTTTCAATGGAACTGTCACTTCTAATAACGTCAACACAATCGTTAATCAATACAGTTGTTTTGAGCAAACTAAAGTCGTAAATGAAAGCTGAATAACTTAATAACCAAGCAAAAGCCTAATAAGAACCTCCTAAGAACTTTGGCATTGTCCACCTTTCACAACTCGCGAATCGCGAAGTCGCGACTCTCGCTTTGAAAACCTTTCGTTTCGACAAAGCAGGGTAAGGCTACGTTCGAAACTGCAACTTTTTATATATTTAAAACCAATTAATAAAACGTAACACTATGAATAGTATTTTCCAGCATTATTTCATTTTAATATAATTAATCATTTAAATTCGTCATTTTCATTGTACAAATTTATCAAAAACTTGATTATGTTCGATTATTTTGCTTCGTAAAACAACATCACTAAGTTCGAATTTTTTTAATTGTACAAGGTTCCGAACGACTGTCTATGACTTCACCTGTGATTGGGCAAAACAACAGCTGTGAACAGATGATTGATCTGCGCATTTTTATTGGTCGATAGACTGTTTGCTGTCAATTTGCAGTTAATTGGGATTGGTCAACCGATTAATGGGCGTTCGGCGGCAAGATTTAAAAATTGAAACGAGGTAAGTTTCAACCAAATCAAGATAAAAAAAAAAAAAACGAATCCTGTTCTTGAGCCATACGTTCAATTCACAATATTTATTATGATTGTTAGATACTTTCGTTAAGATAACTTGTATTAAAAAAGAAAAGAAAAATGAGAAAAAATAATAATAAGTGCGGAAGGTAGGTACAGTTTTTTATTTATTATTAATAACTAGCGACCCGCCCCTGCTTCGCACGGGTGCAATAAACTGATGTGGCGACATGTCAAAACAGCGAGCTATATCTGTGCTATAAGTTAAATGTGAATGTAATACAAAGAAAAGCCATGCAAGCGCTCAAAAAAGAGCCTTTTTCACGACTTGACAAAACGTCAAGTTTCCGTACTACGTTTACGTTTAATATAAAAAATATAAAAAACCTTCCGGAATACATTCTCTAAATGATGTTCAAAACCTCATCCAAATCCGTTGCGTATTTTAGGAGCACAACGCGGACATACAGACAAACGCAAAAAGCTACTTTGTTTTATAATATTTAGAGATTCTATTTTGTAATTTTTTTACTCTTGAGAATTGTAAATATTTATTATTTATAAACTACTTTAAATGGAACTTGTTTTAAAATATGGTCGTATATCATTGTGAATTTCATCATATTACGCCCTATTTCATTTCAATAGGTGTTTGAGCCATGGTGTCGAAATTTTGTCAATAATCGTATGTCATGAAGCGTTGTATTGTATGTTTAACAGTTTCCATGGAAACGAGCGCTGGCGGTAAACCAAGCCTCGCCCATCAGACCCAGTTCTGGCGACAGTGCGCTGTAAAGCGTGCGATCCTTTGTTAGTATATACTTCCCAATAATGTACTATTAAAGTTAAATAGACAGTTTAGATAATATGTGTATGTGATTAGGAAACCTGTGTGCTGTTAGATAATTTTAGAAAATAGGTTTAAAAATAATGTGTTCAAATTAAATATTAACTACAAAGTTGTAATCGTGTCATTGAACTTTATTTTTTTGATCGGATGCCGTTGACTTTGGAAAGCAGCATGAAAGTTGTTATGAATTTTTAAAATCATTCAGATTTATGATTCATGATGTTTTTGGAGAAGGTGAAAGGTTTATTGCAAACAGTTTGGTGGTTGCTAGCAGCAGCGCGGGTGGTGACCGCGGGTATCTCTTGCCTGAGCAGCCCCTGCCTTCATGGTATATGTATAGATGACGTCAATACGTAAGTACCTATAATCTGGTTATTTATGAAACGTGCAAAGTGCACCTGTCAGTATTCACTGTAGCACTACTTACACCTTGTTTAAAAATCAATGAGCTTTAAAATAAGTACCGTTTGTAAAAAAGAGAAAACGAATTTTCACAGATAAGAGACCCAGCTAGATCGATTTTTCGCCCCCGTAAACCCCTATTGCAATTTTCATCGAAATCGTTAGAGCCGTTTTCGAGAACGTGATTACAAATCTATACTTATACAAATATTGCTCATTTAATAGTAGGTACCTATAGTAGGTATAATAATGAATCAAAATGTTGAATAAAAACTACATTCGAATACTATTTTACTACCTCTTTTAATTGACCCTGGGATATCATTAATTAATTTGGTATATAGCATCGTCAAAGCTATCCGAATTTGATTAATTATTATTATTGAACTTTCGAAAACGAAATATCGGTCTGCATTTATAGTAAATTGAATGTACCTATCCAGCCGATCTATATTCTGTAAAAAGCTCACACAACTTAGGTGAAGTGAGCTGTCTAGGGATTGCCGCTATTGACAGCTCACTTCACCTAAGATTTCACGGTGAGATTTTTACCGATTAAACCAGCAGATGTAGTTATATACTATCGAGGAACTTCATATCTAAGCAATGTGAAAACGAATTCTTGTGAACACGATGACCACATCTTTTTTTTCTTTTTTTAACTATTGCATCTCGCAGGTATACCACTAAAGTATTTACTGCTTAACCGGACTGTCCTGTGGCTGCCTTAAGCTTACTACACTCAAAGCCTCCAGCCAGGAGCAACGTACGACAGTTATGACGAGCTCCTCACATACTATCAAAGAACTGCATATCTAAGCAGTTTTAAAACAAAATCCCGTGAACACGATGACCACATCTGTTAGCGCCCTGGTTCTATAGCGGCCGAGCACTTCATGCAGAAATAGTCCTTATGGTGTATACAGGATGTTAAAGTAACTGCGTGCCATAGCTTAGGGGTAGGTTAAGTATCGATAAAGGAAGCCAGAAAAAAAAAAAAATCTAGCTAATATTTAGTACCTACTAACTTAAATAGCATATCGTTTAGAAGAAGTGAAGGACAAAATGACAACGCGTTCGATAGTACCAAGTAACACAGACATGCTGAATAAAGTTTGAGTAATAGCAATTCACAAATGTTTACAGCTTTAAGTTCCATAACGTGTGAGTAAAGGCTATTGAAATAGCCAAATTCTGAATAATATTCTCTTTCGGCCTATAAAACTCTTTAAGCTTAGTAAAAGTTGTATAAAGTTGTCTATTTTTCTTAAAGCTTAGTTATAACTTCTATACCGCATATAACACAGATATTATTAAGCTTACAGCATTACAGATGACTTTAATTTGAAAAAGAGTGCCTGGGACAGCATTTATCTGTATAATAGTATAAGTAGCTGAATAAACGCAGTTATGTAATACTAATACGCAAACTTTACTCAACTTATTGCTTATGAAACCCCTATATGCTGTAAAATAGTGCCCTCGGCAGCTGTCTTCTGAATAATGGTGTAGTTATTTCTATTAAAAAGCTTGATTTTGAATAACCGCTTTTAATTTTTCTTCAAATCACATAAGGTTCCACATTTTATCAATTATTCAGCTACTGTATAAAAGTGTTTTCTGGGTTCTTTATAGAGCTTATTTCGGTATAATGGAAATAAAGTAATTCGTTTATGGCTAACTAACACAGATGGAAGCTGAATGATGTATTCTTATTCCGCAATTATTTGTAAAAGGACCATTTTTTATATAAGTTATACAGACTTTTTTTGGGTAGTAATTGAAATATGGACGTTTAAAACATTGTTTAACTATTGTGTATTATTGCACCGCGGGTTTGATGTGAACAGTTTGATAAAAAATGGAAAATAAATAATGGAAATCTAGAAGAACTGGAGGAATTCGTCGTAAAAGTAATTTTTGTAATTAGCTGTCTAATCAAACACATAATATAGTAACGTATTCAAATGTTGTTCAGATATTTGTACAGCCAGATCACTATTTCTCAAATAAAAGCTTAATAATTAGAAAGGTGTGACTTTTTATTCAGAGTTATGCTGTAAAATAGCTGCATGGAGGGCTTTTATCCAGCTTATAATGAATAGCCATTAAAACTTATTTTAAGTAAACTATTGAATCATTTGGTCTAACAAATGCCTCTTTTTAGCAATTAATTACAGTTAAAAATATAATTTATAATTAATTTAATGACTTTTGAAAGATAAAGCATTAGTTATTTTATCCTAAGTATTTTTTTCACATATAAAAGCCTTTATTTATGTCTTATTTACTTTCACTAAACTTGATTATCTAAGGGGCGCGTGAAAAATATTGAGGTATTTCTTAAGCTATTCACGATAAAATTACTTGCGCAGTAATATTTAACGTGTATCATGGTTATAATACATAATATCATTTAGTACCGATTCTCAGTTTCACCGTGCATCTCGTTATTGATTTTTATTCAATTTATTAAGTGTCAGAACAAAGACTCACTGCAAGATTAATAACCAGTTTTTTTCGACTTTACAACTTAATTCTTAATTTTGTTTGTAAAGTATTACGTAAATGAACTTAATCCGGAATAATTTCTTAATAACAATATCCATATGCATTTGTCTGAATAAATATGCATCAATAGCTGTATAAAAGAGATGTCAGCTTTTTTTCAGATGTTACTAAGCTAAGTGGGCCATTACTAAGCTATTAACCAGAATTTACATCGCTGTTATACAGACTAAAGCATTTAAAAATGTGCCCAAATTGCTTGAATAACAGCTGAATAGACATTTTCTCAGACACTATCCAGGCAATAGTTTCAGCTTATAGTTTTGCGGATCGCTATTACTCAAACTTTATTCAGCATGTCTGTGTTACTTCTAGGTAATTAATTAAAGCATTTAAACAAATAAAATGTTTTTAATTCTAAACGATTGCTATTTTAAGGTTTTTTTTCTGGCTTCCTTTATCTATATTGAACCTACCCCTAAGCTATGGCACGCAATTACTTTAACACCCTGTATATATGAACTTCTTCGATGGTACAATCATACAAATGTATAGTTATATTATTCCAGCACATACGCATGTTATTGTGTGGATGGATACACTGGCGTGCAGTGTCAGACCAACTGGGATGAATGCTGGTCCAGTCCATGTCAAAATGGAGGGACCTGCATCGACGGTATTGCCTCCTACAACTGCTCATGCCCTGATGGATTCATAGGTTCGTTAACAATTTACAAAGCTTTTTGCTATTTAAGGTACCGTAAGCCGCAAAACCCGTATAAGCTGACCTCGCGGTTCTATTGAAACTCTATACTAGCTCTAAATGTTCGCGTCAAAATGTTGCCAGTTCCAAGTTGGAACTGGCAACATTTTGACCTCGTACGTTCGACTGTGTAATACTTTTCTATAAATTGAAATAATCTTACGATGAATGGCATTATAGTCACGCATTGTCATGTACTTATAGTATTAAATGAGGCAACACCTACGAAGGAAGACGAAGAGACCGTGGTCTATCCGTTTTTACAATACTGTGGTTCCGAAGACCGACTATACAGGGTGGCACATTTAGATCGGTCAGTATGGGAAATTCTGAAACTATAAGACATACGAAGATCTCTTCTTAGGAACCATATCATCGGTTTTAGTAACAAGAAAAACTGCATTCATACATTTAAAAAAAACTTTTACTCAGCTCGGGAATCGAACCCGGACGTTTTGAAAAATAAAACTAACATATCTCTATTTAGATATCGATTGTGTAGGTCATAAGCAGTAAATGAATATAATTATGTACAAATTTCACCTACGTTAAGTATTTATTAGAAACTAAGAGTTATACTACTCAACTTAGTGATCTATTGTCAACCTTTTGATTATCTTTTTATTATATAAGTCTATTTTTTTAAGCTCTTCCCGCCTGAAACACAGGATTACCTAGTTCAGGCACGTAAGTCTTAGGAATATAATTTACATTTAAGCAAAACTGTACTAATTTTTATGCCTTGTAATTTTTTGAATAAATATATTATTATTTTTATATTTATTTTATATTCTCGGCTAGCCGGTAAGAGCTGATAACACGGGCCTAAGCCAAGTGATTATCAGTGGATTAAGTGCGGTCACGTGCAGAAGATTGCACAGAAGATGGTAGAGTATTTATGTTTTGATGAGGGTTTTCTGATTCACATTGCAGAAACTTTCTCACGAGTCTGCATGTGTTTAGTATCACTGCCTTCACAGCAGATGGTAGGTATTTGGAGGTAAATTAAGAAAATTAAGGGACTGGTGAAGTTGTTTCGGTATTACTCCTGTTGTAGACAATACTATTGGTAGGTACTATTGTAACTTTTTGCAGATGCCAAAGTCGGGCGACTTCATCTTTTAGTTCAGTGTATTGCTCAGTTTTTCTGCTATTGTTGTCTGCAAATTATGTGTGTTTGGTACAGCAATATCTATTAAATATCCAGTTTTGTTAATCTTGTTTAATAAGTGTAATATCTGGTCTATTGAAATGGATTGTTCGATCGGTAAGAATGGCGCGATCAAAATATAGTTTTGTGGAGGGATTCTCTTATTATTATTATTATTTTAGTAAGTTTTCGAAATTACCACCATTTTTTTCAATACAACATTCAGGTTTTCTTGTTACTAAAATCGATGACATGGTTCCTAAGAAGAGATCTTCGTATGTCTTATAGTTTCACTTTCCCATACTGACCGATCTAAATGTACAACCTGTAATAATTGCGGGATTTATATATGTAGTTAATCTAACGTCAGCCTTGCGTTGTAGTCAATTAAAACCATTTCTGGTTATATCTGGACGTCTCGCCGAATTGGCTCGGCTCGGACCGACCACAAGTCTGCCCCCGTTCGACTTCCAAGGTTCGTCAATGTCAGCAGCTCTGTCACTGAGATGAGTGGCGTTTGTTAGCTTGACAACTGCAATTGTGGCGGCATGGCGGCACCTACATCCACATGCGAACTACGCATCAAAGACCCGACGTCACACAAAATCCTGACGTCAACAACATATCTATATGACTATCCGACATCAATCGTTGGGCAGTGGCCCGCCAGACACGACACTCGTCTGGTTGGAGGATCCTTTTCTATGGTGGATGAGTGAAATTTGCACCCTCTTCCTCACACCTCTAAACAATTACCTACCGCTAAAACACTAACTGGACATTTCTAAAAAGTCTTAATTCTTTTAGTCTCCAACCGGATTTCGTTTGAAGCTCCAATAGTATTTCGTGCACGAAAACAATTACTCCAATGAAATTTTTATATAAAAATATATATTTAAGTAGATTCTATTCATTTCTATTAGTTTTATTCTATCTACGTACCTAAAGCTTTACAATAGCATTATCCAACGGTAAAACGTGGTTTCGAAAGTTTTATTTAAGTAGTAGCTTATTGTTCGTAGGTAGGTACGTAGAGCAACTTTGTATGTGAAGATTATAATCTAAATTGACATAAAAGTATTGATTGACCAACTTCCTAACACGTACAGTAACTAAATGTACATAGAATATAATATACTTAGGTAGGTACTCATATTTACCCAATGTCTAACTTCAATTAAATAGATGAAGGGTAACCGCACGGATAAGTCCGCTCAACATTATTCCACGTCAAGTTAAATAATATGTACCCCAAACTAAAAAGAATAATAATGCACCATAGGCCTGTATCACGATAATTATGTAATAATAGCAAACTGCTAATGCATTACTTATTATTACTAAATACTAAGAAATTGCCACTGAAAACTATGCAAACAATATCTAATATTACCTATAAGAATAGGTAATAACTTCTACGTACCTATGTATACAGGGTGTCCAGTAAATAGCACGACATACTGCAGGGGGTGATAGCTTGGGTCACTACCTATCAATAGTGAAAAGAAAATAGTTCTGTGAAAATTAAAAAAAAAAAAGTATTTCTTGAAAACATTCTTGTCTTTGATAGACAAAAGATTTATCAATGAGTAAAGTAACTATTCACGAATAATTTGATGTAAAAAAAGTACTAGAAAAGGATTTTTTCATTACGAGATGCTTAAAAATCTGTTTCAAGGTAGAGATTTTTCGGTATTTCGGAAAATTTTGTAAAACTGTAAATCCGTAAGATTTTGCTGAACATATATTGTGTTGTATTGATAGGTAGTGACCCAAGCTATCACCCCCTGCAGTATGTCGTGCTATTTACTGGACACCCTGTATAACCTGCATAGAGGTAAAGTTCTGTCTATAAAGAAAAAACTCTGCCTGGACCCTTGCCTTACCTACTTACCTTAAATCCTTTGAAGCGTGGATAAACAATATGTAAGAAAAACCTTGTCAGATCCGAAAGGGGCTCATAGCCTACTGCAATAACATTACTTACCAAAAAGTTAAAAAAAACTTTTAATAAAATTTTCAACATGGGTCATTCATAAGTTATGTTTTGTAGACACCCGCTAAACGACGGTCGCCCGCGCCCCATCTATTAAATAACCCGGTAAAATACCCCATTGAAAAAAAATTGGCCGATTTTTTTTTCTTTGTTCCTGAAAATTAAACTCTCAATACGATACTTAACAGCAGCCTCACGTATCGGACAGGTTTTTTTTAGATGTTGTATATGTGAAATTGAATCCAAAATTATGAATCGAATTTCTATGAACAAAGTTTTCTACAATTAAGTTGTCCTTCCGATTTGAACTTGATTAAATTATGATTAAAGGCGATAACTGCGAGACGAACTACAACGAATGCGAATCCAACCCTTGCCTCAACAACGGCACATGCATAGACATGAACAACGGATATCTCTGCTCCTGCGTGCCAGGGTTCTCTGGCGAACATTGCGAGATGGACGTAGCCGTCTGTAACTCCACAGAAGAAGTTCGATGCTACAACGGAGGTCAATGCATCGAGGGACCTGGCTTTAAATTTTATTGCAAATGCCTACCTGGTAAGTAAAGCTTTCAATTCGACGTTGATAGACGACATTGTGCCTTATTGTGTCAGACACGCGACTATTGAATAAAGATGCTATTTAGACGGATTGATATTACGTTTTCAACTAATTCTCATTCATCTTCGAATAAAGCTGTCACTAATTTATAGCCGAGATTTAATTCATGTTTATTTTCAATGATCACATAAAAAATACTTCAATTTTAATTTTACATGATACATTTTCCCTTAGGCTGGGCTGGACCAAAATGTGAAGATCAGATAGATGAATGTGAATCAAACCCATGTCAGAACGGTGGCGTTTGCATCGATGTCCACGCAGATTATATGTGCGCTTGCGCTTTTGGTAAAACATCTTGCTTTTGACTTTCAATCCTAAATAAAAATGAATCATTAAAATTATCAATTTATTGCCTAGACATTTTTAGCATATACTAGTAGTGTATACGAATCTGATATTTTCAGGATTTACGGGAAAAAGTTGCGAAGTCCAAATAGAGTTTTGCGATGATAACTCTTGCAGCAATAACGCATTGTGCGTCGTCGAGGATGGCGCTAGAGTCTGTTATTGCGTTCCCGATTATCATGGGGAGAGATGCGAGCTGCAATACGATGAGTGCTTACTTGGACCCAGGTATTATTTTCAACCATCGCGTCATATAAAATGGCTGTATTATATCCATAAAAAAATCTATAATTATACTTACTTTCATATATAGGTGCATGAACGGTGGCACATGTATCGACGGAGTAGACAATTTCACATGCTCATGTCCACCCAGACTTACTGGGTCGTTATGCGAATGTCTAATACTTGAAGACGGGAGTTATGATTGTGAATATACTAGCCCGACGCCTCTAACTAGTTCTACCCAATCAGTTCTTACAACTTTGATGGAAGAAACTACGTCAGTGAAACCTGCTTTCACAGATATGACTCCCACATACAGTCCAACAAATAACACAACTCTAGTTTTAACAACTGAAAAAGATAACATTTCTACAGATGTAGTGGGAAGCAGTACTGAAAAGGAACCTGTTATTACTATAGTAACAGAAGTTACCACAGGAAAAGATACTGATATCACGAGTATATCTGAAGAAACAAAAATAACTAGCGAATCAACAACAACTAAAGCAGGGATTTCAGAACCACCAGACCATGAAGAGACAATACCAACTATGGAATCGGAAAATGCTAAAACAGAACCTACTACGGATTGTCAAGGAACATGTAATGACACTATAACTATACCACCAACATCGACTGTGATTGATTTCTCTACTAGTTCTACAGAAAGTACTAAATATGATACACCTACTATGATACCGACGAAAGAAATGACAGAAGAAACTACTTTGACTACAGCATCTACTACCACAATAAGTACTACCGAAGAAGCTACAGCAGAAATAACGACAACACCTAAAGTTGATGTTAGTACAGACAAAATGTTCACAGATATTCCTACCGATCACCCAGTAACGGATATTCCAGCAGGCTATTCGTCAACTACTGAAGCTATGGAAGTCACTAGTGCTGTTGATACAGAAACTTTTACCACAGCACAGTCGGAATGCACTGATTCTATTTGCAATGGCCATGGTAACTGCATTAATACTCCTCATGGAATTCGGGTAAGTTAAGGAACATAGATAGATAGATAAGGCAAACTCGTATACTTACTTAGCAATCTGTGTTTTATATGATTTTAGTGCCATTGTAATTTTAATTACGGCGGAAGATTCTGCGAAGAAGCAATATCAATTACATCCGCAGCTTTTGGAGGGAATTCATTCATAGCTCATAAACTGAAAAACGCTACATCGATAAATATAGAATTCAATGCAAAAACTCTGATTACTGACGGACAAATATTGCATGCGGATATAGCTAAAGGAGTTTACATGCAACTGTACATGAATTCAGGATTATTGAAATTCAAATTTTCATGTGGTTATCAAACAATGCTTTTGAGCGAGCTGAAGACTTTTGTCAATAAGGGCTATCCGATGAAAATTGAAACAAGGTAAGTGATTACATTTGTCGAAATCCTATGTATGTAGTATGTGTATGAAAATAACAATCATACATATTTACATTATCAAACTCTACCCATTTTTAAGTTATAGCTATAAGAATCATTCTAATCAAATCTGTTTACCTAGATGACATGTTTGTTTTTGTAACTGATGTTACCAACATCTTGCAGGTTGGACTTATACCCGGAAGATCAACACTGCAACGCGACTCTTCGTTTAAATGATACAGTGGCAATGAGTGGTGGTCAAGTAGCCAACATAACCACCCTCGATCATAACTCGACATTGTACCTGGGAAACTCGAGAGACGTTAAAGATTACGAGAGCAAACCCTTCATTGGATGCATTAGAGATTTGATTGTAAGGTTTTTATTACCTAACCCTTAAGTGTACATTCTGATTGTTTTATCAGTTAATGCCTTCTTTGAAATTCTACCATTCTATTGATTAATGAATTCTCAAAACTTTTTTATGGAAGAGTTACCATTTCTCTCCCCAATAAAAAAAGAACCTTTTTAATCTAAATTCTTTTAACCTTTTAGGTTGCCTGAAGGCTAACCTTGACATTTTAATTTAAAGGGTTATTTTGATGGCATACTGCGACTACAGGGAATAATTTACATCGGCCACCTGGGTATTTTTGTGGTACCATATAATTGAAAACAAGCATAATATTTCGCGCAAAAATGAGTCACATTTAATTTACTTTTCAAAACGTTTTATTTAAAGAAACGAGTGACTATATTATAACCCATCCCCATGCCCATACACGATATGCCTATCTCCTTGCCCTTACTAACACCTCTATTTAATTATTATATAGATAAACGGTGAAAAACGCGATGTATTCGGTGATGCTCTCGACGCAGGTGAAGTGACGGAGTGCCTGTCACTGTCATGTCTCTCCGGGCCTTGTCTGAATGGTGGAACCTGTAGCGACCACCATGATGGGGGATACACCTGTTCCTGTGCTAACGGGTAAGATCACAGAACATAAGCTATATAATATGTTCTGTGTGGGTTAGAATTGACAGAAGACAACACCTAAAAGTTGGCAGTTGAGAGACATTGCGAAAGCAGCGGGAACTTCCAAAAGCGATCAAAAACTTTCTTCAATTAATAAAAACCCTGACAAATACCCCTTGGACGCTTTTCCTTGAATACTTATGACTTTAGTATATACCAGAAAGCATCTTACCAAAAATGTTAGTCAACATTTATTTTTACAGATGGCTCGCAGAACATTGCAACGAATCAGTCTGCCAGAACAACCCGTGCCAGTCTGGCGGCAGCTGCGTGCGTCACCCTGGCAGTGGATTCCTCTGCCTATGTCCTTTCGGGAAACACGGCATTTTGTGCGAATACAGTAAGTCTAGGACCGTAATCGAGATACGTTAAAATAAATTTCATGATTTCTAGGATTTTTACTATTGAGTCTTTTAGATACCTACTTACGACGTCTTTGAGATCTCTACTTTCTGCAATAAGTACTGAAATCATTAAATGTATCACTTCTTGTAGTCTGTGAAACCAGTAACAGTGCGGTTGGTTCTACAACTTAATAGGTTCCATTGATCATAATCATAATCATTTTTATTTGTGTAACATAGGTAGTGAATACAGTTCTTAAATTAAAGATTGAACCTAACAAGTACTTAGTAGTAGCACCTGCAAGCGGTTTCAGGTACAATTACATTATCAAAACAAGCAATTACAGCACTGACGTAGGTATTTTTTGGCTGAATAAAAAGTTTAGTTAGGTACTACACACAAGCAGGAAACAACACAAATACATAATTATGTATGTCGCTTATAGGACACCCGTCAATGTTGTGCCTAGGTAGGTACTGATATTTGTTCAGCTATAGTACTTACTTTCATTACTACTAACGATTCGTTTTTCTAACTAAAACAACATTGCTTATTTGGATATGCCACTCGTTAAAGGTTAGAAATATGGCAAAGGTTAGATCGATTGGTGTTTTGTGATAGCACTCAAGTAAATTATACAGGGTGTCCAGTAAATAGCACGACATACTGCAGGGGGTGATAGCTAGGGTCACTACCTATCAATACAACACAATATATGTTCAGCAAAATCTTACAGATTTACAGTTTTACTAAATTAATACAAAGAAAATTGTTCTGTGAAAATTTTAACAAAAAAAACTATTTCTTCAAAAAATTCTTGTTTTTGATCAAAAAAAAACTTATAATGAGTAGAGTAACTATTCACGAATAATTTGATGTAAAAAAAGTTCTAGAAAAAGATTTTTTCATTACGAGATGCTTAAAAATCTGTTTCAAGGTAGAGATTTTTCGATATTTCGGAAATTTTTGTAAAACTGTAAATCCGTAAGATTTTGCTGAACATAAATATTGTGTTGTATTGATAGGTAGTGACCCAAGCTATCACCCCCTGCAGTATGTCGTGCTATTTACTGGACACCCTGTATTTTAGCTTCACTCCTTAATGGAGTTGTAAATTACATTCACCGACATTATTATAATGTTGTAATTAGAACAATAAAATAAAATCACTAAGAAACGATACAGTGATATTCGATTGTATTATGCTTAGCTCTCTTAATCATAATCATAAATAGTATCAGGGTAGTAAATAGGTATCGCTATAAAATTATCCTAATCATATCTAATATTATAAATGCTAAAGTGAGTTTGTTTATTTGTTTGTTTGTATTACGCTTTGAATGACATTTGGCAGGACATATGATACTTTTTATCCATATTCACACGGGATCGAGACTTAAGCTTCGTTCAGACTAGCGCGATGCGACAGCGCGACGCGACACCGGCTATTGTTATACCGTGAAGTTTTCTTAGAAATTGTATTGTTCGAGTCGCGTCGCGCCGTCGCGTCGCGCTTGTCTGCACGAGCCTTTATGCGGGTGAAACCGCGGGGCACAGCTAGTGAATTTATAAGCTGAACAAAAATCTGTGAACTTTTTTTATGATGCAGCTGTATCGATATTTTGATTCTAAGTCATTTTTTCCCACTTAATTTTAAAAATAACCCACAAAAAAAGAAAAACTACATGTTACTGACGTCATTATATTGGTAGGTACAGACTCCAGCACATCAACCTACTACAATCTGTCAAATTTCTTTAATAGATTTTCAACTTTATTACTTAAGCATGAGGTTCAAAGTTGATTGGGAAAATTTGACAGTTTCGGGTAGGTTGACCTGCTGGCGTCTGTACATTATATACATTGATACATTATATAACTCAATAAGAAAAGCATTGCACTGATCGTGTGGCGTGTTCGTTCTAAATAATGTCCTGCTGTAATAGATCTGCTAAATGTTGAACTCAAAACATTCTACAAACTTAAGAGCGTCCTCCAGTGCCCTCTGTGTATCGGCATTGCTTGACTAGGTTCAACCACAACCGGAGACATGAGTTGATCAATCCAGCGATGACGTCACGAGCCGACCTCTTTCGGTACGACATGGATTCATTACACTTTTCTTTTGTTTCCTTCACAGATGTAGAGATTACCCGTCCATCGTTAGCCCCAATCAGCACCGGAGTATCCTCTTACATATTGTACGCTGTATCCCCCGCCGCAATGAACTCAGATCGCTTCGACCTGCGCCTGCGCTTCCAGACGACAGACATGGACCAAATAGCACTGCTAGCGTTTGTTGGCCAAAGTGGGAGACACGACTCGAGGAGCCAACACTTAGCATTGACGTTTGTCAAAGGATATATTATGCTAACTTGGAATATGGGTAGTGGTAAGTTTGTAGCCAAATATTATAGATAGAACATAGATAAATACTCTTTATTGTACACCATAAAACTACAGGCATAAATTTAGAAATTTAACATAAGGTGACCCATGGGCGATCTTATCGCTTAAAGCGATCTTTTACAGACCTTTGGTAACAGGAGAGACAACACTGCAGGTAGTCACTGGTGTACTATTTACATATACAATAAATACATACATACATAAAGCATAAACTTATCCTTATAAATATATACATAGATATATATAAACTTATAAACATGAAATAAGAGCAAGGAACTAATGATGTAAGTAATGATGATGTTAAGGAGAGAGGAAGTGTTTTTTTTACTAGAATTTTAAAAATTGACAACGTGGAGTAGCGGAAACCAGCCCGTATTACCTATTACCTAACCGTACTGACTGAACTGTAAAATAGGTTGTAATTAGGTTGTGCTATGATAGGTATTTGTGTGTGAAAAATATTTGGTTATTTGATTAGTATCTAGTCAGATAGAATTAGCGAAAAAATCTTGAAAAGTACATGAAATTTCTATTGGACCGCATTTTTTTTTTTGTGAGGGTTCAAGTGTCAGGAATTGATTCCAATAAAATTTATAGGTGAACAGAAAAAATGGTAAAAACCAGTTTTTCGCTTCAGCTCAGAAAAAAAAGTAAAAAAATAAGTAATCAAGTGCACAATAAAAAAACAAAGAGAATGAACCCAAGTAGAGCAAAATCGGTCCAGAGGAACGTCCACAATTCGTAAAAAAACACGTTTTTTTTGCAAATCTTTTAAATTTAATAACTCGCGTTCCGGAAGTGATAGAGAGCTGAAATTGATATGATGTCAGTTTTGTGGCCCTCTAACTACAATAAAAATTTCAGATCAAAATGATGCAAGCTTTTTGCAAACCGTCGACTTTTACAAAAAAAGGGACCTTTTTTAAATCGACTGGGAGGGTATTTAAATTTTCGAAAAATTTAATAATTTTTGTTCTTGTGCATTAAGGAGGAGTTGTACTACAAATTTCCAAATTTTTAGATCATTTGACAAATAATAAAGTGGTTTAAATAATTAATGAATTTCAGGTACTTTTTGCGCGCGCGGCGGCATAAAGTAATATTGCGTTTTTCAATCAGCTCTCAGCAGCATCCCAGTCTGGATGTGGGCCCGGTATATGGCAATACGTTTACCCCGTACCTAAAAAACATAACTGGCTAAATTAGCTGTCCAATTATAGGACTTTGCCCGCCTACCCCTTTTCGGTAATAGAGGCATGATACTATCTTTTGTTGAGTCAGTGACTAAAATACCAAGTTTTGGCAACTCGCCAAAGTAATCAACGGAATGCGATATCTCAAGAATGCATGTTTTTATTGATGTTGCATTCGCAACCAACGTCCACACGTGAGTCATTCTAGGTTTTACTGGAATTGAACTATCTAAAAGCCATATTCACACTTTGTTGGTACGAGTAGGTACACAATTAATATAGCTCTCTACCCGTTTCTTTACTCATGTGACTCTACTTTGTAAGTCTGTGACTCTATTAATGACGTGACTGTAAGTGATAGCCCCGTGGTGTGACCGTCAGACTGCCAAGTTATAGGTCTCGAGTTCGAAAAGTTTTGTAAAATTATCACTTGCTTAAACTCAAACTCAAACTCAAACTCAAAGCATTTATTTCAATTAAACCATTTACAGGCACTTTTGAATTGTCAAGGAGTCAGTCAGTCAGAAATATGAAGCTAGTTGCCCATTCCAAAGCGTAGGTTCCTATGGAGAAGAACGGGCAAGAAACTCCACGGACACTCTTTTAAAAAAATTATATTCTTACAAAATATTGTTTACATCATTCATGTTGAAATTATACATGTGAGAACAATGTAGAAAGACGTGTACGTAAAAAGCGTCCGTAATAAAAAATTAAAATAAAAAAACAATTCAAAAATTAAAATAAGCCGTGGCAGATAAGAGATGACCAGTCCCTACTGATGGCGCCCGTTCACGAACATGACGCATGGATCAGCACCGTTTAGCTCAACCATTTTGAAGGGAACTCGACGATCCAACACACACGCCACCACCAGCGAGACATTTGAGTGAGCATGACATACTCTTAGCCGCCAGGGCATATCGAGTCAATGAAAGACGCACCCAGTAAATGGTAGCTTTATAGAAGGTACATGGTCACAGTGCTCACACATGTGCTATGCAATTATACAATAAAAAAAAGAGATTGAAGTTATACAATTCAAAGATAGTTTTTGCAATCTTCAGCAATTCCAACAATATTTTTGAATGCTAATCAATTAGTTTATGCGCCCTTGTGGAGCTGGACCAGCGTTAAGCCAAGCATTTTTGTCAGCGATATAATCCCCAAGCTTATAATATGCTTGGCAGCATAGTGTGCGTTTTATACAAGATTTAAATTTCGTTTCATTTAGTTGTAGTATATGGGAAGGTATTTTATTGTAACATTTTAAACAGTACCCCATGAAAGATGAGTCTACTTTAGCCAGTCTGAAACCCGGTTGAACTAATTGGTCCCTATTTCTAGTACAATAATTGTGTCTTTCACCTCTTTTACTGAAAAGATTAAGATTTTTCCTGACGTACATGATGTTTTTCATAAATATATTGACAAGGTACCGTCATGATGTTAATATTTTTAAACAGTTCCCTTAGAGAATCGCGCCTACGGAGGCAATATATTGCTCTAATGGCTCTTTTCTGCAGAATAAAAATAGAGTCGATATCTGCAGCCCGTCCCCAAAGTAAAATACCGTAAGACATGATACTATGAAAATAACTAAAATAGACTAGCCTCGCGGTATCTACATCAGTAAATTGACGGATTTTTCTGACAGCATATGCTGCTGAACTTAGCCGTCCTGCAAGAGATGTTAAATGAGGACCCCATTGCAGCCTTGAATCGAGCGTGATCCCCAGGAAAACAGTTTTATCTACAAATTCTAGCTTCTCCTTATTCAATACTATATCACAATCACTACTTTTAACATTCGGTAAAGCAAATCTTATGCATTTAGTTTTTTTCCCATTTAATACTAAATTATTAGCAGTAAACCAATTTTGGACCTGCAGTAGGGCGTTATTTACATCGTCAAGATTTGATGCACGTCTATTTATCTTAAAAATTAGGGAAGTATCGTCAGCAAATAACACCATTTGTGGTTGGTTTTTTAATAAATGGGGTAGATCATTAATATATACTAAAAAGAGGAAAGGACCCAATATCGAGCCTTGAGGAACACCCATTTTTACTTTTAGACCGAGTGAATTTACACCATTAATTTGAACTTGCTGTTGTCTATCATTTAAATAAGATTTTACTAAACAGAGCGCAAGTTTACCTAGTCCGTAATGCTCAAGTTTCAAGAGTAAGGTTTCATGATTTACGCAGTCAAATGCCTTGGAGAGGTCACAAAAGATTCCTATGGCATCTTGAGCCTCCTCCCACGCTGTAAATATGTGTTTTAATAAGGTGACACCGGCGTCAGTTGTACAACGACCTTTGGTGAAACCATATTGCTGATCGTGTAAGATTTGGTTGGTGTTAAAATGATTAAGCATTTAGTTTAGCATTACCTTTTCGAACACTTTGCTGAATACCGGCAGCACGGATACTGGTCTATAATTGTTGGTGTCTTTACTGTCCCCAGATTTAAAAAGTGGTATAACCTTACTGTATTTCATTAAATCCGGGAAGACTCCTTGATCCACACACAAATTAAATATTAAAGCTAAGTATGGTGCTATAGTCTCGATTATGGATGTACAAACTTTGATAGATAGTCCCCATAGATCCTCGGTCAGTTTGATTTTAATTTGCCGAAAGGCTTTAATAACTATCATAGGGTTTATATGTTTAAATTGAAATTCAACCGGACAGCCTGGGACATTCGCTCTTAATAAATCAATTGAGACATCGGGTGAAGAATTTAAAGCTTCCGTCGTTTTAGATGGTATATTAGTAAAGAAATGTACAAATTCTTGAGCTACTTCTAAGTTAAAGCTTATTGCACCACGTGAAGTCTCCAATGTGTAATCAGTGTTTCGTTTTTTTTTCCCTACTAGTTTCATTATTTATAACTTTCCAAACTGTTTTTATTTTATTTTCTGCTGATTTGATCTTATTGCTAATGTACAGGGCTTTAGCTATCTTGCAGGTATTTCTAAAAATTTTGGAATATGAAAACGGTGAAGAAGAACATCGTGAGGAAACAAGTTGGACTGATGACCTTGTGAAGGCCGCAGGAATCCGCTGGATGCGGGAAACAGAACAGGTCGAATTGGCGGTGCTTGGGGAGGCCTGTGTCCAGCACTGGACGTCTTTCGGCTGAAATGATGATGATGAAATTCATCCATTGATTCTTTGGTAGAACCAAGTAGCTCAAGCCGTAATAGCTGTGAAGCTGTCATCAGACTGAGTTCACTAGGTCATCAAACTGACGCGCAGTTTTAAATGATAAAGTTCTGAAACATCATTTCCTGATCCGAACGCACATAGAGATAATGCACGAGGTTTATTATTAAATATTGACGCTTTCGCGATAATGAATACAAGTCACGGTGTTAGGTCATATTCACACCTCTTTTTTAAGATAAAAACATTTTCCGTATTTGACGATGGATAGATAGAATAGGTATTCTTTATAGTACAACAAATAAAGGAAAAATATGACTGTAAATTACATTATTATGCCTGAGAGATATTTCTCAGTTGTTTACTTTCAATTGAATCCGCGATACGATGATAAGTAGATATATACCACGGAATAGATTATTTCGTGGTATAGGTACACAATCAAATACATGCAAAAAAAAACAACCGACTTCCAAAAAAACACTAAAGTAGTCTTTGGAGATCCTATCTGAAAAGGGGCGCAAAAGTTTTCGAGTTCGCTTCAATAATTTGAGCTAGCTTCAATAATACGTATCTATCGTTCCCATTATAGTCTATGTGGATGATATTATCATAACTTTTGGTTTTTGCTATTTCGTTTATTGCCACCGACTTTTTTTTTAATTTTATTTTTCCTTGTACAACACAAATTCAAATACCACTACTTGCCTGCTATGTACTTATCATTCTTTTTTCTTTCTTTTTAAAAAACGTTGCCCCACACTTGGAATTTCTCCTGTATCGTAGTTGCGTTTACAAACATTTAAACTCACAAACACAAACAGCCAGACCTGGAACAACATAACTAATAAATTGTACGTCATAAAAATATTTGCTCCGTGCGGGAATAGAACCCGCAACACACAGCGCAGCAGTCAATCGCTTAACCACTGCGCCAACAATGACAGGAAGTTATGATAATATCATCCACATAGACTATAATGGGAACGATAGATACGTATTATTGAAGCTAGCTCAAATTATTGAAGCGAACTCGAAAACTTTTGCGCCCCTTTTCAGATAGGATCTCCACCTCCTAAGCTGACCTGCGAAATGCCATTCACAAAAAAAAACCCTGTGATTTTTCATTTCTTATGAAGGTCCTCGCCGTGTATTCACGTCTCGGGCCCTAAGTCCTCGTCGCGGCGGCCATGCAGTGCGCGTGTGGAGACGCGGCCGCTCAGCGGGACTCAGTGTTGATGGACGTCATAATGTCTCCGGTAACGCGCCCGCGCATAGCAGCAAGATGACGCTGCTGCCTTATATTTTTATTGGTAAGCATTTTCGACCACCCTTTTATATTATTTTCGTCTTCAGAACTAGACGTCGTTGCTGAATTTAAACACATCGCTGGGACAGGACATGATCATGATGGTGATCCATAAGAAAAACTCTATAGTTCACGCGATGTAGCATGGTGCGGGTGACAGATGATAGAAAGGGTAAATTTATTTAATTTACTACAGTTATTACTGAGTCCGTATTATGTACACAATCTGTAGTTATGTACGGATCCGTCGTAAAATACAGAATCAGTAAAAGCAAGTAAATTATAATATATTTACCCTTTCTGTCACCTGTCACCCGCACCATGCTACACCGCAAACAGTATAGTTACAATCCTTAAAAATATGTACGTCCGGTGCACCCTGGGCATTCACCCGGAACCGAACTTGCTGCTCATCTGAATAGATAAGTCACAACTGTGTGTGGTGAAACTCGTCTTCTGAAAAGAATATCTAAATATAAGTCGAAGCGTTGATAGTCTTCCAATGTTTATCAATTTGATACAGAACAAGTAGATTTTTTCTATTTCTCACTTACAGGCGGACACCCGTCTCCAGACTTCGCCGATCTCCCTCACGACTTGCCATTACACAGTGGTTGGCGTGGATGTGTCTGGGAAGTGGGTGGTCAAGCCGTGGGGGCCGGGGCCCGGGCAGCTGGGGGCCGCGGAGTGGGCCAGTGTGGGGTCGCTCAGTGTACTGCCAAGTCCTGCAACGCGCCAAGAGGCGTCTGTATACACTCACCTGCTACATATGGGTAAATACTTTTATTGGCGCCAGTTCATCTAAATATGATGTGTAAAGATGAGATGATGTGAGAAGATGTGTAAAGAGTTTTGTTTCGTCATCCTCTCCTGTCCCTGTCCCAATTTATTTATGGTTGCCGTAGCCAAGGAACATACAGGTACTCACCTTGAGCGTAACGCAGTGTCTGCGTCATTACTTGTAAGCTGTCGTAGAGAGTAGTAGGTACAGTTCGACAAAAAAGAGTCTGTCGTGGTGACATTTGGAACTAAATATTTTACTCAAGTAATTCAGACATGATGATGGCATTACTTTACCGACAAGTGCTATTATATTAAACAAGCAGCAGTTCTCAGTATTAAACAAGCAGTATTTTAAACAATTTGTTTAAATTCTTTTACTCATTTTCATTTTACTCTTTTTTTCAGGCTGTACCTATATTTTACGCTTTTAAGCCTCTGGTACAGGCACCAGCACATCAAGCTACTACAATCTGTCAAATTTATTTAATATATTTTCAACTTTATCACTAAAGTATAAGGTTCAAAGTTGATTGGGAAAATTTGACAGTTTCGGGTAGGTTGACGTGCTGGCGTCTGTACATAGTACCTACATTTTGTAGGCCTATATTTTGCATGCACATTTGAGGGTGCCAAAATTTGAGGGTGGTAAAAACGCCTATTCTCGTTTGAAGACCAGACGTCACAATATTTTCTTATTTGTGGGTTGTTTTGTCAAGATGTATCTGCAACGAAGGCTGGTTCGGCGCCACGTGCTCTAGTAATCGCAACCCCTGCGACCGAGCGTTCTCTAAATGTCAGGGGCAGTGCGTCATCACGACCGATGGGAATACGCAGTGCGACTGTCCTTATGGGAAGACTGGGATTTATTGTGACGAAGGTAAATACCAGAAAGCTTAGTTTAGTTAAGTAAATTATCTTAAGTATATTAAACTAATAATATAGGTACTTAAAATATTTTTTTCTTTAGGGGCATTTACAGACGAGACGTCAGCACATAAACCTACCCGAAACTGTCAATTTTCCCAATCAGCTTTAAATCTTATGCCTTAGTTATAAAGTTGAAAATCTATTATAGAAAATTTGACAGATTGTACTAGGTTGACGTGCTGGTGTCTGTCTGTACATAATATATATAATAATAGTTAGTTGTAATACATAGTTAATGTATAAATCAATATTATCAAAATAAATTCCATTTCTCTGTATCTCTAAAGAGAAAAGATTTGTTTTTTTGTATGTTTGTTTGTAATGGATAAACTCAAATTATAAGTAAATAAACGATTTAAAAAAAAACCTGTAGAAAGCTACATTATCATCAGCGAGTAACATGGGCTATATTTTATCGACTTCCAGGCGAACAACGTCGCGGGCAGAAGCTAGTCTAAATTAATATTATACAGAGAAAAGATTTGATTGTTTGTATGTTTGTAATGAATAAACTCTGAAACTACTGGACCAATTTGAAAAAATCTTTCACCAGTAGAATGCTATAATTATCACTGAAAACTCGGGTGAAGCCGAGGGGCGCAGCTAGTATTTGATCGACCACTCCAAAAATATTTTGTTACCTACTTCTGACGAGAACTTTGACAAAATATTTTGATTTTTGGACTTTGAATTGATTTTTCTGAGATTCAGCCTTTACATAATATGTACCTATTCTCTAACAAAAGCTTACAAGGATAGATACAATTGTATCTCTCAAACTATGATAAGCAGGTACTTTTATTTACCTTGTATTCATTAACTGAGGAATACCTTAGGAAACCTGGACACGACCTAAAGTTGGTATCATATGACGCTATATGACGCAGCAACGACTTCAAAGGTTTGAAGAATGACCCTCTTTCTGACCCATTATTAGAAGATGATACTTCCCCATTTCAGACTTACTCCCTACGGACGTCCTCTTCACCGGCACGAGGTCATACTTGAAGCTTCATCCCAGCACTATATCTAGTGTGAGCCTATCTCTCGAGTCTGAGATCAAGCCGGCCCAAGAAAGAGGATTATTGATGTTTGTGGAGACGCCACATTTCTACACTGCCCTGTCTTTGCAAGGAGGCTTGCTGGAGTATCGATGGACTGGTAAGACAATGTGTTTTTTGCACAATTTAATAATCCTTACATATTATAAAACAAAGTCTCCCCGCCGCGTCTGTCTGTCTGTCTGTCTATCTGAACGCGATAAACTCAAAAACTACCGTACGGATTTTCAAACGGTTTTCTCCAATGGACGTGTGCCGAGTGATTGATGAGTAAAGTTTAGGGGGATAATTCATTAAGGTTTTATGTGAATTGACTGAAATATTACGATAATTGTTGAAGATCTCGGAAAAAGTCATGCCGACTGGTGTGCGCCGCGTAAACCGTAAGAGATACGTGAAATTAATGTTCTACAGGATTGTACTTACATCTTAAAGATTTCAACAAAAAAGTCCGCGATAGCATATAACCATTTTTATCTTGGAATTTTGAATTTGGCTCGGCTTTTAGGTATGCGATCATTTTATCCGCTTTCTTTTAATCCCGGTATAACATAACCGTGGGATGTTTTCCGACATAAGCCGCGGGCGAAAGCTCGTCATAAATAATTTAATATTAGTGGGTAGTCTTAACTTGCTTTAAATTCGGTAATTATGATGATCTACCAAGTCATATTCAAGATTTTTGTGATCAAATTGACATTAATTTAGGGAGCAATATCAATAACCCGATGATTGGAAATGGACCCAGGACTGTCCAATCCCCGTGTATATTTAATCTTTGGAAAGCCGTTGTGTATTGTATGTGTGGTTGGTGAGAAAGAAGGCAATTAAAAGCGTGTTCGATATGTCATGGGGGTTATTGAAAGAAAGTTTTAAATAAGTAGGTACTTACAGCAGTTATTTTTATGCGTAAGATGACTCACCAATCTGTATGTAGGTAGGTACCTATTTAGGGGTATGAGGAACAGGGTGTAAAGTTCACTGATCCACCGTAGAAAAGGGAGGATCCTCCGACCAGACGGGTGTTGTGTCTGGCGGGCCGTCTGCCCGACTTTTGACGTCGGAGAGTCTTATATATGTCATTCGCGCGGTAAACTCTAATTGCGTGATGCAGGATTAGCGTGACGTCATGTCTTTGATGCGTATTCATATCACGTCGGGGTCACCAATTTAGGGGCAGTCGGCCCGCTAGACACAACACCCGTCTGGTCGGAGGATCCTCTCTTTTCTATGGTGGAAGAGTGAACTTTACACCCTGTTCCTCATGCCCCTAAACCTATGCTTCCAGATCGCCTATCCGGTGTGACGTCACTAGTCCGCAGTGGCGTGGTGGTCTCAATGTCACAGTGGCACAGTGTGAAGGCTGGTCGCTATGGCAGTAGGCTGTATGTATGGGTTGACGGAGCTCTCAGCACGGAAGCCATGTTGGCACATGCATACCCTCACACTGCCGGCAATGCTTCTATACTTCTCGGTAAGACTATTTTGAATTCGGCATTAATTTATAAAGAGAATGCTCATAATATTGCTCTCTCTGGTTACGATCGAGAGTCTCCTTTAGATATAATTACAAATTCACAATTTTATAATTCATTTGCAGGGGGCGCAAAAGATTTGTCAACACTGCCATTTGATGCTATGTCAGGTGCACCAGCGCCTTACACCGGCTGTATTAAAAACCTCCACGTCAACAATATACTGCTGCCTTTGGAGCAACAGAACATACAAGGTAAATTACCCTCTTCTAGATCTCAATCTTACCCTCTAGTCACTAGGAATCCGAAGTTTTGCATTTTAGATTTTTGTAAATTGAGCAACATCAGAATCTGCCTTTCGGGAAGTTACGTCCTATTAGGATCTCTGATGGAGGTTTGTATAGGTACCTTCATCTCTTCTCTCTTGATTTAAACCCAAAAGATTTAGACCTAGACCCTAACCCTTTTGGTAACCCTTTCGGTATGGGCACGCTCAGCAAAATTTTACTGCAATTTTATTGTTATGTTTTTTGTTCTTTTTTTTTTAATGTGTTTGTTGCTGTTGTGTTGTGTCTGTGTCGATTAAATGTTTTGTATTGTATTGTATTGTATTGTAGACATATACAAGACCTGAGTAAGCGTATGCAGGAGGCCAATGAGTTGGCAGACCCTGGTCAAATACAACGCAGAGGTTTGAGAACCTAATAAATAACCTCTCTTTTAGCTGTGCCCACACCCTCTGTGGCTCAGCCAGTAGGTGGATGCTGTATTGATAATGTTAATCCTAACTAATATTATAAATACGAAAGTGAATATGTTTGTGTTTTTTTGCTTTCACGCTATAACGGCTGAACAAATTTGGATGAAATTTGGCACATGGGTAGACCATGACCTGGATACAAAGAATATGTTCTATGTTATGGGGTTTGGTTTCCGCACTCAGTCCGTCAGATGGACCATTGTGCGTGGGCCATAGCGGCCGTTGGGGGGGTTATTCCAACCAGCCCACCTCCCTCCAGAAGGCAATTAGGTCTCCTGGTTTGTCTAGAACATCTGTGTATGATTTGGGTGACCCGAGGGTGTCTGTTCTGATCTGTGTAACGCCCGTGCATTCAAAGAGCACGTGCGCAACGGTCTTCTCAGCCTCCATGCACGCCCTGCACAGAGGACTGTCCGTTATGCCTATTGTGTGGAAGTGTTTGTTTAGCGAGCATCAGTGTCCCTGTCACCAGGCGCAAGCAGTTCCTGTCCAGACGTAAAAGACGCCTGGTCAGCCTGCTATCCAAGGATGGCATAGCTTCCTTTGACTGCCGGTAGCCCGGTGTCGAGGACCACCATTGCCCTGCTTGTGAGTGGGTGATTTCCTGTAATCACCTGCGTATTTGGTTGAAGGGGATAGGTACGATAGCCTCGGGTTCACAGACTGCCGTGCTGGATCCTCGTCTAGCAAGTTCATCAGCTGCGTCATTACCTAGCGACCCGCTGTGTCCTTTTATCCATTGCAGTGTCACCGTGTTGTGGCTAGAGACCGTTATTTGTTCTAATGCCTTGTGACATTCTAGTGTTAGCTTTGAGGTAATATTTTTTTTCCGTAATGATTGAAGAACTGAGGCGCTGTCAGAGAGTAGGTATACGATGTGTGTATCCGTAATCCTCCTGGCTTCTAAGGGCGTGGACCACATGTATGATGCCCACACACTCCGCCTGATAGACAGTGTTGAACCTTCCCAGCGGTCTGGATATATTTATGTTGAGTTCATGTGAGAAGACTCCGACTCCGGTACCGGAGTCGGTCTTCGAGCCGTCGGTGTATACTCTCATTTCTTTGGGGCCTGAGTAGTCACACTGTTCTTCTGTAAGTATTATGTTATAGTGCCTTTGAAAATGGATAGTTTTCGGGGCTTAGTCGCAGGGTGATGCCATCATTGGGTTTCGTTTGATCGCATCCTCCTTTATGCGTGTGTGCTTAATTCTAGAGTCATTACTTAGGCTTCCCGATAAGTAGAACCTGAAGTCGGCCAGGGCCGCTTCCTCCCGTACGATTAGGTGTAGAGGCGGCAGCCCTAGCATTGCCTGTAGGGCAGCGGTCGGTGTAGTTCTCATACAGCTAGTGATTGCGACACCAGCAAACCGCTGCAGTTTCTCGAGATCTCTCTGATACAAAGGATAATTTTAATCCCTACATTCCCACGGGATCGAAACTTGTGCGGGTCAAACCGCTGGGCGCAACTAGTAATAGTATGAATAATTTAATTCCAAATTCAAAATATTTTATTTAACATGAACCTACATGGGCACTTACGAAACATCAGGAGCTAGGTGCACGGTTCCAATTGGTCGTTTCCTATGGACAAGAGCCGGCTAGAAATTCCACGCTTACTCTTTTAAAAATAATTGTTTTTTACAATAATATTTCAAATAGCAGTGTTTATAGGTCTGGTATGAGAGGACAGCGTAGGTCTTTCAACAAGTAGACTTAACAAAATAGAAGACGGTCAAGAAATCTAAAGTCTACTAAGCCTACAGTGTTCTCACATCCACAAAATAGAAAAGAATCTATATAAAAGATAAATAAATTAATAAAAATAAAAACCTATTGAAAACGAAACGACAAGATTGCTATTACAACGTGTAACAAATCTGAATAATTATCATGACATGTCAATTCATGTCCACAAAAGCCAATAAAGAGTTGAAATTAAATTGTAGGTAATATAATGTCAAATAATAGGATGAATAGGTATGTCAAGGAACAATGTGAAAAAAAGAAAAAAAAAAGGTAATTTGGGAGCAGTTAATATACTCTTACATAATAAATGTCGTTAATAAGATACCAGGAAGAAAGGGGCAGAAGGAATTATTGCCAAACTTCCTTGTCTTCAACGTAGTCTTTAATTTTATAATAGATATGCTTTCTTGTTATGGTCACGTTTGATGTAGGTTTTGAACTTCCCATCGCTAAGTTCTGTAACCAACTTCAGCAACTTGTTATAAAGCGGATACTGTTTATAAGAAATGACTTGCTTGTTTTAGTTAATCTATTTGGGTATCACAATCTCATGTCTACTACGTGTTTTTACATATATGGAAATCGCTTCTTATTTTGAAAAGTCCTAAGTTTTTGCGAACATAGGTACAAAATAGTGTCTAAGGTATAAAAAGAAACGGAGAGTCAGTATACCCATTTCTTTGAATTTGTTTCCAAGGGACTCGCGAGGACCCATTTTATACATAGAGCGGATTGCCCTCTTTTGTAAAATGAAAATTGAATCTACGTCAGCTGCCGATCCCCACAGCAGAACGCCTTAAGACATAATACTGTGGAAATAAGCAAAGTATACTAACCTAACTGTGGCTGTAACAGTCAACTGCCGTAGACTTCTTACTGCATACGCAGCTAAACTTAATCTACCTGAAAGAGTTCTAATGTGCGTCCCATTGCAATTTTGAATCTAAAGTAATTCCTACAAATATAGTTTCCGTTTTTGCATCTAGTTTTTTGCCATCAAGTTTTAGATTTAGACCCACTTGAGGTACATTTGGTAATGAGAACCTAATACATTTAGATTTGTTCGCATTAAGTAAAAGATGCGAACCATTTCGAAAGAACAGCCAGACTATCGTTCACATGTAAGACGTCGTCAGCAAATGGAATTATATCCGATAAGTTAGCCATCTGTAAGGAAGGTCATTTATATGTATAAACTAGAAAAAAGAAAGGGCCGAGAATTGAACCTTGAGGATTAACACGACATACGTATTTCCTGTCAAATTTGTTCTAGGTCACTGTGAAACAAGCCCTTAATCTATCAACTATCTTATGTCTGGTGACGTATTGTTGCAGAGGGCCGTAACTTAGCCGACTGCGACGGTACAGCTTGCGGTTCCGAAGTGTGCGGGGGCGGCGTGTGCGTGATGGAGCGAGGCCGCGCGCGCTGCGCGTGCGGCGCCTCTTCCAACTACGCGGGCACCGCCGGGCCACGCTGTAGGAGACATCTAGTCTGTGAGGCTAGCGTGTGTGTCCCGCCCAGGGGCGTCTGTAGGGCGGACCGGTGTGTGTGTGCGGCTGGATATGCTGGCACCTTCTGTGATACTAGTTAGTGTTGAAATCTCATATCTTCTTATTATTTTCTTAGCTTGCGTTAAAACTAAAAGTCTTGTAACTAGATCGAAAGAAATGTTAGGAGTGGTAGGATATTCAGTAAGCGCCCGTTCACAAGGCGCCGGCGCTGTACCTACAGAACCGTATTTTACGGTAAAAAGTTAGGATCACACGTCAACATCCCACTGTTCAAACGGTTAAAAACAAAGTCAAAGAAACTGAAACTGCCGAAGACTGCTTAACGTGTTGTTATTTCTCTTGATATAGGTACCTACTTGATGTACCTACCTAAGACATACAATCTTCTTTCACTGCAACATGATTACCTAAATGTTAATGAACACTATTTAGTGTTCCATTGATGTTATGGAACACTTTTGTATATTATAAAATTAGAACGGAACATTTGCTTCGCGCTGATTATTATGAAAAGGAAGAGGTGTTAATTTGATTAAAACCCTTATAAATCTTAATTTCCGTCACGTGCTTCCAGGAATCGACATAAGAATTCCCCAATTCGATGGCACATCATTAGTATCCTTGGGGCGCCAACCAGCTGCCATTCATACGAACCATCAACGCATTGCACCTTCCCTGGTTCGACCGACTTACATCGCACTCAACTTTACAACGGCTGAACCCAACGGTCTTCTGCTGTGGATTGCTATGGTAGGTAACCACCTTATTATTTGTAGGTATTAAATAATATTGTAAAAATGAATGTATTTAATAGACTACAACTTCCATCATTTATTTAGTCCAAGACCTTCGAGAATGATTTGTAGCTTCCAGTTAACTAACTGATATGTTTTCATAGATTTACTAAAAGCCTGCAGCAAAGTCTAGCAATGTTTGTTTCACTGTACAAAACAGCATCTTCAATGGCGTGAAGGACACTCCAATTTCTATTTCGCAAAGGAGTTCCTCAGGGGAATATACTCGGACCATTTCTCTTTCTACACGTTTTTTCAGTAGACCGATTAGTATGTTTATTAATATTTCGTTTTCAGGGCATAGATTACATTGGCTTAGGCCTTGAGAACGGATATGTCAGACTGGTCTGGTCTTTCCATCATAGCAACACAAAAGCTGCTAGTACAAACTACGGAACCTTAGCAGGACCTGCCAGAACCCTGACCAGATTGATGCCACATGCAGGTTTTCTTACTGATGCTGAATGGCATATTTTAGTACTGCAGATGGACAAGACTAATATTACGTTGTCTGTCGATGGAACATTAGTGTATACAGAGGAACCAGGATTAAAGAATGAAGTCGACTATGATGATGTGGACGTTTATATCGGTAAGGGCTGCCAATCCCAAATATTAAATATTTATTTATTAAGAGTATCAGGTTTAGACAGTATTACTTATTGAACATCTCCGTTACAGGTGGTATATCCGACAAAGAAGATGTAATACCAAAGAAAATGTTCCCCCAAAATTTCAAGGGTTGCATCGATCATATTTCTACAAGGGAGAAGTCTTACCTAACTAACTATACCGAAGTGTACAGTGAAAATGTCAAATCGTGCCAACTGTTCCCCCCAACCTAACCATTTGTGTAATGTTTGACAAACCTAGGTAAGTGTGAAAATACTCAAAGTACAAAAACCTCTAGTCTTCTCATAGGACCAAAGTTGTGTCTTATTTATCGCAGTGTTATAACATAGGTATTAGATATATTCTAATAAAAACTTAGTTAAATATTTGAGTGCAATTTAACCGGTAAGATATTCTACGTTTCTTGATCGTATGATAGTATTTATTAATATGTAGTATGTGTCGAATATAAATTGTAAATTAAGTTATGTGGTATGTTTTGTAATGTATGTAGAAAAACAAATTAAACATTCAATGTACACAAAATATAGTTTTATTGATATATTCATGTTTAATAAATTGTATACATAACATCATCAAATATTATATTAAAACATATACATTTTTCGTTATACGTTACATACTCAAACACAAATACAATATGAGATGTTATCCCCGTTATTCTCATTAATTTAAAAACGTTTAGTTCTCAACACAATGCAGTAATTTCAATTGGCATACATGTTCAGCATCTAAACATGCTCCTTACACGAAGCTCATGAACATCAGATTTATTTACATTTCATTAAAGCATGTACATTTATAAAAGTCGTAGAATTCATTAGGCCTATTTACAAGTGGAATAAAGTTGGAATGCTTGACCGTAGCACAAGTTAGCTTGTAATCGGTGTATTGTACAACAGTGTAAATCTTACTTAGGAACATCGATTCCTTCACTTGATAAACGATACTATTCTGATATAATTTCTAAAAAATAAATATTTATATTAAGCGATAAAGAATAAATAATTGTTAATTGCACATCGTCGTTTTCATAAAATTTTCGAAAATAAAATTATTTATAACAGTGTAAGCTGCGCTTACGTTTCAAATTATGCCGTACGGAAATAGGCACGAAGTGAATTTCTTCTCTACTACAGAAATAACAAATTTAAAGAAAAGTTCTTTGAAATCCAAAAGTAACACGTACCCTAGGAATGTTTCGGACAATAATATAAGATATTATATAGAAAGAATAGAATAAGCTAATCACAGTAGAAGTAAATATTACATATTTACGATATATTTTATGCCTATTGGTGCATAATTGTATCTCAACCATAAATAATAATAAATAAATACACCAACATACATGGCCGTCGCCAGCGCGATACTATAGGACGGCGACGAGCGAGCCAAGTAAACTCGAATACAATACGAAGCCTACGTAACAATGACAATATTCAATGTTATTTATTATGTACGACATTACCTCCACGAAACAACATTAATTCTGAATAATGATACTAAGAAACATCAAGTTCAAACCCCGTACAATGCTTCATTTAATCTAATTCTGAATATAAATGATACTTAAATTCATTTTCTTTTATCTACAAGAAATTCGTTTATTAAAATTATATTTATAGGTGAATATCAGTTAACAATTTCCTAATAATGTTATTAAAGTAACAGACACCAGTATGGGAATTTTATTTAAAATATTATATTTGAAACATAATTTCTAAAATTGAATTCCTGTTCTTACTTTTATACCGGGTGGTAACAATCTCAATAATTCGTAATCTCTAAATTTAAAAACAAATTAATCTATATTATATAATGTCATCAATAAAAGGTCATGTTCTGAGAATAAAAACAACAATATTATGAAGTTATCGATAATACAATATAATTAGGTACATCGATACTATCAAATAAGCATTCGGAGCATATAAAGTCGGATTGTTTCTGTGTTCCACGTCTGCTGTGTCATGGTTCTGTTCCATTCACACATCAAACAAAACAGCGACAATATCCACATCATCATTAAAATAAAAACTCTCTATGTAGTCACAAGTACCAAAAAAACCAACTTATTATGTGAATGGCGCAGACACAGTTAGTCATCAAAGGGAAAGCATTTTGATTCATTCTATAAACAAAGCATTTACTTGTAAAATCAGTCTCATTCGCATAAGGAAGTGATCACAGCATACACACTGGAACTCGTTGCAGAGCGAGGGGCCACGTCCCTCTTAACAAAACTTTAATAATAATATAGAGCACCTCGTTTGCTATCTTCTTATAATTAAATCTGATAAAGTTATGCAACAGATCGTTCGATAATTCAATTTTATAAAAATATCAAATGTATGGAAAAAGTACAAAGAGGAAATATTAAATATCGGAAGTACGTGTTGTATTACCGTCAAAACAAATATTACGATTCGATATTCAAATAAAGTATAACAAGCACATCGGTAATTCGCTAATACAGTAAATAAAATAATAAGTTACAAGCATAGACTAGATTTATGAAAATTTGTGAAAGTTTAGATACAACAAATAGGAGACACGATAGAACGCGAGGCTCTCTCGTTCGACTGTAAAAAATATACACTCTGAATGGCAACCTCACATCGATGCAAAAAATGCAAAGCCGGTAATATTTTTGTAATCTAAATTAAAACATCGATCTCGTTCGTCGGACGCGACGACAGGGCGGGGCGACCGCGACCGCGTCCCGTCCGGCGCCGGGACTCGTCGTACAAAAGGCGCGGACCGGTCCCGGTCCGGTGCCGGTCCGGTGCCGGCCCGGCTACAGGCAGGCGAGCGCGCGCGGCGCCGCCACGGCCAGCTCGCGTCACGGCCGCGGCTCCACCAGGCGCTGCAGCAGCACGGCCACGCACACGGCCAGCAGCAGGAAGGCGGCGGCGATCATGAGCGCCACGTGGCCGGGCTGCAGCTCGCGCGCGGGCCGGGCGCGGCGGGCGCGCGGCGCGGGCGCGGCGCCGGCCACGGCCAGGCGCGCGCAGCCCGACCACGCGCCCGCCAGCCCGCCGCGCACGCAGCACACGCGCACCAGGTACTCGGCGCCCGCCTCCAGCTCCTCCATCTGGAACTCAGTCTCGCGCCCCGAGTACACCTGCCGAACGACACACGACTTTCTTTATCCGTTGCATAAGAGTTAGTTGAGTCCTATCTCGGACACTGAATGAAGTAAAGATAAAAACAGAATGTTAGGTACTGACTCATCAGCATAGCACTCGTACAAACGTCAACAGTACAATGCCTAGGAAATACTAGTTAAATTGTAGCACCGTCACATACAGTACCAAGATTTAAATTACACTCCTCAAAAGACATAAGCGGGACTTTACTATAATACTTTTTTAATGAAATATTTGAGACTCACCTCCCTGTAGACGTTATCCCTCGCGCGCGCGCACTGCAGCACGTACTCGGCGTCGTCCAGCGCGTCCCACGACACTCGCGCCTGGCGCGGCGCGGCCTGCAGCAGGGCGGGGGCCCGGGGCGCGGGCGGCGGGGCCGCCGCCGTGCGCGCCTGCAGGGGCCCGGACCACGCGCCGCGCCCGCCGCGCTCGTCGCTCGCACGTATCCGAAACGCGTACGTGGTCGCCTCGCGCAACTTCTTCACCTTGCACGAGCGCGCCGAGCCGCGGTACACGGGTCGGAAGTCGCGAGCGTCGAGCGAGCGCATCTCCACGCAGTACTGCGCGCCCTCGCCGCCGGCGGCCGGCCACTCCAGGCGCAGCTGGCTGTGCTGCGCCTGCACGCAGCGCAGCGCGGGCGGCGCGGGCGGCGGCGGGCGCGTGGCGGCGCGCGCCTCGTCCGACCAGTCGCCCAGGCCCAGCTCGTTGAGCGCGGCCACGCGCACGCGGTACACGGTGTCGGGCGCCAGGCCCTGCACGAGCCGCTCGGGCGCGGGCCCGTCCGTGTCGAAGGCCGCGTCGCCCACCTCCACGCGGTAGCGCAGCACGTCGGCGCCGTGCGCGGCCGGCGCGCGCCAGTGCAGGCGCAGGCTGTCGGCCGTGGCGTCGTGGCGCAGGCCGGCGGGCGGCCCGGGCGGCGCGCGCGGCGTCAGGACGTCGCGCACGCCCGACCACGCGCCGCGCCCGGCCGCGTTCGTCGCGCACACCCTGAAGAAGTACGGCGAGAACGGCACGAGGCGGCCGACGAGGCAGCTCGTCTCGGCGCCGCGGTACACCTCCGAGAAGGCGTCGTCGACGTTGGTGGCGCTCATCTCGAGGCGGTAATCGACGATGGGCGCGCCGTTGTCCCTCGGCGCCGCCCACTCGAGGCGCGCGGCGCGGGCTCCCTCCAGCTGCGCGGTGGGCGTGCCCGGCGCGTCCGGCGCCGCCGCCGCCGTGCAGAACGTGAGAGCTTGTGAAGGAGGGCTGGCGCCCACCCTGTTGTGCGCCGTGACCCACGTGCGGTACTCGCGGCCGGGCATCAGCTCGCGCACCACGCACTCGCAGTCCGCGCCCTGGTAGGCGAGGCGCGCCGCCGCGTCGGCGTCGGCCGCCTCCACGAGCTCCACGCGGTACTCAGTGAGCGCGGCGCCGCCGAGGCAGGCGGGCGCGCGCCAGCGCAGCGCGGCCAGCGAGCTGCGCGGCGCGGCGGCGGGCTCGGGCGCGGCCGGCGCGGCGGGCGCGGCGGGCTCGGTGGCGACGGTCTCGCTGGCGGACCACTCGCTGAGCCCGGCCTCGTTGCTGCAGCGCACGCGCGCCCTGTAAGGCGTGCCGGGCAGCAGCCGATCGCAGTGTGCTTCGCGCTCGGGTCCGCGGTAAGCCGGTCGGTATCCATCTCCGGCGTCAAGCTCGAGGGTGTAACAGTCGATGGCTGCACCGCCATCGTCCGCGGCCGGTTCCCAGCGGAGGCGGAAAGCGCGCGAGTGAATACGACCGCGCGGCGTCGGTCGCCCAGGTGGACCGGGGCGCTCGGGCTGCGTTCGGTACGTGACTTCTACGGACCAGGGTCCTTGTCCGTCGACAGTCTCACTGCGGAGACGGAAACGGTAGTCGGTAGCACGGTACAGCCCGGCGCACACGTAGGTGCGTTCGGAGCCCGAGTACACGGGTAGGAAGCCGTGGCCTCGCGCCGCGTCGTCCATCTGCAGCGTGAACTCCTCGTCGGCGCGGCTCTCCCAGCCCAGCACGAGCGAGTCGCTGCGCGCGGCCGCGAGCGCGGGCGGCGCGGGCGCGGGCGGCGGGGAGCCCGTGGTCCACGCCACCGTCTCCTCGCTCCACTCGCCGCGCCCGCAGTCGTTGACGGCGGCGATGCGGAACCGGTAGCGAGTCTGCGGCCGAAGGTTGTTGACGGTGTGCTGGCGAGTGCGCGGGCGAGTGACCTCTACGAAGCCGGCGCCGTCGTCCATCTCCAGCACGTAGTGCAGCAGGCGCGCGCCGTTGTCGGCCGCGCCGGGCCAGCGCAGCAGGAGCGACGTGCGCGCGCGCTGCTGCACGCGCGGCGCGGCCGCCTGCTCGGGGCGCGCGGCCGGCGCGCGGAACGTGGCCGACGCGCTCGTCGCGTCCAGCTTGCCTGCGCGGATTTGGAGGCATACCGAGTATTCGCAGCCCGGCTTCAGATCCCTCACCCTGCCAATAACAAGAAAAAAAGGTTCAAATAAGGTGATTCAATTGACGTATCAATCAAATAAATCACTGTTTAAAAACTCACCGGCAAGTAAGGCTTTGTCCGCTATAAATAGCTTTGTATCGGCCACCACGGTCGGCTAGGAGCAGATCATATGTTAACTCGCCATTCGGAACAATGACATCTTCCGGCACCGGCAGATTCCAAATCACTAGAGCGCTGGTCGACGATACGTCAGTAATCTGATCAAATATAAATTATAGCAATATTAATTATTGTACAGTCAGCTGCAGAGAATTGTCACCCCCTAGCAAGGTATTCATACATTGCTAGGGGGTGACATTTCTCTGCAGCTGTCTGTACAACTTTGCAGTAAAAATAAAATAATTGAGAGTTCGAAATTCTCATTTCATTTACTGACAAACAACACAAGCCTAAACTGCTGGGTTTAAACGGCTGAATTTTTGCACAAGGCTACTAACTATACAGAGTGAAATTGAATTCATGGGCAAAGTGAGTATTAATTTTACTTTATTAATCTTAGGAAAACTTACAGCTAATACATTTCAATATCTAGTACAATGTGTTCAACATTGTGTTCACAGAAATATAATTTAAGTGAAGAAGAAAGTTGTCTGTGCACAATTTTGTCCACAATTTTAGCAAACACACAAAGTTAGGAAATTGGTCTACAGTTGCCTGTATTGCCCTTAGCTCCGTTTTTATGAATCGGCGTTATATACGCTAACTTCCAGATGATAGGCACTACTAATTCAAATGACCGCTTAAATAACATTGTTAATGAAAGGGATAGGCACCTGGCACATATACATATAAAAATTGGTGGTATGTTAGTGAGGGAGGACTTTAAGGGAGCACTTTTGCAAATTCACCCCCTCAAGGGGTTAAATAGGGGATGAACGTTTGTATCCAATTTTTTAATTTTTGCCAATAGAAATTCCATCGGACACACAGCTTGTATTTAATAAAGTATCATATTTACCTGTGGTGTGCGTCTAGCAGCAAACATGTCGAGTATAGCTTGTGCGTCGGTTTCATCTTCAGGCTCGCCATCGCCCTGCACAGAGGCTGCCGCCGAACCATCGCCTTGCACGGAGGTTTCGGCGGAGGAGGCCTCTCCTTCCTCCGACCAGGCACCGGAAGAGGTGGTACCACCGCTGCCAGCACAATTGGCGATGCTGGCTCCACTGCTGGGCCCACTGCTTGGCAGACTGCTTCCACTGCTGGCTCCACTACCACCACTGCTCACACCACTACTGCTGCCAGCGCGACCATTCAGTTCCTTGCGTGGTGATAGTGACGGTGTACTGGCACCCGAGTTGGCATCTGGATTGAAATTCGCAACAGATATAATATAATAACTAATTAATAATAGGTAACACTATGGTGAATCCCTGATCTAGTCTAGCCAATGTTCTGTACTAATCTTTCACAAGGTACTACGGCTGCAAGTGGAAGTTTTTACATAGTAATCAGTTTGAACTCACCAATGCCATTATTTCTGTTAGTCTGTTTTCGTTCCAATTTTTGTTTTAGTTTAGAGTACTGTCGTTGAGTCCTCTCATCTTTCTGGTAGACTGCCGGTGGTGGCGGGGAATGCTGCATGTGGTGAGGAACATGGTGGAAATGCGGTGGGTACCCAGTACTATAGTAGTGTTGTGGACCCCCTGTACCATTCGTAGGAGCCTGAAACAACAAAAAGAGTAGGTGTTGATGAAGTATTGCATTAATTTAGCACCAGTTTCCATAAGTATCAGACTACAATACCACAATATTATCGTTTGAGCATTTCAATGGGTACAAAACTCATACAAAATTATTTATGTCAAGCCCGCCCAATAAAATGGTTGGGCGGTCTTGACATAAATCATTTTGTATTATTTATATGACATACTGTTAGCAAGTAATATCAATTTAATACAAGTATTTTACTGTTTCTTTACTAAAGTTTCATTTTTCATAAAATTATTAACCGTGCATCTCAACAGGTTACAGATAAGTAGGTAATGAAATCATTTCAGCAAAAATAATAAAAAAAACATTGCAAATACCTATTTGGAGTTAAAATAAATAACCATATTGAACACCAAGCAAACACTAACATATTGATGGAAACTTTTCAAATCTAGAAATAATGTGAAAATAAATGAAGTTCAGTAAAACCGACCTCAAACTTTCCTTCTTGTTGACAACTGTTTTCTTTGTTTTGATCAGAAACACTCATTTTTATTAGATTTTATTAAAAATAGTACTGTAATTTCAATCGGCGTAATAATCGTCACTGCCACGTACTACTACCAACAGCCAACTGTTTTCGTGATAACACTTCACTACACAATCATAATATAAGCGAGTCGCACAAGTTCGCAACAGTAGGTATAACTTCGCCACGATTAGATTAACGTCGCATAACCCTCTACTTTATTTAATCACCTGCTCACTGAAAATAGTCGGATTACTCGACACGCTTGTGCACAATTTTAAAAGCGGAATGTCCATACGTTAAACACGTTTAAATTTACAAGCGAAACAATCGATGTAGCAGCGGCAATGTTTACACAGAAGGTTTACGCGCAGTTTGCGTCAAAGAAACTGTAGTTTTCACGTGTATTGCAACTTATGGCAGAATCCTTCATTTACACTTCCACTCGAAAAATCGTATGTTTTAATCTAGGAATTTGTACTTAGTAGATATTCGTTGTTGGTAAATAATTAATAACTTTTCTTTCACCAATCTTTACCCTGAGAAAGTCAAATACCACGTCAAACTTTGATACTGACAGTTGCATTCCGTTTGCAAGTTTGTGTTTTTTACTATGCGTTTGCACTGGCGAAACATTCACAACAAAAAATGTTGAAATCATTAGTTTCTGTCAAAGTTCCATACAATATTTGACAGGAACTAGAGATTTCTACATGTTTTGTTGTGATGTTTCGCCAGTGCAAACGCACAGTTAAAGAAACCAAACGACAAAATTAGCGTGCCTCATTCCCTTAACTGTAAAAGGGTTTAATTAAATTTACAGCTACAAGCGCCCAATCAAAACATGTACATAGCAGCGGAAATGTTTACACAGAAGGTTTACGTAGTTTGCGTAACAAACTATAAAGTTTTCACGTGTATTGTAACTTATGGCAGAGTCCTTGAGTTAAACTTCCACTCCGTTGTTGTTAAATAAATAAAAACAATTCTTTCACAATTTACAGCCTGAGAAAGTAAATGAACTTGACATAACACGTCAAACTTCGATACAGCTGGGAACACATTAACACATTATCGGACGCGTCCGCATCGCGTCCGTCCGTAAGCTGCGTCTGACAGGACAGTCGCGGCCGATGAGTGTGCATGCACGGGGTATGCGGACACTCCGGCCCTTTGGATATTATTTCCTTTTAATTCCAAAATTGTCATCGGAGAATCATGTCGAGTAGCAATAGTGAAGACGAATTTAATAAGTTTGGATGGACAGCTGCTGCTGTTTGTTGTCCACCGAAAATAATAACAAGAAGCATTTGCGCCAATAAAATTAATGTAAAACGACCTAAGTTTGGACACTCGGCTCCCGTATTGTTCGCGGTCTCGTCCCGAACCCCGTTCACACTGTCTGCGGCTGAAATAAACGTCCAGCCGGCCAGATTTCTATCAGACGTCCTAACGCTCAAGGACGGCCCAAGGTCACGTCGGCTATTTATGACCGATAGTTTGCACAGTGTAGTGTTAAATGTACTACCTATCTAGAGGCCCTAGTGTAAGTTGCTTTTAATCATCTCGACTTTACGCATCGACCGCGTTCACCAGTGAAGGACCAATCGAAGCGCCGAACGCGGTCGATGCGTAAAGTCGAGATGAATAAAAAAACTCACAAGCCGCGGCTTACGGACGCGTCCGATAATGTGTTCCCAGCTTAACAATTGCAATCAAGTTTGTGTTTTATAGAACCCAAACAACAAAATCAGCCTGCCTCATTTCCAAGTGGGAATGAGGCTAGCTGCTGCGAGAGCTAGTAATACTTCTTTGATACTAGAATTTAGTATTAACCAAGCGATAACATCCTCTATTTATTTAAACTATTGCAGGTATTCTTCTATTTTCATTTCCATTTTATTGGTAGGTACAATTTTACTTAATCAATTAAATCCACCGCTCTTTTCCCAAGTCAATAACAATTACAGTACCTATTCCTAGTTTATCGCTGATTGCGTAAAAAATATTATTAGCGTATAGCGGCCTTGATGGGGCAATGAACTGAATAAGGTATGCTGGGGACAGTACGACGAGTCGGCGTATAATGACTACCTACCTCATACATACTAAGCTTTTATCGCGTTGCTAATCTTAGATTTTTGTTCCACTATACATAAGACCAGTTTATGAAAAGTTATGGCAACTGGCAAATATTTGCATCTGTAGTACCTACCTAACTACGCACAGCAAATGTATCCCATAACATAAGAAGTAACCTAGGAAGTAAGAGCATCTTTTGTAGTGAGACTTTCTCTCAAAAAGTACCAAAATCTGTACAAAAGGCTCCCAAAAGCTCCATTGTTAGAAATCACTCAGTTGCAACTCTGCTGCACATAGGTATTATCTCCGAAATGCAAAGCCAATGTGAAATATACATACAATACATGAGTACATAATATATACTTATAACGTGGTGGCAGCAATTTGTTTGCGATTGGCTGTTGGAGGTAAAACTATCAAACGTATAACAAACAAGAAGTTTATTAGATAACAAGAACCTACAACTGCATGATTGAATCAGGTACAAGATTGCGGGTGCACTAGATATTGTCCTGTATATTCACGACGGGAAGGTATGAAGTTCTATCTGAGCTGCAGACCTGCAGTGAATAGAATTGTACGTATTGAAACGTGGGCTTTATCCCATCTTATATTGCGTATAGTTTATTCTTTCTAGGACACTGTTTGTGTTTCGCGGAAGAATGCCAAAGTGTGCCGCCATCCCGCCATAGATCCTGGTTACACATAAGGCGCACATGAGTCAGGATTCCTTAGAAGGAGTTGGTATAGCCCCTAACAAAACAAGGATCTAATAAAAGGAGGAAATCTTATTAGCCCTATCCGGGATAACACTAATTAGATTTCCTATAGCCGTCTGCTATTCCGCTTATCAGCCACGATCTTAGGACGCATGTGAGGAAATCAGCAAACAACGTACATACAAAGATCTTTATTTATAAAAATGCTGCAGAGTATATCATTGATCTAGCTTCGCTGTATCCTGGATTAACCTGACCATCAAGCATTTCATCCAGTGGCGGATCCAGGATTGTCGTTTGGGAGAGGCTTGACCCCGTTGAGGGTAATACAAACATCCAAATTGAGAACCTCCTCCTTTTTTAGAAGTCGGTTAAAAAATCACTAAAAACGACACTTGCAATAGTTGCAATATTTCTGTGGTTGCAATAGATATCACATCGGCGCGACGCGACGGCGCGATCGCGGCTATGCGCGGGCGGTGGAGGCAGCGTGAGTGGCAGAATGAGTGGCGCGTGGATTCAAAATTCATCACGTAAACAAAACATCATAAATAAATTTTTAACTCCTACTAACGACAATTGTATCTTAGGTAGTGTAATGCTTGATCAAAAATTATTAGAATAATATTAAGTTCACTTTAAGATTTAGCACACATAAAAATTCGGAAGCTTTTGGGTGGTTTTTCGTCGTGTTTCATCTCTAATCTCGCGTCGCCATAGGTATTATGGGCATCTACTCGTATGAAAGAAATACCATAGAATATAGATGATGAAGAATGGTTTTATTATTCTATGGCAATAATAAAGATACATCCCATGCCAGATTTCGGCTGCGGTGACTATTTCTGTTTCTGACGGCTATATTTAGGTTCAGAGCGTGTGCTCTGATGTGGCTAATATGTAACTACTATCTTGGCTGTGAAGGTGGGCTGACTCGCTAGAATACCATTATAGAGATGAAGGGTGACTCAGGTGGTATCGCTTGCTACTTACGTAATGGTGTGGCGGTTGGTGGTGAGGCGGTGGTTGGTGGTGCTGTGGCTGATGGTGCGGCGGCTGATGGTGCGCAGCGTGGTGCGCCTGCGCCTGCGCGTGCGCCAGGTAGTGTCGCATGTTCTCGTCTAACACTGGCGGCATCATAGGAGGCATCATTGTGCCTGATGGCACTACGGGCATACCACCTGGAAAATTAAAATGGCAGACTTGAATAATGGTTTTAGAGGTTTTGACACATAGAACATAGAAAAAACTGTTTGTTTGGCTATTGACGAAAACCAGCGCCTCCAGATTAACAATTGGAAAGGTAGGTACAAATTAATCTGTAGATATAATTTGGTCATCTTATTTTCCTGTTTGTAAATATGATGCATTTGTTACTTTGTCATATTGGTACCCAATATTATGTGTATCCAAATTGGATACCAAGATGACAAAGTTTAAAAGGAAAGGATAGGTACACTAATATAATACCTGACCTTTTAAATATGAGACAGTCTTGATGTCATCGCTATAGATACCTTTTACCAGTACGAAAATGTCGAGGTGACCATTAAAAGAACCAATTTTATCTAATGTGCACGGATTTAATCAATTATAATTTGACTCATTCAATACCATGTAAATTAATAGGTTATAGAGCCGTCAGCTTGCGGCATAATAGTGATGTCATCAAGACTGCCGTAAAGAGTATGCAAGGCAAAATAACGCGGCCGTAAGCACTGCATTATCGTTCTTCGAAAAGAAACCCCAAAGAAAGACCTGGCAGAGCCCTGATAACTTGACAAGGAACGAGATAGACTTCATCATGACGGATCAGAAGCATGTATTTAGAGATGTCTCCGTGATCGGTAGGTAGCGATCTTAGACTTGTTCGAGGCCTTGTAAATATCAATTTTCGAGCTGAGAGAACCCGTATGATAATGCTTACCCCCGACCTACGCAGCTCTAAGCCGCTCTAGATTCCGAAAAGTTCCAACTCGTCAAAAGATCCATAGGCCCTGTCGACGAGAAAGCCGACGAGGTGGTCAAAGTGTGGACTTTTACCGTCGCAGTGACGGAAAAGTAAGGTGTCCAGACTTTCCTCGGAGACTTTCGGACTTATGAGGGAACGACGAGAGTTGCCATCTATGCGGCCATCTTCGTCAGATAATAGGGCCTTAAACTTGAAATTAAAATTAAAAAAGAGCATTTGTGGACTACGAGAAAACCTTCGACTCAATCGAAATATGGGCAGTTCTGGACTCTACAACGATGTCGAATTGACTGGCGATTACCTACCTATCGAAGTGTTGAGATGTTTGTATGATGCTGCTAAGATGAGTGTCCAGAACCAGGATAAGAAAACCAGCCCCATTCAACTGCTCAAAGGGGTGAGACACGGGGATATGATATCCTCGAAACTTTTCACCAATGCTTTGGAGGACGCCTTTAACACGCTAGACTGGACTGGACTGGACAGGAAATCAACATAAACGGCGAGCACAGCCCACACCTTCGCTTTGCGGATGACGTCATCATAATGTCAGAGACATTGGAACACTTAGACTAGATGTTTCACAGCCTAGATGGAGCCTCTCGGCGGGTTAGCCTCGGCATGGATTTTGACAAGACGAAAATCATAATTATACAATTCTTACGACCTGCTGAGTCCAATCCACGTCAAAGCTTCTCGAAGTCGTGAAGGAGTATGTCTACCTAAGGCAAGTCATCCAGCTCGATAGATACAACTTTGAGAAAGAATCCAACAGGAGGATCCGGTTGGGTTGCACAGCGTTTGGGAAACTCCGTCAAATCTTCTCGTCGCCTATCCCGCAATCTTTGAAGACTAGGTCTTCAACCAGTGCGTCCTGCTCGTTATGACATAAATTACGGTGCCGAAACGTACCTAGACACTGACAGGCGGGTTGGAGCTCAAATTTATAGTCGCTCATCCAGATACGGAGCGGGTTATGCTCGGAGTTTTTTTGAAGGATAAAATCAGGAATGAAATTATCCGGAAAAGAACCAGAGTTACCGACATAGCTTGCAGAGTAGACAAGCTGAAGTGACAGTGGGCTGGTCATGTTTGTCGATAGACCGATGGCCGGTGGAGCAGACAAGTCCTGTACTCTAATTGCGTAACACACTTTCACTCACAATCTGAATGATTTTGGTTGCTAATCCATTGCTTCATATGTAAAAATTTGTCTGCTCAACAACGTAAATAACGCAATTAATGTTGTTGATCTGTCAAAATGAAACCCATTGAGTTCAAAGCTTCGTGCAGACTACGAGAACGAAATTATTTTCGCTCACTGCAATTACCCCGCTTAAAAAAGTGGCTGCTGGGACAGACTGGATGCGAAAGGCGAAGGACAGAGGGCTGTTGAAAAGGCATATGCCCAGCAGTGGACTCCGATAGGCTGAGTTGATTAATTGAATACCATACCTTTTAATAATAACTTATTCCCATTCATGGAACGTTTAATGTTTTAAGATATCAAAATTATGTGTGAATCTAAAGAGAATTTAACTCTAAGAGCCGAAGTCAATTTATTTGCGGGTACCTATAATATCTTTATCTTTAAAAAGTATTTCGGGACTTTAAATCAGTGAAGTTTCACAGAACATAATTAAATATAGAACTAGATAAGATAAAATAATCAACTTATTCGTGATCCGTCTATAAACAGTCCAAAAACCTAACTTTCAACTTATTGCAAGTGTACACGTATTTTTGTTTAATGTTTACTTTAATGTTTGATAAGATAAATAATAATCAAAAAGTTAAGGGGACGGGGAACTCGGCTCGAAACTGGAATTCGAGATGCGCGCAAACTTCGTTAGGAATATTGCTATCTCTGTTTGACAAAAGAAGGCGGGGCGGACACGCTGCGTAGCCGTGTGTGTTTGTGTGAGTGGATAGATACTATAGCTTTTATTAGCAGTACTTGCCGTTCATTCATAACGAGTCGACAGCGTTTATATTTATTATTAGTAAGTAGGTATGTTCATTATTTGTTTTATTTTTGTTGACTTCTTTGGGGAATCGTTAGTGAATGTACAGACTAGTAATGGGTTTTTTGGAAATTTCTTTACCATGCCGATATCTCAACATAATGGGGATATCTCGACTAATCTCGAGATCTAGGATTTGTAGAGCAAACCTATCTAGTAGATACGTCATATTTTACACGTTATACGTATCGAGCGTGGCCTTGGGGGCAAATCCCGACAAACGGTGCTAGAGTTGTCACACACGTCACGTAAATATAAATTATTGGGATATTTATTATTATTGTCTTTATTTATTTTAATCTGTTTATGTTTATTTATTTCCTTCAGGGTGGTCTCATATTTAAAAAAACTAAGGCTTTTTTGTTTTATTTCAGTAAGTACCTATTCCTTTTTACTGAACTTCAAATATTGTTATTACTAAATAATGAATACAAGTCAAATAATAAAAGTGTTATGCAAAGTACCTATTAGTAAAACACAAATATTCCAATTAGGTTTACGCAATGTCCGTAAATTCAGATAAATAACAGCGTTCCCAGCTCAGAAAAATAAAAAACAAGGATTTTGAATTACCATTTATTTAGTTATATGTATGAGTCTAAACGTAATAAATTCGTGTAGGGTGACCATAATATTAGCGACCTCGTTCCAATTACAAAAAATACAATTATGATAATCAGAATACATAGTGTGCACGATACACACTAAATACGCTGATTTATAAGATTTGCTTGTTACCATAGGTTATCTGCAGACTCTAAATAAAAAAAAAACCCACATAGTTCTCACATTCACAACATAATGTACTGCGTTGTGAAATAAATAAACACACTAAATTCTGTCTCTGATAGGCAGATTTCTAGGCAAACGGGGATCTATTAATTCAGGCAATATACATTTGAAATAAAATTCTTCTAATTTTATGACTATAGAATTCCAGAATACGTTGTCTTTTTCAATTTTTTCATATGCCAGTCCTTTTGGCGTCATTCCTTGATAAATACAAATCCGTTTCCTAGTTACAATTCGCCATCTTAGATCTTGCCTATATTTTACCCTAATTTGGTAATACACGATCAATCGGAATTTGAATCGTTTTAAAACAAATTGCTAATCTGTTGCTTCATAAGTTCGAAAAAAAAAATCTGCTCAAAAACGCAAATATTTTGAGCAGATTTTTTATCTGTTCAAAAACGTAATTTAACGCAATGCAACAAAATTAATGCATTACGTTATTTCATAGCATCGGACAGCAAAATAAAAAATGTCCTCCTGACCGATTTCTGTCACCACGGCCAATCTCAACTTAGAGTAAGTAACATGTATGGTGTGATATCATGTTCACAAAAATATTTTATATTTATTTTAATTCAGTACCTACGTGATAATAAAGTGTAAATAATTATGAGGTATTTTTATATAGGTACCTACTCTAAAATTCACAATCAGTTTTGACTACGCTCGATTACTCACCTCAAAGATCGCTTATTTTCTTTATTTTTGGTTACGTATTTCCGTCTGCGAATTGATGGCCATAAGTGCCGTGCTTTAGTTAATCGCCGTGGCTCTGTAAATATTTATGCAGTTTATAATGAAGTTGATTTACCAGTTCTTCTTGTCGACACGAGCTGTATACGAATAGCTCCTGTCGTTTTAAAAATATTAGCCAGTTAGTTATCAAGTTATTATTGGAGCTGCCACCCCAAGGTAACGGACACCAAAGTCCAGATAAAAATCGCATAATTATTAAATAAACTAGAACGACTTTGAACTTTTCATTTTAGTTTAATCAATGTTTTATGTAATAGGAATTTCATAAAAAAATCCGAGCAAAAACCGGACCGAGGCCATAAAGCCGCACTTGTCCATAAAAATCCGGTTGTATGGTCACCCTACCCCGAGTACGCTGGATAAACATCACAGTACAAGTTTGTGGCCTTTTCTGATTTGTCGGTGCAGCAGCGGTGCGATATTAGCATGCTGGGATACCGAAAACATACCGCGTCGCCTGCACTTACGTAGTAGGTACATGTCGGTAAAAAGTTATGCAGAGCTACTTGTGCCGTTGCATTCTGCCGAGTCACAAGTGTAACAAGCTAAAGTATCTTCATCACTCGAACTAGAAGACGACATTATTTCGCGACGGCTGAGCGGCGCTGCATAATTTTTTACCGACATGTGCGTAAGTGCAGGCGACGCGGTAGGTATATTTTCGGCATCCGAACATGCTGATGTCGCACAGCTGCTGCGCCAACAAATCAGCAAAGGCCCTAGAGCGAGTAATGTTCTCAGTAGTGTCCTTGAGATAATTATAATTACGCCCGCTCTGTCACAAAAGTAAAGAATCGGAACAGTGACATGACAAAGCTTCATACAAGTGCGCTATGATAGGTAGGTAGAGGTACACTACTACAACCATCACGTGGCGGCTTCGTCGCGTAGGTACGTAGAGTAACTAGCTTATACCGGCTCGGCCAATACTCACGCTAAGGCTCAATTTACATTGCCACGGAACGGAATAAAAGCGAGTTTTTGTCACGAAATTGGGTCAAAGTATAATGAACTTTATGTCAATTGTATAACGTACAAACTACAAAATACTCACTGAGGCCACAGCTGACACTCTTTAGACACATAAGTAGGTAGGTACTTATCGAATAATATTAGTAATGAAACGGATTACGGATATCTACTCGTTTGTCCGTAGGTATACAGATGTAAACACACTTCAATTTAGATCTAAATGTTATCTAAATATAGGTAGGTAAATACTCATTAATACAAAATATAGGTACTTAGGTACTATCGAAAAACTTCATATCTAAGCAGTTTGAAAACAAAATCCCGTGAACACAACGACTACATCTATTCCCGCCCCGGTTGTATAGAGGCCAAGCGCTGCAAGCCAAAATAGTCCTTATGGTGTATAGATATGAACTTCTTCGATGGTACCTACTAGTATAAAACTCGGGCCAAGAAAACAACGTCTTTGTTTTCTTGGGCTGGGTTTAAAATAATTTTAACAATTAGTAGCTAAAAAATAGTAGATAGGTACTCGTAATTTATAAAGTTATAATATCATTGAGTAATACTTACTGTGAGATACATCCCAACGTTCAGAGTCCATGTCTTCAACCAAATCAAAATCGAACCTAAATAATATTCCAGGGCCTCAAGTCTGCTATTACAATAGTGTCAGAATGATCTATCATTGATTTCATAATTGTTGATTTTGACAAGTTTGGTAATCTACTAACATATTGGCGTCATTATGACTTTCCAATGGTCAGCCACTGACACTCCATTGAAAGAAATGGCATCTATTGGTAATCTCGTACATAATGAAAAATGAATGACTGACTTATGCGGTAATCTGCTAAAATTTTGACAGTTCCTTTGATCAGTGACCTATCATGAGAACGTCATTGTGCAGTCATTTCTTTTAATTCGTTACGAGTATCGTGTTTGTGGAATACAATGATCAACCAATGATCAACCAATGATCGACCATTATAAATTTAGTAGATTACGAACTTTTAGCAAAATGACAATGGGATCGTGTTGGAATGACGAATTTATAAAAATAGCAGACTTGGGCCCCAGGTCCGTAAACAAAACAAAGGTCGTAAAATGTAAGTTACTCGATACCAAATCAAAAGGCAAATCAAAATCCAAGTTCATAGCATAGGTCAATAGTGTCAGAAATATTACAATTTAGCAAACAAATAAGTACGCACGCACAGCAGTGTAAAGTAATTGTCTAACACTGACAACAACAACAAACACCTGATGAAATATCCTGAACGAACCCCACCCAACCCCCGGAGCCCGGCGCGTGTTCAAGTACGATGCGTTAGTGTGAGCACATACGGCTACCGTGAGCATAACGACCACCCATGCACACATTGACAATCGCTTGACGCGATAGCACTACTAGCCATTGAAAATGTATGATAAATTGGGATGTGTTCCGTAATACCCAAAATGATGAATGAAAACTTAATGTTTTTCCTTTTTTTTTTCGATAATTTGTAATTTGACAATATAAGCTATGCCTATGCTGAAACAATATAACAAATATTGTTGTTTATAATACAGAAAAAACAATATGAAAACATGTCATTTACGCAGTAAAAAATTGCGAAATTCAATTCACTTAAACTTCTTTTTAGGTAAGGTTTTTGAAAAAAAAAAGACGTACAAGCCTAGATAAATACTGTCTAAATCCGAATATCAATATAATATGGTAGAAATATGCTCAAATTGTAAATGATTGGGGTATTACGTTTGTATGGACAATTCATGCGTCGCCCCGCTCTTAATGGCTAGGTATAATTTATGCATGTATTCAGTACAATATAAACACAGCTGATAATGTTTGCATGTTGTTTCCAGGTCGCGTGCTGGGTTCGCAGCCACTGCCACGTCTCGGGTGGCTTAATTTCGCTTTATTTTGACATCGTCGACGCCGGCCGCCCCGTTCCGCCCCGTAACTTTGCGGTTATGAATGAACGTGTTTTGGGTGTTCGTAGAAAACGTTCTTTGTGGGATCATCCGCTTTGGTACTGTCCGCCCGCGGCGGAAACGTGCCGCATATTTGAGGCCGGCTCGCGGAGCCGCCATGCAACGCGACCGCAGTCTTGAGCAATGCCGTGCACTAGGAATCCCACGAGAGCCTTGAAGCTCTTTGTTTCGACTCGCGGTAGAAGGGTTTTTTCCCAGTTTTAATTCGCTACGGTTACTTAACTCTCTGACACAACCACAAATTGAATGTGGTTTGCCGAGCTGCTATTTTTAGCCAACCCTAATTACTGTTTTTGAACACAAAATTATGGTAGTCAACAAATTCCAAATATGTAGGTAAGTACCATTGTTTCCATATTTAGGAAAGTAATGGGTTCATGGAAATATATTAGTCTCTTGAAACAATTTTTTAAATAATTTCCTATTTCTTTCAAGTCAGTAAGATCAAGAGACGTCAAAGAAAAAAACGAAGTTCAGAAGTAAGAACAACCCTTTCCATCATAATTCTTCTGCTGCTCCCATACAAATTGGGATACACATATTGGGGTCAGCATGTCGTCTCCCTACACCTCTCTTAGTCATCATCCAGCAATCAGAATCACCCCCTTTCTAGCTATAACATCTTTCACACACCTTGGACTTCCTCTACTTTTTTTTTAATGATAGGGCATCTCGTAGCTGACCTCTGAAGTCATGACTACAGTTAAGGCGCAGGGTTCCAATTTGCCTTTGTCTCTGTCTTTTTCTTTACGTGTAAAGAGTAAAGAAAATAACCACACTTTTGTACTTTTTCAATGTTTTTCGTTGTTTTTTTTCATCATATTGCTCATAATAATCCATCACTGAATGCAGGTTGACATTAGACATTTTATGCTTATTTTTTTCATTATAATTATAATTGTTAGTGAAGGTATAAACTGCTTTTAAAGACAATTAAGAGGTGTGTTTGAAGATTTTTTTGAAGCATTAATGTATGTTTAGTAATGATTTGAGTTCCATCAATGTATTAAAATAAGACTTGAAAATATCATTCTTTTTTTTTGGGTCAAAATTATAAATTACGGTTTAAGAGATACACTGCTAAAAAACCCGTTTTCGGAATGCTGCCGAGCTGTTCCCCTACGCTCATAGCCATCCACATTTAAGCTTCGTGCAGACTAGCGCGACGCGACAGCGGGACGCGACACCGGTTATTGTTATACCGTGAAATTTTCTTAGAAATTGTATTGTTCGAGTCGCGTAGTGACGTCGCGTCGCGATGGTCTGAACGAGCCTTTATGATCAAGTTTCCTCACGACATTTTTCTCTTTCAAGAATAACCCTATACAATGTTTTGAAAACTTGTTTGTCCATTCCTTTACGAAACCTCCCAAGAGGTCTAACATATTTCACTTTCCTTAGTAGTGGGTAAGTAACATAGATACAAAGGTAGCTAAATAACCTATGTAGCGTAGCGATAGTCATAGAATTTCAGTGTGGTTTCGTGGAAACTATTACATAGCTACAATATTTACCGTAACAGCAAATAAATTACCCAACCGGTATTTATCTACATGACAAACTAGTAAATAAAATTCGCATTCAATGAGTAAAAGTATTTAGTGAAATGCAATAAAACATTATTGGTAACAATAAAACAGTCGCATTTGACTATCAATTGTATGTAAAATTCGCTTTACATTACAGGAAATTAAAGAATATATTATCACTTATTAATTTGCTACGCAAAACTATCGTTAATTAGGCGTTACTAAGTGGGGTAACCGACCTTTTGCATTTAGATACAAGGAAATACCTAATTGGTATGGATAATACAATTGCCAAAGTCAAGGCAATATCTTACTACAAGCAGAGAGAGTAAAATGCTAAAAGAAATTCCGACTGTCTACTCACGAGCACGACCATGAAATCGATTTTATTTTTTAATCAAATAAAAATGGTATTTCTCGTTGGTCTAGTGGTCGCAAGCGCTACTGCTGAGCATGAGGTCCTGGGTTCGATTCCCGGGTCGGGCAAAGTCTTATTGGGTTTTTCTATCTGGAATTTCTCAGTAGCAGCTCGGAGTCTGGATTTTTGCCCGGTTGATGGCAATAGGTTCGCCCCTTATTACATGGCACTTAAACGTAACTGGCGAAATGTGGGTGTACCTACTACGGGTACACCTCTGCCCAACCCTCCGGGGAAACAAGGCGTGATGTTATGTTATGTAAAAATGGTATTTGGATTTTTAATTAAAAACCAAACAACAACAACTTATGTTTCAGGATTTTTGAGATTCTACTCCTAAGAGGGTAAAATGTGAAAGTTGTATGAAAAACCGTCATCATATTATAAGTAAAACAATGATGTTTGTATGCAAGGTTTCTGTTTAAAAATACGTGCCTCAGGATTTTCGAAAATCATAACGCAAAAGGGGTATAATACAATAAAAGTTTGTATGGAAAGTCCGAAATGTACCTAGGATACCTAGGCAAAAAAAAATGAAAACACCGCGCTCAGAATAGATGGAAAGCAGCACATAAAGTAATGTTTTGCTCTATTGGTGTAACTGCTGTATGGCGTTCTAGTGGGAGGTTAAATAAAAAAATTGGTTAGCGGAAGAAGTGGACTCACCATATTCAGGGAGCACAGTACACATATGCGCGTGCTGAGGATGCTGCTGGGGGTGCGGACACATCTCCTGCGGCACGTAGTATTGCTCGGGAGGGTAGTACTCTCCATAGTAGCCGTCGCCGGGGCCGCCGCCGCCCCCGCCCCCCTCCGCGACGCCCACGCCCACCATGGTGGATTCTAGCACAGCATGGCACGCTGGCGACCGCGTCGCATCCGAGTCACTCGACAACGATCTGGGAACAAGAGATAAACACTGTTAGATTGCGTTTTTTACGGGATTCCATAGTCTTCACCTCACCATTCATCATTTCAGCCGAAAGACGTCCACTGCTGGACATAGGCCTCCCCTAACTTCAATCAGAACTGCGTTTCCCGTGTCCAGTCGGAGGCCTTCCAACGCTACGTCTTCCGGTACGCGGTCTCCAGTCCGCCACTGTAGAACGTTTCGGCCCCATCGGCCATCAGTTTTGCGAGCAATGTGCCCTGCCCACTGGCACTTAAGTTTGGCAATTCTTCGGGCTATGTCGGTTACATTTTTTCTCATGCGAATCTTTTCATTTCTAATTCGATCACGTAGGGAAACTCCTAGCATAGCATGGGTAAATGTCTAGATAGTATTCCTAGCATCAAGTTAAATGATGCACCGCTAAATAGGGTTGGCACCTTCAAATACCTTGGGCATCTGGTTACCTCTGACTTGAAAGACGATTCAGACATAGAGCGGGAACACGGATATCTATGAGCGGGAACGTAGGGCGTTGTCTGTTAGAGCGAACATGGTAGCTCGCAGGTTTGCACGATGCTCGAAGGAAGTAAAAAACAGTCTTTTCAGAGCGTATTGCACCTGTTTTTATTCGAGCGCCCTGTGGGCCAACTATACTCAAAAACAGTACAGCGCCCTACGAGTCCAATTCTACAATGCCTACAGGGTGTTGTTGGGGCTGCCTCGGTACTGCAGTGCATCAGGGATGTTCGCTGAGTCGCGCATTGACTGCTTCTATGCGACGATGCGGGAACGGTGCGCAGGGTCCGTGCCAGCTCCAACACCATCTTGAAGATGATGGCTGAGAGGTTTGACTGTCACTACATTAACCATTGCTGTATGCTTAATGTGTGTTGTGTTTTGTCTTATTTATCTTTATTTAATGTACCCATCTGATTATTATTATTTGTATTTTATGATCCAATTGTTGATTGAAATAAATGAATTGATTGATAGCCCTCTCAATTGCCCTTTGGGTGCCTTGTAGCCTTCTTAAATGCCCATTGTGAGCGACCACGTTTCATTGCTATAGTTCATCACTGGAAACACGCACTGCTCAAAGACTTTCGTCTTGAGACACTGCGGTATGTGGGACGAGAAGATATTGCGTAGCATCCCGAAACCAGCCGAGTCGGATTCGACGATTGACCTCTTTGTCGAAGTTGGACCTGCCTAGTCTTCTCCTGTTTCAACTATTTTCAATCAATTATCATCATCGTTCTGCCCTCTATTCCAATTTATTTGGGACGGCGCCGGCGGCGCAGCATGTCTTCTTCCATACATGTATTAGTCGTCATGTTGGTCTCGCTCTTACTAGCCATAATATTATAATCTTTCACACAATATATCTATCGTTTCTCTGATCTTCCCCTACTTTTATTTTACCTGAAGCTATCCTTAATCATACTCAAAACGTTTCTCTCAAAATTTTCGTCATTTCTCGGCATCACCGACCAACCGACTTCCTTTCAATCAGTAGGTACCTACCTACCGAATCATATTTTTGCGAACTTCGCGGTTTCTCGCTAAATTCCAGAATATTTTTGAAGATCAACGATAAAATACGTGACGCTTATGTAATTAAATTACTAAGTAATTATGTTATGTCTGTCAAAGTTTTTTTACTCCATGGTGTAATTAAAGTTCCGTATTCGAACAAACCGTTACAATTTGTCCATTCACCCGATGTCATCGTCGTCACGCTTTTTTACCTTAATGGGTGAGCAGTGCTGTAAGCGGTACTCAAATAAGGTGCTTCGATATTGTTTAGTAGACGGTCTTATTCTGAAAGTGGGCAACGTCGGAAATAGATGTCAAATATTTCGCTGTTTTGAATAATTTGGCAATATTACTGTATGGAAATAAGAAATGTGGCTAACTAGCGAACTAGAATATTAATAATGAATAGCAATAATAACACTGAATTTGATGTTGTAACAGTTATGTGTAAAAAAGGCAGTTGGAAAGTTTCCACATAGGTACTTTTTTTTACATATAAAACTAAATATTCGGTGTTACCTACTTAAATATTGCATTACATAATTAATACTTTAATTCACTAGTTAGCCACATTTTATATTTCCATACAGTATTATTACCAAATTAATCAAAGCAGGTAAATATTTGATAGCTATTTGCGATGTTGCCAACTTTTAGGATAAGCCCCCTCCTCTTACATTCATCCAGGTTTAGGTTCTAAATGGACAGGTTTATTGTCAGTGTCAGTGTGTAAATCTCATTAAATTCGCTGACGCATTTTTTCTTTTGACCACTAACATACATTTCTAAAGTTTCCTCCACAATTACCATATTTGACCGTTTACCGTCACTCGAAGAATTCGTCATTCTATGAGCAGAATTCAGCTTTCTATAGCCTATATTTGAAACGTGCCTATTTCTTAACAACCGTGCAGATTTGTGTGAGAACACTATAAAATCCAAAATAAAGAATCCCAACCCGACCATTTCCATTCCTTACAACCAGCAGGATTGTGTGAAAAGATAGCCCAGGAGTTGCATCACATTTCCAAAGTTGATTTTGTCTAGTGGATGCATTAGTGTTGCCAGTTGCACAAGGCACATCGTAGCGATATCGACACATCCGTGTGAGCACGTCGTGACCGTATTTGCCTTTTAAATGGGGTGCTGTCATGGCACCTCACGAGTTCTGCGTGGATGAGCTCGCAATCTATGTCAGTGATTGTGGCTTGAGCGGAGCTCCTTGAAACAAGCTCGTGCCTATTCGCTACAAAAAAAGTTGTTTTAAAACTACGTGGCTAAAATATTGTGTCTTCAAGTCTAAGTTCTAACCTTTCAATTTATTCTTGAGGTCGTCTTCGCAATTTGCAACAGTTTTTTCTACTTGTTTATTTTGCTCGTCAGTACTTAATTAGGTACATTATGTAGGTACCTCCTACCTTTGGTGTTCTTATTATAACGATCTGCTGAAAGAACTCTGAAATTAGCTAATCAAAGCAAAAAGGCATTTAGGTACGCTTCGCTCAAAAAATACGTAAATTGATGTCCATGATGTATTACAGAAATTATTACTGTTTATATTTTGGTGTTTCCATTTAAGTATCACATTTCAAATAAACATTTTTCCTCGTGTAGCATGATCAGAGGAGAAAATATAGCGGCTAATGGTGGCCTACCTGATAGCTTTGGACACATTAAACACAACTTTGATACACTAACAAAAACGATAACTATAAATCAAACAACACTAAAGAACTGATACTCGTATTTATTTACGTCTGTCGTTACTAACTCATTAACACGAATCCCATGACAATCGCGCGCAAATTCACATTCACAGTTAGGGTTGCCAACCTTATTAAGTATCCTACTATATTAGAGGCCTAAATAAATACTATATTTTTAAAGAATAAATAGAAATTCAAAGTCATTTATTCAAACTAGGCTGAGAATCAGCACTTTTCGAACGTCAAAGTTACATAAGACTGTCTACCAAAACGCCCACCCTTCACCACTTCCTAGTGCTTTAGCTGGGAAGAAGAAGTGGCGCAACAAACTCCCCAGTAGCAACAGCTGTCTGTACTGTACAGTTAGAAAAAAAAAAATCCATACATAGAAATAGTATGCAACATAATTTATTATAATGTAAATTATTATAATAATATTTATAATGTAAAATATTGTAAAAAAACAAAAAATGTGAGAATAAAAATGTTTTTGAAACATACCTACTGTATTTTTCCGCCATAAACTATATTATTACAGGAAATGGCTTCGAAAATACTATATTTTATATTTAAAAAAGTAGGCAACCCTATTCACAGTGAACGTGTATTCCCACACAACATAATTTCAAGTAATTTGATCCTTTTAATATTTGCTTGCGTAATTGTTAAGGTTTTTGTGTGAATGCATGAATGAGTCGGCGACTGCGGTCTGCAAGTCGCGTACGTTGCTCGTTGACTCACCGAAGCAACAATACGTGTAGTCATTCATGTGCTCGGAAGGGCACATTGCCTACTAGCTTTGTGAGCAATTTAATAACTGTTACAGTATAAATTATATTAGCTGAAGCGATATTACATATTGCTCATTATGACAATGTGTCATTGCAATCAAGTTTATTAATACATAAAACAACACAGTTATTTATAAACTCGGTATCCCAACGGAAAATGTCACAAGAATATTGATGTCATTCATTCAGTTAAATTAATGTCAGGAGGATGGGCGGCAGTATCCTGAAATCCGCTCATTACGTGCAGCAATCAGTCACTTGTTTACAGCAGCGTGGTGACTGGTGATATGACAATATCCCCAACCAACCAACAGTCACTGTACCTAGTTGGTTATTAGGTGACTAAGTACTTAACCGCTTATTTGTTTTAACCTTGTCGCTTCAAACCTTTCGCAGAAACACAAAAGTCGGCCAGCAAAACTTTTTTGCTACGAATTGTCATACACAACAAGCTATACATTTCCAGTTTATGCTGATCTCGTATTGTATAGGACTTCCGTACAATGCGAGGTCATCATGCAAAAGTATAGCTTGATGTGTAGCCGTGTGTACAATGCTCTCCCGCAGACAGGCGCGAGCAACGCGACTCTAGTAGAACTATTTCTATGAAAACTTCATGGCAATTGTTCTACCAGAATCGCACCGCGTCGCGTCCCGCCTTTCTGAGCGAGCCTTTACGGGCTAATTTTATATGGAAAATTACTGAGATATTGCACACCATACGCTCATACACGTCGCACTTTAATTATAAATAGGTACGTACTTATTATAGGTACATGAGTACGCACTCGTAACTTTATTCCTAACTACCTTTATTTATCTGTTGGTTGTGGATAATCAACATTTTGATGCATTATGCGTAAGAGCATAATGATTGATAAGGTACCGTTAATCAAAAACCTTCATACATTCCAAGGAAAATTGAATACTTATTTCTTCAACAGTGCCTTACACGTAAGTTATAGTAACGTAGGTAAGTATATTTTTTTGATGTATTACCGATTTATTGATCGATGTCGAGTAATTAATTGTATAATATACCTATTACCTACTCTACAAAATAAAACGTAAGTACAAATGAAACCAAATTAAAAATTCAATTGCCAAATGTTTGTTTCATCCTTTTATCCCATGAAAGCAGAGGTAGAAAGACGGTCTTCGCAAAGTAGAAAATTAAAAGAGAAATGATAACTTCATTCCAGTTTTAATCCTATTAAACATTCAATAAGAACCAATTAATTTATCTTTTAAAAGGAAAGTGAAAGTCTTCAACTCCCGTAAACTTTTTTAGCTACAATATTCCGTTTTCCGGAATTACTTATTCACAGCTGCCAGAGAAAAGATTAAGGCTGGGACGTCAGATTTTTTCATCGGATAGTCGTATCCGAAAGTCTGATCCGGCTATCGGAAGGTGTTGGTTGAAGCCATTATTTTATTTGAACATTCAACACTCGGGTGTATTCCCAGCAAGGACTTCCCTGTGGCTATAGCGGCGGATACAGATGATTAAACGATAACAAACATTTTATTTCTTATCGCAGTACTGACACGACATGCAATTCAACAACTACATAATGTCTGTTTGATAAATGTGTAATAGAAACCTTTGCATTTCCGCTGGACACAGTACAATTACACGCTACATTACTCGGTACCTACTGGAGTAAATACTGTTCGATATTTATGACTACCTAGTACCTACTATACTAAGACATTGAGGCTGACGAATGGCTGACTGCTTAGCATAACAATAACCGTTTATATTTTATTGTAAGCTATAGGTATTTTATCGAGGTGCACGTCCCTAACAGGAAATGTCAAATAAAGTTCATTAATTTGTTATTTCTTTTTCTATGCCGAAACTGCGGTTTTGTTTGTAAAGGTTGAGCAGATTAGAATGATAAGGAGTACCTACATATCTTTGATAAGGGACGATAGGATTGCCGAGACGTGTGTCAGCTATAATCTTCGATGACAATGGGCAACAAAAAAAACGACTTCAGCAATGTCTTGTCGAATATTGCGTTTTTTTTTCGTACGTAGGTACGGTCGACCGATTAGGTTGAACTACGCTTGCCGCGCTCGGTCTGTGGATGGGTGACCATATTTACATATCGTGACCCCTCCGTACCTCTAAAAGTCCCGGCTGTCAATCGAAGATCATTGACATTCGTTACGGGTAGTTTGACACCCAAAAAGCTGACAACCAGTCTTACCAAAGGGTATTATCCAGTAACTGGGTTATGGCTTGTGGAGGTCAGATAGCTAGTCGCTTCATGTAAAATAGGTTCAGTTGATTCAATAGATTCAGTTGCATCCAGTTTGACTGGACGCGTCCCCAAAATAGTTGGGAAAAGGCTAGGTAGATTGATTTGACATACAATTCCATTACATTTTACAGGAAAACTGTCCAAACGTTACGTAGTTCTTCTACCTATGCGCTGGCCTGGCTTGTATTTATGAATTTATTTTAATGAGGTTGTGTTCAGAGTGCACTACAAATTAGGTACTATCATCATGTTTGCAACAGTTTTCCTGGAAGAACGTAGTATTAATATTCCTAGTTTTCTTATATTATCCGCCAAGTCGAGAAAAAACAAACATTACTTTTAAGACGCAGATATCGCCAGTTAGCTTGCGTGTTTCGGCACTGAGCTCACGCAACTCGTCGTATGTCCAGCCAATAATAAGACTCGCCCATCAAGGAGCGCCGCTGTCCCAAATTAGACGAATTATTAATTTATTATACATAAAACAAAAGCCATTTTAATAAAACATATAAGTACTAAATGATCAATTATTAAATTATCTTTAAAATGGTGAAGGTTTCAGAAAAATACGCTGGATAGTTTTTGCGTGATTCTCAGTTTTTTTATCCACGTTAGACATTTATATAATCTAAAACATGCAATATTAAGTTATCAAATCATTAACGCTACACGTTTAGATGTGATATTCAATATAAAATCATCAAAAGTCGGTTAATGACATGTTGCTTCTACTAAGGCGCTGAGCAGACCACAGAGTACATTATTATATAGAGCAGACGATGGACAATTTGGAATCGTACCCAAACTCGGACGCACCGCGACGCACGCGTCTTCGCTACTACACACGTTACTCTTCCCACGGTGCGTCGTGCGCGCTGGTGCGCGTCCGCAATATAGCACACCATGGGAAGCCAGTATACGCGCACGTAGGACTAAGTAGGATTTTCATACGATTCCAAATTGTCCGCGGACAGATTGTCCATCTTCTGAAGGGTCGTTTGGTCGTTTCCTTCTTTCCTTGGTAACTCCACGTTTACTCTAGCTAGTATGTATAACTGCACTCAGTCTAATAACTAAATCTGCATGGTCGGTGTCTTCTGGAAATAGACCACCAACACCCGTTTATATGCGTGTCCATTAAATTGCTGATGTCACACTATCAGATTTTCACTCCAGTGCGAAAATTGATATCGTAACTTGATTTCTGTAGCTTTTGCTGTGTACAGGCCAAATAGGTAAATCCCCGAGCAATATGACACTTCGACTCGATAACAAAAACGCAACGATGAATTCACGGTGATGGTTACTTTTACTACCTATTTGATAAAAGTAGGTATAATAACACCATTGTTAGTAGGCACATCATTTTTACAGCAAAGCTAAAAATCCACGCTGTAGCACAGTATAATAAAGTAACAGTATTATATCTCGACCGAGACCTTGAAATAATTACCTACGTTCGTTGGGTAGATAAAACTTCTGCGTCCGTGCGTAACCGCCGCCGGCCGCGCACTCGATACTGTTGCGTACTGATATACACTGAGATTTCGAAGCGCGTCCTTTTTACCATTTTCTATGAAGATATAATACTATTACCCAGTCTATTACTTATTTATACTCCCTCTGACTGCCTCGTTGGTCTAGTGGTCGCAAGCGCTACTGCTGAACATGAGGTCCTGGGTTCGATTCCCAGGTCGGACAGTGACATTGGGTTTTTCAATCTGGAATTTCTCAGCAGCAGCCCGAAGTCTGAATTTGTGCCCGGTTGATGGCAATAGGCTCGCCCCCTATTAAATGGAACTTAAACATAACTGGGTGTACTATTAAGCACACCTCTGCCCAACCCTTCGGGGAAACAAGGCGTGATGTTATGTTATGTGTTACTTATACTGTGGCTGTAGGTACTTTAATGGATTCTTAAATGTTGATTTTGGGCCATATTCGTGCACCTGTTGTTGTGTTTTAAATCTGATGCCCGTTTTCACTAAAACTACGCGTCACCTAAATGAATACTTTGATAAAAGCACGTTATTGGATTTTTCAACGGTCGGCTACGCGCCGAAAGTTGAAAATCGTTAAATCCATAATACCTACCTTAGCTTTAACTAATTCAACTCCCTTATCTCGTTCGCACGAGCAAGCGAGACGGATAGAAGGCTCCAAGGCGCCAATAGTATAGGTAAGTTCTTTTTACGATAATGGTATTTTTTATAATGGTACTTTATTTTAAAAAAAAAGCATAGTACTTATCTGCTTTAATAGCCAGTTCAGTCATTATCTAAAGTTTCATGATCTAATTTGAAATATTTTTTGAATACCTACCAGCGGTTTATTGTTCGGTTTGGGTAACTGGATTTTTATCCTATAGAGAAAATTTTATGGAATCGTGTTCACATTAATCCTCAACGTTAACATATATTTATTTCAAAATTAATGCTGCAGTATCTTCGATATGAAGGAGGATCATGCTTAGTAATTTGAGGTAATAGACTATTCATAAAAGCACTCTGTATGATTTTTCAACGATCGGCTAAGCGCCGAAAGTTGAAAATCATTAACGAGTTAGCCCAAGTACCTACCCACCCACGAGCGATTTTTTCCCGCGGCGAATTTTTTTCGCGTACGGGATTTTCAAAGCTCTGCGTGATCCCTGTGCGTTTTCGACGCCTTGGGATGCACTCTGTTGGATCCTGAATGCTCGGCTCAACATCGAGAGTTGAAAATCCAGTGCGCGATAAAATCCCGCCGCGACATTTTACGTCCGTGTGAACGTAATTGTATAATATACCTATTACCTACTCTACAAAATAAAACGTAAGTACAAATGAAACCAAATTAAAAATTCAATTGCCAAATGTTTGTTTCATCCTTTTATCCCATGAAAGCAGAGGTAGAAAGACGGTCTTCGCAAAGTAGAAAATTAAAAGAGAAATGATAACTTCATTCCAGTTTTAATCCTATTAAACATTCAATAAGAACCAATTAATTTATCTTTTAAAAGGAAAGTGAAAGTCTTCAACTCCCGTAAACTTTTTTAGCTACAATATTCCGTTTTCCGGAATTACTTATTCACAGCCTGCTGCCAGAGAAAAGATTAAGGCTGGGACGTCAGATTTTTTCATCGGATAGTCGTATCCGAAAGTCTGATCCGGCTATCGGAAGGTGTTGGTTGAAGCCATTATTTTATTTGAACATTCAACACTCGGGTGTATTCCCAGCAAGGACTTCCCTGTGGCTATAGCGGCGGATACAGATGATTAAACGATAACAAACATTTTATTTCTTATCGCAGTACTGACACGACATGCAATTCAACAACTACATAATGTCTGTTTGATAAATGTGTAATAGAAACCTTTGCATTTCCGCTGGACACAGTACAATTACACGCTACATTACTCGGTACCTACTGGAGTAAATACTGTTCGATATTTATGACTACCTAGTACCTACTATACTAAGACATTGAGGCTGACGAATGGCTGACTGCTTAGCATAACAATAACCGTTTATATTTTATTGTAAGCTATAGGTATTTTATCGAGGTGCACGTCCCTAACAGGAAATGTCAAATAAAGTTCATTAATTTGTTATTTCTTTTTCTATGCCGAAACTGCGGTTTTGTTTGTAAAGGTTGAGCAGATTAGAATGATAAGGAGTACCTACATATCTTTGATAAGGGACGATAGGATTGCCGAGACGTGTGTCAGCTATAATCTTCGATGACAATGGGCAACAAAAAAAACGACTTCAGCAATGTCTTGTCGAATATTGCGTTTTTTTTTCGTACGTAGGTACGGTCGACCGATTAGGTTGAACTACGCTTGCCGCGCTCGGTCTGTGGATGGGTGACCATATTTACATATCGTGACCCCTCCGTACCTCTAAAAGTCCCGGCTGTCAATCGAAGATCATTGACATTCGTTACGGGTAGTTTGACACCCAAAAAGCTGACAACCAGTCTTACCAAAGGGTATTATCCAGTAACTGGGTTATGGCTTGTGGAGGTCAGATAGCTAGTCGCTTCATGTAAAATAGGTTCAGTTGATTCAATAGATTCAGTTGCATCCAGTTTGACTGGACGCGTCCCCAAAATAGTTGGGAAAAGGCTAGGTAGATTGATTTGACATACAATTCCATTACATTTTACAGGAAAACTGTCCAAACGTGACTACCGAAATAGTAAGTAAAAAAAAACAGTGAATCAACGCCTTACTAACAACGGTAAAACTAAGTAGGATTTTCATACGATTCCAAATTGTCCGCGGACAGATTGTCCATCTTCTGAAGGGTCGTTTGGTCGTTTCCTTCTTTCCTTGGTAACTCCACGTTTACTCTAGCTAGTATGTATAACTGCACTCAGTCTAATAACTAAATCTGCATGGTCGGTGTCTTCTGGAAATAGACCACCAACACCCGTTTATATGCGTGTCCATTAAATTGCTGATGTCACACTATCAGATTTTCACTCCAGTGCGAAAATTGATATCGTAACTTGATTTCTGTAGCTTTTGCTGTGTACAGGCCAAATAGGTAAATCCCCGAGCAATATGACACTTCGACTCGATAACAAAAACGCAACGATGAATTCACGGTGATGGTTACTTTTACTACCTATTTGATAAAAGTAGGTATAATAACACCATTGTTAGTAGGCACATCATTTTTACAGCAAAGCTAAAAATCCACGCTGTAGCACAGTATAATAAAGTAACAGTATTATATCTCGACCGAGACCTTGAAATAATTACCTACGTTCGTTGGGTAGATAAAACTTCTGCGTCCGTGCGTAACCGCCGCCGGCCGCGCACTCGATACTGTTGCGTACTGATATACACTGAGATTTCGAAGCGCGTCCTTTTTACCATTTTCTATGAAGATATAATACTATTACCCAGTCTATTACTTATTTATACTCCCTCTGACTGCCTCGTTGGTCTAGTGGTCGCAAGCGCTACTGCTGAACATGAGGTCCTGGGTTCGATTCCCAGGTCGGACAGTGACATTGGGTTTTTCAATCTGGAATTTCTCAGCAGCAGCCCGAAGTCTGAATTTGTGCCCGGTTGATGGCAATAGGCTCGCCCCCTATTAAATGGAACTTAAACATAACTGGGTGTACTATTAAGCACACCTCTGCCCAACCCTTCGGGGAAACAAGGCGTGATGTTATGTTATGTGTTACTTATACTGTGGCTGTAGGTACTTTAATGGATTCTTAAATGTTGATTTTGGGCCATATTCGTGCACCTGTTGTTGTGTTTTAAATCTGATGCCCGTTTTCACTAAAACTACGCGTCACCTAAATGAATACTTTGATAAAAGCACGTTATTGGATTTTTCAACGGTCGGCTACGCGCCGAAAGTTGAAAATCGTTAAATCCATAATACCTACCTTAGCTTTAACTAATTCAACTCCCTTATCTCGTTCGCACGAGCAAGCGAGACGGATAGAAGGCTCCAAGGCGCCAATAGTATAGGTAAGTTCTTTTTACGATAATGGTATTTTTTATAATGGTACTTTATTTTAAAAAAAAAGCATAGTACTTATCTGCTTTAATAGCCAGTTCAGTCATTATCTAAAGTTTCATGATCTAATTTGAAATATTTTTTGAATACCTACCAGCGGTTTATTGTTCGGTTTGGGTAACTGGATTTTTATCCTATAGAGAAAATTTTATGGAATCGTGTTCACATTAATCCTCAACGTTAACATATATTTATTTCAAAATTAATGCTGCAGTATCTTCGATATGAAGGAGGATCATGCTTAGTAATTTGAGGTAATAGACTATTCATAAAAGCACTCTGTATGATTTTTCAACGATCGGCTAAGCGCCGAAAGTTGAAAATCATTAACGAGTTAGCCCAAGTACCTACCCACCCACGAGCGATTTTTTCCCGCGGCGAATTTTTTTCGCGTACGGGATTTTCAAAGCTCTGCGTGATCCCTGTGCGTTTTCGACGCCTTGGGATGCACTCTGTTGGATCCTGAATGCTCGGCTCAACATCGAGAGTTGAAAATCCAGTGCGCGATAAAATCCCGCCGCGACATTTTACGTCCGTGTGAACGTAGGCTCTGAAAAACTAGTATTGTTAAAGGAGTTAAAGGAGTATCTGAAAAACTTTACCAAAAAGGTCTTACTCCTTATTCTGTTTGATGAGGTGTATCTTCCTTCTTAAGAGGGAACAGGGCCCGCGATTCTCCATACAAACGTATTCCCCGTTTTTCTTCCTGAATAATGCCTCTAGAGCTGTCATTTTTTTTAAAATAAAATCTGGGTCTCTACAGGCATGTCCCTGTCATTTCCTTTTTTTCAGCAATTAATAAGTAAGGAAACTATGACCCTCCAAAAATTACCAAAATGCCCCTTTTTTACCGCCGTGATTAGAGGACTACCAGACTAATTCGGAAAAGTTTTTAGCATAAAAGAAAATAATAGGAACGTAATTATACTCTTTCTTAAAATTTTAATGTAAAAAATTATTAAATCGGCTAAGTTTTCGAGGAGAAAAAAGGAGAATGCCAAACGTCGTTTTCGTCAAAAATTTTGTGATATAATCGGTCTGAGCTGCAGTTGTCCCTATCGCACTTTACGGGGCTTAACTTGGTTTTTCGGGCGCATGCGACAGCAATAGTTTCTTCAAATACCTATTTTTCAAATTCCTCGCAGCCCCTGTTCCCTCTTAAGTATATGAAATTCCGCCTCGCTATTTCGCCTCTGAATCGCCCACTTAACAAACCAAGCATTTAAATATTTTATTGAACCAATATGCCCAGGAAGCGCGGCCGTTAATTGATCGTTTGCTCTATCGAGACAACCTTGACTCGAGCCGCGACCGAACCGCACATGCATTCTTGACTAATTCGATATGATTACAATTCGCAGCCGAACTTTGTAGCCATAGCTAGCTGCCTGAGCTAACCTTGGAGGTTGCGCATATGAATATTATTACTAAGTAGGTATACTGTTTTGAGACGCAGACTTCCTCAGAACAGGGTTGCACAACTGACTCATAAACCACCTCGCCCATAAAAAAACACCTTTATGTTCTAAAATAAAACTTGAAAATACATCTTGACCTGTTGGAATTTGGAATATTCCGCGGATGTATCAGTAGTATGAGACTCTAACCATGCAATGAAAATTAAAACAGAGCACTTTATTGAGCAATAAAGTGCTATTCTGTTTCTTTTTCTGAGAAAGAAAATGCTTCACAAAACATTATTATGTTTTGTTCTTTTCATAATCAAAATATTTTATTTCACATAAACCTTCATGGGCACTTAATATCCGCCAGAAGCTAGGTGCAAGGTTCCAATTGGTCGTTACCTATAGAGAAAAGCCGACATGAAACTCCACTGTGCTTAAAGTTAGAAAACGCAGCAGACGACTCAGTAGGTAGGTACATCATTCGTAAACAAATACAATGTCGCAGTCGCTGCAGACTTCCCGTCCCCCAGAATTCTCAAGTCGTTCATCTATTGCTCTCGATCTTGTTCAATTGAATAAATGCAGGGAGGTGATGGTGGCGTGGCGTTCGCTACTTAGGTGCGTTGTTATGTAAATAGGGTCGTGCCTACAGATGAGCCGCTTGCCTCCGCGGAGGTGCCCGGCCAGGGTCACGGCCGACCATACGCTCAATGCCCTCAGCCCTCGCTTATTATGCCACGTAATAACTTGCTATAATTACGTATTAGTAGCAACTTAGCACCTATTTATAGCGCGAACGCTGGGCGTATGTTAATTATGTCTAACAATAACAATCAATGAGTCAAGCGTCGTTCAGACCGGCGCGACGCGACAATTTCTAAGAAAACTTCACGGTAGAACAATTACCGGTGCCGCGTCGCGCGACAAGTCGCGCTAGTCTGCACGAGCCTTCAAGCGTAGTTACAAAGCAAATATGTATTTAGCCTCTGCCGTCAATAGTCAGCATTACGGACGTCAGGTTCTATCGATTTCACGTTAGCTCATAGCCAATTTGGCGAATACATTTTTATGATTTTCATATCGGTGTGTTGGTAATTGAAACGAAGCGTAATCTCGCCGCTGACGCACGTGCACTCACGTCGCCTATCGATCCGACAACAATTATAATTTACGATAAAAACCAGCCAGAGAAACAACACCACAACAATCAGATTTTTCCTCTTAGCATACCGACGCGGCGACGTGAGTCCATAATTGTTGTAATAATATACCTAATGTATCTCTCTACACTTGTTATCTTGTGGTGGCAACTAAATGATTAAATACCTAGGTAGGTACTTGTTTAATTGAATTTGCGGTTTTCCTAGTAAAATGTTTAATTATTACGAAATGAATTCATAGGTACGTCATCTAGGATGGATGTATGATCCAACAACTGACATCCATTCTTTGGTCTTTAAATTGGAAGCCTACCTACAATTTTCAATACCGTTTTAGGTTTTTCTGTAATTTTGAAAGCTTGACTATTACTGCCTACAATTTTCAATAGGTTTTTCTCTAATTTTGAAGGCTCCACTGTCACTGCATGCCTACAATTTTCAATACCGTTAGAGGTTTTACTCTAACTTTGAAGGCTTCACTATCAAATGAAGGCTTAATTACTTTTATAAACTAAACAAAGCTGGTGCAATGGCAATGCTAAAATCGTTCTGTCTATATTGGTAAAACGGAACTACTGTAAACTTATTAATATTCACTATTCAGTGTAAGTATGTGCGATTCGCACGTATGACTCACAAAGGAATTGTATTCATTTTGTGTCATATTCCACCAGCAGACTGACAATATATTCATTACATTTCACATAAAATTAAAGAGAAAAAGAGGATTGGTTTCACTTCAATCTACAAACGTGTAAGTAAAGATCAAGAAACTTTGACTTTGACCAAGAAGCTTTTCGTCTTGTTGAATTTTATTCCAAACTGTTTCATATGGTTAAATTGAATTCAATTTACTATTTCTAACACTAAACTATTTATAATATTATATTATGTAAAAGTGTACATTATTGTATAGTACGACACAACTTAAATGTAGCATACATTTGAAAAGTTGCATTCATTCATTTCAATTTTACGAATGCGAAAAGATCATTTTCCCTGCCATTGGGCATCAAAAAATTCGTCAGTAGGAAAAGTGCCCAAAAGGCTGGCAGTCTAAAGCTGATACAGACACTTTTTGTTCACTTCTGAACACAAAATGAATCAAAAGTGAAATAAGAATTAGTGAACCAATCCAACGATGATGGATTTCGGCATTCAGCATTTTTGACTTGCGCGCCGAATGATCGAAAAATTTAATGAGACAGATGAACGTTCATTTCTATGTAGGTAAATAATGAAAGTTCATTTCTATGAAGTAAGTAATTTGGTCGAAGTTGTGTGAACGTGGAATGAACATTTTACTCGAGTGAAGCCTCAGATATCAGCGTTAGTGACTAGCTACACTAACTAAGGCCAATTTCTACGATCGTCTCCAAATCTGCGTTCAGTAAAACTGTGTTTGGTAACAAGATTTGATCCCGTTAAACAACGATTGCATTTTACAGAGCAAAATGCCACGTTCGTTGATCGCGTTTACGAAAACCGAGTTAACGGCAACATCGCATTGCGTTTTGTCCTTGCACCGAAACTTGACAAAACTATTGCAATATTTGTGTAACAATACATAATAACGAAACGTATTCCTCGGTTGTCAAATCAAATGTCAACTTAGTAAAGTAAGTGAGGTTATTTTTAGTATTGTTCGTTTTGCGTAGGTATTGTTTTCTGATGTGCAGTGCACGTTTTAATTTGTGGATTTTTGGTTTATAATCTTGTGTTATCAGTAGGATGTCTAAAAGAAAAAAAAGATCCACCATTTCCAATGGCTAACGAGTAAACTCTTCAGAATCAATTCTTCAACACAATAAGGCGGAAGCGTGCTTTACGGTATGTCAAGCGCATAATCGCGTTTAAAACCTTAAACAAATTGGTGAAATGCCAATCCAAACCTTAAACTTAGGTTAAAACTAAAACGCGATTAACTGAACATAAACGGTTATGTTCAGTTAATCGCGTTTTATTTGATCGGTGAAGTTGGCCCTTAGTCGTTATGCTAGAGCCACGTGAGCTAAATATCTAACTTGGTGCCGGCACGTATTGACTATTAGGTAGTAGTAGGTACCATTCCTAGGTCAGTGTACGAATGACTATGACATATTATTAGTTTATTATCCACGTTCTTTGTCTTGCTGTGTATGTGTGTCACAGACACTATTGTTGACGGGTTATAAGTTTAAGACAATTCCACAATTCAGGGAAGGTACAATACGGCCGATATAATTTGGCAGTTCCGAACTTCGCGCAGAAGGCTGCGCAATAACATTTTTTAGGAACCAAATGGTGGCATGAGGCGTGTGTGAGTGAGATAACATGCGCGAAAGTTCGCAGAGCCTATGTTCAGACCTGCCAAGTTATATCGGCCGTATTGTATATTGACAAGAAATAGCGCAGAACCGGGACCTATGGAAAGAATGGAGGTCTTTGCCCAGCACTGGAACAGTATAGGCCAGCTTTTTAACTAACTTTTGCTCGCGCCTTAGCCCACGTGAATGTCGGGAAACAACGTTCTCCATAGAAAAATACATAACAATGTCCTAACTTTCATGTTGACCGGTCAAACGGTGTCGAAGGCTAATCCCAAACAGATAAAATAAGGTACAATAGCTTTTAATCTCAAGATATTCCCAAGTTTTCCTCATAACAAAGAAGTTATTATTAAAATCCCATCAGCGAAGGTTGCAGGCGGTGACCGTTAAACATTCCCAGCCGGGAATCCCAAAAAGCATGCATTACAAAAGGAAGATTCGAGTGCGTCGCGAACTGCGAACGGCGGAGACGTTCCAAGAATTAATTTACATAGCAAATGTGGACTGAGGCCGGTAGCGAGAACTGACTGTTATGATTGATCCGCACGCTAGCCAGATCAAATACAATGTGCAATGTGAACATCCGTAAGTATACGTTAAGTAAAATCCTAGCATATTGTTATTGAGAAACGGGAAAAGCGGAGTCATTAAGACCTACCTATATTATAGGCGAAGATAGCGAGACGAATTAGACAATTCATAACTATAAACAGCCGTGAGAAGCAGAAAGAGTGCAGGAGCCTTTGCATGCCCAGAGCAGTGGTGCAGCAGAGGAACGGTATATAATGGGCTGGTATATACATAGGATATTGAATAAGTCTTGCGTACATCTTTTTATATTCAGTTAGAGTATGTTGTATGTGCCTCTCTACTGCTACACTTTCCAAGCATATTCCCTAGTAATTAATCGGATCTATGTGGTTAACAATGTTGAAATGTTAGCAAAGTCATAAGAACAGAAACCTACCTACATAGCCGCACTGACAACAATGTGCGCTATCAATCCTCAACTCCTTTAAACATGTAATTTCTCCCAAGTATCACCGACTTCGAAGAATCGCTTGTACATGACATTGTAATATTATTACTTTTCATTAGTTGTTTTCAACAGACAGGAACGGTCACATCAGCCTGTCACTTAGCGCCGGTTAGGAGGCGTATTATATCCAGAACAAAGGTTCTTGCCTTACCGTACGGGTAATTTTTCGCACAACTGAGTGCCTACGCGTCGCCTCCCACACGCTGGTCTAGCGTCTAGCCGTCAAAAAGCTTTTAGAATTATTTTATCCATATATCAACATGGCAAAAATAACATACTCGGACTAAAAATACTATATTAAACTTCGGCGCCTGGATACGTATCTACATTATCATTATTATGTTTTGTAAAACTAAATTACAGAGTTACCTGTTGCCATCGTCTTGATAGCAAGTTATAATAAGACAAACAAATCGACCGTACCCGGATCACAAAAATATATCTCGTAAAATGAATCAATAAGGTTTCAATAATATAATACGCCCACTGTGACAGAGATTATTCTCTCTGTACCACGACTCACAAACAAACCATTAGGTACCCTTTGTGCCAGTCGACCCGCCCGATACATTATCAATATCATGCATATTTGAATATTAGTCATCACTCAGGCCGCTGGTCGGCAGACCACTGCACTTGTGACTAAGCTGCTAAAAACATTAGAGTATTGTCAAGTGTTTCTAACTAATTAACTTTTTCTGTGAACAACATTTGAAAATATAATCTTACAAGTGTAACCCACTTTTAAAGCACTTTTTACCCCTTTGTGAATGTGGGCGTACCGGCCTTACGCCCACATTCCTAAAGGGGTCAAAGTTTTGTATCGGTTAAAAAGTGGGTTTGCTATTTTGAAGGCGAGAAAAGGGATGATCGGAGGCTGCGGCGGTCGGAGGGCGCCCGCCCACCGCAGGCGCCCACGCACTGACGCACGCCGCCCAGCCTCAGTAGCTTTTCATGATGAAAAATAAAACAGTTACTCGTACACCTACGAGTTTGGTAATTTTATTAATATCTATGTAAATTGAGTGTCAAAATAATGAGCATGTTTGCAGTGACTTCGAATACGTGTGTTTATCAGGGGGCCTGTATAAAAGTGTGTAATAATAATAGCTCTTACTACCTACATTTTTAAATTATTGCGTGGCAAGCCTTTAAAACCCAGGTATATTAAAATAAATAAACCTGTGTGTGCCCGACAATTATGTATTGCGAAGGCGACGGCCACGGCTATTGGCAGTGCCCAGTAGTAGGACCAATCTAATGGGTAAAGCCCCTGTAACGCGTACTTTGCGTGTACTTAATGACGTAGCAGACAGTATAGATCTTTTTACTTGTCCTCTGAGGAGATCACAAAAACTACGGTGTACAGAATATGTTATGATAAATAATAAAACTGTAATTATGGCCTCACTATTGAATTAGGAAATTCTTGTAATGATAGTGATGATGAGTTACTAAATAAATAAATCTACCTGTGTAGGGGACATCAACATCACCAAAGATACAACTTCGGCTTATAAAATTTTATACGACGACGGCATTAAAATGTCAACTAACACTTAATCCTCTATCTGTGAATTTTGAGCTTTTTTGGGCATTCTTCTTATCCGTAAACTTCTTAGGATATTACTATTGGGAAGAAAAGCTAGTACCTATAAGTAGAAACACGTCATAAAAAACATCTGTTTCTGTGAAATTATGCTAACAGCTAAATTACGCGTTGCTGCAATTTTAACTAGTTATATCTGCTGACTAGAAGGCAAATTCCAGCGAACAATAAGTAATAACAAAATATGGTACCACCCACTACTCCACTTAAAAGCAAAATCAATAACAGAACAGTAGCACTGTAGTTGCTTAAAACGAACTTAAATGTACTAACAACTGCATTATAGAATAGTAGTGCCGACAAACGGCCGCGCGTAAAACTATATACCGGAAATGGAGTACACTTGAACTGTGGATGGCCTATTCCTGGATCGAGGCCAATGGTAGGCGACGCCGGGTAAATTCATTGTATCTCAACTACGCTACGCTGAAAAATAATCAACCAGTCAGATTATGGATTCAGAATTTGGAATTGCTAAGTTAAAACAAGAAGAAGAGAACGTAGAGAAGTCATGGCGAATATATGGTCTAACTGCTTCAGAAAATCGAGACAAGACAAATAAGTATGTATGATGATATATCCTAATAGTAAGACTCATTGATCGTAAAAACCAAAAGCAGAAGCTACATAGAGATAGTAAACAGAAGATATTAAGCATTTGTGACGACCTTTTGTATCGAGACTGTTGTAACACAACGGTATAAGGGTTTTAAAAACAGGTGCACAACGCACTTTACTCTACTCACTTGTTTTACCGTTTTGTCCTTTTACTATACAGTTCTAACAGTACTGCAACAAAGTCAACAAAAAGCAACAGGAAAACCAATTAAAAAAACAGTCTGTTCAAAAACGATAAAAATGTTCATACTTCATAGATCCTGTACTTTGGATGTTGCAATAATTAAATTCAAAGAATCAAATAAGTACAGCAAGACTGATCACACGATGTCCTCGAAATGACAAGCTTTTAATTTATGAACACCGTTTTAGGACACCGCAACCAAACTGTAGAAACGCACCCATCTTTATCTGGATGTGGAATTTAATTTGAATATCTATACATATAAATACACTCGACTGATACTAATTAACTTCGAAATCAATAGAACGATAAATACACACAACACATTTTAGCCTCATAAAAGTAAATTTAAAAAAAATGTATGGAAAGGGACGCTAGCATTAGAAACCGGCGTCTCCCGTCACTTCGTTAGCAACAGAAACGCGTAGACACAGTATTTCTACGAATTCTGTGAATATTTAAATTTGCACAACAAAATGGTCATAATGACGTACATACGGAAAGTATCTTTAGTGCCTAACGAGGAAGGCAGACGTCGATGACTCATGGGCCTGTAATTTAGGCCCAAGTGAGGGGCCCTGGTGACAAGGTGACAAGCTCTTTTGTATCTGTTAAAATGCTTTAAGGATGCCGCCAGCCTTTTAACTTCAACGCGTAATCTAGAGTTTGGCAGATTACGCAAAATAGCTTTGCGTAATCTGCCAAACTCTAGATTACGCGTTGAAGTTCTCTAGATTTCAACTCAACAAGAACTCTAGATTTAAAAAAATATGCCACTACAAGTCAAGCCGCCAAGTAAAAAAATAACTTCATTATGAATATCTAATGCCTTTACGAATATCTAATGAATATCATATTTGTTTCTAATGAATAGCATGTCGGGCATTGATATATTAAAAACCCCTTTATCAATGATGTCGGGTCCATAAGTTCGTGGTCAACATCGTCAAAACAGAATGATATTTTCGAAATAATAATTTAAAGTATCTGTAATCATCATTTAGGTTAAAGTTTAACATCATTCAAAAGCGTGACTCCTAAATTTAATACAAGTGATATGAACAAAGTAACAATTGTTTTGATAATATTGTGACATTAAGGTTAAGAGATTGACGCTAACTGAAGCTAGATTACTACCATATTGAATTATCGCGCAGGCGGCAACACGAGTGGGCGATGCAACGAAAGACGACGTCATTCCCATAGTAAAGTGCCGAATGTCAACAACTTCACATTTTCAAGTAGTTTATAGTCTATTCCACTATAATGACCTAAGCCAGTGGTCAGCGAACGTTCAAAGATTTATTCCCGAAGTATTTTCACCAAAATTTTAGAGGCCATCGAAAATCAATCATTTACTGTTTGTTCACTTTCAAAATTTTCCAAGTAAATGTAACTTGTTAATAAATGTTATTTTCAGCCGATATGATGATGATGAAGGCATCCTACTTCTTAGCAAGTTAATTTTAGGAAGCGTTGTGGAGTGAAAGATTGGACACACATACATGATTGGCTCTCATAATAAATCTTAGTCGTTACAGTATTGATATTTGGCTCTATTGACTAATGAGTTTGCCGACCTAATCAATCAAACGGATCTTTGTATAGGATTATCGAAATAAGTAAGCAAGGGCATAAAATTATGAATGAATTCACATTACGATATCATTCATACGTGTTTGTTATGTGTAAATTCTATTGTGTAATTAAGTGTATTCTGAAAGGTACATTAAACTGTAAACATCCAAATAATAGTAATGATAACAGTTTGATAGTGTGCACGGCAGTGAATGAGCTATTTGTGGTTCGATTTCTAAATTTTCTAACAATCAATGAAGCGAGAGTCGGTACAAACATAATAGAGACTGTCGATAACTCTTGACTTTGGAAACACATCTATTTAGAGCCAACTAGGCAACTACTGGAAAATGCGACTTTCATGTGTTTAAAAACGTATAAGTACCTAACGAAAATTTTGTTTTTCCTATCGATGTTTTTGAATATCTTTTTGCAACTGCCAGATTATGCCAATCAATTCGAATGCCAAACGAAAATCCATTTATCCAACCGCATCCACCACATAATTTGGGTTGTTTTTTGTTTGCTCTGTTTCAGATGGTAAACTCATCTCAATAATTTAATTTTGGACGCTAGATAAGGACAAAGCTTGTCTATCGCCTTGTTGGGAGGGGTCGTACGTCGACCTCCGAATCATTCGTGCACTAGAAGCATGCCACGATTCGATCGTCGAGCAGCGTCGCCCGGCATCATGTCTCGCTCCGCAGCTGAACTGAATAACAATCAAGCAAATACTGTTCACACTAACATTGTGTACACATACAGACGCACCATATATGTATATATATACGCGTAACGGTCGTTTGCACAGAATCATTCCACATTTATAAATGCTAGAAACAATCGATGACACATATTGCCATCGTGGGATATATTATCACCACTTTTGTAGGGACTATGTAATCATTAATTACAACATAAATACTATAACTGATTCCTATTTTCTTGTTTATATTTTACGCAACATGAGGAAAATATATAATATCAATTGGGAATTCCATATTCCATAATTGATCGCTTTCAAGCCCGATACAGACATACGTTTAATTGGGAGTAAGCAAGATAATAATTATGCTCATATCTCATAATTATATTCCCAACACAAGAATGGCTTGAAGGGTCAAACATTAATAATAAGTTACCTAATTGTCGATTGGACAAACGCGTACGCCATCTAACTATCTATTGGCAATCTCACATATGTCGTAAATAACGGGCATAATTTTAATTTACCGCCTTGATAACGTAAATGGAGCACGAACTATGCCGCATACATTATTTACAATGTGCAGTATGGTATGCGCACACGCAATCACATACGAGCCAATGTGAAAAAATGTCATTAGCATCAAGCGTACCTAGTTTTATGTATTACTGGCTCTTACCCGCGATTCTGCTTGCATGAAAGTTATGATTTTAAGTTTCATATTGTTATTAACAAATACTGCAGAATCGATAAAGATAGCAAACCAGCAGCCCATTGAAGAGATGGGCTACCTAAGTAGATAGTGGAACATAGCAAAAGATAGACTAAAGAAAGAAGAAAGATCGCAACACCTCTCAAGCAGATTAGCCAATCATCTAAAGAATGCAGTTGAAGAAGAATATAAACTGAAGGGGAACGGCCATACGATGGAGCAACTTTGAAGATGCATAGAAAATAGAATGGTTAGACAAAGGACAGAGATATTTTTTATTTGGGACTGATTTCAGCATCAGCAGATGGCTGATTTCGAAAATAACGGACAGAAACACAAAAGAAACATGTGCAAAGATAATAAAGCCGCCACAGAAGTTTTGAAATTGATTTCCATTCCGTATTTAACAAGCGGTCTAAAAGTAGCGACACAACAATAGAATTAGCGACCCAATCATGTTCATTCAGAGTCCAAATTATTTGGATTTCGTTTATTTATTGTTTTCCTTGCGCGTTTTCAGAATGAACCGATTACTTTTAGAGAAATAACATTGTGGTTGGTGAAGACATTCATCATTTCGGAGAAAATTTTGTCACGGTTACAGAGTATGCCTCAAGACTCTTGTCTGAGTTCGTCCATTTATTTTCTTATTTCAGATTGTGAATTTGGATTTTGAGTGTCACATTATTACTGTTTTGAATGGGCGATTATGAAATAAAACCGATTAAGTGCATCTAAAGATATTTATATCTGAAAATGTCCATCTTGACTCTTGACACAAAAGTACTTTTTTGGTTTTCTCTATCACTTTTATCATAGTCTTGAGAGTTTAATATTATATTATACTTACTAATATTATAAATGCGAAAGTGAGTTTGTTTGTTACGCTTTTACGCTAAAACAGCTGAACGCATTAGGATGAAATTGGCACACCGGTAGACCATGACCTGAGTTAGGACATAGGGTACTTTTTATCCCGATATTCCCACGGGGATCGAGACTTATCCGGATGAAACCGCGGGGCGCAGCTAGTTTATAAGGCAGACTATTTTTTTTTCTGTTGCTTATCTATATTTAATGAAGTCAAGCATCCAGTATTTTCTTCCAATGATTAAAACCGGATACACCGACATGGAATTAGCTAATAAAGTAAACATTTTATTTTTCAGCACAATAAACACATTGAGATAATGTGCACTCATTGTGGAAACACGATTAGTGAACAAGTTCCATATCGCTAGGAAATAATTACATTCAATGATTACGGGGGCCCCATTCATTTACAGTCAGTTTTGGCGATTGACATCGGAATACAATTGAATTTGTTTAGGATTTTCAAATTGATTTTCGATGCCGAAATTGGACACATCGTTTATCGGATTTGGATATCCGGTGCGGGCTCCGGATTAACTGTCGGAGCAAATGGCGCGGATAACATGTGCAAGATACATTGAATCCAAAACAATTGAATGATTCCGTGGAATCACAACAACGGCCGAGTTGTGTCCACTGGGGGAAACAAAATTGAGTTTACTGACTTCTGACGAATACAAACAAAGGGGGAAAGCTTCAGAGAATACTCGAAAACCACCCTGATGAGACGTAAAGTTACTGTCTGTTCAATCCAATGGAGGCTCTTACACGGTTTTTAAAGAACAAAGCTTGGCTCATGGAGCTGCCGCTGCGCCCCTGGTAGATGAGGCTCGCGCTTATCTTCAGCAGGATACGGCGCCTTTTCCGTCGCCAGATAGCGACGCCCACCCATCCCCCTGGCGATCCGACCCACCTCTATTGTTATACGACAAAAATACTCGGTATACAGATCATAATATACACTCCGGCTTTTGTAATTTCCATCCCGATTCTTGAGCCTCGATTTTCTGCTTAAGTTGTTTGTTGAAGAGTTAACGAGCGTGATACATAATAATATGGACTTTTGTTTGATTCGATTTCTGGTTACAAGTCCCAAATAATGATGGACAAAATGTCATACAAATTTTTATTTTTTTATAAAGTAAACCATCTAATATATTTCGTTATGTTTTATAATTGATAGAGTAGCGATAACTAGAGTATAGAGGTACATTTACTTAAACGGTATGTAATAATAGATTACATACCATATACTTATATGGTATGTAATCTATTCACTTAAACAAGTATCTAAAGCAGTGGCTCGCGATGCTTTATCTGAATTGTTAAACGGATTTTCCTGGAACCTTTCGTTTGAATATAGTTCACACGTTCTATTCTAGTCAAGTTGTTGTTTGATGGTTATACAGCCTTTGTGTGTGAAATAGTCGAACTCGTAAAGTTCATTTGGATTTGGGGATTCCTATTTGTGGACGAAATTAGAATAAGGTTCTAAACGGCAAAGGAGGAAAAAATGTGGTGATAAATCGCGTACCCGGACTAACTTTCGATATGAATAAAACAGAGATTACAAACAGGACATGCTGAATGATTTTCTCAAGAAAATGTAAATTGCGGCAATTAGTAACGCAATCAAGGGAAAATTCCGTAACATATCTTTTACCATTTGTGGTTTAAGGCAATTTAATGGATACCCGTGTTCACGCAATCAAAACATAGCAACAAATGACGAATTCCACGGTATAAATCTGTGGTTACAATGTGGATGTACGTGGGTACAACGTAGGTCGCGTGTGCTCATTGCGGCCGTGCCGGTCAATTAGTTTAGCAGCCCTTAATGGAGCCCATTCACGCGAGCGACGTGAATGGAGTCGACTTCATGAAAGAATATTAATAGTAGCAGTGGAGAAGTAAGCCACCATTGATAGACTGGTATCGACCCGGTGCGTGGGTAGCGGAAAACGATGGTTACTCCATTACAAGCGCGATAAACAAGTATGGTTGCTAAAGCTATTAATGCTACAGAGTGACCGTAAACTGATCCCTGATGACGGGTTCAGTAAGAGGAGATTTTCTTTGTTGTTGGAATTGGAAGAGCCCGAATGATATTATGACTGTCCAAGTGTCCAGTGATCTTGGTATGAGCACAGAGGATACAGATGAGTGAGACACTCCGCAGTTTAGGTATGAAGCTACAAGTACCCGACGCGCTCGTCTTGCTGAGCCAATTCAGTGAGTGTAACGTAGTCAAAAGATCTAAGAGTTACGCGATAGAAAGAGAGGCAACTTCTAGGTGAATATAATTGTAGGTGATTAGCGCTGTGCGACCTGAATTGCACTTTATTGTGTGGTTGCAAGAGTCGCTTTTTACTTAAATGATTTTGCAATGGCCCATCTGTATTAAATTAATCTGTGGTATGAGCATAGCAGTATATTATGAGGCAGGAAATATTTAGTGTTTAGTCTCGTGTATTTGAATTTTAAGAAATCTAATGAATCCGTGTTAGTTTTCGTCAAATCGTCCCGAATACAAACAAACTTCTTGAATTATTGTTATTTCTTATCATTTCGGATTTGGCTATCCACGGACACTTGGTTCGTAAAGTTCACCCAGTACCTATATTCAAGAAAACACTTAGATTCATGAGTCAAGGGGTTTAAGATTTCCAGTATTTTTTTGACATATTAATTGCAATCATCATAAGCCCAGCGTCATCGTAGTAGAACAAAAAATCAAAAGGAACTATGTTCTGTCTGTTTGTTACCTCACGACTAAACCACTGACCTTATCATAATGAAATTTGATAAAGAAGTAATTCCTGCGACCTGGAGAAGGACATAGGCTACTTTTTATTCTGAATAAGAAGAAATACAAAACACTGCAGCCAAAAGCGAAGTTTCAGGCAACAGCTAGTGTGGCGGCGCGTGAGCGCAACAGTTGCTTAGCTACAGCATAACAACATGAATGAACATTGCAACCAGAAGTCCAGAACTGATATCGGTTACGTTAGCATGATAACCTGTAACCTAAGAGCACCATTGTAAACAATTAATCTCCATCCATTCATTTTGAAACTGATAGTGAAACATATAAAATACTATAGGTACCTACATAATAACTCGTAAAGATGTAACTCATTCATTGCATCCAGTATTACCATGAACTTACACTGTGACTCAAGAAACATGTTTTCTTGAATATACTGGGTGAACTTTACGAACCAAGTGTCCGAGGATAGCCAAATCCGAAATGATAAGAAATAACAAAAAATCAATAAGAGGAGTATTCGGGACGATTTGACGAAAACTAACACGGATTCATTAGATTTTTTTAAATTCAACCTGTTCGTTTTAAAGAACATACATGAATAGATTTGTAATCAAAAGTCCTTGAAGCACAAACCCTGATAAATTCGGACTATAATACGATCGTACCTTTGCTTTAGCACAAACCCTGATAGACACGTAATATTCGTCCCTGCTTTAGCACCGCCACTGATACGTTATTCTGTGGACTGCCAGCCTAACGTACGGTGGCACTCGATTATAGTTTCATTTGGTTCTATTTCCGGGCCGTGTGTAAAAGCTCCGGCCGACGCACGCTCTGCGGTTACTCCGAGAGTGGAGCCGCACCGCATAGATAAAGTGCGGTCGACGTGCATTCAACCTATTTCACGCCCTCCTGTATCAATATCATTTGTTACCCACTGTCGCTGCTACCTGACGACATATCCCTAAATTAACAGACTGAAACTCGAACTTTCTATGACCATTTTGCCTTCCCATGCACAATGTTGGCAACATTGTGCATGGGAAGGTTACTAGAAATCAATAAAGGTTCCCAACCAACTAAATATCGAGATTAACACTTGCGCAAATTAAGACCTTTCGGTGTTCCACTCACAATGGGTGCGCAAGTCGTGATGTGATAGCGCTGAGAATGCGCAATAAGCAAAAACACATAAGCATGTTAATTTATCGTAATTGTAGGTACTTCGTCTAAATAGAGACGAGGGCAGGTGCAGCTCCCACGCGAAAGTAGTCGTGGATTACACGACGCCCCCCACCCGCCGCTGCGCAGGCGCCGCGACTTCACTCACCACTGGTAACGCGCCAGCATAATTAAGCCAATGCACTGTCCCCACTAGAATAATTGCCTTCGTGCAAAACAATTCGTTACGTTTTTCATAAATAAACTGTAATTTCAGAAAACGAACATAAGAATTTACGGTTTGTCATCTTGAGAATGTGCGTGCATAGGTTGCTCTACTAAGTAATCACCACGTACGCTCTTGTTATCAAGTGGTCAATGGTGCGGTAATCGGGGAGGTGTAATTACGGCACACACTAGTGAGGGTCGAGCCCGCAGCGGGAGCACGCCCGACGGCAATGACCTTCCACAAGCCCACTATTGTACTCCTGTGGGCACACGTGAGCCAGAAAGCTGAGCTTGGAATTCCCATAGCCCATGTTGTTGTTAGCAAATTAAAAACAAGCAGTAATTGAATGTTTCGCGCATTTTAACTTTATTACTAACGTCAATCGCGGAAACTTTTATGACCATTTGTGTACAACAAAACGTGATGATAAAATTTCTTGGTAACAAGAGTTGAGAAGCAACAATTGCGACATTTGCGACTCGTGAAGTCGTGGCTAATGCATGCCGAGCCGTCGGCGTCGCTGAGCCGGCCATGTAGCCAAAGCTGATTTAAATTTCACACATAGTTAGATATCCAACTCGCCCTCTGTTTTATTCAAACGGTCAAAGAACATGATGTCACCAGCGGGACCTCCAGCAACTAACGACGAGAGAAAAATCATGCACGCATTGTTTCTTTCTCGGTATTCCAAAAGTTTAATCCGTTGACTTTGAACATATTACATCGGATGTAGATTTTGGCACACATGTTGTTACTCTATTGCATAGTTAACCATCCACAATAACAATATACGGAACACATACGTATATATTCAATGCGATTAGTGAGAATTAGGATTCATTTCAGTGCGCGGTAGCTACTGCTGGACTGAATGTCAATAAACTAGTAGCGGACGGATCGCACAAGTACTCATCCAATTTGGTTTAGAATTTTATAATGATAATAACAAACGACAGCCGAATACGTACTATAACGTACGTAAAACAGGAAGTATTTAGCAAACCATTGCTTATTTACATTCAATAGTCCAGTCGGGACAATTTCGGTTTAGTTCGCTTGTAGTTTATTGCTTGCAGACAGTGCTTAATCATTTATATTGACAATTTCGAACGTGATACGGTAAAATTTATCATAGCCTAAGTGGTAATCCACCGATGATTTATATTTAATAGCGTCGCGACACGTAATTGCGGTTGAATTTGTATACTTGGGGTTAACAACACAGAAAGCGAAAAGTTGGAATGTATTCCTTCTGATATATTCACAGTGGTCAGCCCGTGTGCTATCTCGATGAAGGTTCAGGTTATGTAGGTAACATAAAGTGTTATTATATTTAGCACGAACATCGTTAGCCACGGACATCTTGCGAGACCGCTTCGTAGCCTGACATAATGTGTGAATTTCTCTCATTGTTCTACAGCGCTCAACAATGCCTTATCGATGAGACTATTTAAAAGCTTTTTAGAGTATCAGCACCAGCAGTGTTACGAAATGTGTTTTTACCTCTTAGATTTGAATAAAATAAAAACTCTCCAATCCCTAACATTTATGACGTAGCATACGTAATATGTTTTAATGGCGTATTCGAATCAACTCTCGCTGGTTCATCATTCGTTCTATGACGTAATTCAGGTAACATCAAATTTTAATCTGTTGGTTCGTGCATGTTTCTCTCGTCATTGAAAAGCTATTGGGTATTTTTATGGTATTTTTACGGCTTCATTACATTACACATAATTATTATTTTATACAAACAAATGATCGTTGATAGGTCACAATATTTTCCACAATCATGTAGAGCGAGCGTGTTAGCAACTGTGGCATGCAGGCCTACCTATTGCGACAGTATTATCAACTCGAGATAAACCCGCTTATTGCTAAATGTGTTATTTACATAAAAAATCAATAAAAGTATATGAACTTATTACAAATACTTTTAATGTATAACACGTCAGTGGCTTGTACTCGTAATCTTGTTATTTGTATGTAAAGATATATCCTATCCTATCATATCATGCCTCACACAGTCCATCCATCTTTTCTTTGGCCTCACTCTCCATCGATCAGCATTTATATTCATCACTCTTTTAGTCTCATTCATGATGGGTGACTAATTATACTATATATAAATGACTGATAACTATGTGGAGCTTTGCATAGAGCGGGGAAACTTTAGACGCAGTGGTAATGGGAACGTCCTACAAGGAGAAATTATGTAGATGCAGATCGGTTGACTCGGTACTAAGAGAAGTCTGGCCCGCTCTGTAATGGAACACTTCATTTTATTCGTTTATTTCTATTGACATGACGCATTCCTATTAGCTTGTCTTCTGAATTTGAGATCTGTGGGAATATTTTCGGGACTACAATTCAATACAAATACCTAAAACCTTCTAAATCCACAACACCTACTCGTAACACAGAACCCAATGTAATTTGCATAATATCAGTTCAATCCAGGGCTCGGAAACCGCTAAATAATTATCCAAACCGGTTTTAGTCATTGACCTCGAACCAGAAATGATTGCGGTACAGGTTTCGGTTACCGATATTTTAACCGGTTAATGGAATACCGTATTTTACAAATTCCGATTATGTTGAGCGAAATAAACCGGTTAATTTGAGTTTCGACGGTATTAACGAGTTCTACCTATACGCCATGCCATCTCTCATACATTACAAAGTTCTCGCTCTACACCAACGAATTCGCAAATTAATGTCAAAAAACAAACGGCGTCGGCGGGCGTGCATCTGAGTAAAACCGGTTGAATCAGTGTAGCGCGAGTTTTAAAATTTAATTCTCTGTAATATCCGGTAACCAACATTATTTAGATTTAGCGAAACCGTTTTGTTATTAACCGGTTAATCTACGAACGATTGAACGGTTTTATGAACAATTTTAACCGGTATTTCAAAACCGGTTTCGAGCTTGCCCTGGTGCAATTGTTACCGTTTTTCTCAATTATTATCAATACATTATGGTCGCCGATTGCCTATAATGTTTTAAACGTCACCAAATAATAAAATAAACCACTCTTTCAAATCTACCACGATGTGGGTCCCAGAAAATGTCGGTTGACATCGAGGCAGACCCAAGAGAAGATGGCGCTACGAGCTTGACGCATAGAGACATGATCCACACTAAGTCTATGGTCCACACTTACACTAGTGCCAGACAGAAAGGAGTAGAAAGGAGAAAGGGGGACCTTTGCTCTGCAGGGGGACAACACAGGCTAAAAATAAAATAAAAAATATTTTCTTTTGAATAGAATAAAGTACTTATAAAAATAAAATAAAAGCACTGTTGCCTATGATTTAATTTTAATATTACCGCGTTTATTATTTCTATTCTGCGTTTATTTATTAGATGTAGATAGACACAACAATAAAAGTAATCTTATGAATTGCTGTAGCAATTCATAAGATTACTTTTATTGTTGTGTTCATGCTATAGGTAGTTTTGATTTACTAGATAAATGATTCCTGTGAAATATTTGATTAATTAAAACGATTGGAATGTTATTTATTTACCTGATTAAATATTTATTTATCTTGATACTTTTGTTTATCTTATACCAATTCATTATTTGAGCCACCTAATATAAAATGCCATGTACTTACCTAAGTATTTATTTTTTACAGGGGAACATTAAATAAAACAAATATATAATATATTACCAATTTGCTGGGTCATAAATAAAATAACAATAAGATTTTTCACATTAGGTGTCTCCTTAACTCATCACGTCATCACAATCATGATTTTATGTTATCGGACGTAACGACAGGTGATCGTTAAAACAACGGGACCACTGCTAATTTCTATTATCTATCTGATTCGTAACATTTGGTAACACAAACTTAAAAAAAAAAAAAAAATTACCGCAATGTTTTTTAAAAAGCAAAGCAGTTATATATATACTAATCTATACTATAAAGAGGAAAGATTTGATTGTTTGTGTGTATTGAATAGGCTCCGAAACTACTGGACCGATTTGAAAAATTCTTTTACCATTAGAAAGCTTAGTTTTCAGGGAGTAACTTACATAGGCTTTTATCCCGGGAAAAATAACGGGTGCCGCGGGAAAGACCACGGGAGCGAAGCCGCGGGCAAAGTGCTAGTTTGTAATAAAGCAAGTTCGCTTCTTTTAAGGTTTTAAAACGCCAAATTTCTTTAGTGATGTTTAAACGGAAAGCGTAGCCAATTTTTTCGATATACTTACGTAGGTTCAGGTTGTGACTAACAGCGCGTAATTACTACACCCACCATAAAAAAGTCATGACGTAAACACGTCACAGGATGACGTAAAAAATTGTGTAAGTGGCTTGTAAAATAGCCATGATTGGCTAGTATCGCTTATCTCTCATCGATTTCGCATGCAGGTACTATTATTGTGTTCGTTTAGGTTACCAAATACATTTTAAATGCGATGCTTCCAAAAAGTTCTTTCGACGACCTGTTTTTTTTAGCAAACATCATTTTGGTTGTAATTTATGGCTAACTTACCTAAATAGTTGCACTGCATTGAATCAAGGGGTTGAATGTGGTAATTAGCATATCGTGTTTGGCTAGTGAGCGACACTTTACGTGGATGTAAGCCCATGTACGCACGGACGTAATGAAATGTGGGCGATTTTTTTTTTCGTGTACTGGATTTACAAGTACAACGCTCTGCTTAGCGCCGAGAGTTGAAAATCCAACAGTATGTTTTTTCAACGCGCTGGGACGAGAGTGCGTCCCAACGCGTTGGATTCTAAACGCTCGGCGCAACACCGAGAATTCAGTGCGCGATAAAACCCCGCCGCGTTATTTTTACGTCCGTGCAAACTGGGGCTTAGTCGTGTGTGTCACCTGTCGCGCGGTTGTTGTTACGCCGTGACCCCGGAAGTCTCGGAGCACCTGCGGATCAGTGGGTCGAAACAACGCTCGTCATTTTATACGCTCTACACTGAGCTATAAATTAAACCAATTTACAGTATTGGTAAACAGTAAACACCATCTTTTATAGAGTTTGAGCAAGTAGGTGGCACATTTTGGTATGGATATTTGGCCCAAGTTGAAGAAATGGTTATTGATAACATGACAAAATTTAAACAATAATGCACCTCAAGCTAGGAGAGAACATAAACCGATAAGTGAGTAAGACATCTTGCAACGCAACTAGCGGTAGAATGAAGAGATCGATCACGTTCACGTTCCGAGGCTGAGAGTCGGGGAGCGTTGCATTGTTACATCACGCGCACTTTCTAACTGCCGACGACGTGCCATAGGATTTATATAGCCATAGACTTTAATTAAAGTGCCCCTCTGACGGGAGTTGAAAACTGCGAATGAATTACTTGATAACACCGCATCGAGGTGAGGACAATGGAATTGTGGTGCAACATCGTACACTTTCGATTTCGTTTAAATAATGATAGGTATTCTTTCGTTCGAACTATTTATCATCTTGCAAAATGCAACGCTAGTGCTGGATCGTTATTACCGTTTCGATGTATTTCAAAACTGCATCAGAACAAAGCGGGTCGGTGTAGTCAGCTCGAATCCTAAATACCTAACGCATCGGAGCACAATCGAGGATGACGCGCCGCTATTGGAATGCTGATGTAGAATGCATGCGCAGCACACACACTACGCTAGATAACTGGACCGCGGTGCGACGCCGACCAGAGAGAGGGACTGCATCCGCATACAATACGACATAGGTACTCTTACACAGAAAATTGCGCATTGCAATCTGATAAGCTGAGTGGAAAGATGAGACTGGCGGAAAAGTGTGAAGGTAAAACCAAGCTCGGAATCTTCGCGAGTGTGTAAGATAGAAAGCACTTTAGAAAGGAATCGAAGGTACGCCGTGACCCGCAGACGAGGTGAGCGGCCTGCCTGCGCCCGCGCCGCGCCGGCGCGGTGTGGTGCGCGGCGCAGTTACGACACCACGCGGAACTGGCGGCCTTCGCTGACAACCTTTTAATTACTCACTTTTAAGCATACTTCCATCTCAGTTAGGTGAATGAAAATTTTCCGCCGTTACGTAGGTACCTACCTGCCGCCAGTTTTTCATAAGAAATTGAGAAAACATAGCAATTGAACAAAATACGAGAGATAGTCTGAAGCTGCGTTTTTACTAGAGATGAGCGAGGATGCGTAGCGAGGGATGTGTGTGAAACTAACAATAACGTGGCTTCACTGTCATAGCTTGAGCTAAGCTAGCGTTGTTATTGGTTAGTTTAGCGGACATTCAACGCAGCCTTAGTTCTGGGCTCAAACGATGTTATTTAATTGCATATTGGCCTACCTATTAGGTAGGCAAAATGAATGAATACAAAGACATTAAAATAAGCGAATACCAGTAAGCAATCAATTTGATTTGCAAGATGTCTAGGTACTTACTGCCATTAATGCATTACGAATGAAAAGAAAATCAGAAACGAGCAGCTGGTAATTGCAACAGGCAGTTATTGAGATGAAACGTTCGTAGAATTTCGTTAGATTGTGTGCCTCATACGTTCCAGAGGCGATCTCCAATCGGCGTGGCCCCTCAATTGTCGTGAACGCACGTCTGCTCGGCGCTCGGCAGCCCGTGGCCGGGAGCTTCAATAGCCTAGTCTATAATATACATAACTACGTAACGTGGATAGTTTAGGCGATGAACTCAGCCAACAGGGCGATATTTAGTTAAGCGTTGCAAGAGAGCGAGGCCGTGCCGCCAGCTGACGCTCAGCTGTTACGCTCATCAGCGCCAACCCGTGTTTTGACAGTCACACTTAATCCTAGCACTGCTGCCATCGCAATCACTCTGTTCTTAAATAATTATCTCTAGACTGATTTAGTTTGTCTGAATCCATTCATTGTGGCAACCGTTATAGAAGTGCTCATTTGGTAACCTTTCGAGTGCAGTCGATCACAATTCACAACAAGCTAGAAAGCATGGCCTGTTAATAATCACGTGGGGTAGCAACTGGCTACAATCAGTGGATGGATACTAATAAATGATCGTTCGTTCACTCTCCGAACAAGGCTAATAAAAGTAACAATGAAGTCTGGCGCCGACAGTCGACAACAAGCCGCGGACTCATCAAAGTTTTGTTTAAATACTTTCTGAATAATTGTAAATGTATTATTCTGAGTTCCTATGGTCCCATGGAAAACTTTCTAAAGTTTTAAAAACGTTAATAAAATGCAGCACAGCATCATATTCATAACACTTAGTCAAATAAAAATAATAAAAACAGTCAGTCTTGCTTGTTACATGGCCGTAACGGAATTTGCAGTGATGTACACTGTACAGACTACAAACAAATCGACATCAAGTCACGCATTTATTCACATTTCACATACCCAAGGGCTGAATTCTTAACAATGGATGCGCCTGGGCAGTCGACCACAGTGTGTATGTTAAGAGCACATGCACTAGCCAGCGAGATAGCAAATATTTTGTATTTTAACTTACAAATAACAAAGATCCATCTGTCTATCGTCGCCACGTGAGATAATGTAATTTGGGACACAACGAACTTTAGATTTCGGTGATTGAACTTCGTATAATTAGATGACAAGAGAATGACACATACCATTTTAAAATAATTTATCCGATACGTGAACTACGTATTGGATAAATTATTAACTATTTTGGATAAAATTGAAAATCAGTTATTTTCCAGAATGTGTTTTTTTTTTTGTAAAAAGTTTTTATTTTTCCCTTTTAAGTTACCTACACCTCACAAATTCGAATACCACTACCAGGGTCCTATTCAATAAAACTTACATATTGTATTACATATTTGTAACTTACATTGTGTATTGTGCACAGACTCTACCCTCCTTATTAAAAATCTGCACCAAAAACTTAAATTTTATGTAGGTAAATTGTTACTTACAACCACATAAATTATAAATTGTACTCGTAAATACCATATTGTCATCGAAATCTACAGGCGTTTTGTACATAATTATGTAAATTTTTACAGCATTTACAATTGTGATAATTGTAAGTTATTTACAAGACTTGTTACTTTCTTACATATTTATAAGGATTATTAAACAGCACATGTAGTAAAATTTAACAAATATGTGACGTTTTTTTTACAACATTTTGGGATTGTAACTGATTGAAACGATTATTCAACAGGGCCCTGCTATGTAAATAACAGTGACAGGAACTTATTATAACATCATCTACATAGACTAACAAAAATAAGTATTATTGAAGCTAACTCAAAAACTACCCAACAAAATTTCATTTAATTTATAAAGGCCACCGCGCAAGCTTCCTCGGTCGGTCCACAATTAACTAAAAAATCTATCGATGAACATACATTGAAATAAAATACATAAAGTCGAACATAGAAAGAACCTCCTCCTTTTGTAAGTCGGTTAAAAAGAAATTACATATACCTATATAGAACGTTGTAAATTTTTTGCGTGTCGTGGTATCACGGCGTTTCTTCAAGTTGTTTTGAAGGCAGGTTGTTATTACAGATTTTACCGATTACAGTATGTAAGCTTAGACACAATGAGAGATATCAATCAAACGCGGGTTTCGAGTATAATTGCGAATGTATGTAATTTGTAATGTAGAGAGCTCGATAAGCACGCAATGTTGATTGTATCGTGTCGCACATACAGAAGTAATGTCCGATGGTTGTTTGTAGCATTGTGAGCGACACAGGAAAACATGAGAGGTGCATGATGCGCCCCGCCACCGGTAACAATGAGAAGTTTTTTTAAACACCGCGAGACATAATACCTACTTACATTAGCATGTACGAGATGGCTCCCAATACCCGCCCATCTTGTTTTTTGTACGTACCTGCAAAAGTTAAAACAATACGTGAATAATCAGCCGATTAGATTAAATAAAAAACAAAAAATAAAAACAGATAAAAATATCAACAAGATCTCGCCCTCGGTGGATTACAAAAGTTCTGTACATAAGTGAAAAATGTTATAGGACTACAGAAAATAATAAAACTAAATTCTTAACTTTATCCTCGCGATTAAATCAGATCATTAAGTTAACGCAAAAGTCTCGCAATGATAATTACATTAATACAGGCCGAAATAAGTCGCAAACTACTTGGAAGATTATACCAATAAACGAAATATAGCTAAGGATCAAATACAAGAGATTACTGTTGATACCATCATATAATAATAACTGACCCAAAACAGATTGCAAACTATTTTAATAATTTCTTCATTGATTTTTATCAATGAAGAAATTATTAAAATAGTTTCCATACCAAACCATTCAAGATGCCGAATCCCGTTCGAACCAAACTCAATATTTATGCGTCCATCTACAGATTGTGCAATCCACGACGACGCGCCCCATTCAGCGATTAGATACTGTACTGTAAGCTGTACTTTAGTACGGAGTGGGGCGCGTCGTCGTGAATTGCACTATCTATATCTATATAACAGAAGATACATACAAAATAATTAGAGCCCTAAAGAACACAAATAGTACCGGATATGACAATATATCGACAAAAGTTTTAAAACACGTATCCATTAAGTTATCATTTATACTTAGTCATATAATAAATTTAAGAATAGTAAATGAAGTCTACCCAGAAAAGTTAAAATTAACTCTAATTAAACCTTTATTTAAAAATTATAAATAAATGACATGAGCTGCTATCGTCCAATAGTGGTTGTACCAGGGCCTCAAGTCTGCTATTACAATAGTGTCAGAATGGTCTATCATTGATTTCATAATGTTGATTTTGACAAGTTTGGTAATCTACATACGGTCAGCCACTGACACTCCATTGAAAGAAATGGCATCTAATGGTAATCTCGTACATAATGACAAATTAATGACTGACTTGAGGCGGTAATCTGCTAAAATTTTGACAGCTCCTTAGATCAGTGACCTACCATTAGAATGTCATTGTGCAGTCATTGCGTTTAATTTGTTACGAGTATCGTGTTTGTGGAATACAATGATCAACCAATGATCGACCATTATGCATTTAGCAGATTACGAACTTTTAGCAAAATGACAATGGGATCGTGTTGGAATTACGAATTTATAAAAATAACAGACTTGGGCCCCAGTCGACTGGTACAAGCGCCAAGAGTCATATACAAGATATTTGAGAAAGAGATGCATGATGGTATTTATAGTTACTTTCAAACAAAAAATTTACTTTGTAAAGAACAGGTTGACTTTCCAAAAATAATTCAATTAATATAGCAGTATATAATTTTCTCCACAACATATTAACCCACATGGATAGAGGTAAAAAAACGTGTGCACTGCTTATGGACCCCACAAAGGCTTTCGATTATGTGGACTACACAATACTCTTAGATAAATTATACGCTTATGGTATCAGAGGAAACATCTATGATCTGATTAAATCTTACTTATGTAATATGACGCAAATAACACAAATAACAAGGATGTGTCCTTATGGGAAAAAAATGATAACTTATTCATCCTCGTGTAGACAGTTTACATCTGGCGTTCCACAAGGAAGTGTATTGGGTCCGCCTCTTTTTATAATATACCTTATTTGTTACTTATTATTAGACAATAATATCTCTAAGTATTTTTATTTATTTATTTTTCAATGGCAGCTAAATCCTACGAAGTGAGAGCTCTGGTCGAGCTGTACTTTAAAAGAAAACAGTTTTGTTTTTGGTACCTAAAAGTTCATTCCTTTTTTTTGTTGAAGTTCCAATTTCAAATCACATTGTCATAATTAAATTCAGTACAATATTATGACATATAATTTAACATTTGCGAGCAGGTGTTGGGAAAATTTTAGTTCGATGTTATAATTTTGGTGTTTTCTTCCAGAGCTTATTAGAAATCTAACCTTAAAAGTACGTAAGTAATTCTAATTAATTACACGATAAACAAATATTATACTGCGAGTTATAATTAGAGAAAAAAAAAACTTACAAATAATTTTATGTAAACGATAAAGTTGTTCGTAAACATTCAAAAAGTCTGGAAAAGCCACAGCATCATTTGGCACGAGGTTTAAGATTGTTTTCGAGTGCAGGAGATACGGCTTCTGGGAATATGCTTCAAACAAGTAAATTATTTTAAAAACTAACGCAATCAGAACCCAATTTTAGTTCTTATAATAATTTAATAACTGTTATTTACGATGATTTATGTACGAATCGATTAGTATAATAGGGTGTAGAAAAAATGATAACAATAAGCAGTAAAGTTCAATTCACGACAGTCGTTCCTCTTAATCAGTGTTGGCATAACAATAATTCAGAGAATGGCTATCAGACGCTACACAACACACACAGTGTGTTCTGTGTAAATTACGTCAGGGCCACAAATCTCGAGCATTACTCACTCACGCTCACGCAGCAGTAAACGTCATATACAGGGTGTCCGGTAAAGAATGGATAACCTTGAAATAGCATATTATAGACCCCAACACCGTTAAAAAAAAAACAAAATTGTATATCCCAAGTACAGACGCCAGCTCGTCAACTTACTACAATCTGTCAAATTTCTTTAATAGATTTTCAACTTTATCACTAAAGCATTATGGTTCAAAGTTTATTGGGAAAATTTGACAATTTCGGGAAGGTTGATGTGCTGGCGTCTGTACATAGTAGGTACGTAAGATACGATAAAAAAAAATACTGTGTAATTTCTAGTCATTATTTACAGCCGCTCTGTCGGCATAGTCAACATTTAATATTACAACAACAAATAACCGATGGAATCAATTAATTAATTTGTTTATTTATCTATTTAACAGTTTATGTACACACATATAAACAGACAAGAAACAAAGAAAACAGAAAAATACGTACAAAGGTGATGCTTATTTCTAAAGAAATCGCCTCCAGCATATCTGCTACAGGAAAGTGGATAAAAAGAGATGTAGACAACGTGTGTAAGAGTAGAAGAGAAAATAAAATACATAAAATAAAAACATATAACTATCTATTAGGACTAGACAAGTACCTACAGTGTAAAAAAAGGTAAAAAAAAGTCAAGTACTTAGTTGTATATCTTAGGTAATACATGCGAGATTTTTTTTTTTTTAAACGACCATGTTGTCTTTTAGAAGACCGTACGAATGAATAGAAAATAGTGAAAATACAGATAAATTAGCAAGACTTTTCCGCGTCGCTCGCGCAAGTTTTTAGAAAATGTAGGTAAGTACGTACCGTCGAAAAACAAGGTTATAAAATATTACTACAATTTTATAATCACATTACTAGGTTCGCTGTACTTTCATTGTTTTTGATAAAAATAAAACATATATCTTTTTCTAAAAATAAGCCACTGATTGAAAATAAAAACGAAACGAGTTGCACATATCGCGTTTATCACGCCGCCGCCGACGTAAAGGCTCGTGCAGACCAGCGCGACGCGACGGCGCGACGCGACTCGAACAATACAAATTCTAAGAAAACTTAATTCTGAATTCTGAACGAAGCATAATTCGTAATACTGTAATACACGTGGGATATTTTGTGGCTGTGTGAGAAACGTTTTGATTGATATTATGTACAAAAATAAATAAACGTACCGCCAGCAACTTGTTTATATAAGTACTATAAACAAGTTACTGGCATCGGTTACTTCATCCATAGCAATTTATATTATTAAAAAAATATAAAAAATACTTACATTCACATTTTATCATCATTAAATCAAAATAATGTTATCACAAACTAAAGAATAAATAAATTAAATACTATGGCATTAGCATAAGAAAACGTACAATTCCATTAAAAGCAAAGCCTGCAGTTCCGGTTTAACATTTTCAGAATCAAATTGACGCTGAGCTGTCACAGAAAACATTGAAACATCGAATACTTAAATCAAACGAAATTCATGTAAAAAAAAGAACAATCAGGAAGTCTTACCTCTGATTTCAGTTTTATTATATAGAGCCTTGGGTACGTTTATTTATAATACTTAATAACTATTTATTATGAAAAACGTGCTCCGACGTAAACAGTGCTGCCTATCGATGCTATTTACGTCAGGTCTGGAGGCAGGCTGGCCGGGCTCCAGCTGACGTGGGAGGTGCCCCGCCGAGCGCCCCCGACGCCCACGAGCCCCTATCGATCGCACCCCCTGCCCTCGTCGCATCCCCGATGCACCACTTGTTACATCTTTTGCTAATCATACTACGATAAAACCAGAACTTTTTATTGAAATATTCAGTTTTTCACTACGAACAGTGATTTTTCAGTTGCATGTGTCATTATGGGGATTCTTTCTACAAAATATTTGTGATAATATGTGTGTCATCTCATAAAGCACGAGAATACACTAACATTTAAGTAAGTATCTGAGAAAATTCCTATACCTACTTATGTTCACAAACCATCTAGGTACTACACAATTCGTCGCTAGGCGATTTGTAGGCGAAATCAGTTTAGGCTACAAAGTTACGAATTTGCGATCAATTCTTATTACAACCTGGCAACCACACAGACTTCAAAATTAAAGTATTTTCGGAGTAGAGATAGTATAGAAAGTGTACGTGGCTTGGCATTGTGCCAACCGTTTAAAAGTAGCTGATTGTTTACTTTGATAAAGAAAGTGGTTTCAATGTAGGTCTGCGTGATAACAGTCATGTAATAATTCATGCCGATTGTCGTGTTTCGGACGAACTGAAGGAATTATTGCAACGCAAAAAGGTTTGCAAATTACGTAACATGAATTGTTTACAAGAGCGAGGCCACGCCACGGGGAAAACACATCGTGCAAGTGACGCTGCTGAGCTAACAAACTTTTGTGTCCCTTTTTCAGTTCAAAGAGTAAAGGCTCGTGCAGACCAGCGCGACACCGGCTATTGTTATACCGAGAAGTTTTCTTAGAAATTGTATTGTTCGAGTCGCGTAGCGACGTCGCGTCGCGCTGGTCTGCACGAGCCTTAACACATTATTATTTTTACTAAGGAACACCATTATTTTAAACAAATTCCAACATAACGTATTCGGTCCAACCATTAAATAAGAGGTTGAAAAATAATAATATACCTATTTACTGACAAACAACAATTAATTATTATTGTGATAGTGTACCAAGTATTTTCTTATTATTTTATTAATATCAAACGAGACGGTTATCTTAGTGACCTTATAAACTATTGGCTGACTTAGCAATATTTGTAAAAAAAATATAAAAATTATATGTTTAAAAATGTTGTTCATTATTAGAAAGACACATTTAAACACTAAACGATAAAGCTGACATAGTACAAAATAGCTGCGTTTTATATTAAATAAAAATATTTAAATAGGAATAGGTTTATGTTCAATTGTTCATTGTATCCTTGGTTATTTTATTACTGACCGCAAAATCAAAATCAAAACGTGGCCTCGCCAACCTATCGCACACGAAAGTGCAGTACCCATAACCATCATTGTTGTCATCACAAAGGTATGTGTGAACAGGATTCGATGGCGTTTTAGATAATTGCCCTAATAACAAAACATGCTGAGTGGCTTTCATGCAATGCACGTGGGGAAAGTGTCATGTGGTTCATGCGCCTCGTGACGCGGGGAGATCGCATCGCACATCTGTCGCTGTTTTGACGTTAAGGCTGCGGGCGCGAAACCAGTGGCGAGGAGCGATGACCACGCTGGGCGCGGGCGCGGTGGCGCATGCTGGCGGGCGTCAGCGTCGTCCATCGCTCCTCGCCGATGCTGGTTTCGTACCCGCAACCTAAGGCTCAATTTACATTGCCGCGGAACGGAATGGAAGTGATATTTTTTGTACGAAGCATAATGAAGTTTATGTCAATAATATAACGTACAAACTAGATTATCATCATCATCATTATTTCAGCCGAAGGACGTCCACTCCTGGACAAAGTCCTCCCCCAAGCACCGCCACTTCTACCGGTTCTGTGCTTCTCGCATCCAGCGGATTCCTGCAGCTTTCACCAGGTCATCGGTCCACCTTGGGGGGGGGCTTCCAACGCTACGTTTTCCGGTACGCGGTCGCCACTCCAGATCCTTTCGGCCCCATCGGCAATCTGTTCTACGAGCAATGTGCCCTGCCCACTGCCACTTAAGTTTGGCAATTCTGCGGGCTATGTCGGTTATCTTGGTTTTCCTACGGATCTCTTTATTTCTGTTCGTTTCAGTGCCATAGATCATCACTGGCAACACAAAACTTTCGTCTTGAGACAATGTGGTACCTATATGAGACGAGAAGATAGTACGCAGCTCCCCGAACGCCGCTCAGCCAAAGCCGAGTCGGATTCGACGATTGACCTCTTTCTAGAAGTTGGACCTACCTAACTGGACAGTTTGTCCTAGGTAAACATAATAGTCCACAACTTCGAGCTTAGAGTCTCCGATCTTCATGAGGGTGGGTGTTACATGGGCATTCGACATGTCCCTCGTTTTGTCCTTGTTCATTTTAAGACCCACTCTTTCAGAAGCTCTACTGAGGTCATCGAGCATTGTACTCAAATTCAAACTCAAAATATTTTATTTCACATAAACCTACATGGGCACTTATGAAACGTCAGAAGCTAGGTGCACGGTTCCAATTGGTCTTTTCCTATGGAGAAGAGCCGGCAAGAAACTCCACGGTTACTCTTTTAAAAATAATTGGCTTTTACAATATTTTCAAATAACAGTGTTATTAGGTATGGGAGGACAGTGTAGGTCTTTCAACAAGTACCAGTACTTAGGTCCTCCATAGTTTCAGCCATGACTACTACAATATCGTCGACGTGTTGATGCCAGCCCCTTTTCAGTCCAGAACCTTGATACGACCACAAACTAGATACGAGCCTAATAACAGGTCGCGCGATTACTGGAGAATTCTCGCGCATTCTCGGGAATTCCCGCATATGTACAATATCGCAAAAAAAAATTGCTTCCATTCTAGTTAATTTTTCCGCACCAGTTGACGATTGCAGCGGCAAGCGGTAAGCATGCACCACATCGACACCTAACATAAGGACTTGCTGCGAAAATTTTCATTGAGTAATTGCCGTTTTCACCTAAACAAAAGCGCGCGGTAGGATTTTCCACTTTTGGAGCTACGAGTAATAGGCCGAGCGTTGGAAATCAAACAGAACAGTGCGCTTTTATTTCGGCATTAACTTAGGTAAAATTTCTATTAATTGAAAGAATGTTTCAGTTGTCAGTTACTATGATACTTCCTAATTAATTCTAAAATATCATAAATGCGAATATGAGTTGGTTTGTTTGTTACGCTTTCACGCTAAAATGGCTGAACAGATTTGGATGAAATTTGGCATATGGGTGGGCCATGACCTGGATTAGGACATAGGATACTTTTTATCCCAACATTCCCACGAGATCGAGACTTATGCGGGTGAACCCGCGGGGCGCAACTAATATAATATAAAGAAAATTGACCAAAAATTTGCACACTAGAAAGCTGAGAATTAACCCGCGTAAAATCCTGATTCGATAAAAATATTGTTTCCTAGAAATGTTTACCTCATGATTATGATATAAATTTAAAGCAGATTATGGTCGGGTGATATACCGGAATTATCGTACACGTCATTTATGGGTTTTTAACATAGCCAAGCGATACAGCAAGCCACATTTAAAAAAAATATATCGGGTTCCACTACAGGTGTGTGCGATCTATAAAAAGATTAAAGTAAGGCCATTTTAATAGGTAACATTTGACAATTCATCAAAATTTAACAACGTAACCTTGTAACGCCGGGCATAAAATAATATATTATTTCGTTTTGTTAGAACTGCACAATTGCTTAACTTTTTTCAATTACGATTACATATTGATTGTAATAATGACCGATACGAGTAATTTTACGATTTGCTTTCACTAAACTGACAGACGTCAAATGTTACCTATTAAAATGGCCTTACTTTAAAATTGCTGATAAAATATAACAAACTTGAAGCAAAAAAAAAAATTGCGACATTTGATTTATAAAATAAAAACGTACGGACAGCAAAACAATCTTCATCCATAGACGAAAATATAATAATATGTGATATACACAGCATTCAGTCGTCCGACGCAGTATCTGTTCAATCTCTCCTCTTTCCCCTTTGTTATTTCTCTCACTTTTTCTTTAGAAAATAATTTTCATATCTACCTCTAGAGTCAATTCAAACTCAAATTCAAAATATTTTATTTCACATAAACCTACAAGGGCACTTATGAAACGTCAGAAGCTAGGTGCACGGTTCAATTGGTCGTTTCCTATGGAGAAGAGCCGGCAAGAAACTCCACGGTTACTCTTTTAAAAGTAAATGGTATTTACAATCTTTTCAAGTTACAGTGTTTATAGGTATGAGAGGACACTGTTTTCTAGTTACCTTAGTTCAGGAGGATTTTATAGCAATCAATAAACTAGAGGCTTGCTGGACCTGAGCGCGAGCGGTCTGTATCTTTTATTAAAACAGGAAGAAGGAAATGAGGATGTAAATTAGGTTTTTTATAGCAATTAATAAACTAAAGAATCGCTGGACCCCAGCGGTTAGCTTGCTGGCTTTTCAAGACTGATAATTTTTTAAGGAAATGAGGATATCACTTCCATATACAGGGTTATTGGTAATAAATGTCGGCAATCCATGAAGGGGATGTAGGCGACGTCATTTACAACCAAATACTCCTATGCAAACAACATTTTATAGTTTTATTTTATTCATTTCAAAATATAAAATGTCTAATAACTTGAATATGGTTGACATTTGCATAGGAGTCATTTGGTTACAAATGACCTCTCCTACATCCCCTTAATGGATTGCCGACATTTATTACCAATAACCCTGTATATTCATTCTTCAATGAGTTTTAAACAAATTATTTGGAAGATTCAAGGGCAATACGACAACAAGTTCTTCCACATAATTATCATTTACAATCGACAGGTAAGTATCTTGAAGTAATAACGCACAAGAACCCGTCTGACATGTCGCCTCTGAGCGCACGAGGAAAATCCTTAACATCCTGTTTGTATGCACGAATGCGTTTATAAAGGTGAAAGCGCCAGGTAGCCTGCGCAATTAAAATATTGTATGTTGATAAAAAAATATGATACGCGACCTTATCAAATATTTACCAAATTATAATCATTAAAATCATCAATTCAGCTCTCTAAGTTTAAATTATCGTATTGAATGACTATTTCAGGAAATCATAACATTTGAGGCCAATCCTAACTTATAGTGGTATTGATGATTCTGATTCAGTGATTTGTTACGGTCGAGAAACATATTTGTTACGGCCGAGAATCATATTTTGATCAACATACAACCTGACACTGACCTGTTTCACGGGCTGATAAATCTTAGATGAAGTCGTCATAGTAAGTTTGCAATAAAGAAGCCCAACACCAACATTTTATTTCCTCTCATGCTCAGAATTCTAAACCACTTCATGCTCTGTTCCAAGTTCCAAGTTTCTTTTGCCATTCATTTTATTACTTTGTGTACGACTACAACCTAGATTTCGAAAGTTTAGTACAATTTTAAGAATTCTATATTTATCGAGTGTATTGTTTGTGTGAGGTTAAACCTGTGGGTTAAACGGATGCAATGGTAAGTAGTTTTACTAGTATTGTCTCACTGCAGGGTAAAGGGTCCCCTACTCTCTTTCCTCTTCTCTAAAATTTTGAACTGCTGACGACCAGTCTGCCCAGCTCATCCCTTTATATCTGTATAGGACTGTCGCGATGTCGATTTATTACCAAAATATGTATAATTTAAAGTGATTCGAGCTTCTCGTATTTATTGGTAAGTACATAGAATAGAATAACCTCCACTATATCCCCAGGTCTTTCTCTCTACATATTTCGTAAAGCTAATTTATATTATCAGGAACTCGAGCGGATTCATAGAACCATCGATTTATCTCCATTTCATTGTTTTTTGTTTTCACCAGAAGAACAATTAATATGTGATGTTTTTCTCGCCTCTGAGCAACAAGGAAGAAATCGATTCTATCAGCGTCACTAGAAATAAGTATGAATGATTTTGTTTTTAGTTCATGTATATACAAATATTGACATTATGAATTTATGATACTATGGCAGAGCCCAAATAAACACATGTAAGATGAGATTCTCTTTAAAAAATGGTTAAACCTCATTCACAACATCGTTAATTATAAAATAACGCAGACCTTCATTCTTAAACATCAAATGTTGCAATCAAACAAATCAATTTGTCAAATTCACGACAGCAAAATAGTCATATAAAATCGAATATTTTTATTTGAGCAGTACTGACGTTTTGCTGTCCGTACGCACGCGGTCAATGTTCGCAGTGGCCAGCATCGCGCCCGCCCGGGCCCCACGCACCCACTATTGCGAAAATAATGCAGCAAAATACTACGTCACGCACTGTTTTGGGTGTATTTTTATAGTCTATTATGTTCGCATTCGTGTTACTGAGCCAAACGTGGAAACGCTTTTGTTTCAGATAGTTATTGCGGCCTTTATTGTAAGTTACACGATAAACATTACACATTGTCAGTTAACGTAATAGATTATCTCGTGACTGAGAAAACATCTGTTATGTTTATGGTAGATTGTGAAATGAAAGTAATTAATACAGCGCCGATCTGATCCGTGAGATGAAGAGATTAGTGAACTCTAGTGAACGAGACAATGCAAATCGAGAGAGATCGATGACATCTCAATGTTTTGCGTTGTTTAACTTGAAGCTTATGTAGGGCATCCTGGTCTGGGATACTGTTAGAGGATAACTATTAGAATCCTGCCAGCTTCGTAGGTACTTAAAACATATTTTTGAATATTTTCGAATAATCGTGTCGTGTCGCAAACGAGTTGTGGCGTTGAGCGCGAGGCGCGGGTTGTAGGGTGCGGGGTGCGAGGGACGGGGCGCGTTCAACGAACGTCCGCGGGCCGGCACGGGCCCAAGGTCGCCGCGTTCACTCGCCCGCCACACCACATCGGCACCATCAACCGGCTGCCAACTAAGGGTTTTATTTTACCCAAGATTTTGCATTATTTTTAGCCTACAACCTTGTATGACTGCTCTGTGCTACTTGTCTTTAATCCTGAACGTGCATGCCAGCCCACATTCCTCCGCGATTATTATTTTTATCATTTATTTATAAACAATTCGTGCAAAGGCCAGGTAAACAATTCGTACTAAATAACACTCAAACAATTTCATAGATTTACTGTAAACGATCCACGCGTGTTGCCAAATCTGCGCAGACGTCGAAGTAGGTTTTAGCTAGTTTTCTTTATTTGTACACACGGCTACACATCAAGCTATACATTTCAAGTATAAGCTGACCTCACATTGTACGGAAATCCTATACGATGCGAGATCAGCATAAACTGGAAATCTATAGCTTGTTGTGTAGCCGTGTGTATTAGATCCATCCAATACAAGTATAATTTTATGAGCAGTAGCACAGCTACCTACCTGTTACACGTGTAAACTACTTTATTTATAGGTTTCTAGCTGACCTATCGAAAATATCGATTGTCATCTAATCTAAGGCTGTCAGTTGGTCTTTTGAGACGGATGTTTGTGCAACTTGCAACTCATGCATAGTTTCGAAACACTAAAAGTGAAGGCTACTGCTGACGCAATCTTTTATTAGTAAGTTACCGACGAAGCATTCACGTAAAAGTACAAGAATCTCAAATGATAATTAAAAATTCTGCATGATAATGGTAAATAGCGTTATCCAACGATGTTACGTAATGTTTTAGTTGAACCGTCTTATTTGGTCGGTTTTCATTAGCATTTGTATCACTACCTACTGTAGGTACATTTACTACGACTCGAGCCGTACATAAGAGATCTCACATAGATAGCAGCAAGCAGCAGCAGTTTGAGCAGCGAAAGTTTCTTGCGATTGGAAAATCGTACATAATCATGTGATTATTTACGACGCTAACTTTCAAGTATTTCTTTGAAATGTGAACATAAAAAGGTAGGTATAATTTTTATTGCGTTCAGTGTTGGCTATCACGTCGCTCAAACTTTAATTTAGTAGATAAATAAATATGTTATTATGGTAACATTGGTAACCAGTGTTGTCATTATCTCGGGATTAGATTAGAAGAGAACTTTATCAGCTGTTTATCATCAAACGTATGCTCTAGCTAGAAGCGAATAAAGGTAAATGACCAATACCCCCCAATAGTGCATAGTGCTGGGTCTAGATTGAAAAATTCAATTGTTACCTACCTACTCTAGATTTTAAATTATATTCAGTACTTAATTAAAAATACCTTTACCTAAGTCCCTATCCATGAGTAGGTGGTAGGTATCTACGAACGATCAGTGATCAAAGAAGAGGTGTTGATATTTTTGGAGTAGCGAACTCAAGCTGTCCTTAAATAAGTGTGAAAGTTAGACCTTCAGCAAAGGAACAAGTTGCGTTGTTAGAACTTTAGGAATATTATCTGATCTACGCCTTATCAGCCAGAAAAACTATTGGTGAGTCTTCCAAATCACAAATAAATCCAAGCTATAAAAATATACTTATTTCCAGACCTTCTTGTGATTGTGATGCGGCTGATAAACTGATAGTTAATCACCAGGAAACGATATAATTTTAAGAAATTTGTTAACCACATAAGGAAAACCGTACCTATGATTGGCCATTCAATAAAACATACCTACCTGTGCCGTCAGTACATATTTACTAGTCACTTACGTAAAATATAAATCGTATTATGTTTACATAATTTATGTGGTACCTATCTGAAATCGACAGAACTTTTTGTCTTGATTTACATTATGGTTTATCATGCTGTGGAAGAAAAAGCGTGTCTACTGCCACTGAACTTCGTCACACAAACTATATTAAATAAAAGAGAAATTATAAAAGCAAAATATTACCAATGAAAGATTATTTTATACTAATTGAAACACTTGTAATAATATGATGACAGCTGTCAGATGGAGATTTGGCGAAAAAATTACACGCGCTCGTAATTTTGCAATACTAGAAATAACACTTTTCAGTGCCATTGGTCATCACTGGCAACACGCACTGGTCAAAGGCTTTCGTCTTGAGACACTGCGGTATGTGGGACGAGAAGATATTTCTTAGCTTCCCAAACGCTGCCCAGCCGAGTCGGATTTGACGATTGACCTCTTTCTAGAAGTTGGTCCTACATAAGTAGCTGTACAGTTTGTCCTAGGTAAACATACTCGTCCACAACTCCGAGAGTTGACATTTGACATGACCTTTGTCTTTTCCATGTTCATTTTAAGACCCAATCTTTCGGAGGCTCTACTGAGGTCATCGAGCATTGTACTGAGGTCCTCCATGGTCTCAGCCATGATAACTATGTCGCCAGCAAACCGAAGGTTAGTGATATACTCCGCCATTTATATTGATGCCTAACCCTTTCCAGTTCAGAATCTTGACATCCTCCAGTGCAGCGGTGAACAGTTTCGGAGTGATAACGTCTCCTTGTCTCACACCTCGCTGCAGAAGGATAGGTTTCGAGGTCTGATCGTGGAGTCGGACTGACATAGTGCCGTTTTCGTACAGACACTTTAGCACCTCGATGTACCGATAGTCGATCTGGCACCGTTGAAGACTTTCTCGTAATCGACAAACGCTAAGCAGATAGGCAGGTAATACTCTTCGGTCTTCTGTTCTGTATTACCTGCCAAAGCGTATGTGTGTGGTCTGCAGTGCTAAAGCCTTTACGGAATCCGGCTTGATCGGGAGGCAGGAAGTCATCAAATCAAACTTAAGTGGCAATGGGCATTGCTCGCAGAACAAAAAAAAAATGCCAATGGCATTAAGTCCGCCTGTATACATTTCTGTGCTTGAAGTAATGACGCATGCGGTGACCCGCATGCGAGACAGGTGTATTTTGCCGGTTAAACAAATCGCCGATGGGGCCGAAAGTTTCTGAAGCGGCGGAAGACGTAACGTCCTCCTTGTAAAGGCTGCAGGAATCCGCTGGATGCGGGAGTCATAGAATCGGTCGAAGTGGAGGTGCTTGGGGGAGGCCTATGTCCAGCAGTGGACGTCTTTCGGCTGAAACGATGATGATGATGATGATGTGAAAGGACACTGATACTTTGTACTAAAGTGTTGAATGGTGGACGACATCAAGAATCAATGTCATGTCAAAAGAAGAATGAATTGAAAGTGGTATTTTTTCTACTAGTCAAGTGTGAATTGATGCTCGATTTTCAAATCATACCTACCTATCTATCTACAATGTTTGAATAATAAATTCAAAACAAACATGTTTCAGTCAACTAGACGCAATCTCAGTGTTCACAATGGCTACACTAATTGCTGTTCTATTGTCACATCTGTTTCTTTTACCTCGCTGTGTTTTACACATAAAACTCCATTATTTACTAATAATTGATAGGTATTAAAAAACAAACCCTCGTTTTTTACACGAAGTTTTATAGTTTAACTAACGTAAATATTATGTCACATAAAATTTATTCGCGTTTCGAGTCCATTGGTACTCGTAGACCGCGCCCTGGCCCGGTATGCTATTGCGAGATCAGCCGCACACGTGTCTACGACAAATTGGTACTTACTAACACCTAAATTGTGACTGTAATAATAATAAGTGGTACAGCTGCGTCACTGCAAAACATAGAAAACTGTGAACTACCTACTGACGTTAACCTTTGACCAAAACATTATTTTGATCTAGAGAAAGACTTTGGTCATAAAACTAAAACAGTAAAAACTTCAAACTCAGAGAAACAAAATTGTGTAACCAAGCGTTCAATAAAAGAAAACAAGATGAGACATTCTACTCTAGTATAGGTACAACGCGACGTCTCTAATTCAAGATGAGGATAATAAATACACAGTCGTCATCATTTCTAGTCGTGCAAGCCTACCACCTGCGATAATTTTCTTCTTCTGCAAAGCAAAGTGACTGCGGCGTTGGAGAAATTCCTCGAGTATTCGGTTCAACGGCCGCGCTACGCCGTGAGCGCTTTGCGTCTGTGTGACTGAGTGAGCGGCGCGGACGCACACACAGGCCCACACCCGTGCCTCTACAAACATGACAGAACCGTTACCCGCTATCCTCTACATATACATCATCTAGCAATGGTCTAACCAGTCTTCAGCATACGTCACACATGTCACTAAAGATTCACCCAAAACTAAATTGAATGGAGGATCGAAGGACCTAAGAAGATAAAGTGGTTAGTGACTTGAAGTAACAACTGAATGATATAAAAAAGTATACCAAAATGACCTAAAGTAGGTACCTAGATGATCCACAACAGCTTTGGCGGTAAAGTGCAATGCAACCCACTTATGAGTGCGGCGACGTCGGTATGCAACACCGCGGCTGCGCCAGAGAGGGGAGGCTAGCCGCGGAATGCGATTATATCTCTTCAAGATTTCATCACTAACACTGACGATCATATCTTCATTCACCTTACAAAATTTAGCGCAACGCTATTAACAGCGGTGTTGATGAAATGCATTATGAAAGTTGCAGAACAAAATTTTACTTTTTATAGAACTAAAACTCAAACGCTATCTGGTACAACAGGAAAGACTGCATCTCGCATCGCAAGATGACATCCTAACCGATTTACTGGTAATTGAATGTAATTCAATTTAGAATGAGTGTTTATTGCGGCTAATAGTGTTGTCCGGTAAAACGAACGGCGTCCACTGCGAGTGACTATCATATTCGTTACAAAATACAAGAAGTATTATCAGATGAAAAAGCCTTGTACTTTCATTTTACAATAGCTTCATTCGCCAGAGATAAACCTCACTTGATTGTAGGATCTGTGCAATTACAAGACTACCGTCCTAGATTGCCAAGTTTAGGCTGATAGAGTACCGTACCTAATATGATTCTCACTTCCTTATTCCATACCGTATTTAAATCACAATGATGAAACCAGTCCGCAAAGGAGTACCTATTAATATTATCCTGATGACGAGATATTTCGTAACAATAGCATACCTGCGTTATCTATTAGAATAAATTATCTATCTAATCTCGGTGCAGTATGCACATAACTATACGAGTACCTACATAACCAGTTGATTAACCCCCGAGTCGACAAAGATTTAATTATATCTCAAAATGCAAACAGTTTATAATAACAGCCTTAAAAGCTAGACAATGTAACAGTAGTAATTCTGTTTGGGTACCTAGAAAGTTTTTTTTCGACAAAGAAAATGAAAATCATCACCCATAGCAACCAGCTTTGGCACAAGGAGACAGCAAGTGACGAAACTACCACTTTAATGTGACTTTTGTAGACTAGCAACTCGTGTGACATTTTGAATCAGCAAATTAAAAGTTGTCTATTAAAATGTCAAGGACCCGCGTGGTTAACTACCTAGACTCGGCACTGCTTTTTAAATCGATGCAAAAAGGTTATAAGAGTCGGCGTAACACTTTGCTTGTCTGCGAAGTTCTGAACAACTTATAAAATTTTTGTAATGATTCGAAAAATTAATAAAAAGATAATCTTTGTAGGTTTAGGTACCAATAATAAAAAAAAGTCAGGCAAGTATCTATCGCTGCTGTATGTAAACAATGCGACATGATACCAATTCTGAGAATTTACACAAAGGAACGTGTTTTAGCTATCTGAAACGAGATTAAAGGTCACCATGATTGTGTGAATTTGACCCAAGAACCGGACTCTACGCGGTAATGAATTTGGCGGCTTACGTATTGTTGCGAGCAGTTTGGCTGTAATTTAATTTATAAAATTTAATCAGCTAGCTATGTTTGTTTGATCTTTAGAAAGTGTTCGGATTTTTTACAATAATAACATTGTAGGCGAAGAATAGACCAAAAAGCATCTAGGTAAAACAAAATTTGGTAGTTGCACGGACTAGTAAAATCCGTGAGTAGTCCATACTAATCACTAGGGATGGGTCTAAAATTAATAAGCTGCTAAATTAACACTGCTAATTTTTTTTAGTGTCAACACCTGCTAAATAAATTCTGGGATAGCTGTTAAATATAGCAGTCACAACTCACAACAAAGCAATAATGGTCCTGCAGATTCAGTCACAGTTAGATTGATAAGTTTGAGCAAGTTGATTTAATTAACTGCTAAGTGCTAACTGCTGAATTCGGAATTGTTACATTTAACTAGTGTTAAATAAGACTAATCTTCGTTACGAAGGTTTACGCGGGTTTGTTTGTGGTAGATAGTGTTGTGAGTGAAAATTCCATTTGTTTGACTGTTTGTATATTGTGTATACGCCAACAGGAAAAGTTGACAGTCCTAAGCCTGTGAAAAGTATGAAGGAAATGAGAATTAATTACGTTAACAATCTGTCTGTGATTAAATTTAACAGTTGCTAAAAATAACTGCTAATTTTAACTGTTAAATATTGTTAGCATTACCATTTAGCAGTGTTATTATTATTTAACGTAGTGTGTTTTGTGTTTTGTGTAGTGGTTTGAGATGTGATTAGTAGAGATGGGCTTAACCATCTCTACTAATCACATCTCAAACCATATTTACCAAAAATGTAGATTAAGAAAGGATTCCGTACAGAAATAAACAGGTTTCTCAAACTTGATACCTAACCTTTTTGCATAAAAAAAAAATATATAGGACCTACCTACTAATGATATTCCTTGTGTTTGCAATTTTGTATACCTTCGTCCGACATGAGACATATGAGTCATTCTTTATGGTGGTTAGAATCAACCAGACGACCGACAGCAGGAATAGAAGGTAGCCATTGCAACAGAGTAACATGTCATGGATTAAAAAAATGTCAGGCCTCTCGTTTGTTACTTTATAGATACACCTAAAAAGTTTGTTGTAGATTGTGGGTCACACAGCGGAAGCGCCGACGGACGTGTTTCGAAATATAGCACGCACTATCGAACTCATTATACTCATTATGTGAGATCACGAGTAATGTCACTGAGATAATAATTTATCAAGGGTTTACAGGGCCCCTTGCGCGGGCCAAGGGACTGTTGCCAAACGTTGTGGGCCTTGCTTATCAATTGGTAATAGGGAGCTACAGAGTTCAGATTACTGAGTATAACAAGCACATTATATTACGCAGCAACTATAATAATTAAAATACATTAGTACATTTTTAAATAAAACTGTGCGTTCATTTATTACCAAAGAGTACCTAACCTAGATAATATACTACTATTCTTGTCAAATTGGCAAAAAATGGCAACCCTTTTCGATTTTGCTAGGGGAAAAACTAAGTACATGAGGTTAGGCTTTGTAAATCGTATTGAGTTAATAAACTTTCTCATTTATTTATTTTTTAAATATTGAATTCATCATCTTTCCTATCAGTATATTACAAAGCTGTAGATGAAGACATTTTGTAGGTAGGTACTGCTATTAAATTCAAACAAAAATCTCACTAGGTTTCTCCATTGTCTGCTGCCTAAATGTAGTTATAAAAAAAACGACTTAATTAATTTTATGAAGGTAGGTATGGTGTTGAATGATAACAGGAATTCACTACTTATATTAAAAACAAAGTAGGCACTCAGGAAGGTGGCTTAGTGAAGAATATGGCTTAAAGATTTCCTTTAAAGAAATCGTTTTTGTAACACGCAATAAGTGTCATCTCGTTTGAAACGCACACGCTCATATTTCTTCGTACATTCAACGAAGCTGGTTAAAGATATTTACGTGTGGGCATAAAGAGACTTGCGCCGTAATGTCAATCAGCGACGCAATTTATAGCATCGTCCTCAGCATAATTTCATGTATAAAACGTAGAACTTCTATTAGTAGACATAGTTGCAAATGTGCAATGGTCAGTGCAGTGGAGGCAGCAAGCTTCGAGTCACACTGACATTGCGTATAATCCGGCATTCCATATGGAATGCGGTCGCTCGACCGCTCGACCGGCCGCACACCGCCCCGCGCCGCTCACCTCCATGATTTCTTACCCACTCGCTTCCGTCTACCATATGGTGTAGTGGGATAGGACCGAATCTAACAAGAATCTAATAAGTTTCAATCCTTTGAAAAGGCAAAAACACACTTCGTTTATGCTGTAGATTGGCTCAGGTAGACATGTTATTGTGGAGTTCAATGCGTGACATCCTCAGAATTAAGTGCGTCGATACAACAGGTTTTGTAACGTGACTAGGAAGTATGCTCAAAAATAATTATGCAGATTTTGACGTGGCTTATAAAAAAGAAGGGACTCTTTTCGTCGTCGACCACATAAATGATATGGGTAAATTGTACACAATCCCAGATCTTCCGGAGCATATTGACTAGACGATCGCCACGTAGCGGGGAATCAAACAAACGTCCCGTCAATTGAACAATATTCGCAGAATCAGAAATTTCACTCACCTTCGCGAAAAGCCGTCGATCGTTAAAAATATCCACTCGACTCGATCGCACAGATAATACGGTTATCGTCCGTACAACACAAATATTCACCACACCAAAACGACAACATAAATAAACGCGGGAGGAGCCGCCGACACCGGCACGGATCGCTCGCAGCCGACGTACTCTTCGTACTGATCGAAATGCAACTCGGAAAAATGCACAGGGCGGGGTTGTCGAATGTCATAAACGGTCGGTTACAGAGGTCGGACACTCGCCGTTCGGGCTCGGGAACATGAAATACACCAGCGCATAACGTAACGCCGCTCAGCGGACTGACAGAGCCGCGGCGGAGGGAGAGGCGCGGCGCGAGGAGCGAGGCGGCGCGCGCCGGGCGCGACGTGGCTCCCGCTCCGCGACACCCGCGCGGCCGCCCGGCGCGCGGCGCGCCGCTTAGCGCTTAGCAACGCCAGCGGGACGACGCCGCTGTGCCGCAGCCGAGACTCTCGTCGGCGACCTCATGTACGACATACCTCCTTGAACGATACATCTTGTGCCACCCGCTTGTCTCACTTTGAAAAAATACAGCACCTAGCTAGTAGTAGATTTAGGAGATCACGCAAGAGACTAGGGATAAATATTGGAGAAGACGCTCGACAGCTGTTATGTATGACGACTCCGGTTTTGATAATATCTCAGAGGTTAACTTTCAACTACCCACCAAAAATATTTTAAACTTTTTAGATTTACTACTGTAAAATTGGCAAATCTGGCTTTCTTCTGATTATTCATATAGTGCCTAGAATGGCTGGGTATGCTTTTATGGTAACAACAACCAGTAATCGAAAGCCACCAGTGCGTGTAAATTAGAAAAGAAACTTCACAGATGCCTAATAAACCTAAAAATTTATCCTCTCATTGTGATGGGCTATCTATAGCTTCAGGGAATATTTACTACTACTACAATAAAAAGATCAACTTAGATGGATAATACTCCAACGCTATCACTGTGTTTTTGAGTCTATTTAAAACCCCATGAGAGCGACACTACAACATCACGGCCTCAGGAGTTAGGACCACTGGATGCATGTGTATTGTTCTCTAAGATCGTACCGTTCTCATACCAAATGTTACAACAGAGACATTCGCGAAGCCGGCTATGTAAACAGTTCCTGATCTATCCTACTATTACTGCACTTTCTTTCCCATTGTTGGCGTGATGAAATCAGTTTTACTATCTCTAGCGATCGAGTGAGATTGGCGATGCGCGGGGGCCCCGGGGCGGGGGCAGCCACGCTTATTAGTCGCGCACTTGATGCCGTCCCGGTACTTTCACCCATGCAGGTACTTAGCTGTCACTCATGCACATGCAATCAGAGCTTCTTTTCATGTATGTCACCGTCATCAAACTGGTTTTATTGAGCTGACAAAAATAAAACTATCAATCAGAATTTTATCGTTCTTTTTTAATACTTCTCATCTTTAGAGATCACAGAACGGACTGCTTATATTTATATGTATAAAAGCTTAGTTTTTGTTTACCCTAAACCTCTTATGGGGTCATTGTACTCATCATTATGAACAACTTTACCTATGGGAACAACGCTGAAATCGTGAAAATAAAAATCAGCTGTTCCCTACTGACGAGATTCAATTTTTTGCGATTTCAGCGTTGGTCCCATAGCGAAAGTTGTTTATAATGTAGTAATTGTTGTGTAATGAGTACAATGACCCCTTAAGAGGAAGAAAAACTAATCTTGTATATCAACAACACGAGTCACTTACACCTATATTATTACAATTATTATTTATTTACTCATAAAGGCTGCCACTGTACCTGTGGCTGTACACTCAGCACATGATTTTTTAAGTGCTTGCCATGGTTTGGGCATTTAACATTTTTTTCTGGATAAATATGAGTATGAGTCTGATTTTGTTTCCACTAAGGATTAAGCAGACAACATCAACGTGAACAAAAGTGTGGATAAAAATATTAGTTAACCTGCTAACAGGGCAATTAAAGACAAAGGAGAAAATATCCTCTGGATTTTACAATTATAACATTACTCTTTCCACATGTGTGTGCTTAAAATATTTGAAGAAAATATTCAGATCTTCGATTTTTTACTTCTTTGCTAATCCGGCATTTTTCGGACATAGATCAACATGACTGTAAGTATTGTGTATGTTTTGACTCGTTTTTCAGTAGATGCATCATAAAATCTAATTACAAATTCATGAATGTAAAAAACATACCATCTTCAACAAATTTAGACGAGAATTTAACTTTAAAAAAACATATTATGGGGTTTATTTATAAACATTGCTGTAAGTTAAGTGACGTTCTATCGTCAAAAATGTATGGTTAAACAGTCACTAACCATTACTTATATTTAAGCAACGTTTATAAATAAAGCCCAATAATGTTTCTCTTATCTTTAACATTATATTATTTGCAGCTTATAGCCAGGGGTGCCACGCAGGGTCCATTCGACAGAGGTTATCATGGCTGTTGGCCGCAGTCACTAGGGTTGCCACCTTACTGTCAGGTCCATCGAAATTCGCCATAGAGTTAAGGCGGTTCATGATAACCGTAACTGCTTTGTTAACCATGTTTATAATAGTTTCGTTGTCCATTTCAACAGGTTTGTTTTGCTCTGTGGAACCCCCTGCTGTTGGTAGTCCAGATTTATCTTCTAACCGTTTTCTGTAGCCCGTGACCATTTCATCCCGCAGAATTGTTCGAAGGATAGATTGGATCTGAAACAAAAACGATTAAATTTTTTACGAACCATATACAAATGTGAACTACATTAAGAGGAGCTCGTGGCTTAGTAATAACAGCCGCATGGGTCGACGATCCATCACGTTAAGCTACGCTTGCCGGGGTTGGTCCGTGGATGGGTGATCTTTACATACAGAGACTTCTCCGTGCCTCGGAAAACACGTTAAGCCGTTGGTCCCGGCTGTCATTCGTGGATCTTTGACAGTCGTTACGGGTCGTCAGAAGCCCGAAAGTCTGACAACCAGTCTTACCAAGGGGTATCGTATTACCCAGTTACTGGGTTATGGAGGTCAGATAGGCAGACACTCCATGTAAAATACTGGTATTCAGCTGCATCTTCTCCATGCGAAAACTACCTTTTGGAAGGGGCGACTAGAATCAATACAATTTTTATGTAAATTTTGACGTTCAAAAGTGCCATATAACTATATGAAATAAATGATTTGACTTGACTTTGACATCCGGTTAGACTGGTAGCCGACCCCAACATAGTTGAGAAAAGGATAGGTAGATTGATACAAGTAGAAACTTCACGATGTGATGGGTATCAATATCTAAAGGTAAGACAAAAAAATCTAAAAACGTCTATCAAGTTTCTCGAATTAATTTAATTTGATTTAGTAGACTTTGGTTATTTTCTTTACCTTGAAATTGGGTGTGACAAGACATCTTGCGACGGAAATAGCAGAAGCCGTGAGTGGTCCCGTGATGCCTATGGTCGTCAGCAGCTCGGAAATGTTCGGCGTCAGTCGGAACGGCACCGGCCGGTTACAATCCAATTCACCTGTAGATACAAAAGCTATATTAGACCCATTCAAACAATAACGTGACAGAGATAGGTGCTATATCAGGCGAGTTCAGAAAAAGCACATAAAAAATAGTAAAAATACAAAATCTTACCCCAAGTTTTTCATAACTGAAACTCAACTGAAACTGTATTAACCAAAAAGCCAACAAAAGTGTGCCATAAACACGAACAACACCAAAGTCCCTATAAAATGAAAAGGTCTCATACCTGTGGTGTCATCTACGTCAAATTTATAGTAGGCAATGTTGAGAAGTCCCGAGTCCTGGTGGACATACATCATGTCAGGGTTGAGTCTGGTCAGATGCAGGACGTATTCTGCAAAGCTGGCTAGGGATAGCTGGAGAGTCAGCATCTTTCGGAATGTCCAGTAGTCTGTGGGCGCGGAGAATGTAGCCGCGGCCCATTCGCGTAGCATGCCCTTTGGCACCATTGTTGCTTGAACCTATGTTATGAAATGTTTGATTATTGAGTGCAGGTGCGCCGTGTCCAATTGCTTTATTGTCTAGAATTGTTTACATTTTAGATTATGCGTGGACATGTTGCTGTGGATACTTGTGTGATTTCTAATCAATATGGTTTGCTGATTGTTAAATTACCCGGTTACTATGACCTACTCATTAAAATCCATGCACAGTTCCATAACCTTTCTTGCTTGGTCTTATATATAATCTTCATTTATTTGGGGTCGGCGCCATACATGTCTATCAACCGTCATCTCAATAGTCCCCTCCTTTCTAGTCATATCATCTACATATACAAGGTCAAATAGGTATTGATACCCAGTAGGGCTGTGAAGTTTTGTCTGATAATTTTATTTCACCCTGTATTATAGTGCAAAATATCCCTAAACTTACTTCACGTAGAATGTCCCGTAAAACTTGATGTGAAGCTTGCGAGCCGCGAGCTTGGACGGCCGCGAGTCGTTCATAGTAGCGGGCGACAGGAGCATCGTATTCAACCCCCCTACAAACAAAGTTAAAATTTCAATTCACGAACGTGCGTCATGTGACTCTTAGGTGATTATAATAAGGTATAAATTGGAATGATTGACGCGCGTTCGCGAAATGCAATATCTGTATTTGTTCTACACTTTTGACCTTATGCTTCATATTAAAGAACCTACCTGTTAGCGCATTCTGTTCGGTATATGTCAAGCAGTGATATCGAACTGGGGTTGTCTTCTACGAGTCGCATTTGTGGCGATACCGAAACGACCCGCGGTACAGTGAAGTGCAAAAATCTTCTCGATGTCTCCTTTTGTTTTCCTAAGTAATGATTCAACATTCTCAGTAGTTGTAAGACTCGTTCTTCTCTCCTGGCGTCACCCAGTCCCGAGTCATTGACGACTAGGTACGGGTATATCTTGCCGTTGTGACCGCGAATGTACAGCCTGCGTGCGGAAGTGTTGTGTTTCTGTACAATCTCAACACGTGGCATAAACCTTGCGATCCGAACATGGTAGTGCGTATGTTTCGGTAACAAAAACTCGCCAGGTAGTTCCACTTCCGCTGTCTTCAAGCTGAAGTTGGACAAGAACCTACACTTCTCTTCTATGAGGAAGGATCTGCAAGAGTAAATAAGAATTGTAAGTAGTTTAGTTGATGGATTGGTTCAGTGTTAACCGGTTGTTAGTACATGACATGATCGCCTTGATTGTTATCATGAACCCGAAAGCTACTGAAGTGAAGTAAGCACTAAGTCAAAACCCTTTCTAAAACTACGCGATGAGGTTAGATCGAGCGTGACAGTGTTGCTAAGGACTAGATAAGATGGACGGCACAATCGTGATAAAACTCCTCTGTATTTACCTCAGTAGGGGGTGCTCAATGCCTGACTGAACTACTTACTTGGGCAGAACCTTTGTCTTTGCCTCGAGTATCTTGACCCATTTTCTTAGTTTTTGTATAAGATTTTGTAATTTCATAGCGTTAGGCTGCGAAAAGTCGAAGTCTGCGGTGAACTGACTCTTCATCTTCTGGAAGACCGGGTCCTGCACGGTAGCCTGCGCGCGGCGGGCGAGACTCTCTGATGCAGCTGAAGAGAATGCACCACTTACAGAACTTGTTGAAATACTTTCTGTAGACATACAAAATGGAGTATCTGTATAAAGTGACGCTCACTGGAGGCACAACATCAGTTATATATTCAGAAAACCCAAAATAAAATGAGATTAGTACAAACTACTTGTGAACTGTGAAGGATCAATAAATACGAGCTTTGTTACCTGTTATGTCATGTCAAAGTTATAATCGCACAGCAATACACACTGTACTGTATGTTATTATATCTCTGAAATAAATTGTATGTTATTGTGTTTTTATGAGTGAATAATAACTGATGAAGAATGCTGATATATCCCGATCCCATTGATTATATGGATCATGATCATTTACTTTGCTGATTGAATAATATTAAGGCTTTATTTATTAAGCTTGTCACTTTTTTCAATACACCATCTTGAAAACTAGTGGATTTATGACTGTCTGTCATATTTATTATAACATTTCTGCTCAAACGGCGTAATGAGACTGTATCTTTGTGTCTACGGTGTACCTAATCCTTTTAACCATAGACAGAGAAAGTTTAAAACAAAAGTATAACGCCTATCTGTGTCCACATAAAAGGGCGTGTACTCACTTATACCAATGCCGATGCCGAAGGTGGAGACGACCTTCTTGATGAAGTTGAGCGTGTGCGGCGTGACGGTGGCGTCGGCCACGGCGGCGCGGTGGTGGAAGGCCACGACGTGGCACTTGGCCAGCCCCGCGCGCAGCTGGCGCAGCACCTCCTCGTACCAGTTCTCGCGGAACCATACCATCTGCGGGACGGCGACAGTCGTGGAGATAAGTGGGACTGTTTGGTCATTCAAATATCCAATGCAGGGTTCGGGATCAAGTAAGATCAAGTCCTTAAATTTTTTTTTCATAAAAAATAAAGATGCAAAGAAGTATTACTAACCTGATCAACAATGCCCTCGAGCGAGGAGAGCACGGTGGGATGTATCTCCCGCTGCATCTGCATGATCTTGGAGCAGCGCCACATGGGCAGAGTGGCCTTGATGGGCCCCGCCTCGCCCGTGGAGCCACTGCTCGATGATGATGCATTTTCACTCACCTTGGTGCCAGCCTGTGTTATGAATAATAGTTACTGAGATAAACAGCCGCGATATACAGAAACCGATGGATACAAAAATTCAAAAGTCATTTATTCAAACTAGGCTGAGAATCAGCACTTTTCGAACGTCAAAATTACATAAGACAGTCCCCCAAAACGCCCACCCTTCACCACTTCCAAGTACTGTAGCTGGGAAGTAAATGACAAATATAGGAGAAATAAATAACACTTAGAAGCTAAGAGGGCATTATAAGAGCGTATTATTCATTCAAAGCATTAGCCGCGCCCCATTTAAAAGCGATCGTGGTGCGAATACGCGATCGGTTGCATGCATGTAACTTTTTGTTAGGAAAACCGGAAAGCGCTATCTGTCGGCGCGACCACGCGTTATGCTCACTGAATAAAAAGTTCAAACGATCGTGTATTCGTGCGACGATCGCTTTTAAAAACTCAAATTATAAAATATAAGCTATAACATTATAAAGCATACCAAACCCAGAATAAATATGAGAGTAATCTAAAACCGTAAAATCTTCGTTTTTTTGCTGTATGTAATGAATGAATGAATTAAATGCACCGACCCGGGCGTGGTTTGACCACTTTAAATCGAATGAACCCAAAGATTTGCACTACCCCCTGGAGCCTCATGTTTCATGATGTTACAGAGACCATTGCATATCAAGGAGTGGACCGGGGGCTCGGTAATGGTAGGGAAGACGTGCCTTTAGGATATGGAAGGATTTGCGAGCCTTACCGAATATGCATCCTAGAGTAGGCAGTGGACTAGCGGGGAGACGCGGGATTTATGGATGGGCATCGTTCTTTTTTTTCGTGTAAAAAAAAAACTGGCCAATCATCAATGAATGAAATAAAAATACAATAAGTAAACTTACGGCAGAGGTGGTGGGCTGATGTGGTAGGTGCGCGGCGATGTTTTCAGCAGTCTTGTGTCGTTCACGTTGTTCGATCTTCAGAGTCAAGTACAGCGTACGGATAGGGAAATATACCGCTTGTGGATACAGACGGCCGACCTGTGGAATTATTACTCTACAATAGCAAAGATATAGTTTACCGATACCTTTAATGTTCATACATTCAACACGTTTTCCTTTTTTTCAGTTAAGTCTATAGTAGAGCATCTTTCAGTAATATTACAGTAATTTAAACTTTATTTCAATGTTCATAAAACTCACTATGAGGCGGGCTTGTAATTTGCAACGTTTATAACCCTATCCCTCGTCGGTACAGCGGCGTACAGATAATACAATCCATGACGACGCGCCCCACCCCGCGATGACTGTACTGTAAGCTGTACTTTAGTACGGAGCGGAGCGGGGTGGGGCGCGTCGTCGTGGATTGCACTATCTATAAGTCGAGATATGTTTCACGATTTTAGCCACGTAATTTCAACATTTTTGTTCCAAACCCGGTATTTGACAGCACTTCGATTTTTTATTTTAGACCCTTACAAATAATAATATATCCTAGTGCGGAAAGCGCTTATCATATTCAACTATCGGTATCAAACTGCTGATCAAGTTGTTATAAATGAGTAACTCACATGGCTCAGAAGATTGAGTATAACATTCCCATCATACTGAACGAGGCAAGCGAGTAGTTGTGGTATCCATGGCAACCATTGGACAGGTGGTACTCCCACTGAATATTTGTCAAGAGCTTCTGCTAGGCTATTTTTTTCATCGTCGAAACTTAGCATCCAAAGTACCTGAAATAATTAAATAAAGCATAGTCACTTATGCCACAAACAAACTTAAAATAATAAAAATTTTGCTCTAGAATTTTCTAATACTTTAAATCTAGCATCATGGCTCTCTTACCTTTGCACAGTATTTCCTCGATTTAGATTCATTCTGATGACGACAAGCATGCAAGAAGCAGGTCATAGCGGAAACTCCCACTTGGATCTGTCTCGGATCCCTTATGAATATTTGCTCCAAATAGTCACCCCAAAGGGCCCACGCTTTCACTAACGTATCGTGTAGTTGGACTGCTGCCGCGAAAGCTTTGTTCGCGTCCTCTGATCGCCCAAGCTGTGCTAAGAGCAAGCCTTTGAAGGCATAAAACTCAGCCGTCATCTCTTTGGTGAAATACTTGAAGTTCGTAGACTCTATCATTTCTATGCCATCCTGCAACTCCTCCTTGCCCTCAGTCCACGACATTTGAATGTGACACTTGACTTGCTGTCTAATTTTTTGAAAGCAGTCCACGATCGGAACACTAGGTATTGTGTATATACGGTGTAAAGAGTCCAGGCACACGCCTGACAAATTGTGCTTCCTTGCAATCTTTGCGAAGTGAATAATCGCCTGAAAAAGATGAGTAGTGACGTAATTTCTACCACAACACAGAAGTTGGAGGTCTAATAAAGTTGTCTACAGTGCTCTACTCTGATACAATAAAGGCTTCCTCATCACTATGGCGGATATAAGAGATGATGAGGCTAGAGCCCCACTTGACCGCACGGGATAAGATAACAACCAGATGTCGCCACCAGCGCAGACAGTGGTGGCGGGGCGGTACGATCAAGTGAGGCCAAAAAAACTCAAGAAAATACTTACATCGGAACTCTGTATCGTGGCAGAGACCTGTGTACAAACAACACCATACTCCATTTACCAATTCTTCTACCAACCATGGTGATTACGGCAATTCCTCAAGAATGGTTCGCAGCGTTACATAGTTCATGAAGTCAATCATAAATGTTTATGCCTGTAAACGAACACTGCTGAACAAGGGTCTCTAGATATCCTCCCCCTACATGTAGCGCTTGTGTCAAAAGGATTGCCGTAATCACCACGCCCGGCTTACGGACTGGTGATAGCAGTATGCTGTTATTAGCGTACAGAAGGAAGCTGCCTATCAAAGTCGCCTATTACAAGCCTACGGGCCAGTTTCTCGAACGAAAATTATCGCAAAATTAATGTGACAAATTGTCAAGCGCGCGTAAACTGGTGCGACTGGCTGTTGACAAACCATTCAACCAGTCATAGCAGTTTGACAATTTGTCACATTCATTTTGCGATAGTGTTCGTTCAAGAAACCGGCCCTACGAGGCTTGAACCCTAGTTAGAGACCCATTAGTGTTCAGCAGTGAATGTTTGCGGGATTTTATGTTTTTTTTTTGTTACCTGGGCGCTAGCGTGTACGCCCAGCATGCTGTGGTTGGAGGCGTGGTCGGTCTGCGAGTCGTAGTGCGACGCGATGAACTGGTAGTGGTGCTGGCGCCACGTGAAGATGGCGCCCCAGTGTGACAGCGGGTCGGCCACTACGGGCAGGCGGTTGCGCCACGTCTTCACTATGGCCTTCATGTCGTGCAGAGACGTCGGTCGGCTGTGCAGCAACCCCTGTGTAGCATGAATGAAGTAGAGACTCTTGTTTTTGACAAAAGAATAACAAGTTATATTTGAATTCAGAATCTCAGATAATTATCAAGTTTTGGAACATAAAACTCAAATGATATACGTGACCAAGTTCAAATTCCATTGCAACCAATTTTTTTAAAAGAACTTTTCATTATAAATGGTCAATCAAAATTCAACATAGACTACATAACGTCAAAGTATATAGTTCAGTAAGCAGGCGATGGAATGTACATTATCTAAGATTCTGAACTGAAGTAGTATAGGAAGAGATAGCCTATTTGGGCGATAGTTTGCCCTAATAACAAGTTAGCATAGAAAGGCAACGTCAGAAATGTTTTTTCTAATACAACACAAACATGCTTGAAGTTAATCATGTATTTATTATGGATACAATGTTACTTTCGGTTCACAGATGTTATACTCACGGCGTGAATCTGTGAAGGCTCGCTCGATTCCATATGCTGCGTGGCAGCGTGTAACAGCGATAGATACGCAAGTGAAACGATGCGGCGCAGCAACGTTATGTTAATAGAGCATACATACATAGCGGCTCCTGTACACAATGGCCGATAATGGCGCATTTCTGACGTCTATACTTATTTAGTTGATGTTTTGTACTTTAAGTATAGCAGTTGAATTATATAAGGGCTATTTTGCTTCGGTTTGGCTTTGATATAATATATATAAGCTAATTGTGGCAATGGTTTCAAAAGATGACATTTGAAAAGCATGCATTAAGTGACGCTTATACAGGCCGGCAAGGACATAGACGCGCAACCTGTTACCTTGGGGTCAGTGCATGATTCTGAACAACCCTGCGTTAATATTTATAATAAGTTATTAAAAAAAAAAACTGCTGTTCCATGCATTTTGACCTCGTAGGTATTGCAGTTTTCTATGAAACAGCAGATTTTTTTTGATAACCGAGGAAAAATTTCTACGCTAGGTCTAGAAATATGTACTGAAAACGTGGTTACAGTTTGCGCGTCGAAGTTCCTGCCACCGTTTTTATTAAAACAGTGCGTGAATGTGCTATGGTGCAGCAAAGGTAAAAGTTTTTGTGCGTCTGTTAGGTGGGTTACACTATAACATATCTAGGATCACAGATCTATGAGTCATATTTATATGATATTGTAATACAAACATATAAATCAAATTGACTTTGATCATAGATTTTTGACATTTTGTTGATAAATAGGATTATTGAAACAGGTCTTGTCATATTGAATATTATTGGATTTTCACTTTTTTTTTTTCATAATTTCCTGATAAAAAATCTGTCCATAAAATTATGTGATTTAGCCTTTTCAGTTTTGCTATTGCCATATTCTAAATTAAAGGTTTTATTGACAAATAAAAAGAAAGTACAACAAAATTTTGGCGAAACACGTCCACAATATGCTTAGTGTAATTCTAAAATTATTGTTGCCAACACCACTACTGTACTAAAAAAAAAAGCAAACTGGTGTGGCCGGGAGTCCGGAGTTAATTGTTTTGGCTTCATGGGTGTTCTATTTAGGCCAACTAGCTTCATATTTCTGACTGACTGACCCCTTGACAATTCAAAAGTGCCTGTAAATGTTTTAATTGAAATAAATGCTTTGAGTTTGATTTGTTATATTGTGGGCCGATAGGCTTCAGTATTTTGTTTAAATAGATGATTGCAATCACATATGACCAAAATATGATTCTAGGGTAATATGATAGTGATGAAGATGGGGTCATATATGTAGGATAAGAGATAGGATCCTAAGTATGATTCTAGATATTATGAGTGACATAGATTTAAAACAAGATTTTATAAAGGTTCTGTTTTCCTTTCAGGTCAGCGCCTAATAAATGAAGTCACGCATGTGTCAAAATAATGGTTTCAATAAGAATAATATGTTCATCAAACGTCTGCGTACTTTATAAGATCTCTGTGTATCAATATTAAAGGTGTAGGTATTTTTTTTTAAATAAATTTATAGGAAATTGTAGTGTCGTAAAACGGTTTGCTTACAATAATTGTTTGTTTTATTCTTGGTAAACATATTATCGTTAGTATGTGTGTACAGGAGCCCGCGCACTCACCTGGTGTATCTGCGCGGCCTCGCTGAGCTCCATGAGCTGCTGCGCGGCGCGGAGCAGCGGCAGGTGCGCGTGGCTCACGAGGCGCGGCAGGCGGCGCCACTCGCGCAGCGCCTGCGCCGCCGCCGCCTCCGCGTGGCGCTCCACGCCGGCCAGCGACGGCTCGCCGCCCGCGCAGATGCACAGGTAGCCGCGGTACAGGTTCACTAGCCACGCTGACAATAACGATGGATTTTTTAGTGAGGGAATTAAACTAAAGCGTCGTAAAGTCATCTCTGTCCTCCCGAAGGGGGCGCGAGGAATCGGTTTTTGGGGAATGTTTATTTCTGCCCTCGGTCGCTGGGTTCCCCCCCTCCTAGGAGGGGATAGGATTGATTTACTGCACCAGCAAAGGCCGATTTAGCAACGAAGGCGTCAGGTTTGGTTGGCGCTCGCACCCCATAGCGTAAACCAGATCTAGCCACTAGCGCTACAGGGCGCGGGAGGCGATGTAGTATGTGTTGAGCGACTTGAGATGTGTGTACGTCGCTTGTGTGGTACTTATTTTGGGTTTTTCTGCGTGTGTGGAGTTATGTGTGTGTGGTGCCTATATTAACCTTGGACACTGCGCGCGGCGGGTATCGTGTAGCGAGTGTGGAGTTCTATTTGCCATGGGTAAGCCACAGACAGCAACAGCAATAAAAATAATTAATTAAAAATTGCAGCAATTAGAAATATACAGATATGTAGACAGTACCATGCACGAAGACGCGCCCATCTCCGCGATTACTGTACTGTAAGCTGTACGGAGCGGAGCGGAGCGGGGCGCGTCGTCGTGGATGGCACTGTCTATACCAGTTAGTCGTGAAACATATAGACCTTTACATAATGTATGAATATCCTGTTTCCGACAAATAAATTACTTTGACATTGAGTTTCACGTCTCGAACAGGCAATTATCAAAAGGAGATTAAAAAGTTGAATCGAGTAGTTGTACACCGTTCGTACGATACTCGTAAGTCGAAAGACGAAAATAACCTCGCCTCTCATTTACAACATCCGTACAAATATAAAAACGTATTTCAAGTTGTCAAATATAATTTACGTAGAATCACCTGTTAAGTCTCATTGTAGATAATTCGAGTTTTTATTTATCGGCTAAATATAAACACATTACACACGAATGCGATAAATCGCCTGTCAATCTTCGTCTATGACTCTCGCCTTTCGAAAATCAAGAAGCTTCTAAATAGCACTAAGGGCCTTAGCACACCTCCGCGGATTTGAGTAGCGGAACATGACGCGAGTCTGTTGAATTGAATTAGTGCAGTTTCACTGCTACGGTTTTGTGGCGGAGATGTGCTATCCGCCTAGGCAAGCAAGAAAGAAGAATAAGGAGGAATAATTTCCATTTCGAATGTTATCTTTATATAAGCAAGGAAATTTTATGAAGATAAAATATACAACACATTTACACGTACCCAGTTCCTTAGGACAGCTATATTCAACCTCAGCAAGCGCCTCCTTCATAGTAGTCCAGTTAGGGTTCCTCCACGAACTCTCTAATATCAGGAAGGGATCTCTCCCACTCCTCGTCAACCCCAGTTCTAGTAGAGAATCCCACTGGTTCAGTTCTTTGGCGCATTTGAGCCAATGTTGGGTCCAAAGTGTGCACTCTTTGTGCATGTTGTAGGAAGATGGGTTGGCGGTGTACTCCTGTTTAAGTTTGGCCATAGCGACGTCGTACGCAGCCTAGAGTGGAAAGCATAGTTCTTCAAGTATTTTTGCTAATTGCACATAAGGTCACATACCTCATCTAGTATGTAGGTAAGCAAGCTTAATTCTTTTAAAACAATGAAACCAGCCAGTGAGGCGTGCTACACATGTTTGGGTCGGCATTAATCGGCACTGTAATTCCTTCGGGTCGGCATTGATGTTCAACGAATACTTCCGAATCGAATGTGCCGTCCAAAACAAGTGCGTTGCTCGCCCAACAATAGAATTTAATGTCTACCAGACAGACAACTGCCAGTAACAATAGATTTTACTGAAGTTTTCGCATCAAGATGGAATGGCATCCATTAACCTTTTTACAAACTCTTCACATTGCATTTATGCCTCAAAACTTTAATAAAAAGGTAGGCCATTCAAAATGTAGGTATGTAATAATCTACAGCTAAAACGCAACTCAATTTTGAGTCGCCAGGACTATCACTGCGACGGCGGTGTATTAAAATGAAAGATTTTTAAGAACTCCTTTGTGAAACGTTGAATTTATGATGTGATACGTACTTGCGCCTGTTCGAAGAAGCCCTGTTGTTCGTACGCGATCGCGATGTTGGTCTCACGGTATCGCGCGTGCTTCTGCCACAAGCCGGACCACATGTCCTCTTCTTGCAGCAGCTCGAACATGTCGCTCAACGAGTCTAGTACCTCCTGCGAATGATTAGTAATGATGTGTGTCTAACATGGGAAATTCTACTCTAAGTCTGTAGTTTTAAGGCCCTTTTTATATGAAGAGTTTCTCACCAATATTGGCGCAAGAAAGTGCAGGAGAGTATAGTACATTTTACATGAGTTTTTTTTTTTCTAGCATCTTATCTTGGTATAGATAATGCAATCCACGAAGACGCACGCCACACTTCATTCTAAATGCGATTACTGTACTGTGAGCGTGGAGCGTGTAAGAGTGGGGCGCTATCTATAGCGAAAATCTCTCCATATAAATGAGCCTTTACACAGGTGACCGTACAGATGAACATCAAAATATTTTCATTTTGATTAAATCTCGATATTTTAACCGAGTTACATTTATCGTGGTCAACATAAAGCTAAGAAAAAGATGAAGTGATTTCAATATAAATCTGTGCGCCAGTAGAATGTTATAAGTACTAACATTCGCGAAAGCCAAAGAAACTACAATTACACATTTAAAGCATTTCACTAACTACACTAATTTAAAATAATTATTTGTTACCTGTATTGTCATAAGGTTCATTTCCTTTGGATTATGACAAGTCTGATTTTATTGGCTCTTCCAAAATTGGCTTCCCAGCTTTGTATAGTTTAATTTTCTTCACTGTCCAGGTGCATTTTGAACAGTGCGTTCGACCCGATAATTATGACGCTTACCGAACGTCAACAATATGATAGATACTTGAATACACAATCTTAAATAATTTACATGTATTGCAACTTAATCAACTTTAGTGTTCTGTAGTTTAATCTGTCGCGCGCGCAATTAGCAGACACAATAGAATTTTATTGTTATCTGTCTCCAATATGAGACACCAGTATTATAAAGGTTAAGTTGATTTTTGATTGACCATTTGTTTTGGGTTCTAAATTGGTTGCAATGGAATTTGAACTTTGTTATGTATTGTATTAAGTTTATGTTCCCATAACTTTAGAATTATCTAAGATTCTGAATTCAAATATAATACCCGATTTCTGAATTGAGAGTTTGAAGCGAAGGTGATTCCTTCAATGTATACCGCGAAACTCAAAATTTCTAACGTTAAATGCAAAGAAATTTTGAATTTTGCGGACTTTCTTGTAATGCTAAAATAGAGTTTGACAAGTTCTTAACTTCAAATTCTGAAATCCGAAACCGGGTGTTAGTCAACAAGAGCAAACAGTACTTACTGTAGGTGTTGTAGTTTCGATTTCATAGTCGTATATTTCGAGCGGCTCTTTTTGCGCTCGTCCACTGGCCTGGTCGATGGCCATCTGCTCCAGATTGAGGGTCATGCGGTGCCACAGGTTGTGAGTCTTGCCCAGGTATTTCATCATAGGCCTGGCAACAACAGAAAAGCTCAATTATAGGTATGTTAAACACGTACGTCTCCTCTTTACGCTCGCTACGTCACAAATAGTGGGTATACCTTCATTGAAGCCCTTATCATAACATTACCTATCAAGCAAGCCATAACAATAAAAATAAATCAGACGGGGCACCTAACCATTGTAGCTGCAGGAAAACGTTCTTAGAAGACTGTCATTAAATTTTGATTAATTGCTAAAAAAACGCAATTTCCCACGTTTTATTTTATGACGTCAACTGATGCAGTTTCGTATAAGGATTAAAAGGATAAGAGAGCGTCTTTTAGTATTTATAGGAAACTGCATCGATTTGACCATAACATAAAAATAGTTTCTTATAGAGACAAGTACTCACGGCTTTATGCTGACGGGTGGGTTGCACCTTGCGAGAGCTTCTATGAACGTGTTGAGGGCGCTGTGCGGCTGGTCTCGCTGCACCACGTGCACGCCCGATATTATGAACGGGACAATCTCGTTCATTACAGTCTGAAAATAATGAAATATTGCTCACAATTCAACCCTAATTTAATTTTTAGACGAAATTTCCGCGACGAGTATTGAATATTATGGACCTTAATCAAAATAAAGTTCTTTTTTAATTTTATTGATTTAAAAAAATAATAAAAATAAAACAGAATTAGGTAGTGTAGCGGTTACACCGCCACATACGAACTACGCATCAAAGACATGACGTCACACAAGTCCTGCATCGCGCAATTAGAGTTTACCACGCGAACGACATGTATAAGACTATCCGACATCAACAGTCGGGCAGTCGGCCCGCCAGACACAACACCCGTCTGGTCGGAGGATCCTCCCTTTTCTATGGTGGATGAGTGAACTTTACACCCTGTTCTTCATGCCCCTAAAGTAGTATGATTTTCAAACTCATAGCTGCACGCAGTCAACGGCGCGGCGGAGGGACGCACGAACTTGCTTGCGCAGACTGGACAGGTCCACTCAAATCTGTGTGGTTCTTTCCTCAAAATACTATTAGACACTAATCTACATGTGGTCCTTATATGGCCTGCCTGACCAAGATTATGTCTGGACTTTAAAAAAAACTGTGATCTCTGAGTTTGTTTCGGCCTTTCTTTTCAGAGTAGTCAGATAGAAAACGCCGTTCCGTAGGTTGGAGGAGGTCTTTGCCGACTGGCAACCGGACATACAAAATATAAACAAACGCCCAATACGAGACTGACTACACTTTGTTTGTCTGACCAAAAGACTAATAATAAATAAATATAACGTCATTATCAAAAATTAACTTACCCCCAATTGCCTTTCATCCAGTGTATTCCAAAGCCTAGGGAACAGTCTAAGCCAGGTGTGATGCGCGAGAGCATCGTCCATGTGACACAGTTGTGCCGTGGCGACCACGAGCTGCTCCGTGCGCACGCGCCGCGCTAGCTCCAGGAATTCTGATTGTTTGGCTACTATCTGGTTTAGGGTGCGTAGTCTGTGAAATAAGGTTTAAACGATGTTCTAAAATGCCTTCAGAATTTTAAATTAGAGATATCGAAACCCAGTCCTGTAAAATTATGGAATAGTAAGGGTTTGTGATGCAGGAAAATACCCAACATATTTTGCGCTTACAAAGTTTTATTTGGAGAGTACGGGGCTCCCAAGATTTAAGGTGAGTGTGGGTGAATATGAATGTCGTGTTTATAACTTTTGGAATCTAGAACTGGATAAGTCAACAGGAGAGTAAAAAAATAGAAACGGCCAAAATGAAGTATATACTATTACTAGCTGCGCCTCGCGGTTTTACATGCATAAGTTTCGATGCCGTGGGAATATCGGGATAAAAAGTATCCTACCTAGTGGTGGTCTACCCATGTGACAAATTTTCTCCAAATCTTTTTACCTGTTTTAGCGTGAAAGCATAACAAACAAACTCATTTACGCATTTATAATATTAGTTAGGATTTCTTACTTACCTATTCGTCACTGTCTTAGTACAATCCTCTTTCTGATTGGAACTGGAATCGAGATCCATATCAAGCACATCTTCCTTATCAGGTTCCAGTGAGTCACTGAATCCGTCCGAAGATTCTTCCTTCACACTGCTGAATATGACGAACGATTTGCGATCTTCACTGTCGGCTGAGTTTATCACAGATGAAATGCTGGGCAATAGGTATTTTGGGTTTGATAGGCGAATTTGGGTACCTAGTGAAGTCGAAAAAAAAAAGTTTATTTGAAATATGCGAGAAAGTCGACTAAGGTTTCAAGATTTTGTAATGACTTAAAAAAATATAAGACACTTGAACTCCCAGAAGAGGAAGTCTAAAAAATTTGACTCTTTTTACGGCCCGATTCAAACTTAATGGCGGCTCGGAACATGAGGCGAGTCGCTGCGCAGTAACAAATTCAAGGGTCAGCGGGGGTGAGGGGTGCGGTACTGCGCAGCGAGCAGTTAACTTCCGAGCCGCCATTAACTTTGAATCGAACTATATCATACTCGTAAATGGCATTAACAGATATACAAAACAATGTTAGTAATTAAAATATGGCAATAGACTAAATATTCTAACTGGATGTGGATTGATAAATTAAGCAGTTTAATATGAATATCACAACTTTAATAATATTAACCAAAAATAAATAATATTAATATACTAACTTGGCACACAAGTTACAAGCAGCAATTCAAGGCACTGTTTAATCCAGAAGTGCTGTCCGATATGTTCCCAGTTCTGCGAACATATGATATACAGCAGCCGGTCGAAGATGCGCCGGCGCACGCTCTGGTCGTATACTTCGAAGAACTTCGCGCGAATTTTGGGTTGTGGGCAGCGAAGACCCGCGAGGAATGCTGGTTCTAGCTTCATTGATAGCTCGGTCATTTTTAGGTGTTCGTCTCTGTTGCGGGTAGAAGTAGTCATTTAGATGTTCATTCATATAAAGTAGGTTAAAATGAGTGTTGCAGGAAAATCCTAAACAGACTAATGTCCTAATCTTAATGTAGATTGAGAGATTTATAAACGTTGCTTAAAGTTTAGTGTCATTTAAACGTCAAAAATGTATGGTTAAACAGTCGCTAATTATTACTTAACGTTAAGGAAGTTTATAAATAAATCCCTAAATAGATAAGTTCAGGAATTTATATACTTTGGCTATTTGGACAATCATGAGAAATTTTGATATTGATTTTTTATTAAGGCATAGATAGAATAATGGAAGACTGTGGAGAGACCTTGGCCTTGAAGTGGAACGGTAAAGTTTAAAAAAAAACTCAAAAGGACTGAGTTGGAAGTAACTTTTATCTACTCTCAGAAGCTTAAATCAACAACAACAACCAAATAAACTGGCATCCTCACAAAACCCTATAATATATCTCAAGAATCATCAAATAACAAACACATACCTGTACACATAATTAATAAGCTCCAAGAACAGAGCATTGAGCTCCAAGTCATCAGGGAACCGTTTCTCCACATAGTGCATTAGTTTGACCAGCAGTATCGACTTCTCTCTCAGCGAGGGCGCGGCCCCGGCGGGGGCGGCGCTCCCGGGGCCTGCGCCGCGCCACTTCACCCACTCTTCTACCATACTAATTATGGCTTTCATCACCTTTAACGGGAGAAGATATAGGTACACGGTAAAAAACAACGCCGTATTAATTTCATAACAGAGTATTGCAAAATGGACTTTAAGCTATGGGGCACACGGTACACCTTAAAAGTTCATCTACCATGCAAATTATGGCTCTCATTCTTCAACGGCGATAACGTACATACGACTCATTTAAAACCAAAGAATACTGTTAAATTTACTTTAAGCTGTCTATGAAAGAAAAAAGAAAGAAAGAATAATACTTATTTGGACACAGTTCGTGAAACACCGCTCTGCATAGAAATGTACCAATGGTTATTTAAAAATAAAACGAGCGAGCCTTACAGTATAAGATGTGTAACATCTGACATCTCACCTTGGTACTAAGCAACATTAAAGGTGCGGGACCTCATCAAGGTCGTTTCTGATGGTAAACTCTAAAATCGCGCGCGCTCATTGGTCAAATCAAATAGCGCGCGTTTCCACGGCTTCCTGTGACACACTTCCGTCCCTCCCTTTTCACGAAATCACTCCCACAGGTTTGATTATTTTGATTTGTGATTTTGTTTGCAGGAAAGCGAGAGGATAGATGTTACAAATTAAAAACAAATTGCTGTTCAATACATTTTGACCGCGTAGGTATTGCACTTCTTCATCGACGAACCATTTCAACTCAGGGGATTTAGAATCATCTATTGAATGTATGGTAACAGGTTATGCGTCGATATCCTTGCCTCGCTGTATTTTAAAATTATTAAAATAGTAATGATAAAATGCTACCTTTGCGTCAGTAGTTTTCTCGATAAGTCCAACTAAAATGGTGCCGATGAATGTCTTCCTTATATCCACTGTCATCACAGACACGCGAGCTTTCAATAGATCTAATGCCAGTATCTGAAAAATAATGTTTGATTTTATAACGTAACACAGCATTACACCTTGTTTCCCCGAAGGGTTGGGCAGAGTACACCCACGCATGTTTGATTTTATACTGTGTGATAACCGTAAATATTCATATAAATACACATACATATATATAAAGTGAGTTTGGGAATTTGGATTTTGTTCTTATGCTAGAACTGGACGTATCCCATCCAAACGGAGATCCAGAAGAAGCGTTATTATGGAAATCAATTATGGGCTCAAAATAATAATAATTTTGATAGTCTTCACCCCTAACTATTAAGACGTAGAAAAATACTTACAAGCAAATCAGCCAACGCGTGATCCGGACTGGGCGCGACGTGGTCTCGAGCCATTCGTTGCAACACCCTCATCAGCGGCTGCAGCAGCCTATCGATATACGAAGGGCTAGACGCACAACACGCTTTCAGCATCATGAGCGGCCCCAGGAGCGCGCTGGCGCCGCTCGGGGCGCTGGCGCCGGCCGCCGCCGGGGCGCTAGCCGCTTGGCCGCTAGCGGACTTCTCGTATGTAGCTAGGCCTTCGAATGCGTATTTACTTACGCATGCGTACAGGGTTTCTAGTTCTTCGTACTGTGGAATAAAAGGGAATAATGTTCGAGTAAAACATATTGTAACTTAAAGGGGACTTCGAGGCTTCTAAAATCCTGCTAAAGTCTGATTAGAATATCACTGTCAAATATCACATTGGTTCGGTTGGTTGGTATCGGATTCGCGGAAATAACAATAGGCAATTGAACAACTTGACAATCGATTGTATTGAATATAATACGATGTACTCTAAAAACTGATCAAAGAGACTAAAACAAGTAGATTTAGCTTTGTCATAATAATATTAAGTAGATTATATTTATATTGTTTGATGTTTTTATTGAAATATTAAAAAAATTAACTATATAAGAGAACAAATGAATAAAGGAAATATTTGTTAAGTATATATCGCCTAAAAATACCAATAGTCGTCACTAGTTACATACCTTCGACGCTTGCGCAGCTCCGGTGGGTTCAGTCGGGAATATCGCAGTAAGTTTAGCGAGTAAGTTATGCGTTAGTCGCACTATCTTAGGATTGGTAGACGACACACATGCCGCTAGTCCTCGTTGTAGCGGCTTCAACGCCACCAGGATTTGTTCCCGTCGTAGCACTCCTAATAGGAATACTAGTAGTTCTAAGGCCGTGCATGCGTTCGCGCAACCACCTGCGTTGGCGTCTGCTGTGGAGAATACCTGTAAATGGATAATAATTTCATTCAGATTTAATGGTACAAAGTGAATCGGCTACTAAAATAAATTGTGCCATGACACTCCATTTTGCTGTGACTACTACTAAACATACTACAGCAAAACATTGAAACCTCCCAAAAAAGTTATATCAGTCACCATTATCTATATGACAGTCGTCCAATATACAGGGTGGAAAGGCATCGACGCGAAAACTGATACTATGGATTCAGTACATGATTCTGAACAAAAATTTCAACGGCGGGGTGTTCAGAATCATGTACTGAATCCATGGTATCAGTTTGCGCGTCGATGTCTCTTCCACTCTGTATAGAAAGAAAAAAAAAACTTTCTAATATGTCATATAAATGCCCTGGTACTGTTTTAGTTTTTGTACCTGTACTTACTTTATCCAACCACGGCAGCTTAGGCTCACACATATGCGGCCAAACATCAGGTTTCAGCGCTGTCTTGAGCAGTAGTACACATCGGCGAGACAGTTGTTCGCCCGGCGACGAACCCGCGGACCCGCCGCCCGCCACCGTACCTTCGTTCACCTGCACATGTGGGGACACAGGCTGTGATAACAGTATTTTATTGAGGGGATAATTGAGAGTTGATTCGGTTGATATCGTGGGCTTCCTTTGGCAGTAGAAATTGGACAAGTCTTTGCAGTAGGACGATAAATAGGCTATTTCATATTAATGAGGCATTTTTTAATTGAAGGAAACTAGACAAACAATTTTTGTTGTAATTTGTGCTGTGTGGATCTTTTGGTGGAAGTCCTCAATTAACTAATAATACAAGATTCAATTTTGGGTATAAAGAGAAACAGTGAGAGATTCATGCTCCAAATAATTACCCAAAAAAAAAAAAAAAAACTTTACTAAGTGTACCATTCCGTACCCGACCGCAGGTGGTAACTGCAGGCGACACGACTGGTTTCTATGAAATACCTTCCGTAGCTAGCGACACGTCGTTGGCAGCTACGGGCGAGCGACAGGCGACACGTGTAGCCAGACCGCAGACCAGCATGTCGATTCCCGTAATCACTTCACCGTGAAAACATGTGAAGTGAGCTGTCAGTGTCATCTCACCCTGTTGGAATGACAACTCACTTCACCTAAATTTTCACGGTGAGATGGTTACAGAATAGCACTGCTGTAGTGCCGCCAACGAGCAATAACACGTTTTTCTATATTCTATCTACCGACTGGAATACGGGCTGCTGCCGCCTGCGGTCGGGTTCGGAATCATGACTGCAGCAACAGGACGCCGCGACACATCGCGTGCAGTTGCCGCCTGCGGTCGGGTATGGAATGGTACCTTAATAGTCAAACCTTGTATCGGTTGCCAAACTATTATATACTGCCAGATTATTACGACGGGTTGACAGTCTTAACTTAAAATATAATATAGATACTTACTTGACAAGCGAGCCTGAGCAGTAGATTAACAACAACATCAACGTGTTGTCTGTCCAGCGGCTTGGCAGCGTCTGGCTCCATACGGGACGAACTAGCCTGTGGACTCGCCCAGCCAGTGTTCAGTGCTTTACGTCCTTCAGAACTGCTCTCGTCTGAAGATATGCGCTTCATTGCGCCACTTGGTGATGTTGCGACCTGTGTATAATTTTATTCAGTTACAACATTTATCGTAGAAAATAATTAAGAAAATAGTTGACATTTCGTAACGAACGCATGTCCGGGTCATCATCATACTCTTGTCTAGTGACCCTAGTCGGACCGCTTTATAAACAAAAGAAGAAGACAAACAGGATAAACAGGACGCGAAACCCTAAAACTGAAGGTTGCCAGAGGCTTCTATGTCATATATCATGCTAAAGAAGTAATATGAATGATTGCTTGTCTTTATTTTGGGCAATCAGTGATATTTTCTTATAGGAATTATATTGATTCCACAACCCATTACTAACTAAAGATCATATTTCATTTATGTGCATTCCATATAGTAGAAAAGATGTTACTTATGGCTTAAATCTAGGTACAAATTTTTGGACCCTGTAAGGAAGATCTAATAAATAAATAAATTTATCTAATGAAGTTTTAAGAATGATCTAATGAAGCTTTGGGATTCAAGGGGTCAATTAATTACAATAGGACACAATTTATATGCTAATAACCATATAATCTCACCACATTATCCTCTCCCGAGTGATCACGTATTCTCTGCAGCTCCCATTTGAGTGCGACCTCGGCCAGGTCGACGGCCAGGCGCCTGTGCTCCAGCGAGGCCGTCGCTGAGAAACCGAGGCGCTGCATCGCGGCTACCATGTGACCTACTAGAGCGTGACGCACTGGGAAGTACACCTAGAACAGGGACAAGTAGATTATATTATATAGTTGGTGGCCTTTTTAGAGGTTGGTACAAGACATAGCGTTTAGCGTTTGACGAATAAATAAATCCTATTCTATTCCAAAAGACGTTATTATTGGGTAGCTTCAACATTTACTAGCAGTGATTTTTGGTCGCACTCGTACTTTTATTAGAATTATAGATTTTTCACTTATTTTAATTTTAATCAAACTAAAATGACACAGAAATACTAGTTTTCGAAAGTTTTTGAACGTCAAAATTACATAAGACACGCCCTTCACTGTCTAGTGCCTTACAAGTATAAAAGCGTTACAATGGCTCCAAACGCGTTTAAAATAACTTTATTAGCCTGCAGTGTATGATAAGCCCAATTCCGCTTCCAAAAGGTTTTGCTTTTTTCTTTTTTATCATTTATTCAAAAGAACACAGGATTACATATTAAATAGCAACCAAGAACCACTAAGGTTTAAACTTGTGCTATCATAAGTCTATCTCAACATCTAACCATACAATGAAGCATTTTATGTACGCGTTATTGCCAATACAGGTAATATTATATTTAGTTCCTTAAATAGTTACAATCATCCCTATATAATACTTAAAAAATATTGCTTGAGTTTACATTTGATATTTTTATGTGTGATACATTTGTTTATTTCTGAGGGTAGACTATTAATGGTGATTATTATTTATTGTATTTGCTGTTTCTAAACAGCTCAGGTATAATTAACCATACAGTAACATACCTTATAATGCCTAACAACGAGCTGTAGAATATGGAAAAGTTGTTGCACGGAGTGTCCATCCTCCACTATGATCTTCTTGGTCCAGTGTGTGAGCATAGTGTTCCCATCCTCCATACGTTGTGGCATGGCCGGCGTTAGAATCTCTAGCGCCTGACGAACCACCGAGCGGGCTTCCACTGCATGCGCTTTTAGGAGACTGTGGAATACTGGTAGAAAAAAAAAGCCAATAAATTCAATACTGTATTGAGGAAAACTATACAAAAATGCATTATAAGTGAAATACAGAGGAAATAACGTTAAGGTAATTTCTCTTTAGTAGAAAGATGGGTAAAAATAGGGAATGTACGGGTGTTTAATAAAGAGACTTACCTTGCAACACAATCCGCTTGTGGATAGCGAACTTTGCTATGATATGACTCAAAAGTAGATGTCCGTGATACCTGTAGTTAAAGACTTGGGTTATAATAACAGAATACACATTAATAATATTAATAAAGTTAGGTAAAATAAAGAGTAAGACATTAGCTTTTTTGAGACAAAATAACAAATAGAGAAATAAAATGACAAATAGAGCATGTGTTGCATATGCGCTGTACGCTTTGTAAACATTCTGATAACGTCGAGTGACGTGTGGGGTCTGCAGAAATCAAAAGCAAGGTTGGTGATTAAGTGAAGACAGAGTTCATTCTCCCTATATTGAACTACTCTGTGTCCAAAAATCTATATCTGATTCGTAATTTATAAGAGCGAGATCCTGTATCTCTCTGTACTGCCACTACTGTCAATAGCCATTTTTAATATCTTACCTAGTCGCAGGATCCACATAATTCTTGCCCAGCAGACAGGGCCAGGCGAATGTCATGAGTCTCCGAAGTTTATTGCCCTGCTTCTTATTGTTCGCATCATGTATATGCGCAGACGCTTGTTCCAATAGTAGGCACGCGAACTGCAGGAGGGAGATGCGAACCGCGTCTGAACACGCGAACGGATTCTCAGGATCGATCACCTGAGATAGAAACTGGTATTAATTAACGCGACTATTTTTTATGATTTTGGTATGAATTAGGATTTACTATCATATATTTGTAGGGGTAGAGTAAAATGAACATTCATTAAGTAAAGTTAGTTTTAAATGAGACTGTTTTGTTAGTTAAATGTATTAATAATTTGTGTGACTCAATGTTAGCCTGTGTAGAAACCTAAGAAAAGGTACGTTTTTAAAATGCGATATGTTATGAGAAAAAACTATCACACACAAAATGAAAGTTTATAAGATCTTAAATAGTTCGCAGCATGTTTAATGTTAGAGTTCTTCCGGTTAAGGGCTGAGAAGAAAGAAGAAAATGAAACGTTTCATCTATCAAGCGCCTCGGTGTGACCATTGACGTGCACTCCAACATCACATTCAACTTAAAAAAATACAATGTTGCATAGCATGTTTTAAATGGTAAGTTGACGAGATTCCGTCAGGCCATAGAGTGAAACTGCCTACAGACGATATTTATTTTGTCCTTATTAAACAGTAAAAATAGAGATTTACGCGGCGTGAATCGGCCGTCTAACATGTAACACCTTGACGGTTGGGCGGGGGCGTGTCTAACGCATTAGACAGTCGCCATTTAGCGGTTAAAAGCCTTAAATATTGTAAAAAGCCTATTTCATTCATACTTTCGCAGATATTTTATTATTGAAATACCTAGAATATTTACTGCGAAAGCCTCAGTTGTTCCGTGCAAGCATATATTATTTGCTCAACATGACATATTGAACAAACCCGTCAAAAACTACTACATTAAAATAAAAACTTACGTTATTAATAAACACGGAGACGACATTGTCTGGATTATCCTGATAGGGCGCCGGCGGCCCGCCAACGATCTTCTGTCCCTTGTCGAAGCTGACCGCGAAGCACGGGATCAGGATCATCTGCAGTACTTTGGCTTTAAGGTCCTGTGACATGGCGTCACTGGAGAAATGCTCCACGAAGCGGAAGAATGCTGCGCGCTTCCAATCTATGTCGTAGGTCTGTGCTACTGTGTTCTCGAGGAAATCTCGGAGGAACTGTGAAACAGAAAAATAACCGCATTAATTATGGGAATAAAGTATACATTCGTTTAATTTAGCTCGTCTTTAAAGCTGTGGGTGGCTATCGAAAGCAAATAGTGGAATGAAAATATTAATGTGCTTTATATTCAGTCTGGTGAACTTGGTGATAGATATATTTTTACGTTCTTTGTGATGGAGTGCTTTTTTAGAAACACGAAAGTATTATTGTTCAAAAGCAGTGTCAGCAGTTCATGAACGAGTAAACGTCAACGAGGTATTTCAGCAAAGGCGAAAGACCAAGGAAAATCATTATATTTAACAGCCAAAGTTCAAAAAATATGTGCAATCTAAGAATAAGAATATTTGTTTACCTGGAAATCAGGTATGAACCGGTCACACAAGGCTCGCAGCAGCTGGAACAACAAGTCTATGCTGGACTTATGTTGCACGAAGTAGTGCAGCAATATCTTCACTATCAGCTTGGGTTCCTTCCAGTGTGTACAGTCCACTATCTCTACTTTCTTGTGGATTTCCTGTAACATAAAACAAGTACATAACAAAAAAAGTGCACAAACGTGGACCAGATTAAACATCCTATGTTCCTCATTTGTAAAGATCTTGTATCTTATCAAAACTGCAAAATCAAACTAATAAGATTATATCATTGTAAAAGTCTTGAGATATCCAACTCAATAGGGATGATGCCTGGGTCAAAAAAAAGTAATTCTATTTAGTCCGTCAGTCAGATAATAAAAAAATATTAGACACGTATTCTTTTGCTTTATCATATTAATAAAAAATGACTTAGATACAACGCATTAAAGTTGGGGAGTGGGGGGTTGATACGTCACAAGTATGTATAAAATCTACATAAAAGTGACGTCATGGCACATTATAACTCAATGTATCGCCGTAATCTTTTGATAACGTAAATAAGAAAAAATACGTGTAGGGTCATGTGTCCAACAATGAAACACTAAAAATTCAAAGTCTCATAAACCTGTTGTTTATACAGATTTAACTCAAATTTTTTGCAGGTATACAGGAAATTTTATTGGCTATCGGATGTCGTTTATAGTTTTTTTTTAAATTATAGTGTAATCAATCAGCAACAATAAAAACTAAAAAACGGGTAATGTTTCAATGTGTCCACTGTCGCGTACACAATGAAACACCACAAATTCTACAATGAAACATAATATTAAATAATAGCTATCTCATATTTTGTGTAATCTAAGGAGTAGGTGATTTAGGTGAATGACAAAAAATACTTGAGTTCAATCAAAAAAGGTTTTATTCTTAATTTCATTTTCAAGATCTTTGCAGTCGTGTGTGGATGTAGTGTAAGCACTGTTACTCCTGCTTGTTTGGCTAAATTTAAGGCTTCAATACTGAGGTGGGATTCGTGGTTATCGATTATTAATAAAGCAGGGTTTTCTGGGCTCGCAGACGTGTTTAATAAAATGCTCCATAACTTTTAAAACCGGTGCAAACCGGGGTAGGGCGGGGGGTTCACGTAAGTGTCCTAACGCGACATAATGCACGATTTGGCAACGCAGTATTTTAGAAATATTACAATGTTTTATTGTGTACCATTGTTTAATTGTTGGACATCTGACCCTACGTTATTTTTTCATAGTCTTCATGACGGGCAAAAAACATTTTTTTAGTCATCATCCCTATTATGGTATGGTCTTCCCAAATTGGTCAAGAGTAATTTCTAGGCTATTAAAGACTAACTCAATAAGAAGGCATAATCGAACAATATACTCACATGATACGTGTCACTGCACCAAATACGCTTCAATAATTCAATCAAATCCGGCTGTCCTGACAACCATTTTTCGTCAAACTTGATCAGCAAAGATATAACCCTTATAGCTTGGAACTGCATTTCAGCCCTATCAGCTGTTGGCAGGTTGGCCGCAGTACCGCCAGTGTTGGCGGCCAACAATTGCATTAGGCGGGGTTTCTTGGTAGTTTGTAAAGCCTCTCGGTAAGGAGGACCAGCTTTCGGGTGTTTGATTAAAAAGACGAGGAATCGACTCCATTGTTGGTCTTTTATGTTGTTGTCACTCAAGATTAGGTCTAATGTTTCTTTAGGGTATCTGAAAATGAAATAATAAAAGATGTTTTTAGCTTATTGTGTCTGAAATAACTAAGGATTATGATGATTTGAATGAAGAGGGACTAAATGGCATGGTGAAAGCTGACAGAGACCCTCATCATAATGCGCAAAGTCCAAATATCATTGGACCAAGACAGGAAGAGAAGGAAGAGATTAAGAGTGTCACATAAAGTACATGGGAATATCAAGGAAACTCATAATCTTTTAAAAAAAACTGTAATCCACATACCTCATAAGGAACTTAACTAGTGGCTCTCTAAACGGCGATCCAGCTTCAATCATGAGTGACTTCTCAGTGTGGAATATAAGCCGACACAACACATCGATGAAGCGAGGGGAAGCGGCCGGAATTTGGTGGAATATACCGATCAGGATTATTATCTTCTGTTCATTTTCCATGTTCTTTGATACGCTCTGGAGGAAGTTTCCACCTGCGAGGAGAATCACGATAGATGTAGCATGCAGAGAAAAATTAAAAACAAAAAAAAATGTGTTAGATACTCCGATCGGCCAATTGGCCCTGTAAAATCAGCAAATTGTTACTGACTTGCACCCTTTTACTATCCTGCTTTAGCCTTTGGCATAATCAAAGTAATTAATTTATGTTAGGTTGACAGTAAGCATTTTTGGTCAAAACTTTCAAATAAAAGAAACTGAGAAATAGTTATCACATTACATACCTCTGTTAGTCTGTATAGAATAATCGAGCAACTTCTTCAAGAGTTGTAGCAACTGTTCGCATAGTTTCTCGCTGAACGTCGAAGGGAACAGTTGAGTCAAGTACGAGAGCCTCTTGGCTCCATTCACGCTCAAGTGTCTATGGTCGCCGAGAGTAAGCAATAGAGGCCGCATCACTGGGTGAACCATCTCCATATCGATTTGGAAACCAGACAGGAACTTCTGCATGCACTCGAAGCCGACCTACGAAAGTATTTAACTGTCAGTAAGGTCAGATATTTATATCACAACTTTCGATAAATCCGTGGACAGGAATGAAAAAAAATACCCACAAGCATGCTATGCTTTATGAATAATACACGGGCAATCCGCTAGTGATGTTCCATGATTGAGGTAATAAATAATCAAAGGGTTACAAGATGCCAAAATTGGCAAAAAAAAAACTGGCCAATCATATATTGTAGAATACGATAGAATGTGTGACGTTACGCTTAAAAATATAAAATAACTAGCACTTTTCCCGCGGCTTCGCTCCCGTGGTCTTTCCCACGGGACCCGTTATTTTTCCCGGGATAAAAAGTAGGTGAATGGTAAATGGTAAAAGAATTTTTCAAATCGGTCCAGTATTTTCGGAGCCTATTCAATAAAAACAAACAATCAAATCTTTCCTCTTTATAATATTAGTATAGATGTAAGACTTACTTGTTGCAATTCCTGGTCATTCTTCTCAAGCGACTTGTAAAGCACTTGGAATATTTTCTCACGGCAGTGCTTCTCCTGAATATAATGACAGGAGGCAAGTGCTTTCAATGCTGAAGCTCGTAACGGAACTAGGTTCACGCCCTTATAACATGGCAGCTTGCCTAACATCGCGTCTTCAGCCTCGCATAACGATAAGAGCTCCCGGAAAAACACTTTATGTTCGTTAATGTTGAGATCTAAAAACATAAACTAATGTAGTTTTGAAAATTTATATAAATAATATTATTGACTTGTAATATTGGGAAGCAAATCAAACATAATACTGAGACTCATTTTCTAAAACGATGCTCAAACACGAAACTCTATTTATTCAGAACTGATAGGTTTCATACTGACAGACTGTCTAGTGAACAATGATTGATTGATTTTCAGAGTGTCTCGTTTTTGGTCCTTTAGTACAAATCTCAAAAAAATCACAAACTGATAAGTGAGTATAATAAGGTCTTACCTATTGTAAATAGCCTGGGTTTTAACGTAGTACAGAACGTAGTTCCATCCATAAGACCCATCTGTGCATTGGCTGGTTGGTGTCGAAGTAAATGTTTCTTGGGCGGAATAATATCCACTAAAACTTCTCTGTGCGGATCCATTACTTCTGTCACAGACTTCTTTTGTAACTCTGCTATAAGCTCTAGAGATTTCATGGCCTGGTGCACATAAAAATTAAGTTAGAATAGGACATCGCAGAAAGATTAATTTCATCAACAAAGTAACTTGTTCTTACCTGCTGTCGCACAAGAAGATGGGGACTCGTCACTTGCAGAACAAGTTCTTGTAACACATCATGTAAGGCTCTTGCTTTCGCAGCGGCGACGTCACCCTCCGCCTCTGAATGTCCACTAGGACCCACCACACAAACTCGAACAAGCCTCTCCAAGTTCACTGTAGCCATGTCTATAGCCCCAGAAGAAACTTCTCCTGTCAAATCCATCATAACGAAGAGTACTGCCTTCAAAAACGTGAACACGTGCTTGTAAACCCATTCCAGCGCCATTTTCTCCACCATAAATTTGACTGCGATGCAGCCACCTAGCTTGGCATACCAGGCTCGTTCGTAACACAATGCTGACATTCGTTCAGCAAGATATTCCATCAAAGGCAGGCGACACGCGCGTTCTCGACTACCCAGAACCGTTGCAGCAGTCTCTATCATAAGGACCAAAGCGAGATGACCAGGCTTACATAATTCTTTCTCTTCATGACCCATTATAACAGCGATTGCATCGACAAGGACCAATGCGTCAAGACCTTCTTTAGGTGAAGAGCTTTCGACAAACGGTCCCGCTTGTTGCGCGATGGCTACCATGGTGTAGTGTCTCACTAACGACACCATCGTTGGCAGCACGTGGTGACGTAACTCCTTGATAGCAGCGGCTACAAACATTCCAGTAAGAGCCGTGCGATGAGTGTTACGTACAATACTGTTAGTACACTTGTAATAAGGTCCATTTTGAATCTGAATCTTGCCATCGATGAAACTAGGGTGGTTGAACAGCTTCTGTAACGTCGCCCTGTCGTCATCCAAATTCAGTGACGAAGCTAAATAACACCTCAGTACCTCCCAACATTGTCGTCTGTAGAACGGATCTGTCATGCTGGACTTTAGCGCAGAAAAGGCTGTCTCTATTACTTTATCTACCTCGAAATCTATAGGTTTCGCTTGTTCTTGGAAGTATGCTTGTACAGCGGGCGGTGGCGCGTCTGTTTCACGATACTCCAACCTTTGTGGTTCAATCATCATCTTACGGTTGCCACCGCCGAATTTTCCGAGAACTCTGAACGCGATTCTTGCAACTTCATTATTCTGCAATGTTCGCCAAAGCGCTTGCATGAGGTCAGCCCTGACAGGCTGAATGTGTTCATACAAAAAGTCTGGCTGCAAGTTATCCACGCAAAGCTCGAGAGTTCTCAAACCTTGTGATATTAAAGTGTGGGACCCGTTCAGTGCGGACACCAAAGGATCCATGAGCATCGGTAAATAAGGCAATAGACTACTTAGTCTAACGGGTACAGTCAAGCATAACTCGACGAATAGATCTTTCATGTGTTGTTTGTGAAGGCCGCTTTGTAGGCGATTCAATCCTTCGAGTAAGTTTGGCAAAAGTGGTAAGAATTCTTGGTAGAGTAAATCATGACTACCGCCGCCGATGGAGCGGAATAACGCCCTTAGAAGTAGGAAGTAGTTGTAGGGTTCCTTAGCAGTCATGGCATAATCCATGGCTTTGTTGACGATGCTGTGTAAATGTGGCCTCAGCATTTGTTCATTTTCAGTAGGGAAAAGACTTACGGAACCAAATACCAATTTGAAAAGTCTAAGGTAAAGGTTTGACCTCTCCACATTCGTTCCCATTTCCTCCATCCTTTGGAGGAGGTACTCAACAAGGACTGTCGCGAAAATCGGTGACGTAGCAGGATTGGATAAAAATGTGTTGGCGATTATTTGCAACGTCGTGTTTTTGTTGATTCTTTCTACCATATGGGAAATTGTCGCGGTAAATATCTCTTGGAAGGTTTGTGGGTTCATCATTGAAAACTATAAGGAAAAAAATTACACTGTATTCAAACTCCCATAAAATAAAATCAAATAAAGCTTTTATTTCAAGGCCATGATTTCTTAGAAATTGTTTATATGCTTACCACTCCACTAAAATGCTCCAACACCTCTTTCTCCTCCTTAGACCGTACATGTGGTTGCGCGGGCGGCTGCGCAGGCGCTCGCGGTGCAGCTAACGTGTATATGTCAAGCGATTGTAGTCCCCACCGCACTAGACGTATAAATACTAACGTTTCGCGCGCACTAAACTGCTTTTGACCAGTTATGGTGGTAGTTGATGTTCCTTCCGTGTTGGTTGTTGTTTGCTGTGATAGAAAGATTTTTTGTTGTTAATCTTCTTTTTTTTATGATCACTTGAATATACAGTCAACAAAAGAGATAAGTTTCAACTACTTTTAATCAATCCCTGAAAATCTCTGATGCCTTAAGTTTTGAAATTAGCTGCAGGATTTTTGTTTGTCTCGCTTTCTTGTTGACTGTAGTATGTAGATAAATGTTACACAAGAATATTTAAGTTAATCTCAATTCTACTGTTAAGAAACATTCTCTCATTATTAATCCTAACTACGAATAAGTAAATTCTACCCAAGTATTTTTTTTTAAATGGCCTTTAACTAACCTTGCACGAAGCACAGCCCCAGGTGATAGTCTTAACTCCACAGACCAGCGTCTTTACTAACGTCCTGTAGTCTCCTACATTCAGATTATTCATTTGCGAAGACGGGAACCCTATCTTAGACTTCTCCTCACTCTTGGACAGACTGTCCAGGAAGTCTGGGGCCATTTTCTCTTCCTCCACTTTGACTTCGACTGTGGAAGTCGTTGGGCCTGGGGTGGTGGGAGTACCAGGTGTGGTACCGTTTGTGCCATTAGGTGTTGGTGTAGTTTGTTTACTAGAACAAGTAAAATATAACATAGTGATAAAGAAAATATGAGGTAATTAAATAAATAAATAAAAATCTTTATTTCTCCATAAATGCATTTACATTATTTTGATCAATGGCTTGTACTGGCTTGATTTAGTGCTCCAGATTTGGAATTTATAAGTGATATATGCTCAGTTTCTGAGGTGTTCTTAATCCGAGCTTTTGTGTGATTGCACTCTCTGTTTGATATCTTGACACATTGAAATTCGGAACACTGAGTAAAGGAAGAACTTTGCCTAAATTGATCATTTTGGCGAATTAACAATTATTACGAGTTAATTAAAGATTTAAAAAGAAAAACAGTTCTATTTTTTTTAAACATATCTATTCCCTTACCACTTATTCATCAACGCGGGTAGTTGCAACTTAGATATTGTTTTGAACTTCAACACGAACACTTCAAGTATGCGCATGAGCAACTGTCGCCCCTGCGGCTGTGTCCCGGCCGCGGCTGCACCTTCACTCTCAGACCGCTGACGAATGCAGTCGACCAAGTTCAGTAGTAACTTGCACGACATTGTTTGGATGCTGTATGGGAAATAGGACATAGATTTGTGATGGTTACTGATAGTTCAAAGTCAAAGCTTTTTATTATGTAGCATCAAATCAACAGTAATATAACACTAAACAATACAAAATATGTATGTATAAATCAATAGAAGAAATTCAAACTGTATTTTCATCAGAACTGAAGAAGTATTCAACGTTGCAACTTGCCCAGAGCAATCAATCTGCCCAGCCTTTTCCCAACTATATTGGGATCGGCTTCCAGTCTAACCGGCTGCAGCTGAATACCAGTATTTTACAAGGAGCGACTGCCTATCTGACCTCCACAACCCAGTAACTGGGTAATACGATACCCCTTGGTAAGACTGGTTGTCAGATTTTCGAGCTTCTGACGACCCGTAACGACTGTCAAAGATCCACGAATGACAGCCGGGACCAACGCCTTGACGTGCTTTCCGAGGCACGGAGGAGTCTCGTTATGTAAAGATGGTCACCCATCCCCAGACCAACCCCGGCAAGTATAGCCTGATCGATCGACCCGTGCGGAAGTTATTACTTAGCCACCAGCTCCTCCCAACACACTTGCAAAGCATGCAAGATTTGACCTAAAAATTTACAAGTAAAACAAAATAAAAGCTTGTTTATACCTTGTAGGAAGAGATTCATCATGCACATTCTTGGAGAACAAATGAGCAGCGATAGCAAGGTCTGTCAGTGGTAGGAGTTGTCTGACATGGTGAACTAAGTCGGCTAGTGTGGAATACGCGAGTGGACGTAAAGATTCATGGACTGTCCATCCGCCTCCAAGGAGTACATCCTCGTCGAATAGACGCTCCATGTATGGAACAAATTCTATAAGAAAAAAAAAATGTGTTACATGCCAATTTCAACAGGCATTATGATTTTCGACAGGTTCAAAAAGATAAGTATGTTAGTTTGAAAAAAAAATCTTGTTTACTTTAGCAAACCACTGAAGATGTTTAATTTTAAAACATGTATTTATCCTGAAATAAAGATTATTCCATAAAAATAAAAGTAATTTCACCGTAAATATAAATGGTATTACATTTTATACGAAATTTAAAGTTATTATTTAGCAACTTACTCAGTCTCAAATCCGTAGCAAGGATATGACGTGTCGCTATGACCAGTTCCTTTCTCAAATGTGCTACTTCCGGTGGACATAACGTCAACAGCCCTATAATGCCCTTCACCATCAGATTGGCGTGATTGGCAATCGTATCTTGGTATATCCTGATGATGTAAGCCAAGAAGGCTAAAGTCTTTATTTGGGCACCCATGAAGTCTACAAAAACCTCCTTGTTGAATGAAGCTGATTGTCTGTAAGAAAATATGTATCCTTGAAATAAGACTTCTGTGAAGTCAAGACGAAAAAGTTATTTCGCCTTGCCTTGCATAGCCTAGCATTAGTCTAAGGCCAAAATAGCTAAATGTTTTTTTAGACTAATGATTCCTAAATATTTAAAAATAGAAGCCTAGTAAAAAATCTACAAGTCTGTTGCAAATCTGCTAAAAGATTAGGAAAAAAAAAATGTTCAAAAGAGTATAGACTACAGATGTGATTAATATTATAAAGATATAAAGTTTGTAAGTTTGGATATGTAGGAGGTTATCTCTGGAAGTACTAATCCGATTTCGAAAATTCTTTCACTGGCAGAAGGGTACACTATTGCCGAGTGCCATAGGGTATATAATTTTTATAGTATAGTTGTGTACGCGGTCGAAGTCACGTGCCAAAACTAGTGAAGAATACTGGGCCACAATTTTTTGGTTCCTATTTGAACATACCTGTGGGTAGCAGCAGGTTGCAAAGTAATGGTCTCCATGATCAGAGGAATGAAGTTGCTGACCTCCTGATGGACATTTTGTTTGTACAATTGGTACATGAGGACCACTATGATAGGTAACTCTTGAATCACCTTCAAGGAGAGCACTGATCTTGGGATCAGGTTGTACTGTAAGTGTAATAAATAAATTACATAAATAATACAAATATATAGTACACAAGTATCTCTGCCTTTGAGGCAAATATGTATACATATTGTATTTAGAAATCTCATGGGAATTGAAAATGCAATTTGTCAAATAAATGTTAACTCTATGATGATTGCCGCCCATTGTATATTTTGTAGTTATTTTACATATACAATAAAGTATATTATAAATAAATTGTTATTGTAAATATGCTTAAGAGCACATGTCCTAAAAGTTAGCAACATCTCAAATAGCAGTCAAACATTTACCTGTTTTGATTAATTTGTAATTAAGAACAGTATGTAATTAAGAAATGTGGCTAGCTAGTGGACTAAAATATTGATTGTGAAATGCAATAATTAATATTTAGTTTTAGATGTAAAAAAAAGTATTTGGACACTTTCCAAATGCCTTTTTTTTCACCTAAAACAGTTACAACATTGAAATGAGTGTTATAATTCCAATTCATTTTTTATATTCTAGTTTGCTAGTTAGCCACATTTCATGTTTCCCTATAGTAATATTGCCAAACTAATCAAAACAACAAAATATATTCAAACATCTATTTGCGACATTGCCCACTTTCAGAATAAGCTCTCTTAAATTGCTTACTTCAGAGCTGTGGCATAGATTGAAAGTTTTAACTATTGTTTAAATAACTTGAAAATTGTAGGCTGCAAATACATAAGGTTGTTTTTTATTTGCATCAAATCAATCAACATAAAACTAACTGAGTATTTACTTGTAAAGCTATCGCTTTTGGTTTGTCTAGTTATGTGGGGTTTTCAATTTCTTATTCGTACTTACAGTAACAACACTGCCATCAAGTAGTTTCTTCTCAGTGTGTATAGGTGTAGTGGTGTAAGTTTCTTGTAGTAGCTGATCAATGTTCACTTCTGACAAATCCTTCACCCTTATAGTGGGTTTGGGTTCAAATATTTTTGGTAAATGATTTGGCAAGTCAGAGTATATTCCTTTCACCCACTGCAGGAACTTGTGAATCTAGATAAATTAAGAAGCAAGATAAGAATAAAATTACATGTTTCTCTATGGATTTGTAGCAGAAATGCCTTATAAACATTTAAATAAAAGAAGTAAATTACTTACATCCACATCAGTAGTGTATGGAGGTCTGTATTGTTTGTGCAGTTCCATAAAAATCTTCAGGCACACCAATACATTCTCTTCATTTTCTATTTCCATTAATTTCAGCATCAGTACAAGAATACTCTTGACATAATTTCTTAAAGTCTCGTTGATCGGCAGACGGTGAATCATCTCAAGTATCAGTTTCCGCACTTGCTGAATATTGTACTCTGCTATGAAGTGTGGTTCCCCTTCTTGTAGTATTTTGAGGAATATTTTTAGGGAGTGTTCTAGGAATTGGGGATATTGAGGGGAACTGAGTATTACCTGGTAAGAAAAGATTAGAACAATAATGTTACATTGTTTGTGTTTGCCTGGTAGATTGTTGTTATCTTAACAAAACGGTAGTCTGACAATTAATTTATTTATATCAAGGTAGACTTAAAATTGTTGTTTATTATGGCATTGAATGTGCTGCCTTATCACAACCTGCGTTTTCTATCAGGTAACCTTATTGGGCAAATTTTTACCTTCACCTTTAACTTTTTTCCTTTTTGGTGCAGCCGTAAGGCACACACTAATAATACTTTAAGATTATTTTCACTTTGTTTATTTTGTTATTATGTTTCATGAACTGTGTCCAAATAAATATTATTCTTTCTTTCTTTATCAATACCGGTTACCGTAAAAGTAAAGTCATACAAAGATATAAACTTACCTCAAAGTTTTCGCTAAGTTCCTGGGCAGCTTTGAGCTTGATCTCATCCTTAGCGCCAGGGTCCGCCAACATGGTCACATAACTCCTGTAGGTATTCATCTGGGTGTGCGGGTCCCCAGGACCGCCTGCAGCCATCGAAGCCATCATTGTGCACAGCAAATAGTCTCACAATTTCATTATTTATTTATTTTCACCAGCAAGTGAATTATCCAACATGTTGTTATGACAAAACAATATACAAAGAAAATGGTCCTTCACACATTTACATCTTTCAATTATTAAATAACAGGGGTTAGATCATAATTCTTTACATTAGTCACAAAATAATCTCATATAAAAATATTAACCCAAACAACCGGACAAAAAACAAGCAATGCACGCAACAAGAGAGCTCAACACATTTGTATTATATATAATCTGTGAGGAATAATGATTGATTTGGCAAATAGACTACAGCACAGACCATGTAATTTATGAGAATGAATGAACGAAAAAATTTAAAAAAACAAAATAAAGCCTTGTTGACACGATCGAAATCCGTTTGGTGATGGCAATAAAAAAGTTATCAGTCGAGCGTGGTTCCCTGGTTCTCTTTGATCGTGATCACTTTTGCCGTGGTTTAGGTGAAAGCTACAGGGTAGCACGCGAAATTCAAGCTTTCAGTAACAGGTTGTATGTTGATAAAAATATGATTCGCGACCGTAACTAATATGAAATTACAGAATAATTAACATTAAAATCAGTAATACAACTCAAGTTTACAGGGATGTTGACTTCTTGCGCTTTGTAATGCTTACTGTGCGTTTGCACTGGCGAAACACTCCAAAACATTATGAAATCTCTATCTATCTTCTGTCAAACCACTGTAAGAAAACACTGACAGAAAATAGAGATTTCAACATGTTTGGTTGAGTGAATGATTCGCCAGTGCAAACGCACAGTTACTTTATAAAAAAAATAGTTGCTAGTGATTTCAAAACCTCTTTGATATCACTAGCGATAAACGTAAAAAAAAAAGCGGCGCGGAACACTATTATTCCTAGAGGGCTAAAGTTGCTGCGTGTTAGATATACACACGCAGCAACTTAAGCCCTCTAGGAATAATAGTGTGTGTGGGCTAAAGTTGCTGCGTTTGTATCTAGCATAATACACACATCAACACGGTCTAGGGATATTTCATACTCAATTAAATAACTCGAAAAGTACTGGCCGCATTGGAATCTTTTATACACCGATTTGTTTGTAATTTATCTCAGACTAATTCCAAATTTAAATTTTTGAAAATTCTTTTGTTTCGGTGGCATAAAAATGTCTTGATGTATAGGAGAGGGAATTTTCATTTGTGCGAAATTTAGAAAACAATACGAATTACGTTTAGTTACAGTTTTTTTTCATTTTTAAACGAAAGATAAAGTTAAAATTGAGGTATTGTAGCCATGCAACGCCGACATTTGACGAGGGTGGAGATGTTACGAGCTGTGGGAATGCTGGAAGCTGGATCTGTTCAGCGTAATGTTGCTGAGGCCATAGGGACCCATCAAAATGTAATTTCAAGATTGTGGACACGCTATCGTGCCACAGGTGAAGTAGCGGAGAGGCACCAGGGGCCAAGTCGCATCACTACCCCCAGACAAGACCGATTTTTGCAAATTACTGCGCGAGCTCAACCAAATGCAACGGCGACTCAATTGGTCCAAAGGCTGCGAGTGGAACACCAAGTGCTTGTGAGTGACCAAACTGTAAGAAGGCGACTGCATGAAAGCAATCTACGCTCTCGTAGACCACTCCGGGTCCCACCTTTACGGAGAGGCAATCGTGGACGACGATTAGAATGGGTTCGGAACCACGTGGACTGGGGCCGTGAGCAATGGTCCAATGTGCTGTTCACGGATGAATCCAGGTTCGGCTTCCATCCAGATTCACGAAGGACGCGTGTTTGGCGAGTTCCTGGACGATGGAGCCGTCTCCAGAACCCTCAGGAAGTTCACCCATACCAAGGAGGAACAATTATGGTTTGGGCAGGAATTCGTCTTGGAGGACGGACGGATCTCGTTTGGGTGCGGGGCAATATGACGGCAGAACGATACGTCCAACAGGTGCTGGGGCCCGTAATCTTGCCCCACAGAACACAAATGGGGCAAGATTTCCTGCTCATGCACGACAATGCCCGGGCACACACGGCGAGAACGGTAGCAGCTTGGTTACATACACATAATGTTAGGGCCTTAGACTGGCCTGCTCAATCGCCAGATCTAAATCCCATTGAGCATGCGTGGGATATGCTGCAAAGAAGAGCTCTGAAGGAAGTTCCTGAAAATCTGGCTACAGAAGATCAACTTTTTGCGCACCTAAAGGTGGGTACTGACCAACGTTACGAGGTGTAATGTAACGTGTTACACAGCGAGCATTTGTGCAGTCAGTACGTAGAAACAAGGCGCTCGCAGCGAGCAACGAGCCGCTCGTTGCTCGCTGCGAGTGCTCCACCCGGCTGTCGGTTTTTTGGCGAACCCTTTGTGTGTTACGCGGTTCAGTCAGTACGCTCTTGCAAGTAGTCACGAGCGCACGCGCGTCGCGAATCATCAAACGTCGTTCATCTATATTTTAAAAAATGGAGTGGGACAAAGAAAAAACTTTGTTTTTTATAGAAAAATACAGAGATGAGGAAGTGTTGTGGAATGTAGCTCATCCAGAGCATTATAACAAACTCAAGAAAGAAGACGCTTGGAATAGATTGGCTTTGTTACTCGACAGTGAAAGAGAAACATGTAAAAAAAAAATGACCAGTTTACTGGCATCATTGAGGAGGGAGAAACAAAAAATTAAACAATCAACTAGTACAGGACAAGGTACGTAATTATTTATTAAGTTTTTAAGTACATAGGCCCACAAGTGACAGATACAATTATTATAAAAAATAAATACAATTATTTTGCTAGCATAGATAACGATATTCACGAAATATACTACTTTGGGTCGACGTTTGTTAATTGCAACTTTAATTTCAGGTGCAGATAAAGTGTACCATAGTAGTTGGTTTGCATACAAAGCCATGATATTTCTACTTGATAGAAATACACCTCGTGCTACAACAGATACTGTAAGTCCATTTTAAGCATAATTATTTTGCCAGCTTACAGACCCTTGCTGAATGCAGTATTCAGCAACTTCATCACGAACATTGTGAGCAGATCTTGTAGCCCTTCACGGTCTTATTTGCAAGGGTAACATACTAGTCATATCATTGTTACCTTCTCTCCAGTTTCCTAATCTGACTTGGCCGTTCGATTCTTCGTCAAAGCTACCTGCAGGGGTATATACCTGAGCATTATTACCTTTTCTTAAAAAATTGTGAAGGCATGTTATTGCTGTTACGACAGATGTCGCGGTTTTCGGTTCTAACAACATAGGTTTCCGCAAAACTCTAAACACTGCAGACAATATGCCGAACACATTTTCCACCACTCTACGAGCTCTGCAAAGTCGGTAGTTATATATTCTTTCTTTAGAACCACGTTCATGATATCCTGCATATACTTTCATCATATTTCCGGAAAGAGCAAAAGCTTCATCGGCAACAAAGTAAAATGGAATTTCTTCTGTTCTTGCTGGCAACGCAGTGGGTTGAGGGATGTTTAATGCATTATTTTTTAGTTTTTCGTTTAATTCACAGTTATTGAAAACCCCTCCATCAGATATTCTTCCTTGACATCCAATGTTTACATACAAAAAGTTATATTTCGCGTCAACAACTGCCAGTAATACGATGCTAAAGAAACCCTTGTAATTATAAAATTCACTTCCACTGTTGATCGGTGACTGCAGTAAAATATGTTTACCGTCGATTGCGCCTAAGCAATGTGGAAAATTCCACAAAGTATCATAGTCATTTGCTACAACCAGCCATTGCTCTGGTGTTTCTGGCATCTGAAATAATGATTTATATTTATTTTCAGCTACGTGAAGGTGAAGGTGCTTCAGAACAACCGCTTGGTGATTGCCCTCCGCCTGCCAATGAAAGCGACAATGATTGCCCTCCGCCTGCCAAAAAAAGGAAGAAAGCAGTCGTCCCAAGCCCAGAGGAAATAATGGCATCTACTTACAATATTTTAAAAAAGAAAACCGAGCAAACGGAATCAACTTCGCACAAAATTGACGAATGTGAAGCCTATGGTATTTTTTTGGCAAATAAACTAAGATCGTATTCAAAAACAACAAAAATGCATGTACAACATTATATATCTAATATATTGTTTAGTGCTGATCGCGGAGAATATGACTATGTTGGCATGAATACGAACAATTATTATTCACAAGGATACTCTACACGAACAATTTCAAGAGCCTCACCGATGCCACAACAAAGCCAACCGATGCCACAGCAAAGCCCTGAAACACCTGCATCAAATACGTCCCATCAAAGTGACTATGGGTCACCAGCTATGAGTGAACGATTTTTATCAGAATTTGGTGATTTAATTGATTAAATAATTTGATATGTAATGACTGCTTTTCTGAATTAATTAAAATACTACATACCTTTACATATTCTTTTAATGCTCCAATAAGGGCTTCGCTGACCTCTTTTACTATAAATCCTATTCGTTGCTTTGATATCTTGAAAAGATATTGCATACTAGTATAGGAATCTCCTGTTGCATAAAAACGAAGCGTTAGTGCTAATCGTTCGGTGACACTGATTGCTTTTCTATAATTTGTATCCTTTTTATGTACACTTGGTCCAATTAAATTCACGAGTTCTTCAAACTCGATCGGAGACATACGTACAAAGTTTTTATACTGTCCAGTAATCATTTGGTTTTTTAAAATTGCTATCAATGACAAACCACCACATACGCCTCTGTTTTTAAATAAGTTTGATGTCCAGTAACGTTTTTTCTTATTCTTAATTTGGATAAAACAATAATTAAGTAGAATCAAAGATACCAACGCGGCCTCGCTGTCGGCCATCTTGAGTGAACTGGCGGCGAATATGGAGCACAGAGTTTTGACGAGCATGTTACGCCGATTTTAGAACACAGCGTAACGTGCTCGATGCGTACACGCTCGATGCGAATGTTACATTACACCTCGTAACGTTGGTCAGTACCCACCTTTAGAAGGACATGGGACAATATTCCGCAGCAAGACATTGACAACCTTGTTCTGAGCATGCCGAATCGTTCCCGATGTGTTATGAACATCATGGGCGCTTTCTCAGACTACTAAATTCAAGTTTATAAACACAAATTAAATGATTTTTCTATTTTTCTCAGTTTTTACTCACAAATTAAAAGTTAATTCATATACGGTTTCCGTCTATGCTTCATTTTTTTTCCATAAAATCCTGAAATTTTAATCTAAGTACCTTAACCATTATTAAAAAATGGTAGAATATTAAATAACGTATCTTTTAAATTTAAACATGTCATATAAATAATTAACACATTGATAGTAATTCGCTTTTTTTAAAATATCCCTAGACCGTGTTGATGTGTGTATTTCAAGAGGGTGTAAAGGTGGGTGGTGAAATTTGATTTGATTCTCGTATTTGTCTATGGTTACATAGTATCGATGGTATGGTTTAAAACTCTATTGTTTATTCCGTGTCATCGGCATCGATGGATGCTTTTACAAGTTACATTACATTTTTGTAATGGGATAAAAATGGGTTGAAAATGAAATAAAAACAACGTACAGGTTGTGAAAAAGTGAAATTATCAACTCAAATACAACTTAAAATGTGATCATGGCTACTTCTACAACAGTGTTAGTCATAACATTTTGGCTTCGGTGCACAATAGTGTATGGTTACGAGTTCATATCACAATATCCGAATCAGCCTAATGAGACATACCATTTCTATCATCTCGCCGTGGACAGAGTCAGCGGCCAAGTATACGCTGGTTCGTTGAACTGGGTTCACCAGTTAAGCCCTGACTTGAAACCAATCCATGTTATAGGCACGGGTCCGATACTAGACAACCCAATGTGTCATGCAAGTGGCTGCCCTTCAGCTGACATACAGACTACGCGGACTGATAACGTGAACAAAATATTAGTTATAGATCAAGAATCTGGAAGAGTGATCGCGTGCGGTTCAGTGGCGCAGGGTTCCTGTTCCAAGTACAAGCTTGGAGACCTGTCTGCTAAGCCCGAGTTCGTTCCTGTTAGTGTGGCAGCGAATGACGCTGATGCGTCGACCTACGCTTTCATCGGGCCTGAAAGGTATAATTCATGGGACCGATCCAATGTGCTATATGTGGGAACTACATTCACTAACAGTGGAGAGTACAGACACGATGTCCCTGCGATCTCCAGCCGCGACCTGATGACTCTGGACACTGCACAATTAACCTTTAACAAACAAAGTTCAATACAAATAGATGTTAAATACAGAGATAACTTCCTAGTGCAGTATGTGTATGGCTTTAATGCTAGTGACTATGCATATTTTTTGATAATCCAGAAGCATTCCCACCTGGCTGGTAATGAGGAACTGGGGTATGTGTCCCGCCTTGCTCGCACTTGTGTTAATGATGACAACTATAACAGCTACACTGAAGTGACTCTGGAGTGCCATGTTCGAGAAGAAACTATTAGTGGTAAGAGTGAAGTGGTCAATTATAATTTAGTTCAGGATGCTAAGATTGCCAAGGCTGGTGCAAACCTAGCTGCCCAGCTGGGTATAGAGACAGGAGATCCTGTTCTTATAGCTATTTTTAGTCCATCAAAAAGTATTTCTAATGAACCTATGGCTAAGTCAGCTATTTGTGTATTTTCTTTGCAAGAAATAGAAATTAAGTTCAATGAAAATGTTCACATGTGTTTCAATGGCAGCACTAAAGCACGCAACATGGGCTACATATCCGGCATGATATCTGATGGAAAATGTCCCAGTGTTGGTTCAACAGGAAATATTCTTAATTTTTGTGAGGTAGGTCTTAAAATTAGTGGACTTTATCCTATAAAAACAATGTCTGTTATTAACTGGAATGATACTTTGATTACTTCTGTTACTATGTCTGTGACTGGTTTACATACTGTAGCATTTCTAGGCACCAACAATGGAATTCTGAAGAAAGTCTTGATTGATGCTGATAAAGCATTAGAGTATTCTAGTGAAGCAATTTTACCTGGTCAGAGAATTCTACCAGACACAACATTGTCACCATATCAAAAAACACTGTATGTGTTGGCAAGAAATTCAATTGTGCAAATACCAACTGAAAGATGTGCTGAACATGGAAATTGTTCCTCTTGTCTAGAATCAAATGATCCCCACTGTGGATGGTGTTCTTTGGAAAAACGCTGCACAGTTCAAAATATGTGTCAAAAAGGGACACAAAGTGCACCAAGATGGTTGTCTCAATACATTGGCCAGCAATGCATTGACTTTGAACAGATTCAACCAGACAGAATATCTATGAATGAAGTAACAACTGTGCAGCTTATAATTAGAACATTACCAGAACTACCTTTTGAAGCAAAATACAAGTGTGTGTTTGGAAATGCCCCTGCCATAGATGCTGCTGTAACGTCAAATGGCCTAGCTTGCCCTACACCAGATGTCAAGCATAGACCTAAAATACCACAAAGTCAAGATCATGTGTATGTTTCACTTTCTGTTCACTCATCAGAAACAAATAAAGATTTTGTTTCCAGAAACTTTGCTTTCTATGACTGTTCTAAACATACAACATGTCACTCTTGTATATTGAGTGAATGGGCTTGTAATTGGTGCATATATGACAACAGGTGCACCCATGATACCTCTGTTTGTCAAAGAACCATAATAAGTGCTGAAAACAATCCAACTAAACTTCTGAATCATGGTATTGGACATTGTCCTAGAATTAGACAATACAAGAAACCTATTTTACTACCAAATAATGTGCCTAAAGAATTAGAACTTGAAGTTGAAAACCTACCTCACTTACAACCAGGGCACACTGGATTTCAGTGTATAGTGAGTATTGAGCTAGCCAACATGATACTCCCTGCTAGAGTTGAATCAAATCACTATATTGTGTGTGACAAAACAACTTATTCATATGAAGAAGATGTGGGAGAATACAATGTGAGTGTTAAAATTGTCTGGAATCATAAACATTACATAGATACAATCAACATCACATTGTACAAATGTGAAATTCTTGGATCACATAGAGAACATGCTGATTGCTCTCTTTGTATAACCCGAAACTCCGTCTATAAATGCACCTGGTGTGGCAACTCTTGTGCTTATAGTGAAACATGCCTAGAAAATCCAGTAACTGAGTGTCCAAAACCTAGAATTGATATGATCAAACCACTTAGTGGACCAATAGAAGGAGGCACCATAGTAACCATTGAAGGCAGTAATCTTGGCTTAAGAGTTGAAGAAGTGTCTGGTAAAGTTCGAATTGGAGATGTTCTCTGTGAAATAGTAGACTTTGAAGTTTCAGTAAGCATCACATGTCGCACAGGACCCTCCAATGGCTCTGCTGTAGCACCTGTTATTGTGGAAAATGATTCTGGCCACACAGAATCATCTGTGTTGTTCAGTTACAAAAACATTAACCTTCAGGGCCTCTACCCAACACTTGGACCAGTTGCAGGTGGCACCCAGTTAGCTATAGGAGGGCATCATTTGAACATTGGTTCATCTATATCTGCTTTCTTGGATGAACTGCCATGTTCTGTCAACACTACACAAACCTCAAATAGCAGATTAATATGCATTACTCCAAAGGCAAATGCACCCAGAGTGATTCACACATTGACAGTGGGAATAGATAATGCTAATCGAACCTTGTATGGAGATTTGTTTAATTATACAGCAGACCCAACTATTATGGAAATAAAACCATTGAAAAGTTTTGTATCTGGAGGTAGAATGATAACAGTTCATGGAACAAACTTGCACACAATCCAGAAACCTCTTATGAAATTGTATTTTGCCAATGAAGTACTACCTGTGAACCATTCAGCTTGTACTGTGCTCAATGAACATCAGATGGAATGCCCCAGTCCTGCAGTAAATAAAAAATATTTAGAAATTTTGCAAGCAACAAAAACTCAGACTAGTACTCCACAAATAGCAATGAAAGTCGGTTTTGTTTTGGACAATGTAGAAACAATGCATGAAAAACACTTTAATCCCCCAAGAACTCATATGGTGTTTGTTGAAGATCCTCATGTGTATCAATTTCCTAATAAGGGCATAAAATCTTACAAAGGAGATCCATTGGTAATAGAGGGGGAAAATTTAATAAGGGCAAGTGATGAAACAGATGTTATTGTTACTATTGGAACAGAAACTTGTAATGTTACGAGCCTAACAATGCAACAACTTTTATGCACGCCTCCTGAAGTACAACCAGCCAATACTGATGAAAATGGTTTACAGATAGCAGAAATTAATTTGCCTTTGGTAGTTGTAAAAATTGGGAAAAACTTGCGATTCCCAATTGGCTATCTTCATTACGAATTACTGAGAAACTACAATTTTCCGCCGGAAGTTATCGCAGGAATCGCCGGTGGTACTTTCTTTCTAGTGCTTATATTCATGATTGTATTAGTGATGTACAGACGGCGTAGTACAAAAGCGGAAAGAGAATATAAAAGAATACAAATTCAGATGGATACTTTGGAGAGCAATGTTAGATTAGAATGTAAACTGGCTTTTGCTGAGTTGCAAACTGATATGTCTGATTTGGCAGCTGATTTGGAACATTCAGGTATACCGACGCTAGATCACGTAAACTACGTCATGAAGGTATTCTTCCCAGGAGTATCAGACCACCCTATATTGAATGTCCAACGTCAATTATTTATAAACGCTCCCAGAACCAATTACGATGCAGCTATGATTCAATTTGAGCAGCTTTTGAATAATAAATGTTTCCTTTTGTCATTTATAGACACATTAGAGTCACAAAAATCATTTAACATTCGAGACAAAGTAAATGTGGCTTCTTTGTTGATGATAATACTTATGGGGAAAATGGAATACGCAACAGATATTTTAAAATCTCTTTTGTTACGTCTTATTGATAAATCTATTTGCAATAAGCATCCTCAACTAATGCTAAGAAGAACTGAAAGTGTGGTTGAAAAAATGTTAACTAATTGGATGGCGTTATGTATGTATTATTATCTCAAAGACTATGCAGGTTCTTCCCTGTTTTTGCTTTTCAAAGCAATAAAACATCAAATCGAAAAAGGAGTTGTCGACGCAATAACTCACGAAGCTCGATATTCTTTATCGGAAGAGAAGCTTTTGAAGGAACAGATTGACCATCAGACCATAACACTGCATATAGTCCAAGACGATTTTGATGAAAAAGTTCAATGTAAAGTTTTAGATTGTGATAGTATTTCACAAGTAAAAGCTAAGATACTAGATGCACTTTTTAAAAATACCCCGTTCTCTATGAGACCATCCGTCCATGAAGTTGATTTAGAATGGCGACACGGAAGGGGAGGACATGTTACGCTTCAAGATGAAGATGTTACCACGAAGACGATAAATGGCTGGCGTAAATTGAATACGTTAGCTCATTACGGTGTCAAAGAATCCGCCGTCATGTCCTTGATATCCCGCCAAAACGACAGTTTTAACACTCCGTATAAAATACCCTGTAAGAATTGCACAGGAATATACTGTTCTAATTCCCACATAAGAGTATATAACAGTGACATCACAGACCAAAATGTACATTACTATCACTTGGTGAAACCTATAGAGTACCAGCATATTATCAACAAGTCGTCAGAACATAGTCACAAAGCTATTCCGGAGATATTCCTCACAAGGCTCTTGTCTACGAAAGGCACAGTCCACAAGTTCGTTGATGATTTCTTCAGCACTATACTTACTGTCAACGATGTTCTGCCACCAGCAGTCAAGTGGCTGTTTGATCTCTTTGATGACGCGGCACGGACACATGGTATCTTGAACCCTGAAGTAGTCCATGCTTGGAAGTCCAATAGTTTACCTCTTAGATTTTGGGTGAATCTCATTAAAAATCCAGATTTTATATTTGATATAAATAAAACGGCGACTGTTGACTCTTCATTATCAGTTATCGCTCAAACTTTTATGGATGCTTGTTCATTAACAGAACATCGATTATGTAAAGATTCTCCTTCTAATAAATTACTTTTTGCTAAAGACTTGCCTACGTATAGGGAAATGGTTATAAGATTTTATCAATCTGTATCTCAATTACCTCAAGTAACAGACCAAGAGCTAAGTACTTCTATGCAGCAACTCTCGGTGGAACAGTTGAATGAATTCGACACTCTGTCTGCCTTAAAAGAGTTGTATATCTATGTCAGTAAATATAGAGAACAAATTATATTAGGACTAGAAAACAAAATGCACTTAGCTCATAAATTAGATAATATAGCATGCACTATGGAAGGGGATCCTACATCTATATGCTGACTATATGACACCAGTCACGATTTAATTGCATTTACGTAATTTATTTATATAATACCTACTTTGTAAAAAGAAGCTTTAATTTATTCTGAAAATACTCAGATCTAATAAAACTGATATTGTAAAGACTGTAAAATATCAGTTTCATAAGCATAACTCTAGTTAGAAAGTAAAACTATTTTTTTCAATGAATCATGATGAAATACTTAATAGCTATGGACTTATTTTTTGTCGAAGTACCTATTTAATAAGTATTAAAGTATCTTTTGTAAGTTATAAGTGAAATTATTGTAACTATATTGGCATTTTTTACTCAGCATTACGGTATGGGACTATTTGAACAAATTGAATTTTTATTTTCTCATTTGGAAATTGAAGAAGAAGTTAACCTATCTTTATAAGAAATGCAGTCGCATATCTAAAATGTATATTAATTCCATACTGACACCTCTTTTGCAGTACTCCTCCCTATGTTATGGAGACTGTTCAAAATGTACACAGCTCCGGCGTTAATGATTTGTATCTCATTACATTATAGAATAAGAAAAATAGTAATACTATCGCCATCGCTCTACCGAGTGGCTAACATGTTTTGTTTGCCTGGAGAAGTTTTATTGCGTTCATGACAGTTACATTTTTGGATCAAAACATATGTTATTATTTATGTTAATTGTATATTCACAGACAAGTATACCACTGAACCTTGAAATAAAACAAACTTGACAGAAGGAAAGAAAAACTTATCAGTTTCCCAAAAAATATAGTTGAAAGCCTCTATGCTTCAGTGAACAAAAAAAACATGTTAACACCAAATACAGCGATAAGAATGGTTTATATTATTATTTTTACTCTAACAATTGAGATACAAAACGTTTCCTGTGGGCCTGGGTTTTTTTATGAAACCTGAATCATCTCCTTTATTGTAGAATTTCAAATGGTCCCATAAAATTAAATTTGGAATATTTTTAATGCATTTAATCTCCCAGTTGCCATGCTATTTTTATAATTTTAATATAAAGCAAATTAATGCTCTCTTTAAGGAACAACAAATATGATTTTATGAGAATGATAATATAAATCTGGCACTGAAATTTATTTTCTAATGTAAATGATCTTTTTTGTATTTATATCTAAATTACTTAACTATTGATGTGTATTACGCTAAGATGTATGTGTAAAGAGAAATAAGAATTAAATAAGGAAAATGTTGTGATATTTGTATTTGGAATATTGATAGTATTAATTTATTCAGCACTTGATTGTTATTTTTATTACTTTGGAAAAATGATTACTTCATAAAAATCATTGTCCTGCCACACAGATAACAAGGACTATTTGTGTTACTTTCTGTAAGGCAACTAAACTCCATTCTCATTCTCTTTAAATTATTTCGTGATCTCATTATGTTTTTGCTCAACTATCTTTTATATATTGTCAATTTGTATAAAGAAACCCCAGTTTGCTCTTTTCTATATGAATCCCGAAAGTATTGTAAAAAAAAAATTGACAGAAAATGTCGTAATAATATTCCATTTACAAAATATGTTTAAAAATAGAATTATGTAGATATAATAACTTGCTAGAAATTAAGACAGCGTAAATTCACCCGTCTTTGAAATTTTATATTATTGACTTAGAAATATACTTATTTATCAATCCTTTTGTAATGAATAATTTCAATATGAATGGGATAAAACAAAATAACGGAGTATTATTCATTTCAATGTTTATTACATGTAAGTACATAAATAAAACACAGAACTTTAGGCAATTCAGACATACACCGAAAGTCATTTAAATTATTAGATACATAATTCTTATTGATTAAAAAATAAAGAATATGTACTGTCGGCGAAATAAAATACAACCATTTATTAATTACATTGGTGTGATCCTATTTTTCTTGACATTTGTACTGTTTAATCTCGAAGTATTCATAGTTAGCTAAATTGACAATAATTACATTTATAGCAGTTCTATTATTTGAATCTATCACATTGAAAGCTATTAGTATTCATAGGCTTTTAAACATTTGTAATAAGTATATTAAAGTGTCGTATCATTTCTTATTACAAAACACGCTTCGTGATTAAAAATAAGGAAAGAAGTGTAGGTAGTAAAAAATACTATTATGAACGGAGACCTGACGTGATTGAAGAGCTGAAAATGCAGTTAGCGAAAATTATCACTTACAAAAATATATTGACTTTTGACAAGTAGGTATTATTATACTTCTTGGATCTTTCTTATCACGTTATACCTAGTATACATACTGAATCTCTACTCTGTTTGGATACAATTGTCCTTCAAATACAGACGCGATTATCCTACAAGATAATTTCTTACAATCGTTTTTCCAACTCTCGTTGCTAAACACTCATTATAACACATTTAGATCAGTGGAATTACTTTGAAAGTGTTAAATCTAAAGTTTATAAATGCTCGTTTTTACTCCAATTCACCAATTATTTTTATGACACTTCAACGCGGCGATTTTTCTTCGCGTAAACCGCTCCCCTAAGGAACGGCAGAAATAATAATGACATAACCACAGTTAGCACCCGTTTACCCGTAGCAATTTAATTTAATTGATGATCTCTCTGGCAGAATAGCAAAAAATATCGAACTGCCTGGGGCAAATCAATTAGCCTTATCCTTTTTTTTTCATACAACGAATTTATGTGAGATCATAATCACCATTGGAATATTCTGTGCAAGAAGTCTAACAAACAATATTAAAGATTATTATCTATATTTCTTTTAAAGTCTGACTAGGCCTTAGAAACGAGCTTTGAATGCCTATAAAATATCGTCTTATTACACTCATATTGTGCAGGCCTTTAAATTCGCAACCGTCTTAGGACGATTGCAGTTACATACTGATACACTCCTTGCAATTAAACAAAAGTGCTCACACTAGGCTTTGCATCTGTGCGAGAGGGCGCCTAAAAACGCGTAGCGACGCTTCGACACGATTGATCCAAAGCCACTCACACAAACGCATAGCTTTACAAACACTATAAAATCGAAAAACCAGGCAGTCATATAGCTAAACATCAAAGTTGCTCGCAACAGCACACACTTGCGTGTACGCAACCAACCGCAATCGCACGTAAGTATTATATAAAAAGAGATTGTTCTCATCACATGTTTTTGCTACATCGTGCTATCAAACTTGCTTCTTCGTGTTAGTATGCAGTACATAGATTCTTACAATAGAAATGGGTTTCTTTTACTGTACATATACAAAACCTCCAACCTGACCTTTTGTCAGGATTTTGACCCCCTCGACTTATGAACATTAGTTTGGACGGAAGTTAAGTTAGCCCTGAATAAAGCTCACAAAACATCGCTTAGCGAACAATTCCATAACTTTAAAATAATTGTTTTCATAGGAACAACTTACAATGTATAAGTTTAAAAACCCATTTCCAGTCATACACTTGCAAAAAGCTACAGAAGAATATCTCTTTCTTAATATAAATTCATATTAACAAATGCCATAATATTTATTGCAGTATTGTGGTGTTAGTTATAAACAGAAAAATAAAGCAGAATAATGTATTTTTTACCAGCTACTAATCTTTATAATGTATTGCAAATACATATTATAATAACAGGATTCATATATCTTCTGAAATTGACAGTAGGTACACTGCATTATGTATAATTTTGCACTAAATTCCATCTACTAATAGGAACATTAAAGGAATTCAAAGCACGGGAATGATATCAATGAAATGTATTTTAATACTTTGTCTAATCTATCAGTAATTATTAACTTGACATTCAACTATTAATTGTGCAAATCTGTATTTGTACTATTTATATATTAAATATCAACAAAATATTTAACGAACAGAATTATTATTAAATAAATATCTAAAATTCATGTACTCGTAAGTTTGTAAATGATTCTCACTCGTAGTGTTAAACAACAACGTTACATATAATATACATAACATACTTGACTTAAGGGTACGCTAGTCGGTCATTCTTCCATACAAACGTATTATGGTGATTACGCGTCTGCTTGACGGTGTAAGTTCAAAACTTAAACTTATATCAATTTAGACGTGTATGGAAGCAGAATTGAAAAAATTGGTTTGGAAGTTATGAGCGTCGAAACTTCTATATTTACTTCAACACTAACTTTTAACTCTTCTTTGGGCGTAAAAAAATAAATTATGTAGTAAGAAATAGGCAAAAAACACCGTAGAGGGATAGATAATTTATTCAATAGTTCAATTAATTTTATTTTGAGTAAATACATCCAGCAGTTTTTTCATAATATCTATACGCCCAAAGGTCTGTTCATGAAATTTTACGAGTTTGTTTTCGTTATAAATCATCGTATATTTCACTAAATAAATTAATAAAAACTAGATAAACAAATAATGAATTAATTAATAAGACTATTATGCATGCATATTAGTCACGCCCACCAACGAGTTCGAGCCGTCGACTAGTGCACCCTTAGTAGGTGTTTGCACGACCGTCATAATTTTCACACATCAATTAAAATATAATAGTATATAAAGTATTTATATACTATTACAATGGTACACCTCTGCCCAACCCTTCGGGGAAACAAGGCGTGGCGTTATTTTGTTATGTTTTAGTATATAAATAATCGGCTGTATTATATCAAAATGTCAAAAAATAACTAAAGGCCCGTATACTCTGCGTGCATTCGAAAAAAATTTGCGAAAAAAGGCGTGGCATAGACCGTGCAACGGTTTAAAAATGTGTAAGGCTATCATTAAGGGGCCGTGTACGAAATCGACTGATTTTGATCAATTTTGTCCATTGTTTGTGAGAAAGGGAAAAGAATTTAAATTTGTGATTTGAAAAGGCAAGTTCTTTGTTTTGTATGTGTCACACTAGTTGACATTTTTCTATCCTTGAAATAAAATCTAAATTGTATTTTATGATAACAATATCTTCATTAAACAAAACTGATGAAACTATTAACAGGTGCTGTGACTGATACGAATGGTATAACAGCACGAAAACTGCACTTTTATAGTCACACGGATTTATGTTTCAATTATTTCAAGCTTTCTCATAATTAATTAGATAAGAAATTGACAAAATAGGGCCTTTTTCGGGCACGGAGACTTAATGCAAAAATGATTTGTGCAGGTTACAACAGACCGCATTTTAAAGCCGCATGTTGACACAAGATTCGTTAATAAAATACTGATATAAAAGTTTAAATTACACTATTTTGTATTAATATATTCTCAACTACTATAGTTCGATTCAAACTTAATGGCGGCTCGGAAGTTAGTTACTCGCTGCGCAGGACTCCACCCCCCACTCCCGCTGACACATGAATTCGTTACTGCGCAGCGACTCGCCTCAGGTTGCGAATCGGGATGTACATCATTTACGCCACACCTGATCGCGTCAACTAGTCACAACATAAAATAAGTTATAAACATTAATTCACATACATTTTGACATAGAGCCTGGAAAACATTTATAACGAGTTCACAATAAATATTTATAAAAAGCTTATGTGCCGTTTATAATAAATTGCCTCTTAGGACCTGCCTAATATCTTACTTAGGGCATAAAAGGAACGACGCGTCCCATACTAGGCTTTGGTAAATAGGTACGGTTTTGCCTTCTATATCAATAAAGCAACTATTTATTACGCCGTATAAAAACGTGATGGAGAATCGTTACCTCCAAAAGATGTACTTATAACACAATTTAAGTACTTTATAAAAATGTTACTGCTGATGAAATGGACTGCAGTATTTTTATATTATTTTTTCTAATAATAAATATTAGACAGTATAAGTATACCAAAGGGCTCTACGAGCCACTATTTAATGTAATAATCTAGTATGCTTTCATAGGTGATTTTTCTAATGGATCACGATAGACGATGGTGGCTGATTTGATGAGGTCGGGCTCCTCCTCGGAGGGAAAGCACTCTGCGGAGGCGTCGACGTCTTTGTGCGAGCACTTGTTGTGCGCCATGAGCAGGCCTCCGGCTAACCCGACCAGCGCGCGGTCCAACCAGTTCACCGGGTTAGCGTACACGAGACCTCCTTCGTAGAAACCCAAATGACCGCCGTGTGCCAATTCGAGAAACATCGCCTTATCGTGCGAGCCTGTAAAGATAAAAAATAATATTTTCAAAACACTAAATAGATACTGCGGTAAATTCAATATGACGTTCAAATTGTAGGAGATAACCTCAGTCTGATTCATAAACATTTTTTTTTACAAGTTGCCGTTATCAGCTTATCTGTCACGCCACTTGATCATGCAAATATGTCACAAGGGTAATATTGTTTTTCAGGATTCCGTACCCGAAGGGTGCCAAACTGAAACCTATTACTAAGCCTCCGCTGTCCGTCCGTCTGTCAGCGAGCTATATCTCATGAACCGTAATAGGTAAACTGTTGAAATTTTCACAGATTGTGTATTTCTATTGCTGTTATTACAATAAATTAAAAAAAAGTTAAAAATTAAAGGGGGTCCCCATACAAGAAACGTGTTTTGTTCGGCGTTTTTTTGCTAAATATTGTACCTACGGTGGTACGGAACTCTTCGTGTGCGAGTCCGACTCGCACTTGGCCGGTTTTTTAATTATTATGACATTATTAATCGAGCTTTCGCAGTAACCCTAACCACTCTTGGTTTATTACACAACTGCCCAAAAAGAAGTGTAATGTTTTTTTTGTTGTTTATAACTACTGGTTGCGAATTCAAATCAAGTCCAGTGACAGAAATTGTCTAGGTGTAGCAATACGATTTTTACGAAAATCTTCTAATCTACATCATCTAAACTAAAACGAATTTTCTGATGAAACCAACCTTGAAAATCCGAATTTAGTCAACTTAAGACGTATAAATATGGAGATTTTGAATCAAGTTCCACTGGTTTGGTTCACATGTAGGTACCATGATAATGACCTCATTTGTGTTGCGCAATGTTTTCAATAACATTCGTTTACGATCAAATTTTGCAGAAACCATACGGAGAAAGCCCACGCTCTAATAGGTAGGTGTCATCATATCATTTTAAAGAATCGATGTATGCATAAAAAATATGGTAGACAAGTAAGTAACGATGGAACGATGGTCTTTAATGGACGTGTCATTTTCACACGCAGACGACAGGTAAATAATGTTAATGAATTACTCAAATACCGGTGACATATTGCCACGATGTTTGATCACACATTCACTGTAGAACATTCCTCTTAAATAAATATCTGTCGAACGATACTACTAATGGACAGACTTCAATTTAAAAATTGAACGATAATGTTACCTATAAGGTAGACAGAAGTCTGAAAACACATAGCAACAGGTCTGACCTTGAAATACCGGTTTACCAACTTGGTGGTTTTATAATGTCAACAGGCAGTCATACTAATATTAGTCACTTTGACGAAAATAAAACTGACTAACAGACACACATATTATATTTGAAGAGAAAACCAAACACAGTTCACTGTATTATTGAATTGGAAAGGATTTGATGTGATAACGAGAAATTAGTTTTTTTTTTTTCGAATGAATGTTGATGGCTATAGGAATAGGGGAATCCGAAAGAACCGATGAATGGATTGTGTGAAAGACGATATATTTTGAAAGGTGGTGAGAGCTGGTAGGAAAGAAAAAGAAATTCTACACCCCGACGCACTGTGGATCGAAAGAAGGCTCTCGAAGACAGGAGCTTAAACTTTAAAGTGTCGGTTTTTGCTTGAAATGGCTTCTAATAGTCAATATCATGCATAAATATATCAAAGGATACAATTAGGCAAATTGGCAGCTTATACAGGGTGATTGGAAAATGGGTGCAAAGCTGTAAGGCGAAGATAGTACAGACCATTTGGAACCATTTAAGAGCCATGGTTGTCTCAGACGAAGTCTTACCAATTTTTTTAACCTAATATTTGATTATTTTTTTTCGGAAATTCCCAAAATTTTATGTAAACTGCATAATTATGGCCAAATTGAATGATATATGAGTTCATTTTTTATTTATTTAATCAAAGTAATGTGAAAGCAATCAAGCAAAACATTTTTTAGGCTTCTGTGAACATTAGACAATTTTTACAGACATTTAAAGTTGAGAAAATTTGTATCAATACGTTTTTTAAACCTTATTATAAAAAAAAATTGGTAAGACTTCGTCTAAGACAACCATGGCTTAAATGGTTCTAAATTGTCTGTACTATCTTCTCCTTAAAGCTTTGCACCCATCTTCCAATCACCCTGTATTTCTTTTTGCAAAAAAAATGTGTGGAGCTCTATATCTCCATAACCGAGAAAATAACCATAATATCCTTGCACACGGTTATTGTAACTATTTATTTATGAGTTTTTAACATACTCCCTAAAACTACTTTTTTTTTTTATACCGTAGGTACCTACTACTGGAATTTCAGCAAACAACCGACACTAAAATTTAAGCTCCTGTCTTCGAGAGCCTTCTTTCGATCCACAGCTCGTCGGGGTGTAGAATTTCTTTTTCTTTCCTACCAGCTCTCACCACCTTTCAAAATATATCATCTTTCACACAATCCATTCATTGGTTCTTTCAGATTCCCCTATTCCTATAGCCATAAACATTCATGCAAAAAAAAAAACTAATTTCTCGTTATCACATCAAATCCTTTCCAATTCACTATTACAGTGAACTGTGTTTGGTTTTCTCCCTCCAATGTCTTCGAGTCTTTTCGCGATCCACTGTGCGCCGCCGCAAATAATTTGGGATAAGGGCCGAAGGGTGATGGTCAGTTGAGAAAAATTCAAGTCTGAAAAGCACTACTTACTGACAAATTCCCTGACGATGGGTAATAATGGTTCGGGTACTATGGGGTCGTCGCGCGCGTTGATGAATATCATGGGGGTTTTTATATTCTTGAGGTAGAATGCCGACGAACTCCATTTGTAGAGATCTGCCACTGATTCGAAGCCGTACATCCTCCTGAAAAACAGTTAAATTGTGTTTAGATTCGCAGTTGGTTACACAGATATCATTTTCGCCATTAGCGCATGTTTACTCTATATGTAATATTGTTTGCCATGAGCTGGGTATGGCTATCACATCACTCATTTTCCTACCCGAATGTCTATTTCTTTGGTATTGTTTGTCAAGTTCACCTCCTTAAGTTCTGAGTTGAGTTCCACGATTAGTGACAAATGCTTGCACTGACTGGACAAGTCCACTCAAATTTGTGTGGTTCTTTCCTCAAAAGACCATTTCGGACACTTATCTACATGGTCCTCATATGGCCTGACCGAGATTATGTCTGGACTTTAAAAGAGACTGTGACCTCTGAGTTTGTTTCGGCCTTTCTTCTTAAAGTAGTCAGATAGGAAACGCCGAACTCATCTACCTAATATTTTACATTTTTTTAAGATGACGTGTAAAACTGATTGCGATATCCTATTTACAGAATAAACAATTTCATTTTGTAGGCTAGATTGAGAATCATTCCATCCCCTACATTCCATCCCCTACATTCCATCGGATATTCCAAGTTGTCTGCATGTACTGGGGATCCCTACCGTTTGTCTTAGTGAGTAAAAGACTGTCATAGTCATGGATGCGCATTCTCAAAGATTATGCCTTTGAGAGTTTTCACACAAAAAAATATTTTAAAGATTGCAGTGACTGACTTCACTTTGACTATTTCTACAGTTGGTGATCCACTTAGCTGTTATCGGAAATGACCTGTCTTAAGAGTAGGTCACTCATTAAAGTGCGTTGACACGGCTTAAGAACCACAACAAATATTGCAGATGGCGTGATCGGTCAAAGATCACAAGCACGATAAAATGATGTAGGAGCACCGCAATTACCTATTTACCCCAATTGACTGTTACAATAATGTACAAAGGACGTATACGTTTACCGATGTATGGAAGTTATAAAAAAGGTAGGTATTCTAAGTTCATTGTTAAGAGGCCGTGCACGAAATCGAATGATTTTGATAAAATTAGTTCATTATTTGTAAGAAAGGGAAAAATAATTTAAACAAAACTATTTGTGATTTCAAAAGTAGAGTTCTTTGTTTTTTCAAATAAGTAAATTATTCGTGGAAAATCCCGTGTGGAAGAGGGAGGGCAGTTTGCCCAGCAGTGGGACATTACAGGCTAGGTAGATTACGGTTTCTAAAAAATCTGAAGTCAAACTTCAATCAGTTCTACATTTACATCAAAGACTCCATCAGACTTCCACAAACCGAGCCAGCCGGCGACACGATTCTAACAAACAAAAATAAATTCCTTTACGATAATTATTCAATTTCATAACAGCTACGTGATAAGAAGTTCTCCGTCTTTTTACTCGTCGGAAACTACACGGCTCATATACCAACTTAATAAGTAAGTAATTACGTAAAGAAAACATTCAGCATCATGTAGGTATGAACAGAAATGTCGAATACACTTTTGAGTGCAAGTATTCCAAGTATCATACTGCTAATGTAGGCCAGACATACTTTCACTGTTATCAAATGCATTATTCTTCATGGATGCTAAACCAGAAGTAGAAATTACTGTTGTTACTAATGCATTCACTTTAAGTGTGATATTTTTAAGTATTTTAGGCCTAGACGCCTGCACACTTGAACCTAATAGAGTTAGGCCAGTTTTTTTTTTATCGTAAGAGGTTTCAACAAGAATATTGAACTCAACATACCATCAATCACTCTCAATTGTACCACGTTGACAATCTTTACTATGTGTTACAATGGGGGACCTGGAGTTCTAAAATACAGGTATAGGCTTCAGATCTCTCAAAAATTACAAAAAAATTTCAAAATAACTGTCAACTTATTATGTAAGTATAAGAATGTAATTTTTGGAGACAATTTTATTTTTATTTAACCGTATTGGTTAGGCATCATAAAACGATAAGTACTTGCATTGCAGTAATTTTAGATTGGTTTATAAATTCCGATTTAACAATAGGCCCTTTGTTCTACTAGGTGTAGGCCCCCAAAGGTCGACAAGTTTGAGGACATTTGGACACACTGATAAGTCGAGGACTGGATGCGGAAGAGAATCTTTTATTCATGAAAAAACCTATTTACAAAAAAAAAAATACAACCGACTTAAAAAAGGGAACGTTTTTATTTTTCACTTTTTAGTTGCGGTATACCTACCTCACACAAATTCGAATACCACTATCTGCTAAACTAGTAAACAGTATCAGGAACTTATCATCATTATCATCCACATAGTAGTGGGAAAAATACGTATTATTGAAGGTACCTAAATCAAAAACTACCCAAGCAGAGTTAATAAAAATGTATGTGGGACCACCTCTGAAGTATGACCTACCAAACAAAAAAAGAACCATCTCAATTTATTCATAATAGGCGGAGTAATCGCGTAACATACATGAATAAAACGGCATACTGTCAACCTGCTCCTTTTTGAAGTCTGTTAAAAATGAGGATATCACACATATATTTCCACAACAAATTATTCAAGGGTGTTAAGCACCTACAATTTTTAAGCACGTAAATACATATTACAATACCTGTAACTTGCAGAAAAGTACCTAGTCTAAAAAGGATTAATTTATTTTCTTCTGCCTTACCTGGAATAGGCCACACATATATTTCCACAACAAATTATTCAAGGGTGTTAAGCACCTACAATTTTTAAGCACGTAAATACATATTACAATACCTGTAACTTGCAGAAAAGTACCTAGTCTAAAAAGGATTAATTTATTTTCTTCAGCCTTACCTGGAATAGGCCTCGTCGAGATCAGGCAGTGTTCCCGCCGACACGATCATCTTCTCATCTAAACCATATTTGTTCTTCATTTCAGGATTCAGCAGCATTCTTTTGTGTCGCGTTATAATATTGCGGTAGTTGTCCGTCATTATGTACAGGTAGAAACGACGGAAGTTCTGCCATTGCAGGAGGTACACCATGGTGCTAGAAGTAATAGGAATAAGGTTTATTATTGCTTGTTCAGATATTTATTTGGTGGGTACAGCTGAATGAAGCGCGGATGGTGGGCGAATTAATTGATCTATCAATTCATTACATTATATAAGGAAACTAATCGTGTTTCAGAGCTCTTTATGGTATCGGTCTGAACTCTCCATACTAATGAGAATTCTCAATGAGCTGCCATCCAGTAGCCCGAAAACTTATGAATTGAATGATAAACTTAAATCTAAATCTGACGATATTTTAACTCTCCATTTAGATATCGAGGTGATCCGGGTCAGGTCAGGCCGATATGCTGGATATCAATATTTTACTAATATTGATATCCAGCATGAAATATAATAAGTATATATAAAACGTTAAAATATTCCGACCCCGAATTGCTCTGAAGAGGTGTGTCAGTGTCAGTTATAATAAACTGCTGATTTAAACTCAGTGTTGCTATGCTACACAATATTTAGGTCAAGACAAACAATGTCACCATTCGTGAAATGTTATTCTGCGAAACGAAAAAAAAAAAACAAGAGAATATATCTAAACATTATCGAAAAATTTAGTAGATCTACAACTTTTACGAGTAATTTCGCAACCGGGTTCCGTCTTTTCTAGAAAAATCTTACGAAGGTTAGATATAACAAGAACCAGCCTAATATGTGGATTGAAAAGACATTGAAAACGAACACTTAATTTCTACATTTTAGATAGCAATATTGCAAAATTTCTTGTTTAAAACTAGTCTCTCCAATTTTATCCATGAGCGAAACCGCCTTATCAGCCCGTAGAAGGATCTACAAGTCGTTATGTCCAAAAATAAACAAATCATAATATCCCTATTTACATAATCAAATGATCATTTTATATTCACGTAACGTTTTCCTTACTGGTTTTAATTCGTGTGCGTTCGACAAAGAGATTGAATGTGGCATTCGACAATGAAGATAACCTCGACCTCTCGCGGGCGCGGACAAATTGCTATAAAAACTTGATTAAGTAAATAAACAATTAAAGATTTGATTCAATACTTACTCTATAGCATTGTATCCCTGGCATATTGAAATCCCGCCAATTATATTGGTAGGTCTCTTCCTGTCTTCTCCCAGATACTTGGCAATTAGATTGCCTCCAAGACTGAATCCGACTAGAATTAGTTTCGTGTTGGGGTACCTCTCCATGAGGTTTTCCACCATATAGTTGTAGTCATCCGTGTGACCTGGAAACAAAGCCTTTATTACTAAAAGAAAACAAGTGTTAATTATTTAAGAACCTATTAACAACGCGTTAACAATGTTTGAATGACTGCATCGATGTCCTAATTTACAAAATCACTTAGATTAAGCCTAGGTAATTAGGGTTAACGATCACTGTTTTGTTTAAATTAGCGGTCACGCGTGTGTCTATAATTTAAATGTAAACAGTCAGAATTAAACAAATTTTCAGAACAAGATGAAATCATCAGCTTCAATAAAACCTCTCAGCTGTATCATTTTATGTCAGAATATTTATTTATACGAATCATTAGCTTCTTTATCATTCGTACCTACTCATATGAAATGAACTTGACCATTTTGAAGGCCTTCACCAATATGTTCAATGTATTTATTTCAAGTCAGTTAAACTGTAGCGAACCTCAATTGTTATGCAAACTTACTGAGTTACATTGCAAGCAATGGAATATAATCGCTACGAGATTTATAAGACACATTCTACAACTCACCAAAGTTTATGAAATATGGTTTAGGTTTCAGGACTGTGTAAAAATTACCTATTACAGGGTGAAATTTTGAGATAGGGCAGTAAGGACAGTTACCTTAACTGTTGTTGCTACAGGAAAACGGTCTTAAGAGACAGTCCTTAACTTTTGATACATTTTGAACTGCATTCACAAATAAAAAAAAAATACAGTCAGCAAGAAAATAGGCAGTTTTCACAAAAACTTATTTTGATGCCAATCGATCCTGTTGCTTTTAAGGATCAAAAAACTCTATCGGCCCAAGCAAGTTTTGAGTACTAGAAAAGTCATCGCAAAAAACCTTTTAAAAAAGTAGGTTGGAGTCTCATTTCTCACGAAATGTATGGGACATTTCGTGAGAAATGAGACTCCAACCTACTTTTCACGATGGATAGATTGGCCGAAAATAAACAAAAAAATGGAATTTCAAATTTCGAACGAATACGCGTTATAATTTTATTTGACTTGAGAACCAAATTCAGGCAGTTTGTTGCTTTTGAAAAAACTTTTTCCTTGAACATTACATATAATGTATGTATAGCGGTCTTTTTTTTTAAAAAAAAAAAAGCTCCGCTATAATAGTCAGAAATTGCAAAAAAAAACCCTTTGCATGGAGAAATGTTTTCAAAAGTGTACCTAAATTGTGTTCTCAAATCTTCACAAAATATAACGAGTATTTGTTCAAAATTTGAAATTCCATTTCTTTTTATTCGGCCAGTCTGTCCACCGTGAAAAGTATCTTGGACTTTGGAGTCTCATTTCCCACGAAAGATTTTTGCGATTTCTGACTTTTCTAGTACTCAAACCTCAGTTGGTCCGATAGTTTTTTAATCCCTATAGAAACAGGATCGATTGGCAATTTGGCATCAATTTTTTTTTTGTGTTAACTGTTTATTTACTTGCTGACTGTGCCAAATTTTTTGACAAAATCTGTGAATGCAGATCAAAATTTCTCAAAAGTTAAGAACTGTCTCATATGGCCGTTTTCCTGCAACTACAACGCAACGGTTAAGTTAGCTGTCCTCACTGCCCCATCATAAAAATTATTCATTAACAAACCATTGAAGTAAAAAGTGTGAAGATAAGCAAAAACCACGTCATTATTAGTATTTTTAAAGTAAAAGTACCAATCGAGCGGTGAAATTAAAAATAAATTTAACTACCGCAGACATGATCGGAAAATAATGTTGTTCAAAATAAAAATTAGGTAGGTACGTACACGACCAGTATGAAACCATAAAGTATTTTCAAAATTAAATACATAATGTCACCTTGAAATAATGTTTTATTGATCGAAGCTCAATTAAATGCTCCTTGCAGTATTTCTCACGGTTCAATACAAAATGTCTGCGAAAATCGTGGGATATGGCAAGTGTTTTATATTACAGGTCCGACGTAAGGCATTGTCTAATGGAGCACCTAGAAGTCCTAGAACCTATAGTTTATCGTAGTTTCTAGGAAACCAACAATTTTCTTTTGACGCTAATGCCTTTTTCCGTGCATAATAATACGGAAAAAGGTACCGGACTCGTTTTATGTGAGTGAAAGTCACGGACGTAGTACCTATGTGGCTTTCCATTAAAATGGACGTATCTACTTATGATTACGTTGCATTACGTATGCAAAGTATTATTAGTAGGTAACGAATCATTAAATTTTATATTAAATTGGAAATAAAGAGGTTTCCCTCTCGACTGTATGGTAGCATTAGCAACAAAGTAAAAGACAGAGAGTAAATGAATTCATATTAATTTTATTGTACTTATGATATAATTCTTCTTAGTTGTAACAATGTAAGTGCAAAGTAATATAATAGTGAACGGCAATGACCTCGGCGTGAAAGTCGCTATATATAGGTACCAATGTAGATGTAGAATGCAGACAGTATTGTAGATATAGAGCCGTAGACCTACACTGAATGTAAATAATGGCACTGAATGTAAATAATAATCAACTTTTTTACAATCAATATGGACGGTCAGGCAAAGCTAATATAAATCTACAGATGGCGTCACCCCCGCTGGCAACTATCAGCAGTCTGTCTGATGAATTAGATGAATGTTTTCAAAGTGTAGTTAGTATAAATAAGCGCTCTCGTCATGAAAGTGGCCGGTCTAAAGTGAACACTACATAGACTGTTTTGGCGTAAGATTTTGACCCACAGTTTTCTTCTTTTTTTCATCGGCAGGAAAACGGTTTACGCCTTCAATTTAGTGCACTAGTTACAGGCAATATGTTGAATAATTAAATTATTATTAAAAAAAAAAAAACGTAAAAAAATTTAGATGTTTGACAGATAAACAACACCAGCGACGATGCGACCCCTAGCGAGATAAATTTGTAGCGTAGGTACGAACATAAGCAGCAGTAGTCCAGTAGTATTACTAGATCAGGGACAGGGACCAATTAGTTCAACCGGGTTTCAGACTGGCTAAAGTAGACTCATCTTTCATGAGGTACTGTTTAATATGTTACAATAAAATACCTTCCCATATACTACAACTAAATGAAATGAAATTTAAATCTTGTATAAAACGCACACTATGCTGCCAAGCATATTATAGCTTGGGGATTATATCGCTGACAAAAATGCTTGGCTTAACGCTGGTCCAGCTCCACAAGGGCGCATAAACTAATTGATTAGCATTCAAAAATTTTGTTGGAATTGCTGAAGATTGCAAAAACTATCTTTGAATTGCATAACTTCAATCTCTTTTTTTATTGTTTAATTGCATAGCACATGTGTGAGCACTGTGACCATGTACCTTCTATAAAGCTACCATTTACTGGGTACGTCTTTCATTGACTTGATATGCCCTGGCGGCTAAGAGTATGTCATGCTCACTCAAATGTCTCGCTGGTGGTGGCGTGTGTGTTGGATCGTTGAGTTCCCTTCAAAATGGTTGAGCTAAACGGTGCTGATCCATGCGTCATGTTCGTGAACGGGCGCCATCAGTAGGGACTGGTCATCTCTTATCTGCCACGGCTTATTTTAATTTTTGAATTGTTTATTTTTTATTACGGACGCTTTTTACGTACACGTCTTTCTACATTGTTCTCACATGTATACTTTCAACATGAATGATGTAAACAATATTTTGTAAGAATATTTTTTTTTTTTAAAAGAGTGTCCGTGGAGTTTCTTGCCCGTTCTTCTCCATAGGAACCTACGCTTTGGAATGGGCAACTAGCTTCATATTTCTGACTGACTGACTCCTTGACAGTTCAAAAGTGCCTGTAAATGGTGGAATTGAAATAAATGCTTTGAATTTGAGTTTGAGATAATATTAATGGGGTTATTATAAATGGACGTTACTTATGCTTATGTTCGTCTGGCAAATTATAGGCAGCGAAACCCTCTTCCATTTTAGCTGACTATCCTTTTTTTTTAAATCAAGACTTGATCTGATTGCAATTATAGCTCGTGCAGACCCGGAAGAATAAGAACTTCTTTTGTGATCATTTCTTCACAATCTAATTCGTGCTAAAATATCATAACAAGAAGATTGCTTAGATTGCAATCCTCCTAGACCCACTATGGCCGGAAGTTGCAAAGTGGTCTACATAACGTGTGAATAAGTTGAAAGAATGCAATGAGTAGTATAATAAAAACACGAATCCAAGAACGCTAGCCAATTTTCATCAATTATAAACTAATAGATACTACAATATCTATTTTATATTATATAATAGATATTGTAGTATCTATTAGTTTTTATGTTTACAAGCCACGTAGCATGTAGATATTAGCTACACAACGATTACATTATTCCATTCAACAATAGCTGTATCGCGGATTGTCCATTACCTCGGTACATGGAACACGTGTAAGAACTTTATACATACTTAGATCCGTATATAATGGATATAAACAAACTATGTACAATGGCTAATTAACAAAGTATTTAGAACGGTTCCTCTCAAGCATATCCATGCGTTTGCGCATTGCCGTCACCGTATAGTGCCTTTACCATATTTATTTTATCTTAGCTCATTAGGTGTTATAAACCTTTTTTTTAACCATCTATACATGTTTCGGATAAGGCGGGAGGAAACGCCCGGGTGTCATCACTGCGTGGATCGCCCGGGGGACACGTTGGAGCATAAGGGTATGGGAGGTCGTAACCTCCTTCTGTGAAGCAGTGATGCTCGCAAAGGAGGAGGCGGAACGCGTGAGTGAGAGGCAAACTTCTCGCCCTCACGACCCTAGCCGCCGCAGGAGACGCCCTGGGCGTCGGGAATCACAGGCAGATTTCCGGCCACCGTAGGCGCGGGCTTGCGGACGGTGAGCAACGGGTAGATCGCCGTCCGATAAGGACAAGGGCAGGGTCGACGTCGATGTCAGCAGAACTGGCGGGGTCCGCTGGGACCGATGACTGCCGGGGTCGCGGGAAAGTCCGAAAGGGATACCGTGGCCCCTGGCAAGTACGGGCAATTGAAGGAACACGGGTGGGTTTTAGTCAGTAAGAGTCTGACACGCCTTCCCGCTCCGCCCAGAGCGAGAGAAGTTATTTGATCATTTCCAACCCAAAAAAAAGAAAAAGAAGTATATCTATAAAAATAAATGTCTTATCTTATCTTATAGGTATTATATGTATATATTATAAATTAAAGTTGCTTTTCGTGTCTGTATAGGTACTCTGTAGGTATGTGTGAACGTGTTCTTCTAATCTACGTAACGGATTTTGTTGCGGTTTTCACCATCACTTAGAGAATCCGGAAGGTTATGTGGATATGCATTATTACCTATTATACTAAAATATAATTTAAAAAATCTCGATGTTTTGTCAAATCGTAAGAACCGTGGCCATAAGTCGGATTTAATTTCGCAGAAAGTATTATGCATTTGTATTGCAATACACGTGATTGTTTATTACGCTGCGTTTACTTTGAGTATTTCTTTGTTTACAGAATATCTATTATGTAACAAATCGTACTATAGATTGAATCAGCGCCGTCGAGACTGCTGCAATAAATGCATGCGCTAACGTAGGCCGACAAATCTGAATTTTCTTACGTTTTTTAATTTCCCTCTTTGGGTTCTTCTTCGACTCTCGTATCGGCACGAACTATTTGAGCCAGTCACCAAGGTACTGAGTATTACCTGGGTTTTCCTTACCTACTCATGGAGGCTCTTCAATTCTACGTGTGTACAGTGTACTTCTTAAAGTGATCAACAAGACCAAGTTACTTCTCCGCTTCTGCTTTTAGATAATAATATAAAAAATATCTTACCGTACGAAAAGATTCGATTGCCAGAAACTGGGACGCTGTTGAGAGCACCTATATGGTTGAGCACGGCACACCGGTAGCCGTGGCATTGTGAGTAGTGAACGTAGGTTCTAATATACACGCTCTCTGATGTGTTGCCGATGCCGGGACAGATCGCGACCGTCACGTCATCTGTAGGGGCAAAAAATAAAGTTACTGCTAGGGAAAATAGTGAGTAGTTTTGGGACGTCCTCCGTCCTAGATGGACTGACGACGCGACGTTAAAAAGGTGTCTGGGACAGAGTGGGTGCGGAAGGCACGGGAATCCTTTTACACTTTTTATTTTGTATTATTTCCTTTTATTTTCTTTTTACTTATGTGCCTTTTAGTCTGTGCCAAATAAATGTATTTTCTTTTCTTTATGTGCGCTGCTTGGGAGAGGCCTATGTGCAGCAGTGGACTACGCTAGGCTTTCGATGGAGAAAAATTTGTATTTGAATGGATAGTATGTCTCGCCTAATAATTATTAGGCTATTACTGCATCCGTCGACGGAAGAATAGACAAAATAACAGTTAAACAATCACAATCTGTAATTTTGTCTATTCTTCCGTCGACAAAACCCGTTTCTATGGTTGTCAATTTGTCATACTACGCGTGCTGATAGTAGGTATCAGAACAACTAATCATGAAATCTTTTGGGGAAACAGGTTGGGGTCCATCTGCGGGGTAATTGTGTAATATAACACATTATACTGGAAATTTATCGCAATGCTTCCATATTGACATCCATTACTTCAAAGGTTTGTAAAATTCGTCCGATAAACAACGTCAATTTGTGTGTTACGCAAATCCCACTTTTTTCAAAATTGGAAGAAAGAGTCAATCAGTTGAGAGATCAGGCAAATAGGTGGCCAGTTGCGGCCACCTAGCCAGAAGGACCTCCAAAAGATTGATCCCTTCCTAAATTATTATGAGATAAAGGTTTGTAAATAAACAAAGTAGGTAAGGTAATAAACAAGTGAATCGTTAATTACCTACATTGAATTATTTTCTCACCAACTGACTTGAATTCTAAGCTGTGTCAAGGTCTATCGGCAAACTGTGCCAATGATTTACATATAGTCAGCATGCAAACAAGAAATTATTGTTATTAGTTTAATTTACAAAACATAACAGCACGCTTCCTGTATTCCCCGATAGACCTCTGCCCAACGGCAGAGGTGTATCTAGGTATAGTACTCCCACATTTCGCCAGTTATGTTTGAGTCCCATGTAATAGGGGGCGAGCCTATTGCCATCAACATCGCTACGCTATAGACCAACAAGGTAGTTGAGGTTTAATTTAAATGAAACTTACATATTTGTTGAATTATTTTGTATATATTATGTAGGTACCTATACTAAATTGTGTTTGCGATCCCAAGAAATAGAGAGGTTTAGAAGGAAAAAGAGGAGGCTTTGTCTAGCAATGGGACACAATGTTGTACCTACTTATTTTATTAATAGATAGGAAATGCATTATGATTACGTATATTTTTCTTTCTTCTTTCAAACTGAGCACCTACCATCTAATCTCTTCACCACCCTTGGTTGACTGTTCTCTACTAGAGAATGCCTAAGGAATTAAGTCCGCCTTTGTACCTTTTTTGACTACAAACAGTTTAAATAAATAAATAAATGTTGGCAAAAAAAAAAGTGATACTTAGATTATTTTATCAGTATCTATTACCTACTTATTAGCTTCCGCTTGATATCTTTATAAATTATAGCCTATTATACGCATTGATAACTGTGATAAGTGATAAATGATAATATAGCATTCTACTGGTGAAAGAATTGGTCCAGTAGTTTGCGAGTTTATTCATTACAATCAAAAATACAAAGATACATTTATCTTTATAATATTAGTGTAAAAGATGTAGAATATGTAGATCATGATAAATTCTTATAATTTATTTGAAACATGCTTCGACCTATGTTGGTTGAACATCAGTGCCACATTCCCACTGGTAGCTAAATGTAGAAATAGCCGACTGGATGTGCAAAAATAATGAACGGTTTCTATCCCCCCCGGCTAGGCCATAAACACCGGTTTCCGCCACTCGGCTCTTACAACTTCTGTAGGATGACGACCAACTGATTCATGCTTTGTTTTTCCTTTATGACTGCATAGAAACAAAATTCGCAAACAATTACACATAATTGTCGACTGCATGTCTGCAGCATACGTAATTACGTACATCGTATCGGACGACATACGATATCGATTTACGATTTTAGAGATTATTTAATTTTGTGGGCATCAGCTATCTAATTACGCAACACATTTTCGTAAACGATCACGACAAATTTGTTTCATTTTGACAGTTTAACAACATTCATTGCGTTATTTACGTTGTTGAGCAGATTTTTATTTTTTTCGAACTTATGAAGCAATGGATTAGCAATTTGTTTCAGAAAGGTTCAAATTCCGATTGATCGTGTAACTAATATGTAATTACGTGTTTCAATGACGTGCTTTAAATTTGTCATCATAACTAAATATTATTATTCAACCTATTCTTTTCTTCTATTATTAATGTGTAACAACTTTCCTTACGCTTTCTTGCAATCTGTGGGAGTGATTTCGTGAAAAGCGACGGAAGTGTGTAACAGGAAGCCGGGGAAGCGAACTGTTTATTTTGACCAATGAGCGCGCGCGGTGTTTAAGTTGGCCATCAGATGGTACCAACCACGGAAATCGAGGGATATGCCTTGGAGGCGTGGCACGTGGCGCCTCGACATTGCTAAATTGGGCTTATGTTCGAACGGCGGCTATACGCTTCATTCAGTCGCTCTGCAACTGCGTACAGTGTACTATTGATGCGTAAAAAACCAAAATGGCCGAGTTGTGCAGTAATAATTTGTAAAAATAGGTCTAGTACCATCAACCTGAAGACAAATGGCGTGTCCTACCACCGGTAAGTAAACATTTAAGTCACTGTTTAATAATTTAAATCAATTTTTTAAATCATTTACTAACTTACGTCCGGAGCGATACGAACTAGCCCGAATCTTTCCGAACGGGACGAACGTTTTGGATTTAGAGAGGTGCAATCGAGTGCGTGCGGCTGATTTTATCGACATGCGTATTATTGCAGTCGAATCTTTTTTTACAGAACTCAATGGATATTCTCGTATTACATGTATAATAGGTATAAGAGTTAAATTTGTTATTAATTTAATTTTGTTTGAAGCAAATAAAGACATTGTTATTTCAATACAGTTACTAGTGCATACCATAATATTTAACAGAGGTTCCCTTTACCCGGTAATACAATATTTAAAAAAAAAACATTTAATTTTAGTAAAAATAACCCATATTTTCGGATAGGTCTAATAAACAAAATAAATTATATAAAGAAAATTAAACGAAGTTATAATAATACAAGAATGTGCTAAAATAAATATCGATGAAAATGATCGACCATCGCTTTCGACTCCCTAACTGCATGCGTGTGCATTGAATGTTCGCAAATAGCAAGTGTTTACAAGTGAATGCCCCGCCCATTCTATGTATGTGTGCTATTAGAAATTGATTTAGTGTAGCTCCTTTCTTCTTAGTGTGCGAGTTCAAATCAAATCAAATCAAAATCAAATCAAAAGTCATTTATTCAAATTAGGCTGAGAATCAGCACTTTTCGAACGTCAAAGTTACATAAGACAGTCCCACAAAACGCCCACCCTTCACCACTTCCTAGTGCTTTCGCTGGGAAGAAGAAGTGGCGCAACAAACTCCCCAGCAGCACAGCTGTCTGTTCAATTAGGAAAATAAAATGATTCTATACAATAAGTACTTATGCAAAATAATTTACATAACACAACACAAAACATTAAATTATAAATTATCAGCCATATGACTGCTAGCACACGCCAATATACCAACCAACCAAAAACATCGAGATCTATACTCAAGCAGAAATAAAAATAACTAAACGTAAAGAATATCTAAAAAAGAAAATAAAGCCTCCAGGCATAAAGGGCGTGCCCGCTTACATATAGCTGTAACTAGAGTTATAATTGATAAACTAGGACCATCGAGGTAAAATAAATAAACAGTTAATTACTAATAACAATAACAAAACCATGATCAGCAAGACGACCAGTCACCACAAGCAGCACCCGTTCACGAGCTTAACGCAAAGATCAGATTTTAAGTGTGTGTCGTAAGTACACTATTTGTTAATGTTGTAATTATTTTGGTGGGAGATAAGCGGTCGCACTAGGATTATAGGATTCCTTACTATTCCGCAATGAAGGCATATCTCTGGATATCTATGGTACCAACCCATTTTCCGAGAGGTTGGTACCGTCAGCAAAGATGTCAGTTTTTAAACATCATATCCGACTATAAAAGGTTTTTTTTTCTTTAATCTTTTGAATGACTTATAAAACGCATTAAAGTTGGGGAGTGGGGGCTCGCTGCGTCACAATTCAGTATAGAATCAACCGGAGTGACGTCATACCACATTTTAACACAAGGCATTGTCGTAATCTTTGGAATCTTTGGATTACGTAAAAAAAGAAAAAATACGTGTCCAATATTTTTTAATAATTTATCAAAAGGTCATTTTTTTTTTTTTTGTCTCGATCCCTATATTATTAGTATTGACGTTATTACAATCTTCCACGCTCAGCGAGTTGCACATTTTCCTCGCGTGACAGAAAAGTGGTTCCAGTTAGTTACCTACTAATTTTAGATACATTACATTACTGTAAAAGGTTTATGATTTCTGTGGATGAATGGTACTGTTGGTTCTATTACATTAAATTATTTTTCGTGGAACCATTTGATACGAGTACTTTGATATCATTTAGCATAAATCAGCCTATATTGTTCGCACCTGCTGGGAAACAGGCCTCCTCGGTGAGAAGGAGTAGGCCGTGATACACCACGCGGGCCCAGTGTCACTGTTTTAAAGGAGCAGTGGTGATGAATAATTTACACATAGTAAAGCGCCTACTGTCTGAATTCGAACCTGCGACCTAAAACTCGTAAGCCGCGGTGAAATCATTTGAATGGGACCTAATATCGGTCGCATAAAAAATTATTGAAAGGCTCAGCCACATTGCCAACTCACTGTAAAACTTCCTGCTATGATAAGGAGCTGATAGTGCTGATAATTCTATGTACATTTTGAAATGATGACTAGGTCGCTTTGATGTTTCATGACAGGTTTATCAACATTACTTAATAGCGTATAGGTATGAGTTTTACGCGAATTTATTCGCTATTATCTCAGGGGACTGGAAACCGATACGGCAATGAAAAAGTAGGTACATACATAAGTATAGGTAACAACATGACGTGATATCGTATGATGCATTATCATTATCTGCGCGTGCTCCAAAACTATTTTACTGCTTGTTCTAGTGGTCGCACGTAGTTGCTAAGCGTGGAGTCTTTGATTAGATCCCCAAGTTTTGCCGATGGAATACTTTCAGTAGCAGCCCGGAGACTGCCCAGTACATGGCAATAAGCTTGCCATGCCTTGCCACTATTGTCTAAAAAAGTTTGTAATAAACAGGTTTGCAAGCCAAATTAAGCCGAACAATACCTTCGTGTTGCAAGAGATGAACCAATCGAGTGGAAACACAGTCGCGAGTTACCTATGTGACCTTGCACCTTGATTATTTACTACAGGCTTTTTATTATGTATTGTTGTGACGTTGGCAGGCATCAGATCAGCTGGTACCATCAGCCATGTTAATATGATGTTTCCAAGCGGAAATTCCCAGTGGAAAGGTGCATCTATTTTCGAATACCTACGCACAGTTGGATTCAGTTATCAACACAACATACAACATTGCGATAGGAATCTATAACAAAAATGTTTTGTTATGATTTCTCGGAAACCAACAGGAAAACCTAGTCATACGGAGTTCATGTACTTGAGCCAAGGGGGGATAAAACATGTGTGTTTTAGCCATATATGAGCCCTATTCTATGTTGATGAATCTTAACCTTGATGAATCGTAATGCTGTCTTCAAGTTCACTATAGCAAAGGTGACGTAATTGCAGGACAGGCATGACCAGGGGCCTTGTTATGAAGTATTAATGCCATAATTATTCCACTGCGAAAAAAAAAGATGGTGCTGGCGGCCTTGATAGCTGCGTTTCTCACTCACACTGGAATATTGGTGGCATTAATACGTCATATTACGGCCCCTGTAATCGCGGGATTTGGATGAAAATATGGATATATCTACAAGGTGTTTTCCAAGTCTTGAAAAACTGAAACATCCATACCTTCGTGCTCGTTTCCAACCGGTTCGTACAGGTCATAGGTGAGGGTGGACTTATCAGGCAGTACCAGCGACACCCGGCCGCCTATAGGCCAGGGACAACGGACACGCCCGATTAGACTGTGCAGTATCGTCTGAACATGGCCGCTGAAGCCCCACAGCCGAGTCGGTATGTATCTGAAATGTTAGGGCTTGGTAAACAACCTGTTGGACTAAGTATTAAGCAGGTATGAACGATTTTCATAGAAAAATTTCAGGGTGTTTTGTTATGAAGAAGATGAACATACGACGGACGATTGATTTTAGAGCCGGTAGATACATTAAACAAAAAATTGTGGAGTATTTTTTTATGAATTCGTCGTCGCCTTTCGTTGTTAATAGGCATCGTGGGCCTTACGTTTGTTACAAAGTAAGGGTCGAATATCACCAGTATTTCACGAAAAGTGACTGTGTTTTGGGTGGATTACCTGAGGATCAACTGGTTTTTTTTATATATAGATACGACGATGCCGTTATTAATATATTTAGGTACAAGGCGCGAGACCAGTGCGGTTTTGTGGTAAGTAGGTACCTACATAATTTTCATCCGTGACTCAACCGTAGGTATTGTACCTACATAGGTTCTCTTGCTATACGAATCTATCCACTGTCTAGCGTGAATCATTCTTTGACGCGCTCTCCAAGGCAACGACTTTTTATTCCATGTGCATCAGGGCTTAATTTATATTGCCACGGAACGGAATGAAATAATTTTTATCACGAAATTGTGTAAGGCATTAGGAACTTTATGTCAATTGTTTAACGTACAAACTAGATTTGAGCTGTTAGCTTCGAGAATTCCCGAGAATGCGCGAGAATTCTCTTGAATACACAATATTGACATAATATGAAATTAATTATGCTTTGACCCAATTTCGTGACAAAAACTCGCTTCCATTTCTTTCCGCAGCAATGAATTGAGCCTTATGCTACGTTAAACGTCGATCGATTGACCTGCAGTTAGTCGAACGATTCCATAGCCTAGATTCTAGCATTGATTTTATCACCCTATCTTTTTTTGTTTTTTTTTTAACCGACTTCCAAAATGGAGCATTGTGAACTTTATGTCAATTGCTTAACGTACAAACTATATTTGAGCTGCGGGAATTCCCGAGAATGGGCGAGAATTCTCCGGAATATTAATATAAATTGTACATACAATTGACATAATATGAAATTCATTATGCTTTGACCCAATTTCGTGACAAAAACTCGCTTCCATTTCTTTCCGCGGCAATGTAAATTGAAGCCTTATGCTACGCTAAACGTGGATCGATGTTAATCTGCAGTTAATCTCGCGAGAATCTAAGAAGCCCGATTTGAAGTTCCTCATAACACCGTCACCTCATAACGTCTACGTAAGAAATCGAAATATCGAATTCATAATCCTAATGAATTACTATGTTACCCATACATTATAGCAATGAGTATCATTCGTTAGCACCAAGTTTCACTTTTTGTGTGCATTTTTCCAATATGAAATTGGAAAAATGCACTCTCGGCTTTAGAACCCTCGAAAACTATGAAAACGGCACCCATGAAGATTTTTTTTATTGTAAGGAGTAGGATAAATTATCATTAGGTACAATTTCTCACAGTTTAACTCTCAAAACATAGGTTTTTAGACAAGCAGCCGTTCTTGGATGAGATGAGTCATTAAGTGAGTCATAGTTCAATCAATCATGTATTTGTTGGTATTTATAATTAAATATTGTACTATTGATTCATGTCAGGATAAAATGTAATCAATGACGTCCTAAAAGAACGCATTGTTGAAGCTATTAGGTAACATTGATTTATTGACATTTAATTCAGACTATTTTTGTTCATAAAAAGAAAATATGACGTCCATTTTCTTAGCTTTAAATAAGAATGATTGGTTTGAATGAAAACGATTTACTCGTACTTATCAATGAAACTTAGTTAATTAAACACATCGAGTCTAGTGGTAAGTTATCTTAAAAAAATATAAAAATTATTTATATGCTAGTAGATTCATAGTCTTAATACCCTGGAGTTTTGGGATATAAAAAAACACCTTTTATATAGGTATATTAAATAGTAATATTACATGCACTCAAGGACAAAATATACCAAATCAAATATATTTAACGCTACAAAATAAATAATAAGTACCTACCTAAATTACGAAATAATTTGTATTTACTTTACATTAAATAAATTGCTACATTACCTATTGTATATTTAAAAGACGATAAAGTGATGCATGTGGATCAATAATTAACCAAAACAATGCTGTTACGTTTTCAATGAAGCAATAATGATATTCAAGGTTGAGGCAGTGAATGAGTCAAGAACTCAACATTGTTTTAAATACCTACCCATTGACATCAGGGTTAATTTGGATGCTGCTAGATCTTTAACAAAAACTATGTACATACATAATTATGTTTGAAGATGTTATGACTTTTATTTTCTTTCTTTATGTAGTTACTTGTGAGTTTGTGAGTCAGTGTGTGGAGGATTTTGAACCTTGTTTGCTGATTTATCTTATGCCGTAATGTTTATATGTACAACCAATGCATGTTATAGGTAAAAGATATAGCTGTTTCAGACTTTGCGACAAGACATTCCAATGACACATGTGACTTGACTGTCTTAAATGGTTTTCATTGCTCAATATTGCAAACAATACCTTATTGTAACAATTATTTGCTTAAATATGAGCTGATGTTGGGGTTAGCTTCCAGTCTAAACAGATGGAGCTGAATACCAGTATTTTTCATGGAGCGACTGCCTATCTGATCTCTACAACCCAGTTACTGGGTAATACAAATGGTAAGACTGGTTGTCAGACTTTCCGGCTTCTGACTACCCGTATAACCAGATTTTTATCTGTATGCCTGTCAATGTCAAAATATTACAGATTATGTGGTTTAAATAATAACAGTAATAAATTAACAAATAATAAGACAACACTGTGGAGACAACACAAGTTGTGTAGACGAGGAAGAGGACGTTTAAGAGGCGTTGCAGCACTGAGTAGGTAACTGGGGGGTGAATTCAATACTAACAACCTATGATTTTGACAGCTCCAAGTGCACAGTAAAAAAAATCTAGTTATAAGGACTGTCAAAGATCTACAAATTACAACCGGAACATGGGGAATGGACAAACCAATTGTTTAGAGTGCTTTGCGAGGCACTGAGGGGTATAATAATGGATGGATATGTAACCTCTATGTCAACAAATATACACTAATTATTATAAAGAGGTAAAGTTTGTAAGTTTAGATGTAGGAGGGTAATCTTTGCAAGTATTGATCCAATTTCGAAAATTCTTTCACAGGCGAAAGCTACTCTATAGCCAAGTGAAATAGGTTTTGTTTTATAGTATAGTTGACTACCACATGAGCAGTTGCGGGCAGAAGCTAGTGTTATAATAAATATATCATTGAATATACATTAAACAAATGGATATTAGTGTGACACTCTAATTATTTCTACACGGCCTTGTTCTTAACATCAAATATGTAGTTGAATGTATGTATGAGCCTCAGCCACACAATACACATATGTTTATGCATATTTTTATTCATACAGTAAAATCTACCATCAATGTAACCATCTGGTTTTTCATGAATATGTAATAAGTTTGTTAAGTTAGTGAACTGTTGTCTTAAATTATCAAGTGTTTGTAAACAAAGATGAAATGAAATAAGCATTTTTTTAAATCTTTTAGTGTTAATTAATTGAGTGGGTAGTCATGTGTGGGAGTATTTCCTGAGCACTTAACTTGACTTCCCAGTCCTGACATCATAGTTATTAAGGATCAATGGCAGTGAGACAAGTTATGCAGTCATCTGTGACTCACTATACAAAAAACTTAAATTGTATTGATACAACTGTAGCTAAATCTGTGGTTAGAATCTAATTAGAAGTTTAGAGTTATATAGGCTGTGTTTTCTTATTATGATTTTGGTTGGAGTACCTTTATTTTGTATCACTTTCTATGTTTGTGTTATTATAGAATGTTTGCACATTGACTTTTGGCTGGTGGTTATGTGGATTGTGGATATCATTTACATCAGATAAATAAAAAAGACATTATTCCCCATTTTACTGTTGCCAGACTTACATACTTACTGAAGTAAATAATGTTTATATTTAGAGTATTATGGTCACCAGATGAATAGCAATAGTTTAGAAAAAGATAAACAAACAAAAACATAGATAGATAGAAATCAATAACAATACTCATGATTCATTTGGGCTAAACATATTGTTATTTCTGGAAGGTGCGTATCCGGCATCAAATAATCAAGCACCAGCAGTAAAAAAAAGCACTATAAATGGATAAAATCACTATCTTGAATAGTGATAATATGTGCCAACTAAGTAAAACAAAAATCTATATAATTACAAATATATATATCGAGATAAAAAAACCGTGACAAAATTTACGATTCCTGAGTGGTATGGTAACTAATGACATCATCACGCCAGCCTCATGCACGAACACGGGGATGTAAATAAACGAAACTATTAATGAAAACAATTTAAACAACAATAAGAATACTTACGGCTCATTTAGGAATGGTGATATAAATAAGATGTTTTCAATAAAACTCCTATCTCTCCCATAAATCACAGGTTTTTGGGGCTGACTGTTAACGTTCAATATTCTAAAAAGTACACACAGGATGACCGCAATAACTGCTAGCAGGACTGTCGACATTTTGATGAAATTCAATCGGAATCAGATCGTGGCGTTCGATGTTATGAAGGGAATTTTACATAATAACGACAAACTGTATTCCTCGTTATGCGAGGAAATAACAAACATCCACCCACCGCACAACGCACGAGACCATACGAGACTAAAAAAAATCACTATCAACATAGTTCAACTTCTCATTCACTGTCACACGTTCTAGTCTAGTCGGTCCCGTTGGCTGATTTATTAACTGTCATTTTCTGATTGGCCTATTCGTTGAAACATTATATTACCATTGGTTCAAAACACATCACTCTGCAATGGTTCAATGAACGACAAAAGAAAATATTGAATGAAACTAGTGCTGCGAAATAGTAAAAAAAATACAGTAGAGTAGAGCGTAGACAGACAGAGAATAGCATTCTCTGTTTACGGTCTAGTCTTTATCAGCTGAGACTCCCAACTTTGTAATGACCAACTAATTGAATACCTAATCGATTTATAAGTATTTATAGTAAATAAAAAAAATAGTCCAGAATCCAATGAATAGTGTTGATTACCATGGAATTAGTACATACTATATAATTTATATATTAAACTTTTCACATTCAAAAAAGTACAAAGGCGGACTTAATGCCTTAGGCATTCTCTACTAGTCAACCAAGGATGGTGAAGAGATTAGATGGCAGGTGCTCTGTTTGAGAGGAACAAAGTTTATTTTTATTTTTAAACCATTAAATTTTTTTTTTTTTTTTGGTGTTTTGGTCTGCTATTAGTCGCAAGACTATAAGCAGATGAGTTGAGTGTATATGGCGTTTAGGCGAAGAGACCAGTGTCTCGACTGCCATCTTAGAACACATCCTTCCTTTTCAGCCTTTTCACCGCAACCGAAGGGTTTAGGAGGTCATAGGCCAGGGTATTTGGATGAACCGAGAGCCGATCAGCATATTTCCATTTTTACTTCTCAATTTCAGTCTGAATAGTGGGAACGCCAAGATATTCGTGGATCTCGTCATTTTTGGAGAACCACGGGGCACTTGTGATGGTGCGCAGAATGTTGTTTTGGACACGTTGGATGTACATGACGTTGCTCTTACTGGCAGAGCCCCACAGTGGGATTCCGTAGGTCCAGATGGGCTTCAACACGGCGTTGTAGATCAGAAGTTTATTATCAATAGAGAGGACAGAGTTTCTACCCAGTGCCAGTGCAGGTTTCGGAACTTATGATTAATTTCATCCCGTTTCTTCTTGATATGATACATCCAGGTGAGCCTTCTGTCTAAGTTAAAGCCCAGATATTTAACATTCTCGGTATGTGGGAGTGCAATCGGTATCAGTGCCAACTTTGACGGGAGGGCAATTTCTCCTTCTTAAAGTGAGTGTGATGTGGTTCGATTTTTGAGCACTTGCCCGGATGCGCCATTTTCTCATCCATGCATGGGTCTCGTCTAGTAGGTGTTGGAGCTTATTACTAGCCTGTGCTGGGACTTCATCACTTGCGAGGTAGGCTACGTCATATGCGTATGTTGCTACGGTCACGTCTTCAGATACTGGTAAATCTGAGGTGAATATATTATATATTACAGGGCCGAGTACGGAACCCTGTGGAACGCCGGCTTTAATTTTACGTAGCGTAGATCTGGCATCTCTCTATTTCACTTGAAAAAGCCTGTCTTCGAAGTAGGACTTGATGATGAGCAAAAGAGAATGTGGAAGTTTATCTTTCACTTTGCACAATAGCCCTTTGTGCCAGACTCTGTCGAACGCTTGCTGAACGTCTAAGAGTGCTGCCGAGCAGTAAAGTTTCATTTCAAAGCAGCGTCTAATCTCGTGATGAACCTGATGCATTTGCTCAATTGTCGAGTGCTGTTTCCGAAATCCGAACTGGTGCTTTGGAATAATGTCGCAGAGGTCCATGAGTTCTTTCAAGCGGACTAGAAAGATTTTTTCCCATAACTTAGAGAGAACTGGTGTTAAGCTTATTGGACGGTATGATGAAGCTTCATGAAGAGGCTTTCCAGGTTTGTGAATCATAATGATTTCCGATACTTTCCAGAATAGAGGAAAGTAAGACGTTCTTAGGGTTGCATTGAAGAGTGAAGCAAGAAATGTTATGCATTTTCTTGGGAGATTTTTTAGTATTGTAGGAGTGATTAGATCAAATCCGGGGGCTTTGTTGGAATTCAGTCGTCTAATCTCGCTCGCGATTTCCTTTGGGGATGTAGGTTTGAGTGGCAGGCACAGCTGGAGATCCTGGCTGAGTATTTCATCACTATCAGATTCATCGCCACCATCATTCGCCTTGAATACATTTTCCAGATGAGTTGCAAATGCTTCTGCTTTCTCAGCATCCGTTCGTGCCCATGAATTCAAGTATTTGAGGGGATGGAGATGTTCTTGCGGCTTCCCGATAGTTTTAGCAGCTTTCCAAAGCGACTTTTCACCCTTTCCCTGAGGTGACAAGCTTTGTAGAGTATTTCGAAACGAGGAGTTTGCCGAATCTTGCAGTAGCGTTTTAAGTTGTTTCGCGGCCCGGTTGAAAGCTGTTTTATCTGCAGGATGCCGAGATTGATGCCAGATTCTACGTAGCCGCCGTTTATCTAAAAGGTTTGCTTTAATATCTGCTGGTTGAGATAACATCGTTGGAAGGCGAGTTAAGCAGGGTGAGTTTATCCATGCTGATACTTGTATCAGGTTTGTAAGGTACAAGCATTGTCGATATGTTCTGGAGACTTCAAAGGTATGTTTAACTTAATGTTTTCGTCCAAGAAGCTACGAAACCCCTGCCAGTCAGTTTTCCGGTTTGATATGGAGTCAGATAGTTCAGCATATATGACTGAAGTGCTCAAGGTGAGGACTATGAGTATTATGAGGAGTAGTATGAGGACCGGCGTATGATCAGATGATCCATCAAGGCTCGATTCTACAGATCAGCAAAGATGATCTGATCCCTTTGGTTACAAAGAAGTCCAGTAAGTCCGGAGTCTTGTTATGATCAGTTGGCCAGCTCGTCGGTTCTCCAGAGGATATTGGTGTAAGGTGGTAAGCATCTAGACAGCTTTTAAGTGATCGGCCTCTTGGCAGAGTCATGCGGGAACCCCAGTACGTATATATATATTTATTTATTTACATTATATAATATAATATATTTATTTATAATATATTTGATTACTCATTTCTTTTGTGGTGGCCTAGTGGTAACGGCCTTGACTTACGAGTTGTATGTAGATCACAATCAGACTATATTTTTTCCATTGCTGGGACACAGGCCTCCTCGCTGCGAGAGGGAGTGGGCTGGGAATCTATCACGCGGGGCCAGTGAGGGTTGGTAATTTTTTGGTTCATTCCACCGTTTTGAGAGCAGTGTGGTGTTGAAATTATTTACCTACACAAAGTAAAGCGCCTGCCTGCGTTCGAACGATAGTCTCCCTATATAAAATGTACTCTGTGCCATAGAGGAAAGTAATATATCGGGTAGTTCAAACCTACGATGTACAACTGGTAATTCGGGGCCGTTACCACTGGGCCACCACTGCTCTCAGCTTATTATAGTGCACGAGATTATTAAAAGAGGTCCAAGAAATAAAATATTATTATTTTAGAAGAACATAATTTTATTAGAGAAAAAATGTTCATGAGCATAAAATAACTAATTACCAATAAATAACATTAGTGCGACAAATCCACGACAAAAAGGAAGTTCGCAAAAATCATAAAAGGAAGGAGCCATCCATAAAAAGTCGTTGGTAGTTTCTAAACGCAAATATACCAATGTAACTTTTCATATTAATTATTTTATTCGAGCACTGTATTAATTATTGCGTACCGAGATTATGAAAATCTTAAACTAAGTACACTTTAAAGAATTACAATTCTTTTATACATTTCTAAAAGTCCCAATAGTGTTCTTTTAATTTCCATGAAACGTCTTTAAAACCTAGACTGTATCTAGCTTTTGTGACATGTTTATATAGATTTATTTAACATTTATCGATAATATGATTTAAGCTAAAATATACAGATATACATTTGTGATTCAAACATAGTGAGCAACACTTGTATTAATTATTATCTATTATAATATCTATGAATATTTAATTGTAACTTATAGCATCTGTAAGTCGTCATGTAAGGCATTGCTATGTGAATAAACTGGGCATTGCTGGAGCAGCGTCGTCAACTATCTAAGTATAAATGTTATTTGTTGATAATCAGTTATTTACTTTATAATAAAACCATGTTATTTTATCCATTGTACGCAATAAAAGGTCCATAGTACCATAGTGGGACAGTAAAACAAGAGATCAGAAGGAGATTATATGGACAATTTGGATTTTTTTTGGATACATATTACAATGAAGTCTTAAATTAGCAAAAAGCTATTTCTCAATTTGTAAAAGATTCTTATAAAAATATTATAGACAACTATAAATATATTGCATAACTTAGTGTCATATTAGTGTACACGCCATAATGAAAAACTTAAATATAACAAGTAATGTTCTATAAATACCTAAGACAAGAGTCCATCCAATGTTCACCCCACCAGCCTTCACGTATCAATAAATATCTGTACATACTCTTAATTATAAATGTTATAAATAGATGGGATATCAGATGGTGCACAAGTATTTTAATTACTAAGCCAATACTAAGCCTTTACTGACAAACTACATACAAAATAAAGTCACGAAATGGTAAAATAACACTAAAATTAATATAACAGTAGCATAAAATTAAATTGTGATGATATCCTAAAATTAAAATATAATGGCAAAAATGAAATCCTCAGCTCAGCGACTACTCTCTCATGTACTGTACTCTTAACAACAACGTTACTATATTATTTGTATCAAATAAATGTTAACAAATGCTACCAAGTTATCTGCTATATTTCGTTAAGCTTTAAAATATGTATTCGTAAGATCTAAATAAAGTACGAGGTACAGAATGAATTTTATTGTGCTGTGTACAAGTTATCATCTGGATACTTAAAATATGATGTATTATGTTCAACAAATGATGTGTAAATATATTTGCTGTTTGAAGAATAATTAACATTTTAACAAGAAAATCACACGCATCACCACTGCCATTCGTCAAATTAAATATTTTACAACTTTAGGACAGGAAATGGATAATTCTGCCTTATAGACAGGAATGGTTTTGAAGTACGAGTTTGAAACTAATTTTGTTACACTCAATGTTCATAAGCTAACAAATTGCAAAGTATGACATCAATAAGTTGACCAACTTAAGTTCAGCAATGATGGATAATTAGGTAAATCTGATCTTAGCGACTTCGATCCAACTTAAAGCTTCACATTAATTTCTGCAAAAGCAACCTCCGTCTCTTTATTTGTGAAGTACAAAATATTGTCAATATTCGCACAGAGATTACAAACTAAATATTTTTGTTTATTGATACATACAAACAGATAGCACCACCATTCCTAACAACCATTTACTTTGTTCACACACAAACACACGCCTCAATCCTGGATTTACTCGAGTTCAATCTTAGCTACGCTGAACTAAAGGTATAAATATGATTAGGGCTGTAGCTAAATTCGATCTATATAAAAGTTCCTTGTAAGGTTTAATGCTAGCGAGATAGCAATGGCCGCGCGTAGTGGGCCGTAGTGAGACCATAGAGGTAGGGTCAGCGTATGAGGCAGGTGAGACACAGCTCCGCTGATCCGATGCAGTCGTCGTGGCAGAAGGCACCGCATTTCTTACATAGTATCATGGCGCGCAGGTTGCACACGCACGCGTCGTCTGCGCCCACACTACGGCACCGCGCAACGCTCTGGAATTTAATACGTCCTGATTAATATGGGCTTTATGTTTCATTTGGGTAGGAAATAAGTAGAATGCACATAGCAGCAGTTAGCATTTTGCTACTGTTAAGTTGCTGTCAATTTGGACGAGCCGACGAAAAGGATTCTAAGGCTGCCTGTCCACTGGAGTGGAGAAGTGAGGAGAAGATCGGAGATTTGATTCTATTGGTTATATAATTAAAATTATGTTTCCGCACAGCTCCGCTCCTTTTCTCGCTTCTCAGCTCCAGTGGCCAGGCAGCTTAATTCTGCGGGCACGAAATTAGCGGCGGCCGAGCGATGGCGATAGCGGGGGGACCCGGCAGCGGTCTAGGCGTGGGCATAAAACTGGCGGTAGAAAAAATACAACAATGTACTGGAACGAGCGGCCGTCGAGCGGCGAATCAAACAAGTTTGGTCCTGTGCCGCGCCCGCGTATCGCTCGGTCGCCCCGCGCCGCTGTTGCCATCTTCGGCTGCCGCTAATTTCGTGCCCGCAGACTAAGGCCTATACGGATAAGCGAGTCTATTAAGCGCACAATATGATAACAATCAATACTAACCACATTAGTATTCTGGTTTGATGGTGGAGCACTAGACGCTCGTGGCGCCACGTTTGGAGTCCTTTGTACTAGGATGTACTGGCCCACGTTATTAGACCGATTCTCGTTCATCTGAAAACAACATATTATTTTTATGTTAATTTATACCATAAAATTATTAATATTAATAATTGATAATAAAAAAATGAAAATAATAATTAATAATATTCGCCCAAATAAACGCACATAGCGTTTATTTGGGCGAATACATCTCTTGAATGCGTCTGCCGAACAAAGGTTTCACGTCACGCTATGTTGAGCTAATTATAATATGGCCCCCGGCGCGTGCAGCCGGCGACACGCTTAGCTGACATCACGAAATGCACAAGTGGCTTTTAGTCAATTGGTTCATATGTATATTAATTTGATGCCAAGAAAAAGTTTCTAAACTTGCTATTTTAATAGCTTCTTTTAAGTAGGTTTATTATTTATGTATCATACCCCTCGCAACATAGTGCGTAGATCAATATTACAAAAAAGTATGAGAAATAAACAGAAGGACAATTCCTGTATTTTGGCCTTCTGAAAACATACTTCATTATGAGGCATCACAGAGACCGGTAGTTGCCGGACGAGCACGGGCGGCGGGGGCGGCGGGGGCGGCGGCCGCGCCGCGCGCGCGGGCCGCGTCAGCAGCGCGGGCGGCGGCCGCAGCTGGCCGCGCAGGGCGTCGCGGTTCGGACTGTTCTGGATCGCCGCCTGACATATCTGGTAGCTGCGTTCTAGGTTCACCGTGCCAGGCGGCACTTTGTTAGAACTTCGACTTCTGGAATTACAGAAATTTTCAATAAGATTTATCTTACACAATAAAATTCAATCTTATTATGGCAATACAATTTTAAGCCCGTTTTTAAGTCACCTCTAGTGACTTAAAAACAGTGTAAAATATTTCACATAAGAGACTACAAAGTTACGTAGTTACATGAAGAATACCTGTTAGATTCCTTTCCCAACTTAGATTTTTTACTTCGTGCCCACATACCCTGGGCAATAGTGGTGGTATTCAAAGGTGGGTTCGTAACAGCAGTGCTACATATCAAGCCAGTTGCTGCTTCTATTTCTTGCTTCACAGATGAGTCCTTTATCGACTGACAACTTTCAGACGAGTTAGAAGATTCCATATTAAAATTAGCATCCCTATCTTCCTTGTACATACAATTTTCATCATTCATATTTATATCCTCCATACTCGTTTTGGAGTCTTCACTAATATATTTGGCGCTTTCTGTATTTAGATTTGAAAATGGGTGCAATGTCATAACATTCTCATTGTTTGGCCAGTCATTATCAGTTTTCCATGATACTGCAGATGCTTTGGGTTTAGCTGCATCCTTCATATTATCATCAGGGTAAGAAACAATCTGAAATAAGATACAAATGACAATATACAGGTTTTCCAAACAATTATTGGAGTTATCTAAATGATACTAAATAAACTTACAGATGTATTAGTGACTTCCATCATTGGTATTGATGAATTTTGTGTCAAAGGCATTGTAACAACAGCTGTAGCATCTGGAACAGTTTACAAAAAAACAGATACATTACATTGGCAGTAAGTGCATGTATGTTTAAACTACATAAAATATTTTATGTCATTAATGTCAAAAGAGTCTACAGCTACCCTCAAATTGTATTGTTTACAAATATACTCACTTGTCTCACTCATAAAGGATGATAACTCCATCAAGTTGGGATGAGGTGTATATTTGACATCTTCACTCTCTGTGAAAGTAAGAAGAAATTGCATTACAGGTTATGAATTAACATAAAAATAAATAGATTTTAAATATAATTGTTTTTTGGTTAGTGAGAAAATTAGTTTCACAACAATGCTAACAAAAAATATTATTGTAACCAATTTGCTGTATAGTTTTTGATTGAAATGCTACAGAAAACATTATAGACAAAATAATATATAAATTATACACTTACGAGAAGTTAGTATTGAGAGGCTTGTCTCCAATATAAAAGACTCTGCATCCTTGAAGTGCTCATCATAATAATTCTGAGCCATGTTCTGTGGCAGGCTTTCTTTCTCACATTTCTCAGGACTGTTGATAACATCACTCTTTAAATGGGACTGGACAGGCAGTGTTACTTGGCAATCAACCTCCTGGCTAAAGTTCTGACATACATCCTGCTCCACAACAGCCTCTTTGCTATGTTGTGGTGATTCTACATCAGTGTCAGACTTAGCACATTCCTGATATTGCTCTGATACATATTCTTCTTGAGTTTCCTGTATTATTACATCTGGGGCAGTGCCTTTATCGACGTCAGGACTTTCCTCCAGCTCTGTCACAGTGTTATCATAAGGAATGGATTCAGTCACACCTGTAGACTCACTAGCAGTCATGTTATTTACATTCATATCTATCTTCAGACTGGACACTGAGGATTCACTTCTTGCATCATATTCATAGACAGATGCAGTAGCTTTACTGTCTTCACTATTTGTGTCACCATGATCCTGACCAGAATACAGCAGTTCATCATTAGGACAAACTTGCTCACCAGCATAATTTGTCTCAACATCTGAATAATTATTAGCAGTATCTGCATTATGTACCAAGTAACTTGTATTATGTATTCCATAATCATCTTCAAACTTAATTCGCTTTGCCAAAGTATATTCTTCATTTTCATTATTTGACCTCTTGGAAGATTCAAGTAAATTACTATCAGAGTCTGTTGCTTTATCATCTTCTCCATCTTTTGAAGTCTCTTCTATAGTAACAACACTGAGATCTAATTCATGCTTCACATCACTGCGTTCAGATTCCCCATCAGGCAGTAGAAGTGGATCAACAGGTGTTGTGGATAGTGATTCATCCATCCTCTGAGTTGAAGATAAATCAGAGAAACTAAAGTCCACTGGATATTCTTCATAGTTGGGATGACTGTGACTTTTTGTATGTTTCAGAGGCAATAAGTCTGGCACTGGAGCAGACTGTTTACTGCTTACAGTGACTGGTTCTTCTATTACTTCATCAGCTTTGGCTGAAGACCTTGTTACTGCACCTACTGATCTCATTCTTTTACTAGTACTAGATTTACTTTTTTTAATTTTAGGAACAGTACTACTGCTTGTTATTGAAGCTGTTGGTCTTAACTTTATTGTAGTTTTAAGAGAAGGTCTATCTGAATTTAAACTGATTGAAGATTTCTCTTTTCTTGACTTCTCTCCCCAAATAGGTTCAAAATGTTTCAATTTCCATGGATCTATTTTGCTTTTTTCTTTTTCAGCTTCAGTCTTCATTTTCTGTTGGTTTTCTGGGGTTAATTCCCCACCAGAGAGGCTGTCTTGCCATTGTAAGCAGGCACGAGCAAAAAATTCATTATTCAGACTAGAAGAATTTAAGCGACCTGAAGGACTTAACCTATCCACACTTGGAAGTAGCTGCCCAAGCTTATATTGGTATAAAGGTGGAAGAAGTGAAAATGTATGTTTATTTAGTAATGCCCTAATGTTTGTATTTACTAGTATTGAATCTGGTGTCTCTAAGTCAATGCACCCTTCTCTTGTTTGTTGTAACTGAGCTGCTGTTGATAATTTTTTACCACTGCGTTTTCGAGGTTTCAAACAGAACCCTGGAATGCTCGCCAATACCTCTCGCATGGTAGATGGTCTGTTAGTGTTAGAATTAGTTTCTGTGTAGGATGTAGCTGCTGTCCATTCTCTGTTCTCAGGAGGAGGTGGTGGTGGCAAGGGCTTTACTATTATCCTAGGCAGAGGCCGTGAATGATTAGAATTCTTCTTTCTTCTCTTTGACTGCTTTCTTGAGGAGTGCTTACTTGACTTTTCACCATCTTCGGGAATGCGTATAATCGAGTACTGGTCATTTTTACATGGCGTGTATTTACTGTCCGTCGAATTATCTGAATATTCCATATCGTTGTCTATTTTATCCGCAGGTGATACGTCTAGTTCCATTGTTGTGTTACGGCGTGTTTAGCAATTAAGTAATGAAATGAGAATGATAGATTGTTGCCGATAGCGATCACTATTTCAACCCATCGTGCGTTTCTTCACGATCCAAAAATGCCTTTATTATATGATTAACAATATAAAAAAAATATCATCACTTATTTGATAGTGCAATGTTCAATATCATGACAATATTCATACAATACAACTCCTTTTTTCTCAAGAATATTTGGCTGAAGAGCAAAACGTAAAATGTCACAACAACGCAGAAAATGGATTCCAACACAGATAAAAAATGAATTGAGACCGAAAACGCGAACCGTTTTTTTTAGAAATTATTATGTAAAAACCGTACTTTATGTTTCAGTAGAAAATAGTTTTTAATTATCATCAATCAATCAACTGAACACAACATAATTTTTTGCATTTGGAAATCTGGAAATTCTCATGATGGTTGTCCTCTGACTCCGCTGCTCACCCGTATTGTTCAGAGGCGGTGACGGACAGTGGACAGTAAATTCCAATAGAATATCTGACTCACTACATTACTGCACAACAGGTTTCAAGAGAGCTACATGGTGAGTAGGGATGGGTCTAAAATTAATAAGCTGCTAAATTAACACTGCTAAATTTTTTTAGTGTCAACACCTGCTAAATAAATTCTGGGATAGCTGTTAAATATAGCAGTCACAACTCACAACAAAGCAATAATGGTCCTGCAGATTCAGTCACAGTTAGATTGATAAGTTTGAGCAAGTTGATTTAATTAACTGCTAGAGTCTGGCTAACGAAAGTTGGCCCCAGAATATTGGCGGCAAATTTAAAAAATACATGCATGACAACACTAAAATTATACTATGAAAATTGGAATAACCTACTTTGATACTTGGTAATTCATTATTAAAAATATCATATATATAGTTTTTCAATAAGGACGCTCGAACTTTAGCAGCGCATAGCGGCCATTTCGGTAATGCGATTGCTACCAACTTTGGCATGAATATATATTTTGTCGTGACATTTCACCATGGAACGCTACACGCTTCAACAACGCGTAGAAATTGTGTAAAATTTATTATCAAAACCGCCGTTGTCTATTCGCCTACGTTCTGTGCGTTGTGTTCAATTTATGGCGTTCATCGTGTGAGTTAACACCGCTCGATTACTTTCTGTGGGGTTACATGAAATCTTTAGTGTACGCAGATAAACCACAGTCAATTGTTGCCCTAAAGGCCAACATAACTCGCGTTCTTCGTGAAATTGATCATTTATGCGAAGACGTCCTCCAAGATTAGTCCACCAGAATACGCCATCTACAGCGGAGTCGCAGTGGCCATTTGGCTGATATTATTTTCCACACATAATGTCATTGAATATTCTTTAAAATGTTATAAAAATTGTAGTAATATCACTTAAACAGGTTGTTTTATTTCATTTCAAAGTTCGAGCGCTCTTAATGAAAAACCCTATATATAGACAGTATAAGAACATTATGTTAGGGAAATAAAGAAACAGAATTTATCTACACATGTATTAATTTTTGATATGTATCAGGTTTGTAACGGGATTTTAAGGATTTATTGATCTGGTATAGGTGTTAGTATATGACGGTAAATATGAGCGGAATCCGAAAATAAATAGACAAATAAAATACGATAATATTCCATACATAATAACTTAGTTTTATTCATCGTAATCAAAATCAGATTCTAACACTTCAATGCCAAAAGATTCATCACTGACACTAGTATCGCTGTCTCCAACATTAATAATAAAACTTTCTAAATTTTCTTCTGTTATTTTATCACGTTCTTTATATTTATTTTCAACATGTATTACATGATCAGTAATTTTCTTCCAATCCTGTGAACTTACGTTTTCAAATGAATCTTTAATTATTTCTTCTAATGCAGCTGTAGTAACTGCAATATTTTTGCTAGCCACTTTACGTTTTGCCAAACTCCACACAAGCTCGATCGCATTTAAATCACAATGGTAGCGGGGAAGTCTCAACACCTCATGACCACATTGATTTAAAATTTCATCAGCTTCATATATTGGATTAGGCGTATTTCGTTTTACAATACACAACAGCTCTGCTTTCGTGTGGTAGTCCTCATATTGAATTCCATTATCACGAAGCCACTCTCTTATATTACTTTTACGTGTTTGTGTGTTCGGAACCTTATTTATAATTACCGAATGGTAACTAGCATTATCCATTATGATTACACTTGGTTCTTCCAAATTTGGTATAAGTTTTTCTTCAAGCCATTTATTAAAATTTTCAGCATTCATGTCATGGTGATAATCAGCATTTTTTGATTTAGTACTAAACACTAACAAAGAGTTTGGTACGGGGCCTTTCTCTGATCCAGCATGAACTATAATGTACCTTTTCCCGGTCGAAACATTTTCAATTGCACCACTAGTTGAAGGACCTTGCCATGACTTCTTAGGCTTGTAGTTTCTATGGACATAAGTCTCATCTAAATAAATGATTGGCTTGCCTTCTGCACGTTTTCCTGCTATAGTTCTTAAAAATCTATGTCTCCAAGCAGATATGTCATAGCGTTCTATTAATACAGAACGCTCATTTTTATTATTTTTAAATTCATAGCCATTGGCTAATAACAAGCGGCGCAGAGTTTCTCTGCATCCGTTAAAATCAATACTTTCTTTTAACTCCACCAACAGTGTCCTCAGTGTAGGAACTTGTTTTTTAACAATATAAAATTCGTTTATCTTGTTACGCATAGCATCTATGTCAAAGTTATCTAGGTTAGACACAGTAGGTTTCCGTGGGCGTTTCTTCCCCGGGGTACTCCAGACACCTTCATTTACTGCACCTTCCCTTTTTACTCTCTTTAGTGTTCTGACACTCACTTCTGCAAAGAAGATATACAAAATATGTAATTAATTCTTGGTTTACGTAAATGCAAAGGTTTTTTTCGGCATAATTTCAAAACACCAGTGTATAGTAAAAACTTACCAGTCATTGAAGTTATTTCTTCTAAGTACTGATTCTGGGTTATTATCCTATCTTTCTGCTCTAATTCAGTGAGATTTTCAATAGTTCTTACTATTTCATCAACTCCTTCGACATCTTGCAGATTCTCTGTTAAAGAAAGTAAATCGTTTTAAAATTACCATTGTATGTATTTTAATTGTTTTTTTTTCCTCTGTTATATATCGTTTTGTATGTACAATAAAGCATATAATAAATAATAAATTACCAACAAAAATACAGCAAAAATTAATTATGAGTATATACGTAAAACTTAAGTGATGTTATTAAAATGAATACGTTGACTGATGCGATGTACGAATGAATATAATTAGTTTTATTCAATACGAACAAGCGAAAGTAACTTATTTGTAAGGATACGTAAATTATAAATCAAAATTTTATTAAGACGCCTGGATAGGTAGGTGTTCAAAGTATCAAAATAATATTGTCTACTAACCTATGAAATTCAACACCACACGTAGACAATCTTGTTTTTGTTTAAACGCGGCATCACGCTGTTGTTGTTTTTCGTTGAACTTGCCAATCATGCAAAACAACATCTTTCGTACACCACTTTTGATAGATTTGTTCATTTTAAACCGTAATTAGAATCACAATTTACACAAACGCATACAATTTGACACCAGAGATACCGAACGACAACCTTGTCAAATTGACGTTGACGTTCATACAGAGTTGCTATATAAAAAGTTCGCAAATAATTCCAAGGCCTACTTTCGTTAGCCAGACTCTAAGTGCTAACTGCTGAATTCTTAATTGTTACATTTAACTAGTGTTAAGTAAGACTAATCTTCGTTACGAAGGTTTACGCGGGTTTGTTTGTGGTAGATAGTGTTGTGAGTGAAAATTCCATTTGTTTGACTGTTTGTATATTGTGTATACGCCAACAGGAAAAGTTGACAGTCCTAAGCCTGTGAAAAGTATGAAGGAAATGAGAATTAATTACGTTAACAATCTGTCTGTGATTAAATTTAACAGTTGCTAAAAATAACTGCTAATTTTAACTGTTAAATATTGTTAGCATTACCATTTAGCAGTGTTATTATTATTTAACGTTTAAGCCCATCTCTTAGGGATGGGTCTAAAAATAATAAGCTGCTAAATTAACACTGCTAATTTTTTTTAGTGTCAACACCTGCTAAATAAGTTCTGGGATAGCTGTTAAATATAGCAGTCAGTGTCACAACTCACAACAAAGCAATAATGGTCCTGCAGATTCAGTCACAGTTAGATTGATAAGTTTGAGCAAGTTGATTTAATTAACTGCTAAGTGCTAACTGTTAAATCGAATTAACACTAATAAAAAAAAATTGTGTCAACACCTGTTAAATAAGTTCCGAGATAGATGTTAAATAAACGGAAACAAAAAATTTAAATTTGAACAATAGTAATATTACCAATTGGTATGTAGCTATTAGAAAAAAAAACAAGATCTAAGAAAGAAATACAAAAGATACAATAAAAAAAAAAACAAAACAAAAAAAAAATATGATCATTATAAAAAAATTACACATAAAAGAAAGAAATCGTTGTAAATAAATTGATTCTCATTATAAATACGCCAACAGAAAAAGTTGACAGTCCTAAGCCTGTGAAAAGTATGAAGGAAATGAGAATTAATTACGTTAACAATCCGACTGTGATTAAATTTAACAGTTGCTAAAAATAACTGCTAATTTTAACTGTTAAATATTGTTAGCATTATCATTTAGCAGTGTTATTATTTTTTAACGTTTAAGCCCATCTCTATCGTACATCGTACCGATGCCGAAATTATCGTACATGTACGATAGTATAGTATTGAAGGTCATTTATACGGCCATAGTTCTTATGCTATGACTTTTATAAGCTTTGATAATGATGAATAAATAATAATAATCATCGTACGTCTGGCAACCCTGCATGGTGATCTTTCAAATTACAGTACAGTAAGTTTATTTACACATGCTCATTACTAGCATGAAAGCATGCCAAATCAATATTGAACAGTTGCTTCTTAGTAGCATGTGTGTCGAAACATTGCTAATAATGAGCATGCTCATTTCGAGTTTGCTCAAAAATCGACGGTCGATCGATGTCGAAAGGGGCGTGCTTTTAGCGCGTCTGACTGAACAGGTTTGCTTATTGAGCATGTTAGTATCGATCAGTCTTTCGCAGCTGGTACACGATTTCGCGCTAAAAATGTCTCACTGGGACGATGATAAAACGTTAAAATTTGTGATTTTATAACCGCAATACAAAAACAATATTGCAAGAAGTAATGCATATCAAGATTTTGTTAACCAACATGGACGAGCACGCTTATTTAAAAGTATGCTTTAAAAAAGCATGCTAAACAAAAGCAAATGTGTCAGGTCAAAGAGCACGCTCGCATTTAAGCACGCTAATAAGCATGACATTTTATGAGCATAATTATGTAATTGAACCATAATATACGGTGGATCGGATACGGAATATCGGAAATTGACATTGACTTATAAAACATGTTATAGTCAATGGAAATTGATTACTTAAGCATCTATTGAACCAAAGAGCAAAATATGTTTATTAGCCCGTCAGATGTATGAAGTTGCGAACCCTCTGGTCGAGATGGTCATCTTATGTAGGAAGGGAAGGGAAAGATCTTAATCATCTTACTCTTACTATCTTTTTCGCTACCCGCCACCTTTTTTTTTTTTTTTTTTTTTGTTCCGTGCTGGAAAATCCTCATGGATGTCCTCCGCCTGGGGCGAGCGGAGGGGTCTGTCAGACTCTTACTGACTAAAAACCACCCCGGTGTTCCGTCTCACACCTACGCCGGGGGTCGCGGGAACGAAAAAATCCTCCGCAACCCCCGACTGGTGCCAGCCCGCCGCAGCGGGCCCCTCCTCCTTCATCACCGGCGCACCAGAACACATGGCACGCCGTGACCAACCCAGGGACCAAACCAGCACATGGGCGCCAGACAGCCCCTTGTCTGGGCGCCCTTGGCCCCTCCTCGACGGGTCAGATCATTGGCCCCGCCGTCTACCAATTTTCGGCCGCAGAGGATAGGGAGAGCGGCCTACGCTATACCGACACTCCTCTTCCCCTGCGGCCCCACTGCGTTCGCCATCAGACGGTGGCGACCCCGTCAAGGCCGCGGCAGGGAGGTAGAGCGCTGTACCGCAATACACCTCTCCAGCCACGGCCCTGAAACCGCAGCCGCGATGCCCCCGATACACGACATCGCGGCCCGCCTCAGTTGCGATGTCGCCACCGCAACCTACTCGTTGGCCGCTACGTCATGGGCTTGGGTCAAAAAGCCCTGACGAGCGGCCCCTCCTTGGGTTCCTCTTGGCTTCACCGTGGGTGCCCAACCCACGGCTAATGAGCCCCCCCGCAACGACAATGCGGGAACCCTTCGGGGGGGGGCTACCCGCCACCTACGGTCGTCGCTTGTCCAGAAAGCAGAAACTCTTCCGAAAGGTGTTTTATTCGCTTACGATATAGACCATGTGTTGAAAGATGTGAAAGAGGGGAAAAACGCGCAGCCACTTGGAACTTAATCATGATTGAATCGCTACACAAATCCCCATCATTTAAAATTATTAAACCAAAGTAGAGGTGTTGAACGTAAAAACCGTCTATTGCAAAAGGACATGAGGTTTAAAAAATAAAGGAACTTACTTCAAAGAAAAAAAAAAGCTTTCCTTTTGGTGATGCCGCTTGCTTCCGCGGAAGCCATCTTGTTTTATTCAATTCAGGATGAATGGCGTAGTACTTGTGAATTGTAAAAATTGACTTGGGTGATTGATTATTGTGATTGATTATTGTGAGAGACTTAGTTCAATTAGAAGTCTCAAATAATTAAAAAGCTTTCCTACCAACAGTTTAAACTCCAATCATGGGTCGAGGAAGGTAAATATAAATTGAATTACACAGCACATTGTTAGATAAAAAAAAATGGTATTTTCTCATTCCGATATTTTGCATCCTTAGAGATCGTAGTCGTGATAGACGTCGCAGTCGCACCCGCAGCAGGAGTAGGAGTCGCAGTCGTAGTCCTCGTTATGGTCTCGGATCAGGCGGCGGAGGTGGAGGTGGAGGCGGAGGCGGAGGCGGAGGTTACGGCGGCGGCGGGCGTAGGAGTAATCCCGGTGCAAACCTGCGGAAACCAAAGTGGGATCTAAGCAGGCTGAAACCGTTCAAAAAAGACTTCTACGTGCCCCATAGCGAAGTAGAAAGCAGACCAGAATCTGAAGTGGAAGCTTGGAGGAGTGCCAATGAGATTACTCTCAAGGGGCGCAACATACCTAAACCGACAATGACATTTGAAGAAGCGAGTTTCCCAGATTATGTTATGGATGAGATTGACAAAATGGGATTTTCTAAACCAACTCCAATCCAGGGTCAGGGTTGGCCTATTGCTCTGAGTGGAAATGATATGGTTGGTATTGCTTCTACTGGTTCAGGAAAAACTCTTTCTTACATTTTGCCTGCTATTGTGCACATTAACAACCAGCCAAAATCTAGTCGAGGTGATGGTCCAATAGCTCTTGTACTGGCACCTACTAGAGAATTGGCACAACAAATCCAAGAAGTTTGTGACAAATTTGCAAACACATCGAAAATTCACAATACTTGTTTGTTTGGTGGAGCTCCAAAGGGACCTCAAGCAAGAGATTTAGATGCTGGTGTTGAAATTGTAATTGCTACTCCTGGACGACTTCTGGATTTTCTAGAAAGTGGAAGAACTAATTTAAAAAGGACTACATATTTAGTACTCGATGAGGCTGACAGGATGTTGGATATGGGATTTGAGCCACAAATTCGAAAGATCATTGAACAAATCAGACCGGATCGTCAAACTCTTATGTGGTCTGCTACTTGGCCTAGAGAAGTTCAAAGTTTGGCTGCAGAATTCTTAAAAGATTATCTTCAAATTAATGTTGGTTCATTGCAATTGGCTGCTAATCACAACATCTTGCAAATTATTGATGTCTGTATGGAATATGAAAAAGAAACTAAATTGAGCACACTCCTGAAAGAAATCATGGCAGAAAAAGAAAACAAAACCATAATTTTTATTGAAACTAAACGTCGAGTTGATGATATTACAAGAAAAATGAAGCGAGATGGGTAAGTCTTATTTTATTGCTTAAAATATTTTGTGTTATCATGTCATATATGCTTCTTTCTCCAGAATTAGCATAACTACTGACAGGTTATATAAGCTTAGGTAAATTGTTCATTTTATTTGACTTTATATGTCAATTTATTTTAATTTTATTAATTTTTTGTTGACAATCTACTCAATAGAATGATTTTCATGAGTTGTATTGCAATATGTGGTTAGCTAGCGACCTCGACAAATTGATCATATAATATATTTTTTTTCCTGAAAAACCAGCAACCAGTTCGTCATGCTCCCTTAGATGTCACTGCTTGCGGTAGCGTCGGGGGTCGGGTTGCCTCCTTCCCTCAAATATGGCGAGGGGGGTAATGGCTGATCTTTGACTGGTCGTCTTGCTGATCATGGTTTTGTTATTGTTATTAGTAATTAACTGTTTATTTATTTTACCTCGATGGTCCTAGTTTATCAATTATAACTTCTAGTTACAGCTATATGTAAGCGGGCACGCCCTTTATGCCTGGAGGCTTTATTTCCTTTTTTAGATATTGTTTATGTTTAGTTATTTCTGTTTCTGCTTGAGTATAGATCTCGATGTTTTTAATTGGTATATTAGCGTGTGCTAGCTGTCATATGGCTATTAATTTATAATTTAATGTTTTGTGTTGCGTTATGTAAATTATTTTGCATAAGTATGTATAGAATCAAGTTTTTCTAACTGAACAGTCAGCTGTGCTGCTGGGGAGTTTGTTGCGCCACTTCTTCTTCCCAGCGAAAGCACTAGGAAGTGGTGAAGGGTGGGCGTTTTGTGGGACTGTCTTATGTAACTTTGACGTTCGAAAAGTGCTGATTCTCAGCCTAGTTTATATAAATGACTTGGATTTTGAATTTTGATGAAAAAAAAAAAAGAATAAAACTTCATAATCAGTATTTGTTTTTCTTTTAGGTGGCCTGCAGTGTGTATTCATGGAGATAAATCACAAAATGAACGTGATTGGGTCTTGCAAGGTAATGTTGACAAAAAACATTCTTTGTTGATATCTTATGATGATTTAATATTTAATTTATTATTTTGACAGTAATTTATATACTAGCTCCACAATAATAGCAATAGCAAAACTGATTTAACGAACTGGTGCTGTATAATAATATACATAAATAAAAAATAGCACGAGTGGTTATCGAGAAGCGGTGTCGGACATAAGACGCGAGCGCGTTGGGTGTAGCGCAGCCAGTAAACATTTTCTGAACCCGTGTCTGCATGTGCAGGCTGTGGAGAGCTGCGGCCGTGCGGCGGGGCGGCAGCGCGCGGCTCGTCGCCGCCATGCCGCACGCGGCGGCGACGGCGCGCCCGCACCGCGCCCGCCTCTCGTTGTCGGGGCTAAGCCCTATGCACTCTGACCCGCTCCCGCGGCATGTCTGAGCCGCTTCTCGCGTGGCGCGGCGGCCGGCACCTCGCGGCGCATGTCTCACGCAGCCCCGCGGGTGTCGCCGCCGGCGCGAGCGCGCCCGATCACGCCCGATCGCGCCCGATCACGGTGGTCGGCACTCGGTTCTCGCCCTCGTGCTGATGGGCGACCTCTCACCTCTCGCTCTCAATTTTTATTTTTTGTGCGATGTATGACAGACGGAGTCGATATTATTAGTAAGTTTACTAATACAATAGTGAATGGAATAAAATTATATTTACGTCTCTCATTAAACCTCCTAAGGTTGCCCTCAATATTTGCATTTAGTTACCACATTCATGCTATTTTCCTGTTCTTCATCTTTACTTATTCTGTGATTTTATATTATTTTCTTTCTATTATCTTATGTAATTTCATTGCCTATGCATATACATATTGGTTTTCCATAATAGTTTAATTATTCATTATCAAACATAACACAATCATTACTATAATGCATAAACATAATTGGTGGCCTCCAAGGGGTGAAATGTGAGATGAGTGGCAATTGAATTGAGCAACATGAACGTCATAATCATAAAGTTTAGATTGACATACTGGAAATATTGATTTGGTGATTTATAAAGCTTTGCCGACATTATTGTGGGAGCGACAATACCTGCAAGGGATTATATTCCTTTATTGAATTATTTATAATTCTTCTGAAATACTTGTGCAATCTTCTGATGCCTGTTTATAAAGGTTTTCGTCATTGTCTCATAAAGCGAATTAGGTATTAAAAAAAATCTGCTGTGGTTTGGACATGGGTAAGAATTTAGTAAAAAATATGTCATGCAATGTCATAGAACAATTAATTAAAATTTAAATGAATTACTAGTTACCTATACTCCATAGGTTTAGATAGTTAAATAAAGGTAAATAAATCGTAAAAATGGTTTTTATAGATGTCCCTTTCTTGTTAAAAACTAAGATTAAATTTATTTTAGATTTTTACAATAGTTTATTCTTTTATTAATGTATGTTAAACTTGTTCAACATGTAACTTGAGCACAATTTTTTAAGTAGATCCTTACATATTATACAACAAAGTCCCCCGCCGCGTTTGTCTGTCTGAATGCGATAAACTCAAAAACTACCTAACAGATTTTCAAACGGTTTCACCAATGGGACGGAGTGATTCACGAGGAAGGTTTTGGGGTATAATTCATTAAGGTTTTGTGTAAATTGGCTGAAATATGATGATTATTGTTGAATATGTCGGAAAAAATCATGCCGACTGCGAGCTTTACTGGCGTGCGCCGCCGTAAAGATACATAAAAAATATGTTTACAGGATTTAGTTTTAAAAAGTTCAACAAAAGTCCGCGATGGGCTTATGTATCTTCTAAGGATGACCCACAATAACCATTATTATCTTTCAGAATTTTATACAATTTCGATGTTATTTCCGAAGCTATTTTGATCGGTATTATATTAAACCTTATCCAATAAAATATGTTATTCAAATTGGGGATTTAATTTAGATTAAAATATGCCTTGAGATCATATCATTTAAATTAATAGTTTAAAAGATCACAGATTCCAAATTACGCGTATCAAAATAATTATGGTTGACGGCAACGCGGGTGCAGCGGTAGGAGTCAATGACCTTTTCCTCGGCTATTAGGTATGTAATAGGTAGTACGTTCCCGTGGGATATTTTCCGACATCCACGCGGGCGCAGCCGCAGGCAAAAGCTAGTAATATCATATTTTGTAATCTGTCTATAGAGCCCACATTGACAACACATTGCCACAATTTAACCACTGAACAGTCCAAGGGTACTACATTCCCCCAAAAAACTATTGCCTTAACTGTCCATGGGGAATACATTCCCCGAACGAAATCGTTCATTTTAAACGTGTACAGCACTAAAGTCCGGTGATAGTCGTACAGTAACAAAATACTAGATGGCGCTATATGAAATTTGTCATCCGCGCGAGTAAAATTAACCTGTGCAAGGAAAACATAATATTTAGAAAAAAAAAAGTGAAAGTGACAGTTTGACTTTCTTGTCAACAAACTGTTATTGTGTGTGGATCTCAAAGTAAAATGTGTAAGATTGCTGTTTTTATACCTTATTTCTATTGTTATTGTACATCAAATTAAACGTGAAGATATTTTCTTGACGAAATATGCATTACTACGAAATTTTCAAAATGGTTACATAGAATAATTTTGCTGGAAAAGCTATATGATCACTACGCGATCATCGTTTGATGATTCTATATTGTTTACATGTATTCTAATTGGATTCTAATTGGTTCTTTGTAATAAATATAAGATAATTCTTCACTATTAGTACGATAGCCATTAACAAACGAAATATATTGAGATGGGGTCTAGAAATGATTAAAATGCAACTCGTTACAGTGTTGGTGAGTGGACCTTTTGAGAAGTACTTGACTTTGTTTATTTTTTCATGACAGAAAACTAAATATTTATACTGAGATATTGGTGTCATTTTAAAGGGTATATTATATACTATTAGAATAGAAAAAAATTGTAACCAGTAACTTTTATAATTTTCTTGTAAAACTCAAAAAAAAAAAAAAAAACCTTTCTTTTTTATTTCTCCAACTTTATGATTTATTTTCATCCTTTATTGTTATTTAGAGTAATTTACTTGTAATTAAATTAAAATTTGGATTTTTTGAGCTTTCTGTGAGTATTTTTTATTCGAATGTAGCTATAACAGTTTTTCAGTAGTAATCGTTTTTGTTGAGAGCGTCTCGCGCGGTCATAAAAAAAAAAGTGAGATTTCATGCGCGGACCGGCGGGGGGGGAATCGCCGCGCGGCTTGGACCGTAGAGTGGTTAAGAGTACAACTGTGACGTAGCATGATAACTGAAGTGACAGGTATTATTACGTTTAGTCTGTTACCTACTTGACAACTGTCTCGTCACGTGGTTTTTTTTGTTTACCTTTAACCTGAACCTATGGAGTATAGTATGTACAAATCATCCAAAATTGCAAGTGTCTAAGCAACATTGTTTTAAAGTTGAATGAAACAATGATTGATAATATGTGTTGAAGGTGCTTATACATGTAATTTCTTACAGATTTTCGTAGTGGGAAAGCTCCCATTCTAGTAGCTACGGATGTTGCTGCTAGAGGTTTAGGTATGTTTTTCGTAACACAACTGTACGAAAATGCATATACTCAGCTTTATGTTCATACTCTCAAATTCTAAACTTCTGTTTTCAGATGTTGATGATGTAAAATTCGTCATCAATTTCGATTACCCAAGCAATTCAGAAGATTATGTGCATCGTATTGGAAGAACTGGACGAACAAATAAAACTGGAACGGCGTATACTTTCTTTACGCCATCTAACGCAGCCAAGGCCGCCGACCTTGTTGCTGTACTGAAAGAAGCCAAACAAGTAGTCAATCCTAAACTACAGGAGCTAGCTGAACGAGGTGGTGGCGGTGGAAGACGTAAGTACAAGTTGAAAGTTAATTTAGTAAACTTTACAACCTATTTGACAAATTAATACCAATAAATTGTAAAGCTAGATATAAAATTGTTGAGTCTTAAATTATATCTATTCAGTAAACATGACAGTTATTTAACTTGTATGTTTTGCTCACCAGGTCACCGAGGCCGCGGCGGCAGATATCGCCGCGGGCGCCGCTCTCGCTCTCGCTCCCGCTCCCGCCGCCGCCGCTCCCGCACGCGCTCTCGTTCCCGCGATCGTCGCCGTAGACGCCACAGCTCCTCCAGATCGTCGCGAAGCCGCTCGTCGAGGTCATCCAGAAGTCATTCGCGCTCCCGTTCCCGTTCGCGTAGCCGATCTCGCTCAGGCAAGTGCAGCCCCCTGAAGAATACTACGGATTCGGGCCTACAACAGGCGCCCCAAGCTCTTCTTCCCACGCCGAAAACCCTTCTGCCGACTCCCATCGGCCCCCAACTCCCTTCTCACGTAGGCAAAGGGCCCTCCACCCCTCCCATAGAAAAAAAAGTGGCTCTCCCCGATATAAATATCATTCAAAATAATCCACCAAATAACGGTAATGCAAATTATTTACAGCAACCTAATCAAATACCGCCTCTGATGGCTCTCAATCCCCAAATGAATATGTGCGCTCCTCCTCCCCCAATTAACGGGCAGGGCTTCGCTCTGCCTCCCTACTTCCCCGCCGACCAGTACGGCATGATGATGCCGAACTTCTCCGCGGCGATGCTCCCCCCGGGCGGCTGGGCAGCTCCGCCGCCTCCCCCGCCACCTCCTCCGCCCTCCGAATCCCCGGCTAATGGGAGTCACGAGCAAAGGGGCCCTGGGCAAAGTGGCCTCGAGTCAGATTCCAGAAAACGCGGGGCTCGCTCTGGCGGGCTCGGTGGCTCAGGCGGCTATGCATCCGCTGCGGGCGGGCTCGGCTCCAGCGGCGGCGGGCTCGGCTCGTCGAGCGCCGGGCTCGGCTCCAGCGCCGCGGGCGGCCGGCTGGGCTCCGGCGGCGGGCTCGGCTCGTCCGGTGGGCTCGGTTCGTCCGGCGGACTAGGCTCCGAAGGCCCAGCCGGCAGCCGCTCGCGAGGCCGCGACCGACGACGCCGCGGCGGCAGAGGACGTGATCACGACGACTTAGACTCGGCCGGCTCGGGCTCAGGAGGTCTCGGCTCGGCAGGGCTCGGTGGAGGCCCCGACGGCGGCGGGCTGGGTCAACCGCCCGGCGGCTACAGTTCTGGCGGTCTCTGCGTACCTCACGGGAGCCTCTTGCCGCGCATGCTTCCTCCGGCAGGCGGCGGCGACGGTGTTGCACCTCAGGGCGCTAATTTTACTGCGTTCGGGTCTTATGGATCTAAGAGTATTAAACAGAATAGTAATATGCAAGGAAATGAGAGTAGCGAGGGTTACAACGACCCTAGTTGTAGAATGGAATTTTATGGCCCACAAAACATGGGACCTGGCCGGCCATACGGTCTTGGTATGGATCAGATGGGTTCCAACGGTGCGCTGGCGAATGGCTCCGTGGGGTACAATAACGACCGCCAGAGGAATCGCCGGCGATGATTGCGACTGAGGTTTGTTATATTCAAACCAATGCCAACTCACCTATTTTAACCACTCCATTACTCCACTATACATTACACAGAGACAAGCTGCCTTGGTGGCCTGTCAATTGAAGAATTTTGTTATTTATTTTATAAATGACTGCATAATATACACCTCCCTACTGGTTGTTATATTATTGTACTCTGTGCTCTATAAAACTTTGTCAGAAGAAAATGATACTCGTAACTTATTTTAAAAATGTATGTCTTTTTTTTTTGCAGAAAACGGATACAATGGGGACTCTCGTCGACGCAAGAGACGTTAAACGCCGGTGGAACGTGAGGAGTAAGCAACTTAGTTACATAAGATTTGACGCAGACTATTTGATTTCCATTCCATGTTGTATTTATTGAATGTGTGACCATTAGTGCAGTGCCACACAACACATGTTTTAAGTATTCTCCTAATTCTCACTGTAGACTGTACTCCTTTTAATTATTATAATACATTGTAAATAAACATTCTATAACTGATGTTTTAGATTTAATAATTATATACCATCTGATATTTAGCTGCATAAAAAGTGCCAGTTTATTCGTTAACACAGACTATTTTTCGATGTGTAATATGTACTTCAATACAAACTGAGGCAGTCACCTACCATATTTTTACATAAAATTTAATGTCGAATATTTTATCTTAGATAAGAATACAGCATCAAAAGTTTAATTACTTCAAAATTTAAGATTTACAACCGAAAAGAAACCTTAAACATAATGTTTTACTGATTTATTAGTCCATTTTGTACCTATGATTGTGAAGTAAATATAATCAAATGGCTCAGTACCGACATTTTCAGTGACAGTATTTTATTTACTGGTTTCAAGAGATGTTAGCTGTGTCATTTATTTGAACAACAAGCTCCCTTGGGTTTGGTTTTTATATATTGTGTGTTTGATGTACTGTTGTGATCAATTTAAGTTCTAGCAGAATATTAGATTATGTTAAGTAAATAGGTATGTACTGTCGTATGATAAAGCAATTACTTTAGATATCTATTCCCAAGAATCTTTGACTAGTGAATTGTATCTTGTAATACATTGTATGTGAACGAAATTAAAGTTTTACACTAATGAGTGACTTTTTTTTATCCACAGTGCCCATGCCCCACGACGTAGATTGTTTTACTGAAGTTATGTCAGCATTCACACTGTGCCTGGAGACCACAGAGAGTGACCTGATTTCGTACCTAAACGCATCGGCGCCCCTTCCACGCCAAGCAACAAATTCAGAGCAAATACCTACAAAAAAAAAATAGGGATTCCAACATCTTATCGATAACCATTAATCATTGCTTTTCGTTCAATATTTTTTTAAGAAAAAATTACTCGTTGCATTATTCTTATATTTAATGACCTTATTTGATATTATACTGTCATTAAACACCAGTTACTAAGTTCTGAACAACCTAAAAGCAGACATTAGAACTACAAACGAATAAATCAAATAATAATAAGGTACATCACTAATCTCGTTCATGACGTCATCCGCTGCCGGGAAGACCCGACTGTGGCTAACACGACTTGACTACTTCCTCGCATGCGAGTAGGGATGTGTTATTGTGGGACATAATAAATAATAATCATATAGTATTTACAACAATTTACTTATAATTTTATTATTACTCTGATTCTTCGTAACTTAGCAAACTTATATCATCAGTCCTTTTGCTGTCGTACTTTTCTAATAACGTGACATATATTAAACTGAACGTTTTTCTTCTGGCACTCGATCCAGTTCAAAAGCGACCATTCTTGCGAACGCCGCATTTCGTGGGTCGCTAGGTCTTGGTTAGTTAAAATCCAACGGAGGTAAATTGGAGAGTGGACAGTAAACTATCGATCTATGGATATCAATTATGTTTTTTTATTTTTCACAATTTAATAAATGCAGCATATTCAGATAAGAGTAGTTGTCATTAAAATAATTGTCGAAGTAATAGTAAGCTACTTTTAATAAAATATTTCATAAATTTTAAATAGTTCTACCCATCCTCACTCACTTACCCATCTCTAGCTGTCGTGTCTTGACGACTGTGGCGTGAGGAAGAACACTTTTACGGATTTCGATTATCAATTTTTTGATGATTGTTTTTTCTAATGAATAAATCTTTGGGGCGGACTTTAGTATCCAGTGGCAGACTTTAGTATTATGGTTAAAATAGGTCGAATCTGTCCCAAAATCGAATCGGGGCACCCCGACTCCACCTAGTCCTTTTGGCTGCACCCTAGAATGTATTTAAAAACCGAGGCGCAGAGGGTGGGAAGCCCCCGCCCGTTGTAACGAAGCATAGGCAGACCAGCAAGCCGAAGCTGCGAAGGTGAGCATGGGTGCCTATCCTTTGTTACGTAAGGGCGAAGGGGCTGCACTTCCCGCAGCGCTGGAGACGTGCAGAAGCAACTTTGTTTTTGTTTTAAATGGTGCGTCCTCCTCCTTTCATAGGAGTGGTACCAGGGGGGAGGGGTACGCTCCCCCCTCCCCTTACCCTCGTTTTCGTGCCACCGGTTATTAAATTTTAACCGTATATTTACTTTGTGAAAAATTTCGTTTTCTTGTCAGCTGTAGACGACGCTTGGCGCCATAGTCTGCTTGCTTATACAAATAGTGTGCGATTAAGCCTCAGAAGGTCTGTTGTAGCAACAACAGCTCTCGAGGATGAAGATCTATGTGCAAACTGTATACAATTCCTTCGGATTTTTTTGGAATTGCATAAATGATAAATGATTTATTTCTGCAAGTAGGTTTGTACAAACACTTTTACACGTCAATCATATTTTAAAAACTAGATGAGGTCGGCGTTTCCTATCTGACTACTCTGAGAAGAAAGGCCGAAACAAACTCAGAGGTCACAGTCTCTTTTAAAGTCCAGACATAATCTTGGTCAGATCATGTGAAGACGATGTAGATTGATGTCTGAAATGGTCTTTTGAGGAAATAACCATTCAGATTGAGAAGACCTGTCCAGTCAGTGCACGCATTTGTCAGTTATCGTGCAGCTCAACGATTCGACGAACAATACCAAAGAAAGGACGTTTGGGTAGGCCACATAAATTACTCAAACTGCCAAACCATGATAAAAACTAATTAACAAAAAAAAAAAAAAAAAAAAAAAAAAAATAGGGGCATGTATGTAGACTAACAAGGAATGTTTGATACAGAAATAAACAGACGAAATATTGAAGTGAATTTGTTTGAAAACTGAACTGGTGTTGCACCATAATTACATCACAGTCTAGGCGCGCCATGGACATGGTGCCTCTCCCGCGGCAAGCGGGGCGGGGTGCGGGACGCGCGGCGCGAGCCAATCGAGAATTCGAGACAGTCAAATTGAAGTACGAAGTATAGTATTGTCTAACTGATGACTAGGCAGCATGGTCTCTGACCCTAGCCTGTTCCAGAAGGAACAAAAGGAAAAAAACAACTGAAGTAGGTTGTCAGATTTTGTTGTTATGGTAACCAAAGTAAACAATTTTACGCGAGACTAACAAATTATGCCATCTCAAATTATTTTTGTTGATTATTTCGATCATTTCAATTTTGAATGATAAAAAAGAAGCTAGGTAGTTTCAGACCAAACGTAAAAAAAAATTGGTGTCCTCTAAAATGAGTTTTTGTGTGGATCTTGTGTCTGAAGACTCTTTTTATGAAAATATTACTTTGGGAGTGACTAAACTATTAGGTATGTACCTACTCAGACCAAAAAAAAAGGTATGTATGGTAGGTTATATGAAGGTACCTAATGCTTGCAAGACTGCTCATCTAGAGATGGTAGGTACTGTTGAAGTTCCACAGAATGTTTTACTAGGTTTTACTTCTAAAATTAAATTAACCTACTTCTTGGTATTAGAGGGTGTTTCGAAGTCTGGAGTAACATAATTTTATTAGCAACAATGTTTTTCTAATTTTTTATTTACATAACACAGTATTGCTACAATAATTTCATAATAATATGAATAAAATAAATAATCCTTAATATGAATTAGCTCTATGTTTTGGTAAGAAGTTAAATCCGTCAGGTACTGGACCTAATAACATTTCACTAATTTTTATCCAGTCGGAACAATTGCCTGATGCCATCAATGTTTCTAAGTCATCTCTACCAAAATATGAAGGTGGTCTCTCATTAATTCTCTGAGGAGGTTGTTCTAGCAACCCAACAGGTACATATCTGTACAAGAAGGATAGCCATTCAAGCAAAAATCTGCGCGTGTTCTCCACACCTTGCATGTCAGAACCCCAGTGCTCTAAGCCATAGTTAGTGTATTTCTTAATTATTTCGAATCTTTCGTTACTTCTTATGTCCCAAATTCGCTGCTCTTTAATCTCAGTAAATATCCAAGGTTTGATAAGTGCTCCCCTGCCAATCATCACCCCCTGTACTGTGGGAGCAATTGCTCTTTTCTCCGCATAGTCTTCATAGCTTAATATATCACCATTCCCATAAACTGGACAGGGTGCTGCTGCTTTTGCACAAGTTTCAATATATTCCCAATCAGAAGACCTAGTGTACCTTGCCTCTCTTGACCTACCATGCACTGTAATGAGTGATGCACCCCATTCAGACATTTTTGGTACAATTGTATGAGTAATTTTTTTGTCTTGATAAATACCTGTCCTCATTTTAATTGTAAAAGGTATGCATAGTATTTTGGAAGCACATCTGACGGATGACTCTAGTGTATTTAATCTGTGCATCATACCACTGCCTCCACCCTTTTTGTATATCAAATCAATAGGACAACCTAGATTTAAATCAATGAAATCAAGTTCAGTGTTCTCTTGTAGCAATTGTGCTACTTTTGTTATAGTATAAATATTACTTCCACATATTTGTGCTCCAAATAAGTCTTCTGATTCATGTCTTTTAACTAAAGCCCATTCTTGCTTCATTCCTTTGAGTAAAGATTCACACAAGGCCATTTCTCCACATGTTACGTCTGCCCCATACTGTTTACAGATCCTCCTGAATGGTAGATTTCCAACTGTAGTCAAAGGGCTAAGATACAGTTTATCCTTCCAGTCTATAGTTTTCCTTTCTCTTGGTAATAATTTAATCAAGTCCTCGTCAGTGATGGCACCACTATTGCTAACTTTTGCTTCATCAGCTTCAGCAGACTCTTTTTGTTTTTCACTATTATCTTTTGATTCTTCAGTTATATCAGTAGGCTCCTTATCAATTGGTTTCTTCCTTTTGTCCATATGTTTTATAAGTTTTTCAGAAAAACTAAAATCATACTTTTTTTTCTGAAGTGATATTTGAAGCATTGGTTGAAGTGTGTTTTTAATATCATCTTTCCATTGCTTCCATTTATCTGAGTCAACTTTATTGTAGCCCTCATCAGTTATATGACCAGATCCAAAGCGACAAGCAATGCCCCTAGGACATTTGCCACGGGTATCATACAAGTGGCACTTTTCACCTAAATCTTTGTGTTTTGATTTTATATAATCAAGTGGGTTGTGAATATATATACAGTTGGTGTATAGGCATGGATTTACAAACTCAGGTGCTTCTGCATTGATAATAGAAGGGCATGGTTTACTTTCCTTGTTATCTTGATACGTTTTTGGTCGGGCTTTATTTTGACCTCTTTTCTTAGTCTTTTTGGATTTCTTTTCGTCATTGTCACTAGTTTTAGCTTTCTTATTGTCTACAGAATTTTCTTCTTCGTTGTTATCGTCTAACTTACGTTTATTAAGAGAATCAATACCGTCTTCAGCACTGCTGCTTTTAACCGGTCGCTGAATCACAAATTCTTCTTTGATGGCACAAACTCCAGCCATTGTCTTAGTCATTTATAAAACAGAAATATACTATACAAAAGATTATCAGTATGAATGCTTAGAACTGTATTTATTTAAAGTAAATATTATTTATGAACTGTGACATAGGTTATATTTTTTTTACCACGAGTTGAAGCCTTGAAGGACGGAACGGACCGGCATTATTGCAAGAAAATCAATCAATGTCAATTTTATAAGTCAATGATGTCAATGTGACATTGACGCAGGGTTGCCAGATGAGTTCTAGTGAATTATCGATCAATATTCGAAAATTGTCGTACAGACGCCAGCACATCAACCTACTGCAATCTGTCAAATTACTTTAATAGATTTTCAACTTTAAATCTAAAGTATAAGGTTTAAAGTTGATTGGGAAAATTTGACAGTTTCGGATAGGTTAACGTGCTGGCGTCTGTACAACAACTGCAGAGCCGAGCGGAACGCGTAGGTATTTCGCAAAACTAAAAATTGGATAGGAATTTTAGGAAGTTGTAAAATAGAATTAAAAAGTAACATAATTTATTCAGTTGCATAACCATAAAGGCATTCTTTTGATTGAGTTTTTACGCATTTATGTTGCAAGTCTTTCTTATTCGGGTTTTCGTCACATAATTTTTGCTGATTAATCGTTTCATCACACTTCGGGGAGGGTTGCAAATTATCGTATTTTTGCGTACGATAATACATAGTGTAGCGTACCGGATAACCGGAGTCGATATTATCGTCCGTCTGGCATCCCAGCATTGACGTTTAGATCTGTCTCTTTTACCTTAATTCTGGCCAGAGGTATTCAGAACCATAAATTCTGTAAAAAATTCAAAAACTAAAACCCGACTAGGTACTGAAAAATTACGCTCTAAAAAGGAAACAAGAAAATATTTCAGACATAAATCAAGACAGGTACACAAATGGTCAACCAGGTCAAGGTAAAGCCGTAGTCACATGCCATTATAAGTTTAGGTATACAGGCATGCATCCACGGCTTTACCGATACGATAGTTTAGAAGTTATGAGGTAACAGATGAACATACATACATGCATACTACATACATACTTACATACATACATACCGGTCAAAATCATAACCCTCCTTTTTGCTTCGCCGTAGTCGGGTAAAAACAACTGTTATTGGATCTGCCTACTGCCTAACTGTGTGTTTTCACTGGCGAAACATTCACAACAAAACAATTGTTGAAATCTTGTTTCTGTCAAAGTTCCATACAATATTTGAAATTTGAAAGGAACTAGAGATTTTAACATGTTTTGTTGTGATGTTTCGCCAGTGCAATTGCACAGTAAGGCGCGGGACATACAAATGGCGAGTGGCGCGGGTGTGGCGACTGTGTGGGGTGGACGTAGCGCCGCCTGTTTCATACAAAATGTATAGGAACGACGCCGTGGCGCGGAAAACACACAACGCCCGCGCCGCACCGCCTTTTATATAATTATGTCGGTGCGAGATGGTGTCAACTCACACCTCGTCTAACTCTTAAGATCACGAGGTTCTTTGTTAGCGCTTAGAGTTTATTGATATTACTTGATGGCTTGTATTTCTCGTGGGAACGTTTTAAGCCGATAAGAATTTAACACCAGAGGAGCCTGGATCAGGCAGTCAGTTCCATTAGGACCGCGAGATCGAATGAGCGCGTCCCGCGGACTCGTTACGCCCTTCCAATTCATTTAAGAAAAGCGTAAATTATGAGTTAAGTAACTTTTCACGAAGTAGACAGACAGTTAGGTACACAATGAACGATTTAATCGATAACTACCCTTCTGATGACGATTGTGAGCCCCGGTCGCTCCGACATATAATATGTTCCGCGCTACGTCGTTCCCATACATTTTGTATGAAATATGAAACGGGCGGCGCAACGTCCGCGCCACGCCACCGCCGCCGTCGCCTCTCGCCACTCGTGTATGTCTAGCGCCTAATGTTTGCCTAGGTAGCAAACAACTATTTTAAAGGCCAGTGTTTCTTTGAATCAGAACGGAGCGATAGCGAGGGATTCAAATTACGTCACTCGAGCTTAGAATAGTGTTGCTCCCGAGGTGGACTCTTTATCACTTCTATTAAAAAAGAGGTAGTTTATTCTTCGTAAACAGTGACTAAAATAGCTTTTAAATCCCTAGGGACTAAAAACTACTTGGAAGACACACAATTTTTTTATAAAACTAACTAAAATCCGAATTTGAGTAAACAATTACAAATAAAGGCGGATTGCATTTCGCGCGTTTTCTAAAAAAACACTAGCACTTTGCCTACAGCTTCGCTCCCGTGGTCTTTCCCGCGGGACCTGTTATTTTACCTGAGATAAAAAGTATGTTACTCCCTGAAAACTGAGCTTTCTAATGGTAAAAAATATAAAATTCAAATTGGTCCAGTAGTTTCAGAGCCTGTTCAATACAAACAAACAAACAATGAAATCTTTCCTCTTCATAATATTAGTACAGAGTATAGGTACGAATTTTTTTTTTTCTTGCCCATCCTTTGGTACTGCCAGTTACTTGTTTATACAACGTTCGTAATTGATCTCTTTGGTGATTGGAACTTTTACTAACAATATCCACATTCCAAATTCAAATCATTTTTAGTCCCTAGGGATTAAAGATTTCATATCCTGAAAAGTATCCCATTTCCTTCTCCGGGCTACCTATCTGTACTATTGTTACTAATCATAACGATCGGCTATCTAATTACGCAACACATTTGCATAAACGAATACGAGAAATTTGCTTCATTTTGACAGTGTTCAACAACATTCATTGCGTTATTTACTTTGTTGTGCAGAACTTTTTTTCGAACTTATGAAGCAATGGATTAGCAATTTGTTTCAAAACTATTCAAATTCCGATTGATCGTGTGTTACGTAATTAGGGTACAGTTCAGTGGTTTAGGCGTGAAAAGGTAACAGATAGACAGACAGACAAACAGAGGATTTTCACACCGTTTTATTTTGAATTTAGCTACAGTACCCTAATTACGTAATGCAAAATCAATCCGAATTTGAATCGTTTTGAAACAGATTGCTAATCCATAGCTCCGTAAGTTCGAAAAAAAAAACGGCAGAGCAACGTAAATAACGCAATGAATGTTGTTGAACTGTCAAAATGAAACAGATTTGTCGTTATCGTTTACGAAAATATGTTGCGTAATTAGAAAGCAGGTTAATGTGGATGGCTGATTTGATAGATACCACAGCATAAAATGATAAGCCTGAGCCATGTTGTAGCCTACCTAGATGCCTGTCGGGGTTGCGGGAAAGTCCGAAAGGGATACCATGGCCCCTGACAACGGAAAGGTAACTGAAGGAACACGCTCCGCCCAGAGTGGGAGAAGTCATTTGACGATTTCCCACCATAACAAAAAAAAAAAAAGATGTAGGTACCTAGATGTCCATGTGTCGTAGATGACCATGTCCAGTATGAACACGACTTTCTAAACCAGTCCTTGAATAAGTCGATCAGATGTTTGAAACTATTTTTGCATTTTCATATTGCAGAAGCGGACCCAAGAATTTGCAATGTCAGCGTAGAACGTCGACTTCCCTGTGACCGAGTCGCCATCTCTACATGGGAACAGAGGCATTCCGCCTTACTTCCCGAGGATCTCCGCAATTTCTATGCTTCGACCGATGGATTTCAATTGACTTGGCATTACAAGTATTCAGGTAGATGTTTAATTGATGAGTCCAAAGTTATTTAGGAATCACAATAGCGTTACTGCGAACGGCAAAATATGGGTTTCGATAATGTTTCTGCTGGGATATTAAGGATAGGTACTTTTAAACATAACAATAATTAGGGTACCTAGTTATTAAAAAGTGTTCTTGATCGTAGGTAAATCTGCGACGGTTATCAGTAAAATATAATTTTATACTTACAGCCGATGAAATTTTACCAGTTGGCTCAATTCGAGTGAATTTTTTGAATGAGTTGTGCCTTACACCGGCTTTGAAGGATTGCTTTGCTCGCGCATATTTGGGAGTGGCGCGAGGAGGCGAAACGCCGCGCCGGGGCTTAACTCCGATGCCGCGAGAAATCGCGGCACAGCGGACAGAGCTCCGACGGGATCTCATGGCGTCATGGAGAGTGCGATTGTCGCAACCCAGTGCTGGGCACGCCACTATTGCGGCGATAAGTCCCCTCTTTGAGGAGTGGCTGGAGAGGCACCACGGCGTCCTCTCCTTCCGCCTGACGCAGGTCCTCACCGGACACGGCTGTTTCGGGAGGTACCTGTTTCGGATGAGGCGGGAGGAAACGCCCGGGTGTCATCACTGCGTGGATCGCCCGGAGGACACGGTGGAGCATATGGTGGAGGTCTGCCCGGCCTGGGTAGAGCACCGCTGTGTCCTCGTGGAGGCGATCGGTGGTCCAGGCCATGGTACGGAGCGAGAGGGCATGGGAGGCCGTCACCTCCTTCTGCGAAGCAGTAATGCTCGCGAAGGAGGAGGCGGAGCGGGTGAGGGAGAGGCAAATTTCGAGCCCTCACGCCCCTAGCCGCCGCAGGAGGAGACGCCCTGGGCGTCGGGAATCGATTGCCGATTCCCGGCCACCGTAGGCGCGGGCTTGCGGACGGTGAGCAATGGGTAGCTCGCCGTCCGGTAAGGACCAGGCCCGGGTCGACGGCGCGTTGTGTTCCACGCGCGCCTCAAAGAGATGTCAGCAAGTGAAGGGGTCCGATGAGACCATTGCCTGCCGGGGTTGCGGGAAAGTCTGAAAGGGATACCGTGGCCCCCTGGCATTGCACAGGCAACAGAAGGAACACGGGTGGGTTTTAGTCAGTAAGAGTCTGACACGCCCTCCCGCTCCACCCAGAGCGGGAGAAGTCATTTGATGATTTCTTATCCAAAAAAAAAAAGAAAAGGATATTAAGGATAGGTACTTTTAAACATAACAATTAGGGTAGTTATTAAAAAGTGTTCTTGATCGTAGGTAAATCTACGACGGTTATCAGTAAAATATAATTTTATACTTACAGCCGATGAAATTTTACCAGTTGGTTCAATTCGAGTGAATTCTTTGAATGAGTTGTGCCTTACACCGGCTTTGAAGGAATTGTTAGATTTTTCACTAACACGAACACTTAGTGGACCTCGACCTTTGCTTAATGCCAAGAGTAAAGTATTTGAGATGGATTCGTGCAGGACTATTGGAAAGGTATTTTCTTTTATCTATTTTATCTTTCTACGGATGTTGGTGTTTATGAAATTGATAAACCCCACCACTGTTTGACTGTCCACAATGAAAGTTGGCACTATTATAGGTATGTATTTTTTTTATGGTGGTTTTTATTTCCGAACGTTACATTCTTGAACCTAGATTTTTGCGTAATTGGTGCCCAGCGTGGGTTCTATACTTACGTAAACTTATTTATTTATTAACACTTCAAGCACATAAATATACAGAGGCGGACTTAATGGCACAGGCATTTTCTACCAGTCAACCTTTGGGTGATGCAGAGACAAACAGTGGTAGGTGCAATAGCGAGAATTGAGGAAAACAATATTTATTTAAATATAAAGATATACATATATTCCTATTAAAAACTATAAATATAAAATAATAAATACACCTAATTATATATAAATATAAGCACAAATAAGACAAACAATGGGAAAACATTACCGTTGTGATGATACTGCCAGCTTCTTGCGAATGTGCTCGCGAACTTACAATATACACTAACTGACTTAGAATATATTTTGTTACAGATATGCCTGGTGTACACCGGAGGGATGTGGTCAGTGTGGCTGGCAACACGGGAAGGCGGCTGGGGCTGGCTAGCGGATTCCTTTACGCACTATTTTAGAATGGCCCTCGTTCATTTGGGTCTTCCGGGATGGCAAGCAACCTTTGCTAATCTACCGCTGATACCTTGGGCAGAAGTAAGAGAATTATCGAAATATTCATCAAACCCCTTAAAACTTACAATAGAAAACATTCCTACACATATATTTGTATTTTTACAGCAATTGTTCCTGTTACTTGCGCCACATTTATTGGAGAAATCAGATATAGAAACCAACGTGATATCGGCTCTAAACGAAACTGGATTGAATCATATTGATCCTAATATATTCAAGACAACGGTTCGCCATCACAAAAATACGCGACAAAATAACCAGTGAAAACTTTGTAGTTAAATTCAATGAGCAGAAACTGAAGAACTAATAAAATATTCAAAAGTCCATGCGCAGTTTTTATTGAAATATTAAAGCATTGAAATAAAATGAAGCAATGTAGTTACATAATGTATATTGAATAATTCTTGACATAATAAAATTTACAGCTAAATAACAAAACAAAATGGACGGAATGTGAGATTCTTAATGAAGTATAAGCTAGGTTCACAATAAAAATGTAGCTTAAATAATTGTTACAAGACTATGTAAGCAAATATTGAAGCTGCCATGTTTCGGCACCATAATAATAATATATATTATGTTATATACTTCTGTACCAGCTGTTCTGTTTCCTACTTCACAGAAATATACATACACTAAAAAACAAAATATCTTAAAACTATTAATACAATCTATCAGTAGTTAGAAATATTAACGTAAATTCTCGTGTTTCTTTTAATATTATAAACTACTAGACAATGCCACGGAAGAATACAGATGGTTCACTCCCCATTTTAGGTATGAAGCTACAAGTAAAGCACGCGGCGGGCTCGACTTGTTGGGCCAATTCAGTGAGTGTAACGTAGTCGGAAGATCTAAGAGTTACGCAAGTAACTAACTAATAACTGAAGGTAATTAGAGCGGTGCGACCTGAATTGCACTTTATTGTGTCTTAGCAAGAGCCGCTTTTTATTTTAATGATTTTGTGGAGTGAACTGTCTGTATGCATTTATTAATTTCATTTGTATTAATCTGTGACAATACTGTCATTAGTGAATAAACTCTGCCTGTGTAAAATAACATAACAGAATTGGTAGAAGTTCCTTTATTTAATAATATAATACTTGAGTTTAAAATGTGATGCGTTTTCGTGTGATGCAAACATTTTGCAGCGTTATCAAAGTTTATCAAATAATAATAAATTCATGCTTCGTTTACAGGCAGTAAGATACAATATAATAGAAATGCATCTATCTTACACTAACTAAAAGCGAAAAGTGTTTACTACTACAGACGTCCATCAATTCGTACAAAATATACTCAATACTTATAAGTTAGGCCATACAGCTGCACAATTACTTTAAATTTATATTAATACCTTATTACGATGCTCGATACCTCAGGTGGGAATATTATTGAATCTTTTCTTTATTACATAAAATGTAAGATAATTCTTTGCATTCATAAGTCTTTAGTTCCTCGACTGTGAGCGTTTGACATTTCGTTCCAATAATTACTCTAGATTTGAAAAACGAAAATGTTGGTATAACAATTCGAACATAGAATCTGAATAATAGCTGATGAAGTTATTATTTGCCATTATCTGTACACCAATGGTAACAAAATGGCGTATTTATATTAATTGGAATGCCTCGTTTAAATAAATAGCAACCTTGTTTTTCAGCAAGGTTCATAATGTGGCACATTGTTTCAACAAATTCCATTTAAATACATCCGCACTTACATTTAGGCTAAAATCATTTACATAACCATTTTAGATCAAATTATTAATCTATTAAGCTTTAAAATACAACCATGTGATGTTTGTTTACTCTTATAATTAAAATGTTTAAAGATTTATCAAATAATTGTAGCGATGCCATTTTAAATGTTTCGATAAAGAAAGTGATGTTAATGTGATTTGATTGCAAACAGTTTGCTTGATTGCATGCACGTGATGACGTGACTACTGCTAATACATTTTATTATTGTCTCAGCGACCCGAATATATCCATTAATTTTTATTACGTCCACGTTTTATGACACAATTATCGGTGTGACTATTTTAGTTGAAAAGCTTAGATATGTTAAAACAGTTTCATGCTAAATTTTATTCAAAGTCAGTGCGGGAAGACGCATGTACTATGTCAATACTAGCGTATCCGAAGCCGCAAGCGCAAAGTGGAATGCGCACTTCAGCCGACCTATTCTGTAAAACCCCCACTACACTACTCGCGAAGTTGCTTCGACGAAGTATTCGTCGAAGTTGACCGAAGTCTGAAGTACGTGACTACACACTCGTGCGAAGAACTACAGCAGGGCTATTCTGTAACCATCTCACCGTGAAAACTTAGGTGAAGTGAGCACGGAGTGAGCTGTCAGTCCCTAGTAGCAGGAAGAATGACAGCTCACTCCACGCTCACTTCACATGTTTTCACGGTGAGGTGGTTACGGGAATCGACATGCTGGACGCTTCGAGTCCTTTGACTCGGGCGCAAAAACCGACAACGATTGGAATTCGCCCGAGGCGAGCGAGGTTGCACGAAGCGAACCGAAGTGCCCTTCTACACTCTCGTATTAGCTTCGTGAGTAGTGTTGGCTTTAAAATCTCGCTGTGAAAAGTAGGGCTACGTGAGCTGTCAATAGTGTCAATCTAGGGTTTGAGCTGTTATTCCACCTGATGCCCTAGCATTAACAGCTCATTTTAAGGTAGATCCGCAAATGTAGTCCGCGAAATTCATTTTTTTTTCGTTTTTTACAATTTGCAGTTCAGTGTCAGGTTTTATCTTGATAAAATATGATTCGCGATCACAATAAATATGTTTTTATAGAATAGGGATGATGCCTGGGTCAAAAAAAAGAAGTTCTATTTAGTCCGTCAGTCAGATAATAAAAAAAATATTAGACACGTATTGTTTGCTTTATCATATTAATAAAAAATGACTTAGATACAACGCATTAAAGTTGGGGAGTGAGGGTTGATACGTCACAAGTATGTATAAAATCTACATACTCGTGACGTCATGGCACATTATAACTCAATGTATCGCCGTAATCTTTTGGTTATTTTTTGATAGTCTACATTATGGACAAAACACATTTTTTTAGTCATCATCCCTATTATAATCATTAGAATCATTAATTTAGATCTGTTCTCAAATGTCATGATTTCATGAAAAAGTCATTCAATGAAACAAATCTAACTTTGAGAGATATATTAATGATTATAATTCTGTAAATACATATTTGTTATGATCGCGGATCGTAATTTATCAAGACAAAACTTGACAGTGACCTGCAAATTGCAAAACACGAAAGAAATTTAGAATTTTGAATTTCACGGGGTATCTTAGCACATCCCCCTTAAGCTCACTTCGCCAAGATAATTATATTTACAGAATAGACGGGCAGTACTAACATTAGCAATGCTAGTAAATCCAGCTGACAGGTACCCACTGATGGTCGGTCGACAGCGAATGCAAGGCGTCCATGATTTTGGAATAAGTCGTGTCGGCGTTATTGTTAGTGATAACGAGATCTATGTACTTTTCGTGTTGTCGATGAATGCGGGCGCTGTCTTCCAGAGTTTGTTTCATGTCTTCTTCCTGTGGGATATTATTTTTAATGAGTACCTTAGTAGAGTAATAGGCTGGAGTGTCCTATGACACGCTTTTGGTGACAAATACTAATTGCGATTACAATCCCAATAGGGATGATGCCTGGGTCAAAAAAAAGAAATTCTATTTAGTCCGTCAGTCAGATAATAAAAAAATATTAGACTCGTATTTTTTGCTTTAGCATATTAATAAAAAATGACTTAGATACAACGCATTAAAGTTGGGGAGTGGGGGTTGCTACGTCACAAGTAAGTATAAAATCTACATACTCGTGACGTCATGGCATATTTTAACTCAATGTATCGCCGTAATCGTTTGATAGCGTAAAAAAAAATAAGTGTGTTATTTTTCCATAATCTACATGACGGACAAAAAATATTTTTTTAGTCATCATCCCTATTATTTTGGAGGAAATTCATAATTAAATAGGCATGTAGTATGTATGAAACATTCGTCTGCTCGCCAACCTAAATAACACAAGGAAGGAGTATGGTAATATTACATTTTCATTTTAAGATTTTGACCCAGTGTACGGCAAGAAGCTGTGTGAGTTCGATGACGTTTACTGGACAGTTGGAGACTGAGACAAAATTGCTATTAGACTTCAAAAATGTAAAAAAAACGAACGAGCCATTACAGTAGTCGCAAAACTCGCGTATGACGTGTAACATCTGACATCTGACCTTGGTAATAAGCAATATTAAAGGGGCGGGGGCCTCGTCAAGGTCATTTGTGACAGTCAAATCTAGCACTGAACGCGTTCATTGGTCAAATCAAATAGCGCGCTTCTCCGGCTTCTTGTGACATACTACCGTCCCTTTTCACGAAATCACTCCCACAGATTTTAATATTTCATTTTTTATTTTAATTGCAGGAAAGCGAGAGGTAAGATGTTACACATCAAAAACATTCCACTATTACCGCAAAAATAAAATCATAGAAACATTCAACTTACCTCATAAAGCGACGCAAGAGACTCAAGGGTGCGCGCGCGTCTCGAACTGTAGCGGATGGAGCTCTGCCTGTCGAACTACGAATCGCATGCGCAACAAACTTCAATGCATATCAACATATTCGTATAACAAAACAGGGACATAACATGCTCTAATAAACTAACAGGAATTTTATTAAAATAACTATTAAATAAAATAATAAGGCCCTTTTACGAGTTGGGGTTTCTAAGTTAAAAATAAATTGATCAAGATAATTATCTTATTCCATTGGGCACATAAACTCTAGTATACTCTAGTTGAAAAGAATAATCATAAAAATACTACAGGCATTCATAAAGTCAAAGCAATACACAACTGGGCGGAAACATGGCACATCGAGTTTTACGAAAAGTTCGGCTTTGTAGAGCGTTGTCTCTGTCACTCATATGTACCTATGTGACAGTCTCTTTCTAAACCTCGATGTGTCCTAATAACGCCCGGGTATGGTCGTAGCAAATCACGAGCGCGCGTCATGTGAATTTTATGTAGTGATGCAACGAATACGAATATTCGTATTACTACTGGCTACTCGAATGTATTAGCTGTAAGTTTTCTTTTAAAATGAATAAAATAAAATAAATTCGTATTCGCCGAATACCATAATTCCCCTGTCACTATCCCAATTTATTTGGTGTCGGCGCAACATGTCCCTTAAACCGAATACCATCAAATTACCGAATATTCATATTCGCTGAATACTTTCATGACATTCGTAATTAGTGGCTTCTTGGAAATCCCGTATAGATATTGCGTTGTGAGATATTGCGCAAATATTTCCCGATAAAACCTTCCACAGTGGCCTCAAAAATGCTAATGTCAACAGCAGGTAATATAATATAGTGGATTTTTAAATAAAAAAATACCTATAATTAATTTTAATTATAGGTTTTTTTTTCACCTACTTTGACAAATAATTGCGTGCAGCTATAGCTAGTAGAATCAGGTATTCGGCGAATAGTACAATCAGTATTCGTATTCGTAAAAGTAGTATTAGTTGCATCACTACATTTATGTCATTGACATAAAGTTTAAATTTCAATAACTGATGCTTGCTCGTGGAATGCAACAAACTATTTTGTAGTTTGTTTCTCACCGTTAAGTTCCGATTGGAGGCATAAGTGAGGTTCCTCAGTTGTTCGATGCCTGGCGCTCCTATCATCACGACGAACGGAAGAAATTCTCCGCTGTTGTGAAGCAGTTTCAGAGATTGCGGCGCGCAGTCCAGAATACACATTTTACCTGGAAAATGGTGAAATGAATCTTAACTATCTAAAATCTTAACTAAAATTCAATAATGGTATGATTCAAGCGGGGAAATATGCAAAACAACTACAAAATACGTGTTGAATGCATATTCTTCTCCTTTTTAAAACCCTCTGATAAAACCACGATAAGATAAGACAAAGATCATGTATTTGTCCAAAACATGTATACACACACATGGCCTGCAAGATTTTACAATTAAATTATGTCACAGTCATGTTTTGCCTTAACGGCGTACAAAATATAAGTAGGTAGGTTACTACATTTAACCAAATAGTTATAATTTTATCCATAATTCAAATAATTAACCGACCAATACATATCCAATACATACGTCAGATACACCAACATGTATGTGCCTATGTATAATTAAAGTCAAAAAAAGACTCACCTTCCTTCATAACAGCCCTGATAGAATCAAGATGGGTGCCGTATAGATGTCCGTTATGATCACCGTACTCTAGGAAGCGGCCTGCGTGAGCGTCACGTTCCATCTCTTCGCGGGACACGAACCAGTATGATTGGCCATTCTCTTCCATTGGCCGAGGAGGACGTGATGTATCTGTGGGGGGTAGTCAAGAGTATGTATTGGGCCCACGGAGTAAAGAAAGATTGGGCCTTTTACATATCTGGCGGATTGATTGGTGTCTACAGCAGTTAAGTCACCCACAGGGTTTATCTAGAATTTATAACGACACATTTGACATAATGACACGTTTTTGAGATTACAACACGACTTACCCCTTACAAACGTAGGGTAAACGAGTACAAGATTCTTTGTTTGTGTTCTAATTGAGTTACTTTTGGGTTTCAATCAGGAGCTTTTAACAAACCTCACCCCCTGTTTTCAAGAGCGTCACCAAAGCCACGACTCCGAAGACTCTTACAGATGCAAAGAATCTTAACAATTCTTGGTATTATAAGGTAGACTTACGAGGCACAACAGCTCCAAATCGATCAGGATGTTCTGCAATCATGCGGTTCTTGATAGTCCGTCTGCCCACACCCCGTGTTCCCACCAATGCGAGCACACGACGCAAGAAGGGCGGCGTACGCGCAACCTCTTCGTACAGCGCTAGTTCTGCGCCCTCTAGCTTCACACTTGAACGAGACTCGTATACGAACTTCTTTTTCTTCTTTGATATCTGCGTTTACAAACAACAGAAGGTGAGCTTGAGGGGAGGAATTAGTGGGGGTACCAGCAGGGGATTACGTGTCTTATCTTGTGTCTTCATAATATGGTCATTCGTCGCGAGCGTTTAGGCGTATAGGGCCTAAGCTTTTTAATACTATTATTTTTATTTGTGAATGGCATCTCGCAGGTCAACCTAGGAGGTTGTCGGCTGCTTAACCGGGTTATCCTGTGGATGCCTTAATAAATTAAGGCCTCCAGCCAATGCATAAAACTTACAAACTAAGCGCGCTAAGGGGCCCTGCGGGGTATGCACCTCGGCTTAGGGCTTAGCTGGGGGAGGGCAGCAAGGGACAGGCTGGCTCTAGCAAGGGTCGGGGTAAATGATGCAATGGTTATAGCGGGTGCGATGACCAACCAACCGGTATTAAATGCAGTCATACCCAAAATCTGAGTCCACAATAAGAATCGTGGGCGGTCTTGTTTGACAATAAAGTGAAATCGTTAACCCCGGGCCTTACGAATCGATTGCTACGGATGACCGATTCTCGAGAACTGTTAAGTTGTTTAGATGATATCTAAGGTAAAAAACTGTAGGTATTTAAAATATTTTAACAAGACTAGAGAGATTTTATGAATTGTTTTTGCGGTATTTGAAATGGGTGGTTAGAGGAGCTCGTGGCTAAGTAGTAACTGCCGCACGGGTCGATCCGTCAGGTTAAGCTACGCTTGCCCGGGTTGGTCTGTGGATGGGTGACCATCTTTACATATCGAGACTCCTCCGTGCTTCGGAAAGCACGTTAAGCCTTTGGTCCCGGTTGTCATTCGTGGATCTTTGACAGTCGTTACGGGTCGTCAGAAGCCCGAAAGTCTGACAACCAGTCTTACCAAGGCGTATCGTATTACCCAGTTACTGGGTTGTGGAGGTCAGATAGGCAGTCGCTTCATGTAAAATACTGGTATTCAGCTGCATCCGGTTAGACTGGAAGCCGACCCCAATATAGTTGGGAAAAGGCTAGGCAGATTGATATTTTTGAAATGGGTGGTTAGATACAGATTAAAATGGCAAAGGATCGAGCGTAGTGGCATATAAAAGAAATGGCCAAGTCCAGCAATAATCAGCCGTCACTGGACTTGACCATTTCTTTACTTAAGCTTAGGTTGGGGTTGGGGTTTCGGTCATTAAGCAAAAAATCAAGCTTTATTCAAAATTCAAACCATATTACAACGATATATTTCCAAAGTATTTTCACCAAAAATTACCTTTCAGTTTTCCAAGGTTAACTTATTAATCAGCGGATTTCGATACGATGATGATGATGGCATCCTACTTCTTAGGAAGTTAATTTTAGGAAGCGTTGTGGAGTGAAAGAGGATGGGAGTTTATTGAGACAGTTTGGATAAACACACGGGATTGGTTTTCATAAGGAATCTCAGTCGTTATAGTATTTATGACTATTGAGTTTCCGACCACTGGCCTGGGCTGATGATAAGGATAGCGGTCGATACTTGGCTCAGGGCTTTTTCTAACAGAGGACGTATATATTTAGTTTGTCACTCGGAGAATAATAAAGCAACAACATTGTTAGTCATCTAAACATTTAAAAGTAGTCAAAACACGTTGTGGGCAGAAAGTGGGCGATGACTCGTTCCTAATAAGAATCTTAGGGTCATTAGTTTTATGTCTAGACAACTATGTAATTAGAGACCCCTAAACAATACTCAGTGACTCATTATTACAGTATTTCATCAAAATGCCGGAACAATAAGTGTTTTGTTAACATGACACGTCTGGGCATCATAACAATTTAACCAAAATCGCTGACACGAAATGTTCGTGCGAATTCCTTGATTCATAAATTGACAATGAAAGGCAATATTATAAACAATGTGTATTGTGAATGTTTAGTCATACAAATGAGCTGATGTTGGACAATTCCGCGTACATTGACTGTGGTCCATAGTTCACGAAAGTCTTCTCATTAATAGTAATTGGATGCTACCGAAAATTTGGTACCCTTCGTGCAAGGTTTTGTCCAAACAGCTGAAGGATCCGCACCCGCAGTGGTAGCCCGTGACTTTCAAATCTTACGTTTTATGCAATTTGCGTATCAGAGTCAGGTTATATCTTGACCTGGCCTGGCAAAACATGATTCACCATCAAATATGTATTTACAAAATTATAATCATTAGAATCATCTGTCTAAGCTAGATTTGTTCCATAAGAACAAATCTCTTATGGATCCTCCTTAAGTATCTACATCCTTAGACGATTCTTAGACGTTTTTTTGTTGGTTGAATACGAGGCTTTTGGCTACTTTTGTATTTTTGTGTGTTTTGTTTGTGCAAAATAAACATATTTTCTTTCTTTTTCTTTTTTCTTAGCACTGACCCTGATACTTTTTTCTGGTCCTATTATTAGAATCATTATATTTATAACTATATCAAATGGCTAGTACAGCAAGTGTAGCGTGGGCTTCCCCTGTCATAGGTAGACCAACCTTATAAAAGAAGCTGGGACAGACTGGATGTAGAAGGCAGAAAACTGGGTGGTGTGGCGCTATTAGGGAGAGGCCCTACTAAGGCGAACTTCATAACTAGCTTTTGACAGCGGCTACGCCCACGTGGAGGTCGGAAATTATCGCACGAGAACGTTATGTTACGTGTTACGTCCTAATCATGTACTGTAACATGGGGGTGACCGACAGACAGAGTTACTGTCGCTTTTATAATATTATAGTATAAAAAGTATGTATTCGATGTTCCATAATTACACAAAAAAAACTTACCCTTGCACCACAGATACTGATTTTATGTACGAAGTCAGCTTCGGGAGCGACATACGCCTTACGCCTCTCCTCTAACTCTGGCGAGGGTATCAACCCGACTGTGTCTGGGTTCTCTACATGACTTGCTTGCCACCAGTTAGGGTCTTTGCGGTCTGACACCTGGAGAGTAATAGTATTTGTATTTAATAGAACAATAATTTAAAATTTAATCTTCTTCTTTTCGAGTGGTTAGTGACTAACCTGGTGTCAGAGTTTTAGAGCCACCCATGGGCCTCTGATTTGGCTTCACATGCCTTTGAGAAATATCTCTCAGGCATGAAAATTTCGTGGGAAGCAAACATAATGTCAATTAAGATGATTATTTATCTGGTGGTCTTATTGAATAGAATATCAATTAAAAACTTCTGGATGTCTTTTATAGGTGCTTCGGGCCTATTTGTCAGATGGTTTAGCCAAAAGATGTTATAACATTACCAAGATATTTATTTATCTATGTAATAAATACTGGGAGAAATACACTCACAAAATGTTATGAGTTTATGACTGACAATGGATAACAAAACTTACTTGTAAAATATCTCCTCTTTTGAACTCGAGACCAATTTCCTTGCATGGCAGGAGAGTGTCCTCCTTGGGGTCATAGTCAAACAGGGCTCTCATGTAGCACTGAAAAAGGATTATATTGATTTCATTGTTGTTCTTTCACTCTTGTTATCACTTGAGAATTCATTTTGTCATGTCGGATGTTGTAATCATAACATAATAGATGTTACAACAACTATCTTTCTTTATTTGTTAATTATTTCATAATGACTGTACATTGTAGGTAATAAAAACTCTCACATGTGATATCATGACATGATTACTACAATATTTTCGTTATGATATGTTTTGAGAGCAATATTCAATGTTATGTACAGACACCAGCACGTCAACCTACCCAAAACTGTCAAATTTGAACCTTATTCTTTAGTGATAAAGTTGACAGATTGTAGTAGGGTAATACTTAGAGGGTGTTACATCCCCAAAAGAACATTAATTTGAACATAGCATAATCAGTTTATAATGATCCCATTGCTGGGACACATTCATCTCTTCTCTCTTCGAGAGGGAGTGGGCTGTAATCTACCACACAGGCCCAGTGGGGATTGCTTTAAATTTTAACTTATTATATTTAAATTAATTACATATTAGAATACTATTTTATACTCACACTAAGCTTATTTGATAACTGAGCAGTCTTCTCTTTAAGATTAGGCCCAACTTTGAGAGTAATCCTGTCATTGGGCTTCGCTACGGCTTCCTTGAGCTGGTCTTCGGAGTCTATGTGGACACCATCTACTTCTAATAATACATCTCCTACAGACACTAATGCTTGTTTTGCGGCAGCACTGCCCGCTAATATCCTAGCTACAATGAGCTGTCCATGCTCATCTGTTGTTACCTGTTATAATGAAAAGTAGTTGAAAACATATTAATATACAAATGTGGTAGAGAACTAATTAACATTGAAATACAGGGTTATCCCATTGAGATATGGGCAAAATAAAATATAATATATTGAGATACAGGGTATCATTCTATTGAGAGAAAGAGTTAATTAATAATATTAATTAATTATATTGCAAGGTCAAAATAGTAATTATGTAGTTTTGAAAATTAGATACAGTAATTAACTTATTTAATACCCCTTTGTCTAGTGCAGTATGAAAACCAGTTAACTGCAAGTTGTAATTTAAATGTTTTCGTTATTGAGTTAAATTAACTTTCAACACATACAGGTTATTGGCACAGAACAAAACTTGTTATGCTTGAATAAGGTTTTAACAGTACCACAGACAACAGTAATACATGTAATGTAAATATTTAAATTCATACTTACAGTTAAGCCTAAAGGCTGTCCAGGCACCTTCCTTAGCCCCACAACTTTCACAGTCTCTACCGGCATGTCACCGTTCTCGTCTGTGGTTCCGTCAATGCCTTCTGCAGTGTCTTTACTTCCTTCTAACTCTGGTAACGGTGGCTTTTCTTCAATGCCAGAACCTCGGTCTACCCAAATTGCACCTATTTGGTCATGAGCATCTATTAAGGCCTGTAATAAAATGGTTAACTTAGTTTGTTGTAGATGAAATTGGGCAAAGATGGTTAGTGTGAACTGAAAACAAAACACAAACTCTATTATTTGCTGCTCTAAGCAGTTGTTTGATTTGTTATTTACATGGTATCTATGGTAACTGTCCTAATATTCATTAGAAATTCAATAACAAGTGCATTTTAACTGCTGAAGAACTCATAAAATTGACGTCTACTACTAACAAACAAACCATGCAGTAAATATTTGTGTTACTTTGTAAACAAGTTGCTGAAGGCTGGCTAATATTGGAAGGGGCGTACCTACCTTAAAGTGTGCCCTGGACACAATAATAGCGAGTTCGGCTTGTTCAATAGTCCGTATATTGTTGCCACGGTACTCGCTTAGTAAGCGTATTATGTTTACGTTACCCAGCGAGACTGGTTTTACGATCAAGTCTTCCTCCGAATCGATAGACTGTAATAACAACACTCACCAGTAATTAAAATAGAACCCAGGAACGGCTGTTGGCACTCCAAAATACGAGTAACAAGCATCTATAGGCGTGGCACTTGTTGTCGTTAAATTGTTGAATGAAAACTACAATATTAGCGTGCTGACACCACGTTGCATTTCCAATAAGAACTAAATAAACTATTTACGAGCTAATACTGGAGAGAGTAGCAGCAAACAGCTACATTTATGTACTAATTCTGTTTTTGTTGTAATAAAAGAACACACCCTCAAACGAAACGAACACAAGCACGATTTCGCTAAATTCTGTTTTCCAACTGCGAGTTTTTGACAGATATTAGTTGGAACTGTACGCAATTTTGAACCTTAAACTATTGACTTAGTGGTGATAGTTATGTCATAATTTATCGATTCTCTGTAGCAGTGTCACTGGAACACCGTGTCTGTCAGTTCAAAGAGAATGAAACCGTTCTTTGTTCCGAAATGACAGTTATGCTCTGTTGGTGACAGACAGATTTAAAGCATTAGAAAAGGATAGCATATAGAAAATGACTACTAACTTTACTTCATTTTTACGATTTTCTGTTCGTGAGAGAAACGCTTTGAAAATACCTGAGTAAGTATTAAATAAATAAATAAATTCTTTATTTCACCAAAAGCCATCACAGAACAAGAACTAAAAACTAAGAGCATATAAGGCTTATAACTAGGTCACAATAATTTTAATTCCCTGACTCCTAAACTGGGTGTATGTGCCTGTGTCTTAGGAGTTAAAAAAATGCAACGGCTGGCAGCTCGGAAGAAATGACTTAGGGCTCATGTATATGCTATTATCTGGATAGTATGCATTTTTATGCCATCATAGGTATTCAAACAATATTTACCTCCCATTTTCTTCCGAAATCAGGACTCTCAACTATACTTCTCAAAAATATTACTTCATGATTAGCTAAATCTTCAGGCTTCTGCTCCTCCTTTTCTAAAATAAAATAAACTTGTTTTAGGAAATACATTATGAGGTCGAAAGCATTTTTTTTAACGAAATTTATATCTTCATTCGTCACCGTTTTATCTGTTTTTATTGGGTCGCTTTTTTATTCGGTGAACCTGAGTGCGTGGTCGCGCCAACAGAGGGCACTTTCCGGTTTTCCGAACAAAAAGTGACATATTAGCCCAGGTTCGCACGGGCGTATTTTTATCGCGGCGATTAATTTTCGCGTATTGGAATTTCGACGCTCTGCTTAGCGGCGAGTTGAATATCCAACAGTGTCTTTTCTTGACACGTTGAGATACGCGCTGGATGCACTCTGTTAGATTCTCAATACTCGGCTCAATACCGAGAGTTTAAATTCCAGTGTACGAAAAAAAATCGCCGCGATATAAGTACGTCCGTGCGAACCTGTGGCTTACGCCTGCGACCGATCGCATATTAGCGCGACGATTGCTTTTAAATAAGACGCAGCCTTAGTCTAATAGGTTAGCAACTGGTTTAATTCTCTTTGTTAGCAACCTATGTATCAGCATCAGCCATTCCAGCCAGAACACTTCTGTAACGGTGTTTCGGGGAAACAAGGCGTGATGTTATGTTATGTTTGTATCAGCCACTCTTCACATGCATAAGCTTAGGCATATAATGTTCGCACTGTTGGGACTTGGGACACAAATCTCTCAGTGGAGTGGGCCGTAATCTTTAAACACGCGGGCCCAGTGCGGGTTGGTGTAAGTCACATCTTCGATTTTTTTGGTTCTAAGAGATTTGTTCACAATTTTTTCCTACACAATTTTGAGAGCAGTGGTTAAGGAATGGAATAATTTACACAAAGTAAAGTGCCTGCCAGGGTTTGAACTCACGCCCTATAACTCCTAACCCGCGGTCGTTACCAGTGGGCCACCACTGTTCTCTTTCGCATGGATAGATAGGCATTAAAATTTATTTTTGCCTATTGGGTCATCTATCTTTGATTTTTATACATAAATATATATATTTAGCGAGTCAACTAGCAACTAGAGTAATCTATGTAGCTTTACTTACCATAGACATATATTTTTTCTATCTCAATGAGCTTTACTTACGAAGACTAATTTTAGTTCTCGATTATGATTTTAGGACTGCCTCGTTGGTCTAGTGGTTGCAAGCGCTACTGCTGAGCATGAGTTCTTGGGTTCGATTCCCGGGTCGGGCAAAGTGTTATTGGGTTTTTCTATCTGGAATTTCTCAGTAGTAGCTAGGAGTCTGGATTTGTACCCGGTTGATGGCAATAGGCTCGCCCCCCCCTTAAATGGGACTTAAAACATAGCTGGCGAAATGTACACCTCTGCCCAACCCTTCGGGGAAACAAGGCGTGATGTTATGTGTTATATGTGTGTGTGAATTTTAGTGGCAAAGTTTAAATCCCTGCTCTGCTATACCCGGCTCCGCGGCATTTCATAACGGTAGGTAACGATATATCATTGGTATGTTTACCATGTCTTTGTGACTCATCGTTTTTTTTTATACGGACTATATTGACAATGGGTATAAAAGGTCACGACTCACGCAAACATGTATTTTACCAATAACACGTGGAAAGGGTATTTGTATTCCACCGCTAAATGAAAATAATATGTCATAGAAAGGGCGTTTGTTATTGTCCAGAATACGCGGCCCTGTATGTCACCGAATACAACAATTTTGCTATATTGGCAAAAAAGAAAAGGTGATGACAGACAGTAAGCTTACAATCAACACAATTAAGTTTGTACATCACAATGTTTTGGTTTTAATCAATGGAATGAAAAAGATTTATTGAGTTTACGAGACAGCTCTGTTTATTTACTTGTCTATCTTCTAATTTTCTAATGCTGTTATTACTCTGAGTACCTTGAAGAAAGATGTTTTTGCAAACGTTTCCTTCCAGGAAATATTTACGTAAAAATATAAAAAAAACTCTTCCCGGGTCGGTTGATTTGTTTAGAAGCGTGATATTTATGTCTGAATCGCACCCCAGCCCATTTCTTTTTATGAGGTACCTATAATATTGAATTGATAGTTGTTAGCGAAGTTTAGGACAAGCTATAGTATGTCAAATGTTCAGAATTGCTGCCTCGTTAGTCTAGTGGTCACAAACGCGACAGCTGAACGTGAGGTCCTGGGTTCGATTCCCAGGTTGGGCAAAGTGTTATTGGGTTTTCCATTAGGGATTTTCTCAGTAGCAACCCGGAGTCTTTGTCAGAAATTTGCATCCGGTTGATGGCAATATGGCTCTCCCCCTATTACATGGGACTTAAACGTATCTGCCAACATTTGGCCAACCCTACAAGGGATACAGGCGTAATGTCATGTTAGGTAAATCGTAATGGTGATTAATGATTATAAATATGCATGTATATTGGAAAATATTCGGACCTAACGACGCGACGTTGGTTGCTAATTGTTGGAGTGAGTTTTGTTTGAGTAGGCTGTATGGCTGTAAGAGCCATATAGTAGAGGCCTTTATTAAGGAATAAAGAGTCATTGCCCATAAGTAAGTGCCAACAAACTGCGTCCACACGTGCGCTTGTGTATATTTTAGAATTAGGAAGAAGCGCCCGCGCCGCCCGCCTGTCGTTTGCTGATAGACGCACCAACAATGTGCGCTAACAGCCAGTATACACTGCGGTACTGTGTGTGCCTTGTAGGAATAAGTATGTAGAACGGCCAATATTACATCCTCACAGTTGTTGAGGTATACTGAAATGAGGATGATGACCACGACCACGAGACAATTAAGATCAGTCGGTCGATCATGTCGGTATGTCTGGAGTTCTGTGAGATGAGTGTATGAATTTCGTCTAATTTCCGTTCATCATCATGTTCCTGCTAGTCCCATGTTAGGTCGGCAACATATATGTTTTCTCTTTCCATTCTCCCCTGTCAACCGTCACCCTATCTGCATTCACTCCTGTCTCCTTCATATCATTACTCACATAATCCATCCAGCATCTTTTCTTTGGCCTTCTTTTTGTCTGATTTCCTTTAACCAATGTTAACGGATAGCCGTTTTTTGTTAAGAAGAATTAAAATAAATGTATTTCACTAAGTTTACATACAAGTGGATTTAGTTCAGACCTCACACTAGGATTCCCTGTGTTGTGTGATCCAGGCTCCTTCGTTTACAATTACGACAAAAATAAAAAAATAAGTTAAAGCAAAAATAAAAATAAATAAATGAAAGTCTTTGAAAGTTGCACATCTCGTTCTCAGCCGTTTCCAAACGCTAGGTGAAGAAATAAACGGTATAAACAAAAACTTCTGTATTTCTCCAAAAGCTATTTAGAAATATTACGTAAGGCCCGTTCACACGTACACACGGCTACACATCAAGCTATTCATTTCCAGTATAAGCTGACATCGCATTGTACGGAAATCCTATACAATGCGAGATCAGCATAAACTGGAAATGTAAAGCTTGATGTGTAGCCTTGTGTACCACCACATCGCAGCGACAAAATGTGGGCAAGCAGTGGTTACGTGTGAATAGTGTCACTGCAACTTTTAGCAGTTGCGTTGTTGCTAGTAGTTGCGATTTGGTTAAGTTGTGGCTAGTGTTTGCAGACAGACTGGGGCCCAAGTCTGCTATTTTTATAAATTCGTCATTCCGACACGATCCCATTGTCATTTTGTTAAAAGTTCGTAATCTGCTAAATTCATAATGGCCGATCATTGGTTGATCATTGTACCTATTCCACAAACACGATACTTGTAACGAATTAAAAGAAATGACTGCACAATTACGTTCTCATGGTAGGTCAAAGGATCAAAGGAACTGTCAAAATTTTAGCAGATTACCGCCTAAGTCAGTCATTCATTTGTCATTATGTACGAGATTACCAATAGATGACATTTCTTTCAATGGAGTGGCTGCAAAGGCTGACCATTGGAAAGTCATAATGACGCCAATATGTTAGAAGATTACCAAACTTGTCAAAATCAACAACTAAGAAATCAATGATAGACCTTTCTGACATTATTGTAATAGAAGACTTGAGGCCCACAACGTTGTGTTTGCGATGGCCGGCGACATCGCAAACAAAACATTGTGGGCCTCCACAACCCAGTAACTGGGTAATACGATACCCATTGGTAAGACTGGTTGTCAGACTTTCGGGCTTCTGACGACCCGTAACGACTGTCAAAGATCCACGAATGACAACCGGGACCAACGGCTTAACGTGCTTTCCGAGGCACGGAGGAGTCTCGGTATGTAAAGATGGTCACCCATCCACAGACCAAGCCCGGCAAGCGTAGCTTAACCTGACGGATCGACCCGTGCGGCAGTTACTACTTAGCCACGAGCTCCTCTCACTATGTAATAAACATAATCTAAAATATTCATATATTAAGTTATTAAGAAAAGCTCTATTATTTAACATAGGTATATTTTTTACAAATCATTATCACTACTCGTTTAGACGTGATCTTCAGTATAAAATTATTAAAAGTCGGTTATTGTCGCCTAGTATGCAGGCACCAATTCAAAGCTCCTGTTGCAGTTGCGAACAGGGGCCTTATTATGAAGTATTAATGCCATCATTATTCCACTGCGAAAAAAGGATGGTGCTAGCGGCCTTGTATAGCTCCGTCTCTCACTCACACTGGAATAATGGTGGCATTAATACGTCATAATACGGCCCCAGAGCTACTTTTCAACAGACTTCAAAAAGGTTCTAAATTCGGTTGTATGTTTGTTACGCGATTACTCCGCCAATTATGAATTGATTTTGATGATCTTTTTTTGTTTGGTAGGGCATACTTCAGAAGTGGCCCCATATAAAATTGGTCAAGATCTGATGAGGGGTTTTTGAGTTAGCTTCAATAATACGTATTTTTCCCATCTAGTATAGTCAAAGTCAAATATTTTTTTTCAATTAGGCTCAAAAAAGTCACTTATGAACGTCAACATAAACAAAAAAAAAAAAGATTCTAGTCGCCCATTCCAAAAGGTAGTTTTCGTATGGAGATGAATGGGCAAGAAACTCCACCGTTACCCCGAATGTGGACGATATTCTAATAGTTCCTGTCACTGTAATTTACATAGCAGGTAGTGGGTACTCAAATTTTTGTGGGGGTTTTGTGTAGGTACCACAACTAAAAATAGAAAAATAAAAACTTTTTCACAAAAAATAAGTCTTTTTGATAGTCGGTTTTATTTTTTGTGAAAAAGTTTTTTGTTGTACCTACCTAATATTTTTTGTGCTTTTAATTCACCTAATATTATTATCCAGGTGATATGAGGATTTATAAACACAATAGGTTTACCTGCGGCCTCACCCGCGGGAACATCCTACCGGGGTAAATAATATCCTGTCGTAACCCAGGTTATGCTGAGTGCTTAACTTCATCGACATCCGTCAAGGCGTGAAAAGGTAACAGACAGACAGAGTTACTTTCGCATCCTAACTAATAATGTTCAGCCGTTTTAGCGTGAAAGCGTAACAAAGAAACTCACTTTCGCATTTATAATATTATAGCCACATCTTCTTCTTCTCGTGTGGTTAGTGACTAAACTGGTGTCAGAGTTTTAAAACCGCCCATGGTCAAACTCAAACTCAAAGCATTTATTTCAATTAAACCATTTACAGGCACTTATGAATTGTCAAGGGGTCGGTCAGTCAAAAATATGAAGCTAGTTGCCCATTCCAAAGCGTAGTAGGTACCTATGGAGAAGAACGGGCAAGAAACTCCACGAAAACTCTTTTAAATAAAAAAAATTATACAAAATATTGGTTACATCATTCATTTTGAAATTATGCATGTGAGAACAATGTAGAAAGACGTGCACGTTCGTAAAAGCGTCCGTATTAAAAAGAAAAAAAAAAAAAATCATACAAAAACTTAAAATAAATAAAAAAATAAAAAAAGGCATGGCAGCTAAGAGATGACCTTGATCACGAACTTGACACATGGATCAGCACCATTCAGCTCAACCATTTTGAAGGGAGCTAAATGATCCAACACACGCGCCACCATCAGCGAGACATTTGAGTGAGCATGACATACTCACAGCCGCCAGGGCACATTCAAGTCAATGAAATACTACATATTACCCGGTAAATGGTAGCTCTTTAGTACATAGTACTCACACCTGTGCTATGCAATTATATAATACAAACGAAATTGAGTTTATACAATACAAAGATGGTCTTACAATTTTCAGCAGGTTCCACAGTATTTTCAAAATGTTAATCAGTGTGTATATCAATTAGTTGTGGAGCAGGACCAGCAATGAGCCAAGCATTTTTATCAGTGATGTAATCCCCCAACTTATAATATGCCTGCCTACATAGTGTGCGTTTTATACAAGATTTTCGTCTCATTAAGTTGAAGTATGTGGGGAGGAATTTTGTTGTAACATTTTAAACATTACCCCATGAAAGATGAGTCTACCTTAGCCAGTCTGAAACCTGGTTGTACTAATAGGTCCCTATTTCTTGTACTATAATTATGTCTATCACCTCTTTTACTAAAAAATGTAAATTTTTTCTTACGTACATGATGTTTTCATAGATATATTGATACCCTCATGATGTTAATATCCTTAAACAGTTCCATAAGAGAGTCGCGCCTGCGGAGATAATAAATGGCTCTGATCGCTCTTTTCTGCAGAATAAAAATAGAGTCGATGTCTATAGCCCGTCCCCAAAGTAAAATACCGTAAGACATGATACTATGAAAATAACTGAAATAGACTAGCCTCGCGGAATCTACATCAGTAAATTGACGGATTTTTCTGACAGCATATGCTGCTGAACTTAGCCGTCCTGCAAGAAATGTTAAATGAGAACCCCATTGTAGCCTTGAGTCGATCGTGATCCCCAGGAAAACAGTTTTATCGACAAATTCTTCTGACTTAGTTTTGCATGTCATCGAGAAATATCTCTCAGGCATTCCTCAAGAAGTTGATACAATACGTACGTGAATCCGAACAGACAGAAGCGTGCCTTGGGTTGGAACTCGAGACCTATGACTTGCCAGTCCGACGGTCACATCACTAGGCTAGTTAGGACCTAAGTATTATGTAGATTGTAGGTATACTCGTATTAGTATGGATAAAAGAATCGCAGTGGGTGTTTAGATTTACATTGCTAATTGCGACAGTGCTGCGCTGGCCAGTGGCCGGACAGCACGTAATGTTACTGTTAAACATGGACTCTACTCGCAATACGGCGTGAACACGTGTATAAATTAAATACTAATTCAGAAAAAGGAAATCGGAACATCTGACATAAATTATGTGTATGTAAAAGGAATACTGACAAAGAGTTTTGTATGCAAATTATGCATGCATAAATTATGTATGACAAGACTGTATTTTTTAATTAATAGGTTACCTACCATACGACGACACGGTTGGCGCAGTGGTTAAGCGAATGACTGCTGCGATGCGTGTCGCGGGTTCGATTCCCACACTGAACAAATATTTGTATGACCTACAAGTAGTTGTTCCGGGTCTGGCTGTCTGTGTATGTGAGTTTTAAATGTTTGTTAACACACCCACAATACAGGAGAAATTCCTAGGGTGGGGCAAAGTTTAAAAAAAAAAATTGTGGTTGTTTTATTACCTACCGGTACTATTGTTAATTTGGTATTCGTTGATAGGCATTATGATTTATCATATGCTTATCAACGAATACCCAAATTAACAACGGTTGGTAATAAAACTGCTTATGTTCAGAGATTTATCTGGCGACGTTTCAAGTTGGTTAACTTTGGCAGAAGATCCTCGATATAGGATGTTCCAAGGACGAGGTTATTTGGTTAGTACGTAGTCGATACTCTGTATTTTCTACCGAGGGGGACCTTGATTTGAAGGTCGTGGCTACTGGCTATATAAAGCAGCGTCTTTCAGTCTGTTATTTATGCTCTCAAAGAGTTAAGCTTCGTTGGGACCTCTGGAGTTCAGGACCAATAATCATCTATCTAATTACGTAACAGATTGCGACTAATCTGTTTAATTTTGACGGTTCAGCAACATTCATTGCGTTATTTACGTTGTAGAGCATTTTTTTTTTCGAACTTATGAAGCAATGTATTAGCAATCTGTTTCACAACATTGATTGAATGATTCTGATTGATCGCGGCAATTAGGGAACATGTCTACAATGTTGTATCGATTCTTTTGTAGGAGGTTCTACAAAATAATAAGTTTTAGTAGGATTGCGAAAAACTAAAACTTCTTGCGAAAAGAGAGGAATTGAGACAGTTGAGATAGATATCTCAGATTGAAAAGTCGGTACTGAACTACCTAAACTGCTTTTCAGGAAATTGCGAGACGAAGTGAACGATACGAAGAAAAGTGGTAGATAGAGTGACGAGTTTGATTTTGGGTCTCCAAACTCACTAATGTACTGGTTAGTGCATGAGCGATATTTTTTCATTTTTTCTATATTGTATTTCTCGAGCAATGGGTGCACAATTATGCAATATTCATCAGATTCATCTGCATCGGAATAAGATCCCCGACTTAGTACTTGCTTCGCTTCAGTTACACTAGAATGCATTCTACTTATGCATAAGTAGAATGATCAGAAAATAGTAACGCGGATTGAAGTAGTTTTGTGGTAAATACTTGTTCGCTCTATAAACCTATATCCTTAGACCTACACAATGGACCGATAACAAGCATTAGGTAAAAGTAAAGAAAATACTTTTATTAGTTACGAGTCGGAACTAATTCAAGAACGTTATTACTTATATCATTTAACTTTACCTTACCTTACGACCGACGACGACGCGACAACGAAGTTTAACGCACTGGCTGAACCCAGCCTATTTTTTCGAAAGATTAGAGTTCGTTCGAAGTATCATTTGTATGGCCTAGCCTACACTTTAGTAGCAGGTCTGGGGGTTTGGACAAGTTAAACTTGTAACTTAAACGTCGCCTAAAATGTTCGGTACAGGATAATTCTCAGTGTTGTTTATTTGAACAACACCGTGTTAACAGTTACCTATATTTTGATTAAATTTCATGCGCGAGTTATGATTTGATTTATACATACTAGGTAATTATATTTATACCATTCGTATGTAGGTTACGAAAACTACATTTCATCGATGTCACAACAAAAGTTTAATGTTTATTGGTCAGTTGCATGATGTTTGTTTTTGTAGGACATGAACATCTCTCTCAATGACTGTTTTCGAGTCCTAATAATACTTTTATTTTATGCGCCCAGCGCTTAAGTGATTCACACTGTTCTTATTCTTATGCAGGATTTTTTCTTCGTCGTGTCTGACCTACATAATTAAGAAGTTTCTTAAGAAAACGGGTCTTTCTCTTTACAATTTTCCGGAAAGGGAATGATGCAACAAAGCCGCGAATTAATGATACCATTCAACGGAGCGATGAATATTGATAGCCTGTGGTATTAACATTGTGGGTAATATGCAAGCGGTTTATTACTCAGTATATTTATTATGGTTATTAACTCTGTTGAAAACAAATTAATCGAATACTCAGAGAGTATGGGTAGATGCCAGCTTTATAGAGTTAAATAATACTGACATTTATTGTGTTCAATTGTTGATCGTAGTTCATGAAAACGTAATGTTCATTGTGTGTATGATTTCAGTTCGGTCGGCACTATTATTCAGTAGTAAACTGATCATGTTGAGAATTCCACTTAGATTCCGGGTTAGCAGTTTCAGTAAAATACTATATGATTCGCCTGTTCAGCAGAATATCATCGTTATTTTCTCCGCTTCGCACACCATTTTACGATGTTATTCGCGATTTACACTCTCAAGAATTTCCTGTCAGACTGCTGCAATTGTTTGCCATATATATTTCACACACCGAAACACTCTTTGAGGTTATGCCGTGAATTAAGATTTTCACCCAATCAAATCAGACGTACGCCTACAGACTGAAACTCACCTTCATCGGGAGGTTTATTTCCGAGTGCGAAATCCTTAAATCCTCGCCAGTTAACAGTGTACCGTCCGCTGCGTCGCACTATCATTGTTATTTAGGTAAACACTGCACGAAGCGTGCACTCCCGAGCGGATAACACGTTGCTCACTAGCGGAGGACGGAGTTACCGGGCACCGGCAGAAATTCGCAACAGCCGTGCGGGATCGATGCGTGGCGGCGACGCGTCACGACCGAGCCGCGGCGTCAGCTGAGCGCGCGTCACACCGGCGCCGCCCGCTCGCCCCGCCGCGCTTGCGCAAACCCGCCCGCCCTGCACAGGCCGCCCGCCCGCTCACAGTTGGCCTGTCGTCTACGACGCTACGGCTCGTTTTAAAACACGATTAAGTAGTCGCCACTTCCTTCAATGATCGTTCACTGAACAAAGATCCGGAATGAGAGTAAATGATGACTGACGCTGGACGGATTTAGTCTCTGAAGCCGACGTTTTTTCGCAAATAAATAATACGTTGGCACCGAGTCTTGCGGCGGAATGTTTACACGCTTTCTGAGTGGTAGACTACAGTTTACTAGCACGCGATGTCTACCGACAATAGCACTCGCTACACAGATTTAGATTTTTATTGCGAGACTAAAATAAAGATTACGGAAGTTAGCTTCACACTTTGTTGAAGCCGCAGGAAACGTTGCGAATAGCATCCTCGCTCATAAATTTACTCTTATGTATTTATTGAGAATGGAAGTTCTTCGCGCTAATATATACCAGCGATGTATACAAAGTTGTCTTATTTAAAGATATGAAAATGTAGCCATAAAGCTACGAACATAAAAATATTACGATCGAACTATAAAAATTGCGTGCCATTCACATTCTGTACTTCACGTACATTTAAACGTTAATGTTACATCCTTCCTATTTATAGAACAAGCGGGATATGAGAGGAGGCACGTTTCATAAACAAGTGTATATAACTTTCTGAGTAATTATAATCCTAGGTTCAAGGCGTGTCTGTTGACAATGATGCAAACTTTCTCGGATATGCTTATATACGATTTCCCGTGCGTAGGAGACAACATAACATATTATTGTGTAACTGCTACCATATACTGTTTCATCAGTAAAGTAAATAAAATATTTCAGTTATATACCTATATCTGGAAAAGATTAAATCTGCGATGGCCTATTAACCCGGTTTTTATTCTTATTTAGATGCGAAAAAAACAGGCTGTGCGTCAGTTTTGCAAGTTTTTGTTATAGTCGCGTCATTGTTTGCCGGTCTTTATCATTCAAAGGTTTTATAACGAATGATAACTGTTTAACCTATCTATTTTAACTGTTTCCAATTGAAGTTTAGGAGAGCACCCACACAGGACCACACCATTCCAGCGTGTTGTAAAACGTGACACTATGTTTGTCACTTTATGCCGAAGAGAAATCGAAGTCGAAGTTAGCTTGAAATGAGCTGTTAATAGTGTCAATCCCAAGAGTCAGACGGAATGACAGCTCATTTCAAGCTCACTTCACCGATATCATGGTGAGATTATTACAGAATAGATTAGAAGGTGATTTCTTCAATAACAAACTACGATCGTCAATACATTTACCAACTCTTCCAAGGACTGTGATAGGTGTAAGACCGATCCTTTTTTTCAGAAAACACATAGATACAGCGATTGCCAATCTGTCTGAGAACTCTGCCAAGCGTGGTGATTTGTGGGTAATTCCCGCTGACCGTTTATCTTACCGGTCATTAGTTGTTAAGCAGTAGATTACAACTGCCTGATATAATGGTAGCTACTTATCTCTTCACTCGTTTTTCTTCACGAGGTTTACAGTACCTAGATAAAGCTATATCGCTAAAGAGTACGTTGGCATCGGCTGAAACTTCGTGCAACAGTTACCTATTTGTTGGTTTTCCACATTTTCCACGATCCATCGTGTATAAATAATGAGACCTCGTTATCTCTTTCCGTAAGTAATTTGTTTCCTTAGGCAGTTACTGACACGGAAAAAAACGACAAGTTTTCTAAATTCTTCTTACTAGTTATTAGACGAAGTACTTACCTGTTATTTACATAAATCTGGATATATTTGGCAGGATACAGTGTAATTAACTGTGTACAGTAAAATGATTTTGATTAACTTAATTATGCCTAACCATTATTTCGTAGTATCTACACATAACATCACTCCTTGTTTCCCCGAAGGGTTGGGCAGAGGTGTACTTATAGTACACCCACATTTCGCCAGTTATGTTTAAGTCCCATGTAATATGGGGCGAGCCTATTGCCATCAGCCGGGCACAAATCCAGACACCGGGCTGTTAATGAGAAATTCCGGAAAGAAAAACCCAATGACACTTTGCCCGACCTGGGAATCGGACCCAGGACCTCATGTTCAGCAGTTGCGCCTGCGACCACTAGACCAACGAGGCAGTCTACTCAATTAATAATTAAATACGTTTATCATTACTCATAAAGGGCTCCTAACAACAGTAGATTGTAAAAATATGTTTTAAATACAGATAACCTTTAACTTAACTATGTTTAGAAGTTATTCGATAATTGATGAGTAATTAGATTATAAGTTTATATGAGAAAAAATAATTTTCATTTATATTTTTGTCTTGCTTTGAAAGTTATTGCCAGCCAGCTTACTATGTGATCTTCCCTTGACGGATTGTGACCTTCAACATCAGGTTAAGGTTTCATTAATAGAATTAGGGATTTACCAGTTCTTATAGACAGGTCTAAGGTCCCTATAGTGTGTAAGGAAAGTGAGCAAATATGTAGTCACGCTACATGTATATCACGGTATAGGTATAATACATTTGATAAATATCGCCAGTCTCGGATTTAACTTGCACAGTGAAATAGAAATAGATTTTCAATAAATGCAGGAATGATTGAGACAACTGTTTCTAATATAATAAACGATATTGGTGAAGCTATTCGATCGTAAAAAAACATTGAAAAGAAGTTCCAGATTTATGGACTATGTCCTTTTTCTAGGAAGTACCTACATAAACAGATGCAGCTCTTGTTTTGTTCTTCAATTGTGTCGTCAAATCCGGCGCTGGACCGCATTAGATAATTAATGAGTGTTACAATATCGCGTCGGCGCGGGCGCGTGCTCGGCGCTGATAGCGCGGGTCACAGGTTACTCTTATAAGTGAGGGCAGCATCTCTGCCGGAACAGTCAGTACGTTGGGCTATGCGGCGACGCAGTTTCCTACATTCTCTCAAAATTAAGTGATTTAATCGATTCATTGGCTTGAACAAAATGCCGTGGGCAAGCATCAACAGGTAATTAATATTAACTTTGTGATTGTTAAGTTACTTGTGTACTATGTGTGGTTTTGTTTGTGTATGTGCTCGTCGATGACTCTACCCATCAGTTTGTTTATTAACAATAAATTAACCCACAATCGTTATCTGGTTCTCAATCCCAAAATAGACTATCGTGATTAATTAACGTTCTAATTAAACATGATTTCAGAATTTACGCGAAACCATCAAACACGAGTTCAATGGAAACTCCTATGACCAGCAGCATCAACGCTGGTCCAGCTTTGACAGCCTCAGCTGATTCCGGAGGTCGCTTTGAACTAAGCGATCACGGATACGGCAAGAGTGCCGTAAAACTCCTCCATGTGCAACGAGATGCAGAATACCATTCCATTCGAGAGTTCGAAGTGTTCACGGAATTAAAATTGCACTCTGAAAGCGCCTATGTGATCGGAGACAATAAAGACGTGGTGGCAACGGACTCTCAGAAGAACACGGTGTATCTGCTGGCTAAGAAGCATGGAGTGAAGACTCCCGAAGAGTTCGGTGCAGTAGTAGTGGGCCACTTCTTGTATATGTACAAGCAAGTAGTAGAGGCCAAATGTAGAGTCGTTGAGTACCCTTGGGAGCGACTCCAGGCGGGCGCGCCTCATAACCACGCATTCGTGTTCTCGCCGACTGCGACGAGATGGTCCCAAGTGAGCCAAGCTCGACACGGTTAGTTGTGCTTACAAGAATTAGTTTATGTGATTGAGTTATAATTTCAGGCATGTTATAAATAGTTTTCCCTTTGTCAAACAGAGGCAGTGACTGTGAAATCCGGGTTAAGTGGCCTCCGTGTACTTAAAACAACGCAGTCAGCGTTCGTAGATTTCGTTCAAGACGAATACACTACGCTTTCAGATGCTGCCGAAAGAATATTCAGGTACTTAATTTTTATTTTATCTCCCGTTCACTTATTGATTCAGGCCTGTTATCTCGGTCAGAGGTCTCGTATTCCTCCTTTTGTCATCATTCAATTACTTCGTACATATATCTTATCGATGACTAAAATATGTAGCAATTGCTTTCTTCATCCAATCAGTGCTAATATTTTATTTCATCTACAGTACTGTGGTGGAAGCAGAATGGATATATGACAATATGCGGACAGCAGACTTCGATAACGCTTGGCTAACTGTCAAGGACGCCATCTTGGACAAATTCGCCGGCCCGGCAGATATTGGCGTATACTCGCCTTCAGTGCAGCACACCTTGTATCAAGCACAAAAAACTGTGTTGGAGAAAGTTCCAGAGGTAAGATTATCTTATTCTGTTTGTTTCATGTCAGTACAGGCTATACGAGAACAGCTGCTGTAAGCATAAGAGACAGTTGGCAATATTGGTCGCTCGTATAATATCAAGTGCTGGCTCTTCGGATGCTCCTCCATCTACCTATGATATTAGGTTACACAATTTCCCATGTACCTATATATCACCAGCAACTCTTCAGACCTTCTGTGTAATTCATCTTCAGCATCTGACCCCGTGTGCAAAATCTGACTAAAATTGCTGAATATTTGCACACGCAACATACTAAAACTGTAGGTGTATACTAAATATTGTTATCAATAAACATGATAACATTTGCCATTTAGTTAGCTAGTGTGTTTATCTATGTTGAGAAGTTGATAGGGAAACTTACGCTAGTATGAATTTCGTATTAATTCACCCTGTTTTAATTAGATAAGTAATGTTCGTACCAGTCTCGTGTTTTGATAAAGTCCTTTTACAACTTACTAATATCAGCAATTAGCTTAATAGCTGTAATTAATACAAATTTTATGTTGCTAATCGTTGTCTGTTTGCACTATAAGTAATGTTTCTTTTGGTTGCGTGATGGAACACTTGAGAACAAATTTTTGGTCGTTCTTTTACATTAGCGGTGACCCCTGTGATTACTTATCAAAATTGTTTTTGGGGCTATTGTTTTTCAGAGTTATCAACGTTAAATAGGTGCAAAGTAGCAACAAATGCCCGAAAAACATCTTTGTGTTGTTTGAAAAACATATTCAGTTTCAAAGAAACCTCGTTTCTCGTAACGATTCACACGTGAAATGTCTTTTGAGTTGTACAGAAATAAATATTGCAAGTTCTATGTTTAGCTCCGGCGGTCAATAGCCCGCAGTGTTGCCCCACTCATTATTTCTCTTGGGAACCTGTTCTCAGGATAATATGACGTAGCCACAGTCAATTTGCCTAGCCTTTTCCCAACTATATTGGGGTCGGCTTCCAGTCTAACCAGATGCAGCTGAATACCAGTATTTTACATGGAGCGACTGCCTATCTGACCTCCACAACCCAGTAACTGGGTAATACGATACCCCTTGGTAAGACTGGTTGTCAGACTTTCGGGCTTCTGACGACCCGTAACGACTGTCAAAGATCCACGAATGACAACCGGGACCAACGGCTTAACGTGCTTTCCGAGGCACGGAGGAGTCTCGGTATGTAAAGATGGTCACCCATCCACAGACCAACCCCGGCAAGCGTAGCTTAACCTGACGGATCGACCCGTGCGGCAGTTACCACTAAGCCACGAGCTCCTCCACGTAGCCACAGTAATAAAACAATATAGTTATTTGTACAAAACCCAATATCCACGTATCAAAAACGTTGTTTCGCTTTTGTAGGTTAATCTGTCGCGCGCGCAATTAGCAGACACAATAGAATTTTATTGTTATCTGTCTCCAATATGAGACACCAGTATTATAAAGGTTAAATTCATTTAAAAAAAATATTTAATAGGATAAGCATAAGGCTTTCTTAACATTTTAGTTACCTATGCTAAGCTGCCATTTGGGTTTTACAAGGTTTTTAGACAGTTGCTAACTTGCATATTTATATTTGACTTATCAGTTCATTCAATTCTGAATGAATTCTCGATTCATGTGAAACTGTTTTTTTTTATTATTAAACATGACACGTGCCGAGATATTATTATTTACGTCCAATACTTATCGATATAGCCACATGAGCGAACGACCACTGTTATTATAAGTTCAATATGGTTTTACATATCTCGACCCTAATTTAACACTTTCACTGTTCATGCATTACATGTAATTCATTGAAGACGTAGCCCTAAACGCCTGTGCATGACATGTAATGCACAAGTAGTTCTTTTTTATCCAATTTTCCTGCGAAATTAACCTGATTTAAATAATAGAATTGTATGACATCTACCAACCCGCACTGGGCCTGCGTGGTCGATTATAACCCACTCGAGAGTGAGGCCTGTGTTCCAGTAGTGGACATGATAGGCTGATAATAATATGTAAATAATAGAACCAGTTCTATTGTTTGTTTCAACGATAGCGCTATTAGCTGGAAGTGAAGCTCCTACATCCGTTAGCTAGAAGTGAAGCTCGTACATCCATGCATTGCATGTAATTTAATGCGATTTTGAAAATAATATGTAATGGTTATCTGAGGGTGATAGACGAATTTTAACCGAGGTTTCATAGAATTAGTAACCGACCTTATAAAACGTCACTATGCAATATTATTATTTGACGTATGGTGATAAGGGTACCTTGGGACAGTGAAAGTGTTAAGGGCCATGTTCCAATTAATAATAATGTTAATTTATTTCCAGGTAACTAACATCCATAGCCCAAACATAAATTAACAATTTAAAAAGATTAATTAAATACAATAAAATCAAACTTCTAATAAAATAAAATGAAAATAAATTATGTAAAATCAAAAGAATAAAATTAATACCCTCTTTCCGACACTGGTACAGCAACATGTCTGCTGGAACAATGCCGAATGAAGGGGCAGTCCAGCCTTCCTGCAATCATCACCAGTACGATGTTGGGGCTAACCCGTACCCTGCGCAGTCTGTGCACCATTAAACAAACTTAAAAACAGTTCCTACGCGGAAGCGAATCCTCTTTACTGACATATTCTGGTAACAACACGATATGAGCAATATATGTGGAGACGTCACAATCGGACTGTACTTGTTTTCGAGCCACAGTCACGTGAGGCAAAGGTCACAACTTATCGAGTTAAACTTAAACCTAACGGGGGTCTATTCGATTTAATATATAAATATTTCTTTTGGTTAAAAAAATATGTGGCCTTTACTACTTTCAATTTATTTTTCTTTGAACAGATTTTTTTCTATGGAATATGTAGATATTCAGCAGATAAATAAATTGCTTATTATTAAATACATATTAGAAAACGCTTTAATAAGTGACGTGATCAAGGAACAGTAGGTAACAAGAATTGTTGCATAGTAACTGTTGTTAGGAAACAATAGTATAATCTATATCGATCCACACCACACGTTGACAGCAGGTATTCATTTAGTGATATCGATTTAAGCAGTACTAGTCCTCGTGTCATGTCTGATACACAAATGTATGATAATAGGTTAATCGTAATAACAAATCTATGTTTTCGACTTATTGCAGTTACAAACATGTTGTGTATCCGCCCGGATTTGATCTCGCGACATTATGACGTCCAGTATAAGATACGGTTTCTGTCCATAACTTGTTGGTCCTTATCTTTCCAGATAATAATATTAGCGAACGTAAATATTAATTTATTTTTGAGTCTATTTTTAATTTTGGATTTCTTTGTTCACAGATCAATTGGATCAAAATGACGATGCCGAACAAGCACTACCTCAACATCGATATGTCAAAATTCCCCGCCAACGTAACGAAGGGCGACCCTCGCCACGTCATCTACCAGCCCATCGACAAGCCAGCCGGCCTCATCTACGCGCAACTACGCCGTAGACCCAAAAGTCACTTGTGACAACGCGCCGCTACGACTCGTAGCGCTACGCTTTTTTAGTTTTATGTTCGTTCCACCATTATCTTAGTTGTAAACAAGGGGATGTTTCTGTTAATCACCCCTAACTCATCTTTATAACTCTCTCAGAATTATAAAAATATCGCCATTGTAAGTTCATTATTTTATAAAAAAAAACGTTAATTAATTGTATCTAAATTTAAAGTACTCGTTATGTAATCTAGTCAAGTTCTTATTTTAAAAATTTGAATAACTGTACTAAATATATGTTGGCTACAGTTTCAATGCGGTTTCTAACCATATAGATAAGATTGTTATAAATAATCTAATAAGTATGACTAAGTTAAATAAACATTCAAAGTATTAAACTTGTGTTTGAATTCATCGTATATTAGAATCACTGAAAGAAAGTAAGTTTTTATGGATCTTTATTAAATACAAAATACATGTTGCTTACTTTCACTACGTTGGAGTTTACAATGTTTTTAATTCTCGTAAAGAGACATTAATGGTTTAATAAAATTATGACGAGGACTGATCGACATATTATTACGTATATATTCATCTCAGGTACATATTGCTATACATAAATTACTCTTAAAAATAAAAAAAAGCCTTTTTACAGACGTTTGGTTCCGATGATTTTGTCTGCCAAAGCGTAAAGCTCCTCGACCGTCTGTAAAGAAAATAAAAAAGTTAAATCATGAATTCTTAGTTAATACCTAGACTTGTTATGCGAATAAATACAGATGACAAGCATTTTATAAGCTGCCAACTCATCGTAGAGATTAGAAGTATAATTGATTGCATAATCAAGTTTAGTAGTTCGTTGTGTTAGTACAAAACTGCTGAAATATACGAGAAACTGATTGAGTTGAAAAGAGATCGTGGACCGTGCGTGTGAAGATAGAGGGAGCCTTTGTCCTTGACCTGGATTTATCTAATCAACTGTTACATAGGTATTTCCATATGTAGGTAGGTATTTATGTGTATACACTTATCAATCTGGCTATCCTTGGATAAATCGTCTAGTAATAAGACATCTGACCCGAAAAGAAAAAGAAAATAAGTACTTGCTTTTAAGGGTAAGTGTTTTTCGTTGAATGTACCTACCTACAAATGACGTCATATCTTATTAGAGTATCACGCAATATGTTGTGATGCAGAAACTCTGAAAACGTAAACAATATCTAGTTACACATGAATCATACGGAATTGAGTCGGAAAGGTTTTTTATTTTTATTTTTGATGACTGAAACATTTTGCATTTATTTCATAATTTTTATTTGTCCCTTAAACCAATATTTATTTTGTTCTCATCAATATATTTTGATTATTTTAGGCTGAAGTAGCTCAAAACAACTATTTTGTTTACGAATAGCCTAAGGGGGATTGAAATGGCCGAATGGTGTGATTCTCTATCATTTATGTGAGTAAACAAAGCACTGCCACTCTTGTGTTGAAACAGACTCATTGTTATGTAAATATAATGTCCTAGTGTAAATAAACAATGTAAATTGTATACTTAGTTATGTATAAGTATTGACAAACCCACAATGCGGTTTGTTTTAAAATTACGTCACAGATAACGAATTAATATGTTAATGCTACACTGATTAAACTAATCGTGTAACTGGATCAGGATTAAAAGTCTTTTTAGAAGAATATCTTTGAAGTATGTATATGTATGTACATATGCTAGCAGCTTCCAAGGTTAAAAAAATCAAGAAGAGAAGAGACTGACATTTCTATGGGTACCTTCGGTTACTTTTTAGTAAAAAAAACTGCGAATTTCAGTATGCGAAAACATTACCTTGAGCTTGTTCACAACTTTATCCTCAATTCAGCTAATCATCCACTGAAACAAAATGTTACTAGAACAGTTTATTTGAGACCTGTTTTTTCCATGAAAACATTCTATTGTATGTTTACTTAAATTACTATTGGAAAGTTCAGCGAACTCTTTAGGCCACACATAACAGTAACTTAAGTATTAAAACTCAAACTCAAAGCATTTATTTCAAATAAACCATTTACAGGCACTTTTGAATTGTCAAGGGGTCTGTCAGTCAAAAATATGAAGCTAGTTGCCCATTCCAAAGCGTAGGAGGTACCTATGGAGAAGAACGGACACGAAACTCCACGGACACTCTTTTAAATAAAAAAATTGATACAAAATATTGATTACATTTTGAAATTATGCATGTGAGAACAATGTAGAAAGACGTGCACGTTCGTAAAAGCGTCCGTATATAAAACAACTTAATATGTCGACTAATAACTAATTATGAGAGAGAGAACGAGGGAATGGGCGTTTCTGCCTTGAAGCCCACAAGGATCTCATCAAGGAGAATATTTCTTATTATGAAGACTTCTTTTGATTGTTAGTACCTACTTAAGGAGCTACAGAGCTCTAAATATAAGTAATAAAATATTATTAAAATTCTGGTATTTCGTATACTTATACGTACTACGAATACTTTTATTAATTCTGTGCCTATGATCTTTCAAGCCCCCGTTTTGGGAACAATGTTTTTATGAGTCGGTCGGCCGGACAGAACGTTAAGCCTTCCCGCATCCCCCTAATAGCTTTGAGATATCTGCCAATGGAAACATCTCTTCATGGGGAATATTTCGTGATATGACGACTTCTCTTGATTGTTAGTAGCAACGGTTCTCCTTAAAAAGATCTATTCATTGGTGTATATCGTAAGGCTATCGGACTCCAAGAATTTCTTAATCTCAGTGCCCAAGTTGTTACCTATTTAGGTCATTAACTCCGAACCGACAAATAATTGGCAACAGTCATGTTAGTAGCTAAGGTTCTCTTCCAGAAGCTCTTTTCATTGGTGAAAATCTTATTGCTATCGGACTCCAAGAATTTCTTAATCTCGGTGCCCAAGTTGTCACCTATTTAGGTCATTAACTCCAAACTGTCGTGTTAGTAGCAAAGGTTCTCCTTGGAAAGGTCTTTATACTGTTATATATCTTATTTCTATGGGGCTTCAGGGCAGAAACGCTTAAATAGGTGCTCATTCTCCTTTAAACTAAAAAAAACTAAAGATGGAACGACGGACTTGATTTTCTATATGACCTAGCTAGATGCTTAATAAATATTGAAAACCCCAAATTACAATAGCATGCAAATGAACCCGCCAATAATTCAGACAGTGGCTGAAAAAACTTCAAAGCTAGGCCACAAAATACGTATTGAAATGAAATCATGGTATGCTCAAGTTTGTAAAGCCAAAACATTTAACTGAAGGTGTCAGTTTGTTATGATTCTAGTTAAATGTCGATACTATTCTATGAGTAACAAACGTTTGGATAGCACGAGTGAGTGGCGAGGTTGGGTCATTACTTATCAATCGTGTTCAAACGTGATTCATGTCCAGTTTCTAACTGGTTTGAGCCGAAATTATTAAAGGCCCGGACAGACGGCTCGTAAGCATATCGTCAGTTATCAGCCGCAGACTTAATGTTTTTATAAATTAGAGAAAGGTATAGTAATTGAATATTCCTAACGCACAGTAATTTCTTGATCGTCCAAATTCAATGGTGTGCATTAGCTATAAAAGGATGCCAGTAAATCATTTAGGCGTATTTACATTAACTCCGGAAAAGTTAATGGGGAAAATTTTGTAGTTCAATGCACCAGAATCACGCGATTTTGTATTAAAAGTTAACTGAGTATTTCGAGTAATCATTTGAACTCGCGAAAAGAAACGGGAAAATGTGCTGTATCAGAAAGTTTTTATGACCTTTTTATGGCATTAAAAATTTATGAGATTTTTGAAGTTCAAATTGAATTATATCAACCACATACCTCTTATGTCTATTTGGAGTACCTGCACTAAATTCGTGGATTAAAAAGAAATACTTGACGGAGTAGCAACAATCTTAGAATTAAATAAGGTCGGCTGAACACCTACGATTTAAGCTTCGTGCAGACTAGCGCGACGCGACAGAGCGACGCGACACCGGCTATTGTTATACCGCATACCGTGAAGTTTTCTCAGAAATTGTATTGTTCGAGTCGCGTCGCGCCGTCGCGTCGCGCTGTTCTGCACGAGCCTTTAAGGTTTCGTCAAATAGAACGCGTAGGTACTTAGCGCGTGTTAGAGCGCTAAGTACGCGTAGCAACAACGCTAGTGTCGCGGCGTTGTTGCTAGCGAAACGTACTATGATGTATACTCATCATAGTATAACACAATTCGGCGCTATAGCGCGGCCTCAAGCTAGCGCTCTGACGCGCGCTAAGTACGCGTTCTATTTGGACAAGCCTTTAGGTATGTAAATCCTCTACTAATTTGTATTTAATAATTGTTTTCATGGTTACGGAAAATTCAAAAGCCTACCTACCTACAAAATTTGTTGGAAAGAATATAAGTTTGAAATTCGAGAAAAAAGTCAATTCGAGATTATAAATTATAGGTAAGTAATTAAAGTTAGGAAATGTACAAAGTTATAAAAAAAGTGCAAAGTGAATATTTTCAGAATATTACCTAGATCAGTGTTACTCAAAGTGTGCTCCGCGGTGCCCCTGGGCTCCGCAAAGCCTCTGTGGGGGCTCTGAGAAAATATTGGTCACAATGATTGGCGGAGCCCCCACAGAGACTTTGCAGGGCCCAGCTTCCTCAAGAATTCATTCTAAATTTTGAGAACCACTGACCTAGATGATAATGCTAAGCTAAAATGATTCAGAAAAATAATTTTATGCTTCTGAGATTGTCAATAAATATTGAAGTCAATAACAAATTGATATTTGTCTTACTTTGAGGTATTGTTTGAAAATAAACTACCTATTGGAACAAAGTACTAGGCAGCTAGACTTGCGACAGCATAGCTACGAATCTGATAAGAAATAACGCGAATCCCTACAATAATGTGTGCTCAACACGCACTTAGCTACCAAAGTATGAACAACGGGCAAATTGTGTGAGTTTACGATCTATATATTTACATAATATTTTTAAGATAAGGAAAGTCGGTATGTTTTACGTCTAGTTTAAAGGAATAAAACGTATGAGCTATGACTACGTGTCTGTGTGCAGATGTACCGGCTAATGACTATTACACGAGCGCTAGATGAGTCCACAGGTCGATTATATCAGGGGGTCAAACTAAGCTGGAGTCAATCCGCTTCTAACCGGTATACCACGAGCTATATCACTCCTGCACCAGACTAAATAAACAAAACAATTATGTAAATTTGTACGATAGCAACCGTAAGACCTGGTGACACAGTGATATGCACGCATCCATGATTCTAGTTACCGAATCCTACAATGCATCTGTGGTTCCTACCGTGAGGTTCTTCAGCTGTTTGATCTCGTTGGTCTCGTACTTAAGTCGCGCGAACTGCTCATCGGTGAAGCGAACACCTTTCTCTAGGTCCAATTGCTTCTGTTCTTCCAAATCTGCGCGACATTTCGCTAGCAGTTGTTCGGGTGATAGCTTTGTGCCTTCTTCCACCTCAACGTCTTCTTCTGGCATATGTTCTTCGGCCATGGACTATAAAATAAAAGCAATACTTTAAGATAACTGAAGCTCTAATTATGCGTTTCAAGATTTAACTGAACTGTCGTTACCAGGTCCAGTTTCTGTGAAGCTTTCAATTTTCTAAAGTAAGCTTCGGCACGTTTCTTGGACGCAAGATTAACTTCGCGATTGACCATTCGCCAGAACACGAACACTGGGTGGTGGAACAGCTCAGGTGGACATTCCGTCAGTGGCGTCTTCCCAACTAGGATTAGTCGTTTGAGCCTTTCCATCTCATCCATCTGTCGATAAAACATGACTTATCTACTGTTTATGAAACTATAAAATGCACACGTTTATAAACATTACGTAAGTAGGTCTGAACGGTAATAAAAGCTATATTGATAAGCGAAGAACTTTAGGGAAAATTGTTGCTCGTCGCAGGTACTCCATGAAATCGTAAAGTTCATAAAGCAATCTTTGATTGACGGTGGGTAATTAGTTTCACGTTGACTGGCGTTTATAAGCGAAACACACGGAAGGTATGCAGACTGTCAGTGATGGATGACTGATTGGCAGTAGGTAATTACTTTCATTCCTGAAAAGAGTGTTTTTAAAACCTAGATTGTTTTGTGGAAGACTTTTCATGTCTTTGATCAGTAAATCTTCTGACAAAACTCACTTTTGCAACAACGACAACTCTAGTGACGCTAGATTAGATTGGCTTTTAGGCTTATTGTGTGATGATATGGTTTTCAAGAACGTTGCGTAGATAATAATCTCGAATTACTCGATAAAAACTATCACTTTTGATTCTAATCGATCTCAACTCATGACTGAGCAAGTCAGCATCGTTATAAATGATTACTTACTACAAAAAGGTAGAAAGTCTTGATCTACTCACAACACGCGAGTTGATCCTCCTGTTCAGGGTCTCCTCGTTGACGGCGCGGATCCTCTCCTCCAGCTCCGTCATGAAGGCCTTGTCCGTGAGCCGTACCAGGTTGCAGCCCATGTGCTTCTCCAACCGGGCACGGACATGCGGATGCGAGAAGCTGGATAAGATAGCAAAAGATCAATATATTATACAATAATAGATTTTGATAACGAATTTCAGGAGATTTTTACACCGATTTTACAAAATATTTTACTGTCACATCTCCTGTCGAATTATATAGTGGTTTTATTTTGACAAACAATTTCCAAGAGACAACTTGATTGTTAGCATATCTATAGGCTTCCAGAAACCAGGGATCAATATGATTTAGACAGAAAAAGAGGTTTCCGTGAGGACAATCAAAAATATTTTCACAGGAAATTCGAAAATCACCATTTTGACCACTAAAAAGGTTCGTAAAATTACTTACACAACCTGTGTTTAACACCAAAACTTGATAAACATTGCTAATAAACTAAACGATGCGTTAATTAGGAACACACAACGCAATTTTGGCGCCAATTCACCATCAAATAACCTCACTTTTATAAATCACTTGTACGTAAACTTAAACGAAATACCATTAGAACGACTAGGTGCCATCCATATGGTAATGTGTGAAAAACATAAAGAATCAACCACTTGATATAAACAAAGCGTACGTGAGCATAGACAATTAAGTTTTTTTATGGCCTAAAGTACTAAGTTGTACGTACCAAAGCCGCGAGGATTCTTTGGAACCACTTTCAGTACTCGTTTTGGCGGTGGCTCAGGCAGAATGGGTATACACACCGGAGGCGACCAGACGTCTCGACGTTGCCGTAAACTTTTAGTAGTTTTGACGCTACATGCTCAGTGTCACAGTTGAGACCTTTATCGTGGTGTACGATGGGCCTGGCACGGTATGGCACGGCCCCCACCGACACCACATGTTGGTACAAAATTCGTGTAAAGAAGTATTCACACCTTTGCTTGGGCCGGTGTCAGGGGTGAGACCATAATGTTTTTTTTAGCTGTGATCTATTTTCACATTTTGGAATAGATTAAGAAAAAAAACAGAGCAAGAAGGAATGACGTTTCTGTGGATCCGGGATGTCACGGGTTGTTGTGAAGCATTGATAAACCACAGGGGTCAGGGATGACAATTATTGGTATTTTTTTGTATTGACGGCATCGTTAATGATTAAAGATTAAGTGTTATCCCTCGCAAGTGGCTGTTAATAGAACAGATGAAGTAAAGTTCAACGGTGCAAGGTTACTGATTGTTGTTGTTGCTGTTGTCGCGTGTATGTAAGAGAATAGACACAATACATAATTAAAAACATAAATATTTGAGATAAGATAAAATACTACACACCGCATTACTAAAAAAATATTTAAATATTAAAAATTATTATAAAAAAGAAAAATATTAGAATAAAATAACATCCCGTTCTTGTATGTTTTACATAAGAAGACACAGTTGGATAGTAGTTTTGTGTTAGTTTTTTTGTCTCGAAAATATAAATTGTTTGTTCTAAAAGGTTCTTAAGCTCACGTGACTGTGGAAAGTTTACTCAACGCCATACATGGCACCGGAATAGCAATTTTGACTTACTGTCTATTGAATGCACAAAGTTGCATATATTTAAGTCAATTTGTACCCAAATAGTACTATGAGATATACGATGTTAGCACATTTTTGCTATGAAAGCTATCTATGATTCAGTTTGTGGAGTAAATCACTTTATTTTGCAACCTTATATCTACTAGGGAGGGCGCGAAGCGAAATACATAAAATCGCCATTATGTAGGGAAAGCAAAAAATTGCTTAAATAGACTTGTTCATATACAGAAAAGACAGTCTAAACGAACATTTAGTTTTTTACGTAGCCGGTCAACGAATTTTTGCGACTTCGAAAAGAAAAGCGCTATTCTGATTGCAACCGGGAAGTAGTGACCAAAGAAACATTTTTTTTTTTTACGATGGGTTTGCTCTTGACTCTAGTTTAGGTCAGAGGTGACAGACACAAAGTCGCCGATGGAGTGAGCTTACGCAGAAGAAGCCTGTTCACTCTTACTTTGAATAGATTCGGGGTGTATGCGTTCGGAAATTATTAAGAGCTAGCTGTTGCCCGCAACTTAAGTAGCCTATGTCATTCTCCAGGTCATGGTCTTACCTATGTGTCAAATTTCATCCAAATCCGTGCAGCCGTTTCAGCGTGAAAGCGTTACAAACGAAACTCACTTTCGCATAAATAATACGTAGGATTCACAGACTTTATCCGCAAAGTAACTGACTGTTCTTAAAATTGCTTATCATCATACAAGATAGCGACTTATCCGGAAAATGATTTATAGCTATATGGGCAAATAACCCGGATTATGTGTATTATGCTATAAAGTGATGCTCATACTAACCTAGGCTTCCACATTTTTCTGATAGTTAGACAAGAACATGTGTTTTGAAATTTTACTCTTCCGTCAAAGAAAATAAGAGTAGAGCTCTATCCAAATAGATGCAAATAGGTCAGGCCCTTTCGGAGTTCGGCATAAGGTAGGACACCCGTAGGTTAGGTGGAGCGACGATCTATCAAGGCGGCTAGTACAAAGTATGGACTTATAACATGCGATTGTCGAGGCCTAAGTATGTTCAGCAGAATCTGCTTTGGATGATGAGATTGAAAATCTTCTACATAGTATAAAGCAAAATCGCTTTTAGTGTATGGCTGTATGCCTGCTTAATTTTTTTTCACCATTATTTAAAGCATTTATTCCGGAAGGTTTATTTATACATTAATATTTAACTTACGGCTCTCGCAGACAGGTGCGACGCGACCGTGAGACGCGATTCTGGTGGAGCAATTTCCATCAAATTTTCATAGAAATTGTTCTACTAGAGTCGCGTCGTGCCTGTCTGTGAGAGCCTTTAGATATAGCACAAACATCTCGATGTTTTGATATGGCACCAGTGCGAGGCAGGAGCGGGGATCACTAGTAATTACAGACCGTTCACTATAACTTGTACCTTTGCTTGTCAAGCTGTTTTCAATACAAAATAATAGAGTTTAAGTACCAATCACATGACTACAAAATTCTGTGGTACCAATCGCATCACGGGTCAAGTTATAATGAACGCACAGTCATATAAAATGAGTCATCCACTGGTTTTCTATGTTCTATGGTGTATACTGTGTCTACATATAGCCTAGCAACTGTAGCGTCTAAAGTATAGCCGCTACAGTTGCTAGGCAACGGTCCACCCTAGTATTTCCGGCGAGTCCGTGGATGGTGACACGGAGACACGGCTCGAGGCAGACATGGTAAACATGTGGTTACCTATTATATATGAGTGGTGTTTTTACCTTTTGTGACCTTTAATGTAATTCAAGAGACTAATAAAAATAATGGTGGTATTTTTTTTTGTTATAAAAAGCTCTGGTATTTTTTAAGCTATTGGGAAACGAAATTACTGGATAAACTTTAACAAGTGTTTTAGTTTACTAAGTAGGTACCTACTTCGCAAAGACTTTTTAATATTATGAGTTGTCTGAGTTTAGCTATTCTCTTCCAAATCTTTCAATTAATCTGAATCAGATTTCTGTATTAGTCCACTCACTAAACTTATCACAAAAATACCACATAATTTCCTACATTTTAACCTAGATGCAGGATTGCCTGCGTCTAGGTTAAAATGTAGGAATTTAAGGGCATTCCACTGCATTGGCAATGGAATGTTTTTTGTTAAAACAAACAATAAAATTAACACCAAACCAAAGGTACATACATTAAATAAGGATGTTGACAAATAAAAATTTGTCCGTCAGGTAGATTATAAAAAAATATTGGACACGTACGTTTTTCTTTTTTTACGTAATTAAAAGATTACGGCAATACATTAGTTTAAATATAGAATGACGTCACTCCCAGGTAGATTTTATACCGACTTGTGACGAAGGGAGCCCCACTCCCCAACTTTAATGCGTTTTATCTATTATTTTTTTATTAATATGATAAAGCATAAAAAAGATTTGCAAACTGTACCTTTGTGACTTGTACCTTGTACCTATATCAACCTAATGGCACACATTTCAACAGACTTTTTGACCTCTACGGTTCTATTTTAGTATTGATTCTAGATATAATAGGTAAAATATGGGTAGATGAAAACTCATGAATAATAAAATCTAGGTTTCGTGACTACGTTTCTGGTCTGACTTGGTAATTAGTTTATTAGGTTTATGTTTAGGTATTCCCAACGCTACGACTTATTATTGAGGTAACTTAATTACACAAACATTCCATTAATCGCGAGACATTGTTGATAAAAACATTACCAGTTACATTTCACAAAAAAATATGTTGCACCGGTCATGTTTTGTCTCTGCATCACCCTGGCGATTTCTTGCGAATTCTTAGCAGTCTGCGAAGACAGTACTACGAGCTATTTTGTGATCATGAGCTAAAACAATGCTACGATTATTTTTGTTAGAATAATAATTGTCAGAGAATAAGTGCAGAGCTAGGAAAATATCATAACCCATGGAATTCCACTAAATTCTCGTCACCGCTCTGCTTCCGAGGTTATGGCTTCAGCTAAGATTTGTAATTAATTTAAAATATTAGTAAGATTAGTGGAATGTCTTGAATACAAAATAACCTTGATAAAAAGTGTCGTAGCGGTTATAGTTATGATATTAGTTTAGGCATAGTATTTATTATTCGACAAGATTTAGAGTTATCCAGACCCATAAAATAAATGGAAGACATTAAATACAAATACTGTGTTCTGTCTACCAGACGATATAACTTTTACTTATGTAACAAAAATTTGTAGAAAGCTTTAAAGATTATGATTGTCTTGTGATTTGTCTACATAATATAATTCCCATTGGTCTAGATAAACTACATCTATAATTCTGCTACATCTAAAGAATTCCGTACCAATCACAATGGGTGATGACTGCAAAATCTGTAATTCGTCAAGTAAACATTCATTTTCAATATTTAAAATATGAGCCATGCTGTCTCATGTCTGTTTATTAATACTATCAGTGACGTATTCGTAGCTAACCTAATGGTCAGATATAATCATCTATGAGCATATAATATACAAATACCTAAAACCAGTCACACGCAGTCTGAATTTCAGCACGATTAAGTAAACACAGCGCATCTCCGTAATAAACCGTCCATAACAGAAAATAGTTCTTAGTTATCTGTGCCATAACGTAATGCCGTCACGTCAATGTTTACGGAGCCCAAATTACGCGTGACGATACATTTACTCGTCACTTCGGTTTTCAGTTTCAGTGTAAACGTCAAAAATTCCAACCAGAGTGTATGAATGTACGTTTAAAATGTATGTGATTAATACACGACTGACTCATACATTTGTGACTCAGAATTTCGTAAAGATTTTTCCTTAATTCTGTTTGTTTAAAAATATATATAAGCGAAGCTTTTACGAAATATAGACCAATTATAGAATCAGGTTTTTACTAGATCTGTTAAGTAATAGTATATTTAATATTTACCTACGTTTACAGTCTATAAAATTCGTACTTTCGACCCAAGAACAATATATTTTTTTATCGTTATTCAAAGTTTTGCCTCATTTTACGTTGCTAGACAGAACGTTCGTCGCCAACCTACAGTAAGTGCCCTAAAGTTTTGCTTTTGTGGCTTGGTATACTAACAAATAAACACTAAAACAGCATGATTATGAACCATGGCAGCGCTTACAATAAAGTTTATTGTACCCTCTAACTGTAGGGGCGTGACGCGATGCTACTTAAATATGGCGTAAAAGCTTCCATACATCAAGTGCTCAATTATTTCTCTGGAAATCAATAATTATACTGATTCATATTGTCTGTTTATTGCATATTTTTTAAGTGTTCTTCACACAGTATGAGGATATCTCAGACCAATAAAAAAGTAGCTTTTTTATTGGTCTGAGGAGGTTATACGCAGTTTCACACTTTTTATTTTGTGTTCTTTCCTTTTTTTTTCGTTTTTCTTTCTACTTGCCTTTCCTCTTACCTTTTAGTCTGTGCCAAATAAATGTATTTTCTTTCTTTCTTTATATACATATTTAACGTCGTATTTTGGTTTGTTAACTATATAAAGCTGTGAACAGACTGGGCCAAGTTAATTTAATATTATTGAAAAATAAATAAATACCTGTTTTGCCACTGAAAAACTGATCTGTCTATTATAGAAAATGCTGGTTTGTTTCTAGTGTCCTCCCTGTATAAAAGTTAGTATTTAAATAAATGAAGTTTTTAGGTAATTACTTCTATTGAAAGACGAAAATTCACCATCATCGAATGAATTGTTTGATGCAAGTTGTACACGAAACGTGGCAGTAAAGCCGTAAGCGTGATATTTTTAAAGCTACTAAACGTCACGGACATTGAACAGTTTTAGAATTGATATACTTACTTCACGGTTCTACTCTGCATGAGGATTAGATTTTATGTTTTATGCATAAAAATGGATGATGTTAATCCAAGTGTGAATGGGTGAGATTCCAAGGTGTCGTCATTAATGTTATTTACGTTATTGTGATCGGTAATTTGAGCGAGGAGGTGTGTGCCCTATCGCAAGAATAATGAAAATTTCGACCTCCTTTATCCATAAAATCCATAAACGCCTAAAACTCAACTTATAGGTAATAATATTGTTTATATTTTCCATACAAAAAGTGAAAAATTCCATATAAAACGCGTTGAGGCAGGAAAAACTGCGCGCCTCCGACTTTAAAAAAAAAATTACGGCAAAACCACGTGGAGTCGCGATTGTCAAATTCGATTTTAGTTGTGTCACCTAACTATACAACTATTTCTTAATTTAGATTTTTTTTTTCGCAGAATAAGCTTTAAGATTCTCATAGCCAAAAGTAAGGAATTTTAGTGATAGTTTAATCGGCGCCAATATCGAGTAGGTATTCAATATCTTACGAGGACCTACTATGAAAATTAGTTATAGGTATAGAGCAACCATTCGCATTCATTTTAATTTCCATGAAGGCATTGAACATCGCACGAATCTATCCACATTATCGCTAAATTAATGATAACGGATTTAAACAGAAATCCTTTTAGACTGTAATTTAACTTCTCTGTTCGTAGAAAAACCGGATATTTAAGAAGTAGTTCACTGACTGACGATTCCAGATGTGGATCTGCAAAATAATGGCATGAAATTAATACAACCCAGGTGAATGTATTCCGGATCACTCACTAGGAGTGATTTATATCTTTGGAGATTCATCTGCCACGTATTCTGTGAACCACTTATCAGCAAAGACCATACATTAAGTGTAGTCATCAAATAGAATCTTGTCTCGCTGAAGAATAATTCTTAAGTGTTCGTGGCGCTATACGGTTTGTCATTCTTCAGAGTATTCGAGTAAAATATAGCTCATCTTTAGTCTTTCCTTCGCACAAAAATTTCCTACTGAAACGTATTTTGAAATTGCCTAACACTAGGACCTCTTTTATGACAAGGAGCCTATTGTCATAAAATAGGTCCTAGTGTTAGGCAATTTCAAAATACGTTTCAGCAGGAAATTTTTGTCTACTGTACGTTTTTGCGGTCTCCAAGCATACGTAACTTCTTAGTTAGTTGGTTAGGTTGGGTGCGGCGGGTGCGTTGTCAACGCTGCTTCCCAATATGGGGAGCACCGCCCATTGGCGGTTATACGTGGGAATCGTGCGATCGATGGACAAAGGGCCATCGATCGCACGATCGGTCAGCTGCAGGGAGCACTGGGCATCGGCGGAGAGCAGATAACACCCTCTTCCAGTCCCCCTAAATGGGTCCAGAGGTGACGAACTCGGGGACAGCCTTCGCCCCCCATCACACAGGACCCAAGATGGCGGCGCGTAGTGTTCCACGCGCGCCTCTCTAAGACGTAATGGGGGGAGTTTTAAACACCTCACTCCCCCTACGGGACGGGGTCTGTAGAGTGCGGGCCGTCACGAGTCCGGGGCAGCGGAAGTCGCAACTGCACTCGCAGCCAACGCAAGTGTGCGAGGAACACCGGGTGGTTTTAGTCAGTAAGAGTCCCCACTGCCCACCCCAAGGCGAAGGATATCCATGAAGATTTGCAAAACGAAAAAAGAAAAGTTGGTTAGCTTAGGAGTACAAACAGCCGGAGCCTGCAGATGCGAGCCGGCACCAGTCGGGGGCTGCGTTGAAGAATGCTTAAGTGCCCCCGTAGCCCCCGGTGCAAGTGTGCGAGGGAACACGGCGTGATTTTAGTCAGTATAAGTCTGACAGACTCCTCCGTCCGCCCCAGGATGGTGGACACCCACGATTAGTTTCATAACCAAGTACAAAAAAAAAAAAAACAGGAATGCAATCTGCTGGATTGATCCGGTACCCTTTGTACATTTAAATAGGTACCTTAGAAAATAGGGTAAAATTGATTTTTCAGGTTTTAACAGCGCTTTCGTGGTTCGTGTCTTCAAACGTCCGGTTCAGTACGACTTAAATTATTTATCATAATAATTATTACGCGTTTTTTGTAGATAATTATTAATTATGATTATCAAAGCGGTTGTTTTTCCTCAATTTTCTGTTTATATTAGTACATATGTGGAGCGACCACAGATTATAATATTTTGATTGTAAGTTTTTGAATTAATTGGTCACGGGTTGAATACCGCGATATTGAGTTCCGTAGAACTATCACGGTTACTTCTGGAGAGATAAAACAATGCCTAGTTTGATAATAACGAATAAAAATTAAAACTTATTAGCAATTAAAAGGCCGTAGACCTGAGATACCTAATTATAAGCGAATTTTCTTGTAGATGTGTCACCGCCACGTATACCTATTTAAAAACATCAGTAAAACTGTTTGACTTTTTGTTTGACTACTTTTCAGCTAATTTCAGAATGTTTAAATAAATGTGTTATTAGTACAATGGCCATATGTAGTGAGGATAAGTTGAAATAGTTTTTTTAAATTGTTTTTATGTTTTGGGTTTTCCTTGGATGTTGGGACAGTGGCCGCGTAAAGGGGGGTGGTGGGGGCGGTCTGCCCCGGGTGCCAAGCATCTAGGGGTGACAACGTGGTGACAACACGCTGGACTAACATTACCAGAAGAGCTGAAGAGAGCTATGTTAGAATGTCTTATACATTTTACGGAGAACTAGACCATCGCTGCAGAGATGACATTCTCATACAGTCCAATCAATTCAATTTTATTTATACTTTCATAAAGTTGATGTTTGTTTAAGTGGAAGTGGAAATAACATAAATTGGAGACAATTATTTAAATAGACGTAGTTTAGTTATTTATTTAGATGTATAAAAAATATGTATTAGGTATGTTGAAACTGGTGGTGCTCCCCGTCACTTGTCCATAGGGGTTCATTAGAAAACCAGCGTCAGACAGCATTAATTGTCGGGTATTAATGTTATGCTGAAATGAACCTTTTTGGCGCAGCCGTTGAGGCACACACTATTGCTTTATGATTATTTTACCTTTTTATTTTGTTGTTGTGTTTCACGAACTGTGTCCAAATAAATATTAATCTTTCTTTCATAACATTTGGTGTTGTTTACCCTAAAACTGATTAAAATCTGACAAAAATCTGTGATCAATTTTCTGCAGAAGACTATTTTGGAGATTTTACGACTGAGGCGCCACCTTCAGCATTTCTTTCCAAGAACAATCCAATGGACTACCTTGGAGCCTCTGAAATTCATTGTAAAATGGGACTATTCCGAGTCTGTTTTGTTGTCTGTTTTTTAAACTATCTGTATTTCGGTGGCTTCTTGTGAAAGAAGTTTCTCAAAATTTAAGTTGATAAAATCTTACTTTAAATGTCCACAATACTTACTCGTACTTACTTAAAATTCATGTTTTCTATTACAAAAGGACAGGAAAGTAAATTTTGATAATGTGATCGAATATTTTAGCAAAATAAAGTCAAGTAAGAACGTTTAGTACCTATTTGTTATTTAATTTTGGGGGTGCTCGATAGAAAACCGCTCCGGGCGCCAACCCATGCTACGGCGCCACAGCGTTGGGATTGTTCAATATTAAGAGATTTATCTGTATATTGTGTATTTGTGTATTGTACATTAAGTTATCACCAAAACGCCTCTCCTAAAAAACACGGAACGGATTTGTCATGATTTGTAAGATATAAACAAGGAAAACCAAGATTTGTATGTATATTTTTGATAAGTTATCAGTTAATACGCACAGTTAATTTTATATGGATGGATGACGACTTGACGCTAATGATTGTTGGCAGTTGTTATTATTTTATTGCTGACAGATGACCCCCCTGACAATGACGTTTTTGTTAACGTAAACATCAGTATTCTCAATGACAATCGGGACACGAAAATCTAGATAGTAGAGCTTACAAATTAAACAGGAAACAACTGTGTAAACCCGCATGATATACGAAATCATAACGAATAAAATTTGAAATGAGTAAGGACGCTAATCCATCACACACAGAGAAGGGGTGTGTCCCAGCAGTTGGAACGTTGTAGACAGATTATGCAACAGGAAGCAAATTTCTCTTTTAATAAATAAACGTAGATTTCAGGCTGAAATCCAAAATTCATGAATTTCAAGATATTATTGTTAAATACATACGTCCAATGATATTATATGTAAAAAGAGGTAGATAGGTTATAAACGTTCCGCAAGTGGCACGTCAAAAGTTGGATAATTAGCCACATTTTCTTCGTTTTGTCTCTTTTTCGCTCCCGATAATTACGACATGCCATCCTACTTCCACGTGTCATATAATAGTGTGACATAGTGCCGTTTATGAAGATGGAATGTTAGGTAGGTAACCTATCTACGTCTTTTTACTTCTAATATCATTGCATACGTCCATGTCCATTGCTTTCTTTTACAATCTGAACTCTTATAAGATATTTGAACGTAATTTAACTAACAAAATACCTAACTAACTATATAATATATGTGACATAATTAATGTTCAAATAAGTACGAAACAAAAGTTCAGAGTTGTTCAAAAATGATAACCAAATTATCAGCAATCAATCTGTAACGTAACACGATGTTTTATTAGTGCCAAAAGCAAAAAATGCATACCGATAACTCTCCAGGAATCCAATAAAATGTTTACGTTAAACCAATATACGAGGGTGCGAATGACGCAAAATACTTTGCGATACGCATTATTATCATCCGAGTACTTTGAACCATAACAATAGCGTGTCTCGCCGCCCCATCCTGCCAGATAGCACGCTAAAACTTGCTACAATGATTTATTAACCCTTTGTAAAATTGGTCACAGTTATGCCAAAACATACAAACCCACAATCTCTAAAAAATACGAAAAACTAATCCAAAATTCCCAAATTACTATCGAGCAAAAATAGTCCGAAAAAAATGTACACCCAAAACTTGCATTGAATAGCATTAATATATTTAAAAGTAACCACTTTCAGCATAGATATATTAAATCTATAGCTTTGTACAATCAAAATCCTACTTATAAATATTACTTTGTTATTAATTATATTTCAGATCACCGTTCATAAAATTAGAATCAAGACTTCGCTTAACAGGTAAGCTCGTTTGATTCCCAATTATTTCAAATAGAGCTGTACCCTAATTACGTAATGCAAAATCAATCCGAATCTGAATCGTTTTGAAACAGATTGCTAATCCAGTGCTCCATAAGTTCGAAAAAAAAACTGCAGAGCAACGTAAATAACGCAATGAATGTTGTTGAACTGTCAAAATGAAACAGATTTGTCTTTATCGTTTCCGAAAATATGTTGCGTAATTAGAAAGCTGATTAACATTTCGAAAATGGGAGTTTTTTTTTGCAGGCTGGTTTGTTTTAGCATGATCGGGTCCAATTACCGGATATAAACAAAGTTAAAATTCATCTCTTGTTTTCATTAGCTGTGAGAAGTGCGAATATTTTACGAATGTGATTTATTAATATCGTCGTCCGTCGGTATGACGCCCTTAACAACTAAAATAGGTAGCACCGAGGATTCATTGATATAAAATTATACGATTGTGTTTTGCTACAAGAGAAGTTATTTTATGTTACGACTGCTCTGCATGCGATGTTTATATCCGGCGTGATGATAATTACAACGTTTGTTGACATTCTCAACAGCTGATAGTTATCAATGATACCTACCTACTTTTGCAGTGTAAATGAAAAATAAGCAAAAAAGTTTTTTGATCAAAGTAAGTAAAGTGCTTAAGTTAAAGTGGTAACAGCGATGATCTGAACCTGAGGGTAGATGTTCTTCTTGTCGGAACATCGAGGGAGGTGGTATAGTCTTCAGGATCTGCAGCAGATCGTCTCCGGCCACGGCCAGCGAGCAGCTCTATGGTCGTCCAAAACGAGCCTTCGGAAGCACTCGACGGTGTTCGCTGCATCTTGGAGTGGTAATGATCACAGTTGCATGTTGCCCGACCCGTGGCTTAAGGTGCAATGACTGCCGCCGCCATCATAGTTTCCCAACCGCCCCTTCCCCCATAGATTCGACACCCGACGTGTTCCACACGCGAACATTAATCTCCCGCCTCGACACCTTTCATGGCTAATTCCCCACGTATTCACTGATGTTTATACACATTTATAAGACCTTTTAATAGTTCTTTTGCAAAGTTAATTGTTAATTTGCTAGTCAATGCAAACTTTAGAAGTTGTTTTACGTTTTCTTAAAAAGCTGAAAAGACGCGAGCTTTACACGGTTTTCTTTACGTTAAAGCCAAATATAAGTAGGATATATTAATTAAAATTTTATGTTAATAATAAGTTATATTAAAATAGTTTTATTTCCCGTCTAAAATCGTGTTTATCTAGTGGACACTTGGCTTAACTGCGGCACATTCGTAGAGCCGATTCATCCGGAGGTGACCCGGATAGCACCAACGTCGCCGGTCGCGACCGGGTCAGCCGGATGCCTCAGCGGCGGCCTTCGCAGACTCACGACAATGATGTGTTTTTTAGGTTAACATAAAATTTTCTATACATTTGGAATTATGAAATAAAATGCATAAATTCAACTACTAAGTCATTGAGGAATGACTAAAAACTACCATGACTGGAAATGTTGATGAGTTTTACTTTCATAGACAACGTACGTAAGTGTGGAGTCATGTGAGCTTCTGATACCTTGTATATTTCAAAACAAGGTTGATTTATGAAACCAATCGTCGTGTGATAGGTGGCAGGTAGGTATATCGTTTTGTCGTTTGTTGTGGTACATTTGAAATAAAGATGTTACGATACTGTAACTGTAGGAGGTCACGTGAACTTCTGGCACGTGCCTTATATCTTTATGTTTACATTAGAGTTATAAAAACATGATTAGGCAGTGGGCTGACGTCAAGTAATCTGGAGGTCTAATGAACTAGTTAAATTGATAAAAAACATGTCATGTCTTAAAAAAACTTTTATGATTATAGTTCGTAGTTTCTTATCTGTTGCTAGGAATGGTAGTAATAAATATGAAACGTTATGAGTACAAAAATAATCACATGTTCAAGTTCAATCGGTTGACTGAACTATTGCACTAAAATGAGGAAAACCAGATTTGATTTTCTCGAAACGTTAGATCCTAATCAGTTCTTTAACAAAGTAATTAACTCATCATCGCATTGTTAGTCATCTTGACTAATTAGGTACATAATTATGTAAGTAACACTTAGTGAAGCATTTAGAAACGATTTAGTTTTCATTAGGTAATGCATATAAAAAAGAGGTTAAGTGTCCACAGAGGTCGCCTTCTTGATGGACGTCAAATAAAAAATTAAAACCAGATCACTCCCAACATATTAGGAGTGATCTGGTTTTCGTTTTTTAAATGAAATAAATAATTTGGATTCACTTTTCACCTGCGAAAGAGCTTTTCGACATTGATAGATGTTACTTACGAGTAGGTATAGTAAATCTAAATCAGTTCTACTCAGTACTCACGCATATTGAATGATAACAGCTTGCCACCATCGCGGTAGGTTGGGCAGTTGGAATCTTTTCATTTGTTTCCGACCCATTTCACCTTCGACAGTTTCATCTTCACCTTCCACCTAGAATAAAGGAAAAACAAAGAATACATTTATTTAGCACAGACTAAAAGGCACACAACACAACATATTGTATAGTTCAAACTTAATGTCGGCTCGGAAGTTAGCTACTCGCTGCGCAGTACTTAGTATTCCACCCCCCACTCCCGCTGACATATGAATTGAATCGCCTCATGTTCCGAGCAATGTAAAGTCATGTAATGTCAATCATATTATACATAGTTTACCCAACTGAGAGTGTATTTTGAGGTGTTTAAAAGGTGCCTACAGATTAGTTCAACGTTTTACGATAGACACATGTGATCCAATTAAATCGAGTACCTAAATGTGTAAAAGCAACAGACGATCGGCATGGTAAACTAGTAAAGCGAATACGAACACCATACGGACACAGTTCGACTTGTGTTCCCGCTCAACCGCCTCGCTCTCTTTAGTAGCCAAGTGGAAGTTGAAAGTGGTCGACAGTGAAGTCAAAAAATCTCCGAGGAACGTCCACACAGAACAACGAAATTGGATCGCCACGACCGTTCATAGCGGTACGCACATACGAACAAAGTTTTCGATGTTCGTGTTCACCATGTTCTTGTTCATTCGTGCGTACACGCCTTTACATAACATCACGCCTATAATCACCGAATGGTTAGGCAGAGGTGTACCTATAGTTAACCCGCATTTCTCCAGTTATGTTTAAATCCCATGTACCTAGGTAATAGCGGGCGAGCTTATTGCCATCAATCGGGCACAAATCCAGACTCCGGGCTGCTAATGAGGAATTCCTGATAGAAAAATCCAAAACACTTTGCCCGATCTGGGAATCGAACCTCGTGCTCAGCAGTAGTAGTATTTTAAATAAATCTGTAAGAAGCTGACAGGTCTTATTGATCGTCAAAACACAGTAACTATATCGAGAGACAATATCGATCGTCAAAACATGGATCAAATCATCTGTAGGTACCTTGAGCCATAATTGTTCTGTTGCTTTAAGGGATGGTGCTATTCATCCCTCAATATAACTTCGTCCCTCTATCGCACTGGAACAATCTATCATCACACGTCATTTATATGCGCACTAACCGCAAGAGCTCTGTTTTTGTTAAGGGTTTAATCCACCTGGCTGAATTTAGACTTTTAAGGAAGAGAGGGGGATATTTTGAAAGCTTTTGTACACACTACTCATGACTTTTTAGGATGCTAACTTGCTGAATCCAATTTTTTCCTAGCCTGCGCTGGCCATGCCTCCTGAGTAAAGCAGTCATCTTTCACGAGCCCGCGCGTCCTCCTTCCAGTTTGGCCAGCACCTATCCAGTTCGTCCCACCATATTCTACGTGGCCTGCCGCGTAGTCTTATTGTATCACCACCAGTTCTTTGCTATTTGTGTCCACAGTTCGTCCGGCATGCGGCAGACATGTCCTGCCCAGTCTCATTTAAGTTAACAGCTTTTATAGTCACGTCAGCAATATTAGTCTTGAAGTTTAGTATCGTGTTTTGAACACAATCCGTTAATTTAACACCTGGTAATTTAGCGCAGTATGCGCTCTATTGCTCGTTGGTAACCTTGTGCTTGGACTTCTGAATGTTAGTCAGAGACCAAATCTGGACACCATTTATATAGGTTAAGGGCCCGATCACACTACAACCACATCACAACAAAATGTGGGCAAGCCGTTTGGTAACGTGTGAATGGTGTCGCTGCAGCTTAAAGGGTCCGTTGTGGTTACTACAAAATCAACTAAAAAAATCGACGCAACGTTATGTTCGCGATGTGTCCAGCCTATATGTAGTTGGTATATAGCCCACACGGATTTTGACGGCCACATGTTGTCCGTGTGAAACTATTAATTTTCATACAAATAAGCGCTCGTCCACGAGTTATCGTTGTGCTGTAGTTGTGGTTTGGTGTGGTTGTTGTACTTGTGATCGGGCCCTAAGCTGGGAGAATGCACTCCCCCATGAATGTCCCATAAGCTTGCGTTGGAATACTTCATGGACCTACTGGTCCATGAAAAATGCATGTATTGGCATCAAAAATGCCTACAAGAGCTACTGCTCTTGTAGGCATTTTTCGTTCGTATTGCGTGTTCTTTGTCCCGCCTCGCCTGGAAAGAGACTATTTGACTTGAAGTAAAGGTATTCCTGGACATGTTGTATTGTCTCCCCATCTACTTTTATGCATTTAGGTGTTTTGTTGCTCATAACTTTGGTTTTTGACATATTCATCTTCAGTCCAACCTCAACGCTTGCATTACTTAGTTTTTGGCTGAGGATGAAAAGTGAACAATACATAGACGGAAAAAAATATACGTCTATGGAACAATGTCGTCGGCGAAATGTAGCTTTTTAAGTCTCACCTCGTCGACGACAATGCCTCTTTCCTTCCCATCGGCTGCCAACTTTCGGAAGATTTGTTCGAGGGTACTGGTGAACAGTTTAGGAGATAGTGGATCGCCATGTATGACTCTTTTTTTTTTGTTGTTGATTTTTGGTCCTGTGGTTTCTCAAGTTCAGTTCAGTTTTATTGCGGCTGTACTATTTATGTAAATGTTGCGTAATAGATTTATGTAGGTGGGCTCAATGTTTTGGTTGCTTAAGATGTCAAAAATTACTATGTGTGAAATGCTGTCGCAAGCCTTGGAGTAATCAACAAAGCAAGCTATAGCGTGTTCTTTTTTTAATTTTGAATATGGTAGTATTCCAATGTTAGGTCAACTGAACGACTAAACTTAGCCTACTGGATATTAAGCCCTTTATAGAAATCAAAGGTAACAGTATTTTTTCTTGGAATGTGGTCGATACCTAATTGGGGAGGTTTGGGTTTCAAACAAAAACTCTATTGGGCAATGAGGGAAAGCGGCAGATGATAATATTTTCTAAAGTTTATACGAAAAAGAAAAGGTTCGATCCCAGACAGCTTTAGATTGTGTAGATTATTTCATCACCACTGCTGATTACGGCCCACTCCCTCTCGAAGAGAGGAGGCCAGTGTCCCAGAGGGAATATTGTAGGCTTGTGGACTAGGGGACGCATTTTTTTTTTAAATATCTATGCCAATCCAAGAAAAATACATAGGGGTGATTCGTGTTTTTACGTCAATGTTCCGGCCACCCTGTATTTAGGTAGATATTCATTTAGGTGTCGCCTAGTTGTTAAAAAAACTAGCATAAATGGCGAAAATTGTACGCACTTACATTAATTTTGACTCTCTTGTCCTTTTCCTCGTCTTCATTGTCGGTAGCGTTTCCAGACTTGCTGGGGTTTGGCACGTCAAGCATATTTATAATTTTGGAGAAAAAAAAAAACCTTCGAAATACTACCACTTGCGAATTTGAACCGTAGAATACAAAAAAGAATCACGTATTAATTTCAACTAAATACCAACATGTTATTGTTACAATAATTTTGCCATAAAACTCTGGACTCTAAATTTTGGTAGGCCACGACAAAAGTGACAGGTTTACATCATGTCACATCATGTGCTATTGTCGTTTTAAAATCTTTCTTGTATGCCAGGCTACTCATGGCCTACATGTCGTATCCAAAGAGATTTTAACCGTTCTTAATTTTGTTTTAAGGGTTCTGTCCCTACCCGAAGGGTGCCAAACGGAATCCTATTATTAAGTCCCCACTGTCGTCTGTCAGCGGGCTGTATCTCATGAACCGTAATAGGTAGACAGTTGAAATTTTCAATTTACAAGAAACGTGCCTTTTTTCTTGCTAAAATATTGTACGATGGTACGGCTCTCTTCGTGTGCGAGTCCGACTCGCATTTGGCCGGTTTTATTTGTATGGTATGTTTACAAGGTCTCAGGTCGCGATCCGTGCTCCTAACCCTGGCCACTTAATCTATGGACCCGCTTCGTATGATTATACCCCTCTGTCATGGTAGTGGATTTGAAAATAATAAATCTTTGTTTTACTTTCTATAACTTCTTCATAGAAAACGGCCGAAACGACGCGCTTCGAAATCTCAGTGTATACCAGTACGCAAGTCTCGAGTGCGCAGCAGTTACGCACGGACGTGGAAGGACCTTCACTGAGCGGCCACAGGTAATTATTTCAAGGTCACTGCCGAGACGTAATACTGTTAATTTATTGTACTGTATCTCTGCCCACATAGTATACAGGGTGTCCAGTAAATAGCACACGACATACTGCAGGGGGTGATAGCTAGGGTCACTACCTATCAATACAACACAATATATGTTCAGCAAAATCTTACGGATTTACAGTTTTACAAAATTTTCCGAAATACCGAAAAATCTCTACCTTGAAACAGATTTTTAAGCATCTTGTAATGAAAAAATCCTTTTCTAGTACTTTTTCTTACATCAAATTATTCGTGAATAGTTACTTTACTCATTGATAAGTCTTTTTTCTATCAAAGACAAGAATGTTTTCAAGAAATACTATTTTTTGTTTAAATTTTCACAGAACTATTTTCTTATCACTTAAGTTTAACCTATAGTGGTGGAAAAAAAATGTAAGATTTTGTTGAACATATATTGTGTTGTATTGATAGGTAGTGACCCAAGCTATCACCCCCTGCAGTATGTCGTGCTATTTACTGGACACCCTGTATACTACACAGAGATACTACGCCTCTGCCGCTAGCGCATGCAAGAAACAGTAAAATACCTACCTAAGATTTAAAAAAATACGGAGTAGGCAAAATTCCATAATGATGAACATTCCATGTATTTTCGTTGAAATAATAGCTTTTATTCTATTCATTAAAACAATTTAAAAAAATATCTGAGAAATGCATCGAGATCTTTACCGGTTTAGAAATCGAGTATGAAAAATAATCAATAAAAATCTAAACCACGTGACCACGATTCCCCCTTAGATTTCCAAAAATGGTTTGAAATGTGACCAGTGATTATTTATAACTATGGATCAATATCGATAAAAATATATTTTCGAGTTAGTTGTAGGAGCAAATTAATGTATTATTTTTTCGGAACTTATGTATAAAAAGTAAAAAAAATCTAAGTGCAATACAAATTCCATAGTTAATAGGTATAAAGAAGTGCCAGATAGGGTTTCTCTAATTAATAAAACAAGTTTAATATAGCAACAACTTTACAACATAAAAGAACACATTTTTTCTAAATATTTTTAGACGCCATTTTAATGAGTGCTCCTCTAGATTCTTGTCGAGGTTATACATAGGCAGCCGCTCCATGTAAAATACAATTTAGTTTCATCATTCACATTGAATGAAAAAATTCCAAAACATTATTTTGGGAAAGGCTAGGTAAATGAAGAATCATAAACGAGTGCACTTTGCTAGGTTTATGAAGTCTTCCTTAAGGAAATAATCGATAAAGGTATTTCAAATATCGATACTTCTTGTTTTTGAGTAAGTTGGCAAACGTATTTAGAATTTGTTAAAATTATTAATTGAGAAGACTGCCACGTTGGTCTAGTGGTCGCAAGCGCTACTGCTGAGGGCGTGATGTTATGTTATGTAAATAAAATAAAACAACTTTAGTCTTTATTACATATTTTATTGAACGTTAGGAATTATCAAGATTTTTTAGTTTGATGTCTTTCTTATTTTGTTTGTTAATGGCAGCTTTCCACAGGTGGCGCATTTCGGGATCCGCAGGGCCCCAGTCATTGCTTGGACGGCAGTTGTCTCGAATTCGCTACGAAATAAATAAATACAGGAATATTGTCAGTTTCTTTTCATTTTTATTGTTTTTTTGTTGGGAAAACGCTAGACAGATATAAGTAAAAACCTATATAAGTGCAGTAGGCTAGGTAGGTAAATATGACTGAGCTGAAAGAGGCCCATAAGCTTCGGTTTACTAAACACACGAAAAGAAGAAGAGCTTCGGTTTCCCAGAACAGCGGTGGCCGTCACTTGAAAATTATGGCACCGGGGTTTGACTTTAGGTACGGAGTCAAAAAACGCTCTCTAGAGAAACTCACCAACCAACTAACTTTCATAAATAACGTTTCAGTGACGACATTCGACAATATACTACGGAACTTGCGACCGATCGGTTTCCTAGAAGATCGGAGGCGCAACTTAGTGCCCGCAATTTACGGGGGAATGATGTCACTGAAACGTTATTTATGAAAGTAAGTTTGTGTCTTTTCCTAAAGAGTGTTCTTTACTCCGCAAAGTCAAACCCCGCTACCCAAAGATTTGCTCTCACCGTGCTTAGTCGCGTGAAAGTCTCCACTCTTAGTATGGACACTTTTTCTGGTGACTAAGAGTTAGCTCACAGATTATTAAATAGCGTTTCCATGACAATCAAGTCAAGTCGTGATTGTGTGTCAGAGGTGTCAAAACGAAACAGAAAGGCGACTATCTTTTTCCTCCGTAGGGCGAATCTAACGATTTAAATCTTTGCCGCTGTCATCATTTTCATGACAGCCGTCACTCGGCGTTCTAAGAAACCGTAGGTTAACACTCAACTGTCAAATTAGTGACAGAGCTGACGCTCTCATGATGACGCTCTACAAAGCGGATTTAAAAAAAACTCTAGGTGCAATATTTGCAGCCGGTGCTGCATTGTATTTATATGTTTTGCATTCCGTGAGGACTGTCAAAAATATAAACTTCAACAACAGCTAACAAGTCCCACTGTGACTCAGACGAATATCCGAATTACTTGGAAATACTTATAAAATTAATTTGGTCAAGTAAATATTTTGCACCTGCATAATCACTGATACTGATTTCATCGTAGCATAGTTTTTATTTTGAGTAGGTTTATTTTCTCGCCCAAGTTTATTAGTGGCATGTTTGTACAGATAATTTAAAATGTGATCTAAACATACCTGTATGAGTGTTCCTTTGGAACAGATAAGCACTCGAAGAGCGTGTATTGGTATACAAATGACTGATGCGAGAGTGACACACCAGCCAGCTAGTCCTGACACCTCTCTTAGATAGTAAATTGTTATGACCTGGAACAGAAGAAGATAGTTTAAGAGCCTAGCTTATTGAACTACTGAGGAATTATACTCATTGCCCTATGAGATTTATGACCAAAGATACATTTTTAGAGTTTTAACTCTAGGGGCCTACTCTCTAAGTCCGTCAACGGAGATACGGGCCCGTCCGAAAGTAGTTCGATACTTCGGAGTGATGGCTCCGAACTTTTTTGGACGAGCAAAAACACATCGGCAGCAAAGACAACTGCCAAACCGTGTTAGTTTGGCATTCATTCTTAGTTCGGGTCCGAAAGTAATCGTATTTCCGTAGGTGATACGGAGTAGGAAACGCCCGTAAATTTAGCCAAAACTACGTATTTGTGCTTAAGGAGTAGACTTCTTGCTTCAAGCAAGAAGTATACTCCTTAAGCACAAATACACACGTACGAATTCTTTTGACAAGCGGATGAGTTGTTCTATGATGTTACATCATGTTATTAGCTCTTCATTCCCTTGCCCTTTTCCCAATATTTGGGGTCAGCGCAATACGGCAAGTCTATTTCTTTTTCTTCTTGGTCGTCATCTACTGAGGCTGGAAAGGGAGACTCGCTACTGAGTCAGTCTCCCTTTCTAGCCATATCATCTTGTACACAGTACTTCCATTGTTTCTGTGGTCTTCCACTACTCTTAGAGCCATCCTCACACACGATACTTTCTCCTCGTGATTTTATCAGCTAAAAAAGAAAGAAGAATGAAAGATAGAAAGAAAATACATTTATTTAGCACAGACTAAAAAGCACACAATATAATTATACAGCAGATAAAAATTAAAATCAAATAAAAAGTGTAAAATGCGATGTACTAAGATGATCATAATATTAAGAGATGTACTCGTAAGAAATTAACATGGTAGTGTGGCTTCACGGCTGCGCTGTACTCTAAATGGTACCACACTGTGCCTTATTTGTTCGATCTTTGTGTCAGTAGAACATTTTGATCGCGCGGGTCAAGAATTTATTTTTGGTTTATCTTTAAAGTTGGATACCACCCCGGTTCTATTGCTGCCGAGCGCTGCAAGCAGAAATAGTCCTTACGATGTATATAGTTAAGAAGTTCTTCGATGGTACATGCCAGTCAGTAGTATTATCAAAATAGATAGATCTCTTGTCACCGGATCCTTTAGCAAGGAGTGTACACTCGCCAAAAACAATAGACAGTCGATAAGTAAATTGAACGATAACTAAAACGGAAAATATCGGCAGCCAGACACGTGAAATTGGAACAAGTGGATCTGTCGAATAGACAAACAACAGTACCTTTACTATACAGAAAATAATATAATCAGGTCATAAAATATCAATGAGTCGACTACTTCATCTCATCCCATCGTAATCATACTTCACCAAGTAATATGGAAATAGCTAAGACTAATAAATGGAGACACTGTGTAATTACTGGAGTGCCATAAACAAGGTTTACTATTCATTTTACTGCCTTATAGACTACTTCACCCCGCGGATCCACCTACGTGTTACGCGTGCGAATATTTTATGTGTCTCAACTTCTTGAAATTGTCTCAAGGTTTTTCTTCTATTGTCAAAACGTCTGATAGGTACTTGAGCATAAGCATAAAAGTACTAGAAGTAAAATAAAGAAAGTAAAAGAAAAATGCAAAAATGCGCGCTATGGAAAGGGTTATGCTCGGTGTTTCTTTGCAAGATCGAATCAAAAAAGAGGAGATCCGCAAACGAACTAAAGTCGCTGACATAGCCCAACGGATTAGCAAGCTGATGTGGCAGTGGGCCATAGCGCGCAGAACTGACGGCCGATGGGGCAGAAATGTTCTGAAATGGAGGCCACGTGCCGGCAAGCGCAGCGTAGGACGTACAGACGACCTAATAAAGGTCGCAGGAAGCCGCTGGATGCAGGTCGCTTCCAACCGGCCGATTTGGAAATCATTGGGGGAGGCCTATGTTCAGCAGTGGACATCCTATGGCTGAAATGATGATGAAAAGAAAAATAAAAGAAAGAAGAAAAAAGGAAAGAAAAAAGAAAGAGAAAAGGAGGAAAGGAGAAGTGGAAGTGAAAGTAGTGTCGTAGTACGTAGTATGTCCCTACGGCTGGGACACCACTTGACACAAGCCTCCTCTTTGTGCCAGGGAGTGGCCCGTAATCCACCACGCGGACCCAGTGCGTGTTGGCGGATGTCACATGTTTTTGAATTTTTGGTTTTAGAACATGCCGGTTTCCTCACGATGTTTGTTTGTTTTGTGTGATAGGTATAATTAAATATGATAAAAGTTAGAACATATAGCTTTTTTTTTTAGGCCTAATAGATGAATATTATTCTGTTTACTAAATTATCCAAGACCTATTTACGACTCCTCTCATTGCTCATTCCTGTTACTAATTTGGTCTCTCTCTACTTTGTGATCGTTATAAAGTTCTCCTGAGTGACTAATATTGGGATATTGCTATCACAATTTCATAAGGATAATTTTCGAAAAGGACTCATCCTTTTCGAAAATGTATAACTATACTATAATAAAGTCGTACCACAAGTATAACAGGAATGATATATCTCCACAAGATCAACCAAATTCTTCCCAAAGGTCTTCCAGTCATGAACAGGATATCGGCTGATAGCCTCTTTGGCCCGTAAGTGTAGACTGCGGCTACAATCTCGAGGGCGCACACGAGCGGGATACAGGCTATGGCCACGTGCGCGTCCAGTAAGCCAATCACGTGCAGTCCTCCCTGTTGAGGATAGATATTGATCAATATCAGGGACTGAGAGAAGCACGTGTAAGTATCGCGAGGCGGTCATAGGGTTGCTCTGCTTACAGGAAAAGTAAGAGAAGTCTTAATATCAGTGCATAATCAGCCTATAATGTTCACTGCTGGGATAGGTACAGGCCTCCTCTTTTCGCGAGGGAGTGTGTCTACCATGCGAGCCCAGTTATAGATAGTGCAATCCACGACGACGCGCCCCACTCCGCTCCGCTCCGTACTAAAGTACAGCTTACAGTACAGTAACCGCGGAGTGGGGCGCGTCGTCGTGGATTGCACTATCTGTAATAGATGCCACATGTCTTCGAATTTATGATTCTAGGACATTCCGATTTCCTTCACCGTTTTGAGAGCAGTGGTGACGAAATAATTTAAACAAGTAAATTGACAGGGTTCGAATATCAGGGTTTAATATCAATTAATAGAATTGTTTAATTTGGCGAAAATTACAAATACATTAACGGAAATACATTTTAATTATGCGTTAGTACTAGGTATGATTGTAAGGAAACTTCAGTTCGCCTGAAAACTGATTTCAAAATGTGATGGCGCCCACTAAACGAAATGATTACTTCGCAGTCGTAGCCTTGGAGGATAATTAAAACCCACATATCGTGAAAGCTAATCGTAAAACACTACTCCAATTAATTAGACCATATTACTAACAATCCGTTGTTATCATAGGTACCTACTAAACGATTTCGCATGTCATGCATGGGGAAGTTTCAAGCGGCGAAGTCACGCGAACACGTCATTCAATCGCAACTTGTGAAATGTACCAACAGCGAGCAAACTATTTGTGGGTCAATTTTGTATGTATTTTTCAGTATATACGGTGGGCCGTGTGATATAAAGACATTTGAATACAAACCTCTGTATTGCAAATGATTGAAATTGCAAAAAGCGCCAGACAGGTGAGCAATGTGATGAGCCTTTTCCGTGCACGGTACGCTGGAAATTCATCAACTAGACCTGCTATGATTGCTTCTATTGTGACAAACTGTAAACAGTACAAGACACAAACCACCATTATAACTAAAGTAATAAGTATAGTCTAAGACATCAATCAGCAGCATCTTTCAAAATGGTTTCCATCAAAGATATTTACGCTGAGATAGCAAGTAAAAAGCTCAAGATTAAAGTTTTCTACTTTCGTGGTGAAATCATCAATCATATTAGGAAATGGTTAGAAAAATCTACAAGTTCATGTACATAGTTAAGTTACCATTGAATCAACTCCCAGGAAAAATAACATAACAAAAAAAGTAACGGCCCAAAAATTAGGTGCTGGCATCATAGTGACTGCGGCAGGGTAGGTGACGAAGGCAAGTCCAGGCCCTGCAGTGGCTACTTCACCCACTGGCACCCCAGACCGATCCGCTGCGAAACCCAGTACGGAGAACACCACGAAACCAGCCCAAATACTTGTTCCACTGTTCACTAGAGGTATTATTATTGAAGACCTGAAACATTTGAATAGGTACTCTTTAAGTAGTGATTTCATTATTGCATTTTAATTGATTAATGGGATACAGACAAACCTCAGATTCTTGTAGTGGAATTTATTGAAACTAGCCATACTTATTAAACCACCCCATCCAGGACCCAACGAATAAAAGATCTGCGTAGCTGCGTCTGCCCATACCTGTGAAGAGCGTTTATAAAAATAAAGTAGTTACCCAGAATAAAAACAGTAAAATAATGTAGGTGAGATATGTATGAACTTGGCCTCATTTGCTACTTATAGATTTTTTATTCTTACTTTCGGCTTCTTCAATTGCCCCCAATCCGGGAGGATATAGAACAGTATGCCCTTCCAAGCGCCAGGCAACGTGACGCCGCGAATAAATAACACGATGAGCACCACGTACGGAAACATCACCGTGAAGTACACGATCTGTGAACAAAAATACACAACAATTCAAAGAACTGAAGGTTTGAGGAAAAAGCATTACATTTATTTTGTGATTGACAAAACGGCAACGTGCCAAGAAAGATCAATCGGGAAATATTGGAAAGCTCACCTTTCCGACGCTCTTGACACCGTTACAAATGCATAGGTAGACGATAATCCAACAGATGACGTTACACCAGAACACTGGCCACACTATGCCACCAATATGACTGATGCTGGAAGACATTCGTAACAAACGAATGCTGGAAATATAAAAAGTGAGAATAATCTTGAAACGTTCATCAAGAATAAGCTTAATGACATGTCAGAGCCATTTATAATCTAAGTCGTCGCGAATATCTCAGGGAACTATTTAAAAATATTAATATTATGACGGTACCTTGCCCATTCATTTATGAAAATATTATGTATGTGAGAAAATATCTACATCTTTTTAATAAAATAAGTGATAGACATAATTTTAATACTAGAAATAAAGATAAAATAGATCAACCATTTTTCAGACTGTCTAAAGTAAATACATTTTATAAGGGGTACTGCGTTAAATGTTACAACAGAATACCTTGTGATATATTAGAATCAAATGAAAGAAAATTTAAAACACACATGAAAAGTACACTTTGTAAACAAGCATATTACAAATTAGAGGATTATATCCAAGATAAAAATGCTTGGAAACATGCTGGTCCTGCTCCATAGGTCAATTTAGAATCTAGACAAAATCTAACTGGTTGCCAATTTAATTGTATAATATTATTTTTTATAACATTGATTTTATATTCTGTGATTACTTGAACTCACACACTGACTTATTATTAGTAGTACTTGTTAAAATGTTAGGAATATCGTATAATTTTACAATGTTTGTAAATATGTGAGCACGTGAGCACCATGCATCTATCACATAATTAATTTATGTCATTCCTTCATTTTTCATTAATTTTACCTATCGTGGTATAGTAATCTTATTCTAGGTGCATCGTCTTCACATAATAATTATATAATTAATGTATACAAGATATTGTGAAAATATTTTAAAAGAGTAGGTAACAGTGGAGTTTCATGCCCATTCTTCTCCATATGAAAACTACCTTTTGGAATGGGCGACTAGAATTTTTTTTTTTTTTTTTTTTTTGTAAATGTTGACGTTCAAAAGTGCCTTTTTTGTGCCTAATTGAAATAAATGATTTGACTTTGACTTTGACATTGAATACACTTACTGAAAAAATTCATCCTCCGGCGTAGTGATAGACCCATTCGAGGTAAAGAAACTAGAGTTACCGCTTATCTGGAAATAATTCCTCCATGCGTAAGATACAGTTAGATAAACAAATTGCTTAATCCATAAAGCTAAAATTACCCAACCTCGGTGCATTTGTCCGTATTCCAGGAATTGCCACAATTTTGCCAAGGCAAGGGTGAGCTCATTGAGTGATAAATGTACAGAACTGGATATGACATGATGGCTGAGAAGTATGTTACAGCTATTATGTTTGCTATTATAGCCGCATAACCCGCTCCTGTCGAGGAAGAACTAAACATAGACATTGGAATTATAATCAAACTCAATGCCATTGGAAATATTACCTTTAAACAACGGGTTAATGTTGAAAACTGAAATGCATCCGGCGCTAGCGAACTGTCCCAGAGTGGTTTCTAAATAAACAAGGGGTATGCCGCATATTACTAAAGTGAGGAAGTATGGAATGAGGAACGCTCCTGAAAGAAAACCAAATAATGTAAATATTGTAAATACATGATTGTCTGCTCAATAAAACCGGAATTTGTGATTATGAAAAACATTGACTGACTTTTCGTCCATTAGGATTAGGACAGTGACTACAAAAACCATGCACAATGAAGGGTTCCGTAGTTGGGATGAATTTATCCCAAGAACAAACTTAACATTCTAGGTGCAAAATATGTTCTCCCATACGAAATGTAAGAGAGAACATGTTTTTGCAACTGCAAATGTAAGTTGGTCCATTATTACTCGTTAACTTATAGAGCCTACTTAGCTGTGATAGTTTTCCTTTTAATTTCGTTATAATATATAATATTGCCGTGAATTTTTTACATGCCCAAAACCAAGCCACTAACCATTTAGCTGGCAGGGGGACACACATTTGACTCTAATAAAAATTAGCACTTTAAAGTTTAATATTTCGCAAACGGATCCCTGAATCCAAAAATGGTTTCACACACTCACAATATTTTTGAACGGTCTTTTTATCGACACCTCACACCGGGGTATAGACTAGAAAAAAAAAATAACCCCTTTACGCGGGAGGTACACTAAAAAAATTTTTCATTATTTTATTTTACCATTTTGACGGCGTTATTAACATGTACTTATACCCATGCTAAATTACAGCTTTCTAGTACTAAGAGTCTCTGAGCTAAGCCGCGGACAGACAGACAGACAGACATGGCGAAACTATAAGGGCTCCTTGTTGACTACAGAACCCTCAAAAGGAATCAAATTAAAAGAACTAATAGACAACAGTCACTCACCTCCCCCATTGCGGTAACATAAGTAAGGGAATCTCCAGAGATTGCCAATGCCGACAGCGTATCCAAGACATGATAGCAAATATTCCGTCTGACTGCCCCAACGCTCGTGAGGAGTTCCAGCCATTAACACAAACAATAGACCGTTAGATCCTTTAACTGACCCCGCACTGGGACTCCCGACTGTATCCCACAAATTGAGGATATGAATACTTGCTATAAAACACTTTAATCCGATTGACAGAGGTTCTTAAAAACAAGTCTCAATAAACGTTTATGCAATTTAAGACGTTGACAATAGGATAATGGATTCAATATATAGTGCAGTTCAACGTTTTGGGATAGGGTCCGAAACAAACCGTATTGAACCCAGCTTTAAGGCTGTGGGTATATGAAGTGACCATGATTGTTAAAGGTGAAGATAGTCGGCACGATTCTGCGTGAGATTAGGTGGTCCTTCCTTGACATGAACAGTTCGGATACGTAAGGCCAAAGGTATGTGCTACTACTAAAGGTGTTTGTGTGGATAGTGCAATCCACGAAGACGCGCCCCACTCAGCTCCGCTCCGTACTAAAGTACAGCTTACAGTACAGTAATCGCGGAGTGGGACGCGTCGTCTTGGATTGCACTATGTATCTGTAAAAATCTTTAAGAAAATTAAAAGTTTGTTGAAATATTTGTAAAGCTTTATTTTACAAAACATTTAGTTTTATATTTATATATTCATCTGTTGTGGGTTGGGTGCATAGCAGAGATGTTGCGAATGTAGGAACATCACTCAATCAGCGGATGCGGATGCGGATCTCAAGTTTTTTTAAGGGATCCGTCAAAGCGGCAAGGCGAAATTCAAAATTTCTTACGTTTTTAGTGTTCCATATCTCAAAAGGAAAAAACGGAAGCCTTGTAGGATCACACGTGTGTCTGTCTGTCCGTCTGTTACAGCCAATTTGCTCCGAATCTAATGGACCGATTTAGTTGAAATTCGGTACACAATATTAAATCAATTTATGTGATCCACACGGAAGTGTAACGCAAAAAAAAAAAATTGAATATGGGAGTCACATTTTGGGGGTCAATTGGAAAAAAAAAAGTTTTGAAACTGTACTGTGTGACATAGGTATCAAATGAAAGGACTTTTTGTCAGAATCTCAATTTTTTAAAAATAATTTTGAAATAAATACTTTTAAAAGATATTTAAGATAAGACCATTTCCCCCCTTATCTCCGAAACTACTGAACCTAAGATTTTGAAAAAAATACGGAATATAGTTCTATACTTATGGGTTACGACCTTACGGGAAAACCTATAAGAAGTCTATGGTCTTAAAATAACATGGTAAATCTCTCAATATTGTGCGCACAAACTTACATTTGCAGTTCTCCCATACATTCCGTATGAGAGAACATGATTTTCAACTACTACAATGCTAAGTTTGTCCTTAATTTGCTTAATTTAACTATGGAGCCCTTCATTGTGCGTGGTCCGACACGCACTTGGCTGGTTTTTTTTTGTAAATTGCAGCACTGCGCTGTTTCGTTGTATGTGGATCATAATTTAATTCGCGGCAATTATAATAAAATAATTAATAAATTATAATCATTTAAAGGATTAGCGTGTAGACCGTCGTCAGGGGTGCACGTGCTGGGCACACCATAATTGCGGCGAAAGTCCCCTCTTTGAGGAATGGCTAGAGGCGCCACGGCGTACTCACCTTCCGCCTGATGCAGGTCCTCGCCGGACGGGAGTTGTTTCGGGAGGTTCCTGTTCCGGATAAGGTGGGAGGAAACACCCGGGTGTCATCATTGCGTGGATCACCCGGAGGACACGGTGGAGAATACGGTGGAGGTCTGCCTGGCTTGGGCAGAGCATCGCCGCCCGTGTCCTCGTGGAGGCGATCGGCGGCGGTGATCTCTCGCGTCCGGCCCTGGTCCAGGCCATGGTACGGAACGAGAGGCATAGGAGGCCGTCACCTCCTTTTGCGAAGCAGTAATGCTCGCGAAGGAGGAGGCAGAACGCGTGAGTAAGCGCGGGCTTGCGGACGGTGAGCAATGGGTAGCTCACTGTTCGATAAGGATCAGCTATCTAATTACGCAATATATTTTCGTAAACGATTACTACAAATTAGTTTCATTTTGACAGTTCAATAACATTCATTGCGTTATTAAAGTTGTAAAGCAGATTTTTTTTCGAACTTATAGAGCAATGGATGGATTGATCGTTTAATACGTAATTTGGGTACAGGTCTGGGTCGACGGCTCGTTGGGTTCTACGCGCGCCTCAAAGAGATGTCAGCACACCTGACGGGGTCCGCTAGGACCAATGCCTGCTAGGGTCGCGGGAAAGTCCGAAACGGATACCGTGGCCCCTGGCCCCAGGCAACTGAAAGAACACGGGTGGGTTTTAGTCAGTAAGAGTCTGACACGCCTTCGTCCGAGCGGGAGAAGTTATTTGAATATTTACCACCAAAAAAAATTGAGTAGGCAATGGAATAGTGGAGAGACTGGTGATATTTATCTATGGATGGGCATCTTTTAACGAAGGCGACGGTCTACTCCTTGATATGCTATGGCCTCTGTAGCCCCATGAATCATGAGGCTCCAGGGGCTAGTGCAAAGCTCAGGGTTCATTGTATTTATCGAGTCTGGTTTTAACCACCATGCATGGTGCGTTTCATTCATTCAATAATTCTTTCATACTAAATTAAATGTCTATATAGCTATCGAAATTGTATGTGTTTGATGGATATAAGACTATTTCGTGAAAATGTGTCAATTTAGAGCTATATTGATGATTTAAACGATTATAATTTCCATTTTGTTGATTATGATTTTCTTAAATTCACTCTTTTAGACCCACATCTGCATCCGCATGAGCTCCGCATTGATGCATTAATCAATGTGATGTGGATGTGGAGGCCTAAATAGATGCGGATGCGAATATTCGCAACATCCCTGGTGCATAGTACCTACCACCATTCTAACTGATCATTCCAATGTGCTACTTTAAAGTGTCAATTCCGAATGCAAAGTGGCAAGTTAAATCATCCGGTATTACTTGCCGCGAACTGTCTGCACCCTCCGCTTTTCCTTTGACGACTTTTGTTGTTTTTTCTACCTGACTGTACTGGAGTACCTGTGGGATTAAAGTTTGTTTATTTCTATGTATCTGTCGTGGCCAGATCTTAAAATTGATAATTTCATGAAATTAACATCGACCACTGGTCACTTCATGATGTGGCCAAACATTAGTGATCATATCGTAAAATAGTTAGATTATCCACCGGTAGAGGTGTTGATGTCGCTTTGTTTTAGTTGTGCATCATAGCGGTGGCATACAATAAATCAAACAAAGTAGAGTGACCAGTGTGACCACGCACCAAAAAAGTCAATGGACTTTTATTGGTTTTCCAAATATGATATTATGGAAACAGATCTAACTTGACAGTAGCGCTCGTCGGCCGCTCCCGCGGCTTGAAATGCAACAGAGCACTTAAAAACTGTTACTAAAAATTAAAAAATGTATGCCGCTTATCTGGCACCCCGACCAAATGGGTTAGGTTAGGTTAGAAATGTGCCCAAAGACGCGCGAGCCGAGCGAGCGAAGCGAGCGGTGCCGCGGCAGCGGGCGCAGTTACTTGGCTATTTTTACTACAACTTACACCATGGATACCCTACATTAATGATACCTATAGTCAAACGTCGACTGACATATCATTAAACGTTGACGTTTAAACGATAAGGCCAATGTTAGCTGGCTATTTCATGAAATGATTAATTCTAAGATAACAATGTTTAAGAATGCATCCACAGGCAAGTCTCGTATGCCTATTATTCATATGAATTTCTGTGACATAAATGTATTTTCAGTTTCAATTCGCAATTTAGTTATGAGAAACCACTTCTTATAAGATTACGAGCTTTCCTCTGCTGAATTATACCAGAACAAATAGGGCCTATTTCTTTCGTTTCCCTCGACATTGAGGATATTTCATATTATTGTGACTCATATCATATGTTTTTCATACATTATTGGTTTAGCCGTACTGGTCGATCGATCAGGTTAAGCCGCGCTTGCCGCGGTTGGTCCGTGGATGGGTGACCATCTTTACATACCAAGAGGGGGGTCTCCCGTTAAGCTGTTGGTCTCGACTATCATGCGTGGATCTTTGACAGGCGTTACGGGTGGTCAGAAGCCCGAAAGTCTGACAACCAGTCATAACAAGGGGTATCGCATTACCTAGCTACTGGGTTGTAGAGGTCAGATAGGCAGTCGGTCCATGTAAAATAATGGTATTCAGCTGCATCCGGTTAGACTGGTAGCTGACCCCAACATACGAGTAGTTGGGAAAAGGCTAAGGTTGGTTTGTTTACGAATTGCATTTTCTTTTGAGACCACAAAGCTTTTTATAGAATCGACATCTTTATGTTAAACGTTGGCCTAGTATTAGTATCATATTTCATTTTGATGGGTACTTTTATATTGATATAGGCATTTACGATAACTATATTTATGGTTTTTTAGAATAGAGTTTTATGATCTTATTAGAAATTAATTACAGCTAAAATTTATTAGAAGCTAAAAACTGGTAAACAGATTATTTAATGTTGTATTAGGTGTCCTTTTTTTAAATTTTTTATTAAGCGGTAAAAATGGGTGACGCATACCGCACCGTCCAGGGAAACGGTTTGGTTATGTTTGGCTTGCACCCACTAAAAACACCGCCGTGAGCCTACTGTCGCCTTTGCAGATGGGCCGCGAGAACTGCTACGCATGACGTTCGCGACCCATCCAGCGCAGCTCGCCTCCGGGCACCAACTCCTTTGGCAATGTCCGGGCTCACCTGAGACATCGCCACCACTCGTGAGGGCCGTGCAACGCGACAGCGATAGACTCCCCGATCTATCGCCCGCTGGCACCTCCTAGGGCGGCATCAGGTCACCATGGCGCCTTCTCCGCCGCCCTGTCCTCCTGCGATGAATCGCGTCAGCGAGAGAATCTTCCTCCCTGACGCTTCGACCGCATCCTTCTGCGAGACAACGTCCTCGCAGAAGGAGGCGATCGAAGGCCCATGCCCCCCTGCTGTTGACCATGGCCTTGGCCACGGCCGGCAAGGAGAGGTCTGCCCCAATTGCTGCTGCGAGAGCACGGCGCTGCTCCACCCAAGCAGGACAATGCTCGAGGGTGTGAAGCGCCGTGTCCTAGCCACAGCCGCACTGGTGACACACGGGAGTCGCCTCCCGTCTAGCCACTTTGTGCAGGTATTTGCCAAAGCAGCCGTGTCCTGACAACACCTGCACCAGACGGAAGGACAACGTTCAGTGGCGCTTCCGTACCCATTCGTCCAGGATCGGCTGGATCGCCCCCACGGTCCAGTGACCTGCACTGGGCGTCTCCAGCCTCACCCTCCAAATTCGCAGGGTTTGGGCTTGGGCTTCCCTACGCCACCTCGTGAGTGCTCAGGTGGTGGGCATCTGCCACTCTCCACACAGTTTATTGGCGTGGCGCAGACCTGCACTGCGCCACGCCAATAAACTTCGGCGAGCACCTGCGCCTCTAGATCCCACGGGGGCGTGCCCGCAAGGGCACACGCCACCTCCGCAGATACGGTGCGGTATCCGCGTATGACCCTGACTGCCATGACTCTTTGTGATCTTCGCAGAAGAGTCTTATTTTGGGCAGACAGGGACTCTGCCCACACCGGGGCCCCGTAGAGCGCCATCGAGCGGACCACCCCCGTGTACAGACGACGACAAACGACGTTCGGTCCACCCAGGTTCGGCAACAGCCGGCTGAGGGCGGATGCCGTGCCAATCAGCTTCGGCGCAAGCTGAGCAAAGTGCTCGCCGAAGTTCCACCTCCGCTCCAGAATCAGGCCCAGGTATCTCATGCTTGCCCGCACCGCTATTGTCGCGCTACCAATAGTGAGGTGTGCGCCAGCCGGTGGCCGGCGTCGGGCGCATGAAATACCAGGGCCTCCGTCTTTCGAGCGCCACCTTGAAGTGCCTCGATTCACCCCACGAAGAGGGACGCGCCCTCGACGTCCGAGTGTGACGTTTCTTCGTAGCTGTCTCCCCGGGCCGTAACGAGAGTGTCATCAGCGTAGCAAATGACGCCCTGCCCGGGGGAGAGCAAAAAGCGCAAGGCCCAGTCATAGCCAATGTTCTACACAAGCGGACCCAAGACCGACCCCTGTGGAACACCGCACGTGATGGCCCTGCGCACAACTCGGCCATCGCATCTCTCGTAGGAGACGAACCGACCCTGCAGGTAGTCTGCTACCAGCTGCCTCAGGTAGACGGGCACCTGTTGGTAGTGGAGCGCCTCCTCGATGCAACTGAATGGCAGGGTGTTGAACGCGTTGGCGATATCTAAAGACACCGCCAACAACACCCTACCCTGAGCAACTGCATCCTTCGCCTCGGCCTTGAGGCGCAAGATGGCGTCCACTGTCGAACGCCCTGCCCGGAAACCGAACTGGGCGTCCGACAAGTTCGGGCCAATTGCCTCTAAGTGCCGGACGATGCGGGTAGCGAGAATTTTCTCTAGCATCTTCCCCGCCTCGTCCAGCAAGACAATTGACCTAAACGCTGATGGCGACTCCGGGGGGCGCTTGTATTAGGTGTCCTGTACCAAGGACAAACAACCGACTGGGTTTCTGTAGGTCTGTAGCACGCAAGAGTTCACTCACACTTCAATAATAACAAGCAAACCTCAGTATAACTCTACAACTCATCATCGCTCGATGGTATGTTAAATATGTATAAAACCCGGAAAAGGTACTAAGATTACGAAAATGTGACTTACAGCAAGGTCTCCATCTCCCCAATGGATCGCATCATTGGTGCCGAGCGTTTCGTCCCAGTGGAAGTGTTGGCCGGGTTGGCTCCAATCTGGGCACTTCAGAGCGCACCTGATCGTTGCCACGGTCACTCTCATCTCTCCCGGTGTTGGCAGCGCCACCGTACTCGCTTTCTGTTTGACCGCTTTTTGAGGTGAATGCGTCTGTCAGAAAAGGGAGAACGTTTCCATCTTGATCTGCGTAAATCAAACTGATTTCAATCTAACCTTGTATTAATTTTGAATTGCCCTAATGAAGACGTCTCGACCGTAGTCAGGCAGGGTAGTAATCATAGAGGCTTGTTATGAACTGCGAGAAAGAAGCAGTCATTATTTTGACATAATCGCATTTTCGTTAATTTAGAGTTTAAAAAATGCAGTGATAGCCTTGGTGTGGACCGTCAGACTGTCAACATCAAAATTTTCGGATTCATGTGCGTATTGTATAATTATCACTTGCTTCAAAAACGGTGAAGGAAAACAACGTGAGGAAACCTACCTGAGAGATCATTCTCGACAGCATGTGAAACCAAGTCAGAGGCCCAGAGGAGGAGAGAAAACTCTAATACCAGGTTAGTCACTAACCACCCAAAAAATAAAGAGTTAAGAGACTATTCGACTTCTACATCGGTGTTTAGAAAAATGTCTGTGCAAATCAACCTTGTGTAAGGCTACGCTACATCGCACATCACGAGTTCACAAATAGTAAGTTTTGTCATTAAAGTGTCATACAAAATAGATGAGTTAAAAACTTACAACTGTATAAATCAGTCTGAGGGTAATAATTGTTCGAAAGGTGTCCCTCAAGGCGGCCAAGTCGGGACAGAAGATTTTGAGGGTGGGCTCCTGGAAGTTCATCATTTTGTTCCACTGCACCTTGTTGCTCTCAAATGTGGTGAAGTTGTGAATCTCTCGGGGATTCGTCATTACCAAGTTACTATAGATGTCTGACGTATGCGACGTTGCTTCGTCATTAATAGCTGAAAGTTTTGTTTACTTCGATTACAATCTTAATATGGTCGAAGGTTTCTATCCCACTTGATAAGCATTGAGGTACATACATTTAATAAACAAAAAAACGTTCAAATTCAGTTTCCTGTGAAGGCCGCCCAGTTTTTTTTAGTCAGAGGCACTAGCTGCACAAACTGCTAACTAATATGAACTGCATGGGAGAATTCTCCAAGTAATCTTTAAAATAATGGTAATAAACTCGATACAAGGGAAACTTACTCGGAGTAATTTTACTTATAATGGGCCCAGAAGCCGCAGGAGGCCACTCCTCATCCTCGGGTGGCGGCAACATTTCTACGAGAGACTCATTTCTTCGAAACATTAGGAATTTCCTCCTCACTACGTCTAGCAATGGTATCTCCAGCTCTACGTGGAAACTCGTGATTACTCCCTGGTGAAAGGTAAATATAATGCCATATATGAATTAAAAACTGCCAAAGGTGAAGGTGGAGCTTATCTCATTAGGTGGTGGGTGGCTTCCTGATGTTGTTCATTATGAGAATCAAAGTTCGCAATGGACCTCACTAAAAACTCAAGCATTACTTAAAACTCGTTTAAAGCCTTTTGATTGGTTGAAACTAGTTTTGAGTAATGCTTGAGTCTTGAGTGAGGTTTTGTAAGACGGGCCTAACAGCACTTATAAGTCAGGGGCTTTCCCTAAATGTATGTAGGTTATAAAACTATCCTTTAACGAACTTAGTTACCTTTTCGACCTTTGGTGGTTGGGGAGCGGACATAATTCGAAAAACATTGAAATAAAAGTATGCAGATCGTAAATCATCTGGATGTATTTCCACAGGTGGTGCTGGTTCTTGTGCTGGTCTGTCAGTTTCGAGGACTTCGCGGCAATCAAGCCATCTTAAACGTGGTAATTTCGACAAAGTTGCACGAGCATAAGCAGCACAGACCTAGATGAAAAATATAAAATATATTAAGTATTCCAGTTAGCGCCATCTAGTTTAAACATCACGTACTATTTAGTAACCGTGTACCATACCGAACATGGGTTTCCTGATAACTGCAGCCCAATAAGATTTGGCAGTCGTGCCACAGCTTCGAGTACTAGATCCAAATGATAGATGTCGTTGTCTGACAAATCTAGCACCGTCAAATTGAAAGGTAGCAATCTTATTGCATCGATATTTTCTGGAAACTAGGATAAGTTGTAGCACTTTTTCCGAAATATTCATTCAATGACTTAATAATGCACGATATTACCGGATGTTAACAAATTCTTGGACAAACCCAAGTGTAGCAGTTCAATGGGTAAAGATTCAGCAAATCCTGATACATCGCTGAAACGATTTGTTTGAAGCTCAAGGCTCTTGACAGATGGTGGAATAAATTCTGTATTCAGATCAGCTAAAAAGTTTCCGCATAAATTGAGAGATATCAATTTCTTATACTCAGCTAATCCTTCATCTAATTCCGACATCTGGAAAAAAGTGATGAAGGAAGCCTAAGTATATTTTTGGCGTCAAATAAATAATGGAAATAAAGGAAAATTAGGACTCATCGAGACATGGATGACCACTTTGACGCCATCTAAACATACATTATTGATGATTATTAAACTTTACGTATTGGAAAAAGAAATCTAACGTGGGTAACTGTGGTACAATAAACATTATCACAATTTGAAAAGCTGTTAGAAACTATTGTTGCTACAATGACGCAGAGCTGGCAATAAAATAATAATATCTGATTTACTACGCTGCATCCGACCGATCACGGTTAACAGCACTTGTGGATTGTTTAGTGTTTTGATTTTTTTAACCAAAGCTATGAGTAAAGATAACTGTAGCTTTTTCACCTAAGTCACGATCCCCACAAGATCTGACAGTTTTTTAAATGGTCGACTGTGACTTCGCGTTGTTCCTAGCTGTGATGAACTAAATAATAGGAAAACTATCAAACCTTCCTGTATATTGGAATTTTAATCGTTTTGAAACAAATTGCTAATCCATTGCTTCAGAAGTTCGAAAAAAAACTGCTCAACAACGTAAATAACGCAATGAATATTGTTGAACTGACGAAATGAAACAAATCAAATCGTTTACGAAAATGTTTTGCGTAATTAGATAGCATACGAGTATTGTTACGACACAATGGATAAAGTGCAACACAATACTGAAAAAACTACAGACTAGTTGAGCCGTGTTAGATATTAACCTCCGAATCATTCACTCGTAACACGTTCACCATTTTCATTGCATCTCTCAAGATTTTTCGATCACCCGATTTTATGGTACTTTTAATCAACTTAACTAAGTCGTCTGTGATACAGTTATCATTGTAAAAACATATTTTCGCTTCTTCATTTGCGAATCTCTCATTGTCCCACAATGCCGCTGGTAACAAGAACTCCCAATGCTGCTCAAGAGTCAGCCCAGACTCCTCGTCAAGAAAACCGTGTATAATGCTCTTGCTTATTTTTTTTTCTACTGCTTCAGAAAATGTGACCCTTGGTATGTCTTCTCTTTTACAAAGGGCCTTGTGATTGCGTACTGCGTTAGTGAGAAGTGTCCAATCTATGTCAGTTTCTAAACGGTTTTCAAAACCTAATCAGAAAAAGATAAAAGTAGATTAAAATAGGTACCATTATATAGTAATCACGGGTGTACCTGTAAATAGTTAAACCCCTTTTTAAGGTAGGTATTTTAATACGTGCACTAGGTATGTACCACAAAAAAATGAAGACGTCTTCCTGAAAACCAAACAAGAATAGTTTGCTCATAGATGGTTCAGAGGAGAACTCTACATAGTTGTCACTTCAGCAGGCGGGTGGTATTAAAAGTTGCTAACAAATTGAATACGCTGAATAATCTTTGGTTGCAGTAGCGCCATACAAAGGATTGTCCCGTGTCCAAGGTGATCTATACAATATATATTTAACTGTTCCATAATGTAGATACAGAGCATTGAATGTACCTACCCTCTATAACATCATTAGGAATATATACGAGACTAGAACTACTGATTGCCTGTCGTATACACGCAGGCGTTGCCTTTTTAGGTACCTCCTTCGGCTTTGGAGGCATAATATCTTAAAATTTGAACTAAAACCAATAACAACACTAATTTGCATCTACTTCTAAATAGTGTTGAACATAATGATCCTTAATTCTTAATTTTCCATAAAGATCTGCCTGCAGTAAGACAACTCACAACAAGCCAGATTTAAACAATGCGAAATAATTTAATAAACAAAAAGATTTTTTATTTGGCAGTTGAAATCACTATAATACCACAGACTAATACAATAAATGTTGAAATCAGAGAACAAGAGTACATTTTTTAAGAGAATGTAATGTAAAAAAGGTTTTCATGAGATTTGTTTTTGTCTATGTAGATGTCGATAAAACAGTAGGTATTGCTGAACCTCCAATCCTGCACGCTAGGTGTCGCTAGCTAGAACCACTGAATACTATTTTGTTTCAAAACCATGTGGATGTGGTTTATGACAAACACAATCTGTGTCTGTGGCCGGTATCGCGACAGACAGCTGCCAAAGAGCACGTCAAATAAAAATTATATTGTTATTTTACGGAATGACTACATTAAAAACGTTTTTTTTTTGTTAGGTAGTCTTTGAGGCGTTGTATGATAGTAAGCTCAAGGTTATTGTAAACTTCTGAGTAAAATAGTCGCGTGTGATAATGTAAATATTGTTTGTTCCTAGTGCAAATTCTTGAATAGTTTATGAAGTGACATTGACATGTGATTGCGCGGGAATTTCGAGTTCTGCGGCGACCGCAGGTTTTTACGCCTCCGATGGATATTCGCGTCAGTGTTTTCTTACAATACTGTGGTTATGTTGAGTGAAAGTGAGCTGTGCAATGCGGTTGTGTAGCTTTGGTGACGTTGTTCTTGCCAATATATGTGCATGCCCTTGCGAGGTTGGCAAGATCCCATATATTATGTGGACTATTTCTTCTGTTTACTTCCGCCACTAGCGAAGTGACTACGAATATATTCCTTTTACGTAAAAGTTAAGGTAAGGTAATAAATTGTTGTTAGTTACACTGTACATTCACAAATACAACAAAATATAATTTTTTAAATCAGAAAAAAAAATGTTTATTATAAAAAATGCAGACTTATTTAAAGATATTTGCGGTTTCACGCATAATAGAATACTCTGTTAATTGGAAGTTATTATGAATTGAGAGACTGGTTGTCTCGACGGAGCATACCACGGCGGAGCATAAATTAGGTACGGTCACCAACCAAAGTTGATTAAAACACTGTTACTTTTACATGCCATCTAAATTGATATAAAATTATTCGATACAGTTTTTCAGCATATATTTTAATGTAGTAAGGAGTTTGTGTGTTTTTTTTATTGATTTGGAAACATCTCGTTACTACTTTTTAGGGTTCCGTAGCCAATTGGCAAAAAACGGAACCCATATGGATCATATCTGTCTGTCCGTATGTCACAGCCACTTTTTTCCGAAACTATAAGAACTATACTGTTGAATCTTGGTAAGTAGATGTATTCTGTGAACCACATTAAGATTTTCACACAAAATAGAAAAAAAAAAACAATAAATTTTGGGGGTTCCCCATACTTAGAACTGTAACTCAATAATTTTTTTTCATCAATCCCATACACGTGTGGGGTATCTATGGATAGGTCTTCAAAAAATGATATTGAGGTTTCTAACAGACACTTCCAAAGTGGTAAAATGTGTCCCCCCCCCTGTAACTTCCTAAATAAGAGAATGATAAAACTAAAAAATAATATGATGTTGGTATATTACCAGGTAAACTGTCACCGAAAATTGGTTTGAACGAATTTAAATTGTTTTTTTTTTAATACGTCATAAATCGTAAACTATTATTAAAACATCGATCAAAGTTACAACGAACTACAAGAACTTTTATGTTATGTTACTTGCTGCTACGGAAACGGAACCATTCACGGGCGAGTCCGAACAGCACTTGGCCGGTTATTTAGGTAGTTCTTAGTCTAGTATTTTAGTCTTCGAATAACATGTGGTATTTTTTCACAGCAAACTTTCCAACTGCCAATTACCTAGAACTGATCGAGTCTCTTCGAAAGACGATCCATATCCACAGTCCTGAGAGGATAGTAATTTTATCATCAGCTCTCAGAACACTCGTTTTTCTGTACAGCGCCTTTCGGATTCATCATCATCGTTGTCCTTATAAATCCGATTTTTAGGATTCCGTACCCGTAAGGTGCCACACGGAACCCTATTACTAAGCCTCCGTTATCTATCCGTCCGTCTTGTCTGACAGCGGGCTGTGTCTCATGAACCGTAATATTTAGACAGTTAAAATTTTCACAGATTGTGTGTTTCTTTGCCGCTACAATAACAAATAATAAAAATTAAATAAATTTGATAACTAAAGCTCAATCTCACTTGATCTTAATACAGTCCAAAACCCTTCGTATGGACTCGCACTTGGCCGGTTTTTACGGGTAATCACAGTATGTCTGCTTCCATAATATCTAACAGCCGTTATTTCAAGAATTTACACTCGTTCTAGCCGTAGATACAGTCTTTCAGATAAACTATCAAACTAATGAAATAGCTGACTCAAAATTGAAAAGACGTACCTACTCCTGAAATGATTGTCCATTTTGGGGTTTTTTCCAACAGAAACCTGCCTCGCATAAGTCTCGATCCCGTGCGAATATAGGGATAAAAAGTATCCTATGTCCTAACCCAGGTCATGGTCTACCCATGTGCCATATTTCATCCAAATCCGTTCAGCCGTTTTAGCGTGAAAGTGATACAAACAAACAAACACACTTTCGCATTTATAATATAATTATTATACCTACCTACCTAGTTAGGATAGATATTACGTAATTAAAAAATCGTACGATTATTTATTTATTTATTAATATTTCAAGCACATAAATGTACAGAGGCGGACTTAATGCCACAGACATTTTCTACCAGTCAACCTTTGGGTGATGCAGAGACAAACAGTGAGAGAATTGAGGAAAACAATATTTATTTAAATATAAAGATATACATATATACCTATTAAAAACAATAAATATAATAAATCCACATAATTATATATTATTCCGAAAGAAGAATTCACTATGTCTATTTGCCAAGAGAAATCTCCTTAATCTAAATTCAGAGGTCTGCCAATAGGTACCTAAGATTTTCTTTAGCTGTGTGCAAAATTTTGAAATTCCCGTTTTTCTCAATCGTAAATGCAGAATTAATATTCCAAGTTTGCCTAGTGCTCGTGGTTATCGATGTTACAAATTAATCGCGTTGGCGAGGGACCAATCGCATTACTAATTTTGCTTAAGAAATTAACTTCAAATTAAGTTTTTATTATGTACTTACCGATTTTGTTTCTGTTGTTCAAGGCGATGTCACATAACTTTCCATAATCGCGCATTTATGCAGGAACGCCATTCAATCAATCTCACATGTTTTGTTAAATGCTTTACAAAAGAATGTCAGTAATACCAATATAATATTTTAAAGAACCTGTTGTTTGAACTCATTTAAAATAAAAGTCAAATTAGCCTTGAATCGTCCAATCCTTGTCCTAAAATAGCGAATGCGTGCATTTAAAACATCCTGTTAATTTCGAGATTTTGTTAATACATTTAATAAAACAGTTTATTTAAACAAAGAATGAGAAATTAGACTTTAAGAGACTACAAGTCCTGCACTTAGCCCCATGTCATTAGGTGTCAGCGTGCGTTTGCACTGGCGAAACATTCACATAAAAACATGTTGAAATCTCTATTTTCTGTCAATGATCGATAGGTACAATGTTTGACAAGAAATAGACATTTCATCGTTTTTACAAATTACAAAAAGTTACAAATTTTCTTCCACACATCTCAGCTCACTTGATCACTTTTCTTATCACATGGTCCGCAGTTAACTTGCCCTACCTATACCAGCCTAAGATTGTCTCAAGGGTAGGGGAAAGTCTTCACTAAGTACTATTTATCACCACGCATAATTAATGTAAGTTAGTGATTTTTAAATTATGTTCAAGGGGCCAACCACTCTCAGCAGTATTATTTTGATGTTACTTCAGTGCGAGACAGAAGTGGAGCTATACAGGACGTCTAGCTCCATCTCTTTCCCACGCTCAAGTAAGATTAAAATAATACTGCTAAAGGAGGTGGTGGTAGGGCCCCTGGTAGTTTTCGGACATGCTACGGCTACATTGTCGCGATAACGCGAACTACAATTTGAGAACTCTCTGACGCACACTGCTCGACGACAACGTCTCGATATGCACCAGAGAGCGCGCGAAGTGTGTAGCACTTGTCAGTTTAAAATCTGAAAGCTCTGGGTAATCACATCATATTCGATAGTAGTCACAGAAAATTGAGGTTGTTAATTGTTAAAGTCCATCGTCTTAAAACAAGTCGTCAAGGTGAGGGCGGACAATTATACGAAGCTATGTTTGATTCAAGAATATCCGAATGACAATGTGAATATAAGAATAAAAACTATGATCAGTATCTGTCCAAATATTTTGTCGGAAAATGCTTGCTTTGTCTAATAAAAAACGAAGCCAATCGTTCTTCCTCGTGATTAACGCTTTATTCATATTAATGACGTAAACGCAACTGCGTCAACCAAATCGGCCATCCACTTCAACGTTCTTGTCAGGCAAATTAAAACGGTGACGTTCTGCAAATGAATGGCGATATTATTATGCTAAACGGGATGATCGTAAACGGTACGAAGAGACGTACTGCGCCGATCCCAGGTAGGATGATGAATGATCCTACACTGCTTGTAAATATAAGCGAGACTGCTGAGTACGATTACAAGGTCCTGGGGTTTTTCAGGAGCTGCCGGGTTGCGAGGTACCCGGTTGACGGCAATAGGGATACAACATAACTGGCGAAATAATGCGGGTGTTACTATAAACCTCTGCCAAACGCCACTGAAAATTTATAGGTTGCAGGATTTTTTAAATTATAGCATAATTACAATGTCCCACTTCTGGGCAAAGGCCTCCCCAAGTTCTTTCAGGAACTCTTTTCTCACATTATCTCGATTGGATGATTTCATGTTATATTATTTCAACAGGTCGCACAATCAAGATGCAGGCTTCATTCACTATGCAGGAAGGTGGTTTCGGGGTAGGCGACTACGCAGTCTTCGGCGTCCTGTGCGCAGTGTCATGCGCGGGAGGATTGTGGTACAGCGCAGTCGGCTCGAAGGTCAAAAAGGTAGTGGATGTGAAAGACTACCTTCTTGGTGGAAGAACGTTGTCCACTTTTCCTGTTGCTATGTCACTTATTGCCAGGTGAGATATTAGCGTGGAGTTGATTTTATAAATATTGCAAAAGTGAATAGCTGTCTTCTGGGTATGCTCGTTCCATTGTTAACCTTTTCCTTCGCTTCCCAACATGCGACATGAGATCCAAAATACACGACACGACTGCTTGAAACTTAACTTGCTCTTGAAAGGTAACTTGAAAATTATATGTAGCGTAATAGATCCGTTATATTTTTTTGTTAAACATGCTTTGTTTTGAATTTACGACATACATGACAATGACACAAATGATTTAAATTAAAGAAAAATATATGACCTACTTTTGTGTATTTTAGAGATACATACGTAAAATAAACATCACGTCTTTAGTCTTTATATGTTTTTTACGTTAAAATGATGTCTATCATTTGAAAATAAATACGACATTAACGCCGGTAGTATACCTCCGCCGCGAAACCATAGCAGCGAAACCGTATCGCGTCATGTTCCGCTACTAGAACCGAGATGCGAGTAGTAGCGGAAAATGACGCGAGTCAATTGAATTTAACTACTGCGGTTTCGCTGAACCATAGCCGGATACATATAGATATATACCGAGTTATAAAAATGATTGAATAGATTTTCATTATTAAAGAACACAAAAAAACAACTTTTTTTTCTGACGAAATGTTTATTAACTAATTACGTTGAATTGACTATGATTGAGCCATAGACCTATGGATTGGATAATACTTTTACCACACTCATAAACTTTTGGAATGCGTCTAGAAAATGCTTTGATTTTAAACCTAATTAAAGAACAGTTCATGTACAACACGGTCGGTATACCTTGGCAGGTCTGAACATAGGCTCTGCGAACTTTCACGCATGTTCTTTCACTCACACTCGCCTTATGTCACCATTTGGTTCCTAAAAAGTGTTACTGCGCAGCCTTCTGCGTGAAGTTCGGAACTGCCTAGTTATATCGACCGTACTGTATGTCTGACCTAATGTTTCATTTCAGTTACGTCTCCGGTGTGACGATATTAGGGACTCCGGCGGAGATATACAACTACGGTACACAGTACTGGCTGGTGGTGATAGGAGTAACCTTGAGTTGTATTGCAGTAGTCACGATATACCTGCCCGTCTTCTGCACACTCCGGCTATCTTCGTCTTATGAGGTACGTTGTATTGATGCTGGTTCAGTTGGTTGGTTTTTTTAATGTTAAAATGCCTTTATTTTGGACAACCTGTTGTCAGTCTATGTTCTGTACTTACTCCTGCCTGCATTTTGTACTCTCATTCAACCGTTTGGACTACAAATGATAGACTATATTACAAAATGTGGTCACCAGTTTATCTTTTTCTGTATTCCTTGTCATTAGGTTACCTTTTGAAGGCCTTCTCCAATCAGTCTGTCTATTTTTCTCCTTGCATGTCTACTTCCCACTCTCAGTATTAGAAACACCTTCTAATTCTGGCTATGACTAGATATGTCTGGTCAATAAATCTGAAATAGGAGCTTCCTGTGTAGAGATGAAGGTTTCATTTACTTTAATATCTCCAGCTTTATAATGCAATGCAATATTACCAAAACAACACAACGATCAAAATATTCTTAGTTGAATTAATGCACACCTAAAGTTACAATTAAATTAAATTACAACAACAACAACTGAAGGTGGTGCTTTTTGTAACAAAAGGTGGAACTAATTGTATCTGTGTTTATTTGCAATATGTCAAAGAGAAGAATTGGCAAAAAACATGGCATAGTTACGAGCTTACAACCATGACTGTCTGGTAGGTACCTACTTAATGATAATTTCAAAACCACAGACATAAATCATTGGAATCATTAACATTTATGCCTAAGATTGTATACCAATGAAATATTAATAACCTCGAACAATCATCTCTTTCTGTGCTCGAATAATTTATCTTATGTCCGTGTAGTGAAGATCTTATCGCTGGTGATCTATCACTAAATGACAATCGTTTTGAACTGTACTTTGCCCTCGCGCAGCAAAAAACGCACGGGTTTAATGTGACCGAGTCAAATCAATAGAGGTCGTTTATATCCGTTATCCGTTAATCCTACGGATAACTGTACCAGGTAATTTAATATTATTGTTCCGATTAATATTTGATTTTTGTAAGAAAACGTCTGAAATTACACAAAGCTAAATTTCATTGATAGGATTAATAGTCACAGTGTCATTTTAGGGGACATAACGTTGTATATAACGCTGGATGGTTGTCTCTGAAGTCATCGTAACATGGGGCCTTATTATGAAGTATTAATGCCATCATTATTCCACTTCGAAAACAGGATGGTGCTAGCGGCCTCATATAGCTCTGTCTCTCACTCACACTGGAATAATGGTGGCATTAATACGTCATAATACGGCCCCTGATGTCGTATTAATACTATAGTATCAGAATTATTTAAAAGTTAGACATTAAGGTTTAAAAAGATAGATAAGAGAAGTTATTCAGTTTCGGGTACTTTATGAAGTGTTCCGTGACTAATAAAATTTCTAGAAATAGTTTTTTTTTATACCACGAAGAATATTGGGAATCGTAACATTATAAGTTTGTTATCTCAAAACTTATAATATTTTTTATAAAATAATTAAATTATTGCATAACCCGATGTTATAAGATTCTTCGCCGCACCTGAAATGCTTTTGTTTGTTTCAGTACCTAGAGCTACGGTTCAACAAGAACGTCCGCGCGTGCGCATCCGTATTGTTCTTACTCGACGAGGTAGGTTCATTTGCCTAATTAATTATTACTCTAGTAGTTAGTGTCTTTGAATTTATTTTAAGTACCTACTCACATTACTTAACTTTGTGCATTGGTTTTGTGTTAAATCACCATAGGAGTTTTAATACATGACGACTCACAGAGGCGTATGCCTTGGCTGGAGGCCTTAATTTATTAAGGTAGCACAGGATGGCCCGGTTAAACAGCCGACAATCTCATAGGTTGACCTGCGAGATGCCACACAGAGAAATAAAAGCGGCCAAGTGCGAGTCGGACTCGTCCATGAAGGGTTCCGTAGCAGCAAGTAATTTATGACGTATTAAAAAAAAACTAAATAATAGATCTCGTTCAAACCAATTTTCGGTGGAAGTTTACATGGTAATGTACATCATATATTTTTTTTAGTTTTATCATTCTCTTATTTTAGAAGTTACAGGGGGGGGGACGACACACATTTTACCACTTTGGAAGTGTCTCTCGCACAAACTATTCAGTTTAGAAAAAAATGATGTTAGAAACCTTAATATCATTTTTGAAGACTTATCCATAGATACCACACACGTATGGGTTTGACGAAAAAAAATTTTGAGTTTCATTTCTAAGTATGGGGAACCCCAAAATTTATTGTTTTTTTTTTCTATTTTTGTGTGAAAATCTTAATGCGGTTCACAGAATACATCTACTACCAAGTTTCAACAGTATAGCTCTTATAGTTTCGGAAAAAAGTGTCTATGACATACGGACGGTTAGACAGAAAGACAGACAGACCGACATGGCGAATCCATAAGGGTTCCGTTTTTTGCCATCTGACTACGAAACCCTAAAAAGAGGCATAGAGAAAGAAAACATGCTTCCCTGGCCCCAAATAATGGCATAAAGGCAGGACGATAATATTATCGATTGATAAAGTTTTCTGTTACGCCTATTTTATGTTGCAGTCTTGTTATGGTGAAGGTGTGTATCGTTTTGGCTAAATCAAACAAATGTGAGTAGCTCTAGAAAGATGAATTGGTGTTGTCTTCAAAACATGGTTTACAATTTCCACCTATGGAATATTTTTACTACCCACAAACAGCAAAGGTCTAGCCTACTTTACATTATGCACATAAATTACTTATAGGAACCAGGAATATATTATTATGTTTTGAAATACTGTTACCACAGATAATAAGATTCAGTTCACATGCGGATATCGAGGGGCATTGAATGATAATATACGGACATGACATAACAGCTTCAGGAGTACTTAGATAGATAGATAACTCTTTTCGTCGTAGTCTTAGGGCGGATTTCACCAATGAAACTGAACGCGACCAGGGGCCCAAGTGTGCTATTTTTATAAATTCGTCATTCCAACACGATCCCATTGCCATTTTGCTAAAAGTTCGTAATCTGCTAAATTGATAATGGTCGATCATTAGTTGATCATTGTATTCCAAAAATACGATACTCGTAACGAATTAAAAGAAATGACTGCATAATGACGTACTCATGGTAGGTCACTGATTAAAGGAACTGTCAAAATTTTAGCAGATTACCGCCTAAGTCAGTCATTTTTTTTTCATTATGTACGAGATTACCAATAGATGCCATTTCTTTCAATGGAGTGTCAGTGGCTGACCGTTGGAAAGTCATAATGACGCCAATATGTTAGTAGATTACCAAACTTGTCAAAATCAACAATTATGCAATCAATGATAGACCATTCTGACACTATTGAATAATACATTTAAAAACCGCGTTCAAGAGCTATCACTGTCATTATTGTTATGGAATTTTGACACTGACAGCTCTTGAACGCAGTTAAGATTTGCTGATCGCGTTCAATTTCGTTGGTGAAGTTGGCACTTAGACTGAGATCTATAAACGTTACTTAGAACCTACTTTGGATAAGCGTTATTCCTGTTATTGCAGCACAACTGTCAAACTAAAAGTGTAAGATAGAGTCGGGAACATGTCTAAGTCAAAGCACGTGTTAACTGCTAAGTAGGTTAAGTTTATAGATTTTGGCCTTAGAGATAAGAACTACTTATAGATATCAAAGCTCTAATTGCGATTTGGATGACGTAAGAGAAAGTTGAAGAGATAGTGTCTGACTGTCAACCAAGTGGGCCTAATTCAGTCATATTTATCAGAAAACGATAGCTCGCTATTTTTTATATGATTAATATCTCAGTTCTACCTACTGCTTTTACTAGTAAGTCGCTTTCCAACTGCCAAAAAAGATCTCCGGTCTTGATTTCTTGACCGCATTTTTTATGATTATGTCGATTACATCGCTGGCCGTCTATATCTGCCTATCCATAGAGAAGTAGGTATTTGAGGAATAAGTATGCCCTCGAAAGGAGTACAAAACCTTGGCAATACTACTTAGCTATGGAAGTGTAAGAATTTCTTTCGTCAATACCATAGAAATATTAAAAACAGGTCAATACATTTGAACTGATGATATCATAAATCAGTCTTGGCGTCACTTCTAGGAATCGCGGGAAAAGTATCAATTAGGTATAATTACTTAAAGATCATTAATTGTTTTTAATTCTATTCTTTCTACAATGTTGACTATTTGAGTAGGGGAAGACCAAAGAAACTAGAAGGCTAGAAAGGGACTACGGCACTACAGAGATGACGACTAATGGCCTGCGCGCACTGGCGGACGGCAGGGGAGAGCATCGAGGAGTATTCCTCTAGCAGCGCACACTGACAAGAAAAATCCTCTGCGATACCGCGAGCGTCCGCCAGCTTACCGGAGCATCCGCCGGTATGCCGCGTCATCCGCCGAGTAGCCACTGCTCACCGGGATTTGATTATTCCACTAGCGACTACGCAGTCGAAAAGTTGCTTTTGTAAAAGTGTGGCAGACTGACAGACTCCAGCACATACCGCCTCCACCGCCGCGTTATCCTCCAGCGTGCTCTTCAATACCCCAGAGAAAACTGCGCTACGATGCTTCAAGGTCGATCACCGAGCAATGAAATATATAACTTATTTCGATTGGATAAGTATTCAATTCAATTGATAAATTTAAAATCCTCTGCCGTCCCGTCCGCCAGTTTGCGCAGGCCATGATAGAGAAGTAAGGAAGAAAAATACATGATGCCGGCCACAAATTGGAAGAAGGATAGGAGAATGACGGATGATGATGCTCTGCAATCTTGAAACATTGACTTACGTATTATTGTGGTTGTTGTAAATATTTTGGTTTTAAAATACAATCTTGATTAGTAAATTAAATTAAACAATTGTTGTCGTTTCCAATTTGTTCTGACATGTTCCACTACTCGTTCTACAAACGTTTAATTAGTCATATTAGTAGGTATCTATTGCTACTGTTATTTGCAGTTACCTATATACCTATTTACAACATAGTATTACCTAATATACCTACCTAAGCATCGAATCACATGAATGTTTGTTTACAAACTCGAGTTTCTTTTTAAGTTTTCATACGTTTGTATAAATAGTGAACTTGAGGAACTTGTTAAAAGTACACTGAACTTGCACTTTGTTCTCAAGTAGTCAAAAATCTTATTAGTTAAATAATATCTCATATCAAAACACTTGACTCTACAATGACATAGGTGAGGAAGCTTACCTAACTTATTTTAAAACCTCCAACTGTCATTGATCATATTTTACCTACATCTAAGCATATAATTTTGGACCTCGTAGATCTTCTGGAGTTTTCTGGAGAGAGTCTATTCTGGAGTTTTTTTTCTTTTATTTAAGTATCTAGAAAAAAAAGAGCAGATGTAGAATGACCCAGTCTAGATCTCGCAAAACATACAGGTTACCTATAGTGTTACCAATATAGCGTAGGTGTGTATCTTAAATAATGCCGAAGACGTCAGATTTATTAACGCGTAGTTGCTTTAAAATCAGCAATTCTTATTAGTGTTCGTAAGGTCGTTCGCTTGGCTGTCACATCGGACTTTGGCCACGCGGTGTCGGTTCGTCTGAACAAAATCAACATCAATTGTCCGTGTCACATTGGATTGGCGGAACTATGCCGCGTGGCTGGCCACAGCGGCCATCTCTATGGGCCATGTAGGTTATACATGGCCAATAGGGCAACAAAAGCTTGGTAATGGTTTTGTTGTTCGATAAACACTGTCAATCTATGTCATGGTAGTACTAACTCGGTGAGAATTACGCTAATTAAGCGTATATGGAATTCTTCCGCATGTTGCAGGAAAAACTCTGATCATTGTCTTAATTTATTTAAATACACAGTGACGATGTTTTAGGAATTTATGCAATGGAATTCCGAAATTAACTAGACAAGAATACCAGAATTATGTAGATTAATTAGCCGAAATTGAATAATTCTTTAGTCTGATTTTTGTGTCTAATAAATCATATACACAAAAGTGATGTTTTCGTGTATTGTAAAATAATTTTCAAGCTCTGCGACCGATTTAATTGAAATTCGATGTGGATTTGACTGGATTACTTGGTTAGACCAGACAGTTGCCAAAATGTCCTTGTGTTTCTTATTTTTATTTTGTAGTCAATTATGTGGACAGGTAGGTACATAACATTTGTTTTCTTTCCAACTTTGATGAGTACCTACCTATTATAATTTATTAATTTACACCAAAAAATATTAACACTAATAACAACCTTAATATTTGTAGGCTATAATGAAAATAATACAACATGGGAGCATCTGCATCCGCACTGGGTGAAAAACCTGTATCTCATATAGCGCCATTCCATTCTGATAATAGTCTGGAAATTTTTTAGCCAACATTTACAATTTTGTTAAATCTTACAGAATATAATTACTGTACAATTGTAGCTACAAATTTATATAAATACGTACGGGGATTGTGTATTGCTTCAAATATAATAGTGATATCAGGTACTAGATGAATATACCTACCTACGTAGGTACTATGCGCATAATCGATTAACAGTTCAGCTGTCTTGTTATTCGATTCGGCATACTTTATTGCCATTGATGTAACAACTTTCATACTCGTTAGTATACATGTAGAAAGTTCGCGCCGCACAAGCGACGATAAATTTTATTTACCTACATGAATGATGGGGTCCCTCTTAAATATTATCTTAAATATTATTCAGATTAGTTACAGCTGTAATAGCAATCACGTCATTTAGTTTAAATACGTTTATATTTTTATGAACTTATTTATTCTTTTCTATTTTGTGAATGTGAGAACGCTGTAGGCTTAGGGTAAGCGCACACGAGCCACTGGCCACAATCACCGGTGGCTGTCGCCTCTTGCTGCGGTGTTGAGTACTGCTGTAGGCCTGTAGCGGGTGGCCGCTACCGGCCACACGTGTGCTGTGAATGCATAAAAAACGTATGAAAAATCATGTGAACTGCCTGTCGCTCGGCTTCCGGTGGGTATGGCCGGTGGCTCGTTTGGGCCTAGCCTTAGTGGACTGCTGATTTGATGACCATCATTATTCTATTAAGTACCTGGTACTTGTTGAAAGACCTACACTGTCATCCCATACCTAATAACACTGTTACTTTAAAATAATGTAAAAGCCAATTCTTTTAAAAAGAGTAACTGTGGAGTTCCTTGCCGGCTCTTTTCCATAGGAAACGACCAATTGGAACCGCGCACCTAGCTTCTGACGTTTCTTAAGCCGTGATGATAAAAATATTTTATTTCACTCAAACCTACATGGGCACATGTAGGTTTGAGTGAAATAAAATATTTTTAATTTGAATATATTGACGAACTAACGACAGCCCCATTTGATATCCACGCAAATCACTGTCCATTCCAAGGTTGCCTGGAAGAGATCGCGGAAAGCGATAAGGCCGCCCATTGTATATTTTCTAGTGTTTAATTATTTTTTTGTTATGTATTTTTGTGGTGTCCAATAAAGTATATATAAATATATTTCAAGTTCAATAGAATTTCAGTCGGACGAGATTATTTTATGGTTGTGGATGGACTTTGATCGGGGCAATTTGAACTGAACAATAGTACACATAATCAATGTACTCCAAGATTACAATGGTCAATTGACCACTTGGGAAAATTATATGCTCGCGTAATGACTACGTTTATGTATAAAAATATATGCGAAGTGACAGTTGAAGGCCGTTTGCACATGGCGCCGCGGCACAACGGCACCAATTTGACGAAGACTGTGACGGCTTCGTCAAATTCAGCATTAATGTGCCACACTTCGCACGTCCGACGTACGTACATTGTTTAGGAAAACCAAACAAGGGGTAATCTGTTTTCTGGTTATCTTTAATAAATATCATTTAATAAAGTCGAGATGTGTCGTGGGGCACCGGGTTGAAACGGAAGTTCTTTTTGCAATATTTTTATTAAATTACAGTCACAATGAAATAACCACAATCAGCATAATATAATAATGTGCTGCTGGGACCTGCAGGATCTGCAGGCCTCCCCATACCATATATATAAACATTCCATCTTATCCACATCTTACACTTTAGGTGATCAAGTACTTCCCAGATCTAATTCCATCCGTGATCTGGGAGTCCATCAAGATTCCAAACTGACGTTTGAATCACATGTAGATGCAATTGTTAAGAAGGCATCGAAGTCACTGGGTTTCATAATGCGGTTATCCAAGTGCTTCACAGAAGCCAAAACCCTGAAAATTCTATACTGTACCCTTGTCAGAAGCCACTTGGAGTACGCGTCTGAAATATGGAATCCGTGTTACCACAAATACATTGATCGCATAGAGAACATTCAAAAAAGATTTATAAAGTACCTATGCTATCACCAAAGAATACCGTATCATTCTGGAAATTACCTAAACCTCTGTAAGAAATATCATTTACTGCCCCTAATAAATCGTCGGGAGATCTCCGACTGTGTTTTGTTACTAAAGACATTTAATAATAATATCAACAGTTCCGAAATTCTATCCAAATTTTACTTCAACGTCCCTGGAAGGTCGAAGCGGTCCAATCCGCCACTCCGCGTGCCATTTACTTCGACCAACTATAGACAGAACTCATTCCTTGTGCGTGCAAGCAGAAGCTTTATTAAGTTGTGTGTACAGCATGACTTCGGTCCTTTTACAACAAGCGTGTCCGCGGCCAGAAAGTGCTTGAGTCTTTTTCACGTGATGCTTAATAGTGCCCAAATTATGTTGGCCTGAGTAGCTTGTTAACCACCTTTATTGTATTCATCTACGTGCATAATAATTATTACTACTGTATAATTTTGGCTTTGGCAATTTATTGTTTTTGTCGGCAGTACTGTGTTGTTCACAGATTTCTGTTACCTGTATGTGAAGACTTGTAATTGGCTGTCAGTCACATTTTCAATGTCTTATTCTGGTTTGTTTAGCTGTAAGTCTTCCAAAGGAAATAAATAAATAAATAACTGACACATCACAACACCATACATACGTACACTCTTTTTATACCTATTTTAAGTGTTAAAGTGTACCTTTTTTATATAAAATTGTAAACGAAAAGGCCTGGATCTCACAACACAGGGAATCCTAGGGTGAGGTCTAGGAACTGAATCCACTTGTATGTAAACTTAGTGAAATAAATTTATTCTTAAATTCTTCTTATTCTTATTGTGTCCCACTGCTGGGCAAAGGCCTCCCCTTTTTCCTTCCAAACCTCTCTCTCTATTTTGAACGATCTCTGGCCATGTCAGCCCCGCAAACACGATCTGATCGTCACATTACCTTCGCCGCGGTCTACCTAGACGGCGATGCCTACCCTCAGGCGTCAAGTGAGTGACGATCTTTGACGTCATGCTCCCCAGCAACCCCATCATCTATTTTTCTATTTATAAACTCATGTACCAATTGTACGCAATATGTACGGAATTAGTACGTACTTAAAAAAAATTGTACCTTATCAGGTTAAAAGGTACAGGCAATTGAATTTGGGTTGCTGCAGAGCATCTCTCCAGCAACCCCAAATATTTTTTTAATAAATTTTACATACAAACTTACCTATTAGGCAAACAAGTCGTTGATAAAAATTGTACTCTTATTTTCAACCGACTTCAAAAAGGAGGAGGGTCTCAATTCGGTTGCAAGTTTTTTGTTTTTTGTTTGTTTGTTACGCGATTACTCCGCCAATTATGAATTAATTTTGATGATTCTTTTGTGTTTGATAGGCCATACTTCAGAAGTGGTCCCTTATAAATTTGGTCAAGATCTGATGAGGGGTTTTTGAGTTAGCTTCAATAATACGTATTTTTCCCACCTAGTATATGTGGACGATGTTCTAATAGTTCCTGTTACTGTAATTTACATAGCAGGTAATGGTATTCAAATTTTTGTGGGAGGTTTGTGTAGGTAGGTACCTACCACAACAAAAAAGTGAAAAATAAAAACTTTTTACAAAAAATAAAACCGACTTCCACTGACGACATCTGGAATAATCTGGATGTACTAGCTATGGCTTATAAACAAAAGAATCATCAAAATTAATTCATAATTGGCGGAGTAATCGCGTAACAAACAAACAAAAAACAAAAAACTTGCAACCGAATTGAGACCCTCCTCCTTTTTGAAGTCGGTTGAAAATAAGAGTACAATTTTTATCAACGACATGTTTGCCTAATAGGTAAGTTTGTATGTAAAATTTATAAAAAAAATATTTGGGGTTGCTGGAGAGATGCTCTGCAGCAACCCAAATTCAATTGCCTGTACCGTTTAACCTGATAAGGTACAATTTTTTTTAAGTACGTACTAATTCCGTACATATTGCGTACAATTGGTACATGAGTTTATAAATAGAAAAATAGATGATGGGGTTGCTGGGGAGCATGACGTGATCTTTGCCCATCTGTCCGGGTGCATTCGCGCGATATAGTCAGCCCACTCCCGCCTGGCTGTTTTTTCTCCAACACCCGCCAGGGTGGTGTGCTGAAAGCCTAACCATTGAAATTAATCTGTAAAATTAATCTGAAATTAATGGTTAGGCCATTGAAATTATAATCTATATTAAATAATATAATCTAAATTACATGAGGTAAATCTCATGTTAACTTATTGGCAGTTGTTATTTGGGTCAACCAATCACAGTAGTTGACTCGACATTTTGACAGCGTGTTAGATAATATTTGGGCGTATAAGATGTAAGTTGCAGACTTGCAACTTACATCTTATATAGAAGAGAGCTAGCTCAATATCACAGAGTGTGTAGTAAAAGTGTTTTTTATTAATAACAATCTTTTGCCCGCTGTTTCGCTCGCGTGGAGGTCGAAAATAATCCCACGGGAACGTACTACCGTGATAAAAAAGTACTTATCCTATATAATAGTCCAGGTTATAAACTATCTGTGTACCAAATTGAATCCAAATTCGTTTAGCCGTTTTTGCGTGATTGAGTAACAAACATCTGAACGTTCGAACATAAAAACTTTTACATTTATAATATTTGTAGGATTATAATATTAGTATGATATTATTATTCACTTCACTATTTAATAATCTTCACTTTAAAATTTTCAATGCTCACCCAATTTCATTGTTTTTTAATCAATTTCATTCGGCTGAAGAGTTCAGAATGTGCAGATTTATAGAGCATCTAGTTGGCCAATTTTTTCTATTGTTACATAATTCATGTTCTTTGTTTCAGATACTTTTCCTGCCAATGATAGTATTTGTTCCTGCATTAGCGTTTAATCAATGTGAGTCAAAATTTATTCTAATTATTTTCGAGCAAATTTTTATTTTGATTATTTTAGAGTCACTCTCAAGTTTTACATGATTATATATATTTTTTCTTTATTTTTGTTTGGCGTTTCATTTCATTTCATTTATTTTATTTTCAGTGACGGGTTTCAGTGTATTTGCAGTAGCTGGTACTATGGTTACAATATGTGGCCTGTATACAGTATTAGTGAGTAGAATTTCGTTTGATTTGTATTGCTATATTGTTCTCAAGCTTCCTGTTCGTTTATTGAGTCATCTTGGCACTTTAGTTAGGTATTAACAACACGCTTGTATTCCTCAAATGGATAGGCAAAGGTGTACTTATAGTATTCCCCCAAATAGTTAGATATTAATGTAATTAAATACTATCATAATTAATTATGATAAGTTTTTGTGAATTTTTATTTTTGATTATTACTGTTTGTATTTCTTGTCCGTGTCCCAAATAAAATATTTTACTTTCTTTCTTTCTCACAGCAGATTGTTAAACTCAAAATACAAATGAAAAAAAAGTGAAATATGTGTGTGTGAAGATACGAAATTCAGGAACGCGTATATTCGTGAGCAGTTGTACCGTTTACCATCACTTACACAAAACGTAATACCTTAATATAACTGTTCTGCTATGCTAACTTTAAATTATTTTGCGAAATTGCTCAGAATAAATCATTAGATCATCTTGTATGATTAATTGCTATGCAACGTGTTTGAAACACGTGACAATGATGTTATGTTAGTGTCTAATGATCAGTAAAACAAAGCCTTTTGTTACTTATAACCGAGTTACCAAGGGGAGAAAAATGTTTTATGATCGCTGAGGACTTAGGTACTTCTACGTAGATACGATTTATATATAAAAAAAAGATCATTATTATAATTAATAATGTTCCTGATTGTTCTTATGGTGTGAAAAGTCTAAAGCTAGAATTTATTGACAACTATAGTTTTCTTCTTCATTTTCACTTTTTAATATTTTGTTATCCTTAAACTATCAGCTATCGTCATTATTTCAGCCGCAAGACGTCTACCGTTGGACATAGGCCTCCCCCAAGCACCGCCACTTCAAAGTTCTGTGGGGAGTTTGTTGCGCCACTTCTTCCCAGCAAAAGCACTAGGAAGTGGTGAAGGGTGGGCGTTTTGGGGGACTGTCTTATGTAATTTTGACGTTCGAAAAGGGCTGATTCTCAGCCTAGTTTGAATAAATGACTTGAATTTTGTTTTTTTTTTATTTTGTGCTTCCCGCATCCAGCGGATTCCTGCGGCCTTTACAAGGTCATCTGTCTATCTTGTGGGAGGCCTTCCAACGCTACGTCTTCCGTTACGCGGTCGCCACTCCAGCTATATGTACCTATACCTAATTATATTTTTTCCTATCCAGGGAGGACTAAAAGCCGTAGTTTGGACGGATTCAGTGCAGACAGGCATAATGTTCATCGGAGTGATCCTAGTCGCGGCCGCCGGGACGATCGCCGTCGGGGGCGTGCAAGAGGTCTTAGATATAGTCAATGAAACTGGGAGATTTGAATTATCCAAGTAAGTGTAGATTAGCCCCTCACTTTTAATAGGGATGATGACTAAAAAAATGTTTTTTTTTTTACGGACACGTATTTTGTCCATGTGCCATGACGTCACTTGTATGTAGATTTTATACATACTTGTGACGTATCAACCCCCACTCCCAACTTTAATGCGTTGTATCTAAGTCATTTTTTATTGATATGATAAAGCAAAAAATACGTGTGTAGTTTTGTATTATTTGACTGACGGACTAAATAGAATTTCTTTTTTTTTACCCAGGCATCATCCCTATTGTTGCTTAAATTTAAGACGAAACGAGTAAAGACAAAAAGGTGTGTTTTAAGGTGTATTTTTTGTAATGCCAATAAAGGCATTATCTTTCTTTTTTTTCTTTGCTTAAAAAAAAAATCTCTGACGGTTACTTTAAGTACCGAGTTAAGAGCAGTGGTGGCTGGTGGCCGAGTGGTAACAGCCGCGAACCCAGCTAGGCGCTTCTAGTACTTTGTGTAAATTATTTCATCACTACTACTCTCAAAACGGCGAAGGAAAACATCTTGAGGAAACCGGCATGTCATAGAACAAAAAATTCGAAGACGTGACATCTACCAACCCGGAATGGGCCCGCGCGGTGGATTACAGCATTCTCACCAAGAGGAGCCCTGAGTCCTAGTAGTGCACTAGTCGGACTCAGGCCTCCTTATAGGCTAATTATGTTAAATAGCGATTTTATGTAATAGGAATAGGTTTATAATTTGTGTGAATATTTCAAATTAAAGCTTGCAAAGTCCTTGGTCCTGTCCGGCTCAAAGGACCAATAATTATGTGTTCTAAATATTTAGCAAAAGGGTGGCCTTCAAAGTCTACTGTCTATGCCCTACGGATAGAAAGTTGAAATACTAAGGCGTATCGATGTCAAACAGAATCTCTTTGAAGTTTACATTATGAATTAGCTAAGAAATAAAATTCTCTCGGAAAAAAAGCAGTAGGTTACCTTAACGTTACATAATGCAAGAGTTTGAAGGCCATTCAATAAAATTCTTGTTTTATTAAATGAGTTTTTTTTTTTAGTTAAGAAAAAAATTTACGGCTTACTAGTCTAGATTGCTCGTTAATAAACTAAGTTTAATTTGAATATGGGTTTTTGCTATAAGGTTCCATGATAAGAGCTATTCAATATTTCGTATTCTTATACATAGATTTAAGCGGGCGAAGCCGCTGGCGGAAGATAGTTCATCTGAACTGCGGCTTCGTCCTCGTTATCCTACTACCCTACTAAAATAAATATATATAAATAATATTATAAATGTGAAAGTTGATGTTTGTGTGATTGTTACTCAATCACGCAAAAACGGCTGAACGGATTTGGATGAAATTTGGCACACAAATAGTTTATATCCTGGATTAACACAGGATACTTTTGTTATCCCGGTAATACGAGTACAATCCCGTGAAATAATTTCCGACCTCCACGCGGGCGAAAGCTCTTTATAAATTATTATGTATCTTTATAAATTATAGCCTATGTTACTCAGTGATAATATAGAATTCTACTGGTGAAAGAATTTAAAAAATCGGTCCAGGAGTTGAGTTTATTGTTATTTATAATATTAATGTAGATAATTGAGTCGGGGCCGTTACCCACTGGGCTACCACTGCCCTCAAAAAGGTGATGGAGAACACCAACATCGTGCGGAAACCGGCATGTCCTAGAACAAAAAGGTGAAGGAGAACACCAACATCGTGCGGAAACCGGCATGTCCTAGAGAAAAAAGGTGAAGGAGAACACCAACATCGTGCGGAAACCGGCATGTCCTAGAACAAAAAGGTGAAGGAGAACACCAACATCGTGCGGAAACCGGCATGTCCTAGAACAAAAAGGTGAAGGAGAACACCAACATCGTGCGGAAACCGGCATGTCCTAGAGAAAAAAGGTGAAGGAGAACACCAACATCGTGCGGAAACCGGCATGTCCTAGAACAAAAAGGTGAAGGAGAACACCAACATCGTGCGGAAACCGGCATGTCCTAGAGAAAAAAGGTGAAGGAGAACACCAACATCGTGCGGAAACCGGCATGTCCTAGAACAAAAAGGTGAAGGAGAACACCAACATCGTGCGGAAACCGGCATGTCCTAGAACAAAAAGGTGAAGGAGAACACCAACATCGTGCGGAAACCGGCATGTCCTAGAACAAAAAATCGAAGATATGTGACATCTACCTACCCGGACTGGGGCCGCGTGGTAGATTGCAGCCCACTCTCTCCCGAAGAGAGGAGGCCTGTGGGATGTGTCCCAGCAGTTCCCAACATTATAGTCTGATTATGATTATTAAGATGATTTATATTTCCGTAATTGCTCATTCATAACGTAATAAGCAGAAGTTTTAGATAAGATACAATTATAGATACTGAAAAGTAAAAGTTCTTCTATCTCTATCGATTTTCCACATAAACATTTACACTTGACAGACACTTCTCAGATAAACATTTATCAGAAACGTTGTCAAAACGTCAAAATTATCCACACGTTATACGTTATCGGTCGATTAAAAAACGTGTAGATTAACATAACGTCACGCCTTGTTACCCCGAAGGGATAGGCAGACGTGTACTTATAGTACACCTACATTTCGCCAGTTATATAATAGGGGGCGAGTCTATGGCCATCAACCGAGAATAAATCCAGTCTCCGGACTGCTACTGAAGTGAAGTGACGTGTATATCAGTACACAACGTGTTCCTTTTGATGTCCCATAACTTAATGATTATATACTTTATGTAAAAATAATAGAAAACGTTCTAGAACAAGAAGTGTTCCAAAAATACATAGTTTCGAAGATAACATCAATCATAATTAACATAAGTTTCATTGATAAGTCCGAGTAAACCATTTTCATTTATGAGCGGTTATCCTAAAACTTGGCAACGTTGCAAACAGCTGTCAAATATTTACCTGTTTTGATTAATTTGACAATATTGCTTACGAAACTACTTAAGAAATGTGGCTAACTAGTGAACTAAAATATTGATTATGAAATGCAATAATTAATATCGTAACACCGAATATTTACTTTTAGATGTAAAAAAAAATATTTAGAAACTCTCCAAATGCCTTTTTTACACCTAAAATGGTAACAACATCAAATTCAGTGTTATAATTGCAATCCATTATTAATAGTTCGCTAGTTAGCCACATTTCTTATTTCTATAAAGTAATACCTACTGCCATATTAATCAAAACAGCGAAATGTTTGACATCTATTTGCAACGTTGCCCACTTTCAGAATAAACTATCATAAGGGGTGGTTTTTCAATAGTCAGATAAATTTTATCTGATGACAGTTTGACAAATTTCTATACAAAAATTGTTAAACCGCAATATATAGGTATTCCTTGGATAAAAGTTATCAGACTATTAAATTGAAAAATCAGAACTGAAGCTAAGGAAATGCGCCATATTTTAGGTACATGAAATATGGCGCATTTCCTTAGCTTCAGTTCTGATTTAGGGTGTTTTAAAAAAATAATCGTGACTTCAGCGAATTATTTTGTATAAAAAAATAAAAAAAATATTATTGTAATTTTATTCATATGACAGTTGATTCTTTGACATGGTCGCTTAAATACGCTAGTTTAATAGAATATCAAAAGGGACACGTTGTACATTAAAACACAGTACCTTCTATTGATTTTCACAGTACAATCAGTGTGTTTACATTTGAGTAGGTACATGTAGAAAAGTAACATTTTCTTATGTATTTTTGTAATCTTACCTAATATTTAACACGACTACCAACATACGTGGCTTTAAATGCAATGAACTTACTGTGATAACCTTTCTAAAGAGTTGAACGTATAGATCAATACCTCAAGTATTGATCTATACGTTCAACTCTTTGATATAGTGTACGGCTTGCATTTCTAAAGGTTGTCTAAGATTTAATTCACATATTGATGCCCGGTTGATAGTATTAGGCTCGCCCTCTTTTACATGGGATTTAAACATAACTGGCAAAATGTGGGTTTACTATAGGTGCACCTCTACCCTACCCTTCGGGGATTACAGGCGTGATGTTATGTATGTTTTGTGTTATGTTATTAAGAGGGAACAGGGCCCGCGATTCTCCATACAAACGTATTTCCCGTTTTTCTTCCTGAATAATGCCTCTAGAGCTGTCATTTTTTTGTATAAAATCAGGGTCTCTATAGGCATGTCCCTGTCATTTCCTTTTTTTTAGCAACTATTAAGCAAGGAAACTATGACCCTCCAAAAATTACAAAAATGCCCCATTTTTACCGCCGTGATTAGAGGACTACCAGACTAATTCGGAAAAGTTTTTAGCATAAAAGAAAATAATAGGAACCTAGACATACTCTTTCTTAAAATTTTAATGTAAAAAAATATTAAATCGGCTTAGTTTTCGAGGAGAATAAAGGAGAATGCCAAACGTCGTTTTCGTCAAAATTTTTGTGATATAATCGGTCTGAGCTGCAGTTGTCCCTATCGCACTTTACGGGATTTAACTCGGTTTTTGAGGCGCAGCGCGACGGCAATAGTTTCTTCAAATACCTATTTTTCAAATTCCTCGCAGCCCCTGTTCCCTCTTAACAACAGCCAGGTATTAAGATAGCGATAAAACATTTGAAAATCATTGTAGATAACCAGGGTTAATTGATTTCTGTATGGAAAGTTTCTTGAAATGTTTTTTCTGGAAGCTAGGCAGGGCTTCAGGGCTTCGGGTCTGACTCTAAGCGATGAGCATGAGATCAATGAAATCACAGTCTTTATTGAACAGTAAATCTAAATCATGAATAAAATACCGAAGGGCTAGTCTTGGTGAATATTATGCAAGCTATCGAACACCTAACTGAATGAATATTATCAGAGTGATAGAGTCGTCTATTAAGATCTGATGTTGACGATAACAGTGATTCATTACGTTGTTGAATTAAGATAATAACATGCACACACTAAACAAGATGTTCACACGGTGTTTTCCTTGACCGTCATCCTACGGGAAAATTGCCAATAAATTATGGGAACTTATGGGAGTAATATTGCTCACAAACCTTGGTTTAAAAAACTTCACACCATTTTTCTCTGTGTTTCGAACTTGATACTCAAGGAAATTGATTAATTATTGTTTACCTCGAAGCCAACTGTTGCAATCTGTAATGTTTTAATTGTATTGGCACGTCATTGCAACATTACAATAAAGAAATCACCAAAATGGAGCCAAATTAATTAAAAATACTATAAAACGAGCAGAAATGTGCATCAACTGAGAAGGCGGTAATTTGACCGATATATTTTTTTGACATAATGTCATCAATTTTACACTTTTAAATAATCTTTCCGTGAAAACAAGGCCCTTTTTTCATTTATAACAAAATGCCGGATAATTCCCTGTACAACCTACCCTGTATAAATCCGCGAAATGTTGCGGGTATTCTGGTTACTAACAATGTAACGAATACTTGTGTTTAAACTGCAAGCTAATGCAAGGGAACTAACAGCGTACCTAAACTACTTTCATCGAGTAGGTAATAAAACCAGTCACGTAATTGCACACTTCAATGAATACTACAAAGAATGACAAACTGAAAGATGACGTATATCAATAGCAGAAAATACCACAACTGTCTGGCCAGGCGTAAAATCTACTTACGTCACAGAATATCTAGAGCGACGTCTAAACTTTGCTTACGTTTGTCGGAACTCCGGTCTTACAATCTACCTGACAATAGATGCATTTATGTTGTACACTCTGGGAAATTCATTGTTTAACAAAGTGACACGCTACGTCAATTTTCCGTGTTATAGCCATTTCATGCAACAGTCAAAGAATGCATGTTGTGATTCGAATAAACTGACAATTTAAGAAGATTGTCAATTTGATAGACAAAAATAAATCCTTTCTTTACTACACTCTAATTTGGTACTGGGGTGATCAATCACTGTAAACTGAACAGAATTATTACATAGTATAAGATAAAACCTATCACTTAATATGACACTTAATTAGTGTCATAAAGTGATAGGCACTTTTCATGCATCTTATCAACCAATATTTGAACTGGTCTACTGGTTATAAAGATTCATTAATTACGTAACGTTCGCCGTGATGACGACAGTGTAATGTATTTATTGGACTTCTGCCCAAAGTAAGGGAGAATACTGAAACCGTTTAGGAAAGCGAATCCAGTGTAGTAACTATTAATGTAAATGAACACATAGTTATAATTTATACCGTAAAAGAGCCGTACCGTAATACAATATTACAATGTTTCAAATGTATGTTACTGAATGTACAAAGCGATACTACTTGGCGTATAAGGTGTAATGTGCTCACTGTTAGGACACAGGCCTTCTCTCTTAGACCGAGAATGGAAAGTAATCCGCCATCCTCCGCCGCCATCTTGCATTGTTAGTACAATTTCTGTGACGATTTCACAAATGTTTACCAACAACGCCCCCCTGTCAATGTCATTCAGGCGCCAAAAGATTCTTGTAGCGCTCTACATAAATTCACTCACAATATAGACGGGAGGTGAAAAAATATGAACAAAAGTACCCGACCGTAAATATAGCTCCTTGTGATATAGATACATATATATCTTTTTATTTATTATTTAGGTATGTTAATCAACCCTCAATTAATTCCCTTTTGCTTTCCTAATCACCAAGCGGTCCCAGTGCGGATTGGTAGTCGTCACATTTCTTCGATATTTGGTGCATGCCGGTTTCCTCCCGATGTTCTTCCTTCACCGTTTTGAGAGCAGTGGTGATGAAGTAAATTACAAGAAGTAAAGTTCTTCTTGTAATTTATTTCAAGCCTGGGTTCGATCCCACGACCTACAACCCGTAAGTCGGGTACCTACATTTATCACTGAATGTAATCTGCGTAAAGGTTAGGTCGGTTGGAGTGCAAAGAAACACGAGGAAATCGAGTGATAAGATTTACCTACGGAAAATCATATGTGGAGTAACAACTGCCTGAATTGTTACTTATCGTTAAAACTTGAATCCTAATAAGTAATGTGTGTAACGCTTCGTGCAGACTAGCGCGACGCGACACCGGTTATTGTTATACCATGAAGTTTTCTTAGAAATTGTATTGTTCGAGTCGCGTCGCGCTGGTTTGCACGTGCCTTTATGCATTTTTTGTCAAATTAATTGGTTACAGCTATCGTGAACCGTTGTAATTTAACACAAAGAACCAATAACATGCCTTCTACTTCGGATTAGATTATTTCAACCAGCCGTTATTCAGATTATGCCTCGTTAATGGATTGGTAACTAAGAATACCAATTATTTTTGGTTGTCAGTTGGAGTTTTTCTCCGTACGAGCGTCAGACTGGCTGGGGCGCTGTCTTCGGCGGCTTCCTGTACTGGACATGCTTCAATTCGGTCAACCAGACCATGGTGCAGAGGTACCTCTCTCTGCCCACCAAGAGAAAAGCTATCACGTAAGTATTTTTAATGATAACCTCCCGTCCGTTACAAAGACTCCAGGAGTTCGATAACAATTAAAATTCTATTGTGTCTCATTAGTAGCAGTTGAACTCTTATATGGGGTATTTATTCAAACTAGGCTGAGAATCAGCACTTTTCGAACGTCAAAATTACATAAGACAGTCCCCCGAAACGCTCACCCTTCACTACTTCCTAGTGCTTTAGCTGGGAAGAAGAAGTGACGTATAGGGTGTAAATTTCCTCATTCTCCATAGCAAAGGGAGGATCCTCCGACCAGCCGGGTGTATGTCTGGTGGGCTACTGCCTGACAGTTGTCGGGTTTCTGTATTTATCAGGAGAAAAGCGCAACCTACACTGGGAACGAAGCTAAGTTCGTTTAGCTTCGCTCATTGTTGCTACCGCGTAGTATGCTAACAAGTATATGAACTTAGTTTCGTTTCCAGTTTGGCCTGCGCTTCGAATGAGGCGTTATACTCGTAGAAGCCGCACATACCTAATGGAAATCATTGTCATCCTTCGAAGGCATGAAATAACTTATCAATGGCAACGACATTTGATATGGGACCAACTTTGAAATACTGAATAAGCACCTATTTTATACATTGGATTCTTGTACCTATGAAAAAGAAGATTTTCTTTAAAGTAAAAGTAGTTTACTTTCATGACTACTTTTACTCTCTGGAAGGATGCCAGTGATTTTACGACATTACATACAGTTTTTTTGTATACTAAAATGCATATTATCTTCTATAGTGCTGTCTTTTGTACTGAGAATGTGTTCCAATTGTTTCAAATTTAGTGTTTTTTTTATGTACCGTTTTATCACAACATGCAATTCACTGTGGTAGGGTAGTCTCTGTCCTCTAGACAACACCAATATTTGTAGAATGAATAGAGCATCAAATAGTGATTATGAGATCACGTAAATTATTTGATAAGAGCAGCATATCTGCAATTAAGGGAAAGACAATCTATTATGCAAATATTGGCACATCTGTAGTCTAGCCAGATGCTTGTATAGTATTGTCAGAGTCTATAATTGTATTACTTTTAGTAATCGCCTGATAGCAAGATTTACTGCCGACTTGAGTGAATTTCAATCTAAACCGCGTTCAAGAACTGTCAGTGTCAAAATTGTTGTGGAATATTGACACTGGCAGTTCTTGGTCGCGTTATAGAAGTGCTGATTGTGTTCAGTTTCTTTGGTGAAATCCGCAGTTAGCCTATTATGTTAATCTGTAGTCTTATTTCAACTTGTTTGATTCGTTGTTATTGTTATTAATTTAGTCTACCAGGATGGCATGAGATTCTCGGAAGTTTACTTTAGTCCGTTAACGTTAATCGGAAGTTTACGTTTGAGTTTATCGGAATGAAAATTCCTTTGTTATTACGATATATTCCGATTAAACTTTCTTCTTTTGTAACATTTTAATCGTGGTGTGTACTACAGTAGTAGGTCATATCAAGAAATACACTTCTAGCAATCTAGTATTACAGCAAATACTTAGATCCTTAGATCTAGTATTACCTAATACACTATCGCAGTTCGCTTCTGACCTCAAGCCCAAAATTTTCCATCAGAATATTATCAAAAATTTACACGTTTTAGTCAATTTGGTATTTTTGTTTGTTGAATGTCAAGCCGGTCTGACGACGCGACGGACATCTATTTACGGCAGAGATCACGATGATTGTGATATTTACGGCAGAGATCACGATAATTGTGATGTTGCAAAAAAAATGTGTAAAATAATTAACATTGCTTCACTGCCATGACCTACACAAAGATTTGATAAAGAACTAGTTTGTGATACAACTTGCTCGCTTTAAATTGAATAATCTATTATTAGAAGTTAGGATCAACCGTCAATCTTCAAACCAAGAGTTAATAGGCAAGGCATCTTCTGGGTACGCTCGTTCCATCGTTGACCTCAACTATCGCGTTCCACCAGGCGTATTTAAGAAAGAAAAAAATAATTTTACGAAAGTACCAAATTATTGATTTTCGAAAGATAAAATAAAACAACAGATTATTTGGAAAAAAAAATATCATTAATATTCATCATTAGTCGATTGTTTACGCGCAAACCGATGCCTTGAGCGTAAATAACCTTTGCTTTTGTGGGTGAGGTGAAAAACGACGTCAGAAACGTGTTTTTTTTTTTGCTGAGTATTTATGCGATCACAAAGCCGAATCTAATTGACTATGGTATTATTTATTGACGGGCGATGATGGCCGAGGAGTCTAAATAGGAACTTGATCACCAGACATGACCTGATAAGATGATGAACCGTAATTCCTGACATTGGTGCTGATTGTCTTGTCACAAATGCCTCTAAACTAGACTAAAAATCACCAAAAATTTTATTCCTGTCAAACGACGATTTCCCATTCTGAAATAGACTTAGAGACACAACTTCACTATAGTTTAGTTTGACAGCACTAAGATGGCACGGAGTTTTTAATTTAGTGAAAATTACAATTTTGCTATTCTGATTTGACGTTTTTCACCTAAAATTTTGACTGTCTAACTAAATCAAAAAGCAAAAATAGCTAATCCATAAAACACATAAACCCCTAAAAGTCAACATGTAGGTAATAATTTGTATATTTTCCATACAAAAAGTGAAAAAATCCATATAAAACACGTCGAGGTTACCCCATTGCGCGCCTCCCGCTCTAAAAAAATTTTCGTGGTAGAGCAAACAAGTATTACCACGTAGTGTCGCGATTGTCAAATTCGATTTTAGTTGCGTCAAAGGATGATTCCAGAGTTTCTATGAGATCTGGTCCCACCTTCCAATAGCTATGTGTGTTACATCGTTGGATAGGTATTTTTGAGCTGAATAAAAGTTACTATAGCGCCAAGTTCAAATCTTAGTCCGTTCAGAGTTATTCTTTATTAAACATGGTAGTTTTATCAGTAGCCAAGTAATGCTATTTAAGTAATAATTAAATTTCTTTGCTTTATACACGTAGTGTAGATACTAACCTACGGTTATCAATTGCGTCACTGAGTCGCAAACCTTATGACAAAAAGTTAAACAGATGTCAACATTGACAAAATGTTTTTTTTTACAAATAATACAACGATTGCGGATTTTAAACGTATACCTTTATTTAATCATCGTTGTCTACAATGACACAGTTCCGTGAAACTTCCATAGTAACAAACAATAGTCCAATCGAAAAGAACTTCAATAATCCTTATAACAAGCCGAATGTCAATTATAAACAGGTACCAAAAAAGTCCAAGAGATAGCCGGGGTCAAGTAGAAACTGTAGAACGAACGGAAAGACAAGACGTAGTCACACACGTATTGCAAACGAACGACTACCTGCGCTTGCGCGCACCCTCGCCGCCTATCCGTGCCGCTAACCAGTTTCATTGTTCTAAACATACTTAACGAGTGCGAGTGAGACAGACCGATAAAAAGGTTTGCGTTACCGTCTACACTACGTGTATAAAGCACAAATGCAATTATTACGTAAAAATAGCATTACTTGGCTACTGATAAAACTACCATGTTTATTAAAGAATAACTCTGAACGGACTAAGATTTGGAACTTGGCGCCATAGTAACTTTTATTGAACTCAAAAATACCTATCCAACGATGTAACACACATAGCTATTGGAAGGTGGGACAAGGATTTGCATCCTCCTTTGTTTTTTAATGTAGAGTTTTTTTTTTTTGCAGAATAGCTTTAAGATTCTCATAGCCAAAAGTAAGGAATTTTAGTGATAGTTTAGTTCAAGACAAGTACAAGAGTATCGGCAATGAAAATGTAAGGAATTACGGTCATCAGGTCATGTTTAAAGGTACGAGCCCCGGTGTCTGAAAAATACAGCTCATAAAATATGCCGTCAAAATGCATTTAACTGTTCTTTTATCAAACTTACAATGTCTAATGGCATCGCTTAGTCCAGATTTCAATTGAATTTGGAAATAGTCTGAAAGTCATATAAAATATCCTTCTTTTGTAACATACACCCAATTTTACAGTGCCATATTCATTTTCTGCCTGGGCGCAATCCTGGCGATCTCCCTCTGCGTGTGGTGCGGTCTGGCAGCGTGGGCCACGTGGGTGCAGGGAGGCTGTGACCCAGGCGGCGTGCCCCTGGTGGATGACAGGCTTCTACCAGCCTTCGTGACTTACGTGTCAAGAGCGAAGCACCTACCTGGCCTGTCCGGCGTGTTCCTAGCTGGAGTGTTCGGAGCGGGACTTAGGTAAGTTCTGAAAACTAAGATATCGGACATGTTTTCCTTAAGAACCAATAATATCTGTACTTACCTATTGCACACGGAAAAAGAGAAAAATTAACACTACTTGAAAATAAAACCTGCTGTGTCATACAAAAGTGCAACTATACGGTCAATATGTATCTAACAGCTGATACAAATATAGTATATATCGACGAAATATTTAAATGCTGGTGAGTCTTGAATCATGTACTGAATTCAAGGTAACAGTTCATGCGATGATGCCATTACACCCTGTATAGGGCTAGCAAAAACTGGTAACCGAAACAGTGGAAAAATATCGAAAAAAATCAGTTGGTCGTGTACCTTTTTTCGGTAGATGTTTACCAAGAAATTCGTCTTGGCCATTACAGTTTTATCGTTCTTAATTGGGTAATAAATCAGAAAGATAAGAGTTTATAACGCGAATCTAAAAAAAACTAAATTAAAGTTACCTAGGTCTCTTTTAAATTCTGTAATCATGTTGTTACAACACAACCCCGTTTTCTGAAACTCTGGTATATTCGGATTAGTACTGAAGTCTGCTGTAAAATCTTGTGAAACGTTTGACGTGGAAAACAGATTAAGCGGAAAGGTTTTTCAGAAACCAGGGCCCTATACCATAAAACTTTAGAAGTCTTCAATTATACAAAATTGCTTAGCACAAAAATAACTAATATGTACGAGTTAATTCATAATCTACAATTCTTTCGCATTTTTAAAAGCGTAACACAAAGCATGAGGCCATAAATTGACGTATGTGTTGTGGCCTAGCTAAAATTTACCATATCGTTTAAACGTCAACGTTTAATGATATTTCAGTCGATGTTTGGCCATATCATTAATGTAGGGTATCCATGGTTTAAGGTGTACAGATAGTATTGCACTATCTGTACACCTTAAACCATGGATAACCAGCGAGTGTAGCGAGCGGTGCTGCGGCAGCGGCCGGCGAGCGCTACTTCCAAGTTGGTCGCAGTTACTTGGCTATTTTTACTATAGATAGTTCAATCCACGACGACGCGCCCCACCCCGCTCCGCTCCGTACTAAAGTACAGCTTACAGTACAGTCATCGCGGAGTGGGGCGCGTCGTCGTGGATTGCACTATCCGTAGTAAAAATAGCCAAGTAACTGCGACCAACTTGGAAGTAGCGCTCGCCGGCCGCTGCCGCAGCACCGCTCGCTACGCTCGCTTGGCCTGCGCGTGGTTGGTCATTGTTCTAACCTAACATAACCCATTTGGTCGAGGTGCCATAAGATCTGGATATGTATAATTTGTAGACTTGTTGCTACAATTCACATGTTTGTAAGGTTTTCCGTTACAATTATGTGGCCTAGATATTTGTGGTAACAAAATTAAAAAAATTGTAAATTGTATCTCGTGAATTGTAATTGTAAAGTTTTGTGGTATAGGGCCCAGGGGTCAACGGTATGAAATGTATTTTTTCTTTGTTTAGTTCACTTTCAGCAGTGTTAAACGCGTGCGCTCTGGTGGTGATTGAAGACATCATCCACGGCTGGTTGAAACTGAAGTTGAAACCTTTGACTGAAGGGATGCTGGCCAGAGGGATCACCGCGCTCCTCGCTGTCATCTCTGTGGTGATGGTGTTAGTTATTCAGAAACTGGGGGGCGTACTAGGTAAGTTAATGCTATGACCGGGCTTAATTTTTTGGGTTCCGTACACGAAGGGTGCCAAACGGAATCCGTCCGTCCGTCTGACTGTCAGCGGGCTGTATCTCATCAACCGTAATAGGTAGAGAGTTGAAATTTTCCCAGATTGTTAATTTCTATTGCCACATCTACTTTTATAATGTTTGTAAATATGTATGTGAGCACCATAGATATCCAGAGATATGCCTTCATTGCGGAATAGTAAGGAATCCTAGTGAGACCGCTTATCTCCCACCAAAATAATTACAACATTAACAGATAGTGTACTTACGACACACACTTAAAATTTGAACTCGCACACTAAGAAGAAAGCAGCTACACTAAATCAATTTCTAATAGCACACATACATAGAATGGGCGGGGCATTCACTTGTAAACACTCGCTATTTGCGAACATTCAATGCACACGCATGCAATTAGAGAGTCGAAAGCGATGGTCGATAATTTTTATCGATATTTATTTTAGCACATTCTTGTATTATTATAACTTCGTTTAATTTTCTTTATATAATTTATTTTGTTTTTATATACCTATCCGAAAATATGGGTTATTTTTACTAGAATAATTTATTTTTTATTTTTTATATTGTATTACCGGGTAAAGAGAACCCTCTCTGTTAAATATTATGCAATGCACGAGTAACTGTATTGAAATAACAATGTCTTTATTTGCTTCAAACAAAATTAAATTAATAACAAATTTAACTCTAATACTATACATGTAATACGAGAATATCCATTGAGTTCTGTAAAAAAAGATTCGACTGCAATAATAGGCATGTCGATAAAATCAGCCGCACGCACTCGATTGCACCTCTCTAAATCCAAAACGTTCGTTCCGTTCGGAAAGATTCGGGCTAGTTCGGGCTAGTTCGTAGCGCTCCGGACGTAAGTTAGTAAATGATTTAAAAATTGATTTAAAATATTAAACAGTGACTTAAATGTTTACTTACCGGTGGTAGGACACGCCATTTGTCTTCAGGTTGATGGTACTAGACCTATTTTTACAAATTATTACTGCACAGCTCGGCATTTTGTTTTTTTACGCATCAATAGTACACTGTACGCAGTTGCAAAGCGACTGAATGAAGCGTACAGCCGCCGTTCGAACATAAGCCAAATTTAGTAATGTCGAGGTGCCACGTGCCACGCCTCCAAGGCATATCCCTCGATATCCGTGGTGAGCACCATGTATCTATCATATAATTAATTTATCTTTTGTTGCTTAATTATTATTTTTTTACCTATTTTGGTATAGTAATTTTATTCTAGGTCTAGTCTTCACATATAATCATATAACTAATGTAGGTACATACAAAATATTGTAAAACATTTTAAACGATTAACGGTGGGGTTTCTTGCCCATTCTTCTCCATGTGAAAACTATCTTTTGGAAGGGGCAAATAGAATCAATTCATTTTTTTTTTTTAATTGACGTTAAAAGGTGCCTTTCACGGGCCTATTTTAAATAAATGATTTGACTTTGATACTATAACACCAAATAAAGTTAATAATGAAGGGGATCCCCATACAAGAAACAAGTTTTTTTCGGCGTTTTTTTCTCGATCTTTATACGGTACGGAACCCTTCCTGTGCGAGTCCGAGTCGCACTTGGCCGGTTTTATTTTGTCTCGTCTCTTCTTCATCACCAAACGGCGTCCTTAGCCATAATCAGATAATCTGGTGAAATTATATAATCTATTTTCAAAAGAGAGAGTTTCTAACATATCTATTTTTTATGTTTCGGTAATTCATGATATTTTCAAAAAGTCGTGTAAATTTTCAGGGCTAATTTTAGTAAGTAAAAAATACTTTTGATTTTTCGTACTTACGATTGATTCTAAATCCGTTTTAACTTTAAATAGCTGTAGGGACTAACAGATGCTAGCTGTGCAAAATACAATGTTCCCCGCGCATTAGGCTTAGCGGCGAGTCGTTTTCCCGGCGCCGCCGCAGCCGTGTCGATAACTTATTGTGTACCGCGTAACTAACATGAGAAGCGTCATTGTGCTTAACATTCATGGTCAATTGAATAGACTTTATCTTGTACACACGAATTTCATTTTATCTCCTGCTCCAACCACGATACCCATAAGGTCCCAACAATAGCCATTGAGATTCGGCGTAACTGCTATTATCATGATTTCATTAATCATCACCAAATTTTGTATGATCATCAGGTGTAGCAACAGCTTTGTCAGCCATCGCAGCCAGCGCAACATGCGGGGTGTTCACACTTGGCATGATGTGCTGGTGGGTGGGGCCCCGCGGGGCGCTGGCAGGGGCCGTGGCCGGGGCCCTGCTGGCCGGCACAGTGTCGCTGGGGACCCAGGCGGCCGCAGCCCAAGGGTTGAGGTCCCCGCCTCTCAATATCACCTACGAATGTGCCCGGAACGCTTCGTATGTGGACCCCATGCTTCATTCTCTTGTAAGTATTATCTTGTTGTGTGTAGTAAAGTGGTCGTTATGAGGACTTACAATAGGGTTACCTTATATTTTATCACAAATTGATTTGGTTCATGTTTTAGGCAATGTTATCTATTTATTATGATTTTTTTTATGCGATATCCGACTAAATTGTATCGGGTCGGAGGTTAAAAGGCGCCAGAATTTATTTCAATGGGCCTACACCATGGCGAAATTTGATGCAAAATTGACAAGTAGCCCAAGGAAAAACGGCCAATTAATGAAGTGAAGTTTTAAAAAACGCGCTGACCTTAATCTAGACAGTCGTAACGGTGAATGATAAAAAGGACACACAAAAAGAAACATTTATTCCAATATCTAGTTTCTATTTCAAATGTTGTTAGTAGGGTATTAGTAAATTTACTGTTTAAAGTTATTCTTCTTTCTTGAAATATGGACCTCTTTTTGGGTAAAGGCCTTCTCCAGCTTTTTCCAAAAATCCATGTCCTTATCCTGTTTCCTTACGCCTGGATAATGTCATCAGCCCACCATCTTATAGGTCTACCAGCATCCCTCGTTCCCTGTAATCCTTTCCATCGTGTGGTTTCTGTGGTCCATCTTTTATACGTGTAACGTGTGATGTGTCCGGTCCACCTCCATTGTGTGGGAGTATCAGTTATTTTTGTTTTTTGTCTGATAATTATGTTTATTCTTTACTTTGTCTATGTTCCTAAGCGTCAACATGCTTCTTTCCTTAGCCGTTTGAGAACATTTGATTTAAAAAAAAACACAAAACATCTTTTTAAAAAAGATGTCTCCTATTGTGTCTTCAGATAGTGTTATGCGCACGTGACTGTCTAGTTAATTTTGAGATATGTGTGACACGAATTACATGATTCAATTTGGGTTAGTTGACAAATAAATAAACAACATCGAGGTCCTTCACCCAAGGTTTTCCGTCTCCGTCTTATAATCACGTGTAGAAACAAATGAATACTTTGTATTTTTTTTTGTAGATGGATCGAGTGTTCGAAATGTTTAACTATGCTATATTTTTGTAAACTATTCAGTCCTACCCAAAGAGAATATAACCAATAGAGAGCGTATAAGCCGATTTCTTCTAAGTACACGACTCACTACCGCGGGCCGGGGGACGAGGAAGAATGCGCGGCTGCAATTGGTCAGTTCAAGGTCAAGTTGCGTAGGTATGTCTGATTAGGGATTGCTGTACTTGATTAAGGGAAAATAGTCGATATCGATAAAATGGATTTTAACTTTATAAAAAATGCTCAATAAAAATCACATTAATATTTAATCGAAATCAGTCAGTTGCAAAAAGAAAAACAAGTATCCTCTTATTATTGATTTTTAAAATGAATTAATTTGGTATATGTTTTTCGAATTAGTTTTAGGGTCCTGACTATTCTTAGTAAAAAATGATAAACGAGCGTCTACATATTTCTGAATTATGCATCTTGCTAATTCAATCAAATGATTTGTTGATTCTATATCATATTACACAGATGAAAAACTGAGAACCTTCTCCTTTTTTTAAAGTCGGGTAAAAGTAGATAGGTATTTAATGACAGTATCTCAATTGAATAAAAATTTAATTAAGTTTATTTTTATTAGTATCGATATCGAATTTAGCCATTAAAGGTAACAGCACAGATTTTTACGATAAAAATACAAAGGGAAAGAAAGGGATAAAACAATTAGAATTCCCTAATGAAAGAAAGGGACTTTTCCAAAAGACATCAACGCGCGACTCATCCGTGTGCTCGGTCACCCAACCACCATTTTAAATAGACCCCTGCGGTGGCTCATAATGTGATTAAATCAAAAATAGTTTTCGTAGTGTTTATTTACCGATGAAAATTTATGGCATCCTTTTTGTAACTAAATGTCTTGGAATGTTTCCCACACCACTTCACCGCGCATGAAGGCAATTTTATGCGTTATAAATTACATAAAAAATTATAACAATTTGTAATTATTTAGCGTGCACACAGGTCTAACACTTGGTCACAACTAGAATGGTTACTAGTACCTTATCCTATACATAGGCGACAAAATACTAATACTTTTCGAGCGGCGGGGAACTGTATGCGCAGTCAAGTGGTTTTATAGTCTTTGGTCCTACCTAACCCATACTTTTTGGACAATAAGTAAACTCTTTTTTATTCCGCGTTGTATTCTGATAAACTTGATTGTAAGCGTTTATTAATTAAATGGTTTAAATAACTGCTTGATGTAATTGAATTCATGGGCATCCTCATAAGGGGTCATTGTACTCATAATTATGAAATACTTTCACTATAGGACCAGACCTGAAAATTCGAAAAAAAAATCTGCTGTTCCCTATATTCTGACGAGCTATGAACATAATATTAAAGTAAAGTAAAAGTTTATTTACCAAAATAGTTACAGAAATGTACACAAGTAGATATAACTAGTGGGTAGACTTATTCTAGGCATTACAGTGTGTTGCAAAAATTTATGTACATAATTATATGTAACCCTGCCTCTTAAACTAGGCTAACCTGTATTTTAAGAGACAGAGTCTAGCTTATAAATTCACAATTTTTATACAACAGTGGACAGTGTCCTTACAGTATAGTATAATATTGTATAACAACTGATTATTTTTTCGCGATTTCAGGGTTGTTCCTAGTGTGAAAGTTGTTCATAATGATGAGTACATTCAGGCCTTAAGAGGATGCCCGTGAATTCAATTTCACCCTGTATATTTCATTATTTTCGTCTATCAATAGTATATTATTAGAGGGCCAAATTAAATGAACTAGTGGTATTGTTTATAATGATGAGTACAATGACCCCTTAAGAGGATGCCCATGAATTCAATTTCACCCTGTATATTTCATTATTTTCGTCTATCAATAGTATATTCATAAAGGGCCAAATTAAATGAACTAATGGTATTGTTTATAATGATGAGTACAATGACCCCTTAAGAGGACGCCCATGAATTCAATTTCACCCTGTATATTTCATTATTTTCGTCTTTCAATAGTATATTATTATAGGGCCAAATTAAATGAACTAATGGTATTGTTTATAATGATGAGTACAATGACCCCTTAAGAGGATGCCCATGAATTCAATTTCACCCTGTATATTTCATTCTTTTCGTCTATCAACAGTTTCAAATTTAATGAACTAATAGTAAAAATTAACAAACGTGACGGAAAAACCAAACGTGTCAAATCCTTTTTTATCATCATGAGATATTGATCCCGTCACCTCTCTGAAGTTTCGCCAATTGATTTAATTTGACCCCATATAACAGTATCCACGTACTCAGTACACAAAAATGCCCAACAGGACCCAGAAACAGTGTTCCCACTATTCCGGATATCGTACCACTGGATAGCGCCGCTGGGTCTCTTCGCCACGCTCTCAGTCGGCATGATCGTGGGCTGGCTGTTCGACAAGAAGGATACTCTGAAGTTGGACGCGGAGCTCTTCACCCCATGCGTGTGGCGTTTCTTGCCAAAAGAGGCCATGCAACGGAAAGGAGATATCAGGAGAGCGCTGGCGGAACAGGACAGCTCGCCGGCACACGCCGCGCCTCTTATACTTGCTACGATTGATAAGGTAACTAGATTTTTTCTTTAATGTGTACAATATGAAGGTATTTATGTTTGTTGAGTACAATTTGGGTGTACTATTGATTCAAAACTGCCAACCCATCGGGGCACACAGGAGGCGTGGTGTTATCTGTTATGTAACATGTAGATTTGACCAGTTCTGATCCTGTTAGTCATTCCACCAACGCGGGGACTAACCAATAACTTGAAATGTGGTGTAACATTTGTTTGTGGGGCCTGCGATACCTTACAAAAACAAACTTCAATCACACTAATATTATAAAGGCGAAAGTTTGTGCGTGTGTATGTTTGTCTCTTCTTCTCGCTAAAACTACTGAACGGATTTGGATAAAATTTGGCACACAGATAGTTTATAACGTGAATTAACACACAGAATACTTTTTATCCCGATATTCCCACGGGATCGAAATTTATGCGGGTGAAACCGCGGGGCGCAGCTAGTAGATAATAATGTTTGTTTTCTCTTTTCAGTTATGTGTTTTGCAGTCGGGCTTTTTGTTTTTTTTTCTAATAATTAGCTTTATTTCACTAATTAGCCTATGTCAAACCACAATTAGACGAATCTAACGATACCTCATAATATGTTAAAATCCATCAAGCCGTTTAGACTACAGAGCGTGCCAAACAAATAGACAAACATACATACATTCTCCCGAAAAACGTTACCCTCCTTCTGGGGCAGTCGGGCAAAAACTACAAAAAATATGTGTTAGAAATATGCAACCTATCGTTGACCATGTTTGGTAGCTTTAAACATTTTCTAAATTAATTTTTTTCTTCATTCTTTCCCTAACTGTTATTAAAGATAACAATTCCATTCGTTTGGTCGGTGCTTAATCGGTATCAAAAATTATTATTTCAAATTTTTACGTCAGCTCTGATGTCGTTAATATAAGCTACCTATGAGCTGTACATATTCTTAAATCCATATATCATGAAGCCTTAATTGCCTAGTCGTGTAGGATTACATTTGTTATCTTTGAATTCATAAAGAATGCCAATATCATCTGATATCACTGTATTGTTGGTATTAATGTCACGATGGATTAATTCTCGTTATATCCCGTTACATTATATCTTTTATTGTATTATATTTTGTCCTTATCGTTGTTTGAACAGCTGCTAAGAAAATTTTAGTGTTGCGTTGCTTGAGTGGTGAATGGTGGCCGTTTTCGGGGGTTTCTAGAGTAACTTATGATCAATATTGATTTTGTTATTACCTACCTACTTATTTCTTAGATTTTATGACTGATTAAAACCACCAAAACTTCTTACATATAATTAACTTTTGTCCGCGGCGTCGTCCGGGTGGATGTTGGAAATTAGCACACGGGAAAGTACTACCGGCATGGTCTCCCCTTGCCTAATTTAAAAACGGATTTGTAAATCCGTTTAATCGTTGTGGCGTGGAAACATGACAGACAAAGTAATTTTCGGATTTATCTATAATATAAGTATGAATGTAATGATGGATTAGTATGGATGAGCATATTTAGCATCAATTACATTAACAGATACTATAAACGCCTGTGAGAATTCCCAAAGTACAAAGTTCAAAACCGACAGTTGCTATTCTACAGGGTGTTTGGCAGAACGTTGAACATACGAAAATGGTGGATAGGTGGGGTCATCTGCTACTTACTCAGTCCTAATTTATTTGGCCATTCATATTTTTTTTTATTTTTTTTAAATGCAGGTTGAAATTAAGATTTTTTACATCTTTCTGTAAGTTTGAGGACTCATAACTTTTTTCTAGCTAACATCTGAATTAAGCAATCGTTTTATAAGAATCCGCCAACATTAAAGATTAAAAAAAAACCGGTTTTAAGTTAAGAAAGTGGTGAAAATAGAAGAAAGCCACCAAAAATATTTTTAAATATCCAGGGGGTCAGGGCCAAATAAATTAGGGCTGAGTAAGTAGCAGATGACCCCACCTATCCACCATTTTCGTATGTTCAACGTTCTGCCAAACACCCTGTATACACACCACACTGGTATACTGCCGAGCATCCAGAATCCGTTCAGAAAACGTTCTGTCATTGTTTTAAAAAAAAACACTTAATAATTAAATCAGATGAAGAAAATGTTTGTTGAAATTAGGCTGGGCTTAATTTGGACTCTATTTCGTTCATGTTTCAGTAGGAACCATGCCTTTTCGCCTCTATTCGTCATGTTTAACAAGCAATTTATTTATAATTTTCTCAATTTATTTTCAGATCGAAATAAATGGCGAGTCGAGTAGGTGAGGCAAGCTGATACTACATTTTGTTGTATTTTTTATCCATCGTGACGAAGATATTTCTCTAGTCGCAAAGTGATTTTTGTATTATAATTAACAAATAACACGTAATTTTTTACTAACATAATTCTACTTTCGAAAAGAAATAAGTATTTTAGCGGTGGCTTACTTACTTGTATGAAATATAATTTATAATCGATATGTGCCTGTTATGGTACGTTTATTGTAATATAGAATAGTGGTCAAGACATTTTTTTTAAACTATTTTGTTGTGGAAATGTCAATAAAAAATATTAAGCCTTACCTAATGAAGTCATTCCGTTTTTTTAAGTTTTAAAACGATGTAGTGTTGATGCATAAAGATGACATTTGCGAAGGAGTATTCATGAGAATGGGACCAAGAGACAAGCCATTTAATAGTGTACAAATATGTATATTGTGTGGTAAATATACTTGCAAGCAATTTAATATGTTTCCTGCTGGATACATTGGCCATTTACAATTTTACACCTACGCCAAGACAATAACAAATAGGTACTTTGAACAGTACATTTTATACATTATTGTATTTAAAATTTATAGTTTAGAAATTATACATTTTGTAAATAAACATCATGTTTTGGTAAACTACTTATGGTGACAAGTTAATAGTTTGTTAAAATATACAAAAATATATAGGAAATAAATATAAGTATTTATTAAACAAAATAGTTATAAGAAATGCGTTACTAACACTAGGTTCTAATTTATTTAGATTTGTTTTACGTGATAAGTAGATCCTTGTTGGCTGTTACTTTTTATTATGATAATAAATTGTACAATTGTTGTGTATTAAACATGTACCTACTTAGTTTAAGAGTATTTCTTTTTATAAAATTCTTGTTTACATTGTTAAGTACTTAATTAAAATGTGACAGTATTTTAGTGTACTTAAGTGCAGAAAAACTTAAACTTAAAACATAACGTTTTTGAGAATTTTTTAATCCCAGTCTTGAAAAGTAATGTAATGTTATTGCCTCCAGTATCAGGAACTGGGGCCGTATTATGACTTATTAATGCCACCATTATTCCAGTGCGAGTGAGAGACGGAGCTATACAAGGCCGCTAGCACCATCCTCTTTTCGTAGTGGAAAATGATGGCATTATTACTTCATAATAAGGCCCCTGGTCTTCAGACAAGCAAATTTGCTGTTTATAAGTAATATCTCTTTTTCTACTGCGGTGAAGGTTTTCTATAAGTATTATCATAAAATATACTCGAATTATAGCTGCAACTATCCAATGTGTGAAGATATTAATCTTAATTTTTAATGGCTAGCTACTTTTCTATTAGTATAAGGCGAATTGACAATCTCTGCCCATTTTTGCAGCAAATGATATTGATCTTATTTAGTGTTTATCAAAGACGACCCTGAGAAACAAAAAGTATTAAAGGGATCAAACCGAAAAGGAAATAGCGGATGTTTCTTCATGAATCATGTGAACATATTAAGTGTTTTATTTATATCGAGAATTTTGCATCATGCTGGCCCAGCCCAAGGCCTCGCCTGTCATGTTTGAGGTTGTGGGTTCAAATCTGAGCAAGCACCAATGTGACTTTTTCAATTCATATGTACTTTCTGAGTTTTTCTTGGACATTATTGACATCGGTGAAGGAAAACATCGTGAGGAAACCTGGACTTATAGTTAATATAAGTCTGAAATCACCAACCCGTCTTGAGCAAGCGTGGTGATCAGTGCTCGTGCCTTCTGTGTATGAGAAGAGGCCTTTGCCCTGCAGTGGGACAGTAACAGCCTGGTATTATTATTATTTTGCGTAGTTTCCATGTTTCGTTCAGAATCACCATTATTAAAATCATCGTGTTACATAGTGGTCACAAAGTCAACAAACATTGATTTTGTGTATGAAATAAACGGGAATAAAAAAAATTGGCGTGAAGCGTTCCGTAACACCGTACAATTTTCAACATTACATTTTAGGTATACTTTAGTAAACAAAAACACGTTTCTTTTATGTCCCTTTAATTTTTAACTTTATTTTATTTTTATTTTTTGATGTTATAGCGGCAATAGAAATACACAATCTGTGACAATTTCAACTGTCTACCTATTACGGTTCATGAGATACAGTCCGCTGACTGACAGACGGACGGATGGACAGCGGAGGCTTAGTAACGTTTGGCACCCTTCCGGTACGGAACACTAAAAACTTATGTTGGCAGAAAAAGAAGAACCAAGAAAGAAGAAAATACTTCTCTATTCAAAATGGAATAATGAAATAATTCTGTGAACAAAATCGCTGTCTGTTTGTATGTACTTACGTCACGTTTCCATTCTGTAACTATTTTAATGTTTGTCCGTTTTTACATAAGAAGAGTGTTTGTATAGTTACGTGATTTTACTTAATAACAGTATAAGGTTTATCATCTATAAGTTATTACCAATAACGCCAACTTTCTGGCAAGTGCTTATAATGCACAATTTTTTGTACAGACGCCAGCACGTCAACTTACCTGAAACTGTTAGATTTGAACCTTGTTTTAGTGATAACGTTGAAAATCTATTAAAGAAAGGACCATGGGGGATTTTGTATGAACCCCGTCCCCACCCTACAACAGTCATGGGATACGTATCAATTTGATCATTGGGACCCAAAATAGCCTACCTACCTACCTGTATTATTATTTAACTATTGGGTTTATTTATAATTAAAATCGCTACTTTTCAGCAAAAAATTATTTATTTTTAACAAAAATAATTTTTTCCACAAACAAAAAAGCATATTTCACGTAAACAAATAACGATTCTATTTAAATAAATACTTGATACTCAAACAAAAAATCATTGAGTAATAATAATAGTGTTTAAGTTAATGTACCTATTAACTCATTAGTACAGCTAAAAGCATGTCAAACTACACACTACTGGCTTAAGTTAAGCTCTGATTTATACTGCGTGTCATACAAAACAGGCCTTTTTTTGGGTTGCAATCATCAAATGACTTCTCCCGCTCTGGGCGGAGCGAGAGGGCGTGTCAGTCTTTTACTGACTAAAAGCCACCCGTGTTACTTCTGTTGCCTGTGCTGGGAGCCATGGCATCTCTTTCGAACAACCCGCGACCCCGGCGGGCATCTGCCCTAGCAGACCCCATTCTTGATGCTGACATCTCTGAGGCGCGCGGGGACACAACGCACCGTCGACCCGGGCCTGGTCCTTACCGGATGGCGAGTTGCCCGTTAACCGTTACCATAAATTAAAACATTATTAAGATTGCCATGTTCTAATCTTTTCAACCGACTTCAAAAAGGAGGAGGTTCTCAATTCGGTTGTATATATATTTTTTTTTTTTTTGTATGTTTGTTACGCGATTACTCCGCCAATTATGAATTGATTTTGATGATTCTTTTTTTGTTTGGTAGGGCATAATTCAGAAGTGGTCCCATGTAAATTTGGCCAAGATCTGATGAGGGGTTTTTGAGTTAGCTTCAATAATACGTATTTTTCCCACCTAGTATATGTGGATGATAATATTCTAATAGTTCCTGTCACTGTAATTTACATAGCAGGTAATGGGTATTCAAATTTTTGAGGGGGTTTTGTGTACCACAGCTAAAAAGTGAAAAATAAAAACTTTTTCACAAAAAATAAAACCGACTTCAAAAAAACACTACAAAGTGAAAAATAACTTTGATTTCGGAAGTCGGTGGCAAAAAACGAAAATAAAACCCCAAAGACACCGACTTCCGAAATCAAAGATAATTTTCACTTTGTAGTGTTTTTTTTGGAAGTCGGTTTTATTTTTTGTGAAAAAGTTTTTATTTATTGCATACTAAGTAAATGTGCTAGGAAAAAATATAAGTATAAAAAATCAATATTTTATAAAACCTAAACGCCACGTATTTGAAGGACGTAGCCATAGTAAAAAAATATCTATCCTACTAGACGCTTCAAATGACACTTATTTCAAATCTGTTGGATGGTGGGGACGTTTCTTCTCATCATCCTTTGACTGATTGTATTAGGTTGATGTGCTGGTTTCTGTACCTAGTTAGCTACTTTGCCCGCACAATTAAAATGTACAAAACAATAATTTAAAGCACATACTATTTTTGTATTGCTTTCGGAGACTTATAATCTGGTAAAAAAAAAAAACGCTTTTATTAGTTCTGATTTTGAAACTACAAATACGAGGTTATAATTTTCTAAAAACGTTTGAAAATATATTCATAGAATTACTTTCTCAAAATATTATTTATGTGACTTTAAACTAGCGATTAATGTAAAACAACCAGTCGTCAATGTATTCAATGTATTTATAACTATAAGTTCGTATTGTACACATTATTTTAAAATAGTTTCATTTTCTAAACACAACTCTAGGTGTTAATAGATCATGTACCTGAAATGAATTCAGATAATATTATTTATAATATATTTTGTTAATATTACAGTTTACTTAAGAACATTGTAATATTTATATACCTATAAACAATATTATAATTGTTACAAAATAAAAGTAATTATAACAACAAGTTTGGCTATTACTTATTTCAAATTCAAATGCCGCCATTTTGAATTCGAATTATTTCTAAAACGTGCGTACAATTTCGTCTCGGGAAGTTTGGAAAGTTATAAAATTTCGGGAGGAATGGAGACGAGGAGAATAACGTAAATAGTCAGGTGTTGGCAAATGTGGTCGGATTGTGATTTACATTCGACGCGCTCCCCGCTATTAAAAGTAGAAGACGAACTGCGGGCCTCCTGACTTCAGGGGTGTTGTGGTGGGAACACACGCAGATATGGTACGTGATCTTTGTTTAAAGGGATTTCCATGTAAGGGATGGAAATCGAAGGTGACAGATTCTGAGTACACTCTAATTCTTAGCACTTTTGAAATAGGTTATAGATTAATACACGATTGGAAGAAGATACTATGGTGATTCGAAAGATTCAATGCTTGTGAGAGATGCTGGATCGATCAATATAGGTACCCTTTACAAGACAGTAACGTAAATATATTAACTTGAAGTCGTTTAAGTTCTAATTAGGACGCAACCGGTCGGAAAATCAGCATCGATACCAATGCACAACCATTTACCGTCAACGACGCGAACAAACTTATCCGACTCGGCAATAAAATGGCAAATTTCTGACAAAAAGCCTCGTAAAACTGATTGCGGCGTCGAAAAGCCTCGAAAGGAGGCTCGATCGTAAACTGAATTGGCCTAGGAACTGTTTAATTGCGAACAGTAGCTTGCAATTAAATACACGTAAAACGAGTAGGTACGGGATGCATTGTTGTTTGTTTTGCTTGGAGAAATTATTGTCTTAACAGAGCAAGGGTATCTTTTACTATGAGATAAAACAAAATCGAGTTAAAAGAAGAATTAACTGAGGAATATATTAAATAACAATAATTTACTTGGACAGATTTCATGGCACTAACAGCCTTTTGTCAGAAAGGTTTTTCTTCTGGGTAAGCTCACTCCATCGTCGACTTTGTCTCTACTAGACTAGAGTCAAGAGCAAACACATCGTAAAATAAAAAAAGGACGGAAAATAAGCTAGTAATCCTATAGTTTTTCACGTATTATTCTTTCCAAACTTCACGTAAAATATTAAAAAATTACCTGACGGTCCTCACGGTGCAATATTTTGTAGGGGCATTGGTTATTGATAAAGTTCCGACAAAAACGAAATGGATTATGTTTTTCAACCGACTTCAAAAAGGAGGAGGTTCTCAATTCGGTTGTATGTTTGTTACGCGATTACTCCGCCCATTATGAGTTGATTTTGATGATTCTTTTTGTTTTTGGTAGGGCATAGTTCAGAAGTGGTCCCTTATAAGTTTGGTCAAGATCTGATGAGGGGTTTTTGAGTTAACTTCAATAATACGTATTTTTCCCGCCTAGTATATGGGGACGATGTTCTAATAGTTCCTGTTTTTTGTCGGGGGTTTGTGTAGGTACCATAACTAAAACGTGAAAAATAAAAACTTTTTTTACCAAAAATAAAACCGACTTCCTAAAAAAACTACAAAGTGAATAATTTCGGAAGTCGGTGGCAAAAAAACGAAAATACAAAACCAAAGACACCGACTTCCGAAATCAAAGTTATTATTCCACTTTGTAGTTTTTTTTGGAAGTCGGTTTTATTTTTTGTAAAAAAAGTTTTTGAAGTCCTGTTTTCAATCTTCCTCGACCACTCATGCCATTCCTGTCTTATGCTAGCAATAGAAAGTCACCTCGGTTTCTCTGCTTGCAGTTAATTAAGGCATTATGTGCAATAGGAATGTGTTGATTGGCGAAAAAAAAAAACAATTTAATCCGTTATTCAGATAATAAAATAATATTAGACACGTATTTTTTGCTTTATCATATTAATAAAAAATGGTTTAAATAAAACCCGTGGATAAAACGCATTAAAGTTGGAGAGATCTACCGGGGAGCGACATTTTAACTCAATGTATTGCCGTAATCTTTTAATTACGTAAAAAAAGAAAAAAAAATACGTTCAATATTTTTTAATAATCTACCTGACGGACAAAAAAAAAACATCCCTATGCAACTATCCTCACGACTTGTACTTGTATCTACTACCTCTACATACCGTGAAGAGTTTCCAGCCTGTGTGTTAAAAAGCCTTCATCTAAACAGGACTAGCAGATAATGAAGCTACCCACAGTTACACAAGTTTATTATCATCGTAAAAAGCACGCGGCCCATCGCGGTAGACGCCAATTAATTAATGAGCCAACTTGAAAATATATTACCCCCTTGGGACTTGAAAGGTGTTCCGTATAACGGTCTTACCCGTTTCATACTTAAGACTTCCGAACGTAAAATGAAATTTTATTGTTTTTGTGTTATGTTGACGCACATTTCATTTGTTGTTAGAGTAATATAAAGTGTGTTTTTATTATTGTTAGTTAACTGTTTGATAGCTTTAATATGTATTTTATTTTAGAAAATGTCAATAAAGAACAATAATACCACGAGTTCGAGACCCGCTTGTCAGTTGTTTTTAAATCTCTTCACAAAACTATCTTTAGAAGAAAAAATATCTTGGAAACTTTTGCAGCTCATACTAATAAATTCTTACGTAAAACTTTTAAAGCAACAAAGCACTTCCAAAAGCGATTTAACAGCCTCATTTATTACAGCGATTTAGTGGCTTTGTGTGCAGAATCACGGAATGTCTCCGTTATCTTCGAGTCGTATCGGAATCCTCCCTCCGAAGACGGTCATTGGTCAGATAGTCGCACATTTACGCCCCACACTAAACTTAGACATTATACGGATACCCGAGTCATTTACACAAAGAAAAAGTTAGAGACACTTTAGTTAGGGTATGTGAATGAGCAGGATAGAAAAAGCCTGCCAGATTAAGTTTACCAGTTAGATTAACACAATAATTTATGTTGAAGTGCGGTGAGTTAGGACAAAGAGTCAACTGCTTGCTTCTTCTTGTAGGTATAGGTACAAGGTGTGAAACAATACTAAAACTACTACCCTTCAACTGTTAGAGGTCCGCGTCGGGCGGAAAAATTTGGGTATCGTCTGTGGCAGGTCCGACGCGGACCGTGTTTTTATCTGTCCCATATTTTGACATAAATGGCATATTAAAACTGTGCCTATCTCGTTTAAACTTGCACAGAGTCTAGAAGACGAAATGAGAAAGACATATTAACTCCGTCCAAGTCTGTAACATACCGAATGACGCGGTACCAACTGACAACATATTTCGCACGCGCGCCGTGTTTACGTAAATATTAAAAATATTTTATTGTGAGTGTACTGTGTGTGGTTTGCGAGTTATATAACATGCCTGGGTAAGTAATAACCATTTTTGATTATTTAAACAGTGTAATTCATAAAGATTTCGGGCAGAAATAGTCATTTCAACAAACATGGAAAACATTTGAAGCGTGGTCGACGAACATTTCGTGGTATTTTCGCGGTATTACTATTAGCAGAAATGCAAAATATGGTTGTTACGTATGTGTTTATGTATCGTATTATTGATATTAGGCGTTTAATTATAATATTAAAGTATTTTAGTAGCGAAATTATTGAAATGAAAATTTCATTTTGTCATCGGTCCGAACGGACCAATCACGAACAGGGATAAACCGCCATCTTGTACGATTTTATAGATCATAGAAAATATGGATGCGGCATCCGAGATTTGAATTCGAATATTTTTTTTATATTTATATATTTATATTTTTGAGTTTTTTTTTATTCGTGATTTTAACCGACTTCAAAAAAGGAGGTTGAAATCGAGTCTGACTGTTGAACGTATTGGAACTGAAAATATAGTAGCTGGGTGTGTGTGTGTTCGTGTGTGCATGTATATATACATAAGATTGGTTGTTTGTTTGTTGTTTCGTTGTCTGTCTGTCTGTCACAGGAAAGGCATACATGTTTTTAATTTTTCTTCTCACTCGAAGACCACAACGAGGACTGCTTCGTTTTTAAGTTTTTTTTATTTTTTTTATTTACCTAATTTATACATAATATATACGCTAAAATACTTAAAATAATAATAATATTATGTACAAGTACGTAAAATGTTTTTGATTTAAAATTATATTTTTCTTGTTTAAATGTGACAGTATTGGCCGCATCCATATTTTCCATCATCCTTGTTTAAGTACTTGTGTTTTTTGTGATTCTTTTTTTGAAATTGTTCGTTTTGATTGTTGATTTGTGTATTTTTTTTATTAGGCAGCATGCCTTTTTTATGTGCCTATCGATTTGTAAATATCTTCAAAATGTAGAATGTTGATTTAGATTTCAAATTTAGGCAACAGAATTTAAACAGTGATCCAAAGTTTGAGTGGGTGTTTTTTGCGCCCGTTTTTTAGTGTTGGGTTCGGTTAGCCGATACTGTTAAACTAAACACTTCAAACAGCTGAGACTTTGAATGTAATAAGTTTAAGGGCCAAACATTATTATAAATAACAAACCCAAGCCACTAGGCTTATCGCGTTCTCAGAATAGAACCGTAAACATACCCATTGTTTTGTTCGGAACGCCGCACGTGCAAATTACGTCATTCTTTTGTTTTGCTTGTGGCATGAAAAAAATGTATAGGATGGTGTGTTCTTTTGTTTTATTTATGTGAAATAGGGTGTATTTATCGAAATTTAACAAACACTTTTTAAAGTAATGGTTTATTTTTTTAATTATAATGACCCTAACACGAAAAACTGGGAAATATTCCCTCACACTGAACATACATTACAATTACTAATACATTACAAGGCAAAACTATACTAATGTATACATATCTTGTAAGCTAATTTAATAACGATTCCAATAATATAACTGGTAGCGAGCTAACTAACGTAATTTCGGAGATATCGTCGTTTTAACCAGACACGCCGTAATCACGCGCGACCCCGAAAGGACCTTTAACAGAGGGTATCCAAATTTTTACGGTCCGACGCGGACCTCCCACAGTCGAAGGGTTTCGTTTATTTATTGCCATTAGCATGGATAATAAAAAAAATAGCGCCTTAGTTATTAGATTAATAGCCTGTGCATTAAATTGATACAATCGTGTCCTAAAGAGTCTTTTTGCACTTGTGATAGACTTGTACCTATAGCATGTTCCAAAAGTATCTTTAATAGGTGTAAACAAGATCTGTTCAGGCTAAAGTCTTACGCAATCACTCACTAAAGGGAATTAGTAACGCATTCATCTGTATTTAGAAGATTTCAAATTTGTATCTCACCACTCTTTTTAACAATCATTGTTTTAATAACATTATTACCTAAAATGTAATTGAAAAATATGTGATTGATTTTGGTGATTTCAAACTATAGTCGGACTTTTAATTAGTGGCAGTAACATGACCTTTCTTACGGTCATGTCGTCAAAAAATTAGATTTTTTAAAAACTAAATTACAGTAAATAGTTTACTGCTGCTAACTAAGAGTCCGATTGTAGAACTTCGTGTTCTACAATTTACTGTTCTACAGTAAAGCTTTTCCACTCTGAAATGACGCGCCACACTACCGCATTTACCGCATTACTACCGGATTACCGTGTGCGTAAAATTCAAAAAATAAAAATTTGTAGGTAAGTGGCACTACAAATTGGCATTCGTAGCACACAGCGTCGTATTCAATTTAATAATGCTTTTAGGATGCTGTTGGGACTGCCATGCCGCTGTAGTGCTTCAGGAATGTTCGCAGAGGCTCGCACAGATGGCTTCCATGCCATTATGCGAAAGAAAGCGGCCTCCTTACAGCGTCTGCAGGCTAGTAACAACAGCATTCTAAAAATGATCGCTGCCAGAGCGGACTGTCCCTTTCAGGGACACTGGGTGGGGACAGTCCTTGGTCTTCATTCATAACTGTTTTAATACTAACAATACTAACATATATGTAAGCAAGCCTTATTGTTACTAACACCATTATACTAACATAAATAAAGTTTTATTTAATTTAAACTTTTCAATATATAGGAATGTTTTCTGATCCATTAATTTACGGTTTCATCATAAATACTTTTCGAACAGATCATACTTACCTAAGAAGTTCATATTCATCTCTACAACATGCCAAGTTCAATTATAATAAAAATAAAATAAATTAACATAGAAAAAGCTCGTGCTCTAAACTATGTATAATGTCTGTAAATTGCAATAAGCATTTCCTGAAGATTGGCTTTTTAAAATAAGCAATTCTTGGCAACATAATGCAAACTGCAATCCATTTTCAACCCTCTTCAAAAAGGAGGAGGTTCTCAATTCGGTAGTTTTTTTTTTTTTTTTTTGTATGTTTGTTACGCGATTACTCTGCCAATTATGAATTGATTTTGATGATTATTTTGGTAGGGCATACTTCAGAAGTGGTCCCATATAAATTTGGTCAAGATCTGATGAGGGGTTTTTGAGTTAGCTTCAACAATACGTACTTTTCCCACTTAGTATATGTGGACGATATTCTAATAGTTCCTGTCACTGTAATTTACATAGCAGGTAATGGGTATTCAAATTTTTGTGAGGGTGTACCACAACTAAAAAGTGAAAAATAAAAACTTTTTCACAAAAAATAAAACAGACTTCCAAAAAAAACACTACCAAGTCAAAAATAACTTTGATTTCGGAAGTCGGTGGCAAAAAAACGAAAATAAAACCCCAAAGACACCGACTTCCGAAATCAAAGTTATTTTTCACTTTATAGTGTTTTGTTTGGAAGTCGGTTTTATTTTTTGTGAAAAAGTTTTATAGTACCTAATTAGCATAGAAAAAAATATCATACTTGACCAAGCCCAAGAATACTACCAAGCTTATCGGTATCGCAGATCCCAGGATAACTCCTCGATTTTCTACAAAAAAAAACATGTTCAACTATTCAACCGTTTCTAATGAATACGGTAACACCAAGTAGATACGCGACATTACCTTACAGGCGAGATTAATCGTGTGGTAATGTGAGCCGGGAGGACAAGTGCGACGTTGTTTTAATTGAGTTTTCTTCCCTTTTGCACCTTTGTGGCGACGAGTGGTGTCGCCCTCGAGGGTAGGCAGAGATCAGGTGCTGCGGAGCGAATGAACTGGAGGTGGCTCCAGTGAGAACAGGGGCCCTAGTCTGCTAATTTTATAAATTCGTCATTCTAACACGATCCTATTGTAATTTTGCTAAAATTTCGTAATCTGCTAAATTCATAATGGTCGATCATTGGTTGATCATTGTATTCCACAATCACGATACTCGTAACGAATTATAAGAAATGACTGCACAATGACGTTCTCATGCAAAAAAAAATAAAAATAAAAATAGCTTATTACCTACCGCCTAAGTCAGTCATTCATTTTTCATTATGTACGAAATTACCAATAGATGCCATTTCTTTCAATGGAGTGTCAGTAGCTGACCATTGGGAAGTCATAATGACGCCAATATCTTAGTTGGTAGATTACCAAACTTGTCAAAATCAACAATTATGAAATATATGATAGGCCATTCTGACACTATTGTAATAGCAGACTTGAGGCCCTGGACGATTGATACAAATGGACGGATACAGAAGGAGCTTTTCAAAGACGGCTTTATTTTTTTGAGATTTTCCTCATTTTAGGTCACTTAATATATTTTAGAATGTATCTATCACAGGAAAGAAATGCACAGTAGAAGTCATTTGTCATAGTTTCGATAAGTAGGTATAGTTTGTTTAGTCCAATTTGCAGTTTACACTTTATAATGCTAAATTCATCTCCATTGTTTATTGTTAATAAATATAGAAACGATAAGTCAGCTAATGTTAATACAGAAACGATAGGTCATGAGAGTTTACAAATAAGTCACGCAGCACGGAATTATTGTGTAAGGAACTGTTTGTTTTTACAAAATTATGATATCAGTTTAATGGTGCAACATTTTTCCGCTGAGCGGCAGTCGTCGACGCTCAGAACGTTGTCGTCTCATTTAATCGCCGCATTACATGCAAAGTGCATCTCTTACATGTAAAACAGTCCCGGCGGGTATTTAAATTTTCGCCTTTCCCCGTAATTTGTTGAGTGCAGACAAAGGCTTTCAGAGGAAACATTGTTAATGTGTTACCCAATGCATTTTACCTGACACATGCGGCTATACAGCTCTGCGAGCGTGTACGCCATGTTTTTGAAGAAGTGGCGCGGAAATTGATAAATTAGATAAAGTTACTCAAGCGAGGAAAATTAGCATTGTTTTGCCACTCCACAGTTTTCCACCTCATATTTGTGCTCGGGGGTAAAGCTAAATCACAACAGGGTAATCCAAATGTCAGTTGGTTCACAAAGCTATCGAAGTACTGTTAAAATGAACGTACGATCAGTTTAACCGCAATTAAGCTTTCAAGAAAAACGGGGAAAACAGTGCGAAATAGACATTCGAATATGGCGGCGAAGAGTCAACAAACGAATTTCCGACGTGTCAAAGCAAATCTCTAGCCGACAATACGAATGGCAATAAAATCCACCGTCGGGGGTTCAACTGGCGATTGGTAAGCTGCCCGCCCCTACCACGAGTTGGTTTCGATAAAATGCTAAAAGACTGCGATTTTTGGGTCCCGATAAAAGTCATTGTGCATTTATGTTTCGATTTTTGAACTTTTTTTTACTTTTTCACTTCTCATGCTCTGAAAGTGCTTATTTGTGCAGGAAATCGAATTTTTTGCACTAGTGCATTAACGTATCTATTCATAAATGTATCTACATATATTAAGGCAAAGAAAATACAGCCAAACACATTAAGAAGTTCATAGATAGAATTTGTTATTTTATAATTATTACTTTAATTTATTTGCCTTAAGTGTTTTTTAAACTGTACTAATTTTACTTTGAATTTTAATTAAAGAAATGTTATGTTATACTACTGTTTTATTTCCTCGCAATCGAAGTGAAAAGCAGAGTTTATAACTCGTTCACAAAACCATTTTATCCTCGACATTACTATCAGCCCTCGCCTTCGTCGCAGGCTGCTAAAAGTCTCGGATGAAAATGGTTCGTTTTGTGCACTTGTTGTAAAATCTACTATTATTAAATAATAACATTTGATTATTTGGAACTTTTTTAGCAAGTGCATTAACATTGGTTGTTAGACCTGCGTTGGCGCCTACGCGACGACTACGACACCTCTACGCCGCTACGAATCCTACGCTGCACAAACGCCTAGTGCGAAGACACTATAATAAAAAACCCTGAAATCAAAGGATGCTTTTAATTTTAAAAAAAGGACTTATTACTCAGGTCGTTCTATTCGTCGTCATTGGTGTTCTATTCGTCATCAACTAATGACATCAATAGTTTAATGTATTGTCAAAAGATCCTTCTTCATGTTACTCATACAGCATGTACTTAGGTATAAGAAAGGTGTGGTTAAAATTAAGGTTGTGGTACAGCATCGTAATTGCGAAAAAATAATAAGTCTTCCCTAACTACTAAACTTCAATATCTAGTCGACCCAAATGTATGGAACGACTGGAGCCTGGAGGACTGTTTTTTTTTTACGATTACCTACCCTTAATTTTGACTAGACCTTTTTCATACATGTATAACATGTCCAACGAAGAATTTAACGTTCGTTCAAAGAGCTTCTAACATGGTAGGGGTGATGTCCTAAGCTGTGTTAAAAAGGTCTACTTTTCGCAGTTTTCCAAAGGATCGAGTAAAACGGTGTAATTTGTGAGATAAGCGGCGGTTTAGCTGGACGCTGGACGCCGATAGCGATCAGCCAATAAGAGGGTCTCGATAGAGTGTGGTCTAAGCTTTAGTTTTTTACAGATAAGGATTATGGATTGAATACATTGGTGGTATCTGCGGTTTTTTTGCGGACCGCTGCTCTTTTGTCGATTGTATTATAGATCTGCTGCGTGTGATCATGCGCATACTTTTTTCTATTTAATGAGATGGATGGATTATCTTATTGACTAAGATCGAATAATTTACTCTTCACTATGATTTTATTCAGTTTGATGTTCGTTACCTGTAATAAACCCTGATGTCTTTCTTCCTAAACAAAAGGGCGCACAGGTAAATAACTTCAGACCGAGTGCTGCAATAATGGCATTAATGTGAAATTTTTGCTATAATTTGCAGGCAAAGGCGTCTCGCAGTCACTATGTGAAGAGACTTTCCGGCGGACGCCTCGCGGCCATTAATTGAACTCCGTCGCCGCCACTTAATTTTCAATAGACCGGAGCACCGGGCGCTCCACCAGGTGCACGCTTTGTGCCTCCACTGTTTGCTAAAGTCCTCGTATTTATTTTAGATTCCATTGTACCACGCTCCGAAGCTTTGTCGGGAAATAGCCCTCTCTTGTACCACAGCTTTGTTAATTTTATTAATACGAGAAACATTTATAAAACGCGACCGCACGAGCGATTTAATGAGTTTTATTGTTAAACAGAGAGTAATGGGCTTGAAATGAAGCAAGCTCGGCTTAGATGATATCTAAATTCATACGAGGTGGGGGAGCGAGGATTCTAATGTTTTAATTCGAGCAGCTCATTTTACAATTCACGAAGTAGCAGCGAGCCCAGACAGCAAACACCTGCCGCATTAGATTTATTATATTACATGGTTGAACAATCCATTTACCTATCCCAAGTTTGCAGGTGGGCAACCTCCATACGGGAAAAACACAAAGATGCAAATAATCCGTTTCATCCCACAATCTAGTGTAGTTCAAAAGACAAACATGTTGGAGATATTTACGTTGATCCCGTAGAGCCGGACCTCGGCTAAATAACTGGGCATTCCGGCAACAAAAGAATTTAATAACATCGTGAGGCTAGGGCGGTCTCGCGGGCGGGCGGCGCGGGGCGAGGGCGGCCCGCCCTCGGCCGGTAAGCTTATTATCGCGCTGGGCCGGCGCCACCGCCAAGAACATATTTGCTTTGTTGAATGTCAACGACGACGGTGGCCGCACCGCCGCCGCCGCCCGCACCGCCGCACCGCGCCTCCGCCGCGCGCCCCGTACACACAGTTGCGCGCTCGCTTAAACATTTAAGAGCACCCAATGTTTAGCGACGGCGCAAATTAAAATAGGCTTTATACCAAATCTAATTTGCCAAGTAGGGAACTCGCTTCGTTTGACGAGTACCTGAGCCAAGGTAGATGTTTGTATTGGAAATTGAATTAATTCTGCTGTAGAATTACCTACTAAATATAATTGATATTAGGTGCGTATTTTGTCCTCTTTTCACATCAAGTAGTCTCAGTGTAAATATAATTACGAGAAATCAAAAGCTTTTAAGAACCATTACGTAATTTGGAACAATTTTGTTAACTCTGTTAATTCATTTATTTTCTAATGAGAAAATGAATTTCTCAGGATTTAAATATAAAATTAGGTTTTTTTTATTTAAGTGCTACAAATCTCATTCTACTCTTTACATATCTCTTTGTCTGCAGATTTTTCAGTCAAATGAGCTCTGAGAAATGGTAAGATGTAAAATCAAGAAACAACCAGAAAATTTAATTTGATTTGATGTAATTTAATTTTCACATCACTATAACTATTGCACCCTCCAAAATAATATTTAAGGTTTTCATTGAATAAATAATTAACCACATACTCAAACATGGGTCACGAATTAATGATTAGCCATATACGTTACCGAAAACTTTCAAAATCAACATAAAGAGGACCATTGAAGTTTGCAAGTATTAAATGAAACTATATTAAAGATTCAGCGAGGGTTCGTTAAGTTACACCTCACCGCAGGTGGAGGTCCGCGAAGCCTTTGCTGGCAGATCTGAATAAATCAGCAGGACGTAGAGGTAGTTTCCTGGATGAGGTACTTACAAACTATTTTGAAACACATAATTTTAATATTAGAAATAAAGATAAAATAGATCAACCAATTTTCAGACTATCTAAAGTAAATACATCTTTTATGGGGTACTGTGTTAAATGTTACAACAGAATACCTTGTGATATATTAGAATTAAATGAAAGAAAATTTAAAACTCATATAAAAAATACACTTTGTAAACAAGCATAAGTACTACAAATTAGAGGATTATATCCAAGATAAAAATGCTTGGAAACATGCTGGTCCTGCTCCATAGGACAATTTAGAATCTAGACAAAATCTAACTGGTTGCCAATTTAATTGTATAATATGATTTTTTATAATATTGATTTTATATTCTGTGATTTCTTGAACTCACACACTGACTTATTATTATTACTTGTTAAAATGTTAGGAATATCGTATAATTTTACAATGTTTGTAAATATGTGAGGCACCATGCATCTAACACATAATTAATTTATCTGTTACTCCTTCATTATTCATTCTTTTTACCTATCGTGGTATAGTAATCTTATTCTAGGTGCATCGTCTTCACATATAATTATGTAATTAATGTACCTATCTATACAAGACATTGTGAAAACATTTTAAAAGAGTAACGGTGGAGTTTTGTGCCCATTCTTCTCCATACGAAAACTCTCTTTTGGAAGGGGCGACTAGAATCAATTATTATTAAAAAAAAATTGTACATTTTGACGTTCAAAAGTGCCTTTTTTGTGCCTAATTGAAATTAATTATTTGACTTTGCTTCAGACTTTTCGATTTAATTTGTTGATTCTGAATTTGAAGTATCATACTTAGGGCCTATTTCATAGCGCCCGGATAGGTCATAATGACAACCAGATAAATAAAATAAAAAATAAGAATGAAAGAAACTATTTGCAAAAAAAAAAAGACAAGTTGTTGGGTTATCTTACATACCAGTTAGCAACTATGTAGTGTATAGGAACTATATTATTATGCTTGGTATTATGGATAAACATCCTGTAATCTTCAAAACTTCAGTGACCAGGTGAGAGGACGCTTCGATAAAAAGTTTTAAGAGGCAAGGTTACTTGAGAAGTCTGTAACCTTTCACACCTCTCACTACATTTGAGATTTTTACTCAAGTGAAAATCGAGGAGCTTGTCATTCATTCATTCATTCAAGTGAAAACCGAGGAGTTTGTGGCTAAGTAATGACAGCTGCACGGGCAATCCATCAGGTTAAGTGGGTGACCATATTTACATACCGAGACTCCTCCGTGCCTCGGAATGCACGTTAAGCCGTTAGTCCCGGCTGTCATTCGTGGATCTTTGACAGTCGTTACGGGTCGTCATAAGCCTGACAACCAGTCTTACCAAAGGGGTATCGTATTACCCAGTCACTGGGTTGTGGAGGTCAGATAGGCAGTCGCTCCATGTAAAATACTGGTATTCAGCTGCATCCGGTTAGACTGGAAGCCGAACCCAAACACAAAGTTGGGAAAAGGTTATGCAGATTGACTCAGGTGAAAATCGAGATGAGTTACACCGTAATCAAACAGAAAAATAAAAGATTTGAATTCGTTTTCTTTACCTCGTTCTTAAGATTTGGTATCTTATCTAGAATATCTTACACGTTACATCTTCAGCTGCGACTGCTTGTAGGCGTACCGCTGCATTTCTTATGCTAAAGGAACGCGCTGTTTTGATGGATAACAATTTTATTCGGAAACATTTTAGTGTCAGTCAGTCGTAAAGTGGAAACATAACATCAGTTTGTGGCTACAGACATTCGACTATCATAGAATTTATGTTTTACTATCAAACCTAAGGTTAGGTTAGGTCTTCAACTCAATTTTATTTGTTTTCTTAATGCAATAAACTGAATGTTCTTCCTGTTTGGGCTCAATCATGATACAATATAAAGGGTACATTTATAGATTTTGAAAAACCTTTGGCTGGTGTATTCTTTGTTATTCAAGTACCTACCTATTAGTTGTAAATGCACCCACGATACAGGAGAAAATCTTAGTGTGGGGTAAACATTAAAAAAAAAGTTTCTTCAGATGAAAACTAAAATAATAAAAAACGAATTTTGAAGCAAAATTTTCTTAAACGTTTCTATACTTTTAAGCAAAATAAATCAAAGTAAGTTCTCGTCACAACTTGAGGTAAACTAGCCATGTTCTCATGGTACATCGCGATGTCGGTCGGCGGCTAATCGGGTTATCTGACCGCAGACCGCGGCCGCTCAAAGGACCTTGCAAAAAGCCATCCCTTTGACTACGTCTTCAAATATTTGAACCAAACGCCACGACCGCGCATTATTTTCAGTATAAACATTCATAATCCCACGAAACTTCAGGTCAAAGCTTATTTTATTTTCTGTGGGACACAGGAGTATTTGCATTCCGTCAATCGTACTTTTTGGTTGATGTTGATACATTTTAAATTAGGTACCCGCAGCTTGTAGGTTTTGTGTAAGTTTATTGTTAGCTGAACGCTAAAGTTTGGTATTTGTAATTATATTTTAATGTCGTTGGGGTTTTAATCTTCTGTTTGAAAATCAGGCTTTTTGTCCTCGTGGCGTGCAGAAATACAGCGAAGAAGGACCGGTCAAAGTTTACGCAAATACTTTTAAGTATTTATATATATATTAAGTAGTTTAATTATGGAAAATACTTTAATTTCTAAGACATTGTTCTTAATCTAAACACACGTTTAAGTAAGAACATTTAATTAAACGTGCATCCCATCAACAGCAGAAGCCGATGTTCTAACTAATCGAAACACCACTGATTAAACTTATACGTTTGCAGTCGAGAACAGATGTTTGCGTGGCGGGATTTAATATTGATAGCGGAGGATGTCGGTCCCGCGGCGCTCGCTGCAGCAAAGCGACTGTGTCAACGTGTTTACGATACCTGACATCTTGCAACTGGTGGCTGTTCGCAAACATATTTACCAACGTTCGTTCGCAAGCAATAATATCCGGTACCCTAGAGAAATAATACCACAAATACATAGTCCATAGTAAAATCCACCGCGTACCCTTCACTCAAACGTACGTCTCAACATGCCAACTTTCATAAATATCAAAGCAGGCTTCCCGAAAACAATTTCTTGGGAATCCAGCGGTGTTCACACGTCGCTCCGCTGCCGGTGGCTAACACAATTTTATTCGAGCATAAAAAACGAGCTCATCATGCAAACGCCAAAGTCGTGGGACGTGGCTCGCTCCCGCGGTAAAACAATTTATCTGCATCGACGGAATTACGGCGGTGCGCTGTGAATAAAATATGTCGCCGGCTGTCAGTCGAACGAAGACGTTGTCTGTGATGGCCGACAGGGGTGCCCGCCGCGAGGCGCGACCTGCCAACCGCCAGTGACAGCCACAGCAATACACTTGCCATCAGTATAAATATTTCTCAACCTGTATCCGACAATGCTTGCATTCAATACCAAATACAGTGCAGAATGCATGATATTTTGTGCCTTTTAAATTTTAAACTGTGCAACGACATTGTTTACAAATGTATGACATATTGAGCTGTGTGTGGACGGTGGATTGTACTAGTTTTTACAGCAAACTTAAAGTATACATGACATATCAGAGGCATTAGTTATTAAGTTAACATAAATTTGCAAGCCCTTACTGGTAACATAACTTTTCATGGAAAACATGAAAATTGCATGATGTTCGTAACAAACGTTTTTAAATATTTTCATAATTAAATATGATATTCCTTCTGTGATTTAGGAGATAGACATTTAAGGTTTGACTAGGAAATCGTTGATACAATACTGCACTTACAGAGATTTATACTACTTGCATCAGAGGATTTAAATAAATCGTATGTGAAAATAAATAAAAAAAATTGAACAAAAAATTTAGTAAAACATTGACATTTTCTAAAGACGAGTACATTTTTGCGGTAGCCCTGTTCGCAAATTTGACGGGCGAAGAGCGACGTGCGACAGGATCCAAGAATTAGGCGCGTGCGGCGCCCGGCGTCGTATTTTTCGTAAGTTGCTCCGATGACGAGTGGCCCGAGTTGACGTGACATCCCGCAGGTAACCCGGTACCAGGCCCGATGGGATAGGATCAAATTATTAGCTCATGAGGGTTAGAGGTACATGAATACGTGTTTGCGGGAAGACTCGTGATGTAATTTGTTGGTTAGACAAACGCGTCTTTCTGTAATTGTATTTTATTGAAATGTGGAGAGGTTTCAGAGTGTTCTTGAATCTATAGATACGTAATTAATTACAAATATAGGTTTGCTCCTAAATGCAAACCATAAGTACCTACGTCATGTTTTAGGAATCCCAAAAGAGTAGGTAGATACCTACCGTACTGATACCGTAAATGATTTTTGTGAAAACAGTTAAAAAAATATCCCAATGTAAACCATAGCATTCGTTGACTCACCATAATTTATAAGCCGCTAAAAACCCTCGATTTACATCAAAATATGCGCCACCAGACACAAACCTGAATCGCTTCCTATCCTTATTAAATCTACTCGAATAAAACCGTAATAATTTCCCCTCGGTTCAAGTTAAATCATAAAAATTCCACGTTAAATGTATGACAAGTGTATTTTCTGTTCGATTGCTTCACCACTGGAATGTCAATCGGTCTGTTTAGCATTCCAAGGTGCGGGCGGTGCGCGTGGCGGGTGCGGTGCGGTTGCGGGGCGGCTGCGGGACGGTGACGCCTAGAATAAACTTGTAGAATGGCTCCTCGTTAACGTATTAGAGAGTTTAACAAGGGATTGTGCATAGCGCGAAGGGCTGCGATTATTCGCTTGAGGATCTTGTGTCGATAACTTTCAGGCATCAAGTTTGGTGAGATAGTATGTTCTTGATTGTCTTGTAGGTGTTGCGTATGCGTTGGTAAATTTTTGACTGAATCTTAGAAATTCGTATCTGAAATTCAGTCAATTGTAATTTTGTGGTGTAACATGCGTATCTAAATTCTTGTTAAATATTTTCTGTGTCTGAAATATTTTCCGAGGTTCACATGTTTTTTTTTTGTGAAAAGTTTTGCTTATGTTAAAAATATTCAGTGATCCTGAAAACAACAAAAAAAACAACCAGTCAGGCTGTTTAGCTCATAAAAATCTCTGAAAATTCGGAAAACTACAACGAATAAATTCAAACACTAAAAACAGAAAATTCTAGCCTCAATACATCCGAGCACCTACATACCTACTAACCCCACTTCATCAGCCCCTCTACAGACGATCAAGACAAAGCTCGACGTCTGAACTGTTTGAATATTGATAAAATAAATATTGGCCCACGTGACCGGAGCGGCGCGGGCGCGGGCGGCGGGACACAGGCGCTGTTTGCTGACTAACTCGTTCCAATTACGACTCATTGCTTTCTAGCTTTGTTTAAATTTTCTATTGAATTATATGCTCGTAGAAACGTGGTATTCTGATGGATGAATCGGCTTTAAGAGTTTAGAATAAAGACGTATTTTTTTTTAGAGAGAGGCCTCTGTTTTTCTCTGTTTTAGTATATTCAGTAAAATAAAGTAGGTACAGTATTATTTATGTAAGTACTAGCTGTGTGAACAATGGGGTTTTCAATAGGTGAAAATGACGAAATTCCATACAAACTTTCATCCGCTATTTAAACCATAAAGGGGATGAATTTTCAAAAATCCTTCCTTAGGGCTTATAATATCCATATAAAGAGCTCTTTTGCAAAATTTCTTGCTTCTAGACCCAGCCGTTGCCAAACTTAAGTGGCAGTGGGCAGGCCACATTGCTTCTGGAGTGGCGACCGCGGCCCGGAAGACTTAGCGTTGGAACGCCTCCCACAAAGTTGACTGATGACCTTGCGAAGGTCGCAAGAATTCGCTGGATGCGGGAAGCACAGAACCGGTTGAAGTGGCGGTTCTTGGGCGACACCATATCCAGCAGTGGACGTCTTTCGGCTGAAATAATGATAATGAATGAGACCCAGCGGTTTAGGATGTGCGTTGACTGTCAGTGAATGAATTAATGAATTTAGATTTTTTATTAAGTAGATGGTCCAAACAAACTACAGTCGTATAGTACCTAGTAGTAGAGTTCACATTAAAAAAAACCACCATCTCTTAAAAGTAGTTAAAGTCGCCCTCTTTAAAAATTAAAAGAATTCAGTGAGGTCTAAAATTGTACAATGAATATTTTATTGGCTGTTCAGTACGTAAGCTTTTTTGCTAATAATCTTTAAATACAAAAGGTCGATATTTCAGAATTGTTACTAACTTTACCTATTCAATTATGGAAAAACCTGCTTGTAAGTTTATACAACAGGTATTTCAAGACACATGCACACATAGTTTCCCTCAAACAAAAGCGTGTCCGGTTGGGCATAGATTTGCACCCACCATTTATATTCAGTCCCAGTACCCAGAACCAAATCCTTACCTCCGAACGTTTTCCTAGCGTCTAATCTTTTAGAATAGTCCGACACCTTCCTGTACAATGGGTATTATTCGAGAATCACGCAGATATTTGGAGTGAGACGGTCTGTTTGTTCGGCCGAGAAATCCCTTCCCGTGGCCAGCAAAGCAAACGGATATTTCAGTTTGAACATTACTTATTGGTGACGCTGGAGCGCCACTGATCCGTGAATGGACCATCGTGTGCGGAGTCGGAAACATTTTGTCTTTCGAGAAAACCCTTCGCGTTTCATTTGCCTTCTTGGATTCAATGATTTTGTAAGCGCGGAATTTATTTTCGCTAGATGGGTTTGCTTTTTGGGTGCAAAACTAGAGAAGCACTTTCATCCATTAACTGCATTTTCTTACGAAATTAGCGTTGTTGTGGTTTTAGTTTATTTAATAAAGTAGCAAACCGATGGCTAACAGCTATCTACTTACTTTTGTGTTGCAAATGCATTTTTAAATTAAAAGTGTTTTATTACCCTCATTCTAGTGTGAACATTGGTGATGCTCGAGCGCCACTGATCCGTAAATGGACCATCTTGTGAAGAGGAGATAACCTTTTGCGTTTCATTTGTCTTCGTAGTATGCAATCCGCTCATGTGGATTGGATGGTTTTTCTATATAGGTGCAGAAAATCGAGAATTGATTTTCGGTAAAGAGTATGTGAAATGGCACAAAAGTCATAGAGTTTTTCAAGAAAATTAGACGGTACAAATCACTTACTCCCGTTTCTTACACACTATTGCATTGTTATTGTTTTGGTTTAATAACCACATTATATGTAACACAGCTATTTTCTTAGAATAATGTATTATTTGGAGTGAAGATTTGAGTATGCGTTGGAGCATTACTTATTGGTGACTGATCCGCGAATCGTGTGCGGACTTGGAAACATTGTCTTTCGATAAAAGTCTTCGCGCATAGTTTGTCTGTTTATGTGTGCAAATCGCTCATGTGAGTAGGTCAACCATGTCAAAGTGCAGCGAACCGTGAATTAGATTTTCGGTAAGTAAGTAAATAGGTATGGGTTTTCTTTAGGGATATGAGAAAAAAAAAGAAAAAATAAAGAAGAGAACCTCCTCCTTTTTGAAGTCGGTTGAAAATAACTAAAACTCAAGCAAAGCTGTTTTCCAAGAAAAATACAGTATTGAGAAATCCCTCTTTTCCATCTACATAAAAAATCAAATAAAAACACACAATAGTTCGGTATAGTAGATTCTTTTGCGAACCGCTGAAAAGTGATAGCAGCGTTACAAACAGCAGTATTGATTTACTTCGTTATTACTATGACATAATAATATTTATGGCCTGAAACCTTCGTGTTTTGTGTTTTTCCATAGCGTGTGCGTTCACATAAAAACATAGTAAATAGGTGTCCAGCGCAAAATAATCTAAGCAGTAAACCATTTTTTTTAAATCCACATAAAGGCTCGTGCAGACCAGCGCGACGCGACGGGCGCGACGCGACTCGAACAATACAATTTCTAAAAAAACTTCACGGTATAACAATAGCCGGTGTCGCGTCGCGCTGTCGCGTCGCCCTAGTCTGCACGAAGCTTAAAGCTGAGCTTGTAGCAGGGATTCTCATAATTATGACAGGGTTAAAGAATAAACCAGGGGTTGTGCAGAATAAGGTTAATAATATAGTTATTATTATAAGAAATATTATAAATATAAAGTTGTAGTAAAATCTCTTTGGCTGTGGTGTTGATACCTAAACTCTCAATATAGCCCGGGTTATATAATATAACCCAGATTAACTTGCAATAAGGTGACGTTGTGTGTATGGTGGTATCCTTTATCGCCAGGCAAAACCATCGATTCGGATCTCTATACTGCCAACAGCTGATGAGAGTCAAACAAGAAATTGAGAAAAAAACGGCCAGAATTGATCAACCGAAAGGCTGCTTTCATCATGATAACGCCAGACAACATACATCTTTAGCCACTCACCAAAAATTTAGAGAGCTGGGTTGGGAAGTGTTAATGCATCCACCATATATTCCTGACCATGTGCCCTCAATTTTCCACCTGTTACGGTATCATCAAGAGAAGACTGTCAAAATACTTGTCGAATTTTTAAAATCAGAAGTCAAATCAAAATTTCTATAGCAATGGGATTATATCACTACCTACAAAATGGCAACAAATAATCGAACAAAATGTCACATTTATATTAATAAAATGTAAATAAAAACTATGAAAATTAAATGTCTTGTATCCTTACTATACTACACTGGATCGCAAAAATTCCGGGTCGCTAATAAATGGCGTGATAGTTTCTTAAATACATAAGACTAATTTGCGAAACTATAGTATATTGTAGATGACTGATTAATATATATAAATAATGTGTAATACGTTTTGTACACTATATAACTTTAATTAAATAATAAAAAATAAGAAAATTTCGCTTCTAACATATGACAACAACAATACACTTAGCAGTAAATCTTAAAAATATTAAATTTTTTGTCAATTTAATATTTTGTTTTTCCTCCACGAGCCCATATCACTTCATTAAGACGATGTGGCATGCTGTAAACCAAATTTTTAATACGATTTTGGTCTATGTTTGCCCATTCTCCCACTAGCGCATTCCTTAACTCGTGTAAGATAACGGAAGCAGGAGAGCGTTGTCTCACGCATCTCCCGAGCTCGTCCCATGCATGTTCTATGGGATTTAAGTCTGGGCTGCGAGCTTTTTTTTTTTTTTTTTTTTTTTTATAAAAATTTCTATGCAGGTAATACCTTCATTTTGAATATACATATTGACCAAACGAGCAGTATGTGGTCACGCATTATCGTGCATAAAAATGGAATTTGCTCCCATATTCACTAAAAAAGGACCAGCATGCTCAAATAAAACCTCTTCTACGTATCTCAGTGCAGTCAGAAAACCGTTTTAATCTCTCACCACTAACTCCGTGCGATCCTCTGAAGATATCCCAGCCCAAACTATTATTGATCCTCCACCGAATGGCATCTTTACTTCAAAACACACTTGATGATACCGTTCTCCTGGTTGTCTAAATACTCTTCGTCTCCCGTCATGCGTAAATAAACAAAATCTGGACTCATCGGAAAACATAACCTTGGACTAATCTTCACCTGTCCCTCGTATGTGTTCTTGAGCAAACCGTAACCTGGCAACTCGATGTTCTCTGAGCAGTTTGGGCCGTTTGCTGGTCTATAAGGCTTTATATCAGCTTAACGACGATGTTGTAGAATTGTATCAGAGCTCACATTGTTGTGTTCAATTTCTTGAAGACTATTTCGGACCTGAACAGCCGTGAGATGTCGATTTCTTAACATAGTGCTCGTGATGCATCGGTCTTCTCGTGTAGTTGTGCACCTTGGCCTGCCATTCCCTGGTCTCCTGATGTTCATTCCGGTCTCTTGAAATCGCTGGAGTACTCTTTGGACCGTTGATAAAGATACTCCTACATTCTTCAGGTGTCAACGACATGATAGTGCACTGAATACTCTGATCAATCCAAGGAATCATTTATAATGAGAGCTCGCTGTGAAACAAAAGCAGAAAAAATATTATTTTCCTAATTTTAAATTTTCAAATAGCAGTTATTTTTTTAAATCTATTACTTGTACAAATGAAACGTCTTTAGAGATTTAGAACAAGCATTAGTAGCCTGCTTATTACATATTATTTATTCTAGCGATCTAGGTATGTAATTTATGGAGATATCACGGTTTTTATTAGCGACCCGGAATTTTTGCGATCCAGTGTATATAGGTACTATATAATAATATTATAAATTCGAAAGTAACTCTGTCTGTCTGTATGTTACCTTTTCACGGCTAAACCACTGATAGGATTTCAGAAAAAAATGTCAAGGAGATAGATGGTATCCTAGAGGACATAGGGTACTTTTTGTCTCAAAATAAAACCTAAATGGGTTGTTATAGGGGATGGAAGTTTGTATGGGAACACCAGCATTTCTTAACTTAGGGAAATGAAAATTCAAATTTATGCTTTTAGTAAGAAATAAAGAATTACGCATTTTAGCGTTTTTGTAACATTATTAAAATGCACATGTAATATTGATTTTTTGTGTCTTATTTTCAAGAGATTTAAAGGATTGGAAATATAGTCATAGTCCGTATCTTGACTTAACATTCAGTTTTTATTTCATTAAAATCGGGCCACTCTGTCAAAAGTTATTACAATTTAAAATAACCTTTCTAACATGTTGGTAATATGTGTTCAATGGCGGCACTAGAATAGGTATTACAAATTAATAGTGATAATAATAGTAAAATGAATCAAAGCATTTATTTCAATTAAACCATTTACAGGCACTTTTGAATTGTTAAGAAGTCGGTCAGTCAGAAATATGAAGCTAGTTGCCCATTCCAAAGCGTAGTAGGAACCTATGGAGAAGAGGGAGCAAGAAACTCCACGGACACTCTTTTAAATAAAAAATTAGATACAAAATAATAATAATAAATTAGAATAATTTGTATTTTAAGTAGCATTTAGGATCATTTAAGCCTGTTTTATTTGTGGACAAGTGTGAGTAGGACTCCGTCCGTTCCGTCTCAAAGTTGTGCTTGCTCGGCTGCCCGAATTTACAAATCTGGTTTGAAGGACAAACTTAACTTTTCAATTGAAAAATAACTCTAATAGAATAATGAAATACAGACTAAATTTTACTTCAAGACACGGCCATAAATTTTTGATCCCAGATTGAAGAACAAACTTAACTTTGCAGTTCATATATAACTATATACTTATTACCAATTTTCGGATATTCCTCTGTACTTGACCTTGCTTCTCGCCAAACATCATGCTGCTGGTCAAACGGGAAGTACCAAATATACTGGTTTACTAAATATGCGGCATATATGGCCGTATTTTTTTATTGCGTTGACTTGGAAGTTTGTTTTTCGTTACAGCTCCAAGAGACCGTAGATCTAAGTTTTTGATATCCATTTCCACTTGTGCCTCCACGTGTTCCTGAGAAAAAGGGTCTTGACCGACAACGAAGTCAGCCTATAAGGGTTTCAATTTTTCATTTTGAGGCACGGAGCCCTAAAACCGATTTGATATCTGCTTGTTACCTTTTCGTGTCGTAACGGCTGAGTGGATTTAGATGAAAGGCATGCGGATAGGCCATGACCTGGGTTAGGACATAGGATACTCTGAATCCCATTCGCACGTTCCTGTGGGATATTTTCAGACATCCACGGGGGCGAAGCCGCGGCCGCGTGGGCAAAAGATACTTTTTATATAAAATACGATTTTTCCCCGACCTCTTAATATGACGGAACCGCTTTCTTAAGAAACCAAAGCTATACTGTTTATAAGCTTTTTGACACCAGGTTAGTCACTAACCACAGAAAAAAGAAAGAAAGAAGAAGCTTTAAGCTTCGTGCTGACTAGCGCGACGCGACAGCGCGACGAGACACCGGCTATTGTTATACCGTGAAGTTTTCTTAGAAATTGTATTGTTCGAGTCACGCTGGTCTGCACAAGCCTTTACCAAAGACCAACACTGGAAACTGTCTTTATTTGTATTCCTTGGTTAATGAATTGGTTATTGTAGTTAGGTTTTAGAAAGCGATAAGAGTAGCATGCTCTGTTTCTTTCATCGAAAGTATTAGGTATTTCTTGCTTTATTCGTCGCATTTAGTGAATCCTTTCACTTAGCTCTTAGTTTTTATATATTATCCTTTGATTTAGTTATTTCTTCACGTAGGTAACTGTTTAATGTTAATCTCTGATTTCAAACTTCTAATAAGTTGTAGTACTGTATTCCAGAACGATATTCAGTCATGAATGCCGATTTCAATTTGATTTGAATCAAGAACATTATCTAATCTGTCTGTTTGAAATTACAGGGCTCAGATATCGCAAAGCTATGTTTAAGTGTAAACTTTGAACATGATAATATTAAAGCTATTAAGCTCACTATAACAAGCCGCGGATAGAGCAGACTCATTCGATTATAACGAGCGGTTTAGTTCCAATGCGGGACAATAGTTTGGGCTATCATCGACAGTTTTGTATGAGGTTTCGCTAATCGCTCATGCAGCGGCCAATTTCGGCGTGAATGATCCGCCGGCGGGCGCTTTTGTGCCTTGTCCTCGATTCTAATTGAAACTATTTTGGACGCAGGACAATGCGGCATTGTCCGCGTGTCCGGCGGTGTTTGCCGCCTTTATTAATTCAGGTGGGCGTGGCGGTGAGTGGGCGGGTCCGAGGCGGGGCGTGTCGGCGGGCCCGCCCAGCGGCGCGCCGGTTTCGCAGCCGCGCGCGCTCCGTTTGCCGCTCAGTCGGCCTGTCGACGCGACGTCTGACGCTCATCTCTTTGCGCGGACGGCGACGGAATAACTTTTTAACATCGCTTACGATATCAGATGCTCCGCTAACTTGTAAAGTATCTCTAGCTGTTCTCTCGTCGCTGGTGACGTCTGAGGGACGTAGGGCTCTGTCGGCGGTGTGCTACTTGTGTGCAGGTGGGCGTGAGTCCCCGGTGGACTTGACACGTGGTGTTGACAGTCGCTGCACGGCCCCACACGCACGCCAAGTAAGTTCACGCATGAAAACTAATTTTACGTCAAGTTTTGAAACTTTCAATATTTTGCATTGTCATTCCAAATTTCTGCAGACTTTGCTATTTTAAAACGAAGTTACCAAAAGTTTGTTAAAACTTTCTAAGCAACGATATTGAAAAAATACCAGAGTATATTCATGAAAAAACACCAAATTTTGTTTTCTATTCTTTGATTTATAACCAACGTTGGTTTTTGTAACGAAATTTGAAATACCTAAGTATTTGTCCAAAGTAAAACACTACAAACTTATCTGAAATGACTTTTAATCCTGAAAAAAATGTTAATGCATGACAATCATTGGACAGGTTAGATGATGATGTTGACCGTACCAGATCGAGTCCTACATTACAAAATAGAGTTGCGATACGTCAGACTTGTTATAACTTTCATAAAATACTGCATCACCTATGTAGGTCTGGTTAAGATACATTTTCTCATGTAAAGTGATTGGTTTATAAAGAACCTACTGTAGAAATTAATATGAGTGGTAGTGGGCATTGGATATTAATGTTGTCCTTGTTCCAGCGATGAAACTTATTAATGACTTTTGTAAAGACTTTTTAAGACACAGAATAAAAATAACATGTGATATTAAATTAAATTAAAAATTAAAAATAATTAATAACTTCAAAATTCAGTAAACATTTTCAACGATTTGTTTAAAGAATTTGGTGCTACATTATAGGTAGTGTTGATGAAAGATTTTTGTACCATAAGCAAAATTAAAGCTCTGGGGAGAATAAAATACATAATGGTAAATAATTCGCATTGAATTATACCAAAATAATAACTTACTCATTTTGTAGAATAAATGAATAAATTATTGTAAAATATTAAATGGCTAACTTCCTTTAACTTTTAAATTGACAAATCGTCCTAAATGTTCCTTTTAAATTAATAAAATTCAATCATCTCTACCGAACCCCAAAACAAGAAAAACTCACGTCACGAAAATAATCTTTTAAAACCAATAGAAATGGGAACAAATCAGTCGTCACTGACGCACTAGTCACTAACGTTGCGAGATGCCAGTTTTTCCTGTCGCAGTATAAAAATGTCCGCCCGCCCAAACCGTGTTCCCCCGCTCCCGCGCCCTTCTGCACCGCGCCCGCTATCTAAAGATGGAGTTACACGGGCAACTTAAACTGCTCAATCCATGGCAATGGGGAATATGCATGCAATTCTAAACTCTTTCATTATTTAAATATACGTTGTATAGGAGTCAAGCAACTTTTTTTTTTTTAATTATGCATTACATAATTTACAATTAATTATTTTTTGGAACGGAACACAAACTCGAAACTCGTTCTCTTCGAAAATTTTGGAAGTGACCTCAAATGCTATGTGAATAAATATTTTTTCTTAGCAAACTGCTTGAATTCTCACTAAGGTAAGTTAGTAAGTGCAATTTCTACTTGAATAAAGCACAAGACATTATTTAATTTATATGATTCGGGGCTAAAAAAGAGATGTAAGCAAAGTAGTATCGTGATAAATGTCGTGACATTATGGCCGAGACAATAACGGACGTTTAAACTGTAGTAAAAAATAGTTGGAGTTTAATAATTTTTATGAGCACCAACATTAGTATCTAATATTTAAATTTTCATGATTTTCTTGGGATTATATTACTATGCTTTACTGATTAAATAAAAATCTATTGTACTTATGGGGGGTGGGATAAGGTTGCCAGGGAAATTCAAACATACTTTCGTTCTATAATAGGTACAACGAGTGCTGATTAAAATACATACGCGACGTCGCGACAGTTACGATAGCATATTAACTTTTTTCTAATCATAGAAATCATCTGCATATTTATTTAAATGACACGTAATAATGTATCTATTTGCTGGGAAACAAGACAATCACTTTCATTACGTTTTCCAAAAAATATAACAGACGTTACGGGTAAACTACGCAAATTACAACGTTGATTTCTTTTGGGGTTATTGTTGTCAGAGACACGTCATATTGAGTAGAGATAAAAATCGACATATAGCATAAGCCGCTGGGCTAGAAGCGTGAAACTTTGCTTAAGACTTCCTTTTATAACGAAAGTGAGCATTAAGGAAGAATTTTACAATATTCAGCGCGAATGAAATTTTGTCCAAAGTCCCATCGGACACACACCTTGTTATAAATTAAAAGGCTCAACTACTAGCTCCACTGACACCGGCAAATATTGCGAGCAATAAATAATTACTGAGAAATTGCCCGTGTACGCGGAGCTTTACTCCCCGCTCCCGCTCAAATCATCGCTGACAATGTCGATTCCGTTTTATTGGGCCGACGATCTTTTTATGGCAATTGGCATGGATCGTTTTTCCATTTCGATTGGGGTGCTTTGTCGTCCTTGCGGTTTCTTTATATATTTTCTCGCTTTTTTTTCGGAAATAAAGTGATTTTTTATGCGCTCTTTGTTTTGCCAGTGTTTGGTCTTTTAGTTGTGGGTGGATTTAAATAAGATGTTCCTATTAAGAAACCTCTTACTTAACACTTTTAACACCACTTACTTCATACATATTGCAAGTTAACCCTCGAGTAGTGTTACCGGCATTAGGTTTAAAACAGTGTTACAAAACACTGTAAAACGAAGTAAAATAGTGTTTTCAGGGGTTCTTGTCTGTTGGTATTTTCATGTACTAGTGAGGTAAGGACTTGAAATAAGAAAAAATAAGAAAATATGTAATAGTTCCTGAAATAAGCAACTTTGACAGAATAACCGACAGACAAACGAAGTTGCATCACTATAAGTGTTCTTTTTAACCTTTTTTTATAAGGAACCACGAGAAACCGCGGTTGTTAAACTCATCCTTGTGTTTAAAACGTTCAAAATATATATTTTAAGTTCAGTAAGGTGTCCACTCCTGTAGGTACTACAGACATTCCGACCCCCATATTTTTTTAAATAATAATGCTTGTTGAAACATACAACTGACTTTCACACTTTATAATGCTGATTTCGCTAAGAAAAACCTACATTTCAAATGGGCCCTCCACGAGGGCTCCCGGCATCCCACATGCGACTTGAGTGAACCCCCCAGAAGGGCTCCCGGCACTGAACGTGTTAAAGAACTTTTGATGAATGATTTATTTGATATACATTAAAATGATTATGTACACTATATAACACCACTAATTATTTACACTGGGTACTTAATTAAATAGCTAACTAAAGTAGATTACTGAAAGTAGATGCTGTAAGTTATAAGAAACGACTGGGAGAAATAGAACGTAGCAAAAAAAATATATGTATTCAGAGAAAATTTATAGAGTGACAGACAATTTCACTTGACAAAAGTACTAAAGAACATATTCATTTTAAATTCAAAACTTACTTCATAAGCACGTCATATACACAAAGTTTGTATATCCAATAGATCCATTCGATGATTTGCTATTCTGATATCTAAATATTCTGTTCTTATTATTTTCCATCTAGATTTATCTTATGAAAATATTTGTAATGAAACTGTAATTGAATGGTTTTTGATAAAACATTAATGTTTCATTACCTCCACTTAAAATGGCAAGATTTATGTAACCAATCATAAAAATAACTCTCCTTTTTTTGGCTTCGCCGCAGAAGAAAACCTTTTTTCATTTGTAGAAACCTGCGAGTAAAAGTAATTCTAGTTATCTAATATGTAAAAAAGATCCAAATAGAAAAACTTTTCCTTACTTAAAATATAGAACACTGTGGAAAGCTCATTTAGCTATTTTCGAGAATCCAGTAATATTCATCAAAAATGCATGTAGGTACTTATTCCAATTACATTAATGCATTAGGAGTCGGTAACCAAAATCTCTAAATCTGATAAAGATAATAATACAATTTACACATAAAAATACTACTTACGAAATACAGGAAACTCTAGTAAAACTAATCACTCTTAAAATCACATAGCGCTAATCATTTCCGAAATTCCAGTGGCGGCAAAAAAACAATGTATTGCAAATAAAATAATTGAGTATACGAGTCTTAGATGATTCAATCTGGTTTGAACCATATCACGATCTCATACTCACATCGATGTGTCTCAATTACTTTACTATCACAAGAAAAACTTAAAACTTAAAAAAGTGAGTGTGTGTGAGTGTTAAAACTTTAGTTAAACGGTAATAAAAATACAATAGCACAGATAAATGTTATTCGTATTTTTATTACAAAAAATCAGAAAACTATATGTATAATAATTAGATGTCAATACTTTTAAACTTATATTATATTCGTTATCTTGATCTCAGATACTTACATACATTGATGTGTATCAATTACTTTACTATCCCAAGAATGTGGTAAATTTTAGTACACTAATAAAACATACAATATTTTTTTGTATTTTTATTAGGTACTGTTAAATGGATATCATTATGACATCTAATTATTACACATATCGTTATTCTGATTTGTTTGTATTGTAAGACCATTCAATACATTCTTCCATGCAGTGTTTTGGTAAGTTTTGAGCAAATTTATATAAATGTTCACTAGTAACTCAACAGCAAACCACCACTGTGTTTTGCAATGTCCTGACAGGGTTCGTGTACAAAAACCGACAATTAACCTAAGCAGAGAGCAAATAAATAAACTAACCCATAATAACCAATCAAACCATTTGCGAAAATCCAGTAGCGTACAATAAAATGCGTGTGCTAAAAATAAATTATAATAAGAGGTGGTGTGAACTGGTTTTAACCTTATCACCAAATCAAATACATAGTTACATTGATCTTTATCAAAACATTCACTATCATAATAATTTATTAAACTCTACTTAAACTAACCCCCAAAAACATAATTTTCGAAAATCCAGTAACGTGCAACGAAAATGTATGTTTTACTGCTACAAATAAATTAAGATAAGAGGTGATAGCAACTAATTTGAACCTAATCACGAAATCAGATACATATTAATCTGTATGAATAACTTTACTAACACGACAATTTGTTAAACTATAGTTAAACTAACCCGCAAAAAACAGCTAAAGCTAAACCATATCCGAATATCCAGTAACGTGCAATAAAAATGCATATGCCACTGCTACAAATAAATTAAGATAACGGGCGGTTACCGATATCGCGCTATAATGACGTGACCGCCGACGCGATAACGAGCCGGTCCCGGCTCGGATTAGGGAGACACCGCCATATTGTGCGCTGTGCGCTTACCGTGCGTTGACAATGCGTTTGCGTTGCGTTTAGCCCGGCTTAGTGAATGGCATAGTAGTGGTAACTATGAGTTTGGAATTAATTTAATGTATCGCTAACGGTTTGTTGGTGCATTTTAAAAGTGTAATTCAGTTTTTAGGCATTTCTCTTTAACATCAGAGTTAGGAGGTTTATAGGGCGTATTGTTTTTTAGTTGCTAATTTTTATCAATATTATTGAAAAAGTTTCGTACCAGGTGTTCATCTTTGAAAATTGAAAATTAAATAAGATCTCTTGACCTATTTACTTATCATAAACCAATAAAATCCTCTTCAAAAACCGTGCACCTAAAAATTAAAAATGTGTTGATAGATGAGCAAAACCCTTTCTCAATTAATTTGAAACTCAGTAATAAATGTTTACTAATGAAGAGGAGGCAGTGACATCAGTACGACATCTACGTGGTAATAACTTTAGTAAATTAGAGTTTAAAATGAAATAGTTATGACATACTCGTCTGTAACACAGAGTATGAACTAACTGGAGTGCCAATGAGCTCCCAAAAACTCGACTATCAAACATGAGACGCCCCTTGACTTGTTCGCTAAATACTTATATATATAGTCCTGCAGACCGTATTTCGGCCACGGCGGCCAATCTCAACGGAGACTAGCCTTCGGCGCGGGAGATATTATAGTGCACAAGTGTGTGCGCAGACACAGGTGCACTCTCTCTTCCCTCACTCTCATAGTCCGAAGGGACGGCAATCCGACACGACCGTCAAAAGATCAGGCGTAGGACCAACGGCTTAACGTGCTTTCCGAGGCACGGGGGTATCACACCGCAAACTTCCGAACTCCGGGCAGTTACTAAGAAATTCCTAATTGAAAAACTCAATAACACTTTGTCCGTCCCGGGAATCGAACCCAGGAACCCTCGCTCGGCAGTTGCGCTTGCGACCACGAGACCAACGGGGCAGTTCGCTACATATAACGCTGAAGGGGAAATTTGTCATAGCATAGGTGATCTCAGACTTTTTTTACTAAACACATAGGGTAAAATCGTAGCCTATCCTTTCGCTATAAATTTCTTTTATCAATTGTAAAATGGCTGTCCAAATGTCCACAAAGTTAGCATAAATGCTCATGAGTAGGAAAATTCATATGATATCTATAAAAATAAAACGCTTAATTGATCTTTGATAACAGCTAATCAAATATAATTCTCCCACATCAAGAATTAAGTGTTAGGGGGGAACGTGTGTAGCCCTCTGTAAGTTTTGATTCTGTGGCGTGTAACGAGGTCGGGAACGTTATGAGATAAATATTTATGTGTTTACATGCAGTTAGCGCTGGATCGCTAGCGCTGATGGCTTCATAAATGATATTTCAGTCCCTGGATTATCGCCGCGTATTAATCAGACTTGTTGATTTTGATTTTATTTCAAATGGTTGGTGTTAAACTATAAAATCAGTGATTATATTTGAAACGGGCATTGCATTAAAAAATATTATCACTGAATTTGAAAATTAAAAATTTAAAAATAAATACAGTCAACAATAAACCAGAAAAAACTTCCTTCTATAGTCCGGAATTTTAAATTACAATCAGAGTAAAAGAAACTATTTTTCTAAAGGTCGGTACAGAAAGACAACAGTATCAAATCTTCACAGGGAATTCATAACTAGAGAATGGATACCTGGGTATCACTGCACAGTATAGTATCCGAATAACAAGCGAACGCGAAAGGATTCTGCGGTCGCATTAAAACAGATGAGGTTTAAAAAGCAACCCGCAAATGATGCTAAATGATCGTCTTGAATAAGCGGGCGGACCGCGCGGGTGGAAAACGCTCGACTGTATTCCTGCTCTGTCGCTTATTGCAGATCTATTAGTGCTTTAGTGCTTGATGTTAGATGTGGTACTAATACAGATGTGTAGTAATTGTGTATCGAGAATTTAGTGAGAGTTTTCATAGAACACATTCAATGAAAATCATCACCAGGCCTTATTATCGCTCGTTGAAGACTTTTCTTTGTCATGTTCTTGATTACGATGACTTGCGATCATCGTAGAAGATCATGTAATAATCACCACGCTTGATTGGCGTAGTGGTGACAGCAGTTTATTAATGTTAACAAAAAAAGGGCCCAGCTGCTGTTCAATTCTCGAATAAATATATTTGGTTTATTTTCAATGCCGGAAAAGACACTGCACTGAAAACCATTTCCTATCAAACTCTTTCAAAACAATTTCTCATTCAAACCTATTTTAAAATTACATCAATAGAACATACCACGTTTCCTAGTTAACGTACAAACGCAGCGTCTAGACTGCTCGTCTGCATCGTCAGCATGGCCGATTGGTTTAGTTAGCAGTGAGCGTCGCGCCTCATTTGCTTGCCGCGCCGCGCCCGCGCCGCCCGCGCCGCCCGCCGCTCGACTTTGTTACCACTCTTTTCATCCCGACACCGTTGTAACTATCCGCTGAAGTGATAAATCGGTGTCATAAAACTTTATGAATGTTTTATGCACTTAATTTTCAGTTTTATCGCCGTTTGTATCTCATTTGCGAGGTAAGGATCGAATTAACGGTTTGGTACAGTACGAAACCTTATGGTGTGGCGTGCGTTTAAGGAGCTATGTTCCAAGGTGCAATAATTGGTGTAATAAACTTTCCATAAAAGGTATTTCTCTCTCTGTCAGGAAACTTTACATTACAGAAATTATATTAAAAAGCCTAAATCTCTTTCCTATGATGGAATACTGACCAAAAGAAGGAAAGATATGATATTAAATATCCCTAGGACAAGGACTTCGCCTGCTAGTAAGCAATTTAGTAAACGATTTAATGCGCTGTATAATAAAATCAATAAATACATTTACATTTAACTCAAAAACTATTGTGACAGTAAAAGAAATATAATGGAATGAATACAAACGCTTACCTACACTGATACCGAAACACTTCTGAAACCTTGACACATATTGAAACTCAAACTCATGTACTCTCACTCACATATACAGGCTGCTCTTTCACACACATACTTATACCCACTCATACATACATTTGATTTAATTTAAGTTAATTCATGTAGTTTTCGCATAAAAATTATACCTTTTGCTTTTTATACATATAACACGTCTTGCTATGGGAGAGCGGACTCCTAATACAGGCACTATCTTCCTAAAAGGAGGATCCAATCAAATTTTTTTGTTTATGCCTTATTATTTACATTTTTTTTTTAAACATATTTCGTAGCGCGGGTCAAGATTTTTGTAATTAAACAGTACCGAAGTTGAGTGTAAAATGAAATACAGTTGTCCAGAATTTTCTTTCAGAGCAGAAAGCTTTTATTTCATTTAAATTAAGTAGATAGTTTTTTTGCCCATTATCATACAAAATAGAGTTTACCTAAACGTCCACTTATCGAACTGTTACACACAATATCAACTTCATTAAATTAAAGCGCATTTCTAAACAAAACCGACACCTAGATATAAACTTAGTAATAGAAAGTTTAATTATAACGCGGAATTAAATATCTAAACCCTTTGAAAGAGGAGAAATGAAGAAAAAGTAGAGAAAGGGCATCGGTTGAGCGGCCAACAGGTTGACGGCAGACTTTTAATGATCCCTTAATGATTGAGCCGCAGGCTACACGATGCGTGCCACCCTGATAATGTACACACAGCCTTATACTATAGCCTTTGTATAGCATTGTGGGTCCATAAAACCGGCTTTATAGACTCCTATTAAATCAGAGTTTGATAGTCAGGCTCGTTGCAGTCGGTTATTGTGATTGAATTTGAATGATTGATTGTTTTAATTAAGTTATCAGCCAGCTCGCCCACGTCCTCGAGGGATGAAATTCTTTTGGGCAACTAAAATCCTTGCATGTAATGAGGCAACCTATTCATCCAAATAGTTCGGAGGTTGTAGAGGCCGTTGAACTACTTCTTCTTCTTATCGTGTGGTTAGTGACTAACCTGGTGTCAGAGTTTTAAAGCCGCCTATGGGCCTCTGACTTGGCTTCACATGCCGTCGAGAAATAACTCTCAGGCATGCCGGTTTCCTCACCATGTTTTCCTTCACCGTTTTTTGAGTGAGCAAGTGATAATTATATAATACGCACATGAATCCGAAAAGTCAGAGGTGCGTGCCTTGGGTTCGAACTCGAGACCTACGACTTGTCAGTCTGACGGTCACACCACTAGGCTATCACTGCTTGTTGAACTACTGGTGATTGAGTTTTTAGATCATGAAAATAAATCTATATCTATACTAATATTTTATAGAGGAAAGATTTGTTTGATTGTTCGTTTGTATTGAATAGGCTCCGAAACTACTGGTCCGATTTGAAAAATTCTTTTACCATTAGAAAGCTTAGTTTTCAGGGAGTAACATAGGCAACTTTTTATCCCGGAAAAAATAACGGGTCCCGCGGGAAAGACCACGTGAGCGAAGCCGCGGGCGAAGTGCTAGTGTGTAAATAATTTAAGGAAATACTGAAGTATTCGCAGCTGTTTCACTTTTTTTGGTATACTACATTTTTGTCTTATAAAATATGAAATGATTTTTAAGAAGCATTTGCAAATACTATAATCAAAATAAACGATTGTGTACTCATAATGCAAACATAGTTTAAATATTACTTTATAACGACACTAAAATAACTCTATTATAACCTCCTAGTAACCAATTGCTTAGATAAATATTATCAGTCCAGACCAGGCAGACAGATAAAAATCGACTAATTGTTATAGAATAAATATAGCACTGTGATATACAACTATAGAAAACTACAAATATTTTTTCTATACTTAAACTTCATTAGGTTTTTAATTGACAAAAAGCAATTAGTGTAATAGTTTCAAGCACAAGATTTATAACAAGAGTACCTCTACTAAACGAGAAATAACAACGGTGTGTTAATAAATTTCTGACGAAGCCACTAGCTATACTTAAGTCTATATATTTTTCCAAAGTTCTCTCGCGTAGAACTCCACTTTACGCTACTTTGTACTCGTTAACTTCGTTCATTAACGCAAACTGTTGATCGAAGTCAGTCGATTAAAATGAATAAAATGAACTATATTGAACGGATCGCAAACAATATAGAATACTAACGACCCGACCCTGCTTCGCACGGCATAAACAACTTGACAAAACATCGAGGATTCTTTATTATCCAGATTTCTAATTACGCAACATATTTTCGTAAACGATACAGACAAATCCGTTTCATTTTGACAGTTCAACAACATTCATTGCGTCATTTACGTTGCTCTGCAGTTTTTTTTTTCGAACTTACGGAGCAATGGATTAGCAATCTGTTTCAAAACGATTCAGATTCGGATTGATTTTGCATTACGTAATTAGGGTACTGGGTCATAATAAATAACCTAGAGAAACTAAGCGGGCGTGATGTTATAGATATCAAAAAAGACAAAAAAAAAAAAATTGACAATTTTTTTTTGGGTCTACCATTTCTGGTACTGTTGCGACTTGAAGTATGAGTTCCGAAATCTGTTTTTTTTTTTATTAAGTTTTGAAATCGATACCCATCACGTCTGTGAAGTTTACACGAAAAAGACAGATTTTTTAAACTGATATTTCAACTACTTACACTGCGGTAGATGACCTAAAAAAAAACATTTTTTTTGCTTTATTAAGTTTTGAAATCGATACCCATCACGTCTGTAGAGTATCGCTACTTCATTTAATTTTTTACCCTATAAGTAAGTTAAACCAATAAAATAAAATTCCGGAGGGGAATAAATTCTCCAAATGATGGTGAAAACCACATCAAAATCTGTTGCGTCGTTTAGAAGAACAACGCGGTCACACAAGCAGACACGAAAAGAAAAAAATAATTTATATGATTTATTGATACATATGTATAAAATGGTGTACTATAACTATGCAAATTAGATGCCTAGGTTTTTTTATTATCATCCTTTTTTTCTGAAACTCTGAATCAGCAGGTATCAACGAGTAAAAAATTAACACAACTTTTAACAACAGAGATTGTTAAAACTTTTAAATAATACACATTCTATTTTAATTTTTCATACAGGGTCAAGTTAATTAAGCTAGCGAAACTGCAGACGTAATAGGTATCGGTATCTAAACACGATAAAAACAAAAAAGGTTTGATCTTTTTTTTAGGGTTCCGTACCTTGAAAGGAAAAAACGGAACGCTTATAGGATCACTTCGTTGTCCGTCCGTCTGTCAGTCTGTCAATACCCTTTTTCTCAGGAAAACGTGGAGGTATTAAGTTCAAATTAATATAGAGGAGCTCTAAAAAAAATAAGCTTCTAAGTCAGCCATTTATGTGACATATGTTGATACTGGCAAATAAATCAAAACCTTCAGGGAACTTCCCGTTGACCTAGAATCATAAAATTTGGCAGGAAGCAAGGTCAATAGTTAATTTGAAGTTTTATCACACTATAAAAAAAAACGATTACGAATTTACTTTTGCAATTGGAGAATTGACCGGACGCATATCGATTTAAGGGAGAACATGTTATTCAACTACAATGTTAAGTTTGTTTTTGGGACAAATTCTCCCCAACTACGGAACCCTTCATTGTGCGTAGTCCGACACGCTTGTATTGTTGTTATATAATTGAAGTATGAGTTGAGAAAATCTGTTTTATTTTAATTTATCCTGTTTAGATATTTAAAAAAAAATGGATATCGATACCCATCACGTATGTGGAGTTTACACACGGCTACATATCAAGCTATCCATTTCCAGTATAAGCTGATCTCGCATTGTATAGAATTTCCGTATAATTAGAAGTCACCTTATAAGAATATTCAATATTCTTCTTAAGGTAAAAAAAAGTAAAAAAAAAGTAAAAAAAAAGTAAAAAATATTCTTATGATTTTTTAAACTGATACTTCAAGTGATTACAGTAACTGGGGTCGATGACCCCACAAAAAATCATCAAATTAATTTGTTTTTCATTTTTATCATGTTTAGATAACGATACCCATCATCTGCGGAGTTTCGCTAGGTAATTACTCTTGACCCTGCATAGTTAGTCAGAAGATGAAGATGAGTTTTATTTTCACTATGAAAATTCGTGCCTATCTTTTTTTCTCTGCTCCAAATGAATGTTTTCGTCTCTTAAATAATGTATTTTTAGGTATAACTATTATGAATTATTAGTTTATTAATTTGTTTTTTATTTTTAAATGTATTAGTCATTTGCATGTGTAACTTACACTTTATAGTATACGAGTTTAACTCGGACATTACTGACATTGGTGAAGGAAAAAGTCGAATATTATAAATGTGAAAGTGAGTTTGTATGTTTGTTACGCTTTCACTATAAAACGGCTGAACTAATTAGTATGAAATTTGGCACATGGGTAGACCATGACCTGGAGAAGGGCACAGGCTATTTTTCATCCTGGATCGCAGTTGAAGTCGAGGGCAACAGCTAGTTGTTAATATAAGTTTCAATTCGCCATCCCGTCTTGAGCAAGCTTGTGATCAATGCTCGTGCCTTCTGTGTTTATGAAGAGGCCTTTGCCCTGCAGCGGGAAGGAGGGCTGGTTTTATTATTAGTCACTTACATCTTCATTTAATCTCAGAACGTTCAATATTTTTAGTTTTTTTTTGATTATTTAATGCGAAAAGACAGCATCGACTGAAAACCATCCTCAAACCAACAACGATTTGCAAAAACATCATCATCTCAGTAACTTTAAAAAAAATCTAGACTTACGGGTAAAAAATAGACCAAGACATCAGTATTCGAGCAGCGTGCCGACTTATTAAGGCGTATGCAAGCACTGGAGGGCGCTGGTGACACGAAAGCGGTCCTTAAGCGCCATTAATGATTTCTTAATGATTGAGTCCGTGGCCCGATGGGAACCGATTGAGAACGAACTCGAAGTTCGTCGGTATTAGAATTTGTGTTGGTAGTTTATTACCTAGCTACTGCTAAATGTTGGATCATGTCAAAGGTAAAAAAAAGTTGTTTTTGAGGTAAAACATATTTGGGCAAACTGCGGAGTAAAGACAAACGTTTCAATATTTTGGTAACTGACTGATAACAATTTGTAGTGTAGTTTATTCGTTAGAAAGAACAAGAAGTGTCTTGTAATAGATGATGTTCACGGTAAGTAAATTATTTATTTATTTAGACTTTTCACACTAATAAAAAAGTACAAAGGCGGACTTAATGCCTTAGGCATTCTCTACCAGTCAACCAAGGGTGGTGAAGAGATTAGATGGCAGGTGCTCTGTTTGAGAGGAACAAAGAAAAATCATGTTTTAATTAAAATAAATAATTATAATACACACACATACATATATATTTAATAAAATATATACCTATATTATATATATACATAGTATATACAAATTCAAGGGAGAGGTGTTGAGATGACTCTACTCTATTTATTTTGATAAAAAAACTCTGCAATTTCCGCTTAAATGCATACTAATGCATACTAATAATAATGACGTTGTATCACTGATAGCATCAGTGATTATCCATATAGAACTTTATTTGTGATGGCTTTCGTACATATTATGGTCCTCACAAACTAAACATTTTGCCCATAATTACCTGCGGTCAGTTGTTAAAATAATTGAAGTGGACCATGATTTCAATGGTTCATAAAGTATTATTTTAAACAATCTTGATATTTTGCGTTTTAGATGACGTAAAGTAAACAAAGTTTCAATGCCGTATGTAAATTAGGAATATTATATAGATAAAGCATACATGCAGTCAAGTTTTGGTACAGCAGAACCAATATTATGAAAAACTTTGCATTTTTTGTAGTTTTATAATTATACAAACAGCGGTTCTTATATCCTGTTGAGTGCGGATGTACTATCGAGTTACTTGGTGGGCGAGTACGTGCGGCGTGGCTGTGCCGGCGGCGGCCCATTAAAAATAATCGATGCTTGCGAAAATATCGAGGGCTTTCACTAATGACATCGCGCGGGAAAACAAAGCGAACCGGGTCGACACAGCCGAGCGACGGCCGCGCCATCTAACTCCCGCCACGATTCAAATACGGCCTAAGGATGTGTGACGACTTGAGGAGTCATGGGAGTTCTGAAGCCTGAGACGGCGACTGATTTACCGTTATAAGTGTGCGTGGGTCTTAAGATCTTAACACCCCATTGAAGACGTAATACTGCGATAATACACGCCGTTTTTATTTGCCTTGCTAAACATACTGTTGATAAAAATGAACTTATATAGCAACATGAAGACGTTCTGCGAATTGACAAGTGAAATAAACAATTGAATTTAACCATTTTAATGGCACCCAAAAAATATAGCCCGATTTTACGAGTAGGTGTAGAACGCCGGCGGGCGGCGGTAACCGAAGTTTATTTCCCGAGTTTGGTGTTTAATAGGTTAATTCACGTGGAAGATGTTTGTGGAGCACCACGGCGTCGGCGGCGGTGGCGGGGCCCGCGCCGCCTTGTTTTTCTTACAAATGAAATTATTGCGCGAATAAAATATTTTACTGTCTGTCAATTTGTCTGGTTCACTTCGTCGAAATGTTCCGCCAGATATTAAGCAGAGGTTAAAATTTTATTTGCACGGAGTTATTGCTCGAATGCCGGCGAGTCTCGGCGTGATGTTGCTGGATTCTCCTCGGTACATCGGGCTGGTTCGTGGGCCATTATTGCTTGATGTAAGACAATGCCTACAAATAAAATAAAATACTCACTCTTATTTATTGCTTCGTAGAATATCGAGGGACTGTGTTCGCTAGAAGTGTCTTGTAATAGATAGATGGTCACGGTAAGAAAATAATGACATTGTATCACCGATGGCTACAAACGTTTTAAAATAAAATCAATGTTGTTGATGGCGGGTTTGTCCATCTACAATTTTATTTTTGATAACGTACATAAATATGGTCTTTACAGACACATTTAACATTTTTATTTAAGTATTTTTCTCTAACTAAGAATTAGAATTAGAATTTTATTTATTTGTAAGAATGTAGTTTTACATAGTATGGTGTTAAAATATTTTTGTTAGTTCTATACATTCTACCACAAGTATATGGTGTACAAATATTCAATTGTCATTCTTAACCAATGTAGGTATTATACCTACTTCAATATTCACATACCTTTTCAAAACAGTCCAGATCATTGAGATTTAATATTATTGTTGGTACTATGATGCTTAAACACTGAACGTTTATGGCATTCAAAAATATCTATTTAAAATCCATTACAGAAAACCAAAAACTACCAAAATTTTGCTTGCGTTGACAAAAAAAAAAATTAACAAAATAATTAAGAAACTTTTTCTTTATAAACTGCATGTAACGTTGGCCACTGAATGTTGAAAATATATTTATGTAAAGAAGCCAATAAATATTGAAAAATAAAAATACAATCTTTTTCTTTATAAAGGGCATCATTTTGAATTTTGACTGACATGCCCAGTTGCAAATGTGCTGGGATAGGTACTTCTTGGTTTATTATATTTAGAGTTTTTAAATTTCTCCCGCTTTAATTTTTTTTTCTGCATTAAATAATATTGCAAGGCAAGCAATGGAGTTGTCGACTGACATATATCATTAAACTTTAACGTTTAAACGATATGGCCAATGTAAGCTGGCCATTTTATGAAATAATCAATTCAAAGATCTGCCCACGACAGATATATCAAACGCGAGCCTACCGAATATAAAAAAAATAACATGAAAATTCCATCATAGAAATTCATATCAAAATAAATATCCTCGCACATGTAGCGAACGCGCGGATTGAATGCATCTGTGAAACGAATAGAGTTCGGTGCAACAAAGCTGATGTAATTGGTGCATTGTAGGAGGCCGCGGGCTACCATCGTTAGCCTTTCTTTCCTTCACCCGGTTTTGTCCGGGCCGCGCTTGCTAATTAACTATGAAATTAATTGACGCGGCAAAGTTTCCGAGTGAAACTTGAATTAATTGGCACGTCCGACTTCAGCCTAATTAGGAGCCTCAGGCTTTTCAGTATCGCGTTCGTTGATGCCGTGAAAAACACACAAAAGTGTTGTGTATAGTTTGATGTGCGGAGTTGCTCGCTCGAATCAAAATATGCTCTCTGCAATGTTAATTGCGTGTGGTGAATGTGTGCGCGATTTTTGAAGGTGGAGCATTGCTTTTGCTGGTGGGTACTGTGCAGTTGATTTGTAGTTAAGTAAAAAGCATGTCAGTTTTGAGTTATTTTCAAAATGTTCTTTTAGACATAGTTATTTGGATTGTGTGTATAATTATAAGTAATGAGATCGTCCAGTTAACAACTCAGTTACTTACTCAACTTCTTTGCATTGCTGTTGATGTCTTAATCAGTCTCACGATGAAAGGCAAGCAACTGTTGAGCGCGGGCTTATCTCTCCTGAAGTTTGAACCTACTTATTATCTAGGGGGAAAGGAAGGATGTATTTAATTAGCTGTAGGTATAACAAGAAGAGATAAATTGGATGAAATATTTTACCACTAGCTACTGTACTGCCCGCGGCATCGCTCGCGTGGACACTATATTATTTTTGGGTGTCGATGGGTTTCCAGGGGCCGGAACCCTTTCGGACTTTCCCGCGACTCTGGCAGGGGTTGGCCCTAGCGGACCCCGTCAGTTGTGTTGACATTTCTATGAGGCGCGCGTGGAACATAACGCGCCGTCAACCCGGGCCCAGGCCCGACGTCCGAGAAGGACCAGTCCTTATCGGACGTTGAGCTACCCATTGCTCACCGTCCGCAAGCCCGCGCCTACAGTAGCCGGGAATCGGGCTCCCTACTTAATGCTTTTTCTAAAATAAAAGTAGCCTAAGTTATTCCTTATAACATCAGCTATCTGCTAGTGAAAGTCCCGGTCCTGCCGTTTCGGAGATTAGCCGGAACAACAGACACAATTTTTTTTCTTTTTTTTTACTTTTGACAAGGAATAAGATGATCAAAACCGTAACCGTTTTCGTAGCTAAGAAAAATATTCACGACTATAAAAATGTTGATACGACAATTGACCGTACATTTTCATTCTATAAAAACATTAATAACACATAACACTACACTATAATTCATTCACAGCTCAACACAATAAAGTATGTTTCAGTTCCCTTAAATCAAATAACAAAAGCTGTTATTTAGTTCGCTTATTTAGAATTCCCACTGTTGTCTATCATTATTTATTTGTAAGTGCACAATATAAACACAGTTCGCGAGCAAGGGCCGACTGTGGAGGAAAGCTTGTCCCGCGGCTAAGGAACCTCCATAATTAACATACATTATGAATTATCGAAAATGGCCGAGTCGATAGCCCTAATTACATGGTGCCGCGGCAACGTAGCCGAGTAATGAATAGCCTTGTATTTTATTAATACGTGTTGCCGACCTGTATTAGATATCTTTGTTGGGATGAATCATATTTTATGAGCCCTATTACGTGTTAATTGGGTTAGTAAGGGTGTGTTTTGTTTTTTTTTGTTGTTCTAATTTCAAAATTTAAATTAGGTACGGTAATTTAAAGTTGGAGCGTTTGATCTTTTGGGTCTAGTCATTTGGTCTATGAGAAAATTAATTTGGTTTTAATTGTGTGTGAGTTTTGTGATTATTTATTTTTAATATCGGGTTTCGTTAATTGATAACTAAACCGAACGAAGACATTTGTTTTTAGTTTCATAGCATAGGCCATACAGTAAGTTTAGGTAATAAATGTTCCAAACAGCATCCATTCCAAGGAAATATTATTAAACCTCAATTCGCAATTCAATTGAAGCGTATGGTTCGAAATGTTTAAAAAAAGAAAGACTCGACACCCAATGGATGTTTCGCGACGATTCGATCCTGTTATATTTACAGGTATTTTTCAAAGATATTATCAACACGAATTTATATTTCCGCTTCGCTTTACCGGTGTGAGGAAAAATAAGCCTGTTGGGAGGATCCTTCAGGCTGGTCGCACAAACTGAATGGTGAGGGAATCGTTGGACGTTTGTAGAACATGTTTGACTGAGTTGAGTCTATGTGTGTATATTGTGATCTATGGGAAATTTGTCATGTTGCCGTTGAGAACATAATATGTAAAAGCTACGTTGATGTTTGTGATATTGCACCATTTAAATTATTTTTCAATGCAGACAATACAAAAGAGTCATTTGCAAAATAACTTATCGACGACACCCTTCAGCATCCTTTAAATAACGAACATTAAATTAAAGAAATAAAATATACACATTTTCCACCAATCTAAGTAACGGTCATTACCACAAGTGGTCGCAAGACTCACCGAGTGACCGCTAATGACCGAGCGATTGCGGAACCCCTCGTTACCGCCGCCATTGTCGGTATAAAGAGTTGTTCACTCGTTCTTCATTCAAGGCGTTCTTCATTCGAATTCGTCTTACGTGACCGTGACGTCACCGTCTCTAAACGATTTACGTTCGAAGTTCGAACGTCTACAGAGAGTGTGTAATCGAAATTTTAAGGCACTTCCTGTACGATTGTTTGTTTTATGAGTTCTGATTGGATATAAGGAAGTTATTACAATAAGGTGCTTCGTTGTATTTTAGTGTTATTTCATTCGTCACATCCTTACCGCCGCACTTGAAGTAAATTATGGGAATTTGTGAATTTATAGTCTAAGGATTGATTTCCTTCATGGGATGAATAAAGTCCGTTTCCATTAAAACATTTCCTAAATACCAACTACAAACAACGATACCCCACACCACGGGATAGACGACAAAACAAAATAATCATCCCTACTTTACGTGCAAGGGCACACCATTTTTTTTTTTCAAGATTTAATTTTTCCCTTTTGTCGGCGTGATTAATATGTATACTCAATTAACATGCCAAATTACTGTTTTCTAGTACTAAGAGTCTCTGACCTAAGCCACGGTCAGACAGACAGACAGACGAACATGGTGAAACTATAAGGGTACCTGGTTGACTACGGACCCTAAAAAGAGAATTACATCTATACAGTTGTTGCTTCATTTCTGTTACTCTTCTGCCATTATGAATTATGCTGTCAGAATCACATAGAGTTACTACTCTATGTTCTGTTCAGTCTACTTATTCTGCCCCTATGGTGGCAAAATCAGGTAGCGCCCAGGTCTCGAACAATCAGTGCTAACAAAAAACTACACTACAGTGCAAAAACACTAATCCATAAAATACGTACTTGCTACAGCTGCTACCATTACTAGCAAATATCAAACTAAATTCCACAAAAACTAATTAAAAATTAATATGAAAACATTAGCACTTAGTTCACGTCCGCTCAACTATTCTTTAACAACCACTGAATTAATTAATAATTAATGATATTCATGATGTTTGCACGTACGTTCATAGTGCTGCAAACTGCGCTAATTTATGCAGTGGGTGATCGAGCCGGCAACTTGATTGCTTTTCTTTCTAACTTGCTCGCTTAGCTTCGTATTCAGTTATGGGTTATTGTTGACACGTTATTATAATTCAATTTACTGTAGTTGTTGTTTTGTGTGTTTTAAGCTCCATTCTACCATGCTATCGCCACGGTAATATTATCATACAGTATTGTAACTCGGCCGTATCTTGGAAATAAATGCCTACAGCCGCGCGGTAGGTAAGCATGCGGTAGGGCTGCCCGCCTCCAGCATTTTAATTACATTTGCCTACTCTGTGTTTCCATTTAGTTCTGTGATTGTAAATATACTTTTTTTATATAAACAAATAAAATACTTTGTGAATTGAATAGGAAGTGTTCCATAAAAATGCGTGTTGTTTTTTGATTGGTAGATTTAATTAAAAAACCATGTTTATGTTTGGATCAGTTGCAACCATTGAATACGTCTGAAAAAAAAATCCATATATAGGGAAAAAAATCTGCTGTCGCCTTACTGCCGCGTTAAAAAACTCCTTACAAACTTCAACACCTACCTACTCAACTAAAATGCAAGAAACAGCTGACGAGTAATTTTAATAACTTTTTATCTCAGCTTATTAACGTCTCTATAAATTAGGTACCTACAACTCGCAACAACTCAAAACAAAAATTCTTTGTTCACCAAGCTGAACAGCTGGCTACGAATGTTTTAAAATCACAAACCTCTCAAACATCTAAATATTCTGTGAATATTTCATAAATCTATTGTTGTTGTTATTAATACCGAGAAAAAAAACGGTTTTTAGTGATACTTGTTGTTATAGCAGCATCATAAATACTTAATCTGAGAAAATTTCAACTATCTAGTGACAGACAGACGGTCAAATTTATTTTTTCAGGTATTATTCATACACACAGTACAATAAACAACTATTATAAAACAAAGTATTTTATTATTAATTAATAAAATACTTTAACACGACTTTTCTTTGAATTATACAAACTAACAAAACAAAACACACATGCCCCGAGGTTTTAACACAAGCGTACCTACCGTATCATGATTCATGAACCGCCTATAACTACCTATTTCACTCGTGTCAATCACTAATCAATGTCTGCATGCCGAGCGGATGCCGAGATCGAGGCGTGTAGGCATAGCTCGCGCTTGGTCCGTTTGTATGAAGTTGTAATACTGTATGATAATATTACCGTGCTATCGCTATTTCTCCACCACCCTTGGTTGACTGGTTCAGAATGCCTAACCCCGCATCCTAACCAAAAGCTATCGTCGCACGAGTAAACGATCGACACTACAGATAGTGCAATCCACCACGACGCGCCCCACTCCGCTCCGTATCCGTACTAAAGTACAGCTCACAGTATAGTAATCGCGGAGTGGGGCGCGTCGTCGTGGATTGCAATATCTGTATAGTTTGTATGTATTTTGACGTACAAACGCGACTTGATTGATCGCCCGACTATTTCATATTCATTTATAAGAGCACGACGATTGCGTACTCGCGCGACGTTCGCTTTTGGTTAGGACGCGGCCTAAGGCACATAGTCCGCCTTTGTACCTTTATTGAGCGCAAAGTTTAATAAATATATTGAGAGCGAAAGTCAGAAAAAGCCATCGTCTTTTGGTGAATCGCAGCTTAATTAAGATCATACCTAAAACTAACTTTAAGTAGAAAATACGTTTATCTTCATTATTGGGTAAGTCCTTCTGCTTAAATCAAAGGTTTTCAACCCGCGGCCCCCGGCCGCTTGCGGCCAGCGGTGGCTTCCTTGGCGGCCCGGCAATAGCTTGGCTACATAAAATTTATTTATTACTATTCATGTCTAGAAATAAACAAATAGACCAGTTAAGGATTTTAACTGGTCTACTTGTTTATTTCTCTATCTCAATCTATTTCAGATGTTTTCCTAAAGTTTGAAATCATGCACTGAAAATGACATCACTTTTTGGCTCCACATTATCTATGCGAAGAGTTCATTTTCTCGAATGAAAAACGTTAAGTCCAGGGTCGCCGATATTGACCTAAACAATGTCAAACGTCTCATTGATTGAATTTTATTAGTATCATTGGCTATTTCTAGCCTTGTAATATTTTATAATATATAACTGCAAGGTACCTACTTACATATACGTTTCTAATGGAATATAATCAATTTCCCTTGTGTTGCGGTCCGCCGTACCAAAATCAGTGTTCTCGGCACTTGACTTCAAAAAGGTTGAAAATAAAATAAAATTCAATAATTACTGACATCCTTCGATTGTTGCAAATATTTGGAACTCTGTTTGAAAATCTTAAGAGGGAACAGGGCCTGCGAGGAATTTTAAAAATAGGTATTTGAAGAAACATTGCCGTCGTGTTACTTCAAGTCTGCCTCCGTAGAGTGCGATAGGGACAGCTGCAGCTCAGACCGATTATATCACAAAAAAATAGACGAGATCGACGTTTCGTATTCCCCTTTTTTCTCCTCGAAAACTGAGCCGATTCAATTATATTTTATATTAAAATTTTAAGAAAGAGTATGTCAAGTTTCCTATCATTTTCTTTAATGTTAAAAACTTTTCGAAATTGTGTGGTAGTCCTCTAATCACGGCGGTAAAAATGGGGCATTTTTGTAATTTTTGGAGGGTCATACGTTCTTTACCAATACGTTGCTGAAAAAAGGAAATAACAGGGACGTGTCTACAGCAGAACTACATTATTCAGGAAGAAAACAGGGGAATACATTTGTATGGAGAATCGCAGGCCCTGGTCTTAAGTTTTGCAGTGGGTGATCAAGCCGGCAACTAGCTTGCTTTTCTTTCTAACTAGTTCGCTTTGCTTCATATTCAGCCATAGCTTATTGTTGACGTATTACTATTATAGTGGTTGTTTTGTGTGTTTTAAGCTCGAGTAGCGAAGTTTGAACGTAATTGGAAGGAGTATCCGGATACCGGAGCTAAGAAAAGGATACTCATATTTTTCTTTTGCTTTGGGAGATGCTTATACAGCCAAAACCGTTTATAACGACTTCGAAGGGACCGTCGGTAACAACCTTATGTTACAGCCAATATTCGTTATAACCAAACACTATGTAAAGTAAATAGAAATGCTGGAACGTCAACATTTAGTCGTTAAAATCGGTAAGTCATTAGAAACGGTTTTGACTATCCTAGTCTACGTACTAACTAGCGTACTACGGTATTTTCTACCGTAGGACTCTATTCCTAGTTGTTGGATTTGGAAAACCTCAATGAGACTTTGCTGAATCAGTGAATGAATGATCTGTGAAGCCATAAGGACACGTAGCTTGAAAATAAAGTTCGATGAACATTTTTTTTTTTACCCAAACAGGTAAGCTCTTGGCCTGCATCTCACCTGATGGTAAATGATGGTGGAAGGTGGAAACGAGCTTCACCCGGAATCCTCAACCACACAGGAACTGGCTAGCTACCAAAACACATTTTTGCTATGGCGACAGACTTAGATAAGATGGTGGTAGCTATAGCCACGCGGACTTAGAACAAGCTACTATCAAGCATCTACTACAACTAAACCGAGCAGAAAATTTTGCTATTACAACTAGACCACAGAGGCGATTAAAGGCTTGTTATCGTGTTTGATCTTCACTCGTTTTATGGCTCAACAATAAGCACCTTTCAAGTAAATATTGATGCGGAAACTTAAACCTACAAGTTTAGCTCGCACTTGACTGATTTCTATTATTTATTTATTCATTGAGCGCTAAATGAAGTATAATTGTACTCAGCGGCGCCGGCTCGCGTCCCATTTGAATTTCTCTACGTGTTTTAACATTTCATAAGTCTTGGACATTTCTCCGCATAAGTGCTCACTAAATAACGCTTAAAACACGTTGACAACACGGCTATTTGTTAGCCGTAACAACAATAACACAACAATCGTATAACAATAAGCCATTAGACAAGTTGTGGAAATTTTCCGGTTATTTCCGATTCACGCCGATTGTTACGGCCGCGTCGGCCATTCGAAGGGCCATAACTCGGCCCGAGTGCCGCTTCGAGTGGGGTCTATGGCCAACGACCACGGAATCGTATATTTATGGTATATTTGTGGTATATTTACGGCCTATATAATGCGAGAGATTTATTGGGTGCGGCGTAATTAGCGCGCCTTTAGATTTATAATCTGAATTTGTACCCAGTGTGAACCAGTGTGAACCAGTTGTGGCCACTTTTTAATGGCACGCTTAGCGCTAATGAGCCATTCTGACTGGCTGTAGCTTTTAATAATACCGTCTACTATGAGAGCACGAATGCAATTCCGTTGTGTTGCGTTTGGTATTTATTCTTGAGGATAATAAGAGGGATGCATTTCGATCCTTTGTCTTGGTATTGCTAAGTAAAATCGATGTTTATCTGTCATAAATTAGTATAAATAAGTCGGATGGGCGAGTGCGCCGGCGCCGCGAGCGCGCGTAAATCACGCACAACCGCTTATTAAGTTGTTAGGGGCGTCCGTGTCTGCGCCCACGCGTGCCCGCTCGCCGCGCTGTGTCCACGCCCTTATGTTTGCGCTAGCTCACAACCTTGTATCTCCGGTTTGTTCCCATAAACTTGTTTATTCCTTGTAGATACTTGTGAACATACAAAAAGGTAAATTATTTATAAACCATGTATGTATGGACGAACATCGAGCTCTATCTATTCATGCTACAACTTTGTTGTCCCCATTGACAAGAACGGAATCCCTTTCTTGTGCACATTGATGGGATTGATGTGAGACTTGTAGGCAATAGGAATTTAAGTACAAATTAAAACAATGTCAGTGAGTCCTGAATTTTCATACCTGGATAAGTTTGTAAACTCACATTCTTACGCTAGATCTCTAAATCTCATACTACGATATTTTATACAGTCATAATAAACGTTTTATAGCCATTAATACCGCAAATGTGCGGAAATTAGAGGGGCCATCACGTGAGCACTAACTTTATCATAGACTGCAATAAAGAACGGTCCTTACTTAATTACTACACTTTAGTAGACAAATTAATTATGTGCTGTACCATAAAATAATTCACATGCTATAAACCAAATGAACGTAAGTATCTAATTATGTCTATTTATTTGACACCTTTGAACGACTCGAAGAAAGTGTTTTTAACCGACTTCATAAAAGGAAAAAGTTCTATGTTCGTCTGTATGTTTTTTTGTTAATGTATGTTCCTCGATATTTTACTTTCTAAAGTTACATAACTTTAAAAAAAATGTCGTAACCTGCTGCAATCCTTGGATACTTAAACGTACATATACAATTCTTGACATACTTGAATACACAGAAGCACTGAAGTAAGAAGTACTAATAAAACAACCTTAACTCGAAAAAAAAACACACATAGGTATTTCAAATAAAATAAACATTGCAACCGCCATCACTGCCCACACAGACAATACTTAATGTCACATCCTTAAAATTAAAACGCCCATTGTCACCACACATTCTCACGTCAAGTATTCACGCTAACCGACAACCCTTTCCATTTAGTTAGCTTTAACAGCCACACTATTGTGCAAGACACTGCAAGCAATATCTGTGAAAGCACAGCCTTTGAAACTACAGACAACAATGAACCATTTCGAATTAGCTATCGAGTTATCTGCCAAAGGTTTTCACGACTACGGAGGAGTTAAGGTCTGCACAGACAGACCACAAAGCAACCACAACACAGCCAGAAATATGTCTAGGCTGTGGTCTTGTGCGTAGTCTTGCTACAGGTACCTGAAGTTGCGTTGATGCAATCACTACAGCTCTTAGAAGTTGCTACAACAAGACTTTGGAACTGAATCGTATTTTGTAGATGTAACACACTTGTGGACTGTGGTTTTTGTCCTTGCGTTAGGCAACGTTGCCGGTATTGACCACAGGTTCGCCAAACTGTCGTCATTGTTTTGTTTTGTTTTTAAAAAACGTTTCGTAGGAATTTCTCCTGTATTGTGGGTGCGTTTACAAACATTAAAACTCAAATACACAAACACAACAGCCAGACCCGGAACAACTACTTGTAGGTCATACAAATATTTGTTCCGTGCGGGAATCGAACCCGCGACACGCAACGCAGGAGTCAATCGCTTAACCAGTGCGCCAACCGTGCCGTCGGTGACACATTTTCATACAATCTTGTGCTCGGCCACATTTTTGTCGCTGTGGTGTGGTTGTGGCACGTCTGCATAGGCCCTAAGTTTACGCCCACAGTATGGGCAAAAAAGACTGTGATGAATCCAGATATTAATAGCTCTCTTGTTGTTCAATTCTTGGAATGGAGATTGAAGATTGTGTGTAAATTAATTATTGTGTTTATGTAGGTAATGCAAAACGATGCAAAAGTTTACTGGGGAAGTTCGTTCAACTGTTTATGCTGGATTTTTCCATTGTTTGTGATGCTTATGATACAATACTGATAACAGATACTTGATGGGATTAGATCGATGTCACTGTTTTTGAATCTTCTTAGGCGGCGAGTCGAGAATTGAGAGTGAAATTTCAAGGAAGCGTCACGTTTACGCACATTTCGTTACACGAGCGAGAAGAAATATATAACTGTCTGCGTCTCTAACACTAAATCACTCTGATTCTTTATTTTTTAAGAAGTTTCACTCCTATCACGCACGTGTATTTTAAGATAAAAATATAATTGAGCTCAAAATACAGCACAATTACAATTTAAAACTCATCAAAATCCTGTATGAAGATTTTATTTACAATAAGTATTTGAACTATTCATAGAAATCAACATTAATCAATACTAATCGAAAAAAATTATGAGCAGTTAAATATACCCATTAAAACTTCAATCGATAAAGCTCACGAACTTGAAAAATAAATAACTTGCTAATGAAACATAACTTGATTATTCGATAGAAAACTATTGACATTAATTTCACTTCCTAATTAAGCCGTTAATTAACATTCATCTTTTATAATTGACTTACTAAATCACGAAAATCCATAAAGATTTACTTAATTTTATTGAAGTTAATAATAAAGAGCTTTTTAAAATGTCTTCTCTTGTATCCATACTTTACAAGGTACAGTCAATAAAAGAGCTGTGCAACTTCAACTATTTTCTTAACCCACCTTTTTGGGTATTAGGTAATTCAGTCAATCAACTTAGCTTATCACAGTCCATTTCTAGCCATAGGCCGCACCCTTCAATCGATGGCCGCCTCACCAAAATTCAAAAAAAAAAAAAAAAATTCAAAAGTCATTTATTCAAACTAGGCTGAGAATCAGCACTTTTCGAACGTCAAAATTACATAAGACAGTCCCCCAAAACGCCCACCCTTCACCACTTCCTAGTGCTTTTGCTGGGAAGACGAAGTGGTGCAACAAACTCCCCAGCAGCAAAAAGGTTCTCCGATTAACTAAACAACAGCTGCGTACGGTTCAGCAGCTGTAACTGGCCATGGGTCATTTAATAAACACCTCTTTGTCATAGGAGTCACAGACAGTCCGCTCTGCAGAGCCTGCATGGAGGACGACGAGACAGCAGCTCATGTGCAGTTTAACTGCTCGGTGATCGCCACTTACAGGGCAAAAGTACTTCGGTAACCCAGGTACCCTACGCGAGATTGCCAGTAACACCAAGACGTTGAGGCGTTTCTTTGAGGAGCTGGGGTGGATCGAATAATCGATTTTTCTCACCCGTACGCAAAATATGCGCTTTGACGTGGAGTTGCGGAAACCAGCCCGTATTACCTATTACCTAGGCCTCTCCCAGGCTGCGCCACAACACCCTGACCTCCTCCTTCCACATCCAGGCTGTCCAGCCACTTTCTTAAGGTTGTCAGTCCAACTAGCTGGGGGGCGCCCCACGCTACGCTTGCCGATACACACGGTCTCCACTCTAGGACTCGTCTACTCCACCGGCCATCCGTGTCGGGTAAGCAAATATTTGGTACCTATATGTTGTTCGTCTGAGCCTCATATGGAAAACAAAAAAAAAAAAAAATGCCTATTCTGATGCAGACCCTTATTCCGTGCTGTATATCAGACTTATTTGTAGACTATACACTACATAAGTACAGCCAAGTCACGTAGAATTGGCATGATATAACAACTTAATGATGTTCGGTGATTTACTGACTCAAATAACCTTCATTACGGAATCTTTTCGGTATCGTCGGTACAGATCGCGCAATAAATTACAGTGCACCCACTTAGCAGGTATTCTCGTAAGGAAAAATAGCCAATGTATTAATTGAAAAATGTCTTATTGCATCTTAAACAAATGACAACCTTGATTACGTGTAATTACTGTTAATTTCAGAATGACAAAAAATATTCAAAAGGGCTTAAGATAATTTTAGCTGCAATGGAAATTGAACTGTTTGTAGTGGAATTACGGTTGCTAATCCAAGGGTTTATTTGGAGTTAAAAAGGTCTTCTAAGAGTTACGATAACTATGCAACTGGATGGTAGGTAATGACGAAAGTCAATCAAACTGTAGAATGTTGATAAAATCTCTATTAGACGTACCATCGTGAACGGAGATTTTATTTAACTTATCAAGAAAATAAATATGGTTAGATAATTATATTTGATTATTTAATTATAACTTAAAATTCCTATTTCGATTTATACAAGACAAGTTTTGCCTTTAATTAATAATAACTTAGACATAGAAAAATATGTTATTTTATTATTAATTAATATCAATTAGGAAAGCTAATTTCAACCATTCGTAACGACTATTAAAAAAAAGTAATAAACATACAAACAACTTCCTGCCCCAATTACATATTTTACCACGACCGTGGGTAGAAAACACGTTGAAACATAATTTACTGGCTCTTAGATCATATATTTCAGTAATCAGCATTTCACTGATAACGTTTGTTCGTCGAACGTGGTTTAGGGCGTGTACACACTGGGCGCGAGGTGGCCGCGAGTTTGAGCGATACGCCTGATAATACCGACTCGTTACCGACGCGTGAGAAGCGCCCCAGCATCATTTCTCAGGACGAGATGAAAAAAAATAATACATGTTTGTTATACCTCAACATCATTTCGGTCGTAGACTTTAGATAAAACTTTTTTATTTTCGCGTAGACTTTTTCTAAAGTAAATGTTTTATTATGCCCTAATCCCTAAAGATAAATAAGGCTACAATTAAATTAAATGACACTTGCAAAATAAACATTTGAATTAATGACACTTTTAAACACATACCCTTTTCTTTACACGCATTTGTACTCAAACAGCCATCGTTTAAAAGACGTGTCTTGATGACGTCACATAACAATAATAAGCGTCATTACTTGATTACACCGCCGCGTCATTAACCGCACACGAGGCCCGTGACGTCATTACCCGGTTTTTTCGCAATTTGTCGGGAAACATTAATTAAAACACGCCCTCGGCATTTGAGACAGTGAAGTCCCGCCCGTGTAATACTCGGCGCACAGCGGGCGCATACTACTCATATCATTATTTAATTCATTAACTTTTTACAAGCAATGGTACGGAAATTCTATTTAGTTACCCAGGTATTTAGGTAATTGCTTGAAAGAGATCAACAATAAACAAAAATGAAATACAGTTAATGAGCTTTCTCAATGCCAAGGTTTGTTTGTAACTAAACTGGGTTGACTTCAATGAAAAGTGCTCGGAAAATGGCACAAGCAAAAGGCGTCGCCGCAAAACAAAACTTGGCTATGTAAAAATAATTCTGCGTTGCTGAATTTTAATAAGGCAAAAAGTTTGTTTGTAGTAATATTTGTTTCTTAGCTCATTTCGACGCTCACGTAGGTGCGGGGCGGGGCAGCGCGCGATGTGGCGCCTGCTTTGCACGTCGTCATTTCCTCGAAAGTAATTCAAATGGAATCGTGTGCGCCGTTATTAAATATTTCATAACTTACCTCGCCCCCCGGCCCCGACTGTCTCACGAACCCCCTCTCCCCCCCGGCGACCGCATATTAAAGTCATAAAAAAGGGTTGTTTGATCTATCCCCTAAAACAATTTACATATCTCGGCTCAGGCCGCCGCTAAATTATTTAATTAAGAGAGGCATAAGTTTTTATTATTTTAATATGTCGGGTATAAAATTGTGTTAATGGAACAATGCCGCCATTGTGGACTGAATTTTAACCCTCGAAAGCGGGGAGATTACGAGCATCGACGTAAATATACGAAATACTGAAAGTGTTCTAATTTAGTTTCTCAAATATATTAATGGTTTGTGTAATTAAATGGTTTAATGGTAATCTTTGTTGATCTCTTGAGTAGTCTCTTTTAATGGTGCAATTTGAAATCTAAGAAGTAAAACGGTTAAATCGAAAACTCCAACTCCCGAAGTATTTTTAAAACCACTAAGTAAAATAAAATGCTCGCAAAAATACCCCGGAAACCGTACAGCAAAAGAAACAAAACAAACTACCTAGTACTTATTTATACGTAAAGCAGCAACAAACAACAGTAAACGCTTACGTATTACGAGCGTAGTTTCCTAGGACATTGCTAAACGAAGGCATGCGAAATTAGTGTCGCATTACTTGACCGGTGAGCAATAAACATTAGGCAGAATAAAATGGAATAAAAAGAGGCGGTATGCGCGCACGCGACGCCGGTATGTTAAGCAGCGGTAATGAAAACTGCGTATTACTCGCGTCCTCTGATCTTGCTGGGAATTCTACACCCTGTGTGTTGTGGGCCGTACGCTGGAGGCAGGTGCGTCGATTAGGTTTGTCGTGGGATTTTTGTTGAAAGGCCAGATATCATTTTTTACAGGCTTAATATTAATAAATAAAACACGTAGTTAAGACACACAAAACTATATTCTTACAATAATAACAATATAAGTAATACGTTTCTTGTAAAAGTAATTAAAAACCATGTCAACGAAATGTACTATGCATTATAAAATCACCTGAAAATCCCTACGAATGACATTTTCCAATTAAATAAAGTATAGTAACGAAGATATTTTGTCCCTTTGTACGTTCCCGTGGGTTATATTCCGACATGCACGCGGGCGAAGCCGCGGGAAAAAGCTAGTTTCAAAATTCAAAATATTTTATTTCACATAAACCTACATGGGCACTTATGAAACGTCAGAAGCTAGGTGCACGGTTCCAATTGGTCGTTTCCTATGGAGAAGAGCCGGCAAGAAACTCCACGGTTACTCTTTTAAAAATAATTGTTTTTTACAATATTTTCAAATAACAGTGTTATTAGGTATGGGAGGACAGTGTAGGTCTTTCAACAAGTACCAGGTACTTAACAAAATAATTATGGTCAGCAAATCTACAGTCCACTAAGCCTACAGCGTTCTCACATTCACAAAATAGAAAATAATCTATAAAAAGATGAATAAATTATTAAAAATAAAAACGTATTATTAACGAAATGGCGTGATTGCTATTACAATTCTGAATAATTATCATGTTCACAAAAGCCACTAATAATGATTTGAAGTTAATATTATGTTAGCTATATTTCAATAGTAGTCAGATAGGAAACGCCGAACTCATCTAGCTAATTTTTTTTGTTTTTTAAGATGGCATGTAAAAGTGATTCCAATATCCTATTTACAGAATAAACAATTTAATTTCATTCCAACATTATTAATTACCACATCGACTCATATCGTTTACACGACATTCCATTTAATCTTTGAAAACGTTACACGTCACTAGCATGACGCGTCACGGGCGTCACGGAGCAATACCGCACTTTGACGCAGCGTGTGTTGTGTACGGCCGCAGCGGTGGCCACTAGGCACCTGTCCCACCGCTATCGAGAAGCGAGTACAGCTAGAAACTAAAAACTAGTTGATAAACAACGAGCAGCGAGTGCGCGACGTCGACAAACGATTATTCACTGGTATGCGTATGGACCTACCAAGCGTGAGTCTCTCAGCGAGTGTTCTGCCTGCCAAGCGAGCTTCGCTGAACGAGTACTCTCTTTGATAGCTCTTGTCACTGTAAACTAGTTCTTACCGGAATATATTCGGTCCTCACCTATGAAATTGGCGTTTTGTATGGAGAATTTTTAAAGAAGTTGCATTTTTCATACTAACATTTTCTTAATTTATTTAACAATCTTGAACACTAATGCTTTAAAACTTTTATGCACTAATTTTTTAAAACTAAGATAACGTATGCCACTTAGATTAAGCGACAAAAATAAATTTTGGCTGAGTTTTAAAACAAACAGTGGTCATTTCCGCTAACAAAAAGAGGAGTCATTTTTAAGGTATTTTTTATGTTTAGAAAACTATAATTAATAAGGTTTTTTTACTATTGGTAGTTGTCTATGATGGTCATTATTCCATATAATATCAAGCAATTGATGAATATTTTAAATCGTAGAAGCAACGAGGTTCTCTATTTGTGAAAAAAAAAGCGCCAATTTTCATAGGTGGGGACCCAATATGTATCTCTTTTACTCACACGGGACTAAAAATCTATTGTACATTTTTTGAGCGAGAAAATCGTTGATAGCTAGTCGTGTAGTGGTACAGGTTCCTTATACAGGGTGAGTTGACCACCCCAGGTTAATGAGAGCATTTTTATGTGCTCTCGCAATGAGGAATGCAAATTCGGTGGCGGTTACCGTCGCGTTACTTGCTATTGTTTTAACACCGCCGCTTTACGCCACCCTTGGACTTTTATGCCTTTTAATACGTTAACCCCCGAATTACGAGACTTTAGTGCTAATCCTTTGTTTTTGTTTAGCGGACGATGTGTTGTAATATAAATATTTGGGGCGTTATGTGGAGTTGGTCTTTTTCAGTTTTCTTTGTTATTTTTCAGTTATTGCCCCACTGCTAGGAACAACCCTAAACCAATAATAAACAGTATATTTGTTTACTGCATTTCAGTATCTAAAATAAACATAATTAATATCATATTACCTAATATTTAGTTTCCAGCTCGCCGTAAACTTTCAAAACATAATGGACGCAGAATCGATGTCTGATTAAAGAATATATGTAGATAACTTTGATGAGCTGCTTTCAAAAGCTTTAAATAGAAAGAAAGAAAGACAATACGTTTATTGATTAATTAAATATCGCAATAATGACTGCCTTGTTGTTTTAGTGGTCGCAAGCGCGACTGCTGAACATAAGGTCCTGGGTTCGATTCCCGGATCGGGACAAGTGTTATTGGGGTTTTCTATCTGAAATTTCTCAGTAGCAGCCCGGAGTCTGTTTTTGTGCCCGGTTGGTGGCAATTGGCTCGCCCCCTATTACATGGGACTTAAACATAACTGGCGAAATGTGGGTTAACTGTTATAGTACATAAGCACACCTCTGCCCAACCCTTCGGGGAAACAAGGCGTGATGTTATGTTATGTAAATATCGCAACCATATAATAGAAAAGTGGTCAAGTTATTGTGCTTTTCCGGAATTTCGTTTTTTTCGAAAGGACTTTAGTGGCGTTCTAATAGTAAGTAATTGACTAGTGGTAGGTATAAAATACATGAAACATAATAACATAAAAGTACAAAAAAAAATGTGAATTTAAATTATTAATCTACAAAAGCGACAACACAAACGAACGGACCGTAGTGTTGTACATTCACGATCCGGATTTAAAACTACGGTAAGTAATGAAAATTGATATATTTTTTGCGCAGTAAATACTGTGATTGAAATGTGAAAAAAAAAGAAAAGTAACACAAAGGTGACGAGGTTTGCGCTTTCACGCAAATTATTTTATTGTAATCAATCAGCGTATAGCGCGCTGGCCGGGCGACACGTTTGGAGCCGGCGCCCGCGACACAAGCCGACCAAATTGCGAAGCTGCCGAACCCACTGTATTTTCATTCCAATTTTTCTCAACAACGAATATTGTAAATGGGAACGTGCAATTTATTTCATTCAACGCGAGTGATTGCTTATGATGTGATTGTTAACTGCATTTTCCTCTCAATATTTTTCAATTCATATTTATATTTTATATGTGTAACTCGCAACAGTGTAGCCGGAAACAGTTATTTTTTTCACATGTTTGCGCTTCGTTTAAAATTATTGTTAAGCCTCTTAACGTCGATATTTATCCCGATTTGCGTTCTCGGAAACGATATTTAATTGCGTAACATAAAGATTCAAACAATTACGACCAAGCATCACTCTTTCTGCACGCGTACCATGACATCCATAGAACCGGTACCCTAATTACGTAATGCAAAATCAATCCGAATCTGAATCGTTTTGAAACAGATTGCTAATCCATTGCTCCGTAAGTTCGAAAAACAAAACTGCAGAGCAACGTAAATAACGCAATGAATGTTATTGAACTGTCAAAATGAAACAGATTTGTCTTTATGTTTACGAAAATATGTTGCGTAATTAGAAAGCGGGTTTTGTCGACGGAAGAATAGACAAAATGACAGATTGTGATTGTTTATCTGTCAGTTTGTCTATTTTTCCGTCGACAAAACCCGTTTCTATTGTGGTCATGGAAAGCGTGCAGGTCACAGGATGTTAGGAATCTTTTAGTTGTATACTTGATCGGAAAAGACTTGAAAACAAATAAAATCATACTTATTGGACAGAAAATAGACTATAAGTTCCACTATCTTTTTCCATGTTTTTTTTTGCAAAACTTCCTAAGGACATTATTTTTTTTTTAACTCAATTCTCGCCAAGACAACCTCAAGCTTCATAAAACAACTTAACCACCGGTTTCCCCAACATTCTTCAACACAGATATACAAACTTTTTCGTTCGCCCACTAGTTGGGAACTGCCTGGAGGCTGGTTCAATTACGGGGCGCTGCGCAGCCAATAATTGGCAGCAGGGCCCGCGACAAAGCGCCCACAATGGGCCCTGATTAATTTCCGAACTGCACCCGAATTCTAACTAGCAAACACGCGACGAACGCTCCGTGAAACCTGCACGGGAAAATTACTTCGGTACCGGTGGTGACTAGACCAGCCCCTTATTGTCTAGGCAGTGTATCAAAGGTTTTTGTGTGCACAGACTGTTATTGGCGTCGGCAGTCTTTTGTTTATTGGGGGGTTGATTTGATTCGTAAGGAGAGTCATTGCCACCACTAAGTCCGATAGTCACGGCGCTAGTGTCTATGTCATTTCACCAAATTGCATTAAAAAAATGTAGTTTCACAATTTTCCGCCGGACTTCAGTAGTTAGTAGATAATTTTGAAGTCGGGTTCTAGATACGGTCTAGGTATGGTCCTTCACCGTGCACGCGGTGCGGTTGTGGAATTCACTTCCGCCCGACATTAGGGACTGCCAAACTATTGCAGTATTTAAAAGAAGAGTGAAAGAACACTATCTTTCCACTTCGTCATAGTTGCGTAGGTATTTATGTTGTATTTTATTTATATTAGAAGTATGTATTATTGTATGTATGTATGTATGTTCGTAAGTATATTGTCATATAATTTGTTTTATTTTATTGGGTGAATTGTTTTGATTTTATGTATTTTACTTTCTCTCTACTCTTACACACGGTGTCTACATCTCTTTTTACCCTCTGTCCTATCGCAGGTATGCTGGAAGAGATTTCATTAGAAATAAGCATCACCTTTGTACGTATTTTTCTGTTCTTTTAATCTTGTCTGTATATTTATGTGTGTACATAAATGGTTAAATAAATAAATTAATTAATACGTTATGGAAGTTTATTTATATTTTATCGGTATTTATGGTCACCGGTATTGAAAGCAACCGTTTCAGGGCGCACTTCAGACTTTTCATTCATCTAATGAAAGATAAAAAGAAAGTCAGCCGAAACGGATATCTAATAAATCATTGATTTAAATTTAATTACTACTACACTGTTCCAATGAAAAAAATATTTAAAAACATACTTTACAACAAAAAGCAAACTTTAACTTTCAAACAATTTTACAATCTAACACATCTTATCACCGGCCAACAACTTAATCTAGATTCTAAGGCGCGAAGATAACAGACAAAAGCCCAGTTTCGCTCTGCTGTGTTAATTGAATCTCAACTATCAGATGATGGCAGCGAGAGTGAGCTCACTGCGAGGGGGCGGGGGGCTGCAGGGGAAGGGGGCTTGGAGGAAATTAAACGTCATATGGTCACTTTCTTCCCCGGAACAATGTGCTGTTAATAACGATTCTAGTCTTATTGTCTTTTAAAGTTTTGTTGGAGTATTTACTTAAATAGATTTGATGGATTACCAGCCTTATTTTAAGTTTATTGTTAGGCGGTAGAGACACTACGGGCTTGCATAGATGATATATTAAACTGGCTACACGCGGTTACACGTACACTTTGTGTCCTCTACAAGTTAGCTACGTGTAAATCAAGCATCTGCTACGCGTTTGCTACGAATGAGCTACGCGTAGACTCGTCTACTACGCATCTGCTACACGCGTACTACGCGACGCTACGAGTTTGCTACGAATGTGCTACGCGTGGACTCGTTTACTACGCGTATGCTACACGCGCACTACGCGACGACGCTATGAGTTTGCTACGCGTATCCTACGAATGTGCTACGCTTGGTTTCGTCTACTACGCGCGTACTACGCGGCGCTACGAGTTCGTTACGATTAAGATACGTGCTGGAAATTTGTCAGCTATACTGACCTTCAGTCGTGAATGTTTCTAAAAACTGAAAACATTCTACATTTTTTTAGCGTCATTTGTATTTTTTGAATCCACTATCCATTAGTAAATTACGAGCTTATGTATGAATATGCCATGATAATCGAGTTTGTAATTTACTATGTAGATGAATGATAATAATGAAGTTTAAACGAGAAAAATGATTGAAGCAATTTTTAGAATACCTTTGGAGGTTGGTTAATTAACACACAGCAACCAACCCATAATAATTAAACTCCTAACAAAAAGCTATACTACCCACAACTTGTACCTAACTAATCAACGTGCCACAACGCACGCTGCGAATCTCTGCACCAGGAAATTAACCGACGACACACTGAGGAAGGGCTGTCTATGGCTGCTCAATTACCTTGCTAACTCTATGAGTCTATGCCCAGCCTTGCTTACCTAGAACTACTTGATTTAGACACAGCTTCTATAATAACGGCCTTTGAAATCTTTGACTGTGCCTGCATATATGGGTTTTGATTACTTTGCTTTAATAAATTGATGCTGGTTGTAAATGTAAAGTTTGTTTGTATTGGTGTTTTATAGTTTTGGTAACGTAATTAAGTTATTGATTGAAATTTAATTTTATTATTTTTCTGTTGACTGCTCGTTATTGAGTACCTGTAGTAGGTACACCCACATTTCACCAGTTATGTTTAAGTCCCATGTAATAGGGGGCGAGCCTATTGCCATCAACCGGGCACAAATCCAGACTCCGGGCTGCTACTGAGAAATTCCAGATAGAAAACCCCAATAACACTTTTCCCGACCCGGGAAACGAAACCAGGACCTCATGCTCAGCAGTAGTGCTTGCGACCACTAGACCAACGAGACAGTGAAAATTGTGAAAATGCTAATGAAAATTGTTACAAATAAACTAAATCCATTTTGACAATCAGAACCATCTTCATCACCATAAAAAAGAACCACCCATAACTCGACACAATTCAAATCAACGTCTTAATTATTCCTTTATCAAACATCAATTTACGTCAAAAGGCTTGAAACAGAGAACAGAGGTGCTCACTCAAAATCCGCCTGTAAATAGAGTCGTGGTTGGTTGAATGACGTCATGACGTGAGGACGGCGCGGCGGTGCGTCGCAGACCGCACTGTCCAAGCGTTTAATTTCCTGGTTGACGCCGCGTCGCCTACACTTGATTGTACAAGTCGCACCGTCCACAAGAACTGTTAGCTAATGTTTTCCTACTTACTTTTGTAGGATCTGTGTGAAAAATTTGAAGAGGCTGCTGAAACAAACTTTTTTGAGTTGATTCTTTCTTGTATAGTGATTCTATTTACTATTGTTGTTTTGATGAACTAATTAGTACAATAGCTAACATGAGAGTTTACTGCAAAATAACTGGTTGGGTTTTCAGGAACGGGGTGAACATTTTGTTAATGTAGGTTCCTTCAACTAAAATCACGATAGAACAAAGTTAGGGGAAATAGGCAATTAAGTATACGAAAATAGTGCAGTTAGCGTGCGTGGTATCAGCGCGCATCTAGCGCGTGCTGGCGCGGCGTGCCCGCGCGACGTGCCGGCGTGCCCGCGCGCCAATTAGACGCCCGTCGCACCACCGGCTAATAGCCCATTAACACTCGCTTTACACCGCGCGGCCATCGCTCACCTCCATCTATTCGCCTGTTAGTGCACCGCCAATCCAGCCCGCACCTACCCCACCCCCCTCGCCATCATCTCTGCACGGCCACAGAGGGGAACTCCGCTTAACTGACGGGAGTCCTCTGTCATAAATAAACGTTCAAATGTTCCAGTTTATAGGTAGTGCGGCTAATGTGCAATCGAATTTATTTATGGCACGAATTCTTTGAATTTATGGCGCTATTGTGAAGTTGGTGGTCAGTGGATGATTAGATTTACGTCACAACTCTAAATATGTCGATGATAACAGTTACAGCAGTGAACGACGGCTTGTAATAAAGTTGAAGTTTAAGTTGACGATAGTCATGGGTGTCTCTAACGAGAGATAGTTCGAATTAAACTTGTAATAGAAACTCAGTAGCGTTAGGTCGTTCCTATTGCACGCGAGGTGCGATGCCCTGTGATCGAGCGAGCGTTTCGCGTTAATTAATTGGGTATTTTCACACGTCAGCGGCTAGATCTCTCCAAATAGATCGGCGCGCGCGGCCCTTAATTAGCTATATCTGCGCCACCGATCGCCTGCGCCCGCGCACTCCGCCACGCCAATTTGGCGCTAGTCTCTGCTTCGGAATAGCTGGAGATAAGGCAACTAGAATGCTCAGTAATAACCTCATTATGAAATATACGAGCCTCTGCCGTTTGTTAGATAACGCGACGACTCTGTGTATCTTACGCTGTTATATTGTGTTGCCAACGTTATTTATGTCCACACGCTTTGTTCAATTACTGAAATTGTAAACAATGTAAGGTTACATTAATTAAAATAAAGTTTATTTTGTATGTCATCGAGGTCCATAGAAAACATGGTCCTTTAAAAATTGTGTTTTTGCAATGTAGAGGTCTTCGATCGCATTTTATATAAAAACCTCTTTTACTAAACTTGTTTGATTATAGTTTAGCTTTGTTAATTATCATGGCAATGCATAAAAGATTGATGACGATTTCTATAGTCGAAAGTATAGCCAAACTAAAAATTCAAAAGCAACGCGTCATGCCATCCCAAAAGTATTACAAATAATTTTAAAATAATTACGATTCTCTAATGATCAATCTATTATTCATAGCTTTAATGTCGTGTTAATATGCATTGCAATAGAATAGAAAGACGTCGGTCGGTCTGTGCAAGCGCACGTGTCGCTCCCGCACCATTCTCTCCTCGACCTGATTGACGGCCGTCAGGAAACAATTACCTTTTTGTCGGCGATACAACGCTAATTACAATAAGTGATCATTGATTTTTTTAATTACGCCGCCCATTCATGCGTCTATCATCGCGGGCAATAGTTGCCAGTCAGTGCATTTAATAGCGCCCGCCGCCTCACGGAATGCTCGTAGTTTCGCTCTCGCGGAATTTCTATTATAAACTCCTTTTTAATCTATTTTTTAAACTAAACTTTTGAACAGAATCATCCGCGACTAGTAACTTATTTTATTTAATCATCCTTACAAATTGCAATTTGAACATTGTTAACAGGAGGTGGCTCGCAAAAAGTTAACAACTATTAAGAGCGAATTTTAATGTGTCGAGTAAAGAAAATCTTTATGCAGTATGCAGTTGGAGCGTAACCTGTTTTGCTGTATAAGCGTACGCGTTGCATTCCTTTCATAAACGCGAGATGCGCAGAGCCGGCCCGGCCCGCCTCCGGCCCGGCCCGGCTCCGCGCCGGCCGGGCTGGTACCGCACGCGGCGCCCGCCGGGACGCGCATGCAGCCCGCCCCGTGAGAAACGAATGTTCGGGCCTCTAATTACGTTTTATGCGATATCGCCATTTAATTAGCAACATGTTTCCCATTCTAATTTCATCAGAGTTCTCCGCATTTAACTGTGCTTTTATTACTCTCTCGCGATTTTAATAAAGATTCTCGACCACCCTCGTTCGAGTGTTATTGTTTTAAAAAGTCTTAATATGAAATTTTTATTGCTGTGTCGTCGAGAGGGATCATTTATTTCATTGTCGACGGCTTTTCGATCGAATGCCTTAAATGAGTTCTTTTAAGTAAAACGAGCCATCGAATAAGAAAGTTTTTTGCGAGCGCGCTGTAACGGCGACAAGTGGTTGACATATAACAACGCAAGATCACATTGGTCACTTTTTGCAACAATAAAAATATCACCACGAACGTTTCTTGACAGCTACACAAGAACTTAACATCTCGATAAGCTGACGTTGGCGAGTGAATTCGCCAGATAAGGGGTACAATTAATTCAATGGTCGGCGAGTAATTGTAGCAACAGATTAATAACCGATCCACGTAGCGGGGGACAAATTGCGCCAGCTGACCGCCGCGCTCCACCGTAATGACACTGCACGTGTGACATCTCTCTTACTGTCCGACCGCTTCCATTCTCAACTCGGTATTAATGACGACTAATTTATTCAATGTGTCCGACTCGCTGAATACTCAACTATATTTGCCTTATCTGCATAATTGTAATCGATGAAATTCCTATTATTTCGCGATGTTTAAGGTCCGAGAGCGTGAGAACAGCCCTCGGAGGGAACTAATTACTCCGAATGTGGCTGGCTTGGGTCTTCGGTTAATTAGAGACAGAGTGGTTCAACCCTCTTAATTAATACTTGTGCCTAGAAGGCCCTCATGCTTACCTCGACTGTTTTGTTTGAATTGTTAATTCGTGATAAAACATCAGTGGGTATTGTGTTAACATTATAATTAAATGTTAAAAAAGCATTTGAACTTTCCTTTTTACCCGCCTTTAGTACAATAGAAATTGGAATATTTTAAAATTATGTGTAATGAAAACATTTATTATAATTTCTGAGAAACCTATAAAATTGAATTTACCTACCTGGAACATATAAACGCAGTTTAAATATATAATTGGATTATTTTTATTATCATTGATACTGTTAGTAGCCATTATCTCATATTTCCCAAGGGCCTGAATAGATTTAATATTTCTTAAGGTATTTTTTCAAATCGTAAATCCAGTATCAAGCACCATAATGTGTGTATAAACATACAAACTAAATAAATTATCCATTTCCGTAACCAAATATTTGTGTTACAAATAACATATTTGTTTCCCAAAAAAATGATTTACGATTACAATTTCATAGTGCCTGGTAGACCTTTGAGCCTAGCACGAACGCGCCCAGTAAAGCCGTGTCCTATTTAAAAGCGGTCGTCGCGCGAATACGCGATCGGTCGCGTGCATATTACGTCTCTTTTTGTTCGGAAAACCGGAAAGCGCCATAAGTCGGCGCGACCACGCGTTCAGATTCACCGAAAAAATAGTTTGGTGAAAGATGGTGTAGTTAATCGCGCGACGATTGTTTTTAAATAGCATTTGGGGTAAACGTTACACAAATACAAACAATTTTAAAATTGAGAATACTTGTTTTGCACATAATATTAATATTGTTTTAAGACTACTCATATCTATAGGTAAAATGCTATAGGGTTATTGATTTTTTTATTGAATATTCGTTCGAATATTTAAGTTACATTTATGTCGCGCGCTTGTGTTAGGGCATCGAATAAATTAAGATATTGTTAAAGGTAGGCAGTAAGTGCCTAAAGAGTAGGTGTATGCGTAGGAGATGCAAACGGATCACTATATTGGGACCAACTATACGATATTTTTGTTACAAAGATCGGTTTTATTTATGTAACGTCTTTATTTGTATAAATTGAGACATCCTTTGAAGTTATTTAAATTGTGGATAAAATGTAGGTAGGTTTTTGTGGGTATGTAAGTACGTGGCTTTATTTGAGGATTAGGGTTTCTTATTGGGGGATTAGTGGAGTTATTGGAAACTGATATTGTAATATAAACCAATAGATAAATTAAAAAGATGTTTTCGTAAACAAAATACTTTTCTGGGAAAAATAAACTTGTATTCTAGGGTTGACACATTTAGGTTTTTCATGATAAAAAAAAAATGTACATATATAAGTTTGGTATTTACTACCTTTATCTCGTGTCGTTACTTATTGTTTTTTCTTTCTGTTTTGACTCTTTGACAATTTAAATTTCCTGTAATTGGTTTAATTAGTTGAAATGAATGCTTTGAGTTTGAGTTTGTCAATTGTGTAACGTACAAACTAGATACGAGCTAGTAACTGCCGGAATTCCCGAGAATACACGAGAATTCTCCAGAAAACCTGTTATTTAGCTCGTATCTAGTTTGTGCTATTTACATAAAGTTAATTTTGCTTTGTACAAAAAAATCGCTTCCATTTCGTTCCGCAGCAATGTAAATTGAGCCTTATTTTATAAGTAATATCAGCTACGTAAGGTACCTACTTACTATAAGGGCGAATTTCACCCGTATAGTAAGGGCGAATTTCACCAACGAAACTGAACGCGTTCAGCACCGCGTTCAAGAGCTGTCAGAGTCAAAATTTCATAACAATTTAGAAGTGCTGATCGCGTTCAGTTTCATTGGTGATATCCGCAAGTTTTTGTTTGAACCTAAAAACTTTTAAAAGGCGGTATCACAAAAACGTTTTTATCACATCTATTCAAAAATAACTAGTTTATTCTTGGTAAACAGGGACCAAAATAGCTTTTCAATCCCTAGGGACTTAAAGTGATTTGAATTTGGAATGTGGATGTTGTGAGTAAAAGTTTCAATCACCAAAGAGATCAATCACGAATATTGTATGAACAAGTAACAGGCTGAAGATAAAATCAACCGCGCGCGAGACAAATAAAAAAAAAAGTTTGTGAAAAAAATAAAAAAACGCGCGAATTATATTCCGCCATCGTTCGAATTTGTTTACTCAAATTCGGATTTCCCTTTTTTTTTAAATGTGTATCTTTCTCAAGTAGTGAGAATGAAATAATTAAACGTAGATGCTATTCATAATCTTAATAAAAAAGTAAAAAGACACTATTTTTTTGATAAAAAGTAGTGTCTACCTCTGAAGCAAAACTATTTTAAGCTCAAGTGACTTACTTTGAATCACCCGCTGCACTCAGGATTCTACACTAGAATCCTTCGCTCCGCTCTGGATTCAAAGAAACACTCTCGCCTTTATAATAGTTGTTTGCTCCCTGGGAAAAAAATTGTAAAATCTTTACAAAGCGTTAGTTTACAACATAAGAAGGCTGATTAAAATCTTTTTGCCGATTCTGTTCTCAGTCAGATAAACTGTCAGATACTGACAAAGAATCTGTGTTCTAACGTGCTTCGATTAAATTAAACTGAAATCTCGAACAGTAAATCTGTCTACTGTACAGATTGTAAAAGACAATAGAGCACTCCTAAACTCGTAGACTTCGTAGCGGAAAGTGGCTGACAAAAAAGAGCACGAATTTGTAGCATTTTTCCACTCACATGAAACATTTATAAGTAAAACCAATTTTCCATATTTTCTAAATTAAACATAATAAATGTTTGTAGTCCGACACTTTTGAATTACAACAACTACTTGAACACGGAATTTCTTAACAGTTGTAACTCTGCGGTACCGAAGAAAAATGCGGCTCGCCGTAATGAATATTACATTAAATAGCTAATTTATGGGCCACTACAAGTGAATAAGGAGCACATTCAATATCTTGGACACGACTTTAAATTCCTTCACATACTCTTTATTAATAACCTATTACTGCAATTACCATTACTTTACAATCAAACGTTTTTTCCCACTTTCCATAAGTTCGTTATTATTAATCATTAACTTTCAGAAAGGCGTAAAATAAGTAAGTGGGGTAATATACATTTCTCATTTAATTAGGTGTATAATTATGGTAATAACACTACCGACATTACTTGTATAAAATATCATGTAACATGAAACCGATCGTGTGGAGCGAGTTTAATTTTGCTATATACATTCCACATCAGAAAAGAATTTAGTGCCCTTTATATTTACTTTAAATCTAATAATACGAGTAGTATAACGGTCTCGTGGCACTTTGTCCTGCAATCGAGTTCGTTTCCAATCACCTCACGTGCAAATAAGGCCGCAATAGAAACTATATAAAGTCAATTTACGACGTGTCAGTGTAAAGTCGTAAGTGTGAAATTGTTCTCGGGTGTGGATAATGGCGTATTTAATGTATTTGTGACTGGATGTTCCGTATTACCTAACCGTTGTGTCTTATGTACACGTCGCCCGACGACACGGATCTTCGATTAACATAAAATCGAGGCGAACAGCGGCGACCCCGCGTGGGCGCGTGCTCTTGCGCATCTACCGTGCCCCGTGCCTTATATTGGGATCTCGCTCCCTCAAAACCTCCGTAAAGCTAACACAAAACAAATGTACACAACAAACACAATCCTATTACCACACCACAGTAATCACTAAAGTATTTCGTGACCACTAAACCGCATTTAGTCAGTTAGTCATCATAAACCAGCTGATGTTGCAACTAGTTGGTCGAAAAATAATTAGCAGTTAGTCGACCTCGCGGCCCAACTGCGAAGGAAAACCGCACGCGCTGACATTGACCCGGCGAGCCCCACTCAGTCTACAGCGCCGAGCGCGGCGGTAGGGGCACAGCGGCCGCAGTGATCCACCACCACGCCACGGCAACGCAGTTTTTATGTTATGAAATATTACCTACATTTGCGCGGCAAGTAATCGAGTTATACAAAAAATTCAAGATGGTGAGCACGCCACCTCAGTACGACTTTCATCCGCTCGGCCACACAAACCGATCATTACCACTTACGGGATCAATAATTCATATCCAATTAGCTGATTACCGCAGGATGTACATGTAATACGTACATATTTATTACATCGAACGCGTTACATGATTGCGTTTTCAATTAATTTATCTACTCATTTAAATAGTGGTTTACAATGTAGTACGATAGTGTCTCGGACATGTTTGATGCCGAGTACCGATGCGACGCACTGATAACATTCCGGTTCAGGTATCGAACACGAAATTCTTGGTCAAAGCTGAGCCATGCTTGAAGGTACACAACGATTCGATCTAGACGTATGTTTGAATGCGTGGAATTCACGGACAATTGATGGAAGCGCGCGAACCATCGCTCTCTATGTGCAAATCTAGTCTTTAGGGGCGGACAGGAGCGCGCAATGTTCTGCATACCATTCGATGAGAGGTCTCGTCATCGTACGATAGGATCGTGACAGAGAATTCGTCGGTCGGCTGCCGGTGGAATGCGAGCGGTAATTGATTTGTCCTGTGTAATCGACGACGAACGGGATTGACAGGGATATCGAGACGTCACGCCAGCCGGATGGCGAAGATATGCACGCAACTGACTGCTGCCGCCCGCCGCCGCCGGTGACGGCCACACTTATCGATAACTACTGGCGTCACGCTCACCGACAGTAAGCACTGCTTGTTTATGAATTCAAGGGCGACTGTAGATAGGGACGTATGTGACGACTTCTACTTTAAAAACTTTTCACAAGAAAAGTTTTTATTTTTCACTTTTTTGTTGTGGTACTTACCCCACACTAATTCGAATACCACTACCTGCTATGTAAATAACAGTGACAGGAACTTATCATATCATCCATATATACTAAGTGGGAAAAATACTTATTATTGAAGCTAACTCAAAAACTTTTCAAGCAAAGTTAATACAATTTATGAATAAAAACTCAAGAATTTTCAAAATTGATGTGAAATCGGTGGACATACATAAATGCATACGCTACAAACATAGAACCTCCTCCTTTTTGGAAGTCGGCTAGTAAAATTAAAGCAAATGAAGTCGAAGGTTGCAGGATTTGGGTTTTTTTCTACGCAAAATTATGGAGAATCACAACTAATAAAACCTTGCTACAAGTTGGTCAAATGAGGCAGCGATGGCGATAAATTTTAAGCGACTTTCACTGAACTTAAACATGGCCTGCATTCTGCGAAGTCCGTCATCGGTTGTCTTCTATAAAATATTGGAAAGAGTTGCGAGTAATTCGTCGCACGCGATCCAGAAACTGGTCCGTCCAGTAACAGCGCGAAGCCAAATAAAATTAATATTCATAGCCGTTGTATTTATTGGCTTTCAATTAGTATAATCTTAATGGAGCATTAACATACGCGCGGGCGACGCGTCGGAGCATTACCATAGCCGTCGGCGGGTTGCCAACCTCCCAACAACCTGGGCTTTTTGGACACCTTCGAATTGTACGTTTGGAGTGGCATTACGTAGTTAACTGGAAAATGTCCTTAATGATAGTCTTGTTTTCCAAGAAAATCGAAGTATTGCAAAAAGCGGATATGTACTTGAAGAAGGAAAACAGTTTTACATAATGTAGAGCCGCATGCACAGATCATTACTTCTAATGTATCCTGCCCGTAGCTGCCGCGTGCAAGACTAATAGACGACTTAAAAAGGCAACAAATGTTACGGGCTGTCCCAGTTAACCTCAGCCGTTTCGAAAAACTACATAAATGGGCAACAGAGTCGGTCTAAGCTGGCAACACCGGTCGCGGAAGGCTCGCTGCCGATGACCTCCGGCGACCGGTTCCCGCGGCTCCCCCGCGCCGCCCGCGCACCCCCCACCCTCGCCCCCTCGCGCGAGACGTTTCATTACGTTATTATTATATTAAATGCTATAATACACATTGTAGGCATTAGTCCGCCGAGACGTCGTCCTAAGAAAGGGTAATGTATGGCCCACGTAGCCGGTCCATTCGGTTTTATTTGAAACGCTTGGGGATTAGCGCGGTGATCTTTATGGCCGTTTTGAATGGCGAATTGTTCTATAGCGAGAAATTTTTAGTCATTATGTTGGTTTCTTAGTATTTTAGTCTGAAGGAAAGTTTTGTGTTGTATTCCACACGTTTGAACGTTAAATTTAGTACCTACATAGTCTTTCAGAAAATCAGGAATTCATTGAGCCTTCAATTACCTATATTGCTAGTTATAAAAGCGTAAAAGATTTTATAAAAAAAAATTACATTTAAACTTAAGTATATGATTAATTATGTCATAAAGTCATAAGCATAGGAAATAGAAAACTTACAAGGTATACAACAACAAAATAAATATATATATATCTAATAAAATTATGACCATAGTTACTTATTAGCAACTTATAAGTTATATAAAGTAATAAAAACACGTATAAAACCAATTGATGCACACAGACAATCCGTGGTTCCTTTCGTCAAACAAACATAAAATGAAAGTGCATCTAATCTGATAATTATTCGAGTATTGAACATGAATGGAAGATGAACACCTGTGTAAACATCCAAGATCAATATTATTAAAATTCTATTTGCTTGTTCAAAAAATATAGTGTTGACACAACTCCAAGCCACCTCTGTTCCTGCATCGTCTGATCGTAATTCGATTTGGCATTAAACCGATTCTTTGGCGCTCTCGGGCCATGTATCGATTTGGAACAATTAAGTGAGAGATTTTTAATACTTCATACGTGTTTTTTTTGTTGACAAGCAGGTATGGCGAGTACAAAATTAAACCTTGAAAAAGAAATTGGTTTTCATCAATTGGAATTTCGATTTCGTTAGATTTTAGGAAAAGGAAATTACAGGACGCTTTGGATCTTAACATTTTCCAACTAGAATTTTAGGTTCTAAGAAATGATTTCAGTTTACTAATTACATTTCCTTTAACAAGGCTCGTTTAATTTTAGGCCTCACTTCCCGACCGAGTTAGAAACGACACTTATCTAAGATCTAAATTCATCTCATTATTAAAATACAAATTATTTCCACATAGTGTGTCACAGAGGAGCGATCTAATTATAGAGTTGACCAGTTCTGTGGGCCGCAGGGGGGCAGGGGGCACGGAGGAGGCACCTTTCGTCGGAATAAGGCACGCTACAAAGTATCGCGTTACATCGCGCGGTGCACTTGATCATGCCGTTGTCTGCACTCTTTTATTTATATGCTTTATGTGCGTCCTTTATTTTTGTTCGAACCGCTTTGAACGGCGACCGCACCGACCGCACCGCTTAGCGCTCGCCGCAGATCCCACCCGACCGAATTAGTCTTACTAGAATGCATTATGGTCTCCGTCAAACCACATATAAAATCAATATTCCTTAACTATAAACGTCTCGTGTGGTGTGACTTTAAAATCGTTTTAGTAGTCCCCAGACCGACATTAGACGTCGAACCGCATAACTTTCATTACCGTCTACTGAATCCCTTACGTTATGACGCATCCTTTTAAGCCAGGTCTAAGTCGATGTTTGAAACTTATTAGAGCTGTCGTTAAAGTGAGTACAGTGGAGGAGCATAAATCGAGTTGGCACGTCAAAATATCAGCGGTGATAGAGCGGCGTGCGTGCGGCACCGCGCCGAACCATGCCCCGTCGCTCCGAGGCCGTGGCCCGGCCGACCAATTTATTCGTCGGGACGTCAGATTTCGAGGGCCTCGTTACGACTAAGCCTCCAATTAGACTTATCCCTAATTAAGAGATGCCAATAAATTACCCTCCATCACGGGCTAACGAAGACGCGCCGCACTAATAACGCTAATTGATTTTGAGTAATGAGCTCGAGTTTTGATGGAGCTGATTGGGGGCCGCGAGGGGGCGCCATCGATCGCGTCTATACTGCCAATATGAGATGCTTTTGCTGCGCTTCTCCCATATAGTTTTGTTGTACTTTCTTACACGCCTGTTTAATTAGCTAATTGCATTTTGAGAGTTTAGATTAACCTGTGTAGACACAAACAAGACAATCAAGAATTTTAATTAAATAACTAAATTAAACTTGTAAAAATGTGAGGTCTTCCAATGATAATTTAATTAATTGTATTCAGCGGAAGTGTACGCTAGCTAGTAAGTCGGTATCAACGGCTGAATGCACTGCGTTTTAGTTTTAATTGAATTCCATTACTGTAGTGAAAGCTCTCGTTTAATTACCGAGTGGACTAAACAAGACCATGTTCTGATAAATTGCATTTTAAACGTAAATACTGCGATTGCTTTGTTCCTGATACTGGTTTTTATTACAAAATACACTAGATCGCAAAAATTCCGGGTTGCTTATAAAAACCGTGATATCTCCATAAATTACATACCTAGATCGCTAGAATAAATAATATGTAGTAAGCAGTTTACTAATGCTTGTTCTAAGTAGGTTTCATTTGTACAAGTAACAGATTTAAACAAAATAACTATTCCTTGAAATTATTTAAAATTTAGAAAATAATATTTTTTCTGCTTTTGTTTCAAAGCGAGCTGTCATTACAAATGATTCCTTGGATTGATCAGAGTATTCAGTGCAATATCATGTCGTTAACACCTAAAGAATTTACACGGATTATTACCATAGTACAAGAAGGAAGAAGTCAGCGTAGCACTGCTAGAACAGTGGGAGTATCTTTATCAACGGTTCAAAGAGTACTCCAGAAATTTCAAGAGACCGGAATGAACATCAGAAGACCAGGAAATGGCAGGCCAAGGTGCACAACTACACAAGAAGACCGGTTCATCGTGAGCACTGTGTTAAGAAATCGACATCTCACGGCTGTTCAGGTCCGAAACAGTCTTCAAGAAATTCACCACAACAATGTGAGCTCTGATACGATTCTGCGACGTCTCGTGAAGCTGATATAAAGCCTTATAGACCAGCAAACGGCTCCAAACTGCTCAGAGAACATCGAGTTGCAAGGTTACGGTTTGCTCGAGAACACATTCGATGGACAGATGAAGATTGGTCCAAGGTTATGTTTTCCGATGAGTCCAGATTTTGTTTATTTACGCACGACGGGAGACGAAGAGTATTTCGACGACCTGAAGAACGGTATCATCAAGAGTGTTTTGGAGAAAAGGTGCCATTCGGTGGAGGATCAATAATGGTTTGGGCTGGGATATCTTCAGAGGATCGCACGGAGTTAGTGATCATAGAAAACGGTTTTCTGACTGCTGTTAGATGCGTAGAAGAGGTTTTAAATGAGCATGCTGGTCCTTTCTTAGTGAATATGGGTGCAAATTCCATTTTTATGCACGATAATTCGCGACCACATACTGCTCGTTTGGTCAATATGTATATTAAAAACGTCGGTATTACCTGCATGCCAGCTCGCAGCCCAGACTTAAATTCCATAGAAAATGCATGGGACGAGCTCGGGAGTAGTCGGGAGATGCGTGAGACAACGCTCTTCTGCTCCCGTTACCTTACACGAGTTAAGGAATGCGCTAGTGGAAGAATGGGCAAACATATACCAAAATCGTATAAAAAAATTGGTTTACAGCATGCCACATCGTCTAAATGAAGTGATACGAGCTCGTGGAGGAAATACAAAATATTAAATTGACAAAAAATCATTTATATAGTGTACAAAACGTGTCACACATTTATTATATATATTAATCAGTCATCTACAATATACTATAGTTTCACAAATTAGTCTTATGTATTTAAGAAACTATCACGCCATTTATTAGCGACCCGGAATTTTTGCGATCCAGTGTATTAGGAACCAATCAATGATTAAATAATAGCGGTAGGTTATATTATTTGTTCATGTTTTTTATTATTTTCTCTATTACTTTAGTAATCAAATTGCAAACCAAGTATTAATATTGCTTCTTAATTTAATTAAAGCGTTGTGTTTTTGTTTTTGTGCTCACACCATATATTATTATTATGTCTATACGTGAGAATTTGTAATTGGCTCTCTGGTCACTATGGTCTCCTTTTTTGTCTGTTTTATTAGCTGTAAGTCCTCCATGTAATAAAACAAAAAAAAAATACATTGTTGCGTACCACTATTTTTTACCTTTTACAAAAAACATACATTAAGTAGGTATATGCTAAAGAAATGCTTGCGACAACAAACAACTCTCGTAGAAGCCTACGAAAATACTATGCCAACTCCCCCGATTAGAAAACATTATAAGAACATACATTAATAGACCCATTCAATTCAAAATATATTGATCTTACCGAGACTCAAAAATACATACAAAATCTTTTTAGTTCTAACACTGAAATAATATTTTTACAAGGATAGTATACCTTTGTAAAAATCTTATTGTGATATATGTATATTAGTGCGAGCTACGAGAAAGCTCATTGTTTAGAACAGTAGCTACGAGCTGATGATGTCAAAGTTTAAGGGCGATGTGACGTCAGCAATACGTGCTATCATTGTGTTGAAATACCTATGCTATCATAGGTATATATATATCAACAAATATTACGTAGGAGCATGCTTACATGTGAAGCTCAACAGTAGACTAATCTTGACCGCTCGCGACTTCAGCACGCTTACCTATATCTACTTATTTATTACCGTGGAATCGATTTTCATTTGTTTTTCACTAAAACCATATCTCAGGATAGTAAAATGTTTGTAAAGATGAAAATTATATATAATATGATCTCCATTATGTAGCCGTGTTAAAACTTGCCACCATGCCCAGTAGTAACGGTTTCGTTTAAGTGTCACCGTTTAATTTTACAACCACAAATTCGAAGACATGTGACATCCACCAACCGGACTGGACCCGCGTGGTGGATTATGGCCCACTCCCTCTCGCAAAGAGGTGGTTTGTGTCCCAGCAGTGGGAGTTATAGGCTGGTTATGCTGTTACAACTTAAGTACTATTAATGCATACCCTTATTATTTATTTTCTTTACGATAAGGTTTATTTTCGTGTATCATGAAAAATAAAATTACATGTAATTGTAGTAGGTCCATGCAATTTTGCGTTAACGAAGTTTTTTTTTTTAATATTGAAAAAGGGCTTAAGACCGGTTATTAACTAAAAAAAAGTAGCTATAACTTTTAATTTATACAAAATTCTAATGCAATATGAATCGTTGTTTGCGTGTCAATAGATATTAATGCTCATATCTTTTTCATCTGCACATAACATGAACGCAGCTTTATCGATTTTTAATTCTATAACATCCTTATAAGGCTTTCAATTTAATTAAACTTACATGAACACAGAAAGATGTCTGACTAGTCAACTACTTTCTGAAACTACGTAACAATCTTTAACACTTTCAAATGCACCTTTTAAAAACAAGTTTTTTATTCGCAACATAAAATGATTAATGTATGTAATACCTGACAAATGACAATCGCCCATAAATTTTATATTGCGTTTTAATTATGAGTCGCCGACATTAAATAATTGTTTCGGGCTTAACCTTATATGGGTTTGTTCGTCGTTGATGAAGTTGTAAGGCGTGCGCAAGCGCAACGTGACTCGCGACTATCTGTAGATCCTATCGCGGCTACATCGGCCGCTATCGGAATCTCATTATTCCCCACAATCCGATTAGCCGTGTCTTCTATAGCGTTAACTTGTAATTTCGCTTAATAATAAGGCTTTGAATAGTTTATTCCGATTTTGGTGGTTATCTGTTTGATCTATTGTTTAGTCGTTAAGTAATGGGATTATTTATCTTGATGTGTTAATTTGTGGTTCTTGTAGAATATGTTAATTTAACTAACAATATTATTATGGTGCAGCTTATATTTTCATGTTTTTTTTTACCCATATATATACTTCTTTTTTATGCGGTTAGACTGGAAGCTGACCCCAAAATAGTGGGGAAAGCGTAGGCAGATAGATGATGATGATGAATTGGTTCCCATGTTTCGAACCCGAATGGAGTCCTTATTCATGTGTTGAACTGACCTAGGTACTTAATTTAAAATAGTTTAATCACAAGAAAGTTATTTTATAAATTTACGGACATCTCAATAATACCTACTTACACGTATGTAATTTTTATTTCGTAAGAATACTAAAATCTCAGAGGCACAATCAACACTTGAATCTTTTTTGCATCTTGGAAAACTTTTTCCTGCCAATCGTCATTCCGTTCTCAGTTCAAACAATGACATACGACAGTAAGCTTCTTTACATTTGAACTAAGTTTTTGCAGTCAAGTGAGGCCTGTGTTTAGGTTTGTATGACATATGTAGTTACGACCAAATAAACAGAAATTGAGTTTTTGCAGCTCTATTCAATGGATGTTTTATGAGACTTGAAAAAAAACGACTACCAAGTATCTAAGTATAATGGACCTCAGAAGTGTTTTGCTACCTTAAGGTTGAGTGTCACTTCTTCTTCTTTGTCGTTCACTCAATGCTGACGATCGCGACCACATACGACGCGTCTCCAAGGTATGCTGGGTTCTGCAGTGTAGACTGCTCAGTAAATACTGCCTCCAACAGCCTTCTTGATCGTGTCTGACCATCTTACCTGTGCTCTGCCTTGAATGGGTTTTCCTTCCACCCGGCCTAGAATCATAAGCCTTTCTAGACCATGCTTAGGGGAATACACATAACAAGTCCGAAAAAGCTTAGTTCACGCTCCTGGCATACTGTATATTGCCGCTTGGTGATGTTGAGTAGCACCAGTATGGATTCATTCATTCTCATGGCGATCCATGGACGTGATATAACGGAAAAATATATTTTTCTATGCGACAATAAGATAGCTCTTCACGTGACCAGAGGGCTGGTCTATTTTAAAATAAAGTTTTTATTTCTCGCTTTTTAGTGGGTCAGTTTGTAAATTATCTGAGTTACAATAGCCTAATGTCAACTGCTCATCACCTCTTACAAAATATTGCCTTTCCCGATGTTAGTCGTTGAGGAGTTCTCCTGGTACTTCACCATCAGCTCCACTTCTCCATGTGCATTGTGACAAGCATAAATTGCTTAGCAAACATATTAAAGTAATCGAATCGCAACCCGTGAAATACTTATTATTAAGTAGTTCCGGTAGCCATCTGTGGTCTTCACAATCGGTTCCACTTCACCAAATGGTGCTTTCCAAGAGTACAAGTTATTAAAAAAAGATACCCAAATCGCTACAGATGTGGCTATAATATTTGAAGAGTTCCCTCGATTTCTCCAGGATCCCATCATCAGATCCTGACCGATCTATTCTGTAAAAATCTCACGGTGAAAACTTAGGTGAAGTGAGCTGTCATTCCACCTGCTGCTAGGGACAGACAGGTCACTCCGAGCTCACTTCACCTAAGTTTTCACTGTGAGATCGTTACAGAATAGCACTGCTGATAACAATGAGACCACCTCGGAAGTATAACCATTCAAACAAAAACAAATTTTGCAAATCCTATACAGGGTGCATTATTTTTTTTATTTTTTTTTTCTGGCTTTCTTTATCGATACTGAACCTACCCCTAAGCTATGGCACGCAATAACTTTAACACTGTATATGACGGAGTTTTGCCCCAACATACAATAAAAAAGAAATATATAAACATCCAAATTGATAACCTCCTCCTTTTGGAAGTCGGTTAACAAATAGATTACCAGTTTGAAACACTTAATGCCATCAGTCTGAAATATTATATAGCTTAAACCTTAGTTAAGTTTTAATTGACTGGGAATTGTTGTCAAAAGTGGTGGAGCAAATACGAAGTCGAATATAATTTGTACTTTTGTACTTTTTTCGCAGGTACTTTTCAAAGGTGCAGGTCCTTTACACTAGTGCAGTAACAATCCATTGGTAATAAATGTATCAATGATGCACCAGCAGATACAAATTGCTTGCCCAAGGCATCACATTGAGTTCGGAAACGATCTCTTACGTAACTTACCTCGTATAATGAGCAGCTGAACACAGGGCTCTATTTCATCAGGTTCTTTCATTTCTGCCGCTTACAATACCAATCTGATAAGTACATAATTGGCCATCCTGGCTTCGCGAAAATGAGTTACATTCTCGATTATGCAGTGGTCGGTTTTGATGATTGGTACCTATTTCTGGGTTGATCGAAATGTACATCGATTTTAAAGTTACGATTCTTACAAATCTTATCATTAATGGTACTTAGTTACGAGTATATATATAAGAATGACATTTGAATATTTGTACACCAGTTGTGGTAAAATGTACAACTTAAATCAATATTAACACCATACTGTGTAAAACTATATTCTTACAAATAAATTCATTCTGATTCTGAATAATATTACTTGCCAAACACTTGTACAGTAGGCAACAGGTACCAAGACCAGTATAAGCTGACCCCAGTTCAAGGTCAAAGTGCTGACAATGACGTGCGGTCGACTGTACCCTTAGTATTTCCTCAATGGATTTGATCATCGTTTGACAGCATTCGAGAAACTTTTTAAGCAACACTGTGGCAGTGTTACTAAAAGCTGGAATAAGTGTGCAGTAGAAGAGAGATTCTACCATTTACCTCTGCAAACCTGAACCCACTTTATCAAAATTTATGAAACAGGGTGTTTTTTTTATCCTACAACGGGAATGTTCTTGTCCTGCATATCACCTGTAGGTAAGTGATGATCACGCCGAAGGTGGAAGCGAGCTTCAACCATAGAGGAACTGGTTATTTTACCTCTAACTGCTGAAACACAACAATGCTGTTAACATTGTTGTCATGGCGACAGACTTAGATGAGATGGTGGTAGCTAGCCAGGCGGATTAAGAACAAGCCCTACCATACCATCATTCAAACCGAGCAGAAAATTTTGCCCCCACCTGGGAATCGAACACGACACCTCCGGGTCGAAGACAGGTGGTCCCGGGAACCACACTAGACCACAGAGGCGGTGTTCCTTTTACGTTCATCAAAAATATAATTCCACCCATCTGTTAGACCTCAAGTGTAAATATTAATTGCACAACATTCGTCAGAGAAGATACGCTCAAATAAATCTCAGCTTGTCAAAATAAATGAAAGCTCTCATTTCAAAGTCCACGATACGGACCTGACAGGTGGCACATCGGTTGAATGCACCATAACATACAAGTACTCCACTATAACTGTTTGAAGCATGGGTATTTTGGTGTCACCTAAACTATATCCTCACCAACTAAATCCCAGTTCTATGCTTCAGGAGTTACAGCTCAAAATGACTTGTAGATAAATAATACATGAACAAGTTCCAAGTGTCGCCGAGTGATGGGCGAGCAAAGCTCCAATCTTTGACATTAAATAATGAAGTTTTACTGAAGCCACTTACACCATTACTTGTTATAATGAGGGTGTTAGATAAGAGTAATACTGTTAATTGGAACTGGTTGGCGGTCACACGCGGATATATTGAGCTTCCTGTGAAGTCAGAGATTATCCAGTGAGGTTTCATTTTTATTGCCTTGGTGCTGAAGATTTAGTTAGCTGCTAGTACCAGATCAATTTGTTAGGTTTCATATTTATATTTTGTTAGAGAGTTACGTTTTCTTTTTGAATTTGTGATTTCTTTTGCTTTGAACGTGAATTAAATTTATGTAAGTATATTATATGTAGGTACCTAAGCTACCTACTTATCCGCAATGTCATAACAATTAATTCATCATATTCCGACGCATGGAGGGGTCTCGGTAAGATGGCCACCCAGCACTGACAGACTGCGACAAGCGTAGTTTAACTGGACCGATCGACCCATGCGCCTGTTATTACTTAGCCACGAGCCCCTTGTAGCAATGAATTATTGAATCATTAAATATTTGATTGCGTTGAATTAATTGTTTAATATGTATTTAAAAGTCATCAGTTCCGACAAATTATTTTTATTTTAGCGAAATACTTTTAGTAGTGTTTTTTGAGGAGCTCATGGCTAAGTAATAACAGCCGCACGGGTCGATCCATCAAGTTAAGCTACGCTTGCCGGGGTGACCCTCTTTACATACCGACTCCTCCTTGCATTGCACGTTAAGCTTTTGGCCCCGGCTGCCATTCGTGGATCTTTAAGAGGGAACAGGGCCTGCGATTCTCCATACAAATGTATTCCTCATTTTTCTTCCTGAATAATGTCTCTAGCTAGAGCAATCTTTTTTTTTTTTTAAATCAAGGTCTGCTGTAGACACGTCCCTGTTATTTCCTATTTTTCAGCAACATATTGGTAAAGAAAATATGACCCTCCAAAAATTACAAAAAATGGCCTATTTTTACCGACGTAATTAGAGGACTACCAGACAAATATTCAAGTATGTATCTATTTTAATTACCTACGTCCGTGTGTCACTGCGGGGTGCCAACTGAAAACCAGCGCTGGGTGTCTGACGCCCAGCAAATGCTGAGATGGTAACCCTTTCGGTATGGGCACGCTCAGCAAAATTTTACTGCAATTTTATTGAGCTAGTTACAGCTATATGTAAGCGGGCACGCCCTTTATGCCTGGAGGCTTTTTCTTTTTTTTTTAGATATTGTTTACTTTTAGTTATTTTTATTTCTGCTTGAGTATAGTTCTCGATGCTTTTGGTTGGTATATTGGCGTGTGCTAGCTGTCATATGGCTATTAATTATAGCTATTTAATTTAAATTACTTTTTGCATATTGTAAATTGTCTTGCATACTGTTGTATAGAATCATTTTTTATTTTTTTCTAACTGAACAGACAGTTGTGCTGCTGGGGAGTTTGTTGCGCCACTTCTTCTTCCCAGCAAAAGCACTAGGAAGTGGTGAAGGGTGGGCGTTTTGGGGGACTGTCTTATGTAATTTTGACGTTCGAAAAGTGCTGATTCTCAGCCTAGTTTGAATAAATGACTTTTGATTTTGATTTTGATTTGATTGTTATGTTTTTTGTTTTTTTTTTATGTGTTATTTGCTGTTGTGTTGGGTCTGTGTCAAATAAATATTTTCTATTCTATTCTATTTTATTCAAATTCGAGAAGTTTTTAACATAAAAGAAAATGATAGGAACCTAGACATACTCTTTCTTAAGAAAAATATTTAAAAAATAATTGAATCGTCTCAGTTTTCGAGGAGAACAAGGGGAATACGAAACGTCGATGTCGTCAATTTTTTTTTTGTGATATAATCGGTATAAGCTGCATCTGTCCCTATCTCACTCTACGGGGGCAGTCTTGAGGTAAGAAGACGGCAATAGTTTCTTCAAATACCTATTTTTCAAATACTTCGCAGGCCATGTTCCCTCTTAACAGTCGTTACGGGTCTTCAGAAGCCCGAAAGTGTGACAACCAGTCTTACCAAGAGGTATTGTATTACCCAGTTACTGGGTTGTGGCAGTCAGATAGCATCCGATTAGACTGAAAGCCGACCCTAACATAGTTGGCAAAAGGCTAGGCAGAATTTGACTTTCTGATTATTTTACCAGAAAGAAAAAAAACAAAAAAGAAAAGAAAAGCGACTTTTATCAGTAACTCCCATAATAATAACATACTGTAATATTATATCACAAAACTGTCTTCTAAATTATGATACAAACAAAGCAAATTTTGATGTAATAAACTTGGGGAAAATCATTGAATAGGTACGTGTTTTTTCTTTTAGTATCACTCAATACAAAAATATTGAGATATCACATCACAAAGTTATTATATACCACGCAGAGCGGATAATTCTTTCGAGAAAATGATTTAATATGAAAATTTTAAGTATTGTTTTTTTTTCAAAAATGGAGTTAGTGAATCATGCCTCGAAAAAATTTGGACGATGACAAAAAATTCAGCCTGTATAAACACCGTCCATAATTTTACTCCACAAATTGCCCCAAACCTTCGCAAAATATTATAAACCATATAAAACCTACTTTAAAAAAGTTACATCTTAAATAAACAATCAGAACAGAATAATCTTCAAGTTAACTACATCAAAACAATAACTCAAAATCACGCTAACAAAAACATAAGACACTACAAATACGTAGGTATTTATGTATTTATAATAGGGAAATAATTAGAAGAGTAAACAAGAACGGGGAGTAAAGTGAACTTTCTCGAACAAGGTGAACTGGTTGTGATTAATTAGCGAGGTGCCTAATTAGCAAGCACAAGTCAACTCATTAGTAACCGTAATTGAAACAAGCAAGCCTTGGATTTTTCCGAGAAAAATCTCCAGTTAATTTTGTCTATACATAATGTGGCAAGGATTTTAGTTCAAAGCGGACACTTGATGCGGTTCGTTCTTTTTTATGCTTTTTTAGGGAATTTTGTTTATTATCCAGTTATTTTTAAACGAATTAATTAAATAATGACGGTGTAAATACGCTGCAAAAATATATTTATTAGAACCTACTTAGTTTTTTTTTCGATAGTAATGTGTTACATGAGTGCTTCTACATGACGTATCGAAGACTTTCGTAACCACGTAATCTTGTGACAGACTGCAAAGCTCAACTTGAATGTTTATTAGAAAACAAAAAAATATGATTACAATTTACTATGTAAAAAGAAAGGTTCAAAGAAATAATTACTCCAAAAAATAATTAAAATCAGGCTGGAATTAACTAACCAGATAAAATGTAGACAAGTGGTTTGCAGTTGCACACCTATTTATCTAATCAAATTATTTATGTTAATAGGTATAATTAACGTGCGTGACGTTACAATCTCTCCTTCGTAGAATCAATTAATTACAAAGGATAAAAGCTTACGTTATAACATTGACGCAAAAAAGTTTATCTAATCTAGAAGAGAAACGCTCGAGTTTTTAAACAAATATCAACACTAAAATTATCAAAAGAATTGTCAAGCGCGCGTAACCTACTGTGATTGGTTACATGAATTGTCAACAGCCAATCGCATCACGTGGCTTGCATTTAATTATGTCACGTCAGTAATTTTAGCTCCAGAAACCAGGCGGAAATCTCGCACAAATATCGTAACGCGTGGTCACTTTGTCTTAACATTAACTATTCCGTAGCCAATTTAATGAACCTGCATTTTTGCACATTTTTTACTTCAATACCCATTTCGCCCGTTGTTTTAATTATAAAGGTATTAATTAAAACTATATGAAACTGGCATTTATTTCAATGTGAGGTATGCTTAATTAACGCTAAAACACGGTTCATTTTTTAACAAAAGACAGAGTTTATTGTAAAAAGCACGAAACAAAAGCATATTGTTGACGGAAATATCTGTTTTTTTTTGTCAATTAGTGTCTTGCTAGCTGTTGTGATAGGTTAGTGAAAATAACATTAAAACCTGTTGTTACCTGTTGACAGGTTCTATTAAAATAAAGGATTGATACAAAAAATTAAAACCCGCACACTGTAGAGAAGCCTGAAAAATGTAAACACATTTATACCATTTTAATTAGCAGCAATGGAATGGATTAATTAAGGCAGTCCGAAGTATTGTCTGTCATATTCAATTATGAATTTCCAAAGCCACTCTCACAAATATATATTTACACATGTGTGAATAGAGCCTTACATTTAAACGTAGGGTAAGTGTAGTGAAAACATTTTTTTATTTGATTGCAATAGAGGAAATTGTATTGGTTTTTGACGATTGCAATAATGACTTATCTTTTATACTTATTTGATAACTATTGAATAGTGCAAAAGTTTACTTTAAAGAATATAATGGAGTTTCCAAGAGAATAATTTGCAGAGGACGAGTTGGCACAGAGTTCTCCATCTTTTTTCAGTCTTTCTCTTTCTTACCCATAGCAAAATGTCCATTTGAATTTCAACTGAAAGAAAAACTTAGTACCTATGACAGTAGATGGCGACACTTGTCTTTCATAGATAAATTATTCTAAAATCACAGATGTTTTTAAGTACTTAATCCACAGTGTAATTCCCCTAAGATTATGCTGACGTATATCTGACCATGGATGTAGTGAAATCACATTGATACATCAATTGCACTTCGGTGTCTTCGCGCCGTAAATCAGCGCGTCCTTTGACAGGCTCCTCCATTTTTCACGGTCTCGTGTATCTCAAGCCCATAAGGCACCAACTGTCTCCACTATGTCATCATCCCACCGTTTACTTGTCTTCCACTACTTCTTTTCGATTCATCTCTAATTTGACATTCCGTCGCAGCTTTAGAGCACTTATTGTTCCTATCGCGAAGCATGTGACCAACCCATCTCCATTTCAGTATTTTTGTACGGAAGATAGCACTTTTTAGTTTGGTGATTTTCCTCAGATCTTTAGCTCTCTTTTTGTCTTTTATGTTGAAATTCAGCAGGCTGCGTTCCATGCCTCTTTGGCAAGAAGTAATTTTCTGCAGGGTTTTTTGAGTCAATGCCCATGTTTGACGTATGTGAGGCATGCAAGAATGCATGTATAAAATTTTTCTTTTGGAGGATATAGGATATTGGGCATTTTTCATTACTTCTTTGAGTGACCAATACCTATTCCATGTGCTGGTTATGCGTCTTTCTATTTCTTGTTCCATTTGCCTGGTGAACAAAATCAATTGTCCAAGGTCGAGTTCACATACTTTCTCTATACTGATGGTCTCTTTAATGCTGTTTGTCATCAGTTTTGTTTTCTCCTTGCTCATTGAGAGTCCCACTTTAATGCTTCCTACTGCAAGCTCATGCAAGATGTTTTGTAGTGATCTTCCATTAATATTGATGCCGCATTTTCACCTCTTCCAAGACTGCCGAGTAGATCTTCGGGGATAAAGGGTTGCCTTGTCTAACTCCTGTAAGAATCGGAAATTCATCTCCTAAAGTTTCGAGTTTCATCTAAGCTGACGAATTAGTGTATATATTTTAAATGATACTGATATATTTCTGTTCTATCCCTTGGTGTTTTAAGGCTTTCCAAATTATTTTGTGGTCTAACGAATCAAAAGCTTTACTATAGTCTACGAATGCTAGATATTATATAGATTTGTTGTATTCTTGTGCTTTTTCTATTAATTGTTTAATTGTATGCAAGTGGTCCGTCGTTGAAAAACCTGCCTCTGAAGCCTGCCTGTTCCTCGGGTTGCTGTTCGTCAAGTTTTACTGTTACTATATTAAGAATTATTTTTGAAAACACTTTGCACAGATTCGACATTAAACTTATAGGTTTCCGATTTAATTTTTGTCGCCTTTTTTGTTTTTGAGTTTTTGTTTACAGACTTAGTCCATTGGGCAGGAATATTTTCGGTGATTTCAATTTTATTTAAATGGTACACTTCTTGTTGATTTTCAGGTGAGATTTTTTTAAGAGCTTTGTTAGTTACGTAGTCAGGGCACACTTTGCCATCTTTTGGTGTATGGATTGCAATTCTATTTCAGATTTTAAAATTGGTGGGATATCTTCGTTATCGTTGGCTAGATTAATTTCTTCTTCTTTGTGTTATAAAGAGTATAGGTTTTTGTAGTAATCAGTAGATGCTGACATGATGGATTTTGTAGCGGTTTAATTTCTTCTCAATTTGTTATTTATGCAAGGAATCCAGTCTTTTCTTATTACCTAGTTGTTTTAGGGCTCTTCTGATGCCCCCTGTTTTTGCTATGTGGTCGATTATGCATTGTATTATTTTTATATTTCTTTCTTTTTTAAGGTGTTGACTTATTTCTTTGCTAATTTTAGTTATTTCTGCTCTTACACCTTTATCCTTCTTCCGTTTAAACAGGTCTTTCCTTAGTTGAAGGAGCATTTTTAATGTTTCGGTAATATTCCTTCATTCCGTTTGTTTGTCTTTTCCTTTTGAGAAGGCTTTATCGAGTAATAAATCGTACAAATATTGTGGCTTGACTAGACTCTTGCGCTGGCTTGCTAAAATTTATTTGTAGGTTTCTTGACATTCCTTTAAATTGTGTTCTGGTTTTAGGAGGATCTTTTACTGCCAGTGTTGCTCTCACCATTCTATGGTCAGTATTGAAGTTTAAGCAGTTGATTACGCCCACTTCATGGAATGGTTTCGGGTAGTTTGTTGCTATATGTAGTATATTTCATTTTTGTACTTGTTGTCAGGGGAAGACCAAGTCCATTTGTGTTTTGGATTCTTTCTAAAGAAACTTTTCAACTCGTAACGAAGGTTATTAATACAGGGCAGAATTTTGTAATGCCACCTGAAGGGAAAGTAGGTACTCTTAATATTGTAGATAGAAAATTTTACTCAAAGATAACATTCCTTTATTTTTGAATAGAAAGAAAACTGCATACAACGATTTGCGAAAATTCACTCGCCGCACCCGGGCATCGAACCGACTAATATCTGTAAAAATTACACCCTGTACTTTTATTGCATTGATCTTTAGGATCAGTTATAAGACTAAAATCATTCTAACAAACATGATAAATTAAGTTATAGGAAAACCATGAGTTTGGTTTTATTTAAAGATAAAAATATATAAAACCAAACTCTTTTTGACCTAATTCTGTTAATAAATTATTGTTTTTTTTAACTGTATACTAGAAACGTTACGAATGTAATATTCGATCATCTAAGGTACGTTAGTTAATTTTCTCGGAATCAAGTAACGAAGCCGGCCCTTAGCGTGAAGAGGACTTCGTTCTGATCGCTTTTAATTAGTATTATCAGAGCTTCACTATAAGCAGAGCGAACTTTCTGATGGATAACCATCAGAAAATTCGCTTTATAATTGTCTATGTGATTTTCTGGAAACTGTCATTTCATGAAAACATAACACTGATTAATGTTTTTGATCCTGAAGTCTTGAACAATTTTTTTACTGATGTTTGTTTATTTATCTATGTATATATTTCTTTTGTTTCCAGAAATCACAAATAATAATTATTCTTATCCGACATATTTAGAAATATAAAAAATAATGTTCACAAGGATATGTACCTAATACTAATAATATAAGACTCCAAGGGCCCAAATAATGTGTTATTTATTAGTAAAGAATTGTAAAACAAATGTTCTGTTCTGTTCTGTTGTTTGTATCCGGAAGACAATAATCATGTTTTAAACCTTGACCGGTCAAAGTTTAAAACTATGGTTATACAGCTTCGAAGCTACGAAGCTTTACAGATCCACTGATCACTTCTCTGTCGTGACGGCTCTTATTTCCAATACATTTACTATACAGAAAATTAATAACTTAAAGACCTTCCCGATGCTATGGCGTGGGCGCTGGTTACATTGAAGCTTAAGACTAAAGCTATTCCGTGAATTGACAAAGACTTCCTGAGCTTTCAAGATAATTAAGCATAGAAATATGAATTTGCACACCCACATTATAACTAACAATTTTGGTTGCATTAAGCATTACAGGGATGTTGAATGGGGAAAAAAACTAATTTAGTCCGTCAATCAGATAATAAAAAAATTAGACACGTATTTTTTGCTTTATCATATTATTAAAAAATGATTTAAATAAAACGCTATAAAGTTGGGGAGTGGGGGCTCGCTACGTAACGAGTCAGTATAAAATCTACTGGAGACTGTCGTCATGCCACCCCGTCCCGACAAGACCATCGCGTTCGAGGACTTAGAAAAGGCTGAATGCCTAGCAGACAGTCTAGAGGCTCAATGCTCCCCTAGCTCCCAACCGGTAGACCAAGCTCACCTCCTAGAGGTCGACGCCGAGGTCGAACGTAGATCCTCTCTCCCTCCCGTTGAAGATCCTGATAGTCCTCTGCCTCCCGTCACTCCAGACGAAGTGCATGACATCATCAAATGTCTGAAAACCTGCAAAGGCCCCGGCTCTGATGGAATCACCAATAGGGTGATCCAGCAATTCCCTGCCCACATGATAATGCTATTGGCCACCATCTTCAATGGTGCCCTAAGCAATAACATCTTTCCCCAAGCATGTAAAGAAGCCACGGTCATCGGCATACCGAAGCCCGGCAAGCCCAAGACCGAGCCGTCGAGTTACCGCCCCATTAATTTGCTCAAGGTACTCGGCAAAGTCTATGAGAGGCTTATTTATAAGCGCCTCAGAGATTATGCCGAAACCAAGGGTCTCATCCCCAACGAACAGTTTGGGTTCCCAACCCAGCACTCTAGCGTGCATCAGGCCCACCGGATTATTGAAAGCATATGCGCTGGCTTCCAGCGCGGTTTGATAACCGGTGCAATATTCTTCGATATAGCGAAAGCGTTCGACAAAGTCTGGCACAACGGCTTATTATATAAGCTCTACAAACTCGGTGTGCCGGATCGTCTCGTGCTCATCTTACGGGACTTTTTGTCAAACCGCACCTTCCGCTACCGTATCGAAGGAGCGATGTCCTCCCCTCGTCCTATCCGCGCAGGAGTCCCTCAAGGCTCTGTGCTCTCCCCCCTAATCTTCACGCTTTTCACCAGCGATATCCCAAAGAGTAAAAGGGCGCAGTTGGCTCTGTTCGCAGACGATACGGCCATTTACTACAAGGGTACCAGCACTGACTCGATAGCCCACACTCTCCAGACCTCAGTCGACATGCTCGGCGCCTGGTTTAGAAAGTGGAGGATCGAAGTCAACCCGGATAAAAGCCAAGCGGTTCTCTTTAGGAAACCGCGTAAAAGGTTCAAACCCCCCCAACCCATCACCATGTTCGGCAAGCCTATCCCTTGGGAGAAGCGAGCCAAATACCTAGGTGTCGTCCTAGATCAGCATCTCACCTTCAGTGATCACATAAAGCAGGTCCGCTCGCGAGCCGCTTTCGTTCTCGGTAGACTCCACTCTGTCCTGAATGCACGTAGCAAAATGTGCAAATTGCGTACGTATACGGCGTGCGTTCGTCCCATCATGACCTATGCGGGAGCCGTATTTGCACACGCAAAACCCCGTCATATTCATAGGATGCAAACACTCCAAAATAGATTCCTCCGGAAAATCACCGGTGCCCCCTGGTACGTTAGGAACGAGATCCTCCATCTCGACCTAAAGATCCCCACAATCCACCAATCCTTACCGACCCAGACGACCCCATAACCCTCCTCCAGGAGAGCAATAGGGCCACAAGTACAGTGCACAAAAAACACAGACACCGACCCGCATTCCGATCTCGCCGCCGAGGTCCTCCGCGATCGCGACCCGCCCGAGTAAATAATAATCCCCACCGACCCTTGCTCGCAGAAGCGCCAGCCCGCGTTTTGCTGAGAAATGTAGACTTAAATTTCCCGATTAATAATAATTAATCATCTTTGATCCAGCCTGTCCCAACTTGCTGTTCTCCCCCCAGCGACGCCCTAAGCCGAGGTCCGTACCCCACAGGGGGTGCCCTTAGCGAGCGTTCGCCTAGTTTTAATTTAGAATAGTTTTGCCCCTGGCTGGAGGCTTTAAGTTAATAGCTTAAGGCAGCCGCAGGATTGACCGGTTAAGTAGTCATCACCTCAGAGGTGAGCTACGAGATGCCCTAGACAAAAAAAAAAAAAAAAACGTCATGCCACATTTTAAGTCAATGTATTACCGTAATCTTTTGGTTACGTAAAAAAAAAAATACATGTCCAATATTTTTTAATAATCTATTTGACGGACATATCTATTTTTAGTCAACATCCCTATTAATATAATCTAAAAATAAAATATTAAAAGGCAAAAGGAAGTCTTTGGTTTCCGAAAGCTGCAAACTAGAAGTTCCCAGGTCTAAAGTAAATACGTCTCGTCTAGGCAAGCGCACACCTTGGTCGACAGGATCATCGCTTACCATCAGGTAAGATTGGTTGAAAAAGCGAGCCAATAAAATAAAATAAATATATACAGGATCAAATTAAATTGAATTTAGCGAAACTACGAAGACATAATCGGTATCGAAAACTAGACACGATCAAACAAAATAAAAAATAATTTGATGAGGTTTTTTTGGGGTAAATGACCTCTGGTAGTTTTGTTACTTAAAGTATGAGTGGAGAAAATCTGTTTTCCTTTGTTTTATCATGATTTAGATATCGATAACATCACGTCTGTGAAGTAGACACAAAAAAGCAGATTTTTAAACTGATATTTCAAGTGACTACTGTACCTGCGGATGACGACCTATAAAAAAAAATCTCATCAAATTAACTTCTTTTTCATTTTATCATGATTTAGATATCGATTCATCATTCATCATTCATCACGTCTGAGGAGTTTCGCTACATAATTTGATTTGACCCTGTATATAGTCCTCTTCACCGTATTCGACATCCGACCCAGACAACTTTTTTTTTTTCTTGAGCTCTCTGATGATTGGTAAAACCAAATTTAGTCTTGAAAACCCGGTCACACCGTGTACAGAAGAGCTGATCAGCATAGTTATATATGAAGGCTTTGCGACTTTTGCGTATTTGGCGCTTCTTGTCTAGGTGTTCAAGACGATTTGTTTCAAAGTATTCAGTTGCTTTGTGGATTGAAGTCCGCCACCTTTCTCGGTTTCGAACAAGCTCCTGCCACCGATCAACGGGTATGCCCACAAGTCACATAAGGTGAGAGGTGAGGCTAAGAACGTCTTTGTAGAGCAGTAGTGCTACTCGTATTCTGTAAAAATCTCACCGTGAAAACTCAGGTGAAGTGAGCGTGAAGTGAGCTGTCATTCCACCTGCTGCTAGGGACTGACACTCCGAGCTCACTTCACCTAAGTTTTCACGGTGAGATGGTTACAGAATAGCACTGCTGGTATTGTCCGCCCTGTGCACGTTTTCCTTGGGCGAGATCTGAGTTGAAAGTGGTTTTATTTAATCTACTGGTGCCTGTGTATGCGTGCTTCCTTGATTTATCCAAGGCTTTCGACCTTGTAGTGTATGATCTGCTGTTGAACAAGCTGAGGAGCATAGATTTGGCGCCGGAACTCATCAGTATCTTCCAGTAGTAGTATGCGCACCAGTCTAGTGTTAGATGGGCGGGAGCAATGTCGGTTGCGTATCAGTTCAAATGCGGAGTTAGGCAGGGTGGCTTAACATCTCCTACCGTATTTAATTTGTATATCAACGGTCTGATCGTGGCGCTCAGCAGCCTACCGGCATACCGGCTGCCACATTGACGACAGTTGTTTCAATAATCTAAGTTATGCTGAAGACATGGTGCTGATGAGCGCTTCGGTCTGCGGCTTGAGGAAGCTGTTACAGATATGCGAGGAATATGCTTATGGTCACGGTTTGTTGTACAATGTAAAGAAGAGCCAGTGTATGATCTTCGAGACCGCCGAGAAGCATGCCTCCGGTCAGACTGAAGGGGGTTCCTTTGGAAAGTGTTGACCAGTTTACATACTTGAGGCATGTTTTGACTGTCGACCTCAAAGGTCACGCAGATATGGAATGGGAGCGGAGGGCGTTGTCTGTTAGAGCGAACATGATCGTCCGCAGATTTGCGCGGTGCTCTAATGTTGTTAAGGCTCTTTAGAGCGTATTGTACATTGCTGTACTCATGCAGTCTGTGGGCTCACTACTATAATAGAAGTTACAGTGCCATTCGCGTCCAGTACAATAACGCGTTCAGGGCGGAGATAGGGTTACCCCGATACTGCAGCGGATATGTTCGCAGAGGCGCGCACCGTCTGCTTTTACGCCACCATGCGCAAGCGCACCGCGTCGTTGGTGCACAGGGTCCGGGTTAGCCCCAACATCGTACTGGCGATGATTGCGGGAAGGCTGGACTGCCCCTTCATCCGGCATTGCTCCAGCAGACATGTTGCTGTAGCAGAGTCGAAGGGAAGATATTAATTTTATTGTTTAAATGACGTTATTTATTTTGATTTTTAATTTGATTTGATGTAATTTGATTTTATTTTATTTGACACTAGCTGCGCCCCGCGGTTTCACCCGCATAAGTCTCGATCGCGTGGAAATGTCGGGATAACCAGTAGGTATTCTATGTCCTATTCCAGGTCATGGTCTATCCATGTGTGCCAAATTTCATCCAAATCCGTTTAGCCGTTTTAGCGTGAAAGCGTAACAAACAAACAAACACAATTTAGAACTTATAATATTAGTTTAGTTAGGATTATTTGACTTTTATTTGTTTTTGATTAATTGTATTTGATCGTATTTGGTTTAAAGTGTACAATTTATGTAGTTATATATGAATTTATTATTATTATTATTGCCGTCGGAACTCATCAGCATGTTCCAGTACTGGTACGCGCACCAGTCTAATAGTGTTAGTCCATCTTAGTTGGATCTTTATCAAAATCGCCTCCATGCCCATCATTCCAGTGCGCCTTAACACCTCCATTAGGAAAACTCCTAATGGATCCTGCCATTTTATGCGAAGGATGGACCGAAGACATTATACCTAAGTGGAAAGTGTCAAGCCTTTTTATATCACCACTATAAAGACACCAGCTATCTAATTACGCATCACATTTTCGTAAACGATTACGACAAAATTGTTTCATTTTGACAGTTCAACAACATTCATTACGTTATTTACGTTGTTGAGCAAATTTTTTTTTTCGAATTTTTGTAACAATGGATTAGCAATTTGTTTCAAAAGGATTCAAATTCCGATTGATCGTGTATTACGTAATTAGGGCACAGGTTTTTGCGGCGTAGGCTTGCAGTTTCAGGTCCCACAAACGTTTTTTAAGTTTCCCAAAAGGCCATTGCTGTAATTTCAGACGCCAGCCAATTGTCGTTGCAGACCTGTACTAATTACGTAATGCAAAATCAATCCGAATCTGAATCGTTTTGAAACAGATTGCTAATCCATAGCTCCGTAAGTTCGAAAAAAAAATCTGCAGAGCAACGTAAATAACGCAATGAATGTTGTTGAACTGTCAAAATGAAACAGATTTGTCGTTATCGTTTACGAAAATATGTTGCGTAATTAGAAAGCTGACTTCCAAGTCATTTAAAATGTGATACCTCTTCCAGTGGCTCAGAATCCAGCTGAACGGTTGAGCCAGTTGTCAACAAATGGCGGACTGCACTCCAGTTCAGATGCGGACCGCCGACTTATTTTGTGCGGACTCTAAGTAAACAGTAGATTTATACTTAACTAAACCTTAATCCAAAAATATTAAACTAAACATTTCGAGTATCTCCAAAAGATTGGGCAGAGGTATACCTAAAGTGCACCCACATTTCGCCAATTATTGTTTAAGTCCCATGTAATAGGGGACGAGCTCACTGCCATACATCGGGCACGGGATCCTGCCGTTTTGCCGAAAAGATTTTGCCAAAAAATCACTACCCAAACAAATTTTTGCAACTTTTTTTTATACCAATGCAATGTTTGGAATTATTTTAGTACGCACATTTTCATTTGGTCAAATTTTTACTTGGCAGAATATTATCAAGGATAATGTCATTTAGGCATTTGGTCTTTAATATAATTATTTATTACAGCAAACAATCTTTAGACAATAAACGTTTCGTCATACGATTTGGTATGACAAAAATATAAAGGTTAGGTTAGGTTAAAACTGTGACCTACGCACGAGCCGAGCGAGCGAAGCGAGCGGTGCCGCGGCAGCGGCCGGCGAGTGCCAAAAACGACTAGATTATATAGAAAGAAACTATGGAAAAAAACAGGCTACCCGAAACTGAACTACATAATTACACGAAATTAATTATTTTAAAAAAATCTACTAAATATGTGGCAATTTTTTTTTTGCGTAAAATGAGTAATTCAAACTGAAATATTTGACTACATAAAAATTGGTAAAAGTTCTAGTTGGTAAACAAGTTATTGTATAAACGTTCACATGCTAAACATTAGGTTTGCGTTACAATTATTTGTAAAGAGATTTTTTGCTAAGTAATAATTTGGCAAATGAAATTATGCGAAAAATTGTTTGGGAAGTGATAATTTGGCAATTTCTTTTCGATGAAACAAGGGAGACCCATCGGGCACAAATTCAGACTCCGGGTTGCTACTGAGAAATTCCCCAGATAGAAAAACCCAATAACACTTTTCCCGACCTGCGAATTGAAGCCTCATGAGTCATGATCCACAGTAGTGCTTGCGACCGCTAGACCAACAAAACAAAATAATAAAAAAAAACAACAAAGAATCATAATTGATTGTTTCATTTGTTTCCGAATAATTAAATAGTTTGAATTCCTTCTACATCGTTGAATTACTCTTTCACGTATTATGCGAATAGTTCAAGGTTTCTAGGAAATAAGTTTGTCTGTAAATAATGAGATCAAAAACCAAAAAATGTTTGCCTAGCTAAATAAGTCGATTAAAACGATTTATTTATTTAGACACGATTCTGTATTGGTTTTGCGTTGTGTGTAAAATTGTATACCCATAACTAACTCTAGGTCAAACTTAATCGTAGACTATGTTTGATCAGATGGGGTCATGAAATAATATTTTATTAAGAACAAGTGTAGGAAATGACAATCCTGTTTTCTTTGTTTACATTAGCTTATATAAAATAATGGACGACTTAATACAATAGGCTGTACTTGCAGTTCAAATGATTATAGTAGGTAATTTTGCGGTCATCAAAATATATTATTTAAATAATTGGAATGGCCAGTGACCACTTACCTACATGAAATGAACTTGTGTATTGTGTATCCATCTGTAACCTTCTCTTACATTAGTACTTTCCCACACCCCCTCTATTTTACAAAGTGGTACCTATAAATGAAAATCGAATCAAGAAAACATAAATAAATGATACAGATAACTAAGTTATTGGTTTTAAATCACATTATTCCCTACATCGCACTGAACTCAATTTGAAAGATTGGCTCGAGCACCGAAGTGCAATAGGGTGATGGTATAAAGGCGAGATTGCATACCTGTGCTACGACCTAGGGCTGGTACACACTCGCCATTTATATCGATACTTTACAACCTATCATTATACTTTAATAGATTTTAACATATAAAATACCACTCACTGCGTGTGTCTTGCATTTCAATAATGATTATAATGTTTCTTAATTGGCGTATTTATTTAAAGTTAACATCCTCTTCATTTGTTATCTTTTTTCTAAGCCTATGAAAGTGCCAATGCCATTAGTTACCAACAACTACGTAGTAAAAACCTTCATTATTTTGCTACAAGCCATCGTTTATGCAAAACCTTTAGCTAAATGCTAGGGTCCGGGAAATTTATAAAATAATATTGAAGTATAAAATAATCCTTAGTCTACAATTAATGTCAAACACAAAGATCCGGTGACATTTAGAAACACCTGTTTACCCTAGACTAGAATATCGTTAAAAACAATTAATCGTTATTCATAATTCTTTTAAAATATGAATGCCATCATAACAACATTTTGCAACACAAATGACAAGCGGACAAGTTAAATTAATACGGCTAAACAACGTTCGGATCAGAATCGGTTCGGAATCAATTTAGCGTGGCGTTTGCCCACTTATCGAGCATTGTTGGACTGAGATACTCGCTTTGTGACGTTTCCCATCCCTACAGGCGCCCAGCGGGGGGTGTTCGATGATTGATGGCTGGCCGGCTGCACGCCGCGTTGGAATGGGACGGATATATCGGTGAGGTGTCGGTCCTCTCTCTCAGATGCACAGCGGGCCGGCCTCGTAATTGAATGGCAATTACCTGGGCTGTAAATATGACACAAGCGCGTAATTGTAGGAGTGGAACGAGTGCGGCCCGAGACCGCAGTGTGTATGCTGCTTTTGAGATGAAATATTGAAATCACGTGCGTGTCTCCTCGTGCACCGGCTACTGGGGCTTTAATTGGAGCATGGCTCCTTTAATTTCATTAACTTTTTGTTGTTTAACAACAACCAAATGCGTTTTACCGTGAAGGTTTTTTAACAAAATGTATCATGTTTAAGGCATTGTTCACGTAAACAGTTGATCTTTTTGAGATACTTGACTCCGGTTTACGGTTGGATCCCACTTCAAAAATGTTAATATATTATGACAGTATTTATTTCAACCAAAGAGACCTTTTTTATTTTGGGTCTCTTTTTATACTATTTGTCATCCCAAACTAGCCCAAACCCCTACCTACGACATAAAATAAATTAAAATATATTCCCCTTTTTTTTTTGGCTTTTTTCGGGAATGCAGTATGTTCTTTTTTAAAACCAACTAAAAATAAAAAGCTCTGAGAAATGATTTCTAAAAATTCGTCAACGGTAAGCCGAAATCATTGAACCTGGTAACTTATTTGGTCAGTAGGTTCCTTTTGTGTAGTAGATAGGTACCACAAGATATTTTTTTAATTCCACCCTGAAGGAGTTAAATATTGGACAAAAGTTTTTATGAAAGACCGAAATTTTGAAGTAAAAAAAAATGTAAATTGGTATTTTTGGCTTTTGGTTAAAAAACTTTAAATTTTAAAATATGTGTGAGAATTTTTTGAAATTATACCCTCAAGAGTACAAAATGAATACCTATAAGTACACGCTTTATGTAACTTTCTTATTGATATTTATTTATATTGTCCAAAGTGTAAATAGTACCGTGTTCATAAAAAAGTTAAAAAGACGTCATTCAAACTGAATTCTGATATAGTTAAACGTCAGTAAAAATAAAGTAAGACCACTAGATTACCGACTCACTCACCTAACCGTTGACCTCATTTCGAACATAGTAAATCATTGTCGATTGATCCTTAAATTACGTCATCATATTGAGCTACTAAGCTGATTCAAAGCCGCGGGCAACTCGAAGTGAAAGGCTAAGCAATACATAGGTACCTAACTCGTTAAATACTTGTTCCTAGCAACTACGCGGACATTAAGCGAATTAATATTAAAAACACGAAACAACTATTTATATACCTACAAAGTCATTAAAATATGGAAAGTTATGGTGTTTATTTTTAGCTGTTAATTAAATTTTTAAATTACATACAAATAGTGGGCACATGTCGGTGATACGAGGCAACTGTTACACCGTTGCGCCCCGGGCCCCGGCAGGCGGCTTCGGACTGGCGGGCCCCCTCGCCACCTGTCTCACGCACTGGGGTGCTCACACAGATATTTGCAGTATGCACCACACTACACTTCATGCCAACTAATTAAGCACCCCACATTGTAACTACCTACCTACGGATTCCAGTTATATTATGCGCCCTAGTAACAGTTGAATCTAAAATATTGAAATAACAACATCAAGAGCCTATATAACCTCGTTTATCCTATGTTCACACGCTATTGCTAGACTGTGCCAATTAAAAAATATTTTTAGAACATTGATTCAATTAAAATTCAACACAGTTAGCTAAATCTAACGCGTGCCATACCTACATGACAAAACGCCAGGAGTCAGGTTTTAATTGGCGTGGTGTCGAGTTCGGACCAGAGGAGTGTGAGGGGAGGGCGAGGAGAGCGGGAGGATCGACACTCAGTTTTTCTCTCACCCTCTACAGAGCAACAAGTGGTTCGATGAACTGCCGAAATTTCCAAAACCGAGAATTACATTATGTCGAAGAAATGACGAAGTATCCAGCGGTACTTTGTCTGGAACATCTCGTGGGTGTTAATCAGAACCACTCTAATATCAATCGTTTATTAATCCGAGCTCCTGCACAATTGTTCATTTAGAACGTTCTCACGCCTCATTAAAGTCTTTTTCGTGATTCGGCGACCGCGTCTACCGTTTCCCGGAGCACAATGAGCGAGTGATTCGGCGGCGAATAACGAGGGCATTTTGTCGGCCGCCTCTCACGTCCGACGCCTTCCGACGCTCAATGAAAGTTTACCTGCAGCCGTAACGAGCGATTTGTCCCCTGGCCCCGGCCCCCGCGCCCCCGGGCCCAAATCAAAGCCCATTCACATCTGCATGCCGACACAATGCTGGCAATTAGGCCGTGCCTGGCCCTACAATCGAACGTAATGCGCTCTCGTTCGATGACGCCACGAAGCTGCTCGTCCTTGATCTCCCAGTCCCGAAATCAACCCCGTAATGTGCTGTTCTAAGAATTTGTAACAATTAACTTGTTGATAAGCACGAGATTTATGATCTGTTTTAAGAAATTAATACTCAGTAATTTAGTTATCTGGTGTTCACATCAGCAAGGTGCAGCACATCAACAATGCTCTCCTGTTTCAAAATAATTGCTGATAACTTCCGCTGTTATGGATACTTCTATTTGCGTTTCGTGTTTTAGAATGGAAACGCCAGTATTAATCATGTCGCAATGCTTTACGTCGGAGTAATTAAGGTCATATAACATTGAAATTGTAGTCAATTAAGCTGTTTTTACAAGTCTCGGTCCCTCGTCTGTACTTTCAAGGTAAGGGTCAACCGTTTTGTGCGTCCCCGTCAACGCTTCTTTTGTGAAGGCAATTTGCTTGGCAGAGGTCAACTGGCGCACCGTAAATCTCCGCACCTGCCAGTCGCGCCAACTCTCTTCGCTTTGAATTTAAACTCCCCAATACATAAACTACTAAGTTGTAATTATATTCCTTTCTCGGATGACTTGTTATCTTCACTAATCATACGTTTAAAATGTGATTAAGAAATAATAATACTACAATAGAAAGAAGTGGTACAACCAAAACGCGTGCTTTCGAGGAATTTGGCAGTCGTCCCACTTGAACGCAGATTTACGAAAACTGTATTCAGAACTTTTCTTGAATTTATACATGAAATCAGAGTTGGTTTGCAAATTTTCTACTTGAACCTTTGCTTAAAAGTTTTATTGTTTCCAAATCAGTTTTGTCTTTAACATCACTACGAGCATCGTCTACATAAACTAATAATACTTATAATTCCATATAAACTAAATAATTCCTGTTTATTGCAAAAGGATTATCGATCCATAAGTATAAACATATTTTTATATATGGATAATAAATCAATAGGCATAAATCATGGATGTGTCCTAAAGCTTAAAAGACCTCAACTACGTGAAATGCTGTAAGTGCAAATACAACCATTTCTGCTCCTACTTCTATGCCACATTTAAAAGTAGTTTTCATAAACTCGCGTCTCGGTCTTGGTAGCCGGCGAACGTCAGTCTTCGACATTTAGTGCCCTCGTAATGTATATTACAACTGCGGTTTGTCTTGCCTAGCTTTTATAACTAGCAGTAGTACCTACATCCAACTGTTTTATGTTTAGCACGAAGATATTTAAGGCGCAGGGTTCCGATTTGCATTTGTCTCTGTCTTTTTCTTTACGTGTAAAGAGTAAAGAAAATAACCACACTTTTGTACTTTTTCAATGTTTTTCGTTGTTTTTTTCATCATATTGCTCATATTACTCACCATAATCCATCACTGAATGCAGGTTGACATTAGACATTCTATGGTATATTTTTAATTATAATTATAATTGTTAGTGAAGGTATAAACTGCTCTTAAAGACAATTAAGAGGTGTGTTTGAAGATTTTTTTGAAGCATTAATGTATGTTTAATTATGATTTGAGTTCCATCACTGTATTAAAATAAGACTTGAAAAGATCATCCTTTTTTTTTGGTCAAATTTATTTATGGTTTAAGAGATACACTGCTTTAAAAAACCCCGTTTTCGGAACCCTGCGCCTTAAGTGTAGTATTTCACGATAGAGATAGAGAAGTTATTAGTACTGTTGTAACTGTAATAGTTTAACTGTTACGATGGTTGTGTTAATGTCTTATGATTATCATCTATTTGAAGATTTTTCGGGGCAAACCAAAAATGACGATATTGATGTTAAGTATAAGATTAAATGGAATAGATATACGAACACTTGAAGTTAATTTTGATGACGAGGCGTTTATAAAATCATTTTTGAGCTATCAATGTCGTATATGATTTTGACATGGAAAAACTGGCTTGAACTAATATTTGTTCTTTTAGAAATAATTTGTAGTGTGTGTGTCAACTAGATCTTTTTGTACTAGCTGGTACTGTACACATCAGATTTATTTTGGGTTTACAAACGGTGAAATCTGTTGATTTATGTACGGGCACAAATCTCATGTTGGTACAGTACTCGGTGTAGTGTCGGCACACTACTTGACGGAGTTTGTGTAACTGTTGCTTTGGCACCCGAACGTGCGTGTGCGCACTCAAGTTCAAATACTTACCGAATTCCACAACAAAGTATTGACAGTTGTTGAATATTTATAGTTTCAGCTCTGACTATGCTAATGGTTGAATTAATTGTAAGCTGATTTTAAACGCTTTGGTAACTAACCTTATCATATTTCGAAGAGTTCGTGTCTTCTGCTTGATTTTCTAATTCACCAACTTAGGTCCGACTAACACTTCCAGTTTATGCACGCTTTTAATATTTAGCTTCTAGCTCATTCCAATCCCTTCCTACATCCCTTACAAGGCAAACCTCCATACATTCAAATGAAAAACACGTGATGATTGCGCTACTGTTCCATGCAAACAACTCACTAAGAATACTCAGAACGCTCATAGTCACACATGGCATACAAACCACCTCAAAAGACACTCCCTATGTGGAGTCACCTCGACAATGATCCAATAATTAACACTCGACAATCGCGCAAATGTCGTGTGGGTGACGACGGCACACGGGTCCTGCCCGACTACGCAGACTACGCGTCATTAAGGAGCATTCACGCCGTCCGACAATATTCTTCATTTGCGTACCGGCCGTCATTTGGCGCATTGTGACCGACGCGCGACACCCGCCCTCCGCTGCAGCGGTGCAGTGTGCCACCGCCTTAATTGTACCCTTGTCTCGTTGTTACCCGTTTTAGAGACGTGAATATGTAAACTAATCTTGAAATAAGATGTCTGCATTTACGCTTCTTGTTCTGTTGCCATCATTTTGATTGTTTGATCTAAGCGAAAATGGTTCAAAAGACCTTCAAATAACACTGTAAAGAAAACTACTAGCTAATCAAAAAAGTGCACTCAATAAGAGCAGACTTTATACCTTTTGGAGTACAATTTGGAGCCACTTACACGATTGATGAGTATCACACATTATCCTGATTGGATGAGACGTCGCGGAGCGCCGTACGTTTTCACAGACAGAGGGGGAGTACCGTACCCATTAGTCTCTCCGCTATAATACTGATGAAGAGACGTTTACATGAATATAGAACTCTTGTGCTACGAATACTTAAAGGATTAATAAGGCCGTCTAAAATACACCCACAATACCCAAGTGTAGTCGTTAATACAACTTTCACAAGAGGTATATTTACATAACCACTCTAATTGAAGCAGCTGTCGATACAATGTATAAAGTTTTTATAAATACATTTTTAATAGACAGGGAACCATAAAATTATAAACCATATTCAAAGCATTAAAATTAAATTAGTCAGGAATAAAGCCCATTAAATTAAATTCCCGTGGATCTGAGTTCTCACCTCTATTAATTAAGTAATGTAATATTGGTAACACATTCACCTGCCCCAGGTATCTGTGAATGAATAATTTCTAAGTTAATTATGAGCTTTAATGCGGTGCTTTAGAGTGTCAATTCTATTGTCTTCCGGATCGGTTTAATGTACCTAATAGAGCAACGGACATGTTGTGTAACGGTGCATTTGTTTTCGTAATAAAAGCCTCGATATCTTTGAAGTGAGTCACCGATTACCACATTATATTCATCAAGAAATAATGCCCAAGATTAATAAGGCCCATTAACTTTAAACAAAGATTAATTTCAAAGCGGAGCAGTCTTGTAAGAGATTTCCTCGTACCACGAAAACTAAGGATGAAAGCGTTTTATTTATGAAAGATGGTGAATATATTATGATAGATAGTATTCTTTAGAGCTTATGTTCGAAAAAGAAAACGCGAAAAATATCAAGAAGTTTCCTTAAAATACAGTGTTACAAAAAGAAGTTGTTGCAAAATTGAAGCAGAAGGTAACATCGGGCGATTTGAAACAACAACAAAACACTAAGAAAAAGTTTTTCAACAGAACCAGATGTTTTGATAAAAGCTTAAGATTCAAACAATAAATAACGAAAACTAAGGGTTTAGATTTTATTTTAACCTCTCGTCTTTAATTTCTCTTAACTCTATAACCTCATTTTCTTATGCTGTATTTGTAATCCAAGTACCAACCTTGTATTTGGTTACGTCTAAACCAAGTATAAACCCTTAGGATAACATCGACACAGTAGCGATGGCGGGAGTAGTGACAGTTGCCACTTGCCACTTGCCACCTGTGACCGGTTGCCATGTCATTGAAACTCGAAGACTTGGAGTTGTTGTATAGAATGTTTTAATATAAAATGCAATGATAAAAAGCCTCATTTGTCAAGGATGCAAAATCGAACCGATCGATATGAATTAGCTTAACATTTAGATCCTGGAAAGGAACTAAGTCACGATTTCTCAAAACAGACATAAGGAAAAAAATCGAATATTATAAATTATTAAGTTTTAAATCCAGAGTTTCGAATAAATCAAAGTTTCATAATACGGGCTGGAGGTGCGCTTGTACTTTGTTAAGCGCCCACCTGCGCCCGCGCATCGGTTGATCGATCGGGCTGAACCGAACTAAACCGAATTAGCCCGATAATGCTCCATCCGTAAAATTATTGAATTAACCCGAAATCGAGACCGGCCTCTTTCTTGTAACCCGACACGGAATGTGTAATGAGTTTCCTGTCGGGATGAATACAATTATTTTTCAACTCGATTCACTTATTTTTACGGTGATATGAATTGACACCAAGCAGCAAATACAATTCAGGCCTTTGAGGCTTTTTCAGTGTCAACTTAGCAGGATATAGATCCTGCATATCTCCATAGGGAGATGACATGCTGCTGGTGTAAGATGGAATCATGATGTGTAGTTGATACTATCTTTAAATAAATCTTTATAACAACCAGTTGCACAAATACAAACATTAATTCCCCATTACGTAATGGATCGTTAACGCTAATGATTTCATTAATTTCATCAAAGAACCTTTAAAATTGAGTCTAATCTTGCTTTCTGCAAAAAGTTAAAACAAGTTAATGGAAGATTAGTATTTAATGACAGCTTTAAAAGTTAGCTTTTAAATAACGGCATCTTCTTTATTAATTGGGATTTTTTTTTGGGAGCTTGGCCTCTAGACAATTTCATTCTGCATCCACCATCTTTTATTTCCCCAATCTTCGTCAAAAGTTCTAAAGCTAAGCTAAGCTAACCGACTAAGTCACCTCGAATGAAGGAATCGCATCACTAATTCCTGCCTCAGTTTCGCAGTCGCTCGGCCCGTGGGAACAACAAATGAACTTAACGGATTGGGTTCAGTAGTCAACGTCTAATCGACTTTAGTTGGCTTAATTGGTAAACTGATCGTTGTGACATTAGACGCTTTTACTTCGAAAAACGAGAGAAAAGTATCAAGGAAATGAGTTTTTTTTTTTCTGTAAGTTGGTGATCTCTCATTGTATAGGATTTCCGTACAATGCGAGGCCATCTTATATTGGAAATGTATAGCTGGATGTGTAGCCGTGTGTACAGACACTTTTGCCGAATTCGACAAAGTTTGTCACCTCAAGTCAGCTGTCTTGTTCTGTTCAATGGAACTCCAATACTTGTATTTCGTATCCCTATGGGCTGTAAGCACTAAAAAGATTCGGTCCAATGATTAATATTCACCAAATTGCATAAAGTGTCCTCGGCGGGCCGGCCGACAGGACAGACTCAATCTATAGCAACGTTGTCGTGTACTGTCACTCGTTTGAGAACATCTGACATCGTCAAATAACTCACTCTGGCTTTATTTTACTTCTGTATGTAAATGCACCAATTAGCGGGTCTTACGTTGCTCGGTAGGTAATACTCATTATTTCAAACTGGGATTTTTTCCTGCGAGCGCACCGCAGCCGCGGCCGCTGTAATTAACCATGAACGGGACGGGTCCTTCAGCGTTTGCTTATTAACGTCTAATCTTTGTTGGCGCCCGTCGATCTTAATTAATTCAATTAAAGTATTATGGAGTAGGTGAAGGTTGCGGTCCTCTCACTGAAATTTAAAAACTTAACGTCGCCGTCGTCGTAACGACTCACCGAGTATAGAAGGGGGAGGCGAATTAATCAAATAATACCGCGGAGGTGCGGGGCCGGCGCCCCCTGCCCCCGCGCGGCCCCTCGCCGACCGCGTGGCTCAGTCGCGACCGAAACGCCGCACGGGGAAGTGCCGTCGATCCCCACAAACATTTCTACTTTTTTCGAAGTTCTCTGTACAGTTTTGTTTTAAAGTTTCACAAGGAAGTTTTTATGTGACCAGTCTTTTATCCTGTCGAACTAAAAGGTTAAGAGACTGCGCTCGACGGTGTAGTTTCTTGAGTTCATACGTTTATTGTGTTTTTTTTGTTATTGTTAAGTTTTTTTGTTTGGTGCATCGTGCCGGTCCGGAGACCGGCGGGTCCCTACGAGGCACCAAGCCTGGACGCGCGGCTTACAGACCCCAGAGGACAAAGCCTTTAGGTAACTATCGGGAAGAAGTTGGCCTGTAACGATCGAACGTCTTTAGCGTCGAACTGCAATGCAGCATGTTTGTAAACAGTCTGCATCAACTAATAAACTATGACACGTTGGACACACTACAACAATAGCTCAGCTGCTGGATGTACTAAACGGTTTGCATGCTGGTGGGGCTGTCCGGCTGCACTCCGCGACGGTTTACTAACTTCAAACTAAGCGGCCACGTGCTGCTCAACTACCTAATTGCTTCAAACATAGTGATGTGCAATTATTGACATGAAGTTTACTAATCTGTGGAAATGAGAATCTTCAACAACCATTACTTCTGCGGAAACAATTTTAGTCTAAGAATGTGTCAGTCAATACCCAAACTTGAAAGTTTTTCAAGACCGTATTTTTATATAAACAGATCAGCATTGCAATTAATTTCAAGGCGATTGCATTAGATAAATCGGGTAATGAACTTTGAATAAGGATATAATTTAAAAATATAATTAATGTTAGTGAAACGAAAAAACGTGTCCGAAATTCATTAGAATTTAAAACTTTTATCACCAAAGAAGACATCATTAAAGATTACCCCGTACATCAGTATCTCCAAAATCATTAATTAATAAGCATCTCGTGAACACAACACTAATTATTTTACCGTCAGGTGAAACTCAATTACTAAGAGATAATTAAACCATCAAGGATTTATTTACTTTGAACATCAATTTTCTTTAAAATAAACCTACTTTTAATTAAAGCTTTAACGAAAAACAAATAGAGAAGAGGAGCGGCGCACAACCCTTGCGTACGAGCGCCGTCACCGCGGCCCGGCCGGGGCCCCGGCCCCTACATTCTTATTGAGGACTTAGGCCTATTCGGTCATGAGTCGTGGGGACCGGCCAATCTACATTAAGCCACGAACTAAACAAAACGTATGACTGCCTGCCATATGATGAGGATATTACATCACTGTTGTTCAGGTTTCCAGTGAGGAATAGAAATGATGACTTACGAAAATGTGGCGGCTAGAACCGGGAGCGCACAAATTATTTCATCAAATCATTCGTAATAAGACGGGTTAAAATTAATTTAAAACATGTCTAAGCAATATTATACGGACCACTTCATTTCATCGCCGGTTTAATTAAAAACGAGTGCCCGCTCCCCTCCCTCGTTTTCGGGTTGGAGTACCCCCTGCGCCCGCGTGGGCGTCTCGCTCCGCTTATATTTAGATAATTGTACAATCATCTAAATTAATGAGTCCTCTCGTCCGGCCCTGGCCTCTATTGTATTATGTTTGTGCTGGCCACAGAACGGATACACGGTGACAATTTTAATTTAAAAATTCTAATTAATCCATTATTCATTTCGTGCTTGACTCTCGAGATCCTAAATAATTTCCGAGGATTTTAATTTCGAAGTTTAAATAGATTTAACGTTTCATTAGATTAGAAATGGTTCTTAATGATAATAAAATTCTAAAATATTTAGACAGTTATAAATAATGTTACGCTTTTAACACCCGATGATGCGCTTAATTGGTTCGCTATGTTATATGATTAAAATTTATTTGTTAGTAGCACGGAGAACAGAAGAATCTCTGTGGGTGTTCATAACTCCCAGTTGACGACAGTGATAGAGCTCAATGCAATTAAAAGTTTCACTACGTGCGTGGACGAGGCGCCGCGCGAATCTACCTTAATTTATTCCAACGATAAGCCCAAGTTATGAGAGCCAATTAATTACTTATTTTAACTAAGATTCTCATTTGGATATTAAAACAGATTAAGTAGCTGATTCTTTGATTGCCTCAAATCAAATTGTGTGACTACAAAAAGCCATCATCGACATAGTCGAAGTAATTGAATGAAATTATGAAACAAAAGCAAATTGATGTTTCGTGCATCGGTGGTTTGTAAACGACAAGCCCGCTGATGGACAAATGGAATTAGCAACGCATCCATCATCGAATGCCCTCGCAAAATTAAATGCATCAAGCAATCGAAGGCTGGAGTGCATGGAGTGGGCCGGACAGACACCCCGGAAGCCCCGGGCGATCAGCCTAATGAACCCGCACCACCCCGCACCCTGATTTATTAACGAATTAAACGCATTCTGCTGCACCCTCATGAAAACACCAGGTACCTTCACAAATGGAGTTTGATTAAAGAAAAAGAAGCATCGCCTAGCATAATCATAAACTTTTATTGAATCCACCTTAACTTCCCGCACGGAACCGTCCAAGATTGCAAAGAAAATTGGATGTTCTCTGAAATAATCCAAATTCTAGCTGTGTTTCTTTCAATCAAAACTTTGGAAATGCTAAAATCTCCAGAAGAGCTAATGTTAATTTTACTTAGTTTAACATTACCGAGCAGAACATAACCAGTTCCGCTTGGCTAACTTTCTACCTACACATTAGTTCTTTACATTTAAAGAGCAACTAAACAACTCGCTTACTATGCAAATAAAGCTTGCATATAGCATGCCAGAGCTACGTAAATTTCCCAAGTTCTATTTTCTTAAACAATAATGGGATATTTCGAATAAGTAGTCCATTTATATAATTTGTGCAGAATATTCTGGAACCGCTATTTCGTCGGTGATACATTTAGAATGAATACTAATATATTTAATACTCTAGCCAGACGCTATTCCAAAATACGGGGTGCGACAGGTGTACGTTCCCATGTTTCTCTTATAAAAGCCTTTTATTCAGAGGAGGATATTCCAACGCCACAAATGAGAGTTGATTGTTGAACTAAGAGGATTACTAAGTATCAATGACATCAATATTTAAAATAAGTTTTATTTCACTCGGAGCTCTAAATATTCGAGTTTTAAATTCCTGTTGGAGTTATGGTCAAGCAATATGGAATTGGGTATTGAATAAATTGAGACGGCGTACTCGGAGTCATATTATTGTTGCATCCATTATTCAGAGAACAGGCCGGTAAAGGACGGCGCGCCTTCAGACCTTAAATTATTAAAGACGCGTTACGGACACGCCGCCCTAAACTCATTCTCGAATGTGTATGGCGAGTCCTGATGGTAGAATGATTGCCTCCTCGACAACATCATGGGCTTCGCAACTCTTTTTATCTACGTTTATCAAACTCAGATCGCTCGTATCAAAGGCCAGCTGTGTGGCAACATTTATCTTGAGTTATAGCTAGACCGCGAAGTAAATCTCAGACAAACTATTTAAGGCTTGAAATGGAATTCTCATTGAGGCAGTAGGCTCACAGTGGAACACCTGCTATGATATCGCGCATGCCCTCTCCCCAGTCCGTAAGTCCACATTGACTAAACCGGTTTCGATTACAGGTTATAGCTACCTACTTATCCGTTTGGCGGAAACGAACCTCTCACGTAGGTTGTTGTGCATATTCTTAAACAATGTACAATTAGATTTTTTTGTTTGTAAACTATTTCAAACAAGCACCTAATAACATGCCAAAGTTTTTCATCGTCTGATTCTTTTTTGGATATCTATAATTTGCTTTGACCATAACTTAGATCATTAGCATCTTTTGTTTATGTATCTAAGTATGGACTACTTATGTCATTATTAGAAAATTTTCAACTGATATTTACAGTACGATTACCAATAATACCCACGTTCCAGGAAGAAGCAATTCGTCTCCCATAGAAAAATAAACAAAGTCAACCAAAGTTTATTTGTTCTGTAGGTAAGAGGGTCTCGGCCATGAAATAATGATGTTTGAAGAATTTAGGAACAAACGTTTAACCTCTATCATAATAACGAGACGCGCATTCTTTGAATTAAAGAATTTTAATATAGCTCAGACAGTTGAGGAGAAAAACAGAATAGATATTAACTACACAAAGTACTTGAGATTGTCAAGCTAAAAATATCAGACAATTTCTAATATCTTCAAGAATTTTTTATTTAAGATTTCAACATATTTACTGTAGCGACAAAAAGCAATGAGGAAAACAGAAATCATTCTTCTGAGGAAGACATTCCTTTCAAACAATGCTGGCCTTATTCAATCAAAATAAGTGCACTTCTCGCTATCTTAATGGTAGTTTTCGATGTCGATGATTGAAAGCTTAAATTGAATTGTGAATGAGGGCAAGGGACAGCTGTTATTGTGCCTTCACCGAAGAGAGACGGATGATCTCCTTAATTTCTCTCTGCGTGCGGCCACTCAACTTGTGCCAGTCATCCCATTTGATTGTTGAGGATATTTCGTGTTGTAATTGGTACTAATTATTGTTTTGAGGGCACTGTTCTATGGGCTATTGTAAAATTCATGTGGAAAGCCACATGAATTTTACAACAGCTTTTTAATAGCGATAGATTATGATTTATTGATTGTCGTGATAGTACAGTTTTTTATGTAATTTTAATGGACTTTCAAATCTGGACGAACTACATTTATCAATAAAAGAATCATTGTAATCTGATTTTTTTATTCGCCATTAGCGTTTTGGTTATGACATATCAAGTCATCTAATACACTTACGACAAATGGCAAAACAGGTTCCATACAGATCAAGACTTTTTATAACTTAGGTTACCCAAGAGTATCTTGAAGCAGGAAAGTGGTTACATGATAAGGAAACTAAAACACATCAAATGAATTGCATCAATTTCTGGACGAGTGGTTCCCACTATAAAATTAATGCAAGTACAAAAGAATGGAAATGGAAATTAATAGCTATCCTTAGCTAATAATGGCAATGAGCTTAGTAAAGACGGGGCCCATATTTCACCGGTTGCCATGGAAACTGGCGCCAAACACGAACAATGAGGAGATACCGCAGTTACGTGTCGATCTGGTTCACATGTACATACAACACAATAACAAGATTGTAATGAGTACACTAAAAAAGCTCTTTGGCTCCCAAAGAGCTTTTTGGAAAAGATTATCGATATATATAGGTACTTACGTATCATATCGAAGAACTCAAAGGAACAATAACATTAAAACCTGTTACCAATAATATCAATTTGATTGTTGGCCATGCAAAGGTTCATTGACCAATTTAGTTCATGAGAAATATTATAAGATTATAAAGATGTAGTCCAACCAAAGCCGAAATATTCATTTCGATTTTGAGGCAGTCACAAATGCTGGCTTTGCATTTGACTTTAAAATGCAGGTTGGTGAAGGTTAACTTACTATTCCAGTATTTTCTGGTAACTGAGAAAGTTCTCCTAACATTCAGTGTGAATCAAAATAATAGTTATTTAAGGAATTACCCTACATATATGAATATTTGCAAATCACTAACTGAATCTCGAAAGACAAGCACACAGCATCAAACAATAAGTTAACCTGCGATAGTAGCACATAATAGCATACTCATTGATATCAAAATCATAAGTCTAGTTTAGAACAATTTGTTGCTTCATTATCAGGGCGTCCGGAGCGCTAACAGCAACTAAGTAGATAACAATCAGCTGAAGGCTTGTTCGAGACACGAAATTAATTAAAACAAGTTTGTTCGCGGATCCTATGCAGGGCGAACAAAGCCATGCTGAGTCACTAGGTAATTACACCACGGCAGACGCCAGTGGGGCGTCTCAAATCTAACATTATCTTATGCCTCATTACTATAAGCCTCTGAAAGACACCAAAAGGACACAATAATTAATCTAATAACTATCATTTTCGTAAGACGACAGATAAATGAATTAGCCACTCATTTGCAAGTCACGTCAAATATTAATTGAAAATTGAATCACTCGAAGAAGACGGCCCCAAAGGGTTAAAAAATGTCCTTTCATTGGCTCTTTGAACTCGCCAATATTCTTTCTGAGGCTTTTCCTCTCTGATGAATATTGTGGTGATCGCGCCTTGTCATCGGGAATTTTAATTATATTCAGTGATTAATTATGTGTAACGAGCAAAGCCGGGGTAGGGTTCGTGATAGCTGATTGATGAGGAGCCAAGAAGTTCTCAGTTTTACCGCGGAGCTCCTTTCCGCGGCATTGTCTTGTGTTTAATTGTTACTTTAAACGTTATATTTTGTTTCATTGTTCCCGCATAGTGGGCGATGTAATTTGATTTATTCGGTGCACTGAGTCATTGTTGTTATTAATTTTATAATGGTGAACACAATGCTGGTATTTACGTCGAAGCGTCGCGCGTTGAGCTGAATCATCATATAAACATAATTATTTTATGTATAGTCTAGTATTTTTATAAAAACCTCAACCTCATTAATTTGAATTGTTGGCATTTTACGCCAGTTTCGTAACAATCTAGAATTTGTGTGAGCCGTTGTTTCTCTAATTTCATTTCCTATAAGTAGGTGAACAGTCGACTCGTTGGATGAAGCGTGTTTACTTCAAGACATGGCTTATCTCCACCTTTTAACACAATGAGCCAGCTGTTACTGTGGCGACGACTGACGATATCCGTGACCTCATGAGAGGAATACCTTGCTATTTATCTGCTTTACTTAGTTATAGCTGCTAATTAGGTAACTACTTCTCACAGATAAATCATTATGCATGGACATCGTGAATACAAACCAAGGGGTCGTTGAAAACAGAATGAATGTGATTACAATGTAAAACATTTGTAAGGGAATTGTATTGTTAAAATAGAACCTGTTGAAATATCTGTGAGTTGCACTTCATTACCTATATTCTTCGAGATGTTGTCAAGCCAAATAATATTAAGATTAAAACGATAACTATTGAAAGTTTAAAATGGTGAAAGGCTAATGAAGAATTTAATCCAAAGCCGGATTATAAAAGAGTAATTACTGATAAGGAACTTGCCGAGTAAGAGGAAAACCAAACTGACGTTGAACAAGCAAATTATAATGAGTGTTGACGGAGAGTTTCACGATAATAGTAAATACTCGTCCATGTAATATCGACTGAATAGATCGGTCCACTCCGAATGTAAATAGATTATACTGAGTGCTCCCAGCGGCATATATTATTAAACAAGCGATTACCCTCTAAATTTAGATCTGCATAGATACCGAACGATCCGGGAATCGCTAGTACACGCTCCCTGCAAATCCGACAGTTTTGACAAATTATGCGCATTCATTTGCACTGCCATAAATTCCAACCAAATTGTCATCGAATACAACGATCCTAATACGTTTAACGAGACGCAGGAGTCACATTGGACGACCTTACACAAAAAAAAATGTTATTTGAAGAATTGTGTTACAGACGTTTTTCATAAGAGATTAATGGCTCGCGAGTAATTTGCACACAAACGTTTGTAATTAAAACACTGTTTACGTCATAATTCTCGGCTCGCTTCCCACGTCGCACCGTTTTCTGTAGTTTATCTAATCTGCTCAGGGCGGGTTATTTGCACTCTGATAAAACTGCGAATGGCCCTTAACGGATCGGCATTTTGCAACACTGTTCCAGTTCCACTTAGCAATATTTGTGCGAGACATTCTTTGCTTCTAGAAGTGTATCTGACGGCAATAAAATTGGACGTATTACTTTTTTGAATGATCTGAATCTAAATGCAATATAAACATGTTTGGGGGGAGTGGTGCCGTCCCCGACTCCGGGGGGTGCCATCCAAATTGGCAACGGTTCACGAGGGTTCTTCCCATACGTTAAATACGCAATTTGGTGCTCTATACAATCAGTCAAATGAGCTCGCGTCGATGCAATCAATTACGCATCTTTTTTATTTGGGGTGGTAATCGACGAGTTCACTAGGTCACCATTCATTGACGATATTGTAATTATTTTCCTATCGTCAAGTGTTATTATTTTCGTTTGTTGATTTCTGGTGGATTTTTACTAAAAACTTTTTTCCTATCCTAAACAAATAATGACGTGCATTTTATTTACTGAGGAAGGCAAGTCAGCATAAAATTTTGGAGCTTGCTTGTATTTGCCTGGGTGGCCAAATAAGATGTTCTAATAGACATTACTTAAAAAAATATCATCATGATTATAACCGACCGAGCGACAAAAACTACAATCAACTCTCTCTTACAAACTATTTAACAAATGTGGACAAACGTTACAAAACCATGCGCAAAATTAGCATCATTAAACGCTTACATGTAGCGGTCCACATTTTTCAAATCGTCCGCTAACATTCATTGTACACTTTTATCATGTTTAACCATGTTATTTTGTATAGCCTTACCTATTTATGTTAAAACCGATGTATTTACGGCAACAATTACTAGCGACTTCGCGCCGTGAAATGCGTTTCCGTGCGAGCGTTATCAAGCACAATCTTCCGTTGACTCTCAACTCCACTATTGTTACGAAACTTCCACAGTATAGCTTTGATATCGTAGGAATTAAACCGTGTTAATGATATGGATCTGTAAGTAATTGTCATGGAATCAACTTTTAAATAAAAAGGGAGTTTTAAAAGGATCGACGAAGCCAGGGACCTGTTCCAAGTGACAGGTGGATCAACCGCCACACTATTCCGGTATTCCCTACCATAACAATTCCTATAAGCTAGAATGTGCGTTGGCGACCAACCAGAAAAGCAATGCAAAGAAGCTCTGAGGGACATTGGAGAAGTAGCAAATAACCATAGTTTCCACTACCCAGGCGACAAAAAGATTTACGCCACACATGTAGGCCCCGGAACACTACGATTTACGCCACACATGTAGGCCCCGGAACACTACGATTTACGCCACACATGTAGGCCCCGGAACACTTCGATTCGTGGATCAACTGCGTAGTGGTTTTGATGAATAATGTTTCCCAAGTAACCAATCCATCGTTTTAGGCACTCCTTGGTCCTAGTCCTAGGTTTAAGTATGAACGAAATGAATTTTTAGTTGATCAGCATCTCCTGATGAATGTTTCCCATCTTCATTTCTCAATGCCACCATAACATTTCTCTTCGTAGAAGTCCACACAAGAAATCCCTCATATTTCTTTGGAAGAGCTTTCAATATGTTATCACAATTTTGCACTAGTTTTGATAAAAGTGAATAAACGATAACGAATCTCAAATCTTCGAAAGAATATTTTACATATATTGCAAAGAGTGTGCTGGTTACCAGAATGCAAAGGAATTGAGTGAGTAAGTGCTGCTCTTAATTGAGGAGTATAAAGAGTTTGAAGGGAAAGATGGCTACAAGAATAGAGGAAGACCGAAGAAAAGATTGATGAATTGTTTGGAGAGGAAAGCTCACTTAGAAGAACTGTTGCACGCCCAAAGTGATCTATGAGAAGAAGAATGATAATACGATGGATACTGCACTGTAGAGCATTTATAAAAAAAGTAAGACTGCCTTGTTTATCAAGTGGTCGCAAGCGCTACTACTGAGCATGATTCTCGGATCGGGCAAAGTGTTACTGGATTTTTCCATCTCGAATTTCTCAGTAGCAGCCCGGAGTCTGGATTTGTGCCCGGTTGATAGCGAGAGGGTCGCCCCCTATTACATAATGTGGGTGTACTATAGGTGCACACGGTAGCCTAACCCTTCGGGGAATAGACATATATTATACAGGTGTGATGTTATGCTATCATTTAAAAAAAGTAAATGAACGTATCCAAGTTGCAAATTCTTTCCAATAACAAGATCCAGTTCGTGACAATTTGTATTAGACGCCGCCATTTTCTATACAAATTAAATGTTCGTCGTCTAAAATCAAGCTAGTTGAAGTTGTTAAAGTATGCCGAGACGTGTGAAGTTTTAACGAGGTAGATCCAGAAACCGTCGCGATACTTAATAGTTTACTTATTATGGACTCCATACATGCTACAATGATTATTAAAATAACTACATACCTGTCACTTATAAGGGCAAACAATTAAGACAAGGTTTAATCCGTTTATCGTGATTCATTGCGTACAACTGTGGTTTAAACAAAGAGCATGTATAATATAGCTTAACACAGCCTCGCATACAATTTTGAATTTTAATGATTAAAATATGGTATTTTTCCGTTTAATTGTTTGATGCGCATGCGCAGAGATAAAGTCGTAATAAAATGAAATATGTTGTTAATGTTCATGTTAAAATAAAAACCTGTCATCACTGTAAATCTACAGCTACACACAATCAACAGACTAGCTGTGTGGTTGTTTACTTAGTCATATTTTCCGGGAAAATGCCAAATTGACGTACCAGCCCGTCAAATTGTAAAATCATTAATTACTTACGCTTCACTTTAATGAAAACAGCAGATCTTTAAAAAATCTGGATTATTTCCGGATTTCAATGAGAAAATCTGGCAAACAGCCGCATGAAGGAAAATGGAAATTTAAAAACGTTTACGTACCATTTTTAGTATGTCTAATCGCCAATATTTAGGTACCCCAGTCAGCATTATACCATGGCATGACCTCTTTGTCCCTCTGACACCGCTCATCAGCGAACAATGGCGACCTGCGTACGCGCACTTGAACGCTTCGCTACCTGTTTATGAATTATTTAAACGCTTACCACCTCTGCGTGTACTCTGTTGACTCTAGCTTTGGATAAAAAAAACTATTTTGACTCATTTTTATGTTAATGATGCTTTGAAATGACTTCCCAAAAAATCTTAAGCCATGACTTGGGCTAGGCTTTTGGATTTTTTATACAAAACTGACGGATTTAACCAAAATTACTGAAATCTGGTTACTAATCGTGATTGTCGTTTAAGATACGGAGTTATTTTGAAAAAAAAACCCCCTAAAAAAGGAGGATCGGACAAACTGGCTCTCAAACGAAGAAGCTAACCTAACTTAAAAGTGTTTAGGTACGTGTATGAAGTCTTATAGTAAGGCCATTTTAATAGGTAACATTTGACAATTCATCAAAATTCAACAACGTAACCTTGTAACGGCGGGCATAAAATAATATATTTTTTCGTTTTGTTAGAACTGCACAATTGCTTAACTTTTTTCAATTACGATTACATATAATATTGTAATAATGACAGATACGAGTAATTTTACGATTTGCTTTCACTAAACTGACAGACGTCAAATGTTACCTATTAAAATGGCCTGACTTTAGCTGATGATATAGCATGCCAACAGTAACAATATATATTTTGATTACTTAAAAACTCAGCATAAAGATTCACGTAGCGACAACCAAACTCAATTGCAAAACGTTACAATCAGCAATTATATTTTTTACTGACATTATGATATTCTTTGTAATGGATTCAAAACATTTTACCTCTTCCACATTTTTACTAGCATAACGTTCCCACTGTTGGGACAGGCTCTCTTCGAGAGGGAGTGGGCTGTAATCTACCAAGCGGGTCCAGTGCAGGTTGGTAGATGTCACATGTTTATGAATTTTTGGTTCTAGGACATGCCAGTTTCCTCACGATGTCTTTGTTTACCGTCTTGAAAGCAGTGGTGATGAAATTATTAACAAAAAGTAAAGTGACACGACCTACAAGTCTTAATTCGGGACCGTTATTAAGTACGAAATACATATCTGACATCTAAAACAAGCAATCGATCATTACAACCGATTTGCTGTTTATTTTATCGTTTTTTCGTATCCAGAACATTCACAGTAATAATGAATCGAGACCAAATAAAACGAAAACACACAAAGTGCATAAAATTAAATTACTCTGCTACATGAAATTCCAATACTCTTATTGTATTGTGAAACATTTTATTAAAGTTTTATAAGGTAACCTTCGAAAAGACAATATTAATCTCCTTATAAGAAAAATCTAGTTTCTGAAAGGTTACATGCTTAATGTTTGATAAATAAAGTCGCTTAGTACCGTTCGATTCGAAGCGACATGCATGACGTGTTGTCATACTTATTCATTATTACAAGTACCGTTACAGTACTTTATGTCCAAATAAAAAATACCACATGGAAGCCACTTTGACACAGCCGCAATTTTTCAACCGAACAATATTTTTATGTTTCTATTTAAGCGGCAATTTATCGCGTCCGTATCGTAAATACACACTTATATTTGAATAAACAAATTCTATGAATTATCATTTTAACAATAATAATAGTTTTCGGCGTCGCTATGTCTGCGGGGGAAACAGATGGGGCCGGGGACCCCTGGTGGGTCTCGTTAACTGCACATACAGATAAATTTATTTTTATCTGCCAATTTACCCCAATCTCCTCTATTGTAGATACGCGATGACAGTTATCGCTTAGTGACAAAACGTTAATTCACTGGCAATGAGAAACTGAAGATTTTATCTCGATTATTATGGACAATACAATTTTACCCACGAATAATGTAATGAATGAATATAAACTTTCATTTAATATTCTGCATATAAAAAAAACAATTTTGTAAGAAATACAAAACGTTGCCAGTAGTAAATAACATATTTAGCGTCTATTTGAATTAAAAGAATCTAAAAGAGTTTCGTTAATGTGAATTCTTTAGACTGTACTACAGCATTCAGTAAAAGCTTTCACGTAAAAAATTATCCTCGACCGTTCACCTCAATGGTCCAACGGATTCCTGCGTCGTCCAATAAAATGCTTTAAGTGTGAAATCTTGTTTTGTTTTGTAATTTTTCACGATAAAAAGCCGGTCAAGTGTGAGCCCTGACGTGTGATAAATGCGCCGAAACATTCTAGGCGTACTGTTTACAAGTATAACAAATTGTTTAAATAAATATTTTAATTATGTGTGTTAAAGAATTTTTATTGTATAATGCGCAGCTGCGAATTTTACCTCAAGGTAGACCTTGTTCCGCATGTCTTTTATTACCTGAATTATTAAGCGAGGGGATTTGTTTTAAGATTTTATTGTTGAGCATTCATATTAAGGTTAATTTGTCTGTATGCAATAGGATGCGACGAATTAACCCTTTTTGCCAACCATTGCCTTAAGAAAATATTAAGAAGCACAAAATTCTTCACTTTCATTCTACTATTTACACGGCCAACTCCGAATAGGGCCGTGACACCAAAACTCAGACGGAGACAATTCCATAAACGTTCCGTTTTCCCAATTTCATTAGGGTATACTAAAAATAATTCGGTGTTGCTGGCGGTGCGGCGCTCGTCCATGGGCCGTATCTCCGGGCCGCGCGGTAACAAAAGCGTTATCTTATCATTACCACCCCATCCCCGCCGATAAATTACCATAACTCTCATTTACATGCACCTACGTACCGACGAGCATTGTTTACGACCCACAGATGACGGATTTTCTTCCGCTTTCGCTCTGCCTAAAACTCGGATTCCGAAATTTCGTGTTATTGTGTTTCTGTGTTGCCTATACGTGTATTTTTATACGGCTTTACGAACGTTTCTTGTAATATATCAGGTATACAAACGAGAGTTTAAATACTCAGGGATGTCTCCAATCGAATGCCATTCTCGTCTGATGAAATTAATGTCGTCAGCTGTTCTATTTAGGTAAATACATTGTAAGGCGAAGACAGTAACTTTCAGACGAGATTTTCAGCGATGCCAAAGAATCTTCGTTATGCTAAAAGCTATTTTATTGTCTCTAATCATTTATTTTTTTATATCTCGCCAAGAATTTTTGCTCCATTAATTTGTGGAGCTGAACGAGTTACATTCCTTTACAGGCGTACAGCTGTTTCGAGTTCGTAATAATGCCTGTAATACAGCTTAATGTTTTAATGCGCACTCAAATTTGGGGAGCACTGATAAAATAGGAAGCAAGTCTTATATTACTCACTTACAGAGTAGTTATCCGAAAGAGCTTTTAAATCATTCACAAAACACTAATGGACGTGGGGTAGGGGCGCGGGGAGCACGAGGGAAGCCCGAGCAGATGTAGTCCCTGGCGAGCAATGAAATGGAGATATAACAATATAAAGGTGTGCGTTTGAATTGCCGTGAATTGCAATTCGACAGAGTAGTAGACACGACGCAGAGAATCGCCAAGCGACGCCACGTTAGGGAAATCGAATGTCCTGTACTCCTATTTTTATAACCCATGTAGGTTGGTGTTTTTTTTACAGTAACAACTGGAGTTACTTCATAAAATTTACTTTTACGGTTTCCTTGACATGTTTACCATGAAAATCCAGAGCCCTTAATTACGTTACTCCAGTCTGCCCTTGTTCCACTTACAGAATGTTTTCAGTTATTTACATTTAATCTGAATCTTGCTAAAAATAATTGTTCTGTTACCTTGCTATAAAGTATTTATGAGCTGGTGAGAAATTTTGAAAAATGTTGTTCCCTTTCCGTATTGTGCAGGTACTGTTGGAATAATAAATGTCGAGGGGTCTGCGAAGGGAGGCTGAGTGCCATTATTATCGGCGGCAATTTAATTAGATCCCCTGCGTTATTACCACTGATTCGTTTTATAATGCCCGTCTAATATCCATCCAGCGACTGCCACTGCACCACGCCTGTTTGTTCATTAATTTAATTTGACATTCCGGATTAATGGTATTGTAGAACTCTAAACAATTAGGCTTGGAGACAGGGATCTTCTGTAAATAGAAGAGTACAATCATGACTCTTGTACTCTTCTATTTTACCTTCATATTGATTTTATGGAATAGGAAACCATCTTGTTATTTACGAAACCGTCAACATCACCAACAATATATTTCAGATCAAACTAAAATTCAGTTTAAAAACCATAAAATTACTTTCTGAGCGACGGAATTTTATCACCCGATGCAATCACCCGCGCCGATAGGCTTCCGGCTCATCGATATTCGTAACGAATCGTCGAAATTCAATAATTATCCCGAACACGACTTCATTCACCAAAAAACATCATAAAAAGGTGTGAATGAAAAGAGGGAAGGCAGCGGTTGGTTTTTTGGGACGAGTGACCAGCGACCAATCACGGTCGCCGCTCGGCGGATTCAGTTCACGTGGTGGTACCAAGTCGTGTAGTAGATAAGATTAAAAGTGGGTAAGCGGTAATCAGTGCGCGACCAAACTGGTTGAATGGAGTCCGATCGGCGTTCATTCATGAAGCTGGGATGCCATCACGCGAGTACACCGCGATCGCGCCGTCGTCGCCGACCACGACGCAACGTGGAACTTTGCTCATATCACTTTGCTCGAAATCTTTACGATCATACATGCCTCAGTAATTAGCAGTCACCACTTCATTAAGCTGCTCACCTGGGCGCATTAACTTGTCTCAACAATCGAATTTATTCACGAGGAATTAAGAGCACAGCTTAAATGGAATAATCCCAATTAACACTGCCACCGTGCGTCTCGACATATCAGCTGCTTGCGCGCCGGCTTCCTCATTACGTTCATATACACATATTGTGTATCTTACAGGTGTTCATAATTGTGATCAATCTTAACATTTAATTCGACACGAAGTAGGTTTCAATACGACGAAAAACAGGAGACTGAAATTGCTGCAACTGGGCCATTCACTCATTCATATCCTCTGAATATATAAAGTTGTTATGGAAGATTATATAAACTTTATTTCATACTTCTTTGATCTATATAAACAGGTCGAATCAAAGTGTAGGAAATGTGTTAGTAGTATTTTTATTAGCGGTCTTAAATTTATAGTTTGTATAGCATAGTTGCGCCCACGCACGCTCTCCCAATAAAATGGTCACTGGTTCGCGGGACCACAGTGTAACAAACAAGTATAAAGACGTATTCTAAGATCAGTTAACGTTACGAATGTTCCGATTCTAGTTTGTTTGTATAAATGAAAAATTGATCATCTGGTTACGATTAATCTTTCACTAGCTGGGATAATAAAATAATGAACGTGAAGACGATGTATGGAACATTTATAGGTTAGAATAGAAAATGATTAATTAAATTTTTGATAACTTGGAAATATGATGTACTGTTTTGAAAGGATTATAATCTTTTATACTGTGATCTAGGTTTTTCCAATTTCAAGTTATTAATGACAAACATTAATAAAAGATATTCATGTTTCCTATTCGTGTACAAAAACAGCTTACCTACAAACGATTCTCCGAAAAGATGTGCGCAAGACTATATAATTAAGAAAAATATTGTAATTTTTGTGCGAAATACTTTAATGCACTCACTATTAAAACATTCGTAAAACTAGTGTTTATTTTGGAAAAAAAATAAGAATACCCCACGTGCAAGCGTTCTTCTTTGATTGCAACCTTGATCTGTTATTAATTTTACGCTTATTTTCACCGCGCCCTGCGATGAGTCATGCTCTTGCGCAGATAGTCATTAATTCACGCTCTCAACGGTAAAAAGCAAGTTCTACAGTTTACCTGAGCTTGAATGCTACTAAACTGTTGCATTTACTAACGAATGCTTTATTTTTGTTACAGGTAAGACGACTAATGGTATTGTAACCGCTATGGCAACGCACGTGAGTAATGAGAAATTGTGAAAGTATTGTGTTGCCTGTGATAATTTTTTTTGTTACCAAAAAAATTACAATAATAATATGTTAATGTTACGAAGTCCTAAAAAAAACTCGAAAAGAAAAACTTTTTCAAATATTATGTAGTTTGTTTTGTCTAGTGAGTAGTGAGCCATACCAATTGTTACAACGTAATTTCTTAAAGTGAGTTTAATGTTATGACAAACATTCCCGTGTCCCGGTCCCGTGGCGGGCGGTGATCGCGGCGGGGAGGCGCGCGACGATGGGGGGGAGGAGGGGGCGGCCGGAATGCGGTCTACCTGCGCGGGACCACCGCTAATCAATTTAGCTTTTATTATCGTACCAATAACGCTTCATTACAACTTCTAGATTTATGTTCACGTTGTTTGCTTTGCTCTCCAACGTTTTTGTGACCGGAACATGTATTAGCTGTGGCACGCTTACAGTACGAAACTACGAGTACTTTGGAAACTTGCCTAGGATATTTTTTATGGGTGACCTACGTTGGTAATGTTCTGTCGCGCTCGTTAAAGCGACAAGTAAAAGAGAAAATCATACGCATGGAAACGGCCCGGTCTGGTACAGACACGAGAGCTTTTATTCTAATGCCAATGACACACGCGACAAATAAAATCGTACGATAGTGGCTGGTCGGTGACAGTCATACGAAAATTTAAATGTAGTCTGTTATGTTGGGTATAAAATTGTGTCACAACTCACAATAGTAGGGTAAGGACCACCTGGCAACCGCCTGTCAGTCCACAGTCAAACGTCCATCAATGTGAACTGGGGCCACCGCTTATTATCCCGTCTTGCTATACGTACCTATAATAAAACTTTTAATGTGCTCGTCAAAGCGGCGTTGAAGCGTAATACACGTAGGAAATGTGTTACTTCAACGTTGCACGATTCAGTTTTTTATATTATTAAATGTCACACTTTTTATTTCGTTTGGATATCCTTATGGATCTTCTGAGGAATGAATAGGGATATGTGAGAGTTCTACCGACTTAAAGTTTTAGTCGAAAAACTCTGGCGTGTGTGTTCAGCACATGAGGATAGAATCAACCGATGGATGGATCGATCAAATTCACTGAAGATTTGGGAGACCCCAAACCCTGTGTGGTTTTGAGGGCATTGTACTATTGTGTTGATGCCTCCAACATACCTGTGATATACTTCTTCCTGTCCTGGTTCTATGCCCTATTATCTCTTCCATTGTCCCCTGTCACCTTATTGATCATTCCCTCTTTATACACTTGACTCGTTAAAGCGTCTGCATTTGCAGCATGTAAATACTTGATGCTCCATTCCTGTCTAGGGTTAGTCGTCACACCCAGATTTAATAAAAAAAATCGTTGGAGCCAATGCTAATATAGGATTGCCTCAGCAAACAGTGATGTTTGAAGCTTACAGTCGCCTACGCATGCATGCATTAGCCACACAAGACCGTACAATTATGTTTACATTTCCGCATCATCAGACGGACGATGACTTCCGATTGAGAATTTGGTTTCTCAAAATAATTTAACATCACGACTGTAATCTCCTAAATAGTAGGCAGAGGTGTAGGTATAGTATTGTAAAGAAGCAGCACGTCGGTAGTATGGTTCGATTCAAAGTTAATGGCGGCTCGGAAGTTAGCTGCTTGCTGCGCAGTACCGCACCCCTCACCCCCGCTGACCCTTGAATTTGTTACTGCGCAGCGACTCGCCTCATGTTCCGAGCCGCCATTAAGTATGGCTTTGATCTTGGTAATAGAATGCGAGGCCACCTTTTACTGGTTTGGTGCCACTGGAGGTTCTACGGTTTGAGGAACTGCCACTAACCACTGCCGATTCCCAGATCTGAATTTGTTTCCTAAAATCATGAATGTTTATAAAACTACAGTCCGATTGAGCAATTCAGTACTAGTGAGTCGTTTACTTAAGGAAAAAACAAATAACTGCTTCAGAGGATTTAATTTGATATTAGTTTCTCGGAGACCACATCTCTCGGCAGACCGCCCGTCGCTCTAAAACCACTATCCAAGTCCGATGTCAGTCAATGTCACTCCTCTTTCATTCACAGATAACGAGAATCCAAATCGCCCAAAAATATCTTGTTTTTTTACAATTAAAACTAATTCCTTTTATTTTTTTATTGCCTTGGGACGATCAGGGATATTTTTTTAATAGAATCATCTAAAAAAAATTATGTTACATTTCTTTAATCGATTCACAAAATCTAGCGATTCCTCAAATCCCCTGCAGTTTGTAAATTTTTTAAGGTTCCGTACCCAAAAGGTGCCCGGACCCTATTACTAAGGATCGGCTGTCCATCCGTCAGTCACAGGGCTGTATCTTTTGAACCGTAATAGGTAGACACTTGAAATTTTCACAGAGTGTGTACTACTATGGCCGCTATAACAACAACAAATCAACTAGTATACAATAAAATTAAATATTAAAGGAGGTCCCCATAAAAGAAACGTGTTAAAAAATGTGAAGGTAGCGTTAAATATTGTACGATGACAAGAAAACCTAACAGTGCTTTCAGTGTGTCGATAGTAATCTAAATTTAGCTTCAATGCCTGAAATAAAAATTGTCTTTGACTACCTCTTATTATCTTATACTTACTTATAAACAAGGCACGTGTAGCAATTATTGTAAAAATAACTTTGGAAGCACTGCTTGATTTTAATTAGTTGAAAACAAAAATATTTGTAACACAGACGGCATGGCTTTGCCTCGGGCTCTTGATAATTAACCAGTAATGAACGAAACTCTCGATTAACATCGGTCTTGACCATTTGTTAAGTAACTACGTTTATTATTTTAAAGGTCATTAAATTAATATCAAAGGCTCTTAATATCCCTTGGCTTGTAATGATGATGATACTTTTTTAGATGCCCATTTTTTTGCGACGATAATAATTCTCATTGACAAATGATGGGAGATAAGTCCCGACAGTGTTTTGTTACTTTTTGGGAATTATCTGTTTATTACCCATGCACTTATAAATTCATTCAAGTACTTTGATAATCATCAGGAAAGTATTACAATATGTCATGTCATGGGATACAAATCAGTCTATGGCAGACTCCTCTTTCATGCCTGCATTTTAGGCTCCTCACTGGCATCCAAATAAACTAGAGGTATACTTACTCCTTCTCCAGTAGTTGTTCTTATACAATAGTACTACATATTTACGAACTGATTCCTTTTCAAAAAGTAGGTATATTAACCACTAGTTCGGTTGTAAAATGAATGCGCCCCCTAACCATAGCCCCCTAAAGCCAATCACGTCAGTTTTGATTTTTTGTTTGCTCCATCCATTGCGGATTCTTTTTTGTTTATCGATAGCCGTATTAGAATACCATCCAGTATTAATTTTAATAGTGATTTCTATTACTCCTTTGCTGTCGTGACTGTCTGTAAACCCTGAATGACTCGGTTATAATGAGACCGCGAAGGCCCAACTATTAACAACATCAATTGAGTCATTTGTTAAGCGGTCCCGCACAAAGAAGGCTCCATGTCAGCTAATTAGTGGTATTATTTGATTGAAATTAGTTACATTTATTATAATTGAACCTTTTATAATCCCGAGACGATAGCTCCGAGCAATCTCGAAGATTGATCAAAGAAGATAATTAATCGTCCAATATTAACAACAGATAACATGTCTGCTTTGCAGGAGAAAGGGAATCAGAATAAATACGATCCTGTTATAGAATTTAATGTTGCGGTTGACATCGCGTGCGCAGCTAACGGTAGACGTCAGTTAACCGCTCAACTTAACAGTTATAGCACAAAAAGTATGCATAAACCAGAACCAAAATGTTTTACGCCTTGGCACACTCATCATTAATGGTATTAGGTACTTCACAAATGGCTTTTCACTGGACCGGCAAAATATTAGAAAATGCCAGAAAAAATGGCAAGAATTTGCCAGAGTTCTTTCGCAAGTTCATGAAAAAAGTAAGTCAATGGTCGCAATGCTCACGTTCTGTATTGCATTTTCGGAGTATCTACTGACAAGCACTGAGTTATAAATTATAAAAACTAACTCAATTAGCTACATGGTTTACGATCACCATCAATCAACCAATCAAATCACAGCTTTCTTCAGTCAAACGACGCGGGAAATTATGCAGCTGTTCCACTAGAGCACGTCATTTCTCTCGCAGTACAAGAAAGTAAATAAATCAATTAAATGTCAAGATTTTTTATTAGAGAAAATTCTATGATATGTATCTAATAGAAAGTGGTTTACTCTTGTGTACAGTAAACGCGATAAATTAACATATAATCGTGGTTATCTCGGTGCGTCTGCGCCGCATCGCGCTCCGCTTAGGGTTACCATTTCGAAAGACAAGTCCTGACAAAAAACCTTACATTTATTCAACACCGACATTTTGATTTGTTGTAAGTAATCTTTCATTTTCGCTACTTGTTCAATAATTTTTATTTCGTAATTAAAAGGACAAACACCGGACAAAGTCCGAACGTGGGACCAAAAATTCGGACATGTCTGGACAAATCCAAACAAACATGTCCGGCTAGCTGCGCCGGCGCATGTTCGATACGCGAAGAGCTTTAAAACGGTGTGAAAGTGACCGAATAACGACATTATTTATCCGCTGTGAAATAGAATAATAATATTATAGGTGAACTTCCATGTCTTATAGTAGGCTTACCAGCTGCACTTTTGAATGTACTTTACAAAGAAGGTATATTTTTTAAAGATTCGCATATTATGCAGTATGCAAAAAAAATCTATTCGGACATCCCAGATTGAACCAAGTAGGTATGTTGACTTGTATTTATTTAAGTCATTTTAATAGAACTTTGACTCAACACGAGAGATCTCAGCTAGAGGATCGTTAAATAGGGATTGGAAATAGTTGACGTTTATGACGCAAAAGGAATGTTAAGCAGCTAGAACAGTTTTTACTGGAACTGGAGAAATAAATAATCCCTTAACGATAGAAATGTTTACTAAAACGTTACAGAAAGGAGTCCTTTCTAAGTTAAAGGCGACTCAGTGATGGCTCAGGAGGAGGGCTTGAAATACAAGTATTTTTTGGAACCGGTGCCTTGGTGTGACACCGGTACCAGACGTAGTACCTGTAGGTACTATTGGTGTTTCTAATCAGTATCGGTACTGTACCGGTACCAAACCAAGATTGAGAAATCAGGCATAGTAAGTAAAACTGATAGTTAGGCATTCGAAAAATTACTTCACGGCTGCCAACTGTACGAGGTTCCTCATACAAATATGAGATTTGTGGTACGCGCCGGGTACCTGAATTTGGTACCGGGAATTGTTAGAAGGAGTACCAGTAACCGACTGGAACTGGTACCCACTTACCCAGGTACCGAAATGGCAAGAACCGCTAAGTACTCTTATAGAACCTGTTGTTTTGGTACCGGTTCGAAGCACTGCTCAGGAGCCACCAGCGTTGAGTGCCGAGTCCTATCTATCTAGGCTGCGGTGACCAGTTACCATCAGTTGGGTTGTGATGCTTGTATGTTCGCCATTGTGTGTAATAAAAAATAATGGGTAACAGCATTATTTTGTCATCGATGAAAAAGCTCTTCGTAGATGCATTAAGTGACCCCCGGACGAAAGACCAAAACGCTAGACTCAACTAACATTGCCACGGAACGGAATGGAAGCGATTTTTTGTACAAAGCATAATGAACTTTATGTCAATAATGTAACGTACAAATTAAATACGAGCCAAAAAACAGGTAATGGTGCCGATTCTCTTGTACACCGAACTAAACTAACTAAACTATCACTAAAATTCCTTACTTTTGGCTATGCGAATCAAAGCTATTCTGTAGTAGTCTCTAAATTTAAAAAATATTTTGACGCAACTAAATCGAATTTGACAATTGCGACTCCACGTGGTACATACTTGTTTGCCCTACCCTGTGATTTTTTTTAGAGCTGGAGGCGCACAGTGGTGGCAGCCTCGACGTGTTTTATATGGAATTTTTCACTTTTTGTATGGAAGATAAAAAAAATATTACCTACGTGTTGAGTATTAGGGGTAATAAACGTTTTATAAAGGGGGTTGAAATTTTCATTATTTTTGCGATAGGACACACCATTTTCTAGATATAAGCAAAAGAAAAGAAAAAATCCAGTACAGTAGTACTGTTTTTGCACCCGAAGTCGAGATGTTGAATTTTGTGTGAATTTTAGTTCATGACAACTAATTCACATTCCACACCATTTTCAGTGGTGATTAAAAATGGTCAAAATTAGTTAGACAATTAAAATGATAGGTGAAAAACGTCAAATTCAGAATAGCAAAATTGTCATTTTCACTAAATTAAAATCTCAGTACAATCATAATGCTGTCAAACTAAAATATAGTTAAGTTGTGCCACTTTAGTCTATTTCAGAATGGGAAATCATCGTTTGACAGGAGTAACCTAAATTTTGGTGATTTTTAGTCTAGTTTAGACGCATTTGTGACAAAAGAATCGGCATCATTGTCTTCTGGAGAATTCTCGCGGTAACAAGCTCGTGTCTACATAGTTTGTACGTTAGACAATAAGACCTAAAGGTGCTTCGACTCCGTTCCATGGCAATGTAAATTGAGCCTTAGACGAAGAAGGATTATTACAAGTGATGCAAATGCATCGAAATGAATTTGTAATTCCTATAATTTAATTATCAACCGTTAATTTTATGTTTCTAACCAGGCATTTAAATTTCCATAAGTTAATTATTTTATATATTACATGGGTACAGTTCGCGTCAAAGAACTTTGCCGCTCTGAAGTAGATTACAAATGACTGCGCATTTTTTTATTTTTTTTATTTTTTTTGTCTAGGGCATCTCGTAGCTCATCTCTGAGGTGATGACTACTTAACCGGTCAATCCTGCGGCTGCCTTAAGCTACTAACTTAAAGCCTCCAGCCAGGGGCAAAACTATTCTAAATTAAAACTAGGCGAACGCTCGCTAAGGGCACCCCCTGTGGGGTACGGACCTCGGCTTAGGGCGTCGCACAGTGTGTTATTATGAAAATCTAGCGGGACAAAATTATTTTGCCGCATTTATATGTGTATTAGGTAGTAATATTTAAAAGATCAAAAAATAAATAAAAAAATAGATCGTTTTAGATGTATAATTTAATAATAGAACATATTTTCACAACTATACATCAAAATTAATATAAAAGTAAATACAATAAAAAAACTACGCAAAGTTTAGTACAATTAAGATTAATTACTACATACTAGTAGATATGAGCGCCGATGGCCAATTCCACGGCGGCGGCGTGGCCTGAATATTACCACAGCGGCGGCGGCGTCGCGGCGGCGCGGCGTGGCCGGCCATGGGCCTTATTTTTTTTAATCAGGAATATATTTCTTAGAAAAAACTTAAAGAAAACCATATTGTTGTTACAAAAAATAGCTTTATATTTCATTTTTGCCTCATTCGCACCAAAATCATTATAACAATACGAGTTACTGATACAAAAAATAAAAATCATATATCTGTTGTATATCTTCAAGGGCGGACACTAACACGGTGGAGCATACGGTTGAGGTCTGCTCGGATTGGGCAGAGCACCGCCGTGTCCTCGTGGAGGCGATCGGTGGCGGGGATCTCTCGCGTCCGTCCCTGGCGAGATGGGAGGCCGTCACCTCCTTCTGCAAAGCAGTAATGCTCGCGAAGGAGGTGGCGAAACGCGTGAGGGAGAGGCAAAATTCGCGCCCTCACGCCTCTAGCCGCCGCAGGAGGAGACGCCCTGGGCGTCGGGAATCAATTGCCGATTCCCGGCCACCGTAGGCGCGGGCTTGCGGATGGTGAGCAATGGGTAGCTCGCCGTCCGGTAAGGACCAGGCCCGGGTCGACGGCGCGTTGTGTTCCACGCGCGCTTCAAAGAGATGTCAGCAATTGAAGGGGTCTGATGGGACCGCTGCCTGACGGGATTGCGGGAAAGTCCGAAAGGGATACCGTGGCCCCCTGGAATTGCACAGGCAACAGAAGGAACACGGATGGGTTTTAGTCAGTAAGAGTCTGACACGCCCTCCCGCTCCACCCAGAGCGGGAGAAGTCATTTGATGATTTCCCACCAAAAAATAAAAATAAAAGGGCGGACACTGGGGGACATAAATATGTTCGGATGAAATCTCCTAAATATTATGCCAATAATATTATAAATGTTAAACCGGAAAACGTGCGGGAATCGCAGGAAAACATTTTTTTTCAGTATTTTTCCATGCATTGCAATCAGTTTTACTCAAATTACTCCTAAAATTAGGGTTTAATCGAAAAATCTATGAAGGTACTTTCAATTTAGATTATTAAGGAGAGCACATTGGCATCATTCGTTTTTCAAAAATTTTGAAACTATAATATTTTTGTAGTCCTATGTCCGCCGGTTTGTATGGACTATGGAGTCGATCCATTGTGCGACGGCGCGCCGCAAACTCCACTCGGCGATGACGCGTCGACATGAACTCACGGCGACGACGGCGCGGCGGCGCGGCGCTCATATCTACATACTAGTAGACGAAACATAACCATAACCCCATTTAACAATAATATCTAGGCTTTTTAAGTCTTCTATCGTTTTCAGGACCTCTTCTTGCATTTTGCATATTCTTAATACAGTGTGATCCATTAAAGATTGAAGTTTAACTTCGGCATGTGTTTCTGAAACATTAATTTCACTTGGATAACACAAATGTTTTGCCGCTTTCACTTTGTAGTATGGTGGATACAGATTTTTGTTCATCAATTTTGATTGCTCGCGTATGATACCATATTGGTGTGTTGACAGATTTGCAAGCTTGGTCATTCGAAAGCCCACCTCGCTTTGGGTTGATTAAACAACATTTGTGCTTTCTTCATTACTGTACCTCTTCTGGGTGAAAACAGGCTCCTTAACAATAGCTACAATAGCTGCTGAATCCCTTTTTCTTGTCTGGCGAACCTGTATTTCGTTTGCCATCGATATCTCTTTTGGACACGTAGTTTCAAGAAGATAACGAATTCGCCGTCTCTTTGTTTTTTCACTGGAAGATTCAAAGTCTTTCGGTGGTCTTCCGGCCCGGTTACTTGTTCCAGAGGTTCGGTTGTTGTTAGTGAAAAATCAAAGATAGTTTCATTTACGGGTATCTGTAAATGATATGTTCGCTTCTAACCATGAAGAATTCGTTTTCAGGAAGCGTTCACGATGTCTTCCTGATTTTGACCATTTTTCGTAAATTTTTTGACTGACTCTACTGATGGTTGCTTTTAAACTTTTCAAAATATCATCCGTAACGGAAAGGACATCAAGTTCTTGTAAAATATAATTTAACAAAGCATCCTGTCTTGATTCTTTTGCGTTAGCAAACCAAACATCAAAAAACAAACGTCGAGAAATTTGTGAAGTCATTCTGAAAATAAGAAAATTTTGTATGAGTGTCGCAAACTTTCGCACGTAAATGAACATTTTTCTTGTAGTATATAAATACACCTTTCAGAAAAATATACCCAATGCACAGGGAAATGAAGGGAAACCAACTGAAACCTTAGCTGAAACTAAAGAAGTAATGTTTATGATTAAATAAAAACCTCACTCTGTTAATTAAATATTTACGATTAAACTAATATACATACTAACAAAAAAATATATTATTATTTACCTTAAAAGTCCCACAAAAACGATAAAAACACAAAATCACCAGTAGCACACAGAAACACAGCATATTCATCGAAAGAACTCAGACGAATGAAACGATAGCAGCGAGCGGTCGGTGAGTATGGCTCATGTAGCCGGCCGTCCCGAACTTTTTTGACCTGCTATCGTTTCGTGTGGATACCCAGAAAATTTACTAGATTGTAGTATAACTTGTTAGCTTTGAATATATTCCGTTAAAAGGATCTTGTTGACATATTCATAAATTGACTTTTGTCCGTCTAGATTCTCAAAATAATATACTGTGCGTCGCTGGGGGGAGGACAGCAAGTTGGGACAGGCTGGATCAAAGATGATTCATTATTATTAATCGGGGAATTTAAGACTACATTTCTCAGCAAAACGCGGGCTGGCGCTTCTGCGAGCAAGAGTCGGTGAATGACTGCGCAGTAGTTAATCTTACTTATAAAACAGTAGCGCGCATGCCAGCACGCATGCGCAACCTAACTTCAGAGCTGCAAAGTTATTTGACGCGAACTACACTGTCAACGCAGTTATTATTAATACTATCAATTGCCATTTTTACCTACAACGAAAATAGTTTTAATGGAGGATGCGAGGAAAACAACTAGTCCTAATTTGAAATCAAATGGCTTATTAAAACAAATAATTAAGCTATAATAAAATTATTTTACCTGCCTGTAAAAATGGTGGAAATGAAAACTTTACGATGTAATGTAATTAAAACAGTAATATTAACATATCATTCTTAATAGTCGAGTCTCAAGTATAAATGTTTCGAATAGTTACAATAAGAATGTTATGTGTTCATATTATTTTGTCTTTATGTAAAACTAACAGCGGTGTCCTCTAGCTAATTGTTCGTTTACGATCACAGCCTTAGTAATTGTGAAATTGCAGATGGTACTTATCTTGATATTTTTACCGCACAGAAATGTAGTATGAAAGTAGAAAATGCCGTAATAAAACAACCGTTGGTACCTACTACTTTTATAGCTCTTTGAGTTTATAACTTGACAATAAAAATATTAAAGGACAAAACAAAAAGTACAAAAAAAATATTTTAATGCCCTTAGTGTTGCCCAGTTTTGACCACATCACACACATTGAAGATTCTCCACTTTTAATACCAAATGTTGTTCATACCTCAAAACTGCCTTCGTCAAAAACTTTTAGGTAAGTATTTAAGTAATAAGCTTTTTAAACATTTCATTACATTATTGGAAACCAAAATCCACAAATAGACCGGGAGTTACAGACTGCCAGAAATAGAAGTTCTTATTTTAAATCACGACATTTTACGGTTTTGCCATCTCCGGTGGTCGAAATACCGACCCGTATTACGGAAAAAGAATCAAAAGAAATAAAGGTTGTGGGACAAATAAATTGAAATGGACTTTACATGAATCCTAACTTCAATAACTTGAGTAAAAATAATTTTTGAAAAAATAAATTATGTAGGTACCTATTTAATTAATAAAGTAAAAGAAAAACATACTGTTAAGGCTCGTGCAGACCAGCGCGACGCGACGGCGCGACGCGACTCGAACAATACAATTTCTAAGAAAACTTCACGGTATAACAATAGCCGGTGTCGCGTTGCGCTGTCGCGTCGCGCTAGTCTGAACGAAGCTTTATTGAAGACATTTTTGACCAATGGTAGATAGATTTATAGTCGAATCGATAGGAAATGCCTATACAACAAAATATTAAGTAGTCCTGTAGATAATTATTATGTAAAATATAACAATGAAAAACATTAAACTAACAGATTTAGATTTTACGCATTGTTTGGATAACTAATTTAGAAAACAACGGCTAATTAATTTGGTAATTAAAATAAATGTTTTCAGCACTGGTTAGAATTAATTAATTAAGTCTATTTGCTTGTGTACGTTGTAGTTAATTAATTCTCGATATATTTTTTTGTTAAGTTTTCATTTTGATTGTCTGGCACATTCAATAGTCTAGATAGGTATTATGTAGCACATAAGAAATATTTCATTTCATTTACATGTTTTTTTTTAAATTATTCTGTTCACTTATTTACACACACGACGTATTTACATGAATGGAATTAAATAATATACACGCAGGGCCATATTAAATTACCTAGCAAACTTCCGTAGACGTGATGGTATCGATAAAATAACACGACAAAATAAAAATAAAAAAGAATGATGATGATGTGTTGTTACTTGAAGTATAAGTTAAGAAAATCTATTTTTTTGTTGGTTTTATCGTGTTTAGATATCACATCAACCATCACGTCTTTTAAGTTTTTTTAAGTTTACACAAAAAAACTGTTTTTTTTAACTGATATTTCAAGTGACTACTCTACCTGCGGTTGATGACCCTAAAAAAACCTCATCAAATTAACTTCTTTTTCATTTTATCATGTTTAGATGTCGCTACCCATCACGTCTGCTGAGTTTGGCTAGCTATTTTGATGTGACCCTGTAGATATACCATCGAAGAAGTTCATATCTATACACCGTAAGGACTATTTCTGATTGCAGCGCTCGGCCCCTAGAGAACTGAGGCGGGATGTGGTCATCGTGTTCACGGGATTTTGTTTTCAAACTGCTTAGATATGAAGTTTTTCGATAGTACCTACGCATAAACTAAAGGACATTTATCATTCTCAGCAAATCGTACAAGACGAAGGGAAAGGGACAGATGAAAGTTCTCCTACGGTACCTACCTACTTGAAATTGTCAATATATCAATCTGTCATTCCACTAGAACAGAATGTAGATTTTGAATGAGAGAGTAGATATTGCAATAATGTTGACTTTTGTAGGTAGACTTTTCAAGTGGAGTCTCGTGTGGTCGCCACTTGAAATATGCTTCCTTGTCAAAAACACGCTGATGAAACATTTGTTAAACATATACGTTCGTTTTTTAACAAATTGAAGTGTATTCTGGCGCCAAAGCAAAATGTCTGCGACTGTACATATACTTATTTTAGCAAAATCTAGCCATTATTCAGCTATTTTTGTTTAAATATTCATACAGCTGTTGATCAAGACGGTGCAAATCCACGAGACGATGACGTCAGTGTAAAAAATATAAATAATAAAAATAAAATCAAAGATGGCGTCGCTGCATAGGTCTCTAACCTCTAAAAGGCCAAATAATATTGATGACAATAACTGTGTACCTGATGACAGTTCATTCACTGATGAAAACAATGGATGCGTTGTATTATCAATCACAGTACGACCATCAGGTAATAATAAGCTGTGAAACAGTAGACGTAAATACTAAAGAATTTAACGATCTACGTCATACTATCGTGTATTTTTAATGTTCGACAGCTTATAAACAGTTTGGGTCGAGTGCAACTTGCACCTAATTAAAGAGAAGATTAAATAAGATTTACGTTTGGATGCACTTGAACTGTTGAAACCCGGTTCTGGCGTCAGCAAACTGTGACTGTACTTATTAATAATAATAATTCTCCTTATCACGTTCAGCGTTTTCCTTCAAGCAGTTAAAGAAAACCCAAAAATATTGTCAACCGAAATTATGCATGAGGAATATACAAAAAAAATGCTTAAGCTAAATAAATTATTATTTCGCAACGTTGCAACATTACATTACATTTACATGCCCATTTACCACAATAATACATGGTAATACTTACGATCATGGTTATAAACCATCCTTGTCATGTATCAAAGCAAATGCAAGGCAGCAATCATTCACGTTGGGCTAGCAACATGCTCCAAGAGTCTGGACACTTCGGACCCGCCCGCGGCTGACATTTGTGGCAAAACGTTCTAAAATTACACACTGCTCACTTCTATCACGAATACTTAATATATTTGTTGGACGAGGCACAATTATGGTCAGTCCGGCGTGACGGACCGCTTCGTTTGACACGGAGGTCTGAACTAGGCTACGCTTTTGGATGAGGCACGTTATGTGAATCTCGTAACTTCTAAGTAGTCATTTGAAGGAAGAAATTGGAATGATAAATGGAAGAGAAAGTGAGTTGTTTCAGGAAAATATGTAAATCATGATGTTTCGACTACGATTTGCAGTGCTATTATGAGCAGGAATGCCACAAGGGACCGCAATGAGACCCTTAATGATTACAACAGATTGTCAGTGTTCAAAAAGATGATGTGCATTACAAAAGACAAATGAAAGCGGTTAAGTATGTACTTTTTGACACCTGTTAGGCAAATAGGTAGTATAGGTATACGATAATATGACATTATAAATGTTTAGTAAGTTTGTACCAAAAATTAGAAGGACATCAGATCAATATTATCCAATTAAGCGTGACCGTCGGCACCTTTGTTTTGCGAACTAAATATTTATCAATTTAATTAATGATGTTGTTTAACAGATCTTATATCAAAATTTTAAGTAATCTACGTTCAGTTAATTAAATTATCGCACATAGATCATCTTTTTCATTGCTTATCTGTGCGTAATTTGTAAACGGTAGCTTTGTACATTGCAGATTTAATATCTGATAAGTGATCGTAATCAATTTTTACAAAGCATTGAAATTAGATTTCATTCGTTTAATTTCCTTTTATATAAGAATATTAAATGAAGGTACTTATATTATCAGGAATTGATATCTACGTTTGATTAACATTAAGGAACGGGTCGGATTGCTAATTCTAGTTGTTTACTAAATTATCATCATCAATTTCTAATTATTTCCGCGTGATTTCTCCTTTTCTATTAGGTACTCATTTGTTGTTACCGATGCCTCCTCTATTATTCATAGCTCACGGGCGTCCTCGGTCGGCCGCCTCTAATTACGGGTGAGAGCGCTCGATCTGTCGGAGACAATGTCTACACTTGTACGGTCATTATTACGTGTTTTTCGTCACGACACCTGCTTGGCGGCAATGACAAATCCTTAGCCATTAGTGTACTACAAAACGTTCCTATTAGCATTCTCCACGCGCGTGCGCCTACCAGTTCATTCATTTACGTTTCGCTCGTAATTTTATTACTAGGGGTTAATTCTTCAAGAATAGAACCCTAAAAAATTAATGATTATGTGAACACATTTCATGAAAAGTTATGAAGTTTGAATTAACATGTAGGAATATTTTCTGGTGAGTACGTTATTAATTAAGACAGCAAAATTTGTACATAAAAAATACCATTATAAGAAAATATTTGAACTAATTGGATACATACCTACGAAGTATATTGAACTTGTTCTGACTATAATATAATATATAATTATTTGGATGAAATTTAGCACATGGGTAGACCATGACCTGGAAAAGGATATACGATACCTTTTTTAGCCTTCTTGTCACAGTCATGGGCTTGCAGCTGCTGACTATTTCTGTTATGTTTATATTGTTGTCTTTATGTATGCACCTATTTTTCTTTCTTTTCTCTCAAATTTAAATCAAATTTATTTGCGAGAATGTAGGTTTACACTGTATGATCTTAAAACTATAATGGGCCTTTTACATTCTACCATTACTTATGGTGTGCAAATATTTAATTGTGTCCTACACAATGGTAATTACATTTATAAAAAATACAGCAACAACAAATAACATGAATACATTTTTTTTTTTTTTACAAATTTAATTAATTGATGTCAAAGTTACACATAATAATGTCAGTTCAAGAGATAAAGTTTATAATTATGTAGGTAAGTAATGTCAGAATAAGATTAAATAAATAATATTGTAAATTATAATTGATAATGTCATAACTATTATAATTTCACATTAATTAATTAATCTGTCGCGCGCGCAATTAGCAGACACAATAGAATTTTATTGTTATCTGTCTCCAATATGAGACACCAGTATTATAAAGGTTAAAGGTTTACACCAATATTTATTTCAGTTTCCTTCTCCTCAATCAGACATGTAATCATTGAGATTGTAAAAGCATTTTTCTTTTAACCATTGCGTTAACTTTTTTTTTTTAAATGGTCAAAGGTAATTCTTTAAAGATAGATAGGATTGATAGGTAGATCTTTCTTTTTCGTCTTTTTTTAACCACTGGGTGCAGCTAGTAAAAAATAAGACTAAGTCTCAAGCAAAAGCTACCCAACTCAACTCAGCCTCCACTGCATCGCAGTCCACTGCTGGAAATACCTAGGCCTCTCCTAAACTGCGCCACAACATTCTGTACTTCGTCTTCCGCATCCAGTCTGTCCCAGCCACACTTTGAAGGTCGCCAGTCCATGTAGCTGGGGGGCGTCCCGCACTGCGCTTGCCGATATTCCGTCTCCACTCCGGGACTCGTCTGCTCCACCGGCCACCGGTCCTTCCACAAACATGGCCAGCACACTGCCACTTCAGCTTGCTTACTCTGGAAGCTGTCGGTAACTCCTGCTCTTTTCCGGATAATTTAATTCCTTGATTTTATCCTTCAAAGAAACTGAGCAAAGCTGAAGCTAGTAAAGCATAAAACTGAAGGTGGTCATTAGTTGTCAAGAAATAATTACTGTCTCGTGAAATCCCGATGGAGTAAACCAAGCCATCCTTTAATATAGGACACGCCGTTCACCAATTAAAGTAAGAAATATGTCCCAACTAGCTGCGCCCCGCGGTTTTAACCGCATAAGTTTCGATCCCGTGGGAATATCAGGATAAAAAGTATCAATGGTGTTAATCCAGAGAATAAACTATCTGTGTGCCAAATTTTATCCAAATCCGTTGAGTAATTTTAGCGTGAAGAAGAGACAAACATACACACGCACAAACTTTCGCCTTTATAATTTTAGTGTGATGTGGTTAAGAAATACGTCAATGAACAATGTGCACGTCACAGGCAAAACCAAAGAGAAAGAGCGATATTATTCAAGGTTTTTAAATTATTTCAAAAATCTTGTCAGATAAAATTAAGTCTCCTTTTCAACCGACTTCAAAAAGGAGGAGGTTCTCAATTCGGTTGTATGTTTTTTACGCGATTACTCCGCCAAATATGAATTGATTTTGATGATTCTTTCGTTTTTGGTAGAGCATAGTTCAGAAGTGGTCCCATATAAGTTTGGTCAAGAACTGATGAGGGGTTTTTGAGTTAGCTTCAATAATACGTATTTCTCCCACCTAGTATATGTGGACGATGTTCTAATAGTTCCTGTCACTGTAATTTACATAGCAGGTAGTGGTATTCAAATTTTTGTGGGGGGTTTGTGTAGGTACAACTAAAAAGTGAAAAATAAAAACTTTTTTACAAAAAATAAAACCGACATCCAATAAAAAAACACTACAAACTGAAAACTAACTTTTATTTCAATGTAAAAATACAAAACCAAAGACACCGACTTCTAAAATCAAAGTTAGTTTTCAGTTTGTAGTGTTTTTATTGGAAGTCGGTTTTATTTTTTGTAAAAAAGTTTTTTACTAATGTCAATATCGTTATAAAACGGTGTTGTAAAACGGGACGCGGCTCGCGAGTGTCGGGATTCCGATGGAAGCCGCGTGGCGCAGCTAGTATCCTAATCCCAACATTATAAATGCGAAAGTAAGTTTGTCTTTTTGTTTGTTTGTTACGCTTTCACGCTAAAACGGCTGAACTGGTTTCTATGAAATTTGGTACATGGATAGACCATGACCTGGGTTAGGACATAGGATACTTGTTATCCCGATATTCCCACGGTTCCGATTTGCCTTTGTCACTGTTTTTTTTCTTTACGTGTAAAGAGTAAAGAAAATAACCACACTTGTACTTTTTCACCACTCCCGCACGAAAGGAGTGTCTTTCCTCTACGAAAACAGTGAGGAAAGTTGGTTTTTCCTCACTGCTTGAACAGCGAGGAAAGTTGGTTTTTCCTCACTGTTTGAACAGTGAGGAAAGTAATGATCCCGTTCAGAAACTAACCTTGCCTGATTTTTTTATGTTAAGTTTTAAAGATATTTTAAAATATAAAGAATTATTTTGATTTGCTTTGTGTCTATTTAATTTATTTACCTATGATGACTGAATACTTTCTTGCTGGGAGTGGTGAAAAGTTTTGTATGCAACTTGTGAGCAAGTTCATTTGCTATTCGTTTTGTTGAGTCTTTCGCTTACTCAGGATTGAAATTTATAATCACTCGCTGCGCTCGTGATTCTATTTTTCAATCCTTCGTTCGCTCAAGACTCAAAATCAAAACTCATAGGAAAAACGAACTTTCCTCACATGTTGGATAAATAACTATTTCAATGTTTTTCGTTGTTTTTTTCATCGTATTGCTCATATTACTCATCATAATCCATCACTGAATGCAGGTTGACATTAGACAGTTTATGGTATATTATTAATTATAATTATAATTGTTAGTGAAGGTATAAACACAATTAAGAGGTGTGTTTGAAGATTTTATTGAAGCATTAATGTATGTTTAATTATGATTTGAGTTCCATCACTGTATTAAAATAAGACTTGAAAATATCATTCTTTTTTTTTTGGTCAAAATTATTTACGGTTTAAGAGATACACTGCTTTAAAAAACCCCGTTTTCGGAATACTGCGCCTTAAGGCTCGTGCAGACCAGCGCGACACGACGGCGCGACGCGACTCGAACAATACAATTTCTAAGAAAACTTCACGGTATAATTAACCGGTGTCGCGCCGCGCTGTGGCGTCACGCTAGTCTGCACGAAGCGTTAAGGCTCGTGCAAACCAGCGCGATGCGACGGCGCGACGCGACTCGAACAATACAATTTCTAAGAAAACTACGGTATAACAATAGCCGGTGTCGCGTCGCGCTGGTCTGCACGAGCCTTTATGCGGGCGAAACCGTGGAGCGTAGCTAGTAGTCTAATAAAAATATGTGTAATTTTATAATAAAGTGTCGTGTGTGTGTTTTGCCTTCGTCGTATAAGTTAGTGGCTGCTAATTATTATACGCCGGTAACAAAGCAAGGACGGACTGTTTCCAAATACGTCTATTCATGCAAAACCCTGACACGGCTCTGAGTAACAAGGTAAATTATAATAATTACTTAGAACTATAGTACTTGACAGAACTACATACAAAATAGTCTAAATAACAGAAAATTGAACAAGGCCGTCGTTGTTTTTCAAATTGAGCTGATACTTTATTAACTTTGTAGATAAAATAATTACTTAAATATTTTGCCAAGGTTAGGTACTTGTATAAGTTTTTTTGATCTTGTATGTTAGAGCTCGTTAGGATATATTTGAATGTATAATAGAGATTATAGGATAACATTAGTGAATTATTAAAAATTATCTTTCAATTAGGATTATGTTCATCATTAACGATGACTTCTGAACGTTGTCACTTTTCTGAAAAGGATTGGTTCATGACGTATGATTATGATTTTTCATTCTGTGATAACTTGGACCACTGACTTATTAGTATTAATGGTATTTTTTTTTTTGGAATATCGTTTTCTTTTATAATGTTTGTAAATATGTGAGCATCATGTATCTATCACATAATTAATTTATCTATTATTGCTTCATTATTAATTCTTTTAACCTATTGTGGTACAGTAATCTTATTCCAGGTTCATCGTCTTCACATATACTTATATAATTAATGTATACAAAATATTGTAAAACATTTTAAAAGAGTACCTAACGGTGTAGTTTCTTGTCTTCTTCTTCTTCTTCTCCATACGAAAACTACATTTTGGAAGGGGCGACTACAATCAATTCTATTTTTTTTTGTAAAATTTGACGTTCAAAAGTTTGTTTGTGACGTTTCAAGGTCAAACTCCAATAAATTATTTGACTTTGACTAATGGCTTATTCCTATAATTTACGAACTGTTATTTGTGAAAATTAAGACTCATGTATCTTTACCAATAATGAAGCAAAGACCTCAATAGACAACGTTCATAGCTTTGCATAGTAGACCCTCACATATGGAAAAAGCTATCACAGGTAAAATTAGCTTACGAATTTATTTATATGCCCAGTTTGGCAATAAAAAATGTTACCATTGGTGAGCAAAACGATTCGTTTTTGTTTATAGGAACCGAGCATAATATGTCGTACAGATTAAACTTTATACCTCCTGTCCATAACCATTTAAAAGCAGTATTTTATTTGATACCCACATAATAACCATCATCAAGAATATGGCACACAATTTTGTTGGATCTGATACCGTCGTGCGCCGATTACGTCGTTTACCACTCATGATTTCTATAAAATTATCTATGTGCTACGTGATTCTTTAGTAATTACCTACCTATCATAAAATAACCATTTTAAAATACACAGATGTATGGAGAGGGAATGTACATCGATCAAACGGTTCTTGCGGCCGATTTGAGGTCACGCCGGATGAATAATGCGCTGGGCACATTAACGGTCATTATATGCAAATAATATTACATACATTAGTCTCATGTATTGTATACCCGTTGTATAAGTGGGCTGATACATTCATATTGCTGCCATACTTTTCAACAGCATGAGTCGCTAGTTTATTCTTCAGTAATCGAGGTCGAATAAATCGGTAATCGTACACAACGCCGAAAGTCATTCACCTAATGAAGCATGACAATTAACTCCTGAAAAACTTGAATTCGCATCCGATTGGATAAAATTAATCAATGGCAGACCGGTGCCGTCAATGGAATGGATATTTTATGTTCCCGTGGGCGAAGAGTGGGCTCCAATTTGTCCGCAGTTTTTTAATTAGTATGGATGTGAGAGAAAGCGAATTGGATTTATGCTTGCGATCGACGTTCACTGTGCTGTGATTATTTGCGTGGTGCAATATAAAAAGCAGAAAAAAGGCTAATATTTTATAGCTTCGTTAAAACGCGGCTCATTAGCGTAGAAGTAATATTACTGGCGTAGTTATGTTTGTCATTAGTTCTCCTGGGAATTAAAATTAATTGGCATTTTTGAATGGGCCTCTAATTTGTTTTTTTAATTTGGCCACATCATTAGCTGGGTTCTTTTGCTTTATTAGACTCATACGTGGCGTTGGTACGGTAGATGAAGACGTTACGTCACGTGATGGGGTCCCGCGTGGCGTGTGCATCAAGCCCGCGGGTCGCGCAGGGGGCGGGTCGGGCTGGGGTGCCGCTGCACCGTCTTCCGCCCCGCTCCCGGCTCTAATTAGGCTCACATTCTCATTCCGTTTTCGCGTTTAATTTCGCTGGTGGTTTTGCCTTAATTACATTATCCGCGGCGTGCGGGCGCCCGGCTGTTCTTGGGGAACCCTGCAGTTAAAACAAGTGACCGATACGTTTACTTACTTACATTCGCTTTTTTACTAGATTATAATTTAAGTTTTAATACCGGTTGGTTCCTACTGTTGTTGAATTGCTGTTATTTTTTTTGCTACGAAATAGTTTTGTTGTATCGTTTGTGTCACAAAGATAAATATGATTAATAACTCTATGGTTTTCACGTCAAATCGTTTATCATTGTATTTTTTTTTCTGGGTATTCCACCGACATTTTGTGTCGAATCATCACGTTTATTGCAGCTGACAAATGTTTTAGAAGTAAGTAGACGATGGAAAGCGCGGAAATAAACATTCACTAACAAGATGACTTACACTTTCGTTTGGAACCTGCAGCTCATCGCGGTAATTGAAAAAAAATCACTTAACAGGTAAATAGAGGGTGCTGCGAGGAGGCTCATCGTAGCCTGCTTTGTTGTCGGGCGGTTGCTAATAAGATTTTTAAACGGCAACAAAGTATCCAATCAATGGGGCTTGAATAATGAAAACGGCACCTGCCAAGTTCTCAGCCCACCCCCGCCAGCCTAAACACGCACCTCGTCTCACAATAAAACATATTTTAAACCTTAATTCTAATGACAATAAGATACGTTTCAGTATCACGTCAACACATTGAAATTCGAATAGACATAAGTTTGAGTAATTATGCACAATTGTTTCGTGTCCCAAAACGGGCATTTGCTTTATTATTTATTAACTGACATAAAGCAGTTCTTGAAAAAAAAAACTGAAAAAAAAGAGATCCACGAATTAAAAATGAATAAGTAATAAAAATAATCATCAACAAATAATACAGCGAATTACACATAGGTACTTAGGCTAGTACTAGGGAGTATATAACATGTGAGCCCCTGTAGCCGAACTAGGACGAGTACCTACTGTATCTCTAAAATATCTCATTTTCTGTACAGTCGCATTCAATAGTGTACAAAATGTATGCGTAGGTAGTAGTTTTTAACTAGGTATATTTCCTCATTATGTCATTATTAGCTAGAGGCTAGGCGATCCTGATTTATTATGTATTCTGAATATATTACAATCAATATATGCAATTAACGATCACAAATTATACACAAGTATAAAAGACTGAATATTTACGACTTAAATATAATACTACGACTTATTATCCAACTATTCCTAATTTGTATATAAGTCATAAACAAGATTTATGGTCAGTTCTAGCAATTATCTAGTCTAGTTTATAATAATATTTACTGACTAGAATACCGCCCATATTTCCCACGGTTTTTTCAAGACTGAAGACAACATTCACAATCAAATTTGAATGACGTAAAACCATTAGTCATTGCAATGTAACTGTTATCTCATTGTTCTTAAGGTATAAATTCTAATGAGATAGAAATTACATTGCAATGACTTACAATGGTCTTACGTCGATCGTGAAAGTCCTACCTCATCTGAGTCTATCTTATTTTCAAACTGAAAATGTCCACATCTGATCATAGACCACGACAACCAACGGTTAAAGTGTAACTACTCGAGTTCCTAAAGGTACAATTCCGTAGCCGACTGCTGGCGGTAGCAGTAGGTGACGTGTCGCTAGCTGCGGAAGGTATTTAACAGAAATTCATAGAAACCAGTCGTGTGTCGTGGCTTTGTGGAGATGTGCGCATTGGAATCGCCACCTTTTGCTTAGATGTGTTCCCAAAACAGTACAGTATATTTTCCTTTTACAACATAAACCGGTCTATTCCGTGTAAATCTCACCGTAAAAACGAAGCTTAAAGTAAGCTGTCATTCCATCTGAGTCGACTGTAGATTTGATGATCAAAAGATCAATTATTTTCAAAAGAGTAACCGTGGAGTTCCTTGCCGGCTCTTCTCCATAGGAAACGACCAATTGCAATCGTGCACCTAGCTTCTGACGTTTCATAAGTGCCCTCCATGGGCACTTAAATGGCGGTTTATGTGAAATAAAATATTTTGATTTTGAACACTTCACTTCACCTTAGTTCTTACGGTGAGATTTTTACAGCAGCAAGAACTCATAAACACAAGTGACCGTTTTCTAGTGATAATTAAAGTTACGTTAACTAGGAGTACTACTCATTGTAAATTTGTGTTTCCTTTAAATATCAACACAAAAATATCAGCACCTAGATAGATTCAAACATAATTTCCTGAACGACTGACGTGAAATAGGAATTGTAACACGCACACCACGATTAAGACCTCAAGTCCTCATGGCTATGCCAAACGCGTTGCAGAATTAACTAAACAAAGACATTAATACCGCGTAGTTCGGGCGCGATTTAACGAAGTGCGATAGGTGCGCACGCGACGCCGCCGCTCATTAGGACGCACGCAATACCGGCCGTACGGGCGTTCACGCCATACCTCGCCCTTATAGCCTTCATTAGACATGCGCCAACAAGTGTAATGACTTTCCTCACGCTCCTACAGATATACTCCGTGATGCAACCACACGTAATGTTTACAACACCATTGCACCAAACGTAATTGAAGTCTACGTCGTTAATTAATCACGATACGCTTGTTAGTAGGTACTAACTCATTATAAAATCATAGGTACCAGTCTTTGCTCGTGATAACGTTATTTATCATGCTCTACGTCGATTCTGACGCAACAAATAAATCTCAACGCAGTACAACCCCTTATCCTGTTGGACACAGAAATTAAGCAAATTACATTCAGGAAAGCAAATCGTTCCAAAAGAAAGGGCTACTGAAATAATTGTCTACTTTACTCTCGGAGAAATAGAATTACAATCTAAATTAATTACGCTTTTAAAGCGTCCGTTATTCTTAATTAGTTTCTGCACCGCAGCGGAAGCTCCCGCGCCCGACTCGCGCTCTCTTAATGAAGGGTAGTTTCAAATCAGTGCGTTTGATCAACTCTGTGCAGTCTTAATTACGGCACCCGTTCCGCGCGGGACAATCCGGTTATTTATGACTACATAAGCTTGATTATTCTTTAATGAATACTTGTTTTAAAACGTTTAATTAAGTTTTATGGCGACAGGGCCGCTCAGACGGCACGGGCGTCCCGCCGCTCCGCCGGCCGCGAGCTAATTGGATCGGGTTGACGCACTCCCCCCGCGACCCGCGCTAACCATCCCCCGCCCCGCCGCCCGCACCCTCACCCCGCTCCTAATTGTATGAAATTGCTAATTGGAAAATTTTATAAACGCGGCCGCCCGCAGGCCTACCCCGAACCACTGCGCCCTGACCAAGGGCTGCCAAGAAAAATTAAAACAACGGGTCAACATCTCAAAGAGGTCAAAGTGAAAATATTCGGGCAGTTCTCAATTTTCGTTAACTTTTAAGCATAGTCTTCAGAGAATGTACAACAGTAGCTGTAGTAGCAGATCGTAACCGTTTGTTGTTTTGTTTTCAGGGCGTGTAGTTGTGGTGGTCGGTGCGAGCGGTCCCCGCTCCAACCGTCAAGCTGGCCGCGAGCGCGTTGAGCATGAACCCGCACTACCACGGGTACGCGGAGCTCAGCTCGCCGCACCCGCCTTCGCCGGAGGCCGCCTTCGCCGCCAACGGCCACGACTACCCGCACAACAACAACAACCCAGCACTCAAAGAATGCGCCGGCTGCAACGGCAAAATAGTCGAGAGGTTCCTCCTACACGCGCTCGACAGATACTGGCATCACGGCTGCCTCAAGTGCGCCTGCTGTGGCCAGGCACTCGCCGACATGGGACGCTCCTTCTACTTCAAAGGCGGAATGATATTATGCAAAAGCGATTACACAAGGTGAGCCAGATTTTTTTCTTCATAATCTAATCATTTCCAACTTCTCCTCGACAGGACTAATTGGTACCTTTTATGGTTCGGTATTCCAAGTGTTCGGCTTCGCATCGATCTTTCCCATTGATCATCAATATAAGGTTTAGTTTTTAGTCCGTCATCTGACGATGACAATGGCGTGTCTGTCAAACGCATCGCACCCAAAAAAGTATACCGAGAAAGCCGCAGGCGCATTGTTATGAAAATGTTTCGAACCGTTGTGTTTTCTACCTGGAGAGGAGCAAAAAGTAAACAGTTTTGCACACAACAAGCGATCGACGGCGTCTCGCGGACCAACTAAATTGGTCTCGTTAAAGATGGCTAAGGACTAATTTAAGATGTAGGCAACAAAGTTTTTATTTAAAACCCCGCACTAATCAAGCTTTGTGTGTCGGCGCACCGCGGTTGTGTTTAGGTAGCTGCCTAGCGTTACGGTACGTCTTTATTACGATTATGGAAATTTTATGTCTCTTTGCGAACTAATGAATACCCATAGTTAGTAGTTTCTGCGACGTTGTTGATAAATAGACTGTGTGTAGACAATTTATTTCAGTTTGTGTTTCTAAATAACATGACATAGTTCATAGCAATCTAGGCCCACAATTTCCTTAGATTGTATGAGCAATTATGTCCTAAGATTTCCATCTGGAGTTACATACAATAACTTCTTTATAATTACTGTAAATGTTAATAATTGGTAACTTCGTTAACATGTTTATTTTTATGTGTTGATAATTACGGCGCCATAGTACAAGTTCCTAGCTAATGTTTATGCAACGTACTTGAAAATTGTTTATTGCCCACTTGCTGTATATGAATAATAATTATGGGACACTAATAAAACTTACAAATGAATATAATCATTTATCGAATAACTGTAGTCATAAAGAGTTGATTCTATATTATTTTATTTAAAATAGGTGCAACGGCCTGCATACAAGGGCAGACATTTTACAAAAATAGAATAAAAATTGTGGATCTGGATGTAAAAGCATGAAATAATGTATATTACAAGCCATTAAAAGAAGCGCTAATCATGCGGTGCATACGAAAGTTGCGCGTTGTAGGTGGGACGGTCGTAGAAACATGCGGGCGGCGGCGGCGCGGGCGCAGCTTCGCACGTGGACCGCAGCTGTCTGACCCCGCGCGTTAATTAGCTAAACGCATACCATTCCTTACAATTATTTTACTCCATTACTGCTTTAAACATGCCACATTTTGTAAGAGATTTTTTGTCTTCAAATGTTCTTTTGATCTTTTCGGGCCCGCTTAAAAGATTTGTGTCAAATCGTTGTCGAATAATTTGTCACTTGCCTCCACCTTCCGACATCAACACAGATGCCTATAATATCTCGTTACGTTATTTAGCCCCCTTCTATTTGTCGTTCATATAAATTCGTTTTACACTGATTTCCCTTGTTTACCGGCGGTTGTGAGTCAAACTAGAGCGAAGAGTGGGCCGACCGCGGCGCGGGTCGTGCGTCGTAGATTCGATAAAGCTCGTCTCACAGTTGACAGAGACGGCGCGGCCTAACGAGCGGGGCGGGGGACAGGTGAGGGGCCACAGAGGGGGATGAAGAAGTGTGGTTCCGTGCATGTCTCTGCTGATTGACCCGCGTCACTCGGCAAACAACAACTAACGAGTCGGCCCCGCGCCTCCAGGTACGGTAATTCGCTCGAATCGCTCCCGCGGCGGTCGCGCGCCGACTTTACTTACACGCCTTCACTGATTGAGACTCCTTAACAAAATTAACGCTCTCTCACGCAAACAACTGTCGCGTTTATCCGCCGCCTTTTGTCCCGATATGATGGATTGCGGTCTCGCTCCACAAAGACGCTGATGATGTTACGTGCTGCTGATTACTGTGTACGAACGAATTAGCCGGCGAGGTGTTACGCCTCGTGTGTGCGACTATAAAAGCGGCGGAAGCGTTACATAAACATTAAACTGGCTTAATTCGAATTTTATAATGATTTATAGCGCGTCTGGCATTGTTCGAATGAAGACATTATGTTTCATATGTGCGGGCAATAAGCAGTACAGAGGGCGGGCGTGTTACGGTAGGTGGTACAGAATTCCTTGATTGTATACAAATGAACCAAATTCAGTAGGGATTTCTCGACGTCAATCGGACCAAATTATTGGAGCCAGTCAGCAATCAGAAACCTGTCGTAGCGCGTAGCACCTCTACGAGTTTCGAACATGACGAGTTTGCGAAGCGACGCTATTCCTGTTTACGATTTTTCGGATCTATGAAAAGAGCATAGGTATATATGGCATTTAAAAATGCAGTATTAAACTTGAATCTTATTGAATTTGGATATCCACATGTTATCTCGTAATGAAGCTTTGATTGATATCTACCACAAAAAAAAACCTCCAAATTCCACACCTGTTTATTTATATCGGAACTTCAACACGCAATCACTTCATCAGCCCACTAACCTGCCTATTTCACACATAACTGACCTACATACCCGATGCGTCTGTAAGACGTACGTAGCTTCCCGCAGTGTCCGTGGGACGTGCAGGAACGGCACGTCCATGTTGAAAGCAGGTTCGTTAGCCGTGCGGGCGCCGTCAATCAAGGCAATTGGTGCTCAATCGGCAATCAGCCGCCCGCGCGCCTAACGAGACCCCTCTAAAATACCAACTTCTTACCCATTCTTACTAACACTTTCGTTAACTAGCGTCCTTTGCAAAATGGCGTACTGGAATGCTGGTGTTTGAGTCCTACATTGTAGGTAATACATAGTTTTTTTTTCATTGCTACCTATCTTGTCTTGCGTACTTTCTGTATTTGCCTAGTGATAATTACTGTTGTTCTTGCTGAATCGAGAATCAGCTTCTCAACCTCTTAATTTAAGAAACGGCTCTAAAATTTCGTACGATTTTTTACCCAATCTCATACTAACTCTTTAGCTAACCTTATTTGCCAAGTGCTTAGATACGTAAAGAAAAATAAGGTTTTTTTTTTTCAGAGATCGCTTCCCATGATCAAAAAGTAAAAAGTTTCAATCGAGAAGTTCAGCTTTCTAATTATGCAACATATTTTCGTAAACGATAAAGACAAATCTGTTTCATTTTGACAGTTCAACAACATTCATTGCGTTATTTACGTTGCTCTGCAGTTTTTTTTTTCGAACTTACGGAGCAATGGATTAGCAATCTGTTTCAAAACGATTCGGATTGATTTTGCATTACGTAATTAGGGTACAGTTCTTCTATAAGACCATAGATTTATTTATAGGTTATAGAAATTGGAATCCCATAAAAGTGAGTTTCCAAGCCCACGAATTAGTATTGGAAACGTCAGTCTTAAATGTAATTTTGTTGTGTTCTCGCGGCTATTGATATTTGGTAGAGATGAAGCTTGATACCTGAAAACGCATAGGCATACAAATACAGTTTTTGCAGGAAAAATTGAATTTCGCTACTACGAACTAGCTTTTTAGTGTTCCGTAGTAAACATGGAACCGTTATAATTTCGCCATGTCAGTCTGTCTGTCCACGGCTTAGCTCAGAGACTCTTTGTACTAGAAAGCTCACGTCGACAGTGGTAAAATAAAATCAAGTTTTTTTTTTTTTTTTTTGTTGGAATGTTTTTTTTTTCCGTCTATTCCATTCCAACCATTTTTGGATTCAGGGATCCGTTATTCCTTTTGCGAAATAGTTAGCTTTAAAGTGTTAATTTTTGTTAGAAAAGTAACCCCCCCCCCCCCCCCCCTCCTGCCAGCTAAATATTTGGTTTTAAAAAAAACATATTCTCCCATACATTCCGTATGGGTTTGTTATTACGATAATTTCATCCTAACTACGGAACCCTTCATTGTGCGTGATCCGACACGCACTTGGCCGGTTTTTTTTAAATCTACAATCAACAGTATTACAGCATTTATTTTTCTTTAAACTGTTTTTTTTTTTGCTTTTCTTTTTCGCTTTTTGTTATTACTTTGTTTGTGTCTTGTTTTTTTAAAAACTCCTATTCTTCTTAAGCCACAAACAATAATTCTGTTTACTTACCGAATCCCAAGGCAATTTGTCATCGACAATCAGCAGTTTCCCGTATCTCGGAGCGCTCTCGTTAGTGGAGGAGGCGCCTGCATCACTAACAAGACCTTTACGAACGTCTGCCCATCCTTAGTTGACCAGTTAACAACTTTTCAAATATTTAACCATAAATTTTGATATTTTACTTGTTAGCTAGGTGTGAATTAAGTAAAATTCGAAGAGAATAAGAAACAATAACGAAAGAAAAAATAAAATAAGTACGATTGTTATGTTTATTTGTCCCTTTAGCAGTCTATTTTTCAGCACTTGTGTCGATAAAATGACGATCTAATTGCACCCAATTAAAACCGTTAGCATTCCAACTCAACACAGAACCACGTCAACATTTCCTCGTCCTCATCATTATCAGTTCTACATTATATCCTCATTTAAACCTAAAGGGAACACAACATTTCACAGCGATAGCATCAGCGAATATATTTATTGCATCACGTCGAAATGTATATTTATTAAAACGCGTGTCCAGGGCGGGCGGGCCGTCCAATTTGGGCGCTCGTTAAGTCGCAAAAGACGCACGGTTTAATTGCACCCGCTCGCCTCTAATGAGGCCCTGTATCCCGGACTCGGGCGCTTCTCTTGCGCAAATTGACATTGTACGTAAATTGATGTCGCCAAAGCCCGATACGCGATGCCACACGATGATGTTACCAGTGTTAATTAAAAATTACGCTTCTATTAATTATGAAGTCATTACCTATGTCTGCCAGACGAATGTGGGTGTCGGTAATTGGTGTGTTTCAAAGATTTGTGGTGCTGAACAGAGACAGCTATATATTTTCATTTGGAACTCACAAAGCAATAAAACGGCGACTAAAGTTTATTGTTGCGAACAATGCTACTTTTCGTGACATGTTTTTGTTTAAAAACCAGGCACTGTTTCTTCCGAGGTAATTTAGTCTTTATTTCTCGAGCAATTTGGCCGAGAATTTCATACATGTTTCTGACAAAACCTAGCCCCAACAAGGTTAAGTCCTGTTCCTGGTATATTCCTTGCTTATAGCTGGAACTTCTTGCAAGAGAGCCGCCCGAAGCCATGGCTGATCTATTTAAAAGGCACAGACCGGATAGACGCGATTGGATTAGGTCGTCGGCGCATGTCTCGATTAATTTCGTTTGTCTCTTTGTCCGCCCGCTCGTCCGGCGTCTCCGGACCTCTAAATAGAACCTAAAGAGCGTCCAGCAAACGATCTTTGCCTACAATTCGATTACCGATATTCATCTCGGCATTGAGGCCAGCAGAACTTTAGGACTTCCTCCATTGATACAGACTGATTTTCCTAATGCATTGTATCGTTTTCAGTCAACTTGTTCCAATAACTTATTTGTTTTTCTTTTAAACCTTTAGCCAATCTTTCCTGTCTCTATTTTTCGTTTTTTAACGAGACGCCAATGGATTTATTGGTCGTTTATACTATAAAGCTCTAGTGAAAAGTTTATGAATATGGGGAATCGTATTTTATGCAGTAGTCAAGCTGTCGAATTATAAGAGATGGGCCCTGATTTGTTGAATGAGAAAAAGCTGTTGCATTTTGAGACTTAAATACTTTGAATTGAATTTAAATTACTTTCGCAATAATTAGAACTTTAATCACTTTAATTAAACTAACTAAATTCCAATTACTGGACACATTAAGCAACAGTTCTCACTTCCGTGACCAAGGAGACGCGCAGCTTAATCAATTACGACAGCTTTTAGCCGTTAATTGGTGATCTAAATATATTCGTCCGTTTACAAGGCCCGTGGCCGTTAGGCCCGACAGCGGGTACATTAGTCAGGAGCAATTTAGTGGCTAGAACTGGCGACGACGGGCAATGTGTTCCTAGACACGATATTTGCTGATCTGTAAATCATTGGAGCACATAATGTTAGTATATATTGACGTTTGACTGATGTCTCGAAAGCGTTTGATTTTGGAAGCTTCTGTTTGCATTTTGATGTTGTTTTTTTTTTATATTAATTGTTTTTTTTTTTTTTTGGTGTTTGGCCATTATCACGCCTGGACTTAGTTAGACCTTAGCTTACCACTATACTCATACTTAGCTATGAAGGGTTCCTGAAGATAAACTGAAAATTTTATTTTGCATAATTTGATAATGTAATTTTATTGACTACCTTTGCAATTTTACTGTCTTGTTGGTATAGTGGCGCGGTACCGCTACTGCTAAGCATGATGATGATGTCCTGGGTTTGATTCCCGGGTAGGGCAAAGTGTTATTCGGTTTTTCCATCTCGTACTTCTCAGTAGCAGCCCGGAGTCTGGATTTGTGAACGGTTGATGGCAATAGGCTCGCCCCCTATTACATGGGACTTAAACATAACTGGCGAAATGTGGGTGTATTTTTGATACACCTCTGCCTAACCCTTCGGGGAATACTGGCGTGATGTTGTTTATGTAATTTTATTGTTGTCCATTAAAATACATTGATGTAATTAAGAAGTAGTTCCAGGATTATAATATCATCTACAATACTATTTAGTCAATTAACAACAGGTTGTTATTACGCTAATTGGTATAGTTAAGGTAGCTGTGGGCCTATTACAGGGCCTATTTTCAGCAGAGCTCGTATTTAAAGATTTATTGGTTTGGATTTGGACGTATTTGTCTTAATCTTTAAATCAATTCCATTCGACTCGTCAGGGATTTCCAACCTTCTTGGAGTCGTAACTATGTGTAAAAAAATGTTGTTTAAGCCTGATTTACACGCTACGATTTAATCGCCTATGACACAGTATAAATAAGTAGCAGTATTACGTCTTCATAGAAAACGGCCGAAACGACACGCTTCGAAATCTCAGTGTATACCTCTCGAGTGCGTGACAGTTATGCACGGACGCGGAAGTTTTATCTACCGAGCGGTCATAGGTTAATTCAAGGTCACTGCTGAGATTTAATACTGTTAGTTCATTATACTGTGCCTATGGCATACCATACGTTACTCGTAAAGCAAAAATAAAGTTGCACTGTCTCAACAGTGTTTAGACGATGCAAGTCATTTGTTGCTTAAATTTTATTATAAGCTACATTGCAGGCAAGAAACTTGCAGCATGTAAATGGGGCTTTATTCATGATGCTGTTTCGATATTCTTGCGTAGTAAGCAGTAGTCAATTGTTTTCTATCGTGGTGGTCCTACCATATGGTTGGTACTCCTGTCACAAATACATCGGGAATCATAATATATTTATGAATGATTCAATGTTTCGAAGAATCGAATGCGTCCATTCATGCGTCGGTCGTAGGGAAATGGAATGATAAATATTTATTATAAGTGACAGTTAAATAAAATTGTTGTGTTTTTATTTTAGGAAAGTTAGTTACTATTTAATACCTACCGGTTTACGGAGGTGACAAGTTCAAACAAAACGTATCGTTACTTCAATTTAAGATGGATCTGCCTTGGCAGCCCGTTAAATTCAATTATACGTTTTCTTGTACATACACACATTCATCTACTTAAAATATCAATGTTTAAACTATAGGTAGATTAAACAGCTTCACAACGTTACACTAATGGATTTAAATTTAAATACATTAGCATACTCGATAAATAAGATTCATTGCATAACTCGTCTAACAGGTTGAATTAATTATTACAAAGAAATCATTAATGTTTCTCATGTAGGTATTGTTTCTCTCATTGGAATTCGGGTGGTATTTGTATAGGTTTATGAATGGAACTATTATGCTGTTTCTCTTGTAAGATGGGCAGAGTAATAGTTGGATCACTTATTTTATTGCATATTTATTGGACTGCCTCGTTGGTCTTGTGGTTGCAAGTGCTACTGCTGAGCATGAGGTCCTGGGTTCGATTCCCGGGTCGGGCAAGGTGTTATTGGTTTTTCCATCTGGAATTGCTCAGTAGCAGCCCGGAGTCTGGATTTGTGTCCAGTTAATGGCAATACGCTCGCCCCCCTATTATATGGGACTCAAACATAACATAACTGCCGAAATGTGGGTGTACTATAGGTATACCTCTGCCTAACGCTTCGTAAGTACTAATTGCATCTACAAGCTTCAAAACAACTAGATTCTTGACAGGAAATTTTAAATGTTACTTAAATAAATACAAATTGGAATGAATCAAAACTCTTGATACTGTAGCGGTTACACCGCCACATACGAACTACGCATCAAAGACATGACGTCACACAAATCCTGCATCGCGCAATTAGATTTTACCGCGCGAACGACATAGGTACGAGTATATAAGACTATCCGACATCAACAGTTGGGCAGTTGCCCGCCAGACACAACACCCGTCTGGTCGGAGGATCCTCCCTTTTCTATGGTGGATGAGTGAACTTTACACCCTGTTCCTCATACCCCTAAAATACAAATGTATATGGCGCAACGTCTCCTAATCGTAACGCACGCCGCTTGTTTTCCCGAAGGGTTGGGCAGAGGTGTACCTATAGTACACCTACATTTCGCCAGTTATGTTATGTTTAAGTCCCATGTAATAGGGGGCGAGCCTATTGCCATCGTACTTCAACGTAGTGAGATGAAAGCAAACCAAATATCGTGACTGCATTGAAGTCAGGAAAATAAATGATTTATCAAATTGACACTACGTCAATTTGCCGTGTTATAGCCATTTCATACAATTGTCAAAGAATGATAGCTGTGAGTTAAGTTGGTAGCCAATTTATAAATAAAACTAGTTGCGCCCCACGGATCCACTCGCATAAGTCCCGATCTCGTGGGAATATCGAGATGAAAAGTATGTTATGTACTTTTCCAGGTCATGGTCTACCCATGTTCCAAATTTCATCCAAATCCATTCAGCCGTTTAAGCGTGAAAGCGTAACAAACTCACTTTCGCATTTATAATACTACGATCCCAAATAAAGTTTATTAGAATCCATTGCAACGTTTGTGAAAGTACAGGTTATCTGCCAATCCCATTAGACTTGCCACGTCCAGTTAAAATTTACCAGCACAAGCATACGCACTCTTGATTAACACAGAAAGCAATTTGTGAACGCCAAATAACGGCAGAACCTAACATAGGCCACGTATACATACATGTACACCCTCGATATACTACCGATATTTGTCGTCATCAATTTACCGTCGTTGAGCGTCATCGGACGTGTTTGCAAAGCGACGTCGTGTGGACGTATACGTCCACAAGTCGTGTACCACGGAAAGCTACGAGAAATTCACTAGATGGACCAATCTTGTACATGTTCCTCCATGTCTGTTACATTGAATTGATACTGTGTTTGGCTTCTTAATTGGACAGTCTTAGCTTACTGTTATAGTACCGGTTTTGTAGTATTTGTTACAAGATAACATTGTAATCGATTAAGAATATCGTTTTGGTAAGTGAATGGTACAAGGAGGCAACACACGTAATTTTTTTCCGTGACGATTGAGTTACAGGCAAATAAGTTGGAGTACCTTAGATCAGTGGTCGGTAAACTCATTCATTAGTCAATAGAGCCAAATATTAATGCTATAACGACTAGGATTTCTTTTGAGAGTCAATCATTTCTGTGTATCCTAACTCTCAGTACACTTTTGTTAATCCTTTAAACTCCCATCCTCTTTGCCTCCTCAACGCTTCCTTAAATTAACTTGCTAAGAATGTGAATGAATATGATAAAGCCATCTCACTTATTAACAAGTTAACCTTAGAAAACTTTCGAAGATATATACAGTAAATGATGAATGAATGATGTAAATGACGAAGATACATCATCGCGGTTTGGCGACGGCTGCCTTAGATGGTGTAGATGAATCATTTATCAAAACTTCGGCCCTTAATGATAAAAGGTTCCATTAAAAATCGAACTTACAAAAGTTCATCTAAGAAAAAAGTTCTTGAAAAAGTTCATTCTAAACTTAGTACCATGGATATTCTACTCAAGTCTAAACACGGATCACATCGTAAATTAACAGCCATCTGCATCTGCTTCTGATGTAATGGAATAGGTATTGGGTACACCTGCAATACCTATTCCAGCATCCATTTCCAATCTTCTCAGAATCCATTGCCTTTGAGGTAAACTGCACTTAATTAATACGTTACTATCGGATGAATCGTCATGTCATACAATATGACAGGCGGACAGACAGAAATTATATCAGAATAACCCTTTCCTTTGACAGTACCTACCGCAGTCGGTAAAAAATATATATGCACACATAAAACTATTTCGTAATAGACACCTCCCATTTTTCTTGGCTTAAAGCCAAAAAACATTGCTCCAATTTGGTGTAAAAGTTATTTTTTGGAAAGTAATTTGGAGTGTAATAGGCTCGCCCCTTATTACATGTGACTTAAACATAACTATCGAAATGTGGGTGTACTATAGGTACACCTCTGCCTAACCCTTCGGGGAATACAGGCGTGATGTTATGTTGTGTTGATTGGGAGTGATAGTCAAATTAAGGATTTAATTTTGTATGCAGCACTGTAGCAATTAATATAATGTAGATATTCAAAATAATATTGTTTAGTATCCAGGTAGAAGAGAGCCTTGTAGCTAAGTAATAACAGCCGCACGGGTCGATCGACCAGGTTACGCTACGCTTGTTAAAGATCGCTTTAAGCGATAAGACCGCCCATTGTGTCACCCTATGTAAAATTTCTAAATTTATGTCTGTAATTTTTATGGTGTACAATAAAGAGTATTATATCTATCTATCTATCTATCTTACCGCGGTTGGTCCGTGGATGGGTGACCATCGTTGCACACCAAGACCCGTCAGTGCTTCTGAAAACACGTTAAGCCGTTGGTCCCGGCTGTCATTCCTGAAACTTTGTTTGTTGTTACGGGTCGTCAGAAGCCCGAAAGCCTGACAACCAGTCTTACCAAGCGGTATCGTATTACCCAGTAACTGGGTTGTGGAGGTCAGAAAGGCAGGCGCTCCAGGTAATTAATCTAGTATTCAGCGGCATCCGGTTAGACTGGAAGACGATCCCAACGTAGTTGGAAAAAGCCTTGGCAGATGAAGGAGTACCCAGGTTGAAAAGCAAAGAAAACGAGTTCAAGACGTCAAGCATAGTAGGAAGACTCCTACTAATACTTCAAAAACATACCACTGATATGAAATAAACGATAAAGTTGTATCCGCCAGTCAGCCCACTCCAAGGAGTAGATCTAAATGGGTCAAGCGTAGGCGCCTGCCCAATGAGCGAATGAGTGAACGAGTGCAATTGTGCATAGTGACAACTTGTTACGCGCACGCGTACTGTGCAATCATTCAATTTTTCAATCATTTACCTACTGGCCACTTACAGTCAATCGGTAGTGCCTGTTATGTAGTTTGAGTGCATTCACGTTAGATTGTCCAGTTGAAAAAGCGAACTGAGGGGTAATTCCCGTAATTTCTAAGAACGTTCGCATTCGAATCCCATTCGCAATCTGTCAAAAATACAATTAAAGTAAGGCCATTTTAATAGGTAACATTTACCTCACCTACATTTTTGACAAATTTGACAGATTGCTACTTGAATGTGAACGTTTTTTAAGTACGACAATTAAGCCTTCTGTTTATTACCTACAAAAAATAATATGAGTTCAAAAAGTTTTTTTTTTTAATCACAAAAAAGTTTTTTTTTTTTACAGTTATGTAAAATAGTAGTAACTTGTAAGCACACTCCCTACAAGCGTTATGTATCGTAGGGACGGTAGGGTTACTACGCCGTCCGGTACGCCGCGCCGCCGCCGATTGCTACGCGCCATTCTTGTCAGACTCGATTTTTTCGACGCTCTCTTTTCTTTAATTACTGGTTAGTCATTTCGTTTTGTTTGATTAGAAACTGGTTGAGTCATGATGATGGTCAAAGTTTTTCATGCGTTTTCTTATTTCTGATCCTGTCCTCTTTTGTCTTATACCTGTCATGTTTAACCCCCGACAAAAAACGAGGGGTGTTATAAGTTTTACCGCTATGTGTGTGTGTCTATCAGCTTTTAAACGGGTCAACCGATTTAAATACGTTTTTTTTATATTTGAAAGCAGGTTTTCTAGCAATGGTTCTTTCTTCAATGGTAGGATACCCAACCCCCTCACCAACTTACAGCACAGGTATCGTGTTTGGTCTCAATGAATAGGTTATAGATAGATGATGAACAGGGTCTGGTGATGGAGTAGGAAAGAGAAATGAGGAAATGTTTGGGTGGGGGATTTTATAAATTTTAATATAATTTCACTTTTACCATATTATCTTATTTGACTGTCCCTGTCCTATGAAAACAACAGAAAGATAATTACAATACAAATTAACTCTCAATAATTGTGCGCTGACAATTTATAACTCACCACTACGCAGAATACAATTAAATTTTTCAATTTAATAGTTGTTACAATGTCAATTGCTACGGTAACACACATATAGTTTGAATACGTGACTGCTACTGAAAATAATTTACTGTGACATAAACATGGATCGCAGTTCATCATCATCTGCCAAGCCTTTTCCCAACTATGTTGGGGTCAGCTTCCAGTCTAACCAGATGCAGCTGAATACCAGTATTTTACATGGAGCGACTGCCTATCTGACCTCCACAACCCAGTAATTGGGTGATACGATACCCCTTGGTAAGACTGGTCAGAATCTCGGGCTTCTGACGACCCGTAACGACTGTCAAAGATCCACGAATGACAGCCGGGACCAACGGCTTAACGTGCTTTCCGAGGCACGGAGGAGTCTCGGTACGTGAAGATGGTCACCCATCCACAGACCAACCCCGGCAAGCGTAGCTTAACCTGACGGATCGACCCGTGCGGCAGTTCTTACTTAGCCACGAGCTTCTCAAACATGGATCGCAGTTAATGTATGTAAATCTTTTAGTCCTCGCTTCGGCCTTATTACTATAAGGCATATGTTATGATTGATAGATTTAGAAATAATTTAAGTTATTCAATTCGACAAGTAGGTAAACGTGCATAATAAAATAATACAGCCAATAACGTTCCCACTGGCTGGGTCAACTGATGCGTCATAGGCTTCATCTCTGTCAAAGGGAGTGGGCCGTAATCCACCACGCGGGCCCAGTGCTGTTGGTAGATGTCACATGTCTTTGAATTTTTTATTCTAGGTCAAGCCAGTTTCCTCACGATACTTTCCTTCAAAGTTTTGAGAGCAGCGGTGATGAAATAAATTACACATAGTAATTAATATGCCTGTCTGGGTTCGAACCCACGACCTATAAAACTCGTAAGTCAGGTCTGTTACCACCACTGCTCCCAAATTAACTTTATAGTTGCACAAACTGAGTAAAGTATTTTTTTGAATTACTCCATGTTTATGATTCAAGGGTGGCCGGCCGCACGAAGGTATGCTGTTGTCAAGTCCAGTTCAAATTATAATGTTATACCCACAGATTAATTTAGATTTCTGATTCAATGGCTTATTCATACCACTCCGATACCGTAAAAGGAATTCAATTGGCAATTGAACAAGTAAACCAGCTGTAGTGATTACCATATTTTGAATTAATTTAATATTTATGATCGTTGGTTGCTGGATGCAATATGGAGTGCACAGTCGTCATAATAGGCATTAACTCATTAAGTACAGTGAGTCGTAGTGATAGCGCAGGGCGGTCCAGAGAAGGGGTGTGGGGGGTGAGGCGGGGGGTGGCTCGATGTGATGTTAATTAATAACGTCTGTCTCACGAGCGCTAACGACGCCGTCACGACTACATTATTTAGCCACCTGATTAGTTCGCAGGAAGCACCTCGCCCGCAGCTCTAATTAGCGAACGACTCCCCAACAGGACTCGGTTAAATTTGATTTGTTACTGCACTATCACTAATTGGAAGTAGTTTGTAATTGATGATCCCAACATTGAAACTCTACGTGTCCCGCCTAGCCACGTCCGATGCCACCGTAAATACCCAACGTTTACCTTCACCAACGATCGACTAATGAAATATTAACGTCAACTGTACGGTCGATATCGCCCAATGTTGTCATGTCAACAGAGCCGGACCAGTTTTATTTCTATTCTATTATTAAAGCGTTTAATTTAGGGCAACAGTTTTACACAAAAAACGATCAAAACGCAATCTCTCTGGCCGAATAGGAAACCTATTCGAAATTGATATGGGTGGAGCGCACGGGCGCAATGCCGCGTCGCGCCTATGCAGCCTCGTAAACGATACCCGCCCGATTGAAAAAGGCTTATTGCGTGTCACCCCGGCCACTGCAGCTTGTACTCTACTGCACCGATATGAAGCACACATTGTGCGGAGCGCGCGCGACGAACGAGACGTGTTACATAGACGGACGAATTTCGTTAATAAATAAACGCAGTGCCCCGGCGTCCGGCTGGCCGTCAAAAAATAGTAAAAAATGTTCCCGGTGAAAATTTGGCGCAAGTATGACAGCGGAAGCCGGCGTGACGTACACAAATCATTATTCGATAGCCACCGCTGTCAAAGGAATTTTTAATAATGTTTACTGTCCGAGATTCGGTTAGGCCGGACCCCCACTTGTTACGATTGGCGCTCTGAATGTTCGTATTCAGTCAAAAGATATTGTTTTGACTCGTCGATAGAGATTTTTATTGTCAGCTGTCAAAGCTTTTCGCGTATTCCGTGTGTATTGCGGAACACATCCGCGCGGCAAGGAAACTAACCAATTACGTTTATCGTCGGGTATAAATTAAATTATCGTTACATAAATTTTAATTAAATTATATACCGGGAATAAGCGAGAGTTTGTGATGACGATCAAATCGTATCAATTAAGGGGAAGCACTCAGTAAACTCGCGCGGAGTGTCGGCAGCGACGTTAGCTAGTTATAGGTCCCGCTTCTGATCTTAATTAACCTCATGTGTTAACCTCGCCATAACTATGAGACGCGTGCTCTCTGCACTACTAACTTACTACGACTTACTTATTAATAACAGGAGGTATGCTCGCACCGATATGTAAATTTATGCTTAACTTTATTGAAGATGCCTTAATTATGTGCCGGAGCGGTTGTAATTTAATAGTAAAGCGCTTAACTTTACCACTATTATCTCGTAGCTAATAGGCGACATTTTACATCATGCCCTAAATTCCTTCTGTAATTATAGCCGTTTACAAAAATTACGTAATCATTAACTCAAAAAAACTTTAACGACCTAATTTGTATTTCTGGCGTAATTTTATTACGATTTACGTCTAGGTCATAAAACTGTATGATCAATTTTACTAGTGAATTCTATTCATGTTTATGTATTATAACGATTCTAGGTTATGATCAGCTAATGTGTTGCTACATAAAATTTTATTTTTCCACGGTCCGTGGTAAAACAAGATGGCAGGCAACGTAACCATTGCCCTTGAGGAGATAAAGTTGTGATGTCACGTATTTAATTGTTCATAAACCACGTGTATGAACTATGAAGCTGCTGGGCCGTGGCGCAGCCGATGCGTCGGTCACTAACGCGTCTATTTCCAAACTTTCTAATACCTAGTTCATCAACAAATTCATTATGTCGTAAACCGGCGTGCGCGAGACCGAAATATCGCGGGGCTCGTAAAACCGCTCGTAAAGACGTTTGTTTACTAATTCGAGTGGGGCAGGTGGGGCGAGCCGCAGCACGCGAGGGATGCTGATAATAATAATAGTGCGCCACTAACGCGATACAAATAAAATACGTATAAAGGGACGAGACGAAGACGTCCGACGCGACTCGCGTCACAGTGATAGTGTAAAGTCGGCTCGTTAATAAGTAGCGGGCGAAGTCGTCGCGAGCCTCCAAATTGCCTCCTCCGCAGGTCGCAACTTTTAATGAGGCGAAATTCCCGTCGATTCGCCGTCTACGTCGCCTTAACGCAACCTGTTCGTTAGCGCAAAAACGGGCCACGCTAACACGCGATTAGAATACGCCCCCGCCGCCCGGGGCACACCGGACGCAAACACTAGCTGCTAATACATAATATAATAAAATTACTATTATAATTAAAACGCCTGCACTTTGTAGAGGTCGTTCTTGCTACTTTGCCTTTTGTTGGGGAGTTAAACGGCTCGTAACGTGCAGATTAATATGATCCGTATTTTTCCACTAATTAGAAATTAATTATTAGTGGCGGCTAAGTGCTTAATTATAAGATCAGTGTGATTATAAATAAAAGATACTATCATTAGACAATAAATGTTAAATTACCACGAGGCATGCCCACATAAATTTATCGCCTAGGGATGCTCAGCGCCTACATACTGCTCGTGGTACGCGCTACGAGCACCAGAATAGAGTTAATAAAATCTTGTTCATCTTTTTAGGATTCCGTAGTAAGCAAGGAACCCTTATAGTTTCGCCATTTCCGTCTGTCTGTCTATCCGCGGCTTAGATCAGAATCTGTTAGTAGTTTTCTTTTTCTCGTCTATCCCATGGTGTGGGGTGTCGTTGGAAAGGTCGTTCAAAAATATTGCGGGTGTGTGAAACCCATTTTTCAATTCAGGGATTCATTTGCGAAATATTATTTAAAGTGCTAATTTTTGTTAGTGTTAAGTACGTGTACCACCCACGTAACACTAACTGCCCCCCCCCCTTTTTTTTTTTTTTTTTGGGTGGGAAATCATCAAATGACGTCTCCCGCTCTGGGTGGAGCGGGAGGGCGTGTCAGACTCTTACTGACTAAAACCCACCCGTGTTCCTTCTCTTGCCTGTGCAATGCCAGGGGGCCACGGTATCCCTTTCGGACTTTCCCGCAACCCCGGCAGGCAATGGTCTCATCGGACCCCTTCACTCGCTGACACTCTTTGAGGCGCGCGTGGAACACAACGCGCCGTCGACCCGGGCTTGGTCCTTAACTAACTAACTGCCCCCCTGCCAACTAAATGGTTATACTTGGATTTGTGAAAAAAAAACAACACACACACATTATTAACTGCTTTATATTTACTACTGGCGAAATGTGGGTGTACGGTACAGCTCTGCCCAACCCTTCGGGAAAACAAGGCGTGATGTTATGTTATGTTACATGCTACTGGTGTAACGAACTGGTGTACTGGTGTAACTGCCTACTTAGGCTTAACAGGTTAACGAGTCATAATCGACCAACTTAAATTTGCAGTTTGAAAAACATGTTCTCTCATACATTCCGGGAGAACATGTTTTTCAACTCTATGTTAAGTTTGTTCTTGGGATAAATTCATCCCAACTACGGAACCCTTCATTATGCGTGGTCCGACACTCAATTAGCTGTATCTAAAATAAAACTTTTTTACTTTACACAATTACCTAAAAAAAAGTCAAGAACTGCTTAAACAAAACTAGTTTTAGATAATCTGAAAAACATTCCCGACTGCACACATTCCATTTCGCCATTTACGGGGCTCGCGCACTAAAAACCCGCGGTGTGCCCAAATCCTAAGCCGAAAAGATGGTCCCTCATTTGTGGCGGGCTTTCTCTGTTGTTGTCACATTAGCGAATAACTGCGGCCAACTTTGTCGATACGTTAATGATGTCGGCGGGACGTCTATTACGGGGAAAAAACGTCCCTTTTGTGCCGCATCCGAAACGCGGCACTCGCGAGCCGCGTCCCGTCTTACAACACCGTTTTATAACGATATTGACATTAGTGAACAGGAGCCTTAATTTAATCTGACAAGATTTTTTAAATGATTTAAAGACCTTGAATAATATCGTTCTTTCTCTTTGGTTTTGCCTGTGACGTGCACATTATTTAATTGGAACACATTTCTTACTTTAATTGGTGAACGGCGGCGTGTCTTATATTAAAGGATGGCTTGGTTTACTCCATCGGGATTTCACGAAACAGTAATTATTTCTTGACAACTAATGGCCACCTTCAGTTTTATGCTTTACTAGCTTTTGCATTGCTTGGAGTTACTTTGAAAGATAAAATCAAGAATTGAAATTATCCGGAAAAGAATAGGAGTTACCGACAGCTTGCAGAGTAAGCAAGCTGAACTGGCAGTGTGCTGGCCATGTTTGTCGAAAAACCGATGGCCGGTGGAGCAGACGAGTCCCGGAGTGGAGACTTCATATCAGTAAGCGCAGTGTGGGACGCCCCCCAGCTAGATGGACTGACGACCTTCAAAAGCTGGCTAGGACAGAGTGGATGCGGACTGATGACGGAGGCACCCGCATAAGTCGCAACCCCGTGTATGTATAGGGATAAAAAGTACCCTATGTCCTAGCCCAGGTCATGTTTTACCCATATGCCAAATTTCATCCAACTCCGTTCAGCCGTTTTAGTGTGAAAGCGTTACAAACAAACAAATAAATTAACAAAAAAAACTCACTTTCGCATTTAATTTACCCGTAAATCGTAAAAATATATATAAATATATAGAACTAACTAAAACAGTAACCAAAACTAATCATAAGAAATCAACCTAGAGCCGCAGCAAAATAAATTGCTACCAGTGAGCAATCAGTTTCAGCAATTTTCAAGAACTCCCCAAAAACACGAAAACCCAACAAAGAAAAACCCAATGACACTATGCCCGACCCGGGAATCGAACCCAGGACCTCATGTTCAGCAGTAGCGCTTGCGATCACTAGACCAACGAGGCAGTCAGAAATTCATGTGTGTACTAAATTTAAACATAATTCGGTCCAGTAGATTCGAAGCAAATCGGCTGTGACAGACGGACAGATAGACAGCCACACGAATGATCATAAAAGTGTCAGTTTTTTCATTCGGACGTACGACCCGTGGACGTACTATACGTGGTACCCTAAAAATAATAGAGTTGTAAGTAATTATTTAATGACACAGCATACAGCAGTAGCAGTAGTTCCTTTTATAAAATGTAAATCAAATTACTTATATATAAATGATTTGAATAATTCTATGTTTTCTAATGAATTCTGAAACGGGTAGTTAGCATAAACGTTAATAGAGATGCTTTAGTGAGTAGGTGTAAAATACTATGTAAGAATGCTATAAATGCTGTTTATAATGTTAATCATAGTTAATTTATGGGGTGATTAGTTTAAGAAGGAAAGTGAAAAAAGCATGATATAGCATGCTTCTGGTTCGTATAATGCTTATTCATCTATTCCGTGGTATAATGAATATGTAAAATGCACGTTGCACGCCTTTACTGACTGATAAATAACTCTAAAGCGTCTTTTAGGGTTCCGTACCCAAAGCGTGAAACGGGACCCTATTACTAAGACTCCGTTGTCCGTCTGTCACCAGGCTGTATCTCATGAACCGTGGTAGTTGAAATTTTCACAGATGATGTATTTCTGTTGCTGCTATAAAAACAGAATAAAATAAATATTTAAGTAGGGCTCCCATACAACAGTCATGATTTTTTTGCCGTTTTTATAGATAATGGTACGGAACCCTTCGTGCGCGAGTCCGACTCGCACTTGGCCGGTTTTTTCTAAAAGTATGCCACCGGCTGAAAGGTGCATGTATACTATTACTGACCAAGGCATATATTTCTTTATTTTTTAGAAAGCAGTAGACTGTTTAATACGTTAAAAAATAGATTTTTAATTCGGTTGTTAAAAAACATATTTTAAGCAATGTTAAATGTATTCATATGTCTAAGCTATCTCTTTTTATATAAAAGCATTCTTCTTCTTTTCGAGTCGATGGCAAAAGTAAAAATATGATATGTATGTTAGAAGAGGCCACCTAACGGGCCCAACTCGGCCCGATATTTGGCCTCACTAATCGCCAATAAATGCATAAATATTATAAAGTGCATCTTAATTAAACACATCAAGATAAATGCAACAACCCATTCCTATATAAGGCTCATGTAATAATTTCTACAGGACCACTGTAGGTAATGGCAGTTGTAAACTTCTAAAACAATTGAAGGTCAAGTTTATTACCAACCAACAATTAACTTTAAACTGAACACAATAAGGTTCACATTTAATATTTAAACAGAATAACAAGGAGATTGAGCTCATGTTTATTCATAACTCCGGATTGTTTGGTTATAATCTACAACAGAATCTACTTAGCGGCAAGAAACTCATTTTTCAACTTCATAAATTATCGGCCGATATCCGAGGCTACTTCCCACCGACGTTACCTACCGTAATGAGGTTGTAAACAACACTGTCTAATTAAACTCCTTAATCGCAAAACTCAAACGGTAACCGCTTTTAAAACAAAACCTCGCAATTTTCAGAGCGACCACCGCGTAAATAGCCTTCGTTATATCGGGGCGGCGATCGCGGCTCATTACCTTCGCCCCCACTCTCTAATTAGACACCCTTCCTTCGAACCCCCCCGCCTCACCAACCTGCACCCCCTTTCTCTGTCCGGATTGTTTTCTAATAATTCCTTTATTTTCGTGCAGGTTAAACTCCTAATTACCCTTTTACGTTACAAATTGTTTGCGATGGCGAATCAAGATCGAGTGAAATATGAAGTACGTGCCTTCATAATGCTGTGAGGGAAACGAACTTCCATCGAATCGTACCTTTGTTTGCTACCTTCATTGTGCTCAAGATTGTTTCATTCAAATCTTCGTTGCACTAGGATATGCCTTTTTGTCTTCAACCTTTTTGTTGGGTGCTTATTTAATTAACTTTTCTTTTTATGAGACAATAAAAACCATAAGTTAATCATTCTATCTTCATTGTCTCTAAACTTTTTTGTTGTTATTTTAAGTACTCTTCATTACATTGAGTGGCACAGGTGTGAGGGAAAAAATAAATAACTGCGAGATATTCGATGGATTCATAACCGAAAAATGATTTAATAGCTCTCCAATTAATCGATTCGCTACGGAAGAAATTCAAATTGGCTCTCATTTCCTGTGGCCACCGCGAGAGGGCGCACGCACGGAGCACCTGTGCGCTGCATCCGGCCGGGCCAATTACTGGGCCTTTTACCCTAAATAAAGCTCCCTAACGACCGTTACTGGACACCGGTTAAAATTTGCGTTGAGATTCATTAATATCGCATGTAAATTGTGAATGTCATGTGTTGCGTGTAATGTGGACGTGCAACTTAATTATCGCTCTAACTTAGCTCATATTTTGACAAAGTTTATGTAGCCAAACAGTATTATTCGCTGTAGTTCGGTCATAGGCGACCGATATGTAAATAAGTATATATAATATGTCTATTTTGTGCTACTCTCATATCATTCGAAATTTCAGGAGACTTATTTTCCAGATACAGTTGTAGATGTTTTTTTTTTTATATTGGTGCCAAAGTTAGTCATTAGCTTATAGTTAATTGACAGTATTATGTTTGAAATGTCTGGTAGTCATTAGAAAAATCATTAATTATATGTATATATGTATGCATGTATAATATGGCAAAGACAGTATTGGACCCAGTACAAAACCTTGGGGAACACCGCCTTTCTTAACCTATTTTACACAAGTTTTTTGCAGTAGTGTATTCTTGGAAGTCAAACGTTTTATACTTTCGTGAAAGTTTTGTGATCATGAATTTTGGCCAAGTCTATGAAGATCTTCTACTATCGATTGTATTTTTTTTTAAATACATTGATAATTTGCTGATAAAAAATATAAAGATTTCTCAGAAAATAGAACAGCATGGCAATTTATTCTTAATTGAATTTATTAAGGCAATATTTATAATATCTATGAAATTATAATTTTTCCTAATAAGGCAGTTTGTCGCCGGTTCTAGATACACTTAATTTACGTTTCGCTCGCACGTCACTAAGCATATTAACGATGAAAGATGAAGTGCAAACCTTCGTAGTTCGCCTTCCTCGCCGCCATCCATCTCGGCCGTCTCGCGTCCTAACTAACAAGACACACTTAACACTCAACTTTCAACTGAAACACAATACTAACAAAGCTCTGAATCGCTTCGGCACATGCCAAACACGGACAACGATTAGATACATGCGATTTCATACACTGATACTTAAAGCCTTATTATCTTATATAGAGAGGCCGTTTCGGCGTTTTCGCTTCTATAAATGTCCCAAGATGTGTGATAAGATCTGCGCAAGCGTCTCAGATCGGCACCTATTTATTTATTTAATCAGGTTGAGCGACAGACAATGTGCCATTGTATATCCTGATTTATTGGTCCGCGCTCATCTATAATGGAGTCGATTCTTGTTTTATTAACAACTATCTACACTTGTCTCATAAATTAATTGTTCACGAAATTGGTTATGATCAATTTGACGTAAATCCGTTCAATTCTAATAAATATGTTTACTTAAAAAGTAATATTTGATCAGTAATAAAAATCTATTCGTGTTAACATTGACCGATGCCGCTCTTGGACTATTAACAAAATTGATTCGTCTATTATATTTTTGTTGCTTACAAATGGGTTGATTAAAACACGTATTATGGGCACAGAAATTGAGTCAATAACCAATTAATTATGATAACAACCTATTTTGTATATGAATTCTGCGTCCGGAGCACAATATTTGCATAATGTCTTTTGCATTGACGGACACGTTATGATATATCTTAATTGAAAGCTTTCTACGCAACGCGTTCACAGTTATATTTATTTTGATGGCAGTGCGTGGACATCACATTTTTATTCAAATTATGTCAATTTATTGCCTGAATGTTGAGCATAAAGTCATCAATTAACTATAAATCTGAGATTGGTTCGTGATTCCAACAAGCACAGTTTATTCGGCCTTAACGACCGGGATTTATAAGCTTTTAAAACTATAATGTGTTGTATTTCCCCGAATGAACTGCAAGGTGTATGAGGCTTTTTAAGTTTTTTTTTTTATATTTATTAGAATAATATGTATGTTGTACCTATGTTTTTATAAAGAGGTATTAAATATTATTTCATACACCTGAATGCATTCTAAGAATAGTTGAAAAACCCTAGAACAATGCAGAACGCACGTAAGTGTACAGTTGTGGTCATATTCACTCCTCGTTTTGCATATAAATTAAAACTATTCACAATATTAGCATAGAAATGGGTTCGATGGCTAATCGTTGCGGTGTCAAAAATGTTTAATTAAAAAGATTGATGCTTACCGGCGGAGTGGAGCACCAGAAGTACAGTGGAGTTGCAAACTTATCTAATTAGTTAGGGGTGGGGGCGGCGGGGGCGGGGGTGGGGGCTCCCCCGACGGGGTGCGCGCAATTAGCGGTGATAGTCGATTAGCTCATCGTGTGCGGCTTTTGACAAATGTTGCCACTTATAAATTATTATTATTATTTATGCGTGACACCGATAATTGACATAATTAATACTGTACGTCAATCCTCGTACACCTTTGACTGAATTTATGCGCGAAATAACATTTGAGCTGTCAAATAAGTTGTTGATATGAAATCGTTTATGAGCTTGTAGCGTGTCGGCGTGAAGGGCAGTGTTTTATTAACAAGTTAGATAATAAATTGTTATGACTCAATCATTATTAAACTGCAACGAACAATGCGCAACATTACACCTGTTCAACCTGTATAAGATTTGTTATTAGTAGCAATGGACACTATTGTGACTACCTATTAAACGTTTTATCGTCAGCTACCGGGACATTACGTCTACTCCTTAATTAGTTTTGAGTTGAAACTTCATTTCAAATAATTTTCTGAATAAAACGATTTATGTGGTCATATATTTCATCCTTTTTACCCGCCAAGAAGGGTTATGTTTTTCGTATTCTAACGTTTCTCATTAAGAAAATAAATAGTGTTTATTTTATAGAATTATGTTATAGCGATGCTGGCTACTTTGGAAGATTGATTAGTGAAAGTTTAGTAATAAATGAGGGACCGTAATACCGAGATAATTAATTCTTAGCGCAAGTTAATTGATATTGGTATTAACAGTAATTAGAAAAGTTTTGCTATACCGTTTTTGTTATACGATTATTTACAACGTTATATTTCATAGTGGGGCCTTTACGAGACAGCTTTAAATCCTTTGTGATATTACTCGTTTACAAAAACTGGTGCAACTTTTTAGTGAGATTTAATTGTTTCTCGTTAACATAATTACCGGACAGTCTCGTTAAACAGCGATCACTGGAGTACAATAAAACGCTTTGACTAATGGACGGCACCTCTGTTGTTTTAATAATACATGGTTCGCGTGCGGTGGGACGCGTCGCTAATTACGTCGTCATTACAGCGCGGTGGCCGCATCGCACAATCACCGACTACGCCCCTAACACTTGTTAGTTTTTCCTCTGTAGAAGTAGTAATAGTTTCGCTAAGCGCCGCCACTGGAGTGAACAAGGCGTTTAATGAAAGGCCGCTCACCTCAGCCGCTGTCGGCCGGCTCATCGCATGAGCCTTAATTAGTTCAGACCGCCCCCTAACGGGCTTATTTTGTTTTTCTCGGATAATTTTTAATTAAACGCTTGATTAAAATGAAAGTTTGCGTAAGTAGCGAGCGAGGAACAATCGAGCCAGAGTTTAGGATAATGAATTGATGGTGTTACTTTGCTCGCTTGCCGCTCGCTAGGGACTTAATTAAAAATCGCCGATAGAATGTGTAGAGGGGAGTTTGAAACGAGTTTATGGAACTTGGTCCGGAGCCTCTGTTGTTTTACTATGTCAATTTGAATACGAGATTGCCTCACGGTTAACGAACGTAACTCTAAATAAAACTTCGCTGAAAATAGGTAGTTATATAGAAAAAGAAATTGTTTGTGCGGATATATTTATACCGACAGTCTGTTACAATTAATGTTGAATTTATTGACACTGATTATGTTATATGATACGACTACACAGCAGGATAATAGTAGATTTTACAACTAGTGCACAAAACGAACCATTTTTATCCGAGACTTTTAGCAGCCCGAGACGAAGGCGAGGGCTGATAGTAATGTCGAGGACAAAATGGTTTTGTGGACGAGTTATAAACTCTGGTTTTCACTTCGATTGCGAGGAAATAAAACAGTAGTATAACATAACATTTCTTTAATTAAAATTCAAAGTAAAATTAGTACAGTTTTGAATACTGAAGGAAATTATTAACGGTGTTTATGTCTTAAAAAACACATAAGGCAAACAAATTAAAGTAAATATTATAAAATAACAAATTCTATCTATGAACATCTTATTGTATTTGGCTGTACCTATGGCTTCTCTGCCTTCATATAGATACATTTTTGAGTAGACACGTTATTGCACTTGTGCACAAAATTCGATTTTGTGCAGCCTATAATCCTGCACAAATATGCACTTTCAGAGCATGAATAGTGAAAAACATATTTTTTTCATGTTCGTCTTTCCCAGAACTTCTTTCGCAAATAATATCCTACTTAGGTACTACACAATACTTACTACCCAGTAACTGGGTTGTGGGGGTTAGATAGGCAGTTGCTCCATCTAAAATACTGGTATTCAGCTGCATCATACATAGCCTGGACCAACATAGTTGGGAAAGGCAGACTAGGTACACAACTAACAAAAAGACAAAGTCAAACTATCAGATCATACACACAATCCCGCTAAACACTAAGCAGGCAGACGACACCATGTTCCGTCATTAAGCTCAATCGTATGCGACTCGTTCGGAATAATAAACATGATATTCATTAAAGCAATCCGATTTGTCAAACCGCTTGATTCATCCGCGTGCGAGCCCTAGACGGCGCGACCGCGAATATCAACAGGGCTACCAACAGTAACTGATATTCATTGGCTTACTTATTTTGTGAGTGAAGAAAATGTGAAGAAAAACATATTTTTTGCTTTATCATATTAATAAAAAATGGTTTAGATAAAACGCATTAAAATTGGGGAGTGGGGGCTTGCTACGTCACAAGTCAGTATAAAATCAACACGTAATCTTTTGATTACGTAAAAGAAGAAAAAATACAATATTGTTTAATAATCTACCTGAGGGACAAAAATATTTGTTTGTCAACATCCCTATTAGTAGGTACTAATAAGTATTTTTGGTAACATTATTATGATAAAAGTCAGCTGGGAGATTAACTTATGTCTGTAAAAATCTTTATTGTATTAATATGTCTGTAATTAGGTATAATAGTCTTTATTCTCTACAAAATAAGTAAGTCAATGAAGACTAGTTACTGTTGGTAACAGTAACTGATCTTCATTGACTTACTTATTTTGTGACTGAGGAAAATGTGAGCGAAGCTTTCAGTATGAATGTGGATGGCCAAAGAAACTATGAATTTACTGTGAAAAGATGATATGCCTAGAAAGTGGGTGACTACTAATAGAGAAGTAAGTATGGAAGGAGACGATATATTGCACTGACCATTAATTGAAAAAAGGGCAGGAGAATGATGTTCTTACCTATTTTTAACAAGGCATAGAATAGGAATGTTGATTGAAAAAAAAATTATAAGCTATTTTAGTCCGTCAGTCAGATAATAAAAAAATATTAGACACGTATTTTTTGCTTTATCATAGTAATAAAAAATGGTTTAGATAAAACGCATTAAAGTTGGGGACTAGGGGCTCGCTACGTCGCAAGTCAGTACAAAATCTACAGGGGAGTGACGTCATGCCACATTTTAACTCAAAGTATTGCCGTTACTTTTGAATCGTTACTTTAAAAAAAAAGAAAAAATACGTGTCCAATATTTTTTAATAATCTACTTGACGGACAAAAATATGTTTAGTCAACATCTTTATTAGTAGGTACTAATAAATTCAAAATTCAAAAGTCATTTATTCAAACTAGGCTGAAAATCAGCACTTATCGAACGTCAAAATTACATAAGACAGTCCCCCAAAACGCCAAAAGTATTTTTGATAACATTATTATGATCAAAGTCAGCTGGTAGATTAACTTATGTCTGCTAAAATCTTTATTGTATTAATCTGTCTCTTAATTAGATATAATAAATAGTCTTTAGTCCCTGGTTAGTAACGACCGTTTGATTATTTATTTAAGAAAGTCTTAATAGTGGATAAAAGTCCAGCTGCGAGTAACTACATTACTTTTACCGATATCATCGCAAATCTCAACAACATAACTAACGTTTCCTTCAATTACTGCAAGTGCAGTTTGATGCAAAATCTTGATCCCATTAATTAGTCTGCGCGGATATACGCTCATACGTTTTATAACGGGTTGTTTAGTCAACCCTATCGCGAGCATGTGTCATTAGCAAATTCTTGGCTTGTCGTCGCCACGCGCCGCTAACGAGTCGCTCTAACGACGTGCTAACTTGATACACAGACGATGGTGCGTCCCGCCTCCGAAGGCCCTGCATGCATTGTGATCATAAGCACACAATCACAATATTGACGCCTTTGGTTTCTTAACTAAATTATCGTCGATGAATATGTGCATTGGTTTTTGGCGATAGAATAATGGTATACTTGGGAGGAAAGCAAGTGTGTTGAAAAACGTGAGCATAAGTCATGCATTCTAACACTTGTATCATTATGTACTCATTTGTTGCCAAAAGGCGGTATTTCTGTAAAATTGGAACAGCACTCAAAGTTTCAAGAAGATTTAATTTAAGCTCACAATCATGTCAAAGTTACATGGGACATGCCAATTGCCAAATGTCTTTGCCTAACCCTTCGGAGTAAAATATATGTGATGTTATGTTATGTCAAATATTGCATAATCTACAAATTCATCAATAGGGATGTTGACAGGGGAAAAAACTATTTAGTCCGTCAGTCAGATAATAATAAAATATTAGACACGTATTTCTTTCTTTATCATATTAATAAAAAATGGTTTAGATAAAACGCATTAAAGTTGAAGAGTAGGGGCTCGCTACGTCACAAGTCAGTATAAAATCTACGGAAGAGTGACGTCATGCCACATTTTAACGTATTGCCTACTCCATGTATCGCCGTAATCTTTTGATTAAGTAAATAAATAAAAAATACATGACCCATTTTTTTTTATCTACAAGACGGACAAAATAAAAATTTTAGTCGGCATCCCTATTAATTTTGAAATTGCATCGATAAATTACAGCCCGTGGTCAAATACTAAGTAGTGAAAGTTAATGTTAAACTTTCACAAACAATCAATTAATATTGAAAGTATTTCATAACGATATATTATTATGACAGAACTAGCTTCCTTACTTACCATCAGAACTGTCAACAATCCAATTAGCAAATGTCAATGTGTTAGTACAAATTAGTCTCCTGATACTGGCTCAAATCCAGACGGTACTAAATAATACGTCATGTTAATAAAAGCGAATAAAAATTTAAGTACGCGACGCTGAATTTAATAATCCCCTTTGATACTCATAATGGCGTCGTTTAAAGATTTCTAGGGTCCTTCCCTTAAGTCTGATAGCAAACACGACGAAGCAACAAGTGATCCCGGCCCGGACGCATCTCGCCTCTATTGAGAGGCATTCGTCTTGAGCCAATCGCCCCCTCTCTCCCCCGCCACAATGTGGTCCGTACTTATTCCTATTACATTAGCACTTAGCACTTTGATGATTATTCATTTAGAAGATTTGTTTTATTAAAGTTTATTTTGCATGACTTGACTCTCTACCTTTAATATTACACACGCACACATAACATCACGCCTGTATTCCCCGAAGGGTTAGACAGAGGTGTACCTATAGCACACCGACATTTCAAAAGTTATGTTTAAGTCCCATGTAATAGGGGGCGAGCCTATTGCCATCAACCGGGCACAAATCCAGACTCCGGACTGCTTCTGAGCAATTCCAGATGGAAAAACCCAATAACACTATACCCGACTCGAGAATCGAACCCAGGACCTCATGCTCAGCAGTAGCATTAGCGACCACTAGACGAACGAGGCAGTCAAAAACAATAATAAAATAATACAAACACTAGAAATTCAGTTTAAATTAACGTAGGTACCTACCACATACTATTAGCAGCCTATATTTAGTAGCCTTCGTTAAACAGGTAGGTACCTATTTAATATTTAAATAACATTGTTTTTATTCCCAAACAAGGACAACAAAGAGGAAGGAAAGATGAAAAATCTGATTTTTAATTAAACACGTATATTTATGTTGAACCGTGCCGTAACATTAGTACCTATATCGTTAGAACTAAGTGAACTAAGTACTGGCTCATGTAATAATCGTAATTACGAGTAAGTTATCAGTACGTATGTACTAAGCGGTTCCTAGGAAAAACCCGCTGATAATTACGCGTATTTTTCATGTTAGTCCTCGCCTACATTATATTTAGAAACGATAACAGCGCCCTCTCTCGAGCCTCCACACCCTCGCTCTAATGATCTTGTCGAGAGGTTTTAAATTATGTTCCTTACAACAATCCGAAGTCGACACGTACACAACCGTGAGACTCAAGACGCTCCCTTAATGAATAAAATAACATGTCAAGATACAGTCTACATCTTAAATTAATGAGGATTCACGGCGACGTATTCAATTTTACAAGTAACGAAGACAAATAAACTTCGAGTAGGCACCGCACCCGCCTGTGCGTATACGAGAAACTTTCGCATTTATTATACTCATGCAAAACATACTCCTTAATTAATATATCACTATGAAAGGATACCTAAAAGTTGTCCATTCGAAATTCTTAACAACTTTCAACTACATTACGTTAATAAAATTACAAATACGATGAAAGGTATCGAACTAAGCGCGTCCTTTATCAGTTTGATATTCAAACCCAAACTAACTTGTTAAAGTCACACGGTCAAATAAATAAAACAACTTCGCGTGTGTTAATGTCCTCGCTTTAATTAAGTCCGTTCCGAGAATTGATGTGCGATGTACACTGTTCAAAAGATTCGTAAGGAAATATTAAACATATTATAATTTTCTTAATTAATTATAACTTACGGCTCTACCGGCCTTCAATGGGAAATCACAACATAATATATCTCTTTCGTTCAAATTAAGTGCTTACAATTTACTAGTTTATAAAAAGAGTAGATTTATTTAGGTATTCATGGAGTTCGACCCACTTAGGTTAGCGTAGAGATTTATTGGTCTGTCAACCTTTCGGGTTATATTTTTGCTTTATGTATAGTTCGGTTCCGACACTACACAACAGGTATGAGTGTTGGGCTGTTTCCCGTATTTTTCCCGGGTATAATCCTCACATCTTCCCGTGCACACCCCGCGAGCGTCCAACACCCAACACAAATAGATTCGTACATGTTTGTCTTGGCTCGGTTTAATTAATTTTACCTTCATACGCCGATACTGTTTGTCGGGCGCTCCTTAATTGAAAACGCTCTTACCGGAGTAAATGAAACGAAATCCTATTTGCTCCGAGTGATTGAAGCGAATTTATCTTTTAAGACTTTCAAATTTATCTTTAACCCATTGGCAATGTTCGGCGTTGAATCATTTCAAAACGAATAACGCTAAGAAGCGCAGGTAATTAAATTTTGATTGCTTTCGGCTGGATTGTTGCTGCGATTTATTAATATTCAGGCCGGTTGTAAATAATACGGGCCGCCGTCGACGCTAATAGCGATTGCAATAATGACTCATTAAGTATTAAATACCGGTATTAAACTGCCACAGTCGTAGCGTTCTCACAGTTGGATTTTTGGGAGGATACATGTCATTAACTTAAACCGAGTTTTCCGTTAAGATTTACAACAAGTTGCGGACTTCAGTCACTGCAGCCAGTGAACTGCGCATTTTAGAAACTTTATGCGGAATCATGGTAGTTAACAAGCTGAATAATAATAGATTTATTTTATTGTAGTTGGCAAGCGACGTCTCAACTGAAATGAAATACGGATTGTAATTATTTAGCTGCAACGAGGTTGTTAGGACTGTCATGTTGACTTTTAGGTTCATTGCTGATGATGCAAATACTTATATTATAAGATTTAATTGCTTTCATTTTACTCTAGTGTATATGAGCCCTAATTCATCGCAGGTTCCTGCACAATCATAATATAGCACATAAGTATTGAAGTTACATACTAAAGTTCCGACAAATTTGGTAATTTCCCGACGTATTACATATTACGCTAAACCAGTGATAACTAACTTCTAGTAGCATAACATTTATATAACGTCAGTACTTTGTAAAACCCACTCCGTTTTTCTACTCCATAATTATGCATTCCCATTTCAACCAATAAAAAGAAAATATGAATCAAATGTGGTCATTAATTTTTTTATAAACATGACGATGACACTCGTCAAAGGAATTATAAAGTTTATCTTATCGGCTGTGTTCACACGTTTTATTGGTCATAAACCATTCAATATGGCGGCTTGGAGCCTTATTAATTATACGGTAAATCACTACGGAACGAATGATTGATTTTATAATATTGCGATGAAAAAGTTATAGGAGAAATAGAGCTTTATGGCAGAGAAATGATGATTGACAAATTGTTTGATTAAAATTCGAAGTGGTGGTCTTTGACTAAGAATAACGCGTTGGTTCTCGTAAACGTTGTGAAACATGACTAAGGGCTTATGTCAGTTGAATACGCAGAAACATATCTATGAGTACTGAAAATAGGTTTTTCTCGTAATTGGTTGGAATATATTTAGGTACAAAGCTTTATCTCCTAGAACTTCCTTTTGAGTTCAGTTTTCATTGTCATTAAAAGAAGTTTTCGAAATAAAGTTTTGCTAGTAAGCACGCCACATGCACACATACTAGCTTTCGCCCGCGGCTTCGTCGATAAAAAGTATTCTATATGTCAATCTACGTTATAAACTATCAGCGCGCCAAATTTCATCCAAATCCGTTCAGCCGTTATTGCGTGATTGAGTCAACATACAAACATTCACATTTTTATTATTATATATATATAATATTAAAAATGTGATTTTTTTTTGGCACATGGGTAGACCATGACCTGGAAAGGGACATAGGATACCTTTTATCCCGATATTCCCACGGGATCGAGATTTATGCGGGACTCAGTCTAGTTTAATATAAATGTTGATGGATGGAGGAGAGGAAGGGCAAAGAAAAGATGGATGGATTGTGTAATGAATGATATGAAAGAGAAGTGAATGATAGCGTGACGGTTGACAGGGGAGAGTGCAAGAAGAAAGTGTGTTGTGCCGCCCCCAAGTAACATATTATGAGATAAGGAAAGGAAGATGACCTTCTTCTTTTCGTGTGGTTTGTGACTAACCTGGTGTCAGAGTTTTAAAGCCTTGGCTTCACATGCCGTCGAGAAATACCTCAGGCATGCCGGTTTCCTCAAGATGTTTTCCTTCACCTTTTTTGAAGCAAATGATAATTATACAATACGCACATAGAATCCGAAAAGTCAGAGGTGCGTGCTCTGGGATCGAACTCGAGACCTATGACTTGGCAGTCTGACGGTCACACCACTAGGCTATCAAAGCTTTTTTTTTTTTTAAGGAAGATGATGACATTAACATTAAATGAATTTTCTCGCATTTTTTATAGAAGATTCAATAAGATGATGATCCCGGTTTCAAGAAAGCTTCTAATGTGGAACTAGCAATAATTTTATAAATATACTCAATAATTTAGTGTTCAAACAGCAGTACAAATAAGCAAGTATATTTGAGTGATTTATAGTCAACGTCGTTACTTTATTATCCATTTATCAAAGCTTAACGAGCAATAATCGTGGCATTTTAACGTATTGAAGCTAGCTTGTTAAAATTGTTAACTCTCAGTACCTCGGATGTCAATCATTTTAATCTTCAATTTAAACATTCTATAGAAGCAGGTCGTTTAAAATACTCCAACTTCATTAGAGAATATTTCAATACTAGTAATTAGTTCAAGCTTTAATTAGCAACTAGAAAAGTAGGTTTTAATATTGCTTTTTTGTTTGATTAAGGCTTATTTTAATATTTCTTTTTTGTGATTTATAAAGTTAAATAATTTATTTTTAATTATGTAGAAGCGAGGTCCATATTACTCTAAGGTCTAATCTGGTCTTCAGTAAACTCAATGCTGAATCAGACCTAAGAAGTCCAATCACCTTTTCCCCATCAGTGGAGGTCGAAACCATCACGAGGAGGTGGAGGTGGAGGTGGAGTGGAGGTGTGGTCTCCACACTGGGCTTTTGCCCATCCCCTGGGGCCCGGGGTATTTGAGCTTCTAAAACAAACTAAAATAAGGCTGTCTTGTTCCAGAATGTTCGGTTCAGGCGGCGCCTGCGCAGCGTGCGGGCAGGCCATCCCCGCCAGCGAGTTCGTGATGAGGACGAACGCGCCGCAGCAGCCGCTCCACGTGTTCCATATAAAGTGCTTCGCCTGCTCCAAGTGCGGATCACACCTCATGCAGGGCGATAGGTATAGTATACAATGGTTTTTATTTTTTTAATAAAATATCTTCTATATAAATTGGTAGACTAAGGATGTGCCTTGCACGGGGGATCTGGTGCTGGTCTCTTAAGAGGAAACAAAACCAATGATGGTGGGTCCCACCACACTCCCTGATCTTATCTCATAACTTCCTTTGAACAATAAAGTAGCACTACCAAGCCTACCATCTACAAGCATTGGATGACAAGAAGATTAAGAAGACATCCCAAACTATTTATCTCGCTGGAAAAATAACTGTCGCTTCAATCTGTCGGTCGGTACAACCATCTTGACAGACGCACCATATTATACCGACAGGCATACCATGTTATACATACCTTCAGGTAGCTGACATTTGGTCAAACCTGAATCATCTAAGCCTACAAAGAGAACGTCTACCTTCGAATCTTATACCTACCGTTAATAACTAGAGCTGCTAATTATGTAATTTCTTTGTCTAGGTATTACATGCTCGCGGGCTCACTAGTGTGCGAGCAGGATTGGCAGAAGCTGATGAAGAGCGCGAACGCGACGGGGGCGCCCGGCGCGCCCATGCGCAAGAACAAAGTGGGCCGCCCGCGCCGTTCGCGCGAATGAGCGCCGGCTGCGCGCGCGCATGCGCCACAACACTCGCATAAAGACTATGAGGAGGTATGTACTGGATACACTTTTTAATTTGGATACTTTTAAGGTGTTCAGTAGATTTTTTTTTCATTAGGTATAGGGTTCTTCGTAACTCAGGCAATTTTTACAAAAATCATTCACACGTCACCATTTAAGTTTTGTATGATATCATAGATTCGAGAAATGAACAGCCTTCCCGACTTTCGGAAGGCTGTTAATTTTCACTTAGTATATCTACAATTCCACAGTAACTTCTTCTTCTTGCACAGCAACCAGACAGTAGTATAATAGAGATTTTAAATAACGCAAATCCACTGAACTTCCGGGCACCATTAATTAATCGGATATTTTTTAAAGAACTTTACTGACTGGAAACGAGTATGACCGATTACCTACTGTAGCGGTTACACCGCCACATACGAACTACGCATCAAACACATGACGTCACACAAATCCTGCATCGCGCAATAAGAGTTTACCGCGCGAACGACATATAAGACTATCCGACATCAACAGTTGGGCAGTTGCCCACCAGACACAACACTTGTCTGGTCGGACGATCCCTGGATTTTCTATGGTGGATGAGTGAACTTTACACCCAGTTCTTCATGCCCCTAAACTACTTCATAAATTTCCTATAAAATCGATTAATTTAATAAAAATAAAACCTTTCCGAATCAACAACGATTAAATTAATCGATTATCCGAACCGATCATTGTGCCGCGCCTCTACATTCTTTAATAAACCTTCGAAGGCTTAACTCGTGGGCGGGTTCACGCTTGACCTTTGCCGGCAAACACTTACATGTCGTGACTAGCGTGATCATTAATTAAGGTATTTCCTAAGCTTAATTAATTGCGTTAATTATTGTCTACCGGGGGTCGGGTTGATTGACACCGCGGTGAATTGCCAATTGAATGGAGTATTCAGAAATCGGTATTTCCAGTTCTGTAAGTACTTCCGTTCATTTGGTGACGTAATTGGGGAACGTTGGTGTAGGCAATTTTAGTTGCGTAAGTAATTAGTTGTTGTTATCAGAAATACATGTCAGCCGGAAAATACCTCGACCGAATAGTATTTATGAAATTGCCATAAAAAGTTCAAGTAATATTGACGCAAAGAAACTGCTGTCAATATTATCCCTTCTAACCCTTCCATCCAATTGAATACCAATTTGTTTTAACCTAACTAACCATAATTCGGACGTCAATAACAAGGAAAATTACCAAAAAATAATAAGTCGCGGTACTAAAAATACTTCCGAGACATTTTCCTATGTACTATATTTTTATCAGTCAGTTTCTGTGTTATACGGAACAGTTCTATTTTTTTTTACGGTAAATGTTGATTAATAGCAATGTCAGTAATAATGAAATAATTAAGAGTCGTATTATAAGTTCTAAAAATAATAAAGCACAGGATCAAAAATACTTCCTACATATTTTCCTATGGACTGTGTAAACTTGTAAAGGTTGCAACGCTGGTAGAAAAATTACTGGTTGTATTCGATCACTCAAGCGAATTTAGAATTCGTTTCAAAATGAATATTTGGCGATTTTTTTCATAAAATAACAGCTATGTGATAAGCGCGTAAAAGCGTCCATTCAGTATTGCTTCTTATTTTCTTATAATTATTATAGACTCAAGCATTACTTAAAACTAGTTTCAACCAATCAAATGGCTTTAAACGAGTTTTAAGTAATGCTTGAGTTTTGAGTAAGGTTCTGTAATATGGGCCATAGATTCCTGTACTGTAAGCGGGCCTAGCCTTACAGTATCATATTGTTATCAGTCAGTTTCTGTGCCAGATACGGAACCGTTTTACCTATTTACATTTTTAAACGGTAAGTGTTGATAAAAAGCAATTTTAGTCGGTAACGGTTTAATTAAGCAGTCGTTTGTCGTGTAACTAGGTAATTTGCTATTGTCTATTGCAGTAACTGAGGCGGAGAGATAAAAGTAACAGAGCTCGTAAAGTAGTGGCACGTAGTGGGTAGTGTAGTGCGGTTGTAATACGAAGTTACATGTGTACTATGTCACGTGATGTGGTAAGACATATATGGAAGGATCAGCAGTTTTTATTATGTTATTCGAACTTACCATAACCCATGTTTCTACATTTCTTACTTAAATATAGCTTTCATTACATAACATCACGCCTGTACGCCCCGATGGGTTAGGCAAAGGAGCACCTATAGCAGATCCACATTTCGCCAGTTATGTTTAAGTCCCGTGTAATAGGGGGCAAGCCTATTGCCATCAATCGGGCACAAATCTAGACTCCACCGGGCTGATACTATAATAACACTTTGGCTGACGCGGGAATCGAACCCAGGAAAAATATAATAATAAAATTGCTTTCGTCACAATATGAAGTTGGGTTAGGTTAGGTTTGGTTTCGGGGATCATGGAAGACGCACAAGATCTCATGATCCCCGGACCAAGTGTGAGAAAACATTGGGGTGTTTTCTAGTCAGAAGAAGTCTGATAGACCCTTTCGCCCGCCCCAGGGCGGCGGACATCCATGAGGATGATGCACACAACAAAAAAAGTTTCGGTTATGTTAGGTCCCTCGATTCGTCCCAAACAACCCTTAATCACCTTCCCTAATCAACAAAAACAGTCAGGGTAGACCTCTTACCCACAGACACAAAAAGACTAATCAAAATCATTTTACATACCATATTTCTAAAAACCAATACTAATATTTTTAAAGCAACGCCGCAAAGCCGGCCCTCTCAGACGTGTTAAAAATTCACGAATCATAAGCGAAACAGAGGGATGAAGGCGAGGGTTGTGCTGGAAACCATTTGCACTCACGATGCGACCACTCAGTGCGAGCGGATTAGGTAGCAAGCAGAGCGGGCGCGGGCGGCGGTGTGGCGATCATAATTACTGATATACAAGGCTGTATTGAGCAGGATTTCGTGAAAATGTACTCTGTTTACCGGTACATTAACGTGATCAATAAAGGTAGGATTAAGTCTAAAATTTGACGTCAAAATGAAAAGTAACGTAGCCGTCATTTTCAAATTTTAGACTGCAGCGTAGCCATCTTTCATCATCGTTATTTGCCATGTAAAAATCTCTCTAATACATTTCACAGTTACCGCGCTGTTGAAAGGTGTATTAATTAATTGAAATTATTAGACATGTGAGCCCGCAAATAGAAGTGTCGAAGAAAGACAATCAAACTGTTCAATGAGCAACGCACAAAGAGTGCCTTTGTTTATGTGATGGAGCTATCTGCACGGAACGCACTTCGGACCACATTTTATAAACTTGCTCACGGCGAAGTAAACAAATGAAGTGCTAATGTACGAGTACTGGCGAGCGCAAATAGCCTGGTGTTCACTGAAAAATAAAAATAAACAACGATACCAGTGACAATTTGTGACTTCGTAGCCCCTGAGCTGCTACACCGCTACGCCGTAGCAGCCGCTTTACTTTGACTTCAGGTTTTTTTTTTTTTGGAAATGCGTGTGAGCACTCAATGTATAAAAAACTCCATGGCACTGCACATATGGCTAAAGTATGTTACAGACTTACAGTAAAGTATGTTACAGACCTACGCCGTAAAAGTTAGGCTCGAATGTTAACGATATTTATTAGCGCTTTAAAGCAAATTTCTAATTGCAGTACTTGTCGGACAAGAGGATAGTTCGCACAGTTAATTATCCCGTGGAGCGGAACGTCGTCCGGTGGCCGCGGGCGCCGGCTCGTCTCGCCCCGGACTTGCTTACGGGCTATACGGCGCTCACACAAAATGCACCGCTAACCAATTCCGAAGTTTAAACACTCCCAAACTTATTTCGGCAACTCATAAAACTATTGTCCAGCCCTGTTAATGAACTAACAATTTGTGGCCACGCTAGTAAATACTACTACGCTACAACGCCTCCAGCGTCCTCTCACGTTGGTTAGAATACCTCGCACGTCAAATATGGAAGGCATGTTAAACATTTTGTAAATAAAGTGATCGCTTTTTCCGAGCCTATAAATTGAATTAATTCCGCTCTCATATTATTCAAAAGCGCGTGTCTATTACATTGCCACCCTTTAATAAAACTACCCGGGTAATAACAAAGGCTGTAGTTGTTATTACTTTGTGCGGACGTGGTCAAAGGCGCGATGTTAATTGGAAAACACCTGAAAATGACAGCGCCTTTATGGTCGGTATGTTTGGCGTAAAAATCAAGTCCGGGTGAAACTGCCGCTGGCCGGTAGCTCAAAGACTTGACCGTTCACCCGGCGGCTTTGTAACACGATTACACCGACTTGTCGAAAGTTAATTAAATAACGTTTTTCCAAATTACCTGGCGGGCTCGACATCAAAGTGCCGTCGCACTCGCTCCGGGAATCTTTCCACAAAGGGCTGCTGCGGGCGAGGTCCGTCCCTCTGATGTAGTGCAGTGGGCAGGTGAGACTGAGATCTGTAGCCTTTAGTCGATTCTCAACGAGTTTACCGTGAGAGGTACCTATAGAGGTACTCGATCATAAACAATTCACTTTCAACAATTAAACTCTTGGACGTTTTGATTGATGACTGATATCTATTGTCTATCTAATTCAATCGGCCTCCAAGCGGTTGTGGCACGCGAAGTAAGGGGTCGTTTGCACTGTGCACGACACGCTAGTTCTATGTACCTTTTGCAGGAGTCCGTGACGCTATTCAAAATGTTTTTTTAGTTGGAAATATACCAATTAAAGTGTCTAGCTATCTGTTGTGTGAAAGGATAATTGAATCTGAACTTGCAACAATTTCTGCAGGTATCAAAGGGCTTGTTGTACCTAACAAAACCTGTTAGTTTATAGTATGATTCTTAACATTTCCTTCAAAATTAAATGACGCCAATAAGCCCTGAGCCAACAGAACACTGTTATTTCAATAATCACGGCCAATTTACTCTTCGTAAATTTTTATTTACAAAGTAATTCGGGGTTGTTTACATTACAATTTTTACTGAAGGTAGTATGATCGAACGCCCTTCGTGGGAGCGGGTCGGGCATCGAACCCGCTACCATCGCGTGCCGCGGCCGATCAGCTGCTCTCACCTCTAATCACTCTACACTAATTACTCATTTCAACTGACGCTGTAAAAAATATAGATCGATAGTTATGTTACTTGTGTAATTCTAATTATGTCTGTATTTTAAAATTGCGGAGAATTTTAACGCCTTTTTCAAGCTATAAACAAAGGGTTCGTAAGATATGTTTTAAGTGAGTGCTTAATTAACTTTATTATAATTCGTTTATTTTCTTGTTACAACCAGATATTTAATTTCTTAAAAGCAAAATAAGAAGGTATATTATTAACATAAGGATTCTTCTATACTACCTATTTCAAAAGTCAAATCAATTTAGCGACTACGACAAATCAAATTCTTTGACCTTAATACATTCGTCTTCCCGGAATAACAGATAAGATGATAAACAGAATCTCACGGTCTTAACTTCGAACAAAGCACCAAAAATTAATGAAAATACTCCGCCTTAAATTTTTGATGAAATTTTTCTTTCACTTTAGGTAGGTACAGAAACTTAATATAAATATAACCGTAATTACTCGCAAGGCAATCCGCTTCAAACAAAGTATGTCAAGAAATTAGGATTTAATTTATTCATTGGGCTTGGGTTCGTGTCTAGTTTAGTTATTACGAGGTAGTTAAGGCGTCAGGAGGTTTAGAAATTAATCACGTCGTGACACTAAGGCTAAGCGCACACTCGCCCCTTACTCTGCACTCTGTGATCACGAAAAATCATACGGTCAGTCGTGTGAAACAGCTCGGGCGCTCATGGCTAATCGCGAGACCCACATTATGAACCATACGGCTCGTAATTCAGTCACGACTTGATCATGTTAAGTGGCAGTCGACTGTGTGTGCTCGACCTAAGTGAGCGCGTGCCTCCAACACTGTATACGACACTAAATTAATACTCCATTATCGAAATTAAATCTTTATTTCTTTCTATTAACAGGCACATGTAATAACGCTTAAAGCTCACTAACTTATTAGTCTGGATGCATTACGAGTATTACAACTAAAATTACCAGAAAATCAGATTTATGGAAACATAAAAAGTTTAATTCTCTAATACCAACATTAGAATGAAACATAAAATATAAAGAAAACTTTAATTAACGTCAGCCGTTCACATGTGGAGACAATTTACGTCTCCGGCTCTAATTTAAAATTAATACCGTCGGGCTGCTGGAAAATTTGAAAAGTTTGAACGACGTCGCCGGGCCTTCGCTCCGCCGATTGCATTTTTATGCGAGTAAGACAACCTCTTAGCTTATTAGGGAAGCCAGTTATTAGAGGTCCGTGGGATTTCTCTGCGGACACGGTGCGTGGCCTCGAAACCAACTCGCCCCACTTAATTAGTTAAATGGATACGTTGTTATTTCTTTTCTCTATTTTTATAGACGTACCGCGTAGAATAAACCCAGTTCCCTGCTACGACTTTGCAATCTGAGCGTCTATTCAAATCCGCTAAATTGAAACAGAGCTTTCTGCCATTTAATTTGGGATCAGCGGAACAATTTGGGGCAGAGCGGTGATGCACTTATGCACCGGCACATTTCCCACAGCCCGGTGCGCCGGATCCGCATCCGCACGCGACAAAGGACATCCGCCCACAATAGTTCCATTAAAATAATGCAAGTAAATGAGGATTTGCGGAGACGAGTCCACCGAAGCTGGCGACCGCTCGCTCACAATGCGCACGCCGCACAGAGCGGCTCCCGGCTGCGGCGCTTAAAACACTATACGCGAACATGTTTCATTAGCTAAGTGGAAGGCTTTTGGTGGCTGAATCTGTGTAATGCAGCTAGCTAGACTAGACGCAGCGTCGCTTTTACTTAAACGCCGTAATTAAAACGCCCCCTCCCCGCTAAGGGCGCAGTTTTAAACTCGGTTCAACTAGTTTCGAGTGGCCAATTTAGTTTTAGTGTTACTCCGTGTTTGAGATACAAATTTTAAGTTGATGTATCAAAACCGTCATAGTAACGTTTGTAATGAGTTTCGAGCTTTAATTGCTTTATTTACGATTAGCGGGCGATTAGAGAGACTATGTTTAGTTTAAATACTTTGGCCGTTTGTAAGTGTTCTATAGTCAACCTTCTTTGTAGCAACTAATAGTTACAATTACCACGCTTGGAACACAACTTATTGAAAGAAATTTAAAAAAAAATGATTCAGGTGGACTCAGATGAATTTATTGTGAACAGACTCAGCTTACATAATGTAAAGCACAAGAATTTTACGGAAAATGTCCAATTAGTATTAATATCGAACGTACGTACTCGTCTTTAACTCCTTATAATGTAACGCGAAAACATTTTTTTCAAAACCTTATATTTCTATCGCAAAGTTCATTAGTAAGCTTTTGAAGACGCTTTCTTGAAGGACACCAGATTTATGCCATTTAACCCTGAAGTGGGCCCGAAGTGTGCCAAGCACAGGTGTCAGTCCGTAGGTCGAACATTTTCCGTCATAGACAAGATAGACGTGACACGACATGACTGGCATCCTTTACTGACCGATCCATTTGTCGGACTTTGAAAAGAGAAGGACCAATTTTTGGGGGGAAAATGTATGTATCTGCAACAGCAAAAATTATGACGATACTGGGTCGCTTTTGAAATGAGGGAGAAAGAGAAAATCGAATCAATCAATCTGAATTGACTCATATTTATTCACTAATTTTAGCGTACAAGCACCTTTAATCTAGGTAAATAAATTCAATAAAAAACATGCTACAGAAACGTTTACTCAATCATAGAACAGCTGATACATTTTTCACGGAATCAGTGGATCTCATAATTAAAGTTGATTGTATTAATTAATGCTCGCCTTTTGGATGTGAATTAATCTGCACTGCGTCTCATTTTTGACTAAGTAATAGAAAAGAATACACCTGTGTTTCTTCCACTCGTTGCAAAGATCCACAGACGTCACAAATTATTGAGGTCACAGCAGGTCACGGACTACCGAAGGCTCACGCTATCCGCAAAATGACGCGACTGCTGGCCTGCGTTCCCATTGCGTGTCGCCGCAGAATCATGTCACAACAACATTTTCAATTCAAAAACTACTATAACATGCATTTTTAATGTCTTCATTCTTTCACCAACTACAAATAATGACAGCCTATCATTTATCTAAATCATTTCCCACTTAACAACTTCACGAACCAATCACCGTCCTACCCTTTTTCATGAAAGTACGAACTTGCACCTGGCATTGCATGTTTGCGTAGGGGCTTCGCGGCGCGCGTTTAATAACTTTATTGATAACTAACGAGTAAAATTGATCGGCATTAACGATCTTAATCGAATCGCGGCTAGCATCGATTCATTGCGTGTCGATGCCCCGATCTCGAGTTAATTTAATTGAAACTGAGTTGAGTAATTAATTAGAGGCGAATGAGAGCTCTCAGCCGGATGAAGCGCACCCCCGCGATGGTGTTTACAGCCACTCATACATATTGAGTGAGTGACGACGCGACAACACGTCTTAACACAGATAAGGCATACAGCACTTTATATTTTTGTTTATGATAATAAAACACGCGTAAAATTGTGTCTCCATGACATTCCACTTTTATACCAGACTTTATTTTTAAACGTGAATACTAATAAGCTCATTATAACAAACAAGGCTCTAAGAAATTGCTTAGTACGAAGATACTAATCTAGGTTGTATATTTTTCGTATTTTTACAAAATTTATAGGGCTGACGGCACTTTGTTTTATGTTTGTAACTAAGTAACTAGGTTCCAAAATGGCATTGGCTAAGACTCAAAACACGTATCACTGTAACCTGAGAACATGAGCAGCTACGACCGCTACATTACGGACATAAGAAATTTTCCTTATCCCCATGATTATGCCGTAGTTTCTTTCTGGTCTAAAAAAGTCTCTTATTTTTATTTTAACACTTTGGCTGGGACTGGGAAAATAGAGGCTTGATCTCACAAAGGTGGAAATAGTTGATAGTTTGATTATGTAGAATCCGGGTTAAAAGATAGTCCAAGATATCAGTATAATCAGACAATCATAGAAGCAAGCCACAAAGTCCAAAAAACTTGAATAATTCACAAGAAATTTAAGTAATTGGCCTCCAGAGTGGGCGAGCAATGTTACACAGAATACGTAACAACAGATACGCCACCCGATTGATTTAGCTAAGAGCATAGCGACTCGGGTTAATAGCGTTTAATCCCGCTAAAACGTACACGATCCGTCATAATGAATATTTATCCTCGACAGAACTCGGCTCATACTTTTATGACGAATACATATTTTAGTAGCTGACGTAATTCCACTGATTACTTTCTTTAATTTTTCTGAAAACGCAGCCAGTACCTAAGTGTATTAAAGGTTCGAGAAGAGCACACATTTAATGGATGAAAATTTTAACAAAATACTCTTTTTCGGATACGAAAATTTAAGGAACATTTATATGTTCGAATGTCGTTTTTAATATTCTTCCTTCGTTTATAATTTCACTGACGATCGTGGTTTTAACTATTGCAACTTTTAAACACGCATTTACAGAACATCAACTCGGTTCGCAACTATCATGTTCATAAATTGTCGAAAAGACTTTTTAATTCAAAGAATTATTTAGGGCAAAACATAGGGCATGCATGGATCCTTTTATGTTTGAATAAAACTATGATAGTGTACATTAAAAGTATCAAGAAACTCAAACTCAAATTTATTTCAATTAAACCATTTACAGGCACTTTTGAACTGTCAATAAGTGGGTCAGTCAGAAATAGGAAGCTAGTTGCCCATTCCAAAGCGTAGTAGGTACCTATGGAGAAGAACGGGCAAGAAACTCCACGGACACTCTTTTAAATAAAAACGATTGATACAAAATATTGGTTACATCATTCATGTTGGAATTATGCATGTGAGAACAATGTAGAAAGACGTGCACGTTCGTAAAAGCGTCCGTAATAAAAAGAAAAAAAACATAGAAACATTCAAACATTTAAAATAAGCCATGGCAGCCATTCTGTATATTTTTATTTTCCTTGAATTTTAGCATTTTAACATTAGCACTATGTTTCTAACGAAACAGATCGGATACGGATTGTCAAAACAAGAAATTCCTAGAAGATTTAGCTGTACGTAATCTTATATCTCAAAATAAATGTCCTAGATACCTTTGATTTTTATAATTCGCTGAAAACTTAAATTATAAATAAACATAGGTACATAAAATCTTTCTTTCATAATCCTTAAAAATGTACCCATATTTTATTTATAAATCAAAAAGTAATGTATGATAATAATGACTCTCTTCCTCCTCTTATTTTCAATGGTAACGTCATACCCTTTACCTCTACTGTGAAAGATCTCGGTTTGCATCTTGACTTGACGCTTGGCTGGCAACGCCAGGTCTCTAGTGTTAGTCAAAGGGTCAACGGTACTCTGCGATCTCTGTATCGTCTGAGAAACTTTTTACCTGCTAAGACGAAAACTATGCTTGTGCAGACTTTGATTTTCCCTATAATCGACTATGGTGACGTATGCTACTTTGACTTGAATTCAGTTTTGCTGGATAAGCTCGACAGACTGCTCAACAATTGTATCCGGTTCATATTCAACCTCAGGAAATATGATCATGTGTCGAGCTATAGGTCTGAGCTTAAATGGATGTCCATTCGCCAAAGAAGGAGTTTGCGCGCTTTGACCACGCTTTTCTCCCTTCTTAACTCTCCCACTCCTCCTTCTTATCTCATGTCTCACTTCCAATATCTATGTTCGTCACACACTAAGAATCTGCGTTCTTCTAACAATCTTCTCTTACTTTGTCCTTCTCATACTTCTGACTTTGTTCATTCTTCCTTTCATATTCAGTCCATTCTTCTATGGAATGCGCTTCCTCTTGATATCAGGACGGCGACCAGTCGGTATGCATTTAAGCGGAAACTACAGAGTTTTTTATCAAAATAAATAGAGTAGAGTCATCTCAACACCTCTCCCTTGAATTTGTATAATGTATATATATAATATAGGCATATATTTTATTAAATATGTATGTATGTGTGTGTAATATAATTATTTATAATGATATATTTTAATAAAAAATGATTTTTCTTTGTTCCTCTCAAACAGAGCACCTGCCATCTAATCTCTTCACTACCCTTGGTTGACTGGTAGAGAATGCCTAAGGCATTAAGTCCGCCTTTGTACTTTTATAAGTGTGAAAAGTTTGAATAAATAAATAAATAAATGACTTAAAAATAAAATAAATTTATTATTTAATAACATAATGTCATCACGATTATTAAGAGCGGCCATTATTATGATCGACGTAACATTACGGAGCTGAAACAAGATGTTTTGTCCGATGCGATCGTAATTCTTGCACTTAATAGGCTTAATTTAATAATTAATAAAACTACCTGCCTCCATAATGCCAGCACTACACATTAGCTTTAATTTTATTATAATGCTCATAATAAAAACACCACGTTATGGGGCCAACGTGTTTAAAACAAGGATTATAATTTATTATGGTTATTATATATTTTTAAATTAAGTAGGTAATATGTAGTTTGGTTGTGTACATCTGCCTTTTCCTGACTACATCATTAAAATGACAAATGTAAACTTTTTTCTTCTTTAGTGAGTTTTTTTTTTTATGTTGCTAGATTCCGCGTTTTAAGGAGTTGTCCTTTCTGAAAAAGAGCTAAAGACCAATTTAATAGTAAAAAAATCGTTTCGTTATTAAATCTCTCTGACTAACCCTTCGGGGAAAACTGGCGTGATATTATCATTTTTATCTCTTTGAACCCATAGGTACCTAAGATTTTGACTTATTCCGGTTGGCCACAATAACAGTTATATTATAACCTAAATCTAAAAACGAATTCAGGTAAAAGTTTGTAGGACTACGAACAGGTGTGTGAAAGCGAAGTTACATAAAAGTAGAAACATTAGCAAGGTGACGTACACATTTGTAGACATTGAGTTTTCTTCATTAGTAAATAAAAAAGAAAAGTAAGAAAAAAGAAAAAAAGATGCGTATGAGCAGTTAGCAAAAGATATAAAAATAAGGCTCACATTTCATTATGAAGAGTAGGCCTTTTAGAATAGCTAAGGTTGCCTCAGTTCAATTCATCCTTACCGAGAATTTTCCTTCAACATCTTTTAGTCTCATACATTTCAAAATAAAAATTTGTTTCAGTTTTGTAAACAGCAATAAGCAGTACGTCGTTTTTATATTTAATGTGCCCTCGTCCATTAGTCATATGAAACATGTGCCAATACAAATTATATGGAGGTTTATGAATGACAGACTGGTGCGGGGGGGTATGGGGCGCGCGGGGGAGGCGCGGGGTGCCCTGAGGAGGGAACACTAATGGATTACATTCGCGCGAGTGAATTAGGATATTGTCGTGCGATCTGTTCCGCTGCACTCCTTTATGATGCTACCATTCATACATACACAAACACACACACATGCACGTGTACATACTGATGATTAAAGATTAAATATTGATAGAGCAATACAATTAGGCCTCCCACTTGGGCCATCTTCGTTTGCAGCTAGAAGTATACGTGTGGGCCGACGAACGAGAATGGGACGATATCGATTTAAGGATTTTACGTTCAATTAGATGAATGATAACGTTATCGGGACAAATTGAGGGTTATTAATTGTGTAGTAAGGTACTTATTGATGCTTTTATATAATTTTGAGAGACATAGAGAAAACGTAAAGATGAGAATGCCTTAAATAGTAGATTGTTATACAAGGGATGAAAGGGACCTATTTAGGCACGAGATTCGAGTGCCTAAATACTCGACGTGAACACTGCTTTTCATTTCGAATATGAGGAAATTAATTAAAAACCTAAGTCAAAGTCAAAGTCAAATAATTTATTTCAATTAGGCACAAAAAAGGCACTTTTGAACGTCAAACTTTACAAAAAATAATAAAACTGATTCTAGTCGCCCATTCCTAAAGGTAGTTTTCGTATGGAGAAGAATGGGCAAGAAACTCCAACGTTACTCTTTTTAAAAAAATCATTATATCTTGTATACACTTATTATATAATTATATGTGAAGACAATGCACCTAGAATAAGATTACTATACCACGATAGGTAAAAAGAATGAAAAATGAAGTAATGACATAATTATGTGATAGATGCATGGTGCTCACATACTTACAAACATTGTAAAATTATACTATATTTCTAACATTATAATAATAATTTAAATAAATTAATTAGTTAAACTAATTAGTTAAACAAATCCATATCTGAATCTGATGAACTCATTTTATATAAATATCTGTATACGTAAATAATTAGCACTCTACAAAACAACTGAAGATCGAATTGCCGCTTCCCCGCCTCTTTTATGTTTATTTTTCTGTGGCATTCTACCAGCCAGTATTTTTATCATTGATGATGGTAAATATTTAGCTCAAATCTATGTAAATTGAATAATAATTTTGTGAAAAGTAAATTATAAGTATAAAGTCATATTACTTTGTAGTTAATATTGTCTAATTACAATTTTACACCGCGATTTAACAGAGTGGCAGTATAAAAAGTTGGGAGATGACTTGCATAGTTTTTAAATTTTCGACAGCAGAGAAAATCGTTTCCGCGGGAAGAAAAGTACTGTTTTCGTCCCTCTGATCAGGTATCTTCAAGCGTACTTTCCAAGTATGAGAAATGAAAAGATTCTTTTATATTTCTGTGGACACTCATAACAAAGAATAGGAATGAAAAATAATTTTGTCATAAATCACGCCGGAAGGGGACGCCCTAGGAGGCCATATACTGACCTTATTGGCGATGTTCTTCAGAAAGGTCAGGTGCGTAGTACTCGCAACCGGCGTTCGTGTATGACCAGATGTATGAACGTATACGAGGCAAAAGGAGTATGTAAGGATCGTAGCAGGTGGCGTTCTGTAGTTTCTGCCTACCCCAATGGGAAGAAGGCGTGAGTTTTTGTATATGTGTATGTTTTCTCAAAAATACAAAAATCATGAATCTAAACTGACTAGAAAAGTTAAAATTGCGCCCGACCGTCAGCCAAACCACTAACAAGTGAAATTATACTAAAAATTAAAAAAAAAACCCGCGATCCAAACATTTCCTCATTTCTCTTTCCTACTCCATCACCAGACCCTCATCATCTATCTATAACCTTATAAATTCATTGAGACCATTCCAATGAACCCAAACACGATACCTGTGCTATAAGTTGGTAAGGGAGCTCGATATCCTGTAAAATCAACTCTCGTGATGCTCCAGCAACAGTTCAAGGTTTACTATGTTCTTCTAATATCATTAGTAACAGAATACCAAATATCAAATCCATCAGACCGGTGGAAGACGCTCACATACATTCATCAACTAGAAAAGAGCTGATAATCTTCAAACGGCTAAATCGATTTTGATAAAACATCTCTAAGAAAACCATCTTTCAAATAAAAAAACAATAGGATTCAAATCGGTTGACCCGTTTAAGAGCTACGGTGCCACAGACAGACACACACACATAGCGGTTAAACCTATAACACCCCTTTTTTTGCGTCGGGGGTTAAAAAGCGAATTGATACAATGAAGGATCACACTCTGTAATCACTTGGTCTGAACCCGATATTAATGAACCATTTCCCTCGATTAACTCCGTGTTTAAAGTTTACTTTTTCACAACACTCATGCGTGGAAGTGAAAATAAACCGAGGGAAAATTACAGTTATCGAGCATTAAAAACAATCTATGATTTAATTTCAACGAGTGTGATCCTGGCGGTTATCGCTTGGAGAGAAGCTTTCTCTTCTATGTTTCCTCTTTTACCGATAATTCGTCACTGAGGGGCTTGTGGGTAAGTAATAACAGCCGCACGGGTCGATTAATCTTTGGCAGTCGTTACGGGTAGTCATATTTTAAGAGGTCGATACTTTTCATGTCGACGGTACACACCACTTTTTTTGGCGCTTTGACGACGTAGTATCTAGTAGGTATTATTATTCGGGTTGAGTTGGCTTGGTCCGAGCTGTCACTGACCTAGTCTGACAACCAGTCTTACCAAGGGGTATCGTGTCAGATAGGCAGTCACTACATGTAGAATACAGGTATTTAGCTGCGTCCGGTTAGACTGAAATCCGACCCCAACATTGTTGGTAAAAAGATAAGATATAAAGAGAAAAGACGAAGCAGGCTGAACATCAATTTTATTAAGGTTCGATATATTACGATTTTAAAACATATTAGATCGACTTATATCGCTATCGGAAAAGTCTCGGTACTGGGAAATCCGGCATTGTAATTTTTATCGACCGTCATGTCATATCGAAGCGATAACAGCACTAATGTGACAGAAATCTTTTTCTTCCAAGAAGAACTAATTGAAGTTGAGTCTTTGTGTAATTCTTGGAATGCGAAAACCTATTCTAAAATCCCATTTCCATACCATTGATAACGTTAAACGTCCTTTGAAGCCCTAACATTCCAAGTTTCAGTTCACTAAAATTTTCAGCGCCCGAAAACGTTAAAACAGTCATTGTAATATAAGTTCAAAAACTACCGTATCCAATCACTCCAGCTGTTAAACTCCAGGCAGTTGGTTTAACTAGTTTCCATTTCTAAACATACACCGACACAGATTTCATTTGTATAAAAGAGAAGAAAGATGGCAGCACGTGACGTGGAAACTCAGCCAGAATGTTGGCGGTGCCAAACTGTAGCCTCCTCGGTACAAGGGTTTCAACTTATCAATTACACCGTTCGCTACTTACCGCGCGGAAAGGGCAAATTGATTTAATGTAACCAGAGTGCTTTGACGAATATTATTAACGTCTTTTTCACCCCTCCATTGTGGGGGTAACGCGCGCTTTGTTCTTTCGCACGGTTTTGTATAACATCGAATCACACTTATCTCAATCACGGGAACGGGTTGTATGGAAGGACCGTGTCTTCGTTATCTGTGAGCTCAAATTATGACAGAATTTTAATTACCCCACGACATTGACGGGACCTTGCTAACCCAAGTATTTACGAAGAAAAACTGCGGACACTTATAAGCAATTAGGTATGTGCCAAACGTTTAATTATGTGATTAAGTTGTCACTGCGTACCTTACATGTTGGTTGATTTATCTGAACAATTTACTTAAAGACTGCATTCTTTCAAATCAGCTAAACTTTTCTTCAAAGGACGCAGACGCAGCTAGGGTTCGTTTCGTAAATCTATCAGATTAACAGCGGCCGTCGCTGGGTGTACGTTAATAAATACGTCGAGTACAAGTCCTCTCATTAGAGCGCCATAACTCCTCATTAGTGGGCATGCTAATTAATGTGACGTTTACGAGTACCGGCGGTCGTAACTCAGCCCACGACGCTCGCCCCGCGGACCGCTCCCGATACGTCAATTCTTACTTTCGAGGAAAAAATATTGCAACAGTTCTTTTCACTAAAACATCAAACGTTATTGGTATAATCGTTTCTAACGATGCCAATTTTGTTATATTTGAAAATAGTTTTGCACACTTTTCTATTTATGGAGCCATACGATTATTGAATATTTGTATTTTATTTATAAAAGGAATGAGGCAATTAGTTCGTGATGAATTCATAATAAAGTTATCAGCTGTCTCGTTATTTAATTCAAAATTCAAAAGTCATTTATTCAAACTAGGCTGAGAATCAGCACTTTTCGAACGTCAAAATTACATAAGACAGTAATACAGTAGTGGGTCCAAATGATACGTTAACTTATTAGTGAGGAACACGCACTGTGCGTCGGTGCCCTTTATCGCGCGGTGTCGTGTTCCATGGTTCGCCGTCAACACCCTGAATCAAACGTTTCCGCTATTGTGAGGTGTACCGTGGAAACCATCTCGGAAACCTTAGCCACCATTGTATGTTAAACAGAAACTGTATTTAAAATGCTCATTTAAGTTAACTACGTAGCATTCGCGATAAAGAGTTTATTATGTTTATCGTACTCAGTTAAAACGAAATATACAGTAAATATACAAAAAGACATCGCTATGCAATAGTTTTTTAATGTCTCGATAGCAATCTAGGCAGCTACCTCGTCCATAGTACTTGCATCTTTGCATTGAAAAGGCCAACACTTTGCATAATTTGTCACTAAACACATGTACCGTAAAGCGTATATTCAGCAATAACGCGAATGAGATTAAAATCATTAATTCTAACTTTTATAATGTCAACTCGTGCATTAAGCTGCATGGCAGCGAGGTTCACTAGCCGATGTGGTTTACGTGCAGCTTTTATTAGCATCAAGCAGTATTATGAACGCGCCGGTCATATCACGGCTCCATCGGGGATCACCGCTGTAATTAAAGCTTCGGGGCGAAAGTTGAACGTGAAGATTGTAATCGGGAGCATAATTTTAAATCAAATTAACACTTCAACTTTAAACCGAGGTCATTAATGCCATTACAGCGAAACAATATGGAGTCGTGACCGCACCGGCCGATATCTAAATAATAAATAAATAGACGAGCGGCTATCGGGGTATCGCATCTCTGCGTTAATGTTCCGCGCCGGAGTTTTATAATTAACAATAAATTCGGTATGTTTTTTGTGGTACCTCGCCGCGTCGAGGGCTGGTGCATCCATTTTTCCTACCCTCGATACCGATCTTAATAACACAGACTATAATGCCGCTATCGTGTGGTCCCCATTGCCTATTCGCACATCGTTGTTAACTTTACATCGGAGCGGGAAATAGAATACTCGGAAATAATTAGCTCATTCTTCCGAACGCGGCTCGTTATGATACCACTTCCAGACGAGTACGTCAGATGAGGGTAATGATGCTTTCCCTTATGTTATTGTAACTCAGCCTTTATTATTAAATTAGTTCAGGGAAACATTGCCTTGAAAAACGATTGGCATGAATAATTTACATATAGTATTACTTACTCGATCAAATTGCGTTTCGTGGTATTGTGACAAGCTTTCAACTTATCGGCTTTCAACGTTATAGAGGCAAAATAAAAACGTCTGTTATTAACAGCTTAAAACCCAACATTTAGTTCCTCTTTCCCTCTTAGATCAAGTTCGAAGTAACCCCTCTTCTCAGAATCTATCAACTTGTTTCCTTGAATTTCGCTCAAAAACACCAAAAATACAGCACGGGCTGAGTACTCGAGCCGGGGCTCCGTTATCTCGTTATCCTAATGAAGTCTACGCTAATGACGAGTAGGTAAATAATAGGGCGGCTAATGGGGGCTTTATCATTCTCGAGTGCGCTCCAGGTAAGGGCCAATTAGAGAGGCCGACATCGGTCCATATTGTTCAGCGGAGCTCGCTTCGATTACGATTATTTCCTAACGACTCTCAACACTGATAAATTGGACAAACTATTGCGAAATGACGTCCGCGGTTTGCGGCACCAATTTTAATTTTCTGTTAAATTGTCGTATTCCACGTGTACCATAAAGTGGCTTATTAGGTACCGAATGTAATTGCATTGCTTTGTAATTGATAGGGTGGTTCGGTCACAGCGGCGGACATGTTTCATTTTGCTAATGAAAGAATTCCCGACACAATGTAATTAGTTTGTTATTATTGTAACTGCGGGTGCGTTATTGTGATGTTTCCTTTGTATTATTCAATTTATAACCGGTAATGGATTGTAGTTGTAATTAACGAATGTTTCGATAAAGGGTTGTTTAATTAATGGTTAATAATTCCTTGATAATTTATTATCATAAAATGATGTTAGTGAAGGAGCCCCAAATCTCTTAATACAGAACTACCTACTAGAAAGTAAGAGGTCCAAGGATATCTATAACCCTAATCGAATCACATTTAACCCCCTAATAGCTAACATCCTCAAAAATGTCACCTTTAAAACCGAATTCGAAATAAAGTCGAAACTCGAACGTTGTCTGTAAACAATTCTTGAAATGTCCGGTACAATATCGGATCCCGCAATTATCCGACAGTGGGCGGGCTAATTATCGCATCAAGTCGACCGAGGGGAGCCGGCCCGCCCGACTCCAGCCTGACTCCGGCCCGGACACGGAAAATATTTTCTCTTCAGGTTTTTTGATCGAGTCGCAGCAATTATCACCTGTTAAGTCTCGTTCCGTAGTTTCAATAAACACAGCTGCACGTGTATGCTGCTTCACTTATTTTAATACAAATTAACTGCAATTTAAATACTGATTAAGAATGGAATATTTTGGCAAGGTATCTTTTTTGTTTGCCTCCTCTACATGAGACAAGCCGTAATAGGCTGCTATTATACCTTATTCGTAAAAATCCGCAATATTTTTACAGAAAAATATATGTTTATCAGACAGACATTCCCCAAAAGGAACCAAGACAATAAGTCCACGACTTGAACACAGTGCACCACTATGACTGCGCTGCTAAACCTAAACAACAAAAACCCCAATCTTTGTTCCAGAGAGCTAATGAGACTCTTGTAGGGAGAACTCCTCGATACAATGAGGCAATTGCTTGTACTAATAATCCTGGCGAAGCAAAGTCTTATATTTGGTCCACTCTCGCTCAGATCGGACTTATTTTATGAAACACTTTTATTAGTAAGTAGATCGGGGATCGTGTAAAGTGCGGGTGGACAGAAATTGTGTAGTGCTATAAAGCGCACGGGTTGGAGGCAGGCATCTTCAATCCCCGGGCCGCTGTGAAACTTCCGCCGCTGTTTTTTATTGCGCAGAATTTAAATGCATTTTTGATGTTACGAGATGACACGCGGCGGACGTCCGCCCCGCCCGCGTCTCACCCCGCGCCCTATAATTTCCCAACTTGAAACTTCACTACGGTATTAAGCCTTGATTGCTTGAAGAAACTTGGAACATTTTACCGTATTCTTCGAGCTCCCAGTAGATGCTGCGGCGCTAGCGCAGACGTTTATTACTAACAGTGATTTGAATTAATTCAGAATTATTTAGGGAGGAAACTTCATACATTTAAATATCCAGTCTGTGGATTGTATAATTTTAATAGCGGATATCCAGTACAATCGTATTCCATTACGCGACACATTAACGAGACGATCAATTAATTTGGCATCGCACCTCCAATATAGCGATCAAAAGGGATACCGTGTATTTGGATTCTCTATTACGGTTTTCAATTAAGTAGTTGGGGTTTAGTTTCGACCACATCAGAAGCGGTACACGACAATACGTTTAGCGAGCGGAGGCCGCCCGCGGGCCGCGCGCGCCACCTGCCCGCGGATTGACTTCCTCCGTCGTAGTTTTTAGCGCTTACTAAAAGGATTGCCGTGTTCGCATTGATACTTGAGATCGTAGGAAACTTTGGAACCATTTTTGTTAAAAAAATGTTATTTGATTACGCGAATTGAGTGTGACGAACTACTGTATATTTCTAGTTAATTATATAGGATAGGTTTTGAATGAGTTGAGTCTTCGTGTGTCTCAGGGTCGAAAGGCGAGACGTCCAAGCTTCCCGTGGGCGCATTAATTAGCGGTACCAGAGGGGGAGGCGAGTGGGGAGCTCATGAAAGTTTACCATTTAATTAGGAGCTGCCACCCGCCCCTTACCTTTTGTCGTTAAGCTATGAGTATAAGCTCAACTTAGGGTTTCTCATTAGTCATGTATTAAGTTTCAAACAGTTAGTGACTTCCATTGGATAGTTTTTTTACTGAGTAGGGCAAGAAATTAATTAAAATGTTGGGAAAATTATTATGTATTTTTTAATTAATAGTTTATGAAACTCAAAACTTTAAAAACAAAATTCAAAGCAATCTTCTGTAACAGCTTCTATGATTAGTTTTGGTATTTGAATTAAAAACAAAATAAAAGCGCTCTATGCAAAGCTTTTGAACCCAAGCCCTTAATTAAAAAGGTTGACTACCCCGTCAAACATCAAAATCAAAAGACCTAGGTATAAAATCATAAACCAACACGAACGCACCCTCAGCGGTCTATTAGCACATTCCAGTCAAATTTAGTGTATGCTATAACAAAGGGCCGTGTCCTAGGTGGCGCTGCGGTGCTGCCGCGTCTCCAATTAGGCTAATGGACAGAACCCGACCTGCATTCATACTCGAAATCCTCCACACCAAGCTGCAGCTAATTTTCGCTTAAACGTTACGGGGACGTAGACCGGCGGTTTGGACGCTGCGGTTACAATGCTAGTGGCTTTAACAGGGTTTTTTATGAAGGGAAGATTTTAGCTGAAATCTTATTAAAGGAATCATATTTTTTTAGGTTTGAGTTAGAGCTTGGGTTTTTGAATGAACTTGATGAAAAAGAGAAATAACTTATTGCAAATTAGAACTTTAAAGGACATAATAAAGTCAAAGTCAAATCATTTATTTAAAATAGGCTGTTGTAAGGCACTTTTAAACGTCAAAATTTACAAAAAAAAAAAAAAAGATTCTAGTCGCCCCTTCCAAAAGGTAGTTTTCGTATGAAGAAGAATGGGCAACATACTCCACCGTTAAGTACTCTTTTAAAATGTTTTACAATATTTTGTATAGGTACCTACATTAGTGTAACGCATTGCATTAATGATATGTGAAGACGATGCAACTAGAATAAAATTACTATACCACAATAGGTAAAAATAATTAAAAATGAAGCAACGACAGATAAATTAATATGTGATAGATAGGGGTGCTCACATATTTGCAAACATTGTAAAAGTAGACGATTTTCCTAAAATTTTAAAATTTTATTAATAAGTCAGTGCGTGAGGAAGTAATAACAGAACGTAAAATCAATGTCATATAATAAAAAAAGTATAGTAGGTATAGTTCAGCTACAGGTTAAATAAGTTACAACGTAAGATCAACAGAGACCACAGAGTGTACCTATCTGTGCTTGCAAGAACCTATCAAGACCTAGCATTACGATTTTTTATTGTTTTGTAGTCATTAATTGCTTAGAATAAGTGTGTAAGTAAGCTAAAACTGTTGAATTAATAAGCTTGGAATTAAAATTTAATGACAAGCTTTTCTTGTCTTTTATCTGCCCGTCTGCCCCGCACTCGCTTCGGCATGCATCGCGACTCATTACTCCACTAATGGAGGCCGTAATGAACCAATCTAACAGATTGCTCTCAAATCTTCAGCCAACGCCACTGATTTGAAAGCTCTGCCCTGAGACGTAGCTATCTTTTATATTAAATACTCTCCTTACATTAGCGTAATAGCTAGAGGAACCTACTAAACTAATGTTCATAACATTTTGCCAAACTTAATTTGACTAAACCACTAAATACGCCCAACGACCCTCGTGAATTTAGCACCTAATTAAATTTGTTTGACAGCTCGACACGCGAGTACTAATCGCCAAGGTTAAGTCGCGACTTCCAACGAACTTGTTCACAACTCCAATTTGTAGCTCCGTTTGTGCGACTCGGGAAGTTATAATATTAAAAGGTCCACAGTAATTTTCTAATTTTCTTGACAAACACAATGAATAATGAATGGCGCAATATAAAATTCGGATTGAGGAGGGCGCCTCGTCATGTGTCCCGCCCGACATGTTTGTCTCTCTTAATTCTGTGTGTTTTTGCTAATTGAGTCCCGCTTCGGTATCACCTGAGCACGAAGCACGAGCCTCGTGCTCGTTATCACTCGCTTCGTTAATCTATTATTCATCCAGAAACACTAATTAAAACGTAATGCGTATTCTTTACTCGGAGTCTCGCGCGACACTCGTTCCTTCCTCCTGCGTTCCTCGGTGCGAATTCAATCAACTCCAAATTCAACATAAGGCGCAAGATTTATGATCGACACAAATCGAATTCGCTAACAAACAATATCGTATTCGAACCCGGTACGTGGGATACGATACTAGTATATCAATATTGCAGGCGCTATTAATACGTCCGTCTCATGAGCGGGCGGGGTAGCCCGACCCCCGCCGCCCCACTCCCCTTAGTCGCCGCTCTTAATTGAATGAGGAGCGGGAATTGTTTCCCAAAATGAAACAATTAATTGTGCAACGGCTATTCCGCCTTACATGGATAATACGTTCGTTTATGGCCTCCTAACGCGGCTGCACGGCGTCCTTTATTGGACCGACTCTAGGAATTTGTGTTCATTGGAGCTCGTATCCAAAATTTAATCGAGAATTTATAAGGACATCTCTTTGTTGTCCCGGAGCGGGAGTTTTTGCAGCTGGCCCAGTCGGGATTGCATTGTGCAATGTTTAAAAAGACGTCGGTTTTAACCTAACCCCCAAGCATTTGCCTCAACAAATGGGGGTTCTACATTATGCGCCCGTTCACCAACTTACGGAGGCGAGAACGAGCCTCTTAGTTTGAAGCGGGACGTTCAAAATTTTCATGGTCAGGTCGTGGAGCACGTGTAATGCGGTTATACCGCGAGGAAATTCAGCGGAACACGCTAACATGTGGCGCATTCAACTCGAAGACGCGTCGTAAACCGCCTTTACGCCTCTCTGCGAGAGCTCCTCAAAACTTTTCATATTCGCCGACCGTAAAACAAGCCAAAAAATACGACCGACGAAAAACATTGTAAATAGTAGCGGGTTATCGGCAGAGCGGTATACTTGCCGCGAAATTAGTTTTAAAAACATAGTTCAACTATGCTTGTTGCACCCAAAATTTGTGGTTTTCCCGGTTTAATGTTTTGGTAAATATTTGCACTCTTCTCTTGGAAAATAAATGTTCACTCAAACTTGAAGCACCTTCTCAAAAATTACCTCTTGTCTGGTAGAATTAATAGGCGTGTGCCACTAATCACCAGAATATACAGCTTGCATTATCAGTGGACACACACACACGTAGTCACCACGCACACACAGGTGGTGCTGGCTCGCAGACGGGGTGGCGTTGTACGCCACACTACGAGGGGCACACATTCAATTTGCTATTTATCCGGGAATGGATCTAAGTCATTACTTAGCTGAGCGAGAGAGATGAGAACGGGATGCACTGGAAATTACACGGCGAGCCAGTGTTCGCAGTACTGGTATGCGTGCCTTCGTTTAGTACACAATATGTACCCATCGCATTTGCCAAATGTGCATGGTACGACTAAATTTACGCAGATTAATCCTGTACAAGGAATATTACTACTCATATGCTTATAATTTAATCAGATCATGGCGTCTTCTTTAAACTCCAGAAGTACTACAAAGAATGACGTTGATGAGATGCGGTTTTTCCGAAGTAGGGTCAAGTAAGAGGGAGGAATTAATCCGGAGTAATTACTATTGTAAGTAAGATACTCTTTTTTATTAAGTACACAATGATCATAGAAATTTTATCATGCATTTCCATAGGTATTATATTTTTTCAATAGGTAAATAACAATGTTACGAGTACCTCTCCTGAAAGATTTTCAATCTCTCTATTATCAAAAACGAGGTCCTACATCTCTAATAAGAAGTTTTTTATGATCGTACTCCTAAAGATCACCTCATCCACCTTCACTAACAAGACCCTCAAAAAGTTCAGCTCCACAATCCAGCACGCAATTTTCTCGTACAGCTAATTTCACATTAGAGAAAGTTTCCAAGTGTAGGGCCGCGATCCGGTCAGGACGGCGCGCGCGTTGGGCGCCCTCAATCACAGGAAGTGCGCCATCTCATTGCGGAAGTGGTTTCTCTTGTCGTCTCCCTCGCACGGCCTCGCCTGTTTTGTGTTTTGTAAACTTGTGCCGTTAATGGACGGACTCTGCTTGATATGCTGAGATCGAATGCATTTCGCTTGATGAAAAACTGAGATTTTTGGTTCGGTATTTTTCACACGTGTTTGGGATTTTGTGGTTATGTGTTGGTGGATACTGGTAATTTAGTTGCAGGTGCATTGGTGATTTGGGATCGAAATAAAACTTTTTTTTCCTTTTTCAGATTATGACACACATACCTAATCTGATTTCCGGTAATTAATGTGGCACTTATTCATCCCCTGATACCTGAACCTGATTTTCATTTCCCGATCCAAATGAAGGAATACTGTGTCTAGGATAGACATTTGCCGATCTAAGTGATTATGAATTATCTCCTTTGACCGTGCATTAATAGGATCGATGTCGATAAAAATAAATAAAAAAGAGTTCCCCTTATTTCATCAGTCAAAATATGACACACCTTCCAATAAAACGCAACGAAAAATATAGTCTGCAAATAGACACGCAATTTGTAGGTCTATTTTTATTTTCCACTCAAACGCGTTCATTGACTGGCAGGACGGGTCTGGCTTGATTAATTCTTATCAGGGGACCGAGCCTACGTCACGGGATACGGGATCGAGTTCCCGGGTTGTTTAGTCGCCCCACTAGCCTCCATACCAATGTAATTTATACGCACTATATAAGTTTCTTGTTAATTGACAAAGAAAATGTTAGATGTATGAGGTTTAGTTGTGTTTTAAACAGCTGTGCTTATTAACAACATTTATTTAATTAATACTAAATAATCATCTGCCTATAATGGTCCCACTGCTGGGACAGAGGTCTCCACAGGGAGTGGGATATAACCTACCCCGCCGCGGGCCCACTGCGCGTTGGTAGATGTCACATGTCTTCGAATTTTTGGTTCTAGGACATGCCGGTTTCCTCACGATGTTTTCCTCACTGTTTTGAGAGCGGTTGTGATGGAATTATTTACTCAAAGTGAAGCGTCTGCCTACGACTTACAACTCGAAAGTCGGGGTCAATGAGCCACTATTGCTCTACCTAATATGGATAAGGAAATAAAAATTTGGTTATATTTTTACAGTATTTTTATAAAAGTTCCATACAACTTTTTTTTCTAAGACTTATTTTTTTCTGTATTTTACTTTTAAGGATATTATTTTATATATCTTATTAATAATATGTTATGTAAAGTAGGCAGTTAGTAATAGCAACTAACCATTGCCTACGTGCATAGGTAATTATAATTAGATAGGAACTATAAAATTAATTGAACATAACTAATTAAGGTTAAATACTAAATTATTAAGTACGCCACGTTTTAATTTGCAAGACTTCCTAGTTGCCTTGTTGTTTTAACGATATTAATTAAAAAATGCAATCTATATACATATTATAAATTGAAGTTGCTTTTCGTGTCTGTCTGTCTAACCGCGTTCTACAGACGCCAGGCCATACACCTACTACAATCTGCCAAATTTCTTGAATAGATTTTCAACTTTATCACTAAAGTTTAAGGTTCAAAGACGATTGGGAAAATTTGACAGTTTCGGGTTGGTGACGTGCTGGCGTCTTTACTTCTAAACTGCGCAATGGATTTTAATGCGATTTACACCATCATGTAGAGAATTTATTCCGGAAGGTATATGTGTATATAAAATTAATATTAAACTTACATATTATAAAGAAATCTGTATGTTTTTTCCAGCTCGCTTAGAATGAATACAATAGAAACGGGTTTAGTTGACGGAAGAATAAACAAAATGACAGATTAACAATCAAGATCTGTCATTTTGTCTATTCTTCCGTCGACAAAACCCGTAGAAAACCCGTTTCTTTGGTTGTCTATGCGTGCAGTAATAAAAACTGTGTGAAACAGGGGCGGATCACTAGTTATATATAAACACTAGTGTAGCGACAGACGACCTTCAACTATTGCACTTCTTAGTTTAAAAAACAAAAGAAGTTAAATTGTTATGTGCTTTAATTTCAATGTATCCATAGTAAGTTATTTTGTCTGTATGTAAATTCTTGTGTTGACAAATTTGTAACAATTGAATTGTCATTTTAATGTTATCGTGTAGACAAGTGGGAACAAGTAATATATTATTTTTTGAACTAGTTTAATTTTATATATTTTTTCAGTAGGTTAAAGTGGGTGCATTTTTCAGTATTCTGTCAAATAAAAAAGTATAAAAACCATATTAGGGCCAGAGTCTGTTTTTAAGTCCATTGTTTTACAATCAGAGTGAATTACTATATTGATCCTTATGTGCATTAAAATAGAAAACAGGATAAAATATCACGCCTGTAACCTCGAACAGAATCACCATGAATTCAGCACATGATTCTCTAGACCCCAGCGTAGAAATGTTTCGTCAGTTATGAAAAAAGAAAACAGCTGTTTCATAGAAAAGTGCAACACCTACGCGGTCAAAATGTATGGAGCAGCAAATGCTTTTTAATAACTGACAATCAAAGATTTTCAAATTTCAGGTACTTAATTGTACTTCATTATCTTAAAAACTTTTACGGGAAGTATACCTAAACTAATCTAGGCATTCCGCTGCCTCCAAATTTTAATTACTTAGTTGAACTAAATGTCAAATTGCACTAACAAAACCTTGTAAAGCTTTATTTTTCTTTATTCATATCTATTTCATAAAATATTTCTCTATCTCAATGAAGATACGTGAGTTCTTCGGAAAAACTCGGTTTAAATTAAATTTATCTTTCCATCTATGACTGGAACTATGAATATTGTTTTCACGGTTTTTTTTTAAGTTCTTTACTTTAGGCGTTTTCCATTTAGCTGTAAATAATCCTTTCGTAGAATGCAATTAAATTAATTTCACTTAAATATTTTGAAAGGTAAGTTTACTCGGCGCTGAGTGGTGCACTGATAAGGGCGCCCGATTAAAATGAATCACAACGGTGCTGCTAATTGGGCTGGCCTGGCGGCTCATCCAATTAGCCGGGACTTAGAAACCCGTGCCCGCAGGCCGCCGGGACCGGCCGCACCCCCGCTCTAATCTACCCTGTCTGTTCCACTAATATGAACCGTCACAACCGTGTACACACTGCCTTAGATACGGGAAACAATTGCAACTGTGCTAAAATAGACATACTATATTAGTGGTAATTATGCTACTGTTATGTTCCTTCTATCTGTGCGTCTTTCCATAATTTTTGAACGTTATTTTCAATTTTCTTTCTCTTAGCGTGGGTACTAAGCAATTTATGTGTATATTTCGGAATGTTGATGAAAACTCTGTTGTTTAGGCGAGGCGCGGTAACGACTCCTTTCAAGACTTCGCGACGCCTTTAATGACATCGAAGTCGGTGAGGCCGGGTTCGCGTGCGCAGTTCTTGTTATTTCTTTATTACAAAGGAGTGCCTCATTAATTTGGCAGCCCCTCAGGGTTGAGAGAGTCGCGAACCCTTGACCTCGTTCGCGAGAGCCCGCGACACTGAACCGTTCCCAAATTGAAAAGCTTACGCACCTAGCGATACATAATTAACGATCCTCATTACTCGGTAACAGACACCGCGTGCTGCTCGCGCCCTCGTCCGCGACCGCGCCTGCCCGCATCCCGCATCCCGCCGTCTCCCTGCAGTGTGACCTACACCTAGCTCCCTCGCGGACTTTTCGCACGGACCATGAGCAGCCGCGCTCTCTCGCAACGGAAAACGACATAAAAGTCAAACTTAGATCATTCCAGTCCCAGACATAATTCCTTGACTCATCGTTCCAGCTAGACAGTTTCTATTATCCTTAATAGCATCCGTAAGAGTTTTAAAATGGCTTCAATAGTAAAACTTGTTCTCAGGAAGTGTTCGCAGGCCACGCAGAGCACCGTATCGGAGAACTTCGATATTGAATGTCGCGTTTTATTGGATAAATTGGACGGCAAAGCAGGCGAGCGGAAAATTCTTAATTTGTTGTTATAATGGCGGAGAAGTGACGTTGATACGCGCGGTGGCGCCTCGAGCTGGAGTTAATTCGGAGGAGGGCCCGGGGACCGCATGTAAAGAGGCTAATGAACGCGGCGGCCGCCGGCGGGCAGCGTGTCCGCGGACTCGTGCATTTTTAATGGCGCACGCTAGCACACTCACTATTAATATTTACCGAACACGTCAAGAGGGTGCACTTTACCTTTTAGTTAACTAGCGTCCGGCCGTTCATTAAATTTTCACGCGCGTCAGTTTCGGGCGAATTTTCCGCGGCGCTGACCGGCCGGCGCTGCCGATAACGAGGCGGACCACGCTCGTTACAGCCGCCGAGCCGCTCCGCTCGCCCCGCTCACCCCGCTCGTCCCGCTCGCAAACCCGGCCAAATTTTATTAATAATAAACTGTAACTGAACCGCGGCTTTGAAGTAAGAGAGCGACTCGAACGCTCGTTATCGAGAATTATGCGAAATCCTTTGACGTATACACTTATTCTTTAAAGTTTACGTAAGAATCTACTACGTTATTGTAACTTTACGAGTTCTTAGTAATATATCCAGTATAAGTCAAATTTCGCTTTGAACGTAAAACTTGTCGGGAAATTGATTTCATAAGTATCTAGGTAACACAAATGGGTTACCGATACTTTGTGGATAATTATGATACCAAAGTGTATTAATGAGGCATGTTTCTGGTAGGTTAGTGAAGTTGTTGTGGAGGATTAAACACGATGATTTGATGAAGTCGTCAGACAGGCGTTGACGGCAGATGAGAGCTTATCGCTAAGACGTGAATGATGATTAATGTGCGGTCATCGAGCCGACAGACGCGACACAGACACAAGTAGGCACGCCGCACGGTAGTGAGCGTGCGACGTGCGAAGTGTGAAGCGTAGGCACACAGTTTACGGATAAAACTTTTAGAGGAAAATCTAAACCGGATATTTCATTTTCATAACTTTAGGCTATTATTTTTAAATTACTCCAATTTAAACCTATAAAGTCATTAACTTTAACTAAATTATTCAACTAAATTTTTCAGAATTTCACAATCTAACTATCCAAAATCAGAATTTACAAGCGAAAATAATCTTAGTGTGCAATCGGTGTAATATCGCAGTGTTTAACCCATTATCGGTAGGGTAACACTTTTGTAGCATAGTGTGCGCCTTACCTGTGCGTGCCTAGCGTGCATGAATAAGCAATGAGCGCGCGCGCACGCTACGCGACAAACGGCCGCGGCGCACGCGACGCCGCCCTACGCCCGCCCGCCCTAATTTATTACCGCCCGCCCAACCAAACGTTCACTATCACTCTTTATATCTTACCTCGCCATATCTTTAGCGCTTCTCCTTGTGTTTATGGCACTCGTGTATTAGACGAAATTACTAACTGGGGCCTTTTGCTTTATCTATTTGTATATAAAAAGAAAAGTGGTTCTCTGGGAGAAAACTGCTCACACAGTAGAAACGTGTTTGGAACTTACTTTTTTAGGAACAATCTTAATGATGATGAACCATCCCATCATAGATAGGGATATGCAGAAACAACATCATATAAATTAGCAAAAGATTAAAATAAAAAAAATAAACTCTATAATACTAAACAGTTTAACATCTGTGACCTTAAGCCAGCGAAGCTCCATATCATCTATTATTGCAACGAAAAAGGCAAACTTTATAAAGGACATGCTCGCCCAAGTCCATAGGTCTTGCAAACTTTCGCCGCGCTGCAATTATTTAGAGAAGGAAACTTTTAATGCTTTATTTAAATTAAAAATTAGAAAAAAACGTGTGAATTATTAGGTACTCGAAATGTTTACAAATAATTAATAATGATACGACTTGTTATTGGAAGTTACTTTTTTTGTGCCTTTTCAGTAAACGATCGGTAGTCGTCCAATTTTTTTTTTAAATCTTGTTTTAATTCACGAACAAAGCAGAACATTTCTAAATAACAAAGCAATGAAATAATACCGGACGAAGTTCAGTTCGAAAGCCGCCTTTCAATTCAAAACAAAGCGTCGACTCTCACACGTGCCACAGATAATTAATCAACACGTACAAGACAAAAGCTTACTTCATAAACCTTGGAGCCTTCCAATACCCGCCAACGATGCAATATCGTCCAACGTCGGCCAACTGTTTGCCGACCGCTCGAAGCACCGCCGGCTACAACTATTAAATTATTTAGGCCCAGTCTTGCATTGTCTCGCGAAAATCCGTCCGGCGGGCCCCGATTGCCGGCCAGATCGGGCCCAACCCGCCGCCAGTATAAACAGTCGTTAGTGTTGTTACAATCGAATAGGAATGTCCCGAATGTGCGAGTATCGCTCGCTAGGAATCGTTTTGTATTGAGTTAGTGCCCGTACGCGTTCCTGTGTTTGCTCTACTAGTTAATGGAATGCCGATGGACCATTGTGAGCGCAGAGGCGTTTTCTATTCAATGGCCGATATTAAATTGAACGCACATACGCACAAGTTCCTTAACGGCATGTCTGTAATAACCGAAATTTGTGGTGAAAGCGCCCATTGTCTGCTCAATAGTATATACTGTGCTTAAACGTGGGTAGATGGCGAAATTAATGCAAATGTATTGTAATTGCGTGTGTTTTGTGCTAGATAATTTTGTTGGACTGTAATGACAATTGATGTATTTACAGTATATAGATTGCGAACCCACATACATTACGGCAATTCGAAAAAACAATTTAGTCATAACAAAATGTACGGTTTGTTTCTGGTACACTAGCTTAAAATAACGTTCGGGCTTAATAAAAGCGTTTCATTCTTGAGCAATATCGTATATCGGTGATTACGGTGCAGCCAGCGAGGTCACGCGACCTTCTGACCCGGGCACCGTGTCCCTGACCTTTGCAGGGTTGCACACACACAGAAACAGAGACTTATGGAACTATTTTTGGCAACTTTTTCGACAGCCCTGTATATTCGTTCGTTTTGTCATGCGGTTTATTGAACCTAATTGTGGAACCATTCTAATCGAATTAAGGTGGATATAAATGTTCATGAATTTTTTATACGGCTGAAAGGACTTTCGGTCAAATGTATTTTTTTTTTTTTTATGAGTTCTCATACGCTAATTTTATTTAAATACTAGCGATCCGCTCCTGCTTCGCACGGTTTTTACGAATTGACAAAACATCGAGATTTTTAAAGTAAACGTAACTTTAATATTGACGTATAATAGGTACACATAAACCTACCGCAATTATTGCTCTAAACGATGGTGAAAACCTCGTCAAAATCTTTTGCGTGGTTTTGAAGAACAACGTGGACATACAGACAAACGCGAAAAGCGACTATGGTTTATCTTATGTTTTTGTTAAATGCCACACAACTTTTTTTTACGTCAGCAGCTTCATTTTAGGGAGCGTTCATACTAAGTTCAGCAGTACCTACCTAGTTCTAATAACAACACTAGTACTAAGTCCACCATAGATGAAACACTTCAGCCTTCGGAACGAATATTGATTACATTATACAGCAGGGGTCGCGCACTGCCCCTCGACTGGCTTGAACAAATTGCAACCCCGTCTACACCATGATGAGGTCAGGGTAGTAAGGTGCATAGAAATCTATGATTTATAAAATATTGTCTTTATGGGGATTAATTACTACAATTCTATGATAGTATTTGTTACGGTTGCGAATCGTATTCAGATCAACATACAACCTCATACTGACTTTCGCAGGCTACCTGCGAAATTCAGGCTGCTTTCGTTTGTTACTATTTAGGGTGTTTTTTTTACACGGTGCTCCAGTTACTGGGTAACTGGGTTATGGAGATCCATAACCTCCCAAGGTCCTAGGCTCCATGTAAAATACTGGTAGTCTGCTGCATCCGGTTAGACTGGAAGCTGACCCCAACATAGTTGGGAAAAGGCTAGGCATCGTGACGCATGCAGGAAGAAAAACCCGCGAAGCAGTAAACGATTTTCCAAGAGAATATCCTGTTGACACTTTAGTTTCGTAGCTCCTTTTTTGTGCTAAAAGCTGTAACCCTGTGGTAGTCTGATGGTAGATTTGTTTTAAATACGACAGTTTTTTTTAGTTATTTTCCATGAAAAACATGGCAAGACGGTCTCATATTTTTTTTTTTTTATACATTTAGACACACAATGATGCCCACTTAAGTCAGAAAGACTTATGATACAAGAAGTTCATAAAGTTATATACAACCACTGATATGTGTGCCGTGAATTGGCACCACACAAGGCACAAGTGCGCCACCACACCACGCCACTACATCGCCTCCACAAATATTATGCATGTTAAATTAACGCCATTCCTAATTCATAATCCGACAGTGATAAATTAGACAGATCCGTCCGCCCGTAATTAGGTACGCAATTATCGCGGCCCGTTTGAATTCATTAATACTGAAAGTACCAACGGTAGGTGAACGTGATTCATTAGTCACCTCGTCTTGATAGTAATTAATATCGCGTTACAATCGCCCCCTATCACCGCACAGGTAGGTATCCTCGACTTTTAACACAACACGAACGTGAAATAATTAATCAGCCACACAAGATCCTCATATTGCTCCCCGACCCATTATTAGGCAATAAGCGTGTTTTCCGCGGCCACCGGGCGCACGTAATTGGAAACCCTATACGGCTATTTAATTTACCTAGCTGCCTGAGCCGCACCACCTGGCTCGATGGCGAAACAATTGCCGAGCGCCTAATTATATTTTAATCGCAACATGCCCCCCGCCCTGCGTGGCCCGCCAGCGTGGGCCAGCGAAGTCCATGCTGCGGGGGGTCACAACACCACTAATTCATTTGTGCGGCGAGGCTCGGCCAGCGCGCCCGCCGCCTCAGACCCTGTTTATTCTCATAGGAGAGTTTAGGTCTCCTAAAGCAATACCGACGCTTAAACATATTAACCAAAGCGTTTACGTGAAGGGTTTAATTATGCACTTTACGTTCTTGGGTACAATGGCGTCAAGTTAATTAAGTTCTGCTTGTTTAAAGACTTGACGTGAGTAGATTGTTGCTTTTGGATAAATTTAATTTATGCATTAAAATTCGTCTTTTTTGAGCGACCGCATACTAAATGGATGTTTGGAGGCAGTTCTATAGAACTTGCGCAGAGTTGATCAAGTGCAATAAATATTAAAGCTATAATATCATTGTTAGAACACTCCGTATACGCGAGCAGCTGTTGCCTCCAACTATGCCAATTGTGTGGAGGCTTTTGTACACCGTATTAACTATGAAACTATTATAACAATACATGCCTATCGACCGAGCTACAAATCAATTTATCATTCATATACATTTTGAGAGAGAATTCCTACCATTATATTAATTTTGTCAATATTGCTACTTTCTACACGTGTTATTGAAGCAAGTTAGAACAACAGCAGGGGTTGCTCAGACGCCGCGTGCATTGTGTCGGTAATCAATTTCACAGCGATATGTGTGAAAAATGGACGCGAGCGGCATGCACCGACGCCTGATATATAGCCACTAAATGCTTTACTTACAATTACTTCAAGATATATTGGCAGACGTGAGAAACTAAATACAACATTTATAATATATCAATGGGAAATGGCACGACCGCGATTTCAGAAATGAAATAAAATCTCCAGCATATTGCACGTTACAATAAATTAATCAGATCTTTGAGAGAGAATTTCTCGAAGTAATATCTTCAAACTTCCCGGTAAAGTTACAAGGTGTCGGACGTGTGACGCGATTTAGTGCTGAACTGCTCCTGCGCCCAATCTGCATTAGCATGAAAGCCTCCTTGAAGCGGCGAGTGGGGCGCGGGGGCCGCGGGCGATGCTGCGCATTGGCCATTAGCGTGATTACAGAACCCCCTCCATCCACGAATTCTTTAGGCCTCTCATCTCATAATACTACATATTTCATTATTTATGTAAGCCCTGTTTTTACTTCAATCTCTCTCGGAGATTACACGCACAATCAACCTAATTTCACTCAAGGTTATGTTCTGAGATGTTTTAAAATGAAATTATGATTGTTTCAGATGATGTCGTGTTCATACTTGAGCGCGGCGGCCATGGCTCCGGAGGCTTCGGGCGCAGCTTGCTGGACGCCGCCTTCGATGGCGTGTCCGCCTGCCGTGGAGGGCCCGTCGAGCATGCTGCCGCCGTACGTCCGGCCGCCGAGCTTGCTGAGCCTGCCAATGCCAGTGCCCGCCGCGCCCGGCCCCGCGCACGAGCCGGCGCTCGACCTGACGAAGCCGTCATCATCTCTCAAGTGTCACCTGCCGTCTCCGGCCAGTGAGGAGACTGAGTGACAGTGTTGTGCCACAGACGATTTATTGAACTTGCGACACAGACAAAATTATTACTGACAGCTCGGATGCTGCACGTCAGTAACAATTTTTCCACTGTCAGTGAACTGTTAAGTTATACGTTAGTACCTACATATTTAATTTCGGTTGTGAAAATGGCAATTTATGTAACTTTAACTTGCTATATGTAAATTTCCATTAAATTACTGAGACTTAAGAGTTGAACAGAACGATATGTGTTAAACACAAGCGTGTTGTTTCTATTTTAAATTAAAGTGATAATGAATTGTGGACGTGGAAAGATCAAGCATATCTTAATGTTAAAAAAAACTATTGTTTTTGATGCACCTTTTTGATTTTTACGTTTTTAATTTATAATGACCTCGATCCATCGAACAAAATGAATTGGAACTGCGTAATTTTGTGAATACTGTTGTAGTGCTTACGCAGTTTACATTTCCCTATCGAAATAACAACAAAGAAATATGCATTTTTTCATCAATTTTTTAATTTTATTTAATTGAAATATACGAACAATAAGAATTGAAACAATACCACAAGAACTCTGTCATTTATAATAATAGATGATGCAAGAATTAATGCGGAAAAGCGATTAAAATGAGCTAATCTGAAATAACTCCGCGATTGTGAGGGGTCCAAAATCACCATTTCAGGAAATTACTGACAACGAATCCCCTGAAAATCGCCACATCTTGCAATACTAATAAACAGCCATGAAAAACATAATCTGACGTATGTAACATTGTCGAATCTTGCCAGAGATTGTACTTTTTACTATAATTTTAAGTACCGCTATAATATATCGCAACAACCGAGTTTCTCGCGCACGCATCCCTGTGATTTGCAACCTTGCTGTGTAAATAGTTCTCTCGTCTTTTGTTATTTCTTTGTAAACGAGCTGTAAATCAAATGACTCGTTATTACGTTTATATTGTAAATATTAGTATAAACATTATAGATATAAGTAGACACATCTTGTACCTAAGCGCGAGGGCCTGCTAGGCAATTTTTCATTGTTGAAAGTCCGATTCACAATTATACGAAAGCAATGTTTCAAGCGATGAAACGCACTTTGCGCTCTTTTTGAACAGTAAATGAAACTAAACAATCACGATCGGGTTGGTGACGCTGAATCGGTTAGACTCGGCGTTGAATCGGGTGTACTCGGCGCTGATTCGCGTATACTCGGCTCCAGTCGTCAGTTTTTCCTTCTATCGTGTGTGCCTATGCACACACCCTCTTCTTTTTTCCATTTGATTGGTAATATGCGTCTTAGTGCTCATACACAAAATCGGCACGCGTCAACGACAGAGGCAACTGTAACCGCTGACACGCGTCGACGCTTCGGTTGCTGTCGTCGGCAACGTGCCGCTCATGTATTTGAGTACGATGCTGAAATGCACGAGCGGCACGTGCCGCACTTAAATACTATTACCACTTTGCTTTTCAATTACGAATCGGAACATTTTCTTCAACAAAAATTTGCCTAACGTGTTCCGGCGCTAAAAGTTTGGACGCAAAACTACGTAGCAATAATTTTGATGCCAACATCTTTGAAGTTTAAATTCAAGTTACTAACGGTCTCTGTATATATTGATCTACGTTTTACCAGTTGTTCGAATCGATTTTTAAATGTATACTGTTAATGTATATAAGTAATCTTAAACGCTAACATTCCTTTATATGTGTACCTTTTAGTAAGTCGTTCCATCTGAAGTCGACGAAATAAACCAAAGGAATTAACAACAACAAAAATTGCCTCGTTGGTCTAGTGGTCGCAAGCGCTACTGCTGAGCATGAGGTCCTGGGTTCGAATAGCAGGTCGGGCAAAGTGTTATTCGGTTTTACAAACACGAATTTCACAGTAGCAGCCCGGGTTGATCTGTGCCCGGTTGATGGCAATAGGCTCGCCCCCTATTATATGGGACTTAAACATAACTGGAGAAACGTGGGTGTACAATTATGAAACACCTCTGCCTAACCTTTCGGGGATTACAGGCGTGATGTTATGTTATGTACAAGTACCTACAACGAAAAGCTTTCTTTGAATTATCATGTACTAGCTTTTGCCGCCCGCTTGCTCACCCGCGCGGAGGTCGGAACTTATCTCACGGGAACGTACTACCGAGATAAAAGAATCCGGGTCATGGTCTACCCATGTGCCAAATTTCATCCAAATCCGTTCAGCCGTTTTAGCGTGAAAGCATAACAAACAAACGCACTTTCACATTTATAATATTAGTTAGAATTTGATGATTGGGTCAAGCATATTCTAATGGGTAACTCTACCCTATAGCCTAAATTCCTGAAACTAATTATTTAAAAATAAATCTTTTTTCATCTTTCCATTGGTTTATCTCGCCGGCTATTCAACTCTATTCAAATATCTGTTCAATAGTGTACTCTAAATGTTCATTCAGAATAGTGTATTTATTATTTATATTAAAGTGCGATTTTATAATTTCTAATGCGATGAAATTATCGTGGAGGTCCACGTTGGCGTTCATAAAATGTATGGAAATACGTGCACGTTATAACGTTATCGTGGACGGATTTTTAAAAGCGCCTTTATATGTATATTTTCATACATTTTATTTCCCTGTGTTACCGTGAAGCTGTGACTTGAACGTCCACGATAATATCGTAACGTCAGAAATTTTAAGAGTACACAATGGCATTAGTAAATTCGTCGTAAACTTTCCTTTTATTCGAATTCATTAGAACTTTAATGGAACTGTTTGTGGTTAGATATTGTAACTGACAGTGATGGTGGCCGGCATACAATATAATGTTAGCGTTTAGTGAATCTTGCCATCTAACGATATGTTTAATTTACGGAAAACACCACAGGTTTTGGGCTTGAGATTGTTAATAGTGAAATACCATCATTTGAAGGCAGGTTGCTGATCCTAGAAAATAAGTGCTAAAGAGCAGATAAAGAAAGGCATAAATTATAGTAGAAATATTGCGTAAGCGTTCATCAAGCATCTGCTTTTGTTCAGCGTCTACGTAGCAACCATACTACGATTACGCATAACAAACGCCGACACTAGGCGAACGCAACTCAAAACGATGATTGCCGATTAATGACGAAGATTGCCGAAGCAACCTGCCCTTTGTCGAGTCAACCCTGGAGCCTGTGTTGGTTTGTTAGAACGAAAGTTATGGTGTTACCAGTACACAAAGAAAGAACATACTACCTAGCCTAAGAGAGCCGGTGACAGGAGGAAAAATAAAATTTTGTAAATTATTTACGTTGTTTTAATTCCCAATATACCCGAACATTTTAGTCTTTTAACTTACAGAAATGATTAGTTTGAACCATATAGGACAGTTTAAAAACTTTACATTTTTGTTGGTGGTGTCGAATTGGTTTTTGGGTGACGTCTCAGAGTGTGGAAATTGTGACTTCATTGTTCTATTGGGGCAATGTAGGTGGTAATAGTAAAAAAAAACTCACGCCTTCTTCCCGTGGGGGTAGGCAGAAACTACTAATTATATAAATGAAAATACCCATTTTTCTACGGACCGCGCGCCGTTGCGCATCAAAAAATTATTATTAATAACATATTAAAAACAAAAATTATCCATTTAGTTTGTGGGGTTGTTGTTGTCCTTTGATTTTCTGTTCAGTTTTGAGGTTAGTTTTGTAACAAACCTTCCACCAAAAAAAGCAATCCTTGACAAAAATATGATTTGAATTCACATAATTATGAAACAGAAAATAGTTCCAACAAGCCAATGAATGATCCTAAATAAATAATATTACATAAACAGTTTTGTAAGATACCACAAAATGGTCATAACGTGAGCACAGCATCCCACTGTCCGATTACCCACCAACAATTGCAATAATAGGCAGTAATATCAACTATTGAGTTACATGTAGCCCAAGTAACTAAAATGCAGGGGTAGTACACCTTACCTACTGCTAACATGTCGTGACTTAATTCTTCCCCTTACTAATTTAGATTAGATTAGATACTAAATTAAACCTAGATTTTGAAAGAATTCCTTTATTTTAATTTAATGATCAGATTTTTGTATATTTCTTAACAAAAAAATACCTTTCCTGGCAAACAGCTCATTCGTTACACTTCAAAAAACTATTGATTGCTAATCATTTTCTGTCAGGGGTTTTTATACACAATTAGTTGAGTATCTAATTGCGATTTAAATAACAACCTAGTAGGACTTGACTAGATTTAGCCTAAAATGTACCAAGATTGAGAAGAAACTATGCAGGTACCTACCTATATTTTTAAAACCTGAGAATTAGGCAGGTCTTTTCTTAAGTAAAGTGTGAGGTCGGTACGCGGTGAAGCTAAACGACGAGACTACATATATGTAGGTACTTCGTTTTGTTTAAGAACGTTTTCGAGCAGAATTTAATCATACTATGCTATGAAAATCAAACCATCCTATTGGATACACATCCATCGCTAAGCAGCTTAGCACATCTCTAGTGGAGAGGCTGACTTAGGATCGTTAACAACACAACATCTAGAGGCCTACCAGATGCTTATAAATTATGGGAGAATTCCACATACTAGTAAGGCGATCAGTTTAAAGGAAAATAAAACAAATCTCTCACAAACAACGTAGGTACCCCTTTTTTAGGGTTCCGTACCCAAAGGATAAAAACGGAACCCTATTACTAAGACTTCGCTGTCCGTCCGTCTGACCGTCTGTCACCAGGCTGTATCTCATGAACCATCATAGATAGACAGTTGAAATTTTCACAGATGTTTTTGAAATCATGTGCTACTGAACTAATAACGATTGCTTCTGATCAACTTGCCTCTCTAAATGTTGTTAACGGTCACTTTGCAAGCGTGGGAAAAACTCTCGCTTCCATGATTACTCCACGCAACAATCAGGCTTGCGGTCCTGCAAAACCCAAATGAAACTAGTTCGGACCCTAGCTCAATGGCCATTTTTAGCACGGACGTTGCCGAAATAGAGAGAATAATACGCGATCTTAAATTAAAGCTGATAGTGCCGTGGGCTGGGACCGTATATCTCTCTCAGCCTTAATCAGAGCGGCAGCGCTCTGATTAAGGCTGAGAGACACGTCCTTGTTCCAATTATCTGCCATGTATTTAATCTCTCTTTGTTGACAGGAGTTTTCCCCACGGTCTTTAAAAAAGCAGTTGTGAATCCTATTCACAAGAGTGGGAACAGAAGCAGTGTCAACAATTATAGACCAATCTCTGTGTTAACAACCTTATCTAAAATATTGGAAAAAATAATTAATCTTAGGCTTCTTAACTATCTTAACTCAAAAAATATTCTAGCAGACAGTCAATTTAGATTTCGATCGGGTAAAAACACAGAGGATGCTGTTCTCGAATTGACTGGTACAGTTGCTAAAAATGTAAACAGTAAATTCAAAACAGTTGCTATTTTTCTAGATCTTTCAAAAGCTTTTGATACTGTTTCTGTTCCTCTCTTGCTGAATAAACTCAAAAAAATAGGTTTAAGAGGATTATCTCATAATATCTTTAAAATTTACCTTAGTGACCGTTCGCAGATTGTAAAAATAGGAAACTATATGAGTAGCGTAGAAAGCATGAGCTATGGCGTCCCACAAGGTAGTGTCCTTGGACCTACCTTATTCCTAATTTACATCAACGAGCTCTGCAGACTAAATATACCAAACTCGAATCTTATTGTCTATGCAGACGATACAGCTATAATTGTTCAAGGCAGAGACTGGCCTGAAACCCGCTCCCATGCAGAATACGCGTTACGAATAGTTTTTGAATGGCTATCAAATAATTTGCTTACCCTGAACATGGATAAGACTAAATTTATCACATTTGCTCCACGTACAGCTTCTCAACCACTAGCGCCGTTCGTTTTGACTATTCACAACAGCCTAGCCTATCGGCGATGAACAAAGATTGCTGTTGCAAATCTATCTCGCGAAAAAATAGTATAAAATACTTAGGCGTAACAATTGATAGCACCATGTCGTGGAGCGATCACATTGGGTCATTGGTTGGACGAGTTAGAAAATTAATATTTGTTTTAAAAAAAAATAAGATCATCAGCGGATCTTCCTACACTTAAAACAGTTTACTATGCACTAGCAAACTCCAACCTAAATTATTGCATAACTGTATGGGGAAGTTCTGGAAAATGCTTAATGCTCCGTTTAGAAAGAGCACAGCGTGCGGTTTTGAAAGTGATGTCGCACAAACCAGTTCGTTTCCGACCGATGAACTGTATGCTCAATTAAAAGCCCCAGGGTGAGGCACAGTTTTCTCCTCAACACAATCTTACGAAAACATTCGGAACTTAGTTTCGACCAATGTTTTTGCATTCAGAGCAGCCAGAAACGCAGACCTGTTGAAGTCTGCCCTGTACTATCGGCCAGCATCGGGTTAGTTAGGAAACAATATTACTTTATAAGCCCAATTCTCTACAACAAAATAAATGGGTTTCTGAACATTTACCCCCTTATTTTACGCGAGTGTAAATCAATTAGTCTTAAGTGGCTCAGTTCCTTGTCTTATGAGGAGCTTGAACATTTTATAAAAACTTAAATATGTCCTCTCATTCCCACTGCCTTCCGGATCACATAAACAGTCAAACATACATATACTTACACATTCACTCACAAATTCACTCACGCGCATAGGTACACATACATACACGACACTTACATACATTTCATTTAGACAAATAATATACTTAATTAGTGCTTAAGATTCATTAGTGCTTTTTAATATTTTTTTAATCTTTTTATCTTTTATATTTAATTCTATATAATATTCTCTTGTTTGTACACAAATACCTGGAACGCCGTCGTCTCTCCTCTTGGAGGTGGGTGCTAATGGCCGCGACACAGTATTCCATACTAACGCGGTTGTTAGCGATCACAAACTTTTTGTAAATTGTTTATTTGTTCCAATAAATATTTTTGATTTTGATTTTTTGATTTGATTTTTCTGTTGCCACTATAACAACAAATACTAAAAACAGAATAAAATAAATATTTAAGGGGGCTCCCATACAACAGACATGATTTTTTTGCCGTTTTTATAGATACTGCTACGGAACCCTTCGTGCACGAGTCCGACTCGCACTTGACCGGTTTTTTTATTCAATTATTAAGCATTTATTTTAAAAAACTAAATAAATATAAGCCGGAATGGCTTATATTTATTTATTTAGTGAAGAGGCCAGTCCCAAGAAAATGCGTGGAACAGCACCATTTAGCTTAACCATTTTGAGGTGGACTGAATAATCCAAATCATCATGTTGTTTTGTTGTCCATCATGATGATTTGCAGTTGCACAGATAATTCACTGACTGCAAATCTTTAAATACGATGCACGCGTAAAACACATTTGATGCAACGAAACATTGATATAGGTACTCTGATACGTATAGTAAGTCCAGTATAGAAACCAAAATCGTCAATGAGATATCGCTTTCAAGAATATGTATATCGAACTTAAAGTGCAATAAAGGTACGGCTAAGTGTTCAATATAATAATATATAAAGACTATCTACATAGACAGAGAAAGATATTCAACGTATATAATGAATAAGATTTTGATATCCCATCATGATAATTAACCACTAGACTCGATGACTATACCTAAGTTTCATTGATAAGTACAAATAAAACATTTTCATTCAAATCATTCACATTTAAAGCTAAGAAAATGCGACGTTGTCATATTATATTTTTATAAACAAAAATAGTATGAATTAATTTTTTTATTTTTTATTTTTACATTTCACCTAAGGGTTTTTTACTTATACAATCGTGACTGTCGAGTTATTTTGAATAAAAATAAAAAATAAACTGCCAGCTGATTCTTTGATATGGTCTCATTCATAGAGTTGTGGGATTTAAAAAAAAACACCTTGTGGACTTCGTGTTCCATTTGAACTTCTGGGTAATTCTTAAGCGCAGGCCACACTGAGAACGAAGCGAAACGAAGCTAAGTCGGTTAAGCTTCGCTCATGTAGCTACCGAGTGTATGCATACTTCAGTAGGTGTCGTTTTCATAGTTTTCGAGGTTGCTAAAGCCGATAGTGAGGTAAAAATGTAAATAAAAGATGGCGGCTCTGAAAACATTAAAATTTATCATCATGAGTAGCGTTTTCATAGTTTTTAAAGGTACTAAAGTCTATAAAGAGATCAAAATGTAAATCAAAGTTGGCGGCTGCGAAAATTTTGTTTTAGTTTTAAATCATACGTGAGAGATGGGAGTCGGACCGCACACGTTTTTTTTTCTTATAGAAGGTGATAAAAAGTAGTGTTCACCTTGGAAGCAACACAATTTTAAGCTCGAGTGACGGTTGAATCCCTCGCTGCGCACAGGATTCAAAGAAAAACTCGCCTTAAAAATAGTTATTTGCTCCCCAGGCAAACAATCTACTATTTTATCACATTATTCAAAAATACCTAATTTATTCTCAGTAAACAGGCACTAAAATAGACTTTTAATCCCTCGGGACTAAAAGTGATTTGAATTTGGAATGTGGATATTGTTAGTAAAAGTTCCAATCACCAAAGAGATCAATCACGAACATTGTATGAACAACTAACAGGCTGGCAAGAGAGAGAAAGTGTGAATTTGGTCAAAATGAAAATCCATGATGGCGGCTGCGAAATCTTCAAAGTTTTCAACGTTGGTGTCGTTTTCATAGTTTTCTAGGCTGGCTAAAGCCAAAAGGTCAAAATAAAAATCCACATGGCGGCTGCGAACATTTTCAAATTTTTCGATGGGCGTCGTTTTCATAGTTTTCGAGGATGGTAAAGCCGATAGTGACGTCAAAATGTTAATCCAAGATGGCGGCTCTGAATTTTTTCAAATTTATCATCATGGTATCGTTTTCATGATTTTCAAGGGTGCTAAAGCCGATAGTGAGGCCATAATGTAAATCCAAGATAGCTGCTGCGAAAATTTTCAAGCTTTTCGTCATGGATGTCATTTTCATTGTTTTCGAGGTTGCTAAAGCCGACATACATGGATTTACATTTTGACGTAATGATGGCAACTGCGAAAATTTACTAATTTTTCATCATGGGTATCGTTTCCATAGTTTTTAAAGGTGCTAAAGTCGATAAAGAGGTCAAAACGTAAATTCAAGATGGCGATTGCGAAAATTTTGTTTTGGTTTTAAATCATACGTGAGAGATGGGGGTCGGACCGCAAACTTTTTTTTTCTCATAGAGGATGATAAAAAGTAGTGTTCACCTCGGGAGCAACATTATTTTACGTGACGTATTTTGAATCCCTCGCTGCGCTCAGGATTCTACTTTATAATCCCTTGCTACATTCGGGATTCTACTCTAGAATCCTTCGCTCCGCTCTGGATTCAAAGAAACACTCTCGCCTTAAAAATTGTTGTTTGCTCCCTAGACAAACAATCTACCATTTTCGTTTTGCCCCATCTTTTCTACCTCTTAATTTATAGTAAAATTGTACTTATCTTTCTGTGTTCCACATCTAACATCCTACAGACAAAATAAACCCAGTTTCCACGTATCATCGCTCTGAACTTCGGAACGTAAGCACTAAGCGCTGGTTCTACGAACTGAGCATCGTAAGTGCAACGAATGAAGAGACTGATATTTATAATTAATCCTCTTATGTCTTTAAAAAAGCAAAAACTTACATTTACTCGTAAGTACGGTCAGGGAAATTAATTGTTTATAAAAGTCAAAGAATGACAGTTGTGATTTGAATATACGGACAAAATAAGTTGGTAGTCGTATTTAATTTGATAAATTAAAATTAATTTGCTTGTCTCTATTGGTTACATTTTTAAACCAATCGAAATTTTAGGTAAAATATTATTCTTCGAACTATGTATCCATATTATATCAAGGAATCCCTTTAAAACGGTTAATAAACAAAACAAAATAAATACCGGCCAAGTGCGAGTCAGACTCACACACGAAGGGTTCCGTACCACCGTACAATATTTAGCAAAAAACGCCGACCAAAACAGTTTCTTGTATGGATAGAAATAAAATAAAGTTACAAATGACCACCTTATTTTATTTAATTAATCTTGAGATACAACCCTCTGACAAACAGACGGACAGCGGAGGATTAGTAATAGGGTTCCATTTGCACCATTTTATTTATTTATTTATTCATACTAGTTGCACAGATAAAAAAAATACTGTACAAAGGCCGACTTAATGCCTGAGGCATTTTCTACCAGTCAACCTTAGGGTGGTGCAGAGACAAAACATGGCAGTTGCAACATAAGTGATAGATAACTTGAAAATTAATACCTACTAACATATAGATACATGAGTACATAAACCGAATAAACTTTTTCAGGAGAAACAACGATAGGTAGAGGAGAAAACTAATCCAGCAAATCAGCGCTGCAAAGATTATGCCAACTTTTCACGAATATGTTCACGTGCCTTCAACTTGAAAGATAACCGACTGGTTACCATCCCGATGTTCAGAGAAAGCGAATTCCAAAGAAATACCGCCTGGACAAAGAAAGAAGAGTGAATAAAACCAGAGTGGTGAGAAGGACATTGTAGAAGACGACCATTCAGGTACGGAACCCTAAAAACCAACACACAAATTATATAATTCTCTGACTCCTGCGCTTGTTATAACTAGTAGTATAACTGTGTTGCAGGAGTCAGAATGTTATAAGTAGGGATAGCAAAAACTAACGCCAAAAGCTTGACAAGTTAAATTCTTATCAAAAACTTGCGCTTGCACTGCGACGAAATCCCGTTGAGTGAAGCTCCACGACGAATTAATTAATAGACAGCATTTTGATGAATTCATGGAGATCTTTCGAAAAGAACCTAAACTCCAATACTCCGAGATTTTGTAAATGAACGAGTTTTCAGTACGCTTTTTCAGATTTCGTTTCTAACAACAACCACGAGTCATGCTAACTTAGGGATGATTTTTCAATAGTCATATTATCTTCTAAACTGAAAAATAAATATGTCAGGTTGAAATATTTTCCATAAAAAGGCGGTTATACCAAAATATTTGTCCCTTACATTAAAGTTACCTAACTATTGAAAAAAATAAGTTTATTTCATTTATCTCGTTTGGCTTACATTGCCCACAAATAGGCATATTAAGAAATAGAAAGGAAAAAATAAAAATACAATCACTTTTTACGAGTGAGTGTGTGCACGCAGTGCGTGTGTGTTGGTGTGTGTGTGAGAGAGAGATCTTGAGTGTAAATGAGCGGCTAAATAAGCGAATAACATCACCAATACGTTGCAAAAGTACATAACTCGTGTCATTATTATTTAAACTGTGAAGCCATACTTTTAATTTATTTTTACGATCATATTTTTTTTTAGCTGCCTCTTTGGTCTAGTGGTTGCAAGCGTTACTGCTCACCATGAGGTCCTGGGTTCGATTCCAGGGTCGGGCAAAGAGTTATTGGGTTTTTCTAACTGGAATTTCTCAGTAGCAGCCCGGAGTCTGGATTTGTGCCCGGTTGATGGCAATAGGCTCGCCCCCTATTACATGGGACTTAAAAACATAGCTGGCGAAATGTGGGTGTACCTACTACAGGTACACCTCTGTCCAACCCTTCGGGGATACAAGGCGTGATGTGATGTGTTTTTTTATCATAAATATATTAGTTTACTTATTTTATTGCATAAAAAAATTGCCCTTAATGTAGTAAGCATTTAACTACATTATACTTCTTCTAAACTAAACAACAGTTTTTGTTAAACTTTAAACTATGCGAAGCAGGGGTGGGTCGCTAGTAGGTATGATAAATTAGGCGTCTAGTTTAGTTTTTACCCGACCGCCCCAGAAGAGAGCATGTATGGATGTATACAGTAGATATATTTGTCTTTTTCTTTGGCACGCTCTGTAATACCCTAAACGGCTTGATGGATTTTAACATAAATGAAGTGTCGTTAGATCCGTCTTAATTGTGGGAGTGACATAGGCTATATAAAATGAATAAATTTCATCTGAAAAAAAAGGGAGGGGTGAAGGGGTTTTTTTTTACTTAATAATTAATAAATAACAATATTGATATCAAATAAAAGCTAGTAATGATTCAATCCCAAACATATGTATATATTATATTAATAAAAGTAAAAAGCTTGAAATAAAGAAAATTATTTTAAAAAACAAAATGCAAAAACACATATTAACTGAAAAGAGAAAAACAAGCATTGTACCTACTTTGTTTTTTGTAAGGTATTGAAGGCGGGAGACAAACCAGTAACCTGAAATATAGTGTACATTTTGTGTCACCTAAATATTAATCAGTAACAAAACGTCATATATATTTTTTTTGGTTTTGTTTAATTATTTCGACAAAAATCACAAAGCATTTAATTTATGGTTAACTCATACGAAACTTATTGTTCCGGAGTAAAAAACAAGCAATTACGTACATTCTGTTGGAATAAAAAGCAAGAAAACATCTGTTCGAAATTGTTTAACATTGCAAATTGAACGATTATGTAAACAAGCCTTCCCGAAGCCTTTTTTGACGGCGCCATGACACAATGAGTGGACGAGATGCTTAATTAGTATTCAAAAATATTTCGATTCCATTTCCTTTATGCAGAGGGTAAGAAAAATCGGAATTAACTTAGCCATTTGTGGACAAAGCGGCGTAGAATAATGTAAATAACTTGCTAGCAACCAAAAACAAATTCTTTTAACCGAGATTATTATTTTTAAGTCAACATTTTCAGATAAAGATATTAGATCTTAAGGTAGACTAAATAACGACCGCCCATCTTCACTGAAACACGTACCTACACATTTATCTGATTTACTTCTAAGAGCGTTTATAATTAAAGTGGGCAACGTTGCAAATAGATGTCAAATATTTCGCTGTTTTGATTAATTTGGCAATATTACTGTATGGAAATATGTATGAAATGTGGCTCGCTAGTGAACTAAAATATTGATTATGAAATGCAACACATAATATATCGTTACATCGAATATTTAGTTTTAGATGTAAAAAAAGTGTATTTTGAAACTTTAAAAACGCCTTTTTTACACTTAAAACGGTGACAACATCAAATTCAGTGTTATAATTGCAGTTCATTATTAATAATATTCTAGTTCACTAGGTATCCTTATTTCATATTTCCAGACAAATTAATCAAAACAGGGTAAATATTTGACAACTATTTGCGACGTTGCCATCTTTAAGAATTAATGCTAATCTTATTGTAAAGTAAAAATGGCCACATACTATCCCACGCAAAACACGACTAAAACTATGGGTTTTGTTAGCAAGGAGTCAAATAAATTTAGTAACGGAAATATTAGGATGTTGAGAAATCACGAAGCACATTCCCCATTGATTTCCCATCAAACGATAAAATATATATCTGTCACAAGAATAACTTAAGAGTCTATAATACCTCACATAGCTTGTTAGCATGATCCTTCGTTGTATCAAAATTACTGCAGCATTAATTTTGAAATAAATGTATGGTAAAGTTGAGGATTATGTTTGACGAAAACACGATTCCATATTATATTTTTTCTTTTACCTTTATTTTCGTTGTATAAAGAAATCACCTAGAAGACGACGAAACGGCGCCATGGATCCTCCTCCCCGCCGCCGCTCAGTCTGCGAGCAGTATCGTGGTATCGTGCGAGCGAGATACGGTCTGAATTTGAGCTGAGGTATATTATGGACGCTTAATAAAGACTACACGCAAGGACGCCTGGCTTTAACGCAAGAAAACCCCGATTTTTGACAACATATTTTTTATTGCGAAAACTGTTGGTATTCATCCTATTTGTGCATTATGTGAAGAATCTCGACGCGTTCACGTTACATCGAGTCTTCCGTTCAATGGGTCCATATGAAACCCATCGGGCTTGTTTCGGCCTGTAATCTGAGCCCAAACATCTATATCATCGCAGCTGTATTCTGTTCCCTTACCAAGGTTTTGAGCATTCCAATTGTTATCCTGTATTATAAGTGCGAATAAGATGGCAGCATCATTATGTTACTTTTTTAAGAAAAAGTTTTGAACTAAAATGAATTCCCCTCAGGAACTTAATTCTTGGGCTAAGAGTGAGTTCACTTTAATATAAATGTAACTGTCTGCACTATTCAAATTCAAATCATTTAATTTGAGTAACATAGACTCTTAATAGAACACACATTTACATATAAAATTCAATTTAAATCGAAATTAAATTCAAAATGACAATTAAAATTCAAATCAAAATTAACACTCAAATTAAATTAAATTAAAATTTACAAATAAAATTAAATCGAATAAAATAAAATGAGTACTTATGTAATTTATGAAGAAAGCGACACGTAACACGCTTGGAAATACAAAATTATTTTTAAAAAAAATATATAAAACTGTTGCCGCAACTGGTGGGAAATCATCAGATGACTTCTCCCGCTCTGGGTGGAGCGGGAGGGCGTGTCAGACTCTTACTGACTATTACCCACCCGTGTTCCGTCTGTTGCCTGTGCAATGCCAGGGGGCCACGCGCCACCGTGGCCACGGTATCCCTTTCGGACTTTCCCGCAACCCCGGCAGGCAATGGTCTCATCGGACCCCTTCACTTGCTGACATCTCTTTGAGGCGCGCGTGGAACACAACGCGCCGTCGACCCGGGCTTGGTCCTTACCGGACGGCGAGCTACCCATTGCTCACCGTCCGCAAGCCCGCGCCTACGGCGGCCGGGAATCGGCAATCGATTCCCGACGCCCAGGGCGTCTCCTCCTGCGGCGGCTAGGGGCGTGAGGGCGCGAAATTTGCCTCTCCCTCACGCGCTCCGCCTCCTCCTTCGCGAGCATTACTGCTTCGCAGAAGGAGGTGACGGCCTCCCATGCCCTCTCGCTCCGTACCATGGCCTGGACCAGGGACGCGAGAGATCCCCGCCACCGATCGCCTCCATGTTGCCGCATCCTAACATGACTATGACTACAAAACCTTTAGATTTCTGAGAAAATTAATAACTTGCGAACAGAATCTTGTTAATTATTGCGTTACGGAGAATTCATCAACTTGTTTAATTAAGAGCTGTTTTAAACAACTAAATGCAACAGAAAGACAGCTGATTTAATGAATCAATCAACTGTTAACACTTTCTTGGACCCCTATATTCATACATGCAACAGAAGACGATTCATTTGCATATTAGAAATATTGTTTTCCAGGTTGTGTTGATGTCGTCAAACTACAGAACATGAAATCACACACTATCAGGAACCGCAAAAAATTTAGTAGATTCGATTATAAGGCCAAAAAGAAACAAAACAAGATTTCATGAAGCGGCTAAACTCACGATCTTTTTGATGTAAAATCTTTCCTCTCGTTTTCCTGCAATCTGTGGGAGTTATTTCGAAAAGGGACGGAAGTGTGTAACATGAAAGGAAGCCGGAGAAGTGCGCGCTATTGGATTTGACCAATGAGCGTGCGCGGTGCTAGAGTTGGTGGTCAGAAACGACCTTGACGAGGCCCCGACCCTTTAATGTTACTTATTACCAAGGTGAGATGTCAGATGTTACACATCATTTAATACGACTACTGTAAGGCTCGCATCGTTTATTTTTTTTAAGTGAGTTCCCTTCGAGATCAGCTAGTAAGTCCTCAATGGAGTGCACAGACGAAAGCGCTCACGCCTGTTGGCCACGAGTTTGGTCTGACAATTGGATTATCTTGTTGTGCCGGCGCAAGTATTTCACAACAGAAAAATATGATCGAAATAACTTCCGCCGGATAACTAGTTAATTTTGCAATAAGTTTTTCGTTTGATGTGTGGAAGAAATCGTTGGATGTGCAAGGAAATAAATTATATCTGCATAAACGAAATAGTTGCTAGTTTAGTTAGGGATAAAACTTGAAATTTTGCTAAGTGTCTAGTTTGATAATGTTTAAAGATTGAAGCTAATTAAATCTAATAGCTAATATCTTCTTATCGCACGAGATTCAATTTTCGTTTTTGTTTTTTATTTAGCAACAGCATCGAATCGATAACCCGACGAGGAAAATTACGCCCTGTCCTCATACACCACAGTAAATGTACGCCTCTACCCTACACTCATGAACTAATGACTCAAGCCATTTCACCAATTCAAAAAAAAAACGCAGCAAATACGCAACAAAATATTCAATACATCTCATTAAGAGACATCCGACGCGGTGAACCCTGGGGTTTTGTCAGAATTTATCCGGCGGCAGGACCAATTACGCACGACGGCTTCCTTCCTGAGTGACGCACCATCAAATATGTACCTCGGCTACCTCGGCCTTTGGCTAGAAATGGCGAAAAATTGCGAGAGCGAGAGAGTGACGGGCGAGCTGCCGACATGAGTATAAATGAATGATGGGTGGCATATGCGGGAGAGTAATCAATAGAGTCGCCTGCAGGCTACCCTGCAATATTCACGTTAGTAATGGCCGAAACCACTCGCCTCCTAACTGAGCCACGAAACACGCAATGGACACCAATTTGTATTTTCAATTTTCGCGTTCGAATGTTTGAGTTTTGGTTATTTTTGTAAAAGTCATTATGATGCGGGAAAGGAAGACACCAATTACAACAACACAACATCATCAATCAACATTGACAATTATCTACATACTACAAGAAGAGTTTTGCTCCGAAGATCTGTGTCTTTTATGAAAAACATTGAGAAAAGAAAATTAATTATATCAGAGTTTTTAATTATGTTGGACTTACATGGTGCCATTAGTTAGTAATTATAACAGAAAAAAATATACTTTCATGATGTTATCCCACCCCCAATTAAATTCAAATTCTATCATTGCAAACAATACAAATAGCCAAACATAAATATTTAAAATAATAAGAGCTCATTTGTCTAATAACAAGGATGGACATGTCGCGAGTCCGACTCGGGATAGTCCCGCAGCAATTGTTAGCTGTATGTAAGTTAGTGAGGGTCACTTGGAGCAGTTCTGACTAATGTACGGTGTGCGCAACAAATTTAGATTTTATTTTTAACATTTTGTTTATTTAATTTGCGCTAATGTACGATCTTTAGGGCCGCTTGCACCATAAATCACTACATAAAAGCGTTAAGGTTTAAGCGTATTTAAATCATCGATCTGCTTCTGATAATTGTTTGAAGATGACAGAGACAAAATGATGTTTCAAATAAGTTTAGCTCTAAACGCATTCAGTGGTTTGTGGGCCCTAGTCTTCTTCTTTTTCGTGTGGTAAAGCTTTTTCATGCCGCCCATGGGCCTCTGACTTGACTTCACATGTTGTCGAGAATTATCTCTCAGGCATGCCGGTTTCCTTTTTTCCTTTTCCTTCACCGTTTTAGATGGGCAAAATAGGTCCAGTTGAAAATGCTTATGGTGTGGACAACCACCAGAAGCAAATGGTTTAAAAGATCGCATACTTTTTGCATGAACATAGCCATATTAAAGGAATTCAATAAAAAAAATGTTTATAACACTTTCGTCTACACCCACTTTTTATACGTTCCGCCATACATTGGAAGTAAACCCTCCGGGAGGGTTGCCGGCATTACGTTTGCCCTAAAGTTAACCATCGCGGACGGTCAACGGCATTAGGTTTAAAACCGTGTTATAAAACACTGTAAAACGAAGTAAAATAGTGTATTCAGGGAGTCTTGTCGCTATACGCAGTTTCCAACCTATTAATTTGTTTTGTGAATATTTGTAACCGTGAACAAAAAATAATAAAATAATTAAAATGATTCGATTTTAAAACCAATCTAATCAAATATACTAATAAATATTTTTTAAATGTACATCAGATTTTACTTTCACGGTTTATAATGCTGTATTCGCTAAGAAAAACCTACATTTAAAATGAGCCCTCCGCGAGGGCTCCCGACATCTCATATGCGACTTGGTAAACCCACCAGGAAGGCTTCCGGCACTGAACGTGTTAAAAGTCGTTTTTCTATGTTTATGAATATGGCTTTGCAAATCCTATAATTTTAATAACTAATTATTAAAACAGACAGAAAGATAAAAAAGAAAAATTAAAAAAAAAAAAATTAAGAAAATAATCTCCTACCATCAACACATAGCATCCTCGAACCCACAAACAATATGAAATCAGAAAATCTAGCAAACTAAATTTTTCATGATACCAAATTTTTTTCTGCCATCCGTACATTGTTTTCTTTCAGGCTTATTATGATACACTTTAATAATGTTAGCATACATCATTATGCGTGTTCGGAGTCCAGCGAGCCATGGGTAACATGTTCCAACATCATAAGAAAACGTACTAACAACACAGCGATCCTATTTTGAGGAATACTAATGAATCTGGCCCTCCAGTGACGTCGGCCGCTGTTTTCTTTATGGAAATAGCGTCTGAGAATGTATGTTCACGAATTGTACGACTATGTGGCTGTAGGTAATTGTGAATGGGGATGGGTTGGAAACTATGATTTTGATATGTTTGTGTAAGTAAACCATCAAGGGGATTTTGGGCCAATCTACGAGTATAAATGACTTACTTTTGAGAATTCAGCCGTTAGTGTAATGAAAATTCTGAGTATAGACAGTCCCCAATAACATATTATGCTGATAATAACTTTGTGCACAAAAATCATTCAAAGGGATGCTACGCGATCGTAGCAAGGCGCGTGCTACGCCGTAGCAGGGCCCGTAGCATTGCAAAAGGCACGCGCCTACGCCAGGCCTTTTTTGAACTAGCAGGAATTTCCGTTATCTTTTAAATTCAGTGTGTACTTTCTAAGTTTATCTTGAGCATTACTGGAATCGGTGAAGGAAATCTTCCTCAGGAAACCTGAGCTTATAGTTAATATAAGTTTGAAATCGCCATCCCGTCTTGAGCAAGCTTGTGATCAATGCTCGTGCCTTCTGTGTATAAGAAGAGGCCTTTGCCCTGCAGCGCGACCATAATAGGCTGGTATTATTATGTAAGTACAGAGTCATTAATTTTACTAAGTACTTCTTTAAGGGGCCTTGCATGAATTCGACTAATTTTGAACAATTTTGTTCATTAGTTGTGAGAAAGGGAAAAAGAATTTAAACAGAACTACACTGGATCGCAAAAAATCCGGGTTGCTAATAAAAACCGTGATATCTCCATAAATTACTTAACTAGATTGCTAGAATAAATAAAATGTAGTAAGCAGGTTACTAATGCTTGATCTGAATCTCTAAAGAGGTTTCTTTTGTACAAGTAACAGACTTTAAAACAAAAACTGCTTTATGAAAACTTTTTAAAATTTAAAATTAGGAAAAAAAAACTGCTTTTGTTTCAAAGCGAGCTGTCATTACAAATGATTCCTTGGATTGATCAGAGTATTCAGTGCAATATCATGTCGTTAACTCCTGAAGAATGTACACGGATTATTACCATGGTACAAGAAGGAAGAAGTCAGCGTAGCACTGCTAGAAAAGTAGGAGTATCTTTACCAACGGTCCAAAGAATACTCCAGCGATTTCAAGAGACCGGCATGAACACCAGGAGACCAGGAAATGCCAGGCCAAGGTGCACAATTACACGAGAAGACCGATTCATCGTGAGCACTATGTTAAGAAATCGATATCTCACGGCTGTTCAGGTCCGAAACAGTCTTCAAGAAATTCCCCACAACAATATGAGCTCTGATACGATTCTGCGACGTCTTCATGAAGCTGATATAAAGCCTTATAGACCAGCAAATGGGCCTAAACTGCTCAGAGAACATCGAGTTGCCAGGTTACGGTTTGCTAGAGAACACATTCGATGGACAGATCAAGATTGGTCCAAGATTATGTTTTCCGATGAGTCCAGATATTGTTTATTTACGCACGACGGGAGACGAAGAGTATTTCGACGACCTGAAGAACGGTATCATCAAGAGTGTTTTGAAGAAAAGGTGCCTTTCGGTGGAGGATCAATAATGGTTTGGGCTGGGATATCTTCAGAGGATCGCACGGAGTTAGTGATCATAGAAAACGGTTTTCTGACTGCTGTCAGATACGCAGAAGAGGTTTTAAATGAGCATGCTGGTCCTTTCTTAGTGAATATGGGTGCAAATTCCATTTTTATGCACGATAATGCGCGACCACATACTGCTCGTTTGGTCAATATGTACATTCAAGTCGTCGTTTACCTGCATGGAGTGGCCAGCTCGCAGCCCAGACTTAAATCCCATAGAACATGCATGGGACGAGCTCGGGAGATGCGTGAGACAACGCTCTCCTGCTCCCGTTACCTTACACGAGTTAAGGAATGCGCTAGTGGAAGAATGGGAAAACATAGACCAAAATTGTATTAAAAATTTGGTTTACAGCATGCCACATCATCTTAATGAAGTGATACGGGCTCGTGGAAGAAATACAAAATATTAAATTGACAAAAAATATTTTATTTTTTAAGATTTACTGCGAAGTTTATTTTTGTTGTCTTATGACAACAAAATTTAACGTAAAAATTAACAAAAATATTAAATTAATTAAAAAATAAGAAAATTTTCTTATTTTTTGTATTTATATGGTGTACAAAACGTGTTACACATTTTTTTATGTATATTAATCAGTCATCTACAATATACTATAGTTACGCAAATTAGTCTTATGTATTTAAGAAACTATCACGCCATTTATTACCGACCCGGAATTTTAGCGATTTTAGTGGCTGAAAGGGATTTTTCAAATAACTTAAGTCATGGAAAATCACAAATATTCTCAACAGGTTTTCCGAAAAATTACGCGAGTCTGATGTTTAATCACTCTTTTACAAGAAACTACTTTTGATTGTGAATATTTAAAAATAACATCAACATCGTTACATGGTCTACTTGCATGTGGCTGAACCACTTTTTCTCAACTTCAATACAAAATATACCAAAAAAAAATAATCTTAAAAAAAAGTTTTTTTTTTAAATCCCTGATTTTAATGTATTATTTCCTATTATTTAGCAAACCATATCAAGGAATTTAAAAATCACACATTAGTCTTCAGCTATCCAGCAGATCTTTTTTCTATGTATATACAATATCTTCATTATGTAAGTCAAAGGCAAAATAAACCATATTTTTGAGAGCACAAAAGTGCTGTGTCTGCCACGAATGGTGTAGCACCACGAAAACTGTACTTTTATACTTACACAGACTTAATGTGTCAATGATTTCAAGCTTTCTTACAATTAGATAAGTTATTGAGGAAAAAGGGTCTTTTTCGTGCACGGAGCATTAATCACTTCCTCAAATGTCGGTAAGTTGATGCATGTTTTGCTAAGCTATTTTGATGCTTATATACACAAAAAAGGAAATATCTTAAGATTAGTTTATTTTTTAGGATTAAATGGCTCCTTTTAACAATTACTTGTATTCCCGTAGGTATACCTGTGACAAATAAACTTTCACCAAGAATGTTATATATAATTTTAGCAAGACAATTGATCCTACTAATTGACTATTGGTTGGTAATTACTTGAACAAGTAACCAATTGTTTTAACATGACTTTGTGCGTAGCTCTTTACCTGTTGGTGCAAGAAGCGAATTATTCTGGTGTTTCTTAACACAAGAGTGGATTCGAGCCTACGACCTAGACGCTCACACGTTTGGTGTCTACGCCGTTAGTACACCAGTACACTTACAACAATAAACGCAAAATGAAAAAAAAAAAACAGTTTTTTGTTTTTATAATGTGTTAGAAACCATTTGTAAATGCAGCTTATTCCACTATAAATGGACTATGTACACAATTAATGCAAAAATTTTCTTCAAAAAGACTTATTTCAAGGTATAACCTAACAAAGAAACTCTTCTATACGAGCACTAATTATGGTAAATACTACCTAATTGGTATAAGCTGCAAACAATAAAGAGGTTTCATTTATCAAGGCAGCGCAAACAGATTTTATTTTAATTGATGCATAATTGGCTCTTACAACTAACGGTACTCGTACTAATGAAAATCTATAATGGATAGCTCGATAGCACAATATTTGTATTAAGAAGACCACTGGCCCTACCCTTTATAACATAGGAAAGCTATAAAAAAGGCATGCTATATTTAATCGTACCTCTAATTACAAAAAAATAATCATTAATTCAAATCACAATTTTGCGTTCCTAAAATTATTATTGAAAACTCTAATATAATGATTGCGCCTCTTTATTAAACCATTAAATAATATGTAAGGGATCCTAATAATACTAAATAGCCAAGTAGCTGCGACCAACTCGGATGCAGCGACTCGGCCTACTGCCGCGGCACCGCTCGATTCGCTCGCTCGGCTCGAGCGTTTTTTGTTTGTCTCTGTTCCAACCTAAATTTACCCGATTGGTCGGGATAGGCTAGCTTAGTTACTGCGACCAACTACGAGTATGAGAAACGGCAGTCATTACAAGCGCAAAAAGTTTTAGAGGATCAGTCATTTTAAAAAGCCAAGTGCTCACGGGTTAGGGGCTTAGGGGTCGTTCAGCCCACTATGGAACAGGGACCGCATACCAGTTACCCCTTTTAAAAATAGATAATGGTTAACTGGGCCCACATCTGTTTTGCTTTCCCAAGTGTTCATCACAAGAATGACAAAAAAAAATCAGAGGATTAATTAAACATTTCCCTAAAAAAACTGGCAGCTGTACTGCAATGAAAAACCATTCAGCAAAATTTCAGTTTACTTCATACCAACAATCTCATAGTCTTAGGCAAGCACTGTAAGTAGAGTAGCTATCCCGTTAATACCCGCAATCAGTCCAGTAATAAATTAACGCCATTACTAAATTATTCGTAGCTTCTAGATTAATCTAGAAGTCGGGCCGCAGTCCGACGCGGCCGCTCTTACATTATTACAGCATTCATTAGAGTTCGCTAATTACTCCTTGCTTTAATGAATAAGCTCTAATGAACCACTTTCTGTTAATTAAAGGCGGCGTGGGGGCGCGGGGGGCGGGGAGGGAGGAGGAACTTTTCTCCGGGCTCTGATTGCAAATGTGAATTTGTGTAAGTCTGAGTGGAAAGAGTGTTTCAACTGAAAAGGGGTAATGAGGCGGTCGAGTGAGGCCGAATTAGTTGCAATGTGCGCCTAGATAAATTACATTTTGAGATCGTCAGTTGCGTGTTTTCGTCACTGTTGTAATTAGAATAAAGTTTAGGGTCTGGTTACACTACTGCTAAACAAAACTCGCCGAAATGCGAGTCGGACTCAAACACGAAGGATTCCATACCGTATTAAGATTATAGAGAAATGAGGAACAGGGTGTAAAGTACACTCATCCTCCATAGAAAAGGGAGGATCATCCCACCAGATGGGTATCGTGTCTAATAGGCAAAACTCAAACTCAAACTCAAAGCAGTTATTTCAAATACACCCTTACTGTCGATCCCACTCCTTTTAAATGAACGTCAGCCAGTTTAGGAACAACGTTGACATATCTTCCTGAATAAGAGCTTATAATAAACCGCATTTACATGGACTAAAATATTTGACCAAAAAAAAAAACATCTATACGTCTACACAAATAAATAAAATTGAAGTGTCTGTTTGTAATGTCAAAATAACAGCTTTTTACTACATAAATGCATTTTGAACACGGATATTGAATTTTGAATATACTGTACTTAAAACAAAACTTCTTTAAATCTAATCTCCGGAACGGTTGGACCGATTTTGACGGGACTTTCACTGGCAGACAGCTTGTAAGGGCATGATGATGTACGGTCAGCAACCGCACATTGTACTTTGGCCTAGTAAAAATACTGCAAATTTTGTTAATTTATAAAATGTAGTATCGGCACGTACGCAAGTAAGTCAGTCTTCGGTTTAATATCGAGCTCGCGCAACATCCAACATTTTGTAACATTTTTATAGCATTTTCTATTATTTTACATTTTTACATTTACATTATTTTTAGTATAATTTCCTATTAAATACCTTTTGAACATTAACATTTATTTTATTAACATTCAACATTAAGTGTAAAGGCTCATGCCCTTACATTTTGGTCCTTCGAGCCGTTAAGAGTAAAATCAGTGCCGTGGTACGTTTTCACTCGCGGGAACATTTTGAACATTAAACTCGGACATTAAACAGAACATTCAACAAAACATTAAAAACAGTGTGAATAGTGAGTGAATAGATATTGAGTAAGAATTACACAGAGCGGAGAAGTATAAGCAGCAGGCGTAAGCAGCGAATCCGGTGAGCACGTTCCATATTACCTACTTTTCTAAACATTTTGGATTTATTGTGTAAACCACCGGCAAACAACAATGGCTTCTTACAATGCTTTACTTAACTCTCAATCTACCAATCTTGAGGCTATCAACCGAGTAAATGAAAACTTTAAGAAAGATAGTTCTACACGTAAAACCACTCTTGAGTATCATGATGAGAGGCTTAAAAAGCTGGAGGAGTATTGGACTGAGTTTAAAAAAAACGACATCCAATTAGCCTTGTGTGAAGGTGAGAAGTCTGGTCCTTACTATGAGAATCGCATTTATGAGCGTTTGGAACAAAAATATGAAGAAACAAAGAGCATGATAAATAAGTCGAAACAAAGGTTATTGGCGAAAATCGAAGACGAACAATTTACTTCGTTTAGTCAGTTGCAAAAACAAGAAGATAGGTCGTGTGATCAAGAAAATGTTTCAGAACAACAGGAGAGCGATGAGATTGCGGATGATGTGAAGACCACGTCAAATAAAGAGTTAGTCGTGGATCAACGGACTAAAGATATGATGAATGAGCAGCGGTCAAATGTCAAGGCTTTTGAGAGAGCAGTACGGAACATTGATATGGAACAAATAAAAGAAAAGTGGCAACTTGAAGATAAATTGAGGACAATTACGCAACGTTGGGAAAAAGTCGATAGCACTTATTGGAAGCTAGACAACATGTTGGTCAACACGCAAACATTTGAAAGTGATTATAACAGATTAGAAAGGCTGTATGAATTCAGCAAGGAACAAATTAATAAGAGGATTTGGGATAGTAAACACCAGGAAAAATCGACGCCCAAAATTGAACTTCCGATTTTTTGTGGTAGCTATGCCCAGTGGACAACGTTCAAGGACTTGTTCGTGGAAATCGTGCATCGCAATACTTTTATCTCAAATGCTCAAAAAATGCAACATTTGAAAGCGAAATTGAAAGGAGAGCCCGAGCGATTAATACAGCACTTGAACATTAGTGCTGATAACTACGAAGCCAGTTGGCAGATCCTTCAACAGAGGTACGATAATAAGAGACTATTATTTACCTACCAAGCAAACATTTTACTGGGTTTACCCAACATACAGACCCCAACGACATCTCTACTGAAGAGAATGCATGATACAACCATTGAGTGTCTACAGGCGATTAAGAATTTGCAATACGATACTTGTAGTTGGGACCCCTTAGTGGTTCACATTTTAATGCAAAAACTGGACGCAGAAACACGCCAGTCCTTCAAAGAATCCATGGAAAATCCAAGGGAAATGCCACCTTTAAACGAGTTTCTGAAATTTATCGAAACAAAGTTCATGTCGATGGAGTCGGGCACAAACCCGAACCGCCCACGAAACTTTAATAGTCAACAGCAAAACATTCAGCCGAAAACAGTTCATAATGCAACATACAGCAAGCCTAAAGTGCAGCAACAGAACATTCAAGGTGGAAATAAGAACATGCCGAGAACATATAACAAGCAAACATCTCATAATTTCATTGTAACTTGTCCGAAATGTAATAAACATCACGGACTCTATAATTGCAGAGAATTTTTAAGTATGCCACCAGAAGAAAGGTTAAAGACCGCTAGCAACCTACATGTATGTCTAAATTGCCTATTTAGTCATAACGGAGAAATTTGTTCGTCGAGAAAAAAGTGCAAGCACTGCGATGAGTCGCATAACAGCATTTTGCACGAAGCGATTGGAGTTGCAAAATCAAGAACCGACAGGGCTAATGTAGGTCAACAATTGAACACGCACTTAGCGCATGACAACTCGAATGAGGTACTGCTGGCCACGGCTCAGGTCAAAACAATAGCCCATGATGGAACTACGATCATTTTACGCGCTTTATTAGACCAGGGCTCTCAGGTCAGCCTAATTACAGAAAATGCTGCGAAAAGATTGCAGTTAAAACGAACCAAGATGACCGCGATGGTGTCAGGTGTTGGAGCTTCAGCCACCACCAAGTGTAAAGGAGTGCTTCATCTTAAGTGTCAAGCGATATACACTGACTTCAACATTAACATTAATGCACTCATTATGAACGCAATAACAAACAAACTGCCAAGCAAAACAGTAAACAAAAGTAGTTTTAAACATATTCAGCATTTACAACTCGCTGATCCTGATTTTAACATATCTCAGGATATAGATTTACTATTGGGAGCCGATGTATATTCCGAAATACTGTTAGAGGGGTTAATAAAAACAAATACATCATCCATAATAGCGCAACAAACACATTTAGGCTGGGTAGTATGTGGTAATTACAAAACATTTAATTGCCATGTAATTGTCAACAATATTCAGGATCTTACACAATTCTGGGAACAGGAGCCTTTGCAAGAAAACAAAGAAGATTTAGACCCTGACAACAAGTGTGAAGAGTTGTACAAAGAGACAACAACACGACTTCCTGATGGGCGATATCAAGTTCGACTCCCCCTCAAGGACAATTTTAATGAACACTTAGGAACATCGAAACCACAGGCAATAGCTCAATTCCAACAACTAGAGCGAAAAATGGCCAAAAATCACGCGTTTGCTCAAGATTATAAAGCTTTTATGGAAGAATACGAAGAAATGGGTCACATGGAGCAAGTCAAAGGCAACATTAGGAACAAAGACATTGAATATTTTCTCCCGCACCACGGAGTAGTGCGGCCAGGTGCTATCACAACGAAACTTAGAGTTGTATTCAACGCGTCGGCAAAAACCAGTTCAAAACACAGTCTTAATGACTTAATGGAGGCGGGCCCAAATCTACAAAAAGATATCCTTAGCATCTTGCTGAAATGGAGACAGTACAAATACGTCTTAACATCAGACATTGAGAAAATGTACCGATTTATAATGGTACATCCAGAACATCAACATTTACAAAAAATAGTGTGGAGGAATTGTCCACAGCAACTGCTAACAGAATACCAACTATGTACTGTCACCTACGGTACTAAGGCCGCTCCATTCTTAGCACTCCGAACACTTCAACAGCTAGCGATGGACGCAGGAGACCAGTACCCGGAAGCTAAAAACATCTTACTCAACCATTTTTTTGTAGATGATGCGTTATTTGGAAAGGATACCATAGACGAAGCCCGAGATACAAGAGACCAACTTATACAGCTGTTGAAAGAGGGAGGGTTTAACCTCAGAAAATGGTCGAGTAACGAACATCAACTGTTAGAAGATCTGCCAGAACACATGGTTAGCCCAGTCAGTTTAAGCTTTACAGAGGCTTCAGCTTCCAAGGCATTAGGTTTGGCCTGGGATCCGAAACAAGATGAATTCATATTTTCACCCACATTTAAAAATAAAAACAACATTGGTATGAGCAAAAATTCATCAAAACGGCAAATCTTAAGCGACATTTCAACAATTTTTGATCCTTTGGGATTGCTATCCCCAATAACAATAAAGGCAAAAATTTTGTTCCAACAAATCTGGAAGTATAAAATTGAATGGGATGATACTGTTCCAGATGGAATTGAAAAGGAATGGCGAACATTAAAAACTGAGTTAACAAATATGCAACCTTTCAAAATTAACCGATGGCTTGGGTTAGAAACAAACAAGGATTGGGAATTACACGCATTTTGTGACGCATCGGAAAAAGCGTTCTCGTGCGTAGTGTACAGTAAAGTTACAGAGGGAAAACATCAACAAATTGCATTGGTTGCGGCAAAAACAAAGGTCGCTCCAATCCAAAAACCACAAACACTTCCCAGACTTGAGTTATGCGGTGCTCACCTGTTAGCTCAACTGGTAAATAAAATAAAACATTGCCTCGATAAACCTACCATTAAAGTAACAGCATGGACGGACTCAATGATCGTACTGGGCTGGCTAAAGGGCGATGTCTCTCGATGGAAGGCCTATGTCGGACACAGAGTTCAGGAGATAACATCAGTAGTGCCCGCCGAGAGTTGCAAGCACGTAAGATCGGAGCAAAACCCGGCCGACTGCGCGTCACGTGGACTACTACCTTCTCAGTTACACAATTTTCCTTTGTGGTTTAATGGACCCAAATGGCTTAAAAGTGGAGACATCCCTGAAACATATAACACGTTCAAGACACCAGAAATAGAAGTTAAAAAGGTGTATGCCATTACGTCAGGAACTACAGAAAACAAAAACATTATAACAGAACTCCTCATCAAGAACAGCTGTATTATGACTATAATACGCATCGTAGCTTGGGTGTCGCGTTTCATCACAAAAACGTCACAAAACATTCGTCTAAGGGAAGACGCAACTATGAATCATACGAACATGAATGAACCGCCCGCGTCAAAACAATGTAATTTAACACTCGCTGAAATCCGATGCGCTACTAACTTAATTATAAAACATACACAAAACGAACATTACGGACAAGAAATCCAAGATTTTAAAATAAAAGGAAGGGTCAGCAACAATAAAGGACTTCAGAAACTTTACCCTTACCTAGATGAACATAACATTTTACGCGTCGGAGGGAGATTACAGAATTCAAACTTACCCGAAGACACAAAACACCCTGTTATCATACCAAAAAACAGCAAGCTGGCATATCTTCTCATTGCCCGTACGCATGTTACAACACTACACGGTGGAGCGAGACTAACTATGGCTACGCTGAGACAAAAATATTGGATAACAGGAGGAAATAGCACTGTTAAAAAATACTTGCGAGACTGTGTAAAATGTTGTCGCTTCAAACCTTCGAAACAATACCAATTAATGGCTGATCTACCCAGTGAGAGAATAACGCAATCACCACCATTCTATCACACAGGGGTGGACTTCACAGGGTTTGTTAGTGTTAAACTAAACAAGGGTCGAGGCGTCAGGACGAGTAAAGGTTATATCGTTGTATTCGTATGCATGGCAACAAAGGCGGTGCATTTAGAACTGGCATCAGATTTATCCTCACAAACATTCATACTAGCTCTCGAGCGCATGATTGGGCGACGAGGCTGTCCGAAACATATTTACTCCGACAACGGAACAAACTTTGTCGGAGCCGAAAGGGAGTTAGCCAAACAACTGCATACTTCACAAACATTTAACAACGACAGTTTATCAAGAAGGAACACCGAAATGGGGACAGAGTGGCATTTTAACGCCCCAAGCTGGCCGTCTGCGGGAGGACTTTGGGAGGCTGCAGTTAAGTCAATGAAGTATCACCTTAAGCGTGTCCTAGGAGAGCAAAAGTTGACATACGAAGAGTTTTTAACACTGCTCACTCAAATCGAAGCATGTATGAACTCTAGACCCCTTTGCCCTTTAACGGAGGACGTGGACGATATTGACTATCTTACTCCTGCACATTTTTTAATTGGGCGACCCGTAACATTCTTACCAACGGAAAATATCAAAGATCAAAACATCAACATTCGACATAGGTGGCAGTTATTAAACAAAATGAAACAAGGGTTTTGGACCAGATGGTCGTCAGAATACCTGCAACAACTTCAAGTTCGTAGTAAATGGCTGAACAAAACAAACAATTTATCAATAGGGGATATTGTCTTAATCAAAGAAGACAACCTTCCTCCTGCAAACTGGGCACTTGGCAGAATACAGAAAGTTCACCCGGGGAGGGACAATCTAGTCAGAGTTGTGACGATGAAAACAAAAACAGGGTCACTAACAAGACCAATAACAAAATTAGTTAAACTCCCAATTCCAGAATCTCATATAGGAATACCTGACAGCACCACCTCCAATGACAAAATCTGCACTGAAAAACAAAAATCTCCAACAAATAACACTAACAGGAATCAACGATTTAAATCAAGGAATATTAGTTCCAGCCTATTATGTATACTCATAACATTACTAACATTATTTGAGCCCACAAAGCAAAGCAACGACACCATAAATAGCACACCGTTTGAACCAAATAGAGCAGTGTACTTTGACAAAATCGGCAGTTTGCAAACCGTACATGATGACTGGAAGATTGTTACCTACTATAATATGACATCTTACTGGCAAGGCATGGAAAACATACATAGAGTAGTAAAACATTTGAAAGAAAGGTGTGAAAAATTTGCATACCAAACGATGTGCAAAACCATTATGACTGAATTCGAGCAAGAACTTAACGAACTTGACCATAATAATTACATGTTGGAGACACATCATGGGCAGACAAAGGGGCGCGTTACCCGAGGTCTTGTCAATGGAATAGGCTACCTTGCAAACAGCTTATTCGGAGTGCTAGATGAAAGGTTCGCAATACAATATAAAAAGGACATAGAAACATTGCAAAATAACAGAGACCATTTATTGAGCCTAATCAAGGGTCAAACATCAATCATTGAGGCACAAAATAACATTTTAAAGAGAAATGAAGAGGCGATGAACACTCAGTTCAATCTCTTAAACCTACATCTTAACGCTACCGAGAACTATTTACAGAAATTGGGTAATGCTGTCGAGCAAGAGGAAGCGTTGAACTACTTTAACATCATGGCTCTAACTAGTTCAATAATTCTGTCTAAACTACGACACATCCAACACATGCTTTTAGACACAGCTATCAACATTCACCATGGTCATGTAGACACCAGACTTTTACCGCAGAACCAGCTCTTTCAGGAGCTCAACATTATCTCTGGACAGTTGCCACAACAATTATCAATACCAGTAGATAATATGCAAAACCAATTAGCTGACATATACAAACTACTAGAGGTAAAATCCAGATTATATGACCAATACTTTATCATCGAAATTACATTACCATTAACAGGTGACACCCCATTCACTATATATAAAACAGTACCTATTCCGATGATAAAGGATAACAAACATTCACTTACAATGAAAACAAACTCGGAATATGTTGCAGTCAATATAAGAAAAGAGATATACATGCAGCTCACAGACAGTGATCTGGAACATTGTATTAAAATTGAACCAAGTACATATGTATGTTCACTGAACAAACCGACACGTAACATGAGAAATCATCAAATTCCATGCGAAATCGGCGCAATAACCAACATTACATTATCAAAATGTATCTACACATCCGAATCCTGCAACAATAAGTGGACACCATTACAAAAACCTAACACATGGCTCTATGTCTGCTGCACGGATTGCCAACTGCAAATCATCTGTGAAGGTCGTATGACTACTAAGACAATACATTTAACGGGAATTCTAGAAGCCAAAGGAGGATGTATAATAAGAAACAACGAAGAAACATACTACACACAAGTTTACTACACAAACAAAATGTATGTCAACCCGGAAGTACCACTGATAGACCTGGAAGACATCAACAATTTAACATCTATCCAGCCACTTGATTTAACAACTGGACAACAGAACGCGCAATTTATAAGAAACGATTATGAAAAACTTCATAATTCGTTGAAAGAATTGGAAGATCAAACGAAACAGGCTGAAATGACACAACACGATGTACACCAATACATCGTTTCATACTCCACGATGGGACTTCTGATCTTGTCAATAGTCGTCGCGGGAGGAGCCTACGTGTACTGCAAACGCTGCGGCAGGCTCGCCGTCAGTGCCGCCGGCGCGCCCACCAGATTACCGCCACGGAAGCCAACAAGAGTTGCAGCATCCACTGAAAACTTAGAACCTAACTACGCAACACCTTCTTTTAACATTTGACTTATAATTATTTTTTACTGACATTATTTTCATTTGATGATTTTTATTTACATTAGGAAAATATTCTTTAATAAGTTATCTTAATTATTATCTTTTGCCCCGCCAAGATGTACGGTCAGCAACCGCACATTGTACTTTGGCCTAGTAAAAATACTGCAAATTTTGTTAATTTATAAAATGTAGTATCGGCACGTACGCAAGTAAGTCATTCTTCGGTTTAATATCGAGCTCGCGCAACATCCAACATTTTGTAACATTTTTATAGCATTTTCTATTATTTTACATTTTTACATTTACATTATTTTTAGTATAATTTCCTATTAAATACCTTTTGAACATTAACATTTATTTTATTAACATTCAACATTAAGTGTAAAGGCTCATGCCCTTACACAGCTGATGTTATAACGAGTAACTTATATTGCAGACAAAGGGTTTCACACGGGGTAAGGCGCGGGCAGCAGCTAGTCATTCATACATGTTTGGCCTCTTTGGTCTAGTGGTCGCAAGTACTACCGTTGAATATGAAGTTCTGCATTCGGTTCCCAGGTCGGGCAAACTGCAAAGTGTTATTGGGTTTTTATAACAGGAATTTCTCATTTCTCAGTACGGAGTCCAAATTTGTGCCCGGTTGATGGCACTATAGGCTCACCCCCTATTACATAGGCCTTAAACATAACTGGCGGTATGTTAATTATATACTATAGGTTTACCTCTTTCTAACCCTTCGGGAATAACCTTTGGCGTTATGTTATGTAGGGTAGACTGGGTACGGTTGTGACAATTTTCATTTGACGACCAATAATATTAGTTAGATGTAAAAAAACTGCTTTTTACTGGGAACAGTACATTTGCCTACGTATAATATACTAAAATTGTATTTCTAAGTACTACGGTTAACTCACAGGAGCACGTTAGAAAAAAAAAGAGAAATTGTCACAACCGACCACACCCCAGGGGCGGTTGTGACAGTACTTGGGGTCGGAAGTGACAGGTTCAAAAATACATCAAAATGGTCATCAATCTTTTCACACAAGAGCGAGTTTCATGTAAAAACTGTGACAATCGAGATCCGAAGATGTCCACTGAAGGTTCTGCACGTTTAATAAAAGCTCTGCATCTACATACCTACTTTTTCAACTTTTTTCATAGACGTGCAAAACTAGTGTAAAACCCAAAGGTTTATTTTATTATTTTTCGCATGGATCCCTAAACAGCAAATTCATTCATGTAAATGGGTAAGTATATTTACATGTACATACCTACCTACATACATATTGGCTTTAACAATGTTGTAATAAGCCTAGTTGTAATAAAGTTTATAAATATTTAACAGCCTTAATTAATTTACGCTAACGAGTGAAGACATAGCTGTTTATGAATCTATGAATATTTTCAGCCGAAGAAAGATTGGAACGTGCTATCACGGTATTTTCGTAACTTACACGTGTCTAAATCTGCTAAAACCTGTATGAAGAACATAGTTGACTGCTATGTATATAATTTATCATTCAGTATTCTATTTATCTGTCATTCCATAACAATGCAATTTTAAACAACGTTTAACAGAATATGTCAGTAGGTTATACAATAAAAATGGTATGCTGTTCGTTTGGTAAGCGTATCACTTGTGAACGGCTGGACCGATTCCTTGATTTTAAAATGTTCGTAATAGTTTGAGTTACGTTCTCACTGAAAGAAATATTGGAAAATATTCCCGAAAAATTCTCAAATTCGGAAAAACTGAAAGATCTTTTTTCTATGGGAATTAATATTTGGACAGGGCAACGTCTGTCGAGTCAGCTAGTTTCTATATATTTTTTAAATCTTATTTTTCTTAAACTTTTAGGACGAAGGAAAGGGTATTCTCCTGATTTCTAAATAAACTAAGCGTACCTAATACCTGAACCATACAAACCACTTGGGGAATGCGCATGGCGGTTCAAGTCTCTCATATACGTAGGCCACTAATCACAGACTCACAGATCACAGACAAAACGAGACGAACAGGACAGTCAAACGAGGAGCACCGAGCAGAATAATAACCAATCAGAGGGGTTACATCTCAGATAGTGCAACATGCAACGGTTAACATGCCTGTAACATGTTCATTAAATGCGGCCAGGGAATTGGAACAGATATATTGAGATTGACATGAAGCTATTACAGATTGGTTCAAGTCATGACGCTATATGTAACTTAGGTAGGTAGGCAGGAAATATAGAATGAAATATTACTGAAGATCCTCGATGTAGATAGATAGATACTTGACTATGAAATATCAAGTTCATTTGCAAATCTTTCGTGATTTATAAGTAGGTAACATCCTATCAGGAATGTAGAACCTCAAATTAAACTGAAGCGGAAAAATGTTAATTGAAATATATGAAAAGCGTGATCAAATAGAAAAAATCTAAAAGGCTTGTCGTGCGTTTCCATGACACTGGTTCGTTATGATAGATACGAGGTCGGTGTCTCTGTTTGATTCTCAGGTTCAAAATGTCCTGAAATTGTGATGGTAGTACATCATAGATGGTAGGCGTTGACTCTAAACTAAAATGAGTATTGAAAGGTTATACAAACTTCTTATATATTTCGACCTTGTATAATATTATGATTTACCTAGGTACACCGCCTGTCTATCTGATGAGATCATTGTTATATTCAGATGAAAATAGCACTTGTTTACATCTAACTTTCAGTTAGTTAAATTATAATAATAAATAATAATGCCATTTATTTCAGGCCACACCGGCCCATTGAAAAATACCTTAACCTGGAACATACATATTTTAATATATTTGAAAACTTGTGTTAATAAATAAGGTTAACACTATATTTGTAGCACTTCACTTCGCGCTAGCTTGACTTTGTGCTGTCCTGTGGAACTTGTCCGCGGAAGCGACGGAACTGCAGCCAAAAGTCTTCTTCCATGACGAGGGGCAGTCGACATTTCGGGACTTGCACATGAACACGCCTTCAATTTGACATTCCGGTGCGATTCTAGTAACTGCACCCTCGGCATGTACCTCGTCTTTTGACGCACGTACTCCACAATGTCCTCCGCCATAGTGGTGTATCTAGTGCAGGCGGGAGATGTACACCGTTGTATTCGGCTTTGCGGCACGCAGGCTTACTTCGGGGTCCGTACAGATAGTGCAATCCACGACGAAGTGCCCCACTCCGCGATTATTGTACTGTAAGCTGTACTTTAGTACGGAGCGGAGTGAGGCGTGTCGTCGTGGATTGCACTATCTATAGGAGCTTTGCCGCAACGGTTCTTGTTCGTTCGCAATCGGTGCTTCCTCCTTTTGCACCGTCACGAAACCGTCATCATTATCAGCCCTATTCGGCGTCTTTTTTGGCATGGGCTTAATACTAGGAGCGCCAGGGGCACTCGCGGTGAAGCCAGCGACACACAGGGCTACAGACACTGGTAGCTGGATGGGGCAAGGGGCGCGGGCGGCGCTCCACGGAGGAGCTGCGATGACGAGCATGGGGCTGCGGGGCGCGCCGACGATGGCGGGGCGCTCTGCAAGCTCAGCAATCGACGTATGCGCTTGCGACGAAACTGCTGACGCGGAATTCGACGACGACATAATTATCGAGGCCGGCTCCGCGACATGTGTTGACGTTTGACGCATCGACAGGTGACCTAATTACCGCCACGCTGTTGCGCAAATCAATAACTTCTTTACGCAAATCAGCGACGGTATTTTGGGATTCATCTAATTTCGTTAGCACATCCGCGAGGTGGTCCTTCAGAATGACAATTTCCTTCAGAAGGCTCGTTACATCGACGTGGTCGAAGGTGACGGGAGGAAGCTTGTGTAGCTCCTTCATCACAAACGTCAGCGCGTCGTCAGGATCGGTCTCCTTGAACAGCGTGATTATATCCTGCAGGCTTCTCTTAGTCCCGTCAGGCCGGCGGGACACCATCTGGTCGCGCTTGTTCAGCACACTTTACAACAACGTACAACTTGGCAGTAGCTATATCGTATTATAGGAGGAGCATTCAGAACCGTGTACATCCCGGTCACGAACCGGTGATCCTGAAGGGTGATTCCAACAATATCCCATGGGTGTATGAGCCACCAAGGGTGGACATACATTTTCATGGGTTGTGTCTGTTATGTTTCCCAACTGTTTAATTTTATTGGTCACGACTCCTCTGTGACATGGGAATTGGGTGATGTGAGTATCTGAGAGTAAAGTTGAGTATCTTATATACAGGGTCAAATTAAATTATCTAGCGAAACTGCGCAGACGTAGGTATCGATATACAAATAATTTAACGAATTTTTTGGGGTCAACGACCATAGGTAGTGTATTTACTTGAAATATCAGGTTTTTTTTTTTTTTTTTGTAAAACAGGCGTGATGAGTAGCTATCGATGTAAAAACACGAAAAAAAAACTACGCTACATAGGTACGGGTACCCAAAAAAAAGTTGTCCTAATTTTATTTTGTTGTATCATGTTTAGATATTTACCCATCACGTCTGCGGAGTTTGAACCAAAGGGTCTACTCCCGAAGCTTGAAATCCGTAGTTTCAGCAGAAGTTACGGGTGATTCCAAATCCGTATCAATTACGAACATATGATTATTTCGGGCCCGAACTAAGAATCAATCACAACACGATTTTACAGCCGTGTCTACTCCCGTTAAGTACAAAATTAAATTTGAAACTTGTTTTGACAGATCAACTACTTTCGGACGGGCCCGTGTCTTTGTTGACAGACTTGGATAGTGTAATGGAGATCCATTCAATAATGTTGCTAAAAAAGCTATCCTAAACTTTCAATTTCGAATATTTGCTTGTTGCAGTGAATGAGTTGGCATCAGCGCTAAGAGTCAGTTCCAGCTTTGGCTGGACCTTAATTTTATTCCGGGCCTAGGTCTTAACGTGCTTTTGAAATTAATTATCAATTGACTCACGATAGGTAGTAGGTACCTACCTACAGGATATATTTGTGTAAAGGCGGTTTCACACGCGCCCTGGAAAGCCGCCTTAAGGAATCACTTAAAAATATCTTGTATATAGGGTTCGTTACCTAACTAGTATGTTTAAGATTAGCGATCTATCGAAAAAAAACGATGTCCTCTTGTAAAGGTATACAACAAAGCCGAGGAGGTTAGGTGGGGGCTTCAGAACATTGCAAGTCGGACAACTTTTGTTTAAAATAAGCAGGCGCCACTTGAGAAGCCATTTGAGCAACAACCGACTAATTACTCACATAATTCCTGATAATCGGGCAGGAATCTGATGAAACAATTACGCCGTTTTACAGAGAGCGTACGGACTGCGAACCAACAATTACCTAATTACCGGCGATTTTAGGACACGTTATGAAAATATATTCGGAGGTGCGTAACGTGAATAATCAATAAGCGTGAAACGACGAAGGATTGTAAGGAATTGACAAATAAGGAGCCGTAGCGTGTATAAATACGAACGACGCCGACGCGTTTGTACTACAATATTACTGCACAAACAGTTTGGATAACGTTCGCAGGACCACTGAATTTACCTTTCAACATGTTCAGTTTCATTGCGGTAAGCATAGAGACATTTGCCTCATCAGGGTGAGGCTCGTATTCTATAATTGTGTTCAATCTAATCTCGATCAAAAACTGATGTGAAATGACTTTAAATCGCGATTCGTGACAGCAAAGTTCAAGAATTCGGGTGTTAGATTCAAGAGTGTGATTGTGTCATTCATTGTTTTGTTTAGATAGAAAGATTCGTTTGCAGCATCCGTAAAGATTTATGATGGGATGTAACTACATCCTATTTAAACCAATATAATTAAAACGGGATTGTTATTATGTTAAAATAGTGTTGAAATAGGATACCGCCTTTTGATTGAATGTACCTGAGTTATTGTTACCCACAACAAAGTCAGACAGAGTAATAAATTATTTAATTGATTTCGCGATAGATTGTATGTAACATCAATGCTTACAATACCTACGATTAGTAAATATTCATGACGCCAGTTGCTTCAGTCATATATTTGCATTCATTTTCAGATTGCTTGCTTGCTCGGTGTAGCAACGGCCGCTCCCTCCGCGATCGAGGCGCTGCCCATCGCTACCGGCAGTATTGTAAGTAGACCGATCAATTCAAAATACCTATCCAAATACAATATGTTAGGTTAAACGAGGGACGTACCTATTCAAAGTCACAACAGGTCATGCTAACATGTAAGTAATAAAAATCTGTAAACACCATTGATGTATTAAAAGAGGTAGATACGGGACTTAGTCACACCGCCACAGTGCTGGTCCTACTCAACTACGGGCAATCCCGTAGTTGAGTAGGACCAGCACTCAGTCGCGCACGGAACATCGTAGATTACACAGCTCAATAATTTCAGTTTTTTTGTAATAAATACGCATCAAAATGACTTCTTGTGCAGCTAAACAGTGCTTTAATAATGCAAGAAAGAAAAATAAGACGTGGGATTACCTACCACTCGTAAGTAGGTACAGCCAAAAATGTTAATTTGTTGAAAATTACAATAATATTTTGACTTTAGCTTCGCCATATTTGTGAGAGCGAGATAGATATTAAAAAAAGACACGATACGCACACAATGCGCTCGGTGCTAACGCGATTTCGCTCACACGTTAGCGTCGTCTCCTATCTCTATTGTCGTCTATCGGTAACTGTAGCTTTGCGACTGTGAGATGACACTGATCACAGATGTGTGAGTTTCGGTGCATGTAGTCATGCGCCGAGCCCAAGTTTACTGATTGCGATGTTAGCGCGTAACATATCTTCCTCCTTTTAATACATCAATGGTAAACACATAGATAAAACGCTGATAAACAACAGAGGAAATGTTACCAAAACTTTCGAAAGAGTCGCGCACTCGCAACGCGTAAGCACGCTTGCACTAATGACTTGAACTACCTATCATAACCAAAGTCATTTACGTGTGTGAGTAATAATAATAACCTTTATGCTGGGAACAAATTATCGGACGCGTCCGTAAGCCTCGGCTGACAGTTCCCAGCTCCAGCCGGCTAGATTTCTATCAGACGTCCTAACGCTCAAGGACGGCCCAAGGTCACGTCTGCGACTTACGACCGATAGTTTGCACAGTATAGTGCCAAATGAATCCAGATACAAATATGGGTATGATCCGGTTCCCTTCACACTTCAATTCAAACCTTACAGACGCCAGCACATCAGACATCAACCTACCGGAAACTGTCAAATTTTCCCAATCAACATTGAACCTTACGCCACACAGTGATAAAGTTGAAAATCTATTAAAGAAATTTGACAGATTGTAGTAGGTTGTTGTGCTGGCTTCTGTACTAAACATTTTTTTTAAAAATGTATTTGGAATAAGATTAGACATTTAAATGAAATGGCCATGTTTGTAAAGACCAATATAAACCTATTTCCCACGACGATGTCAGAAACTAGAAACCGACCTGTCAGAAACCAATACAAAAATATATTACAAATAGAGTCCTGTAACACAGCGTTATTGAGAAAAAGTGTTATTTGTATGGGATAATAATATACAATAAATTGTCAGATGTAGGTAATGAAAAATTATACAATTATAAACTTTAATAGTATGTGAGTTAGAGTACTACAACATTACATCCACTATACTATTTTGTTTTGGAATACCCAAGAAAACACAAATACGCGTAAATGTAAATTTACGAGATTATGATTGTATTGTGTATTCCCCAGTCAATCCCACGCTACGGCTTCAACTACGCGGTCAACGACCCCGTAACTGGTGATCACAAAGCCCAGACCGAGTCTCGCGATGGAGGCGTCGTGAAGGGCTCGTACTCACTCACGGAACCTGACGGCACCATCAGAGTGGTAGACTACACTGCTGACCCCGTCTCTGGATTCAATGCGGTGGTCAAACGCGTCGGCCCCGCGGCGCATCCGCAAACGTGGATCGCGGCTCCGGTCGTGAGCAAGCAAATCGTAGCTCCGATTGCCGCCGCACCTGTTGTCGCTGCCCCCATCGCTCATGGAGGATACGGTACCAGCCTTGTTGGACTCGGTGGGCTCGGATATGGCCTCGGCCATGGCAGTATTGGTCTCGGCAGCGGGGGTATAGGCCTGGGATATGGTGGTATCGGCTTGGCTAGTGCCGGCATTGGTCTCGGTCACGGCGGCGACCTCGGTATCGGCTACGGCGGCCTCGGCTACGGCATCGGGGGCCTCGGAGGCCTGGGAAATTTCGGAGGCGGCTGGAAGCACTAAAGTGATAACGCTAGTGCCAGAATTCCCGTACGGACGTTATCGCGACCTTACTTTCCTTTCGCATCTGAATGTTCCTTGTTCATTAGGCGATATGAATAGTATAGGTTAACTATGACTATGTATTTGTTTGTGAAATAGGTACTGAAATAAAATAAGTGTCAAATAGGGAGTTGTATATTTGTTGCATTTCCCCTTACAGACATAATAACCTAAACTTTTCACAGGTGTGCACCTATACAAGGTTGATGACTCTTTTCTTACACCAGCTACGATGATGTTGAGTCTTTTCATTTACATACAATACACCTTAGGAGTGTGTCACTCATAATATTGACGTTCTACTGGCAATAGGTGCTCAGAGGGTGCAATGTTTTCTGAAATTACGTTTACTTGGTGGCAGCACTGAGACGTCAGGTCCGGACCTGACGTCTCAGTGCTGCACCTGTCAAAGCTGTCAAAGCACTTTTTTTTTGACGTAACTGAATGATGGACGAAGGAATGAAACGAATGATGAACGTCAATAAATTCTTTGTCGAAATGGAAGATTTCTTGTCAAAGTGGCGCCAACCGGTGGAGTGAATTTTCATGAAAACCCTCATTGCCAATGCCGCCAAATCAAATTAATGTTCTCTTACGAGATTTACTTACCTATGCTAGAGAATAGTTGATGGAAATAGATGTAAACCTGAAAAGCTGAGAAGTAAAAAAGCACTGATGAATCAAAAAAGAATAAATTCTTGGGAATAAAACAACCAGATACATTTAACTACACAATTATATTTCATAATAAATACAATCAGCACATTTATCCATCATACTTAAATGCACATATTATTATATTTGAGCGGATACACCGTCCCCAGTCATAAGAGCACACAGAGACGTAACGTACTTCTTTATAATTTAGATATTTACACGAAATATCCACAGATTGTATACTAATCAGAAACTTGATTTTATACATTCATCCCTCAGCAAGCATCGTTCGGTATTACAATATAGAATTATTGCAATAAATTTCTGCATCAATGCATATAATTATCATTTAAATAATATTTAAAAAATATTGGATTTTACAATCAGAAATTACACGGATTTGGAAAAGTCTGGAGTCTGGATTTTTGCCCTAATAAATTGAACTAAAGCATAACTGGCGAAACCTCTCTATAGCCTATCCCTTCAGGGAAACAGGCCTGAACATTTAGGAAGCATTGTATTTATTTTATTTTAGATTTCTGATTTTGTTATTTCACTATATGCTGACGTCATCACGGTCTACGCCGGCTGTCATATCGCTGAAAACCAGCGCTGGAGCTCTGTCTCGCATAGGGTCGCAGTATTATGCTGAGCGATGGCAGTTTTGCGTGGATGTGACGCATATTTTCCCCCAATTTGTTATTCTCGTGTTTTGTTCTTTCTTTGCGTCATGTTTACCACAATTAAACGTATTTTCTTTCTTCCTTTTCTTTTACTTTGAACTTATATTTTACCAACTCACTTCAATTAAGGTCTACCGAGGCAAGTGTGACAGTGGGGCTAGTGTAACATTTTTAAATTACGCGCCTTAAACACGTTTTTCGTTTAAGTGCCATCTATTGAACAACGGAGGAACTTTTACTGAATTGACAGTAACAACGCTAAATGGTCTAACTTGTACTGCTTTATCGACACCCGCCATTTTGGATAACTAAACGACTGGTGACAAGCGTTAGGCAATTCGAGAGGTGATGTTTGAAGTGTTTTTGTGAATATTTTCAAGTTATTTCAACAAAATTCAAGGTAAGTGGCAAAAAATAATGTAGATAAGTAAGTGTGATATATTTATGTGACTTAAAATCCATTATCTGTTCAAATACGAGACCTGTTACACTTACCCCGAATAATACCCAACATGTATAAGTGTGACAGTGTCACGCTTACCCCAGTGGCGTTGTATGAGAATATCATTACTAGTGATGGGACAACGTATTTTTTTTTTATTTCATCGATCAAATTATTATGAGGAAGTATGATCTTAGAGTAAACATATTACTACGATGCCTTTTGTCATACCTAATAAAGATTTTTTTTATATTTTAGATGGTACGAAATTATAAAAGAAAAACTACCGATAAATACTCTCGAGAAACTCTGCTGGCAGCTGTTAATGCAGTAAGGGAGGGACAGATGACGGCTTTGAAGGCATCTACAGTTTATGGTGTACCTAGACCAACAATAATCTCACACTTAAATGGTGATCGGGGTATGAAATCGAAAACTCATGGAAGACCGACAGTATTTACGACTGAATGTGAGAAAGATATGGCGTCAATGTTACACAGTATGGAACGGCACGGTTTTGGTTTAACTCAGCGAGAAGTCAGAGCTCTTGTTGGACAATACGTTCGTAGAAATAACATTGACACTCCCTTTAAAGACGGAATTCCAGGGGAAGAATGGATACGAGGCTTCAAAAAGAGAAATAAATTAAGTTTAAAAAAACCACAATCGGTAGAAATAGCGAGAAAGAAGGCAGCCGATCCTTTTCTTGTAAACGAATTTTATGATCTACTAGAAGAAATTGTGCAGGAGCAAAAATTAGAAGGTGATCAGATTTGGAATCTTGATGAAACAAGTTTTTGCCAAGATCCAGGCAAGTCGAAAATTATTGGATTAAAAGGCTTCCAAGCCACAAGAACTACCAGTTCACCTGGTCGCGATAACACAACAGTGTTATTCGCATGCAACAGTTGGGGTCAAAAAATTATTCCTTTAATAATTTTCAAAGGAACATATCTTTGGAACTCATGGCTACCTGACGATGATTCGATTGATTCAGCATTTGCATCGACCTCGAAAGGTTGGATGGAGGCTTCCGTCTTCGAAAGCTTTTTTTCTAACGTATTAATACCTGAAATATGCAAAACAGGTAAACCACAGCTTGTGATATACGACGGCCATTCAACGCATCTGGACTTGAATGTTATTTTAAAGGCAAAAGAGAACAAGATCACCATTCTAAAATTGCCGCCTCATTCTTCTCACATTTTACAGCCGTTAGATGTGAGCACTATGAAAGCGATGAAGGATCGATGGGATCAAAAGTTAATTAAATGGCAACGGCTTAATATCGGTAAAAAGTTACCAAAAAAAGAATTTACCCAAATATTGGTAGAAACTTGGAATGACCTGGAACCATTGATATTGATGAACGGATTCCGAAAAACCGGTATATATCCTTTGGATAGGAACATTAGGAACCAAATCGGAGAAGACAAATTTGATCTTGCATCACTACAGCGTTGGAAAAATCATTTAGCAAATAAAACTACAGAAGAAGAAGAAATAATCACGGAAACTCAACATATTCAAAAACAGAATATTGAAACTGATGAAACAACACAAATAATTCATCAACTTGAACAAGAATTTGAAGGAGAAACTGTACAGGAAGCTCAGAAGGAACAACAACAATATGATGAAACAACCGAAACACGCAAAATGTTCGGTTGTGTACATAGAGGTCCAGCTAAAAATGTTGGCAAATTTAAACTTATCCCTAGGAAACAAAGCAATTCTAACGCTTTAACAATCATAAGCCAAAATAAAGTTATCATGGAACAGTCAGAGGAAAAGAATAATAATATCAATGTAACTTTTGGGAGCTTATTACTTGAATCTATATCAAGAGGAAAAGAAGAAACGAAGCAAAAAAGAAAACGCTTAGGAATAGGCGCTGAAGTAATCACAACAAATGATTACATTGAAAGAAAAAAAAAGGAAAGTGAAGAAAAAGAAAATTTGAACAAAAGAGCAAGAAAAGTTATTAAAAAGAAGCCAAAGAAGACGCAACCTAAAAAAATACAAAGAAAAATATCACTCACTACTAGCGAATCTGACATTATGAGTACGCACTCCGATTCTGATTTAATGGATGCTTGTAGTGACAGTGATTCTGAGAATGCTCAAGACCAACCATTACGAAAAAAATCGACACATGCGAGTATACTTACGGTACAAGCTGATATTAATTATGAACCAAAAACAAAAGCGCATGCGATAGTAAAAAAAACTGTTGATGCGAAAGATGTAAACAAAACACAAGTTTACAAAGAAAAACAGAGAAACTTGACCAAAGAAGAAATAATGAATGCTATTCAAACTGATACGGAAGAAAATACCAGTAATTTGATTTTGGAAGTAAATGACACTGTTCTGGTTCGGTATTTCGAGAAAAAGAAATGGAAGTTCTATGTTGGTACTATACAGACACTTGAAAAAAATGATCGGTACAAAGTTTTATATTATAAGCATTCTGTAGACGAAAATACGTTCCTAACATTTTCGGTTCCAAAGAAATTAGACGTTGATGTAGTCCCTATATCAGAAATTGTAAAAAAAATTGAGCTTTTGGAAGTTAAACAAAATTCAAATGTTTTTGTTCTTTCCAACGACCTAGATGATGTATACTTTAAGTAAACTTAGTGGTAAAGTGTTACCGTTTTATTTTATTAAACTTTATGGTTTTTCAAATAAAATTCTATTTTAGCTAATTTAATTGTGTTTTATTATGCAAAAAAGTACCTGAGGTAAGTGTGACAAGATTTTAACATAGTTCACATCACTATTCATCAAAAAATCTGTTACACTTGCCCCATGACGTCATAAATCTATTGCTACGCGAAAAGTTATCATATTATTATTGAAATAGATCATATAATGTGTTAAAATTAGTAACATCTCATAAGATTTATCAGATACCACAGGCAATATAAAGAATACAACAACGAAAATGCTTATTGTTACACTTGCCCCATTGGTGGGGAAAGTGTGTCAGTTATTAACATTGAAACGTTTTTCTTAATGAAAGTCACGAAAAACTAGTATTAAATACTAAAATATTTTATGAAACATAAAATAAATCAATAATCAACGTATTAAAATTAAATAATTTATGTTAACCTATCACGGCATAGAAATATTGATATACAAACTTTTGTACTAATGCATTTATGTCACACTTGCCTCGGTAGACCTTAATTCAGTAGTAAATGTTACATACTCAATTCAGCGTAATTTATGTTAAAAGACGTGGAATATACAAAACAAAGTATCTGTCCAGTAAATAATCTGTGGAACAATACGTACACTGCTACAAGGATTTATTGGCGCTTGAATGACATGTACAGGGGGGCGTTGTTGGTAAACATTAGTGAACTTTTTTAGCAAAATTGTATTGAAAAAACAAGATGGCGGCGTTAGTTCCGTTTTTGACCACGTGCCAAACGAATCTTATAGCGCTATAACTTATTACCGTAACATAAAAACTGTGTGATACTGGATACCGCTGCTTTCCGCGCTACGTACTCCTGAATCTGAGTCCTTCGCTGAATAGAATGAGACAGAGACGGTCCACTAGATATGCGAACAGCATGTCTGCTATCAATACTTGTACTAAGATAATCCGGTACTGAAACAAAATTACGACACGTTAGTTTGATCTTAGCTCTGCAGTTTTACTATTATAGCTCAGAGGAAATGGTCGTTCTTTCTTACGTAATAAGGTTCATTTTTATACATCTGTGAAAGATTGACAAAAGATTTTCGCAACCCTTAAAAAACCCTTGTGTATATCCTATTTTCTACAGGCAGTGGACAATAAGCGTTGAAAAACAAAAGCATTGTAGAGAAATAACAATTATAACTTGACCCGTGACGCGATTGGTAGCACTGAATTTTGCAGTCATGTGATTGGTAGTCAGTCAGTCGCCATTTTGAACTCTATTGGTATTGAAACTAAGACAACACTAAAATATAATGAACGCACTGTAAGTAGCGGAAATAATGTTTGCATTATTTACGGACTGAAAGTCAGCAGTCTACAGAAAATACTTTTCATAACTCAGTAGTCATGCCTCACCAAAATTCTTCATCACCATCATAATTTCAGAAATAATTGTTATCGGAAATCGTCCACTGCAGGACCTATGCCTCTCAAGCATCGCGTCGCCACAACTGGTAATTAGGGGCCATCCATAAATTACGTCACGCGCTAATGAGGTTGGGGGGGAGGGTTAGAATTGGAACTCATGAAATTGGTGCAACTTTATTTATGGGTTACCCCTTTTTTAATAAAAAATAATAATGGTATACTTACATCTGGTGGGAAATATACAATCTCGAACATATTGGAGAGGTCGGGGAAGATCCCGAGCGCGAGCGCCAGGACGGCGCCGCCCGAGATCATAATACTGTACAGTAGCGGCTTATTGTCGCGGAGACCTTCCATGAACGGCTCGCCCTAGAGGATAGAAGAAAAGTTTAGCTTATATTATATAATAGAATATTATTTATTGTGCTTTCAATTGGTCAAAATTATAAATGTATCTGCAGCATACCCTTTGGGCGTACAATGTTTGTTTAGCGTTTAAACTGTTGAAGCATTGAAGGTGTCATCAAGTGAAATGATATTATGTCTTAAATCTCGGCATTAGCAATCCATTAAAACATTCGGATTAGCCAATCAGAACTTGGTAATGAGGGCTTGAACCACAAATGGAATAAATTTAACTTATAGGTCCTATATTGAAGAAATTCAGGACTTTGCAAATAGTGACGTCAAAAACCACAACGAGTAATAATAATTAAAAAAAATATATATATATTTTTATTAAATTATGTTTCATACCCGGTAGTTGATAGCGAAGGTAGATATCTGAAGCGACATAGAGATGATGTAGACGGTGCTGTTGAGCAGGTCCGGCGCGAATTCTCGCTCCTCATCTTCTGCCAAATCCATGTCCAGTTTCGGTTTGTTATCCCTGCAAACAAATATATTGGCTATATTTAGTAATTATTTTTACTTAATTTACAAGTTGATGTTTATGAAACAATGCTAATAAAGCGTAGCGTGCTGCCATAAATGTTATGCCAATTAACACTATAGTCACACTAGGTAACTCGTAAACTAATTAAGAAACGGTTAATTAACGCAAGATTTTTTTACGTAAAGCGTAAGTAACAGTTTTTAAACAATTTTTTCAACCGATTTGGAATTAGGAAACGTCAACTTTGATGGTGTCATGCCCGTTTTCACCGACAACCAGCAACAGTACACTGTTGGATTTTCAACTCTCAGCGCTGCGCCTAGTGTTGAAAATACATCAGTGCGCTTTTATTTAGGGATTCATTTAAGTGTCACTTATTGATGTGTTTAGTCTAGTTAATGATCAATTTACCTTCCAGGCGACCTTGACGTAGCTTCGTGCACCAAATAGATGAGACATAAGAAGTGCACGGCAAACTGTGTGAGCACAGTCATGATTGTATACACGTTAAAGATGTTCGGGAGAGGGCGCTGCTTCGATAACTGCTTCAGTGGCTGTGGGATACATCAAAATTATGTATGAGAAATACGAAAAAAACAGCAAATTTATTTATTAAGCAGGAGCACGTTATAAGGTAAAAGGATGTTAATAGCGAAACCAGGAAAAAGGCCGAACTTCGACATAATAGGGAATGGCCTAGACAGATAAACAAAATGGGGAAAATATTACCTATGTTACGAAATTAGTACGGGTAAATACTTTTTCAGACTTGGATAAACCCACATTAATAGCATCAAACATTTTTAGAAATCCTGACACGTTATTCGGTTTTTCCGAAACCCTTTTTGCTTATAGGTACAAATTGGCTAACTCCTCCATTCTATCGGCTTTTACGACACGCATCGCAAATAGAAAAACACTGTTCTATTCTTGAAAACATAATTAGCACGTCATATTATATACTTTGAAGCAGAATCAGATTTTGAAAACCCTTAATTAAAGGCATATTTCTTAATCTACAGTTAACTGGAAAAATCGGCCTTTAACTTAAATGATTTTAGGTATCTGAAGATTCAAACAAAAAATCAGCGTTTAATTATGAAGATTGATAAATTGATAAATCGGAATTATAGATAGTGCAACCCACGACGAAGCGCCCCACTCCGCGATGACTGTACTGTAAGCTGTACTTTAGTACGGAGCGGAGCGGGGTGGGGCGCGTCGTCGTGGATTACACTATCTATATGATCTGAGGAATAAAAATTGCGGTTTAGCATCTTTTGTATAGAAAATATATCAAACCGCCATATTTATTCTTCAAACAAAAGTTATCTGATGATTAAAACTGGCCGAGTTTTAATCATCAGATAACTTTTATCTGAGTAACTATTTACTTCAAAACCTCACCTTAGATCTCGATATAAACAAAAAGCAGGACGCCAACAACAGACTCTGTAGCGTGGCCTGAGTATCACTAAACTTGATGCCATCGAGGTACAACACCGACTGACTGTACGCCAAGATAAGGGCGTTCAGAGCCAGGATCTTGAACATCTGCAGCGTTGTCACCAGAGTGCACCGACCTTGCTTGATTATGTGGCAGACTGGAGAAAAAATATCACGATGTTTTAGTATAAGTAGGGAACTGGAGAGCTCTATGTATACGATTCCCAACCCCTTTCTTTTTTGGAGTGACTTTGCAATGAATATATCGGTAATGTCTAGCGTAGCGTGTATCTTCGCGAGACGCTGCATAGATGTGTGTTCGATGAAGGCTTACCAGGAGTAATGACAGATTCGAAGGCAGGAAAAAATCAAACGTAAGTTATTGCCATGTCCAGCATGGACATGGTAGGTAATAACTTGTCTGATTTTTTTACTATACCACCCTTCGCATATTTGGACCCCTTTATAGTAAGTAGTAAATGGGTGAAGACCATTTAATCAATGAATGGCGTTTACCCAAATCAGGTCAAATTCACTTGGGTATGCACGTTCGTCATTCTGGATTTTTACCCATTTTACATGACTCAACTCAAGATAGTTTAGCAGCTGACGGCGAAAGGTCATTTGAATTCTTACTTTGATCACGTGCGGTATCTGCGATCATGTCCTTGACCTGTAAACTTGACGCAACTTGACCTAGGGGTCATTACTTTTATTGTATTCTTCGCGTGATTGACAAATAACAGAGTTTTGCATAAAGCTATTTTGAGTAGGTATTTGTTTTGAGAATTATATCTATTCTGAAGAACCATTTTGTGTATATCATGTTTTAGTGTATTTGTCGCAGTAAGATGGTTGAAGCCGTAATATGCCTCATTTACATTCTGCCCCTGCCGCTGCTCCTCGCGCTGCCGGTCATAATTCCCTAAATACTGCCGTAGCAAGATCGGGGGAAGTGTGTGTACTGCCACTAACATCGCTTTCGACTTTCGGCAATGGCAGACGTCGAAATAATTCGTCCGCGCTGACTTCTTGAAATACATTATTTAAAAAAGATATCAAATTTAAAAAAAAAGAGCATTTGTCGCCGTAGAAGATGGTGGATCCTCTCCATAACACCGAATGCAAACCATATCGGATGAAATATATTATCGTCTGCACCTGCTCCAGATCGCATAGCAGTAGTTCAAAAAAATAGTGTTTTCATTACTCCACTCGAAGAGCATTTTGGCAGATCGTAAAAAAACAAGGCAAGACGTATGTCCGATTCGTCTAGGCTCTCGGTGAGAAGTGAGCGACGGAGCTGAATGTAAACACGCACTGCTGCTGGCGCTGCTCGTCCTTTGACTTCCGCACAAAAAACCGCTCACTTGGGGAGCGCCGGGCAGCGACAGTAGCAGCGGCAGCAGCATGAGAAGTATCGTATTTATATACTCGTCCTGCCCATACTTTCCTGCTCACTGCCGTGGATGTGAGCTGAATGTAAATGGGGTAATATAGTCATATCCCTAGAAATAGCTATATACCGTTATATAGTTATATCACGGCCTCAACCATCTCACTGCGACATATTCATGTTAACTGAAAAGTTTTTTATGTGAACTCTTTTTAATATTAAGTATAAATATATTTTACATAGCATTCGGTTAAAGAGAGTATGCTGGATATACTCTTAACAGTGGTCCACCACCCTTACTCTTTTTATCACTGGCATAGACATTCCATAAAACCCTCCACAAGTTCTAAACTAAAAAATACAGCCGAATGTGTATAATACTAATCATAACTAATATTAAAATGCGATTGTTAGTTTGTTTGTTTGTTTTTGACGATTTTACGCTAAAACGGCTGAACGGATTTGGATGAAATTTGGCACATGGGTAGACCAAGACCTGGGTTAGGACATAGGATACTTTTAATCACGATATTCCCACAGGATCGAGAGTTATGCGGGTGCAACCGCGGAGCGCAGATAGTCTACATAATAAAAATGAAAAATGATGTTCGTTGCTAAGCGCAATACTTGAGAACGGCATGGCAGGACCGATTTGACTATTATTGTTTAAAAATATTCGTAATAGTCCGAATCAGGTTCTTACGGAAAGATAAAAATGAAAAACTGTCGGAAAAATTGGTGCATTTTCTATGGGAATTTTGTATGAATTATTGAAATTTGGACAGGACAACGTTTTTCGGGTGAGCTTGTGTAAAATAAAGACAGACTACCACACAACATACAAAAAAAAAACTTACTACAAAATATACTGGAAAGGCGACTGGTAAAGGGTGCAGCGACGCTCGCGTCACCCAACCTCACGAGTTGCGTGTCTTCTTCCTCCAGCTCGCGCATGGCTCTGCGCAGGCGCGCGGCGGCCTCGGCTCGCGCGTCCGCGCGGTTGGTCGGCCTGCGCGGCGCCTCTTCTACCGCGCGTTCTTCTCGCGGCTTCTCACGCGGTCGCTCGGGCGCGTTCGCTAGGATTGCTACACCTACCTGTAATTTTAAATACGAAAGCTATAAGTTTGGGTAGCTTAGCTTGGGTTTTTAAGTACAAAGATTGGGATTTTATTGCTGACTAGCTGCTGCACGCACCTTTGCCGGACTCGGTAGAATTATTTTTTCTAAAATAAAACAGGGCAAAGTGAAACCAAAGAGGCCAAACATATATGTTTGACTAGCCGCTGCTCAAACCTTAACCCCGTGCGGCTTTTTATGCAGCGTAATTTTCAATTTAGTGATGCAACAATCAGCATATCATAATCTTGTCTATGATGCATTGAAATAAGATACTAAATATAACCAGTAATACTCACATCAGCATGTTTCAGTGCTCCTACGTCGTTTGTACCATCCCCGCACATGAGCGTCACGTATCCGAGCGCCTTCAATGTGACCACAACAAACTCCTTCTGCTTCGGCGCGAATCTAGCAAACACCTTGATGTGAGGCATCAACTCCAGCAGGAACTTGTGATGGTACTCATTTAGGAATGTCAAACCCTCCCCTGTTATACACAGATCAAACTTCGAAGTCAATTGCTTTGACGTCTTGAATGGATTCACGGGGAGATTCACTTCTTCGTCTATTGATGTCCAGCCCCACTTATTATCACTTTCTGCTAGAATCAGAACTTCTTCTTTTTGAGTAAACTTCAGCTCTTTAGCAACGTGACACGCCGTCAGCGGATTGTCACCAGTTATCATAACCACAGAATGAGAAGCATTCACGATTTCTGATATCGCTTTTTTTGAGTCAGTCTTCAAAGGACACGAAATAATAACAAACCCAACAAAAGTCAGATCCGACTCGATATCCTCGCGAGACATATCCCTAATGTCTTGAGAACTTAATTTCCCTAAATTCCTATAACCTAATGCCAGAACTCTTGCCCCTCGCCGCGACAGAGTTAAGTAAACATGATCATAATGACTAGGGACCTCTTTAAGCATGGTCTTCACAGTTTCAGGTGCACCCTTGACACTGCTTATGTAATGAGTTTCCATGAAACCTCGCTCGTTCACCTGGTAACCTGCTATTACAGACATTCTTTTAAGGGCACTTGAAAAGTGGTTTCTGTGTACAATTTTCAGACCTGGTGACTTTCCTTTCTTTGGCACAACAGCATCTCCTTTCGTCAGGTTCCACTCTGCAGCTTTTAAAGTAGCTTTCTCCAATGGGTCTCCTACCACGCCATCATCTAGTTGAACTAGAGAATGACATGACGCTAGAACTTGTATAGTCTCCATAGGTGCTTGAGATAATGGAATGACATTAGCATCTTTGTGGTCTGCTATACCGGCCACACCTTCTACAACTAAATTATCACTTGTAAGTGTACCAGTCTTATCAAAACAGCATATTTCTACTTTGCCTGCAAATGGTATTCTGAAAGGTTCTGTACAAAATACTGCTAATTTAGACAATGATAATAATGACGTGTTGACTGCTAATGACAACTCTATTGGTAGTTCAGGAGGCACAACTGATGTCAAAATCAACGTGCATTCTAAAAATAGTTTGTATCTATTCCTCTCTGGATCCTCACAGCCCTTGACCCAAACATATGCAGCGGCGGCGACTGCGAAGATCAGCAAGAACATGATAAATCCAAATGTCTCAAGATTGTTAGCTGTTACTCTCTTCACTCCAAAAAGAATAGTTCTTAAAAGTTTTCCTTGTGATGTATTGAAACCATTGCGTATAACATATCCAATGCAGCCATTGTCAGGAGCCTTGAGAGCTGATGAAGTAGTTTTGCTAGGTGAGGAATGTTGAACGATCTTGGTGCCACCAAACAGCATGTGCAGTTTACCATCACCCTCGGGGTCTAGCAGTTGTTTTAAATTTTTCTCATTGTCTACTGCTTCCTTCATTTGGGGCACACTTTCACCTGTTAACATGGACTCGTCAACAATGCATGAACCTCTTAGCAGGACAATGTCACAAGGGACTAGGTTTTCATTGGTGGATCTGATGAGAGACACAACATCTCCTGGCAGGAGTTGGTCACTCATTATCTGCCGCCATCTTCTATTCCTGTACACATTGATGTTATAAGGTTTGTTCCCCATCTTTCTGATTTCTGCCATGTTTCTGAGCTGTTGCTGTACAAGGGTGCACTCAAACATGACAAGCATCACCAGGGTGAATATGGAGTAGTACCAGTATTTGTCTAAACACCATAGTGCAACACAGAATACTTGGAATACAAAGAATGGTGCTGTTGCTCTTTCCTTGAATAGTTCCATAAACTCGGGAACAACCTGTAACAACGATAATACCCTTAGCATGCATAATATGATAGACTGATTTACTTGGAAACCTATCAGGTGCCCTTGAATTCAATTATCTACTATTTACCTACAATAGGTATAAATATGCATGAACTGAGATACCTATACATGTAATGTTGTAAAATGCAAAATCATAGCCGTTATGTATTAACATGCACGGACTTAGATTTTATCCAATTAGAATAACAAGGTTTTAACTTGAAAGAAAAATAAAATGGAGAATGTTTGTGTAACCTTAATATTTTTTCATGCATGCTAATTTAATTACGTCGTTTCTAGGTTGAGGCATGAAAGACATATTATATTGTATAGCATAGCAGATCACACCGTTTAAAATTGCATAGCAACGCTTTCTTTTTTAATTTTAAATAAAATTTTCATAAATAATACCCATTGAATAAAAAAGGCTTTCTGAATACATTGATACTGTTTTATTTATTTTGCATGCTGTGTTCAAGTGATTTAATGCCAATCAATCAACTCAGCCCTACGTTGGGTACAAAATACAAACAGACTGCAATTGATTGATAAACAGCAGGCTAGTTGCACACTGGATGTAGGCCTTAACATTTTCAGCGCCATGTGTATATTTTAGTCACACTGTGTCTGGAACATTTTTACCAAGCAGAAAGATGTGTTTGCTTTTTCAAAAACATCTTTCTGCTTGGTAAAACTGCTATGTATCTTTTAGGCACACATTCTCTATACATTCTATAATGCAGAAATGAAATCCCCTGCTGTCACAAATTTGACAAAAATTTAAAGAATGTCCACATAAGGTGTGATGTTGGCTGAGGGTGTATTTTTTTTTTTTACTATATTCTATTATTATATTACTCACCATTATCATTTCATTCCTTCCAAACTCCTTTTCAGCAAATTCAATAGCTTCATCATCCGAGTAACCTTTTGATTCCATATATTCCTCATAGGTCTTGTTGATAGGAAACTCAACTGTATGAAAAGACTTCTTATCCCAATCATAAACATACTTACTTTTTTGAAATATAAACCAAACATCTGGGTGTATACTTCCTCTTTTGGTTGACTAAAAAATGTTAGATGAACATTAGAATTTTTTTAAATGTATGTGGTAAGCAAGAGGTTTATTTGAAAAACCCACATCTATCAACATAAAGAGTAACAGCATACCTTGGTGTGATGTAGTTTAACAATTTCAGAGAACCCATTGTTGGATGTTGGAACGACTTTCACAATTTCAGCCTGGATTGGGTCTTTAACCTAAAATTAAAAAGTAACAAATTTTATCAGTACAATACAAGGACCATGGAATGATTACAATTTGTTAAAAGTTAAAAGGAAGATAATAGTCAATGTGTTGAGTAGAAAACTTTGAACGACTTACCGAAGAACACGATAGGAAACACTGGATGTGTACGCTCCAATAGCAACAGAGGCAAATTAGAATTTGTATGGTGGCGACAACCGCGACACTCACGAACCCAGCCTCAAAATTTTCCTCAAATCCATACACAACGATCCACGAATAAAACACGATTGGGTATATTAGCAAAAAGGGTAGCACAGTTCCTTGCAGAACAGTCGGCACCGGCTTGAAAAGCTGTGTATATTGAACTAAATCGTCCAATGACGACTGCATCTTATTGGATACCATTTTATAATTCTATTACACTTTAAACCCGTACCAGTTTATTTCTAATGGCCTATTCTAACTGTTTGAAGTAAAGTTAAACATAGTTTTTTATTTCTTCAGAAGAAACTAATTCAAAATATAAATAAAATTCGATTTTAGTGAGTTTACTCAACTTGACAGATTGACAATCATGCATGAGAGGAGAGGAGAGGGGTGAAGTGGAAAACCGGAAACAGTATGCTGAAGACGGAGCAATGAGCATGCGTGTCACGTATATTTCCAATCAACGCAGCGTGTATTTTTATTATTTATTCCACCATTTTGTAAAAAGATTGAACATTTAGCCTTACTTTTCTTCTTACTGCCAATTAGTATTATGGGTGAAATTTTATGAACCTAAGAGCCTAAGCCATGTGCTTATTGATAATAGGGTATTACACCCATTTTTGAAAAGTGTCTCAATTAGATTCTATTATGCTAATGAACCACTAAGAAAATCACAATTTTTTTATTCAATCGTTAGGTGCCATAAAAATGCATTTATATTTTGCATTTTCAAATATCGCGCGTAATTTGACGAAACGTACAGTTCTCGCAAAACTTTATGAGCCCTCTGAACGTAGGCCCGAGTACTAAATCGCGCAGGACACAATGAGTTCAAAATCATTTATTGTAAGCTGTGAAACATTTTTTACTTACTGCGCAGCCACTCGCGTGCAACTTCCGAGAGCTCAAAAAGTTTTGCGCATACTGTACGTTTACATAGCCGTATGACGTAATAACATGGCGACTACTATCTAATGGTGTTATGAAACAAAAGCTGAAACCTTAGAATTGAATTTTAAAATTTAGTTTGCTATCTTATGAACTAAAATTAACGTTTCCGACTGCTTTTTTCCTAAGCTATCTCATTAATATATTTTAAGATTTTTTCTCATATTGAGTAAAACACCCTATTATTCTAGAAATGGAAGCCATGCTGGTGATCTCTTATCTTTCAGTGGAATTTGACATTTACATTTGGTTGATATTTCTCAGAACCAAGAAACTGAGTTTGATTGACTTCTGTGCAAGTTCAACTTTACATGGTTATCTCGCGACACCGCAGGATAGTCATCACCGGCTAGTGCTGCAAAAATTCAGATGACGAAAAATACACGTGTCCCAGTCTAGTGTTTTCTAGGAGTGAGAGTTGCGGTGACAAACCGTTTACAAAGACTGTTTTGTGTTCTACGACGATGAAACTGTTTTACGTCTTGGGTCCTGGGTTCAAACAGTCTTCGTTGCACAAACCAGTCCTCGAATTACTTGGTGCGAGTTTTTATTTTATGCCTATGAAAATACAGTCGAGAACGCAATGGTTCAATTCGACGACGCGACACGCACGACGAGTCGACGAACGAGTGTGATAGATAATCACACTCGTTCGTCGTGTCGCGTCGTCCTTTGTTTCGCGTTCGCTTACAAAACAGTCCTTACAATAAAAAATAAACTTTTCGTCACTGAAATACAGTCGATAATCTATTACCAGCTGTCAATGCAGTCGTTCGTGATGGGACGGTAAAACCCATGCAACCTTATTTTGTTAACAAGTTCAAAGTCGACTCGCATGAACGATGAATTGGGATGATCGCTAAATTTCCTGGAATTTGCGCGGCGGTGGTTATTATTTCATTAAAAAGATAAAGGTCTGTCCCAGCCAGTCTAAGCCTAAGCCTGGAAAAGTATGAAGGAAAGTTCATTTCATCGTATTGATCCGACTTTACTAAGTATACTTAGTAAAGTCGGATAAATAAACGAATTGTGTATTTAGCTAACCATTTCATACATTTTGAATCGTTGATAGTTGTAAGAACTAACAAACTGCAACTATTTCACTCAACGATAACGCCATTATATTCCATGTTGGTTAAGTTTCGTCCTTCAAGCCATCCTGAAACCAGTTGCATCGTCGACCGTTTTCTGCAACCGTTATCGTCGTCAGGAAAACGGTTGCGTTTCGTTCGTCAAAAATGCGACAATGACCCACCACTAGTGTTTTTTTTTTCGAAACCATAAATTTCTTCTGTCATGATGACATAAACGTCAGAAAAGGCGCGAAACTTTTTATCATTTGTGTGTAATGTGTGTCCATGTAAACTTTTATAATGGATTTGAACATACGAAGAAAATCCACCAAAGTGCCACTGACGGGAAGTCTTGTAGAAAGCTATCCCCATGATCTTCAAATGTACAAGATTCCACCAACTGAAGACATAACACTCCAAGAATTCGAAAATTTAGCCTTAGAAAGAGTGACTTTATTGAGAAGTTTAGCAACAGCAACTACTCTAAAAGGACTTCGAATGTATTCGGAGGAATGGACAGACTATGTGATTGGTGAACTTAGAACTCAGGGCTTGAAGTATTATGCCAAGCTTTGTGAAAAGTCGTCCTGTGCCACTACTGAAGCTGACTTGCAGGCGAGACGTAAAGATCATATTGCACACTTCATTCTTCGACTAGCCTACTGCAGAACTGAAGAATTGCGTCGTTGGTTTATCGCAAGAGAATTGGAGCTGTTTAAAATGAGGTTTGCTACTATGAGGGGCGAAGCCGTTGAAACTTTTTTCAAACTGAACAACCTTTGCTATACTGATATCACTGATGAGGAGAAAAGTGAAATTATGCACTATCTGAGAGAGTCGACCCCTCATACAAATATTGATAATATGAAATTCTACAAAGTGAAGTTCTATGAAGTTTTGGATCTGGTAAGAATGAGAAAAGTATATCTAAGTGGTGGCTATGCTTATATTGCACATAAAGACTTTATATCTGTGCTCTCTGCTCAGTACAGAACACAACTGAAGCAAAGCTTAGCTGTTGCTTGTCATCACCTTGGTGAGATAGAACAAGATGAGAGACTTGTCTCATTATTGAAAGGATTGCATCAATCATATTCTGGCAATGACTATAGTAATGCTAAAGCAGTTATACCTATTGAGAGCCTGGACTCCTTAGCTGTGAAATCATTCCCACTGTGTATGCGGCAACTTCATGAGCAACTGAGAGTAGCCCACCATCTGAGGCATGGGGGCAGACTTCAGTATGGACTATTTCTAAAAGGAATAGGTGTTACATTGGAAGATTCTCTAAGATTCTGGAGGGAAGAATTCACTAAAATAATGGACCTGGATAAATTTGAAAAGCAGTATGCCTATAATGTAAGATACAACTATGGAAAAGAGGGTAGTAAAAAGAACTATTCTCCATTTAGTTGTTTGAAGATTATCAATACTACTGTTGGGCCGGGTGACTGCCATGGGTGTCCCTATAAGCATTGTGATGTTGGTATTCTGAAGAATAGACTGCAAGGGTATGGTTTTGACACTCAAGGTATGTATAATTTTAATTCTACCTCAACAACCAAGCTCATTTTGATGGCAATGTAACCAATGTTTTGTATGATTTACTAAATAGTATTTTTATTTTTCAGCAATTGGTGAAATAATAGATATGACAAAGAAAGGACATTTCCAAATAGCCTGCAGCAAATACTTTGATGCTGTGCATCATTCTGATCTAGGACTGGGCATCAACCACCCTAACCAGTACTTTGAGGAGTGCCAGAAAATTGCTAAAGGAGATGTCAAAGTAGAAATTAAGAAAGAAGTCAAATCTACATCAGTTAAAAAAGAAACAGTTGATGAACTAGATGAAATGGATTTTGATGAAGTCATGTAAATATGCATACAGGTGACTTCAAACTAATTGTGCTGATGATGCAGGACTTTTCAGTAGTTCTCTTACTATATAAATAGTCATCACTTAAGGAAAATATGATAAAAATACAACTTCCTCTCTCCTGTAAACATTAATCTAAAATCTTTTCGTGAATTGTTCATGAATAATAAATACAAAATTATAGTTTTTAAAAGAATTTTATTGATTTACATTATACTTATAATATCTATTTCTTTTTAACATACATGGCTTGTCTAGCCAAATTACCACAATATAAACCACATATAAAAATTAAACCTATAATTGAAATGCCTACAATTAAAAAGTATTTCTTAGACGGTGAAGATGATATCTCATTATACATATCCCCAAAATTCTCTATCACGTTCAACTGAAACAAGGAAAAAAATATATATCATCATCAAATACCTATTTGTGTGCCTATTCATTTTCCTAGTCGAACATGAGATAAAAATATTTTTAATGATAATAGCCAAGTGCACAATAGCATAGATAGGTATAATGTTAAAAATAACTTGTATTGATAAGCTAATTTATTTAGAACAAGCTTCTTTAACACATCAAAAGTTTTCTGGACACAGAGTGACAAGCAAATGGAGTTCTCATACATTTATTTTTTATTGAATATCAGTAACTGTCGCAATTTGTAAATGGTAGTCTAAATTATAATAATTTTTATACTTACTGCAGCCACATGTTTATACATTTCTAATCTACTTGAAAGTGCTTTTTGACAATCAGCCTCTAATTTTCTATTGCTATCATTCAATATTATCTTCAGACATTTTAAACCTGAAAGATTAAAAGTTATCAATTTATTCAGTGGAACTTCAAAATTTAAGACATAGTACTTATAATTAATTCCTAATCATAATGGTCACTTACGTCTGCCAGCACCATGTTCCAGATCTTTGCAATACGTCAATAAGTCCATCGCACAAGCCCGTTCCAGCAAAGGGTCTGCCTCAATATCCACTTCAGTTTCCTCTATGATTTGCGCAACCTCACGCGCACACTCAGCTGATACGATTTTATGATTCAAGAGAGCATTTTTCAGACATTCTTCGACCTGTTGAGTAAATAAACAAAGTTGATTATTAATTTTTTAAGGCTTTGTAATATTATCTATCAGCGAGCCAGTATTTTAGTACGAATATTAAGCTTTTATCGTGTAAACACCATCTCGCATTGTCAAATTGTTAATTTATAAGTAAGTCTTTGACAACATTTTACTATACCTGTCCATCAGAATTTGTAATATCGTTTGGCACAGCACAAATCGTCTGTATTTCAGCTTTGCATAATTTACCAAGCAAAGGATCCAAACGATAGTTCAAAGCTTGCTCTTTTAACACATTTGCTAGTTCATTCTCACAAGCTATAGTTAACTTTGATTCTCTAAACTTCTCTTTCAAACAGTATAACACTTTGCCTTGAAGTTCCATATCTTGTGGTTCTTTTGCTGGAAAAGTAAACAATAATAAGATTGGGAGTTAGTTTCGTAACACTCAGGGTAGTAAGCAAATAGGGTGGTGAATGAATTCAAGAAACTCTTAATTATAAATGTCTATAAGACCTGACAAATTAGGTGAATGGGATTGGTTGCAGAAACATGCATATGACATTCCATTTACTTATGACTCTGTGTTCCAAATATTTTTGGTCTGACCCTAATCAGTCCTAATAATCTACAGGATCCTAAATAATTCATTAATACTAAATTATCTACTACTACAGAGTTTGTAAATATGTCTACCTAATTTAAAAATGGATTTTATACCAATCACAACTGAACAAAATTTCGTAATATCCGTTTTGCAAGCTTTTTGTAAATTGTTGTTGAACCGGTAATCCATATTTTGTTCTATCATTCTATTCACAATAACTACTTTGCAGTTGTCATCAAAATGTAGTTCTTGGCGATGAATCTGGAACAATTCAAACCATATAATCAATATTATTAAACCAATCAGATATTTGATGTAGGTTTTAAAAGAAAAGAAAAAAAAAGTGATCTATTATTAAGATACCTTCAAACAGTCCAGAATTTTTGATGCATCTGTGTTATGACAATACAAGTCTATCATATCATTACAACTAGTAATTAAATGATAATCAACAGCATTGTCAGCAAACTCTTGTTTCCTAACTACAAATATGGCCTTCCTGCAATCATCTGATAACTTTCCTTTAGCTGTCTGAAGACATTCCAATGCAGCCGACTCTCCATGGGGAACACTGGCACAGTACATTTGCAAATCATTTTTACAAGCTTCTTTTAGTTCAGGATCTAAATCAATATTTTCCTTTTGTTGAAACAGTTGTTGTCTCAACTGCTGACGACAATCCTTAAATATTGTATGCTTCTTCTTTGTTAATGTGTCATTTCTTACTATTTCACTAAGACATGTGACCACCTGATTTTTAGTTTGTGCCTTGGGACAAAATCTCACCACATATGATTTGCAAGCATTTTTGAATTTTCTGGTAAATCTATAATTTTTCAGTGAGATCAGTTGCTCATGTTCTATAGCAGCTCTACAGTTAACATTGGCTTTAATTTCTGGATCATTTTTATGACTTATCAAACATTCCATGATGTCATCCTCCTCTTTCTTACTTTTCAGCTCAGATGAACATAGCCTCTCAATAGGAACTCTACAGTTAATGTTAACAATGGCATTTAATTCAATATGGCCACTTTGTGTTTCTGTAAAATTTGTAACAATTTCTCTACACTTAGGTGCCAGTTCTTTTATTTTATTTTGTAAGCATGATATTTCTTCACCTTTTCCGGTATTTTCGAAACATAAATTAATAAGATCATCCATACAATAATCTTCAATTTCTGGCATCATATCCACACTAACAGCTCTCTGTCTCATTACTCTTCTCACTTGGAATTCACAACCAGGTTTTAACTTTCCTCTGAGATCAGGATTATAAGCATAGTTGTACAAGCATGGTAAAACAAGAGGATCTTTTTCATTCTGGTGTTCACTGGCGTCAGCCCACTGGAGTTTCGCTTTACATACTGTAACAGCATCATATTTGCATGCCTTGTATAACTGGGGGTCCAGCTTGAAATCTCTGGATATAAAATATTGAATTTGCAATAATGCAGCTTCACAATCAGTAGTCATTAGATTGGTTCCAAGTTTTTCCATTAAACAAGACATAACTCTACCATTTCCATAACTTACTTCTCTACAGGCTCTGTCCACCACAGGTTTGCAGGCCTTCCGTAGAATTGGGTCCACTCTCCAATCTTCACCTGGATCAGCTTCATGAACTAAAGTTTCCAGCGATTTTTGACATGCTATGCTGATTCTTTTTTCTTTCCTTTTTCTTGGTCTAGCATGTTCCATGAGGCAGTGAATCGTTCTACCCCCAGCTTCAATACCATTACATAATGTTGTAATATCATTGGCACAGTTCTGCATTAATTCTGGTGACAGCCTATAGTCATCCATTAGCATCTTTCTATGATCAATCATCTCAGCTGTACATTCTGGGCTTAATTTTGTGCTTTCATTGCGGGATACGTTTTCCAAGCATAATAAAATTTGTGCAAGTCTAACATCTTTATCATCTACAACACCTTTTCTGCAGTGATATTTTCTAATATCTTCTTTGCAAGACTTCACTAACCCTTTACTCATTCTATAATTCATAACAATATTTCTTTGGTCATAAAACAGTTGATCTTGGCATTTTTTCCTCATTCCTGTAATGTAACAGTGAAATCACATAAAATGGTTAAATACCTAAATGGCTTAATCAGCAATACAACTTTATATGGTAAAATTATTAATTGGTCAAAGATTAAATTATATATTGATAACAGATTGTTTTATTGTTGATTTGCATGCATGAGTTAATCTAACAATAAGATAAGTACTTAAATACTTATTTAATTGCATTGTAATAAAGTTGTCATTGTAATTTAATACTAACGATTGAATAGCTTTTAATAATATTAATCATTTGTATGTCAATATTGGCAAAACATAGCGCACTACCTAATATTTAAGATCTTTGTATATAATCACCTATGTTTGACAAATAAATTATTCTATTCTGAAAATACTAATTGAAAAGAGCTTGTTATCAACTATCAATAAAGCTGTATATAAGCAAATGAGGAAGAATATTACCATTTTCATACTTATGTCTCAAAAGACACTTGTACATCAACCAGGAGCCTGGTACTTCATCAGGGCAGAAATTCTTCTGATCCAAGTTACATGCAGCAAATATTATCTTGTCTAACTGAAGGGTATCATACTTCATTTCTTCAAGAACAGTCATCTCAGACTGACATTCAGGTCGTGGGTGAATGTCTTGGCCTTGTAAGCATTTTAAAGTTTGCTTCTGAGACAGACTTCTTTGATCAAATGGAATTCTACCGCAAGTATGTGCTTCTATGTCATCATAACAGTTCTTTAAGAAGTTGCCAATGATTTGCCAATCATTGAAAATCAGAGATTCTATTTTATTTATCATCCTCCAACATTTTTTATCTCTTACACTTGATTTCTTTTTTAACACACAATCCAACATATAGTCGTTTGGGCTTAGGCAGTTCCGTATTACAGGCTCCTCCTGACATGGTTCCTTTAGTTTATATTCCACATATTCATTCTCTAAAAGCTCTGCTTGATGACTCCATAGCTTGTGTTGGCAGACTAATAAAATTTGAGTTTTGTTGTATGACGCATTTAGTGCACAAGATAGTACTGCGAGATCATCATCCAAATGCGAACACAACTTATGATACAAAGCACATCCAGATACATCTAGAGCATATCTATCACTGGGACGATTTATTATGTTACCCAAAACTTGTGCGTCTCGGATGAATATTATCAAACATGCTGTTAGAATTCCTGCAGTCGTTGTAATTATGTTATTTAGCATTTCGCTGCCGGCTTGCGAGCTTTGTAAAAGAATGGTCAGCAATTTTTACTCAAACATCATTTCTTTCCATTGTACGGATGACTTGCGTGAGACATATCAACCGATTAATTTAAAACATAACACTTATTGACTTTATTTAAATCCACTTAGAATCACACAAAACCAATAAATAAGCACTGAAAATTTGTTAAATTTTGTTTAGACAAAATTGATGAAAAAGAACGATTGACCGATTGTGTTCAGTACGTCGACCGACCGAATGACAGAATGAGGATAAGGTTGTCACCGTTGTGGATCACCAAAATACATACACAGACAGCTATATTGACAGCCCCCTATCAGTGTTGTCTCTCTTTTTCTTTTGTGGGATATTATTATGTTTTATAAGTCAATGGAAATTATCAAATAACTTCTCCCGCTCTGGGCGGAGCGGGAGGGCGTGTCAGACTCTTCCTGACTAAAACCCACCCGGGTGGGTGGCCAAGGTATCACTTTTGGACTTTCCCGCAACTCCGGCTGGCATTGGTTCTATCGGACCCCTTCAGTTCTGCCGACATCTCTTTGAGGTACGCGTGGAACAGAACGCGCCGTTGACCCGGGCCTGGTCCTTATCGGACGGTGAGCTACCCATTGCTCACCGTCCGCAAGCCCGCGCCTACGGTGGCCGGGAATCGGCCTGCGATTCCCGACGCCCAGGGCGTCTCCTGCGGTGGCTAGGGGCGTGAGGGCGCGAATTTTGCCTCTCCCTCACGCGTTCCGCCTCCTCCTTCGCGAGCATTACTGCTTAGCAGTTGGAGGTGACGGCCTCCCATGCCCTCTCGCTCCGTACCATGGCCTGGACCAGGGCCGGACGCGAGATATCCCCGCCACCGATCGCCTCCATGAGGACACAGCGATGCTCTGCCCAAGCCGCGGGCAGACCACCGTATGCTCCACCGTGTCCTCCGGGCGATCCACGCAGTGATGACACCCGGGCGTTTCCTCTCGCCTGATACCAAACAGGAACCTTCCGAAACAGCCGTGTCCGGTGAGGACCTGCGTCAGGCGGAAGGTGAGGACGCCGTAGCACCTCTCTAGCCACTCCTCAGAGAGGGGACTTATTGCCGCAATAGTGGTGTGCCCAGCTCTGGGTTGCGACAATCGCACTCTCCATGATGCCATGAGATCCCGCCAGAGCTCTTCGCAGCAGCGGAGTAAAGCCCCGGCATTTCGCCTCCTCGCACCACTCCCAAATGTGCGCGAGGACTTTTGCCTCCAGATCCCATAGCAGCAAGTGTTATCTGTCTATGGTGTTATAAGATAACTCAAAAGTTTTATGGAGTGCTTTAGACCACCGAACTGAATAACTTATTAAAGAACCATCATTGAAATCGTGAAAAAAAATCTGCTGTTCCCTAATAACACCTAATGTTCTAAAATGTTGTGTGCTGTTTTCTTTTGTTTTCTCGATTAATAAAACGTATTCCGTTTTTTATACATTATTGGGTTGATCGATAGGAAACTCGCAACACAAACCTAATCAATACCTACGTAAGTGGCAAGCGCATTACTATGCGTTTGCACCAGAAAACATTCAACATGTACATGTTTCGAGACTTGTCACATGAAAAAAATCTCATTACTTGTTTTGTTGGACTTACGTTTGCACTGGACGAAACATGAGCAAGTCTTATGACAGATGTCAAGGTATGTTGTTAACTGCGTTCGCAGTTTCGCACTGTCTAGAAACTTATACAATAGACGTGTATTTTTATGAGATTTGTCACGTTTGTTTGTTTAGGTCAAATTATGTCTCGCAACTTATCTATTGTTTGATGTTTAGTGTTATCCGATTATGACGGTAAACATCACGGGAAGCACTGCGGTTTCCTCCCCAGCTCTTATTTATAGTAGGTTTTTTTTTTTGGATAGAGTAGACCATTTCTATTGTATTTTTGAAATCCCCAAAATGAGCAAGACCATAGGTGCCGAGAAAAAAATTGCCAAAGTTTAAAAAAAATGGCCAAATCTCCGGTGCATTAAGGGTGGCGAAGATCACATGGTGGGTCTAAATTGGTTTCCAAGCAATACTAAGGTCAAACACATCTTCAAGGTGAAGGTCAGCACCCAAGAGTCAAGGTCATGCACCTCAAAAGTCAAGGTCAAACCAAATAATGCTCAAATCTTGGAATATTACCTTGTAACAAGCTCTGAGGTTAAGGTTATTTTTAGTAAAGCGTTTTCGACGGAACCCCGTTTCGCGGGGCTCCTATTTCTGGGTGGTTTAAAAAAAAATAACCACGAAGAGTCCGCTGTCACTTTGTCTGAACGTAAAATGGAACAACCTAGGAGTGAAACTCGTACATTATCTGTGGTAAAATGACAATTGATTTACGTAAATTGGTTAAAATTTCTGAAACTAGGATTTTTTTTCTCAAAAACTAGGCGTTTGCTCAGTGTGACATTTTGGGAAAACGTTTTATTTGAAGACATCTACACACTATAAAATTCTGAAGCTCCGCACGATTGGGGAGAGAATCGCAGTGGAGCCACATCCCGTGTTTATATCAAAACATAGTACTCCAAAGTAGACACGATTAAGTTTATAGCTTTGGCATGGCTTTCCATGTTTGTGGAATACAAAATGTGTGAACTATAAAAATCGAATAAAGCATCGAGATTCTTTATTACAACTAGCTGAGCAAATGGGCTTGGATAGTGTTATTCCGATCGACAAGAAAATTAGGTACATCTTTGAAAACTCAATTCAGCAGAAAATTAAATAAACGGCTCCACTGTACTTTAGGGACCGCGCCTGCGAAGCTTCATATTTTTGCGCATAGATGTCTTTGTATATAACACTTTTACTAAAGGACACAGCTAGCAAACGCCTAGTTTCCGAGAAAAAAATCTTAGTTTCGAAAATTCAACATTTATTTACGTAATAAAATTGACATTTTGTCACAAATAATGTAGGAATTCCATTGCTAGGTTGTTCCGTTATAAGTTCAGACAAAGTGACAGCGGATTTTAATGGTTTTTAGTAGATTGAGGATGAGAACTTAGGATGCAAGAGCGAGCGAAGCGAGCTCGGGCCTTGAGGCACCCCGACTCGGACAGGTTAGGTCAGAAAGGGATAGCTAGTTCCTAGACCCCGCCATTCCCTGCGGTGTTTTTTTTTTAAACTACACAGAAGTATTCCGTCGACAACGCCTTAGTTCACATTGACCTTGAAATTTTCCATGATCATAGCTTGTTACAATGTATTATTCTTTTTTTTTTTTTGTTTGACCTTGACTTTTGGGGTCTAGACCTTGCCCTTGAAGATATCATTGACCTCATTATTGCTTGGAACCTAATTTAGACCTGCCACGAAGAAACTTTTATCGACTTTTTTCTCAGCAACTATGGTTTTGCTAGATTTGCGGTTTTTCAAAATTACACTAAAAAGGATGTAGGTACTCGCGAAAAAATAAACTTGTATAAAAAATCGCCGGTCCCTAAAGTACAGTGCTTCCATCCTGAATAAGCAACTCATTCCTTAAACTGCAGGCACATCTCTAAGTAGTCTGTGGCAGGCACCATGTGTCTCTCTTTTTTAGAAGTTTTTTTTGTCGCGCATCCAGTACCTAGGTTTCGTCCTTGATTTTTGCCATTCCAGGTATTCAATATTGGCAGTTACAAATAATAAATCGCCTTCATCGGTTGAATTAATTTTATTACCAAATTTTGATATTACCCAGTTAATTCTTAAAGATTCAAATTCAAATTGATCGTGTAAAAAAGAAAATAGTCAATGATAATTTTTTGTTGTGGCAATATACTTGCTTACGTCAGTCAAGTCAACCAAACAAAAAACATGAGGGATAGAAAAAAGGGCGGGAAACGTCAAACAAGGCGCGCGTACTTTTTATATTTTTAAATTTAAATTTGTCAATTTTCTAGTGGTTTCGATCAGATAAGTTTGTAGTTTGTATATATATTATTAGTTAGTGTATATTTTGTGTGATTTGTATATATATCTCTGCATAACTTTGGTAAGTCTAACATTTAATTTTCTCCCGTTCTGGGATGGATCCCCCAGATGATCCTGGGGGATTACCCCCTGATATTGGCCACGTAATAACTATTACATCTAATAATGATGAGGGAAGTACCATGGATACAGACTGCTCCATATCCCAAGTTTCTAGTGGTCGTAAAAGAGCTTCAGCTCGTCCTAAAATCTGCCGACACTGTAACAAAAAAAAACGTAGGAAAAGCCGCGTTGATGTAACAGATTTCAAAGAAAGTGACTGTCAATGTATTGATCATCAGACTAAAATAAATATTCAAGAAAATATTAATCCGGTATTTAATCAAACTACTGCTGTTGTTAACAGCCAGAACGATGCCTCTCGCCCGCTTCCTCAGCCCCCTGTTACTCGTCTGTTATATAAATCTTCAGATGCAGCTCCTTATGTAGTGCACGTCCAAAAACAATTTTCATCTCCTGATGATAATGTTACTCTACATCCAGTTACCTTCGGTCGATTCATAAAAAGGAACTCTGTGAATAACATTGTCAACGGAAGTTTAAAAAGAATAGGAAGAAATAGACTGTCCATTTCATTTTCAAAGTTTGAAGATGCTAACTCTTTTGTCGATAACCCAAATTTAGAAACAGAAAAAATCAAAGCGTTCATCCCATCATTTTCTGTCAGCAGAATGGGCATAGTTAGAGGGGTTCCATCCGAGTGGTCAGATGAAGAGGTGAAAGAAAATATTTCTGTTCCTATAGGATGTGGGCAAATTCTCAAGGTTAGGAGATTGAGAAGAAAAATAATTATTGATGGACAAACTCAACTCAAAGCTACTGAATCAATAGTATTAACTTTTGATGGTCAGGTACTACCCAAACGAATTTTCATGTGCTACACTGCACTGCCTGTAGATTTATATATTTATCCTACCATCCAGTGCTACAATTGTTGTAGGTTTGGTCATGTGAAACTGCAATGCAGATCAAAACCCAGATGCTTTAGATGCGGCCAAGATCACTCCGGAGATAACTGTTCAGTTCATGAAGATTTTATCACATGCTGTTTATGTAAAGGTTCTCACAAAGCCACAGATAAAAAATGCCTTGAATATGAAAGACAGAGAGCCATTAAGGAGTCAATGGCTAAGAGCTGTATTTCATATTTAGAAGCTTCTAAAGTTCATCCTCCAGTTTCACAAATCTCCTATGTTGATGCGTTGCTATCATCCCCAGATGTTACCCCTACTACTTTCGCCTCTCCACCTCAGAGTTCCTCTTCTAAAAACTCCAGTAATATATCATACAAAAAAACAGTATCACTAAAACCCCGCTCTCCTCCTACCTTATCTAAAGGTTATGATAAAATTGCCCATCAAGAGATTATTAGTAACTTTGCTATTCCTCAGCCTTCTAATGGGTGTGCTTTAATCTCTAAGTCAAATGAAAACTCTAATGATACTTCTGTAATTGATTTAATTATATCTCTCATTAAATCCCTTAGTCAATCTAATGGTATTTCACCGTCCAACGCTGCCCTGGTAATTAATGCAATTTCCTTACTATTTAAATCAAACAATAATGGATCAAGTCCTTCAATGGAACTGCCAGAGTGTAATTCGTAAAAAAAGTGATCTCATTCATTTATTAAACAAATATAAACCATCTATATGTGCCTTACAAGAGACATGGTTAAAACCAGATTCTTTATTAAAGTTTCGTGGTTACTCATGTCTCAGAGAAGACCGTTCAGATGGTCATGGTGGAGTAGCCATACTGGTGAAACACCCTCTTTCCTTTTCCTTTTTTCCTATCTCTTCTCACAGCAATGATTTTTCTATCATCGCTGTTATAGTGGAAAACATTTGTTTTGTATCTCTTTACATTCCTCATCCTTATTCCTCTCTTTTTAATGAAATAAGTCATATTTTTTCGACTTTACCCAAACCCTTCGTGATTCTGGGAGATTTCAACTGTCGACATGAATCCTGGGGTTATTCTTCATCTAACAGTTACGGTAATGATCTAATTAATGTTTTTGATTCATGTAATTTATGTATTCTAAATGACGGTCGCCCTACTCGTAGGTCTCGTCCTGGAGAAGGGCCCAGTGCCCCTGACTTATCAGTCACTACAGCCAACCTTGCTTCTTCTTTAACTTGGAATCCTCTTAGTTCTACTTTTGGTAGTGATCACTTTCCCATATTGATTTCTTTCCCTATCTGTAACAATAACAAATCATCACATATCTTGCCTCCTCGGTTAAAGTTTAAACTCAATGATGTAGATTGGGATTTATATAGGAATCTTTTAGAACTCAAAATTCACTCATTACCTAATGTCACTAATGGTTCTGAATCTCTTTGTGCAGAAGAACTAGCCAGAGCCTTTATTGATGTTGCTAATAACATTTTCCCAGTTAAAAATAGTTCGCTAGGTTTTATTCCTTCTCCTCCTTGGTGGGATAAAGATTGTACGGCAGCTGTTAAAAAAAGAAAAGAAGCTGAAATTACATATTGTGAATATTCCTCCACTGAAAACTTTAATAATTTGTTAAAAATTATGTCAGAGACTTCTGTTTTGTTAAAGAATAAGAAATATGAAGGTTGGAAAAACTTTTGTTTATCTATTTCTCCTGATGTGAAACCATCGCTTGTATGGCAAAACATCAGAAGATTTAGGACAGCTTTTAAGGAATCAAACCCACCTTTTATCTCGCCTATTTTAGGAAATCATTTTTTAGATAAATTAGCCCCGCCTTATGTCCCTGAGAATATAATAATTCATACACCACTGTTGTCTAACTTCAATCTTGAAAATCCTTCAGATTTAAATTGTCCCTTTTCTCTCACAGAACTCCGAGGTGTACTATCACACGTTAAGGATTCCGCTCCTGGTTTGGACGGAATTCCGTATTCTTTTGTTTCTCATCTTAGTGATGATTCTTTAGCTTATTTTTTATCAATCATAAATTCTGTCATGTTATCCGGTAATATCCCCACCTCTTGGAAACGTCAAGAAGTTCTCCCCGTTCTGAAACCCAATAAGAGTCCGTCAGATTATACAGCCTATCGGCCAATAGCTCTTTCATCCGTTTTAATGAAAATTACGGAACATCTTGTTAAAAATCGCTTAGAATGGTTTGTTGAGCATAATGGTCTTCTAGGCGAGTCCCAATTTGGTTTCAGGCGTGGTAAAAGTACTATTGATAGTGTAAGTATTTTTGTGTCGGATATACGATTAGCCTTTTCCTATAACCAGTCAGTTATTGCTGCTTTCCTTGATATAAATTCCGCTTATGATAATGTTATTTTAACTATACTTAAAAGAAAACTATTATTACTTAATGTTCCAGTATTACTTTCTAATTTTATAATAAACATGCTTTCTGAAAGATGCATTGTGCTTAAACTTCCTGATGGGCATTCTATGTCTCGTCTGGTCTGGAAGGGCCTCCCTCAGGGATCAGTTCTTAGTCCTATTCTGTTTAATATATATGCTTATGATTTAAATTCTTCTTTAAATAATGTAAGTGTTCTTCAGTATGCTGATGATTTGTTAATATATTGCAGTGACAATTCCGTGGACCGAGCTTGTACATTTCTGTCGCAATCTTTGTCTAATTTTAAATCTTGGTTAGACAACAATGGACTTGACTTATCTCCTGAAAAAAGTTCAATTGTCTTATTCACGAGGTCACGACTTCCTCCTCCTATTTCAATATTTTTTAATGGAAATAAAATTCCAGTTAAGGATAGTTGCAGGTTTTTAGGCGTAATGTTAGATTCTAAATTAACAGGTAGCACTCACTGTGACTTTATTGTTAATAAATGCGAGCGTATTCTTAACATGTTAAGATGCCTCTCAGGAGTGTGGTGGGGTGCACATCCTTTTTGTATGAAACTATTATATAACGCCTTAATTAGAAGCATCCTAGATTATGGTACATTTTTACTAGATCCTGGTAATGTTATGGCATTCAGAAAGTTAGATCTTATACAATCTAAAGCTCTGCGAATTGTCTCTGGTGCCATGCGATCTAGTCCCATCAATGCTCTGCAGGTAGAGTGTTGTGATCCTCCGTTACATCTTCGCCGTCAATACTTGGCAGACAAATTCTTATTTCGATCATTTCAATTTCTTAACCACCCCCTTTATGACAAACTTCAACAACTTTATGACTGCATTGAGTCATCTGCTTACTGGGCTCGTAAAAAGCATCCTTGTCTAATCAAGAGTTTTAGTAAATTTATTAATATAGAAGCCCCTAAATATCGATCTATCATTTTTCCGCTTTTTAAATGTAATTTTAATGCTTTAATATCCACTCCTAATATTCTTTTGAATTTGAGCTTAGATAAATGTGACAGTTCTGTAAATGTTTCTTTTAATATTTATAAGAATAGTATTTGGAATGAACACCATCACATTTATACTGATGCATCAAAACACCCTTCTTCTGGCCACGTGGGTGTGGGCGTTTACCATGCCCAGTTTAAAATTATACAAAAAATTAAATTTCCCCCAGAAGCAACTGTATTTACTGGGGAATGTTATGGCCTTTTTAAAGCTGTTGAATACATAGTACTTCTGAAACTTGGAAAATCAATAATATTTTCTGATTCCAAGAGCGCTTTGCAGGCTCTTATTAGATTTCCGTTTACGTCAAAGAATAACTCGCCTATTATTTTAGAAATCAGAGATTTATTATATAGATGTGTTCAGTTGGGTCTTTCAGTGAACTTTGTGTGGATTCCGAGCCACAGAAACATTCCTGGTAATAACAAAGCGGATCAACTTGCTAACCAAGCAGTTAGCGATGGCGACAGGCATCCATACCAGAATTATTGTCAGGATCTTGTTACTCTTCCCAGAGTCTATCTTCAGGATTCCTGGAATAGGCTTTGGGCTGATAATAACCAAACAAAAGGTAGGTACTATTTTAATCTGCAGCCTTCTATTCCTACAAAACCGTGGTTTTTCCGTGCAAAATGTAATAAATTGATTTGTTCCATAATTATTCGAATGCGTTTGGGCCATGTATGTACTCCCGTTCATCTGGCTAGACTTGGCATTGTGTCTAGCGATACTTGTGAATGCGGCACAGATACGGGTGACCTAGATCACATTTTCTTCTCCTGTCCGTTGCTTGATCGCTCCTCATTCCTTAATGACTTGGTGTCCTTAAAAGTTCCATTCCCTACCCGTATATCTTGTCTAATTATGTATCCACTTCTTTTTTATAATCTATTATCTTCTTTTATTCTTCACAACAATGTAAAATTATAAATAATATTATGTTCCTTGTATTTATATTATAATCCTTATCTGATCCTTACTCCTCCGTGTTTCGCTGTTTTTATTATTCCTATTCGTTTCCCTAACTTTTATCGTCGTTGGCAAAAAGTTAAAGCTATTGCCATAAAAAAAAAAAAAAAAAAAAAAAAAAAAAACATGAGGGCTAGCCATTGACTTATAAAACCTATGTTTTATAAGTCAATGGGGCTAGCATAGAGGCATGGAACTAAAGTAAGGCTATTTAAAAGCTAAGCAATTGTACAGTTCTAACAAAACGAAAAATTATATTATTTTATGCCCGGCGTTACAAGGTTACGTTGTTGAATTTTGATTAATTGTTGTTTATTAAATGTTATTTATAATGCCTTACTTTAGTATGTACTACAATCTGTCAAATTCCTTTAGATTTTCATCTTTATCACTAAAACATAAGGTTTAAAGTTGATTGGGAAAATATGACACTTTCGGGTAGGTTGACCTGCTGGCGTCTGTACTACGTACAACTAGTAGTACATACTAGTTCCATGCATAGAGTATAATAACTAGGGCCAGTCTACGTTAGAGAGCACATCAGCACAGAACACTATTATCTAGCGGTTTAGGGTCAGTTCACACCGAGATGGGCATTCACAACAAAACATGTTGAAATCTTTAGTTTCTGTCAAAGTTCCATACAATATTTGACAGGAACTAGAGATTTCAACATGTTTTGTTGTGATATTTCGCCAGTGGAAACCATTGACATAAAAAACATTTTATATGTCAATGGTGCAAACTTTTTTTTTTTTTTTTAACTATGGCATCTCGCAGGTATACCACTAAGGTATTTACTGCTCAACCGAACAATCCTGTGGCTGCCTTAAGCACTACACTCAAAGCCTCCAGCCAGGAGCAACTATTCTACATTAAAATTAGGCGAACGCTCGCTAAGGGCACCCCCTGTGGGGTACGAACCTCGGCTTAGGGCGTCGCTGAGGGGGGGACAGCAAGATGGGACAGGCTGGATCACGGATATATTATTATTAGACGGGGAATTTAAAGCTACGCGCTCAGCTGCGGCGCGGGCTGGCGCTTCATCGGACAATGGTGCAAACGAACAGTTAGAAGTTTATGTATTCTGTGGCCAGTAGCCAGCATAGAGTAAATTCCTCAACCAGTCACAGTCAGTCATTCATGTCGTTCATTGTTTCATTCATTCAATTTGATTCAATAATTCAGTGATGAATTGATGTGATGATTGAAAAAATATCTCTACAAGACACCGTAACCGTACAATAGAATTGTAACAATTTGGAAACAGTTTGTGTTTACGTGTGAACTTTCAACATGGAGGAATTTGTGGAAGTTAATCAAATATCGGATTTTATTTCATATCTCCGCAGTGTGAGTATTGTCATTAGTGTTAAAAATTTATATTGCTGAGGTCTCAAAATAAACTGTTGTTACATTATTTAGCAACTATTTCCGTACTACGTGAAAGTGAAAATTCGTGGTTACAGTAATATTGCGTAAAATGTTCCCATCTGGGCGGTAACTCGTTGCGTTGCGTCGCCCTCTCGTTTGGCAGTCGCGGCCAACGGCGTTCACCATCGGTACCTGTCTAATTATCATTTTACTATTGTTTTGCCGGTATCAGAGATCAAAGGTTTTTAATTAACATTACTTACTGAATTTACTTAATGTGGAAGCAAAAACTGTCCAGAGTTACTCAACAGGCAGTTGAGTAAATCTAGACTTTTTTGCTTTCAGAATTTCCAATGTACCTATTTCTGTGCTGTGGTTTACTTTTACTAGATGCAACTAGGATATTTACTCAGTATGATCTGGAAAATCCTATTCAATCTATCTTTTTAAAACTAAAAAGAAAGTGAGAGTACATTAATAAAGTTTTCAAATAACTGGGACACTACTACTTTGACTGGGAAGACAGTTTCATTAGGATTTTATGGAAAAAGGGATCTTCACCCGAATGGCTGATCATTTGATGCTTTAGATCATTCCATCATAGTCAAATTTGACATCTACCATGACAATATAACTATCTAAATTTGTGTTATTTTTCAATTTATATGGAAAATTTAAAAAATTATATGTCGTAAGCCGTAAGTATCTGCAACTAAAAAAATTGTGAAAAGCCTTCTGTTTACGAGCGCTACCTACAAAAAAAAAATGAACTTCCAACTCGATGGCCCATAATGGAAAGTTTTACCAACTACCTGCCCAGACAACTACAGCAAGTGCAATCCACGACGACGTGCCCCACTCCGCGATTACTGTACTGTAAGCTGTATTTTAGTACGAAGAGGAGCGGAGTGGGGCCATTGTCATGGATTGCACTATCAATAAAGTTACCTAAGACAACACTAACCATTGATCATAATTTTTAATCATTAACCAAAAAAAAAGGAGGATATGGTAGTAACTGTTACATTTTCACTGGTAGGATATTCTTTCTAATTACAAAGTATGACCATAGACAAGATACAAAAAATCAATAAACCACCCAAAGGCACCCAAAGGTAGCTTCCTTACCTTCATTATAGCTACCTACATAACATTTACATAATTTATGATAAGACAATTCACAAAATTACCTTTAATAACTGGCATGACTGAAGGTCATTGAAACAATTTGAGTAGGATACCTAGATTTTACAATATTTATTTAAAATAACACTTCCTCTTGACAGTTCAGGTTCTTTGAAATAGTGGTAATTTAAATTGGACATTAAAATCGCCACACCACCCTCTGAAACAAACTTCTAATGAATCATCATCATCTTCTTGCCTGTGTCCTATCATCATCATCATCATTTCAGCTGAAAGACGTCCACTGCTGGACATAAGCCTCCCACAAGCACCACCACTTCAACCGGTACTGTGCTTCCCGCATTTTACCATCTTATTGAATAACAAATAATTATTGTTGTATTTATTATTTGGTACGACACATTAGCAACTAATTGGCTGATGCGTGTGGACAATAATTGACCAACTTCTAGCTCCTATTTCTCTGTGATAGCTATGAATAATCATAACTTAGATGGTTTATTTTGTAATCTCAGTGTGTGCCCACAATCTACCTATTTGCTCCCCAAAAATCTGTATTTAATACAAACATAAAATATAACCAATTTAATGACAATTGCAATTAAACAACATAATTATCTAGTTTGGGTTGTCATATCACTGTGCTGACATTATCTTTTATAAAAGTATGGAAAAGTGTAAACAATTATTTTTGATAATATCATAAATGTATTATGTTTCGCATAATGAGAAACAAAATACATTTTATAAATGTCACTTGTATTTATTTAAAATACATAAAAATTAGATTGCATAATATAATCTGCTACACATATTTGGATTCTTAGTCTTACTCCGGTAGCAGATTGCTAAAATATTTTTGGAAAGCATCATTGTATCTCATAAATAACACATTTATTTAAAAATACTTGGCCACCTTGAATTATGCATTCTAATATTCAGCTGAGGTCAATTCAAAATAAACTTGTTTGTTTGTTACACACATACTGTTGCTGGTAATTTTATAGTCATCCATTAAATCATATAATATTATCAATATTAGGCACCCAATGGAATCGCAATGATGGCCATTCGATTTGAGAGTTTAGAGAAAAGTGACGACGAAAAGATGAAAGTGACGAATTCTGGGAAATATTCTAAAATACATAAAAATTGGGTTTTCTCGAATCCCAACAATTTTTTAAATTTGGGGTGCTTAATTGTTGCAAATGGGTCTGCACTATCACGTCCTAGAAGGAATACGTCAAATTACAGTCATTGGTCCCACGCCCGAAAGCGCTTATATAAGATATAAGTGTATACAGACACTTATATCTTTTGTCTAGTAACGTTTATGCGCTTTCGGGCGTGAGACCAATCTGGTAATGACGTCCCTCCTAGTGATACTGATAGTGGCGGTAGTAATAATGTACCTATGGCGGTAGCGAAAATGTAGCATAATCCATTTGTCCTTGACTTTTCCTCATAGTGATTACTAGCTAAGTTAAGGATGCTTACAAAACGTTGAATAGAATTCCACCCTTTTCGGAATCATAAAATCATGTCTAAAAATAGGGTTACATTTTGAAATTAGAAAAGTCCTGAAAAAAACCATACTATTGAAAAAAAAGTCCGTACCTACCTATGTATATTAAAAAATTTGTACTTAACTTTCTTATTTCAGAACTAAATTAGCATTATTTTAGTTTTTTAAAAATCCCCTAAGTCGAAACATCCGAACAAAATGACAAGGCCGGCCAAAGTCCGGACGGGGGACAATTAAAAAGCCGGACATTTCCGGACAAATCCGAACGGATGGTAACCCTATGTAGATAGACAATTAATATATTCGCTATAGTATGAAATGCATTGTGTATTCACATATCAAAACATTTTACCGAAACCAGTAAACACCCGTGCCAAATTTGGGGGTCTGCGGTCGTTAATTATAAATGCTAATGACGTTCAGATAACCGCTTTATGTAAATTATTACTCTGGCCTTGAACTGGCGCTATTGCTAGAGAATAGACTGTGTTCGTTAAATATGACGTTCACTCATGATTTCGCTACACTGGCCTTGCTTGAATACGGCATTCACGGCTTTTTAGGGTTCCTTAGTAAACAAGGAACCCTTATAGTTTCGCCATGTCCCGTTTGTGTCGATCTGTCTGTTCGCGGCTTAGCTCAGAGACGGTTAGTACCTACTAGAAAGCTGTAATTTGGCATGGGTAAACATATTAATCACGCCGACAAAGAAAAGGTAAAATAAAATCAAGAAAAAAAAGTTGGTTTGAGGGTACCTCCCCTACATGTAAAGTGGGAATGTTTTTTTTTCTCGTCTATCCCATGGTGTTGGGTGTCGTTGGAAAGGTCGTTCAAAAATTATTATGGGTGTTTGAAAACCATTTTTCAATTCAGGAATCCGTTTACGAATTATTAAGCTTTATAGTGCTAGTTTTAGTTAGTCAGTGGTGCCGATTCTCTTGTCACAAATGCGTCTAAACTAGACTAAAAATCACCAAAATTTAGTTTACTCCTGTCAAACGATGATTTCCCATTCTGAAATAGACTAAAGTGGCACAACTTAACTATATTTTAGTTTGACAGGACTAAGATTGTACTGAGATTTTAATTTAGTGAAAATGACTATTTTGCTATTCTGAATTTGACGTTTTTCACCTAAAATTTTAATTTTCTAACTAATTCTGACTATTTTTAATCGCCACCGAAAATGGTGTGGAATATTATTAGTTGTCATGAACTAAAATTCACACGAACATCTCGACTTCGGGTGCAAAAACAGTACTGTACTGGATTTTTTTCTTTTCTTTTGCTTATATCTCGAAAATGGTGTGTCCTATCGCAAAAATAATGAAAATTTCGACCCCCTTTATAAAACCCTTATACCCCTAATTCTCAACACGTAGGTAATTTTTTTTTTTTTTCCATACAAAAAGTGAAAAATTCCATTTAAAACACGTCGAGGCTGCCCCCACTGCGCGCCTCCGGCTCTAAAAAGTATGTACCACGTGGAGTCGCAATTGTCAAATTCGATTTAGTTGTGTCAAAATATTTTTTTTTAATTTAGAGACTTTTTACTACAGAATAGCGTTTAAGATTCTCATAGCCAAAAGTAAGGAATTTTAGTGATAGTTTAGTTAGTTTAGTCCGGTGTACAAGAGAATCGGCACCAGTGTCCCCCCCAGCCAGCTAAATGGTTGGATTTGTACATAAAATGAAGTTAAAAGGAACGAAACATGTGATAGAACATGTTTTTAACTACAATGTTAAGTTTTTTATTGGGATAAATTCATCCCAACTACGGAATACTTCAATGTGCGTGGTCCGACACGCACTTGGCTAGTTTTTATTCTTTTGAAGTTGAGCATCATAAGCATAATTCTGCCCCTCCTACCTACGACACTAAAGGATTTATAAATCCCTGACCTAAACTAGCAAGGCAATTATCACTTATGGATGTAAAAGCAATATTTAAATATTATAATTTTAGCTCTTCGCTTGCACACCGATATGATAACGTACGAAATTCTGAATTTATGTTAAACAAATTTTGTTATCATTATGCACTGACGATAACACCATGGCTACTGAAACGGACATTTTAACGTTTCTATAACTAGAACGGAACTATTCGAATGGCAGAGAACATTATATTATATTTGAGTAAAGAATTCGCCACACTGACGGCACTTAGGTACAGTAAGCCGCACGTCAGTGGTAATAAAACCAGTATACGCTGACCGCTTATTCTTTTGAAACTCCGTACTTCGCTAGGCTAGCTCAAAGTGTTACCAATGACGTGCTGTCGTCAGTACAACGAGAGACTCCAAAACAGACATCGGCAACGCCCACGGGTAATGCCTGATCAGAAGTATGTCAAGAAACTTTATAAGAATAATAATGTCGTACAATCATAGTAAATAGGACAGAACATCCGTAAGCATTCAACGTCCTACATAAATGCTGCCCACGAAAATTGTACCAATGACCCTAGTCTCTGGGGAGACGTTAATGCCATGCAGGTGCAATAAGACCTGCCTACGATCGATATATGCATGCAACTATGTATAATAGCTAGGTAGGAGAAGTTATGTAGATTACATCTAAAGAATTATGAAAAAAGTATTCCCTGCAGATCTTATTCCTATTATGACCAGGCACTCGTAAGACAATTTCGAGACAACTCGCTCGAGACAACTCGAGCGAAAATGTTTTAATTACGTAACTGTGTTATACAGGGTGATTGGAAGTTGGGTGCAAAGCTTTAAGGCGAAGATAGTACAGACAATTTAGAACCATTTAAGCCATGGTTATTATATATATTCCCAAAATTTTAACTAAACTGCTTGTTATTGGCCAAATTAAATGATAAATTAATTATTTTTTATTTTATTTAATTAAAGTAATGAGTAAGCAATCTAGCAAAACAAGTTTTAGGCTTCTTTGTCATTAGACATTTTGTTTACAGACATTTTAAGTTCACAAATGGTTCTAAATTGTCTGTACTATCTTCGCTTTAAAGCTTTGCACCCAGCTTCCAATCACCCTGTATATATGGAAAGAAAAAGATCTAATAACTCATATACTAAAGTTCCATTTTGATTGTATGCGTGACTGTTTCAGAATATTAAAGCAAATTAACATACAATTTAGGGAGCCTCCTCTTAACAACGTCAGTGGAAGCTGTCCTGCGCATGCAGTATTCCAAGACTTTACTGGCTCGCAGTCCAAGTAGCGCGTTAATTACCAACGAGCCTCTGAGGACAGTTGAATACATATCCTTCATGAGAGGTGTATTAAACTACACGACCACATAGGCATAACGAAGGAGGCCGTCAAAGCGTGAATATGACGATAAATAGCGTAGGGCTTAGTATATGCCCAGCGGAACGGGTGCGACAGTCGGAGTATAAATTACCTATCCCAGATTTTGTAAGTGAATATTACTGGAATGATAACGCACTCGGCGCACTTATAAGATTAATACGAGTGTCAGTAGCGAAAATATCATCATAATCACCATCTGTCTGATTCTGTGTAGTCTATCCCTTTATTTATTTTAAATAAAGGGATAGACTACACAGAATCTTACTATAGATCTTGCTATCTTGAAAAGTATTAGAAAATCTTCGTCTTATAGTTTTTCCGGCCTGTTAGGCGATTAACAGCACCGCTCGACCGCGCGGTAGGAGCAGTTTGCGGTAGAAACGAGCACCGCTCGACCGCGCGGTCGGGCGGTGTACGTGTGTTAGGCATCTACGGATTTATTAGAGGCCAATGCGACATGAGATCCGCTTCACCGCCTACCGCGGCGGTGCGCGGTGCCGTGTGTTAATCGCCTAAGTCTTAACAGAAAGTGTAAATAAATAATACGACCGTCCGTTACACTTGGCTTTACTAGTTTGAGTTTGTAGAACGTTAACATCTACTGACTCACTATTATTGACATAGAGAGGTTGTGTTTTTTAAATAACTACGATTTTCTATTATGAAACCCATGTTTAATAATTATATGTTATATAGTTTGACGTTCAAAAGTGCCTTTTTTGTGCCTAATTGAAATAAATTATTTGATTTTATGTTACACGGTATGGGTATGACGACCTTTTGTTTACTGTTTCCTGATTTAGTCGTAATGTTTAATTGAATAGGTATTCGGTATATCTGCCTATGCCTATCTTCCCATACAGCTCGGTCCCAAAAGAAATATACAATATTTGACAAAAATCGTCGGAAAATAATTTTCCCGAGCTGCCATACTGCAATTAGGGACGTATGATTTGGGATGACGTTCACGTTTTGATTGTTAGTATAATAATGTCCTATCATCCATAGGTACCTATTAACACTAATTTGAAACATTGTAAAAGCCAAGAAAAAAATAAAAGACCCGTGGAGTTTCTTGCCGGCTCTTCTCCATAGGAAACGACCAAATGGAACCGTGCACCTAGCTTCTGACGTTTCATAAGTGCCCAAGTAGGTTTCTATTTTGAATTTAATATACCTACCTACTTAATGAATCCGAGCTTAATTAACTCATACGGCTGACTTGTTCCAAGCACGTGTTATCAATGTGATTACATAAAATATCACGTTCTGAACTAAAATCAATAAAGAAGCAGCCCTAATCGGTTCTAATAATCTTGACCGATAAAAATAGTCTAGTACGACAAGGTTAATTTGTTTTGAAAAATGGAGAAAATAAATTACAAAACGTTTCGCCTGAAATATATTAAAAAAGGCGATTTTTTTATGTTTACTTTATGGTAGCCAACTCAACGATGAGTTTAAGGCAAGGTAAGGGAAGGTTTGTGGGCAGTCAAGTTCAAGACTCCGAGTTTCCGACCTCCGTCTTATTACAAAAAAATACTTAAGTATTGGTTTAAACCAAGACTAAAAGGTCTTGGATTGTTACGGTATTAAAGTAAGTACCAGGATCAAAATGTGTTTCTATTACAAAACGAAGACTATCCGAGGATCAGTTAGTACCAAAGAAAGTCCATGATTTAAATAATATCCACAGATAAGAAACAAAAAAGGCATTCTTTCATTCGTTCATAGAGACTTTATTTGAAGCAACGTTCTGTTTCTCTTAATATTGCTATTATAATAACACTTGGGATGCTTAAATAATTATTTATCAATACAAAAATATGTCATAAATTGTTCTTTGTTTAAGTTACAATATATTGAACAAGCCCAACTTGTACTTTTGACGCGCTTTTTATAAACAAGTTGTCATATTTTTTAACACATCTAGCGTGAAGTGGAGTGCATTAAATACGACGGCGGCGCGCGTAATTTGAGACGAATGATTTTGTTGCGTTTGCGTCCTATATTAATAAATAACTAAATGCACTGCTTATTTTTATTCATTGTTATTAGTATTACTGTTGTGTGGTTTGTTCGTGAGTTTTCGTGTCTGGTTAAATCGTGAGCTACAATTAAAATGGATCAACAATACAAAAAACGGGGTGAAAACTGGCGTTTTGAAGGAAAAGTTCGTAAACCATGGATTTTTAATTATTATTAGGTAAGCAATGCTTTGTTTCATCTTATTTCGACTACCTAACGCTTTTTCTTATTATTATTATAGGACATATTACGTCAACTTATTGCTCAATCAGCACATAATATAGAAGACAAGTCCACGAAAACGTCAGTAAACATGCAGAAAACAAAAGAGTGGAAGAATAAACGAAATATGTAAGTTTTTATTGCTTTTGATAAGTGTACAAGTACGTTATTGTTTACGTGATATTAATTAGCATATTTATTATTTTTAGATTTAATGAGGTATAGGGTAAATTTCGATCATATGGAGACTTAAAGTTGGCTTGGAAAAGAATGAAGCTGTCCGCTAAATCCAACTTATCTACCCATAGGAGGGAACAATCAAAGACAGGCGGTGGTGAAAAACCACCATCACCTTCTCCTGAGGACTTAGCAATAATGGCTATTGCTCATCACGACTTTGTCATTGAAGTTGATGACTACGATAGTGATGCATTGGTAGGTAAATAAAATTTCATAAATGTCATACCCTAAAACATTTAATTCATAATAGTATGATTTTAGATATTTTACATTAAATAAGTAGAAAGTGCTCTGTAATCTGCTTTTATAGCATGCAATTTACAATTTAAAATTAAGTCCTAATGTTAATAATTATAGGTAAGTAATAATTTCGTTACTTATTAGAAGAGCATTTGGCTGGATATAAGATATTGTGGGTTCAGTTTCCACCCTGGGCACCAAGATATTTTCAATGTCTTTTCATTTTTAGTACATACTTTTATTACTCTAATATTACTTATACATGTTAAAAATAAAGTTCCTTACGTTACCTATTATATTTGATTTTACAGAACTGAAGAAATACGGCAGTCAATTACACAAAGCAATATAGATTTTAAAAGAAATCAGCTAGAAATGATGGAAGTGGAACACAAATACAACATAGATTAGAATTAGAAATAGTTTTATCGGAAAGTAAGAAACACACCAAGACTGAAGAATAAAAAGTAAGTAGATTTTCTTATTCTACATCCACACACTTAGGTACTCTACTAAGATTACAGTAAAATTCTTATATTTAAATAAATAATAGTGGGTATAATTTCATCCTACTAAAGAAATTCACTACTGTGCCCATGCACAGCTGTGCATTAATGTCATACTGTGTTAGAGTGCCTTCCCCAATTTGTAACCAAATGTTCAGTTTTAGACTATTAACATGTTTGTAAATATCCTGATATGTGAAATTATTATTTTCAGGTACTTACGTGCTGCAAATATTTTATAATAGATTATTCATTTAAATAAAATACACACATATTAAATAGTTAATAGAAAACATGTTCACTGAAAATGAGTTTTAATAAACTGCCTTCTCCTAATATTTCCCCTTACAGAAGTTGGAATATACCTTTGAACTATAGGTTCCGTAGATGAAGACTGCTCTATGTTATCTTAATCGCCAGGAAACAGGTCTTCCCTCATGTCGATGGCAATATTGTGGAGGACAGCACATGCAACAATTGTTTTTTTGCTGTTTCAATAACCCCAAACATGCCTCGTAATAGACAACGAAACCGTTGCTTTAGCAAATCATAACACCTTTCCACTGTGATATCCGGGTACGAATATGGCTGCTATTATACCTCTCTTCTTGTGGTGTTGTGGGGTTAAGCAATGGTGTAAATAAATAGGGAGTGCAAGGATAGCCACTGTCACCCAATAATATTCCAGAGAATGCGCCAGCCTCAAACCTCTGTTTTAATCTACATTCTCTGAATATTCTGGAGTCATGTACACTGCCACGCCATCAGGTAACAATCATGTGTCCATGATTTTCAGGTCAGCATCACAAAATACCTGAAAAGTGACAACTTATTAGATCTTTTCATTCCTCTCTGTTATTTTAATGTGACATTGGTAATTGTTACCAATTTTAATATAATCAAATAAATTATTTTCTATAACTTTTCAAGCATTTTAGGATCAAATTAAAAAGTCATTTGTCAATTATTGAGACAATCACAACTTAAAATATTTGTTTAAAAATTACCTGTACATTGATTGAAGAAAATCCTTTTCTATTAATATATAACTGACCCCCATCAGCATTTACTTTCTTTATTCTATTATGAGTAGTCTATTGCCCCAATTACTGTAGGAAAATTAGCAATACTGCGGAATTTCCTAATGGTTTTCTCCTGTTCGTTTAGAGTAGTAGGCATTATTATAAATCTTTGGTTAATCCGTGACAAAATGTTCGCTACCTTTTTGCATGTTTTGCTGACAACTGGTTGAGATACACGCTATGCTTGAATCTACGAACAAAACAATAATGTTAGTATATTATTTGGACTTTGTATACTGTTATACGTTAGCATTGATCAAGGATACTTACCTCATAGCGAACCCAGTTGCGCAGTGCGCAAACCACTTGCACTTCAGGACTCAATGGGCATCCTCGAGGGTTGTGGGATAAACCCTCACGTAAAACATCCACTATTTTTTCTCCAAAACGTTTTGTGAATCTGTACTTATACCTAAAATCTTCGTCACTTAATTCAAAAGGATTCACACGATGACGATGTCGGTAAGATCGCTGAGACGTCTCCAGCATATCCAAATCTTCGAAATCCATCAAGTCACTCATATTAATAACCATTTTTAACGATTTTTAAATAAAAAGACACAATAATAATCGACGCTAACCACAAATAAATCAAGTACCGAAGTTAGTCCAATAGATAAACTAGGGGTCTCGGCGGTTTAACTTTAGTACCATAGATAGTTCCTGAACTAGTGATAAACTTCATTTTATAATAACGTTTTATTTAGTCATGGTTTAAACCTAGTAATAATCCCAGTACTAAATTTAGATCGTGTTTTGTAATAAGACGGAGGTTTAGAAAGGCCAAAACTGGTCACAATACTCGCATTAGATATGGCATTACTAATGGAGATTATTAGTTTCGGGTAGCTGTTGGGCCCAGCTTAAACGAATTCGCATTATTACACTTCGTTATTTTGTCTGATCTGGGATTAGAAGCCATAGTTTTGAGCCTACCTTTGATTTTATTAGTTTGCCTACTTTAACTCGAGGTTCATCGCACTCTTGTCTCTTGTGCCAATAGATCAATTTAAATATTTTTGCTGTAAAATTTGACCACCTGGAGGTCTACTCTCTATGTCCGTCAACGAAGATACGGGCCCGTCCGAAAGTAGTTGCCCCGAGAAAACACGTGACCACTGACAAATCGTTTTTTTATTCATTCTTAGTTCGGGCCAAGCAAGATTCTGCTTACTCAATATCCGTAGATTCGGCCAATGTTACGGGCGCTTCGTTCTCCGTCTCATTTATGCCCATAAGTTAGACGGACCTCAGAGCGCCCATATCTACGGCTGCAGCAAATGATTTATCTTAGGGAGTAGACCCCCTGATACGGATGTCGAGTTGCCCGTAATTTCGACCGAAACTACGGATTCCGCAAGTTTGGGCCCCTGAACAGCGATAAGCGTCGCCACATTGACATAACATGATCCCTTGGCCAGTGTTTCCCTGTCTGGGCATAGTGGACACCGGAAAGTGTGACAACAACTGATAAATTATAGTTTGTTTTCTTTTAATTTCAGATTGAATGGCGCGACCCATGGCTAATGGGGCTGATATCTTTCCACATTATAATAACGTTCACTTGCTTCTCAACGAGGAACTACGGAAACTTTCAAGTTATCTTGTTCATAATATTATGTAAGTACCTACCATTAGAGATATTTATAATTAGAGACCCCCTTTCTAATTTCCATTATAAGTTCAATATTTTTAACTCGCCCTGTTAAATGTCTGTCCAAAGAGTACCGGTCCCCAATGACCTTTGTATAAATAAAATTGTAAGTAGAGCAGAATAGGGGAGATCAGAGACGACAAATAAATCATCTTCCCACTTCGGCTATCAACGGCATTGACGACGAGTTACTAACCTACGTCTTCTAAACAAGAAAATTGCTTCATAGAGTCTCGCACTGACATTTCTCAATGGAGGCGAAGCCCATATCTACTCTTTGCAAACAAAGCCTAGACACACGACTTAATTTAAAAACAAATATCTTCGCAGTACGGTGTACTTTTTAGCAGTAGGTAGTGCGAAAATCGAAACCGCAGTCTGTTCCGAAAGCGCCTCTGCGTCATTTGGCACTGCGTCAAAATAGTGAAAGTAATTTCGTGTTTCTGAAACTTTTTTTCATTGTTGGTATTAAAAAGAAAGCATTCGGTCTCCGTTACGTGCAATGAACGATGTTTATTTATTCTTTTAACCTTCAGACTCTGCTATCTTTTTTTTTCAAAGATAGTATTCTTTTTTAGTAAGATAAGTACACACAATACCATTTGACATTTCATTTTGTTACATCTTAATTAATTACAACAAATACATCCGGCTATTAATTAACAACAACCTTGATTTCAATGTTTCAGTGTTGCTAGTCTATTTTTCGGAGAATATCAACGAAGTTGCTGCGCGGAATTGGGCTTTATTCTCAAGACAACAGTACTTCGATAGTAAAGGCCTGTTCATATCGGTCGTTTTCTCCATCCCTATACTACTAAACTGCATGATAATGGTGGTAAGTTGATAAAATATCGTATGATCTAGATATCGTAATTAGTTGATTTGACTTGAAACTCAAAATTCAATAGTCATTTAATCAAACTAGGTTTAGAATCAACACTTTTTGAACGTCAAAATTACATAAGACAGTCCCCCAAAACGCCCACCCTTCACCACTTCCTAGTGCTTTAGCGGGGAAGAAGAAGTGGCGCAACAAAATCCCCAGTAGCACAGCTCTCTGTTCAGTTACAAAAAAAAAAAAAGATTCTATATAATAGTATGCAAAATTGTTATTGTAAATTACTTTCGTGAAGTAGTACTTTCGTAGATTAGGCCAATGTTACCTGTTTGTATTGTGCTCTTATTAAGTAGATTAATTATCCTAAATGGAAAAATATTTGGAACTTACTTAAATTAATTTACCAACGGCGATTACATTCATATTGTTGTATCTGAAAAGTTTCTGAACTTGATTGTCCCATAATATTGAAAGAAGACAGCAAAAGATGACTGTCTTTTGGTACAAACATTACTAACCTCAGATCCTGTCTGTGACCTGTCTTAAAATGTCTTGTCTATATGTTCCAGGGTTCGTGGTTGTACCAATCAACACAGATCATGACAAACATAAAGAAGGCACAGCTCAGACAGCGCTTGAAAGAAATGAACATGAACCGGGAGCAACAGCAACACATCAAGGCAGAGTAGTCCTCAAGTCAATTATGTAGGTAACGAAAATCAAATATTTTTGCTAGCACATTGTGACGGAAAACGATGAATCTAATTTTAGGCATATTATGACGCAGTGATTTATTTATAATTAATTAATTAATGTTTCAAAGAATTTTCGTAGGACAACGTCCAGTAAGCAACAATCGAAACGAAAATACTTATGTAAATATTTCAAAAGTGCGTTTTTAAATGCGGACAAAGTTCCGTAAGACGTGGTCGTATTAATGCTTGAAATAAAATTTAATGTATTGATGTAGACTCCACGGTTTATGAAGCACATTAATGTAATAAATTGTGTTTGTTTATTCGTTTTATAACTTGCCTTTTGCAATATTGTCTTTAGAGTGGGCAAGCACCACTTAATTTTGGATAAAGAATTTGTTAATTTTTTAGCATTATTACTATAAATATTAAATAGAAAGATAACTAACATGTTTTTGATACATGAACACTTTTAATTAAATTTAAAATAATCGCACGCAATATTGATTCTTGCCTCTCGGTATGAAAACTTAAATTACTTCCCTCCTTTATCAGTAGTAACGATGGCCAGTCACCGCTCACCGTCACAATACACGTAGAGAAGTAGGCAGTTCGTGTATTTAAATTTTCGAGTGCATTACAGTGACTGAATAAATTGAATTGTTATGTTCAAACACATTGTTAACGTAATGTGTGTACAATTTTATTAACTGATAAGAGACATTTCGTGTGCGTTTATGTTTAAGCGGCGCGTACAGAGAGCTTGCGTAAGCGCAGCCTTACCAAAAGTACCCCTTTTGATTTAGGCGACGAATTGCAGCGCCACTATAGTGTCATACAATTGTTATGACACTGGCCGCTTTTTGTCCAATTTGAAAGCATTCACTCGAACTATAAGATCAAATAGGAATATAACATTTCCAGAATACAACGAATTTTTTTATTTGTATGTTAGTCGCGCTGTTCCGAACAATGGATTTATTTGAACAACTTGTTGGATGTATGCATACAATTTAAGGTTTCAAAAACAGCGCATCTAGCAACGCAAGATGAGCTTTTGAAAAATGTGCGCTGAAAGCGTGAAAACAAAGATGGCGCACTATGGCACGTTTCTTCCGATTGGTCGAATTCCTGTCGAACATTACGTGCAGACTTTTACCCATGCGGAAAGCTCCATGACTTATTGGAAGGACCAAGCGTCCCCTACATAGAAGGGACTGCGGCGGTCTAAAATTGAAGATAATGCAGTTTCCTAAATCGACAAATAAACATGTACCTATGTAAAGAACAAGAAAGGTGGTTAAATATGTAGTAGCTAGTAATTCACCTTTTAGAGGTCTATCCTGCGTAGAATTTTGCCTAAATATCTTTAAGTAAGCAGGATTTAGTACATATTTTCTATCGGTGACAATAATACAGTAACCATGGTTCATAAAAAGGTACACGAGTCGGCGTAGTCTGACCTACAATGTTGCGAAGGGCACAGACGAGGGGTGAATAAAACGGGAGATGGAACAGGTTGAATAAGGCTGGAAATATAGATGGAAGCTTTGATCTCGTTTTATTTTCGTTTGGTAACTTCTCCACGGAAGAGCATTAGAGCATGGATAAAGATGGAACCTAAACTGGGCGTATCTTAACAGCGTGTTTTGAATGCGTCCGTAGTGTTTCGTACGAAGTATATTTTTTTCCATGGTTAGACCAACAGAACTGGTATGAGGTAAATTCACGTCAGCTTCGAGTACTGAAACCTCAGCTAGAGTGACGTCGTAGCTTTCATGACAAGGTAGGCTCGAAGAGGTCGCTCACTAAGAAACTGGTCTCTTGTGACCGAGACGTTATAAAATATGTAGATGCTAAGACACGAAAGTATTTCTTAGCTATTGTTGAGTTTCAAGACTCGCGCATTACTTAAAACTAATTTCAACCAATCAAATGGCTTTCAAGCAAAGGACGATGCATCCCGTACATTGAGGGGACTGCGGCAGTTCAAACTTGAATATAATGCAGTTTCCATATAAATATGAATGTAAAGAAAACAAGAAAGATGTTTAAATAGTAGCTAGTCATACACGTTTTAGGGCTATCTTGCGTAGAACTTTGCCGGTAAACTGACATGTCCTAGAACCAAAAATTCGAAGACATGTGACATCTACCAAGCCGCACTGGGCCCGCGTGGTGGCTCTCACGGAGAGCAGACTTGTCCCAGCAGTGGCAACGTTAAGGGCTCATTATGCTATGCTTATGGTAAATGGCATTAAATAAATTTTAAGTAATGATTGAGTCTTGAGTGGGGTTCTGTAATACGGGCCTTAGAACGGTCACTTGGCGGATCGCATAAAGTTCGATCCGATAACTGCTATACACACAACCTAATACACAAAACGAACCGACTCCACACACAAAATGGAAACTCGTTTTATTGTTATCATTTAAGTTGTATTTCTCTATTGATATCGTTGTTTTTGACTCCTAAATGTGATTTGTGTTGTATTTACTCTATATTTATTCCATTTTTGTAAGTGATTGCATTTTCTACTTGTAACTTATGTACTTAAAATTAAAACTAACTACGAATGCGCTTCGTTCATACCACCAGTGTTTATTGCATTTTCTTCTGTAAAACTTTTTACTTTTATAACAGTTGCCATGTATTTTAATGTGGTAGACACAGTTTGGCTACCGGGATATCGATTAAGCGTATTTTTATTTGGTGAGGTTTTTAAACAATGTATGTTTTGTGTTTTCAAATATTTATAAATGTATAAATGTTACCAATTTTTTGTTGGAAGTGTATAGAGTGCCGTTAGTGGCATAATAGTGGCGCTGCCTCGGCACGGCTAAAGTGCCGTAAGAATTGAATTGTCATTGTCACTTGTTATTTTGTTTGATTGTTGAGGTTAATTCGCTGTAAAACACCACATTTCCAAAACATTACATTCTCTTGTGCCTTAAATGACCCTGGCACGTTGAACGTTGAACTGAACGTTGTAAGGTCACAGTTCTAACCTAACCTACTTTTCAGCCATTTTCATTTGCTACTTCATTTTTCGTAAATTCATTCAATGTAGTGACTTCTGATATACTTAAGTATCTAAAACAAATACGATCAATCAATACAATGGGCGAACTAACCTCAACAATCAAACAAAATAACAAGTGACAATGACAATGCAATGCTTACGGCACTTTAGCCGGGCCGAAGCAGGGCCACTTGTATACCACAAATTGTGGCACTTTATCCGATACGGATAAAGTGCCACTAGCTGCACTCTATACACTTCCTTTTTTGTTTGAAGTATAAACGAATTTCATTGTTATTGTGAATGTTTCTTTAGCTGATTTTGACTGGCGCTAGCAATCTATGAGTAGGTACGCGCCACATAATATTCTTACCTTTTAGTACATTTTATTAAGAGGATTGCACTGAGCTCGCCAAATTCAAATTTTCTTACTTTTATTCAATTGGCAGGTCAGTATCAGGTTGTATTGTATTTTGAAAATAAGAATCGCGACCGTAACAAATGTATATTTATAGAATTAAAATGATTAAACTCATAGATACGACTCTCTAAGTAAGAATTGACCTAAAATGTCACAATTTCATGAAATAGTCTATCAATAGAGTTATCTGAACTTACATATACTTTTTAACTTAGTTGTATTGATGATTTTAATGGTTATAATTCTGTAAATACAGGGTGGGCCATCTAGTTTTTTAAATTTAGATCGGTTATAAAAAAAAGCTACTGATTTTTTTTTTTAATTTCTGGTTTTATTGGAAAGGTTGAACTTTGTCATTTAAGAGCGGAACACAATATCATTCTTATGACTACCACGACTGGCTCAGCAGTACCCCATCCGATCAACCCAATTTTTCAGTACATTTTCGATTGTTTCGGCTTGAATCTCTTCGAAACGCTTCAATTGTCTCTGGATGGTTTGCGTAACATTTATCCTTAATGGTTCCCCACAGAAAATAATCCAAAGGGCTCAAATCACAGCTCCGAGGCGGCAAATTGACACCAGCATTTCGGCTGATTATTCGATTTTCAAAAACAGTGCGCAAAAGATCGATAGTTACGTTGGCTGTGTGACATGTGGCCCCGTCTTGTTGAAACCAAATGTCGTCCATGTCATTCTCTTCAATTTTTGGAGTCTGGATTTGTGCCCGGTTGCTGACTCGCCCCCTATTACATAGGACTTAAACATAACTGGCGAAATATCGGTGTACTATAAGTACACCACTGCCTAACCTTTCGGAGAATACAGGCGTGATGTTATGTAATCAGTTTTCTTTTTTTTATAGCCGATTCAAATTTTAAAACACTAGATGGCCCACCCGTTACGTATTCATTACGGTCGCGAATCACATTTTGATCTACACACAACCTGATAGTGCAAATTGGTTAAAAAGTAAGAAAATTTGAATTTCGCGGGCTACCTTGACGCTTTCACCTTAAGTACTAAATCTTTGACTTACTTTTGCAATAATCTCCATACAGTGCATTACAAGTGGAATGCATTATTTCTCTCATCTTTCAATAATAAGTGGGGCCAACCACCACCTTATTATTAAGACCAGTATTATTTTAATATTACTTCAGTGGGAAAGAGATGGAGCTATACAGCACGCTTAGCATGACCACAATAGAAACGGATTTTGTCGACGGAAGAATAGACAAAATGACAGAAACAATCACAATCTGTCATTTTGTCTATTCTTCCGTCGAGAAAACCCGTAGAGAACTCGTTTCTATGGTTTTCATGCTACGCGTGCTGGACGTCTAACTCCATCTCTTTCCCACACTGAAATAACATTCAAATAATACTGCTTTAAAAGGTGGTGGTAGGAATCTAAATATATACTTCCAGATGCAAGACGACGTAAGTGCCATTAACAAACATTCACAATGACTGTATATACGATTTGTGATAATTATTATAGTAAACAGAAGGTGCAATAAAATTAAGTTGGCTAGATTCGGCTAGAAATTTGTTTTTTTTATATATTTGTATATAATTTTTTCGCGCTAGTAATACAGAAATAATAACACGTAGATCTATAAGGTGGAAAGGCATTTTGGATAATTTATTTATCGTTAAATTACAATTTTGATTTACTTTATGTATTTTGAAACTTTAAGAGATAGACAATGTCCTAAAAATCACAGAAACACCATTATTCTTAGAATCAAATTTGTTAGTAGGTTAGAATTTTAACTTTATGCATTGAAATAGTTACATCTCATAATAATAACGCGGCAACATTGAGAAAACAATTTGTATGAGTATGGAAATGAACGTTCTGCCTATAGTACTGTTACGTCCATATTTAGTAAATATTGTCATAGAAATAATAAATAAGCGATCGTGTTGCCGGCGAGTAACGTAACGAAGACTGAGTTGTGTGTAGTGTGAATTGGAAGTCATTTTATTTTTAAGTTTCATCCTCTGACATTCTATACGACCTCTGCCATGAGTCTATCCACTCCACATTTCTTTGCCTCTTATTTTTTAGACATCACGCCAAAACTTTTAAAATTCTAGCTGTCGCAAACTCATGGTGGGGGTGATTTATTTTCTTTTTCATTGTGTATCTGTAGGTAGCAAACATGTACATGCTTAACACTGTTTTTATTATTCCTTTAAGCAAAGGTGATTTTTATTTTGTTTTATGCTTAAATAAAGGAATTGATCGAAATTTTTCTTCTTTTATTCCTTTCCTTGCATACGTCCACGACCCGTATTTACAACGCCAAATTTTTCAAGTGCTTGTGCTTACCGCCATCTGGCGGGAACATTATGATCTATAGGGGTAGCATAAATTGCCAGTTTGCCTCTATGTAATATTCTTATGACCAACTTATTAATTTTATAAAGCTTTCGTTCATTTGATAAACCAAGTGGGTGCAATAGAATTTATCACATCAAGTGCAACTTAGAAGTAACACCGTCAACAGCGACAAAATTAAGTATAGGTAGGGGTACCTAGACCTACATCACTTCCCAGCCCTCGGTGTCCGATGAAAACTTCCAAATTCAAAAACAGTATTGCATTTGCAACAAAGATCCAAACCTTATTTTTTGGTTCTTCTCCGTCTGTTTAGAGCGGAGGGTTACCTTGGACTCCTAACGACTAAAACCCCACAGTTCGTTCCACTACCATGAGTCGGGGGCCCGGGAGATACTTGTACTTTTACATTCGCCGATCCCTCCACTGGTATCAGCCCGCCATGCCTAGCGGGCCCCATCACCAAGTACGGCCGATCCCACGACCGCGGGTCCTTCTAAACATAAACTTAGCGCTTATCTACTATAGTTATAAAAGAAAAGCCAGTATGTGTGGTGAGACTTACATAATTCGTGCAGCCTTTGGTCAGTGCCATTTGGACAGTTAATATAACGACCTAAGTTATTATGTATAGATATCAACCCGCAATGACGACTAAAACACACAAAACACCAATAACTCGTATATTTATCTCGTCTACTCGACGCATTCCGTATGTCACTGCAGGGATTCAGCAGAATATAAGCGTCAGGTATATTTGCCTGGCACATGCTGAGCATTTGGTGCAACCTTGAAGCGCACACCGCACTTTTTTTATGTTCGTTAATCCATTATTTTAAAGTGCCAATAGTATCATCACAATGTCTTGTTTTTTTCCTTTTATATTTGTTTGTATATTGGCACCTTGCAGCTATTTCCTAATAGCTAATTAGTAATTATTTAATCGTGCTTTTGTATGCTGTGCTGTTTGTTGTGTGCACTAAATAAACGATTTATCTATCTATCTATCTAAAATCAAAGATGATTTCGGGCTGTAGGGTCACAGTGTAGACTAGTCCAGTAACCCATAGAGTTACCACTTTAGTAGGATACTCGTACGGGCCAGCGCAGACCGGACAAACGCAAACGCGGATTTGAGCGAGGTAATCCCCTTAACTGCGGTTTTCCCTGCTAAACAAATATTTAAATTGTCTTTCTTAAAATAAAGTCGAAAATAGATAACCTTTCAGACTAATGGAGTTTTATATATTTTCAACTTTATTTCGACTATCGCAAGGTTGATTTAATCTTTTATGCCGGGAAACATGCTGAGCCTCGCCATAAGTGCGTCTGAGTTACGTAACCCTTTTCGTTTCATTTATAAAATAAACGAAGGTTTATTTAAAGCGTTTATTTAAATTAAATTACATAATAAGAACTATTTATAACCCACTGACGACCGTTAGCAACAAAACAGAGATGAGGCTGCTTATAAATAAAAGACTCAATTCTCGTTTCATAGATTATCGTGTTCCTGTGTGGGGGAAAAGATACTCCTTCGAGTGACAGAGACAGCATGATGAGCATTGAGCAAACTAGAGCGAGATACCACGTTATGATAGTCCATTAGCAGCAATTTTTTCTTTGACCTCCTTGACCATCAGTTTAACGAGGTTGTCCAGATCGACCTCTGGCTTCCAATTCCAGTCTCGGCGAGCTTCACTGTCGTCGAATACTTGCGGCCAAGAATCAGCTGAAATCAATATTAGGAACGTATTTTAGAAAATAGATAGATCATATTCAACTCTCGATGTTGAGCCGAGCATTGAGAATCAAACAGTGCATCTCAGCACGACAAAAATAAACTGGGGGATTTTCAACTCTCGACGCTCAAGCAGTAGTTTGAAAATCTAGTTATATCGCTTCGGAAAATGCGATAAAAAATTGCCCGTAGGTACATTTGCGCGTTTTGAATCCAAAATGGATTAGAAGCTAGAAACTAAGAGAACAATTAGACTATGAAAACTGCTATAGGTACTTTTACTGTATGAAATATGGGGTTTACGATGAGGAAAATCAAAAACACTCCACCGATATTTAGGGAAAGATCTGGGCGTTTGCGCATTTTTGGGAAATATATTTCTGAGTGCAGCAATGTTCCTACTTGCGGGCATTTAGTATTTCGTCGATAGTTTTACTATTAATACTTTGCTTATTTTCATGCCCTTGTTCATATAATCGCAGTCTGACTTTGAAATATTACTTGCTTATATAAATAATAAGTTATTTATATACTCACCGATTTCCTGCCTGCTATCAGGCATATAAGTGATCTTGAAATCTGGTATATATTTAGTCATAGCTTCTGTCAGCTCTTCGGGCGTGAAGCTCATTGATGTGACATTGTACACTCTTCGGTTGAGGATCTGGTTGGGCGCCTCCAAAAATTCCGAGAGAGCCCGGAGGGCATCTCTTACATGCATCATAGGAAGTCTTGTGTCCGGCTTGAGGTAGCATTGGTACTGGCCTTTGCGAATCACGTCGTGGAAGACCGCAATAGCATAGTCTGTAAATATAGTGGTAAAATGTGTGTCTTTTATTTGTACAATACCCTAAATTTAACTCGCTACTGTCAAAATTGGCCGCACGACTTCACACGAGGTAACTTACTGTTTGTGGGACGAGCCTCCGCAAATTTATCTTTTCTTCAAATTAATCGCTCAAGGCTCAAGGTCATTGTTTATGAATACCTACCAAATGGACTTACGAGTTAACCACTGTTCTTTCTGGGTCTTATAATCGCAAGGATCCCCAAATCTTAGACCTGTGCATCAAATATGTATAATGTCCGAACAAGTCCGTGTTAACTTGGTCAGTTACCTCATTCAATGTTTTTGAGATAAGACTGTTTTGCATAAACATTATGTAACTTACAAATATATAGCTAACAAGCGCGTCTCAGAATTTACATAAAACTATTTGATTAACACATTCAGACAAATCAATGAAAAAACTTGTTACCAAGCAATTAACAGCTTGCAAAAGTTTTTAGTTCTAACCAATGATACAATAATAAATAGTATTTTATTGTACCTATACATGTTAAGACCGTAGCTATTTTCTCATCCATCCTCTAAATCTACACAACAGCCGGTCGATTCTGTAAAAATCTCACCGTGAAAACTTAGGTGAAGTGAGTTTGGTTTTGCTTGGAATTGACACTATTGACAGCTCACTCCACGCTCACTTCACCGAAGTTTTCACTTTCACGGTGAGATGGTTACAGAATAGCACTGCGGATATAAGTGTAACTATGTAGGCTAAACACTGCTATAATCAATGTTCTCTCTACGGGACCGGTTTCTTTACATATCTACTTAAGTGTGTCACCAATATAGAGGACAGAAATGGATGATAGTTTCAATAAAAATAATAAAGTAACATCCTTACCAGTAGTGCCTCCGCCGGGTGGGTCACTAGATATGACCCCAGGGAACCTCAAGCAACGGAAGTCCAAACCGAATTTATGATAATAGTATTCCCCTAACAACTCTGCATGCACTTTAGATACACCGTAAATTGTCCTTGGTCTTTGCACAGTAATATTAGGTGTAGGGTTTCTAGGAGAGTCTGGGCCAAAAGCCCCAATTGTACTTGGCACAAAAAGCCTAAGATTATACTGTTTGGCAAGTTCAATAACATTATGCACTCCTTCTATATTCACTCGTACGGCTAAAGGAACATTTTGCTCTCCAATCGCACTGAGGAGAGCTGAGAAGTGAATCAGCCAGTCCACTCTGTGATCCACGACGGTTTTCTGCAGGCCCTTGAAGTCTAAAATGTCTACAAATATGTATGGGCCATCATTAACTATATCTTGGGACGGCTTGATTATATCGGAGAGGATGACACTGTCCCTGCCATATTTGCCTCGAAGATACTTGGCGCACTCTACGCCTAGTTGCCCGAGGCCTCCTGTAAAGATACCACATTTATGAGATACCTTACTCGTTAGAAGGTTAACTACGAGGGTGAATCAAAAAAAATCTTGGAATCAATATAAAAAAATGCAAAGATTTAAACAAAAATATTTTATTTTTCTACATAATCTCCCTCCAATGCAATGCATTTAGATTATCGCGTTTCTATCTTCCTTATTCCTTGTGAAAAAAAATGTTTTCTTGACTCGAAAAACTCCTCTACGGCAGCCATAACCGCGTCATTATCGTAAAATTTTGTTCCACGAATGTCCTCTTTTAATTTTGGGAATAAGTGAAAATCACTTGGGGCTAAGTCCGGAGAATATGGTGGGTGGTCAAGGAGATTGAAGCCAGCACAGCGGATTGTGTTGAGCGCAACTTCCGATCTATTAGCAGGAGCGTTATCTTGAAGAAACAACACGCCCAACGATAGTTTTCCAAGACGTCACGCACTTTCGGGATTAAACTTGCACAATAGGGTCCAGTAATCGTCTGGCCTTTTGGCATGTAATCAATAAAAAGTATTCCTTCACTATCCCAGAACACTGAGGCCATAACTGTACCAGCGGCAAATGAATCTGCGTTGCCGATTAAATAAATACTAGCACAAGACTTTCGAGGTAAACGGCGACACAGATCGGTTTTCTACAGACAAACATGTTTTTGCAAATTTGCAATACTTCATTTTGCTACGACGAAGCCGACGTAATGAAGATATTACCTACGTAATAGAATATTATTCATGTAAACAAATTATGCGGAAGTTTGAGACGTAGATTTGCGATCGTCAGCGCTGGCGCATCATGAAGAGGTCGCCATTCGCAAAATCAACTATCAATATTTTATGCGCTCGGGCGAGCCGTTTGCAAGGTTACTTCGTAAACTTCATTAGTAGACCTCCCCTGGATGGTGCTATTACGATCTTATGATACGCCAGCTGCCTTTGCTCCATTCATTGACATCGATGGAAATGAATATAGTTTTGAACTTTTGATAGCAAGCGATAAAATAATAGAGCCATCTTATCGGTTAACACAGGATGACAGGGCCCTATTAGAAACACAGCTGCCATTGTGGCCTTGTGGGTCAGTGCGATCGTCGTAAGATTAAACAGTAATAAGTGAAGAATTTATGTGTATTTGGAAATTAAATGTATCATGTAAAATATAATTTATGGAGATAGCGCTAGCCTTATCTTGGTCTCCGTGACCACGACCATCACGATTAGTGCTACATGCGTCATGCATGTTTGACTGTTGAATGATTAAAACAAACAACATTAAAAACTCCAGGTAATCGGAAGCTATCTGTTTGGAAGTTATTCGCTATTTGGTTAAAAGCAGGGAAAAATACTCCCGCGCCACGGGCAGACTTTTTCAAGTCGCATTCTTACGCAGTGACCAGTGCGAATTTTGTAATTTCTGGAATTACCGACCTCCTTTACGCAACTTTCTGAGCCAGAGAAAAAAATACCTTACTGGTGCAATTATTTTTTTTTTTTTTGTATGCCCGTTCCCTAGTATACTCTTCTTTGGAATATTGGACGACACTTTACTCAATCAATAATAGAGTAAGTCTGCTTACCGGTTGTTTCAACCACTCGACCACCGGTACCGGAATGCACGCGTTTGAGCAACAATTCGTCATCCTCGTGCTACTGCACTTTCGCTTTAATTCGATCATAAACGCTGATATTATTAGAAACTATCACATTCTTAAGATTAAGGTGTTTTATTATAGAAACAGCCTTCACTATATTTTATCCTTTCACTTATTTACGGCGTCTATGACCTAAAGACCTAAAAGTAGCGTTATCGTGCGGTAGGTAGGTACTTATTCAATATTGTTTTTGATCAATTGCTATTCTATTAAATTGTTTTGTTTAGTTTTAATAATTTATCGTTTCTTTATTTTATGATTATATCAAGAAGACTTCCTCATTAATACCAAGCTACTTCTTTATTGACATTTCCCAAAATTTCTTCGTTCCATTTTCAAATTCACTTTAGCATAAGTAAATAAACTTACCCGTAATCAAAATCTTTGGCGGCTTTTTTAAATTAGTTCCAGAATAATTTCTTATATTTAATTTAATAGAAGTCCGACATAAATTCCTTATGAACATAATTACGGAGGATCTAACGTCAGATAGACAGCACGATAAAACACTACGTAAGACAAACGGTAACTGGTAAACAGAACGGAGCGAGCCCTCTGTTCTGTTCTCGCGTGAGGTAGAAACACTGAAACAGGTTGTAAACCAATATTAATTCTACCTATGTACGAGCGAATAGTACGATAACACCTATAACTAGCTATAATGAAATGAGCCTTATATCCATTGAAATAAGCTGCAATAGACCATGAAGACATTTGGTGGGTGTGTCGCCTCTCACGTCAATTTTTGGACAAAAACTTGACATTGAATTTTTTACACCTGTAAATTAGCAATGGAAAATATATTGGTGTTTATATTATCACTATGATGTTGGTATATGATCCAAAGGTGGGTGTGTAACGTGCGAGAAAATTAGAAAATAAACGTTGAATTTATTTCCCAATGAAGGGGTCGTATTGCACGCTGTTGCATACTAGGTAGGTACATTTACAAACTTTTCATGGTCCTCTCTAGTTACTTTACACAGGTGTGTCACTGAGCCACATAATTTACGTAATGAGTACCAAATAATTAGTAAGGAGCCTCAGAATCTTAAACTCCTTAACAATAAACGAAAGCCTAAAACACTCCCTAAAGAACGCTCTCCAGAACGCTCCAGCCTGAAAAACAGTAACCTAAATCACTATTTCTGCTTGAGTATAGTTCTCGATGTTTTTGGTTGGTAGCTGGACATAATCATGGCTAATAATTTAATTTTCATCCCACCATCTCGGAAAGAGTATTTTTAATCTTCAGTATCTGAGTGGAAAAGCCGTTTTTATTCTCTAGAGGATAAAGTAAATTGAATTTAGAACATCGTGTGCACTAAGTTTGTGAATTAAAAAAAACATTAAACCTATTTACTGCTACCTCTATGGTGCCGAATATATCATACAACTTTTTTTTAATTTGTTAAAAACTCAGACTCGGAACCTTCTTGGTGTTCTTTTTTCAATTTGCTTTGTACGCGGTTCTTTACGCTACATTTTTTCACTCAATTTAAATAACTGTAGCAACGTTACTTTAAAATTTTCTTAATTATACCTTAGTATTATTTTGTTATAATTTAAAGATTATTCTGTAATACTTACCTGTCATAATGTAGTAATTAATACCTAAACTGAAATAAAAGTGTACCTATCTTGTGATTGTAAACGTTTTTTTTTTTTGCATTTAGTCATTTCCTCGCTGAGGTGGAATGAAAAGTTACGTGTTGCACTCGAGTGCAAAGATTTTTCACCTCGTGCTCTTTTGATTCCCTCGCTAACGCTCAGGATTCTAATTTTGAATCACTCGCTGCGCTCGTGATTCAATTTTAGAATCCTTCGCTTGCTCGGTCATCAAAATTGAACACGCGGTTAAAAAGCAACTTTGCACTCTTGTATAACAAATAACTATTATATTGTGTGTTGCGTAATGTACCTAAACTATTTTGCATACTAGTATAGAATCAAGTTTTTCTAACTGAACAGACAGCTGTGCTGCTGGGGAGTTTGTTGCACCACTTCTTCCCAGCTTAAGCACTAGGTAGTGGTGAAGGGTGAGCGTTTTGGGGGACTGTCTTATGTAATTTTGACGTTCGAAAAGTGCTGATTCTCAGCCTAGTTTAAATGACTTTTGACATTTCTATCCGAGTCCATTCCTAATGAGAGTAGTCCCTAAAAACCCAAGCATATGACGATGTAAACGGACGATTGGCAAGTCATTCTATCTTGTAAAGAAATGAAGATGTTTAATTATTGATACGGTCACTATACAATGTTGTTAGTTAACTAATTAGATAACAATTTATGACACATTTATTGGATAGATGATCCCATAGATAGGTACTGATTCAATCAACCGACTTGGTTTTACATTAGATCTCACAACGTGTTGCGGTAGAAGAACCAAGTTGTGAGACTTGCATTTTTTTACATGTTATATTTTTGATGGGATCTCATTTCTTTGTCACCCTGACACTGCATAAGTTAAATAAAACGTGTGGATTTGTGAATCTATCTGCAGCATTGTAGGTAGATCCCAAAGGATATTGTGATGTTATATCTAATCATCATTGCTTCTTCATTCAATTTCAATGCAGTTTAATTGACAACTGACGTTGCCAACTGATTATATTTATTCCATTGGCCATTTTATTTTACACTAGCACTTTTCCCGCGGCTTCGCTCCCGTGGTATTTCCCGCGGGATCCGTTATTTTTCCCGGGATAAGTAGCCTATGTTACTCCCTGAAAACTAAGCTTTCTAATAGTAAAAGAATTTTTCAAATCGGTCCAGTAGTTTCAGAGCCTATTCAATACAAACAAACAATCAAATCTTTCCTCTTTATAATATAAGTATAGAAGAAATCTTCGAAGAGACTGATTGTATCTGAATGTATCTACCTATCCTACCTTTATATTCCATCTCTATATGTTTAAATTTTATCCACAACGAAGTTACGAAGGGTCGTCCTGAAAGGCTTCGAGAAAAGGATACTAAGTAGGTACGGCTGTGCCTTTGTTTGTTTTGCTCGACTTGGCGGGAGCACTGCTGTGCCCCCCGATTCTAAAGTAGGCAATTTAAGTTACACAAGATCTTGTTTTCTTACCTTAGCACTCTATTATAATAATACATTAATTTAAACAAAATCTCCAAACCGCAATTTGAAGAATTTTATTCAAATTATTATTTATTTAAAAAATACCTGTGACTGTACTTATATAATAATTATTTTTAAGGTAGGTAGACACAGGCAGCATACCATACGTCCACGGCCCGTATAATAGTTTGGTTACAACGCAGATTATAATAGCAGTGTTATTTGCCCACAGGTATATTATTTTTTGTTCGACATCTATTTCAAGGTTAGCAGGACATAAGCAGGTTTTCCCAAACACACGAACATAAGAATAATTGGCAAACAACTTCGTTTTTGACTTCACATACGACGTTTTTAGATTTAAGAATTTTATTAGCGCTTTTGACATTGGCGTCACGACTCTTTTTTATTGAGGATGTACCTAAATACCTACAATTAATTCGTCAACTTCTGACATTACCTACATTTGATCGAAGGTTAAGCTTAAGCTACGCTTGCTGCGGTCGGTTTGTGGATGGGTGACCATTACACCTCTTCGTGCCTCGGAAAACACGTTAAGCCTCGTGCAGACTAGCGCGACGTGACTCGAACAATACAATTTCTAAGAAAACTTCACGGTATAATATGTAACAATAACCGGTGTTGCGTCGCGCTGGTCTGCACGAAGCTGGTCCCGGCTGTCATTCGTAGATCTTTGACCGTCGTTACGTTTAGTCAGAAACCCGAAAGTCTGACAACCAGTCTTACAAAGAAGTATCGTTTTACCCAGTAACTGTTGGGGGTGTCAGCAGTCACTACATGAATAATATTGATATTCAGCTGCATCCCGCTAGACTGGAAGCCGACCCCACCATAGTTGGGAAAAGGCTATATAGGCAGATTGACAATGGGGATGATGACTAAAAAATTTTTTTGTACGTAATGTAGATTTTGAAAAAATACCGTACCTACACGTATTTTTTATTTTTTTACGGTATTAAAAGATTACGGCGATACATTGAGTTATAAAATAATGTGCCATGACGTATTTTTTTTTTTTTTTACTAGGGCATCTCGTAGCTCACCTCTGAGGTGATGACTACTTAACCGGACAATCCTGCGGCTGCCTTAAGCTACTAACTCAAAGCCTCCAGCCTGGGGCAAAACTATTCTAATTAAAACTAGGCGAACGCTCGCTAAGGGCACCCCCTGTGGGGTACGGACCTCGGCTTAGGGCGTCGCTGGGGGGAGGACAGCAAGTTGGGACAGGCTGGAACAAAGATGATTCATTATTATTAATCGGGGAATTTAAATCTACATTTCTCAGCATAACGCGGGCTGGCGCTTCTGCGAGCAAGGGTCGGTGGGGAAGCAAGGGTCGGTCAAGTATGTATAAAATATACATACAAGTGCCATGACGTCACTTGTATGTATATTTTATACATACTTGTGACGTATCAACCCCCACTCCCCAACTTTAATGCGTTGTATCTAAGTCATTTTTTATTAATATGATAAAGCAAAAAATACGTGTCTAATATTTTTTTATTATCTGACTGACGGACTAAATAGAATTTCTTTTTTTTGACCCAGGCATCATCCCTATTGTACAATTGTGTGTAATTTATAATGAAATTGCAATTTACTTTGTATTGTTTGTATTTCTGATTACTTACAGACATGTTTCAATAGAGTAATTAAGGCGACACATGGCAATTTTATTGTCCAAGCGACCACCCTTCCTAGTTACCACATCGTACGATTTAATCGAGATAAGTCGCTTAAGCATTCTTTATTTTGCAACTTACGGTCAAAGAATATACATTTTTAACAGATAGCAAAGTCAATCTACTTCGATCGAGGTAGGGCATTTGACTACAAAGAGAATCAGGTACATGCAAGCAAGTCTGTGGAAAACAAAAACATAGCGGTATGGTGATAACCTCATAACTCAGACTCATGAAACTTTTTCCTAAAATATGAAATCCCTCAATACAACAGCTAAATATGTGCACTTGTTTGAGATGTCCTATCTGATTCTCTGCAGACCGGTTTCGAAATAGTGGTCGCAGTACCCCAGGCACCTGCCCAGCGCAGATAACAGCCACATAGCCCACGGCCTCATTATATGGTAGCGATTAGTAAGTAATCATTATCTTCTTATATACCTACATATCCTCTTAGGAGTCCTTTGGTAAATCGAATTAAATGGCGTGCAATTGTAGATCTCTAGATGTCTCCCAGTAGACTGCTGCAGAGTAGACTATAGACTAACGGTTTGTTGTGGACCCAAAGTTTTGACCTACGGGATTCCTCTAAGAGGCAAACAGCAAAAGTTATAGTTACACCAACATCCACATCTATGATAGTTTACAAGTAGTTACGGGCGGCAGCACGCGCCACAATGGTGAAAGATAAGTTACTTGATGTGCATCGAGCTGTGAACCGAAAGTCTGGTGTTTACATGCGAAATACTCGCATCCCAGTTCACGTTGGGCCACCATAAGCCACGCTTGTCCAGTCTGTTTGTTTTGTGATTGTTGCGTAACAGTGATCGTGTTTTAACCGACTTCAGAGGAGTTGACGCTGTGTTCTGTTCATCGTCTTTGACGGTAAATCAATTAAGTTGTAAATATTTAGTTCTGGTTTTATGATAAAATAGAAGGTAAATGTAGTGTTTGCTGATGCGTTTATGCAAATTGCATTTGTTTTCTTGACTCTACTTAGATTAGATAATAATATGAGGGTTTTCTTCAACCTTTGAAAGTAACCTATTACGTTTATTATGTAAATTTATTAGTTAAATATCAACAGTATGTGTCAGTCTAGGAGTTAAGACAGGTTTTTCTGTTTTTTTTTTACATAACAACATATTTTTATTAGTCAACTTATTTTAAGTTCTAGGATGTTAGATTTTTTGCTTGTTTTCGTCACCTGACCTATGTTATTGATACCATAAATTTATTATTAAAACTACCAGACATAGCTTTGTTTACCAACAAGGGTTCCAGCTTTACCTACGGAAAATTCAAATTAGTAGGCCTTCAACTTCTGTCCTCCTGATGAAGTTGAAATCCTTTAAAATAATGCCCATCTTATTTTTTTTTGTTCTATTTATTTTAGTTAAATAGGTAGACTATTTGCAAAATTATTTTTTGTTTGGAAGGTTATACTTCCAAAATGGGCCCATTGTCATAAGGTCTGATTTGGTCTGGTTTGGGTTGTCATCTGATGATGGGATCCTGGAGAAATCGAGGGAACTCTTCAAATATTATAGGCACACCTATAGCGCTTTAGGTATTTTTTATATTAACTTGTGCAGTTGCTCTAGGAAAGCACCATTTGATGAAGTGGAACTGATAATGAAGACCACAGATGGCCACCGGAACTACTAAAAAACAAGTATTTCACGGGTTGCGATTCGATTACTTTAATATGGTTATGGTTGCCAAGCAATTTATGCTCGTCACAATGCATATGGAGAAGTGGAGCTGATTGTGAAGTAGGTACCAGGAGAACTCCTCAACGATTAACGTCCCTGCATCGGGAAAAGCAATATTTTGTAAAAGGTGATGAGCAGTTGACATTAGGCTATTGTAACTTAGATACATTACAAACTGACTCACTAAAAAGCGAGACATAAAAACTTTTTTACAAAAAAAAAACAACTGACTTCCAAAGTAGGTTGTTCTTTTTTGGAAAAAAGATTTATTTTTTTAAATATTCAGTGTACAGATTTATGTACACACTATGAGCAGAAAAGTCTTTTTTGCCTTCAATTCTTATTTACTGTAATTATATGAAAGTGCATTTGTACCGATAGATCTAAATAATAAATATGCAAGAGATTAGGATCCGTTTGTTGCATGCGCGTGCACAATGCATTGGCTTTCCACTCAACACGTGTGACATTTGAAGCTCTATATTATTTTATTGGAAAACCTAACGTAGATGGTTTTATTCGACATTTCTTAATCTGTTGACTCGGTCTTGTATTATTATTAGACGCGGATTATTAGCTGATCGATCTACCTACTGCATTATATTAGACGCTTACCAACTATGGTTCGATAGATGGGGTAATAGGTTCTTAGTAACTGAGATGAAAGACGAGGTACCTATTTAAACTGCCTTTTCCCAATTCTGTTAGTGTCGGCTTCCAGTTTAACCGGATGCAGCTGAATACCAGTAGGTATTCTACTTGGAGGGACTGCCTGTCTGACCTCCACAACTCGGTTACTAGGTAGCACGATAACTTGGTTGTCAGACTTTCGAATATCTGTGTTAGGAATAAAGTTGAATTACCGTCATTATAGACTGAAATTTGCACCGAAATATAAACGTAAGAAAACCGTTCACAATAAAAAAACTCTTGATGCTATAACCCTGTTGCTATGAGAGCTTCAACCGATAGGTGTTTTACTCACCCCTCTAAATTGGATATATCCTTACAATCATTCAATTTGCAAACTTGTCTGAGGTCAGAAGATAAGTACTTAAGTACCTATGTACTAGAAAAATTGGTGTCTCAGCGGGCAAATACCCATCATGGTTTTTGCCGTTTTTGAGGTAGTCCTGCTCGAGGTGCAAAAAAGGTTAGTATCGACATCCTCATCCAATTATTAGGTATTTTTTTCTTCCGTGCTGCTAAGTCATACAATAAGTACTAACATAACATAACACCAACATTGTACACTTAATTCACAATAAACGTTTTGACTTTGACTGACTTCGACACTAGCCGACACGTCGGCGGTGGTCACACTCGCGTTTCTAGCCATATTTTCATCTTTCACAAAGTCCATCCATTGTTTTTCTGGTCTTTAGCATCACTCTTCGTAATCTAAAGAGATTGCAGACGTTTAAGAAGTCAGTTAAGGCACTGGGTTAGTGTGCTTTACCTAATGCATTATTTTATGCGTAATTTACGATGTCTGTAGTTCTCCACGGTTGCGATTCGCTCCAGTTTTCAGCAAATTATTTGATTGCGTAATAAGTCAATCAAATATTGTATTATGAATTGTAATGGTTACTGTTAATCGTGAGTATACAAATTGTGTTCTCCATTGTTATTAAAATAATTCTCGCATGTAATCTGTCGAAGACCAAGTTATTTAATCATGGTGCATTGATGACTTTAATTAATTGTGGGTAGTTGAATTGGTGCGGATCTGGGGCTCGATCGAGGTCTGAATCTGAAAACACTTTCAAGACACAACGTTAATCTATCTAATTATGACTCACCCAATCAAAATATAAGTATCTAAATACAAACCTAGAATAGGTGTGTAGGTTACTGTTCTAACCTCGTTGCAATACAATCGAGAAACCTTAGCTTACCCAGTCATGCTCTCCTTGCTTGTCAACCCAAGAAATAACTACCATATGGTCGCATTATTACGTTAGCCGGTAGGTAGGTATTCGTTTGGATACCTATAGTAAGAAGGCTCCTAACTTCCCATCTGAAGAACTCGAAATTAGCATCCTTCTGACCAGTAGTAGGTACGTGTAGGTATTGCTTACAGCCACGTCTAAAATGGCTAGCTCCTAATCTGCATAGATGGTATTTATTTGTATAGCCTATAGAATGACGATGTAGAGTACCTACCTACCTATCCATGCACGTCATGCCTGAATAGAATAGTATGTACATATAAACCAACAACACTTAAAAAACAAAACCGGATGTCGGTGTCTTTAATTTTGAATTTTCGTTATTTGCCATAGACTTCCGAATTTAAATTTATTTTTCACTTTGTAGTTTTATTTTGTAAAAAGTTTTAATTTTTCACTCTTTAGTTGTGGTACCTACCTACCCTACACAAATTCGAATAGCCCCTACCCCTACCCTACCTACAGTGACAGGAACTTATTATAACATCATCCACATAGAGTAAGTGGGAAGAATACATATTATTGAATAGAAGCTAACTCAAAAACTACCTAAGCAAAGTTAATAAAATTTATATGGGACCACAGCGCAAGCTTCTTCTACCGAAAGAGTTTTCAAAATCGGTCCACAATTGACAAACATATCGATGAACATACATAAAAAAATGAAAAAAGTACAAGAAGTCTGTTAAAAAGATTTAGTTATGCTAAGGATAATTTCGCTGAAAACCTGAGTTTACTGTACGAGCTGTTGCCCGCAACTTCGTCTGCGTGCAATTTGGATTTCCGTAATTTTTTTATTTAGATAAAAAAAGTAGCCTATATCCTTCAGGTCCCCAGGCTACCTATCCGTCAAATTTAATAACGATCGGTTCATTTGTTTAGGCGTGAAGAGATAACAGACAGACAGTTAATTTCGCATTAATCATATTAGTATGGATGGAAGCAAAACGCATACGCATCGGTTCTGGGGCCCTAGTCTGCTATTTTTATAAATTCGTCATTCCAACACGATCCCATTGTCATTTTGCTAAAAGTTCGTAATCTGCTAAATTCATAATGGTCGATCATTGGTTGATCATTGTATTCCACAAACACGATACTCGTAACGAATTAAAAGCAATGACTGCACAATGACGTTCTCATGGTAGGTCACTGATCAAAGGAACTGTCAAAATTTTAGCAGATTACCGCCTAAGTCAGTCATTCATTTTTCATTATGTAGGTACGAGATTACCAATTGATGCCATTTCTTTCAATGGAGTGTCAGTGGCTGATCATTGGAAAGTCATAATGACGCCATTATGTTAGTAGATTACCAAACTTGTCAAAATCAACAATTATGAAAGCAATGATAGACCATTCTGACACTATTGTAATAGCAGACTTGAGGCCCTGATGTGTGGAAATAGTTGACTTGACTTCATTATTCATAATCATCATTTCAGCCGAAACATGTCCACTGCTAGACATTGGCGTCCCCCAAGCACCGCCACTTCGACCGGTTCTGTGTTTCCCGCAGCCAGCGGATTCCTGCGGCCTTCCAACGCTACTTCTTCCGGTACGCGGTCGCCACTCCAGAACCTTTCGGCCCCATCAGCCAACTGTCCGGTGAGCAATTGCGCTGCCCACTGTGACTTAAGTTTGGCAATTCTTCGAGCTATGTCGGTTACGTTGGCTCTCCTGCGGATCTCTTCATTTCTCATTCGATCACGTAGGGAAACTCCAAGCATAGCCTTCTCCATTGCCTTTTGGGTGACTTTAAGCTTTCTAATAATCCCCATTGTGAGCGATCACGTTTTTCAGTGCCGTAGATCGTAGGTTATCACTGGCAGAACGCACTGGTCAAAGACTTTCGTGTTGAGACACTGCGGTATGTGGGACGAGAAGATATTGGGAAGCTTCCCGAACGCACAAACGACTTCATTATTAAGTTATTACCGTTTTCAAACTTTAACAAAAGAAAACGAAAGCGTAATTACATTGCATCATATCGTAGGTAATCCGAAAATAACTTTTGATGAACTATTTGGAGTTGTTGTTATTGCTAACAATGAGCTAGCTCACTCTTCCGAAACCATGTGATACCGCTTTTGGGCGATTCTGAATAATAATACAAACTATAGATACATACGACACACATATTTGCACTGAGCCAATGGAAACAAATCTGTGACATATAGAGAAGCTGTGATTAATTGCATGTATAGTCTATGTTTAACCGATGTCAGTAGGTAGAGATATGTCTTTAAGTAGATAACGACATCAAGATTACAAACCTAGAACAAACACAAACCTATAATAAAACAAAAATAATAACAAGTTATATGATCGTACTACTTATGAGTACAGGACGACACTGCAACAGTTACTGGAGATAAATGCGATAACTGTACCATAATGACTGCTGTCCCGTTTACCGCATACCTACGTAGACGTATCTACTTACTCACATGATGAGTGTAACTCTACGTAAGATATTTATATCATGCTTATGGAGTCTGGTGCTTTCAACGGTAAAATATCAAGGCTAATGGCTAAGTATGTTCAAGTTAGAGTAGAAGATTCGGGATATTAGGTTCTAAACAAATTGATGGATGATAGATCGAAAAAAGTGACAGAATAAGCTATGCAATGTTTTCTGCTTATGTGATCTTGACTGCTGTGTGATGTAGGTAGAAAAAAATTCAAAAGGGAACTGAAAACCAATTTCCGTAATTTAAAACGTTCAAAAATCTAGTTGCAATCTCGATGTTCAATATATGAAAATTCGTGAAAATTTGAGTTATTTTCCACAGATTGAGACTGAGATTAAAATGCGAACGTTCTTAAAATACGGGAATTGCCCCTCTTTGTCAGCGTCTGTGTCAACCTCGCACAACCGCTAGTCGAATAGGATAGGATAGATAGGCCATGGAATTAGTATGTAGGTACTACGGATAGGCTAACAAAACTAGCCACTGCGCAGTATCGTTAAGTATTCGTTAGCTGCCTTGACGAATTTAGCAGCTGTATATATACATATATATACATAGATATATGCTCCCAGTACTTATCTACCTAGTGCTAACAGAAAAGATGCGTCATCTCTTCATTTGTACAAAAAGAATATGTTTTAAAATATTCAGCGACGAGTACAATATAATTCGTGCATTTACGTCAGCCTTTATTTCTTTTTGGAAATAACAATAATTATGTAAATCACACTTGCAAAGCACCTACTGCTTTAACTAGTTAAATTGTGCAATATAATGAGTCGTTTATGACGGCATTGCGAAGTAAACTGAGATACTTAAAATTGTATGTTTGATACTTTACTTTTACCTGCTTTAAGAGAATATGCTTGATATACCTTTGTGCTTGCTTCACCACTCCACCCGGTGCCTATTTTAAACTGTTTGCTAACCTTAGTTACCAGTATTATTAGCTATGTCCCTTTTGCTAGTTAAAGGCAAGTTTTAATAAAACCAGATACTACAGATCTTGAAGAATCCCTTAAAATATGCCGAGGATATACGGATACGAAAACTGAATTCAGTAGGTACAAGATATGCTTGATAAATGTATTCATGAAGAGGCGAGTAGATACTTACAAAGCTACTTGCGAGCAGCCCATTGTGATCTCATTACACCAAATCCGAAGGACGAATAATGACCTACATCAACCATACTCCATCAATGACTTGCATAACCCTAAAACAATGATGTAAATAACATTGCACACTATAGATCGCCGTTAATAACAATGGTGAATAAGTGAAAGTGCAACTCAACCACCGGACCGTTCCGGTGGGCTATTGTTTCTATAACGCATTGTTTTCATTAGTACCGGTCCTTGGCGCCGGGTTTACGATTTGGCGTAATATAGAGAGATGAAGCAATCAAGGGTTAAACTCGGTTAAGCTCCGATTCTGAAGGAAACAACTTAGAAACAACGTTTCCTCTGACATCATCGCAGAATGTTCAATGTTTAAACAAGCGTGTACTGTAACTTACAGCAGTTGGTTTCGAGAAGCCATGCTTGGCACAACTGCAATGCAATTTGACAATAGTAATCCAATATTTTAATCTGTTGTTTCATAAACTTTCAGATAGAAAGGATTGAAAATACGAGAAATATGCTACAATGATCATCTACGTTTTAGAGGAATGGACTCAAAGAAAGGAGAAATAGTCTCATGGCTCCTCTTCTTAATATTTTCTTTTGTGACTGGACAAGCTTCGATATGTCCAGCCCCAGAGACAATCCTCCCATGCATATGCACAAATCGACACGAAGATGTCCAAATATGGTTGGTATAAGTAATCGCTGTAACATCAAGGCCTTTTTAGTCTGAGTAATTACGAACTTTAACTTTGTTTTCAGGTGCACACACAGCGACTTGCCCCAAGTATTAAAGGGCGTCCAGAAAGTTGGCGAACTTGTCAGAAAACCGGTAGATGAGCTGATTGTAGAAAACAACTATCTCCCATCCCTCCCAGGAAAGATATTCCAAAATGTGAAAATTATGAGATTAATGCTGCGACATAATGGATTGGAGCGACTATCCGCTGCTTGGCTGGAGACGCAGGAATCGAATTTGCTAGAAATATTCATCGTCGAAAATGATTTGAGGAGTCTTCCAGCGGAAAGTCTGATGAAACTACAGAATCTTCAAGCTTTAACAATACAATCACAAAATCTAAAGAGGATACCAGCATTTTCTGGCTTGCAGAAACTCCGTTACATAAACATACAATCAGAAAGTCTAAATGCAGTCAATGAAAACACGTTTGAGAACTTGCCAAACTTGGAGAAATTGTTTATCCAAGGAAGTGCAAACCTCCGGATACTGAAAGAAAACGCTTTTTATAATTTGCCGAAATTAAGGCGACTGGAAATAAGAAATTGTGGGATTAATCTTATACATATGAGGGCTTTATCTCTACTACCTTCTTTAGGCGAAATATCGCTAAGCAACAATAGAATCGCAGATGCAACGATGGTTGGAAGAGCTATAAGAGACTTACCAATGTTATCTCATTTAAATCTAAATCACAATTTGATTGACAAATTAAGCGAAGGTGGGTTTGTGGATCAACCGATGCTTGAGAATCTATTTCTATCGCACAACAACATAAATATCATACACCATGGTGCATTTCATAGGGTCCCAAAGCTAAGAGTCGTAGATTTGAATTACAACAGAATAAACCAAATACATCCTGAATCATTTTTGCAACAATCCGGTAGTGGAGTTGAAGAGCTCACTTTGATCGGAAATCAAATAATGCATATTTCAGAATTTCGAGCCTTACTCGATGCTCTACCCCGCTTGAAGTTCCTAGACCTGAGTCACAACTTGCTTCAAGAAATTCCACGAGGCGCTCTTAGAGGCCATCCCAGTCTAGAAAGATTACATTTGAACAAAAACAATATAAAATTCATACAGGCAGACGCATTCGTTGCAATGCCTGCATTGAGAGAATTGCACCTAAGTAACAATTCGTTGAACGATATGAACGAAGGTCCATATTGGAATTTGCCAGCACTCAAAGGACTAGATTTGTCTTACAACTACTTCACACGGTTACAGCCGAAACTTTTATATAATCTTCCATCACTGAGAAGGATTAACTTCAGTTACAACCAACTAGCGATCATAGACCCAATAACTTTCATGGACTCACCTTTATTGGAATACGTGAACGTATCAGGAAATAGTCTAGTTTCCATACACCCAGCTACTTTTAGGAACTTGGCGAATCTTTACGAGTTGGACGCCAGTGTTAATAGGCTGATAGAATTTGTTCCTGGATTACCACGGGGGTTAGAAAAGTTATATTTACATCAGAATCAAATAACGAGTTTACCGATGCCTCCATCACCAGACCTAGATTTACCATCCCTAAGAACTTTGGATATTTCGAGTAACGGGATACAGAAAATTCCTCATGGAAGTTTGAAGACGTTGCACAATTTACGACGATTTTATATGAAACGAAACGGCTTGAGACAGGTCGAGATGACGACATTTAGCGATTTGGATAGACTAGAGATTTTAGATTTAAGTTACAATCAAATAATGGCTATTCACCCAAAAAGTTTTAGCAAACTAAATCAACTTAAGCAAGTGAACTTACACGGAAATACAATTGAAAACTTCGATTTCATGACGATTCAAGACAATGCTGCGCTATCGTCTTTGGATTTCAGCAAAAATAAGCTGAAAAGTATAAGCCCGAACATTGTCAACAGGGCACTAGATGTAGAGACGTTAAATATTTCTTCGAATAATCTAAACGAGTTACCGGCTACTTTGAATATGATGTCTAAATTAAAAGTTTTGGACGCTAGTTACAATCACATAAAACACTTCGATGGCAATTCTATTAACAGTATAAACACACTGACGGATTTTAAAATGCCCAACAATAAGCTAGTGGAACTAAAAACTGGAAGTTTCAAAGACCTTAGAGATCTAGAAACGATAGACTTGGATAATAATAACATTGAAGTGGTACATCCAAAAGCAATCACAAATCTACCTAAACTAGTATCCATATATTTAAGCCGAAATCATATTATTGATTTACCTGACCGAGTATTTTCAAATATGCCTAAGCTAAGGATAATAGAGCTGCAAGGGAATCGTCTGCAATACATTTCACTGCGAGCTTTTGAGAATATGCCTTTGGTGCAATACATGAATTTGAGCAATAATCAAATTACGAATATCGATAATTCGGGACTGAAGCAATTATCTTCCTTAGAAGTGTTGGACTTAAGCTTTAACAAACTGATGAGATTGGCGAGAGCGTCATTTCAGTACATGGAATGGTTGGTGGAGCTAAACTTGGACAATAATATCATATGCCACATTAGCGGCCAGCCTTTCGATTTCATGCCTCGACTGAAGATTCTCTCACTGAGACATAATAAACTTAGCACCGTATTAGAGAATTCATTTGCTAAACTAAGAAATAACATCGCTATTTTGGATATTGACGGTAAGTTTAGACATAGCTGTACTGCCTTATTTGTTATTAAACTATTTTATCAAGTGCTAACCATACTTATCTTATTTTCAGGTAATCCATTAATTTGCAATTGCAATATTATTTGGCTGAAATCATGGCTATCGGAATCGTCTTCTATTGGACCAAAATGCGCAGATGGAACATACGTTAAAGGTATGCCGTTCGGAAGGAATGATTGCTCAAACACTGCAATCAATCATGTCGATGAGGAAGACCTGCGGACGTGTATGATACACGAAAATGAAGCGCTTCTACCTAATTTGGCGACATCACAAGTGTATTCAACAGTAGACAAAATAAAGGATTACACATCGCAGATTAAGAACACGTACCAAGCTAACAAAATTAACAGGCCGTCCCCAGAAGAATCGGATTACTTCTACGACGAATACGTCGATTATCCTTACAATGAAACTTTAATAGATGGCTTGAACGACGAAGTAAGTGCGACGCAAAATAATAATAGATCGTCAGATGGGCTTCCCACGATATACGCCGCAATGAAAAATACGACAGACAGAAACAAAAATGCTCCAACAAACGGAGCTAATAGCGGTTTTACATTCTTCGGGATGCCCCTGCCGCCGCTAGACATGGGAAAAATACTTAACACAGGTCGGAAAATAGACTGGCCAGATAAGAAAAACTCTCACACACATTCTCACTCCCACTCCCATAGTGGAAACAAATATCAGCTACCAGAACCACCCAAGTTTGAAACTGGTGGGTTCTCACCAATCCTACCCACAACTGCAGGAGGTTTTATGCCAATACCTGATCCTACACTTAATGTTTCACATACAGCTGTGCAAGCCCAAAGTGACTCAACTTACAATAAACAAGGTGCTATGGAGCAAGCTGTAGCAGCAGTTTCAACCAAACCACCTGTTAGAACAGTTCATAACAACACAACCCACCAGAAAATCAAAAGTGAAATACATGAACTCCAAGCATATATAGATGATGACAACAGTACTCATGTAGCTTACAATAGAACTAAAAATGTTGAACAACAAAAGAGTGATCCCAACAATTTGAGCAAATACAATTTGATGGAGTCAAACTTAACAATAACACAAGTGACTGAAAAAGAAAGCATGCTTATAACAACAGATACTAGTAATGATATGGCACTGCAAGCTTGGATGGAAAGTAGTACCTCATCTTACTCCTCATCCACTGCAGTAACTTCAAAGCCACCAATGAAGAAGCATATTGAGCCAGCACCTACTGCTCTTTCTGCAGTGTTAGTACCCAACACTGCAGAGTTACATGAAAGGAACCATGGGAAAAGGCCAGCAACCATCACCAAAGTAAACCTTCCAAACATAGAACATTACGATCATAGAGAAAACTTTTCACCAAACAGAGAACCAAAGACAAGATTTTCAGAAATTATGAGCACAGGCAACACAAAGACAAGGCAGATTGGTGATAATGACTGGTATTACAAAAATTATAACAATTCGAATTTAGAACCTTACATAGCACCTGGTGTACACAAGCCAACATCTAAAAGTAATGTTATTGCATACAATAGAATTATTTTATCTATTATGTTATTTTATACTATGATTAGAATATTATAAGAAGTACACTGTGTACAAAATCATACTGTTAAAAATTTAATCTAACTTTGTGATGAATGTGTAAATAAAAGTGGAATTGGTCATAATAAACAGTTACACATTTGATTTGGTTTTATTCTAACAAAACAGATACTTAACATTATCACATTTGTTTTGATTACATTATATATGCACTTATTTATAGGTAACATTAAACCATATCTGCTAAGATAAACCAATAAGAAAAACTAAGGCAAAGAGTGCAGTTTATTTTTTGTTACAATAATATAAGAGTAACTGAAGACTAGGTATCTCAGTTAATAATTATAATTTCTTTATGGTTCCTGACAGAAATACATCCTATTTATGGATTAGAATTCTATGTTATTATTTTTTCTATTGGATCATCTCAGGGTTTAGATAAATTGCAAGGCAGTTAAACGGATCCTTCATGAAAATGTGCTTTAAATTTTTCTAGAGCTTTGTATCTGTGAGATATTATATTTTTCTCAGTTTTGGGTAGTTCAGCATATGTTTCACTGTAACCGTCAGGTTGGAATACACAGTCCCAACCAAAGTCTCTGGTACCTCTTGGAGCTACAATCTTTCCAGTAGTAATGCCTTGGAACAACGTAACATCTAGGTTTTCACAGTTGCCAGCACAGTAAGCAAATGTGCAGACAGCCTTAGCAGATTTATTCTCCCAACCTGTTAGCAGTTTCGTAAGCCCTTCAGGCTCTAATTTCTCAAGGAACCACTTAATATATGGCCCTGGCAGACCCTTTAGTGCATCAAAACAAAGGGACGTATCTTCCACTAACACTGGCCTCTTCAGACGCCGTGCAGCTTCTTGGCACTTCTTAATAGAAACCTCGTCTATTTCCCCTTGAAGTTCTGGCAAGTCTAGCTTGTGGCTAATTATTTCTAAAGGGAAATTACTGCCGAGAATAGCCCTGAGCTCTTCTAGTTTCTTGGCATTGCCAGTCACGAAGGTTATCGTTCTTTGTGACATTTTTATTGAAGTTGCACAACAAACGATTTTTTCAACGATATTATACGTTTAAGTGTTGTCTAACTAATTACTTAAAAGTAATACTTTTGTTTATAATTTATGAAAACTTTAAAATTCTGAATTTCAGAAAGCACGATTTTGTCAAAATTCTTGACATTTCGTTTGAAACTTTGAAATTGACAGATGCCATAGAGGCTTGCGTTTATTTTTAAAACCTTGCGTAGATTTTCGGCTTTTGGCCGACGGAAAAAGGTATCCTATAATTGACCACATAGTGTGTCTGGTCCCCGGTGTCCGACCGGGAAGGAATAGGCGAAGCTAGTGTTGGGTAGCTCCGCACATGTGCTAGCACAGTTGTAATTACTTGGATGAAAAGAGACTCACTCTTTATATTTTTATGTGCTCCCACACACCACAGGGCACAGATTAGCTAGGTACACAGAACATTTGTACGTAGGTATTGTAAGTTTTAAACGAATTAAGTCACTCAATTGCAAGTCTATTTACGATTCTAAGCAAAGGAGTTAAGGTCTTAGTTTAATTGCCTAAGTCTTTGGCTTTTGTTTGACGACGTCACGAAACCATTCTCATTTCACTTTCCCTCATCATTAATCGTGCGAGCTGTGTGACGCGCTTAACCAATCAGTCACTGCGTGTGCGTACTCTACGGGGTATGTGTAATGAGTGCCGAGCGTGTCGCGTTGTCGTCACTACGAGTACACACCACAATAGCGACTCGCGCGGCGAGTCACCTGAGTCACTGACACACACCACGTACGTGCTTAGTGCTCACAGGCCATCGCCGCCTCGCCTTATTCATGGTAACACAATGTGCTAGCACACTTTGTAAAAAGAGTGCTTCGCACAATCCTCTTTTTAAAAAGGTGTGCTACCCATCTCTTGGCGAGCAATATCGTTTGAACCAAAACAAACAAACAATACACAAATGTCAAAAAAAAAATGGCGTCTCGCGACTCGCGACAGTGGCAGACGTACGAAACTACGAACTAAGACGGGCTACGAGCAAAATTTCAAACCTTTTGGATCGCCGACGAACTTACACAGCAGTTTAAAGTACGCGTACTTAGTATGACACACGGGTGATTATGTACGCGTACTTGCTCGTGTGTCTATCACCCCTCTTTAATTTTTATCTTTCGTGTCAGTAAAACTAGCGAGAATGTCTACTATAGTACTGTGCTGCCAGCCTAAAGATGTATTTCCATAGAGACGATTAGAACCACAGACAGTCTTTTTTTCTATAATGACTGTCAAATTTTAGTTTTGATTGCCGCTTGGCAAAAATCATTGTATTTTGAGCGAATTGTAGTTGAGATATTGTTGTTGTGTGATTTGCTGTTGAAAAGTATATATCATTATAACTGTACAAGGTTGAGTAAAATACCGCAGCAACAATGCCCAGCCAAGAAGTTTTAACCACAAAAGTGGTGGTTCATCCTTTGGTTTTACTGAGTGTGGTAGACCACTTCAATCGGATGGGCAAAATAGGTAATCAAAAACGAGTTGTCGGCGTGTTGCTGGGATGTTGGAGAGCTAAGGGTGTTCTGGACGTTTCCAACAGCTTTGCAGGTAAAAACTTAGTCATTCATTAGTAAACTACACACAGCTTTGTTTCCATGTAATTTGACAAAAACCTGAGTAATTGTTGTTTATTTTCACTTGAATATAAGTTCATTGAAGACCCCACCAAAATATTACAATTGAAAAGCCCCTGACCCTGCCAAACAACAAACAACTAATGAAGTTGTATAAAGTACCAACACTTTTATTTTATTTTCAGTTCCATTTGATGAGGATGACAAAGACAAGTCAGTCTGGTTCCTCGACCATGACTACCTAGAGAACATGTACGGTATGTTCAAGAAAGTCAATGCCAGAGAGAAGGTTGTGGGCTGGTACCACACTGGCCCCAAACTCCACCAAAATGATGTAGCCATCAATGAACTGATTAGGCGGTACTGCCCTAACTCAGTTCTTGTCATCATTGATGCTAAACCAAAAGACCTGGGTCTCCCCACTGAAGCTTACCAGGCTGTGGAAGAGGTCCATGATGATGGTTCACCCACAACAAGGACCTTTGAGCATGTACCCAGTGAGATTGGGGCTGAGGAAGCTGAAGAAGTTGGTGTAGAACATCTCTTAAGAGATATTAAGGATACCACTGTTGGTAGTCTCTCCCAGAGAATAACGAACCAGTTGCTTGGTCTCAAAGGCTTGCATTCCCAACTGAGTGAGATTAGAGACTACCTCACCCAAGTTGGCCAAGGCTCTCTCCCGATGAACCATCAAATTATCTACCAGCTGCAGGACATCTTCAACCTCCTGCCTGACATTGCTAATGACAGCTTCATTGACAACCTCTACATCAAAACTAATGATCAATCCCTTGTAGTGTACTTAGCTGCACTGGTTAGATCCATCATAGCACTACATAACCTTATCAACAATAAGATTACAAATAGAGATGCCGAAGAAGGAAAGAAAGAAGATAAAGATAAGAAAGAGAAAGAAAAGAAAGAAGGAAAGGATGGAAAGGAAGAAGATAAGAAAGATGAGAAAGCAAAAGGAGATAAAAAAGAAAAAGATGAGAAGAAAAAGTAACTTAGAATCATCATTAGATTAAGTTGTTTGTAATGCTGAATTATTTTTAAATAAATTGTATTTACTAATTAAATTGTTGGCATTATTAATTAAATTGTTGGCATTATTGTGTTTCCAAACAGCAAAGTAATTTTAGTACATATTTATGTTACATTTTTCTGTACACTGCTAAACTATGGAGTGGTCTCTTTGTTTAGCCACAAGCAATTTTACTATGTTTATCATGTTAATTCTTAACTACTGTAGAAGTTTGAAATGTCGCTCAATATTTTTTTTATCCCCTGCATTTAATTAAGAGTTCAAAAATTCAATTTCAATCTGTAAAGGTCATTGTTTTCCATTTTTCTCATTTTACCGTTATAACACTATCACTGATTACGATTTTGATGGTAATAAACAATTTGAGATAAGGTTCTTATGATAACACAAATTAGTTTTTTAAAGATACTGTAAGGAGAGTGAGGATTCGCACAAGAAAAGAGGCCTGTGCCTATCAATGGATGAACATAGTATTTGAATTTTCATAACAAATTTCTTATTTGCCATCAATACGCTTAGAAGTGGGAGAAGTTAGGCTCTGGATGATCATATACTGTAAACAGTAATAATCTCTGGGTATTGAACCCAGGACTTCGTGTTATGCGTATTCAATTGTATAAATAGCAACAGACTTGGTAAAAAAACATCAAATTGTAACAAAGGAAAATAGTTTTCTAGTACCTACATCAATTCAAGGTTTCAAAAAATCCCGAACAATTTATGATTCATGTTAATTGTTAATCTACATAAATATTTAGGTGTAATGACTGTTGGTAGAACTTTATATCTGAAAATATTTATGATAAGTCCAACTTGCTATCAGATAGTGATAGTACCAAGCTGAAATATTGATAAAATTCGACAGTCGTCGAATAAGCGTCACGCGGAATCTATGAATGTAAAAATGACGGTATCCAAAATTTTTGTGGAGTGAATCTCAATAATATTTCGAGATGGCGGATCAAGTGACTTTAGCGGTAAGTACACAATTTGTTTATTTACCGCTTATCACGTAAATATTGTACAACCTACTAAATAGGTACCTACCTAAGTCGCATAACACAGTCATGTTGTAGCGAGCTACCTATTTCGTCAATAAATTATGATACCTATTGTAATAATTAGGTACTTATTTCTTACTGTGATAACTGATAAATAAAAAACTCACTTTCCCCGCTCTTCCCGTGCATAGATTTTTTTTTCGGTTTCGGGAAAGTCAGGATGATTAACATATACCTTGAAATATAGGACCTTAGATACGGGTACCAAAGAGGTACACCTACCTATTCTGCAGTAAATAGGCTTCCAAGATATAGTTACACTGAGCTTCCAAGTTATCGAGGAGAAATTACAGAAACGTATGCATCCGACAGCTTAACTGCATTTCACAGCAAGACAGCACCTGCTTAACCATCCTGGAATGCTTTTCAGGACTACGTCTGGCTAAAGCCACCTGGGACCTCGGAGTTCGACGTTCCGATTGCTGTGAAAGTCCTCAAGAGTGCTGGTGATAAGATCGAAGTGAGAGATCATGACGGCAACAAGTTTACCACTTCTGTCCAAAATGTTCTCAAGCCGCTGCACTCCACGTCTATACAAGGAGTTGAAGACATGATCACTCTTGGCGAGCTGCAAGAGTACACGATCCTCCACAACCTTCATATGCGGTACGCCAATCAGCTCATTTATGTAAGTAAATATCTTTGGTTTTTTAGAAATTATTGGTAGCCAGCTTTTTGCAATGGTCATCCAGCCTGGCCAAGTACCTACGGGCTGCTTGTATTGTATCAGGGGGCCTACCACTCACTACCCGAGTTACTACTACGTCAGTTTTATTTTAATATAACTTCAGTATGGGGAAGAGATGGAGTTCTACAGGGCGTATAGGTCCATCTCTCTCCCATAATGAAGTAAAATTACGGGCACGCTAAGGACCTTTTTATGATCAAGTTTTTAAGGTGTAACTAGGACTATAATAGATTCAAACTGCTTGGCTGGACTAGAACTAAATCACAATATTTACAATGTCGAATTTATAACTACTTAGGCACCTAGCACTACTTGTGTGTGACCCATAATATATCTGAGGTGTAGGTCCATGTAGGTAGGTATGCACATATATTATAATATCTATGTCTTACATTCATTCTGTGAGTCCACGTTTTTTTCTGCACTGGATTTTCAACGCTCTACTTAGCGCCGAGAGTTGAAAATCCAACAGTGTTTTTTTTAAAGCGCTGGGACGAGAGTGCGTCCCAACGTGTTGGATTCTCAACGTTCGGCTCAACACCGCGAGTTGAAAATCTAGTGCGCGATAAAATCCCGCCGCGATATTGTTACGTCCGTGCGAAATGGGCTAAGTGCTTACAACTCATTGCTCTGCTAGGGCTATAAATAGCCTGAGAGTTGTATTGCATGCAGAGGCTTACCGACCCAGACGACCCCATAACCCTCCTCCAGGAGAGCAATCACAAGTACACCACACAGGCCACAAGTACAGTGCACAAACACAGACACCGACCCGCATTCCGACCTCTCCGCCGAGGTCCTCCGCGATCGCGACCCGCCCGAGTAAATAATACTGCCCCCCGACCCATGCACGTTGATGCGCCAGCCCGCGTCGATGCTGAGCCAGTAGCTTTAAATTCCCCGATGAATAATAATGAATATTATCCTTGATCCAGCCTGTCCCAACTTGCTGTCCCGCCAGCGACGCCCTAAGCCGAGGTCCGTACCCCACAGGGGGTGCCCTTAGCGAGCGCTCGCCTAGTTTTAATTAGAAACGTTTTTGCCCCTGGCTGGAGGCTTTGAGTGTAGTAGCATAAGGCAGCCACAGGAATGTCCGGCTAAGTAGCCATCACCTCAGAGGTGAGCTACGAGATGACCTAGTCAAAAAAATAAATTTAAAAAAACAACTGTCCCGTAAAACGACGGCTTATGTTTGTACGCATTTACCTCTTTAAATAACGTGCTACATCACGATATTTATACGAAATGCATTTGATATTTTTTATTTGTAACATCTTTTCTCTTGCTTTCCTGCAATCTGTGGGAGTAATTATAAGAAAAGGGACGTACGTGTGTTACAGGAAGATTAAACGCACACTATGTAGACAAGCATACTATAAGTTAGATGATTATATCGTAGATAAAAATGCTTGGCTAAATGCTGGTCCTGCTCCACAGCCACTTGGGCTCACAAGTTAAAAATGAAAAAATTGGAAGAGTTGCTTCCCCTTTTTTATTTTTTCTGACTACGAACATAATGTTTATTTTGTTTTTTTTTAACCAAGTTTTAATTATTGAATGCTCCAATAGATAATATTGATTTTCTTTCTTTTGGTGGTAAAATTCTTTAAATACAATGCAAACTATAGTTTTGTATAACTTAGGTAGACGCATTTTTATTTTCAATTTTTGTAAATGTGAGTACCATGGAGTCGTTTACTATGTTACTATGTTGATTTTGACTTGAAAGAGCAGGGTAGTTGAGAGTATGTCATGTCTCGCTGATGGTGGCGAGTGTGTTGGATCATTCGGTTCCCTACAAAATGGTTGAGCTGGATGGTGCCGATCCACGCGTCATGTTCGTGAACGGGCGCCGTCAGTTGAGACTGGTCATCTCGTTATCTGCCAGGGCTTATTTTTAATCTTATATTTTTTATCGTTTTTGTTTTTTATATTTTTTTTACATTGTTCTCACATATAGAATCAACAAGAGTAATGTACCCAGGATTTTGTAATTTTTATATTTAAAAGAGTGTCCTTGGAGTTTCTTGCCCGTTCTTCTCCATAGAGATCCACGTTTTGGAATGGGCAACTAGCTTCAACTTCCTGACTAACTGACTGACTATTTGACAATTCAAAAGTGCCTGTAAATGGTTTAATTGAAATAAATGCTTTGAGTTTGAGTTTGAAGCCGAAAAAGCGCGCGCTATTTAATTTGACAAATGAGCGCGCGCGGTGCTAGAATAGCTGTCAGAAACGACCTTGATGGGGCCCCCCGTCCCCGTCCCTTTGATGTTGCTTATTACCAAGGTGAGATGTCAGATGTAACACATCAAATTCGACTACTGTAAGGCTCGTATGTTTTCCAAAATATTTACCTACAAGAATGACGTTATAAGCTTATCTCAGTTACGTTGAATTTTTGATAATTATCGACTCAAATTCATGTCATTGATATTAATAGATAGAGGTACTTATCCTTATATCGATTTAATTCCGTTTTAAATCTAAACTGGCGTGTGGCATTCAAGGGTTCCGCCACAATTGAGCTTGAGTTGCAGAAAGCTATCTTTCCAGAATCCATAATTCTGTGAGCGAATTTAGAAAGGTCCCTTGATTGCTGCTTACGGGATCCAGGATTGGAAAAAGTGGTATTTGGTTTTCCCAATCCAATAAGAAATTCCTAGTACCTACCTAAATACCTAACAACCCAAGGTACTAAGGGTTAAAGTATGAAATTGTCGATTTGTACTGAAAAATTGTTTTTTATTTTATTTAACATAATTATTTATTTAATCAAAATAATTACCATTATTATCTATAGATACATTGCTGCCATCTAATAGGGAGGTCATTTATGCCTTTGCGATAGAGCTCTCATGATCTAGATTCGACAAACTGTGTGAAAGCATTTTGTACCTACTGCCTCCTGAGAAGAAAACTTTTTATCACGTAGTAAATTGTCAAAATCACAAAAAAAATTGTAGTTGGAGCAAGGTCTGGCGAATACGGAGGGTGACGAATGGTTACTAATTGCAGTTCCTGTAGAGTTAAAACGGTTTCTCGTGCTGTATGAGGCCTCGCGTTATCATGGAGCAATAATGATGAAGATCGATTCATGAGTCGGGGCTGTTTCACTGCTAGTTTTGCTATCATAGTTCGGAGTTCGACACAGTAGACATCTGCCGTTATTGCTTGACCAGATCGGAGAAAGCTATAGTGAATAACACCATGCTGAGACCACCAAACAGTTACCATTACCTTTTTATTTTTGACCTGGGGTCAGCCTCGAATCAACTTTTCATCACATGTATCAATACGATCCAATATTGCTTCATTTCTGTATCGATTCAACAAGGCAACACCAGTTTCAACCCGCGTTTCTTTCTGCAGATCAGTCAAATCATGAGGCACCCATTTCTCATATTTTTTTATTTTATTGATTTGATGCAAATGAGTCAATATTGTTGGTAAGGTAACGTAAAACCATGCCGCTAATTCCTGGGTAGTTTGGCTCGGATCGGCTTCCACCATTTCTTTCAATTTATTGTTATTCACCTGTGTGGGGGTGGTCTTCCACGTGGTTCGTTCTTCAAATCAAAGTTTCCATCACGAAAGCGTTTAAACCAAAATCGCACGGTGCGTTCATTAATAGTCCCCTCTCCAAACGCAACATTGATATTGCGAGCTGTTTCTGCCGCGTTAGTTCCGCGTCGGAACTCGTGTTCAAAAATAACTCGAGTTTTCGAAGTATCCGTCTTTCTTGTCTAAGCTGAATAAAACAAACAACTGAAAGTCGATAATCGAATGTTGCACATTTTTTAAAAGAAGAACTTCATAGGTAAGTACCATGTGAAAAAAGTTTCACTCAAAAATCTCAAACCATGAAGGTTCTATATCAATTCGGAGTACCTATTACAATAAAACGGCAATTTCATACTATTATTTCATAGGAGTTATTATAATAGGTATAGACGCCAGCACATCAACCTACTACAATCTGTCAAATTTATTTAATAGATTTTCAACTTTATCACTAAACCATAAGGTTTAAACTTGATTGGGAAAAATTTACAGTTTCGGGTACGTTGATGTGCTGGCGTCTGTACATTACAGTATGCGCAAAACTTTTTGAGCTCTCGGAAGTTGCACGCGAGTGGCTGCGCAGTAAGTAAAAAATGTTTCACACCTACAATAAATGATTTTGCACTCATCTGTGCCCTGCGCGGTTTAGTACTCGGGCCTACGTTCAGAGGGCTCATAAAGTTTTGCGAGAACTGTACATGCCCCTTCAGGGAATGACGCCGTAATGTTATGTTTTTAAAATAAATAAGTAAGTATTAAATTTTCCGTCAGGAACTGAAATGTTCCTATTCAGTGGAAAGTGACCCATTGATAAAGTGACAATATGCTCTCCTATCAATTTATTTATTTATTTAAGGAAAAACAAACAGTAGCACAATAAGAAACAGTCATATTATCTTAAATAGGTACCTATCAAATTTTAAAAATTATGCTACCCGCTACGTTCTCCACATATTACAATTTAAAGTAGATACTTACCTATTTAAAACTAGCTAGTAGGTAACACAGATACAATACCTATACGACAGTCATTGTCTTAGAAGTCATATCTGGATTTTTAAACTTTTATCAGAAAAAAAAAGTTAAGTAAAAGTAAATTTGCGTGTATACTTAAACATTAGGATAAAATACTATACCTATATAAATACACTGAATCGCAAAACTTTCTATCTTTTATGATTTGGAATAGCACCTTTTCCTTGGCTTTATCTTAGTAACTAATTGTGACATACGGTCATCAATAGCTGGAATTCGAAAATCCTCCAACGACTCACTCACTTCCATAGCTACCAAAAGCCGACCTAAAAACAGATGCGGCGTTTAATTTTAAGTTCTTGTAGATTCATAGTATATAACTATGCTGCCTAGTGTCTAGATTAGTTGCCAGCCTATTGCAATAGGATCACCTTCTATTAAAAAAGTGGCATCTTAGTCGACGATATCTTCATCTTTTTGAATATCATAATAAAAGTGTGTATTATGTTTATGCATTGTTAATTTTAATGTCAATGTTCTTTTATTCCAGACATACACCGGATCGATGTTGATAGCAATAAACCCCTACGAAATTCTACCGATATACACAATGGATCAAATACACTTTTATCAAGAGAGAAGTCTCGGGGACATCCCGCCACACATATTTGCTATCGGCGATAATTCGTATAGAGAATTGTTGAATACTTCGTCAAACCAGTGTATCGTCATCAGGTAATAAAACTTTATTACTCGCGCTTTATTATGACCTAAATACATGACAACATGCCGCTACTGATAAGTAAAGCTTTGCTTAAAGCGTGTACGCAGGAACGAACAAAACATGGTGAACGCGAACATCGAACACGGGACATTTGGTTCGTATTAGCAAAGCGAACACGAACACCATAAGAACATAGTGTGACTTGTGTTCGCGCTGAACCGCTCCGCTCTCTTTAGTAGCCATGGATTCGAAATTGGATCGCCAAAAACATTTGTTGACGAACACAGTGTTAGATGTTCGTTCGTGGTTACCACATTCGAACAGTGTTCGATGTTCGTGTTCACTATGTTCTTGTTCGTTCGTGCGTTTAGAGTTGTCTTTTGTTTGGACATGTCATAATCTTGCCCCCTCTGTATATTTCTCCTTTAAAGTGGTAACCAGAAAGCATCCACGAAGTAAATACACAGGTGATAACACATTCCAAAACATCAAAATCCAAAGCAACTACCTGTGAACCATTTTTTTTTTTTTTTTACTAGCTTCTAAACTCAAAGCCTCCAGCCAGGGGCAAAACTATTCTAATTAAATACTAGGCGAGCGCTCGCTAAGGGCACCCCCTGTGGGGTACGGACCTCGGCTTAGGGCGTCGCTGGGGGGAGGACAGCAAGTTGGGACAGACTGGATCAAAGATAATTCATTATTATTAATCGGGGAATTTAAATCTACATTTCTCAGCATAACGCGGGCTGGCGCTTCTGCGAGCAAGGGTCGGTGGGGATGTAAACCGTAATACCTAAACTTTAAGGTATTCGTTTTGGGAATCGAATCTAAGCTGTGTGCGCTCCTACTACATCATTATTTTGTGCAGCTGGATATAATCTAAAGATAGTGTAGTTATCTTTCTATTTATTGTAGGTATTTTATCAGTTACGATGTTTTAATGCTTTGCCCTTGTAACAAGAAAAAATCAATAATTAAAAATTAAACATAAAACATTGAATATCCAACTGAGAGGAGATATTGTTGAAATGATTCCGGGCGATGATAATTATATCGGAGTGAGCTGTTTCTATTGTAATTTTTGATCAAACATGTATATTTACTTTTTTACCCAACTTTTCAGTGGTGAAAGTGGTGCCGGTAAAACTGAAAGTACAAAATTATTACTGCAATATTTGGCTGCAGCCAGTGGCAAGCATTCATGGATTGAACAGCAAATCCAAGAAACGAACCCAATTCTGGAAGCATTCGGTAACGCAAAAACAGTGAGAAACGATAACTCATCCAGATTCGGAAAGTATGTCAACATCTATTTCAGTAAAAAAGGAATCATTGAAGGAGGTAACATTGATCAGTATCTTTTGGAAAAATCAAGGATCGTTTACCAAAACAAAGGAGAAAGAAACTATCATATATTTTACTCGCTCGTTACTGGATTATCTGCAGACGAAAAGAAAAAGTTAGAATTAGGGCGTCCCGAAGATTACGCCTACTTAAATTCAGGAAAAATGCTAACGTGCGATGGAAGAAATGACGGTCTAGAGTTCAATGACATAAGATCCGCTTTTAAAGTTCTAAATTTCCCTGATAATGAAGTTTGGGGGACTTTTAGCCTTCTTGCCGCCATACTGCACTTAGGAAACTTGAAATTCAAATTGTTAAATTCGAACAACATTGAAGGCTCTGAAGTAGCTGATGCTGTTATTGCGAATAGAATAGCAAATCTATTGGGAGTTAATAAAGCAAGGTTATGTGAAGCCCTGACGAAGAAAACATTCGTTGCTCACGGGGATAAGGTTGTCTCACCATTGAATGTAGCTTCTGCTATTGAAGGAAAAGATGCTTTAGTAAAAGCCATATACGGTCATATTTTCGAGTACATAGTTGGAATGATAAACAAAACACTGTTCAAAGACCAACAACTGACGAGCGGATCGGTTGGAATCTTAGACATTTTTGGATTCGAAAATTTTGACTTCAATAGCTTTGAACAGCTTTGCATTAACTACGCAAATGAAAACTTACAACAGTTCTTCGTGAAACACATTTTCAAGCTTGAACAAGAGCAGTATGAGAAAGAAGGAATTAAATGGACTAACATAAACTATGTAGATAATCAAGAGAATTTGGACATGATAGGGTTGAAAGCGATGAATTTACTGTCTCTCATTGATGAAGAGTCTAGATTTCCTAAAGGCACGGACGTAACTTTGTTGTCTAAATTAAATAGCAACCATGGAACGAAAACCTGTTATATTACTGCTAAGTCTTCACGCGAGTATAAGTTTGGTATCAAACACTTCGCAGGAGACGTCACTTATGCTGTTCAAGGTAAATTTAGAAATTATTTTAAGTTACAGGGCGTTCATTGAATAAAAGTGTATTTGTAAAAAACACGTGCTTTTCTGTTTTAGGCTTCCTCGATAAAAACAGGGACATGCTAACAGCAGACGTGAAAGAAATGATATTAGATTCAAGTAACGAATTCTTGAAAAATCTTTTTATTACCGAGTATGCGCCTACGCAAACCGGAAGTCGAAAGACTGTCTCACTCAGTCATCAGTTCAAAACATCTTTGGATTCTCTTATGAAGACTTTGTACGGTTGCCATCCATTTTTTGTGAGATGCATCAAGCCTAATGAGTTCAAAAAGCCAAAGGTAAGTAATATACCACATAGCAGTGCCACATTGTTATTATTTTCAGAGTAATTATTGCTTTACTATAAATGCCAAAACTCGTGGCGGTCATAAAAGGCGAGTGACGGTGAATATTTAGTACGGAATTTCTAAAATTCGATTCTGAGTCTCGGGGCATCTCGCTCCCGTATTCTATGACCACGGCTCAAACGAACATTGATGTACTATAGTTATCTTTGCTTACTTGCAGATCTTCGACAAAGGTTTATGCGTTCGTCAACTACGATACGCTGGATTGATGGAAACAGCGAAAATAAGACAAGCAGGCTATCCCATACGTTATTCGTACCACGACTTCGTTCACCGTTACCGTCTTGTCGCTCCGGGCATACCTCCTGCTGAGAAAACCGATTGCAGAAATGCAGCAATGAAAATATGCGCAACAGTGTTCACTGACGAAGATTATAGATTTGGACACACGAAAGTTTTCCTAAAAGACTACCACGATACTGTACTAGAGGAGCTGAGACACAAAGTATTGATAACAGCCGTTATTAAAACACAAGCGAATGCAAGAAGATTCATCTATAGAAAGAGATACTTAAGATTACGAGCTGCTACTCTTTTTATACAAAAGACTTACCGCGCTCGTGGCTACAGGAGCAAATTCTTGGCAATGAAACGAGGATACTCCCGCTTACAGGCGAAGATAAGATCCAGAGAATTGAGAAAGACGTTCATAAACATGAGAATTTTCTTGAAGAAATTCCAAGCGAATTGTAGAGGATATCTTATTAGGAGACTAGTTAAAGAAAAGGGACACGTTATTAAAGCAACATTGATACAACTTGACAATGAAAGGGCAGATCTTATAAAATCAGGTAGAAGTGTCGACGCCGTAGGAGATAGTTATGAGAAGAAGTATGCTAACATGATGAGATCTATATGGTTCGTGAAAGAAGCATCGACGGAAAATGTTGAGCAGAACACAACGGCTATAGATGATAGATATGTGGATGATGTTTTTGGCTTCCTCAAGGATTCAGCGACGCCTGGTGGCACTGTAAGAGGCACTGGTTTCGGAGTGGTAGGTTTACATCAATTTAAACAGTCTCATTACAAAACGAATTCTCACTTGAGTCCTAAATTAAGATTTCAAGTCAGTTTTTGTATTTTTAACTTTATTCAGACTGATGTAAAGTTCTTAACTCGTACAAAATCTGGCTTTAGAACCGAGTCTGAGCTGTTAACTTTGTGTTAAGAGGCCGTGCACGAAATCGACTGATTTTGATCAATTTTGTTCATTAGTTGTGAGAAAGGGAAAAATAACTTAAACAAAACTATTTGTCATTTCAAAAGTTGAGTTCTTTGTTTTGCATGTGGCTGAAAGAGATTAAAAAAAAAAAGTTAAGTATTCATGGAAAATCACAAATATTCGCAACAAGTTAACTGAATAATGACGCGAGACTGACGTTCGATCACTTTTTTTTACAAGAAACTACTTTTGATTTTGAACATTTAAAAATATCATCAACATCATTATTATGGTCTACCTGCATGTGGCTCAACCACTGTTTTCTACTTCGATACTTCTGTCCGTAATGTATTTTTTCCTATTATTTACCAACCCATATCAAGAAATTTAAAAATTACACATTAGTCTTCAGCTATACTTGAAATAGAAAAAAAATATTTTGTGATTATTCAATATCTTCATTAAATAAATCAAAGGCGAAATAAACCATATTTTCGAGAGCGCAAAAGTGATGAAACTATTAACAGGTGCTGTGACTGACACGAATGGCTTAGCACCACGAAAACTGTACTTTAATAGTAACACAGTACATAATATTTCAGTTTTTTTTAAATTTTCGTACAATTAGATATAAGTTATTGAAGAAAAAGGGTTTTTTGGTGCACGGAGCCTTAAGATCTTTAGCGTAGTCGGAATGAAGTTCGAAATACAAAAACTGGCTCAAAAATTCAGTTATCAACTAATTAAGAGTTAAACTCGTTTTTGAATGAGACGGAAATAGTATGAGTGAGTTATAATTATTTTTTTTAACGCTAACTTAATATTCCAGACAACAACAGCGAAACCAGAAATATCATCAGTAATTCCACTACAACTACAAGAAATGGACGAGGAGCCTTTCGACGAATTTAACTTCAGAAAGTTTGCGGCAACATATTTCTCGGGCAATACGACACATCAGTATTCTCGAAAACCTTTGAAGCATCCTCTATTAGACTTACCATCACCTGTGGATAGAATGGCGGCTCAAGCATTGTGGATAACTATACTGAGGTTCATGGGTGACTTGGCTGAACCTAAGTACGTTGATGATAAGGTCGACAATGTACCTGTTATGACGAAGCTGACTGATACGTTTGGTCGAGCGTTCCAGAAGAGTAAAGAGTATGATGTAAGTAACAGGAGTTTTCAAAATTAAATTGTATGATTCTGTTAGATGTGTTGAGGAGTGTCTCGTTGGGTTAGTGGTCGCCAGCGCGACTGTTGAGCGTGGGATTCTGAATTCGATATCTAAGTTGCGCAGTGTATTGTTATATCCATTAGAGAAGAATTGTGCCTAGTAAATTTAATGACAATAGGCTTGCCAGTCCCCACACTCATAATTGGATTGGGGATATGTGGATGTGATACATTATGGCGGCAATGCGACATCTATATCGCCACATGCGAACTACGCACCTTACTGACGTCACGCAAAATAAATCGCCGAGCCCACCAGACATGACATCCGTTTGGTCGGAGGGTCCTCCCTTTTCTATAGATAGACGATGAGTGAACTTCACACTGAGCAGTCTTTGAGTAGCTAGAAGTAGCTGCTCAAAGGCTGCGCCAATATCCATATTCGGGGTCACCAGTATAGAGTTATGAGGACCAGGGTGTAAAATTCACTCATTCTCTACAGAAATGGGAGGATCGTCCCTACAGATGGGTGTCGTGTCTGGTGGGCTACGGTCCGACGATTGATGTCAGAACGTTGTATAAATGCTGGTGGCATGGTGAACTCTGTTAGCGCGATGCAGGATTTTGCGTGACGTCATCGCGTCAGTGAGATGCGTAGTTAGCATGTGGCGATGTATTTCCGCCACCACTCCTTCGGGGGCTACAGCCATGATGTTATATTATGTGTTTACTAATTGACCTTCGTATTCATATTCTCTAATAATTTCAGGAATATTTGCAAAAAGAGCTAACTCCAAGTAACAGAAATAAACTTATGTCCAAGACCCTAAAGCAGCGTTCTAAACTAGATGAAGATTTAATGAAGAACTTAGTTAATGACGAAGTCACTAATGAAATGTATAGCACCTGGCTTAATTCGCGACGAAGTACCAATCTAGAGAAATTACACTTTATTATTGGACATGGAATTATCAGAAAGGAACTCAGGTATAATAATTTAATGCTGATTTTCTTTAAAACAAAACGAGATCAAACCTGAGCTTAAATCCTCGAGTCACTTATTGTATGTATTTCGAACCTTATTACGACTGACGTTAAGTTATAAGTACAAAATTGACAACCTAGACTTGAGTTAATATTATTTTTTTGTATTTTATACGTTAATTTTGTCGAAGTAAGGTTCGAAATTACGAAAAACTAAAATTGGAGTTTTACCGTGTACTTAATTGTGTTTTTCCCATTTCAGAGATGAAATATTCTGTCATCTATGTAAACAACTTACTAACAATCCATCGAAGGCGTCCCACGCACGTGGTTGGATCCTGCTGTCACTTTGCGTTGGCTGCTTCCCGCCTTCCGAACGATTTGTCAAATACTTACGTGCTTTCATACGCTCCGGCCCACCAGGCTATGCTCCATACTGTGAAGGTAGACTTGTCAGAACATTCAAGAATGGTCCACGAACTCAACCGCCAAGTTGGCTCGAACTCCAGGCTACGAAAACTAAGAAACCTGTATTACTGACCGTGACATTAATGGACGAATCAATGAAGACTGTCCAGTCAGATTCAGCATCGAATGCTGAAGAAATCTGCCAGCAAATAGCAGAAAGTATAGGGTTGACAGATTCGTTCGGATTCTCGCTATACATTACTTTATACGATAAAGTCCTTTCCTTAGGAAGTGAGGGAGAGCATATAATGGATGCCATTTCACAATGCGAACAATTTGCTAAAGAACAGGGAACACCCGAAAAGAATGCACCCTGGAGACTATTTTACAGAAAAGAAGTATTTACGCCTTGGCACAACCCTGCAGATGATCCAGTGGCTACCAACCTAATATATCATCAAATAACTAAAGGAGTTAAATTCGGTGAATACAGATGTAACTCGGAGAAAGATTTAGCAATGATCGCAGCTCAGCAACATTACATAGAATTCGGAGAACGTATAGATCCAAATGTTCTAAGAAGAGTCATCGTTAATTATATTCCTAACCAATTCCTGCAATCAAATGATGCAGCATTAACGAAATGGGAGCATTTAGTTACAAAAGCATTCGAAAACTCTACAAGTATTCAGAATAAAACAGATCCCCTAAGATGTAAAGAAGATATAGTTATATTTGCCAAATTAAAATGGCCGATGCTGTTCTCGCGATTCTTTGAAGCTATTAAAATTAAAGGAGAAACTATTAACAAGGACATAGTCATTGTAGCAGTGAACTGGACTGGTATTTACATCGTCGATCAGCTAGAACATATTCTTCTTGAAATATCATTCCCAGAAGTAACTTACGTCGCGTTTAATGCAGATAAAGATTACGATAGTGTTGGCAGGGTTACAATAAGGACAATACAACAAGAAGAATTTGAATTCCAGAGTGTAGATGCTAGCGAATTGAGTTCACTTATCATATACTTGATCGATGGACTGAAGAGGCGGTCCATCTACGTAGTCGCTCAGTCAGACTTACAAGGTTACAGTGACGCATCATCTTTCCTCCAATTTAAGAAAGGGGATCTGATAGTGCTCTTACAAGATACTACTGGAGAGACTTTAACGAACACTACATGGGGACACGGAGTCTGCAATGGTGAAGAAGGACTATTCCCAACTGAGCAAGTCTACATTCTACCCACTCTAGAAATGCCAACACCTACCATACTTGAAGTGTTCAAGAAGGGCAATATTAACACTGAAAAGAAATCATTTTCGAAATATAATACTATTCAAAGAAAGAGAATGTATACACTTGAAAATTATGCAAAACAGCACTTTAGAGACAATTACGATATCAACGCCACGGTTTCGAGGGGGGCAACATTGACGACGGCCAAGAGAGTAATGGCCGGTGATTTATGGGCTCATACTAGAGAACCTTTACGAAAACCTTTACTGAAGAAATTACTGGGTGACGAGAAGAATTCAAAGATTGCAATTACAGCTTTCTTCGGTATTCTGAAATACATGGGAGATATGCCAGCTCCCAAAGCCAGAACTGTCACCGAATATACAGACGAGATATTTAAATCTGCTTTATCGGAACCACACTTACGTGATGAGATCTATTGCCAGATAATGAAACAGTTGACGAACAACAGGATACAGTTAAGTGAAGAAAGAGGGTGGGAGTTAATGTGGCTTGCGACCGGCAACTTTGTCTGTGGTCAAACACTTCTAAAAGAATTGGTTGATTTCCTCAAAACACGACCGCACCCTATAGCTAAAGAATGTTTGAAGCGTGTTTTCAAAACGCAGAAGAAGGGACCTAGACTGTATCCTCCCTACATTGTGGAGGTAGAAGCTATACAACATAGAAGTATGCAGATCTATCACAAAGTGTATTTCCCTGACGATACTGACGAGGCTTTTGAAGTGGAGTCTTCGACGAAGGCAAGAGACCTGTGCGAACAAATAACGGGAAGATTGAATCTGAAGAACAGTGATGGATTCAGTTTGTTCGTCAAAATTGCTGACAAGGTGTTCTCAGTACCTGATAACTATTACTTCTTTGACTTTATTCATGAGCTTGTAGAATGGATGAAGCAGACACGCCCTGTCCGTGGCGGTAAGTTGTATTATTTCCTGCGAGAACATTTTACTTTTATAGATTTTTTTAGTTTGTCGCCTGGCTAATAATAAAACTTTTGTTTTAGGAGGTTCACAAATGCAATTGAACTACCAAATATTCTTCATGAAGAAGCTCTGGATTAACACAATTCCTGGAAAGGATAAGAACGCAGATCAAATATTTTACTTCCCTCAAGAACTACCCAAGTACTTGAGAGGTTACCACAAGACTTCTAAACAAGATCTCGCAGAATTAGCAGCATTAATTTATAGATCGAGATATGGCACTGACAATTCCATGCTTCCACAAATAGCGCAAGTGCTTGATGACTATGTGCCTTCCGATATGGCCAGAATTCAGAATAACTCGCAATGGAAGTCAGTAATCAACAAGGCTTATATAGAACAAGGTTCTATGACGGAGAGCGAAGCCAAAGAACAGTTTCTGAAGAAAATCTACCAGTTGCCAACGTTTGGAACTGCATTCTTTGAAGTTAAGCAAACATCTGACCCTTCATACCCAGAAATGGTTGTTATAGGGATAAATAGGAATGGCGTTAGTGTGATTCATCCTCAGAGTCGAGTAAGTATCGTCGCATTGTTATTTAAGCTTAAATCGCGTTGGATGACTTCGTCCCTGGGGAGAACGGACAGAACCCTCGACGCACGAGTCTAATCGGACTTTACCGGCTTTTATCTTCAACATGAACCGTATCAGTCTACTGTCTTGAATGAATCAGTCGAGTTGTTTGAATGAATCGTATAATGAAGTTTCGGGTTTAATTTTTTTTTTTTTTTTTTCAGGATGTATTAGTGACTCATCCATTCTCTCAACTCTCCAACTGGTCATCAGGAAATACATTTTTCCACATGACTATGGGAAATTTCTTACGTGGAACTAAAATTCTATGCGAAACCTCTTTGGGATACAAAATGGATGACCTAATTTCATCTTATATAGCAGTTTTGAGACAGTATCTGAACTAAGAATAAGGGAATTTTAAAGTGGTTACCAATCAATCTGCCTAGCCTTTTCCCAACTATATTGGGGTCGGCTTCCAGTCTAACCGGATGCAGCTGAATACCAGTATTTTACATGAAGCGACTGCCTATCTGACCTCCACAACCCAGTAACTGGGTAATACGATACCCCTTGGTAAGACTGGTTGTCAGACTTTCGGGCTTCTGACGACCCGTAACGACTGCCAAAGATCCACGAATGACAGCCGGGACCAACGGCTTAACGTGCTTTCCGAGGCACGGAGGAGTCTCGGTATGTAAAGATGGTCACCCATCCACAGACCAACCCCGGCAAGCGTAGCTTAACCTGATGGATCGACCCGTGCGGCAGTTATTACTTAGCCACGAGCTCCTATAGCAAAATGGTTACCAAAATATAAAATTAATTGTATTCTATGTAATGCCGAGAATGTATAAAATATATAAAATAATTAAGATATTTTAATAATTACTGTGTATATTTATTTATTTTGATAAATTGTGTACATATATTGTACAGAATTAGTCTCCCCTGTACAGAATAAAATTTAAAAAATCTGTCTCGTACACAGTCAACCGCATCTGGTAACAATTTTATATTACAGCGCCTATAATCCGTAGTGGTCAGAATGGTTTTCGTAGATCAAGTGAATATCTCTATGTAGTCTGTGGCTACCGCTTTCGAGTGGCACTAGATTTAACTTTGGTGGTGCGCCTCTAGTTTTATTGCCGTTGGTAACACTAAATAAGCGAAGTCAAATAGTCTGCTGTCTGCATTGACATATAAAACATGGACTTGGCATACCTACAAGAAAAACGTGCCATACCTACACTTTACTGAGAGGATAAAATGGCGTCTACTAGGGCAGCCCTTATCGATATTTCTATGTTATAATATCGATAAAAGATTGTGAGAATGTTTTCATAATGTCACAGTACAATATTTACGGGTAAAAATACCCCAATCTTTCTAACTGATGCCTTTCATTTGTTTGTTTAATTTAATTGCTTCGTCACTATTTCGCGGCTAAACAGTAGAACTTATTTTGATGTTTCCCATTATAATAGGTTGAAACCGGACAGATATTATATACTTACAGCTTTTTATCGAACTAGTATTCTGTAACTGATTTCAGTCCATTGTATACCAGCAACAAGTTCATCTCATTGCCGATATATCTATGTACATATATACACAGTATACATATAGCTCATAGGAAGTGTGCGATGACGATGACACGAGTTTCACGCATTTTATTCACCCAAAAAGTACACATATATACACAGTATACATATAGCTCTTGGAAAACGTCCGGTGAAGATGACGGGACTTCCATTATTTTTGCTCACTCAAAAAGTGCTCAACGCGCCTAAAGAAGTTTTCACTTCAAAAAATCTATCGAACAGTTGCCCGCCAGACACGACACCCGTCGGTCGGAGGGTCCTCCCTTTTCTATAGAGGATGAATGAATTTTACACCCTGTTCCTCATACCTCTAAAAGGTGGCTCCGTCAATGGCCCGCAGATGGTAATTTTTAAATGAAATATTGTAATTTATATTATTATTATTTTATCTTTGTGTATCTCATTTTAATCAACATACAGATTTGAATTTTACGGATAACCAGAGAAAAATAAATTTTGAAAATTGGCGGAGCCACCATAATTAATATTTTTGATGCTAAGTTTCCAACAAGCAAATGATTGTGGGTTTTAATTAAAAGTCAACACTAATTATAATAAAGTTATATTAAAGAAATCAATCTCATTCAGTTCTGAACAATACAATTTTGTTCAGGTAATTTCTATGTGATATGCTTTCAGTAGATTTCTTCCCATAATATTTGTATCTCAAATTCATATATAACTCTTTTACATTGTGAGTTTGTCTGATTTTGACCATTCTCATTTAAAATGCCAGATATTGCCACATATTTGTTCAAATCGCAGGCTGTAAACAAGCAAAAAATTATTAGTATTTTTATTGTTTCTTGATTTTATTAATAGAATTTTTAATTGATCTTAAGTCTTAAGACCACACTCAAACACATTCTTTACATCACTCTTTGCTATCAAACAAACGAATATTGCAAATGAGGACATCACCATCATTTTCAACACCACCCACTACAGAATCATGTTGGACAAATTTATAACATGTTACTTACCAATAAGGTTCGTGAAGGTAAAGTATCGTCACATAATGTTACTTTATTGAGTATCCGGTTGAAACATTATTCTTCAAAGTGAAAAGAACAAAAATATGTGGCCTTCTTTAAACTTTCCACACCAATAGTTTTTCTTTTTTCGTTTATTAGCAGGCAACCTTGAAAGTAAAACATAAAACCAATAAAAAAAAAAACATAAAATAGCATTATCGATAAATAAAATGTCTAAATGCACTACTCTATCCCTTCAATAACAAGAAAATGATTTCGTGAAGTAAAACTGTTGAAAATAATGGCAAAAGGGAAAATATGAATGCTTTACTGTTGAAGCTCTTCAACGAATGCAGAATCTTTTGTTTATCGTCTAAATCTAAAGATATTTCAGCTGAAATGTATGTACGTACTGGTGCAAAGTTATTTTCGGGTGATGTACGCTTCTTTTGATGCCACATCCGATTATATTGCAATTGGGCATCTTGCTATTTGATGATTTCCACCATAGGGCCGAGTTTAAACGCAATAAGACAGCAAATAACTCCAAAATTCACAAATTTTAACCACAACACAAGATCATTTGACAGGTTACGTACCCAACTTTGGTACCAAACACCGAGAGGATAAAATGGCGAACCGGCCGCAAATAGGTATTTCAATGACTAGAAAATGTAGGGTTGCCAATATAGTAACTGTCAAAAACACTATTATCCTTTTTCACTTAGGCAAATTTATTAAAGTTAAAAAGAAATAGCAGTATTTTTTTGTTTTTGGCGTCGATATGCCTCGTATTTGTATAACTGTTTTTTCTATAGTCAAACATTTCAAGTCCATGTTTTATAAGTCAATGGTGTTTGGTACCAAAGTTGGGTACGTAACCTGTCAAATGATCTTGTGTTGTGGTTAAAATTTGTGAATTTTGGAGTTATTTGCTGTGTTATTGCGTTTAAACTCGGCCCTATGGTGGAAATCATCAATAGCAAGATGCCCAATTGCAATATAATCGGATGTGGCATCAAAAGAAGCGGACATCACCCGAAAATAACTTTGCACCAGTACGTACATACATTTCAGCTGAAATATCTTTAGATTTAGACGATAAACAAAAGATTCTGCATTCGTTGAAGAGCTTCAACAGTAAAGCATTCATATTTTCCCTTTTGCCATTATTTTCAACAGTTTTACTTCACGAAATCATTTTCTTGTTATTGAAGGGATAGAGTAGTGCATTTAGACATTTTATTGATCGATAATGCTATTTTATGTTTTTTTTTTTATTGGTTTTATGTTTTACTTTCAAGGTTGCCTGCTAATAAACGAAAAAAGAAAAACTATTGGTGTGGAAAGTTTAAAAAAGGCCACATATTTTTGTTCTTTTCACTTTGAAGAATAATGTTTCAACCGGATACTCAATAAAGTAACATTATGTGACGATACTTTACCTTCACGAACCTTATTGGTAAGTAACATGTTATAAATTTGTCCAACATGATTCTGTAGTGGCTGGTGTTGAAAATGATGGTGATGTCCTCATTTGCAATATTTGTTTGTTTGGTAGCAAAGAGTGATGTAAAGAATGTGTTTGAGTGTGGTCTTAAGACTTAAGATCAATTAAAAATTCTATTAATAAAATCAAGAAACAATAAAAATACTAATAATTTTTTGCTTGTTTACAGCCTGTGATTTGAACAAATATGTGGCAATATCTGGCATTTTAAATGAGAATGGTCAAAATCAGACAAACTCACAATGTAAAAGAGTTATATATGAATTTGAGATACAAATATTATGGGAAGAAATCTACTGAAAGCATATCACATAGAAATTACCTGAACAAAATTGTATTGTTCAGAACTGAATGAGATTGATTTCTTTAATATAACTTTATTATAATTAGTGTTGACTTTTAATTAAAACCCACAATCATTTGCTTGTTAGAAACTTAGCATCAAAAATATTAATTATGGTGGCTCCGCCAATTTTCAAAATTTCTTTTTCACTGGTTATCCGTGAAATTCAAATATGTATGTTGATTAAAGTGAGATACACAAAGATAAAATAATAATAATATAAATTACAATATTTCATTTAAAAATTACCATCTGCGGGCCATTGACGGAGCCACCTTTTAGAGGTATGAGGAACAGGGTGTAAAATTCATTCATCCTCTATAGAAAAGGGAGGACCCTCCGACCGACGGGTGTCGTGTCTGGCGGGCAACTGTTCGATAGATTTTTTGAAGTGAAAACTTCTTTAGGCGCGTTGAGCACTTTTTGGGTGAGCAAAAATAATGGAAGTCCCGTCATCTTCACCGGACGTTTTCCAAGAGCTATATGTATACTGTGTATATATGTGTACTTTTTGGGTGAATAAAATGCGTGAAACTCGTGTCATCGTCATCGCACACTTCCTATGAGCTAAACACCGAGAGGATAAAATGGCGAACCGGCCGCAAATAGGTATTTCAATGACTAGAAAATGTAGGGTTGCCAATATAGTAACTGTCAAAAACACTATTATCCTTTTTCACTTAGGCAAATTTATTAAAGTTAAAAAGAGATAGCAGTATTTTTTTGTTTTTGGCGTCGATATGCCTCGTATTTGTATAACTGTTTTTTCTATAGTCAAACATTTCAAGTCCATGTTTTATAAGTCAATGGCTGTCTGTCAAACAAAAACTCAAATGTATTTTCTTTCTGACAGTGACGGCCGTCATAAAAAAGTTGAATTTGTTTGTGTTGTTTTTGTATTTTCTATTATTAATTGGAGTCCTTTCTTTATAGTTAATTAAAAATATATATATATAGAGTGAAACTGCGGCAATCAGTAAATTGTGTTATATGAAAAAATGAGCTCAAAATCCATAAGTTTTATGTTAGAAAATGGTCTCAATCTAAGGTAAGTATTATTATATTAAAATACCCCAGATGTATTAGTTATTAATACTTTTTCTCACTTATTTAATAATTAGTTATTAATAGACCTGCATTAAATCACTCCGTTCTCAAACGTATGTGTGCATGGTACCCAATTAATGTAAAAGGTGTTTTTGAACTAAGTACCCATATTTTGCTTCCTTCTAATTCCAGGGAAGTAGTCACTACTGGTTCTATTCTGCACATCAACCAAGACTATGACGAATCTGATTTAAAATTGGAACAAAATAATGCTGATCAATTACTAAATATTGATGTTCTTGGCCAGCCAGTTCCTAACTTTGCTGGATTAGCCGACAAACTCGAGGCCATTAATGACACTGGATTTGTAAAAAAGAAAATAATTGAAGAAGGAGGTGGTCAACCGCTTCATGAAGGTTGCACAGTGTCTATTGCGTTTTCTGGTTACTGGGAAAATGAAGAAGAACCGTTTGATGTGGTACCATTGAAGAGGCCCATGGTATGTTAAAGTTTCAATTACCTTTCCCAGGATTTTGAGTCTGGATTTGTGCCTGGTTTGGTGGCAATGGCTCGACCCATGTAATAGTACATGGGACGTAAACATAATTGGCGAAATGTGGGTGTACTATAGGTACACCTCTGCCCAACCCTTCGTGGAAAAAAGGCGTGATATTATGTTATGTTATGTATTTGGCAAAAAAATATAATGATGACTGTGCTGCATTTTTTTTTCCAAACAAAAATCCTTCTTCTTTAATATTATAAACTAAAGTTGTTTTTTGTGTCTGTTTGTGTGACAGCCTTGTTCTTCTAAACTCAATCAATCTGCCTAGCCTTTTCCCAACTATATTGGGGTCGGCTTCCAGTCTAACCGGATGCAGCTGAATACCAGTATTTTACATGGAGCGACTGCCTATCTGACCTCCACAACCCAGTAACTGGGTAATACGATACCCCTTGGTAAGACTGGTTGTCAGACTTTCGGGCTTCTGACGACCCGTAACGACTGTCAAAGATCCACGAATGACAACCGGGACCAACGGCTTAACGTGCTTTCCGAGGCACGGAGGAATCTCGGTATGTAAAGATGGTCACCCATCCACAGACCAACCCCGGCAAGCGTAGCTTAACCTGACGGATCGACCCGTGCGGCAGTTACTACTTAGCCACGAGCTCCTCTAAACTCCCTTGTTCTTCTAAACTATGCAATGGATTTTGATGTAGATTTCAATCTCATTTAGAGAACTTATTCAGAAAGGTTTATGTTTATAATACAGTTATATATAATAAAGAAATCCCCATGTTTTCTCAAGTCATTAAAACCTTGCAAATCAGGGGTGCTCGCTAGTTAAATAATAATAATAAAGTGTTAAATATTGCAGGAAATAGATTTAAAAGAAAATGGATTATTACCAGGTCTTCAGATAGCCGTAAACTCCATGCTAGTGGGCGAAACATCTGTGTTCCTTCTCTCATACAAACTTATGTACGGCGAGATGGGGGTTCCACCTAGGATCAAGCCGAAAGCTGACTGCGTTTTTTATATCAAAGTTACAAGGAGCATTTTGACTTCCAAAAAGGGGTAAGCTTGCAGACATATCCCTATACTAAAATGAATATAAATGAAAGGCTGTTGATTTTTGCCTACTGAATCCATTCTAATGAAATAGGGTTGAGGTAACTTCGTATAGACTATGTTTTTCACTTAGTAATGACATAAAATGATAATTTTAACCCATAATGTGATATTCCTCCTTATTTTATAAATATGAATTTACTACTTTATTTACAGGAAAATTAACTTCTCAGAACCCAATATGTTCCAAAGGGTGCACCATGAAGTCAAATTATTATACAGCTCAGGGACCACATTATACAAAACCACAAATTACATGGCAGCAATTCAGTGTTTCAAGAAAGCAGTCAACATGCTCCACCGGTGCCGGCTTGCTGATGAAGAAGAAGAAAAAATACAAGAAAAGTTTCTTAAAAAATTATACATCAACCTAGTTGTATGTTATAACAAGGTGAACAAACCACTTATGGCATGCACGGCTTGCAATGAACTGAACAGACTAAGAAGTCTATGGAATAACGCAAAAGTGCTCTTCCATAATGCGAGAGCATTAAAAATGATTGGACAATACAATGAGGCCCAAAAAAGACTCCAAAGGGCAATGAAACTGAAACCTGGCGACAAAGAAATGGAATTGGAGCATGAACTATTGATGAAAACCAGCATAGCCAGTATAGAAGCAAAACAAAATGCTAAAACTGTTAGACAGGCTGCAATAGGAATAGTTAGTGATGAATTCAAACATGAAGTTGATGATTTAGTAAGAACTTTCAAAATGAATGATGAAGAAGACCAGTTAATTATACCTTCGTACTTCAATTCAGATGAAATCGCATATTTCAAAGAAGTATGTATCAGAGAAAATTTATTTTTCACTAAACTTGATAGAAGTGTTGTAACTGATCAGGAGCAAAGTCAGACAGGTGAAGAACAAACTAAAGAACCATTGGACTATGCATTAGAAAAAACAAAAATGGGTAAATTGTTATTGAAATAGAAAATACTGTCAACATATATTATTCAGTGTGCTGTAAGTTGAAGAATATGTCTATGAATTATCCCTATGAAGGATATTTCTTTAGGTTAAGATTGAAAATACAAAAAATATTTTTCTGTATGACAGTGTAATTTATTTCATACCTTTTTATTGCGGTCTTACTATTAGGGTAGCACGCGTCGTTGTTACCGGCGGGAAGTTTGCTAGGACAGTTGCCTCAAATGATACCGTATCCCCCAAGCGGTCTGAATTTCCACATAACATGCTCTGCAGAGCTGTACAGACGGTGTCGTAAGACAGAGTACATTCTAATATACTGAAACTGAAGTCCGGTCCCGTTAGGTGTGCTTTGGTAAAGCCAACTATTTAATTGGGCACCTTACGCATGTAGTGCTCGCTCAATCGTTCAACATAAAAGTAAAATATAACTCAAATGATTTTAGGAATAAAATTGTATTAAGTACAGAATATTAACACTGGATTGCTGCTGCTCTGGTACTTCGCTCCGGCTACTGTTCTTGATTTGACTTTCTCACTGAAGTCAGACTTTACGCAACCTTTCACACATTGCTGCTGCTCTGGTACTTTGATGTATGTAGCTACTGCTTTGAGCCACTGTTATTAACTTTCGTCTTTCTCACCGAAAGCGTCAGTCTGTCAGTACTTTATTCGCACACATCACATCGCTGCTGCCCTAATATAGGGTTGTAGAAAAAATATCGATGTACAGATAGTGCAATCCACGACGACGCGCCCCACTCCGCGATTACTGCTGTAAGCTGCAGTGCTATTCTGTAACCATCTCACCGTGAAAACTTAGGTGAATTGAGTTGTCATTCCAATAGGGTGAGATGACACTGACAGCTCACTTCACATGTTTTCACGGTGAAGTGGTTACGGGAATCGACATGCTGTACTTTAGTACGGAGTGGGGCGCGTCGTCGTGGATTGCACTATCTATATCGCTACATCGACATTTTTCGTTCGATATATCGATATTTTTAGCGGTCTATTTTTCGATACATCGATATAATTTAATATATTGATATTGTCAAGTATCGAAAATGTATGAAATACGATGTATTTCCAATAGCAACACCGTTGCTAAAATAAGTTAAGTTTGATTGTGTAATTGTGAAATAAAACAAAATCATCAACAAAATTATAGTTTAATGCGTAATTACAATTTTTCATAAAACTAATATGGACTACTATCTATTGGCGCAACCATACCTTTGTCTCAACAAATACAACATACCTATACAATATTAAATGTTATGTAAATACAAATGCATTTTACAGAACCAACCCCGATTGTAAGTGAACACGGCCAGCGTTATTTAAACGAGATTAGTTTTGTGTCGGAAGATTTAGGAGAACATTTTGTCCAGCTGGTAGATAGGTAACGTTGCGGGACTTAGATAGTTGGTAGGCGATGTCTTCAGCGGCTTCAATACGACGTAATTCGACGAGACCCTCACCAGCTTGTCCGAAGGATTTGGCGAGCAGTACGGCGGCTTGGGCGTCTCCCTCCGCGGCGATGACAGCCGCCTTCTTCTGTTGTTCAGCCTTTTCTACAAGGAACCTTGCCTTCTCAGCGTCTTGTTGCGCGACCTGCTTCAATTCGACAGCCTGTGTGAATTCCTTGCCGAAGGTCAAGTGTGTGATTGAAATGTCGTCCAGGATGAGCCCGAACTGTTGTGCTCTCTCTGTCAAGTTCTCGCTGACTTTCTGTGATACAATCTGTAAAACAAGGTAAGTATTGTTTATATCTATTATAAAGAGAAAAGGTTTGTATTTATTTTTGTTTGTAATGAATAAACACAAAAACTACTGAACTGGTTTAAAAATTCTTTCACCAGTAGAATTTTATATAATGACTGAGTAACATAGCCTATAATTTATAAAGATATCACGCGGGCGAAACCGCAGCTATTAAATAAGACTGAAAAAAAAAGAAGCAGGTACTAGGTTTTTCGATACACACGCAAGGTAATCACTTATACTTCTTAAAAGATAGCCTGATCTCTGCGACAGCTGTCAGTAAAATCACCGCATAGGAAGTCCTGAATTTCATAATAGTACAGACAGTAACTGTCAATGTCATACTTTAAGGGCATGCCGACCTAATGAATGAATTCCTACCCTAGGAATGTCAGTTTGACATATTATGTCGCAGAGATAAAGCTATATTTTATGTAGTATAGGTGTGCTTGATCGTTATATTAATCAGGCGAAGATCTTACTACACATGATAAATAAGTTTTTATGCAGTATGAATAAAAAATACTACTGGGCCATTTCTGACACAAACAGCCTTAACAGTAGCCAATAAAACTCACACCGTGATGATAGCTAGCACAATAAACAATTGTACAAATGCTCCTTTAGAAAAGTACTTTTGCGCTTAATAATGAGTTGCTAAAACTACAACATGATGCTAAAACTACAAATGACACTAAAGATGTCATGTGATGTAAGTGTAGCTTAGGTCCTATTCGCCAGCTTAGGTTTTCCAACTGCTATGGTGTGGTGATGTGGTCAAATTCCAGCCTACACATTTGCAACAGAATTTCAGTATTTCTGCAACCCAACTATACACCCCCGTTACTGCAGCGCTTCTACAATGTTTGCAGAGGCGCGCGTAGATTGTTTTTATGCAACAATGCGCAAGAGAGGCACCTCGCTGGTTCGGCGAGTGCGGGGGAGCTCCAACAGCATGCTAGCTGCGCTTGCGGAAAGGCTAGATTGCGCCTACATTAATCACTGCTGTGGGTTACACATTGAACGCAGGTAATGTGACAACACTGCAACAAGTCATGGTACATATTGATTTGATTTTATTATTTATTTGTTGTTTTGTTTGAATTTGTATTTTGTTCTTATCATTTGTGTAATTTCTATTTAATGTGACTGAATGTGCATGAATATTTTAATTAATGAGTCTGTGAAACTTGAAATAAATGATTATATATATATACACATTTTGAAATAAGATTAGACATTTACATAAACCTTTTTTACAGCCCGTTACATCGATTTTGATTTCTATACCATAGGCATAAGGATGGCATTAAAAGCACAAAAATTGGTTACAATACCAACTGTTTACTGCAGCTGTCATTTGTCATGCCACCAATGCAATAGAAGTCAAAATCGGTTGAACGGACTGTAAAAAAAAGATTATTTTAATATCTAATCCTATTTATTTAAAATGGAGTATAAAGATAATAATAAGTTTTCATCCTTGTTTTATTAGAATAAGGGGTTTATAGCTTATGTAACCATAATTATGATAAATAGGCCTATTACATGTGGCTCTCGTACGCAAAATACACGCTTTGACGTGGAATTGCAGACACTAACCAGTATATACCTACATGCTACTACCTACTGGTGGTACATGGTGCTTACCAACATTAGTGGGCAAATGTGGGTGTAAATACTCCTCTACCAGCCTGCCTCTTCAGGAAACATAATTATATCTCCAAGGGATCACCATAAAAAACCATTTAAGGGTGAAACCAATCTAAATACTATTATTAACATAATTAAGAAAAACAAAATTTATGATACTAGGGTAATTTAGGAAATCACATGAAATAAATCATTTACACACCTCTCGCTGTGTAATAAGTTCTCCAGCATCAAACTGTGCAACAACTGCCTTCAGGACCTCAGCAGTGATAGATGGCAGCACCCTCTCATCATAGTCAATACCAAGGATGGTATAGATTTTTGGGAGCTGGTCTGGAATTGGTCTGAACAGGATACGCAGTGTGATGTTTACATTTTGAAGATCTGAAAAGTTACAAGGAAATATTTAAACCAAATTACTTGTTTTTAAATTTTCATTAGACTATGGTGCAAAGTTGAAATAGGACTATTTCTATCTCTGTATTATTTTATTCCATATTGTCTTGGAATGAATAATCATAAAATGTAATGGTCAATATAACATTTTGTGACTATTCAATCCAAGGCAATCTATTTATAAATATATATATAGTTTATTTTGTTAATTATTAATAATTAACAAAATATAAGAATATTTCTAAATGGTTTAATTATAAATATTTTAAATAATTTAACTATGAACAATTATTAATGCATTATTTTGAAGAATTAATCAAGCATAATATTTAAATTACCTTTGCTGCCAGTAACAGTAGGAACGTTTCTAGGGCGTGATCTGATGTCGAAGATGATGGGCCTCTGTACCCATGGGACATAAAAGTGGGTGCCTTCTCCAACTACCAAGTTTTTGACACCGGCGAATCTGTCGAAGATCACAGCCCTGTGGCCACCATCAACTGGAAATTGAGAAAAAATGACATGTTATACAAGTATTTTGATAAAGGAAAGCATTATGTGCCAACTGTATCCCTCAAGAGAATAAATAAAAAAATACAACATCTCACATAAATAAGAAATGTGTTTTAGAAAGAAACTGACATTTGTATGTATGACAGTTCTCGCAATACTATAGGAGCCCTCTGAACAAAGGCCCAAGTAGGCAACTGCACATGACACAGTTGAGGGCACAATCATTATTGTAAGATTAGAAACATTTTTTACTAACTGTACTCTACTTACTTAGCCATTTGCGTGCAACTTCCGAGAGCTGATAAAGTTTTGCACATTCTATGTATGTATGAGTGACACAGACAGGGTTCTACAAAGCTATACTTTTTCTAGACATGCCACACTTCAGCTGGTTAATGTACAATATACTGATATTGTAGCTTATTATTAGCTGTATTGTACTGGTATTGTAGCTTGCACTGGCAAGCTCAGAAATCACAACACAAAAGTCTTTGATGCTGATCAGAATCTTGATCAAATATGGCAAGATGTTGATTGATCATCAAACACTCAGCAGACCTCGCCTGCTCCACTGTTGGACATGTGCAGGTAGTAAGATGTAGGTATACCTACACAATAATAATGCGATGTAAACAATTATAATAAGCCAGTTTGCTATGAAAAAAAAATTACCATTATAGAGAGCGGAGTTGACGACTCCACCAACGAGCGCCACACCTAAGCCGACCTGACCAATCCGGTTGAAGAGCTGAGCAGCCATTTCTATAACAAACAATAAAAATCTCTTACATTACCAGGAATTATATTGTAACATAAAATTGAGTGGTTTCTGGTTACGGCTGTAATGGGCACTATTGCAGCATCGAAAGCGTCATTAGCATCATCCGATTCCGAATGAAAAATATCTTACCCAAATATTTTGTATAGATTTAAAATACAATAAGACACTTATTAAAAATAATATGCAGTTATTAACTATGAAATTGATTCAGAAATCGTAAAATTATCTAATTCCACGATATGTTATCTAACCTCAAAATACATTTTGGGTAAGGAGTAGGGTAAAGAGTATCGGTTTTTATGTTAATATCGGTAAATATGACTTATTAATGTCTTACCTTACTATTTATAACGTCTGTAATACAATACTGATTGTATATTTTGCAATATTTAGTTATTTTCTGTCTCAAATTCAATAGAAAATCTGCAAGACCGTGCACAGATACAAACAAGTTGAAAAAAAATGTATTACGTTTCGTTCGCGAAGGCCTTAATAAAACATTAACTATTTATTACAGCAGTTATGTATTGAAACGAAAAAGATCTTATCGTTAGTTTACTAGGCCTTAGAAATATTTAATTTTAATTAGGTAGGTATTCAAAAGTTTTCATAAAATCATTTCTAGCTTCCGTATTTTTCTTTGATTATTTTTATTATATGATCTGACAACTAAACGTAGTTTTTACTTCTTAATTTCTTGTAAAATAGCAGAAGTAAAAACGACGTTTAGTTGTGTGCTGCCAATACCTTTTTAACTTAAAAAGGTATTGGCAGTACGAATGTGTCGTGTGGCTAGTGCTTTTATGATTTGGTTTTCACTTAAAACCAGCCTGTCACAATTTCCGAAGATTATTTGAGTACAATGCCTAAGTAGATAATGATGTAGAATTGAGCCTAAATAAAGGGGTAAAGCCTCCCTTCGACCCCTTCATAAGCTTACAGGGTTTCAATTCAACTAGCGGTAAATTCGTAGTAAGATTTGAAGCCCAAAAATACATTTGAAGCTTAATTTTAAGTCATACACGTCAGCGCAATTGCTAGGGCGACTAGTCTTGTCTTGTTTGGCTTGGTTAATTATGCCCATGCCCATTTGAAAATTTAGTACCTATCTAAGTAGGTAGGTAGGTACTTGATATTTAAATGCGTCCCGAGTATATGTGGAGTACTTATGAGGTTTAAAACCTGACAAGTACTCATACTAATGTAATTGCTAAGTTTGTCTTTCTGCCACCGACTTACATAAGATGAAAGGAAAATACCGTGAGAAAGTTGGAAACCGGACATAGACGGTCAGAAATCGCACACGTCAAGCGTGTTGTTCATTCCCGTCCCTTCTCTGTACCCTTTTAAAGAGATACGCCTTTGCCCAGCAGTGGGACACATACAGGCTGATGTTATTATTGAATGAGTTGTACCTACTATTTATTTGGTTAAATCACTCGTAAAATCAAATAGTGTAGTTAATTTCAAAAGCAAACTATGGGTCTGCTCGATACACGATACTGCATTAGTTAAATCAGCAAACAAACCGCTAATACGGTTAACTGGAACCAGATGGTAATTGAACGAAAAATAAACAATGAGGGGGATAATCGTTGAGTATGTTGGGGGTCGTGCTGTGGGTGGCTCAATTATGCAATAACCAGCAATGAACAAATGATTCGACAAGTGTATCTACTAAGTACCTACGTCAAACGGTCAAGTAGGTATCTTGTCAATTGTGATTTTCGTTCTTAAACGGTTATTTTCAGTATTCATGGAAATTCTTCTTTTACTGATTAATAGGCTGGGCAGGATTAGTTATTTTCTTTTTACATAACCTGACACCTGACAGTATTTTGTATTTTAAATACGTCGAGATAGTATTTTGTAGGTACTTAATTCGTATTTTAATAAGCATGTATTTTGCCCAGCTCTGGCAGAGGTGTACCTACCTATATTAGGTACACCCAAATTTTGTCAGCTGTTTAAGTCCCATGTAATAGGGAGCGAGCCTATTGCCATCCGGGCACAAAATCCAGACTCCGGGCTGCCACTGAGAAATTCCATATGCAAAAACCCAATAACACTGCCCAACCCGGGAATCGAACCCAGGGCCTCATTCTCAGCAGTAACGCTTGCGACCACTAAACCAACGAGGCAGTCAAATTATAATTGAAACATCGTTCTGTTTCTGGCAATTGTTTCAAGATGGCGGAGACAGAATAATGCTTAAATACTTAGATGTTTAGCGCTAAACGCATTTAGTGATTTGTGGTGCAACAAGCGCGGTTTAATCCGAGTTAAAGAACGTTGTTGACTTGTTCCTTGGCCTTAAAAAAACACTCCGATTAATCATTTAATTAAAACAACATTGTCAATTTGTTTACATAAAGAGTCAATGAACTTGTTGACATTGTGACTTCTGACTGAGCAAAGATGTTATTGTTGACTTAAGGGCGGGTTGTTTCACGCCCACTTAATGCACGCGTGTATGTCAAAAATGGCGCTAACTGTCGTCAAACCAAAAAAAAGAACCGACTTCCAAAAAAGACTTAAATAACTTTTTTACAAAATCAAAACCACCGACTTCCACAAAAATACACCTAAAAGTGAAAAAAACTTTAATTTCGGAAGTCGGTGGCAAAAACGAAAATATTTTATTATTGTAAAATAACATAATACAGTATTATTTAGGAAAGCGATTCATAACTAAGTAGGTACTTATAGCCCTAGGGATATAGTCATATAGCCTTATCACGGCTTCAACTATGCGAACTGCGAACCATCTGTATTTTCGTTATTGCCACCGACTTCCGAATTAAAGTTATTTCTGACTTGAAAGTGTATTTTTGTGGAAATCGGTGGTTTTTTGTAAAAAAAGAAAGGTATTTTAGTGTTTTTTGGAAGTCGGTTGTTTTTTTTTTTGTAATAATGTTTTTATTTTTCACTTTTTAAATGTGGTACCTACCCCACACATTATAGCTACTAGCCAGAGTACATCTCATGGCGATTCCAATAAGCCCAAACACGGCTAGGATACATTGTTTTATGACGGAGTTCCGATGCCGTCCTTCCCGCTTCATCTTCAGATGTGTCCGATGGTACCATTTTTATCAGAACGATTTATTTAAATATTTTAAGTAAGTAAGTAATCATTTATTTATCAATACTTAGCCTGGGTAAACATCAGTGTTGTTTAATTCTTTTGTTATACCCACCCCATGGTGGGTATTACAAAAGAGTAAGACCCATATTTTTTTATTTTTTTTTGGGTGTTAAACCGTCAAATGACTTCTCCCGCTCTGGGCGGAGCGGGAGGGCGTGTCAGACTCTTACTGACTAAAACCCACCCGTGTTCCTTCAGTTGCCTGTGCAATGCCAGGGGCCACTGTAACCCTTTCAGACTTTCCCGTAACCCCGGCAGGCATCGGTCCCATCGGATCCCTTCATTTGCTGACATCTCTTTGAGGCGCGCGTGGAACATAACGCGCCGTCGACCCGGGCCTGGTCCTTACCGGACGGCGAGCTACCCATTGCTAACCATCCGCAAGCCCGCGCCTACGGTGGCCGGGAAACGGCCTGTGATTCCCAACGCCCAGGGCGTCTCTTACTGCGGCGGTTGGAGGCGTGAGGGCGCGAAATTAGCCTCTCCCTCACGCGTTCCGCCTCCTCCTTCGCGAGTATTACCTACTTCTTCGCAGCAAGAAGTGACGGCCTCCCATGCCCTCTCGCTCCGTACCATGGCCTGGACCAGGGCCGGATGGGAGAGATCGCCGCCACCGATCGCCTCCACGAAGACACGGCGGTGTTATTGCCGCAATAGGTGCGTGCCCAGCACTGGGTTGCGGCTTATCGCCGCAATAGTGGCGTGCCCAGCACTGGGTTGCGGCAATCGCACTCTCCATGACGCCATGCGATCCCGCCGGAGCTCTGTCCGCTGTGCCGCGATTTCTCGCGGCATCGGAGTCAAGCCCCGGCGTTTCGCCTCCTCGCGCCACTCCCAAATGTGCGCGAGGACTTTTGCCTCCAGAACCCATGGTGGCAATCCGGCAAGGAGGCTCGCCGCTTCACCGGAGACCGTGCGGTATCCCCGGACCAGCCGGGTGGCCATGACCCTCTGGGACGCGTTCAACTCGCGGGCTGGCCGCCGCCTCAAAGGACGCGCCTACACCGGTGCCCCGTAAAGGGCCATGGACCGCATGACCCCCGCGAATAGCCTCCAGCCTAACGCCTCCAGCTTTTGGACCCCCTAGATTGGGCAGGAGCCGCTTCATGCCTTGAAGCGGCTCCTGCCCAATCTAGAGCGCTCACCACGTCCCCCACAAGCTGTGGCCGGAGACTGCGTCAGCGGGGAGCCAATGGGCGGAGTTTCTCCAGCACCATCTTGTATGGGCGTCCCCGCGGGTCTCTGTTCAGAGTCTCCAGCGACTCCTCGCGGGCCAGTCTCTGGCCCGCAGGATCTCCGCTTGGAGGGCGGTCTTCGCCGCTCTGTACCTCTCGTACAACTCCGCCTGAATGGCTTCCGTGTCCGGAGTTCGAATACGGAGCCTGCGGTGCCTGGTGTACCGGCGTCACGCAGCAACGCACGCATCGCGCAGTGTCGTCAGCTGTTGCGACCACCAGTACACCTGGCGCGAGGCACGTCCGGGCTGGACCCGCGGCACTGCCACGTCACATATTTCGGACATGGCCTCCCGGAACCACTCTGCTGAGTAAGACCCCTGCCCTTCAAACTAGGAAAATCCTGTATCTTGAAGGACAGTGTTCTTTAGTGGGATTGACATGTTTTTACAAAATAATTATAATTGCGTAATAATTCTGATGTTAACATTTGATTGGGTGGGTTTAATGGTCAATTGTGTGTGAGTATGTTGCTGTAGGATTAAACTGGTGTGTGGGGGTGCGTGTGTGTGAGTGTGATATACTCAATAAAAAAATCTGTCGAGGAAGTGAAGAGCAAAATTTAGTATTTTAGTCGTTAATTCGTAGAATAAAGGAGTTCCTCTGTATCGCAATAGTATAGATAAGAGCAAATCTAACAATTTTCTTTTTAATTCAAATTGGTTAAGATTTTTTACTATTTATTGTGAATTTTTTTTTAAGCTTTTTGTATAGTCTAGATCTTAGGATGAAATATTAGTGGATAGCAAATGTGGTCTTGTAATGCTCGACTTGGTATTACTCGAGAAGACCTACGAAGAGAAAGGAGTACTTGTCTTGGTGGGACGGAGGCATGTTTGCGAAGAGTCGAGCGGAAAACAAAGAGTTACGGTTATTGTATATTAAATTCCTGTGGAGCCTCCACAGGAATTTTCTACTGGCTCTTCTTGCTTATTGAAAATGGTATACATTTAGTTTTTTCCATGAGATTAAGAGTAAGATGATTAGTAGCGAGCCAGTATGATACCATGCTAAGACAGTTATCCGCGTGTCGTTATGTTTCATTCCAATCTGAGCCATGCATAATAATATCTGTATAAGTAAAAACATAACAATTTGTAAGTGTTAGTGTGCATAACTGGTTTACATACACTAGAAAGAGTGTTGGTTCCAGGATACTTCCCTGTGGCAATCCGTAATTACTCAGACATTGCTCAGTGCTTTTGCAATTATTTATAATCACACTTTGTGTTCTGTCTGTGAGATGAGAGCTTTTAAATAGCTTTAGTGAAGTTCCTCTTACACCGATATTCTCAAGTTTAAGTAGAAGTTTAGGGACAGAGACTGTGTCGAATGCTTTAGATAGGTCCAGAAAGATGCCAAGACATTTCTTACCCTGAACCCAGATTGCGGGCTAGGAGATCGCTTAAGCCAGTCACGGAATCCTCGGTAGATAGATCTACCCGAGACGAACCCGAACCCGAATTGATTGGGTGCTAAGATGTTATAAGTATTTGTATTGTCTAAGTATTTCATAAACATCACAGAAAACACAGAAATATGTCTATAATTGTTGACACAGTCTCTGTCACCTGACTTGTAAATTGGGTGAATAGGTAAGGGTTTTTTGAAAGCTTTGGGAAAAACACCGATAGTAATCGAGAGGTTATAAATATGTGATATTACTGGAACTTGGAACTTACGAGATACTTAAACCATCCGAGTAGAAGGTCAGGATGACTTTCTCTACTTCAGTCTCGTCCACCTCTTGGAGGACAAAAAAATTACACTGGGAACCAGGACAATACGGTGCCTCTGGGATTTGGAGTTGTTCCGATTCAATTTTTTCCGCTGATTTCGCTAAGGTGCTTCATAGTCGCTTAACTATCTTAATCGAGATATCTTATCGCCACCCGTGAAATACTTATCATTGAGTAGTTCTGGTGGCCATCTGTGGTCTTCTTCATCAGTTCCATTTCACCAAATGATACTTTCTGAATGCAAATGCTTAACTTGTTGCTGAAAATACCTAAATCGCTATGTGTAGGTATGCCTGTAATATTTGAGGAGTTCCCTCAATTCCGAAAATCGGTTTATAAATGACGGAGTTATGGGGTAACAAACATTAAAGAAAAAAAAAAAACAATTGAATTGATAACCTCCTCCTTTTTAGGAAGTCGGTTAAAAAGCGTTGTTTCACAAAATTAATAGTTTGTCCACTCTGAAATGACGCGCCCCACTAAGGCATAACCTATAGAAATCCGCATTACCGTGTACGTAAATGCGGTAGTAGGGCGCGTCATTTCAGAGTGGACACGTAAAACATTATGGACTCTCTTTTGTTGTATTCGTCTATGTTCGACATTCATCTGATAATGAAACAAAAAGTGTAGAAAGAAAGAAAAAGAATTTGAAACTCGTGTTAATAACCTAAACCTGGGACGAGCAGGAATTTATTGCAAGATACTGTGTTTCAAAGGAAGTAGCTTTATTGACATGTCAAATCGAAGATGAAATTTAATAAAAACAAATCTCTTATGGAACAAATCTAACTTGGAGAGATGTATTTGTATTGTATTACTGATTCTAATGATTATAATTCTGTAATTACTTAGTTGTTATGATCAAATCATATTTTGATCAAGATACAACCCGAAACTGACCTGCAAATTTTAATAACAAAAAACATAAGAAAATTAACCCAACGGATCAGGACTGGTCAAGAGCCCGCAACATACTAACAGAAGATCGAGTAGAGTGGGCTATAAACACCTTTCAGCCGTACAAGTCAGCAGGGCTGTATGGCATCTTCCCCGCCCTACTGCAGTGGGGGGTAGACTGTCAGACACCATGGCTGGTGGAGATTTACCGAACCTGCATAGCACTCAGACTCTCTCTCTTGCATGGCGCGAGGTGAAAATCATTTTCATACCCAAACCTGGCAAGACCGATTATACACAACCCAAAGCTTACAGACCCATAAGCCTCGCATCCTTCCTACTGAAAACCCTAGAGAGACTCTGTGACAGGCACATCCGGGACGGACCTCTCCGGGTAAAACCACTTCACAAACAACAACATGCGTACTCCACAGGCATGTCAACAGAATCAGCGCTGCACAGCGTGGTTCCTAAGATCGAATGTGCAGTGGACCACAAAGGCTCAGCACTGGCTGCCTTCATTGACATCGAGGGCGCCTTTGACAAAACAATGTTCAACAGTATAATTATGGCCCTCGACAGACACAGCGTAGATTCAACCCTGAGTGGCTGGATCACCAACATGCTCAAACTGAGGGCTGTACAAGTCACAGTAAATGACACTACGTACGAGAGCCATGGTTGCGAAAGGCTGCCCGCAAGGGGGCGTCCTCTCGCCGCTTCTGTAGAACCTAGTAGTAGGCAGCCTCATCAAAACACTCAATGACAAAGGTAATTTCACCGTCGGTTACGCCGATGACATAACCATAATAATCAACGGGGCCCACGAAAACACTACTGACCAGGTGTCTATTACGCCTGGACAGGAACGGCCTGCGCCTGGTGACGGGGACCATCACGGGACACTGCTCGCTAAACAAACACTTCCACACAATAGGCATAACGGACAGTCCTCTGTGCAGGGCGTGCATGGAGGCTGCGGAGACCGTTGCGCACGTGCTCTTTGGATGCACGGGCGTCACCCAAATCAGAACAGACACCCTCGGGTCACCCAGATCATACACAGATGTTTTAAACAAACCAGGAGACATAATTACCTTCTGGAGGGAGGTGGGCTGGTTGGAATAACCCCCCACACGCTATGGCCCACGCACAATGGTCCACCTGACGGACTGAGTGCGGAAACCAAACCCCATAACATAGAACATAAGAAAATTTTAATGTCGGGGGCTACAACTGCGGATTCACCTTATGATCGTATCTGATAGCTGTCAAATATTTCACTGTTTTGATTAATTTGGCAATATTACTGTATGGAAATATGACTAACTACTTAACTAAAATATTGATTATGAAATGCAATAAGTAATATCGTACCACGAATATTTAGGTTAAGATGTAAAAAAACCGGCCAAGTGCGAGTCGGACTCGCGCACGAAGGGTTCCGTACCATTATTATATAAAAACGGCAAAAAAAACATGTCTGTTGTATGGGAGCCCGCCCCCCTTAAATATTTATTTTATTCTGTTTTTAGTATTTGTTGTTATAGCGGCAACAGAAATCATCATCTGTGAAAATTTCAACTAGTCTAACTATCACGGTTCATGAGATACAGCCTGGTGACAGACGGACGGACGGACAGCGAAGTCTTAGTAATAGGGTTCCGTTTTTATCCTTTGGGTACGGAACCCTAAAAAGTATGTGGAAATTTTCCAAATTCCTTTTTTACACCTAAAACGGTGACAACATCAAATTCTGTGTCATAATTTCAATTCATTATTAATATTCTAGTTCACTAGTTAGCGATATTTCATAATTCCTTACAGATTGGGCTATTGTCAAATTAATCAAAACAGGGAAATATTTGACAGCTATTTGCGACGTTGCCAACGTATAGATAGAACAACTTACCGCTGGCTTATGTTACGTTAACCAACCATTTGAGACAACTGGCCCTTAAATAATGGATAGATAATGCATACATAATCGTCAATAACTGCATAATTATAGTTTTGTTTGCCCTGTAGAACGTGTGGCGTGACCGTTATATTGTTGTATAATTTGAAATTAATATTTGGTTTAATTAAGTTTCAAAATGCGTATGAGAGTGCCAGAAGTGAAGCGATGCTGTTGCTGTTTTCCTTTGCGCCATGGGATTATTATGTTTGGATTGATTAATATAGTAAGTACAAACCTATAGTACTCGTATACAACCTAAAATCACAAAAAAGTTCAAACATGAATTCTTAGCAGCAGATTACAGCATGGTACCTATACAAATCTGCTGAAAAAGCCGAATTTAATAATGAAGAGGATTGGGAGATTTCATCACAATACAAATCAAAAGAAACAAAATAAAAAAGTTAAAATTCTGATCTTAATGATTAGATCAATAAACATGTGCTAAATGTTTTACACAAACGCAACGAGGCGGAAGATATTGACAAAACTGAAATCAAATTAAAATTCAAAGAAATAAGAGATGAAGCCAATAAAGCAATAAGGAACACAAAAGGAAGTATTCAAACAACCAACATCGACAGTTTTAAGAAGTGTCAGAAACAACTTGATGAATAAGTTGGCAAATAACAAACACAAAAATAGTTATACTCCTTCAAAGCTAAAAACAGAAACTGACGAAATAACAGATGGGCTGGGAAAATTCTCAATCAACTCATCAACGTCTCATTTTAGATACAAAGTTAACTTGGAGACCCCATATTGGTCATATTAAGTCTAAAATATCTCCTCTGATAGGAGCGAACGCTGAATGTCTATTTGCATTCCTAAAAAAGTTCGCGCAATGGTCTTCAAATCTCTTGTTATATGTTGTTGACATAGAATATCTCGTTGATATATGGGAACTGCAGCAAAATCAAACGTCTAAGAAATACAAGTTCTGCAAAATAAAGCAATAAAAACGATAACTATGACTACCACCAAAATGATACAATGATACAAAAATACTTAAAATCAGTCAATTATACATACTTAAAACATACACTCTAATATCCATGACTGTAATACATATCAAAATCATAACACAAGGTACACATTCACAATTAAACTTTATAAAGAAAACTTACACATACAGTGGAAGACGACAACCCAGAACTAACTATGGAAGAAAAAAAAAACTTTTAAATACCCCACTCGATATAATTGAGAGTTTTTTTTTTAAACCGCTATTTTGATTTACCTATTACAATTTTATATACCCAGTGACACTCGCGCAATAATGACGAATGTAACGACAAATCATTCATCAAAATCACTCGCATTCTAATCTCATTCGGAATCTGTCAAAAATACAATTTTACCAACATTTTTGACAAGTTTGACAGATTGACAGAAGTTCGACTTAAATGTATCAGTTTTGGCCTTCAGGTCAAACACATAACCCTCTTTTTTGGCTTCGCCGCAGTCGGGTAAATCGAATAAGTACCTTTGACCTATACTGAACGGCCCAACATTGGCGTATCATCAGAAGAGATTTTCTATGAGCACCTAATAACAGTACTTATTGTGTGTCGCAGTAACACATATAATTGGAAGATGTGCATATATAAGCCCAGATGCTCTATCTAATGAGGATCATACTATACTTTCCGGACAAACAGCTCAATATAGTTTGATACGTCGTTATAGTTTGCGGCCAACATCCATCCGCCATAGCCTCAGGCCATTACCTATGGACCCGTGATAGTTTTGGCGGAGTTAGAAAATGTTTTGGTAATAAAAAAGGTTGGTCTTAGAAATCATGAGTTGTTTAAACCACTATACGGAGGGACTCTCACGCTGGCTAGACGCCATCATAAGGTACCATTCCGTAGCCGACAGCAGGCGGCAGCAGCAGGCGGTAGCAGCAGGTGACGTGTCCCCGCGACACGACTGTTTCAATGAATTTCTATGAAATACCTTCCGTACCTAGGGACACGTCGGTTTCATAGAAATACATAGAAACCAGCACATGAACCATATCGCGGTGACACGTCACCTGCTGCTGCCGCTTGCGGCCGGCTACGGAATTGTACCTATAGCATCTGTCTCCTAATTAGGCATTCCATAATGTTGTTGCAAATTACAAATTTTTGTCAAAACAACTGTCAACTTATTATGTATTACAATGTAATTTGTGGAGATAAATAAACATTATTTTATTTATTTATTTTATTTAATTTTACACTGTATAATGTAGGAATTTTCGATCCACAGATATTCTCCATGGTTGCTGTAACATGTCTAGTGATAACAACAGAGTTGAAGAAATCTAAGCTGATCGATGGCTCATCACTGGAGGTGGTGACATCGACCATATTGTTCAGTATCTTTGGCATGAGCGTCATATTGAACACTATGCTGCTTTTTGCTAGCTGTCAGGTAAGCCAAGCCCTATATTTGCGCTATGTATTGCGATTTTTGAAGCTGTTTAAATGGCAATCGCAGTAAGGCTAAAGTGCAAGGGTAGCCCGCGAAATTAAAATTCACTTCAAAATCACCCTATTGCGTGACATTTCATGAAATCATGACATTTGAGGCCAATTCAAATTAAGATAGTTGTATTGAGAATCATCAATACAACTATCTTAATTTGAATTGGCCACAATTTTTATTGGCGTTAAAAAATATACTTACTTAAATGTGGATTTCTGACTTGCAAATTACAAAATAAACGTTGAAAATTAGAAGGTCAATATCAGGTTTTATGTTGATCTAAATAAATAAATATGTTTCGCGGCTGTATCAAATATTTATTTACAGAATTATAATGAAAAATATCATCAATACAACTCTCTAAGTTCATATAATCCTATTAAATGACTATTTCATGAAATCATGACATTTTAGGACTATTCTAACAAGGAGTTGTATTGCTGATTCTAATGATTATAATTCTGCAAAGCCAAAATATATTTGTTACGGTCGCGAATCATATTTTAATCAAGATACAACCTGACACTGACCTACAAATTGCAAAATAAACTAAGAAAATTAGATTTTCGGCTACCTTAGCGCATCCATGCAGAGGAATAATCTTCTGGTTATCAATGCTTTTGTCTTAAGAATTTAGTGCAGGCATAAGCAGGAGAGAAGTTATGGTGACGATGATCTGTGTCAGTTTGGACTTTTTATACCTACATAGACGTAAACACAGCCTACCCGTACTAGGAATTTTCGGATTTTGGGCCTTATGTACTTACCTACCTACGTACGTTGCCACCAAATCTCTTTTGGGGTGGCGGTAGCATGGGCGAACACCGCCGTTGATATAAAAAAAAAAAACTTATTTTATTCAGATAAGAAGCGCATCGTCCGGACAAACAGATTACATTATAATTTACTCTTATGTACTTAGGTACCTACTTATGTATTTGGGTTGTTTGAACTCTCTACGTGTGTGAATCATGTGTTGTGTCTGTGTAGCAGAGCTCGAACTTTATTATCTGATGTTTACATTTTCGAATGAAGTGAACTAAAACCTAAATAATATAAGTGCCTACCGAATCTATTATTTTATTTTAAAGCATAGTATAACTCATAGCGTATGATACGGTATATTTTCCATAGTAGGTAATCTCTGAGCGACCTCAGAAGGAGCTATAATATGTATATATATTTCTATTACGTCATCAAAATGTGGATAGATATAGCAAGACATATTAGTATATTACCTATCCTATGCTATTAAATGAGCAATATTGTATATATAATTATATATATATTTGTAATCACGTTCTCGAAAATGGCTCTAGCTAGGTCTTATAACTGGGAAAATTCGTTTTCTCTATTTTCACAGTGATATAACGTTGGTATACCTGCACGCATAGCATAACCACCGTAGAAACGGGTTTTGTCGACGGAAGAATAGACAAAGTGACAGATAAATAATCACAATCTGTCATTTTGTCTGTTCTTCTGTCGACAAAACCCGTTTCTATGGCAGTCATGTTACGCGTTCTGGACGATATGTTTATCTATTTTCACCCGAGCAGAGCTGGTACTGGTATATTAAACCGCAGACCAAATGAGGGCAAACATATATATTATAGAATAGCTACCATGTGTGGTGGAGCAGTAGTAGTGCAATACATATATAGATTATATAGCACATTATACGAATATATATTATAACCACGCCTGTGACAGGCTTAACTCAACGCCACCTACCACCTACTTAGATAACCTAAGGCAATTTAGTAGAAATATTTATCGTTTCGTTATACTTGATAGGCTGAATTGGTAAATAAATGTACCTAGGTGCTTCTAGATAATGGCGTGGTACTTATCAATAGGAAAGTAGATCGATCTTGACTTTTTATTGCTAGATCAAAATGACAGCTGCGGTCAATATTAAAAAAAAACTACGACATATAATTAATATTACAGAGACAACACGACTTTACACGACAACAGTGGAGGTCCTCCTGCTGTCTTCACTGTTGTCGTGCATCTTCTCCATAGAGATCTACGTTTTGGAATGGGCAACTAGCTTCAACTTTCTAACTGACTGACTCTTTGACAATTCAAAAGTGCCTGTAAATGGTTTTTAGTAATCGAAATAAATGCTTTGAGTTTGAGAGAATGAATCAGTGGTCCTTGGTGAGAGTTACCTACTTGGTAACTAGATTATTTAGAAGGTTATTTTTACATCGACACCAAATGTCATTTTAGTCTCGGCAAATTACAAATCAGTAGGTATCTTTGTATTTACTCCGTGGTATAGTCAGTATTTACTCCGTGGTCATAGATAATGGGTTTTTCCACGTCAATTACACCCGACACCCGGTTTCTGAACTGAGAATTTGAAGTTGAGAACTTGTCAAACTCGCTCACTTCGAGTTGGCCGTCATCGACCGTTAAAACGACGGCATAATTACTAGTAATGTTGACAAAAAAAATACATAATTGTTTTTTTTAAATTTTATATTACCTACTTATAAAAATAAATTAAAACAGTTTGTGATATATGCATGGAAGTAGTATATTAATGAGTTAAAAATATGGTTAACAAGGTGGCAGTGCGTGGGAGCGCGGGGAAAAAAAAAGGCGTAACGGCCAACTCGAAGTGAACGGCTAATACCTACGTAAGTAAGATGGTTCCTTCAATGTGGTCCACATTCAAAAATTCTGACATTTTTGCAAAGATAGGTGTCTTGAATTTGCGGACGTCACCTTAAGTAAAGAGCTAAAATAAAGTTTGACAAGTTCTCAACTTCAAATTCTTAATTAAGAGACCGGGTGTAACTGTGTAACAAATGACGACGTTTTCATGTGTGTAAAACCTGCCCCTCATCATAACTTTGTTTATGTTTCCAGAAAGACGTACTGATGCTGCGACTGTACCTGTACTATGGTGTTGTGACCACACTGGCGGCACTGGTTCCTACGTTCATACTGCTGTCCAAGATGATGACCTTCGAAGTCTGTGTCGCGTTATTTGCAATATGTAAGTACTTACCTGAAAATTCTTGTATAATTTGACTGCGTGACAGCAAGCAGGGTTATGTTTTTCATGCGTATCTATGTATCTTCGTATGTGGGAATCTCTATACCCTCGATGAGTCGATATCCGATAGTTGTAGGCTAGTTTTATTGTTATAAAATTAACATGGCAGATATTAGACAAAATTGAAGGTACCAAGACTATGTTGGACATCAAAATAAAGCGCTTGAAGAGGCTCCAAAAATATAACAATAATGATGTTTTTTTATATCATTAAAACCCGACTGCAACCTGCAACTAAAAAGTACAAAATAAGATGATGATGTAGTTGGTGGTATCAAATCTGAAATTGAACTAAAATAACTGCTATGAACCGCATCAGACTACTTTAAAGGTGAGCTTGTTTTGTTCAATAAACGAAATTGTATTTGAAAATTTGAACTTTTTAGTGCAGTCGGGTTTTTATAATATTTTATCGTTTACAATGATGTTCGTTCGTGATGTTATACTTATAACATAACATCTGTAGCGGTTACACCGCAACATACTAACTACGTATCAAAGACATGACGTCACACAAATCCTGAATCGCGCAATTAGAGTTTACCGCGCGAACGACATAGAGAAGACTATCCGAAATCAACAGTCGGGCAGTCGGCCCGCCAGACACAACACCCGTCTGGTCGGAGGATCCTCCCTTATCTATGGTGGATGAGTGAACTTTACACCCTTTTCCTCATGCCCCTAAACATCAAAATTCAAAAGTCATTTATTCAAACTAGGCTGACAATCAGATTTCGAACGTCAAAATTACATAAGACAGTCACCCCTAAACGCCCACCCTTCACCACTTCCTAGTGCTTTAGCTGGGAAGAAGAAGTGGCGCAACAAACTCCCCAGCAGCACAGCTGTCTGTTCAGTTAGAAAAATCACGGCTATAATCCCCGAAGGGTAGGCAGAGGTGTACCTATAGTACCTACACCCACATTTCGCCAGTTATGTTTAAGTCTCATGTAATATGGGGCGAGCCTATTGCCACCAACCGGGCACAAATCCAGACTCCAGGCTTCTACAGAGAAATTCCAGATGGAAAAACTCAATAACACTTTTCGCGACCCGGGAATCGAACCCAGGACCTCATCCTCATGCTACCAACGAGGTAGTCTAGTTTAGTTTATCGTTCTAGTAATATTTTATATGTTCTAGTAATTTTTGGCATAAATTGCCAGTGTTCCTATTTTCCCTTATCAAGATGCCAAGGTTGTGTAGGGCTATTCTCAATATATTGATGATCCTTTGATTCTTTGGAAAGCATTTACAGATAAATAGTTTCAGAAAACTTGTTTTTTTTTCAAAATACCTGTCAGCAATTACCAAAAGCAAGCATTGGTTTGCAAAATAAACGTTTTATAATAAACGTTGGTATTTCACAATTAATGTTTTGTTAGTTGTTACGTACCATTTCCAGTACGATTCGACATAAAGTATACTACTGTGGTGGTAAATGCAAATTATTACTACCTATACTATTGCGTTTATTAACCCTCAGTTATTGGCAGTCACGATTGAGCGGTACTTACGGACTGACGTCTCTGCTTACCCCCTCGAATAAAAGAAAGTGAGATACGTGACTTTACATACGGCGTTTATAAAACATTTAAGTTTTAACGTTAAGTATCTTATAAAATATTTGGAATAGGAATTATTAGAATATAATATTAGAATTTGGAGTATCCACACGCAATAAAAAGCTGAGAGCGTTCTTCGTGAGATTTCTAAGACACTATCCCCGGGTTACTGCAAGCCTGAAGTTAATCTTATGCCAAGTGATTTGTTTGGTAGTGTGATTTATGTCACCCATTAGATTTCCGCGTGTAGGTACCTACCTACCTTAAAAAAACATTTATTTCAGACGTAGTCCATAAACTGTTAGTAAAACAAGAACCTTATAGAACTATTAGTATATACAAAACAAAACTACACAATAAAAATAAAAAGTAAAAAAATAACAAAGTGACACCGCACAGGAGAGCCAGTTTATGCCAGGCTCTGGACGCGCCCACCCGCAGTGTGTAGTCGCATCCAGTGCCGCCACATCGGCGACTCCCAGCGGCCCAGGAACACGCTCAGAAGGCTGTTCGAGCTGGCCCGCATACGCTTCATAAGTGTAGCATAACGCTTCCGCATGATGGCAAGAAAACCATCCACACTTTTTACCGCAAACATTGCTGAAGCGCTGCAGTGGCGCGGCAGCCCGAACAGTTCCTGAACGCGTTATTATAATTTACTCGCAGAGCGCTGTATGTACGCTGCGTGTACTTAGGCCACAGGCTACAGGTGTAAAAAGATTGACAGAAGGCCTTAAATAATGTCACTTTGACTTGCTCGGTACACCGTGCAAACATGCGGGCCAGCATGTTACAGCGCACAGACAACGCCCTGCACTCCCTCTCCAAATCCATGTTGTCACATAGATCCTCTGAGACCCAGTGACCCAGATATTTAAAATTAGATACTCTGTTTAAGCTGGCACCGCAAATATGCAAGGGAGGCACATTAGCGGGGGATAAAGAACTGGACAGGGGACAGGGGTGGTTAGCATATGGAATGCAATAAAGAATTGAGAATTGAGAATTTGAATTGGAATTTATTACCAGCCTTAAACACCATCACTTCACATTATATCTGAATCAATGGGTTTGTGCATACTTTTCACAAATATCTAGCAGTCTGCGCATGGCACTGATTTATTATTATATTATATATATTGTGGTCAGCTTCCAGTCTAACCGGATGCAGCTGAATATCAGTATTACATTGAGCGAGCACCTATCTGACCTCCACAACCCAGCTACTGGGTATTACGACACCAACTTAGTAAGACTAGTTGCCAGACTTTTGGGTAACGTCTCTCAAAGATCTAAGAATGACAGCTAGGACCAACGGCGTAACGTGTTTTCCGAGGCACGGAGGGGTCTCGATCCTAATGGATGGTCACCCATCCACGCAGAGACAAAGCAGAACAAATCTCTACTGTTACAAAAACTAAAATGTACATTATTTATAAATCACACAGGTATGCAGTGGTATGTCAACATCCTTGTAAGAAGCGAGATCGTGAAGCTGGAACAAGCGAGCTTCAGGGCAGAGGAAACGAGCCAGCCGCACGACGTAGCCATCGATGTGCCTGATACAGACTCTTTACTTTAATATATAATGAAACTGAAATCCATTAGTGTATTAAATATGTAGAATATAGTCTTGTTTTCGAAAAATATGTATCTATTTATTTAATACTTTAAGCACAAAATGTACAGAGGCATTTTCTACCCTAAGTCAACCTTTGGGTAATGCAGGGACAAACATTTAGGAATAAATATTTGTTAAAAAAAAGTTATTAAAAATATCTCGAGGAACAGTTTTATTTACAGTCGATACTACATGTACACAGAAGTTTAACTACTCATGTTATTGTTATTTTAGGACCCCAGGTTAGCGTCTTGAATTTATAGCAAAAAAATACTGAACCAAGAAAACAAATGCCTCATGAATTTCCGATTCGTTCCTGTTCAGTAGCAACCCAAAAACTAAAGACCCATAAACATCTTGGGCAATACAAAATATGCTCAAAGTAGCCGCTCTTTGTTCAGAGATCACGTTCACAGTAATGATGCCGTCAAATTATTTAAAGAAATGTGCTATATATTTCCAAATTTTCATGTGGTGCACAGGTGGGTGCCCGCGGGACAGCGAGTCGTGACTTACTCCGGCGGCACCATTGTCAGGACCAGCACTAAGAATAAGGTTGGCTTTGAAAGCAGCGGCTCATATTGTGTTGTGACTACTCCAAATTGCCAATTACACCAATCATGGAAAACATAAAGACACCGCAACACGAATGCTTCTAAAAGGCGAAGTATTAATGTGCTTACATTTTCATGAACTATCCTTTAAAATATTTCATTCCTAAAAACGATCCTTCTTCTAACTAAGTTCATCTTAAAAGATTACCTAACGGTATATGCTTAAGTGCAAATTCATCTCAGGTCTCGTGGGTTAGCTTATAGACAGGATTAGGAGTCAAATCCGGATAATCTATTCGTCTATTTCTACAAAGCGTAGAGAGAACTCTTTTGTTTCGATATTATGGATAGTATAATTATATAAAACACTTGTAGGTAGCTAGAGGTAGTTGGTCCTATAGAAGCCATATTAAATTAATACTTCGATCATATGTGTTCCACGAACGTAGTTATTACAGTAATTTGCTATGTTTTACGTTAATATTCCATGGGATGGATATTTAAATGCCATCTGGTAGTCGAATGAGAAAATTTTGAAAGCCGCAAACTTTGTGGGCGGGAGTTCCGCTGGCGATGGCGATTACCAGACCCAAGTGTAAGGACAAGGCTATTATTGAAGAACTTATAACATGTTATAGGTACTAAATCGACCGAATCGTTATTTAAAAAAAATATATAAATACTACCTACTTATCAAAATAATGATGTAATTATCAATTCAGGATAAGATTTAAAACATATTTGACTGACTGTACTTTAAGTAACGATTGATTATGGATTACTTTTTGATGTGTACCATCTTTCGTCTTGCTTTCCTGCAATCTGTGGGAGTGATTTCGTGAAAAGGGACGGAAATGTGTAACAGGAAGCCGGGGAAGCGCGCGCTATTTGATTTGACCATCACCAAAAAGCGCGCGCGGTGCTACAGTTGACCGTCAGACGGTGCCAACCCATTTTCCGAGAGGTTGGTACTCTCAGCCAAGATGTTAGATAGATGTTCCTATCATAATTATGCGAGTTGGTACTTTGAATTTATTTCGGAACGTTCGGTGAAACCTGTGTACGCAGAACAAATAAAAATATTAATTGGTAAAAGTGCCATGTTTGTTGTAACTATTGAAAGCATTTTCTTGACTAAGATAAAACTACTGTAGTTACCTAAGACAATAAATATTTAGCGGTGACTACGACGACAAATATATTGATCGAGACATTTATTGTTAGATACTGGAAAATGGTTAGTATTTAGTACCACTACTGTTCTCTTTTAATGATTCTTTTCGCAAAAGCAGTAAAATACAGTAAAATAGACGTTTCTCTCATTATAGTCAGTCGCTCAACATAGAAAATAGTTGACAATACAGCCAGTGTTGCTAATTACAAACAGCAGCACTTAAATTCTCATTATTAATTAAACAAATAGCTTAATAACTACAATTAGCAATCATTTTAATATTCAGCTGAATGTAAAATGGCGCAGACGGCCATTTTTTAAAAGTAGAGGCATTAACTATGGCACTAAGGAGTCCTGTAAAGGAAAATGCACTTATTAGCTAAGGAGGGCGCATGGAGGGTTCTGCCTAATGGTTGCTATTCACGGCTTGAATGGAGACGCGAAATTGCCAACAATTATATTCTCCCGCAATGATAACCGGTGGATGTTCTGCTTCAGCAAACTCAGGTTTGGCTGTGTGCACGTTTTAGCGAGATCCGACGACTTGAGGGTTGATTGTTCGCAGCATAGTTTTGCAAACACGTCACAAATATTTACATCAGAATTCATTTACCGCACCAATTAATAAAAAGAAAATCCTTTCGAAAATTCCACCGGGAAAACCGTTTCAGAGTGACAGAACAACTCCAAAATCTAAGCAGAATGTGTGGTATTGTGCGAAGCGTGCGCCCGCGCCGGGGCGAGGTGACGTCACAACATGGCCGGCAGGTAGGCAGGGGAGCGGAGATAGGATCCGGTCATCCTGCCCATTTCCGGTCTTCACGCGGCCGTGACGCTTCCGGGCACGCGTCGCCGACGTCGCTTACGAAGCTACTGATGCACTAGAAGAGATATTTTGGAGCTGTTTAATTGAATTAGAATAAAGCGAGTACCTAATAGGGCGTTAAGACAAAGATCGAATGATGAGAGAGATATAAGTTAGAAGGAATGATCGTTGATATTCTCGGACGTGGAAATAGCTGTACTTAGCCCTTTCGCAGAACTACAGAGTGCAGCGGCCTTACTATACTATATGCTTTTAGGAAAAGTTTTCTGTGAAACGATCTAAAATTTTGGGGAGAAATAAAACGATCAACGAATTCAATTATGTAGGTATTTCAATGAAAATGTAAATATTACATTAAGTAACTGTTTCGATTAGGTAATTGCTCTTTAACCTACTTTAATTTTTTTCTATAATTTTCCCCTTATTAGTTTTAGCAAAAGTTCATATTCCATACCAGGGTACTGGTAATGACTTAAGTTATAATACAAATAGCATTGCTATTCAGCGGAGTCCTGCGGCCTTCACCAGGTCATCGGTTCACCGAGACCGGCCGATCGGTCTGCTGGATGCGAGAAGCACAGGTCGTAGTGGTGGTGCATGGTCGGCTTATGTAAGCAGAGCAAGCAGTGGACGTCTTTCGGCTGGAGTGATGACGATGATGCAATGATCATCATATCATCTATGCTTTTTGAGGTTTAAAATAGAACGCATTTTATTGGTGGATATTCAAAATTGGCGGGCTGTCGGCCTAGTGTTACCAATAAAAAAAATCTACGCACAAAAATAAAACTCCCTTGTCTCTTCCAAAAAAAGTTAGTTCACCCACCAACTTCTGTGTCGAGCTGTCACACGACGCGACGTCTGCAAGATGAGTTTTGTAAAATGAATTCGTTTGTAGCTACAATTGAACACGGTCCTTAGTCGTACATAGCTGTGTTGCTATCTTCATACTTCTAGATTTTAAGGGACTATTCCAGGGAAGTTTCCTTATGTAACTTTTTGAGAGCGCTTATTAATTGTGGATTATGAATTGGTGTAGACGACAGGGTGTGTGTGTGTGTATGTCTATGTTGTCATTGTTTGCGCTCATACGCCATAATTTTTAAGAAAACAATTCCACTTTCCTTAGTTTACCTAGTTGACAGATGGGTAGATCATCACTAGTAGGTGGCAACCATAGTGGCAGTATCTGGATGTTTAAGTTATCCACCATTGGAAAACAACATTTTAAAATAAAAGGCATATTCGGGAAAATCAGCTACATGATAAGATTAGCATCCATATTCTAAGTCACTTCTTACACTCCACTCCTCGTCGACTCCAACTCCATCAATGACATTCATAGTTAAAATTGGTTGTAAATTGACATAAACGTGTATTTTCCTTAGTGGAGGTGAGGAATCATCTGCCAAAGAGTCCACCCACTTTTCATAGAGTTCATATATATGCCATGCCGCCATACATATTGCTAGTCAGTGCAGGGTCATTGGCCTTACTTTTTTGCTAAAGTGAAACCTTTAGGAGGGTTCTTGGAATTAGGTATAAAACCGTGTTATAAGACACTGTAAAATTTAATAAAATAGTGTTTCCAGGGGCTTTGGAAACTTTTGTGTATGAATACCATTTAGGAGGCGTTTCTGCGGCTGTTGCAATGGCGACATATAAAGTTCTGCTCTAAAGGGTAGACCCATTTCCTTCAAATACGAGTATACCAAAATATTGGCCAAGTATTGCCCCAAGTTCACACATTTCCAGGAACGTCAGAAAACAACGAAAAAATAAGTTATTTCTCGTTTATTTAGCGATTGTGACGCCAAGAAGCTGCCTTGGTCGTCAGCCATCGACGTTACAATTTCAAAATATTGACAGGTGCCTTAGAGCCCACCTGACAGCGGTCATGCCCATATGTCGACCTCCACTGCCGGCTCAGCAGGGCCGCACGCGAACTACGCCCTTTACTTCCCAACAACACTATTATATACTCCTCATAATACATTGAAGAATTTCTATTACGTGCCTCAAATTTGCTTAAATTAAATCAGCAATGGAAAGCGTTCAGTCGTAAAGTATTGTGAGGAAAATAGAATCGCAATTATAGTCCTTAAGACACTGGCAACTGAAAGAATTATTGAATAAAATTTAAAGTTAAACAGTAAGCGATTGTTATGTGTAATTAAAGTCGTGTTTTGTACGACGCCCTCTTAATTTGCTCCCCCTTTTGTGTGGGGGGACGCGACATGTGCTAAGTGGCACTCTTGCCTAGCTTTTAATCATCTCAGGTTTTTTAGCTTCCTTCGTTAATTATTTTAATTATTGCGGTTTATTTTAATGACAATTTGCTGTATTCAGTCCTAATGTCAATATTACATGATTGCAAATGTCACTTGCACTGTTTGAACTTTTCTATGTGCCATAAATTGTCGCTATGTTGTTGAGATCCGCTAATTAGTTACATGAAGAGTGTTCATAAAGTTTTTTGATTTTTCCCGGTAACAGCAGAAAGAAATTTATTTTTTGCGACTACTTGCAATAGTTATGAACAGGTTTATGTGTACGCTGTAATTTAATATTAACTGTGATATAAATATTAGTATTGTATCTCTTTATTTTATATAGTATCAATACTTTTCCTAACTTGTTATAATAATATACTATTATATTAGATAAAAAAAAATGCATAACTTCATATAAATTAAATACTTTTTTATACTTGAAAATAAATAGCTACTCTGGCAAGGACGGGCGTGACGAAAAATAATATTTTGTTTTTACGTCATTTTTGGACGTGATACGACTTACAAAAAAGGGTGACGACGCGGTTTCGTTCTGAGACAAAAAGGTCGAGAGCGAAACGAATTTACGTATTTCGATGTATGCGTACAACTATCCAGTAAAGCATCGATGTAACAAATAAAGTTGGAAGTTTATAGATTCTCTCTAGTCCTTCATCTCGGCGATCAGCAACAGTTGACTAATTGATACCAGGAGAATCATTTTTATTTATTTAACCATATAAGTACACACATATAAATAGACTAGATAGAATTTCGGAAGTCGGTGTCTTTGGTTTTGAATTTTCGTTTATGCCACCGACTTCCGAAATTAAAGTTATTTTTAACTTTGAAGTGTTTTTTTGGAAGTCGGTTGTTATTTTTTTGGAAATGGTTTTATTTTTCACTTTTTAATTGTGGTACGTACCTACCCAAACAAATTCGAATACCAAATCTATCTATTATATCTATTAGATGATCTATTTATCTATTAGAGCGAACTTTTTATTAGGTATAACATCATCCACGTTGACTAAGTGGGAAAAATATTTATTGTTGAAGCTACCTCAGAAACTACCCAAGCAAATTTAATAAAATGTATACGGGATTACCTCGCAACAGCTACTATTTGATAGAGGAAGCTGTCTACCAAAAGAAAAAAAGAAAACTAAATCGGTCTATAATTGACGAAAATATCGATGAAAATACATAAAAAAAATAAGAAATAAATCACTAAATCGAACCTCCTCGTTTTTGAAAGTCTGTTAAAATACGTATAAAACAATAAAGTAGAATAAATTAAAACAAAAACAGATGACATTCATAAAACCGCAAGCTCAACTTGGTAAAGCCTTTTTTTATATCGGGGGGAAATCCTCATGGATTCTGGGTCGGACGTCTGGGTCTGTCAGACTCTTACTGACTAAAACCACCCCGGTGTTCCGTCTCACACTTGCACCGGGGATCACGGGATCTAATGCGACTTCCGCGATCCCCGGCTAGTGCCGGCCCGCCTCTGCGGGCCACCTCGAGTTAGGGGGGAGTGAGGTGTTAAAATCCCCCCTTACATCATAAAGAGGCGCGTGTGGAACACTGCGCGCCACCATCTCGGATTCTAAGGAGTAGGGGGCGACGGAGTTCCCAGATCCATCGCCCCTGAACTTGGTAAACCCTAACATAACATTGACTGAAAAGTTGACATTGTGATAGTTTTTCTCAAACAACATAACATCACGCTAGTAATCCCCCAAGGCTTAGGCAGAGGGAACCAGTACACGCACATCTTTATAATTTTTTCTCGCATTTAGCGTTAAATATTGCACATGTTTTTATGCGTCAGAGATTTACCGTAGAGCTGATTTTTCTCTTGAAAATTGTATGGGGAGTGGCTCTACTTGATACGTATAAAAATATTACCAAGTACATTATGTCGACCAGTCTCAATAACGACACAATTCCACCAACCATCCAATATATAATATACAATATTCTTTCCTGATTGAAATCGACATATGGTAGGTTTGGTGGGCTAGTGATTTCCGTCCCAAATACGTCCTAATTTGACGTATCTAACACGACCCTTTGAGAATTAATGAGATCGATGCGGTTTCGATAGATAGGTACCTATCACTTTTTATTTTTGGTGTATTAGGGATAATTTTGAAAATTGCACCTATTAATTTGGTATCGAGCCGCTTTCGTAACGCATTTTGTTTCATCTATTTTTTAGGGAAGTGAATTTTTAAGTGCTTTTGTGTTCCAAGCTATTTCTAAGATCACGAATTCAATTTTCTGAAATACTAACCCAAACATTAGCATTCGCCATCGTAATTCACCAGAAAAATATCGATACACTTTCTTCCGAAAAATCAATGCAGGGTAATTTCCAAAGAATTCAGTCCAAATAAATTACACCTAAAGTCGTGACACACAGCCACTTGCAAAACGTGCGGTTATTCGAGCGACGTTGGATACTCGGCTCACATATTTGGAATAACAAGCCGTTTAAGAATTTTTAACATTTTCGGTGTGTCCCCGCGTGGACTATTAGCGATGGTAATGACCCATAATGACAATATGGTCGTATAATCAGGACATTAAGTGATGTGCGCGACGCCTCAGGCCGACGCCATGCACTGTTGCGACCGTACCGTAGCCACGTTAACGGACTTTATTCTTTGTCGAGTTTTCGTCGCTACTACGTGTCTTTTGTGGTACTGTTAGGATTTCATGATGAGAATTCGAATTATTATGATTCGTAAATTAAAATGTCCTGATTCCGGGTGCCACGACGAACCAATCTATTTGTTAAAACTCAAACTCAAAGCATTTATTTCCATTAAACCATTAACAGGCACTTTTAAATTGTTAAGGAGTCGGTCAGTCAGAAAATATGAAGGTAGTTGCTCATTCCAAAGCGTAGTACGAGTAGGTACCTATGGAGAAGAACGGGCAAGTAACTCCACGGACACTCTTTTAAATCAAATCATGTTGATGAGTAATTACAGTGTCCATAAACAATTATTGAGCTTAATTAATCAGCTTTTAGCCAGCTGAAATTATCTTTTGAAGTACCTAATCCTACCAGCTCGTAGTACTGATATTCCGTAAGTTATTCTCATTTAAAGTAGTTATGGAAGATTATTTACTCCATGTCATCCATGGTAGGGGATGATATATTCGCGTGAGTCGGTCAATACGCTCACAGACTCGCCTTAAGGTGACGTTTAGTGTGACTTAACAGTACGAAATGAGTGTGGATCGTGATCGAAAGACAAGAGAAATACTTTACTGTCATTTGCTTTGACGCTGCTTTTAATTTTGTCTCATCCTTAAGGGCAAAGGCCAGACTTTGGAGCGTAAAGCGATCTCCCAATTCGTTTTGATTCTTGTTTTATGAAAGTTTCATACATTGAGTAGGTATTTTGGTATTTCCATTACCGTTTTATCTTATTGGGTTGTTAGAGCTAAAGGCTCTATAGGGTTTTGGTATTATAAGTTAATATTTGGGTTTTCAAGACATCGCCAAGCGGCTGGTCGACTCTTCACGTGACCAGAGGGCTGGCCTATTCTTTGGCCAAAAAATCAGCATTGCCATTCAACGTCGCAATGCTGCCAGCCTTTTGGGCACTGTTACTGTTGATAGCGATGCGGAAGAATTTTTTGATGCCCTATAATTATTCCTACCCCCTCCCCCTATTGATATATACTTGTTCATATTATTATTTTAAGTCTGTTAGTTTTTAATCATGTCATTTTCAAGATAATCATTTGTAAGGTCAACTCTAAACGAAAAGTCGATTTTCGCATCTTTTTAATAAGCAGTCATCATGCTCACCTCATGCCTTCTTCACGTATCCAGCATCTCTTGTCGTTCTAGGAACACCAAGATGGTAGACATATTTATCTTTATACTAATAACTAAAACTATTTGCCAGTTTCTTGAACAAAAATTAAGTATCGCAAAATGAATGCGACAAATTGTCAAGTGCGCGTAAAATTCTGCGATTGGCTGTTGATAAATCATTCAACCAATCACAGCAGTTTACGCGCTCTTGACAATAATATGTCACATTAATTTTGCGATAATATCTGTGATAATTTTTGCGATATTGTCTGCCTCTTCCTGGCTGGTAGCAACTTTCCTACATCACCTATTCCACTATTGCCTTAAGGCCTACAAACTGAACATTTAGCAGCAGGTGAGAGTAGTCCGCGCAGTCAGTATGTCGGCAGTATAACTCAAAGGGTATATAATGAGCTCGCGGAGTGCTCCGTCACGTGCCATAACGAGCCTCTCGGACGAACGTAACTCACTGCTTAACTTAACTGCTTCATTGCAAATGTTATTGAAGTATAAGTAAAATTGTTAGCTGCCTTATTAGGTTTAAGATGGTTAGAGGTCTTTATATGTGAAATGTCATCACGATTTCCTTGCTATTTCCTGGTTGGATTAAGCTCAGGTTCTGGGTATCGGGTATTTCATCTTGTTAAGGTGCTCAGGTAAGATTCTGTTCGGGAAAATTGGTAATGGAGTCTCATCAAAGATAAACAATATGTCATATGGCTGATAATTTATAATTTAATGTTTTGTGTTGTGTTATGTAAATTATTTTGCATAAGTACTTATTGTATAGAATCATTTTATTTTTCCTAATTGAACAGACAGCGGTGCTGCTGGGGAGTTTGTTGCGCCACTTCTTCTTCCCAGCGAAAGCACTAGGAAGTGGTGAAGGGTGGGCGTTTTGTGGGACTGTCTTATGTAACTTTGACGTTCGAAAAGTGCTGATTCTCAGCCTAATTTGAATAAATGACTTTTGAATTTTGAATTTTGACTGCTTAGTTTTACCTACATATTTATAATAAAATAGCATGTTCTAAAAATATCCGTGTCATGATTTATTACCTAGACACTAGCAGGTGTTTGTCGAATCTATTATTACCTCATTAATTAAATAAATATATAAAATATAATAAATAATGATCATTTTTTGAAGCATAGCTTTCTTATTTATTTATACACCAACAGAAAAGTAGGTAATTATGTCAATACAGTAGCTCAGAAGCTGAACACAAAGAATGCAAGAATCAGATCCTCGAATCGTACAAAACATTAATATCGTCAAGAAACAATAATAACTGGCCGTTTGAATAATAACCGTACAGCGTACACTCGATCCGGGCGCGCATATCAGGCAGCAGCATCGGAACAACCTGCGTATCGCATTACACATAAAATATTTATTATTTATAGTGTATAATTAATTAAAACAGTAGGAGTCACAAAAACAAGTAGCCTAACAGGAAGCTGTAATAACTCAATCGCGAGAACATCGGTCGCCTCGATTAGTAACAGTCCAGATTGGATCTCGGCGCGGCCGCACAATGTAAACACCGTTTTATTCGCTCACAGTAGCTAAATGTCTTAACCTGATACGTTGGAGCCTACCGCGTTTACGTGGAATACATGCCCACGACTTGCGAGCGGGCGGGAACAAATAATTAGATATTGCGTAACCTGTACTTGGGTATGGTGGTCATTAAGAATAGGTGTGTATTCTAGCACGGCTTATAAAGTAGCGCCACTTTGGTTTTGTCATTTTGATTTTCTTGATATCTCTTCAACATAAGAACGCTGAATATGGTGGTCGCTATAGCCCTGTATTTACTGCCTTTGAAAACATCTGAATAATTTGAGGATTTTTTTTTCCCAAGCCAAGGGTTGCAGTTATACAATAGGCTATTAGGGTAAATGTATAATTAAAACGTGAACAGGTCTTTCATTGATATAAAACGAATTATGAAGCTACATCATCGCAATAATCCGATTAAATTTTATTTTATTTTAAATTGAACCATACATTTGCGTTTCCCCAACACCGTTTATTTCGCCGCAATAAACTACCCATATTACTAGCACATGGTGCATTTATTAAAATATATTCATATTTAATGTAAGCAACATTTCACACTAGCCGTAAGAATCGCAGTTTATTCGCTTGACAAGGAGTCGCGGGCTCCCGCGGGCGGCGGGCGCGGTCGCCGGCCGCGTGGGCATGAAATACGAGTATTGTGTTATGTGTGGAAGGTCTTTATTAAAGTTCTCGTGAAAATGCAACAATGAACCGGTGGTCGCACTAACTTAATCTAATGAAATCTAGGATGAACCGGTTTAATCTCGTTCTTATTAAGAGGATTTTTGTTGTTGTTTTGCTAAGAAAGAATTTGGCTTTTGATAGTTATTTTGAAGGTTCTTTGTTTGTCGACTCGACATTACACCGAACACACGACAGTCGAAATATTCTGGAAAGTTTCAAGGAAATCGTAATTCGGGCAAGGTTCATGAAGAAATACATTTTCATTTTAACATTCGGCAACACAAAAAATTATTTTAAAATTAGTCCCTTGTTGTCAGATATTTTATGCTTTTGGTTTCAGATGTAAAATGAACTTAGCCATATGAAACTTCTAGACAGCTCATTTCCAAGGACATGGCTTAAGAGGGAACAGGGCCTGCGAGGAATTCGAAAAATAGGTACCTATTTGAAGAAACTATTGCCGTCGTCTTACCTCAAGTCTGCCTCCGTAAAGTGCGATAGGGACAGCTGTAGCACAGACCGATTATATCACAAAAAAATGGATGAGATCGACGTTTCGTATTACCCTTGTTTCTCCTCGAAAACTGAGCCGTTTTAATTATTATTTACATTGAAATTTAAAAAAAGAGTACGTCGAGGTTCCTATCATTTTCTTTTATGTTAAAAACTTTTCGAATTTGTCTGGTAGTCCTCCAATGACGGCGGTAATTATAGTGCATTTTTGTAATTTTTGGAGGGTCATACCTATTTTCATTACCAATAAGTTGCTGAAAAAAAGGAAATAACAGGGATGTGTCTTCAGCAGACCTTGATTTTATGAAAAAAAATGATTGCTCTAGAGGCATTATTCCAGAAGAAAAAAGGGGAATAGGTACATTTGTATGGAGAATCGCAGGCCATGTTCCCTCTTAAGTGTGTCGACTCCTCGTAAAAGACTTAGTCTATTAGGTCCTACTGTTGCATTTTAGAAGTTTCCCAGGTTTCCCTCTGGCTGCAATTCGCAGAAAAGTGAATGTGACCAACCAGGTAATGCCAGTTCTAATGATTTGAGATAGGATCAGGCGGACCACAGGCCAGTACTTAAGACAATAAAAAGGTGACGAATCAACTCCTATATGATTTTGACTGTAAGTTTCTTCGTTTTTAAAACATAACTGGTGAAATTTGGGTGTACTCCTCTGCCTATCCCTTTGAGGATTAGAGGCGTGATGTTATGTTATTTGTTTCTTAGTTTTATCCTTTATCTTTACCAGTCGTTCGTCTATCCCAGTAGAACGATATTTTATTACGAACATAAAACCAGACGATATAAAATATGTCATGGAGACTTGTGTTTATTGAAAATTTAAGAACAAGAGTTATGTATTTCACATAAATTGTATTTGCTGTATATATAATTATAGCTATTCAACTTAATAGGCGTCAATTCCGATGTTTATTAGTGTAGGACCTTTGCTTTAAATCTTGTTATGTTTATCCTTTTATTTATTTAAGTAGGTATATATTTTCTGTTATCAATGCACGCTATAGTGTTGGGTCTCAGCATACCGTCATGTTTGCCTTATCAATATATTCAAATTGTCATCTTGATGCTATAATTCTCATGTTCTTGTCTAGCCCGTTCTTCTGCAAGTGTTTTGCCTCATTTACATTCTGCCCCTGCCGCTGCTCCTCGCGCTGCAGGTCATAATTCCCTAAATACTGCCGTAGCAAGATCGAGGGAAATGTGTGTAAACATACTGCCCTACCACTCACATCGCTTTCGACTTTCGGCAATGGTAGACGTCGAAATAATTCAGCGTCCGCGCTGCCGTCTTGCATTATATTATTTTAAAAAGATATCAAATGCAAAAAAGAACTATCGCCGTCGTAGAAGATGGTGGATCTTCTTCATAGCATCGAATGCAAACCATATCGGATGAAATATACTGTTGATCGACAGATATAAATTTATCAAGTACCCTGTCAGTCAAAATAAGACAGTTTAAAATACTTTATTTTTGATGGCGGTGGTGTTGAATCGGTTTTTGGGTGACGTCTCTGAGTGTGGAAATTGTGATTAGATTGTTGTATTGGGTTTCGGCCTGGTAATAGTAAATAAATAGATAAAATAAATTAATATTTTCGTCTGCACCTGCTCCAGATTGCATAATAATAATATCAGCCTGTTACTGTCCCCCTGCAGGGCAAAGGCCTCTTCTCATACAGAGAAGGCAGGAGCACTGATCACCACGCTAGCTCAAGAAGAGTTGGTGATTTCAGACTTATATTAACTATAAGTCCAGGTTCCCTCACAATGTTTTTCCTTCACTGATGTCAGTAATGTCCAAGATAAACTCATAAAGTACATATGAATTGAAAAAGTCACATGGGTACTTGACCGGATTTGAACCCACAACCTGGCATAGCAGTAGTTCTAAAAAACGTGTTTTCATTACTCCACTCGAAGAGCATTTTGGAAGATCGTAAAAAAAAAAGGTGACACGCATGTCCGATTCATCCAGGCTCTTGGTGAGGTGTGAGCGACGGAGCTGAATTTAAACACGCACTGCCGCTCGCGCTGCTCGTCCTTTGACTTCCGCACAAAAAACCGCTCACTTGGGGAGCGCCGGGCAGCGACAGTAGCAGCGGCAGCAGCATGAGAAGTATCGGGTTTACATACTCGTCCTGCCCACTTGGGGAGCGCCGGGCAGCGCGAGTAGCAGCGGCAGCAGCATGAGAAGTATCGTGTTTACATACTCGTCCTGCCCACTTGGGGAGCGCCGGGCAGTGCGAGTAGCAGCGGCAGCAGCATGAGAAGTATCGTGTTTACATACTCGTCCTGCCCACTTGGGGAGCGCCGGGCAGCGCGAGTAGCAGCGGCAGCAGCATGAGAAGTATCGTGTTTACATACTCGTCCTGCCCACTTGGGGAGCGCCGGGCAGTGCGAGTAGCAGCGGCAGCAGCATGAGAAGTATCGTGTTTACATACTCGTCCTGCCCACTTGGGGAGCGCCGGGCAGCGCGAGTAGCAGCGGCAGCAGCATGAGAAGTATCGTGTTTACATACTCGTCCTGCCCACTTGGGGAGCGCCGGGCAGCGCGAGTAGCAGCGGCAGCAGCATGAGAAGTATCGTGTTTACATACTCGTCCTCCTGCCCACTTGCCTGCTCACTGCCGTGGAAGTGGGCTGAATGTAAATGGGATATTAAATATCTCAATTGCCTTAATCATTCATTAGTAGCGCTTCTTCAAACTGGGCTTTTGTCTAGTGTAGCGATACTCGGGCGTATGCACAACGTAGGCACGGCGTAGCAGCCGCGTAGGCTTTGAGTAGCAGCAGCATAGGCTTGGCGTAGCCGCCCCATAGGCGCGTATGAGCTACGTAGACCCCACATAGATATTTTTAAGAAGATACCGTATGGGCGATTTTTTGTAATATAAAGTACTCTAAACGCCCCGTTGACTTACTTAATTCATTAGATACCAAACCGAAAACTCTGCCGCAGGTCTTATTCAACGAAAAGCAAATAAAAAATAATCCAATTACGGGCTTATCAGATAACAACGTCTTAGTTAATCTAATAGCTCCGGTAGTATAGTACCTCCACATCGAGATTGGCCGTATCTGTATCAATTTGGATCTCATTACACTAATCATAACGGGGTCCATCTGGAGTCAATTAAAAAGTAGATGTAATCTATATCCTTAATGTGTTAGCTGCGTTAAATTGGCATATGGATGGATTTTGTTTTAGTTTTATTTTTAATTAAAAACCGGCCAAGTTCGTGTTGGACCACGCACAATGAAGGGTTCCGTAGTTTGCATGAATTTATCCCAAGAACAATTAACATTGTAGTTGAAAAACATGTTCCCCCATGCGGAATGTATGGGAGAACATGTTTTTCAAACTGCAAATTTAAGTTGGTCGATTATTACTCGTCTGTAAAGCCTACTTAGCTGTGATAGTTTTCCTTTAAACTTCGTTATATATAAGTGCTACTGCCTTGACATTTGAATTTCTAACTATAACCGTTTAGTTGGTGGAGGGGGGAAACTCTTGACTCTTACGAAAATTGAAAGCTTAAAGCTTGATAAGTCACGAACGGTTTACTTAGTCCATAAACAATCTTGAAAAACCCCTAATATTTTTGAATGACCTATCCAACGATATCCCACACTACGAGAAGGACGAAAAAAAAATATCATCCCCACTTTACATGTAGGGGAGGTACTCTAAATAATTGTTTTTTTCAAAATTTTATTTTACCACTTTTTTGGCGTTATTAACGTGTATACTCATGCCAAATTACAACTTTCTAGTACCAATACTTTTTGAGCTAAACCGCGGACAGACAGACAGGCGGACATGGCGAAACTATAAGGGTTCCTTGTTGACTACGTAACCCTAAAAACGGAGTACAGTTAAGTATAAAAATCACTCGTCCATGCAAAAAGTCTGTATCACTATCAAACGTGTACAGTTTGCATGTTTCTAAAACTACATTACATGCGCAATGACAGAAATTGCGTCATAATGAGAGAATAACTTTTTGAGGAGAAACTTAAAAATTCTTATGGCGATTTTCGTTACAAGACATAGTCTAGAAAAGGACAGATTCACGGTGTAATTTCCCCTAAAAAAAATTGCTAGTTAATTTTCTTTTCCTCCCCACATAAAAGTATTGAGATACTTCAATATGTTGGTGCACAGCTATAGCCACGCAACATGCATCAAGACACAAAGCACGTAAGAGAGATATACATACATCCATATGGTACTACATGTAAGCACAGCCCATTGTAATCAGTTCTTACTCTCGCCGATACAATTATACTCAAGATGCCACAAGTGCGTCGGATTGCACGCATCGATGCAAATTAGTCGAGATGATGATTCATTTTTTTTATAATATGTCCACTTATTATCAAGATGTATACTGTACATACCTATGTATAATGTATAGGTGTTGTCGATAGACGACCGTGTGAAGAATCAGCGGTTACATGTAGTAGGTACATGTAATTGTTGAGGTTTTTTATGAATGATGATTAGTATTTTTTGCTGGATTGCAGGTAATGTACCATGTTCTCACAAGGCTGTTGTTGGTGGTTTGAAAAAATATGTTTTGCTTAGTTAACCTTAGTATGCAACGTTTCATTCAAGACGGTCAAAGAAATATTTTAAATTACCTACTTACATATTTTTATTTTTACTCGTCTTTGTCCAATGCCAGACAAAGCACTTACCTTAAGTACCGCTTTGCATCTAAAGATGCCAGTATTTTGGACGTCCTACTCCTCACTTCCGCATAAGGTCAGAATTTCATCAACTTAATACTAACTTAGCCAATAACCGTCGACGAACAGAAACCCTTGACCCACCAACGATCACCAAACTATAATATCCAACATTATAACTAGCAACGAGTAATAACTACATACAAATGCATAAATACATTTCACTTAAATCGACCTCCGCTGTTCGTTAAAGCAGTAGCCGTTTAATAAATCTTCGCCCCCGCACTACGGCGTTCAGACGACGGTCCTAGGTCATACCTTGCGGACACCGGTCACGACTCAAGGGGACACACACAGGTGCAGTACCGAGATTTCGTTCTGGCCAACACGTGAAACTGACCGAAGTGACCTTTGAACGGCGCTTATTATGATTAACTGCAAATTTATTTTTGATTGGTGGTTGATTGAATTGTGATTGTAATTTAAGTTTTGTGTGTACTCAGAAGTGTTCAATTTTGCAAAGGGTAAGCTTTTGGGTTATTCTTCAGATATTCCTGTAGTTTTTGATGGGTCCGAAAAGTTTATACCAGGAAAATGGAAGAGATGCGATTAGGGCCGAAGTACGTATCAGAAAAATAGAATATAAATATGCTTCGTTTTAGTAATTCAGAAAACCTCGTACTGAAAAGTTATATAATAATCACGTTTGCAATAGAATCATAAAACAAAGAAAAAATATTTATATTTAAATAACACTTTTTCAGTACGAAAGCAGTAATAACAAAAAGCCTTCTCTGTCATGATTTTCTCTGGACAGTATAAATCTTAGTGCGGCCAGTGGGACGACGATAAATAACTGGGCTTACAGTAGGAACTGTCAGTGTTAAGTCCCTCGTTTTTATATATACCTTCGTGTATAATGTTTGGTACCTATATATATGAACGATATAGCTAAACTGTTAAGTGAGAAATAATGGTTCAGTTGGTGAGACGAAATCGTAATGCAAAAAAATTGGACTTAATGTTTTTAAGGAAGTCCTAAGGCATGATGGCTTCCTCAATTTTACAACATCCTAATACTTTCCTTGCCTGAAGCAATTTTACAGATGATTGCTGTATTACTCACATGAACTGACACTCACATGCTCTCACAACACAGTTTTGCATATTCATTGTCAACAAAAAAAAGAAGTTATTTTTCACTTTGTACTTAATGTTTTTTTGGAAGTCGTTTGTTTTTTTTATTTTTCACTTTTTACTTATGATACCTAACCCACACAAATTCGTATACCACTACTTGCTATGTAAAAAATAGTGACAGGAAGTACGTAAATCAACAAGATAAACAAAGTAGATTAAATATATCTATTATTATTGTATTATAGAAGCTAACTCAAAACCCCCCAAGAAGATTGGCAGTGATAGCCTAGTGGTGTGACCATCGGACTGCCAAGTTGTAGGTCTGGAGTTCGAACCCAAGGCACGCACCTCTGACTTTTCGGATTCTTGTGCGTATTGTATAATTATAACTTGCTTCAAAAACGGTGAAGGAAAACATCGTGAGGAAACAGGCATGCCTGAGAGATATTTTTCGACGGCATGTGAAGCCACGTCTCAGGCCCATGGGTGGCTTTAAAACTCTGACACCAGGTTAGTCACTAACCAGACGAAAAGAAGAAGAACCCCCCCAAGAAAAAATATAATGACCACCGCGTAAGCTTCCTCTACCAAATGAAAAAGAATTACATATTAAAATCTGTCCACAATTGACGAAACTATCGATAAACATACATTGAAAACAATACAAGCAGACCAACATAAAACCTCGTCCTTTTTGATGTCGATTGAAGATAGCAACTGCCATTTTTTATTTTCCATTTTAAAAGACCTCAAGACACATGCAATGTGGAGGTGACAAGAAACGCGGTCAATAGTTTTCTCTACTACTATCACTATTGGTTCTACCAACTACATTATACCTATTTGTATGTTACAAATATAATGTAGTTGATACTAGCACTATCTACGTTCAAAATTACAAGAGGCTCGCTCCGCCACTTCCACCAGTCACCAAACCGGATCGAAGGGTATCCGTCCGACTGTTATAAATAAACCTCAAACGTTTTACTTAGAATATATTAAATGTTAGATTCTCCTTCCTGTCTAATAAAAATGGCACCGGCCTGTATCGTATCTCGCAGGAAGCCCGGCAGGTCGTAATAATTCTAACAAATAAAATAATTCCTCGGTAAAATATACACACTAATGTTACTAATATTATAATATCTTACGGTAAGGATATCTACTAGTAACGCCGGAAGATTTAGGTGCTGTTCGGCCCGTGGTATGTGGAATGCAGCCAAGAATATTGGTTCATATATTTTATTGATTTATTAAAGTTGAAACTGAGTTTAAGCGTTTAATATTCAAGTTATATCGAAATGACGTGAGGTCTTCACGTGATTTTTAGAACTCCACCGTAATTGATTACACATGTCTAATTGCTAATCAGGGAAGGCTTGGTTCTTTGTCTGTGTTTCTCTCTATCAAATATTTTTGATAACAAATGGATAATGACTACAATATAATAATTGTCTTCAGAAGATGTAAACTCTTGACTACTAAACAAATTGCAAAGCCTTCCCTATCTGCCTGATTGTTGCATGGACCGACCAGCGCGCGCGCAGCAGCTCCGGCCGTCGTAAACCGCGGGACCACACGCGGGCGGAGGTGTGAAGGAGCGCCCGCGCTGCGCCCCAGGGGCCCAACATAACTCACTAGCAGCGGGGCGCCGGCCATTCATGCCTACCTGCACGCTGCTGGTACATCCACATACGTAGACACACTGTCTCGGCTCTCGTTACTGAATTTTGGGATAAAACACAAATATTGGTAAGGAAGAATGTCGTGTGATCAGGTATTATGTCAATCTGGATGTGTGTTTGGCGCTATAAGATTGGAAACGACGGAGATGCTGGTTTGGTGACTTGATATAGTATAAATGTCAGAAGGGTCACTGGAACTGCTTGCAAATGCCTATCTGGACACTGTGCAGTGCAATTATGTAGATTTTATTTAGGTATTGAGGCAAAGTTTGTGTTATCTGTGGCAATACAAGGGTAAGGTATGTTGTTCTAGCATAAATAATGATTGGTATTTAAGTGTAAACTAATTAAATTAAGTAAGCCAAGTTATCAAAACTATAAACGCAGACACAGCCTTCATGGCACGGCTACAAGAAATATTTGAGAAATCAGAAATAGGGAAAAAAGAAGCAAGAGTCACGAAAGATTCACTCGAGATCTCATCAGCAGTGGTGAGTTATAACTTTATAAATTATAAGTTTATAACACTTATAACCGAAGTTTTGGTCGCCATCTTAAAAATGTAGTAAGATTGGAGAAGGCGGTTTCTACTTTTCTGTAAATAGAAATATCATTTACATTAACTACGATAAACTTACATTTCAAAATAATGTAACATATGTACGTAAAACTGCAAACAAGACAACGAGCTTCCGTTTTATTGAGCCCCGGAACTAATACGTATAATCATAGTTGAACAAACCTAACCAAACATAATTCTTGGGCTACGAGGGCCGTCTAATGACACATCTCTAGCGCGTGGCATCCTACCATTTACCTCTTATAAATTAGACGTAACCCGTTATTTAGGTATCCGTAGCGGACTGCCGTGTGGCGTGCATCGTTATTGTAATTTGATTTCTTTCACGAATCGTTCCCGCCGTACGCCATTTGGCAGCTAATAGGGCCCCGTTGCGGCTCATCGCTTAAAACGCGCTGCAATTTGACTTAAAACACAAAAAAAGTTGAGTTATAACCATAAATTTACATGAGTTAAGCCGATTTGACGTGAGCTTCGTGCAATTGGTTATTGCTCATTATGATAATTCGGCGGCTTTTAAGAGTGCCCTATTACGTGGTTCTTATGAGGCATAACGCTTCAAGTTTGAGATAACGAGAGATATTAAGTGTTTCTTATAGCAAATTATAGCAGTACAATGTACGAATTAGTTGTGAGCCGACCTCTTCGGTCGGTGCGACTTTTTGATGAATAAGCGCGTTGGTGTTGTTTGAAACAAACGCAACTGTATCATTACATGTAAAGACAGGCCGTAATTAGATAAACAATGGCATTGATTGAAAGTACGAATGTGGAACGGAGTGTGGTGTAGGTGTGTCGCTCTTGACGAGTGTAGTTAGAAAACGGAATAATAGATAGTAATTATGTTCTGCAAAAGTTTGCAGTTGTCTCTGTTTTATAGACTGTTACAAAGTAGGGAAATGCCATGTTATGTGTCTTGTAAGCTCTTAACTGGTGAAGTCTGTGGGTGTATGCGAAATGTATATAATTTTTAAGCTTAACGACGAGATGATTTAGTATTTAACTTTCTAGTTTAACGAAAAAAAGTAAACACGGTTGTGAGTCTTTTGTCCGAGGATGAGACGAGGATTAGCGAAAACTGAAGAATAATCCGATTGCTTATGTCTTGAATGTTGATTACGAGAAGATTGAGAGAGCATTGTAGGAACACCCACGTTTGATTCTCGCTTCTCTACCGACTAGGCACGAAGTCAGCCGCAGTTCATAAGTGTTGGTTAAATTGTCTGTTATCAATCTCAATGTAGCAGAATACCTTTATTGGAGATCTTTGTATGAAACTTTACCAGGCAACATACCTACTTCCCACATTGCAACATCGCCTTAGTTAGTAGGGTATCATGCTATGGTGCAAGGGCACGTTTCATAACATTCCCATATTTTAAGAAGTTGAGCGTGTTCTATATGTGACCTGTTCGATCGATGTTTTGGTTACAAAAGTAAAGCTTCGTGCCGACTAGCGCAACGCGATAGCACGACGGGACACCGGCTATTGATATACCGTGAAGTTTTCTTAGAAATTGTATTGTTCGAGTCGCGTCGCGCTGGTCTGCACGAGCCTTAATGCGACTTTTATGACCTTCTAAATACAAGCTGCTAACTTGATTGCTTGATGTTTAATTGCCGACATTTGCATTTGTTATAACTGTCACAGGATACTAAAACACTGGCCACACAATCAGCGAGCAATCAGCGATTAACCGTTACCTCACTTTCAATCAAGGCCCGTCCGGAAGTGACGTCAGAGTAGATCACGGTGCGCGTGCGCCGGAACCCTCCCCGCGTGGGAGCAGCTTCCGCTTCCGATGTCACACAGGTTACACTTGTTAGTCAACCTGCAAGCGTGTTTTCGGAATCGGAATTTATGATCCTTGATTGATGATTAAGTAAGTTTATGAAATTGCAGGATTTTGTTAACTACCTATATTATGTATGTATAGTATGTAGGTACAAACAAATCACTCAACTTGACTTGATTTCCGTACGTATTTTTCGGGTGACCACTGAAAATCAGCGCTGTGCTGTGAGTTCCCCATAGCACAGCATTATGCTTAGTGGAAGCCTTCTTGTCACAGTCATGACATGCAGCTGCCGACTATGTTTATATGAATATTTAATATTTGATCTATTTTGTTTTCTGCTTACCTACGCTTGTCTTTTTGTTTGGCACGTGTTTCTGTGACAAATCAACTTATTTTTCTTTCTTTTCTTTTTTATAAAGACTGTTACCGCTTTCATCCACGTCGATAGTATACGCTCAAGCAGGTGACAAGAAAAATAACATGAGAAATACACCTAACCCATTGAAAAAGATACAATAGACTGAGAAATAATAACGTAGAGATTTGTCGAGGGGAAATGTGAGCTAATTAGTCATTATTTAATCGTGGTTTTGTATGTTGTGCTGTTTTTTGTGTGCACTAAATAAACGATTTATCTATATATCTATCTATGTGGAGTATCCCTCCAGGGAACCCAGACGATGTGATACTAATTAATTCTCCGATTAGGTACATATCTCCCACATTAATATCTTCATAATAGCGTACAGTTTGACGCGTAGTAGGTATTTAGATGAGAACCAATTTATCGAACTAGTCCCATCAAGCTTTTATTAATTTCAGTTATCATTACTACGAGACTTTTTTCATTTGAATACTATATTCTAGACACCTTTAAAATAGTTTTTTTTTTATAAGTCCCAAGTGCCACAAAAAGTCGATTAGACCACCCAAGTCAGTTCGAAGACGGAGATCGAAACAAGGAACTATTTAGCATTCAAAGATTAGTGACACTGATAATTTTAAGTATGCTTTCTGGGTTTATCACCTGGAGTATAAGGCTAGACGCCTGTCGCGAAGGATTAATCAGAATTGCTATGGTGGATAGGACATTGTTCACTAAAATCCGTACAAATTCAAATAGCCGTGGTTATAGATGAATCACTGTTTTATTCATAACTTTTTAGCAATTTTACTTCTTTAAGTGGGTTCTGTCTGTGTGATCGATGTCCTTAGAGATATGGGCCACCTTCCTCTTCTTGCCTTGTCGTTGATTTTATTTGACAAAAGCATAGTCATATTAGTCTGTTTTTTATTATGGCCATACCGCACTAACATTTATCAGTCTTTCATCAATATAATCGTGATTACGGCTTTTATTCAAACATTCATGACAATTCGTTCAGGAGGTCCGTGTTGTAAGGCTTCCTTGATACTTCCAAATCATTTGCGGTCAGCTGCCATTAGCCGGATCAACAGATTACATACGAAATTGACATACTCAATTTTTTATAACCTATCTACGGCCACCTGCTATGCGGATGTCAATCGGAACTAGGATCCACGAGTCGATGTTTTGGCGTCATACTCTGGTAGGCACCAGAGCAATGACCCCACTTTGTTCCGGATATGTGACAGGTAAAACACTGTGGGTGCGCCTGCGACACATTTGTTTTAAAACAAATTACTTATTTGTTTTTTTTTGTTTTGTGGCGCCAAGCTGTGCCAAAGGCGTGTACGTTTTACGTCAGTGATCGGATTTAAATTTTGGGGGATTAGATTTCTATAGTGCATGGTCTGGGTTTGATACTGTGTATGTTTCTGAACTAATCTCAGACTAATTGCTTTGAGATCTATTAGATTCAGATCTAATTACGATTGAGCTATATTAATGTCTCTATTACATTTTACGACTTATGTGTAATGTTTTATGGAATACTATATTTAGGTGAAGTCTCTTGTGGAGGTGGCAAACTAGGTACTATGAATTAGAAATAATTTCTAATAAACACACACAAAAAAAAAATACAGTTATGAAAAGTCACAGCTATGTTAGTATGTAAAGATTTGACTTGATAATAGATTGTTGTTATTTATAAATGAATAAACCCATCACATTTTATATTTAAGACTCATAGACATAGACAATATATCTTTAAAATTAAGAGCTTATTTTTAGTTAAAGAGTTTCCTTTTTTTTCCAACAGCCGATGTGTCTACGAATGAATCTGTTAAGGCGGGTTTACACCGAAAGCTCGTCATAAAAAGTCGTAAAACGTATTTTAACATCCATCCGATAATCAATCTAACACGTCATAACTTTGACATCCAGTCTGCTTGGACCTAAGCTGTACATTAAGGTCCCTTTATTTGAAAATAATTCATGATGCGTCACAATAAGACTCATATTGTCATGCTACGACAAGAATGCAAAAGAAAAAACTATCGAAAAGATCTTCGACCAAATGAGTCTCTATATAAACATGTTAATTTATAATAAAAATGTGGTTTTTGATGCACAAAAGATACTATATTTACTAACAAATTGGTAAGCTACGTCTAACCGTATTAACGGCTCTATTTTCACATTGTTTGTAAAAGATAACAAAACCAATAAACAATCGCCGTGGGGGACTAACGGTATGTACTTTTTGAAAAAATAATCAAAACAGCATTTGAAAGTTCCAAAATGTATATTCGATAAAGTTTTTCTAGTGCTTGCGATTTAAAATTCAATAATGAAATCACACATTTCATCTAGGTGCGTAATAGAATTTTATTTTGCATTTAATTTTAATCATATTGACCGCTACTGTCATAGTAATTGATAGTGACAAAAAGTCACTTAAATTGAACGCACTCACAATTCGATCAAAATGGGGATCGAAAGAGAAGAAAAAATAAACGAGAGGTATTCGCGATTGGAGATGCAGATCTATTTTAAGAATTAACCTGATTACGATCGATTCAACATCAGTGTGGAATGTATAATAAAAATATTTATTGATATAAAAAAGGAATAGGACAGTGGGTTTTAAATGAGACCGACATGATGTACAAATCGCTACATCATCGTGTTGTGTGGCATGCGCCCGCGCCGCCTGTCCACCACACTGACCACACTCCGACGTTACGAAATTGTATTAAATGATTTAGAAAGTAATTAATATAAGTAAAAAAAGATTACGGATTTTGCGGTGATAACTGTAACACATTTTTTGAGGTTTTATAGTCATAGATTTAATATTACTATTTTTTTCCTAAAAAATGCAGCGAGAATTTAATTCAATTTTACAATGTAACGAGAACGTCTTCAGTGAAAGTCTTTAAAAAAAATATGGTTTCAAATACATTTGCGTTGCGAAACGAGACTATCATTCAATCAAATTATTGAAATGATTTTGATATCATAGCTGCAACCATTACTCATGTTTTAGGCTAAGTGCCAACCGGCGATATCGGTCGAAATTCTTCGGCTAATGAAATATAAAGGAATACTTTTGTACCTGTTAATATTACACCTGACAGGTACGTGTAGGTAAATATGAACCTCAAGGTGTATTCTCGGGTCTGTTTGATTAATCACAAACACGAATGTTTTGATTTATGATCGGTCTTCGGTCGGCGGTCCGCCAGTGTCGGAGTCGGTCGGATCACCGCGCCTTGTCGCGACTCGCGCGTGATGGACGAATGATTATAGGTATTGCAACTAATCATAAATATTTTTGCTATAAATACTTTGGGTTATGATTTGTGAGTATATTGCATCGGCATTTATAGAAAAAGACCAAGGTCTTCAATTAAAATTGTTTAAACCTTTTATAGTCAAACAACAGCCCCCTTATTCATAAACGCTGCTTAAAGTTAAGTAATGATTAGCGCCTGTTTAACCATACATTTTTGACGTTTAAACGTTTCTTAACTTTAAGCAACGTTTATGAATAAGAGGGCAGATGTTCACAAAATGACGTTTGTCTACATCAGCGGCTGTTGGTTTTCATTTACATTTTTTTTAAATTCTGTTAAAAGTTAATTTTCAATACCTTCCATTTCAGGATTTTCGCGGCTAATAGAATCCGTTCCCATCTCTGTACAAATGTACAGTTTGTACATACAAACAGTTTCCTATATTAAATCCTCCGAATCACAGGTCTAGAAACTAATCCTGTCATAATTTCCTACGCAAGGTCTTAACGTCTCGGCTTCTCGGAAACTGTATATCATCCCAGAGCTCCATACGAATATTTTAGCGCAATAACACCGTCGGTAGCTATCGCCTCAGTTGTAAATCTCGTTGACGCACAGTCGGCTCAACTCAAAGGACCCAATCAATGTTAAATCATAGTAAAGTGACACACATCGATATCCTGCCACACTTCGGTAAAAAATCGACGCGAGAATTCAAAAAAGATCCCGACTAGATCGCAGCCGACTTTAACCCTTGACTCGGAATACGTAAGCCGAGTCATTTATCAATAGGCACTGTGACCATAAAAGTTCATAAAAATCTCGGACCTACGTTTATTTCACTTTTGCCTTCACACTTATCGCCTATTCCGTTCAACAGCCACTTTCGAGTTACGTTTATTTTATGCGTCTCATATAAGCGAGGTGTATATAGTGTGAGTTAATGAAACTCATTTCGTGCGAGTCCATAAAATAACAAAAACGTTGGGGGCACTAACATTAATAAATATAAATCTCTTCATCTGGTACGTATAACATAGTGATGCTGAGTGATGGCGCGGCGCGTTTGTGGGGGGAGTCAGGTGCGTGCGCGCAAAGACCGAAGCGCATTTGTCACTGTTGCCGGCGATTATTCATCTCATTGAAACATTAACGCTCTCGAGAACTAATCACGCTGACTAATGGAGCCCCCCGTCGACACTTCCTAAGTTTCACACTCATGTGAAACGCCGACGCACGAATTGACGCCTCCATGTCAGTCCTGATTTAGTTGACGAGAACGAATGATCTGCTATGATCAATGAGTAAACCAATTAAAGCGGATGCAAAGGGGTTCGGTAGGCTTCGTACCGAGAGATTTCTTTCTAAAAAGACTGTGTGGGTACCTACCTAACTGGTGTAGTGTTGAGGTCACTCAACTTACAACTGATGTTTGCCTTCTAAAACGTAAAAATAAAAAAGCCAGACATCAGACAATCTTTCATGTCCTGTTTATGGGCATTTCTGAATAGAACGACAAAAGCAAACTCTATTTTGTGAAGCTATGGAAGACCGAAGAGGTGATTTGAGATGAACTTTTGCAAAGACATTGATGTTTCTCTCAAAAGTGTTGTGATCTCTGATAAGGTTAACTAACAACAATCGCCTACATGTTAGCGTTCAAATCAAAAGCAACACGTCAGGTGCGACTCAGCCGGCACTACAGCATTTATTTACCGATTAATAGCTTTGTCCCACGTAAGGACGCGAACCTCGCAGTGCGTGACCGTACATAAATTTTGAGTTGGATAACCCATTGGAAATATTGACATTGAATACTATAAAACATTTGAAATTAAAGCAATAGCTTTCTTTAGACACGTTTTAACTTTTAAGTGTTAAAACTGAGGACAGATACGTAATGATAAAGCCGATTTTATGTGCATCCCTGAGCCGTCTCCAGTACAGCCAGCAAAAAAGTACACCATAAACAGAACATTTATGACAGCAAATAAAGGCCGTCGTGTTCCCCGTAGTCCCGTAGTGAATTATTGCTTTATTGCTTCAGAAATATTTCACAAACAGAAAATATTTTATGATTCTCCAGTTAAGAGCGGTCATATATCATTTTAAGCCATAGATAATAAAATTCGTAAGTCACCAAGCCGGACGAAAGTGCAGAAATGGGAAGCCGGGTGTGTGACGGTCGGATTGAATAAGTCACTGACCACTTGCGCTTAAAAAAAAAACCAAAAAATTTCAACTCTTTTCTCTGTGCCAATAACATTGATGGTAGCTTTGACCTGAGGGAAAGTTTTAATGTTATCTCTCGTATACGCAAAATTTACGTTTTTGAGTGTCTTTACTTCATTGTAGTGTTTCATTTTAAGGACAATGTTTAATTATAATTAGGTTGGTTCCAAAATCAGAGTCACACACACAGTTGAGGAAAACTTTTGTATTCTTGAAGTATGTTTACGAAAACTCTAGCATTTGTTTTTTTTTTGGTTATCGTTCCTTTTAAAGGTAAACTTACAATATAGTCTCATTTTAACTATTATTGCACGCACGTTATAACCCTTAAATATTAAGAATTTCGCGTTTCGTCTGGCTCAAACATAAAATTGGAATAGTTAATGCCCAGCGAAATCGTTAACCGACTGAACACTGTAATTGGAAGACATTAAAATATCCAGTTGTTATAGCTGACTGTTAAATGTTTTACCGTGGGCATTAGTCTTTAGTATTTACACATGTGTTACAATGTAGGCGCTCGGTATTATATTGTACGTTCGATCCTCCTTGTCCAAGTATCGTTGCCTAATGTCTGTCTTGATTGTGAGGCTTCGCAAATTGAGTGCAGGAATACGGATTCTGGTTTTCCAGAAAACTTTGTGTTCCATAAAATACGTTGTGTTGAAATACATTGCCAAAACATGTGCCCGCTAGCTAACAACTAGTAACAAGTCGTTGTCGCCGCAATTCGGTTCGCTCCGGGAGTGATGCGTGTGAAACAAAAGAAAGTCACGTTCCGTTCCCCGAACGTTGTAACATTTACGACAGTAAAGTTGTACCTAATTGTCGAGTTTTTTTCACATTTATGCTCGCTTCTCCGAAGGCTGAAGGACATCCCAAGGTGTGTCGTGATTACTTCAAAAAAAAATGTGCACCCATTTACGAAAGATTTGTGGTGCGCAAACTCATTAGGGTGCTTCGGACACACTTTGATGGCATACATTAACGCTCATTGAAAAATTGCAGCGGGGTTTTGCGGGCTATCATCATCCATTATATCTGACGACTAAGCCTGATTTGACAACGTTATAAAGCACATCAATAATTAAACTACTTTTCGTCGCGAAAAAGAAGTATTAATAAATCTAATATTATTTTGTATAGATACTCACCGTTGCGAAACTTTTAACGTTTTGATAACACGTACCTAATGTTCAATTGTTAGTAGAGCGTTAAGTGCCAATCAAATTCATAATACCGTGCGATGATTTCTAAAATCCTATTTTAAAGCAATCAAAAATGTTGGTAAAGCAAATATCCTAAATGAAGCAAGAACCAACAAACATAGTAACTAAGGAAGTTGCTATATCACCGAGAGCCTAGACCAAACGGGGAGCACAGTCGATAAAATTAGAATTTCGAAAAAAGAACATCAGGTAGAACCCTACCGAATGCAGTGAGCACCAGTAATATATTAACCCGCCTTGTTGGGGGTTGTTCATGTAATTTTTCAGCGTTGGCAGTGCAATCGGAAGCGCACCGGCGGCGTGTACCTTTTTGTTTCTGCTGTGGTCGACACTGTGATGGTTTTCGGAAGCGAGGTCGCCACTCATCGCCATTCGAATATCGACCAATATTTCACATTTGACTTATTAACGACGTCACAGTTGAAATTCACTTGCCCTGTGAGAAATTTTCGTTGCTTTTTCAATTCTTTTGTGGTTTTATTGGTTTCGGGTCTCTTTATGGGGAGGACAAAACTTGTAATATCGTGATTCATACTTGAACAACTGAATTTGCGTTTCATTTCTTTGATAGATTGTTTTCGAATCTAGTTCATTGAAATGTTTACCTACACGTAACGTTGATTGGATTATTGGAGCATAGGTACTAAGATTAGAGATAGTAGATTTTCGAACCAACTTGGAATACTTAGGACCATTAGGACCCGGGTACCTTTTTCAGATCGTCGCATCGGCCAATCTAGATGGAGCCTTTCCCGGTGCGTTTACTACTGATTCAAAATGATGCCGATTCTCTTGTACACCGAACTAAAATTCCATAGGCTATGAGAATCTTAAAGCTATTTGGCAAAAACAAAAATTCTAAATTTAAAAATAATTTTGACACAACTAAAATCGAATTTGACAATCGTGACTCCACGTGGTACATACTTATTTTCCCTACCCCGTGAATTTTTTTAGAGCCGGAGGCGCTCAGGAGGTGCAGCCTCAAAGTGTTTTATATGAAAATTTTCACTTTTTGTATAGAAAATATGAAAAATGATTACCTACATACATGTTGACTTTTAGGGGCTTATGGGTTTTATAAAGGGGGCAGAAATAAACTAAATTTTGGTGATTTTTAGTCTAGTTTAGAGGCATTTGTGACAAGAGAATCGACACCAATATCCACTTAAGCACTTGTCTGTGCCAACGGCTCTCAATCCTTTGACAGATATGGCCACTTGGCCAGCTTGCTGCCACTTTGGCAATTTTGGCCACAAACTTACAGGAACAGGTTTAGCTTTTTTTTTCACACACGGATTATAAAGAGATTTGATTTCATCGAACAAAATTGAAAAAAGAACGCATTAAAAGAGCAATTCGAAAATAATTGAAATTGGAACGCGTGGAAAAATGGCGCTCACGTTTCCCAACTACACGTTTCATTTAATAAAATGATTAGTTTCTTACACAGTGTGGGAATGATTTACTTTCACGTGTACAATGTGTCTGAATATTATTAAATTATTACGCACATGTCCGAAATTCACGTTCATTAACCCGTGAGAACTTATTGTTTAACTTGACATGTAATCATGTGGAATGTCACATATTAAAGTTGTCTTAGCTGTGTATTATTTGTTTTCAATTACTTTGTCCTGTATTTGGTTGTCTCCCATATTTCGTATTGTTTATGAGAACATAAACTCTTGTTTTTATGGAATATAAAATAATTTGGCAGAGGTCACCTAATATATTTTCAGAAGTAAAATGTTTTTTTGTTTGTTTACATTATTTTCATCATTAAAAGTTCATAAATCGCATTCGAATCTAAATAGGTATTGGGTATTGGTCCAAAGATTAATTACCTGGGTATTTTTAAACGTTAAAACTTATCAAACGTTCTTAGATCTGTTTGCATTTTTGTACCATTAAATCACTATACCTATCAATATATTTACTGAAAAGCATAGACACAAGCATATTTCTTTATTTAAATTTGACGGAACTATCAACGCTCACATTTTGTAATAGAAAGAGCCGACAGCAGTTTGTCCAAATTAAATTAATCCAGGATTAAGATTGTAATTGATTTATATTTTTACAGTCATTATACACATTACTCGTTTATTAAGTGTTGAATGAACAAGCAATTAGCGCTCAATATAATTCATATCCTAACGTTTATTATACCACTTAAAATACCATAAAATACATGTATTATGCGTTGAAACGTTACAATGTTTAATAGGCATAGTGTTGGGTATAACTCAATTTAAACTAGAATTCATTTTAAATGACCATCTTAATAACTGTAGACGGCGGGCGCTACCTGATTTGTTAACATTTGTATAGATGTGCTGGAAGTAGTATTGTTTGTTTATTGTGTTTGTCTGGGTATTTATATTTGTCTCTGGCTGCAGTCAAGCGAGAAATCAGTCAATTATCGCATACATAGTTGATTGCGTAAATATTCGTAGATGTTGGTAGATTTGATACTGAAAATGTATGTGCAAATATGAAATTTAGAAAATGTTATTAGTTATGAATACATGTTTAAGTTAATGATGTTTTAGAATAGTAACTTAGGTACTTCTACGTTTTTAGTAAATTACTGGTACCCAATTATTATACCTAGTAAAACTAAAAAAAAAACTCTCCCTTTTACCTAACTATCATTAACAGGTTCATCACCTAATGCGATAGTGGGGTCTCTTATATACTGTTTTTATTTCTGTAAAAGTTATTAGGAATTTTAACTTACATACCAAAACTTTGAAAAAAAAAATATCAAAGTGTCTCAACCTTGAAATTGACAAAAAAATAAACATCATCTAGGAAGGCAAGCAACTTCCTCAAAAAAACCCTACTTAATAGCTTCGATTACGAGAACTGTTGCTTGTCCAGAATAAATAAGTAATGAAAAATCGTGTGTAATGTGTTTTGTGTCGCGACGTCGACTTCGGCAATTACGTTTGTTATCCAACAGCCTGCCTCGATTAGTTCCTGCCAGAGTTAGTATTGTTAGTTAGGTTATATATGTAATCTTAACGGATATTGTGATATTATTATGTGGTGTAATATGGTGATACTGTGTGGTTATTAGGAGAATATTTAAATTTGCTTACTGGTGCTAGGTCGATACACTATCGATACTTGTAACACAAAGTGTTTAGTGTCGTCTTAAGCTACCTTATTGTTTTAAAGTGAGCAACTCATAGCCTGTTTCTTGAACGAAAATTAATGTGACAAATTGTCATGCGCGCGTAAACTGCTGCGATTGGCTGTTACGATATTCTTCATTCGAGAAACTGGCAAAGCATTACGAAGAAATGCGATTGACTGTGTTTAACCCGTAACAGTTACCCGCTGCTTCATAGGAAACACAGCAAGAGTACACAGTCACATATTTTTGTAACCATAGACTATAAGGTAAGGTAAATTAACCTACATTAAATTTTCAATTGCACACCTGTTAACAATAAGTGGTAGAGCGGAGTTCACCTAACACAAGCATCTTCTTGCTTATAAGGTATTCTCCAACTCATGTGTGTTTTTCATGTACCTAATTGCAATAATCATTTTCATTTTTTTTAATTATCACCACATTCTACATTTTTTTTTGAGGCGGGGCAAAAACTATCGTCTTCCGGCCCCCACCATTAGTTTATGGGGGATGCGTTAAAGTAGCCAGCAAAATTAAAATTTTCTCGAAATACAGCAACATATTAATCAAATTTTGTCGATCGATGATGTGAAAATCCAACAGGGCTCCAAAACTGTTGTAAAAAGAAAGAAAGGTAAAGATTATATATGTGCTGCACGTTTCACAAACTTGCTGTGTACTGGGTCCTGGGTGGTGCACTTGTCTGCTACGCTTGATTCTTGATCCCCCCTAGATCCGGGGCTGACCACATCATACGAAATAATATCACAATATCCGTTACGATTACTTATCTCTTGCCTAATTAACACGTTACCTAATAATTATGGCAGGAACTATAATCAAGGCAGGCTGATGACAAAGCTAAAGTGAGAAGAAAAAAAAAAGAGAACAGAAAAACAAATATTATTATTATGTATGTGTGTTTTAACACACATACATAATAATAATAAATGTTTATTGAAATAAATATTTACAAAATAGGGCCTTAAACTGTAGGTAGGTAAAAACATAACTATTGGATTCTACCTGAACTAGGAATAAACCTGTATCTCAGGTATCACACTCAAGTTATACATAAGTATTAAGTATCTAAGACTCCATAAACAAATAGTAAATAATTTATCTACTTTAATCATGGTTTTATTTAATTTAAGAAACATATTAAGCTTCTTTTTTGCATCATCGTAAGATATTTTTGCAACCACGTTTTATGTATTTTGATTTTAGCAATGTGACATTTAAACACACATTTTAAACACAGTCTAATATATCTTCCTAATACTATGCTTTAACGTTAAGGTAGCTTTACACGACTCCATTCATTAAACACTGTGTTAAAAGGATAGTGTGTCCATCTATCCATACCTTTATGAAAATTCAAATCTCCTCACAATATCACATTACCCGAAATAATGTCACAATATCCGTTAAGATTACCTGTAACCTGTAACCTAACGAACATAATACTCATTCCCGCAAGAACTAATCGAGGCCGACTGGTGGATGACAAAGCTAAAGTAAGAAGAATCAAAACACACATACATTTTAAACATCTATATGAATTTGTTGTATATAAATGGGATTAAGGCCAAAAGTAATAATATATAAACAAACATAACATAAAAAAAACGGTCAAGCGAAGACAGACACACGAACACACACACACACACACACACATTTATTTCCCTTAAAATTTTAGTTATTTTAACTTCACGTTTAATAAAACGTAGATGTATTAAACTTTAATTGTCCATCTCAATACTTCAAAATTGTAACAGTAACATCAGAAGCACTATGTAACCACGTCATTATACCTTAGGGGACCGGACTGCTTCTCCTTAAGGCGCAGCATTATGAAAACGGGGTTTTTTAAAGCAGTGTATCTCTTAAACCGTGAATAGTGTTGACCAAAAAAAAAAGAATGATATTTTCAAGTCTTATTTTAATACAGTGATGGAACTCAAATCATAATTAAACATACATCAATGCTTCAAAAAAATCTTCAAACACACCTCTTAATTGTCTTTAAAAGCAGTTTACACCTTCACTAACAATTATAATTATAGTTAAAAATATACCTTAAAACGTCTAATGCCAAGCTGCATTGAGTGATGGATTATGATGAGTAATATGAGCAATATGATGAAAAGAACAACGAAAAGCATTGAAAAAGTACAAAATTTTGGTTATTTTCTTTACTCCTCACACGTAAAGAAAAAGATAGAGACAAAGGCAAATGGTCGGTAGGCCCTTAACACAGGTTTTCATAACCTAGCTAGGAGAGCAGTGCTCACCCACACGTTTGTAAGTATAGTACTTTTTTGTATAACTGTATTTTTTTTAACGTGTACTACATACAATGCTTTGTTTTTGAGTAAATAAACATTATACGAGTATTATATACGGATTATTGTAATACGTGTCACCAAATGACGTGTAGGTAATTTCTGTGTAAAATTTAATAATTAAAAAAAAGTTTGGTGTAGACAGAAACTCTGTCATCAGTGTCATTATGGAGTTTAGTGTTGTATAGAGAGTATCGATGACATTTCATTGACGAAATTGCAATCTCATAAGTTTATTTGTTTTTAATGCATTTCATATACCCAGTGACAGCATCTTACCGACTGTCCGCTTACTTATTGACTTATGTAAAAGTACGTACTTTAAAAGATCAACTGTCCATCTTTTATGTACATAAAAGATGGACAGTTGATCTTTTAAAGGTGGCGGATAGCAGAACCACATAATAGCGGTCTTCAGAGGTCCAAGTTCAACAGTGGGTGCCATTCGGTAGGTGAAGACTTCGAAAGAGATACCTGTCCACTTAATGTCACTAGCCAATAAAATGATCGAAATATTATTCATATGTCAGTTACGTCACTACTTCCAATGTAGGTACTGCAATGTATTGGATTACAAGAGAAACCTTGTGATTGGTTTTGTTAAAGTGTTTTTGAAAAACCTATCAAAAAAGTATTTGAAAACAATATTTTCTGTGGCCAGGAAATAAGTACATATTATTTTTTTACGCTTAATCATGAGTACAAATACCTTACATAATATACGCAAAATTCAAAAGCAATTTTCTCGTAAAATAACGATTGTAACTTTGGGAGAAGACATTATACTCCATTTGAAATAAGATTAGACATTTAAACAAACCTTTTTTATACAGTCCGTTCAACCGATTCTGACTTCTATACCGTATGCATAAGGATGACCTTAAAAGCATAAAAGTGGTTACAATACCAACTTTTACTGCAGCTGCTCTTTGGTTGAACGGACTGTAAAAAAGTTTTAGTTAAATGTCTAATCTTATTTCAAATGGAGTATAGGTATTTCATAATACTCGTAGTATGGTTTGGAAAATACTATGTTCGTAACACCAAACAATATCAATTAATACTGTAGGAGAACATCTCTTTTAATCTTGGGTAAGTGTAACGTACGAGTATAAGGGTCGACCGAGACTGACAATAGATAAATCGTTAAGAAAAATGAAAATGAAAATTTTGTACATCAAAATGAGTTAATGTTCAAAATTAAACAATATAATGTTGTGCAGCAGTGTAAAAAAAAACAATTTTTTCACCTTTCTACGAGCGTCGCATCTCGTCGCATTACTGATGCTATGCTGTGTTTACATCGCCACGTGCGAACTACGCATCAAAAGACCTAACGTCACACAAATCCTGCATCGCGCAATTAGAGTTAACTGCTCGATCCACATATAAACAAGCTCCCGAATTCAACCATTGGGCAGTTGCCTGCCAGACACGACACCTGTCTGGTCGGAGGATCCTGCCTTATCTATGGTGGATGAGTGAACTTTACACCCTGTTCCTCATACCTCTAAATTGGTGACCCCGACGTGGTGAACGTGAACGCAGCCTTCGTGCAACTACTTCAGCGTGACGTCATCATCATCATCACTCAGTCACAAAGCCAGCCAGCATACACGGCTTCATCGGGTATCCTGACCACCAGCATGCAGCGAACGCGCAATCCTGGTCATTACCCCCAGCCTCAACACCCCGATTCACTGAGGAATCACCGCAATCACCACAATCATGGCAATCACCGCAGACAGTTCCGACTCACCGTGTACTGTGCGGCACCCGGTTCCGACTCACTGGAACCCTAGCTGGCACCGTGAAGCATCGCAAGATACAAGACTCGGCCCACTATCGACCTCCGGTCTCCGGAGGGGAGTGATGTGGGTATCTACATCGCTACATGCGAACTACGCATCAAAACCTGACGTCACACAACATCCAGACGTCACACAAATCCTGCATCGCGCAATTAGAGTTTACCCCGAGTTAAAACTTGGGGGTTACAACTCCCGACTTCAACCATTGGGCAGTTGCCCGACGAACATGACACCTGTCTGGTCGGAGTATCCTCCCTTTTTAATGAGGATGAGTGTAGTTTACACCCTGTTCCTCATACCTCTAAAGAGCTGTTCACTTTCTTCAAGGGCGGCACTGATAAAAACGTTTTTGCTGCAGGTCTAAGTACTATACAAGGTGACGAATACCAATACTCAAAAATATTTGCATTTATTTGCAGTCTTGGCTGTTAAAAGCGTTATTTCGATTACGGCATATGAACTGTTTTTGTCACTGGTTATTGGGCTCATCTTCAAACTCTATGGAATCATGATAAGTTGAATTCATTTGTTACGGCCATGTTTGATGAGCTAGCTGAAGATGCAGTAAATTGTTACCTATTAGTGACTGTTCTGATTAGACAGGTGAGTCTACATCACATCATCATGATTTTGATGTTATGTTTATATATTATCTTTGTTTTCTGTACTCAATTTTGCACAAAGAAAAAGGTTTTCAGAACTATATTATTAATCCTCTCACATAAACTGCAACTTTAAAAAAATATTCGATTTAATAAACTTTACTTCATAATAATCAAACCACCACAAAAAAATCACAGTTTCCTAAAATCATTGTTTTTTATCATTTTTTTTCATTCCTTTAATTTAATTACGGGAATCATTTTCCGCGTCGAATAAAAAATGAAAAATAAACAATTTTGAGAGCCATAACTGGTAAACACTATTGTGGTGGAGGCCATGTTGATGACGCAACAAAAAAAAAGTATTTAAAGCTAATTAAATCTACCCACGACGACGCGACGTGGCGCAACCGACACGCCTCCGAGCTTGGGTCGAAGCAATTAGTGAAAGGATTAGATTATCTCATTAAATTATTATCTTTGCATCTAGTTGGAGGGTATTATTGTACTGGATAGAGGTTCGGTATGGCGTTGGTTTGGTAATTAATGAAGGATATTGGATGTAAATATGTAATGTTTCAGTTTCATATTTCATTTGTATATCTATTTCTGAAACAATCCCTACCTGACCTACAAATTCACATTTAAATAATGTACCCAACCAGTATATGGAAAAAATAAATTAACTCATTAGGTAACTTATTATGACCAACGACCCATCATGGGTTTTGATGTCTAAATAGATTTGAGTATATTGATTTTTATGATTCTGAGAGATTTAAATATGGGCCTTAACTTTGGGGACGTAATTTTTATCGATATTTATGAGTTTTATTTGTTGCTACTGTGGCGGCATCTACATCGCCACATGCAAACTACGCATCAAAGGCTTGACGTCACAGAAAAATCCTAACGTCGCACAAATGCTGCATCGCGCAATTAGAGTTTACCGCGCAAACAGCATTATATAAACTACTCAAAACAAAATAGGGCCCACCACGATTTATTCACAAAAAGTGTTGGCATGTTACTTCAAACTTATTTATGGGCAAGTTCAAGTGTTTTACCGTAAAACTTAGATGTTTATGAGTTCTTCTCATTCTTTTAAACAACATTTTTTAAATTTTTACCCTCAAGTGGCGAGACATCATGTACAATTTGTTATTCAGTTGTATTCCGACTATCGTTACAGGCGCTTTTTGTTTTGTTTAACTGTTTTTTTAATTGAGTCATTAGAGCAAATTGTATTCGGAACCACATGAGCATGGAAACTGCTTCAAGAGCAGTGGTATTGCTGCAAGGGGGTACTGTATTTTTAAGGAAATTAAACTTTTTTTAATGATTTGATTGGTTTAGAAAATTAGTAACACTTTACCCTCAACACATCTTCCCATAAAAATACAGTTTTTTGTCAGTTTTCATTTTCGATCACAAAAACCAAGTGCGCCCTATTTTGTTTTGACTAGTTTATATATAACTTCCCCGACATCAATCGTTGGGTAGTTGCTCGCCAGACACAACACCCGTCTGGTCAGAGGATCCTCCTTTTTCTATCGTGGATGAGTGAACTTTACAACCTGTTCTTCATACCTCTAAACTACTATTATAACTAAAAGATGCCCAATCAATTTTTTCATTGCATTATATAACGAACTATCACCGCCTGTCACAAAGTCAACTGAAGGGGACGACGTACTAAAATGATTGAAGGTAACTGTTAACAAACCAGTAATTATTTATGATTGCACTATGACCTTTGAAATTCCATTGACATTAAAAACAGCTTAATAATTATGTATAGTTACGGATTATTCGCAAAAGTTGCTCGAAGTTAATGGAAAACAAATCACAATCGGAATGGAAGTAAAGTGTTGTATGTTTGTCCAAAATAGCAATGTGGGAAACAGACAATCAATCCCGTAGGCAACCTCATCAACGACTATTAGGCTCTGGGACTATTGATAGAGCTGTAACCACATGTTTTTACAGTAGTCAAATGGAAAAGCCAACGAAGAAAGTAGACTAAAACTGAACGAGAAAATTAATTTTGGTTTTCATAATCACGTACTTAATTGATAATGATAACTTTTGAATGGTATTAAAAAAAATAAAAGAGAAACAATAAAACGTGGCAGAACACTAAAATTAAAAATTCAAATATTCATAACACTATAATTTATAGTCACCATCAGAATGTCAACTTAGTGACAAATTAAGTGCAAAAATGGCGTTGTGACGAGATAAATGTCATTGTGGTATCATAACTATTGTAGTATCGAAGTTTACTATCATTGGTTGTTAATATATGTGATAATAATGAGATTTACATATTTGGTATGTAGGTACCTATAGCATGTAGCATTTGTAAGTCGTAGTTTATGTATGTTGAACATTGTGTTGAACATACTGTTTTTACTTTGGAAGAGTCAGCTAATTTTGATTTAAAATGAATTTGGTAAAGCGTTTTGTATATCACTGAATTATATAATAATTATGACATTGGATGATGATGTAAAATCATTGCTTATGCCTATGAGAAAATAAATCAAAATCAATAAGTTGGGGCTGCAGAACAGTGAACATACGCAGTCAATAGACGGCTCTGCTCATTTGCAGAGAAGCTAAAAGCTAGAACTAAGCTTAGTCCAGCTGAAGAGAAACAGAAACCAGTGAAAACCTCTACCAACAAACAAAATACAGCAAAATAATCTTCCAATAGCTGAAACAAACGTCCTATTATCAAAGAAAATTGCAATTCCACGAACGTAGTGATTTCAGTGCGTGCGAGTAACGAGCCGTCGACACCTACCGATAGTATCGCTATGACTGGCTGGAAATTATTCCGAATCGTAATTACAACGATTATTCACGGCGGGCCGGGGGCGGCCGCCATTTTTCAACAGTCACCGTTCTTAATTATGAGCCGCACTGGACGGCTGTCGAAGCTTTGAGTCGCGCCGTCACCTCGGGCCGACTTCACGCCGCTACAGCGCGGCTATTTTGTAAGTTGAAGAGTAACTTGCTTTGAAAGGACTGCTGGGGTATGGAGTAACCTGAGGATCAGGAGGCTAGAGGATATCGTACAGCTTTTGATGGTGTCAATAAGACTGAGTGTGTTTATTCGGGTAACAGAAATTGATTATTAAAATGGCAATGTGACTTTACGCAATAGACGGATATGGTTTACGGTTAAGAGTGTTTTATTTGAGTCCCTAAAGTTTCGTGCAGACTAGCGCGACGCGACTCGAACAATACAATTTCTAAGAAAACTTCACGGTATAACAATAACGGTGTCGCGTCTGCACGAAGCTTAAATCGTATTAAGTGCTAGTTAAGCGTCTGGAGCTTTAATTATGTGGGTATAAAAACAATATGTATATAACAAACAGATTGTATTTATTTAGGTTTTCCCCAATTCTTATCTTTTAATATGGATTAAAAATCTCTCAATTTGACGCACTCGAAAATCAAAACAAACTTGAAACAGTCCGCTCGACATGCTAGCGAGCACTTCAATAATAGAACTCTGAACGTTACTCCACACGAGAGCTCGACTAGTGTTTATTTATCGTTTTGGAAGGCTTACAGAAGACAGATGGAATGTTGTGTTTTTTACTCCAAGATGAGGTGTAAAGTAGAAATAATCTTTTTTATTCCTAATACAGTATGTAAACAAAGTTCCCCGATGTTAATTTTCGTGACGTATGCCTGCAAGTTCTTCAGTTTTTGTCGGCAGTTAACGACTGCCATAACTTGAGAAGCGATTTTTTGTTCCATGTGTTCCAATGTTTATGTCCTTGTAACCAAAGGTTGTTATTAACTACTAAGTAACTGTAGTTTAAGTGGTAGGCATTGGAAAATAAGCTGTTATATTTACTCCACGAAAAACGGTATTCTTATTAAAAGTAGGATAAGAGAATGATTAAAAGTGCTGCAGTGCGAGCTCGTGAAATGACTTCTAGATAATAATTGAAATCGCCGTCTGGTCACGACCAGAGCGTGTACGCTCGATAACAAAGTGCTTTGGATGTTTTCATTATTCTTTCAGCTTTGTTTATATCATAGGTTAATTGTAATACGAATCTTTTAATGTTAGGCAAGTTTAGATGCTCAATTATTCCTAACAAATTAATGAAGGTCGAGAGTGCATTTTGACACTCGAAATTGATGCAGGTGTATGTTCGACAAAAGACTATAAAATAAAATGATAAAGTTGCTTAAAGATAATTTTAATAGGCTCAAGTGTTACAAAGTTTGCATGACTTAAAAGAAACAGATCGTCGATATTTATAGTTGGTACAGGGAATGTACCTACACAAACCTTTAACGGTGCTGAAAGAAAAATCAACGAAAATTATGATTTAAAAAATAAACCGACAAAGGCTTATGTGCCAGCCTAGCCTACAATATTCTATGCACCAAAAGGCCCAATAGCAGCGTTAATAAACAAAATAGTGTTGCGCCCGACAGTATCCGGTTGGTCCCGGCCGTGCTGACGCCAGCGAGTCTAATCGCCGTTTATTGGAGAAAACCGATTACTGCCAGCGCCATGGCCGAAACGGTTTCGACATGTCACCACTACGTACAGTGTGAACGGTTTCGATCGAACATATTTTGACAATGCATCGATGGATAAACTTTAATTTGTTAGGCTGTTATCGGCTTTTTGTCGTGCCGGATCTTTTTAGTGTGACTTTAGACACGTGTAAGGAGAAAATGGACACAGAGTTGGACACTGCGAATGAATTCGCAACGCGTGGCAGGACTGTATTGCATTAATGTGAAGTTCTAGTAGTACTGAGACGTAAGCATAATAGGCTGTCATAAGTTGATTGGAGATATAGCAGTCAATGAATATTGTGATAGCCTAATTTTGATATAATGATTAATTTGTGTCGTCATTTCTGTATAACTCACTCAACTAGCTTTTTACATTGGTCCTGTGTATCAACTTCTGTATTCAGAAATGTATCTTAATCACAACAAAGCGGTATCTAATCATGATGTGTCATGGCCAAGACGATGTGACGAGAATTCGAGATCCATATGCATAAGACAGTATGATTTAAAAAGTAGGTGTTTAGCAATAACTGGCATACAAGCGGAAAAGAGATACTGACGTGGAGACTCAGACAACTTGAGACAATTAATTTATTCAAAATCTGCGTAAAGGGCTAGTAGCGGTTCCTCCTGGTTGTACCGCTAGCAGTTCTATTTACGCTGGGGCCACGTGTAGCGACTGGCGATAAAACTCTGAACTGTTGCTAACCGCCCCCGGCCTAAGGTCTTTGTTCAGCGGCAGATTTTCTCCACTTGACTTAGATTCCCGCTTTTGTACACGTTTTTGGATGCTTTATAGAAGTATTAGGTGGCGTGGATGAAGCTTGGGTTCCACTTTGAAGTAGGTATCCTATAAATCAGAAGAATTTTTTAGTGAATGAAACGATTTGTAGAGAATTATTCGGTACTACTTTGTAGTTTTTGTTCCTATTTAAGGTTTTTCCTAAACGAAAATTGTAATAAATATAAATGAAGGTACGAAAACCGTGCTTCCAGAAGTTGAGAATCGAAACAAAGGAAACATCAATACGAAAGTTTTCTAAAACGTAAAAGGATTATACATTAAAAGTGATTACAAGTTTCGCTTTCAATTCGAAATTGAAATCAATTATAGAAATGGATTTTAGGTATTACTTAGAATCCACGTGGCAGAACTTATTATTAGAGTTGGGTACACGGCCCGTACCTGGCGGGCCCAACTTGCGAGTCACGGAGGGCGCTTTTGGGTAAAAACTACAAAAAGTAAATTATATTGATGGAATCGAGCCCGTTTGATTGATGATGAGTGAGCATTTTTTAATTTCGAGGATTCACCGCGCCGTCTGCTGAGGTCACAACCGAACGATTATCAAGACCCATGAACGTTCTACGAGCGTTTGAATGTTCTTTATAAAATATTAGAGACCAATTAATTTTCCTTTCAATTTGTTTGATATTTCTTTGCAATAAATGTAATACGTGTGGAGCAAGATTACAAGGTTTTTTAACTTATTAAGATGCAGAATTATACTAGTCTTCATTACTGTGAATTAAAAATTAGAATGCAAATTGTGAATGAGCTGATAGCCTAGTGGTGTGCCGTCAGACTGCCACGTCATAGGTCTCGAGTTCGAACCCAAGGCACGCACCTCTGAATTCTAGAATTCATGTGCGTTTTGTATAATTATCACTTGCTTCAAAAACGGTAAAAGAAAATTTCGTGAGGAAACCGGCATGCCTGAGAGATATTTCTCGACGGCATGCGAAGCCAAGTCAGAGGATGGGCCTCTGACTTGGCTTTGCATGCCGCTTGGGCAGCTTTAAAACTCTGACACCAGGTTCGTCACTAACCACACGAAAATAAGAAGACACATTAGAAGTCGACAATTAACATCATATTTTTCTACGGAACCATATTTTATTGTAAAAAACAAGAGCCGGTGTTGGACCCGCGGTTTTTTCTGACCGGAATTTTGGCTAAGGTGTCTATTAATATTAATTGACGTTTGTGAAATTCTGTTTCTAGTGTACGCAGAACAATGACGGTGCAGTGTTGCGGATGGATTTTATAATGTGTTTCGTTCTCTCTCACAAATTGTTATTTAACTATCCGATTTAATTTTCGTTTCGAATCTTTTTCTAATAACGTAGTGAGCGTTAAAAGAGGTTTGTTTTATTTGCGTTTGAACATAAAAATAATTTAACATAAGTTTCTGCACAAAGTTTGCGATGCCTAGTATATATGTAGTTAATAAGTTAAGCAATGCAATTTTCAGTAAATAATTATATTATTGATCGTTCACTCTGCGATTTTACATAAGAGCTCTAACATGAATATGACTGACTTCTTTCTTCTTTCTTTCTTTTCTTTTTTTAAAAACGTTGCCCCACTCTAGGAATTTCTCCTGTATCGTGGGTGCATTACATACATTTAAACTCACATACACTAACAGCCAGACCCGGAACAACTAATTGTAGGTCATACAAATATTTGTTCCGTGCGGGGATCAAACCCGCGACATGCAGCGCAGCAGTCAATTACTAGTCAGCCACTGCGCCAACCGTGCCGTCACCGCCACCGTGCCGACTTATCTGATTGTCTTAATTTGTGAATTCAGTAGTATTTATTATTCACTGAAAGTAAATGCACCTAGCCTACTTGCATTTGCGCAGTGTAAAAAGAAAGAAATTGCCAACATAAGGAATTTAAAAAGGTGACAGGAGTTCACAATGTACCTACTGCGGATCTTCTATAACTGGTCCCGTGACGCGGTAACACTGTATTTTGGAGTCATGTGATTTGTAGTTGAATTATTTTAGTATTGAAAATGGCTTGACAAGCAATGGTGCCAACATGACAGCAAAGAACAAGTTATAGTGAACGGCTTGTAGAAAAGGAATTTTAGAAAAGGGCGTTCCGCGACTGAGCATTCCACTTAAAAAGTATTGTAAATCTAAATCTCGCACTTTTGCATCTAAAAGATTTACACCAAAGAGTTTTACAACAAAATCTCTACATTAAAACAACGAATCGGTGTAAAACAAACTAGCATTATGTAAATATAAGCAGCACCTGTTGTTACATATTCTGTGCGATACATAGGTGGATATCTACCTACAAATGTGTGTATTTAGATCACAGCTGATCAAACCTACGTCATTCGGAGGTCGGAGACGTGTTTGCTGAGAATTTTAATTACGATTTGCATAGATTTTAATAGAACCAGTGATATTTTTTCGACTCTGGCTCATTGCGAAATCTCGTATTGTTTCTAGGTATATCTACGGGGAAAAATCACAGAAATTTCAGGCAAAACGAAAACGTAGTTTTGGGTACAATTTGACATAATATAATCATATATGTAGTATTTAAAACTAAGATATAACTCATCAATTCATCATGTTTAAATTTACAAGACAGTTGTCAAGTAAGTTTGGTTTGTTGAACTATTTACTATGTTTTTATTCTATTCTATTTTTTGATATGGCAAGCAATGCCGATGTCGACTATTCTGCTAGGTTTTAATTATTTCGCACGTTTTCTCTTCAACACATCTGACATTGACAGAATTTTCGACAAAGGCACCATTGCCATATAGAAAAATAGAATAGAATATACCTATCATACGTATTACACAAACCGATTCACGGTGTCTCTGTTTGAGTGGTCTCAGTAGTAAAAAACACGTGTAGGGAATCCTGATAGTACTTGGTCCAAGCTAAGGGTCTACTCCTTCGAGACTAGTAGACTACACAACTATTATTATTCGCGTCCGGATACCATCTGGGTCAATTTTTATTTCAATAAAGAATTACATACCAACATTGTCACACGAAACAAAAATTCCGGTTAGCGGCCAACTAAACGATTTTTTCGTCAAGAAAATGCAATTATCAATCCAACTGTTTCCTCTATGCAAAAAACCGGTAATATTGTATAAAAAGGTGTCTTCCCACAATTTATACTTTCCGTCACGACACAGAAAGACATTTAACCGATATAAAACGTTCATTTGTTTGTTTAACTTGACCCTAAAATTCACGCAAGTGCACCAATTCTACATTCACATTAAGGTCCTGCGAATCCTTTTAAGTCGATACAAGACATTATATCGAGTAACAAAGGAGATTAACAAGCCGTTTGTCAGTTACTACACTAGTTTTGACTTCAATAGTGCTGGGAGCGATTTATCTGTGTCTGGAACTCAAACAGGTTTGCCAGTTTTTGTAGCCACTAGCGGGTTGCGTCAGTACAAACGGTTCGGAATAGGAATAATTGACGGCTGAGTGTTGTTTATTAAAGTTAGGTAATTGTGTTAATCTATTAGCGTCTTAGTGTCTGGTAATATTGATATCATTTACCTAGCTGTTTATGTTTATTAAAGGTGTAGTTTTTACAAAAGCTCAAACTTAGTTATCTACTCTAATTCATTTAATTCTGTCTCAAGCTATTATAGTTACGCTGGCAGCATTGCGGACGAATTTTTTGAAGCCCAACAAGTTCTTCCTTTTTTCCTTTATATTATATGTTTATTTAAGTGTTAGATTGTATAATAAGATTTGTTAAGTATAAAAAGCTATTACATAATGTAAAATGTTCGTTTGCTCATTAAGATCATTGAATATTCCTAACAGATATTAATACGAAAATGGAATGGGTTTATGTTTTATTGTGAATTACGGACGTAGCAGTGATTTTTGTCGTAGCACGCATAGCTATTAGCTCCATAGATACAGAAAACAGAAGAGGGATTACAAATCTGATATGCCATATCCTTCAAAACTTTATGAACTTTTAAGTAATTTGAATAGGAGAAACTGACACGTAAAGTAATAACCGCTACTGTAGTTTTCTAAGCAAATGTCGTAGCAGAATCGAAAATCTATGTGTTTATTAAGTTTTCATAGAAATTGTTTCACCAGAGTCGCGTCGCCTGACTGCGGAAGCCTTTATGTGCAGTGTTCAAATCACACTAATTTTACAAAGGCGAAAATTTGCGAGTGTGTTGTTATGTTTGTCTCTTCTTCACGCTAAAACTACAAAACGGATTTAGATAAAATTTGGTACACAGATAGTTTATAACCTGGATTAATACATAGGATACTTTTCCTCCCGATATTCCCACGGGATCGAAACTTATGTGGGTGAAACCGCGGGGCGCAGCTAGTATACATTCTTTGTTCGGTGATCAATTTATTTTACGTTGACCATCTCTTTTAGACCATTCAAATTTAAGGACAGAGCTACAAAATCTACATAATTATTATTTATTTAGCTTAGCATAACCACCCTATAATGTTCCCACACTGGGACATAGCCCTCCTCTCCTTCAGAGGGAGTGGGCTGTAATCCACCACGCGGGCCCAGTGCGAGTTGGTAGATGTCACATATCTTCGAATTTTTTGGTTCTAAGACGTTTTGAGAGCAGTGGTGATGAAATAATTTACACAAAGTAACCTGCCTGGGTTCGAACTCACGAACTACAACGGCTACAACTCGTCAAATCCAGTCGTTGCCACCACTGCACTAGCTAGAAGAGTTCTCTAACTCTATTGCTCTCGTAGAATAGATTAATCTCAGAGTTCTCTTACTCTATTGCTCTCGTAGAATAGATTAATCTCAGAGTTCTCTAACTCTATTGCTCTCGTAGGATAGATTAATCTCAGAGTTCTCTAACTCTATTGCTCTCGTAGAATAGATAAATCTCAGAGTTCTCTAACTCTATTGCTCTCGTAGAATAGATTAATCTCAGAGTTCCCTAATTCTATTGCTCTCGTAGAACTTAATTTCAAAATGTCGAAACACTCACATTTTGTTTATTTGTTATTGATGATCCAACATTAATGATACACGAACAGTGACTCAGCTACTACACAGTCTCGTCGCGAAGTATAAAAACTGTTGTTTAAAATGCTCGTGCAATATCATAATATTTACATTAAAATGATTACGTCATACATAAGTGTTTTGCAGGTCTTGTTAATTAATTAAAACTTAGGTATTTGTGTTTATTTTTATTGATAAATGTCTAGAAGTAAGGTTATTAGGGATGACTTTAGACCACGTGCAAAGGTCAGGTCAGGTCGGAGATCCAAACGTTTGGAAAGTAGACTAGGTACATTTGAAGTGTTAAAGTCTTTTTTTGAACCAATTTACAGAAATAAATATATCTGCTCTAACAGTTAAGAAGTTCATTAGTTTCTTGAAAGTTTTTGAACTGGTCAATTATCCATTATTTCAGGAATTTCCGTTAAAATGTCATGACGCATGCAGGTAATCGTTGCTGCACCCTATGAAATTGGCATTACATAACATAACATCGCGCCTAGTTACCTCCAAGGGTTGGGCAGAGGTGTACCTATAGTACACCAACATTTCGCCAGTGGGCGAGCCTATTGCCATTAACCGGGCACAAATCCAGACTCCGGGCTGCTACTGTGAAATTCCAGAAAGAAATACCAAATGACACTTTGCCCGACCTGGGAATCGAACCCAGGACCTCATGTTCAGCAGTAGCGCTTGCGACCACTAGGCCAACGAGGCAGTCGAGGCGTAATTTACATTATAGTGTACAAAATACGTCAAGACGACACCAATCAGATTCACCACCTCACAAAGACCACTCTTCATTTCTAACAATTACACAAATATGACGCGAACAACATCAAAAACTGGTCCAATATTCCAAAAAAATTGTACCTATAGTCCGAGAGCGAAAGTCGTAATTTGCATACAACAATGCAGCACCTGTTAGTTCGTAGTGGCATGTGGGCGAGGCGTGTCCTCACAATAGTGCTTATTCAACAGTTGCAATGTAAATTAACCTTTTTTATCATTATGAATCAAGCCAAGGTCACCTTCTTTGTGTACATCATATGGTCTATTGTTGCTTGGTCCAATTTTTATATTGTAATTATCGAACGATGTACTCTGATGTCAATAAAAAATTGGTGTGGTTTATTGACCTGTGCATAAGTTTTTGTTGATGATTCGTTTAAATTAATGCTTATTTTTGTTAATGTAGGTACCTGAATAACTTAGTATGTCTATGTATATTTCATGTAGTCCTTATAATGTACATTTATATGTCCTAATGGATGTATATGTCAGATGTATATGTAGGGACATAAGGACCACATAAGAGCTATTATCTGTCAACGGCCTCTAATTCGCACTCAAAAACGCAATGCAATATTTTTAATGCCAAAGACAGAAAAAATAGCATTGAGGCAAACACAATTTATTATTTTATATTTTATATAGCCCTGAAAAGGAATAAAATCACTTCTCAGTATTCCAATGCTTCTCTCTAAGTGCGTCTTGTTGTCCCAGTAAAACTTATATAGTACATAGTTTCTTAATAATAACTGCAGTGAACAGACCTAGATGGCGGCACTAACCACTTTCACAAGTAAAACACTGGAGAACACAGATTTCCTAAGTCTGAAGTCTACGTCAAGTTTAATGAAACTATTCATTTTCATGGACTATACTTAGTTTATTAATTTGCTAGACTAATATGACATTTGGTGTCGACCTAAAAATAATCTAGTTACCGAGTGACTCTCACCAAGGACCACTGGATCATTCTCTGCAGGAGGACCTTCACTGCTGCCGTATTGTCTCTGTAATATTAATTATTGCCCGCCCGCGTCTTCATTGGCGTGAAACGGCCCCCGACCGCGTCGCATCGCATCGCCCGCCTGCGCTATAACTTCGTTTTGTTTACTTTTTTTCGTTTTGCTCGGCTCCTTACGGTCGCGTTTTTCAAATCCGACTGGTGGTTCCGAAGATTACCCCCTACATAAAAACAAACAAATACATTTTAAATCTATGTAATATTAGTAAAGAAGTATAGATTTATCGTGTTATTTTAAAAAAAAAGTCGACCGCAGCTGTCAGTTTAGTCTAGCAAATAAAAAAATCTGAGTTTAGATCACTAGAAGATGACGGCTTCACTCAGCCCCAGTTCAAACTCGCCACGTTAGTATATGTATAACAACTACATGTATAGCTAGAAGGCGCAAAAGTAACATAGATTTATCGTGTTATTGTTAAAAAAGTCGACCGCAGTTGTCTAGCAACTAAAAAATCTTACTTTAGATCACTAGAAGATGACGGCCATATTAAGCCCCAGTTCGAACTTGCCCGGTTCATATACATCTAACTACATTGTATAGCTAGAAGGCGATGGTAAAAAAAGTGCTAGTATGATTTTTATTTATTTTTATTCAGTCATAATACGCGATTTAAAAGTAACAGTAAGCAAAGCTAGTATTAGTGCTTTTTCAACACCTATAAATTAGAATCAACATTTATAAACAACATAGATATTATACGCTCATTTAAAAGAACCATTCGTTTATCTAATCGCTTAAAGTCACAGTTCGTAAGTACAGTAATTAAAACTTTGATTACACATTAAAAAAATTAAAACTTTTCTCTAAAAAAACAGTTTGTACAATTATTAAAGCTCTCTGCTAAAAAATCAAGTCTGTATATTATACAATAATTCAATTCAATTATAGTAAAAATCTCTTAGAATGCAATTTTGAATCATTAATAACTACTTATGACATTGCAACTCAAGATAGAAGAAATTATAAGTTTGGTTATTTATTTTACCACAAGTTACGGGCATCCCATCGCTCGGCAAAGATGACGAACTACCATACAAAGTTTCATCCCCCCATTTTTAACCCCTTTAGGGAGTGAATTTTCAAAAATCCTTCCTTAGTGCTCACTTTCGCTGTAAAAGGTACTTTTGTGCAAAATTGCATGGGTCTAGATCCAGCGATTTAGACTGCGTCTTCTATCAGTGAATTGAAATTTGCATAATTAATCAGTAGCAGCCCGAAGTCTGGATTTCTGCCCGGTTGGTGGCAATAGACTCACCACCTATTACATGGGACTTAAAACATAACTGGCGATTCTTTTTTTAATATTGCCCAAACTAGGAATTTCTTCTGTATCATGGGTGCGTTTAAAAACATTTAAACTCACATACATAAACAGCCAAACCCGGAACAACTACTTGTACGTCATACAAATATTTGTTCCGTTCGGGTATCGAACCGGCGACACGCAGTGCAGCAGTCAATTGCTTAACCACTGCCCCAACCGTGCCGTCAAATGTGTGTGTATAGGTACACCTCTACCCAACCCTTCAAGGAAACAAGGCGTGATGTTAAGTAATCTAAAAATCGAATGGAAAACACTAAGCTAAATGAAGACGACATGAAAGATGTAATAACTTTAAAAAATTAATATGTAGATAATAAACTTAATTTTTAACGATCAACAACATATTTAATCAAAGAAAGCCGTGTTTTACAACTCATAGGCAACGCACAACTTCCAGAGGCAAAGTTGTCAAGAACTTAAGATTACATGAAAGCTGACATATTATACTATATTACCTCCATACTGTAATACAACAGTCGCCTTCGGAAATTCCCAACACGGCCAACTTTGCCGAGTTCTTCAATCGAAAAGACGGCAAACTAGACAAGAAATGTAAGGTCAGCTACGAAAAGATGTATACATCGACAAGAATTCATTTGATAGTCTTCAATTTGTATAGGTACTATGTAGGTAACCTATTACAAGTCGACCTATACCTATACAGTGAATTGAAATTTGCCTAATGAATCAGTAGCAGCCCGGAGTCTGGATTTGTGCCCGGTAGATGGCAATAGACTCGCCCCCTATTACATGGGACTTAAAACATAATTGGCGAAACGTGGGTGTACTACTGGTACACCTCTGCCCAATCCTTCGGGGTAAATCAGGCGTGATGTTATGTTACGCTTTCATGCTAAAACAGCTAAACACATTTGGATGAAATTTGGCACATGGGTAGACCATGACCTGGATTAGGACATATAATACTTTTTATCTCGATATTCTCACGGGATTGAAACTTATGCGGGTGACACTGCGGGGCGCAGCTAGTATGTAATATGATTTGTGGCTACACATTGATACAATATAATATAATAAAGATGTTCAATATTAGGAATATAAAAAAAAAAATATATAAAATATTCAATTTAATGAATTATTTTCGATGAAGGTGTACAAATACATGTTTTTGAGAATGACTGTACTCTCACACGTAATGTACACTTGGGGTGCGAATTATCAGCTCATCTACAACCTGAACAACGATTAGCAAGTTAAACAAGCTACATACCCTTATCTATATCTACCATATATGTAAATTCACCACGTGTTCAGATACGCATCTAAAGAAATGTTGCCATTATACAAAAATTTACGATCCAAAACATTTTCTATGGGATTAATAAAAGAATTTGTGTATGACAAGTGATCAATTGTCATTTTCGCGAATGAATGGCTTGTAATGGCGACCGGTTACAGAAGAAAAGGTAGGGTTATTAAATTACAATAACTCTGGCGAGGAAGCGACTGGCGAACTGGTCTTCATGAGGGTTGACCAACGGTCGCTGGAGATGTTTTGTTGCTAATGCCTCGTAAAAAGTATGTAATAATGGTCGGTTCAGGTAGCTAGGCGAACGTAATGCGAGGTGGCTCGATTCAATGAGGTTATCATTATATTTGATACATTGGGTCCTGTCCTTGGCTTCAGTTGTGTGGAAGACGATATAGTTCATAAGTACCTACCTATTTATATATACATAACATCACGTCTTGTTACCCCGAAGGGTTAGGCAGAGTTGTACCTATAGTACACCCACATTTCGCCAGTTATGTTTAAGTCTCATGTAATAGGGGGCGAGCCCATTGCCATCAACTGGGCACAAATCCAGGCTTCTCTCACTGAGATATTCCAGATGGAAAAATCCAATAACACTTTGCCCAATCTGGGAATCGAAATCAGGACCTCATGCTCAGCAGTAGCGCTTGCGGCCACAAGACCAACGAGGGAGTTACATTGCAGTTCCCTATTTATACATAAGCTTTTAAACTAGAAAAGAAAAACTATATTAATGTAAACGTAGCGTCCCTATACGACGCCGGAGCCGCAGCGTGGCTTTTTAAATTAGAATATTTTTCAAATATTAAAAAAAAAAACATCTTGCGATCGCCTTTGTGGCGGCGGCGGTGCGGCGACGGTTAGGCGGTGGTGCGGCGGATGTGCGGTGGCAGTGCGGCGGCGGCAGTGCGGCGGCGGTAGTGCGGAGCATAGGTGATATTCATTCGTATACACAAACATGCGGTCCGGCACCGGTGCGGCTCCGGCGTCATGTACAGGAAGCAGTATTATTTCCAAATAACAATCGCTCGAGCATTCTGATGTTGATATTATACCACTAAAGATTAATACCAGTTATACATAAAAAAATTAAATGTTACAAACAGTATTCTCGACCAAACTTCTGAGATAAGAGTCTAAAAATAAAAGAAAACCGATTTTCAGGCACAGATTTTCTGTGAAAATAACTTTCGATAACACAATGCGATATTTACGGTTTCCTCAATCGGAAGTTAGTTTTTGTTCATCCTTTACGATTAAGATATACCGAAGTACCGAACGATTCGTTATTGCGTTGAGACATTGTGTCGCTCGCAAATCGTTATAACGAAAGTTACGCAACTACGCGGATTCGTTAGTTTCGTTACATTTCATTTCACACTTGATTGCTTATCCGGAACTGTGTTGGTGTAACGAAATGCGGGTTTTCTAAGATAGTCATTATATTTTTATGTATTGCTGAAACACGTAGGCTTATTGGCGAATAATGACAGAGATTTGTATTAATTTTTACGAAATATTATTGCGTAAATATTTGTGTTATTTGTCATGTAAATGGTCGTCATTCCTTGCCAATTATCATGCCCTTTCGAATGTTGGTGTGCTATGAATAAATGCTTTGCATATTTTTGGTGTAACGTCGCTGTAATTTATGCAATTATGGTTTTAATTTATATCACATTTGCAGTCGTAAATGATTAATTTTTGGTGGTAATATTATGACGTTTCGGATTACATGTGATCTTTGAAGTCGGCAAAATAAGTACTAACGTAACTTATGTAAGCGTTAAAATATTGCACGAGGTCAAAAATTTCAAAATAATTGAAAGAACTTTTTATCGCTAGGCATTTTTATACAATTGAAAGCTGAAAAATATGTAAAAATATGTAAATATGTAATATGTAAATACCTAGTAATTTATGGAACATGGAAGACTTACCAACAGTAAAAAAAACGATCGAGTTTTACTGTAGTCGATGATATGTAACATCTGACATCTTGGCTAATGTTTATATGATATAAACAATATTCGTGATCATCACTACTATCACCGTCACGGTCATCATTATCATCATCATCATTATGTTTACAACCTCTCGGAAAATGGATTGGTACCATCTGGCGGCCTAGATAGACAAACAACTAAGCACCGCGCGCGCTCATTGGTCAAATCAAAAATAGCGTGCGCTTCCCGCGCTTCATGTTACACACTTCCGTCCCTTTTCACGAAATCACTCCCACAGATTTCAGGAAAGCGAGAGGGAAGATGTTACACATCAAAGATTTTATTTTATATTTTTATTAAGGCTATGCGGAGGAGGAGGAGGAGCTCGTGGCTAAGTAATAACTGCCGCACGGGTCGATCCGTCAGGTTAAGCTACGCTTGCCGGGGTTGGTCTGTGGATGGGTGACCTTATCTTTACGTACCGAGACTCCTCCGTGCCTCGGAAAGCACGTTAAGCCGTTGGTCCCGGCTGTCATTCGTGGATCTTTGACAGTCGTTACGGGTCGTCAGAAGCCCGAAAGTCTGACAACCAGTCTTACCAAGGGGTATCGTATCACCCAATTACTGGGTTGTGGAGGTCAGATAGGCAGTCGCTCCATATAAAATACTGGTATTCAGCTGCATCCGGTTAGACTGGAAGCTGACCCCAACGTAGTTGGGAAAAGGCTAGGCAGATGATTAAGGCTATGCGGAGTTACATTTTTATGTGGTTAAAGTTAATAATTACGAACATCTGACGCACACCTCGATAAACAAATAATTACAAAAATAATGACCCAATTCCTTTTCAACCCTACAAAACTTTCTCCAGACACTATTTAAAACGTCACAAATATTCTCAACATACCGGTATAGAAACCATTGACAAGGTGGTTCGCAAGTGGGGTGCGTGGCAGGGTGCATCGAAGGGCCCCTGGGCCCCAGTTCCCACGGGCCGCAGGAAGAAACTAGCCAGTTGCGGTTTTAGAACTACAATTAGAAATCGCGAAGCTGGTTCTTTTTTTATGGGGGTCGTCGACCTAATTGTTGGGATTTGTGAATTGTGGTGTTATTAATATTTATTTTACATAAGTGAAATTGACATACATAAAATAAATGTAAGCCATTTTAGTAATTGATGTTATTGGAAATTCCTACACCTGTGTAAATGATACATTTTTTTTTTCTGTAATTAAGTTTGTTTAGAGTTCGTTTTTTAATCCTAGACACTAATTTGACATTTCAAGTGATTGTCATTTGTTTTTTCAATTTGGAATTTTACATTTGCACCTGTCAAATAAGTTTCTGTTATTAAAAAAGGAACTGTAAACACTTTTACACATCAAAAATAAATTATGTGTTTTAAAAACTAGATGAATTCGGTGTTTCCCAAACGACTACTCTGAGAAGAAAGACCGAAACAAACTCAAAGTTACCAGTCTCATTAGAGTTACATATATACATATATTATAGCTAAAACTACCTACGGTTGCTGCTAAGTATGGTTATTGATAACGCCTAGATGTGTCCTAGTGTTGAAGGGTTTATAATAAAAATAGGAAAATTTTGATTCCATAGAGGCTAATCTTAAATGTAAGCAACTAACTACAATTAATTACCTTAATATGTATTGGACACAGGTTCCTCAGCTTAAAGTCACAACCTGTATAACCCTTTCATTTGACCATTTAGGGATCTTTAGTGGGTATGAACATCAACCAAAGAATGGTCATAGATAGCTGTATTTCTAAACATGTAATACATAGTACAAGGGTTGGTGACAATTGAATACGAAACCCTAATGATATGAGTTTGATGAATGCACATAACACTAATACCTCGTGTCATCAGATAAAATCAACCTTAAACTATTTGGATTAAGGTACCTTTCGGTTCAGTACACAGTAGTTCTACAATAAGTAGGAACAATGGGTAGAATTTGGAGTTCTACTAATTGTCCCGTTAATTTAAGAAATCGTTGTTACGAGTACCTATTTCAGGATATTCACGGAATTACGTCCCCTAGAATAAAACAAAAATAATGTAGGTATTTGAATAAGTTCACACAACAAACGTTGTTATTTTATGTAGGTATCGATTTCTAATAAAATGCGAAAGCAATTCCGCGAACATCCCGAAATAGGCGCTCGTATCAACGATTTCTTAAATGCCAAAGGGAAAACAGCTTATGACTTTTCTGTGCGACTGCTCGTTTCAAAGGCGAAGTTGTGCTAAATACACACAAGTATGTTCTAAAAATATACTTACTTTGGAAGAAAATATACACTGGTAGCACTAAGTAATTTATATTGGTCTTAACGAAAGAGGCTTACAAACATTACTTTACAATACAGTTATACGCAAACTAACATTTCCGAGCAAATAAAATGATTTCTAGGAACTTTTCACGTATTCAAACTGTTCCGGTTCGGTATAATAATAATTGCTGCAAAACAGACAGGACGTCCTGTGTCGAATCATAGTGCACAACACACAATGTTGTTTTTACCGTTATTCTACTAACAGCCAGAGAAAAAAAACCTTTATCGCTTAAAAATCAAGGGTGGTTATACATTTTTAGAGTGATAAATAGAGCTTACGTACACCAATCTACAGAGCATCCCTTATCCGCGTGACGGGTCAAAATCGCGATTTTATTTATAACATGTCGTATTATAACAGCTGGGGTTTGTCAAGACGTAAAAAAATATAAGAAAATGATTCCGCAGGACCCCTTGACGGGTCTCAAGGGCCCAAAAGGGCAGACCACCCTTCGAACGGGTTTCAGCATCGTAAATCCCACGTTCATTTTCAAAAGATATTTTAAAATGCGTATAAAATTATTCAGGGCAGAAATAATTCGGTGCGCCGCCGCGCCGTGTAACTTATTTATATATTTATGATTTGTTGCGAAATGTGTGCACGTGTTGTTTGAGGAATATGGCAGTGTTGTAGGGTTATTCAAATATACGATGCTATTTATTACCTTATGTTGAGCCTTGTCTGCACTAGGGTATATTTGTGTCTGGACATGTTTCGGAACAAAATAATTGTGAAAACTGATTTGCTGACTACCTATGTTGTTTCAGAAATTGTTTTTTTTTTCAAATAATTGTATTTCAACTCTTTTTTTTAACAGCAACGCAAACGAATATCAGCCAAATTCATGTTTTGTTTTAAAATTATGTAATTAAACAATATTTCTTGAAATACGAACTTCACAACTTTTTGCTCTTATGAAAGGGTTTTAAACTCATAAAAAAAAATTGCATAAGTTATGTCAACTCGTTCTAAGTCTAACCCCAGTTACGAGTATAATATTGTTCGATATGATGTAACAGGTAACAGTTTGAAACTTTTGTTCCCCCACGTGAAAATAAGAATCCTTAATTTCTTCTTGCAAAATATTATTCTATTATTACAAGCTTTATAAAAATAGCATTTGTATATTAATTAGCTGAAGAAATTCATTGTTGTATTTTGGTTATGAACCTTGTTGTTTTCAGCAAACAGTTGCTTCGTTTTATTTAGAAATCATGTTTTTACTATAATTGCCAATTATTTAAAGTACAATTCATTGAACAATATTAAAGATATGCTCTCATTTTCAGTAGATCGGTGCATACTTGACGATTGATTACTAAAAATTACAAATTAAATTAAACTAACACATAAACTGATAATTCTTTTGTAGCCATGTGAATGTGTTATATACATGATTACAAAACGAATATGATTTAACTCTCAACGAAAATAAAAATTGCATAACTTACGTCATCGCCTTCTGTTTTCTTCCAACTCTGGTTACCGTTGTTCGTTATGATGTAACAAGTAACGGTTTGAAACTTTTGTTCCCCACGTGAAAATACGAAACCTTACCCCGTCTTACAGAATAAAATTCTATTTTTGTTTAAAGACTCCAGCAACACATTTTATTATTAGGCTAAAAATTGTGTATTTTGAATTTCGCTTATGAACTTTGTTCCTTTTTACAACTGTAATGTTATCGTTTTTTTTTCAATTCATTTTATAAATTCTGGTGTACAATAAACCATAGTTTTATCATACTAACTATCTTTCTATCATTGCAGCGATGGTATCGGCCCCGATTTGCGAGTCGTAGGTCGTGGGTACGAACCCAGACAGGCGCATTACTTTGTGTAAATAATTTCATCACCTCTGCTCTCAAAACTGTGAAGGAAAACATCGTGAGGAAACCGGCATGTCCTAGAACCAACAATTCAAAGACAACATCCCGTACTGGGACCGCGTGGTGGATAACAGCCCACTCCTTCTCGAAGAGAGAAGGACTGTGTTCTAGCTGTGGGATCATTATAACCCTGATTATGTATGTTATGTATCTATCATTCTTTGAATAGTCCTAGGAAAATTATTTGCACCATTTTACGCCAACTATTGTGTGAAACGACATCTTTATAAGAAAACGACGTAGGGTGAGTCACCCATATGCTAGCACTCCACCAATTATCAGCACCTCGGCAAATAAGTAAAAAAAATATCAGTTTCTCTTTTCAACCGACTTCAAAAAGGAGGAGGTTCTCAATTCGGTTGTATTTTTTTTTGTATGTTTGTTACGCGATTACTCCGCCAATTATGAATTGATTTTGATGATTCTTTTTTTGTTTGGTAGGGCATACTTCAGAAGTGGTCCCATATAAATTTGGTCAAGATCTGATGAGGGGTTTTTGAGTTAGGTTCAATAATACGTATTTTTCCCATCTAGTATATGTGGACGATATTCTAATAGTTCCTGTCACTGTAATTTACATAGCAGGTAATGGGTATTCAAATTTTTGTGGGGGTTTTGTGTAGGTACCACAACTAAAAAGTGAAAAATAAAAACTTTTTCACAAAAAATAAAAACTTTTTCACAAAAAATAAAACCGACTTCCAAAAAAAACACTACAAAGTGAAAAATAACTTTGATTTCGGAAGTCGGTGGCAAAAAAACGAAAATAAAACCCCAAAGACACCGACTTCCGAAATCAAAGTTATTTTTCACTTTGTAGTGTTTTTTTTGGAAGTCGGTTTTATTTTTTGTGAAAAAGTTTTTTTGGTTGTTGTATTGCAAAGTAAAAAAAATATACTAGGGAAATTATACTTTATACAGTGCCAACATTAACAATACATAAACATCAAAAATGGCGGCAGGGTCGTAATTCAAAAAGTCGGTCTGCAGTTGTTGGCGGTTTTTCGGCCATTTTGACTCATTGGAGGTAAGTTTGACAGTCAATTTATCATTCTGTGTCTAATGTTTTATGAGAATTGTAATGAAATCTTAGTTTTATACGTTTTATGAGGTATATTTTTTAGATTTTTTATTAGATAGATTTCCGTTAGATTATTTTTAAATAAGGGGTGCCAACATCTGGGTAGATGTTTAAACAGAAATCCAATTTATCAGCATCCATGCCAAAATTTCTCTTATTTAAGTGTAGACTAAATTACAGTTTTTTTTTTAATTTTAGTATTTTTCAAGTAAAAGTAAGTATTACGAATTAATTTTAATGTAAAAAATATGATGTGATTTTCCAAATGTTGACACCATGCTGAAACTACATTTTATTATTTATCCGCATAGTGCTGATAATTAGTTAACTTCTACGCCGATAATTGGATTTATCTAATTTCAATACGTAATTTGAACTTTTTGTTGAGTACCGACAATTATTGTAATTTGTTAAGTATTTTTCTAAGAAATTCCTAATATTAATAGCAATAAAAAGTTTTTATTAAAAAAAAAAAATGTATTTTGTTTGCCCTTACTCTAAGTGATGATAATTGGGTAATTTGCTGCCAATAATTGGTAATGGGTCCCCTCTATCTGGCAGAACCTTGATACTCCGAAATTTATTCGGCATCACACACTTGGCATAATCTTCTTTAAACGAATATTTTAAAGGCATAAAAAATATTTAATATAATTATTGTTTGGCCGAATGTTTATATTTCTGAATTTACAATGGCATACTTTTAAGATGGCAGAATTTTATTTGGAATAATTTTATTAGGCATATTGCCATTTCTATAAAATTGCATTTTTAACCTTAAATTAACTTAAAATATTGTCTTAAAAAGTCAATATGTTGTGCTACAAAAGTTAGTGACAGAAACGAATATGCTTGTTTGCATGTTTGTGTGAACTTTCTGCGATATGATGGTTCTGCTTTTTAATAAGAATATGAAATGTACCTATGCCTATAGATGATTCTGACTTATAAAATTATGAGTTTTGAATGTATGATAAATGAGTGTATGCCAACCGATTTTCCGCGAAATTAAGTTTATGCTATCCGCTGTTATGCAAAATAATATTATGACAATTGTAGTGGTAACAATTGTGCCAACAAATGGAGGTAGATTCATTTTTCAATTGTAGTTTAAATGCTATTCCGTTAGCTATTGCATTAGATAAAAGTATTTTAAATATTAAAAATCATTAAACAAGCAGTTTTGTGGATACATACATTTAGGGAATAATATATACCTAGTATTATGTATAAGAACATAAATCAATTAGAGGACTTCTTAAAGTGCTGATAATTGGGCCTGTTACCCTACATACGACTTTTGATAGGTACTATAGCATGTATCAGAAACGTGTGGTTATATTAAGGTGTGGTACAGACGATCAAACTGAACAACTCCATGGCACCAACATCGTAATCGTGAAAAAAATATTTACTATTAGTTTTTACTAAAAGTACTATTCCATATAAATCTCAAATGTTATGTCAAATCGTTTATTGCAATCCATAATATTACAAGTGGTAAATAAAAGAAATAACAATAGAAACAATGAAGAAGAGAGAGAAAGAGTTAAAAATGAAAATTTTCCTTGTTATTAAGTTAGAATAATTTTATATCCTATTACCTATGTACTTATATTTCCATTTATTCACTTATTCTATTAATAATTTATGTGCAGGTCTATCTATTAATTTATTATTTATTTAATTACATTTAGTATTGCTTATTTCTTTACTCGTTTAAAAATTGTTCATTATTATTAATGTAGTATAATTTCAAGTAAAACTTCAAGACCTACCAAATCGACCCAAATGTATGACGGCTGATTTTTTTCGTGATTACAAAGTTGGTCCTATGGAGAGAGTTGTTGAATTTGATGGTCTACACTACACCCTTCAATATGACCACACCTTTCTGAAACACGAAAAAAATATACTAGATAAAAATGAAAGAGCTTTTTTGTTGTAATTATGGATGTATCAGGGAAACGTGTTATTTATTTATTTATTGAACAAGCACACCAACGAAATATTTACATGGATAGTAAAAATACATAATTACGAGTCAGTTCAATACTGTGTAAATACATCACTATAGGCAAGCACAACATTCTTATTAAATGGTGAATAATTATTCAATTAGATGTCCCCGTCCCTTTTATTATTAGATAGTATAATTTTTTGGACTTTGAAATTTTTCGGGACCGTAGGGTCCCCGTCCCGGACCTTTGGAAGGCGTACGAGGGGCCGAAGCCATCTCGCAGAGGCCCGTTAGGAGTTTTAATGAAATGAGGCACCAACCAACGATTAATCCCTGTATGCACTATGCAAGTGCACCCAAGGACAACCCCCGGTTGGTGTAGGACTGTTGCAGGATATGGAAACACAAACATTGGACTATGGGTTTAACCGGATGCAGAGAAAAAATTGATGTAAAATAATATTACCAAATAAGATTAGATTATAAAATAATAGTAGATTGTACAACAAGTGCACAAAACGAACCATTTCTATCCGAGACTTTTAGCAGCCCGAGACGAAGGCGAGGGCTGATAGTAATGTCGAGGATAAAATGGTTTTGTGGACGAGTTATAAACTCTGCTTTGCATTTCGATTGCGAAGAAATAAAACAATAGTATAACATAAAATTTAATTAATTAAAATTAAAAGTAAAATTAGTACAGTTTTGAATACTGAAGGAAATTGTTTTTCCCGGCATTGATATTAGGCTTGGGCTGCTGACCTACAGCAGCCCAACCTGCAGCCTACTATTAAATTAATTTTGTAATAATAATTTTCTTAAATTAATTAAATAACTTACCGTACTTGAATTTAAATTTTAATAAGTTTCATGTCTTAAAAAACACATAAGGCAAATCAATAAAATAAAATATTATAAAATAACAAATTCTATCTATGAACTTCTTATTGTGTTTGGCTGTATGGCTCATTTTCTTTGCCTTAATATAGATACATTTATGAGTAGATACGTTAAAGCACTAGTGCACAAAATTCGATTTTGTGCAGCCTATCTATACCTATATCTTGCACAAATAAGCGCTTTCAGAACATGAGAAGTGAAAAATAATAAATAATACATTTCGGCAGATTGCATGAAATGACGAGAGCAATATAGCAGTGTTAAATAAATCTCATTACTGAAATATAAATTTCATAACTTATGTCATCGCCTTATTTTCTTCCAACCCATGTTTATTGTTTGCTATAATGTAATCGGTAACTGTTTTGTTCCCCACGTGAAAATAGGAAACCTTAACCCTTTCTTGCAAAATAAATTTCTATTTTTGCTTGAACCACGAGGCATAAAATTTTTAAATTCTTTTATAAAGGGTAAGAAATTCAGTTGTTGTCACCATTGTTTTTATAACGAATTGAATCTTGTACCACAGTTAAATTAACGTGACATCGTGAAATCTTTTTAATGGGTGTAAAAATACTCTTAACGAAGTCGAGAGTCACATGTTAATCCCATTATTACGATAATTTGTATTAAAGGCTTCATTTAAGGTTCAAGTTCCAACTTTTTTTTTTAACTAAAACAATGCCAGACCATCCCTGTACCGTTGAATGCGAGCATAACGCAATGCTTTGCGTGCGTTGCACTGCGCTCCACCGTAAACGGAGAATTTTCACACAAAAAATAAAAGTGGTTTCACATCAATTATGAATATTCAATATCAATATCCAATATCGTTACTATGCGATAGGCCACGAAGTTTTGGAACAAGCTTTCGACTTTGACCAGCGGAAGGAATTTCTCTTTCTATTGTACAAAGGTACTTTCTTTCTATGTTTATCGAAAGATTCTTTCTGTTATAAACTAAGCACAGAGTTACTTAGTTTGATGAACAGAATACGTAGATGATGGCTTCGTGAACGGTCTTTTTACACCCTCTATATATATGTATTACTATCATAGATTTTTGTCGATTTCCAACGGCTTATTGTAAGTAATTTCATCACCGCTGCTTCAAAAACAGTGAAGGAAGACATCGTGAGGAAACCGGCATGTCCTAGAACCAAAAATTCAAAGACATGTGACATCTACCAACTCGCACTGGGCCCGCGTGGTGGAATACAGCCCACTCTGCCCTATGTTCCAGCAGTGCTAACATTATAGGATGGTTATGCTATTGGTGGGATGGTTTTTTTTTTTTTTTTCTCTCGAATCGATCTCTGGAGTTGTCGAGGCGGTCGTTTCGGGCGAGTAAATTCGGGCGAATCATCAATAAGCCTTTTCAACCTTCGTCAATTCTTCGAGTCCCATGTACCTAACCGGGTGTCCTAATAGAAATCAATCACGTAGGTATTCGTTCGACGATCGCCTCCTATTAGGACATGGTAGAGGACTTGGTCGCGAACCAATAGACAAAACTATATCTTATTTTACGGTTAGATTTAATGTTACTTGTCTGCTACAGTCGAAGTTTAAAAAAAGGCGAGACAACGAGATATTTTCTAATTTTTTTCATTGAAACTACAACTTACATTTATAGATAACAATAATAACTATCTTAGAATTTAAAAAAACCAGCCAAGTGCGAGTCGGACTCGCGCACGAAGGGTTTCAAAAATCATGTCTGTTGTATGGGAATATTTATTTTATTCTGTTTTTATAGCGGCAACAGGAATACATCATCTGTGAAAATTTCAACTGTCTAACTATCACGGTTCATGAGATGAGGTCCCGTGTCACTCTTTGGGTACGGAACCCTAAAATGACATGTTCCCTGAAAAAAAAGATGTTTCTATATTTTAAATCTTGGCAGTTTTATACTACTTTTGTTACTTGTTACTTGTGTAAGACGAAGATTTTCCCAGTATTGTTCAAGTTACCTTATTTAAGCATGATCCAAAGTTTTTTTAACATTGCGTAAGAATTGTGAGTTTTGTTCATTGAAACCAAAATAAAGGTTGCATAAGTTACGTGAACTTATTCTATTTCTTTCTAACTGTGATAAACATTGTTCGTTATGATGTAACAGGTAATAGTTAGAAACTTTTGTTCCCCCACGTGAAAATATGAATCCTTACAACTGTGCTCTTACAATATAAAAATTCTACTTATAGCATCTAAAAAGGTCACCATAACGTTTTTAATTATTATAAAATAAGAAAAACTTGATCATAAACTTGACAAACAGCTGTCTTGGATACTTTGATAACTGTTAAGGTATCGTCACTTCGAGAAATCTTATAACTAAGTATCATCATTTCAAATCATTAACAATTGTTTTTTTTTTTAAGAAAAGGCCACGCCCACTTGATTGTGAACCAATAAGCGAAATGACATCTTAATTACTGACGTCATATAAACCCTTTCAATACCATCTTATGTTTACCATAGACTAGTCACAATAGAGGTGCATAATAGGCCAAACATTGCGTCTATGGTCACAGCTACGTATAAATAATAATATGGCTTTTAAAACTACGTTTGAAAAAAGAACACACGGTGTACAATCGCAAACGCTAGTGTAACGCTAATAAGGTCACTGACCTTTAGAAACGGTGTTCGTTTCGATTGCAATCGCTTTGTGTTTTAATTAAGTGTGGAGCTATTGATGTGTTTTGTTGATAATCGAGATAGCATCTTAATGTAAATAATTTCTTAATCAGAGTTATTGGGATTGGAGTTCAATGTAGGTTAATGTTTATTTTTAAACAGTAAAGCGTATATTCAAAGATCAAAGAATCGACGCTATAAAATTCACCCGAAAGTATAACTTATGCTGTCTGCGGTGTAGCATGGTGAGGGTGACAGGTGACAGAAAGGGTAAATTTATTTAATTTACTACAGTCATTACTGAGTCCGTATTATGTACACAATCTGCATGTAGGTACGGATCATAGTAACATACAGAATCAGTAAAAACAAGTAAATTATACTATATTTTACCCTTTCTGTCACCTGTCACCCGCACCATGCTACACCGCAAACAGTATAGTGTCGAAAGCAACCATTATTATCAATATATTCTAACCAGTAGCCAAATGTACCCTTATATTATATCCAAGACATATAAATATCATAACACCACCTAATCGATTGAGACCTAATTTGAATATCAAAAAGACATCGATTTACAATGTCCAAACACTTCACAGAAACGGCTTATTGACTAACAATAGTTAATATTAGAGTTCGCTTTCGCACCATTGTTGTTGATCATACAGAGTTCATCGACCGCTGTTATAAAGCGATGATACAGATGAATATAAACGAAATAAAATTTTGCATATCTATTGGGATGTCATATTAATGTGTAAATTCCTACTTTGTGTCGTCCCGTGCTAGGAACTTATTGGTGAATATGGCACGTGCCTTTTAAATTAACATAATATCCAGCTTACACACTATTGAACTATTGGCAGATGTTAATATTCATCATTGTGATAATTTATTTGTGTTGCATATTTTGTCAAGCAACTTAAGTTACTATTAAGTTTAAGTTATGGGGATTAAGCACCGTGGATGGCACGGGTTAAAAGCGTCTTACGACTTCTTAGGTCTAGCTTTTACAATATTTTTATAGTTATTGAGTTCTGTTCATGTAAAAGACTTCAACGAAACTATCGAAGTCTAAGTCAAATAATTTATTTCAATTAGGCACAAAAAAGGCACTTTTGAACGTCAAAAAAAAATGATTCTAGTTTTCTCTTTTAAAATGTTTTCATAATATCATGTATACATGAATTATATAATTATTTAAGATGTCGATGCACCTAGAATAAGAGAACTATACCACGATATGTAAAAAGATTGAAAAATGAAGGAATGACAGATAAATTAATTATGTGATAGATGCATGGTGCTCACATATTTACAAACATTGTAAAATTTCACGATATTCCTAACATTTTAACAAGTAGGTAATACTAAAAATAAGTCAGTGAAAGTAATCACAGAATATAAAATCGATGTTATAAAAAAATAATATTATACAATTAAATTGGCCCAGTTAGATTTTGTCTAGATTCTAAATTGTACTATGGAGCAGGACCAGCATGTTTCCAAGCATTTTTATCTTGGATATAATCCTCTAATTTGTAATATGCTTGTTTACAAAGTTTACTTTTTATAAGAGTTTTAAATTTTCTTTTATTTAATTATAATACATCACAAGATATTCTGTTGTTAACATTTAACACAGTACCCCATAAAATATGTATTTACTTTAGATAGTCTGAAAAATGTTTGATCTATTTTATATTTCTAGTATTAAATTTATGTCTAACGCTTATTTTTATTAAAAAGTTGTAGTTTTTTTCTCATATACATAATATTTTCATAAATGAATTGGCTAGGTACCTTCTTAATATTAATCTTTTTAATTAGTTGCCTGAGAGATTCGCGACGCGACGTAGATTATAAATGGCTCCGACAGCAGGCTCTCTTTTGTAAAACTATAATTTTGTGTCCCATACAATTAGAATGTTCGATTAAATACCTTTAAGTTATTGGGAATACAATTAATATCCCGTATAACTATTTCATTTTAAATTGTTGTTTAGTATTTTGTTAGATATTTATTATTTTTTATGAAACAGATGCAGCCTTTATCAATGACAAGACCAGGTTATATGATAGTCAAGAAGATGCAGCAGTACAAGACTGGCATCTGTTCTGCAGGGTTGTATGACCGAACACATTGGCCAGCTCAGTTGAGGGGTGAAGGCTCCGTAAGTACGTCATATATTTCGAGGTCTTAATACATAATGTTACGCTAATACTTTAAGCAGGCTATTTCCAAAAATTTACAAAGGGAAAGAAATCTAAATTTAAAAAAGTAATCGGCGACGGTATAACCTCGACATTTGCCTTATATCGGTCACATGCTTGCACACCTGGATGTTGCTGAGAGTTTTCAAAAGAACACGTTTGTTGACGTCGTGAAGCAACGTGTAGGTTTGAGAATTCTCAGAATTCTCAAAATAATTCTAAAAATATGTTGTTATGTAGTGTTTCATTCTATGTATGTGGAAATAATAAATTGATGGACGCGAGCGAGATTGCGCAGTGCGCGATGTCCGGCCACTAGCCGTAATATTATAGCAATGCGCAGTGGCCGGGGAGAGTCGGCTGTAGTGGAGCACTGCTTGAATTATTTAGATTATGTGCAGATCAATTCTGCATTTAATTTAAAATTATAAATTATTCAAGTAGCAAAAAATCTCAAAGGAGCTCGTGGCTAAGAAGTAACTGCCGCACGGGTCAATCCGTCATGTTAAGCTACGCTTGCCGGGGTTGGTCTGTGGATGGGTGACCATCTTTACGTACCGAGACTCCTCCGTGCCTCGGAAAGCACGTTAAGCCGTTGGTCCCGGCTGTCATTCGTGGATCTTTGACAGTCGTTACGGGTCGTCAGAAGCCCGAAAGTCTGATAACCAGTCTTACCAAGGGGTATCGTATTACCCAGTTACTGGGTTGTGGAGGTCAGATAGGCAGTCGCTCCATGTAAAATACTGGTATTCAGCTGCATCCGGTTAGACTGGAAGCCGACCCCAATATAGTTGGGAAAAGGCTAGGCAGAATGAATTCAAGTAGCAAAAATTGTGAAATAGCTGTAAAATAGATCAACGTGTTGCGATATACAAAATTCATCGGATCTTAATTTATTAAGTCCTCCCATCCCGTGCTATGATAGGGGAGAAGAACTTTACAGGATCAATCCAATCTGCCCAGCCTTTTCCCAACTATATTGAGGTCGGCTTCCAGTCTAACCGGATGCAGCTGAATACCAGCATTACATGGGGCGATTGCCTATCTGACGTCCACAACCCAGTAACTGGGTAATACGATACCCCTTGGTAAGACTGGTTGTCAGACTCGGGCTTCTGACGATCCGTAACGACAGTAAAAGATCCACGAATGATAGCCGGGACCAACGGCTTAACGTGCTTTCCGAGGCACGGAGGAGTTGCGGTATGTAAAGATGGTCACCCACAGACCAACCCCGGCAAGCGTAGCTTAATCTGATGGAATGACCAATGCGGCTGTTATTACTTAGCCACGAGCTCCTCAAGGACTTTACAGAGTCAACTAAAATTAAATAGCGAAACTTCGCAAACGGGATGAGTATCGATACTTACTCACGACATAACGAAAAGAAAGGTTCTAGCTAATCTAATAATAAATAATAAAACAACTACACCATATAAATTCGCCCACTCGCCCCGTCGCGCTCAACAGCGCGTGCAACCGCGCGCGCGCAGGAAGGCTCGTCTCATCTCGTACAGGATGCGGCGCGCGCGGCTGTGACCTACCGATAGTAAGCCGATCTATCTGACCAAAGGGATCCTCTTACTGTTAGTGAACTGGTTAGGTTAGAACTTCTTTTTTTGTTGATGATATATTAGAAGGTATATTTCCGTTTCTTCATTGCAATTGTTAAGTAGGAAGGTTGATGAAGAACAGAACCTGTCTTCGATTTAATTCGAACGGAAAAGTCAAAGCGTGTTTTGGTTAGTAATCCATTAATTAATAGCAGTAACCGCACGATCCTTAGGTCCTCGGTCAGCTGGTATTATACTCATTGTTCTGGAATGTGGTTTCACTCCATTTCTAGGATGTAGTTTTGGGATCACCATCAACAGGTATTTTTTTTAATTCGCAAAGCCGGATGTAGTTGCAGGATCACAGGATGAGAGCAGCCGAGAATCGAGTGAAATGTCTAGCAGCGGTCTTCTATAGTCTGATGTCAGTTATCTGATGATCATCTTATCATAAAATGATCATAACTTTCATATAAACAGTGTAATTGACTTCGGCCGTTTTATTTACAATAATTAATTAATTAAATAAGTCCTGCTGAGTACTCACCTTCTAACTGTCTCATCTGCTGTCATGGACGCAATTCGAGATCCGTTCTTTACAATACAAATACAAAATGTTTATTTCTGTACCAACTAGTTTACATTAGTTTATGATTGGAGCCTCCTTTTAAGCATGATGACGCTTCTGTTAGGAGACTCCGCACTACCATACAACTTACAAAATTATTATTATTATTTCCTTTATTTAATATATAAACATATAATTTACATTTTTAAATATTTTTATAAAAACGAAAAATACCTTGTTCATTGTTATTGACTTTAGCGTATTAAGTTTTGAAAATTATTTTTTAATTGTTTATAATTTTATTCACCGTTGCCGTATACTTAATTCAACAATGCCGATCAAACTTTTGCTCGCTCGTCAAATATTCAACTCGACTGGCGTGCCGACTGTCGAGGTGGATAACTGAACTTGGACTATTCCTAATTGCGGTTCCATCAACTAATCAAAAAAGAATTGCAGTTTTTTGTTTTTTTTTGTTTATTGATTTACTTTTTTTGTTACAACTAATGTGGGTGTATTGAATGTGCTGTGGGTGTGTGAGGTTTGTCGAGAATATGTGGTGTGTGATGTGTGAGAGGTGTGTGGTTGGTGTGGATGTGTGTATGAAGGAGTATGTGCGTGTGGGTGTGGCGGTGCCAGTATAACCAATTTCCACTTATTACAGTATAAGTAACAATAATTCAATATCTGCATAAGTGCGTGATTTTAACCATTCTATTAGCATTTTCTTACCTTTATGAAGATAGTCAGTGGAAATGTATGTCTTTGTTTATTTTATTATATAACTGTACTGATTGATTATTATACTGTGTAGCAGCAAAATTGGTTTTATATAGATTGTGGAACTTGCGCAATAATATCCTTTCTTCTTTTTAATATTACCTTTTTTATCATTTTGTAAGTGTCTTATGCTTTTTTAGGATCGTAGTACAGATATATAATTTCCTAATAGATAGCAGGCCACTGATTTCATATAGATTTTCAGCAGGAAATCTCAGTTTCTTAAAATACATTATTTTATTGAGACCCCTTTGCGTTCTTTCTATGTCTTTAAATTTAGATTTCGCTGCCCCACCCCATACAGGTATACAGTAGACTATCACAGATTGTGCAAGGGCTGTGTAGATTTCATTTAGAAGATTTCTCTTTGCGTCCACTTTTTTGGCTATACTTGTAGGGACCACGTATGTCAATGATTTAAATACCCATCAAAATTTTTGTATTCTACACGTATCAGCAACGTGTTCAAGGTGGGAGTACCAACTCAAATGTTGGTCAATTATGACACCTAAATATTTTGTTTTTGTTACTTTATTAATTATAGGACATGAACAGGCATAATTCGCGGCTCGTTTACAAGAATATACAGGGTGTTAACACCCTGTATTTTGATATTTAAATCTTGATCTGTTGGTTTTGGTTGCGTTTAGCGTAAGGAGATTTTCATTAAGCCAATTAGCAGTTTGAGCCATACCTATTTCACCAGTTAATCCCATGAAAAACAATAGCAGTATCATTGGCGTAATTAGTTTACCATTGCAAGATGATGCACCCAGGTCACAGGTCACATGTAACATATCATCCTATCCAGTGCGCAAATTATATAACATTGTTTTTCCGTCGCCGCTAGCGTGCCGGATGCGTCAGGCCGCGGACGGGCTAATGGGCCAGCTTCCGACACGTGACGATGACGCGGCGGCTCCGAGCCGTGACGCAAGCCGTCTTGTGTGCGACGTGAACGTGATGCACTTTACGTAACTATTGTTTTATGTTTGCAGGTAGGAATTATTAGGTTTAAGGGTAATTTGCGAGACATATGTGGTTACAGATAGTGCAATTCACGACGACGCGCCCCACTCCGCGATTACTGTACTGTAAGCTGTACTTTAGTACGGAGCAGAGCGGAGTGGGGCGCGTAGTCGTGGATTGCACGATCTAAAGTTTGTGCTAAAATTTACGCTATGATTTCAAGGGTCAGTGACAGCTCGGCCCAAGTCATCTCAACTCAAATAATAACACCAGTTAATACGTCGTAAAACGTTTTAAAAAGTGGTGTGTACGGTCGGCATGAAAAGTATCGACCTTTTACATTTCAAGAGGTTTTAATACTGATATTTACATCGCTAGCTGGAAAGAAGAATCTAAAAAGTTATAATGACTCCAGATAAGGGAAGTATAACATATCATCACGCCTGTATTCCTCAAAGGGTTAAGCAGGCGTCTCCCTACAAAATGAGAGTCTTAGTCAAAAACTTGGGGGCTATTATAACGATCGAAAATAGCCTATCTACTTAGAAAGTAGGCATCCGCAGAGCATGATAGATTCCGGTTGTGTTACGAATATATCTTAGTAGCCCAGGAAAGAAGATTCTGTCTGCACAAAAAATCCTTGTGAAGATTTCTCATCGGGATTATCTTTTTCTTTATTTATTTAGAGGTATAAAAATTTATGTATTAGGTATGTTGAAACTGTTGGTAGGTACTCCTCGTCACTTGTCCATTAGAAAACCAGGGTCAGACAGCATTTGTCTGGCATTAATGCTGAAATGAACCTTTTTGGCGCAGCCGTGAGGCACACACTATTACTGCTATACTTAAGATTATTTTCACTTTTTATTTTGTTATTAGTTTTTCACGAACTGTGTCCAAATAAATATTATTCTTTCTTTCTTTCATTATTTAGGCATTAAAATCTTGTGTGAAAAATGGTTGTCGGGAAAACCTTTGACAGCAAAATATTTATTTTTATACCCACGGCTACATATCCAGCTATACATTTCCAGTTTAATCTGTCGCGCGCGCAATTAGCAGACACAATAGAATTTTATTGTTATCTGTCTCCAATATGAGACACCAGTATTATAAAGGTTAAGCTGACCTCACATTGTACGGAAATCCTATACCTACAATGCGAAATCAGCGTATACTGGAAATGTATAGCTTGATACAGATAGTGCAATCCATGAAGACGCGCCCCACTCTGCGATTAATGTACTGTAAGCTGTACTTTAGTACGGAGCGGAGCGGAGTGGGGCGCGTCGTCGTGGATTGCACTATCTATATGTAGCCGTGTGTACGATACCCAACTATTTATGGTTTAAGAACTTTATTCTCAAAAAGAATTACATTCACTTATATGAGAAAAAACTTATTTCTACTTAGAATACATTAGCGACGCGACGGTTACACAACAAAATTGGTTACAATAATGCACTACCCGAAGATAACTTAAAGTTTTAAATCCGCGAAAATGTGTTTCTTTAGAGATTTTTTAAATGTAAACATTGATTTTTGATCTTTTATATGCCGAGGCAATTTGTTGTAAAGCTGTGCTCCTTCATACAAAATAGTACTCCTGCCGTAGTTTGTTCTAGGGGCCCGTAGCGCTATGTCATTTGCTTGTCTAGTTCTGTATCTGTTTATTATTTGTGATTGTTTTGTAAAAGTTATTTGTGTGTGTACGTTTTTATTTAAAATTTTATGAACAAGTATACAAGTATTATACCTATATATCTGAGAGATATTCATGAGCTTTGTGTTATTGTAAAGTTTTAGTGTAGGTGTTCGGTAGTTGTATTTAAAAAGAACTTTGATAATTTTATTTTGAGCTGTTTGTAGGATTTGTAAGTTGGATTTATAAGTACAACCATACACTTCAATTAGGTAATCCAAATGAGGTTTCACCATAGAGTTATAAATCATATAGTGAACTTGTAGTGGTAGACAACAAACAATGCTGCGCAGTGCGCCTGTTAAGGAAGAGAGCTTATTTCTTATTTTCTCGATATGCGCTTTCCATGACAAGTCGCTATCCAGTACAAGTCCAAGGTATTTTTCTGCTTTAGATTTTTCTAGGATTTTACCATTGATATTAAGAGTGTGTTGTGTTTGTATTTTTTTATTTTTAGCAGCAAATATTATGTACTTTGTTTTATTAGTATTAACTGTCAGTAAATTGCACTGGAACTATTTCCTGTATGAACTTATCACACAACATCACTACCACCTTAATAAATACAATAAAATTGCGTTGAAAAACCTTCACGTGGATTTTTCCACGGATTTGCCTTTAATAATTGGCTAATTCGACCCTACTTTTATTACTGTATAAAACTTATCCAGATATTTTTTTCAACTTTTTTTCCATGTAGAAACTGTGAGATCTAATTGACATCTGACAGTTTCTGTATGGAAAAAAAGACGCGGATAGAAGTTATAGATAGTTCAACTAATCTGTGCGCGCGGCGCCATGTGTGCGTGCGCTGTAATTATACAGCTTTAAGGAGATGGAAAACGGTGGGCCCAAATGTAATAAGTTAAGATATGATCTAAAAAATTAGTCATATTTTTTTGTCTTAGAATATGAAAAATCACAATCAATTTACAATCTGGGAGTGGAGAAATATGGAAAAGATAGTTTTCGTGAAATTACCGATTGAGTTAATCGATTACACAGTTACGAAAATAAAACCTTTGCACTAAATAATTCACTCGAAGTAATTAAATGCACTATACATATGTGCAATATAGTGCATATAATTACAGTCATATTAATAAATAAAATTCAATTAATTACTGAAAAAACAATATGAATGATTATCGATTTCATATCGATTAAAATTAGTTTTCTATTTTTAGTCTATGTCACTGGCATGACAGCTGACTGACACGGACACTAGACAGTTGCCATATCCCTATGTAGTCTGTGACAGTTGCCAACTGCTCTAATGATCTTGTTTGCTCACTCGTTTCGTGTTTTCCGATGCGTTTTGAGTGCTTTCCCGATTGTTCTTCAATTTTTCACGACCTTTGCTTTATATTTTACGGGTTCCGACCCTGCCTACCTCGTACGACCCTTGTTTTCACACTGGACACCGAAGATCGCTCACACGTTTGACTTGGAATTGTTATTTTGGATTTTACCGCCGGCTTATGCATTGGATATTGTTGAAACTATGGATCACTGTGTGAATTGTGGGATAACAACTGATCACTGCAATACACTGGCTCGACGACCCACCCTTACACGATGAAACAATTCTGTCAGTGATTCGGCAATGGCTCTCGTACAGAAAGGGAGGCTATAGTAATGCATTACTGTAATTGTATTGTAGGGAGACGAACTGTAGGCTGCTGCACTCATATAATTTATTGTGCATTATATGGTACCTTAGCTGGGCTAGGTACCAAGATCATATAGCACCACTTGCACAATTCCTAGACGACATTTTAATTATAATTGAAGACGAATAAAACACTATAGGTATTACTTAAATGATTTTTTTATTTTATTTTAGATATCCTTTCCATAACTCCATACCTCTTACCTACATAGGTAGGTAGGACTGAAGTCATTGACGTTCATTCATATGATTTATCAAACATTTCCTACTAAATATAATAAATATTAGTGCAAAAGCACATATTTTGCACTTCAGGAATCAGCTGTTATTTAAAGATTGTAACATAACCTCACTTTTACATAAACTCTCTTATCTCTGTTCTCAGATTGACAAAATCCGCAGAATTTTCAGTGAAAGGTTGATAATATATAAGCTATTAATTGACACCACTTTCATCTTTTTACAACCAGGCCCAAGATTGTATGTAATCGTTTCAGTCTCCTTTGTGTGACAGTGACGTGGCAGTCGTCGTCCGAGCGCAACACAAATTAAATTTGTATTATTTCAAACGCACGCACACATGGCACCGCGCGCATAGATGAGTTGAACTATCTGTAACTGTCTTTATTAAAATCAGCACTTAGAAGGTTAATACTGCCCAGTAATTTCCAGTTTCTGAGTAGTAGCTATTCGTCGGATGATTTTGTTTCTACCCAACATTTCTTATTAATCAACCCAATACTTAAAGGCCCAAGGATTTAATCACTATAAATAGTAGCAGGTATTGTACTCACTGACAGTATTGACAGCCGTGTCGGTCTAGTGCTCATGCGATGCGCGGATGCTGCGCAGGCGCGCCGCCGGAAACGGAAGTCACGGGCGCGTTCGCTCGCTCATCTGTGGCAACATGGCGGAATCATAGGTTGGTCACACTGATCGTTATGTGGTACAAGTAATTAAATATTTGAGGTGGGTACTGTTTTTATTGCAACAGTTATTATTTTGAGGATTTTTTACTGGTTTTTACACGGCTGCCGAAAAAAAGGAGTGTTATGTTTTCAGGGTTTATGTACTCGTATGTGTGTCTGTCAGTTTTTAACTATAGTCTATGGTTAAAATTAGGTTGTTTGTGTAGGTGAAAGTGGTAGGTGGTTGCGAAATGAAAGGCCTCTACGGCTACGATATCATGCCGTGTGACCCATTCGTTTCGTGGCAAGCATTTATATTATATTATTACATATTCGTTTCGTGGTAGTATGGTAAAGTTTTCTTACAGATCGAAGTCTGTGTGAAAAAGTGACCTACGCAAGGAGTAATCAAATAAATTTATCTTATGTAGCTATTCCGAAAAAAACGGTGCATTTCTTTTAAATCTCACTCAATCTTGAGCTTCCAAAGACTGTTTATAACTATATATATATGTGCGTGAAAATGTGTGTAAAAACGGTGCTATGTATGTATGTATGTACATATATATATATATTATGTAGGTAGATAGCACCGTTTTTAGTTGTCGTTATACAGGCTGAATTTTTAGTCACCGTCCAAATTTTTTCAAGGCATTAGGTATGATTCACTAACTCCATTTATGAAAAAAAATCGATACGTAAAATTTTCATATTAAATCATTTTCTCGTGAGAATATCCGCTCTGCGTGGTATATAATAACTTTTTGATGTGATATCTCAATATTTTTGTATTGAGTGATACTAAAAGAAAAAACACGTATTCAATGATTTTCGCCAAAGATTAATATATCAAAATTTGGACGGTGACAAAAAATTCAGGCCATATAAATAAACGATTTGGTTATTTTTACAAGGACAAGAAAACAGATAGGTAAATCAATTTAAATGGTATTTTAATTGGAAAAATAGGAGAATATGCTACAAAGAGTTCCGTTATTGGCATTCATAATCAGCCTATAATTCCCACTGCTGAAACTTTTTTTTTTTTCTGTTAGTGTGAGTGTGCTGTAATCCACCACGCGCCTATTCATTTAGATACATAAACTCACAACTTCTTACCATCCCCATGGTAGGTAGAAACTACAGAACACAACCTGCTACGATCCTTAAATACACTCGAGAGCAATGAATCCGGGTCACTTAAAGAATGTTAAAAATCTCGGAAACTAAAAATGATAGGTTAATGCAATAAATTGTATTTAATAGACAATGTAATACTCCTTAAATGAAAGTAAAAAAAATATGAGTCACCATACATTTTATTAACACAAAATTACATAAAGAAAAAAACTGCTGATCTCTCCTTAAAACAAAAATAGGAAACATGAAATTTTTGAACTTTATTACGATTTTCTTGAATTTTAATACTTCGTATTGCCTCCTCGTGCTTCCATTACTGCGTTTACGCGGTTTGGCATGCTGTACACCAAGTTCCTTATACGATTTTGGGGAATATTCTCCCATTCCTCTGTGAGAGCAATTTTGAGCTCACGAAGCGTGATTGGGGGAGGGTTTCATTGTTTTACGCATCTGCCTAGCTCGTCCCAAGCATGCTCGATCGGGTTGATATCCGGGCTGCGCGCTGGCCACTCCATACGAGTAATGTTCATCTCTTGAAGGTAGTCATTCACAATCCTACCTGTATGAGGTCGGGCATTGTCATGCATAAATATAGCATCCTCACCTAAATTGACCATAAATGGACCAACGTGATCATTGAGGATTTCTTCCACATATCTTTCGCTAGTTAAAGAGCCGTTTTCTATGATCACCAGCTCTGTGCGACTTTCAGAAGAAATTCCGGCCCACACAAGTACAGACCCACCACCGTAGGCTACTTTTTCTTCGATGCATGCTTGCTTGAATCTTTCCCCTGGTCTTCGATACACTCTGTGTCTTCCATCGTGCTTGTAGAGCATAAATTTTGATTCGTCGGAGAACATAACTTTTGACCAATCTTCAATACTCCAATTTACGTGGCTGTGGGCATATCTTAGTCTTGAAATACGATGCCCACGCTCCAGTTTAGGGCCGTTTGCAGGTCTAAGGGGTTTTAAGTTAGATTCAGCAAGCCGACGTCTTACTGTCCATGCACTTGGGTTACTTCCTCCGAGGCGTCGAAACTGATTTGTGAGTTCAGTTCCTGTAAGAAAGCGATTTCGAAGCATGGTGTTCACCAAGTATCGGTCTTCTCGTGCTGTGGTACACCTGGTTCTGCCCGTTCCTGGTCTGCGTAGGTTAGAACCAGTTTCTTCGTAACGTCGGAGAACTCTTTGTACTGTTGACAGCGACACACCGACAGTCCTGGCTGTATCGCGCTGACTCCGGCCGGTTTCCAGCATTGTAAGTATTCTGGTGCATTCTTCAGGCGTAAGCGACATAATTTCAGCTTGAATAATGAATATAGAGCACTATCAACATGGTTTATGTACCCACATAAATGACAGATTACAAACAAAAGCAAAACCAAATGCTGTAATTTCGTAGTTCCATCTTCGAAAGTGGCCCTTTTTCAAATTTGATTTTTTTATGATATAACTTTACAATAACTAAGAAGTTTTAATACCTTCATTTAAGGAGTATTACATTGTCTATTAAATACAATTTATTGCATTAACCTAGCATTTTTAGTTTCCGAGATTTTTAGGATTCTTTAAGTGACCCGGATTCATTGCTCTCGAGTGTATTAATATATATATCTATTTATACGCGGCCATTACCACTAGGCTACCGTTGCTCCGTTATTGGCAAATATAAAACTGTTAGGGGTTTATTTATAAACGTTAGCGACTGTTTACCCATACATTTTTGACGTTTGAACGTCACTTAACTTTAAGAAACGTTTATAAATAAACTCCTTAGGTTCAAATTTGCTCAAGCACATCAAGTTGTGTAAATTTGAAAGATCTGCGTAAATAGTTACATGATTAATTATTTTTGGTATATGAAACTGTGAATTTAACTCTGAAGTGTTTCGATTGCAATTGCAGTCACAAGGCGAAAATATGGTTATAAGTTTGAGAAGATAATTAATATTTTTTTGTGAAAAATGGTTTGTCTAAATTAAAACAGTAATTCAACATTCTACAGTAAGCGGTGAGACGACGCACTGTGGATCGAAGAAAGGCTCTTGAAGACAGAGGAGCTTACATTTTCAAGTGTCGATTTTTTGCTTGAAATGGCTTCTAAAAGCCAACATTATGTATAAATATATTATAAATGATAAAATCTGTTAGGCAAAATGGCAACTTTTTTTTTTTTTTGCAATAACATGTTTGGAGCTATAGCTCTATCTCCGGAACGGATTGAATAACCATAATATCCTTGCATACGGTAATGTAACTATTTATTTATGTTTTTTTGATATACTTTATATATCATGATTTAGTGCCGTATTTTTCGAGATAAACTGCACTGAATTGCTTTTTTCGTGTTCGATTTTTTTTTTGAAGTCGCTACATTATTTCTATAAATATCTTTGCATGTCTATTTTATATACGCTGTTTTTTTTTTAGGTTTATAATATGTAGCAACACTGCGACGAAAAACTGAACTTTTTACGGTGACCCTGTTAGGGCAGCGCCTTAATAAAAAATCTTAAATTCATTTGTTCACTGACCGACTATGCTCAGCCCAAACCGCCTGGGTCTATCTAGAAGCATGAATTTTTGCTTAAATGTTCCTTATACGAAAAATTCCCTCAAAATTCCTTCAGGACGTACGTTTGTATGAAGTTAATTAGTTGTGCACGGCTTGCTAGGTTAAGGTACAGCATATAAAAGATACAAAACTTGCAAAAAAACTCAGTTCAGTTTGGCATGGTTCATCGAACGAGGTCTGTATTTGCACTGAAAACTCATTTTGAGTTCACTGATTCCCCGCGGCTACGGACTAGATATATTTTTACACAAAAAAAGGAAAAATAATGTCACCTCGTTCTCTAGGTACTTTCATTCCGTGAACTAATGGAAAGCGGCGGGAAGCGTGACATTAGCGGGGCGTGACCCCGCGCCGTGACCCGTCGCCGCGCCGTGAAATCCGTCAAATCGCCGTGCGCCCGCGCATAGCTATGCCCGTGCTTTACGGTCACTCGAGAGGAGCGTTTAGAGCTTACGACTTTTGAAGTATGTAATTTGATTGGGTTTGTATTGAAAAGTGAGTTCAGGAGACTTGTACCGATTAAAGGCTCGTTCAGACCAGCGCGACGCGAAGCTAACCTTAATTCAAAACTGAAAACTCAACAAAACCAACCGAGTGTAAGTATCTACAGTAGGTCCCCTCTGCTTAACACTTCTAGGAACCAGGTGAGACGTTGTGTTGAAAAATATATTATTTGTCCGTCTGGTCACTATTTACAGAATAACTAACATCAGAAGCAGTGCGAGCTTAATCAAGAGAATAAAACCTTTTATGAGAATCGAAGATAAGAAAATCTCAGTACAGACTATCAACCTATTACAATCTGTCAAATTGCTTTAATAGATTTTCAACTTTATTACTGAAGCATAAGGTTCAAAGTTGATTGGGAAAATTTGACAGTTTCGGGTAGGTTGACCTGCTGGCGTCTGTACATCTATACCCAATATACATAATTACGCCTATGTGATTTAATTACCTAACTATCACCTTTGGAAAACATGTGGAAGGGAAATACTTCAAATATAATTTAAAGTTATCTTATAAAGCTCCGAAATCGAATCGTTCCTCAATCGTGTCGTACCATCTAAACCAGCTTTGATGGTGAGTGCGGTGACAAGCATGTGTGACCGCTGAGCGGCGACTCTCGCACGCTCCTAATCGATCGGCAAATTAGGGATGACCACGCCACACTTTTCCGATAATTACGATAGTAATGTGACCGTAATGTGCAACGGCGCGGTTTAATTACAGCCCTATGAGGCGGATTCAGTAGTTTCGTCTATGATAGATGGTTCTATGGATTTGGTGAGTTCGTGGTTTTCGTCGTATGATGGATGGTTTTTGACATTTTCGGTTCTTTGAAGATCACACGTTGAGGAAAATGGCTATCTAAATTATTATATAGGTATTCTTACATAGAATCTAAATGATTACATACTGACATTAAATTTCATCCTATGTTTTTATTATTAAATATTTTCATTATTCATGGGCTCGAAACGCGTAAATACACTCGAGAGCAATGAATCCGGGTCACTTAAAGAATGTTAAAAATCTCGGAAACTAAAAATGATATGTTAATGCAATAAATTGTATTTAATAGACAATGTAATACTCCTTAAATGAAAGTAAAAAAAATATGAGTCACCATACATTTTATTAACACAAAATTACATAAAGAAAAAAACTGCTGATCTCTCCTTAAAACAAAAATAGGAAACATGAAATTTTTGAACTTTAATACGATTTTCTTGAATTTTAATACTTCGTATTGCCTCCTCGTGCTTCCATTACTGCGTTTACGCGGTTTGGCATGCTGTACACCAAGTTCCTTATACGATTTTGGGGAATATTCTCCCATTCCTCTGTGAGAGCAATTTTGAGCTCACGAAGCGTGATTGGGGGAGGGTTTCGTTGTTTTACGCATCTGCCTAGCTCGTCCCAAGCATGCTCGATCGGGTTGATATCCGGGCTGCGCGCTGGCCACTCCATACGAGTAATTTTCATCTCTTGAAGGTAGTCATTCACAATCCTACCTGTATGAGGTCGGGCATTGTCATGCATAAATATAGCATCCTCACCTAAATTGACCATAAATGGACCAACGTGATCATTGAGGATTTCTTCCACATATCTTTCGCTAGTTAAAGAGCCGTTTTCTATGATCACCAGCTCTGTGCGACTTTCAGAAGAAATTCCGGCCCACACAAGTACAGACCCACCACCGTAGGCTACTTTTTCTTCGATGCATGCTTGCTTGAATCTTTCCCCTGGTCTTCGATACACTCTGTGTCTTCCATCGTGCTTGTAGAGCATAAATTTTGATTCGTCGGAGAACATAACTTTTGACCAATCTTCAATACTCCAATTTACGTGGCTCTGGGCATATCTTAGTCTTGAATACGATGCCCACGCTCCAGTTTAGGGCCGTTTGCAGGTCTAAGGGGTTTTAAGTTAGATTCAGCAAGCCGACGTCTTACTGTCCATGCACTTGGGTTACTTCCTCCGAGGCGTCGAAACTGATTTGTGAGTTCAGTTCCTGTAAGAAAGCGATTTCGAAGCATGGTGTTCACCAAGTATCGGTCTTCTCGTGCTGTGGTACACCTGGTTCTGCCCGTTCCTGGTCTGCGTAGGTTAGAACCAGTTTCTTCGTAACGTCGGAGAACTCTTTGTACTGTTGACAGCGACACACCGACAGTCCTGGCTGTATCGCGCTGACTCCGGCCGGTTTCCAGCATTGTAAGTATTCTGGTGCATTCTTCAGGCGTAAGCGACATAATTTCAGCTTGAATAATGAATATAGAGCACTATCAACATGGTTTATGTACCCACATAAATGACAGATTACAAACAAAAGCAAAACCAAATGCTGTAATTTCGTAGTTCCATCTTCGAAAGTGGCCCTTTTTCAAATTTGATTTTTTTATGATATAACTTTACAATAACTAAGAAGTTTTAATATCTTCATTTAAGGAATATTACATTGTCTATTAAATTCAATTTATTGCATTAACCTAGCATTTTTAGTTTCCGAGATTTTTAGGATTCTTTAAGTGACCCGGATTCATTGCTCTCGAGTGTAATTTGAGGAAAATTGTAAGATATTTGGGATTATGTCAGGATATTTGGCAAATTTTGTTTGTTCATCTATTTAGATGAGAGGTGTGTATGATTTAAATTCTACCTAACTGTTGAATATGTGTCTGGCAAAACTTAGACAATTTCATCAGCTCTTAAAAAGAACTCTCGGGAGAGGTTGGAATAAAATAAACATAATATATGAAAACTGTTATGTACGAAGGTAAATGCAAACCCACTAACAAGCCGCCAGCAAACACCTGAATAAAACAGTCGTAATCATAAGTGCTGCAAACAAAAGCCTGAAGTCTAGCTTGTTTACGATCTCTTTGTGGCATGTTGTTAATTTCACCCAGTACAAACATAACTCTAACATAAACATAACTAACATTATATTTACAAATATCCAGCTGACCATTGTCCGGTCGTTCGGAGGGGGAGAGATGCTTGGAAAGCGACTCACGCGCAGTCGACACGACTCTATTGTACACTCTCAAATCTTTTTAGAAATTCTCATCTGAAAGTAACTGTCGTTTTTAGATTAATGTTGGTGCCTATTTCTAGGTTTAGGAGCAAGTTCCAAGTGTTAATGAAAATTTTTGAGACTTGGAAAACGTTCCACTGAATTTTTAAGTCACATGTTTGTGTTCTACAAACTGTTTTCAAATAATTTTAGGTGGTTGTATTAGGTTCATAGATGCTGGCTTTCTGTTTTTCTCCCAATTCTTCCCCATCTATCTTTCTCTTTATGAATTGCTGCACAATGTTGTCCATTAACTTACTCATGATGCACTCTTTCTAGAAAACAGAACATGCCTGCCTTTACACCCATGTTTCGCAACATTGTATAATTATTGCGTAATGCTAAGGTATGCTTCTACGCATACAATCTACATACAAGACGTCTAAGGAATGGCGTAAAGCCACAATAGGATTGGTGTCCTCCTGTCTGCTAATAACAGTATACCGCGATGACCCGATCTCAAACATACCAAGCATGGATATGAATTTCCAAGTTTTCTTTCTAAGCCTACCATAGGTGGCTACATTTGGGAGCCCATGCGTTCCATAAAAAAACAAAATCCTAAATATTTTATTTCACAATAAACCTAGATGGGCACTTATGAAACGTCAGAAGCTAGGTGCACAGTTTCAATTGGTCGTTTTCTATGGAAGAGCGGGCAAAAAACTCTAGGGTTACTCTTTTAAAACTAATTGGCTTTTACAATATTTTCAAATAACAGTGTCAATAGGTATGGGAGGACAGTGTAGGTCTTTCAACAAGTACTAGCTACTTAACAAAATAGAAGAAGGTCAACAAATCTACATTCAACGAAGCCTACAGCGTTCTCACATTCACAAAATATAAAAGATAAATAAATTATTAAAAATAAAAACCTATTTTAAATGAAATTTATGATTGCTATTATTGCAACTGTAGATAACAAATCCGAATAATTATCACGTCCAAAAAAGTCACTAATAATGAGTTGAAATTAAATTGTAGGTATGTTCGATTGAACATATTTACAATTTAATTTCAACTCTATCACAAACAAATGTTTGCAACGCACAAAATGTAAAGTAATAGTGTACTCATTGTTGAAGAGCCTAATAATAAATAAATAAACAAACTCTAGTATAGCTTGGTCCATTCTGAAATTCATGTAAGGTTCCATACTCTATATAATATAGTATGCATTTACAGGCAAAACCGATACATCTGAATTTGAAATATCTCCTACACGCTTAGGATGACAACCAAAGAAACGGTTTTTGTCGACCGAAGAATAGACAAAATAACAGATTCTGATTGTTTATCTGTCATTTTGTCTATTCTTCCGTCGACAAAACCCGTTTCTATTTTGGTCATGCTAAGCGTGCTGCTGTTGTTTCTTTCTATCTATTTATTTCTCTGAGTAACTTATACAAGAGAAATGGTGTGTGTTTAATATGTTAATGGTCATTAAATTATTATTTATTATATTCTGCATTATTTACTAACTCTAAAGCAAATACTTATTTTGGTGCGTTCATTTGTCATACTATTAACATTTTCACAGTAAATGCACTGTGTATTTCATACTGTAAAACAATAAAACACGAGTGAAAATTACGTGTCGATATTTACAAGTCAAATTATTTTGTGCTCACAAATTAACGCAGGCGTAGGCGCAGCGAAGTAGTAACAAGTATGATGGACAACAACATTAAGTATTATTAAAAAGATCACAAAAATATTTAATGCAACCGTCGAAATCAAAGAAAAGACGAAGACTTTCATTAAACCTACGAGAATAAATTCAGATTCAAGCACTGCAGAAAAACATTTGATTGTTCCTAGACGAATTAAGTCAAATAATTATCTTTATAAATAAAATAGGTTTGATCTGAAAACCAAGAACAATAACATAACATCACGCCTGTATTCTCCGAAGGGTTAGGCAGAGGTGTACATATAGTACACCCACATTTCGCCAGTTATGTTTAAGTCCCATGTAATAGGGGGCGAGCCTATTGCCATCAACCGGGCACAAATCCAGACTCCGGGCTGCTACTGAGCAATTCCAGATGGAAAAATCCAATAACACTGTGCCCGACTCGGGAATCGAACCCAGGACCTCATTCTCAGCAGTAGCGCTTGAGACCACTAGACCAACGAGGCAGTCAACCAAGAACCAATCTCGCAAAATAATCAATTTATTTTGGCTCCTATTCAAATGTACCAGTAATTCTTAAACTTTATGGTGCTGGACGAAACCGTAAATAATAATCCACTAAAAATCTGATATAAAAACATGTAGGATAATTACTCGTGGGGAATAGTCCCATGGGGGCCAGACATGAAGTACGGTAATGTTCTTTTAGTACACCGGTTCGAATAAATACGATACTTGATGGACGGTTTGTGTCATGGAAGCGGGTTTGTGCAAGCATTCACAGATTTTGATGGGGTAGCAGGGTACTGTCGCGACCGATGTGTTTTGATTTGTTTATTTTTTGGTGGTTGATTTTAAAGTACAGCTGCATTGTCTGTGTGTTAGAAAGTGTTATTATTTTCATCGGAAAATTACTGTAATTTACAAAAACTAATATTTGTATTTTCTGTTGTACCAGCGTGATAAATTAATGAACAAATGTAAAATGTAAATTTTTCATTAATTTATTTATTTCCCTACAGCTATTAAACATTGGCTAGATAGTAAATACAACAGAGCTAAATGGGACTGTTATGCGAGAAGTTTAATGAAAATGCTATACCAAGTTTTGATAGAAACTATAATATAGCCCGAATCAAAACAACAAATAAACAACAATTCAAATTATGTAAAATACAGAATCTACTCGAATATTCTTTCAAAACAAATCTCAGCGCACCGTGCTCGACTGTACCGAGGGGTGGGGCTGGGGGGTACTCCGAGGCAGGGGAGCGCACACCTGGCCGCCGCAGCTGCGTACGCGGGCAAATCTCACGCGCAGCTTCCTTACTGCGCATGCGTGTGCACACACACTTACAAACCCTTATAGATATGCCACTCACACATAGGTTCCGTTGTACAGCTGTAAGTTTATATAGGGTATGCGTTTGTGTGTGTGTGTGCTGAAAGTAAATATGTGAGTGGATGAGACCATGCGTAGTTTTATGGGTAACGAATATTTTTGTGATGCTATGTGGTGCAGTTTTATTATTTATTTATTTATATTATTTTTTGATTTGGTTGATTCTATTTAGCCCGCTGAAGTTGTAACCTAAGTCTGGAAGAATGCTAGTTTATTTAAATGAGAAATGTATTTTAATCTAAAGATGAATTTTTTGATGTTATACAAAAGAGTCACAATCTACCTATTGTCATCATTTCAGCCGAATAACGTCCACTGCTGGACATAGGCCTCCTCCACTCCGCCACTTCGACCGATTCTGTGCATCCAGCGGATTCCTGCGGCTATATACCTATAACCTTTAGTATTTTCTAGCAATACAAACATTTACACTACGATTATTTTCATAAATAAATACCTAAGTAATAATCTTTCTATCACATAACATTAAAATGTAATTTCAAACTTATGTTCTATCTACAACAAAGAATAAATTTGCAACGCACTAGAGAAGCCAACTATACCAACAGTTGGATTGGTCACGATCATAGAATATATATTATTGACAATGTTATGGTTTCATTAGTGTTATTATTGAGTCAATGTCAAGAAGATTTAAGGTTGATTAATATTTTGGATCCCAATTGAACTAAGCGTAAAAGATGACCAAGTTTTCAACGAGATACATTATATTTATCTTTTACAATAATAAAAACTTGTATAATATACATTATCCTGTAACCTGTAATGCACAGACCCACAGATTACAAGTTAAGTCAAGTCTTCTTTGGTGAGTAAATTGTTCTGAAATCTTAATGGATGCTACTAAATAAAATAAGTAATAGTTTTCAAGTAAATGTTTTGGACATGTAAATGTTTCATGGCATGCCGCTAAAACTCCTTGTTATCCTGGGTACTACTAAAACTAAGTCAGAAAATAAAGATTTTTAAATAAAATAAAAAAACATAATATTATGAAATTACAAAAAATTACAGCGCTAAATATACCTAGGATGCACAGTGAAGAATAAATAAATAAAATAAATAAATAAAAATTGTTTATTTCTCACCACAAGCCAAAAAATACAAAAAATATTAACACAAAAGCAGTAGCCAACGACATAATGCAAAAGGGTTTAAATTGAACGATAGTCTTCTTTTTCAATATTATAAACAAAAGTACTTCAATTAACAATCGTTTATCTATAAGAATGGAATGAGTTACGGAAACTCGCGCACACAATACCATGAATTCCAATGAACTGAATTCACTTTCATGCAATTCATTCGATGAAGTGACGCAAGTTGACGCAACAGGTTACATTATTATCACAGATTTTACAAAACCGTAACATCTAATAGTCTCATGAATGGAGGATTCCTAAAAAACATTTCTTACAAGTTGTATTGTCTGTACACAATGACAGGCGCCGTCTAACAAAGCGCGTTTTACAAGTGTACAGTTCATGATAGCTCTTTATGATGCAGCCGTTATACAATGACCTCTAATCTTCCATCCTTTGACTCCTCAATCGTCCTATGTTGTTCGGCGAAGAGGGGTGAGGTAGCTCAAGTTATGCCGGATAGGTTCTAAAAGCGTGATATTGTTGTAATATCAATAGTCACTAAACTTTTTGTTGTCATGTGTACTTTTGTGAGTTAACACCGATTAATGTAATTATGTGTGCGGTTCTCCGTCGGTACACAATGGACCGATTAATTTAATAGTACAATCATATGTTTAAACTGTTATTTGATTTGATAAAACTAAGACTTGTGTTATTTATTATTGTTTCAATCTTAACGATATTTCTAAATGTAGATCTCTTTTTGTGACACACTTCTTTCAGGTGTAAGTCAATCTGCCTAGCCATTTCCCAACTATATTGGGGTCGGCTTCTAGTCTAACCGGATGCAGCTGAATACCAGTATTTTACATGGAGCGACTGCCTATCTGACCTCCACAACCCAGTACCTGGGTAATACGATACACGATGGTAAGACTGGTTGTCAGATTTTCGGGCTTCTGACGACCCGTAACGACTGTCAAAGATCCACGAATGACAGCGTGGACCGAGGCACGGAGGAGTCTCGTTATGTAAAGATGGTCACCCATCCACAGACCAACCGCGGCAAGCATAGCTTAACCTGATGGATCGACCCGTGCGGCAGTTATTATTTAGCCACGAGCTCCTCATATTCTTTTCTTTCAGGTGTAAGTATAAGTCGTAAAAGGAATATTTTGGGTAAATTCTATTGTAAAATTAAATGATAAAATTCGTTAACTAGTGCTAATACATAGAAAGAACAATAGGGATATATTAGCACTATTAAATAGTAAAACAATTCGTCATTTGACGTCGACTTACTTACGTAGGATGATGAGCTTGACGCTGCATTTTCTGTTAGGCCATTTTTTTACTTGTCATTCCAAATGGGTAAACAATACCGAACACTTACCGCTATGATTTTTTATAACTCATGTGGTTTAGATCAATAGCTAACAGTATCGTACTAGACACACCTCAAGAAGAAGTACCTATAACATTAGAAAGAAACCTAGGTAAGTAATGAATGAATGTGAAAGGAAATATTTTTTTTCGATATTATAAAGGCTGAAAAAAAGCATGGTCAAAAATTGACCAAAAAAAACACAAAACGGATTTTACGTTTTATAAACTGAACCTACAGCTATCGAAGTATAACATTAGAAAGAGACCTAGATAATATGTGAATTGTTTTTTTTTTTAATAATATAGAGGCTGAAAAAAAGCATGGTCAAAAATTGACCAAAAAAAAACAAAACGGATTTTACGTTTTATAAACTGAACCTAACAGCTATCCTGATGTTAACAGCACATAGTCCCATATATGTTTGCCCTAAAAACATGTGTGAATAGGTACATATCCCACGCCCTGTCATCGGTGTTCGGTTACCGCCACTTTTTTCTCAAAAGAGGCGGGATCCCGTTTCTCGCTGAAAGTCTACACCGCGCAGTTGCACGTGCACGACTTTCAAACACAAAATGGCGGATAAATACCAGATTTTTTGAGCATAACCTGGTTTACCTAGATTGTTTCCTAGATTCTGCAATGCTTGCGTGATTCACAGTTATAGTATTTTCTGCGTAATCTGGGTAGAGTGGCAAGCTACTTATTTGAAATGCAGAACAAAGTTATGAAATACAACTAAGGTTTAGCATAGATTTTACGCCGCACTAACTAAACGTAACTTATTTGGGAAAGTTATTATGTATTTTTTATAAATTATTCTATGTCCGAACATTTCGTAATTGTTAATGTAAATAGTACCTAATAGACATTAAAAAGAATTTTCTGTTCGCAGCTGAAATAAATTCTGTGAATGCATCACACAAGAAATAGATGCGGTGCTTATGAGATATGCTGCGGTACAATAATATTTGACCTTTCATTTTATTTTTCCTTTTTTTCATTGATAAGCCATAGAGTACTTCTTATTTCTTTTTTAAATACGGGCTGCAATAAGTACTTATAGCGAAGTCGGGCCAATCCTTTGAGCAGCAATCCGCAGAGACACAAAAGAACGGAAATCGATGCTTATGCTCAACCCGCCCGGATTTTGTTTTGGAGATTACAAATAATAAGAGGCTATGTTTTTTCACCAAATATTGCGCCGCCTTCAATCAAAAGATGTAACCCGAACAACGTGATATTCGAAAACCGACATTCCAAGCATGCATTCACCTCATGTTTTGTTCCAAACTTGAAATTCTCAAACTTGAACTAAGGCTATTTTGTTTTCCAAAAACGCAGTTCTCATAGAAGGGGTTTCAAGACATATCTAACGGTAGGAAGTAGGTGATTATTGTGATAGGATATCCGATAGGATGTGACGTATCAGATAGATTTATTTTTAATTGTTGAGCGACCTTGTCGGATTATATATGTAACATGATGAATCAGAGTTTTTGTTCTGTATAGTTCATAGAGGTCCGTTAATCTCAGTGTCAGTTCGTTTTATGAGATTGATCTTTCCGATCTTATCGTAGAAATACTGTTGTTGTGTAGAACATTGATTTTGGAAAATCATATTCTCTATACATAGCCCTTGTCAGCTAAGTTTTATCAAGAACTAGCTGCGCTTCACGGTTTCACCCGCATAAGTCTCATCCCGTGAGAATATTGGGATAAAAAGTATAGTATGTAAATCTAAGTCCTAACCCAGGTTATGATCTACCCATGAGTCAAAATTCATCCAAACGCTAAAACGGCTTAACGTTTTGGCGTGAAAGTGTAAGAAACAAACAAACAAACTCACTTTCGCATTGATATTGCTTAGGATAGGAAGTTATGATGTCGGTAAGGTTTGCTCTGCCTTCTGGTATGTAGGTATTTAAGTATTTTGGTACTACATATTACGAACGATTCGAAATGACTTTGAAACGATTTGAAGTGACGACATTTTTATTGGTTATTTCACAAATACGCGATGTACTTGTGAATGTAGAGATGTGGTTTTCAAACACACTATATGTGAAAATAACCCGTTCGAAAATCATATGCCACATAATTATGAAGCGCTAACTAAACATAAATATAGACACCAAAATTGATCATACCGGAATGTAGAAAATCCAAAACAAATTGCCTTCAACCAAACCTGATATTAACACTACTAAAGTACAAACAAAATATCATCGGATCATAAGGAAAATTCTTCCAGCATTGCTGCAGAAGGCAGGACAAACCGCCGAGTCACCGGCGCGGGCGCATCGGCCCGTGGGGGCGACTGCTTTGATGTGAGCCGACGTTCGACATCACCCGATAGCCGACAAAACGACAACCACGGAGGACGTGGCAGAAGTTAGTGGTTGAAGCGATAATGACGGGAAAAGGGTTAGGGATTGGGATTTTAAATGTGTAGGGGAAAATTGGCGATAGATAGATAAACAGAATAAATAATAATAATATGCTTTGCGATCTGATTTCTGACTTCGGAGATTAATTTTGTATTGGGATATCTCGTTATGACCCGCACATCAGTGGTAACAAAACCAGTAATGGCCTCTTATTTTATTGAAACTTATACTACGCTGGGCCAGGTAAAGATAAAAGTGCTACCAGAGACGTACGTTCGACTATACGTGCAGTATATATGCTGTTGTAACACCAGCATAGGCTATGAAATAATAATATATTAAAGTAGGTAAATTCGAATTGATTCTGGAGCATATGAGCTAGATGACTCCCGGAGATTTTCTTCAGGACACTCACTGTTATTATAGTCTTTGATTTAACCAATCAATATCTTTCGTCACATTTCAAGGTAAATTGTCTTCTAATTCAATTAAAACACACCAAAAAACTCTCAAAATCGTTCATAACATAGACCATAATCTAAAAAACGACACCGCGATCCTCGGACACTCGTGAGATGATGGTGTGAATTGAACGCTAAGATGAATAAGCCCGTCTGATAACAACTGCGCGAGAGCAGTAATTGGTCAGTATCGTGTTTGTTACCTACAGATATTTTGTCATTTCATTACGGCCAATGTACCCTCATCTTGGAAAATGTAAGTGTAGATTGAAATTGATGGAAATGTTTTCGATATGTAAACTGAAAGAGCAATGAGCTTTCCCCTGTTTTAATATACATACTTGTACATAATCCTAAGTAATAATATTATAAATGCGAAAGTGAGTTTTACTTTTTTTTTTTGTTTGTTTGTTACGCTTACACGCTAAAACAGCTGAACGGATTTGGATGAAATTTGGCACATGGGTAGCCCAAGACCTGGGTTAGGACATAGAATACTTTTTATTCCGATATTCCCATGGGATCGAGACTTATGTGGGTAGAGCCGCGGGGCACAGCTAGTATTTTATATTTTAGTGTTAGTTTGTAAGTATATTGTATTTAATGTCAATGCATGACTGGTTTATAATAAAATAGAAATTTATTAATATTATTTTCGTTTAATGTAAGGGATAAAAACTCGAAGGACAAAAAGTGTTAAGTATAGATATCCCCACCAAAAATATTTTCTTTCACTGTTAAAAAGTTATCAGATCTATACGAGTACATCTTGGTAAAAATGTATGGCTTTACGTTCCATTGAACTACTGCATAACACAACATTAAAGACCAGTGACTCCCATACTCCCATAGGAGTGTAGTGCCCTCCTGCCTTTTGTTTAATGAAACTACGCTTAGCTGTTGGTGAGTATAATTTGTAAACACGTAAAGTTGTGTTATAAATATTTTACGTAACTCCCAGTAGTTAGACAGGTAGGTAATTTCATTTCAGTGATAGTAAAAGTCGCTGAACATTATTTTTAATCTATTTTTCGCTTTAAATTGGAAATCTTTAGAGAAACCAGGAATCTGTTTTCTTAGAAGCACATAACGAAAAAAACGCAAAGAATAATCAGTACCAACTCATTGTGTAACATTGCCATTGGTAGAACCGTTCAAGGGAAATTAAATTGGCATGTTACTTTTTCATCACGGTTTTATTGGAATTAAAAAGTTCTATTAGATTCAACAGTTCGCAATAAATGATATGTTGTAATAGATGTCTGGAAACACCAAGATTAACTTACGCTCCTTTTTTATTTATTGGAGAAATCTGAATTTGTTTTGGTCAAAATATAAATCACAAATGTAGAAACTGGTAAATGCTTTTGTCTAAACAATAAATCTAAACTGTTTGGCAATCGAAGATTCGGTACTAGTTTTAAACAGTGACATTTAATCTAGACATTTAATTTAATTATCTAGTTAAGTGTTAAGTGTTTGAAGCAGGCGGACATGGCAGAAGATACCCATTGCAGAACTACAATTCTGTAGTAAAATTGGATTTATATTTTAATGCACCATTAGAAGCTTGGTAAACACTGAGTTAAGGCTCACACAGGTGACTCTGGTGGAACAATTTCTATGAAAACTTCACGGATATTGTACTACCGGTGTCGCTTCACGCCGTCGCGTCGCGCCTATCTGCGGCAGCCTTATGGAGGCATCTAAACAGAGAGATTCAACCCTAGTTCGACTACATGCAGTACAGGAAGGTGCATCGGGAATTCCAATTATAAATAAATCTGCCATGATGCCGATTGTTTCCTCAAATTCTTGCATTACAATAGGTACTAATGCAAGAGTTAACATCATTCCATTGAGACAGTTCCACGATACTTCGTGAGATTACTCACGTGCTGGTTTGTTAGTCAGCGTGATCTTCAAGTGTGCACCGTGCCTAATGTGTTGAAAAACACGCAGTTGGATTGTCATTCTAATATACTTACCTTAAAGAATTTGCGATGGTTCCGCACAGAATCTGTTGAATATCATGGTGGTGATTATAAATGACCTGCATTTCCTTACCTTTCCGTGCCAAACGGAATCCTAGGTATTACTAAACCACCGCTTTCCGTTCGTCCGTCTGTCTGTCTGTCTGTAGGTATCTCATGAACCGTAATAAGTAGACAGTTGAAATTTTCACAGATTGTGTATTCCTATTGCCGCTAAAAAAGTTAATAATGAAAGGTCCCCATACAAGAAACGTCTTTTTTGGGCGTTTAATGCTCGATCTTAATACAGTACGGAACCCTTCGTATGCGAGTACGACTCGTAGTTGATTGTTTTTTTTGGACATGATTTGCAGTGTTTTGCAATTAGAGTAGATCTCGAGCTGGTAACATAGTATAAACTTGTTGTAGCCTTAAAGTCCAAGCTGTAGGATAATTTACTGTAATTGTAAGACAAAAACGAAGCATATGAAAAAAAGGGATAAGAGAGAGATAGATAAGTAATACATTACATACATAGAAGATGAGGATGGAGCATCTTTTGGTAATGTTTCTAACATTGACCTTTACGAACTTAGATGTCTTAGATAAAAAAATACTTTAAAATTTAATTATTATTATGAGTTCATGAGATACAGCCCGCTGACAGACAAACGGACGGACACACGGTTACTAAGCCTCCTACCTGCGGGTACGGAACACTAAAAATGGACAAAAAGTGAAGCGTATGATATCGGTTTATGAGTTTTGCAGTCTATATGATGGCATTGGCTGTAAAACTGTGATCAAACATCTACGCAGTTAGCAATCAGTACAGTCGCACTTCGACCGCATGTTTTTATTGTTTTACATGATTTCATAGCGAATTAACATCTGTGTCAATAAACATGTTGCCAGCCACACGACACAACTGTCATACATTAATGTGCCTTTAGGTGTTTCATTTAAATGAGTCTAGGGATTGTTTTTATTTCGTAAATTAAATATTAAATTTACTTAATAGATTTTCAACTTTATCGCTGAAGCATAAGGTTCAAAGTTGATGGGGAAAATTTGACAGTTTCGGGTAGGTTGATGTATTGTGCTGGCGTCTGTACAATAGATATAAAACATATTGCTTTAAGTGTTGGGTCTTTCCATCCATATCCATCGTTTCTTTGGCCTTAGAAACGATGGATATGGATGGAAAGAAGGTGAATACCGAGATGACGACTAAAGCTTCGTGCAGACTAGCGCGACGCGACACCGGCTATTGTTATACCGTGAAGTTTTCTTGGAATTTGTATTGTTCGAGTCGCGTCGCGCCGTCGCGTCGAGCTGGTCTGAACGAGGCTTAATAGAGAATTGTGGAAGAGAAAGACATGTTGCATCGACGCCAATTAATTTGGGATGAGGGCAAGATAATGAGGTATAAAAAAATTAATTAATTTTGGCAAAAACTTGAAACATCAATTTTTAGTTATTATTTATTTTTATAGATAATATTGGCTTCTTCTATTCAGACGGAAGACGACTGGCCCTGTCCTGCCTGCACCTCGCATCCAAAGGATTCAAGCGACTCCAAAAGTACTTATTTTTGAGGTAGATGGGTACATTCACAAAATTTGATAACCTAGGTATACTGTTTAGTTTATCAGTGGAAACTTGTAAATGGCCTTCAATTTCATATTATTTAAAAACTCTGTACGTTTGCTGTAACTGTCCTGAATAGAATAAAATAATTATATAAAATATATTAGTAGAGTACAACTCTCGGCAAACTTCGTGTTTCGTCAGTCGTCGGATTTCTATTGCACTTGGTGCAGACCGGACGCTCTCAATCGACTTGGAAGTATATAGAGTTGTTAATACTCTTTTAACTTAATGTAATTTATTAAAAACTGTGAGGAAAGCGTCTTTTGGCTGAAATGATAATAGTATTTATTGTTGTTGTAGTAATATTCAATATCTTTATTGCTTTACCATAGTGTGTATTTAGGTGGTAACTATATAATTTAGATCATTATGGACACTGTAGGGCACAGCAAAAGGGTAGGAGAGAGGAAGTCCTGTTTTACGAGATAATTAAGTTGATTTTCTGGAAACAATTTTAACTTACGTAGTATAATCAAAGTCAGGAGGTCGCGAATAAGATACGAAAGATATGTAATTAAATGTTATAGATTGTTTTATATACCTGTTGTAATTCTGTTTATTCATTTGCATATTTTTTTTTTCTTTGAATAATTATTATTGCTATGGACATTACGTAGGGACTTGTTGAATTCATTTTTAGCTTGGATGTTGGTATGTTTAGCCTAGATCGGTGTCTAAGTGTGTAACTGTGATTGAATTGAATGTCTTCGCGTTTTGTGTAGAACTCTTGATGCCTACGGAGAAATTTACATGTTTCTAGAATGTAAATACTGGGGAGGGTTAGAATATAATGTTTCAGAAAATAGGGTAAGATAACTAATTTCTTTTGTAGAGTAAAGAGTGTCAGTGCATCTGTATCTACTATTTCCCCAGAGAGTTATGCCGTAGCTAAGCCATGCATTTGGCATACGCGTAATAGGTGGTGAGGGCAGTTTGTAGATTGGTTGTCTTTTTAATTTCGCGGAGAGCGTATGAAAATTTTGAAATTTTTCAACAGGTTTTTTGTATTTGTGTTTTCCAGCTAATACGTTTATCTATTGTTAGTCCTAGTAATGTAAATTCATCTACAGTTTCGAATTTTGAGCCGTTAAAGGAGAAATTTAATTGTAGAGGTGCTTTTTGATAAGGGTGGAAAGTGTTAGTTTTGGTATTTTTGTGAATTTGGAACTCAGTTTTTCTTCTATCTTTGTGTTGTTTTGACATGAGCCTAATAAAGATATGTCATCCGCGAATAAAATATATGGCCCCTCTATGGTTTTCGGTAAGTCGTTGATTTAAACGAGGATTAATAGGCAACCCATGACACTTCCTTGCGGGATTGAAGCATATTTTGCTTTTAGATCGGATTTTTTCTATTTCTCTACTATTGTGGTTAAAGTAGTCATTTTCAGTTGAAAACGAGTCATATTACATCGTATTTAAAACGTCATATTTAAAAAATAGAGAACAAGTAGTTACTTGTTCTCTATTTTTTAAATATGACGTAAGCCATTCATGGGCTTTCCAGCGGATTCCTATTCCATACCTACAGTTTACTAAGCAGGCATATTCCTTTTGAACGATTTTTTCGGAAACCGTTCTGACAATTGCTCAATAAGTTCGATCACACATAGCATTTTCGAAAATCTTGGAGGCTGAGGGCAAAAGAGCTATTGGGCGATAATTATTATTATTAGTTTTTGTGTTCTGTTTATGGATAATGATTTTTTTAACAATCCGGGTAAAGTGCTTTCTGTAAAAGTTGTAGCATTTAGTAAATTGAGTAATTTTAGGAACTGAACCAAAACGGTTCGGCTTATCAAATATCCTACTCATATTATAAATGCAAAAATGAGCTTGTTTGTTTGTTACGCTTTTACGCTAAAACGGCTGAACAGATTTGGATGAAATTTGACACATGGGTAGACCACGACCTGGTTTAGGACATAGGATACTTTTTATCCCGATATTCCCACGGGATCGACACTTATGCGGGTGAATCCGCGCGGCGCAGCTAGTCGGCTTATAAATAAAATGTGGTAAGCAGTTTCTGCGTATGGTTACGATCTATAAAATCAAGACATATCATTGTTATACCTATTAAACAAAAGAGTAAAGTTCTTTGTTATTTCATTCTACATGAAACAGAATATCTACCGATTTTATTGTTCGTAACCGTTTCTTGAATGGCAGTATTATACATTGAGCCTTTGAAAGACTTCGTATAATTGATTCGTACCTTTGTAAGGCTTGTTTCTTGTTTATATTACATAATTTGGTAATAATCTGTTATTGATCTTGCCTTTTATCGGTGCTTTGTAATGAAAATGAATGTGTTTTGTGGTTTTGTTTAGCAATGTTGTAACATGTGGTGTTTGCTGTTGTTGAGTTAGGATTTATAAGAGTATTATATTGATAATCTTTATGCGTTTATTTGATTGTAAACGTTACTTTACTTTAGTTATTTTTATGTGCTTATCAATTCTTTCTTTTTCGTGTGGTTAGAAACTAACCTGGTGTCAGAGTTTTTATCCATGGGCCTCTCACTGGGCGTCACATGCCATGAAATATCTCTCAGACATTTTAGTTTCCTTACGATGTTTTCCTTCACCGTTTTTGAAGCAAGTGATAATTATACAATTCACACATAAATCCGAAAAGTCAGAGTTGCGTGCCTTGGGTTCGAACTCGAGACCTATGACTTGGCAGTCTGACGGTCACACCACTAGGCTATCACTGCTATTGCTTATTAATTTACTTATAATAATTTACTCGATGAGAGCCAGATATTTGCTCCGCTTCGTATTTCAGCACTACTGTTGAGAATGTGCTTTAAACCAAAAAACAAAATCCTTCTTCAACACAAATAAAAAAAAAAAAAATAAAAAAAAAAAAAAAAAAAAAACTACGACGTAACTTTTCTAAGATGCGCCCCAGCAGCTTCTCCCATCCGCTAATTAAAGATCTAACGTAACTAAGGGGGAAAAGCTCATTGGGCATCAACAAATTCGTCCGCATCGCTTTCAATGGGAAAAGTGCCCAAAAGGCTGGCAGCACTGCCGCGTTGGATGGCAATGCTGAGTCTTTGGCCTAAAAATCTGGTCGACTGGCCGCCTTCTGGTCACGTGAAGAGTCGACCAGCCACATGGTAATGTCTCTTTATCTATCAATCATTGCTGAAAACAACAGCAATGTATCTTCAAAACTACCTTCACAGCAAATTCTCGCAATGAATTCCACAGGTAAGCAGACCCTTGTCTGTTATAATCAGCAAAAAACACGGGAATATAATCCTTTCCGGCTCATGGGGCAGTTTCGTCTTTCCCCAGTTTCGGCAGACTTTGTGACGCCGAAAGCCGAGCAAACGACGAACGGCCAAATTGGTAATCGTTTGGCGGTAATGTTAAAGTGCTCAGGTGTGCATAGGGTTGAACAGAATAGAGAATTTTAATCATTTATTTACCTGAGCATTTTTGAAGTTTTCTTTTGAAGTATTTCTAAATGGATTTTTTTTTAATAATTGCCAACATAACTTTTATTATTTTAGTATTATAATACTTGTGATGTATAGGTATTGGACTTGGTGGAGTTTAATTCAAAAGAAAATTTCAATTTATCAGGGGACTTAATTGTTTACCAATCAAAATCCACCCAAAGATTATCAAGGGATACTATATTCATGTCAATTCATACCCTTATTACAGCCGTCATGCGTTACGACATTTTAAACCAAGATACGAATCAATCGATCTAAAGATTGCAAAGTATCATATTATTAATATTGGCAACCCTGAGTAGTTCTCATTGCAGATCGCATAGTCCACAGAAGAGGATTACCACGTTTGTCATTACAGTTTTCTAGGAAGGTACCCCAGGTAGTCAATATAAGCATTCTTTGTCATAAAATTGCAGGATACACCACACATAAATATGGACCCTAGGGTTTCCTTTACAGAGTTGAATTTAGTAAAGGTTGTGTTTAAAATAATTTGGTCAATTTATTTTCAATTGGTGCTAAAATTAGCGTGCTTTTCGTGTATATTACCGTTATCTATGAATGAATGCAAGTAGGTAATTATGATATATGAATGGTACGCTCATCGTCCGATTTGGGGTTATTTGGGTGGTCGGCTTATATTGTACTGATTGTGTATTTAAACATGTTTATTTTTAGATTATGCAATCAACGTTTTAGTAGGCGTTGATTGAGCACTTACTTGTGTCATTTATACTGTTTTCCATCATGATGGTAATAGCGGCGCTTATCTGTTTGAAAATGTAGATTTTACGGTTTTAAGATTTACAAAATAAACTTTTACATTAGATATGGTACGATACGATACGCAACAGGCAGAAGATAAGGGCACTAGGTTTTTATATTGTATTTTACGCGCCGACGAAGCGTACTATACGCGCTGGAAACGGTACTAGCACTGCTTCTTCCAGGCAGAAAACGCGCCGTCGACGCGCAGATGACGCGCGTTACACGGGACGGGCGTATAAAACACACCATGAGCATAGGCCCTAAACACCACTAAGTTGACTATGATCCCGCTCAATTCTAGAGGGCGATGGATGAGGATAGAACCACTGCTTATAAACTGAATAAAACATTGCTTCAGAACTGATATTAATGTAAGAATCTAACAATATAAGAAACCAGTTTTAGTTACTAGATTGTGTCCACAAAGTTTGACTGTTTCCAATTAGTGAATTTGCTAACTAGTACCCAACTTAGTTTGAATCAAGAACGACGCAACTTTTGTTTGCAAGCAAGCAAGCAGTAGAATCTCGAAGCATACCTATAGTGGAAAGTTAGAAAGCGGAAACCGTTGCTGGCTATTGCCTACTAGCTACTCATTCCTAATCTTCAAGAAAGGCCTATCATACTGACCTTGAGTGGAGTGAAGACGGACCTACTTTACTTTTAATGAGTCAGCACATTCCATACAAATCTTACCTAACGCGACTATTAATAAAGAAGTTAGTTGACAGCTACAACGTCACAATATGGCGAAAAGGTCAATAGAATTCTATTTTTGAAATAATAAACAGAAGAACGGGTCATAGTGGGCTGCGCAATGATATTATTTATAAATAAGTAACCTATGTTACTTATCCAACATTCGATCTTCAAAAACGGCAGTTACACACTACACAAAATAAAATACACAAATAAATACACTATATAAAATGACACCTGGAAGTAGGACGGCATGTCGTAATTATCGGGTGTGAAAAAGAGACAAGACAATATGTAACTTGGCTAACAAGGCAAGTTTTGACGAGCCACTTGCGGAGCGCATAACCTATCTACCTCTGTTAACTTACAATATAATTGTGCCCACGTATCGTTTCTTATCAAGAAAAAAACGTCCACTGCTGGACATAGGCCTCCACTCAGCAAGCACAACGACCGGTCCTACGTTGCAAGTCTCCAAGGGATTCCACCCTCATCAGGTCGGTCAAGGATAACGAGGATTGCAAGAATGTAAGTAATATGAAGAAAATGGAATGATTAACAAGAATGTTGAGACTATGACAGGTAGGGTTGACAAAATATAATTATGTAAAAATATAGTAGACTAGCTGTACTCTGCGATTTTACCCGCAGAAATCTCGATCCCGTGGGAATATCGGGATAAAAAGTATCCTATGTCATCAAGCTGTCCATGTGCCAAATATCATCCAAATCCATTCAGCTGTATAGCGTGAAAGCATAACAAACAAACAAACAAACAAACTCACTTTCTTATTTGTAATATTAGTTAGGATTAGGATGGCGCAAAAAATATACTAGTTATGTTTCAAAAACTGTTTTATTCTTTAAATGCCTATTTTTTGCTACTATTAACCGTTATTAGTAAGGTGTATTTTTTAATGTCTCATAACTATTTTTACACTCTAAATTAAGGTTCCAAAATCAATCAATCTGCCTAGACTTTTCCCAACTATATTGGGGTTGGCTTCCAGTCTAACCGGATGCAGCTGAATACCAGTAATTTACATGGAGCGACTGCCTATCTGACCTCCACAACCCAGTAACTGGGTAATACGATACCCCTTGGTAAGACTGGTTGTCAGATTTTCGGGCTTCTGACGACCCGTAACGACTGTCAAAGATCCACGAATGACAGCCGGGACCAACGGCTTAACGTGCTTTCCGAGGCACGGAGGAGTCTCGGTATGTAAAGATGGTCACCCATCCATAGACCAACCCCGGCAAGCATAGCTTAACCTGATGGATCGACCCGTGCGGCAGTTAATACTTAGCCACGAGCTCCTCCCAAAATTAAGGTTCCATAATATGTACCATTAATTCAGCTTCTATGAGATTAATACTGGCCCAATTGCGATCATCTCGCCATTTTGTATTCAAATAAAAATATATTAGTTTCGTCTACTATATTTTTCTTTAAAAATGTAGTATTTAGGCCTCTAATATACTAGGATACTATATTATATAGTAGGGTTGGCAACCCTAATTATAGGTTCTATTTTAGGTATATATATTTTAATTTAATCAAAATTGCATCTCATCATTTGCCTAGCCTTTTTCCAATTAAGTCGGGGTCGTCTTGCAGATGCAATTAAATGCCAACAAGTATTTTACATGGAGCAACTGTCTGTCTGTGGACGTCATATAGGCAGTTGACTATCCGTGTTACCCAGTAACTGTACTTTGGGTAACATGGGTAATCGTCGCCTTTCTACATTGTAGGTACTCACATGTATAATTTCAAAATGAATGATGTTATCAATATTTTGTAAGAATATTATGATTTAAAAGAGTGTCCGTGGAGTTTCTAGCCCGTTCTTCTCCATAGGAACCTACGCTTTGGAATGGGCAACTAGCTTCATATTTCTGACTGACTGACCCCTTGACAATTCAAAAGTGCCTGTAAATGGTTTAATTGAAATAAATGCTTTGAGTTTGAGTTTAATCCCCTTGGTAAGACACTTTAACCAAACAATGCGTCAATGTAGAAAAAATACTTAAATGCCTAATAAGTATTACAATTTCCGTCTCTCTATCTCTCTCACACTTTCAACTTAACTAAACAATTCCGAATAATTTAAGTTATAACTCCTCCACACTTACATGCTAACCGATAATTAAATTTAACTAGAAGGTTACTAAAATAAATGTGGAGTCCCGCCCACGATTGCCAGTTAAAATTCCTTGAAGACAGTGTAATTACATTACTGTGCTGCATCTAACATCGAACGTCAATCATTTGAGGCGACGCGTTATTACTGCACGAGGTTAGAATAGTTATCGAACTGTAAGTCAGGTAGGAGTGTTTGTTTTTTTGATCGCGAGTGTAAATTTTTGGATGTCGAACTAGTGAGTTGCCTTTTTCGGAGAAGCAAATTACGGATATATTCGAGAAAAATTAAACAATGCGTTTTGCATTTTTTTTGTTACTTACTGGTATATTGTTTTTTTTTCTTTATTTACATAACATCGTAACTGTAATCACGAAGGTAGAAGAAGCGAACCATCGAAGAATATATATACATATCTATACACCGTAAGGACTATTTCTGCTTGCAGCGCTCGGCTGCTATAGAACCGGGGCGATGTGGTCATCGTGTTCACGGGATTTGGTTTTCAAACTGCTTAGATATGAAGTTCTTTGATAGTACCAATAGTACACCCACATTTAGAGCTGCTACTGAGAAATTCCAGACGGAAAAACCCAATAAAGAAAGAAGAAAATAAAGAAAATACGTTTATTAACACTTTGCCCGACTCCGGAATCGAACCCAGGACCACATGCTCGGCTGAAGCGCTTGCGACCACAAGACCAACGATTATTGTGTAGAAAAACGTTTAACTACATTGTAATTAACATTTAAATGTAGGATTTTTAATTACTTATAAATAATTTTTGTGCTAACTGTACCATTGCAATTTCAAACAATCTGAGTATGAAATGAAAATTGATGATTTTAATGATTATATGGATTTTAGCACAATTTTCCTTGACAGTGTAATTTTGAATTTGCAAAAATAATAATATGACAAAATGTTAAGTTTAATAGCTTTTGGCTAATGATATTTAAGTTATTTATAATGAAGTAATTTAATGTACCAAAAGTATTGTACAAATGGCTAGTGCTTATCATAATTTTTAAAACGACTCCTTGACACCAATGGTCTATTTTGTAAACATCTCCACCGTGAAAACTTAGGTGAAGACAGCTGTCATTCCACCTGGTGTTAGGGATTTATACTACCTACTTACAGCTCACTTCAACATCGCTTCGCCTAAGTTTTCAAGGTGAGATATTTACAGAATAGTAGTGCGGAAGTCGAAGCCAATTCCTTTAAATTACGTAAAATTATTGGTTAATATTTAGACTTTTGTATCTTTACCAATAATAAAGTAAAGACGTCATAGCTTTGCATAGTAGACCCTACCATATGGACGTAGCTATCACAGGTAAAATTAGCTTACGAATCTATTTATTAGTATCTAAGAATGCCCAGTACCCTAATTACGTAACACACGACCAATCGGAATTTGAATCGTTTTGAAACAAATTGCTAATCCATTGCTTCATTAGTTCGAAAAAAAATCCGCTCAACAACGTAAATAACGCAATAAATGTTGTTGAACTGTCAAAATTAAATACATTTGTCGTCATTAGATAGCGGTTTGGCAATAAAAAATGTTACCATTGGTAACGATTCGTTATTATTTATAGAAACAGAGCATAAGAAGTGTTGCCTATGATAGAATGGTTTGAGTTGAAGTATTGCCGTTTATTTTCACTTTTCTATTAATATAAACCCCCATCTGTAGAAAACCAAAAGATGACAGCATTCCATGAATATTTACAACACAATTCCCCATTCTAAACAGATGACGTATCGTGAGAATTAGGCCAAACTCACAGCGAATAAAAAAGTCATTTGTTCCCAATAATTACTACAGCGATTATCATAACTATCCTAACGTGTGTTGACGTATTACTGTTAAACGAATACCGCTCGCCTGCAGGGGGAAATGGAAATCAAATAATATTATAACTTAGGTAAGCTAGCCCGTCATGCAAATCGATCATTAGGACTTAATATCCCTTTTGATTTTAAGTAATTTATATGAAATTATGTGTAGAAAAGTTTTTGGAAGCATACGGAAGCCTGCTTTTTATGATAACTGCTCGTTTTTCTATTCGATTATGTAGATGAATGTGAGCGATTGTATTGATACCGATGATCGATTGCGTCATAATCACCTCTAGAAACGTATCATGGAATCTAATGTATAACGTAAATATTATATTTGTTGTACCTAATCATTGCGTAATGACTATTTTAGTAAAAGTTTATGATGGTAGGTTAAACATTATTTTATTTATAGTATAATTATACCATTTTATATTTACCTTTACCTTTGAGGAGCTTGTGATTAAGTAATAACTGCGGCATGGGTCGATCCAGCAGGTTAAGCTACGCTTGCCGGGGTTCGTACGTAGATGGGTTACCATCTTTACATTCCGAGACTCCTTCGTGCTTCGGAAAGCATGTCAAGACGTTGGTCCCGGCTGTTATTCGTGGATCTTTGACATTCGTTACGGGTCGTCAGAAGCCCGAAAGTCTGATAACCAGTCTTACCAAGGGGTATCGTATTACCCAGTTACTGGGTTGTGGAGGTCAGATAGGCAGTTGTTCCATGTACAATACTGGTATTCAGCTATACCCGGTTGGACTGGAAGCTGACCCCAATATAGTTGGGAAGAGGCTAGGCAGATTGATTGATTTTATATTTACATTTCTAGTGTACGAAAATATTGCTTGCTTTCCTTGGAGATCAAAGACAGAGAGGTTAAGATATAATCAAGAATATTCAGAGTGGATGTGCCCACTGCCCACCCATCCACGTAATTAAGTTAGGTTGGGTTAGTTAGTTAAGATAAAATAATACCAGCCTATTTATGGTCGCACAGCAGGGCAAGGACCATTTTTCATACAGAGAGAAGGCATGAGCATGGATCACCAGTCACCACGCTTGCTCAAGGCCGGTTGGCGATTTCAGGCTTATATTGATTATAAGTCCAGGTGTAGGCTAAGCGTTTGCTGAGACGCAGGTGACGCAGGTCAGCACAGTACAGATTTTGCAGGGTAGTCAAAGTCAAAGTCAAATAATTTATTTCAATTTGGCACAAAGAAGGCACTTTTGAACGTCAGCATTTACAAAAAAATAATATTAATTGATTCTAGTCGCCCCTTCCAAAAGGTAGTTTTCGTATGGAGAAGAATGGGCAAGAAACTCCACCGTTACTCTTTTAAAATGTTTTCATAATATCTTATAATACACTAATTATATAATTATATGTGAAGACAATGCACTTAGAATAAGATTACTATACCACGATTGGTGGAAAGTACAAAAAATGAAGGAATGACATAAATTAATTATGTGATAGATGCATGGTGCTCACATATTTACAAACAAACAGGGTAGGGCAGGAGAGGCAGAAATAGGCCGCGAACGCGTGCTGGGACGTAGCTACAAAGACACATTCCATCCATCCATCACTCCAACCTTCCAAAAATCAATCTGCCTAGCCTTTTCCCAACTATATTGGGGTCGGCTTCCAGTCTAACCGGATGCAGCTGAATACCAGTATTTTACATGGAGCGACTGCCTATCTGACCTCCACAACCCAGTAACTGGGTAATACGATACCCCTTGGTAAGACTGGTTGTCAGACTTTCGGGCTTCTGACGACCCGTAACGACTGTCAAAGATCCACGAATGACAGCCGGGACCAACGGCTTAACGTGCTTTCCGAGGCACGGAGGAGTCTCGGTATGTAAAGATGGTCACCCATCCACAGACCAACCCCGGCAAGCGTAGCTTAACCTGACGGATCGACCCGTGCGGCAGTTACTACTTAGCCACGAGCTCCACTCCAACCTTCCATTAGACAAAAATCTGCTTCTAAGACGCCACGGTTTCCCTATATGCAAAACAAACCCCTATCGTTTTGCATTTACAAGTCGACAATGTTTGGCTCAAAGTTCACGCATGTATAATAAACTAAATAAAATTATTCCGCTGTACACATATAAATTCCACGAAATAAAAAATAAATTAAGAGCATGGCTCTTATCTTTAACTTATGATGAAACAGAAAATATAGAATCCTAACTTTATCAAACCTAAATTGAAAGAAAGCTTAATATACACTCACACTTCACATACACAGGTGTGTGTGTGTGTGTGTGTATACACGGGTGTGTATATGTGTGTAGGGAGGTCCCTACACACAAACTACACACATATACACAACCACAATCATTCGCTCCTTTTGCTGTGTTAACAAACACTGTAAGGAAACAGAAAAGTCACGGTTGTATTATATAAATCGAAGCCGCAAAATCTCCGACTCCTAAGATACAGGTCTGCGTACCTAGTTTAGGAGCCCGGAAAGCTGTCAATAATTTGAACTTGGTAGTACAGTCTGTTGTCAATATTATCTGACCCACCCTAAAAACAAACGAATTTGGACCCTCTGACATTAACAATAAGGTTTATTCAATTTAAATGAGCTTAACAGACAAGCGACGCGACGGCTTGATGAACAAATACAATAATAATACAGACACGCTTTGATCTTTAAAACGTTAGCGTTAGGTTATATGTTATAACTACTTGTTATAATATAATTAGTGTAATAACTTATTTTAATAACTATCTTCAAGTAATTCTGGTCTCGTGGTCTGAATATAAGACTGGGAAAAACAAGTTGCGAGATCAAATCCTGCGACAAAATAATTGTTTTGCTTTTAATTTAGAATTTATTACAAAACCATTTCTTGTTTATTGTAAAGAACTATAGACGGATAACCTTCAAATATAAACTTTCTAAAATGGTAATATTTTCGCATAATTTGTAATAAGTGGGTAGTTGAAAAATAAATATTCGTATTCATTATAAAACCTAAGGGTATGCAGTGACTACGCGCAAACATATTTTACCTTGTCTTACTATATTGCAAAAACAACGTCTCTTTAGAATTTTTTATTTTCTGTTTTATGTAGTTTTTTTATTATCATGTGTGTTATTATTTATTAAAAAAGGAACTGATAATAGGTGGACTGTGTTTTTGAACCGACATGTTGTTCGTCGCCAATCCAGCATCAAACCGCTAAGCCACAAGCACTTGTTAGAAACGTGCGAAATTAAAGATTGGGTTGTAATTATGTAGTGTGACTTAAAAGCTTTTCAACTTTAATGTCAACGAGATAATGATTAAAATAGCATAACAAAATGATACATAATGCCGGTGGCTCCGACAATGTTGGGTGGGTTTACCTTAACGTTACGTGTTAAAGATCAAATTTACGTGTCTGTATTATTATTTTATTTGTTCATCGACTAACTAGTCTGATATGCTCATATAAATTGAATAAACCTTAATGTTACAAGCACAGGGTCCACATTTGTTTGTTTTTAGGGTGGGTCAGATAATGTTGACAACAGACTGTACAACCCACTGTTTTCGCTATGTACTGTGTTGTTATTTTTATGTAATAATAAACTTATTACTTACTATTACTTACTTACATTCGCGTCCTAGCTGCTTGTACTAACAGCTAGGACGCGCAATAGACGTGTGGTAAAAAAACACGAGACGATCTGCACGTGTCGCGCAGATATCTGTGCCGGCACTACAACGAGACGCAGCCAGGCCCTGAAGACTCGACATAGATAGTGTTCGCTATACGACCGAATTTGGTCGCAAAGTCCTAATAGCGTACCTAGACGCGCGCGACGACGCGCGACGTGACGGGATTTTTCGTGCTTGTCAAGCAAGTCGCGTGCGTCTAGGGACGCCATTACGACTTTGCGACCGAATTCGGACGTTCGTCGTCGTGATTGAAAATTCAACAAAAAGTATTTATGTATTTTTAATCTTTACTAATTAGTTCGTTGTAAAAAAAAAAAACGGTTGGAGTCCTCCTCCTCCTCCTTAGGGTCGTAAAAATGCCGAATTCTAATCCTTTAGGTGAGTTTGTTTGTTTGTTACGCTTTCATACTAAAACGGCTGAACAGATTTGTATGAAATTTGGCACATGGGTAGACTATGACCTGGATTAGGATATAGGATACTTTTTATTCCGATATTCCCACGGGATCGAGACTTACGCGGGTGAATCCGCGGGGTGCAGCTGGTGTACTTTTAATAAAAATGCTATTCGTTGATATGCGCATCATTTGAGAACGGCTTGACCGATTTGGCATTTTTTTATGTTCGTAATAATCCAAATCAGGTTACTAAGGTTTTTTTTTTTAAGTTTCCCGGAAAATCTTCGAATTCGGGAAAAACTGAACGTCGTTTTTGTATGAATTATTGTTTGGACAGGACAACGTCAGTCGAGACAGCTGGTTAGAAATAAACCCATTTGATTCCAACACACGTAAAGCCACTACAGTTTCATTCGTCTCTCATTAATAAAACAAAGACTGACAGACTCAAATTATTTCATTATTCGAGCCCCACTATTGCAGTTATCGCGCCATCGCCCCTAATTTATTACAAGGTACCTACATCATGGAAATTATTGCCTACGTATTATAATTTCTTTATGTTAATAAACTTCCCGGGAAGGTTTGGAGTGGTTTGATTTGCGCGGACGTTGTAGTTCAGGATCATTTGTTGAACGAAATGGTGAGGATTTTTTGGTCCTTATGGCATCTTTTCCATCAAAAGGACCAATCAATCAATCTTTCTACTTGTGTGCCTTTTAGTCTGTGCCAAATAAATGTATTTTCTTTCTTTCTTTCAATCCTCAGCTTGATTTGCAAAAATTTTGGATGGTGCATAATTATTGAAGTGTATATGTTTAATTGTTTGTATTCCAAGTTGCTTCTCACTGTAAAAGTGAATTTAATCAGGTGAAATATGGCTGTGGCCTTATTATGTTGCTGGTCTCGTGGTCGCAAGCTCGACTGCAGAGCGTGGGGCCCTGGGTTCGATTCCCGGGTGGGCTATGTGTTATTGGGTTTTGTCATTAGGAATTTCTTAGTAACAGCCTGGAGTTTGAAAGTTGGCGGAGTGATACCCGCGTGCCTCGGTAAGCACGTTAAGCCGTTGGAGAGTGAGGGAAGAGAGAGTGCGCTTGCGTCAGCGAACACACTAGTGCACTATAATATCTCTCGCGCCGAAGGCTGGTCTCCGATGAGATTAGTAACCGTGGCAGAAATTCGGTCTGGAGGACTATACCGTACCTAAAAGACAGTAGTTTATCTGTCTTTCACAGAATTCGCGAATTCTTGAATAGGTTGGTTGATCGTTTGGGGTAGGTAAATGCAGCTGTTACGTCCCTGTGTTCATCATTGTCTTTTTAATGAGCATTTGAGTGTGTCAGCTTCTTGCCATATTACCTGCATATTTTTGCACTAAGTATATGCTGGTCTACATTCCAAAACAGTCTTCAGAATTTATTAAGTTGCGAGCTTCCTTGTAACTCACAAATATTTTAGTCCATCTTGCAGACACACATGATCTGCAACTCCTGATCTGCTGGCTGTAAGATTCCAATTATGCTTACAATCGGACCAGACTTTGGCCTACGACAAAATAAATATTATTTCAACACCATAAATAACATGTGACACGTGGATTACGTTGAAAATTAAGTACCCACGTATTTCTGAATTAAGTACAAACGACACGATTATTGTACGAAATGGGTTTTCATTAATGGGTACAAGTGTTTTTAATATTACAACACGTTCCCTTATTTAATCGTCGGTAGTTGCGTGAGAAACGCGAACGGCCAGTAGCGAGTTACTTTTGAGCACTCATATAGTACAAAAATACACTTTCATTGATATTTTCGTGTCTTGTACCTTATAAGGGGTGAATTAAGGATTATTTTTGGATGCTTTTTGAGTCTGCGTAAGTTGGTGGGTATCAGCTAGGCGGTGGAAATGTGCAAGGAGCATTAATCACAACAGAATTAGCTTTGGCGATCCGCTCCCAACTGTCCGCGCAGAATTTATACCGCTGTCTTGGACACAGGGGGATAAGTCGCTTTTAATATATTTTGTGCTTAAAACCTTACTGAATGTCTCTCGTCTGTACGTTTTCATATATATTCAGAATGTTCTTCATTCGAAATTGTAATATTTCATTTTTAATTTATTTATAAAAAATATTACCACTCTAGATCTCTTTTTCTATAACATTGTTTCTAAATGTATTATCAAAATGATGCATTTTTATTAAATAATGATCTCTTCTATAAAATTTTACTTTAGAGCGAAAGTCACAAAATTAAATTAAACAACTTATCCCGTATCACCGCTCGCATCAAGTTGATTTCGCGCCCAAACCACCTCCGCGCCGCTGGGGACCGCATAAATACTACTTAACGCTCGCGACACTCCAAATTTAAAAATAAAAAAAGAAAATCCCCAAAGAAGCAGCAGCCAGTGTCAGAGCGAAACTTTTAAATAATTACCGGGAGAAGCGTCGAGTGGCGTCCCTAATGTGTGAATGTGTTACCCTATACCAAAATAATTTTGTTTTGAACACACTTTTTATAGATTCCGACATTATTTATTCGGGCAACCCCGTTTAGCGTTGGAGTAATAAATATGATGGTGTCATTTAGTCTCGTTAGCGTTATGAAATAATAACTTGTTAAATGTTGCACCAGTAAAGGTCAATGCTTCATGATATCTTGCTGTTAATAAATAAAGTTGTAGAAATGTTGCACTTGAATATTCTCAAGGCTGATGAAGAGTTGACATTCGCAGCTGAGCACACTGATCGATTTTTTTTTAAACTACAAACAATTTCAAAACAGATTAAGAATCAGAAAAAAACACTGTTGAAACCTTTAAAGACATCAATCAAACATTCAAGGAGAAACCTCAAACACAAAAATTTAATAAGACAGTCTCTTATCAACGAATTTTCATCACCAACTGTCCTTGTCAAACACCCAATAGACTCCGTGTTGCAACAGTTAGATTTTACACGTACTGCTACTAAAGCCTATTTAAGTAGCGTGGTACCGAGAGTGGTATGTGACACCAAAACGTCACGGCAATTAAGGAATCGGCAAGCTCTAACCTCGCTGTCGGCCGACCTGCATTGGGCACGCGGTTGATTGGCACGACGGAGCGCTAGGTGTGCTGGATGTGGCACGTTGCGGTCGAAACGAGTGCTAGGTTCCGCGTTTGAGGATTTAGGGTTGTTTGTATCGTGTTTAAGGTTCTTTGGTATGTGACCAATGAACAACATTTCTAAACGTTTTTTTATTGGTTGAATACGAGGCTTTTGGCTACTTTTGTATTTGTGTATTATTTTCACATTTCTTACTTTTTTCTTTTTCATTCTGTTGTTGAAAAAAATGTTTTTTTGCTAAAAACGTGGCTTCAATATGGAACCTGGATTTGGGAGACACTTTTAGAGTCCATATTTTATACTGCAGCGATAAAAAGGGCGAATATTATGCTTTTTTACCATGATATTCTGAAAGATGGCCAGAGCCAGTAAATAACCATTGAAGGTGTAAAAATTTGAGCTAAAAGGAAAAGCAAGCAGCAAGACAAGCAAGCAGTGAGACAGACAGACAGACAGTAGTTTGAGTAAGCAGTGAGACAGACAGACAGACAGACAGTAGTTTGAGTAAGCAGTGAGACAGACAGACAGACAGTAGTTTGAGTAAGCAGTAAGACTATCACTGCATAAAAAAAGTCTGGACTCACAAAACCAAGCAAGAGAAGACATGCAATCTTAAAACTTCTTCTACTAGATAATTAACTCTTTATGGGACATAGAGCCTTAAGGATATTTTGATGACAAAAATTCAATCATTCTGGCATCGTATTGTACCGAAGTAACAACGTTCTTTCCAATTAAGCCCAATCCAGTAACCAAAGGTCTCGGTCCATTGGCATCTACAAGTAACATTTATCATATATCATGCCAGTTCGACGTCTCTCTGACGTTTTCTCTTCCGTGGGTGACAGCACGTTAGTTGGCCGAGGACTTTATTGTGTATCTACTGTAATGTAAGATGACTGTGCCAATAATCAACGAATATCCGTGTAAATGTGAACGATAAGATTTGTGTTGTGTTTTGTTTTTTTTTTGTTTGTTCGATCAGGCTGGCGGAATTTTTTGAACTTAGAAGATGTTTAGATGATAGGTATCGGTTAGGTACCTACTTGATCGTATTTTGTTTGCTGTACTATACTGTAATTAGTAGTTTGTTGGGTTCGCGGGATTCTTCGTTGGTCCTTGGAGTTTATGTCCTGTTTTCCTTTCAGTAACAGGATAAAACTTTCATCAACGCTGCTTACGTCAAAGGGAAGATACGTCAAAGTTAATGTTTTAAAAGTTTTCATAAGTTTTATCCATTTCATTTGACATAACGTACTTTTTCAAAGTTCATAAGCGTATTCATCACAATGTTTGGAAATCTGAACAGCATAAAAGCAAGCTTCTTCTTAGTCTTGTCCTCCATCTCACTTTACACTAAGGCCCTACATAAATTGCGAATAATATTGTCATTCACAAAACATCAACTTGACGATCAAATTCCTCCAATCCTTACATCTTTACGATGTCTGACTTACCCACCATTACTCACGTTAATGCGTCTAGCCGGCGTTGCCTTAAGACTTCGAATGCAGAATCAAAATCTAGAACGTTTATATACAATGTCAACGGTCACAAGTCGGTTACAGCGTACTTTCTAAAGTACATAACTCGTAGGCGACACTGTGCGATTGGCGGCCGACATACTTGCAATCCGTCCCGTTACGTGCTGAGGCCCTACCACGGGTCTCCTCTTGGTAATGAGAGAGAAAATTGAGATTGAATTATTTTTTTTGCTTTTACTGTTTTGTTGTTTTTCGTCAAAGAGAATTTTACCCCCTCTCTACATATTATGTGTCATCTTTTTGAATTGACAGTAGGTACTTTTTTTAATAAGACTTGCTTGGGCCCAAATTATTGTTGCCAGGTGTCTCCAGAAGATGGTTTAATAGGTATATGATTCCTTAAACAGGAATTTCTCAGTAGTAGCTCGGAGTCTGGAATTGTGCTCGGTTGATGGCTATAGGCTCGCCCCGTATTACATGGGACTTAAAATACATAACTGGCGAAATGTGGGTGTACTACAGGTAGATACACCTCTGCCCAACCCTTCGGGGAAACAAGGCGTGATGTTATGTATGTTATGATTCCTTAAATTGTATTGTTTTATTATTCTTTTTCCTAATTTGTTTATGTTTGTGTCTTAGTTATTTGTACTAAGATAGTTTAAGTAATACAAAAAAAAATGGGTTACGTGTCTGAATTAAAGATGAGTAAATAAAATAAATAAGTGGCCACGATAATCGCGAAAGCGGTAGCGTTAAATAAATGATATCTTAAAATGTGACTAAGGTATTAATTATTAAGGACGGGGAAGAACTTGGAAGCACCAGCCAGTTTCATTCCACAAATATTCTCAAAATCTGTTTCCAAAGCATGGGGATGACCTATTCTCAAAACATTTGCTCTGCTCAGAAAATAAATCAAGTCAGTGTTCATCTGCTGGGTTTTTCCCGATTGACAATTTTTTTCTATACAAAACGTCCCCGAATACAGAACCCCGAATGCAGAATGCACCGTAGCTTGTAATTTATGACACTTTCTTGTGATCTTTTTGTTAGTGATTTGTTCTTGGTTTTAGCTACAAGTGTGTAATGCTTGTCGGTACCAATATATTGTATGATTCAGCAAAATTGCTAGTCTTGTAATATTTGTAAGAGATTACCTAGAAAGCTGTCAACTCTATTGATGGCTCACGAATATTTGGCGGGCGCAACTTACATGGATTTTATTTAGGCATATTTTGCAGAATCAGCATTTCGTGAGCATCTTCTCCTAGTCGTTGGTACATCCAGCTGCCCCTCTCGTTACTGCTACTATTTAATGTAATTCGGCCTTGGCTAGGAAAACTAGTGAGAAATAAGTTATTACAATAATCATACAACGTACAATTAAAACTGCGAGATAATTGCAATTCATGAGTGGTAACGATGTAATAGGTAATTTTGCATAACAAAGTTTTTGCGATACCATTTTAGAGTGGTCTACCGATTCAATCACCTTTTCCTTATAAAGTAGTTCACTTGTTTGCCAATCGATATATTTCGAATTTGCACGTCTGACACTTCAAGCCACATTTACAAAATGATCGATACCGGTATATTCGCAATCGGATTATTCATGCAAAAATGTATAATGTAAAGATTACGATGCGGACAAATCGGTTTCGCTATGCGATTTTAAATTCGATTTTTTAGTGTTTACAAGTGTAATTTCGTGAGCAAATGGTAGAGGCGTCGAGTTGGACTGGACCACTTGATGTCGTCGATGTATTGTCAATCGAGTGACACTCACAAATGTTTGCCACTTAACAAAAACAAGGTGGTACCGGCTTGTGCTTCGTAAAATAATACAATTGCATTAAGTTGTACTATGTTCACGCTGGTTCTTTACAGGTTGAGCAGGACTTTCATTGATTTTGGTGGTAATGTTTCAGTGCCGTTTGACGAATTTCGAAGATTTCACAGGTTTGCTGGTCTTAAATACCTATCAATTAGTTGAAGTGCATGTTTGTTTTTTTGACAGCTTTAGGGAAGGATTCTGTTGAATGAAGAAGCGGCGATTACATCCACAGAAGCTGCTAGATATCCTTTCTCTTGGTTCCCTTTTAACTTTTGGGAAATGTATTGAATATTTTAAGTTAAGACATTATTCTGTTGTGCACCTAAGTATTTACGATGCCTGTCAAGTTAAGCAGCTCTGGGTGTGCTTTAAACTGAGTTTACGACAGCACTTGAAGTAGCATTTGAATTCAACGGCCAATCGGCTATAGCACTACTACAGATTTAGCAATCACCATTTCAATATCTACGTTTTCTAACTAATTTACACGCAACCACAGGCACTTTTACTTAATTATATCAATAATAAATCACCTAAAAATATACAGCAACTGGAATACATAACTGGCATAACTATCGAAGAATTATTGCGGTTGGCTTCAGTAAAATTATTTATCGCTATACGTGTCTAATCGGCCAGTAAACCTTGTAAATGGAACTGTTTTTTTTAATAAATAAAAAATATAATTGATCAGCGGAAGCCATATTATTCCTATTTGTTTCGTTGTTTGATCTACTTCGCCCAACAGACTGGAACTCGCAGAGGACAATGTTTTTTTTCTTCTTCTATTAAATCTAAGATTTGTACGGCTATCGTTTTGAACGTATTATTATAGTAATTCTAACTGTGATTAGTGTAAGTTTTATGTTTTGTTTATTTGTAAAGTGTACGGCTACCTATTGTAGCCCGTCGACAAAGGAGTGTTGAATGCTGTTGTGCCTAATCTTTGTTAGCTTTAAGTTCCTTCGCTTTGTCACAGTATAATAAAGTATCAGTATTATATCTCGGCAGTGACCTTGAAATAAGTCCCTATGGCTGCTCGGTACATACATCTTCCACGTCCGTGCATAACTGCCGTACACTCGATACTGTTGCGTAGTGATATAAGTACACTGAGATTTCGGTCGTTTCCTATGAAGATATAATTCTGTTACTTATTTATACTGTGGTTGTGTTAAGTGTTGCACTGTTTTTTTAACCCTGCTGTTGTTTTTTGGGATTATTTATAATTACATTTCATCATAACACTAATACTACCTATTTAATTTCTGAAGTGGCTATTACTTGTGTTTTTCAAAGCTAGTGTTAAGTATATTATTTTAGTGATACCATAAAACGTTCCTTAGATAATATGCTAGACCCGTAGACATCACGTTTGGCCTTCTTTGTACTTCATGGGTTCGAATCTAAAGCTGTAAAACGATACGGATTACTATAAGTACCAATATACATCCATATAAGAGGGCTTTGAACGCAGACTTGTATACAACAACGTCACATTCCACGAAAGACACACTGAGGGCGCGATTAGCAACGCCAATACCGCGCGCTATAAACCGCCACACATGTTCGATACATAATAGGCACGTCAGAGAAACAACAACCTTTAAGTACCTAATACCACCTATTACGTATACATGCCGCGTAGTTTATCGACTCGACGTCGATGTCCTTCGGGGCTCCTCCAAACTTTCTTGCGTTCGGTCACACTGGCGCGCGTGCTCAGAGCACTTTTTGCTGGCTTGGGTGCCGGCACCGAGATATTGAAATAATTGCTTTTTCAACGGCACGGCGTGCAAATGACATTCGAGATGGAGGTCGTTTTTTTAACTGAGTGTACGAGATGGAAAATTGTCTCGTGATGAAATGTTTGGTTTGACGATCAAATGATAAGTTATCAGTTTTACACGTGGGCAGTTGTTCAGTTGTTGATTTTAGAGAAGAGAAATTGTTTGATCGATATCTATTTGTTTATTTTTGTTTGGGCTTTAGTTCCTACAAGTTTTAGTTTGATGTTTCTGTACAAATAATTTAACTGGTATACATGGGTCGAACTGTTAAACTTTCAGTAATAAATAAAGCTATTTTACCTCATTAAAAATACTTAGTAACTATCCACTAAGTGTATATTTATATTATGGTTCTTCAACAACTGCTCAAGTATTTCCAATAATTCGTGAAGACAATAAAATGATTAGCGACACCTCGGGCCCCTGGGCCTCGTGCATTAATGAGAACCGCGCAGTGGCGGCTTGGTGTTAAAAACCTAAATTGTGGTGTGAACTTTCACAGGCAGTGTTCGCCGCGGTTTTATAGCTAGCTACGGCTGCGCTTGCGGGTTTGCTCGCTCAATTGTTAAAGTCAAAGTCAAAGTCAATTATTTAGAGATAGAACACCCCTTTTACCGGCTTATTGCTTAACTAAGATAAGTTATTCATAATGATTTAAAAAAAAAATGCTCTTTCATGCTAAAGTTTAAAACTTACCCGAAGTTTAAAAAAATATGAAATCTATACCTACTTTTTTTCTATTTTAAAGTCCCCTAATAAAAGTTGTTAATATTCATGAGTATTTTCATCACCTGAAATATTTTCAATGGATTGAAAGTCTTCCTGTAAGTATATTGTTTGATATCTAGACGGGCTGTCATACAGTCCATAGTGTGATGCGCGTGATTGGTACTAATGAACACGATCCTCGTCTTAATTGTAAAGGATTTTCCGAGATGCGAATTTTTGACCAGTATTATTAGTGCAACGGAATGTTTCATTAGCGATTTCGTATTGAGGATGGGATCTATAAATAAACATCATGAACATTGGACATCCTTGTTATAGGTGACAATGATGGATGACAAAACCTGCAGAAATAATGAAATTACGAAAATGTCTTACACTAGAGCATTTATGCTGAACTGAGCCTATTTCGCTCAGCCTATACTAGTCTAAGTTATTTTTATTCTTTTCTGTCTTTTTTTTTTGTGTGAACGTTGTGTGCCTTAACCTGAGTCAAATGAATTTATTTTCTTTCTTAGGCGACTTCATAAAACTTAAAGCTTTCTAAACAAACAGACAAACATTCTACTTTTCATAGCGACCAACAACGAAAAGTAATATGAACGAGAACCGAAAGTGTTTCATTCTGTTTCTTTTTGCTCTGCACTGAGTCGCGATAGCTCTTTGATACCATCAGCATTATGTTATCGCACGTGCTATCGTTGATTTATAAGGCTTATAATGGCTTGGCTTATAATAGCATTGTGCTTTTCTTCATACCTTGTTTTACTTACCAATGGTTTATTGTCATGTGTGATCAAATCTCTTTTCCGTAAAAGGATACATGTCTAATGAAGGAAAAGAAGAACAGACTTCAAAAGGAATATATTAATGTATGCTATGACTGAAGTTGAAAATAAGCCGAACCAGTTTACATGATTCTCAAGTACAGCAGTAGCTCACATAACATGAGTTAAGTATATAGCTATTTTAATAGTCTACCTAATGAAGAAACTTGGAAGCAATGTGTGAAGTACAGGTGTCACCGTTGACTAGTACCAATGAGGAAAGTCGAGTCGTGAAGGAATGCTTACATAACACCGGTGAAAGCAAAAAAAATATTGGATGATAAGACAATAAAAAAAATTGACACGCTTCACTACCTTTTTTCAGGTTTGGCTGAGACTGTTGCTATCTTATCCGAGGTGTTGTCTGAGGACGATCTATAAGTATATAGTATATATACTAGTGAACGCATTAATGTTTGCATGGCGCATGAGCAGCAGCATCTTCCTTCTAGGAGTATTGGATAACATAATATCACACTTATAATCCCTGAAGGGTTAGGTAGAGGTGTCCCTATAAAAATTAAAATTAAATAATTTTATTTCAGGACCTTGACCCATATTTAAATACAAAACAATACACAATTTTTTCAATTTTATAAGTGACACAATTTGTGCAAAATTTGTTAAATAAGTGATAAATAGTAGAGTGATTAAACTCAAAGCATTTATTTCAATTAAACCATTTACAGGCACTTTTGAACTGTCAAGAATTCGGTCAGTCAGAAATATGAAGCTAGTTGCCCATTCCAAAGCGTAGTTGGTACCTATGGAGAAGAACGGGCAAGAAACTCCACGGACACTCTTTTAATAAAAAGTTAATTTAATGACTTAAAAATATGAGTAACTGATAAATGTCAGATCAAATCAATAGGGTCAAAAGCACAAAGCAAAACAAAAATTAATTAAATAATAAAATGAATTAAATAATTAAGATGTCAGAAGCAAAAATATAAATTGTAATATCCATAATATTACATCATTATTACTACAACCAACACATTTCGCCAGTTATTTTTAAGTTCCATGTAATAGGGGGCGAGCCTATTGCCATCAACCGGGCACAAACCAGATTTCGGGTTGCTACTGAGAAATTTCTATTGGAAAATCCCAATAACCTGAATGGAATGGACCCCAGGACCTCATGCTCAGCAGTAGCGCTTGCGACCACTAGACCAACGAGGCAATCTAAATACAGTCAGTATTGGATATAAAATATCATCACAATACTGCCAAAATCATAAGAATACGCACATTGGTGAAGTGGAAAGTACCTAATTTCACTTTGTCAGAAAGCACATTGATATAAATTCTATATAATTTCCTAAAAGAGTGTTGCTGTTTTTGATAGGCTATATGTTCAATAGTAGACTTAGAATTCGTATTTGCTCCCATATCAAGGAACGCTCTAATGTCGAGAAAAATTCTTCACAACATTTCACCTCTAATTCGCTGCACTAAGCAGCTGACTTTTATCTCTCACCTGCCTGGTAACAGCCAGATATTGACACGTAGTTTTACGATCGATCCTCGTGTCAAATGATCTCAAGTCCATAACACATTGCACATGTCTGCTGCAACGTAGTCCGAAGATTAACCGCAACGAATCGCCGAGACAATCCTGCGAGACAAAGGCGGTCCGTTTGTCACGCGCCGTAAATATTTTGGACAGGGCTTTACGGGCCCCGTAGTTTTATGAGGCTTTCACGCTGACACCATTGTCTGGACAGCGCCCGACTGATTAGCCATGCTCCGACCAAGGGACGCTCACAAAAATTGAACATTTCACTAGATCTGAGGTTCAATTGTTTTATTTATGTTTTTGGGTCTTTTTTTCGCTACTTAACGATTTGTTGAGATGTTTACGGTTGATGTTTATTTATGGGCGAGTAACTTATATGATCTTGGTCTGTTGTTCATTGCAGCTGCATACCTACTCATTAAGGACGATGCATATGAGCAAACAACGGGGTTTTTGTGTTCCTAGAATAAAGTGACTCTTGTAACTGCCGATGCATTTAATGATCGTTAGAAAATACAGATTTAATAATTTTTTTGTGAGGATTTTGTTGGAAAAGTTCACAGAACGTATAGCAAACGAGAGTCCTATGTACAGTCCTCGGTCACACACTTTAATGTTTTTATTTATGACGATACTGAAATATTATTTTATCGTTACAGGTTTTACTGGAACCGATGAAGTTCGACTGGTCAAGTGCAGCTGTTTTGCAAGTTTAAGTGGGTGGCCGTATGTAATCCTTAACATTGAAACTTTATATCGTGTTCAGTAATTACCAAATTTTTCATATTGGCATCAATATTAACTTTGTGTTTCTTTAATTCTTAACTACCTACGAGCGGTCATCAATTTGTATGTAACAATGCAAATGATAGTAAAATGGATTGTACTTCTGAGTTCTAACATGTTCAGTTGCCTCTGACTAACCTAGAAGTCGACCCCGACATACTTAGTAAAGGCTTATTGGATCTGAAACTGTCAAAAGTGATCCAAAAGTTTCACTTCGTCCACACAGACACATATTTGATGACTTCACTTCAACCAACTGCTGTCCGATAACAGTTATCATAAATTCATAATCACCCAGAATTCGCCAGGCCATGACTCACTTACCAGGCATTTAGAAACCGGAAGATGTTCACACCAGAGATATAGTATTTAGTACAAAAAGTCGGTTCTGAGCCGGTGAGCAATGTGGGCCGGCGTCAAGGCTGCGGCAACCTTGCTGTTTGTGGAGCGTGACGGTAAGCGACGTGTCGGCACCCACGGCGTGACGTCACCCCTGCCTCCCCTGCCCCCACCCAACCCAAGGTGCCAGGTACGCAGCCAGAGTTGCAAGAAGAACTGCTTCAACAATGATTAGGTCTGATGATGGGGCTTTTCAAATGTCGAATGTTGCTGGACCTGCTAGCTTTATAAACTTCATATACTTTTTTTCAGCGTTGATGATACTATCTCGCAGAACCTATGTGGTAGCAATATCTATTTTTCACATAGTATCTACGATTTCTTTTGCTATGGAATGTAGAAAGGTTCAAATGTGGGGCATGTAACATTCAGAACTTGTAACTTTTTTACATGATTGGAGCATTGAAGCTCATCAACCTCATTGAAGGTCACTCAACGAAGAACGAAAAGTCATTACGATCAGTCACGAAAATTCTTTTTCCGTGAGTTTGAAATCTTAAAATAAACCAAGCTTTTATCAAATAAAGAGATTTCTAATATTATAAAACAAAACTTTATCTATTCGGAGATGACACGATTTAATTAGTTTCAATTATTTGATAAGACAAAATGAAAACTGGTTACTGATATCAACGCTCAGTTTCAAGAGGTGGCAAAGGAATATTCTCAAGTCAAGATTGCATTTTTGCATTTATTTTTAATGAAATCAAAGTCGGTCATGGGTGCCAGTTTCAGAAGTCTGGGAATTCTTTCGAACCTTAATATAGTTTGAAAGTTTCAGCGTCTATTTCAGTCGCAAACTATTACCTTCATCTTCCCGTACTTTCTCACAATTTCTTCCAAGTTCATGTAAGGATCAGAAACGCGTGCAAAAAGCCCATTGCTCTCACATAATTTCAGAATTAAAGGTTAACAGGTGTGAAATTAAGCTCACTTTTTAGTTTTGTTCAGTTAATAGATTGCGGCTTACTTCCCCGTCCCGTCCACTTACGTAATACCCTTTCATTAAAGCAATACCATCACCTAAACGTTGTGTTTAAAACACTATAATTTCGCACTAAACGGAATGATTTGGGAGCTTCGGCTTGTTATAAATTTCTACTTTTGTTTTTTACGTACCAATTACGGGCGGCAGGGTTACAAAGAAGGTTTTTATAGATCCAAACGGTTGATTGATGGGTGATTATTTTTGGGCCCGATCTGTAGATGCTTCCGAGTTATTTTCTTGGAGATAACAACAGTTTTTGATTTCGGGAGGCTGTTCACGTAATACTTTATTGTTGTATTATGGTTTTTGTTGCTGTAATTGAATTTGGTAAGTGTTAAACTGCTTATTGCTTAATTTGATATGGTAAGTTTGGTTGTGTGCTCGTAACTGGTGAGTCAACGAACGATACGGACCCGTTCGAAAGTAATTAGTTCATCAAAACAAGTGAGTACTTAAATTTTTCGGACGGGCAAAATCACATCGGTATTAGGGACAAGTGTCAGTTCGTGTAGTCATCAATCTTTAGTTCAGGCTACGAACTAATCATAGGTCCGTAACAGGGGATCTACTGCCTCAGCGAAATACGTAGTTTCTGCCGATGTGACGGGCGCTTCGTTCTACATCCGTAAGTGAGACCGATGCTCCCGTAACTTCGGCTGAAACATCAGATTTCGCTTAGGGAGTAGACCCCCTGATACAGCGGGAGAAAACCCGTAACTTCGGATGAAACTACGGATAAAGTGCTTAGAGAGTAGACCCCTAGTTTCAGTACGAAATTACTTCTTTATTAGCATAAATGGCTGCTTTATCGTGATTTAAAAATGATATCTAATTGTAGGTACTGTTGGTATTTCTAACAAAAGTTCATAGCTATAAAAAATTGCATTTCAGAGGACTTAAGATTTAAACAGATCAACATCATTATACTTATACCTAGTATTGGCTTGAGGATACAAAGTGCATCAGAAAATTTATCCCTTTTCAGTAATCAATCAACGCTACGTAAACATAATGTTATTGACCGCGTATCGTAAAAATAACAACTCCTATAATTGTGCCTATAGGAGCCTAGTATGTTAATCTATGAGTGTCTGCCGTATCTTCTATTTCAATTTGAACTTGACCGTGTTCTTTTGTTAGATTCCGCGAATTTGTTGTCAATTTAGTATTTCTGAATACTAAAAGTTTGCTGCCCAAGGCCCAATTGGTTATGTTTTTAATTCAGTTATAACTTGATTGTAACTGTTTTACTGAATTAGAATTTAGTGGTCATTATTAATAAATTAAATAAATTAGAGTTAAGTACGCGTTAAACTTATTGTTTTTAACACATGCTTTGAGTTGCCGCGACTCGAAAGCATATGAACAAAAATAATAAGCCAAGTCTTGTACTATACCTACATATGTAATGTTGTTCTTCTATACTTTGGCGTTATTTTCTTCAGAGAACAAGCGAGGCTGCACCGTGGCTTCAGTGGAACGAAATGCATCCTACACAATGCCGTAGTACCGCGAGCTTTTGCAACCATTTCACGGTAATGCCGGCAAATATACGCCAAGACGAATCCGTCCGTGGTTGTTTGCTAAGCGTTTGACCCGGCACCGCTCGCGCCCACTAACCCACTGTTCGATAAGAAACTCCTGCAACAACCACACATTTGATTCTGACACGTATTCGCTCCTCCATAAAGTGCAATGTCCTATCACAATGGCTATTCATCTCTTTGATGTAATGATGTGTAGTCAGTATCAACTGTTTATTTACTGCCTGCTATGTTGCGTTTATCGGTCGTATGTTGATTTGCGTGAATATTAAATTGAGTTCTATTATCGTAACATTGTGGTTGGTTTTGGTTTGGCTGGGTTGAGTTCGTTGTGTTTCAGTGTTGGTCGTGAGTGGATTGTGTGACTGGCAGAAGAGTCTTCAGCGGTACCGTTAGCGGACCGTTCAATAAATTAATTTGGTAACAGCCGTTGCTTGCTAGGGATAAACTTGGATTACACGACGTTAACTTACGAGTAGTTTGTGCTATAAAGTGCTGCATTAATGCCCATGTAAATATCAAATTAACGTCACGTTAATGAAAGATTTTTAAGATTTTAGCGGAGTACTGTGAAAAAAGTTTTGTAGGCACTATTAAAAATCCCAGGGGGTATTGTGAGAATTTATAAAAATTCTTGATTTTCTGTTTGGATGGAAAGGTCCACCAAAAGGTAAATAAAAAAACGAAGAAATTCTTACTAATGAAATAAAAACGTACCTTAGCATTTCCAGCTATTTAAGTAGATCATAGCAAATTACTTAACGGTTTCAATTTGGAGGATGTGATTGGTTTGGTCGCTAACAGCGGGTGGGCACCAACATCATCCTTTACTTAAGAAAGTAGTCTAATCATAGGTATTAAGAACGGCTTCTGCTATAATAATGAAATCATTTTGTCATGAAAAAAACAGTAGTAGGTATGTTCCCAAATTGGTTATGATTCAAAGTTCACGTAAAAAGTATGTGTTCCTCTTCCCACTGGGTATCAGAAACTTATAAATCACGTTCCATTTTCAAATTCACATCCTGATCTTGTCAGGCACGTGTGTTCTCTTGAACGCCATGTCCGGGAGGCACCATCTCGTCTCATCTTCGTGGAGGGCGCTCGGCACGCCTCGGCAGTACTCGGCACATAAATTGAACAAACACTCGAGTCTATCTCAGGCCTCACGCAACTAATGTGGTTTTGTTTTAGATTTGTAGTATTATTGTGGTACTGTTTTTAGATTGGTATGGAACTGATAATAGTTCCATACTAATCCCGTAGAAAAATATGAATGAAAAAGATGAAAAGTCTAGTTTCATGTTTTTGGAGCATCTTTCTAATGTTTCATCTCTCCTTATGTTTAAACCCAATGTAATAGGGGATGAGCCCCCTTCTAGCCAAAAAGTACTTACCAGTGTATAGTTCTAGCCTAGTAACAAGTTACTTATCTCCAAACAACATATTTGGAACCTATAGGTACTTGTTCTTTTTTGCTGCAACTGCAGAAAAGCCTGTTTCGCACAAGTACGATGTCGTTATGGCACGATCTTCATGAGAAACTGAGCTCCAAAATTCAAGCAGTTTGTCTTTGTCGTATTGGAGCGGCTGGAGTCACAGGAAAATCGCCTCGCGAGGCATATTTAGGGAAGCCCTGCACTGGGCCAACGAGGCAGTTGACGTATAAATATTGATCATGTATGCTTGCTTCTGCCAAAGGTAAAACATTTAAAGGACACAAAGTTAACCATTATAATGCATTCGAAGTAAGTAATTCACTTTGCGATTGCCCTTAATTTACATAGGATCTAAAACTGAAGGTTTATCAGAGTCTACCAGTACACCACAACCTTCAGGAGTCACCGGCGTGACGATCATGAACACAAATGCTTGTTTTAAAATCAAAGGACTAGTTTTTTTTTGAATAAGTGACTTTGGTTCATGATGACACGATACGAAACGAATTAATTAATTTAATAACACTACACTCGAACCACACAAATTGCTGGTGATTCTCAGGTGTTATTTTGAGATGGCGTAGATAACAGCTAACAGCCTCATCATTATAATCACATCGTCAAGAGCCGGTAAGTACATCATTTTGATTGTCATTCTCAATAGAGAAGTCGTGTCGAAAAGGCTCTGATAAATGGAGAAAAATCTATGAAAATACACTTTTTATAGGTGATCAAAAGACAGGTGAATAAGATGGGTGCACGTTGGTGGATAAAAATGTGCATAATTAGATAAGCTCTCTTTAACTTTTGCCTTTCATCAAGACTAATATTATAAAGAAGTAGGTACATTTTTTGAGTTTGTCTAAGGGGGTAATCTTTGGAACAACTGACTTGAATCCAAAAACTCTCACATGGGACGCTACAGCCGAGGATCACATTTTAACAGCTTTTGTGATCTAGTGGTTAGATCACCTGTCTCAGACCCAGAGGTGTCGGGCTCGATTCCCAGTCGGGGCAAAAATTTCTGCTCGGTTTGGGTGGTGGTGGGGCTTGTTCTAAGTCCGTCCGGCTGGCTACCACCATCTTATCTAAGTCTGTCGCCATAACAACAATGTTAACAGCATTGTTGTGTTTCGGCAGTTAGAAGAGAGAGGATTCCGGGTGCAGTTCGCTTCCACCTTCGAACTGCTCATCACTTACCATAAGGTGAGATGCAGGCCAAGAGCTTCCCGGTTGTGGTAAAGGTATATTTGATATTAAATCAAGCAACTTCACGTGGGCAAAGCCGTGGACTGAAACTTGTACTTACAACAACAACAACAACATAACACCACGCCTTGTTTGCCCGAAGGGTTGGGCAGAGGTGTACCTGTAGTAGGTGCACTCACATTTCGCCAGCTATGTTTTTAAGTCCCATGTAATAGGGGGCGAGACTATTGCCATCAACCGGGCACAAATCCAGACTCCGGGCTACTACTGAGAAATTCCAGATAGAAAAACCCAATAACACTTTGCCCGACCCGGGAATCGAACCCAGGACCTCATGCTCAGCAGTAGCGCTTGCAACCACAAGACCAACGAGGCAGTCACCTAAAAACAAAGCTAAGCTAAGCTTGTACTTATCACTATAAAATTACTACTAGACATACATAGGTACCCAAAGACTAAACTAGTAAGCTACCTACCTGGATTTAGTTGTTCTAATTTTAGTTACCAATTTAAAGTCAAAGTGCTAAATAATGTATATGTCCAGTGGTGCGACCTCTGTATGTGGTGGTCTGTTAATCCGTGTGGGAGTAAGTGCAATTCCTACACCCACGCAGCACAGGATCGAATCCTACACACAAGTTGTATAAAAATATTCGCTTTGCTGCTGGGTAAATTTTACCTTGTAACTGGGTTGTGGAGGTCGGATAGGTAGTCGCTCCATGTAAAATACTGGTACTCTGCTGTATCTGGATAGACTGGTGAGCGTCCCCAACATAGCTGGGAAATGGCAGCTAGATGATGTTGCCGCTAGGTAAATACATTTAAAAATTTTAGAGGCATAAGGAACAGGGTGTTAAGTTCACTCATCCACTATAGAAAAGGGAGGATCCTCCAACCAGACGGCTGTTGTATCTGGCGGGCGGACTGCCCGCTTGTTGATGTCGGATAGTCTTATAATATTATGTCGTTCGCGCTGAAAACACTAATTGCGCGATGCAGGATTTGTGTGACGTCATGTCTTTGTTCGTATGTGGCGGTGTAACCGCAACACAATTCAAGTTGCAAAAAGACAAAGTTAGCACGTACGTAAAAGATAATTGAAGAGAATCTGCAGTGATAGTTCAAAATTCAAAAGTCATTTATTCAAACTAGGCTGAGAATTAGCACTTTTCGAAAGTCAAAATGACATAAGAAATTCCCCCAAAATGCCCACCGTTCACCTCCTAGTGCTTTAGCTGGGAAGAAGAAGTGGCGCAACAAACTGGGGAATTTGAGAAGTCAGAGTGGCATTTAAACTCCATGTAATTAACTATGTTTACTACAATTGGTGTATATTCAAATGAACTGTTTATTGTCTCCGTTTCCTGAAAGGCATGTATAAATTAAAATTAATTTATAATAAGTAACACAGCCTATATTTTTATGAAGTAAATTAAGGGTAATAAACATCACACCGAACTAGCAGGCAACCGAATATAAAAAATAATAAATCTTCCAAGTGCGAGTTGGACCCGCACAGGAAGGATTCCGTATCACCGTACACAATTTAACACTACCTACATATAATACTATAGTAAAAAACACGTTTCTTGTATGGGGACACCCTTTAATTATTAACTTTATTTTAATATTATTTATTGTTCTTATAGCGGCCATAGTAGTAGGTACACACTCTGTGAAAATTTCAAGTGTCTACCTATTGCGGTTCAATAGTTACAGCCCTGTGACAGACGGACGGACAGCGGTGCCTTAGTAATAGTATCCATTTGGTACCCTTTGGGTACGGAACAATAAAATCAATTATAAAACTAGCCCATCAATTCCACCCATTACCAAAACTTATTCCAACAATCTAAAATCTTAAAATCCGTCTAATATCCGTGTAAGCTAACACGAACTATTAAATAAAAATTAACGAGCGATCGTGGCACAGATAAGGTAATCCGTGTCGACTTTATTTGTTTTTAATTATTCAGTGGCGAGTCCGCCCCTGCCTAATGACTCTATCGTGCGATTTATGAGGTGCCCCTGGCCCTTTGTTTTTTATTCCTTACTTTTGGTTGATTGAGAACTACCGTATACCAGTGTGGGTTTTTCGTTTTGAATGTTATTTTAATTGGGCTATGGTGTATGGCTATCATGAAATGGAATTTGATATTCACTAAATGTTGCCTAGATTAGGTAAGTAGCATATACACAACATAACATTACGCTTGTTTTCCCCGGAGGGTTAGGCAGAGTTGTGTTTAAGCCCCATGTAATAGGGGGTCAGCATATTGCCGTCAACCGGGCACAAATCTAGACTTCGGACTGCTACTAAAACACTGCCCGACGCAGGAATTGAACCCAGGGCCTCATGCTCAGCAGTAGCGCTTGCGATCACTAGACCAACGAGGTAGTCAAACGCATCATGTATACTGAAGCTACTACTCCTTTTACCGATTTTAAGGCAAAGTAACAATAAGCAATGGTACCAAGTTTCAAACCCTTAAGCTTCGTGCAGAATAGCGCGACGCGACAGCGCGACGCGACAGCGCGACGCTACACCGGTTATTGTTATACCGTGAAGTTTTCTTAGAAATCGTATTGTTCTAGTCTGAACGAGGCTTTAATTCAAGTTTTAAGACGACAACTAGAGAAGAACTTTCAAAATCATGACATTCAAGATATTAATTAGCTACGAACATGCTACGAACTACACGCCACTACGCTAGTGAAGTAGGTATTTAAAAAAACCGAAAGAAAGCTATTTGTAATAATAAATTAATGGGCTGTTGTCACATTTTGCATCTACCTACACCACCTTTTTAAAAGTAATGTAAGCATAATTATGCCGATCAATTTTTGACGTAGCAATCCAGCTACAAAGCGGCTTATGAAAAAAGCTGTTATTATCAATTTAACAATACCTATATATCAAGTACCTATACTTATATAAGACATATTTTAAGTATTAATAAGAAAGAAGTGTTATCTAACAATAGACTCGCCCCCTGTTATAAGGGACTTAAACATAACTGGTGAAATGTGGGTGTACTGTAGGAACACCTCTGCCTAACCCTTCAGGGATTACAGGCGTGATGTTATGTTATGGGCCGCGCGCACTTTGGACGCGTTTTCGTACGAATTTTGCAAGTGCGAAAACGTACGAACGCGCACGAATGATCCCGACCTTCCAAGTGCAAAGGGAACATGCAGGCTGAGTACGAGTTAGTCGTACGTATAGTTCCGACGTTCGAAAACAATCCGAACTTGTTGGGATTTTTCGTGCGTTCAATGCGATATCACCAGAACACTACCTATTTGACGGAGAAAAACGTATTCGGTGTGCGCACTAAATTCGCACGCCCATGATCGTCCAGACAACAACAATAATATGTATGATTTAAAAGAGTGTCCGTGGAGTTTCTTGCCCGTTCTTCTCCATACCTACGCTTTGGAATGGGCAACTAGCTTCATATTTCTGACTGACTGACCCCTTGACAGTTCATAAGTGCTTGTAAATGGTTTGATTGAAATAAATGCTTTGAGTTTGAGTTTGAGACGCCAGCACATCAACCTACTACATTCTGTAAAATTTATCTAATAGACTTTCAACTTTATCACTAAAATATAAGGTTCAAAGTTGATCGGGAAAATGTGACAGTTTCGGGTAGGTTGACGTGCTGGTCTGTACGTTTACGTACGATACAAATTCGTGTCCAGTGTGCGCGGCCTAAACGCGTGATTTATTTTTAACATTTTTTACGGAACTTGGAATATTTATGGAGGTTAGCAGGTGGCGTTCTATAGTTTCTGCCTACCCCATGGGAAGAATGCATGAGTTTATGCATGTGTTGAGTCTATGCCTCCTTATGTTTCTTCTTAAACTTATTATTACATACATAAATCTTGCATCCGCAATAAATACAAGTTGGTATCGCAAGCAGACATACAATTCTAATCTAACCCTGCAGTGGCTACCATGGGAAACTTCCGTCATTGCTTTCTACGGAAAACAATGGGAAAAGAGCTGGCCAGTGGCCACACAGTTCCTAGAAAGGCCATCGTTAGTAAGTAGTGACCAACTGATAAGATAGCCCAGAAATCGCAAAAATTGTGTAGTTTCACCTATAAAGAATGTTTTGAGGTCAAGCTCTTTGATAATAGTAGGTAACTACATATTTGAGTGACTGAGTAATTTTGTTGGTTGGTAACTTGGTACTGTAATCAGCCCGTAACCGTTTAGTACTGAAATGAAATTATAGGTACCTATCTATTTCTGTTAGGAGATCTTCTAAACCACTATTATGGTAGGTATTTTGATGACGCCGAGATGGCGCCGGCATTTCCTAGCTGACTGATCCATGAGGAGAAATGTCGAAAGAAACTCACATGTCATGGTCATGGTCTCTTTTGAAGTCCTGTTAGGTACCTATATCGGGCCTTATGAACATGAACGCCCAGGAGCATTTGCCTCTGGGGCGTGATCTGCTGTGGCCTTTATGGAAAGCTCTCAATCGATTGCGGTCGAGTAGGCAGCAGCAGACACAGTGTGTTGAAGTGAGGGATTACTGTCCCATCCTACACCCAGAGCGAGTGCGGTGCTTCTGATCAGACCATTCCCCACTTGCTGGAGTGTTCTAAGTGCCCTGCACCTGCACCTCGAATGACCTAACTATTGCGAATGATGCCGCCATCAACGTGGCCACCTACTAGACTTATACAATATAAAAAGTAATTTGAAAAAAGAATGGTACTTACGAAAAGAAGAAGAAAAACATGAACGTTATAAGAAACCTAAATTGTCATAATCACCACGCTTCCTCGCCTTTTACAACAGCCACAGAAAGAATACGGGTGGAATATTTCAACTAATCCCACTGAAAGAAAGAAAGAAAGAAAGAAAAAAAAATATTTTATTTGGGACACGCACAGGATATATACAAAAAGAACAAAATTATATAAAATAAAATAAGAAGCAGCAAAACTAACAAAAAAAATAAAATAAAAAAGACCTGTGCGAGGCCAAAAAGGCCCATATCTCAGCATAATGCGGCGATATTTAAAAAATAACTGCAAGATATAGATAGTGCAATCCACGACGACGCGCCCCACTCCGTGATTACTGTACTGTAAGCTGTACTTTAGTACGGAGCGGAGCGGAGTGGGGCGCGTCGTCGTGGATTGCACTATCTATAGATGTTTCGATGTAAATGTTTTTATGTTTGGTACAGAGGTATGGATTTTATCTTGTAATAGTACATCAATCAATCTACCTAGCCTTTACCCCAACCCTAGCTTTTAACCCAACTATGTTTGGGTCGGCTTCCAGTCTGCCCGGATGCAGTTGAATACCAGTATTTTACATGGAGCGACTGCCTAACTGACCTTCACAACCCAGTAACTGGGTAATACGATACACCTTGGTAAGACTGGTTGTCAGACTTTCGGGCTTCTGACGACCTGTAACGACTGTCAAAGATCCACAAATGACAGCCAGGACCAATGGTTTCACGGTTTCACTTGCTTCAAAAACGGTGAAGGAAAACATCGTGAGGAAACCGGCAAGCCTGAGAGATATTTCTCGACGGCATGTGAAGCCAAGTCAGAGGCCCATGAGCGGCATGAGAACTCTGACACCAGGTTAGTTACTTACTAACCACACGAAAAGAAAGAAAGATCATTGTTTAACGTGCTTTCCAAGGCACGGAGGAGTCTCGGAATGTAGATGATCGCCCATCCACGGACCCACCCCAGCAAGCATAGCTTAACCCGATGGATCGACCCGTAAGGCTGTTATTACTTAGCCATGAGCTCCTCTCTATCTTGTAATAGTACATGGAGTACTTTAATTCCTAAAAATACATAATTTAGACAAAGCACATAAATAAATATCATCATGTTAACTTTTAACAAAATAACAAAAGCATTAATCTTTTCTGTGATACCGAGTTTTAGGGTAAATTATATTACAGGAAAATAATATTCCTTACTAACACTAACACAGGGAAAAATATTTACACAAACAGTATTGTTTCACAATAGACATAGTACCTACCTACTTGTTTTAAGTTAGTACTAATGGGACTTGGTCAATATCAAATAAGCCAAGAACACAACACAACAGACCTACCGCAAAAGAAATCTTCTATCCATAACTTAACATTAAGAGAAAAGATTTGATTTTTTAAGCCTACGTTCGTACTGACGTAATAAAATCGCGGCGATATTTTTTCGTGCACTGGATTTTCAACGCTCTGCTTAGCGTCGAGAGTTGAAAATCCAACAGTGTGTTTTTTCAACGCGCATGGGGTCGAGAGTGCGTCCCAACTCCCAACGCGTTGGATTCTTAACGCTCTTAATCCAGTGCGTGATAAAATCCCGCCGCGATATTTTTACGTCCGGGCGAACGTGGGCTAACGCTTTCACGGCGAAACGGCTGAAGCGATTTTGATGAAAAATGGTAGGTATGGGAATACTTTAAGCCCTGGGGCAGGACTTGGGATACCTACTTTTAACCGACGTAACATGCGCGCGAAGCCGCGGGCAGAAGCTAGTCTATACTTCTAAACTAATATTATTAATATTATTGTGTACATAAATGATTAAATAAAATAAAATAAATAAATAAATTATAAAGAGGAAAGATTTGATTGTTTGTTTGTTTGTATTGAATAGGCTCCGAAACTACTGGACCGATTTGAAAAAATATTTTTTTCCCAATCAACTTTGAACCTTATACTTTAAAGATAAAGTTGAAAATCTATTAAAGAAATTTGTCAGATTGAAGTAGGTAGGTTGATATGCTGGCGTCTTTACATTATAAACCAGTCACTTTTCGTGTCTGTCTGTGTGACCGTGTTGTTCTTCTAAACTACGACAAAGATTTCACCATGCAGTTTTCACCATCATTTACAGAATATATTTCGTAAGGTTTATGTGTATAATACATTAACATTATACTTAAATACAATAAATAAATATCGATGTTTTGTCAAATCGCAAAACCCGTGAGAAGCAGGGGCACGCTAGTTGTACTATTAAGGCTCGTGCAGACCAGCGCGACGCGACGACGCGACGCGACTCGAACAATACAATTTCTAAGAAAACTTCACGGTATAACAATAGCCGGTGTCGCGTCGCGCTAGTCTGCACGAAGCTTTATACTATAAACTGAAATGCCTTACAGTTCATATTGTTTCCAAGGGTTTCCATAACCCCACTCAGTGTTCTATTTCAGGAAAACCGCTACGGCTTGCCTAATGCCTCATTAAACAAGACCAACTAAAACTCAAACGAAATACACTTCAATCATAGCCGAATAGCGAATACTTCATAAAACACAATAACAATAGTAGTCAAACACACTTATACTGTCTTAACAGTATTTATTTTACCAGTAATTACTGCTAGACACATAAGCAAAATAGCGTCTACTCGTTAATTTATTAGTTACCGGAATCATTTTACAGTTATACCGACTTATACCACATTAACTTTGGCGGTATTTTATTCCCGAAGGTCGCTGGTCAGTGTAATTATTTTACAACATAACCCTATTCCTGGTTATACCCCTTTACGGTCATAAAACTTTCCAAAAACATTTTTTTTATTGCCTTCGGACGATCCTTTCGGTAAAGGCTTAAATTGAGCAGTTAGAGATTCTACCTGGTGTAAAATTTTGTAATTATTGTTCTGTTCTGTTAGTGGTAAATGTTATGCGGTGTTATTTTGTTTTAAATGTGGTAATGTATACTTGGTTTTGCGAAAAGATACGGTAGCTGAAATAAAAGACTTTACTGGATAAAAGAAGTGGGTTTTGGCAAGAACTTAGGATTTAACGTTTGTTTTATATACCTATTGTACTAAGTAAAAACCTGTCCAAAACTTAGGACAGCTTCGGAATAATGCGTAAATAAAAAAATTAAAAAAAATTATTTAAAGTGAACCGCAGTGCATTCTGTTATGTTCTTTAACACAAGCTTAACGACTGAAAAAAGTGACTAGACTAGACTCCCAATCAATTATATTAAGTGCTCATTCGGAAATTTGAAAACCGTAAACAGTTACTGCATTCAAGTTCTTAAAGAAAATAAATAGATCTGCATCTTTAGTAGATAAAGGTGCACAGATCAACGTTTGGTCACACTCCAGTGGTTTTTCAGCTACATTCCTTGTTTTGGTCTAACGGCCTTAGAAATCAACAGAGAATCAATTTCCGAATAGGTTTTTTTCAGTCAAAATCCCGTTTGTCAAAAGTGCAAATCATCAGTTGCACCTGTACACAATACATTTTGTGTTGGAAATGCGATTTCAATGATTTGATTTAAAATTGTGTCTCAAAATCACAAGACAAAAAAATATTTTTGACACGTGTTATTATTTTACAAAAAATATTACTTAGGTACCTTCTGTTTTTCAGTAAGCATTATAAAATGAAAGTTTACAGAAAAACCCAAATACCAATTGACAAAAACCACATCAACGTGTTAAACGTAATCTTGGAGTAATAGCATCTGAAAAAGGTGTTATAAAAACGCATTCCCAACTGCACCGAGCCTCAAGTGACTAGCGAGTGCAGGCCACTGCAGGCCTACCTGAGGGAGACGCGGCGTAAGTACCGTTACGGCAACTAACGATTCCAAGAAGGTCATGCGCACTAAACTAAAGCTAAAATTCTACTTATTTTTTTTTTACCAAGGCTAATTATTTTTTTCTCGGTAACACAGGGTGGTACGAGTATAAACAGAACATGGAGTCCTCAAATTTTCCACTAGTATTTCTATTTTAGGATTCGTATTAATATTCCGAAGTCAAAGTTCACATAGAAACGTTCACGTTACCTTATCTGCTCACACATCGGGACGTATGTTTGAACAAGCCTACACAGCGCCACCCACTTTCGGCTTGTCGTATCGCCGACGAATCGGCATTTAAAACCACTTAATGACAAATGAGACCAAATATTGACAGCGTGCAACATAAAAACAAAGGCCTGCCGCTGGGGGCGGGCTGGTGTCAATCTCAAGAACAAATAGATGAATGTTTGACGAACGAATTACGTGACAACTTTAGTTGTTTGTCCCAATGTTTACACTCCACCACCAACTGGGACTTTGGGAAATTACATTGCGACATGGAAAAAAATGTGAGGCCAAATGTGTCGGCGGATGTTAGTAGGTAGACGAAGCCAGGGGTGGCAGATGTATGCACCGGTGTACGCTTGTTACATGCCATTCGATACGATTTTTTTCTAAGAATATGATACCGTGCAATTTCGGTGATTTATTTCTTGAATTTAAACGTAGTTGGGTAGTGATTTATATTTAATTAGACATCCTTAACTTATATCATGTGAGATTGATTACCAGTTGTGCGGAAATGTAAAATAAAACCTATAGTTTTAGTACTAAGTATTATACTGTGCTGTAAAGTTGTAGGTACTTTTGAAACATCATCAATCTAGGTACGGGGACACATCACACATCTAAGTAATGGGATTCAAAGCGATATTTACGTTGAACATATGATTAGAAAGCAGTGGGCCAGTGGCCCAGCAATCATAGCAATGACATGTCGCGAACCGTGAGAGGAAACAATGCCGGCTCCGTGGGAACGCGGCGTGATTGCCCACCCTCGGGTAGCGGGTTCGAGTCCCGGGTCACGCCGCGGAACGGTGGGGTGCGAAACCAGAGTGCGCGCGTACATCCGGAATTCATATTTTTGTGAATGCGTTTTGAGTAATTTTAATAAATCTATTTTCGGTTAGAGCTTTGTTTTATTCGTTTAGGAATAATTTTAATTTTTATAGCCCTGTTTTATGCGTAGGACGTAACTACCTACGGAACGCGGAGTTTGATTATGAAATTCACGATGTTGCCCGTAGATATACAAGTGCTATTAATATTATGTAGTAAGGGCAACCGGATTACGAACCTGTACAAGTTAGTTTTTGGATGATTATTGTCGTATTGGTATTTAGGTCCGATTTATAGAAAAGGTCCATGAATTGTGCTAGAAGGTGTTATTTAAATCACAGAAATAATTATGTCTGTTTTATTTTTCAAGTCCTGTAATCATGATGTGAAAAGTTACAATTTTGGATCTAGGTAAAATATAATGAAATCCGTTGGATTCAGAATACTAACCAAAAAATGTATGCGCAATAGCAAAATTGAGATAAAACAGGAAATTCATACACATTTCATATACAGGTAAAGTAGTTAAAGGTTATAAAATTAGGTAAATAATAATTTAAATACAATAATTTACACATGACAGATGTTCGAAGACAGCTGCTTCTAGCAGCGATTTTTTTTGTCAAATGATACACTTTTATTTAAGGCATAAAAGCCTTTTAGGGAGAACTGCTAGCGAAGAACTGTTACGCAGTTTGGAAGGCTTATGTAATATTATTTTATAGCTGATGAAAATACCCATAGAAATAAAAACTTTGTCAGTAGGTATTGACTAAAAACTGTTTATTTTTATAAAACCTTGCCCCACACTAGGAATTTCTCCTGTATCGTGTTCGTGGGTGCGTTTACAAATCTTTAATCTCACATACACAAACAGCCAGACCCGCAACAACTACTTGCAGGTCATACAAATATTTGTTCCGTGCGGGAATCGAACCCGCGACACGCAGCGCAGCAGTCAATCGCTTAACTACTGCGCCAATCGTGCCGTCAATGTCCGTATGCCTAAGTTGGTATGCCGAAACTGATGAAACTGAAAATATTATGCTTGCAGTTTGTATTTCGTTACTAGTGGGTAATTTAATTCACAATCACCCTATAACATTCCCACTACTGGGACAGAGGCCTCCTCACTGTGAAAGGGAGTGGACCGTAATCTGGTGGATTCGGAGCGGGTCCAGTGCGAGTTGGTAGATGTCGCATGTCTTTGAATTTTTGGTTCTAGGACATGCCGGTTTCCTCACGATGTTTTCCTTCACCGTTTTGAGAGCAGTGGTGATGAAATTATTTACAAAAAGTAAAGCGCCTCTTTGGGTTCGAACCCACGTAAGCTTGGGTCCTTACCACTGGGCCAGCACAGCTAATTTAATTAGCTTTGTTAAAATACCGTAGGTACTTCCAAAAAGAACTGACCGCAGTGTAATTTTAGTAGTTATTCAATCTCGTCCATTTTATCTTGATATTAAATGTGGCAATTTTTTTAATAATACAGTAGAACATAAAATAACATAACGCCACGGCTATAATCCCTGAAGGGTTAGGCAGAGATCATAATCTTATCATCATTTATTGCATTCATGTAGTATATAAGTTGTTTCGAGATGTAGTACCTATAGTACACCCAAATTACGCCAGTTACGTTTAAGTCCGATGTAATAAGGGGCGAGCCTATTGCCGAATATTTAATTTTATAGTAGAATATTCAATAATATTGTTTGTGTACTACTAATTTTATTCTCAATAAGTTACCTAGTATGCCTTAAAAAGAGATTAGAGAAGTGCGTACAAATCGTGTTGAGACAAAAAAGAGATTGGTTACAGATTAACAGAACTTTTTGTTAATCATTTACTTTCACGCTGTTTTTGTTTTTTCATCAACAGAGTAGCAAGCTACTCTAGCGTATTGAAAATAATAAAAATTGATTTATTAATTGTACTCATGACATTACGGACATATATTTCAACAGTTTGTAACCGATCCAAACATGGCGCTTGCCTGTCTTGGGGAACAGAACTATTTATTCTATATAAATAAAAATTAAATGCTGTTTGTTGGTATCTATCAGTTCACTTGAGAACAGCAGAACAGATTTGGCTATATTTTGTTTGTTGTAAAAAAAAGTTTCCCGAAAAAAAATCATATTCGGGAAAAACTGAACGTCCTGTTTTTAACAGGATTAGTATAGTACCTAACACAAAACGAATCGTTTCAAAACATTTAAAATTCTCACTTCCGCCTAGCATTCGTGATTTAAAAACTGTTTCACAATTCAAATATCGAGTAAAAGAGCATTACCTTTCCTCTCAACTTATGTGAGTATTTATATACCTATAGTATGTCTGTTTATATATTTAAGCTTTAAGTATTTATTTAAGTATATGTTAATTTATTACGGTATTAGGTTTATTTCGATATTTTAGTTTAAGACTTCGCATATTTTATATGTTTCTTTTCTTGTTCTCACACACTATTGTCTTCATTTCTTTCTTATTTCTCCTGTCGCAGGTCTAAGAAATTTCTTAAGAAATAAGCAGTACTTTTGTAGTCATAATTATGATTATGTCTTATCTTTATCAAATTTTCCGTGTGTACATATTACATAAATTATGTAATACATAAATAGTAAAATAAATAAATAAAAAAAATCTAAATTAATGAGATTTAAGCCGCTCAGCAATATTAGGGAATAGACAAAAATAGAATTCGGAAGGATTTGAATATTGGATTCAGTGTTATGAATTATATATTTGTAAATGTTTAAATTATATTTTGCCAAGTTCAAAGCCGTAAATTCTTTAATTAAATCTCACTTTCTATTCTATTATGTACTAATTCCTTATTAATTAATTTATTTACATACTAAATTGAATTTGCATCTATTCTAAGAGATTGTTGTAAATATTTCAAATCGTTTAGCTTAAAGTTAATAATTTTGCTCAAACACCTACCGACTTCTTACTATGCCCTAAATAGGATTATAAGCTTAGTAAATAATGTCAATATAAATCTGTTAGGCTATTTTTGACAGCTTACGAGTACCTATTTTCCTTACAGAGTAATCTATTAAACGGTTGTCTTACAATTCTAAAATATGTGTGGAATTTGCTGCTTTAGATTAAAATTTCAACAAATGATAGTTACGTACTTGCTTGAAATTATCAAAAGCTCTTTTGATAACTGAAGCTATTAACATCTATGTATTTAAACATATTATAAATTAAAGTTGGTTGTCGTGTTTGCTGTGTGACCGCGTTGTTCTACTGAACTACGTAACGGATTTTGATGCAGTTGTGACCATCATTCCGGAAGATTTATGTTTGTAATACATTAATACTAAACTTAATATAAAATAGTTGCTAGTATTTTATAAGATCCGATGAAAACAATAATGAATAAAGTTACCTTAGTAGAACGTTTTATTTTTCATTAACTCACTTCTTTCATGCATCAAGCACTGGATACTTCTCTTTGAGTAATAGTAGGTAATACTAACTCGCTGGCTCTGCCACTGTACTGTGTTTATAGTTATTTGATATCTGTTTTGATTTTTTAAGTGGTTGCCCAATCAAAACAGAACACCTATGTCAAAATCAACTCCATAAAGTACCTATAGTGTTAATTTTAAATTATCCTTAAAAAAAACTTGATAAATCGAATGCTTGTAACTATATTTTCCCTTGTTCAGGCATGTGCACATGTTTCATACAAAATCTTTAAATTTTATTGCCAATCTCAATTTTTTATCTGAAATCCTTTTTATTTTCTCTTTTTTTGTTGATTCTCAATGTAGTCTTTACTTGTTTTGTCCTTCTCCAATTGAAGTCAGACTAAAGTTCGTATTTTTTAAATCTCCAGTGACTTCTCTTATAAAATGTCGCCCCATATCAAAGTGTTAAGTGAAAATAGTGTTTAAATGATCGCTGCTAAACATCGGGGCGTTTTTCGTCGGATTAAGTCGGTTAAATTCCCGGGGGTGGTGCGAGTACCCGAATGCTATCAACTACTCCGAGGGATTTGATTAAATCCCGCCTCACCCCTTGCGTGCTGACAGTAATTGATTGAAATGCCAGTTTCTTATACGCATTAGATTAGGTGTTGGTGTGTGATGCAATTTTGTTGAATTTTTGAAGTGGAAACTTCTTTAGGCGCGTTGATACATTTTTGGCATTCTGTAGCTATAAGAGTGACCACTGTTATTTCATCGTTTTAAGTTTTTACTTCTGTCAGCAGTCCCCATGAATGCCAATTTTTTAAAGTTTAAGTGTGATAGCTGATAAAAGATATTCTGGGTTTTTGAAAAATGTTGTTCAGTAAATCTCAGGCCCATGATACTTACATAGAATATTGAAAATGATGAAATTCTTTAAATCAGATTTATAAAAAATTGTAGAAAAAAAAAATGCTTTACAAATGATTTTTTTCGTTAGCTTATAAAAATTATATTTATTAATGAACAAAACAAATAATCTGTAAACCATTTTATTTGAGATGCTGTTGTTTGATGTCTTTCACTGAAATAGCCAATATTTAATTTTCATTGCTAAGTTTTCTCAAACAAATATTAGGTAAATTTTTGGTGTTCTTTGCCGAATAAATATCAATAGCTGTATCTAATGTGTTTTATTTTAAAGTTATTTGTTGTTATTGTTATTTTTTTGTATGATTCAATTAAAATAAAAATTAATTGCTATTTAATAAATTGTTATATCAATAGCTAAAATATTTTTAAAGTTACGTTTGTAGTAGTCTTCAGGAAATGTTACGAATTTTATTAGTCGTAAAACCGAAGTCTAGGTAATTTATAAGTAAGGTAAGTAATGAGACAATTAGAAGCGTTAAACTTATTAAAACAATTGACTCCAAACTGAGCAATTAGATGTGACAATGAATTAATAAAATAATTCAATTAATGTTGCAACGGAAGCAAAACAGTCGTGTTTATTAACTTCAGGTAGGTATTATATTTTCCTATTGAACCTTTCAAAAGCATTTAATTATGTTAGAATGACAATAATGTCACTGCACCGACATAATAGCGTTATTATCAATTATTATGAATTATTTATTACCTTCTGTATGAAGTGTTGCATTGTTTGGCAGTCAAATAAATTGGCACAAACAATCATACAGTTTGAAATGTATGAAATTACAAGAAATAATGTTGCAATGAAAGGACGCGCAAGTGCAGTTGTGCGTTGAAGTCTTTTCTATGAGAGAAATTAAGATACTGAAGTTTTGTAAGAAAACTTCCATTTGCTAAACATACAATTTATTTTTGAATGATACATTAAATTGCAAATTAATATTGGTGTGCTTAGAAAATTGGTATAAATCGCTTGTGGGTAGTTGTGCTCAGTACTGTGACACGGCCACGCTCGGCTTGCGATGATTCATGCCTATGGCGTTTACTTTTCTGTACACTTGCGGTAGTAACCGCCGGGGAACACTTGGGAATATACAACAAAACAGCATGTACAATTTTAACGCGTCGTTTATTGATAACTTCATCTTTTCTTCAATATACTTTTGTGTCCACTGACTATATAACACTCACTGTACATTTTCGTATTACAATATTTTAGTCTTTCGAGGCTTTAATAACTTTCGATTCCATATAACAAATATTTTGTACAACGCACGTCGGGCGTACGAGAGTGGCGTCGTGGCACGACTTATCGCTATCTACCTACGCTTTACCGACTAACTCCAACTTTCGTCTCTAGCCTTTAACACTATATTTACAAATTGTTCAAATTTTTTTGGTATTCAAATTACCTCGTTCACTACATCGTCTCTCACGCGAACCACTGTTGGAACCCTAGCGTCCATCCGCACGACACGACTTAAAATATTTAACTTAAACCATGAAAAAATACAATAATCATAATATAATACAAGATATTCATCAACAACATTAATTGAACGTTCAGCCGTCGGCGCGCGGCCGGCGGCTCGCTAGTCAACAGTTCGCAACACTAACAGCGTCGGTACATTACAAAACAATTAAATGGACATACCTAGAAGTATGTACGGCCGGGAGATAACGATCACTGTCCTAACGCGAAAACCGATTCGCAACAAAGTCACTGGAGGAGCGGCGCGGCGACCCGACAGCTCAGAGCGGCGGGATGTCGATGTCGCACGCGAACGGCGACTCTCAGATGAGCGGCATGGCACGCTCGTTAGCGGCCGCGTACCGTTGCTCGTCGGGCACGTGGTACATGTTGATGATCTGGCTCAGCTCCTGCTGCCCGTACTCGCGCTTCATGCCCATCTCGTGCGCGTGCGCGTGTGGCACGAACTCCCGCTTCAGCTGTACCGCCGGCTCGTGGCCGAACTCGCGCTTGAGCCCCGGCGGGCCCGGCGACACCGGCTCGGACTTGGCGGAGGAGCCGCTCGGAGAGTGCGAGGCGCACGAGGGGGGCAGCGCGTAGCCGCCCGGCGAGCCGGGGCCCAGCCCGTACGCCGACGGCGACGGCGGCTGCGGCAGGTAGGGCGAGCCCTGCCCGCCGCCGTAGTACTGCCCGTAACCGCTCTGCTGCATCTGGGACACGTCGTAGCGTGGGTAGCCGTACGCCTGCTGCTGGTAGGCGCTGGGGTCGTGCATCATGTACCCGTTGGGCATGTATCCATTAGGTGTCATTTGGTACACGTCACGCGGCTGCTGTGACGGCGGTGCCGAGCTCCTCTGTGAATCACCACCACCTAGCAACGCTCCACCTCCCAACGGATACTTCTCTTGTTTTTTGGCGAGGGTCTTCGTCTTCCTCCTCGGCCTGTATTTGTAATCCGGGTGTTCCTTCATGTGAACAGCGCGAAGTCTCTTCGCCTCGTCGATGAACGGTCGCTTCTCTGATTCAGAGAGGTCTTTCCACTGTGCACCGAGACGTTTTGATATTTCCGAGTTATGCATTTTAGGATTGTCAGAGGCCATCTTCCTGCGTTGCCCGCGCGACCACACCATAAACGCGTTCATGGGGCGCTTCACACGCTCTGCATTGGAGTTTTTGGTGTTATTATTGTTGTTGTTGGGCGGTTGATGGTGTTGTGGCTGGGGCTGGTGGTGCTGCGGCAGGGACTGGTGGTGCTGGTGCTGCAGAGGCTGGTGCTGCGACAGGGGCTGCTGCTGGGGCAGCGACATCATGCCGCCGAGTGCGCCCAGCGAGCCGTAGCCGTGCTGGAGCGCGTGATGCGGCGGTACTGTGGCATGTAGGCTGCCGCCCTTGAGATCCGTCTCCATCGTCAACATATCGTCTTCCTGCGGCGCGTACAGCTTGCCGATCCTTCGTTCACCGTACACAACGAGAGAACCGTCGGTCGCTCACATGGACTCGCGGCGGTGCGCGTCGATAACGTTTCGCGGTACCGTGCGGCGCGGAGGCTACGTGCGTTGTGAGGAGGTTGCGAGCGCCGGGCGGCTGCGGTAGCGGAGGCCCCCCGCGCGCGCACCCCGGGACCCGCCCGCCCGCGTCCTGGCCAATGGGAGCGCGATTTGCGGCCCCGCCCCGCCCGCGCTCTCCCACCCGCCACGGCCTGCATTTTTAATCGCGTGGCGAGCGAGCCGAGCGTACGCCTCGCCGCCGCCGCCGCCGCCGCCTCATGCAAATCTGAATTTTGTTTGCCGACGGTGACTGCATTCTCAGCCTTAGTTTATGTTGTAAACTACACATGTATTACCTGTACACTTGTAGTTTTTAACAATAATCACAAAATCTTTCGCGACCCATACGAAGTATTCTAAGTCGATATCTAGGAATACTCAAATATCATTAAAAACTCAATTTCGAAAACAAATAATCTCAGTTAGGTTTATATTTTCCAACGCTTATTTGTCGACTAGGCACAAAATATGTTTCTCAATAGTTACGCACAGACACATTGTAGTTTGTTCAGCTGGAGCGAGTTCAAGGCCCGAGCGACAATGTTGTGCTATCCACCTACTGAATGAGAAAGAACATAAAAGACTTCGTACAATGATACGGAAGACCATGCGCTTGTTCCTCCACGCTTCAGACCATTCATTGTTTTAACTATTAGATGACACTGTTGCTAGGTCATCCAATAAATCATTAACAACTTCCTTAAACTGCTTAATAGACGTTGACGTCTTTCATAATAAAGTTTTAATGCAAAAATTTACATGTTCAGAATTAATTACATTTAAATTACAAATAAGAGATGGAAACCAAATGGAAAATTTTGTAATTTCTTATAAAATTGTTTGATATACATCTTTGTTTACTAAAGGTCACATCTGTATGAGGAAAAAAGAGTTAAAATGTTTATTTTACCTTGTTTTTGGGACTGAAATAAAACAGGAAAATATTCAGGTGAAAATACCATTTGAAACTGTTGAGTAATTCTTATTCAATTTAGTTTGATAAGAATTTTGTAATAGATTTGAACTCTGTAGCTGGAATCATTTGTGATTTAGGAAGAAATTATGAAAATACTTAGTTTATTCTTAGGATTAGGGAGAAATGATAATATTTGGAATCTCTGACGAACAACAGCACTGATAGTTTTTTCCTAGTCACCTACTAAAGGATAGGAAAGGTATAGGATTATATTAGAGATATTGGTGTCATGCAATGAACACTTGGTTTCACTGGGTTTTGTAGGACTTTTCGACTTGGTATGCGTATAAGTTGTATAGTGTGAGTAAATCTAAACTAATATTATCAAGAGAAATGATTAGATTTTTTGTGTTTGAATTTTTGTTTGTAATGAATAAACTCAAAAACTACTGGACAGACTAAAAAAAAAACACCAATTTAATGCTATATTATTATTGACTAACATAGGTTATAATTTATAAAGATATCACGCGGGCGAAGCCGCTTTCGGAAGCTCGTTGAATGTATATAGCATGCAAATGACTATATGAATTTTTACTATATTAGTTGACGATAAGTTGGAAAAAAAGTTGAATTTGTCTTCAATAGATATAAAATAATTGCATCAAATTATCAAGGGATTGCATATTTTACTTTCAACTGAAATACTAACAGATGTAGAAACATTAAGAAAAACAACCTAGCCGAAGGGGAAAGATTATGAAGAAATTGCAAACTTATTTTCGTAATGTTTTGTTAAAATAACTGTTGTGTAAGATTTATCACGAGTTATGAAAAGGTGACATTACATCTTGTAACCCTTTATACAATAATTTGTTTTGTTATGTTCTATTCTAGAAAGGATTTTGTTTGTCGTCAACGTTATGAACTTCGGTTGGTTTTGGTTCTTTCCTTTTAGAATTAGTTCTAAATCTATTTCTGATTATAATTTTAATTGTAACCTTTTGTTATTCGTTTAGACTGTAGTAAGATCATACATTTTTGATAAAGTATTGGTCGTTGTCACTGATGTCTAAAATGGGTCTACTCAGCATATAAAAGTCTTAGATTCATGTCAATTTCATTACTTAAGAAATGCTTGGCAGCATGAGACCCTTAGTACTCGAAAGGATTCCTTGGACTAAGTTGGTACTAGTGCATTTTCTAACTGACTACTGTCATTTCAGTTTTCACCTAAATTTTAACAAAAGATAACTCTTTCTTCGCAAATAAATCAAGTAATTTTTGGAGCTATACTTCAGTTTCATCTTTTGCTCTAGTAATAAAAGAATAACATTAAATGCCATCTCATTGTTATTATAACATAACTTGGTAGTTTTTTTGTATATGGGTCATTACCCCCAAGTTATTGTTGCGCTAATAGATAGGCATTGAAAGAGTAACCTGTCTTTTAGTAGATGATGTAACTGTATTATTATTAGTTTCAAGTATAACTTTGATGCTACCTAGTTCTGACTTTTTAACCTTTTCAAGCGTATACTGTTATTTATTCATAGTATTATCTTTTAATTAATTTGTTACTTCTTGATTGATTTCCTAAACATCTTTATCTTCTACTTTGATTTTATTATTTCTGTTATTTGTGTATTCAGATAACAATATTGAAAGTACCGTTATTTCCCAACTTAACTTAAACTAAGAAATCTCAGTAGTTAGTTTACAACTAACATTAATCTACATTTTCTGAGAAAAGATCATTTTTTACATCAAAATTCTGAGTTATATTTCATTACCTGATGAAATGATCTTTCAGACTATTAGCAGCTTTACGCTTGAGATCTTAGTGGTTAAAATCGTTTAGAACATTGTCATTACGGGTACAGTCGCCGATTTTTCTTGTCAGTTCTATTGTTTTAAGCAAGGCTTCTATTGTTTGGTTCTGAGCTCCGTAAAAATGGGTCTGGTACCTTTTATTAGTGGTATCGGTTCTTTTATAGCTACCGATAGTGGCACCAGTGGCACTTTCACTTTTAGGGACTATGGGTTTGGGTAATAAAACACATGGTAATTATGTTAAATTGTTTATTTTGGAAAACCTTGTTTTTCTTTGAAAATAAGCAGTCTGTTCGTTAATGATTATGCACTTGACAAGTACATTTGTAGTACAATGAACTGTATACAGCTGCTCATGTTGTGCAGTTACATTTCTTATGACTATGATTATAACTTAGGTCCTACAACTAGTATTTACTAAATTAAATATTATTATACAGTTTTATTCTCAGTGTTAAACTACGTAGGTTGTTTTTATATACCTAAACATTTTTTGGTTCACAATGAAATTAGTAAATAGTGTCCATATAACTTTAATTTATAGTTTATAGATTAAGTATTAAAAAATATAAAGTATTCACTGCCATTTATTATCTAGGTTCGATGCTTGTTTCTCAGAATCCAATAGTGTACAGCACGCAACATACGCAAAATCAAATAAATTAATTTTAAAAAAACCCAAAAAAATAAGCCTATCCTACTTAAAAAATTAAGTCTAACATTAACTATTCGGGACATCGTTAAGCGGTTGGTGACCAGATGGCTGACCAATTCTTAGGAAAAATAATCAGTATTGCCATCCAACGTGGCAATGCTGCCAGCCTTTTGGGCACTTTTCCCGCTGACAGCGATGCGGACGAATTTTTTGATGCCCCAATGAGCTCTTCTTTTAATCTTATTTTCTTATTTGTATAGTTAGTTTTGTAATTTAGTGTTGAATAGAATTATCTGAATTATTTTACTATTACAACAATTATTTACTTTTTGATTTTAAGGAAAAAAATAAAAGAAAACTTCTGTAGGTATTATGAATAATACTAGTAAAGCATAACTAGTACATGAGCCCTTTCGTAGACTATGTAAAGAAAGATTAAAATCAAAATAAGAACATAATTGTTGTTCAGTGTTACTGACCTAAAAGGTGGCAATGAAGGTGATGCCTACAAATGTTATGTACTCAGCAGTGGACTACAGTTAGCAATAACAAACATATAATGAACATAGAGATAAACCTAGATATATGTACATGAAAATAAAAACCATGTAGAGGAAATTTTACTTATTCACAAAATTGAAAAGAAGATTCCACTGCAAAATTTTAGGCACTCACTTAGCCCCACCAGCAGTGGGGCGGCTATAATAAGTCAAAGTTAAAGAAGATACCTTGACTAATGAGTTTTTGACAAAGTAAATTAGTGTACCCACTTAGTCATAAACAAATTTCTAACGTCAGCAAGTTCGTCAAAAAATTTACTTTTTTAAAAATATTTTTTATTTCAGAATAAATAATTTCATTAAAACACTGAAACATATAGTTACATAGGTTTCGAAAGCGATAGCCAAAAACAGTTATATTCGAAAATCCCCCTAGATCCGTCAGGCGGGCGGGCATACAAGTAAATCGCAGATCGTAGATAGGTTAGGTCTATTCTGCATTCAGACTACAAAACTGTCAGAGCGTGAAACGGTTCGCGCCGACTGGTGTCGACGCCATTTTGCTCCAGTTTCAATTTAATGAATCCCGGTTTGGAGTCCGTGGCGTTAAATGTGGGAAACGGAACCCCGTGATAATCTTTACTTGCCCCGATGCAGTATAAATGATTCTGTATAGAGCAGAAGGAGGTTTGCGAACAATATTACGTTTATAAGACTTTAGGTGGGTTAAGTGTCTGTGACGAACATTACGTACGCTTTGGAATTAAGATTGGAAACAACCAACTTTATTTTGTCACATAGTTACAATACCATCCATATAAGTCAGAAGAGAAATTAAAGCAGTAAGAGTAAAACAATATGACATTTAAACAAGGAAAAACTGCAATTTTGTTAATTCGATCGCTAGGTGACATCAATTTACAATTAACATTTCATTAAAAGAATCAACGCTCAAACACTACAAATCGCACTCTCCTACAAATGAAAACCACTAGAGGCTCACGCGTCGCGAGTCATTCAATAATTGCCGGAGTAACGCTTGTGCTAAATAAAAAAGTGCTCATCAAACTCCCTGAGCTTCATAATTGGCGCGAGGTGTCGCTAATGACAGTCGCGAGTGCCGCTGCAAATTAATAATTATCGCGCATGGCAACACCGAGCGCGCGCTGCAATATGGCCGCCGCACATTGTTGGCGGGAACTCTTCATTTTAATTTTCGATTATCAATTTGTGGCGTATCACACAATTATAGTTTAATTGTTTAACTAACAATGCTTTACGTTGTGGTTTGTGATTTTTGTCGGGTATCATTGCATTACGTTATTTTGGTTTGGTAATGTCATAATGGCGTGAAATTCTTTTGTCATTCGGTACAAGCATAAAATTCAATTTTAATATTTTACATGCATACAGAATTTGCTACCATACCAAAATAACAGTTAAATAGTACCATCTACTAATTAACTGTTATTTTGTTATGGTAGCAATTTTATAGAGATACCTATCTCTGTTGTGTTAATTGGCAACCCCGGTAATTTGAGCTGTACCTATTGAAGTCTGGAAAATGGATGAGAAGTAAAGTCAATTATCCCGTGTTTGGAAATAAAAGAGTTGAAGCGTCTAGACTTAATCCCGATAACTGGCCGTTTTAATATTCTGTCAACGACTTATCTCTGAACTTGTTTTCCTTTACGGACCGAGTTAATTTTTGAAAGACATCAGTAACATATGAATAATGAATACTATAAAAGTATACCTACATAATTTTAAGATCTTGCTATTTAACAACCGTTGACAACGTAAGAAATCCGTAACCAATTTCCATATACTATAAATTCAAGCCAATCAATCCTACCGAATATTTAGCAGAATATTCTCTTGCCGGCTATGCATCACAAGTCGGAATCCAAGGCTCCTACGTCATTATGAAAGCCCAATATTAGACAGGACAGTCTGGACACAAACAAGACCGCACACGTAAGAGGGAGCTATCATCTCTGCTGAGAAGTGGGGGGAGGGGTCTAGGGGGGCACAGAGATATTGAAATCGAGAGAACTGTACGAATACAGATATTGCAGGTGATTGTTTAGGTGGGCCTGGTTTTAAGGATTTGTGCATGAGGAAATCTTGTGTGAAGCAAGTCTTGTCGAGTTTGGTGTGGAGGATGAGAATCCAATTAGTAGATAAAGCGCTCTGGCTTTTCACTTATTATCTGTGATAATTGCACAGGTGAAATTTGCATGTAACACAATTTTGTTTCTCCTTTCATTTCGTACTACTGCAGGAACTCGTATTCTAGTTAGTTTTCCGATGCGTATTCATTCTGCCTTCGTTTCCTTCTGTAACACCAGCATACATATATATATACACCACAAAACATTAAAAATAATTCGTCGAGAACCTCCATCTGCCGTCGACACTATCAACATTTTAATACCTCACCGTCACACTTGAATAGGCCTAGTAGCTACATATCTGCGTCCAGTGGGGTGGGCCCACCGGGGGAGGGTCCACTTCCGGCCGCTGTCTCCGTCTCATCAGGCCTATCTTGGCCGAGCCGGCCGCAAATTAAATAGTAACGTGCGGCCGACCATTCGTGCGTGAGTACCCAGCCTTATATATAGCCGTATTCAGTAACTATCGGATAGGTATTGAAATATAGTTCTAGATTAGTTTGTAGTATTGCTGTCGGTGCTCACACTTGATGGAACTTGTGGACATAGAAATGTGTTCGCTATATTTAGAAGTTATTATTGAGTATGAGTTTATGAATTTTAGAATAGGTAGTTAAAAATTGGTTTTGTAGTTGTTGCAGTAACCTTAGAATACATTTGAGACGACAACCTCAAAAAAATTGCTTAATTGATATTGTTCTTGATATAATTTTATATCGTATATGTAAGTATGTAGATACAATTTTATTATACTTATAATAAAACTAGGAACCTATTAACTAACTCAACCTAATTAAAAATCTAAACAAAAGATGTTGTTTAATATGTAAATATTTAACAAATAGGTACTTACAATCAGCTACAAAAGTTTGTACTTTATATAATTATCATCTGATTTGATACAAAATGACGCGAAACAATTCCTTTTTAAAATTTCATGTAAGTACCTGTTAGCGTAGACTGTTAATACCTACTCGTTAAATTTTAAATCAGTTCTAATATTTTATGAATATTTCTTACTGACCGTACCTAGGTACTACGACTACATACCTAAGCAAAAATCACTGTAGACACCAAAATCTTCATCAAAACAACTCAATCACAATAAAATACAAATTCCAATCTAATGTCAGTAATAACATTATAATCTAACTAAATTAACTTAAACATCTAACCAGTCAAGTCATAGACATACGAAACCTAATTTTACATTCAATTAAAGGAGGTAGGTGCACATCAATCATAAGAACAAAATTGGACATCGGCATATTATTTTAATAAAATTAATGTGCAGAAGAAAGTTAATTTCCATCGCAGACCTCTGACACTGGCAATTACATACATTGTCGGTTGTTTAGTGAAATTACAAATGCCTGACCACAAACATCTCTATTTGTTGATGCCGATACTCGATACAGATGCCCTAAAAAATTATGTTGACTATGCTCCGTTCTTTTTGTTTTGCCATAAATGTAAACAAAAAATTTAAAGTTCTAGTAATGTCAATGGTCAAGTCATGATAATAATAATACTATGCTAGAAACTGCGGTATTTAAAATCAAGTTTTGAAATAATTAGTTAATGTTTAAAACAATAGATTGTGATTGAAAATGTCAACATTCACCATTTTCATCAACATGAAATGTTTTATAACTTGTTTACATTTTGGACTGAAAACAAATAAAGTGTAGCTCCGAAAATATTTGGTTTGGATACAAGGTTTTACTAAAATATAAGAAATTTACATATTAGTTTTCATGTCTATGTTATAAAGGATTTATAAAAACACGATTTGTTATATAGAAATAAATCATGTAAATTTCAACGGTAATACCTACATACGATTTCTAGAACATTTTGAGTTCATATTCTACGAAATTTTAACATGGATTAAATTATCTTTAATTTGAGAGCATATTTTCCCTATTACCCAAGTAAATTATTTTCTGGGAATCAGACACTCGATTTTCATGGAATTTGATTTCCAAATATTTTCTAATGCTCTCAGGTAAAATTGCTCAAAGCTAATTTATTACACATAATCTTAAAATTAAGTAGGTACTAGATGATTTTTTTTCAGGAAAAAGCGTATTTTTTATTTAAATAAAACAGTTCATATATTATAATATAAGCTAACAGACCTAAAATAATAATAATATATATAAAAAGAGAGCAAAGAAACATAGGGCATCAAAAAATCGTCCGCATTACTGTCAACGTAGGTAAGATTGGAAGAGTTAACTTAAGACCTGCGGGGAAATTGCGTTACACACATACAATGGCAGTGATCGTAATGTCTTTCATTTTGATAGTTCCGTTACGTTCATTGCCTTATTTACGTTGTTGAGCTAACTATGAAGCAAGCAGGATTAGGAATTTCCTTCAAAACCCCCGGATTGTAATCGATAATGTGTTACGCAATTATGCTGTACCTACCTTATCATGGCAACACATTCGGAATTGCTTTCATTTTCCCATTGTTTACTAAGTATGCAAAAGCGTGGATTTTTAAAACATATTGCAATGAACCTGGTTTAACTAATAGTATTATCTAAGTAAATCCAAGTTTTAATGAAATAATACTACAGCATCTTTCCTATGATTATTTCTTATAAAGTAAGCGTTTGCAAAATCATACTCAAATAAGAGGGCAACACTGACAAAAGAAACCAAAAAAGTACAGTTAAGGAAAATCCTAAAGTACCTACCTACATGCTGAAAAATAACAATCCTCTGAATTTAAAAGTAAACTAAGATAATAGTATTATTCCAATAAGAATAGTATAATTGGAAACTTATTAGAAGGTACATCAGTAAAGCCGACGGCAAAATTGTCAAGCTCAAAAGGCCTCAGAGATTACAATTTTAAGACATTTTTGTTTTTAGTTAACAGATTATAACATATTTATATAACCTTCAAATATACCTGAGTACATGTTGATATCAAACGCACATAAACACTTGTAACTTAGTCTGAAACACTCTACTGTCACTATAGCGGCGTACCTATACATACACATGTATAGGTAGATAGGTACGTCAGTCAGCTGACTGGCGCGGCAGCCTCTCTCGGTCCGTCACTCGGCCGTGCGCGCGCAAAGCACAGCACGACGAACACGAAACACACAGCAAACAAATTTCCGCGAGGAAAACACTCGTTTTCCGCAACTGAACGTGCGAGCGACGCGCTCCCAATGCCCAGACTAAACGCGAGCCGTGAAAAAGCACCGCCACAACGCCGACCGACAATGGAAAGCGGTAAAGAATCATAATAATAACAATGACAACAATGTGAGATGCTATAATAAAGAGCCGCGGCATTGTGCTACGCTCGGCGTTCGTTCGAAGGGTCGCGGGAGATCGATACTCGGCGGATTGTCTACGCTGGCGTGCGTGAGTCTTTGTCGGCCGCGGCGCCCTCCGCTCGGCCATTCATCGACGTCGCCAGCGCTAATCAACTGCGATTCTATCGAACAGTTTCTGTCGCCGAATTTGGAGCTCTTTTTCGGGCACCTGCGGAGACTAACAATTCGTAGCACGTTTGAATCTTAAATGAGACGTACACGTATATTTCTTACTTGACACACAGTTGGATTCTGAGAATGAAAACTAATTCTAAAATGTTGGTCTGTATAACCGCCAAGCAATATACAAATTGAATAACAATGTATCCAATTTAGGCGAACAACACCTTTACTGAGAAAAATCAAAAAGATACGGAAGTAGTCTCAGCAGCAAAACTGCGATACACGTCAAAAATTCTAAAAAAATCCACCTAAATTCTAAACACGTTTCGGTAAAACGAAAAAACAAATGAAGTCGCAGCTGGTGTGTCGAAGCAATAAAAAAAAATCGCCAGAGGAAGGTGTGAAGTGGTGACGGCGGCATCGTCGATAAAACATCCAAGTTTAATGTAATAATCCGTCGATCGTTATCATTAGTTCGATCGCACACCTCCCGCGGGCCCGCAGATTGCCTTCCAACACACTCTTATTGTGGATATTACTTATTTAAAGATGGTGTAGGAGAATCGTGACCAGAGCCAAGTACTTCAAATTATCGACGGGTCATTCTCAGTTTTTGTATGTTATTTTTAATTTGATGTCTTGTGACGTTACCCGCTGTAGTAACAGTTAGCTTAGTAATAAAGATGTGCTTGTAATTTTTCGCAAGTTTATTTTTTCTATATTTAAATTTTCGGTGAAATTATCCACTCATCTAACTGACACACTTATTGCTTCATTAATATTGGCTAATTAGAATAATCTTATTGATATCTAAAATAGAATCCATACAGATCTAATGGGTGGTTCGGTTTAATTGGTGCGGTTCGGCGCGGGCGCAGCAAAGAGCGCCCCGCGGCGCGCGTCGATCACCCGGCGTCTGATGCGTGTGCGCACCGCAATTAAACTCCCTATCGCAACATCGGACTAATCCAATTATGTAACCAACTAACGCCATCGCATTTGTCTTTGATCGGTAATTGACTTATAAATACTGGAGATAATGACAAAACTCTGATTATGATTGTATTGTAACAATTGTTTTAGGGACCGAGCTGATACTTTTAGCAGCAAAAATCGGCGATTTTTTAGCAGCGACGGTCGGCGATTTTCAGCATCGGCGATCGATGATTTTTATCATAGCAACCGAACGCAAAGTGTAAATGAAACCCGATGCACCATTGATGCATTAACCAAATCACCGATCGCCGATATTAAAAGTATCCGGTCTGCTATCGTGCTCACCAAAAGGCATGCGATTTCTATAATCCTGTTGATCGGTTTCAAATACACTTCTTTTTATTTCGAGTCAAACACTTTGAAACTTGATCCAAACCAAACTCAATTTAGTTTAGCAATCTGCATCGTTAATCAAACAGAGACAGTATTTAAATTTCGCAATACTGAGATCGTATCAAGAATGTTGGGATAAAAACTCAGGTCTAAAGGTTAATGTAATTACAAAGACAGTAATTATATAGATGCGTATGAGAGCCGATGGTTTAAATGACTTGAGTTACCGCGGACATATTTGTCAACTGTGATCGCTTCGACATTAGCCGTCAGTCTCACGTAATAGTGCCGCAGATACCTACTTGTAATGTTGATGTTAACACCTTACTTGATTGATGATTAAAATAACGCAATATCGATTGTCCAGTAATGTGACGTCCACTCCATGTTCAGCAAACTGAGACAAGATTGCGGCAACAATAGACATAATAACTACACAAATGTTAATGACGAGAGTCGAAATTTGAAATTATAACCGTTAATTTTAAGCCGCCATTTTTAATTAAACGCGATGACTAAGTGCGGGGATCCATCACAGTCGGCACTCGATGCCGATCTATTATTAATTATTATTTTGATCGATCACGCTCCGTGTTATTTCATTAGGATCCAATGGTAAGTTTTTCTTAGCGTTATTAATTATACCAACGATGATACTCCTCGGAATCTGAGTTATTTTCGGCCAGGTGTTCCGATAAAGTTTTTGGTGTAACGAAACATATCCTAACTTTTTCATTAAATGTATTTTTGGGTGCACGTGAATAATTTTTAATATCCCACGACGGAATTCTTATTGATGAAATTGCCAACATATATTTTGAGAACAAAATCTCAGGAGCACTTCAGGTAATTTTTTCTCGGATTACCGAATACGAGATTGCGATATTTCTGCCGAAATTAGAGGTGAGTTTATCCCTCAACGAGTAATTCGTTCCCGGCCCGTAAAGGAACATTATCCTTACGGCCCAACGACTTTTCGGAGAAATCAATAATCCCAGGCTTTTTTAAAGATATTCTAGCAGAAACAAATATATTTCTAAGCTCGTTCAAAGCCGGAGTCAAAGAGGCCGCGGATTAGTTAACTATTTTTTGTTGTGTGTGTAAAATTTGGAACGTTTCTCGATTAACGAGAGATTTGGCGCGTCTCGATATTTCGGAGTTTCGTCGAACAAAGGGCTTCCGGGGATTGTAGCTCTCAAAGTATTGCGTGTGGGGGATAAGCAGTTGAGATCAAGTTTTTCACAGAAATCGTTGTGTTCCATTTTTATCTTAGATTATGGTAGGTACTTATGCAAAAGCACGAACGATTAAATTTTGGTTCCTTGAAGTCCTTGTTTTAAATAATCTTGAGAGAGGAGATCATTTTGGGGTGTGCTGTTTACAGCTTAGCAAGTGCTTTGCTGAACAAGGATTAGTTGTTTCAACCCTTACATTTTTCACGGCTGTTGCTAGGGGGTCCTCTTAGTTCAACTTATCGTCCATCAGTTACTTCTCTTTAACAAGACTGTTGGACATTTATTATCCTTAACAGCTATCTAATTACGCAACACAGTTTTGTTAACGATTACGACGAATTTGTTTAATTTTGACAGTTCAACAACATTCATTGCGTTATTTACGTTGTTGAGCAGATTTTTTTTATAGGTATGAAGCAATGGATTAGAATTTTTTTTCAAAACGATTCAAATTCCGATTGATCGTGTATTACGTAATTAGGGTACAGAACTACTGCTTATAGACTTGCCAGATGTATCAACCTGTATAATTTTGTTATTCAAGAACCTCATAGATTTCCTAACCAACAGCGATGTACTGGTCTGTCGCTATTTGAAGTAAAATGTACATTTGTAGCTTGGATCACAGGATATGTTACTAAACATTCGGCTTCTTTCACAAAAGCTTTACTTATCCTGAAATCCTTTCCAGGAACCATGAACCTAACACCATTAGCGAATGCAATCAAAATACCATAGCGGAAGGAATATTCTGACTACAGTCCGACACCTACATGAGGTCAGCACATTTGGCGGTGCGATCGCGGCATGATACCGCCGACGCGACGTACCTATTGATCGTATCGCGGTGACGAAGCGTTATCGCTAACTCGAACGGTCCGTGAACTGTCCGGCTGAAGAAAGGGAATGCTATGTTATAACGTGTCGTTATTTGGTTTAGTTTTTATTGTTGCATTTTTGAGGTATGATATCATCTTTGAAATAAAAAGTTTGGGGATTATCTTCGTTCTGTAAGTGGGGATTGCTCATCTGTAAATTGTAAAGCTTAGCAAAAGTAATTGGGTGTACGCTATCTCTGTGTTTGATATAAATGCAGTAGGAAATAAAGTATCTGTGTTAAAGACAACTTTGGTTATGTATCAGAACCTGTTGATTAGAAACTTCTTATGACTGGCCTGCTTAGTGAATCCTAACTTTATCAAGTTGCAGGTGCAACTTACCACTGATTTGTCAAGTTCAGTCTATTTCTCATGATCTTTTTTGTCCAACTATGTTATCCGTTCCAGAATCTACATGATATTAAATGTTGTAAACCTAAGGTAACCGAATACTGATGACGGCAGATGTATTGAGTTAAGGATATTAATGTCTTCAATTCATCAGCTTCTGGTTATTTTGTAGAAACCATTATATTTTTAGCAAGCTAGCAATCTACTATGACGAGCATCATGGGCCTGCTTCTAGATTTTATTCTACAGTGTACCAATTGAAGTATAGATGATAAACAACCTTTCTATTCGAATATATGCGAAAATGCAAGCACAAGGATACAATTTTTTACTGCCATTCGGTTTACATAAATGACCACACCTCCTAAAGACTTTTACTCCGAAATATGAACGTCAACATCAAACACGACTATGGCACGTCACCCATCGATTCAAGTTACCGAATGGAAAGAATTCGGAGTATTTGTAACGATAACTATCTCTTGAGCTACCTGCTACTAACCGTATCGGGAATTTTTACTTCGGTCATCAATTTCGAGGTAATTTATTGCAAAGCGTGAGAATTGTATTTTTTGTATTTGGGGATAGGTAATTGTGTAATTATGGTTGATTTTTCGGTATTAGGTATGTATGCCGTTTGGGTATATTAGTTACTTGTGGGTATTTAGTTGGTTTTGGCTTAATACGTGCCCTAAGGAATTCCTTAATTTGGTTTTAGGATACCCGCGGTTGGAGAAAGGGAGGTCTATTCTTGGCAATATCCTCTTGGAACCACAAGGGTTTTAAGAAGTAGTTTGTTAGTACGTACTTAATATCAGTATTTACATCTTGCCTGCCTGTCGCGGCCATCCTATTATTGAGATATTAACCTAGAAAACTGCCAGTATTTTTATGAACATTCTTGAAATTAGTGACATATTTTTATGTGTCGGTTTGTCTACAGAAGGATAGTAATTAAACTTCATACAAACATAATTTAGTTAGAAAATTTTAAGTTAAGCCGTATGAAAAGTTCAAAATTTAATTAAGTTTCCAGGAGATACACTAGCAAACTTTGCTACATAGCATTAGCGGTGGTACGATCCTGTATACTTTGCTGTACTTAATGCTTTACTTTTTAGGCGAAAATCCATTACCAGAGTACATAGGTACCCTTCTAAATCAAAGTGACAGGTAAGCAAATAGAACAAAACTCACCTCTTCTAGGAATCCAGAAAGTCCTTTGGCCCATAAATCACTGCAGTCCTGACAAATGGATTCTACGGCGTTTTTTTTTCTCACTCATTTATTAATAGGGCAGGGAATGTTTCGGAAAACCAATAAAATGTGCCCCGTCATATACCTGTCCATCCAGACAGCGTGGCTTTTGTTCCTTTGCCGAGGTTTTTTTTTTAATTTTGGACGGCCCCGACTCGAATGTGAAAGACTGGAGTCACGGATACACAGTAATTGTACTTACTTATAGTAATAAAGTTATTAAAACTAACTTTCGGGTTTATTATCGTCATTATGGCGTGCCGGTTTTAATCGACGTCATTAAATTGTCGAATGATTTGATAACTTTACTTTTTTGGATGGGATTTAATTTTGAATACTTTATTGAACTTTTAATAACTGTGGATCGATTTCGGCTTATAGAATTTATTCTCTTAAGAACAATACATAGGTTCACTTACAATGAGATACAATGTAATTGTTTATATCTAAATAAATACATTTTGCCTCCGATGCGTGTTGGTGAAGAAGATTTAAAATTTCAACGCTCACCTTAATTACATTGTAATGTATCATACATATTCTAATATCACCTGCAACTCATGAATGAATGGACCACTCAAAATTGATGTCACCGAATCCTTTTGTGTGATTCCCAAATCAATTTTCAATTTTAATCGCTCCCCAATACAGTTTAAAATCATTCGCTTCATCTGAAAGAGCGTTGCGTCCAAAATTCGCGACTAACCTATTTTTGTGAATGGACATATTTTTTATGTTGCCGCGCAGTGCACAAAGGGCTCCTTAGTCCTTCGAGCTATTTTGCGCGTGTGAAAGAGCTTCCATTCTCTCCGCCCTCAAGGATTGGAGCAAAAATAATGGTCATTTCCTGCGGCACTGAGACATAAAGGTGTAAAGGATAAGGATTGCAAACAGCGACATGTCGCGGCGTGTCGTGTCGTGATTCTCCAATCGTCATACTTTCTCGATGACTGCATGCGACTTTAATATACGCTTGAGGTTATATGTGTCTTTTACTTATATCTATTTTTATGCGGCGTCGTGACACTACAACTCGTTCATTATAATTCAGAAACAATGCTGATGTGATTGATAAAGATATATTTTAATTTATTCGCAGTTCAGTACTTTAATGTAGGACGTTAAAATCGTGATGTGAAAGTAATTTAATTAATTACGTTGGAGGTCCGTTTTCAGCAGTGCATGTTTATAAGCTGATATGATGTTGATGCAGCAGCTTGGTCATTTTATTAATGAACTAGCGACCCGCTCCTGCTTTGCATGGTTTTTACGACTTGACAAAACATCGAGATTTAACGTATTATATAGAACGCATTATACACATAAACCTTCCGGAATCAATTTTCTAAACGATGGTGAAAACCTCATCAAAATCTGTTGTGTGGTTTAGAAGAACGACGCATACATACAGACAAACGCGAAAAGCGAGTTTGTTTTTAAATAATACGAGTTATTGTGTATGAGAACATGTTTTTTTACAGGTGCGTTGGAATGCTGCTTTGATTTTTTTGAAATTCGAAGTAAAATTAATGTCTAAAACTGAAACTGCACTATGAATTGAAAAATGCTCAAATATCATTTTTTTTAGCTCTGTGTGCACATGGATGGAGTCTGATTACAGAACTAGAATGAAAACTCATTGAGCTGATAAAAGATCTGAATAGGCCAGCTTCATGATTATCCATCAATCATATCCTAGATAACTTTAGAGGTAAATCTCAAGTCAACATCTTTAATATTTCCTCACACCGAACAAATCGATACAAAACACGACATATCGATATAGTGTAATCGGCACTCACTAATAACCGATGTCGCTTGTCAAACTATGAAATAGAGTGCGCGTGCGAGTAATCACGGAGCAAATGACAACTTTTGGGTCAACGCAGCTCCACAACTTTACGGAAAAATGCCAGCAAACAAAAAAGATCCTTATTTCGTCGGATGTGTGAAGTAGATATAAGTTTTTCAGGTGCAAAGTTATGTTGGCGTGTTGCCAAGTTGTGAGGGTAAGTTGGAGGGTAGGTGGAGGTCACAACGTTAATGGGTGGCTGTGACAGGTAACGCGAGACGCTAGACAAAGTGCATCGCAGATGACGTTCGCACAGAGGCGCTCGATGGAGGTTTTAATGACATATCTTCATGTGTTACAAACACGCCGAACTAGTTTCTGTTAATTGAGTTTTGCTGTTCGTACGATGTGTGTCGATTGGGGTGATGTTGAGAAAATCTTAACTAAGATTATAAATCCGAAAGTGAGTTTGTTTGTTTGTTACAGTTTTACGCTAAAACGGCTAAACGGATTTGGATGAAATTTGGCACATGAGTAGACCATGACTTGGGTTAAGATATAAGATATGTTTTATCCCGATATTCCTATTTTATCGAGACTTATGCGGATGAAACCGCAACTAGTTATAAATAGTTTTTTATAAGAATTTCCAAATAATGATCGCTAGTGGCTCGATCTTGTGTTGCCCTTGCCAACTTATGGCACATTATTATTGGGAAAAGAAGTAAGCAGTAAGTTAGTAAAAAATATACATAGGTAGGTACATATTTTCACTTCCATGGGTGACCTTGGATTTTTGCGCGTGTGAGGATGGCGATTTGTGTGGCAATGTAGTAGTAGTAGTACTTGTTAAAATGTTAGGAATATCGTATAATTTTACAATGTTTGTAAATATGTGAGCACCATGCATCTATCACATAATTCATGTATGTCATTCCTTCATTTTTCATTATTTTTACCTATCGTGGTATAGTAATCTTATTCTAGGTGCATCGTCTTCACATATAATTATATAATTAATGTATAGGTACAAGATATTGTGTAAATATTTTAAAAGAGTAACGGTGGAGCTTCTTGCCCATTCTTCTCCATACAAAAACTACCATTTGGAATGGGCGACTAGTTTTTTTTTTTTTTTTAATAAATTTTGACGTTCAAAAGTGCCTTTTTGTGCCTAATTGAAATAAATTATTTGACTTTGAATGTGAAGACTCAAAGCTCCCATTGAATAACAGTGACAGTGAAATGTCCACTTCTGACGAAGTTTTAAAACACCGGTATATAACGTAAACAATTTAGTAAAATGGTTCCCTATTACTCCACAAAATATTCCACTAAAAGAAAGCCGATATAGTCAAACAAAGCTTTGTAAATAAATCTGACCGTCGATTTGTAGTGTGGCTCTTTTTTCCTCCGTAACCCGACGCTGGCCCGCAGGCCACAAGACACCTGTGTAATCCTTTCAACGCACATAATATGCCCTTAATTCCATTGATAAGGCATGACAACTAACGCTTTTGTACTCCTTCGAGCCTTTTCCCTCCTCAATTAAGGTTATCCCTTTGTCTTTTGACGAGAGATGACTTCAGATGACACACTTCTTTAAGTTGGAAACTTTTTTCTACATGTAGGAGTCATGTTTTGAATAGTAACATGATTTAGTAGGTTACGGTATTGTTTAGACGATTTATTGTGGAATGGTGTCAACGAAAAGGATATTGTGGTTTGATATAAAAGTTTTTCTTGTGAATGGAATGAGGGTTGCTTTTAAATCAAAAGTAAAAAAAATATCAGGATTATAATTGAAAACTTTTGATTTTAATTTTCGTTAACAGGAATCAAACAGAGCGTAAAATTACCTGTTCGTAATATGTCATCCAATGAAACCTTTTGAATGTCAACTCTGTGAACGTGATCTCGGCTTCCAACTTTGGAATACATTTTTGTGTTCTTTAAAACATTTTTTTTTTCAACGACCACGTGACCGCATTTCCTCTTAAATTCGTACAAAAGATACAGACATATTATGTAATAATACTAATTAGCAAAATTATCAAGATAATAGCTTGATTGAAATTTCTGTACACTAGATAATAATTCATAAGTTATCTACGAAGATAAACTTATGATACCACTTCATTACAGTTTCCCGATCACCAGATTTACATCTCAATAAATTTTCATTCGATTGACTAGAATAAAAGTAAATCGCCCCCTTGAGTAAAGAGGGGGTGTACTCGCACTTACATTATTAGTAATTCGATATGCTCCCGCCATACTATTTATTTTCGCCTATTGCGAGAACAAATCATATTTGCACTGATTATTGTATTGTTATGTCAACAGTCAGGGGGAAATTGCAGCTTGATTTTGGCGATTTGGGAAGTAATTTTATAAGTAAATTCGACTTGAGAAAATAAAAACATTCCTATATTTTTTTGTATAGTGCAGTACGCTTAAAATGTAAGTGTGAAGTACTTTAAACTACAGGTCAGATAAAGTCTCATTATTCTGTCTACCCATTCGTCAAAACGGCCATATACAGGGTGCATTTATGTACACAGGTTGAAATTGATTTTACTTATGAAGTGAGACAAATTAAACGTAAAAGTACGAAGTGAGTTTTTCAAGATTGAATTCTTAATTATTCTAATAAAGGTATAGATCAGGTGTTTATTAGCATAATCTACACCACGTATATTAAATAGTTTTTCTTGCAAATTATGCTTTCGCTAACCTCTGTTCTCCTGGCATCAGCATCACATAAGCTTTCATTTGCAATAAATTGCTAAAACATTTTGTAATAATGGCTGCATCTCTTTGAATGATTTGTCTAAGTTATTATGACTGCTTCATAAACTCAAGTTGTATCATGATAATAAAATTACTTATTATGGAACTTCGTTCATGACATAAGTAGTACATATATGTAGACAACCTGGCAGGTTTCAGGTAGAAATCTTGTTTTTTTTTTCAATATGGGCAGAAACCGGTTTCTAAACTCTTCAGTAGGTTTTTCTTTTTATTTATGTCAGAAATAAAAATTTTAAACAGCCTCTTCCTTTTTTTTAAGGTTCCAATTTTCACCCTGTATACCCCTCGGGTTCTTAGCGAAAACGTAACTCAGAGAGCGAAGCAATTACATTTAGACTGGAGCGAACTTGATGCAGCCAGCCAAATGGAGACTTATTTTTGTGAGGATCAAAGAGATCGCGGCGGCACGTCAGTGACGTCACTTCCGCAAGATGGCGGCGGCGGCGCGATTGTTTGATGTGCGAGTAATGAAGTGTGCCACCTCTCCCCGCTTCCTGGCTGTCGGGGTGTCAAGATACGGGCAATGACAACTCCTGTTTGCATATTAGATGGTACTTTTGCTACATTTTTATGTGTTCTTTAAATTTTTCTGATATATCGTGGGGTTTCGGTAGAAGAAAGGCTCTTATTTACCAGCTTTCCCTGTTTTCTGATCTCAGTATCAGATTGTCCTAACGAACCTAAGGGTTTGCGAGAAATAGGGAACTTATCACTCGCTAACAAAATCACTCACATCAAAGACGACACCTCTTTCAAATGCCATAAGTTTCAAAAGAAGATTTTATGACAAAAGTACCCAGGACGTGACCAAACTCAAAAACGTTAACCCAAAACAAAAACAAACCAGACTAAACAAAAATCAATCTAAAATCTGCCACTAGTCACATTGCCCTTGTATTAATTAACAACTCCCAATCAGTCGTCCCGTAGCAACCTGTATTATTTAGTGGCGCTGTCATCAACGCAAAACGGATTTAAATTCAATTTCATATCGGGACTCGCATATTGAGTTGTTATATAGAGTATAATCGCGTTACCCAGTCCACTAGTGAGGATTACGTGCTTTTTAATAAAGTCGCCCCGGCAGGGGGCGACACGGGGACATTTTTATACAAAGAGGATTACTTTGGACGCGTTTATCTGAACCTTACAGGGAGACTTAGCCTTCTAAGTACGTTCAGTGAATGCACACCCGTTTTACGGATACGTTCTATGTATAAAGTAGGTAAGTATCTTTTTGATATTTTTTGTTATGAAGAGTAGTAGGTGGTATGACAAGGCAGTCTTGTCATACCACTTTCGATTTCCAGGAGATCTTAACAAAAATTCTTCCCTACCTTCCAATTTTCATAACTCAAAATATCTGATTGGCTTGGTGATAAAAAAAAAATAAGAGTATGAAATTATGATTTTTAGATTAAGTTTGGCATAAACGTACAAGGGTTATCCTGTTCATACGATGATCGATATTAGGCTCATTGTATACCTAAATCCCAATTTCAGTTTTAAAACTGGACACAGTTAATTTAGCAATCCAGTTAACGGTATCCCAAGAAAGACACAGATCAATATCTACTTAACGTTTGCAACCAAACCAGAAAATTATCCAGCATGACTCAAGTATCCGTTGATCCCAAGAAATCACTAACCATCCCAAGATTAGCCTCAATACATCCGACCGAAACAACGTCAGCTGCGCAGGAGTTGAATTGAATAACGACGGTGTAACGACACCAACAATGGATGCTACTCGCCCGCGCCCGACACTCCCAATTATCTCGTTGTGGGTGCATTACGTGAGCGCTGGGAACTAATGTTAATGTTCCGGGGTCTGGAGTCCGGTGTACGCGAATACTGACCTTAAAGATAAAGGGCGAGGGGGGAAGGCATCATCTTTGCCTTCATTAATGGCTACTGGGACATTAATGAAGGCAAAGATAATGCCTAGTGTATACTCAATTAGTAGACCAGCTGATTCATATGTATTGAGACGGTGTCTTGTGTATACTTCCTAATAGTCCAGCTGTTACCTAAGGAGTTCAAACTCCTCCTCCTTTGTGTTCAAAACGATTTCACAAAAAGCACGTGTATAGGTAAGTCCTAAAATACTCCTGACCATATCATTCTCCTGTGATCCTAGCTAGTTCTCCAGTATGTTTGTATATGTTTGAAATATAGAGTGGGTACTGTTTGCCCTGACTTCTGGCTTTCGTCAATTCCAGTCTATGTTTCTTTTTTTTTTCAAATGTGGTTTTATAAGACAAAACGAGGTCATTGTTGGTTATCCTGAAAGCAGTTTTCACTAAGATATAGTCTTCTGAAAGTGCCCAAACCATAAATATTATGCAAGTATTTTAGAGCGTTTATACTGAAAGTGGGCAACGTTTCAAAAAGCTGTAAAAAAATTACCTGTTTTGATTAATTTGGCAATATTACCTACTGTATGGAAATAAGAAATGTGGCTAACTAAAGAACTAGCACATTAATGCTGACCATGGTGTTTGTTGTTGTTATTAGTAGTTAACTGTTTATTTATTTTTAATTCGATGGACCTAGTTTATCATTTGTGATTTCCGAGTTACAGCTTTAATAGCTATATGTAAACGGGCACGACCTTTATGCCTGGCATTCATTCTTGTATTTAGTTCTTTTTACTTTTTGTTGGTATATTGGCATGTGCTAGGTGACATATAGAAAATAATTTAATTTAATGTTTTATGTTGCGTAATGTAAATTATTTTGCATAAGTACTTTTGTATACAATCAAGTTTTTCTAGCTATTCAGACAGTTGTGCTGCTGGGGAGTTTGTTGCGTCACTTCTTCTTCCCAGCTAAAGCACTAGGAAGTGGTGAAGGGTGGGCGTTTTCGGGGGACTGTCTTATGTAATTTTGACGTTCGAAAAGTGCTGATTTCTCAGCCTAGTTTGAATAAATGACTTTTGAATAATGAATTTGATGTTGTACCCGTTTTAGGTGCAAAAAAGGCATTTGGAAAGTTTTCAAATACTTTTTTACATCTAAAACTAAATATTCGGTGTTACGATATTAATTATTGCATTTCATAATCAATATTTAAGTTCGCTAGTTAGCCACATTTCTAATTTCCATATAGAAATATTGCCAAGTTAATCAAAATAGCGAAATATTTGACAGCTATTTGCGACGTTGCTCACTTTCAGAATAAATGCTCTTTACTATTTTCATATTGAAATAAGAAACACACAAAGTATATTTTGTAAATTACGATTCAAAAGTAGAATAAAATGTAAGTAATCGTCGCAGAAGCATAGTTTACGTCAGCAACCATACAATACCTTAAACGACGAGTAACGAGCGATTGTTTGCGCGACTATTAGCGAAATCGCGGGAAAACAAAAATGTAAACAAGAAATAAACCCGCGGTGGTCCCATATGAATATCAATTTGTTTGCCTCCGCGACAGCGTCATTAAATTAGCGGCCAAATTGAATCACAACTGCGACAACCTTGCCGGTGCGACGTCCCGCGAAACTTTTCCTTCTATTAATTTACAAAGCATCTCCTTTCACTCCAACCAAACGAATCTAACCCTTCCCAACATCCATTCAAGACTTAACTTCCCTCGCACAGACCCTAAGTTTGTTCATTATTTTTACATGTCATTGTGCAAGTGACGTGACTACACACGATTCGAAATGAGACTCTATATCTCGGAATTAAGCTCGCTATTCCTTGTAATGCGCCACGAGGGTGTATCTGGTGAAATTATGATGCAGTCTTTATTCGTGAGCCGTCGGGAGCGGTTGCAGTAATCACCGCGTATCTCCATCCAGGGGTGGGCTGTGAATAGAGTCCTAATGAACTGGATTTAGGAGTTTTTGTGCCGGCGACTCGTCAGCTCGAGGTGCAGCCGAGCAATTATGACGGACTAAACAAACGTGGCTCCAGCTCGTACACAGCCTTTCAATTACTGACTTGCAAGCGAACTGCTTACTATCGACCACTTCTTTGGGTAATTGCTTTTACGTGTACTGTGGGTTATTCTGTGAGTTTTTAGCTTTAAGTTCTCGGGCGGTCAGTGATCGATCTGAAGGACTCTATTTAGATTGATGGGCCATTCTCTAAGCCGTACCTATACCTCGCCATTACGTTACGTGGCGGCGAGTGCCGACCTTCTCCGAACATCCAATCGTTCTTAATCTTCTTAAAGCGGAGCGAGCGGAATTATTTGGAGTCTAAGCACCTAATATGCTTAGATAATAAAAGGTTTCGCAATTGTGGGCGGCTTTGTTGGCAGTCCTCTGTTCCTGCCGGTAACAACGTCTTATGGATGTACTATTTGGGTCCAATTACGATTTTGATAGTATTAGGTATAAAAATAATAGAAGCAATTCCGGTAGCAATTTGTGTTTCATTCCTGTAATACGGTTTTCTTTTTCTACTACTGTCGTATTCGTCTAGTCGTGAATTAGGCATCAAGATTAAAGATTTGGTAGATTTTGTAGACTTCTGTACTTCTGAAGATTGTAAGAATGGGTCACCAAATAAATCGTACCTCGTAAAACGTTTCTATTAACCACTTGCCTAATGTTTAATTCTGGATACACGCGCATTTTCAGCATAAACTTCTTTGGTAGCTATATATCATGCTTGTCTAATCCTCTACCTACTTATCGTCTTTTAAAGTGAGTACCGACATACTTATATCAACGCGGTCATAAAACGAACATCAGACTTAAGTTTAAAACTGACGAACACATAGCTACAGATTTATTATACCTAGCACGGCTATTATCTACACATATCTAAAACATATGCATAGTTACGTACGCGCTCACTAACTAAACTGAGTCATTTTGAAAGAACTTAACCGGCAGATTCTGGAAAGGGATTTAGAACTTTAGGGAGATGATGAAAAGAGTGATATTTGTTTAGCAATGTTACAGCGGCTGTAAAAGATGAGACTGTTCTTATTTATTTACGACGGTGCGGCGAGCGAAGTGGAGCGAAGATGATATGAATGATAAATGACCCTCTGAACACCCCGCTCCCCCCTCGTGCCCCCCTCTCACACGTGAACACACGAGGTGTTCTCTCTAGATGCCTACTTAAGTCTGCGCCGTGAATGCCGAGAAGTGATAACCGTTTGAATGAAAAAGAACTCGTGACGAATATTGATATCGTAAATGTGTTATGTTAATAATGCTGTCAGGAGCACGTTGATGGCTCTGAAAATCGTGTGAGTCACCGTGAGGCCGAAAAGAGGATGATTCACTTAGTAAGTATAGCTACATACAAAGGTAATGAGTGTGGGACATGTAGGTAGGTACTCGTAACATTTCAAACGACATTACACCGAGACATACCTATCCTACAGAGTCAGACAAACCAAGAAGATGAGTGACCTTTTTTCAGCATCCTAAGCACATTTTATATTTTAATCTCAGATTTAAGAAAGCGTGCATTCTGAAAGTGTGCGGGCAACGTTGTAAATAGATGTCAAATAGGTATGTCACTGTTTTTACTAATTTGGCAATATATATGTATGGAAATATGAAATATGGCTAACTAATGAACTAAAATATTGATTATGAAATGCAATTATTCATATCGTAACACCGAATATTTAGTTTTAGATGCAAAAAAAGTATTTGAAACTTTTCAAATGCCTCTTTTACACTTAAAACGGTTATACCATCAAATTCAGTGTTATAATATTATTTTCACTAGTTAGCGATATTTCATATTTCCATACAGTAATATTGCCAAATTAATCAAAACAGGTAAATATTTGACAGCTATTTGCAACGTTGCCAACTTTTTGAATGAACGGTCTAATGCGATTTCACCTAACTTAAGAAAGAGCAACTTTACTACGACCATCAACGGAACGATAACCGCCTCAGTTCAGGAGTATAGTGCACGAAACGGTATCTTATGTAAATAAACTCAAGTAAATACCGGTCTCTGGGCGCATCAATCTCAACGTCTAGCCGGAGTCATCGGAGCTAAACGGATTTTTTCAAGCCAATAGCTGCGCATCAACACGCGTGACGCCCCGCGCGATTGGCCGACACTTTTTGTTCCATTTTCGAATCCTTTGTTTTTATTGGTTGACACTTAGCTAAGACAAAGGGGCGATTCTATGTGTGCGTGTGATTTAGTTGTGTTGCTGTTGTGCCTGTGTGCGTTAAGGAACGGTTTCCTGCATGTAACGGAGGTGTGGGTCGGCTCATGTGGGTAGAACGTGCCTGGGCTTCTGATTTTGATGTAGGTACGGCCCTTCGTCCTATGTGAACACGAGTGGACTGTTTATTTTTATTGATGCTATTTACTTTGTATTGCTAGGTATGTTTTGCTACTGGCCATTTACTGTTTCAATACATATAGGTGTGAATTCTTCAGGTATACAGGGAATACCTTCCAGATCATGGTATTTTTTATGCAGAAAAGCCATCGTCAATATTATCTAAAAAATCTTATTAAATTAATTAAGGTCACGTTAAGCACAATCTAAAATTAAATTTTGTGTCTTCAGCTGGGAGTGATGACAAAAAAGGCGGTGACAAAGATTTTGGCTCCATCAACACACCGTTCCAGTCTTGGGTAGTACCTACTTATATCTACTTACAACTGGCTGTTCCAAATTCTATCCATTCAGCTGTATCGGCCGCCGATCCAAGACTCAAACAGTCACAAGAAATGACTGAAAATAATTCAAGTTCACCTCCAGACGGGGGCTATGATTAATGACGGATTATTCAATTAAAGACTCGGCAGGTGACGGAGGGGGCGGTGGGGGTGAAAAGGGGGTGCTTTATCTTCGGTGGCTACTCGAGGGGATGAATTAGCCTGGCCACACGTTTCCTGGCGATAGAATGTTTGTTTTCCCTTTTTCGAATTGTTCATGCTGTTTTGTTTTTGTTGTTCTGATATTTTCTTGTAGATTTTTTTTTGTATGTGTACTTATATATTTATATGTAGGTATTCAAAAACGGTTTTAACGAATCAGATAAAAGTTGCAATATAGGGGTGTACGGGAGTGAAAAATCGATGGGAAAATTTGTTTTCTCTGTGTTTTCACCCGAGCAGAGTTCGGTCGCCAAAAATTTTTGAACAAGATGACATGAATGATGGCAAGATGGCAGAATGACATAATGACATGGCAGCATGGAATTAGTATGTAGGTACTTACTATACATGGAGTTATAGTATGAACTATCCTATATATAGTAGATATATACTATTCAATGAGCATTCTCAATTTTCACCAGAACAGAGCTCGATCACTCAGGTAGTACTATAGGTGATATAGGACTAGCTATTAACACTTGGTGCTAGTTGACTTAAAATATTTACGACTTTTCTTTCATAATAATTTTCTTTTTAACTTTACTTTGCCATAAAACATTTTTTTTTACGTGTCCCTATCCTACCTATCTTTTGTAATCCATGTATTTTATTCTGACATGAAATGATCGTAGCAGGTGGCGTTCTGTAGTTTCTGCCTACCCCTATTGGAAGAAGGCGTGAGTTTGTGTATGTTTGTATCTATGAAATGTAGTTCAGTTAATACAAAATATTCAACACTTCAAATTAGAAACCCTAATTGAAACACTTTCAACATTTGTTAGTTTGTATCGAAAATTATAGATGGCGTTAGTCGTCCGACAATGTAGCCGCCGCATACGCCGAAGAAATCGGGCTCATTATTCCGTTCGAGTTGCCAGTTACAATACTTTGGCAACTGGAACGGAAAGATTTATCAATTTTCTATTCATGGCTAATAGTTTATACACAGTTCTAATTAATAATGAATAAATAACGACTGTTTTCAGTTTTTTAGATAGGTGCATCAAGATATTCATCTACCTACTTAATCAGTAGATGCCATTAGATTTATGAATGGTATTTCCAATCTAAGAGCCAACCCCACGATTCCTTAAATATTCAGTACATTTACCTAAAACTATACCTACTTAAGTTTACCTGCCTTCTGCTGGACCCATCACAAGCCTCCTTGCAGCACAGCACCACTAGCTCCGAACAATCTCCAACATATTTGGTTATTATCTCCGTACATAGGTACCTACTAGGTAGGCATGAATGTGCAGCGATGGCTCTCGAAAGGTTCAAGTGGGACTGCGCTGAGCACCATCCAGCCGAGTGCTGGACTTGTCAATGTCGATGCTCAGCAAGGTTAGCCTACTGTGTTGTGTATGACACTAGCTGGTCCACGTGAATTTATTTGCAATACCTATTACTGGAATTTTGGAACAATATTTTCTTTGCACTTTGCAGGCATCCCTACGCACGCAGGTTTTTAAGAAACATACCAGGAGCAAGTTTTTAGACTTTTATGTTCCGAGGATTTGATGTGATGAATAACCTACATACTCGTACCTACTTACCTATCCAATGGTATATAATATGTGTGTCTGAGACATGTATGGGGTATGGTGCGGACAAGGCTTAACGACTCATTTAGCATCAAACATATGTTACGCGAATGACACTCAGGAAAATTGATCAACAACTACTCGCGTTATCCTACTTATAGTAGGCAACAGCCAAACGTCACATAAAATTCTACAAACAACATGAAAATCCACAAACACAACTTTATCAACAAATAGAAAAAAATACCTACCCTTACTGACTTTTTCATTTTGTGAAATGTCCGCGTTCCAGTCTACCTTCTTTCACCCGATACATAACTAACATGAGCTGGGCTCGCGAGTGTGCTCCACTTAGGTACGTTTTTCCACCCGGACCAACTTCGCTTAGTACAAGTGCCTACCTATGCAAATCTGAACAGCTAGTAACGGTAAAAAATTAGTCTGAGTTTAAAATTACTGGTGTTTTTAACCTAGTTCTAGACCATGTTTTTCTGTTGGTAAATGTTGTTTAAAAAAATTTGAACTATTCGGAAAAAGACAGCCGGCTTTTGCGCAGCAGAAACTAGGCGAATAAAAAGCTTTATCTGCTGCGAGTAAAGACTCCCGCAGACGACACCGGTAGAACAATTTTCGTGAAGTTTTCATAGAAATTGTTTTACCGGTGTCGCTTCTTGCCGCGCCATTGTGCCTGTCGGGTGCAATTCTCGCGATGTCGAAATAAATATGTGTTTTCAAGATAGTATTATATATTAGTAGAGCGTTATGTTAAATGCGAAACAATATTGGACTTAAAAACAACCCATAACATGCTGGACAAACGAAATGTAAAAAAATCTACAACAAATTAACGGAATTTAATAAGCTGTATAAAAAAAAATCAATCAATCAATCTGCCTAGCCTTTTCCCAACTATATTGGGGTCGGCTTCCAGTCTAACCGGATGCAGCTGAATACCAGTATTTTACATGGAGCGACTGCCTATCTGACCTCCACAACCCAGTAACTGGGTAATACGATACCCCTTGGTAAGACTGGTTGTCAGACTTTGGGGCTTCTGACGACCCGTAACGACTGTCAAAGATCCACGAATGACAACCGGGACCAACGGCTTAACGTGCTTTCCGAGGCACGGAGGAGTTTCGGTATGTAAAGATGGTCACCCATCCACAGACCAACCCCGGCAAGCGTAGCTTAACCTGACGGATCGACCCGTGCGGCAGTTACTACTTAGCCACGAGCTGCATAAAGTTGTTACAAATAATTATTTTTGTACAAAATTATTTTAGAAGTCATAACTAAAAATAATAACAATACCGAATCAATAGCCAACTTAACGGTATAGTAATGATCGCTTGAGGCTACCATCCGCCCGGGGTGGCAGACGGTGGCAGCCGGTGGCAGCGGTGGCAGCGGTGGCAGGCAGGGATGCTAGGGTTACGTTGATTAATTAATTATTTTTGTACCAAGTCCCCGGGAACTGGGACACCCCGGACTTGCAGGTCGATAAGACAATTTCTACATGCTAACGCAAACTGTATGGATAGAAAGTTAGGGTTTTTAACGGAGTTTTGGAAGATGTTTGAAAATTAGCGGTATGGCTTGCATAGGCTAATCTTTGTAGGTAAGTTAGCTCAAATATACCTGTAGCTGATTTCTTGAAAATAATAAGTTTTTCCTATTTGAACTCTTTAATACCCAAATATTCATAACCATAATAAAATTGTAGCAGCCGTGGACAATAACTAAGACGGGGAAGGAGAGTTTTCATCATTTTACTTTAGTTCATAAGAAATGTGACAGGTGGCGTCACTTATCGTTATTCCTAATTACCTACAGTTCAAAGTTGTTACTAGCAGTAAATTATACGAGATGCCACGTCACAAAATAAACTGTAAAGTCGGTGTGGTTAAGTATTTATGGGCCGTTCCAACTTTTCAACTCTGAGAGTGGATAGGAACCTATACCTTCCTATGTAGGTACGCCATCGGACGCAGGGTTACTCACATAATATTTCAAATACCAACTATTCCAAAGTCCACAATGTACAAAGGCTAATACAATTCTACACACGCATTCTGTAAAATAAATCTAGGCACGCAATATATTTTAGTTCTACCAATTCGTATAACATTCACGTGGGAATTTTAAAAATTCACGCCGCGTGGTCAAAACAAAACACGAATACAGATTCTTCTATACGTACTATATTGTTACAAAGCGTAAAATACTCGCTGAAAAATCATTCCCTTCCAAAAGGTTTAACAGAAAATCGTTACAGTAAAAAAAAAAAAAATGTTTTTCTCGCAAACAAAACGTCCATTAAACGCGAACTCTCAACCCCATCCCTTCCGCGGTATTATAATAAATGGCGCAATAATGGCACAATATAATATTAACACAAAGTTAAACGCGTTTTTATTTTCCCGCCGAAACTTCAGTGCCGCTCTGGTGAACATGGCGTGCGACGCAATTTCTCCTCTTTACGGGCGCGTTCTCAAAAAATGGCTCCAGGAATAAAATAAATCGCAAATATTTATCAAAACGCAGCCCCGCTTCGGATGCGGGCCAGGGATGTGTCGATGTGCATAGTGTGGGACGTATTATGGGGTTGGTGATTTTTAATATTTTGTACAGCTAACTTTGAAGTTCTATACGAATGGGATGTTATGATGTGTTACAAAAGTTAATCGATTGGTACAAAATATCTTTCATTAACTATTAAGCTTCGATTAGGTTTTATGTGAAATTTACGACAATTATTTATTTCTGTACTGAAAATCATTAGATTTTAATGTTAATCCGTCTAAACGGACGCCATTACATCAAAATGGTTAGTTTAATATAAATGAAACACGTCAATAAAACTCATGTCTTGCAACGATAGTGTAGGTGTCCAGAGACTCGATTCAACTATTTTCATTTATACAGAAAAGCAAAGATGATGCTTTTTTTACCACCTTCTTAATACTCTATCGATAACGATACAAGTACAACCAATGTCCCATCACTAAAAGGTCGACAGGTTGCACAGCGCGGACATTTTGTTTTACAGCACGAGGTCGCGTCGGGCCGGCCGAATTATGAAAATATTACATCTCCCTCTGAAACACGCTTTGACATTTCGTAACACGGTAATAAGTTGTTTTTGGCGAGTTAACTCCGAGTTTGACACGCTGTAGTTCATTTTGATTTTTTAATCACTTACCTTTTCTGTTTTTCGTTTGCACGTTAAATTAAATAAGAAATGTAAGTGCTTCGTTTATAAAGGCTAGGAGTTAAGTGGGTTTTTAATATTAAGTTTTCAGTACATTATGGAAATTGTTTTCCATGTTCGTTAAGAAAAACTCCGCGGTTACACTTTTGTTCCTCTTCTGCTAAATATGTTGACGCACTGTACTGAACGGGGAATAACACATTATTTACAATAAATTGGAATGTTAACATGTTTCGTTCGTTTCAGAACTACTTACATAGATTGGTTCCATCGGTGTCCATTATCAATTTAATATCCGTTATAGTCTAAGATACGAAATCTGATATACAATTATTTTCACCCATTGACCGGGTGAGGGTCGTTTCTAGGTCGGATCCTCTACTATTACAAAAGTTCTGCCAACAATGCAACACCAATACTGACATCGAATTTTGCATAGGTACACAATCTTGTCTTTATCAATTGACATAAGCATAAACATAAAACAAAAATATCACACTATGAAAACAAATAGGTATTAGCAGATACTAAAATCAATAGTAATATTTTCACCATGAAACAGAGGCATAACAATACAGGCTAATGAATTGATCGCGTGCAAGGGTGACCTACGAGCTCCGGCTGCATTCGGATGCATTAGCGAAGCTTCCGGGGCGAACCACCCTCGAGGTTTTTTACTCTAATGCTATATAAACACACAGAGACTAAATAAACATCGAGAAGCATAATATCTATTCCTGTTTATAAATGTATTGATGACTACAGACCATTACAATTTGTTTTTTTTAATTTTCAAAATTACGATTGATGATTTACCTCATCGTTCTAGAAAGATAATGGTGGTGAACTAGAAAGTGTGTTTTTTTGTGTCATATTTTTTTATATATAGCTAATGATTTACAAGCTACCGTGTGGTGGGTAGTTTCTAATCCAGCAGATGGTCCCTCGTCTTAGTCCCCATCCTTTGATGAATTTGGTTCTTCCTAACTGATCCAGAGTTCGTGCTATTAAAAATATCTAGGGTTTTGACTTCAATTGTCCTTTTGCCTATAGCTAACAAAAGCTTGGCTTCATGAACAGGGGACGGACATGATTTTAACATGTGATAAAAATATTTTTGATATGGGGAACATAGCTCATTCCCCCTGATTTATTTTTTCCCTTAAAATATTTGAAGCTGTTAAAATCTGGGTCCAACCATTAGACATTCCTCGGAATCATTACCGCACTTCAAGGCCGGGGGCTAAAAATATTTTAAAAATTCCAGCATAGCGGTGTGACGCGGGTAGACCTTAACGATAGAAGGGTAGTATATCCGGTTCCTGTTCAGAGGGGGCCGCAGGGAAGCCGGAGAGGGGAGGGCCGGTCCTCTTTGTGTAGCGATAACCGGAAGCCAAGGGCTCGAAGGACCGAGGGTTATGTCAACTCAGAGGTATTTTCAAGTTTCTTCCCGTGGCTGTTGATTACTCGACACGAATTTCTAATGTGATTTCGGATGCAAATGTTTTTGGGAATGAGTATTTAATTTAAATGTGGAATGTCCTTTTAACTAATTCCATTGTTACCGTATATGTTTTGAAATTGTAACTGAAACCAGTGCTGCTTTTCTGGTATCCGAAAGCTACAACTCTATACCTCAATGGTTTTCCACCGTTTGCTGCTACGCTGGCTGTCATCTTGCCACTCTCTTCCAATTTTTCAGACAAAACGTTTGAAATCGCAGAAAAGACTCATCGAGCGCAGCAGACTAAAAGTCCGTTCAATATCTGTTCAAGAAACAGGCCACTCCGGAGCAATCACCGACTAAATGGCTACTTTTAGTGCGAACAATAATAATTTTAGTTGCGAGCGAGTGCTCCAATAATGGGCACAATTTCCGACGATTAGCCGAACGACAGCCGAACGTTGTGCCGAACGTTTTTGCAGGACTCGTGTAAAAATGGCGCTAATGACCGGCGTTGAGTGCACTACTTGTAGTAATCGCGATGATTTACTCTTTATGCTTTACTATTTATTTGAATGTTTGTCTTTGTGCTTCAGTTGGTACAAGTTAGTTATAATTATAAGACAGGTTGACGGTAATTTTGATGATTTGAAGAGTTTGCGTCTTCACGGGTCTAGTTTGAATTGATTATGATTTTTGGACCAATTCATATCAATGAGTTAGCGATCAAATAGCATCACTGTTCAATGATTATGACTTAACTCAAAATAATCCATTTTGACCCAAGGGCTGGTTTTTACCTTGGGCAGAGGCTAAGCATTGCCAAACAACGTGGCAATGCGGCCAGTCTCTTGGGTATACTCGTATTACCAGTCGACAGCGATGTGGATGAATTTTTTGATGCTATATTTTAATTTTTCTATAGTTTTAGTTAAGTTAGTATATAATTTTGCTAATTTTATGTCTGTAGGAAATGATAATAAAAATATTACCTTTCAAAAATAAATAAATAAATAAATCCTGCATAGAAATAACCATCTAAGGGCTATTCACACTGGCGATTTGCGAGCGTGTTTCGAGCGAGGCGATTGCTTAACGCGTTCACACACGTTTTCGCAACTTGTCACCGCGTTTGCGCAGCGAGAGCGAAAAGCAAGTGTATAGATAGTGCAATCCACGACGACGCGCCCCACTCCGCTCCGCTCCGTACTAAAGTACAGCTTACAGTACAGTAATCGCGCAGTGGGGCGCGTTGTCGTGGATTGCACTATCTGTATAAAATTATGAAAACGCGGAGAACACGTCGCGTAGTCGCGGCTACTTTGATTCGAACCCGCGGATACCACATTCACAAATCGCTTCGCTGGAAATACGCTGGCAAATTGTCAGTGTATTAACGGTCTAAGTCCTTATCATACCTAGGTTCATACCGGCAAAACTGATTTCTCCTAGCTGACGTACACACACCGCCTGTGTGGGTTCACTAAAAGCAATAGAAATCTCATAAATATTTAATGAGCGTCAGAATGAGTACAGGCTCTACGCTGAACAGGGAATAAATGAGATCATAAACTATCGGCTGTTAGCTTGTTAGGTGACTATTAAACCAATGAATAATTATCGATCTTTCTTACATGCCTTTCTAGTATTAGGAAACTAATTTCATGTCATTCAAAGGTATATCTTATACACCATCCTACCCACATTAATACGTCATGAGGACATACATTCTTGGGGCCTGTTTCACCACCTCCGAATAAGTTTCAGTTAAATTATCTGGCAGATAAATTATGCTTCCATTTTTCAATCTATCCGGTAGATATTGCCAAGTGTTTTGAAAGGCTCCTAGTTCCTGACGGAAAAACAATTAATATTTCTTCCGACATATTCCTTGACCTAAGTTTTTTTCGCACCCCAAAAATATTAGTCCCCGCCACAGTTGCCTCACAGTGGCGCAACTTATCCACGGTACGGAAGCTGGCTCTCTCGCGACACGACTTATCCATTTATCCGCCACCTCTCATCCGACGCTACGTAAAGGGGTTAGAAAGTGGCCACCGTAACTAGGACCACGTTCTCTTGTTTTATTTTTAAAGTTTTTACAAGAAAACTATACATGGCTGAAAAGTGTCGGTGGAAGCCTCAAAACTGCTTTCGTAGAGGAAAAATTACACATATAAATGGGTGACGCTGAATGATAATAGTTGGTGATCTAGATTTTAAGAAGAAAAACTTATTTATACCCATATTTTGCTTTGTTCCTCTGTGGTTGAGGATTGGGAGTGAAGCTCGCCTCCACCTTTGGCCTAATCATCACTTACCATCAGGTGAGATGAAGACCAAGAGCTTCCCTGTATTGGTAATTTAAAAAAAAACCTAGGTTGTATTATCTGAAATTCGACATGCGACACTCACTAATAACTTTCTGATCTGAAAAAGGAAACCCTAGAAGATGAAATGGAGTTTTCATAAAGTTGGAGCTCGACAAATACTAAACAGATCGTTTGTTTAGTTAAAACTTAAAGTTTATGTTTACATTTTCTTAATTACGTTTCTCAAATCAAATCAAATCATTTATTTTACAAATCTGAAAATCTAATTTGTTAGTATAATTATAATTACACATCTTAAAACCTAGTGTTAGCACATACAAAGGTAATAATTACTAATAAATGTCAAAAGAATCAAAATTAATGTCAAAATCACTATTAATAATGTCGGCATCATCGTTTCTGTATCTTCGATGTATTTTCAGTAACTAAACAGATAAAGTTTATAATCACAAAACCCAGCAAATACCCAGTTTTGTTTATAGTTGAGAGACCAACAAGTATTGGATTGAGAACCCTATCGAGCAGAACCATTATGAAGGTTTTTTTTAAGAATGGAGGCGTAATTTTTTTGTACTATCGAGAGTAACATGCGTAAACAAAAATGAATCGCGTCGAGAAAAACTAAAAACAAAGGCCAAGGAACACTTGAACTAGATTTAATGCCACCGTTTCTGTTGCTTTAGGAGTAATCCCTCTCACAGGGAGGAGGCGTGTGTCCCAACAGTGGGACGTTATGGGCTGATTATGCTATACAGGATAAGTTTTTATTCAGTGCGCAAATATTCACACATTTTTTTTTTCGTGATTTCAGAGATGGTCCCATAGTGGAAGTTGTTCATATTCATGGGTATAACACCCTGTAAAAATTTGCGCACTGAGTAAAAACTTTTCCTGTATTTTTTCTTAAAAACTTTGTTACAAAAAAAAACAACCGTCTTTCAAAGAAACACTGTTAAGTGAAAAATATCGTTAAATTTCGGAAGTCGGTGGCAAATAACGAAAATACAAAACCAAAGATAACGACTTCCGAAATTTAAAAATAATTGTAAAAAGTTTCTATTTCTCGCTTCTTAGTGAGTCAATTTGTAATTTATCTAAGTTACAATAGCCTAATGTCAACTGCTCATCATCTTTTACAAAATATTGCTTTTCCCGATGCAGGGACGTTAATCGTTGAGGAGTTCTCCTGGTGCTTCACCATCAGCTCCACTTCTCCTTATTATATATTGTGACGACTAACCTACCCAAACCGCTATAGGTGTGCCTATAATATTTGAAGAGTTCCCTCGATTTCTCCATGATCCCATCATGAAATCCTGACCTGGTGACAATGGAACCACCTGGGAAGTATACCGTTGCAAACAAACAAAGAATTTTGCAAATCCTGTCTAAGTATGTAGGACATACATAAAAAAAAACAACATCCGAATTGATAACCTCATCCTTTTTTTAAGTTGAGGCCGGCTGTGACCTTAAGGTCACGGCAACTCGACATACTTCGAGCACGACTGTGACCCTGCGGACACACAAGGCGGATAGAAATACGCAATTTGTGAAAATTTCTACTGTCTACCTTTTACGGTTCATGACACACAGCCCGCTGACAGGCAGACGGATGGACAGACAGCGGGGGCTTAGCAATAGGGTTCCATTTGATACCCTTCGGGGACGGAACCCTAAAAACCATCATACCTGTTCTTCCCGTGATAGTATGCCAAAAAATATTCCGTGCCTTAATTTTAGTTGCGTTAACATTACGAACCGCCCATCTATCATGTGGCTTTTAAAAGGGTAGAGTCGGGTTGACGGCGATTGAAGCCTTTCTTATTTATCCGTATATGCCTGTTGGCGCCAAAAATACGCGAGGTTGACCTTTCCTGACGAGGGGAGAGTGGGCTAGTGTGACCGATAGGTGCGCCGAATATTGGCTTTTTAGGTCGTGGAGGATGTTTTAATGGTACGGTGATATTTTTTGATGATATAGAAATATCGAAGGTTTCCTCCTTTCATCAGTAAATCAGGTAAGTCATTAGGTGTGATGGATACCAACGAATTAAGTGAAGAACCCAAAAAATGGAGAAAAACCGTGAGACCGATATTCATCTTGGACAGTTTAATTTGAACTACGAGTGGTCATGACTTCCTAAACGGTAATGTAGCGATCGATCAAATGACTATATTTTACAGACCTGGCAGCATTTAAAATCCTTCTGAATCCCATAATTTAACTTGTAAAGGTTCCAAAAAGTTGTAAACATACAAGGGCAATACGATATTTATCAGCCCTGATTAGCAACCGAACTTCCTCCAATCGATCCAACCTTATTTACGAAGGTACGGGCCACTGCCCTCAATCTCCATTATTTTTGTTTATTGGAGCTGTACTGAGTACCAATTCCTACATAATTTTAGTAGAGTCTCCACACGAACGGCCAGCGGCAGTCCGCTATAACCGTATATCTTGTCTTTGTGCGGCCGTATTTATGGCTACCCTTATTTTTATTTTAATGCTGATGCGCGCGGTGCCGCTGTGTCTCGACTGCCGACTAATCTTATGGACACCCTGGTTGGCCGCTGCTTGGTGGTGTACCTAAATAGTAGGGTTTCCTTGTTGGTGTTTACAGTTTTGTGTGCTGTTTCTTTTCGACGTGTGAAAGGTTTGTTTTAATTAGGGGACAGTTGAAGATATTTAGGTACTGATGACAATATTGCTGAAAAAACCTACCTATTCAAAGTAGGCTTGTCTGTTACCTTTAATAAAGTAGGAACGTGTAAGGGTGAATCTATCTGAAGTCCACATGGAGCCTTATTTTCAGCGCTAAAAAAGCTCTAAGACAGGTGAGAGAGATAAGTGTATGACTATCAGATGATTATGCTGCACTGATAGTCTCAAATCTCAAAAGACGGCACGACACGCAATCATGACTTTTACGAGCACAAAAAAGAAAATTATCTCTATACCACCGCACCACAAACTGCATAACTCCAAAGAAAATTCACTTAAAATATTCAAACAAAATTTCACCAGTCATAAAATTCATAGCATCTTCAGCTAATTTTAAAGGAAAGCCCTAGGGTTGCACCCTTGCACAATATCTCTCGGCCATAAGTTTCCAATACATGAATTTTATTAACTTTCGCTCCCTATGACTAGTGCTGCGCCGTTCCCGGGATCGTTTCCTACGTTCCCTAATTCCCAGGAACGCTCCCGGGCACGTCGGGAACGACTGGGAATATTGACTTAAATAGTTGTATATATTTTTGTAAATAACTTTTGCGCTATGTGCAAAAGCAAGTACACCTTTATACATAGGCATAATTCAATTAAGTCGTTGCTTTGAGAACTTTCCCGATAATCTCTGGGAATATTCCCATATTCCCTGGGAATATCCCTATATTCCCTGGGAATATTCCTTTGCTCCCGGGATCGATGGGCACGTTCCAAGGTTTTTAGTAAGAAATTATTTGAATTAAAACAAAGTATTTATTCATTATTTTAATTTAAACAAAATAACTAAAAAAAAAATATAACAACGAAAAATATTGTATTACAAATTAAACAATTTAAATGTCCATTTCCCACTATGTGGGAACGTTCCCGGGAATGCTGGAATATTCCCTGGAACTTTTCCACTCGAAATATTTCCGGGAAAGGGAATTTGGGAACGGCGCATCACTACCTATGACTGATGGTGTTATGGGTTTGTTTTTCGCGTCATCATGTTCTGACAACCATGGGGCGTCAGTGTCAATAAACGCGTTATGATATTGTGGTGATGGGGCTGGTTTTTTAGAGGTTTTTAATTGATGGGGTTTATTGATTTTGTTAAATGATTACCTAAGGTGTAATGAATTTTAATATTTTCTTAAGTGATATTTTGTTTTGTAATGATCTCTAAGACCCAATAACCACGTTCAAGGGCTAGCTAAATAACTTTGAGTTAACAGCTAACACAGGGTTAATCCAAAGATTATTTTTAGATTAACCCCGAGTTAGCTGTTAACGTGCAAGTGGGCCTAAGAGTCAGAATCGAAATGAAGATTGTATTTTTTATCAGATATGTTAGGAAATTGCAGTGTTCGTTAGAAAAACATAATCATATTTGTTTATATTAAATTGCCTGTTTACAACTTTAACCAAATAATAATGACATAAACTTGGAGAATAAAGAAATGCGCTGCCTAATTTTTAATAAAATATTTATAAGTCCCCAAGCGACGTTATTTGCTGAAGGGTGACTGGAAGATTTCAAACTTTCCCGAAGAGAAATTGGCTAAAAAATTCCTTTGCAAAATAAAATCGAAGAGCAGCTTCCGAAAGTTATCGAACTTCCCAACAATCCATTACACCGAGTTTCGCAAAAAATTGACTCCGGCTCTCTTTGGAACTTATTATTTTGAGTGAAAACATCCAGGAGTTTCGTCGCCTCGTCCAAGTTTGCAGCGGCGGTGCCACCCTCCTTACACTCGATAAACACACATTACGCCACTATCGCAAATTGTTGTCGCGATATCAACTATAGACGAACCAGCTGAGGATTTTGGAATGTTCCATGTTTGAGAAAAAAAAAGTGTGGATTAGAAAAGATTATGATAGCGATGTAACTCTTGGTAAACCTTGTTTTAAAAACAAAAGACGATAAGGCTACTGAAAAGGTAAAGGTCAGGTTCTAATAACCATAACCCTAACCAACACAGAATTATCAACATTTCATAACCTTTATCGCGCCAAAATTATTGGTCACTATACCCCCAAAACAGCCAATATCGTCGATAACCCAACATAACCGTAACCGAGCGTTTAATGCATCCGATCAACATTGTACAGCCATTAGACAGGTCGTGCTAACAAACTTACAGCTGAAATCGCCACTTTTAGCTGCGAGCGAGCACTAAACAGCAAACAATGCCAGCGGCGGCGGCGAGCGGCGTCCGGTCCCACCACAAAGGCTTTGTAGCCGCCACACTGACACGCTTTTTGCGTCGCCGCGGCCGCTATCGCTCGATGACGTCCCCGTAGATCGATAAGAGCCTCCCACTCGGCGGGAATGCTCCATTGTATTACTGACACTACACTGTCTGAGATGTGGAAAATCGTAGTCCAAAATGCGCGTGATAGCGGCGAGAGCGTGACGTCAGAGTTGCGTGCCGACAATAAGAGGAGTATGCACGACGACGTGTCACAGTGTCGGCGTGAATGGTGAGGCTGCTTTTATTAGTATGGTACACCTGTTTGATTGTATCTTGAGGGGATTTGTTAGAGTATACTTTAAGTGTGGTACTGTAATTTCTATTTGAAGAAGGATTTCAGACGGACTCTGCTACAGGCACGATTCTATATTTGACTAAATATGGAAACTGATTTTACGATTGCGGTGGCCACTTACCATGAGATTGTTAATTTACCACCCAAGAATATAAAAACCTTCCTCCTTCAAATCCGTATATAGACAAAACTATATAAGTATCACATACAACGATTTTCAGTCCCAAATCAGGCATAAAAACATACCTACATCGAACCTCCTTACCATAACTCAAACATAGACATTACCTCCAGCCAATAAGCTCCGCTGTTGGTCTGAACATTATTTTCCTCACAGCAAACTGAGCTAAGTACGTGCCGCTCATACGTATGCCGTGCTGAGACGCAATTAACATAAATTAGTTGTTAGTGGCGCGTGAAGTTCGTGAGTCACTTCTAGTGATGTTGCTAGGCGAGGTTTGTGTAACGGGATTACTTATTGAAGGAAATATGATTATTTTTTCATCAGGACAAGGTAAAGTGACACAAAATAATGAAACAGTGATGTAGCAAAAAGCCTACGCCGCTCGTAGCACCGCTACGAAACGGTAGCTCGTAGCAAGTTGGTACCGAACGTTTTGTTTGAACAGCAACTTTCTACCTGTATCTGGATAATAAATGGAAAAATAAGATTACATAATTTAATTCATTAAACACAAATAAGTAAATTAATTATATATATATAATAGATGTTATTCATTAATGTTTTTTTTTTTTCAAATTACTTCTGTACCTCGATTATTCCCGATCCCATTCGTAAGAACTGGATTGGGAACTATCGCGGTTTGTAAAAACCCCGATACTTCCGCCCCATCCCGTACCACGCACATCACTACTGAGATGTGATCTGTATGCGTGCAAGCACCGCACGGATCGCGGACATCTCACACGAATAATACACTACTTATTACCTTCTCGACAATGTATGGCTTTCGTAACGCACATGATGACGCATAACTAGCGCACCGCTAACGCATGCGTTCCCGGGGTGGTCAAGAACCTGTGAGCTTTAAAATCAATTTGACTACGTGTGTGGGTACTTAGGTTTACCTACAACAGTTGATTTTAGATTTTAATTTATGCATGGAGGGGTTTTCCAAATTATGTGGTATTTTCAGGCACTTTATTGTACATTGTTTTCTGTATGAATTTTGATTAAAAGTCCAAAAATCTATAGTTTTTCTTCATGAAAGTTCAATTGAAATAAATCCGTTTGCTCTTGTTTTCAAATGAAGTGAGGTTGAAGAATAAAGGGTCTTCGTGTAAATGTGCTATCCATCAATTTACTCAAGTGAGGTTTCTTTTGACTCTTTATAGCAATAGTGTGTTAAATTATGATCACGTCAAATGATAGGCGAATAGTACTTTACATTTTCAGATGATTTACATCACTATACCTTCCTGTGCTTTGACGTATGTAAGTACTTCGGCAAAGGAATTAACCGGATTGGAAATCGCAGTGTTGCACCGTTATCTTCTCTCGGAATGGGATAGACATATAATATGGAGCTAAATAGTTCCCAGAAATTATACCCAATTCAATACCCATACAATTTCCAAATTTTATCGAATTTCCTACAAAACGTTAAGCACTACACCTTCCATCCTTGCTCCTATCCTTCCATAGAGTATATGAACAAAGCTGTTGCCCAGTTCTAGGACTTACGGCCTCTAGTGCCAGGCTTATAGCCTGAGTGTTCTCGTCACGTGCAAGGCTCAGGGCTCTAATCGCGGGGTGCTTGGACAGGAAACCTCCCCGTGTGCCTGTGGGCTGGAATTCCCTTCGGATGCGTCCGGGGGGAAGGCCAGTCTTCAGGACGGTGCACCCTGGGATGCGGGCAATGTCTCCCCATTAGGTACTCTGTGCCTAAGGTGTCCCATTGTCTGCATGCCAATATCCTGTCGGAGGAACGCTCTAACGTGTACTCGGAGAGAGCACACGTTGAGCAGCGTTGCAGCACGGGCTCGGCGTGCACTAACACTGCCGTCGGGCAGGCAGGAGGAAGCCTTCTGCCACCGTTGGTCTCGTAGCCCCGAAGAGTGTCAAGGTCATGTCTCTGGCACTTGACGGGGGTCGAGGGTCTTGGCTTAACCGCCCGGACCGCGAGGAAGAAATCCTCTATAAAAAATTACCCCAAACCTCCAAGCGGCGGCGCACCGTGAGGGAGGTTGTAAGCTTGACTAATGGGTAGCTATTAGATAATTAGTCGCTAGTGCGAACCACTTGTTTTGAGTCAATAAATAAAGTTTTTACTCGTGGGATCAAATATGGAAATTGATAAACAAAAAAAAAACAACGAAGAGGAGAGGAGTGACGCGGGGTCGGAGTCCGACGCTGCGTCTGGCGCGATGAGCTCGGGTCAGAGCTCGGAGCGCGAAGTGGTGGAGGGAGCGGCCGTGAGGAACCGAAAGTTCCTCCGGAAGCGCCCTAAACCGGGGGATGGCCAGGGGTCGTCCGCTGACGAGGGGGTCTCGGGCCAAGGCCACAGGAGGAAGATCCACTCCAGTCGGCGGGGTGCGGCCCGGGGAAAAGGTGTGGGAAGAGGGCTCACCACAAAGAAGGTCGGCGAGCCGAGCCGGGCCAGCCCAGCGGCGCTGGAGAAGCCCTCTACAGAAGAGGAAAGCAACCCTGTAGGGACGAGCACCGTGGCGGCCCCTACAGATTCGGCAGGTGGTGAGCCGGATGCCGCTGGTGGCTCCAAATCGGAGCAAGCGGCCAGGTTTGCGGAGGCTGTGGCTGCCGCTATCAAGGGTTTGGCCTTGAAGAGGACTCAGTCCTCTAAAGACAAGGCCATACCCGCGGTCATGGCATCTATTTTGGCGGCAGCGGAGGCCTATCACCTCAGGCCTCCGTCGGACGGCATGTCCGAGATGCGGGCGGAGGTCGCCCGCTTGACAGCCGCCATGGAGCTTCTCCGAAAGGAGAATGAGGAGCTCCGAGCGGACCTGGCCGGGCTCCGAGGAGCCGGCCCCCGTGAGGTGCCGCAGGGGAGGGAGCAGCATGGGCAGGGCCCCGTGCCTGCGGAGGACCGGGTTCTGACCCTGGTGAGGCAGGAGATGGCTTCTTTGCGGTCTCGTTTTTCCGCGCTAGAAGCCATCGTCCTGCGCCCTCCTCTAGCGGCGAGCAAGCCGGCCTCTGGCCAGCGGAAGGAGGCAACATATGCCAGCACCGCAGCTGCCCGGGCAAAACCAGGTTCGTCTGGGCAGACCAAGGGCGGGACGGCCCCACAGGTGGCGAGGGCCCCGGCCCAGGCGGCGAAGGCTCCGGCCCAGGCGGCGAAGGCCCCGGCCCAGGCGGCGAAACAGCCGCCCCCGCCTCCTTCTAACTCTACTCCGGCTGACGCTGAATGGCAAGTAGCCGGAGAGAAGAGGAAGGCGGCTAAGGCAAAAAGGGCGGCCAAAAACAAAGAGAGGAGGCAGCGGCGCAAGGAACGAAGCATCGCGGCTAGGCTCCGCGCCCCGAAGTCTGCAGCTGTAGTGATAACACTACAGCCAGAGGCGGAGAAAAAGGGCGTGTCCTACCGCGACGTGCTCGCCAAGGTGGGGGCAGCGGTGGACCTCAAGGAGATCGGCGCCGCTGATGGCATCCGGGTAAGAGTCACTGCAACTGGGGCCCGGATGCTGGAGGTCCCCGGTGCGGCAAGCGGCCCGGCCGCTGACGCTCTGGCCGAAAGGCTTAGGGCGTCCCTAAATGCGGACGAGGCCCGAGTGTCCAGGCCCACCAAATGCGCTGACATGCGTATTCAGGGCTTGGACGACTCTGTGACGGAGGGACAGGTGGTGGCCGCTGTCGTTAGGACTGGGGGGTGCTCTGCCGAGCAGGTTAGGGCAGGCGCCATCCGTCCTGACTTCACGGGGATGCGAGCCGTTACGGTGAGCTGCCCCGTGTCGGCGGCCAAGAAAATTGCCGGAGAGGGCCAAAGGTTATTGGTGGGCTGGGTTTCCGCGCAGGTCAAACTGCTGGAACCCAGACCTCTGAGGTGCTACCGCTGCCATGTGGGTAACCACGTGGGAGCTAAATGCACCTCGGAGGTGGACCGCAGCGGTCACTGCTACCGCTGTGGTCAGCCAGGTCACAAGGCCGGCTCATGCGACGCCACGCCGCACTGCGCCGTATGTGCGGCAGCTGGCAAGCCGGCCAATCACCGGGTTGGGAGTAAGGCCTGCGCTCCACCCACCAAAGCTAGGGGAAAGCCACCAGCCACCGCCGTCACAGCCGCAACCTCCGCCACCGCCACCGTTGCCGCCTCCACAGCCGTCGTCGCCGCCGCAGCCGCCGCGGCAGGGCCCTCACAGGGGGCTAAGGAGGGGGCTGACATGGAGTGCCAATAATGGCCCCATTTCGCCTCCTCCAGGCGAACATCAACCACTGCGCCGCAGCTCAGCATCTGTTGCTCCAGAGCATGGCGCAGTGGTCGATTAACATTGCCGTGGTCGCTGAGCCGTACTTTGTCCCGCGGTCCCGCCCAGGGATGACTGGGTGGAGGACCTGAGCGGCTCAGTGGCCCTAATTTCGTCGGCCGCCGCCGGTACCCCGTCTCTCGAGGCTGTTAAGAGAGGACGGGGTTGCGTTGCAGCACGGTTCGGGGAGATTGTCGTGGTAGGGGCATACTTCTCCCCGAACCGAACTCTCGCCGAGTTCCACAACTCCCTTGCGGAGTTGAGAGTCGTCGTCGTCGGGTTCTGTTCCCTCCCCGTGCTCGTCCTCGGGGACTTCAATGCCAAGAATGTGGCTTGGGGTTCCCGGTATACGGACACACGGGGCAGGATGGTGGAGGACTGGGCGCTGGAGACAGGCCTGGTCGTCCTTAACCGGGGTTCTGTCCCCACGTGTGTGCGGATGCGGGGTGAATCGGTGGTGGACATCTCGTTCGCCAGCCCCGCTCTGTCGCCGCGTGTCATTGACTGGCGCGTCATGGAGGGGGTGGAGACCTATTCCGATCACCGGTACATCCGGTTTGACGTCTCCGCCCAGACCTCGAGCGCGCCGGTCCGACAGGCCCCGAGTGGTCCGCGGTGGGCGCTGAAGCAGCTGGACCGGGAGCTCCTCCTGGAAGCCTCGATCGTGCAGGCCTGGGTGTCATCACCGGACAGGCCTGCCGACATCGATGACGAGGCGGAGTGGTTCCGGGAGGCCATGTCCGAGATATGTGACGTGGCAATGCCCCGGGTCCAGCCTGGACGTGCTTCGCGCCAGGTGTACTGGTGGTCGCGACAGCTGACGACACTGCGCAATGCGTGCGTTGCTGCGCGACGCCGGTACACCAGGCACCGCAGGCTCCGTATTCGACCTCCGGATACGGAAGCCATTCAGGCGGAGCTATACGAGGGGTACAGAGCGGCAAAGACCACCCTCCAAGCGGAGATCTTGCGGGCCAGGGCACTGGCCCGCGAGGAGTCGCTGGAGACTCTGAACAGAGACCCGTGGGGACGCCCATACAAGATGGTGCGGGAGAAACTCCGCCCATGGGCTCCCCCGCTGACGCAGAGTCTCCGGCCACAGCTTGTGGGGGACGTGGTGAGCGCTCTGTTCCCTTCGAGAGGGGAACACGCCTCCCCGCCCATGGCTCCGCCTACTGCGGTGCCTGATGCGGACCACACCGCCGACGACGACGACGATGCTCCGGAGGTGACCGAGGTAGAGATGAGGGTGGCGGTACGTAGGCTGAATGCCAGAAATACCGCCCCAGGACCCGACGGCTTACCTGGGAAAGCCTGGGTCCTGGCCTCAGAGGCTCTCGGGCCTCGACTAAGGGGGCTCTTAAGCGCATGTATGGAGAGGGGCCAGTTTCCACTTCGTTGGAAGACGGGGAAACTGGTCCTAATCAAGAAGCCGGGGCGCCCTGCGGACTCTCCGTCCGCTTACCGGCCCATCGTGCTACTCGACGAGGTGGGCAAGCTCTTTGAAAGAGTAATTGCAAACCGCCTTGTCGGGCGGCTGGTGCGGGTGGGGCCGGATTTGGCGGAGAGCCAGTTTGGTTTCCGCAGGGGGCGCTCCACGGTGGGCGCCATCATGCGCGTGCGAGCCCTCACGACGGGGGATGCGGTGGCTCGGGGTGGGGTCGTCTTGGCGGTGTCTCTAGACATCGCCAACGCCTTCAATACCCTGCCCTGGAGTTGCATCAGGGAGGCACTCCGGTATCACCGGATGCCGACCTACCTCTGTCGTGTGGTCGAGGCCTATTTGACGGACAGGGCCATCATCTACCCCGGTCACCAGGGAGAGTGGAACCGGCGAGAGATGTCGTGCGGTGTCCCACAGGGATCGGTCCTGGGGCCGCATCTGTGGGACATCGGATACGACTGGGTGCTGCGCGCAGACCTCCCCAATGGCGTCAGCGTCGTTTGTTACGCTGACGACACGTTGGTCCTGGCGCAGGGGAGGTCGCACCAGGCGGCGGCTGAACTAGCGACACACGGGGTTGCGACAATCGTGGCCAGAATCCGGCAGTTGGGACTCGAGGTGGCCTTGCACAAGTCCGAGGCCATGTGTTTTCATGGTCCTCGGAACGCGCCACCGTCGGGTTCCCAAATAACGGTAGGAGGGGTTCACATCGGCGTCGAGTCGACGATGAAGTACCTGGGACTCGTCCTCGACAGTCGGTGGAACTTCGTGGAGCATTTCCGACGTTTGGCTCCCAGACTGGAGCGGGCCGGGGCTGCCTTGAAGCGGCTCCTGCCCAATCTAGGGGGTCCAAACGCCTCCTGCCGGAGGCTATACGCGGGGATCGTGCGGTCCATGGCCCTGTACGGGGCACCGGTGTGGGCGCGTTCGTTGAGGCGGCGGCCTGCCCGCAGGTTGAACGCGTCCCAGAGGGTCATGGCCACCCGGCTGGTCCGGGGATACCGCACGGTCTCCGGTGAGGTGGCAAGCCTCCTTGCCGGATTGCCGCCATGGGATCTGGAGGCGAAAGTCCTCGCGCATATTTGGGAGTGGCGCGAGGAGGCGAAACGCCGGGGCTTGACTCCGATGCCGCGAGAAATCGCGGCACAGCGGACAGAGCTCCGACGGGATCTCATGGCGGCATGGAGAGTGCGATTGTCGCAACCCAGTGCTGGGCACGCCACTATTGCGGCGATAAGTCCCCTCTTTGAGGAGTGGCTGGAGAGGCGCCATGGCGTCCTCACCTTCCGCCTGACGCAGGTCCTCACCGGACACGGCTGTTTCGGGAGGTACCTGTTTCGGATAAGGCGGGAGGAAACGCCCGGGTGTCATCACTGCGTGGATCGCCCGGAGGACACGGTGGAGCATACGGTGGAGGTATGCCCGGCTTGGGCAGAGCACCGCCGTGTCCTCGTGGAGGCGATCGGTGGCGGGGATCTCTCGCGTCCGGCCCTGGTCCAGGCCATGGTACGGAGCGAGAGGGCATGGGAGGCCGTCACCTCCTTCTGCGAAGCAGTAATGCTCGCGAAGGAGGAGGCGGAGCGCGTGAGGGAAAGGCAAATTTCGCGCCCTCACGCCCCTAGCCGCCGCAGGAGGAGACGCCCCGGGCGTCGGGAATCGATCGCGGATTCCCGGCCACCGTAGGCGCGGGCTTGCGGACGGTGAGCAATGGGTAGCTCGCCGTCCGGTAAGGACCAAGCCCGGGTCGACGGCGCGTTGTGTTCCACGCGCGCCTCAAAGAGTGTCAGCGAGTGAAGGGGTCCGATGAGACCATTGCCTGCCGGGGTTGCGGGAAAGTCCGAAAGGGATACCGTGGCCCCCTGGCATTGCACAGGCAAGAGAAGGAACACGGGTGGGTTTTAGTCAGTAAGAGTCTGACACGCCCTCCCGCTCCGCCCAGAGCGGGAGACGTCATTTGATGATTTCCCACCCAAAAAAAAAAAAAAAAAAGGGCTCTAATCGCATCAGAGAGTCCTTTAGAGAGACCTCCGTACTCGACACTTGTAATAGAAATAGTGTTCTTGGGATACGAAGGTACGGGTTATTCATGTTGGTTTACAGTTCTGTTGGAATACAGATGTTTTCCATCCAGTTTCCATGGGATATTGTATTTTATGGTGAAAACAAGCCGTGTTCCAAAAATTACGAACAAAAATTACAAAAATAACAAATAAATAATAAATTACAGAAATTACAAACTTTCATCCTCTATTTAACCCCTTCAGGGAATGTTTTTTTTTTAAATCCTACGTTGGTGGTCACTTTCGATCTTTCAGGAACTTTCGTGCAAAACATTAATTTTTCTACACCCCGTAGTTCAGGCTGTGCGTTGTCTGTCAGTGTATTTAATATTTTTATTGAGTTGAGAATACAAATCTACTAAATAATAATTTACTTTCTGCAAAAATTCTAAAATATTTGTTGTGCTTTCACTTGCGATATTGTGGTTGTTTACACATAAAATCGAAGCATGGTGAAAACTTGGGGTTTATGATGGTTCTGTAGTTAGTACAGTACTAAATGTTTCGGTTGAATGTAATTTTTTTGTCCAATTACGAACTGGGCAATAACCCTCAATATCAAATGTGGTATAAGCACAGACACACCGACACACCGACACAACAGTGTTATTATCACCAACTTTGGTGGGTACGGAACACTAAAAAGCGTTCCCGTAGTTGTCACGCAAACTGGTGTGGAGGTCGAACGATTTGCAAATGTCGTCGAATTAAATAACCGTGCAGCGCGGGACCCGACCACAATGGATACGGATCAGGGTCATCCAACTAATCTCTTCAAATGGACCAGGTTGGAGCTTGTAGTTTCTGTTGATACCTATAAATAGATAGAGGTACCAGTGGCGGCGGGTAATTTTTTGAAAGAGGTAAGTAGTACCAAAAAAAAACGTTTTTACGAATGGACTCGTCATGACGTCACTTCGGACTTTCATCGTGGCCGCGAAAAGCTACTTCTTTTTACCCAACAAAATAACGGTGTGAATAATCCATTTCATTCAATTCCTATTTCAATCTACTTTACTATTATGAGCTTCATACGAATTAACAAAAATAATTCTATTCCTACCAGTCCCGAACTCTGAAACAGCTACGAATATGTTTTAAAGTCTGCACATGTTTTTTTGATGAATTCGTCAGATTATTAATGTAAAAGAAAAACCTTTATTTCATAAACTATGTACTAGAATCTGAGAAAAGTAAACACGGGAAACAATACATTATATTTAATTTACAACTGTCATTCCAACTGTCATTGATATTTATCGTAAATGGAAACATTAAAATGTTTGAAATAACCATCACGTCGTTTGTAATGAATGTCATATCTGGGCGAGCACGCCCTAACTTATTTTAGTTTTCGATAACCTTGAAAAGCTTATTTCCTCACAAAGCAAATAATCACACAATAATCTATATGCCACCATCCTAATCCTACTAATTACTTTTGAAATCAACTCTAAAGAAGTAATTTAACTTAATAAACTATCTACCCCAACCAACTATCTAACTATATATCTAGTTACAACGTACTTTACTTTCACTAAACTCAAAACACTTAAGCACGATCTTAATCACTATTCTATACATACAAACAAATATTACTAATAAATTAATGAATTCAATGAATACTGAGCGAACAAAATGAAAATTAACTAGATAATGTGAACACAATATACGGATAATACGATTACGTCAAAAAACAAACACACATTGTTAAATTCAATCGAATGATTATATATGCTGTTCAATGTCCGAACTCCGAACCGAATGCATTACGAAATTCAACGCTAACAACCGAATTACGAGCTCTTTCTCGTTCACGCGCAAGCGTTTTCTACTACTATCCCTATCGTAACTCGGCGTGGATCGGCTTACCCGGCTGCTAAGAAACCGCGGTGTCACGTGACCGAAGTGACGTCATGACGGACTTTATTATGTAAAGAAATTTAATTCACGATAAGCCGGACGCACCTACGAGTTATTTTAGTGCAAAATGTTTTGTTGTTGGGATATAAAGACAATACATTTAATGTAGGTAGGCGTTTTGTAATGTTTTAATTTTATGGTGTATCTAATACATAGTGTGATTGTTCAATGACGATAGAGTGGTTGTGGTCCAATTCCCGAAGAGAAGGCGGTAGGAATCGGGTTGGTTGAACCCGCCGCCCCTGAGAGGTACTCTTTTAACTCGGTATTTTTTTGAGGTGAGTTATGTAAGGAGAATGCCCAAAAACTTAACAGCGTCGATTAAAAAAACATAAATGATTTATTTTATTTCTAAAACTAGCTTTGTATAAACACTTTTACACGTCAATCATATTTTAAAAACTAGATGAGGTCGGCTCGCGGATCTAACTACTCCGAGAAGAAAGGCCGAAACAAACTGAGCAGGTCACAGTCTCTTTTATAGTCCAGACATAATCTTGGTTAGATCATGTGAAGACCATGTAGATTGGTTCCTGAAATGGTGTTTTGAGGAAAGAACGACACAATGTTTGTCAGTAATCGTGCAACTCAACTCAGAACTTAAGAAGCTTAACGATTTGACGAACAATACAAAGGAAATTTGGGGAACCAATTTTTTTTTTTTTTTTTGGTTACGGTGGGAAATCCTCATGGATGTCCTCCGCCTGGGGAGGAAGGGTCAGTCAGACTCTTACTGACTAAAACCACCCCGGTGTTCCGTCTCACACTTGCACCGGGGATCATGGGATCTAATACGACTTCCGCGATCCCCTCTGCGGGTCACCTCGACTTAGGGGGGAGTGAGGTGTTAAACTCCCCCCTTACATCATAGAGAGGCACGAGTGGAACACTACGCGCCGCAATCTCGGTTCCGACGGAGTAGGGAGCGACGGATTTTGGTAACCTAACCTAACCTACTCAAACCGCCAGACTAACATTAAAACTAACTGAGAGAAAAAAACTAATGAACTACATAGTCTTCGTAGTCTTCACAATAATTAAAAAAAAAAAAAAATACAAAGTAGATACGAGTATATCCATGTCATTGTATATGTATAATGGAATATACAAAAAAAAAAATACAAATATAAAATAAAAATACGACGATATGACGGCACGGTTGGCGCAGTGGTTAAGTAATTGACTGCTGCGCTGCATGTCGCGGGTTCGATCCCCGCACGGAACAAATATTTGTATGACCTACCATTAGTTGTTCCGGGTCTGGCTGTTTGTGTATGTGAGTTTAAATGTATGTAAACGCACCCACGATACAGGAGAAATTCCTAGTGTGGGGCAACGTTTTTAAAAATAAAAGAAAAGAAAAAAGAAAGAAAATCAACACTCTGTGTTTTTGTAGCTCAATAATGCCTTTGACAGGATAAAAGGGCTTTCTGGCATAGTTTCCGGTTTATAAAAGATATGAATTTATTAAGGCTTAGTTTTTTAATGTGGTTAGGAAGCTTATTATAAAAATATATACATTGGCATCTAAACGACCCACCTATTTTCTTGAGTCTGGTTGTAGGAACAACAAATTTGTGTTTGTTCCTAATATTTATATTATGGATATCACTATACTTTTTAAACAGATTATTATTTTTATGTGCATAGAATTTTTTTTCATACATGTACTGTAACTGAGAATGCACAGTCATTATATTAATCTCTTTATATTTGTCTCTAAGGGAGTCTCTGGGACTTAATTTATAAATTGAATAAATTGCCCTTTTTTGTAAATAAAAACTGTCTGAATATCGGCGGCAATTCGCCACAACAGAATACGACACCACAATATGAAAATAGCTAAAGTATATAAACGGGCTTTCTCTAAATTACTGTCATGATATTTCTAATGGCGTATGCTGCAAAGCTAAGTTTTTTTGACAATTCATCTATATGGAGGGGCCCCATTGAAGCTTGGTATCCAAAGTTACGCCTAAGAATACTGTGATATCTTCGGGATTCAACTCTTCACCCTTTATGAGGTATCATAAACGTAATACATTTAGTTTTTTTTCTCGGTAAGAAGAAGGTTATTAACATTAAAACAGTTAACTACTTTTGTGAGGGCGCTATTTACATTATCAGTAACCAGCTGCTGACGTTTGAGTTTAAATAAAAGTGAAGTGTCGTTGCAAACAACACTATAATATCATGTTTATCATTTATGAGGTAAGGCATAAATAAGAAAAAAAAAATAGACCAATAATGGAGCCCTGGGGGACACAGATTCTTACAGATCCGAGAGATCTTTCCGTTAACATCAACTCTCTGAATCCTATCACTTAAGTATGAAGTAAAAAGATTCAGAGGCGTTCCGGATTCCGTATATATGTAGGATAATAGGGCATGGTAGGTATCAATAGTGAAATTATTTTCTAAAAAAAATAATCACCGTAAGCGTCATAGCGTGCACAAAGCGGCAACATTGCAAGCTTCGAATAACGTGTTTCTTGTGGTAAAAAAAAGACAGGTAGACAAGACACCATGCGGTTATATTGCACATATTCCATCATCAAAACAACGTAACGAAAGTTAGTTAAGCACTGAGAGTGCTAATAAGTCGCAAATTTTACGCGACCATTACGCGACTTACAAACTTCCCTTTTTTTGAGCGAGAAAATCAATTATTAAAAATTAAAAATGTCAGAGCCGATGGGGATAATTTTTAAGAAAGTAATTTTCATATTTGCTATCTTCAATCTCTGGGTTTTTTGCCAATACATTTTTGGGCATTCTCCTTACCCGTGAGTAAAAACATCAATAGGTACGAGTATGATATGGTATCTTCATAGGAATTCACGTATATACAAGTAACCGCTTCATTGAAAGAACATTTATCAAATTAGGACATTACCGAAAAAATTACATTATTATTCCTCAAATAGCATCCTTATACACTACTCTATAGTTCAGTGTTTTTCAACGTATGTTTCGCGACCTCTAGGGGGTCGCCAAGCCTCTTTAAGCGGGGACGTAACTTTAAAATTGAAAGCTCATAAATATAAAACCATACTAGTTCTGAATTTAATATTTATTAAGAAAAAAATAATTAATGGCTTAGGTTATTAGATTTGTGTTAAAATCAACAAATACCTACAAGACACATGAATCATTATTAATTTATATATACTTTATTGTACACTACAAAAATACACAACAAAAAAAATTAAACACTATAAAATATACAATGGGCCTTATTGCTTTTCGCGGTCTCATTACCTAATGTGAGAAGGAATAGGCGCACCCATTCACATTAATGTGATGGTTCCGCCAGTTTCTCTTTAGCAAATTTTTCCCATCGCGGAACCGTTTTCGCCACACATAGAATTAAATCGTTTTCTAAATTTAGGTGATTTCTCTTCGTTCGCCTTTTATTGGAGCCATCGACGAAAACGTTAACTCGCAAGTAGGAGGTTCCGAATGTAATCAAAAACTTCTAAGTTAAACAAAATTTACCCAAAGTAACAGACTCCAAGAATTCCAAATTAAAAATAGCAGAGGGTAGGTGGTCGCGAATTTTTTCTCCATACTAAGAGGGCTGGGCCATAAAAAAGGTTGAAAAACACTACTCTACATGAATCCAAGTACGATTCCCAATGCTCCCAAACAGCGTACTTACCTATCGTCCACATATACAACAGCTGTCTGTACACATGCCTATAATCCTAGGCCGTCCCATCTTAGTGAGTGACACTATTACTCAAAGTACAAGACGCGGGGGAAGGGGGGGGGGGGGGTTCGTTTCCGAATTCCCTCACGCACCGACAGAGGGCGCGCTCCGCAGAGCACCAATACCCGTAATGTGATGGAGAAATAATTTCTAAAATGCACTGGATTGAGACGGGACAGATTCGAAACGTTTTTGGATATATTTGAGTACCTAGTTCGCGGGACGTCAATTTGCTTTATTGGTTACGTAAAAACGTAGGATTTTCAGGAGTGGTTTCAGGGTAATTAGATTTGGGACGTGTATGATATACATACAAATTCCAAGATCTCTATTATGTGAAAACATTGGGTAATCATCGAGATTGGTAAAGGCACGTAGGTATAAAACATCAAATTGATAGTTATCATTGTGGAATTAATTTTTATAAAAACATGTCGCCTCGTTGGTCTAGTGGTCGCAAGAGCTACTGCTGAACATGAGGTCCTGGGTTCGATTCCCGGGTTGGGCAAACTGTTATTGGGTTTTCCTATCTGAAATTTCTCAGTAGCAGCCTAGAGTGGATTTGTGCCCAGTTGATGGCAATAATACCGGTAAGCGTAGCGTAGGACGTCCACCCACAAGGTGGACAGACTACCTAATAAAGGTCGCAGGAAGCCGCTGGATGCAGGTCGCTTCCAACCGGCCAATTTGGAAATCATTGGGGGAGGCCTATGTTCAGCAGTGGACGTCATATGGCTGAAATGATGATGATGTTGATGGCAATAGGCTCGCCCCCTATTACATGGGACTTAAACATAACTGGCGAAATGTGGGTGTACATGCTGCAGGTACCCCTCTGCCCAACCCTTCGGGGAGACAAAGCGTGATGTTATGTTCTGTGTGTATGTCGCCAATTCTAGATGTTTTTTTTTTATCTATTAGGTCGAGTCGCTTACGGTTGTCGTACAGGATCCAGTTTTCATCACAGGTAACAATTCGATTAAGAATTCCCTCGTTTCTATGCCGATTCAGTAGTGCTATGCATGCTTCGACGCGTAAATCTCGCTGTTGGTCGCTTAGTTCGTGTGGCACCCACTTATCTAGATTTTATCTTTTCGATTTGACTCAAGTGCTTTAATGTTGTTTTGACACTAACTCCAAGGCCCGCAGCAAGCTCAGCCGTAGATTGAGTTGGATCCGCTTCCACTACCACCTTCAATTCGTCGTTGTCGACAATGGTTACCGGCCGATCGCGAGGCTCGTTCTTCAACTCAAAATTTCCAGATTAAAACGATTGAACCAATAATGGACCGTGTTTATGCAAGCAGTGTTAGGCCCGTACACGTCGATAATGTTTCGTGTTGTTTGCGCAGCGGTATATCCACGTAGGAACTCATATTCAAAAATTGTACGAATTTTCAGTTTATCCATGGCGCCAAAAACTACCACAATGTCACAAAAGCAAAACTAAAAATAAATGACTGAATTTGAAATTAAATTATCACGTCTTTCGAATAAAAGTCATTTGAATTTCGAATTGCGCGCCAATCCACAGATAATTTAATCTGAAAATGCTGGTTAGAATCTCCAATTACTTATATAGGTAAAGACATATTATATTTATATCTATACTTGTTTGTAAGTTTGTATGTAGGGGGTAATCTCCGGAACTACCAGTCGGATTTGAAAAAATATTTTTGCTTTGGATAGCACAATTCTTGAGGAAGGTTACGCGGATGAAGTCAGGGGCAGAAGCTACTATTGTTTATTTATGAAGGCACTCACCTGATGCTTAGGACTGTAGGTAGTCATGGAAGTACTCATATTTCATTAAAATCTTCGCCCTATTACCATATGGCTGTCGCAGAAAACCAGCGCTGGGGCTCTGTCATAGGGTCCCAGCATTATGCTGAGCGATGGCCGTTTTGCGTGGACGTGACGCATATTTTCCCTCAAATTGTTATATTCGTGTTTTGTTCTTGCTTTCGTTCTATATAACCCACCTGATACCATACATTCCTGGACACTTTACCTACTCGTACAATTTGTGTGCACTCGAAAAGCTCTATTGCAACAATCTAGATACTGCAATATCGCAACTCCAGTCGAGTTTGCAAGACCTCTCGAACCGACTTATCTAGGCAATAGGCAATAAACCGATCGACTCAGTTATATTATGAGACGATCTTGAGACTGCTGTCTTACTGAAATGTAGCTTTATACTTAGTAATAACTATTGAAAATAACAATGAGCTGGGCATTTTTATTTAAGAGGGAACAGGGCCAGCGATTCTCCATACAAACTTATTCCCCGTTTTTCTTCCTGAATAATGCTTCTAGAGCTGTCACTTTTTTTTATAAAATTAGGGTCTCTATAGGCATGTCCCTGTCATTTCCTTTTTTTTCAGCAATTAATAAGTAAGGAAACTATAACCCTACAAAAATTACAAAAATGCCCCATTTTTACCGCCGTGATTAGGGGACTACCAGACTAATTCGGAAAGTTTTTAGCATAAAAGAAAATAACAGGAACCTAGACATACTCTTTTTTAAAAATTGAATGTAAAAAAAATATTAAATCGGCTTAGTTTTCGAGGAGAAAAAAGGAGAATGCCAAACGTCGTTTTCGTCAAAAATTTTGTGATATAATCGGTCTGAGCTGCAGTTGTCCCTATCGCACTTTACGGGGTTTAACTCGGTTTTTCGGGCGCAGCGCGACGGCAATAGTTTCTTCAAATATCTATTTTTCAAATTTCCCTTTCCCTCTTAAGTTTGTTTTCTTGTTAATTGGTTGAAGGATTGAAGAACATAAATCGTAGCAAGACAAGGTTATCTCTAGGTTTAGACAATGCATTTATAGTTACAAAGTAGAGTTTAACCCGTCGCACGCGCAATTAGCAGACACAATAGAATTTTATTGTCATTTGCACACATGGGGTGCAATCGACATTTTAAGAGTAAATAGTCAATAGTACCTACTGAATAGATAAGTCTAGTTGAGCTGTCCTGACACTCTATAAAAATAAATTTTATACTCAGTGATGATTATTTTGTTCTATGGTCTTGACCATCAAACAAAGTAAAAATCTTAAATGGGAATATCAAGTTCAAGGGTACATGATAACCAAAAAGATATAATAAATCACTTCTAAACAGTTTAATTAATTACCTTAACTTTAAAGCTAAGAAACAAAAGCATAAAAAGTTGGGAACTTTTTCAGACAAACGAGGTCACTCTATGTCGGGTAAAAACTCCAGTTATAGTATCTTGGCTTACAAAAATTGCCCAAAAATATCTCAGTAATATCGATTCGGATTGAATACCTACGTGGGTCCTAAGAATCTCTAGCTAAGTCTTGTTCGATTAAAAATCAAAATGCATCGTCAATATCTAAAATCTTAGCGTATGAAACTAGGGGTTTCAAGTGGGGGGAGGAGGAGGGGAGGGTACAATCTACACAGTCATTGTGCTGCGTCTGTTGGTCGCTCTCTGCTGAGTGCCCAACGTTCGACAGATATTGCTCCGGGAGACGGCTAATCATACGATGGACATATTTTTATACATTGGTGACTGTGTTCTTAGGAATTATTAAATATCTTAAGTTTTGAGATATAAATTTGCAGTGGCTTTATTTCCAAGAAATATAAATCATTTAACCAACCTCATGTTTTTAGTTCACATTAATTGGAATTCTTGTGTGCTTGGAGTTATTTAACAGATATAACAACATTATGTTTTTTTAAAAATCGTGGATTGGAAATTTATTTTCAAGACTACTTAGTTTACTTCAGATTACCTGTATGATATAATAAGCTGTCATAATTAGAATTGATGTATTAAATATCTGTTCATAAAAATTGGTACATAATTAAAACCGAACCCACAAATAAACCCTTGTGTCACTCTATTTACACACATTTACATACATAAGTAGCAATACAAACAGGCAAGCTACATAATATCAATGATTACTCACTCAAGGGTCCCGCAGCTGAAAGGGTTCCCTCAAATTATCAAACAGAAGCCACTTGAAAACTGCAATGACACATGTTAACATTTCGCCGCGGGATTGCCGAGTTGTACAACTAGTTGCTCAACAGCGGATATAAAAATTCTGTTACGTGTATGTTATAAAGGGAACAGAAAAGTTAGAGAGCGTATCTCAAAAAAAGCATGTGCATTAAATCAATTGCTCGTATAAAGGAGGAAAAGCAAAGAAGCATTACTATTGCGTAATTACTGAACAAAACCCACTCAAACTGAAATGCAACAACAGAAAAAATCTAGAATAAAATTCCATAACTCATTTTCAATCGGCGGCGTCGACATCACTCGACACGCAAACTCTCCAGGACGCACGCAAAACGAACATTTTTCCGAACGGAACGCCCTCTCGACGCAAAACTCTATAAAAACGTCGAAAAAAATAACAGTAACATGGCGTATAATGACAGCTGGTCCACTTGAGAACAAAAGGGGAGAGCCGAGCCTCGTCGAGAAAAAAATACATGAAGAGTAAAAACAACTAGGCGTACGTGCGGCCGCGGACGAGTCGCCGGCGCCCGGCGCCCGCCCGCTAATAAATTTGCAATCGCGTTCGATTCCAACAGTCGACAATCGCGACGTTCACCCCACTCGCTTCGAGTGGACTCGAGCGATAGTAGCGCTCTGTACTCGTAACTACACAACAATCTACATTCAGTTGCTACACTCGACCTGAAATTAGGTAGCAGCGTTGAGAAAACTCGTTACGAATATTGCTATACGTCTCGGGGAGAATAGCACCGCATTCGAGTTTAAAATGCGAATAATAATCGCGGCATTCATAAAAATCCCGTGCGCGGAATGCAAGGAGAGCCGTGTTTTACACGTTATAATTTTGCGCCGAAAGCAGGTCTGGTACTAGGCGGGCGGTTGTTTTGTAGTGAGTGTAGGCTCGGTTCAAATGCCGCGCACGGACCATTAGTTGATGAGCGCACATGCACACACGCCCTACGCCAGACGCCGCCGCGCTGCGCCGCGAAACAGTTACAATTTCCAACTGAAATATGAAAATGTTTTGTAGCTTTCTGTTAAAAATATGTTTTGGGAAAACTACCGTTTTCACGCACAATGAGTTTTCGTAGAACTCTGACCATACATACCGTGTTCCAGAATAAAACAATATGGAGTAATTTATAAAGGAAAAAAAGATCTGCGAACGCGAAATGTTTTGAATGAGCTGGATAAGTTTTTCAGGTAAGAATGTTAATGTTTTAGTCCACATTATGTTTTTGTAATGCTAAAAGAAGGTAAGTAGATTTTAATTACCAAATAACGACACAGATATACAAATTCACGTAATGTGTTCAATTAAACTAACGTTCCCTGTCGGCATTTAGTGCGTATTGCGTGTCCCTTATCGTCCATCTGACTGATTTAACCTGCTTAATGTGAAAGTTATCAACGTATCTCAACTGTCGATGCCCGCTTTGATCTGCGGGCTTCATATGGAACGAGCTAGTAGGGTGCTATTCTAATAAATTTCGAGAGGTAGGTAGGTATACAAATTGCGTTTGTTGAGCAGAAAATGTCAAGTTACAGAGTTTGGGTAATTTTTCATAGCAAAGGTTTTTGAGATAATAGGTATAGCTATTGTATATGGATTTTAACTAAATGAATGATGTTGACTGGGGAAAAAAAACCTATTTAGTCTATCTCTGTGAGATAATAAAAAAATATTAGACAAGTATTTACTGCTTTAGCTTTATCATATTAATAAAAAAATATTTAGATAAAGCGCATTAAAGTTCACAGTCACAAATCAGTATAAAATCTACTGGAGAGTGACGTCATGCTTCATTTTAACTCAATGTATTGCCGTAATATTTTCATTACGTAAATTTTGAAATCTACCTGACAGACAGCTTTTACTAAGGTATTTTAACTAAAAATGAGTTAGAAAACACAGAAATTAATGTCTACTTTATAATATTTTTGAAAACAACTGCAATTTGAGAACGCTTTAACCTCAACAACGATCCTGTTTATTGAACATTTTCTACTCCGAATATTGTCGAGTATTAGAAACACGATAACGAGCGACATCAAATCGGGTCCAACGGAACGATATGTGTGTTTTATATGAATTAATTCCTCGGCTGAGGGAACCCGAAAGCGTTTTACTCACGGGCCAGATGGCGCGCGGACAGATCAATTTGATGATTGCAAAAAAACCAACTAGGTACAGACTTTTTGACGTTCTACGGCCGTATGCGACGTCCGTCAAGCGTGCTTCTTTTCAAACGAATACGGGAGTTGAGAATAGGTACCTTTATAATTGTTTTTGGCTAAGTGGTTAGTGTTCAATTTGTTTAGTTTAGGTTTCATTGCGGATTTATTTTTAATAAGAAAATGAAAGTTCATGTTCAATTGAAAGATATTTATGATTTTGGTATATTTTTAGCGAGTTTAGTGATCAATCAATTAGGAACCTTTGTATCTGTCTAATCAGACGGATTCTGAAAATATGATCTTTTAGTATTCCTAAAAAGTTACAGCAGCTTATTTGAATTGATGTTCACCTGGGAAACTTTTGTTAAACAAGGATCTCAATTATATGCATATTTGTGCTGTACGACGTCCTATTACCGGTTGTAAGAGCCTCGTATACTTACTTTATTACAATAGCACACGAATACAATACATACACAACATAACATGAATTTTTACTACCTTTTCCTATAAAATTAACGGTGATTTATGTCAGCTATAAATATTATATTAATAAGAGACCCTCAGGAATTAGTTTGTGAGGATTCTCTTGTTCATCTTCTTTTCAAAAACTCATCTTTGCCCTGGACTTTTTCCTCTGGTTCCAAATGTTTCTATCTGTTCGTAAGTGTTTCCACACCTGTATAATAATTATCTGAATGCATTCCAGTAGGTTTTATACATCTTCATTTTGACGACCTTGACGAGTCGTATTTTTAAGACACCAAGAAAGGGTCTCGACTTAGAAAAAAATGTCACACGCCTTCGGATTACTTGCCTGACTTCACAGTTCTATAAATCCTGGTGGTATTGTAAGCCTGAAATTCGGCTGCATTTCCTCACAACAAAATGCCGTACATTACATATTACTAAAATATACTAATCGAGCTGTTTCTACATCAGTCAAATAACGGATATTATAGACTGTTACCAATTTGGTTATATGAGGGCCCCACTGAAGCTTCAAATCCAAAGTAATACCTAAGAACACAGTGGTGTCCACAAGATCCAATTCCGCCCCATTTACTAATACATTGGTTTTCACCTGCTTAACGCTAGGTGTCAGAAATCTAATACTTTTAGTTTTTTTCTCGTTTAAAAGTAAATTATTAGCACTAACCCAATGCACTATTTTCATCGAATCGTCGGTAACTGTCTGTTGCCGTTTAAGCTTAAATATAAGTGATGTGTCATCTGCAGATAACACTATTTCATGACTGTTCTTTATGAGGCAAGATAGGTCATTAATATATACGAGAAATAATAAAGGGCCAAAAATTGAACCCTGAGGAACTCCCATAGTGACTAAAGAACGAGGGATGGTTTGCCGTTAACATCCACTCTTTGGATCTTATTATCCAAATATGAAATAAGAAGATCCAAGGCAGTGTTTCTAACACCATAGTGATGCATCCTTATCCTTAGATAAGTCACAAAAAATACCTAGCAAGTGAGTAATGTGCAAGAAGCTCATCACCAGTGTCGGAAGTTGAGCGACCCCTTGTGAAACCGAATTGTTTACTGTTTAATAATGTATTTTTATTAAAATGTCTTTGGAATTGATCTAGCATCAATTTTTCAAATATTTTCTAAAGGTGGGAAGCACATAAATTGGTCTAAAATTCGTGGGGTCTGATGTGCTGCCCGATTTAATCAAAGGTATTATTTTACTAGTCTTCATTAAGTCAGGAATTACACCACAGTCAATACATTTATTAAAGATAATTGCTAATTCAGGCGCTACAGTGTTGATTATGCATTTTGCAACCGCTACGGAATTTCCCAACAGATCAGCAGTTTTTTGTACATTGAGTGTATTGAAAGTATTAATAATATCTCGAGCACTAACATAGTCGAAATTAAATTCATGGTTACAATTATCAACATTTTCATTCAATAGGGACTTGGCAATAGTGGGTGAAGAATTTCAAGTTTTTATGGTTGAGACTGGAATATCTGCAAATAGATTTTCAAAAACTGTGACTACTTCTAAATCCTTTTTTGTTTTTACTACGCTTTCTGTCTCTTCCAGTCTCATTGTTTATAATTTCCCAAGTCATTTGTATTTTATTTTGACTATTTTTAATTTTATATCGACATTTAGCTTCGCTACAAAGCTGTTTAAATAATTTGGAATAGTTCTTAACATATTGTTAAAATTCTTTTCTTTTATTATAATTTCTTCCTTCATACAGTTCAAAGAGTTTGATTCTACTTTTAAATATCCATTTAGTTGCCCACGTCACTCCTTCTTATATTTCACGCCCTATCGCATCTATACTAAAATCCGCCGAAGAATAAAAGATAAGGAAATATTCAAACGCTGAAAGGCGACATGCGACATTCACCCCCTTGTTGCGTCTGGTGACGGAATCTTCGCCCCACAAATGTCTACCTCTTTAAAAAATCTTGAATCTGCAATCGCTGACCACTGGAATAGGCCCATGAGGGTAGTGATGGGTTGGCTAAGATTTGGAATCATCATCTCAGCATGTGCATTCGCGGCACGACATAAATTTAAACCAACAGCCAAGTTATTCGGCTTCGACGATGGAGCAGTCCTACCTAGACAAGACTGATTTACATGTAGCCAATAAACTGAGAACACGTCGATTGGAATAAAGCGCCAGATAAATAAGCTTGTGTTATGTTATGGTACCTATGTTCTGAGGATGTACATGGTAAAAATAAATGGAATCTCGTATCTTTTAAAAAACATCAATCTCATCCAATCCCTGCAACCTATGTGAGTACAATCATAAGCCACTATACCAACATTGGTGTACACGATGGCCAAAATTTTTTCCCATTACTGCACTGTTCTGCCAACGCCGATCGAGGGTAGATACTGTCGCAGTGACTGACGTGTTTAATAAGCGTTATCATGTCTTACGTCCATGTTAACGTGTAGGGAAATTAATATATCGTGGTGTAGGTATATGATTTCAGGAAATCTGATGAACTTTGTTAGGGAAATGAACGGAAATCGCACTGAAAACAATAAAATTAAACTAAAACCCTCAGACCAAATAAAAACCCAAGACATAGAGCTGTCAACTGTGACGTGAGGCCGATTTTGTAAGCAAGTGTGCACATAGTGAGGTGTAGTTTGATTGTAAATGGTTGTAAATGTGTGCGTGTCAGTGTGTATGCACAGAGCGGAGGTGTAGTTTTGGCTTCACTGTATTGTTCGCAGCACTGACTTGGTTTTTTATTTGATCTAAGCAAAAACCTAAACAAAAATCGTTAATGAAACATCACACTTAAAAGCATGCTTCCACTTCCAAATATAAGAAAGGTATTTGAATTTAGAAAGCCCGACTGCCGTAGACTATTTATACTTCTCAGAAATATAGTGGTGTTTACTTCTTTAGCTCATCGTCCTCTTATTGGTGTATTTTCATTAATAAACATGAATCAGATATCGGATTGTAATGAATCTTTTTAATGATTAAATAACCAGATTTCTCCAACCAGAATTAATAAAATCCAATCAATGTCCCCATTCAAACGAATATCTATCCGTATGTACTTGTACATGTCTGTGGACAGGATGCAGATACGTACGTATGCCGTATCAAGGTCTGAGCCCCTACAGAACCCCAAGATCAGATATCAGATGACGACGTGCCCTGAATTAATCCCTCTATATGACATCACAACAATACGTACCCACACTTGTAGATATAGATGTAGGTATCTATATTAGGATGTACCTAGCTATCTTTAGCTATAGACTATGATTCTACGATTAATAAGTCTGACAGAGGCTTTGATAATTTCTATTTTAGAAAATAAATTGATGTTAAATAACAGTAAATACGACACAAAATATTCTCAGTTAAATTCAATTCACGTAATCATTAAGAGAACCACCAAAAAATCAATGAAACCAAAAGTATGTTCAGCTTAATCGCTGCCTTACAAACTACAACTGCCAACAATAGTTTAGGTAAAACAATAGTTACTATATCGTCTGAATGAACGCTAACTTACTCCAAGCTTAAAATAGAACACCACTTAGGATTGACTTTGAACTTCACAAGTCACCATAATCAGACTACGAAGTCATACACAATTGCGCACTACACTGATTATAGTCTCATGTGAAAGTATAAATTAACTCTTACTTAAAGTAATTCATCAATGCTAGACTATAATTATTGAGTCACGAATCTTTTTCACCTTCTAACGATTCACGTAACAGTTTTTTCTTGAACATAAATCATAACGTCATCGAAATCATGTTTCACAAGCAACTACTGTAGGGAGCAGGGGAGGCGTACAATCGAAAGCCCCGATGAAAGTCGCTAAGAGACACGATAACATCTCTAGAGTGGATGGCATGCGACCACTGCCCCTATCGCCCCCATCAGCTCACCAATAATGAGCGTACAAATCGTGACGGAAATTGAAAGAAAAAACTTCCCGAACGGAGATCTTATCGTCCGTCCTAAACGTTCTCGTAAAAATATTAATAAAACATAACTTTTTTCACCCAAACCCACATTAAACTTGGATCCCGTAGGAATTTATTGACAATTACGCGTCAATAAGTGCCAATAAAAGCACAAAGCGTCAATGTCCACAGATTTGAATGTCAATTGTACACAATTGTGTAATTCTGTTTTCGTGGAGGCTCGTTTTGATTGTGATGCTAGTAATACAATTATAAGTTGACTTTTGCCGGCTCGGTTTCTTTGTCGAGTTTATTATTATGATAAACAGACCTTCGGCTATTGTACATCAATTTAATCCATAAACTGTTTCCGTTATGGATATTATTTATTTGCTTGATTTGGGCGCGTTTTAGTCAATTAACGTGGACATAAAAGTATCTTACAGTTATAGTTTTTTAATCGTATTGCTTTATAATACTTTTGGAAATTTGATGTTTTTATAGCCTATTTTTAACTTAGATATTAGGTAAACAGAGTATATTATTATGTCAAGGTTTGACTCGATGCTACAAAATCTGCCTAGCCTTTTCCCAACTATATTGGGGTCGGCTTCCAGTCTAACCGGATGCAGCTGAATACCAGTATTTTACATGGAGCGACTGCCTATCTGACCTCCACAACCCAGTAACTGGGTAATACAATACCCCTTGGTAAGACTGGTTGTCAGATTTTCGGGCTTCTGACGACCCGTAACGACTGACAAAGATCCACGAATGACAGCCGGCACCAACGGCTTAACGTGCTTTCCGAGGCACGGAGGAGTCTCGTTATGTAAAGATGGTCACCCATCCACAGACCAACCCCGGCAAGCGTAGCTTAACCTGATGGATCGACCCGTGCGGCAGTTATCACTTAGCCGCGAGCTCCTCGATTGACTCGATGCTACAATTTAATATAAATAAATATCTACACTGCTGTAGTTATTTATATTAAATTGGGCAGATGAGGTACCCACAGACGACATTAGATAAAATCTGCGTGAGAAGTAAAACACCCGATATCTAAAGTGATTAATATAAAATTATTCCCGATCTATTAAGTTTAAACGAATTCAACAATCTATTTATGGAGGCAGACGACAAAGTCGTACATAACAAATTAAAGCGAGAGGCCTCGAATGTCTCGTATAAACCACTAATAAGAAGAGCTCGCTTAACCTTATCTCTGATCGAGGAAGTCTAAAAAAACGGTCGCGGGGTCTGAGGGGGAGGGTGCGAGGGGAGGGCCAAGAACAAGAGCCGTCACTGAAATAGAGATAGATGAACAGTGGGAAATGAAATTCTTTGTGGCATCGCGGTCCCGCAAAAAATGCACAGATTAGATTTTTCCCCTCCGAGAGGGCCGAAGGATGGAGGCAATGATTTTTTACAACATTCGCCAGGGATATATAGGAGTTTTAGTGCCGGGATTTGTTGTAACTGCCCTCTGTTTGAGAATTTTAATTTCCTTAACTTGAGACGCTCTCATTTCGACGTGCGTAGGCGCGTTATTAAGAAACAGTATTTTTTTTGTTGTAAATATAATGAGGATTCTTAATGAGATTTTCGCAATTTGTATAAATTATTATTTGGTTCCTATATTTAATCTAACAATTACCTTATTATCACTTACAAATTCAATACAGATCTCTAATAACCACCTCTGCGTAGAAATACGGGCCTTCACACTCCCAAAACAGTATTATCACAAAACTCTACGTCCCACTTTCCAAACATTTAATACTGTCTAAAATATACGTTTTATATGGCTGGGACGAAGACATTAAGTCGGTAAAAGGCTCCAAACAAGGCAGGGTCACGAAATTACTTGGCATTAGGAGCTTACGCTACCCTCGCGGAAAAAACAAGGGACACTGCGGTTTCAATTGCGTCGCGTCGTTTACACCGATACCCCACTTGTACGCATCTGTTGATTATATAGGTAGGTATATGTCGTTTTAATATGTATTACTCAGATTGGGACACTGCTTCGGTAACGACACAACACTGTCTTTTGTCGGAAGACTGTTAACAAGTCGATCAGTTTGACAATGTTTTTTGAATCACAAGCAATGCCAATGGATATTGTTTCGACAGTTCGACAATTTCCAGAGTAAGCAAACTGAATTATTTATATCTATATTAATATACAACAAAATTCCGAATGACATTAAGCAATTGAATTTTAATATATTTAAGAAAACACTTAAAAAGCTTCTTACTGATTAGTGCTACTATAACATTGTTGAATTTTTAAATGATAAATTTTGAATTTTATTGTTGATTTTAATTTCAAGATATATTGACATATTTTGTCTGTAATTATATTGACTACTTTTGTACTGACTCTGATTGTATATTTAATTATTGACTATATTTTGCACTGACTCTAGCTTTGTATATGAAACTGAAATTTATAATTGCCAATTATTTTTATTTTTTTTAAATTTTGCGATGGGTTTGCTCTTGACTCTAGTCTAGGTCAGAGGTGACAGAGACAAAGTCGACGGTGGACTGAGCTTATCCAGAAGAAGCCTGTTCACTCTTACTTTGAATAGATTCAGGTTGTATGCGTTCGGAAACACAGACGCAGGCAGAGAGTTCCACTCCTTTGCTGTGCGCATTATAAAAGATGTTTGAAAATAACATTATTATAAACATTTTGTACGCCGAGTGAGGCAAAACATGTTGGTCCGATAAAATTTTGTTTCCATATGTATGTACATATTCATGTATGTTACACATGTTTGAACAAATAAATTCATCTTTATCTTTATGAAGTGGCAGTGACTGGCAATATTTGTCGAAGGACCGATGGCGGGTGGAGCAGACGAGTCCTAGAGTGGAGAACGCGTATCGGCAAGCGTAGCGTGGGGCGTCCCCCAGCTAGATGGACTGACGACCTTAAGAAAGTGGCTGGACAGATTTGATGTGGAAGGAGGAGGCCCGGGTGTGGTGGCGCAGCTTAGGAGAGGCGTCCTGCAGAGGACTGTGATAGGCTGAGTTGATTGTATTGACAATTTTCGCTCGATTTTTAAGAAAACTAGATCAACAGTTGTAAAGGAAACTATTTATTATTTATTTATTTATGCATTGTAAACCAGAAAATACATAGCAAAAATATCAACCAATCAATCAATCAACTATAACACGTGTTGAGATATTAGTCGAAACACTAGAAACCTGAACACAAGAAAAGCTGGAAGAATCCAACCTCTCGGCGTTTCTATTAATTCAAGTGACAACACAACGTGTCGATGTTAATTCTTTGAGTACTTTGCGTTTTTTTTTCAAGCTTCGGGTTTCGTCCCACGTCTGGACATAGGTCTCCTAAATAGCTTTACATATTCCATAGCATATTTCTCCAAGTATGATCTAGCTAGCTGCAGCCCGCGTTTACACCGGCATAAGTCTCGATCGGATAAAAAGTATTCTATGTCCTTACCCAGGTCATGATCTACTCATGTGCCAAATTTCATCTAAATCTGTTCAGCCGTTTTTGCGTGAAAACGTAACATACAAACAACCTCACTGCCGCATTTATAATACATAGGATTATTATCTTGTGCTTTTTACTTCCTCTTTTACAGTACAAAATAATCATTCGCATCAATTACAACCAAAGTGTCAAATAATGAAATATTTCTGCAAAAAAACATTTCGACAGAACCGACAGAATCCATCTAAATGATTTGGCATTAAGTCCCAATAAGTACCTATAATAATAAACCCGTATAAGTGAATTATATTCAGAGTGACATAATATTACGTTAGCAAATACCAGCTGTTTCCTACATGCACTCATCGTTCATTATTTAGGCATCTGTATAAATCAGGGAATCCTTATAGTTTCGCCATTTCCATCCAGAAATCAGAAACCCCTGAAACTAAAAATAAATAATGACGACTTATTAATGACTTAAATTACCTAACCTGCTGCATAAAGGTAATAATATATTATTAAAAAAATGCCATAATAATGTATAATTATCTTCTTTGACGTTAAACATCTTATTGTTTAATACAACTATAGCACTTATCTGTTTTTTTCTGTCAATCTAAAAACCATACTGTGTCCACGATTGATATAATCCTAGGGAGAGTTTCTCGCTTGTATCGTGTGGGAACAATAAAGCTTGGTTTGAATCCCGTCAAGTGCTTCCATTTGTTTAGAGAAGAGAAGGTTTCGCCGAAATTCGTTTCGCTGTCGGCGAATTATAAAAGTTGTTAATAGTTCATTGAGTTAAGTAGTTGTGTTGAACTTGGGAACAATCAATTGTTTTACAAGTAAATTAATATATGATATTCTAGCTGTATTTTGTTTGATTCAAGAAGAACCTTTGCTAATGGTGTTATTATTTTGATTTAAGTCTGTCTGTATGTGCTTAAAAAGGTTTGATATTAGTAACATCACCGTTATAGAATTAGTTAATAAACTTGCTGTTTACTGACGGGAAATATCAGTATAACTGTATAAGTCTATATACACCAGAATCGATTTAAAGTTAGCAGTTTCAAGACTTAGCTTCAAAGATCTAAACAAAAAAGAGCCCACATTTTCGAGTGCAGTGGTTAGACTATAAATTACCTCATTAGGAGCAGACAAGTTGCTTGCGCAAAGGGAAACGGAAGAAAGAGATCGTTTCCCGAAACTAATTACCAAACACGATAATTAAAAAAACAGATTTCTTCGTCGACTAAGGAATGGGGAGAAATAAAGAAAATGCAAAGTGTCCACCCGAAATTTCCATGACAAAACAGTTTTTTTCGTATCGCCCAAAATAACCATTGTCTCGTGAGCGTTTTGTCCGTTATTTTTTTTTTCTTTTACGTGTCTCATTTTCATTTTTATCTCTGACGTCGAGGTTTTTAATAAGATATGCAAATTTCTGTGACACGGAGCGACTGCTTCGTCAAATTTAATGATAAGCGTGAGTCCATTGTTGGAGTCACGTCCTATATGGCATCGAAATATCGAAATTCGAGATTCAAATGTAATTTCCAATAACAGGAACACAATTTCAATGCTTTTCATGATTATATTATATTAATATACCTTTTAAGTAGAAGCCTATGGTGCTTGGCAAAGACTCGCTTTGTGTTTATCAGACAAGCAAGTTTTAACTGTCAGGTGCCTTTAGCAAGATATAAATCAAAGTAGCTCAATAAAAACTTAAAATCAGGAAACTTAAAGATTAAAGATAAACTGCTAAATGAAATTTTCAGACTTCACGAAACTTTCTTTGACATAAAACTAAGCTAGCAGTATCTTCGATAGATATTATAAACCCACTTAACGCAACCATTACTAAAGACACCCGCCTTTAGAACATGGACGTAAAATTAATTAAAAGCGCACAACTATGCATTAGACGGACGACTGTCAGTTCCAGTTCGACCCACTTACATCGAGAGCTGTAGAGGCCCACGTGAGCGACGCCATTCTCTTGATAGATTATGAGCTATAAAGTATATAGGAAGGTTCGAAAAGCTGGAGAAAGTAATGGTGATAAATATTTCGTTAAGTCTAAAAAAGTACTTGTTTATATTTTGCTCTGTTTGTACGTCGACTAATCACTACTGCATTCATGTCATGGTAAGAAAGTAGTAGTAATTCCTAAAGAAATTGACGATCAAGAAATCTAGAAATTTCTAATCATAGAAGACAAGAAAATTACCACAGTTTACCAAAAAAAAAAAAATAGCTACGAAGACGCCGATTTCTTTCTTTTTCCAGAGAAACTGATTCGTAATCGTTTTTAGGACATGAGGAAAATCTTTTTAGATTACGTCATCTTACGATGGTCATCAAGATCAACTAACATACCAGATTACTGTAATAGTTACGAAGAAATAAGCTACAAATAAGCCAATTACCTCATTTTTTTACATTTGACATTGACATCGCTAAGTTGAATGAACTATACATTAGACGGGCGACTGTCAGTTTCAGGTCGACCCACTTACATCGAGTGCTGAAGGGGACATCACGTGGGTGAGCATTCTCTTCACAGATTTAGATACTTATATGAAAAAATAGATGATCTCTCTAGAAACTTGTTACAGAAATATTATATTTTTGTATCTAAGATCTGAGTCAATATTGTCTTTAAAAAGACTATCGCTCTATGAAAACAATGATGGCGCATTACCTAACTTGTATCAAAACTGGCTCATTGTCAATGTTGACCAAAATGTACTAAATAATCCGGAATAAATGGTTTTAGCACAAGAAAAATTTTACTGTCTACTATGACAAACAAAATAGGTTTGACTACTATGCGCTCTGTATAAAAACTAATATTGAAACGTATATATAATTATAGTGTGGTTGTGTGTGTTTTCTACGAAAGAGGCTGAAAATCGGAAAATTTCAACAGGTACATCAGTCGAATGACTATTAGTTTTAGGTCCACCCACTTACGTGGACTGCTGTAGGGAAATACCACGTGTGACGTCAATCTCTTGATATATAAATATATTATGTAGTTTAATTTAAGTTCGAAAAGAGATACCATATCACTTGCGTTATGAATTAAATCTTAAGATAGATTGCGTCAAAGCAAATAAGAAAAAAGCTATCAAGTCTTCCCCTTCACGAACACGTGAACAAAGCAATTTCAGACAATCAATATCTCACATCGCCATTAAATTAAATAAGCGCAGATTTAAAACGAAACCAACCACTAAACTTGGTATTAAAAGTCAAATCGCCCCTTAGGTATAGGGGTCGCTAAATAAATAAATAAGTGTACCAAATATGGCGGGAGCATAATAACAGAAGGCAAACAGCATCGGAAGCCGTGAGATAAAATCGTATTGCGTTGTCAAAAATAAATGAATCCGGGGATTAGTCGGGACACGGCGGCCGCGCAATAATGTCGCTTGGCGCCCAACGTGGGGCCATAATAAGCCGGCCTGGCATCTGTGCACTGCGCAACTTAGCACGGATTTTTGATGAACTTTGTTAGAAAATATATTGGGAATTTGGGCAGTATTTATGGTGGTTGTTTTTTTTTTTGTTAACACTAGCTTTACCCGGTCCGACTTCGCACGGGTAGCACTAAGTACTTATCTACGGTACACCTAACTACCTACCTACCTACCACCCACCACCTACTTACCTATCTACTTACCTACCTACGTACCTGCCTACCTTTCTACCTGCCTACGTACCACCTACCTACCTACCTACCACCTACCTACCACCCACCACCTAACTACCACCTAACTACCTACCTAATTAATTAATTATGTTTTTTTTTGTAATACCTACTTATTTTGCTATTCGGGGCGGACACAACTCTAAGAAATCAAAGATCATAACAGACAGACGGACATGGTGAACCTGGGTCCAGTTGTTCTTGAGTTATAAATGGTGTAACTAACCCGACTTTGTTTTATAGATATATAAGATTAAAAAAAACCTTATTCAAACATTGTCACATAAAATCGAGATGGCATTATTATTTGCGTTACTATTGCACAACAACTTAATCTGTAGATTGCACGATTTATGACAAAAAATCATATTCCTGTTCCCAGATGAATATTTACAAAAATAAATACTTAAAGCACTTACGACATCAACTCACAACAACGAATTAAATTCCCAACTCAACGAAAAAAGACAAAACAGCACAACCAATTCCAACCCGTCTATATTAATACATTACAGGGTGTTTATCAAAAAGATCTGCAGATTATCATACGAGATTCCTTTGTGCGGGTAGTTTTCAAACGAACGGGGTGAGATAAACTACTCCGCACGATTTCGCCGCAAAGAGAGGGCTCAACGAATAGCTCGCAGTACCGAGGAAGTTTTATTCCGATCGAATTTACCTTGCTATGAAAATACGAGCACCAATCTATCGTAGAGCACTTGGTGTATCGGTCGGGCGAATCATATTGATGGAACTTAAAAAATGATTGGATGTCTAGATAGATGTGTTTTTGCTTTTGAGTACTATTTTTGTTGTAAAAGAAGATTTTGACGTGGGGTTACGTACGGGCCCCAGATAAGAGTGGGGTTCTTTATTTATTCTGTGTCGTAAGAGGATTATGGGATAGAGTATAGATCTAGGAATGGGGTAACAGCTATAGTGATTATGAAATAATCACCTTGGTTTTTAAATATCTACAATAGTGGTTATCCACTATTGTAGATACTTAAAAACCTAGGTAAAGTACCTTGCTGTATTACTATAGCAAGGTACTTTTTGATATGGCAATATAAGGCAAGAAATCAAACTGACGGGGAGGACTCCCCTAGAGTCATTAGAAAATGGAATTACCATAAACATATTTTACAGCTACGACGTCATTACTCATCAAACACAATCCACGAATACATTAAAAGACATTTAAAACTCGTCGCCACCGACATGAAAAAACAGAATGAAGAAAATACGTCAAATAAGATAAGAAAAATTTGAAAAGGTCGCAATTTATCAATGGCGCGTCAAACAGTCGATCGGCCGGGCATCATTTTTATCGTATTTGCGTATAAATAGTGGCGTCGCGACGTTCCAAGCCGCCGCTAATGATACGGAAAATGACATCTTATTTCGAGGCGTAAATCGAAGAAAAAATCGTTCATCTCGCCCGTCTGCATGAATATTTTATAGGCGCGTCAACAGCGAAATGACAGGTTTTATCGTTTGAAAATTCGTCGAAAATTGCGCCAAATGACGCGTCGATATTTTTTATTTAGTGAGAACATCCTTCCGCCAATCAGACGCGCTCATTGTGGGCCCACAATGAGCTCCCCCGGAACGATTCTCGCGTAATTTTTATTTACCGGCGCAACAGTTTATTTGGCGTAGGTTATGTGGTAATTATGCTATTGTGTTTTAAATAATAGTTGTTATTCAGAAATTGGTAACTAGCACATTATGATAGATACACGTACATAAACTCACTCCTTTTTTCTATGTGGGTAGGCAGAAACTACAGAATGCCACCTGCTACGAAGTCAAGGTCAAAGTCAAATCATTTATTTCAAATAGGCTTAAGGCACTTTTGAACGAAAATTTTACAAAAAAATTGAATTTATTCTGTCGGCCTTTCCAAAAGGTAATTTTCGTATGGAGAAGAATGTGCAAGAATTTCCACTGTTACTCTTTTAAAATGTTTCGACCCTTTCATATCTACTCCTATTGCTTCATATACCTACGTCCATTCATCTGGTTATACACGCACGCCGGTAGCGAGGACTACATACGTACCTGACCTTATGATATATGTGATAATTATGATAAGATGTTTATGTTAAATATTTTCTGGTAAACGAGACATAAGCTTATGCACACACAAGAAGAAATGTGTTCCTATTATGCGCCAGTTTTGTACAACTTGCGGGAGAAACCATCCCGAAACTTCTAACAAGAACAACTTGCGAAATTCAAGCTAATTACCAGTAAAGCAAAGCAAAATGTCATAAGCCATTTAAATATCACACTAATTTATTTTTACAAGTATAATAAATTATTATTCCAAACATATACCTAAGCAGATTATTACGCAATTCAATAGAAGGCCACATTTGATACACAATCATCGAAGCTCCATGTCTACTGTCAAACAATGATTTGAAGGAGCCTCACAACATCAAACGTATTGAAATACAGATCAATAGCAAATTTGTGAAATATCTTTATTAATCTATTTAATTGGTTATTAGCTTTCTAACATGTTGCTCGAATTAATGGGAATGTGGAACGTTTGATCGTGGGGCTGATGTAATGTTAAGTGTCGAGAGTACATGATACGGTTCACTCCTTTCGTGAGGAGTGCTCAATCATAGAGATGTAATGTGCTGAAAATTGTTTACAATATTAGGTATGGGATCGGGTTTAGGGAGCTTGTCAGCTGAAGATACTGTGAGCCGTTGGAATAGGGTAAATTTAAATGCAAAGAAGGAGTTTTCTGGTTAAATGTGAAGAGCTGCGTAATCGTTTTTGAAATCACTATGGGTCATTCTTAAAGTACAAAAGGCGAGAAGGAACTTCACGGAAACATAAACAAGTGACAATATTTTCTCTTAAAGCACAGCCAAGCGTTCCTTATTCAAATATTTAAAACCTAACAGCCAGTACGTTCCACAGAGGTCCGTTGACATAAACCTAAGCTGCGCAGATTGCGGCAACATTACCGCGTGATCCGCATAAGTCGCGACATATTTCGTAAATTTGTCCCCGAGGGGGGAGGGACGGAACACCTGCCGTAAAGATAAGCCCCTGATGTCGCGTAATATCCCCCTAAAATAACTTCTTACTGCCTCCGGTGCCATAGCGACGGCTTACCCTCCTCTTGTTCGTCTATGTATCGTTTATGTAAAACTAGGAGCTAATTTGATGGACGAAATTGTGAATACTTTCTTTCAGATACCTTTAATTATATGTTTAGCTAGCTGCATTTACAATGTACCTATACTTACTTCTAAACTAGTCAGCGAGCAGGTTGGATCATAAACCATACAATATTTACGTATGTAGGATATAATTTTCTGGATTCTGTAAAAGGGCTTTTTAATTATCCAGTTATCCAGACTACTAATGGGAAAACCATCCCGCGAAGCTGACAACACCACTTATCGTATAAGAGTCTCTGCCCTACCGACGTCACATAACACCTCACAGCGCCGCTAAGTTGCCGCACCGTACCGCCTCTAATATCGCGAATTAATTAAGGAAGTCATTACCTCCCGATAGCACATTAACGGCACGCATGTCGGGAAATTGCCAACACAAAGGATATTTCCTGCGTTTTCCCAGATTTAAAGCAATTCACCGATTTTGATTAAGCCCCCGCTGCTACACTGAGATTATTCCCCTTTCAATGCAAAGAATGGTTTATTTCAGACACCGTGAAAGTGAATTGTATTTCCTTTTGCCATTGATTTTATGGGAGCCTTGTGTTTGACGAAAGTGAAACTGGAATTACGTTTTGGTTCATGGTTTTCAAATATTTGAATTTGAATATTTTTTGTAGAATAAATGATATTACATACATATACATAATTGCTATACTTATGTACTATCATAATCCATTAATAAAAATAAAAAAAAGTAGTTAGGTAGTTATCACAATGCAAATATAAAATCATTAGGAAGTAGGTAGGTAAAATAAAAAAATATTGAACGGATCGCACCAAAATCCTCCCAGTTTGAGCATGAATAGTGTAAGTTGGTAGCACACAAAAGCACAGCCAATAGAAACTATGTTCATTAGGTATCTCCCAGACTGCCGCATCGCAACCGGGGGCAACTTTAGATTGCCGCAATAATTATTTATTCCGCTCACTTACTACCCGACTCGGTGCGAACTATTCAGCGAAGAAACGCTATTTCCCGCTGGTCAGATAAGACGTTTGATTTCACCCATTTTCGCCTGGACTTTAATTATGGCCTCCGGTTTTGTGTAAAATAGTTGGGAGAGTAATTTAATCCAGATATCAGTATGCGGGGTGGCGCGCTGCTACGAGAGATGGGAGCCAATGAGCGTGAACGAGCCGAGGGTAACTGCACCGTCGACGTCTCAAGAAATTGTTATGTCACAAGCGTTGTTTGTTGACTCCGACGAATATTGACCTACGCCTACCTGTTCTGCTTTCAAAAACACTTTTAATAATCCCGAAAAACTTTCTGAAATCACCTCAAAAAAATAATGTAATCAAGTTATCCGACAGTCATTTGTTTGAAGTAGATTTCCTTGGCTCTGTTCCGCCTTGTTTAAATAAAAATTGTAAACTTGTTTTGTTTCCCTCATCCACCCTCTCATTTCTTCAGTCGTTGAACTGCATAACTATAAGAGAGCTCACGAAACACAATATAGCGCCGTAAAAAATAAGCGCACATCAGACTCGAGCATGTAATTCTAGCGCACTCTTCCGGCCCGAACAAAGGAGAGAGGGTAAGAACACGAGTTACTCGACACCATGTACCTTACGCAGATTTGTTTCTCAGCGTCTCAACAAACTTCAAACCAAAATAAACCCTCACCTTGAAACATAGGCCTCATTTTACAACATCAAAACCTCTCACCATCAAACATTTCGAAGCTGTAAGAACGCAGGAAATTCGCGATAGTCAAATTGTAGTCTTACAGAGCGTGTTACCATTAAATTATTACATTCGCAACTGTGTTACGTGCGTATAAGGCACTATTTGCATTACAACGGATCGCGGAAGGGTCCTCGGGACATGGCAGGTACGTCACATGAGGACTGCAAAAGAAAAATGTACCTTTAACGACGACGTGAGGATTCTGAGAGTCGAAAGAAGAAATAAGCTGTAACAGGATGTCGTTCAGGATAATACCTCCTTCGTTTTATTTTCTTTTCATGAGATTTAAAATACATAACAAATCTGAGAGCTTATTCCGGCGAAAATGACGGTTAGCTTATGATTGTATTTGCGTAATGTCGTTTAATTTTTTCAGGCTTAGCGTATCTTCTTAGGTTATGTTATTAAGTGCAATTCTTTCAGGAAACATGCACTAAATTATGAACCTGCACTCCCGTCTCATGCATGGTTGTTAACGTAACCACAAAGGTGCATCTCGAAGCGGGCTGGGCTCAACTCAAAGCCGATATATTCCAGCCATTACTCCCGCGACTTGCGCAAACTTTGCGAAGTGATCACCGGCTAGACACCGTCACACAAACAAACGCTACGCCCACAAAAACGCGTCGGCAGGTAAAAAACGTGGGCTGTGTGTGTTTAGTGAACGTGTGTGAGGTGAAACACAATTCTACGTATAGTCGACCCTCGGTAGCTACTCGTAGGTAAGTAGCTATCGCGACTCCTTTGTTCTAGCAGCTGATTGGAGCCGGGCCCGGAAATGCGTGTCACCCCACCCCCTCATTGGTCCGTTTCATTTTCTTAGCGCGAGAGAGACGCAGCTACGGTGAAGTGTGTAGTTAAGGATACCGATCTCTGTGTGTAAAACGGTAGGTACTTAGGTGTCACGAGGCGGTTGTTTTGCTCGTCGACTATGGTTGCTGCGCGTTCGTCTAAGATAAACTATTTTGGTGAGTTAGCCGGAGAGTTCGCAAATTGTTTCGCCTGAAGCTGCCCATCCGGAATTTTGATTTTATCAAATTAGATTTGTTGGGAGCTGTGCCTAGGTTCAACAAATCTGAACTTAATTCATCTACTCAACACTAGTGCTAAGGTAAACTTTAACTTCTACTACGTCATTAATTGGCATATATTTTTTTTACATTTCAGGCATTTTTGACTCAGCCATTGAATGTTTTGAGAGTTTAGGTACCTATATAATAAATTTATCACCCATCCTATTCCCATTTCCATTATACCCAATTGCCCTAACATGTGGTTGGTTAGCCAGTGTTTGCAAAATTGGGAGAGAGAAACCCAATTTTCCCAATTTTCCAAACAGGCATTAAATATTCAAATCAAATCAAATTATTAATTTGCTTAATACAGGTAGGTATAAATAGATGTTACAAATAATTATAAAGTACTCTGTATCATTACCTACTAAGGTGTGCAAATATTTATAATACCTATTGTTAATCTAATTATTAAAATAACATTACAAAATTCAATCAATCTGCCTAGCCTTTTCCCAACTATATTGGGGTCGGCTTCCAGTCTAACCGGATGCAGCTGAATACCAGTATTTTACATGGAGCGACTGCCTATCTGATCTCCACAACCCAGTAACTGGGTAATAAGATACCCCTTGGTAAGACTGGTTGTCAGATTTTCGGGCTTCTGACGACCCGTAACGACTGTCAAAGATCCACGAATGACAGCCGGGACTAACGGCTTAACGTGCTTTCCGAGGCACGGAGGAGTCTCGTTATGTAAAGATGGTCACCCATCCACAGACCAACCCCGGCAAGCATAGCTTAACCTGATGGGTCGACCCGTGCGGCAGTTATTACTTAGCCACGAGCTCCTCCAATAACATTATAAAATTATTATACTTAAAATAAAAATAAACATTGTCAGATGTATTATAAATATACTTACATGTAGACTTAACAATCAAATAAATTAAACTAAAGTAGGTATTGGTCCAAATTAAAATAAAATTATACTAATAAAATTATTATAGTATTAAAATATTATTCCTGATAAATAAGCAATTTGATAAAGCCAACATTTCTAGAAACAATATCATAACTACACTGCAAAATGAAAGGCGATCCTCAGAAGCGTTCATTTGTTTATGTTTAGCTGTGCACAGATAGATCGTGGGCAGAGACAGGCTAATCGCCACTTTATCGTAAGCTGTCACCCGCAGAGGCCAATCCACTATGCGTTGTTTACATGTAAACGCGATATACCTTATCACAAAGGCATAGAGGCGAAATTAGAGCCTTTCTTACGGGATCGAGAGCTGCTGGTAAAATAAATATTTTGTAGGGGAGGTAAAGAACAAAAAGCAGCTATTATCGGGAAAACTGTGTTTGTGTAACGTTTGATTAGTCCAAAGATTTCTACTTCGGTATTAATTTCTTTAAATAGAAGTAAAAGAAAAAACAAATGTCAAAGTTTATATCGCAATGACGCACAGAAAAATGAAATAAAAATTAAAAAAATTGGTACTAAATGTGGAGTTAACGTACCTACTTAAGTATGTGATTTAGCTAATTAATATATACTATAAATAATAAATCGATACTCCTACTATCTCATAACTCAGATTTTAAAAAACTGAAAAAAAATCTTTTAAAAATAAGAATAAGAGAGAATTAGTGTGAGAAACAGAGAGAGTTATATCTTTCTTCTCTCTCATGTAATGAAATGCGCCTAGCCGTGACGCGTCCTTCAATCTTATACTCGTCCAATTATCGAATCGACACCTAGTAGTTTCACTTCAAAAACCCTGCGTGTTGCACTACTCTATAACGTGATTACGTACTCAATATATTCCCGTTCTAAACTAATTTAGTCCTGCCTAGTACCTACCTGTGCGGGGGTATGTAGCAGTCGGACAGGCAGCGGGCTAATCGCCACTCTGTCAAGCCGTCACGCACAGGCGCGGCCGCGACACGTGCCTGCGTGCGTGCTACCTACCACAACGCACCGTGTTCATTGTTTATTGGTTTATGTAATAAAAATTATCATTAATGACGCTTAGTTGTGGTTTAATTGCTTTCTAAACATTTGAAGGGTAGTAGTAGTTTTTATTTTTTAATTGGATGAATTTAACCGTCGGGACCCAAGAGAAATCATGAATTACAAGTTACAATGAACAAAATCAACCGATTTTGTAGACGATATTACAAAAATAATATGACGTCACGTTCCTATTTAAACTTACAGTAGTGCTACTAGAATGCAGATCCATGTGAGCGAAGCCGCGGGCGCAGCTAGTTTTTAATATAGGCTAAGTACCGTCAGCATGATTAAAATACATGGCTTTTAAACATTTCATGTAATATTTGAGAGTTAATATACCTTAAGGCGCAGGGTTCCGATTTGCCTTTGTCTCTGTCTTTTTCTTTACGTGTAAAGAGTAAAGTACACTTAGACGAACTGTTTTGGGATCTAACTCACCCTACGCCCGATTTTGCAAGGTCATAAACAGTAGTAGTGATTTGGTTGACTTACATCATGACTCCCTAGCAAAGCTAAAGTCTAAGTTCATGAAATCCTTGATTGATCTGTAATACGATACTTAACTTACCAGTTTTCTCTTTTTAGTCGTTTTTTTATTTTATTTTAATTTTGTTAACCTAATATAGTTAATATGTTATCCTGCCACTAAAATTTGATAAGTTATTATAATGGTTAGATTACTAGAAATATATTAATGTTGCGCTTGTGAATGACCTATAAGTGAATGTTTGAAAATAGTATTAAGTTTATTTTTAGTGTAAGCAGTCGTTGGTGAACCAAATAAATAAATAAAAGAAAATAACCACACTTTTGTACTTTTTCAATGTTTTTCGTTGTTTTTTTCATAATATTGCTCATATTACTCATCGTAATCCATCACTGAATGCAGGTTGACATTAGACATTTTATGGTATATTTTTAATTATAATTATAATTGTTAGTGAAGGTATAAAACTGCTTTTAAAGACAATTAAGAGGTGTGTTTGAAGATTTTTTTGAAGCATTAATGTATATTTAATTATGATTTGAGTTCCATCACTGTATTAAAATAAGACTTGAAAATATCATTCTTTTTTTTTTTGGTAAAAATTACTGCGTTAAAAAACCCCGTTTTCGGAATACTGCGCCTTAAATATTTTAATAAAAAATAAAAAAGTGTCGAATCGAATTTTGTTGTAGGTACCCTTGTACCGTACCTACAAAGCCATGTCTTCCTACGCCTAAAAAAATAAATACATACCCACGATTTTTTCACCTCAGATATTAAATCAACAACTTTCCGTATTCCTGTTTACAAACAGAATCCTACACGTATCAACAACAAACAAAATTAATCTCAGCTTTACCTTTGAAGAATATTTTACCTACACGCCATAAAGAAGGTCGTGTCCCTGAACAAACGTAACAGAAATATTCTAACAAATAACTCGAGTTACCTAATAAAACATTGCTTGATATTGCGCAATAGATTCACGTGAATCGTCGCAAGAATTTTAACTTTTAATTGGGTTTGTTCATTAGAACGATACGATTGAGGGAGGATTGTAGCCGATTACGATAAGAAAGTTTCCATGTTATATACAGTTACCTAATACTGGCATGGCGCTGACGTGACGTAGTCCTTTGATTCTGCACACAAATGTGCTAAATTTAGGAAAAAAAACGTCACAGCTACTGTAGCGGAATGTTTCCTATGTTTTGTTCGCGGTTTTCAATTGTTTTTGTCAGAGTGCTAATAAAAAGGGTTTTGTGAAAAGTTGTCGTATTGTGTCTTTAGTTTTTCTTTTACGTTCCGAGAATGAACACAACGAATTCATTCATTTTGCAGTGAGGCAAATAAGAATGATACAAAATTAAATGTTTCTATTTTAAATTTATGACTTACTAGTTTCCGCTCGCGGCTTCGCCCGCGTCGAGATCGGAAATCATCCCACGGAAATGTAGTCCCGAGATAAAAAGTATTCTATGTATAAATCCAGGTTATAAACTATCTGTGTCCCAAATTTCATCAAAATCTGTTTGGCCGTTTTTGCGTGATTGAGTAACAAACTTTCACATTTATTTGTATAATAAATAAATGAATAAACACAAGTTGCGCCCCGCAGTTTCACCCGCATAAGTCTCGATCCCGTGGGAATATTGGGATAAAAAGTATCCTATGTCCCAATCCTGGTTATGGTCTACCCATGTGCCAAATTTCATCTAATTGCGTTTAGCCGTTTTTGCGTGATTGGGTAACAAACATCCAAACAGACAAATAAACACAAAACAATTCACATTTATAAGCTAACTTTTTCCCGCGGCTTCGCGAAAAGGTCAGAAAATATCCCACAAGAACGTACTACCGGGATTCAGAGTATTTTGTCCTAATTCAGGTCGTGACGTATCCATAAATGAAATGACATTAGCCAATTCATCTAAATCCGTTCATGGCATGTAAAGTTATCAAGTAGATAATAAATCTGTTTTAGGGTACCGTACCTCAAAATTAAAAATTGAAACCCTTAAAGGATGACATGTTGTCTGTCAAAACCTTTTTAAGGAACGCATGGAGGCATTAAAATGAAATATATATCAAAAACTTAGATCTACGATCCCTTGGATCTGTAACGAAAATCAAACTTCCAAGTCAACACAATAAAAAAATACGATCATGCGGTTTATGCCGCATATTTTGACACTAGCAAATAAACGAAAGCCTATTTGGTACTCCCCATTGGCCCAACAGCGGCAACAGCATGAAGTTTAGCGAGAAGCAAGGTAAAGTAAAGAGGAAAATCCGAAATGTGATAATTTCTAGTTATATTTAAACTGCAAAGCTAAGTTTGTTCTTCAATCTGGCATCAAAAATTCATAGGCCGTGTCTTGAAGTAATATTTAGTCTGTATTTCATTCAAATCGGTACTCTCCACTCTAGTAAAAGTTATTTTTCAATTGAAAAGTTAAGTTTGTCCTTCAATCCGGATTTGAAATTTCGGGCAGCCGAGCAACCACAGTTTTGAGACGGAACCCTCAGGGCGCAACTCATCCACACACATCACTCATCACACTTGTCCGGTTAAAAAAAATTAAAAAATAGATTTATATGATTCTAAATGGTTTACTTAAAATTCTAATTATTCATTTAAATATTAGTATCACCATTAATTTGTAATACCTACTCTAGTGCCATTATTGAACATATAATACCTACATGTTAGTTTATGACTTTAAATTGTAATAACTTTTGACCGACTGGGCCGATTTTAATAAAATAAATACTAAATTTTAATTCAAGATACGGACTATGACTATATTTCCAGTTACTTTAAATCTCTTGAAAAGAAGACACAAAAAACATGAATACATGTGAATTTAAAAATCATCCCCTATTTACCCCTTTGAGGGATGATTTTACAAAAACGATGAAATGCGTAATTCTTTATTTCTTACCAAAAGCGTAAATTAGAATTTTCACATCCCTAACTTAAGAAATGCTGGATTTCCCATACAAACTTTCATCCCCTATATCACCCCCTTAAGGATTATGTTTCAGATAAAAAGTACCCTATGTCCTTCTCTAGGATGCCATCTATCTCCTTGCCAAATTTTATTGAAATCCGTTGAGTGGTTTAGCCGTGAAAAGGTAACATACAGACAGCCAGACAGACAGAGTTACTTTCGAATTCATAATATTATAAAGTACATATAATAAATAGTAATAATATAGTAATAGTATTATACTATATATATATAGTAGGATTTAAACGTGACTAAGTTACAATGAGCATTTTACGTTGACTCTATTTCATTCATTTCATTTTTAGCCAAGAATTTCATAATATTTGTTCTACCAAATCTTTCAAGTCAGAGGCCCGTGGGCGGCTTTAAAACTCTGACACCAGGTTAGTTTACTAACCACACGAAAAGAAGAAGACCAAATCTTTAATTTTATTTAATGCTTAGCTTTGCACTTCGAGACGATTTAAGAAAATAAAAGATCCCTTCACTATTAAGAACGTCTATTCTGAAAGTGTGTGATGTCAAATATTTCGCTGTTTTGATTAACTTGGCAATATTACTGTATGGAAATATGAAATGTAGCTAACTAGCGCACTAGAATATTAATAATAAATTGCAATTATAACACTGAATTTGTTGTTGTAGCCGTTTTAGGCGTCAAAAAGGCATTTGAAAAGGTTTCCAAACACTTTTAAATCTAAAACTAAATATTCGGTGTTACGATATGAACAATTGCATTTCATAATCAATGTTTTAGTTAACTAGTTAGTCACATTTCATATTTCCATACTACATATATTGCCAAATTAATCACAACAGGTAAATATTTGACAGCTATTTGCGACGTTGCCAACTTTAAGATAAGCGCTCTTAAATTTAAGTACTAATGATTACCGTCTGCTTAACTTTTTTGTCGTTTAAGCGTCTCGTAACTTAAAGCAACGTTTAGAAGTAATGGGTTAATCTTTGGACTCGTAAACCGTATCTAAACTAACCAAACCAACTATCCTACTACTTACTAACCAGTAATGTTGCCAAATTAATCAAAACAGGTACATATTTGACAGCTATTTGCGACGTTGCCAACTTTTAGGTGAAGCGCTCTTAAAATTTCATACATTTATCCAGCCTTGAGTCAATCCACTTTTTATCAATACACGACCCTGTCTATTGTCACACGGCAACTCACGGGAGGTCTTTGTGACTATCGATAAACTCGTACCGATATCGAATGTTGATTATCGATATTTATCAATTGTGTCCACACAATGACTCCCGATTTATTTTTATAAAACAGGTGTGTTCAACCTTTTGATATGTTTATCAACCCTTTGCGTTTCGGGGGCGGTTTTGTCGAACAATCAGCGGTTTTATGAATGGGTTACGATGATTATCGTCAAAAACCTGAGGTTAGTGACAGGTGAGATGTCACCCACGTGAATGCAGTGACGTTTCGTTCAATAGTAGGGAACTTGACCTGATAAGATAGTTCGCTTGTTCGACTATGAATACAACTAGTTTTAAATGCGCTTTTGTGTTGCTTGGTAAAGTACAAACCTTTTTTTAGTGTAGGTGAATACAAAAGATGTCATTTTACCTCGTTGTTTGTTAGTTTTTCCCATGTTTTTTTTGTAGTTGTATACAGGTTAGTTTTGTTGATAAAAAGAAAAATAAGTCTTTAAACTAACTGTTTTGTTGACTTATAATCAAGTATTTGCCAATAAGTTTCAAATCTAGTGAAATCCAGAACATTTGTAATAATAATCAGCGTCAAATAAAGAGAACGGTCGACCATCTTTGAACAAAAGGCAACTAAGACATTGACCGACGAGCGTGGAAAATTGAAATGATGTGCGGAAAGTTATGTAGAATATTAATAACTTTGCGAAGCAATATTGTACTGGGTATAATGTTGAGAGGAATATAATATGATCACTCGATTTTGTATTACCTACAATTTATATGAAACGCAGCACAGATCTAAACAAGAGCACACCGGTAGCCGCGCCTTGGCACTCGTCACCCTTACGATCTGATTGATTCAATCGCTTGTAGTGTCTACCTGTGTGACCGCTTAATTCTTCTAAACAATGGATTTTGATGCGTTTTTCATCATTATTTACAGAATTTATTCCGTAACTTTTATATGTATATATATTTTTATTTTTTTTATTTCACGATGGGTTTGCTCTTGACTCTAGTCTAGGTCAGAGGTGACAGAGACAAAGTCGACGATGGAGTGAGCTTACCCAGAAGAAGCCTGCTCACTCTTACTTTGAATATATTAGGGTTGTGTGCGTTCGGAAACACAGACGCAGGCAGAGAGTTCCACTCCTTTGCTGTGCGCATTATAAAAGAATACATTCATATGGAACTTAAAGATACCTATTAAAGAAATCTCGACGTTGTGTCCACTCGCATAAACCGTGCGTAGCATGACCCGCCCCGGTTTTTACGATTTACTAACGCTATTATATTATTATACTCGTAATATTAAAACAAAAAACGCTTTTAGGGAATGGCTTGCTACGCTTCGCTACGCCAGTGCTACGGCGTAACTCGCACTTTGCTGCAGTCACGTAGCGCTCGGAATGCAACTAATTGTGTAAAATTTTCAAAGATTAGTAATTGAGACTTGATTTTCTCAGTATTTTAGGAACCGAAATACTGTCAGTGCCGAAAATTTTATGTTATATCTCATATTAGGATATACCTACTCCATTATCTAAAAAAAAGTTTTTTTGCACAACAAAATTACAACTGACTGTTCAACTTTTAGAAACTAAACAAGCATCCAGTATTTACGAGTTGCCTACATGTTATGTATGTAAAAATCTCACGTAACTCTAGTATTAAACAAGCGGGGTCTACAAAAGCGATACTCTAAAAAATGCACTGGAAAATACATCGCGAAGTTTCTCTTGAAAGTGAGGTAACGCACGGAGCGTTGCAGCTAACCAACCGTGGAGCTAAGGAGACGGTGCCATGTGTTACGATCACAGCGATTAGGTACACTTTTATACAGGTACAATAGATTTTTCAGGTGAAAATGACGAAAAGACTCTGCTAAGCTAAAAGTATTTTAGAGAAATTAGCAGCCTGAATTAGATATACCCTGAAAATTTACGTAATGACACACGGAGACGACCGTTACGTCTTGCTCCTCAATGGGCCTAGTAAGTGATAATGAAATTATTCATATCGCATGTAACTACAATGATGACTTCGTCAAAACAACAGTCCCTGGAAATGCCTTCCACATAAAAGTTATGCTTTTCAAAAACAGACAATTACTAAATATTAATGAAGTTAAGAGTAAAATACAAAGTTGGCTACGGATCACGACTACGCTAGTACAGAAGAACTACTCCATCACCAGCAGTAGGCGTATAAATATGTAAACCTATTCCGCAGCACATATACAATATAATCTCACACACCCTCACGCAGACGCGAAACACGACTACACGCATTTCCACACACCTCCCCACATACATACGATCATTCTAACATACACACCCTCAATCACATTACATCAACTCGATCATAAATTAACTGTTAATAGCGCGTTGATCAAATCTCAGGCCATGGCATGCTAAGACAGACCCCAGAGGTCTAATTGTGTGCTTTGTTTAAGTGTAAGGAACTTGTAATTTGTAAAATAAATATAAAAAGAAAAAAAAAAACACATATATAATAATCACATATACAATAACATACACAAACATAGACACACACTAAAAGACATTTCCAATACCACTTAGTGTTCCTTCGTTGTTATTTTTAATATATATACTATGTAACCTGCAATATCTATGACTGTTTTGTAACGTCTGAACACAACTTATAAAGTTTTGTATCACAGTGACAGCAGAACACTTTAGGGACTCAGGGTTTACATAAGTTATGTATTCTAGTCTTAAGCAATGTCTTTAGTCTAGTCTAGCAATGGTTTTTGTATGAATAACGATTATTATTTTATTATTATTATTACCATATTAATTTTTCTAGAGCATACAATCAAGTGAATCGCTCATCGCTCGCCACACACGCTAGCCTGCTGAATAGCTGGTGTCGGCAAGGCGAGCGCCTACCGCTGCATATTTATGAAGCGCCTCAAACACCATAAATAGTTGATACGAACCGGCCTCCACGGGTAATGGAGTAAATACAACGACACTACATACTTGTACTTGTTGTACCTGATTCTTGAGGATATGTGGAGTAATGTTTGGTAGGTAGGTACAGTCAGGGTAATTATCAAATTGACACACTACTTCATCTTGCCGTGTTTAAAGCCTGGTCGACCGAGCTCTGATCGGGTAAAAAAAAAAATACTCAGAGTTCATACTAATTCCATGTATAGTACATACCAATTACATGCTGCCATGATAGTAGGTACTTACTAATTCCATTCTGCCATGATAGTAGGTACTTACTTTTTCCATGCTGTCATGTCATTATTCTAAGGTAGCCATCTTGTTCAAAAATTCGCCCGCGTAAACCTCTATATTGCAACTTTCATCAAAATCGTTAGAGCCGTTTTCGAGAACATGATTACAAATATATATTGGGTAAGCCAACCTATGAAATTGGCGTTTGTTTTTCACAAAAAGAGAACCTCGTTACTTCTATGATTTAAAATATTCATCAATTGCTTGATAATAAATCGAATAATGACCATCATAGACAACTAACAATAGTAAAAAAAAACTTATTACCTATAGTATTCTAAACATAAAAAATACCTTAAAAATGACTCCTCTTTCCTAGCAGAAATGACCACTATTTGTTTTAAAACTTAGCCAAAACTTATGTTTGTCGCTTAATCTAAGTGGCATACATTATCTTAGTTTTTTAAACATTAGTGTTCATGGTTATTAAATAAATTAAGAAAATGTTAGTATGAATAATGCAACTTCTTTAAAATTCTCCATACAAAACGCTGATTTCATAGGTCGGGACCTAATATATAATATATTTAGACAAATATTGCTCATTTATTACTATATGATTTTATACAACTGTCAAGAAATGACAGTTGTGATTTGATTAGAAGGTCAAATTAAGTAGAAAATCAATTTGTTATACAAGATGTTCTGATTTTCACGTATTAATTTGGAAATACTGTAGCAAAGACTATCACAAACACGTTACGGTGTCATTCTTATGTACAAAGTTATAAGCAAAAATAAACATTAAACATCTCGAATTATCATCTCAAACATAAATAGAACGAATTTTAGAAGCAGATACTTAAAAGTTCTTAAATGTTTTATAAATAAGAAGTGAGACTGAAATACAAAGATGGTAACGGGGGACCTCACAACCAATCTGTTCTAACATATTTTAGTCCAAACTCTACCGAATTTTCTTATATGGAACAGGGCCAGGACCCAATCTGTAGACTAAGACACGTTCTTAGAAATCCCCTACGTCGCTTGCTAAGCCGATCCGCTGTTTCAGACATTTATTAAACCTCCGGCATACTGCCGAGCGACCTGCCGGCCCGGCGACGGCTGTACCCACCGGTACAGCTTAGATAAACGCGCACATAACTATGCAAACTACTCCCAGCGACATCTCGCCACCACAACACATCATAACGGCCGCCGTTCCGCAACTTAGTTTAAACTTTAATGCTTCTGTTTCTAAGCACATAATACAAACGCGCATCAATTGATGCCGTACAACATTCTGGTCGACGGCCGCGGCAAACTATTAGCTAGGCGCATATCTGTGAGTGTGGTGAGAACGCGAGCTGAATACCGTATGGGCGTTGTAGTGAGCCTTAAAAAATTAAAGCCGCCGACAGTACTTAGAATGCTAACTAAAAATTTGAATGGGGCGGAACGCTCTCCGCAACACGATGGCGACTTACCGTCACGTCGGTGGGTTATTTTTTTGGTTCGAAAGTCGGACGTGCTCGGAGACTTCCTTTCAATATGAAGTGGAATCGATTAATGAGCCCCAGTTTAGAATTGCAGTCGGGTCACACGCCTAATTTATTATTCTATCGTGAGATCGAGTCGTTCTTTTGTTAATCGTGATAAATGTTTGTACAAACACGACAAACAGAAACACCTAAGTGTTGCAATTACAAGTGAGCGTCGGCTAAGCGAACAAAAAGATGTACGAGGACGTCCACTAATATCATTTCAGAACGGACTGAGGGACGGAAAGGCGTGTATGGTTTCAATACCTGTACGCGTAATCCGGTGTGGATATACTGAGGTTGGCGGCCAAGTGAAAATTGTCGCCATACAATACTGGGATAAATGGTGCAGGGAGCGTGGAGTGCCAAATTCAGTGTTCAATGGAGAGCGACGAGTGTGAATTTTCGCGGTCGCGTATCAGTCGCGTGGTGCGGGACAAACTGGGCATTGGTCGAGCGTGCTAATCTGCGTGGAGTGTCGCGTGTGATTGGGCAGACGGTGCTGTCCAATTTTCCGGTTGCGACGGCCGGCATTAGTTGGACAGACAACGGCCGTCGCTTAGTAACTGACGTACATATTTGAGTACGTAGCCGGACGCAACGTACACTGTGATTGATAGTTGCGTGATTGAAAATGGGTATAGTTACAAAGGTTATGTGGTACGTTAAATTTATTTCACATATAAAAGGAGATTTCATTTTAGACTCAATATTTTACCTACTGTTTAGTAACAAAAGTATAAAAGAAGTCCATTTATTAGCATAACTTTGTGTCATATTTCATATCTTACCATCGTAAACACATAAACTCGGAAAAAAAACGTCCAATATTTTATTACACAAATTCATGCAAAATAACAAAAATCAATCCCCAAACTTTACATCAATCTGGAAACACAAAACATCTGAATGTCAATTTGTATTCGCAAACAAATCTGGTAGTTCAAACAGCTCTGCAGCACTGCAGTGCTCTAATGATTGTTTACCGTAGAGGGCGCGGCCGGCTAGTTACCCGGTAATGCAATATTAATGCAATTCATTAAACGTGCAATTCAAGTGTGCACAACCCTAGCCCCTCGAATAGGGAAGCGTGGAGGCACACACTTTGTAGGATAGTCTTGATTTGGGAATTGGGATTTCATGAGAATTGTTAAATATAGATTTTGATTTGCATAGTTTACTTTCAGTCTTAATTTGCTTTAACAACAGAAAAAAATATGATTTACAAAAAAAGGTCTTCACTCGTCCCAATTACGATACTTTTTGCTATAAATGTAAGCTTCAATTTTCAAAACAACCCGGAATTGTTTGCTATTTGATTTTCATAACCGTACAATATTGAACGTCCTAACAATGACACAATAGTTGGTCACCATACCGAGTGAGGGCATGGTCACTAATTTTATTGCACATATTCAATTTGATTGTCAACAAAATGGTGACACGATTACAATGGAGAATTTACTAAAATTAAATCATCCAAATTGATTTATTTATTCAAAATGCTCAAAATACGCGTTCATTCAGTTTGTGATTACTTTTTCACGAAGAAATAGTATGAATGTGACCCGCCAGAAAACTTATAAACAAGGTTTCCCAAACCTAAACAGTTTATTTACCCCGAGTGATTGTTACAGCACAGCAGCGAGACGGACGAAATTAATATCAGACAAATCGAGACCGCCTCCGGGCCCCATTACACGATCAAAGTAAAAATATATGAGGCGAAGGAAAAGAAACCAAACATATGCCGGGGTAAATATTTGGACTGCGAACTGCGTCCCCTTCTCCCTGTGGACCGCACCCCCGCCGTATTACGTCACATTGTTCTCGCGATCGATTAGCCGGCCGGCCGTGACGTCGCGACGTGTTTCATAACCGCTGCGTTTCGCTCCCTAATGTATTCCTGTTACGAATATTTCTATGTAATGTTCCGCCGACGTCACGTTTCTTTCCTCAGATTTCTAAACTTTTTCTCCACTCCTAAGGATTCTGGTTGCGACTCAGTTATGTAAGCCACAAAGCAGGGGTAGCGACGTGCAAAATTATTTGGTGGATCCGAGTTACCGTGAGAACCTCTCGTCGATATGACTCCCTGAATGAAAAAATATATTTCATTGAAAAAATACACTCCAATCGCTGGCCTCGGGGCGTATAATAGTGATTGAACTAACCTGTCAGCCCCATGTTAAGTGGTTTTGAGGGTACCATACAACCATTGTCCGGACAACCAGTAGCGTGTTTTCTTGGTAAATGTTTGATTTGGGAATATTTACTAATCTGACTTCATAATACCGGTCTGTGTTTGCGTTTAAAATTTTTGCAGCTTGACGGGATGTTTTCGTAGGCTGGCGAACCTCGAACGATCCTTTCCTGAAGGCAAGCTGTGCATCTCCGAGATCTTTTACCTAATAGTTAATAATAGTTGACAAGGATTTTAAGATCTAAAGCGAGGTTCTGTTCTTTTCAGATCTATAACAATGATATCTCCATCAGATATTGAATGGCTAATAGAACATGATTAAATCTTCCTCACCTGCTAACAGCTAAACAACCTCCACCTTAGATAATCGCGCAATAAATTTACAATCTGTAAATAAACACGACTCGAATCGCACTTTCAATTTCAATCGAGACGCAAGTCGCATCCAAACGATTCAATCGCGCATATGTCCCATTGTCCGCGCTGACAATGGCGACGGCGGCGGCGCGCCTCTGCGTGCCATTCAACCACCAGCCACAAAAGTCTGTTTCGCTAAACTCCTTGTGTGCTGTAACATTGACCTATAGAGCCAACAGGTGAATCTCACAAAGCGTTTGTTTGGGTGTCTCCGGTGAATTAACGCCCTACCGCTCGTACCGCGACGATCTAATGTAAAGTACATTGTCTGATGCGCTCAATAGAATAGTTTACATTTGCAAATGTGTTGTTATACTGAGTTGGCGTGCCGTAACCTTGCCGGCTGTGCCAATCCGCGAGGGAACCCTGAAAGAAGCTACTTCAGAAATAAATTCGTAATGTATAAACACTTTTCAAACACAAAGGATTCTGAATCCATTAGCAAAACGTACTATTGTCATTCATCCTAATTTACTAAAACCTACAAAACAACGCATTCAGATATTAGGAACTAAAATGATTAATCCCTATTAACAAATTGCAACATAGCAACCAATTCGTATATATATGGAGGACAAAGGCCGGCTCGCCGATCAGCATATTCAAGCTATCTATTTAGAGCATAACGATGGCATATACATAGATATGGAGCATAAATTCGCCACAGACCTGCATTACCTATTAATTAATCGCTCTACGCTAATTATACGACACAAGTGCCAACATGAACGGTCAACGGCACAAAGGGGTCTATACAGTGTGTTCACGTATGTGCGGCCGTACATGTAGGTTCCTCGTAACATTCTCGATTATGGCAGCTCGCCGGTGTCCGTGTGCACATAGCCGTTCTTGAGTGCCCACATAGGTATTGAAGACATTGATCTTGGCTCACAATGCTTTGTCCTGCCCAGTGACTGGTGAATGGCCGCGCTCAAAGGAGGCTGCATACAAACTGTATTTCTGTCACAAAGTTACATGCGGCTCACTGACAGGACCACAGGATTGAGGAGCTCGTATGTCTTAGCAAACTGGATCATAATCACAACTCAGAGATGTTACGTCTCTTTGTAAGGATGCTGAAGGACATCCTATAACATTTGATTAATTGAATGACCTCTTAGTAGACTGGATCTGAATTACCTAACATCACCAAAAATCAATAGCATCTCTAAGGACGTAGTTTGTGCTGAAACACGCGCAATATGCGCAACGTGATATTATTAGCGTTTATATTGCGAAAGAAATAGATGGAACTTGAAATACATAAATTCAATTGAAGTCTCTATAAACCTAGATAAATAGATAGAATACCTAATTTTTTTTTTTGCATCGGTTATTGTTAGAGATCAAGCAGTTTTTTTGTACTAGGGTACCTATCTTAAAAATGCCTAAACCTATGTACACTTCCTAAATAATTTCGAAATTATGGTTATAATTATGGATGTGTACTCTTATAGGTTTTTCTAGGCTTCACTCATAGGATCAATAATTGTTCTTAACAATCCTGCATCCACGCAAAATTAACATAAGTACAATTCTAAAAAATAGAAGAATAGTTAATTAATTTCCATACTGAAGTATACAGATATCGTCGTATACGTAGAGCTCCGCAAGATGGCGCTTTCTCCGGCATTCGACGCTTGTACCTGTCTATTGTGGATCACGGGACGAAGATATGGTCTTGATACTTGATAAATAATTTAATTTAAAGTATGACTTTGCCGAAGAAAATTTTATTAAAGTAAGAATTAGATACTTAAGCTGTAAAGATGCCCGTGGTTTTTTTCCCTTCAATATAGGAATCCAGTAGAACAGTGGTGGCTCACTGGTAACGGCCGTGACTTACGAGTTGTAAGTCGTATTTTCTGACCCTGACATATGCTTTACTTTGTGTAAATTATTTCATCACCACTGCTCTCAAAACGGTGAAGAAAAGCATCGTGAGGAAACCGGCATGTCCTAGAACCAAAAAATCGAAGACGTGTGACATCTACCTACCCACACTGGGCCCGCGTGGTGGATTACGGCCGACGCCCTCTCATGGAGAGGCCTGTGTCCAGCAGTGGAAACATTATAGACTGATTATGGTTATGCTTATATTCGTGATTGGTCGTGACTAAATAAGAATAGATAATAGTAGTGTAATTGGAGCTTTTATAATATTGTAGTACGTAAGTGCAATTAAATATTGTAATTTTAAGGGTGTGAGCCTGGAGATCTGTCATAAAAATCCCGAACCCAGTATAGACTCCAGCTCTCACAAAGGATTAACTTTAAAATGTAACTTGATGCTATGAATCAAATTGTACCTTTTTGAGATAAATAAATTCTATTACTAATAAGCATCAAATCTGTCTACCTTCTGTAAGAAAAAAAAAAAGTTGTCACAGCCAATCAACATTGACTTTGTGTTGCGTCTAAATTCGGCAACTCACAGATTACGCAACAAGTTGAGAGCGCAATCAGTTCCTTCAAAAAAATCTAAATAATCAAATCCCGGAAAATCACCGGAAATTTCCTAATAACCAAAATTATACAAATCGTTATAAAATAATGTACCTTATACGTCTTTAAAGTTTTGGCACTGTGTAATACTAACAAAATACAATCCTTTTGAAATTTCAAAAGGATCAAAATAAGTAAATCATAGTATCCTATTCATGTTAACCCCCATAAATTCGCGAATCGCAACGAAAAATAAACGCATCCGTGGCGGGCTAAACGGGTAATGCGCTCTTATTATCATAACAATAATAATATGCACAAAACAGATACAGACGAAAAAGAATTTTCGTGAAACCTGTATTTTTCGCTCACTGCCCAATTCTGAATGTAGTTGTGCTTGTTTTTCGAAAAATGTTTTTACCTGGAGATAAAGTGAAATGTTTACTCATGTTTATTTACTTTGAAGCTTTTTAATTTCGGTGAAGATGGATAAAGTTAGTACTGCCTAAAATAAATAACGAACAGAATGCTAATTAATACAATGTAGGATTATAGGTGTTTGATAAAAAGGCTCTATGAGTGATTGAAATGTACCTATTAAAACAAAATCAAATTATCAGGTTTTATCCAAAGGTTCCTTCGTGTAGTCAGACTATATTGAACTCATTAAGGACAAAGCCTACCTTAACCTTTTCAAAACAAAGTAAGCGGTAACGACTGTTTTTGCATGCTGATCCTGATGCCAATGAACTTAAAGCTCAAGCAATCGAATCATAGCGTTAAATAAGCGACAATATACGTCGTGACAGGCCATCACTCCGGGGCATACGATCAAAGCATTCAAACGGATTAAGAATAATTAACTAATTTGTCATTTTAATGTCACATGCCGTCACGTTCCAAACGAAAAGGAATAAAAATTCAAAAAAATATTTAATCCAAGCCGAGCGTATCGTAAAAACTACAAGTCGGCATAGCTCATACGTCTTTGCCTTTTGTGCGGTTTGAAAAATAAAAAGGGTATTTTAAAAAAAGAACATTAGTTAGTGCGACGGATCAGTCATCCGCGGGCCTCGCCGCGAAACACGTCGCTCGGCTTTTTCATGCGCACTTTGCCAGTTATTTAAGTCTCGACACGTGTAGGTACTAATGACGTTTCGATTTTGACCTTAGATATCCGAGGGTAGCGATTTTCGATGCCTATCAGCTCCTGCTTACCGCTTGTTTTGAATAACAAGACATGCTCTTTACATAATTTATGTGGTTACGTAAATGTGACCTATGTATGTTCGGGTAACGTGGGCACAGTGAGTTTAAACACCTTTGCAGTAGAATGTAACATAACATCACGCTTGTATTCCCCGAAGGGTTGGACAGAGGTGTACACCCACATTTCGCCAGTTATGTTTAAGTCCCATGTAATAGGGGGCGAGCCTATTGCCATCAAACGGGCACAAATAAACACTCCGAGCTCCCACTGAGAAATTCCAGATGGAAAAACCCAATAACACTTTGCCTGACCCGGGAGTTGGAAAATTGAAAATCGCCTAACCCTTGGTGGTTGTAGCCGTGATATAGTTATATCCCTAGGGATATTGCTAGCGAGCGAGCGAAGCGAGCGGTGCTACGAGAGAAATTGGTCGCAGTAACAAAATTAGGACACTCCGACAGATGAACCGCTTTCATATAACTATATTACGGTATATAGCTATATCCCTAGGGATATAACTATATCACGGCTTCTACTATCTTACTGCGACATATATTTGAATGGGTGGGTGTACTTAAGGTTACACCTCTGCCCAACCCTTCTGGGAAACAAGGCGTGATGTTCTGTTATGTTATATATTTTTAATCACGTTCTCGAAAACGCTTCTAACGTTTCCGATGAAAGTTGCAATATAGGGGTTTACGGGGGCTAAAAATCGATCTAGCTAGGTCTCATCATAACTGTGAAAATTCGTTTTGTCCATATTTTCATCCGAGCAGAGCTCGGTCAACCAAAAAATGAAACAAGATGGCTACCTTAGAATAATGACATGGCAGCATAGAATGAGTATGTACTATCATGGCAGTATGGAAATAGTATGAACTATCCTTTTATTAAATAAGCATTCTTTATTTTCACCCGAGCTTAGCATGGCCACATTAGAAACGGGGTTTGTCGACTGAAGAAAAATCACAATCACAATCTGACATTTTGTCTATTCTTCCGTCAACAAAACCCGTAGAAAACCCGTTTCTATGGTTTTCATGCTACGCGTGCTGAGCTTGGTCGACCGGTATTCCTATCCTATCCAACTTTTGTTCAAAGGCATACTATTCTATCAACGACTACTTAAATGATAAGAATAGTTGGTCGCTGTGATTAACTCAAGACAATGTTTAAATGTTCTTTGTCCAGAATTAGTTTACCTACTGACAGGTTTTATGAGTTTATATAATTGTTTATATTTTACTTTATAAGTCAATTTATTTTAATTTTATTCTAATTTATTGTTGACATAATCTACTCATTACAATGTTCTTTTTTATGAGTTGTATTGCAATATGTGGTTAGCTAGCGACCTCGACAATTATTTATTTTACCTCGATGGTCCTAGTTTATCAATTATAACTTCTAGTTACAGCTATATGTAAGCGGGCACGCCCTTTATGCCTGGAGGCTTTATTTTCTTTTTTAAATATTGTTTACGTTTAGTTTTTTTTATTTCTGCTTGAGTATAGTTCTCGATGTTTTTGGTTGGTATATTAGCGTGTGCTAGCTGTCATATGGCAATTAATTTATGATTTAAATTATGTTTTGCGTAATGTAAAAATCTTGCACACTAGTGTATAGAATCTTTTTTTTTTCTAACTGTACAGACAGCTGTGCTGCTGGGGAGTTTGTTGCGCCACTTCTTCTTCCCAGCAAAAGCACTAGGAAGTGGTGAAGGGTGGGCGTTTTGGGGGACTGTCTTATGTAATTTTGACGTTCGAAAAGTGCTGATTCTCAGCCTAGTTTGAATAAATGACTTTTGAATTTTGAATTTTATCCTATACTATTAGATGAGCAATATCTGTGAGATGAGTAATATATAAAATTCAATGTCACTGATATTATATCAGCGCACAGCCTAAACCACTGGTCCTACATGCAAGAAATTAAGAGGGTGTGTTCTTTGTGAAGAGTAAATAAGAAAGGATTTTTCGAAATTCCATCCCTAAAAGGGGACTTATTTTTTGTATGAAAAATATTATTTCTTGAATTCATACATTTGAAACTTAACACGAATACATAACTACGTAAACTAAAATGTTTTGAATTTTTTGTTTTTCTAAACTTGACACCCCCTAATCCCCCTTTAGGGGGTCGTAAAGGGGGATTAGGGGGTGTCAAAGTTTGTATCGAAGAGTTTTGTCCGAATACCTCGAAACTCAGTATTTATACTTAGAACCAAAAATCAAGAATAACGTGTGTTAGGGTTTTACGAAAATCTACCCCTAACGGGGTGAAAAGGAGTAGTCAATTTTACAGGGAAGGATTTTACTGCGTGGCTTGGTTAACTCGAAAATTGGTATAAATAATCTTTGAGTAACGTCAATTGGAGCATACCAAACGATTTTACAAAGTCCGCCTCTGTGGGGGTAAAAAGAGGGGGATACGGTTTATATAAAAACTCATATTTATTTGGTTAATAAACTTGAAACTTGGCAATACTGGCAAGTATTGCCAAATTTCAAGTTTAATATCAAAATTAAAAGTCCCGTCCAGTTCCAGTCTTTAAATAAATAAATAAATAAGATTTTAACCAGAAAATAATAAAGATTGTTACTTTTGTTTTTCTTAACAACCTCTCACAGCGGATTTTGGGGGTTTCAAAGTAAGTAAAGAAAAAAAATTACGCGCTGTCGGATTAACTCAAAACTCAATACTAATACTTCAAACAAAAGATAAAAAGTACGTGTTTCAGGGTTTTTCAAAAATCAACTTCTAACGGGTGTAAAAGGGTAATAAAGTTTGTTGCTTGCTTAAATTAATTCGAAAGTGGGTACAAATAATGTTTAAGTCACACAATGGAAACGTACCAAACGCTTTTTTGAAAACAAGTCCTGTCGTGGTGAAAAGTCGAGGAAACCGTTAAACTAAAAAATTGGCCCGAATATTTATTTATCTCAACATAAAAAAACGGTGCCTGGTTTATTTTATTTACATTCATAGCATCATGTCTTATGGTATTTTGCTGTGGGGACGGGCTGCAGATATTAATTCTATCTTTATTCTGCAAAAGAGAGCGAAGAAGAGAGTGAGCCATCTACAACCTCCGTAGACGCGAATCTCTAAGGGGACGCTTTAGGAAAATTTACATCATGACGGTACCTTGTCAGTCAACCTGCCTAGCCTTTTCCCAACTATATTGGGGTCGGCTTCCGGATTAACCTAACCGGATGCAGCTGAATACCAGTATTTGTATTAGTTTACCTATCTGACCTCCACAACCCAGTAACTAGGTAATACGATACCTCTTGGTAAGACTGGTTGTCAGAGTTTCGGGCTTCCAACGACCCGTAACGACTGTCAAAGATCCACGAATGACAGCCAGGTCCAATGGCATAACGTGATTTCCGAGGCACGGAGGAGTCTCGAAATGTAGAGATGGTCACCCATCCACGGATTAACCCCGGCAAGCGTAGCTTAATTTGATGGATCTACCAGTGTGGCTGTTATTACTTAGCCATATTTTTTTTTGCACTTGACAGCTTCATATTCTTGAGGAAGGCTATAGGCTATTTAACATCACGCTAAGACTCTTAAGAGCCGAGCAAAAAGAAAAAAAGTCAGATCTTTCTGACTTTTTTTTTGGCTCAACGTTCTCACGTTTAGCGTAAACGAAGTAAGAACGGGCGATGCGATGCGACGAGATGGGTCGGGGGAACAAGAAATTTCATAAGGACAAAGTCGCGGGCAGAAGCTAATAGTTTGTATATATATATGGAATCATTTTCTCGAAAAACGGCTTTAACGATTTCGATAAAAGTTGCAATAAAGGGGTTTACGGAGGCGAAAAATCGATCTAGGTCTCATATCTAGGAAAATTCGTTTTCTCCGTATTTTCACGCAAAAAGATTTGCCCGCGCAATTCGGTTCGTTTTCTCTATTATCACACGAGGAGAACTCGGACGCTCAGGTACTAGAACTAATTATAGACTAATTGAACAACCTTTTATATAAAACAAGAGAGAGTTTTCAATTTATATTACTTACGAGAAATCATGTAACTAGAAACGACGGAAACCTTAAAATAAACAAATTTGTTATTGCAATATTTCTACAAGTCTATTATTAGATACCTACGCTTGTGACTGAAAGACTTGAAGGTCTCACTTTATATACCTATTGTACTTTTATAAGTGACGCACCTGATCCTGTTACCCTTTATGACATACATACATAAACTCACGGGGGTCTGCAGAAACTACAGTACGCCACCCGCTACGATCATTACATGTTGCTTTTGCTTCGTTCACGTTCGTACATCAGGTCATACACGCTCCCCGGTTACGAGTACTACGCACCTGACCTTTCTGAAGTTGTAGTGACATCACTGCGGGCCTTATCAGAATGTCAGCGCTGCGACATTTATTTTTAAATGTCGCAGCATCATGCTGAGATAGGAGCCTTTTGGCGTCGTACAGGACTTCCTGCTTTTATTTTAATTTTACTTTGTTTTTTATTTTGTATTTATGATTAGTGTGTTTTTAGTTAAATTTGTGATTTCCTGTGCAAGTCTTAATAAATACTTTTTCCTTCCTTTCTTTCTGAAGAACATCACCAATCAGGTATATGTCTTTCTAAGGCGTCCCCTTTTTTTTTTTTTTTGGGTGGGAAATCATCAAATGACTTCTCCCTCTCTGGGTGGAGCGGAAGGGCGTGTCAGACTCTTACTGACTAAAACCCACCCGTGTTCCTTCTGTTGCCTGTGCAATGCCAGGGGGCCACGGTATCCCTTTCGGACTTTCCCGCGACCCCGGCAGGCAATGGTCCCATCGGACCCCTTCACTTGCTGACATCTCTTTGAGGCGCGCGTGGAACACAACGCGCCGTCGACCCGGGCCTGGTCCTTACCGAACGGCGAGCTACCCATTGCTCACCGTCCGCAAGCCCGCAAACTCAGATCCACTCAGCCCCTCCACTCAGATCTTATTCGTTCAGACATGTAAATACTTTTTGTTAGTCATCTGTTACTCATCCTCTCAACATGACCACTCCATTTAAGCATATTCTTTTAAATTCCAGTTACTCTTCTGTTAAATTGCACCGTTGCCTTATCACGTCATTCCTCAGCCTATCATCCATATTTACACCACAAATGCTTCGCATGACCACTGCATTTATTCTATTTTCATGCCTCTTTTGCCACACCAAACATTTTCTTCACCTTTTTGTGACGTCTACGGAAAATATGCATCTCATGATGCATTTTTTCTGCATCTCTATTATTTGGACAATTGTCCTCGTCTCTATAAACACACACATAAATAACATCAAACCTATATTCCCCGAAAGGTTAAGCAGAGGTGTAGGAACCCTATAGTATACCCACATTCTGTCTATTGTGTAAAAAAGTCCAAAACACTTATTTTACTATTCAAACCTCGGCCAATTTTGGGAAGACTCCAAGTGTTCGTCTGATGACTTTACAATTAGGACCTTACTTTGATCATCAAATGGCACACCTATACATCCCTTTAAATGACGGCAGACTCTAACTTCAGTAAATCACAAGCCTAGTCTATCTAGAGTCCAAAGTTTTAAAGCCACAATAGTAACCACCCACGAAAGTCCGTCAGTCCGGTTCGTCATGCAATGATTAATACTGACTTGGCTCATTAGCTGAAGGGCTTAGCAACGCCGTCCGGGGTACTTAATCACTCGAACAAAGCACTACCTACTCGCGAGCAGCCGAAAGCATCATTCTTCGTCAGGAATGTGTGAGTGGGGTGTTTGACATAAGCGGTGGCTTGAAGCGGCTTGATGGTGCTTGAGAATTTGTTGCTGGTTCGTCGTTGAAAAAAACAATTTTGTCAAAAAAAACTGATTATATTCGTTTTTAAATAGCTCTGAAAATCTACAATCGCCATCGGTGCACTGCTAATGAACTCCCAAAAAAAAACTCTCTCATAAACAACATGCTTATCAAACTGATCAGTGATCGTAGGTTCATATATTCATCAGAGGCTGGAGTTTCGTTAGCCTTTTTAAGTAATTAAGTAATAAGGTAAACAATTATTCCTTGCCGGAAAAACAACATACAACTTCATTACTTCCCATAAATGGTCTAAAATAAGTACCTAGTACAAATACAGCCACTTTCTTGCGTCTCACCGCTGATCTTTCGTAACTTAGGTCCCATCATTAGAACGCGAGGAGGACGAAGCGCATGTAAGTATGTACTTTGAATTCTTGTGTACTTGCACACGTACTTTCATATCTATCACGTACTCTTCGTACAGAACTGTGAACTTTAATTACTTGCCGAACTATTTTTGACGTTAAAGTTTTAGGATGCCCATCTTTGACATTTCAAACAGTTATATAGCTGATCTATTTATATGTTTCAGAGGTTTTTGTGTCTTCAAGGAGAAACAATTCATATTGCACACAGATCTGTGGAAAACCTATAGCGTTGGCGAAAACCCTTAGCCTAATCCAAGGCACATTTTCCACCATTTCAACTACTCAAAATCGGCTCCAACCATTCGTAACGCCATCAAGCCACCATAAATCCACGTGGGATACAAGCCGATCCGTACATCCTACCTATTGGCACAAAATAGATAGATGCAGAAGATAATTTTCATACAACGAGCGCGAACGCACGCACACATAGACACGCTTCTTGATTTCCCTTACAGCGAGTGCAAGCGCACTCGCGACTGGCATTTGTTTGAGATACATACCTAGTTCAAAATCGCCGTACGCACTCGTCTATGTGTGTGTGCGCCTGTAAATCGAGTTGGCCTTCTGTACCTATCCATTCTGTGCTATCGGGCTGTTTAATTACCATAATTAATTAGATCCCGTGGCGCAGACGTGAGCAGAATGGAGGATTGATGCCAGTAACATATCGCCGCCATTTGCTGAGGTGACGAGTATCGTTCCTCATCCATATATTATTTTTAAAAGCCTATCATTAGGAAGTGGGTTTTTTGTGTCCATCGCCATCGCCGCGTTGATATCATCCCGTGTTATCAATCATCGTACCGTGCTATGTAAGATGCGTTGAGTTTTTTTGACTTTTTGTTCCTGGACCGTTACTAATTATAATGTGTTTGATGTTAGCGGTATGTTCTTAGGCTATTTGTTTATGTCATGTTTTTGTTACAGCTTGATATTATTTATGTTATTAAATTGTGTGTATTGCAATGTGCTACTAAGGAAGAATCATACATGGCCTTCAATAATGCTTATAATACTTTTCAAAATAAAGGGTTGTTATTGAGCCTGACTGGATAGGGAGCGGACTTACCGAAGCACTCAAGTAGGTATCGTAACCTTCTGGAAGCTGTTTCTATATTTAACTAACAGCGTTTGACGTCACAATGAAATCATAAAACCTCTACCAGAGGGCACCTGCTATTTGCGTGGCTCTTAAGTATGTTCCCTGTAAGTTTTTCTTGCAGAAACTCGAACTGATTTGCACATTTTTATGCTCGTGCGGGAATATTCTCAAGGTAATTACAATAGATTTTTCATAAGTTGCTGAAAATACGTTACATACACAAACGCAATCGTGTGTTTGGTCTATTTTAGCTACTTCCACATAATTATGTAATTTTACTGTGGGGTCGACTTTATTTTGCAAAAGAGAGCTGTCAGAGCCATTTATAATCTATGTCACCGCGAATCTCTTAAACTATTTAAAAGAATAATATGACGGTACCTTGCCAATTAATTTATGAAACTATTATGTATGTAAACTACATATTTTTAATAAAATAAGTAAAAGACATAATTTTAATACTAGAAATAAAGATAAAATGGATGAACCATTTTTAAGATTATCTAAGATACATACATCTTTTATGGAGTATTGTGTTAAAAGTTACAACAAAATACCTTGATATATATTGTAATTAAATAAAAGAAAATTTTAAACTCATATTAAATGTAAACAATCATATTACAAATTAGAGGATTATATCCGTGATAAAAATGCTTGGAAACATGCTGGTCCTGCTCCGTAAGACAATCTAGAGTATAGATATAATAAATATTGTTGCTAATTTAATTGTATAATTTATTATTTTACGACATTGAATTTACATTCTGTAATTACTTTAACTCACACATTGCCTCATTACTTTTTATTTTATTTTGGAAAATAGTCTAGTTTTACAATATTTGCAACTATGTGAGCACCATGTATCTAACAAATAATTATTTTTACCTCTCATTGCTCCATTTTTCATTCTTTTTACCTGTTGTGGTATAGTATTTTTTTTCTACGTGCATCGTTTTCACATATAATGATATAATTAATGTATACAAAACATTTTAAAAGAGTTTCTTGCCCATTCTTCTCCAAACGAAACTATTAACTTGGACGGGGCGACTGAGTCAATCCTATTTTCTTGTTAATTTTGACGTTCAAAGGTGCCTTTTATGTGCCTATTTGAAATAAATTATTTGACTTTGGCTTGAAATTAGCACCTCCAGATAAACACCAGAAAAAAAAAACTTTCTTACTTAAGTTGGTTTCAAATACAATCCTTTGCAGCAGACCAGTAATATGTCACCTTTTCTGAATAAAATGTCACATTTTTTTAACTCACTCATGCAAAAATTTACTAAGAGTTGATTTAAATTCATTATTTTTTTTACTGTACGTACTATGTAGCCCGACTCATTAGATACATGGAAATCAATGAGTCAGTCAATTAGTGACCGCATTGGCGAGCATGCTTGAGTGAGCGCGCGTTCCTCGCACCCTACTTCTGTTGGTTAATTAGAAAAAAACGTAATTATTGGAGAAGCACGAGTGTTACTTATCTTCTAATTAGTTAATCAATTGTGAAGGATGAAGCTCGGGATACAGTAGCAAGTCATAACTTTAGTTATCACATACTAGCTCCGTTACAAACAAAAATACAAATCTTTTCTCTTTATGATATTAGTGTAGATGTATGGGTATGCCTCTGTTAATTGCTTTATTAAGCATACAAATTCAGACCACCTAAATACAGAACAAGTACGGACTAACTATACAGACAAAACATTTCAATGCCATTTTTTCGCAGGTAGTGGCGTTTCTTATGCGATTTTCGTCCTAAATATGTTATCTTCTTAGCCCATATTTTAAGTTCCTTTACAGGTGAAAATGGTTCTCATCACAATTCGAAAAAAAATTTGATGCAAAAAATTTAAACTATCACAATTTCCATTACGACCAATTTTCACATACCTATATTATGTGGAATTTTAAAGGCTCGTGCAGACTGGCGCGACACCGGTAGTTTTTCTACCGTGAAGTTTTCTTAGAAATTCTTTTATTAGAGTCGCGAGGTGCTATCGCGTCGCACCTGTTCGCGGGAGCTTTAAAACTTGATAATTATTTAAAGCCTCAGTGTGCCTAGTTATCAACTTATGTAAACATAGGTAATATGACGTACATAGTACACATTGGCACATTAATTAGTACAGCTCAATCAATAAGGCAATCAGCAACCACAGCCAGTGGCGATGGCGACTGCGGAGTGTGCTCGAGCGAACGCGTGCCTACTTCTGCCCTTCATTTGTTGCTCATACATAGTTATTAATTAATATTGTATTTTGAAGAGCATTTTTTGGTATTATGTAACCCTTTTGTGAAACGAAAATATGTAGATACCTATCGGCAATAGGCATACCGTGTTGAAAAATTCGAAAAATAAAATTTAAATTTTGCGTGGATGTGACGCATAATTTCCCCCAACTTTTTGTGTTCTTTCTTTGCGTCATATTAACGTGTAATTTCTTTATTACTTTCAAAGGAAAGGGTTTTTGCTAAAAAAATGTTTTCTAGGATAATAAGCGAGTTTTTTTTTTGTTGTCGCTGAAAGCCAGCGCTGTGTCTCTGTCTCGCATAGACAATTAATAATGTCACAGCATTATGCTGCGCAAGATGGCCGATTTGAGTGGGTAATTTTCAACGCTGCGCGGATATTTGCGTGGATGTGACGCGTATTTTCCCCAACTTGTTTTTCTTATGTTTGTGCTTTTTCTTTATCACGCTCAGTTCAAATAAATGAATTTTCTTTCTCATTTAATTTAATTTACTTAACCTTACTTAACTAATTAATGATGAACTAATATTTTGTAACGATACAATTTAAACGAGTTTCGATGTAGTTTCTTGCCCGTTCTTCTCCATAGGTACTAAGTACTACGCTTTGGAACGGGCAGCTTCAGAAGCAATTCAAAAGTGTCTGTAAATGGTCTAATAGAAATAAATTCTTTGAGTTCGAGACCATGTTCATGTCATCAATATATAGAAGTACACTCCTGCGCAAAGGCCTCTCCAATGGCATGCCATTTAATTTAGATCGAACCTAAGCTATTCTCTTCCGGTTTCCTTAATACCAATCCATCATGTATTCATTTCATTTCATTTCATTTCATTTCATTTATTTATTTATTTTCTCTGATCATCATAAACAGTACAAAGTCAATGTTCACTACAAAGAGACTGGTGTCTGTTTTAGGTAAAACCTGTATTACAGATCACCAGGCTGACCCTCCGTCGGACATTTATATGACATTAACTGCATTAATCTTTCGTACAAGATGAATTTAACATAAATAAGTAAAATTAAAATTAGCTATTACATTAACAATTTTAGATAAGCGATTAATTAATTAATTAAAACATAATTAGGGTAAACATTTTCAATATAAAATAAAAGTAGAAGTAAAAGTAAACATTTGAGATGACAAGAATGGGTTATTTTTGATTTGGTGGAGCGTGTATGTTGGTGTGTGTATGTGTGTCAATGAGAATGTGAGAGAAATTATTCTTCACGTATTAATCAAATAGTGTGAAAAATTACTCGTGTATGTGTAAGTATATCGTTCCATGCATTAGCTCAGGGGTTTCAATAAGCGTTCGGTTGCATTGTGATCAATGCCTTGAAGCCACGAGATCACTTTCTTTTTGCACTCTACCCTGGAAAGAGGATAGATCATCAACATTTTGTTTATATTATTATATAAATACGAACCCAGAAAACCATAAAAATTATGTGCCAGACTGGTCCTATATTGCGTTGTCGCACAGACAGTGGTTTTTATCCTTTTCCCTGAAAATGTTTTCGGGTCGTAGGGAAGTTCAGCATGCTTTTTTGTAACAGTCACTATAATAAAAAGTTGTCGAACAGTCAGTACCTTACTTCGTTTATACAAGTCCACTGTAGGATAGCGCATAGGAAGAAAAGAGGCCACTTTTAATATGGCTCTTTGAGCTCTCTCCAATTTTAACAGGATCGTTTTAGCGGCCCCACCCCAGGAAGTTATACAATAGGACAGTAAAGGTTGACACAAAGCGAGATAGACTGATTTGATTACAGATGTGTCAGCAATGTGTCGAAGAGATTTAAATATATAAATAAGCTTACGAATCCTGGGAACCAAGGCCTCGATGTGCTGTTGGAAATTTAGTCGGTTGTCAATTACAACACCCAGATACTTAATAGCGTTCGTTTTTGACAACCGTGGACATTCACAAGAGCTGCTGGATGGAAGGCTACAATTGTGTGAGATAATTGCGAGGTTAGGTGCGTCTTGTTTCCTGATTGTGTAGGTCATAAACTTTGTTTTATCTACATTTAGTGTGAGGATGTTGTCACTAAGCCATTTAGAAACCTTATTAAATCCATTTTGGGCGTGCGCATAAACCTCTTCCCAAGTGTCACCATAGAAAATCAATGCAGTATCATCGGCAAATGTAATTACTTTACCATTGGTTAGGTCTGAGTTACATAGGTTATTTATGTACACTAAGAACAAGGTTGGACCGAGGATACTGCCTTGTGGGACGCCATATTCATTAGGTAGCTCATCACTTACCCATCCATTAATTTTAACTACCTGTGTCCTACCCTTTAGATAATTCGCAAACAAATTCAGTGTTTCACCCCTAACACCCAAGTGCTCGAGTTTGCTTATCAAAATGGGAATAGACACTGTGTCAAATGCTTTGGCTAAGTCCAAGTAGATTGCCAGAGTCTTTTTCTTAGTATCTAGCTTAGAAATAATAAAATCCGTCAATTGATGAACAGCATCTGAAGTTGATTTATTAGCGCGAAATCCAAATTGAGATGAAGATAGAAGTTGATTTGTCTCCAAGAACTTAACCAGTCTGATATTCATTAAGCGTTCCAGTATCTTAGAAAGTGCTGGAAGTATAGAAATAGGTCTATAATTGTTAACACAGCATCTATCCCCACTTTTGAAAACGGGAACTATTTGTGATTTTTTAAAAGCAGATGGGAAAACTCCTGATGTAAATGATAAATTGCAAATGAATGTTAGAGGAGGTACAATAACGTCGATGAATTCTTTCAAGACGTTTCCTGAGATTTTATCTATTCCTACTGCACAATCATTTTTGAGGTTAAATATTAATGATTTTATTTCGCTTTCATCTGTATGTAACAGTACCATTGATTTTTCGCAGGACATAGTAGATTGAGATGAACTAGAGTTGTTAGCGTACGATGAATTTACGTTATTGGAAGTTATTTTTTCTGCTAATGATTTACCAATGCCCGCGAAAAATGAGTTTATATTATTGGCAGAATTGGACGGATTTTTGGGGCAAATTAACTGGGTTGACTTTTCACTTTTCTTGGAGGTGTATGTGATATTTTTAATGATTTCCCACAACTTCTTACTATTATTTCCGGCTTTCATAATAATATCCTTTTCGTAATCAATCTTAGCCTTCTTCAAAATATCATTACAAAAATTTCGATACCTCCGATATGTGGTTTGAATGATTACATTCCCAGGATTTTTTTTAGACTTTATATAAAGTTTATCGCGGTTTCGCATACACCTAAGCAGGCCCTTCGTTATCCAGGGCTTTAAAATTCTTTTGCGCCCAGTACTTGTTACGGTTGCCGTGTTATTTTCAATAGCTTTAGATATCGATCCTGTGAAAAAATCTGCCGCCAAGTTAACATCAGTCATGTTATAAATAGGACTGAAATCAATACTCCTCATGTTTTCGTTTAAACCTTTGGAATCAATTCGATCGTATGTTTTTTTAATAATTCGCTTTGATTTAGTGTTCAAGAAAAGTATAACTGAATCATGATCAGTAATAGATGTCTACGCAACGTAGCAATTAGCAGTCAGTTTAGTTCTCAATAATATATGGTCTAAGCATGTACGACTGTGAGTAGGTATTGTGTGGGCAGGAAGCATGCCGTGAAACGTAATCATATCAAGGTAGGAGGATGATCTTTGGTCTTGGGTCCCAGGTGAAATATCAATATTAATATCACCCACTAAGATAACATTCTTGAATGATGTATATTTACAAAGACAGTCATTTAGCGAAACCAAGAAGTTGTCAATATTTCTATTAGCTGGTGGACGGTAAATGGCAACTAGTATAGTGTCTGGATCGATCTTTAGTATAAGAGTGTTCGCCTCTGAGAATTGTGATTCTTCAACCGTAGGCGAATAATAGTTTTTACAGTAAATCACCACACCTTCATTCTGAGTTTGGTTGTTGGCAGTGGAAAAGGACTTGTACCCGTCGATGAAAGGAATAATGGGGTTACGTGTCAGCCAACACTCAGTCAGAGCAATAATATCCCATTCAATATTAGATCTAGTCAGCAACGTTTGAAAGTTCGGGAAGTTTCGATGAATACTGCGTATATTTTGCGTAATGACCTTCAGAGTAGTTTCGGAATGTTGCAACAGATTTTTGCAGTCCTCTATTTCACACGTTGCTGACTGTGCCACAGCCACAGAGTCCAGTTCATTATTAAAAGTCATAGCAAAATCAGCCATATTTCGCTGTAGGATATATGAATGTGCACTTTAGGATTGGCCAGTTCACCAGTGTAGTTTTGATGGTGCAAACCTTATTTACGAACGTCATATGAACATTGAACCTCAAAATGCAACGATAATATACGTGTTTGTAGGGAAGCATGTATTTTGTGTTTTTGTAATAAAATAAGTGTTGTAAGTGATTTTTATGTGAATGTTGTTCAGGATAGTAATTATTAAACGCAGGCATTGCTATTAACTGTTTCGAATAGTAACATTTTTTTAGAGAAATCAAAATAAACATAAACATGCAAAATCTGAAAATATTCATGCAAAATCTAACCAAAACAATAGACACAATTAAGAGAAAATTAACTAGTCACAGTTTCCTTTCAGTCTTTAACCTATCTAGATCAGCCTCTGTATTAATACGTAAGTGTCGTTCTCCCTCTCTTTTACGAATAAAGATCTTCCCTCCAGCTGTCCAACAGTATTTATACTCATTGGTGCTGGCGAAGTCACGTGCAAGGAAAAAAAGTCTTCTAGCTTTCGCCGTAAGATGTTCAGATATGTAAACATTATTTGCTGGACCGCTGATATGCAGGTGTGTAGTGTTTAGTTTATTCTCTCTATGCTGGTTGTTGAACTTTTTACAGTGTTCTATTACACTATCCTTTGTTATAATGGAGGTAAAATCTACGATTATGGGCTTATTGCCTTCTTTTGTATTAAACATTTAATACATAACATCACGCCTGTAATCCTCTAAGGGTTAGGCAGAGGTGTACCTATAGTACACCCACAACCCGCCAGTTATTTTTTTAAGGCCCATGTAAACGGGAGTGAACCTATTGCCATCAACCGGGCACACATCCAGACTCCGGGCTGCTACTAAGAAATTAATGATAGAAAAACCCAATAATACTATACTAGACCTAGGAGACCAACGAGGTATTCAGCATTTACTTACAAGATCAATAGTTACAGTCGGAGACTCAAACAACTAATTCTCTACCTACCTACCTAATCAAGCAAAAACTGAACTCGAAAACAATCAATCAAAATAATATGAACGAAACTATGCCATTGAATTTAAAAAGCGTTTTAGCAAACAGACAGGTCGGCTAATGAAAATGAAAACTCAAAGAGTAATAGAAAATAAAGGTTGGCCGAAGAAAATGATTAATTACGCCGCGGAAATTACCTGCGAGGGGAACCAGTCACGCTCTAGGCACGGGGTGACACGTCGATACACTGTGTGTACTTAACTATATATCTATCTATATTACTTACATACAGTAAAATAGTACTTAATGCAGTTAAAACTGTACATTGTTTTTTTTTTAAAGGAGTTGTTTGCTGCCAAAAATATAGTTTTCAGAATTTGTCCGTTTATCTGTTTGTGTCAATATATGTTCTCGATTGGTGCAAAAATGGCTGAATGGATTTGGATGAAATTTGGCACATATATAGTTTTCGACATCCACGCGAGCAAAGCCGTGGGCAAAAGGTTATGAACTACAAACTATACTATTACTGGTTTGCCATTTATATCTATTGATTCAAGAACCGTAATGTTTAAGCGCAATATCCTTTTTTTATAGATTATTTCGCAATCAAAGAGTTTGTCCAAGTAAATCGGATAGAAACATTATTAATTATGTTTTCCTAAATCTTTGCCAAGATCCACCAAATTATTGTACTGTATGTAAATACACATATCTAGTGTAAAGGCTCGTGCAGACCAGCGCGACGCGACGGCGCGACGCAACTCGAACAATACAATTTCTAAGAAAACTTCACGGTTTAACAATAGCCGGTGTCGCGTCGCGCTGTTGCGTTACGCTAGTCTGCACGAAGCTTAAACCTGAACGTCTGAGTTATGACGAGGACCTTTGCATCTTTTTATTTATGTATGTTTTTTTGTGTCTGAGTTTCACGAAAAAGCTTGTGATACACAAGTGTCCACTTGCATCGTACCCAAAAGTTTACTTTGTAATGTGACTTTAAATGTTCTTGGTACCACATAAAAATCAAAACAACACGACCTCACAAATCCTTAAGCAAAATTCCTCATAATATATCCACTTTGTTTCCCGCAAGTGGGGACAAATGAGAGCCACATTTCCCCTCATACTCCTTATTCACCGTCGATTAACCATGGAATGTATTTATTTAGGGTTCCTTACTTCCGCAATGACCTTAATGCGTCCAGTGAAAAATGAGCGGTCCTCAAATATATGCAATTTATGCACATATGCAATTTGCGGCAAGACGTTGCCTTTTATGCGATGTTTCCTGAGGAATAAATAAGTCTTGTGATAAAAATAGAATGTGTGGTAAGCAAAATAGATACCTACATTTTATTGAATAGAAAAATAAACACAAACGTTCAGAATATTTTACTACTCGGTATCTTGTTTGGTTTCCAGACAATTTCCATCGGATATTGTCCAGAATTCTTCCTTTCTATAATTTCATGTGGGATAGAATCTAAGTGTCAATTTCACCAATGAAACTGAACTAAACTGTCAGTGTCAATATTCCACAAAAAATATTATGACATAGCTCTTGAACGCGCTTTCAATGTGCGGATCGCGTTCAGTTTTATTGGTTAAATCCGCCCTATGTAAAAGTGATGTATATAGTTAGTTAGTTATAAAAGCTAAATATCAACAATAAATAGTGAAGTTAACACAAATAAATCTTCTTATATATAAACAAACAGTGTTTGTTTGTTCGTATTTTATGACGTTAATCCAATTGCGATAAAACTTCGTCAACTAATTGCACTTGTGTGAAGATATGCGCAATAAAAATAAAAAATACCACGCGGACGAAGACGCGGGCAGAAGCTAGTTTCTTATAATTTTATCATACTTATAAATCTTAGACCTAAACCTCAATCATAGAAAATATCTAAATATCATAATATATCATCTAAATAAACCATAATCTTAGAAATAAATCTTAATCATATTTTATACTTACGACACCACTTTATTTAACGTGATCAACACAATTTAGCCTTTAATTAATTTTAACTTAAAGTTAATGGAACTTTTATATTAAAATAATTTGGTATAAACATCTTGTTGTTGCGATCCTACTCCTGCTAATATTATAAATGTGAAAGTTTGTATGTTTAGATGTTTGTTACCCAAACACGCACAAACGGCTCAATGAATTTAGATGAAATTTGGCACACAGATAGTTTATAACCTGGATTAAAACATGGGATACTTTTAATCCTGGTAGTACGTCCCCGTGGGATAATTGACCCCGAACCCGAGCGATGCCGCGGGCCAAAGCTACTTTAGAATATGAACAAAATCATTGGGCACATCTTTTTGGATTTTAATTTTGACAAGTCCTTTTCACACCCACGTGATAAATCTCATAAGAAGCTGTAGCAGTTACACGCAAGGTAATTGGGAATAAATTGGTCAACTTCGGTCTTCGTCATTCATTTTTGGGCTACAACATCCACAAACAAGGTATCCTTCTGCCGGGGTTGCGGGAAAGTCTGAAAGGGATACCGTGGCCCTAGCAACGTACAGGCAACAGAAGGAACACGGGTGGGTTTTAGTCAGTAAGAGTCTGACACGCCCTCTTCGCCCAGAGCGGGAGAAGTTATTTGATAATTTCCTACCCAAAAAAAAAGGGATCCTTGCGTAATTTACTTGCCATGCCAAGTAATTTTAGGATGACAATCCTCTCAGACTGTGTCGTTGGTCTAGTGGTCGCAAGCGTACTACTGAGCATGAGGTCCTGGGTTCAATTCCCAGGTCGGGCAAGGTACTATTGAGTATTTCCAATAGAAAATCTCAGCAGCAGTCCGGAGTCTTGATTTGAGCCCGGTTGATGGCAATAGGCTCGCCCCCTATTACATGGGACTTAAACATAACTGACGAAATGTGAGTGTACTATAGGTACAATCACGAGCACCAATATGTGTACACTTAGTAACTTTTAAAAGTGATTTTCACCTCCTGTGTTTATTACAATTTTGTGTTATTACGAACATAGTATATTGGAACCCATACTACTATAGAATAGGTCGTATTTCAAAGTTGCAATCGTAATTCCCCGTGTAAATCGCTTTTGCATTTTGCCAAGTGTTTACATATTATTGCTCGTGACTGTACACCTCTGCCCAACCCCAACCTCGGGGAAACAAGGCATCATGTTATGTTATGTTAACAATCATCTAAAGCCCATAAAGTTGTAAAAAGTCCTTAAAAAACTTAATGTATGTATTACGTAATGGCGTCCGAAAAAATCGGTATCAGCATACAAAAGTGCGTTACGTGGCGAGGGCGGTGCCACAGGGCGTACCGGAAGCGTATTACTCGCCAGCGGTGGCCGGAAATCGACAATATATTGCGATCGACCGCCGCCGTCGAGCGCGTAAATAATGCCATGATAAGGAGCCGTGTTTATGTCTTGCGATGCCGCCGACTTGATTTGTGTTCGCCGAAATATGGTGCAGTGTAGGGGCCGAAAGTGCATCTTAACATAAGTTTAGTCGCTAAATGTTTACATTCTAGAAAGGTCAGGGAACTCAGCTTTAGCTTAAAACAAAACTGAAAAGGTTTTTAGACCTGATAACTACTAAACACTACACTATAATATTGTATAGGGAAAATATTTGTATTTTTGTTTGTAATGCATAAACTCAAAAAGTACTGAACCGATTTAAAAAATTCTTTCACCAATAGAATGCTATATTATTACTGAGTAACATAGACAATAATTTATAACGATATCACGAGAGTGAAGCCACTGGTGGAAGCTAGTAAATAATCATTGAGCAAAACTCTCATGACTGCGACATAAACTACTAATTCTACATGATCCGCTGACTACAATCAACATGAAACAACTGAGGGACATTTCCCGTATTGTGATTTGATTTAAACGTTTTTTTAAGTACAAAAGTTGACGTTCTGAACCTACACAGAAATACATTAGACTCTTTCCAAGTTTTCTTTAGACCCGTATACACTCCAAGTGTCTAACGATGGACGCATAAATAAAAACCGGCCAATTGCGAGTCGGACTCGCGCACGAAGGGCTCCGTACCAATATCTGTAAAAACGGCAAAAAAATCAAGTCTGTTGTATGGCAGCCCTTAAATATTTTTATTTATTCTGTTATTAGTATTTGTTGTTATAGCGGCAACAGAAATACATCATCTGTGAAAATTTCTACTGTCTAATTATCACAGTTCAAGAGATACAGCCTGGTAACAGACGGACAGCGGAGTCTTATAATAGGGTCCCGTTACACCCTTTGGGTACGGGACCCTAAAACGAGCGAGCCTTACAGTGGTCGCATATGATGTGTAACATCTGATATCTTGGCTGACGTACCTATGTATGGCATGGACAATATTCATCATCATTCATCATCAGCATCGACATCATCCTGTTTACAACTTCTCGGAAAATGGGTTGGTACCATCTGACGGCCAACTCTAGCACCGAGCGCGCTCATTGGTCAAATCAAATAGCGCGCGCTTGCTGTTATACACTTCCGTCCCTTTTCACAAAATCAGTCCCAAAGCGAGAAGAAAGATTTTCTGGAAAGATGTTACACATGAAAAATCGTTGTAGAGTCCGCGCCACCACTGAAATCCGGCGGAAAATGGTGGAACTACAATTTTTTAAAATGCAATTTGATGCAATGACATAGAAAAAAAGGAATTAAAAAAAAAATTTGGGACTCGCACAAGAAATACAAACAGAAATAATAATTAAAACACCAAAAAAAATGGTGCATATAAAAATTTACAAAATAATAACGACCTGTGCGAGGCCAAAAAGGCCCTTATCTCAGCATAAGACGGCGATATTAAAAAAAAATAGCACCGCGCTGGTATTCTGATAGACACTAATGCTGCGTCGATCTGACTTGAGTGGTGGCGATGACTCTAAATCTTATCAAAATCCCGTAGTAAAACCTACCCTAGATCGGACAATGTTTACTATATCGTGTAACATGTAGGATGTCATTAGCTACAGCAGCGATGGACCACGACATTTATTTTACGGCGTCCGGCTATAAAAGTGATCCAGTGCTTGCATTCTGCAGCGTTGTCCGCTGCTCCCTGTTCGTGGACCATTATGCCACTGGATGGTGCAAAGAAAATGTAGCGGTATTGATCTGGCGATCCGCATAGCAAAATAAAATCTTCGTACTGAAATAATAGAGGAAAAATAATATCCACAGTTTAACTACTGTAAATCCATTCAAAATTACACAATTTACTGGCATGTTAACAACGAACTTCACAACTTCACTCCACTCAAAAAATCCACGTAAACAATAAACGCATCAAAACAATGTGAATAGCAATTAAAACAAAACAAATAGGTACACCAACAGCTTTCTAATCACGCAACATATTTTCGTAAACGATAAAGACAAATCTGTTTCATTTTGACAGTTCAACAACATTCATTGCGTTATTTACGTTGCTCTGCAGTTTTTTTTCGAACTTACGGAGCAATGGATTAGCAATCTGTTTCAAAACGATTCAGATTCGGATTTATTTTGCATTACGTACCTAATTAGGGTACAGGAAAACAAACGCAAGTACTAAAAAACCATAGAAAGAAAATTGTTTATTCTGCACAAACAAAACGCACAAAGATATAAAATGCACCCTTCCAAATAAAAGTATGCAACAGTTCAAAGAGTTTAAAAAAAGTTTGTCATTTTTATCCAACACATTTTTTGTAGTAGGTACCTACCTGTGGTAAATTTGATTTATAACATTTTCCTATTGTCAAAATTGTATTTTCAATTAATATCGGAACTGCTTATTCTATTAGGGACAGTAGGTAAGCATCTATCTTTAAAAAATACAAAAATGATACGATTTTTGTCAATGTTATTAATTTTACGCTCTGATTTGATTTATAACATTTTCCTATTGTCAAAATTGTATTTTCAATTAATATCGGAATTGCTTATTCTATTAGGGACAGTAGGTAAGCATCTATCTTTAAAAAATACAAAAATGATACGATTTTTGTCAATGTTATTAATTTTACGCTCTGAAAAATTTAAGAAAAGTAACAGTGCCTGTAATAACGAGTATATAAAATACTCGTTGCATGATTTTCTGATCACATTTAGTAACCTAACATCTATGGAAACTGCCCATAGCCCGCGTCCCCACGGAAGTGATAAAGCTTTTTGGCTAAAAAAGCATTCGGGTGGCGATGGCGCGGAAGCAAAGTGGGAACTAACCATAGCCGATAATCTTGAGTCCGGTAACATCGGTAAAGTTCGGTCAAGTCCGGTTTACTGCATTACTGCTACGCCGAGTGGAAAGATAACGTCTTTATAGTTTTACTTGATTTTCGGTTTTTTAGTTCAGCCTATGAGGGAAAGAATGTTTGTATGATCATGAGTATTTACTTTTTATAAGATTCTGTATGGTGACTATGACAATTAAGGTTTCCGGGTTTCTTGCCCCTTGTTCTGTTTCTTGCCCCTTCTTCTGTTTCTTGCCCCTTCTTCTGTTTCTTGCTCCTTCTTCTGTTTCTTGCCTCTTCTTCTGTTTCTTGCCCCTTCTTCTGTTTCTTGCTCCTTCTTCTGTTTCTTGCCCATTCTTCTCCTTAGGTACCCACTACGCTTTAGAATGGGTTTCATCTTTCTGACTGACTGACCCCTTGACTATTCAAAAGTGCCTCTGTAATGGGTTTATCCTAATCTCAACTTTATATTATCCTAACTAATATTATAAATGCGAAAATGTGTTTGTTTGTTTGTTACGCTTTCGCGCTAAATCGGCTGAACGGATTTGGATGTAATTTGGCACATGGGTAAACCATTACTTCTATTTTATATTATATATTGATATTCTCACGGGATCAAGACTTATGTGGCTGAAACCGTGGGGCGTAGCTATACTGTTTACGGTGTAGCATGGTGCGGGTGACAGGTGACACATCGGACCCCTTCATTCGCTGACATCTCTTTGAGGCGCGCGTGGAACACAACGCGCCGTCGACCCGGGCTCGGTCCTTACCGGACGGCGAGCTACCCATTGCTCACCGTCCGCAAGCCCGTGCCTACGGTGGCCGGGAATCGGCAATCGATTCCCGACGCCCAGGGCGTCTCCACCTGCGGCGGCTAGGGGCGTGAGGGCGCGAAATTTGCCGCTCCCTCACGCGCTCCGCCTCCTCTTTTGCGAGCATTACTGCTTCGCAGAAGGAGGTGACGGCCTCCCATGCCCTCTCGCTCCGTACCATGGTTTGGACCAGGGCCGGACGCGAGAGATCCCCGCCACCGATCGCCTCCACGAGGACACGGCGGTGCTCTGCCCAAGCCGGGCATACCTCCACCGTACGCTCCACCGTGTCCTCCGGGCGATCCACGCAGTGATGACACCCGGGCGTTTCCTCCCGCCTTATCCGAAACAGGTACCTCCCGAAACAGCCGTGTCCGGTGAGGACCTGCTTCAGGCGGAAGGTGAGGACGCCGTGGCGCCTCTCCAGCCACTCCTCAAAGAGGGGACTTATCGCCGCAATAGTGGCGTGCCCAGCACTGGGTTGCGACAATCGCACTCTCCATGACGCCATGAGATCCCGTCGGAGCCCTGTCCGCTGTGCCGCGATTTCTCGCGGCATCGGAGTCAAGCCCCGGCGTTTCGCCTCCTCGCGCCACTCCCAAATATGCGTGAAAGAATTGGTAGCCTAAGTATACCTTTATTACCTCTAGGTATTCACTGCCATTTACTTTACTCTATCGGTTGTGTGGTTATTGACATGTAAGTACAAGCTAACAACTCTTTCCTCTCGTCTAAGAGGACTGGGTCCATGGACAGGCAAGAGTTCAAAGTTTACATTCTCCGATGTTTTCTTTTTCAGCATAGTTTCCAAACGCCCACCTAGCTACCTACTTGTATAAGACTAGATATTATCATCTATACTCGTAGATACCTACGATGGAAGCAATATTGTTGCATTTCAGGCTATTAAAACTGAAGGAGCAATATGGCGTAACAATGTATTTTTATTATTTTCTGGCCACCATAACGTGTAATACTGATGCATTGTGAAACATTTATCTCACAGCATTTTATTACACCTCACTGCCATTCGGACAAGTACCTTCTATGAAAACGAAAGATTATTCTCCACTAATACCAAGGTATGATACAAAAAGGAATCTAGTAAAATGTTTATATTTTTTTTAAGATTATTGTTACAATCCCAACATCTCAGGTAAAGCCTCCTCATAATATCCAAATTTTGAACCTTTAGGTAGCTAGTCGATAGTCCACCTGTACTTGAGTCACCATTTCTGTTGCGAAAAACATCGCTTTTGCTGTGACAGTTCAAAAACACTGTGAAGTTTCAGTCTCTGTCAGACCCCACCACCCGTCTCAGGTCGGAGGACATCCACGAGGCCTTCCGCAAGAACAAGAAAAGTATTTCATCGTGAGATAATAAATTCTGTCGTGAAAATAATTGATACGAGTACCAACTCTATTGCTAGCCTAAACCTCACTCAAACCAAGTACACTTGTAACATTAAAACCAATAAACAAATTAGACAGCACTCCTCAGACCGAACAGTGTGTTGTCAAATGAACAATGCAGCATGAAAGGAAATGAATCTGATCCACAGGAAATCGGACATTGATTCAATTGACGACCGCCATTGTCCGCAGTCGACCGTCACGGGCAGTTTTAACTATCGTATTGATGTATATTAAATTATAGCTTATGTCCGCAATTTCGTCCGCGTGAAATGTCGGCCCCAACCCACCGCGTTGCCTCCTCTCATCTTCTGACTTTTTTTCTTTTTGCTCAGCTCAAATAGCCTATAAAATTCTTCATAAATTGGGCTATCAAATGCAAAAATATTTTTTCTAATCCGACTGGAAGTTCCAGAGATTGGCGCGTTCAAACAAACAAAAAAAACCACTATTCAATTTTATCGTTAGTATTACGAGTAGTATATTATTATATACATAAATTTGTAAATGTTAAGTAGGAAAGTGTTGGGAGCCTTTAAATGGGAGGACAAACGATTGAGGGCGTTAAAGTAGGAAATAGATATTTAAATTATAATATTGTATGTGTCAAATGTTAGTACATAAAAAGAAAGCACGGTTAATTCAAAATCGTCTCAACAGGAATGTTTTCTCTTATCAAGGAAAAGTGTGTATGTGAGGTTTTCACAATTTATTTTTATAACTATTAAGCGAATCGTCCACCACCAGCTAAACAACTAAGTTTAGCTAGCGGTGGACGATTCGCTTTAGGCTTTGTAAAGATTTAAATAATTAATTTTGTTAATTATTTATTGTAAGACTAAAAAATACTATTTGGTACCTAATATTTTTTGAGTAACCGTGCCATCTGTCAGCAGTTAGTTTGCATTGGTATAAATTTGAATAACTTACGTCTTGAAATCCCTCATAAAGTACTGAGGCAATCCATTCCTGAAAAAGAAAGAAAACGCTCATTAAAAATCAGCACCATTTTCAGATATTACAGATACACACACAGCCAACATCATGATCTTTCAAAGGGCTCGCCGTGAGCTTTTATCAAATAAAATTTTCAAACAGTAATTAATTCATCGTTCCGAAATTATTTATTTATTTATTTAAGTACTATCTTCTGCCCGTGCCTTCGTCTTCTTAAGAATTGGGCTATCCAATGAAAATATAACTTTTCAAATCCGACTGGAGATTCTAGTTCCGGAGATTACCCCCTTTACATACTAACTTACAAACAAACAAACAAATTTTACCTCTTTATAAAATTATAAAGTATATATTATTTGATATTATATATGTACATATTTATATATATACCTATATATATTATATTGTACACCAGAAGATACAAAGCAAAAAAAAAAACTACAAAACAAACGATGGGCGGCCTTATCGCATTCTGCGATCTCTTCCAGGCAACCTTGCAATGGACAGAGATTAGGTGGACATAAAATGGGGTTGCAATTGGTGCAAAATAATAAAGACATTGGGTAGTTTGGTAGGTATTAGATATCCATGTGATCCCTTAACTCAAAACAACAATCCTCTAATCAATTGGATTGCAAAACACATCTCATCATCACAAAGAAAAAAACACGGCACCATCCACAACGCATCAACAAAATAAAGACCAGTACACACACTCCCCCATTAGAAAATGATTTAGTCCCGGGGTCCATCGAACCCCACTTTCACTGCAATTAGGTGCGCTCAGAACAATGTGCAGTGATTTTTAAATGATCGACCCCGGTCGACAGATGGCGTGGTCCTACCAAGTAATATTGGTGATTGCTTTCCTGTCCTACCACTCTCGAATTGGAATTTAAAGAGGTCTAGATCTGAGTGATAAAAATGTTAGAGGATTGACCTTTTTTTGTTTTAGAAGATCAAAGAATGCGGGTAGGTATGACCTACCAAAAATGATGATTAATGGACCTGAAAGATGGTGGAAATTATGATGAAAGTCTAATTTAAACATCAAAATGATATGATTAGGTACCTAGCTCTCATGATGATCATTGAGACGTTAATAGAAAGCTGCATAGGTCCATGGTTTTTAATAAAATTGAGTGGCAGATGCATACAATTAATTTACTACATATTATCATAATTAGATACCCATATGATCACCTAATCGTAAAGGCACTTGTATGGTATAGGTAATAGCTGCGCCCCGCGGTTTCAACCACGTAAGTGTCGATCCCGTAGGAATATCGGGATAAGAACTATCCTAAGTTCTAACCTGCGTCCAGTTCTATTCATGTGTCAAATACCATCCTAATCCGTTCAGCCATTTTAGCGTGAAAGCGTAAAAAATAATCAAACTTGTTTTCGCATTTATAGTATTACAGTTCACGCGGTGTAGCATGGTGCGGGTGACAGGTGACAGAAAGAGTAATAGTTATTTATCCAACATGTGAGGAAAGTTCGTTTTTCCTATGAGTTTTGATTTTGAGTCTTGAGCGAACGAAGGATTGAAAAATAGAATCACGAGCGCAGCGAGTGATTATAAATTTCAATCCTGAGTAAGCGAAAGACTCAACAAAACGAATAGCAAATGAACTTTCTCACATGTTGCATACAAAACTTTTCACCACGACCAGCAAGAAAGTATTCAGTCATCATAGGTAAATAAATTAAATAGACACAAAGCAAATCAAAATAATTCTTTATTTTTTAATATATCTGTAAAACTTAACATAAAAAAATCAGGCAAGGTTAGTTTCTGAACGGGATCATTACTTTCCTCACTGTTCAAACAGTGAGGAAAAACCAACTTTCCTCACTGTTCAAGCAGTGAGGAAAAACCAACTTTCCTCACTGTTTTCGTAGAGGAAAGACACTTCTTTCGTGCGGGAGTGGTGAAAAATATATTATAATTTACTTATTTTGACTGATTCTGTATTTTACGACTGATCCGTACCTACATACAGATTGTGCACATAATACGGACTCAGTAATAACTAGTAAATTAAATAAATATACCCTTTCTGTCAACTGTCACCCGCACCATGCTACACCGCGTGAACTATAGTTATGATGGTATAGGTAGATGGTATATATGAGGGTATAAAAGCACTAATAAAGTGTACGGTGGAGGTCTACCGTATACTTTATTAGTATTAACTTTTGTCTTAACAGTAAATCCTGTGGCACTACTCTGGTAGGTGGTATTTATTACGATTCCCATTGCATTACCAGCTAATGATAATGACACCAAATTCGAAGTCCTATTAATTACAAGATCACACATTTCGAATAAACTAGTCTCATCGTATCTAAACAAAGCCCAATATTTACTCGAGCGTCAATACGAGGAAAATCGTTTCATAATTAAAATTTCCAACGGAATAATATTAAAGGCACTCAGCTTAATTTGCCAGCATTACGTACGCCTCGCTGTTTATTGGCGTCGAGAAATTAATATTTCGCGCCGATATCAAAGTTCACGCTCAACTAGCCACCCCACGGGGTCGGCAATAACTACACTCCGGACGAATTGTCGCAGGTGAAAATGCGCTTATATTATTATTTTTTACCTTGTATTGGGAAGATCAAACGTTGTCGTGGTGACGGGGGCGCCCGGGGATTATCGCGAATTATTCACGTGCCATAAAGCGCAAATTACATCGGCAACACGTGCCGGTTATGCAATATGCGTGCCCTCAGCGGGTTAGCTCGCAAAACAATCACCACTGGATGCCGTTTGCCTAGATACCGTGAATTTGGGATCAAAATTAGAGGATGTATAAGCTAACCCCATTTGGCCTTACAGACTTAAAATCAACAGCATTGATAAACAATATGTTAAAACATATAATTACCGTAGTAATATATTTTAAAACAATACAAATATTTCATTCAATAAAACTGTTAACGCGCACCCTAATTGAATTCGCACGCCATTATCACCTCGTACGTCGTCCAACGCAACAGACGTAATTCGAAATTAACAAACAAATAATCGTAGCATAACATTATTCCACATACGCGGAATATTTCCGGATAACAATTATTTCGACGTCACTAAACAAATAACGTGATTGGGGTTCGACTAGCATCGGCATCGTGGCGTTCTATTCGAGCACCTATTAAATTCTGAATGCGAGGTTAATCCGCAATTACCGCCTAGTTATCGCCGGAAGATGGCGGAGATAGTTAGGGCCCGGAAAATATTCCGTTCACTAATTATTCCGCGTAATTAAACGCGAGCATTATCGTGCGACGCCGCCGCCACCTGGCGGCATTGTGCGAACGTGATTTACTGCGATCCCGCCGCGATCCCGTTGCGATTCCAATGCGGTAGCCGGCCTCTTTTTGCACCAATTAATTATCGAATTGCTCGTATTTAATAACTGCTGTGAAATTAATGTGAAGAGGAACTATCGATTTGTCGACGTTTTATGTTATGGGAATTAATGGTTTTGCGTGATTTTGTAATAGTCGTTTGATTTGAGTGCGATTTATGAGTTTTGTTGAACATAGATGTTACGAATTACATAGAAACATAATGTAATTTATCATAGCCATAGTAACCACTGTCCCTAGACGCAAGATGCCGCTAGTTTAAAGAACTTTAGGCACTTTAACTTCTCCCAACATAAGACAAGCCACAAGGAAATCAAGAAACGTCGATACCCATATTACTTCAACACAATTCACAGCCACTCATTATATCCTCCAGCATCCAAACACACAACAAATCATTCCATCCTCTCCCACAATGTGCGGGAAACCCAAAAAGGAACGCGAAATATGCTTCGGCCGAGATGAAAAAATAATAGCAACAACAATGTGGGTGTTATCAGGCCAGTCCCTTGGTCCACTCTTATTACGAACCTCAGGCCTCTAATTTGGTCCCAGAAATTCCTCTTATTTCCCCGTCGCCTTCTGTAGTCGAGGCCTTCTTCTAATGAAACTTTATTGCACACAAATGAAAATTCTTGTACCTACTTGAAGAAGTTGTAGGTGAATTTATATGGTTTCTGACTGGTTAGTTAGTCTTAGAAAGTTGATTGATTTTAGTTTACGACGGTTTTTTTTTTCAATAAGGCCGACTTTCTACTGACTTTAACTTTTCGACTTTTAAGAATAATAACGCTTTTTAAAAGTTTGTTCTGGTTGTTTCTGTTAGTTTATGTTTTGCTTTATTAACGACGCTATTAATCTCTTCATCTTAAAACTCCAATCACGACCACGCAATTAAACTTAATGAACTCCAGCCACTATTTCTAAATCTTTTTATTAATTAAAAATAATTTAGTTGTGTTGAGCAGTGTCTCCTATACATGTACTTAAGTAAAGCTCATTAGTAATTACAGAGGGCTGGTGAGGACGGGAGGCTAAATATTTTCTCGAGCCCGCCCCGGCCAGGCGCGGTAATTAAAAGAACGAAGCCGAGCCAAGCCTCGGGGAAAATCAAAAATTATTATTGTTCACGCATATTTTCTTCTAGGAAATATTTTGATATGGAAGTATGGAAGTGCGAAGATGTTTGTGTGAAAATATTTTTGGGAAAACCGTTTTATTTTGATAGCAACTTGCATATTCTTGACAAACATTTTATGTATAAAATACTAAAAAGCGTTTGTTACAGCTGAAACTTGGAGTACCCAAAAAGTGTGAAGCGTTTTACAAATTCAACCAAAAATTTCGTCGCTGCAATTCCAAACTTAAAAACATGCATGACAGTTTTGTTTTTTGTTTTTATTTTAACAGTTAAACTTTTTAAAATCCGAACATAAACAAAATAGGAACGCTTCAATCCCGCGTAAACGCAACACAAAATATTAACGTCGACGTCATTTTGTTAATGAGGTAAGAACAAGCGGCTGAGAGTCGCGTCATTAGGGCGCGGAGCGTCAAGCGGAGCGGGCGCGACAAAGCTCCCAGAATTAATGACACCTCGTGAAAAGCCGAGATGAGTTATTTTCGAGAGGAAAAGGCGCACGTGAAGTGCGCGGTTGTTTTACATGCGCTGTGAGTCTGTGGCGTTTTGTTTGAACTAACGAGGTCAATAGTGAGCCGTTCACGGCTTGGAGCGCACTGGTAACAAGTTGCCGTGGATATCTTAGACTGGTTCTGTTTATGCTAAGGTTTTTTTTTAAAGATTGGGCTAAGAAATCGCAACTCTAGTGATTTTTCTTAAAAAATGTTTGAATTGGAAAGACTAAAATAAACTGACCCGCAACTAAGCTTCAACGGCCAAACAGTCAAATGAACGGACATGAGGTGTGATCATAATAAGGAAAAATTTCGTTTTAGTCGCCCTTCGATAAGCAGCGAAACTTTGCGTGGAGTCGACTAGACCAGCCCGCATCGTATCGTCGCAAGTAGAGCGGAGTAGCATCGTGTAAAACAGCGTAGCGTCGCGAAGGGCAGCGTAGCATTGCGAATGAGAGTGTAGCGTTTGCGTAGCGTAACTTTTCGGGTGATGAAAAATAACTTTTTCATCCCACCATCTCGGAAAGAGTATTTTCATCCCACCATCTCGGAAAGAGTATTTTTAATCTTCAGTATCTGAGTGGAAAAGCCGTTTTTATTCTCTAGAGGATAAAGTAAATTGAATTTAGAACATCGTGTGCACTAAGTTTGTGAATTAAAAAAACATTTAACCTATTTACTGCTACCTCTATGGTGCCGAATATATCATACAACTTTTTTTTAATTTGTTAAAAACTCAGACTCGGAACCTTCTTGGTGTTCTTTTTTCAATTTGCTTTGTACGCGGTTCTTTACGCGGCATTTTTTCACGTCATTGTTAAACCTTAGGTATATTAAAAACAAGAAACTTGAAAACAAGTGAAAAAACTAAAATGAGTGATTCTAGCGACGAGGAAGTTTGCTTGACGCCAACAGAATTGACTGAAACTGTTAATAATGCGCAAATGAGCTTTCTCCCTCAACAATCACGCGAGAAGTATTTAAAACAGTACGATATGTTCAACACGTGGCGACTAGCAAAAGGAGCCAAAACTTTCTCAGAAAACGTTTTGCTGGCATATTTTATAGAATTATCCGAGAACAAGAAAGCAAGCACTCTATGGAGTACGTATTCGATGCTAAAAGCAACAATAAAGATGAAAAAAGACAAACATATCGATACCTATCCTAAATTAGTGGCATTTTTAAAAAGAGCCTCATCTGGTCATCAACCAAAAAAATCGAAGGTTTTCACAGTATCTGATATTGAAAAGTTTCTTAACGAAGCACCCGATTCCGTATATTTGGCGGCAAAAGTAAGTCAGTTGCACATTCAGTATCTACTTAAGTATATTAATCTCAATTAAATAGTATACTTAGTAGATGTTGATAGGCATAATTATGCGTTCATATCAATTTTATTCATTTATCTACTACAATACTCTTTACGTTACAGGTTGTTCTTATTATTGGAATAAACGGAGCATGTCGAACTAATGAACTAACACAACTTAATGTCAAAAACATTGAGAAACATTCAGATGACTTACTATTAATTAATTTACCTAATACAAAGACAAAAAGAGACCGCAACTTCGTCATTCGCAAGGAATACGTAACGATTGTTGAGAAATATCAAGCCTTACGCCCGCCTAACACTCCAATTAATCGATTTTTTCTACAGTATCGCAATGGAAAGTGTGTTAGACAGCCTATGGGTACTAATAAAATTGGCAGTATCCCACGAGAAATAGCAACATTTCTTGAACTTCCAGAACCCCTTTTGTACACGGGTCATTGTTTCCGACGAACTTCAGCCACACTTTTGGCTGATTCCGGAGCTGATCTGCTGTCCCTTAAGCGCCACGGAGGCTGGAAGTCCAATGCAGTTGTAGAGGGATACATAGAGGATTCCATCCAAAATAAGTCTAAAATATGTGAAGGCATCGTAGGAGCCATTACACTGAAAGAGCCTCAATCGGATCCTTGTACTGGCCCTTCTACATCAAAAATAAGCCGTTATGAAACACCTAACCATCTCCCTCTCTCTCCAACATTCACGCCAAGGGAATCCGATGAATCGGTACAACTATTAAGTATGACAGATAGTTTACCGAAAAACAGTACACAAGTGACTAACACCAATATTACAGTACCAAACAAAAATATTACACTCAATTTAAATAACTGTAGCAACGTTACTTTAAAATTTTCTTAATTATACCTTAGTATTATTTTGTTATAATTTAAAGATTATTCTGTAATACTTACCTGTCATAATGTAGTAATTAATACCTAAACTGAAATAAAAGTGTACCTATCTTGTGATTGTAAACGTTTTTTTTTTTTGCATTTAGTCATTTCCTCGCTGAGGTGGAATGAAAAGTTACGTGTTGCACTCGAGTGCAAAGATTTTTCACCTCGTGCTCTTTTGATTCCCTCGCTAACGCTCAGGATTCTAATTTTGAATCACTCGCTGCGCTCGTGATTCAATTTTAGAATCCTTCGCTTGCTCGGTCATCAAAATTGAACACGCGGTTAAAAAGCAACTTTGCACTCTTGTATAACAAATAACTATTACATCACCGCCATCGTAAAATAAATTTTACTTCTAAACACGTGTAGTGCCAATGATTACAAAAAACAAGAGCAACGTAAGCTTTCCAGTTTCGTTAACCCTGGAATTTTCATTGATCATAATCACAGGCCACATTCTCACGCAGAGTAGAAAAAAAAAACATATTTAAAACAGGAACACATCACTCAGTTCAAATTCAAATAAAAAAACGCGCGAAAATCAAAACTCCCGCGATCCGTATCACATGTCGCGCCCGCACGAACACATCTCAGTTTTCTCTTAAAAAATATAATTAAAAAAAACAGTATAAGGTTGATCACAAGTGCCGATAACGCTTGTGCTACCGTTTACGCGCCCTTTGTCCGCGATGATAATAAAAACTCAAACAATAGAGGCAGAACAAGGAGCAGTCGTTGCCTCAAACACGCCCCACTTGACAGATAAAAAAAAATTATGTGTTGGACTCGGTTGTCTTATTGCGTTCCCAAGCACACATGAGTTGATGGGATATTGGGGCTTCATGTCAAAAATATAATATATTTTACAAGAACAGGTACGTATGTTGTATTATACGTCGATACTAATACTAATTAACGAATGCTCAATCAGTAAAGCCACTTAAAGACTCCTAGGTCATCGATAGTGATAAAAGTATTCTTTGTTTTGAAGTCTTCGTTCGGAAAATATTCAAGGGGCTCGTAGCTATCGTTCGTAGGTTAAGCTACGCTTGCCGCGGTCGGTTTGTGGATTGGTGACCATCCATTACATATCGAGACATACCCTCCGTGCTTTCGAAAGCACGCTAAGCCGTTGGTCCCGGCTGCTATTCGTGGATCTTAGACCGTCGGCCATCTTAGACGGATAGTCTTCTGTCTACCCGTAACAGGAAGACGGGTTGTCAGACTTTCTGTCAGTCTTACCAAGTGGTATCGTGTTACTCAGTTAGTGAGTTGTGGAGGTCAGATAGGCAGTCGCTCCATGTAAAATACTGGTATTCAGCTACATTCGGTTAGACTAGAAGCCGACCACAACATAGTTGCGAAAAGGCTAGGTAGATTGATTTATATGTATTGCACAGTAATTTAAATGATGCCCGACTAGTTAAACTAGTTATGGGTCTCTATAACAGTACCTACTGAAATTTTTCTGAGTTTTGAAACCTTCGTTCGGAAAATTTTAGTCTAAAGCGAGCCGTGACGTGTGGGACGCACATTATGAAAAACCGGCTCTCTTAAAACTCTGTATTTACTCATCTCCAGTAGATTCACGAGGTAGGTATGTACGTGAGTAGGTAAGTTACAAAAGAAGTTGATATAAGTATATGACTCTTAACAAAATAATTATTCTTAGCCATTAGTAACACGTGCGTTTTGTCGCCCTAGTATTGAATTGTTAAATGTAAAATCACATGAATCTACGCTACCTAATGATAGTACAGATACGCACAAAATTCAAATTGACGCATTTTTTATAGGTGGACCCAAAAACGGTCACCAAAAATATGTAAAATAAAAGGTCCATAAAAAATTGAGTAGGAAACATAAAACTTTGATGAACTTTCAAGTAATTAAATGAAAGCGTGCTACTTTAATCCGTATGTAAATCGTATTGGACGACAGCGACACCGTCGATTACAACTGGTCATCCATATTAATTTTAGGTAACTCGTGTCCACATTGAAAAAAATTGAAAAACTTTTGGACTCGACTGTACTCTGCGCACCTGGGTCGCCGGGAGCTCTTATTCAAATGCAAATCAAACGTTCCATTTTTAAAATCTACCATCTCGGCACTCCTTGCTTCCGGAATGACTTATGTCCAATAGCTACCAACATGAAGCCTAATGTGCGAAGGAATTACAACCTCACTTCTGACAGAGTAAAGTTGAGTTTCCTTTACAAATATTTGCACATACGCCATTACCTTGTCGAGCTTAGCTGTCGTTTGGGACCTTTTAGGGCAAATTTCGAGTACCCAGGTGTGCTCCCGATCCGGTTAAGGGAAACGTCCTTGTTAGGGATTCTCGTATAAAATCGTTTAATGGTTTGTTTTTAATTTCATTTTTACATTCAACGAGGCTATGTAGTAAATTATTGGTAATAAAATGGTTGAGTTTTATTGGGAGTATTTGTAATTTGATCAGTTTCTATACAGTGGGGATTACGAAGTGAATGAATTCGACGCTCGTGGGTGGGTTATTTTAATACTATCGTTACCTGTGTATTTAGTTCACTGTTTATTTGTGAACATTAGCTTTGTATGGGAATTCAAAATAGCTTTAATCCTCGACAATGAGCTTTATTTATATAAATCTGTGATTAAATGTTTGATTACGATGTATTTATATTTAAAACCAATGGATGATGACAAAAAAAATGTTTTTTGTTCGTCATGTAGATTATGAAAAAATATTGTAACAATATTTTAATTTGTTGTTTTGTAACAATATTCTAATTTAAAAGAGTGTCCATGGAGTTTCTTGCCCGTTCTTCTCCATAGGAACCTACTACGCTTTGGAATGGGCAACTAGCTTCATCTTTCTGACTGACCGACCCCTTGACAATTCAAAAGTACCTGTAATTGGTTTATTTGGAATAAATGATTTGAGTTTGAGTTTTGAGTTTGAGTTTATTTTGCACGTATTTTTTCTTTTTTACGTTATCAAAAGATTACGGCGATACATTGAGTTATAATGTGCCATGACGACACTTTTATGTAGATTTTATACTTACTTGTGACGTATCAGCCCCCACTCCCCAACTTTAATGCGTTTTATCTAAGTCATTTTTTATTAATATGATAAAGCAAAAAATACGAGTTAAATATTTTTTTTATTATCTGACTGACGGACTAAATAGAATTTCTTTTTTTTGACCCAGATATCATCCCTATTATCTGTACATGCATGCAATTATTGGCCCAACTAGATCATTATAATTGGGATAAACCAACGAATATTCTTTCTTTTTCGTGTGGTTGGTGACTAACCTGGTGTCAGAGATTTTTATTCCACCCATGGGCCTCGGACTTTACCTTTCACATGCCGTCTAGAAATATCTCTCAGTCACTTTTTCAACATTTTTTCCGGTTTCCTCACGATGTTTTCAATACGCACATGAATCCGAAAAGTCGGAGGTGCGTGCCTTGGGTTCGAACTCCATACAGCGATGCTGCATTAGCAGTGATAGCTATCACTATTAACGAATATTGAACTACCTACTTACATACCTATTCAAGTAAATGAAAGCATCGGACCATTTCCTAGTGGTGTGACCGTCGAACTGCCAAGTTATAGATCTCGAGTTCGAACCCAAGGCACGCACCTCTGACTTATGATAGCTATCACGAACGAATATTGAACCACCAAAGTCAAAGTCAAAAAGTCAAATAATTTATTTCAATTAGGAACAAAAAAGCACAAAAAGGCACATTTGAAGGTCAAAATTTACAAAAAAATAAAATTGTTTCTGGTCGCCCCTTCCAAAAGGTAGTTTTCGTGTGGAAAAGAATGGGCAAGAAACAAATTTACAAAAAAATAAAATGATTTCTGGTCGCCCCTTCCAAAAGGTAGTTTTCGTGTGGAAAAGAATGGGCAAGAAACTCCACCATTACCACCTACTTACCTATTCAAGTAAATTAAAGCATCACACAATTTTGCATAGCTGTAATGTAAAAAACTCTAGCTATAAATCAATCAATGGTATCCCTTCTAAAACAGCAAATGGCCAGAAACAATCAATAGACCCCACACACACACAGGTTTGGCAGACAGCATGGCACCAACAACCTGTCCAACCAATGTTGGACCCACCTTTGTTCCAAACATTAATAAACTAAGAAATGTTAAGCGTAATATTGGGGCCAATGTTCTAACAAAGACTAACCGACGACGTTCATATTGATTGTGAATAATTTAAAAATATATATTAGTGTTTGAAAATGTGAAGTTGACATATTAGCACATCTACAAGCAAATATCACCATGGAATATATATAAATGAAAAAAAAAAACTTCTAGTTTTTTTTTTTTCATTTATATATTCTAGGTCTGATTTTCTAAATCAGACCTCACACAGCAGACAGCAAGGCACCATTCTACATTTATCACCTTCCCAATCTACGTTGGACCCAACATTGATCAAATGATCAATCATTCATCTAAAGAATTTGGGACGTAATAAATTGGCCCCAACATTGGCCACGTTGGGCATTGGGCATAATTAATGACTGTCGTAAATATTGTTTCGAAAAGGCTCAAAAAAACTGTCGATGGCTTTTGGCACTCTAACACAATAGAGTGACATAATAAAGAAGGAATGTAGAGTGGGAGACGTGTTAATTTGGAGATCTGCGAAATGATAAATGTTTATGGCTTTTATTTTAGTTTTTATTGGTACGTCATGGTATTGGTCTATGATACCTAAGGTGTTTATTGCTGCGTGGGTGTTAGAAAGAAAGATGATTGTAGTACGTGACTATGTGTGGTTTAAGCTAGACATGAACATGGAGACCATAATATTGTATCAGCTATACGTAGGACACTGCCGCACAACTATAAAACGAGTTGACATAATGTTTTATAGATATTAGCTTTGGCATGTGAAGTATATTACAAGGACATGCGTGACGATATTTTAGCTCTATTATACTGGATACGATATAAATCATATTAGGTACAGAAAAACATATCGTAAACATCTACGAATTTATGTCAGTTTCCGAAATAAGATATCAGCCACAATACGATTCACGAATACTTTTTTCCCATAACTCAAAAATAGTTTATAATTCATGTTTCGCCACGCAAATCAGAAAATCATAATAACTCATTGAATAAAAAAGTATCGACTATCCGGAGACGGGTAGAGAGGCCACACAAAGGGCTCTCGTAGTTCGCCAATAATAATAGCTAATAGTTTTCTCAAGTTCCATACAAAAGTGATTTAGTGCGCTCAAAAGTCAGGCAGTAAATCAAAGAGCTATCTCAAACCGAATTGACCAATACTCGATCCTATAATGATCTCGAAGGACACGTGCTCTCTCATTATTTGAAGTTATTCCTGATTTGAAATAAATTTTTATTGCACCATCTGTCATAAGGGAGATAAAACTCGTAATGGCGTTTGCGGGAGTCGACTCTTGCGCAGGGCATCATTCCCGCACTGACATTTACTGTCGATGAACTTAAGTTTAATGTAAATGCCGTGAGCAATGGCATTTCCCTCATTACGGGGCCAACGCGACTTATGGTGCGACTTATGGTTTATTACTCATCAAATGTTAACATATTATCGCATTACCTTCAATAATGGCGTCGTAATTTTTGAAACTGATAATGACACCGTTAATGTTCTGAAGCTGTGGTTTTAGTGGAGTCAGCATGTTTTGTGAAAGCTCTATGGTTTTGCTTGGCAGATTAAGAAGTTTAACAGATAGCTTAGTACTCAAACAAAACTGTGCGACAATCTCTTAATGTAGTTGGAAAATGTACACACGCGTTCTACCTTTAAATTCTCTATCAAGGCAAATAACATTTTCTATTTCATCAAAATAATTGAAGAACAAATGCGCAGATAACTCTCCATACATGCTTCCCGTGCCTATTGTAAAGACAAGATTTGCCTCTTGCTAACAAGATCGTACTCGAGAAGCCAGCACTTCACAATATTCAATAACATACCCCCAAAAAAACAAGGTAAGCTCTCCACTCGAAACTCCATCCAGGCAAATTAAATTTATACACGAAATGTAATAACAGTGGGCATCAAAAAGCCTCGACTGTCCGTGCAGAGCTTTCCTTTTAATTAGACCCTAAGTACTTGTTAAAAAACAGGATCTTCCCGAGCAGACAAAGTGCGCTGTACTAACAAACAGTGCGAATGTAAAAACGTTGGATAAATAAGTGGAAAAATACAGGTAAGTCCAAGAGGGTTTTTTGTACGGACCGGCCGGCCACTTAGGTCATCCTGCGAAATAAAGGCTCAAGTTTTTTATATCGCTTTTAAATGCGAGGCCCGTACGTCCAGCCGGACCCGCCTCATCCCCTTTTACTTCGATAATGCGAAAGGAAACAAACGCAAGAAAATGTTTCCGAGCGCCCCGTTCGCTTTTATTGAACAGCCTTTTTCGTAGTTTCGATTGCAAATAGTTCGTGTAATTCAGTTAGCTCGCTCTCAGCGATACGAATAAAATTGAACACTATAAAATATATTTAAGGCGAAGTTTACCTGAGTTAAAAACCAGCGTATTTACAAAATCAGCGAGACGCGTAACGACGTACTGTGCCGTTTCGTAGAAAACGGCTTTGCACCGACGATCCATTGTTTGCGTATTATGTTGCGTGAAAAGCTTTGCATCTCTTTTGTCGCGCCGTCGACAGAGCGACTCAAAAATAATATTAAGTACTGTAATACCTATAATATTTTAACGCGAGTTTAACTTAATTGAGTTCGTTAATTATATAAATTATCGGTGCGTGAAGTCAGGTAGGCTTTAACCATTTTAATCATTTATTACACTTTTATCTTCTTCGTTGTTTTAAATAAATCGTGGGTTGTTTTCTACCCGCATTTGATTGTAGTCTTCATGTGTGAAGCTATACGTTTTCAATTTGGCCGGCGGGGGGCTAGTGCTCTCTTCGTCCGCGAGGGGGCGCCACCCGAGCGTTTGAAGCGGTGATTAGTAATGTGGCGGGGCTTATGGTGAAATAATCTTACTGGAGCCATTAATGAGAAAACATTCGGTCGGGAATGGCTGACGATTAATTAATTTCTTTTGATTTCTGTCCCAGAAGATATTACGAGGGGAGTTAGTAGTTAACTCATATGGATTAACAGTATGAGTGTAGATTAATGCACTCGTTCCCTTGATGTTGTCATAATAAAAAGAAGATAAATATAAAATATACACTGCTACATCACCATCATCATCATTTCAGCCGAAAGACCACTGCTGGATGCTTGGCCTCCACCAAGCACCGCCACATCGACCGGTTCTGTGCTTCTCGCATCCACGAGAAGCATCTACATTGTAGTCTATTATTTACATCGCTACATTTTAGTTTAGTATTTACATCTCTACATAGTAGTTTACTATTCACATCGCTACATCGTAGTTTTCTATTTACATCGCTACATAGTAGTTTACTATTTACATCGCTACATTGTACTCTACTATTTACATCACTACATTGTAATCTTCTATTCACATCGCTACATTGTAGTCAACTATTTTACACCTAACTTAGCATCCTACTAGGCCGTTACAAATTCGAGCAAGAAAACCTACCTCGATTCAAGAGCTTATAGGAAACATCCTACTTTTCATATCTTAGTAGAACCTAATTAGAAGCAACCTTACATCTCCTCCCAATTCATATAACGTCAAGTCCCCTTGCCATTAATACCCAATAGATAGTAAGTAGGTACTTTGGCAGTACAAAAATTAATTTCCAACATCGTAAACAAATAATGAAAGCAAAATGTCGGCACGAAGGTATAATACCTACCTAGACGTAAAAATAAATCGATTTTGTGCTACTCGAGTGAGCCCGAGAGGGCCAGTCTTATTATAACCCCATAGCTACCTACGAGACACTCGATTTAATTATTTATATCAGCTTAATTTGATTTCAAATTCTATTGAATTGTTTTTTAAAGTGTCGGGGAATTTATTAATTAGCTGGTGGGTGACACGAGTAGGGTGCAGGTTCTCAGGGACAGATATATGTAGGAAGATACTCAGCTTTATGAGGAGTGATCTTTTGGAATGAAGTTTTCCATTGCTGTATTGTGTTCATATTAATAGGGTCAACAGAGCTACTTACTACTAAACGGACACATTCCTTGAATTTGCACGCAGAATATCGATTGTTAACTGACAGATTTCTTAAAATAAAGATAGATAGTTATTATAAGGTTTTATGTTTTGTACTAAAGTTTTACATTACAGGGTCCTTATTATGAAGTCTTAATGCCATCATGACAAATGCTTGCACTAACAGGACATGTCCACTCAAATCTGGGTGGTTCTTTTCTAAAAAGACCATTTCAGACTAATCTACATGGTCCTCATATGGCCTGACCAAGATTATGTCTGGACTTTAAAAGAGACTGTGACCTCTGAGTTTGTTTCGGCCTTTCTTCTCAGAGTAGTCAGATAGGAAACGCCGAACTCATCTAGCTTTTTTTTTTTATGGTGACTTGTAAAAGTAATTCCAATATCCTATTTACAGAATAAACAATTTCATTTCATTTCATTCCGTTGCGAAGAGAGGATAGTGCTATAGGTCATGTATAGCTCCGTCTCTCTCTGACACTGGAAAAATGATGGCATTCATTCTTCATAATATAATCAATTATTTCAATAAACCATTATTATTATCATTATGTTTACGTATTTGACATTTCTCGGGACCCTGGGGTCCCGGACCTTTGGAAGGCGTACAAGGGGCCGAAGCCAACTCGCAGAGGCCCGTTACGCGCACTAACCGACGATTATCCCTGTATGCACTAATCTAGTGCACCCAAGGACAACCCTCGGTTAGTGCAGGACTATTGCAAGATATGGAAACACTTAATAATGGACCCCCGAAAAGGGTCGCTAGCACAAAGTGTCGAAGCGACAAGTGGGCAACATGTCCTGAGGTGCTTATAAGGAGTGGAGCGGTATTCCACGGCTATCAGGACAATCCCGGAAGTACGGTCAAGATCCCTACCAGCATTTCTTTTCCTCCGAGCACATTTGCTCTTGCGAATCTCCACTCAAGCCGGCCAATAAAGGCAAGAAAGAGATGAGAGCTCTATTCCTCGTCAGTGTTCACTCCAGCCGGCCAACAAAGGCAAGCCAGAGATGAGGAACAAGATTTCTCCCGAGAGATAGGGTCCGTGAGGTCGCTACTGCCCAACAGCTCGCCACATGCTACCCTGCGGGTTTTTGTATCTCTATTGGTCTGGCTCCTCATCCCAGACCTGTTCCGGCAAACAACTCTACCGGCATAGACCTGGAGTTCGGAGCGAGCAAGCCCCACCACGACGTCTCGGTAGAGATACGGCTATTTTTACGTCTTTGATATTTCTCGGGACCCTAGGGTCCTGGACCTTTGGCCTGTACGAGGGGCCGAAGCCAACTCGCAGAGGCCAGATAAACGTGTTTCATGAATTATTATTATTATTAATATGGCCCCTGTAGAGAAGGTTTTATAAAAGGCCCATATTCAATAACGACGTTAAATCACGAATTGCGATTGAAAACTGTCACATTTCCTAAACATCTACGTTAATGCGACTTTAACTTTAAATCGAGACAATATTAACTAAGCTCAACCGTATCGCTTACTTCAAGGCTACGTTTAGGATCAAAATACTGACGACGTATGACACAAACCAATAACCCTAATTCTAAAACTAAAACCAACAAGCTCTAAACAATTGAAACAAAAACAAACCAAACAAAAGTGCACTACAGAAACCTGCTAAACACTAAACAAAGATACTCTCAGTTTTTCTAAACAACAAGCAAACAGTAAATTGTTTTCGGGCCAACTCAGAGTTGCTCGTCAGTCGAAGCCAACTCCACTACCGAAAGTTCGGTAACAATATAGAAACCAACAAAATGAGAGAGTATTGTAATTAACCTTTCTGAAAAGTAAAACAAAGGTGAACAATTGTTTATTGAAAGCCTAGGGCTAGGGCATAATACTGTTACTACTATCGGTTACTTTCGAGTGTTCCGTTGAAAATTATGTCGTTGTAGATTTTATTTTTTATTTTGTCGAATGTGTTGCCGTACCTACTCGTTCGTAATGTACGATGCAATCTAGAAATACTCGTGCTAATTTATGCAATAAGAATATGATCTAAAATAAGGTTTGATTTTTATATGTTTGCTGTAGCTCTGTTTCGCATAGGGTCACAGCATTATGATGAGCGATGGTCGTTTCGCGTGTATGTAACGAATATTTTTTGTGTTTGTATTTTCCTTTTTGCGTCATATTTACCGCAAATAAACGTATTTACTTTCTTTTTTTTTCTTACAATAAAATGGTCGTTCCTAGTTGCTATTTTACCTCATAATATTACATTATACTAAACAAAAAAAAACTTTTTATTTAAATTTCAGTAGAAAATTCGTTATTACAATCGCTTTTCAAACACAAACCCTAAAAATCTGTCGGGAAATTAATTTAGCATCAAGAAACTCGAAATTAATTCGCCCATTGTAATCTCAGGTTTGAGCAATTTATCACCTTGAACGGCAACATCAATAGGCTAACATTGGTAACCTGTGAAAATCGAAAACTTTGTCCAGGTTATTGCTCGGACAATGTCACTTACACCAAGTAAAGGACACGATCTTTGTCGGGTTCGCTTTTGGCCTGTTCTTCTCAACTTGCACAAAAAACTTTTCAAAAGAATTAAAATGAAAACTCCTTCTTCTTTCTGTTTAATTTAAAGGAGCTCCTTCACTGAACTTGTACATTGTTTGACTAAACAAATTCTTTTAAGAAAATGGTGATTTGAAGAATTTATTACTTTCTTGTTCTACTGTGCCTGTGTACTGTGCCTTATTGCACAGTTCTTACTCGTCTTGACGTTTAGGCTAATCTTTAAAATTGGCGTATTCTGCATGAGTGTGTCTTACTGTAATTGTTTTAGATCGTCACCTTATCATCATCATCATTTCAGCCGAAAGGCGTCCACTGCTGGACATAGGCCTCCCCCAAAGGGGAGTGGGGTATGCCATAATCGCCACGCTTGGCAGGCAGGTTGACGATTGCAGTACGGGGTTAAAAATGCATACAGAACGCTGCTGCCCATTCTCTAGTAAGTCCCTGAATCGTCTTATACAACATCCACGGTAAGAAATAGGGTAGTGTCATCTTTAAGTCCGGCACCACACAGAACCACCTACCTGGGGCCCAAGTCTGCTATTTTAATAAATTCGTCATTCCAACACGATCCCATTGTCATTTTGCAAAAATTTCGTAATCTGCTAAATTCATAATGGTCGATCTTTGGTTGATCATTGTATTCCACAAACACGATACTCGTAACGAATTAAAAGGAATGACTGCACAATGACGTTCTCATGGTAGGTCACTGATCAAAGGATCTGTCAAAATTTTAGAAGATTACCGCGTCAGTCATTCATTTTTCATTATGTACGAGATTATCAATAGATGCCATTTCTTTCAATGGATTGTCAGTGGCTGACCATTGGAAAGTCATAATGACGCCAATATGTTAGTAGATTACCAAACTTGTCAAAATCAATAATTATGAAATCAATGATAGACCATTCTGACACTATTGTAATAGCAGACTTGAGGCCCTGAATCGTCACCTGCCTTTTCTATATTATTATTTAACGAAATAATCAGCTTTTTAAAAATGCTTAAACATAATATATCTACTTACTTATTTATGCTTTGCACTACATTCTCACTAAGTAAAGCTCTAGGGCTTTGACGAAAATATTTGTAATCAAGTACCCTTATCAACCCACCAGTCGTTTCAATGACCAATATGTATTTATACAACATTTACCTACCTCCGAGCAAAATAATATGTTGTTTATAAAAAATACTTAATAATAGTCCTTATCTCGTAAGAAACTAAGTGGTAATTAGGTTAAATAGGGTACGGGCAGTCGGTGCGAACGGCAAATTCCTATTGTTGCGTTATCGTCGGCCCCCAGTCGCAACCGGGAGGAGTGCCATCAGCCAACTTTAATTCGCTTTTACTAGGCAAATTTTTAATTCGATTCTGTTTTATTTTTAATTGTTTGCGTCTGCTTATTTATTTTACACTTACCAATAACAAACAATAGGTAATAACACTTTAAATGTTGTGTTTGTTTTTGGTAGACTTAATTTTAACTTTAGCTTTCCGTGTAGGTACCTACTTAAAAGTCAGAATATTTAGACAATTCAGGAAATATTTTTCAGTGATCTTGAAACGACCTATTATAATTTCAGGACCTTAGGCACATCCAAAATCTACAGCAAAAGATGAAAATCACATCTCCAAAAACTATAATCTCTAACATCATCAGAAATTCAATCAATCTTTTCAATTTCCTACACGATATTCGGTAGTAGGGTGTCACCATCATTCGTGTCTAAAAGTGAGATAATGCTGGGGAGCCACGTGCGCGGACACACTCCATCGAATAGCAATACGTACCCAATCAGGATTATACAAATCCCCGCGGGCAGATCCGGGGAAAATAATTACGGCGGGCCGGGCTAATCAAGTGCTGAGTATTAAGGAAAAACTCTTGTAATGTATCCTCGTCCTTAGAATGACATTCGGTTTACGGTTATTTTGGCCATTTGGATTTGGAAAGAGACGTTTTTTTCTTTGTATCGTTCTTGTAGATGAGGCATTAGGGGCAATCATGTTGATGAACCATTAGGAGTTTGTTGGACACAAAATAGCTTTCCTTGAATTACGTTTGCATACTAAAGCTTTTCAGCGAATTTCTAAAAGTTTTGTATTACTCATATTATTAACAGTTTCTATTTTTTTGTATCTATAACGTCTCTATTCAGGTATATGTTTTATCGTGGTAAATATGTTAATCTAAAAACTAGTGTCGAAATGTAGGTACCATAAGGTACACCTCTGCCCAAACCTTCGGGAAATACAGGTGTTTATGTTCCTTATATTTAGAGTTAATCTTGATTATATGTATTATTCAAATTAAATCACTGTAATTCAAAAAAAAATATGCCCAGATTTCAGAGTAAATCCAATCGGAAAGATCGGAACTCAGAATAAATGAAGTAGATATATAATTGAAGCCTAAAGGCTAATGTTCATCGGCACGTGATGAAGCGTCACACATCACATCAGTGGGCTCTATGACCGAGCCAATGCACCATTGCACACCCCAACATACCGGCCTCGCCTATATCTATAGCAAGATTTCATTTTTACATTGAATACATCAAAGATTTTTATAGCATCCAAAAGCGCGGCTTTGATTTTGTTATGTATGGACAGGAGGTATATTCTACATGTACTTTGTATAAGCCGTAAGTGGGTAAGCTCTCTAACTTTCTAGGTATTTCTGTATTTAGAAAGATGAACAAGATTATTAGCGCTGCATAAAAAAAAAGATCACAATGAGAATTTTCCGCCTTTAAAATTTCAGACAGTTTTAAAAAGACCAAAAAATTAAAATAAACGCTATTTTTAAAAGGATTTTGTTTGACGAGCACTTAAATATTTCCCTTTCTGTAATAGTGTTGTTGTATTTGCATCCATATTCCAATTTAATAAATCATCCTTTCTGACAACTTGCATAGCATTGCATATACTAATCATGGCCATTACATGACCTTTAGATAGCTTAAGATACCGCCAATTTTAGCACGTATACATCAAAAAATCATAAACCTTGCTAGCCTACATGTCAAAGTGAAGTTAGGCACAACGGCAACCCATATCGAGTTACAGACAAAGCCAAAAACACGTGTGCCTTTAAAAGCACACCTTTTCATGATGTGAATCGCCCAGTTAGCGTGGACCGTAAGTCGGTCGTTTTAGAACTTCACTTAGCGAATGAATACTAGCGGGTTGTCCGGGCTTGCGGACTGTCCTCGTATACGCATTCACTATACCCTATATTTTTAATGTTAGGTATTTCTATTCAAATCGACGAACCGATGGAAGGAGACGTCCCAAACGCTGAGAGGTGGTTTCGCGTCGATATGGTTGTCGATGTTTTGGATGGCTTTGTGAATATTTTTTTCTGCTGGAATATAGTCGGAAGTTTCTGTTTTAATTGGGATGATCAATTGTAGCTAGTTTAGTGCAATGGACATAGTAGGAGGAAGTATAGCAGAACGTTCAGGAGTACAGATTAACTCAAGGCCTGAAATAGTTACTGATGTTTTGTCATTTGAGCTCTTTCAAACTATGCTCTATTTACTAGCCAAAAGACAAAAGCTCAATAAGTTGAGCCTTGCCTTTAGGTCATCCATCAGGCAAATTACGTTCGTAAGTTTTTTAGTTTTCTTTATCACTAATTTCACTAAGATTTCAGAGGCTAGCTGAGAATCCAAAATTATCAAAAAGCACTGTAAACTCGGTTCAAAATCAATGACTGGGTTCAAGACAAACATTTGCGATAAGTAACATCCCTAATCGCTAGGAAAGCCCGTCAACCAATTACTCTGAAAGACTCGTGTAACATGGAGGCATTTCAATTTGGCTTATTGGCTCATGTGCGCTTGGATTTTGACATCTTTTTCCCTGTCCGCCACTCATTTATTTCCATTTCATCAATCAGCTATTACTTACCAACGAATTGCTTGTAGGTACTTGCTTTTTGTGATTGGGAAGCTAATATTTTTAAGATGTGGAGAGGGTTTCAATTTTTTTGTATTACGAGAGATAAATGTTGGTTTTCGGTTATGTTCGAGAATGAAAGTTGGGTGAACTATTTTTCTTGAAAAGATTAACTTAATCCATTTAGGTATGATCTAATGAATGGTAATGTATGGTATAATGGCAGAATGGAAAAGGAATTTATTACAAAAAAGTTGATACAGACAACAGAAGGAACACGGGTGGGTTTTAGTCAGTAAGAGTCTGACACGCCCTCCCGCTCCACCCAGAGCGGGAGACGTCATTTGATGATTTCCCACCCAAAAAAAAAAAAAAAAAAAAAAAAAAAGGTATGATCTATGGCAAGTAGGTATCCATATCACTTTTTTTTATAGACACAGACTGATGAAGATACTCGTATTGTTGGTTGGAAAAGTTGTTTTTTTTTTTCAGGAGAATGTATATGGAGTAAACTTCTATTTTCAGTCAGTTTAGAAGACTTCCTTCCGTACAAATGAATACTTTGTGATGACTCAGTGATATAGAGCACAAGTCTTCTTGGAATTTCGCTGCTTCTTTAATGTGTTTTGCTTGTTATTAGTTGGTGTATTTCCAAGCTTAACATAAACATTATTGACTAGCTTAAAGCCGCGGCTTCGACCGCGTGCACATCGAAAAATATCCCACGGGAACGGGATTAAATTCTACACTGTGTTAAGCCAGGCTATAAACTATGTGTATGCCAAATGTCATCGAAATCCGTTCAGCCATTTTTACGCCAATTCAAAACATACATCCAGACAAACAGACAAGCGGACAAAAATTCTAAAACTTTATTTTCGGCATCAGACTCGCAATTACTTTTTTTCAAAAATATTTCAATGTACAGGTTGGACTTTGTTAGGTACTACATATTTTATTACCTATGTTTAGATATTATTGACTTGAAATTAGCCATAACTTACAAAGGCTAAACTAAAAGCTATTTTAAATATTTACGCATTAAATAGCACTAAAAGCAGCTCACACGAGCGCAGGTTGCGTGAAAAATGAGCGGCTCGCGGCGATAGCGGCCGCGCCGCCAGCCGCCTAATGAACTAGAACGACGATAGCGTGACCCCGTGTGCACGCCGCTTTACTTCACGCTGCACACAGATTAGTTATACATGTTAGAAAAAATAAATATAATGAAAACTGTTATTTTTGTTTTTATGTTTTTTTTTGGTAATGCTTCAATAAATAAGCTGCTGAACACGGCTGAAGATCGAAATAAGATTAAGAAGAATGCTAGCGAGATTTACAAGAAACCAAGAAACGGATAGCAGCGAGAATCTTAGACGAAGACATTGGAAACAGCAAAGAGCACAACAGCAGAGATGCACCAGTGAAGCTGGACCTGAACCTAAACCAACCTAGTGGCGCCGCGCCGTCGTAAAAAGATGCCCATCCATAGAAATATCATCCGTCTCTCCACTATTCCATTGCCTACTCAAAGATGCATATACGGTACGGCTCGCAAATCCGTCCTTATCCTAAGGGCACGTCTTCCATACCATTACCGCGCCCCCTGGTCTACTCCTTGTTAAGCAATGGCCTCTGTAGTCCCATAAAGCATGATGCTCCAGGGGCTAGTGCAAATCTCGGGGTTCATTCGATTTATCGAGTCTGGTTAAACCATGCTGAGGTCGGTGCATTTTATTCATTCATTCAATAAATAAGCTGCTGGTCGCAAGAGTGGCTGTTGAACCGATTCAAAGTTCACTTTTTGGGGCAAATAAGACGTTGACAGATGACCTGGCGAATCTGACCCGTAGTCAACCTTGCTGTCAAAGTTCTGCAGGTTTTCGAAAACAATAATCCTTGGTATCTCCTGAAACTCTCCGATTGGTTGTTGGTAGGTGGAAACTAAAGTACTTTCTCAGTTATTTTACGTCTGACAACAGCAAACCAACTGCAACCTTATTGCAAGGGCAATAAAGATCATTGTGGTTTCAGTAGACTGGTCAATGGCAGCAAAACAACAGCAAACCTATTGCAATTAGAATAAGAATGATTTTGACAGTTATGTAAAATAACTGTGGAAAGACTATGAACCACTTACTCTCCACTCTTCTGTCACCTAATTTTAATAAGTCCTCAAAGTATCAAATAGATGCCAACCTAATTCAATAAAATGCTCAAATACAGCCAAAATCAATTAAAATAATAACACAAACACATCGCCGCGCCTGCAGTGGGTAGGTTCGCGATTTAATTTGCGTCCCCGATCGGGCACGATATTCAAATACGGCTTCATCTATTTACGTCCCGTTGCGTATGTCCTATTATCAGCCAATGGCATCTGCACCCCTGTAGGGCTTTATTCTAAGACTTTTTAGCGAGAGTGTGTGGAGGTAATCAAATAGATGCTTGTATGGGCAATTTAATGTACTGGTAGTCTGTTTGTATATTTGTGCCATCATTATAGAATAATCAATAAAACATGGAAAATACTATAAATACTTTAGGTTTGTGTCATTAATTTGGGTGTACTATAGGTACTACACCCCTGCCAAACCCATCGGGGATGAAACGTGATGTTATGTTTACGTAAAACTAAACTTTAAAAAAACTTCAAGTTATATTCTTGAGGTAATCGCTTACTTTTGTAGAATTTTCCACACTGCTTTTCAAGGTATCAATCGTGGATACGAACACTGGAACTAGTATATACTATACTGGTATATACACTGGTGGTATAATACAGCTTAAACCTAAAAAAACCGGCCAGGTGCGTGTCGGTCCCCATACAATGTAGGGTTCCGTAGTTGGGATGAATTTATCCTAAGAACAAACTTACATTGTAGTTGAAAAACATGTTCTCACACCAGTCTAACTGCAAATGTAAGTTTTTACGCACAATATCGAAAGATTTACCATGTTATTTTTAAGACCTTAACTTCTTATAAGTTTTCCTATAATCTATGAGTAAGTTAGGCTCAGTAGTTTCTATTCTATTGTCTTAAATATCTTTCAAAGTATTTAATCATATTTTTTTATTGAGATCCTCACAGCATGCCCTTTTTTTTTGATATATCACACGGTACAGATTGCAAAACTTGTTTTTAAATTGTCCTTTTTGCCCCCGAAAAGTGACCCCTATATTCAAAATTCATTTATTTACGTTACACATCCGTGTTTGACGCACAAAAATTTATATTTGTACCAAATTTCAACTAAATTGGTCCAGTAGATTCGGAGAAAATTGGCTGTGACAGACGGACAGACAGACACACGAGTGATCCTATAAGGGTTAAGTTTTTTTCTTTTTGAGGTACGGAACCCTAAATAGTGCATAAACAATAATAACCGGTCTATGCCAGATAGTGGCCTATAGCCTATAGATAGTGCAGCAGTCTATACGACGCTGCTGCTGGTCCTGCTCCACAGCCACTTGGGCTCACTAGTTAAATATGAAAAAATTGGTAGAGTTGCTTCCCCTTTTTTATTTTTTCTGACTACGAACTTATTGTTTATTTTGTTTTTTTATCAAACTAAGTTTTAATTATTGAATACTCCAATAGATAATATTGATTTTCTTTCTTTTGGTGGTAAAATTCTTTAAATACAATGCAAACTATAGTTTTGTATAACTTAGACGCATTTTTATTTTCAATTTTTGTAAATGTGAGTACCATGGAGTCGTTTACTATGTTATTATGTTGATTTTGACTTGAAAGAGCAGGGTAGTTGAGAGTATGTCATGCTCACTTAATGTCTCGCTGATGGTGGCGAGTTTGTTGGATCATTCGGTTCCCTACAAAATGGTTGAGCTGGATGGTCCATGGATCCACGCGTCATGTTCGTGAACGGGTGCCGTCAGTTGAGACTGGTCATCTCTTATCTGCCAGGGCTTATTTTTAATCTTATATTTTTAATCGTTTTTGATTTTTATATTCTTTTTACATTGTTCTCACATACCTATAGAATCAACAAGAGTAATGTACCCAGGATTTTGTAATTTCTATATTTAAAAGAGTGTCCTTGGAGTTTCTTGCCCTTTCTTCTCCATAGAGATCTACGTTTTGGAATGGGCAACTAGCTTCAATTTTCTGACTAACTGACTGACTCATTGACAATTCAAAAGTGCCTGTAAAGGGTTTAATTGAAATAAATGCTTTGAGTTTGAGTTTGACGACGCGACGCGCCCCACTCCTCTCCGTTCCGTACTAAAGTACAGCTTACAGTACAGTAATCGCGGAGAGGGGCGCGTCGTCGTGGATTTCACTATCTGTACACATGTTTTCCTATCTGCGAGTCCATGTATGTATTCTACTAATCACTACATACATGGACCAATCACCCAACATCCTCTTAAAAACTTTCCTAATAACTTGAAACCAATATACTTGCGAAGTACAACACGAGTAATGACACCCTCGCCCCTTGCGGTGGAGCAACGCGGCCGGTGGCACTAGTTTTTCAATAACCCCTTAAGGAACCCCGCGGAGCTTCTCAAATACATGGCCGTGTCAATCACACGGAATGAATATTATTCGCAAATGTTTTGCCCCTGACAGATGTATTATAAATCTTTATTTCAATGCGAATATTTAGGTACAGGCATTGTTTTGGGGTAATTGTTTTGGATAGGTATTTAAAAGTGTGTTTACTTTGAATAATTGCAATAACATAGCTATTTCTGCATGTGCTTATTATCTACTTTACGTGAAAAAAGAGCTCTAAAATGTCATTATTGGGATAAAAAATCTTCAAAAATGGTTGTGTGACTTTTCAGAATCTCTAAACTTTCTTTATTTGTCAGAGATTCATGCAAATTGGTAACCAAGGGAGAACCTAGGTTACTTATTATCACGTTGAGCTTTTTCACAGCAAATTGATTAATACCTGTTAAATTCATAAATGAAAACGTATGGTTGACTTCCATAATAATTTTAAGTGAAAAATACGACACCAAGTTGACAATAAATTCCCACTGTTTACCTACTTTAAATTATATATTTTTTTAAAACCAATATTGAAAACAGTAGTTAATTAAAACGTACGCACATCGATGTATCAAGTATTTTAATTTCAATTTTATTTTTTTCTAGTATCGGGTTGACTCGGCATGATTTGATGGGTCGCGGGACTCGCTTTGTGCCCGGCAAAAATAATATCGCGCGAGGCACGGATCATTGGAGCTTGCCTACACTTCAGACTGTTTTCATCTGTTTTGTCTGCTACACAACAATAGGGACGATTTAAAAATATTGCATAGAATTTTCGATAAAATTATTGGTGAACAGTCCTATATATCGGAACCAGAATCGGGTGAGGTCATTACAACGTCAATTGCTCAGAATTTTCTCGATACAACGAATTGTTACGGGATATTCTAAGGTTTCGTTCGTAAGCGTAACTTCCTAAAACATTTCAAATTGTTTGTACAATTGCCGTGCCCGAAACCCAGAAACACCATTGACATTTCATATTACTTTAAATACGTATAGACATAGCTCAATGTATCAACTTGACAAAACGAGGGTGAGAATGAAACAATAGAGCATCATCGTTCACCCCTCAGTCGCAAACCACAGGAGAATATCATAAACGTCGGCTTAAACACTCGTCTCGGCGGACGTTAAGTAAATAAAAACATAATAAAATAATACATTCCATGCAACATATGGGAGAAGACAGCAATTGGGTTATGAAGAGTATTAGGGGAAAACTTGTTTATAACGAGGAACTATTCTGTTAAATTGAATATTATCTGCTTATATAATCAATCAATCTGCCTAGCCTTTTCCCAACTATATTGGGATCGGCTTCCAGTCTAACCGGATGCAGCTGAATACCAGTATTTTACATGATGCGACTGCCTATCTGACCTCCACAACCCAGTAACTGGGTAATACGATACCCCTTGGTAAGACTTTCGGGCTTCTGACGATTCGTAACGACTGTCAAAGATCCACGAATGACAGCCGGGACCAACGGCTTAACGTGCTGCTATATCTGCGTATCTGCTTATATAATATCTATAATAAATATGTCTTATAAAAATGCAAATGTCGTCACGTTATGTCGGCGAACTGTTTTCTATTTAAGTTACAAGTTGACCGACTGAGTTCAAGACCTTTCTCGATCATAATACAAAAATTCTCAAGTTTATAACCTTACAAATAGCGAACACTGTTAACAAGTCCCAAACACTATTAGTAACTCGATTGATCCGTCAACGAATCGATTCGAAAGCCACTGAACGCCACACTCGATGCTCGGTGTAATGCAGCTCCCCGCGATGCATCGAGTGGTGTATCGAGATCGAGACTCGAGTAATAATCGAACCCTCGCCGCGCGGTGTCCCGCACTCAATCTCGGGGATTCGTAAGCACCCTGGGACATCCTTGCTATCACGAAACGATTTGCCAATCAAAAATGGTCCCTTTCACCAAAAAAATAAAAGGTGATATCGATATTACGGGAAGTAAAGGTAAGTTAGTCAAGAATTCCCTGTATTGGGGTGACAATCCAAAGAATCGTAGACGGTTATTGAATTTCTTTGCATTTTTGATTTGTCTAGTCATTTGGTTTGTTGATTGATAACAATTTAATTGAATGAATACATTTCCATCCGTTCCCTGTTTGAACAACTCATAACCCACACCCCATAAAATATAAATTATTGTTTGTAAAAAAATTCAGTGTTGGTTGCAGCAATGTCTTCTTCTGTGAAGGCAAACATCGTAAGGAAACAGGCATATGCCTGAGAGATATTTCTTGACGGCATGTGAAGCCAAGCCAAAACTCTGACATCGGGTTAGTCACTAACCACAAGAAAAAAAACAACGTTTTATTTTGCATTTTTTTAATCAATTACTTCTTCCTTATTATATTTTTCATTTAAAGTATCAATCACAAAGAGACAATATAAAACTATGAACGTAAAATCACGATATGGTAATCATAGTTAAAACCCATGAAGCCACTCGTATTCAGTTGTGGGGCGATCGTTCAATCGCACATCCTATGGGGCCATGGGGGAACGTCAAAGTTCATTCGACCAAAACTACATTTTGTCTCTGTGAAATATTCCGAAAGAGAAATAATTTCTTCCCCTTTGACATTTTTCTAACTGAAGTTCATGGCCGATGTAGCTGACTTGAATTGATTTGGAGATTTTCTGGATGTTTCATAGGTCACCCAGAAATCAACTTTGAATGTTTTCTTACTTAATGTTGTTAAATAAAGTCAGGAATTATTCATTCTATGAAAAGTAAATACTCATTATTTGTCCAATTGTATGCAGAAAAATATTTATTTTTACTTGTGAAAAAAATATTGTATGTAATTAGGTGTTTTTACGTAATTTTTCACTTTTCATAACAATCAGCAAATTCAATTTCCTTCGCAGGTAATCTGAATCTTTCTAGTATTCAACCCTTAACTCTTATCAACGATCTAAAGCCAAAAAAGCCAGATTGCTTTAATCTAGCGTTTACATCTGTCACGCTAAGTCTTCGTTTTCAATTACGATGGCAAGCGACCAAAATTAATTCGTCCATATCTCGATTTGCGATACAAGTAGCGGATTACGCGGCGATTTGCTTGTACTCCTACATTGCAATCGCATAAATGCTCCTGTGATGGTGGGCAAAGAAGAAAATGACACAGATACGTCACACCCAGGTCTCGCTTTAAAAAAAGTTTTTTTTTTAACTTATGATTTAATAATAAGTTGATTGGAGTGAAGTTGAGAAAGGTAAATACAATTATCTATATTTGCGAGTTCACATAATAATTATCAACGCCCGCGGTTGTAAGGGCTAAGCGGTAATGCTTTAGCTACCCTACACGAGGGTATCGTCACAGGACTCCAATTTTGAACATTATTGTGTGTGGGCAGAAATCTCTAAACATGAATCTATATTCCTGTCTGCAATTTTAGCATTGAAGCACATCATCAACGTCAGTGGTGTCGCGGTAATGGAGTGGCGCGTGCCAGCCGCCGCCCGCGCCGCGACATGCGCCCGCGCCGCGTGCGAACACTCCCACCGATTATGTGCCACTATCGCAGCCTGAGAACTAAAAGCATTTCTTTATTTGTTTATAGAATTTAAATCGGCATAATTCTTATTAAAAGTTCCAAAGCCATATAAAATGAATTCACGTTTTTTTCTATCAGCCTGTCGAGATTTTCGTTCACCGTAGTCACCAAAATGGCTTCCGTTGTGATCATCGTATGAAAATATTATGTGCAAATTTGCGTTCGCAAAATGTTTTCCATCACGGCTCACACTGTGATTATTATAATACGCGGAAAATTCTCTACGAAATATGTCATGCCAATAAACTTCAAGTGCTTTCGCTGGCTGCGGCACCTAACCGCAAAATGCCTGTATAGCGAACACAGGGTTATACGAGTGCGCTGAGCGAAAAGTAATATTTAGGTGTCAACTGCAGGCGATAATCGCGGGGTAAAAAATTGCTGGAGGTTGGCGGGCGGCGAACTATTTCCACCCTTGCCGGTGGTATCTCGTCGTTTATCGGGCGATAGTATCTGAGTGAGACATCGCCGGTGACGTTTGAAATATGATCGGCGCGGTCCCGGGGGCGCAGGACGCGGGGGCGCGGGACGCCACGTGCGGCGCATATTCAAATCAGAATCGCACGCGGCGGACCCCCGTGTTGGCTAAATACACCCGCCGCGCCGCCGCCCGGCCCACCCACTTACCGAGGGTCGGCCCTATGTAATCGAATTTGAAAATTATTCTAAAACACTGAATAATGTATTTCGGAGGGACGCAGCGCCGGAGGCGGCTCGCTCGCGCTGATTTTTAAAATAAATTAAACTTAATCAAGTGGGTTCGCGCACCTAAACGGATTAACTTGGCGCTGATTTGACTTCGCCGCTGTTTGTACAGTACATGAGGGGTGGCGGCTTAAAGGTTATTTGAAACAGTATCGGACTAACATCGTTTAGCTGACTACTACACGCATGTTCAAGCGGATCAACGACAAGCTCTCGCTATCAAATAAACTGATGAAGTTGACAAACACTCCGATCACTCATTAAACTTTATCAAGATCAAGTTAACACTGTTTTATTCCGATGAAAGTTGGGTATATGAAATCAAAGTAGGTTGAGCTTTGGAGCCTGATTTTTCCACTTTGGTCAAAAATATCAATTTAACATCCAAGCACAGTAATAGTCACGACCGACCTCTTCAGACAAATAATAGTAGGTACCTACCTGCTACTTAGATTATTACTTAAATAGTACCTAACTTTATGCACCAAAATAATTTCAAGACTGTTAAACTTATCTAAGTTACACATAGCATTCAATGTTATAAATCTAAATATTCAAAATATTAAAACCCCTTTACAGAAAGAATCAACATATCTCCTTTCCCTCCTCAACATCAAACACTTTAATAAAATTTATGAATCGCAAAAATTGGTCAAATTCATATTTGAAAATTAAATATTGAATAAGACAATATTAGTTCACTCGGTACATTAAGTTTTATTACGCTATGAATACATTCGGCTCAGTGCGATTCGCTACGCAGGGCTGCGGCCCCGCCATTAGCACCCGATATGAAATTAAAATTAAAATATATAAAAAGTACGACGAGCACTCTCGACAGACCGCTAAGGGGCAGCCCTAAAGATTTAATGTTAACGAAAGGCGTGAAGTAGCCAGAGTACTAATAAAATTGTTTCATCGAAAGTACCCGAAGTATTTGTCCAATCATGGGAAATAAATAATGAAATTGTAACAATATTTTTGTACGTTTTTAAACAAAATACAATAAATCTCATGACAATGACTAATAAAAGTAATCAAATAAAATTATTACAACTAAACAGCCAGTATACATATTTTTTTTTTTTAAAGACGAAACAAAATAAGAAATTTAGAAAATGAAATGAGAACCAAGAAACAAACAAAATATTTATCCAAACAACTTCGACTCCACAGCTTCAGTTGTAAACTATCATGTAGCGGTGTACAGTAGGGGTGCCACTCGATGATTTGGTTTTTCGATTCGTTACGCCGTCAAACTACCCTCTACTCCGTACCCTCAAATATGTTCCCTTGCCTTGAATATTATTTATACGTTTGTTAAGTGGAGTTGTGCGGCTAGAGGAGTAGCCTCAGGAGCTCAGCACTTCAACAAACAACGGTTATGATTTTTTATTATCGATTGAGACCGACGTTTTATGATGGTTAAGGATTGTATTTGGCGAAAGGGTTGGGCTGCGTGGAAAACATAATTTTGTTAACGTCAATGTATATCCTAAACTAATACAATTTACACTAAATACTATGACACAATTAAATTAAATCGCACACAATCCGAAACAATCAATTGTAAAAATGTAACCCAGCCATTACATCTGCGCACATTGTAGACACTTTTTAGCCGGCTATTTGTAGAGCCACGGAGAAAACATGTCAAGGAAAACAGGCGCGCTCTGGCTCAGAGCAAGCTATGGTTAGGTATGCAAAGCAAACATATTTTCTCTTGAGACTAGAACGGTGAGCAAACAGTGGGCAACATGAGCGAAGGTTGGGGCGTGTTTACCAACGCTGCGTCGCCTGCCCTCATATATTAAACATAGCAAGCGCTACCTTAGCCAGCCTCTGACGTTCGCCGTAACGTATTATTCCACATATCTAGACCAGCTTCTAGGACAACGCTCCGTTGCAAATTTAATACGGCGTAATGTTGCTGTTAGCCCACAATCGCTGTAATGAATACGTTTTTCAGCAAATTTACATCGGCATAAAAATAAGGTCGCGGCAGTTAACACGTTTATCGGGCGCTCATTAAAGCGGAGGGCGATCTTGCTTCGGAGTCGTTAAGCGCGCAATAGTTCGCGAGATCCTCGTAAAAAATATCTCGCAACCGACTTTACGAGCGCCCTTTGTGAATGCATCATTAAATTTCCATCTAAATTTAAATTACGAACGGTGCGATTCGACGCGCTCTCTCCCACGTGTTTCTGTTTTCCCAGTCGGTGGAAATGTTATAATTGCTGCACAGAGAACGTAGCCGAGTTGAGAATTTGAAAAAAAGATGACGTCAGTTGGAATTATCTTCAGCGCAGCGCAATTGAAACGGCTTTGCGACGGGCTTAGTGAAAAAGTTGGCGTTCGTTTTAATAATTCCCAGCTCCGGCGCCTCGTCAGAATGCCGTTGTCACTTCGCGGATTAAGCTCCGACACGGTTGAGTTGGGATTTGAGAGTTATTTTAATTTGCATTTTTCGTATAATTCAAACTAGAGTGCAACGCTTCCAACGCTTTTTTCATGTGAAATCGTAACGTGTTTACACGTCAAAAGTTTACGACATTTGGATGGTCGAAGGCGAGGGTTGAACTCGTTTGTATGCGGCGCCACACTTCCCCGGGAAAGGCATAAAGTCAGCAGGTGAGGAGCGAGTATCGCGCGGTCACGCTATTTAGATAAGACCATTTTCGTGACCTCTCTCCCCCTCGGCTTCGGCGATAAGAGCCCGATGTGTACGTTACGACATTTTGTTGCAGTGCCTCCTTATAAAACATCCCTTTATAAATCAGAGCAGACGAAGAGAACTCCTAAACAGATTAAGTAAGATAAAAACAAGGAAAACCAACAAACAAATAAGGTCATTTGATTAAGCGGAATGATTTGCGAATCACTTAAAAATCCAAATGCCACCATTTTTCTACTTCCCTCCTGACTTCTGGCGTTGGAATGGCGAATAAAGCGAGTTTGGAATAAATTGTGGCTCGTCTGGATAAAGCAATATTTGTTCATCTACCCCCGCATTACGACAGCAGCGGCCATTAGCGGGATGCAAATAACGTCTTGTCATTTTTGCTTCTTTATTTTTCCTCAATGCTCGGAGAATCGTGCTACTTGGCCACCCTCCCACGGATGTTGCACGGAGATATGGAAATAAAATCCACTTCGAAAACATTGTTTAAGAAATACGCAATTTTGGCAAAAAAATACCCTTATGCTTATAGTTTTCTAAACCAGCAACACTGGACAATATAGGTTAGGAAAGACCACAATACTTCAAAAAAATTGTTCGCCTTTTAAGACGTGTTCAAAGACAAAGACCAGACTAATCACCCTGCACTTCGCTGGAAAATTCTAATTATTTTACGATTATTGTCTTCCTATTTACATTTTGTTCTAACCTACCCCTCGGTAAGTACTCCGCAAATCCCTACAAGAGTACCTACAAGCCAAAATGGCGTCGACATTCGAACATCCGAGTGCGTTTTAGCCCCACTTAAAGCGTGGTTTATTTGCAAGCCAGATTGCCTACGGAACATTATTTATAGTTGAGGGTAGGTTGTTATTAAATTTTTCCACAACTGTTGAATGATTTAGAGGTTTTCAGTTTTGAGGTTTTATTACATTTTTTTTACGAGTTTTTTTATGCATTCCATTTCACTCTTCTGATTTTCTTGCTCCCTTTCTAATCTCTAAAAGTAAATTAGGTAATCTTAAAACAATTTCTAGATAAATCAAACATTTTCCATACTGCCTCTCGAACCCGAATCTCCGAAAACTTGCATTTTCCAGCATAAAAGTGTAAAATTTATCTTTACCCACATTCATAATGCTGGAATCCTATTCAATGCTAATAATGTTTTCCATACAAGTAACAAGTAAATTTACAAGTAAATTTAACAACTAGTGATTGGAGCCTCAGTTTAAGCAAAAGCCTGTGTTAGCAATGCCAAGCAGAATTTCTGAAATGTATACGAGACAATAAAGATGTCGCTACTGCGAGCGATCTTCACACCTGCCAGCGTGATTACAGGAATATAGATGTTGTGTTGATTCAGGAATATTGACCATTCTTGAGAGACTTCAGTTATCCAAGGTTTTATTTTAAGTTTGAAGGGCTGTTCTGCGGAACTATGATCATAAGATTTTGTGTCAATATTTATGCAACAACTGATTTACTATTTATCTAGGATTGTTGCTTATAAAGAAAATTGTTTATAACTAGACAGTTTGCTTTGACTACTGATCATTTTCAATCCTACACACAACAAATGCGTGCACCTGTCAAACAAGACTGGTTGTCCACTATCGAAATAACTAGAATATCATATTACAAATACAAATAATCCTCAATTCCTTGCACTATAAGTAGTGGATTCTAATCGTTTGACACTTAATTAATGGGCACTTTACACGTAGATATTGAATGGAGCGTTCACCCACGTGACGGGAGCGGCTGGCCGGGCGGGTGCGCGGGCGCAGCGCAGCGAGGCGCCCGTCGCACGCGCCGCGTGGGCGACGGACATAACTCGCGCGCAACAAGACGCGCGCACGCCACTGCTAACTACCGTCGCCATTTTATATAGGCTGCTCTACTGGTGTTTAGTTTTACGAGTATGGAATGCCTTGATTATGCTGAAGTAAAGAAAGTCAGTTTCGTTACATTCCCAATACAAATAGACCATAAACCCATAGAGAAAAAGATGTATGGACCCCGTCACCAAATCAGGTGTATCAATGTAGACTGAGTTCACAAAAGGAAAAAAACGGGAAAAATAATTGTGATTACCTACAAAGATAGGAAACGCCGATAAACTCTATAGGTAAGGGTTGAATAAAGTATGACGTATTACTAAAAATATTACGTATTAATTAGGATAAATAATATTTGTTTCTCGTTTCGGGAACTTTTTCTATTACTTCATCCTACGTCATTCGCTGTAATTATTGTCCAACTGAAATAGCGAGCTAAAAATAAAACCTTCAGGAACAATAACTCGTGTTTATTTTACTACACAATATCCCTGAACTTTCGTTTGATAAGAGGTATTTAATAATACATTTGGTTAACACTTTCGACTCCACCCATTTTTCATAGAGCTCATACGTGATGCCGCCATACCTATTGCAAGTTGACTCCAGGATGGTCACCGGCATTACGTTTTCGCTAAAGCTAACCCTCGAGGAGTGTCACCGCGGCGTTAGGGTTAAAATCTTGTTAAAATATACCACTGATTTAATTTTCACAGTTTACAATGCCGAATTTGCTAAGAAAAACCAACATTTTTCCTCCCGGCATCCCATATGCGACTTGAGTAAACCCTCCAGGAGGGTTCCCGGTACTGAACGTGTTAATTTACGAAAGATCCTTTTTCTTTTATTTATTTATTTGTAAATTCACGAATAATCTCTAACTCCAACCAACGAACCAACACCCTCGAACTACTGACTTCATCTACTTCTATAGTTATATGTAAGTATTCATAGGCTATATCCTGTTCCAGCTTTACTTATTTTTTTTATTATAAACAGGTTTATTAAAATAAACACCATAAATTAATAAGAAACAACCTGTACATTCAGCACGGCGAGTGCACATCATAACTATATCTAACAGCGACAGGTACTGCACGCCACCGGATCACTCTTTATGGCCTATAAACGTGTAATTCACGCCACCTTAATCCGGCCCTGTTCGAATAAATCTGGATTAGCCGAGCCCGCAGCGATTGTGCGATATCTCCTGATTATGCCGTTAACAATTGTAATTGAAAAATAAAATGCCCAAGTGCGTGCCTGGATTGCTGTAATGGTAAAGTTGTTTGACAATGTATGGGATGTTCTTACGTAAATGTTAGTAAGTAATATTGTATGTTGATATTTATTTTATGTTGAATTTGATATAGGAATACACTACAAATTGATAACGTAATGAGCCGAGTACCGAGTACCTAGGTATAGTTATTTCAGATTAAAGTTATTCAAGTTTTTGCATACCAATCTTAAAGTGTGCGAATTGGTTCTACACAATAATGAGACACTAAAGTAAGGCCATTTTAATAGGTACAATTTGACAATTCATCAAAATTCAACAACGTAACCTTGTAACGGCGGGCATAAAATAATATATTTTTTCGTTTTGTTAGAACTGCACAATTGCTTAACTTTTTTCAATTACGATTACATAATTACATATTTATTGTAATAATGACCGATACGAGTAATTTTACGATTTGCTTTCACTAAACTGACAGACGTCAAATGTTACCTATTAAAATGGCCTGACTTTAATCATCGTAACGCTCTCTTTTCAGAATACTTGGTAAAATATAACAGGTTTATTGCTCAAGGAAATCCGTTAGGAAAGGTTAGTAAAAAAAACACTAGTTCTATACCGAAACGTCTGAGAACTATCTGGTGAATGCCTTTCCTGTTGCTATGCGATAGTAGCAAATTTCTTATTTATGTAGTATTTGTCCCATTTCAGGACAAGGCATCCGATGTGGCAAACATACAGATATATCAGAAAGCACACGTAGCTGGCGGTCCATATTTCACGCGCGACACGCAACGCAGATATGTGCGGAAGTGCCAAGTCTTGCGTACACTGGACCTATGCTTACTGGATGGGGCATTAAAAAGTACGCAGCCAAAGGACCCATGCGAGATTTCAATCTTACGACGACGCTGACGATCCAATTTGATGATGAAATATATGAAAAGTGAAAAACTGCCTAAACAAGTGAAACAACTGAAGTGCAAATACGGCATGTATTTCCTCATTGGTTGTTTCACTTGTTTCCGTTATTAAACATGGGCGTCATAAGCTCATAACTTTGAACAAACTAAAACAGTCAAAATAATTAATTAGGAAAACTGCAGCATATACCTACCTACGTAAACCTTTACCTATGTGTTGATCTCATCCTAATAGATTAGTAAGATCAAAGTTCTAATATATCGGAGGCAAAAGCATTCATGGACTGTTCAAACGAATAAAATCGTAGCACTACCTTACCACTTCCAGCACCCCAAATATATGTTTATCCACCTTTCTGGGTAGCTGGGCCTTGTCGCCGGGCCATAAATTAGCTAAAACAAGCGGCAGATGCCGTGGGAAGCCCCACTCCCCCCCCCCTGCCCGGTAATGGGAGCATTAGTAATACTAATGGTGGTGGACGATGACGTCACATAAATCCATGTCAAATTTAGGAGGCGGCCGCTGTTAGGTTTTAGTCTTGGGCTTGTCTTGTGACATGATGAAGGTCTTGCTTGTGGGGAGAATTTGTGCTAAATACAAGTAAAAGAAAGCCTGTGTATGAAGTTAGGTAAGAGCTTATGAACTGGTTATAGGGGTAAAAATATTCATAAGAGTGTTTTTTTTAGGTAACTGTAGGAGAAATTGTATAGCTGTATTAGTTTGCTTTTAAATTTTATGAAAAATTATGCCAACTACCTCCATATTTTCGATAAAGAAGTTTCAGCTACATTTTGAAATCAAATGAAAGATTATTTATTATTTTCTCATGACTTCTATCGCAGGTCCGCTGGAAGAAATTCTTTAAGAAATAAGCAGTACCTTTGTACTCAAAAGTTATGTGTCGTATTTAGTTTAGTTTTTTTTTGTTTTGTTATCTTGCAATTTTATTTAATACCTACTCGTATCTAATTATAGAAATATTAATTATTGTTATAATCTTACACTTTTTTTTATTTAAGTATACATACACATATTGTAGTATAAAACTGATTTACATCCGTCACCTCACACTTCAGGGGCCCTACCACCACCAGCATACCACCACCTTTTAGCAGTATTATTTTAATCTTAGTTAAGCGTGGGAAAGAGATGGAGCTAGACGTCCTGTATAGCTCCACTTCTTTCTCGCCCTGAAGTAACATCAAAATAATACTGCTAAAAGAGATGGTGGTTGGCCCCCTGGTCCAGTTGAAAACCAGCGTGAGGCACTAGTTGTCTGGCATTTATGCTGAACTGGGCCTATTTGGCGCAGCTGCGAGGCACACATTCCTGCTAGTATCTTACAACTGTACACTTTTTATTTGTATTCTTTTTTTTTTACTTGTGTGCCTTTTAGTCTGTGCTAAATAAATGTATTTTCTTTCTTTCCTTCTTTTCTATGCATTTTACTGTGTGTACATAAAAAAATAAAACCGATTTTAAAAAACTTACTCCGTCAAACGAAATAATAGTAAAGTACTCAAATCAATAAGCATACAATTCACGTGAGAAAACTATCCCTCTGTTGAACTCCCCTAAAACAAAGTTATCCCACACCATGGGGCACTAAAAATTCCTCGTAATTGAATGAATCAATTCTATCGCCATTAAATCGAGTTACCAAGCATATTGGGTGAGCAAATTTATTTAGCTAATAACCCCCTGTCTGGTGGAGTGAAACATCCCTTGTCGGAGAGATTCGAACTTGATGCGATTATATTTTGAGTTTTCTTGTGTTGATTTGTATTTGAAAGTGATGAAGCAAAATGTGACTCTTTTCCTGATTAACTAAAATCTAAAACCCAACTGCCACAAAAACGCCAACTTAAACAAGACATCACAGTCAGACAAATTAAAAATCTGGAGTCAACTGTTGTGTTATAATAAATCGCAGAAATCGAACAGATTACGTTTCATTTTTCAAATTATGATAAGTAGTTTAGAAGTTATGAGATAACAGATGAACATACCCACATATATACATACATTAGGTATACCTGTCAAAATCATAACCCACCTTTTTGCTTCACCGTAGTCGGGTTAAAAATAAATACGTTTAATAAAGTGTCTTTTACTGACACCTGTTTTTTTCATACAACTAAGGAACGTATAGAGCCTGCCATACATTTCTGAAGATTTTGCCACAGAACTTTTTTTTTAAGTCTAAATTGTCCCACTGGGAAAAAGCTCCCCAAAGTCCTTTCAAGAACTCTTAGCGCGTCTCTCTCTTTCCGAGTCACCTCGAATGCGCCCCGCGGCACTAAGAACTTAAAATATAAAAAAGTTTCGAAATTCCACCCTGTAAACATTTGATCAGTCAAGCGATATCGCGTCGTTTTAAAACAAAAAAAAAACATTGATTCTTTCAATCATAAAGAAGGGTCAGAACTACCAAACTCAAATCAATACCAATTGTCAACTATCTTACTTGGATCGTCCAACAGATAAGTAGGTACTGCGCACCCTCAGGACAACGGTAGTACGTCCCGCTGGTTTATGTCGCCATTAGCCCGCTCGCATCCGGCTTCACGATTTGTACGTCGTTTGTACGTGTCTTGAGCCAGCCTACAGCGCAAACTCGGCACAGTTATGGCAAATTTATGTCAGGTATTAATTTACTTTAGTTGTCGCCTCCAAAGTTTGTTCGCCGCCCCGATGCTAAGTTTCGAGACGTTCTTTGCCAGGATTAAATATTTATTAGAGTTTCCAGCAAGTTGTCAGTGTTACTTGGCACTGTTCTGTGCTGAGATTGGATTGTGTTCATTTATAGGAGGAAAAGTTAAATAAAACTGGCTGTATATATTTTATTTTATATTGACATTAAGGCGGTTTTGGAAGGAATCAAGTTTTCTAAGCTCACGTAACTGGAAGGTTTGTCTACGAAAAATATGTTAGTTTCATTTTCATACAGTAACCATTGAATAGCTTCTGAATATGACTCATTTTCTTCCTCAAATTAAAATATACCATTCCAGTTTTGGATATAAAACACATTCATATCATCCACATGAACTTTCAGCACGTTTCTACGTACCTACATTAGCACCTCACAGTAGCAGTCGGGTCACGTCGCGTGCGAGTGCCCCGGCGGCGTCCAATCACTTCGCTAAACTAATAGATCGGAAGGAAGCGCCCGCGCATACGGATTGCATTCTACGCCCTGCACTGTTGAGGCACATTCGGTGGAGGGAACTGAGAGAAGTGTTGATATTGATGGAGGTTCCGTATAATCTTTTTATTTTTTTATGCAACTAATTCAAGAAAGTAAGTACCCTTATATAAAACAAAAACAAGATAGATTCTTTATGAAGGACTACTTTTATTTCCTTGGCAAACACTAGTAAATATCAACGCCAATTTTTTAAATATTAATCATAGATTAGAAATGTTTTCTGTGAGGCATATTATTCAGATATTGCCGCATGATTAAGTAGGTATTAATAGTAATACAGTATTAAACAACAAAGCACTATATGTAACTTAAACAACATCATTGTTACACCAAAAATCAGTTAACCCCACAAACAAAATAAACACGAAACCGCAACTCGTAAACACGAAATAAAAAAAAATTAAACTAGCAAGAATGAAACGAGCGCTTCAGCTTCGAAAAGATGACCATCCATCGTGAGCATGGAGTCAATTTATCACTGGGAAAAATGAAAACTGTGCACAGGTCCATTAAAAATAGTCGCACATAGTCGCATGACCCATAAAACGAGAGAGCGGCGTGGAGAGGAAATATGAAATGAAAAAGTGCGCCCCGCGGAATACTCCGAGGTTCCGTGAATGTTTCACTTTTTTAAGTAATAAGAAAATTTTATGAGGCTTTATTCTAGCATTTTTTCTGCTTGCTTGGTTTAAGGTTATGCTCTCTTATAAGCGCACGTTTCTTTATAAAATGTTGGTTTTCCGAGAAGAAGCGGATTTATCTCCAAGATTCAGGATTTCATCGTTGGTTTTAACGAGTTACCCTTGTGAGCCATGCCACCGTTTACACTACCTAACGTAATGTACCTATACGAAAACAGTAAGACCGTGTGACATTTACTAGCACAACTATTTCCAGTATTTTTCAGACTATTTCTATTGCTTTGTCTTTTACAAACTGGTTCCAGAAAAGCGGTCAACAACACGTTAGTTAGATGCTTCGCAAAAACAGACATGCTAAAAATGTTACTAATAAGCATTTTAAAATAGGCGCCTAGAGCTATACCGGCTTCTGCAAATTATTTTTGACTAACAAAAAAAAACAATTTAAACCGATCTCACAGTTTCAAAAACAATTAATACCTACCTGAAACTTTTTATCAAACCCACGGAACCCAACAAAATTCGCCACCTCGTCAGGCGAGGTAGCGTTGGTCAAAAAAGAAAACCAATTTGCCCGCATGAAAAGGTTCGATCCAATCGCGCCCGCCGTATCCACTCATTTGATATTTTCACTCGGCGATAGAAAACAAATTACGAAATGTCGCTCTCCGGGATTATAAGCATTAGCTATTTATTTCTGTGTCACCTGTCGATCCCTCAATAGCCTTCTTGCATTTGAAGTTTTCCGATTAACTTGGTTTTTATTGATATTCTATGTATGTTAAAATACTTATCGGATTCAGAATGCCAATGAATATGATTTTGCATTTCTTAAATTGATTTCTGTTGTGAACCGGTAGACGGGAATGGTATTGAATCTTTTGTGTATCAGCTTTATTGGGTAGGTAGTTTTTCTTATGTAATTTGAAGTGGGACTATTACTTTGGATAATTAAATAGGTATTTTTGTATGGCAAGTTCTCATTGAAAACCAACGATTTGATCTGACGTGTTTAAACTAATTACTTTCGATGGAGGCATAAAAACTCATCTTCTTCACTTAAATTATAATTTGAGGTAACCTTTAAGGTGGAGACTGAGTTGCAGCGTTTTTTTTGTATTGTATCTAGTTTTTGTAACGCGTTACAGTAGTCAGTGCAGAGCGAGCCGAGCCGCTCGATGCGAGCGCTGGATCCTCCACTCGACTGTCGGCTTTTTCGTGAATTACTTTGAAATGCGTTACAGCAATCAGTGCTGCGAGCTGAGCCGCTCGATGCGAGCATTACGAGCGTATGTTTCTGCTATTCTGAATAAAAATGGAGCACGTTTAAGTCAAATGCTCGAAGCGAGCGTTCGCCGCGTCTTGTGTATCGCCGTTTTGTAACCAAGCCCGCCTCGAATGTTTATTTTAATTTTTTTTACTGGTCGCTATAAGTGCAATCCACTACGACGCGCCCCACTCCGCTCCGCACCGTACTAAAGTATAGCTTACAGTACAGTAATCACGGAGTGGGGCGCTTCGACGTGGATTGCACTATCTGTATCAAATAACTTCTCCCGCTCTGGGTGGAGCGGGAGGGCGTGTCAGAATCTTACTGACTAAAACCCACCCGTGTTCCTTCAGTTGCCTGTAAGTACGTTGCCAGGGGCCACCGTATCCCTTTCGGACTTTCCCGCAACCCCGGACTTACTCGTAACCCCGGGAATGATACATTATTAACAAACGTTGCAAGTCAGTCTCCGCCTTTAGCTACAACCCAGAAATAAAACCTAAAACACACCAGAGAATTCATGAACATAACAAATAGATAACAACGAACCTTTTTACCAAAACAATCCCTCTCCCATACCTACACATAGGACGTACCTATTTATAATATCAATATCATGTCTGAACCTCCCCTCGGTTACCATGGCAACCGCGTCACCAGCCAACGTAAATGTTACCAGTAAATCAATTAAAAACCAGTTTGGAACAAATAAATTGTTGACAGGTACTTTATAGGGTCTGAAAGGGACATATTTTAGCAACAGCGAGACATAAATCATACCTGGGGATGTATGTGCGAAGATTTTGATTTGTGATCGGTCAGACAATAAAGGATCATTGAATGTGAACTTGGCCTTATTTTGGAAGAATAATGGGCTTTGGGGTTGTCGATGCCCTTATTTATCTAAGTTTTAAGTGTGTGTTTATGAAAGTAAAAAGACTTAGTACCTTTGTACACACGACTACACATCAAGCTATATATTGCCAGTTTATGCTGATCTCGCATTGTATAGGAATTCCGTACAATGTGAGGTCAGCTTATACTGGAAATTATAGCTTGATGTGTAGCCGTGTGTAGGTACACTATTCAGATGATAGTATATACGACAATTTTTCGATTTCACACAGAGACTTTTAATTTGTCTCTTTCGTTTATATGTACAGAACCGAGGGTTTCAATAAAAAAATATGCCTAATGTAAATCTTTAAGCGTAAAGTTTACTTGAACCGTTTTATAGAAATTAAGTACAATTTTAGTAGTACGAATTAGCTTTAATTTAGTACCTACCCATCGTATTAATGCGAACACTATGTGAATGACAAAAGATGATTTCTAGAAATTTCATTAAAATTCCGCTTCGTCAAGTCGGAAGGCGATACATTTAGGGTTGACACAGATTCACAGTGCAATTAAAATATTGCAAATAAAATAGCAATTCATACAAAACGTGCAGAAGTGTATTGATTTTAAAAAGAGAATTTTGAGCTTTTGTATTGAACAACTTTATAAAGAAAATAGATGGTTCATCTATTTCCAGATTATTTTTAAAACGCTAAATGATCGTTTATGTATAAATATACCCTGTGGACTATCAGAAATATATTGATTTGATTTTTATTCGACTACATCGCGAGTAATTGACGTGATTGTGACGGCACGGTTGGCGCAGTGGTTAAGCGATTGACTGCTGCACTGCGTGTAGCTGGTTCGTTTCCCGCACGGAACAAATATTTGCATGACCTACTATTAGTAGTGGTTCCGGGTCTGGTTGTGTAAACGCACCCACAATACAGGAGACATTCCTAGTGTGGGGCAGATTAAAAAAAACAATAGTTTGAACTAAAGTTCATTGCTCACCTTCATATCCAGAAGAAAAATTGAACAGTCTCGTACCTTTGTAATGCATACTTAAAAAGCAAATTTAACTTGGTTTTTATAATTCTGTTTTACTGTATCATTATAAAGACTTAATCGTAACTTTCCGATGCTTCGTTAGAAATGTGTGCTTTTATGAGTAAGTAGCTGACCCAACAGACGTTGTTCTGTCCAAATTTCAATAACTCACACAAAATTCCAACAGAAAATGCACTTTCAGTTTTTCATATTTTTCTTGCCGTAAGAATCTGATTCGGACTAACAACGAACATTTTGAAACAAAAAATAGCCGATTCGATACAGCCATTATATTTTTATTATATAGATTTTGGCACGTCACATTATCGTGGAAGTCGACGTCTACGATTTTACCGTTGATGATAAGACATCGGTGCTCGAAATAACGTCATGGTGAACAGAAATTTATAAGCGTCATATATTTCCATACATTTTAGTTCCCTGTGTTATCGTGATGCAGTGGACATCCACGATAATATCGTTACGTTAAAAATTATAAAAGTGCCCATCTCTGGCAAACAGCAAGCAAGGTATATTATATATATAGGTTTATTATATTATATAATATAGCGTCTTCTATGACTTACATCTCAAAAAAAGTTATTTTGAAAGCAACAAAAAGATGATAAGTATTAATATATTTACGCCGAAAATAAAATAATATCCCGAATATGATTACTTATAACATGTTTTTTTCAGCCCTGAAAGGCCCTTAGGTGTGGGCGAGCGGGCGCGGCGGGCGGATTTGTCGTAGCCCGGAAACGGCAGAGAATTCATTTGGGCGTAATAGGTTTCCTGCGCCCGCGTCCGGTACCCGTCCGGGGCTCGTCCGACTCCCGTCCGGCGCTCGCCCGGGAGCCAGCGCCGCGCGTTCGACACGCATCGGAAGTAACGCGATATCTGAGAGATATTAGAAATCTTACACATCGTCGTCTCGTGAAGAAAATGTCATTGATTTTCATTTTATTATTTTTGTGAGTAGGAAACCTCGTAATGCATATTTAGAACAAACGTGCACAGCTCTAAGATGCTTCTAATGCTTTCTATTGATGTTAATGAGAACCTTAGGAAACGATCAATCACGGCCATTTTTCAGACAGTCTTTATCTTCCCCTGCAAAATAACGTTTATTGCAAGCACGAGGTTTCACTGTCCACCAACTTTGATTTTTTGGCTGAGAAAATGCTGCCTTACGTTGAGTTATTTTCCTTATTCATAAGAACAAGTAACTATGATAGAGTAACCCATCTCTCTTAATTGATAACGTAAAAAAGACTGACCCCCGAATACTGAAACGTCACTCAAAATTTAAGTGCTGCTTAACATTTGAGCAGCTCCTAAACTTTAGATTTCGTATTGTCAAACGTCACTTTTGAGTATCTGTTAAATATAAGTGCTACTTAAATTTTGAGTGACGTTTCAGTATTCGGGGGTGAGAGATATTTCTCGACCGCATGTGAAGCCAAGTCAGAGGCTCGTGGGCGGCTCTAAAACTCTGACGCAAGGTTAGTTTACTAACCACACGAAAAGAAGAAGAAAATACTGATTTTATTACTAACAAGGGCTTCGTACAAAATTATAGTAAGTAAGTAAGTGTGACATAATAGACGCGGCAACAGACAAGCGACAAACACTCAAGTCTCCTAATATAGAACTATGTAGATAAAACGCGTGAAAACATTTATTCAATATCTAAATATTATTTTATTCCTGGTCCGTTACCGTTAGCAACAAATCATGGAAAAAAACAAATCGACTAACAAGTCACACCAAAATATACAACATTTTAATACAAAATTTAGTCAAGTAACCAGCTTAAGTCGCAAACAAACGGAGTTGACATAAAATCCATTTTCCAAAACTCTTAATTTCCTCCCGAGAAGTTCTCAGACGAGAGGCTGTTTCATTAAAACTTGTGTGACGTGTCATTAAGCCCCAGCCGCAGCTGATTATTAATATTCAAATCATAATTCCGACTTAGATGAACGAAAAAGCAAAGACGTGTTAACTTATGAATAATCACAAACTCACAAACTCGGAAACTTTCCCTTTATTTTGCTCAAAATCTTCGTTCAAAGGCTTCATACGCTCTATAAGTGGATAATACATAATAACTACTTAAACTGAAGCCGTTTTAGCTGTAACTTTTGTGTGAGGCAACACAACAATTGAAAGGTACTTCAAGGTCAACTTATATTGGCGGAGTGGGTCGATGACCCCTTGTACACAATACAACGAAATTAGGTATTTGCGTCAATAGTTTGGGTGACATGTGTATGTCATTTGGTGTGGTTACAATAAGGTTGAAAGGTAGTTTGAATGATCCTGTAAAATTTGGAAAAGTAACACTCTCAAATGAGTGTACTATAGGTACACCTCTGCCTAACCCTTCGGAGATTACAAGCGTGATGTGTTTTGTTATGTTATGTAACCCTCTTAAACTTCATTTATTCCAACAACAACGGAAAATCAACTTACCCTTAACAAAACCATGTTGGACATTAGTTAAAGCAATTTTCCCATGAAAAAACCGGACTTTACCCCCGTTCTAATTCAAGCGCACGTAATTAATACTCGGCCAACGCATGTATGTACATACGATTAATAAATAAAATTTCTACACATTCAACCGCTATGAACTCAAATAAAACAAAAACTCATAAACCGGTTGGAAAATAAAATAAATGAAATATACTAACGCGATTTACGTTCAAGGGAGCGAAAAATAAAATAACACGGAGTAGGCGCGGTTTGTGCCCGGGGCCAGCCTGCTTGTAATTTCTCTAGATATTTCATATTTTAAGCGTAGACGCCCGCTGGCGTTGCTACGACGACGTAGAACCTCGTAGCGTCGCTACGCCGTAGTCGCGTGACAAATTCACTGTTTCAGTTTTGTTATTTTCATATTATTTTAAGATGGTTACCTAACTTTTCCGTGTACTCTTTTATTAGAACTTATTGTTATGAGTCATATTTATACCTAAATACTTTAAAAGTGATTTATGTTCTTACTTCAACTAATAATTCGAGTGAAAATCGAAATAATCTGTCTAGACGTTTTATAATATTTCTATAATTCCTTTAGTAAAACCTGGATTGCTTGTAATGATTCTTCTACACCCACGTACAACTGTTACCGTCATTTTCAAACTAAACTCGCACAGAACAACGGTACGCACACCTACATACAAACAGTTCAAGCCATCTAGAGTTCAAATGTTCAAACAATGGATATCAATAATATAATTGTAAACGTAACTGTTTCGCAGAAAACAATATTATTCTTACCTAGTAAATTGCTACGAGTGTGGTGGTTTTTTTGAACCGAAATATTTTCGCCGGTATGTAGGGCGTACTGTGCTCGCTCGAGGGTTTTTACGACACGTGTAGCTTGTGTTAACGACACGTGTAGCTTGTGTTAACGTTTACCTGCCGCAGTAGTTTCTATTCTACGCATCACTATAGGGAAGGAGATAGTAGGTACTTACTCTGGTATTTTCTTTCTAATTCAGTTTATCTATTAGAAAATAATTGCAAGGAGCTTCTGATTTATGAAAACAGAAGATAGACATATATACACTTTTTTTTTTTCTTATGGTTAGCGACTAACCTATTGTCAGAGTTTTTATGGCGCCCAAGATGGGCCTCTGACTTAACATGCCGTCGAGAAATATCTCTCAGGCATTTTCTCACTCGTCTCTCCAGTTTCCTCACGATGTTTTCCTTCACAGTTTTTGATGCAAGTGATGATTATACAATACGCACACGAATCCGAAAAGTCAGTGTGGGTGGGCCTTGTGTTCGAACTTGAGATCTATGACTTGGCAATCCGACGGTCACACCACCACTGCTATGTAAAGACATACCTAATACGAGTAGTTCGTTTTGTTTTGTAAAAATTAATATTATTTTGATGGCGTTTCTAAACATCACGGTTACTTTAATCGCTTATTTCACACAAATCACTAGAGTGAGGAGCTGCCAATTCCAAGAACTTCCAAACACACGTAACGTTAAGTTTTACAACCCATGTTACTTGTAAATATTAAATACGCTTGCAACGTTTTGCAATACCACCGACAGGAGGGTAAAATTGTTTATAATACTTGGTATCAAGCTTATTGGCGTGAGACACATGTTTCTTGTGCTAACGATACCTGTTACCAACTTCGTAACACATAACTAAAGGGTAGGTAAGATCGTTCCCGTGTCTACTGACGTCGCTTACTTGATCGTAATGTTTGACGTTTTCAGCAACACATTTAACTCGTGTTAACGTTAATCAGTTAAAATCTTAGAACATACTCGTACATGGTTAGGTACTGTGCAATCATAATCGGAAACTTTATTAAAAGTATTGTTAAAGTTTATGTAACTGACATAGATGTTTGAAAGTTATGAGAAGTAGGTACTTTGAAAGTGTTTCTCAACACGTGTAACTTGTTTTAAACAATTAGATACTTATTTCCCGAGAGTACCTATCAGGATAGCTTTGTATGTCTAGTGGTTGCAAGTGCTACTGCTGAGCATGTGGTCCTGGGTTCGATTCCCAGGTCGGGCAAAGTGTTATTGGGCTTTTCCATCTGGAACTTCTCAGTAGCAACCCGGAGTCTGGAATTTGTTCCCAATGTTGGCTCGCCCCCTATTGTAACATGGGAATCAAACATAACTGGCGAAATGTGGGTGTATTATAGGTACATATCAGCGCATCATCGCCGTCGTTGCCAGAATCAGACATATTGGTTTGCACCAATATGTCAATATATCACAAGTACCCAGAAAATAAAAATGGCAGGGAAATATTTAAAAAGAACACAAAGAAAATCCTTACTTCCAATCAGGGTGTTTATTCCTCAAACACTGAACAATGAATGTCTTTCCAATCACATTACAATAGTTTTTATACACAAAATAACCGAAAACTTTGCCGCCATACTTTACCGCTTCGCGAAACTTAACCGCCAAATAGAATTAATACAAATCAAGCGGATATGTCAAAATAATTCCTAACATTAATTGCACAGGAAATTACATTTTCATAATTTCAAGCGGATGTGTCAAGATAAATCCTTATTACATTTTGATAATTCAAGCGGAAGTTGTCCAGGTAAATACTAAATACCAACATATAAATCAAAAGAAAGTTTGAAAGTAACAAAACAGAAACTAAATAATTTCCACAAACAACAATATTTTAAATAAATCAAAAGGAAGTAATAGAAACTTAACTTTATATAAATTTAACCGGAAGCAACAATATTTTATTAAATACTTACTTAACATGACTTAACCCGAAATAGAAGTATTAATTTCATAAGTAACATGGAAGTCAGATTAAGTACAAAATAAACAAAACAAGCTTAAAATCAAAATCTTATAATGGTTTGGCGCCCATATACACCTCTGCCTAACCCATTGGGGAAACAAGGCGTGATGTTTCCCGAGACTTTCGCATCACTTGAAAAAGGGATACGAAGTATTACATGACATTACCAGAATCGTACATACGTCATTATACATTTGTTCCTATAAAGTTAAAAGCAACAGAACTGTTCGTTTGTAAGCAGATATTTAAGTTTTTTTTTTTTTACTTTGCCCCACACTATTTCTCCTGTATTGTGGGTGCATTTACAACCATTTAAAACTCAAAACACAAACAGCAGATTAAAGTATAAGCCAAAAAAGCACACGGGTCTTACAAAACTTGACCCATTTTTAACCCACAAACAAACCGCACTAAACCTAAAACAAAACAAACCGACGTGACATACAAACACATTCGCCATAAGACAAGCAAGTTACATCGGCATTATTCACAACAAAATTCATCGCACAGAGTTAGAGCCAGATATTAATCTCTCGACGGCATCCGAGCGCTGGATTCGCCATTTTGCGCCTAAATATGATAAACTTTCCCCCGAATTTCTTCACCCCCCCCCCTTTTCTTGGGAAGAATACCCCCCGCAAGGCGGAGGCGAGCCCCACCCGAGCCAAGTCTTACGGCCCTGCTTTTAAACTAAGCTCGTTAATTAATTACAGCCAAGTCGACTGCCGAGGGTACTGCCTTATGTAGCGCTATGTGCCAATTTAATATTGCACAGCTACTAGTAATGTTCAAGCACTAAGCATTGTTAAAAATGTCTCGTAATACTGCTCTTTCTTTTTTTCTGGAGATTTTAAATATTAAAAAAACTTTTGAGCAAAAGTTTATTGCATATAATCTTCAATTCTTTGTTCGTAATTAAACATCACTAAAGCAAATGTGGTTCCCATGCAGCAAGCATACGGTTTCTTAAGTATCTTACTCAAAGTGCCATGCCAAACGTTACAGTTAGTAGGTACACGTAAGTCACGTAACACGTCGAGCTACAATTTACATAGAGCTGATAATTACACCCGACTCTAAAGACAATACAACAACCGCGAACAAACGGCTACCCTATTAGTAGTAAATCATAAAATTATTCACAATAATATTAATTACAAAATCACGGGTCGAGTATTACTGAGAACACTTCCTCGGCTCCATAATTAATTGCTACTAAATTCAGCCCGAATTTGAATCCGGTTACCAAGTCCGCGAAGAAACTTACGAGGTACATAAGACTTAAGGGCAGGGCCGGCCGGAAGGAGGGTAAAATGGCGGCGGAGGGCGCGACCCTCCCGGGGAGGGGGTGCGTCGAGGGGGGAGGAAGGACGTGAGATTTACTCTAAGTAATTGCAGTAATAAACACGCAAATATATCACGGCGGGGTAATGAGAGGAAGCGTCGAAAATTGCCGACGCAAATTGCGTGTGTGAGATAAGCTAATTTTTTCTCTCTCTGTTGAACAAGAGGAAATTTTCGGCCTCTTGTTTTTCGTTTTCGGCTGTTCCGCTTCGTCTGATTCGTCATTTGTATTGTGGACGAATAATGGCGCAGTCAAACATTTATTTACACCAGATAAATATCGAAAACGCTGATGGCAACCCTGACTTGTAAACTAAGAAACTTTCAACTAGTTGTAACAAAAACAATACGTCCTACATTTCTTTGGCTGTCCATAACAACCACACAAAGAACCAATGAAGTACATTGATAGACTCACTAATAGGTACCTATGGCCACTTGACCAGTGCCAACATCAGCTATATGAATTGAACAATTGATCATTAATTAGCCCTCGCTTAAAACAAATGTTTCATGCAAACTAGACACATGTCACAGATCTGACAACATGTGCATATAGCAGGACACAATGTTCTGAAACTAGTTTTATCAACCAAACTCCGTATCTGCAACTATTTTAATGTTGGTTCCATGTTGCAGTGCAGTACTGTACTGTACTGGCAGTTTGCTACAAGTTTTTCTCCAAAGTTGGTGTACGGTTTTTGCAGGAAATTACAACTTAATTAAGTTTTGTCGGGAAATTATATGAAACAAAAAAACACATACGACTGTCTGGCACAAGCTATTGTTTCAAAAACATCTCTTTCGTCTCGAAAATTAATTTCAGCATTAGCCGTTGGAATAAAGCTGTGACCGAATGATGGCCAAGATTAGGCAAAAGAAACCGTCCAAAAGCGAGTTGGGTAGATGATATCGTCAAAATAGTGGTTACCTGGATGAGGGAAGTGCAGAAGCGTGAGCAAGGCAGAAAAAATGAAAGGCAAAAGCCAGCAATTGGTGATTCCGGGCAGAAAGGATGACCAAAATCATCCTTCTTTAACACATTGCTGAAGTATCTGCTATCTTTAATATGATAACCACTTTGATCTAACTTAAAAAGGTTGTTTTTGAACTCAGTTGGTACGCCGCACGTCAGTGGTAACAAAACCTCCTCCTACGCCTCTTATTCTATTGAAAATCCGTACTTCGGTAGGCCAGCTCAAAGTTAATTATTACCACTGACACTTGACACGGGAAAGTTACAGCTTTCCAAAAATCTAACACACAATCGAAAACAAATAATAGTTCTTTTACTTATGAACTTTCAGGTAATCAAAGATCTATACAAATTTAATCGAAATTACTAAAAAAAAAACACCAAAACATTAAACGCAACCTGAAAATATATCAACAACAAATTCCAACCCGTTAGAGTTGCCGAGCCAATTTCGCGTTCAACGCCAGCGATAATTTTTGGCAACAAAACAACTCGCGACATAAGAAGCTACGGCATTAATTATTCTAGCGAGACAAGAAAGGGGCGCCCCATTTCCAATATTTATGTGTTGTCGATGACTACGCGAAAATATTGGGCGTCGACTGCTTTTTAAAACGAAGAAAGGGCCAAGAAAGGCCGCCGGGAAACCGGGCCTTCTTAATGCACAAACACCACTCCGCTCACCTGCCTTCCTTGATTTATTAGACGGCTTTGTTCGCCGCTCGTTACAAGCTTGTTGTTGCGTTTTTAATTTATTTCCTTGGCAAATTTTGCACGTTAATATTTAGTTAGATAATGCCCCTGTAATGGCTAGAAATCGCTGTGTTAACACAATTTATATAATGCTTACGTTTTCTTACTTTATCTCATTCTTTACTTTAGAACGATACGATGGTGCGTAGCCGTTTGGTATAAAAAGTACGCTTGACGAGGGAAATAAGTTTACAGGCTCACAACCCATTTCATAAAAAAACCTTTGAGTATGCTACAGTGAGTGAATGAAACATCCTACAAACATCACAAATCCTAAAACGCCACGAGTGCCATTACCAAGACCGCTCCTCAATAAAACCAGATTTCTCCAAACCACCGTCCAGCCGAGGGTTTGTTCTAAATTGAAATAACGTAGCGAATACATTAACTGGCGTCGGCGGCGCAACAGCCCACGGTGGCAATGGGCCGTGAATGAATGCGAATTGCCGTTGCCGCAAACGGACTGGCCGATTGTCGACGACACGACTCATTGCCGATTCAACGGCACGCTCGATGATTTACTCACAACTGTACGGATTTGAGTCAATCTGGTGCACCTTGACGTTACACTGATGGTGGTTAGTGGTCGTTTTTTTTGTTAGGGAAGATAATATGGAGATAATTTTGGGTTTTTTCGAAAAAATATTAATAGAAATTGAGATGTTAGAATTCAAAATGTATAGAAATAGAAAAGCTAAGATCTTATTCGGGAAATTATTAAAATATATCTGCTATCACCATTTCAAACCGCGACAGTAAATCTCGTTGAAGACCCACAATGAAACAAAGCGTCAATACAATGTCTCCTGCAATACCAATCCGAATCACAAGAACAATGGAAAACTCCGTTAGACACCGCCCGCCCAAGACGCGGGAAGGGCGGAAGCGTATTAGCATATGCGGACGCAGTTAGCATCACAAAGCAGGGTCCGTCGCACCCAATATTTATGTGACGTCATCGATTGGCCGTATTGCCCGTCTCTCTACATTGTAGCCTGTAGCTTGTAGCGGTCACATCCGCATTGATTGGCCATGAGTACGCATAATTTTCTAACATAATTGATAATGAAAATTATATCGCCACTTTTGTCGTTCATGTGTAATGAGCCTAACGGATTGTTTTATGGGTGCGGTGCTTTGGTGATCTTGATGAGCAGACCACCTTCTCACGACTTATGTATTGTCTCAACAACATGAATCTGACCCATGTGTTTAACAATATTACCATAATGTTATGATTAGATCATCAATCTCTGTAATGCGGTAGGTAAGAGGGATGAATTAGCCCTCAAATAGGGACTTTTACCCGTCTACATTTTCAAATGATTAGTGACTTTGAATACAAATCTTAAAGAATGCTAAAAACCCAAAAACTTTGCTGGAATCAACGAACTTTCCTGAAAATTCTACACAGACTAACCCTTTATCTCTTGCTCCACATTTGCTTATCAAGCAACCAAGCTATCAAGATATAATTCAATAAGCACCTGCTACACCCATGTCCACATTAATGCGACATGTAGAATACAGGGGCGGTGACAGGCTCATGGGCTGCTCACCCTTCCTCATCAGTCATAGCGGCCGTCAGCCGGCTAAGCGACCGCATTCAAATTGCCATCCGATGACGACGTGCTTTCGCGACCCCTGGCTTGTCTGTGGCCGAAGGCAAAGATTAGGGAGAGGTGTGGGCAGTGGTTTCTGCCTATGAAGAAAGCAGCTCTGGGATGAGAGGAGAAAAATGACAATACTTGAATAAATTTAAGGGAAAACCAGTGAAAAATCAAAATTGATAAAGATACATAACCAGACAGTTTTAATGAAAAATGATTACCTATAAATACATAAATTATGTAACCACTTAAGTTAACCAACTTAACGGGCCGGCGGAGCATGCGTAGTTCATACAAACGTAATACCAAAATTATTTGTAAATCAAACATATTCTTAAGGTAGTGTGTATTTATTCCGATTAGATTACAGAATATCTAGGCTCCCAAAAATATATTTTGAATGGGCATAGTTTTCTAAAGAAATTTGAAATTCCTCATATCTACAATGTATGTACAAGTGACAGTTTTGTGAAAAATTCCAGTGAATCAATAACTCTCAACATTAAATGAGATCAGTTTTTAAATTAAAACGAACTAAAAATTGTAAAAAGTGTAAACATTTTGAACTTTGACCACACTAGCGAATACAAAGGAATCGTCCGGACCGAGTTTATTGCTACAGCTCTACATAGAACTAGTCACCAATTTCGCCTATCATATGCAGTATCAAAATAGCGCGGGAAAAAAAACCTTCACCTAGTGAGAGCACTAAGCCATAGTGCTCACACTTGGTGAAGGTTTTTTTTGGAATATTCTTATCTTTTCAATTTTTAAAATTAATATCAACCGTTGAAACTTGAAAAGAGAAAATTCCAAAGGTACAGCACTCTCCACCGCTTCCGTCTCAGAAAACCCAGGTGCCGACGACCCCAACGACACATTTCAGCACTCCTTAATTTTTATTTTTTCAATTTTTGAAATTAATATCAACCGTTGAAACTTGAAAAGAGAACTTATTTATCGGGCTGTTAAGCGCAAATGCCCAAAAGAGCGTGATGAAGACAGCCTGCTTGCCGGATTGCCGCCATGGGGTATGGAGGCAATAGTCCTCGCGCACATTTGGGAGTGGCGCGAGGAGGCGAAACGCCGGGGACAGAGCTCCAGCAGAATCTCATGGCGTCATGGAGAGTGCGATTGTCGCAAACCAGTGCTGGGCACGCCACAATTGCGGCGATAAGTCCCCTCTTTGAGGAGTGGCTAGAGAGGTGCCACAGCATCCTCACCTTCCGCCTGACGCAGATCCTCGGTTGTTTCGGGAGGTTCCAGTCCCGGATAAGGCGGGAGGAAACGCCCGGGTGTTACCATTGTGTGGATCGCCCGGAGGAAACGATTTTCTTGGCTCGAGATGCAGCCAAAACGAATGACTTCAAATTCTGCTGAGTGAAACATGGCAAGATCTTCATGCGCGCCAGAGAAGGAAGCAAGCGCTTTGAAGTTAAGACTGAGATCTTTCTACCATTTTAAAATCTGCATGACTTTAACTTTATTGGTTCTATCTTACCAAATTATCTGATTCACTGACTATTGTTTATTTCTGGTTTCTGTTCCACATGCTTTTTTATTATTATTTTTGTTTGAATTACTTTATGTTAGTTTTCCTTATTTCCATATTTGTAACTAGTATTCAACTTACATTAGCACAATTTCATTATTCAACACACTAAATTACTACTGCACTCAGCAACTTACTCTACATTACATAATTTACAATTACATTATACATACGTGTATTGTCTATTTTATGTATTAGACTATTATCTTAATTGATTTACAATACAGCGCTTAAATATAAGCCCTGAGCTGATCCTACAAATGGTTTCCCTTTTTGTTAATCAAATTTCTAAATGGATGACCTAAACAACGGTCTCAGACTGTTGCGTCTGCTTGCCGGAGTCAAGCGGCAATTATTTGAGAAAACCCGAGAGAGTACACTTTAAATCTATACATATATATTCGTAGCATAAATTGTAATTTTGATAAATCATTGGTATTATTGGGCAGAATGACTTGTACACTGGATATCATTTTGCGGTCTGAATGCTGGCTCAGCAAATGTCCAAATATTCCACCTTTAACAGGCTACAATAATTATACTCATACATCTTCTTTGAATGATGGTGTAGGTGCTTACGTCAGAATTGATTTACAATACTCTTTTGAAATTCCTTTGTTTAATGACGCTAATTGATTGGTACTGAAATTCTCTGACAAGGCAGCAGTTATCGCTGTATATCGATCTCCTTCGAAAAGTAGCAAAAACTTTACGCTATTAGTAGCAAGATCATCCCCGATTGCTCCTTGTGAGTCGATCTTGTATGACATGGATAGCGCTGAAATTAAAAGCATCATTATTAATCTCAAAGATAAATGTGCAGTGGGGTTTGACGGAACCCCAATCGCAGTTATTAAGGCCACAAAGAACACTATTACCCTTCTCCTAGTTCACATTTTTAACCTGTGCCTATCTACTGGTGTCTTTCCCGATATATTCAAAACTGCTATAGTCCATCCTATTCACAGGGACCTTCTTTCAAATTACAGGCCTATATCCGTCCTTACAACTATCTCAAAAATCTTTGAGAAAGCCATTTACTGAAGACTAATGAAATTTCTAGCTAAAGTCCATATCCTGGCCGATAATCAATACGGCTGAAAAATCCACAGAAGACGCCACTCTGGAATTGTCAAATACAATAGTCGAACACCTAATCAATAAGCAAAAGTCTGTCAGTGTCTTCTTCGACCTTTCGAAGGCGTTCGGTTTCTGTGCCCAAATTATTTAAAAAGATAAAACACATTATCATTCGTGGCATTGCCCTCGATATCTTTCGTAGCCAACTGATAGGGCGTAAACAGGTAGCAAAAATCTTAAAATTCATTAATAATTCAGAAAATATTTTTTGGTGTACCTCAGGGTAGTGTCTTAGGTCCAACTCTCTTTCTAATCTATGTCAATGAGCTGTGTCAGTTATCTCTTCCGAACACAAAAACAATTACATATGCAGATGACACAGCTCTTATAACCCGTGGTAAGGATTGGCCTGAGACTCGTGAGAAGGCAGAGGCTGTTTTGAGGTTAGTCATGTTATAGAAACAAAGAAAGAAAAAATGTTTATTCTGCACAAACAAAACGCACATTTAAAAAAAAAAGTCATATGGTTAATCTATTATCTGCTCACGCTCAATATCTCAAAGACCAAGTTCATTCCCTTTAACCCGGGGATTCGTAGCCAACTACCTACGACATAGGACTCATATTTGTCCTTACCCAGCGGCCATTACCTGTATATGTGCTCAGATAGAACGGACTAACAGTATCAAATATCGTGGAGTTATATTGGACCATCTTCTAACTTGGTAAAATTAGGTTGACTCTATCGTGGTTCTTGTTAGACGACTGATTTATTTATTTTAAAAACTTTGCGCAACTTCTGACTTTCAATACCTAAAAATGATTTATTTCGCTCTCGCTCAATCATTTCTCGGTTACTGCATAACATAACATCGTGGGGGAAACCCACAAGACAACCACTCGCGAAAAAACCTATTCGATTCCCGACTACTGAATTATATTCACTTTGTGACGTTCTCGCAGTAAGACAGCTGTTCGTACTACAAACAGTGCTTAAGAAACACCACCTTTAGCTTTACAACCCTCAGTACCGTACTAAAAAACGTATCTTCCATGTATTTTGTGTTGGGCGTTGATAGCAGCGCCACAGTAATTTACTTTTGCAGCTATCATCGTGTCTTTGGTTTAAATTTCACCAAAACTGTTCTTAATACACTTTTTTTTTACAGTTTTATCTAATCTATGTGTAGTTAAAAAGTTAACTTTTTATGATCATGTTTTAAATTAATTCAGGTTCTAGCAACCAATGAACCATAAAATCTGGAATAGGTACGTTATCTCATTGACACGTTCAATAAGTTCAAATGATTTCTGAAAAGACTAACTAACAGTGATTTATGCCTACAACAAAAAGCTAAAACAAACACAATGAATATTCACTAAGTCTTAGGCACAAAACTTGACTGATGTCCTGCACCCTCTGTTTTGTCCCTACTCTTTATATCGGCCTCAACCATCATTACATAGCAGGGACATACTTTTTACGTCATTAGACATCGCCGGATCACCGCGAGTTACTGTGGTGACGCTAAATCGATTATGAACTGACGCTTCAGTCACTGGGGTACTTTCTGACTACGTTGGTTTTAATTGTTAATATAACCCCACTTTCGAGATGTTTGAGGGTGATTTTTTTTAGCGATGTTGAGTGTTCATTGATTTTTATTTTGGGTTATATATAGTTAAGGTATCATATTTTTTATGTCTTTATGTTTTATAGTGTGTAGGTATGTTTTAAAGGCAGAAATGCTTTACACTTTCATGTGCAGATGTAGAATCTTTTAGGGATGCTTTTTTTTCGCTACTTTCATTTCATGCATGCTAAAAACATAATGCTTATGAATACTACGTAGCCAAAAATCATAAAAAGAACAAGTCGTGCGTATGCTAAATGGCAAGCCCCAAATCAGTATAATAAAAACACGAACGTGATAACTTCATCACGATTAACGTTATCCCAATACTTCTTCAACGAAACGCAAAAAAACTCCTGGAAATAATTAAAAACTACAAAAAAATATACACACGCGAAATGTAAGTGCATTGTGTAAACATGGGCATTCGCGCCCGCCGCGCACGAATATCCTACATCATTGAAAACGAAACGGAAACGGTGCAATAAACATTCATTTCGAAATTAAACACATCTACCTGTGTGTTTACCATCGCGAAATCACTAAAATGAATAAAACAGTGAGGCACTGGACGCCGTAAATTCGCATTCGAATATCAATTTGGGCGAACGCCGCGGGGAGGGGAGGGCCGATAAATAAAAAATATATAAAATACACAGTACGCAACGTGAAAGCGGTGAATGGCACTTGTGAAAAATGGACTTGCCGCTCTTGCAGGGAAGCAATCATTCAAACTGGCTGTTGTCTGTTTGCGCCTCTGCTCTTTTTCGCCTAGCCTCGGATATTTTTTGCAATTTTTTTGGCGATGTCATTCGCAGAGTTCAGGTGTGGGGACACGTGGGCCCGACAAAGAATACAAATATTAATAACTGGCATTTTTTAAAGTCCCCGTTTATTGTTGTCAATATTTCGTAAATGATTGTAGTGTGATGCGGCGTTTTTTTGCCGCGCTGTAAGTATCGCGTCGCCTCGCTTTGTCGGTTCGTGGGTGGAGCCGCGCTAACGCAGCCAAATTTCGTACTTTGTTGTGTTTATTTATCGCCTAATGGACAGGTTACGGTAGCATTAAGCTTTGTAAAGAACTTGTATTTTAACTCGAAGGTGCGATTCATTCAAATTACTAGAGCAGTGGAGCATGTTATGCCGTATATTCCACAGGTTATGTATATTAAGAAGGTGCTTCATCATTCACTTGTTTGTCAAATGCCCAAAAACTAGAAATACCTCCATCGAACCTACCCGTTTTCAAAACAAGCACTGTCTTCCATTTGTATTTACAAGATCAAATCCTGCATCAAACACCTACACAAATGTACAAGTCAAATCGTACAAGCAGGTCAAAGTTTCGATTGGTATCCCAGGTAAAAGGCATCATAAGTACGCTACACACGAACTCCCATGTAAAAGTACTCACACACGCACCATTACCTTAATCAAAGCCTCGCCAACTTGCTCAGTTAGCCCTCCCTAGGTGAGAGGGGCCCACCATTTTTCCTAATTAAAATAATGCCTTCTTCTCTTTCTTCGTCCCCCAGTCATTAACCCAATGTGCTGTAGATAAACGTTATTTGCCCGGGAGGACGTTTCTTTTACAAATATGCCTGTTTTTGCCCGCTTACCAAAATGAGGCGAGAATTTTTATCGTACGCTTTTTTCGCTACACATTTTTTGGAAATGTTTTTAATTAGCTACACTTTTGGGACTTCTAATTAATTAGATGTGTTATTATGGCTGTTCAATTAGATAAAGTACTTGTCTTGTAAGATTGTAAAGCCTGAAAGAAATAATTAGAATCTTATGTGAATATTTATTTAAGGAATTATAAGATTCTAATTAAGGTGAGCCATACAATATTTTAAACTATTATGTGTACACGCTTATAAGCGTGTAAACTTAATAGTTTAAAATATTGAGATTACAATAGATTAAAATAAAACTTTGTAAAGTTATACCTACATCCATTATACCTTGTTAGTATGTTTGTGTAAATATCTTTATGAAATGTGTATACATCGGAGTTCAAAAGAACATCTAAAGAGCTTACGAAAGTTGCCCTGACAACGATTATACGTATTTAGCCCCGTTAGAGTGTGAACAGATGTGTGTCAACACAAAGTTCCCTTCAAGGATGTATGATAAAGGGCCGATCAAGGTCCACAATACTATGGTCTATGTAATCTACCTCCTAGAGCTGGTAAATAGGAAACATTATTTTAAGAGTACTTACAGCTTACAGCCTGAGCGCAAGTGCTAGTCACCGCCTGAAGTATGTGAGCGGTGAGACGGGGGAGGCAGACAAAGGCCAAGCTAACTCAGTCTGCCAATTTTGTCAACGGCGCCCTCGCCCGTCTCACCGCTCACATACGTCAAGCGGTGACTAGCACTTGCGCTCAGACTATAGCACTACATTTTTATTATAACTTCAGTTTAACTTAACTGGCCAAGGAAAAGAGGTTTTTCTGGAAAAAAACTAGATGCAGTCTAGCTATAGCTATAGTAAAATTAAGGTATTGTCAAGAAATAACTTTGTTTCTTCATTGGGTGACTGTACTGGCCAGTGACCATGACAGCAATTTGGGGTCATAACCGATAAAAGCCTTCACTTGGAACCCCAGTCCCCTGTAACGTAACTTTAAGAAGTGGGCCTCTGATCAAGGCGTTTCAAAAGCTGGTGAAAATCTAACCTACTAATTATATATACTTTATATTAATTTTTATGTATGTTTTAATCTGGTGTACAATAAAGTATATACAAATAGATTAAGTTATACATTACAAAATACACAATGAGCGGCCTTATCGATTACTGCGATCTGTACCAGGCAACCTTGGAATGGACAGTGATATTCTGGATATAAAATGGGCTTCACTATCATGCATAATTAGTTACTTGACTACTACTTGATATCTACCTAACATAATCCCGGTATCTACAACTTACTTCAACTGCCAAGTATCAGCGCAGACACTGCGGAATATTTCACATTTTTGTAGTACGCAGCCGTCATCTCGACCTCACATTTAACCCGAATTCCAGCAAACTGCATAATTTCGCCACTAATGAGAAGAGCCGGCCTGCGTCTAATTAGCGCAGCCGAGTCGGTAAGACGCCCACTAAATAGAAGCCAACGTAGGACGACCAACTGTCGAGGCTTTTTGTGGACGGTTTCCCGTTTTGTGGAGCGCCTTAGGGGTTGTGGAAGTGCTGCGTCTGGAGGTAAATTGACACTGCTACTAAGATATTCAGAGATTTCAATTGCCGTTGGTTTTTTTTTATTTTTCTTAGTATTTTCAGACAGCTAACAGGTAGGTAAGGATCTGTCTGTATATTTTATAGCATTTTCAATAATTCTAGAATGTATTTTGGCATAGAATGTGGGCGTAAATGGAGTTTCCGATTAATTACTAACTTCCGCGTAACGTGACCAATATTAATTAATTTATTGAAGCTTTAGTTTAGTACAAATGTAATGAAATAAGTATTATATACTGAAAACTATTTAGTATCAATATTCCCAAAACATTCTGCTGACTTTTCGTCCTGTTTTATTTTTCTAATTTAAAATATTTTATTTCACATAGACCTAAATGGACACTTATGAAACGTCAGAAGCTAGGTGCACGGTTCCAATTGGTCGATTCCAATGGAGAAGAGCCGACAAGAAACACCACGAATACGAGTACCTACTCTTTTAAAAATAATTAGCTTTTACAAAATTTTCAAATAACAGTATATATACGTGTGGGAGGACAGTGTAGGCCTTTCAACAAGTGCCAGGTACTTAACAAAATAGAAAATGGTCAACAAATCTACAGTCAACTAAGAAAGTTTTTCTTATGCTCGCCCTAGCGACGCACCGTGTCGATCACACCTTAGTTACCTCCTTAAATCTCATCCCCATAAAACAAGCTACTATTCCTATTCCTTCTCTGTCCATGCAGCAAGGTTGTGGAACTCACTTCCGCCTAGCATTCGTGACTTAAAAAATGTTTCAAAATTCAAATATCGAGTAAAAGAGCATTACCTTTCCTCTCAACTGTGAGTATTTATATACCTATAGTATGTATGTTTATATATTTATGCTCTATGTATTTATTTAAGTATATTTTAATTTATTACGTTATACGTGTTGGTTTATTTCAATATTTTAGTTTAAGACTTCGCATATTTATAAAAAAATATCTTCTTGTTCTCACACACTATTGTCTACATTTCTTTCTCATTTCTCCTGTCGCAGGTCTGCTGGAAGAAATTTCTTAAGAAATAAGCAGTACCTTTGTACTCATAATTATGATTCTGTCTTATCTGTATCTATTTTTATGTGTGTACATAAATAATAAAATAAATAAATAAAGTTTTTATTTTGAAATGAGGCAAGCACTTGCGAAGTTTGTGCTGGAATGACACAATTTTACTAGCCTGGAATAAAGGCCGATGGTGAGGATGGCCTGAACAAACTTCTAAGACCGAAAACAGATCTATCACTGAAGTCAATACTATGAGCAATAACCCCTTCTTTGGAATAACCTCATTCCATGCAGCTGTGCTTCACAATGGTAGAAAACGATAGTATTTGGAGTGAAGAAAAATAACTAAAACAACTCCACACAACATGGTATTTTTGGAAGAGGCCTCCTAACTCCTCTGCTGCTGTGAAGATAAAAATAGAAGACAGAAAAAAAACCGTTTTCCCATAGCATGGTGTCCCTACGGCGTCGCAAGGAGCGTCGAGGCGGCGACGGTAGCGCGGAGGCGCGGCGCGCGGGCGGGGGCGGAGGAGCGCCGCGCTCACCTAATGAAGTGTTTCGCTTTGACACGCGTGTTCGTTAGCAGACCACTTCACGATACCGAGCTGTGTTCAGATGACAGCTTCCTCGAATTTACCACTTAAGTGGCGTGCAATGCCACTGCACTTGTTAACTAGTTTCTGTTTAGTTAGCGCGACTTTATTGGGAGACACCTCTCGTTTTAATGGATATGAAAGAAGTTGTGTGGTGCTAAAGTACTCGTGAATGTCTTCGGGGGTTTAAGAGATGTGTGTAGATGTCGGGTTCCTGGAATTTACCGCTTAAGTGGCGTGCAATGACGTGCAATGGAAATATCTTGTCGGAGCTTCTGAGATGCATCTTTATACATAAACGGTTTTTGAGTTTGTAAATTAATTGTAGCACACCTCTGCGTTCTCTCTCGGTTGCCTTTAAGTCAAACATTAAGTAAGATCAAAGAAAGGCAAAGATAAAAACCTTGATGAAACCGAAAAAAGATCCTTAATTAGTCATATACCTACGTAGTGGTTCAACACAGTCTTATCTACCCAATGCAAGTACTTAATATCAGAGAAACATAAGTTTTTTTTTTACAAAATCCGCCCAAAATGCTGCCTAGTGTGAGGCGACTGGTGGGCAAGAAATCCGGGGGCACAACAACGCAGCTATAAAGTCTGTCTAATACTTAATTGCGTCCTATGTCCGCAACACAATGCTCCACGTAATCAGCCCTGCGCCGCACAATATGAACCTGTAGTCATCGCCAGGGTTATCAAAACTACGTTAAAAATATAGGTAGGAAGAGGAACCAAAAGAATAATGTTTATTGGACACAGTACCGTATTCAAGGAACTCATTTGAACAAATTAAAAAGTAAACATAGAATTTAAATATAGGGTTTCATTTCAACAATAATGTAACTACTTACTCGTAAATATATAATGCGATAGTAGGTACTGTCAAATGCATGTCCATAGCATAATCAACCTTTAATGTTCCCACTGCCGGGGCCTCCTCTCTTCGAGAGAGAATGGGCTATAATAGGGCCCAGTGCGGGTTACAAGATGTCACATGACTTCGAATTTTTGGTTCTAGGAAATGCCGTTTTAACAGCTGTGGTGATGTAATTGTTTTCACAAAGTAAAGCCTGCTTGGGTTCGAACCCACGACCTACCACTCGTAAATCGGGGCCGTTACCATTGGGCCACTAGTGCTCGATCCATGCCCTACTATTGTCTAATTCCCGGGGCCGCATGATGACGTATTAATGCCATCATTATTCCAGTGTGAGTGAGAGATGGAGCTATACAAGGTCGCTAACACCAGCCTTTTTTCGCAGTGGAATAATGATGACATTACTGACATGCTGGATTATTCGTTCATATTGAAGTCGGTGAAGGAAAATATCGTAAGGAAATCTGGTCTTGTGTCTTAATATAAGTTTGAAATTGCCGATCCAGCAAGCACGCGGTTATCAATACTCGTGCCTAGAGAAGGCAGGTATGAGAAGCGGCCTTTGCCCTACAGTGGGCTAATTGTAGGCTGGTATTATAAGTACCAAATATGGCCTCAAAATACCATCCTGATACATATTTATATATACATACTAATACTAAATTCGACAGTAACTCTGTCTGTATGTTACCTTTTCACGATTAAACCACTGAACGGATTTAGACAAAATTTGGCAAGAAGATAGATGATATCCTGGGGAAGGACATAGGCTACTTTTTTTCTTTAAATAATCAGGGGGTGTTCCCCTGATTACATACAAACTTTCATCCAAAATTCAAAATTCACAAGTCATTTATTCAAACTAGGCTGAGAATCAGCACTTTTTGAACGTCAAAGTTACATAAGACAGTCCCACAAAACGCCCACCCTTCACCACTTCCTAGTGCTTTCGCTGGAAAGAAGAAGTGGTGCAACAAACTCCCCAGCAGCACAGCTGTCTATTCAATTAGGAATAAAAAACTAAAAATAAAAAACATAGGCCCCCAAGCACCGCCCCTTCGACCGGTTCTGTGCTTCCCGCATCCAGCGGTTTCCTGTGGCCTTCACAAGGTCATCGGTCCATCTTGTGGGAGGCCTTCCATCTGTTCTGCGAGCAATGTGCCCTGCCCATTGCCACTTAAGTTTGGCAATTCTTCGGGCTATGTCGGTTACTTTGGTTCTCCTACGGATCTCTTCATTTCTGATTCGATCACGTAGGGAAACTCCAAGATAGTCCTCTCCATTGCCATTTGGGTAACTTTAAGCCTCCTGTAAGGCCCATTGTGAGCGACCACATTTCAGTGCCATAGGTCATTACTGGCAACACTCACTGGTCAAAGACTTTCGTCTTGAGACACTGCGGTATGTGGTCCACTGTCTGTGTGGTACCTTTTCACTCCTTAAGCGGCTGAACAGATTTGGACGAAAGGCGTATATACAGACAGGCCATGATTTGGGTTAGGAAATAGGACACTTTTATCCCGGTAGTGTTCCCATAGGAAGATATCCGACATCCACGAGGGCGAAGCCTAAAGGCTAAAGCTAGTAATAATACCAATAACAAATGTGAAAGTGAGTATGTTTGTTTGTTACGCTTTCACGCTAAACCGCTGAACGAATTTGGATGAAATTTGGTATATGGGTAGACCATGACCTGAATTAGGACATAGGATACTTTTTATACCAATATTCTTACAGGATCGAGACTTATACGGGTGCAGCTAGTGATATAATATAATAACCGAGCGTTTGCAGTAGGCAGCATCAGCAATGTAAATGACACGTAAGTCGAACGTATAAAAAAAACTGCTTATATAAAATTGTAAAAGTCACCTGTTCAAGCTAATTTCCTGCACAGCTGGTAAAATGATGACAAGCAGAGGATACATACAAAAACTACTTTCATTTCACACGAGCGTGGGAAAGTGTATTACAGAACGATTTGCTACAAAACAGCTCTGTGTATTACGTTTCGTTTACGGTTTACTTTGTTTTATATTGTTATTTGAAACTTTTACTTTAATAGTTTTAAATGATTTCAGTAAAAAAAAAATGGTTTCTTGCTGGCCCGTTTCCAGTGGCCGAAAATGATTTTAGAAGCCTTTCGCCAAGGGCTTTCCGAAATACCTACCTCTATATGTTCAGTGATTATATCGCTTAGCTCGAAGGAAAACATTTTTTTCTACAAATTTCGTTCCAGTTTTTCAGTACTGACATAAAAAATTAATGGATAGTATATTGCTGATAGAAAACTGGAACAGGTACAGCTCTATTCCATTGAAATCAAGTAACAGAGTTGGATTTAGAATTCAGACCACAGCTGCTTCTACTTTACCTGAATATACCGAGTGCCAACTCTAACGTAGTTCCAAGGGAAAATAACTAGAACGATGATGAGTAACTTTTTCACCAGAGAATTTGTCAAATATTTTCAGGAATTTTCATACATTTCTAGATAGGAAATGTTTATTGTCAAACAAGCATCGACGTGTATAGTGCATATTCACGTTTTACAAATTAATGGTGTCAAGTGTACAGATGCAATCCACGACGACGCGCCCCACCCCGCGATTACTGTACTGTAAGCTGTACTTTAGTACGGAGTGGGGCGCGTCGTCGTGGATTGCAGTATCTATATGGTGGTGATAGTACCTTTAATAGTGTTTCCATCTGACATTATGTTGGGCCCTCTTGGCAAGAGTATTTTATATTTTATTACTAAACATCAACAACAACATCACGCCTGCAAACCCCGAAGGGTTAGATAGAGGTCTTACACACGGTTCCATATCAAGCTATTTCAAGTATAAGCTGACCTCTCATTGTATGGAAATCCAATATAATGCGAGATCAGCTTATACTGGAAATCTGTAGCTTGGTATGTAGCGGTGTGTAGCTATAGTACACCCACATTCCGCCAGTTATGTTTAAGTCCCATGTAGTAGGGGGCGAGCTTTTAACCGGGCACAAATGCAGACACCAGGCTGCTACTGAGAAATTCCTGATGGAACCCAATAATAGTAATATTGAGTAATATTTTATTACTTTTAGTGTTTTATTTGTACGTATTTATGCCAATGCATTTTCATTCTTTCTTAAAAATTAAGGCAAATAATGTGTTTCTCGTAGTATATTTAGTATTCTCAATGATATTAATTTTCCACAAAATAACCACAAGTCTAAGAAAACTCGATGCACGTCCCGCGTCAACCCTGCGGGCTGCGCTCCCCCGTAGGTCGCGTAATCCAACTATTCAATTTTCAGCCGAAAAGGATTGTCCGCGTCTTACGTTTTTTATCTCTGCTGATCCAATACAAGCGGTTATTGCCACTCTGTTTATACCCGGCTATAGTCTTACTACGATTTGATTGTGATAGGTATGAAGTTTTTTAGGGGAGTGAGTAAACCTTAGTAATTATTTTCAGAAACGCAGTTCCAAAGTCATTAAAGTATTTGTTGGGAAATAATTTTAAACAGAAATTTACTTACCAAACGTTCATTCAATAAAAACTTTAATGCCTATAAAGAAGCAAAAGAGCTCTCATATTATCTAATTTCAAATCTCATCAAATATTTTAATATTTAATTCTAACCAAAACTCCACTTCTTATTTCAGTATGGTACGGGTACAACAACTTTATAATACAAAATTACAACTACCTGAATTTTCATCTCAACTAAAACTTACCGTGCCAGCAATTGTACGATGATTTATACGAAGCGCAAAGTTAGCGACAGAAAAAAGCAATTATACCCACTGTTTTACCGAGGTGAGGAAGCATATTAAAAAACTTGAAGGCACTGTCAACCCCACGAGTGCTACAGACACTGATGGCTATTAATTAGAAGGGTTGGATGAAGATATTTCATTATTTCTTCTCCTCTTTCGACTGTTTTTCACCACGAAACCTTTTTCAAGTTTGTATTTTCAACGCGGAGTTGTGAGGGTTAGTTTGAATTTTTATTTTAGTTACGTTATCGTTCAATGTTTTTGGAGGATTAGGGCCTTAGTAAGTTGGGGCATATAACTTAATATTTCAAGTAGTGCAGACCTTTTGAAATGTATTACTTATAGGTAAGTAACTAATTAACTCAATACTCATTAACTAAACGTCAAGTGAAAATAGCACCTACTTTAGTGAATCTATAGATTTTTTTCATGTTTAAAACTTTCTTACTCCTACAGAACACAGTGCAAAGCGTCACAAACTTTTACACGCTTCCAAAAAAATAGTTTTTTTAAATCTTTATTTTAAGGGCGATAACGTCGCCCTGAAACATCAGCAAAATAACTAAACCTAAAACACTTTTTCATACTAACGTTACTGTTATTACAACTAAAAAGTATTTGTCAGTGTACAAATACAAACGAAACACCCAAAACAAGAGCACGCACTTATCAAACAACCTCGTAATCTAACAGTGCACTTTGTAAACAAGGTACTAACTCCAGAATTTATGTAAACTGTTCTCTGCTCTATACACTTATCTAAGATTAAAATCAGGCTCGGGCCAGAGGTAGGCGCACAATCACTCCTCAGGGAACCAGCTTTATTTGCGGCCTTATCATCACTTAACATATCTGCATATTCATTAAGAGATCAATCAAATTATTGTCTTCACAATTTTACGTATGCATACGTGATGATACGTCTGGGGATTAACTTTCCTCATTTGGGGCGTAATCGTCGCTTTAAAAGCGGGTTATTTCGGTTTCGGGGACTTTTTGTGTAAGTGTTCTGGCTGTATTTACGTGTGTAGATACAATAGCAGTAATAATCAGTAATAAGTTGTATGTAAAAGAGAAGTTACATAAGATAATTTGCACAATTCGTACATAGACGAAACGCTTTAAACCTGAATGAATTTACGTCAAGAAGACACAAAGACACCCATTGATACAGAATAGCCAATAAAACAGCTTACATCCTGACCACCTACACCCTTGACTGCACAAAAGATATTGTTTCACATTCCATTCAGAGAACGTCGATCATTGATTGTTTTAAACAGACGCTCCGTCGCCGGAGACTGGGCGAATCGGGCCGTTTCGAATGGCCAGAAAACTGCATATTTCTGCTATTGTACTAAAATCGCGGTACCTCTATCAATCAGTAGACCCCCTGGGCCCGTTTCCGACCAGGTGTCCTTTGGAATTTGCGCCGAAAAACTGCGCTTTAAGGATTTTAGTTGAAAAAAATGACGCGTATTGTTCGTTTCTGCGTAGTCTCGCGCTCGCCCGGTGCGGCAGGTAGGAGGCTCAGGGGTATGTACTCAATTTATGAGTATGGTTATAAAATTACGCTTACTTAGCGATTAATATATTGATGCATTCTTTATCGACCTTAGGTAAATACTGAAGGAGAAAGAAGGAGTCGATAAGACATGTCTTATACAAATTCTCAAATGTCGTATTACCAAATCCAAGGTCTACCTACTTTAAATTTGCTACGGCAACGCCAAATAGATTGCTGTTTAACATCATGCGAGCATCATCAACATCTGACTGTCCAGTTTTGTAAGAAAACCCAAGGCTACGAGACTTGTTCGAGCTGAACTGCCAGCACAAAACTCTCCAACCAGAACATTTTTAAACGTCACATCAGTAACAGGTAAAACGTGACCACCGCGACCCCATTAATAGTAAAAGTTAATTTGTCTTCCAAATTAAAGTCGAACCACACTGACGGACACAAAGCTAATGAATTACGGCTCGTCGTAAAAATCAATGATATACGACAACCATCGAACGCTGACAATTGTAAAGCAATTCAGGATAACACTGCACGACTTCTGGATTTTACTAAGATTTCTTTTACACCCCAAAAATACGATTAACCCCCTTATGGCATACATCATAAGGTGCATGGCACAGATAGGTGGAGTGTATTTGTTATAAATCATTAAAGGTTGTAGCAGAGCAGTTTATTGGCAGGTAAGTAATGTACTGTCTTTGTGGAAGTACGTGATCTATGAATGGGTTTCGGGAATTATCGGGACACGCATACTTTCCTAGTTTTGTGCAACGAATCGGTTTAGTGTAGAAGGGACGAGTGTTGGGGACCACACTTGTCAGGGTTGTTTGTAGAATTTTGAAGCAGTGATGTGAAACATTTCCTGTTTTAAATGTTCCCATTTTCAGTTGCTTATGTTGCAAGTTTAATTATAATATCACTCCAGGAGAATAATGAGTATCTGGCATAATTGTTGTTTTGAGAAGGCATAGCTAAAAGTCAGTCCTACAAAGTTGATAAACTAAAACTCCAACAGTTAATCATTGTCTGCCAAAAATAGCAACAAAGCACCTATGTACATTACATAATCATGGCCAATTTACAGACAGGTGCGTCCAAGTCCCCGAATCACTGTAAACCATAGCGTCACCTCGACAATGGAAGCTACCTTAAATCAAAGCCCAGAATGTCCCAACAATGGGACCTTCGGACTTCTTTGAAGACGCCATTATCTTTGGCCACGTGGGACAGGTGATGCGCGCACGCGCACAGCTGCTCGCACAAAAACTGCGCTTGCGCAAGATTTTAATCGTATTTTTTTAATCGATGACAGTTCTCTAGGCATTTCGCGCCTATCTAACGGCCTCCCGCAGGCAAGCAGCTGTGCCAGTGTTTTTACCAAAATTCTTGTTCACACTGTATTAATTTGGGTTATCTTTGATGTGAGATTAGATGTTGTTAACTGGGGAATGTCGTCGAAAATACGTGGATATATGGATAGTTAGGCATTGCTAAATATAAAACTAACTAACATTAACAAAAGACGGCAAAGTTTGCCAAGGGTTACTGTCTAAAAGCTCTACAGAAACCGCTGTTTGCAGCTATTCGAATCATCAATTTCCCATGCACCCTCTGAGACAAAGCTTGCCATCTTGGTCCTCATCATCATCTACAATTATTACAGAAACTTTTCAGAAACATCACACCTGTCACCTGACGCCATAGCTCCAATAAATAAAATATTCCATTCACATCACGATCTCAATAAGAATCGCATTTATAATAACCAAGTAAGTAAGCTTCAAGTGCGAATGCGCGATACGTTCCATAGACGTAGCACGAGTAGGTGCGAGTACCAGTTGTCACCCCATTAGAATAGGCACGAGACGGGAATACGCGCGCGGCCGCGATTGCCTCGCATCGGATCGCACAATGAGGTACAAAACGCGACTCAACAAAACGATTACCCTCTCGCCCCGTGAGAGGTACATACCACGGTTCCGCGAGTGTGAGATGACTCCTACTTGATACTTAAAGATATGTGAAAAATATTTTTTAGACTTTTCAGGATAAGTAGGTACCTCTTTTAGTGCGTTGATGTCTATATCAAGCACAACATGAATGCTAATATTGTGTTGCTACTAGCTCAGTTTCATTTAGGCAAAATTTCACAACATAGCTACATGCAAACAGAATTTTAACTTAGCTACAAACAACAAACCTATTTGTGTCCTGTGGCACAACTTGGCAGATGATTATGCCACAACTGGGAATAACTCTCTGCCAAATTGGCAAATATGGCGTTAACCTGAGTTTATTTATTGATAACCAAACCAATATACAGTATGCTGACTCTTACATACTGAAGCAAAGAACTTTCTAATATCAAAATCCTCCACACTAGACCAAGTATTTAATAAAACCCCGACAAACGATCAAAACTTCGCACACGGTATCCGGAGCTCCTGTTTGTGAGGTGCGAATAAGTGGTTCCGTGGAAATATTTCAAATCAGGAGCGGGCAATAGCGGCGCTATACAGGCAATAACGATTGACGCGACACGCGTGCGCCCGTGTGTAGACTGCCTAATGTGTGGATGAAAGCCGGGCCTTTCACCCTATTTATTAGGTCTGTGTTTTGGAAAAGGTAGGTTTCAAGTGTCGCATACATAATGTGTCTCACCTATCCGTCTTTGTACCGAGAGAGGTTTCTTTTGCGTTTTTATACAGAATTCTTTGAAGCGGATTTTTATGAAGTCCAGTCATACACGATTTTTGATAGAAGTACCTATTCAGGTTTTTGTCTGGATTTTTATGAAAAAAAAACCTAATAATTGAATTAAGCTGAACTAGGGTGTGTCGGACGCAGACCTTAGTTCAAATGCCAGCCAGGAGAGGTGAGTTTTCCTCAAAATACCTAAAATATCGCGAAAATCTCACCTCTAAATGAAAATATCCGTAATAAAGATCTTCTTGCTGAATATCTTGGTACTTCACCCACCTTGAACCACCTTGAACTGTGAGAAATCGTATTAACTAATCTTGTTATGAATAACAAACGGGACTCAACAAACAATAAACGTAGTTTATCCCAAACTCCGAACTCAAAGCGGAATGTCGCTGACCCCATGACCGGTCACCATCATCCCAAATACGTGCTCATTATTGTTATAAATACAATAAACAAACAAAAAACCAATTAGTTACGCCACAAATAATATAACGTTTAGAATCTCATTAGTGGACGATTTTGGTAAGCGCGCGGGCAATATTCAACGAATTCGGCCACCGCGTATAACCGAAAACGCCGAATCCCGAATGCCGAAAAGCCGAATGGTCGGACCCCGCTCGGTGACATATTGGAATGCGACTCCATTTATCCCGCATCCTATTGGAATCCGGAGTGACGCGGCAAATTGGAAATTGCGGTACCATTTTTGGCGTTATTGATAGATAATACTGCTTGTAACACGGAGCTGGAAATGCAAATGTATAGGGGAAATGTTATTTGGATTTCCAAATATCCGGTCAAAACCTCAACTGGGTATCCATCAAAGAAATCCTCTTTAAATCGCACAAAATAGGTCTATTTATTCTATTTATAGAGACAGTACAAAATGCATGAGGTGAACCCTTAACCGGATTGGTCGCGGCCCGTCGCACGCACTGCACGCATCGCACGTCAAAGCTTGGACTACCCCAGGACTATATTAAATCACATTTTGACAAGCGTACCGTGAAAAATTAATCGAGTGTCGTCGAGTGAGCGGGCGGCAGAAAAAATAATGAAAATTATGAGTTTCGCTAATATGCTGTGGGTTCCGTATTGGCGAGAAAATGAGTCAGTACAGTAGTCATTTGCTATACAGGATGGCAGGGATATTGACGCGGGCTTGCGGACGGTGAGCAATGGGTAGCTCGCCGACCGGTAAGGACCAGGCCCGGGTCGACGGCGCGTTGTGTTCCACGCGCGCCTCAAAGAGTGTCAGCGAGTGAAGGGGTCCGATGAGACCATTGCCTGCCGGGGTTGCGGGAAAGTCCGAAAGGGATACCGTGGCCCCCTGGCATTGCACAGGCAACAGAAGGAACACGGGTGCGTTTTAGTCAGTAAGAGTCTGACACGCCCTCCCGCTCCACCCAGAGCGGGAGAATTTGATGATTTCCCACACAAAAAAAAAAAAAAAAAAAAAGGGATATTGACGCGAAAACTGTTACCATGGATTGAAAAAACTGTTTTTTGTCCGCGTAAGTAGTGTTTTTTTTTTCAACCCTGGGTGGTTCAGAATCATGTACTGAATCCATGGTAACACTTTTCGCGTCTATGTCCCTATCACCTGTATACATATAATATAGAAACGGCATACGGCAAACAATCAGAACCAGATATGCAATAATCAAGTTCGCTAAAAAGTTCAGCAAGCTTATGGTTACAGGAAAAGCACAAGTAGATATATTTATGTAAGCCATAACTTTTCAAGACGTTATTTTTCCAGCACTAGCTATTTCTCAACTTCTCTTAAAAAAAAATTACCTTGTTAGTCAACAGGTAGATTTGGATACCTTACCCATTCAAACTTATCAAATTGTTTCCGTTGACAGTCCTTTGCAATTGCAAAAAAAAAATCGAAACCAGGGCAAAAATTTTAATAAGTTTATAAGGATTCCTTTTGTTACCCAGTCCAATGTTTTTCCCAACGTTTCTAATACAAACGGAACCCTAAAAATGAAAACATGATGGCATTTCACTCGGTCCCCGGAGCTAGAAAGGTCAGCGGGCAGTCGCTCGTGAAATGCCTCGCCCTCCGGACACCGGCGGCGACTGCCGGCGACTGTACCACTGCGCCACTGGGAATACTGACACCTACCTCCGAAACATGTAGAAATATAAACAATATAAGGACCTACGCGATTATTACCCAAACAAAGCGTGAAACGTCTCGGACACCGTGTCGACTGTTGGTGCCTGTACCACTGCGCCACTGGGAATATTGACACCGCTCTTAAAAATGTACAAATAGATACAATTGAATAACAATCTGCCTAGCCTTTTCCCAACTATGTTGGGGTCGGCTTCCAGTCTTACCGGATGCCGTATTTTACATTGAGCGACTGCCTATCTGACCTCCACAACCCAGTAACTGGGTAATACCATACAACTTGGTAAGACTGGTTGTCAGACTTTCGGGCGTCTGACGACCCGTAACAACTGTCAAAGATCCACGAATGAGAGCCGGGACCAACGGCTTAACGTGGTTTCCGAGGCATGGAGGAGTCTCGGTATGTTAAGATGTTCCCCCATCCACAGACAACCCCGGAAAGCGTATGCTTAACCTAATGAATGGAACCGTGCGGCTGGTATTACTTAAATCTTAATCTTCAATTGAATAACCTACGTGATTATAACCTTTATTAAATTAAGAGTGTGAAATGTCTCACCCGCCGGACACCGGCAACTGAACTACTGCGCTATTGGGAATACCGATTACCTAAAAATGTGGAGACATAAACAATTGAAGAGCGTAATGTCCGTTCAAAAAATACCAGATAAAAGTGTAAACAAACCCTGTTCAGAAGGCCAATTCTCGTGCTTTAAAAATGTTCACATTTTAGTTGCAATCTGTCAAACTTGTCAAAAAATTATCTATTCTATTTTTATTAAATGACAAGCAAAGCCGATGTCGACTATTCTGCCAATGTCTAAAGTGCATTGGAAAAACAGATAAATTTATTGTATTTTTGACAGATTGCAAATGAGATTAGAATGCGAACGTTCGTAAAATTTACGGGAATTGCCCCTCTGGTTAAATTCTACACAATCGCTTACTAAAGGCTATTAATAACACGTACTCATATTTAGAAGGTGCAACTTTATATCTCACCACTTTCTCCATCAATTATTGTTTGAATAACATTATTAAATTGAAATTGATTTTTTTTCGATTTAAAACACATTTGAGGTGATTTATAATTAGAATTACGGGTTTAAGTAATCAAATCAAAGGACATAGACAGATAGATACATTTTCATCAGATAGTTTTGGAACGGAGTATACGTGAAAGTTATCCATGGCAAAAGGTATACAAAACCCATACAAGAAAGTTTAGAATGTGAAATGTCTCGCCCTCCAGACACCGACGGCGGCGCCCGGCGACTGTACCACTACGCCATTAGGAATAACGACCCGATCATCTAAACATGTGACAGAAACAATTAACGATCATGAATGCGTCATCTAAACCACACACTGCAGTATGGGGACACCCTTTACTGTTTAATTTAATTTTATATTTATTATTTGCTGTTATAGCGACAATAGAAATACACAATCAGTGAAAATTTCACCTGTCTACCTATTACGGTTCATGAGATAAGTATATCTCGCTGACAGACAGACGGACGGACAGCGGAGGCTTAGTAATAGTAATAGGATTCCGTTTGGCAGACATTTGGAAAGTTCCCAAATACTTTTTTTACATCTTACAATATTAATTATTGCATTTCATAATCAATATTTTAGTTCACTAGTTAGCGTTTCACATTTCCATATTATAGGTGTTGCCAAATTAATCACAACAGGTAAATATTTGACAGCTATTTGCGACGTTGCCAGCTTTAAGGATAAGCGCTCTTAAAGTTAAGTAGCAATGATTACCGTCTGCTTAACTTTTTTGTCGTTTAACCTTTATAATACTGGTGTCTCATATTGGAGACAGATAACAATAAAATTCTATTGTGTCTGCTAATTGCGCGCGCGACAGATTAAGCGTCTCGTAACTTAAAACAACGTTTAGAAGTAATGGGTTAATCTTTGAACTCGTAAACCGTATCTAAACTAACCTGCGAATGGGACACATTTTGGAGACTGCTGGAAAATGTACCACTGAACAAATTTTCTTTTGAAGACAATTGTCTAGCATCTTTTTATTTAGAAGCAAGGTCTGCGTCGATGAGAAATATAACCAAAAAACCTTAACATTTGTATTAATAACTTTTAGAAGCATGAGGAACAGGGTGTAAAGTTCACTCATCCACCATAGAAAAGGGAGGATCCTCCGACCAGACGGGTCTTATGTCTGGCGGGCCGACCGCCCGACTGTTGATTTCGGATAGTCTTATCTATGTCGTTCGCGTGGTAAACTCTAATTGCGCGATGCAGGATTTGTGTGACGTCATGTCTTTGATGCGTAGTTAGTATGTGGCGGTGTAACCGCTACAAACTAAATATTATAATAATCAATGCAGTTATGGAGGGAAGTAATTGAGTTAATCGTTTCATGAAAAGGTTTTATTTTACCAACGTTACGAAGCTTTTTCAGGGAAAAACTTTCACAGTCTTGCACATGAACTTTTCCCAAGATTTGGGACAAATTTATCCGGCCGAAAACTGTACGAAATACCGTCGAAATCACGCAAAGACATCCTTACATCCCATACGATAACAGTAATTACAACAATAATTCACACAACCATTACATCTTATGATAAACGAGATTCCATAATTAAAGAGAAGGGTGTATCCCCTAGATAGTTACCATTAATACTGATATAACACGAAATAATGCAATTAATCTCGCACAAACTGTTTTATGAGATCTATCGTGAGAAGTTAGCACTTGTGTTTTGGTGGGGTAAAAAACAAGGGAAAATGCGGCTGTGGGATGAAAATGTAGCGCGGGACTCAGACGGGCGACGAGAAGCGATGATGGCGCTGACATATCAAATGCAAGGGACAGTTTTTGTTAGGGTTCCGTAGTCAACAAGGAACCCTTATAGTTTCGCCATGTCCGTCTGTCTGTCTGTCTGTCTGTCCGCGGTTTAGCTCAAAAACTATTGGTACTAGAAAGTTGTCATTTGGTATGAGTATACACGTTAATGACGCCAAAAAAGTAGTAAAATCAAATTTTGAAAAAAACAATTATTTAGGGTACCTCCCCTACATGTAAACTGGGGAGTATATTTAGTGGGGATGATATTTTTTTTTTCGTTCTTCCCATAGTGTTGGATATCGTTGGATAGGTATTTTAAAAATATTACGGGTTTGCGAAGACCGTTTTTTGATTAAGTATAAACCGTTCGTGACTTATCAAGCTTTAAAGTTCCAATTTTCGTTAGAGTCAAGTGTCTCCCCCCTCTACCAACTAAACGGTTGTAGTTAGAAATTCAAATGTCACGGGAGCAGTAACTTCGTTATATATATAACGAAGTTTAAGGGAAAACTATCACACTTAAGTGGGCTTTACAAGTTTACGAGTAATAATCGACCAACTTAAATTTGCGGTTACAAAAATATGTTCTCACATATATTCCGTATGGGAGAACATGCTTTTCAATTACAAAGTTAAGTTTGTTCTTACGATTCATTCGTTCCAACTACGGAACCCTTCATTGTGCGTGGTCCGACACGCACTTGGCCGGTTTTTTTATGAAAGTGTATCGTATCGTTGGAACGAGTATATGTAGCTGAGCATAGGGAAACGTGTTGACTGTAAAATATTGTTATTCAAATCGTACATACATTACCTACTAAGATATAATTATGCGTTCGAAATGTTCACATAGTTACCTATTAAAAAAACTTGCATTTCATTTCACTAACTTTTTCATGTCATGATGGCCCAGCGGTTAATTCGAGCAAGTACCAATGTGACTTTTCAATTCATATGTTCTTTCTGAGTTTATCTTGGACATTATTGACATCGGTGAAGGAAAACATCGTGAGGAAACCTGGACTTATAGTTAATATAAGTCTGAAATCACCAACCCGTCTTGAGCAAGCGTGGTGATCAGTGCTCGTGCCTTCTGTGTATGAGAAGAAACCTTTGCCCTGCAGTGGGACAGTAATAGACTGGTATTATTATTATTATAACTTTTTGAATGTTTTTTTTTGATAAAACTGTAGAAATAACAGATACAGAAACTAACAACTTTTCAAGGCTAATTAAGAACCACCAAACATTCGTTTCACGCAAATCTAATCACTAAAATCTCCGAAAATTGGGACACTTTTCTGTAGCGCCACAATCGTCGAGTCGCCCGTCTGCCCGAAAGCAGGGTAACCGCGGTCGATCCATCATTCGCCTCAGATTAATGTTATGATGTATGCGATACATTATACATTGAATAGACGCTGATACGCAGACAGTCGCGATTCTTTCATGCGTAAATCGCACGTGTGTATAATTATCATTTTTTCTTGCATACATTGAAAAGTAATGGTAGGTAATGTTGGTCGTGTGTATGCAGCCTAATTGGTTATAATAATCTACAAAGATCAAATTACTGGTTATGTACGAATACGTAAGTTTAAGTTGTTTGTTTGTATCCAGAGATTTTTGGGAATTTACTGAGACAGATGCATGAATGTAGACGATGGTCTTTTTTACATCAAGGTAGCGAAGGAAGGAAACAAATATTTTCATTAGATCGCATTTAACTGTTCTAATCTAAGACCGAGGTAGATATCGTTTTCTCAGATCACTGTCAGATGATTTCATATTAGTAGGTTACGACCTACTAATAAGAAATCACATGACAGTGATATAACTCGTCACCAGATATCGACCTACAAAAACGAGCGCTGATTCTGTGGTCATCGTTTCAACATAGAAAAATAAACAAATACCCTACGTTTGCAAAAATAACAGCTTATAATATTATCACCGGCCTCAAAAACCATAAACTCACATAATAATTCGTAATCGCTATACATAGACAATATCACTCGAGGCGCCCCCACCCCTGACCGCCGTACAATTTACGCGCGAATGATCTCACAACAATATCCGACACTAATAAAGGCCTCAATCCATTCGGTGCGCAATATTGTCTACTCTAATTGGCATTAAAATTCGTCGAAAGAACTGAGGTAACCCCAAACAAGCGCTTATCACCACATCAGTGCACTAAAACCCTTCGCTCTCCCCCCTCGGTCCATACCCCGCACCCCTCGGTCTGCGGCTAATGAATATAATAGATGGCCCCCAGGTATGTAAGTTTATCGGTTCAATGAGGACGCTCCAATTGAGGTAAGAAATTGATACGAGTATTTTTAGTAATGGAATAGCTCTATTTTTGTAATAGGTTCGGTCTTATAAGATATTTAGTTTCAAATAGTTTGTGTTACTTTTTCAATTTTATATTGGCGTGAGTGTGAATTCAGTTATCATTTTCATCATATGAACAAATTACACTAATACAATAGCTCAGTGGTAATAAGATAGGCAGTAAAAAGTTTATAGCGGGTCTGAATTTTCAGCTGTGGGACTCGAATGACATCACTTATGAGGACTTTTCATGCTCAATCTAACAATAAGGATGAAATTGACAGACTCCAAAAACATCCATTTTCTAGACCCATAGACACCGCAAGTGTTATACTAGAAATTGTATTGTTACATCTATTGAAGCAGACACGTGAAGAGAATAATTGACGTAATCTTGATAATTGGCGTTTGCGGGCGGCGCGTGGGCAGCCAGCCTCTTGTGTCATAGTCATGAGGGGTTAGGATCAGCTCAGGCTTACACAATAATTAATACCATAATGTATAGTATTATTTAGTGTGTAATATAACTTCTGTAAGGTCATTGAGCATGTATTTAAATTACTTTTTTTTTTTTTATTCAGTCAGTCAAATTATTTATTTCATTTAGGAACATGAAAGGCACTTTTGAACGTCAAAATTAACAAAATAAATAAAATTGATTCTAGTCGCCTCTTCCAAAAAGTAGAGATTTCGTATGGAGAAGAATGGGCAAGAAACTCCACCGTTACTATTTTAAAATGTTTTACAATATTTTGTATAGGTACATTAATTATATGTGAAGACGATGTACCTAGAATAAAATTACTATACCACAATAGGTGAAAAGAATTAAAAATGAAGCAATGACAGATAAACTAATTATGTGATAGATAGGTACCTACATGGTGCTCAAATATTTACAAAAATAGTAGAAGCATACGATATTCCAAACAAAATTGCAAGTAATACTAATAAGTCAGTGTGTGAGTTAAAGTAATCACATAATGTAATATCAATATAAAAATCAATATAATAAAAATAATAAATTATACAATTAAGTTAGCAACCAGTTTGATTTTGTCTAGACTCTAATTGTCCTATGGAGCAGGACCAGCATGTTTCCAAGTATTTTTATAGTAAGTACGTACCTAAGTATAGTACCTACGTATAGTTTAAATAACTTGAAAGTATGTAAATAGGTATGCCTAGAATAGATTATAAAATAAGTGTTTAAAAAAAATACATCTCTATTGATTAATATTACGAACCAAAAAGGAAAACTACGTTTTTCTTAAAATCATTTTAAAATTCACTTCAGAATTTAATATTGAAAATTCAACGTAATCAATGTCCACACTGGAGCACAAAGCCGTCGGGTGAAAGCCCTCAAGGGACGCACATATTATATTATAACCGGGCATAATATCTGCGTCGTCACTCAAGCGCAATAAATACCCAAATAAAGCGCAAATAATACCCAAATCGCTCATCAGCGCAACCCACCCTCCCCCAACTATAATTATCTATAATCAGAATATACCCCATCTATAATCAGAGCGAACGCATTGCAATTATTACTATTACCATGTTTTGCATGGGGCACCGCCGTGATTACCCCTTTGCGCTCCAACCACTGACGTTCTAACGTTTGTCCAATCAAATCACATTCGAAATATAAATTTTTGAAAAAAAACGTAAACACGTAAACATTTTTCCCGCGATATATCGTGCGACAGGACAGTTTTGGCACCTCGCCATAAATTATTCGCAACAGAGGGCCGGCTGACCCCGACCTCTAGTCGATTAACCATCACTAGGTCTTCCTTCAATTTCATATTTATAAACGGGGATTACGCAAAAATGCCAGTGTAATGGATCACCTACAGGACTTAGCAGGGCGGGCCGTTGTCGGACAGCGGGGGGGTGGGGAAGGCAAATTTGAGAGGGACGGGGGTATGCGGCAAGGGTCTGATCGTCGGACTCATCCATCACGCGGCTCACGCATGTGAATTGGGGCGTTTTATCTGGAGATAGCCGCGGATGGATACCTATTTAAATATTTGGTCGTTTAGCGAGGCGGCCGAGGTAATACGTAGCTACACGACGCTGCTGCTAATGGTGTCGTCGTACACAAACACAATGTGCTGTACGCTTAACGCGGATACTTAGGGTATTTCAAAGTTTGCGTAGGTTAATGTTATTCAGAGCAAGGTGAAGTTTTACAACTCTTGAAAGCATGGTCTGCAGAGCTGTTTTTTGCTTTGGGGAACTCCTCATGGACACCTTCCGTCTGGAGAGAACAAGGGTTATATCGGCCTCCTAGCGAGTACAAATTCACAGTTCCTACCGCTATCATGAGTCGGAGATTCTCGTAATTTAGCGCGCGCCCCCGGCGTGGCCTGCAGAGCTACATATGAGCTAAAAACTAATGTCCTAACTCCATCTCGCATGAAAAAAGAGTTGTGCGTTAATATTGAAGTGTTAGTTAATTGACTCAAGCATGACTTTGTGGAAATCCATTATATAATACAATAGACGACATATATTTAGTTACCTAATCCGCTTAAATGTTCCTAAAGAGTCAAAGAACCCTGTAAGAAATCGACGCGTGTTTCACCTCTCAACGAAAAGTGAAGAACTGAAGTTTTCTGAAACCTCTAAAAAGCCTAGACATAAGAAAATAAGCAGTATACAAGGTAGATACAGAGAACAAATATCCCATTGCTACTTTCAGCTTGAAACCTTTGTGTCAAGAAAGTCCTTTGATTTTTGAAGTGCAGTGAAGAAGCGTTCGTTCTTCTTATAATTGCAAGATGGCAGGACGACTACAGTGCGTTCATTATATCTTGACCCGTGACGCGATTGGTAGCACTGAATTTTGCAGTCTTAGTTTCAATACTAATAGAGTTCAAAATGGCGACTGACATAACATTACCTACTACCAATCACATGACTGCAAAATTCAGTCTTACCAATCGCGTCATGGGTCAAGTTATAATGAACGCACTGTAGTCTTCCAACTTTTCTGAAACCATAAAAAAATTAAACAAAAGAAATCTACCTAACACAGAACAAACATCAAACATAAAAGCCCCGTTACACCGAACGAAAAAGTCGTCCACGTCGAAACGTCGCAGTCAATCGCGTTCATTTAGCTGTCACGTCGTCGCGTCGTGTAGCAGTCGTCGGTGACACGTCACGTCGTTTAGACGTCGACAGTGATCGACGTTTAGACGTGACACAGAAATTACGTAGTACGTTTGAATTGAAGAAATATAGGAACGTCTATGCAGATTTACCTGTGAGGTGAGAAAATTATCTTGACAAACATTATTACACTGTCGCTGTTGTAGGTTCAAACCGAATCTTTTGGCTTAAGTTCAAAATGTAGCGTTTTGGAAACATATTTTAAAAGTTGTGAACGCATTGAAGAAAAGAAAGCAACAAAAGCCAATTCGGAAAATATTAAAAAGAAACAGTCATTCGAAACTTTTGCCTAAACTCTCCAAAGATTTCAATTTCACCTCCTAACTTTTGAATACCTACGGCCTAAATCAAATGCGTTGTAAACTTCTTATAAGTACTAAATTAATTAACAAACTATTAAAATAAAAACATAACAACTTTACCTAACTAAAACTTATACTCCGCATCGCTGTCGACTGGTAATGTACCCAAGGAACAGGCCGCATTGCCACGTTGCTTGTATGGCAATGCCTCCTTAGCCTCTGGCCAAGGTAAAAGCCAGCCCTTGGGGTCACGGGAAGTTTCAACCAGCCATTTGGATTATAATATGTAAGTTAAAACTTATTTATCTCGTAAAACAGGACTTCTTCTCTCCTACCCTTTTGCTGTGCCCTACAGGGTCCATAAAGATCTAAATTATATATTATAGTTACCACCTAAGTACACATTATAGTAAAGCAATAAAGAAATTGAGTATTTGCGTTGAAAAGGCAAGTTAGAATTTACTTTCCAATTCCTGATCAGCCTCTTTAAATCCTTCCAAAGCCTATCTTAACTCTAAGAAAAGCTAAATTCATTGGTTTTCATAGATTAAGTAAGATACGAGTAGAGCAGTGTAATTTATGATGAAGTGTGGCTACCTGTCAATGTCCTATACAAAAGCCAAGAATACACATGCCAGTAAGTGGCACAAAAGTATGCAAGAAGCTTGCATGCCATATTGTGCCATAACCACTGCTGATTGGTGTACCTACTCGTATGGGAGAACGGCATGCAAGCTACTTGCATACTTTTGTGCAAGTTACTGGCATTTATATTCCTGGCTTTAGTCAAGTTACTGTCGTGATGGTCCTGTGGTTAAAGCAAGTACCAATGTGGCTTTTTCAGTTCATATGTTACTTTCTGAGTTTATCCGGGACTTTACTCACATCGGTGAAGGAAGAACATCGTGAGAAAACCTGACCTGAAGCTTGTGACCAATGCTCGTGGCTTCTGTGTATGAGAAGAGGCGTTTACTCTGTAGTGGGACAGTAATAGGCTGGAATTATTGTCAAGTTACAACTATGATGAATAAATATTTATCTAAACGAATATTGTCAAATGTTCATGTAACACCCACTCTCATGAAGATCGGAGACGCTACGCTCGAAGTTGAGGACGAGTATGTTTACCTAAGACAAACTGTCCAGCTAGGTAGGTCCGACTTCGAGAAAGAGGTCAATCATCGAATCCGACTCGGCTGGGCAGCGTTCGAGAAGCTACGCAATCTTCTCGTCCCACATACCGCAGTGTCTCAAGACGAAAGTCCAAGTCTAGTGCGTGTTGTCAGTGTCAGTGATGTGATGAGTGTCAGTCAGTGATAACCTATGGCACTGAAACGTTGTCGCTCATAATGGGCCTTATTAGAAGGCTAAAAGTCAGCCAAAGGGCAATGGACAGGGCTATGCTTGGAGTTTCCCAACGTGATCGAATCAGAAATGAAGAGATCCGCAGGAAAACCAAGGTAACTGACATAGCCCGAAGAATTGCCAAAGATAAATTGCTCGCAGAACAGATGGCCGATGAGGTAGAAAGGTTATAGAGTGGCGACCGCGTGCCGGAAGACGTAGCGTTAGAAGGCCTTCCACAAGATGGACCGATGACCTTGTAAAGACCGCAGCAGTCCGCTGGATGCGGGAAGCACAAAATCGGTCGAAGGGGCGGTGCTTGGGGGAGGCCTATGTCCAGCAGTGTACGTCTTTCGGCTGAAATGATGATGGGTTTCTGAATTGGATAATAAATATGGTGACATAATAGCACTATTTTTTGTTACTCTTAACGCCTATGATCCTAACCTAATTGCCTCGTTAGTCTAGTGGAGTTCGGTTCTATAATCTCGGTATCTTGAATTTCGCAGTGGCAACCCGGATTATGGATTTGTGCCCGGTTGATGGCAATAGGCTCGCCCCCTATTACATGAGCCACAAACATAACTGGCAAAATGTGGGTGTGCTATAGGTACACGTCTGCCTACCCCTTCGGGGGATATTCGGGGGATACAGGCGTGATATTATGTAGGATAATCTTATAGGTTTTTTCTTTAGATATCAGGTATACACAGGGGATGAGAAAGAGAAATTACCTACATACTTCTAGTCTAGTACTAAACCGATATCCACATGGTTATAATTTATTCGCGTAAGTATTTAAGTATCGACAAATAACAAGACGTGAATTTCAAGATGTAGGTACGTGTCTAAAGTAACAATAGAATACTCGTACATAATTTGTTGTAAAACATTTATCCGTTATAGCAGGCAAACCACTGACAGAAAAACTATAAGCTGCGGGCATAGGGACGTAGTGGAGCGGGTGGCGGGCGACGACTGTAAACAAAATTCCTTCCTTCAAAATGCTTCGTTGGATTAACGTACAATCTGAAGGGAGTTCCTTAAACATGTATTTTAAGAGGTTGCAAATTGTGATTTTTCCGCACTCTATTTTGCCCACTCTCTCAGATCTACCTACATAGTAATGAGTTTAACCTTTCTATTCTTTTCCTCCAGTTTTCCTTATCTTTGCCGTTTATTGATATACTTCAGAAATGAAAAAAAAAAACACCCAATTCACCAACGATTAAGGGTGAATATACTTCAGAAATGAAAAAAAAAAACACCCAATTCACCAACGATTAAGGGTGAATTCGACCAAACTTTTATACCTTAGGTACGTACATAATATTATTATATCCCGTGAAGAAAATATGACAGTATTTCCATACAAAACCTGTCAAATATCAATTTTATTGCACATAGAAAACATATTAGAAGGCCAATTTCCGTCGTTCAAACGTTCGAAATCTAGTCGCAATCTTTTCTCAGCGACCATCGAAGTCAAAAATGTATGTACTCATTAGACTTATTTTTGACAAATTGAGACTGAGATTAGAATGCAAACGTTCTCAAAAATACAGGAATTACCACTCCGGCGTAGGAAAAATCAGCTCTGAGTCGTAGTTTTTCATGCTGTGCCGTTAAGTCTTCCGTATTTCAATGTTGTAGGCGACTGTTATTTTTTTCAAAAAATGTCTTACATGTTCTTAAACCGCTACATTGTCCCACCATGTCACAACCCTAACTATAAACCAATGACCTGAAGGTTAGACCATCGCCAACTGTACCCGAATGCCTGCGTCGTGGCTCTATTTGTACTAACTAATAGTACTTACATTCATACCTAACTAATATGCATAGTTTTTTGCGCTATTGTACTGACTTATTTGTTCATCGTAACGGAGGCTTTAATGATACAAGCTCATGAGTGGTTCAATTCAAAAATGTTCATAAGCGTGTATTAAGAAAGAGGTGTACCGATATCTATTTTGGATCCTGGGGAAAAGAGGCATGAAGTATTGTCTAATATATTTACCCGACAGACGTTATGCTGTTCAAACAATAATTGATACAAAAATCCCAATGAAAAAAGAACGTTCAGTTTTCACCGAATTAGAAAAATTTCCAGAAAACTTTTCCAATTTTTCTTTCCTAAAAACCAAATTCGGAGTTTAATGACGCGCTTTACCAACGAACAGCATTTCATTTTTATTTATATAGGTAGATAGATGATTAGCAACAAAAGTGGCTGAAAACATGGCCTACCTGAAAACTGTACAAGGAAATTAAGATTATATCGAATAGATTAATTTTAATTTTCTTTTTTTTCTAAGTAGTAGCTTTTCTGTTTACATTTTATTACGGTTCAACGTTAATCTGATTTCTACATACTTATTTGAATGTAATCAAATAGGTTACCTCCTACCTACCTACTATATTTTTTCCCTATAATCAGAATAACAAGAGAAGTAAGAACCCAATCCGATAAGGAACTATTCGCATTAAAGATATCTCTTAGTAGATGTAATGATTAGTATACCTATTACTTATCTCTTCAAAGGTCAAAAACGATAGAAGGTCCAAAGACAATAAGCTTTGGAAGTAGGGAGTGAATAAATTGCCTGCACAAAGGCATCCAAGTAAGTATCCTTATTGACAGACCTACGACCTGTCATTAAAATAAATAGAAGCAACAAAATAAAACAACAATAAAACAAGTCATAAGGAACCAGTGAGTCATCAGAACGAGCGACCATCGGCAGCTGTCCGTCCGTGGTCAGGAGAGAGCTTTTATTAAGTTTATAAATAGCCGGGAACCCAAACAAATCGGCGTGCGTCGCGGACCTGCGGCAACCGGCCTTGAACTGAGCCGCGGAGGCTCTAGCGCGGCGCGAGGCTCGCGCGGGGGCGGGGCCCAGCCGGCCAATCAGCGCCCCTTCACATTTTTCAGCCCCCGCCCGCATCGCCGGACGCTGCCCAAAAACAAAAGGATCAAAGTCGGCGAAACCTATCTCTTTCTTTGTGAGGCCAGCAAACGGGCATCGATGAGAGGATAGATACAGTGTGTCGCGCGGGCGCGAATCGATAAAGCGCGGCCCCGCCGTCGGCACAGGCTCCCGCCGCGCGCCGCCTGCCCGCCTGCCGCCTGCCCGCCCGCCACGGCCATTTGCACGGATATTTACTATTATATTTATTGAACGGACGCTCCTAAGTGGCGATATAAGAATATTTACAAATCATAAGCACTCGATTTGGAGCAATTAGGCGCGTACCGCCGCCGCTCGCGCGGTCCGAGGGCCCGCAGAATACACTCAACGCTACTCGCGGCTATCTTGCACGTTTCTTGCTCTCGTAATATAATAAAGACTCGTAAACTGGCTTACACCAATTAGACTAAGAAATTCAAAGGTTAATTTGAGAGTGATCATTTATATTCAAATATTTGGTGCCTATTTAAGAAGATACGATCCCACACAGAAATATTCGAAGTTTATTGCTTTCAGGATATTATTATGTGATAAAAATAAAGGAAACGGGTGAAATAAAATGAGCCCTCGTATTTTCAGGTTTCATTTTAAAGGCATTCGGGGATGATATATCTAACATTTTAACAGTTTTGTTATGGTCCTGAAAATTCCATTGTTGTGTATGAAATACCTAAATATAATTGATACAGATATTACTCATTTTTTATTATTATTAAGTATATGTAAAAAAAAACCGGTAGAAAAATTCAGTTTTTCTGTGTCTTCGATAGTTTTCAGAATAGGTAGTCCAAGTATAGATAGGTCTGTATTTTTATTTATTTTTTAAGTTATTAGGTATTAATTTTTAAAAAACGAATAACGTTTTCGAAATAGGGAGATTATTACTTATTCAAACTACAATCATAGCTATCTGAGATATCTGTGTAGGTAAATCATACATTACATGTCTCGCGTTTTCCCTTCGGAGAATATACAGGCGTGATATTATGTGGGTATGTAATTTATTAGCAACTAGCTGCTACCCGTGGATTCGCCCGCGTGGACCTAATTCTTTTTTCTTTTTCTAAAATAAAAGTCACTCCTTACCTATACCTAACATAGGTAGTTATCTGCCAGAGTGTGGTCAAAATTACTGATGAATTATTATTGAATTTACATTACTTGGACTAACAATAGATATCTAAACATATTAACTGGAAAACACAAATACAAAAAGCCGTTCAAAAATTTCAAAATTTTCATACGCTCTCCGCGAAATTAAAAAGACAACCAATCTACAAACTGCCCTCACCACCTATTATGCGTATGCCAATGCATGGCTTAGCTACGGCATAACTCACTGGAGAAATAGTACGGATGCACTGACACTACAATAGAAATTAGAATATTGGTAAACATTGATCAAACTCACAGCTGCAAACCCTTTTTTCCAAAACATAATATTCTAACTGTTCCCAGTATTTACATTCTAGAAATATGTTAATTTGTCCGTTAGCATCAAGAGTTCCACACAAAACCTGAAGACACCCAATCACAGTACACACTTAGGCACCGATCTAGCCCAAACATACCAAACCTCCAAGCTAAAAATGCATTCTACAAGTCCCTACGTAATGTCTATAAAAATATATAACAAGCTACCTGAAATAATAAAGAAAGAAGAAAAGTTAAATATTAAAAAAATACTGATAAACAATGCTATTACCTAGGTACTCCTTATGAATATTTAAATGAAAAACATAAATAATTAATTAATTATTAATAAATAATTTTATAAATGAAATAATACCTAATGAATAACGTAATAGTGTATAGTATACTAATGATACAATAATTATTAATAAATAATATATTACCTAGTAATAATTAATACGTAATATAACAAAAATAATAATAAATTAAATAGCAATAATAATTATTCAAAGAAAAACAATTTATACAAATGAATAAACAGAAGTATAATACATACCTATGTACAGGTAGATATATATAAAGTAATCTAAAAAAAATAAGTACATTTTACAGATTAAATAATAGATAAGCAAAATATTTAGTAGGTACCTTATTCGCGATCTCCTGACTGATTAGGATAATATGTACCTAAGTTAAAAGTTATTCCCACAAAAACTACTTAATTATTTCGAAAAACAGAACTTCCTCTCTCCTACCCTTTAGCTGTGCCCTACAGGGTCCACAAAGATCTAAATTATATATTATAGTTACCACCTAAGTACACATTATTATAGTAAAGCAATAAAGGTATTGAGTATTGAGTAAATCGGTCCAGCCGTTTTGGAGTTTAGCCGAAACAAACAGATTACACTGTATCTTTAAGTATACACCAGTATAAAATATCACTTAATATCGAAAAAGAAATTAAGCCTTTGTTTTTTCTAAAAACTGCATCATTAATTCAACACAACTAGTGTTTTACTCGCCGGTTGTCTATGAACAGGTAAGTACAGGGTTTTTCCCCCCAAAGAACACGAGTTCGAGAGATGCTAAATACCGTATTTAGCTTATTTTATTTTATCAATTGATTTCAACTGAATTGAATTTTAATAAAATTTATAAACCTTAAATTTCGTTTAATACAAGTCAAATAAACATCCAAAACTAAAAGAAATCCTATTAATAAAGATGTAATTGGCCAATTTCCCAAAAAAAAAACTGAAAATCGCGATTTTAGACAAATGCTTGATATAATGTATTCAATTGTCATTGCACGCCAGTATTTTCCTACCTCTTCTCTCTATCTCTTGTTTCATAAAACGTTATTCAAAAATACCTACTATAAGTAGGTAGGTACTCATCGACTTAAATTATAAGAATATTAAAATTATCTTTATAGTTATCTATATTTTAAGCTATCTTTTGAGTTATATTTTAAGTAATTTTTTTAGTTATAAACACTACTGACACTTACTACTACTGTCACTTTCAACTAAAATAAACTATTCAATTGTAGGAATAAGATACCATAATTTTTGTAGAGTATAGTTTTCCCATATGTAGGTACTAATCTTTGATTCCTTTTTACTGGATACAATTAGCATTTATATAAAAAAAAACCTGTAAGTATTTGATATGGTGATTGAATACAAATGTTTGACTTATGGAACTTTTCATAGATAGCAGAATCCTCAAGTTTAATAACTTCTGTAATGCAATGCCAAGATTTCTAGATGAGCTTACAATATGAAAAGATTATTTTTCGTCGAGATGTTATGATCTAGGCAGTGGATGTTTAAGCATCTATGCCAGGCAGGACCGTCAAATAAAATTATAATAAAAACAATAAGTTTGCATACAAAATATTATCACGACTATGGACACCAAAAAAGGGTTTTGCAGATGTGTGAGGTTATTACCACAAGTTCGAAGGGTTGGCAAACATAGAGATGAGCTTAAAAACCCTCAAAAGCCTTCATAAGTCGAACTTCCATGGGAAACTACCAACAAGAACAAAAAAGAATCTGCTGAATTTATCTATCGACAGTTTTCAACGGGTTCGTTTGGAAGAAGCAGCCTTCTATTAGGTACCTTCAAGAAGCTCAACTGCCTACTACCTAAATTTGGTCTCTCAAGATTAAAAAAAAACTAAATTCCAAAGTCATTTATTCAAACTACGCTGAGAATCAGCAGTTTTCGAACGTCAAAATTACAAAGGACAGTCACCCAAAATGCTTCACACTTCACAACTTCCTAGTGCTTTAGCTGGGAAGAAGAAGTAGCGCAAGAAACTCCCCCATGTCATTCATCCAAATCCGTTCAGCCGTTTTAGCGTGAAAGCGTAACAAACAAGCATACAAACATACAAAAAATCAAATCTTTTCTCAATAGTTTAGATTAGGATTACATACCTATATTATTACCAATACTATAATACTTATGGCTTTACGTGGGCAGTTGCTCCTTGTAAAATACTGGTATTCAGCTGCGTCCAGTTAGACTGGAAGCTGACCCTAACATATTAGGGAAAACGCTAGACAGATGATGACCTACTTATGTATTGGTCAACATTTCAGCTAAGACTACCTACCTACCAGTCAGTTAAAATATTTAAGTACAAATTAAAAAAAAAAATTGCTTTGAATTATTTTTCAACAAACGCTCAAACATAACATAATATCACGCCAGTATTCCCCGAAGGGTTAGGCTGAGGTTTACCCTATGGGCCTATACTACATCCACATTTTGCCAGGCAAGCCTATTGCCATCAACCGGGCACAAATCCAGACTCCGGGCTGCTACTGAGTAATTCCAGATGGAAAAACCCAATAAGAAGTGAAAAAAGAAGTGTGTAGCGGAGTGGTGTGAAGTATGTGGAGGAAGTGTACAATTTCTAATAAGAAGTGCATTTACATTTTAACTGTCATGGGTTTCCATAAAGTTACACCTAATTCCGTACCTTATCTTGATTACTGAACATCTGAATATTAATAAATCAATTATTGTACAAAATCAAAAACTTGATTTTAATTTTATATTGAAAAAAAGGTAGTCACCGTTACACAATAATTATAGAAAAGCGCCATCTATCAACACAAGAGGTACCTATCTGAAGTTTGGCCTGCCCGAGCGTTGCACGCTGCCATCTCACGTTGAGTTGAAGAACGACTTCACTTTGTTGAATACCATTAAAAGGTTGAAACCATCACAGATGGCGCTGTACACCATTTCAAGGCGCTGATATTTTTGTGATTTTTAATAAAAATGCTTGTTTTAGAAATAAGTAAAACTTGTTAACAAAGGAGAAATAAAACAAAACATTATTCTTGATGAGTGACCATTCTGCTAAAGCGTTTTTTTATTGGATTTTGTTGCTGCGTAATTGACTTGTATAGACTACTTTATCGACAGAGCTATTTCCGGTTCGCGCTCAACGACATCACGCAACGCAAACTCGCAATTGAAGCTAACTTCACTTCATAAATGTTCGATCTCTTTCAACTACATCGAGGCTTGAGCTTTTTGGGATTACACTTTTCGGTAATTATTGTTTTACTCGTTGAATACAGTGTGGTTTTGAAATTCTTAGTTGTAATTCTAGTCAAAGGTGAGTGACGTGTTTTTTCGAGTGTGGTGTGATTATAAAACCGTAACAGTTTGGCGCGTTGGTTAGATTCTGTCAACATAGCTAATAAAGTGTTCACAGTCACACGCAGTTGAGTTTATGCACGTGTAATTACAATACAAACGTGATTTTCTATTTGCAGACATGGCTTTGAGCGTTGCACTACCTCTGACAGGCTTGGAGACAGAAAATTTTAACTCGTTCAGTTCGTTCGGGCATATCATAGACATAGCGGGCCTGTCTCAGTCCCAGTCGAGCCCGAGTCCGTCAGTCTCCAGTGAATCTAGCGGTATCGGGTCGCTGGGGTCACTCAAATCTGAATCAGTAAACAGCGACTCCCTGCCGTCTAGTCCTCAAACAACAGAGAAGGTGAGTGCACATTTTCGTATTATTTTGTTTGCATTCGTCCTGGCCTTGACCTCTCTATTTTCATAATATTCCGTAATGGCGAATGTCTGCTATCAATGTTGTATACAATATCGAAGTGTGATAATGGAAAGATTTCGGTTACATGATATACACTTTTGTGTAATCCAGTGTGATTGGTGAATATTATACCATAATGAGTAGTCTAATTTAGTCTACCTATTGCTATTAGGTTCTTGCCAAAATTATTTTGCACCATAATACTAAAGGAGCGGATAGGAAGTTATAATTGGTACCTTACTCTTCATCAACAATATCTCGGTCTTGATATTGTTGATCTCAATGTTGGAAACAGTTGTTGTTATTGTTTAAATTTCTGTGTGGACAAAAATATTGTCATACATGTGTCAATCTGTGAATTATTTTCAGAAACTATTCGAGCCAGTGGTGCAGCCCCAGCCACGTCCTATAGAAAAGAAAGCCGAAGATGTCAAAATCACGTATGGAGGTCGCGACATCCTGAACCTGATGGGTAATCTGACGGACCCACGGTGGAGCTACCGCCCTACGGTGCTCCCGCCCAACAACCCGGCGCTGTTCTTCGCCAACCGCTCCCAGTATCACCGGTTGGGTCCGTATGGAACTCGCACACAGTATGTAAAGGACACTTGCCGCCTCTGCGGCTTCTCATGGGTCGTAGCTGCCACAGATTGACGTGACTATGAGTCAGAATAAATCCTGAACAAACAAATGTTAAGTGGGTACGACTGGAACACATCAGGGTGCATATCAACTTCTCTAACTCTTACAGTCACTTGATGGTGCTTGGAACCATTACTAGCTGGACCATGACTTTAGTTCATACGTTTTTCATGGAATGAATTTTGACAACTTGTTATTTTTCTATAAATGACAAGACATGATCTTTTATTTTGCTCATTGTTATCTTTTTGATTTAAGTTTTTACATTCTATTTTAGTAATTTGTTATCAAATAAGCATGTAATGTATTACCATGCCTGACAAAAAAATTATATCAAAGTTCCTTTAGTTGAACTAAAGCCAATGGTTCTGTGACACTTTCCTATAGTTTGTTTATATACTTGCCTGTTGTGCTCCAGTTATACGGATGACTGTGGAATATGTATGTGGCTATCGTCGCGCTCGTTCGGAGAGTTACATTTTAAACGTGACTTAATACTGTGATCTTAATTTAAACAAGACAATTTTTGACAAATTCTGTGAATGGAATGCGTGACGATACATGACTTGTTTTTGTTTTTAACTTATTTAATTGTGTGATAAAGTTAGGCTTAATTAATACTACGGACTTGCAATGCCATAAATATTTCCAGATTTATTCCAAAAAACAGCATTTCTAGGTCCCAGTCTAATTGAAAAGACAAAATTGGATCAAAACTTTAAAATCTATATTCCATAAATCAACAAATTAAACTATAATATTATAGTAATAATAATATATTATGCTACACTTAGTTCCTCTTAGAAATGTTAATGATTTGTTATCCAAAGAATATTATATTAACTATAAATTGTTGAGTATACAATTTATATTGATTAGTATAAAATACAAGGGGTGTAACTCAACCCGTGGGTTTTGTGTCCAATTACTCTAAAGCAATATTTAAATTATAGAAATTTACTTATGATATCATTATGAGTTATTTCCCACCATTACATGTAACAGTTATTATTTAAATATTGTTTTATAATATTCTTTAGTCTCTAGGAGATAATTTAGATATATTCCACAGTCATTTATCAGTAGGATCGTCATTGTTTAAACCAAAAGGCTGCTTCTCAGATGTTATTAAAATTTACGATTTTGACGAGATAGGCACGAATTTAAAGCCAAGCTGTAGGTTACTTTTAAGATGTGATTATGATTGTTGGATTTACCGTCCAGCATTACATAATAATACTGATGACATTATAATCTAGAGGATACGATCTTGACACATTACCCTAAAATCAATTTCTTATCAACTCAACTATAAAGCTTTGAACAACTCATTTGTAATTATTATATGATGACCCCATGTGGAACATAGTCAAAATGGGTTATCAGTGCATATCATCACAAATTAATGCAGTGATTAGATATTCTAAGGTATTAGTAGTTGTTACAGACCGTTTTAAAACGTTTTGAGTCATTGATATGCCCAGATGCTGGGCTTCTAGTGAAATTATAGTAAGTGTCGTTAACAGACTGGCAATATCTCTATGTACGTGCATATATAAATGTAATATTCATGGTCTCTTAATTTAGTCAAGATATTTAATAGTGTGAGTCTCTTCAATTACATGTAAGTAATGTATAACATACTAACTATAACGAATAATTGATACTGTCCTTTTGTGCAACTTTAGTTCTGCTATGTTGTGATCAGCTTTAAATTGGAACTGGAGTATTTGTACACAATAATGTTGATATTTCCCACATAGTTATTTTTATAAAAATGTTGATATGAGACAATACAGTATGTAGTTTTCAAAAAAAAAATCTTTACATCTTATAGTTTGCTTAAAGGTTTGGCAAATATTTTGGAAGGGACCAACATGCGCGAATTGTTTTCTCTGAACACTAGTTTAGAAGTTCAGTTCCGAAGCAGTTGTTGTCGTTCGTGATTTAAGTTCACAATGCATTTCAAACGACTAGGTAGATGTCGAGCCATATACACAAGCTTTCATTTCTGTTTTGTCTGTAATCAATTAACTGGGCTATGAACACAAAACTTAAGCAAGTAGTTGAAGTTTTACAAATATTTATTTACGTATTTTATGATTCAGTGGGTAATGACTGAACATATAGTATAGCATGGATCTCAGAATGCAGCTAACAGTGATACATATTTTTCATTGCCTTGATAGGAAGCCTCCCCTTAACGTACTGTTGGCGAATAAATAAATATTATATCAATGTTTAGGGGTGGCTTCATTTGCCTAGTGTGCTATATCCTCAGTCACACGGACTCACAAAATGGTTGTTATTGGTTATTTTTAAAATCAAGTGTTGCATTCAGATTATTTTTAGTTATTAACATAGAATAATTATGACAAAGCTGCAATCGAATGTAGTTCAAAGGAAAGTATTTGGAGCGATACGCACAGTTTAGTAGACTAGCTCTTGTTGTGAATGTCTCCTTATGTTTAGTGGTGATCCCCGTAGCCCGTAGGCACGACCGGCGCGCGGCGCGAAGAGCAAGAGGCCGAGGTGCGATGCAATATTTGCATTCCAGTTTTGTTAAGTTAGCAGCCGAGGTTAGTAGTAGTTAGTGTTTATTTAATCCACATTGCCAAATATTTTGGTTGTTGTGCTATTTATTTAACAAAATTTTCTAAAATATCAATTTAGTACCTTCCATTAAGTGTCTTCAAGTGATTTTACAATGTTTTAATCATTTCAATTTTATGCATTTTATTTCGCCAATCATAATTATTATACATGATATTATACATAATATTACATATATGTTGTATTATATTTATTGTTCATTCATATGATAAATATTTTTTTCTCATTGAACTGTAGTCAAATGACAGTATTTTTATAATGAAAATTGTATAAGGATGAAGGGTTTTTTGCCTGACGCGCGTTGCCATCGCCCGCGGGCCTGCTTGCAAGCCCGCGGGCTGCGGGGACGCGCGTCCTGTGGGTATTACGTATATCTGATAAGCATTATGTAGGTTTAGCGAAATAGATTAACTCGGAGATGAACTCCAAGTACCAAAACTTATTGGTTCAATGTTGTTCTCGTATTATGGTGATATAGTGCGTCGCGCGCGGCGCAGAGCTCAATATTTTTAGTAATCCTTAAGAAAATTAATACCTCTTTTGAAAAAAATATAATATATATGATATAGTATATCCAATCGATAATCACATAATTATGTATTTCCCTGTTTATTTTGATGTGATATCATAAATGACTGATCTGAATTTAGTTTTTAAGTTGGTTATTGATATGCAGTGCTATTTCGAGAGTGTAATTAAGATTTAATATTGAAAGTGCCAATGCTCGTAATTTAATCTGTATGACTGTTCCTTTAACGTAGCTGTTTGTAAGGGCTCAGCCCGCTACTCCTTTGTCAACTTCAGTATAAGCGATCTTCTTTCTTACACTAAGATTTCAATTTATTGTTACTTTAATCAAATCACGTAACGTGCACAATCTCAGTAATGCTTGCAATATTATGTGTAACATGTTTTATTCCTCACTTATAATTTATAATCCAGCGTAATGTTAAGAGTACAATATGAGATGATGTTATATCATTCTAGTATCAAAATTAGCCGAAGATGTTAATATTATTAGTTAGGTAAAATTTTAACATAGCTTTGTATAATTGGGATGTTTTAGTATTTAGTATAGACCGAGACCGCTGTACCGCGCCTTGGGAATGATCGGCGAGGCAGGGGGTAGCGTTGACGAACGAAAGAGACGCCATAAGCGTTGACGAATGAGCGGCCTGCACTGTCCCCCCGTTTCTGCGAACACATACCGGCGCGGTTCAGCGGTTTCGGTGAAACTATAGTGTATAATTGCGGCGTAGTGGCAAGCAAAATGTCTCGCGAATGAAGTGAATAATGTTAGTGGCAATAATACTCTATGTAAGTTCCCTGCCAAGACTTGTACAGGGTCGCGCGCCGCCGCCCGCGCGCCCGCGGTCACCGGCGGGCAGCATACACAACTGAACGTTAGGAACTAGGCGTTTATTTGTTGTAATTATAATAATAGACGTAGGTATTTTATCGTACTTAAATAATTATTCTTGCGATGCCTTAATTCTGGTTGTCAATTAGACATGTCTCAGCCTAGAGTGTTATCATTGTTTTTATTTATTTTAGTTTTTGCTGTTCCGGTTTCCTCCGCGAACTTCCAGTCCAGGCTGTTCTTTTGAAATGATTTTGAGGTCGATTTATTTTTACCTAAGTGTTCTTATTAAATGTTACCAAAATGTTTTTAATAAAATATTTTTATATGTATCTTGTCGTTTTATTTTTGTAATTATAAGTACGATTCGCGAACAGCGTTTGTCGTAAACGTAAACACCCACCTACATTCATCTACAAATAGCTGTCTGTCGATGACACAAAGTAAAAATAGCTTCGTGTTATTTTTTTGTCCTGCATGTGATATAATATTGTCAGCTACACGCTTCAGCAGTAACTAATAAAGTTGGTCACGTTTCTTTGTTGTGTCAAACATTATTTTTTGGGCAAGTAGCCAAAAACAAAGAAATTAGACAGTGTCTTGACAAAATAATGTTTACGAGTCGAGGTAAAACGCTTCAATAGTTCCCTATTTATTTGCATTAATTGGCATTTACTATATTATGTTATTGTTTGTTTACTAGTCTAGATAATACTGTTTGTTTACATTTTATTATAGCTTACGTCATCGCGTTCTACTACGCTACACAATTTTTGTGAAATATGGCCCTGAAAGTGATGTCGGAATATTCCGTTGCAATCTGCAATCCTCGATTTATTGCATTGATACCTAATTATATCTTAAATTACGTGCAATGAGTAGGTACTTTGTACCTACGACGTGTTGGTTTGCTTATTTCGATTTAATTGATTGATCTCTAGGTAGGTATAATTTGTTGGCGATAACCCCCAATGAATGTAGATACCTATGTAAGTAGGCATTTCAACTATAAGTTTTATATGTATTAGTAGGATTGAGGAAAAGATTAGACACGCTATCTACTTGAACATCAACTTGATTGGGAAAATAAATAAGTAGGTACCTAACTTTCATTAAAAACATGACGCCTGCAATCCTCCAAGGATTAGGCAGAGGTGTAGGTATACTTAGTACACCCACATGTCGCCGGTTATGTTTAAGTCCCGTGTAGGCGAGCCTATTGCTATCAACCGGACACAAATCCAGACTCCGGGCTGTTACTGGGAAATTCCTAATATGAATTGAATAAAGCTTCATTCAGACTAGCGCGACGCGACACCGGCTATTGTTATACCTACCGTGAAGTTTTCTTAGAAATTGTATTGTTCGAGTCGCGTCGCGCTGGTTTGCACGAGCCTTAACACTGCTCATGAGTCATGTTCAACAGTAGCATTTGCGATTCAGGCCCGTACGCCAGAGCAGGCTTAGCCTGACCTAGCCGCTAGCTAGAGCTTGCTAAGAATTTCCAATTTCGAGTTAATAATAATAACGAAACTAGGTAAGTATTATTTTCAACCGACTTCAAAAAGGAGGAGGTTCTTAATTCGGTTTTTTGTTTTTTTTTTCTGTATGTTTGTTACGCGACTACTCCGCCAATTATGAATTGATTTTGATGATTATTTTAGTTTTTGGTAGGGTATAGTTCAGAAGTGGTCCCATATAAGTTTGGTCAAGATCTGATGAGGGGTTTTTGACTTAGCTTCAATAATACGTATTTTTTCCCACCTAGTTTATATGTGGACGATGTTCTAATAGTTCCTGTCACTGTAATTTACATAGCAGGTATTCAAATTTTTGTGGGGGGTTTGTGTAGGTACCACAACTAAAAAGAGAAAAATATATTTTTTTTACAAAAAATAAAACCGACTTCCAAAAAAAAACTACAAAGTGAAAAATAACTGATTTCGGAAGTCGATGTCTTTGGCTTTATATTTTCGTTTTTTGCCACCGACTTCCGAAATCAAAGTTATTTTTCACTTTGTACTTAGTGTTTTTTTTTGGAAGTCGGTTTTATTTTTAGTAAAAAAAGTTTTTTATTATTTACTGGCTACTGCCGATGCCGGCGAATTCGCGTGAAATTTTTGTTCCTGCGCAATAGCGTGAGGATAATCAACCTTGATTATGAAACTATTTACCTAGTTGGATAAGGATTAATATTAGGTCTTTACCTATGAAATTGGAGATTTGTATGATATTTTTAAAAACATTTTTTTTTTCAGCTAATCAAAGTAGGTACCTACTGGCCCAAATTATCTATACAATTTTGCCATTTTGATGGCAGTTTGTTTATCCCTTTACTGTAGAAATCTGCCGGACGGGAGGCGATGAAGTCAGCGAAAGCGTTTTGTACGAGTACCTACTGCCTCTCGGGTGTTGAATTTTTTCCCACTTAAAAAATTACCTAAATTTAAAAAAGTAGAAATCGGTTGGGGCAAGGTCCGGTGAGTACGGTGGGTGACGGAGAGCTTCCAGCTGTAACTCTTATAAGAAGCTGTGATGTACAAGTCCGGCACTGGTCCACCAGACAGTCACCATCATCTTCATATGAGTAATCTTTTTTTTAGCGCACTGAGGTGTTGTACCCGGGTCCACCCACTGAGACGAACGCTTACGGTTGTCGTACAGGATCCACTTTTCATCACAGGTAACAATTCGATTAAGAATTCCCTCGTTTCTATGCCGATTCAGTATAGTGCTATGCATGCTTCGACGCGTAAATCTCGCTGTTGGTCGCTTAGTTCCGTGTGGCACACACTTATCTAGCTTTTTTATCTTTCCGTTTAGACGCAAGTGCTTTAATGTTGTTTTGACACTAACTCCAAGGCCCGCAGCAAGCTCAGCCGTAGATTGAGTTGGATCCGCTTCCACTATCGCCTTCAATTCGTCGTTGTCGACAATGGTTAGGTACCGGCTGACCGCGAGGCTCGTTCTTCAACTCAAAATTAATTAAAACGATTGAACCAATAGTGGAACGTGTTTATGCAAGCAGTGTTAGGCCCGTACACGTCGTTAATGTTTCGTGTTGCTTGCGCAGCGGTATTTCCACGTAGGAACTCATATTCGAAAATTGTATGAATTTTCAGTTTATCAATGGCGCCAAAAACTACCACTATGTTACAAAAACAAAAAACTATCTAACTAAAAATAAATGACTGAATTTGAAATTAAATTAACGTCTTTCGAATAAAATTCATTTGAATTTCGAATTGCGCGCCAATCCACAGATAATTAAATCTAAAAATGCTGGATATAGAATTTCCAATTACATAGGTAAAGACCTATTATCACAGTGGCTATTATCATGATACAAATACCTACCTATTTTATTCTCGCAGGGATCTCGAACGTTTTTTAATAGTAAAATCTGCTTATGTTACTCGCTGATAATGATAATGTAGCTTTCTATCGGTGAAATATATTTTTTAAATTGGTTAAGTATTTTTTGAGTTTATCCATTAGGTACAAACATACTTAAAAGAAAATCAAATCTTTTCTCTTTATAAGTTTGGACTAGTCGAGTACTTACAACTCTTTTTGCATAGGTACTTACTAACATTGCCTAAATGATAATAAACTTGCTTTATGTACCTATGTGTCAAATAAATACCAGCGAATGCTATTTAATATATTTTATTTCCGAAGATTATGAAATAATATGATTGATTTAATGGCAGAAATGGTCTCTCAAAGCATTGCAAACGAAATCAGCAATGCTGATGTTCCATGGTTAAGTATTTTGGAGGATGACACGCGACACGATAAAAATAATCAAGAAAACATTGCAAAATTGGACTTAGATACCTACCTACGTTGTGCCCGAGAGTCCATTTTAACGATAAAAAAACATAAGTACCTACACTGTTTGGATGCTGGAACATTTACAGACTTGACCTTATCAATGTTTCAAGATTATGGCTTAGATACCTACTTCTAAAGTTTTAGGTCAGTGTTATTATGGAGAATCTGATATGAGTGGACAAAAAGGGCAAGCATTTACTCCAAAAGCGCCTGAACAGAGCAATATTTCTATCAATGCTCTATGTTATACCTACCTACGTCATGTACCTATCTTAAAAAAGGAAATCTTTCAAAGTTTTACGATGGACAAGTACCTACTATGTCCGTCTTTTCGTACAACGTTGGAGCGGTTTGGACGTTACTCGTAATTTCTAATAATTATGGGAAAATTATCCAAGCCATAGAAAATTATCAATGTTCAGAGAAATAGATAGTGACTCTTATACTATGTTGTAGAAAGTAGGTACTGGTTTGCTCAAAATTTTCAAAGTAGGTAAGTAAGTATTAAAAACTATTGAGCCTGCTGATAAATTACTTCAGGTGCACGAAGTGAGTTAGAGAGACTGGTTGTCATAAGCTCGGTAGTGGATTCGCTTAAGTAGGTACCTCATTCTGAAATGATAACGTTTACAGAGAACCAAAACGAAGAACGTTTCAGCTTCTAATGGCAGTTTCTAGTGTCGAAGAAGAAAACATTGATTTAGGGACAGTAAATTATTTGCAAACTTTGGGTATAAGACTTCCATCACCAGAATAGATCATTTGTTAACAGATTTATACAAACCCAGAGAGAGAGAGCTGCTATTGAGAAATTAAAGTTTGAAAAACCCAATAAATAACACTGCCCGACCAGGAAATCGAACCCAGGACCTCACGCTCAGCAGTAGCGCTTGCGACCACTAGACCAACGAGTCAATATTTAATTTATAAGGTCCCATTAAAATAGATGGGCAAACTTTTAGAAATCATTCAGACCATCAAAATAAGACAATGGTAAAAAAATAATAAGATAAAGGCAATAAGATACCTAACTTACAAGATAAATAAATCAGCTATTGAAAATACACTAAAAATGTTGGTTGCCCAATGCCATTTATTATTTATTTTAGGTCAAAATAAAATCACTTTTTAATCAGTGTTCTTTTTGCTTGGATATCTTTGGTTAGAGACGTACGTACTTGAGCGCTGTGTTAAAATTTGTCCATCCATTTTAATGGTACCTTGTATTGGATACTATCTACACTTTGATCTTAGCCAAAATAATTTCTTTCAGCCTACCCTGATTTTTTCTGAGTCCTGACTACACTGTCTGGCTACGGCCCTGTTGCTTGGCTAAATGCTGGTCCTGCTCCACAGCCACTTGGGCTCACTAGTTCAAAAGAAAAAAAAAATGTAGAGTTGCTTCCCCTTTTTTATTTTTTCTGACTACGAACATAATGTTTATTTTTACCTAACCAACTTTTAATTATTGAATACTCCAATAGATAATATTGATTTTCTTCCTTTTGGTGGTAAAATTCTTTAAAGGTTACAAATACATTGCAAACTATAGTTTTGTATAGGTAACTTAGGCGCATTTTTATTTTAAATTTTTGTAAATGTGAGTACCTACCATGGAGTCGTTTACTATGTTATTATGTTGATTTTGACTTGAAAGAGCAGGGTAGTTGAGAGTATGTCATGCTCACTTAATGTCTCGCTGATGGTGGCGAGTATGTTGGATCATTCGGTTCCCTACAAAATGGTTGAGCTGGATGCTGCTGAACCACGCGTCATGTTCGTGAACGGGCGCCGTCAGTTGAGACTGGTCATCTCTTATCTGCCAGGGCTTATTTTTAATCGTTTTTGATTTATATATATTTTTTATACATTGTTCTCACTTATAGAATCAACAAGAGTAATGTACCCAGGATTTTGTAATTTCTATATTTAAAAGAGTGTCCTTGGAGTTTCTTGCCCGTTCTTCTTCAAGTTCGTTTCTGTAAGTACGCTGTACTGTGTACAGTAGGTACTGCTGTATACTGCCGGTACAGCGTCCTAGTTATTGTTTTTTGCTGCACCGAACGACGTCATTACGTCGGCGCCGGTTGTCGCTGAAAACCAGCGCTGGGGCTCTGTTTTTGCATAGGGTCGCAGCATAATGCTGAGCGATAGCCGTTTTGCGTGGATGTGACGCATGTTTCCCCCAACCTTTTCTATTTTTTTGTGTAAGCTCTTTTTTGCGTCATGTTTACCGCAAATAAACGTATTTTCTTTCTTCTTTCTTTATTTCTTCTCCATATAGATCTACCTATGTTTTGGAATGGGCAACTTAGCTTCAACTTTCTGACTAACTGACTGACTCTTTGACAGTTCAAAAGTGCCTGTAAATGGGTTAATTGAAATAAATGCTTTGAGTTTGAGTTGCGATTGCGATCACTATTTATGCTTAGCTCTTAGGTCTAGTGGTTGCAAGCGCCACTGCTGAGTCTGGGGTCCCGGGTTCGATCGCCTTCTTAGTTCTTAGGTCTAGTGGTTGCAAGCGCCACTGCTGAGTCTGGGGTCCCGGGTTCGATCGCCTTCTTAGTTCTTAGGTCTAGTGGTTGCAAGCGCCACTGCTGAGTCTGGGGTCCTGGGTTCGATCGCCTTCTTAGTTCTTAGGTCTAGTGGTTGCAAGCGCCACTGCTGAGTCTGGGGTCCCGGGTTCGATCGCCTTCTTAGTTCTTAGGTCTAGTGGTTGCAAGCGCCACTGCTGAGTCTGGGGTCCTGGGTTCGATCGCCTTCTTAGCTCTTAGGTCTGGTGGTTGCAAGTGCCACTGCTGAGTCTGGGGTCCTGGGTTCGATCGCCTTCTTAGGTCTAGTGGTCCTGGGTTCGATTCCCAGGTCGGGCAGTGTCATTGGGTTTTTCTTTCTGAAATTTCGCCCAACCCTTGGGGAATCAAGGCGTGATGTTATGTGTATCTAACTACCTAGAGGTCGTATCTACATAATTATGATGTTAAAGATAGTAGGTATGCTCGTCTTGTTTACGCGAGGCTAATAGGTAAGTACTTTATAATAATAACCGTACCTAGGTGTTTATTGGTAGCATGTTAACATTCCAATAAAGTAAGTACCTAAACTATCTAAAGTATTTTATTACCTTGGTACCTATTTATACATTTTAATTACATCATAACTACTGTTCATAATTACATTAGTACATACCTCTACTTAAATAAGAAAAACATGGAGATCTCTATCAAACTGCTAAAGTGCTAATCATTGTGATTTTATGACTGTGTGAATCATTATTATCCATTGATATCGGGTACATTATCAAAATACACTGATGATAGGTACCTATCTTACCTATTGCATAAAAATTAACAACAGAAAAACCAATGAGTAACTAATCTAATAGATTGTGAAAATCATATTTATTTATTTATTTAAACTTTTCACACTCAAAAAAAAGTACAAAGGCGGACTTAATGCCTTATGCATTCTCTACCAGTCAACCAAGGGTGGTGTGGTGAAGAGATTAGATGGCAGGTGCTCTGTTTGAGAGGAACAAAGAAAAACATTTTTTATTAAAATATATCATTAGAAATAGTTATAATACACATACATACATATTTAATAAAATATATACATATATTATATATATAAACCTATAAACAAATTCAAGGGAGAGAGGTGTTGAGATTACTCTATTTAATTTGAAAAAAAACTGCAATTTCCGCTTAAATGCATACCGGTTGGTCATATTATCATTGACGAAACAACAATGATAAAAATATCTATCGTTTGTCCGCTAATTCTGTCGAGATTAGCGGTAAACATTGTCTATTTACAAAATGGACGCCTTGGGCATAATACGCCATCTTTGAACCATTGTGAACATCGCGAATATCGTAGTGCAAAATAATGGCGGGTTTCATTTCAGGTGAAGCATCGAAGCCTCCGTGCAGCGCCACCTATTCGTTCAGTGAGTAAGTTGTACTTCCGAACTGCGCGTTGCTAAAAGTTAACGATAATACTGAACAACAGGTGACGCTGCTCGCCATGCTTTAAAGTTGTTCTCTGTTACCGCACAGAGATGGCGCTAGCAATTCGTGATTGAATCAAAATTAAATCTGTTTTGGCGCCATAAACTAGATTATGCTAAGATTAAATCATAGGACTCAGTCATAAAAAAGTCAAAATAAAACAGCTTACTCTACTGTAAATGACTAGTGTACTTTTACTGTGATACATTAGGTAGGTAGAACCTAATTGATCTCGAATGCGTTGCTACCGAAGAGACGGATTTAAAATGAAATTTGTCTTCTTACAGCCTCGTTTGCCTAGTGGTCAGAATTCAGGAGTTTTAAATGATCACGGAGTTCAAATAAACCACACCAAAAGTACCTTAATTTGTTTTGAAAAGATCGACCCCAATTAGGGCCATAAAATATGGCATGCAAGAATCGAACCCGCAACCAGTTAAGTACGCAAAAGTTGCTCTGACTGCGCCATCTGTGCCCACAGGCCACATCCACAACATGCTCACTAATGTTGTTATTTTAGCACATTGCAGCAATAATGACTGCCACGTTCGTATAGTGGTCGTAAGCGCGACTGCTGGGTCTGTATTCAATTCCCAGGCAAAGGGTTATTGGACATTAATTTGAATTTTATCTCAATGTTTGGATCCGGTTAGTGGCGATAGGTTCGTCCCCTTGGATCATAACTGGCGAAATGTCGGTGTAAATAAAGTATACCTACACATCTGACTTGGCTCATTGTACATTGTCACGGAACGGAATGTTAGCGAGTTTTGTAACGATATTATACATAGCAAAATCAACTTTATGTCAATCGTGTAACGTACAAACTAGATACGAGCTTGTTTCATTATGGTTTGTACAAAAAAAAAATTGCTTCCTTTCCGTTCCACGGCAAATTGAGCCTAATCCTACAGGCATGATCTTAATGTAACGTTACGTTATCCCTGTTTGCTTGTGCTTTCTTGTAATTTGAATGGAATTTCAACCAAACCCAAAAAGCAAGCTATGATTTTTGTCGGACTGGTGTACGCAACTCCACGTCCAAGGCGCGTATTTTGCGTGTCATAGTGATGCTATGATAGTCTATATGTCAGTAGAGTTAGTAGCGAGTAGGTACCTACCTACTGCCGTACCTATTAACTGGGTCCCTTGTAAAGAGTTAATGACCTCCTCTGCTGTGGTTCTTCTTCACAATCTTCGGTAAGTACCTACCTACGCTCGGAGGACCCTGGGCATTCAGCCTCGCAACTATCTTTTTTTTTCGAAATAATAGAACTATATTTTTTTACTATAATTATTTAAAAAAGTTATTGGTATTTAAATTTCACATGTTTAGTTCTAAAATTACCACAAATCCATAAAAAAATTGCAAAATTTTCAACAGGGGTCATAAGTTCATAACTCATAAGTTATGACTTTTAGATACCCGCTAAACGACGGCCAACGTAATAACCCGGTAAAATTCACCATTGAAAAAAAATGTGGGAATTCTTTTTTCCTAAAAAAATCCACATAAATACCTATGCTCACAGTACGATACCCTAACAACACCCTCCCGGATCGGACAGGTTTTTTTGTACGAACATGTTGTAGGTATGTTCTCGCTTCTGAGGTGAAAAATCGTAGGTGTTACACGAGAGCAAAGTTATTTGGTTCTAAAGCCGATATCAGAGGTAAGATCAAAATGTAAATCTAAAAAGGCGCCTGCGAAAATTTTCAAGTTTTTTGTCATGGGTGTCGTTTTCATAGTTTTCGAGGGTGCAAAAGCCGATAGTACCTAAAGTCAAAACGTAAATCCAAGATGGTGGCTGCGAAAATTTTGTTTTTGTTTTAAATCATACGTGAGAGATGAGGCTCGGAACGCACACGTTTTTTTTTTTCACATAGAGGGTGAAAGTAGTGTTCACCATTTTAAGCTCGAGTGACGTAATTTGAATCCCTCGCTGCGTTCAGGATTCTACTTTAGAACCCTTCGCTTTACCCTCCTTCCTTTACTCTAGAATCCTTCTCTCTCTAGAAAAAAACTCTCGCCTTGAAATAGTTGTTAGCTCCCTACACAAACAATCTACTATTTCACCTCAGCACCTCAAACAAGCAGGTTTTGCTGTCTAAAGACAGCGAGCAAAATCCGATTTTGCTGCGAGCGTGACACAAAGTAACTTTTTTTTTAAAAAAAATTTATTGCTGAGAACAGTGCTGAATCTACTCACAAAATTAAAAAAAAATTGAACTTCACTTATTAGTTTTATTATTTTTTGTAAAGTTTGACGTTCAAAAGTGCCTTTTTTGTGCCTAATTGAAATAAATTATTTGACTTTGACTTTGAAATTCCATAACTAGTAGGCCGTTAAGAAACAAACAATAAAACGTTCGGATACACATAAAACCTTAAAATTGCAAATCTTCAGTATTAAAATTGCAAATCTTCAGTTTTTCAGTTTCACCTTAAAATTCACCTTAATATTGCAAATCTTCAGTTTTTCAGTTCAGGGGGTTTTATTTAAATTCTATTTTAAATTTTTTGGAACGTGCGGTAAGAGTGCACTGGCAGAAATCGTCACGCGAAAAGGCACTTGCGACTGTATTCTTCTAATTCAAAGAGAAAGAAAGACGGAGAGAGATAGAAAGTGTGAATTTGGTCAAAATGAGAATCCAAGATGGCGGTTGCGAAAATTTTCACATTTTTCGTCATGGATGTCATTTTCATAGTTTTCAAGGGTGCTAAAGCCGATCGTGAGGTCAAAATGTAAATCCAAGATGGCGGCTGCGAAAATTTTCTCATTTTTCGTCATGGGTGTTGTTTTCACAGTTTTAGAGGATGCTAGAGCCTATAGTGAAGTCAAAATATAAATCCAAGATGGTAACTGCGAAAATATTAAAATGTTTCGTCATGGGTGTCGTTTTCATAGTTTCGAGGGTGCTAAAGCCGATAATGACATTAAAATGTAAATCCAAGATGGCGACTGTGTTTTATTTTTTGGTTTTTAATACCTTTGAGGGTGCTTAAGTTGATAGCGAGGTCAAAATATAAATCCAAGATGGTGGCTGCAAAAAATTTGTTTCTATTTTAAATCATACGTGAGAAGAAACTTCATGCATGTCGGGGGTCCCCCGAGCGCACACGTTATTTTTATCGAAATAAATATTCGAACTATTATTTTTTTATTTTTTATTATCAAATAAAACAATGTTGAAGAAAAATACGAAGTGATGAAGATTATGTAAAAAATATCTTGTCCGATCCGAAAAGGGTACCCCAAATCATCAGGGTCATAAGTTCATAACTCATAAGTTATGAATTCACATTTTCGCTGCTGAGGTGAAAAGTTGTAATGTGTTACACGATAGCAAAGTTATTTGAATCTCGTGTCTTTGAATCCCTCGCCGCGCTCAGGATTCTAACCTAGAACCACTCGCTACGCTCAAAGTTAAATAATTTATTTCTATTAGGCACAAAAAAGGCACCTCTGAACACCAAAATATAAAAATAAAAAAAAAAGATTCTAGTCACCCCTTCCAAAAGGTAGGTAGTTTTCGTATGGAGAAGAATGGGCAAGAAACTCCACCGTTACTTTTTTTTTATGTTTTCACAATATCTTGTATACCTACATTAATTATATAATTTTAAGTGAAGACCTACCCACCTAGAATGAGATTAATATACCACGATAGGTAAAAATAATGAAAAATGAAGGAATGACAGATAACTTAATTATGTGATAGATGCATGCGGCTCACATATTTACAAACATTGTAAAATTATACGATATTCCTAACATTTTAACAAGTAATACTAATATTAGGTCAGTGTGTGAGTTCAAAGTATCACAGAATATAAAATCAATGTTATAAAAAATAATATTATAAAATTAAATTGGCAACAGTGAGATTTTGTCTAGATTCTAAATTGTCCTATGGAGTAGGACCAGCATGTTTCCAAGCATTTTTATCTTGGATAATAATCCTCTAATTTGTAAAGCTTGTTTACAAACTCTACTTTTTATATGAGTTTTAAATTTTCTTTCATTTAATTCTAATATTTAACACAAGGTATTCTGTTGTAACATTTAACACAGTACCCCATAAAAGATACTACTACTTAAGATAGTCTGAAAAATGGTTGATCGATTTTATCTTTATTTCTAGTAAAATTATGTCTATGCTCGTGATTCAATTATAGAATCCTTCGCTTACTCGGGATTCAAAATAAACACCCGCAGCAAAAAACAACCTTGCTCTCTTGTTGCACAAATATCTATTTAAGGATAGCGTTACGTTATTCGGTATAACGTTCATTCGGAATAACGTTAATTAGGATAGCGTTAATTATAAATAACGTGTTCCAGGATAGCGTTCATTCGGGATAAAGTGATTCGGGATAGCGTTCATTCGGAATAGCGTGGTTTGGGATAGCGTTCATTCGGGACAAAACAATTCGGGATTTCGAATTTCAGCCCAACGTAGGTACCTATAAGAGTCCATTTCTGAAAATGCGATTCTGATTCGGAGTCTCCTGGAACAGCTTATTCCGCGAATCAACTAGCGACAACAATAACCAAATTTCAAATAAATCATTACGTCACTAGTCTCTTTCATAAAAAAATAAATTTTAACAACGACAATAAATCCAGGCGCCGCGTCGATTCCCAACATTATTCGCGACAAAATACAATTTCACCAACTACATTGTTCGAAATCATAATGGAATATAGTCCGAATTGTTTTTTACGCTCCGTTATAACCGCGGCAATGATGTTTTTGTTTGGAATATCCACTTTTGTGTAGCCATAATGGGTGTATTCATTCAGACGGGAGCAACTGAAAAGTGTCTCTTTTATCAGTCGCACAATAGGCGAAAATCAAAGAAATTACAAATTCCACGGACCGATGTTCTAGAGTGTAAAATAAAGACGGGATTGTGGACCCTTTGTTGGTTTATAATATTTCAATTGTTGAATAGGTGGGCCGATACAGCTTCTGATATTTATGATAGATATGCATCTCGGAAACAATGGGGCGTTATGTAAACTGTAATAAATATGCTGCGGTTAGGATAAAATGTAGGTTGTAAAGGACAATGCTAATAAACTTTAATTTTAGTTATGACCGACGAAATCTCTGATCCTATAACAACTTTTCCACCAGAGATGTGCTATATGCCAATATAGCACACCTCTGGTGGAAAAGCAGCCTTACCTACATGATTTTCCGAAAATTCGCTCGTGTTTTTCACCTCTTCGTATTCTCGTAGACTTCGTTTATGATTATCTTAGCTCATAAATAATCACCTAAAGTAATTACCTAGACCGTCACAATGGAAAACAAAACAACTAAAATATCGTGATTGATCGTGATCAATCAATTGAAAAGCGTAGGCAGGTACTGAACTCACTGCTTGGAGGCATTTCAGAAAGCCAAATAAGCTGGTCCAATAGGTTCCATCTTCAACTTATCAAACATATTCAGGGGATCCTAATTCCTTGTCTAATAAAAGTTCTCATTATAACATCAGCTATCTGCCATTGAAAATCCCGTCAAAATCAGTCCAGCCGTTTCGGTATTTTGCGTAATTTATTTAACCTCCGACTGGAACACTATACAGCAATTAAACCAATAGACCAAAAAATACTTTATGTGCTGCTTTCAATCTATTCTGAGCGCGGTGGACATCGAAGCGATGGATCACGCACGCTCACGCAGCGTCAAGACATAAACAGACGCTTCAATATTATTTATTTGTGTCTATTGTATAGATGTATAAATAAATATTCTTACCTATACCTAGTTAGCCAGATTATTCCTTCTACTTTCTAACATAGTTACGTAACTACCTACTTTCCACAAAAACCTCACACGTCCCTACTTTCCTGTGAAACCTACATCCAATTAAACCTACTGAGCTAAAATCAGCGAGTACACTTGAACAAAATATATGAATAGAGTGAAATTGAAAGCCGCGGGGCGCTGATTGCCATCCACATCTTGAAGGTATTGACATTCATGAGCCGGTATTGCGACGCACTCATCAGGCCTTATAGACATGTCTGATATTAAAATGTTAAATCGACACATGCTTGAGGTGAATTTAAATTAAGTAGCATAATCAGCCCATAACATAAGCCATAAGCTCGTGGCTAAGTAATAACTGCCGCACGGGTCGATCCGTCAGGTTAAGCTACGCTTGCCGGGGTTGGTCTGTGGATGGGTGACCATCTTTACGTACCGAGACTCCTCCGTGCCTCGGAAAGCACGTTAAGCCGTTGGTCCCGGCTGTCATTCGTGGATCTTTGACAGTCGTTACGGGTCGTCAGAAGCCCGAAAGTCTGACAACCAGTCTTACGAAGGGATATCGTATCACCCAATTACTGGGTTGTGGAGGTCAGATAGGCAGTCGCTCCATATAAAATACTGGTATTTAGCTGCATCCGGTTAGACTGGAAGCTGACCCCAACGTAGTTGGGAAAAGGCTAGGCAGATGATGATGAATCAGCCCATAACTGTCCCACTGCTGGGGACAAAGGGCTCTTCTCTATGAGAGGGAGTGGGCCGTAATCGCGGGCCCAGTGCGGTGGGTAGATGTCACATGTCTTTGATTTTTTGGTTCTAGGACATGCCGGTTTCCTCACGGTGTTTTCCTTCACCGTTTTAGGAGCAGTGGCGATGAAAGTAAAGCGCGTATCAGGGTTCGAACCAATTACCCACAACTCGTAAGTCACGGCCGTTACCACTGGGCTATTATACCACTGCTTTAATTTTAACTATGTGGAATACTAAAATACAAGGGCAAGTTAAATTAACGTCAAACTAATGTATTATATTATGTTAAATTTGTAAAGTAAATTAGTAGGACTGCCTCGTTGGTCTAGTGGTTGCAAGCGCTACTGCTGAGCATGAGGTCCTGGGTTCGATTCCCGGGTCGGGCAAAGTGTTATTGGGTTTTTCTATCTGGAATTTCTCAGTAGTAGCCCGGAGTCTGGATTTGTGCCCGGTTGATGGCAATATGCTCGCCCCCTATTACATGAGCCACAAACATAACTGGCGAAATGTGGATGTACTATAGGTACATGTCTGCCTAACCCTACGGGGAATAGAGGCGTGATATTATGTAAGAAGATCCCATAGGTTTTTTCTTTAGATAACAGGTATACCCAGGGGATGAGAAAGAGAAATTTTTTCTTACTTAAAACCCGATATAGTAAAAGTGTCCCCTCTAAAACCATAATCATGTAACTACTGAACACGTTTAAAGAGTTTAGATTTTCCTATTTCGGACTATCGAATCATCTATTAACATGACTGCCTCGTTGGTCTATTGGTCGCAAGCGCTACTGCTGAACATGAGGTCCTGGGTTCAATTCCCAGGTCGGGCAAAGTGTCATTGGGTTTTTCTTTCTAGAATTTCTCAGTATCAGCCCGGAGTCTGGATTTGTGCCCGGTTGATGGCAATAGGCTCGCCCCCTATTACATGGGACTTAAAACATAACTGGCGAAATGTGAGTGTACCTACTACAGGTACCTGCACCTCTGCCCAACCCTTCGGGGAAACAAGGCGTGATGTTATGTTATGTATGTAAATTAGTAGGAATTTATGGGAGAACATGTTTTTTCAACTACATACAGTGTTAAGTTTGTTCTTAAGATAAATTCAACAAAACTACGAAACCCTTCATTGTGCGTGGTCCGACACGCACTTGGCCGGATTTTTATTTTTATTTTAGCGACAAGACCCCCTGAAAACATAATTTTACCTCGTTCTAGAGTGTTTTATAACACGGTTTTAAACCAAATGCCGTTAACAGTCCGCGATTGTTAACTTTAGCGCAAACGTAAAACCGGCAACCCTCCCGGAGGGTTCATTTCCAATAGATATGTATGGCGGCATGGCGTATTAGTTCTATGAAAAGTGGGTGGAGTCGAAAGTGTTAAGAGCTTTAAAAGTTGGCAACGTCGCAAATACCTGTCAAATATTTACCCGTTTTGATTAATTTGGTAATATTACTCTATGGAAATATGAAATATCGCTTACTAGTGAACTAGATTAATAATCAATTGCAATTATAACACTGAATTTGATGTTGTAACCGTTTTAGGCACGGGACGAACACAAATATGCCTCGCCCGCGCCCATACACAAGTGGCGAGCCACTTGGGTATGTACCGCGCCTTATTTTTTTGTTGGGTGGGAAATTATCAAATAACTTCTCCCATTCTAGGCGGAGCGGGAGAGCGTGTCAGACTCTTACTGACTAAGACCCACCCGTGTTCCTTCAGTTGCCTGTACTTTGCCAGGGGCCACGGTATCCATTTCGGACTTTCCCGTGACCCCGGCAGGCATCGGTCCTAGCAGACCCCGCAAGTTCTGCTCACATCTCTTTGAGGCGCGCGTGGAATACAAGGCACCGTCGACCCGGGCCTGCAGTGCTATTCTGTAATAATCTCACGGTGAAAACTTAGGTGAAGTGAGCTCGGAGTGAGCTGTCAGTCCCTAGCAGCAGGTGGAATGACAGCTCACTCCGAGCTCACTTCACCTAAGTTTTCACCGTGAGATTATAACAGAATAGACCAGCTGGTCCTTATTAGACGGTTTGTAGCGGTTACACCGCCACATAAGAACTACGCATCAAAGACATGACGTCACACAAATCCTGCATCGCGCAATTAGAGTTTACCGCGCGAACGACATATATAAGACTATCCGAAATCAACAGTTGGGCAGTCGGCCCGACACAACACCCGTCTGGTTGGAGGATCCTCCCTTTTCTATGGTGGATGAGTGAACTTTACACCCTGTGCCCCTAAAGGTTAGTTACCCATTGCTCACCGCCCGCAAGCCCGCGCCTACGGTGGCCGGGAATCGGCCTGCGATTCCCGACACCCAGGGCGTCTCCTGCGACGGCTAGGGGCGTGAGGGCGCGAAATTTGCCTCTCCCTCATGCGTTACGCCTCCTCCTTCGCGAGCATTACTGCTTCGAAGAAGGAGGTAACGGCCTCCCATGCCCTCTCGTACCATGGCCTGGAGCAGGGTCGGACGCGAGAGATTACCGCCACCGATCGCCTCCACGAGGACACGGCGATGCTCTGCCCAAGCCGGGCAGACCTCCACCGTATGCTCCACCGTGTCCTCCGGGCGATCCACGCAATGATGACACCCGGGCGTTTCCTCCCGCCTTATCCGGAGCAGAAACCTCCCGAAACAACCGTGTTCGGTATGGACCGTCAGGCGGAAGATGAGGACGCCGTGGCGCCTCTCTAGCCACTCCTCAAAGAGGGGACTTATCGCCGCAATAGTGGCGTACCCAGCACTAGGTTGCGACAATCGCACTCTCCATTACGCCATGAGATCCCACCAGAGCTCTGTCCGCTGTGCCGTGATTTCTCGTGGCAGATAGCGGAGTTACGCCTCCTCCCGCCACTCCCAAATGTGCACGAAGACTTTTTCCTCCAGATCCCAAGGCGGCAATCCGGTAAGGAGGCTCGCCACCTCATATTAGACTGTGCGGTATCCCCGGACCAGCTGGATGGCCATGACCCTCTGGGACGTGTTCAACCGGTAGGCTGGCCGCAGCCTCAATGAACGCGCACACACTGGTGCCCCGTGAAGGGCCATGGACCGCACGACCCCCGCGTAGAGCATACGGCAGGAGGCGTTTGGACCCCCTAGATTGGCCGCTGCAAGGCTGCCCCGGCCCGCTCCAGTCTGGGAGCCATACGTCGTAAGTTCCACCGGCTGTCGAGGACGAGTACTAATACTTCATCGTCGACTCGACGCCGATGTGAACTCCTTCTATCGTTATTTGGGAACCCAACGGTGGCGCGTTCCGAGGACCATGAAAACACATGGTCTCGGACATGTGCAGGGCCACCTCGAAACCCAATTGCCGGATTTTGTTGACGATTGTCGCAACCCCGCGAGTCGCTAGTTCGGCCGCCGCCTGGTGCGACCTCCCCTACGCCAGAACCAACGTGTCGTCAACGTAACAAACGACGCTGACTCCGCTAGGGAGGTCGACGCGCAGCACACAGTCATATCCGATGTCCCACAGATGCGGCCCCCGGAATGATCCCTGTGGGACACCGCACGACATCTCTCGCCGGTTCCATCGGCCTCGACCACACGACAGAGATAGGTCGGCATCCGGTGATACGGGAGTGTCTCCCTGATGGCATTGGCGATGTCTAGAGACACCGCCAAGACGACCCCAGTCCCCATCCGCACCAGCCACCCGACGCCGACGAGGCGGTCTGCAATGACTCTTTCAAAGAGCTTGCCCACCTTGTCGAGTAGCACGATTGGTCGATAAGCGGACGGAGAGTCCGCAGGGCGCTCCGGCTCCTTGATGAGGACCAGTTTCCACGTCTTCCGACGCCCACGTCGGCCGGGAGAGGGGCCGGTTCCCAAACCGGCCCCTCTCCAAGCATGCGCTTAGGAGCCCCCTTAGTAGAGGCCCGAGAGCCTCCAAGACCCTGGACCCAGGCTTTCCCAGGTAGGCCGTTGGGTACTGGGCGGTATTTTTGGCATTCAGCCAACGTACCGCCACTCTCATCTCTTACTCGGTCACCTCCGAAGAAACGTCGCCGTCGTTGGCGGTGTGGTCCGCATCGAGCACCGCACTAGGCGAAGCCATGGGCGCCAGGTATGTTCCCCTCTCGAAGGGAACAGAGCGCTCACCACGTCCCCCACAAGCTGGGTCTGGAGGGCGAATACGGAGCTTGCGGTGCCTGGTGTACCGGCGTCGCGCAGCAACGCACGCATTGCGCAGTGTCGTTAGCTCTAACGGTCACATATTTCGGACATGGCCTCCCAAAACCAATCGGCCTCGTCATTGATGTCAGCAGGCCTGTCTGTTGATGACACCCAGGACTGCACGATCGAGGCTTCCAGGAGGAGCTCCTGGTCCAGCTGCTTCAGCACCCACCGCAAACCACTCGGGGCCTGTCGGACTGGCGCGCTATAAGTCTGTGTGGAGACGTCAAACTGGATGTACCGGTGATCGAAATGGGTCTCCACCCCCTCCATGACGCGCCAGTCACTGACACGCGGCGACAGAGTGGGGCTGGCGAACGAGATGTCCACCACTGATTCACCCCGCATCCGCACACACGTGGGGACAGAACCCCGGTATAGGACGACCAGGCCTGTCTCCAGAGCCCAGTCCTCCACCATCCTTCCACTACTCCTCCGCCTTAGCTGTAAAAAAGGTATTTTGAAAGTTTCCAAATACTTTTTTAATATCTAAAACTAAATATTCGGTGTTTACGTTATTAATGATTGCATTTCATAATCAATATTTTAGTTCACTAATTAGCCATATTTCAAATTAATCAAAACCGCAAAATTATTGACATCTATTTGCGACGTTGCCAACTTTCAGAATGCACGCTTAAACAGAAGAACTCTTACGAGTAAACAAGGAAAGAGAAACTTGAGCAATGTTTTGATAAGGCCTCCTAATGCCTGCGCCAACTTTTATTCTTCAGAGGACTAGCTTTTCAACTCATTCTTATCAAGTATATTTTTTGCTATAATCAGGCCAGGCGCACTCCGCATTTTAGGTATGAAGCTAAAAGTTCGCGGCGTACTTGACTTGTTGGGCCAATTCAGTAGGCGTAACGTAGTCAGAAGATACGCGATTTATTCAAATGATTCTGCGGAGTGAATCTTCTGTACTTGTACTATTATGTATTCTGTGTTATAATCTAAATAATAAGAACGGCATAATTAGGCACGGTTGGCGCAGTAGCCGATCAACATCTGAGCCACGAATCGCAGGTTCGATTCCCGCGTGGAACATGGCCTACAGCCATGTCTAGGTGGAACCGTTCCCCGTGTAGTCTAAAACAAATAAATGCTGGTAGTTTACGAGTGACGAAGACATATATAAAAGAATACTAGAGTAGTTATAACGTTAAAAACATGTATATATATTTGTTTGTTACAAATTATAAATAAACAATTTTTATGTAAATTCACCTTACTACAACACATATACTAATAACTAAATAGTTTATCTGACTTTTCAATGGCAGAAGTTCCATACCTCCAGAAAAGGAAAAGAAAAAGACCTATTTGAAAGAGTAAGATCAGAATAAAGAATCCAAGTTTGATGCAGAATTTTGAATCTACGGCTGTTGTACTGCTTTGAGAACGTGAATAGTAGTCGCTACTACCACTGCCAGTACCACTACCACTGCCACTGCCAGGTGACTTCTTCAGTGAAAATACCATGGTTATGCAATTTTTTTTTTTTCAAGAAACCCGTTTCGTATTAACCAGTTCCATGGGTTTGTAAATGAGCATTCTTATTTCTAAAAACACAAGCTTCTATTTAAATTTTACCGTTCTCGAAACAAACTTTTTCCTTTAGATTTCAATTATAATTAAACTAATTATGTATTGATTTTGTAATAGTCATAGAGAGTAAATAAACATGTTGTTGGATGACATGATGACAAGCTTGACATAAATGGCACAGACCTATAAAATATATGGAGACATGTAACCTCTTTATTGTTCATCCTTTTTTTTTCAATACACAACCTCTTTAAAAACTTTACACTCTTTGACAGTAGAATAGCATCCTGAGCAGGCTATTTTCTCTCCAGCCAGCACTATTGTTCAGAACTTCTTTTTAACATAAGTAAAACTTTACTTTGAAATATAAGAACTGCCAACTCTACTTTCTTTGCGAGTGAAGATGTTTAAAAAGTTCCCTATTGCCTTTCTACGTGAGAGTATACTGTTTTTACAAAGAGACTCTCGTATATTTTGAATAGGAATCAGAAAATAGGTATCGCTCAATGAGTAATGTTAAACAGTGGTCCATTGAAACGGCTGAAGCCTTTAGAAAATCACCCTCCTTTCGAGTCGCTTTTTGCAGCCTCTATTTATGTTTTCCACATTTTCCATATAGAATTTCGTGCTTGTGATGTCGACCGAATCTTCCATTGAAATCTCACACTCGGGAGTTGGCAAATTAACACCATTCAGTAGCGGTCTGGAAGATGCCTGCAAGGTCTGTTTTTGATTTTTATTAATAGGTACTTATATGTAGGACTGACTAGCCTTTTAGGGTTCCATACCTCAAAAGGAAAAACGGAACCCTTTTAGGATCACTCGTGTCTGTCTGTCTGTTTGTCCGTCTGTCACAGCCAACTTACCCCGAATCTAATGCAACGATAAAATTTAAATTTCATTATCAATTTCTGTGACCCAAACACGGATGTGTAACGAAAATAAATGAACTTTGAGTACGGGGTTCACTTTTGTGTGTGGCTGTGTGGCATATCAAATAAAAGAGCCTGTTGTGAGGATCTCAAATATATTTTATTATAATTAAAAAATAAATACTTTTAAAGATTTTTTTTTTATATATGAAAATTGATCATCTCATCACCCTCATCTCCGAAACTATTGAGCCTAATTTTGGAAAATATACAGAAAATAGTTCTATACGTATAGATTACTAGGAAAACCTATAAGAAGTACCTTAAAATAACATGGTAAATATCCCAGTATTGTGCGAACAATGTTTTTCAACTAGGTTTGTCCTTGGGATAAATTCATTCATTCAGTCGGACCACGCACTATTAAGGGTTCCGTAGTTGGCTACATTCAACCCTTCATTGTGCGAGGTCCAACACGCACTTGGCTGTTTTTTTTCTTCATATTATTGCTAAGCCAGTATCCAAATATATATTTTTCGTGTTTCGTATTATATTTTTTGTGTAGTGTGTGTGTTGTTTCGTGGTTTTGAGCTTTATTTTAATTATTTTAAATAGCCTACTTGGTTTATTGTTTTGTAAACTCTGCTTAATTAAGTAAGCATTTTATAATGCAAATGAAGTTATTGAACAATCTGCCTAGCCTTTTCCCAACTATATTGGGGTCGGCTTCCAGTCTAACCGGATGCAGCTGAGTACCAGTATTTTACATGGAGCGACTGCCTATCTGACCTCCACAACCCAGTAACTGGGTAATACGATACCCCTTGGTAAGACTGGTTGTCAGATTTTCGGGCTTCTGACGACCCGTAACGACTGTCAAAGATCCACGAATGACAGCCGGGACCAACGGCTTAGCGTGCTTTCCGAGGCACGGAGGAGTCTCGGTATGCAAAGACGGTCACCCATCCACAGACCAACCCCAGCAAGCATAGCTTAACCTGAAGGATCGACCCGTGCGGCAGTTATTACTTAGCCACGAGCTCCTCTAAATGAAGTTATTGAACAATTGTCGGATAATGAACTTTGATTTTGATTTAATCATAATCAGTTTTCAGTTTTTAAACATAAAGTACCTAATGGTTGAAAGTCCCAGGGAAGCACAATACTGTTCTTATGGACATAAGAACAGGGGCCCAAGTCTGCTATTTTTATAAAGTCGTCATTCCAACACGAGACCATTGTCATTTTGCTAAAAGTTCGTAATCTACTAAATTCATAATGGTCGATCATTGGTTGATCATTGTATTCCACAAACACGATACTCGTAACGAATTAAAATAAATGACTGCACAATGACGTTCTCATGGTAGGTCATTGATCAAAATATCTGTCAAATTTTTTGCAGATTATCGCATAGGTCAGTCATTCATTTTTCATTATGTACGAGATTACCAATAGATACCATTTCTTTCAATGAAGTGTCAGTGTCTGACCATTGGAAAGTCATAATGACGCCAATATATTAGTAGATTACCAAACTTGTCAAAATCAACAATTATGAAATCAATGATAGACCATTCTGACACTATTGTAATAGCAGACTTGAGGCCCAGTATTGTCTTTCCCTCAATGGATGTCTTCTTTAAAAATCATCAATAATGTTCTTGTGTTAGTTTCATAAACATATTTAATGACTAAAACTGTTTCTAAAGAATTTCCCATTCAACTCATTTTCCTATTTGGCGGGACACAAAAAGCGGGTGGCTGGTAACACAATTGGGCCAGCTTTTGTTCCACGCCGCTCCACCGAGCATTCTTTTGCCAGCGGCTGGAACAACTGTTTCTAGTACGATAGCCTCACAATGCGAACTATTGTCGCCAACGTAATTGTTCCTTGCCTCATCTACTCGAGGGTTAGCTAATAGCGCCGTAATTTAACACGTAATTGCTTCAGAAAGCAAGAAACAATTGTCAAACAAACGCCAAAATTATTTTCGAACAGTATATTTCTAGTATAAAACGTTTCATAAAGCTATTCATCGAGCTAGCTAAGGAGTGAATCTTTATGAATGCGACCAAATTGTATGAGAGTAGTCCTCTTTCAGAACTTCCCATGAATAGTGTTAATTCGCTATAGCGAGTTTGCTCGGAGCTCGTCAATGGACTATTTGGAGACTTGAGAAGCGCGCCGCCTCACAGAGTCGCAATATTGTGTATGGAAAACGCGGGAAATATGAATGGTGTTTCGACGCGACACACGAGTGTAGGCGATTTTCTAAAGAACTCACAATGTTAGCGAATATTTCATCGGTGTATTCAGACGTACTGCTGTTGTGCGTCTATACCAAATCTGAAACGGTTTTACAGAAAGGATAATGTTTTATGGTGGACTTACAAGTATTGCTGTGTTCAGTTATGTTAACGGGCAGGCAGTGAAAGTGTACGTTACTAGTGAAATAAATTTGTTCATTCTCATTAATTATCTGTCAAATTAAGTAGGTACTACTAATACTACTGCAGTATTCTGCACAGTCTATTTCAGTCGTAGAACGGATTTTTTTTTATTAAAAAAAGAATTTTCAAGTCCGTCTATATTATAATATGAGAATCACGGAGTTATGCCCGAACATTCACAAAAAAAAAAAAATATAAACATTCGAATTGATAACCTCCTCCTTTTCGGAAGTCGGTTAAAAACTAGGCTTTGCCAGCGGTTTCGCCCACGTAGATGTCTGAAAATATCCCACGAAAAAGTACTACCGGTATTAAAAGTATCCTATGAGCTAATCCAGGCTATAAACTATCTGAGTGCCAAATTTCATCCAAATCCGATCAGCCGTTTGCGCACCAATCCGGAACATACACTTACTTATAAATAAACAAACAAACGGAGAAAAATTCTAAACACTGTTGTTGGCATCAGACTCGTTTCATTAGACTCGTTCCCACACAAACGCCTGAATTGAAATAAATTATTTGACTTTGACTGACAAGTCAAATAATTTATTTCAATTCAGGCACATAAAAGGAACTTTTGAACGTCAAACTTTACAAAAAATCCAAATGTATTTATTTATTTATTTGCTAACATGTAAAACACTGGTTAGTAGGCATGCATTAAAATTTCATGACACAGTATTAGGACATGCACCCTGTAAGGGCACTGCAAATGTTTCACATGAAATGATTAAATTACACGAATTTGAAGATTCTAAGTATTACAATTCATTACATTTTTATAAACATTAGTTATATTTAGATTATTCATTTTAGTCATTATACGTAAGCTTATTAAAGTAAAGTAATTTCACATTTAAGTACGTCAAGCATATTATTACAAGGTCAATCGATTCACAATACGTCAGCTTTAAATTCCTCAACGGTATAGTAGGCTTTCTTTATTAACAGAGATTTCAACTGCTTCGAGAGAATTGAGTCATTTGGTAGATTTTAAACTTTCCCGTAGCTTATTCAATATATTTGCTAGTCTTGAATATGGGATTTTCCCGATAACTTTTAAGTTTGTGATGGGCAGTAGGTATTAGTCTATTCTTGTTCCGCCGGTTATACTCGTAGTTTTCATTTAGCTCGATATTAGATTTGAAGAGGTGCCTATTTTTCCTAACGAATATACAACTTTGCAGTATATAATTATTGCTGGTAGTGTGAGAATTTGTTGTTTAATAAACTCTGGTCTACAACTCTTTGGTTGGTCTATGTTCATCAATATTCTGATAAAGTCCATTTCACGAAAGAAGTCCCGCGGCAATAAGTGGAACTAATTACCTATTACCTATTATATGTAGGTATAGTTAGCAACATTCGGACAGTAACCCTCATATCTCATACAGCTTTCTCTACTTAAGATTGTGGATTTTATTAACCAGTGCATGAGATGTCGAGATAAATAAATATTTATGACTCGTCTCTTACGACAAGTAGCGCCGCCTCTGTGGGACTTGTTTCGTGAATTGGAGTTTACATTTTTTTTGCTGGATGTAAAAGGTCCAAAAAGTCAGAACTGTCTCCCCACAGATTATTACCATAGTTTAGCCAGGAGTAGGCGTACGCTTAATAGGCAGATAAGACGGTTTTATAATCTGTGTTGCATTTCAAAATACTTAGTGCATAAATAAATTTGGTCAATTTTGCTCTTGTAGGTACTTTCTACAAGTTTCTTCCAATTTAGGTTTGAATCTAATGTTAGGCCTAAAAGTGTGAATTCGTTTATATCTTCTAATTTCATTTGTTGTGTTAATGTATTTAGGTTTAGTAAGTTCTGAATTGGTGCCATGTAGCCATGTCTGATCCTATGTTATAAATTTCCTGGTTCACGCTATCAAAATATTCTATTTCTACGAATTGTACTCTGTCTTGTAAATATGATTCAAACCAATTTAAAGCTTGTCCTCTAATACCCAAACCTTAAAGTTTTTGTAATAATATTTTGTGTGACACCTTGTCATACGCCTTCGTCATGTCTAGGAATAGTCCAATAGTGTACTTTCTTTCGATAATGTAACTGTAAATTTCCTGCACGTAGTTGTATACCGCTAAAGTTGTTGCGCATTTTTTCCTTGAGCCGAATTGGTTTTTATCTAAAATATCATATTTTTCTAAAAATCTATTGACACGATTTGCCATTTCTTTTTCGATTTTTTTTGAGATATATGGTAACAGTGCAATAGACCTATAATTACTAGGGTTTTCTGAATTTCCTCCTTTTTTCGCAATTGGGCGTACTTTCGCAATTTTAAGCTTTTCTGGGAATTTTCCCTCGTCAAAAGAAATATTGATTACTTTAGTGAGAGGCGATGTTAGCTCCTTTACGCATTTTTTTACTAATAGCGGCGGGATATCGTCTACTCCAAAGCTACGTTTATTTTGCATACCGCGTATAATCTTAAAAACCTCGCTCGGTTACCGGTTCGATGTACCAACATGGAGTTTATTGCGGGCGTATGCACCGAATGTGACGATGGCCCACACGGCGCTGGCGCCGCTGCTCCCGTACTTTTTTTATCTACACCTACCGATACGAAATAATCATTAAATGCGATGCAAACTTGTTGCGGTGATTTTTTTATTAGGTTTTTAATTTTTAAGGTAATTGTTTAGTTTTATTAGGTTTAGTAATTTTATTTATTACTGACTACATCGTTTTTGTTTTATTTTTTGAGACATTCATCTCTTTTATGTAATTAGGTTTTTTTGAAGAATGAATGCATCTTTTTAACATTTTCGAGTAGTATTCTTTGTAGTGTTTTTCAAATATGGCGCTTTTGAGCTGATTTGAGATAATTCTAGTCAATCTTTTATTTTTGTACGATTGTTTTAGTCCCTTAGTAAGATAATTTCGCGTAGTGTTGACTTCGTTATCTTTTCTCTAATTATAGAAAACGTGGCTTCACCATTTTTGTTCAGTTTACCTGTCTAATCTCCTTCTCGCGTAAAAAGACGTAGAATCATAACCAAGTGCAACCACACGACTTTACAGTCTCTCTTTTGACTCACTTCAATGCTCTATGCTTTAATGTTGCTGACCAAAAATCCAATCAAATCAAAGATCATCTTGGCCACATTGTCTTTACATTTTTAATGTAAACTCATTAATTCAAGACAAAGCCCTGATAATGTAAACACAGAGCTACACCTCAACCCTTGTAGCTCTGGCCCTTAGTTTTTCAGCGCCGTTTCGAAGGCGAAAAGGGAAAAACGAGGCGTGCCCTAACAAAGCGAGTCACACAATGGAGCCGCGAACAATGCTAACTAGAGGAGCTTGAGCTTGTATCATTTGCAGATAAACACGGGTAGGTATCGATATGATCAATATACATGACAGCTTGTAATGTGGGAAAAATATTATGATTTCAGGACGAGATTACGTTACAAAAAACGTTACTTCACCTCCTGACCGTTCACTTTATCTCGTCTCTTACCGTTATGTTGGCACCATTGCTTGTCAAGCTTAGTTGCATACTACATAACATCACACAACATAACATCACGCCTTGTTTCCCCGAAGGGTTGGGCAGAGGTGAACCTGTAGTAGGTACACCCACATTTCGCCAGTTATGTTTAAGTCCCATGTAAGGGGCGAGCCTATTGCCATCAACCGGGCACAAATCCAGACTCCGGACTGCTACTGAGAAATTCCAGATAGAAAAACCCAATAACACTTTGCCCGACCCGGGAATCGAACCCAGGACCTCATGCTCAGCAGTAGTGCTTGCGACCACTAGACCAACGAGGCAATACTATTAGAGTTCAAAATGGTTTGACAAGCAATGGTGCCAACATGACGGCAAGGGACAAGTTATAGTGAACGGTCTGTAAAGGAGATGTTTCATTTTCGGCCATAAAGTGTACAGTAATTAAAAAAGTGGAAAAAATTCCACGAATTGAGGAAAAATATTCTTTCTTGATCCTGAATCTGACCCTGATTACTTCGGCACAAAAAATAACAGTTTATCAATTTATTGCCATATTCTATTGATCATGGCGTCGTTTTACTTGCACACTACTTTCGTCCAGAAATCATGTTACATTAAAACATAATAATATCACGTAGACGTTATTTATATGGCATGAAAGGCATGTATTTCTGTGATAAGATAATAAGATCTTACGGCGTCTTTTTGATTCATTAGAAAATATTAATACTACTTTTGTGAATTGTAGATTTGTTGGTATTTCACGAAAAATTCAAACATTGTTTAAATTTCTATTTGACATCAAATCTGTCAGTGTCGTTCGTCTCTTTCGGTATCTGTACAAAAACGTTTTTTTATGGAACAAGTCTAAAACGGCCTTGGCGTTCAGCCGGAAAAAGGTTTTCGCCTATGGTTCGAACGATCACAGTTTTGACAGTTCTAGGTTATGTTAACGTCATCTCTCAAGCCATGACAGGTTGGAGAGATGACGTTTACATCACCAACCGATGACGTTTGTCAGGAGAAATACGATGGTCGTAATTCTCCTGACAAACGTCAAACATTTTCAGTTTTTATTTAGTGCCTAAAAAATATTAGATATTATGAAACAAAACAGTCTTTATTGTATTCAGGGGATCTTTTCCCAGGTTTTCTAAAGCATACATGTTATGGCCGGAGTCCCATACAAAAATGAAGCGTCTCCTTTTCACGGTTAGATAGCACTATACTAAGTAGTAAAATTTCAAACAAACCCTTTTAAGTGTAGCGGTTACACCGCCACATACGAACTACGCATCAAAGACATGACGTCACACAAATCCTGCATCGCGCAATTAGAGTTTACTGACATATATAAGACTATCCGACATCAACAGTCGGGCAGTCGGCCCGCCAGACATAACACCCGTCTGGTCGGAGGATCCTCCGTTTTCTATGGTGGATGAGTGAACTTTACACCCTGTTCCTCATACCTCTAAATAGGCATTTTGAAAAAAACTGAAAGAGTTTTTGGGTACTGCTTGTAGGAAAAATGATGTTTCATTGAACACAATATTTTTAAACAAACTCATTCGTTTTCGTAGTTTCAGTTATTTTTGTTCACAGAGGCTGTGAAATTAATTTCAACGCCAGATGCATCGGAAATTGGAAAACGGTGCATCTCTGCATCATAAACATTTTACATTTACAGACGTAGGTACTGCATAACATCTTTTATTATTTTATATCAGAAACTATGTCAAAAAGGTTTTTCTAACTAATCATACTGCTATGCTGCTGGGGAGTTTTTTTGCGCGACTTCTTCTTCCCAGCTAAAGCACTAGGAAGTGGTGGAGGGCGGGTTTATGGGGGACTATCTTATGCAATTTTGACGTTCTAAAAGTGCTGATTCTCAGCCTAGTTTGAATAAATGACTTTTGAATTTTTGAATCATTAGGTAGATGCATTTCAGATTTTGATGAAAAGAAAATTATGTGCACAGCTTTGATCGGGTATCCCTCATGATAAGATGCAAAAGGGTAATCAATTGATGTAGGTATCATTTCCCTCGGCTTCAAAAAGATTTCGATTTGTTTACAACCAATCAGCCAGATTTCAATGAGTCACATACATAAAATATGCACAGCAAAACAGGAACTCAGTTCCGAAAACAATACTGCTTTACACCAACTTTACAATCCACATGAACGAGAGCACCGCTACAGAACTACAGACTAGCTTGTCAATGAACGAAACAAGACACTATCACAAAGCGAGCCCACCACCTACCACACTTTCCGTCGTATTAAAATTCAAACGACACTTAGAACATTGCACATCCGCCAGCTCAGCACTAACGACGAAGTCCACAACAATGTGCCCTCTGAAGAGGCCCGAACAATCGAATGAAGACAATAAGCAGCGATACTCCGAGACAAAAAGAGGCGAAATAAAGGCTCACTTGTTTCCTGGCCGCATTGTGAGGAACGGGAGAGGGCAGAGACAAAAGCGTAATGTGCCACGGCCCCAAACAATGGGGGCCGAGCCATTATTGTTACAGTAGCGCCGCTTTGCGCTGTACCTACGAGGTGGCTCCGAACTTGACATGAAGCTGGCCTTGTCGGCCGCTGCGCCGCATGCGTCGGATGGATTAATCTTATCTGTGATATTAATTATTATAAGCTTGGAAGTGGAACTTCAGAACTTTTTGTACAAAAGGATATGCAGCAGTGGTATGCTAAAATTCAAAATGGGACATTTTCTTGTAATTTTTAGAGAAAAAAACCAAACTGAACATTGTTTCGAGTATCACCATCGTATGGATAATACTTCTATCGTATTGTAGCCCCAGAAAAATTATTGCAAGCATCCTTGATTATTTCTCGAATTCTACCTTAGATGTATATCGCGTAGACATTAGATACACTACACATCATTTCAGACAGTACTTGCTAATTCGGCAGACAAGGTCCTCGTGAGTCCACCGGCGAACCCGGTGAAGAGTATCATTTCGTTATCGGGGTCAAAAAGACCGGCCGCCGTTTGATCTCTCGCCTTTATGATTTCTGCAAAGCCGGTGGCGAATCGCACAGTGTGTCGCCTGCCGAATCATTGTAGACACAATATTTAATAAATAATAAAGGAGGATCATTATTTTGAGATATTTGAAAAAAAAAATGTTTACTAGCTCAATGCGTCTCGTATAGATACACTACGGAGTAAGAATCGCATTGAATGGGCCTCACTACTAAAAACACGGATCTATGACCGAAAAGCAGATGAAAATATAGGTACGGACTGTATTTTTTCATCTGCCTTTATGAAACAACAAGCCGTGCGTCCACCCGATTGGATTTCCCATCGGCACTAATGTTCAGTTCTATACAAACTTCCATTCCCTATTTACACCCTTTTTCGAATTGTCAAAAATCTTTCCTTAGTGCTCACGTTCTCATTTTCAATTGAAATAACTGAAAATGTACTCATCATAATGGACTACTTTTCTTATAAGACCAACACTGAGATCTATATTTATAGAAGTACTTATGAGGAACAGGGTGTAAAGTTCATTCATCCTCAATAGAAAAGGGAGGATTCTCTGCCCAGACGGGTGTCGTGACTGGTGGAGTGGTGGGCAACTGCTCAACGATTGATGTCAGAAAGTTATATATATGCTGATCGCGCGGTAAACACTGCTTGCGCGATGCAGGAATTCGCGTGACGTCAGTGTGATGCGTAATTCGCAAGTGGCGATGTAGATGCCGCATTAATCTATTAATAAAAAAATGTAACGAATTCAAAATTGTACAACGTTTTTTTTTTTTTTAAGTAATTGCTACGACGACGTGGGGGAACGAGTCTGATGCTAAAATATAGTTTTAGAATTTTGTCCGTTTATCTGTTTGTGTGGATCTAAGTGATTTGGATGAAATTTGGCACACAGATAGTTTATAACCTGGATTAACACATAGGGTACTTTTAATCCTGGTAGTAGGTACCTACGTTCCCGTGGGTTATTTTCCGACATCCATGTGGATGAAACCGCGGACAAAAACTAGTCGCGAATAAAAATCTGCTGCTCCATACATTTTTGATACATTTTTTGAAACAGCTGTTTTGGACCAACCTAGTAAAAGTTCATAATGATGAAGTACAATAACCCCTTGGGACATTTTCAATAATTATTTCCATAACATAGGTGTTACACAATTAATTTGTACGCAGCTCTATACTAGGGTATATGAAAAGCTCACAAAATGAAAACACTAAACATGCAAATTACTTTTAAAAAAATTGGCAGTCATGGGGACTGACTGATGAAAGTGCAAAGTGCATGACTGAAAAATAAAACTATTATAATTTATTTTTATTGACACTGTTGGCGAAAACTTTTGCCATGGATTCAGTAAGAACATGACTCTGAAGCGTAGAAAATTTTCATCGGTTATTTAAAAAAAAAAACTGTTGTTTCATAGAAAAGTGCAATAAGTACCTACGCGGTCAAAATGTATGGAACGGCAAATTTTTTGGGGGGTTCAGAATCATATACTGAATCCATGGTACCAGTTTTTGCGTCGATGTCCGTGCCAGCCTGTATAACAACCATATTGCGTAAAAAGAAATTTGTAGGCTATAATGAAAATAATACAAATAGGATAGGAGCATCTGCAGCCAAACTGGGTCAAAAATCTATGAAATAACAGTATCTTTTTAAACTTTTGAAATTAGTTGAATTAGTTATCAAAAATTTAAATGTCATAATTTATCAATCAAAATTATGAACATTATTTAAGCGAGCCGTCAACCGCGAGCTAAACTAAGTTGATTTGTACTTAGTTGTTAATTAGTGCGTAGTTTGCACTTAGTTTAGCTCGCCAGTTTTTCATACATGTGGGTGGACGCATATGTATAAAAACAAAACAACTGCAAATTTATTTAGCTTGCGGTGGATATCTCGCTTTAAAGTCTGTTTTTCACATCTATATTTTTACCACATCTATATTTATAGTCTGGTTTGAACACATCGATCGACACTCCATGCAACAACAAGCGGAACACGTCATACTCATAGCTAAATTATAGGTACCTACTGATAACATAAGCATGTCGGTGACGCGAACTCATAAGATTTTCCTTTACCTATACCCGCTAAACGCGCCTAAAGAAGTTTTAATTTTAAAAAACGTATGCGGTAGGCGGACCCCTGTCACAAACGAAGTTCTCACGTATGATTTAAAACAAAAACAAAATGTTTGCGCAGCCGCCATATTGAATTTACATTTTGACCTTACTATTGGCTTTAACACCCTCGAAAACCATGAAAACAATACCCATGATCATTCATCGACGTCCACTGCTAGATATAGGCCTCCCCCAAGCACCGCCACTTCGACCGATTCTGTGCTTCCCGCATCCAGCGGTTTCCTGCGGCCTTCACAAGGTCAAAATTCAAAATTCAAACTAGGCTGAGAATCAGCACTTTTCGAACGTCAAAATTACATAAGACAGTCCCCCAAAACGCTCACCCTTCACCACTTCCTAGTGCTTTAGCTGGGAAGAAGTGGCGCAACAAACTCCCCAGCAGCACAGCTGTCAGTTTAGTTAGTTAGTCATCGGTCCATCTTGTCGGAGGCCTTCCAACACTACGTCTTCCGGTACGCGGTCGCCACTCCAAAACCTTTCAAACCCAACGGCCAACGGTTTAAAAAAAACACAGCCGCCATCCCGGATTTACATTTTAACGACAGTCGGAAGTATGAACGCTTTTTCACATGACGATTTCTGCCAGTTTACTTCTACTGCAAGCAACACTTACTGCTACTACAGCATGTCGGCGCGGGCATGTGGGTGACGCGAAACCATACGTTTTTCCTCTACAAAAAATCACTCAAGGTGCCTAAAGAAGTTTTCACTTAAAAAAACAACAGAAAATACCATTAAACACTTTGTTCACTTATGTAGCTGTATCGTAGCATCGTGCAGCAACACGCCCGGGCGACGTTGAATGGCGGCCGCGGGGCGAATCTCTGGGACGCATACGAGACGTATCAAAATTCAATCTCTCACTAGATACGATGCAATATTAAAATTGAATTTTACTGGTCATGTTTCCAACTTCGTTTTGAATAATATGTGCCGCATGAATCGCTACGGTGCGGCGGCGTTTTGCACAAAGCTGCTCTGATGAAAATGTAAAGTTTTTTGGTGGAAGGATGTTTCTAAAGGAGATCTAATATCAAGCTGAAGGAAATCTTTACGCATTCATTTGCTACAACGTATTAGTACTTCTACATAATGTTATTTAGGTACTCATCGCTAAAAACAGGTTTTTGCTTAGGCAGTTACTTTTGGTTTCGTATTGTTTTGTTTTTGTAATTCATATTTGATTACTGGTTTATTTATTTAGAAGTATATATATTATGTATTAGGTATGTTGCAACTGTTAGTACTCCCCGTCACTTGTCGATACGGGTTCATTAGAAATCCAGCGTCAGACAGCATTTGTGTCTGTCATTAATGCTGAAATGAACCTTTTTGGTGCAGCCGTGAGGCACACACTATTATTGCTATAAGATTATTTTCACTTTTTATCTTGTTATTATGTGTTTCACGAACTGTGTCCAAATAAATATTATTCTTTCTTTTCTTTTATTTTATTTCTTGTAAATTCCGATGTATGAACATACAATAACAGTTATTATGCCCCTAGACATAATATTACCTCAATACAAACAGTGTTTTTGTCTCTATATTGAGCGAATGTGAGCAACAGTGATTATGTCTATATCTGTATCCTGATAATATACATAATTACATTTATCGTCTTCGCCATTATTTTATGTAGTACCTAGGTCGGTTACTGCGGTCAAAATTAAAAAAAAAAAAACTTTATCTATTGAAACCTTAATCAATTTATAAAACAAGCAAATCAATATACCTACTTATTTTTTTAAACCATTTCCGAATCCGATATTACTACATATTTCATTTAACGATTTCTGATGAAAATTCAACGCGGACAGCGCAGCCCTATCACAAAGCACAATTAATAAAATTTCGCTATGGACAGAAGGGGTCTTTTGTCCACTTTATTCATATGCTAACTCCAGCCGACTCCTATTTTATCTGAGTACTTCATTGTACTTCAAAAACAATAGAGAAATTGCGACGCGACGCGGCAATCGTTGTGACGTGTCTGTAGATTTTGAACCATGTAAAAAGAATTGTATTTTGGTTGGAAATTATTATTATCTATATAAATAAAAAATAAATTCTGTTTGTTAGTAAGCGCATCACTTGAGAACAGCTGGACCGCCATGTTTTTTGTTTTAAAATGTTCGCAATAGTCTGTATGTGTTTTAGGAAACAAAAATTGGTATCTTCACTCTCCATCTTTGTTTATATTTATGTTCACGAAATAAATGAATTGAATTGAAAAGTTCTTGCAATATATTAAAATCAACAGGGAGCAGGATTTATCCGTTGTATTCATAGACTGCATCTCAGCATAACTTCAGGTGGGATAAAAACAACGAAAGACAACGTAAAAAAATAAACTAAGTAATTCAAAAACAGGAACGAGTGCTGAAAAACCTCTGTTTTCATTTTGTTTGAAACTGCATAAAGAATGAATGGTCTTAAAATGTATTCAATAATATAAGTAAAAATAAAGATGAGGGATCACAGAAAATATAAAAAACAACATTACAAATCTACTCTGTTGCTATAGGTTTTTCTTTTCATACAATTTCCCGAATACCTTGCTAAAATCGCAACGGAATTAATCTTAAACAATCCATACGTCGTAGTATTAATACTAATATTTTATCACGTCATTTTGCTGGAATATTAAAAGCGTCCATTGTGAACTAAGTACACCTACGCATAACATACACGAGCTTATATAAGTACCTACTGAAGGCATGTCGTATTTTTACGAAAGATCTAGAAGTTTAACGTTTGAAAAGAAAATAAAGAAAGAAATAAAAATATTTTATTTGGCACACGCACAGGGAATACAAGCATTATAATAAATATTTAAAAAAATAAAATAAAATTGAGCATATAAACTAACAAAATAATATTAACCTGTGCGAGGCCAAAAAGGCATTTAACTGAGCATAAAATGGCGATATTAAAAATATATATATACCACCGCGCTGGTATTCTGATAGGGCCCACTGCCACTGTGACGGACACACCTACGGCATGATTTTATTTACATTAGCTTTTAGTTATGCAATGCAGCAACATCCGACAATGTTTTTTTGTCTATACTCATTCGAGTTTTATAAATTAAAATCACTTTTCGTGTCTGTCTGTGTGATCGTGTTTTTCTTATAAACCATGCTACGGATTTTAATTCGGTTTTCACCGCCATTTAGAAAATTTATTCCGGTAAGTTCATGTCTGTAATACATTAATATAAAACTTACGTATAGTTAAGAAATCTGGTTGTTTTTTCAAGCTGGAAAACGAAATAGGTACAGGTTTCTATTTATAATAATTTGCATTAAAGTTTTTTTAAAGTCTATCAAACTCACACTATCCCCACTCTTTTACCATAACCCCATCAGAATATCTTCAATTATCATGAAAATTATCAATTTATCCTTAATCTGTCCGCCATAAGGTCAACCTGCTGAATCACTATCGCCAAACAATAGATAGTGGTCCGAAACTCAGGTTCTATTGTAATGAATTAATTAATAAAATCAGTGGGATGGGCGGGGGTGGCCATTGTCCAGCGAGGATGGATCTGATCTCATTAACTAGTCATTGTGGTGGTGGAACAATGGTGGTCAGTCCGACACTCCTGGTGGATGTCGCGTCATCCCTCCGTGCTTCGTAATGAGGGTGATATTGTTTTGGTTTTCGTGTTGAAAGTTCGTGTGATGGTTCCACGACATCCCAAGCTCAAACGGAAACTCAAAGCATTTATCAACTAAACCAATTACAGGCACTTTTAAATTGTCAAGGAGTCGGTCAGTCAGAAAGTGGAAGCTACGCTTTGGAATAGGAACCTAGCCCATTCCAAGTAGTAGGTTCCTATGGAGAAGAAAAAGAATGACTACGAATTCCGTACAATGAAACATAAAAAAAACAATAACATACAACACAAGAAGCAAAAACAAATTTCAACTAATGACTGCACGGGCACGGACTAATTACGGCAAAAAAACAATATTGGTTGAGGGAGCACAGCTGTTTAATAATTTACCGGAGGATTTAAAGAAGTGTGATAGTATAAATATATTTAAAACAAAAGTTAAGAAACATGTATGTACAGACGCCAGCACGTCAACCTACTGCAATCTGTCAAATTTGAATAGATTTTCAACTGTATCCCTAAAATATAAAGTTCAAAGTTGATTGGGAAAATTTTACAGTTTCGGGTAGGCTGATGTGCTGGCGTCTGTACCCGACACCCCAGAAGCAAATATGATAATTATAATTACTTAGATGTAAGTACTTTGTATCTCATTTTAATGGTAAATAAGTTCTAAAAAGAAATAAATTCTATAAACCTAGGAACGGGCAAGAAGCTCCATGGACACTCTTATTGAATAAACCTCTAATGGTTGATGGGATGTCGTGTTGTTTCCCCGAAGGGTTGGGCAGAGGTGTACCTATAGTACACCCACATTTCGCCAGTTATGTTTAAGTCCCATGTAATAGGGGGCGAGCCTATTGCCATCAACCGGGCACAAATCCAGACTCCGGGCTGATACTGAGAAATTCCAGAAAGAAAAACCCAATGACACTTTGCCCGACCTAGGAATCGAACCCAGGACCTCTTATTCAGCAGTAGCGCTTGCGACCACTAGACCAACGAGGCAGTCATGTTAATAGATGATTCGATAGTCCGAAATAGGAAAATCTAAACTCTTTACACGTGTTCAGCAGTTACATGATTATGGTTTTAGAGGGGACGCTTTTATCGGTTTTTAAGTAAGAAAAAGTTCTAAGTAGGTTTCAAAACTATGTTAGCAAAATGTATTAAGCCGTACTTACATAATCATTACGGCAGATTTATCGGTGGCGCCCAAGGTGAAAATATACTGAAAATCGTTACGAAGTAACAAAACATTCCTACTTGTTATTTTTTCTGGGAACTAGAAGAATACTGTGGAAAAATAAACAACAAACTTTATTAAACAACATTATAACTTGGCAAGTATGACATAATTTAAAAAAGTATAAGTTACAATTTAGGGGAAAACGATTAAATCGATACTTGCGAATTGCGAAACCATAATAATTTGTTTGTAAAAAGTAAGTCGTGAAAAGGTCGTAGCGTTACGTAGCCCTGCTACGCAGCTACGAGGTTACGGCGGATTTCTTGTAAGCCGAAGTTACGTGAACTTATACATTGTTTTCTTTTATGGAAACCAAGTTTTGATCATAAAGTTTTATTTTGGTTCAAAATAAACAATTTCTTTCTTTTTTCTTTTTTTTTCTTTAAAATTAACTTTCCTAGTACACATTTAATTTAACGACAAAATAACACGGCGTAAGTTTTAGTAATTACATGGATTGTTAGAGTTTGTTAGTTTACCTATATATCTGCCATTGGATGTAGTTTTTTTTTGTTTTTTTTTTATATGTGCATAGTATACAATATGTAAAAAAAAAAACTGTCTGATCCGAAAGAGGCACATATTTACCTACTGAAATTACATTACCTACAGTATTTTTTTTTAATTTTTATCGAAAATAAATAAGTTATTGCTATTTAAAATTCAAAATTTTTGGTACCAAAATTTCCTCAAATTCATTGAAAAATTAGAAAATTTTCAACAGGGACTATTATGACTTGTAGACACCCGCTAAACGAAAACCACCCGCGCCGCGCTACATGTAAAAAAAATGTGCGTTATTTTTTTCTTTTTTCCTGAAAATTACCACATAAATAAACTCTCAGTACGATACCTTACAACACTCACGGATCGGACAGGGTTTTTTTTACATGTTGTATATATTTTTGTTGGGACATTTGTACATACATCAAAATAAAATTGAGACTCAAAATAATGAATTGTACTAGTGATATACCTACATAACATCAAACCACCACCTCTTTTAGCAGTATTATTTTAATCTTACTTGAGCGTGGGAAAGAGATGGAGCTAGACGTCCTGTATAGCTCCACTTCTTTCTCACACTGAAGTAATATTAAAATAATACTGCTTAAAGAGGTGGTGTTTGGCCCCCTGGGCCTCAAGTCTGGTATTAAAATAGTGTCAGAATGGTCTATCATTGATTTCTTAATTGTTGATTTTGACAAGTTTGGTAATCTCCTAATATATTAGCGTCATTATGACTTTCCAATGGTCAGCCACTGACACTCCATTGAAAGAAATGGCATCTATTGGTAATCTCGTACATAATGACAAATGAATGAATGACTTAGGGGGTAATCTGCTAAAATGTTGACAGTTCCTTTGATCAGTGACCTACCATTAGAACGTCATTGTGCAGTCATTGCTTTTAATTCGTTACGAGTATCGCGTTTGTGGAATACAATGATCAACCAAAGATCGACCATTATGAATTTAGCAGATTACGAACTTTTAGCAAAATTACAATGGGATCGTGTTAGAATTACGAATTTATGAAAACAGCAGACTTGGGCCCCTGTTTTCCCATTAGGTTTAGGCCGAAGTGTACCATAGTACCCACACGCACTTTTGATACGTGAACTTTAAGTCCGATGCAATAAAGGTAAGGTCCGATGTAAATAAGGGGGAGTTGTTATTGCGATACTATTGCCAACAACTGGGCATATATTCAGACTTCGGGCTGCTACTGAGAATCAGATAGTTATCAATATTGTTGTTTCCCGCTAAATTAATTGATATTTTAAAGATCTTTTTCCTAATATACATTTTGATCTAGAATTCTTTATCACAATCCCCTTAGTGTAAAAGTGTAAGGCGGCAACATACAATAAGGGGAGACTATGATGAGAATTCAATTAGAATGCAACGCAGTCATCTGGGCCCCACATGAGACTAAATATAGTCTCATGTTGGAGCGAATACAGAATAAATTAGTCAGATTTTTATGTTTGAGGCTCTATGGACTATATCCTTTTTACCCACTTATGTATCCAACCTTGTTTATATTAGGCATGGTTGGATGCAATGAGCTGAGAGTTAGGCGTGAGTTCGCACTTGTCTCATATTTATTTAAATTAATTAGAGGCATGATATATAACGCCAACATATTACAGTTGGTGTGTTTGAGTGTGCCCGACAGATATGTATGGCGGCGACGGCGGCCTCAACTGCTGGCTGTAACCTCGTGGCCGCACTAATCTGGTAAATGAGGCGGCCCTAACGCGGGCGCTTCGCACCCTTAACCTTGTACCAGAGGAGATTGGCAATTTTGCTTGTACACGGCGAGACTTCAAAAGGATAACATTGTATGTCATGTCAAGTTTTAGAAAATAAGTTGTTATTATTAAGTTTGCATATAGTTTGCTATTGCATTGGGTTTTACCAGTAATAACAGTTGTAAGTGATTATATAAATAATTTTAAAAAAAACTCAAGGTCGATAAACCGTAACAAAACTATCCAACGAAACGCTGAAAGGGAAAGAAAATTCTTACACAAAAGTCTCCGCGACGGACAATAGATGGCGCTTGATCTAGATAACGATATGTTAACATTGTCACAATGGCGGCGGTAATGGTGCGATTGTACTGCTTGGCACAATGCTTTTAGATGTCACCTCCAACAATGGACTCGTTCGATATCTGCTACTGTTGTGCCCGCTCACTCAAACGGCCAAATCGAATGAAAATCGTTTTAGTAACTAACATTGAAGTCGTGATGAGATCCGAGACGCGAGACGCGACTTGAATGTCGCTCACGAGTCGAGTCTCGCTTGCATACTCAGTTATAGAGGTAAGTAAAACCCTCTTGTCCCATGTGTCAAATAGCTCGTTTCACCATTCTTTGATTGCTTTGATAGATATAATATATTGCAATTTAGTCGACGAATCAACTTGCTTGTTAGGTACAAGCAGTTGATTGTAGATGGATTGTTATCCAAGAAGTAGAAATGCAAGATTTTTCAGACACTTACGATGACCAGTAGTTGAAGTCATATCCTTCGTTTCATCGGTCGGTTTGTTTGTCATCAAAGAGTTCTTTACAAAAAATCACCTTGGATGCAAGTAAATAAAGTTTCAAATAGTAATTCATGCTTAAATTGCAACATAATTTGAATAAATGGGAAATAACGTTGGTAGAGAGACAAAATAACGAAGCACCATTATCATAGACGTGCTTCATGTAATACGAAAAAGCTCATAAATTCCTCACAGTCGAAAAAACGCTTGAGAGCTGCTTTGAGTACCCTAAAGTAATCATTGATGCATAAAGCCGACTCATTAGAGATTCCCCAATAAAAAGCCGCCACACAAAATCAATATTTTGCACAGACTTTCGATTAAAGATCGACAACATATTGTACGAAACTGTGCAAACATTCTGGCGCCACTACATTCACAAATGAGTCATCATCCATTTGTTAGGAGTTGAATAATAAGCGATTGATAAAATCGTCCGACTGCCTGTGACAATTCGCACTCGAATCCGACGCAACAACAATGGTTCGGCACCACCAGATTACCCTGGACCCCCTCCCTCTTTCATACAAAACAATAGTTGGTATTAGAGGGGTGCCAAAGGGTGCTTCGAGAGGTCTCCGAAAGCTGGTCGCGATTCATAAGCCGCCCACCAACTATTCAGTGTGATGTTATTCAACTCATGATGGATCACAATTTCAGACAACATTGTATGGAAACAAATGAAGTAGTACAAAGGGAATGGATGTGATTTGTTTAAGTTTTGTTGTCTTTTTAATTGTTTTAGGGTGAATTTGTTTTAGGGATGATTAAATGTTTTCAGCTATAAATACTTAAACGGCTTTACAAAATATGGAAATAAGCACAAGCCATACAACGTGGCCTATGTCCAGCAGTGGACGTCTTTCGGCTGAAATGATGATGATGAATTAGGGGTATGATGAACAGGGTGTAAAGTTCACTCAACCATCATAGAAAAGGGAGAATCCTCCGACCAGACGGGTGTTGATGTCGGATAGTCTTATATATGTCGTTCGCGCGGTAAACTCTAATTGCGCGATGCAGGATTTGTGTGACGTCGTGTCTTTGATGCGTAGTTCATATGTGGCGGTGTAACCGCTACAATGATACAACGTGGCAATGCGACCAGTCTCTTGGGTAAAATACCAGTCGACAGCGATGCGGATGAATTTTTCGACGCCATATTTTAGTTTGTGAATAGTTTTAGTTAAGTTAGTATTTTTTTTTTTTATGTTTGTCAATTGTTATTATGCCATATTAATTTCCTTTTATATTTTTTTGTAAAAGTTGAATTTCAAAAGTGACTTTTAATGACCTACGTGTTGAAGATGTTCTTCAGAAAGCTCAGAACATGCGGCGACGTGCGTGTATCACCAGCCGACTGTAAAAAACTAAAAAGTAAACAAGCTTGGGTGAAGTGGTGAGCTTTCTCCGGACTCAGGTGGAACGAACGTAAACGAATCAGTATTCTAATTGCGTAATACACGATCAAACGGAATCTGAATCTTTTTGAAACAAATTGCTAATCCATTGCTTCATAAGTTCGAAAATAAAATTTGCTCAACAACTTAAATAACGCAATTAATGTTGTTGATCTGTCAAAATGAAACAGATTTGTCGTAATCGATTCCGAAAATTTGTGGCGTAATTAGATAGCAGGAGTATGTAAGGATCAAAGGAGGTGGCGTTCTGTAGTTTCTGCCTACCCCCATGAAAATGGGTATGTATATTAAAAGCTATGTCGGAAGCTAATGAAATTAGAGTCCCGTAAGTCTATAAAAATCAAACTTTGCCTTTTCCAAATTTAGCTATTTCCTACTTTGAAAGATATACGCATTACATTTTTTATAACTCCTTATAATGAGTTCACTAGAATAGTGAACTCTCAAAGAGCGTATATTTTATAATGTAGGTAGGGTAAGTCTGCCATTACTTTGCTGACTGGCTACCAAGGCAAAATATACTATTTTATAATAGTTCGATCCGAAACGAACCTAACAAAAAAAACTAACAAAAGAAAACACAAAAATTCCACTGTAACTTAAAAGTTCAAAACAAGATTCCTTAGTCGGATTATAACCAGGTAATTATATTTTTCGAATTTTTAGTGTTATATTTTTAGAATAATACTTTGCTGTTGGGCAGTCGGGTGAAAATACTTACTTACATGTTTTTTATATATGTGTTGGTATATTGACATGTACCAGCTGACAATTAACAAAAAAAAAACTTAATGTTTTGTGTTGCGTATTGCTAATTATTTTGCATAATATTGTATAGAATTAGGTTTTTCTAACTGAACAGACAGCTGTGCTGCTGGGGAGTTTGTTGCACCACTTCTTCTTCCCAGCTAAAGCACTAGGAAGTGGTGTAGGGCGGGTGTCTTATGTAATTTTGACGTTCGAAAAGTGCTGATTCTAAGCTTATTTAGAATAAATGCCATTTGATTTTGATTTACATACATACCACATAAATGCCTACCTACATAACCATCTAACATGAAATATAGGTGGTGTAGATTAATTTACTCCGGAAACAAATATAGGGTGTATACAGGGATATCTGTCGATTGACCGAAAGGGACGGTGCGATACCGGAGATATGGAGATATGGGTTATCTGTGTCCTGACCTATTGAATTGTTATCCAGACCTGTAATTAATCGAGTACGCGGTTGTTAATCGGCTCAGTTAAATGTTCGACCAATAAAATGTACCGAATATTGGAGGTGAGTTTTATTTTGTTTTGATTTAGAGTCGATGTTTATGTATTTTTTTTGCTGGATCATTCATAGCATCGCGGATTCACTAATAGGGTTGATGACTAAAAAAATATGTTTTGTCCGTCATGTAGATTATGAAAAAATATCGTACACGTATTTTTTCTTTTTTACGTTATCAAAAGATTACGGCGATAAATTGAGTTAAAATGTGTCATGACGTCACGAGTATGTAGATTTTATACATACTTGTGACGTAGCGACCCCCACTCCCCAACTTTAATGCGTTTTATCTAAGTAATTTTTTATTAATATGATAAAGCAAAAAATACGTGTCTAATATTTTTTTATTATCAGACTAACGGACTACTAACTAAATTAGAATTTCTTTTTTTTTGACCCAGGCATCATCCCTTTTGGGCCGTAAGCAACCGTAGCATTTTGTTAACTTTTAAATTAAAGTTTTATTTAGATACCTAGACCTACTAAAAGCGTCAGTAACTCAGTAGATACGAATATGTTGCTGTAAAATCACAAATGCATAACATAAAGAGGTGTAGGTAGGTATATAGTGAACACACTTTTCACCAGTTAAAAAACCCACATATTGCCCTACCTGGGGGTCAATCCCCATACCAAGCAGTCGCGCTTGTGACCACAAGACCCACAAGGCAATTCCGGAAACACATAATTTAACCCTCCCATAACAAGAGACAGCACATTACAACAATAATGTAACCCGCTACCCGCCACACGATACTATCCGATTCCTGCTATATTTCAATTATTCGTGTAGGTACATACCTAACAAGTGGGTATATTGTTCATGCTGATAATGGGAAAATCTGTCAACACTGGAACAATGCAGGAAGTTACATGGATCAGGAATTAGCAGATATTGTCCTAGCACAATGGAGCGCGGCCGGCGGAGAAGACGTCGCAATATAATTAGATAACATTACTATACCTATTACTACATATTTCGTACTACTATTTGATTGTGGGTTTACTTGCTTGGAATTCTATTTTTTAGGTAGTTCATTAAATTTAGTATGTTGAAAGTATCCGCCCTCATAACAATTTATTTATTTATTAATATATACTTTATTGTACAGCACTAAAATACATAACAAAAAAATAATTAAACACTACAAAATATACAATGGGCGGCCTTATCGCTGTCCGCGATCTCTTCCAGGCGACTTTGGAATGGACAGTGATTTGCGTGGACATAAAATGGGGTTGTCGTTGGTGCAAATAAAAAGTATACAATATACTAGAATATATACACAGATATAAACATATCCTCAATAATAGATACATAAATACATACCTACTAAATATATAGACAACAAAAATAAATGAAGAATATAGATAATTACAGTTACGAGAACATGATCACTAGGACAAGTGATGTTCCTTCACGAGTCTCCTAAATATTGCTAACGATTACGCGCGTTTTATTTGAACTGGCAATGCATTCCACAAACGAGCGGCCTGGACAGTAAAGGACTTATCGAGGAAAGTTGTGGAATGCATGGGTATTTTAAGCTTCAAGTTATCTGATGACCTTAAAAATTTAGTGAGTCGTAAAGAAACTGGAAACGTTTCTTGAGGTAGAGAGTGGTGGAAGGGGAAACAAGCACATTATACAAAAGGGAGAGAATATGAACATTCCGGCGAAGGCGAATTGGTAACCACTTGAGCTTCACACGAAATTCGGAAACATGGTCATATTTGCGCAAACCGAATATGAACCTTATACAAACATTTTGAAGCCGCTCAAGTTTATCGAGTTGGTCTTGGGTAAGGTCAAGATAGCTGACATCAGTATAGTCAAGAATGGGAAGAGCAGTAGCTATTGTGCAAGCGTAATCTTGGTGGCAGTCGGTAGAAAATTACGTAATCTCTTCAAAGATGCAGCGGATGCGGCTAACTTCCTGTAGCTGGGTAGTCCAAGAAAAGTTTTTATCGATGAAGATCCCAAAGTTTTTAACATTTTCACTGAAGGGAACAACTGAACCGTCAAAAGAAACTTGGGGAAGAGTCTTCCAGTCGATCCTTGAGACCGTCCTAGAACTGCCTACCACACAACCTGCGTCTTTATGGGGTTGACCACAAGTCCATATCGCTTACTCCAGTCGCATATACGGGCCAGATCACGATTAATCATTGAGATAGCCTCCGATAGAGTTCCAAGAGGAGCTCGCGAGTAAATTTGTAAATCATCTGCATATATATGGTAGAAATAAATTAGTTCGTCGGAGATTGAGCTAATAAAAACTGCGAAAAGTAAAGGAGATAGAACGCCACCCTGAGGTACACCGGCAGAAGTATTACTCCAGGAAGACAAGGTCTCTCCAATGCAAATACGTTGCCGGCGGCCGAACAGGTAAGTATGAAACCAGTCAATTACCGATGGAGATATGTTAAGAGAGCTTAAAATGCCAAGCAAAATATCAAAATCAACGATATTAAAGCATTACTGAAATCTAGCAAAGCTAAGACCGTTAGATTACCGTTTTCCATGGCTGACCTTATATCATCCGTAATGTTCAGAAGCACTGTGGTGGTGCTATGACCAGGGCGGAAGCCAGACTGGAAGGCGTTGAGGATATTATTTTTAGAGAGGAAAGTAAGTACTTATTTGATGGTGAATTAAGCGTTCAAGGACTTTGGATAGGAATGGTAGGACGGATATTGGACGGTATTCAGAAAAGGATGAGGGATTAGACTTTTTAGGTAAAGGAATTATTTGAGCATCCTTCCATGAGGATGGAAAGACACCACTAGATGCAGAATAATTTAGGATGTGACAAATGACGGGAAGGATAAAATCCAGTACATATTACGGCTGATACAGTCACTTCCTACAGCATTGGAAGTAATCGATAGTATGCTCTTCTTCATCACATGCGGAGAACTGACTAAAAACAAATGGACAAGAACTGGGAGTCAGAAGTGAAGAAAGATAATTCAGTGTATTTAATTTTATTGTCCTATTAAAATTGGACGAGGCAGTAAAATGAGTATTCATTGCATCAATGTCTATGTCTTTTGGAATTGTGTCTTGTCGTGTTTTACCGACCCCCAATGACATAAGAAATTTCCAAACTTTATATGCGTCCGCATTTTGGACAGAAGTATGAATGTGGTGACGATTAGCATTCCTACACACCTTTTTACAGAGTATGTTTTGCGAAGTATGTTTCCCTGTTAGCGTCATTAGCCCTACGCTTAAATTTAGACTTTGCCGTAATTTTTTTCTGCATAAGCGTTTTAATCTCATTTGTGAGCCACGGTGCCGGCAAATGTCTAACCTTAACAGCTTGAACAGGTGCATGATGATCATAAAGCTCGATAAGTTTAGCTGCAAAAATATTAACTTGCTCTTCGACTGATGCAGAGGCAAACAGAGCAGACCATGTTGGCATCCTTGCAAAGATCGTCAACGATCATTCCACCAAAATTGCGTTGCATTAGAATCTTAGCCTTAGGTGGGCGAATTTTGTATGACAGAAAAATCAGGTCATGATCAGGAAAAAGCATCAGCTGAACATTGGCCATGCTTAGCGACGTGATCAAGAGAAGAGACAAAAATTAAGTCGAGATGTGAAGCTGTAGAGTTAGGAAAATGGTGAGTGGCACTCAGCGGAAGAATGGAAAGATTACTGGAAGTCAAAATATTAATCAGGGAAGAAGAGCGATAGTCTTTTTTCAGAGGACAAGTATTAAAGTCACCCATGATTATACTATGACTGTAAGAAGGAATCAGCATTGTTAGGAGATTTTCAAAAGATGAAAAGAAAAAAACGCGTAAAGAGGGACAATAATAGACGTCAAGAAGTAATTTTGAATGGTGTAGTTTGACTTCAAGGAAGAGATGTTCACCAGCATTAGATGGCGGTGGCTGCGCTGACACATTGACAACAGAGTATGGAATGTGCGCCTGGAGATATATGGTAACACCACCACCACCACCAACCGACCGGTCGTTTCTTATTAGCTGGAAGCCAGGAAGAGAGTAACTGGTTGAAGGGAGACAGGGTTTAAGCCATGACACGGAAATAAGAATTGCAATTTTGCTTACAGTCAACGCTTGCCAGCATATCGGGGAAATGAGCCGGAATGCTCTGACCGTTAATATGTATAAAGTTAAAATTCTTAGGAGCATCAGAAAACTGCGCAGCAAGACTCACGAGGTCTGCAAGAGAAGGAATACTCACGAAACGGTCGTCGTTCCTAGGTAATGAGAAAAAACTACTATTATAACTGCTTTCATCGTAAGACATATTAAAATAAAAAGAATATCAATATAATAATTAATAAATATATAAAAAACCAAATCCCACTACGCAGTCCGAGTAATTAAAATGTTAAAAAAACACAAAATAAAATGTAAATCATTTCAGAAGAAAACACAACAAGAAAAAGGAACAAAACATTGAAAATAAAAAATAAGACTTCTGCCAGTCACAGTCTGCCATTGCACCGTTACGAAAAACGGAACGCACCGAATGAAACTGACATGGGTATGGGTATACTAACAATGATATGTGGTAGAATTGATCTGCTAAATACGTTAATGTATTAAAAATATTGTTGTCTATAATAATTTTTTAGTCTCATATTGTACGGTCTACCTATTTTTTTGTCTGATTTTGTATTAGTCAATTGGTGATTTCATTTTCATGAAGATTTGAAGTCCTATTTGCTCTTTTTACACTATCTAAATTATTAAAACCTCACGAAAGCTCAGGGAAAAATTGTGTGAATACGACTTGTTCTCAGAATGCAATTCATAATAATTTTCATACACAATCATCAACCTATAAAAAAACCGGCCAAGTGCGGGTCGGACCACGCACAATGAAGTGTGCCGCAGCCGTAGTTGGGATGAATTTATCCCAAGAACAAACTAACTTTGTAGTTTAAAAAAAACATGTCCTCCCATACATTCCGTATGGGAGAACATGTTTTTGCAACTGCAAATGTAAGTTGGATTATTACTCGTGAACTTGTAGAGCCTAGTTAGCTGTGATAGTTTTCCTTTTAATTTAGTCATATACAGGGTGTTTGCCAGAACGTTGAACATACGAAAATGGTGGATAGGTGGGGTCATCTGCTACTTACTCAGCCTTAATTTATTTGGCCCTGGCCCCCTAGATATTTAAAAAAAAAGGTTTGTAACAGGGTTTCTCTTTCTACGGAACCTTAAAAAACTCAAATTCATCAAACATATCCTCTCATAAATGATAACGTTCAAATAAAAGTGAGACATGTAAAGTGATATGTATTTTATTCCCCTCCAAAAGTAAGGACGCAAATTGAGTGTTTGCAGTGCACTTCATTTTGAAAGCTTCCTGCCGCCACTGCACTGCAGTTCCTCTGCTATTTGGAGAAATATGTCACACACCGCATGTGTAACTTGATAATAATAGAGGGTGACAAATGACGATGTTCTCGATATATTACACGCGTGTCAAATGTTTTTGACAACTTAATACTATACATACAGAGTGTTGCCTTTGCTACGGTGGAGGAGTACTTGTATCAGTATTTTAGGATGATAAAGATGCTGAATGAGATTGCTATTGGACCGAAGTTTATTATTGCACGTTATACAAATAAAAATGTGTGACATTTTAACCGTCACGACAGTTTTGTTTTTTTTATTTTAGTCACTCTCAATCAATCACTCTACTTAGCCTTTTCCGAACTATGCTGGGGTTAGATTCCAGTCTAACCAGATGCAGCTGAATACCAGTAAAAAAAAAAGCGTTCGCCTATCTGACCTCCAGTACCTAACTGGGTAATACGATACCCTTTGGGAAGACTGGTTGTCAGACTTTCAAACACGACATAACGACTGTCAAAGATCCACGAATGGCACCGGAACCAACGGCTTAACGTGCTTTTCGAGGCACGGAAGAGTCTCGGTATGTAAAGATAGTCACCCATCTATGGACCAACCCCGACAAGCGTAGCTTAACGTGATGGATCCACCCGTGCGGCTGTTATTACTTAGCCACAAGCTCCTCAATTTAGTTACTCTCATACGTTGTTAATTTATTTAATTGTGCCTGTTATTTATTACATAATATTCAGCGAAAAGAACTTCATTACAACCATGTATCAAAACTTCTTTAGGCGCGTTGAGCGATTTAAAAAAAGGTTGCACCACCTCATTGGTGGTGGTGATTGGGACTTTATTTCAGACCACACATACAAGTACACACAATCCATATAGTATAAGTAACATAGACTTAAAAAACTTATGGGTTCGCGTCACCGACATGGCCGCGTCAATATGCTGTAGTAGCAGTAAGTGAAGTTTTTTTTTGGAACGAAGTTCTTTAACTCGAGTTGCGGTAGGAGTAAACTGGCAGAAATATTCACGCAAAAAAACGTTCATACTTGCGACTGTCTTCTTCTAATTCACACTTTCTCAAACTTAAATTTAATCAAATTGAAAATCTAAGATGGCGGCTGCGAAAACTTTCTATTTTTTTAGTACCAGGTGTCGCTTTCATAGTTTTCGAGGGTGCTAAAGTCGATAGTGAGGTCAAAATGTAAATCCAAGATGGTGGCTTTATGTTTGAAACTTAAACTGGTTTCTGACAGGGGTCTCCCGATCGCACATGTTTTTTTGAAGTCAAAACTTCTTTAAAATTTCTGTAAATATGTGAGCATCTATCACATAATTAATTTATGTCATTCCTTCATTTTTCATTCTTTTTACCTATCGTGGTATAGTAATCTTATTCTAGGTGCATCGTCTTCACATATAGTTATATAATTAATGTATACAGAATATTGTGAAAATATTTTAAAAGAGTAACGGTGGAGTTTCTTGCCCATTCTTCTCCATACGAAAACGACCTTTTGGAATGGGCGACTAGAATCAATTATTATATCTTTTTTTTGTAAATGTTGACGTTCATAAGTGCCTTTTTTGTGCCTAAATGAAATAAATTATTTGACTTTGACTTTGACTTTTAAACGCATATCCCGTTTTTGGTAGACGAATATCTTATGTGTTCTCGTCACCGACATGCTAATGTTATCAGTTGCTCGGAGTGCCGATCGATGTGTTCACACCAGACTATAAATAACTGACTGCCTCGTTGATCTAGTGGTCGCAAGCGCTACTGCTGAGCATGAGGTCCGGAGTTCAAAGCTAGTATCATATATACCAGTTTTCAGCCTTTTTTCAGTAGGTGATCTCAAACTTCCAAGACATTGAAATTTATTTCTGGAGACAAAAATAGTAGCCCCATAACAAAAAAAAAACAATATCCACTTGACAGGTTTCCCAAAACTTTCATACAACATCACCGTACATCACGCTGTATGTATAAACATGATGATATTACAACACAAGTCTATTGAGTACTTAACAATGCCGTAACTGGCTGAGTTGACGTGAATATAAATTGTATAATCGGCGGCTTACCGACCGGGCTTTTGTCGCAGCCTGCTACGTCACGTCACGAGACGTATGCTAAGTCTATTCAGCTAATGGAGAAGTGATCAATAATTTGACGTCATTTGAAATTTATTTATGGTCTGATAATGGAAACTGTATTTAGGTGCAGACGGAAACCTGCCTTCGATATTCTGTCAAGTCTCGTTTGCACACCAACGTCACCAATAGCGATGCACGTTTTGATACATGAGGCTTTTGAGTCTTGTTTCTTCCACTCCTGATACATTCACTTGCAATCAAAAGCTCTATTTAATAGGGGTTAAAGTATGAAATTGCCGCTTTATTGTATTAGGTACTTCAAATTGACATAGAACCTTCATGGTTTGAGATTTTTGAGTGAAACTTCTTTAACATGGTACCTATGAAGTTCTTCTTTTAAAAAATGTGCAACATTCAATTATCGAAATTCAGTTGTTTTTTTTATTCAGCTTAGAATGATGGATACTTCAAAAATTCGAGTTATTTTTTAATACGAGTTCCGCCGCGGAACTAACGCGGCAGAAACAGCTCGCAATATCAATGTTGCGTTTGGAGAGGGGACTGCTAATGAACGCACCGTGCGATTTTGGTTTAAACGCTTTCGTGATGGAAACTTTGATTTGAAGAACGAACCACGTGGAAGACCGCCCACACAGGTGAATAACAATGAATTGAGAGAGATGGTGGAAGCCAATCCGAGCCAAACTACCCAGGAATTAGCGGCATGGTTTAACGTTACCTTACCAACAATATTGACTCACTTGCGTCAAAACAAAATATGAGAAATGGGTGCCTCATGATTTGACTGATCTGCAGAAAGAAACGTGTGTTGAAACTTTTGTTGCCTTGTTGAATCGATACAGAAATGAAGAAATATTGGATCGAATTGTGACATGTGATGAAAAGTGGTTTCTTTACGATAACCGTAAGCGAAAAATGCAATGGCTGACCCCAGTCAATCGCCGCAACAGTGCCCAAAGCTTACCAATAAAAAGGTAATGGTAACTGTTTGATGGTCTCAGCATGGTGTTATTCACTATAGCTTTCTCCGATCTGGTCAAGCAATAACGGTAGATGTCTACTGTGCCGAACTCCGAACAATGATAGCAAAACTAGCAGTGAAACAGCCCCGACTCATGAATCGATCTTCACCATTATTGCTCCATGATAACGCGAGACCTCATACAGAACGAGAAATCTTTTTAAATCTACAGGAACTGCAAATAGAAACCATTCGTCACCCTCCGTATTCGCCAGACTCACTAAAAAAATGGTAAATGATACAGTGTTTTCTTCTCAGGAGGCAGTACAAAATGCTTTCACACAGTTTGTCGAATCTAGATCACAAGAGTTCTATCGCAGAGGCATAAATGACCTTCCTATTACATGGCAGCAATGTATAGATAATAATGGTAATATTTTGATTAATTAAAAAGGTTAAATAAAAATCATTTCAATTTTTCAGTACAAATCGGCAATTTCATATTTACCCCTAATATATATTTATTTAGATACTTAGATCGTCAATTCAGTGCGCACAAAAGTCATGACACAACGAACGAAAGCACAATTAAATAATAACTAATTCTCTTGTACACCGAACTAAACTATCACTAAAATTCCTTACTTTTGGCTATGAGAATCTTAGCTACATATTCTGCAAATTCTAAAAACCTCTAATTTTAAAAATAATTTTGATACAACTAAAATCGAATTTCACAGTCGCGACTCCACGTGGTACCATACTTGTTTGCCCTAACCCGTGATTTTGTTTTTGAGCCGGAGGCGCGCAGGGAGTGCAGCCTCGACGTGTTTTATATGGAAGTTTTCACTTTGTATGGAAAATATGAAAAATTATTACCTACGTGATGTTTTAGGGTTTTATAAAGGGAGTCGAAATTTTCATTATTTTTGCGATAGGACACAGTTTACTCCTATCAAACGATAATTTCCCATTCTGAAATAGACTAAAGTGGCACAACTTAACTATATTTTAGTTTGACAGCACTGAGATGATATTTTGAGATTTATTAATTTAGTGAAAATGACAATTTTGCTATTCTGAATTTGTTTTTCACCTAAAATTTTAATTGGCTAACTAAATCTGACCATTTTTAATCGCAATTAAAAATGGTGTATTGCTGTGGAATACTTTATTAGTTTCATGAACTAAAATTCACACGAACACCTCGACTTCAAGTGCAAAACACAGTATAATATAATCAGTATATTGTTCTTTTCTTTTGCTTATATCTCGAAAATGGTGTGTTCTATCGCAAAAATAATGAAAATTTCGACCCCCTTTATGAAGCCTTTATACCCGTAATACTCAACACGTAGGTAGGTAATATTTTTTTCATATTTTCTAAACAAAAAGTGAAAAATTCCATAAAAAACACGTCGAGGCAGCCCGTCATGCGCACCTTCGGCTCTAAAAAAAATCATGGGGGCAAAAAAGTATGTACCATGTGGATTCGCAATTGTCAAATTCGTTTTTAGTTGTATCAAAATAATTTTTAAATTTATAGATTTTTTATTGCAGAATAGCTTTAAGATTCTCATAGCCAGAAGTAAGGAATTTTAGTGATAATTTTGTTAGTTTAGTTCGGTGTACAAGAGAATCAGCACCATTTCCACTAAATTATAATCTCAGTGCCATCTTAGTGCTGTCAAACTAAAATAAGTATAGTTAAGTTGTGTCACTTTAGTCTATTTCAGAATTGGAAATCGTCATTTGATAGGAATAAACTAAACTTTGGTGATTTTTAGTCTAGTTTAGAGGTATTTGTGACAAGAGAATCGGCACCATATGAATATTAGGAAATAGCTACAAGATGACAAAATAGGTATACAAAAAAAAATATGAAGAAAAAAGAGACTATTGGCTATGTATGACACACTTTAAAAAATAATGAATCAACGAACGTACTAAGTGCGGTGTGCGTCTCAAGGCTGCTAATGGGATTTGGGACTATATTGCAGACACTCATACAAGTACACACAATCCATAGTGTAAATATGTTTGCTGACATAATCTACTCATTACAATGTTTTTTTATGAGTAAGAAAACATTGCATTATGTGGTTAGCTAGCGACCTCGGCAATTGTTTATCTTATTTTTTGCCTGAACAACCGGCAACAAGTTCGTCATGCTCCCTTAGATGTCACTGCTTGCGGTAGAGTCGGGGGTCGGGTTGTCTCCTTCCCTCAAATATGGCGAGGGGGGTAATGGCTGATCATTGCGTTATGCTCGTGAACGGGTGCTGCTTGTGGTGACTGGTCGTCTTACTGATCATGGTTTTGTTATTGTTATTAGTAACTAACTGTTTATTTATTATTATTAACCCAAACCGGTTTGTCCCACAACACATACAAAAACTACATTCGCTAGACGTCACTATCCCTACCTAAGTGCCCTTATATACAATAAAATACATCAAAAACATAATATACATACACTAAATACACACAAATGTAAAAAAAATACTAAAGAATTCCTCCTCACCCTAGATTATGATGAAACAGAAGCACTGATGAAACCCACATACAAATAAATAATTATTAGTATCACGAACGCTTACACAACCACAGACACCCCAAATCACACACCTTCTCTACACACACACGACACACATTACACATCACACACTCATACACAACACACATCACACACTCATACACAACACACATCACACACTCATACACAACACACATTCATACACTTTCCCCATAACACCACATCACACGCGCATACTCACACACAATTTGCTGCTGTTACACTTTTTAGATTTCCTAATTTTGTAAAAAATCTTAGCGGACGAATGGATGGCCCCTATAACACAGGATTGTCCTAGCATCGGGGTCATTATTCACAATAAAATGAGCACAAATGTAATATCATAATAACGTAACATGCATTGTATTACTTCTTTTTGCTAAATAAATTATTCTTATTCTTATTTACTTTATCTCGATGGTCCTAGTTTATCATATATTACTTCCAGTTACTGCTATATATAGCTATATGTAAGCGGCACGCCCTTTATGACTGGAGGGTTTTATTTGGATATTGTTTACGTTCAGTCTTTATTTTTTTTATTTCTGCCTGAGTACAGTTTTCGATATTTTAGTTGGTATATTGGCGTGTGCTAGCTTACATATAGCTATTATTTTATAATTTAAATAATATTTGTGTTGCGTAGTGTAAATTATTTTGCATACTATTATACCTAGTCTTGCCATAAACATTGTCACAAAGTTTTTTTTTAATTTTTGAGCAAGCCGTACTCTCTAAAACTGACCATAAATCATAATCCAGCGGATTAAGATCGGGACTAGACGACGGCCAGTCTTCAGCTCTGATGAAGTCCAAAACGTTTACTTCCAACCAAGACTGCGTGGACCGAGCTTTATGACCCGGCGCCGAGTCTTGTTGGAAGGACCATACTTGGTTATTGAATATGGTGTTGTTAAGGGGCTTAACTACCTTCCCAAGAATGGTATCTTGATACACTTGTGCCGATGTTTTGATACCTTTTTCACAAAAATATAGCTCTGTCACTCCTTCATAGCTAACACCCCACCAAACCATCACTGAAGTCGGATAATGCCCACGTTGCACTCTGTCGACTAATTGGAAAGCTTCCTCAGAGCTTTGAGCATAAATACGGTCATTTTGTTTGTTATAATGTTGCTCAATTGTAAAGATTTTCTCATCCGTAAACAAAAATTCTGTGACGTCCCTTTGCGTACCGCTTCAGTAGTTGTTTCGATTTTACCACCCTATTCTTTTTTAAATTATCAGTTAAAAAATGACCAGTGAATCTCTTATAGGCTGCAAGTCATAAGTCATCTTTTAAAATACGCGACATGGTTCTGGGTGCTATCTTCATCTCCCGAGATAAAATCTTTTGCTTTTGCTTTCGGACAGGATTTCTTCGAATTCTTTCCCTTACTGCTTTGACCACCTTTTTCGTACGAACACTACGTGGACGGCCAGATCTATTTCTGTCACAAACAGAGGAGGTCTCATTGTACCTAATAATAGCCCGGTACACAAACATTTGACTAATACCAAGCGTATGGAGAGTTTTAAAAATTGCATTTGGCTCCATACCAACTTTGTGTAATGCAATCACAGCAATTCGGTTCTCTTTATCACCCCACTCCATTTTAATATCGCAAAATATTGTACAATGTATTGGCGCCAAAATTAGAAAACTCAATGAACAATCGTATAAAAAAATTACAGATTCCAAATTCAAATGTAATATCTTTCTTATTTTTAATTGTAACAGTATCTATGGCTAGACTAAGTACCTATTTAATCAATTTTTCTACTAACAGACAGCTGTGCTACTGGGGAGTTTGTTGCGCCACTTCTTCTTCCCAGCTAAAGCACTAGGAAGTGGTGAAGGGTGGCTTCGACGTTTTAAAAGTGCTGATTCTCAGCCTAGCTTTTGTTTTTTTTTTATGTTTATATAGTTATTATGTAAGTATAACTAATAATTACGTGGCCTAACACCTATGCACGTGCCTCCGTACCTAATACCTAATAAAGGGGTTGACCAACTTGTCAAACAATGTTTTTAGGACGCAGTTGAAGCCTCCGCGCAACCATTATTGACGCTGTTCTGTTCATTATTATGGCATAAAAATTGTCAACATGGGTTTCCGTGAACATCAGTAAAGCGCTGAGGACAAGACATTACGATCTATTTTGGTAATATGTGTTATTTCAGTAACTGTGAACTGTGGTATTCCTATGGTGGCGTTAGGTTTTCCTATATTCTTTTTCGTAGTTGAAATCGAAGCAACCTTTACTTGAAGTTGAATTAAGCAGTAATTAAACTCCTGCGCAGCGCAATCAATATGTTTTTTTATTTTTCAGTTTTCTCACCCTGAAACTGGTTTAACATATAAAATATGAATATAACTTATGAAATCTCATTTCGTTTTTTTTATTTTTCAGATTTCTCACTCTGAAACTGAAAGTCCTAATAATATATTTTCTCTAGAAATGGTATAGCTAAGAGCAGATTAAGAAAACGCTCATCTTCATAACCACTGTAGGTTAGAGAAAATTATTTCGACATTTAACTTATGCTCTTCAAGTTCCGCTATTCGGAAGCCTCACATTGACAATGACAATGCAGCCCTGGGACTGCGCGGTCACTTTAACTATTACACGGTAATGTGCGGGTCCTCTATGTTCGAAGGTTAACTTTGTGCTAGCTCTTTGTAGTCTATGGTGTACTATACTGATATGAATCCATTGAGAATTTGTCTGTTATCAATATCATCCGCACTGTACGTAGTCATGTGTTTGGATGGGGCGTTGAAGAATTTGAAGGGTCTTTGAGAAAATTGGAACTGTTGACGTTCGTTTTTTATACAAAACTTTTTTAGGGTTTTGTACCCGTAGGATACCAAACGGAACCCTATTACTAAGCCTCCGCTGTCCGTCCTTCAGTCTGTATGCCTGTCAACTGGTTGTATCTTCTATCTCATGAACCGTAAAAGGTAGACAGTTGAAATTTCGACAGATTATCTATTTTTACTGCCGCTTTAACAACAAATAATCAAAAAAGTAAGAAATTAAAGGTAGTCCACATACAAGACACATTTTTTTTAAACAAAAGTATTTTTTTAAATTTTGTAAGTATAGCTTTAATTTTATTTTATCATCAATCAGTTCAAGTATGAAAACTCTGAAAGAAAACTGCATCGGATATAATACCTATTGTTTTTCTGAAACTGTTTAACATATCCGTGATTGTCAACAGTTTTATATACTAGAATCTTTTAAATTATATAATAAGTAACGGTATTCATTTTTCAATTTATTTTATATTTGGCCTAAATACTCCAAACATTTTCGACAATAGTTCGACAGAGCGGCAGGCCTACCCAAATCCAAAATCCCAGCCATCAATATGCAGATTAGCCAATAAATACTGATCAACAATCGAATCCCCACACGCCATCCCGTTAAACACCAACATAACAAATAAATACACGCTGCATAGATAAGTTATCCGTTCAGAAACGATATGAATAGGACGTGGAACCGCATGCGTCGACTGGCGACAATCGCGCAATAGAATATAGGTAGAGTCCGCACAAAGTTCTTTTGTCACGATTATCGTGGAAAATCCGATCGGGGGAAGTGTGGCGGTTGCTTTCAACATCGGCAAACTGCATTATGAGCTATCTGAGCCATTGTTGAGCGGCGCAACTATAATCTAGTGTTCTGTGTTCTGGCGGGACGCCGGCGGCGTAACTTTGCGCCGTCCGAGCCTGCTCGATTGTGAATCGATTCGACGATTATCGTGCTTTAAGTTTCGAGATTTAGAAAGTTTCCATTTTCAAGTAGTTGATTAGACACGCATTTTCTTTGACTCAGCGTTTGTATCCACAGTATTATGTCGTATGGCATTTTACAGGATTATATCCAAGATAAAAATGCTTGGAAACATGCTGGTCCTGCTCCATAGGACAATTCAGAATCTAGACAAAATCGAACTGGTTGCTAATTTAATTGTATAATTATTTTTTTAAACATTTATTTTATTTTATATTTTGTGATTACTTGAACTCACACACTGACTTATTATTATTAGTATTACTTATTATAATGTTGGAAATATAGTATAATTTTACAATGTTTGTAAGTATGTGAGCACCATGCATCTATCACATAATTATGTCATTCCTTAATTTTTCATTCTTTTTACCTATCGTGGTATAGTAATCTTATTGTAGGTGCATTGTCTTCACATATAATTATATAATAAGTGTATACAAGATATAATGATTTTTTTAAAAGAGTAACGGTGGAGTTTCTTGCCCATTCTTCTCCATACGAAAACTACCTTTTGGAATGGGCGACTAGAATCAGTTTTATTATTTTTTGTAAAGTTTGACGTTCAAAAGTGCCTTTTTTGTGCCTAATTGAAATAAATTATTTGACTTTGACTATCGGCTGCAAGATTCCATTAATGAAAAGATTTTCTAACAAAACATGAAAGAAATGCAATAATAATCATTGAATGTGAACTTTTAGCTACATATTAAAACGAACCTTTTCAGCATTCACCACATTGTTACGAAGCATGTAAAGAAAACCTACTTTCCAAATTGCCATAACCGATAATGGGCAAGAGTTCGCAACTTCATTCACCAGATTATAGCCGATCCATTGAAAATATCCATAAAAGTCGAACATTACCCGAAACAATGGAGGGGTGGGCTGGGTATTAGGTGCTTGCGCTATTGAACAACTTTTGTCCCATTGTGTTGTCCACTAGAGGAGGTAGGGTGGGCCAGTGTGCCGAACAAAGACACCGCGCAGACATAGACCGAAATTCATCAGCAACACGATTGTTTGCTACATAAAGGACGCCATTGTCGACAAATATGATATCGTAACACAATGTGGATGTAATAATTAGAGCACTAAGACGACGCTTTTAGCGCTCGCTACTCGAAAATCTGGATAGAGTTGAGATAAATGTTTGAAAATGTTGTTTTCGTTGAATTATATAAGTAGCATCATTTTAAGGATTTACTACCTTCCGTCAGCGGCTTCACCATCTTTATAAAATATAGCCTATGTTACTCAGTGATAATAAAGCATTCTACGGGTGAAAGAATTTTTAATTTCGATTGTAGACAAAACTACAAATGTTTTCTCTTTATAATATTATTAGTGTAGATATTTCTCTGAATTTTGCTGCTAAACCACCAATGACGTTGCAGCTGTTCGGTGTCCTCATAAAAACGCAGTATAAAAAAAAAGAGTTTTAATTAGAAAAAATATATAATACTTAAATCGGTACAAGGATCTTTTAGCGAAAATTAAAACTATTGCCGCCATCTTACTTTTTCAATACAATTTCACAAAAACTTTTCACAAAAATGTCAATATCATTCAAGCGCTATTAGATCCTTGTAGCACTCTACTTTTGTATTGAAATCTTAAACTTTTTCGTGATTGGCCATTTAGTTCGAAAAGAAAAACAGAAAAGCCAGCCTAGGCCGTGATTTGAGGAAAAAATATTTTACTTCTTAAGGCTGCAGTCTCGTAAAATGCACTCGCGGCGAATTATTTGCGCAACTTTGTATTTTTATTTTTAACAAAATAATGAAATAACATGAAATATTTTTATTGCACATAAATAACCATAATATAAGTAATAGCTAGTTATTTTTTTAAGTTCATCTAGGTGGATTATGTTAGGTAAATAAAGTGTTAACTACAGCTCTTTCGCACCCAACATCATTTCGAGTTCTGTTTGTGTGCTTAGTTTATGGCAATGAAGAATTTATTTACATATCTGTTCAGCGCATAATTAGCACAACATTCTCGTCTTCAAAACGCGCTGATTAGTTTTTTCTAATTATGTTTTATTTTCTTAATTCATCATCATGTGAAATGTATTGAAAAAACAGCATTGATGGAGCAGTGGTGGCCCAGCGGAGACGACGGCCCCGAGTTACGAATTGTAGGCTATGCGTTTTACTTTGTGTGAATAATTTCACCACCACTGCTCTCAAAACGGTGAAGGAAAATATTGTTAGGAAACCAGCATATCCTATAACCAAAAATTCGAAAATATGTGACATCTACCAACAGTTCCAACCCACACTAAAAATGGTAAATTACATCCCACTCCCTCAAGGCCTGTCAGTTTCCCGGCAGGCAAACGAAAGTAGACACTCGAATTATTTGCAAACTTTTTATATGGCAATGCTATACTAAAATACTAAAGTCAACCTCAATTTGATCCAGCACGTTGTGATCTTGATCATTTACTTACTCAGAAATGACAAAACAGTGACTCTGATGAATCTTTTCACATGGAAGTTTTAGATTCAGATTTTGACTATGGCAGTGATTAACCAAAATTATTATAGAATAATTTTTGTTTTTTAATTTTCGAATTGCTGCATAATAAGTTATAATAACTAAAGTCGTATTTTTATTCAGACGAAGTTAATTGATTTTTCGAAATATCACGAAACGTCTCTTTGATTTGGATAATTAAAATCATGATTATAAGCATGATTCTAAAGTATCAAATTAGGTTATTCCAGATAAGTCATACTAATTTTGGGGTTGCTACGCTGATATTTTTAAAATTTGTCGCGCTTTTTCTGTCTCTACTTTCGTTTGCCAGACTCTGTAGACTGATTAAGATTGAAAAAACAAAATGGCGGCGTTAGTTCTGATTTTGACCACGTGCCATAAGAACCTTGTAGCGCTATAGTTTTGAACTTGTAATCAGAAATTAAAATTAAACGATAAATATTTATCAACCTGGAAGTGACCCATTAAAAGATGAGTTAAGGAAAATAATAATCTAAAATTTCTAAATGTCATAATCTAAAATTACTAGATTTCCAATGTTTTGTTTTGCAGAACTTTCGCCCATAGTTTTTTCTATTAACATCCTTGAGAAATAACTTAATTCTCGTATCAACGGCTGCGCAGAGTCATATTAATAATTTATTCGTAAAATAAGTTGCTTGTTGACAAATAATATATGGAGGTACTCAAACTTTTTCATCTGTAGATAAGCACTGGCCATTTTGGTTGAAAAAAAAAACGAAAAGCTAGGTTTTGATCAGAGGAAAAAATATTTTACTTCTTTTGTAACTTAAATGGCGTCATTCTATTTTTTTCACACGTTATGGCCAGTTTTAGACCGATAATTCAAAAAAGGTTGTCAATTAAAAATATTTGAAAAGTGCGAGCTCAAGAGCTGAAAAAAAAATTGCTGCTACTATGACAAAAAATTAAAATCCTTTGGTTTTTCATGTTTCAGACGTAGAGTTTTTTTTTTCTTTTTTTCGTCTTTGACATATCTCGGGACCCTACGGTCCCGGACCTTTGGAAGGCGTACGAGGGGCCGAAGTCAACTCGCAGAGGCCCGTTAGACGTGTTTAATGAAACGAGGCACCAACCTACGATTATCCCTGGGCCTCAAGTCTGCTATTACAATAGTGTCAGAATGGTCTATCATTGATTTCATAATTGTTGATTTTGTCAAGTTTGGTAATCTACTAACATACTGGCGTCATTATGACTTTCCAATGGTCAGCCACTGACACTCCATTGAAAGAAATGGCTTCTATTGGTAATCTCGTACGTAATGAAAAATGTATAATGAGTTGACTTAGGCGGTAATCTGCTAAAATGTTGACAGTTCCTTTGATCAGTGACGTACCATGAGGACGTCATTGTGCAGTCATTTCTTTTAATTCGTTACGAGTATTGTGTTTGTGGAGTACAATGATCAACCAATGATCGACCATTATGAATTTAGCAGATTACGAACTTTAAGCAAAATGACAATGGGATCGTGTTGGAATGACGAATTTATAAAAATAGCAGACTTGGGCCCCTGTACGCACTATGCTCCAAGGACACCCAAGGACAACGCCCGGTTGGTGCAGGACTATTGCAAGATATGGAAACAAAGATATTGGATTATGGGTTTGGGCGGCTAAGTGAACTGGTTATCTAGAACTATGGAAAAGACTATGGCCCCTGCCTGACTAATATTTTATATAAACAACACAGGTAAAATAGCAGTAGGTGACTTGCACACTCAATAATGGGCTCCCGAAAACGGTCGCTAGCACAAAGTGTCGTAGCGACAAGGGGGAAACATGTCCTGAGGTGCTTATAAGGAGTGGAGCGGTATTCCACGGCTATCAGGACAATCTCGGAAGTGCGGTCAAGATCCCTACCAGCATCTTACTGGAATACTTCCTTCCTCCGAGCACATTTGCTCTTGCGAATCTCCACTCAAGCCGGCCAATAAAGGCAAGAAAGAGGTGGGAGCTCTATTCCTCGTCAGTGCTCACTCCAGTCGGCCAATAAAGGCAAGCCAGAGATGAGTAACAAGATTTCTCCCGGGGGGTCGCTGCTCGCCACATGCTGCCCTGCGCGTTTCTGTATCTCTCTCGGCCTGGCTTCTCATCCCAGACTAGTTCCATAAAAAAACTCTACCGGCATAGACCTGGAGTTCGGAGCGCGCAAGCCCCACCACGACGTCAACGTAGAGATGCGGCGGGGGGGTTTTGTTTAATATTTATTTATTTATTATTATAAGTTTAGTACAGAAAATTAGCCATTAAATAGATACCTACTAAGTAAATAACATTAATCCTATCACTCAATGTCATGTAAAACATCTTCCACACACCAAATAAAAATCAATCCCCAAATATTTCACTGAAGAAAAAAATATATGAACCCCATTCCAAATAGATCGAAATATTCGTAACCGATCCAATTCGAGTCCACAGAGTAAAAAAGTTAAATAAACTTCATACCTAGTAATTACATTTACCCGCTGGCTCTTCCAGTAGCATATACCTCCCCGGCGTGTGCCAAAGTGATTCCCAACGACAATAGAAAGCCACCACTTTCCCTTTTTTCATATTTGAACTCACTTAAACGTCGCGATTTGTGGTTTGCTACTTTTGTCTGTTTGTTGGCGGATTTCCTTGCGTTTTTTGTACATGCTAAGTGGTGGTGTTGTATCGTATTACTGCATGTGGTTTTTGTTGAGGATACACGGATTTTTGTTTCGTGGTATCTTAAAAAAAGAAAAGATTCGCCAATGTTTAAGTAGGTACAAAATCAGACATTAGAATGAGCGTACTTAATATACAGAATAGCAGTAAAAATAAATCAACTGTTCCATACAAAACTAACACGATCAAAGTCAAACAACAGATTTTTATTCAGTGTTGGTCCAGGAATAAAAGTTGTTAATTTTCACGAGTAGGTAGGTACTGTATATCGCATTAACTTTTTTTAAGAGAAATGGCAATTATAGCACGTTAACTAAAACAATAAAGAAAATACATTCGTATTGTCCCTATATGGGTTTGAATAACAACCGACTTGATTGAAAAAGAAGATACAACCTTATGGTGTATCCCCCACTGGTTACTCGAATAAATTCTCTTTCCAGCAGACCGCGATTAGGCTAGTCTAAAGAAATATTTAGATTCCAAGGCAAAACATGTCTTATGTTCCAAACAATTAGATTTTCGTTACAAGTTCCGAAATACTGAACTCTACCCACATACTGGATGCTTTGAAAATTAAAAAAAAAATCAAATTTAAAAAAAAAACAAAATTCAAGTCATTTCCATTGCGAAAATCGTTTCAATACAGAAATCTATTTCGATACATTGAATTAACTACAGTCCTAGGTCAAACATGTCTTTGGTTCCAGACAATTAGAATTGTAGTTATAAGATTCGAAAGACTTTATACTCTTCGCACAAACAGATGCTTTCCATCGCGAAAATTGCGTATTATCGCCTTCAAAAGCGTATTTAGGCTGGCAGATAACATCCAAGGCTCGGTATAATCCGTCAAGAGCGAACCCCTGCCTAATCTACATCGCTTGCCATTCACAACTATTGTGTGACGGCCGTCCATTGTTTAGTGCAATCGATAAAAATGACACTTTGGCCCTTATCCAACTGTGGACACTGTAGGTAGATGCAGTTTAGCTTTTCTAAAAATATTGGATGTTAAAAAATTGTTTCGGTTTTTCGTGTATGAATAAGCAACATAGAATGTGGGCTCAGTTTTGACAATAACTTTGTTATCCATACGCTTTTCCGAATCTCATAAAAAAGGGAAAAAAATACTGGCCACATTTATGGTGGAGTTTAAAAAAAGAATATTTACAGATTCCTGTATTCATTCATTTCTGTATTTATTCCGCCAAAAAACATTGATGAAAAGATGATCAATGGAGTAATTTTGTCTTATATTTTTTACCAATGGAATTTACGAAGATCACAAAGGTGCCTTTGCATTTTTCCACGTCACATGTGTGATAACGTCGTATTGCCACATTCCCTTCGACAGCTTTCTATACCCTAATTTAATATAAAAAAGCCCACACATATAGCCGACGCCACCCCACATTACGACGTGAATGACTACTATTGAATCGCATTAAGTTAATACAGCCATGAATAATAGGAACGCTTTATTACAATTGTTGTCTCCTGGTTTAACCGTGATTTTGATTCAGAGGGTTGAATTAGGGGTAAAAAGTGCTGTAGACATTTTTATTTACTAATGAAACACGACATCGATCAATTTGGATGAATAAGGTAGTGTGATTCATAATATGTACGGAATTATGTGTGTTACTTGTTCAATTTTAAATTGTCTTTACCTAATGACAAAGAAATATAAATGTCTTGATAGACAGTCAAAGCTGGGAAACGTCGAAAAAAATAGCGTCCATCTGTTAGCTGCTAAATGCACGCTCACTAGAAAAGTACAATGTACGAGTAGGTAGCGCGAGTGCCGCAAGAGTCATATCAGTACCTACCTCTACCATGAGTTGCTATCGAAAACTTAGTCGCTATTAGCGTATTAACACGTTCAGTGCCGGGAGCCCTCCTGGTAGGTTTACCTAGTCGCATATGGGATGCCGGGAGCCCGCGCGGAGGTCTCATTTTAAATTATGGCCTAAAGCAACATATGAATAATACAAGCTTTCATCAGTATGTTGCAAAATATTCTAAAACTTTTAAAAGTGTGTGCAAAATGGCTAAAGCTCTTCACATTAGCAATAAAATAAAATCAGCTGATGATAAAATAAAAACTACCTGGCAAATAATTAATAATGAAACCGGTAGGAAAAAACAGCGTAATACTGAATTTAATTTAGAGACTGCACATGGTCCCATCAACTCAGATGTAGAAATAGCTCAGGAATTTGAAAACTTTTTTGCTAATATTCCCCATAAAACCACTGAAGCTTTAAATTCCTCACCCGCGCTTTCTGCTGCCTTACTTAGAAAGAATGTAAAGGCATGCCCTTTGGAGTTTAGGTTTCAGCATACAGACCCCCAGGCTGTTATAAAAGCTTTTAAAGATCTTTAAATTAAATCAACAGAAGATCTGTGGGGAATGTCTGTAAAAGTATGTAGATAAGTCATCGAAACCATTGCGCCTTATTTAGCTTTTATATTTAACACTAGTGTAGACCAAAGCGTCTTTCCGGATCTCATGAAACACAGTAAAGTAGTTCCTTTGTTCAAATCCGGTGATAGTAAGGAAGCCAACAATTATAGGCCTGTGTCAAATTAGAATGAAGAAACTTTCATACAGAAAATGATTACTTTTAACCACAGAACACGGAGACGCCTTGGCGGCCACTGCTAGAAGCGGCATTTTTCACCGAGCGTGTCACCCTGTGTACCTATTCGCACTATGAATAACGTATAAAAACTGACGTCTTGGAAGGCGGTCCATGACAGAAGTTGTGTGCTCAACGCACTTTCGGCGCCACGAATTTTGCTAGCACACATTGCCATAGGCGCCGGGAGCGGGGTACACTTGCACCTCCCTGGCTTTGAAATAATATATAGGTATAGAAACATTCAAAACTATAAGAATATCCGAAAACGCCAAATAGGTACTATATACAGAGAACTTAACGTATTGGAGGCGAGATCACAAAATTTTCGAGCTCGCTTCACTTGCTCTTGCATTCTAAAATCTCTCAACACGAAAGCTTCTGTGGATTAGTCGACAAAGTACCGAACTCCTATTTCCGAAAATCGAATCGACCCTAGGCGGGGTTCTAACATTGTCCAGCTTGCTTCGCTCGCTCTTGCATCCTACTCTATCTTAGTTCTTAAGCTTTTCTGCATAATTGGACAAAGTTACTCCTTGTATGAATGGACAAATGATAACCTATATCCGAGGAGAAGCTCGCTTCGTGGAGCCGAAGATGCACTTACCTGAAAATAAACTTGCCGGCGGCGCCCATGAATGCCCTGCCTATATGCGTATAGGCAGGTTTATTTAGTATTAAATGGGAAAAAAACTAAATGCATAAGATTTGCTTTACCGAATGTTAAAAGTAGTGATTGTGATATAGTATTGAATAAGGAGAAGCTAGAATTTGTAGATAAAACTGTTTTCCTGGGGATCACGCTCGATTCAAGGCTGCAATGGGGTCCTCATTTAACATCTCTTGCAGGACGGCTAAGTTCAGCAGCATATGCTGTCAGAAAAATCCGTCAATTTACTGATGTAGATACCGCGAGGCTAGTCTATTTCAGTTATTTTCATAGTATCATGTCTTACGGTATTTTACTTTGGGGACGGGCTGCAGATATCGACTCTATTTTTATTCTGCAGAAAAGAGCCATTAGAGCAATATATTGCCTCCGTAGGCGCGATTCTCTAAGGGAACTGTTTAAAAATATTAACATCATGACGGTACCTTGTCAATATATTTATGAAAACATCATGTACGTCAGGAAAAATCTTAATCTTTTCAGTAAAAGAGGTGAAAGACACAATTATTGTACTAGAAATAGGGACCAATTAGTTCAACCGGGTTTCAGACTGGCTAAAGTAGACTCATCTTTCATGGGGTACTGTTTAAAATGTTACAATAAAATACCTTCCCATATACTACAACTAAATGAAACGAAATTTAAATCTTGTATAAAACGCACACTATGCTGCCAGGCATATTATAAGCTTGGGGATTATATCGCTGACAAAAATGCTTGGCTTAACGCTGGTCCAGCTCCACAAGGGCGCATAAACTAATTGATTAGCATTCAAAAATATTGTTGGAATTGCTGAAGATTGCAAAAACTATCTTTGAATTGTATAACTTCAATCTCTTTTTTTTATTCTATAATTGCATAGCACATGTGTGAGCACTGTGACCATGTACCTTCTATAAAGCTACCATTTACTGGGTACGTCTTTCATTGACTTGATATGCCCTGGCGGCTAAGAGTATGTCATGCTCACTTAAATGTCTCGCTGGTGGTGGCGTGTGTGTTGGATCGTCGAGTTCCCTTCAAAATGGTTGAGCTAAACGGTGCTGACCCATGCGTCATGTTCGTGAACGGGCGCCATCAGTAGGGACTGGTCATCTCTTATCTGCCACGGCTTATTTTAATTTTTGAATTGTTTTATTTTTTTTTTTTTTATTACGGACGCTTTTTACGTACACGTCTTTCTACATTGTTCTCACATGTATAATTTCAACATGAATGATGTAAACAATATTTTGTAAGAATATAATTTTTTTTAAAGAGTGTCCGTGGAGTTTCTTGCCCGTTCTTCTCCATAGGAACCTACGCTTTGGAATGGGCAACTAGCTTCATATTTCTGACTGACTGACTCCTTGGCAATTCAAAAGTGCCTGTAAATGGTTTAATTGAAATAAATGCTTTGAGTTTGAGTTTGAATTCTTTTACCTCAGCTTTACACGCCACTGACGACAAAAATCGCCGATTTTGTGCGACACATACATCTCATCTCTATGGTATGTAGACTCTACGTGAGTCTGCGTATGGTGGAGGTGCCGGCTATTAATTAAGACTTCTTTGCAGTAGAACTTTGATGATTATATTGTGTTTAAGATTTTTTTTTTTGTGGCTTCGCGCGGTTTGTGCATTTAGCCAATGTCAAGTTAAATTTCGGAGCAACAAAGGTAGGGAAACGATTTTATATTTTTAAACACCCGCTTGACATCCCGAGCGGGACTGTCAACAATTTTTCCTATTCTTAATTTAAATTATTATTGACAAACAACTTCCGCGAGTTTATTATATGTAATTGGCAGATTGGAGACGTCCAATCTGCCAATTACATAATATTGTAAACTACAACAACATCAACATCAGACCAGCTCCAAAGTACGGTTTTAACTTTGGAGCTGGGGCCCAAATCTGCTATTTTTGTAAATTCGTCATTCCAACACGGTCCCATTGACATTTTGCTAAAAGTTCGTAATCTGCTAAATTCATAAGTGACGGCACGGTTGGCGCAGTAGTTAAGCGATTGACTGCTGCGCTGCGTGTCGCGGGTTCGATTCCCGCACGGAACAAATATTTGTATGACCTACAAGTAGTTGTTCCGGGTCTGGCTGTTTGTGTATGTGATATTAAATGTTTGTAAACGCACTCACGATACAAGAGAAATTCCTAGTGTGGGGCAACGTTTTTATTTAAGAAAGAAAATAAGAAAATAATGGTCGATCATTGGTTCAAAATTCAAAATTCAAAAGTCATTTATTCAAATTAGGCTGAGAATCAGCACTTTTCGAACGTCAAAATTACATAAGACAGTCCCCCAAAACGCCCACCCTTCACCACTTCCTAGTGCTTTTGCTGGGAATAAGAAGTGGCGCAACAAACTCCCCAGCAGCACAGCTGTCTGTTCAGTTAGGAAAAAAAATGATTCTATACAATAATTTATAAGATAATTACATTACGCAAAACACTAACACAATTTAAATTATAAATTATTAGCCATATGACAGCTAGCACACGCCAATATACCAACCAAAAATATCGAGAACTATACTCAAGCAGAAATAAAAATAACTAAACGTAAACAATATCTAAAAAAAGAAAATAAAGCCTCCAGGCATAAAGGGCGTGCCCGCTTACATAGAGCTGTAACTAGAAGTTATAATTGATAAACTAGGACCATCGCACTAGCTAGCCACATATTGCAATACAACTCATTAAAAAAAACATTGTAATGAGTAGATTATGTCAACAATAAATAAAAATAAAATTAAAATAAATTGACATAAAAAGTAATTTAGTAGGTTGATCATTGTATTCCACAAACACGATAACATAACATAACATCACGCCTTGTTTCCCCGAAGGGTTGGGCAGAGGTGTACCTGTAGTAGGTACACCCACATTTCGCCAGTTATGTTTTAAGTCCCATGTAATAGGGGGCGAGCCTATTGCCATCAACCGGGCACATATCCAGACTCCGGGCTACTACTGAGAAATTCCAGATAGAAAAACCCAATAACACTTTGCCCGACCCGGGAATCGAACCCAGGACCTCATGCTCAGCAGTAGCGCTTGCAACCACTAGACCAACGAGGCAGTCAAACACGATACTCGTAACGAATTAAAAGAAATGACTGCACAATGACGTTCTCATGGTACTCGCAGGTCACTGATCAAAGGAACTGTCAAAATTTTTGCAGGTTACCGCCTAAGTCAGTCATTCATTTTTCATTATGTACGAGATTACCAATAGATGCCATTTCTTTCAATGGAGTGTCAGTGGCTGACCATTGGGAAGTCTACTACTAACATATTATTGGCGTATAATGACGAAATTTGTTTTTTTCTGGGTGCTGATTTTTTAGGTATTTTTTTGCCATTTTCTATTTAATATTGAGGCCGTTTGGTGAGCGCTATCGCGTTAATATTTAGTATTCATAGGTTTTTATTTAGGTAAAAATCTTTGATGTACTTATATTGTGAATCTCTAACTTCAACCAATAAAAATGGGCCGTCCGTGGCGTATACTATAAGCCACAGACGGCTTTTTGTTTTTCATTTTTTTGCGAAACGCAAGAGGTACAATTATTTTCAATGGAGGTACTAAAAATACCAATTAAGGTACCAACCCCTCGTGAAATTTCAACAAAATCGGTGATTTTTGCCGTCTGTGGCGTGTGACGCTTACCTCTGAAAGCAACCTTATTGTAATGAGAATAAAGGTTACTGTGATATAAAATCAGAGGTAATGTAACTTTGATAGGACAGTATGTCAATCAAAGTTACTGTGCGTTCATTATAACTTGACCCGTGACGCGATTCATCATCAGCCTATAGCAGTCCAGTGCTGGAAATAAGACTCTCCAATTGCGTGCCATTCAGCTCAATTCTCGGCAACTGTCATCCTACTGCTACCACCCACCCTGCGAAGATCGTCGCTCCACCTATCCTGAGTGCGTCCTACCTTACTTTTTCAGATTCGCGGTCTCCACTCAAGAATACGTTTCAACGGTCATCGGTTTCACGGCTAATATGGCCGACCCGTTGAGCTTGACGTGATTGGTAAGGAGGAAATCTGACTGTTCTTTGCTTACTGGATTTTAGTAACGCTTTTAATACTGTCGATTTTGATATCCTGCTTGGCATGCTTCGCTTGCTTAACATATCTCCAACGGCGATTGACTGGTTTCGTAGTTACCTGTATGACCGCCGGCAACGTATATGCATAGAAGAGTCTTGTTCTTCTTGGTGTTATACTTCTGCCGGTATACCTCAGGGTGGCGTTTTATCTCCTTTACTCTTCGCAATATTTATAAACTCTATTTCCAAAAAACTTCATTCGTCCTACCACCTTTATGCAGATGATTTACAAATATATAAAAAAGCTGCCCTTTTGGATTTGGCTGATGCAATTAATGGCATAAACAAGGATTTGGATTCAATTTGCGAGTGGAGTGAGGCACATGGGTTACAGGTCAATCCATCGAAGACCCAGGTCATTGTTGTTGGCAGCTCAAGGATGATCCCCAAGATAAACTGGACGCAACTTCCCCAAGTTCAATTTAACGGAACTGCCATTCCAATTAGCGAAAAAGTTAAGAACCTCGGAATTTGGATCGACAAACATCTTTCTTGGGGTCCCCAGCTACAGGACGTAAGCCGCAATTTTTTTGCATCTGGTAAGTCCCTGAGACGATTGCGGACCTTTCTTCCAACTGCCACTAAGACTGCGCTTGCACAATTCCTTTTACTTCCCATCCTTGACTACGCTGATGTCAGTTATCTCGATCTCACTGAGGCACAACTAGATAAACTTGAGCGACTTCAAAACTTTTGCATAAGATTTATATTTGGCCTGCGCAAATATGATCACATTTCTTAATTTCGTACAAAGCTCAAGTGGCTTCCCATACGTCTTCGCCGGAATTCTCATAGCTTATTTCAACTCTACAGTATTCTGTTCAATCCTATAACCCCCTCCTATCTTAAAGAACGTTTCAAGTTCCTACGTGACACACATAATAGATGTTCATGACATAATAGACATTCAACCAGCTTTTATGACAAATCTTTTACAGTTTAAGCAGTACGGTTATGGAATGCCTTGCCCGTGTCGATAAGGCGAGTTCAATCTTTGTCCAATTTTAAAACTGGTAATCAAACACTTCCTCTCTCCTTAAACATCATCATTACAGTTAGTTCCTTGCTCTTGTTTCATGTTTATAGATTTATATATTTATATGAATAAGTTTATGCTTTATGTATGTATGTACATATTTATTGTATATGTAGATAGTACACCGCTGACTACCTGCAGTATTGTCTCTCCTATTACCTTTAATCCATCCAAAGGTTGTCTGTAAAAGATCGCTTTAAGCGATAAGACCGCCCATTGTGTCACCCTATGTAAAATTTCTAAATTTATGTCTGTGATTTTTATGGTGTACAATAAAGAGTATTCTATCTATCTATCTATCTTGTTTCATGTTTATAGATTTATATTATAAATATATCTATGTATATATATTTATATGAATAAGTTTATGCTTTATGTATGTATGTACATATTTATTGTATATGTAGATACACACATAATAGATATCTGAGATCATCGGAAAACTTGAGATTAGAGATGCCGATGCATTCAACCAGCTTTTATGACAAATCTTTTACAGTTTAAGCAGTACGGTTATGGAATGCCTTGCCCGTGTCGATAAGGCGAGTTCAATCTTTGTCCAATTTTAAAACTGGTAATCAAACACTTCCTCTCTCCTTAAACATCATCATTACAGTTAGTTCCTTGCTCTTGTTTCATGTTTATAGATTTATATATTTATATGAATAAGTTTATGCTTTATGTATGTATGTACATATTTATTGTATATGTAGATAGTACACCGCTGACTACCTGCAGTATCGTCTCTCCTGTTACCTTTAATCCATCCAAAGGTTGTCTGTAAAAGATCGCTTTAAGCGATAAGACCGCCCATTGTGTCACCCTATGTAAAATTTCTAAATTTATGTCTGTAATTTTTATGGTGTACAATAAAGAGTATTCTATCTATCTATTGGTAGCACGGAATTTTGCAGTCTTAGTTTCAATACTAATAGATTTCAAAATGGTGACTGATAGAACAGTACCTACTACCAATCGGTTCCCTATTCATTTGCATAAAATTATAAAACATAATATAACATAGCATACAATTGTTTATCCTAATTATATTTACGCGTAACAAATACGCATATTATTAACTCCAAAAAATACGCACATCACATTTTTATACAATATTTCTCTAATGAAATTTGTAGTCACTACATTGTATGTAGTTTTTTTTTTGTTTTCAATCAATAATAGCGACGGCGTAGTCGACGGTGACGGCGTAGTCGACGAAGCACCGCTTCGCGGGGCTCTTATTTCTAAATGGTTTAAACAAAAACATGAAGGGCATAGCGGGGTTTGTGTTCGCTCACTAGACCTCCCCTTCGAACCTAACCTGTCCGAGTCGGGGTGCCCCAAGTCCCGAGCTCGCTTCGTGGTTCGTTCCTGAATCCTAAGTTCTCCTAATAAAAATAAAACAGTAGAAGTAACCGTAGTAACATCCGCAACTATTTCACATTCGATAGGTACTCTGTTCTTCGATATTTAGGTCTTTCGATGTCTCTTTTGTAGATAATTAGATTTTAGATTTATTGGACGTAGGTTATCAACCATTCGACAGTATAAACTTACATTATTTTAATTTTCCGATATTTTGAACATTGACATTTCAACCTTTGGTATTTTAATTTTGGACATTCAAATATGTATCCAGAATTTCGAATGCATGACAGTTATATAATATTATGTATAAAAAACCTTTCGAATGAAAAATCAAAATAAAAACGTAAATATAACTTAAACATGTTTCCATTAATCCTATTAATTTGTATGCCTAACACTATTGTGCTAATAGTCAAAACGCCTATTTAGTAACAATATGCGAATTAAAATTGTACCAAAAAGAATTAGCCTACAAGATAATTATATCAACATAAACTATATGCCAAAAACAATTGACAAAGTATTATTATACCAAAAAAAAAACAGTTATGTCAAAGTATATTAGGGAAAAAAACACTACACAAAAACAAAGGATTCCCTAACAATCATATAACTGCAAAATTCAGCGCTACCAATTGCGTCACGGGTCAAGTTTTATTGAACGCACTGTCATTATATCAATTAAATGTCAAATAACTTCTGCTCGCTACTTTTTCCGCGTGAAATTTCTTGTCAAAGATATAAATAAAATATGTCATATTCAATGAGTCTCGTGTACTGTAGCTTCCCATTAGTGAAAGAATTTTTGGAATCGGATCAGCAGTTCCGAAGATTACCCCTAAATACAAACTCACAAATTTTTCCTCTCTATAATATGAATATTATAGATAAAATGTAATACTATTTACTCCGTTCAATAAGTTGATTTATTAAATAAACACTTATTGACGTCATCAACCAATAAGATACACCATCGAGATTATCCTATGGTGGCCTTATTTTGTAAATAATATCAAAGGCACCATCGAGTGGCTTCAGACCTTCAATTATAAAATACGTTCAAAGTGGCTGAATAGCGAGTAATTTTGTTTCTATCAGAGAAAATTTGGGCTTGGAACAAGTTATAAGCGGAAGCGGGTAGCAGCCATCCTGTTATTTTGATATTACTAAGCCTCTTCGCCCTCAACTTTATGTTTTTCTGTTGTGTCTTTTATTTAGGATATGTTACATTTTTATTTAAGAAGATTTTTTTTAAAATCTGATTTGACAGCTGTAAAAGTACTTTGTGTAGTGAGGGGAAAAAAATCGAATGTTTTAAAAACCGATTCTTGAGACATATCGATTTAAAATAATTAGAGTTTGTAATCGACAGTATTATTACATGCACGAGTTTGTAATATTTAACAGTTATTACATAAACTCCAAAAAAGTTTAAATTCGGGCGATATTCAAAGCCAAACCAAGACATAAACTAAAACGCGACATACTGATTTCTTCCGGAAGGTTTATGTATATTAAAAAATAATACATTGTATGTTATGCAACAGTGGCGTACCAAGACGCAAGATTAGGGCAAGCCATTGATATCATGTACCCGTGTGAAGACTAGGCGGGAGGGTCGCTAGTCAAGAACAAAATTAGAATAAATGAAATGAAATGAAATTTTTATTCTGTAAATAGGATATTGGAATCACTTTTACACGTCATCTTTTAAAAATACAAAAATAAAATTAGCTAGATGAGTTCGGCGTTTCCTATTTCCTACTCTGAGAAGAAAGGCCGAAACAAACTCAGAGGTCACAGTCTCTTTTAAAGTCCAGACATAATCTTGGTCAGGCCTTAAGAGGACCATGTAGATTAGTCTGAAATGGTCTTTTGAGAAAAGGGACTTTTGGACCTGTCCTGTCAGTGCAAGCATTTGTCAGTATAATCGTGGAGCTGAACTCAGAACTTAAGGAGCTCAACTCGACGAACAATACCAAAGAAAGGACATTTGGGGACAACCACAAATAAGTGTGGGGGTCAGGTAAATAAATGATTTCACTAAATTTTTTACATTTTTATTTACTTTCGTAACTTGATCTAGAAACATATCATCAGTTGAACTGTCTTTGTAGGTTACTCTTATAATAAATTCATTTTCAATTATACTCTCAAAATGTATGCCTCTTCTGAAGTCTTCCATTATAACTTTCTTTGTTCTTTCTACTACGTTAATCCAATCGTCTTTTGTGACATGTGCACAAGCTTCTTTAGTCAGACCAAGCATTTTTTTGTGGTGAATGGAGGTTTTGTTTTTTGACGTGCAGCATAGCCTGTAAAAGAGGGAAAGTTATAATGTACATTGTTTATTTCGTTCAACAGTCAAATGGCTACATGGGTTTTAAAAAATATGCCATTAAATTAACTATGACAATACGACAGCACTCATCCGCAAAAGCAGATGAAAAATATCAACGTATATTATTATGTTCCTATTTTTTTTCCCTGTTTAAATATCCTGTTTCCTGTTTAATGGTACCTTTTTTATTTATTTTTATTAACATATTTAAACACACATTTTATACTAACTTTTACCTTGAGCCCAAATCATCTCTATAGCATTGTATTAGCAGTGGTATGGCGGGTTCCTTATAATTTTGTGGCCATGTTCCTGTGCCAAGTTATCGATGGCGTATCTTGGCCTCACAGGTTTATTTTGTTTAACTAATTGTAACAGTTCCGCTTTCAGTAAACTCATGTCCGGCATACACATCATGACTTTGTAGCCATGCCACTAGATCCGCCTTTTTGTTAGCTTGTGTGGGAGGTTTGTCTATTTGGATAGAGTGATAGGGAGCATTGTCCATAATAATTGAATACTCTTCTGGAAGATTTTGCATAAGGGTCATAAACCACTCTTTAAATTTTTCGACATTCATTTCTTCGTGGTACTCTTTTGTACTTTTTTATTCAAATGCCAACAAGCAATTTTTAATAAAACCTTACCCGGAGATCCAGCATGACAAATAATGAGGCATCCACCCTTTCCTATTGGGACTTTTGAGCTGGATGCTTGCGTATCATCCGTCCAAGACTGTGGTACAGTACCTAGTCTTGCCATAAATATTGTCACGAAGTTTATTTTTTATTTTTATTGCAAATAATATTTATTACTTTTGCAGTGTGTTAGTTTAATACAAAAATATAAAACAATTTAAAATATAAAAGCTTATTCGAAGTGGTCTCCATTGGCTGCAATACAGTCCTTTAAACGTTGAGGCCAGTTATCAATAGAAGCACGCACTCTTTCCATTGGAAAATTCTTCACTGCCAATCGTATGGATTGTTTTAGGGACTCTAAATTATCATGGCGTTTAGAGCAAGCCGTACTCTCTAAACTAAACTGACCATAAATCATAATCCAGCGGATTAAGATCGGGACTAGACGACGGCCAGTCTTCAGCTCTGATGAAGTCCGAAACGTTCACTTCCAACCAAGACTGCGTGGACCGAGCTTTATGACCCGACGCCGAGTCTTGTTGGAAGGACCATACTTGGTTATTGAATATGGTGTTGTTAAGGGGCTTAACTACCTCCTCAAGAATGGTATCTTGATACACTTGTGCCGATGTTTTGATACCTTTTTCACAAAAATATGGCTCTGTCACTCCTTCATAGCTAACACCCCACCAAACCGTCACTGAAGTCGGATAATGCCCACTTTGCACTCTGTCGACTAATTGGGAAGCTTTCTTAGAGCTTTGAGCTCGGTAAATACGGTCATTTTGTTTGTAAAAATGTTGCTCAATTGTAAAGATTTTCTCACAAAAAAAACCAGATCTTTTTCTGTCTCAAACAGAGGAGGTCTCATTGTACCTATTAATAGCCCGGTACACAAACATTTGACTAATGTCAAGCGTATGGAGAGTTTTAAAAATTGTAATTGGCTCATCAATACCAACTTTGTGTAATGCAATCACAGCGATTCGGTTCTTTTTATCACCCCACTCCATTTTAATATCGCAAAATATTGTACAATGTATTGGCGCCAAAATTAGAAAACTCAATGAACAATCGTATAAAAATGACAGATTCCAAATTCAAATGTAATATCTTTCTTATTTTTAATTGTTACAGTATTTATGGCCAGACTAAGTATGATTGGCATTTAACCATGTCTCATCAATAAATATCACTTTGTACCAGTTGCTTATTTTATTAATTTCTCTTAAAAATTATACTCTTTGTAGTATTATGTCATATCTTTCCATCATAATTTTCCGTTTGTCGGTTTTTTTTGTATCTAAGCCCTATATTCTTTAAAATTGTTCTTAAAGATGTTGCACTGCCATCATATAAGTTTGCAGATTTATGGGACACAAATAATTTTCTCACGGTGGGGTACTCTTGTCTTGTGTAGTAGCCATAAACATGGTTTCTAATAGCATCAGCATCAAAATTATCTTTACTTTTATCAAAATTATCTTATATTACTTTTTTTCACTTCACTTTGGGTGTGTGAAGCAAATTGTCTCACAACCAGAGGGCCCGTGCTTTTCTTTTATAATTTTTTCCACTGTTTTTGTGCCAATCACGAGCGCTTGTGCGACTTGTTCTTGTACTTTGGTAACTTCTAGAAGAGGCCCTCTATTTGCTGATTCTCGTTCAAAGTATTCGTGCAGCTTCACAACCAAGTCATGAGCCTGGCTGATAAGAGTACGTCCTCTTTTAGACATGTTGACGAGTTCACAAAATAACACCAAAATCACATAATGCGTAGGTAATCAAAGTCCGGAATAAGCAAGCCAAGGTCAACAGATATAACAGAAACAGTCCAAAAGTAATAGCCGAGTCTAAAAATATAACATTAACACATGAACTTCAAAGATAGCGTGAGAAACAGAAAATGGAGGATATTTTTTTTTTTTCAATATCGTGGGTTGGACTCCTGGCTTTTTAACCAAATCATTTCGTATAATATCAAAATATTCATATTAAATATCAAAATAAAGCTAAAAATATATGTGATCAGATTTTGTTTTTATATGTTTAAATATTAAATAATACAGTAATAACACAATCTCTTTTTTTAAATGTAATGTTTGTAAATGATTTTTCAGAAAATCAACTAACAATCAACACTACGGCAACCAACCAACCACCCTAAGACATGACATTGTAGTAACGTCCTATCGAAATATTAATCAACGATTAATTCGTGTTTTAGAGTGCATTTTTCAATATAAAGTTAAACTTGATGCTTATGAATGATATGTGTTATGATAGTTTATGGGTAAAATAGTAATTAAATAGGATTATGAATTTGATTTTTCAATTTCTTGCATAGATAGATGTTTATACAAAGTTATCGCGGCATTTCAAATGAGAAACGTTAAATACGACTTCTTAGATTGATAACACTTTTAAACATATTTTATGAATATCATGCTTTTCCTTCTCATTGAGGTTAGCAGAAACTACACAACACCGTACCTACTACGCCGTGCTTCGTCGTACGCTGCACTATGTTGCGCTACGCCGTGCTACGCTGTGCTACCAATGCATGCTATGAGCCGTAAACAATACACATACAGGATTTTGCACAACAATGTTTATTGATAAAAACACATTTAAACTGCTGCTACATTTTGAACCGTCACCTACGTTCGAGGATGGCCCATTGTGACCAATACAAGGCCGACCCCGTTTTCAGAAGACCACAACGAATACTTACCCACTTTTGACCTTACCTAAAACTTGACACATTACACTTGGCTTGAGATCAAGGCAGAGTCACAAAGTATTCTCAATAAGTACTGGCTACACTGAGTGATAATTATTTGTGTCAATGAATTATTGTGTCGGTAAATACAAGGTTTTAATTAACCGATGTTGTTTTGCTGTATTTTTTTTTTAATATTTATTATTAATTTTTTTTAAATCCATCGGGTCCATAAAATGATATCGATCAAGTGGCCACCGTCAGCATTGATGACCATACGGGCTCGTTTTGGCATTTTCCACCACTTCTGTCAGAACTTCCGGCGATAGGTTCTCGCATTCCTATTGGATAATCTCTTTAAGGGCTTCAAGAGTTTGCGGCTTGTTTACATAAACCCGGTAAAGAACAAGTAACCCCACAAAAAAAATCTGGAGCGGTAAAATCTGGTGATCTGGCTGGCCAGTGCAAATCGCCAAAGTGAGAGATTAGACGACGAAGAAATGCTTCCTGAAACTTGCGCGTTTTCCGCGTTCTTGAGGAGTATAGCATTCCATGGCGTATGGACGTTTATTCAGCATCTACACTCGAGAGCAATGAATCCGGGTCACTTAAAGAATGTTAAAAATCTCGGAAACTAAAAATGATAGGTTAATGCAATAAATTGTATTTAATAGACAATGTAATACTCCTTAAATGAAAGTAAAAAAAATATGAGTCACCATACATTTTATTAACACAAAATTACATAAAGAAAAAAACTGCTGATCTCTCCTTAAAACAAAAATAGGAAACATGAAATTTTTGAACTTTATTACGATTTTCTTGAATTTTAATACTTCGTATTGCCTCCTCGTGCTTCCATTACTGCGTTTACGCGGTTTGGCATGCTGTACACCAAGTTCCTTATACGATTTTGGGGAATATTCTCCCATTCCTCTGTGAGAGCAATTTTGAGCTCACGAAGCGTGATTGGGGGAGGGTTTCGTTGTTTTACGCATCTGCCTAGCTCGTCCCAAGCATGCTCGATCGGGTTGATATCCGGGCTGCGCGCTGGCCACTCCATACGAGTAATGTTCATCTCTTGAAGGTAGTCATTCACAATCCTACCTGTATGAGGTCGGGCATTGTCATGCATAAATATAGCATCCTCACCTAAATTGACCATAAATGGACCAACGTGATCACTGAGGATTTCTTCCACATATCTTTCGCTAGTTAAAGAGCCGTTTTCTATGATCACCAGCTCTGTGCGACTTTCAGAAGAAATTCCGGCCCACACAAGTACAGACCCACCACCGTAGGCAACTTTTTCTTCGATGCATGCTTGCTTGAATCTTTCCCCTGGTCTTCGATACACTCTGTGTCTTCCATCGTGCTTGTAGAGCATAAATTTTGATTCGTCGGAGAACATAACTTTTGACCAATCTTCAATACTCCAATTTACGTGGCTCTGGGCATATCTTAGTCTTGAAATACGATGCCCACGCTCCAGTTTAGGGCCGTTTGCAGGTCTAAGGAGTTTTAAGTTAGATTCAGCAAGCCGACGTCTTACTGTCCATGTACTTGGGTTACTTCCTCCGAGGCGTCGAAACTGATTTGTGAGTTCAGTTCCTGTAAGAAAGCGATTTCGAAGCATGGTGTTCACCAAGTATCGGTCTTCTCGTGCTGTGGTACACCTGGTTCTGCCCGTTCCTGGTCTGCGTAGGTTAGAACCAGTTTCTTCGTAACGTCGGAGAACTCTTTGTACTGTTGACAGCGACACACCGACAGTCCTGGCTGTATCGCGCTGACTCCGGCCGGTTTCCAGCATTGTAAGTATTCTGGTGCATTCTTCAGGCGTAAGCGACATAATTTCAGCTTGAATAATGAATATAGAGCACTATCAACATGGTTTATGTACCCACATAAATGACAGATTACAAACAAAAGCAAAACCAAATGCTGTAATTTCGTAGTTCCATCTTCGAAAGTGGCCCTTTTTCAAATTTGATTTTTTTATTATATAACTTTACAATAACTAAGAAGTTTTAATACCTTCATTTAAGGAGTATTACATTGTCTATTAAATACAATTTATTGCATTAACCTAGCATTTTTAGTTTCCGAGATTTTTAGGATTCTTTAAGTGACCCGGATTCATTGCTCTCGAGTGTATTTACTTCATAAATGTCAAAACAGAATTGAAATCTGCCGCCATTTGCAAAAGTTATAGCGTTTTCGTTATAGTTATAGTTATTTACTTTTGCCCCACATAAAGTACTTTATTCTTGGACCGAGCTGACACTTTTCAGGACCTCGGATTTCACTATCAAGACGAAATCATAGTTTCAGAAAGGAAATAAAACGGATCGAAGCCATCGATATCGTAAGTTAACAATAAGTCATTAGAACTCATTTTATTATTGATGAGAAAAAAATCGCATAGGTCGAATACTATTTTATCAAAAACTTGAATGTCCTCTAATTAATTTAAAAATCATCACCATAAATGAAAATCATTCCATCATCAGAGCGAGAACAGAACGTTTTGAAGAGTTTGATTTTAGTATTAAAAGAACTTTATTGGATTATCCAAAGAATATGGAGTATTTAAAGATGTTCTGTGGTTTCTGCGTATCCCTAAGGCATGGGAAGATGGTGTTAGTTTATGTATGTATCCCAAGAGTTTTAATTGATGAAGTAAACCTGCAAGCTCTGCAATATTTGATTATTTTTAACACGGTTGCTTCAGAATTTCATACTGAAAAAAATACCACCTTAATTATAAAACAAAGCCGCTTTTCGCGTTTGTCTGTATGGCGGCGTTGTTCTTCTAAACCACACAACAGATTTTGATGAGATTTTCACCATCGTTTAGAGAATTTATTCCGGAAGGTTTATGTATATATTATAATACATTAATATTAAAGTTACGTTTATCTAAGAAATCGCGATATTTTGTCAAGTCGTAAAACCGTGCGAAGCAGGAGCGGGTCGCTAGTTTACGATAATTATATGAACGGCCGCAAAGCCTCCATGGCCCGTCCCCATGATTTCTATGGATGGATGTTATATGAATAGTAAGATTTGTAAGGCCTGTAGGAGTAGGTTACCCATTTTTCTACCCCCCTTTGTGTGTCGCCCTCGTTCTCCGGCGCTTTGCCGAGATGTGGCGAGATTCCGACGTAAAGTGTCGACGCTTTTACGAAACTTCTGTAATGCCTCTGTAATTATCCACACTTAAGAGTTAGTGCATATTACAGGAACTGTTTTAGGAGGCATGGTTTGAACTGTAGGGAATTGGAAAGGTATGATTAGTTCTCTATTGTTTGAAGAATAGAGAGGTGATTGAAACTTTGCGGCTACGTATCTGTTTAGTGGCTTTGAGTAACGTCGTAAAATTTGACTATTGAAAAAAGTGCTCAAACAAATTTTCTCATCAGTAAAAGTCTTATGCTGGACATTCATGTAGGTAATAGTTATAATAATATCGCCTGGCAGAGTGATTGGTGATAGCAGTTAGTTTTATGTAGATATTCAATACTGAACAAGATGAGGTGTCTTGCGCCCATTTTTTGGTAAATTAATTAAATCTAGTAGAGTGTATTTTTAGCTGATTAAATCACCAAGGCGCTGACATAAATCCATTTCTTCGTCATCATTTATGACCCACGGATGCGGAAAATATAAATAATTTTGAATCGAATACTACACTATTTCTTAATATCACTTGCAACAATAGAGTGCGTTTCCTCAAATAGTTCCTTTGCCGTAATGTTGGCTCTACTGTTAAATTTAAAAAACGGCACTCTTAGGTACGCCGTAGCGGCGTAGCGTATTCATATTGGTCCTACAAGCGTGGAGCCAATATTACGGCATAGGAACTATTTGATGAAACGCCCTCTACTAATATCGTCAAGTCAACACAACACTACCACAGACGTTCTATGAGCCACGTATACTTTGATATCTCTGATAACTGAAGCTCACTCAATGATTGCCAGTTCGATCTCATTCAATTAATGCACTTGACACTGAAGTAATGACATGATGTTAATGTTAACACAAAGAGCTCAGTGCTCCTTACAGGATCTAGATAACAGCTATTGATCAGGGTGACAGCTTTCAAAATACCTATTGTGGCTATTGTTGGCTTTGTGAAGGCTAAGGACACACTTAACAAGTGTATTGAATAGATTTTCACTGAGCTCTTCAAATAATTTCGATACCAAGAAAACGACGCGTTTGTTGTAAATGCAGTTTTATTCAATGTTCAGTTTTAAATAACAAAGCTATTCGCTGCTTGTTTTTGAAAGGAAGAATGAACTGTATCAGCAGTGGTCCATTCCAGATTTATTTATAGTTTGGAAAATTGAAAAGTGATTATATGAAAATCTTGACAAGATGCAAGATACTTACTTAAACGTGCATAAAGTAATTATGCCCGCGAATGAGGCCTACCTAAGTCTTCTAAAAAAATGGTTTATCCCTGATCCAAAAACAGCGAAAATACATACAAATCTAGCTGCAAACACCATTAAGAAACGAACAATCGGCGCTCTGATGAATTTCGGTTTATGTTCCACGCCGTAGAGTCTTTGTGGCTCTACTTTCAGCTACACAATAGGGACAAAAGTTATTCAACGACAATGCGAGCACCAAATACCGATCGCCCGGCCCCCCTACACCCTCTGGTACCCTAGTACCTAACCATTGTTTACTTTAATACTGTACTTTTATGTATATTATCGATAGACAGTAGAATCGCGAATCAAGGCAAATTAGAAAATGTTGGAGACAATTGTCGTTTCAGATACTTCGGCGTGATTGATCTTTAGATATAGTTGAGCTGTGATCTAAAACATTTATTGCATTATTTTTGGGAAAAAAAATCTAAATAATATTAATTAAATTACAATTTGTATAGTATTCAGTTTACAAATTAATGGAGCAATAAGAACTAACCAAGTGTCCGCTATATGACCAACTTACCGTGTATTATAAAAAAGTGCATTAAAAACGAAAATAGGAAACAAAATAATGGCCGATATGCGTCATTACTACCATTTTCGGAAATCACCAACTGCAACTTTATCACCAACGACTTTCTCAGTGCCATCAAAATAAGTCGCCGTCTGCAAGATGACATCATGCTTAACAATATTTCGACAGTTACTATTCACGTCGGCAGCATTGTTACAAAAAGCCTGAGCGTTCCTACAAAAGCTGTAAAGAATGAATGGGAGTGGGTGAGGGGGGAGGGGGGGAGTCAATTCAATAGGAGAAAGGAGGGATGTGTAGTTATGTAAGTATGTTTTGTGGTGCGTGCCGGGACCCGAGCTGAGAAAGCAGATTTTTTAAATTTAAACGAAGATAATTGTATTGGTTGCGACGTTAGTTCTCATGTGTTAACTCTATATCAATTTGAAAATATATTTTTATTATGTTGCTCTGAATTTTATTATATAAATTGTGGATTGATGACCAACGAAACCCAAAAGAAAACATGGCGATTTTTTACAAGCATGTAGGTATAACTTGCTGAAAGATACTTGAAATAGGTAGATAATGTATATAATTTGTATAAACTTCTTCAGCTATAGACTTAGGTAGTATATCTACCTACGTAATAATCTTCCTTAATTGGATTGCACTAAAAATGCGGTCTTATTCTATTGAATCTATCAAAAAGATCTTTTGTATTCTGTTTGCTTTCAAATCACTAAAGCGTGAATAAACTTAATTGAACGAATCTTTTATCATAATTAAATAGCGCGCGCTTAATAAAAACGATTACTGTTATAACAATTTTTTAAATTAAAGACTCTTTTTAGTAAACACTGGAAGAGTTAAAAGTTGGAATCTTGATCAATTTTACTATACGTACCTAAATGGTATATACCTACTGTGTTCTTATTACCAATTTGTAATTAACTAGCTGCTTTTACCAAAATTATTTCTTTAATAAACTGACTGTAGCGAACAGTAAAAGGAAAGTCACACCGAGCCATACAAATAATAACTCAATTGACACGTCAATTGTGCAGTCTGCACTCTATGGTCTGCACTAAAGAACAACATTTTGAAATCTTCCATGTTTCCGAGTGACGATTCTATTTTCAAATAAGCATGACTAATGATTTCTTAACAAGCAGGTTCTTTTAGTAGCCCCTCAGTGTGCGCTAAACAAAAGTCGTAGACTCGCTGGCGGTTTCACGAACAACTTTAGTGTGACCCCACAAAGCTGTGGAACGTCATTTAAATGCACACGTTTCATTGGCTCTGAATGCTTCAGGGAAGTAGAAAAAGAACGGGCCAATTACGACGCTTTTGTGACGCATACTCTTTGGGTCTCGAGTGTAACTTTATGTGGGGATCTGTGAGTTTTTTATTCGGTTTTCGTCTGTCTCCGCATTTTAACCATAACAGAATCTTTGATAAGCAAAACTTGGCCAAGTGTGTGTCGCACTTGATTTATGTATTGTAGGCTTTTATTTCATAGCTCGCTGCACAAAATTCTTCTTGGTCGTAAAAATGCACAAACAGTGATGACATGAATCTTATTAGCATCTTTCATAAGTAAACTGTACTTAATATTTGCCGATGATTTAGTACAAGGTAGGTACTTGTAAAACATAGGTACGTATTTTACAGAGCAGTGTTTAGAGGGTAGATGCTTGCTGATAATTGTTAGGTCTGCTACCACTATAAAAAAAAAAACGTTTGATAAATACTATCAAACATATTTTTTCAATATTCGTCAAATGCAACTACAAGCGATGTTTTAAGAACTTGTGGGGCTTTTGAAAAAACTATCAAGAAGCCCAAGATACGAATCCGCTAATGGCCGGCGGCCACGGCTGACCTGAGGCGCAACCGACGCACCGCAAAGCGTCCGCTGACCACCTAGTTTCCTTTGCCTTCCATCCTCAACCTTATTTTTTGTAGAAAAAAGAACATGCGGCGGGTGCAACTCAGTCAAAGGCGGGAAAATCGTCGTTGGAAAACTGAGCTGTAAATGAAAAGAAAATCGGAAAATGTTGCATATCAGAATCCAACTAGATTTCATTCATAAATATTCTAATTCTATTGGAAACTGGAGTAACTGCAATTAATATTTATAAATAACAACATTCCGGTGTGATCAGCTGATCGAGTCATCCGCAAAATATTTTTTTTAAATTTAGAAGGTGTCTTGGCCTTGATCGAGTACCCAGATTTTTTTAATAAGTACACTGTCTGTATTTCTCTAGATGTACCTAAAACTTTACTCCGGACCATCTTTAAGTAAACAATAACACTTTTATAGCAAACAGACCCGTAAGTACAAAGTTACATAACCACGCACCATTGCCTCGTCTAGATCAAAACCACATAATCTGTGTTCCGATCAAAATGCATTTATGGTGTTGGTCGTTCGTTAGCCGGCCGTCAATACGGCTCTCAGTCCACCGGCTATAAATTTAGTATTGAGCGGACACAACAACAAAGCGCGTTTTGTCTTGCAAATGAAAACGCGCACATTTCGCGGTATTGTGCGCGGCTGTTTCGGTGCCCGCCATTATTAACGGCGAACATGAAAGACAAAAGGTTCGTCTGCAGCACTGAGGCTGGCCTAGATAGCGGATTATTGTACTAACACAATGGGAGCGTTAATTCCGCGACTCGTACCATTATTTTGTTGTTTGCAACTTTATCGCGTTTATCGATGTGCCGCGCGATTGGTTTTTTGATGGTTCGTTTGGTTTGCTATTTTTGTTGTATTAAAATTATATTCCGAGTTATTATCGTCCGTGGCATATTAAATTATATCCTTCGATGGCGGGAATCCGCTAAATTCGTATAAAATGTCTGACTTATTCACACTTGACATAATTTTAAGACTTTTTTTTAGCAGATTATCGATAAACTTAACACCCGATGTTATTTTAATTAGGTATAAGAACTCTACGATTTCATTATTATGATATTAAGTATTGAATTAAAATAATCTGATTTTATAATCGGGAAGGTACTGAATGAGAAGTAATCAATCATGTAAATACAATACTAAACTAACTATGTGTTTATAAATACTAAGATAGTAAGTAGGCAACCAAATGCACTGATTTTTTAATATCTTCGTTGTTGAAGGTACTTATTCACCTATTAATTATTAATCCAGTTAGATTCTGATTGCTCTAAAATTTAAAACTTACCGCAATAATCCAAAAGCGGAGTCAGTTATTCCAATAAATTCCCAATAATGGCACAACACATCACGAATCCACATAAAATTCCACTTAAAATTCACACAAAAAAAATATTCTGGCACACAACAAACACGATCACACCAAAAAGGAAAATTAAAATTCGATAAAAAGAACGTGGCGGGAAAATAAGTTTACGAAAAAGTTCGTTCGGACAATGGTGCTAGTTGCGTTGGAACGAACGCGTGTCATGGGAGGCGGGAACAGACTGTGGCTTGTGAGCCGGCCGGCGCGTGCTTGCCCCGACAACCGGCGCACGGTCTTCGCGCATCTCCGAGTATCGTGGTCAACATTCACCCTTTCGTATACCCTAGCATAATGCACTTCCCTCTTACAACGTAATTAAATGTTTATAATACATTAACTTTAGTTAATACATTGTTTGCTGACGGGGAAGCAGTGTGGGCGCTTGATTTCTGTTTTAATTACATTTTTCATAAGACTTAGACAAAATTAAACTTAACCGCCTCGAAGACTTATACTATCACCGAATGGCACAAGAATAGGCAATGTCACATTAATTAGTTTGGTTCTGAACCAACAGATAGTTTTTTTTTGTTTATATTAATTAATCTGAATGTTATTGCAACCCCTGTTGCAAAAAATATTCAGATTAATTTATAAAAATAAAAAAAGTTGGTTTTAACACCGATAGTCAAAGAAAATGCATAATCCGTTTTATGCATTTTCCTAAACGCTATTTGATATCCTTTTGTCCAGCCAAATTACCACTCTAAAGATACAGAATAAGAACTCTCTTGTTGCTAAGCTGTTATTTTAATATTTTAATTGACCATGTTAACCGTTTGCAGTAAATACTGTACCCTCAACACCTACTGGAAATAAGTCTGCCTCCAACAACAATAGAATTCTTGTAAGAATCGACCTACACAAAAAAAAAACAGATCGTAACTCTGTAACACAATAGTGCGTACGACAAATAAGATATGTCCCATCAAAAGAAGAAGCCAGAGACAGCAGGAGCAGATACAATGTGGAAACGTTGGGTAATATGTCCGACTACAATGGCGCGAACGCGAGACACAAAGCCGCGCGGCGTATTGTGTGAACCTGCACAATACACCTTGCATACACACACTCAATACACTAATTGTCAAATCATAAACCACCTTATTACATACCAAAAAGATTCAATAACGCATATTCTGGTCGCACCCACAAAGTGGCCGCTCGTATTGCGTGTCAAAATAACTGATATTAATGGAAACAGTAGTTTTCTGTATGAATTGATCTTTCATTTTATGCACACGGCCTTGTTGATTGTTAAATGGTCGTTTGAGCGTGGTTTTGTTGGATTTGTATATAGGCATGGTTTTGATGGGGATTATGAGAGCAAAGCCCAACACGAACTAAAAACAAAAGTAACGTATTGTAACGTCCGATATTGAAATAACAACATAAACATACTATTCACATAAATATGATAACAATTTGACCAATAAAAACCCAGACAATAAAATTAAACTCCAATATTATAAAACTTCGATATAATTCCCGTAGGCGCTACGCTGCGTAGCATTTCGTAGCACGCGTAACTGTAGTCTACGGGCACACAAGGACTCGCCCGTAGTACTCGTAGTCTCTTATGTTTTTCACTGGAATCTGTATTTCTTAGATGATAAAAATATAGAAATTACTATAGCAGCTTAACTACCATATCATACTTTTGTTGAATTATTTTCATAATTTAATAAAGCTTTTGCTACGAGTCGCAGCTGCTCGTAGAGACGAACATGTCACTAGTTGGTTGGCCCCCTCGTATTGAAATAAAGCGTTATACATTTAGCTATAGAAATCTGTTAAAAACCACCGCAGCGGCCGTTCAAACATATGGACACTGTAGTGAAGAGGTTTTTCAGCGGCGAACAAAAGCCTTTGAGAACGATAAACTGTTGTTTATCGCCACAAGATACTAAAATAAATACTACAGCTATAATTTAAGACTGGAAGCAATTTGGTAAGAGATATTGAAAGCGCAATTAATTTTTAAAAGTAACAATACGAACTATAATAGTTATATTTTCACATAACTGATTCCACTTAACACCAAAATTATCCATTTAAAATCTATTTTTACAACAATAGCCAGCACACAATTGTAAGCATTCACGTGTAAAACTTGAAAGTAGATAGGTACAAAAAATAAATAAGTGTGGAGGAATAAAATAAGTTTCGCGGTGGACCATTGTACGCAGTTACGGAGGGCGGGCCGCCTCCTAGTCCAAACAGTATTTCCATTGTGTCTGCCATTACCTAGCCCTCTTTTCGTCTTTTGTATTCGGCTCTCTATAGAAGTGAGACCTTCCCAATGACGCTTTATGGCCGCTTTGAAGTATGCGAGATATGGCCGGTATATCTACATTATTCTAAAATATTAGGAGGCTACATTGTGTTATAGTCCTTTAGTATCCTAAAAATGTATGATATTATGGTACGACAGGACACAATCTAGTAACAAAAATCAAGTACGAAAACGTACAGTTTTCAATATATTTATTAGTTTGAATATAAAGGACAATGCTCAAAAAAAATAAGGCTTGGCGCAAACAGAATGTATCTCATTTTTTTTGCATAAATGTGAAATGAAATAGATCATCATCAAAATCGATGGCTAAATGTAAAAAAAATGCTATTTGTTTAGTGGCAGGGTTAACGTTCAGGTATTTCAAAATGTAATTGAAATATTTACAATTAGCATATACTAGACTAGCACTTTGCCCCCGGCTTCGCTCCCGTGGTCTTTCCCGCGGGACCCGTTATTTTTCCCGGGATAAAAAGTAGCTTATGTTACTTCCTGAAAACTAAGCTTTCTAATGGTAAAATAATTTTTCAAATCGGTCCAGTAGTTTCAGAGCCTATTCAATACAAACAAACAATCAAATCTTTCCTCTTTCTACTATTAGTATAGATAACAAAAAGAAACGCTTTACACTGAAACTGATGATGCCTGATGGATTTTTAAATATCAATTTTGTATATCGACATCTTTTTTAAAATTTGAGAGTGATTATATGGCTTATTAGTACCTACAGATTACACAAAAATTGGTTCGGATGTGGCCGCTGCGACACAGGTTATTGCTTATTCAATTTTTTAGTTAACAATTTTGCAGTAGGTGGCCAATTTGAAATTTCGCGATCGCACTAGGGGGACTTTGTTAATAATTAAACTTTTTAACTTTTTCGTATTTCCAATTTCAGGTTTCAGAGCCAAAAATAAACAATAATTGTTTATTTTTTATTTTTTTAAATCATTAATCCCTATGTAAAATTATCTTCTGAACTACTTTTACTGTTTTTTTTTTTTTTTGTAAAACTAATTCTTTTTTAAATAACTTTCAAAAACCAAAAAAAGAGCCGATTTTACAACTATTTTGCACAAAAAAGTATGACGCGTATCTCGGTTTTTCTAGAGACTTCTGGATGTAACTATACATATTTTTTTCTCAATTTTGAACCAAATTTCGGCTTGCCGGCATCGACCACCACTCCCATTTCCCTGGGGCCGCCCGTGACTATTGTGACTATGATTATTTTTAAGATACTCGAATAAATATAATTATTTGTACAAATATTGCTCAATTAATAGTATAGTATTTAATTGTGAACAATATTTAACAACTGTTTTGTTTCCCAAGTTTGTTTTTTTATGATTATTACTGCGCTTTAATTACTTACTTTAAAGGATGTAGGTAGAGTCAGAGGCAGATTAAATGTCGAGAGCGCCCTAGGCAAGCACCTCATCGACGCCCCTCTAGCAGCCATATGCCTACATACTATAAATAAAAAAGGAAAAAAAAATGGAATCAACAAGATTTCATATCACATCAGTGGTGATTGGAGCCTCCTTTTAAGCGTATAAAGCCTGTATTAGGAGACTCCACTCTTCCATGCATTATTAGTACTTATAAATACTTATTTAACTCTATTTTACTATTTTTATACAAATAAACAAAAAACTTAAAACTATAATGGGTTACATTTAAAAGTAAAGCTAAGCGTGCCTGTAAGGCTGGAATTGTGTGTGTGTCAGAATGTGTGGTGTGTATGTGAATGTGTGTGGGATGTGTGTGATTGAGAGAATGACATGAGTGAAAGGAATTGAGAATATGACTAGTGAATCTAGTGATGGTGTGTTTTATAACAATAAAGCCTCAGTGTCTTCATAACTAAGCGGTTTACTCCATTCAGTTAATATTTTTTTGCATTCGTGCTGTTTTTTTTTTGTGTATGTAAGTTTATTACATCTGTTGTAAAGCTGAGCAGAGCGCTTTTTGCATTGGATACTGGCAAATTTAGTTTTAGTTTGTGGAACATCTGCTATTAGGTCTTTTCTTCTTTTTAACTTTAGTCTAGGGTCTTATGACCCTGGGATTTGTGTTTATTTAGAATAGTTTTAATAATATATAGTTTTCTCACAGAGAGTAAGTCGGTAATTTGGTAAAGGCTTAGAGTAGAAAATCTTTATAAGAGCACGTTGTCCCCGCTCAAGGTCAATAAATTTAGTTTAGGCTGCACTTCCCCAAATGGGGATGCAGTACGTCAAGACGGCACCAAAGCTATGTATATTTCGTTGATGAGGCGTCTGGGGCTATTCGAGTTAGTAAATATATTCCTTGAAACAGTATACCTTAACGTTTTAAAAATCCAGCTCAGTTTTCTAATTCTACTACTTACATGTTAAAGGTGGGGGTACCAGGATCGTTTTTGGTTAACTATAACACCTAGATATTTAGTTTGTGATACCTTTTCTAATGTAGGGCATAAACAGTTATTCGAACCATCACAGGTTTGAACTCTTATTTTTAGTTCTTTACTAGGCTGGGACCGATTGGTTATACTGAAGCAGATATAATTTGTTTTGGCTGTGTTAAACATCAACAAATTATTATTTAGCCATGTAGCTACCTGGGTCATACCAGCCTCAGCACTCAGGGCAACATCATGCTAGGTGTTCCCGGCAAAAACAACAGCAGTGTCATCATCATAGGAAAACACTTAAGGATTACTGATCCTGAGGTACTGTATAAGTCATTGATATAAAGGAGAAAAAGCGTAGGTCCAAACACGCTTCCCTGAGGAACACCGAATGTGACATTTGCGTCATGACTAACATATTCTCCTACTTTGACTCGTTGCTTACGGTTTACCAGGTAGTCTTCTAAAAATTTGAGCGCAATTCCTCTTATTCCTGCATCTTCCAATTTGTTTATTATATAGTTCTCCAGACCGTATTTCGGCCACGGCGGCCAATCTCAACGGATACTAGCCTTCGGCGCGGGAGATATTATAGTGCACAATTGTGTGCGTAGACACAGGTGCACTCTCTCTTCCCTCACTCTCACAGTCCGATGGAACGGCAATCCGACACGACCGGAGAGAGATCAGGCGCAGGACCAACGGCTTAACGTGCTTTCCGAGGCACGGGGGTATCACACCGCCAACTTCCAAACTCCGGGCTGTTACTAAGAAATTCCTAATGGAAAAACCCAATTAATACTTTGCCCGACCCGGAAATTGAACCCAGGATCCCACGCTCGGCAGTTGCGCTTGCAACCACGAGACCAACGGGGCAGTCAAAATTTGTTTACCTATTAGGATGGGAACAGAGACCGTTACAAAATCTTTTTAAAGTCTAGGAAAACGGTCAGACACTTACAACCATTATCCAGATACGATAAGGGCAGTAACTGCATGTTCAGTTGAAATTCCCTGTCTAAATCCAAATTGAGAACTAAAAAAAATACCCTTAGTAGTACCCGTAGTAGAGTCTAGCATTAGTTATTTTTTCTATTATCTTAGATATAACTGGTAATATGGATATGGGTCTGTAATTATTGACATCGTCTCTCTCTGATAATAGATTGCTTGAGTGGCGCAGGGAAGACACCCTTCGTAAAACAAAGATTGGCCAAATGGGATATAATAGGAACAATTTCCTTGGCAATATATTTCAAAAATCTATTAGGTATATTATCCCCGCTAGGTGCACTATCAGATTATAGACTCATCAAATCTAAGAACAAATGATTTTCCTTGAGTCGGCAGTTTGTCTGCTTGAGAAGAGTAGTTAACTTTGGTTACTGAGGGTTGAATTTTTTGGGCCAGGTCATTGCCAATTTTTGCAAAAAAGTCATTTATGTAATTTACCGACTCAATTGGACTTGCTCTCCGTTGAATTAGTTCTGAGTTTGGACTTTTGCTATTATTAGTGTAGGTTATTGATTTAAATTGTTTCCATAACAATCTATTGTTTGAGACCGACTTTGTTAACAGTTAGTTCCCTTTCAAATTTCCTTCTTTTTAATTAAGTTATTACGGTAACGTCGGTGATTTTTAAAATATCAATAAAGGGATCACTACGGGATTACTTTTGCAGCTTGTTGCGATTTTTAACGCATCTTAATATACCAAGCAGTTATCCACGGTTTGATGGTACGCTTGCTATTGGGATTAGTTTTGGTAACAGTATTGTTATTTATTGCCTCAGTTAATTTGTATAATAGCAGGTCAGTTAGTTTATCTGAATTATTACAGAACAGGAGGTCGGCTATTTTGTTTTTCTTAAGGCAGGGCCTGTTCAAAGTCAATAGAGGAGGTAGTTTTGTTTACAGTGTGTCTAGTCTTTAGTTTTGATACTTAATGCCAAAATAAACGTGGTATAATGGTCGGTGATAGTAGGTAGTATGAAGAATAGCAGATGCTGAGACTTTTTTTAAATTAATTTTAATCATGAAGTGGTCTAAGCAGTTCAATTCCCAAAATAAATTGTATTACTTGGTATGTTATGTGTGTATCTACATAACATACCAAGTTTCATCGCAATCGGTTCAGTAGTTTTTTTGCATGAAGAAGTAAGATACATCTAACACACACATAACACATTTCGCAGTTATAATTTACACGTGTAGGTACTTAATATTAGGCGTGAATGAAATATCTGATGAGAGTGAAGAAAGCAAGAGGACAGAACGAACATGGAAATCATTGCAGTTGTATTTTAAGAACTTCTATTATAGACTAAAATCAGGCGATGTAGGAATAATTAAGAAAAAGTTCCGAAGCTCTACATCACGTAGATTAGAGAATATATTTTATACTAGCTTTTGCCCGCGGCTTCGCCCGCGTGGATGTCGGAAATTGTCCCACGGGAACGTACTACAGGGATAAAAGTATACTATCGCATAGCACTTCTAAAATAAAATAGGGTCAACGTCAACGGAGACAACTTTTGATGTCGTTAAGGCAATTGACAATCTCGTCAACTGCGATCAACGGAAGATCGATTTAGGAAACACTCGACCGAGACCCACAGAACACTAATTACCCTAGGCGGGGCGAGACCTTGGAGCTCCTGACCTCTTTTAAAAAAAAACCGAAAGATCCAGAACAGAACTTCGACTAATACGATAGATTTTTTTTTTCTGAGAAATGAACACAAACGAAGCGAACAGAAGAACCAATTCAATATGATTAGGTATGTCAACTATCTACGAACGACCAACCCAACTCGGCTCGAGAAGGTGCGTATTTACGCAACCAGGTTTTTACACCAGGTATTTACTTGCACGTAAATACCTAGTACGTACGCCGACCAAGTCGCGACCCGAAATACTTGCAAGATTTCTAAGTATTTTATTCGGCTACTAGCTCCTGCGACACTCGTCGCGATTCTGCAAGTATTTTTACTTTAAAGATTTTAGAAGTATTTTTTTATAAACGCGATTGTGTCCTATAATTATATACTACGGATCAATGTTCTATGCAAGTATTTTTACTTTAAAGGTTTAGCGAGTATTGTTTTTTTGTAAACGCGATTGTGCTCTTTATTTAAATAAAGTTACGGACCAATGTTATATGCAAGTATTTTTGTTCCACCAAGGCTTGGATGTTGGACCGTAAAACCTTACAAGATTGCCCAACTAATCTGACTTTGCCCAGCAAGGTACTTTTCACAAATATTTAAAAAAACCGGCAATTTTTTTAGTTGCGTCTATATTTTAATCTATGAAAGAAATTTAAATATGTCTCTCGCAACACTACGTAACTGATGTTTCCTAATGTCACTTCTGTCAGCTGTCACATTGTGTCGAAGTTGGTGGTGAATTTCGCGGGCCAAAAGTACCTAGTGTGAAAAACTTTTTTTCAAACTTAATTTGTAATTACAGCAGGTAAGTAATTTTTTGACCATTGATAGTTTGTAATAAATACACATGAATGATCGAATAACCAACGCGAAATCTCTCTTAAATTCGAAATTAGGTTGGTGGGCAATGTCAAATTAGTTTTTCCAAGGCAGTTGTTACGACTTTGCCCACCAAAATATTACCGTTAGGGTTGTCACCTCAATGTTAAATTAGATCTCATATACTGATATAAGTAGAGTACTTTGTTTTACATTAATTTCGGAACTATCTAAGTAATGCTGATAGATACATTGATTAATGTATACAAATTATTACAATAATAATTAATCAATATAAGTGATAAAAATGTACATTTTGTTGCAAAAAGTACCTACATTGAAAGTATTTGCAAAATAATTGACTACGAATGAGAAGCAAGTAAATTTTTATATTTATTTTTTGTTTCTTTGTTGATTTCTTTGTAATTTTGTACATAGATCTTGATAAAACTTTCGTTTGTTAATAAAGGGTCTAACAAATAAGTACCATTATGCTATCTTTTAAAGGTAGGTAGGTAGTAGTATACTAAGTCTTGTATCATGTTACCTCAATAACCTTATTTTGGTTAAGCGTATTTGTTAATTTTGCTGAGGTCATTTTTTTCTCATTTATTTCAGGATGAATAATACTAAACCTAAAAATACAAGAAAAAAAAGAAGATTATCAGGATCGCGAGCATACAGAAATTATTCAGAGGACATGTTAGTAGAGTTAGCGGTTGACATGGTAGAAAATAACAGGATGTCAAGTCGGGAGGCAGAAAACAGGTTCGGGATTCCTCGACGGAAGATATTGAACAAAGTAAAAAAAAAAAAACACTTGAAACCACCTGGAGGACAGAAGAAACTCACTGACGAAGAGGAAGAAAAATTGACAAACGTGGTGTTAGCTTCAGCAGATTACGGATAGATTTATTTCGCTTGTATGAGTCTATAAGGTTAATATTCCTAACTTGTATAGGTATAGAGGTCCTATGTCAGATTGACTATTTTTCTAAAATGATCCTTAAACATTATGTTCTTAAGGTAGAAAATACTGCAGTTACGGAGGTTTCTGCAAAATGGGCAAACTTGTAAAAAGTAATATATATTTGGCCCGCTGTCCAAATTGAGGTTTTAGCATATAAACATTCATAGTCTTGATATTATCATCTAATGCATGCAAAAAGCATTGCATTTATGAATGATGTAGCACAATCACAAATTAAAAGTAGATATTATTATTTAAAAAAATATTTAAAGTGGAATACAAAATCCGGGCAAAGTTGTACGGTTTTACGGGAAGTATCCTTTTTTGCATACGCGATTGTACAGACGCCAGCACATCAACCTACCCGAAACTGTCAAATTTTCCCAATCAACTTTGAACCTTATACTATAGTGATAAAGTTGAAAATCTATTAAAGAAATTTGACCGATTGTAGTAGGTTGATGTGCTGGCGTCTGTACTCCTTATTTGTTTGATGTTAGGGATCTATTTTCGACGCAGAAATAAATTACCTGAAAGTATTTCGAGCCCTGGTTTTTGGCGCTGGTGTTTAAAGGTGGACGTACTTGGTAGCCCTGGCCCTGGTACTCGATTTGCAAGTACGACCCATGTCAATTGTCTAAACTCGGCTCTAATACGTTGCATGAATGAGGGTCACTATCCTGCAGAAAGTCTTTTAACGCTGCGATTCAGAAAATCGCGTCATTTGCACAACGCCATCTATTGAGCACACTGGTAAACCTAAACTCTCCGTTTCAAGCCGTTCTTCGATCAATGATCGAAGAAGCCGTTGCAAGTAGTGATAACTTTTGACCGAGTGAACCGATTTTATGAAATAAAGACTAAATGTCATCTCCAGATACGGATCCAATCTCATAAAATCTCTTGGAAATGGTTACAATATTACATGAGAATTATAAAATCATCCCCTATTTTTCTTAGGGATCATTTTAGAAAAACGATGAAATACCTACGTAATTCATTATTTGTTACCAACAGCATAAATTAGAATTTTCATATACCTAACTTAAAAAATAACAGGTTTCCCATACAAACTTTCATCCCATATATCCCCCCCTTTAGGGATATTTTTGAGACAAAAAGTAGCCTATGTCCTTCTCCGGGATGCAATCTAACTCTCTGCCAAATTTTATTGAAATCCCTTCAGCGATTTATGCGTGAAAAGGTAACATATAGACGAGACAGACAGACAGACAGAGTTAATTTCGAATTTATATTATTAAGTATGGAAGTATGGATTGTGTAATTAAGTGCAGACTTACTTACAGGTCGACATAAAAGCGTCAGACGTGGTGACAAATGAAACTAAATATTTTCTCTAAAGACAATTTCCACGCTAGCTCCGCCCCCATACACCCCGCCACGCCACTATGTGATAAACGCTAATAAAACAATAATACAGTTTAATATCGCGTGCGCTCTTTGATCGTGATCGGAAGTAAATGGCGTAAATCTCAATTCATATTTTTTTTATAAGTAATAAATTGATCTAGAGAAAAATATCTTGTGGCTGGATATATTTTCTTACTGTTAATATATAAAAGCCGAGTACCTAATCTTGATTTTAAAAAAGACATGATTTTCGAATAAAATATTAATTGAGAGAAAAATTTACCATTACATAGTGTCTTGTTCATGGAAAAAAAAGATCCAATAAAATAAATCATAATTATACTAAAGTTCCAAGTTCAAAATTGAACTTTAGTATAATTATGATTTTATACTATTTGTATGCGTGACTGTTTCAGAATAATAATGCAAATTAACATATTACAATTTAGGGAGCCTCCTCTTAATGCAGACCTATATGATGATGGCACTACTTTGCTGACAAGACTAGGTTTTGATTTGAATCACCCACAAGCAGCGTTTTTTGTTGCACATTTATTTTAACAATTTATTTCTCATTCGAAGTGGCCTAAATGCGATACTGACGGCCTCGTGCTTTCCAAACTTTTTTTTGCCAAGCTGTAGGTACATAATTAATGAAAAATAATGTAACCTTGCGGCCCCAGGCAATTGAAAATCTATTATATAAAGGACCATGCAAAAAAATGTATGGGCAGTGTCCCATCCCATCAACAGACATGGGACAAGTTTCAATATCATTATTACGTCCCATGAAAAGTCAGTACCAATTTTTAGTTCGGAATTCGACGGGGTTTTTTTTTTAAAAAGACTTTTGACAAAAATAAAGTATTTTTATTTTAAAATAAAAAATTACATTTTAGACGATAATTACAAAAAGCAATTGTTCAACTAGACATTTTAAGTATTAATAACACAAAAACAATTGTGCAAGTAGACACTTAATAACAACAGAACTATTATCCAGACAAAAATAACGTTATATTATTCATCTATTATAATAGTCGATAACATTGCCGCTGGTAGATTAAAGTCGATATGTCGACCTTTGCCCATATACCATATAATTGATATTATATGGGCACAACTTCCAACCGTACGCGCCCCTGTTAGGCATGTGCAATACCACTGTTCAATAGCACGTCTGCCAGTTTCACTTCGGTTTATTAATATGTAACAATAATAAACGCGCGATCTATAATAAAGTACGTCTTACGGCTGTTCTCTCTCGAGTTTTTTTTAGTTAAATAGTACATTTTTAATTCGATTCTTAATACTTAATAAAACTGTATAAGTATAACATATTTTTTTTTATTGCACGATAACCCCATATCCTACAGTGATGTCGCCATAGTAAAAAATAATCATAATGTCGAGATGTATTTAATGAGGTATGTTTGGCATCTGTTGATGATATGGGACGATTTTTTGCATAGTCCTTTGACAAATTGTAGTAGCTGGTTGATGTGCTGGCGTCTGTATCTATTCATGTTACAAAAGTGTTGATAATATTTTTTGAAGTGAAAACTTCTTTAGCGGTGTTGTGCACTTTTTTTGTGATGGGTAAAATGTGGAACTCGCGTCAGGACACGTGACCTGATCGAACATTCGTAAGACGGAAAAATGCACAACGTTAATATTTAAGTTTTCTGCTGCCGGCACTCCCGGAGTGCAAACCGTTGTTTTTTTAATTACAATTTCACGCCGCGTTTTATCAGAGTGGCTGTATAAAAAGTTGGCATGGACACGACTTGCATAGTTTTTAAATTATTTGACAGCAGGGAAAATCATTTCCCCGAGACCAAAAGTACTATTTTCGTCCCTCTGATCAGATAACTTCAAGTGTACAGACGCCAGCACATCAACCTACCCGAAACTGTCAAATTTTCCCATTTAACCTTATATTTTTATAAAGTTAAAAATCAATTAAAGAAATTTGACAGATTGTAGTAGGTTGACGTGCTGGCGTCTGTACTTTAGTAATATTATTGTTCACTCGATTGGCGTAACGGGTGTATTTCGCAAATAAAATAGAAAATTGTAATGGTATTATCAATAATAATTGGATGCTGCTGAATACCAGTTCAGCACATAAAAAAACTGTACGGTTTTGAAGTTTTGAACGATTTTTACTATTGTAATATATGTATTTATATTTCTTTTATAAATCTTATCTAAGCATTTTTTTATGCATTAGTGAATAAAGCAACAAAATCCTTCATTCAATTGTTCATTTAATCACAATAATTAACGTACCGTAACTGTAGTATAAATTAAGCTAAAACGAAATTAAACTTTTCATGTTTTACAAAATTAATAACATTTCTTTTAATTATTTGGTATTTCGGGTATTCCAATACAAAGTATGACCGCCTCTGTTGTTTTAAAACTTGTCGGCAACCAGTGAACCAATTTCGTTCACTGTCGGCAACGATTGTTCATTGGATTTATAAGATTGTTTATTTGATCCTGCGGCAATCGCTCTCAATGGAACTTTAACAAGTCTTTCAGTTGTTGGGTTGTCGACACTCCGTCCAGGTTCTCTATGTCCCATGTCCATGTCTGGCGATTGTGCAGGCCACGGCAATATCCGGATGTTTTCCGTTGCCAAGTACTCTCTGGTCCTCCGAGCTGTGTGCGAACGCGCATTGTCATGCATCAGCGTGAAATCTGAGTTAGGACTTTGTGCAAATGGGTGAACATAAGGCCTGAGGACATCTTCAATGTAATTTTCAGCGTTCATGTACAAAAACGAGCTCAGTTCGTCTGTTTTTCATAATATCTTTCCATACCATGACTGGAGCCACTGTAAGGTTGCACTTCTTGGACGCATTTCAGCCGTTCAGCATTTTCGGGACGACGATAAACTCTTACCCTTCTCGGCTTAATAAAAAAATAAGGTGTAAATTAATAAAACATGAAGTTTCTATAAATAATGCGTGTTGCTTAGACTTTTTTATGTGTATAGTTTGGAAAACACTATGCCGATGATGAGATCCTCTTTCAGTGCCAAAAGCCTCGGTTACAATTGTTACAAAACTTATTTACATTCAGCCATAACGGGATACCGTTCGTTTATTCCCTTTTAGTTACTATACTCTATGGTTTATTCATTCAAAGTCGTACAAATTATCACTCTTTCGTTCTATTCATTCAATTTCATTCGTCGCCATTTTACTGTAAAAGTGTGGTGGTTTGTGTGGTGTTTTCAGTAAAATAAAAATATATTTTTTCGTGGCATCGTGTTTAAAATATAACTAATTATTGAGTTAACAAAGGTTTGTCGTATTTTTACAGAATTTCTACCGATACTACTATAAATAATCTTTTATCCTTTCCGGGTGATATTTTACCAAAATGGCGCCGTCGATCGGCGTTCTTTTACTTTCGATTTCATTGAAAATATTTCCTTTTTATATTCCAATCAATTCCCTCGTCTTACATTATATTTTTTTGTAGAACTGCAATATGGACCCGTCCCTGGATGCGTCCTTAGTGACGCAGTCCATCAACTATCATGGTCAACAGTTGCAAAAGACGTGGGAAGCAGAGAGAGGAGAGGACGATTTGTCTAAAATTGGCGTGGGTGGTTTGGATTTCGCTGTATACCAGTCGAGGCACAAGCACCTGACGTTCCAAGATCGTGGGAAGCGGTTGAAACTGCACCAGTTCATTGCTAAGGAGGCCAATGCTTTGTTTGACACCTCGATTATGGAGGAAACTCCGTCATCATCTAGCCTTGGGGCTGACGCGCCTACCCCGGAAGACAGTGAGTTTTTTCATCACATGATTTGTTGCTATGCTTTGTAACTCCACAGGTTACCATAGCAACAAACTGTACACCACCTAACTACTGCTAATTTATAGTTGTTGTCCAAGACCGGGTGATAATAAATACCTATTTTATGTAATCTAAATTTAGTTTTTTTTATAATGGAAAGTATTAGGTGCTTGTTATCCTGCACAAACTGTATCTGCACTATTTCAAATAGAGTATAACTTTTATAAACTTTGATCCTTGCTAGAACCTTCCTTTGAGAAATATAAATTTAAAGCATGAACAGAAATTTCATATTTACCTATTCAGGTATACTCTCAATATCTAATAATGGTACAGTTGGCGCAGTGGTTAAGCAATTAACTGCTGCGCTGCGTGTCGCGGGTTCGATTCTCGCACGGAACAAATATTTGTATGACCTACGAGTAGTTGTTCTGGGTCTGGCTGTTTGTGTATGTGAGTTTAAATGTTTGGAAACCACCCACAATACAGGTGAATTTCCTAGTGTAAGGCAACGTTTTTTAAAAATAAATAAAAATTGACATGAAAACACTTCTACTGTTGAAATTATTCTCGGGTTCGGGACACATGATTAGTTTGAGTCAGTTCAGCAGCTTGTGCTGTTGACAGAATGATGCATACACAAAAGCAGTCAGTATTGAACTGTCTTCTAATGTTTTCATACATGAGAAACCAGTGACTGAACTGATTAACACTAACTGGCATTGTGTCCAGAGCCCATTAGGTCTATTGACCGGTTATTAAATATCTTTCCTATTATCGGTTTAATAAAAAGTGTCTTTAAAAAAACTCAACCTTTGTTTCAGATTTATATGCTTTGATGCCACCTTTTGAAACATTCTTGAATGTCGACAAGCCAGCAAGATTGAGACATTTCTTTGATGTAAGTACAATATAAACATGACCATCCAATAAATCAAACAAAATAATAAGTTTTAGAGTCCCTTAGAATTTCCTGTCTTATTTGTAAGTTAGTTAAATGTGAGAACAATAGCTTTAAACATTATGAAAGTTAAATAATTTATTTACCAAAAAGAAATATAGACGAAGAGTTGAATATAATTAAAACTAAAACCACCTGAACCAACACAACTCATGATAATTAATTGGTACAGTAATTTACACATAACATACATTCTCAATTCTTTTTTGTTTAATAAAGACTTTGCCCCATGCTAGGAGTTTCTCCTGTATTGTGGGTGTGTTTACAAACATTTAAACTCACATACTCGAAACTGCCAGACCCGAAACAACTACTAGAAGGTCATATAAATATTTATCCGTGCGGGAATCGAACCTGCGACACCCAGTGCAGCAGTCAATCGCTTAAACACTGCGCCAACCGTGCTGACATAATTCTTGAATTATGGACCTAAGCCACCTTTTCACTTAGAAAATTGACGTGACTTAAATACCATACATTTAAAAAGAAGATAATGACTGGAGAAAAATTATTTTTGTAAGTTCCTACCGTCTTTTATTTCAGAATGTGAAGACAGGTGAACTAATTATAGGAGCAGTCATCAACAGGACAGCATCAGGTATGATGCTAAAGGTGCTATGCACTGCCGGTCCAACCTCAAGATATGTGGCTGACATCAATGTGAAGGTATTGCACAATATTGTGAAACTTTCCATATCTCATAAACTATAACAGGACAGTAGAGTGCTAGCATAGAGTGGGTGGACAGTCCATGTAAGCACATAACTATGACGAAAGCTACCACCTACACATGTTCGCAAAATAGATATTAAAGTTTATTAAAGTCATTTAGCTCAGCTTTAGGCCAGCATTGGCCATTTATGTGGTTTCATTAATATTCATTCTCAATTGACTGTGCTGGCCTTTGCAATCATTTATAAAGTTGTTTCTGCACTTATATGCATATTCACGACTTTCACGGGACATTAATTATTATTCAGGGCCAAATGTTGCTATTGTTCTAAGTTCATACTAAAGCCACTTGATAATGCTTATTATTAACCACAGTTCCTAATTTGAAGGAAGTTTGTAGTCCAAGCTAGTTTAAAGCCTAACTAATATTATAAATGGGAAAGTAAATCACTTTCGTTTGTTACGCTTTCACGCTAAAACGGCTGAACCGATTTGAATTAAATTTGGCACATGGATAGACCATGACCTGGATTAAGGCATAGGATACTTTTTATCCCAATATTCCCACGGGATCGAGACTTATGCGGGTGAAACCGCGGGGCGCAGCTAGTTAGTATTTAAAAAAAAATGCAATGCAATTTTTGCAATCATTCCACCAGATAAAACCTTTATTATGTTTTGGTGGCCAAAACCTGTAAAAAATATATAAAATGTATCGGCAAAATTTTTAATTATCCTCCTCACAATTTTTATTATGAAATGTTTAGGTTACTATCATCTCATGATTATTGACAGTAAATTTTGTTCTGCAGGCATTTTTACCAGTTACAAATATCATACCCGCGGTGGACAAGAAAAACGTGTCAAGAAACTACCTGATGAATGATACTGTATGCTGTGAAGTGATAGAAGTAATCCCCGATACCGACAAAATGGTGTGCGGCATGAAGGGAGTGACCCGGGGCTCCGATGACCCTCCGCCTAAGCCGCCGCTAGGCCTCCTCAGCACTGACGACTTCCCGCTCGTCTACAAGTATGTACTAACTCAATAACACACTTCTGAGTAATCACGTTGTCCCTACACTTTTACAGGTTTTGCTTTACACAAACATAGTGTTGTTTTCATGTATTTAATTGTAGTAAAGTCATTTCTTGAAACTACGAAAACAGTGGTATTTTTTATTATTTGAAAAGAAGAAATTACTGAAGATGTTTTCATACAAATGAGGAAGAATATTATGGACTGCAGAGAATTCAAACTTAGAAAACTGAGAAGGAGTAGATATTAAAGGAACAAATAAATGCACATAAGGGATTTCAAGAAAATTGGAACATGCATCACACATTTGACTTGTCAGTGTATCGAAGAAAATTCAAGAATACCTCTGGTTTTTTAGATGCTTATAAGATTAACAACATGTGGTTGGTTTCACACAGCTATTTAAATGTGTAACACACTGTGGTAGGTATATGAGTAAATGTAACAGCCGAAGGAGTGTTGGATGTGTGTATGTTTTCACTGGTTTATGGTCACTTTTCAGTACAAAATCACTGTTCACCAACTTGTGAAAATGGTTGCATGATAATGTTCAAAGTTTGATCTGATGTGAACAAACCTTGGGATTCTTGAAGGATGTTTTTATAATAAATATTTCTACGAGATTCCTGCACATATATGTTGAGGATTTTATCAAAATGTTCAAATTATTTACACATCTTTTATTTTTTGACATAAAATGGAAAAGGTCAGTACAAATATCATTCTAGGGTCTCTTCAATCTTGATATCTATAACAGGAAACATGTTATTCTGTATTAAAGCTAATGTTTAACATTCCAGCATTATCTGAGACGTATTGATTGGACTTTTATAATGAGCATTTATTGGATGTTGGAGTTATTTATATTATAATAAAAAGGACTTGCTCCCGACGATTATCAATTTAGCTGATGTGAGGCTCCGAGATGACTCAATAGTTAACAAGATAGCATGGCAGTTCACGTCGTTGTATCTGACGTATAGTCCACGACAGTGGACGTACAATCCCTCTATTATTTTAGGGTGTTCTTTTCTAGGTATAGCGAGGATCTCAAGACACGTGTCACACCTACTGAGTTATACTGTGACCTTAGCGAATGTCCCGGTAATATTAATGTCACATTGTCGAGGCGGCATCACCTAATCTATGATGTTATATTTATGTGTGAAAGAAATAAAATACAAGTAACATAACATTTTTTGAACAGCTCCATTGGAACAGGTGAGGATAAACGTATGTGTGACACTAAGCAAACACTTTAGGAATTAAATGCTTGAAACTAAATAAATACCTTCTTTGAAGATGTTATTCTCATCTCAGTGAAAATACTCCATTATCAGAGGAAAATTAATTATTTTTATAACTTTTCACATTATTTATTTGCATATTATTTCCTCCAGGAAAACTGTGGATATGAAGGGTGAGAGTTATGAAGCCATATTGGAGAAGAGTCCAGGCTTCAATAACCCCAACTGCGTCCAATTTCTTTCTGAACTCCTAGGAATCTCCAACATGCACAGTACCAACTTTACATCACTGAGGTAAATAAATTCTATGCCTTATCTTACTGCTCTCCCGTAAAATTAAAATGTTTGTCATAATGAAGATGTTAATTTAGTATAATTTTTTTTCTACCAGGGGAGGATTTACATCAACGGAATATGCTGATGAACTTCGTCAAGCGCAAGCCAGCAAGTGGGCGTTCCGCTCTGTCGCTGAAGGGATTGAACATTTCAAAGCTGGACGCCACTCTGAGGCCTTCCAATGCCTCAATAAAGCTTTAAGCATCGACCCTAGGAACGTCGAAGGATTGGTTGCAAGAGGAGCTCTATACGCCAATAGTGGAACATTTAAAAAAGCCATTGAAGATTTCGAAACCTCTTTGAAACTGAATCCTAACCACGCCAATGCAAGGAAGTATCTAGGAGAAACTTTAGTTGCCTTAGGTCGGAGTTACGAGGATGAGAACAAGATCACTGAAGCGCAGAAAGCGTATGAGGATTGTTTGGCAATTATTCCTTTCCACGAAGAGGCGCAGAATTCTCTGGACTTCTTGAAGAGTAAGACGTCGACGACGAAGCCTTTGATTGAACCAGCGGAGTTGTTACTGCCTGGTTTGACAGGAGCTAAATCGTATGAGATGAAAGAGACCTTGAAGCAGTTGTTAAATTTGACTGAAAAGAAGGATAAGAAGAAGAAAAAGAAGCGCGGCAAGGGTAAGAAGAAGCGCTCGAGCAGCTCGTCGTCGTCGTCGAGTGACTCGTCGAGCTCCAGTTCATCGTCAGAATCTTCGTCCTCATCTACTGATACTAGTGGTAATGATTTTATGTTCATTTTATTTATTCAACCGTCTTATAATTAACTGGCAAGCAAATGTGATAATATTTTGTGGACAAAACATCATTATGATACAAACCAGCCAGTGAGACATTACCATTATCTTTGACAGAAGGCACTCAAAGTAGCATGTAAAAACAGCTCAACAGACTCATACAATGCACTTACATCAAAGCTAAGTCTAGTTTGTCTTGTTGTAAATAGTGTACTATGCCTTTGCCTATGTGTAAATAATACTTCCTGATATTTTAGGCTTTCACACACTAACCATTCAAATATCTTCTCAAAAATCTCTAGTTCTGTTCTAAAGATTCAGAGAAAAATGCATGCTCTAGAATAAGACCAAAATGTTCGGTGTTAAAAATATCGCGTGTGTGTTACTCCCAATAGATTCCGAGGGTCCTAATCGCAAGAAGAAGCGTCGTTCTCAGCCTAACAACAAGAGGCAACGTTCTCTGTCGCCGCTTAGCAAACGTATGGAGATGATGGGGGCTCCTGAGGCAGGGTCAAGGACTCACAACTCTCAGTTCAACCATCCGTACGGCTACCAGCCGCCGCCGCCACCCTTGGAGGAAGTCAACCCTGAGCCGCAGAGGTCTCAGGCCGATATTGATTATGAACTGAAGGTATGTTATTTTTTGAAAGTTCCTTTTAAAGATCACCTTCAAATTTGATTATAATTAAGAGATTTAAAGTTTTAATTCTCCATAAATATTTTATGGGATCTTTCTAGAGAGGTCCAAGGGCGGATCCAGGATTTCTTTCTGAGAGGGGAACATGGGCCAGACAGGTAAGAAGTGTCTCCCATATCTAGTATTGAACTATGCTGTTTTTGGGTTTCATTCTTTTTTAATGACATTTATAAGAAAAAAATACAGTTTTTGCCTCGATTAGGATAGATTTTCGTTTGACCATAGACCCCTCGGACCATGCTATATTTTATCGTGAATCCTCTCACCGACTGAGGGTTTAGGCCCGGTGCACTCTGGGCCCGCGTACGAACTGACTCCACCACAATGAACCTTAGTAATTCCGCCACTGCTGCATTCAAGCCAGTCCATTCAGACTATTCTATTTTATTTCACTTAAACCGTTTGGGGGGGATCCCCACCCCTGGATCCGCCCTTGGAGAGGTCCATAGACTACCAGTGAAACAAGAAAATTGTCTTGCAACTTTAAAGTCCAAAAAAAAACCTGCTAAATAATACGGCCGATATAACTTGGCAGTAAACACATACTCTTTTTAAAAAGATAAAATAAAACTATAATATTTTGCTTAGGTACGCAAGTTTCTAGAGATGACCAAAGAGGATTCGGACTACGAGGATAAAGTGCGCAATTTCTTAGAAGAGACTGCTCAGTACAAGCGCAACCGCAAGATGCAGGAGCTCGGCCAGCAACCGCAGCCCGGCGCCGATCGCGACAAGAAGAAAAAGAAGAAGAAAGACAAGTCAGTACCTTTCACTGAACTGTTCTGTTTGGGGTGAGCAGAGTTGTCAGCGAATGTGTAAAAACTTGTAACTTTATTATTGTTTTCCTTAAAATATACTTTATTATTTATTTATTTATCAAATTCAGACAACAATATAGTCCATTTTGTTAGTAAAATATCTTATAACTAGTGTTAGTAGTACACAAACAAGCATAAAAAAACAATGTAGGTGTCTGAGGCAGAATGTGCAGAGAATGATAAGGTGAGGAATAAGCTACCTCACCATTCTCCCTACATAGTGCCTCGGAAAAGGGGAGTAAGGACTCTCCACAACTGTTTTCAGGATGCTATTGTCACTATCCCGCGTTCTACGCGTGACTGCTCAATCTCAAAAATGATTTTATGTAGAGTTGACACAGTTATTTATATAGGTTTTTTTTGTTTCAATTTGTTTCGTAATCTTACGAGGGTCATTCAATAAATACTTAGCCTACAAAAAGTAAACGAAAATTTTGGAAAAGTGGCAATTTATTTTTCAACATAGTCTCCTTTTAGTTCGATACACTTAGCCCAGCGATGCTCCAACTTTTTTAACCCGTCCGAAAAATAGTTTTTGTCAAACTCTGCAAAATAGGCCTCCGTGGCGGCGATGACCTCCTCATTCGATCCATATCTATTCCCGGCGAGTGATTTTTTCAGATTAGGAAACAGAAAGAAGTCACAAGGGGCCAAATCTGGAGAATACGGTGGATGGGGCAGCAATTCGTAGCGTAATTCGACCAATTTGGCCATGGCAACGGCAGACGTGTGAACCGGTGCGTTGTCGTGGTGAAACAGCACTTTTTTCTTCGCCAGATGGGGTCGTTTTTTCTTTAATTCGGCGTCGAATAGGCCCAATAAATCGGCATAGTAAAGCCCTGTAATTGTTTTACCCTTCTCGAGGTAATCGATGTAGATCACACCTTGTGAATCCCAGAAAACGGTGGCCATAACTTTTCCGGCCGATTTTACAGTTTTCGCCTTCTTTGGAGCACGTTCCCCGGTCTAGATCCATTGTTTTGATTGCTCCTTGGTCTCTGGTGTGTACCAGTGGATCCAGGTTTCATCGACGGTCACAAAACGACGCAAAAACTCCGCTGGATTCCGCTTAAACAGCGCCTAACACGTCTCCGATGTGGTCTCACGGTTGCGCTTATTTTCTGGTGTGAGTAAACGCGGCACCCATCGCGCCGACAGCTTTCTCATGCCGAGTTCCTCGTGAAGAATATGATGCACTGTTCCTTCTGAAATGCCTACAGTCTCAGCTAGCTCCCGAACCTTCAATCGGCGATCTGCCAATACGAGATCATAGATTTTTTTAATGTTTTCCTCCGTAGCAGCTGTTTTCGGTGCACCTGGACGTGGTTCATCAAAAACCGACGTACGGCCACGTGCAAACTCGTTGAACCAATTCTTGACGGTGGCCATCGATGGAGAAGAGTCACCGTACACAGCATCCAAGCGCTATTTGATTTCGATGCGCGTTTTCCCTTCCAAAAATAGGAATCGAATCACCGAACGATATTGATCTTTTTCCATTTTTGTAAAACCGATCGACACGTTCGCTTCCATAAGTTGTCAAATTAAAACAAATGAAGGGATTGGAATGAAAATTTGAAAAAAGAATTAATAAAGAATGTGCTACACTGTGGTAAAACTCTTTTGAAACTACAGTGCCCTCTGGCGATGAGGCTAGGTACTTATTGAATGCACCTCGTAGCTTTGGATTATTTTCTAGCATCTTACTAATCATGAAATAAATATTACAAAATTCAAGGATTTTTTCTAGATTTTACATAGATGAAATGAAAATTCAAACTTGCAATGCCATCATATTATAGCTAAACAATACGGTAATTTAACGAGTATTTATGATTTAATAGGAAAAAGAAGAAGGAATCAAAGAGGAAGCGTAAAGAACAAGAACGGGAGGAAAAGCGAAAGGCCAAAATGGCGCGCAATGCGGCCAACAACGATTACAATATACGAGACTTGGACAGCATCGGTGACAAAAAACTCAGAGATGCTATCAGGTACGTCACTTATTCATGAAATTATCCAGAAAGTAGAGAAGGGTTTCCTGTGTTACTTTTGACATTAGATATAAAGTGCTGATTTTTAGTTTAACTAATCACACCTTGTCTAATGAGGTCTGAATTAAGGTGAATTTAATAATGTATAACAAGATATAGATAGAATAGTCTTTATTGTACACCATAAAACTTACATTTAGAAATTTTACATAGGGTGACACAATGGGCGGTTGTTATCGCTTATAGCAATCTTTTACAAACAACCTTTGGATGGATTAAAGGTAACAGGAGAGACAATACTGCAGGAAGTCAGCGGTGTACCATCTACATATACAATAAATACATACATAAACTTATACATATAAATATATATACATAGATATACTTATATAAAATTATAAACATGAAACAAGAGCAAGGAACTATATGTAATGATGATGTTTAGAGAGAGGAAGTGTTGTAAGATATACAACTTAGTTCAAGGAGACATAACATTAAATAATTTCGATTTTGAAATTATTGTCTTGTTTTCTGGGTGGGGGTATTTATTTGGTCATAAATGACGCATGAGGTCACATTGGACAATCTATAACACGATCGATGATTGCGATCACTTGCTGACATTCAAAATGTTATTTGACTAAAATGTTGATTGGTGTTGCAGGAAAGAATTGAAAGGCAAGAAACGGGACCTCAGTTCGGACGGCGACTATGATAGAAAACATGATAAAAGGTAACAAGTCACAAATAACCTACATACTTGTATATAAGACTGCAACACATTAATGTTAATTATTGTCTAATTCCGCCGCTAATTGTATAAGTCAAATAAAGGATGCGTGTTAATAATACTGCCTCGTAAGCTAAGCTGAGCTAAAGAAGATGGACTCTAATATGAGCTATCGTTGTATGCAGATACTCCGATATTATAAAATATATTCATTATTATTATCTTCGCCCTGGGCCCTTTCGAGCAAGCCCGCCGTGACATTGCTGTAAAACACGCTTCGTGTGCGCTAACCGTGAACTCGCATACTGAAAATAGTTTACACATTATTATTTGCTTATATATTATGTATTGTACGCAATAACCATATGTTAGACACACTTATTCAAAGACAATTTACTAACTATGAATTTTATTATCTCTTTAGCACACGTGTAAAAGAGCCGCAAAATTATTTGTTTTGTATTTGTGCCAATAAATGTGTGTCTTTATGAGCATTTATTTATTAAAATGTGTACGTATTTATCAGGATGCTAGACGATATGCACGGGCTCGAGGAGTTGGAGTCAAAGCTGAGCGCGTACCACGTAATGGTCGAGAAGGAGGTGCTGCACAAGCGCGACGGGCGCGGCTCGCTCAGCCCCATAGACCAGGCGCCGCCGCCGCCGCTCGAGAAGCCCAAGTGGAAGATGTCCATGAGCGCGGTCAGAGACACGTACGTGCGGCAGCCGGCTCACGCGTGACACGCACGTGCGCACGCTGGCTCTCGTGGCTTAGTGAGCGACGCCGAGCAGCGGGCGGCAGGCGGCTTGACACGCGTGATATAGCGCAGGCTTCTTTATTAACCACGCGCGTTCATAACTTAGAATAAGTGTTAATCTTGGTGTCCTGTTAGACATAAGAATGACGACTTGTTAAAAAAAATAGTTTAATAATTTATTGTTTTACAATGACAGGCTGCCAATCCATCCTACTTTTCATTTGACTCATACAATTAGCGCGGGATGTTAAGCAGTTACCTAATACATTTTGTTTTGCTTACATACATAATATATTCATATCAGCATTAGACATACTGATATACTTTTTTTTACATTTTGGGGGTAGATCAAGTTTAAAATAAGATAATAATAATACAACCAGTATCCATTGCACTGTCTTAAAATATTTGCAAATGGGTAAAATATTGTTTTGACGTGTCAGTAGCCTTTTCTGTGTTGGAGACTTTTTCTGTGTTTATTAAAGCTTTTGCAAATGTACTATGAAACTTATGGCAACACTGCAGTTTTAATCAACAAGTATTTTTTGTTGACAGGGTCAAGAAGAAGGAAACTCCAGTACCTAAGGGTTATAAAGAACACTATGCCTTTGAAGACAGCTCAGATGATTCACAGGACAATACAAAGGTGAGAAAATAACAACAAATAATATCTCTCTTCTCCTATTGTCTTCAGTATAAGACGAGGGTATTACGCGTCTCATTTTATAAATTTCACACTTTCCTTCTATAACATAAGTACAGATTTGATACTGGCGAAAATCTTCGTTAGAAGGCTATTTGACATGATACCACAGAATGTTAGTTTTATTGTTAGGAACTATCGGTTATTTTAAAATAAAAATTATTTTTTTATTTGTAGCCGTCACCTGCAAGCGGCGACAAGAACGTGTCGGTCCGTCGCGCGATGGCCATGAAGGAGCCGCCGCCGCTACCGTCCGCGCCTCCGCCGAACAAGCGGGAGCCCGACCCGCCGGGCACAGAGCCTTCACACCCGGTAAATGAAATAACATGTACAATTACTGCTTTATTTAACACTAGCTGTGCCCCGCGGTTTCATCCGCATACGTTTCGATCGCGTGGGAATATCGGGACAAAAAGTATACTGTGTTAATCCAGGTTATAAACTATCTGTGTACCAAATTTTGTTCAAATCCGTTCAGTAGTTTTAGTGTGAAGAAGAGACAAACATACACACTCACAAACTTTCGCCTTTATAATATTAGTAGGATTAGATGCCTGTATTCTCCGAAGGGTTAAGCAGAGGTGTACCTATAGTACACCCACATTTCGCCAGTTATGTTTAAGTCCCGTAAAAGAGGGCTGCGCGTCCCGGGAATCGTACCTCAAGACTTCATGCTCAGTAGTAGCGCTTTGCAACCACTAAACCAACGAGGCAGGTACTGCTTATATACCGGAAAGCGCAGCGTGAGTAGGCAGACAACATGGTGTAGGTTGTGGTACTCTGTAGGCAGTGCAGGATCGATCGTTGTGGCGAAGCTTAAGAGAGGGTTATGTCTAGCAGTGGTCAGTCTTGTGGCTGACATGATGACGGCTGTTAGAAAAGTTAGACAATACTACAATAAATTACATTGCGCAGAAAAAATCCTCTTTCTCCCTAATGTTGTTTCTCAGAAACGTAATCCTCAAGAACATTGTTGCTAAAATCACTCAAATTGTTTTTTCAGGTCCGTAAAGGCAACATAGTCCTAGACAAGTTCGGTTCGTTCCGCCTCGCGCAGGAGGGAGAGACCCCGGTGTCTGTGGGTGACGGTCGACCAGAACAGTTTGTGACGCGTATCAAGCCGCCTTCACCTTCAGGCCGTCGCCCACGTTCACCACCCTCGCCGAGAAGACATTCATCCAACTCCTCAGATGATGACAGGAGATCCAAGCGCTCTAGGAGCAGGTTGGTACATTTTAGATATTTTCAAAGCCTTATACCACTTAACTACCACTATACACAAAACATAGGATCACGCTTATAACCTACAATGGGTGCAGTTTTTGACAATACTAATGGAAACCACATCTTAGATATGTTGGGTATGCTCCATGCTGTAATCATACGAAAATGATCAAGTCCAAAGTCCACTCGAACTTGGAACTACTTATACACAAAACATAGGATCACGCTTATAACCTACAATGGGTGCAGTTTTTGACAATACTAATGGAAACCACATCTTAGATATGTTGGGTATGCTCCATGCTGTAATCATACGAAAATGATCAAGTCCAAAGTCCACTCGAACTTGGAACTACTTATTATTTGGGATTTAAACCACATGTCGGTCTATCCTCATCTACAGTACATTTACAAAGGTTTCAAGGTTCATTCCCAATTCGTCTTAGGTCTCGGCCACGCAAGTACCGCTCGCGGTCCCGTTCGCGCTCCCGCTCCGCTTCGAGCGCAAGCGGCTCGGCGGGCTCGCGCCGGCGCCGCTCGGGCTCGCCGCGCTCCCGCTCGCGCTCCGACGCCAGCCGCTCCTACTACTCGCGCAGCAGATCACGATCACGGTCGGGCTCAAGGTATTTTTGGCTGCTGTGTGTTTTTATTTTCAGTCCCCATTAGATTTTTTTTATTTTTCTTAGCATTTGCGCATGTAAAAATATGCTTTTGCCATGTATGATGCTATAGTGTCTTGTATTGTAAAAAAGATACTAGCTGTAGATAGCCCCCTATCAAGTTTTTTTGTAGTATACCCTCTATCTAGCATGGAAACTAAACAAACGCTTTTAACGTCCATCATAATCAAACCTTACAAATCTAGCACAATGTTAACAATACCGACACTTAGGTTCCGTCGCTTCGTGCGCCGCGGCAACTGGCGCGGCCGGGGAGGCTACGAGCGCGGCACGTACTACCGGCCGCGCTTCCACACGTACAACGGCGGCCAGCGCGGGCGCGGGCGCGGCGACTTCCGGCGCGACGACGGGCGCCGCTTCCAGCACGACTGGCGCGAGCGCGGCCGCGCGCGCCCCTTCCGGCCGCGCAGGGGCGGCGCGGGCAGGGGCCGGCCCTTCAGGTAACACTGCATATTATACGGAAACATCCTGGGTATGGTCCAATTGCCATTCTGGCACAATAAAATCCTAAATAAGCCCAGAATTAAACTTACCATACTATAACATAATACGAACACGAGTATGTTGATGATTTCAATAAATATACATTTCTAACAGTTTCTTGGTTGTTCCACAGGGGTGGTTTCCGTGACTTCAGAGATCGCAGAGGAGGCGGTCGTTACTCAAGATCGCGGAGCCCCGAAAGACCACGCAGGTCTAGGTCGTACAGCCCAGAAAGACGCGACAAAGACAGAGATAGGTCAGTACTTACCAGTGTTTAGTCGCACTTTCTGCGAATACATGCAACACTGAGATTGACTACAAAATTTAATCATCAAAATATAAAAAAGAATATTACACAGTTCTTCTACTAATATACAATAGACGTATTGCACCAACAAAAATACGTCATTAAACCAAGCTAAAATATAATCTCTTTTCACAGTTACTCCCGTTACTCTGAGCGCGATAGTCATCGTAGCGAGGGCGAATACGAAGAAGAGAGATACGTGGATAGAAAGGAATACGACGGGAAGTGGGCAGATGGCAACGAGCCTGAAAGAAACCCCCATCCAGAAGAAAAACAACCACCCGCCGAACCAGCCCCCAAAGAATAAATTACAAATTTTTGGATTTGCGACAGTGCTAGGTTTACGGTTAGGTTTTAAGTTTTGTTTAGGTGCTACACACCATTATCTACGTACTTTTGACTGTGAATCAACTGATCATTTTAACAATTTAATGACAAACAATAAATAATTCACACTAATTTCACTACGGATAAACATCAGTTATCCACGGTCAATTTTCTGTATTACACAACATATATTCAAGTTATTATTAGCTGTAAATATAGACATAGAGTACAATATGATGGATTTTCTGTTTTCATAATTGTGAATGTATAATGGTCTACGTAGAATAGAATACCAATTTCGCATTTAAGTTTTCCACTGGGTACTTTGCTATTCAAACACCACAAAAATAATGATTGACTCATATTTCCAAATAATACTGACAATTTCCACTCGGCAAACAGATCATTCCAAACATAAGTGGAACGGAATAGAGTAAGTCAGTCACTAAAATTTTGTTCCTTTAATTTGTGATTGGTGAAACTAGTTCAATAAAACGGCTTGATGTAAATTTATTATGTAGTTTTTATTTAATTGAAAACTAACCAACACCTAACCTGAGAATGTAACACGAACACGAACGCGACGTTTCCCTCTAATAATATCGCACAATGAAGGATTCCGTAGTTGGATTCATTAATTTTATCCCAAGAACAAACTTAACATTGTAGTTGTAAAAAATGTATGGGAGAACATGTTTTTCAAACTGCAAAATTAAGTTGGTCGATTATTGCTCTCTAATTAACTGTAGTCTACATAGCTGTGATAGTTTTCCTTTTAACTTCGTTGTATAGACTACTGCTGTGATTTTTTTCACAAATCAAGTATAACCATTTAGCTGGCAGGAGGAGTGTAAGCATGGAAAGTGCTAATTTTTGCTAGGCAACAAAAATTAGCTTAATATTTCGCAAACGGATCCTTGAATTGAAAAATAGTTTTCACATACCCACAATATTTTTGAACGACCTTTCCAACGAAAAGAATATCACCACTACGTGTAGTACCCTAAAAAAAAAAAAAAAAAACCACGGCGTGATTAATATGCCAAATTACAGCTTTCTAGTATTAAGAGTCTGAGCTACGCCGCGGACAGACGGACATGGCGAAACTATAAGGGTTCCTTCCCAAAAAAAGATAGTAACACTGACATTTTATCGTCTCGCTAGAGTGCGAGACGATAAATGCCAGTGTTACTCTTTTTTCAATCATGTATATCTCGCAGTAAGATGGTTATAGTCGTGATATATCCCTATGGATAAAGCTGTATACCATAATTATAGTTACATGAAAACGTTTCATAACTGTCAGGGTGCCCTAATTTTGTTATTGCGACCAATTTCGACGTAGCGCTCGCTCGTTTCGCTGGGTTCGCGCGTAGGTAGTTAGTCGCAGTTCTTACCTAACATATTTGGGCTATGTGCCCTAATAGTTATATTACTAGATCGTGCACGTATCATAGTTATATTCCTAGTAAGACAGTTATTTACTATGGATGACTTACAGCTAAAATGAACAGAACAAAAAAATTCATGTGAGACTGACAGCCAATCAAGTCTTCCAAAAAAAACTAAGATTCAAGCTTAGCAAACCAAATTCATACTTATAAACATATTAATGTATAGGATGTTAAGATCCGCTTTCATGTTACTATAATACGGTATACAGCTATATCGCTAGGGATATAACTATATCACGGCTATATGTATAATAACCATCTTACTGCGAGATAAACACATGTATACAGCAGGGTTAAAAGTTAAGCGGGCCCTAAAAGAAAGTACCCTAAACATTTATGTGCACCAGTCGTATACCTTTTTTTTTAGACAAACTGACTTGTTTGGAATAATATGCTCTGCTTTCTTTTCGTTTTTTTTTTTTTAGCTTCATTGCAATACAACTAAATAGGAGGTATACATTTTAAAGTGGGGTAACTAGTTCAAATCGGACAGCTCTCATGCGATACCCCATTGATCATCGACAGAACATTATAAAACCACATTTTGCCAGAAAAAAATACCACCTCCCTTATCTCCAGTTTACATAGCGGAAAATCACTAACTAGCAGTTTTTAAGAAATCTGCAAAAATATTTTTCCTACCAAGGTACGGAACTCTGGTGCTCAAGTCAAACTCGCTCATTGCCGGTTTTTAGGGTTCCGCACCCGAAGGGTGCCAAACGGAACCCTATTGCTAAACCTCCGCTGTCCGTCTGTCTGTCAGCGAGCTGTATCTCATGAAGCGTAAAAGCTAGACAGTTGAAAATTTCACAGATTACGTATTTCTATTGCCACTTTATCAACAAAATAAAATGTTATGAAGTTAAAAATTATAGGTGGGTATCCATACGTATTGTATGATTTTGAAAAAAAAAAAACCCTGGCATGCGGGTTGTCATTGCCTACAGCTCAATGAGTAGAGAACAAATATGTTTTTATTTACATAAATGTGAAATGGGGGCTGTAAAAGTTGTCAGTTTTAGACTATTTTGGTACGAGCTCCATCTCAACAACTAAACAAGTTAGGAATTTGAAACTTCTGTATTATCATGTACCATAAACTGAATAAAATCATCAAATACTAAAAACGCCGATTCATACGGTATTTTATTTAAATATGGGTGATATTCTGCAACTACAAACTAGATAACCATAGATAGAAATCTATGGATATCTTTAAGTTGATTTTGATTTCCTAATACTTTTATATAAGCTATCAAGTAAATGAGTAAGTAGCAGTCATTTTATCAATCACTTATCAGATAGGTATAATAAAAGAACAACATTTGAGGTAAAAATGTTTTAGTAACATTATTATTTAATAAATTATGCATGTTTCTTCTTTTTCTTATTTTTGATTTGGGTTCCCTTAACGACATTCCAGTACCAAAGTAGTTGAGCTACTATGGCGCCATTGGCCACAGTGGACACACAGTAGGTCAGAATAATGATGAAGTCTCCTGTTTCAACAAGTGATGTGAAAATTCTAGCTATACTGCCTCCAAACAGCAACAAACACGTAATCGCTGATAACTGCCCAGTGCTGCCGTTTTTGTAGTTAGTGATTACTTGAATAGACTGAAAAGAAAAAAAATCTGCATAAAATACTGATAAAACTCAATTGAGGTAAATCTTGACTCATATAAATGACTATTATATTAATGTAAATAATTATGTAAAGCTTTTGCTGCTCATGTTTTGTAATCATTGTGTTGCATAATACACATTATGAAATTTTCCTGCTGTAAGTAACAGCAGGAAAATTTGAACAAGCTATGAACACCTGTCATAAAAACCTAAAGATAATGATTTTTAACTTTTATATAAATAATTATATAAAAGTTAAAAATCATTATCTTTAGGTTTCAAACTGATGATGACCTTAGGTCATCATCAGTTTAGTATTATTTGTTTAATCAATTTACTATAAAATGAAAACAGATCTGCCTATGTAGGCAGATACAAATTTGAAGCAGCAACTAAAATGGAAGGCCCATTGTTACAGCTAAAAATGTGAGTGTTTACAGACATGAAAATTACTTATGAGATGGTACGTTACGTGGTAAGTTAGTAGATAATTTATTACTTTTCAATGTGTAGGAAAACACATTTTGTGTATAAGTGTAAAATCATGCATGAATAACAATTGCCATGATAAAAATGCTCATTACCTTAGCTATAACAATAATAGGAACAGTTAGAGCCTGCATAGTCCACAGCACATGTGTTGGTGTGAACCCACTGACTAATGCTGACACATAGCCTACATAAGTGCTCAAGAACACAACAGCTCTACCCGTCGTCCCACCATAGTGCAGTACTAAGGCTGCTATCACCGCTGTTTGTAATGCAAGGAATGTACCTTCTCCCCACGCACTGCAAAATAATATCAATTGTTTAGGTTTTTGATCTTATCTTTTTACCAACAAAAAAAGAGAAAAAGTTTCTTGCCTCTAATCAGTCAAGCAATGATTTGTATTCTTTATATATTTTGTTTTCTTTGGGTAAGTTTAACCATGCGAATAAATCACAATTACAACAATACAATTATTCCCAGAAGTAGTTTACTCATTGCCAGACATTAAAATTTATTCTTGGAAGTACACCACTAAGTTGAGTAGTTATTATGAAATAGTCCATATAACTGCAGTATTGTTCCATTTATACATACAAAAATCTTGAGACAATGCTACGTACCTAAATGGAAAGCCTCTAACATAACTGTATGCAAAGTTTGCTGTGATCCCAAATAACTCCAAATATACTCCATAAACATTGATGCCTTCAGCACTTTTACTGCTCAAAATCTTCAATATTTGAGGTACTTTCACGAGGATTGAGCCGGCAATTATACCGATCCCGAGACCTTTGCTTAGCGTCGCGGTCAAACAAGGACCTGAAAAAACAACATATTTACGTCTGCAACTTTACATCATTTCCTTCCGAAATGACACATACACAAAACAGTAACTGGGAAGGTTAAAGTTTAGAAACGTGCTGCCTCGATAGGGGGTGGGGGTTGGGGGGGTGGGGGTGGGGGGTAGGGTGTATGCCATCCCCCCTCATTCCCCCCGCCGGAAACGTATAGGTTTATTTAAATATTTTTTTTTGTATACCAGTCTTGTCATAGAAAATGTGTATTCTGAAGGTTCTGGGGGGTTCAAGAGAGAGGGGGAGGGCAAATGTGGATGGGAGATGTAGTCCCGCATCATTTTCCATACTGGAAATTATTTTGTTTGTATGATTTTGTACTGTGTACTGAGTCGGACTCCGGGTGTGCTCCCGCCAAAAGCTCTCGGTCACCCCTGAGTGTCGCTACAACACACTCGACCTTCGCATCGCTATGGAGGTCGCCGGCTCGCTTCGCTCGCCACCTCCCCCCTTCGCTCTGCTCGGCCTTGTGTGGCTTGCTCCACTCAGGAGCTCCCTCCAGCTTCTGGCTCCCGCCTTTATAAAAACACTCTAGGGGTAGGGACCAAAAGACTACGTGGGGTCGGGGTGCCCCGTGTCGATTCTGAGCCTAAGTTCTGTCTACGTAGGTAATAAGTAGAATAAAATCTTAACCTACACTATATTTACCTTTGTGGTGTTTTCTTTTTCCAAATTAGGATTCACATTATTTGTAAACAATAATGTGTTATGTATTAAAAAAAAAGCAGTTGTGTTCCTACACTAACCTAACCTAAAAATTAGGATTTTCGTTTTTTTTTTTTTTTTTTTACGGCGTCTCCGGCAAGAAAAGTTTGTTGCATAGGTATCAGAAAACCCCCTAGAACCCCCTAATATCCTCACTTTTCGTCCAGCGAGGCAGCACGTTTCTAACCCAACCCACTGGGAATCCAGCACAAATTAAGCACTTTCAATTAAACAATTATATAGAACAAAATTACCATCAAGAAAGTTGAATTTCACGAAATATTCTTCGTAACATTTCTCTGTTAAAACCGACAACAATAAACCTTTCAAAAATTCTGCCATTATGCTTAAAATAGTTTACAACTGTAACAGTTAATAAATAACAAATTTATTGTTTGTTCAATACATTTAAAACAAATTATTGATCTATTGCCTATCGACTAAATAGTAAATACAACAACCAGCGACGAGCAAAGTTCGTTCACTAATGACGTAATGAAATTAAAAACCGGAAAAATTGATTGAATTACTTTGACATTGGTGACACGACATACACAAATGACAGTGACACGCTAGTGATTTCAATCGGTTTTTGGAATTATCTGTGTGACTCGAGGCTATTTCTACAGCGTGAAATGTAATTCGACGTATTCCTTCTAGCACGCGTAGCATGACAACAATAGAAACGGGTTTTCTACGGCCTTTGTTGACGGAAAAATAGAAAAGATGACAGATGAGATTGTATATTCTTGATGTTATGAATAAACCGACGAATGTATAGACGCGGCAGTAGTCCAATCACAGCGCGGCAGGCCGCGCGTGGTTGCTGCGCACGATTGCCGCTCAATGTTTGGATATGCTTCGTGCAGACTAGCGCGACGCGACACCGGATAAATAAATAATTGTAATGACATTTATGAATAATGGGTCCTACATGCTCGATGCACCTCTACCTGTGCGTTTGCACTGGCGAAACATTCACAACAAAACATGTTGAAATCTTTAGTTTCTGTCAGTTTCATTCATACAATATTTGACAGGAACTAGAGATTTCAACATGTTTTGTTGTGATGTTTCGCCAGTGCAAACCATTGACTTATAAAATTAAATCTATGTCAATGGTAGAGATGGGCTTAAACGTTAAAAAATAATAACACTGCTAAATGGTAATGCTAACAATAATTAACAGTTAAAATTAGCAGTTATTTTTAGCAACTGTTAAATTTAATCACAGACAGATTGTTAACGTAAATAATTCTAATTTCCTTCATACTTTTCACAGTCTTAGAACTGTCAACTTTTCCTGTTGGCGTATACACAATATACAAACAGTCAAACAAATGGAATTTTCACTCACAACACTATCTAACACAAACAAACCCGCGTAAACCTTCACAACGAAGATCAGTCTTATTTAACACTAGTTAAATGTAACATTTCCGAATTCCGCAGTTAGCAGTTAGCACTTAATTAAATCAACTCGCTCAAACTTAACAATCTAACTGTGACTGAATCTGCAGGACCATTATTGCTTTGTTGTGAGTTGTGACTGCTATATTTAACAGCTATCCCAGAACTTATTAAACAGGTGTTGACACTAAAAAAAATTAGCAGTGTTAATTTAGCAGCTTATTAATTTTAGACCCATCCCTAGTCAATGGTGCAAACGCACAGTAAGCGTCCGTATCTTGGTTGCGATTCGGTGATCTCTTTGGGGAAACCGAAGGTTTTGTCTTTGCGATTGGAAAGTTATGATGACAAACAGCTACCGGAAATAATATATTATGAAGGGATGCCGGCACTGGGACCATCTTAAAATGACCGATTCTGCAAAAGCTTGGTTTTAAACCTGCCAAATCTTGCCAGACAAGTAAAAAAATGCCAAAATATTGCCAACTTTGTTTAGCGTTGTAATAGTAGTATTGCCAACCGTATTTAGTTATTGTCGTAATAGTACCTAGTCAAAAAATACACTTTTATATTACATTTTTTTTATTTTTTTTATATCTAAGTCAAATTTACGGCGGACGGACAGACGGACGGACAGCGGAAGCTTAGTAATAGGGTCCCGTTGGCTCCCTTTGGGTACGGAACCCTAAAAAGTATAGCAATAAAAAAGGCCTTGTCCGGATCATCTCTAGCCTTGGAAATCCACTTTTTTGGGTGTTAAATCAAATAACTTCTCCCGCTGGAGCAGGAGGGCGTGTCAGACTCTTACTGACTAAACATACCCGTGTTCCTTCAGTTGCCTGTACGTTGCCAGGGGCCACGGTATCCCTTTCGGAGTTTCCCGCGACCCCGGCAGGCATCGGTCCTAGCGGACCCCGCCAGTTGTGCTGACATCTCTTTGAGGCGCGCATGGAACACAACGCGCCGTCAACCCAGACCTGGTCCTTATCGGACGGCGAACTACCCATTCCTCACCGTCCGCAAGCCCGCGCCTGCGGTGGCCGGGAATCAGCCTGCAATTCCCGACGCCCAGGGCGTCACCTGCGGCGGCTAGAAGCGTGAGGGCACGCGAAATTTGCCTCTCCCTCACGCGTTCCGGCTCCTTCTTCGCGAGCATTACCGCTTCGCAGAAGGAGGTGGAGGCCTGGAGCAGGGCCGGACGCCAGAGATCACCACCACCGATCGCCTCCACGAGGACACGGCGATGCTCTGCCCAAGCCGGGTAGACCTCCACGGCCTCCACCGATGCTCCACCGTGTCCTTCGGGCGATCCACGCAATGATGACACCCGGGCGTTTTCTCCCGCCTTATCCCGAACGGGAACCTCCCGAAACAACAGTGTCCGGTGAGGACTTGCGTCAGGCGGAAGGTGAGGACGCCGTGGCGCCTCTCTAGCCACTCCTCAAAGAGGGGACTTATCGCCGCAATTGTGGCGTGCCCAGCACTGGGTTGCGACAATCGCACTCTCCATGACGCCATGAGGTCCCGCTGGAGCTCTGTCCGCTGTGCCGTGATTTGTCGCGGCAGCGGAGTTACGCCCCGGCGTTTCACCTCTCCGCGCCACTCCCAAATGTGCGCGAGGACTTTCGCCTCCAGATTCCATGGCGGCAATCCGGCAAGGAGGCTCGCCACCTCACCGGAGACCGTGCGGTATCCCCGGACCAGCCGGATGGCCATGACCCTCTGGGACGCGTCCAACCGGTGGGCTGGCTGCCGCTTCAACGATCGCGCCCACACCGGTGCCCCGTAAAGGGCCAAGGATGGACGACCCCCGCGTAATAGCGCTTCCGGAAGTTGGCATTTGGACCCCCTACATTGCCCTACACCCCGCTACAAAGCAGCCCCGGCCCGCTCCAGTCTGGAAGCCAAACGTCGGAAATGCGAGGTTCCAGCAGCTGTTGAGGACGAGTCCTAAATACTTCATCGTCGACTCGACGCCGATGTGTACTCCTGCCGTTATTTGGGAACCCAACGGTAGCGCGTTCCGAAGACCATTTAAACACATGGCCTCGGACTAGTGCAGGGCCAACTCGAGCATCACACCTAAGGAGGCTCGTTAGGCTGGATCCAGAAAGCGGTATTTCTGGACACGGCAACGTTAGGAGGTTCCACCGGTAGCTTGGACCCTGTTTCCGAAACCGGTGGGCTGTTTTTATAAAAATATTTATAAATGTAGGCAAATGATAGTATCTGAAATAATCACAGATATCGAAATAATAATGTGATAATGTTTAAAATAATTTCTGTCAATTGGTATGGATGTCATTATTCATCAATAAAAAATCTAAACAAAATAAATATATTTCTCAAAACTCCTTGAGATTTGGTTCCGTCCGACTAGCAAGGACCGTAAATTCCCTATCAGAATGCTGAGATAGGAGCCTTTTGGCCTCGCACAGGACTTTCTGCTATATTTTAAGTTTTTATTTGTATTGATTTTTTTATTTTTAATGAGTGTTAGCTTAATTGATATATCTTGTGCTTGTCCCAATAAATACATTTTCTTTATGTATTTCTTAAATTCCCATAAGCCCAAGGATTATAATATAATGCACTGTGTCCATTCTGGGTAGCACTTGGTTTGGACCAAGTGCTACCATACGCTTATACGGATGGTCAATAACCTTTCCCAAATTGGTCATTAAATATAAATTTTCTCTATGCTCTCAAATTGAATGGCCGTCAATGCTAGTTTTGTTGGTGCTGGGACAGATAACATCATGCCCGTATTACTCGAAGGGTTAGGCAGAAGTTTAACAATAGTTCATAGGGGGCGAGCCTATTTCCTTTTCCAGTTTCCTTATGAAAGAACCCAATAGCGCTGCTCGACCTTGGGGATCGAACCCAATACCCAATGCTCAGGAGTCACTGTAGCGACCACTAGACTAACGAGGCAGTCAATTTATGTACTAACTAAGAAGGGGAATGATAAATCTAATCAGATAAAAAAAACGGTTATTAAAATGAAACAAACACATCAGGTGAAGGGCTTTATTTAATTGAAATGAATAATGAGTTACTAACACTAAGAATGTTCAGGATGCACTTTAATTTCAAATAACATCACACTTGACATAATTATTTTGTTTGTTCAAGGAACGTATAAAGTCAGGACGATTGAAAATTCAATGCCGTAATTCAATAATAAAATTGATTAGTAACTACCTAATCAATTTTATTATATATATATACCCTTCATACATACGTGATTTACCAATAAAAATAATGTTTTTTAAGTGAGGCCTACCGATGCTGATCAGTATAAATATATCCTTTGTGCAAAATACATAGCATCTACCTACATTATTCTATAAAAATGACAAATTTCGTCATAACATAATATTACACATACCATTAGGGATTATTGCGGAAAAATGATTTATTTAGAATAAATGAGCAGAAGGAAACTTGAGATATGGATGGAAAATTAGATGAATGAATAAAGCAAACATTTATATTATTATTATATGTAATTTGTTTGCATTTTCACATGTTTCTGATAAAGAACTTGAGAAATTCAAAGCTGGCTCCACATTTACAGTAACATGTAACCACGCGTGAATGTGAATGACCTTCGCGCCGGTTCCTCAATCAGTCAGTTTGATAAACCCGCAAGAGTGAATGAGTCGTAAACGCATTTTAATGCATATCTTCCGGTTTATTTACAATGCCAAGTAGCCGAGATAGCCTGAATTCAGAACGACGACATATCATTTGCGCGTACCATCAATTTGTGACGAAATGTGCAGCCAGCTTTACAATCATGTATAAAATAATTTAACTGCAATGTCTTATTTTATTCTGACGAATAATTAAATGAAACCTACAATCGTTACCTTAAATTTACAAAAGTATGTACATTTATAAAAGCCTATCATAATTAATATAATTATACTTTTAATTTCACCGTCGAAAATAATAATTTGGACCTAAAATTAAACCCTTTAATTTGTAGAAGTTTCCGTATGGTGTATTGTAACTAAAATAGCTTTTTATATCACTGCACTACACAGTGAATACTAGCACTGCAAAATATTTGACTGAAGAAATGAAATCTTCTTTTTTTTACACAGTTTGGCTGATTCATTTGTTAATGCAGTTCAAACATTGTTTTAAGGCTCCTTTGTGAAATGTTATCTAAATGTTATTTAACGGCAGCGCTTAGATAGGATTAAATCTTAGAACTATTTAATAATTTGTTTACTTTTCAATGTAGTTCTTATTAAAGTTCACAAAAAGAGGTCACTATTGTTGCATAGACAACCTAACAAACCACCAGTACAACTAAATCATTAATAATTATGTACACGACATTGTGGACGATTAATGCGAGATTGACCAACATGTACACACACTTATGACGAATTTGAATTATTCACAAGCCTACCATCGACAGTCGTTGAAAAGTGGGTAATAATGTTCCTCTACAGTTGTAGCACAATATAAACATTCTTATAAATTGTTTGATTACGCGTCTGGTACATTGGCCAGTTGTCTCCTCTGAGACACAATCATGCCCCCATGAGGTACCCTTCTTAGACCCGCACCCTGAAGGCTTAGACAAACAGAACGCGTACTGAGCGCGCGTTAGAGCGCTAAGTATAGCGCAGCACGCAACGCTAGTGTCGCGGCGTTGCTAGCGCCGGCGCTCTGTTTGACAGTAACCGTACATCATAGTGCAACACAATTCAGCGCTATAGCGCGCGTCAGGTGAGCGCTATAGCGCGCGTCAGGTGAGCGCTCTGTCGCGCGCTAAGTACGCGTTCTATTTGACAAAGCCTTAATTGCGTAACACACGATCGATCACAATCTGAATTATTTTGAAGGATATTGCTAATCCATTGTTCATACGTTTGAAACAAATTGTCTGCTCAACAACGTAAATAATGCAATGATTAGTGTTGAACTGTCAAAATGAAACAGATGTGTTACGCAATTAGGGTGCTGTACACAATTTGTTTGGCAGCATGTCTTGAAGCGCTGTCATAGCACCTTGGTGAATTTGTTCGCTGAATTTCTACCTGAATTCCTTTAGTTTTTAATACGCTCATTAAAACTACCTACGCCTTTAGAAAATAAGAAATTAACTTGTACACAGAATCTAAGCTACTGTAAATGTCTCTTAGGTAACACCTGTAAAGTAAATACGATCCTAATGAATTATGATGATCCTCACTTTTTAGAGAGTGGGCATCACCCTTACTGATGACCACAACTCATGATAGTGGGTTCAAAGAGAACGATAGTTTAGGTCTTGAATTATTTTTGCCTAATATTTTTCTCTGTTCCTCTTTTACTCTTTTTTCTTGTTCTTTTTTCAGTTTCTGCCTTTCTTCGTCCATTTTCCTTTGCTCTTCAATCATGGCTAGGCGCTCCTCAGCCTGGAAACAAAATAAAATTGTATTTAAATCTCATTTTATAATATTGTGATGATTCCTATCCTACACATAGAGGGTAAACATTAAGGGGTTTATTTATAAACGTTGCTTAAAAGTTAAGTGACGTTCAAACGTCAAAAATGGTGCCGATTCTCTTGTCACAAATGCCTCAATACTAGACTAAAAATCACCAAAATTTTGTTTATTCCTGTCCAATGATGATTTCCCATTCTGAAATAGACTAAAGTGATACAACTTAACTATATTTTAGTTTGACAGCACTGAATTTGACATTTTTCACCTAAAATTTTAATTGTCTAACAAAATCTGACCATTTTTAATCGCGATTAAAAATGGTCAGATTTTGTTAGACAATTAAATATTTAAGTTAAGTTAATTAAGTTAATAATAATTAAGTTCTATTAGTTGTCATGAACTAAAATTCACACCAACTTCAGGTGCAAAAACAGTACTGAATATTTTTTTCTTCTTTTGCTTACTTATACGAGGGCGGCACTGAAAATTTCGGGAATCAAGGACGTGACACAACATTACTATTTAAAAATGTATTTATTGCTTTTCGAAGTATTCTCCGCGAAATTTGACACATTTTTCCATACGATGGAACCAATCATTGAAGCAACCATTCCATTCGGAAGTTGGGGTCTCCAAAATGGCCGTTTTGTAGGCGTCCACAGCTTCTTCAGGTGATGAAAATCTCTGTCCACGCAATTTATTCTTTATTTTAGGGAAAGTCTAATAATTGGCGGATGGTCTAATAATTCTATGTTTTCTTGCTCTAAAAACTCTTCTGTTCTGTGCGCGGTGTGAGAACTCGCATTGTCGTGATGGAGGATGATGCGGCGGTTCCAGTTCTCTTTACGGAGTTCAGAAACGACCTGTGGCAAACAAATGCTAGCATACCATTCTGCATTAACCGTTCTTTGTCCCTCAAGAGGAATAGTCGTAACATGGCCGGTTTTGGAGACAAACGTGGCCACCATTATTTTTGCAACACTCCGTGAACGAACAATTTTTGTTGGCTTTAACTCATTTTCGAACACCCAAACTCGTGACTGGATTTTTGTTTCGGGTTCGTACGCGTATATCCAGCATTCGTCACCTGATACGATGTTGTATACAGCATTTGAGGATCCTGCGTGGAATCTTTCGAGAGTTCTGACGCACCAAGTAACGCGAGCCGCTTTTTGCTCTTCACAGAGCGAATGCGGTATCCATCGGGAAAATAACTTTTTTACACCGAATTGTTCATGCAAGATTATTTGTATTTGACACATGCCAATGTCTAAAGTTGCCTGAATTTCGCGGTATGTTACATGTCGATCTTCCTCAATCAGCTTACGCACAGCATCAACGTTTTCTTGGGTGACTGCAGTTTTTGGACGACCTTGACGGGGATCATCACTGAGCTTGACACGTCCACGTTGAAATTCAGCAAACCAGCGCTAAATTGTGGTTTTGGATGGGGCTTCATCACCAAATGCAGAAATCAGCCGGTCAACACACTGTTTTTGTGTTAAACCACTTCGAAAGTCATAATAAATCATCGCTCTTGAATTTTCTCGAGTCAATTCCATTTTCTCATTGACTAAACAAGTTTGACAAAACCTTGTGACAAGAACGAGAATCTTTTTTTTAAATAAATAAATGGTATTCGAATTTTAAAACCAAGGAGTTTTCAATTAAAAAGATTTTAATATGACAGGAACAGTGGAAATATTCCATTCCCGATACTTTTAGTGCAGCCCTCGAACCTCGAAAATGGTATCCTATCGCAAAAATTATAAAAATTTCGACCCTCTTTATAAAACCTTTCTATCCCTAATACTCAACACGTAGGCAATAATTTTTCATATTATCTATACAAAAAGTGAAAAATTCCATACAAAACATGTCGAGGGTGCCAGCCTTCGGCTCTAAAAAAATTCACGGGTAGGGCAAACAAGTATGTATCACGTGGAGTCGCAATTTTCAAATTCGATTTTAGTTGCTTCAAAATTATTTTTAAATTTAGAGACTTTTTATTGCAGAATAGCTTTATGATTCTCATAGCCAAAAGTAAGGAATTTTAGTGATAGTTTAGTTCGGTGTGAGAATCGGCACCATTGTATGGTTAAAAAGTCAATAATCATTACTTAACGATATTTAAATAAATTAGAAATAAATTACAAGCTTTTGGCCGCGGCTTCGCGGCCCGCCTGGTTGTCGGAAAATATCCCACAGGAATGTACTACCGGGATTACATACCTAATAGCCGAGGAAAAGGTCATTGACTCCTACCGCTCCGCCCGCGTTGCCGTCAACCATAATAATTTTGTTACGTATAATTACGAGGGCTGCTATTTATTTATCCGGAACTGGCCAGTTACCCAGAAGATTTTAAAGAAATAAGAAAGAACAACAGGCAACGCAGAATCCTTCTTCATCATGACAATGCTAGCTGCCACACACATTGGCCGAAACAACTCGGTATTCGGATGGCCAAAAAATCGAATTAACGGGTCATCAGCCGTACAGCCCCGACTTGGCCCCCAAAGACTTCTATTTATTCTCAACCGTAAATAATAAATTACGTGGTCAACGTTTTTCGAGCCGTGAAGAGGCCGTTGATGCATTCAAAATACACGTTTTGGAGATACCTCAATCCGAATGGAAAAAGCGCCACGAAAATTGTTTCTAACGTATGTAAAAGTGCATCGATCATCATGGCGAATATTTTTTAAAGCAATAAATTCATAATAAATGCTATATGCTTGTTTCACTTTGTTATTCCGGATACATAAATAGCAGCCCTCGTATGAATCTGTGATACCTTTAAAACTATACAACAAACAAACAATAATTACAATTATTTCAGCAAATTTACTCTAAACCTTAATAAATTATATTACCTATTACCTATTGGTGAAAACAGTTTGAAAATCCAGTAGTTTTTGACCATTATCGCGTTCAAACAGACAGACAGACAGACGCGGCGGGGGACTTTGTATTATAATAATATGTAAGGATAAGGATAATAATATACAAAGTTTGTACTATAACTTACCAGCTTGCGCTGAGCCTCTTCAATCTTTTTATTATTTTCTGCCATGATTTCTTCCAGCTCTTTCCTTTTACGAGCTTCTTCCTCCTGTATAATAGAAATAATATGTTAATACTGTTCTTTATTTACAATAGTAGCACTATGCATTAAAACAGAGTTTACGTAAACATCGCCTTTCTAAAAAGTGGCTGTTTGCGCAAATCTCAATTCTTCAGCTCTTAAATGACAAGATGTTGTTGATCACACATGTTTAGGCTGATATAGAAAAAGTTTTTCGTCTCCTAAGATAATAATTTTAAGTAAAAAAACATAATTATGCAATACCATAAAATGTATAATGATGAAACATCAGATAAATGTGTATATCCTTCATTTGAAACAGTAATGTGGTTATACAAAAAATAGATTCAAAAAATACCTTCAGCGCTCATGTCTGGATCCTCAAGCTGCGTCTCCAATAAATTCTTAGGGCTTCTTGCTCTTGATCAGTCTTCCGACCTGACTTATAGACTACGTGACTGCCAGGGACAGTCAAGCGAACAATTTTAAAATGCTAGCCGGACGCCTTCATGGCAAACTTACAATATGGCAGGATATAGTATAAACTCTGCCTTGTTGGTGCGTATGAAATATATGTGGTTATAAAAATGGACATGTATATAATTATTAATTACAGAGACAGCCAGCCTCGGTGAGTGACAATTAATAAGAAATCAAGAAACTAATTCTTGTATGCACTCGAACTACACCTGACTGGACCTTTAACAGATATGATCGAAATAATACTTTTATTAGTTCCTCTATTTGTTATGATGCTGGTATTAAATATTGCATTTACACTTGTGTGTTACTGCGAGAGCAACATATGTTGCTGTCGCAGGGTATGTGCTGTCATGTGTATATGCAACATTGTGTAGTGTTGCCAGTACACATGACTGGTATGTACTATAGTCAGTTACCTGTCTAGCCAACTCCTCACGTCGCTGTTGTTCTCTCTGTCTCTCAAGTTCTTCCATCATTTCTTTCTCCATCTTGCGTTTGGCCTCTTCAACCCTTTTAGCCACTTCTTGTTCAATTTCATCTTTTCTTTTTTCTAATTCTTCTTCAACTCTTTTCTTCACTAGTAGCTCTATTCTTTTTGCTGCTTCTTCTTCCACCACCTAAACATATTACATTTTAAAATCTGTTGTTATAATAGCGTAAGGTCACTAGACTATCCAATCTATGAAGGCTATCAGAGATGGCAATATTAATAAAATATTATCAACTTAAGATTGACATTTAATACTTATAAGCACTTGAATGTGATACCTGAGATACAGGTTTATTCCTAGTTCCGGTAGAATCCATTAATTTTATACCTACCTCTAGTTGAAGGCCCAATTTTGTAAATATTTATGTAAATCAATTATTTCAATAAACAAATTATTATTTTTTTTTTTTTGTATCTCGGCGTTGCGCCGGATTTATGGGGTAGTACGGGCCGAAGCCAAGTGCTACCCCTGGAAGTTGGTTGAATTATGATGAGATGATGATGTGTTCGGATATTGTGATGTTGAGTGTGTCTGTCTATGAAACTGTGTTTGTGCGATGGATGTTGCACTCATGTGTGACGTGGCTATTGATGTCTCGTTGTCATTTTGCAGAAATTTTCTGACAATCCTGCAGGTATTCAAGATTGCAGCTTTCTGAAGAGTCTTATTATTTGAGTTTTGTGACCGCTTAGATCTTTTAAACTACTAAATACTCAATGGATTTTGATACAATTTGCACCATCATTTAGTTTAGAGCATCTATTCTGGAAGGTTAAGAGCGTTTATACTGAAACTGGGCAACATCGCAAAAAGCTGTCAAATATTTCACTGTTTTGTTTATTATGGCAATATTACTGAATTAAAATAGTGCACTAGAATTTTAATAATGAATTGTAATTATAAATACTTATTTACATCTAAAAAAAAAATAAGTTTATTTCAAATAACTCGCTTGGGTATATTGCCCCTATCAAGGAGTCTCCATTTAGGCATAGAAAAAGCCTGCAGTTGAAGGCTCCGCTCTTCCCTTACATCTAAAACTAAATATTTGGTGTTACATTATTATATTAATTATTGCATTTCATAATCAATATTTTAGTTCACAACTTAGCCATATTTATTATTGCCAAATTAATCAAAACATCGAAATATTTGACAGCTATTTGCAACGCTGCCCACTACACATTATTACTTAAAAAACATCTTGGAACTGATATGTATTATTTAACTGAACTACATGATGTTGGTTTGCCACTTTTGCCTATTCTAGTAAACGAATTCTGGTAACAGTGATGCCAACTTAGGGTAATTTACCCTAGATTTAGAGTAAAACTAATACAGCAGGGTAATATTTGGGGTATCCATTTTTGTAGGATAAGGTTTGTATCAAATATTAAGACTACTTCGCAAAGTACCTATTGTGTATTCGAACATACAGGCAAAGACAATGAATAAAAAAATATTTCTTAAAAGAAGCATACTGGAAATTTGAAGCAATAACCTTTACTTTACTCTGCATTTCTACAATACTACTTCTGATTTTAAAGTTTTAATGTATCAACTACTGTTTAAAATGTTTAGCTTAATTCCATTTTGGTAAGGTACACGCATTCTTCTTTCCAATTCCATGTAAGTATGAAAGTTAGTTGTAAAGGAATTATAGTATGTAGTTTAGTATTCAAAAATAAAAATAAACATCTAGTTGTTTTATTGTAAAGTTAAACAAAACTTAAGGGAATTAATTTAGGGTATTTTTCAAATTAACATTGAATCTCGGGTAAATTGAGACTAAGCCTGGGGTAAAGTGAAAACCAGCTCTAGCAACATTGTCTGGTAACCCTAACACATGCCCGATTACCACGCCCAGGAGTGATCGTGTTTCTAAACAGTTTGATATATATGACAATATTTACTTTCTGTTCAGCTTCTCTGACGCGTCTCTGTCTTTCCATTTCAGCTAGTCTGTCGACTTCATCCATTTTACTGCGCCCCTTGGACTTCTTCCTGTGACTTCTACTTCCATCATATGAAACGTCACTGCTGGTCGAAGAAGACGCGGAATGCGATCTTTTTCTGAAATTAAACCACACAGGTCAAACCAATTCATAGCAGATAGCTAGTAATGAGTCAAATCCTTTGTATAAACTGTAACTGTACCTGGATTTTGAGCTCCGTTCCCTCGACTTTTCTACGAGTTTCGAACTTCTGCTCCTTGATGTAGAACGATCCTTGGAGCGACTCTTCTTCCTAGAATGTTTGCTAGTTTTATGGTGGCGCCGTGGCGACTTACTACGTGATCTCGACCGACCCATCGTTTATCAATAATAATTAGCAAAAATGCAGTAATTTAAAGTGAACTACACTATTCCGCTAATTTCACATCAACAGACTCACAGTCACGCATCGGCATTGCTGTTTGACAAGTGACGCCATTTTTTTGCAAAGCAGAAGTGAGCAGCACTCATGCCACTCAGGGTGCATTCCGAGTTACGCTGTAATCGATTTGAGCGTGCTAACAACCGTACCGTATTAGCATGGGCACGATAACGATGTCTTGAATCGTCATAGATGACGTCATGACATACTCCATCTTGCGATAACGCCCACCATACCTTTTACTATATCACCGTCAGCGCTGTCAAAAATGACAGTTGTGCTGTTTTGTTTTGACGCGCATCTTATCTTTAAACTAACGTGGCATTTTCGAAATTGTGTTTCTGGCTACCGTTCGCCACCGAACCAAAGAAGAAGAAGAAATGTGTGTTAAATACATGCAAAGAAATATGATATTCAAGTTTTAACGTTGAGCGAGTACCGTGAGCACGTTCACGAGCGTTCCGAATTGTTGACAGCCCTCAGCTGTCATAATCGTGATATTATCTTAATCCGAACGCCATATCGATGTCAGCGCTGTGGACGATTACGTTCTAATTCGGATAGCGGCTTTAGTGAGGTCCCATACCACAGAAATAAATAATATCGAAATTTAAATTACAATCGGATAGACACAGCGATGTGGTAAATAATAAAGCGTGTCCACTGTATACAATAGAAAGGTTGTCTTAAGTAGGAGTAGAATGGGGTAAATTTCGGGTATTTACCCGGGTAAATTCCCAGATGATGGGTATTTATTTTCATAAGAACGAAGTAGGTTGAGTTTGGCACTTGACTGCTCTAACAGATCTCTATGCGTGAAAAAGTTAAAATTTAAGTGCCTGTTATAAATGGATAAACATAACAGATAACATAAGAACTGTGGTATTTGTATATCGGGTTCCAAATAAAAAGCAGGTTCGGTTAGTACGTGTATTCCCTGGTCCAGGCTAGCACAAAAGGGGCAAGCAAGATGGTGACACATACATGCGGTGTTCTGGCAATGTCAAGTTCACATATACTACACTCCTCCCCACTTAACTTACAAAGCAACCCCCTTACGACAACTTTACAACGCACTGTAAATGAACTGAGCTTATTCTACTTACTTATAACTAAATGTTTTATAATTACACGTTTTGCCTAACTGACAACTCCGGAAAGGACGTGGCTGGTCCGGTACAGAGATGGTTGGTGGCGTGGTAAAATGCTCTCCTGTTGATTCAGCTAGGTCCTCAGTTAATGGAGTATCTGTTCCCACTGTGGGCTCTTCTTGTGGAAACTGCTCACGGGGGCTACGCGCCTCAGACCACCCAGACTGGGCTCCAACTGGCGTTAGTGGTACCGAGCTCGGCGGTTCCGTATAATAACGTTTATGAATTACGTTTAAGCAGAGTAGTGGGATGGTCCAAATTATTAGTTCGGACGGGAACACAAATTTAATACGAGTTATTTTTACACACAGATATATTTTATATAGGTAATTGTTTTTTACACATGACAAGTCAGACACTTGTTTTTTCTTCACAACAGACACTGACATTTTTAGTCTTTGAATATTATGTAGAGTTAGGTAGGTATACAAACTCCTACACTTTCCCTTATTCAACAGATCTAAGACCCATTGCATGATTAAGAGATGCAACACTCGAACGTGGCAGTGCCTTTGTAAGAATATCAGCCACTTGATTTGCTGTACCAATCCTTATAACTTCAATAGCACCTTCAGCCACTAGTTCTCTCACATAGAAGTGACGAATGCGTATGTGCTTTGTCCTCTTGTGAAATTCCGGGTTGTGGGCAAGTCGAACTGCTGCTTCATTGTCCACACTGAGTGACGGTTTATGCGTAAGCTTAGTAAGGTCTTGCAGAATTCTCGTTAGCCAAACCAGTTCTCTAGCTGCTTCACTAGCTGCTACAAGCTCAGCTTCAGTCGTAGAGATAGCGACAGACACTTGTCGCTGACTCAGCCATGAAATAATTCCACTAGAATAACGACAGACCACTCCTGTAGTAGATCGTCCAGTATCTCGGTCTCCACCATGATCTGCATCGCTAAAACCTTCTAGCACGCCTGGTAAATGATGCGCTTTATACTCAATTCCTTATGAGCTAGTGCCCTTAATGTAGCGCATAATGCGTTTTACTCGAAGCCAATCTTCTTTGGGCGGTGATTCCAGTTTTCGAGATGCAACTCCTACAGCGTAGGCAATGTCCGGACGTGTTCCGACCATGAGATACGCGAGAGCGCCAACAGCTTCACGGTATGGAAAGTCTTCCACTTCTGTAGCTTCAGCTTTCCCTGATTGTGAAGTTTCCTTCTCTATAGGTGTAGCACAGGGTTACAGTTAGCCATCTCGAAACGGTCCAAAATTCTTTTTGCGTAGGCTTCCTGATTGATGAAAACAGAGCCATCATCTTTTCTAGTTAATTGAAGACCTAGGTAATGAGACGCACGTTTCGTTGTAATCCGTAGTCTTTCCTTAAGATCATTCAAAAAAGAATTAGCCAAAGCTTCATCCGTGGCAGCTACCAATCCATCATCTACACATAATGTAATGAGTAGCTTCTTGCCAATAACATGCTTGGTGTATAGACAACAGTCAGCTTCACACTGCTTGAAGTCCATGTCTAATAATATTTCTTGGAAACAGGCGTTCCAGCACCTTGGAGCTTGCTTCAATCCATAAAGGCTTCGATTCAGCTTCAAAACATTAGCTTCACTATCGGCATAACCTTCTGCTGGTTGTACATAAATTTCCTCCTTCAGGATTCCATTGAGGAACGCAGTACAAACATCAAACTGCACTAGGTGAAGGTTTTCCTGTGCGCTGACACTCAACAGAGCTCTGATTGTTGCAAGGCGGGCAACAGGACTAAACGTCTGGTCATAATCCTGTCCCTTTCTCTGCTTATAGCCTTTGACAACAAGACGAGCTTTGTACTTGTCGACAGATCCATCAGGATTCCTTTTAATTCGTAGAACCCATTTGCAGGGAAGAGCTTTCTTACCTTTAGGCAAATTACAGGGCGTCCAAACATTGAGGTCCTTTAGAGATTTTAATTCACTGTGCATAGCCTTTTGCCACTCTATACAATCGTCTCGCTTCATTGCATCCGCGAAGTTTGACGGATAAGCTTCTGTGACACATACGTAGTCATCAAATCTTTTTGGATTTCTCAGTTGATCACGGTCACGGAGATTGTATCGCGGCAGCGACTCTTCTACAGCGTCATGAAATTCCTCGAAATTGTGATCATCGTGATCTTCTTGAAGCATGGACAAAGTCTTCCACTTGGACGTCTTCCAGGTTTTCTCCCTCAAGACTTTGTTCTTGATTAATGGAAGCTAAAGGCTCTTCTGTAACATGGTCTCCCTCGTGCTGAATTGTTTCTTGATGTATATCTAACGAAACCGGTGCCTCACTGTCGTTCGTGCTATTAATCGGCAGCTTAAAGGAATATTCCCTCGAACTAGAAACAGTTTCTTCATGTTCGTTGATGAGGAGTGGTTGTTCGTTAAAGATAACATCTCGCGAACGGATTAGCATGTTTTTCTTTCCATCCGTTATCCATATACGGTAGCAATCTCCGTCATATCCGATGAGTCTGCCTTTGATTGCTTTCTTATCTAATTTCTTCCGCTTTTGCTTTGGAATGTGGGCGTAAGCTGGACATCCTATAATTCGGAGGTGTTTTATTATAGACTTCTTCCCACACCAAAGTTCGTACGGAGACTTATTGTGTATGCTGGTAGGACCCGTTCTGTTCAGGATGTATGCTGCAGTATTTATAAGCTCTGCCCACAGTTCTTGAGGCATTACTTCGTGTGCATACATCATGGATCTTGCAGTTTCAACCAACGTTCTGTTTTCTCGTTCGCTTACTCCATTTTGTTCCGGTGTGTACGGTGTGACGAGTCTTTGTTGAATTCCATTGGATTCAAGTATACTTCGAATGGATTTATTATCAAATTCACCACCGTTGTCGCTAAGTAGGCATTTTATGGTATGTCCGACTGTTTTAGCCTGAGCGAGCATCAAAGCGAGTTTATCCTGGACCTCAGATTTTCGGCGTAAAAAGTATACCATACGGTAACCTGTGTAATCATCTTTAAACAAAACGTAGTACTGATACTTTGCGTAACTCGGTTGAAATGGTCCGCAAACATCTGTATGTACGAGTTCTCCTGGTGCGGTAGCTCGAGTCCTCGTACCGAATTTAAGTCTATGTGCTTTCCCGTAAATGCAACCTTCGCATGTATCCTTATCGAGAGGAAGATCTAGTCCCAATACTTGTTTAATGGTTGCTTTTACATGCCTCTTATTTTGATGCGCAAGCCTCTCGTGATAGAGCTGCATCGTTTCAGTTGTTGCATAGACTTCTGGGGTGTTCATTGACGTAGGTGGAATATTTATAACGTCAATTCTGTATAAACCACCTTTATGCTGACGTTTTCCTATCAAGCTTGCTTCTCCATTGACAAAGACGGTGCATTCTTTTGTCGATGATGTGAACGTGCTTTTCGGAACTTTGTCGTGAAGTGCGAGAACTGAGAATAAATTCTTATTTATAGCTGGAACGTACCAGACGTCTGTCAGGGTAACACGTAATTGTTTCCCTTTCACGGTTGCTTCGAGTATTACGGAACCTTTACCACTAGCATGGATCGTGTTTCCATTGGCAGTTGTTACCGTACGGAACTCATCAAAACGCTCAAAATTCTGGAACAACTCAGCCCGATTGGTGACATGGCTCATCGCGCCATTGTCTACAAACCAGCTCTCGGTGTCTCTTTCGATGTGAAAAACTTCTGTGTTCTCTATAGACATTAGAATCATGTTAGCTGTTTTAGAAGTAGAATGTGCGGTATTGCTACTCTTTGGAGGCTTGCCATCTGGGATCCACTTGTTACAGTTTTTAACTCGATGACCTTTAGCCTGACAGTAATTGCATTTTATTTTCTTATCCTTCTTCTTATCTGTTGTAGAGGTGCTGGAATTTGTAAACAGCAGTGCCCGTTCGAATGAGCATAAATTACTTGTTAGACTGTCGATGTTTCTATTCACTTTCGGGAGTAACAGCCAACTGCTTCTAAACGTAAAGAAAGATTCATCAAGCGTATCCAGGATTTTGCAAATGAGCATTAATTCTGGTAGCTCCTGGTTGTCGTCTTTCTTGAGTTCCTGATTCAGCTGTGTCCATATGTTCTTAAGTTTCGACATATGTGTGGCTATATCGTCAGCGGAGTCCTTTTTAAAACCAAAAAAGTTCATACACAGATTGTACGCCTTATCTTCATTAGTACCTACCATCAAAAAGTCTATGTAATTCAAGCCATACCTCTCTGGCTTCAGCAAATCTCATGACTTTCCTAAGTGTCTCTTCGTGCATATTGGTCGTCAAAATAAGAAGGGCATTCGCGTCAGCTTTAACAAACAACGCTTTATCGGTGTTGTACGCGGTGACGGCGGCATCTCCAGCTCCGTTGGCTGGTGGTGTGGGTTTCTGGAACGTGCCCTCAACTACCTCTAGCGCCTTCGGTACGGTGCGTAGAAGGCATTTGGCTTTGTATTTCCATGTATCCCAATTCGACTTGCCCTCTAGTAGATCAATTTTCAATTTAAATGTTTCCGATTCCATCTTGCAAGCGGGCCAATAACCTAATAACGTTTATGAATTACGTTTAAGCAGAGTAGTGGGATGGTCCAAATTATTAGTTCGGTCGGGAACACAAATTTAATACGAGTTATTTTTACACACAGATATATTTTATATAGGTAATTGTTTTTTACACATGACAAGTCAGACACTTAATTTTTTTTCACAACCACAGACTACATAGGGATACTACGTATTTCACAACAGACACTGACATTTTTAGTCTTTGAATATTATGTAGAGTTAGGTAGGTATACAAACTCCTACACCGTAGACGATGGCCTTGTACCTGTTGGGATTACAAGTGAACTCCTAGATCTTCGCTTTAGCTGGTTGAGGTGTCGATGCACTACGTTACCATTAGTATCAAGGATCCTAAAATCGTGTTCCCGTCGATTTTATGACTGAACCAGGTTGCCACTTTTCAGTTTTTATTTATTTATTTATTAACACTTCAAGCACATAAATGTACAGATGCCACAGGCATTTTCTACCAGTCAACCTTTGGGTGATGCAGAGACAAACTGTGGTAGGTGCAATGGCGAGAATTGAGGAAAAAATATTAATTTAAATTTAAATATATAACTAACGTTTTTAAATTCTGACGGTACCATACGTCGTCCCCTACGCCTACTTCCCTACTCACTCCTCCCTTAGCTCTAACCTGTCGTTCCTGAGCCTCTCTCACCCTGGACTCCCTGTCCGGTTTTAATGCATCTAACTTAGTTCTTAAATGTCTGCCCATTAACAACTTCGCGGGACTTTCCCCCGTCGTAGAATGTTCAGTATTGCGATAGTGTAATAAGAATTTATTTCAAGTGGACTCAATATTTTTACTTTCCGCTAATGATTTTTTTATAACCTTCTTGAATGTTTTAACCGCGTTCTCTGCCGCCCCGTTAGAAGCGGGATAGTAAGGTGCTGTAAAAATGTGTTGTATACCATCACTATTGATGAAGTCCGCAAACTCACTACTCGTGAACGGCGGACCATTGTCTGTTACTATTTGCTTTGGCAATCCAAACCTACCCCATAACTCGCTTAATCTCGAGATAGTGCTTCACGCCGCTGTACATGGTACAGTAGTACGGTATTTTGACATGGCATCAACTATCACCAAGTATGTCTTTCCATCCATTGGGCCCATAAAATCTAAATGTAGCCTAGTCCATGGTTTCAAAGGCCAAGGCCAAGGGCATAGCGGAGCGCTGGCGCGTGAGTCTGCGAGCTTAGCACAGGTAGTACACGAGCGGCACTCGCGCTCCAGTGCCTCGTCGATGCCGGCCCACCACATAACTGCGAGCTATTGCTTTCGACTTTGAAATGCCCATATGCACTTCATGTATTAGTTTTAAAACTTTTTCACGACTACATTCCGGAATTACCACCCTATGACCCCACATGACACAGCCTAATTCCTCATACAATTCCGATATCCTATTGTAGTAAGGCTGCTGTCTTTTAGGCCCGTATTACAGAACCCCACTCAAGACTCAAGCGTTACTTAAAACTAGTTTCAACCAATCAAAAGGCTTTAAGGCCCGTATTACAGAACCTCACTCAAAACTCAAGCATTACTTAAAACTCGTTTAAAGCCTTTTGATTGGTTGAAACTAGTTTTAAGTAATGCTTGAGTCTTGAGTGACGTTCTGTAATACGGGCCTAAGAGTTTTAAGTAATGCTTGAGTTTTGAGTGAGGTTCTGTAATACGGGCCTTAATTTGTTTGTAATCTAATAATTTAGCGCATCTTGTGCAAAGTGTAGATACGTTTGTTCAGGAATGACGTCCCTACAGTGACCCGCGGTGTTGTCTGGTAACCGCGATAAACCGTCCGCACAGTTCTCCTTAGTTTTTATGTATTCTTAACGTAGTCGTAAGCTGACTATAATTAATGAAAAAGCTAGTGAATTTGGGTGTTTGTTAGATACATAATAATGGCTTAACATAAGTGATTTTTATATCCCAGTAGTATTTTACCGTGGGATATTTTTTTAGAAATGACGTCGTTTTGCGATCTCGACTCGGGCGGAGCCTCTGTTTGGTTTCAACATATTCATCATGGTGAACAGTTTTTCCAAATCAGCGTTCGAATCTTCAGGGGTTTCGGCATTTCAAAGAAATAAATCGAAAAATCACTGACATAGGTTTTAGACAAATAATAAAACATACCATTACCTAAAAAACAATATTTAGAAAAAAAAACAATATTAAAATAACAATATTTTAATATTTTCTCGAGTCAGTTTTAGTAATTGATTGTATTCTTTTCTACAAATTGAATTAAACTAACCACTAGACAAAACCACCAGCCACTAAAACCACAAAAATTTCTTCGCCAGTAGGGGTGTCCAAACCCCCAGGTTTAGTGGAAAATGTGGAAATCCCACTAAGTTGACAACACTGCTTTTCTACGATTTTGTCACGTTTTTCGTTGTTCGTTTTGTTACGTATTTCAATTATGGTAGTTTTTGATAGAAAGTGTTTTAAAAATGGTTTTTCATTTTTCGGTTATCATTATACATTTTCATTTAGGTCTATGTACTAATACAGCATCAGTTGTAATTGTTACGAGTTGTTTAGTCTCGATTTAAACATTATCCAATGATATTAGAAGTAAAAAAGATTACATATAATATCATTGACATTATCAGTAAAATAAATACGCGTTCTCAAATTCAGTGTCTTTTTTTTTTTTTTCGACAAGACATCAAAACGTTATAAACATGTCAAGGTTTCTATGGTGACACCACTGACCTCCATACATACAAGTACGCTGGACTCACCGTGCGTTTGCACTGGCGAAACATTCACAACAAAACATGTTTAAATCGTTAGTTTCTGTCAAAGTTTCATACAATATTTGACAGGAACCATGGTATAATAACATACTTCGCCAGGTATTCTCTTCCCGTGACAGCTGGGTCACATGATTGGCCTAAGAATACGTCATCAGTTGCGATGCGGTTCTCAAACTTTTTTAGTGGGGAAAAAGATAAAAATAATACAACGGGTACTCAATTTTTATCATTTTTAATAAATCGAGTTTAATAGCAATTTTAATCAGTCTATACGTGTAGACTGTATCGTTTATACTGTATATACTCTGCATCAACTGACTATCTAAAAGTATAGACAGTCAGTCGATACAGAAACGAAAGAGTTCAAAATTACGATATTGTTATGTATTATGTGTCCGCAGGGACTCCAAAAACACTGATTAATATTTTAGATGAGCCCAAAAGGCCTTGAAGCCAGAGCCGTTAAACCATATTTATTTGAAATAAAATAAAAACTTTCTAGCAAGCTATGTCAACGTCACTTGAAAAAAAAATACATCTGACTTGGCTGTATGGGCTAAGATCTCTTTGCCTGTCCTGTTTTTTACAGGTTTTGTATGGAACAATTAATCATTTTTCTTGTGTATCTTTCACAGTACAGTTTTCCTTTTCACAGTAACCAATGTTTGAGAACCACAGTATTTTGCTCACCGAGCGAAACAACGCTGTAGATAAGAGCGACACGACGATAGCGATGAAATGGCGAACTGTCAGAATGACACTTGTCAATTTTATGTGTGGCCACTGTGTGTGATTGAATTACCCGAGAAAAATCCATTTTTAACATAACAAAGCAATTATGAACTTCTTCTTCTTTTCGTGTGGTTAGTAAACTAACCTGGTGTCAGAGTTTTAAAGCCGCCCACGGGCCTCTGACTTGGCTTCACATGCCGTCGAGAAATATTAAGAACTAATAATTCAATAAGTTAAATAATTTAAAACTAAATAGATGAATCACACGAGTTACTAAATAGTTAAGCTAGTTAGTAATTTATTTTATTTTCATTAACTAAATGAGAAAGTTCCTAAATTTACTGAAAAGGACAATCAATGACAACACTTATCGTGACGTAGTCTTAGGCCATCGTCGGAAGAGAATACCTGGGGCGAAGTATGATAATCATTGACACATAGTACTTTTTAATATTGACATTGTCAATGGTGCAAACGCACGGGTACGATACCCTATGAAATGACAGCTCTTTATTGTGCCTATTTGAAGCGCCCCCAATGCGTGGGAAAAGAACTAAATCTGACGCACAGAGTACTTTTATTTTAATAACTGACGTATCTTGCAAATAGCCGCTGTCTCGTTTGAATCGTCTCCTGTGTTTTTAGTGTTTTTGGAGGGTTAACGCGATTAAGCTTCTCTGTTGTGTCGTATTAATTTAGTTGATACATAAATAAGTGGTGGTCATTCATAGGTCAACTATGAAAGAGTGTTTGTTATGCAAAACTCGTTACCAGAAAGGAAGTGGGGTTACATTCCACAAGTAAGTGAATTTACGGCTAATATTCAACAAATTATACGTCTATTGATATTATTAGACACTTGAAAATCTGTCATTAATCTTATTATTCGTAATTACAACATATTTGTCTTTGTATTACCGGTTTTTTTATAAACAACAAAATATAATAGTGCTGTAAAAGTTACCTGTCGATCAAACTTATCGATATTTTTCCTAACGATATCATTTACTTTCAAGAACGGAAATCGCCGATGACCGATTTTTATTTTCAAATACTTATAATTTTAAAATAATTCACAGGTTTCCGACTGACAAAAGAAGACTGGAATTATGGCTGAAAAACATTGAAAAGCCTAGTTGGCGTCCGAAAAAATATGATTACATCTGTTCAAAGCACTTTTCTGATGACTGTTTTATTAAACATAACTCATGCACTACTTTGAAAAAGTGCAGTATTCCAACAATTTTCTATAGCAGTGCCGGTAAGTATGAAAATACCGTATTATTTCTAAGACATATAGGTAGGTCATACATAAGATTTTTATTCCCTTAAAAAATCTGTAGATATTGGTTTTGAATGATAGGCTATACACCCTTCCAGTTATTTGGGAAGTTGTCCTTACACCATGTGTTAAAATAGTATAATATTAATATTGTTTTTTTTTTCTTTCTTCTGGTGTGGGTTTAAATTACGATAAAGACTTTATTTCAAATTAAAATATCATATGTTTTTGTAGAAAACGTATCTTCAACGCATGAAAGTATGGTTTTACCTACACCTTCTGTATCTGGAACAAGGATGGTTACCCCCGCACTCTTATTGTCAACACAGATGGCAATAGCTGTTGATGTAAAAATAACACTAAATATGGATCAGAACTTGAGTGGTAAGTACCTACTTATTCAATAAAATTAGGACCACATGTCAACTTTTATGTAAATTAATTCTAGAGCGCGCTATAAAACATTATACTCTATGCTATGATATATTTTTACTTTTGATTTGTGGTTTAGTTGTTGATAAACAAAAAAAATATTTTAGGTCGAAAGCGTCGAAGCACAAGTTCAAGTCGCAAGACTAGGTCTAAGCTAGAAAGTTCTCCTTCAACACACGAAAAAATGGTTGCCCCAACACCTTCTGTATCAGGAACAAGGATGGTTACGCCTACACCCTCCGTATCTGGGACAATAGGTGAAGAAGTAAAAAGAAGACTAATTATGGAACAGAATGATACCAACTTGAGTTGTAAGTACTTCTACAATGGCCACAAACATATTGCTTAGCTGATATTAAGTGAGCTGAAAAATATACTAGCTCCGTCAGTACCGGTATCGGGTCGATTGTGTACTTATTTACTGTATTATATATTTCTACTTTTGATTTGTAGTTTAATGGTTGATTAACAGAAAATTTTATTTTCAGGTCGAAAGCGTCGCAGAACAAGCTGTGAACCGCGACAGAGTACTGCATCGAAACAGTTTAGGTCTCTCTCCGAAGTCAGTGATAATATCAAGCATGATCATCGTTATGTAATCACTCCTAAGTCATCCAAAAAAGCGTTGCAGAGAGTTAAAAATTCTTTGAGAAAATCAAGAGGTCGTGTAAAAGTCTTGTCACAACATGTGAAACGCTTAAACGTCAACGTCTCTAGTTTACGCACTGTAATTAGTGAATTAAAGAAGAAAGCTACAGTTGCTTAAAAAGATGTCAGTAAATACTGGCGGAAGTGTAAACCGTTCTAAGTATCCACCAGAGTTAAGATCCTTTGCGATTACTCTGCATTTTTACTCGCCAAAAGCATACAACTTTGTTAGAAAAAAATTCAATTTAGCATTACCAAATCCAAGTGTAATACGTTCATGGTACAGTTCTGTCAACGCGAATCCTGGGTTCTCAGTTGAATGTTTTAATGCTTTGAAACTTAAAAGTGACCAAGCAAAACAAAAAGGTGAAAAACTAATATGTGCTTTAATTATGGATGAAATGAGTTTAAAGAAAAGTTGCACTCGTAGTCGCGATGGTGTAACGCGTGGTCATGTTGATCTTGGTATCGATTCGGAAAGTAATGATTTATCTGATTGTAAAGACGCATTGGTTTTTATGATTGTTCCCATAAAAGGCAATCGGAAAATACCAATCGCCAATTTTGTTATCAATGGGTTATCTGCTGATACAAAGAGTGCCCTTATTCGTCAGGCTCTAATTCGCTTACATGATGTTTCAGTTGAAATATGCTCCTTGACTTTAGATGGGCCGCCGGAGTATTTTTCAACAGGTGCTAAACTAGGGGCAGTGCTAGAATCAGGAAGAAACACGAAACCTTTCTTTTATCACCCTTCAAATAGAAATCAAAAGGTTTATGTAGTATTTGACCCCTGTCATATGCTTAAAAATATTAGAAATTGTATAGGTGATTTAAAGGTACTTAAAGACCATAAACAAAATTTTATCAAGTGGGTGTATATAGAGAATTTGGCAGCTTTGCAGGAGAACTACGGTCTAAGATTAGGGAATCGGTTGAGAAATTTACACATTTACAATTATAGAAAAATGGTGATGAAGGTCTATCTTGCCGCCCAAACCCTCAGCAACAGTGTCGCCGATGCCATTGAATTTTGCGACAAAGATTTAGAACTTCCAGAATTTAAAGGTTCTGCTCCCACAGATAGATTCATAAGAGCAGTAGACCGTATTTTTGATTTTTTGAATGTGAGAAATCCATGGGGCTGTGGTTATAAAAGTCCACTCAGGACTAGCAATGAAAAGAGATGGCGGGCCAAAATAATGAAAGATATCAATTATCTTAGTTAAAAGATCATCAAGTAATGTCTATTAACTATGAAAATTATTGTGTAGTTAGCCATTTCAGCCGAAAACGTATGATACATGGAGGATCATTATAATATTAGTAAAAAATTCTATTAAATCGAAAGAACGAAAAGACATAATCGGACTGTCTGTTGAACACACCATTGAATTGTCCTGTGTTGAGCTTGATAAGCATGTTATAGTATGTGTATACAGACCTCCAAGTTACCAGAATCTTTCTATGTTTGATTCTGTAATGGAAGATGTGCTAAAGAAACTAAATGCTAGTAGTAAGTCAATAATCATATGTGGTGATTTTAATATTAATCTATTAGAAAATAACTAATACTGTCAGACTATTAAGTCTTTTCAGGTCATTTGACTTGTAAAATGTTTTTATTGAACCAACCCGAGTGACAGCTTCTTCTGGCACTTGTATAGATAATATTTTTTGTAACTGTGATTACTTACATAAACAAATTATAAATAAGTTGCCATCTGATCACAGTGGACAAACAGTTACATTTTGCTCCTACCTACCTTTACAAAAAAATCAAATAAGGTTTAGGCCAATTACATGTAAAAATCTAGATAAATTAAATAATGCTTTGGCAAGTAAATTATGTATTCAGAGTTTTAATAATATATGTGAGCCAAATGAGTTCTACGCCGAGTTCTTTTCACTATTAAACAAACAATTTACTGACACTTTTCCACTAAAGACCAAAACAATTTACACAAAGTTCTTATTTAGTGATTGGGCGACTCCAGGTATTCGCAAAAGTAGGGATTTTTTTTAAAACTTTATGGCCTAAAGCAACACATGAATAATACAAGCTTTCATCAGTATGTTGCATAATATTCTAAAACTTTTAAAAGTGTGTGCAAAATAGCTAAAGCTCTTCACATTAGCAATAAAATAAAATCAGCTGATGATAAAATAAAAACTACCTGGCAAATAATAAATAATGAAACCGGTATGAAAAAACAGCGTAATACTGAATTTAATTTAGAGACTGCTCATGGTCCCATCAACTCAGATGTAGAAATAGCTCAGGAATTTGAAAACTTTTTTGTTAATATTCCCCACAAAACCACTGAAGCTTTAAATTCCTCACCCGCGCTTTCTGCTGCCTTACTTAGAAATAATGTAAAGGCATGCCCTTTGGAGTTTAGGTTTCAGCATACAAACCCCCAGGCTTTTATAAAAGCTTTTAAAGATCTTAAAATTAAATCAACAGAAGATCTGTGGGGAATGTCTGTAAAAGTCTGTAGATCTGTCATAGAAACCATTGCGCCTTATTTAGCTTTCATATTTAACACTAGTGTAGACCAAGGCGTCTTTCCGGATCTCATGAAACATAGTAAAGTAGTTCCTTTGTTCAAATCCGGTGATAGTAAGGAACCCAACAATTAAAGGCCTGTGTCAATTCTGCCAGTTTTCAGTAAGGTGTTTGAAAAGTTGATTCTCAATCAAATGTTACGGCACTTTAATAAAAATTCCATCTTTCATGATCAACAGTACGGTTTCACCAAAGGGCGTTGTACCACTGACGCCGGTGTCGCCCTAATAAAGAACATTTTTAACGCCTGGGAAGAAGCACAAGATGCCATTGGAATTTTTTGCGACCTCTCGAAGGCTTTCGATTGCGTAGACCATGAGACACTTCTGCTGAAACTGGAGCACTATGGGATTAGGAATACAGCTCTTGATTTACTAAGATCATACCTGAAAGATAGAAAGGTTAAAGTTCAAGTCAACGGCACAAACTCATTAGGGTCTGAAATGGTAATGGGCGTTCCTCAAGGTTCGATATTGGGTCCATTCCTCTTTTTAGCTTATATAAATGATTTACCCCAATTATTTCAAAATCAACCAAAGATGGTGTTATTTGCAGATGACACATCATTGATATTTAAAATAAACCGACGGTCACAAAATCTTGACGACGTGAATAGCTGTATTGTTCAGGTCCAAGATTGGTTTACGGTAAATAATTTGGTACTAAATAATAAAAAAACAAAATGCATTAGATTTAAATTACCAAATGTTAGAAGCAGCGAATGTGACATCATATTGAATGGAGAAAAACTGGAATTTATTAATCAAACAGTTTTCCTAGGAATCACGCTAGACGAGAAATTACAATGGGGACCCCATAAAACATCTCTCGCGGGGTGGCTAAGCTCGGCCGCTTATGCTGTTAGAAAGATAAGACAGTTAACAGATGTAGAAACCGCGCGTTTGGTCTATTTTAGTTACTTCCACAGTATTATGTCGTATGGCATTTTACTATGGGGTCGGGCTGCTGACATTGAATCCATTTTTATTTTACAAAAGAGAGCTGTCAGAGTCATTTATAATCTAAGTCGTCGCGAATCTCTCAGGGAACTATTTAAAAAGATTAATATTATGACGGTACCTTGCCAATTCATTTATGAAAATATTATGTATGTGAGAAAAAATCTACATCTTTTTAATAAAATAAGTGATAGACATAATTTTAATACTAGAAATAAAGATAAAATAGATCAACCATTTTTCAGACTATCTAAAGTAAATACATCTTTTATGGGGTACTGTGTTAAATGTTACAACAGAATACCTTGTGATATATTAGAATTAAATGAAAGAAAATTTAAAACTCATATAAAAAGTACACTTTGTAAACAAGCATATTACAAATTAGAGGGTTATATCCAAGATAAAAATGCTTGGAAACATGCTGGTCCTGCTCCATAGGACAATTTAGAATCTAGACAAAATCAAACTGGTTGCCAATTTAATTGTATAATATTATTTTTTTAAACATTAATTTTATATTCTGTGATTACTTGAACTCACACACTGACTTATTATTAGTAGTACTTGTTAAAATGTTAAGAATATCGTATAATTTTACAATGTTTGTAAATATGTGAGCACCATGCATCTATCACATAATTAATTTATGTCATTCCTTCAGTTTTCATTATTTTTATCTATCGTGGTATAGTAATCTTATTCTAGGTGCATCGTCTTCACATATAATTAATGTATACAGAATATTGTGAAAATATTTTAAAAGAGTAACGGTGGAGTTTCTTGCCCATTCTTCTCCATACGAAAACGACCTTTTGGAATGGGCGACTAGAATCAATTATTATATTTTTTTTTTGTAAATGTTGACGTTCATAAGTGCCTTTTTTGTGCCTAGATGAAATAAAGTATTTGACTTTGACTTAGCCAACTGAAACTAACTAATGATACATTATTGGTAAAATCACGTCGCAAAGCAGGTTTTTTGGGGTTTTACAATGCAGTTTTTTCGGTACTTCATATTTACGACACATATGTTAGAGCAGAAAACCCCGAACTACTTATTGACATACAAACTCAGCCAAGATCATTTAGAGTTATTTTTTTGTGCAATACGCAGTCGAGGGGGTTGGTGTCCAAACCCAACAGCTGCTCAGTTTGTGAATGCATTTAAACAATTGCTTATTCATCACGAAATTATTAATTCTACTGGTAACGTCCAGGGTAGCGACATACCCATATTAAGTGTATCTTCTAATTCTTCTAAACGGGCTAAAATCGATAAATTTGATGTAGATGTTTATAGCGATGCTGAAAATATACGTGTAATAAAAACATATAGTTTAGAGGAAACTGAATCAACAACACTGCAAGATAAAATATGTGAATTTTTACACTTATTTTGGGCGGTACCGGACTCAAACGTAAACGAAACTTCTAAACAATCTGTCGGGTATATCGCAGGATTTGTGATACGAAAAAAAAACAAGTGTGACGATTGCTTGGTTGCTTGCGAGTCTTTACCACACGATCCTGTATTGAATCGCAGAAATGGTATAGCACTCGTTGTACAAAAAACGAGAGGTGGTTTAACAGTGCCTTCTACAAGTGTCGTAAATGTTTGTTTATTGGTAGAGTCATTGTTCCGCCAGGCTTGCAAAAATAATAATGGGAAACCTCCTATAGAACCGAATTTTCCCGCAGTATTAACTGCAAAGGTACTGAAAGACCTGATAAATAAAACAGAAACATTGTTTCCTGATCTACAGAACCACTTCAAGGATACTTTAGTGTCAGATAATTTTAACAGCCACTTTCATATTTTATTGAAACAAATCATCACCAAATATATAGACATCCGTATGTACGCAGCCGTTAAAAACTACTCCCTATATATTACAGGTGTAAATTTACGAAATTTTTTGTCACGACATATTATTTGGGCTCGCCAAAGAGCTTTATCCGTGGTTTCGTGGTTACCAAAGCTCAAACGGAGTCTTGTGTTCCACGCAAGTTGGTCCTGTTCTGTTTAAAATATAAACAGCTGTCTGTACCAACTCCGCCCACAACTGTTGAGGCAACTCTTCATGTGCATGCATCATACTTCTAGCTGACTCTACGATCGTACGGTTCTCTCTTTCGCTACACCCGTTCTGTTCAGGCGTATACGGCATTATTAGTCTTTGGTGTATTCCGTATTTCAATAATTCTTTCCGAACTAGTTCATTGTCGAACTCTCCACCGTTATCGCTAAGGAATTCTTTGATAGTATGTCCTGCTACTCTAGCTTCTGCCAGCATTTGCTTCAGCTTTTCAGGTACTTCCGATTTTGTCTTCAAGAAGTAGACGTAACGAAATCGAGTGTGTTCATCTTTAAAAAAGACGAAATACCGGAACTTCGAGATTGAATACGGGAAAGGACCGCAAACATCCGAATGCATGCGTTCTCCAGGCATTTTAGCTTTTTATCTTACTCCAAACTTCTGTCTGTGAGCTTTTCCGAAAATACAGCCTTCGCACAATATGCCATTATCCTTTGTCTTTATGTTCAACTCTCGTTCTATAAGACTTTTCACATGCCTTTTATCTTGGTGGCCCATGCGTTCATGGTACAGCTGCAAGGCATCTACCGTATTAATCGATGCGGCTACCTTCGGTTTAATTGCTTTACAATTCAGCTTATATAGCCCACCATATCTTTTTCTAGTTCCCGTCACGGTGACCATTCCATTCACCTTAATAGAGAGAGAGAGACTCAAATAAACTGTTTGTATTCTTGTCCTGTGTCGCTAGCACAGAAAATAGATTCTTGCTAATACAAGGAACAAGCCATACATCACTGAGGAAAAACTCTTTTCCGACATTAGGGTTTATTCTAATTGTCCCTTTTCCTAAGGCTTCTATTGTATTTCCATCAGCCGTAGTAACAGTGTGAGGTTTACTGAAGTGCTCGAAATTTTCAAATAAATCTCTACTCATCGTAACATGGTGTGTAGCTCCGTTATCCACAAACCATCCTTCACGATCGATGCATTCAGTCAGATTTAGTAGTACCATCATATTGGGGCTGTCACTACTATTCCTTCTTTCTTCCTTACTAGTTTTATTTGGACAATCTTTCCTAAAGTGACCAACCTCTTTACAGATATGACATCTGAACTTGGTAACTTTTTTCTTCCCTGATGTCTGTTCCCTCTGATTCTCGACACCTTTCCTATTTGTTTTTGCGAGAAGCGCTTCACTAGACGTGCCTTCCTTGCTTCCTATCAGCACTTTTTCATGCGCACAAAGTTGGCTGGTAATATTCTCAACAGTTCTTTCTTTCTTGGACATCAACATCCAACTCGATTTAAATGAAAAATAGCTTTCTGGCAGTGTATCTAAAATCTTACAAATTAAAAGTATTTCTGGTAATTGCTTACTTTCTTCAGCTTTTAATAATTCCTGATTCAGTTTGTGCCACATATTTTTCAATTTCGATACATGAGTTGCCATGTCATCAGCAGTATCCTTTAGAAATTTAAAGAACTCCATACATACCTAGTACTTCGTACAACCTGTCTTCATTGACACCGTCATAGAGTCTATGTAGTTCATCCCATACGTCCTTAGGATGAGAGAATCTAATTACCTTGTCTAAGATTTCATCTGATATGTTGTTCGTAACCAGCAGTAACGCGGTACTTTCCAGCCTAACATACTCCGATAGCTTTTTGTTATACTCCGTCAAAGCCACTGCGGACGCAGCATCAGTATCACCGCCCTCAGCTACAGGCTTTTTCGGTTTTTGAAATTTTCGCTGAATAATGTCCAAAAGTCCGTCCATGCCCCGTAACAGAGCAGACATGCGGTACTTCCATTGTATCCAGTTATTTCCATCAAGCTTACTTATTTGTATTTTACTTAGCTCCATGCTTAGTTTCCAACAAATATTTAATTGAATATATCTGGGCCCATAACCTGTTACGAGTTGTTTAGTCTCGATTTAAACAATATCAGTAAAATAAATACGCGTTCTCAAATTCAGTGTCTTTTTTTTTTTCGACAAGTCATCAAAACATTATAAACATGTCAAGGTTTCTATGGTGACACACATTGCACTCAAAGAAGTTTGGATACCCAGACTTTAATATAGGCTGCATGCATTAACTCTAACAGTAATTAAAACAAAATTAAATTAAAGCACAATAATTCGGAAATTAATCGTGCCTCTATGGTGGAACAAAACATATATTTTAAACAGATATCTATAGCCTTTTTATAAGATTGGTATTTTTTTTAAATCGTATTTCCAATCATGGCATGCGATTAAAATTGAACTTGGTTTCGATTCAGAATTGCAATCAAAAATAAAATGTGTTGCGCAATTAGGCTGCTGAATTACTTTGGTCTTTGAGATATTAAGCGTCAGTAGATTAGTGGATAGCCAGTCCATAATTGTTCGCAAGGTAAGTTCAGTGGTTTGCTTAGCCCTGTCCCAAGTCACGTCTGATATCAGTAGTGCTGTGTCGTCGGCATAGGTAAAAATGTCACAATGGGAATAGAAAATGCGTGGGACCCAAGATGCTGCCTTGAAGTATACCGTAGCTGATGATTTCTTCGTCACTAAGAACAGAATCAATTTTAACACATTGGCTACCTACGCCCTCTGTGATAATCTTTGTAAATATCTAAGGCCACACCATGTGATGCATATCCGCACCATGTGACACACAGTATGATCAACCAGTGGTTAGTAGTTCTAGTAGCATTTCTTTCAACCATTATTATTAATATATTTGAATATATCTTTTTGAGCTATACCTACTCTCGTGATACCGACGACATTCATTTGGACTACGAACACCGCCCTACTGTACATAACGCTGACTTATCGCATGGATTAACGACAGAGAAATTGAAATCAAGTCCAGGAGGATTCCTCTATCCGCCAACGCACACTGACAAGAAAAATCAGACAGTCGATTCTAAAAAGTACGTACTAAATAAAACTACTCGTGTTCCCATGGAGGGACCACATTTGAATTTTGAGCTTGTGATCACGTAAACATAGAACTAATGTTTTCTTAAAAACTTAAGGCGTAAATGTCCTTACACGTAAAGTTAAGCCTCAAGCTTTTAAGAAAATATTAAAGTTCTATGTTTACGTAAGTTTTATAGTAGGTACTCTTTAGTTCATTAAAAGCTTGTTTTTAAAAAGATTTTTACAAGTCTGAAATTATCCCATGAAAACCTATTACCGGGATAAAAAAGTATCTTAGGTGTTGATTCAGGTTATAAAGTCCCTGTCTGCATCATCCAAATCCTATGAGTAGCATAACATAATGATTGAATACGTACTATCGTGAATTCTTGCAAGCCTAATATCGTGAACTGTACAATAAGACTACATCGTTTACAGTATGTTCAAAGAGGTTAAATAGTTACAGTTTGACCACGAAGAATGTTAAAATTCCTCGTAGTCTAACTGATTTGTCCACGAGGAAAGGAAGGAGGGAATTCATGCAAGTCTGGTAAAACTTGAAAAAAAAAGACATATGCCTAGTCTTTAGGCAAAATATGTCTTGTAGTGTCACAAATAATATTTTGATCAGTCCCATAGATGTTGTCCCAGTATCTCTATGTAGTCTGTGCAGATACCACATACTAAATAAGAGAGATGAAACCTTACAGTACAGACCGTTCACTACTTCACTATAACTTGTCCCGTGACGCGATTGGTAGTAGGTACCTACTGCGAAACCATATTTAGCGTCGAAACCGCAGTAGTTTAATTCAACAGACACGCGTCATGGCTATGGTTTCGCGGCGGAAGTGTGCTGCCCAGTGAACGAAAATGTTTATTTTCGTTCAGTGTTACCCAGCCGCCTGAATCAATGGCAGGTAATCCGAAAAGCTCAACGCAGATGGCGCTGGCTGTATTGGGGGTTATACGAACTGTGAAACATTGGTAATTTCTTTGGAGGACTATTTTGTGAATGTGAGAACGCTGTAGGCTTAGTGGATTTGCTGACCATAATTATTTTGTTAAGTACCTGGTACCTGTTGAAAGACCTACACTGTCCTCCCATACCTAATAACACTGTTATTTGAAAATATTGTAAAAACCAATTATTTTTAAAAGAGTAACCGTGGAGTTTCTTGCCGGCTCTTCTCCATAGGAAACGACCAATTGGAACCGTGCACCTAGCTTCTGACGTTTCATAAGTGCCCATGTAGGTTTATGTGAAATAAAATATTTTGAATTTTGAATTTTGGAGCGACGAAGTTTTCACCAAAGTAAGTTATTTTTCTTGAGAAGACATGCGTCAGTAAAATTCATAATTCAAAAAAAAACTAAATTCAAAGTGTAGTTATTTATTCTAACTAGCCTGAGTGTCATCACTGTTCGAACGTCAAAATTACATAAGACAGTCCCCCAAAACGCCACCCTTCACCACTTCCTAGTGCTTTTGCTGGAAAGAAGAAGTGGCACAATAAACTTCCTAGCAGCACAACTGTCTGTTCAGTTAGAAAAAAACCGGCCAAGTGCATGTCGGACCACGCACAATGAAGGGTTCCGTTGGAATGAATTTATCGTAAAAACAAACTTAACTTTGTAATTGAAAAACATGTTCTCCCATACGGAATATATGAGAGAACATGTTTTTGCAACCGCAAATTTAAGTTGGTCGATTATTACTCGTAAAGTTGGAAAGCCCACTTAAGAGGGAACAGGGCCCGCGATTCTCCATACAAACGTATTCCCCGTTTTTCTTCCTGAATAATGCCTCTAGAGCTGTCTTTTTTTTATATAATCAAGGTCTCTTTATGCATGTCATTTCTTTTTTTCAACAATTAATAAGTAAGGAAACTATGACCCTCCAAAAATTACAAAAATGCCCCATTTTACTTTCTGCGTCTTTCGCGCTTGATTTTATACAAAAAAAAATACAGCTCTAGAGGCATTATTCAGGAAGAAAAACGGGGAATACGTTTGTATGGAGAATCGCGGGCCCTGTTCCCTCATAAGTACTTTATTTGAGCAGAAAATAATATGATTTTTGTTTTAAAACTGTAGAGTTTCTGGGGAGTTTCACCTACGAAGACATGAAGGCAGCATGAATGATGTCACCCCTGCTGCGTTGCTCGCTGTTCTGGTACTTTACGAACCCAACAATTGTTTATCTGTCATTAATTATATTTTATTTTTTTTTTTTCTCCCACAAAGTACAAATACAGTATAGAGGTGTTACAAATATTGGAGGTACTAGGACTTGTTCCGACATCCAAACTAGGATACCCTGTGCTATGGAATCCTGGCCCCCCTCGCCGAGATTAGAAATTATCACAAAAATTGGTAGCTCGTAATACATGTAGGACTATTGTAGAAAAAAAGAAACTAATAACATAAAAAACGTAAGTACTAATAAAATAAAATAAAATCAAAAAGAAAAAAAAGATGCGTGTGTGTGTGACGTGTGGGTGTGAGGTCTCGTGTATGTGGTGTGGGGTTGTGTGTGTGTGTGTGTGTGTGTGAGAGTAAGATGGTGTGGTTGTGTGTGTGTATACGAATGTGTTGTGTGTGTGTATATGTTTGGATGAGTATACGAATGTGTGCGTAAAGGGATGGCGGTATGTATTTATAAAAACGCTAGATTAGGATAAGATTGTGAGCAGTTTTTCAGTTTTTTCATAATCGAGTTCTAAAAGCCACTGTGTAAGCTTCGTTTTACATTCTATCTTAGATAAATTAACAATTGCAAGAATTTTATTATATGTATAATCTGCCTGCTCTGAAATTGAAGAATTTTTGGGCAAAATATGTTTTTACCGGATTTGTTTCACAGACTTCATAAAAACACCTTGTATTAACCTTCTGCTTAGCTGTAGAAACGTCTATATAGGAATGCTTTTTTATAACTGTTAGTAGTTTAAAAAGTTGTCTGACTGTTAATACATTTGCTTCGTTATAGAGTGTAGTTGTAGCGTATAAACGTGGTTTGAAGAGAGCAACTTTTAGGAGAAGTCTTTGAGCTCTTTCAACGTTTAGGATGTTCGTTTTATGCGAGCCTCCCCATATGGAAATACCATACGATAAGATTGATTGGCAAAGTGATTCGTACACATTTTTAACCAGTTTCCAACTCGCTACATGTCTAAGATTTTTAAATATATAAACGAGTTTTCTTGTTTTGTTTTGTTTTCTGGACCAGCAGTGTGATTCTGTAAGACCTCATTCTAAAATTGTGAAATGTGATTTTTGAAAGATAAGTTTATTATTATCCCTAAGTATTTTATTGATTCTACTTCAGATATCATTGGGCACATGGTACAGCTCGTGGTTGGAGGATTACATGTGTGTGCATAAATATTGAAATTATTAGTATTAACTGCTACATTATGTATTTTGAACGCTATATATTTAGTTTTGGTGGTATTTAAGGTCAGTTTGTTGAGAGCAAGCCAATGAGTTACAATATTGAAACCTTCTTGGGCCGCTGCAAAAAAAGTTTCTTCCCATGAGTTACCATAAAACGTTAAGGTAGTGTCGTCGGCATAAGACAGTACATTACAGTTTCTCATGTTAAGCTGGCAAAGATCATCAATATAGCAAAGGAAGAGGGGGGGACCCAAGATACTGCCTTGTGGGATTCCAATTTTTATCAGTCTTTCTTCACTCTGTGTATTTTCTATCCGAACTGACTGACATCGATCTTGTAAATAGTTCTGGAATATTTTTAATTGTGTGTCCCTTATTCCCATATGTTCCAGTTTGGATATTAGAATATGCGGGCACACAGTATCAAAAGCTTTCTGAAGGTCTAGAAAGATAGTCAGGCATTTTTTCCTATTATCTAATTTACTTACAATATGATCAGTGAATGTATGAATGCAGTCAGTTGTAGATTTTCCCTTTCTGAAACCATATTGGTTAGGTGATAAGATGTTTTTATCTTCTAAGAATTTCACAAATCTGTTATTTATAATCCTTTCAAATACCTTTGAAATAGAGGTGAGCAAAGAGATAGGCCGATAATTTGCCACTTCCTCCCTGCTACCGCACTTAAAAATAGGGACAACAATTGATTTTTTAAGGGATTCTGGAAAAATGCCTTCAGCTAAACATCTATTCAGGATATAAGTGAGGGGACGGACTATATAGTTTTTTAAATTCTTAAGGGCCGTTGGCGTTATATTGTCCCACCCTGCTCCACAATCTGAGCGAAGGTTGCTGATGACTCCTTCTACTTCCTCTTCAGATGTCTCCAAAAGCACAAAAGAGTTACAAGAGGACTTGAAATTTGCCACGTTCGATGGGAGTGGAGAAAGCCCAGTTGGAATTTTACTTTTCAACTCCATGCCCACGATTGCAAAATAGGAATTTACTGCGTTAACTGAAAGTTGTGGGGATGTTTTATTATGTAAAAGTTCCAACGGTGGTGCGTTTGACTTTTTCAGATGAGTCATAGTTTTAATAGCGGACCAAAGCTTTTTATTATCACTTCCAGCCGCATCAAGTATATTCCTGTCATATTGTCTCTTACATTTTTTAAATATGTTATTACAAAAGTTTCTGTATCTTTTGTAGGATATTTTTAAGATACTTATTATTGTCGGGATTGTGTTTTACTTTGTAATGCATTCTGTCTCTTGTTCTTATGCATCTCAGTAGGCCAGGAGTAATCCACGGTTTTATGGTAATTTTATTTCTAGGAATTTTAATATCTATTGTGTTGTCAATTATGATTTTTTGTAAGTTTTGAATGAAATGAGTCATGAGGTCATTAGGATTTATGTTATTATCGTAAACATAATTAAAGTCAATATTTTTGCAGTCACTATTCATATTCTCAAAGTCAATTTTGCTCACAAATTTTACTTTGGGGTTTTGTCCACTTAAGCGCAAACAGAAAAGGGTGGCCTCGTGATCAGTAACTGCAGATTGAAGAATGAATGTAAGAGAAACAGCCTTAGATTTAATTATGACATGGTCCAGACAGCTGGATGCTCTAGTTTGTTCATAATGTGCTGGTATCATACCAAAAAAAGAGAGTAAGTCAAGATAGCTCGATGTAGTTACATTTGAATCTTTGATATTTATATTTATGTCGCCCATGAAAATTACATTTTTGAAACCGGATAGTTTTAATAATAGTTCCTGTAGAGTGCGTAAAAAATTGTCTAATGTGTGAAAACTAGGCGGTCTGTGGTATTTTTATTTATTTTAATAAGTAGACAGTTTGCTTCTAAGATATCTGGTTCTTTTATATTGTAGTTGATGTCGTTATTTATGTAAACGACTACACCGTCGTTTTGGTTATAGTTTCGTAGACTAGAGTAGCCAGGTATAAGTGGTAAATTATTAACGGATGAGAGCCGGCATTCAGATAGAATTATAATATCACAGCTCAATTGTAATCGTTTTAGTAAAGTATTTAGGCTGAGATAATTTTTGTTAATACTTCTAATATTTTGTTGCAATATTTTTAGAAATGAACTTGGTTTAGTTATGGTAGCTTTACAAGATTCAGGTTCACAACTATAGAATTCCGTCAGAGCAAGAGTTTCTAAATTGTTTATATTGTTTAGATCAGCGAATGTTGTTTTTGGTAAATTGTTGATGTATGGGTTTGTGATTGCGGAGTGATTGTAATCACAAACCCATACATCAACAATTTACCAAAAACAACATTCTGTATTATGTATCGTTGGTCTAGGGGTCGCAAGCGCTACTGCTGAGTATGAGGTCCTGGGTTCGATGCCCGGGTTGAGCATAGTGTTATTGGGGTTTTCCACCTGAAATTTCTCAGTAGTGCCCGGTTGATGGCAATAGGCTCGTCTATTTCATGGGACTTAAACATAACTGTTGAAATGTGGGTACCTATAACAGGTACACCTCTGCCCATCCTCTGCCCAACCCTTCGGAGAAACAAGGTGTGATGTTAAGTATGTATTTTCATTAGGTTCAGTAAACAGAGCGAAATAAATTATGGTAAACAAAAAAAACAGCTACAACAATAACTGACAATAGCATTTATTCACATTTATGAAATATTTACACATGGGGCAAAAAGAAATTGGAAAATATATTGTAAGGATTAGTGAAATTTTATGTATTTCTGTGGAATTCATCATGGATTATGTATGTACTGCTTGCTAATTCTTGCTGTAAGCGCATGAGAGAGTTTAAACTTTTCCTCAATAATGAAGTTGAGTCTGACACCTGAAAAAAAAAAGAATTTAAAACCTCTATTTCCTTGATCCATTACATCCATCCATAAAATAAATTCTAATTGGCCTCTCCCTTAAACACTTCAATGCACAAATTATCTACTCTAAACTAAAGAACAGCAATATTCTGCTATAAACAACAATTAGGTTCAATGACTTTATTTAAATGTATGAAAGTTTATGTTTGATGGTCCACTTCGTATTCACCAATATAACATTGTTGCTGTGCTAAACACACATTCAATGTGCAACACTTAGAAATAAAATAATATTGTTATTAAATATGTACCTTAGATGGTGGTGTGGTGAGTATCTTCATTGATGTCCTTACATAATCCCCTATCATAAAATGCTTCAAACTATGCTTGTTTTTGTTATACATATTTGTTTTTCCAATGAAGAACAAGCTCAGTACAGTGGATATAGTACGAATACGAATTTGTCTTTTAATAAAATACCTCGTTTCTGAAATATCATAATATATATCTTTAGTTTAGGCTGTAAGCACTTTTAACAGAAGAGAACTTGGTCAGTGGGTCGTCTTAAGGGCGGATAACTTTCACAATTACTATTATAAATCGACCTCGCTTCGATATTTAACATACCACTTCCATTGAGGTTTTACACAAAAACAAATTCACAATTTATCAAAACGATGTTCACTTACATAATTTCCTAATAATTAAGGAGATTATACGAGTAAATCCCAAAAATATTACAAAGAAAATCCAATGCAACGAGTACGTTGCCTTCTATTAAATCTTACAGAAGAAACAAATTGCTCGTTGATTTTAAACAAACGGACCGCTGTCAAAATGGTTAGTATCTACGTAATTAGAATAACTATAAATCCTTTTTAGACACTTATCGTTCACTCTCTAGCGTCTCATTCAGACTGCAGTTGCTATCAAAGATTTTAGAGTTACGTAATACGAAAGTCGTAAAATTTTTCAATGTCTAGTTTAAATTATATCAATTCCACTCAAATTCTTATTGAAAATGTGTTGCGTAATTAGATGTCACCACATCTTGTTTTCTGAAATTATGACCTTGGTAAAATTCTTTTGTTTTCGTTTTAATACGCTTATCGTATGAGAGATATGACAAATACAAAATTGTCTCTTTTTGTGAAAAAAGTTGTGCAAACATACCGTTCGACACCAGAAAGAAATTAAAAGACCATTTATTGTATATGAAAATCGAGTTTTATTTTTCTTTTCTGAATTAGGAAATAGGGTGACCACAATTTCTTTTATATTGTAGCAAAGATTAGTAAATGTAGTGTCATAGGTATGAATAAACTTTCTTCGATTTTACGCTTATTATCGTCATAGCATTTGAAAATGACCAATACTATCAGCGAAAGGTGGAGGAACGGACTCAATTGCTCCGGTTAGTTCGTATATCTTTGATTTTATTCTTAGCGTAGGTATACGGTATATCCTGCAGGCAATATTCACCAGTACCGTTTAATTCAAATGCAATAACAAAATGTAATTCGTAGTTGACTGCTACGTTAGAACCACAGAAAGACAAGACTTAAATGATGCCTCTAAACAAATTGCGTCTTCTAAACACTCGATCCCAAAAACGGATAATATATTATTATCCGAATTGAGTGGTAAGAAAGCAAATTGTCTTTCTAATGGAATCGATGTGCAGTAACTGTTAATGTATCGTTTTGTAAATAAGGCACTGTAAAAATGGTTCAGCAGAACTGTTTCAAGATAACTGCTAGCTACGTTGCTTTGGCAATCAACAATAATGACGTCATTATTTGATTATAGTTCTGTTTTTTTATAAAACTGCTCGGATTTTTTACGGATCGTAAATTGTTATTGCACCTGCCAAACATTTAAGGTAGGAGTCATTTGATGACTTCCCAGCCAAAAAAAAAAAAAAAAATATTTATAAGTTTTTCACTTCTCATGCTCTGAAAGTGCTTATTTGTGCAGCTTATAGGCTGCACAAAATCGAATTTTGTGCACTAGTGCATTAACGTGTCTACTCATAAATGTATCTATATTAAGGCAAAGAAAATGAGCCATACAGCCAAACACAATAAGAAGTTCATAGATAGAATTTGTTATTTTAAAATATTTACTTTAATTTATTTGCCTTACGTGTTTTTTAAGACATTTAGTACAATAAATACTTTTACTGTTTTATTTCCTCGCAGTCGAAGTGACAATCACAGTATGTAACTCGTCCACAAAACCATTTTTATCCTCGACATTACTATCAGCTCTCGCCTTCGTCTCGGGCTGCTAAAAGTCTCGGATAAAAATGGTTCGTTTTGTGCACTTGTTGTAAAATCTACTATTAATTGTCTGTTGTTGTTGTTCTCAATTTCACCAGTAGAACATAAGTTACCGTTTTGCATGTGTTTCATTTGTTTTAGTATTTTTGCTGTATCGTCTTCTTTACCCTCTCCTTTCCAATTCTCAACTAAAGAAGGTTTGTCTGAAAATACAGTCCTCAGTAAGTATTTTAACTTGATACTTGGCCTTTTTTGTGATTTGTTTTTTCTGAACATGTTTCCTTATTCTTCTTTTAAAACTTGTTTTCTTCACAACTTTATTATTACCTATATTCGCAAAATCAACTTTAAACGACTTAAGGCCACCTTCTATAAATTATTCAAAAATCTGAATGAATTCATCAATACTGTATTTTTGTTTTGAAGATCAAATGCTTAACTGTTTTGAAAAAGCCATGTTATTTAAAATGCGAGACTAATATATTTGACCATAGCGGAATTTTAAATAATATCCTACGCAGTGTTGCCACAATCGTCGACAAATAGAATGGATTATCAGGAGTTTCGTTACTATGTTTTTCACATTCTATCTTTTTTAAGTTAAGTACTTGTTTGTCAAACCAGCAAAAGAAAACGTTATTAAGTTCAAGCTTATCAATTCCAACATCTACACTTGTGTTAAATATCATATGGTGGAGAATGAACGTCTTCATTTTTCAAAATGTTGTCAAGCTTATTTTTTGTAGAAGGTATCTTTTTACTGTAGCATATGTCCAATATATCGCTAATAATACATTTCAAATTATGAAAATCTACTCATGTCTTTAAATATAGTAAGTATGCACCGAATGTAGAATAATTTAATTTCGATGTAAGTATTTGATTCCTTGTAGACATTGTAAATTGTGTACTTAATGTTTTTTAAAGTGGCTCGTATCAAGTCTTACAAAAACAGGTGGTATTTCTTGTTTAATTCACTCAAAATATAAATCTTCAATTTAGGCTTTAGTAGAATTAAATTCAGTAAACGTTGTGACTACTGCTAATATTAATGCTGCACAACCGAAAATGTGCTTGCGCATTAAAAATGAATTATTATTTTTATTTCTTCACTATAACTGTTTCATAAAACTCGCCTTAGTGCTTTATCACCTACAACTTCCGCTGCACTATCATAAACTATTGTTTAGTAACTACACTAACTATTGTGCATAAAAATGTAAACTTACTTTACTTACTTTGCAACAGCAGAAGTAACTAAAACATCACTCAGTATCGCCACTAACAAAGTATATTTAATGAGTGTAAAAATAAATTTTTGTCACCCTATCCACAATGACACACATACACAAATACAAAATTGTTGATTTCGGTATCTATAAGATTTGTAGTTTTATCGTAATTCTTATTAGTAACAAAAACACCAATTTGTTGCACAATTTTTTTCACAAAAAGAGACTATTTTGTATTTGGCTTATCTTTCATACGTTACGTTACGAGTAATAAAAAGAAAATAAAAGAAATGGAGGACTGAGGGCCCGAATTTTATCAGGGTCATAACTGTCAAACAACAAGAAGTGGTGACTTCTTTTTGCTTTCACAAATTTTCACAATTTATTTAGTAGCATAAAGGATTTGAAACAGTAGCTGCTCTGTAAGTCATTTTATTTGCGTAATAAACTTTTACGTGTATGAGAATTGAGGGCCCATTTTGAACGAAGATATACAAAGTACGGGATCATTCTCACTAGTTCCACCAGCAGTAGGGATGCTGCCTGGGTCAAAAAAAAGAAATTCTATTTAGTCCGTCAGTCAGATAATAAAAAAATAGACACGTATTTTTTGCTTTATCATATTAATAAAAAATGACTTGGATACAACGCATTAAATTCGGGGAGTGGGGGTTGATACGTCACAAGTATGTATAAAATCTACATACAAGTGACGTCATAGCACCATCGGCATACCGAAGCCCGGCAAGCCAAAGACCGAGCCGTCGAGTTACCGCCCCATCAGTTTGCTAAAGGTACTCGGCAAAGTCTATGAGAGGCTTATTTATAAGCGTCTCAGAGACTATGCCGAAACCAAGGGCCTCATCCCCAACGAACAGTTTGGGTTCCGAACCCAGCCCTCTAGCGTGCATCAGGCCCACCGGATTATTGAAAACATATGCGCTGGCTTCCAACGCGGTTTGATAACGATATAGCGAAAGCGTTCAACAAAGTCTGGCACAACGGCTTATTATATAAGCTCTACAAACTCGGTGTGCCAGATCATCTCGTGCTCATCTTACGGGACTTTTTGTCAAACCGCACCTTCCGCTACCGTATCGAAGGAGCGATATCGTCCCCCCGTCCTATCCGTGCAGGAGTCCCTCAAGGCTCTGTGCTCTCCCCCCTAATCTTCACGCTTTTCACCAGCGATATCCCAAAAGAGTAGAAGGGCGCAGTTGGCTCTGTTCGCAGACGATACGGCCATCTACTACAAGGGTACCAGCTCTGACTCGATAACCCGCACTCTCCAGACCTCAGTCGACATGCTCGGCGCCTGGTTTAGAAAGTGGAGGATCGAAGTCAATCCGGATAAAAGCCAAGCGGTTCTCTTTTTGAAACCGCGTAAAAGGTTCAAACCCCCCCGACCTATCACCATGTTCGGCAAGCCTATCCCCTGGGAGAAGCGAGCCAAATACCTAGGTGTTGTCCTCGACCTGCATCTCACCTTTAGCGATCACATAAAGCAGGCCCGCTCGCGAGCCGCTTTCGTTCTCGGTAGACTTCACTCTGTCCTGAATGCACGTAGCAAAATGTCACTAAGGTGCAAATTGCGTACGTACACGGCGTGCGTTCGTCCCATTATGACCTATGCGGGAGCCGTATTTGCACACGCAAAACCCCGCCATATCCATAGGATGCAAACGCTCCAAAATAGATTCCTCCGTAAAATCACCGGTGCCCCCTGGTACGTTAGGAACGAGATCCTCCATCTCGACCTAAAGATCCCCACAATCCACCAATTTCTCAAACGCAATTCCAAGCGTTTCTTTGAGTCCGCCGCCAAACACCGCAACCCTCTGGTTGTCGAGGCCGCCAACTATGTCCCTAGTAGAATCAGTCAGATCCGCCGCCCGAGGCAAATCCTTACCGACCCAGAAGACCCCATAACCCTCCTCCAGGAGAGCAATGGGGGCCACAAGTACAGTGCACAAACACAGACACCGACGAGCCAGTAGCTTTAAATTCCCCGATTAATAATAATGAATTATCTTGGATCCAGCCTGTCCCAACTTGCTGTCCTACCCCCGCGACGCCCTAAGCCGAGGTCCGTACCCCACAGGGGGTGCCCTTAGTGAGCGCTCGCCTAGTTTTAATTAGAATAGTTTTGCCCCTGGCTGGAGGCTTTGAGTTTAGTAGCTTAAGGCAGCCGCAGGATTGTCCGGTTAAGTAGTCATCACCTCAGAGGTGAGCTACGAGATGCCCTAGTCAAAAAAAAAAAAAAACGTCATGGCACATTATTACTCAATGTATCGCCGTAATCTTTTGATAACGTAAAAAAAGAAAAAATACGTGTACGTTATTTTTTCATAATCTACATTACGGACAAAAAACATTTTTTTAGTCATCATCCCTATTGTTCCATGGAACTAGTGAGACTTTTTTTTCTCAGTAGTTCCATGGTTCTTCTTAGTGGAACAAGTGAAACTAAAGTTAATCAACATCATTCTCATTAGTTCCACTTTCTAAAAAAATATCATCAAATATGATAGTGTTTTGCGATAATATCTTGTTTTCACAAATTTTGTTGGGAATTAGCTAAGATTTTGGCATAAAGACTTTTTCTGTAGTGTACATAGTTTTTCAGGTACAGATGGGCCCTCAATCCTCTATGTGAGAACTGAGGGCCCAACTTTACAGTCAATAACTCGCTTATATGACTTTCACAAAATCTGATGGGGAATGTTCACTAAATCCTAAGCACATTTTCAAAGAGTCTTAACAAAGTGGCCCTCACAACACACGCACATGTCTAATTTGTATTAATCTATGGCGTTGAGCATTGTCAATAAAGCCGAAAATATTGGGCTCTCAGTTCACCTTCCATTTAATTTTCAACCAATAACTTTACGAGCCATTATTTCTTTTTAACTAATTCACAGAGATGTTCAACTATAAGATATTTAATAAAAGGCATATTTATTGTATTTATGTTTTGAAGATTCCTTAATACAAACTGGGGGACCCAGTTAAACCGCTATAAATCTGTAACGTCATATTCTTGAAAGATTTATTTCCTGCAGTTCACTTAATTCACCTGGGTCAATTCATCTAGGCGCATTACCTATACTATTCGCTAAACTTTAATCACTACTTGTAGCTATATTTATAATTAAAAGTTCAGTCTATATTTATTTAAGTAAACTTTATTCACCTAAAATTTAATAGATAACTCATAAAACTAAATTGAAGCATACTTGCTATGTAAGAGTTGTTAAGGGCGTTCATGCCCTACACTAGCGCTGCCATTGAATTTTTATTTTTTTGTATTGAAAACATTAAAAAAAAAACGTCCAGGAATTCCAGTTATATGTGTACTATTAATGTTATTGTTATCTGGTACTGTGTAAGAAACTGTTTAATTTAACGAACCATTTCTAGAAAATGACCCACAGTAACTTGTCCGTCCAGCAGACTTAGCTGGACCTCTTGAATAATTTGATTATTTATTACACTATTAGATTTGCGTTGTTTTGGTTTACGTTTCGGGTTAGCATCTTTTTTAAGGCCACAATCAGGTCTGATAAGTTGCGGTTATATTTTTTAATATTGTTACTCCACAAAGTGTGCCACCCTTCAACGTAATTGTTGGTTCGATGGCGCTCTCCAAAAACAGACCATTGTTTTAGAACGGCTTGCTTTAATCAAACCTTTTTAAAATATTTTAAAAATGGTTGCAAATATTCGTAATTGCTGAATATTTGTTTTATGTTTTTCCAGCCTTCATAAATTATGTCTTTTGGTAACAAGGCCAAACTGCGGCATAAAAATACACACTCGGCGATTGTGCTTTGCAATAAATATATTCATTGCTTTGACTTCTCTTTTCAAGCATTCTTGGAAATGGTAATAACAACCTTTGATTGTTATTTTAAGAAAAGCTGTGGAAATTGCTTTAATGGCGCTTTGTTCAAAATCACCTGTATATTTCTGTGGCCTCCAGTCATTTATTCTTGATTTCAGCATTTCAAATAAAATCAAGTATGCCTTTGCCTTATAACTTTTATGGGACATTAAGGCATATACAAGAGGTTTTATATAGGTTGTCTTCGAGCAACTGCCACAATCTCCACGTATTGTATAAATTTGGCAAAAGGGAGAAAGACAACATTTGAATGTTCCATCTCCAAAAAATGACGTCTTTTCTTAATCGATTCAATACCTTCCCGTGATGCGAACAATATGATTCTCATATCGTCTGCATTGTAATCGCCAAGAAGGAAATCTTCAAGGTGGTATTATAATGCCTGCTACATCTTCATGATATGCAACTTTAATTTGTTCAAAAGATGGTTCTTCATAAACATGATCAAATCCAGTATTTTTGTAAGCATCCACAGCTTCATCATATAGTTTTGTTACCGGTTCATCAGTGGTAATTACTTTTTGCTTGCATACTTCTAGCTGCTCCGCCCATGCGTTTTTGGCTTCATCCTTGATACAGCTTGTTTTATGTAATTTCACCGTTCTATAAAAATAAACATATATATGACAAAATAATATTCCACAAATAAGAAATGCAAACGACTGTTTAAACTTACTTTTATTGTGATAGAGCCAGCGAATTTTTTATTACAGCATCTCCACCAATTCGCACCAGAGTTGTAGGATCTGTCTAAAATATTGTCGACCATCATACAATAACACCACCCCTTGACCTCTGTGTATGTATTTAAGCTCCGACATTATGAAGTTGGTCGAGTTCAGTTGCTTACAATTTTATTTGTAAATAAAAAGCAACAATAGTGAAAACACGCAAGAAAAAAAAAATATCCTGTCTTATAGAGTAGCTTTTTTAATAAAGTTAATAATCATTAACATTTTCCTTATTAAAGTGGCCAGTGTCTCTTTGTTTATACCAAAAAGTTTATACCACATAAATAAGTGAATAAAGTTTAGTCTTTCAGTATACGTAATGCACCCAAGTGAATTTGGCGAATAAAGTTTACTTTCAGTATACACCCATTTACAAAAAGTATGGTTAACGCATCTTGGTGAATTAACCCAGGTGAATTAAGTAAACTTCAGGATATTTTTTATTATTCTTCAAAATCGCTGTTAGTTATACAGAAAAGTGCAATTTTTCCAATAACAATCCACCCTAGTAGTCGGTGGGTCTTCACTGCGTCTATGCAGCCAGGCCAAGAAGGCAATGGCATGCTAACAGCCTCCTGAAAAATAAATAAAACGATTAAAAAAATTGATTCTTGTAACTCCTTCACATATTTAGCACTTTCACACACATCTTTTTTTCTAAAAAAACACTTTTGAACAACTGTCTGAAAAATGTCTTACCTTTATATGCTGCAAAGTCTTCACATTGAACGGACAAGACGGTTTATATACATACCACCAAAAACATTTTCATGTAAAATGATGCCAAGACGAGACCATATGGATTGCACTGTCAAAAACTTATCAGATCTCATGTAGAGCCAAGCTTCTAACTCTACACGCCCGTACTCTACAAGCCCTAACTTCACAAACTCTACACCTTAGTCAAAATATGTGGCTTAGCCGTTTCCGGCCCGATCGCCGTCGATTTGTTGGTGTAGAGTTAGAAACTTGGCTCTACATGAGAAATATTTATCTAAATTAATGAATAATTAATTATTGTATAACAGAAATTAATGAACAGTGAATAAATTTTTCACCATTTGCCCATATTATGATGGTAGCGAAACGGCCAAGCCACATAAACGGCCAAGCCACATAAACGGCCAAGCCACATATTTTGACCAAGGTGTGCAGTGGACTAGTGGAGAGACGGGTGATAGTTATCTATGAATGGGCATCTTTTAACAACGTCGCCGCCAGATTGGATTATAAAAAAAAGAACTAAGTATAATTCATAGACGTATAAAAAACATCTGTGGTATAATTATAACCAAAAAGCATCTCGTTTCGTTGTGCTCAAGATGTTCATCTCATAAAATAATTCCGAACTGTTTTCAATATCTATCCTTTCATTATGACAACATTCAATACCACAATGTAGATTTCGATATTTTGCGAAGCTTTGTTTTAGGTTTGGTTGCTTTATATAACTAAAATATTCCAGAAAAGCTGTGTAAGCTAAATAAAACATTATATGTAATACGTTAGTACCCTAAAGCTTTCACTCCTTTAATTTCAAAAGACGTGAAATCGGTATTTGATTAAAAAAATGTGTTCATCATGAACACAAAATTCGGCAAATTATCCGATTAGGCCTTCATAAAACCGCTTTCAGTCATTTTCCTCAGAGTATTTCGTGTTATTTCTTACAAAACAAATGTAATTTTACTTCTCAATGTGTAATAAAATCACAATAAAACTGACTGAAACGCAAACACTCCTACAACACCAAAGGTATACGTATATTTTATACGTCTATGTACAACACATTGACATTTTATTACTGTCATAGATTATTCTTTTCAACTATTTGAATTTGCCAATTTTTTTTCACTTTAAAAAGAATAATTTCTTGCTGAAAAATAAATTATAATCAAAAATATTGATAGAGGCTTATTGCTGAAGTAATAAAGTTTATTTAAAAAAATATTAGTCCCATATTTGAATCACATGATCCCTGGGCCTCAAGTCTGCTATTACAATAGTGTCAGAAATGGTCTATCATTGATTTCATAACTGTTCATTTTGACAAGTTTGGTAATCTACTAACATATTGGCGTCATTATGACTTTCCAATGGTCAGCCACTGACACTCCATTGAAAGAAATGGCATCTATTTGTAATCTCGTACATAATGACAAATGAATGACTGACTTAGGTAGTAATCTGCTAAAATTTTGACAGTTCCAGTCATTGTGCAGTCATTTCTTTTAATTCGTTACGAGTATCGTGTTTGTGGAATACAATGATCAACCAATGATCGACCATTATGAATTTAGCAGATTACGAACTTTTAGCAAAATGACAATGGGATCGTGTTGGAATGACGAATTTATAAAAATAGCAGACTTGGGCGCCTGATGACTTATACAGCGTCCTTGCGAATGAGGATCAATTCTTGAAGACAGTAAATTAGGATAAAAATATAATACACACATAACTGCTGTGAAGAATATCTGCCGGTCTATTCTGTAATAATTTCACTGTGAAAACTCAGGTGAAGTGAGCTGTCATTCCACCTACTACTAGGGACTGACAGCTCACTCCGAGCTCACTTCACATAAGTTTTCACGGTGAGACGCTTACAGAATGGTACTGCTGATATAGATTTGGTTATTTACAGAGATAATGTTTGACTAATATATGTATGATTTACAGCTCATTTTTGCATACAATATCAAGGTAACGGGTGTCGTGTAGAATATTCTTGTTCTTTTTTACATATAAAACGAATGACTTTCGTTGCTGCCTCAAGCATAAAATCTGTTGTTAAAGACGGTCTTTCTGTTCTTGAGTTTTTCAAAAGTTTGAACTCCAGTTTTTTAAAATAATTGAATAATTTTGGAGAACTGACACCATCAACACTTGCCTTGCCTAGCAGACCATCATCAAGTTCACTAAAATCAAATGATTCTTTCGTAATAGTTCCAGCAGAAAAATATGTTTTCAAAGCCTCGTCTAACATAGCTTTGATGTCGGTTACACTGTGTACAGGTGTCAAACGAAATTTAACAGAATCTGGACTTTCAAGTTCAGGATCAAGGCTTGTATTCAAATTGTGTTCTGGAACAATTCTGTCCATGAGTTCGTCCAACTGCGCTGTAATTATAGTTGCCGCTATGTTTAGTTCATTATCAGATCGGGAATGGCAAGTCGTTGTTTCTTTTTCCTTCTTTAAGTACACATGACTATAATCATCTTCCGGTTCCACCATTATTGTATCTGTATCATAGGCATGTTTTATTTTGTCGAGTAAAGCTTTAATATTTTTTTCTTGTCCAATATCTTCGTCATAGTCATAGGTTTCTCTCAGATCAATATCGCCTTTGTAGAAGTAATCATTTGGTAAAGCCAAGCCTCGTACATACAAATCTAATGCACCTCCATACCTGGGTATGGTCATAGGCTGTCGATAAATACATTCAAATTTTCCTGTTGATGATGCATTATTTTTTGCATGATCAATAACAACTGGAAGAAATTTAAAAGATTATCCAAACACATTTGATAAAATGGCACCTACAAACAATTTTACGAAGCATTTATTAATGGACAGTTTCGTAATAAATGCCTCGTCGCAAACATACCTTTAATAACATCTGATAACACAGCAGGACAAATAGTTGCTGTAACGGGAGTAGTAGGGTTAAGATCCGGACTTGAATTAATCTCAATCAGCCATGGCTTATATTCTTTGTCGAGGACAAAATCGCAACCATACAGCTCAAATCGATTCTTACTAACTGATAAAAAGTCCTGGCCAGTTAACATTATCCCAATAATAGACTTCTTCATTCCAGGATAAATGATTTTTTCCCAGACTTTGCACTTGTCAATCCTGTTCAAATAATCTTTGTACTTTTCTGAATGCCACATGTTCGCGGGTGGAAGATCTTCGTGTCTTCCTGCACAATTACGATATTTCCTCTGAACTGCATTGTTAGTTAAATGTATGGATTCATGATAGTTCTTAAGATTGTACTTCTGTGAGCTGAACTTCAAATAACAATCTCGGTACATCCATATCACTAAAGGATATGTGCTTGTGATCAAGCAGTATTGTCTAATATCGAATTTTGTTTCGTGAATCAATAGCGGCTCTTCTACAAACAAAATACAAGTATTATAATTAGAGTATTTATTGTTTTAGGATCCTATTCATGTACAGACGCCAGCACATCAACCTAATACAATCTGTCAAATTTCTTTAATAGATTTTCAACTTTATCACTATAATATATCATAGGGTTCAAAGTTGATTGGGAAAATTTGACAGTTTCGGGTAGGTTGACCTGCTGGCGTCTGTACATACGGCTACACATCAAGCTATATATTTCCAGTATAACCTGACCTCGCATTGTACGGAAATCCTATACAATGCGAGATCAGCATAAACTGCAAATTTATAGCTTAATGTGTAGCCGTGTGTACTTACGAGTAGATTTCTCAAAATTCAAACGCAGAATAATTATGTCTAAAATATATTATTTGGGCCTCGGAAGGGATTTACCGCAGTCCGTACGTACCACTGAAATATTAACGGATAATTTAAAAAAAAATAGGGAGGGCGCTAGGGACCTACCGATGTATTTCTGAATGACATATTTATCGTTAGCTTTTTTTAGCAGGTCATCGATAACTGTCAATTTAGAAGCCAATCTTATTCCTCTACCTCTTGAATTATGTGCCGGTTTAATGATCCAAATGTTATGGCAACCTTCGCAACTTAATTGGGGTCGAAATCTATGCATTTGTATTAGTAAAAATTTTGCGAATGCCATATAGAGTGGTAACTTATTTTCTGTATCCTGTTGAAAAACGTCGTCCTTTCCTATTATGCGGTAATATTTTTTTAAGAAATTATTCCATTGTCCGTTAGACGCGTTGCTTACGACTCGATCTATATCCTTGTTCTCTTTTCTATACAGATATTCTTTGCATCTACACAAAGCAAATAACAAAACATTCAAGGAAATCTTTCCCTTGTCTACAAACACAGGCCTCTCGTTAGCAACCATTGAAACAACCCATTTCAACAAGCTAGTACAAGCTGTAATTTTATAGTCTTTAACAAATCCCTCGACTTCCCCAGTATCACTAGTGTTATAGCTGCGCGGGCCAATAACTTCGGCAACATTTTCAATGTAGAACCAGTAATTCCTTTTCATCGAAGAGCACAACCCTTGCTTTGATGTCCACAAAGCATCCGTCTTTAGTCTGCTAACTATAGTTGGACATTCATTGGTAATGTCGATGCTATTATAGCGGTGTACATCTTTGGTACGCCAAATAAAATTAGGCGTGTGTTTTTCCACTAAGTTCGACAGGAACAATTTTTCTAATTCAGCGAGTACTTCGGGTTTCGTATATGTGCTGTTTTTTATTTTGGATAGGTTCATTTTCTCTGCAGGTAGTTTTTCTACCCACCCCCTTTCCAGCAAGGCTGCTCGTACGGCATTACAGGAGCCGTATATGGAAAATATTTTATTTTCACTTAAAGCTCGTGCAGCTTGGAGTTTTAATGATTTGTAACGAATTGATTTGGCCTGACATTTGCAAATTACAAAACTTTTTTCTTTGGACGAAAGACCATCTGGACGATTAACGCCCTTATATTCCGTGGTATTTTTCTTATTGATTACTTCCACCTTTCTTGTAAATTTCTCAGCAGATTTTCTTTTTTTTACGTCGACTTTATCACAAGAATCTTTTTTCTGCAAATAATACCAAATACTTAGGTCATGTATACTTAAACAACTTATAAATTAAATAAGTATATTATGTATAGCAATTATCATACTTTATTTATGGCATGGAATTTTGAAATATGATTACAACAGTTTTTGATTCCACAGTTGTGTTTTGTATGTTTTGTACATGTGGTTCCGTTTGGTTTCTGTGGATGTAAGTAAATAAATAATTATGAACTAGTTGTAGGTATATTGAACATTAAAAAATTTGCATGTGTTCATTCATAGTTACCTTTTTTCGTTTGAGAATATTATTTTTTCGCCTCGGCATTTTTAAGTAAGTGGTTTCATTTTTATTAAAGTTCTAGGGCAAACCTGTATATCCTCTATAATGTAATAAAAAACATGGGATGAAAAAAAAAACAAATAAAATAGACTGTAAGATGTAGTTTACTTGGAAAATAAATAAATTCAATCTGAAAAACTTTATAATACGTGTCACCTTACAAAAAATTAAATGTTGTATTTTCAGAAGAAAACCTTAATGAATCATACACCAAAACCTTCCGCAATAATCACTTCGTCCATTGGTTGAAAATCCGTTCGGTAGGTTTTGAGTTTATCGCGTTCAGACAGACAGTCGCGGCGGAGGACTTTGTTTTATAATATGAAGGGATATCTAAGGAAGGATTTTCTAAATCAGTCTCATAGTGATTATGGTTGCAGTATCTGTTTGGGTCAAATAATTAACAGGCAAGTAGGTACTGAAGTTCTTTAAACCTACAAAAGATTTTTTTCTATAATAGGTAATTCTAGTCGGGTTTGGGGTCGTAGGGGGTCGCAGTTCTAACCTAGCCTAAACCTTTTTTTGCGAGTAAAAATGTTTAACCTAATGTAAATAGTTCGGTTCTGCGTAGCCTACATTTTTTTTTCTGTTAGTGCAAGTCGTTTCTTGCATTTATATTTTTACTAAAATATTTTTTGGTGATTTATAAATTTAAATTACCTACCCTTTTGCCTATATAGCGAGTTTAATTTTTAGGAACGTGCGTAATGCAATTTAAGTAAAACTTAGTGGCGGCGTAGCATGGGTTGGCACCCGAGGCGGTTTTCTATTGAGCACCCCCAAAATAAAACAAAATATACCTACTAAACATGGTTTATTAGCGAGTATCAAAATATGTTGCATATATGGCCATATTTGTTTATTGCGTAGCTTAGAAGCTTGATTTTTTCAGAGCTCCAAGGGACCGCAGACCTACGTATTTGATATTAATTTCATTTTGATACCTCCACGCGTTCCTGAGAAAAAGGGTCTTGACAGACTGACAAACGGAACCCTTATAGGATAACTTCGTTGTCCGTCACGAAGTGATCCTATAGAGGTACGGAACCCTAAAAACTAATTGTTTGTCAATGAATACAATATTAAAAATAGTTTATCAGATAATTATTTTCAAACGTTGTTGTACCTATAATGATGAAATAAGAAATCATGTTTTTGCCAATCGTTACTTGTCGAGTGAAAATTTGGAAATAAATTTTTGGTGAAATTACTGAATACCCCGTACCAGCGCAAGCGGTTTACACTAAGTTTCTCGTGTATCTTGGCGACTTTAAAAGTACCACGGATATAGATACTCGTTTCTTATGTTATCTATTTTCGAAACTTCACCAGACCAGCGTAGCATCTTCATCTCTGTGGAGTGTGGTGTGAATTTTCTGTTCATCAGTTTTCCTCATTGGCCAGCACCCAGATCCATATAGTAGGGCTGTAGGGCTGTTTTTACTGCCCTTTTGTATACCTACGTTGCCCTTGATTTTAATCGGAGACTGCCTCGTTGGTCTAGTGGTCGCAAGCGCTAATGCTGAGCATGAGGTCCTGGGTTCGATTCCCGGGTCGGGTAAAGTGTTATTGGGTTTTTCTATCTAGAATTTCTCAGTAGCAGCCCGGAGTCTGGTTTTGTGCCCGGTTGATGGCAATAGGCTCGCCTGTTAGAATAAAAGAGTATGTTTTTTATAACGACCTATTTTGTTCTGACTAAATTTATTTTTCTACCTTACTTTTTGACATGTCCTGTCTTCTGTTCGATTCCTTTACCTTTTCAATGTGTTGTCAAAGTGAATAAAACTAAAAATATAAGTTTATCTCAACTTTTATTTTTATCAACCAGTTTTATCATCTTCTGCATTCAACATAGGTACAAGCACACTGCACGCTAGTAGGACTTATGTAGCCCTACTAACCACGCTCTACTAACAGGTTATGTGCCCAGGAAACAAAAGAACGTTGGCCTTGGTAGTGGTCTAATGGTAACAAGAGTTCTCATAGAGAGCAGAACTCAACAATGGCACAAAATACGGACTCTTCAGGTAGTAGTGGGTTGCCCTCTATAGAGAGATTAGATGGTAACAGCAATTAAGCCACATGGAAGTTTTTGATGGAGTTATATCTTGTTCACGATGACTTGTGGGAGTATACAAGAGTTACACCTGAAACGACCGATGTGAAAGGTATGAGAAAAGACCAGAAAGCTAGAGCAAAGATTTGCTTGATGATTAGACCTCATTGCTTGGTGCATGTACGAAAAGCGAAAACAACGAAAGATGCTTGGGAAGCATTAATGAGTGCGTTCGAGGACAAAGGTCTGAATAACCGCTGCCGGCTACTTGCAAAGCTGGTGAGCATGAAGCTGGAGCAATTCCCATCGGTTAGGGAATATGTCACATCTGTGATGATGGTATCTCAGGAACTACAAGACCTAGGAAAAGAGGTTGACGATGAACTGTTGGCTGCTTTACTTCTTCAAGGCCTTACCATAGAGTTCCAACCAATGAGACTAGCCATAGAGAATAGTAACGTTGTTCTTACTACCGACTATGTAAAGATGAAGCTTCTTCAAATGGAGGATTCCTATTCGGCAAGCACGAGTGCAAGCCAACCGACTTCAGCACTATTGTCAAATAAGCATAAGGGTACACCAAAAGAAGATCAAACAAAAGATCAAGTGCTTTATTTGTGATGGACCACACAAAGCACATGAGTGTCCTGATAATCCAAAACGAAAGAGGGAAGCTCTTCAAGCTTTTGCGTTTGGCATGTCACCGTCGATTCCACCGGTAGAAGACTGGATCATTGATTCTGGAGCGCCGACACACATGATGAATCGCAAATCTTGGTTCAAAAATTTTAAGGATACCCCTAAATCTTTGAGAGTGACTTGTGCAGATGGTAATGAAGTGTTCGGTGCAGGTGAGGGTATGGTAGTATGTGAGTCAGGATTAACAGTCAGCAACGTTACGTATGTACCTAAGTTAGCTTCTAACTTATTGAGTGTGAATGCAATTGCGAAAAAGGGTAACGTGGTAGTATTTACAGATAAATGTTGTGACATCTACAAGAGAAATGAGTGTGAGGTGCGAGGTAAGCCAGTTGTGAAAGGTGTGGAAGAACGAGGCATTTATAAAATTAAGTGCTGTTCACAGGGTTCCGCGCTAGCAACAACAAAGCAAGACCAGCAGATGTTATGGCATCGGAGGATGGGACATCTTGGTATGCACAACCTCAAACTACTGAGAGATAAGATGGCAACAGGAGTAAGTTTTCCTGATTTTTCTTCTAAACTGGAATGTATATCTTGCATTATGGGAAAACAAACGAAACAGCCGTTCCGTAAAACTGATGCAACGAGAGCTACGGAAGCATTAGGTTTAGTGCACTCAGACGTGTGTGGACCTATGAGTATACCTTCTATTAGCGGGTTCCAATATTTTTTGACGTTTATTGACGATTTCACTCGAAAATCTTTTATATATTTTTTGAAACAAAAAAGTGAAGTTTTCGAAAAATTTATAGATTTTAAGGCGTTTGCTGAAAATCAATGTGGCAAGAAAATTAAGATCCTGCGCACTGATAACGGGACCGAGTACGTCAATAGGCGAATGGATGACTTGCTGAAGAATTGCGGAATCCAGCATCAACTGACGGTGGAGTATACGCCAGAGCAGAATGGCGTAGCTGAACGGGCCAATCGCACCATCTGCGATAAAGCAAGAACCATGCTACATGAGTCCGGATTAGAAAAACGTTTTTGGGCTGAAGCTGTCCATCACGCCGTATTCCTAAAGAACAAGTCACCCACGATTGCGGTGAAGAATATGACTCCGGATGAGAAATGGTCAGGGAAGAAGTGTGACCTAAGCATGCTAAAAACTTTTGGGTGCAAAGCATATATGCACATTCCTGATCAAAAAAGGACTAAGTGGGATGTAAAAAGCAGAGAGCTTATCCACACAGGCTTCGATGACAACGCGAAAGCGTATCGTCTTGTGCATCCTACTACCGGAAAAATATTTAAGGCCAAAAATGTTGTGTTTTTGGAGAATCAAAAATACAAAAATGTACAAGAACAATTGCAAGAGGAACCAGAAATAATACTTCTACAAGATGAAGCAATTGTCAGCAATATAGTAGAACCAGATGTTTTGCAACCTCAACAAGAGTATGATGATGATGTTAGCAATGTTCCTAGAGAGGAACAAGAAAAAGAGAGTTTTGCTGAAAATCCTGATCAACATGAAGTGGTTATTCATGAACCAGAGGATGTGGAGTTTCAAGATTGTGAGTCAGACGTAGCTGAAGATCGACCACAAGAGGTGGAACGGAGGTACCCACTAAGAGACAGGAAACCCAAAGAGTTCCCGGATCATGTTCTATACCATGCAGTGGAAAAAGAACTTGACCCTACTACGGTTCAAGATGCACTGTCAAGGCCTGACAGTAGAGAATGGAAAGCTGCGATTCAGGAGGAGCTTGATGCTTTAAAGAAAAATGGAACTTGGACTTTAGTAAAACCTGGACAAGCGAGCAACGTTGTAGATTCGAAATGGATTTTTCGAATTAAAGAAGAGGCGGGAAATAAGCGACGATACAAAGCTCGGCTTGTTGCCAAAGGTTTTAGCCAAAGATGGGGCATCGATTATGACGAGACGTTTTCTCCAGTGGTGAGGCATAGCTCTCTAAGAGTCCTCCTGGCGATGGCAGCTAAGAGTGGCCTGAACGTTGACCAAATGGACGTAAAAACAGCGTTTCTGAATGGAGACTTGTCTGAGACGGTCTACATGAAACAGCCGGTTGGTTACGAAGAAAAAGGAAAGGAAGATTACGTGTGTCTCCTTAAACGTTCGCTTTACGGCTTAAAGCAATCCCCCAGAGCTTGGAACAATAAACTGAATAATGAGTTATTGCAGTTGTCGTTCAAACGATCCAAAAATGAGCCATGCATTTACATGACATCCCAGGGTAAGAAGGTCATCATTTTAGCAGTGTATGTGGATGATGTGCTAATTTTTTGGAACGACGCGGAGGAGCTGCGTAAAGTTAAGCGAGACCTTATGTCAAAATTTGATATGAAGGATCTTGGGAAGGCAGAGTACTTTTTGGGAATGCACTTAACGCAGAACGATATTGGAATCAAAGTCCACCAAGAGAAGTATGTCGAAAAAGTTTTGAAGGTTTTTGGGATGGCTGATTGCAAAGTAGCTTCAACCCCATCAGTTCCTGGGCAAAAACTTGTGAAACCTGGACTAGAACATAAACCTGATTCGAGGATCCCATATCAAAATCTAATTGGTTCGCTGATGTACGTATCTGTTTGCACGAGGCCAGATATTGCACATGCAGTTAATTATCTGAGCCAGTTCAACTCTTGCTATGCTGAAGAGCATTGGATAGCCGCAAAAAGAGTGCTCAGATATTTAATGGGTACTAAATGCCTTGGGCTACAGTATAAGAGGACAGGAATACATAAGGTACAGGGCTATGCAGATGCTAGTCATGCCACTTGTCATGATAGGAGATCATACTAAGGGTATGGTATTTCTGCATATGGGAGCTGCAATATGTTGGGAAAGCAGAAAACAAAGGACGATTGCTCTTTCCACAGCGGAGGCTGAGTATGTAGCTATGTCAGAAGCTGCTAGAGAGGCAATTTTCATAAAGAGATTGACTTCGGAGGTCTCTGGTCAAATTGAGATGCCAATGAAAATCTTCAGTGACAGTCAATCTGCTGTTGCTATTGCGCAGAACCCTGTACACCATCAACGCACAAAGCACATAGATGTGCGACACCACTTTGTAAGAGAGGCAGTTGAGCATAGCCATATTGAACTAGAGTATGTAGAGACAAGTCGTATGGTTGCGGATGTTTTAACGAAACCTCTGTTGAAAGGGAAGTTCAACTGGTGTACGCTGAGTATGGGTGTTGTATGATTGTGTGATGGATGAAAGTAGAGAAATGAATTTAAGGAGGAGTGTTAGAATAAAAGAGTATGTTTTTTATAACGACCTATTTTGTTCTGACTAAATTTATTTTTCTACCTTACTTTTTGACATGTCCTGTCTTCTGTTCGATTCCTTTACCTTTTCAATGTGTTGTCAAAGTGAATAAAACTAAAAATATAAGTTTATCTCAACTTTTATTTTTATCAACCAGTTTTATCATCTTCTGCATTCAACATAGGTACAAGCACACTGCACGCTAGTAGGACTTATGTAGCCCTACTAACCACGCTCTACTAACATCGCCCCCTATTACATGGGACTTAAACATAACTGGCGAAATGTGGGTGTACCTACTACAGGTACACCTCTGCCCAACCCTCCGGGGAAACAAGGCGTGATGTTATGTTATGTGTTACTTGAACCCTTCCACTCTGTTATGAGGTCTGTTTTCGATGGATGGAGATGGTTGGACACCCACATTAGCTTCGGAAAAGTCGTAATAAGTACATATATCCGGTCTTCTGTCTACTGACTCAATACTCAATCGTATAAAGCATTCCACAATGTATATGCTTAGATGGTAAATAAACATTTTCACCTCAGCACCTCAAACAAGCAGGTTTTGCTGTCAAAAAACAGTGAGCAAAATTCGATTTTGCTGCGAGCGTGAGACAAAGTAACTTTTTAATTATTTTTTTTAAATGCCGACAGCAGTGTTGGGTCTACTCACAAAATTCTAAAGATTTAAACTTCAATTAGTTTTGTCACTTTCACTTCGATACGAAAAAAGCGAGAGATAGAAACAAATCGATTCGAAGTTCGATTACAAAATTCCTTAACTACATATTAGGCCCAAAAAAGAAACAAACAATAAAACGTTCGGATATACTTAAAACATTAAAATTGCAAATCATCTGTTATGGTTTTATTTAAATTCTGTTTTATTAAATTTTTGGAACGAAGTTCTTAAGCGGCTTGGGGTAAGAGTGCAGTGGCAGATATCGTCACGCGAAAAGGCGCTTGCGACTGTCTTCTTCTAATTCAAAGAGAAAGAGAGTTATTAAGTGTGAATTTGGTCGAAATGAAAATCCAAGATGGCGGTTGCGAAAATTTTCACATTTTTCATAATGGGTGTCGTTTTCATAGTTTTGAAGGGTGCCAAAGCCGACCGTGAGGTCAGAATGTAAATCCAAGATGGCAGCTGCGAAAATTTTCAAATTTTTCTTCATGGGTATCGTTTCTATGGTTTTCAAGGTTGCTAAAGCCGATAGTGAAGTCAAAATGTAAATTCAAGATGGCCGCTGCGAAAATTTTCAAGTTTTTCTTCATGGGTATCGTTTCTATGGTTTTCAAGGTTGCTTTTGCCGATAGTGAAGTCAAAATAAAAATCCAAGATGGCGGATGCGAAAATTTTCACATTTTTCGACATGGGTGTCGTTTTCATAGTTTTGGAGGGTGCTAAAGTCGATAGTGAGGTCAAAATATAAATCCAAGATGGTGGCTGCAAAATACGAGGTGATGAAGATTATGTAAAAAAGAACCATGTCCGATCCGAAAATCTGGGGAAAATGGGCATGTGGTACTGCAGTAACATTACAAAACAGTATTTTTTTTATTATTATTGATAGTAAAAAAGTTATTGGTATTTAAAATTCACATTTTTAGTTCCAAAATTACCCCAAATCCAAAATCAAAATTCATAACTTATGTATGACTTTTAGAGACCCGCTAAACGACGGCCGCCAACTAACTAAACCATTGAAAAAAAATGTATGGATTATTTTTTCTTTTTTCCTGAAAATTTCCTCATAAATATGCTAACAGTACGATACCTAACAACACCCTCACGGATCGGACAGGGTTTTTTTTTACATGTTGTATGTTCTCGCTGCTGAGGTGAAAAGTTGTATGTGTTACACGAGAGCAAAGTTATTTGCATATCGTGTCTTTGAATCCCTCGCAGCGCTCAGGATTCTAACCGAAAATCACTCGCTACGCTCGTGATTCAATTATAGAATCCTTCGCTTACTCGGGATTCAAAATCAACACTCGCAGCAAAAAACGACTTTGCTCTCTTGTTGCACAAATAACTATTGTTGTAACAATCGTGGACCCTGTCGGGCACAGTTATTAGTATAATCTAAGGTACTTAATATTTTATTAACTATTAATTTTCTTTATAATTCTATTAATAATTTATATTATCATGTCAGTTCTATAGATTTGTCAATTAAATATTCATTTATGCTAAGTATAAATGAATCTAGTAGGTAGTAGTGTAGTGTGTTTAGTAATAAGTTTTTCTTCTCGTTTTGTGTAAAAGTCTTGGAGTGTGACGTGTGCGAAGCGAGACTTCCAGTTTGTTTATGTCGTGGCCAGATCTTAGAATTGACCATTTCATGAAATGGCCAGCTAACATTGGCCATATCGTTAAAACGTCAACGTTGAATGATATGTCAGTCAACGTTTGGCCATATCATTAATGTAGGGTATCCATGGTGTACGGTGTAGTAAAAATAGCCAAGTAACTGCAACCAACTTGGAAGTAGCGTTCGCCGGCCGCTGCCGCGGCACCGCTCGCTGCGCTCACTCGGCTCACGCGCGTTTGGTCACAGTTGTAACCTTTTTTTTTTTTTTTTTTGAGCGGAAGTCCTCATGGATGTCCTCCGCCCTGGGGAGGGCAGAGGGGTCTGTCAGACTCTTACTGACTAAAACCACCCCGGTGTTCCGTCTCACACTTGCGCCGAGGATCACGGGATCTAATGCGACTTCCGCGATCCCCGGCTAGTGCCGGCCCGCCTCTGCGGGCCACCTCGAGTTTGGGGGGAGTGAGGTGTTAAACTCCCCCCTTACATCATAGAGACAACATATCCTTACATCATAGAACACTACGCGCCGCCATCTCGGGTCCTAAGGAGTAGGGGGCGATTGATTTTCCCAGATCCGTCGCCCCTGGACCCTTTTAGGGGGCTGGAAGAGGGCGTTATCCGCCCTCCGCCGACGCCCGGTGCGTCTGCTGCGGATTGGGCTAGCGGAAGCAATCTCCCGCTCCCTTTCCGCAGCCTCCTTCTGTGAAATGACTGTTTCGCAGAAGGATACCACCGCGTCCCAGGACTGCTCGCTACCGACCATCGAGTCGACAACGGCCGGCAGCGACAGGTCACTACCGACACCTGAGATGACGGCACGGCGCGGCTCCTCCCAAGCAACACACTCTGCCAGCGTGTGCCGAGCCGTGTCCTCCCGACAGTCGACGCAGTGGTGACACCGAGCGTCCAGCTCCCTGTTTATGCGACACAGGTACTTCCCGAAGCAACCATGCCCCGAGAGCACCTGCGTCACCCGAAACGACAGGGAGCCGTGCCTCCTCCCGAGCCAGCGCTCGAGCACTGGCTGGACCGCCCCGATGGTGACGGGGCCGGCGGTTGGGCGTGAAAGCCTGTCCCGTCATTCCGCCACCAGCTGCGTGAAGCTGTGACCGACGCAGCTCCAAATGTCGCTGCGTCAGCCGCTCGCCTCGTGCCCTCGAGTCCTCGCGCCACCGATACAGTGACGCGAGTACCTTCTCCTCGAGGTCCCAGTGCGGGAATCCGGCCAGTAGGTACACAAGCCACCTCGTAGGAGATCGTGCGATACCCCCTGATGACTCTGACGGCCATCGCTCGCTTCGGCTTCCGCAGAACAGCGATGCTGCCGGCCGTCAGGTCAGCCGCCCAGATCGGGGCCCCATACAGGGCCATCGATCGCACGATCCCCTCACAGTTCTATTCTAACCTAACCTAACCCATTTGTTCGGGGTGCCAATTAAGCGGCGTTTTTTTTTTTTTTTTTAATAACTAATTTTAAGTTTCCAAGTTGATCTCTTTCCAAAATATCATATTTAGAAAGCCAATAAAAGTCCATCGACTTTTTTGCGTCACCCTACTTTGTTTGATTTGTTGTATGCCACCGCCATGATGCACAACAAAAACAAAGCGACATTCAACACCTCTACCGGTGGATAATCTAACTATTTTACGATATGATCACTAATGATGATTAGCCACATCATGAAGTAGTCGTGCGTTTAACTGGCCATATCATTTAAACGTTGAGTATTCAATGATCTGGCCAGGCCACTTCATGATGTGATCACTGGTCGATGTTCATTTCATGAAATGATCAATTTTAAGATCTGGCCACGACATAAACAAGATAGGTATTGTGAAAACATTATATAAAAGAGTAACGGTGGAGTTTCTTGCCTATTATTCTTCTTCATACGAAAACTACCTTTTGGAAGGGGCGGCCAGAATCAAATTTACAAAAAAAATGTAAAGGAGATTGCCCGATTTGTAAGGAAAGTTGGGTCCCACTGGAAAATTGTTGTGCCCTGAAGATTTTTATTTTAAATAATAGTAAAAACATAGTATTTTCATAATCAGAAACCATTTTTCATTTATTCACCCTGGTTCAAGAGATATCACTGTTTTTCTGTTGTAGCACTAAGAGTCAAATATCTCACAAAGAACAGCACTATTAAGAGTCAAATATCTCACAAAACGTAATGCACTCCAGGAACTTAATAGCTCAACTCGGTAGTAGCAGAAAAAGCACGTATCGTAAATAATAACTAAGTAAAATATTACGGAATTCAAAACTCAAAGTATCTAAACAAAGCAATGACGCACGTAACGAACCACAGAACATACGTAAGTATCTCTATGTAGTCTGTGCACAGAACGAAGTCTGCGAGTTCTGTGACATGCACTAGTAAATGTTGCCAGATATTTTTTTATAATTTATTAATAAATCGTTATAGATCAATCGATAAAAACTACTTTTCTACTAAGGAGTTATCTAAATAAACATGGCTATTATTTTTGTGTCTATTACTTTTCTGAACATTTATTATTTATCAATGAGTATTATGAGTTTAAGCAACCTATTATTGTCATTGTTTCATCGGTTTTACTCGCATCGACTATGAGCATTGTTTATTTATCCAATAGTCATCAAGAATACTTTACATAAATACATATTTGGCGTACACGTATTGTTGTTCATTTCAGATATATATGGTACAATAATACGTATAAAAGGACAGGGATAACATCATTCTATCTCATCGTCCTAAAACAAAATACTAACACAGTAGCGTTGAAGTTGTCAAATGTTGAGATCTAATTGAGATGTAAACTGCCCATAGGTTATATATAATTAAATAAAAAATAATAGTTTTTTTTTATTATTTAATATCGATTACTCAATTGATTAAAAGATAGCTTTAGTTATTAAATTCTTTGATACCTGGAAACTTTTTTTTTATGCCAATCAAACCACAGACTACATTGAATCAAACGGATGTCGACGTAATGTTTAACTATTAATTAACTTTATCTTTATTCCCAGGATGAAATAAATTGTATAAAAAATACCCTGTACACAAAAAAAAAAATTGTATTTTTTGGTTATTATTAAAATCAGGCACCCGATACCACAAAAGGGACCTGCTCCGTGGCAATCTCCTTTTGACGTTCACAAGTGCATTGTATGTGCCTAATTGAAATAAATTATTTGACTTTTGAATTTGAATTTGGGTACAACACGAGTCTCCTTAATCAGTTAAAATGAACTACCTAACGCACCATCACCGTTATTTCAATGGACGAATATAATGTAGGTATATATACCTCTCTTTGTTTAATATAAAGTAGTAGGTAGTAAAAATATAGCAGCAGGCTGGTGCCGATATTGTTGGCAAAATATCGGCACCTGCCTGCGGACAAAAAAAAATCCAATCTTCAGACCAGTCTTTCTTTTTTACTACTCTTAGAACCACAATAAACTATTAAATAATGCTTATCTACGGTTACTCATACTCAATTAATCACTGCATAAAATAAAACAATTACCTCTTCACTTAGTGGTGACATTTTTCTATTGTATCATAATTTATCGTAGTTTGTAATTTTTATATTTTTTTACATTTTACCTTTACAAATACTGAAAATTTTGACAGAACACTGACGTACGTTGACGTTATATACATCAAATTTCTGACAATTGACATAGGTAAGTGTATATAAACTTTGTTACCGAACAGTATCTATTGCTTGGAGAGGTTGTAGCAGGAATGTAAGGAAAGGGATCCGTGAAGTTGGAGTATCTGCAATAAAAACAACGATTCATCAGTTTTTTCTAATATTTAATTTATATTATAGAATCTTAGAATTTGAACATGCCAACAGTCGATAGCGAAAAATAATATTACTTTAACAATTTTTCAAACGTGAAAATTCGACATAACATTTCGAAGTCTTTTAAGGTTTTATAAACTACAATATTTTATTTGTAATAGCAAAGTTAATTAACAGAACGATGTCGAAGGTGAATAATATTTACCACAGGCTTTTAGAACTTATTTCTTTCTTTTCAAGAAAGAATTCGATGATTCGTCATTTAGAGGCGAAAGATCAACCCTGTACGGCGTATATATCGAAGAGCAACTCTTTGAAAATGATATAGTTTTGTTTTTGTTTCTGTTATTACCCTGTAATTTGCAGATACTTGTGCCTATTGCGCTTAGTTTTTTAATGGAGTCAGAGTCGTCCAGACTATTTCGACGATTTACCGTGACAACAGATTTGCGATTGGAGCTGACTACGCTCGATGTGGCGTGTCGCACGGACCCGGCAGGTTCTGGTCTGCTAACTACTTTATTTTGAACTGATATTGTAGACCGGAGAATACTAGCGGTTTCCCGCTCCCACTCAATAGGGTCTATATAACAACGTTTGTTACCGACCGACCTGTCAACCTTGCTCTTCTCGGCTTTGCTCGCTGATTCGGTCCGGTATTTACTGGTCTGATTAGCGAATTGACCTTCATCAGGTCGACAGCATGAGTGAGGCACGATTCGTCGTTTACATTCCGTATTTCTTTCTCGTCTTCCTCGATGAATCCTAAAAGAAAGTGATGTTTTACGCTTTTTCGGTGCGCTCTTTAACGAGATGCTGGATTTGACCACAGTGATAGCTTGGCGTACCGTAAGTGAGTCTTTACCACCTAGTACAATACCCTCCTTATTAGTGGGCAAAGTATCATATGGGTTCAACCAAGTGAGGAAGTCTGTGATGATGGGGCCGCTATACTCGGGCGGTATCGGTTGATCTTGGTCGAATATGATGGTGTCGCCGGAGGGCACGCGCGGTGGTATCGCGACGGCAACACTCTTCGACTCGTGCTTACGGTCTTTGTACTTCTTGACCACCCGCTTGCCATTAATACATAATGATAAACCAAGATACGCTGGAGCTTTTGGTACTGATTGTTTATACGCTAGTTCAAAAGTTCCTGTATCAGCCTCGACACTGTAGCGCCGATCCAGAACAACTGTGAAAAATCAATTTCTGAATTATTTTTGAATGGGCCAAACTAATCTTTTTAAGCTTCTTTAATTACCTTTTATAACATCCTCCAGACATTGAGGGCATAACCGGGCAGTAACAGATGTAGTAGGTGCGAGGTCAGGACTAGAGTTAATTTCAATGAGCCATGGAGTGAAGTCTTCAGTCAGCATGAAATCAGCTCCATATAGTTCGAAGCTATTTTGTCTTTTATCCATGGTCTCCTGGCACGCTAACATTGCGCCTACCAAGCATTGTTTAATTCCAGGATATATTTTCTCTTCCCATAATTCATATTTTCCTATCTGTCTTCAAATACCCAATAACGTTGTAAGTAATATATATTATTGTTGAAATTATTGATGGTGATTTTTTTTCATTCTTACCTGAGATAAGCTTTGAAAGTATGGCAGTCCCACATATTTTCATCTGGTAAAGCTTTGTCTCGCTCACCGTTGTTTTTATATTTTGTCTGGACTGCATTATTAGTGAGATGAACAGATTCGTGGTAGTTCGACAAACTAAATATTTGTGAGCTAAATCTGAGGTAGCTGTCCCTGTAAGACATAAAAAAACTGCAATATGTCTAAACGTTAAGACAAAATTAAAGAGTTTTGGTGATCTTACTTGTAGACCCAAATCGTTAATGGCTGACAATTCGTTATTAGAAACCACTGCCGTATATCGAATTTAGTATTGTAGATAACTAGCGGATTTTCTGTAAGGTAAGATGTTGCATGTACATAGTTAGCATGTGAACCTTAGTCATTGATACAACAAAGAGCCCAGTTCTACAATACCGATATATTTCTGCACGACGTATCTAGTTTTTTGAGCCGGTATGTTGATCAGGCCTATTATGTCTTTTATGTTATTCATGAGCTGAATGCCTCGACCGCGGCACTTGTTTCCGGGCTTCACGATCCATATGTTAAGTACACCATCGATGTCTATTTGAGGCCAGTACTTCGCCATTGTTGCTAAAATTTTCATTGCTCTTTTCTCCAATTGCCTGTAAAATAAATATTAGAAACTGAAACGAGTGACTAATCTCATATGGAGTTTTAGAAGTTTGGCTTTGTTAATCCTCTTCTCTACCTACCAATTATATTGTTATCAGTCTAGAACGCCATAAGAGAAATCAACGGCCTCATACGGAAAGTTACATGATCGAATCTCATAACGCGTCAGTGTTGACATTCAATTCGCTCACTAGCCTGGAGATAATAAATATTGATGAATTGTTTTCAGCGATACAATTGATAAACAGTGATCTAATTACTGCAATGTTGACACAAAAATGTTTACACACAAATAGCGATGAACGTATAATGATTACGAAATATATGCGTACCGAATGCTGGAGTTTTTGTCTTCCATAAATTTTGCATTCTCGTGGACCAAAAGATAATGATGCGTCAGGAACTGATCCCACTCGTGCTCCCAGACATGTTGATGGTCTTCAGTGTCATCGATGTCCTTGTTGGTGAGGAATACTATATATTCGTTCAACCTGCTAATAGCAAATTCTATTGCGCTGAATGGAACTTTTCCGTGATTCTCAATAAGACTTTGCTCGTTGTTATTTTGTAATGCCTTTGATAGCCATTTCAGGACACTGATGCAGGCAGTTATTCTAAAGTCGTCGATAAATTCCTCGAGGCTATCCGAGTTGTGAATGTTGTAACAACGTGGAAATTTAGTTATTGCCACTCCTGGTTCTGTGTGCCAGTGCATTTGGGTCAGGGAACTTGTTAGACCTTCTTTTGTGGTGAAAACAGATCTGCAAAATCTATTAAAACAAAATAAATATTAGGAAAGCGCATTTTCGAATTATTGTTTCGAGAAAATGTTATTTATGTGGTTACCTGCTTATCATAACATCCTTGTTACTAAGCAACCAGTCGTACTTATCTCTCTTCGTTGTCCAGAGAAAGTCGACAGAGTGGTGTTCCATGAATTTGTACAAAATCATTCTTTCCACTTTAGATAGCTCTTTACCATTCAATTTTTTGGGATCTACATTTGTTGGAGGATGGCGGACCTTGAAATTACGGAATTTAAGAAATCATTAAAAGCAAATTGAATATAGATACCTACTTTACCCAAAATGTAAGCTACGAAATCGAAATACGAAATATTTAAGCGAAAACTGAATTTAATTTAGTTATCAAACTATTGAAAGTTTGGTTTGGGGCTAGAGTTCGCACATAATTTTCGGCCAATTAGATTACATCTAGAAACAAGTTGACCACTGACTTACCCCTGGCGGTAAACTTTGGAATACCTTATGGGACTCATATTTCTCAATCCACCCTCGTTCGAGAAGCGAGCGGCGTACCGCAGGGAATCCTCCACCCTTTATCATAAACACTTTACGTTCTTTCATGGCGTTGTCAGCGATCTTTTTCAGCTCATTCCATCTTTCGGCGCTCACCCAACTTTTGTATTGCTTTAATTGCTCGGTCGATGTTGAAGTTTCTATCAAATAATGTAGAGTGATATTACTATTACAAACATGCTCTAGTAGACTGAGACAGACAGTAGCTCTGGACTGCTCCACAAACCTGGTCCATGTTCGGACTTGGACAAGGAGACAGCACTCGATGGTCGCAACTCCTTCTTGGACGTGCTATCTCGATGTATTTTCGAGTCTGACGCGCTCTCCTCAAGCTCCATCGTTACAGCCATGAGCCTCGCTTGACACTCACTTGAATTCTGCAACAGACCAGTCTTTTACATCTCATCAACATTTTAGTCTTCAATCTCTAACTTCATGTAGACGTCTACACAGTTCCATAGTCTAACTTGGACTGGCCGACTAAAAATAACCCGGTAGTGCAATAACCCACTTTATTTTAACCTACATCGGGGCGGGGTCCTTGGCTATCCGTAGCATCCGTGCACATCCCCGCCTGGCACCTGTGCGAATGACGTCATAAAGTAACTACCTCCTTGGGAAATCGTGTATAATGTAGTTACACGGAAATTAATAAACCCAAATTACTCTTACCTTCTATTATCAGGATAGTGCTCAGAAAACAAGGTTAAAAACGAACGCAAAAGCATTCATAAAATAAAAAGGTGGTGTTTTTTAAACCAAAATAAACTGGAAATTTATAATATTAACATTTTCATTTCCTTTAGATATTGGTCCAAAAAAATATCCTCTTTCCTGATGGCGTTTAGAGAATGACGTATTATAATAGTGTAGTGACGAGATGACGAGATTTACATTTTACAAGTTGGCTTTGGCTCGTTGGCTACAGATGGGCAACATCGTGTGTCAAAAAGGTTTTAATCAATTAATTAAAATAATATAAAGCTCAACATACACGAAGAGAGTTAGCAAGCCGTAGGTAGGTACGTACCGCTTGGATGCCGCAAGTCAGTAATTGCCCCAGTAGCACACCTCCGCTGCGAAACCTTAGCAGCGAAACCGCTGTATTTAAATTCAATAGACTCGCGTCATTTTCCGCTACTCTCATCCGATTCGAGTAGAGGAACATGACGGGAGTCTATTGAATTGAACTACTGCGGTTTCGCTGCTACGGTTTCGCGGCGAAGGTACCTATGCTACCGGGGTTAACATCTAAATAATAAGCGGAAACGAATGACTCTCCGAGTATCAGAGACTCCGAACATCTGTCTCTTCCTCTGAAACATTTTACGGATGTAAGTTCTACAAGAACGATTTTGATGAAATTTGAGAAGTAGCTTCATAAATAATCATGGAAAATAAAATCTCAACAAAAAGCTGCGAACACAGGCTATGCGCATCATCCCACTCCCCAATACAGTATAGCAGGTAAAAGAAGGGAGTCCCTTGGGACATACTTTTTAGGGTTCCGTAGTCAACAAGGAACCCTTATAGTTTCGCCATGTCCGTCTGTCTGTCTGTCTGTCTGTATGTCCGCGGTTTAGCTCAAAAACTATTGTTACTAGAAAGTTGTAATTTGGCATGAGTATACAAGTTAATGACGCCGAAAAAGTGTAAGTGTGGTACCTCCCCTACATGTAAAGTGGGGATGATAATTTTTTATTTCGTCCTTGCCATAGTGTGGGATATCGTTGGATAGGTCTTTTAAAATATTAGGGGTTTGCGAAGACCGTTTTTTGATTAAGTAAACCGTTCGTGACTTATCAAGCTTTAAAGTACCAATTTTCGTTAGAGTCAAGTGTCCCCTCCCTCTACCAACTAAACGGTTGTAGTTAGAAATTCAAATGTCACGGCATTAGTACTTATATATAACGAAGTTTAAAGGAAAACTATCGTATATTGTCCGGTTAAGTAGTCATCACCTCAGCGGTGAGCTACTAGATGGCCTAGTTAAAAAAAAAAAACTATCATACATAACATAAAGCTTCGTTCAGACTAGCGCGACGCGACACCGGCTATTGTTATACCGTGAAGTTTTCTTAGAAATTGTATTGTTCGAGTCGCGTCGCGCCGTCGCGTCGCGCTGGGCTGCACGACCCTTAAGTGGGCTTTACAAGTTTACGAGTAATAATCGACCAACTTAAAGCGGTTGCAAAAACATATTCCGTATGGGAGAACATGTTTTTCAATTACAAAGTTAAGTTTGTTCTTACGATAAATTCATTCCAACTACGGTACCCTTCATTGTGCGTGGTCCGACACGCACTTGGCCGGTTTTTTTAACATAATTATTATTTTGATAACACTAAAAAATATTATTGAAAATCATTGCACTTTTGTATGGAAGAGCTGCTTTCTAATTACGCAACATATTTTCGTAAACGATAAAGACAAATCTGTTTCATTTTGACAGTTCAACAACATTCATTGCGTTATTTACGTTGCTCTGCAGTTTTTTATTCGAACTTACGGAGCAATGAATTAGCAATCTGTTTCAAAACGATTCAGTTTCGATTCGATTCAGATTCAGATACGTAATTAGGGTACAGGTTTATATTTTAGATCTGTTCCCTTATTTGTAAATTGTTCATTTTCATGAGTAGGTACTACGTTCCTTTAAAATTGGTATTATATTCATACAATCAGCAAATTAGGTATTCAGTCAGTTTATAGAAATATGTATTAAATAGGGATGTAGATAATCAGTAAATCGGCTATATTACCTATTTTTTTAATTAAAGTTCAAGATTTATTCATCTAGGTATAAATAATAACAAATAAAGACGCCAGTGTTATGCAGATTGAGTTGTAATTATTTCGTTGCGTGACCGACAGCTGTAAATGAATGCCCACATTTTGTTGTACAGACGCCAGCAAAACGTTCCAAAAGTCAATTTTGTAATTTGATGATTTTTAGGTAAGTACTTACTTAAGTTAGGCAGTTAACGATTTTCTCGATAAAGAACAGTTAGAAGCTACGATAAGTAAAATAGATACGTAGGATAGTTATTGAACGCTGACTGTTCACACTGCCGGCGAAAAGTCTCTCTATCCACTAGTTTGTAGCAGCGAAAAGAACTATCAAAGAGAGTACCTACTCGCTTGGCGGGCAGAAACCTCCCTAGAGTAAATAATTATGTTCCAGCTCAGCGACTACTCGAAGAACACGATCGCTGTTCGTTGCTCGCCGACTCGTTTCTAGTTGCTAGCTCTACCTACTCATGCTCACATCATGATTGTATCGGTAGGTACGTATTGTATTGTATTGCTCAGAATGCAAGTTGGCCCAAAGAGTTTCGAAAAAAAAATCAAATATTATATATTATACTCTGTGGAAAAACATTTATTTTCTAGCACCGTCCTATCTATCGGAAATTCGAGATCACAGAGTACTTTTTTATATACTGAAATTCGGGATCCTATCATAACGAACGTTACAAATGTTTACAGTAGTTATTTAATTTTAAACAAGATGGCAGCACTAAAAACCCCTTTATGTATTTTCTTCAATTAATTTACGTTATTAGGATATACAAATCTTTGAAACTAATTTAAAATTAGTTTATTATTTATAACAATAAAATGGTGGTTTTTATATCTTAAACAGCTATAATATTTTAAATAAAAATTGATTATCTTTCGTAGCTTACTTCACTTTGATGTTCCTTATGTTGCCTATCGTGCGATGACGGTACGTAGTATCCCTATGTAGTCTGTGGTACACAACGGTATCGATTCTGAAGTTTGGCACCACTGATTATGACATGAAAGCAAGATGGCGAGTTCATCTCCGTTTGATGGTTCTCTGTGATAATTCACACGTTAGATGTCATTTTTCGAACTTATTTCGTAATGGTCTGGCAAATCAAACATTAGTGAAAAATTCTCTAAGTAGTGTTAAAGTGTTTTAAGTACTGTAAAGTGTTCTTATTTTAGTTAGATGTGCATCTAACCCACCTGAGGAATGTTGGTTTTTTCAGTGATTTGTGATTCGGTCAGGTGTTTTCGTTTTAGTCAAAATTAAAATTTTGTTCTTGCGCAGTGAGTGAAGTTACATAGTTCAGATGTATTTGTGCTGTGGGGATGCTAGATGTCGGGACTGTTTCCAATGTTGGGAAACAAAAGCGTGAACTATTTGTTTTGATAGACCGTGATAAAATAAATTGAGAAGGTCGGACGGAGAAAGAGCTCCGGCCGGAGTTATGGCCTTCAGTGAGGTGAGTGTCTTTTTAATTGTATTTATGTGGCTTCATAGTCTTCTTTGTTGTTTGTTACCTGCCTAACCGAAGAAATTACAAGAAATCTGTAATAAGTACCTACTTTTGTGCAGAAAGTTTATTCTTCAAAAAGATATGTGGCAAAGCTATTAACATGCGATTAACTTAATTGAAATTAGCTACTTTGGCACTTACTTAGTTATAAAAATATTTGGCATTGATAATTTTGTAAGTCCCTTATCTATATCTGGGAATTAATTATAACTTTAGATTAGAAAGGAATTGATAATACCTAGTAATAATCCTCTGTGATGCATGCATAATGTATCTTGATATGCATGTAGCTGCTAACTGTCTCAAGTAATTGTTACTAAAGTTGTGAGTCATATTGAGCACTGCATTTATCAAACTAGTTTTATCACACCATACCTTTTCAAAAACAATATATTCTAGAGAATTAATAAGTTTATGCGGAACATGGAAGATATTGTGAGTTAGCGACTATTTAAAGCCAGTTTTTACATGTTGCAATGCTTGTGTCTGATCTGTGAACTCGATGACCTCAAATTCTTTTAAGTATGCTCTGTAGAGTATGTTCTGTATAATTAAGCTGCATTTAAATGTAGAATTTTTGGTATCAAGGTAATATTTAATTTAAATTTTTGTTTAAACAAACTTTTAATTAATGTGGAGGATCAATATTTAACAGAAATCAAACATTACTAAAAAGGCTCTATTGCTCATACCTATGCAAATCACATTTAAGTTAAATATTAAATAATCTTAGAACATTTCCAATAAGAATGTTTCTTTTACATAACCACTTACATTACAAGTGTTCAGTAGCTGCTTAACTAGAAATAAAATGTAGGTATTTATTTCTAAAAAAACAACGGCAATTACTTTCTTCCTAGAAGAAATTACTGCACACCACACTTCAGAACTCACATTACATGCTGGTACAGGAAGTAAGTTCTAGTACTAGCAAACGCATGTTGTGGTAGCACACATGCGTTTTAAGTACTAAGGTTACAAACTTAAAACTTTTAAATATGGAACTAGCTTCCGCCAGCGGCTTTGCCCGCGTGGTACGTCAATAAAAAGTAGCTTACCAAATTTCAACAATATCGGCTTAGCTAAACAGCTATGAAAGCGTAACAAACAAACAAATAAACTCACATTCTCATTTATAATATTAGTTACAATGCAATTAAATTGAAAAAAATGTCGATTTACAAGAATACCTGTACTGAAATATAGAAATAATGTTGATTATTTTAGTATGCGTAAATCGTTGTAATGGATGGGTTGTACATGAGTGTCACATGTGTTGGGAGCTTGCCCAATTTAATAAAAAATGTGTAAAGATGGTGTGTTCTCCTATAAAAAAAATACAAATTAAACAATAAAATAATTTCGGGCGCCTTGGAGATGCACACAGTATGTTTCAAATAAACCAAACTTGCCAGATAGAACTCTTCGGAGAGTCAGACTTTTAATCTGCCGGTAGGTAGCTAATTAAATGAATAAAAGAATGGAATTTCCTTTGCTAATACCTTGTTTAATTAATTGCCAGTAGCTTCAGAGTAATAAAATTATGAAATTAAATACAAAAAAAAGGTTATAATTACTTACATTATTATCATTGAATTTACAATATTATTATTATGGAACTTACATTACTATTGCATCTTTGTTGATAAAAAAAAAAAGGTAGGTAGTAAAAAAAAGAAATGATTAAATAAAATGGTTAAATAAAACGGTTAAATAAAACCTCTAGGATCGTGGCGTTGATGGTAGGGATAAAAATATCCCTTGTAGAAATATAGTGTAGTCTTCTGCAGAAAATATATCCAGTAAAGTCGAAAAGAAAATAAATCGAAAAGAAAAGAGAAGAAAAAAAAAAAAGACGTCGGGACCAGGTTCGGTCAAAATCCGGCTGAAACAAAATTTACAGAGAATTAATAAATTGTTCAGGATTCCCAAACGTTGGGAAGCGTGGCGTTCCACGAGTAATAATAACTTACCGTCTTTTCCAACAAATGGCAAATTTAAATGCACCACAAAATTCAGGCGGGCGACAAATCACTTAAAAGCCTGGAACAATAATTTAGTATGATATCGAGCACTCGTCACGCTATCCAATTTATCAATCCGAAAGAATTCAATCTTACCAAAGAAATGAAGGATTATTCCTACGTCACCACGTCCTGAGGGAAAGTTTTAGAAGTTTACGGCATCAATAGGCCGCCAATACCCAGGATTTATCCCGATTAAAAAATGTCGTTAAAATTCAATACTACATCAGGAATGTTCGTCGCAAAAGTCATCACGTCAAAGTTGACAGCTTCCACCAAACACAATCGATGACAGCAAAAAAAACGTTCCGAAATCGACTAACTGACGAGAAGCATGTAACGATATTTTAAACTCGTTACATTACATCCCTCCCCGAAAAAATAAAAGAAAGCAATTTCTTTTATGCTAAAAAATAAACAAGGCAAAAGAAAAAAGATTACAAAAAAAATAGGAAATATAAATTCCAAAAACAACAAAACAAAAAAATACCCTATAAAAAGATAGGATTATTAGACCGCAAGGAAGATATCCGCTAAGTCTAACAACAACTAAACAAAAAAATAGTTTCTATGACTATTTCTTAAAATAACATGCATATAAAAACAAATAAGTCAAGCGAAATAGTCGCTGATCAATATTGTATAAGAGCACAACAAGAGTATACTGAATTGAGTACGGTTAGGCACCATAGCCACCGACTAACATACAGTATAACTCTAGAAACAACAAAAAAAAATACCAATTTGAGTTCGGTTAGGCACCATAGCCACCGACTAACAAGTATATAACACGATAAAAATATTAATTTAAGTACAGTTAGGCGCAATTGCCGCTGTCTAACGAGAATAATCCAAAAATGTCTTTATGAGTGCAGTTAGGCACCATCGCCACTGACTAGCAAGAACAAATTATAACTGTGAGACACAGTTTAAAATCTCCACATCTCTACAAATGCAAAAAATATAAAGAATGTTGTGATCGGCACAACTCCACCAATATTCCGAGCACAAACACCTTCGAAAATAAATGCATATTGTGATCGGCTCAACACCACCAATATCCCGAGCACAATAGCAGAACAAGAGATGCATATTGTGATCGGCTCAACACCACCAATATCCCGAGCACAATAGCAGAACAAGAGATGCATATTGTGATCGGCTCAACTCCACCAATTTCCCGAGCACAATAGCAGAACAAGAAATGCATCCTGTGATCGGCACAACACTACCAACCTTCCGAGCACAGAAGCATAAAAACAACGAAATCAAGGGAAAAAAATATACCGAGATCCGTAAAAAAAGTAGATTAACCTCTACAAGTGAAAACAAAGTGTTCACAAGCAGTGGGTAACAACTAAGAAATTTTATACAAGAATGTATACATAAAAATCGCATACAAGACTTGTATAAAAGAATAATAATAATAAGATATGTATAAAAATATTAATAAGATACATATACAAAATATTAATAATAAGATCCTTTGATATGAGAAACGTATTCGTGTGGATAGAAGAGTTATTAAAAGGTCCTAAGTTGTATTTTTAGAAAGTTAAGAAATCAAATTCAATAAAATTATAAGAAGTTAACTAACATACATTCTCATTCAAACCACCGATAACCTATCATTCATCCCATCATACATCACACTATCATAAGTGGCCTTCAAACAAAATTATCAAAATCAAGACTTACTCTTGGAAACCAAATTAAAATTTAATTATATCCTTAACATGATAACGACCAGCAGTACCCTTATTAAGGTCTTTCAGTTTATAAACATTATCAGAGATTTTTTCAATTATTTTACATTTAATAAACTTAGGAGCAAGTTTTGCTGAAAAATAAGTAGGTGCATGAGATTGAACAAAACTCCTTCTCCACACGACATCGCCCACATCAAAAGAAATGACTTTGCGACCTTTATTATAATAGCGAGCATTACGCTGATAAGCTTTTAATAAATGAGTTTGAACTTTAACAAAAATTTCACTAAGTGAATTAAGAGAATCAGCATAGTGAGTTCTATGGGAAACTTCCAGTTCATCTAAATTATCTATAGAGTCACTTAAACGATGTAAAGAAGCATCAAAAATAAGTTCCCTTCCAAACGTCAAAAAATTAGGTGTGAAATCTGTGGCTAGATTCACACTATTATTCAAAGCTAGTTGAACATGAGGTAAATATTTAGACCAAGTTCTATGATCATCTTTAACAAAACAAGCAATGCAAGTTTCAACAGTTTTATTATATCTCTCAACTGTATTGTTTTGAGGCGTGTATAAAGTATTATAAAATATTTTTGTGATATTATAACCTTTCAAAAATTCTACGAAATGTTTAGAAGTAAATTGTGTACCATTATCACAAACAATTATTTTAGGACAACCAAATTTAAGAAATATTTCTTTTTCAAAAAGTTTATTTATTACTCTAGTAGTAGCATTTATCATAGGAAAAATCCAGCAGTATTTAGTGAACACATCAACAACCGAGAGAATATATTTATGTCCAGAATAAGCTTTAGGTAATATACCTATAATATCCACTGAAAGCATTAGCATAGGTCGATCAACTTTTTTAGGGTTAACCATAATACCAAAAGGAGGTTGTGTGGTGTGTTTATAAGCTTTACAAGTATCACAAGCTAGAATATATTTTTGAACATCATTAAACATCCCTTTCCAAAAATAGTGTTGTTTTAATTTATTTAAAGTCTTATGGATACCAAGATGACCAGAATTAATGTCATCATGATTAGAACGAATTGTATCTAAAATATGTTCTTTAGGAATAACTATTTTCCAATTAAGATTACTATTAGGATCAAACTTACTTTTACAAAATTTATATAAGGTTTTATTTTCTACTCTAAAGTTCTTATATCTGCAAGGAGACTTTTGACAATTAATAAATACTTTTTTATACCATGGATCATAAATATCATCATCTGGCAAAACTAAATTATTTTGAGAGATTTCTATAGCGGCTACTTCAATACGAGATAAAGCATCTGGAACTAAATGTAAAGATCCTTTTTTATGAACTATATCAAAAGTAAATTGAGAAATTCTAGCAGCCCAACGTGCTAAGCGTCCACTAGGATTGCTAAGACCTAAAAGCCATTTTAAACTAGCATGATCAGTTATTACAGTAAACTTCATTCCTTCAATATAAGGTCTGAAATGTTCTATTGAAGCTAAAATAGCAAGTAATTCACGTTCTGTGGTACTATAATTGCAGAAGCTAAATTCTTTTGAATATGTTCATTGACCAAAACATTCATGGAACTAAACGAAGACAAAGCGTGCATCGCAAAAGCTGAAGAAGAGTGCAATTCTGTCATTATGATCAAAAGCAAGTGGTACTTCTGTCAAATTAATCATGTCAGGAGCAACAGGTGCAACATTAGGAACTGTGCATGCACCATCAGATTCCATGTTATCCTTAGCAAGAGGCAGAGGAGATTGATCTTCTTTATCCATTATGAATAAACAATACGATAAGAAAAGCAGGGCAAAATATCACAAGTTGTAAAATATTGAGGTTAAAGTGAAAAAATATTTTTTAAGTTACCTACAAGTTGATTTTTATGAAATATTTAAAAGTGAAAAGATGCAGTAATAATTTACAGGATAAGCTTATATCACATAAACTATGATTAGGTATTACTTAAATTAAACCAAAGTTTGTTTAAAACCAAATATGAAACACCGCACTTAGTTTTACACCGTTGAGTCACTTATACAAAACAAAACTGTCTTACCATACAATATGTTGATTTTGCAAGAATATAATGATATTGCTGTAACCATAAAAGTTAAACACACAATACTACAATAAAGTTGTTAATAAATATTGTTTACTTACTAGGAAACATAAAGAAAACTTAGTTGTAAATTACAACATTCCAAAAAAAGTGTATTACAGAAACTGTCTAATTTGTTCTGTAAACAATACTACAAAATATAAGATGCAATAATAATTTATAAGATACAAGGAAGCTACTTCAAGTCCCTGTTCGCAGAGCGACAAATGTAATGGATGGGTTGTACATGAGTGTCACATGTGTTGGGAGCTTGCCCAATTTAATAAAAAATGTGTAAAGATGGTGTGTTCTCCTATAAAAAAAATACAAATTAAACAATAAAATAATTTCGGGCGCCTTGGAGATGCACACAGTATGTTTCAAATAAACCAAACTTGCCAGATAGAACTCTTCGGAGAGTCAGACTTTTAATCTGCCGGTAGGTAGCTAATTAAATGAATAAAAGAATGGAATTTCCTTTGCTAATACCTTGTTTAATTAATTGCCAGTAGCTTCAGAGTAATAAAATTATGAAATTAAATACAAAAAAAAGGTTATAATTACTTACATTATTATCATTGAATTTACAATATTATTATTATGGAACTTACATTACTATTGCATCTTTGTTGATAAAAAAAAAAAGGTAGGTAGTAAAAAAAAGAAATGATTAAATAAAATGGTTAAATAAAACGGTTAAATAAAACCTCTAGGATCGTGGCGTTGATGGTAGGGATAAAAATATCCCTTGTAGAAATATAGTGTAGTCTTCTGCAGAAAATATATCCAGTAAAGACGAAAAGAAAATAAATCGAAAAGAAAAGAGAAGAAAAAAAAAAAAGACGTCGGGACCAGGTTCGGTCAAAATCCGGCTGAAACAAAATTTACAGAGAATTAATAAATTGTTCAGGATTCCCAAACGTTGGGAAGCGTGGCGTTCCACGAGTAATAATAACTTACCGTCTTTTCCAACAAATGGCAAATTTAAATGCACCACAAAATTCAGGCGGGCGACAAATCACTTAAAAGCCTGGAACAATAATTTAGTATGATATCGAGCACTCGTCACGCTATCCAATTTATCAATCCGAAAGAATTCAATCTTACCAAAGAAATGAAGGATTATTCCTACGTCACCACGTCCTGAGGGAAAGTTTTAGAAGTTTACGGCATCAATAGGCCGCCAATACCCAGGATTTATCCCGATTAAAAAATGTCGTTAAAATTCAATACTACATCAGGAATGTTCGTCGCAAAAGTCATCACGTCAAAGTTGACAGCTTCCACCAAACACAATCGATGACAGCAAAAAAAACGTTCCGAAATCGACTAACTGACGAGAAGCATGTAACGATATTTTAAACTCGTTACATCGTTCATCAAATAGTTTTTGGCGTTTTGTTTCCCATCCCAAAATTGGAAGCAAACCCCATTAGGAATGAATTACTGGTAGACATTATGATTAATAAGAATATCTTTCTTAAGTAATTACTTTTTAAATATGTTTTCCATTTGCTTGCCTAATGAATTTATAGGGTTGTTAAATATTTGACCATAATGTGACAAACTTTTTAGGTTTATGTTAAAGAACCTGGTGGTCAACCAAGGTCTGCTCAGGTGAGAATAGAATAACATGTCGTCCAGGTATACCAATGCTGTATCACATTCCCGGGGCTGTGAAAATAGAGGAAACGAATTTTCCCAGATTTGAGACCTAGCTAGATCGATTTGTCGCCCCTGTAACTCCTATTATTGCAACATTATACAAATTCGTTAAAGCCGTTTTTGAGAATGTGATTACAAATATATATAATGCATTGAGTGAATCACCAAGGGGTATTGTATTACCCAGTTACTGGGTTGTGGAGGTCAGATAGGCAGTCGCTCCATGTAAAATACGGTTAGACTGGAAGCTGACCCCAATATAGTTGGGAAAAGGCTAGGCAGATTGATTGCATTCAGTGAATCAGTGAGCTCTTAAAATTTGTTTCATACCAGTATTGAATACATTTAGTAGTAATTAAATAATACATATTATGTATTTCTTTCTGTTTTTTCTGCCCAATCACTCATATTTTTGAGTATCATTATTGAAATAGAAGTAAAAAATTAACCACCACTGTATCAAATGAGTTGGTACATGGTGTTTAAATTATTGTCTTTTCCCCATTAGATGTTGCAATTTCTAAGTAATTAATGAATCAGGTACTGTGCCAATAAGTTCCACTAACTAACTGCATTCATTAAGTTATAGCATTTTAATAGCATTTTGCCTCTTCATGTTCTATGAATTCAGTCTCAGAAACAATTTTAACAGAACTTTACAACTTTCAATTATTATTTTTATAGGTCCTTTCCTAGAATCCAAGCTTGATAGTGCTTGGAAGGACTAATACAAAACAGGCATAAATGAAGGGGACTGAAATTCCTACAAGTTTATAACCTAATATAAAATCAAGGCTCCCTGAATTACACCCAAGTACTAAACTTGATTACAATGGCACAGATTATTATAAGACCTAGTTTTGACGTATTATGTTTATGAGAGCTCATTGCTTATTCGTTCCTGGTGCATTAGTCTGAATACTTCCATTGTGCTAAAAATTATACATTCGAATCTTACACAATAGTTACATCTCTAATTTGAGAGCTCCAAAATGTCAGCGTCGGGCGGATTGGCTGCGACTCATGACGCAACAACCGTTACCAATACACGACGGGTTTGTTATTCCTTCGGGGCCACGACCACGGCCTACAAGTGAAGTTAGTGAAGTCATTTGGCTTTGGATGAAACATCCTCAGATTGGTTGTAGGCGTTTCATAATTGTGGCGTTTAGCGGCAGTTTCCCACGGTTCGATTGTTATTCTGTGCCCGATGTGAGACGCGTCGTGCGTAGCCGTCGAGGTGACTGATATCTCTGCGTGAGATTGCACTGTTACCTTTTCGGAAACGGACCCATAAGAAGTAGGCCTCCGTCTTCCTCATGCCGTTGTTACGGTTGCTGTAAAATATTGGCACAGTGAACATTAATTTTTGAGCTGTAGGTTTAGTTACTTACAGATCGATAATGTTATTGGAACTATAATACCTACTGAACATTTATTTTTTGTTTGCAACAGGAAAGTCTTGCTTTAATTAGGTAGGCATGTGTGTATTTACGGAAGCTGCGGTGTATAATGTATATGTATGGTGTATTGTGCATATGTAGGGTTACATGTAATACGTTTCTTCCTGTGAGCACTTTTACCTTAATACTTCCTTGGTTCACACGTAGGTACTGCAAATTAACGAGAAGAGTAGGCACTAATGAGATTTCTTCGACGTTCCTTCCTTGTAAAAATCTCAAATCAACAGAGAAATAGGTATACTCGAGTAATAAATAAAATTCAAGAAAAGAAAGAGCCAGGGGAACGTGTACCTGATAGGCCAAAATTTGAAGTTAACGGAGTTTCTCTCGGGTCAAAATAATCATGTCAACCTAAATTATACGCAGGAAAAGCCTTCGTTTCGTGATGTTCGTCGAACCAAGCTGATATACCTACCTAATTCAAAATAGGATCAAAAGAAACTGTATCGTTTTTTTTTTTAATTATCTGAACTGACTTTAGCCTTGTTTTTTTCCAGTAAATCTTCATATATCCCTCGACCATAAACTGTAGTTAAAAATAATTAATTTAAAACAAATTAATGCAGAAAATAATATTTAAAATAAAAAGAACAAAAGTAGGAAGTGGGGTGGCGATTACATAGGTATCGTATCGGCACTTATTAACGAATAACGTGTTAAGGGCATAAATAATAATTATAATGGAAGTTTCCTATGAACTTTAACCGTACCTAGTAGGTTAGTGCCCCATTGTGTGCTACAAAGAAACAATATGGTCTAGTTCGGTGGTAGAAATGGTAGGTAGGTAAATATTGTGGTGTTTGCCTAGTGTGGCGGTCCTTATCTATATGGGCCATAGTTTCCTCGTCGGGCTCCCGATTGCACCCGTATGTGAACAAAATCTATCCTTTTATTTTAAGTTCGTTAGCCTCCAAATTTAACTGTTGGTAGTTTGTGGGGTCTAACAACATTAGCTGAGACGTGCTAGGTTGGTAGTCTTGGTACGTTTAGTGAATGTGGCCCGACCGCCTCGGATGTTTGGGCTGCGGCGTCACTGAGTTTAATAATGAAATTCCAAGTATTTAACTCTTCGTATTTGGGAAATCGCTAGGGAGGCTGTGTTGTAAACTTGTAACGTTTAATTTTGTCTAATTCTTTAGTCAATATTTAAAATAATTTCCGAAATCGTCTATTTTGTTTGGTTGTTTACGTAGAAATGCTTTTACCTTATATAACACACAGTCATACCTAACATTTATAAATCATTCATTCATTACCAGATGAAACTGAAACCACGGACAAATCAACAAACTGGAGACTAGCCTGAATTTAATGCCTAAGGAAGACTGATAATTGTTTACTAGTAAAAGCCTAGAAGGAGGTAGGTAATTTAGTATACTGACTAGTACATCACACGCCTATACCCATCAAATTCAAAAATATCATCATTTTGAAAGAGTTGCGATATCCAATCCAACCGGTGTAGGCTCTGTCATGATGACGTGACGTCAAAACGAATCTGTCAAATTCTAGGCAGTCGTGCGCGCAGGTCATCAACCCGAACTTTATCAACAATCAAATTGTTAGAGCCCTCCGAACAACGAAGTCTATAACATCATCAAGTAGGTATTTACATAGGAGTCTACTGCTACCCACAAAAACAATAAGAGAAAATTCCCTTTAGCTTAACGTACATTGTTTAGTTTTGAACTTAAATTCTCTCGTAGGACGATGCCACCCAGCTATGTACAATAAACTTGGATAATTTCCAAAGCGACGAACAATTTACTTTACAGTCGAGGATTGTAAACACCTGCTTTAGGCAGACATTCCCTTCTTTGTTTATCTTTTCTGGATGTCACAGTCGTTTGTGTGGGAAACACACAGCGGAATAATAGCCACAGACATTTGTTATAAAAGTAACTTGGTAAAAAAGAGTTCATTGTCTGAGAGAATTGCTCAGTCAAATAAAATTTACGTATGTAGTAAATACCTACGCATAATTTTCACTTATAAATAGTACTTGACTTATCATAAAAAAAAAGACAAAATTGATGATGATTGATGAGATGATTACCAACTTAAATAAGTGTTAATAATCTTTATTTACATTATAATACAATTGGTGTTGCTATCAAATACACAACAGAAAACGTCTTACTTAATAGTTTATAAATCGACTTATATATTAACGTAATTCACCTTTGACCTCGTTCGTGCTCCACGTGAACTATGGGGCTCAATAGGTGAAAGGCGCGTGATCGTAACACCAAGTACTATTTACGGTTATATACCACTCCATATGGTACATACACTACGGGTTATTATGACCTAGACACACCTAGCCTGTGTCGTGACATGATTGATTAGCAAGGAAGTGTCCAAAGAATGCTCTAAAAACTCCGCAACGCTCCTTGTTTATCTGAACATTTTATCTTAAATTAAATCTTATTTTGTGACGGAAATGTAGCTGATGCGTAGATATAAATTCGTCAATAATTGTAATAAACATGAGCAACCATTATAATGCAAATAAACATAATAACAAAGAATATAATGCGGCTATGCGGAACTAACTCTGCTTTTGATCTGATACGTTCACTTCTGTCATGTCGTTGTTATATTCATAGCAACATGTATGTGACGAAACTCGAAGTGCTGACCTAAATATGTTAAAATATTGTATTTTTAAATGTTGCACTTTATTTTGATACGCGCTCGGAGCCAGTTGAAATGCTTTAATAAAATAAACACGGGTGAAGGAATGTGGGGCGAAATTGGAAAGCATCGTGTTCTTACACCTACTTCAAGCCATTTGTAATTAAAAGTAAAAAATATATATTTCGTTCTCGAAATATTTGTGTGCAAACTATTTAATTATTCTATCCATGATATTATAATATTTATTTATATAAAATATTAAGAGCAGGCCTGTGTCCCAGCAGTGGCAACATAATTATTACTTACTTATTTAATTATGCATTCTCTTTGTAAGTACGGTTGAGATTGAGAATTTAATCATTTCAACGCAATATATAGGTATACACCTACATTTTTGTAATTAAATATATATATATATATATATATATTTAATTAAAAAAATGTAGGTTCTAAAGCTAATATGGTTTTCCAATGGCAATACTTTCAGTTCCACCACATGAGTACTCTATGGTTCCATGTAAAGTTTTTTTTTTGCATTTGAGACATAAGATCATTTCATTGCCTCACTCAACATAAGAAAATGACATAAAACATTACGTGCTTTCTCATTACATACAAGACGTAAGGCGTCTCGCAAGACTTGCATAACTTAACAAAATTGACACTCAAGCTTTTATGAAATGTTAATTACTGTGTGCCCTAGCCGAGGGACGTGTCTAAGGAACGTCGCCGAGGCATAATATCGACTTGGACCTTAAATATTCATATGAAGCAGCCAACATTGGCCCATCAATATTAATAACTTACCGAACCGGTGATAGAAAAGCGCCTACCCAATAAATTGTCTAGGAAACTGTTTCTTAATTTTATCCACTGAACTGTAGCTTGTCTTTAATTCTCCTGCATGTAGTTTAATATAGACGGTAGTTCAACTGAGTTTGGATACGTACATGTAATTATAGACGTTGGTATAGTTCAGCTATACCAACGTCTATAGTAATTACGTTTTTAATAGTTCTGATATGATCAAAAGAAAGTCGACAGCACCAATTAATTTCAAACTATTTTTAAAAAACAAATACGATACGTCAATTTCTACTTCCCTATTTTGATTTCTTGCCTCCAAAACACTGTTCGTGCCAATAATGGGTAAATTCAAGGAACTGCAAATTGATAGTGGATTTAAATTAACAGGTTTGTAAAGCAGTAGATAACATCTAATGTGACTAACCACAGTTAATGAACTTACCATCACATACCGGCAGATCCCAACTCATTTATCTTCGCATGATTGCTGTTTTTTCATACCTTGTTTTACGACAGACTTCAGGACTGGTTTTCTATTTCGATTAGAATTTCCTTCAACTTTAATACCATAAGTAGGTTTATAATCGTGTATACTCGAAGCATGCTTAATTTACTTACTGAATAACAATCGCTTTGAGGTAGTATTTGAAATTATGTTGCTGTCATATATTATAACCATTGAATTACAATTTTCGTGTCTATAATAAGTTCTTAGTAATTTTCCTCGACTAAAATTAAAATTAATGGAGGAATAATATTTATTCAAAGCGGTAAGGACAATATTTGACAAATATTGTCCTTATCGCTTTGAATTTGATTGATTAATAATTCCGAAGTTAGATTGAACATTTACAACAAAGGATCTATTTATTGTTCAAATTGGATTAACCAGTATTGACTTAGTCATTGTGAGTAAACATCAAAACTTTGAACTAATATTGCATTTAATCCCTTAGTAAACCAGTGGAAGGAATATTTTCGTTTGCTTGAATGATGCGGCACATTCTGACCGCAGAGTACCGTATTCTCGCCCGTTCGCCAGTGGCCACACTAACAAGGTTATTCGATGACGGATCGCCTAGATGATTGATCGTCAATATTAATTATTTGAAGTGCTAAAAGCCGGCTCAATTTCAATCCATAGCCTATCTTCGTTTCGCTTATGCATAACGCCTAAAATTGGGACCTGTAATGGCAAATTCTGATTTTAAAAAAAACTAGATAAGTACTTGTGTGTTCTTTGTTAACTACGTAAGCATAACATAATATTACGCCTGTAAACCGGGTTAGGCAAAGTTGTACCAACCTGTAGTACACCCACATTTTTTTTTTCGTAACGAACGCACATGTATGCGTGCGTGCGTTAAGAAAGAAAAAAAAACGCTAATGCTTCTATCAATTGGTTATAAAACTGATAAATTAAAATGTAAGCAAGTAGCACGATGATGTTCCGAAGTCGGGCCCGTTATAAGTCAGGTTTTGACTGACCCGTGCCGGTTTGCGGTGCACGTTGTGTAAATACTCAACGGTCCATCCATATGCCACAGATAAACCAATAACGGTTGGTACCTATTTGAGATAGAGGAGCTAACTACATCCGTAAGCCAGTAATAATCCTACATTTTATTGGAATTCTAACTAATATTATAAATGTGAAAGTGAGTTTGTTTGTTTGTTACGCTTTCACGCTAAAACGTCTAATCGGATTTGGATGAAATTTGTACATGGGTAGACCTGGAGAAGGACATAGAGGACTTTTTAATCTGGATCGCACCCGAAGTCGCGGGCAACAATAGTCTACAATACTCCGTCTGACTCACGTACATACCGTAAAGGTTCGTGCAGACAGGGCGACGCGACTCGAACAATACAATTTCTAAGAAAACTTCACGAATAACCGGTGTCGCGTCGCGCTAGTCTGTACGAAACTTAAGTGAGACGGAGCGCGAAGCGTCCGTAACTTCGGCCGAAACCACGGACTTCGCTTAGGGGCTTCGCTCATAATCGCCTCATGCCACCATTTGGTTCCTAAAAAAATGTTATTGCACAGCCTTCTGCGCGAAGTTCAGAACTCCCAAGTTATATCGGCCGTATATATAGCTGATCCGACAGACGTTGTCCTGTACAAACAATAGTTCATACAGAAATCCCATAGCAAAAACTACTCTCAGTGTTTTCAAGTTTTTCAATATTCCTAGAAAACTTTTCCAGCTTTTCCCACAAAACCTTCGGACCTTTAAAACAAAAAACAGCCAAGTTGGTCGTTCAGTCATTCTTAAGTGATGCGCTTACCAAAGAACAGCATTTTATTTTTATTTAAACATAGGTATAGATACTCGTAGATATTTACATCAACGTGTTGATCTGCACAATTTCCTTGATTATTTCGCGTCTGCAAAAGGCACGCGACGTATTTATAATCTAATAGCCAAAATACAAGACTTGTATTACTTTTGGCGTCAGCAAAGCATATTTGTGAAGACCTTTAAGTGTGACCCAGGGGTTAAGGAAAACTAAAGTAACATTAGCGGTTAATTACACAAAATGTCCAGCAAAACATTATTTTCTTATAACAGGACAGTAATTGCAAAATTATGGACAATGAAAACGTCTGGTTGTGTCTTAAGTAGTAATTGATTTCCAGACATGGCAAGAGAGTCTGCATTAATTGGATATGCGTGTACATCCGACCTTGGCCTTAGATATCATTAGTTTGGTGTCTCACACGCGATACCTTGGCAATTATTGTTGTAAGAAATACTAATTATGTATGCAAATATTACCACACATATGTAATTTAATGAAACACAATTGTCACAGTACTTGGCGTTCCGATTATTGTTTTTGTATGTTACTCTATGCGCGACTAGGGTTACCATCTGACAGGCAGTTTATGGTGAAGGCAAGCGTGCGGCCGGCGGCATTTTTGAATTTCGCGGTATCAGAAAGAAAAGAAAGAAAGAATAATATTTATTTGGACACAGTTCGTGAAACACAATAACAAAATAAAAAGGTAAAATAATCATAAAGCAATAGTGTGTGCCTCACGGCTGCGCCAAAAAGGTTCATTTCAGCATTAATTCCAGACAAATGCTGTCTGACGCTGGTTTTCTAATGACCATGGACAAATATACAGGGTGTTTGGCGCATGGACCGACACAATTTTTTCAGGGATTTGGTCATTAGCTAGGTTCTACCCATACACCCTTTGTCCCAAATGTCACGGTTGGTTACATATGATTATTTTTTTAAAATGAAAAAAATTCCCAAAATGTGTCCTTTAATTTGAAATAACTTTTTTGTTTGTGGGTGTAGTGGCACAAAACAAATTTTGTTGCATTCTCCAAAGTCCTTTAAATCTAAAAACATCTTTGTTTTATACAACTGGTTTCAAGAAAATTCCTTACAAGCTTCCAAAGTTAATTTTTGTATTTAATGAATGAAATTTTACAACTTCTAAATTAATTATAAAAAAAACTAAAAGCTATTTTGAACTTAGCTAGAACCTAGCTAATGACCTCCCAAATCCCTGAAAAAATTGTGTCGGTCCATGCGCCAAACACCCTGTATATTAAGTAATGACTATGAACAAGTGACGAGGAGTACCAACAGTTTCAACATAGGTACCTAATACATATTTTTTATACCTCTAAATAAATAAATAATCACGCTAGTGGGTTGAACCCGCCCGGTTGAAACTAACTATTGAAAGAATATTACAAAAGCGAACATCCAGTTTTCTGGAAGTCTAACGTCACAGTGGTGCAATTTTTTGAAAACTAAGGACATAAATAATGCCTGAATGATGACATCACAGAATTTATTAAAATCTGTCAGTTTGAATTTTCTTTATGCGCACACATTCACACAATGCAAATATGGAGGATATATTATTGTAGAGTGGAATATAGAAAGGAATCGCCTGACAATAGAGTCGGTAAAAGCGCTATTAGTAACCGTAACCCATAAAAAACTTTAAAAACGTATTAATATTATTTACATTTATTTTAGAAACAAAAAAAGAACTTGAAAAAAGTTATCTAACTAACATAACATCACGCATTGTTTCCCCGAAGGGTTGGGCAGAGGTGTACCTGTAGTAGGTACACCCACATTTCGCCGAAAAAAGTTATCTCTTCGGCAAAATAAACTTTGTTTATTCTAAATTACTTTAGTGGTCGTAAACTGTTCATTATACTTTTCATTTTGACTAAATGTCAGTAGTTTAAGACTACAGTTTTTTACAATAGACGGGCATTTTTCTGAAAAGTCAGGCATTTTTACATTATAGACAGGTGTCCTCCATTACATAGGTGGTGGTAACCCTACATATGCGCGACTGACGGCTACGCAAGTTTTGAATTCAACAGATCCAGCGAATTCGAAATCTACGCAATTACTGCGCATACGCAGTATTACAATAGTTATAAAGTCCCAAAAAGGCCACAGTTTTATCTTACATTTTTGTTCACAGTTGCCTTATCAACGTTATCGCGGTCCAGATTATCATCAAACAAGTTTTTAAGATCATACACTGGCACGTTGTGTTGAAATCTCGGAGAACGCCTTTAAAATCCGATAAATTACTCCGTAACTTTAGTTAAGATTAATTGACCTGAATTGTTAGTACTGTTCGTTAACGTTTTGATTGTTTTATTAATCTGATGATTGTTTGCGTCACTTGTTAACAAGCTTTTTGCGTTGCCGATTGATTTATATTCTCGATAAATCTCGTTAAAAGTCTTCGCCGTCCATCATTAGTTAAACGTTTCCCGGTAACCTAGCTATTTTCTAGATCAAGGTGTGTCGGACTATTTTCAGCTCCAAAACCACGAGACTAGAATCGATTCGTTGCACTCAAAATAGAAAGAGTAAATTCAGTTAGAAGTTTTTCTGTATTTGTACTACTTACAGCAACTAGATCATATTATACTACCTAATTAATATACAAAGGAGATGTTCCAGAAATGTATGGGACCTGGGCTAGCACTGTGTACACCATATGTAAATATCGCTATTTATTACAGTAACCGTTTTTTATTGTTCATCTTCTTTAATTTAAGTTTGTTTCGTTGAACACATTCAAATTAACTTGGTCAAGGTGAGCAACACAACGTAGAATTAATCATGGTGGATCAGAGCAGTATGCGAAAAATGTCATTTTGACAATGACATTTGATTGACGTCTACCGTAATAACTGCGTTAAAAAATACAACACGAACTTCGAAAATCTTGGGTTTCGATATTATATGCATTACATAGAAATATCATTTGAACAAAACAACAAGTAAATGCTACATAGAAATAGCATTCGAACAAAACAACAAGTAAATGCACGGGCAAGGGTACAATACCTGAAACTGAACTTGTTTGTAAAATATCACACCGCGGAATCCAAATCACAGGCGAATCAGAAACCATATAACAAAGCCGGGATCAACAGAGAAGCAATCAATCAATGTCCGTAGTATTAAACTGGGTCGCAAAACAAAAACAATTACTAAAAACACCGAAACACATCCAACTCAAACTCAACGCAAACAAAGACTCAAAGACTCACTTCATAAAACTGTCAAAGTCGTCAAACGTCATGTGGAACACAACTGTCATGGCTGCCCTAAAAGTAGAGTTATCATATTAAAAAACTCTTCAAATGATCATTTTTGTTCGGCTGTACCCTTCTTCAAATTATTTTTTTAGTATTTTTATGGAATTCCCCTATTTTTTTCCTATTCATTTATGTGGTGTACATAGTGGTAGCCCAAAATCAAACATCTCCTTTCAAATATTTTTGATGATAATCTAAACTCATTTGCATACAAGCCATATTAAGGACGCGTATGTGACGCCATTGCCGTTATGTGAGTGCTAAAAGCTCCAACTAAATCAATAAAATAGTCTACATTCCGTAGAAATGTTGAATAGAGATATTAGAGATATAAATTTGTGTAAACAGGATTCCTGTCACCCGCCAGTAGCGCCACGCTTTATCTTTTCTCTGAATCCTTTGTTTTATACCGTTTTAGTTTTTAGTCCTCTTTAAGTACCAATCAGGCTTAGTATTTTAAGTATATGGTGCATATGAAACAGGTCTTTAATTTCGTATTCATAAATACCTTACAAATTGCCCTAGATTTATGAATTAAGGAAGCAAGAGAAAGTCTTGTGAAGTCTAGAATATTACTTCTGACAACTGCTCCTACTGACTGAGTTATGTGGGAACTATCAAGTGACATTGACTGAAATAATGTTGTCGTAATCTATGGAGCCCTAGTACCTACTACCTACCTATTCGATGGTAATTCTCTCAGTAGCGCTAAGTATTTCGTCACAGCGCGTTTCACGTAGGTGTATATCTGACTCTAAAGTATATTACGCATTACTTATGTATTCACAATACCACTGTAGATTTATGCTAATTACGTTCTTAGTGAAACTTACGTACCACGTACAGTGTCAGCCCGGCCTTGAAGAAATATTATATTATGTGTTAATATATTATGCCTTGTATAATTGATAATTCAAGAGGAGTGTGTAAACGAACCATTTACGCAAAATAATAGGATTACTTTTTTAAATTAATTAAGTAAGTAAAATGTCTGTTTACTTTAAACTTTCTCTTGATAAGAATAAGATTCTGAAGTGAAACTTTTAAAAAGTAACGTGTTGCCATATTTAGTAATCATTAACTCCAATTGAGTTCATTCTAATCGACTATTTAATGTTGCGTGACCATTCGTTCTTGTCGCTATCCGTAAGCACTTTCCAAAATTACGTCCATTCAGCTAAGTATAAATAGTAAATGTACACATCATTTGATAAAATAAAAAAAATCTAGCGAAAAATAAGTGTAGAGTAGTAATCAAATGTAGCAGAAAAGTTAACACAAGGTCTAAATAAGAAGGTCGCCCTCGCCCAATAAACTCACGCGCAACTTATGGACCAAATTATTTATAATGAGATTACATTGTTTTACGTCCATTTTTAGTGAGCACACTGCTTTTAACTGAAATAATAAACGTCATTCACTATACTAATAGACCATTAAAGTAAAGTTTAGTAAAGTTTATTGAAACATAAAAAATAACGTTTCATCTCGTCTCAACACTGCGCAATGGCATAAAGTTTCAACGAAATTTGAATTCAGTGTTGTTTTATGGCTCACTATATTGTTAAATTAGCACTGAAAGTGCTGTAGTCAAGTAATAATTTACCGTCAAATAAACAATTTACGTATTACGTCATTAATTATTTACTTTCAGTTGTAACACCCCTTTATCGAAGCAAGAATTCTTATTACGGTGTAATTATTCAATATTGATTGGTTCTCCATTAGTGAGGTTGTTTTAATCTCAATAGAGGTACGCTTAATTGGTGAGAGCTTAGACGTTTATTAAAGCTATCTATAATTGAAGCGATACTATATCGTAAAAGAAGGCCTCTTTTGCATAATCACAGTGGTTGGCGTTCCAGCGTAATTAAGTCGTTTACATAAATATTATCAACTGAGAAAGTGGTGTAAAATGTTTCTATAAAATTGAGTAAACTTACGCGTTATTCGCTTATGGATAGGCAGAAACTACAGAACGGCACCTGCTACGATCCTTACATACTCCATTTGCCTTGTTTCCGTTCATACATCTGGTCATACACGCACGCCGGTTGCGAGTACTACACAGCTGACCTTTCTGATGAACATTACCAATAAGATGTCCTCCTAGGGCGTCTCCTCCCGGCGTTTCGACTCACATCTCCCTTGTAAATAATTTTTGTTAGTCGCCTTTCATTCATCCTCTGAACATGACCATACCATCTCAGCAGTCAGCACTCTTTTAAATTTTTGTCAGTACATTTTCATTTCAACCTTTTATTTAGAAATGAATTATCCGTAAAGAACGCAATGAATAAAGATTTATTTAGTAGTCTATATTATTATTTACTATTTTGATTTAATTAAGTTATTTAATTAATGACCAGTATTTATGATCTAGTTAGTGCCTCCCGAATGTAAATAGGTTAGTGGTTAATTAATTTGATAGGACTCTCGTTATAACTTTGTTGAACTATTCACGGTTCTACCGCCGCTAACTATATTGTCAGTCCTAACACCTCGGTAACTACGCTTAAATATACATGGAAATAGAGCCTTACTTAGTTTTAGTTACATTCAGGGTGACCTCGCCCTGGGTGCAAAGTTTGTGATATGAGAGGTATTATAGTGTTGATGAGCTTTCTTCAATTTTATGTTCTCAATCAATCTGCCTAGCCTTTTCCCAACTATATTGGGGTCGGCTTCCAGTCCAACCGGATGCAGCTGAATACCAGTATTTTACTTACTGACCTCCACAATCCAGTAACTGGGTAATACGATACCCCTTGGTATGACTGGTTGTCAGATTTTCGGGCTTCTGACGACCCGTAACGACTGTCAAAGATCCACGAATGACAGCCGGGACCAACGGCTTAACGTGCTTTCCGAGGCACGGAGGAGTCTCATTATGTAAAGATGGTCACCCATCCACAGACCAACCCCGGCAAGCATAGCTTAACCTGATGGATCGACCCGTGCGGCAGTTATTACTTAGCCACGAGCTCCCCTCAATTTTATGTTCTATTAAACTTATATTTGAATTTAAATATTTTCTCTCTATTATACTTTTTTATTTCTCCGCCTGTGAATAAACTGTATTTTTTTTTATTTAAAAGTCTAATTAAAAGTAAACGTCACAACCTCACAGTCTCATTAACAAAGTGACATATTTTCAACCACAAACTTTTCTAACGGTACTGGAAGTGGCTCTGCTAGACAACAATAAACACTATATTATTATACTTGTATGCGTGCACATTCTCACAATGCACGCTACACAAACAAACGCATCGAACATGGCGTCAGGTTTCAGTGTAAACGTGTAATATTTTACTATGAAAACGTGATGTTTTCGCACCACCACTCGAGAGGAAATGGCCCGTTTTACATTATACAAGAACGAAACTTATCCTGTAGCTAATTTGCTAAGATTCATCTGAATTATACCGGCGCGACGCCAAATGCGTCATGAACTCATGATTGTTAGTAAATGCACTGCTTTAGGTTGGTTGGTTTTGTCGCAATCGAAATGTGCTCACATTTTCTCTTTGAAAAATACGCTGTAAGTAGTATTCGCATGGTTTAGTAATTTGCTGAACTTAGTCCTTAAGGCGAGCATACCAACTAGCATGAACTTTTAGTTCATAAACATGTTGTACGAACGTAAGTTAGCTCCGCGAAAGTAATCCGTAGCTCGTGCTCTAAAATTGTTTTTCTCGTAACTTCTTTTAGTTTGTTCAAAACTATTCTAACATACAGCGCTGCCGGTGGCGCGGCACGTCGTTTTCTCCGTCGATTTTCTTTTTCCACTGAGCACCATGTGGAAATAGCTCTTTTCGGACGATTGCCGTCGTTGAATTCGTTCCACACACGGTTGTACATTGAATAATCGAGAGCTTTTGAGCTAGAAGACGTTGAATCGAATGAACTTTATTGGAATGAATTTTTCAGCTACAAAAGATTTTTATAGGTTTCATGTATTTTTATCTGCTCGGATGAAACATTGATCGACTTATTCCACATGTTCTCGAAGGAAGTTCACTGGATTTTATTACGATACTCCAAATTCCAGGAACCAAACCAGGCATAAGCCTGGCATAGATGTAGGTGTAACTTTAATAAAAATAAGTTTTCAGTGCTTACAGTATTCAGTGATTTTAATGTGAATCGGTACCGTTTTAGTGATTCCGTAAATCCGTACCGAACGTAAATCAGGATAACAAATATTAAATTTTTCATAGTCACTCGACTTTAGCGTTGTTAATGAACCACTAGCAATTATAACTAGTGTTCACTGGACTATAACTATAAAACACTAATAAACACTGCGACACTATTTCACCGTTAATGTACCGGCGGGAAACATAAACCGGGACGTGGCACATCGTTCACACCCAACACACGACATTGAGCAGTAATACAAAAACTTTACACTGTTTGTTTGGGACACAAAGGTCCCAAGCTCCCAAAACACCTTCTTTGAATAGAATATAAGCGTAATATAAAATAGCTATCTTCTTCGGGAGAACTATTACATAAAATTCCTTATTATGTAAGAATAGTGCACGTTACAGTGAAATGTGATGAAAATATCAGCGTAAACATTGACTCAAGAAGAAAAATGTAAATTCTTTTCTTGCCGTTATTAAACCAACGCTGTTAGTAACTGAAGTCTTCACTTTAGTTCGCTAGTTCATCTATTTTATTCCGTCATTATATACGATGTCTTATTTGAATGAATGTTAACACTCGACTGCAAAGGCCGTCTTCTCAACATTAGCGGCAATGCAAATACCTGGAAAGACTTCATAAATTAATTAACATGATTAAATCAATTGAACTGCTTTGTTGCGAAAGCCAACTGTATCACTTAAGAATTTAAGATGCTGAGCTTTACGCTTTCTATTTTCGTTTATGCATATTGCATACTTAAAGTCAACATTTTGAGAATGTATCTATTTATTCTTCGCTCCTTTTACGTTCAGCTTTGAATATATTTTAAAATCCAGATTGTATAACGACATTTAGTGGAGTCGATCTTGTAGTTGCTTGCAGTAATACCGGTATAGTGGTACCGGTCGGATATTGCGCTCTTATGGCGTCGTCGGTTCGCTTAATGCGTTTCCGATGTGACGCAAATGGGATGTTTTGTGCCTCCGCAACAGCGCTCACGTCACTCTACCGCTACTGTTGTGCGCTGTGCAGGTGTGAACCATCCAACTGGGACAGTTTACTGTTCCTGCATAGCAATCATTGTATCAAGCAATGCTTTTGTTACCCCTTGTAGTCACAGTTTGATTCTGAAAACATACTTGCCTGTATTTTTTCTTTTCTGATCCTCAAATATTTGTTTGAATTTCCTCAAAATCGGCTCTAGAAGCTACAGCTAGGCATTGAATAGTGGTTTATCGTTGTGAAAACTAAATCGCGGCTATAAATTCCACATCCAATGCGTTTAGAAGATTTATGCTCCGAATGTTTCCAAACTCGAAACCCTATAAACTAGACTAACGATTACACCTATGTTTTTACCAGTTTAGTTTATCATGGTTTCGATCAGTGTCAGTGATGTTTCCATTTCTATTAAAGCTTATTGGGTAAAGTCTGTTGTTAAAGGAATCGGGTATTAATGTGCATTTGATTTCACAAGAGATTTTGTCTTTGTTATGTTCGTCCATGAGTTGTTATTTTTACATCTATTATCAAATATCTTTTCAGTACATACAGTATGGAATGTAATGTATCACGATAACAGTAATTCTTATCGTTTACCTTGCTTCGTCCGAGCGACCAACTGATAAAGGGAATTAAGATGATTTCATTCAAACAGTTTTCGTACTACTAAATAATTAGAGAGGCATATCACGTTCATGTTCTACATTATTCGAATCGTTTGTGTTAGTCGAGCTCGAGACTAAGCTCCATTTTAAAAGGCTTCTTTTTTACACTGGCCCACGTTCGTGTCTAAGTTTTTGTTCAGAAAGTAATCATTGTTCCTAGATAGGTTGTCTCCATTCTTTATAATACATGTCGGTGTTGGTTCGTCGTTGATTTTAGTCACGCGTAGACATTGCCGCCTGTCGGTTGGATGGCTTTGTTTTTTATCTAATCCCGTTTGCCCCCTATTTATAATGAACATTATAGCTACTTAAAAAGTGACAGATTAAACTTATTCACAAGTAAAGCTGCAAAGTGTTTAATCAAAAACGTCCAGTAGTCCCTAGATAGCAAACATTTATTAACAGCTTGGGTTTATATTGCGGTTTATTATCCCCCCGACTTCATGTGGCTTATAAATACAACGGTCTGGTAAATTCCTGATCATTACATGTATTTGACATGTCTCCTATCACTATTCATATTAATTTGATAACATTTAAACTGTCATATTAGTATGACGCAACCTTGTTTAATTCCTCTATGAAACCCACGTCTGTTCGCACACCTGTTGATGTCTCCGTGTCTCTACTATTCATAATTAATTACTTTGTGAAACGTATCTAGCTCATATAATCAGAAATGTATATTTGTGAAGTTTCGTTGGAACAATAACAAAAAAGACATTGTTATGAGGACCATGACAGGACCCACAAAAGGTTCTAACGGACCGTAAACCAAATAATGTAAATGTATGTGGGCCGCATTGCCTAATGTCGAACGCTTATGGCGATGCGTAGCACTGCCGTAAACGCATGGAATTCCTTTCAGTTCAGAAAGGACCGTATTCAATGCACGGCTGCGCGGGCGGTGACTCCTCGCGACAGTCCACCGATGCCATGCTCGGCCGTCCTCACACTGAATACTAATGTATCTACTATTGTGCGTCCAAATTCAGACACTCGTTGTTGCGGCCCAACGAAAGTTTTGTAATGCCTTTGTCTTGCTGACTTTCGCGCTTGCTAACTGGAACGCTCGTTTGACGGATCGCCTATGGCTATGCGAGTCATTTGCTGCTTGGCATTTTCTGGCAGCTTATATTGATAAAGACAGCAGTTTTTGTGAATGTGGCAGTTAAAGAGGCACGCTGCTCTAATGTGTTAGTACCAACTGTTTCTAGTTTCTTATCATTAAGTATCTAGGTCATGTCATATTTTTTGTAAAACCAAGCATAAAGAATATGTCAGCATAACTTTCGCTATTCAACCAAAAGATTAATGCTAGTAATTTCATTCATGTTAAAATTCTACTTTGCTGGTATGTGGGGCGATAGTATCGCGGACTCTGCCCGCATCTGCATAATTTGTAGATCGCTGGCGACGAGCATATGATATGGCAATAGCATTGAATAGCTGTGAATACTTATGCACTGCTGGGTACATGAAGTCTGCGCGCGAGTTTCGCTGCGTTGAGAAGCCGGAGCAGCCGCTGCTGCACGCTCCGCTGGCGCCGCTCACCGCCCGCGCGTTCGCTTCAGCCCCGCGGTCCCTTGCGAAAAAATCATAATGCAATCGCCAGGACGGCCGGTGTGGAACGCTCGGCAACCACTCGCAACACGCAACCAGTCTACATTCAAATGCGTTGAAACTCACACGCCATCTATCATGATGGATTTGTAGTGTCGGGAAACAGATTTCTCTAACAGCCGGTGGTGTGGAAACTATCTGTGTAGCGGTGACCATAGTGACGTTAGAATCAAAGTTGCCACTGAATGTTGTTATTCAGTGATGTGAACTTATACATTTCAACTGTCCCTATTTTCGTTTTATTGACTGTCCCACTTCATGTAGTTACTGGTGCTGATTAAAATTCGATTAACGTCTTCGGTACATTAACTGCATAATCTTTGTCGTGCCCTAAAACTGCCGATTTTATCGAGCGGTGTGGGCTGACAGCTTACCTGGAAACACTTTGGAGACCTGTATTCCTTGTCATATTAAGTAATTGCGTTAGTGAGGCTTCATTAACTTGTGTTTTCGCAAAGTCGTCCATGACAGTTTTTAGATCATTAGAGTGAAGCTTTGTGGACAAACAATTGTCCATCAAATATAAATTAATTCTCTACGCGTCTCGGTTGCGTCCGGTGACGGTTGCTTTCGAGGCGTTCATGTTTTCAAGCTGTCTTTCCATCGCGAACAGTGGCCTGGATCACTCGCTACCGACTGGTAGCCGATAGAAAATGTGCGCGTTATCAAATGTTTAAAAGAATATACGATGAAACGATTGGCTAGTTTGTAATTATCGTCATTTTAAGAGATAAGACAGGTGAAACTCACGAAATGCCATTGGATGTCAGTGCCAGTGCTGTACCAATATCTATGTGATGAGGTGATATTTGGATTGTGCAGTGTTTGTGAGTGACTCAAGACGTGTAGTAATATGTGGGGGGCGGCGGTGTCGAATCCACCGCATTATCACTATGTTCAAGGACCTGCGGGTCCCATACCACAAGTTGGGCCAAATGGTCCCATATTGTCTGGTCCTACAACGAGACATTTAAGACCACAGTCATCGTATTCTCTGCCACATGGAAGTAATGGGCCCGGGCGCTGGGGTTGGTCAGGCAGTCATGTCTCGTCCTTTGACCGACGACAGCTGAAGGTGCCTCCTCAGCCTGCGCGCCCGGCCCCCGTCCGGCCTTCACAAAGCCGATATACTGGGAATAATGTAAGTGAAACATGGAAAAAAACAAACCGCCTTGTAATTCAATCCATTTAGTAGGTAGGTACTTTCATGTCCTGGTATAGTGCGCGTGAGTTGATCGGCTGTTTTATAAAGGTGTAATTTATTTCCTCGTCTCTCGCAATGCGTGTCGGATGTCTTGCGCACGCGTCATTCGACACGAACTGCCATTTCTCTCTGGTAGGAACTCCACGTATGTAACCCTTGTTTGATAACCATTAGATCTTACGATTTCTATACATATTTTGGTAGATATCATATCTTTGATGATATTGATAGATTAGATGATAAATATCATGATGTGATTAAAATTATGCTAATGAATGTTGATAAACTGGTCTTCTAACAAAATGTTCCACGTTTGCTTGCCCACTTTCTCACGACTCCGTCCCCAGAAACGTCCATGTTTACTTATTTACGTAACTCTTACGAAGGTCCAACAAAAAACGTGTGTTCGCCGAACGCATGCCGTTAGCCCTTATACAGTGTGCCGGTGTAAGACCATTTCCTATATAGGGTAGTATCTAATGAATAGCAAATGTAGTCGTAAGTGAGGTTGTCCTGTTTACGGTACGAAGACACCGGCGTTAAGGTGACTACCTCCAGCGAAATGTAACGGAGGCGTGACTTTAACGTTGGAAGCACTTTAAACTTTGTTTCGCTATTCTACTGCACGGTTTAAATGCTCAATATTTAACACAAATACGCTATAAATGTTTTAAGATGGCAATTCATCCTATTTGACGTCGAATGTCCTATTAATTTTGTTCATTTAAAGTAAACCAGTCTTAAAATCAATATCATCGCGGGCCCAGTGCGGGTTGATAGATGTCACATGTCTTCGAATTTTTGATTCCTCACGATGTTTTCCTTCACCGTTTTGAGAGCGGTGGTGATGGAATAATTTACACAAAGTAAAGCACCTGTCAGGGTTTGAACCTGCGACCTCAACTCGTGTCGCGGCCAATACCACTGGGCCACCACCATAATATATTATATACCTAAATATATACACACCTAAATTATTATTATATTATTATTATATTCACCTAATAATGAAGTAGGTCAAAAGTTTACTACATTATTATGTTCTTCATTGCAGACCGTAATTAAAATCAAATCTATTTATTTTCAAGCTGCGTAACCAGTACTTGGCTTTTCTTTTGCAACAAGGTCAATGTTGCGTTATAATAGCAGCGGGTTTCGTGACTGGATTGCGACAGATATCATTATCATGAAAGTTTAATTATTCCACCATGGTAACGCATATGCCACGAATGGCCACGAATTGGTCATTAACAATTCTGAATAATTGTTTAAAATATAACATCACGTCTCGTTTCCCTGAAAGGTTGGGCATATACCTAGGTGTACCTATAGTACACCCACATTTCGCCAGTTATGTTTGTGACAGATTCAGGGCTGCTACTAAAGAATTCCAGATAGAAAAACCCAATGATTATTTGCCCCACCCAAGAATCGACCCCAGGACTTCATGCTCAGCAGTACGTGCGTGCAATCACTAGAGCAACGAGGCAGTCAAAAAATATGAATGAATTAAAACGCAGATAGAGGACCAAATTTTTTTAACCCAATTTTAACACAAATTTCCTGTAGTCAGTGTTGTACGCTTGGTAATCGGTAGTTGCACTTGTTGCTATCTTAATTAAAAATACTAGTATGTGCTAATTAAAACAGATAAAGCGTATGTACCTAGCTTTAATGTAACTTTACTTGAATAAGCCATTAACATAAAACAAGTTATTATTACTCAGCTTTAACTTTATGACATCAATATAAATTAAAACGTGAGTGGTTTGCGCTGGTCTAACCGAGTCCCTAGGGTCGCTGTTATCTAGTGTTTTAGCGATGTCATTAAAAGCTTAGAATATATCTCTCTCACTAATAATAAATAGCCTTGGTATTGTCCCATCCACGAATAGTAGGTATAAGCCCAGATATTTTTAGTCCCTAATCTAAGCGAAGCTAAACTAAGCCGGGACGGCCGTCACCTTTTCGTGATAGAACTTGGAAAGCGTTACTTCAGGCTGAAATTTAATTCATTGGCAATATTGTAACCACGTGTTCTAACCATGATACTTCTTCATTTGGGCCAACAAAGATCGAAAAACAAAAAAGATTATGAAACATTTTATTTTTTTATCTTCGCTTTTTCTTCTCTTCTCTTCATCTTCTCTTCTCTCACTGTCGAGAATCGTGACTGTATCAAATTGTCACGGTCTTTTTCCATCTGTTACGATCAGTGGCCTGTTGGAGTGCGGCATTGATAGGTATCGTCTATTGCTCGGATATTTGATAATTATTAAAAGGATAATAAAAAATATATAAAATGTTTTTAGCCTACTTGAAGAGTATCATGGTTAGAATACGTGGTTAAAATATTTCCAGTGAATTCATTTCAGCCTGTATACCTACATACAGTATGATAATTTTAGTTTGAAAAGAGCTTTATAAAAGAAAATTATTACTTACTTTCAAAAACGAAAGTGTAATAGAACGTTAGAATTGTACTTTGCACACATGGGCTGAATTTTTAGTCACCGTCCAATTTTTGATATATTAATCTTTGGCGTAAATCATTGAATTTAGTATCACTCAATACAAAAATATTGAGATATCACATCACAAAGTTATTATACATATATACCACGCAGAGCGGATAATTCTTTCATCAGTTTTTGCGTCGATGTCCCTTCCACCCTGTATTGTATAATCAAAATACTATGTCTATAGCTTTCGCAAGACAAATTGACCAACGATTTAGAAATGAAATACCAAAATAGTTTGGTGTGGTTTACGACACAGCTCAATCACGGCCGTAACAATCAGCTGGACGTGACTCTTATTAAGTGAGATTATCGCGGCCAAAAATTAACATCAGCTTTATCGCGTATACCTTATCTCACAATGGACGGCCATGGATAAAACGTATAAAGTATTATAAAAATAACACTCCATTAGGGCTGCCTGTCCATAGTTGGATGGTCTGACGTCGCCCTAGCTTACGTCATTCTATAAAACCTGTGTAAAGTACGACCTTTTGTAGCAAAAAGTCATGTCATAGAGCATGTTCTAGAACGTTTGTAACGTAAACATAAATTAAAAAATAGAAGCACTGTGTAACAATGTGTACGTAGACAAACTTTGTTTTGTTGGGCAGATAATGGGTAAATCAATTCCAATCATTTATAGAGATTACAATCTATGTAGGTTAGGTACTTACATAAAGTTTTCCTTTAATAATAGTAAAAATACTTATTGATAGACATTAATTTTCATTTGTGTAAAGTTTCGTTTGCTTTTAATCCATGATTTAACCCCTCCGTATCAAAACGACACTATAGAATTATGTCCTATTAGCAAATCGTCGTATGAGCAAATGGTCCTAAAAACAAAGAACGGAAATTATACAGTCAACTCATAACATTATGTATAATATGGGATTTTTTAAAGGAATCAGTTTATGTATCATCTGCACGAGCCTATAAGGCCTCTTAATAACATTTAACCATACTATCTTTAAACAGTATGTATATTTTCACTTCTCATGCTCTGAAAGTGCAGGATATAGGCTGCACAAAATCGAATTTTGTGCACTAAAGCATTATCGTATCTACTCATAAATGTATCTATATTAAGGCAAAGAAAATGAGCCATACAGCCAAACACAATAAGAAGTTTGTAGTTAAAATTCGTTATTTTATAATATTTACTTTAATTTATGTATTTGCCTTATGTGTTTTTAAGGCATAAAAGATATTAAAATTTTAATTCAAGTACTATACAGGCAATTTAATTAATTTAAGAAAATTATTATTACAAAATTAATTTAATAGTAGGCTGTATAGGTCTGCAGCCCAAGTCTAATATCAATGTCGTTTAATTTTACTTTGAATTTTTATTAAAGAAATGTTATGGTATACTACTGTTTTATTTCCTCGCAATCGAAGTGAAAAGCAGAGTTTATAACTCGTGCACAAAACCATTTTATCCTCGACATTACTATCAGCCCTCGACTTAAAATCTCAAATCTCTTAAAATCTCGATAAAAGTCTCGGATAAAAATGGTTCGTTTTGTGCACTTGATGTAAAATCTACTATTAAACATTTTCTCAATGTAACATCATTTTTGTTTCTTCTGTTCCAAAGGTGATCGTCCCCAGACAGACGCGGCGGGGGACTTTGTTTTATAGTATAATAAGGATTAAGGATAGGGAAATGTGGTAAAAAATCAGTGTAACTATGTTGAGTATTCAATGATCTGGCCAGACCGCATCATAATGTGACCAGCGCACATACGGGTATTCTAGCAATTTAGGCGGCCATAAATCGATTTCTTAAAACTTGTCTCAGGTAGAAAAAAAGTGTTACTTGACAGTGTTGAATAGACATAGAACAATAGCCGACCCTTCCTGATACCCATTTGTATGCGCCCGCGCCGGTGTCTCAGTCGGAATGCGATCGTTCTGCTAAGTACACGCATCCATTTTGGCAAATTGTGAAAAACAGTTATTTAAACAGTAAATATTTTTTGTTCTGGAGTTGCTTTAAATAAAACTGTGATGGATTCGAGTACATCAGGTAAGAACACATTATAATATATTAGTTTTATGTAATTTTTTCGAATAACTCATAATGTTTTTGAGGTTCGAAACAGTACTCAAAATTATTGTCAAATTACCCCTTTTTTTATTTTCAAAAAGGTTTTTGTTATACTTCAGGGTGCGTCCCAGCTGTTTAGTAGATTGCAAATGAAACAAGAGTGTTTGTACTCAGTTATCAAATCAACACTGACCGTGATCTCCCGTGAAGTTGACATTCTTGGGGTTTCAAAGGCGACATTAAAAAACCACGTGATTTAATTTTTTATTTTAATTTAAAGGCCGAAACCAAATAAAAGATCAATGCCGCATAGCAAAGAAGCAATAGAAATGCTTCTTTCTGCTGAGCCCAATACCAACTGCGGAAGTTCTTCAGAGGAATCTGCGGAGGAAATGACTGACGAAGAGCTTTGATAAGATTTTAATAATTTGTGGTTTTTATACTTGTTTTGTTTTTCTTTTTAAATACATACTGTTCATAATTTCATTTTTTTTTTTATCTATGCACTCCTAAAAGATTTTACAACTAATGAAAGATATAAAAACCAAATTTAATATATAAAAAGAAACAAAATAATATTGGCCGCCTAAATTGGCAAAATACCCCTATGTGCAGCGGTCGATGTTCTATTTCATGAAATGGTCAAACACTTCATGAAATGATCAATTCTAAGATCTGACCACGACATGTTTATTGATTATTGAACAACATACATTATTATTATTATTCATTATTGATTATTGAATTGATTAGCAGCATTCAGCTACCAACCAATTTGAAGGGAGCTAAATGATCCAACACACGCTCAACAACCCAGTAATCCCCCAACTTATAATATGCTTGGCTTTGGCTACATAGTGTGCGTTTAATATAAGATTTAAATTTCGTTTCATTCAGTTGAAGTATGTGGGGAGGTATTTTTAACCGACTTCCCTACTTCAAAAAGGAGGGGGTTCCCAATTAGACTCTTCTTTTTTTTTTTTTTTTTTCTTACGGGATTACTCCGCCAATTATGAAATGATTTTGATTTTTCTATTTTTGTTTGGTAGGTCGGTGGTCCCATATAAATTTTATTAACTTAGCTTCGTTAATTTTTGAGTTTGAGCTTCAATAGGTAATAGGTATTTTATCCACTTAGTTTTTTATGAATGATGTTATAAGTTCCTGTCACTGTTATTTACATAGCAGGTAGTGGTATTCGAATTTGTGTGGGGTAGGTACCATCGCCATGGGATCTGGAGGCAAAAGTCCTCGCGCACATTTGGGAGTGGCTCGAGGAGGCGAAACACCGGGGCTTGAGTCCGATACCGCGGGAAATCGCGGCACAGCGGACAGAGCTCCGGCGAGATGGAGAGTGCGATTGTCGCAACCCAGTGCTGGGCACGCCACTATTGCGACGATAAGTCCCCTCTTTGAGGAGTGGCTAGAGAGGCGCCACGGCATCCTCACCTTCCGCCTGACGCAGGTCCTGACCGGACACGGTTGTTTTGGGAGATTCCTGTTTCGTATCAGGCGGGAGGAAACGCTGGGGTTTGGATCGCCCGGAGGACACGGTGGAGCATACGGTGGAGGTCTGCCCGGCTTGGGCAGAGTACTTTCTAATTTTTTCCCTGTTGGCTATATCCATTAACATTTCCCCGTTGTAATTGGAATAGTCATGATGAAGATTTTGGTGAATCAACCCTTTGCGTTGAATTCGCGCCCAGCTCTGGCTCTTGCATATAGCTCTTGCTAACCTCCAAAAGGCTAAATTCTTACAAAAAAGACAACTAGATAACCCGAATAGACATAATCGTGTAAAAGAATGTCAGGCAGCCCTTCAAAAGATTAAAAACGAAAAGGAAAATAAAGATTGCAGGACCTTCTTTACTGGATTGGGGAGAAAACACCCTTCAAAACGTATGCAGGTACTTTATCTATTTTACAGGAAAAACAAGCAAGCAACAAAACGCCGGAAAAGAAACGCTTATATACCAATGTCCAAATGGGAGCAAAAAAATCTGAGGGCCTACCTATACCAACGGTTATAATAACAAAACCAGTAACAGTCGAGCAAAGTGAAGGACCCACGGTGGACGACATAAAGGACATAATTAGCAGCATGAGGAGCGGAACAGCGCCTGGAACAGACCAAGTGGTAATTGAGCTGTACAAAGCGATGCCCCAAATATTACAGGAAGCCGTCACCAAGCATATGAACAAAGCCTGGACACAGAATGAAGCTCCCGACACGTGGCTAGAAACAATGCAAGTACCAATTCCAAAGAAAAACAACCCTAAAGATACAAATGACTATCGACGAATATCGGTTTGCAATACGGGCTACAGAATCTACGCCTCCTACGTATTAAAAAAATTAGACGAAACAATAAAAGAACTAGGCAGCTACCAAGCAGCCTTTTTAAACAACAGATCTACAGACGATCACATATTTACACTGAAAAGGGTTCTGGACGAAGAATGGCGTGCAGGCAAAAGAATTTATGTACTCGCTCTGGACATAGAAAAAGCGTTTGACAACGTCGACCTCCAAGCACTGCGGGACATTTTATTACAAAGAACAAACAAGTCACTAATCAACAGGATAATCAAGGTTTGCTTGAATGAACGCACACACATCAAATGGTGTGGTCAGCAAAGTAGTTGGATTATTAAGGGAAAGGGAGTCAAACAAGGTTGCCCGATATCCCCTCGCCTTTTTACACTGGTCATGGATGAGGTCCTTAGAACCCTCGAAGAGGAAACTCAATTAATCAAACTAGACCAAGATCGCGAAATCTCACTCCCCCTGGTGCTATCATTCGCGGACGACCTCATCTTCATTACAGATGATCTAAAAGGGCTAGAAGGAATCGTATACCATATTAAACCCCTACTAGGTAGTGTCGGCCTACAAATAAACGAAACTAAAACAAAAATACTAATTAGAGACCCAATAGCTAAACAGAAAGCGACCTACGTGTCAATTAACGGATTAAATCTTCATACTGTCGATGAAATTAAATATCTAGGCACATACATAACATCTGCATTAAATAGGAGAAGCACAATTAGAAAACGATGTGAACAGGCCACTAGAAACGCGAAGTCACTATTACCATTCATAATAAAATCAAAGATGGACTGGAAACTAGCCAGACTCATGTATCGAATGGTGATCGTACCTTGTATGATATACGGTTTGAAAGTATCGGCAATCACCAAAGCTAACAGGTCAAGACTGAGAAGATATGAGAGAGTCATCATGAGAGACTTGATTAACCACGCCAGAAATAAACCAAGACAAAAGAAGATGCATGAAATATTAGACGGAAAAACAGTAACCAAACGCATCAAGAATCACAGGATGTGCTATCTTGCACACGTTCACAGGCGTGACAACCCACACCTGTTACACGCAGCAATGCAGTACAAGGCCAAATCTAAGAAAATAGGCCGTCCTATTTACACATGGAACGACAACATTAAACAGGACTCAACCTATTTCGAAGAGGAACTCAACTTTTGGATGGACACGGCTACAGACCGATACAGGATCATGAAGGCTGCCAGCGAGATCTACAAGAAACCAGAAACGGATAGCAGCGTAACTTCTGACGAAGACATAGAATCGTCTAAATGCAACACAGCGCAGCAGCGATATAGAAAGGCGACAAGTAAGCAACGTAACCCCATCTCAAGATTCGAAACAACATAGCGCCAATGTCTCAAAAAGATGCTCGTCCAAAGACAAATAACACCCATCTCTCCACTAGTCCATTGCTTACTCAAGGATGCATATCCGGTATGGCTCGTAAATCCTTTCCTATCCTGAGGGCACGTCTTCCTTACCATTACCGCGCCCCCCGGTCTACTCCTTGATATGCAATGGCCTTTGTAGCCCCATGAAACATGAGACTTCATGGGCTAGTGCAAATCTTGAGGTTCATTCGATTTATCGAGTCTGGTTAAACCACGCTGGGATCGGTGCCTTTCATTCATTCATTCATTCATTCTGTTCCAAAGGTGATCGTCCCTATTATTTCAACTCCAAAAGGGCTTCGTCCCTCGCCGCATGTAAAATAACTTTTATTCCCTTCTTATCTTAACCACTTATTTTGTTCCGAAACTTTTCGCATAATATTAAGCTTTTAAAAGCTTTCTTTGAAGTGTTGATAGGCGAGTTTCAAAAGTTCATAAATTTAATTAATTCCAGCTCTTATCTAGCTCAATTTAATGATACAGGAACAATTCCATAATAATGTAAACATTTACATTTATTGACATTTTGCTATGTTTGTTTTTGTTTTAGTACATATTGGAAGGTTTACACAAACATCCTTATTAGTAAGGGTTGTTTAAAGTTAAGTTATGCCTATTTAACCATAAGTTTTTTGACATTTAAACACCTCTTAACTTTAAGCAATGTTTATAAATTAGGGGGAAAGTATTGTGCAAATGTGCGTTTTATGAAAATGGTTCACATTCCAGTTTACCTACCTATATAAAGTTTTGTTTGAATCCGTATTATTTCACTAAGGCCTCAAACAAAGGAAACACTTTTCTCCCATTTACAAAAATATTACTTTTTAACATCTCGTCAGTCAAATTTAACTCGTACTTTACAAGCTCGTGTGAAATTGGCTTGCCGAGCACAATAAGCCTTTTTGTGCGTAAAGATGAGCCTTTTATCATCCCCTTTTTCAGTCCCTTTCGGGTGGCATTTTAACAGGAAATAATGATGTTCCTTACCTTGTTGTTTGAGTAGGTACCTGCTTTTAGGGTACGGCTTTTATGTAAGTACGCGTCCTAACTTCCACGAAAGCTTATTATTTTCTCACTAATTTATTTTTAACATATATATAATTTTAGCAGTTTTTTTTCTTGCTAAGTAAGTATTTATTTAATTTTAAAATTGTCAGTTTCTGAATCGGATAGTTTCTGAACTGGAAACCTAATAGATTTCTCCGAAGTATGCATACTATTTGCGTAAACGAGTCATATAAATCCAATTCTTCGCTAGAAATCCTCTAATTCACTCGCAATGTTCGATTTATTTGCCCGCTTATCTATATCGCTTCGACATTATTGGAAGCAGGCGCGGATAAATGAACGTCTCCTTCGCTCTTACCGAGTTGGATAGGTTTACGTAAACCTAAAACAGTTTTATTTACTGTTTGTGCTATTAGATTAAAAATAAGAAGATTTACGTCTCAATATGCTCTCTGGCGGAGCTCATTGGTAGTCTGGTCACGTCCCCCTCGGACTATGTCTCGTGCCGTCTCAACTCGGATAAAACGATCCACGTGCTGTACTTATCGCAACGTGGAAACTACGATGCTTTCGTCGAGATCTCATTTAAAATTTCCTGCTTTTGTCCAATATTTTTAAAACGCGATTTGCTTTTTAATACAGCACACTTCATACACTTCGCAATGATATTGAAATAAGTATTTATCATTTAATATGAGTAATAAATCAAATATCTGGGACATAATTTGCTGATAAGATACTTCAATTTGTTTCATGTTAACAGCACTTGTAGCGCCGTCTTTTCTCGCGTGTATATTCAAAGGAATGCGAGTTTCACTCCATGAATTAGCTATTGGATCGATAGCAGCACCAGATTCTTTACTAAAGAACTTCATTTTATCATCTCACGATTTAACGACCGAGAATATTGAAGACGTAAACTTTAATGTTTTTTGGATATGCATTTATAAGAGGGCTTCAATTCAAAGTTTCAAACGCCTCATATTTCTGTTTGGTACATTTTGAAGTAGTTTATTTTAATTTTCGGGTACTAAAATATTAGTCAGTTAAGTAGTTTCCGTGTTGCTATCTCCTATAAGATAACAAATCTGTAAGTATCTAATTTATTTTCATGACTTAGTCTGTGACTCACAAAAACAGGGTTGGAAAAATCATGACTTTTTAATTTTTGCTCGAGGCTTTAAAATCTACTTATAATAGTGCGTGAAACAAAAGGCGCTTTTTGACGGCAGCTGGGGGGGAGTTTTGTTTGATACTTGAGTTTGGATTAGTTCGAATGAAACGCAAGTTTTTATCAATAAAATAGTAAAAAATGTAAGCGGTCGAAGACAGAAGGGTGCCATCTGGCAGTTGTTATAAAAAAAAGTTTGTAAATTCTAAAATCAGGAACAGATTAGGAACGGAAAAAGCTGGAAAGTTGGTGTTTTTGTTTAAATATAACAAAAAACTAATTGAAATAAATAAAACGATTTGATTTAATCAATGAGTTTTTTAAAGAAATCAGTTGATTTAAATCCAAGTGATTTAATCATCCCAACCCTGCACAAAAATCACTCAAGGAAAATACGCGGTTGCACCTACTTAACAAAGACTCATGTATTTCATCTAGTTGGTAGTTCACTAAGTTTTCCTAAAGCAAACGTATAATAACATTGTGTTTGATTAAGTTTTTTTCGTACCTACTGTCATGTAGTGGCGCATTAACTTCGATTGCATCTTGCTGCGCGAGGCCTTGACTCCGCATGCAATGTCAGCTAAATGCCAAAAGGTGCACCTCTACAGCTTCATTTTACATTATACGGCAGATAATAGGTACATACTGCAAATAAAACATCTACTATAATAATCTCCTGTCTGGACCAAAAGGGAACCACATGAGCTCAAAGTTAGCGAGGCATATGCTGATTAGAGGTCTGTCCGCCTGACCAGGCAATCAGACTGAGTCACTCGCAAAATGTAATCGTGGATAACATAACCTCGCTGTGGCCACGGTACACCTACTTAAAACAGGTAACTGTAAAGCGGCTAGCTGATGAATTTATGTTAGCGTTTGAAACCATTGTTAGATACAACATTCAACCTATTGACACAAAACCTGGTTTCCATGCCAAGTGACGTTTTTGAAGTGAAATTTCTGCGTTTCATGTAATTAGTTAAAAAATATTGACAAAAGACACTTATAAAAGACACGATTGATAAAAGACACTCCGTCCCGTTCGTTTGATATTATTGTTAATTTAATTATCTAAACATGTTTTCCAACTATCTTTAATTACCCGATCGTTATCGAATTCCATTCTTATTACTTACCTACTCATTGCGTCAGGGTTTAAAATACTTTCTTGAAAGATATGATAAATGATCGATAACTAAAAACACTTGGTACATTTCATGTAGGCATTTCAATATCATGATTGTGTATTTTAGGAGATTGTGGTTCTCCAGAGCGAAGTAAAAAGCAACGATATAGAAATCGTGAAAATGACAAAAAAACACAATTATTATATTCATAGATCGTGCGTATGAATATTTTATATCACGCTATGAATAATCAATCATTGCTTTTGAACACCATATTTGCGTTTATATAAGGCACCTAAAATAACGCTGAAGGTGAAATTATGTGCCGCCCCGTCTGTTAGCTCGTTTATTATTAAATTAAGGCACGTGTGTTCTTATTCATGACATGATACATTAGCGCATTTTTTTGTTCCTTGAATAACTTATACAATAAATCTTTCCTTGATAGAATCATTTATGATAAAGGGACAATATTACTACATAAATTGATTTCTTTGAAGTTGTAAATTTTTCATCCCGGTAATAGAATTCAATGTATAGCTTTTTATACAAAAAACTGCATTTTTTTAACTATTGCCTCTGAATTGTTTATTGTGGATTCGTGTTATTTGGTTTTTAACATTTTGTTTTCTTTGTCCAACAGAAGGTCGACCCCGAGCTGATCTTCACGAAACAAGAGAAGATCGGCAAAGGCTCCTTTGGTGAAGTGTTTAAAGGTGTCGATAACAGGACCCAGCAAGTGGTCGCTATTAAAATAATCGATTTAGAAGAGGCTGAAGATGAGATCGAGGACATCCAGCAGGAGATCATGGTGCTGTCACAATGTGACAGCCCCTACGTCACGAAATATTACGGATCATACTTGAAGGTAAGTGCATGATTCACATCTAACTCTTAGTACAACGTCTCTGATGTGTTGATCTAAATGAGTTTAGCTTGATACACGATGTGATAAATAACAACCGCCCAGGTTAATATAGGCATGATGTTATCTTTTCAACAGATTTGACATTCATTACAGTTTATAAAGACCTATATTATTTTGCGTATTCATATTGAGCCACAGAGTAAGATAAACCTTGTGGAATATGTTACGTTTTATCTTGTCAGTCTGCGGGCACGAGGCATCAATCATTGTCTGTGACGCTGTGCCTTCGTCTGCTTATCTGCTGCCGAGCCTTTATAAAAGACAAGGATCAGGCATAATGGAGTCCATTACGTAGTGTAGTCTCTTGTTGAGTGATATCCCCCTGCGAATTTGTTTCCTCCGCTCCCTGAGCTAAGTTCCATGGCTCCACAACAGAGGTTGCTATTCGAACGTTGAATTGCGTGACATTATCTGTTGTGCACAATACACCAGCGTGACGCACCGGAATGCTTTGCAGTTTCGCAGTATTGTTACTGCTTACCCAGATGGAATATCAGAAAGCGCTGCGGTGCGCGGCGCAGTCGCACTGTCATGAAATACTAGGATAGTTATTACCCACCGTTTTGCGGAGTAGCTGTTGTCTCTTTGTAATTGTACACCCGTGGTATTACATCCAGGTCTAGGTAATAGGACATTGATAGTGTCGTGACTGTGCGAAATAAGATCTCGCCTATAGTAATAGACAGGCAATTTAACCAAATGTGTTATTGAAATCGACTCCAGTGCGATTTTGTTTAGTAGATTGCGGTGATTGCGCAATGTTCCCTGTTGAATGTCACGAAATAGTAACAAAGTTACTATGGAACGTTCACCCGATCGCGTAATTCGCTCGCGTGCTGTACCGCATTCACAGTGTTACTGTACGATGTCCGTCACGAAGAGCTTGAGGTCAGAACGCGACATTAAACAACCGGTCAGTTATATTTAGACCCACAATGCCTTTTGGGCTATACTATACATACGTATGTATTCAAAATGAAAAATACCTGCCTGACTTTCCGCCATAACGTTTCGAAATCGAAGACTAAACAATTAATTTTTCGCTGTTTATGTTTACTGATTGATTTGGCTTCGAAGATTAGTAATCTTCTACATTTTAATTCTGCCCCTTTAACCAAAATAATATCAAGCCTTTGTGTGTCAACAGACAAGACCCATAAAAACCTAGTAAGTTAACTCCCAAGTCAGCAATAAGGCAATCATTAATCATGTATTTATTATTGCCTTTGCCCTTCTTTGATCACGATGAGTAAGTTCGTGGGCGTTGTCGTAAACAGATTTGGAAACAATAGCTGGCTGATTATGCCTAATAGTAGATTTCGAAAACACTTATATTCATAAGCTGACGAATTGGAAGCACGTCATACTGTGAAAACGTGGCCTCTATTGAAAGAGGCTTGGAAATTTGGCTCTCGCTGTTTCTAAATTTCACTGCGCTAAAAATAACATGTGACATTTTCGGGCAAATTTGCTTCCATTGTGCCTCCGACTTCATCGTCGTCAACAACAAACGAATCGATATGGACATTTCACATCCCATATCATGAACTCGTTTATGGCTTGAATAGAATGGGAAGCATCCCGCCATCACGGACAATAATGTCTGGCCCGTTATGATCGATATTTGCATTTTTATTGTTCCCCACTCAATTCAATTTTATTTATGTGTCTGCGTAGATTAGTGAAATGGGGTCTAATGAACAGTAGGTTTAACGTAACTGTTCACAAATGAACACCTACGTTTATTTTTTGTTAGTTTCATATACTCCAAGGCTCTTTTATTCAGAAGATTGTAGCTCTCGACTTGAATGTTAGGACTCGTTTTTGCTCAACTTCATTTACCATAATATAGGTATGTGGCGAGTGACCACTCTCTAATATTACTATTCATTTCTGCATCGGAAATGTTGTGAATTTCAATCATTGCTAACGCGGAAGGCCTATACATCATTGGTAAATGTTTACAATGTGTTGCGTTTCCCGCTTAGCGCATCGCATCAGCTCCACGTTGCTATTGCAATCTTGACACACTTTCGAATGTTGTTGTTATGCGTGCCTTGCAAAATACGATGCAATGTATGCGGGTCGGTATGTACATAAATCTGCAACATATCTGTATGAAACTTATCTTTGATCTCAACTATGTGCACAATTAATATTAATATTGAGACATGTCAAAATTTTATGTTTAATTTCGCTTTCATCTGAATTTATGAATATATTCAGACTGAAAAGTTACAAAATCAGTTTGCGTTATGAATTTGTATAAACAAACATGCGTCTGGCATATGAAAGGTGATGGTACTCGTCCGAGTTATGAAAGGCCGGCTCGCTCAATTAGCAAATGAACTTGACGTTACGTGACAGCAACGTTTTTGTAGGGTACGTTCCACTTTCATCTCTTACATTATTAATATGCGTTAATATCTTAATGCAAGCAATGGCCTTATTGAAATTCCATGATATTTCAACAAATCCCTTGATTACAATTCTACAATTGAAAAAAAAAACAACGCATGTAGGTTATAATAAAATAATAGCTTACTAAATATTTTCACCAGTCAACAAGACGTATTTTATGCTGTGTACGTAATTAAACAAATATTTCTATTGTTTCACTGTACTATGCTTTGATGAGCATATATAATTGCAGTACTTACCCCAAACGCATGTGGTGGAACCTACCACTACGTTTTACTGTCGCGTGTTTTGATAATGACCGTGAATTTTACTATGCCACTAAATGGTATTGCATATCAAGGACATTTTTAGTTTGGTGTCGTCAACAAAATAGTTTGAACTTATATTTTTCTGAATCATACTTGAGCTTGTTTTATCAAAGTGAACACAAGGCTTTACAAACAATTTTCTTGGCTCGCGGTTAAATTACTTTGCGACATTTACTATTTTGCGATTTGTTCTGCGGAGAAAGTGTGGTAAAGTCGCGGCTGTGTCGTAATCGCAATGATTCGCGTCACTATTTGCTTGGGTAACGGTTATTTTCTTTCATCTTTCTCGTAATATCTTCGTTGACCAGTCAACCAACGGCACGATTTTAATGACACCTTAGTTCTGACAATAGAGCGTGTTAAAGGTAGTTGTTTCTCTTGACATTGGCTACCGATTTTGTTTCTAAGTGGTTCCCTATCCTCCACCTCAGAAAGGTCAAATATTTGAGTCATTTTATTTAAGTATGCTTGCAGCGTGCTTAAAAGGCCTTTATAGAAGAATCGTCGCGTTTACGTCAGAGCTGTGAATGAATTAAAATGTGACGTGAAAAAGCTGTGCTCGTCGAGAGAGGGTTTTAGTGGGTAATATTGTGAATGCGGATGTCGGGCGGTGCGGCCGGCCTGAGGTGAAGGACGCTGGTGACTCATCGTGTTAGCCTCGAGGAATAATGTCAAGAATTTCTCACATTTACGGTGTTAACGTGGTTATGTAAATATCTAATATTCTGAATTGGTAATGGAATTATAATTTTCAAAATGCTTTAGTCGTCAGGTTCAAATTGTTTGTTGTGTCCACTATCGATCTGTTATTCAACTACCAGTATGTTATTTCTTCAACATGTCTGACTAGATTCACGGTCACGTCTTCTTCTAATGCCGAATTTTCCGTAAATAGACCGTTTAATTAAACAGTCAACTTTGATTGATTGTTCGAGGCTTGGGAGCTTGTATAAACTTATTTTTAACCTATATAACAATTTATACAATATTCCTTTTCCTATTAAAATATGTGATTTCCTCAATATAAAAAGAAAATGTTATCAAGACAGAAAATCTCAAACAAGGTTTCGAGGAAGATGAACTCTGGTACAAAAATGGTACGTCCATAAATTCCACATCAAAGCAAAATCAGGTCTTTACGAGCATTTTATTCTTCTTTTATTTTTAGGATTTAAGAAATGGTCGTTCAGGGCCGTGCGATGACTATAAAGTGCGCAAGGTTGAAAGCCGTAAACGCATTAGGACCACCTTGACCTCTGCTATATACCGGGTGGTGTCAAGGTCCTGCTAGCCCTATCGAAGCTTTCCATAGCGTTTTATTACGAAGCACTCCCCTGAGCCCTGACACCAAAATAGCCAATTGTCTCTTCATTGTCGTTCAAACTAGCTATTAGCTTCTAAATTAGCATTCAGTCTCGCTCGACGGCAATACGGCAAATGAAGAATTGTGCAGTTCAATACAGTACATAAGGAGGTCGACGACTTTTGAACGACGCGAGGAGTCATATCGTTGAGTAGAATCAAAGGATTTAAAAGACTTGATACAGGTCTGGTTCTTATTTCGCATCGTCCTTCTGTTTCACTGCAATGCGGGCCGGGCGAGGCGGGAGAGGGTAGGGGAGGTGGAGGAGGGGTTCAGTTCGCATCTGAACTTGGAAGGTCAAGTTCTGAAAGTTTACAATTTGCCTTATTGAGCGACTGTTTTTGACGAGTCGATTTGGATGTGATTATGAAGTTGAAGTTGATAGTTGTCGTTGATTCGTTTTCGTAAATTGATACTTAAATATTTATGATAAACAGATTAAAGCTCGTCATAGACCTAGCTAAAATATATATTAATATACTTTGATTTTGCTTTTCTTTGCGTAGTTTTTGGTGCGTACTAGAAATGTATACTATAGCTCCGTCTAAGGTCACTCGAAAAGATTACTGTGGAAAATATATCGTAATATGTCTTGCTGTAATATACGGGGTGGCTTTTTGAGATGGGGCAGTAACGGCAGCTACCTCATCCGTTGTAGCTACAGGAAAACGGTATTAGGAGACTTTCCTTAACTTTTTGAGGCATTTTAATCTGCATTCACATATTTTGAAAAAAATAAAAATCAGCAAGAAAATGGGCAGCTTTTACAAAAATAATCACAAAAATCCAAAATATTATAGCTACGTCTGTGGTGGGCTTAAACTTTGTTTGCTATTTAAATACGATTGGGTAACTCATTTAAACCACTATTTGAATGTATTTGCCTTTTCGGTTTTTTACATGCCGACATCGTATCTTTCCTAATGTTAGCTGGAAAATTCAGTGTCTTCTAAACTTCATTATCTCCGAAGTTCAACAAATCCTATCTTCGTCACGTCAGCGTTTTATTTTTTTCGCTATATACTCTCTTTTATTGGGTAATTTCGTTAGAGTATCGATAAGTAATAGAATTTGGGAATGAAGTTTTCTTAAAAACGAATTACTTTGAGGTCGATTACATTGTGTTCTCTTCAATGTTTTGTTGACTCACTCCTGCCGGTCTATTCTGTAATAATCTCACGGTGAAAACTTAGGTGAAGTGAACGTGAAGTCAGCTGTCATTCCACCTGCTGCTAGGGACTGACAGCTCACTCCGAGCTCACTTCACCTATGTTTTCACGGTGCGATGGTTACAGAATAGCACTGCTGATTACTTACAAATAACACAGGTTAAGATCTACATTATTGAATAACTTTTAAATGATTAAGATGAAAATGTCTTCTGGTCATTCTTCAGAAGAATTCAAATTTGGTTTGCGCGGTTTTGCTTAATAAGGAGTAATTGAATGTTTTTGTGTTTGAACTCAGTTCACTTCTCTTTGATTTGAGCTACAATAAGGCTGTGTTTTTTTCTGAAGATTGTTTTATAAGATTTGTTCGGGACAAGAAGACATTATGATAACTTCAGTAATATCATTATCGACTTTATCAAAAAACGATTTACTCTTCTGATTGGTAAAATTTTCGCACCTTCGGCCACGCTGTCTTTCATTCCTTGCAAATTAATTCCGTTGGCATTTTCTTCTTCTGGCTACCCGCAAATTGCCGATGGCATTGCTCTTATTACAGCTTTTACAAAATTACATTTTGATTCCTCCACGTTTCCCCCGACGAGAGATTTTCACTGACTAATGGCTTATTTAATTTCGTACGAAGTTGTTATAAATGAGATTATGTATGAAGCCTGTCACAGGCAACCGCTGTCATTATTTAGATTTAATGGTTGATAACATGATTCATGAACATTTATGTAAACGATTTGAAAGAGTGCCTCTTGAGAATTGTAATCATCCAAATCCTAACTAATATTATAAATGAGTTTGTTTGTTTGTTAGGTACGCTTTCGCGCTAAAACGGCTGAACAGATTTGGATGAAATTTGTCACATGGGTAGACCATGACCAGCTATCTAATTACGCAACACTTTTTCGTAAACGATTACGACAAATTTGTATCATTTTGACAGTTCAACAACATCCAATGCGTTATTTTCGTTGGTGAACAGATTTTGTATCGAACTTTTGAAGCAATGGATTAGCGATTTGTTTCAAAACGATTCAAATTCCGATTGATCGTATATTAACTTAGGGTACTGGATTAGGACATAGGATACTTTTCATCCCGATATTCCCACGGGATCGAGATTTATGCGGACGAAACCGCGGAGCGCAGCTAATATTTAATATTTTTCACAAAAAGTAACCCGGCGACGTGATTAAAAGATGCCCATCCATAGACAAATATCATCCGTGTCTCCACTAGTCCAGCTTACTCAAGGATGCATATCCGGTACGGCTCGCAAATCCTTCCATATCCTAAGGGCACGTCTCCTTACCATTAACACACCACCCGGTCTACTCCTTGATATGCAATGGCCTCTGTAGCCCCATGAAACATGAGGCTCCAGGGGCTAGTGAAAATCTTGGGGTTCATTCTATTTATCGACTCTGGTTCAACCACGCTGGGTTCGGTGCATTTCATTCATTCATACATTTCTCTGGGGATAAATCAGTTTCTACGTGTCATTATTTTTTAATCGAATCGCTGCGATAAATAATACGAATCAAAATCGGATTCCTTGAATAAACGGTATATTTTAAGGTCATTTACTCGTTTTGGGTATCTGATTATACCGGTTTCCGATTATTGTGGATGTGGCCAAGTGGAATTTAAATATAAATTTATTGCTGTATGTTTGTAATAAAATATTTATCTTAATAAGTTCTTTTAAAACTTCTACCTACCAGCTATCTAGATAAGCGTCAACTGTAGTGAAATAATTTTTATGTACCGTTATTAATTAACCATAATTATCAAAGTCTCAAGTTATTAATTAGTCGTCTTCGTTCATCCTTCATCCACTTTGATTAAAAACTTGCTATGTTTTGTTTACTTATTAAATACTTATGCTTTATTGCCACTTAAAAGTATTGTCCATTTTCCCTCAGCTTTTATGACTTTATGAGCTTTTGTCTCATTTTCTTATTTTCCACGTTGAATCATTTTGCTATCGGAATTCCTGTTTTCATTTACATAATTTTCTCCTAGTATTGTTTTCGGTAAATAAGATTAAAAACAGCAGTTGTTTATAGTGTCATCGTTTCTTAAAAATACTAAACGTTAATATTATACATATGACATGTTATGTGCCTGATGAGATTTCCCATCGGCGAACATGACGAAATTCCATAAAAAATATCGTCCCCTATTTATCCCCCTTAGAGGATACATTTTCAAAAATCCTCCCTTAATGATCAATTGATCAGTTTCCTAATTGTTTACGGAACCCTTGTACAATTTTTTTTTTCCAAGAGTAATTTTCATGATTCTATAACCAGCTGTTTAGGCTGTGTGTTGTCTGACAGTGAATGAATTTCAAGATTTTTGATAAGTAGATACCTACAACAGTAAGATGACATTTACAAGTGTTTGTCAATTTAATTATCAACAGGATATTTGTTTTTTACATAGATACATGTTTGCCTGTTAGCTCCTTCCGTATTCAAACAAAAGTATGTCTAGTAATAACAATGTTTTTACGTAGTTTTCAATATAAGGTTTTATTTCAATGTTTGGTATTCCTATTAGACCATATTGAGATCAATAAATGATTATGACAGCAGTAAGAACGTGATGACTGCTTCAATACGTGCCTACGGGTTACGGGCTATAAAGCCCACGTTTCGGTCATAATCTGCCAGAGCCTTTTTATAATATTCCTACCGAGATATCACAATGTTATCCTCGCTAAACCTAAATCCAGGACTTATGCGATGAATGCTAACGACCTGAACCCCTGTCTGGTTCGTTAGCTCCATCCATAAAACAGTGTTGTCCACTGCGTGCAGAATCCACTCAATTACAGAAAATAGGTCAGGTTTTCTCTTTCATAAAATGGATAAAATGTTTCCCATCTTGCAATTAAAAAGTTTAAATTAATTTCTGTGAACAAATGAAAACTGATTATGTTTGAATTGTCAAGGGATTATAGGATTTAACGTTAGTATGAATGCATTGAATTAAATCCAAACATATTATCTGCTAAGGAATTTATTTATCGCAATAATCGAATGACGCACTATTTTGAAATACACAACGCATACCTCTCATGTAAAGTCATTAGTAGTCTGAAGTGCAGTACATTAAATAGCGTTCTTGGAACCATAAGTAGTTGTTCTAGTAACCATATTTATTGCTAGATAACTAACATAATTAAGTGCTGCAATATCCCCCGAAAAGTGACGTAAGTTAGCAGCAAAACAGTCGTAAATTCACAGAGCTCGGTGCTGACAGGATAGGTAGTAGAGGGGAACATGTCGACATATGAACCGATAAACAAGATTACTGTGTACGATGTACTGGAATGTGGACGTAACTTGGACATAGTAACTGGGTCTGGAAAACCGCACATGACGTAGCTAGAAGTAAACATTCTGGTAGTAGGTTTTTTTAAAATAAATCCTTAAATTAAAATAACATTGCAAGAATGTTATCCATAATAAATGCAGGCATGTAAGCACTACATATCGATGCATAATTTCATACAAATATTATTCAAGGACAGTCGTAAAATTGAATGCAGTAAACGGTTCTTGGTGCTGAGCATTCTTTGGTTACTAACTCATATTGCCAAACTAATCTGATGGTAGTCGTAGTTGTAGTGAAACAAAAAACACGATTACAAAAAAAAAAAAAACGCAAACTGGAAGTTTAAATTAATCTTAGATCAGTGATTCTAGTAGGTACTCGTATAGCTAAACTTATTAAAATATTTACTTGCGTGAATATCCTCTTCGTATTCATGTGGAAAAAAAATCGAAAACCGATAGTACCAAGTTACCAACCGCTTTAATGTTGTTTCTTCCTAGCTCGTCCGTAGTACGTAGGTTAATCTTATTAACGTAACGGCGTAACGTCGAGGCTTCCTTAATAACTTAAACGCCACGCCACACCACACCACACCACTGCTCTGTTATCCCTCAGACGACTCAACTCCATAATTTGAGTAATAAAATGACATTAAATGAGCCTCAAGTGTACTTGTTTTTGTTGTTCAAGCAGTTCAAGAGTAAAAACGGTGTAAACACGTGAAGTAGCAATTCGGTAGCATAAAGGCTCGTGCAGACTGACGTGACACCCACACCGGTAATTGTTCTACCGTGAAGTTTTCTTAGAAATTTGTTTAAAACAACAAAATTTGGATGACCTTTTAAGTGTTTAATCGAAATCTGTACCCTAATTACGTAATACACGATCAATCGGAAACTGAATCGTTTTGAACCAGATTGCTAAACATTGCCATTCATATGTTCGAAAATAAAAGTCTGCTCCACAACGTAAATAACGCAATGAATGTTGTTGAACTGTCAAAATGAAAAAGATTAGTCGTAATCGTTTACGAAAATATGTTGCCTAATTAGATACTGCTCATTAAAAAGTTAAGAGAGCTTAAGCCGAAAAAGAATTTTGTTTTCCAATTAGATTGTTTTTTTGTATCTTGTCAAGTGTTTATTTCGCAAATTTGCAAAGTATTCGATGTCTGGTACACACGGCTACACATCAAGCAATACATTTCCAGTTTATGTTGATCTTGCATTGTATAGAATTTCAGTACAATGCAAGGTCAGCTTATACTTATATATAATTATTGTAATTCTATTGGAAATGCTATCTGCTAATTTTCGTAACAAGTTAGGCAAGATTGAAGAAATAGAAATTAAAGTAATCTTATTTAGTCATAGGAACTTGTTTGTTGCCTGGTCGTCCTAAACCGGGGTTCTGTCCCCACGTGTGTGCGGATGCAGGGTGAATCAGTGGTGGACATCTCGTTCGCCAGCCCCGCTCTGTCGCCACGTGTCATTGACTGGCGCGTCATGGAGGGGGTGGAGACGTATTCCGATCACCGGTACATCCGGTTTGACGTCTCCGCCCAGACCTCGAGCGCGCCGGTCCGACAGGCCCCGAGTGGTCCGCGGTGGGCGCTGAAGCAGCTGGACCGGGAGCTCCTCCTGGAAGCCTCGATCGTGCAGGCCTGGGTGTCATCACCGGACAGGCCTGCCGACATCAACGACGAGGCGGAGTGGTTCCGGGAGGCCATGTCCGAAATATGTGACGTGGCAATGCCCCGGGTCCAGCCCGGACGTGCTTCGCGCCAGGTGTACTGGTGGTCGCGACAGCTGACGACACTGCGCAATGCGTGCGTTGCTGCGCGACGCCGGTACACCAGGCACCCGCAGGCTCCGTATTCGACCTCCGGATACGGAAGCCATTCAGGCGGAGCTGTACGAGGGGTACAGAGCGGCGAAGACCACCCTCCAAGCGGATTCCAGCCGCCAGACCGCCTCGTCGGGCGGCTGGTGCGGGTGGGGCCGGATTTGTCGGAGAGCCAGTTTGGTTTCCGCAGGGGGCGCTCCACGGTGGACGCCATCATGCGCGTGCGAGCCCTCACGACGGGGGATGCGGTGGCTCGGGGTGGGGTCGTCTTGGCGGTGTCTCTAGACATCGCCAACGCCTTCAATACCCTGCCCTGGAGTTGCATCAGGGAGGCACTCCGGTATCACCGGATGCCGACCTACCTCTGTCGTGTGGTCGAGGCCTATTTGACGGACAGGGCCATCATCTACCCCGGTCACCAGGGAGAGTGGAACCGGCGAGAGATGTCGTGCGGTGTCCCACAGGGATCGGTCCTGGGGCCGCATCTGTGGGACATCGGATACGACTGGGTGCTGCGCGCCGACCTCCCCAATGGCGTCAGCGTCGTTTGTTACGCTGACGACACGTTGGTCCTGGCGCAGGGGAGGTCGCACCAGGCGGCGGCCGAACTAGCGACACACGGAGTTGCGACAATCGTGGCCAGAATCCGGCAGTTGGGACTCGAGGTGGCCTTGCACAAGTCTGAGGCCATGTGTTTTCATAGTCCTCGGAACGCGCCACCGTCGGGTTCCCAAATAACGGTAGGAGGGGTTCACATCGGCGTCGAGTCGACGATGAAGTACCTGGGACTCGTCCTCGACAGTCGGTGGAACTTCGTGGAGCATTTCCGACGTTTGGCTCCCAGACTGGACCGGGCCGGGGCTGCCTTGAAGCGGCTCCTGCCCAATCTAGGGGGTCCAAACGCCTCCTGCCGGAGGCTATACGCGGGGATCGTGCGGTCCATGGCCCTGTACGGGGCACCGGTGTGGATGCGTTCGTTGAGGCGGCGGCCTGCCCGCCGGTTGAACGCGTCCCAGAGGGTCATGGCCACCCGGCTGGTCCGGGGATACCGCACGGTCTCCGGTGAGGCGGCGAGCCTCCTTGCCGGATTGCCGCCATGGGATCTGGAGGCAAAAGTCCTCGCGCATATTTGGGAGTGGCGCGGTGAGGCGAAACGCCGGGGCTTGACTCCGATGCCGCGAGAAATCGCGGCACAGCGGACAGAGCTCCGACGGGATCTCATGGCGTCATGGAGAGTGCGATTGTCGCAACCCAGTGCTGGGCACGCCACTATTGCGGCGATAAGTCCCCTCTTTGAGGAGTGGCTGGAGAGGCGCCACGGCGTCCTCACCTTCCGCCTGACGCAGGTCCTCATCGGACACGGCTGTTTCGGGAGGTACCTGTTTCGGATAAGGCGGGAGGAAACGCCCGGGTGTCATCACTGCGTGGATCGCCCGGAGGACACGGTGGAGCATACGGTGGAGGTATGCCCGGCTTGGGCAGAGCACCGCCGTGTCCTCGTGGAGGCGATCGGTGGCGGGGATCTCTCGCGTCCGGCCCTGGTCCAGGCCATGGTACGGAGCGAGAGAGCATGGGAGGCCGTCACCTCCTTCTGCGAAGCAGTAATGCTCGCGAAGGAGGAGGCGGAGCGCGTGAGGGAGAGGCAAATTTCGCGCCCTCACGCCCCTAGCCGCCGCAGGAGGAGACGCCCCGGGCGTCGGGAATCGATCGCGGATTCCCGGCCACCGTAGGCGCGGGCTTGCGGACGGTGAGCAATGGGTAGCTCGCCGTCCGGTAAGGACCAAGCCCGGGTCGACGGCGCGTTGTGTTCCACGCGCGCCTCAAAGAGTGTCAGCGAGTGAAGGGGTCCAATGAGTCCATTGCCTGCCGGGGTTGCGGGAAAGTCCGAAAGGGATACCGTTGCCCCCTGGCATTGCACAGGCAAGAGAAGGAACACGGGTGGGTTTTAGTCAGTAAGAGTCTGACACGCCCTCCCGCTCCACCCAGAGCGGGAGGAGTCATTTGATGATTTCCCACCCAAAAAAAAAAAAAAAAAAAAAAAAAAGGAACTTGTTATCACCGATACGTTTTATATGATTTATCCAATGATAACTGAAATGTATCTAAATGTAAAGACGCGACTTTAGAATAGTAGATTGTTTGCCTAGGAAGCAAACAACTATTTTTAAGGCGAGAGTGTTTCTTTGAATCCAGAGCGCAGCGTGGGATTCAAAGTACGTCAGTAGTGTTGCTCCCGAGGTGAACACTATATTTTTTATCAACTTATATGAGAAAAAAAAAGTGCGGTTCGAACCCCATCAGGAAAGAAGTTCCACAAGTATGACTTTAAAAAAAAATGCAGCCGCCATCTTGGATTCACATTTTGACCTCATTATCGACCTTAGCACCTTCAAAAACTATGAAAACGATACCAACGATGAAAAATTTGAACATTTTGGCAGCGGTCATCTTGGATTTACATTTTGACCACACTATCGGCTTTAGCAACCTTTAAAACTATGAAAATGACAGCCATGACGAAAACATTGAAAGTTTTCGTAGCCATCTTGGATTTTCATTTGTCCAAATTTACACTTTCTCTCTTTTGCAAGCCTGTTACTTGTTCGTGATTGATCTCTTTGGTGATTGGAACTTTTACTAACAAAAACCACATTCTAAATTCAAATCACTTTTCGTCCCTAGGGATTAAACAACTATTTTGGTCCCCGTTTACGAAGAATGACCTTTTTGATTAGATGTGATAAAAGAATAATATTATACATAATATGATCGTATACAGAGCAATCAGATGTTTCCCCTGTAATCAAGAAGTGGACACGTGTTGCGAAGATGACTGCATTAATTTCCTCTTTCTTTTTGCTTAGCTTTCATTCCTGTAGAAATGAAGTCGTACTCGCTCCGGGCGATTCAATTAATCCAACGTTAGATTACATACGACCGTATCCATCCTATTCGAACAAAACTTTTTTATTGCTCACTCCGAGTTCAATCTGTGGGTTCAATTCACTATCCGGGTCACATGGCATAACGTGGTCATTGCGATTAATTGAATAGGTATACCTCCAAAAGTGAAAATAAATAACATCAATTATCTAGAGTGAAATCCACGGACAATTATCGATTACGAACACTTCCAGGTACCTTCGCCTAATTACATCGTAATGATAACTTTCATTGTTGGTTCAGTGAAGACCTGTTTCATAACACACCACTGCAGGTCGGGTTCGTTATCCTTAGCCGACCTTGCAGCTGCTATAAATTCAGTTAAATTGACCGCAGGAGGCGGGCATGCGTCATCGAGGCCGATGCGCTCAGATTAGTAACGAAAGCATGATGTAATAAAAATAATATCGACCTATCTCTGTAACCAATTAATTCTAGCCATCAAAAGACAGAACCGGATCGAGGAGCGCACCCGCAATGGCACAATTTTGCCATGTAACCTGTAACGGATAGGTGCTAGTTTTTACTGCTTTTGTTACGTCTGCGGGCCTATTCATAATGGCGGATACCTTATCCTCTTTCGAATAATATATTCTAATACGTAGTACGTGATACATCCTCGAAGCCGCGGCGTTCGCTTTGACCGTCCGTCTGTGTGAAACATATTCCGCGTCAGATGTCTCGAATACAATAGATTTTCCCAACAATTCCTATTTCTCGGTGTGTCGGGGGTGATTGAAAGGCGACGGGTGTCCGTTCCGAAGGCAAGAGATAAATTCCGGATTACCCAGGCGCAGCTGACTGTCCGCTCGGAAAATTGAAATTTGCGCCTTCGACCTGCGGGTTTATTTGCCATACCTACTTGATTATTGTTGCCGTTTGCGTTGTCATCATGGATGTGTGGTATTCGGGAATCGTTGCCATTGTAGGTTAACATTGATTATAAATAATTGCATTACTTTATCTTTGGAAAGGGAATTGTTCATAAATGCGGCTTGTAGAAGTGATCTCTAAAGAATTTACAGAAACTAAGCTCACTTTATACAAAGCCTATTAAATCGGTGGTACACGGACGCTAATGTGGCGTCAACGTTTCCAATATGAAAATTGATCGCTGAGCGTGTTCCTAACCTATCTAGGTCGTAGCAAACGTTGTTAATGCGGGACGGGAGGCAATTAGGGCAAGCCAATAAAACTTCGCCATCAACGAACACCGGTCGTTTCTCCCCGTCTGATGCACTAGCCTCGTTATTCAACTATTCACTTATTTTCGGTATAATAAAATTAAATGTAGATAGACTTGGATTAAAACTCAACGGAGATGAGATGGCAAAACACCAGCAACAGCCAATCGCACTGGCTAACCTTCCATATCCTTCTCGACGCCAATAAATCCTTGTTAAAAAAAACGTGGAAGTTACGAAACAGTTTCTACGACGGCCTCAAGGTCCAGCGGCAGACGAGCATGGAGCGCAGCGGTGTTCCGGCCGACGCGCGGCGCGACAAGTCTATATTACCGTCACCGATGTCAGAGTTAAGTGCCGTCGCATTCGACGCATCCGCACAAAGGCCGCTCTCTCCGCTTTGTTCCGCCTCTTTGTTTGACTTCACGAAGGCACAGTAAAAAACTTCAACACAGCCCACGACGACACGGCCGGACCCTCGGATCTCGCGAACTAAATTTACAGCTTTATTGGGCCTTCCCTCCTCCAGTTTGAATACGAATACGTTTTGCATGATTAATGGATTCTTACACGAACGAAAAACGAACGAAAATATGAGCTCAATCCTTTTGGGTCAACGTTAGTGGTTTCGTGGAATAACGTATCTAGTTATGTAAATAAATACACTATGAAATATTCCGTTACCTCAAATTACACTAAAAGGTCCATCCTCTCAGATATATTATGAGGCGTCAACTTGGGGAAATGATCCATTGTGGTGGTGTCCCTCTGCGCATGGGGTCCGCAGCTATTTTCGTTATGATGATGTGTTGATGAAGTGCTCTCTTTATGAGGGTCCTCAAATTACCCTACTTCACAAACAAGAAACTAGGTCGTTTTAATATTGCAAATTGCTCAAAACCATTTGTAATTTCATTTATTAATTTACTTTCCGCCATAAATAAACGTGGGCTGCTGTAATTTAAGATCGCGACAGCCGTCTTAAAACTAACCGTTCATATGACGCAACCTGCATTTAAATGTCATAAATATAGAACAGGTGGATTACACACCATTGAAACTCATTACCCTTTGTAAATAAGCAGCTGCTTACTCCCGTTAATTACGTTTTTAGGGTTCCGTACGTTCGAATGAAAAAACGGAACCCTTATAGGATCACTCGTGCCTGTCTGTCCGTCTGTCACAGCCAAATTTCTCCGAATGTAATGGACCGATTAAGTTGAAATTTGGTACACATATGTTTTACTGTGACCCAAACACGGACGTGTAACGTTAATAAAATAATTTTGAATATGGGGGTCACTTTTGGGAGGCAAATAACAAAATTTAAAAAAAGTTTTGTAAGCTGTATCGTGTGAGTGTGAGACATATCAAATGAAAGGGCTTACTGTGAGGGTCTCAAACATATTTTTTTATAATTGTAATTAAATAGTTGTTTAAGAGAGTAGATGAAAGTTGACCAGCCCTTATCTCCGAAACTACTGAGCCTAAAATGTTGGAAATAATACAGAAAATAGAAAGAAAGAAAAAAAAAATTGGCATTACATAAATACACCTTAAAACTATAAATACAGAAAACAAATTTTTATAATGCCAAAAGGGCCTCAGCTCAGCATAATGTCAGATGACAACACAAAGTGTAAGTATCACCTGACGCTGATTTTCAGCTGCAACCCACGAGTACCATACGCTAGAATAATAAATATAGGAAAGTGTCTGTCCGTTATAATAAATAAATTTTAAAGGTAATATAAAGTAAACTCATACAAAATCAAATAAAATGTTGTGACATACATGTGTGTGTGCGTTGTGTTGTGATTAATGTGCAGCTAAACTAAATACTCAACATCTGTGTATTTCCTACATTAAAAATAAAAATAGTTCTATACTTATAGATTACAGGAAAACCTATAAGAAATCTATAAGTAGTTTTAAAATAACATGGCAAATCTCGCATAAAATTACATTTCCAGTTGAAGATATTGGAGAACATGTTTTCCAACTACAATGTTAAATTTGTTCTTCGGATAAATTCATCCCAACTACGGAACCCTACATTGTGCGTGGTCCGACACGCACTTGGCCGGTTTTTTATTTATAAATTGAGTTCGCACTACTTTGTAAACGGCTGCTGTTTATATTCCTTTATTGATACACAATTGTATGTTTTGCCTGGAAGCGTACATGTAATATTCACATTTTTACCGTGAAGTGTTTGATATTGTTATTTCCCAACTATCGCTTGAAGTGCTCTTCGCAACTGGCTGTACGCGTTTATCTAATCGATATTTTGTTATCGTCGCAGTCCCTTGATTTTCGTACTTGTCTCAATAAATTGCATCAATTTATTATATGATGGAATGTTCAAAGATTGTTTTCAAGTCGTAACTCTTCAACAAACATTGTAATAGCTAGCGAATGTTAGGAAATGATAAAATTTGCGCCGCAATTTATCTTATGTTATTTTATTAGATTGTAAAGTTAGCTTATATAAAGTTACGAAAGTAATCCTCCACCTTAAGAACAATCTGGAATTCTTTGTTATCACCAAAGTTTGCTCTGGAGCGACGATGTAAGAGATAAGTGCTAACTTGTGAGATCGTTAATGTTATATGATCGTTCGCACTGAGTTGCGTGTAATTAAAAAATCGGCGGTTCTGTGAACTCTTTATTTTATTAATCTGTTGTGAACCAGTCTAATAAATTTATTAGCAAAGGACACTGATCACTCTCTAGTTCGAGATAATACATATAAAAACAGCAGTATATTCAGCGGTCTAAAACAAACTTAAAACACGAACCTCGAACTATCATTCTATGGGATTGAATGTTTCCACTAACGGTGCGTTTGTTATTTCAATCGTTCAATTATGTATTCAGACTAGGGTCCGAACCTAGCCGGAGTCTAATCGGAAATCCATTGTTGTCATGATTAAAGGCTTGTGCAGACCAGCGCGACGCGACGCGACTCGAACAATACAATTTCTAAGAAAACTTCACGGTATTACAATAACCGGTGTCGCGTTGCGCTAGTCTGCACGAAGCTTAAATTGTTATAAAAACCTCGTATACATTTTTAGAGGTATGCGTTGTTCATAGAACCAGTATATTTTATCGATGCACAACTCTGAATGGCTCTTATTACAGACTGGTTTTATTACAATGTATACGAGCGATTCAAGTAAAATGCTCATCGCTATTTCCAATATATCACTCAATATCTATTCCAAATATACTATATTCAAATTATTAGCATTCTACAGTAAAACGGTCAGCGAGAGTCCAAGTGTCACCAACCATCGTGTCAACGACCGAATGACTGTACGGTTGACCGGTCCCGTCGCGATCTGATTGTCGCGCCAATAAACGATTTGCATGTGGTGGTGTTGTGACAGTGTTGCGTTTGCGCACCCATGCCTCACCTAATTGGTGTTATCAGGTTGGTCAAGCGCTGTTACGGTGATCGTATTATACCGTGGCGTGTTTTGCGTTCTGTATTTGGAATTCTTGCATATAACCGTAACTGAATGCCAAGATCTTAATCATTTATCTTCATCCAAATAACACAACGATCACAAATCAGCCGAAATCTATAAATCCCGCTCATCCAATATACACTTCCGATTCATTTTAGATAGGTATTACACGTAATGGATTGTAGCAAATGGGATTCAATTTCCTCTCCCTCAATCCTTCCGTATCAACTACTCGGCAACACAACAACAACAACTACAACTTTACTAGAGTGCAAACGTTGTGAGCCATATAACGTTTTGTTAACGTAGTGCCAGTTTTAGTGTCGGTGTTGATTTACTGAAGCAGATGGTTTCATTCGGTGCGCACTAAAAGCTTTTGTGCGTAATGGATATCGGCGATAGATCGCAATTCCCCAAGACTTGGCGAGTGCACTTCTTGACGTTTTTATCTGCAGTTTGGCAAGCATAACAACGATTTTCACACTCTATTCCTTTCAATATCAAGGATTTATTTCCAATTTTAGTCCTGCATTTCACATAACATCCAATATCCCAGAACAGTTCAATGATATTGAGACGATTGTTTTTCCAAACTTTTCCATTCTATTTGTAGATACAAATAAAATGGAAAAGTTTGGAAAAACAATCGTCTCAGGTACGGTACCTCAAAACAGCCCAATACTGGTTTGGTTTTTGTGAAAGACACCGATTTTTGTAGTGATTCTTTGATTTAGCTGTGAAATGAATAACGAATGTGTACTGTACTGTTTCCACTAATTGCATGGGTTGTAACTTGTCTCTAATACGGCATTCAATTTGTTGGGTTTCAGTATATTTGGCATTCAATTAGCTCAATACTGTTGATATTTGCTGTCGTTCAAATAATTGCCTTTATGCGTCAGCTTTTGTGCTTTAAAATAGGTTAGCAGTTGTTATTTAATTAAACCAACTGGACTGTGCTGGTTTTAATTTTGCGGCTTACATCAATGCGAAAATGTAGGCTATATTATATAATGTTTAAATATTTAATATAGATTTGTATGTTCGTGCTTTAAACGTTTTTAGACTATAATCCACATTTTCTATCTTACTTTCAAATTGCGACTTTCAATTACATGTTCACACACATCGACATAATGCAGACATGCATGCTAGCATATACAGATTTGGAAAGGTGCTACAAACTCGACCATTTATGTGTCCAGATCAGAGAAGTCGAGCATTATGTAAATCGTTCTCGATCAATTTCGATTTTCCGTTATGTTGCCCACACACCTAAACGAGACAGCCAATTCTACAAAAAAATCGCAATGCAATCGTGGTCAGGCTTCCGATTACATGCGCAAACACTTTTTAATTGAATCCCTGTTGCGGCCAACTATTTTTTGCGGCACTTGCGTTAATTGTTGGGCCTTTGGTGTTTCGGCTAATTACACACAGGATTTCGGGCGCGAACGAAAATGTACACAAGACAGGACGCGACTGTCATAAGGTCTTCGTCGAGCGGTATCCACCAGTTCCACCACATCTGTATACATTGTACTCCGAAACTGTATTTTTTGTGTACATTGTTTTAAGTTTGTGTACAAACAGTTCCATTATCCCCGTATGAATCACTGACTATTGTTTACTGCCGACAACTCAAGATGACATATTTGGATGTGAACATGTGTTTGGAATGGAAATCTGATAATTATCAATTATGCGTCATAATTATTCAAGTTACACTTGCATCTATTACTTAGTGAAAATCTGGGACTGCGAGGAAAGATAATATCGCAGTGATCTGGTAGCTCATGGCATTATACTTTGTGATTTATTTTTAGCTTCATTTAGGATGTCAACGTTTTCATTGCATTTGTCTACACAGAAACGCATGCATGACACTGGCAGAAAATATTCCAAACGCCAGTGACGTCTGTGTGATGATGTGATTATATCATAATTCGAAAAATAAATATGGATTCAAAGTCCAGCCCACATGTCAACAGACCAGTTTGTTGATGCAAGGATAACAAAAGTAGTTTGAATTGATTCGTGACAGTAATCGATCCTCAATCATTAAGTGCGGTATCTGTTACGCCCGCATCGATTGACATCAATGTGCATCGAGTGTTAGTGTTGCGACATGATTATCGAATAGCCTAAATACGACGCGGGCGGTCGTATGACTCACTGTACGACCAGACTGGGGTAACTCCTACCAAAAGAAGGATTCGACGCTCATTTTCCATTTGTAAGTACATTGCCGTCTTTCTCAGATACTAGTCAGGAACGTATTGTTCGGTTGCGCAATGTATTGCGAAACGTAATTTTTAACGTCGTGCTAACTGTCAATTATAGTGGAGGCCTTGGATCATGGATAAGGCTAAGCACGCACTATGATTAATCGCGCGTGAATTGTAACTGGTATCTGATAGGTATAAAAAGTTGCTTTCCAAACATGCAATGTAATTAAAAGACGGTAATCGTACGAAAATAATGCTTTAAGTAACGAATATTTAATTACAAAATCTTATACGAGGCCCAGAGATTTAATCCACTTTATTTTGTCTAGCATGAGGAAAATACTAACTGAAACATACATGAACGTATTGAACGCGTGATAAGAGCAAGCGGTGACCGGTATGACCGCGCTAATATCGGATGACCGAGATAACATCAATATAAATAACACGTCATCTACCTAAAAGGCGCGGTGGGTGTGTCGCAGTATTTAGTATCGTTATATCAAGGTTAGGTTTACGCAAGCACTAGTCACATCGCACAGGTCATTTAGAATAGGTACGACTTTTGCTTTCATGGGACTTTGGTTTGTGCCAAAACGCCCAACTGTCACGTCATGTGGGTTTTCCTCAAAATCAAAGAAAAGACGTAGGAATGTCTTCGTTTTCATTAGGTACCGACGTAAATTATTTATGGTTTTTGGTATTGCTTGTATTTATGGACGAATTTATTAGTACACCTTCATAAACATTTTGTAGAACTGCAGAATCACAAATGCTGCTTATTGCTTATTATAAGCACCGAAATACCTTCCGTGCAGTGGTCTCCTACATAAGGTTGCCAGGTGTCCGGCCAGACCGGACATGTTCAGCTTTTTACAATCGTGTCCAGCCTGTCCGGCTTTTGGTCAACCCCGCCCCGCTAAAAGATGCAGCCGATTAGTGATTGTTTTAAATACTTTCAATATAATGAATAAGGCTCATTATTGATTGTTTAGTTACTTTAAATATAAACAAATTACTTTAGTAAGAACAAAATGTGGTTCATATTAAGAGTAGAGTAGGTATGTAATTCTCAAATGAATAACAGTATTAAATACACAAATAAAGTTTTATTTTCTTTAAAACCAGTGTGTTAGACTTTGAGGGCAAAATGTCCGGCTAAATATGAATCTGTGTCCGGCTTTTCTATTTTTGGGCCTGGCAACCCACTCCTACATCTTGTAAGACATTATTTATTAGCTCTCCTTTTTGTGATAGTGCCAAGTGGAAACAAAATCAATAAAACATGCGCTGTACTCATTGTAATTTTGCAACAATATTTCCTTCAATCCCATTAAAATGAAAGAACTCCTTTGTTGGACAGTATAAATAATTAATGTTGCATAATAGTCGCGTCTTTATCACGCAACCATTGAGAGATAACCTCACGGTAGGTGGTCACCTCCCCTGAGATATAATGTCCATATAGTGTATTGTATGAGCTTAAAACAATGCCACCTTTCTATTCCCTGATATAACACTTCGCATACCTGATTAAGTTATTCCTCCGAACGATACCAATGACGCATATCTACTTCATAATCGATATCTGCATAACTTGAATGTCAGTCTATATGCAGCTTGTTTACTTTGCTTTTATCGTTATCTATGCACTCAAGTTCCAAGTTAAAACTCTTATGATTGGCAGCGATATGGTTAAAATTGTCTGGTTTCATTTTATTTGCAGCAAGTTTTTTCCAATATTAAAAACAGAAATGCTAGCCAGTGCCACGATGTTGATTGAACAGACATTTCGATGCTGCTGAATGAATTTACCGTTGTTACAGTACGCTCATTGTAAGTACAATAACGCTGCACGAATTGTTTGCTTCAATCAGCCCATTTGGCAACGTCAGCGCCAGTTCCAATCCGAACGCACGCCGAAAGCTTGTATTGTTGACTCGAAAATAAAATATGATTTTCACTCGAAAACTGCCAACAAAAAGCTCCAGATGTCCTTGTCAGATTTTTTATCTGAAAGACCAAATTCATTTTACTCTGTTCGTATCTCATGAAATATAACAAAAACGTGTTCAATGAAATCGATAAATATCCGGAGCGGTTGCCAAGCTGTGTACGATATTAAATCATCGCTACATTTAATCGTGTCAACAGCAGGTACATCGCTATATATAGCTATAACCTTTTCCGTAAGTCATAGACAACGTTCACATCTATAATTAGAGTGACGTATTTATTTATGAAGGGACTCGAACGTCGCAGCTCCTGGCACGAGGGCGTCGCGACCTACGTTATCTTGTGATCAAGTCGTTTAGAAAACTTGACATTTCACTTAATCACATCGCATTTCAACAAATACCACAATCAAAATGTTAATTGTAGCCAATCTGGTATCTGGTTTTCGATCAAATTATAAAGTTTTATAGCGCATCATTAAAAAGTTAGGTAGTAGCCGTAACTTGGTTATCTATTTCAACTTTTTCAATTGAATTTTATAAATTTGATTGTATTGAGTATTTTACACCCCAGTTTTCCTGGTTCTGGCGTTATTCCTATTTTTTAGGAAGACTATGCAAAACTAGGTTTGAAATGGATAACTGCAATATGGCTCTATGGAGCTATGTTTGCGAGTTCTAACTGGGCTAAACCTTCTTTTAAATATTCCTTTTAGAATGTTGTAGCTGTAATTTTGCTTTTTCTATTTTTTTTTTCTAGAATGCTCTAACTTTTATTTCGTGCGTAATGAATGACATTTAATGCACCAGTTTTAATGGTGGGACCTCATTCACCGACCTCTTTAATAAGCAACGAGGCTGCGTTTGTTTATTTCCTGCATTTATTTATGTCGGTCACTGCGCGGTTTCATGTTATGAAATAGCGATTTAAAGTGTACATAAATAATCATTTTAACAGAGTACTCTTGTCCAAGGATAGACGAAAAATTAAAAATATTGTTCAATTCATCTTCATCATCATTTCAGCCAAAAGACGTCAACTGCTGGACATGGCATCCGCACTTCGACCTGTACCCTAATTACGTAATATATTTTCGTAAACGATTATGACTAATCTGTTTCATTTTGACAGTTCAGCAACATTCATTGCGTTGTTGAGCAGTTTTTTTTCTCTAACTTATGCAGCAATGGATTAGCAATCTGTTTCAAAACGATTCTGGATCTAATCGTATATAACGCAATTAGGGTTCTGTTAGGAGTTCTTCTCGTCTCGCATTGTTCAGTTACTTATATATAAAAAAAATGTTTAATCCTACAAAGATGTCTCGGCCTGCCTCTAAGGGATGTTACAAAAAAGGGTCGTCGAGGAGCCGCTTCAGAACTGGAGCCACCACAATATTACAAAGACATTTATTGTCCTGTTAGTGTACCATATGTATAGTTAATGTCTTGTAACAAACAAGAAACCTTTACCCTTTTTTAGTATTCAACACACAAACTCTGACACACAAGTTCATCAAAACTTCTCTTTGAATTTCACTGTCACGTTACAGTCCTATTAATTCAGTTGGTCTCTACATTTTGGACTTCTAGCTGCATGAATTTGTTGAACAGTGATAACAGATGCCGTCTATCCATTAATCACCACAAGTCCTACTATATAAGCGAATGGTTAATGCTGTTGTTATTAAAAAGCACTTTGCGGTCAACCACTCGTATTGTTTTTGCCTGCACGTATAATAAATACATGATGAGAATTTTGCGACGTGACTTTAAACCCCTTTTTGTGATTGTATTCGCCACGGACGGTGACTTGATGTCAGCACATCGATTAATCATGAGGACACGTCCACCACACCGTGATACGACTCCGATAATAACCTACATCGAGAACATCTTCATTGCTCTTCCAACCCCAATACATTCCCTTCCGACATTGACGAATTACTTGAAAAACTATCGAACCGTACACCCCTTAGGGTTAATAAGTTATCGGGGTCAATATATACAAATCAGTTCCCTTGATGCTGTGCCAAAGTTGTCTGAATTTAATTATGTTAACGTTTTCCCTGTGCGGAATTTCAGGCTTGCGTTTCCTAAATTTGTAACTCATGCGATATTTCAGAGAGGGTATCGCTAAAATATTTGGTGTGGCGGATGATAAATTTTCCAGGCTCCCAATGACAGCGATACGACGCAATAGCGTTTCTCCGGTTTCGGTCGTTACGTTTTGTGTGCGGTTTTTGCTCGGCGGCGCGTGCCAGGCCCGACGGCAATCTAGGCAAATCCTATCCATTGTGCGCGGTGACAATAGTTCCGGTGCTAATTCAAGGACGGCCCGCCATTGTCCCGCGGATGACGATGCGCGCCGCTGCGCCACTCCCGCTCTATCTACCATTCTATACCCACAAACGTTTATCGATTTGTTTTGTCACGGTATAATAAATATTTGATACAATGATACTAACATATCTGTAAGTATTGTAAATGGAAGTGAAATTGGACGCGTCGTGACGTCACAAGATTTTATTGTATAATTTATTGCTTATATTCCCGTCGATTCTTGTTCGATGTTATAGAGTGGATATTCCATTAATAGTTTTTTTTAAGGTCATAAGAACATACATACACCTGTGACCGTATAAAAGATAATGGAATTTGTATTTGCCTTTCTATCTATCAAGTCTCAATTATTTACTTCATCATCATCATCATTTCAGCCGAAAGACGTGCACTGCTGGACATGGCCTCCCACAAGCACTGCCACTTCGATCGGTTGTTTTAATAAGTCACAGAAAAATTACGGTCCATCTTGTGGGAAGGACTCCCACGAGATGGACGGATGACTTTGTGAAGTCCGCAGGAATCCGCTGGATGCGGGAGGCACAGAATCGGCCGAAGTGACGGTGCTTGGGGGAGGTCTATGACCACCAGTGGACTTATTTCGGCTGAAATAAGATGATGATGATGACAGAAAAGAGTTTTGACAAACAAAACTTAAAAAAACTTATATTGCCACATGTGGGAAAAATGGCGATGGTATTGTAATTCCAACATACCCTGTTCAACCTTATTCAAATTCAAAGCCATTCCATACCCAATTGATTGTGCCCCATAATGTTAGTACAACGTGAGTTAGTGAAGTTCCACAAACTATTGGTGTGTACGGTGTAATGGCTGCGATGTGCAAGTTTAATCGTTCATTGCTGAAGCCTCACTTTAACACCTTTACCGCCTTGACTAGAGGCATTAAACATGAACCATTCCACATCCCTACACTATGCACTACGTATCAATCAATTTTCATATTCCTTTTCGAAAACTTTTGTGTCTTCTTTCATGTGACAGATTGTTACAAATTTCACCGCGTCTTTGTCGACTTGATTTATGACGATGATAATAATTTCCGTGTTGAGGTAGGGTTCGTCTCGGCCGCATTATATTGTAAAGGGGAACTATTTGCAGCGGTGGCATTTGCGGACTTGGGCAAACTCGCAGGTCACGTCGTAACCTATAATGTTTGAGTTACGTGACCGTATTGTGAAGGCATAATAACGCCTATTACGATATCAATTACTCATCTATTATGTACGGTTCTATTAGCATCCGTAGGTGTACTGCTGCAGTAGTCCTAGTTTATTCATACATTCTGATTACACTCTTGCACGTCCAATACCAGGGTACCTGCACACTCATATTTGAACGATTATTATTTGGCTTGGCAACGCTAAGAAATCTATTAAAAGCAATCATTATACAGGGTGTTTGGCGCATGGACCGACACAATTTTTTGGGGAGTTGAGAGGGTCATTTGCGAAGTTTCACCCAAAGATCCCATGTCCTAAGTGTCACGGTTAATAAGATATGATTTTTTTAGATTTTTTCCAAAAATTATGAACATAGTTTTATTTAAAAAAGTTCTTTATTTATTTAGAATAAGAATACATTGCAGAATACAATAAAAGTTATTTCGTGCAATTAGAACAATAAACAAAAAAGTAATGACTATTTAAAGGCGAGATTTCGGGTAATTTTGTGAAAAAAACATCTCAATAACCGTGACACTTAGGACATGGGGTCTTTGGGTGAAACCTCCCAAATGACGCTCCCAATCCCCCAAATAATTGTGTCGGTCCATGCGCCAAACACCCTGTATATTCTTCAAAGAATTAATTAAACATTTCTATCTGTTATTATTATTCAAACGTAAGGAAGTTAATAATAAATCCTACTAATGAAACAACATTAAATATCTTTACCATCAAGACTATTTTAAAGCGAAAGAAGCAAATCTAGCTAGCAATTCCGGTTCCTAGAATATAAAATAGCTCATTATTCCGTCTCGGATGAATTCGGGAATAAGTTTTATTGAGCGGGCGGGTAATTCCAGTCGTCGTCTAGTGTCGTTAACATTAAGACTTGGCAGTAATTGGTCCCTCTCGATACCCACACACAGCACACTGCAGTGATTGGCTCGATTACCGTTTAGCGCGTTCGACGCTTGCAGACTACAAAGTACAAATACTGTCTAGACAGTGGGGTCCTTAAGTTAGTTTAATAAAGCCCTTTTGCTTTGGTATATTGTATTCTTAGTTAGTTTAATAGCACCTAAGTAAGTACCATACCTCTATCGTAGGAAAAACTAAAGAGAAATGGTTCTTAAAAGTTGTTTCATGATGGATAATCGACTATGTCTGAATGCCTAAAATGTAACTTAGAGGAACATAAAGACAGTCACACTTTGGTAATACCTTCTGTTAATGCAATTGGGACCTAGTAAGACCATAGTGCCGTAAGTTAGCAGTTTCGTGTATAACCGGTCTGGCCCCACGGACGCAAAGTTTCGTCACTTTAAACATTTTTCAGAATTTTTCGTCTAATTGACGAGAATATCCGTAAGACCATAGGTTAAAGGCTCGTGCAGACCAGCGCGACGCGACGGCGCGACGCGTCTCGAACAATACAATTTCTAAGAAAACTTCACGGTATAACAATAGCCGGTGTCGCGTCGCGCTGATCTGCACGAGCCTTAAAACAGCCCACAGACGATAATAGCCATTATTTAGCAGTAAAAATAGTGATGTACCTAAGCGACATTTTATGCCCCCCGTTTCGGCTGCCCCTGTAACGCTTGCTACTGTAATGGGAAAAGTTTCGGGATCTTGAAAGCGTTTGGCGCCGGCAACACGACTCACTGCCAAGATATTGTTTTTCTAATCATAATGTTACGGTGTTACAACGTTATCATATTTCTTATGACTCAATTATGTTTGCGTATTATTTTAATATAATGAATTTTTCAGCTGGCCTTTTCAAGTCTTCATAAAAATGTGTAAATGTCAAATATCTGTCTACTTGTCATCGCAAGGATTTATTAAAATTATTCATTTAGAATCTAAATTAAAACACTAACTCAAATATTCTTTCTGTTTCAGGTAATTAGATGAAAATCATTCTTCCAAAAAAATTTAACGCATTTGTTAACCGTGTTCAAGGTTGGTTGAAATTATTATTTTTCATGTTCACTTGAATACATTTTAAATCACATGGCGTGGTAAATGCGCGATATATTTGCTACATAACGGTTTTGTGTTTCTCCTAATAAAGCAGGTAAATTGAAGAAACTACTTTTTTCATAAATCACTAAGGCGTATTTTAAATTCGTATTTTTCCTCCTCTGAGTCAGTTGGTGATGAAGAAAAGCAGAAGAAACAAGTCCGGGCAATTTATTCACCCGATTAACGATATTATTAAAAGTAGTTAATAGCCTTAAGGAGACTGGTGTCAATCTGTGAAGAATACGCGGTAGCTCATGGACTCAAGTATAACGCCAAAAAGAGCGAAATAATGGTTTTTAAGGCAGGTGCTATAGGTTACCCAACTATACCTGAGATATCGCTCGGCGGAGCACCCTTAAATAGGGTGACCAGTTTCAAGTACTTGGGTCACTGGGTTACCGACGATTTAAAAGATAATAAGGACATTGACAGGGAACGTAGATCGCTGTCGGTGCGCTGCAATATGCTGGCCCGCAGGTTTGCGCGATGTACAGAGGCGGTGAAAGTTACTCTGTTCAAAGCTTTTTGCTCATCATTTTACACGTGCAGCCTGTGGACTAGTTACAGTTTGCGTGCATATAGCGATCTACGGGTCCAGTATAATAACGCACTCAGGATACTGTTGGAGCTGCCATGGCGATGTAGTGTGTCAAAAATGTTTGCAGATAGGCATATAGATGGTTTTACGGCCATCATGCGAAAGAGAAGCGCTTCTCTGCTCGCTCGTCTTCGTGGCAGTACCAACAGTATCTTGAGTTTATTCGCAGATAGATGGGAGTCTCCAATGCTGCGACATTGGATGAAACTCCACACGGTTTAAGACTTGTACCTATGTCTACTAACACTAGTATTTAAGACCATTGTTACTAACACTATGGGCGTAGCCCGAAATAAATGATATAATAATAATAGTGCCACAACGATCTTTGCAATGTTAAATTATAAATTAATTTGAATTAAAACTGCTAGAAACAGCTGTTCTCATTAAAACGTGCATCAAAATGCTCACACCCACACGCGACATATTTTCTTTTCATATGAACAGTTTACCGTTTCGTTTGGCAAACAAACCAAATGTGCACTGCTCGCAGAGATAAAACGTGCTGAACCCAATTAAATTGCATTAAATTTCGAACTGAAAAGCAACAAAAACAAACGCGAGCGAATTCGCCGGTCCCGGCGACATTTAAGAGCAAACAACAATTAAACTTATTTCTATTATCTCGCTAACCTCATTAATTCTAGAGGTCCTTTGAGCGCTGTTTGAAAAAACATCGTTAAGATAAATGGAAGCACCGCGGGAAATTTGCTGAGCGTCCAATTTAAATAGTCTGGTTTTTACAGATGGGTACGGGGACGTCTCTGGTCTCCCGTGTTTACCCGGTTAGTAGCCTACGCGTTTATTCGCCTGGTTGCTTCAGCTGAAGTGCAGCGGCACTCTTAAATTGTTTACGTCTCCCTGCTTCGTTACTCCCTGGGCGGTGGCTGTTCCGCCGAGACATGTCTTAGTTTCTTTTCCCTTTCCGGCTCATCGAGCCAAATTACTTTGATACATTTTGCTAATGAAAATGTTTTTACTATACTTGGTTTTATAGGCAGTACTGAGATTATGGCTCAGGAATTTCCGCAAATTGATATTATTAGCGATCCTTCACATCGCTATTTAAACATTATCGACTTTATAAAATATTATTGAATATCTTTGAAACCGGCCCTTGGTCAGCCGCGAGCGGTTTTGTGTCCATTACGCAAATCGTGACGCGACAAGGCGAAGTTATGGCGAAGGCTGTTTTGTAAGAGCTATCAAACTTGTTTAGATGCCATGCTTATAACTGGGCACAATAATGTTCACAATGTTGTTACATCAGTTTGATGTTGTAAAGCTGTCCAAAGTGCACGCAGACAGTTGTAATCCTGCGCTAGATGTGCCGCAGTTTAGAAATTGGTTCAATAAACGGGTAGTTGAACTAATGCAATACGAACCTTTCTGTCTAATAATGTGGAGTGTTTTCTGTATCTTAAAAGTCTTCGTAATATTTAATAACGAATAAACTGGAAAGTAATAAATAATGTTTTAACAAATATCTTGAAGAGGAAGAGCTACCAAAATATAAAAAATGCTCGAGTTATCCCTATGAGGATAACTCTAACATTATATGTAACGGATTCCGACCGATCCTCGCAGAATAGTATAATTTATGACGGAATCACAGTATGTCGTATGCTGATTTTCATAGACATACCTGATAAAATACTTACGTGTTTATTTAAAGGGAGTTCTAAACAGACGAGGGAGGCATTGCAAAAGAAAGAAACAGTTATGTTTGATACATGAAAAATAAATAACATGCAGCTCCTTGAAAAGATGACTGGGGGACCCTTTTAAACGGTTGTTAGCAAGTAAACCGAAGAAGAAAAACGCGTCACCCCGCGTCCTAACCAAAGCGATCGGTCGTGCGAATACTCGATCGTCGCATTTTTAGGACACTCATTTTTTCGGAAAACAGAAAGACTCACTTTGTCGCCGCGACCACGCGTTCAGGTTCGTCGAATCAAATGAACGCGACGGTCGCGTGTACCCGCGACGATCGCTATGACGCCGCTTCACAGTTGCGACAATTCCGACAAAGATAAACAAAGCAACAGACAACGTAAAAAAGTAAAATAACCTCGCCTTGTGATGCAATTACGTTTCTCTACAGAATAACAGGTGGTAATCTCCTGATTTTCTATTATCCTTTTTTCTCTTCCCTCCAGTTTTGATATTTTTTTACAATATTTTCCCCGTAAATTCGCCCGTGGCGACATCACTGGCTCGAGTAGCGAATATCCCGCGAGGTTTAAATAAAATTTGCTCATTTTCCCCGAGCGCATAGATTTAATTTTCACGTTATGGTTGGATGTTTTTCATTTTTTTGACCATATTACATTATTGGAAATTTTTCATATTCCAATAACTTTAATGCGTGGCACATAAAATTGATGTAGAAACTTTCAATTTTGTCAGATGCATACAATTATATTACGGTGTTAAGATATTAACTTTATTGTTGTCAGCTGAATGATCAATGTAGTGTCCAAGTGTCTACGGATGATGGAGTGCGCCAATCTTGTTAGACTTGTATACTATAATCCAGTTTACACTTTGCTCATAAGACTAGTTATACGAGTATTGTGACCGTGAAAATTATTACGTACTTGTTAGGTACACATTGACATTAGTAATTTTGTCGCCATGGCGTTGATTTTGAAGAGGTTGTCGAAAGCTAAAGCGCGGTCACCGTCGACTGCATAGAAAAGCAAAAATAAAAAATTGCAAAATATAAGCAATTATCTATTTACAAAATCTATTGATTGGACTTAAAAAATTAAAACACTTGCACGTTATTAAGTTGCTTGTAGAATTATCTGACAAAAAAATCTGAATGATTGCCTGTAGGTATTTTATTAATATGGTTTTTAATCCATTCTGATTGGATGCCAAATTTTATAGTTGTTTGGTGTCTATTATTTAGTTAAAATGCGGCAAATTTTGTTATGCAGTCTTGACCCATGACCACGCAATTAAATAGTTTCATTAATTTTATCCCGAAGTTCTTCAACGAATTTAAAAACGAACCATTGATCACTGAGGATTTCGAGACACGTCCTGTCTTATTCTGTGGGGTTATCTAAAGGGACCTGTCGTGGTCAAGCTTGAATACGTAAAGCAGAATTTTTGTGAGTTTGTTAGTGGGATACCTAATAATTACTAATAAAGTATGCGAAAATAATGAAATTTTATGAAAAACTCATTTTTAAGAATAAAACAGGTATCTTGTTCACCGTATAAAATTGCCAAACCTGAATATAAAAAAAAAAAAAAAAAATAGAAAAATATCCGGTAATTTTCGTTTGTAATCAAAATAATTAAAGTTGTATACTTCCTAATTGGCCACCCTGTATCTTCGTGATGTTTTTCTTTCGTATCAAATTAGTTGTATTATGTTTTCAACACACTATCTAACTAGCTTATACATAATTATATCCTGAATAATATCATATATTTTTCTGATTTTGTTTACTGCAGTGGATCTTGTATATTATTATACTTTTATAGGCATTATAAAACTTGCGTTTAGCTCATTTAGTCCCTTTAAACTGAGAATTAAATAGTGCTGCTCAATAACCAGCATGAATAAAACATTCAGTTTCAGTAATTATCATTTACCCGTTCGCGTTTGACGATTTCACATCATCGCATCTCGATTAGGGTTGCCAGGCCCAAGAATAGAAAATCCGGACACAGATTCATATTTATCCGGACATTTTGCCCTGAAAGCCTGACACACTGGATTTAAAAGGAAAAAAAAAATGTGACTAAAACCATCAATAAACAGCCTTCTTCATTACATTCTAAGTAAGTAATTAAAACAATCAATAATCTTTGGCGGGGCGGGGTTGAACAAAAGCCGGACAGGCCGGACACGATTGTAAAAAGCCGGACGCTTGGCAACCCTAATCTCGATGGATATAAATGTCGGAACGTTTACCCGCAAACTTCCTGTAAACATTACATTTTTGCTACTTTTATTACACACGTTATAGCAATGAAAACGGCATGATGTTATTTTAATGTCGCAACCAACCGCCGAACGTGATCAAACGGATCTAACTCAATGTGGCAACAACTGTATTTATTCTTGTACCATAAATTACATTTTCATTGTTTAGCTTCGAGTATTATAATTAGGAAGTAATAAACGATAAAATAAACGTGACGAATACGCAAAAAAGGTGGTACTATTGTTCTGCGAAAGCAATGCGGCAGTTGATTGTCACAAGTAATAACATTACATGCATAGAGCGATACTGAGGCCCGTTATATCGCGAACACACGCGATATTCGCGCGAACTGCCAACGGGATTCATGTGAGCACCACGCTTTTTGTACGTGGAAGGAAATTGGCCAAACGTTTGCTAAATTATGAGTAGAACGTGAGAAACGCAAAGGATCGCATTGTCCAATATATTAAACTATCATATTTATTTAGTTGTTTACATGCTGCTTATTAACCTTTGACTCGATGAGAAAGGGGACGCACGCAGTGTTGTTTACGTATGCACCATTTATGGTGACTTTCCACTACAAGTTAGGCCGTGCGCACTTTGGACGCGTTTTCGTACGAATTTTACTCGTGCGAACATATACGAACACGCTTGACGCAAGTACTAATACTTGGAAGGGCGGGATTGTTCGTCTTAAATCGCACTCAGTCTGCGCGCTCCCCTAAGGGAGCGGAGTCGTACGTAAACGTACTTATAGTTCCGACGTTCGAAAACAACCCGATCTTGTTGGGATTGTTCGTGGGTTCAATGCGATGTCACCGGAACACTACCTATTTGACGGAGAAAAACGTATTGAACGACCACGCTGAACTCGTACCCGTACGTTCGTATGTAAGAAAATTTGATTTTTGCAAGTTACCTTGACGCATTGTCATTTCTTGCCCGTGGTTATATGCTATTATGTACGTTGTTTACTGTTTCGGGTCACTTTCCTTCATTAGAACTGATTTACTGATGTTTTACAAGAAACACGCAAGCTCTGCAAAACTGGGTTTCGTTTCCCTTTGATTTGAATATATTATGTGCCTGCCTTGTTAATAAATATTTTCTACTTGGTCGAACTGTCCATAGTATCACATCTATATTAAGATCAGGTGCCAACAAAACCTCGTTTTTTTTGTTGTTGTTTAATATTTCGTTTGATTGAAGTAAAAATAGTCGAATAATAGACCTATTAGCTGGTAAAAATTAATCGCAAAGATATAGTAAATAGTAGTTACATTCGTTAGCGAGTTTATGAGACAGGCCTAAGATACTGATCCACGTGCGATTTATCATCATCGTAATCCTATCTGTTACACAGTAAGTAAACTTGTATTGCTAAGAATATAGTTGCTAAGCGACACACGTAACCGATGCAGCTTGATGCTATACAACAATGGCATTGTTTAGCTATTGATCAAAGCTGTCTGTTGTATCAATTGGAAAAATGTTCATGTCAAGGCCCATTACGATAGCATCCGCAGTGCTCATAGGCTAGCCTAGAATATTGGCTATACAACGACTGAACAGCGGCCAATAGCAATGTCCAATATCCGAACTGTACTGGGAATTGGGGAACGAGAAACTTTCTAAGCGCACAGCACTCGACTCTAGTGCAATTGATTTTAGTTTGATGAAAACTTGAATTAGGATATTCACTATAACCAGTTTTGAAACTTGTTTAATTTATATGGTATAGAAAGACCTATGAGAGCTACCCATTTATCTAATTGGCTACCAATGTGTCCACTGTCCAGGGCCCAATTAATCACGGTGTATTGGTACAGCATTCATAGCGTAAAAACTACTAACACAGCAATAAAGTAGGCTGTGTCATTACAAAACAAGGCAAATAAAATTACGGACCATTGCAGTAACATTAGAAAGTATGTTTCGTCATACAAGTAGCTATTCATCGGAATAATGGGTAGTAAAACGACATCCACCGCTGCTCTTGAGAGCAATAATGAACTGGTAATGCGGCTACGCATAATGCTTGTTGACGCGTGGGAGTCATGCCATTGTGTCTATTGTGATGTGTGTGATGATGAGCCAGCAGATACGTAGCACCGGGAAAGCGGCATTCGACCGGCTGGGAACTTGGCCGCAGATAATAATGAAAAAGATAATGTCTGATAAGATTAGTCGTTTTAATTAAATACGTTATAAACTGCGTATCTCGGCTTGTATTAACACTTTGGTGCTGTTTTACTAAAGGTACGAGTAACACAGTAAAGTTTATTATTGTTAGTAAAGGTAAAATTTTATTTATTAATATCTCTATTGTAGTTGGGAATATATGAAGCTGATGGAATTAAAATAAGAAAGACAATTTTCTAGTTATAATGTACGTAAGAACATTAATCGACTGTCTCTTTAGAAGATGTAACTAAACACAAATAATTAAGTTAATATAAAAATGCGGGTGCTTATGTCACTGTCACCAATAATGAAATGATATATTAAACCCCAAACGCAGTTAAATCAGCTGTTGAATTGAATGGGACAGACAACAGGCTTCGTAATAGTAAAAGTATGTTGGCGGGCCAGCCACTCTTATTGGCCAAGGACTATACCGCTTTGTTCTCTGAGATACAGTCCCATTGTCGATTTAACTATTATTTATCTACCGCTGATAAACATTATCTTCTATTTAATTCAAGTAGGTGACTTAACTTGTTTATGATCACATTGATCACTGATCACACTCGGGTCTGAGGGTCTTTGTCGTTTATTGTTCTTCAGATAAAATTATAAATGGCTGTCCTGATACTGAAAGAATTCCTGCGTTACACAAGCTATAATCTTGAGGAAATAAAACTGATAGCATATCACGCGTGTTTGTTTAGAGCTAGAATGAAACATCCCAAATTATTCTCGTCGAGATTCCGACAAACAAACAAGTTTTTGTCTGCATGATACTCGAGGAGTTAATTGTTTAACTAACTTAGCTTTCTCAGTTACTACGGTTAAAGTTTAATGACTGTGTTCGCGAACGAGCCATGTGATAGCCGTAGACTTGCGGGTGTGAGTGAGTTTGTAAACTCACCAATAAAACTTTACAGCTGCTAAAAGCTTTCACACAAGTTTTACAGGATAGGAAGGACATTTTTTGTCTATTGGAATTTGTACGAAAGTTACGTGTGTAGTGAATACACATGTTGGTATTCTGCCGATATATATCATCGTGCAGGACCTTAGCCCCTAACGAAACAATTCATTGGAATTCGAGGCCACGTTATTGATGTAATTTGGCCAATAAATTCCGAGTAAACCAATTCTATCGAAATAACCCTTACAATGTTTCCTTCCAACATTGGAAACGTGTGTACTTAGTTACACGTGGCTCTTAGATATGAGTCTATTGTGCGGTGTGCCCTATGATTCAGCCCCGGTCCTACCAATGGCGACTTGGCGAGCACTCGACCTCAAAACTAGATTACCTACACCGTTGTTTTGGGAAGCCGCCTATTGTCTTTCCGCAAACCGTGTCTAACTTCACAAAATAACACCCAGATTACCAAGTTTCCGAGATTAATTAGGAAAACATTTCCCGTTTCTCAAATAGTTTTTTTTAGGAAGCGTTAAAGTCTCTTGTTTATTAAGATCGTGCGTTGTGGCGTGTGACAATCCGTTTTTGTGGTCGTCACGGTTACGTCAACTGCCTCTCAAATTACAAAAAAGCTTTTAGTTGGAAATTGTTTAGTTCTTACTGTGATAAAAAATTGTTATTACGTCAACATCGACTGAAGTCTCTCTTGCAGTTCAACAATATTTTTCCTATGACCTTAATTACTCGTAGAAAATTAAATTTAGGTTTCAGTAATTTCCACGCACAATAGGGGAAAACGAAGTTCAATGTTACAATGTATAATAGATGTACGATGTAGGGACATAGCATTCCTTCTTCTGTTTCAAACAGTACGTCGAATGAGATTACTAACATTTGCATACTGTCAATAATTCAATATCCGAAACCGTACGCGTAGGGAGCGTGGTTACTGTCCCGTTAAAACACGATTACCATTACGCTATTACCGGAGGGAAATGTCTTCAGGGGCTTATCAAATGTCCTATAACAACTTTGGAACGTAAGCTTGTCTTATACAAAGCCTTTTTCCTAAACATTTAAATGGGAAACCCTTGTGTTCGATTCCGCTTGTAATACCAACATTACATTTATTTTATACTTGAGAGGATAATTCTCCTGTTATAGGAATAAATAAAAAATAATGTGCGCAAAGGGAATCGCACAACAGGAACTGCCTATGTGCAAGCGTCTCCAAGGGTTTTCCCAGTATGATGACTCGATAAATTCGGTGTTGTTATTACCGGAGATATAAAACCAGAGTTATGGTCGGGACTGGAACGCCTTGACGATGAAAAAATTTGATTCTCCGTGTAATTTTTGCCTCAATTTGATGCATTGCTTTCACGTTATGAGTCCAGTAAAGTTTTGATTAGATTTATTTTGCCCAAAAAGATTTCGTGTAACCGTAGAAACTTTCTGGTTTTGGATACTTGAATTACTATTTATTTCAACATTAATGCTTAACCATAAATCTGTCTTGGCCTGCTTTCAGACAAACAGTCTACAATTTAGTGTTTGCTTACAAATGAGTAATGATTCCTCACGTCTTGGCGCCATTCCCAATTATTGCAATCGATAGAGTCATATCGATTAGAATATCGATCGTGAAACTTGGATGTGTGGGTTGCAACACAATACAGCAGTCGATGACACGACTCGCATAATGGTTTGCACTCACTCATCTCACAGTTAGCCGATATTGTGTCATGTGTTATTATAATAATAACATACTTTCGCTGTTGCGCTTAACAATTAGAGGCGTGTGCTATCTGAACTGTTAATTATTACTATACTCTACTACGATTTCTATCTTGAAGAAAACCTTGAATTCATGTGAAGCCTACTACTAAACTTATGCTCATCATAATTCGATGAAAAACTTAGAGATATAAAAATAATCATTCAGTTTAGGGATGCAAGAAGTGCCAAAAGTATATAATTATATATATTGTATCTAAGATACTTAAAATAAATATCAATATCGATTAATCGAAAAAAAATCGTCATATCGCAATAAGTATCTGAAATTTCCCTTAAAAATATTTGTACTTTATAAAGTTCAATTCTGTTTGGTTTTTATTATTATAAATACCAAACAAGGAATAAAAAAATCTGCTTTTTATGGCTCTGAATTCCAGCGGTTTTACTCAGTGGTGACAAAGGTGTTGGCTATTGGAAATATATCGTATTTGATACATTTTCTATACTTGATATTTTAAATCGTTAGATCGACTTAATAAATATAGCCTAAAAATATCGATATGTTGAACAAAGAGAATCGATATGTCGATATTTTTTCTACAAGCCTAATTCAGTTGCCACGATTGTCTTCATACAACATACAGCGGCAATATTCTACTTAAACACTTGGCCTAAACTAGTTTTACAACTAGGCTGGTATTTGTTGCGTCATGACATTAGGTCATACGCCTTAACACAAACAATAGTCATCAAAGAGGGTCAATAGTTGAATAACCATGTTTAAATTCTATTTACAATTAGTATTACGCTGGCCATACTTCAGAAACGACCTACTTTTTGTCTGTATTTTATTTATTTAGCTTCAATTTTATGTAGAACCAGATTACCCGGGCTTAACAAATTAGGTTTATTAGGAGGAATACAGAAGGAACCAAAGCTACATCTTAACATTTTGATTACAGTGACTGAAACGCCCGCACGAACACATAAACTTGTAAGACTATTCCTTTATCTACCTAAGTGAGAGCCTGGTTTCAGTCGAAAGTTTTTATCACCACCATTTTTGTGAATCCACAATTCCACAATCTTTGTGAGGGTAATTTTATGTGGGTAGCTTTCTCTTAAAATCTCCCGGCAATAGTCCTCTGATCGTTTTACGTTTAATTTAAAAATGGTTGCATGGCTGTGATCCTACAAGTTTTATAACAACTCCAGTGTCGTTTTTTCTCTTTACCTTCGTGCCGGTCACCTTCAAGAATCCTCAAGGGGAGGTTTTATGAGGTGGTGGCTCAGACGGTTTATGACCGGTAGGACGATGTCGAATAAGGGTTCTTCAAATGTTACTGCGAACATTTCCTCCAGCCGTCACTTTATACCTTTCTGCTTTTCTTATTGCTAATGAAATGGAACTTCGTTACTTTTAAATCGATACTGTAACAGGAAATGTTACAATTACTCACCTCGCGAAATCCATTTTCGGTTATCAAATCTTTCGACACGACTTCGATGTGCGTAGACGTTATATGAATAATTTATTTAGTTATTATCGCGCCTCTTTGTTCTTTTATTCCCTTGTTACATCGAGAAGAAAGAGGCTGTATCTCGAACCCCTCGGCGTTGCTGGCGGCTATATGGCCGTCGCTGCGCAAAATGTTTGCTAGCAAACAGCCGGCTATCGCTGCAATGGCCCTTATCTCTTGGCAACGGGAGACTATCTTATAAGCCCGACTGAATCTTTTAATCATTTTAAAACTGCACTATATTCTATTGTGAAATATATTATTAACATTCCCTTCTTGAACCATCCTTATTCCTTCTTGTGGAGTAACTTGGAGGTATCCGGTCCTATGGGATAATTCCCCGTAATATGGGCTTTAGTTGGCGTCTCGGTCGCGCTGCAGCTTATGACAAATGGGAAAGGAAAATGTTGCCGGGTCTTAACTTTTGCCGTAATACGACTAAACTTTTGGGGACCCGTCAAAAACTTTGTTAAGTACAAATTACTGGGTAAAATGCTACGTGTGTGTGCGTGTAATGTTATTTTTCCTTTATTGTAACTTAAGTTGGTCCACCATGAATTTTACCTGCAGAAATTCTGTTTATGATACAAATATTTTCATACGTATATTTTCGTACTTACTTGTATAAGCTAAAATATTCTCAACCGTAGACAATCTTCGAAATTATACGAATCGTCCGAATAACTACAAAATCTTATATCCCTGCGGTAATAAAATCCGACAGCATGTTACTGTCCCAAGCAATACGGGAATTCTTTATCACTTTTCTGATAACGGGAGGAGTGGGAATGTGATTTGTACTAATACCGGCTTTTAGGAGCTTTCCCTGTGGACTGCCTTGGGGGATCTGTCCTACGGGCGCTATCCCTCCTATTATTTCTGATGCCCTGGCTATAGAGTATAGAGAGCTGGAGCTGCACTCTCGGTTTGAAATTAAATTGATTCCGCAGCGAATCCCGCCGTGTAAATTGAAGTGCACTGAATTAATTCCATCACTGATTGAAAAGTTCTCACGAGTTTTGAGAGCGAATTTCAAACCGTAAAGTAGTCGTGATTTGCATAGGTACTAAAATTATGGCAAGATATAAATGGCATAGGAATTTTAAAATACAAACACATTAATTGTATATATTCTATGCATAGGTAATGCACTTGTTTGTTCTTGCAAATTTTAATTAATACTTTTTGTTTGCCGACGCCGCGCACAGTAAACGACACTGACTCAGCAGGTGTCCAGCTATCTCTATTACTGTGCAACAAAAACTAAATAACATTTAACAGTTTCTTCTTAAAAACTTAAATTGGCCGCATAGCCGTTGTTTACAGGCAACTAGCTGCATCCAATCGTCCGGGAAATTACTAAGGCAGGCGGAAGTTGGGCGGCGCCCGCCCTCGACGCGTTGCCATGGTAACGCTGGAGCCTTGAATTAGTTAAACGAATGATGAACTCCACCCTTGCTCGTTCACGATTGTTGGCGTGCCAGCCTGCACTGGCGTATATTCCTAGATACTAGTTTATTGTCACAGTATACCGAATACCCGTGGACTAGTGATAGCTACGTTTATAGACTGTGTGACGCCATCGAAGATTTTACTGCTAACTACTGCTATAAAATTACACCTTATTTCTCCGAAGTGTGGGCAGAGGTGTACCTATAGTACACCCACATTTCACCAGTTATGTTTAAGTCCCACGTGATAGAGGGCCAGCTTATTGCCATCACCCGGGAACATACGCACGCTCCGGGCTCATCATCATCAAACTCAAACTCAAACTCAAAGCATTTATTTCAATTAAACCATTTACAGGCACTTTTGAATTGTCAAGGAGTCAGTCAGTCAGAAATATGAAGCTAGTTGCCCATTCCAAAGCGTAGGTTCCTATGGAGAAGAACGGGCAAGAAACTCCACGGACACTCTTTTAAAAAAATTATATTCTTACAAAATATTGTTTACATCATTCATGTTGAAATTATACATGTGAGAACAATGTAGAAAGACGTGTACGTAAAAAGCGTCCGTAATAAAAAATAAAAAAAACAATTCAAAAATTAAAATAAGCCGTGGCAGATAAGAGATGACCAGTCCCTACTGATGGCGCCCGTTCACGAACATGACGCATGGATCATCATCATCATCAGCCTATAACGTTCCCACTGCAGGGACACGGCCTCCTCTCAATGAGAGGGAGTGGGCTATAATCCACCACGCGTGACCAGTGCGGATTGGTAGATGTCACATGTCTTCAATTTTTTTGTTCTAGGACATGCCGGTTTCCTCACGATGTTTTCCTTCACCGTTTTGAGAGCAGTGGTGATGAAATAAATTACACAAAGTAATGCGCCTGTCTGGGTTCGAACCCACGACTTACTGTTCGTAAGTCGGGGCCGCCACCACTGGGCCACCGCTGCTCTCTACGACCGCTCCGGGCTGCTACTGACAAATTCCAAATTGAAAAACCCAATAACACTTTGCCCAACCTAGGGATCGAATCCAGGACCTCATGCATGCTCAGCAAAAGTGTGTCAATTAGATCAATTTTGTAATTATACATTCATTTCATATAGTTTCACAAAATGGTATTGTTTGAATATTATAATTAAATTTTATTTTTTATTATTTAATTAAAATTAAATAATAAAAAATAAAATGTACACACTTTCATCAGGATACTCTCATGCGCCATTTAAGTAGCTACAGAAATATGGAGTTTACGAGATCACAGTTGTTAATAACCAGTTATGTGCGTTAAATTAGCAGTTTATTAAAGCTTCGTGCAGACCAGCGCGAAGCGACAGCGCGACGCGACACCGGCTATTGTAATACCGTGAAGCTTTCTTAGAAATTGTATTGTTCGAGACGCGTCGCGCCGTCGCGTCGCGCTGGTCTGCACGAGCCTTTACATAATTTACATTGACCGCTATTTCCTTATTATCATTATAGTAGATAGATACTGCGATCTGTGGAGCAAATAGACACATGATAATTTTGCACATAAACTAACAATGTTGAGTACTCCAATGGGCAAAGTTTATACACTATGTTATCTTCAGAATATTAGGAGCTTGTAAACGTCTACTGCTGATCATGAACACCTTATTTACAGCAGGAGTTGTCGTAAACACTATGCTTTGTTAAAGAAATTGTGAAGCAGTTTGTTAGGTTAGCGCTTAGGATGCTGGTTTTCCTTGCCAGGTTGCCTAAAGTTCCCTTTTACGACGAAACGAGACCTCGTGTTGTAGGGAATCAAAAAGTTGGATACGCCCGTCCCTTCTTTTTCGTAGCACTTGTCAGAGCGGTCGTGGTCTTCATGTAGTTTCTTGCCCAGGGGCGAATGTGATTCGCCTCACGATTTCTCGCCATCTACTCCGATTTTTGTTGTTTTTAGTGCACACTCATACACGGGATCACCCACTGCGGATTTAATTTGGTCAGTCTATCTCAAAGGCATGCACATTATAACAAAGTGTTGACTAGGTAGTGTAGGTACAGATAGTGCAATCCACGACGACGCACCCCACTCCGCGATTACTGTACTGTAAGCTGGTAGGTACTTAGTACGGAGCGGAGCGGAGTGGGGCGCGTCGTCGTGGATTGCACTATCTATAGGTAGGTACGTACGGTTAGTTTTATTTCACATGAAATCGCGTGCAATATCGCCCGACATTATTCTTCGTCAAAAAGCTCTATAATTTTCGTCCGCAAAATAAAATAAATTATCCGTTTTATTTTATAGCGAACGTGTTTGAATCTAATTTAAATATTGCAAGTTCACTCAACTCTAAAATAAAGCTACATCATAATGAATGAAGTTGTCATGAATTAACAAGTACGAAGTCGGGTGAACTTTCATAATTAAAAGTCTTTTTAATCCGTCTTTGTTAAAATCTGTCGAGAAAGAAAGTAAATATTTTCATCGCGAAGGCTATCACGTCGTAGCTTATTCGCTGATAATAATAGGTAAATTACTCCACATTAACAGGTCTTTTATTAAGCCCATTTTCATATTAAAACAGCCGCAATTTCATCGTTGAGTTCCCTTTTTGGAAGTTATCAGTGCGATTTAATTTAACGACTCACGAAGAACTCTACATGGGGTAGTGCCATTGAGAAATTGAATTTGTATGTGCTATTTTCGGTACGTTTAAAATGACAACATTTGAAAGTTCCTGACGTATGCAATGAGGGTTTTCTGAAATAATGTTCACTGCGCCTTTCAAATGTGTCAAAGCGCGTACCTATATTTGTTTTCGTGACTGAATGATGAACGTCATCATATATTTTATATTATTTGTCGATATGCAAGACCTCTTGGTAAAGTGGCGCCAACTCGTGGCGTGAAATTTCATGAAAACCCTCATTGGCACTATGGAAGTACTTTAAGAAACCCCTATTGTTACCCCAGTATAAATTTCCCTAGGATTAATAGTGCACTTTCTTGTTTTACTTTGGTGATGTCGCGACGGCGAGGTCTATGACCGACGCCATCGGGTTGCCATGCCAACGATGCCTACATGATGGCTACATGCAGCGAGCCTTTGGTTACTGCTATGAAAAAGCTTATTATGAATACAGTCTTTTGAGTTTTTATTTCTCGTTAACATTTTCTTTTATGTGAGTGGCTACGCGCGGCGCTTGTAGGTTTGGAAGTTACCAATATGATATTTTGCTATTTAAAATATGACTGTATGTATTTGTATGTACAATGCTTACATAAATATCTACTTAATAACTTTATTGATAAACATATTTATCATTTCAGGAAGTCATGCATATTAATTAGTTACGTACTTTCGATAATTACAAGTTATTGAAATTGTATGTTGAATTTAACTAAATGATAAGATCGATGTGTTGATTAATTCAATTTAAATTAAATAAATACATACATACGTAAACTCCCGCCTTCTTACCATAAGGGTAGGCAGAAACCACAGAACGCCATCTGCTACTATGTATTTTACGTGGAATGACTGCGTATCTGACCTCCACAACCCAGTTACTGGGTAACACGATACGGTCAGACTTTTGGTCTTCCGACTTCCCGTAACGACTGTTAAAGATCTACGAATGACAGCCGGGACCAACAGCTAAAGCACCGGCCACACTGGGAACAAAGCTCAGTTCGTTTAGCTTCGCTCATGTAGCTAGTAGCTACCTCGTGTTTGCATACTTCAGTTCACCGCGAACTATGAACCGATGTATGATAGACTAGCTTCCGACATTGGCTTCGTCCGCGTGATATCTTTATAAATTATAGTCTATGATACTCAGTGATAATATAGCATTCAACTGGTGAAAGAACTTTTAAAATCGGTCCAGGGGTTTTTGAGTTTATTCATTACAAACATACAAAAAATCAAACCTTTCTCTTTATAATATTAGTTTAGAAAAGACGCTACAGCTACATGCTAAACGAACTTAGCTTCGTTTCCAGTGACCTGCGCTTTAACGTGTTTTCAGAGCAACGCTGGGATAATAGAACATATAAATCATAGTTTTCAGAATATCTACTTGTTATTGTTGGTACAGTAAGCTTCTCTCGTTTTACATAATATTATTCCCTGAAGATGTACCGTCTCGGCCGGATCTACGGCTAAGGCACAAATAACTCGGATTGGAATTATTTATCTTTCCATTTCCAATGTAACTCGCGTTCATCTTGTATTATATTGGCCGATTATTGTCTGTATTATCGCTTGTTACCGGTTATGGCTTCCTATATGTTGCGAATTTTGTTAGGGCTGTCAAAAGCCGAAGTTTGGAGCCCCAAAAAGTTGTGTAAACAGCTCTGATACATTCAACGTTGTTGTACACCATCCTTTATTTGTAAAAATACCTGATCCCATCCTTTATTTGGAAAAATACCTGATAGTACATCACGAGGCTTTTTATAGTAAAGACGCTAATGTATCCGACGGTTTACCTGCTCCGGGAATTTCAGGCGGTTCATTTTCTTATTACCCCTTTTGTTTAACGTTTTGTCGAAATTATGGCTTCATGGGCGTTCCGACTGGTATTATCATGCTTCACGAAGGCTCAAGTATAAACGCCGCACCATAGATCGGTATTCTTTTGATATACCGTCTAACATTATGGAAAAAGGATATATCCTTTTATAATGATGAATTTTCAACGAAATAGTGAGCATTGAAGAATGTTTTCTCTCCTAACATTTCCTGAATATAACATCATAAAAATGAAAAGCCAGAATAAATCACAATGTGTTTGATTCAATTTATCAAATCCCATTTCATAGAAGGCTAGCCTTTTCCATTTATTTCGCGGCTTTGCGACGTCAAAACAATCTACGTTATTTATTCTGAGCTCGAGCCGTTGTTTTTGTGTGCGGATACATTTACATGCACGTGCATATATGATGAGTGTAACCCTGACACGTGTAGTGGGTATGTTAGCTGATGGAGCGTGAATGGGTCGCGCCGGATCTGTGCTCCGGTGCGCCCATTGTCGTCTTCCGCGTTGCATTACTGCATGCAGTGGTGCTGTGGCACCGACTGTTTGTATGTACCTAACTACATACATTGTACACTACATGTGCAGTTGTGCACTATCCGTACATTAATTACTTTAGAGCAGAGAAGGCCAACGTCATGTCAGACAGTCAGACCGAACAGGAACTGATTTTAATGACGATGATTTCGAATGATAATAATCGTCCGGTTATGCAAAACATAATTATTGTGGTTAAACTCTGGTCTTATTTTAGATGCGTAAATACGCCATTCAGTGTCGGACCTTCGAGGAAAAACTGTAAGTTTTAGACCGTGAAACTTTAGCGTAGCAATTTCATGTCCTCGTAAGCATCCTTTAACAACCAGCCAGTTTGATATAAGAGATATTTGAAACTTAAACTTTAGCTGAGTCAGATATTTTTAAGTTATCGTACGGGTTATCCACAAAATATATGCAAATTTTCCTGTTCCAGCTTAGGGACAGTATGAATTTTGGGTACCTACATAATGTGCTGAATGAGTAAGCGGGTTTTCACTCTACCTACCGACTGCGTAATTTGTTCCTCAACCGTTATCACTTACACGTAGCTCGGCAAAGTTGATTAATTTAAGGAAACTCGTTACCTACGCTTAGGCGCTTTGAAAGGAAAATTTTACATACAAATGTGCTGATAAAGGGAATTCCGCTTTCGGTTTTTATCAAAATTCCCTATTATTAAAATTATTATGTTGGATACTTCATTAAAATTAATATATCGGCTTATCGGGATTAGTGCTATCAGACTGTGACACTTACACGTACTTACCTATTTTCATATTTTACCGTATCTGCTTTGTATAAATAAACTAACGACCTTCCCAAACTTGAAAAAACATCGAGATTTCTTGAATATATGTAAGTTTTATATGCATGTGTAATACATATAAAACTTCCGGAATAAATTCTCTACATGAAAGTGCAAACCGCAACAAAATACGTTGCGTAGCACAGACATGAAAACCGACCTTTCCTGTATATCTTATTAGATAGATATGTAGTTATAGATGAATACAATCGTGCCACCAGGAAGTACCCACCGCTCTCGTCCGCACTTGAGGCTCTTGAAGCTTATCCTTCTCTTTGTCTTCAAATAACAAAACAAACAAAGAAGGAAATACCTAATTAAATAATTACATATGTACCAACTCGTGAGCTTTCGAAATTCTTATAATCAATAAGAATGTCAAAACTCCATTGAGTATAACATCAATTTTAACAATGTCCCGTACAAAAGTAATTTCCTTTGGTTAATACTTTGACAATAAATTATATTTTGTCCCTTTTGAAAATGTTACAGTAGAATTTGAATACTTATTTAAACTTATTGCTCAGAATTTTTTGGATTCTTCTTCGCTATTAAAAGACTAGGGAACGGAACTTGCCCTGTCTGGAACTCTACTGTTTCCTTTGTCGGCAGTTTTGTACATAAACATACATACTGTTTAGCTTCAGAGTTCAGACTAGTCTATTGGCTAATAAATAGCTTAAACTATGTAAGTATATTTTGGAGTTGGAACCTTGGAACTGGGACCTCGCCGTATTGTGAACCTAATTAATTCCATTCGACATCATAAAAACATTTTCTCTAAACAATATGACGTAGAAAACAAAAAAATAAACGGTGTTTATCTCTCAGCGAAAGACGTAGCTAACTGAGAGAAATGGAGTATTATGTAAATTCTCGACAGCTGTAGGTACTTTGTTAATATCAAAAAGTCTGAAGTATCAAAGAAAAAAGAGGAAAAACAACGTGAGCCATCAAAAAGTAGGTACTTACATCAAATATTTATTTGGACTTATTTATACACGTACTTTTCCGTTTTCGAGATTAAATGCTCTCATTTCAGTGCTTTTCTTTTTTTTGTTGGGTAATGTATTTTCACTGGTAGGTATTTCCTGCAATTTATCATGGCAACCTTCCCAAGGTTTTCGCAGAAAAACATTCAGTTGCTTCAGACCGCATATACCAACCAACCCAACTTGATTAGACCCAAGATCTACTGTTTACAGACGCAACCCTGTGCGATCTACCAATTACATACTTCTTGAAATTTTAGATAACACATTATTTACAAATTATATGGTATTTTTTATTTTATAGGGAGGGGGGGAAACAAAATTGAAAATTATTCTTAGTAACTATTTATTTATATTAGATGCTCAGACGCAATGCTGTGAGCATTCCGCTAGATAAGCAAAGTCAGGTTTGTAGTTGGAAATTGCCAACATCATCCTTGGGCGTGTATTGCCCCTGAAGCAGGTGAGCTTCCCGATGAGTACCCTGATGAGGATTAATACGACGCTCAATCCTGCACTGCCAGGCTGGTGCGGCAGGATTCGGCCGTGCACCTCGATCAGTGTTTGGAAATTTGACACGAGAGAGAGATTGAATGTGTATCACAAAGTTCTGCGCTATCAGATTTATTATATAACTTTTTTTTTGGCTTTCCACGATCTTCGGTTGGCCATCCCTGGCATATAAAGTACTTATCATAATTGCACGACGTTCCTGCATGACCCTGATAGAGAGATAAGGTACTTGGCGGAAAAACAAACAAACTTGAATACTGAAGAAGTTAATACTTACTAACTAACAACTACGTATAATAATAATGACGCATATGAACACATAGTTTACTCTTCCAACAACAGCCTACGTATATGCTTAAATATGCTAATACATTTTCCAAGCTGAATAATGTATATTAATGAGGATTAAACCGTTTGCCTAGAGGCCTTGAATATATCTGTCGGCTGATAGATGGACAGACTTAAAATGTTACGGGTGGGCCACAGAGATATCTAAATTTGCCGTAAAAGCTTTTGCAAGAAAAACAACTGAGATACTTTTATGAAAGCGAATTCATAAAGAAATTTGTATTTTTATGGGAGAGAAAATATCAATCTAAGCATCTTTGATGAAGCTTTTGGTATCATTTTTGCAAATCTTTTAAAAGTTACTAAGGTGTCTGTCCAAGAAAATTAAATCTTTACATTTATGTACTTTAACTTACTAATTCAAATTGTTGACTACACCTAGAAACAATTTTCTACAATGTACTCTACATTTAATTGAATCACACTACCTAGAATCCATTAGAATAGAGTGTTGTTGATTTAGCATAGCATAATCAGTCTATAACGTCCCACTGCTGAGCTGAGACAGAGGCCTCCTCACAGTGAGAGGGAGTGGACTGTAATCCACCACGCGGGTCCAGTGCGGGTTGGTAGATGTCACGTGTTCGAATTTTTGGTTCTAGGACATGCCGGTTTCCTCACGATGTTTTCATCCACCGTTTTGAGGGATAATTTACATAAAGTAGGTAAAGATCCTGGCTGAGTTCGAACCCTAATCCTACCTACTCGTAAGTCGGGCCTTCACCACCAAGCCACCACTGCTCTCACTGCTCATTTATCTCGGGAGAAATTCTCAATGCTGCCAGGGGATTTTTTATTGACAAAGCTGAGAATAAAAGGCATGTTACTCATTTTCCGTTTCTCTTTTCCAGGGAACAAAATTATGGATTATAATGGAATACCTGGGTGGGGGGTCGGCCCTGGACCTGATGAAGGCGGGCAGCTTCGAGGAGATGCACATAGCAGTCATACTCCGAGAGGTGCTGCGAGGTCTAGACTACCTGCACTCGGAGAGGAAGCTGCATCGAGACATCAAGGCTGCCAACGTACTGCTCAGCGAGATGGGAGACGTCAAGCTGGCTGACTTCGGTAAGTTGTCTTGTTATCAACAAATCTCGTTCAGTTAACACATAACTAAATTCATTTGATATTTAAATCTTTCTACTGTTGCCATGTAATGTACGTTCATTTTTTCCGGTGTGCCGGTTCGCTGGATTCACTTTGATCCAGTAAAGTATTAAAAGAAAAATTCATCAGCTTTCCTCTTTTTTCATTAGAACAAAGTTTTATTAAAATAAGAACTCGCACAGAAAAGAATATCCAGATTGTAATAAGGGTCCAAAATGGTTTTGGGTTCTGCTTCTGCCGTTTCACCTACATTTTAAAAGGGTAAAAAATTTCGTAGATAAGGAATGGCGCCGCTTGCATTTTTGCTTCCATCCTTGACCGCCTTTCGCCTAACGATAAGAAGTCCCTGACGGAGGAAATATTCACAAAGAAAAAAGAGAAATGCGGACCGGTTTTACATAATATTCATATCTGACGTAGAATAGTTTTTGATGGTAGAATTTTATAGATTTTCTAGCCAATTCCCAAATATGGCAAAAAACAAAAAGTTTTAAACGGGTTTCGCGATGAGGCAATGCTAATCTTGGTATGTGTCGTATGAGATGACCTACTGATACTAATAGGACGACAAAATTCCTATCATGACTGCTCTAATTTAATTATTAACGTAATTTGTAGCAGTGACAGGCATCAACAGTTAAGTGTCAAGTCGCTCAAGTGGGATAATTATACTTATAGCACTATACAATACTCTCAAGATTATGCATCAGTTGTAGAATTCTCAAGAGCACATTCTTATTCATCACTGTATTCCGTTATGTATGGAAATACACGTGCATAAATAATAACTTTCTTTAGCTCCTTTCTTATACATCTTTGTCAAAGTTTTTCTTGCATTAACGTGATTCAGAACGCTATGCAACAGTGATACGAGTTTCGAATATAATCGTAACGGATGGACGGCTGCTCCTGCGCACATAAAACGAACGATGCATGCAGTTTGAACACGAAAACCATTCACAGTGAACGCTTATCTTAGAAATATATCGGTAATGAAGAATTTAGAGCAATTGTATGTACAGGCGTGTTTCTGTCCACGTTGGAACATCAATTGTTACAAATGATATTTGAATGACAGTGATATCCTGGTGATTGTGTCGACTGGCGACACTTATCATTATATTGAAAGCCTCTGAATAAAACAATATGTTGTTGAATGCTGCTGCCCAGAAAGTAATGGTGCCAACTTTAACGACATCCAAGGGAAGTGTTTACAACTGCTAACACTGACTGACTGTACATCATTGACGATAATTTAATCAACAATGAAGATTGTGTGTGCTGCGTTGATGAATGTGTCGTAAACTCTTGTAACCTAGTTACTTGTGACGATTAAAGTATAAATGGACAATTTAATCAATAAAATATCATTACTCGGCTGTTACTGGAGACCATCTGCATTTAATAGGTATAATTTAGTCTGCCCAGTTATTTATTAATGTAGCTGCCTCAAGTTAATTTAATAAACCGCACCTATTAAAGCAGTTAGGTAATAAGAAATTTGGGCCAGCAACAAGAAGCTATTTATCAAAGGTTTAATCTCTTAATAAGTTCGTAAAGTGTCATCTCGGGAAATATTGTAAGGGCGAGCAAATGTAAGTTTTAGATTTTTCGACAGTTGGCGATTTTATCTTAAGGGAATTAAATCGATATGAAACTTGACTGGAGACGTCTAGTTAAGCCTTGAAGATAGTGTAAGGAAACTTAAGTAACCTGAATAGTTGAACAATCTTCAATTAGCTGTCGTTGAGGTCTATACATAAAATAAGTAATATTATGTTGTCAAATATTCTTATTCTCAAACAAGCATACATTTAAAAAACCCCCACAAAAACATTTCCTCATTTCTCTTTCCTACTCCATCACCAGACCCTGTTCATCATCTTTAAATTCATTGAGACCATTCCAGTGAGCCTAAATACGATACCTGTGCTGTAAGTTGGTAAGGGAGTTGGGTATCCTGCAAATTCCAGGTAATGCTTCAGCATCATTTCAAGGTGTTAACTATGTTCTTCTAATGTCATTGAAGTAACAAAATAACAAATTTCAAATCGATCAGACCTGTGGAAGGTGCTCACATCCATTCATCAACTAGAAAAGAGCTGATAATCAAAAATCAATCTTCAAACGGCTGAACCGATTTTCTTGTCATAATGTCATAGCTAAGAAAACTCGCTCTAGTCACCTTTAATAAAAAAAAAAATAAGTTCAGCCGTTTGGGAGCTACGATGGCGCAGACAGACACACACAGATACACACGTTAAACTTATAACACCCCTCTTTTCCCGTCGGGGGTTAAAAAGATGTCAAACCAACAATATGGAAGCTTGCATTATAAGTTAAGCGTGCATTATGGCCATGAATTTTGGCTTGAGGCCAATGTTTGAACCGTTTGCGAGGCAACTGTGAGCCGTGCCAAACTGAAGTGAACGCCCTTTTGCTTCGGGACGAGCGGTGTGAAGACTTTCAAGCTCTTCAAACATCTATGTTTGGATAAAGCTTTGTTTGTTTCTACAATCTACAACAATTGCATGGAATTACTAAAAAGTAATCTGTTTCTTCTAAAGATTTATAGCTATGATTTTTGACACTCAGCAAGACACACTTGAGTGTATTCGAAGTAGGTTAATAGTCAACTGGCGCTGAATTTTAACTCAAATGTTTATAGCCACTCGACGCCTTAACCTTTAACTTTATGTCGTTTCGAATTAGTTTGACACGTCATATTGAGGGGTTTTACGAGCAGAAAGCACTTTATTGATATGCTCGTAGTACCAATCCGTACCAATGCACTTCTTTGATTGATGGTTTGCTCAACCTTGCTACGTCAATACCGCAATGAGGCACAAGAACGGAATATACTGATATATACATTCATAGTTCAGCATAAATTCTATATAAATTTTTAAACGGATTGATGGTCGAGAAGGATAATAAAAATATTATTGCGTAAATTCGTTTTGCTGTTAGGGATAAGGTATACAAACCTAGTTTTTCCCTGGTAGCTCATAAACGGCAAATTATGTAAGAGTCTATTAACTGCTCTCAAATTACCATGGTTAAATATATTTTTTTATTTTGACATTCTTCCTTGACATAATCACGCTATTATTTGACATTATATACCTATAATTTAATTTCTTACTGCCTTACTAATAAACGTATTATATCAGGTGAATAGTTACACACCGTTTTCTCTCTTTCAGTCGTCAGTAATTTGACTTTCGAAAGAAGAAGACAAAGCGTTGTGTAACTATACAGACGCTATACAACGTTTATTAGTAAGGAGGTTAGTGGTTAGTTAGTGGCTTTTGGTGTACATGATAATTATTTAGATTTTTTTACAGCTGTAATAGCAATCACGTCATTTCGTTTAAAATACGTTTTTATTTTTAATAATTTATTTATCTATATATAGATAATTTTTTTAATACTTTATATTTTGTCAATTTGAGAACGCTGTAGGCTTAGTGGACTGTAGATTTGTTGACCATCATTATTTTGTTAAGTACCTTGTACTTGTTGAAAGACCTACACTGTCCTCCCGTACCTAATAACACTGTTATTTGAAAATATTGTAAAAGCCAATTATTTTTAAAAGAGTAACCGTGGATTTTCTTGCCGGCTCTTCTCTTATAGGAAACGACCAATTGGAACCGTGCACCTAGCTTCTGACGTTTCATAAGTGCCCATGTAGGTTTATGTGAAATAAAATATTTGAATTTGAATTTGAGTGAGTCACAAAAAAGCCCGTATGACTGTACCGACCTTTACAATTTAATAAGGCTGACGGTTATGTTCCTTTACGAAAGGAATATTATATTTGTATCCGGTGTCAGCATATAAAATGAACAAATGCCACGGTAAACCACTATTATATTATATCAGTACGTTGTAAGGGAGATGCGCTAAGTTAGCCCGCGAAATTCGCGGCCGTAACAAATACGGCTTTTATAGAATTATAATCATTAGAATCAGGAATACAACTCCAAATGTTAGAATTATCCTAAAATGTCACGATTTCATGAAATAGTCATTCAATAGGATTATATTAATTTAGAGAGTCGTATTGATGGTTTTTATGATTATAATTCTATAGATAAATAATAGATACGGCCGCGAATCATATTTAAACAAACATACAACCTGATAGGTACTGACAAACATCTATGTAAGAAGAACACAACGCACGAGTATCTGACCTAATCAATCTGGCTCTGCCTTTTTCCCAACTATGTTGGGGTCGGCTTCCAGTGTATCTATCTAGAATACCGTATTTTACATAGAGCGACTGCCTATCTGACCTCCACAACCACCCAGTAACTGGGTAATACGATACCTTGGTAAGACTGGTCGTCAGACTTCCGGGCTTCTGACGACCCGTAACGACTGTCAAAGATCCACGGATGACAGCCGGGACCAACGGCTTAACGTGCTTTCCGAGGCACGGAAGAGTCTCGGTATGTAAAGATGGTCACCCATCCACAGACGAACCCTAGCAAGCGTAGCTTAACCTAATGGATAGAATCGTGCGGCTGTTATTACTTAGCCACGATGTCCGCTTGAATATCTGACCTAAATGAAATAATATGTTGCGTTTGACTTTACAATAAAAATAATATTTCGGGAAATTATGTTTTAAAAGTACCCAAGTTACCTCATTAAGTGGTTTTCCTTGACACGTGATGTCCAACGATTGATAATGCGGTTTTAATACGAAGGTCTCGCATTAATCAATTTTAATGTACGTATGGTACCTACCTGACATTTTACCGAGAAAAGTTAAATAATGACCCGCTTTACGACCCTTGCGTAAACGTGAGCATACATACTAAGAGGAGACATGTCATAATATGAAACTTTAATGTGCTGTGCTGTACGAGCATATTCTCATCTCATGAAACTGTAATTATGATGAAGATGTGTGTTTTCCACTGAGACGGGGGTAGTCGTAGGTTCTATTAATTATTAGTGACGTAAGACGTTACTCAAGCACCTTTCAACTTCTCTCTTTTTACCTACCATCTCGCTAGAGTACCTACGTCCGCGTCGACCGCGTCCGTAGCCTTGTCTTGATTTTTCATAAATTTCTAATCAACAGAAGTTGGTATATTTATATTGTTCGCATATACCAATAAATAACCGTAACTGGTATAGCAAATTAGGCCAGGCATATTATAAGCTTGGGGATTATATCGCTGACAAAAATGCTTGGCTTAACGCTGGTCCAGCTCCACAAGGGCGCATAAACTAATTGATTAGCATTCAAAAATATTGTTGGAATTGCTGAAGATTGCAAAAACTATCTTTGAATTGTATAACTTCAATCTCTTTTTTTATTGTATAATTGCATAGCACATGTGTGAGCACTGTGACCATGTATGTACCTTCTATAAAGCTACCATTTACTGGGTACGTCTTTCATTGACTTGATATGCCCTGGCGGCTAAGAGTATGTCATGCTCACTCAAATGTCTCGCTGGTGGTGGCGTGTGTGTTGGATCGTTGAGTTCCCTTCAAAATGGTTGAGCTAAACGGTGCTGATCCATGCGTCATGTTCGTGAACGGGCGCCATCAGTAGGGACTGGTCATCTCTTATCTGCCACGGCTTATTTTAATTTTTGAATTGTTTTATTTTTTATTTTTTATTACGGACGCTTTTTACGTACACGTCTTTCTACATTGTTCTCACATGTATAATTTCAACATGAATGATGTAAACAATATTTTGTAAGAATATAATTTTTTTTAAAGAGTGTCCGTGGAGTTTCTTGCCCGTTCTTCTCCATAGGAACCTACGCTTTGGAATGGGCAACTAGCTTCATATTTCTGACTGACTGACTCCTTGACAATTCAAAAGTGCCTGTAAATGGTTTAATTGAAATAAATGCTTTGAGTTTGAGTTTAGGAATATATGTGTGTTCAATAATATGCCAAAACAAATTAATCATTCTGTGATTTATTTGTATACCTTGTTTACTCGTAATTTTCCCGAGATTCATTTGTTGGTATTGAAAAAGTAACGTCACAACATCTCGTAGCGTATTCCGAGAAAAAAATAAAAACCACAAGTAGAGGTAGTCGATAAATATATACTCTAATATTCGTTTTTCAGTGGGCCTAGGTACCTACTAGGTAGCTTGAACTTAAACACACTATTTAACTCAAATTAAATATTTACAATTCCAGGTGTTGCGGGCCAATTAACGAACACAACAAGCAAACGCAACACATTTGTGGGCACACCGTTCTGGATGGCGCCCGAGGTGATAAAACAGTCGTGCTACGACAGCAAGGCTGACATCTGGTCGCTCGGCATCACCGCCATCGAGCTGGCCAAGGGCGAGCCACCCAACTCAGAGCTCCACCCCATGAGGGTGCTCTTCCTCATCCCCAAGAACAACCCTCCGCAACTCACCGGCAGCTACTCGAAGCCGTTCAAAGAGTTCGTCGAGGCGTGCCTGAACAAGGACCCAGAAAATGTAAGTTACATACGGACGACGCAGGATACGGATTAATTTCCCCGACCGACGGATTTCGTGTAGTGTTTTTGTTAGAACCCTCCCGAGTGTTTCGGATTACGTGTGATCCCTTAATCTGGAAGATATAACCGCGTAGTTCATTGCACTAAATATATTGCTTTAGAGATTCACTATTCTCTACGCAAGTTTGTCTTAAGTAATCAAAATTCAACTAAAACTTTCAGTATTTCTTGCAGCAATAACATTTTGTCCAATCGATGTTTTGAAACATTGTTTGATTTGTGTTTCAGAGACCAACAGCTAAGGAATTACTAAAGTTCCAGTTTATCAGGAAGGCTAAGAAGAATTCGTATCTAATGGATCTTATAGATAGGTATAAGAAGTGGAAGGCGCAACGGAGCGAAGAGAGCGAAACCGAGTCGGAGAATTCGGATTCGTTAGTATATTTCATATTTTACACATTCTTTTACCAACGAATCATCAATTGTTAAGGCTAAGACTAATTGAAATCTTGATAAATTTGTTCAAAGATATACAGGGTGTCCAAGAACCTGGCGTCCAACTGGATTCCCACGATGCCCCAAGTTCTAACAGTACTCAGAAAAATATTTTAAAAAATCCACCCCATGTACTTACAGAATTATACTGATTTCAAAAAAAAAGGGGAAATGAGCACCCTGTGACATACTTTTGAATGCTGTGACTGCTAATGCTGATAATTTCGATATTTCTTGGAGGTTTTGTAATCTAGGGTATTGCTGTGTCTAAATAGAATGTAAAAATAATGTACTTATTGTACCATTTTAAAATAAAATATTATTTTAACTAAAGGTGATATGGAAAACTATTGAATTTCGCAACTTTGACCGACTGTAGTGTAAAAAAAATGTACCAAAATAGTATGGCAAGTGACGTCAAATTTTGACGCGTTTATTCCTCTTTTTAAAAAGGTATAATACTTACACATTAATTTGAAAAAAAAAATTTTTGATAATATTTTTACTCAACAACCCAATTTTTACGATGTCTTACAGAATTCTTAGAAAGAAAAATTTACGACGAATTGAATCTAACCTCTAAAGAATTACTATTGTATGCTCATAAAAATAACAACAGGCCTCTCAAAAAACAGGTTAGACCGTAAGGGACGGTATGTGCATGCATCTCACCATAGTGATTCGTTATTACAACAGGAGGGAGCAAGACAGAAACTATCTTTGCGATTTGCTGGTTCTTCTTTATGGTACCCCATTATTCAGGTAAGAGTGAGGGAGAAAAAGGTTAGAGGTGCGAGTGAGATAGATAGTGACGCTATCTGGGATCGTGCTATTTAGGATAACAGTACGGTCAGTACGCGTCACTGCCTCCTGCCGTTACTACGCACCTCTCTCTTATTGTTACCATTGATCACGTACTACGATTTAAAGCTTTGTTTATTGGACTCGATTACTCTTTGTGCTCTGGACTTTGAAACGAACTCTTTACGACGACCTTTGCCTGTGTTTGGACAGTTTGTGTTTTGTGTGTGCTACCATGGCGACCTACACTCCGCAAGAATACGCAAATATGCACTACATTTATGGAGAATGTAGAGGTAATGGACGAGCTGCAGCGAGACTTTACAGAGAAAGGTATCCGAGGGCTACGCGATATCCCGACCATCGAGTTTTCATTAATGTGCACAGATCACTATGTGACGGGCGGTTCCCCAATCAAGTAGCTGGTGAAGGACGACCCGTAAATGACTTCATACGCGATGAAGTTTTAGAGGCGGTGTCGGCAAATCCAAGCATCTCTGTGCGAGGAATAGAAGCTGATACGGGGATACCGAAGAGCACAGCACACAGTATTCTCCAAAAAGAAGAATATCATCCGTACCACGTACAGCGAGTGCAAAGTCTTTTACCTCGAGACTATCCGAGCCGAGTCGCGTTTTGTGAAACAATCCTGCAAAAACATCGAGAAGACGAAAACTTTATCGACAACATTTTGTGGTCAGATGAATCAACATTTAAGAAGGATGGCTACATGAACCTACACAACTTGCACGAGTGGCATGTGGAAAATCCGCACTTGATGCGAGAAGATAGATCCCAGTACCGGTTCAAAGTGAACACGTGGACCGGTATTCTCTGTGGGAATATTATTGGTCCATTTGAGATGCCCGAGAATTTGACTGGCGAATCATATTTAAATTTTCTTCAAAATGATTTGCCAAACTTACTAGAAGAGACCCCACCAGATATGTGGTTCCAACACGACGGCTGTCCAGCACATTTTCGCGTATCCGTTAGAGAGTTTTTGGACGAGCAATACCCGAACAGGTGGATTGGGCGATCAGGAACAATCCCGTGGCCAGCCCGCTCACCTGACTTAAATCCGCTGGATTTTTTTTTCTGGGGAACTATGAAGGAGCTCGTTTATGCGAAGCCCATTAATGACATCGCTGACCTTCGTGAGAAGATAACACAAGCAGTGCAGGTGATACGTCAAAAAAGTTACTCGCGAAACATAAAGCGGTCCTTTTTAAGGAGAGTGAGAGCTTGTATTGCCGCGGGTGGTCAACATTTTGAACATTTATTGTAATAAAATATCTTTAAACTAACATTCTTTGCTTTTATTCTACTGGGAACCCATCTACCTGTGTGTATTTCCTTCTTGCTCACTCTTGGAACCGAAGTAAATAATAGTAGTAACATAACAGTTTCTAAGATAAGAAAGGGTCCGACAGTTACCGTTAGTAGGTAGGCACTTCGTAAAAATTGGGTTGTTGAGTAAAAATATTATCAAAATTTTTTTTTTCAAATTATTGTGTAAGTATTATACCTTTTTATAAAGAGGAATAAACGCGTCAAAATTTGACGTCACTTGCCATACTATTTTGGTACATTTTTTTTACACTACAGTCGGTCAAAGTTGCGAAATTCAATAGTTTTCCATATCACCTTTAGTTAAAATAATATTTTATTTTAAAATGGTACAATAAGTACTTTATTTTTACATTCTATTTAGACACAGCAATACCCTAGATTACAAAACCTCCAAGAAATATCGAAATTATCAGCATTAGCAGTCACAGCATTCAAAAGTATGTCACAGGGTGCTCATTTCCCCTTTTTTTTTGAAATCAGTATAATTCTGTAAGTACATGGGGTGGATTTTTTAAAATATTTTTCTGAGTACTGTTAGAACTTGGGGCATCGTGGGAATCCAGTTGGACGCCAGGTTCTTGGACACCCTGTATAGGTGGCGATCTATCTAGTAATCTCGTCTAATAACTAACGATAACATACTTATTGTATTAAGTATAATAATGATGTTCTAGGAATTCTTTACTTTGAAAGCTACCTTTGTTACGCTAAACCACCTAAACTGTTTTCAATACTAAACATGTGGGTTGCATATCAAGATACACGTGGCGGCATTAAATGGACATTTCACGCAACACGCTGAATACCAAACTTAATAAATAAATTACCCTTATATATAATAGTTGGTTGACGTATTTAATGAGTATCCAAACACTGAGATCATTGCTCAATATAATTATGTAGTTTAATAATATAAAAAAAGAGTTTACTTTGTGTCCCATTGCAAATGAGTCCCCCTTTTCTTTCCTAATCTGGTCGAACCTAATGCAAAAATATGCAACCCCGAAAATGGTCGGAATTTGTAATCGAGTTTACATTTTGCATTTAATGACGTTGCTATTAGTTCATACCTAATATCGTTTCTATAATTTTTCCAGAGAGGAATGCCGGAGCGGCGACGGCGAAGCAGACGAGCCCTGGGTCATGACTGTCCGCGGCGGAGCCCTGCAGGCTTCCGCAGAGCGAGAGAACAAGCGACGCAACAATCGCAACACTGATGACGACAACGGTATGAATCTTCAACTTCTTTCAATTGTTAGAATCAGCAATAGAACTCTTAAAGTTAGAAATAGGCCTCAAATGATATGATTTTATGAAATAGGGTAATATGAACTTAGTTGTATTGATGATTTTAATTAATGATTATAATTCTGTTAATACATATTTGATACGGTCGCGAACCATATTTAAATTAATATAAAACCTGATGCTGACCAGCAAGTTGCATAAAACGTAAGAAACTCTGTTGCTTTCGCCTTAACCTGTAGGTGTTATTTTAAATTCCTGGCCAGGTTAACTTCCTGTGACTATAACAAACAATACAGATTTAATATTTTTATTAGGTTTAGCGTAAAGAAATTTCGCTATCATACAGCTCAGCAACAAGTAGCGTTGATTTGTTGTGCCATTAACGTTTACGTATCATTGTAACATTTCCAGTGCCGCACCGCGAGCGCGAGGCAGTGAGCGTGGCCGCCCCGGGCGGCAAGCAGAACGGCGCGCTGTCCGGCCGCGGCGAGCCGCCCGCGCCGCCCGCCGAGCCGCCCGCGCTGCCGCCCGCGCCGCCGCACGCGCCGCACGCGCAACATTCGCCGCACTCGCCGCACGCGCCGCACGCGCCGCACGCGCCACACGCGACACACGCGACACACGCGACTCACGCGCAGCACCCGCCGCACGTGCCCGCGCATACACATGCGCTCAATAATAATACTAATGATAAGCACCCGGTAAGCAGTCATCCTCATCTCCTGCCTCCTATAATTAATTTAGGGGCGGCGCAACGTGTCGTTTTCTTCCATAATTCTCATTAGTCTATCATCTTTTACACAATCCATCCCTTGTTTCTTTAGTCTTCCACTACTCTTATAACCATCCATATCCACACTGAAAACTTTCCTCGCGACAGTTTCCTCATTCCTCTGCATCACATGCCCATACCATGACAACCGATTTCCACACAACTTTTCAGTCACCCATGCCACTTTCAGACTTAATCTAAGCAGTCAATGTTATAATGTCACCTGTGACCTCATAGCCCGTAGGACCTCTGGTATCTAAAAGCCCATTTTAATTTAATATTTTTTTCATATGTTTTATCAACTTTCATTATGGGTTTTAATTTGATATTCTGGTCAATAGTAGACACAGTTGTTGACATAAGAATTGATTGCAAATTCGCTGAACATACACTTGATTTAAATCTGGAATAAAGAACATTTTGTTCATGAAGGGTACTCACATAAGGGCAACTATTCGATTTGGTCATAATTTGATTAGTCTTGACTTTATTTCATTGTTATTTTATAATGTTTTTGAAATTTAAAAGCATTTTCAAATTTAAACCGAACCTTACCCAATACATGTTAATGTAATTAATGTAACATTACAGTCTCGGCAATCGTCGAACGTGCAAGTGAACGCGGAACAGAGGAGCGTGAAGGAACGCGAACGTGACCGAAGCGACCGCGAAGAACGCAAGGAGCGGACTGAGCACCAGCCCTCTAACAGGGATAGCGTAGTCTATAACAAAAACGTTAGTATTACAAATACAATAAATTAAATACAATATTAGATTGATTATAAGAAAAAAATTGACTCTTTTGGATGCTATACGATGCTACGAAGATCAAAACAAAGATACCTCTTTTCACTGCAGAGGGACAATATAGCCTCTAGACAGATATTTCGACTCTTTTTTTTATTCATCTTTTTTTTTTGAACATCAGGAAACATTATCCTGTGCAGTGTGCTCATTATATTATCTTTATTATAAATGTATGTTTTATAATTTCAGGCCACCCCTCTGGATCATAGAGGAACGAACAGTGAGGAGAACAAAGTAAAGAGGCATCCTTATCTGCAACAACTTATATACCCACTACTGAATGAGGTGAATAACATCAATAATATATTATCTCATGTGAAAACTATCGTTATTTTTAGTCATATATAAGCATATTGTGTTGAGTAATAATAGTCGACTCTTTATATATGAATACCGGTGACTATTTTCCTAACTAATTAACGAAATTTAAAGCACAAGTTTTTTCATCAAACACCAATTTTAGCTAATTAGTGATTGCGAGCAATAACAGCAAGCAATATAGCTAGAAGCCTAGCTATATTGCATGCTCTTATTGCGCACCACAAATCACTAAACGTTAATACTGACCGGCCCGCAGCTGTCGCGCGCGCACGGCGCGGCCTGCGCGGGCGCCGTGGAGGAGCTGCGCCGCGCCTTCGAGCACGCCGAGCGCGCCGCGCCGCACCTCACGCGCGCCTTCGTGCAGCAGGTGCGCCCTTCCCTAAACACCTTGCTTATACTTAACAACACGCTTCAACTTCATTCATGTGTGGTTTAGCTAATCATTAAACATAGTATGCATTATTCGTTCTTAAAACGGCAATGGAAAATTTGCCCTCTAAAGTAAGTACAATGCACAAGACTAAATAAATTGTACAGAGTATCAATATGTAATATTTGAACATTTTGATGGATTGTGATTTTCAAACATTGTACATTACCACGGTCATGGGCGTACCCAGCATTATTTTGGAGTGGGGCAGACTTAAATAAACTATAATAAATAGTAGAAATTTCTCCCGATAAAACTATAACTACGCATGCACGCTCGATTGATCGATGCTGCATTGTTTCGCGCAATAATTTTGAATTTTTCCAAATGAATAATTAGTTTTGTTACTTTTTTAATTTATTTTTATTAAGAGGAACTAGTATAACAATATTTACATTTTGCTAATAATATAACCCACAACACTGTCTATGGGTTATCATAATAAAATAAAATAAAACAATCGACAGGGTAAAAAGAAAAAAGTTGACAAATAAAAAGTACACAACCAAGACAGATTTAAAACAATAGGTTGAAGATTACATCTATATATACTTACTTTAATAAGTAACAAAGACAACTTAATACACTTTAATCTTTAAATCAATTATTGCCCCACGACTCGAAGCTAATAATGCCCCACCTTGCCATACCGTGGATACGCCCATGAACACAGCCTTCGAAGGGGGTCGTCGCTGATCGCTTACCGTCTTATAAATAAACAATTTAATAACTCACCTAACATTGTTATTTCTATTTTCCAGGTGGTGCAAAGGGTGGCAACGCAGTCTCACCAGCCGTCGACGCCCTCCCACAACCCGCCCTCGCAGCAGTGGATGAGGTAGGTACGGTAATATCACCCCTTTATATCCAACAATATTCTGCACAACGGTAGACTGGAGTTTACATGCACAGGTGTTGGGTATTGGGATGGAAAAATAATTAAATACTGCTGTTTATAAGCGAAACTGCCGCTTCCAAAGTACTTGTAAAAGGTTTTTTTGGCGTTGGAATGACAATAACTAGGGCGTTATTGGTAAACATTTTGCGAAATTGTTTTGTTATAGATATAAAGAGAATGCACTGAGCGTTCCGTATTCAGTTCTGCAGTGAATACATACCGAAAAGTACGAGAGAGACAGCAAATGTGCGGCCAGTAATTGTCTCTTTAGTATTACTACAGCACACGTAGCATGACCACCGTGGAAACGGGTTTGTCGACGGAAGAATAGACAAAATGATATTGTGATGGTTTATCTGTCATTTTGTCTATTCTTCCGTCTACAAAACCCGTTTCTACAGTGGTCATGCTACGTTTGCAGGTATTGACCGCCCAGTCGATTTGTATCTTTCTAGAGAGTGGTCACTTTTGTGAGGCTTACGGTCAGTCCATTCTCTATGTCTATGGATATTAAAAAACAAGATGGCGGCATAAGTTACGATTTAGTCCACACGCCAAAAGATCCCTGTACAGTTATACAGTTTGTTTCGTTTCTATATTATTAATTAGTTCTTTGTTTATGAGGTTAACGGTTATAAGAATATGCGTATGTAGTTAATGCTTTGAACTAAATATTGGGGTCCTATGAAATTGGCGTTTTTTTTTCACAAATAGAGAACCTCGTCAGTTCTATGATTTAAAATATTAATCAATTGCTTGATATTATATCGACTAATGACCATCATAGACAACTACCAATAGTAAAAAACCTTATTACTTATAGTTTTCTAAACATAAAAAATACCTTAAAAATGACTCCTCTTTTTGTTAGCAGAAATGACCACTATTTGTTTTAAAACTTAGCCAAAACTTATTTTTGTCGCTTAATCTAAGTGGCATACGTCATCTTAGTTTTTAAACATTAGTGCATACAAGTTTTAAAACATTAGTGTTCATGGTTGTTAAATAAATTAAGAAAATGTTAGTATGAAAAATGCAACTTCTTTAAAATTCTCTATACACAACGCCAATTTCATAGGTGGGGACCCATTAGATAGATTCCGATCTTGTTAATTTTAATAACGAATGACAGAGGTGTTGGTTGATATAATTTTACTAATTTGGTTTGGTTGATATGCGAAACGACAAACACGATAATGCTGTTTTTTTTTTAAATTGTTGTAGGACCAGTTCTACAACAATTGTCCAGATAAGCTCTCATAGTCAGCTCGGCGAACGAAAGCCGATTAAATGATTGTATTTTGCCAAGATTAAGAAAGAGATTATTAATAGTTAATACTCGTTGTTCAGGGTTAATGAATGCAGTCCTTTCACAAATATAACTGATATCCGTCATCCGTTTGAAGTATTAAGTCGGATTCACATTTTTGTAGTGCTGTGTGTCATGCACGAAGTGTTATGACCTCATCGGCGTAAGCGTCAGAGCCTTGTCGGCTAGCAGGTTTTTATAACAGAAGGCAGATTGGTGTCTAATAAAGCTAGAAATAGTTTACAAAACTGTTGAATCCAGAAGTCCAACGTCTTAAAATTGAAATCAATATATCTTTTCTTTGTTAGCTGCTAGTTGATCATTTATTAAAATATATATTTTCTGTGTTCTCAGGGACCTATAATAACCGTAGCGCGAGTGCGGCGGCGACGCCAGCCGCGCGCTCCTGCCAGACACCTGCTGAGCTCAGCTGACCAGCACTTGACGAGAGCTTTGCTATCGCGATGTGATGTGTACAACCTCTCACACCCTATTTTTGAATTGAGAATTTTAAGTTGAAAACTTGTTAAACTCTATTTCAGCATTACTTTAAGTGAAGGCCCGCGAAATTCAAAATTTCTTTGGCTACATAAAGAAATTTAAGAACAGTAACTGCTCAACCTCAAATTCTCAATTCAGAAACCGGGTGTAAGCATAGTTTGTTTGTGTTTGTCCGTTCGTCAGCTCGTCCAACGCTCGTCATCAGAAGTCAGTAACCAACACCTACACACATCAATTGCCATTTTGTAAAACGTTTTACTGTCACGTGTAGAATATCTACGATAATTTGGGACCAGATTTTCGAAAGAAAATTATCGCAAAATGAATGTGACAAATTGTCAAGCGCTTGTCACCTGCGATTGGCCGTTAATAAATCACTCAACCAAGCACTGCAGTATTCGTGGGCTTGACAATTTGTCACATCAATTTTGTGATAAATTTCTTTCGAACAACTGACCCTAAACCACGTGCAATAAGATCTATTTCTACAATATTGTGTATGTTGATTTCTAAGTCTGCGCATTCTGTTCATTGATGCGAAGAAATATTTCGACGGTCCTCAGTAACAGCTTTCCTGTTTATTTCAAAGCTGATATTTATAAGATTTTTGTTATCTCAGTTGACATTGAGGCGCTGTGTTCTTATCAAGTCACTGAACGCTATATCCATTCGAAATTCTTTTCGAGTGACTCAATGCGAAGATTATTACAGCCAAAACAAACAATCTTACTTATTATCACAATTTATATTTTGTTAACTTGAAACCTGTCGAAAATATTCTTATCCTTACCACGATTTTGACAAGGCATTAAACTGTAAGCCTTTTTGTTCCGCTAACAAAATTATGTTATTGTAACGAAAGTCGACGTATAGCCGCAACCGAGTCACAAAGTTGCAATGCCATAGTGTAATAAATAAAACTATAACGTAATAAATACTTAAGATGGTTATGTCTTATAATATTTTATATTATGTGCATTATTTGTGTAAATATCATTTAGTTGTGATGTCATAACGCTCCGTGGTAACTTACTTGTGTTGACATGTAACATTACAGTGGCTTGATACTGTAGTAACATAATGATATCGATTATAACGTTAAGTTCGGAGCTCGCACGCGTAGCTCGTATTTATAAAGTGTGATCACACGTGTGTACAATACTGTCCGGTCGTGTTTAAGTTTTCACTGTGAGTTGTTTTAGTATAATTTTCCCGCGGCTGTTTGTTGAGTGCTTGGGGTATTGGATCTTTTTAACTTAAATATTCGTGGAGAGCTCATTCGCTATACTTCGCCAATATTTTGCCATAATTTTTTTTTTCTAAAATTATTTTTTACTAACACAATCGTTTTGTATAGAGAAGTCTGATTAGCATTGTGATCAGTCGTCTAAATTCTAACATATTTATATGCTTTAGAAATCGATGTTTGAAACTTTATATAGAAAGTGTTAAGTGTCATTCCAAACAAAAGACAATATTGTCAGCATTTATAGATTATTTTTGTTTGAAATAATTTGAGTTGATTTTTGTAAAGTTGCAACATCTTTGAAGTGTGTCCGTTTATGAAAATTGTTATAAATTCCCGTAGTTTAGTTATTTGAAGCTTAGTTTTAGTTGTGTATTCGGCTACTTACAGATTTTGAATAAATTAGTGACTAATACAAGTTCTAAAAGAATAATAGTCCTATCACTGTTTCATAGTTTTGTTCGTATGTAGGAGAGAATAATGGTAGTGATTTGAAGAAGGATTTAAAGTATTTTGTTAATATAAAATGATGCTGGACACCAATGACCATGCGGTGTCGATATAAATAAAAAAAACATGCTTAATATGCGACAATATTTAGCAATTGGGAGTATATAGAGTATATTATAATGAAACAAACATTATTATTGCTGTGTAAAAATGTAAACCTAATATAAATGTAAATTATGTAGTATAATATAAAGCTGTTTTATGAAGTGTTCTTATAAGCATATGGAGAGTAGTTATTGTCTTTCCAATTTACCTATGTGACACAGACGAGAGCGCGGCCCGCGTTGTTGATAACGTCTAGTTTGTAGTGTCCAGATACCTTGCTATCCCTAACGTAGGAAGGAACATTAAATTGCCTCTGACGCATAGTTTCTAAGTCCCGGTGGGTTGCGCTCTCGGACTGTGTGTATTTTGCCTTGAATTTTTGTTTTGCCATGTGAAAATATCATGGGACATGTTACTTTGATTTCGATGGAGGATCAAAAATTATTTTTCCACTTGATCGTATAAATAAAGCGTGTAGTGTTAGAGGTGGGCGATAATTGTTGATTATTGATTAAAATTAGGTGTTTGTGGCAGTGGATAGTAGTTGAGACGCGTTGACATCGTGACGGAGCGCGTAGCGGCGGCGCGTGACGTCACGCGTGCGCACGCGCACGCAGCTGTGCGCGCGCCGCGGTAGTGGAGTGTAGTTATTGTTATCTTCGGATGTTGCAGAAATGTTTCGGGATCGCGTCGTTTGGTTCATGGGTATTTGTGATCATATTTGCATAGTTATTAAAAAAATAAAAATCTATATTATTATAAATATAAAAGTCTGTATTGAAACCGACAGTAGTTATCTGTGTAGCAGTGTTAGTGCGCGCGCCTCGCTGGGATTGCTTCATTTGTTCAGATGTAACATGTAAGACGTATTGGTGCCGTTCGGGCGGGTTATAAATACTCGCCCAGTCATATTTGCGGCTAATTAAAGGAATAAGAGTTGCGAAGTCCGCAGATGGGTGGTTGCACACTGTGCACATGTTGTGTATGTTCGTGGAAACGTGACGCGCGCACTAACACGTCATAATGGAATAAATTCACGGCCCTCCACTCGTGCACCAAGTAACAGCTAACGGCGCGTACCATTAGTGTAATGGTCAATTAATGTTACGGCGTCATCATTCTAACACGTTTATGTAGGAAACAAATTTGACTCTGAAATAAAAGAAGTTATTTAATTTTGGAAGTGTTTGTTTCATTTTTTGTCTGTTTTACCCAGCTTAACCAGATTTGATGCTATATGGACAGAATGATTGAAAAGTCCATGAAAAAGTACTTACTCAACGTAAAATATCAAAGCTTCAAATAACAATATAGATGCGAGTGCTGTATGGCAGTGCTTGGTAGAGACAACAAACTCTTTTTTTAGGCGCTAGACCTTGACTAGCAAATCCCATAGGTACAAAGTATACTGTATAAAGGGACAATTTTTTTTTAAACCACAACATTGAAACCAGCATGGGTTCGTGGCTAAGTAATAATAGTCGCATGGGTCGATCGATCAGGTTAAGCTACGCTTGCCGCGATCAGGCAGTGGATGGGTGACATCTTAATATACCGATACCCTCATTGTCTCGAAAAGCGCGGTCCCGGCTCTAATTCTTGGATCTTTGACAGTCGTTACAGGTCGTCAGAAGCCCGAGTCTGACAACCAGTCTTACTAAGGGGTATCGTGTTACCCAGTTACTGGGTTGTGGGGTTCAGATAGGCAGTCGCTCCATGTAAAATACTGGTATTCAGCTACATCCGGTTAGACTGGAAGCCAACCCAACATAGTTGGGAACAAACTAGGCTGATTGAACATTGAAATAAGGAATAACAAAAAAAAAATACAAATAGAATTAACATGCAATCTTAGTTTTTTTTACCGTAAACCATAAAAAGTTACTGTAAGTCATTATATAAATTAATTAATTATCGACCTCAAAAGACCGTGAAAGGGTGACGTCACAAGTCTAGTAGGGTTGTGGCATGCCCATCGTGCCCACAACGGTGGATCCGCGCTTGGCTGATGGTACAATGACCCCTTTCAAAGTTTAGGGTAAATAAAAACTAAGCTAACACTAAGCATTTTTTTTCCAAAACCAATTGGACCTAGCGCCATAATATTTTGACTGAGTAAAAATATAGGACCAATCAATCAAGTCCTGCAGGAGGCGCTAGCAAACAGCTTCACCACGATACTCATCTTTGGTTGATGTTGCATCATATACCTGTGCCTGGTGTATACGATGGCAGTGACTGGACCCACTGATTCGGAATTTTGGACCCAGTCAGTGGGCTCATGTAGACGAGATCGGCAGTAAGTCAGGCGGGGGAAGCTACTCCCGATAATGATGGGTACAATGGTGACGGGACGGACAGGTTAGTCAACTTTACTGACTTGAGGGCGCAAAGTCAGCACTGGACTGGGTTGAAACTAGTGTCTACACGAGCCCAGTTGCAAGTCAGCGCTGGACTGCCTTATTGTACTGTCACATTACTAGTTCCGTTACCTGGCTTTTTTTTTTTTTTTTTGGGTGGGAAATCATCAAATGACTCCTCCCGCTCTGGGTGGAGCGGGAGGGCATGTCAGACTCTTACTGACTAAAACCCACCCGTGTTCCTTCTCTTGCCTGTGCAATGCCAGGGGGCCACGGTATCCCTTTCGGACTTTCCCGCAACCCCGGCAGGCAATGGTCTCATTGGACCCCTTCACTCGCTGACACTCTTTGAGGCGCGCGTGGAACACAACGCGCCGTCGACCCGGGCTTGGTCCTTACCGGACGGCGAGCTACCCATTGCTCACCATCCGCAAGCCCGCGCCTACGGTGGCCGGGAATCCGCGATCGATTCCCGACGCCCGGGGCGTCGCCTCCTGCGGCGGCTAGGGGCGTGAGGGCGCGAAATTTGCCTCTCCCTCACGCGCTCCGCCTCCTCCTTCGCGAGCATTACTGCTTCGCAGAAGGAGGTGACGGCCTCCCATGCTCTCTCGCTCCGTACCATGGCCTGGACCAGGGCCGGACGCGAGAGATCCCCGCCACCGATCGCCTCCACGAGGACACGGCGGTGCTCTGCCCAAGCCGGGCATACCTCCACCGTATGCTCCACCGTGTCCTCCGGGCGATCCACGCAGTGATGACACCCGGGCGTTTCCTCCCGCCTTATCCGAAACAGGTACCTCCCGAAACAGCCGTGTCCGGTGAGGACCTGCGTCAGGCGGAAAGTGAGGACGCCGTGGCGCCTCTCCAGCCACTCCTCAAAGAGGGGACTTATCGCCGCAATAGTGGCGTGCCCAGCACTGGGTTGCGATCCGTTACCTGCCTGGCTATAAGATTCGTAGGTTAGGCTAAGTAGATAATGTGTATTCAAGTGCTCGTTAAATTTTTGTTCATTTGCTATGGTAGGTAGTATCTTTGGTATGGTGGTTCTAATTCTAACTCAAATTAGCACGTATTGTCCCACTGCAGGACAAAGATCTCTCTCTCCCTTATAATTATCGCACTTGATTATGCCACAATAAACAATCATTTACCTTTGTAATTCAAAATGATAGGGTGGGCTCAAAACAACCAGTGCATGAATAATACCAGCCTATTATCGTCCCACTGCAAGACAAAGCACTCTTCATGTACCTTGTGTACCTCGTACAGCTTGGTAATAAAAAGTAAAATAATCACGAGGGCGCCACTATAGCACTTAGGTCACTTCGAATGGGAATTAAATTATTAAAATAAATGTGCAACAAAAAACGCTGCTTGTGGGTGACTCAAATTAAAATCTACTAGCACTTGTCGGCAAAGTAGTGCCATCATCATATAAATTTGCACTATGTAAAATATTTAGTTCCAAATGTCACCACGTCAGACTCTGTACGGTCTACAGAGGCAGTGACGCATGAGCATTGATCACCACCATCGCCAGTGCATGTCAAGCGAAATATCCATATTTACTATTTTTTATAATAGTAGCAGTAGTTTTTTTTATATAGCAGTAGTATTGCTTTAATAATTGCCGTTTTATTGTAGGTACATACCTACTTCTAATTGACATAGAACCTTCAGGGTTTTAGATTTTTGAGTGTTTTTTTTTTTTTTTTTTTTGCAACATTCGATTATCGACTTTCAGTTGTTTTTTTTATTCAGCAGCTTAGACAAGAAAGGTGGATACTTCGAAAATTCGAGATAACTTTGAATAGGTACTTACGAGTTGCGACGCGGAATTAACGCGGCATAAACAGCTCGCAATATCAATGTTGCGTTTGGAGACGGGACTGCTAATGAACGCACCGTGTGATAAGCTTTCGTGATGAAACTGATTTGAAGAACGAACCACGTGGTAGACCGCCCACACAGGTGAATAACAATGAATTGAAAGAGATGGTGGAAGCCGATCCGAGCCAAACTACCCAGGAATTAGCGGCATGGTTTAACGTTATCTTACCAACAATATTGACTCATTTGCATCAAATCAATAAAATAAAAAATCGGCCAAGTGCGAGTCGGACTCGCCCATGAAGGGTTCCGTAGCAGCAAGTAACATAATATAAAAGTTCTTGTAGTTCGTGGTAACTTTGATCGATGTTTTAATAATACTTTACGATTTATGACGTATTAAAAAAAACTACCTAGATCTCGTTCAAACCAATTTTCGGTGGAAGTTTACCTGGTAATGTACATCATATATTTTTTTAGTTTTATCATTATCTTATTTTAGAAGTTACAGGGGTCACTTTGGAAGTGTTTGTCGCGCAAACTATTCAGTTTAGAAAAAAAATGATATTAGAAACCTCAATATCATTTTTGAAGACCTATCTAAGATACCGATACCTGTTACCGATATCTGTTGGATTGACTTTTTTTTTTTTTTTTTTTGAGTTTCAGTTCTAGGTATGGGGACCCCAAAATTTATTGTTTTTTTTCTATTTTTGTGTGAATATCTTCATGCAGTTCACAGAATATATAGTAAGTTTCAACAGTATAGTTTCGGAAAAAAGTGGCTGTGACATACGGACGGACAGACAGACAGACATGACGAATCCTTATTGCCATTTTTTTTGCCATTTGCCTACGGAACCCTAAAAAATATGAGAAATGGGTGCCTCATGATTTGACTGATGATGCAGAAGGAAACGCGTGTTGAAACTTGTGTTGCCTTGTTGAATCGATACAGAAATGAAGGAATATTAGATCGAATTGTGTCATGTGATGAAAAGTGGATTCTTTACGATAACCATAAGCGAAAAATGCAATGGCTGACCCCATGTCAAACGCCGCAACAGTGTCCTAAAGCAAAGCTTACTAATAAAAAGGTAATGGTAACTGTTTGTTGGTCTCAGTATGGTGTTATTCACTATAGCTTTCTCCGATCTGGTCAAGCAATAACGGCAGATGTCTACTGTGCCGAACTCCGAACAAATATCAAAACTAGCAGTGAAACAGCCCCGACTCATGAATCGATCTTCACCATTATTGCTCCATGATAATGCGAGACCTCATACAGCACGAGAAACCGTTTCAACTCTACAGGAACTGCAATTAGAAACCATTCGTCACCCTCCGTATTCGCCAGACCTTGCTCCAACAGACACTACAATTATTTTTTTCGTGATTTGGACAATTTTCTACGTGATAAAAAGTTTTCTTCTCAGGAGGCAGTACAAAAGGCTTTCACACAGTTTGTCGAATCTAGATCACGAGAGTTCTATCACAAAGGCATAAATGACCTTCCTATTAGATGGCAGCAATGTATAGATAATAATGGTAATTATTTTGACTAAATAAATATCTATCTATAGTCTTCATTTATTTTTGTTGTTTATATATTTAGTAAGTATGTAGGTATGTATTTATGTATCTATTATTTAGGATATGTACATATCTGTGTATCTATTCTAGTATATTGTATAGTTTTTATTTGCACCAACGACAGCCCCATTTTATGTCCAGGCAAATCACTGTCCATTCCAAGGTTGCCTGGAAGAGATCGCGGAAAGCGATAAGGCCGCCCATTGTATATTTTGTAGTGTTAATTTTGTTTTTTTTGTTATGTGTTTGTGGTGTACAATAAAGTATATATAAATAAATATGTTAAATTAAAAAATAAACGAATTACAATTTTTCTGTACAAATCAGCAATTTCATACTTTAACCCCTACTATAGTAGTAGCAGTACCTAGTGTTCGTGTAGCTCAACCCTATTATAGGGAGCTTAACGACCCGTCACACGACGATAGATCTGCAATTTAGACTTGGCTTGCCAGGCTTTGGAATACCTATTACTGTGGCTTCTTTCCACGTTTGGGGGAAGATGTTGTTGGCTAGAGCACCATTGAAGATGGTGGTCAGTAGCATAATCAGGTGGCCGGGAAAGGGTTGGATCACCCTATTGGTGATTCCATCAGAGCCGAGGGCTTTACAGGTGTGGAGACCTTTGATGATGTCATGCACTTCGTTTGGAGTGACGGTAGGCAGAGGACTATCAGGGTCAAAACCCATTTTCCCCGGGTCACCCGTTTTATACCCTTGTAGGTTGGTGCAATTAGTGGCTATTGTAATGCGTTTTTAAACAACTTTTTTTTCGTTATGTGCTAATGAGATGTATTGTGTTTAGGAATTCTAACTACATACTTTTAATTGATACCAATTTTAATTGTGTTTAATGTGTTCGTTAATGGCAGGACATGCTTGAAACTTATTTTCGGAGTGTTGCGATTTTTGTGACGCCGAGTGTATTATGAGGTACAACCGATGGGTCTACGTGTTTATATTATGTAAGTTCATGTACCTATAAATCGCCGCGATAAAAATACGTCCGTGCGAACCTAGGTTTAAAACCTGCGGGGTAATTGCGTAACAGTTAAACAACATTCATTGCGTTATTTACTTTGATAGACAGACAATTTAAATTATTCTAACATATGAAGCATTGGATCAGCAATATCTTTCAAAATCATTCGGTTTGTGGTTGAAAGTGTGTTACACATTTAGGGTGCTCTGTTCCAAGTGAATAGACGAACTAAACTAGGACTTATATACTTACTAAACACGGCATGAAGGCGCCAGCACACCCGTTGCATGATGACTTGACTTTTTTTGCTACCGACTTCCGAAACTAAAGTTATTTTACAGTTCGTATTGTAGTATCCGCCCGAAACACGATTTTTAGCCGAAACCGAAACTGAACTTTATGAAGTTAAGTTAAGTGAGTTAAACTGAAATTATTTTCTGAGGTTTTAAATAATATTACAGATTTTGTGTGAAAAACTGTAAAATTTGAAAATGGCGGTCAAAACTTCAGGCTTAACTTTAGGTAAATAAAGGCCTAGCAGACTTGCTACTTATTAGCATCTACGATAAGCAATTAAGTCGTTTTCCAGAAGCTCGATACAGCGACTGACGTCTAAACACCGCATAATTTTAGCCGAATCGCCAAAAAGCGATGCTGTGTCAAAGTTACCGCTGAAACTTGCGATTTTGGTAACGCTACCGAACGCAGAGTTACTAAGATGCATAATATGTGCTTGTGAACCCTATTCTGATACTAAAAGCAGCATGTCTGCTAAGAACCTAATTGATTTCCATTTTGTAAGTCACTTTTTTATTTGGGGGTTTTGTACAAAAAGGGTGAAAACTGGACCACATTACTAAGTCTACGCCGTCAATATGTGTCATATTTTTCTGTCTAACTGTTCTATCAAAACCGACAGCTCAAGAACGCCTGTTTCGGTCCGGCCGAAGATTCGGCCACTTTCTGGCCGATACCTACCGCAACTGCAGCCGAAACCTGATTTTATGGCCGAAATTGAAACTTCGGCCGGACACTAGTCTGTAGATTTTTTTTTGAAAGTCGTTTGATTTTTATTGTATTTTTTTTACTGAAGTCACGTGCTAGGTGCAAGGGCAAGGGTCAAATATGATGTATGTATATCTGTCTAGGTAGGTCAGGGACGACAGATGCGACCAGACCAGCCCAGCCCAGACCTTATGCGCTAGTAAGCCCAGATTCGCACGGGCGTTAAAATATCGCGGCGGGATTTTTCCGCACACTGGATTTTCAATGCTCTGCTTAGCGTCTAGAGCTGACCATCCAACAGTGTGTTTTTCGACGCTCTGGGATGCACTCTGTTGGATTCTCAACGCTCGGCTTAACACCTAGAGTTCAAAATCCAGTGTTCGATAAAATCCGCGATATTTTACGTCTGGGCTTACGTTTTGAAAAGCAGTGATAAAAATAAAAAACAAAAAATAGTTTTGATATTTTACTGACTAGCTTAACAAGTGATACAAATGTACAAAAATACAAAATGCGCTAGCATAATATGGTAATAAACGTAGACATTCAGCAAGATTCAGCGCAGATCATTCAATAACACTTAAAATAATGAGAAATAACTAATAATTAATTAATAATATCTACTGCATGTGATGTTAATAATTTAATTCTACAAGCTATACGTATGTAAGTATGGAAGATTATAGTTAGTTATTATTTACAGATTCTTATCTTATTGTTACAGTTCGCTAGTGTTTACATTGGACTATAGTATTTACACAGATATAACTAACGGAAGTACAATGCACTTTGATAGCGGTGTAGTCTATTACATTAAGCCTCGTGCAGACTAGCGCGACGCGACTTGAACAATAGAATTTCTAAGAAAACTTGACGGTATAACAATAATCGGTGTCGCGTCGCGCTAGTCTGCACAAAGCTTTATACAGACTAAATTGTGGTACAAAACTATTGATTTATTAGTATATCAATGTACAAAACACACATGTTTACTTACAAGTTACTGGTGGCTTTACGAGATTCTTTAAGTAACATTGAGATACCTACAACAATTGGGTAGGTAAATGTAACAGAAAACAATTTAGTGTACTTTTAAGTTCTTCATGATTAATTCCAAGCGTAGCACCAAGCAACAAGCGTTATTTTACGTTTTTTTTTTAAAATTTTCAATACAATACTGATTTTCTAATAACTTTGGTTGGATTGTGCCAAAAATAATAAAATAATTGTCATTTCATAATTTAAAACATATCTAATAATTCCTAAATAAATCAATCTTTTGTAGGAACTTATTTATAAAACTTACGTACCTAGGTACCTACCTGCTTCCCGTACCTACAAAGCAAATTAGAACATCGCTACTCGCGGAATTGTGTGGTTTATTTAAATAGACATGTAGTCATAATTCTAATGATTAACAATAGTTTGATCAACAGGAACGTAGCCAATAGGCCAACCAACCTTTAGTTTGATTCGGGTTAAAACCCGTTAGTCACCAAAAGTGGTCCATTGGATCGCAGAATGAACAAAAGTGGTCCATGCGATTGAATCTGCCCACTAAGTATTGTAGCACACCTACGTAAAAAATCACTAAAGCATCCTACTTTCGCTTTGCTTTCTCCTTAACAAATCATCCATTAGGTCACCACTAATGTTTTAGAACTACAAAACTGCCTATTTGTGTCTGTCAGTCTACTTACTCGCGATCCAGATACGTAACTCAGTCAAGACGACTCTACAATAGAATACGTAATTCTATTATACAAAAATATTCTAAATTAACGACGTCTTAAAGAGATGGTAATTATGCAGTTCGAAAGAATTATACACATGTCGATGTTTTTCTGCGTAAGGTTAAACTTTTTCGAGTTTAATCGTTTGTGAGTCACCCCATAACCTGTTTACTAATTTGAACTAACCTTGTGTGTGTAGCGTAGAACACAATACTAAAATATTGAACTCGTATCATGAATACGTTGTTTTATTATGCGTCAACATGGTTTTATACGGTCTATGTTTACTGTTAGATTACAAATCAAACAGCGCTCCCCGGTGACTCATCCAACATCTCTTATTAAATCATCTTAAATATCACAGAGGTATTAATTACATAATTCAAAACGTCGGTGCACAGATCAGCGTGCTGTGGCTAAAACATGCCCTTTCACGGGTCGACATGGGAACGACAAATGGAGAAAATAGCTGTATCAAAATAATACGCGTTAACATGTTATTCGCAGTTGTTTTCTAAATGTGACGTCAGATATAAGCGTTCAGCGTCTGACAGTGAAGAGAAAATATCCAGTGAGATACCCACTAATGGGCGAGGCGCAGATCGTATGCAAAACGTATGCGACGAGATTTTAATCCCGTTCCTGTCAGGACGCGTCGGCGGCGGGGCGCGGTGATGTGTGAACCGACGTTAATACTTATACTTACAACTACGGTATAAAATGTATTCTAGTTACAATTTGCGACACGAACACCGGACGAATGTAATTTCTTCATCGTGGTGTTGATCACAGGCAGTGTTGGAATGGAATTGGACTGGAGAGGGGGGCCCCGGTGGCTACTACGCGATGGTTTTAAATGCAACGGCTTGTTAGTGCGTCTGACTCTGATGATTCAGGCGCTCTTTCAGAAGTGTTGAGACTTTCGCGGTAGGTAGTCATTTCCACAGGCCCCCATGTCCGCTTGACCCTGATCTTCGGTCTTCGGTGATTCAGCCAGCAGGTAACACCTATGGGGAAAAAATACAAGTTAATATATGAGAGAGGAGCGCGCATGACAGTGTGAGTCAGAGGTTATGTGACGCGCGGGTGACTCAATCTTGTTAGCCACGAATAATGGACTACTATTAGGTATGTGCCATCATAATGACGAATCTATAGCGGTATGGGGAATGGGGTCCGTATCGTGTGGTTGAGGATGTGTGTGATTAGTGGGAAATGTTTTCACGGACACGTAGGTAGGTATAATTCAGGAGTCATAATAAAATTATTGAAATAAGTAAGGCTTCCGGTTTTTTAATATCTTGAAATGACTGTAAAGTTGATGGATATTCAAACTTTAAGTTGCTCTGATTCTCTTTTGTTGTCTTGCAAATTCTTATGATTCATTGTGCTGTATGGCATTATTTCAACAAAAAGTTTACAGAAACCTGTAATGTTTGTTTTGTATTAGGTATTTTGTCTTTGTGAACGTCGCGGTGAGAATTCTTTTTTGTTTAACGTGTAAACGGTTACATTTGCCACTGTTTCCCTTGTCAAAAGAAAAAATACCGCGTTTTCCCAAGCATTGCAACTGTTGTATACAGTTCCCGACTATTAGACAATAATAGATACCGTATTGATTTTATACCTAATACACTACAAAAACTATAAGCGATCGATTCAAGAGAATAAGTACCTACCTTGTCAAGGATTATTATACAAGCTTTGTTAAAAACAATAGCTATGACAAATAGTGTTTCTTAAGTGTTATTCTATGTACCATACCATGAATAATACTTGCATAGCTGCATAATAATAATAACGTAACCCATGCTATTTACATATGGGATTATAATAATATAATAAATATGTTATATTACACAAGGAAGTTTTTATCGCTATTTGTAAAGTTATGTACCTACGTTCATTCATAGAGGAAAGGGAGATTTCATGTTGTAAGAAATTTTTCATTCGGATCCTATGAATGTAATCCTCCTAATCAGTTATACTCCATTCGAAATTCGATTTTCAAATTTCGATTAGACATTTTACTAAACCTTTTCTACAGTCCGTTCATGAAACCAATTTTGCGTTGGTGGCATGACAAATGCAGCTGCAGTAAACAGTTCGTATTGTAACCACTCTTTTTTTTTCTAGTGCCATCCTGCCTTAGTGCCTACTGTATAGAAGTCAGAATCGGTTGAACGGACTGTAAAAAAGGTTTGTTTAATGGATTAGGTATAGTAATTTAGGTACTACTTTCATTCACTGTTGTTCTTGTGTTTACCATAACCATAACGAATCCAGCTCATAATTAACTAGCAGTTTATTACAACCAGAAATGCTATAATAATAAAACCGGTAGACTCCAAAAAGTCGACCAATCAATATAAAAAATATGTACTAGGTACCTACATAAAAGGACCGCTGTTCAGCGCACTACTTTGTCAGTAGGTAATATAGTTTGTGGTACAAACATGTCTGTTGTCTCTTATTAGACGAGGCATCCTGCTTACAGGTCTTGACCTTTTATCGGTCGCGTGTATCAAGTGGCCAGTGAGCACTGGACGCATAAAATGACCGGCATTCATTCTCAAGGTACGAGTCCTATCGACGCGTCTGCATGTCGTGCGACTCGAGATACTGTTCGCATGGTCCACATGGGTTTTTTTAAAGTGTGTCTACGACTTGCGTATTATTTTTGGCAATGCTTTCGTAGTAACTATTGGAGTTACTAGTACTTACATGGAAAGCGAAGTTTATTTTTCTTGTAATGTTTAAGTATTGGAGTTACACGGAACGGTACGGAAACGTGTTTTACGAAATCTCTGCTAATATTGGTCTTAGTCAAAGAGACTACTATATTGCATGTCATGGTGATTCATTTTCTTTCGTACAAAAAATATCCGAATGGTCTCTGAGAAACCGTAATATGGTTTCGCAAAGTCGACGCCTAAAGATGAGTTAAAAAAAATTGTGTTGAAATATGTATGGAAGTTTCGACGCTCATAACTTCCAAATGTTTTTTTTTTCCAATTCAGCTTCCATTCAGGGCTAGATAATGACAAGACAAACTGATATAATTTTTAGTTTTGAACGTACACCGTCAAAAAGACGAGTACTCACCATACTACGTTTGTATGGAAGAATGATCGATTAGGGAACCCTCAAGCCGTCTTGACTTCGTCAGAAGTTCTATAACGGTATGAAGATTATTTTAGCTCACGACGTTTACCGCGGTAACAAATTATTAACAACTTGTTTGATACACCCATTCATTAGCTTGCGTTTAATTACGATGTTTTTAATTAGTAAACAAATAACTTTTTGTGTCGCTACTTTGTTAAATAACATTACACAAGTTCATATAAAAACATTTGGTATTTTTACTGATTATCCGTACTTATATTATAAATGCGAAAGTATGTCCGTCTGTTACCTACCACAAGATGAAATTTAGCACACAGCTAGACCATGACCTGGGTTAGGAATATGATATTTTTCATCCCGGTAGTAGGTACATTCCAGTAAGATAATTTCCGACCTCGACGCGAGTGTAGCAAAATCTAATTTCTTTATAAAGATTAAAAATTTTCTTCCCTAAATCTCATGCATTTTATTTAGTCTGCTGACTACGTAGTAATTGAAGAAAACTGTTATGCACTAGAAACTAGAAGCTGAATTGTAACTGTAAAAATCTGTAAGTAGGTAGGTAGGTACTTATAGTTAATTTCAGTAACTGTTCAATATTTTGTTGCTCAATTTTTTGTCGGTCAAACGACAATGAACTTATTGCCGATCAATTGACAGTAACGAGGACTGATGAGCTAAGAGATTAGCAAACAGCTTGCGGGGATAATTCAACTCAGGCGCATGTAGGTAGAGACGATAATACAATAATACTATTATGGGAACTCCAATTTTCCATGAATGAATGACGTAAAGTAACGTGTGCAAAACAGGAAAATATACAATGGAAAAAGTTATACAAAAATAATCCTTTAAGTGCCTCTATGAAGCTAATCGTTCGATGCGTCAGTGACCACATAAATATTTTATACCCTATGAAGGCAAAGACAACTCGACTGAACAACTAGTGGTAATGTTACTTTACCTTATATAGGTATATAATGTGGAAGTGAATATCTATGTTACTTGCTGATGGGAAATCTTTAGTTACAGAGATAAAACAGCCGGTCTATTCTGTAATAATCTCACGGTGAAAACTTAGGTGAAGTGAACCTGAAGTGCGCTGTCATTGCTGCTAGGGACTGACAGCTCACTCCCAGCTCACTTCACCTAAGTTTTCACGGTGAGATGGTTTCAGAATAGCACTGCAGAACCGATAATATATGGGTTTATGTTTTTAACCGAGACAGCTAAATATACTTCGCCCAATGAGTCCTACCTCCTAAGTACTACTTTACTGAGAAAGCTAGAAAACTTTAGCCTTGTAATAAGGCCGTTAGGCGAAAATTAAAAAGGGATTATCAAATGAAATTTTCATTTTTTTCCCTTGAAACGGTAAAAATATCAACACCCAAAATCCTTTAATAATTATTGTATATTCTTTCAAGACCAGTTTTCTGTTTTGTTTTGTTGAAAAGTTTTTTTAAAATAATAAATATGTATAAATGTGTTGTGAATCACGTAGTGCTTATATGTATCTTTCGAATTACATTACAAGTTATCGAGAACCTGTGTGTGATCGGTGATTCACTGATTCACTGCAGGTAGTCGCTTCGTGCAAATTGTTGAGATAAATATCGCGTTAGACCTACATGTAATTGAATTGGAATAAATAATTGAATTGTTGTAACGTAACTGGACACTGCTACAAGCCTTATTTATACAAAACGATGCAAAACCACACGACTTTAGACAAACACAACAAATACATAGTGAATTTTTGAATGCAGTTAGCAATTACTCAAAAAACAAGCCTTATTTATACAAAACGATGAAAAACCACACGACTTTAGACGAACACGACAAATAAGTACCGGGTGATTTTTTGAATGCAGCTAGCAATTACTCAAAAAGTTAAGGTCAGTATCCTAAGCCGTTTTCCAGCTGCAACTTTTAAGGTATCTGCCCTCACTGCCGCGTCTCAGTAACCTAACCCTGTAAATTATTGTCCAATTTGCCGATTCAATTATTAATAGTTTTTAAAATGACGTTATTATCTACGCTTTATTATCGTTATTATCTATTACTTAAACAATAATTATGTAAACAAACCGCACACAGGTTAAAATGACTTCAAAGACCTAAAAGAATTGCAACGTTTACAGATCAGTTCATTCATATCAGTCCTAACAACTTTCCTTACATTTCTATCACCGTCTACTTTGCATAGCCTAGTAGGTACCTATGGGAATAGCTAGGCCATTAAATGAGTAGTAACTAGTAAGTTATCTTATAACTCGTAGTTACGTGGGTGGCGCCTGACGACGCTTGTGCAACCACAATACTAACTGTTATTGCTAAATTAATATCTTGTACGAGAAACGACTTCAATTTCTAAGAAACTGGATTTAATTTTCACGCTAAATTTAATTTCCTGGACTAACTGGTTATGTGGTAGTATTACTTGTAATTTGTTATGCAGCTTGTTATTGTTGTAGGAGCCAATGGTTGTAGGCACCGTACACTATCACTTAGTTGATGTTGGTTTAGTTGTGGAGTACACAGAAAGAACCACAAGTTATGTTTAAAGTTATATTAAAATGTAAAAGGTACAAGTTATAGTGGTAGCGATTCTTTCTCTTGACAAGTGGTTAGTTCCACAGTTGTAGTCTGACTCGATCTGCCTTGCGTGAAAAGTTACAATTATAGCGTAATATTTGTGACGCACGACATCCAAGTAGGTTGCTGCGTTCGCAAAGTAAATGTACGGTTGATGAGACCGTACAATTGTAGTGTTTAGTAATTTAAAAAAATTCAAAAGTCATTTATTCAAACTAGGCTGAGAATTAGCACTTTTCGAACGTCAAAGTTACATAAGGCAGTCCTCCAAAACGCCCGCTTTTCACCACTTCCTAGTGCTTTAGCTGGGAAGAAAAAGTGGCGCAACAAACTCCCCAGCAGCACAGCTGTCTGTTCAGTTAGAAAAAAAATATTCTATATAATAGAATTCTACATAAAAAACTCGCTAAAGTACTGTGGTATACATAGAATTCTGTGAGTAATATCTTTATAAGTATTATTTTTTTATTAATAAGTTGTCTGTAACTTCCTCAACATGACTAGTTCTCCTCAATCTGCCTAATAACTAATAACAAAGGAAGTTGGTCCATTAAACTTGATTTTAAGTTCAATATCGTTTACTGAACGAGATCTGCAAAACTCGTAGTCTGACTTAATAGTATCAGCCTATAATAGAGACCTTAGTAGAGGCCTTTGCTCTGCAGAGGGACAATAGTCGCACTGCAGAACCAAGGCCTCTTCCATTCAGGCATTCTTTTATAACTCATTGTCTTCGGTGTTCGTATCATCTTTATGCCGATGATCTTCAATTATATACAGCTGAAGGGTTGAAGGTTTGTCGGACGCTATAGCAGATGTAAACCGAGATTTAGATGCCATCAAAAGGTGGTCTGATAGTTTTGGGTTGTCAGTAAGCCCCTCAAAGTGTCAGGCCATTGTAATTGGGAGCTCACGCATGATAGGTAGGGTGACGCTTAGCTCTCATCCTCCTCTTATTTTCAATGGTACCGTCATACCCTTTACCTCTACTGTGAAAGACCTCGGTTTGCATCTTGACTCGACGCTTAGCTGGCAACACCAGGTCTCTAGTGTTAGTCAAAGGGCCATAAGTACTCTGCGATCTCTGTATCGTCTGAGAAACTTTTTACCCGTTAAGACGAAAACTATGCTTGTGCAAACTTTGATTTTCCCTATCATCGACTATGGTGACGTATGCTACTTTGACTTGAATTCGGTTTTGCTGGATAAGCTCGACAGCTCGACTGCTCAACAATTGTATCCGGTTCAAATTCAACCTCAGGAAATATGATCATGTGTCGCCATGGGCTATAGGTCTGAGCTTAAATGGATGTCCATTCGCCAAAGAAGAAGTTTGGTCCTGTCGAACCCCTTCAATTGTGCTGACATCTCGCCCGTGGAACACAACGCGCCGTCAACCCCTGGTCCTTATCGGACGGCGAGCTACCCATTGCTCACCGTCCGCATACCGATATCTTTTGGCACTGAATTGTGAAACACGATTTTCAATAGTCTATTGAATCGCTATTTAGCTATATTCTCATTGCATCCATTTAGGTGAAGCTGAGAAATGTCATAATTTTTAAACTAAGAACTTAGTTTTTCTGATGAATAAATTAAAATAATGGCTGCTCCTTTTGAAAAATACTCGAATTACTGTTGCGGCCTGCAACTGGGGCATGGATGGACGATGCCGAGGCACACATAAGTGAGTCCATCAATGCCTTGTAAACCATTGCCGGCCGGGTGCTCGCATTTATTCGACCAGTACCGCAATTTCGATTTATCTCAAAGAAGGTTATCAAAATAATTTTCGAATTTCCAATCATGTTTGAGAAAAGAAAACTATTGGAAGTTGATGTTGAGTATTTGTTGCCAGACCAGTAATTCTATTTGTCTGTACAGTTAACTATTCAAATAGTACACGGTACGAAAGACCAAAGATGAATGGTCCAAATCATAATTATTCAAAAATCTAAGTGGAATAAATTAATCACGTCGTGGCGGACGTGATTAATTTATTCCACTTAGATTTTAATAATTTCTCTCTAGTGAATGAACGATAAAAATCAAGTTTTATACACAGATTTTTTCCACGAAAAAAGTGACTAATTTCATGAGAAGTCAAAGTGAAGGTTACTTCTAAAATGACTCACGATTTTTACGGAACAGTTAGGTAGGTTGTTATTTGCAATATCAATCTGCCGAGCCTTTTCCCAACTATATTGTGGTCGGCTTCCAGTCTAACCGGATGCACCTGAATACCAGTATTTTACATGGAGTGACTATCTGACCACCATAGCCCGATATTTCTTGGTAAGACTGGTTGTCAGACTTTCGGGCTTCGGACTGATAGTAACAACTGTTGTTGATCTACAATGACAATTGAGACCAACGGTAATGGATGGTAACCCATCCACGAACTAACCGTGGTAAGCGTAGCTTAACCTTTTGATTGGAACGACCGACCCGTGCGGCTGTTATCATTTTGCAACGACTGGCCACAAACCCCTTTATATTTATTATTTGCAATGGTTCTTTATTTCTTATAGCTTGAAATTCTTGCCCATTTAAATGCGAGTCTTGGGTACCTATACATAGGTCTGAAAACCTTTAAACGGTTTTAATGGGAGTTTAACAGCTCGAAAGCTTATTCTTGTAGCTGTTAAGGCTATAAAATTTCACGCTATATTTACGGGGCATTGAGGAATGGAGGTAAAACTTTATTGTAGGAAGATTGTCACTCAAAACTATATACAGGGTGTCCAAGAACCTGGCGTCCAACTGGATTCCCACGATGCCCCAAGTTCTAACAGTACTCAGAAAAATATTTTAAAAAATCCACCCCATGTACTTACAGAATTATACTGATTTCAAAAAAAAAGGGGAAATGAGCACCCTGTGACATACTTTTGAATGCTGTGACTGCTAATGCTGATAATTTCGATATTTCTTGGAGGTTTTGTAATCTAGGGTATTGCTGTGTCTAAATAGAATGTAAAAATAAAGTACTTATTGTACCATTTTAAAATAAAATATTATTTTAACTAAAGGTGATATGGAAAACTATTGAATTTCGCAACTTTGACCGACTGTAGTGTAAAAAAAATGTACCAAAATAGTATGGCAAGTGACGTCAAATTTTGACGCGTTTATTCCTCTTTTTAAAAAGGTATAATACTTACACATTAATTTGAAAAAAAAAATTTGATAATATTTTTACTCAACAACCCAATTTTTACGAAGTGCCTACCTACTAACGGTAACTGTCGGACCCTTTCTTATCTTAGAAACTGTTATGTTACTACTATTATTTACTTCGGTTCCAAGAGTGAGCAAGAAGGAAATACACACAGGTAGATGGGTTCCCAGTAGAATAAAAGCAAAGAATGTTAGTTTAAAGATATTTTATTACAATAAATGTTCAAAATGTTGACCACCCGCGGCAATACAAGCTCTCACTCTCCTTAAAAAGGACCGCTTTATGTTTCGCGAGTAACTTTTTTGACGTATCACCTGCACTGCTTGTGTTATCTTCTCACGAAGGTCAGCGATGTCATTAATGGGCTTCGCATAAACGAGCTCCTTCATAGTTCCCCAGAAAAAAAAAACCAGCGGATTTAAGTCAGGTGAGCGGGCTGGCCACGGGATTGTTCCTGATCGCCCAATCCACCTGTTCGGGTATTGCTCGTCCAAAAACTCTCTAACGGATACGCGAAAATGTGCTGGACAGCCGTCGTGTTGGAACCACATATCTGGTGGGGTCTCTTCTAGTAAGTTTGGCAAATCATTTTGAAGAAAATTTAAATATGATTCGCCAGTCAAATTCTCGGGCATCTCAAATGGACCAATAATATTCCCACAGAGAATACCGGTCCACATGTTCACTTTGAACCGGTACTGGGATCTATCTTCTCGCATCAAGTGCGGATTTTCCACATGCCACTCGTGCAAGTTGTGTAGGTTCATGTAGCCATCCTTCTTAAATGTTGATTCATCTGACCACAAAATTTTGTCGATAAAGTTTTCGTCTTCTCGATGTTTTTGCAGGATTGTTTCACAAAACGCGACTCGGCTCGGATAGTCTCGAGGTAAAAGACTTTGCACTCGCTGTACGTGGTACGGATGATATTCTTCTTTTTGGAGAATACTGTGTGCTGTGCTCTTCGGTATCCCCGTATCAGCTTCTATTCCTCGCACAGAGATGCTTGGATTTGCCGACACCGCCTCTAAAACTTCATCGCGTATGAAGTCATTTACGGGTCGTCCTTCACCAGCTACTTGATTGGGGAACCGCCCGTCACATAGTGATCTGTGCACATTAATGAAAACTCGATGGTCGGGATATCGCGTAGCCCTCGGATACCTGGGCGGTCCTGGCTTGAAAAAAAATAAAATAAGGAATGACAGATAAATAATTAAGTGATAGATGCATAGTGCTCACATTTTTACAAACATTGTAAAATTATACGATATTCCTAACAGTTTAACAAGTACTACTATAATATATGTAGAGTTCAAAAACTAGGATAAAGGTTAATGTTTCAAATCGATATTATTCGATAATCTTAATGGAATAAATTAATCACGTTTTGATACTAGTGAATTATCGATAAAAATCAAGTTACGGTAGTAGGTTGTGCTAAGTAAAAATATTTTAAAACCTTGTACTAGAATGTCAGTTTATATCATTCGACTGTATAGACTTTTAGACATTTTTTATACCGGCAACTTTATGTCTAAAAGAGAACCTGACTAACCAGTATTTTACTGGCCACATTAGTAGAATTATCGAGTTACTTACAGAATGTGAAGTCGAAACTTCGCTATCCTAAGGAGAAATTTCAATAGGAATGATCTATTATTCACTGGACGGAGAGGTATTGAATTGAAAGCTTTAGATATAGATAATACATGATGTAGTCTATAAATAGGTATAATATGTAGTTATACTATCTAAAGTGACTGCACTTGTAAACTGGCACGTTTTACCGTGTCAAGGTGTTACGCCAAAATTGATAGCAGCGGTCGATTCGGTCATCAGATCAAGAAGATTTAGTTTATACCTTAAGTATTTGTTAGTTAATTAAAACATTTTTGTTGATGCATGGAAAACATTGAAAATTGATTTGTATGGCTAGATTGAAACCATGATAAACTGACCCCTTTCTTCTACTGATTAGGTCTTGTAACAGGTGATTTCGGATTAAGATACTTAAGTCGATAATAAAACAGACGGAAAAACAGGCGGTGATCACCAACCTGTACCTATCCCAATGGTGATTAAAGCAATATTCCTTTTGACTGGTCATTAGAAAATAATTATGGCCTTCTGGGCTATATCAGCCTATATTCCTGAGTTTATAAGGACATAGCTGATAATGTTTTGTACCCTTTTACAGGAACAAAATTCTCAGTACCAATGTTAACTATCCACTCAATCAAAAGGGCTTTGAACTGACACCACTATTTACGTAAGTAAAGTTATATGCATAATGAAATGATGTACGGAAGTTCCTATTAGTGAAATAGTGAGTAATTTAGATGCGTATTACGCGACAATGGCCCACGTTGGCAGTTGCCGATGACCTCGACATCTCATTTGTGGTATTAGCACGTATACAAGGATAGTACTCGCACTACATTCTCGAAGATAGAGATTTTAATATACGAGTATATGTTTTGTTGCATGTAGAAAAACTGTGTTTTTTTTTGTGTGTATGTTATACAGGGTGTTGAAAAAGGTCCGGTAGATCTCACTGTTTCACAAAGGTAAATAAGTATCTACAATAGTGTACCCACTTATTTAAAACAAGCCTATTCCTTACTGTGTACAGTAGGTACCTACATTATTAATTATACAGCAGGGTATTCAAATAAATTTCCACAAATCTATTACAATGGAATATATGACATAGTTGGAATTGGATTTGTTTTAAATTATTCGAAAAGAAATTACAAAATGTGGTTTTCCGCTTAGTTGTGTGGATATTTTATTGTTAAAAATTATAATTGCTTGAAAGGGGTAGTAAAAGAGAGTTTACGTAAATAATGCACTTGTATTACTCTTGCAACATAATATACACTCAGGGGCACATTTAACCGTCCACTCATTCGAAATTCCATATCGTTTGTTTATGTTAACTTTTGCTTTGACTACTAGGCGTAACTTTATAAGTGGGTATATCTGACATAAAGAAAACACATATACCCGCGTTTTTTTTTACTTTTGTGGTTTTTATTCAACAATAATCAGTTCAGTAGAAATTTGACAGTCTCGCCTCTCGTTTTGTGTGAAGGATAAATTTGTTTTACAACGTTGTCTTACCATTGTTTCGAACAAAACCGAGGTATTGAAGTACTGTGACCTTATTTACACTAAAATAATGCCACTAGACGTAGCTGGAGCAGCTAGGGCTGTGGCACTTGCAGACGCTGGGTTCAGCCAGCGTCGGATTGGACGAATGCTTGGATACCCACGAAGCACTATCCAAGATGCTATCCGGCGTTTCAGAGAGACCGGTTCCTACACAAGGAGACCAGGACAAGGTCGTAGACGGTGTACGTCAGAGAGAGATGACCGTTACATCGTCTCGAACGTTCTTCGAAATCGGTTCACAACGGCTTCTGAGGCTCGTAACCGCTTATTTGAGGTACGAAATGTAAGTGTGAGCCTAAGAACAATAAGAAGAAGGTTAGCAGAGAGGGATCTGGGATCATTTCGACCGGCTCGAGTACCACAGCTAACGACAACTCACAGAAGAGCGAGACTTGTTTTTGCTCGAGAACATTTAAATTGGACGTCAGAGCAATGGAAAGCAGTTCTCTTCTCTGATGAATCAAGAATCGCTTTACGAGGTCCTGATGGACGTCAGCGGGTGTATAGACGCCGTGGTGAAAGGTTTGCTGAATGTGCTGTGGTTGAAACAGTGGGCTACGAAGGAGGCTCGATTATGGTGTGGGGTGGCATTTGTTACGAGGCCCGTACAGAGTTGGTGGTCTTCGATAGAGGCAGCGTAAATGCTCATAGGTACGTGACAGAAGTCCTAGAACCACATGTGATGCCATTTGCTCCATTCATTGGCGATAATTTTGTTTTAATGCACGACAACGCTCGTGCACACACCGCGAGAATTGTCACAGAGTACTTGGACGCCATCAATATTCAGAGATTACCATGGCCAGCTCGGAGTCCTGACCTGAACCCGATAGAGCATGTATGGGACAACCTAAAAAGACGAATTCGGAGTCGAACACCAGCTCCTAGGACCATCAGTGAGCTGAAAACTGCAGCTGTTGAGGAGTGGAGGAACATTCCACAAAGCGACATCCAAGACATAATGGACGGGCTTACAAATCGATTACAAGAGGTGATTAGGGCCAGAGGAGGAAATACACATTATTAGTGCGATAATTAAGAGCATACTTTTTTTAAATTAAAATTTTGCTAAATGTCGTTTTTGGTCAGAAGACTGCATATTCGCATTTTGAAATTTTTTGTCTTGATTAAACCATTTCACAACTTACACATGTTTTATTTGTGTTCTCAAAGATTCACCCAAAGTAATTTTATAACAAAATTAGTTAAAATCCGATACAATTTTGAAATAATCGACAAAATGTAGGTGGCCGGTTAAATGTGCCCCTGAGTGTATATAACTAGCTTCCACCAGCGGCTTCGCCCGCGTGATATCTTTATAAATTAGTTTTAATTAACTAGTATCTGCCCGCGACTTCATCCGCAACGTTCAAATCTGACTGGTAGTTTCGGAGATTACCCCCTACATACAAATTTACAAACAATCAAATTTTACTTCTTTGTAATATTAGTATAGATACCCATGTCACTCAGTTATAATATAGCATTCTACTGCTGAAAGAATTTATATAATCGGTCCAGTAGTTTTTGAGTTTAATCATTACAAACAAACGAACAAACATACAAAAAATCAAATCTTTTCTCTTTATAATATTAGTTTAGGTGACGTAATTATTATATGGTTTGTTGTTTTTATTATGGGATAAATTACGTGGTAAACCCTATTACTACCGTCAATAGAAGAGGACTGAGTCAAGTAGGCTTTTAATATTAAATTAAAGGGTTTATGTACTGTGTGCTACGCAAAACTGGGCTTTTGTACTGTAGAATTAATTAGGTTGTTTGTGTATGTGAGTTTAAATGTTTGTAAACGCACCCACAATACAGGAGAAATTCCTAGTGTGGGGCAACATTAAAAAAAAAAAACTGGCCATTTGGTGAAAGCTGGTGTTGCTCTTGGAGCAAATAAAAATTACCTAAACTTTTTAGGCAACACCTGAATTGTTACTATAGAAATAGTTGCAATAGCCACCTAAAACCTACTTTAATTTGTACATCCAAATGTTGCACAAACACTATTCGTTATAGCAATCTGTGAAGAAGATGATTTACAGAGCTCATTTATAATCATAAAGTATCAAATGGAGATGAGGATTTATTCTGAAACCTGATACATCTTCATACATGAATATGTTGCCATTGTACTCTTAATAAGTTAATACCTTCAATGAGAATCTACAATTTGTGTTCGATCTAATTGCTCAGAGATGATTTTATCAGTCACTTCCTGAATCATTGCATATTTTCAGTGGACTTAGGATAAAATGTTCACGTAAGAATACATATTTTTCATTAAGTAAGTATAAATTTCACTAATCGTAGAGCACAACCTCTGTGATTAATTAATTTGTTTTATTGTGTTCAGTAATTAAAGTCGATATTTAACGATGAGGGTGGCATAATCTGTCTAGATTAAAACCCTCTTTAAATAAATAAATAAAGAAAAAAAAACTTTACGGTACAGAAAAAGTACACGCTGTATGTTAGATCCACCAAATCAGCTATCAGATATATCTATGTATACACCGTAAGGACTATTTCTGCCTGCAGCGCTCGGCCGCTATAGAACCGGGGCGGTAACAGATGTGGTCATCGTGTTCACGGGATTTTGTTTTTAAACTGCTTAGATATGAAGTTCTTCGATAGTACATATTGTCCATTCTAAGCTCGGCTTGTTTTAGGCACACCTCATTTTTTGTGCAGATCATTTGTCTAGCGGCACTTAATAGATTAAATTGTACATAAACATACATACACGATGTTTTGAACACAGGTTGGCCAAATGATTTGTTTTTTGTTACTATCACAACACGCTAGACTGTGGAGTCGTTGACCTCCGGCTTCTGAAGCCCTTGATGTCATACCTCGTGTTATGTATTCGAGTGTTTTTGGTTTTATTAGAACCGTTGAATGAGTTTTTCAGGTCCTTTGAATGATGGCCGAAAGAGTTTTTACTTGTTTCAGTAATGTGTAAGTTTCAACAGAAGCAGGATATTTTTTAATACAAATTATGCCTTGAAAAGTTTTCCTTGCAAGTTTATAATGACTGAAATGTATTCCCTCTGAGGCTAACAAAACATGTGTATCATAGTTTGTTTTTTTCCTTATAAGTTTTTAATAAAAGGTATTTAAGTTTAATTTAGTGGTAAAATTCGGTTAAACCGACACGGTTATCTCCTTGCCGCAGGGCACCTATGTACCTATATGAAGAATAGGTAATTTAATTCAATTGAATAAAAACAAAAATAAGTGAGTATGTCTGTATAGACGTCATACTATTGTTTTTATTTTCATATTTGAGCATATTTATCCTTGTTTATTTACCTGTACTTTGTACCTAACAAATCGAGAATACTTACACCGCTTCGAACACAGACGTAGGTCACTTCGACTCATGGGACAATATTATTGCAATATGTATCTACCTACCACCTCTATAGTTTCATTAGGTATTATTTATGGTGAAATGAAATGAAATTGTTTATTCTGTAAATAGTATATTGGAATCACTTTAACACGTCACCATAAAAAAAAAAAAAATATTAGCTAGATGAGTTCGGCGTTTCCTATCAGAGTAGTTCTGAGAAGAAAGGCCGAAACAAACTCAGAGGTCACAGTCTCTTTTAAAGTCCAGACATAATCTTGGTCAGGCCATATGAGGACCATGTAGATTAGTCTGAAATGGTATTTTGAGAAAAGAACCACACAGATTAGTGTTATGGTTGTAGCTAAATTCTTCTTCATAGTATAATATAGTAATATTGAATATAAACCCATTTAAGTCAGTTTCTTTTGCGTTGTGGTATTTTCAGTAGTTTCAAATTCCTCTTTAAATATTCTCAATTCTGGGTGATACAAAAAAAAAAAACTAAACAACTATAGTATTGTGGCAACTAAACATACGTATACATTCGGAAACAGTGTTGTTAAAGAAGCACGTTTGGCAAGTTGGCATACATTTTATGCAATCCAACCGTATTTTGGCAAAGAACAAAGAAATATGTGCTCACACATTTCACTGCATTTCCTCTGCATTTAGTTGGCGTAATGTCCTTCATATACGCGTACATTCTCGCCAGGGGTGCCAACTCGACGCACCGTAGTGCGAGGGTCAAAGTTTTAAAGTGTCTGCGGGCACTGAACTCTACGGAAGGTCATATCTCAACAACCGACTTTACCTTTCACATTAATAAACCAAATAAGAGGTTGACTTACGACCGTTTGGAAATTATTATGTATAAGTTTTTTGTGTGAAGAGGTATGAATTAAGGAATACTCAAGTTGAATTTCATCACGGATTAAGTATCAGTTATGTTTGTTGTTGTCTATTTAAGCGCAGTTTTTGTAAAGAAATCTTGCGGATTTTCCTGTTATTATTACCTATAGAAGTATTACTTACAGTATCGTAAGAAGTTAAGATTTATATCTATTAGATTTCTGAAAACTTATTGTTTCTATAAAATAATAATAGTAAAATGTTTTAATGACATACGTAATTATCTATATTTTTTTTTTTTTATATATCTAATTGAGTTTAATATTATTTGCTACACATCTATCAATTTTATTTAAATATAAAACACTTACACACCATAAAACTGATTTACATCCGTAAGACGTCCTCGTAACATAGGGTCCAGTTGAAAACCAGCGTCAGACACTAGTTGTCTGACATTTATGCTGAACTGGCCCTATTTGGCGTAGCCGTGAGGCACACAATACTATTTTAAGTTATTTTTTATTTATTCTTTATCTGTTTTTTTTGTTTTTTGTGTGAATATTGTGTGCCTTAACCTGAGTTAAATAAATTTATTTTCTTTCTTTTTCTTTACATAAATAAAGTTGTTACATTTTAATTTGAAGCCCTGACTCCTGAGCTAGGTGGTACCTCTGTTACAGGAGTCAGCGTCTCCACCCGTTTTTGAAAATAAAAATAAAAATTTAAAATAATATAATTTAAAATATAGAGAACCAATTTAGTGCATTCAGGTTTCTGTGTGTGTATTGTTTCTCTTACTCATATAGTTAGTTATAAGCTTGCAATAATCATTAGACTTTATTGAGGGATTCCTGTCTGGATTGTTTAGTCTGGTAACTATACACGACTCCTGCAACTGTACGTTGATACACATCGAAAGCTTTGACGTTACGACTTACGAATCGTTTTCAATTTTAACTTGATAAGTTAAGAGGGAACAGGGGCTGCGAGGAATTTGAAAAATAGGTATTTGAAGAAACTATTGTCGTCGCGCTGCGCCCGAAAAACCGAGTTAAAGCCCGTAAAGTGCGATAGGGACAACTGCAGCTCAGACCGATTATATCACAAATTGTTTGACGAAAACGACGTTTGGCATTCTCCTTTTTTCTCCTCGAAAACTAAGCCGATTTATAATTTTTTACATTAAAATTTTAAGAAAGAGTATGTCTAGTTTCCTATTATTTTCTTTTATGCTAAAAACTTTTCCGAATTAGTCTGGTAGTCCTCTAATAACGGCGGTAAAAATGGGGCATTTTTGTAATTTTTGGAGCGTCATAGTTTCCTTACTTATCTATTAATTGCTGAAAAAAAAGAAAAAAAGGGACATGCCTATAGAGACACTGATTTTATAAAAAAAAAATGACAGCTCTAGAGGCATTATTCAGGAAGAAAAACGGGGAATACGTTTGTATGGAGAATCGCGTGCCCTGTTCCCTCTTAATAGGTACGTGATTTGCTGTAAATAAAATACTGATATTCAGCTGCATCTGGTAAGACTGGAAGCTGACCACAATATAGTTGGGAAAAGCCTAGGCAGATGATATTGATGATAGTCTCAATATGTTTTGATCCAGTTTTTTTGTTTATTTATATAGTTTATGTCGTAGTTTGTTCGTGGCTAAGTAATAACTGCCGCACGGGTCGATCCATCAGGTTAAGCTACGCTTGCCGGGGTTGGTCTGTGGATGGGTGACCATCTTTACATACCGAGACTCCTCCGTGCCTCGGAAAAGCACGTTAAGCCGTTGGTCCCGGCTGTCATTCGTGGATCTTTGATAGTCGTTACGGGTCGTCAGAAGCCCGAAAATCTGACAACCAGCAGTCTTACCAAGGGGTATCGTATTACCCAGTTACTGGGTTGTGGAGATCAGATAGGCAGTCGCTCCATGTAAAATACTGGTATTCAGCTGCATCCGGTTAGACTGGAAGCCGACCCCAATATAGTTGGGAAAAGGCTAGGCAGATGATGATGATGTCGTAGTTTGTTATGGGACTGATTTTGACAAATGGTTCTTCAACATAACATGATGAATTTATTTCTACTAATATGTAAGTTATCTAACAACTATGTGTTATCTATATATGCCTATAATAAAATAGTAACGAAGAATTTTTGACCGTTTGTCTGTGGATGTATGTTTCGAAAAGACGCAATTTTTTTTTGAAATAAATGCTTGTTAATGCTAAAAATAAAATGTTGATAATGCAAATTATTTACGTTTAGATTATTTTTAAACAAAACTTAGAAATAAGGAAGACGTATTGGACACAAAGATGCATCAGACGTGAGTACATGCTATCGCTATAATTTACTACATATTATAAATTTAGTAATGCATAGCGTGGCCTCGCTCCGCTGATAAGCTTTTAATGTCACTGCCTTGTAAGTACTGAACGCATAACGAATGCTGTGTTGTATCAAATCTTACTACCTATTCGGTAAGCAGTAATAAAAATGTTTAATACATGAACTAATCGATTGTTTGCACGCTATGAGTAATTAGTTGATAATGGTTTGGCTTGAGTCGATTAGGTTAAGCTTGCCGCGGTTGGTCCATGGATGGGTGACCATCTTTACATACCGTACCTACGCAGGGCCCGTACGCCAGTTGTAAAACTTGGACATTGAGCTGGCCTTGCGTAGTACGGAGTTTCAATTTCAAAAGGGCAGCTTATACTGGTTTGTAACCACGGATGTGCTGCCTTATGTATCAATAACTCCACGATAGCACGGGCGTAATAAAATCGCGGCGATTTTTTTTCATGCACTGGATTTTCAACGCTCGGCTTAACACCGAGAGTTGAAAATCCTGTGCGCGACAAAATCCCACCGCGATATTTTTACGTCCGTGCGAACGTGGGCTAACAAGCTGAAGCAGGAAAAAAATGTGATAAAAAAAAAAAAACATTTGAAAATTGGCAATTGCAAAAATAAACGGTTCCGTTTTCCTTAAAATCACGTGTTGAAATTCAAAAGAATGTAGCCATATACCACCATATGACATACGATGGTTCCGCCACAATGAAGATTAGCTTCGTAATTACAGATTGGATCGCGATGCCGCAGATAAGCGATGTTTGTCGGAGATAAAGAAATATCCAAGTTCAAAACTTGTTCTGAAGACTGGAGGCCAAAGATAACTGCATATTTTATTTTTTATAGCTCTCTTCAATTCATTGTATCTTTAATTTGATTTTACTACTAGATTCATTAATTAATGGGACATAAAAAAATGATTTGTCGCTCGCACGTGCTGCCTATACGAAATGAGTGCCAATCGAACGATTTAATTTTTTCGAACAGAACGTTTATTTCTCTTTGACAAAGCGTTTCAAATGGGAAGTCCTTACTATTTAGGAGATGAGTAAGATTTTAGCTGTAGGTTTTTTGTACATGATGTCTTTTTATTTATTTGCAAGTACCTAAACTAAAATAAAACCGATCTGGATTTTAAGTCTTGCAGCTTTCTTGCGACTACGAAATCGCAGTAGAATAGGTACATTGCGACAGTAAAACAGTACAGTCGTTCGTTCTGTTGAATTTCACAAGTAGCGATTAGCTCATCGTTACAAGATGTGCAGAGATTAATAGATGCTGTACGGTTTACTCACGATACTACTTACATGTAGTATAGTAGACTTTTCTATGGCTAGTGGCTGTAGAACAAAGAGTATGTAGAGGTATGAGGAACGGGGTATAAAGTTCACTCATCCTCCATAGAAAAGGGAGGATCTTCCGATCAGACGGATGTTGAGCCACTAACCCAATGATTGATGTCGGGACGTTGTATATATGCTAGTCGTGCGGTTAACTCTGCTTGTGCGATGCAGGAATATGCGTGACTTCGATAGTTTGCATGTTGTGACGATGCAAATTCCGCCACAAGTGTCATAGGTACCTATGTGAGATGTAGGTAGGATGAAGTAGCATTGTTTGTGAGAGTGACGGTGAGAACGTAATGTAATGTCAATGAGGAGTTAAGTCTTATAAGGTAAATACCAAAGTAAATGACTAATTACGGAAAATTGACACTATAATTTTGTCCTACATGTAGTGTAAAGATGACATGATGATGGATTTCATTTAAATTTCCAAGATAATAATAATAATAATTTAAAATCTTACAACAGTAATATAATGTGTACAAGTACTTATATAAAAAAGGATGGGAAAGAATCATAGCGTATCGAAAATTCGTCTGCGTCACTGTCAACAGGAAAAGTGCCCAAAAGGCTGGCAGCATTGCCACGTTGTATGGCAATGCTGAATGTAAAATGTGTATATTCAGAATAGGTTGAGATGCCAATTTTTACGATAAAATAAATTTTAGTAATAGGTACCAATGAAAACATGAATGTTGAGAGAAGTTATTATGATTTCTTGCTGAACACACAGAGGGGCATAACCATTTCTTGCTTTTTAAATGACAGCACGAAACCACAAAAATACGGGGATTTATTTCTTTCCTAATCAAAATCAAAGCAATAAATGTTATTCGTAAGGATATTTGGAAGGCGAATTATATTTATGTTGTAAACGACGAGTTATTATAACATAAATCGCACATAACACCGAACTACATTGCTCAACCGTGTCATAAAATGGCGATTGAGGAAATAGAGACTATAACTGCAGGTTACGAAGCGTGCCATATAACTACATTCCTATCTATCGGTTTACAGTGAGAAATGGACGATGGAACTGAGAACAATTCTAAGGATACGTTATTTTTAAGCGTATAGACCAATGGTATAGACAAGAACCGATTGACAGTGGAGAGCAGAAAGAAAAAACGTGTTGCGCCTACTCCAAGTAATTGAGAACTAAGATGAGACTCAAAAAATGTGCAGTCAGCATTAATTAATGTTGATATCATTATTAAGGAAATTGACACCCTACGACAATTTTATTTGCCGTGTTATTGCCATTTCATACAACTTTCACAGAATAACAGTTGTGATTTGAATATACGGACTATTTAGGTCGGGAGACAATTTTCTTAACAATTAGTTTTCCTGTATGCTTTTGCCTGAGAGACGAATTCTAGTGATATTCGTAATTAGCTTTTGGTACACATGTAACTGCTGCTATTAATTTAGTTATCTTTTTCTTTTCGTGTTGTTAGTGAGTAACCTGGTGTCAGAGTTTTAAAGCCGCCCATGGGCTTTTGATTTGGCTTCACATGCATGAAATATCTGTCAGATAATTCTCCGGTTTCCTCACGACGTTTTTTTTTCTACCACCGGGTTTTCACCGTTTTCGATCCGAAAAATCAGAGGTGCATGCCTTGAGTTCGAAAAAAAATGATTTGACGGTCACACCACTATCATTATACCTACAATATTTAGTTTAAGAGTATGCTAATGACCATACCTCCTTACTCCAGATGTGGTGGAGGCACATTGAATGAAGAACCTTCAAGTTAAGCATTTTGCAATATCAAGCAGAGCATCCAAAAATGATTCAGATTGTAAAAAAAAAGATGATCTTTTCAGTGAAGTATTGTTTAATGAAGGTCTTTACAATAGCTGGATATGCATGTATAGTTCCTACATCAACTATGGTAGTAAGGAGGTTGTACACAGCAAAGTGAACGGTGCTCTGGTGCAGTTTGCAATTATAAAACATCAAGGTTGTTGGAAAGAGAGTAAATAATAGCGTAAGGTTGGACGTGATTGTAATTTGCAGGTTTCAAAGATTCAATGAATTGATATTATAGAACCGTTTTCCGACAGTTATATTACGGTATATTATAGCTATATCCCTAGGGATATACCTAACTAGGTATATCATGGCATTACCTATATTACTGCGATATATAAATTATTTATTTGTTTCTTTTTCAAGGTTCAATCCAACAGAAACCGCGATAAATAGGAAGAATTGGCCTTTGTTCAGTTGTGGGAGTATATTTTAATTAATATAGTAATAATTGTTATTGTTAGTATTAGATAGGTACTTAAGAGCAGCAATGATGTCATAAAACTCTTCAATGAAACTAGTAGGTAATACGTAAGGAAAGATATGGAAAACAAATATAATTTTATACAAATAATAAATACCTGGATCGGTGGATTTCATGGTTTTTCCAAGTACAACAAGATTTTTTTTTACGGCATTAATAGGATACAGGCTGGTACATTAGAAACAGCGACATTCACCGGGACCTCAAGATGGATAAAAGATGGAAATGCTCATGAACACAGACTTCATCATCATGTGAATATCGAGGCGATCCAACTCCTTGACATCACTGAATTAGTGCGAAGACTAAAAAGGGTAAAACCTTGAGTTAGTTTAGTACAGTATGAGTGAACTTAAAAACTGCAGTGCAACTGCTGACTATTTTATAGAACACGTGAATGAAGTGTTCCCCTTAACATAAAGTGAAAAACAAAGACGTTATTGGACGATTTCTTAATTTTATAGTTACTTAGTAGTTTAAGTTATATTTAATTTACTTATTAGCTGGCTTGGCTAGATTGTAATGTAAATAAAGTATTATCAGCTACGATACTTTATAAAAGGAAAAAATAAATAAATAGGATGACCAATTGGGGGATGACGTAAAGTAGGTACTGTAGAGTATTTACAAATAGGTAAATAATGCAGTGAATGAGGAAAATGTCGTGAGGAAAGTTTTGAGTATGAATGTGGATGGCTATAAGTGTAGGGGAAGACCAAAGAAACGATGGATGGACTGTGTGAAAGATGATGATATGGCTAGAAAGGGGGTGACTATCGAGATGACTACTAATAGAAGTATGGAAGAAAAAGATATGATGCACCGTCCACAAATAAATTGGAATGAAGGCAAGATAATGATTATGATGAACACGAGACGGACTTTTATGGAAGTTCCAATAAATAAAATCTTTAGGAAAATAAAAGTTATAAGTTCAGAATCATTGTTGACTTCATGTAAACCATGATAACTAAATTAATTGTAAGCACATCTTACCCTATTAGTTCTTAAAGGCACATACCTAAATCTACATTGATCTTTTGCTAATTTCAGACTATACTCGGTCAACGCGTTTTTATTGCGTTCGTGTAGTTTATTGTGGTGATAAAAACGCACTCCGGCCATTCCTCGTCTGAACATAGCTTTACTAAAGTGAACCGATTTAAAAAAAGAATTACATTACTTAACAAGACGCCAGTATTCCCCAAGGGAATGGGGGAGGTGAGGGTTCCCGAGGAGGTATACGTTGTACTCATAGTACCCCCATATTTCACCATTTATACGTATGTAGCTCTCATGTATATACATATAACTTCCATGTGTGTAATACAGCCGTGGTGTTACATTATGTTGCCATCAACCGGATACAAATCCAGACGTCATGCTCCCCAGCAACCCCATCATCTATTTTTGTATTTATAAACTCATGTACCAATTGTACGCAATATGTACGGAATTAGTACGTACTTAAAAAAAATTGTACCTTATCAGGTTAAAAGGTACAGGCAATTGAATTTGGGTTGCTGCAGAGCATCTCTCCAGCAACCCCAAATATTTTTTTTATAAATTTTACATACAAACTTACCTATTAGGCAAACATGTCGTTGATAAAAATTGTACTCTTATTTTCAACCGACTTCAAAAAGGAGGAGGTTCTCAATTCGGTTGTAAGTTTTGTTTTTTTTGTTTTTTGTTTGTTTGTTACGCGATTACTCCGCCAATTATGAATTAATTTTGATGATTCTTTTGTGTTTGATAGGCCATACTTCAGAAGTGGTCCCTTATAAATTTGGTCAAGATCTGATGAGGGGTTTTTGAGTTAGCTTCAATAATACGTATTTTTCCCACCTAGTATATGTGGACGATATTCTAATAGTTCCTGTTACTGTAATTTACATAGCAGGTAATGGTATTCAAATTTTTGTGGGAGGTTTGTGTAGGTAGGTACCTACCACAACTAAAAAGTGAAAAATAAAAACTTTTTTACAAAAAATAAAACCGACTTCCACTGACGACATCTGGAATAATCTGGATGTACTAGCTATGGCTTATATACAAAAGAATCATCAAAATTAATTCATAATTGGCGGAGTAATCGCGTAACAAACAAACAAAAACAAAAAACTTGCAACCGAATTGAGACCCTCCTCCTTTTTGAAGTCGGTTGAAAATAAGAGTACAATTTTTATCAACGACATGTTTGCCTAATAGGTAAGTTTGTATGTAAAATTTATAAAAAAAATATTTGGGGTTGCTGGAGAGATGCTCTGCAGCAACCCAAATTCAATTGCCTGTACCTTTTAACCTGATAAGGTACAATTTTTTTTAAGTACGTACTAATTCCGTACATATTGCGTACAATTGGTACATGAGTTTATAAATACAAAAATAGATGATGGGGTTGCTGGGGAGCATGACGTAAATCCAGACTGCTTCTGAGAAATTCCATATGGAAATACTCAAAACTACTGTCCGCCCTGAGGATCGAACCCCGAACACCATGCTCAACAGTCATTTGCGACCACTAGACGAAACAGACAGAAAAATATTGAAAAGTAAAAAAAAACAAAAGACACTCACCATTACTACCACTTGCCATACGTGGGGTTCTTGAACGATGACGTAGGTGGCTTATACAGGGGGTTCTCTCCCGTGCAGTCTTCGGCATCAATGTTCTGGTATTGAGGGTCATTGAGGGGCACGGGAGGAACTGTGTTCATGTGCTTCCACAGCATGATGCCGCTCACTGCTGCCACCACTGCTATGATGCCCAGGACTCCCAGGATTATTGGCACTGAGGGAGGAGACGCAAATTTAAGATATGTTTTTGGTGAAGTTGGAGAAAACTTTGATTGAACGACGCGACGACCTTTTTAACCACAAGTTTTGTGAGAAATCACAAAATACAATTTAAAGAAGTGTTTTGAAATCTAACGCCTTTAAATCATTTGTTTGTTGACGACCTGATGAAGGTAGACTAAATAAATAAGAAAGACAGGAACTAGTGACCTAGGTGTGATCATTTTTATATAAAGAGGCCGTATACACAGTACACCTGTCTATCATTGAACTTGAACTAAGTTCGTTCTTTCTCGGTTAGTTTTAATGATGGTCTGGCAGTTTGAGTAGTTTATGCGGCCTACCCAAATGTCCTTTCTTTGGTATTGTTCATCGAGTTGAGCTCCATAAGTTCTGAGTTGAGCTCCACGATTACTGACAAATGCTTGCACTGACAGGACAGGTCCACTCAAATCTATGTGGTTCTTTTCTCAAAAGACCATTTCAGACTAATCTACATGGTCCTCATATGGCCTGACCAAGATTATGTCTGGACTTTAAAAGAGACTGGGACCTCTGAGTTTGTTTCGGCCTAAAACGTTGGTGTACCTGGACGATATGTTTATCTATTTTCACCCGAGCAGGGCTCGGTGGACCAGGTACCTACTTAATATAAAGAAAGTTAATGCACAAAATAATAAACATTATGAAATGTAAATCTGTTTCATTGTAGTATTCCAGTTCAACCTACAACCCACACACTTTTCTCTTCTCGTTCGCCAAAACAATGCAACTGTGGGCGGGTACTCGAGTATTTTATGGGTAAAGAAACTGCAAATTGTCGCGTAGGTACCAGGTATATTAGGTAAAATTAACTGGTAAATATCCCTTATCTCCTAAGTGTATTTAGGTGCCGATTGGCTAGTAGAAAATGGTTTAGGTAAAACTATAATCTTAAGGGGGATGCGCTAAGGTAGCCTTCGAAATTCAAATTTTCTCTCGGTTTTTGCAATTTCAATGACAGGCTATGTTGATTAAGATATGATTCGCGACCGTAACAAATATGGGTTTACAGGTTTATAATCATTAGAATCAGTAATATAACTCCTTAAGTTAGCATAATCCTCAAATGTCATGATTTCATGTAGTCATTCAATAGGATTACGTGAATTTAGACAGTTCTATTGACTATTTTTTTGATTATAATTCTATGAATAAACATTTGATATGCTCGCAAATCATATTTAGATCAACATACAACCTGATACTGTCCTGCAAATTGCAAAAAAACGTAAGAAAATTTGAATTTCGCGGGCTACCCTGACGCTTTCGCCTTAAGCAAGATATGGAGAGGTATTTTCTATTGTGGGAGTAATAGCGATAAATGGTATCCGATATTTATCTTCCCACTCTAGTCGTAAAAGCTGGGTAAAAGGGACTCTGTTATACCAAGACGTCATACTTACAAATAACATGCCTTTATATGGAAACGGCGTTTGTGGGTTTATATATCTGTCTACAGATTTCTTGTTTAAATGGTTTTTTTACCATCTCTAGGCAACTTTATAAACACTGCTACTTAGATAGCTGGATTATTTAACACTGATGCCTACTTGAAAGTTGACTAAACTGAAAGTAACTCTACATAAACCACAGGATATTTTCAATATGTATTTTATGAGTGTGTCATTTTGTATGATTAATAATATGACTTATTATTACGTAATAAAAGAAAGGGTATTCACATAAAGGGTTATTTATCCAGACTGTCGTTTTGTTTGGACAGGAGCTAGAGGAAATATTTATCTATTGACAAGGGTACGTAAAAGGGGTCGATGGCAAAAACGAGTTATTCAGTAGGTAAGCTGTTTATAATGACTGTCCCTTATCTCCGAATGTTGTCATACTGTATCAGTGGTAACTTGGTGAGTAAATATTGTCATAATGTGATATTATTTTCTAGGTCAGTAACACAATATTAGATAAATAACCAAACAAATATTAAATTTTTGTCAATATTGTGTCTGTACCAATTTTGCTTTGGAAACCAATATGAGTTTGGTAAACGTATTCAAAATCGACAAATTGAATTCTTATGCATTTACCTACGAAACGGTCTGCGGGTAAAACCACAGCACAGTTAAAACGAAAAACGACTTAATGAAGGTATGAAATCACGGCCATTGTACATGACGGAATTTCCGGCCATATGGGACTGTTTGACGACACTAAACTAAGATAATAATAATAAATAAATAAATTATACAAGTAGACATGATCGTTTTAATAACAACGATAGAACAGGACCAAATGATAAATATTATTATGTATGTTCTGAGAAAGACCGATACGCAGCTGGTGTCAGCGCATATATTTGTTTTGTCATGTCAAAAGGCTAGAATTATTGAACACATCTGTGTAAATTGAAATGTAACCAACCTTAAGAAAAGACGCTATTCCTTCAACCTTAAAGTATATTTTTGAACACAGTAGATGTATGTGTATGAAATAAAAAATTACTTTTTCATTCATAAGAAGCCGATTGTTCAAAAGTGACGCAAATAAGATACGAAATGAAATGGAATTCGCTGTGTTTCAATTTCATAACTGAATCGTTCTTAATTAACACGAATTTTTGCTTACACACATTGATTAAACTGTTCTGACAGTCATATTAATTGAAATAATTTATCATTAGGTAACTTGTTCAAGTTTTTTTTAGCGGTCCCCTACTGGCTAATTATGCCTGACTTTTCATCAGTTTTTGGAACATTACACGGGCTGACTCTCGAATTTTAGATTGAGCTTAATGTCAGACTGATGTCCATCTTTAAGATGACGTCACTATTACCTAGATGATCTGCTTAGGTTCTTACCTTTTGTATTAGCTACATACGCAGGACCGTTGATGTGGTTCAGTATCATCACAAAAATATATCCAGTCTCATTTCGCATAGCGAAGTACTCTAATAGACCATATTCATCAAAAGTTTCGTTGCACTTCACCCAAATCTTTCTGTCTTGAGCATCCCTCTCTTTCGTCAAAGACTCATTATACGGCTGAATATTCATTTGATGATTGCACTTGGAGCATTTTCCGATGGTATTATCGATGAGACAGTCTTCACACTCGCTGGCGATGCTGCAGAGGCCTTGGCAGTTGGTGTCCTGGTGGAAGTACTGAGAGCCATCCCGGTCTGTGTAACAAATGCAAGTCTCGCAAATACCACAGTAGCCGTTGAATGAACACTCCGCCTGCAAAAGGTTGGTTGTGAGACGAACGAAGAGAATAACGTAGATAGAGATTAGATTCGAATGTCAAGGGAAGTCACAATTAAAAACTCATATTTAAGTACTGAATGAAAGTGAATAAACTAACTATGAGTTTTGATGGCCTTAAAGATTCGACTTCATATCTTTGATAGGATTTTGTATTTTCAATGTGATACTTACATCGTTTCTTGGTATCAGTGAGCACTGTTTTAGATCTCCTCTACCATTATCACAAATTGGTTGGTCGCAATATTCGCCCTTCCTGCAGAATTAAATTACTTGGAATGACTTTGGGAATTTTACAAACATTAGGAAAACTTAAAAAAAAGAAAACAACAGACTTCCAAAAAAACAAAACACTAAATATAAATAAATTTATATAAGACCACCGCGCAAGCTTCCTCTATAAAATAAAATAAAAGAATTTTCAAAATTTATCTTCAATTGACGGAGAAATCGGGGAAAATACATAAAAAAAACAAAAGATTCCGGCAAACTGAGAACCACCTCTTTTTTTTAAATTTCATTACAATTGCTAGCTTAGTGCCTTTTTTGTTCAGTGTCTTTAGAAAGGCTGCGTTGGCTAGTTTTGTTTTAGATTAAGCCAATATTATTTAGGTATCCTTGAAAGATTTCGGTCAATTTTATTAAAGCATTTATTCTTTGATGACACGCAATGACTCGAAATGGGGACAGAAAATCAATGACAAGTGCTATAAAACTTATGCATACTGATCTATTTATGGAAGATACTTAAAATAATTGATCAGAAAAAGATACTCGACATCAATAAAAATTGAGCAACAAAAGAATCCATTGAAATTAGTATTGCCTAGACCTAAACAATTATACTAGACATTCTTTAACGGTTAACGGGGTTATTGCTAATAATCAGGAGTTAATCGGCTATCGGTCCATTTCTGACGGACATCCTATCGCCGTATCAGAATGTGGTAGACGGCATTATGTCCGTTATGTTATACTTAAGGTAGTAATAGATATGTGAAACAGTTTTGCAAGGCTTGCATGCACACTAATTCCGTACTTATATTTGAAAATGGATCCAAGTTATGGTCATTGCTAATGTTTGAAACCCTAAGCTAAATTTATAGAAGCTTTTTCAAGTGATTTCTCACGTCCAATACCAAAGTTTTTCTTTCTATTTGAATTCTCTGAATTGTATAATTCACAGAATTGTGGTGTGCAGAAGTGTACAGAAATTTTAATTCAACAAAGTACTTGCCGCAACAGCCTAATCTTCAAAAAATTGCATTGGTATAATGAAGTTTTGACATGCAGCTGCTCTTACAAATTGTATTGCATTAAAACATGGACCATTTTTAATAACCCTACCATCAAGATGAAAGCCCCTTGTGCCACAATTAACTCCACATCGATGCTCGAACAAAGATGTTTTTGTTGGGTTGAACTTAAATATTTACTAGCGATAGTATTTATTTGCGAAATTCAACCTTAGCGTGTGGTATTACGACTGTTCTTGATGTTACTAGTAGAATTGAATCGTGTTTTGCTTCATTGTGTCGACATTTCGATGAATTACGTTTACCTGTTCTTGGTGTTTTTGATATTATGTAAACTGATTTTCAACGTTACGTGTCATCTTTAGCTTAATACACAGTAATAATGAACCAGTATTATATGGAGGATTGGTCACAACAGTTTGTGAAGCTAAATTAGTTTGCGATTTTATGAGCGTTTTAGTGTTTTGTTTGGTTTCGTGCAAAGTGCTAGGTTTCACTCATTCACTTTCTACAACTTGTACTTTACAATAGGCATCTATTACACAACTCTGTTGTTGTTTTGTGTTTACAAACAAAGTGTCTACGTTTTACAGCACCTTGTGTTTTACAGGATTAGAGTGAACGATACCAAGACCGCATTTTCATATTTGCTCTCTGCTCTGTGTAATCTTGAAATTGACTGCGTTCATTCCCGTATTCTTTTACTATTCCTATTTTTAACACTTTGCTCAAACTCAGTGTTTAGTCAATTTATTCCACGTTTGCCAAAACAAATTAGTTTTCGAGTAATTGTACGAACATGGCCATGTTTTCCTTGATTTGCAAGTAAAATGTTATTTCAATGTCGTTTTTCCTTCTGAATAAGTATTATGACTTTTAACTAAAAGGTTAAATTTGAATTTTGCTGAAGAAGGCTGTTTTGCACGTTTGAGTTTGATTAATAATCTTGATGACATTCTTATTGCAGCCTTTGCAAAATCATACTGAACATTTTGGAACCTTCAACAACAATGCTTGGAGTCAACTATAGAAAGTAATAAAATCTGTAATACATACCACCCTGGATCACACGAGCAGACTCCACAAGAGAAGTTTCCATTCTTATTACAAAATGGGGAGCTCCTCTCCACTTTCCGACTGCATGCGCACGCACACGCTACAAAATACTTAATGTGAGCTTTTTCTTCTAACCCCACGTCGATCTGCACTTCCACAGACTCAGTGACTCCCCCTGTCGCATTACAGAACTCCCGGGTAGCAGTAACTTCGATGGTGGCGATACAAGTTGCCTCATTACAGTTCGGTTCATATTGCTTCAGCTCGATCTCCAAGCTTTGCGTCGAATGCACAATCGTCATCTGTGGCTGCAAAAGTTAATATACGTCAGGAAGTTTAACAATAACTAGGGTTTAAGCGAGAATGTATTGCACCATTATTTAGAGGATGTGAATTCTCGATTGGAACTTTAAGTACATTAGTAGTGACTCATAGTAGGGTTACCCTTCAATTCGAGCAGATATTTTTTAACAGGGTTTTTGTTTGAACTTACTTCATTTAATAAAAGGTTTGTAATTGTAAATAAAGAATTTAAAAAAAATATATGGACCTGCTAAATTATAGTGTACAGAAGCATTGTATGCAGTGACTTATGCTTATCAACAAAGCAGTTTGAAAAGGTAACAAACGTAAACTTATATTGGTGGAATTAAAATAAATCGCTATATTGTCAATAATTTGACATTTCTTGTCAGTGATATTTTTGGATTATCATTAGTGGACCTATACATTTCATATGCGGATATGCCTAGGCATTTCTCAGTTTTATTTGGGATGACTGTTTGTCTACCGAGATACGGCTGAATGTCTGACCTCTTCAAATATGTATATTATCCACTACAAGTACCGGGCTAGATGGGTTGTCAACCTTTCGCTTATCTGAATCCAAATATCATAATCATATGGACTACACGCTTATTAAAGCGTAATTATAATTATAGTATCATTATTTAAACATAGTCTGCCGTAATTATAACAATTATTATAATTGTTGTAATTATTTCAAAGGGAACAGTGAAGCGTGGTAGAGATGCTGACGCTAATGTTGAGACATAAAGCTGTTAGAATGATACGTTGTCAGTTATTTGCTTCCTCGTGCATGTTGCTACCGTAATGGAGAAAGAAGGTTAAATTAAGATTGAGGTACTTTCTAAATGTGTGTATATTTTCTTCAGCGCTGCGAAATTATAAATGGAATAAGATACATCTCATCTTATGAGGATCATTGAAGTTCATGTAACCGAATGGTGCGGGTTATCAACGATTTGTTAGAACTAACAGTTGTCGATAAATTAAACTGTTGTCCATTGTTCTCCAATATCTCCTAAATTAACTATTATTTTTGCCAAACCCCTGCGAAATTTAATTGCTCCGCCGTCGCGTCGGCTAAAACTTGCGCGTCTGCACACTCTTCACGTATGTATTATACAATTTTAGTCACTGCGACATCTGTGCCCATACGATAACGCGGTGTGAAATCAACGTTAGGTTTAACAACCATATCTTATTTGTAAGCAAGAAACAATTTAGGTTAATTGTCAGTATTTGTTGGTCTAAATACATTAAATGAATCATGGGCATTACTTATTTTGTACTTTTCATGTCATGTTTATGAATGATGTTTGACTATATCATCAGTTTTATAATGTAGTTACGTAGTACGTGTCAACTAGTCAAGTAACTGATATTATTAGTCTTTTCTATTATTATATCTGATTCTTAGATCATTCTTGACATCTCGTTGACCTTAACTCTGTCGGTTCAGATGTTCTTGGGCGATCCAACCACATCATTAGTCAATTTACTTTCAACTCTTAATCATCGTAATGTGGAAGTGATAGTTTTCAGTATTATTACTGTAGGTACCTATATGAAGCTGCTATAAAATCGATCTTACCTCGTGTTTACTCTTCACCGCTGAATAGTGGATTTCAATTTTATTGGGCTCCGTGATGTGCAGATTTCTCTCAGCGTAGACCGGGCTGATGAGTGCTCCTTTCTTGTCCGGCTCTTCCACCACCTCTTCGATGTACTCTCTGCCTTTGGGACACCAGTTGTCTGATGACATGAACTTGCAGTGAGGCAACTGTAAAGAAATAATTAAAAAATAATATACGCTGAGTTAAAGTGAGCTTGTTTGTAATACTTAGTCTCTTGTCGTGAGAGACAAAAATTACAAAATTACAAAACAGTTAGTATAAAAGGAATCTTTGGCGATGATTACTAAAGCAATCAGCAAACACCAGTTGCATAGTACCTAGTGCTTGGATATTTTACAACCAATTAACCCCGTACCACAAACCACTCCTTCTATTGCGAAATTATAACAGCGAAAATAGAAATTTTGTTGACTCCACTGCGACTAATGTGTCACAATGGTGTGTTTCACAGGCCATAAGGTATCTATAACATTCTAGGTGCGACCTCAGATTGAAACAGTGTCTAGTGGAGGATATACAGATCGAAAGTACAAATCGTACAAACAGCCGTGTTGTTTGCTGTCCCGTTTTCTACAATGTATAATGTAGGAGGCAGGTGTGTTTGAAAGTGCGGAATCGGCTTAGGGACAGTTGAATAAGATTTGGCTCTGTGCCTTTTTGAATGTTAATTGACTTTTTGTTGTTGTTGTTAAAATGCTTTATTTTGGTATCATGTTTTTTATTGTCAGCTGCAAGCTGCAATGCGGCTGGCACCAGTAAAATGATGAGAACATCCCCTTAATTTTAATTAACTTATAATTGTTTAGATACGTATGGGTATAATTCAGTATAAACAAGTTGTTATTTATCATGTCTAAACCTCTGAATAAATGCAACAGCAAATAATAACCCTTTCCAATAATATTAATTATCCTTTGTCCACATTAAACTTGATGTTACTTTGCCACCATAATAAGTCTTGCTTGCCTACGAATATATCTATTTATACAACATAAATCTAATATTGTAAGCCAATTATATCCATATAATATGAACAAAGGAATGTGCTGTAACTCTGCTGGTATATATAAATCTGCTATATATGGTGTCTGGTTGTTCCTAGACATGCAATTATACAAATTGCAATGTTAAATGATGCCGTTAAGATTCAAACTGGTTGAAAACACTAACAATGTTAATACGCTAACTAGATGTGACAAGGGCGTGAAATTCGTTCTAAATAGAGCGTGCCCTGTAAGATCGTTTTTATCTTTGTAATTTCATGCAAGAAGGTTAGAAGTTAAGCTATAACTGATTTGTCATTATTCTGCCCAACTATATTTGTCACTGTTCAGAGAAGAATTTCATCAGTTGCCAACGAAACAATGAAGAAGTTACAAGCTATGCAAATTTTTCTGTATATTCTGTTCATAATTGCACTGTTGACAGTGTATATTAACGTATAAGGTAATTAAAACTTCGTCTTTCATCAAGAGGTACTTGTAAAACAAGTCCGAGGCGATTGTTGGCACAAGGCCAAAGATGATCGTCGTTAATGTCATTAACCGGCCACCCGAATGTAAACGAGACACATATTTTAGGTTGATAGCCGAAGATGGTTATCTATACAATAAATATGACATATTGTTCGTTGGTAAGCGCATCGCTTCAGAACAGGACCGATTTGGAAATATATTTTAATTTCACGGAAAGAAATTTTTTTTTAGTAAGTTAGTTAAGTTAAGTTTGGGAAATTCGGAAAAACTGAAAGTGAATTCATCCCCTATGGGAATTTAATATGAACTATTGAGATTTGGAAAAACGTCTGTGGGGTCAAATAGTAGGTATATAATGCTGTATTAATTTTGGAGTGGAAAAATAAACGTTAATTTTTTGCTTTTGTTCGTACATTACTGCTAGGAATGCCTATGCTGTACACATACATGGACTTAACGTATACCTAAATGGAAGACTGATGAAATATGTCATAGTTACATATTTGTGGATGTCTGTTTTTCTGACATTTTCTATATTATATTTTTCAGGCAATGAACCATCTGTCATACTGAGAATACTTTATTGCGAATAATTTAGGAACAAAATTAACTGTTCTTATTAACACCATTCACAAAAGGCATATCCGGTCAACCATATTTCCATGTATAATGTCGGCTGGCGCCAGCGGTCGACTCGTTCAAGTAATGACCAAGTTGGCAGCTTGCTTAACACCAAGTACATCTATACGCTACCTGCCTTCATTAAGCACATTGTTGATTATGGTATATGAAGGACGTATGAATAATTCGATGGAAAAGCACTAGTAAATATAGGCAGGTATTCATTGTAAAGTTGTGCTCGTAGGAGCTCGTGGCTAAGTAATAACTGCCGCACCGGTCGATCCATCAGGTTAAGCTACGCTTGCCGGGGTTGGTCTGTGGATGGGTGACCATCTTTACATACCGAGACTCCTCCGTGCCTCGGAAAGCACGTTAAGCCGTTGGTCCCGGCTGTCATTCGTGGATCTTTGACAGTCGTTACGGGTCGTCAGAAGCCCGAAAATCTGACAACCAGTCTTACCAAGGGGTATCGTATTACCCAGTTACTGGGTTGTGGAGGTCAGATAGGCAGTCGCTCCATGTAAAATACTGGTATTCAGCTGCATCCGGTTAGACTGGAAGCCGACCCCAATATAGTTGGGAAAAGGCTAGGCAGATGATGATTCATTGTAAAGTTGTAAACAGATACTTGATATTGCTACTATGCTACCTGGTTTTGCGAGATGATAAATTATGGACGGCTGAGGCGGTTTTGTAAGTCGATTTGCGTACTGCATTTTCCGATTATGTAAGCGATTTGCGATTTTGCCGCGGGGTTTTATAGGTTCTCGATTCTCGATATCAACTTTGAATTGGTGGCTTGTGCAAGTGCTTTTTGCTGCAGGACATTTATTGAAATTCCATAAAATGAGCTAAATGTACCCATGTCAAATACGATGGTGTAAAAACGGATTTTATGGATTCCGTATTAAAGCGGATTAACTAGTCAATGTAATTTGTGTCATATTTTTTAAAAGTACCGTAATTTTAACACAAAGGCGAAGTCATTAAGCATGAATTAATTGTAAATGTCATTAAAGATTTCTTCATTAGTAATAAAGTACCCAAATGATTGGGTAATTTTTATTAATCACCATTTGTTGCCTGAGGGCTTAACTAATTTATGAGAGTAAGTTATAAAACGACCGTAAACTAAGTAGGTACCAGTATAGTCCATGTTTATCTGTTCCAGATAATTATAATGCAAGAAACGACGGGTCTGGGGTTCGCCACCTACGCAAAAAATACTACGCAAGGAATGTGGTTTCAACAGGATAGGTACAAAGAATATTATTATTATAAAATTCTTTTGTGGGAAGATGTTATATTTTACATTACACCACGCCTTGTTTCCCCGAAGGGTTGGGCAGAGGTGTACCAATGGTAGACCCACATTTCAGCAGTTATCTTTAGGTCCCATGTAATAGGAGGCGAGCCTATTGCCATTTATTTTCTGGTACGAGTATAAAATCTGTGATCTTTGTAAAAGGTGACTTTTATTTTATCTTGTAACTAAGTTTTGGAACCGGAACAAAGAGACAGACTGATAGGAGACAATGAAAAAGAAAAACATGTTACACCGAACCTATGTGACATGAAACCAGAGTACCGAGCAGAAGAACAAAGCTACAATAATATATGTGGGACATAAGACTTCAGAAATCGTCCATAATGTTCTTACTAAAAATAAGTGAAAATAATTACCGCTTGTAATAAGTCCCCAGTAGGTAATGATTGCCGTAACTCAACCTTCTCTTAGTTTAAGATACGATAAAAAAAATAGTTTAAGATACGCTTAAAGGGATCTCAGAAACCTGTTCGATAGCCGAGAACCTAGATAAATTACTGAGAGCTTGAAAATACAAAAATGGGCATAATTGGCATGTCTCATAATAGAGCCATATCTTTAGTAAGCCAATGCATTTTGTTCTTGAAGAACTTAGGACAGAAAAATGATAATCTTTCCTTGCGGCAGTCACGAAGTACCGTACCTCATTATTTTAGGGCTATAAACCTTTAATAGCCGTTAGTGTATACGAAACAGTGCCCTGTGGGTGTCACAATAGTAGCACAGATCTTGACGATTGCTCTCGACCTGAGTTGATCTGACCGATACCCCATATTTCTCCTGAATGTGTGACTGAGACAGCAATACTTACTATAAATTACGGAAGAAGGTTTTCACTAGTGCTGCGCCGAATAGACTATGAAAAAGCGACAAACAAAAAAAGTTTGATCAATATTCTAGGAGCGACAAAATGATTGATGGATACCCAGTAATTTATTGTTATTATAATTAAGAAATAAATTAACGTTAATAGCTTTAAAGGCCATGATAAAATTCTTGACTCTGCCTTATCGCAGTGGTTTGTGTTGGGCCATTGTTGACGAACATTACGGAAATAGACTATCGGTTGATATGGTTTGTTTACTGCATCTATTGAGGACTTGATTTGTGGGCTTATGTAAGAAGAAGATCTAGATATAGGCTTACTTTTTTATGCCTTATGACTTACGAGTTTAAATATATCTTTTTTTCGTGGAATAAAATTCACATCTGACCGTTTTTGTATAGAATTACCCTCAAAAATTAAAAATATATTAGGATAGGATTTACGTATGCTTGGTACAAAAGTTTGATCGAATTCGTCCTTAGAAAAATAACAACTTCATCTAATGACGATTTTTTTTCACAATTGAGTTGTGTTGTGAAGGTAGTTGTCGAGAAACTATCGACTGTTATCGATTAACTCGACTACTACGCGGCACATCTCTAGCGCGAACATGTGGGCGTCAAGCGATATGACTGCCTATAGAAAGGTTGTCTCCCTGTTGCGACACCACTGGCCACTCTAACCAGTTATAACGTAAATAAAAATAATAAACATAAGTGTAGAATCTGATTATGTAGTTCTGTTGTGGAGTTTTGGCTTCGAGATCAATAGAAACTTGATTGAGATGATACTCAAAGAAATCAAATTCATTTTGGATAATTTTTTTCACGTTTTTATAAATTTATTGTGTTGCACAAATTTTCCGAAATACTAAATACGGTTCATTGGTTAGGTACCAAATATTGAATAAGTAGGTACAGGCACAAACAAAAGTCACCTTATTGATTCGACTAGAACAAAGGCTGCCCCCTAACCCTTATTAATAGGAGACAAAAACTTATTGTTTATCCTAAATAATGAGATCACCCGCATCATGTTTTCTCGGTAATCCCATACCTTTTGAGTCATTTTCTGTGGTGATATTTCTATAAAATAATATTCTTAGAATGTATTTTAGTTCATACTATGTATGTATTTTCCGCGCTGTTGTTTGTCATTCAAGAACCACAAGCTGTTTTTTAGTCCAATTAAAATATTTTTTCTTGAGTGACTTGGAATGTGACACTTTTATTTTAGCTGCAGGTTAGAATCACGATGTATTTTCGGTATCGTCAACACCAAAAGCTAATGTTTGATTTAAAATGCTGCCATTACTGTCTGTTTGTTTAAAAGTCAAGTCAAACACGACCGTGCATATATTCACTGCAGTCAGCATACCAATAACAACGATTATTGTGTTTTAAAACTTCTTGGCTGTCCTAATTACAAATTGTGTGTTTTGCTGATGGTAACATTTTGGTAGGACGCGCATTGTCACGTAGGAACGGCAGCTAAATAAGGAAAAAAAAGCAAAACCAGTGACGTTGGCATACATTCGTTATTAAAAATAAATAAAAGACATATGACGTGTGTCTTGTTCTTCCTACTGTGACACCGAGGTCGACGCACTTTGAGTGTTTTTCAAGAGAATTGCAAAAATATTGGAAGTCGCAGACTTGTAAACACGTTTGTAGAAAAATCGATGTGTTGTTGGATGAGATCCAAATAGTTGTGCATCACACTATTTTTCTTGTCTTTTCCGCACTTTCCGTGTATAATGTACAGTACAGGAAATATTGTGCGGGAAAACAATAGTGAGTAGTTAGCAAAACCTTGGGTTTATGGGTTTTTACCATATATATTCTATTGGAAAAGTGCCCAATCATAATAGTACTGGCTTTTGTCCGGGGCTTCGCCCGCGTGAAATGTCCTAACCTAGGTCACGGTCTAACCATGTGCCAAATTTAATCCAAATCCGTTCAGCCGTTTGAGCGTGAATACGAAACAAACAAACTCACTTTCACATCTATAATAGTTAGGATTAGAAAAATTATTATTGCCCAGCCTAAAATCTTCGCAAATTATTCAACAGAAGTTCAGACAAAGAGACGAAACTCGTAAGCAAGAAGTTATTTTCAAGAATTGAAATAAAACAAACTTTAAGAGTAAACCACTGTCGCATTGCAAGTATTCCAAAAAGAGGATGCGAATGCAGGGATTAAGTATCATCAAGATATCGCCGAGAGACTTTTATTAAACTAGAATGTTTGCAGTATGGAGTTGGTGCCAACTTTATAGTGCCTCGTCGCCTTTTTGTTTATTTAGCTTGAAGTATGCAGTTTCCCAGAATTCTATTACTAATAATAACGATATTTCATAATTCCATACAGTAGGTAATAATGCCAAATTAATCAAAACAGGTACCTATTTGACAGCTATTTGCGACGTTGCCAACTTAGAATAAACATTAGAAGAATATCGATCGTTATAAATAAGAGGTTGCTACATTACTTTGTACGTTTCACTTTTGGAACCCAATCCGCTTATAATAGCTTGTGTCAATCAGTAATGGTTATACGATCGTATAGGTTGTTAAATTCATGTCTATTGTGATACCAAATATAGTAGTTTACTAATGACATTAATTATAATTTTATTATAACATGATTTGGAAAGTGCGGTAGCGGTTAAGAGGAGGCGAAAGAGCGAAGTTTATCTCTTTGTGATTACGAACTTATGATAGAAAACACAATGACGTCTGTCACGAAATGCATTGTTAACGTTATTTTATACGCCTTCTATGCAATTAATTATTATTTAAATGGATCTAACTTTATTTGTTGGTTTAAAAAATTATGGCAATTCAAACACACACGGCGTTTGTATTCCATAATTTTTAGAGAAATCTTTCTATATGAATTTTATTTTTTGTTATGCCTCCATGTTAATTAATATTGAGAGGAACATCTAGTCCGTGATACATTAATTACAGTTGATTTTATAATTAAAAAGATTCCATGTGATTTTGAATAGTTACATTCATAAATTGGCATTGAATTATTGAAAGTAGGTACTGTGGATTGTGGTTTCTGCCGCAATACCTAATAGCTAAATAATAGTTCAGTGATTTCCTAATTCAATGTTGGTGCCTTTGGTGTCAATTGATAAGGCCATCCGTACTGCATAAGTGCCCCCTACTTGTATGTTTCCAACCTCCGGCAGAGAATTGCTTCAGAGCCCTACTATTGCATTAAATAAAGCGAAAAACCAGATGTAGATAGACAACGTTGCTCTTCACATTAATAACTCGCAATTACTCTACCAGTCATTTATAATTTCCGATTTAAGGTCATGATAAATTAACTGACCCAATCTGAACTATGAAGAATCAACTTCATTAACACTGCAGTTCTGATGAGAGATCCACGGTAATAAACTACTGTTCCGATGTTGCCAGACACTCAATTATACCTAGACAGCTGTAGTAAGATTGCGTTATCTTATTAACTCATTGAGCAACTCAACGTGAAATAACATGCCCTTTGTAATACCAATTTTTAAAGGTAAACCTTACGTAACGCATGTTAACATGAAAAATGAGATGTTTTACGCGCTCAGTGTTAAAATCTTTAAAACATGTTAATAGGTAAGTGGAGCGCCTGTTAATTGCATTGATTGATATGCACTGGGATCTTTTAATTTTTCTCGCGCGGGTTTTGGGTGTTCCGTTTATTTCTGTTTTAATCAGCAGTAATTAGCTGTGGGGAGTCATCGATCTACGTTGGGTCTGATTTGTTGTTCGACAGCTGTACGGTGGTCACATTTGTATTGAAATTGTACCTACTTATTACCTTAGCGTACAAGAATATTAGTACGATTATTTACGACTTTAACAGGTTTAATGTTACCCTGTGTCGTAAGCAGTAAGAACAAACTGAGGGAAACCAGTTAGTGTTGGATTGTAGGCGACGAAATTGCGAACTCTAATCTAGCTTTGTACTACTTTGAACTGTACCTACGCCTTCGTCTCATTGTTTGTTCCTATTTGCTTGGAAAGTGCTTGTGTAAGTAGGGATTTCATAGTGGTAGGTATATGATTGGTAATGCATCTCCGATCTTGTCTTACCGAAACTAATATTAGATATAAATGCGAAAGTGAGTTTGTTTGTTACACTCACGCTAAAGCGGCTGAACGGATTTGGATGAAATTTGGCACATGGGTAGACTATGATCTAGGTCAGGACATATGATACTTTTTATCCCGATATTCCTACGGGATCGAGACTTATGCTGGTGAAACTGCGGGGCGCAAATAGTCCATTTATATTTTCGCCAATATTGGAGAATATTTTTTATAGCATTGAAAAGTTCATTGAGAACGTATTATTTGTGTTACCAAATGCTGCAGTACAAAATGAAAATTCTGCGGAGCAAGTGCAGAATCATCATTCTGTTTTGATCCTGAGACTATGAAACGAATAGTAGTTCTACTTACTATACTCAATTGACATTTATAACACAAAAACTGCGGACTTTTTAGACTACAACAGTCGTCTTAATTTAAAAATTGTTCGCAAGAATCTTAGTTGAGTAAAGTTATTTCGTAATTAGCAGGTGCAGTTCATGTCATGGTCAGGCGGCCACTAGGTACTGCACAATTCTATCGCAAAAAAAGTTAAGATCGATGCAGTTTTAAATCGATTACTTTGCTATAGCGATACTACTAATAGAGTTTTTAGCACACTTAAAACTTTTTAACCCCCAACGCAAAAAGAGGAGTGTTTTAAGTTTGACCGCTATGTGTGTGTGTCTGTCGCACCGTAGCTCTTAAACGGGTGAACCGATTTGAATGAGTTTTTTTTTATTTGAAAGTAAGTTTTCTAGCGATGGTCCTTAGACATGTTTTATCAAAATCGGTTCAGCCGTTTGAAGATTATCAGCTCTTTTGTAGTTGATGAATGTATGTGAGCGGCTTCCACAGGTCTGATCGATTTGAAATTTGTTATTCTGTGATTTCAATGATATTAGAAGAACCAAGTAATCTTGAACCGATGCTGCAGTATCACCTGGAATTTGCAGTATACCTAACTCCCTTACCAACTATCGTGTTGGGGCTCATTGGAATGGTCTCAATGAATTATAGATAGATGATGAACAGGGTCTAGTGATGGAGCAGGAAAGACAAATGAGGAAAAGAGTCCGGTTTAAAAAAAAAAAAAATATTATTTTGCTTGTTTGGCAAACAATTTAAATAATTAATCTATGAAATACATAACTGTTTTGTTTGTAGAACATAAAGTGAAGTAAAGAGCGTTACAGCAGTGCTATTCTGTAACCATCTCACCGTGAAAACTTAGGTGAAGTGAGCTTGGAGTGAGCTGTCAGTCCCTAGCAGCAGCCGGTCTATTATGTAATAATCTCACGGTGAAAACTTAGGTGATGTGAACTGTCATTCCACCTGCTGCTAGGGACTGACAGCTCACTCTGAGCTCACTTCACCTAAGTTTTCACGGTGAGATGGTTACAGAATAGCACTACAGGTGGAATGACAGCTCACTTCACCTATGTTTTCACGGTGAGATGGTTACAGAATAGACCGGCTGGTATCAATATCAAAGGGCTTATCGTTAAATACATTATGAGTAGGTATAATGCCGAGTGAAAGCACGAAGCCAACAAAATAAAAGTGTCAGATTACAACAAATACAGCTTTGTTTTCTAAGTAAGACTAAGTGATTGATTAGACTTGACTTCAATACAATGTTAAGTAGGCATCCGTATAGATAGAAGCTAAGATTTATTTTATAGCTTGGATTTTGTAGTAAAAAAGTTTGTTACAAGATGAGCTCAATTTATTGGACCAGTTTACTTTCACTGTTATTTACATACTTAAAGGGAAATTGAAAGATGTTGATTTTATTAGTACACTTATTTTATTAGTGTACTTAGAAAAAAAAAAAAAAAAAAAAAAAAAAAAAAATTCGTTTTCTTTGAAAACAAAAAAAACCGTTTGAGAACTACATATTATCCCGTACTGATTCTTTTAATAAAACTGGGTGTATGGGTAAGCCTTATAAATACGGTTATTTTTCTCATATGCCTAAAGCCCTGAGTGTGTAACTAATTGAATTTAAGTGCCTTGGTGCAAAACCATTTCATAAATACACAGTAAACACCGCGTTAATTTGTTTTGAGAAATCATCAGAAAAAACTGGACCGTGTTCCATTAAAATATGGTGTAAATAAATTGAGAAATAGATAACGAAATGTCAGCTTACTTAAACGTAAACTGAAATACGAGCGTAATTTCCAAATAAATCGTTACGATAATTCTTATAGACATTTAAGACAAGGGACCCCTGACTGGAAATTTGACTCAGGCCTGACCTTTTTATATGATCTGTGTCATTCTTGTGGGCCATATGTAAGTGACTCCAAATGTCAGGTGTCGCGGTTCAAGCCCATTCAGAATACCAATATTACCCAACGATCAGTAACCCCATCAATCAATCATTCAGAGGTTATGATTATCCTCAATCTAAAGTATAAGTAACAAAAGGGTAACTTGGATCCAATAACATTTCGAAAGCATGTAAAGTTCATGCAAATAATTGTAAAACATATTTTTAAAGTGACAAAAAGTAATTGGGATTGCGCATGAGTTCACAACTTATTACTTAAAGCAATGATTGATGACAGTGGCGTGTGTTTCATCAAGTGCGTTTAACGGTTCCCCCGATTACATTGACGTGCATGAAAATTGTGTAACATTTTAATGTATAAGACACGCCCAGATATAGGTCAACGGGTTGTATTTATAATTTCTCAGAATGGCGTGATTGCGCGGATGTTTGCTTGCTGTGTGCACTTCATCGCGCCTCACGTGTACTTACCACTTAACTGGAATTTTACTCGAGATGAATTACTTTGTATTGTATCGATAATATTTGATTTGTTTAAGTAACCAATTTAGAAATCTAGGAACTTTTACGTCCGTTGTATTTGAATAAGAAACGTATGTAAAAGCAATGCTTTTTCATTTACACGAAATAGGTAACTTTTAACTTGAATAGTTTGACAATTACCAGAGAATTATTAGTTTCACAATTTGTCACCGTAAATTGGTGACGAACGGGAAGCCCGTTTTATTCGCGTCTTGTGCCTACGTGATTCCGTTTGGGATTTTTTTCTTATTGTAACTTTTTAATACCTAAGACTAAAATTACAACAAGCAGTTCCATCATATCGTTAAGTTTGCTTTTTCTGCTGGTAGATTCAAAAATATTATATGCAAATCACTTAGTCACTAGTCATTTTAATTAAGATTTGCTTAATGAGTTTCTCTTTACTAATTAGCACAAAAAAATAATTCTTAACTTAAATTATTGTAGTTTTTAGTTTGTAAAGATTAATTTTTATGTATAAGTCAATCTGCCTTATATAGCCTTTTCCCAACTATATTGGGGTCGGCTTCCAGTCTAACCGGATGCAGCTGAATACTAGTATTTTACATGGAGCGACTGCCTATCTGACCTCCACAACCCAGTAACTGGGTAATACGATACCCCTTGGTAAGACTGGTTATCAGATTTTCGGGCTTCTGACGACCCGTAACGACTGTCAAAGATCCACGAATGACAGCCGGGACCAACGGCTTAACGTGCTTTCCGAGGCACGGAGGAGTCTCGGTATGCAAAGATGGTCACCCATCCACAGACCAACCCCGACAAGCATAGCTTAACCTGATGGATCGACCCGTGCTGCAGTTATTACTTAGCCACGAGCTCCTCCTAATTTTTATGTGTAAGTATTCCGTGGAAAATGTTGTTGGTTACACATTTGGTATCTTTTTTGTATTTCTTCCTAAAAAATTTAATGTGTGTTTGTTTTCCCTAATAAATAAAACAAAAATAAAATTAGACGTAAAGGAGGATAAAAAAAGTGTCCTTGAAAAGTTTATGAAATTATACTCATGCGATAGTAAGAAATTACAAGACCAGTTCCAGTTCCTTACTGTCCAGATCTTCCTTCATATTTTGCCATAATATACCTTCAAAAGAAATCCATTTCAGTTATCTTGATAGCACTGAAGCGCCATTACGTCTGCAGCGAAACTGCATCCATATCATTATACTCCGTTACTAATATTATCTTTCATTTAAATTGAATGCCGTTATGCCCGGACTTCTCTGAGAAAAGGATATGAATGGCACGGAGCCAAGCGGTTTAAAGCATTTATGGCAAAAATAACAATGATTGAATATGAGAACATGATTCACTGTAGGTAGTCTTGTATTCGTATGACTGTTTTGTGGCTTTTATACTGATTGGAAAGAAGTAGGAGCTCGTGGCTAAATGATAATAGCAGCACGGGTCGATGGAAGGTTAAGCTATGGTTGCCGCGGTTGCTTCGTGGATGGGAGACCATCCATTGCGTATCGAAACCCCTCCGTGCCTCAGAAAGCACAGGTCCCCGCTGTCATTCATATTTGAAAGTTGTTACGGGTGGTCAGAAGCCCAAAACGTCTGACAACCAGTCTTACCTAGAGGTATCATGCAACCCAGTAACTGGGTTGTGGAGGTCAGATAGGCAGTCGCTCCATGTACAGATAGTGCAATCCACGACGACGCGCCCCACTCCGCGATTACTGTACTGTAAGCTGTACTTTAGTACGGAGCGGAGCGGAGTGGGGCGCGTCGTCGTGGATTGCACTATCTATAAAATACTGGTACAGTTAGTGCAATCCACGACGACGTGCCCCACTCCGCGATGACTGTACTGTAAGCTGTACTTTAGTACGGAGCGGAGCGGAGTGGGGCGCGTTGTCGTGGATTGCACTATCTATAAAATACTGGTACAGTTAGTGCAATCCACGACGACGTGCCCCACTCCGCGATTACTGTACTGTAAGCTGTACTTTAGTACGGAGCGGAGCGGAGTGGGGCGCGTTGTCGTGGATTGCACTATCTATAAAATACTGGTACAGTTAGTGCAATCCACGACGACGTGCCCCACTCCGCGATTACTGTACTGTAAGCTGTACTTTAGTACGGAGCGGAGCGGAGTGGGGCGCGTCGTCGTGGATTGCACTATCTATAAAATACTGGTACAGTTAGTGCAATCCACGACGACGTGCCCCACTCCGCGATGACTGTACTGTAAGCTGTACTTTAGTACGGAGCGGAGCGGAGTGGGGCGCGTCGTCGTGGATTGCACTATCTATAAAATACTGGTACAGTTAGTGCAATCCACGACGACGTGCCCCACTCCGCGATTACTGTACTGTAAGCTGTACTTTAGTACGGAGCGGAGCGGACCCACTCCGCTCCTCCTGCACTATTTATATTCAGCAGTAGGTATTTGGTTAGACTGGAAGCCGACTCCAACTAACATAATAATAGTGCAGTAAAAACGTTTCAATTTAAATAAGAAAGCTATGAAACAGATTGATTGGGAAGAAGTAAGTAGTAGGTAGGTACCTAACACAGTGCAAGTAATTCTTAATGGCTTAGGGCTAGACTAGCACTTGGAATTCTTGTGATGTCACAAGTTCATGTCTCAGCCCGGGTGGCGACGGATTTGCAGTACCTAATTTATTGCTGTTATTGCAATTGCTGTTGCAAGTTCTTGCTGTTTTATTTGTTGTAAATTAAACCTATTTATAGATTACAAAGTATTTTTATTTTTTATTTTTTAGTCTTTCTTAAGACTTTTTCGTGAGTCCTATACCAATATCGTGTTTGTTAAAAAGGTAAATGGTTCTTGTTATTACTTATATTATTACGTCGATTTTACCTTAATGTTATTAACTGATAGTTTTCATATAGAAAGTAGTTTGTTTTGAACAACGGATATTGGAAAATGGGGTTGCGCAGGAAATTCGTCTATCGATCGCCATTCAAAGGCACTTCACTTGATTGTGTATTGTCAGCTTAATGAAGATTTTGTACTTATATGCATATTGTTTATTATGTTTATTACTTATAAGGAATGTTGACTCTTGGCAGTTGTTAAAAACAATGAAAAAACAGCGATGTTTATAGAATAATATGTCTTAACTTAAAGTCTGGTTAGCTGTTCAGCTTTTCTTCATTGTAATAACTTTTGATAATAATCTTGTAATAATTATTACTCGTGCCCGTTTTCACAGATACTAAGGCCCGTATTACAGAACGTCACTCAAGACTCAAGCATTACTTAAAACTAGTTTCAACCAATCAAAAGGCTTTAAACGAGTTTTAAGTAATGCTTAAGTTTTGAGTGACGTTCTGTAATACGGGCCTTAGTGACACCTAGATGAATGCCTATTAAAGCGCGCTGTGCGATTTTCAAGTTTTATTTTAAACGCGCCGCGAAAAAAAAATAATAGCGTACTTGCTTTTATTATCTTTGTAAAATCTCTTGTATAAATTAAAGTTGTTTCTGGCACTTCGATTGTTTATTTAAATAAGACTTTTCGAAGTTCAGAAAATTACATTCTGATGTTTCGATATGTAGATGATGAGAGATGTAGATGTGAAGAGGTTTTATCATAAAAATGTGAGAACTTGGTGCTCGTAAACAGCAATAAACGCATGCTTCAGCGCTGACTAAACATTGTAACGTCATGATCCTGGCTTGAACTTTACACAATTATAAACCAAAACACTGTAAAATCAGAGATTTTCAAGTGTTAAATTTGCTGTGTTAATTGTAATGAATGGGTTCATAATTCACACTTTAAATGACAGCCCTTTGGTTCACTGATAAGATTCGATATTAGGGGAAAAAAAGGTATTTTTTTAATATGTTTATGCCCCTTTTCTACACATCTCACATTTTAGTGTTAATGGATATGTTGGAATTTGAAGCAATCATGTTGAAAAGAAAAAACATTGGTAGAGTCCAATTTTTTTAACTTAATTGCAGCATGATTGCCACGACAGTTATCATTTCAAAAATTGTTACTTCGATAGAAAAAAAACAAAAACAAACTAATTCAAACATGAGCCCACATGGATTTCGACATATTTTTATGAACTTTTGTAAATTCTATACAAATGTTGGACGAACAATTAGCTTAATTAGAGAAGGGACGAATAGATTTTACATTCTGTGATTACTTTCTTACACATTGACTTATTAATTGTAAAATTTTAGGAACATCGTCTAGTTTTACAAAGTTTATAAATACCATGTATCTATCACATAATGCCTGTAGCCGATAGGGTCATTTATTTTATTAATAACTAGCACTTTGCCCGCGGCTTCGCTCCCGTGGTCTTTCCCGCGGGACCCGTTATTTTTCGCGGGATAAAAAGTAGCCTATGTTACTCCCTGAAAACTAAGCTTTCTAATGGTAAAAGATTTTTTCAAATCGGTCAAGTAGTTTCGGAGCCTATTCAATACAAACAAACAAACAATCAAATCTTTCCTCTTTATAATATTAGTATAGATTTAAGTAACATAAGCAATTAGGGACTATCTAAACTATCTGTATACAACTAACTAAGTATTAATTAGTTTGCCGGTCAGGGTTCATTGATTTATAATGTGTGTACTCGTAAACTGAAGGTTCTTGCAGATACAAAAGGTGACTTCTGTTTGAAATAATTATGCTATGAAATCGACAGAAGAATTTGATTTTGTTATTTGTTTTACAGATAAGCTCTGAATTCATCAGTTTAGCGTGCAAAGTTTTCATTTCATTCAAGCAAAATAATTGAGTTAAAAAAAAATGTTCCTAAATGAAACGGGGAAATTCCTCAGATAGAGAAATGATTGTTTATGTCTTATAAACAGTTAAAATCTATCTAGGTTATCCTTCCGGTGTGTCATCATCAGTACTATATTAGGTACAGAGTATTTGACTTTTCCGGCATCATAGTCATATTTTGAAACTATCGAATGGTGTTCCTTCGTTGATGCATTGCAGTTGGATGCAATGCATCTACAATCTTGCCCTCCTTCCGATTCAATCTTAGTTATCCACTTGCGACACGAGATGCGAGGGAAGTGATCTATTCGTGGTTGTGACCAGCCATACTTCCGCTCCAATAAGATACCTAGGTACCTGCTGGATGTGTATTAAATTCAGATTATTTGGTTAGGCATCATTTCAGCCGAAAGACGTACACTGCTGGACATAGGCCTCCCCCAAGCACCGCCCCTTCAACCGGTTCTATGCTTCTCGCATCCAACGTATTCCTACGGCCTTCACAAAGTCATCGTATGTGCATATTAACCATTTAAATGACAAACCATTGATCGTCAAGAAAACGGACAGTTCAGAAACAGGCTCTTTTACCTAAAATCTTATGCCAAGAAGGAGGTAGAGGTCATGTACGAACTAGATGGTATTATAATACTCGATTTTTGAACCAGGTTTTAACTTCAAACACTTTTGATCGATTGAATTTGAGCCCGCTATGGAAGCGTGTCATACGCTGTATGATCGATGCACCTCTCCTATTTCTCTGATATTATTATAGGGTAGGTTTTGTTTGTCAGATATTCGTACAAAACGATGAGTAGCTAGAGAGATACAGGCCTCAATACCAGCATAGTTACATGAATTCTATAACTTTCTGTAGCCCTGTAATATCCACATTTCGTGGTATGGTGGGTATTTTCAAAATAAACTCCGCTTCGCCAAAGGCTTATTGACGCATTATTCCGTAGAATATTTACATAACACCTATCCTTTATGTACCTACTATCCATATGCATAAGTTCGAGAATCACTGCACGTATTTGCATTTTAATGCGTTTGTACTAGTCGGAGAGTCTGTGAATTTATTGTTATTAATTGTGAGCAAAGAGATTTTAATAGTCAGAAAGGATAGGTTAACATTAATTTTGCTAGGACTATACGCCAATAATTTCGTATCACAGCTCGTGAGGCTAATATGACTAGGTCTTAAACAGGGTTTTTCTATTTCAATGAGGTAACTACATATTTGTCATCGCAACCAAACATCATATTAGTTCAGGTGCTGCTGATAAACTTGAGCATTCACTTGTAATGAGGATTCTAACGGAAGTTACATTACAGAAAAATAAACGGGAGCAACCACAAACAAACGCTCGCCAGAGCGTTCTAGCGAGCATTCTATAGCGAACGGACAGTGCTTCGAACTTTTTGCCGAGCCGAGCCATTCTGTCATTGTTCTTTTTCCATCTTCGTGAAGAATATTGACGAGTATTGACTAGAGCGTTCGCTAGAATGATCGTGAAAATGTTCGTAGAGATGTTTGGCTCTGTTCGTTGTTCAGTTCGACTAATTTAAAAACGGCGTATTTTCGATATTCTTGTTACAATTGAACGTTCAAGTCTATCAGCACCTAAAGACACAACATAATATTACGCCTGTAATCCCCGATGGGTTAGGCAGGGAGAGTTTTACCTGTAGGTAGTACACCTAGTATATTAGTAAGAATCGCTACCAAAATTACTTAAATGATACTAAAACTAACATAGAGGAGCGCGTGGCTAAGTAATAACAGCCGCACGGGTCGACCATCTTAACATACCGAGACTCCTCCGTGCCTCGAAATGCACGTTAAGCTGTTGGTCCCGGCTGTTATTCGTGGATCTTTGACAGTCGTTACGGGTCGTCAGAAGCCCGAAAGTCTTACCAAGGGGGATCGTATTTCCCAGTTATTGGGTTGTGAAGCTCAGTCGCTCCATGTAAAATACTGGTGCTGCTCCGGTGGACTGGAAGCCGACCCCAACATAGTTGGGAAAAGGCTAAGCAGATTGATACTAAAACTAGCATAATAATAGAATAGTACAGCAAAACCGTTTTAAAATGAGAAAGCTATCAGCACTAGCGTAAATTGAGAGTAAAGGTCATTGGCAGCCAGTTAATTATATCAGCTATCTAATTACGCAACACATTTTAGTAAACGATTAGACAAATTGGTTTCATTTTGACAGTTCAACAACATTCATTGCGTTATTTTAGTTGTTGAGCAGATTTTTTTTTCGAACTTATGAAGCAATGGATTAGCAATTTGTTTCAAAACGATTCAAATTCCAATTGATCGTGTATTACGTAATTAGGGTACTGAGCTATACCAGACATAATATATAACAATTGATTACACTGTGTTACACTTCCCGCGACTCCGCGACGCGATTGCTCCTGTGGGGTAATTGCGTAACACACTTACATACAATGATAATGCCTGCCGGTCAAGCACCGCCCATTTTGTAACGTTTTAACTGTCAAGCCCCGCGGTTTGACATGTCACTTTTGACATTTTTTTAAAAATTATTTTTGTTGCCTAGTACATATTTTTGAATGATTTCGTTGAGTAGTTGACGAGTATATCCGTCAGGCCAAATAATGAGCCACGTAAGCCACCTGACACACGCACCCATATTGTCCAGCCCCATTGACTTACACACATGTGAGTCAGGTGACTCTCATGAGAGTCAACGGGACTTGACGGTATGGGACGTTAGGCTCTCTGAGACGTCGGGGCTTAATCGGTTTTTGAAAATTCAGCAACATTCATTACGTGCTATACGTTATCGAGCAGATGACATTTTCAAGCATATAAAGCAATGGATTAGCAGTTTCCTACCAAATCCGTGCGACTGTGATGTGTTACGCAATTGGGGTGTTGGTAACCCTAATGAAAATAACTATTTGACCTTATAGTGGCAGAATATATTGAGATAGAAATAGAACCTAATAGAGAAACCTAATAGAAACTCTCTCTATTCTTAATAGTATATTGAGAAGAGAGAGAGTTTCTCTTAGGTTCCCCTTAGAGGAGATAAGTTTACCTTTGCCCTACAGAAGGACAAAAAATTGAAGGTATAGTACAATTCTGCATTATAATGATTATCTTAACACGTAGACCTTACTGATAGATTTAACTGACTAAAGAAGCAAGGTTTGTTCAATTAAAGTTGATTATAAATTACCCTTTGATCAATAGGACTTTGTTTACGACAACAGCGATGTACAGGTAGGTATGATGCATTCTGTTGATGATCAAAAATAGATGTTCTCGGTCGGTCAGTAAGTACGTTCATTGAATCAATTGTTTCCTTCCGCTCAGCCTGACTCCTGACATCTTCGTTTTTTCTTTGATCAATTTATTGCTCTCTTCAATGTCGTGATGGCCATTTAAAAGTTCCCTTTTGAACCTCTTTGTAGTAGAATTAGTTTTTTATTTTGATATTCTTTCATTGAATTCTTATTTCATACGTTTTTAAACTAACGGTTGTATTATTAATAAGTTATTTTCGTTATCGGGTCTTTAATGACATTTCATTAAAGTTAATTGGTTTCTCTCAAATGTGTCAATGTAGTTATCGGAATCAGAGTTCATAAAAATATCTAAATGTGTCATAAAAATAGCTATTTATTTCCTAAATCTGGAGTTAATGTTGCTTGTGGAAGTTGTAGACAAGATGTCGATGCAGAGCTGTTCTCAAGCTACTGCAGGGTTTTTCTTTATACCTACATAATATTGGACACTTGCTTTTTACCCACGGCATTGTCCGCGTTGAGGTTGGCAATTATCTTATGGGATTATACCTACTACCGAAATAAAAGTCCGATAACCTAACACAGGTAAAGGTGTACCTGTGTGCCAGATTTCATCTGTACCTACAGCCTTAAAGGTGTGAAAAGTGAACAAACAGACAGTTTAATAGTATGGATATTTAAATCGATAACACCTAATCAATCTGCCTAGCCTTTTCCCAACTATATTGGAGTCGGCTTCCAGTCTAACCGTATGCAGCTGAACACCAGTATTTTACATGGAGCGACTGCCTATCTGACCTCCACAACCTAGTAACTGCGTAATACGATACCCCTTGGTAAGACTGGTTGTCAGATTTTCGGGCTTCTGACGACCCGTAACGACTGTCAAAGATCCACGAATGGCAGCCGGAACCAACGGATTATCGTGCTTTCCAAGGCACGGAGGAGTCTCGTTATGTAAAGATGGCCACCCATCCACAGACCAGCCCCGGCAAGCATAGCTTAACCTGATGGATCGACCCGTGCGGCAGTTATTACCTACTTAGCCACGAGCTCCTCTGTCGAATCGATAACACCTAATATACTGTTTTATAGACGATTTTCTTCGAAGTGTGGCTATATAATTACACAATTGTTTGTGTCGTACCGTTTAGATTAAATTATGCAAATTAATATTGATTGATAGATAAAGGTTGATGAACTAACAAGTCCAGAATTTCTGATTAGAGCCTTGACTGTCAATCAAGAATCATATCAGAATTATTAAGTAGGGACCTAGACCATTACCCGTTGAGCTGTGGGCCAAAATGACAACTATGTGGAGCAACGCGTCGCGGCAGGCCCCTTAAAAGGTGAGGGGACGACTACTGATCCACATTAGCACTGGATCGCAAGCACTGGAAGCCTTGTGGAGGGGTCTTTGCCCAGCAGTGGGATACTGGCTAATAGTAAAGCTAGGAATACACATACCAGTAACTTGCATGCCATTGCCACATACACCAATCAGAAGTGGTTATGGCACATGGCATGCAAGCTTCTTGCATACTTTTGTGCAAGTTACTGGCATGTGTATTCCTGGCTTTACAGTAACCTACACCTATTTATCCTAAGGCCTCTCATCGAGAGGGAGAGTGGGCTGTAAATGTAAATGTGGGTATTTTTTGTTCTAGGACATGCTGACATGACGTTTATCAGAAGAAAAAATATGGCGGTTTGACATATTTTTTATACAATTTGTAAAATTGATTCTTGAGATAAAAGTTGACAGTTGAAAAATCAGGCTGTAGGTACCTAGTGTCTAATTAATGTAGATGTTTCCTAATTTGTTTTCTGCCCAACTAAGTTAATTAAATCAATATTGACGTAAACTCATATGCCACTCGTGTTTTCAGGTAGGTACCGGATAAGCTGAGAGACGTAAAATAATTAATAGGAATAGAACCAGTATAGGACTTTAAATTATTTCAAGTCTATGGATACCTATTTGATGAAATAATTTAAGGTTATACGTCTTATTCAATATCCCACATTACAAGAATATTTTGGAAAGAAATGATAAAAATAACATGAATAAATTACGAACTATCGATTAAACGGAGATGGGGTTATGTGCGTGAATTATAATGTTGAGTTCGAGCGTGACCGGTTTCATACCAATTTATAAAAATAATAATATGACACTTACCCCACGTTCGTTACACCATTCACCATTGCACCTTATGCATTCATCGCAGGTAAATATTTTATCATCATTACATACGTTTCCGAAAACTTTCTGAATTGAAACCAACACTATCACGGAAAACCACACACCAGCCATAGTTCTCATTTTAAATTTTATTAATTATTGCAAAGTAACAACACTACCGAAATACTATTTACTGGTAAGAAATTGACTTAATTATTTTTTCTAAATTAGTTTAAATTTCGAAGTCGAAGACGCGATGTTGCGTTCGAAATCTAAAATGCGCGCGCTCGTTGGCACGCTTGGGCACAGACTGTAGTGTGTACGAACTATTGTCAGACTGGCAGAGTGTTCAACCCGCGAACGAGATGAATCATCGCATCGTCGCGGGCGTGCAAGGAAAATTCGCGGAAATTACTCTTTACGTGAGCGTCTCGTCAAGATGTCGTAATAAATTGAATTCGTTCAAATTCTTTTCGTTCTTGTGATACGTCACTTTTATAGCGTCTGGGAACAGTGGGAATTAATTTTTGATGGCTATTTAGGAATTTATTTAGGTATGATTATAGTTTTATTTATTTTTATGCTAATCTTTTGATGTGGGTAAATAGTTAAATAGGTAACAAAGGGAAAAACCGATGCGTGTCGCACCACGCACAATGAAGGGTTTCCTAATTGGGATAAATGTATCCCAAGAACAAACTTAACATTGTAGTTTGTATACCTAAATTGCGTAATTTTCTAATTGAAAAAAGCTTACTACACGATTCAAGATTTTCTTAATAATTAATACCTAAGTAAGTACCTACTACAATCTATACCATACCTACACCTAATTGTTATTTTGTAAGATTTGCTTTGTACCTATGTGATACCTAGGGATTTTTTATACTGCATATTGACATAATTATTGTATGCCTATTAGGTAGGACATAATGGAACTGTAATTTACCTAACATCTGTCTGCCCATACTAAAAAGATTTGATTTGATTTGCTTTGAAAAACATGTTCTTCCATACATTCCAACTGCAAATGTAAGTTTATACGCACAATATTGAGAGATTTACCATGTTATTTTAAAACCATAGACTTCTTATAGGTTTTCCTGTAATCTATGAGTAAAGAACAATTCTCTGTATTTTTTTCAAAATTTTCTGCTTATTGGTTCCGGAGTTAAGTTAATTTTCTTAAATATCTTTAAAAGTATTAATTTTAGAATTCAAAAATTTCCTAACATGTACCTAAGCCCTTTGAAAACATTTTTTTAAAATTTTCCAATTTGCCCTCGAAAAACAGACATGTAACGTAAATAAATGAAAACGTACGTAAATTAATGAATGTTGAATTTTGAATATATTCAAAATTCATTTATTTACGTTACATGTCCGTTTTTGGGTCACAGAAATTCATATGTGTACAAAGTTTAAACTTAATTGGTCCAGTAGATGTGGAGCAAATTGGCTGTGGCAGACGGACAGACAGGAGTCGAAGTTTGGATTTCGGAGAAAACTACCCGCTAAACATAAAAATAAAAGGCAGCTTCATTCTCAAAGCGAATAATATTTTCCGGGTGTCCCGCAACAATAATCATAATTTAAATTGAGTCTCGTTAGTCGACTCTTTATTAATTAACTACTTGAATCAATTTTCTACTTATGTCCTACTGTTTCGGTATTGACTTATTATCTCACAAAAGGGGCTTCATTTTATGTTATAGGTAATTATGTAGACTTGTATTTGGAAGTCGGAAATCACAGTTTAAGTGCTTCCTCGCTACACTGAATAAATAATCCTAATTATGAAGGAAGCTAAGCGAGTCGGAAATGTAGGAACAATTTCGACTGGCTTAGTTGGATCCTTAACGTTCTAAGTGTGATTACATTGTCCTGAAGTCTATTTGATTAACTATAGGCCGGGGAAATTAGGTTTGAGCCCTGCACTAGTGGAGGTCTGCCCGGCTTGGCAGAGCACCGCCGTGTCCTTGTGGAGGCGATCGGTGGCGGAGGGATCTCTCGAATCCGGCCGTCACCTCCTTCTGCGAAGCAGTAATGCTCGCGAAGGAGGAGGCGGAACGCGTGAGGGAGAGGCAAAATTCGCGCGCTCACGCCCTTAGCCGCCGCAGGAGGAGACGCCCTGGGCGTCGGTAATCGATAGGGATAGCCGATTCCTGGCCACCGTAGGCGCGGGCTTGCGGACGGTGAGCAATGGGTAGCTCGCCGTCCGGTAAGGACCAAGCCCGGGTCGACGGCGCGTTGTGTTCCACGCGCGCCTCTAAGAGATGTCAGCAAGTGAAGGGGTCCGATGGGACCATTGCCTGCCGGGGTTGCGGGAAAGTCTGAAAGGGATACCGTGGCCCCCTGGCATGGCACAGGCAACAGAAGGAACACGGGTGGGTTTTAGTCAGTAAGAGTCTGACACGCCCTCCCGCTCCACCCAGAGCGGGAGAAGGCATTTTATGATTACCCACACTAAAAAAAGCCCTGCTCTAAAGTTCGTAAACGTTCATTCTTAAAGTTAGCAACGTCGCAAATCATCATCATCATCATCATTTCAGCCGACGGACGTCCACAGCTGTACATAGGCCTCCCCCAATGATTTCCAAATTGGCCGGTTGGAAGCGACCAAACTCAAAGCATTTATTTCAATTAAACACTATACAGGCACTTTTGAATTGTCAAAGAGTCAGTCAGTTAGTCAGAAAGTTGAAGCTAGTTGCCCATTCCAAAACGTAGATCTCTATGGAGAAGAACTGGCAAGAAACTCCAAGGACACTCTTTTAAATATAGAAATTACAAAATCTCTTGTTGATTCTATATGTGAGAACAATGTAAAAAAATATATAAAAATGCGTCTAAGTTATACAAAACTATAGTTTGCAAAGTATTTGTAACCTTTAAAGAATTTTACCACCAAAAGAAAGAAAATCAATATTATCTATTGGAGTATTCAATAAGGGGTTAATTCCCTCACGACTGAGGGACCACCTATAACCGATTGTATCTTTTGAGTGGCTACTTTTACAAACTAGAGGCTGAATTTACAATTGTTCGAGAACTTTTACTAAAAGCTGATGCATTCAAAAGCTCATAATTCAAATGTGGTCCCTCAATGGGAGCGCGAGTATTAAAATGTGGTTAAATAAAAAAATAAAAAATAATCATTATGTTCGTAGTCAGAAAAAAATAAAAAAGGGGAAGCAACTCTACCGTTTTTTTTTTTAAACTAGTGAGCCCAAGTCGTTGTGGAGCATTTAGCCAAGTATTTTTATCTACGATATAATCATCCAGCTTATAGTATGCTAGTCTACATAGTGTGCGTTTAATGCAAGTTTTAAAGGAGACTGAAACGATTACATACAATCTTGGGCCTGGTTGTAAAAAGATGACAGTGGTGTCAATTAATAGCTTATATATTAGCAGCCTTTTACTGAAAATTCTGCGGATTTTGTCAATCTGAGAACAGAGATAAAAGAGATTATGTAAAAGTGAGGTTATGTTACATTCTTTAACTAACAGCTGATTCCTGAAGTGAAAAATATGTGCTTTTGCACTAATAGTTATTATATTTAGTAGGACATATTTGATAAATCAAATGAATGAACGTCAATGACTTCAGTCCTACCTACCTGTGTAGGTAACAGGTATGGAGTTACGGAAAGGATGTCTAAAATAACATAAAAAATCATTTAAGTATTATAGTGTTTTATTCGTCTTCAATTATAATTAAAATGTCGTCTAGGAATTGTGCAGGTGGTGCTATATGATCTTGGTACCTAGCCCAGCTAAGGTACCATATACCTAAGCGCAGTAGCCTACAGTTCGTCTCCCTACAATACAATTTACAGTAATGCATTACTATAGCCTCCCTTCCTGTACGAGAGCCATTGCCGAATCACTGACAGAATTGTTTCATCGGGTAAGGGTCGTCGACCTAGTGTATTGCAGTGATCAGTTGTTGTCCCACAATTCACACAGCGATCCATAGTTTCACTGTTTTTTCTATTCCGTGGTTTCAACAATACCCAATACACAATCCGGCGGTAAAATCCAAAATAACAATTCCAAGTCAAACGTGTGACCGATCTTCGGTGTCCAGTGTGAAAGCGAGGGTCGTACGAGGTAGACAGGGTCGGAATCCGTAAAATACAAAGCAAAGGTCGTGAAAAATGAAGAACAATCGGGAAAGCACTCAAAACGCATCGGAAAACACGAAACGAGTAAGCAAACGAGATCATTAGAGCAGTTGGCAATCACAGACTACATATGGATACTACGTTGGCAACTGTCTAGTGTCCGTGTCAGTCAGCTGTCATGCCAGTGACATAGACTAAAAATAGAAAACTAATTTTAATCGATATGAAATCGATAATCATTAATATGGTTTTTTCAGTAATTATTTGATATTTTATTTATTAATATGACTGTAATTCTAAGCACTATATTGCACATAAGTGTATAAAGTGCATTTAATTACTTTGAGTTAATTATTTAGTGCAAAGGTTTTATTTTCGTAACTGTGTAATCGATTACTCAACCGGTAATCTCACGAAAACTATCTTTTCCATATTTCTCCGCTTCCAGATTGCGAATTGAGGTGATTTTTCATATTCTAAGATAGAAAAATATGACTAATTTTTTAGATCATATCTTAACTTATTACATTTGGGCCCACCGTTTCCCATCTCCTTTCTTCTCATTTAGTTGAAGAATATCGAGTGGTACCTATTTTATTATAACATTTTACACAGTACCCCATAAAAGAAGTGAGTACTTTAGACAATCTGAAACGTGGTTGATCTAATTTGTTCCTATTTCTTGTGTTAAAATTATGCCTGTTACTTATCTTACTATAGAGATGTAGATTTTTTCGAACATACATAATGTTTTCATATAATATACTGACAAGGTACCGTCATGATGTTAATTTTCTTAAACAGTTCCCTTAGAGTTTCGTGTCTGCGGAGGTTGTAGATGGCTCTAACAGCCCTCTTTTGCAGAATAAATATAGAATCATTATCTGCGGCTCGTCCCCACAGCAAAATACCGTAAGACATGATGCTATGAAAGTAACTAAAATAGACCAGTCTCGCGGTATCATCCACGTCTGTTAGTTGGCGGATTTTCCAAACAGCGTAAGCGGCTGAACTTAGCCGCCCTGCAAGTGATGTTAAGTGAGGCCCCCTAAACTGTAGTTTTGAGTCAAGCGTGATTCCCAGGAAAACCGTTTTTTCGACGAATTTTAGTGTCTCCTTATTCAGTACAACGTGACATTCACTACTTCTAACATTCGGTAACGCGAATCTTATGCATTTAGTTTTCTTCTCTTTTAATACTAAATTATTTACAGTAAACCAATTATGGACCTTTAGCATAGCGTTATTTACGTCGTCAAGCTCCTGAAATACATCTACTTAGGGAAATATGAAATATGGGTAACTAGTGAACTTAAATTTTGTATAAGAAATGCAATAATATTAATATCGTTAAACCGATTATTTAGTTTTAGATGTAAAAAAGTGCCAGTGAGCTGCCAAATGCCTCTTTTACACATAAAACGGTTACAACATAAAATTCAGTGCTATAATTGCAATTCATTATTAATATTCAAGTTCACTAGTTAGCGATATTTCATATTTACATAATAATGTACAGTAATAGTGCCAAATTAATCAAAACAGGTAAATATTTGACAGCTATTTGCGACGTTGCCAACTTTTGATAGTGTTCATATATCTTTGAACTTAGCTCTTCAAATAATAAAACCTAATAAAAAATCTAACCCTTAAATGATTAAGTAAATGATAAATCGAACGCTTCAGGAAACCTTAATAATTGAGTTTGTATGATAGTAAACTTTACTTCGTAATTTTGTAAAATAAAGGTTATGCAGTATTCAGAGGCTCGTCACGAACTGATATTAGATTTTATTTTATGAGGTAGACTATTAAAAACTTAATGGGTACAGACGCCAGCGCATCAACCTACTACAATCTGTCAAATTTCTTTAATATATTTTCAACTTTATCACTCAAGTGTAAGGTTCTAAGTTGATTGGGAAAATTTTACAGTTTCGGGTAGGTTGACCTGCTGGCGTCTGTACTATAAACAATCTCATGCAGTCTTCTCAATAGAAGACCTATTATATATTGTTAAAAAGAGGTTGCTTTTTTTCATAAGGTTTTCAGGCTTCAGTAGGTTTACCAAAAATACGGACACGGACATTAAGCAGAAAGTAAGTCACTTTATACAGGGTTACCTATCTATACTATATAATAGGTATTATAAAGAGGAACGATTTGATTGTTTGTTTGTATTGAATAGGCTCCGAAACTACTGGAACGATTTGAAAAACTCTTTTTAGCTTTCAGGGAGTAGCATAGGCTACTTTTTATCCCGGGAAAAATAACGGGTCCCGCGGGAAAGACCACGGAAGCGAAGCCGCGGGCAAAGTGCTAGTTGGTTATATGTCGGCAATCCCTTATGGGATGTAGGAGATGTCATTTGCAACCAAATAACCCCTGATGACCCCTATGCCAATGTCAACCATTTTCGAGTAATTTGACATTTTATATTTTTAAATGTGTGAAATATAAATATAAAATGTCAAATGCCTAGAATTTTTTTGACATTTGCATAGGAGTTAAAAGGGGCAATTTGGTTGTAAATGACCTCTTCTACACGCCCTTATAGAATTAACCAACAACCTTGTATTGGTATATATAGTAATTCTCTATCACTATATATAATCACTGTAAGGGGGGGCATTTATAAATTGCGCCACACGTTATGTGACGTCGTGAGAAAAGGGGGAAAAACATTTCAATATTATCAATAAAAAAAAAAATAAAAAAAAATATGAATTAATTCATAATTGCAAAATATGTAGCGTTCAGGTCACGGAATTTGTGTGGTGTAACTTGATGGTCCCTAATTACAAAAAGAAAACACTTGATATTGGTCTAATGTGTGGGTAACTTAACAAAAGGGAGTCAAGGTTTCTACATCAGTGGGTTTGAAGGCAAGCCCTCGCTCGGTCCGAAGGACCTTGTGGTGCGACAGTTAAGCGCGAACGTCGACGGCCACTCGCGTGGGACGAGAGCGCAGGCGAGCACTACATCATCAGGAAGAGGTCCAGGCGAGGTCCTCTTCCTCGAGTGGCGGCGTCTCTGGGTGACAGGCTGAACCTGTCGGGCCTCAACGCGTCATCGCGATAAGCGACGGACGGGATCCACACAATAAGCTCCCCCAGGGCAAATTGTGCTTCTCGTGGGGTGGATTTAGGGTAGCTCCACCCCAACACTACTTTACTGCGTAGAAAAGGACTCCCCAATACTTATTTATCGCGCCTGTATATATACAACGCGCAAGGAAAACATTGATAGCGCGAGGTAGAACTCTCGCATAATAAATCACACTAAAGCGCATAATTACATACAATTCATCGTAAATTTTCAATATAAAATGTTACTTTATCTTAAAACTGATAAATCTCAACGGAGTAAGCTGTTTTATGTGAGTTGTAGGCGAAATACCGATGTAAATGCTACACGAATGATAGTAACGCCATCTTGTGTCAGTATGAGACACTACTAGTTGTTTTTTTTGTGTAGGGTTATTATGTCGTTATATTTTAGCTCGTATCAATCGACACAAATAAACTGCTTCATAGTTTGATAACACAAGTACCTATTTAGATAAAAGCGCAAACTATTACATAGTTATAAGAGGCTACATTTTTGTATACATAGTTAGTTATGCTTTGGTTCATTTATTCATCTATAGTACCTGCATAATTAACATAATATCTTTTTGATTTTACTTGTTTGGCAATCGAATCTTTGAGTTTTCATAGAGAACTTTAAGTTTAGATTGCTATTACAAGTAAAATGAAAAAGATATTACACCTTTTTTCATCAAAAAGATATACTTAAAACCGGCCAAAGGCGAGTCGGACTCGCGCACAAAGCGTTCCGTACCCATATCGTAGAAGATTTAACACTAAGTAGGTATCTACTTGATTAAGGACAATTTATTTTAAAAATCGTAAAGATAAATTTATGTTTCATAAATTCATAATGATACTGTGAATTCTAATTCTATGAATCAAAAAAAAAATAAAAAAATATGCAAAACTAAATAAAATCATAAATAAATGCAATAAATTCAGGAAACAACAAAAACACAGTTCCAATAATATTAAACTAAGGAAAGAACGTGTTTTTCTAATAAATAAATTAAATAACTTTCAAACTAAATTAGAAGACAGTAAAAATATTTATCAAATTGACACCCAACGATTACAGTCTGAAATTGAGGTACTTGAAGAGTCACTACATTCACTTTATATTAAGTATGTGAGCTCTCAAAAACAAATAAAGGAACACATCCTTGCTGCGAACAAGTTAGTAGAAATGTGTAACGATGAGGCAGACAGAGTGGTCCCAATGTCTCTTAACAAAAAGAACCCAACCTTGGGGCTCTTCAACCTGAGGCAACGGAGTACCCGTCCCAGTCTGGAGAGGATCAGGACTGTATTCCTGATCAAGATACACCACATGTTGCACAAGCTTCTTCTCTAGTAGCACAGACAGATACTTATTCTCTCCATTGTTCTAGTAAAGATGGTCATTGTTCTATTATGTTTTCAGATAGTTTAGGGAGAGGGTTGGGTAAATTATTGAGTAACAACCTGAGTCAATCTGCAATTAATTATTGTATGCCAGGGAAAACCTACAAAGAGATAATGTCATCAATAACAGGGAATAAATATGATCCGAAAGCCATTATTTCTGTATTTGTAGGCAATAGTAGTAATGTAAAAAAAGATGACATCACTGACAGTGTCACTGAAATCTTGAAGATTAATTGTCAGAAAATAATATTGTGTGCTTTTCCATACTTTCAGCACTTGTCAAGTAGGCAAAATCATTATATACATATGCTTAACAACCATATGCATTTATTAGTTAATCACTATAGTGACAAACTTATATTTTTTGACACCAACACTTTTGTTGAGAAATTAAAATCGACTAGGGATACTGCGTATCTGCCTATTAGTTTTAGACGTCAAATAGCATGGCTATTAGCTTTTACTATAAACTCAGACATAAGTAGTATGTCGAAGTCTTATGTATTTAGCACCACAAAAATTAGTAATTATACTAATATTAAGGTGGTTTGCAATCATAATTTAAACTAGGCAGTAAGACAACAGAAGGTACCTGTAACAATGTTGTTAATCTCACCATCACCAAGCTATCTTCTGGCACGCAATTAGTTAAGTGTAAAAAAGGGGCTAAGCAGAATTCCTTGAAGTTGTTTCATCAAAATATTCAAGGTTTTTCTTCCAAACAATTAGAAATTGAATTGTTTTTAGAAAAAACAATGTTTGATATTATTTGTATAACTGAACACTGGTTGAAAGATTATGAAATGATAATTAATTTTGAGAATTATAGTGTGGGCAGTTGTTTTAACCGAAAATCCATGCTACGTGGAGGTTCACTAATTTTAATTCAAAATTGTATAAAATCTAAGACTCGTAATGACATAGTTGAACTATCGGTGGAACATAGCATTGAACTGTCCTGTGTTGAGCTAGATAAGCATTTTATAGTGTGCGTTTACAGACCTCCAAATTATCAAAACTACTCTATATTTGAGTCAGTAATGGAAGATGTTTTAGCAAAACTTGCAACTGGTAATAAATCAGTAATTATTTGTGGTGACTTTAATATTAATATTTTAGAAAATAATTCAAATAGCAGTAGATTATTAAGCCTCTTTAAATCATTTAATCTGTCAAATGTGTTTTTAGAACCAACGCGAATAACGTCGACTACTGCCACATGTATTGATAATGTCTTTTGTTGCTGCGACTATTTAGATAAAGCCATTGTAAATTATCTCCCTTCCGATCACAGCGGTCAAACCGTTATTTTTGAGTCCAACACACCAATACAAAAAGTGCAGATTCAAATTAGACCAATAACATCGGGTAATTTAAATAAGTTTAATAGCTTCTTAATTAGCAAGTTATGTGGTCTGGGCCTAAATATGTCCAATGTCAATTTTTTGTATGAACAATTTTTTTCACTAGTGCAAACAGAGTTCAATAACTCTTTTAAGAAAAAAACTAAAACTATTTGCCCTAAGTTTTTATTCAGTGACTGGGCAACTAAAGGCATCAGGAAAAGTAGGGATAGATTATTTGAACTGTATGGCCTTAAGCCGTATATTAACACGGAAACTTTTAATAAGTATGTTGCTACTTACTCTAAAACTTTTAAAACTATCTGCAAAGCAGCTAAAGCGTCTTTCATTAGCAACATGGTTAAATCAGCAGAAAATAAAATAAAGACAGTTTGGAAAATTATTAACAATGAAACGAACAAGAACAAAAGTCATAATACTGATTACACATTGGACACATCCCGCGGTCTCATTAGCGATAAGATCGAAGTTGCTCAGGAATTTGCAACTTTCTTTACCAATATTCCTATTAAAACTACAGAAACTTTAAATTCCTCCCCCTTACTTGCTATTGATTTATTAAGAGCGAATGTTTCAGCCTGTCCTTTAGAATTTAAATTTAATCATATAAACCCTGTGGTCGTTGTTAAGGCTTTTAAGCAACTTAAGATCAAAATTACCGAAGATCTGTGGGGCATGTCTACTAAAGTTTGTCAATCTATTATTGAGACAATTGCACCCTATTTAGCTTTAATATTTAATTTCTGTGTAGATCAAGGGGTCTTCCCGGATTTAATGAAGTACAGTAAAGTTATTCCACTTTTCAAATCCGGGGACAGCAAGGATACTAATAATTATAGACCCGTATCGGTTTTGCCGGTTTTCAGCAAGGTGTTTGAAAAAGTAATGTTAAATCAAATGCTCAATCATTTTAATCGTAATAACATCTTACACGATCAACAGTATGGTTTTACCAAGGGACGTTGCACAACTGACGCCGGTGTCACTTTATTAAAACACATATTTAACGCGTGGGAAGAGGCACAGGATGCAATAGGTATCTTCTGCGACCTATCCAAAGCATTTGATTGCGTTAATCACGAAACACTGCTCTTGAAACTTCAGCATTACGGACTGGCAAAACTTGCGCTTAACTTAGTAAAATCATATTTGAATGATAGACTGCAGCAAGTTCAAATAAACGGTGTAAATTCATTGGGTTTAAAAGTCAAAATGGGTGTACCACAGGGCTCGATATTGGGCCCATTCCTCTTTTTAGTATACATAAATGATTTACCTCATTTACTGAAAAACCGACCACAAATGGTGTTATTTGCTGATGACACATCACTTATTTTTAAGGTAAACAGACACGCACAGGAGCTTGACGACGTAAATAACGCTATGCTAAAGGTCCATAATTGGTTTACTGTAAATAATTTAGTATTAAATGAGAAGAAAACTAAATGCATAAGATTCGCGTTACCGAATGTTAGAAGTAGTGAATGTCACGTTGTACTGAATAAGGAGACACTAGAATTCGTCGAAAAAATGGTTTTCCTGGGAATCACGCTTGACTCAAAACTACAGTGGGGTCCTCACTTAACATCACTTGCAGGGCGGCTAAGTTCAGCCGCTTACGCTGTTTGGAAAATCCGCCAACTAACAGACGTGGATACCGCGAGACTGGTCTATTTTAGTTACTTTCATAGCATCATGTCTTACGGTATTTTGCTGTGGGGACGGGCCGCAGATATTGACTCTATATTTATTCTGCAAAAGAGGGCTGTTAGAGCCATCTACAACCTCCGCAGACGCGAATCTCTTAGGGAACTGTTTAAGAAAATTAATATCATGACGGTACCTTGTCAGTATATATATGAAAACATTATGTATGTTCGAAAAAATCTACATCTCTATAGTAAGATAAGTGACAGGCATAATTTTAACACAAGAAATAGGAACAAATTAGATCAACCACGTTTCAGATTGTCTAAAGTACACACTTCTTTTATGGGGTACTGTGTAAAATGTTATAATAAAATACCACTCGATATTCTTCAACTAAATGAGAAGAAATTTAAAACTTGCATTAAACGCACACTATGTAGACAAGCATACTATAAGCTGGATGATTATATCGTAGATAAAAATGCTTGGCTAAATGCTGGTCCTGCTCCACAGCCACTTGGGCTCACTAGTTAAAAATGAAAAAATTGGTAGAGTTGCTTCCCCTTTTTTATTTTTTCTGACTACGTACTTTTTGTTTATTTTTTTTTTTTATTAAACTAAGTTTTAATTATTGAATACTCCAATAGATAATATTGATTTTCTTTCTTTTGGTGGTAAAATTCTTGCAAACTATAGTTTTGTATAACTTAGACGCATTTTTATTTTCAATTTTTGTAAATGTGAGTACCATGGAGTCGTTTTACTATGTTATTATGTTGATTTTGACTTGAAAGAGCAGGGTAGTTGAGAGTATGTCATGCTCACTTAAATGTCTCGCTGATGGTGGCGAGTGTGTTGGATCATTCGGTTCCCTACAAAATGGTTGAGCTGGATGGTGCTGATCCACGCGTCATGTTCGTGAACGGGCGCCGTCAGTTGAGACTGGTCATCTCTTATCTGCCAGGGCTTGTTTTTAATCGTTTTTGATTTATATTTTTTTTTTTTTTACATTTTTCTCACATATAGAATCAACAAGAGTAATGTACCCAGGATTTTGTAATTTCTATATTTAAAAGAGTGTCCTTGGAGTTTCTTGCCCGTTCTTCTCCATAGAGATCTACGTTTTGGAATGGGCATCTAGCTTCAACTTTCTGACTAACTGACTCTTTGACAATTCAAAAGTGCCTGTAAAGGGTTTAATTGAAATAAATGGTTTGAGTTTGAGTTTGAATTACAAAGTAATTTTTTGCAGTTGCAGAAAATCGCCCATATTTCATTAGGTATGGTCAATGCCCACAACCTTGGCCTGCTGTGAACACTGATAAATAGTTTATGGAACAATAGTTTAAGTTGTTATGAACACCTTCTAGTACTTATCAGTTAAGAAAATAAGTCGCCCTTTGGAAATAAAACAGTTTTTTATTTTATTATAACATTTATTTTTTCATACGCAGAGACTTATTCTATAGTAGGTACCAAGTCGAAAATAGATTTCACACAGAAAATTTATTTTTAACTGATTATTTTGCAACTAATTATGTGCCGACTCCTATCAACTTAGCTAAAAACAACAACAACAAAAAAAAGGTCGCCACATCTGTGGATCTAAACAAAAGCTAAAGAATCTCGTCAAAATGTCAAACATACGTTTTGTTTCTATTCTTGTCTAACACGTTGAATACTGTATCTGTGCATCTCGCTTGCAAATGATAGTGTGAAGTTGGTTAACAAAGACCACAGATAAATATTCTTCAGTTATTATACGATTGAAAAATTAAAAATATTTATTCACCTGATAAACAACCAGATAATTTTATACGCTAGATAACTGTTCAACGATTATTCTGACGATTGAAAAATCGGCCCTAAGACTGACAACTTTTAATGCGGTCCTATTTCATTATTTTTGAAGAAAAATATTTATTAAATATTGTACTCCACTCACTCTAGACAATGACACCCCACATGCCAGCAAAATTTTACCCTTTAAATTTTATTGAATTTTTATTATTTGTTGATATAGCGGCAATATAAATACACAATCTGTGAAAATTCCAACTGTCTACATAGCACGGTTCATGAGATACAGTCCGCTGACAGACAGACAGACGGACAGACAGCGGAGGCTTAGTAATAGGGTTCCGTTTGGCCCTAAAAATGAAACTATATGGAAAATTTAAATATCAAAAACTTTTAACCATTAAGTACCTATTTTTACTAAAAGCGAAATTGTTGGGGATGGGAAAAGTTATTGCCTAATTTCGGTTAATTTGATATTGTACGGTCTGTAATTTTATAATTTCAATTCATTACAAGTATTTTTTTCAATTTTTTCTTTTTCGTTCTCACATGTAGATAGATAGAATGCTTTGAGTTTCGAGTTTGGACCTTATATATCTAGGAAATAGGAATCTACTTACTATGCTTGATTATGGGATCTGGCACAATTGCGCCAAAAACATTTCGGCGGTAGACACTTGCTCGAAAGGCCTTTTGCACTAATGGACACCTGCGCGAATGGACACTTGTGCGAAAGGCCTTTTGCACTAATGGACACCTGCGCGAATGGACACTTGTGCGAGAAAGGCCTTTTGTATGAATGGACTCCTGCGAGAATGGACACTTGTGCGAAAGGCCTTTTGAGCGAATGGACACCAACCCTAATGGACACTTGTGCTAAAGGACACTTATGCTAAAGGACACTTGTGCGAAAGACCTACTTAATAAAATGTTCCAATCTAAATACGGTTCGACGACGCTTGGAGGAGGCCTTTGTCCAGCAGTGGACGTCTTTCGGCTGAAATGATGTTGATGATGCGGCTCGAAGTTGGGTTTTCACAATTTATTGCTAAATTCTTGTGAATAGGCGTTTGCTATAAACTATCAAAAATGACGTTCGGAATGGGCCTGCTGATGACCACGATCCCGTCTGATGTAAAGCGATGGATGTGGTCTCCAACGGGACGAGCGTGCCCAGAAGATACCTTTTTTTTTGTTAAAAAAAAAACAAATATCTAGTTACTTGACCTGAGAATCGAACCTAGAATCTCACCGTACAGCATTCACGTTTTCGCCAACGAGGCGGGAAGTAGTAACCTTATAAATAGAAATATCTTGTGTATTTGTTCCTAGACAGGGCAAATACTTCCTCTCTTCGAATTCGGAGAGGACAAACCAATGCTCGCTTAACGTCTACAGGGGCCATATTATTAAGTATTAATTCCATCATTATTCCAGTGTGAGTGTGAGTGTGAGTTTGCGGAGCTATACAAGATCGCTAGCACAATCCTTTTATCGCAGTGGAATAATGATGGCATTAATACTTCATAATAAGGCCCCAGGGCCTCCAAGTCATCGATATCTATTTACATCTAAATTATCACACTAATATTATAAAGGCGAAAGTTTGTGAGTGTGTATGTTTGTCTCTTCTTCACGCTAAAGCTACTGAACGGATTTGGATAAAATTTGGCACACAGATATTTCATAACCTGGATTAACACATAGGGTATTTTTATCCCGATATTCCCACGGGATCGAAACTTATATGGGTGAAACCGCGAAGCGCAGCTAGAGTCAAAACAAAGTCGCTTTCTGTGCCTGTCTGTGTGATCGCTTAAATCTTATTGAATAAACTACACAATGGATTTTCAGCCCACTAATTTATATTAAATTTATATTGGTTAATACCGACACAGCTCCGCTCCTCTTCCCGCTTCTCCGTATGTATGAACAGGCAGTCTTACGAAGATTTTAAAACAAGCATCATTTCGAATTCGTGTGACGTAATCTGCATGAACACGTCACACGAATTTGGAATTGGAAAACCCGTTGTGACGTCCAGATAAAAACCTTATTGTAATGTTATTAGACTCAGTAATAGTTTTTTTTTTTCAGTAGTGAGTATTCAAACTCTGCGGATGTTTTACATGACCGCTAGCTTTTTACAAAACAGCTCAGTTATATCCTATCGTCATACATACCTACCTACAGTAACTTACCTACTATTCTGCTCGATTTGCGTGGTATACCGAACGTCCTACTGAAGCCTGAAAACCTAACGAAAATGCTTATTGGAATACTGAACCACGAGCATTAAGAGGGAACAGGGCCCGCGATTCTCCATACAAACGTATTCCCCGTTTTTCTTCCTGAATAATGCCTCTAGAACTGTCATTTTTTAAAAAAATAAAATCAGTGTCTCTATAGGCATGTCCCTGTCATTTCTTTTTTTTCAGCAATTAATAAGTAAGGAAACTATGACCCTCCAAAAATTGCAAAAATGCCCCATTTTTACCGCCGTGATTAGAGGACTACCAGACTAATTCGGAAAAGTTTTTAGCATAAAAGATAATAATAGGAACCTAGACTTACTCTTTCTTAAAATTTTAATGTAAAAAATGATTAAATTGGCTTAGTTTTCGAGGAGAAACAAGGAGAATGCCAAACGTCGTTTTCGTCAAAAAATTTGTGATATAATCGGTCTGAGCTGCAGTTGTCCCTATCGCACTTTACGGGGTTTAACTCGGGTTTTCGGGCGCAGCGCGACGGCAATAGTTTCTTCAAATACCTATTTTTCAAATTCCTCGCAGCCCCTGTTCCCTCTTAAGTAATACTTTTTATGTATCTTCATGTTGTTGTAACACCCCTAGCCGTTACTCACATGCAGAAACCACGTAGACCCAGGGCCATACTGCAGAGTACCTACTGCTTGTAGCACTTAATGTCTTTCCATGTTGAAAGACAAGTGCGCGTGCACAGTGTTTCTTTTACGTATCAATTAAATATTTTTTGTGAATATTTAATTTAAAAAAAACTTGTATTGTTTTATGGTCATATTTTTTTGCATTAATGGATGTTATACTATTTCAGATTAACGGGTACCTACGCCCTTCGTTAGTTTACATACTGTATATTCATTGGGGGAATGTATCCGCAATCTGAAGCGCAGAAGCCTATGCCAACCGTGCCACATTAAAATTGTGAAAGGCTAGCCGAAATACAGACAGTAACTAGGTATACCAGCTACTTATGAGCCCGGGGCATTAACGCCGATTTGCATTAATTTAAAACAATGTTTATTTTAATTTTATTGAAGGTGATATATTGAAAAAAGTGCTTGTCCTTTATCGTATACCTTTTTAAGTACATAATATCGAATAGGGATTGAACATTTTGTATTAAGTTAAACAAAAAAAAATTGCTTAGTTCTATCTTTTTATGATTTTTTGAGTAGATACCAAGGCGTAACGAGTTATTTAAGGCGCAGGGTTCCGATTTGCATTTGTCTCTGTCTTTTTCTTTACGTGTAAAGAGTAAAGAAAATAACTACACTTTTGTACTTTTTCAATGTTTTTCGTTGTTTTTTTCATCATATTGTTCATATTACTCATCATAATCCATCACTGAATGCAGGTTGACATTAGACATTTTATGGTATATTTTTAATTATAATTAAAAGTGAAGGTATAAACTGCTTTTAAAGACATTAAGAGGTGTGTTTGAAGATTTTTTTGAAGCATGAATGTATTTTTAATTTTGAATTGAGTTCCATCACTGTATTAAAATAAGACTTGAAAATATCATTCATTTTTTTTTGGTCAAAATTATTTACGGTTTAAGAGATACACTGCTTTAAAAAACCTGGAACCCTGCGCCTTAATGGAGTTTATTTTAAATTAAAACATAGAGAGTAATCGTTTTAAAGTTTTAAAAGCAGTTTTAGTTATAATAATACTTTTTATTTAGAAAAGACGGCAATTCGTATTGTCACATAAGTTGTTATAATCCGAGCGCACACACATCAACGCCTTCTTTTGCCTATCAAAAGTAATTTCATCACTCTCATCATTTATTCATAATATAAATCAGTCTCCCGGTGAGACTCTTACATAGACGATGAATCTATGTCATTGCAAATCGGTGTGATCGAAAATCCCTATTAAAACTTTTTCTGTAAACACAATTATTTATATCACGTAAGTTCGATGAGCCTCATCGAACTTACGTGATATAAATAATTGTGTTTACAGAAAAAGTTTTAATAGTAGTTTAGCAAGTTAAAAAGTACCTTGTACATACCTATTGTACTAACCAAAAACTACGTCACAATACAAACTCAGTATTTTTTCAATAACTTGTCCTGTATAATTAATCTTATCCCTGTATAACTTATCTTATATTGCAGGTTGCAATGACCGTAGACAATGCGTGTAAATCGCTGGATGGGATGCCCGAAACAGCCAGACCGAGAAATACCAAATAAGCCCCTGTACGGACTGCCACGAAAGGCAATGCGGAAAGTTGAAAAGCTGCGCTAAATGTGGACATGAGGACCGGCGGGAACTAGACGAAGGAGAGGAAGACCTACAAAGCTCTTTTAAACTCACTACCATAGGTATTGTTAATTACCTAATATTCTTCATTCGAAGTACACAGTCATGATGAAAGGATAATTAGTGAAAGTTCAATTAGGAGGGGGCTCAGTATCTAATTCAGGAGATTTGAAGAGAATCGATTTCGTGAGGAAGTTCAATGGAAATTGTTATTATCTTGTGTGTTACCTCATATCTTATTTGCCAGCCCGTCATCTTATTGTGCCAGCTCTAAGGCCCAAAAATAATTAAAAGCTACGTTGTAGCAATCATACACAAATAACAAGAGATATTTTATAGAAAAAAAAATACATATTTTGATAAATAATAAAGCTACATTATTGTTATAAATTCATTATTATTGAAAGTTGATTCGGTTTATATGTATGTATCTATGTATGTTTTATGTATTAGTAGGTATTCATTATCAAGTTATCTATCACTTATGTTGCACCTGCCATGTTTTGTCTCTGCACCACCCTAAGGTTGACTGGTAGAAAATGCCTCAGGCATTAAGTCCGCCTTTGTACAGTATTTTTTTTACTTGTGCATAAAGTTTTAATAAATAAATAAATTATTGATTTCCAATATTCTTCCTCCACATACGGGTGTCATTCTTTTCTCATGGCACTCGCATTCTTCATCGTTTTCATGGAGCAAGGTCTCCTCCCTCATCTTAACGAGGTTGAATAATATTTTTGCTAGGTGCTAGTGGCTCATAGCAGCAGTCAAACTTGCTGTAAAGAAATGTCAAATAATTAGTAATTGTTATTAAAAGATACTGAAACCCTGGTGCAAAATCAATAGGAAGTAATAAAACATACAACATACACAAAAGATAACATAACATAATCACGCCTGTATTCCCTGAAGGGTTAGGCAGAGTTGTATCTGTAATACACCCACATTTCCCCAGTTATGTTTAAGTCCCATGTAATAGGGGGCGAGCCTATTGCCATCAACCGGGCACAAATCCAGACCCCGGGCTGCTACTGAGAAATTCGAGATGGAAAAACCCAATAACACTTACAAAACATACATTTCTAAAATAGTATATTCATGTTAGGAAGCACTGACTGAGAAGAACTGACCAAGTGAATGAAAAAGCAATAGGTAGCTATGTATTTTCATGTCCTAGATTGATAGTTTGGTACCTGGTTAGGTATAGTTTTACTTAGTGGTTATATACGATATGATACGATGACGACATCGTTCCTCGAACAAACCACGCTCTGCTAGGACATGAAAATACATAGCTATTGCTTTTTCATTCACTTGGTCAGTTTATAATGGTTTATATTAGTAAGAAGATATAAATACCTTTTCCAGGGGCCTTATTATGACGTATTAATGCCACCCTTATTCCAGTCTGAGTGAGAGACGGAGCTATACAAGGCCGCTAGCACCATCCTTTTTTCGCAGTGGAATAATGATGGCATTAATACTTCATAATAATGTTGCTGTTTACTCCAATTATTGGAGCTTATTATATTCATTGCTACCATCGCAAAAACAATGAAATAAACTTATTTTTGTTGAGGTTTCGGTATAGGTACCAATTGGTACCATCGAAGAAGTTCATATCTATACACCGTAAGGACTATTTTTGCTTGCAGCGATCGGCTGCTATAGAACCGGGCGGTAACAGATGTGGTCATCGTGTTCACGGCAGTTTTTGTTTTCAAACTGCTTAGATACGAAAGTTGAAGTTCTTCGATATATTTATTCCGTACATATTTACTATAAACCAGCGGGTTTTATCGTCTCATATAGGTACAGTCAGCAACGATATTCGATTAGCACTTTCAGATTTCAGAGGGTCTTTGTCCAGCAGTAGACCGTCTTTCGGTTGAAATGATAATGCTGATGAAATACGGCGCGCAGTTGGGTGTTAACAATTTATTGCTAAGTTCATGTGAACAGGCGTTTGGTATAAAGAATCAAAAATTTACATCGAAAAAATGACGTTGGGAATGGGCCTGCTGGTGACTACGATACCACCTGATGATGTGGCGGCATCCCAACGCCACATGGGAACTACGCATCAAAGACCTGACGTCACACAAATCCATCATCGCGCAAGCAGAGTTTTCCGACATCTATTGTCCTCCTGATCCTTCCTTTTCTATAAAGTAGGAGTGAACTTTACACCCTCTTCCTCATACCTCTATACTGGTGACCCCGAGTACGAACGTCAATGCAGCCTTCGTGCAACTACTTCAGCGTGACGTCATCATCATCACTCCCGCAAGCTTTTGTGAGGCGAGTCACACAGCCAGCCTGGCCCCACGGCTTCAACGAATATCCTGAACAGCAGCAATATCCTCTCAGCTGCCAGGGCACATCAAGTCAATGAAAGACGTACCCAGTAAATGGTAGCTTTATAGAAGGTACATACAGTGCTCACACATGTGCTATGCAATTATACAATACTAAGAGATTGAAGTTATACAATTCAAAAATAGTTTTTGTAATCTTCAGCAGCTTCAACAATATTTTCGAATGCTAATCAATTAGTATATGCGCCCTTGTGGAGCTAGACCAGCGTTAAGCCAAGAATTTTTATCAGCGATCTTTACCTCAATCTTTTAAACTACACAATGGATTTTTATCTTTAAGAACATTCGGGAAGGTTTAAGTGTATAATACAATCCGACAAAGTCCCACTGCGACCGATTGGTTACGGTCGCCTCGCGTGGCTTACATCACTATTTTTACTGCTAAATAATGGCTATTATCATCTGTGGGCTGTTATAACCTATGGTCTGACGGATATTCTCGTCAATTAGACCAAAAATAATCAAAAAATTACAGATAACACCGAAAAAATCTGAAAAATGTTGAGTGACGTAAAGCGGGCGTTAATGCCAAACCGCGGAAAAACAGAAATCACGGTATTTTGACATCTCGTCATCCCAGCCGTGCACAACAGTGTCGGATCACTAGTTGTAAATAATAAAATACCAAAAAAAAGAGCACTGGTTTAATGAAAAATATCATAAAATTAAACTTTACTGTCTTGTTAGCCATAGATTTACACATTATGAAAGACAAAATACTTGGGGCTTACCACGAAGGGGCAAACCACAAAGGGGCTAACACAGTTCAAACAAAGCTTAGAACATAATTTTATCGTATATCAACAGATCTTTTTCGAAACGCGGGGTTATTAAACGTAGTGGTGGGTGGTGCATACAGTGGGTTGCTGCAAGGTCCTGAAGCATCCTGCTTGTTCTGCTGCATGAACTTGAGGTACTCGTGGCGGTCCCGAGCATCAGTCAGCAGCTTCCAGGCGATCAATGTGCCGGCCCCGATCAGAAGGAGTGTCACGAGAAATATACCACCGAATACTGGAAAAATATTACAATATTTATTTATTTTACATCAACGACACGCCTGTATTCCCACATTTTGCCAGTTGTAACAGTCCCATATAACAGTGGCGAGACTTTTATTATTAATTAAAGCCAATATCATATTGTGGTACCTACTTGGGTACTCAGAAACACTCATGCTTGCTCATGCAACACTAAAACTAATTGAATGTACTCACAAATATAACTTGGAGCACAATCCACTTTTTTCGCCACTACCAGCTCCACACCATAACTAATGTCGTTGTATCGGTAGACAAAGCTCGTCTGGCAGCCAATTTCCATCTTCACATTACTGCACAAATTCCACAAACTACTATTTTTGTGCTCCTCCGTTAATGACTCTACAACTTCTACCACCATACGGCCATCGCAGGACATGCAGTCCTCATGTTCACTGCGTCGACATTTGGCGCAGCTTTTCAACTTTCCGCATTGCCTTTCGTGGCAGTCCGTACAGGGGCTTATTTGGCATTTCTCAGTCTGGCTGTTTCGGGCATCCCATTCAGCGATTTGATCGCATTGGCATTTACCGCACACGCATTGTCCACGGTCATTGCAAACCTGTAAGATTATTCTCGAAGTTAACGTAGAAGTCACAGTGTTACCTACATATTATTATTTGCTAGAATATGCAAAGGGATGTTATGCAATAAATAGAAGCATTATAATGTTTTAGCGCCCAAATCAGTGTTTGGATGATTTAAGTTCTTTTTTTACAACATCTGCAACACTGCATCTCATCAGGGGCCCAAGTCTGCTATTTTAATAAATTCGTCATTCCAACACGATCCCATTGTCATTTTGCAAAAATTTCGTAATCTGCTAAATTCATAATGGTCGATCATTGGTTGATCATTGTATTCCACAAACACGATACTCGTAACGAATTAAAAGGAATGACTGCACAATGACGGTGTCATGGTAGGTCACTGATCAAAGGAACTGTCAAAATTTTAGAAGATTACCGCCTAAGTCAGTCATTCATTTTGCATTATGTGCGAGATTACCAATAGATGCCATTTCTTTCAATGGATTGTCAGTGGCTGACCATTGGAAAGTCATAATGACGCCAATATGTTAGTAGATTACCAAACTTGTCAAAATCAACAATTATGGAATCAACCATTCTGACACTATTGTAATAGCAGACTTGAGGCCCTGATGGTAAGTCATGATCAGGACGAAGGTGGAAGCGAGCTTCACCCGGAATCCTCAACCACAGAGGAACTGGCTATCTTACCTCTAACTGTCGAAACACGTGGTGCCAGAATTAGATAAGTTGGTGGTAGCTAGCCAGGCGGACTTAGAACAAGCCCTACCATCAACCAAACCGAGCAGAAAATTTTGCCCTTGCTGAGAATCGAACCCGGGACCTCTGGGTCTGACACAGGTGGTCTAACCACTAGATCATAGAGGCGCTTAAGCATAATATAGGTAGGCGGTTGTACATTCACTGTGTTCTATATTACTTCAAATTATTGCATTGATCGGGTAACCAAATTATATTTTATTTTATTTATTAAGGACAGTTACACGCTGCAGATTACAGGGAAATACTTAAACTAAGATTTAACAAACATGTAACCCACATTGTGCTCATTTTAACTAAAGATTGCAGTGATAGCCTAGTGGTGTGACCGTCAGACTGACAAGTCGTAGGTCTCGAGTTCGAACCCAAGGCACGCACCTCTGACTTTTCGGATTCATGTGCGTATTATACATACAATTATCACTTGCTCAAAAAACGGTGAAGGAAAACATCGTGAGGTAATCGGCATGCCCGAGAGATATTTCTCGACGGCATGTGAAGCCAAGTCAGAGGCCCGTGGGTGGCTTTAAAACTCTGACACCAGGTTAGTTTACTAACCACACGAAAATAAGAAGAACTAAGGATTAAACAAAAAACGGACAAATAAATAAATATGGAACTTTTTTATTTTTTTTGGGTGGGAAGTCATCAAATGTCTTCTCACGCTCTGGGCGGAGCGGGAGGGCGTGTTAGACTCTTACTGACTAAAACCCACCCATGTTCCTTCGGTTGCCTTTAGACTTTCCCGCAACCCCGGCAGGCATCGGTCCCATCGGACCCCTTCACCCCCGCTGACAACTTTTTGAGGCGCGCGTGGAACACAACGCACCGTCGAGCCGGGCCTAGTCATTATCGGACGGCGAGCTACCCATTGCTCACCACGCGCAAGCCCACGCTTACGGTGGCCGGGATTCGGCCTGCGATTCCCGACGCTCAGGGCGTCTCCTCCTGCGGCGGCTAGGGGCGTGAGGACGCGAATTTTGCCTCTCCCTCACGCGTTCCGCCTCGTCCTTCGCGTGCATTACTGCTTCGCAGAAGGAGGTGACAGCCTCGCATGCCCTCTCGCTCCGTACCAGGGCCTGGACCAGGCCCGGATGCGAGAGATCCCCGCCACCGATCGCCTTCACGAGGACACGGCGGTGCTCTGCCCAAGCCAGGCAGACCATCACCGTATGCTGCACCGTGTCCTCCAGGCGATCCACGCAGTGATGACACCCAGGCGTTTCCTCCCGCCTTATCCGAAACAGGAACCTCCCGAAACAACTGTGTCCGGTGAGGACCTGCGTCAGGTGGAAGGTGAGGACGCCTTGGCGCCTCTCTAGCCACTCCTCAAAGAGGGGACTTTCTCGCGGCAGCGGAGTTACGCCCCGACGTTTCGCCTCCAGATCCCATGGCGGCAATCCGGTAAAGAGGCTCGCCGCCTCACCGGAGACCGTGCGGTATCCCCGGAAATTATATGGACCTTAGAGTAGAACCTTGTACTCACACGGCTGCTATTGTATTCTTTACAATACGTGTCTGGTTTGTAACAGTCGCAGGCATCGCCGGACCAATCCTTGGTACATTCGCATCTTCCACAGACACATTTACCGTGCTCTGAATCACTGCATACGCTCTCTGGTGACCTCCATGTACTACGGGGACAGCTGTCCATGTTGCACTGGCAAAAATTACCTTCGTACCTAAGAAATAAGGGTTGATTTGGAGTAAAAAAAAAGGGCATGTGTGTGTCGGACCACGCACAATGAAGGGTTCCGTAGCTGGGACGAATTTATCCCAAGAACAAAGTTAACATTGTAGTTGAAAAACATTTACTCCCATGAGAAATGTATGCAAATTTAAGTTGGTTGATTATTACGTGTTAACCTGTAAAGCCTACTTAGCTGTGATAGTTTTTTTTTTAACTTCGTTATATATACTACTGCTGTGATTTTTTTCACAAATCCAAGTACAACCATGTAACTGGAACATGACTTTAAAGTTTAATACTTCGCAAACAGATCCCTGAATAGAAAAATGCTTTTCACACAGTCACAATATTTTTCAACGACCTTCCCAAGGACATCCCACACCACGAGATAGACGTAAACGGTACCCAGAAAAAAAATGTTTTCTGATTTTATTTTACCACTTTATCGGCGTGATTAATATGTATACCTATGACAAATTACAGCTTTGTAGGACTGACATTATCTGAGCTAAGCCGTGCACAGACGGACAGACAGACAGACATGGTGAAACTATATGCGTTCCTTGGAACCCTAAAAAGAAGAATATTCTTCTGACTAGGTGTTTGGTTCCTGAATGATAAAAGTAACAGTTCATCTTTGCCTCATTATTACAGTCGTCACACACTTGAAGATATGTCGAAGATAATATAAAATATATATTATCTTCGACATATCGCTCACCATACAGTTTATTGGACCACCATACGCAGTGAAGATAATATACATTTATATTATTGTTTATTAATTAAGGAACAAAACAAAATATAAACAGAAACATCACAAAAACGTCAATAGGTTTGTCCGGATGTTCTTAGTAGTAACGAAATATATAATTAATGGTTTAAAACATAGTTAAATAACATTGTGAGGTAGTTTCTAATAATAACAAAAACGTCGACGGCGCGGGTCAGACAACCTGTCGATGCTAATTACTAATGAAATTTAAACAGAGAATGCATTCATTGATTTTCTTTGAAAAATGCATTTTCAAAGAGAATCAAATGATATTTTGTATTTATTTTTATAATTATTTTTTGTTATTTCCGATTGAATTTTTGTTGCAACATCATTTATTAGAGATTACCTTAAAACACACTTTAGAGATTACCTATATGCACTCTAATGTAATAATATATTATCTTCTATGTATGTGATCAGCTTTAAACTGATAATAACATGGGATAAAAATACAAAATACCCACAACAGAGACTAGAGAGAGTCATTGTTCTTCCCGTTATTATGTTTTTTTTTGTACTGGATCATACCTTCGGGACACTTCTGGTTATATTGAAGGACAGGGTAACAACTTCTTTTGAAGTTTTTTTTACTAAAGCAAGTTTATTATAACTAAACTTTTAATACTCCCACGTTCCCGGTACCGTTACATGCACCCTTAAGCACAATGTTTTGCGTGCGTTCACCTCAAAAATAAAAGTCATTTCCCAGTAATTATTTTTGCACAAAGTTTCATGTAGGACAGAATGCGAAGATGACGGCATCGTGATGGGTTTTTTACATCCTGTATATTTTGTAACCTTTTTAGGGTTCCGTAGCCAAATGGCAATATACCGGAACCCTTATGGATTCGCCATGTCTGTCTGTCTGTCCGTCCGTATGTCACAGCCACTTTTTTCCGAAACTATAAGAACTATACTGTTGAAACTTGGTAGGTAGATGTATTCTGTGAACCGCATTAAGATTTTTACACAAAAATAGAAAAAAAAACAATACATTTTGGGGGTTCCCCATACTAAGAACTGAAACTCAAAAAAATGTTTTCATCAAACCTGTGGGGTATCTATGGATAGGTTTTCAAAAATGATATTGAGGTAAGTATCTAATTTTTTTTTTTTCAAAACTGAATAGTTTGCGCGAGAGACACTTCCAAAGTGGTAAAATGTGTGTACCCCCCCGGGGTGTAACTTATAGGTAAAATAAGAGAATGATAAACCTAAAAAAAATATTATGATGTACTTTACCATGTAAACTTCCACCGAAAATTGGTTTGAACGATAGTAAGTAGTTTTTTTTTAATACGTCATAAATCGTAAACCGCAATTTACCTTTCATTCAATCAACTCAAATATAAAAATAAAATAAAACATTTAATTTCATAAACATAAACCATAAGCATAAACCGCGAACCAATATTATAAAATAATGGTTCACGGTTTATGTTTCTTGCTGCTACTGAACCCTTCATGGGCGAGTCCGACTCGCACTTGGCCGCTTTTTTAATTTGAATTGGTTAGAATTACCCATGCATGTTTATTAGTAAAAATGTTCTTACCTCTCTCTACATTTACAAATACCACAATCACACGATCCATGTCCGCTGCAAACAGCCGTGCTGCCTTCAGCTATGCAAGTTGAGTTGTCTCTATAATCGTTTTTCTCACTTTTGACGCAATTGCATTTTTCACCGTACCTACGGAAAACGATTATTATTGCTCCTTTCCTATGTCCAAAAGGGATGTTTTTGCCAATGATATCATATTTTCTAAGAAATTACATCAAAGCATAATTAAATACGTACCGATTCTCACTGCAGCTACACTTTCCACACAACCTCTTCTCTCCGTTACAAAATGTTGAATTATTCTCGACATTGCGTTCGCAATCACAGCTTTTAATAGGATCAATCTCAAGCGTGAGCTTCTCCCTGATGCCTTCTACTGTTATATCTACAACAGCCCTTTCTGCAGAATCATATTGTACCGTCCCAACTATATGTAGTTCTTTACCATTCTCTATGTCGCAAGCAGCGTCGTTGTTGTCAGCGGTGCAGTCAGGATTAAAGTAAATGTTTAAATGTTTCTTACTTCCTGACTTTACCTTTGTTATTAGTTTTACTTTCTTTGATATGTTCTGTAATGAAGACCTGTATTAAACGAATTGTGATTTCGACAGAACTTAATCAAACATTTTCAAATACATAATAATATATTCATATGAAATTGACACGTCATGGCGCTTCACTCACCTCATAAATATCTTTTAAGATTGTCACGATCGCATCGTTCTTCGACATATTTCGGGCAAATTTCGCAACATGGGAACTCCTCACGACTTTTTTGAGTCCATCGTAGATAGTTTTAACTGGGTGGGCTACGAGGAAGATAATTATAATGTCGCGTTCAGCAGCTAGCTTATTTATCATGCCGACTGATGGGTAGTCCATTTCTTGTTCTTTGGTATAGGTGCCATTTTCAGTATAGCATTGACCATCGTATGGTTCAAACAAACCAGCAGATTTTCCATCACCAGCAGCATGGTACGGCCCATCAGTTAAGAACACAACTATTTTTCTGGACACTTTTCTCCATCCTATAATATCTTCGCAGACCAAAACTTGGGCAAGAGCGTCAAGGCCTCCTTCCTGTGGATCACGGCTGACTCCACTAGGCGATTTTGATACCTCCTTTTTAAATTGCTTAAAGTCATCAACTAATTTCAAACGATGTCTAAATGAGTAGGTTAGTTCGGGGTCATCAATACTAAAAGAGAAAAATGTACAGTGTGAGTAAAACACCAAATCAAAAAATAATATTTAGAAAACTTTTCTGCTCACTTGCTCATAATCGGTAGCATTCGTTTGTCTATAAATGTACCGAATCCTAAATGAACGTTTTTAGTCAATTCTTTAATAGCCAAATAAATGTTTTGTCCTTGTTCAGCTGTATTGTTTTTTATATTTTCCATGGTTTTAGAAGCGTCTAGAAGAAAATATAAATCTACTGGATAATCTTGAGCACCCTGGAAAGAAAAATTAAATTTTTGTGGCATTCCTTGGCGAAGTTTCAACTTGTATCTCTGTGGCTTTATTTGAATGATGTGCTCTGAAACAGAACTAAAATTTTGCTCTTCCGATGCTTCGTACACATTTTTCGGGTTCTGTATAAATTTTGGACACCAGCTGTCTCCAACAGCACTCTGGGGCATGCATCTCGTCCCATTGAAGTCATTCTGAAAATATTAATGGAATTCCTTAGTAATTTAAACACACTACGTAGTAAAGGATCTATTCTTTATCTCTCAAATTAAACGAAGATTATTGTGATATAAACGGATTTATTTTCTGACACAACTGTTAGGTTCAATCGTCGAACAAGGAATGGCTCCATTTTACCTCGTTTCAAACGTCAAACTTTATATGAAGTGTTGCCATTCAAAATAATTAAGTCTGATTCGATACAATTAAATAATCGTTTAAGTATTTGACTTAAAATAATAATAATAATAATAACTACGGTTTTAATATTTACTCATTTTAATACCAATATATTAAAATGAGTAAATATCACAATTTAAGAATCGTTCTAAATATTAATTCTTAATAGTATTTTATAAAAATACCCACATCTTGGCTTATTAACCTTACAACTCGGCCATCCTGTTTAAGTGAGTCCTCTCACTTGTTGGTATAATTAAAAATAAAGGGAAAAAAAAAATGTACATAATACCTAGATTATAAATACATTATCGTTCGAGCTTCTACATCTAATTTCATTATTCAATAATTCATTATACAATATTAATTTACTTTATAGTTGAACTAAGGTACAAAATTCTTATAACAATCTATATTTGTCACAATTCTCATCACAATTATTTAAACTCCTGAATCTGGGTCTGTAATCTCATTCTTTGTTTCTTGCACAATCTGTCATGATCTTTGGTCAAATGTGCGGCACCGTTATCTTGGTACCATTCATAATCTGCACTGACCTCTATGACAAATTGTGCTCACATCTAATCTTATCACTAATCTTACTCACTATCTTGCAATCATATGTGCGACATCGATTCCTCAATGCCATTCATATCTGCACGGATTGCTCATGTATACATAGATATATTCTTAATAATGACACGCAATCTCAATTCATTATATCATTAGGGAAGCTGATTAATCAATATAAATTATAGCATATTATTATAATCGACAAAATTAATTAATTATTGTTCCCACCAACTATGTAAAATAATAGATCATTCTCTCTCTGCCTCTATTTCTCTATCCTCACTCTGATCACTGTCAGTGCTTTCACTGGTGTAACCTTTAAAGTTTAACCAGGGGTGGATTTTATCTAATGCTACAACATTCTCATATCTTTTGTTACCTTTTCTTGTTAAAGGGGTGTCTTCGACGAGAAATCTGTCATTAGGTAATATTTTGAGGATTCGATAGGGGCCTTGGAATTTGGGGACGAGTTTATGTGATTTTCCTACATGATCTTTGTCTATTACGGTCCTTTCTACCCTTATTAAATCACCTACGTTATATTCTGCCTGAACCTTCCTATGCTTATCAAATTGCTTTTTAGCATAATCCTGTTGTTTTTCTATCCTTTCCCTAGCATTGGACCTTAGTTTAACTAACGCATCACCATCGATTCGTTCAGTTGTTTCGGCAATTACGTCAGTTAATACATTTTCAGACGCATTCATCAATCTGCAACCGAATAACAACTCGGAGGGACTCTTTCCTGTTGTCTTATTAATAGTGGTATTAATACCTAACTGTACGTCACCGATGTAATCGTCCCATAAATTGTCATTTCCACCATGACATTTTGTACTCAAAGCAACAATTATGGTTCGATTAAACCTTTCGACCCGTCCATTCGCTCTCGGGGTAGCTACAGCGTTCAAAATGTGCTTTATTTTTAAATGATCCATAAAATTCTTAAATTTTGCACTTGTGAAACAAGAGCCGCGATCTGTTATAAGGCGAGAAGGAACGCCGAAATAGCTAAAATGTTCCTTAAATGCCTTGATTGCCGTAGTCGTCTTGGTATCTTTTACAGCTCGTATATTAATAAATTTTGTAAAGGCATCTATAATAACAAGCAAATACATGTTGCCTCTCCTAGAGCGAATGAACGGGCCCAAATGATCGGCATGAAGTGTATGGAATGGTTTCTCTAACTTAGGTATGGGATGAAGTACTCCTTCTTTGGGACCGCCAGGTGCCTTATGATGCGCACACTCCAAACAAGCTAAGACATATTTCTTAGTGAACCTACGCATTTTTGGGAACCAAAATGTGCTTCTGATACGATTCAAGGTTTTTTCGAAACCGAAATGGCCCACTTCATCATGGTTCATGCGCAACACTTGCCACCTACAACCCCTCGGAACTACCCATCGCAATCCTTCGTCTAAAATTTTATACACGTAACTACCTTTCAACAAATAATTCTTACGGACGTCAGCTACAAACTTTGTCTTGTCGTCTTCTAAAATGTCTCTTATACGTTTTATTTCACTATCATCACCCTGTACAGTAGCGATCCAGTCACGAACGTCTACGTGTAAAACATCTAAAACATGCTCCGTGTCCACATCGGTTGGTTCACTAACAGGGGCACGACTGAGAGCATCTACGTGAGCCATACGCGAACCGGGTCTGTACTCAATCTCGCAGTCATACTCCTGAAACTGGATCCACCAGCGAGAAATTCGTGGTACAAGATCCCTCTTAGTTAAGGTAGTACGAAGGGCGTTACAGTCGGTGACTATTTTAAATCTTAACCCCAATAAATAGACTCGGAAACGATTTAAAGATGCGACAACCGCTAAAGTTTCCAACTCAAAAGAGTGAAATTTTTGCTCATCTACTGTAGTTTTACGACTGTAATACGCCACTGGCCTAAGTAAACCGTCTACGCCTCGCTGTAGGAGAATCCCTGCAATACCTAGTTTCGAAGCGTCCGTATGAATTTCGGTTTCTAAATGGGGGTCGTATAAAGCTAATATAGGGCGTTCAACTAATTTTTCCTTTAGCATTCTAAATGACTCCACCTCATCTGCCGTCCATTTCCATGCGAATTTAGATTTTAAGAGGTCTGTTAGTGGACGAGCAATAAGGGCGAAGTCCTTTACAAACCTCCGGAAAAAGCTAGTTAGGCCGATGAATCGTCTGACATCATGGACGTTTTGCGGAACTGGGAAGTTTTCTATAGCTAATGTTTTGCGCTTTCCTGGGCGTATGCCCTCACCGCTTACATGAAATCCTAGGAACTCTAGTTCGGTACAGAAAAAACTACATTTGTTTACCTTAAGTGTAAGACCTGCGTCTTTAATAAGTTGAAGCACCTCCTCTAGCCGTCTCATTCCCTGATCAAAAGAGCTTGAAGGGATCAATACGTCATCCATATAAACGATCGTATAACAGACTTTCGACAGTATTTTATTCATTGCTCGTTGAAAAATAGAAGGAGCGTTGGCTAGTCCAAATGGCATGCGTTTAAATTGATATTGCCCATCGGGAGTTACAAATGCAGTCTTATCTTGAGATTTTGCCTCTACTGCAATCTGGTAGTAGCCAGATGCAAGGTCTAAACTTACAAATAAAGAATTACCAGCTAATCTGTCAAGTTGATCATCAATCAAAGGTAGCGGATAGTGTTCCCTTTTAGTTTTATTATTTAATGCACGATAATCGACACATAATCTGCTTTCGCCGGTCTTTTTCTTTACCAGTAACACTGGACTAGCGTAAGGCGAGTTTGACTCGCATACTATGCCCGCATCGATCATATCCTTTACCATAGATTGAACTTGTCTACGCTCCGGAAAGGAGAGCCTATACGGGCGATAAACTACTGGTTGCGAATCACTTAGTTCAATTTCCATTTGAACTACATTAGTCAACCCCAGGTCTCTTAGGTTATCCGAAAAACACGTTTCATAACTTTTGAGCAGCTTTTTTAAATTGTTAACCTCATCTTCGCTAAGTTGTTTGCCATAATGGAAAACAGAATTAGTCTCAGCGTTCTCAAGATCTAATAAATTTACACTCAAGTAGTCTCTGGTACAAGGAGCTCGTGTAATGAGCGTATCCTTATCTAAAAAAACCGTACTATCACTAAGGTTTTGAACCAGTATCCTAACCTCTCCGTTTTTTATTTCGTATTCACCCGGCATCAAATAATATTCGTTCTGTGGCTTGCCGCGTAAGGAGCCACCGACGTGAACTACACCCGAATATTTGCTTGCAGAAATACACGGTAACGGATACATTTCCTTAGGAGGTATTACAGTACTAGTTTTCAGGCTTAATTGTACTTTCGTTGAATTGTCGCGAGAAAATATTAATGAATGCGTAGTTTTCGTAATGACTATATCTGGCTTCTCTGTGAAACTGTGTCCAATTAAAACTGAATATTTAATAACGCTATCATCAACAACGTACGCGTTAACGTTCTCTACAATACCTTGAATTTCAATAATGACATTTGCTTCACCTAATGGTACTACAATACTCTCACCTATACCCCTCATAGTCGGCAAGTTGCTATTAGTCCACGTGATTCCCCTTTTAACAGCCTCGCTATGACGAATTAGCGTACATTGGCTACCCAAATCCACGTAACCTTGAATAACCTCACCGTTGAGTTTCAAATACATTAAATATTTATTGTCATTATAATTATTTGTTTCAATACGCATCACGTCTTTTTCTTTCGGTTTATCAATTTTATTGGCTGGGTCAGAGGGTAATCTGGGACAGTTAATTGACAAATGACCTAATTTGGCACATATATTACACTTCAATATCTTTTTTGTGCATTTGGAACTGTAATGCCCAGGTTCATTGCAATTAAAGCATACAATTGACGCATTATTGTGTGACTTCGAAGTCTTAGTCTCACTGCCATTAGCCGTCTGCCTAGCACTATTACTGGATGATGAGGAGGTAGGGTTGTTACGCTTATCATAGTTGACCTTTGATCTATCGGGTTCACGAAGCTGTTGCTTAATTGATTGAAAATATGTGAGGACCTGCTCCGGTTCCTGACATTTTGCTGCTTTCGCGCCTAATCTCAACGACCGATCCTCAATCCCATAAAGTAGGCAATCTACCGCACGTTTACCATGTATTTCGCATCGATTAAGTAGATTAATTTTTTCATAATAATAATGTTCTAAGCAATCGTTATATTTTACGCGTTTTGACAACATCTCGGTAAGTAATTCGGCATAGTCTTCACTACACGGAAATGATTGCTCCAGTTTGCCCTTCCACTCAGACCATGAATACGACATAGATGGAAGGGCCTGGTACCAGGATTTTGCAATCCCTGACAGTTTAGGCAAAGCGTAATGTATTATCTGGTCGTCACCCCAACCGTAGAGCTTCGCACATTCCTCAACTTTATTGATCCACATAACTATAGTCTGACTCTTAACCATAGGGTCAAAATCTGGAATCACATTGCCTAGCATGGGAAATTTGTTACTCTGAGGGCGACTATTGGTTAAAGCCTCCACTAAAGTAGCTAAAAACGCTTGCGTGTCACTATTAATAATATTGGGAGCACTCACGTGACCAGAAAGTGGAGGTGTGTGACGCGTTGAGCTGGATTCTGAGCGGCTGCTGCGGCCTCGCCTGTTGCGTCTCCCATCCAAGCCCCGGCTGGAACGATGTCGCCGACGCTGCTGCTCATGGCTGCTGCTCCGACTGCGACACCCGTCACGGCTGCTACTCCGTTTCGGTTGGTGACTGCGTCTCGTAGGCTGCTCACGGGAACTGCGCCCTACACTACGAAGAGATTCCAACGAATCATCACGAACGCTCGATCGCTGCTTCCGTTTATGCGTAGTGCTTGTTCTTGTTTCTGTGCTCCGGTCACGGCGACGTTTTCGCGCATTGCTCTTGCGTTTACTGCTAGTTTTATTATCCATTTTAAACTAGGATAATAACCAACAACTTTTGTAAATAACAAAAACACGTGGTGATTTTTGGTTATATTTCTTTAAAATTGTAGGCGTAATTGACTGATCCCACTTCTGAGATAAAGGATCTATTCTTTATCTCTCAAATTAAACGAAGATTATTGTGATATAAACGGATTGATTTTCTGACACAACTGTTAGGTTCAATCGTCGAACAAGGAATGGCTCCATTTTACCTCGTTTCAAACGTCAAACTTTATATGAAGTGTTGCCATTCAAAATAATTAAGTCTGATTCGATACAATTAAATAATCGTTTAAGTATTTGACTTAAAATAATAATAATAATAATAACTACGGTTTTAATATTTACTCATTTTAATACCAATATATTAAAATGAGTAAATATCACAATTTAAGAATCGTTCTAAATATTAATTCTTAATAGTATTTTATAAAAATACCCACATCTTGGCTTATTAACCTTACAGTAGGTCGTTTTCGTAACATGGATAATTATTTAATTTACATACTATAGTCTTATTCTTTCTGTCGCGCGTCGGTTTTATAAACTATCTGTTAAGTTCTAGGAAATTATACAGGTTGCAGGTCCCTGGAGTGAAATTTATACCTTCAAAATGAATCGCTTGCGTCATCTAAGAATCGAACCAAACCATAATCATACCTGAAAGAAGCCAGCGATTTTTTAAAATTTAAAATACTACATATTTAAAAAAGAAGCATAATTTGCTATGATCAATATTTCAGGTAGGTACTTGCCCTCCAGGAACCATCTTTAATTTCTACTCCATAAGAGTCTATTGCACACTGTCTTTGCAGCGACCAACAGTCAGCGGAAGTGACAATCATTAGGTACGCTTGGTTGTCCAGTGAGGATGCTGCTGCATATCCTCTCTGCATAACCTTTCTACCTTGTTCGTCTCTCAGCCTTCGTACCCACGGGTGACTTCTTATCGCGCATTGGATTTTCAACGCACTGCTGAGCGCCGAGATTAAAAAATTCAACAGTGTGTTTTTTTGGACGGGCTGCGATCCGGTCTGTTGGATTATGAATGTTCGCCTCAATACCAAGAGTTGAAAATCCAATGCGTCATACAAAATCGCCCGTTCGTACCTGGATTGAAAGGGAGGCACTTAAAGTACAAAACGTTAGAAATACAGGTAAAATACAAAACTTAATATTTTTTTCCTTAACTACAGATTCATATAGAAATACTATTTTTGAAAAAAATAAAAACAAAGCATTTACCTCGGCACACCACACACAGACACTGGGGTCGCTGATGCATTCCTGACACGTATTTTTTATTTGATAGCAAGATTCTGATGTGGAAATCAATTGATATTGTAAACTGAAGCCCACACAAAATATTATGCATTTAGCAAACATGGTGCCGAAACGACTACGCTGTACTAAAAATATATACATGACATACTGAATACTACATTATCATGAGGATAATTAAAGTCCTCTAAGGGGGAAAACATACCATAAATGTACTGTTAGGTTTAATGTATTACATTACAAGTTGCGCCCCGCGGTTTCACCCGCATAAGTCTCGATCTTGTGGGAATATCGGGATAAAAAGTATCTTATGTCCCATAGATATCCAGAGATATGCCTTCATTGCGGAATAGTAAGGAATCCTAGTGCGGCCGCTTATCTCCCACCAAAATAATTACAACATTAACAAATAGTGTACTTACGACACACACTTAAAATTTGAACTCGCACACTAAGAAGAAAACTGCTACAAAAAATCAATTTCTAATAGCACACATACATACAATGGGCGGGGCATTCACTTGTAAACACTTGCTATTTGCGAACATTCAATGCACACGCATGCAATTAGGGAGTCGAAAGCGATGGTCGATAATTTTTATCGATATTTACTTTAGCACATTCTTGTATTATTATAACTTCGTTTAATTTTCTTTATATAATTTATTTTGTTTTTATATACCTATCCGAAAATATGGGTTATTTTTACTAAAAAAAATGAGTTTTTTTTTTTAATATTGTGTTACCGGGTAAAGTGAACCCTCTCTGTTAAATATTATGCTATACACGAGTAACTGTATTGAAATAACAATGACTTTATTTGCTTCAAACAAAATTAAATTAATAACAAATTTAACTCATATACTATACATGTAATACGAGAATATCCATTGACTTCTGTAAAAAAAGATTCGACTGCAATAATACGCATGTCGATAAAATCAGCCGCACGCACTCGATTGCACCTCTCTAAATCCAAAACGTTCGTTCCGTTCGGAAAGATTCGGGCTAGTTCGGGCTAGTTCGTATCGCTCCGGACGTAAGTTAGTAAATGATTTAAAAATTGATTTAAAATATTAAACAGTGACTTAAATGTTTACTTACCGGTCGTAGAACACGACATTTGTCTTCAGGTTGATGGTACTAGACATATTTTTACAAATTATTACTGCACAGCTCGGCATTTTGGTTTTTTACGCATCAATAGTACACTGTACGCAGTTGCAAAGCGACTGAATGAAGCGTACAGCCGCCGTTCGAACATAAGCCCAATTTAGCAATGTCGAGGCGCCACGTGCCACGCCTCCAAGGCATATCCCTCGATATCCGTGTTATGTCCTAACCCAGGTCATGGTCTTTCCACGTGCCAAATTTAAAAAAAAAAAAAAATGTAAAAAGAAAAAAAAAAAAACAAAAACCGTTCAGCTGACTTAGCGTGAAAGCGTAACAAACAAACTAACTCACTTTCGCATTTATACTATTAGTTAGGATTAGGATTTGTTGTTAGGTATAGCCGTCATAGTAGTGTCTACCTGTTGCGGTTCAGAAGATATAGCCTTGTGATTGACGGACGGACAGCGGGGCTTTAGTAAGCCAGTGTGCGCAGGCCCTTATTCGTCAGTTTCCTCATTTGTGAAGTAACGTTTTTCCGTTCATCCATCGACAGTAACTGATACGAGCTGTCATTGTGATCAATAATTATTAATATTATTTATTAGTTTGTTCAAAATCTCTCGTGGTAGCGTCGCTCTAAGTCCATAGTTGACCAAGCTCCGTTAAGAAGAATATTATAAGAATGGTGAACTATTTAGTTCCCATATTGTTAATTTTCTGTTTCAATTACGTCAGATGTGAATCTGATAACTGCAATTTCGGTACTTGCGGTGACTGCATTAGTTATGAGCCTGAAAGATGCGTTTGGTGTTCTGAAGTAAGTACCTATTCAAATATTTTTACACTTTTCAACCGACTTCAAAAAGGAGGAGGTTCTCAATTCGGTTGAAGTATGTTTTTTTTGTATGTTTGTTACGCGATTACTCCGCCAATTACGAATTGATTTTGATGTTTCTTTTTTTATTTGGTAGGGCATACTTCAGAAGTGGTCCCATATAAATTTGGTCAAGATCTGATGAGGGGTTTTTGAGTTAGCTTCAATAATACGTATTTTTCCCATCTAGTATATGTGGACGATATTCTAATAGTTCCAGCTGTCACTGTAATTTACATAGCAGGTAATGGGTATTCAAATTTTTGTGGGGGTTTTGTGGGGGTACCACAACTAAAAAGTGAAAAATAAAAACTTTTTCACAAAAAATAAAACCGACGTCCAAAAAAAAACACTACAAAGTGAAAAATAACTTTGATTTTGGAAGTCGGTGGCAAAAAACGAAAAACAAACCCCAAAGACACCGACTTCCGAAATCAAAGTTATTTTTCACTTTGTAGTGTATTTTTTGGAAGTCGGTTTTATTTTTTGTGAAAAAGTTTTTTTGTTCTGTAATATTCCACAGTAGACCTTTACGTTTCCTTATACTGGCGGTGGCGGTTTGGACAAGTTATGTCATACCGGCTGAAAATCATAATAATAACAATAAATGCAACTAGCTTGAACTTTCTGACTAACTTGACCGACTATTTAATTTGACAATTCAAAGGTTGGTAAATGGTTTAATTGAAATAAATGCTTTGAGTTTGAATAGTTTTCCCTTAGTGCATAAGAGATCAGATGGCCAATGCTCGTACAAAACATTCACATTCAAATCGTAATCTGTCAAACTTGTCAAAAATGTAGGTGAATTGATTAATTTTTGATTTTTGAATATAATGCGAACTATCTCAAAAATTATGGGATTTGCCCCTCTGGGCGTCAGCTGCTCAAGTAGAGGGGGATTCCAAAGATGCAGCACTTTTATTTGTTTGGGGTTAATGATGTTCTGAAAATCGCCGTTTATGGTTTTGGGGCGGTTTTTTTTTTAATAGCTTTTACATGCTGTCATTTCGGATTCCTCTTTAGGTGCGGCGACTGACACTCATTCTGATGATTATTGAATGATAAAAAACAAGCAATGAAAATTCGGTATAAAATTCATCGCAAAAATTTTGCAATACCTCCCGTACTATATTGGTCTTTTGTTTGATATTAAAGTTTGATAGAAACCTATCCGAAAGTTTTGAAGGATATTGCTAAACCATTGCTTCGGGTTTGAAAAAATCATCTGCTCAGCAACGTAAATGAAGCAATGGACTGTAAAAAAAGAAAACTATTGCGATTAATTGACATTTTTCGTGTGTTACGTAATTATCCCGCTGATTTTTGGAATAAATTATTCTGGAGTTTTATGTGAGTACATCTTGGAAAAAAAAATTATGTACATAAGTAGGTAAGGTCAGCATATGAAGTAAATTAACATACTTTTACTTTTCATCTAAATTGACACAAAATTATTCGAACGAGGTAAGTACAGACGCCAGCACGTGAACCTACTACAAACTGTCACATTTCTTTAATAGATTTTCAACTTTAATACTAAAGTATAAGGTTCAAAGTTGATTGGGGAAATTTTACAGTTTCGGTTATGTTGATGTGCTGGCGTCTGTACCTACACAGCTTTTCAGCATTTCATTGATATTTTAATGTTAACTACTTACATTTGTTTCAATTACAATTAAAAGAAAATTCTTTAATAATGATTTACTTAAATATAAACTGAAGTACCTACAGAAAGTGCAATCCACGACGACGCGCCCCACTCCGCGATTGCGACACTTATACACTAAAAACAGTGATATTCACAATGTTAATACAAGAAGTAAGGATAAACTACGTGCTCCCTTTCACCGGCTTCATAAGGTTCATAACTCATTTGTTGGGCTTGGTATAACCTTTTATAACAAGCTACCCTCTTCTTTGCTAGATTTGCCTTTTAATGCGTTTAAAACTAAATTAAAGTCCAACCTTTGTTCAAAGGCATACTATTCTATCAACGACTACTTAAATGATAAGAATAGATGGTCGCTGTGATTAACTCAAGACAATGTTTAAATGTTCTTTCTCCAGAATTATTTTACCTACTGACAGGTTATATGAGTTTATATAATTGTTTATAATTTTACTTTATAAGTCAATTTATTTTAATTTTATTTTAATTTAGTGCTGACATAATCTACTCATTACAATGTTTTTTTTATGAGTTGTATTGCAATATGTGGTTAGCTAGCGACCTCGACAATTATTTATTTTACCTCGATGGTCCTAGTTTATCAATTGTAACTTCTAGTTACAGCTATATGTAAGCACATGGGCACGCCCTTTATGCCTGGAGGCTTTTTTTTTTTTTTTTTTAGATATTGTTTACTTTTAGTTATTTTTATTTCTGCTTGAGTATAGTTCTCGATGCTTTTGGTTGGTATATTGGCGTGTGCTAGCTGTCATATGGCTATTAATTATAACTATTTAATTTAAATTACTTTTTGCATATTGTAAATTGTCTTGCATACTGTTGTATAGAATCATTTTTTATTTTTTTCTAACTGAACAGACAGCTGTGCTGCTGGGGAGTTTGTTGCGCCACTTCTTCTTCCCAGCAAAAGCACTAGGAAGTGGTGAAGGGTGGGCGTTTTGGGGGACTGTCTTATGTAATTTTGACGTTCGAAAAGTGCTGATTCTCAGCCTATTTTGAATAAATGACTTTTGAATTTTGAATTTGAATTTTGATTACTGTACTGTAAGCTGTACTTTAGTACGGAGCGGAGCGGAGTGGGGCGCGTCGTCGTGGATTGCACTATCTATAATAACTGACTTTTGTTACTGACTGTAAAAAAAGCATATTTGCAAAGGAAAAATATGTGTCGGAAAATATAAAAACTATGAAAAATCGCGGAACATTTATGGGGGTGATTCGGATACCCCATGATACGAGGGACCAGAATTATATATTTTTGAACGTCAATGTTCCGGCCAGACTATTTTTTTTGTTTGTGAAATTATCAAATAACTTCTCCCGCTCTGGGCGGAGTGGGAGAGCGTGTCAGACTCTTACTGACTAAAACCCACCCGTGTTCCTTCAGTTGCCTATGTGTTGCCAGGGGCAACGGATCTCTTTCGGACCCGCGACCCCGGCAGGCATCGCCCCTAGTGGACCCCATCAGTTGTGCTGACATCTATTTCATGCGCGCCTGGAACACAAGGCGCCGTTTCTGGCCACCCTGTATGTTGTTATGCTGCCAACCAGCTAGGTAGTAGGTGGACTATATCTTGGTATACCATAGATCTATATAATTAAGTATCTATACTGTGTAGGAATAACTTACCTAGCAGACGCTCGTGGCTATCGAAGGTTAAGCTACGCTTGCCAATGTCTGTTCGTGGAAAGCAGGTTAAGCCATTGGTCCCGGCTGTCATTCGTAGATCTTTTGCAGCCGTTACAGGTAGTCAGAAGCCCAAAAGCCTGACAACCAGTCTTACCAAGAGGTGTCGTGTTACCCAGTCACTGGGTTGTGGAGGTCAGATAGACAGACGGTCCATATAAAATAATGGTATTCAGCTGCATCCGATTAGTCTGGAAGCCGACCTCAATAAAGATGGGAAAAGGCTAGGCAGATTGATTTTTGCCACACCCAAGGTAAATAGGTACCTAATAACATCGAGTCAGTAACTAGGCACATATAACCAGATATAACAGCCTAGTGTAACTTGCTATTTATATTCAAGGTACTTACTTACTTAGTAGAACGTAGTAGACCTAGTATCTACTTATAATTGCTCAATGTTTGTAACAATGAGTTCAAATTCAATAAATTAGGTATAAAGGTAGTTTGCAGACTATTAGTTCTGATTAATTTTCATTTTATTCTAGCCGAACCGACAGACGTTGTCCTGTTCCAATTTCAATAGTTCATCCAAAAATCTCATAGAAAAAAGCACGTTCAGTTCTTCCCGAATTTAGACATTTCAGCCAGACAGTTCTCAAGTTATGCGCTTCAACAACAGAAAATCATTTTTATTTATGTAGATAGTAGCTTCTACCCGCGACTTCGTCCGTGAGCCTATAACCTTCCTCAAGAATTGGGCTATCCAATGCTAAAATATTTTTTACAAATCTGACTGGTACATACAAACTTACAAACAAACAAATTTTACCTCTTTATAATATTATTATAGTATTAGATAAGTATTAGTAGATATAGATAATATATAGGTAATCTCTATCTACAATTATTTCTTTTAGGACGAATTCGATGGTCGCCGATGTCGCCCCCTCAGTTACACGAAAACAAAATCTTGGTGCAAGAATGAATCTCTAGTCGATCCACAGCCAACATCTAGTGTGAAACAGAGTGTAGATTTTGGTCAAATGAAAGATGGCTTCGAAGTCCAATTCAAACCACAGCTGATCAAAATGAAGGCACGTCCAGGGATTAAAATGCCATTCGACGTGTCCTTCAAACCAGCCAAAGATTATCCTTTAGATGTGTATTATCTTATGGACATTTCTTTTACAATGCAAACCAAGATGGATGACTTGAAAAATCAAGCAATAAAAATACATAGGGACTTGTCAGCTTACACGAATAACGTTAGACTGGGCATCGGCAGTTTTGTTGAAAAACCCGGTTTTCCGTATTTTGACCATAATTCTAAGGCGTAAGTTATTTGATTGTGTATATTTATATTATTTAAGGTGTAAGTAAAGTATTACACTCGAAAAGATCTCATTGTACCTACACGAGCACAATTACCACTTTTCGGGCTTATTTTAATGATTAACAAATTTTACTATTTTTTAAGGGACAAATCAACCATATTATTGACCAAAATTACTTCCATTCTAGGAACATAAGTTATGCCTTTAAAAATGACGTCCCGTTAACAGACGATATGGAACTATTCACGAAGAAAATTGACAACATTAAGTTCGGTTCTAATTTCGATGATCCGGAAGCTGGATTAGATGCTCTGATGCAAGCAATGAAATGCATAGATGCAGTAGGGTGGAGATCGAATGCGACGCGCATTATAGTTCTATGCACGGATTCAACGTACCACAGTGCAGGAGACGGGAAAATTGTAGGCGCCATCAAACCAAACGACATGAATTGCCACTTGGAAAATAACATATACTCCGAAGCCTTGACGTATGACTATCCGTCAGTAAGTCAGATCAATAAAGCGGCAACAGATGGAAACTTTAGAATAATATTTGCAATAGCTGGAAAAAATAACGGAAAAGTAGAAGAAGAAGTAAGTCCCCACATAAATTATTATTTTATTAGTTTGCTTGATTGCGTGGGTTCAGCTAGTCCAGCCAATAGTAACGCCTCCACAGCAAGATGTAATGTATGGTGGAAGCTGTTTAATCCCCCTGACATTTTTATCGAACCATCTTTGAGCTTTTCGCCTGTGCAAGTACTCTGCTGTCAATTGAAAATATTTAAATTCATGATAAAGGCAGCAAATCTTCGATTGATACATGCCTTTTTTTTTGGCTGGGGAATCATCAAATGACTTCTCCCGCTCTGGGTGGAGCGGGAGGGTGTGTCAGACTCATACTGACTAAAACCCACCCGTGTTCCTTCTGTTGCCTGTGCAATGCCAGGGTATCCCTTTCAGACTTTCCCGCAACCCCGGCAGGCAATGGTCCTACTGGACTTGCTGACATCTCTTTGAGGCGCGCGTGGAACACAACGCGCCGTCGACCCGGGTCTGGTCCTTACCGGACGGCGAGCTACCCATTGCTCACCGTCCGCAAGCCCGCGCCTACGGTGGCCGGGAATCGGCCTGCGATTCCAGACGCCCAGGGCGTCTTCTCCTGCGGCGGCTAGGGACGTGAGGGCGCGAATTTTGCCTTTCCCTCACGCATTCCGCCTCCTCCTTCGTACATGCCTAACGTGTTATATTCTTTAAAATTCAGATAACCCTTAAAAAGGAATACCAGCAATTAGCTAGACAGATAGTTGGAGCCAAATATGCAAAATTGGAAGGCGGCACAGGTGTCATTAACACTATCAAAGAATCTTATGAGGTGAGAAAAATTTACATTATTAGACCTATTTAGGTATATAAGTAAAGTAAACTAACTGTTTATAATTTTTTATAATTCAACTCTCTTTCTAGGAATTTGCAAACAGAGTAGAATTGAAATTTCAAGCGCCGCCTTTTGTAGAGGTAGACATAGACCAGGACTGCGACTCTGAAGTCAAGAAAAATTGTCAAATTCCTCACAAGCAGACCGTCAATATAACAGGCACTCTGAAAGTTACATCATGCCCACCGAACGATGCTAGGAACCCGACGCATATCGTCACGGTCAATCCTATGGGACTTGTTGATAAACTGATAATCCAGTTGGAAATAGACTGTGAATGCAATTGTGAAAAACAAAAAGGTGTGAAAACTCACAAATGCCAAAATTCGGGCTATTTGCAATGCGGTATTTGCAAATGCGATCCGGGAAGGTAAAATACTATTTCAAAATAGGTACTAGTTTAATTACCAGCTATTTATAACACTATAAAATAATTATAATGCCTGTTTGCCCAAGTTTTTATGTTATGTTATTATTTTATTTACTGAAAATAAAGATGGGTCTTTATTTTTTTCTAGATATGGCGCCCAATGTCAATGTGACGGCTCATCCAATGATCAGACGGATATGCATAAATGTCAATTGAATGGTCAGAAAGATGCAAAACTGTGCAGCGGTTATGGAGATTGCAGGTAAATTCACATATTTAAGAATGTACAACGACGACGACATAACGATCCACGGAAGGTTTTCTGTAATTACATGTTTGGATTTTCATGGTTGTATAGTATGTTTTTTTTTAGAATATCATAATTTGAGCTTACCTAGCCTTCTAAACGTTTTGTTCTTGTTCAGATGTGGAAAATGCCAGAACTGCACAGAGGGGTTCTCGGGTGACTTTTGTGAGTTTAATGTTAACTCATGTCCTAATCCAAATGGTTACCTATGCTCCTCGAATGGTAAATGCATACGAGGGCAATGCCAATGTGAGAAGGAATGGACCGGGCCAGACTGCAGTTGCCCCAATCATAACAATGACTGTTACGCTCCGTATTCTAAGCAGGTAATACCTAAAACTTTTTTCTGTACTACATGGGGAATACATTTTCGCCGCGAGGAAAGGTGTGCAACCTATCCTTGAAAATAAACTACAAACTGTATAAAGTACTTACTCGTACATAGATTGAGAGCTGTTGGAAATGAATAAGAAACTAAACAAAACAACTATTCTGATTTGTTTTAGGTCTGTTCTGGACAAGGCACATGTATTTGTGGCGCGTGCCAGTGCCACGCAATAAAAGGTAAAAATGAAACATACTCTGGACCGTTTTGTGACAGTTGTGAAGAATGTGCCGAAAGGCGCTGTAAAGAACTTGAAAACTACGCTTACTGTAATTACATGCACGAGAATGACAAAGCATTCTGCGACCAAGAGAACAACGGAACGACAGCTGAAATGTATGTCTTTTTTGTGAACAAAACCGAAATTAATAATGAAAACCTGTATATGGCTCAGTTTTGCACGAAAGAGCTGGACAGTCACAACGGCACTTACATGGTCTTTAAATACCAATACGTACAAAATGAATTAAAAATCACGATTCAAAAGGAGTTAGAAACACCACCCGAAGCTAATATCTGGAGTAAGTATTGCTGGTTTTTCATAGTAGTCAGAGGAATCTTTTTGAGTCTCGTTTTTTGGAGTCATGTAATTCACGCTGCATGAGGTTTTGTCTAAAGCCCAGGTTGTGCCACAAGACGGCGACGATGCAACACTATTATGTTGGCATTTTGGAGAATTTAATTTGATAAGTATCGTAAAATACGCGATTCTTTTTTGCGGCCGGAATCAAGTTCGTTTGGCCTTACCCTCTCATAATTTTCATCTTAGATGGCGGTGGCGTGACGCGATCTTTCGTCCTACTGGATCGGGAGACGGTCGCTATCTTAACTGAGCACTATCCGTTGTTCAAAAGAAATACCTAAGCTACTGCTTTAAGAATTCCTTTTTTCAGTACACTACAATCTGGTTGTATTCTTGTTTGCAGTTGCTGCTGGCTCGGTGATAGGGTTGGTTCTGTTGATTGGAATATTAACGGTCATCATCTGGAAGATTCTAGTGGACTTACATGACAAAAAAGAATATCAGAAATTCTCGGCAGAAGCTCAATCCCAAGGTTATGATGTTTCACAGAATCCATTGTACCAAGATCCTTCTATAAACTTTTCGAATCCAGTGTATAATAATCAATGTAATTGATGATGCAAACAAGGAAAAATGTATTAGGTATGTGTCAATGCTATATATATAGAAGAATATTTGAGGAAAACAATCTGGGTTAGTCCAAAATAGGTCTGGTGAAATCATCCGTATGAAAATACAAAAAGAGAATGATCAGGATCCATTTATGTATTGCTGTGTGTGTTAGATAAAATCAGAAACTATATTTTTGTAGTATATTTCTAGTCTGTAAGATATTATATCTAGAAATATGTATTACGCCTAAGTACACATAGGTTTTCAGGCTGACTCTCAATTCATTGGGAACCTTTCAGGATTTGTAAAAGTACAAAATTATGAATGTGAACAAATTTTGCAATAGGCCCAACTCGAATAGTGAAAAAAACACAGTTTCATACATTTTAATTGGGTTATTGTTTGTACTTATTGCAGTTTTGTATGGCAGTAGATATTCATTTAGATATTTCAGAGTTGGTCCTATAGTTAATGTTTTCCTTACTTACACCTCCTAAAAGACTGACAGTAAATTCAGTCATAGCCCAAAAAATAAGGCAAATTAAAGGAAAAAAGCAAAGCAAGCAAATCTGCGAAAAAAATCCTAGTGAAGTTTAGTTTTACGATAGTGCTGAGTGAAAAGTGTATGAAGAAATCACATGCGAATAAAAAAAAATCGGTCAAGGGCCCTGAAAATCATATTTTTTTATAAAAGTATGCATTTTACGTTAATTTGTGTTATTATAAGTTTTTGTATTACAAGTAGTAATAATCTAGGTGAAAAATCCTAACTAGAACTTTCTTCGCCGTCAACATTTTTTTTCCGGGCATTCCAGACCGTATATTAAAAATACAATATTACATTTAATTTTAAATTTTATTAGGTAGGTACTTAAAATTTGTAGAGTATCCTCGCGAAATTTGAAATAAATATGTAATAAATTATATAAATAAAAAATAAGTTAAAAATCTTTTACAAATTTTGTTACAAAATATTCACAGCAGCACACCGACGCCGTGTACGTAAATTACAAATATTGTTCAATAGAACCTTTTAGATGAAGATTTCAATGTTTCCAGTGTCCTTTCAAAAAATCGCGACGGATCCTTCCAAAAGAGAAGAAGTAACTCCGGTCTTTGTTTAGAATTCAACATTCTGTACTGTCGAAGGAATGTAGATGCAGAATGCCAAATTCCATTAGTGCTTGTATTTTACTTTTTGTTCGCGAAGCGAGGCGGGTGCCGGTCGTACGAGCGACGCAGCCGAGTCGGGGGTTCGTCGTTGTACGTCGGTTTCCTTTCGCGACGTTCTTCATCGTCTAGTCTTGCAAGGGTCGCCTGAGATACAATTAAAGCATGAACTTTGGCTTCCCAAATATGCGGAAAACTAAATTGGCAATTGCACTAGGTAGGTGCAAAGAGGAGGACTATGTTCATCAATTTACCAGATGTACCAGAACGAGGAACTATTAAATTAGCAGTGAAACTAATACGTAATTATTATTATTATCTCATATTACTAACTCTGTTGCTTTCGGGTCGTGGGCGACGCACCGTGGCTCGAAGTACGACGCTGGACAGATTGGGATCGAGGTCCGCCGCAAGTGGGCGGTTGTTTTTCGCCATATTTAGAGTTATGCATCCGCAACTGAAAAATACCCAATGATTACAAGGTATACATCTACAAAATCATAATCTACTATGAATAAGAAAATATTCTGTTAAACAGGGTGATTGGAAGATGGGTGCAAAGCTTTAAGGCGAAGATAGTACAGACCATTTGGAACCATTTAAGTCATGGTTGTCTCAGACGAAGTCTTACCAATTTTTTTAACCTAATATTTAATTTTTTTTTTTTCGGAAATTCCCAAAATTTTATGTAAACTGCATAATTATGGCCAAATTGAATGATTTATGAGTTCATTTTTTATTTATTTAATCAAAGTAATGTGTAAGGAATCAAGCAAAACATTTTTTAGGCTTCTGTGAACATTAGACATTTTTTACAGACATTTAAAGTTCAAATTTTTTTTATCAATACGTTTTTTAAAACTTATTAAAAATAAAAATTGGTAAGACTTCGTCTAAGACAACCATGGCTTAAATAGTTCTAAATTGTCTGTACTATCTTCGCCTTAAAGCTTTGCACCCATCTTCCAATCACCCTGTATTATAAGCATGTAGAACAGTCATCAAAGATAGACATATTTTTTTAAGAAAGGGCGCGTTTTTACAATTTTCTTATAGTGTGCTTCCGGCGCTAGGCAATTTTTTACACCCGTCCCGGTAGTTGGAGTTTTTAACACAGTCATGCGAATTTTCAACGTGCCCGATGAAATTCGCATGACCGTAGTCAAGTCACATGTAAATATACCAGAAAACAACAATTCTGCCATAGCCCTTATCAAGTCATGTGCAGAATTAAGCAATAGTCTTTAGTAATTATGAACAATATTGATACATACGCGTCTCTCTCAGCATTAACATTTGGTGCTGGTGGCGGTCCAAAACATTCTTCAATGTTAGGACTAGGGGCTCTAGAAGATGCAGGAGTTCTGCTACAAACCGCTTTTAGAACCTCTTCCAAGCGCTGGCGCTCCTCCACCACTTTACGATCTAGTTCCGTTACTGTTTATAATAATAATAATGTGTTAAATTAAGTATGGTATTAAATTGTAGTATATGTATATTATAGTATATAATATGTTAATTATATATTTAGCTATTTTTCGGACCTTTCATTAAGTCCAACATGGCGCTCTATGAATGTGGCGAAAAAAAAAAGTAAATTGAAGTGTATTGGATTTGACTACTATTTGGCATCTTTTAGTAGAATTACTTGTCAGTTCGTTTATTCGCCTCTTTCGTCGCCCATGGAGAGCCACGTCGGAGTGTATGGGAGTTAGAGACAGAAATGTTGAAGAAAAAGAAAAGAAAGAAAATAAATAATTAATGGTTTGACTGGTTTGGGTATGTGATGAAGAAGGATGATACACGCAAGAGGGAGAAATTAAATTAAATGTTGATGGATGGGGAGAGACAGTGACTAAAGATAAGATGGACGGTTTCTGTCTAGGATGATATGAATAAAAAGAGATACGGTATAAATGATAAGGTGATGGCTGAGAGATGAGTATGAAAGAGAAGATCTTATTGCGCCGACTCCAAACGGGGGGTAAGTTCCATGCAACTTGGTGTTGGCGTACTTTTTCAGGGCAGGCAGAAATGGAGAGATGAAGCTATAAAGGACGTATAAAATAATAGTGCTATAAGAGGTTTTGATAGGCCCCCAGAAAGTAACATTATTGTTCATTGCTTTGTAACTCTTTAAACCCTAATGGCTTACCTAAATATTATCTTGGTACAGGCTGCGTGATGTGCATTTAATTATAATATACCTTACTACTACCTACCTATAATTATAATATCTTATAACTGAACGTAACTGATAGTAGGCAATGTGGTTTATAGATACAGAAAAACCTGTTTACAGGAAAATCGAAGTTAATTAGTTAAAATAGTTGTATCACAAAATATTAATTTTGTACGAACAATAAATTGGATAAGCGCTATTCCTGTAAACAAAGGAAGGAAAACCAATCTAAATAACCAACTTACTGTGTTGTTGTGCGTTCCGTTGCTTATTCATGAGTTCATTTTCCAAAGAGTCTATCCTCTTTTGGAGTGCTTCCTCTTTACTTAATTTCGTTTTCCAAGTGCGACATACTTTTAGATGGAGAAATGACAACTCTTGGGTGTCCAAAGCCTGAAGAGCATCATGCGTCCCAGATCCCTGTATGTCACACAGTCTCTATTTTAGACGGGACAGACTAAAAATCAATAAGTCAATGATTTAAAATCCTTTTGATAAATTATTGACCTATTGGGTAGTCTTTCAAAGTCAAGCATGTTTGCCATTTTGTTATGGTTAAATCAATAAAATCGATTTACCTAACGGTCGATGGATTCAGTTTAAATGCACGTCAATCGTTTCATTACATCAATATTCTATGATTCAAGCCCGCTAGCAATCGTCACATATCTATCGATTAAATTTACATGTGACGTAGGTATTTAAGGAATGTAAAAAAAGGATCTACAATTAAACCACAAAAGGTATGCGCTTCGTGTTTCCGAATTAGCTCGTGCTTTGCCTCTGTGGGGGGTTGGGGAGGGGCAAAGCTTCTAAGTCTTACTGCCGCGCTTTGGGACACTATCATTGTGCGTTTGAATGAAGTTTTCTCTCTGGCGGGTTACCAACCCCGGTCGAACCGCGTCATCTGTCACTCAAGTTTTAAAATGCTTTTTGGAATTGGATAGTTGTTAATCTAACATTTTGTAATGATGGTAATTAATACAAAATTTATTTTAGATCTCACATCACGTATTTTCGAAGATAGACGACGATTGCCGAAGCGCATACTTTTACTGGAAGTAGAATGCACCTGGAGTAGAACTTAGAAAAGAAAAAAACTCTTACTTCCCCATTTCCATGCAGTATCTTATTAGCGATGTATTTTAAATATGTGTGTTCAGCCATTTTTCGCTGTTCGATATCAACTTGTTCGAATATGTTGCGTATAGTGTCCGATATGTTTACGTCAAGGGAGCAGGTACAGGGTCCGTTCAAGCGTCTCTTTGGCTTCACGTTAATTGCCTCCACTGTTGTCGTGGTCAACAGCTTAGTATCACCTCGACTCTTCCTTCGCTTCTTAATTTCCGGGGATGTCATTTTTATTGGTTCCTATTGTATAGTTTAAAGAACTTCTTAATTTACATTTTTGGTTGTTTAAAAAGTCGCTGGGCAGTTCGTGCTTGCGGAATTATTTATCGTACTTAACACCGTAAATCAAATTGGTAGTAGATTCAAGCTTCTTTATGTTAAACAAAAACAAATCTAGCATTCTTAATTCTGAAATCCTGTTTGGTTAATAAATTGGCTCTGTCTGTAATATTTAAAAACTAACTCTATGCGAAGGACGTGTTTTAATATAGATCTATTAGTTACCAACACAATATGTGTTATGTAACATATTTATTTATAATTTGGTAATTATAATGGTAGTAGCCCAGAGGGTTTTTGAGCAAGCATATGCAGGGTGAAAAGTTATAGCTGAGTAGGTGCAGCATGACGAGAGAACATCGAAAATATATTTGAAATTTTTCGTTTTCGTTAATTTACCGTGGGCAGGTATCCACTTTCAGATTGAAACGAATTGATTGAGTTGAATTATAACGTGATCTTTAAAGCTTCGTTCAGACTAGCGCGACGCGACAGCGCGATACTTACCGGCTATTATTATACCGTGAAGTTTTCTTAGAAATTGTATTGTTCGAGTAGCGTCGCGCCGTCGCGTCGCGTTGGTCTGCACGAGCCTTAATACTTTTGATTTTCGTTTGATCGGGTGCGGCCTGGCGAGTTTTGTGACCCAATCACGGACGTGAAGTGTAAATAAACAAATTTAATTACAATAATTTAGTTAATATTTAATCAAAACATCACGCCTTGTTTCCCCGAAGGGTTGGGCAGAGGTGTACCTGTAGCAGATACACCCACATTTCGCCATTTATGTTTAAGTCCCATGTAATAGGGGGCGAGCCTATTGCCATCAACCAGCACAAATCCAGACTTCGGGCTGCTACTGAGAAATTCCAAATAGAAAAACCCAATAACACTTTGCCCGACCCGGGAATTGAACCCAGGATCTCATACTTGCGACCACTAGACCAACGAGGCAGACAATTTAATTAAATAATAATAAAAACAAAGGCAATTTAGGAACTTCCCATAACAGTTTTATACTTCAGTGTACGGAAGCACAATAAATGTTTGTTAGCAAAGTTAAGAAGTCATAATATCCATTCCAACAACAGAACCGTTTCAAGTGCCTAGGGAGCTCCGTGGACGATTTTAACGATGGGTTCGTGGAAACTGTCCTACGTTCGGGTCCAAGATCTTCAAGATCCGTCGTACAAATAGAAACAAGAAACTCTCTGATCCTACTATACAGCTCGTGAAGGAGAGGCGCGAGATGATCCTTTAGTCTTCAGACGGGTTGGTATCAGAATGACTGGAACGCAATTTGACCACGTCGCTCTTAGTACAAATCTCAAAATGTCTAAATTTCAAAATCGCTAAGTCGCAAAATTACTACATCGCAGAAAGCCCGAACAGTTGTGTAGGTACATTAATCTCTTTGGTTCTTAATGTTGAATGATTTCATACCCGGCCAATTGGAAATAGTCGCTTCCCGCTCTCTGTCTGTCCCTATGCTTAGATCTTTAAAAGTACGCAACAGATTCTGATGCAGTTTTCACCAATGGACGTAGTGATTCCATGTGAAAGGTTTTGGTGTATAATTCATTAAGGTTTTGTATAAATTGGCTGAAATATGACGAATATTGTCGAAGATGTCGGAAAAAATCATGCAGACTGAGAACTTTACTGGCGTGCGCCGTGTAAGCCGTAAGAGATACATCAAATTTATGTTCTACAGAATTGTAGATCATAAAAAGTGCAACAAAAAAGTCCGCAATAGCATATTCTTCTAAGGATGACCTACAGTAGCCATTTACATCATTCAGAATTTAATAAAAATTTCTTGTTATTTCCGAAGCTATTTTGACCGGTATTGTAATTATCCATAACCAATAAAATATGTTATTTAAATTGGACATTGAATTTAGATTATTATATTATGACTTGACATCATATCATTAAAATTAATACTTTAAAATATATATATTCAAAATTACGCGTTAAATAATTATGGTTGGCGACAACGCGGGCGAGTCAATAACCTTTTCCTCGGCTATTAGGTATGTAATCCTAGTAGTATCTAGCAAAAGCCAGCAAAAGCTAGTAAAAATATATATATATAAGTATGTGTGCCATTCGTGCAATTCACACATGTCACTACTAATATGAATTAACGTAGTTTTTACATAATCTTTGACAATGTCTAGCAATTTTATTTATAAATAAACACTAAGTTTCTAAATCTACTGATGAAGATATTCCAAACAAGCATAATTTTTTGGTCAGCGAATATGAGTTGGATTCTCATAACAAGATGTTTTTATTTGCATCTAAAATATGCAAAAACTTTGCACAGTTACAGAGTTCTCTTAATAAAACTTTTTTCGGCGATGGAACATTTATGCCGGTGCCTATTCAATTCTACCAGCTTTTTCCATTTATGAGGATGAGCAAACTACGAATGTTCTTTCGATGCTGTATGCTTTGCTACCGAATAAAACGCAAGCAACATATTGTGCTCTATTCACATTGATACATGCTGTATTGGGGAGCAAAATTAACAAATTTAATATAAATGTGATTTTGAATTAGCATGAATGAACGCGTTCAAAGAAGTTTTCCCACATTGTAAAATAACAGGATGCTATTTCCACTTTTCGAAAACTATCTGGAAAAAAGCCGATGAACTGCAGCTGGCAACTACAGACAAAGGAAAAGAAATTGCAGGACTAGTATGTAATTTGCCACTGTTACCATCGTCATTTGTAAATATTGGCTGGAACTCTATAGTCAAGTACGCGGCAATCTTTGAAGGAATTAGTGCATTCATAACCTTTTTTTAAAAACAGTGGCTCATAAAAAAAGCTTGTTATGAGAGACACCGGACCAATAATGCAATGGAAGCTTGGCATCGTCGTCTTGGGATTCGAATAAAAAAAACCACATTGAACCACTATTTATACAAACTTATTATGGGATTCGAATAAAAAAAACCACATTGATCCACTTTTTATACAAACTTATTAGGAGTCCAGACACCAGGATATGATAGTGAGAGGATTTTTTTTCAAAACAGAAAACAGGAAAAAGAAAGCTATACTTTTTATTTATCACCTAAAATACAAGTTAAACTACAAATAATTGAAGAATAAAGAATGATTTTACTGTAAGGGAATTAATATTTTTTTCTCTCTAATGTAATGTAATATAATTAAGATAAAATAAATATTTCAATGCCGTAAATGTTTTATTTTCCCTAGTCTCTGTAGGTATTTTCCCAAGATTTACTCTATCATTACACCAAACTTGAACCAAACCGGTCCATGTTGATGCTTGAACAAACAGACAAACATACAAACAGATTTTTTTTTTACAATCATCTATTTTGGGTATAGTATAAATAAATATACACTGGACAGCAAATAAACCGAGCCACCCGCTACCTAGTAATTCGATTTTCTCAAAAACTAAAAAACCTACAATTATCAAAGTTGTACCTACAGAAAGTGCGTTTCATGGTGATTAAAATGAAACTCATTGGGTTTAATGATAAAGTGAAAAAAAAATTAAAGCCAAAAACAAAAATAAAATCAAAAAAAGTTTTTGATCAATATTCCATATTCCCTCCCCTTGCTCGGATAACTGCCAGCATCCTTGTATTCATCGACCTTACGAGCCTGACGATAAAATCTTGAGGAATTGTATTCCACTCCTCTTCAATTGCGATTCGCAGCTCTCCTTGTTGGAGCAGGTACCCGGGCTCGAACCCGACGTTTCAGCTCATCCCATAAGTGTTCTATCGGATTCAAGTCTGGGCTTCGAGCTGGCCAGTCCATCGTACGAATGCTGACGTCGCGTAGATACTGGGTCACCACATGAGCAACATGAGGCCGTGCATTATCATGCATCAATTGCAAATCCTGCGTAAGGTACCACATGGTCTGCGAGGATTTCAGTAATGTAGCGATGAGAAGTCAGTCCACGTGTACGGCCCGTCAGTTCGATGAAAACTAACGCTGTATGTGCTGTTAACGAGATGCCGCCCCAGACCATTACAGATCCTCCTCCATAAGCAACAGTTTCCTCGATGCAACACTGAGAATAACGTTCTCCAGGGCGACGATGCACTGCTCTAATGTCCAATCCCTATGCTCTCGAGCAAATTCAAGTCGTGCTCGACGGTGTGCTACCGTTAATGCTGGGCCTGTTGCAGCTCTTTTTGGGGTCAGGTTCCGTTCAGCAAGTCTCCTTCTGACGGTATCTGAACTTATGACCACTTGGCGTTCGTCACGCAGACTTTGTTGGACTTGAACTGCGTTGAGGTGGCGATTTCGCAGAACAGTAAGGCGGATATAACGATCATCTGCTGCTGATGTAGCCCTAAGTCTGCCCGTACCTGGACGCCGATCGAATGCTCCAGTCTCTAGGTATCGTCTGTAAACTCGTTGCACCGAAGATCTGCTGATTCGAAGCCTTCGAGCGACTTCACGTTGCGCAATGCCTGCTTGAAGTAATGCTACAGCTTGAGCTGCTTCCTGAGGTGTTGTATCCATTATTAATCGAAAAAAGTAGCAAAAACACACGCGTCTGAGCAAACGATCGACAAAAACTAAAGAAATGATAAGAAATATCCGACTACCCTCATTGTAGAGAAAAATAACGCTAATTTCAAACTCTGGTGAAAACAGAGCAAATCGTTAGCATTGTGTTTGTTGCTTGATTACAATGTGAGTTGACGGTACCTTCGAATTAATTTGTAGTCATTTTTATCACCATGAAACGCACTTTTTGTAGGTATAACTTTGATAGTTGTAAGTTTTATACTTTTTGAGAAAATCGAATCAGAGTTCCTAGGTAGCGGGTGGCTCGGTTTATTTGCTGACCAGTGTAGATGGATTGACAACAGGGCTAAAAGCTCCATCAGGCAAAGGCAGCCGATTAATAATAAGCCATATAGGCAGTGAAGATGGTTTTGTTGAACCCCTTCAACAAAACCATCTTCACTGCCTATATCTGCTCTGTCTGCTCTTGTTCGAATCATAAAAGAACACTGAAGACTACCATCAAGAGATGAATGCGGAATGTTTTGAAGAATGGTTCAAGGACATTTTACCTAAATTAAAGCAAAACTCTGTTCTGGTAATGGATAATGCTCCATACCATAGCCGGAAAGTTGAGCAGACCCCTACTACCTCATGGAGAAAAGCCAATATACAGGAATGACTTCACAAAAAGAATATTTCCTTCGAGCAAACAATGATAAAAGCCCAGTTATTGGAAATTGTTAAGAAAAATAAATCAGAATTTAATAAGTATGTGGTGGATGAGATGGCAGCCCAGTGCGGTGTCACTGTCCTGCGACTGCTCCCTTACCATTGTGAGCTAAACCCTATTGAATTGGTGTGGGCTCAGGTAAAGGGGTATGTCGCACGAAACAACAAAACGTTCAAAATGAATGAGATAAAACAATTGTTAGAAGAAGGTTTAAGAGAGGTGACACCACAGAAATGGGCAGACTGTATTAGACATACTGTAAAAGTAGAAGATGAAATGTGTAAACACGACCACATAATTGATGAGGTTACTGATAGGTTTGTCATAAATGTGAACGAATCTGATTCCGAATCCGATAGTTATTCAGACTCAGACACATAATAAAAAATATTTTTCTCATAAATGTTTTGTCTAATAAATGCAATTTCTTAAATTTGTATGTTTTATTTAGCCACTTACATCTTCAACAACACACATATTACAACTCTCATTCATAGATTCATATCGTAAGGAGTAAGCTCCTTCCAGGCAAGACATTTACCACGTGTTGGATTTTGGAAAGCGGCGATTTTGGGAGGCCTACGCCTAGCTACGGTCCTGTTCGGATACGGTATTTTGTTTGCATAGCTCATATAAATAGTTAACTGTAATTAAAAGATAGAAAAAAAATATGATAAATTATTGTGCACCACTGTCCTGTCATTTTGACAGTGACATTTCTTTGTTTACTTAAAATATCTGAATTGATGATTTAGGGTATAGGTATTTTGAGATTTAGACATTTTGAAATTTGGGCTTAGAGCGACGTGGTCAATTTGCGTTCCAGTCATTCTGATACCAACCCCTTCAGACGATGCGCTCAAGTACCGGCAGCTCAATAGACGGATCTCTAAATCTCCGTAAAGACTTTAGCACCTTATACCACATACATACGGTGCAGCAGATAATACAGAAGACCGAAGAGTATACCTGCCTCTCTGCTTATCGTTTGTGAATTATGAGAAAGCCTTCGATTCGATCGAGACATGGGCTGTACTGCAGTCTCTTCAACGGTGCCACTGCCAGATCGACTATCGGTACATCGAGGTGCTAGTGTCTATACGAAAACGCCACTATGTTAGTCCGACTCCACGATCAGTCCTCGGAACCTATCCTTCTGCAACGAGGTGTGAGACAGGGACGAGAAATTATCTCTCCGAAACTGATCACCGTTGCACTGGAAGGATGTCTTCAAGGTTCTGGACTGGAAAAAGCTAGGCACCAATATAAATGGCGAGTATATCACTAACCTTCGGTTTTTCGACGACATAGTTATTATGACTGTAAGGTCATGTCAAATACCCATATAACACCCACTCTCGTGAAGATCGGAGACGCTACGCTCGAAGTTGTGGACGAGTATGTTTACCTAGGACAAACTGTCTGCTAGGTAGGTCGAACTTCGAAAAGAGGTCAATCGTCGAAATCGAATCCGACTCGGCTGGGCAGCGTTCGGGAAGCTACGTAATATCTTCTCGTCCCATATACCGCAGTGTCTGGAGACGACAGTCTTTGACCAGTGCGTGTTGCCAGTGATAACCGTGGACGCTCACAATGAGCCTTATCAAAAGGCTAAAAGTTACCCAAAGAGCAATGGACAGTACTATACTTGGAGTTTCCCAACGTGATCGATCAGAAATTAAGAGATCCGCAAGAGAACCAAGGTAACTGACATAGAAAAATTGCCAAACTTAAGTGGCAATGAGCAGGGCACATTGCTTGCAGAACAGATAGGGCCGAAAGGTTCTAAGGTGGCGACCGCGTACCGGAAGACGTAGCGTTGGAAGGCCTCCCACAAGATGGACCGCTGGATGCGGGAGGCACAGAATCGGTCGAAGTGGCGGTGCTTTGAGGAGGCCTATGTCCAGCAGTGGACGTCTTTAGGCTGAAATGATCAATGATGAATTTGTTTATTTCAATTTGTTTCCTTTTTATGATTTCGTGTTGTATGTTTTTATTATTTTCGCTTTTTGAAACTTACGATCTCCTAGATTCTAAGAGAATGATGTGGTCTCCTATAATTGGTAGCGCTCACTAGTACTTGTCCCTGTTCTTGTAAACTTGTTTGAAATGATGTAGCCTCTGTTGGAGATCCAATAAATAATTAAGTAACATTTATGAATCTGTCGCTTTTTATGGTTATTCGAATTTGGTCGGGAGACCAGTAATCTAGGTGTTGTTTTGCTTTTTTGTTTATATCTACTATACGAGACATTTGAAGCTAAAATTTTCGGTATATACCCAAACATCTTTGGTTGATTCTTTTTCTTGCATTCTGACGTCAAAATTGGTTTAGTTTAGTTCTGACTTGAGGTGATATTATTCAAAACCATGTTTTAAAACTTTTTACCCGACCGCGCGCCACTCACAAACAATCTTATGCAGTCGTAGGCAATAGGTCTTTATTGTTAAGTTACCATTCCTTTGCTGTCGGTTGTTTTCCTGCGGTCGGACGCAGGCAGCAACTGCACGCGACGTGTCATGTCGCGGCGACACGTCGCGGCGTCATGTCGCTGCAATCATGATTCCGAACCCGACCGCAGGCAGCAGCCCGTATTCCAGTTGGTAGATAGATGATAGAAAAACATGTTATCGCTAGAGCGTTGGCGGCACTACTGGTCTGCGGTCACTCGCCCGTAGCTGCTAACGACACGTCGCTAGCTACGGAAGGTATTTCATAGAAATTCTTAGAAACCAGTCGTGTCGCGGCGACACGTCGCCGAGTCGCCTGCAGTTGCCTCCTGCGGTCGGGTATAGAATAGTACCTTTAAATTTAATAAGATTCCCCGCCTGCATGAGATTGTTTATATTATTAAGTGGGATTGGAGACAGAAATAGATCATCTTGTTTCCATCTTTTTGATTGGTGTAAAGAATAACCGAATACCGTTTTCATTGAGTTTATTCGTTTATTCATTTAAGCGCAACGATATTTGTTTGGATTTATATACGTGCATCATCATCATCATCATCAGCCTATAACGTTCCCACTGCAGGGACACGGCCTCCTCTCAATGAGAGGGAGTGGGCTATAGTGCACCACGCGTGCCCAGTGCGGATTGGTAGATGTCACATGTCTTCGAATTTTTGATTCTAGGACATGCCGGTTTCCTCACGATGTTTTCCTTCACCGTTTTGAGAGCAGTGGTGATGAAATAAATTACACAAAGTAATGCGCCTGTCTGGGTCCGAACCCACGACTTACTGTTCGTAAGTCGGGGCCGCCACCAGTGGGCCACCGCTGCTCTCGTACATCATACGTGCATGATTACTTTAAAACGGTAATTTTTTTTGAAAACTTAATTAATGCACAACTATGCTAAAATTAAGAGCTACTGATATACGTTTATCTATAAATTCTACGGGCACACAATCATTGGTTTCCGAGAAACGAAATTCTGCAAAACTTGCAGGCATAGAAACATTGAATTTAATTTGGCGCACATTTTTACACAAGTATAAGCTATCCGCCCATATATATGTACTTATACGCGCGGATACTTTATCCCCTTGTTCATACGATTAAAATCTTCCTTCTGGAAAAAACGTTACTCCAACAGGATTAGTTTTTTTTTCAAAACGATAGCACGCACTATATTTTTATTTAGCGCCTATTTTGAGAAGAAAACGCTCTAATTGTTCTTTGAAGTCAATTCATTCCAGATAAAATTTTCTTGCAGGAGTATTGGACGCCTATTACATGTGACTTAATCATAACTGGCGAAATGTGGATGTACTAAGCTATGCCTCTGCTTAACCCTTCGGAGAATAAAGGCGTGATGTTACGTCTTATTGTATTACTAATTATATTGTTTTCGTTTCTGAACATGTAATTAAATATAGGGTGTAAAAAGACCCATCTTAAAGCCGTTATCTACGCATTCTATACATCAAACAAAGTAACATTGAGCAAAAATTGCTTGGAAACAGTTATTTTTTATGTGAAAAATCGCTGTTAATGACAGCGGGCAATGTAAAGCACGCAAAACATTGTGTATGCGGTTTAAGAGATAAGGAATGTTTAAAGTGAAGTTAGAACATTTAAAATGTTTTCGTTATTTTTAAGTTTGTATTTTTGGACCTTCAATATCTCCGTAACCAAAAGTTTCCCAAGTATAGTCCAGTACAAAAAAAAAAAACAATGACGGGAAGTACAAGCGAATCTCCGCTTCTCTAAGCGCCCTTTTACACCCGTTATTTAATAAATTGTCAGTATCATGTTACTTACCTCATCTAAACCTATAGTTCTCGAATCTTGAGCTTTTGTTTTCAAAGATCGATTTTCTTTTTCTAATTTATCTGCCTTTCTCATTGCTTCCATACTCATCACTCTTAAGTTTTCTACTTCGCTTTCATGAAGCTTATTAAGGTCTTGCAGTGTTTCTTCGTGTAAGCTTTGTATGCTTTTTACGCCCTGGTTGTGTTCATTTATTATGCTTTTTATGTTGCTGTCATACTGCATTTTAATAGCTTCAATTTTTTTCTTATAATCTTTTTCAATGTTTTCTAGTGCCCTTGTTAGAGTGTTTATCTGTATTTCATAATCATTATTAACATCTAATTTGGCCATAATACTACGTTCAGTATACGATTTTTGTGGAGATTTCTCACTAGATTTACTGTTACTTGAAATAGTCTTGTATACAGTGGATGATATCTTATATTCACTTAGCTTTGATGGGGAAGAATCAGGTCTTTCTCTTATTTTTATTAAATTAAATATATCATCACTTCTGGTCTTGCGCAACTCTTTAGCAGCATAATATTTTTCCACATTGGGGTCGACTTCACCTTGGACGGTATCCATAATGTATTCTAATCCAAAGTTTTGTCTCATACCAATTTGGGGAACTTTTTGGTCTTGTTCTGTCTTAAGTAGAAGAACATCGGCTCCTACTCTCGAAAGTTTATGATGAGATTCGTTGTTAAAAGGTGTAGAAATTGTAGCCGTTTTCCTAGAAATTTTAGAATGCTTTTGTTTTGATGTGACGCTTTCCATTTTAAAAGCTTCTTCATTCGTCTTCATTATTCTAGGTCTGGCACCATCTTCATCTGAACCTACTCTTAGAGAATTGTATGATTCCAAATACTGTTTGTCTTCGTCATAAATTGTTGGCAACGAGGCCATAACAGTTTTGCCATCGAACCCTTCATTAAATTTTGTGTCAGAGTCAGAAAATTGATTTGGAGATGAGTAAAGTGCGAGAGAATATGAATCAAATGATTTCTTGTCAATATCCGACGTAGTATCAACAGAAGCACTTTCTGTAACCCTTGGTAAATTAATTTTCAGTTTATGCTTTGGGCTGGCTTTTTCGGAGTTTTGTTCATTTTCTTGAAAATCTAACGAATCTAATTTAATGTAACTCGTAGGACGAATTATGTCGGTGCTTATTCCTTTTTTTATTGGATGAAGAGTTACGGCCTCGATTACAATATCACGATGTCCTTTGTCTGACCATGTTTCTTTTGTTAGTTCTTTATTATTGTTAGAACTGCTGTCACTTTCTTTGTAAATTAAAAACAAATCTTTGTCAGTCGATTTACCTGACGAAGATCCTTCGTAAGTCTTACTGTCTCTGTATTTACTGATTATGTTACTATTTGTTTCAAAACTTTCACGTATTGCTGCATATTCAGTAGATTTTCCTTGACTTTGGGATGCAATCTTCCCGGTGGTTATATCTTCTGACTCATCATTTCCTTTTGAAGAAGTAGTATGTTGTGATTCTAAATCTTGTCTATTATAAATATCGATTAAATTATTGCTCTTTGCATTAGCGATTTTTTTTCCTGATTCTCGTGGTTTTTTGGATGGACTACTTGGGGCCGCAATTTTTTCATTGTTTTCTTTGTCAGTGACGTTATTAATAGAATATTGTTCTAATCTTCCTGTGCTTAATTGTTTCATTTTGTAATCCACATAACTAGTTCGGACGACATCAAACGGTTGTTCGACAGTTGCTGATAAAAGCTGTACTTCATTTCCTAAGAGTAGGTTTTTCGACTCCCTTTCGGGTTGAGTTAACCTTTTTTCCAGTGCAAGTGGTAGTTTATTCACTTCCACCATGTTTGTACTATCAACATCTTTCTCTTCTATCATCGTTGCAGTTGATTGTGTGGTTTGTATCTTTTTTATTTCAACAAGTAAATTTTCCTTGTCCGTTTGAATTCCCATATTTCGATTAATATCCATTATTTTAGCCTGAGCTTCCACGTTACGTGGCTTCTTTAAAACTTCTAATTGCTTTTGCAATTCCGCCAGTTCTTTCGATTTCTCCCCTAAGTTTGCTTTAATTTCTTCCAGCATTACTGATTGATTACTTTTATCTTCATTGATACTTTGCAACTTTTCTTCCAATTCACCTATCCTTTTAACAGAGTTTTCATAAAGGTCTTTAAGAGTTTGTAATTCTTCTTTTAATTTAGAAATGTAATCTTGTGTGGATTTAGTAATTCTATCGATAATGAGTTTTTGATTCAATATTGTTGCCTGTAAATCGTCAATTATAACTTTATCACTTGCGATTTGCTTTTCAAGTTTGGCTTTGAGATCAAATAGTTCTGTCTCCATATTATGTTTATCTATGATTGCATCCTCTTTCTCGCTAAGAATTTTTTGTTTCTCCTTTTCGACAATTTTTTTTGCTTCATCCGCTTTGCTTAAAAGTAACTGTGAAGATGTCTGTACTTTTAATAATGTGCGTTCCAAAGATGAGCTCTTAGTAGCTCTCGCTTTGAAGGATTCTCTGATCCTATCTAGTGACGCTAATATATCTTCAACACTGCAGTTATTTGGTGTTAAGGCAGTATCACCGACATTTTCCAACTCAAGTTGCTTTATATTAGTCACAATTATCTCTCTTTCATTTTGTATGTGTTTTATTTGAGATGCGTAGTGATACTTATGTCGTGAAGATTCATCAGATTTTATTTTTGTTTCTGATAACTGTTCGGATAGAATGAAGTTTTCATTTTGAAGTTTTGCTAATTCCATCTTCATATTATGTGTTGCTCTTGAATCTAAACAAAGAAATGTACATCAATAATATTGAAAAAATATTGGAGCAAGGCAATTGTCTGTAATAGACATAAAAACCTAGAAAGAGCAAGGTTTAAAAAGTTTAATGAAATAATAGTAACACTCACGATGAGCTTCAATATTTTGTAAGGTATCGATCTTCTGTAAGCTAAAATCTTTAATTTGTTCACCAGTGCTGATAACTACATCCAAGCTGCTGTGAAGCCTGGATACTTCTTCTTCCAATTCATTTATATGGTTTTGTAAATTTGCTATTTTGCCATCCCGAGCCAAAACATCATCACCTAGCTCAGATATTATATTCTCCTAAAAATATTTTTTTTTTTAAATTATATACTTTAATATAAACATAGTACATTTTGGGTCACAAATTATGTGCCTGTTAAGCCAGACCCACTCGTCACTTTTTGAGTTACTTTTTGGTTTTTTAGTTAATCCAGTGTTTATTTTACTGATGATTGGGAGAAGAGATGACTACCTAAACATAGTAGAAGTCGTACGAGTTATATGGATTTATAATTATGTAAGTTATAATGGTACATAATAAGACCGTATAGTACATACTGAGATGTCTAGTTGGTTGTGTAGGTCCCTAATTTTCAGCTGGTTCTGTCGTTTTTCTTGCCGCATCACTTCGATTTCGTCCATTATGTCTTTGAATGGTTCAGACGTATCGCTGGACTTTTCAATAAGCTGGAAAAAATACCAGTGAATAAAATCCCTCATAAAAGTTGCGAAAAGATAAAAAACAGAGCGAGGTAAATAAACAGGCCCATTGGCCCATTTATAGTGGACCAATTTTTTTTTTATGATTTAGGTTTTTCATGACTAAAGTAGAGATTTTAAGACAATAAATAAATTAAAAAATCAGAACTTCGAAATAGATCAGATAGACATTCCCGCGAATGGACTTTTGCGTGAACAGACTTTTGCGCGAACGGAATTTTGCGCGAACGGACTTTTGCGCGAACGGACTTTTGCACGAACGGACTTTTGCGCGAATAGACATATGCGCGAAAGACACTTGAGCGGGAGACAGTTGCGCGAAGACACTTGCGCAAATCCACTTGCGTAAGCGACACTTGTGCGAATCCACTTGCGAATATTGATGATGATGAATAAACCGGAGAACTACTGGACTGGATCACTGAGTAGCATAGGGTATAATTTATAAAGATATCAGGTGGGTGAAAGCGAAAGCTAGTTTCAAATAAACCAAGTAGAGGAACTTTTGAATTCTCAAGGGGTCGGTCAATCAGAAAAATGAACCTAGTTGCCCATTCCAAAGCGTAGTAGGTACCTATAGAGAAGAACGAGGAAGAAACTCTACGGACACTCTTCAATCTAAATAATTATGGTTACAAAATATTGGTTACATCATTTTTGTTGAAGTTGACATGTGAGAAAGCTGCAGAATGGATTCTTTCAAAGGGTTGGGCAGGGGTGTGTTGGTCTAATCTTGCAAACTGAATTAAAACCACTTTATCTTGTCTTATGGAGTTGAAGTTTTACACGTTGGTTCAGTTTCGATGATAATGCATTTTTGTATGACGCAGGACTTGATTCTGCACCCAGGAATGGCTCCAGACGAGGGAAGTCCTCAACGGTCAGTAGAGACACGAAATTTTATTATGTATTAAATTATGATAGTCCGTTGTAAAATTTACCATAATCTGGCTGCTACGTCCAGGATTAGCCACGGGAGAGGGAAACCATCAGCGGTCAACAGCACACACAACATTATACATATATACATGTTAAATTATGATAGCCCGTTCTAAAGTCTACCATGACCTTGGTGCAGCAGCCAGGTCATGGTGGACTTTAGAATGGACTATCATAATTAAATGCGTATATAAATTGTTGTGTCTGTACTGTTGACTGTTGAGAAGTACCGTCGTCAGGAGCCAGTCCTGGGTATAGTAGCCAGGTCATGGTGGACTTAAGAACGGATTATCATAATTGAATGCGTAAGTATATAAAATTGAACGGATTATCATAATTGAATGCGTATATAAAATTTTATATCTTCTGTTGACCGTTGAGGAGTTTCCTCGTCTAGAGCCAATCTTGGCTGCAGCAGTCAGGAAATGGTGGACTTTAGAACGGATTATTATAATTTAATACGTATATAAAATTTCGTGTCTATACTGTTGACCGTTGAGGAGTTCCCTCATCTGGGACCAATCTTGGGTGAAGAATCAGGTCATGCGTAATAAAAAAATCCGTTCGCGTAAAAGTCCCTTCGTGCAAGTCTTTAGTAGCATGAGGAACAGGGTGTAAAGTTCACTCATCCACCATAGAAAAGGGAGGATCCTCCAACCAGACGGGTGTTATGTCTGGCGGGTCGACTGCCCAACTGTTGATGTCGGATAGTCTTATATATGTCGTTCGCTTGGTAAACTCTAATGCGTAGTTAGTATGTGGCGGTGTAACCGCTACAAGTCTATTCACGGAAATGTCTTTTCACGTAAGTGTCCCTTCGCGCAAAAGTCCGTTCGCTCAAAAGTCCATTCGCCGAAAATGTCTTTTCGCGCAAGTGGGTTCGCGCAAGTGTCCTTCTACCTCTCTAAACTACTGATTTTCGTGGAACATAAGTTGCATTTAGGTGAATCCATGGGTGTTTTAACACAATAAAAAATTTGGACCACTATAAATGGGCCACCCTGTATAATGATATTTTCTCAAACATGCTTGGAATTCGAGCATTATTTTGACAACCTTCTTCGAGAGATAAGTCGAAAATGCTATACTGGTCAAATACATGCAAGCGCCCGGCCGGCAACGTTAGTTTGAAAATCCATGTCCGTTGTGTTTAGCGGCCGAATAAATTACTATGAAAACTCCTGTCGTGTTATGGAACAAAGTTTTTGCTTCAACACATGACAACCAAGAAAGTAATTTAGTTTTAGTTTTGGGTTGCAAATAGAGATGTTTAAAGTAAAAAAGAAACACATGGACTTATTGGCACGTGAAATTTATCGATTTTCGTCATTGATTCTAGAATTTATAATTACTTAGGTTTTCCGAGCATTATTTAAGAAAAGTACTAAGTATATAATCAGACTTGGCCGCAACCAGGCATTGATGGACTCACGATTTTCACGATCGTCCATCAATTACCCTGTCACAGGCCACGACAGTAATGTACTATTGTATGAATCACCTCTTTCCTTGCACCTATTAAAGCGCACTCTAAGTCCTCGCTATGAGTTAACAAGTTTTGACTATGACTATACAACTCCGAGTTCTCTCGTTCCATCGTCCTTAGATTAGCTAATTGTCTATTTAGTTCAGTTTGTAAATTCTGTTTTTCGCGAGTCATTTGCTCAAATGCTCTTTTTAATTTTTCGTTTTCTGTTTCTATAACTTCATATTGTTTAATTTTATCTACTAATTCAGCACTTTCTTTTTTTATTACGTTTAGTCTACTTTGAGTCATCATTTTCTCGCCTTGCAAGGTTTGGATAGCATTTGTAGCTGTGGATTGTTTCGTCTCTAAAGATTTAATATGTTCCATGAGTTCTCTATTTTCTTCAATTTTATTCTCTAATGTATTGTACAAATGGGTTAATTGCTCCGTTTTGTCTGCTTCTAGTATATTTCTTTCGTTTGTTAATGTATCAAAATCTTTTTTCAAACATTCTAACTCTTCCTCTAAATCATCAGCTTGGACGCATTTCTGTAATAATTTTTCATTTTCTTGTTTCAAATTATTAAAAGTTTCAATGTCTCTTTTTTTCTCCATTAGAGCTTGTTGGATTGCATATTTTTCATTGTACAGTTTCTGATGAGCTTCACGAATTCTAGATAATTCGCTGTCCTTTGAACCTTCAGATTGCTGTAATTTGTCAATAATTTCCTGGCTTTCTCTTTTACTCAATTGAATAGAATGTATTGTGTTTTCAAGTTCACAAGACCTTTCAATCAATTCATTTTCGAAACGCGTTTTCTCTTCTAAAAGTTTATCGTGTGATTCTTGTATTTTTTGCAATTTAAGTGATAAATTTTCATAATTCCTTGTTTTATCTTTTAACTCGCCACTTTCTTTTCGAGTTAAATCCAAAGACGTTTTATATCGCTTATTTTGATCTTCTAAACTAGTGATGGTTTCAACAGCATATTCATTAACATTATGCAATCTTTGAATCTCTTTTATGAGAACAGAGTTATGGCTTTCTTGGCTTTCTAAATCCGTTTTCAATTTTCTGTTTTCCTCAATCGTAGCCATTACTAAATCTTGTAGTTCTTTTTTATCTTGTAACTGTTGTTCCAAATATTTTGTTACATCAGCTTTTTTATGGATAACTTGATCATAATCTTTAATTTTATCTAATAACTCTTGACTTTCTTGTCTGGCTACCTGCAGTGATTGTAATGCTTCCAACTTTTCATTTTCAAATCTGTCTCGTAATTCATTCAGTTGTTTATATAAGTTTCTATTTTGATCTCTCTCCTTTTCTATATCTTGCATTAATGTATTTATTTCGTGAGATTTATTTTTTATGACGTTTATTAAATTTTCTACTGCATTTGATTTTTCTTCCATATCTTGGTTTAAATGTCTAGCTGCTTCTTTTAAACTATCATTGTACTTTTCCAAATAGTCATTGCATTGTAAAGTTTTTTCATACGTGCCTAAAATTATATAACTCTCCTTCAGTACTTACACAGCTGAGCGTACATAATTATGATATCTGGGTTGACTCACAAGAAACTATTGTAAGATAACATATTATCAAATATTACCATTCTATGAACAAGATTGTAGTATAATTATTTGTATAAGTGATTTTGTAGTTGATCTCGTATTTACCCTAGAGTTGGAAAACAGTTTTATTTTAAATTTGATAAAACAAACAGTTCAAAATGTTTTACACAAGTTTTTTTTGTTTTTTTTTTTCGAGCTATTTGTCAATTTTATCATCAACATAAATCGTTCAGGCCTAATAATTCATTTCTAGGCTATTTTATTAAAATTTACCGCACCATTTACAAAAAAAAAAGATTAGAACAAAATAATAATCACAACAACCTAATACTCATTATAGTAGTTAGTACTAACTGTGAACATACTTTTTTTTTGTAATCAATCTTTGCATGTATATAGTCTTTCAGACCGTACATATTTTGACCACGGCGGATAATTTCAACGGAGACTAGCCTTCGGCGCGGGAGATATTATAGAGCACAAATGTGTGCGCAGACACAGGTGCACTCTCTCTTCCCCCACTCTCATAGTCCGATGGGACGGCAAACTGACACTACCGGAGAGAAATCAGGCGCAGGGACAACGGCTTACAGTGCTTTCCGAGGCACAGGGGTATCAAACCGCCAACTTCCCAACTCCGGGCTGTTACTAAGAATTTCCTAAAGGAAAAATCTAATAACACTTACCATACAACTTACCGAAAACCCAATAGACCCGGGAATCGAACCCAGGACCCCACGCTCAGCAGTCGCGCTTGCAACCACGAGACCAACGGGGCCGTTAAAAAAAATTGCATATTCAAATAAGGGGAATCGCGCGATTTAAAACCATGTTTTTTTTCTTTATGTCTAAAACATTGTTTCAAACTTGTTTTACACTGTGATTTTAAACTCTTAATAAAAAACATTGTTTTATTTCAAACTGTTTTAAAACAACCCTCTAAGGTTGAATGTCACTCCACGTCCTATGATGTCAAGGTCTAATGTCTGCTTCAAGACCAATGTGACAATTAAATAGTTTAAACCTTAAAACAAACTTAAAGATACAGACCCAACGTCCAAAATGTAAAGCTTCGTGCAGACTAGCGCGACGCGATACCGGCTATTGTTATACCGTGAAGTTTTCTTAGAAATTGTATTGTTCGAGTCGTGTCGCGCCATCGTCGTCGCGTCGCTCTGGTCTGCACGAGACTTAAGTGTCTCACCACATTATAAGTTGTAAATCAATCTTCGATTTTGTAAGTCACCCACTGAAATAAATCTAAGTAGGCATAGGGTAGAACTATAACTTTTAAACAGTACCTAAGGGTAGTAGGTAAACAGGGTAAAGCCAAGTATGCGTGGATGGCTAAATCCGAAACTATAAGAAATAGCGAAAAATACTTATCGAGTCTCAGGCCGATTTTGATAAAATCTAAAACGGCATAGGTAATGATTATTGATCTTTTTGTTAGCTAGCCTTATGATTCAGTTTCTTAAGTTTATGAATACTTTAAGATATTTATTAAAAACCGGTCAGCGCGTGTTGGACAACGCGCACGCACGTGTTGGGTGTCGTAGTTACATGCACAGTATTGATTTTTCCCGTATGTCATTCATCAGTACTTCCCAGATTTCTGAATGGTGTTTTTTTCCAAATCAACGATTCGATTCCTGACTAGGAAAGTTGCATTTTTCAAAAATCTAATAATATCGTTCATCAAAATTGGCCCTGAGACATATTTTTATTTTGCTCTATATTTTTTTTGTTATAATTTCGGATTCGGCCATCCACGCCCGTGTTTAAGACGCCGCACAGTATATTATTTTGAGAATCTAGACGGACAAAAGTCAATTTATGAATATGTCAACAAGATCCTTTTAACGGAATATATTCAAAGCTAACAAGTTATACTACAATCTAGTAAATTTTCTGGGTATCCACACGAAACGATAGCAGGTCAAAAAAGTTCGGGACGGCCGGCTACATGAGCCATACTCACCGACCGCTCGCTGCTATCGTTTCATTCGTCTGAGTTCTTTCGATGAATATGCTGTGTTTCTGTGTGCTACTGGTGATTTTGTGTTTTTATCGTTTTTGTGGGACTTTTAAGGTAAATAATAATATTTTTTTTTGTTAGTATGTATATTAGTTTAATCGTAAATATTTAATTAACAGAGTGAGGTTTTTATTTAATCATAAACATTACTTCTTTAGTTTCAGCTAAGGTTTCAGTTGGTTTCCCTTCATTTCCCTGTGCATTGGGTATATTTTTCTGAAAGGTGTATTTATATACTACAAGAAAAATGTTCATTTACGTGCGAAAGTTTGCGACACTCATACAAAATTTTCTTATTTTCAGAATGACTTCACAAATTTCTCGACGTTTGTTTTTTGATGTTTGGTTTGCTAACGCAAAAGAATCAAGACAGGATGCTTTGTTAAATTATATTTTACAAGAACTTGATGTCCTTTCCGTTACGGATGATATTTTGAAAAGTTTAAAAGCAACCATCAGTAGAGTCAGTCAAAAAATTTACGAAAAATGGTCAAAATCAGGAAGACATCGTGAACGCTTCCTGAAAACGAATTCTTCATGGTTAGAAGCGAACATATCATTTACAGATACCCGTAAATGAAACTATCTTTGATTTTTCACTAACAACAACCGAACCTCTGGAACAAGTAACCGGGCCGGAAGACCACCGAAAGACTTTGAATCTTCCAGTGAAAAAACAAAGAGACGGCGAATTCGTTATCTTCTTGAAACTACGTGTCCAAAAGAGATATCGATGGCAAACGAAATACAGGTTCGCCAGACAAGAAAAAGGGATTCAGCAGCTATTGTAGCTATTGTTAAGGAGCCTGTTTTCACCCAGAAGAGGTACAGTAATGAAGAAAGCACAAATGTTGTTTAATCAACCCAAAGCGAGGTGGGCTTTCGAATGACCAAGCTTGCAAATCTGTCAACACACCAATATGGTATCATACGCGAGCAATCAAAATTGATGAACAAAAATCTGTATCCACCATACTACAAAGTGAAAGCGGCAAAACATTTGTGTTATCCAAGTGAAATTAATGTTTCAGAAACACATGCCGAAGTTAAACTTCAATCTTTAATGGATCACACTGTATTAAGAATATGCAAAATGCAAGAAGAGGTCCTGAAAACGATAGAAGACTTAAAAAGCCTAGATATTATTGTTAAATGGGGTTATGGTTATGTTTCGTCTACTAGTATGTAGTAATTAATCTTAATTGTACTAAACTTTGCGTAGTTTTTTTATTGTATTTACTTTTATATTAATTTTGATGTATAGTTGTGAAAATATGTTCTATTATTAAATTATACATCTAAAACGATCTATTTTTTTATTTATTTTTTGATCTTTTAAATATTACTACCTAATACACATATAAATGCGGCAAAATAATTTTGTCCCGCTAGATTTTCATAATAACACACTGTGCGCCGCCGCAAGTGCCGTCTTTAAAACTTCACCCCGATTGAGGCATATTTAATATTATTACAAATTACTTTACTTTTCCAATCTTCTATTTCCAGTTTGAGGTCATTGATAAGTTCTAGGTGGTGTTGGTAGCGTTTTTGTATGTCTTGTTTTTCTTCCTCATTACAGAGTAATGCATCCCTTAAATTTCGGATTTGTTCTTTTGAAGATTCAATTTCATCTAGCAATGCTAATGAATTAGTTTCTGGTTCTCGTGAGTACTTGAGTACGTGAGCCTGAAATAACAACATTTTGTATATTCTAAGTGGCGCATAAGTAATCACCTGATTTTCTAAGGCAATTTTTTTTTTTTATAAATAAGCATTACTTTTGTCAGTACGATACGATACGAATCGGCACTTCTATTTCGAGTGACCTTGAGAGCATGCAATGGCTCTTCATGCATTTCATGCGGATTTTCAGAGGCCCAGAAGCGATGATTTTGCTTATTAACGTATCCGGAAAGGTAAAATGTGCCTCATCGCTGATGATAATTTTCGAAGGAAAACCTTACTATTTTCGCGGTCAGTGTTTAGGATGGCTAGGCAATACTTTAAACGTGATAAGTGGTCTGCAGGCAATAGCTGCTGCGCTGGTTCTTGTAAAATATAGCCACAATATAAATATGGATAGTATGGAAACTAGCCTTATTTGTTTAAATAATTACCTTCACTCCATTTTTAAAAAGATTTCGGCGACATTATGTTGAAATATAAATTTGATAGAATTTTATGTCTATGGTATTTACTGGCTGGAATTCAGTTTATGATTTGAGTTGATAATTTAAAAATAAATAGATAGAAGATTCTTTTGAATTTGATTGAAGTATTTTGTCATTGAAGATTAGGACAGATATATTAAAATGTTTGAAGATAAAGGCTTAAATGATTACAGGGGTTTTTGATAGGAATGTATCTTTGATGTAGGTAGCACTAGAATCATGAAATAATATTTATGATATATCAAGACAAATTATACAAATTATATGTGTTCAGTTGTGTTTTAATTTTGAGAAGGAAGGATCCTGGAGCTGGGGTAAGAAAATGAATTGATTATAAAGCGAATATAAAGGTAAATAAAATAGTGGAACAATACATATTAATAATACGGCACCCACAACTGACAACACCGGCACCGCGACAATCGCTTTGGGGTCTCGTCAATGAGCGCGTCTGTGTGAATGTGCCGTTTAGAACGTTTAGGTACTACTTAGTTTCTGTACTGTCCATATTTATACTGTAATAAAGCGCACCATGATTTTATGATGTGTATTTTACATTTGCGTACTTCACAAAAGTCATACTCATGACCAAACATTCCATTTTCAAAAATGAAAGCTTTTTACTAAGATGTTATAACAGGTACACCTCTGCCCAACCCTTCGGGGAAACAAGGCGTGATGTTATGTTTATGTTATAAATAACTTAAGCACCACAAAATAGATAGATAAAGTAGGTAGATGTAACATTTATTTGTCTTCTAGTCATAAAACATTAAATTACTGATATCATGTGAGAAAACGTTATGTCAAGACATATCTTGCCGATCCATTCCGTAAAAATCTCTCACCGTGAAAACTAAAGCGGTAATGGACGTCAGATTCCAAGTAGGTCAGATTCCATACCTACATCATTTTACAGCTAGGACATTTTGCAACTAGGTCAGATTTTGAGTTAGTAATGGTTTTTGGTACACTTACTCACATTATATTCATCGCACCACGTCTGCATGACTTCTTTGGTTGACGGATTATATAGTCTAGAATACATTACATAATAAACATTTAGTGTCATCAATGTATGTAAACTTCTTGATTGTGATATTACGTTATTAGTCATCGCTATGTATGTAGGTACCTGGCCGCTTAATTTAATTGATGAGCTAATAATTATTCAGTCAATATAATGTCAATCATTGTCATGTTTATTAAATCGCTAATTGTTACTTAGAAGTATTTTTTTCCTTGTGACAGAAGGATATATTTGTGTATTTCTATGTTACATTACGTTACATGAAAAATGGAACGCGGTGACTTCAAATTTAAACTGATTTATACCGCGAAAGGTAACCCGTGCCGCCTACCCTACCTGCCTACCCTACCTGCCTACCCTACCTGCCTACCCTACCTGCCTACCCTACCTACCTACCCTACCCAACCTACCTACCCTACCTACCTACCCTACCCAACCTACCTACCTACCCTACCTAACTACCCCACCTACCTACCCTACCTACCTACCCTACCTAGGCAGGTAGGGTAGGTAGGTGGGGTAGTTAGGTAGGGTAGGCAGGTAGGGTAGGCACCCTACCTTCCTACCCTACCTACCTAGCCAACCTACCTACCTACCCTTCCTACATACGTACCTTACCTACATACCTACCCTACCTACCTACATACCTACCCACCGGGATAAAAAATAAATCCTATGTCCGTCTCCTGGTTCTAAGCTATCTCCCCACCAATTTTCAGACAAATCGGTTCAGCCGTTCTTGAGTTATAAATAGTGTAACTAACACGACTTTCTTTTATATATATACAGGGTGTTAAAGTAATTGCGTGCCATAGCTTAGGGGTTAGGTTCAGTATCGATAAAGGAAGTCAGGAAAAAAAAGAAGAACTAAAAAAAAACAAGTTCAACCTAATTTAGTACCTACTAACTTAAAATAGCAATCATTTAGAAGAAGTGAAGGACAAAAGGACAACGCGTTCGATAGTAGGTAAGTAACTAAAGCATCTAAACAAATAAAATAATTTTAATTCTAGTTTAGTAGTTAGTAGGTGCTAATATAGGTTCATCTTTTTCTGGCTTCCTTTATCGATACTGAACCTAACCCTAAGCTATGGCACGTAATTACTTTAACACCCTGTATAGATATATATTGAAACACACAATCGAGTTCTGTAAAAGCGATTTTGAATTGGCATTCATGAACGCTGTTGAAGAAGTTATTCCTAAAGTAAAAAAAAAAAAACTGGTTGCTTTTTTCATTCGAAAGTCAAAGGAGCTTGGAATACCTATTAGGTTGGGGAAAAAATCTTTTCGCATTATACAAGTATACAGGGTGTTTGGCGCATGGACCGACACAATTTTTTGGGGAGTTGAGAGAGTCATTTGCGAAGTTTCACCCAAAGATCCCATGTCCTAAGTGTCACGGTTAATAAGATATGACTTTTTTAGATTTTTCCAAAAATTATGAACATAGTTTTATTTAAAAAAGTTCTTTATTTATTTAGAATAGGAATACATTGCAGAATACAATAAAAGTTATTTCGTGCAATTAGAACAATAAACAAAAAAGTAATGACTATTTTAAAGGCGAGATTTCGGGTAATTTTGTGAAAAAAACAAAAAAAAACATGACGCTCCCAATCCCCCAAATAATTGTGTCGGTCCATGCGCCAAACACCCTGTATATGAACTTGTTGTGGCTATACTATTTGTATCTGGCTGGTTTTGGTATCATTGAAAGTTTAAATTTTAAAGAACATAATTCCAAATTCAAATTAGGAAAATGTGTGATTTTCATTTGTTTTAAGTACCGTCAAGATGAGTGAATCTAATGAAGAAATTCGATACATTTTAAAATTTTACTACAAAAAAGGTAAAAATGCAACGCAAGCCGCGAAACAAATTTGCGATGTTTATGGACCTAGTGCAGTGTCTGTGAGAGTAGCACAAATTTGGTTTAAGCGTTTTCAATCCGAAAATTTTGATGTCAAAGATTACGGATCCGGCCCTATTACGGATAAAATGGATGAAATTTTTGAAAAACTGGAGCATGATCGGCACGACGACGTAGCTGAAGAACTGGGAATTGACCACAATACAGTTTTGTCGCATTTGAAAAAAACTGGGTACACAAAAAAGCTCGATATTTGGGTACCTCACGAGCTCACTGAAAGAAACCTAATGAACAGTGTACTCATTTGTGATTCTTTATTACGACGTAATGAAACCGAACCATTTTTGAAGAAGCTGATAACTGGTGATGAAAAGTGGATCACGTTCTATAAGAACGTGCGAAAAAGGTCGTGGTCACAGGCCGGTCAGGCTTCACAGACTGTGGCGAAACCCAGGTTAACTCACAACAAGGTGATGCTGTGTGTGTGGTGGGATCGTAAGGGCATTATTCATTATAAGCTGTTACCACCAGGCAGGACCATCGATTCTGAACTCTACTGCGAACAACTGATGAGATTAAAGCAAGAAGTTGAGAGAAAGCGGCCGGAATTAATTAACAGAAGGGGTGTGGTTTTTCATCATTATAACGCTAGACCTCACACATCTTTAGCCACTCAGCAAAAATTAAGAGAGTTTGGCTGGGAGGTGTTATGGCATCCGCCGTATAGTCCTGACCTTGCACCTTCAGATTTCCACCTGTTTCGGTCTCTTCAGAAATCCTTAGGCAGTGTCAGGTTAACATCACGAGAGGACTGCCAAAACCACTTGTCGCGGTATTTTGATCAAAAGTCCCTAAAATTTCTATAGCAATGGGATCATGTCCCTACCTACAAGATGGCAACAAGTTATCGAACAAAATGGTACCTACATACTTTAGTTAAATGTAAATAAACTATATTAAAAAAAAAAGAATTTTCTTAAAAAATGCGAAGCAACTTTTTCCCCAACCAATGTAATACTAAAATGGGCAGACGATTTACAAGATTATTAGTAAATTTGCCGTTACTCCCCAAAGTGTATCTTCGGCACATTAAAAAAATAATTTAAAATAGTTGAGAAAATTGATCAGTTTCAGAAATATTTTGAGGGTTATCGGCTTGGAACAATATAACCAATGTAATACTAAAATGGGCAGACGATTTACAAGATTATTAGTAAATTTGCCGTTACTCCCCAAAGTGTATCTTCGGCACATTAAAAAAATAATTTAAAATAGTTGAGAAAATTGATCAGTTTCAGAAATATTTTGAGGGTTATCGGCTTGGAACAATATTACGGTCGACGTTTTCTGTTGCGAAAAAGAAACGCGTCGTACTAACAATCACTTGGAGGGATGGCATAACAAAATAATTCGTAAGATTCTTAGGTATTCAAATTTATTATATGTCGTTTAGAAATAAAAAAAATAATCAAGTAGTAATGATTTAAAAATAAAAGATGCATATAGCCGGTAAAAAATTCTAGAAGTGTTGACAGAAATTCTGATGACATTGAAAATTTTAAGCGTAGAATGCAGAAACGGGCACATAACTGTATCCAATTTTTTTAAGAAGAACATCCAAATATGTTACTGGAGAAAATACAGAACAGAAGATGTGACAGTTCTGTTAGCGAATCAGAAATTGATTCAACTTTATCTATAATTGATAGCCAAAGTCAAAGCCCTACACAACATTTTAAGCATAGTAGAAATGGTACTGTCCTAAACTGACCTACTTGGAATCTGAGCTCCATCGCCGAATAGAAATGCTACTGTAAGAATGATTCAAGACGGAAAATGTATTTTTTTTTGGTTTCGTAATATAATAATTATGAAAACTTACTACGAATAAAAATATTTTATTTCTTATTTACATGGCTTATTTTCAATTTTATGTATTATACCTACTGTATTGTAGGTACATTATCAAATCAAAATCTGACCTACTTGGAATCTGACCTTCATCGCCAATATCGTGAAAAGAAAGTGAAAACTTAGTCCAATCACAGTTCTTATACCTCTTACAGCAGCCAACCAATAGCATCCTTATTTTAAAGGGTCCCCAAAACGATAAATTGCATTATTATGCACGGGACCCTTAACGACAATAAAGATCACTGTCATTTTGATAGACTTGCTAGTGGCAGGTAAAATAACTGTCAAATGACTAAGTGAAGTGAGCTGTCAATAGTGTAAATCCCTAGCATCTGAGGCCCTAGTGTGAGTTTGTTTTAACCATCTTGACTTTACGCATCGACCGCGTTCGGCGGTCAGATTGGCCCTTCACTGGTGAAGGCCGGCCGGCTGCCAATTGGAGTGTCGTCGAGCCTCTGGTGGAACAACAGTTCACTTCACGTTTTCACAGCAGAAGTATTATTTATAAAAAAAAAAGTGTTTATATCTTCTATATAAATACCTATTTATAAAACAAAGTCGCTTTTCGCGTTTGTCTTTAAGTCTGCGTTGTTCTTCTAAAACACCACGCAACAGATTTTGATGAGGTTTTCACCTACGTTCAGAGTTTATTCCAGAAGGTTAATGTGTATAATACGTTAATATTAAAGTACTTTACGTTTACCTCAGAAATCTCGATGTTTTGTCAAGTCGTAACAACCGTGCGAAGCAGCAGCGGGTCGCTTGTTATTGTATAAAAAGATTTCTCAAACTAAGTGTGCTAAATATTTTGCTCCACTGTTTCCGGTAACCGATAACGGTTCACCGATGCATTATTAAAAAACTTACCTTTTCTTGGTCATGGTCCAGTAGTTTATCAATCTGTTGTAACAGACTTTTAATTTGTTGCTCTTGGCACATAGTTCTGCAATCAGCTTCCTTTAACTTGATTAGTAAAGCATTTTTCTCCTTTTCAAAATCGATTGACGCCTCATTTAGTCTTTTCTCTAACGAAAAATTTTCAGACCGCAAGCCATCCAACGCTTTAGATCTGATGTGATTAATTTCTCCTTCAGCTTTTAACTCTGTCTCTAAACTAGAAGTCTCATCAGTTAGTATAAGATACTGTTCTTTCAATGAGTCTAGATCGGCAGAGCGCTTTCGAAAATGTTCCTTCTCATTCCATAGAGAATTATATTCATGTATTTGTACTTTCATGCTGTCATATTCTTTTTCCATTTCTTCATATTGATAACACCGTTTTTCTATACTATCCTTTTCTTGTTTTAAGTTTTCATAACATATAATTAATTCATCGTAATTCTCTTGTAGACTTTTTAACCGTTTAAGATTCTCTTTGTCTATATTGTAAGGATTATCGACAATTAAGACTTCGTCTTTAAGATCTTCATCAGGTATAAATGAAGCATTGTCTTTGGAGATAAGTTCTTTCATTTCGTCGTTTTGTATAATATCGGCTACAAGTTGTGCTCTTTTGTTATCTAGGCTAGGTGGTTTTGATTCTGCTGATGTTAGTGCATAGGTCGTTTGAATACGGGATTGTGATATATTAACACGGTAACAAGCACAATCGTCAGAATTTTGATTTGGGTAAGCAGAGAAATCTTGGGTACAAGGAGCCATCAATGCGCAGCAAAATTTTTCTAAGACTTTAAGTTTGAAGAGTATTTTACCTTTAATATCAATACAACGAATATCTTTACCAGCAGTCTAAAAATAAAGAATATGTACAATAAAAGTCACATGTTGCTTAATTAAGGGTACGCTAGTCGGTAATTCTTCCATACAAACGTAGTATGGTGATTACTCGCCTGTGACGGCGGAATACGTTCAAAACTAAAAAAAATATCAATTTGTTTTCTTATTTATTATCTAGCCCTGTACGGAAGCATAAAAGAAAAACAAAATTGTTTTGAAGTTATGAGCATCGAAACTTTCATATTTAAACACTAAATTTAACTCGTCTTTGGGCGTAAATAAATAACTTATGTAGTAAAATTTATTCAATGTATTCAAAATTTCAAATAATTTATAATTAAAATAAACATAATATATATTTTGAGTAAATACATCCAGTACTTTTTTCATAATATCTATACGCCCAAAGGTCTGTAATATCATGAAATTTTACACGCTCATTTTCGTTATAAATCATCGTCTATTTCACTAAATAAATAATTATAAATTAATTTTAAAAATACTAGATAAATAAATACTAAATAATTAGACTAATAATTAGCATGCATATTAGTCACGCCCACCAACGAGTTCGAGCAATTCGACTAATGCACCTAGAGGCGGTGGGCACTGGGTGACCAACTTTTTACGTTACGTTATCGCAAAAAAACGTTGGTCGCTGTGCTGGTGATAGTCGTGACCAAAGCCGTGGTCGTGGTCAACCAGTGCACGGGATGAAAGTGATGGTCGTTACAAACCATTAACTTCAAATATTGCCTATACTTCTCATTTTCGCAAAGAATAGCAAATATCTTTGCTAATGCTGTGTATATGTGAGCATATATGCAATAAGGTTCGCAAAGATCATTTTCCATTACCTGTAACAGTAACAACAGATTTTATAACTGTAGGGTAAGACATTATTTAGACAAGCAAAACAAAAATTACTCATACATACAGCTATTGTATTTTGCATAGCACATAATTTTGCGTCTTTTGTAATAATGATGTCTTGCATTTCATTGATTCTTGGATCTTTGACGACTGTTAATTAGAAATGAGAAGTATTAAGTATATAAAAAGTATAAAACTGAAGTGACATATTTACATTATGTACAAGTATTTAAAGAAAAAAAAATAAGGGAAGAGCTCAATAGGCATAAAAAAATTCGTCCGCATCGCTGTCAGTGGGATAAGTGCCCAAAAATGCTGGCAGCGTTGCCACGTTGGATAGCAATGCTGATTCTTTGACCTAAAAACTGGCCAGCCCTCTAGTCACGTGAAGAGTCGATCAACCGCTTGGCGATGTCTCGAAATACTCGATGAGCACTCGGACCTAAACGGCTCAAAAATATAGCTACACCACTAAGGTTGTTATATTTGCGCCGTTTGAAGTTATCTGATCCTGCAGCAGCCGCCTCACCACAGTTTGTACAGATTTAACAAATAGGTAAGAAAGTAAACCAGTTCTACTGGTCTGAAAATAAACCTTATTTTGTAATAAGACCGAACATGTTAAAGTGTGCTAATCACAGGAGTTCACTACAAAAGGTTTGGTTGTCAGCTCCCAAATATAATGTATTTAAAAATTAATTATTATTGTAACTATGTATTATTTTAGTTCTTCCTTACGTGTAGCCATTTCACAAGTACAGGGGTGGTCATCATTTTGAACGCCTTTAGAGTACATCTTCGAAGCTGGCTCCTGTTAAAAGTTTATTTGTTACGCGACTCTGGTGGAACAATTTCTATGAAAAAATTCATGGGAAATGTTCTACCGAACTCGAGTCGCGCCTGTCACCCTTATGTCTCCAGAAGAAGTAGGTACCTATGAATGATTTAGAAGCAAGCTATCCTCGGGTTACTCGCTAAGGAGGACTTTACTGTGTCTAATTACTTCAAGAGTATCTATCTATGCGTTTTTCGTTAGTCAGCCATAAAGTAGTATTTAAATTTATAATGCTTCAAAATTACAAAATGGACACATTTTCACGACAGGTATTGTTTAATAAAGCACCAAAACTATACAAAAACTTTATACATACAAAAAAAATTGTCGAATTGTCGCGTGTGCTAGGCTCTAACTTTTTATTCTAAATAATTAAAACAAGAAAAAATATTTATAGGAAAAATACCTCGTCACCCCTCGACTTGCCGGTCTGGAATAAAAAAAAAATGCAATTAGAGCGAATTTCTTGTTTCGTTAATCAACAACATAAAATGCAAAAACAATCAATAAAATTACTTACCGCAAACCCTTCAGAATCGACTCCCTGAAAATAAATTAACAATAAAGAATGTTTCAATTACAAAATACAGTGGTGGCCCAGTGGTAACGCCGTTGTAGGTCGTAGGCTCGAACCCAGAGAGACGCTTTACTTTGTGTAAATTATTTCATCACCTCTGCTGTCAAAACGGTGAAGGAAAACATCGTGAGGAAACGGGCATGTCCTAGAACCAAAAATCGAAGACATGCGACACCTACCAACCCGCACTGGGCCCGCGTGGTGGATTACGGTCCACTCCCTCTTACAGCTCTCTGTAAGAGGGAGTGTCCCAGGTGTGGGAATATTATTAGATTCAAGAATAGGTAGGCATATTAGGTATTTTAGGTTTCAGGTTTTAATACTGACCTCTGTGTAACCGGATAAATCCAAATCTATGAACTGCAACCAAACAGGACAATTATTAGACAGTAAATCCTACCTCCAAATTGAACCATTGTTATAATTGTACCATTGGCACCTTAGAGAAACATTATCATACAAAAAACCATTTCATTAAATGGCCAGCTCTAAAATTGGCCATATCGTTTAAACTTCAACGTTTAATGATATGTCAGTCGACGTTTGGCCATATCATTAAGGGTATCCATGGTTTAAGCTGTACTTAGTAAAAATAGCCTAGTAACTGCGACCAACTTGGAAGTAGAGCTCGCCGGCCGCTGTCGCGGTACCCATAAGTAACTTTTGGAGTATTGCTTTTCAGATTTTTGGTACAGTCGGCCTGTTAGTTTCATACTATCGAATATCTGTGTTATATACTGGCCACCAAGAAGGCACTCCTGTCAGGTTGACGACGTGTGACATTCATTATCTATCTTATTAAATTATATATTACTACTCAATGAAAATGTGTATTAGATAAATTGGATGTCGACTAACGATATTAAAAAAATTAAGAGAACCCGCGCGTCATTGCGAGGTTTAATCACAAAACTTGAAAACTACGTTTTTAACCAAGAAACTACAATACGAAGAAACAGAGTCAAGACTACAATCGCTTCAAAAAAACGTTACAGAAATTAAAAGAAATACAACATGAAATAGAATTAGAAACACCAGACGAACAACTAGACCAAGAGATAGAAACCAGGTACAATCTTGAAGAGAAATGTGTCATCATAAAGAAGAAACTTCTCATATTACAAACCACAGAAACTCGAAGAATCACACCGCCACAAACATCGGCATCACACATGAGTACGAATACATAACAAGAACGAGGGCCAAAAATGAATTTCCAGCCTTTTCAAGAAAATGAGATTTTCGCAATTTTACTAAACGATTATCTGTATTTTTCTTGCTCAATAAAATCGAAGATCCTAAAATAAAAGTGTACACCTTTCTTGCTGCATTATCACCCGAATTACATGAGAAGTTACATGATAATAATCAATCAAAACATTGACCCGATTTTTGGTAGAAGTTGGATTAAAGAAATTAATATCAAAATTGCAGATTTAAGAGTTGTACGAACTTCAGAACAATCCGAGAAACTTGATAAATTATTAGAATAATTTTCATCAAGTGTTTTTAGATCAGACCTAGGAAAAATACCCAACTACGAACCTTCCTTGGTATGGCCAACTATTACAACAAGTTTATACTGAACCGACTGAGGTCTCTTTATCGAGCTCTTTAAATGAGTTACTAAAGAAAGAGAAAGATTTTCACTGGACTTCTAAATGTGAAGAAAGCTATAACAACATAAATATGGAGATTTTGAGCGACAGAGTTCTAATTCATTTTGACCCAGGTAAACCGCTGATACTAGCTACTGACGCCTCACCGATAGGCTTAGGAGCTGTTCTGTCTCACAAACTACCAGATGGCTCAGAAAGGTCAATTGCATTCGCCTCAAGGTCACTCTCAACTAGCGAAAAGAAATATAGTCAAATCGACGAAGAAGCTACGGCAATCTACTGGGGCATTAAAAAGTTTTTCCACTACTGTTACTGCAGGAAATTCGTATTAGTGACTGATCATAAGCCACTTACCTCGATTTTTCATCCACACCAGACATTACCAGCACTAAGCACAATGAGGTTATTCCATTACGCACATTTTTTATCGGGATTTGACTACGACGTGGAATACAGAGCTTCGGTGAAACATCAATAGACCAACATCGTGCAATTACAACAGATCAACATCTTAGAAATCCGACCAGAAGTTATAGCCAGTGAAACGAGAAAAGACAATGACTTAAATACATTACTACAAGCACTACAGATAGGTCACACATTACGACAATATGGTTATGGTGATAATGAATTAACACTCCAGGATAACTGCATATTGAAAGGAACCAGAGTGGTAATACCCAAAAGTTTACATGCTCATGTTCTTGATGAACTACATGCGGGACATATCGGTATACTTAAATTGCTAGCACGCAGCTACATATACTGGAAAAATATAGACATGGACATTGAGAACAAGGTAAAATCTTGTAGAGCGTGCCCATTAAAACAGAATGAGTCACCAAAAGCTCCTCTACACCACTGGGAACAACCTAGCGGCCCCTGGCAACGAATTCATATAGATTTTGCAGGACCTGTTAATAGGACACCAACTTTTAACTGTCGTAGATGCATTTACAAAGTGGGTTGAAGTTTTCCCCACAAAGACCACAACTAGTGCATGGTGCATTGCTAAGTTTAGGGAGTTATTTTGGACATATGGCACACCGTACATACTGGTATCAGACAGCGCACGCCAGTTTGAATCCCAAGAATTTACAACCTACCTTACCAGCTGTGGAGTAACACATTCGACGTCAGCTCTATACCACCCAGCAACTAACGGTCAGGCTGAACGTTACGTGCAAACTATTAAGAAAGTACTACGTGCAATGGAGGGGGAGAGGGGCAACCTTACAGATAAGCTCCTTGTGCTTAAAACTCGGCTCAGACGTACACCAAACCAGAATGGACATACTCCCTATGGACTGATGTTCAGTCGGGACGTTAGAACAAAGCTGCACGTGATGTTCAGAGACTCAACTGCCCCAACAGCGTTCAGATCAGAGAACACACCACGTCCTCTCGTCAGAGCTTATTCCGTAGGTGATCGAGTGCAGGCCAGAGCCTACTCCGACCAGAGACGAAGGTGGGAGTTCGGCACGATAATGCGTCGTTTTGGCGATCTGCACTATGAAGTGCGAACTGACGGTGGCGTTACCTATTTGGCGCAGACACCTGGAGCAGCTGCTGCCGGCCCTGGGAGTGCGGCAGCTAGGAATCGCGGCGGAGTACTGTTATAGGTATACTGGCCACCTAGAAGGCACTCCTGTCAGGTTGACGACGTGTGACTTTCATTATCTATCTTATTAAATTGACACATAATGAAAATGTGTATTTAATGTGTGTTTTGCGAATTTGATCCTTAGTGTGTACTACTAGAAATTGTCTAACTGATGAATGTTAGGAACGCATTCTGGACGGCTGACTGTACCAGAAATCTGAAAAGTAATACTCCATAAGTTACTTATGGGTGCTCGTAGTCAGTCATATGTATACGTCCATTTTGGTACATAGATATGTAGATAATGTGTGCACAATGATGAAAATTCCATCCAATAAAATAGGGAAATATTAAACTGATCCTCTAAAAACTTATTGACCTTCCAAATAGAGACACTTTTTTAAAATGAATGAACCTCTTCAAACTTAAATATTTCTATAATAGGTACTTCAAGCACAGAAATGTTCAAAAGCAGACTTAATGCACAGGCATTTTCTATCAGTCAACCTTTGAGTGATGCAGAGACAAACAGTGGTAAAATTTAGGAATAAAACAAATTTAAAGATACACATGTTCCTGTTACAAACTATTATTGTAGGGAATAATATATGTTCCTAATTATATATAAATACAAACACAACCCCGACCAAACGGGTTAGGTTACAATGGAACTGTGACCAAACACGCGTGAGCCGAATTGGTCGAAGTAACTAAGCTATTATAAGGCACCCCGTTAGATTAGAACTGACCCAAAGCGCGCGAGCTATGCCGCGGAAGCGAAGACCCCTACATCCAAGTTGGTCGCAGTTACTATTAAGTATCATCAAGATCCCAAAATAGAAATAATTTGACGTTCACAAAAAGAGGCGCAAACATTATATCGACGGAAAAATTTGAGTATAAAACAGAAAAATCCCTATGATAAAACAGTCACTTCTGAGTCAAATTATGTAGAAAACTAATTTTCGTAAAAGAGTGTTCAATCATATTTTTAAGAGCGCAAAATGGGAATTATTAGAGGTTCAATAAAGTATACCTACATGCCATAAATAAATAAGTAGGTTTAAGTTTTCCTCTTACCAGGTCATCGAGCTCTTTATTGGCCGCTTTTATTGCTGCATGCTGAAAAGGAATATTTGTGCAATTGGTATCAAGAATAATTATAAATTGGTACTTTTCGGTAGTATTTGCTTTACGAGGATCTGTCAGGCAACGGCCGTTATTTTGATGAGGACGTATGATGGTACTTAATCATAATCAAACTAACCTAGATAGGTACAAGGTAATATAAGTTCAAGTTTTTATTTTTTTTATAAATAAAATAGTATAGTTTATGGTATAAAGTATAGTTTCCCATCATTTAGTAACGAACGAATGAAGGTGTGAGTGCATGCTCAAATTAAAAATAATATTATGATGCCATATAGAGAATTACCTAGGTACGTCAGAGCCCTTGCCATAATGTGTGGATTGTTTGGAGTTTTGTTTATTTGATAAATTTCAAAAAAATTACCTGAACCCTAAGGGACTAGTTTTAAGAAGCCCCGAGGCGCGCGTCTTGTATTTTTCTAATGATTTGATTTCATTAGGTTCTTGCAGTCGATCGTTTCAGATCTTACTATATTATTACGTTGCGTTTTGGGCGCTCAATATAATTGCATGAATTTCTATGTAACGAATTATAACAAGCGCTGCCGTCAAAGGCCGCGCGCCCTTCACGGGCGCCCTTAGCGCGACCTCGACGTGTGGACGCATATTCGTTTTTTACTATTTTTCCTTGTAGTTTTCTGTGCATCAGTAATAAACTTAGAAGAAACACACATATACTGAGCATGTTGAGGGTTCAAAGTCCCAACAAAAAGTGGAAATCTTGTTGCGTTTGACGAGCGTAAGTACTAACGCGCGCCCAAAACGCAGCGTCGCGTCGCCGTCGTACTGTGCGCGCGCCTCGGGCGCTTATTCCCACTACACCTTGATTTGCCAAAACCTTTCGTGTTTATTCTCAATGAAACATTTAAAGTATAGTTTGAAAATAAAGACGATTGATTGGTAACACATATTTGTTTAATTTACTTATTTTAAGCTTTAGTTACAATTTTTTTTAATGTCATTTATTATGCACTTAGCAAAAGAAGTAAGTAGATACCTTTTCTAGAAAACTTTAAAAAAAATCTTTAGGTGTACAGCAGAAGTGCAATTCTTACACAAACGCACTGCCAAAGAAAATCTGATATACCTACCAATGTGCACGAAAACAAAAAACATATACCTATATTTAATTTGAGCTTAAATGAGGCAGCACTTAATTTTATTAGAAATTCTTTTTTGTCACGGATAAACTTTGTCAACATCTTGCATTTTTTTGGTTTTTCTTAAACTTTTTAATTATCTATCAAAAGAAACAGATTTTTTTCGTTTAGGCAATTTGATAAAATTTACACACGGGTTTTGGCAAGTGCAAGAACGCTTACTTACAGCATGAGCAATTTCACATTTCTGATCGCACGAAAGCTCCAGTTGATCGTACGCGGTCAACATTTGCTCGAACTCTTCAATCTTTCGCTTCAACCGCGTGATTTCAGCATTTTTGGCTACCATAAGCGTGTCAACAATCACGTCCGTCGGCAAATACTTCGGCCGGACCGTCTCGTTGTTCCTCTTGATTACATCCACCAAGTGCTCGCTTTGATCCGAACAGAAGTGGGACCAGGCTCTCGCGTCCGTACATGACGAGTAGGCCTTTAACTTCCCTTCGTTCCTCGCCGGCAAATCGAATAGGTCGTATTCGTTGAACACACGCTCCCTTCTCGTTATGAAAGACATCGCGATGCCAACTGTTTATTCTATAGGATAATATAGGATTTTTACTAAACATATGCATGTATATAAATATATGCTACTTTTCTCCGCCATCCATTTTACGGTAGCGATACGATTTGAAATGTTTTTTTTTTTGCAATTAATTAGGGCAAAATGTGTATATTGAAAATTATCAAATATTTTGAACTGTCAAAAGAAATCTAGTCGGAATGGTGACTAGAAATAGAATGTCAAATTTAAAATGGTTTTCTTTGTGTGTTTGATATGCCAGGTACCAATATATTACTTTCCTCTATGGTAGGTACCTACTATTTATTTATCTATTCATATAAATGATGAACTGAAACTTTTTCTGGAAACTTCATAAAATATTGTTAGGTACCTGACGTTCCCATGTGACACAGTGACACTTATCTGGCTTAATTGTGGGTATCATCATTTTGGATCTCAAAATTTTACGTCAACATGGGAGTACGATTGCATAATAGTCTGAAAAGTGTTTGAATTCAATGATTCAGATAGCAGGTCGTAGCAACTCTCTACTTTGCGCACGCAACGAGGGTAAGATCAAATCATTTGAGTCTTGCCGAGACATCAGGGCATGGAGTCATGACGTACGGGCGCGCGATCGTTACCTCAGGGAATGGATAAAGTGCGATATGCCTATTTGCGTATTACCCACGGCCACTTTAGCCACATTTATGAGGACAATTACGAGCAGAAGTCGAGGCAGGGTAAGATATAAATAGATTATTAAATTATTGTTTCATTATAACGGTAATTCTCATTGTAATTTTCCCAGGCTACGCCCCATTGTCATCCAGATTGCAAATCAAAAGTTGTGCTAGATACCATTTGCAATTCATGCAGTGCAATGAAAAATTGTTTAAAAAATGAAGAGTATTTTGAAAAGTATTTTGAAGATGTAAGTATTGTTTTCTATCAGAGTGCAACAACATTCATTTAAAATAATCGACGCTATAAATTAACTTATTAGATAGGTACTCACTTCTTTAATTTTTAGGAGGAGTTTGAAACCAGCCATTGGCCCTGTGACAGATGCTTGGAGGCTCTCAAAAGCCTCAAGATGTTTTGGAAAGTAATTACTGAAAAGATATTTAATGTAACTATTCCGAAAGATGATAATCTAGACCAAAAAAGATGTTGTGGTATTGATAGTGTGCGGTCTGTAGCAAAACTTTGGCAGTCTGAAATGACGCAACAAGCTATGTATGTGAAAAATATTTCGTATTTGAATCATCCCCCTGATTTTCCAAATGCCTTTGTTTGGAAAGAAAAAGCAATGAAAAAAGAAAACGCCCCTTTTATCTCCTGCGGTATTCAAGATCATAAAAGTAATGACATCAATAAAAAAGGGGGAAAGGCAGACTATAATAATGCACACATAATAAAATCATACAAAGTTAAATCAACAGACACAGATTGTTTATCAAACCCTTTGGTAAATAGATCAAGTAAAACAGGTTCGTCGTTAAGTAGTCGAAGACACAGTAGATGCAGCAGTCCGAAAGTCAAAATGGTAGAAATGGGATGCGATTGCAATGAACTTCCTGAAGAATTGAATGGTCAGGAAAATTTGTTGCTGTATTTGCAAGATAAATGTAATTGTCAAAAGCAAGAAATAGACGAACTGAAAAGAGAAAATAGTACCTTAAGAATTGAGCTTCAAAATATTTACAAAAAATCTTCATGGAAATCCGCATTTTTTACTCCTTCAAGATGTTCGAGTAATCATGGTAGTACAGTGCCAAACCCATTTGAATGTTGTGCAGCCGATAGTGTAGATACAGCTCACGTTAAAGGTGTCGAGTCGGAAATGGTTAAAGGTGTCGAGTCGGAAATGGTTATTACAATGAAGAATGGCAGAAATGAGGTAAATTCTTAAAGATTTCCAGGGCAGTTGGTTTCCTAGCTGTAATCTAGTCATTTGTATAAAAATAAAAGTTATATTTTTCAGGATTACGGACACATCTCTTTATTACAAGTTCTTCATAAAACCAACTGTCCAGACATGAGAGAAATAAAGCTGAGGCAAGCTTTTTCTAATAAGAAAGAGGATCCTATTGAGCTATTGACCAAAGGTAGTCAATAATACTTGCTACAACTACAACAATGAAGCTTTATTGGTTGTGTGGTTTTAATAATATGTTTTTATGATATATTTTTTAGTTCAAAACACTTTCGGTGCTATCGTGCAACGAGAAATGGGAATAGCGAATAACAAGGAGTGTGAAAGTAAATGCAATATTGATGCAACATTCAATAAAGTGAACGCCTGCAAGTCTGCACCTTTATGTTCATCAACAACACTTGCAAGTTCTGATTCACGTTTTCTCACATTCTGATTAGGTACTACAAATGACAAACACGGACAGGCGGCCTATAAGTAGCGTTTTACTAAAGTTATTAGAACGTATATTTTATTTCATGCTACTTTTCCAACAATAGAATATTCTTCTGTTTTTCACAGGTTTGGATAAAATTTAAAATAATAGATATACCATGTGTCGTAAAAAAAGTGTATTTGTATTGTAATGTAAAGTTCGTAAAATATAGTCTTAATTTATGTTTCGTTTTTAAATTGCGCCATTATATTCAGTAGCCGGTTGTAAATTAATTCCGTTGCATTTATGGCGAAAACGAAATCTAAATGGTTGAACTTTGCCAGAGGTACTCTGTATTTTCCGATTGCAGTAGGAATTTCTTCAGCTAGTTTTTTAACATCTGACGGTGTTGACAGCCAGTCGTTGTCAGCATAATGAAGAAAAACGGGAGTTTTGATTTTTTGTAGGTCATATGCCGGCGGTTTGAAGCTTCCATATATACGTTTATTAGAAATCCATCCATAGTCAAATTGTACGAACTTTCCCGATTTGTATAATTGACCAAAATGAATGAGTTGTCTGGTGGAGGCTCCTGCTGGCGTATGGCCGAGCACTACTGGCAACATCGTCTGAAAATGAAATTAAATAGCCTATCAGAATGATGTCCTATGAATACACTAGTACCTATTAAAATGTAGTCATTAGTTACACGATAAGAATTATTGTTGAGGAACCCACCTATACAGGTATAGTATCATTGGGGGAATTGGGTATCAAATAAATTTAAAGTTTATGAAGTAGATGTTGTTGTTCTTAAACTTTAAATTTATTTTGAGTAAAAACTTATTTCAACCCAACACGTAGGTAATTATACCACTTTTGTGGGAACTTAATAAACTTACGGTATTCAGTTGCTCCGAATTAAATCCACAAATAAGGAATAAAAGGTTTGTACAAAGAGATTGGGTTATAGCTTCCTCTATACACAAGCGTTGTCCGGCAAGTTCATTTATCTTGCCATTCGGCAGTATTTCATTGGTCCCTAATATCTTGAATATGAACTGAAAGTAAATAACAATAAATTGAAACTGCGGGTAATTGATGAATAAAATAGAATAGAATAATATTTATTTGGACACAGTTCGTGAAACACACAAAATAAAAATGTAAATAATCATAAAAATAGTGTGTGCCTCACGGCTGCGCCAAAAACGTTCATTTCAGCATTAATGCCCGACAAATGATATCTGACGCTGGTTTTCTAATGAACCCCTATGGACAAGTGACGACAAAAACAAATAATTTGTCCCAACTTACCTCAAGGGAGTTTGTAAAAGGCGCAATAGCTTTTATAAGAGGACTCCTAATATTTCCCACATATGCCACAGGCGCTAAAGCTTGCATAGCAACGATTTTGTCATTGTATTCTGGTCTTGTGGACATCAAAACCCAGAACACTGTGGTTCCTTGAGAGAAACCTATGTACTGAATCCTAGATGCTCCAGATTCTGTGAGAATGTAATCAATCATGGCAGGAAGGTCATAGTAACCTATTTCATGCCAACTGAACTTCCAGTAAGCGGATGATGTAGGCTTCAGAGAGACGTGACTATGCGAATAGGTATTTCCTCGAGCATTGCCCATCCACACGTCATAACCAGCGTCTGCTAAGATGTACGCTGAAATGAAAGTCTATGGAATCAATCATCATGATCATTACTGAATTATAAGCGAATCAGTCGTAGGTAATTAATTCCACGTCAAATATGTTTAAATCCATAGGATTAGCGATGCCAATAGAATAACACATACCATCACTTACATTAATCTTTAATTAAAATTAATTACTAAATATGCATACCAAGTCCTCGGCCAGGTTTCATGAGCACCCATTCAGCGGATGAAGACAATAAGCCATGCTGCAGCAGAACCACGGGTGCCAGTGGTGAGTCGTTTGGTATCCGATGCATTTCCAGTATATACTTGTCTTCCGTGTAAACACGATGAATCTCGCACGGGTATCCATATTTTCTTATCAATGAAAACTACGGAGAAAATTGTGAGTCAGCGCAAACTTAGACCAGACGACTGTCTGCCGGGATTCGCCAAATTGCTGAGAAAGTTACATTAAATCGTGAGTCATACTGACATTTCTGATATTTGATGAAATGTGAGGACAATCTATAGATCAGATTTGGTAGTTTCAGTAGCTTGTGCAAATATACTCAATACTCAATAGCTTTATTGCTTTACCATAATGTGTACTTAGGTGGTAACTATAACTATAATTTAGATCACTATGGACCCCGTAGGGCACAGCAAAAAGGGAAGGAGAGAGGAAGTCCTGTTTTACGAGATAAATTAGTTATTTTTGTGGGAACAAGTTTTAAAGTTTATTATTTTTAAAGGTATCGGGCATAGACGTATAAAAAAGGTATCGGGACGTTGTTTCGCGAGAATTGGTCAGGCAAGAAATAGATACAAAATTAAAAACAATAGAAACAAGGCCGTTTATGACGATGATATTTAAAGTGCTTACCGTGTCTAAGCGTGCATCATCTTGCATGTCAGAAGAAGTATATTCAGAGGAAGTATCTTCAGAAGAAGAATAGAATCTATAATAATCAACTGAATGAACAATTTGGGGAAAAATCGCTAAGGCCACATAATAACACACTAGTTTAGAAAAAGACATTTTGGGATTTATCTAAATGATTATTTAGTATTTAATGAGTGAACGAGTGAACAGTTCAATCAAATTTAATTTATATTAGGTGAAGAGCCACCAATTGTTAATGATAGACTGTTGGCTAAAGTTGAGACAATAGTTTCATAAGGGCTAGATTATTTGATTAGCAGCGATAAGCCTATTTTCAGGGCAATGCACGGATACCTATTGTTTGGTGACCTACTTATTATTTATTTCCTCAACAGTTTGAAGTAGCCACTACTACTATAACTTTATCGGTTGTACAAATATTGGATTAGTGTTAGTTGATTTTATTATTTGTTGTTTGTCACTCTCACTACCACTGCCCACTTTGTGATTATTCTACAAAATGATTCGCGACTGGTTTTCGATGAAAAAAAATCATGTAAAACGTTAAGTTTCCTAAACTTATGTATTTTTAAATAAATAACAGCGGGTTTGAAATTACAAAATGTAGAAATAAATTGAAAAGTAATGTAGTAATAATTCAAAACGAATTAATATTCACAACATTTTGATTTCTAGAACCGTGTTTACAAAATTCGGGTACAAATCAATTAAATAGGCACGTAACAAGGTAATATGCACGGTATTTAGTTTATTTATTTAGTTTGATTTATTAAGTAGATATATATTTATATATAGTGAAATCTATGATGATTTTTATAACGAAAACAAGCACGTAGAACTTTATGAACAGACCTTTGGGTATATACTATTAACACACTAAGTACCTACACCTGTATTCAAATAAACAAATTAGGAAACTGAGACCGTTTCTAAGGTTAATGAAGGTATACAGTGACTCTCTCGATCTACACAGGTAACATCCTGTGATAGCTTGTTAACCATTTTGTTAACCCACACGTCGCCCTCGAGCACCTCGAATCGATACGCAATGCATGTTTAAGTAGGTAATTATTTTTGTAAGTTAAACATAGGTAATTCCATCTATGATTACGCATGGCAACCTGTAAGTAGATTTTGGTAGTGTTTAACCCTGAAAAGGAGGACTATTTACCTTGTATTTCCTTGATATTTTATAGCAGCGTAGGTACCTACTTCATGGCGTTTAAAGACACGTGTAAAGTGTAAAGAAGCATTATATTATGGGAATATATTTATATGCGCGTAACGATGTAAGTAAACCCCATTCGTATGTTGTACCATAACCGTTTTCAGACATACTCGCAAGCTGATTATGTAGATAATCAACAGACTAATGTCGCAAGCGTTGAATTTTTTTATCTTCCAACCTTGATCCTCAGCTAGCAGGCAGCTACTTGTTGAGTTGTTACTTTAAGTATTTCGAAATATGTAAGTTAGGTAACCATACATCATCATCTGCCTAGCCTTTTCCCAACTACGTTGGGGTCAGCTTCCAGTCCAACCGGATGCAGCTGAATACCAGTATTTTATATGGAGCGACTGCCTATCTGACCTCCACAACCCAGTAATTGGGTGATACGATAAGTACCCCTTGGTACTCGTAAGACTGTTTGTCAGACTTTCGGGCTTCGGCTTCGGGCGACCCGTAACGACTGTCAAAGATCCACGAATGACAGCCGGGACCAACGGCAACGGAGGAGTCTCGGTACGTAAAGATGGTCACCCATCCACAGACCAACCCCGGCAAGCGTAGCTTAACCTGACGGATCGACCTGTGCGGCAGTTATTACTTCGCCACCCTAACCATACCATAATATTTACGTTATGAGATTACATGAAGTAATTTATTTATTTTATTAAAACAGCTGACCCTGTATGTAATGTTAAGGGTACCCTAACGAACGATGTATATCAGAACGTTCGGCCAGTCGAGATAGGGAACTGGCTGCTACTCCAGTTTTTAGTGACGATTATGTGACTCATAAATATGCCAGCCAAAGAATTTGTGACAGAACAGTTCGAAAGTTAGAAGCATTTATTTATGGCCGAACGACCTGATATCAGAACTTTCGGCCAACCTGAATCTCCATAACTGAGGACCTTAGAGAAACTGTTACTGAATAAAGATTTAGTGACGATTTGGTGACAAACAACCAATGCTTTACTTTTACTCGTAATGCCACCGATTAAAAGTAAAATGAATTTTGGTTCCTGGAACATCAGGACGTTCGGCCAACATAATCTCCATAACTGAGGACCTGAGAGAAACCGTTAATGAATAAAGATTTAGTGACGAGACTGAAACGAATTTTTATTGCTTAATTTTTTTTTGTGACGGCCCTTATAGTTAGTAAAATGAAAATTTAACATATAACCTCAAAACATTGGGATTATCGATTCCTCCACAAGGAAGAAGCCCAGAGAAACCGTTAATCAATAAAGATTTAGTGACGACACTGAAACGAACTTTTATTATTTATTTTTATTTTGTGACGGCCCCTAATAAATAGGAAATTGAAAATTTAACATATAACCTCAAAACATTGGGATTATCGATTCCTCCACAACGAAGAAGTCTAGAAGACTCGTAAAACCCCTGATGTGTTATAGGTTTTCAGTGCAATAGTGTCAGTATTTTTGTTAATTCAAAATTAATCTATAAAAATGCACTATGGCGGATGGCGACTGAAATAGGGTGACCATGTATTCCAACAAAACAAGTAATTATCGAGTAGGTACCTATTTATCTACTGAATGAAGCCAAACACGTCGAAATAGTTGAAATAAGGTGACGATGTAGGTATTGCAACAAAATAAATAGATACGCGGACGGAGGAATATGAGAAGAAGTGCAGTTATCTAATATTTTATATAATATGCATTAGAATTAAATTGTTATAAAAAAAACATTACACACACCACCATGCGTTATGGTGTTGCCTCTTTGCTTTACTTTTCATTATTTTTCTGTGTCTGTCACTGTCACATGAATAAAAATAATTGAAAGTATCGATCGAATTTCGACCGACCAATAGGCCACCACTAGTTTTACTTCATTCAGTTCATTTGTTGTAGTTATTGTATAATCTTACTGTGATTTATCTATAGAACTGTTATTTAATTTTAAAATGTGTAATGTAGTTTATCAAACTAATAATAATACTGTCGGGCCACAAGTTTCAAGTCTAATCACCTAGCAGTAAACACAAGAAGCTGTCAAATCGATATATCTTCTCACGTGGTGAACCAATTTAACTGTAATTCTAAAAAGTACAAATTATTATGTACACTACCTACCGCTTTTTTGGATGATTGATTACAAATAAAGCATTTTTTAATTTGTGTAGGTACCTATTTATTGAAGTATTCTTGTACTTAGTAAAAATTTCTCGATTCCCAATGTCAGTCACCTTTCCAATTTCGTTTGCTTGCCAAAATAGAATCGATTAATATAACTAAAACTTCACAAGTGCAGTTCACTGGTATGCAGGCATCAGCGCAACGTTGCTTGTACCTATATAATTTAATATTACGACGTGTTTTGCTTCATTGTTTAGGTAATTAAGTACTCGATAAATACTTGTTTCGTTGGAATACATGGTCACCCTATTTTAGTCACCATCTGCCATAGCGTATTTTAAAGATTAATTTGAATTAACAAAAATACTGATACTATTGCACTGAAAACCTATAACACATCAGGGGTTTTACGAATCTTCTAGGCTTCTTCGTTGTGGAGGAATCGATAATCCCAATGTTTTGAGGTTATATGTTAAATTTTCAATTTCCTATTTATTAGGGGCCGTCACAAAATAAAAATAAATAATAAAAGTTCGTTTCAGTGTCGTCACTAAATCTTTATTGATTAACGGTTTCTCTGGGCTTCTTCCTTGTGGAGGAATCGATAATCCCAATGTTTTGAGGTTATATGTTAAATTTTCATTTTACTATTAAAAGGGGCCGTCACAAAAAAAAAATTAAGCAATAAAAATTCGTTTCAGTCTCGTCACTAAATCTTTATTCATTAACGGTTTCTCTCAGGTCCTCAGTTATGGAGATTACGTTGGCCGAACGTCCTGATGTTCCAGGAACCAAAATTCATTTTACTTTTAATCGGTGGCATTACGAGTAAAAGTAAAGCATTGGTTGTTTGTCACCAAATCGTCACTAAATCTTTATTTAGTAACAGTTTCTCTAAGGTCTTCAGTTATGGAGATTCAGGTTGGCCGAAAGTTCTGATATCAGGTCGTTCGGCCATAAATAAATGCTTCTAACTTTCGAACTGTTCTGTCACAAATTCTTTGGCTGGCATATTTATGAGTCACATAATCGTCACTAAAAACTGGAGTAGCAGCCAGTTCCCTATCTCGACTGGCCGAACGTTCTGATATACATAACGAACGGGGTAACGTCATAACACAGTCTTTAAAACTGTGGTCATATGGAGTTTACTACACTGTATGACAGTGTACAAAAAAAAAAAAAAACCACTTGTCTCGTCATTCAGCCCTGTATGGAAACTGAATTTTAAATATAATTGTTTTATCTAAGAAGTATGTATGAGCATCGAAATTTTTCATATTTCAACACAAATTTTAACGCATCTTTGGGCGTAAATAAGTAACTCCTAGAGTATGAAAATGGCAAAATTGTTATCGTACATGGGTAAATAATTTATTCTATTTTAAAAGGTGAAAATAAATAAAAACAAAAAAGGCAACCAGTCGTGGCGCGCGGGGAAAGACTACTTTTTCAATTTTTACCGCCAAGGCGACGCCGACAACCCGCGAACACACAACGTTCCATTTCCAGTAACTGTTTTATAACCTTGAAGTTGGTCTTTTAGCACTAGCAATCAATATTTTATACATTATTGAGAAAACAATTAAAATATGTGTAATTAAAACAGTGAGCCTTATTAATGTATAAAAATATACAACTGATGAAAAGCTAAGAAAACATATTTTATACGCTTGTAGCATTGCAATCAAATATTAGTAATCTGTGGCATTGTTTTCTTTCAGTTTCAATCAAAGCAGTTTTGCGTCGTTTCGTAGATTCGTTTTCTATTATTTATTTTGCTTTGTTATAATAATATAGTAACATATTTCCTTATGTTAACTTAGTAGCACATAATGGCGAATCAGGAAATAAGTTTAAAATGGAACGGGTATCAGAGCAACATACTGTTCAACGTAAAAGAATTATTCAAAGACGAAGGCTTGTCGGATGTGACTTTGGTTTCCGAGGGCCACAGTTTTAAGGCTCATAAAGTGATATTATCGGCGAATAGTTCAGTTTTCAGGACGATCTTTCAGGTAATTTAGTAAAAATGGTACATATTGCCTTTATAAGGTTTCCTAACGTGAGGTTTTAGTCTAACGCCCACACGTTTTTTTCGTAGCAAAACCCCCACAAGGATCCAATTATAGTACTTCATGACATCAGTACGGCCTCTCTGCGGACACTACTGACGTTCATGTACAACGGGGAAGTTAATGTGACTGAAGAATTCCTGCCAATACTGTTGAAGACTGCGGAGACATTGAGAATTTGTGGTTTGTCTACAGGCAGTGAGGTTTCGCGCGAAGAGGATGTAAGTTTCTGTCTTATAAGCAATTTTTGTAATTATAATCGTGATTTGCAGAGAGAAACAGATGTGTATACAGCTATTAATTAATATTACAGAGAGCAAAAAGTGATTATCCGCACAATACTGTCTAATATAATGCCTTGAAGAAAATAATAGAATACATTTCCAAATCCTTGCTTTTATTTCTGTTCAATAGTACTATAATTTAAATCATAAAAATGAATTCTTACAATCTTTAAAAATAATTTATAGAAAACTACAGGGGGAAGCACTGTGCCAAAAAAGCGTAAGAAAAGTGAGCAAGAGGATGTAAGCGGCAAATGTAAGAAATGTGTGTCTTCACAAAATAGGCAAGATGCAGCTCAGAATGTAAGTTATGTACTACTCATACTTAGATTAAATTCATTGAAAGTCTAGTGATCTTACCTTCTGCATAATATAAAATGAATAATAATAATGACACTTCTTTATTCCATATTCAAATTAAGTGGATTGTCAGTAATATGTTCATAAGGCCATGATAACCCTTTTAATGATTTTATACCGAAGATCATGTCTAAACGAATAGTGTTAATGATTTGGAAAAAGAAATATATTATGAAGAGCATTTTGCTAATATTTTAGATTATGTTTATATTACATAGTGAAATTAATTTGTAAAGTGTCAAACGCAGATAAAAAACTGATCTAATAAGCGTAATTTCTGAATTCTTCATCATTTTAAAGCTAATTTAAGGATTGATCTTGTAGTATAAGTGTTTTATTAAAATACCTTTTTTATGTATAATGAATTTATAATGCATCAAATTGGGGACAGTGCTCGCTTAGGGAACAGGGCCTGCGATTATGCTGCATACAAATGTATTCCCCTATTTTCTTCCTGATTATTGCCTCTAGAGCAATCATTTTTTTTTCATAAAATCAAGGTCTGCTGTAGATATGTCCCTGTCATTTACTTTTTTTCAGCAACTTACCTACGGGTAAAGAAATTATGACCCTCCAAAAATTACAAAAAATGCCCTATTTTTACCGCCGTGATTAGATTGGACTGCCAGACAAATTCCAAAAGTTTTTAACATAATACAAAATTATAGGAACCAGACATATTCTTTCTTAAAATTTTAATGTAAAAAATAAGAGGAGAATAAAAGGGAATATGAAACGTCAATCTTGACAATTTTTTTGTAATATAATCGGTCTGAGCTGCAGCTGTCCCTATCGCACTCTACGGAGTCTATTTGAGGTAACACTACGGCAATAGTTTCTTCAAATACCTATTTTTCAAATTCCTCGAAGGCCCTGTTCCCTCTTAAGGGGCGAGTCCTATTACTGGCTGGACGTACGACGCGTTGCGTGAGCTCAGTACAGAACACGCTAGCTAACCACTCAAGGTCACTGGCATATATCATGTTCCCTATATGGACCCCATTTTTGGGTAAAAGCCTCCTCCATCCCATGCCATTTTTCTCTGTCTGGGAGTCTTCATACAGTTTTTCCCAGCATCTTCAATAATGTCAACAGTTCAATGTTTTCTTGGTCTACATTATTATAACAATTAATAATTAACCAATTCAAATAGTGTTTTGATATATTATTAAGTATTTGAACTTTTCATAGTTCTAATGGGACATAAATAGGATTAAAGAATTTATATACCTAAGAACTTATATAATGAGATACAAACTATTTACATCTGAGTAATTATAATATTTGCTTCTGGAGTGTTGGTAATGATACTGGGTAAATACATATTTCTTAAGTTTTGTTTTAAATATGTTTAAACTATCACACTTCTTTAAATAATCCGGTAAATTATTGAACAGCAGCTTGAATTATTGCAAATCGGAAACGTATTCTCTCACACGAATCTAGTGGTTATCGTGTCATTGACGTTTTACTTCACCAAGTCAATAGAACAAGATTTTTGTAAGATCCTTAAACTTTTTATTTTTTGCCATTAAAAATTTATTATTTGCCATTAAAGGCTCGTGCAGACCAGCGCGACGCGACTCGAACAATACAAATAGTATTGTAGGATCTAAGATCTAAGAAAACTTCACGGTATAACAATAACCGGTGTCGCGTCGTGCTGACGCGTCGCGCTAGTCTGCCCGAAGCTTAAAACAAGCTGAACAAATTCTAAAACCAGATGAAATATATAGATGGACTGAAGGGATCCAATTGTAGGGCGTTGCCAGCAAAACCAACATACTCTGCCTGCAAAGAGTACAAAACGGTATCTCTATGATCAATAGAAAATGCACCTTGGTTTGCTAGGAACGACGAAATCCACGACTATCTAGAAATGCCATCAGTAAACTCTAAAATCGAGCAGTTCAAAGACAACACAAGCCACGCCTAACCTTGCATTCAAACCCACTAGTTACTAAACCCAACAGCGGTGGTAAACCTATATGTGGGAGGCGCATCACTGGCTGCTCCACCACAACGCCATTTGACATGGAACGAATTTGCTTATGGTCCGATGACCGATTGCAAATACAATTTATAATTAAAAAAACTATTTCTAATGATTACAGAACCTAGTGCCAAAATTAGAACCAGCGGAATCACCATTAACAGATTATTCTGGTGAAAACGATACTGATATAGCAGTGCTAGAGGATGTTGTGGAGAAGAAGCATAATGTAAGCATTAGTTTGATCATAGTCATTAATAACATTTACCATTGAACAAGTTCATATATATACACCGTAAGGTCTATTGCTGCGGTCTATCGCGCTCCTTCTCACTTACATATATACCGTAAGTGAGACGGGTAAGGAAGCCGATATTACGGATTTCGCTTAGGGAGTAGACTCCCAGATGTGGTCAACGTGTTCACGGGATTTCGTTTTCAAACTGCTTAGATATGAAGTTCTTCGATAGTACATGGCATAAAAATCTCATTGTAAACCATTTTTTACAATTTTACAGAAATCATCAGGAGCTCAATCAAAGAAACGGAAAAGAGCTGAACAAGACAACAACAATAAGTGCAAAAAGTGCATACCAACTATTGATTCTGAAAATATACACAAGATTAGCTCTGATAGCGGAAAACAATCTGTAAGTTGAACATTTTTGCTTTTCATAACTGTTGCATTTGACTTTAAAAACCTGGCTTTAAACTATCACATACATCCATTTTTCAGAATGTCGTGCTCAAAATTGAACCCATTGAATCACCCCTCACCGACTATTCCGGAGATAATACAAATGACACAGACATAGCATTACTAGAAGATACATCGGACAAGAAACACATAAGTGTAGAAAACTGTCTTAACAAAAGGACGTACATGCTAAGTGACCGACTTGATAAGATAGAGGTGAGCAGTACACAGCCATGTCTGAATGAGAAGATCAATGGTGGTGATGCATCCGATGAAATAATTGAAATAGACAAAGAAGTGGAAACTGTTCTGCAAAGTGGAACAAGAATCGAGTCACTGAGTATAAAAACGGAGAATCTTAATTTGGTGTCTACTGATGCACAGAATTGTAAAGGTACATTATTTACTTCTTTTTTTTCTTTCCATACTATACACATTGGAGTTGCTAAAGTTGCTTCCTTTTAATGTTTTGTCACTTATTCTTTTATGACAATTCAACGAGAAAAAAGTGGATAATGCTTAGCAGAAAAGAACTGTATCCTAAAAAAGCATTTGATGGCAAAGTGATTTCTTGGTTTTGATTTGCAGATCCATCGTTCCCTTGCCCGTTCTGCCCTCGCGTGTACAACAGTTGGGGGTATAGGCGAAGACATGTGAAATCTAGACACGTTACTAACAGGTAAGTTTCATTACTTGTTTGACCGATACCGCTGTTCTGCGCTTTAGGAATGCGCGGCAAGACGGGGCTGCGTTGACGAATGAGCGGCGGGCGGGACGCCGCGCGCCGTGAGCGTTGACGAATGAGCGGCCTGCCCTGCCCACCGTCTCGCCGCGCACGAGCCGCGAACGATGAGATTTGACCGCGCCTCCCGCCACTTTTTCCCCCGCCACGATGACGCCCCGGCGCAGACCTTATGAGGTTTGCGCCGGGGCGTCATCGGGGTCGCTAAAGAGACCCATAAATCGTCTACTGCGCAAGTCAAACCACGTGGTGTGTCAAGTCTCATCTTTAGTGGCACAACGTTTAAACGTCTCTCTTAACTTTAACGCTGGTAGCACACCTCCTTTGCGAAACCATAGCAGCGAAACCGCAGTAGTTAAATTCAATAGACTCGCGTCATGTTCTGCTACTCGAATCGGATGCGAGAGAGACGTTGAGAGACGAGAAAAATGTATGGTTAAACAGTCTCTAATCATTACTACATTAATAAATCCCTAGGTGTCATCTCGTTTGTGTTAATTCCAGGCTGTCTTGCAAATGGTGCGTGTCAGTGCTGCCGTCCACAGGCGCGTGGTACACGCACGCGACGCGCTCGCACGGCGTGCCGCACGAGGAGGCGCGCAACTCGCTCGTCGTTATGGTGGAAGCACACGCCGTTTTGACGCTCAACGAGCCTAATGTCACTCAGTTACTCGTTTGAAGTCGTTGGAAGAAGTATTAGTGGAGGTATGACATGCAAATTGTACCTAATTGTTTTTGTAAACGTTATTTTAAAGAACAGTTCGTAAGCAGTGATGAAACTCCGTATCGTGAAGTAATATAATGTCAGATTGACAGTATATTTGCAGACTGAAAAAGCTTAGCAATTTTCACTAGTATAATGAAAAACAAATCTCTCAGGCCCTCTCAAACCCTTTTGTGTGTGTATCGATATCATAAAGTTATCTTCTTATCATTACGAAATAACTTGTTTTTGGAACCTCATAAAAAGGAAAGGGATGCGTAAGTATGATTGATAATTCAGTTGATAGCTCTCTTGTCTTATTATAAAATGTGTCTTTTTAAAGAATCTCGCGCACTAGACGGCCACAACCACGACCGCGACCAGGTAAACTATAGAAACCGATACGAATTGCGCACTTGGTCGCAACGACCATTATAGCCGCACACCATACAATACCACTAGACGGCCACTCGCGGAGTCGTGGCTGTCTAGTGCGCGAGGTCGCAAAGTGTAATTTTTAAACCACTTCGCACACTATGGGACATGCGAATGCGACAGCTCGGTGACTAGACGCAACGACAGGCGCTGCGGCCGAAATTTTTTATTTTTTTTCTTCAAAGCTCCACACTTGGTGTCGAGTTGTAAAGTCGCAACGATAGGCTAGGGGTGTCGCACGCTCTCGCTACTAGTCGCACGCTCTCGCTACTAGTCGCACGCTCTCGCTACTAGTCGCAGCGTCTACACGCACGGCGCACGCGCACACCTGACAGTCGCATGCGACAGGTCAGCGTCTTGTGCGAGGTGGTTTATGGTTGCATTATGGTTTAGATTTGCATCGCTATTGTATTCCGTAGCTCCATTTATTTATGGCTGAAAGTCGATTTAATGGTTTACTATTGAGTTAATATTATTTCAATTTAGCTTGCATTTAATGTAGGTAACCGAATAAGTGCCTAGTGCGGCATTCTCGCGAGCCTTTTTGTGACCGTCAATAAGTTATTAGCCAATCATATCATGGACAAAAACGGTTATTTAAATGAAGGAAAAGTGATTTCTATAAGAGTTTTTTTTACATAATACAATATCGATGCAAAACCGATCCGCATGTAGCACCTAAACGTAGTACCTAGTACCATAAGTTTAACTTTTTATTGCACAGTGAGAAAACTTCTGGTCTTGTCCTTTTCGATTTAAATGTATAATAGGGCATAATATTATTACCTACCGTACGGCCAGTCCAAGCATTATTTGACAGTACCACGGTCAGTAACAAACACTTGTTTTTATTTTTGCACTTATTTTAAGATATGGGAAATATTTCTAAGGTATGTAATCACGCGTGGTTTTTTTTCACTTTATCGGTTACTATGCAAAGGTCATGTTAATGTATGCCAAGAATCACGAATAGGGATGATGACTAACTGTCTTACTAATAAACGTATTATATCAGGTGAATAGTTACACACCGTTTTCTCTCTTTCAGTCGTCAGTAATTTGACTTTCGAAAGAAGAAGACAAAGCGTTATGTAACTACACAGACGCTATACAACGTTTATTAGTAACTTTTTTTTTTTTTAAGCTTCTCCCCACACTAAGAATTTCTCCTGTATCGTGGGTGCGTTTACATACATTTAAACTCACATACACAAACAGCCAGACCCGGAACAACTAATAATTGTAGGTCATACAAATATTTGTTCCGTGCGGGGATCGAACCCGCGACATGCAGCGCAGCAGTCAATTACTTAACCACTGCGCCAACCGTGCCGTCAAGTAAGCGTCGCCAAGTAAGGAGGTAAAAAATTATTTTTTGCCTGTCAGTTGTATTATAAAAAAAAAAATGGTCACGTATTTTTTATTTTTTACTTTTCAAAAGATTACGGCGATACATTGCGTTAAAATGTGCCATGCGTCACGAGTATGATTTTATACTTACTTGTGACGTAGCAACCCCCACTCCCCAACTTTAATGCGTTTTATCCAAGTTTTTTTATTAATATGCTATAGCAAAAAATACGTGTCTAATAGTTTTTTATTATCTGACTGACGGACTAAATTGAATTGCTTTTTTTGACCCAGCCATCATCCCTATTATAATGATTTTAATGTTTGCCTTTTGTCGGTAAGATTTTGTTTGCTTTTCGGATTCATGTGAGTATTGTTTAATTATCACGGTGAAGATAACATCGTGAGGTAACCGGCATGCCTGAGAGATATTTCTCGACGGCATGTGAAGCCAAGTCAGAGGCCCATGGGTGGCATAAAAACTCTCGAGTTTTTTCACACGAAAAATAAACAAAGAAAGCCGGTAATATATTTTTTGGTGAGCCATGACGTATGTGTAAAGCTAGGTACAGACGACGATGTCCACAGAGAAGGCAAAGATTAAAGGTAAAATCGTATTTCGTGTTCGTAATTCGGCTTTCATTTCCTCAGTCTGTACCTGCTTTAAAATTATTAAAGGCATATAAAACTAACCTTTAAAATTAAAATATTTTTGGATATTATTTAGGATAACTTTGCTAATATTATATATATTTTGTTTGTTCGTATTTATTGTTTAAATTTTAATTATAATTAAGGTTATGTGATGATCTCAAAGTTATGAAGTCACGGTTTCTAGTAACGTAAGCGCCATAATATTTGCTTCTAAATAAATAAATAATTAACAAATAATACTTTATATTTTGTATTCTAAGTCACTTTGCACGAGGTTTAAAAATCATTTCTGGGGCAACCCTAATCAATTGTTTAGCTTTAAAGGATTTAAGATAAAACTGCTGGGCAATCATTGTAGTCACACTATCCCCATAAAAGTGTTCAGACAAAATCTAGAAATTACCATTAAATGGATCCCTGTTCTAAATTCTGAGGGACAATTCCCGTATTATTAAGCCTTATTTCCACGGTGCTGTTTCATTGCCTGTGACCAAAGTTTTAAAACGTTAGATTTGCCCCTACCGTACTGAGCAGTATTAAATAGCGTTTCCACGACAATCAAGTGAAGTCTCTGTGACATCAACGTCAACGCGACCATCTCTTGACACGGCAGGGCGAATCTACGGTTGAAATTTGTGCTTGTGGCAAGTTGAAGAAACAATCAAAATTTTACCGTCTAAACACTGTTTAGATGATGCAACTTTTATTTCTTCTTCATCACGATGCAAGTAATTTTTTGCTTCAATTTCATTGTATGCCATAGGTACAGATTGATACAGATTGTTCACTCCGCAAAATCATTCAAATAAAAAGCGAATCTTGCTACGACACAATAAAGTGCAATTGAGGTCGCACAGCGCTAATTACCTACAGTTCGTTTTTTATTCCCAGAGACTAATTTGACAGGTGCAAATGTCAAACTCCAAATTGAAAAAGCAATCAACAATCACTTGAAATGTCAAATTAGTTTCACGGAGTAATAAACGAGTTATACAGTTATATTCACCTAGACTCACTGAATTGGCCCAAGAAGTCAAGACCGTCGCGTATTTGTAATCATACCTAAAATGCGAAGTGAACCATCTGTGCCACAGGCAAGAAACTTGCGTCGTGCAAATGGGGCATTAAAGACGTTCGCATTCTAATGTCAGCCTCAATCTGTCAAAAATAACTCTTAATTTCCCTACATTTTTGACAAGTTTTTGGCATTAGTTCTTGCGGTGATGAGATAGCGAATAGGTTTTGAACGTTTTTAATACGAGAATTGGCCTTCTGATGAGCCGATACCGCAACATAGTCAATTAAGTGTCGCTTTAATACACCAGTTTACAGCGAATTCTGTTCGATATTCACCAACGTAGATTTAAAAAGGTTTTGATTATCATAGTACGAAGTCACTATAAACGCGAGGACAACCCTTTAAAACGGACGCAATCCAGTTCTTTTTCGCCCATAATAGAAAACATAATTTATCTATAGACCAAGTAAAACCATCGCGCTGATTTTTAAATTTTGAACTGTATTTCGACATCGTTAAAGTTCTAAATACAAAAACTGATTTTAAACCCGAGTCAGTTTCCATTTTTATATTAAGAACTTTATATTTGTCGGAATAAAGTTAGAAATACAAAAACTGGCTGAAAGGTTGTAAGCTTAGATCAAAGTTTGAACCCCTTTCTAATTAATAAGTGGGGCTGGCTGGTGACTTTGGCGATACTATTTGTCGTTACTCTTTATTCACTGTCGTCTTTCCTTATACTTGTCGTATTGGATGAGACAATTAATTCCTTTTATTTGAGACACTTCCAGTCCCTGATTATCGGTGACTGAATTTCAATAGCGCAAGGCTTGAGTCATCGCAAAAGCTTTGGCTTCTCAGGGACCAAAAAGCCCTCCCAAAAAACTGAGTTCGTATTTAGTTTGCATATTCATAAAAAGAGATATCTTGAACTTGTATTTCACCATTTATTTAAATACGAGAAGGCCGAATTATAATTACATACGTAAACTCACGCCTTCTTCCCATGGGGGTAGGCAGAAACTACAGAACGCCCCCTGCTACGATCCTTACATACTCCTTTTGCCTCGTTTACGTTCATACATCTGGTCATACACGCACGCCGGTTGCGAGTACTACGCACCTGTCCTTTCTCAAGAATAACTTTTTTATGTCTTATGTTTTCTTTCGACATGGGGCGAAATCAAATAGTAATCGGAGCGGTATCGGCACTAAAGCCTTAATTTAAACAAATATTTTGTACCTACAATCTACACACTAACACATTTGACTGAATTCATAGAGCTTAAGGTTTATAATAGAACGTAATAAATACTTGATATTTTTATAACCCTTTTGATGTATTTTTCTAACTAGTTTTTAAGTCAATTGTTCGGCATTAAGATGTGATTTCGAGAGATATATAAAATTAACATTTTGGAAATTAAATATTCGATTAGAAATTATGCGTGGCCTAAATTAAAAAGAAAGAAAATATTTATGGGAATGAGATTAAAAATAAAGTAAACGTATTTTTTGGTACTTTATTGCATTAAATATTTAACTATTTTTCCAAGTGATTTAATATGTAAGGCAGTTGAACGTTTGTGGTAGTAAACACTTTATGTAATTCTTTTCGTCATATTGTGTAATAATGGTGGGTGTACTATCTAGTGGCACGTTGTTTTGCACACAAATGAAGATTTTTCCTTAATTAAGAAACTTCTCTCTCCACCGGTTGCTGTCACCTGCGGTGTTGAGTACTGCTGTATTGTGTGACCGCTGGGCTACCTGTGACCTGTGGCCGGTGGCTTGTTTGCGCCTAAATATACTGTTTCGAATACATAGCTTTAGTGACCAAAGCGGGAGACAAAAACTGTGCCCGAGTTCCATTTGCACTTGAAACAACGTGTTTAAATATTTCATGTCGACATGCTACATGAGCTAAGAATATTTCGTTTTGCACCATAAAGATGTAAGCCAATCAAAGGGCTGTTTAAACATAACCTTTTAAATATAAATCAAAGTTTTAACAAACATATCACACTGTACAAATTATTCGATCGAGCTTCTAAAAATAATAACAGTGAGCTTATAAGCATAATGAAACATACCTACTGTATCTATTTATTGGTTAGTACTTATGTGATACATGAGCGATACATTCAGTTAAATAAAATCTAGAACTTAAGTTCATCTTCATTCTATCTCATATTAAAAAAAAATACTAGTTCGTTCTTAAGAGCGCACCAAGAAAATTGCGAAATAATTGCGTTCGTTTGATCCCTTGCTGCATCGTTATTACTTACATTTAGTTATGCAACTATTAAGTAAGATATTTAAGGATTCACTCTATAAATCGTACACTTTAGAAACACGATTACTTGTAGTTTCCTCGATAGAAAAAAATTCCAAAGTAATCTCTAAAAAAACAAAATAAAGCATTTCAAGGGGAAGGTCATCAGACTCATCAGTTAACAATATTAATTAATAATAACAAAACTACATGTTTTCTATAACGTAACATTTTACATATTCAAAATGTAGAGTAACGGAAATACCTAAATGCGTTAGCAAGCTCGGTGCGCCCTTAAGTCTCAACTGCTACAAATAAATTAAATGTAATTTTATTTAAAAAACAACGTATCGCTCATTAGTAAATGCTAAACTTTCATGGACCATTCTATACTGTGTTTCTGTGGTAATAGTAACCATGTCACTAAACTCTAGTTTATAAGCAAATATAATAAGTTACCAAAGCAATTTCGGTTAAGGTACTCTAAGATTTAATATAAAACTTGATATATTTTTTTACGATGTGATGGAACCCTAAAAATTTGTTAAATAACATAACGTTTCGCCATAATTCGCTTTAAGAACATCTTTTGTATTTAATATACTTAACTCTATTGAGATATAAATTATATAATTTAGAAATTAACAAAAAATCTTATGACTTACATAAAACTTATGGCTTTAAAAACTTAATTGTCAAAAACAATATTAATATTGTAACGCCATAATATAAAGAATAATGTATGCGGACTTCCAATGCAATGGAGATTAAATATATTTTTTACGGAAATTATATGTCTTTTATAAATCTGTGACGGTACCCTCGACAGTGATTCCTGGCGCTAATTCCACTTTTTCGCTTTCTACTTTGTTATCGACTGAGCCAATTAGATCAGTTAATGAGTCCCTCTTTTTCAATGCAGCTATGATAAGGTCCTTTGAGTTTTGTCTGACCATTTCTCTGCTTGAAGACCGTGGTGGAGGTGGATTGACCCTGCTGGGTGGGGGAGCCTCGGGCTCCATTTTGCACGGTGGAGGAGTAGGCGCAGTACGCTTACTGGCTGGAGGAGAACGAGGCGGTTTACCTGTCGGAGGAGGCGTTGGTGGAGACAGCTTTGGAGCTGCCGGTGGCTTCGCCTTGCTCGGTGAGATTATATGCTTGGCAACCACCTGCTTCTCCTCCAAATCATCTCCCAACTCGTTAGACCTCTTCATGGACGCCCTGTTTCGCGGAGTTTTCTTCAGCATTGCCTGGAAATTGAACGGAGGATCGTCCTCGTTCATGTCGTTCGTTGATTTAGCCATCGCTTGCAGTTCCATTATCGGATCTTGCGCTTCCGTGTCTATAGCGTACATGCTTCTCGTGTAGTTTGACTTTCGTAATTTAGGTGCTGTGTCTTCGAGGATGTCTGTGTCATCTCTTACTCCTGTCCAAGGTTCTGGTGGTTGGTAGTAGCTTTGCGGTGTTTGGCCTGGTTTCTTCTTGTATACTGCTGGTCTGTTGGCAGGTCCGTCTTTACGTGTCGGTTTTGGTGCGGGTAGTTGGTCCGGTTCGTCGGGCGGTAGGACGGGGACGGGCTGCGTGGGGTCTCTGCAGAATGGCACTGTGATGAGCGTCTGTGTGCTCGCCGATGCTTTACTGGTGTCGACTTGTGCTGAACTAAATCGACGTTTGAACGGTTCGTCCCACTGCTCGTGGTCGGAATCGTATTGACTGGCAAATGTGTCACTACAAGAAGAAATTGGACACGTTAATAACTAAGAATGAGGTCACTAAAAGATCGCCTAAATCTCTAGATTATCTTGCGAAAACTTTTTCAACACTGGGATCAAAATAATGGAGGAAAAGAGCATTTGATTCGTTTTATTTAATAAAAAATACTGGTTCTCATTTGGCTCACTAAATTCCTGATGCTGAATGCGTCAATAAACATCAAACTAAGTAAGTACTCACTTGCTTTTGGCAGAAGGGTCACACATATACGAGGTGTCGTAATACTGCAGCTGATCGATCCTGAAGGGAAGCTTCCAAACAGTAGGAGGACCAGAACCGAGGAAGTCGCCTTCCTTAGAATGAGGATCCACTCTGTCGAGGAGGATCGAGGTACTCGTGCTTAGCAGCGCTTCCAACACTGCTTGGTTGTAGATATGCACCTGGAAAAAAATATGAATCGGTTATGTTAAGGTGTTCCGTGCCAAATAGGTAATTGAATATATGAATGAGGAATTCGTCTATTGGTTTAGCCGAATGAAGATCATTGTGGACCGAATTTCGTAAGAAGGTATCAACGACAATAGTTTCGATATCTACGAGTAGGTAAGTATGGAAAGTAGGTATTGAAAAGTTTCGATTGTACTACAATTGAAATAATTCCGAGTGAATTGCTCATAGCATTTTCCTTTGCAAGAGAAGACTGAACAAAGATAATTTGGTGTAGTAAATGACTCATGCGCATAAAAAGAGGCTGACCCCGGTGATAACTTACCCTATTGCATTAGTGGTTGTCGGTTGTAACACAGAAATTATGTCAATTAACATATTTAATCAATTTTATTTGTATTTTATCAAAGCAGTAACAGGAGGTCGACTTAAGCCAGTAACTTTACTTGGAAAAAACATCTAAGAATAATGAAATAATATATTATGTAAAATATCTAGCACCTGTGTTAGTAAAAATAAATTTGTTCTAATGCTGGGCTAAAATGGAAGTCATTTAAAGAATTGAGGTGAAGATAGTTTCTGATAGCACCCGTGCACTTTACGGGAACACAAAGTCGACAGTCTAGAAAAAACGTAGTTGACTCCGCACTTATCAACAGCTTTTATTTCAGAACTACCACCGTTTAATTCTTCGTACTTGACCATGTGTTGTGACATCCCAGTCATACTTCTCTTTATCTTTCTCAGGTATTGTCTAGGCATCTACAAAGTCAGACAAAGAAGGCAGGTGTTACACTCGTACCCACGAAAATTACATCCAACCCATTTTGCCAAGAAAAAAAAGGGGTAAACTAAACTACAAAAACAAAGTAAGGGGGTAGTGAACTAGTAGGTCCAGTCAGCCTCAAAAAGATGTACCTGTATATCGACAAAAAATCATTTAATTTTCTCCTTACAATCAATTTGTAGCCACAAAGCATTATTAAGTATTGTAGCTGCACATTGATACAGAATCAAATGAATTCTTGTCGATGTAGTACCTACACAACTTTTCGAGGCCGACTGTACCTACAGATAGATGGATCTGTGTCTTACCTGCTGTGAAAAATGCACTAGATCTTGATAACGAACGGCCCGATATTGCAACAGAACTTGAAAAATGGAACGGCTTTTCCATCTCATAGCGAATCTCTTTAGGAATAAGGCTGTCTCTTCATCTATCTGTCCCGTACTTCGGTTTATGAGCGGTCCGTACGCTTTGCGAACTATGTATCCGCGGTAAGCTATAACAAAAAAAAAATGAAATAGAACATTGTATTTGTTATAATTTATGTAATAAGTACTTACAGAGATGTTTTTTTTTTCAGATAGTTCTGATACATTTTACACAATTTTATAACAATATTACAAGTAGGTACGCTAATCTAAGCATTAAAAAAAAACTATAACATATTATAAATTTACAAAAAAATATTAAGTAGGTACCTAATAGCTAATATAACACATTCTATGAACAATTTGTAATGTGGTGGTTTTTGTTTATAGAACAATAGATTATGTTAAAGTAAGTTTAATTTTCAGAAAGCAGTGTAGCAAGGCTTGAGGAGGTTATAGATCGTATTCTTGTAGAAAATGGCACCAGTTAGACCCAATTTTGACAATAACTCTTAGATTTTCCTCTCGTATCATGGGACTTCTCTATTTGAAATAAGATGAGACATTTAAACAAACCATTTTTACAGTCCGTTCAACCGATTCTGACTTCTATACCGTAGGCATACGGATGGCATGAAAAGCAAAAAAAGTGGTTACAATACTATTTACTGCAGCTGCCGTTTGTTATGCCACATCTGCGCATGGGCGGTGATGCAACACATCATGATTCAAAATCGGTTGAACGGACGGAGTTTAGTTGTCTAATCTTATTTCAAATGGAGTATAGATAAATGTGGGGATGCCTATAGGTATTATCGAAGAACTTCATATCTAAGCAGTTTGAAAACAAAATCCCGTGAACACGATGACCACATCTGTTACCGCCCCGGTTCTATAGCGGCCGAGCACTGCAAGCAGAAATAGTCCTTACGGTGTATAGATATGAACTTCTTCGATGATACCTGCACCTCTGCCTAACCCTTCGGGGAATACAGGCATGATGTCCTTATAAGGGTTCCAATGGAACATGAAACAAATAATAATGAACCAGAACACTTATTATACTTGAGAATGCCTAAGAAGCTAGGGGCTGCATCGGAGGAGCAGACTTCATTCTGATGACGAATCCAATGAAAAGCGTGTTAAAAAATCTAAGTAGCTAAGTGATTATTTTACCTTTTTGTATCAATAACGCTGCTTCGTCTTCAGTTACGTTCATCGACTGTTGTTTCTTGAGTTCTTTTACTGAAAAAGAGAAACACACAGTATGTTTTAGGTAACTATACTTATTGTATTATTAAAGGTTTTGAGCAGCGGTTGCCCAGAGGTAGCCCCGACTAACGAGTCGTGGGTTTTAAAACCAGGTAGGCAATTTACTTTTTGTAAATTATTTCATGACCACTGCAAAACATGAACCAAAACATCGTGAGGAAACCGGCATGTCCTAGAACCAAACATTCGAAGACGTGACATCTATTAACCCGCACTGGGCCCGCGTGGTAGTTTACAGCCGACTCCCTTTCGAAGAGAGTAGGCCCTATGTTCCAGCAAACGTTTTAGTCTTTCATTGATTTATACTCACTATGTTGCGCTTTCGATTTATCTTTATTAGCTTTTCTTCTTGCCAAGAAAGCCCTCATCATGCATTGGACTTTAATTATTTTCTTCACCTGCGTTTCGTAGAGCCTGTAATTAATATGAGATTAGATTCCCATTTCCATCGTCTCGTTCATCGTTCTCTAGTATCCAATTAATATTTACCTTGATAAGAATTCCTCGTTGTAATATTTCAAAAATACTTTAGTTTTTCCGAGGACCCAACCTTCCATCTTTAGGCGAATCATCAGCAACCTGCAGTTGTCTTTCGTCACTTCCACATTTTCATCGAAATCAAATGCCAGGAATCGGTACCTATTAAATCAGAGTGTAGTCATATAAAAAATGAGAACCGGGATAGTTTTTCACTACATAAGTAGATATTGTCTTAAACCTTTGACAAACCGAGTGATATTATTATTTTATTTGATCTCAATAGTTTTATTGCATTCCACATGTAGGTGGTAAACTTATAAATAGATCGTTATGGACCCTGTCAGGCACAACAAAATAAGTGAGTTAGGAGAGAGGAAGCATTTGTTAATATAACATTACTTAGCAAACTACTATATTATAATAATGTTGTAGATCTATTTTATGAGTAAAACTAATAGCTTTAATACAAAATATAAACAGTTATCTATTGAGAGATGTAATAATAATTAATTAATAAAATAAAATTTTAGTCTCAGGTAAGTACTTAAGTTATGATTTTATAAGTCAATCACTTAGATATTCGTTTACCGAGTAGTAGCTTTTATTCAGCAAGAATTGTCTAAGTTTAAAAAAATGTTACCTACAAAAACTTCTTCTGCTAACAACTTTTTTGGTAATATTTAAGACTGGGAGTAAAACTGTGAACCTATCTCTTCTAAATCTACCAACTCACCTTCGAATGAATTCCGCAAATGGAATACGACTGGAGAATCCACTCTGCCTTGCTATAGCCGTGTCTAATATTGCCAAGGCTCTGAGTTGCTGCCTGACCACTTCAGTTTGGAACCCCTTGGGGTTGTCATTCAGGTCAGCCCTGATGCAGCGAACGTAATGGGTGCCTCCACTGCCAGGGCCTACGGACAGCTGCTTGAGGATCTCCAAACTGGTGGCTCTGTAGGTCGCTGCAGCGGTCCTCATTCGATGTACTTGAGAGTATTGGCCTTTGGATTCCGTGTTGTATTTCTGAAAAAATATTTATGGAAAGTGTTGAAATGTTGCAAAAATATGGTGCACAGGATTGTTATTTTGATATCTGTCCACAAATGTCACGAATAAAGAATGTTTCATGCTAGTGTAACTTACTCTGGCTTTAAGATTTTCCATTTCCTTTTCAGATTTAGACCTCACGACAGTCACTTTCGGCTGGCTGGATGACACAGTCAGGTTTCCGGTTTTGGTCAATTTATTCCTAAAGAGCTGTTGCACCGTTACATTGGTGGAAGCCCGCATAGTTTCTATCATTTCGGGAGGTAGAAAATCCTTGTTTTTGTCTCCCATTTCTCTGCAGTCATAGTTCACTTTTCCTGTGTAATGCGCTACGCTAAATTCGTGGCTTCCTGATAGTTTGATGTAGGGTCCTTTGCAGGTCGTTCTTATTGTACCTGAAACAAAAGAAATTATTAATTTCCATCTCCAAGATGTTCAAGAAAACTTGTAGAAGTTTACTTACTCATAATAAACTCTTGTCCACTACCAGTGCGACTGGCCTCGTCTAATATATAAAATAGCCCAAGAGGCCTTCCCATTAGTTGGTCCACTGAATTCTTATTATCATAGAAATGTAAAGATACCACCGGAACCTCCTCTTCTGCCGTTTCCTGCATCTCCCATGCAAACATCCTCTGATTGTATAGAAACTGTATTTGTTCGTTCGTCGTATTAATAATAAGCTGTTCCAACCGATTTCTGTGGTAACATTCGAACCCAAACATGTCGAGCAAGCTCACTGAATATTTATCGCCACTGAAAAATAAATTCGTTCATTATAGGTATTTTCTTTAGGACTAATATAGTACCGTACTACTAACACATACTACAGAGGATCTCTTTTGAGGTTCTCTGAGGGTCTCTTTTGAAGTTGTATTTTGTATAAATACATGTGTTACAGGATTGCCCGTGAAACGAGGTTTAACATATAAAAAAAAAAAAAATGTTGAACCTCGTTTTACGGGCAATCCTGTGTATTATAGAGGATTCAAATCCTCTATAATATCTATCGCTGAACATACATGGGGGTGTTTCGGCAGGCCCTTGCAGAGAGGCTTCTAATATTTTTCTTTGGACCTCGTTTCACGTGCCACCCTGTATTATATGTATTAAAATATTAGTTAACTAAAATGATGCATGTTAAAATAATTATACGTACAAAACAGATCTCATGAATGATAGCTTGGAATTTATTAAATTGATCATCCAGTCAATAAGCCTCTTGTACAGTGCACTTGCTAAAGTATCTCTTGCATCTCTCGCCTCATCAGTGGAATGTCTCCGTTTCGCAGCAGTTCCACTTTCTATCAAACAATAATTAAGCAACGCCCAAAGAAATTTGACTTCCTCTAGAGATAATAGTTTAGCAACTTTCTTCGCTTCATCAGGATTCTCTATTTCTGCTGTACCACTTTTTCCATCTTTGAATCTTACATTACCAAGAACTAGAATGGCTGCTAAGACTGTTTCGAAAAATGTAATGTCTTCTTCTTCCCAGTCAAGAGTTTTGAGATTTTCTATAAATTCTGTGTAGAGTGCCACGTTATTTTCTGTAATCTCCCTTACTCCTTTTACAGCCTTAGTTGCTTCATCTTGTATCCTCAAATATCTGTGTTTTCTGATTTTTTCTAAACAAAATTCTTCCGTGCGATTTGCAGCTTCCATAGCGTCGTAAAAATAGTAAATTAGATTAAAGTTGGCGTGAGACCTGAAACACTTAATTTTACTTTTATTTCTATCGGTAAATGTAACAAAAAATATCACTATATTCGACTTACATGTCAGTGGACGAGACGCGCCATTTCTCTAGTTGATAAAGCCAAAATATAGCACCGCTTAGTTTTCCAGAACTGCCGTACGTGACTTGTATTTGGAAGATTCCTCTTGTTGAATGAGCACTTGTTGGAGTTGCTCCAGTTATAGCAGCTTGTATAACTTTGGTGGCCTTTTGAATCCTTTCAGCTGTATTATTCTTCATTGATCCTAAGAAAGTGAGGTGGTCTAGTGCATGTAGCATATTGGTAGTCTTCCCTGATTTACATTCACCAGAGAATACGATATGCTGCGGCTCATTGTGATGAAGAGCATCTTGATATGCACTGTCTGCTACCGCATATATGTGGGGCTCGTTATCAGATCTTGATTTGCATTCATATTTTTGGTGGTACTGAAATCGTAAATTATTACATTTGTTAATATTTAAATCGACTAATAGAGAAGTATGAAAGAAAAATGCATGTTGCACCGACGCCGACCCGTTGGTATAAGATCAATATACCTACTCCACGATTACTTAATTAATAATTTGGTTTTTACAATGTTTTCAAATTACACTGTTAATAAGGCTTATTGGTTGATTCGCACGAATTTACTCGCTCGAAACTTAGTTAGTGTACTTCTTCCTTAATTTGACTGCATAAGATTTAAAATGTGCCAATTTTCTAATACGTATTTCTGCAGTTGTCGATTCGCCTCAAGAAAAAAAAACATATTATTAAAAAATGTCGATTCGACAAATAGAAAAAGGTCAACAAATCGAAGCATCTACGAGCCTACAAGGCCTATCAATTATCATTATTTTATATACCTATAATTTAGGAAGGTTTATTACTCACAGTTTCGTTATAAATATCATCGCTGGTATTCGGATTAAGGATTAGGAGAACATCGCCAATAAATGAGGTAAATGCTCCTTTGGATAATTTAGTTTGCAACTCAGTCAGTATATTGTCTTCTGTTAATTTTTCTAATGCAGCTAAATCTTCCACTTGCACGGTCTCTGGTTCGGGAACTCCTTGTGTTGTAAGTAGACCGTCTTTCATCATTCTCTCAGGTATTTTATCCACTAAAGTTATATCCTTCATGTCTGCTGCTAGTACTTTTAATTCTGTAGTAAGCTGTTGAAAAACAACTGTTACTTAATAATTGTAATTGTTATACATACTTAAGAGAGTATATTTGTAATAGACTTACATGAAAATCGTTTTCTGGAACAGACTGTATGAAAGGATGCTCTTCTAATTCGATCACGTAGGGTCGATGTTCAGGATTCTTCTCGAGACATCTGAAAACATGAGACTTCTTAAAAAATGTTGGAAGATTAGAAAAACATTTAAATTAATATCAGTCAGAACACTTACTCGGTAATAAAATCATTAATGTCATTAGACCACATGCCTGGTTTTATAAGTCCTGGTGGTGGGTTTCTCGCAATTTGAAAAAGCGCTCTTGTTGGATGCATATCTTGAAACGGCGCTTTTCCATCAGCAATTTCTATTGCTGTTATACCTAAAGCCCATACATCTATCCTATTCCCGTAACCCTCTTCACCACACGTCACCATTTCAGGGGCCATCCAGCTCGGCGATCCAATATTCGTCGTACTAGTATCCAGAGTTCCATTCAATTTGCAAGACAATCCAAAATCGGTCAACTTCACTTCGCCGTCTTTCGTAATCAGAATGTTGCTGCATCTTATATTGCGGTGTATCACTTTGTTCTCGTGCAAGTAAACGAGCGCCTAGAATACAAATGAGTGAGGTAGAATTGATTGCACCAATCGAGGCAGTCAACACGGTAGTTTGACAGAGAGTGATGGAGTGACCGCCCCTAACGCAGAGGACTCGTGGATTGTTAAGACGCTTGGGCGATAGCGACGTCAGCGTCAATCAAGTCCCCACGCCCCGAAGATTCATTGGGGCCTATTTGCATACGTATCGGGGATTCAGTGCTGTCGCAGGCGGGCTGTCCGCGCTCTCTGCTGTCTGATATATCAGCTTGTTTAATGCGTTCATTACGATCGTTTAGTTGTTAGTGATGTAGGGATTGTGTGTCGATAGTTTTTGGTGACGACATTTTGTATTGGTTCTGTTAATTTTGGTCGCCTTTCAGTATTTAATAAGAAAACGGACCTATTTTGATTGAAAAACGAAATTTCTATCATTATGTATTTATCGGTAGACCGGTGATTTGAACTGTTTTATAATTTTTGGATAAAATTCCTATCACGAATGATATAAATGTATTAACTACTTTATATTTAACCTTCTTTGCGTTACAAAGAAAGCATATTTTTGTTAGGACCATTAACTTGTCATTTGGAGTTTTTTTTTATCGAGTCATATTTACTTGCCTCTGAAATGGTTGTCTTGCAATAATAGACTCAAACTATCGATGTTATATTCATCATAATATCGACAAAGATGACATCACAACTTCGACTTTGATCGTACTTTACGAGATGCAACATCGATAGATATGCGTGGAAGATCTGCCTTACGAAGAGGACAGAGCACCGGTATTGTGAACCAAGTGGCTTGCATAAAGATAATACGCATTTAACCCTCTCCGATAACTTGAGAGCCCGAAGGACGAACAGGCATCGCTTTGAATGAACTTTATGGAAAGGGTATAAGAAAGGTTTTCGATTGACTGATCCCCGTTAGAGAGATCATCGGCTACTGCGCCTGAGATCCGTATATCTTGTGTGCGCGAGCATTATTTACGATAATTGAGCGATGCGCCGCGATGGGGGGCCATCATGGTGTTGTCGGGCGCGCACCGACATTCGCATCGACAAGTTCGACTGTTCCGTCGCGAATCACATCAAATAAAGCGGCGTGCATTTTAAGTAATGGCTCTAGATTGTATTTCAACGTACGTGGACATTCGCCTGGCAATATTTTATTCGACGTCACGCGAGCAACAGAAATAGCCGGGACACAGATCCGAGAACAATTGAGTTTGCATTCAAAGTACCTACCAATTGATTCAGCCGTTGAAAGCTGGACTGGCAGGCCCTTTGTTTCATAAACAGCCATCTCGACTCGTATGTGACGAGCGACATGTTTATAGTCAGTCGAATATGGTCTTACCTTGATCGTATATTTGAGGATGTAAGCGATGTGCTCCTCGGACATTTTTCTGTCTGCTTCTTTCAGTTTTCTGACAATATCGATGACAGATCCACATTCGCACAACTGGAAAATAGATGATTCATTGTATTATTTGAATAATGACGACTGTTGCGAAAGTTACTGCAGACACTCGGACATTACAATATTATGCAGGCTATTGATTTCCGTTGCTTTATTATAGAACTTCACGGGCCGGTGGAGCATGCGTAGTTCATACAAACATAATAAGTACCAAAATAATTTGTAAATCAAATCCCCAAACATATATTTTGAATGGACACTGATTTAAAGACGAGTTATGAGAAAAATAAGTTAGGTATCTATAGAAATTTGAAATTCCTCATATTTCATCCATATACCAGTGTCCATTCAAAATACATATTTGGGAGCCTAGATATTCTGTAATCCAATCGGAATAAATACACACTACCTTAAGAATATGTTTGATTTACAAATTATTTTGGTATTACGTTTGTATGAACTACCTACTCATGCCCCTGAGCCGCTTCGCACGGTTTTTACGATTTGACAAAACATCGAGATTTCTTAGTTATATGTAACTTTAATATTAATGTATTATACACATAAACCTTCCGGAATAAATTCTCTAAAGGACCGTGAAATCTCATCAAAATCTGTTGCGTGGTTTAGAAGAACAACGCGGACATACATACAAACAAAAAAGCGACTATAATTTATGTAATGTATAGATAGATATGTTGTTTATGTACCATTTTTCTGGAGTTTTGAATTTAATCATACTTACATATTATAACAAAGTCCCACGCCGCGTCTGTCTGTCTGTGTGAACGCGATAAACTCAAAAACTCCCGAACGGATTTTCAAACGGGTTTCACCAATGGACGGAGTGATTCATGCGGAAGGTTTTTGTGTAAATTGACTGAAATATGACGATTATTGTCGAAGATGACAAAAAAAAAAAACCGACTGGGCGCTTTACTGGCGTGCGCCGCGTAAGCCGTAAGAGATCATCAAATTTATGTTCTACAGGATTGAAGATCTTAAAGGTTAAAAAAAAAGTCCGCGATAGCATAATGTCTATCTTCTAAGGTTGACCCACAGTAAACATTATTATCTTTTAGAATTTGATAAAAATTTCATTGTATTTCCGACGCTATTTTGACCGGTATCATATCCAATAAAACATGATAATTAAATTGGGCATTTAATTTAAATTAAAATAAGCCTTGACATCATATCATTTAAATGAATACTATAGATGATATATCATAGATTACAAATTACTCGTAACAAAATAATCATGGTTAACGGCAACGCGGGCGCAGCAGTAGAAGTCAATGACCTTTTCCTCGGCTATCAGGTATGTAAGCGTTCCCGTGGGATATTTTCCAACATCTACGCGGGTGAAGCCACGGGCAAAAGCTAGTGTAGTCTAAATCTAAACTAATATTATAATAAAGAGAAAAGATTAGGTTTTTTGCATGTTTGTCTGTTCGTGACGCTTTCACGCTAAAATGGCTGAACAGATTTGGATGAAATTTGGCACACGGGTAGACCATAATCTGTGTTAGGACATAGAATACTTTTTATCTCGATATTCCCACGGGATCGAGACTTATACGGGTGAAACTGCAGGGAGCTGCTATTAAATACAAAATACAAACAATCAACAAATAAATACAATACAATACAATCTAAAGATTTGTTATAATAGTATGTAAGTATTTCTTGCAACCTTTGTAACTTTTAACTTATATCATTTTATATTTCTGTTTACATAGTTTGTTACCACTTAATTTTTATTAAAAAAATAGGTACCTATTCTTTTCGTTTTTACCTTAGGTTATCACTGTATTTGAGAATGTTGGTTCACCTGTTATTGGCAACTGTATAAGCACATAACTGTTAACTACTGTTATTTTATATTTTGTATACAGAAGCTGTTGGTGTACCTTTAGAAATAAATAAAATAAATGTGTCCGACGTACCTCAAGCACGAACCAAATTTTCTTCACACGATCCGACTTGTCACAGAACACTCCATAGAAATCTATCAGATTGAGATGACTTGTGAAATCCCTGAGTATTTTATATTCATCTTGTATGTGATCTTCATTTTCGTCTGTATACGTTTGGATCTTGACTGCAACATTTTTACCGGCTGCCTGTGAGTCCGAAGCTCGGTATACTTCGCCGAAGATGCCCGATCCGAGCTTACCTTCAAGCTTGTAACGGTCGAAGGGGTTAGGCAGGGACGACACGTTCAGTCCGTCCTTCATGGTGGACGGATCATGTAACTAGCAGAGAGATCCTGTTGAAGGTTTGGGTAATTATGAGCTGGGGTTGTTTCTATGCAATATTATTTGGTGGCGGCTGGTCCTTAGCGATGTTCTTCAGGATTGGATATTTTGAAACAAACTTACTTGCTACTAAACCTGTTTGCTATCTATTCACACTTGACTACACTGCTAGTTACCGCAAGTATACCTATGGCTCGTTTTTTCTATAAATCACTAATTCAATTAACGTCAATAACTTCGGGATGCCCTTGAGATTTTAATTTTTCTAATTCATATGATGAATTCAAAATCATTAGGCCACCAGTATCAGTTATCGTAGACCTCGTTTGCTGCTAACGGCCACAAAACATCTTTGCAAGAATTCGTATTTATGGTTCATATGCCAAAGTACCTACTGGTATTCTGCTGCATCCGGTTAGACTGGAAGCCAACCCCATTAGGAAAGGCTATACAGATGCTGATGACTATACCTTGTCTTCAAACGAGTAAACCCGCGAAATTTCGCGTTGTTTCATACATTTTTAATTAGTCGGTACTTTTAATGGCACCTCTTTAGGTCTTGCACTCATCTATCACTCATCACTCATCGAGCTATCCGAACATCAACCGAAATAGTTTGCCTAGGTCTTATGGGGGAGCCGTGAAAATTGATTCGCTAATGTATACTAAATCTCATGTTGACATTATATAGATATGGTTGTTATTATTTTGGTCAAACAATCTCCAAAACTAAACTGCTTGGTAGATGATCCGAAAACACACTGAATGATTACCGATCGTCAGTTTCCGAGGTTCAAACTGTTCAATTTCTTCTAACACTTTTTAAAGTCATGCACATTTTAAAGTCCTTAAAGTTAATTTAAAAATAAATGAAGGAAGACTCACCAAGTTTCCCGCCAGTCAGTTCCAACGACTCGGCATGGACAACGGCGCAGGGCCGAGTGTTCCATCCACCACGGAGAGCGCACAAGTGCCGGGGCTTCGGTATTAAGAACGCTGCTAATCCCCTTAATAGTATTAGGTCATAATGCCCGACGACCTTCCTGCATGCCTTGGATACAATTTAATTGGGGACGCGTTTAATTGTAACTTGTGTTTGTTTAGTTGTATTTATGTAGGTAGGTTGTTACTGTAGATGTACAGGTTTAGGTGTTGTGCTTTGCCAATCGATCTTCACGAATGTTTTGAACAAAGCACCACGATCCCAAGGAGACTCCTTTAGGACCGTATGTCCGTTTTTATAAAGTTCATAGAATTTCATGCTTTTGGGCTTATTCCGATGTTTTTGCTGGTCCTTGACTTTATTTTGGAAGATTGGTTGCCGATTCCAATTCCTACATTACCTATACCTACAGGGTGGATTTAGTAGCCTGCATCCGTCAAGGGGGTGATTTTACCCTTCATACTAAACAATTTTCGCTATGAAACTCATATACTTACCGAGTCGTAAAAAAAAAAAACTCATAATTTTTTACATTCGTCAACAACGTCTGTCTACGGTTGAATTATAGAAATATCTTTTTCTGTATTATCTGACATAACCTACCGCACCTTCCGTAGGTAACCTGCCTTCGTTACCTAGACAGTTACAGTACACTACCTATACCACCAGTACAGTACCTATGAAAGTGATTGATTAGGTTATCGTTAATATAAGAATTCAGGTATTTCATTAGTCCTAGGTACTTAATAAAGTAAGTTTTTGAGTTTGTGTTTTGAAAAGTCATAAAGACTTCTTTCTACCGAGATTAGACTAGAATCTTGTTCGTGTAGGAAACAGTGAAAGCTGTCAAAATCAATCTCAATCTGAATAAACAACCGTATAAAATTCGCCGTTCCGAATGACGATTGTAAAATCCGTGTTTAGGTACCTAATAATCATCGAAATTAATTCGCAACACCCACTCCATTACGTGATCTATCTTTTTCTTAAAAAAATCGATCCGTCATGCCAACAAGTACCTATTCGATCAAGCGCATTTAATACTAAAAGCGGATCAATGAATACAAAATGGCCGAATACCGTTAACCTGTCAAAAGTATTCAAAATCTTCAAAGAGAGCTGTCAATAAACAGTTAGGGAAAGACGTATGAATGAGGATGTGTATTTTGTATTTATTGGGGGATGAGAACGGAAGGGTAAAAGTAATTTCGAATAGTGTTTTTTTGGGACTTTCATTTTAGAGTAGTAGCTCAATAATATTACTCTCAGAAGACTTACCTACGTATTCTGTACCAGCTGTTACTATTTTAAGATTCTATTCAACACAGAACCTTACAAAAGGCCTGAAAACATCCGTATTTACTCATTACAAAAAGTAAAAATACTTATAGACTAACATAGTTTATTCTACGGAGTTTAAGAGGGAACAGGGCCTGCGATTCTCTATACAAATGTATTCCCCTTTTTTCTTCGTGAATAATGCCTCTAGAGTAATCATTTATTTTTCATAAAATCGTCCCTGTTATTTCCTTTTTTTCAGCAACTTATCGGTAATGAAAATATGACCCTCCAAAAATTACAAAAACGCCGCATTTTTATTACTGTCGTGATTAGAGGAGTACCAGACAAATTCGAGAAAGTTTTTAACATAAAAGAAAATGATAAGAACATACTCTTTCTTAAAATTTTAATGTAAAAAATAATTGAATCGGTTCGAAATTCGAATCGACAAAAAAGAGGAATACAAAACATCGATTTCGTCAATTTTTTGTGATATAAGTGGTTTGAGCTGTAGCTAACCGTATCGCACTCTAAGGGGCAGACTTGAGGTAAGATGACGGCAATAGTTTCTTCAAATACTTACTTCTTCAAATTCCTTGCATGCCCTGCTCCCTCTTAAGTACCTGCTCTAGCGTTACAAACGTCGACATATATGTATATTCACTCATCTCTTATAATTAAAATTTTCGTTTATTCTCATTTATTTATTCTTACATCATATTCTTACATCTATATAATATCTTTCTTTTTTTGTCTTACCTACTTCAAATGTATCTTTTTAAAGGTCTCTTTTATAATGCTTGAAATTAGTTGAAATGATACCCATCAACAAAGCGTCAAAGCACGAGGGCTCTTCAGACGAGAGGTCAAATTAGCCGAAAGTAACACGATAATTGTGGGCCTACTTGAAAATATCGCTTCTGTATAAGCACCTACTTGAGTATGTAAGTGTTTGTATTTTGTAAGCAATGGATTGAATAAGATTTTGTTGAGAATGGTTATAAAAAAACTTGAGGATTTAATATTGATTTGTTTTTGTAAATGATTCTGAAAAAGTTTTCTTCTTTGATTTAAATATTATAACCTGAAGGTAATAAATAGTCTTAAGTTTTGGGATCATATCCTTGAGTGAAAAATATTTAAAAATAATATATGTTTTTCATTGGTTAGAATCGATTTTATGTTGCATAAAATAATACCTCCTGCTCTTTAATAATATTGAATTGGAAATATTATAAGATAATTAATTGATTTGAAAAAAAAAAAACAATCCAATACAGAATAGAGTATCCTAGATAATATTTAACAATAATTAGGTGGGTATGTGATATGACTTTACGAAAACAATGGTCTCAATTATTGCGAATAAAAAGCAACATATTCCTTCATAATTTTTATTTCCTTAAATAAAAACCGTCGGTACAAAGTCTTAGATCTACAATAAATAGTTAATTCAATAAATATCACTGAACAGGAATGCTTAAGTACAACATTACTTATGTGAGTATTTACATAATGGAATGTGGGTAGTTATGTACGATCCGTCTCGTAAATACATAAGTACATTAATTAAGATTAATACTGATTTTACTAACAACTTAACTTTAGATTTATATTTGAAGAAAATTGCCTTATAATAATATCTTACGTGATTACAAATATACAGTAGTTATGGACTTTAGATGATTGCCATAATAATATATCTATGAAGAAAACGAGTGAAAATTGTTTGGCGTGTGGCGTTTGAAACTTTGTTATAGCTTGTACAATCTGAAATGTTTTTTTTTTTTTTTTTTTTGACTACGGCATCTCGTAGCTCTTCTCTGAGGTGATGACTACTTAACCGGACTTTCCTGTGGCTGCCTTAAGCTACTACACTCAAAGCCTCCAGCAAGGGGCAAAAACTATTCTAATTAAAACTAGGGCTCGCCTAGTTTTAATTAGAATAGTTTTTGCCCCCCTCGCTAAGGGCACCCCCTGTGGGGTACGGACCTCAGCTTAGGGCGCCGCTGGCGGGACGACAGCAAGTTGGGACAGGCTGGATCAAGGATTCTCTGAAATGCACCTCACTACGCATTTAAGTACAGATAGTGCAATCCACGACGACGCGCCCCACTCCGCGATTACTGCACTGTAAGCTGTACTTTAGTACGGAGCGGAGCGGAGTGGGTCGCGTCCCCTGACTGGAGGCTTTGAATGTAGTAGCTTAAGGCAGCCACAGGAAAGCTCGGTTATGTAGTCATGACCTCAGAGGTCAAATACGAGAGGCCCTAGACAAAAAAAAAAAAAAGTGGGGCGCGTCCTTGTGGATTGCACTATCTATGTATACACGATAATGAGGATTTCGGTAATGCGGTAATGTTGTAGTGAGGCGCGTCATTTCAGAGTGGACAAGTTATAGGTACTATACAATAGCAAAGACACGGATTTGTTTTTCAAAATTAGATGGTTGAGAATGAACTAAAACAACTGCCACCAACTTCACAAGAATGCTTGAAAAGTGTAAAAAATAAAACTGTTTTGAACTTTTTAGGTGCTATCGAGTTTTTAGTTTTTGTTTTTGGAATAGGCAGTAGAGTTCCTTTCGAGTTGTTTCTAAATAAGAAATTTGTCAATCTTCTGCAGCAGCATTGCGGAATTACAAATATACTCGTGAAACTATAGGTAGGTAATTGGAAAACCCCTTGAGGTGTTGCAGGTGCCTAGGGAGCGAAAATACTTATCCGTGGCTGCCTCGTTAGCCCATCTATTATGTAATTTAAATACTTTCGCCCCTTCTATGTTATATCCTTGCCCTAACATAGTCTACAGGTAAAATTAACTTAACAAAAATAATATCATTATTTGGTAATTCGTATTTGCAGTGATACCTAAGTATTGGATTATCTACTAATGGAATGTACACAGGAATGTTAATTGATATATCCAGGAATAATATTACTATAGAAGAAGACATAGGTACGTAAGTAATACGTTAAACTCGTATATGACATTGTAACTCTAGGCTGTGGCCTGTTTCATAGGCGGTAGCGGTGCGACAAGCGGCAGCTGAGTGATGGAATGTGTTTTTCATCGCTGCCGTTCGCACGGACGTAAAAATATCGCGGCGGGATTTTATCGCGCAATGTGTTTTCAACTCTCGGTGTTGAGCCGATCGTTGAGAATCCAACTCCGCTACTACCACTACCTCCTCTAAGACACAGGTCCCAGGACCTTATTTGAATTTGACCTAGAGGTATCTAGGCTAATTCCCGTAATTAAAAACGTTCAAAATCTAGTCGCAATCCCATCTCAGCGACTCACTCTCATTAAAATGTCAAAAAAGTATGAAAATTTGAGGTATTTTTGACGGATGACTGACATTAGAAAGCGAACGTTCTTAAAAATACGGGTATTGCTCCTCTGGTCTGTCTAAAACTACTTACAAATGGCGACCCACTTATCATCGCGACACCTCTCGCAGTCGACTCGGCAGCACCAGTGAAAGGTGCAGTTGCATGGCTTTATGCTGGACTTCCTGATGAGGGCATGTCCTCGTCCGCAGCACAGCAAGTCGCAGGAGCCAGTCCTGGAGGTCCGACCAATGCGGCAGACACGGCCTGATGTACCTGCGGAGTCGGTGCGAGGATCCACCTCGCAGAAACTTGGCGATCTAGAAGATAAAATTTAAAGTAAAATGCAAGAAAAGAAAGAAACTTTTTTTTGTTTATTCTGCTTATGGTAAGACGCACATTATAAAATAGATACAGAAATCCACACACTTATAAAAAGCAGCTAAAAGTAATACGACAAAAAGGAAACTAATAAAAACTAAAAGAGAAATTAAATAAGTTTAAAGTTTGACAATAGGTATTGTCTGTTGCAAAGTTATTGAATTGGCTGATAATGTTGTTAAAGTTTACTGGACTTGTAACTGGAATGTTCGTAACTCATCCTTTTTTTGGACATACACAGCTAGGCATGTAGTATAAAGAAATTCTGTCTTTTGCAGCTCCGGCCGTCAGTTTTCTTTCGTTAATTTTCCGCCGAAGCCGCAGTTCTACGTTTTTCCGAAATTATTCAGCTTTTGCTTTTTCTCATTCTGTATTTGCTTAAAGTTAAGGTCTGTACTCTGCTTAAGCTCTTATTGAAAAGTCTCGATCGTTGCTATGAAGGATACGTCTATCCGCGATTATTTTATAAACCTTTGTAGGAATACTCAAAGCCTTTTTTGATGAATTTACCTTTCGAAGAACAACAGGCTGGTCTTAGGAGCTGGTCGTGCTTTCCCTCGCCTCCTGCCTCTGGGTCGACCTCTTAGTACAGAGGGACTGTTGTTCAACTCCTCTTGAGCCACCAACAGTGCCTGTGAACATAATTTTAAATCAACATGTTCAGAAATTCTCAATCTCGTGTAGGAATTCTCAACATCTGAGTAGACTTCTATTGAAAGTGTTTACTATAACTGGTAAGAAAGAGTGGCAATAGGCAATGATCGTCTTTCCATAAAAACATACCTCTTTTCTGCATTAGGACGTTAAAGATAGTGCAATCCACGACGACGCGCCCCACTCCGCGATTACTGTACTGTAAGAGTACGGAGCAGAGCGGAGTGGGGCGCGTCGTCGTGGATTGCACTATCTATAACAAGCTTATATCCTATTGGTGTCAACGACTATTCAGAAGTCTTCATGTAGTGGATCCCTATTGGCTATGATATGTAGGTACTATCGAAGAAGTTCATATCTACGCAGGATTGTAATTACCTACCTTTCTATACTGTCGTTTAATGGTAGACGCGACTGCCCTGAAGTCTGGCGTGGCTCTCCAGCATGTCTTGAGTTGGCAGCTACCTGACAATCCATGGCATTTGCATCGCACCTCCATGTGGGACGACAGAATCTGGAAACAAAACACCAAGAGATAATATAAATAAGACCAGATATCGCTCGTGGCTAAGTAATAACAGCCGCACGGGTCGATCCATCAGATTAAGCTGCGCTTTCCGGGGTTGGTCCGTGGATGGATGACCGTCTTTACATATCGAGACTCTTCCGTGCCTCGGAAAGCACGTTAAGCCGTAGGTCCCGGCTGTCATTCGTGGATCTTTGGCAGTCGTTATGGGTTGTCAGACGCCCGAAAGTCTGACAACCAGTTTTACCAAGGTTTATCGTAATACCGAGTAATTGAGTTACGGAGGTCAGATATGCAGTCGCTCCATTTAAAATACTGGTTTTCAGCTGCATCCAGTTAGACTGGATGTCGACTCCAACATAGTTGGGAAAAGGCTAGGCAGATATATATCCTATTGTAATACCTAGGTAATTAATTAATTATTCTTCTTAACTTATCTGTTTTTATCAAACAGTGGTTACCGCGATGATATTTAAAAGGTACTGAGTTAAGAACAGTTTGCTCTTGAATTTACATGCGTAGGAATTATATAAGAACAATACGCATACGTAACTCTCCTTCTCATTAGGACAACCAAAAAGTGCAACCAGCATAATTATCATACCTTCTTAAATATTACAATAACCTGTCCAAACAAAAACGGGAAACAACGTCGACGAAGAAATCAATCTCGATCCCCACATATCACGAACAAAATTACCCTCACACAATCAGCAGAACAACAGACTATTCGCAACCGAACGCAAAAAAACTCAAACAATAATATTTTGATACGAACACGCTCTCACATCGCGTCGAATCGTAAATCTGTTGTCTCTCTACGTGACCGCATCGACACTCCGCACAGATTGCGCCACCCACCGCTAGCTTCACATTTACATAATTAAACGCCTTGCTGCAATCAAACTGACGTCTTAATTTTGCCAGAGCCGCCGGCCGAACAATTTCCCAAATTGAGTCGGAGCAAAAATTCAAATAAATCGGCGTCCTCCACGCCCCTTCGAACCTCGGACCTTAATAGCGTAGTATTAAGAGCGATCGCGATAGAATTCGCCACCCAAGACGTTTGTAATACGTTGTAATGAAGCCGGAATATTAAAAATGGTTCCCAACCGCTTATTATGTTCTCACCTCGACGGGGCGGCGGACTCGTGAAATACGGCCAGCTAATACGGAGCCCCGGGCTTCTCAGGCCTCCGCCACTACCAATAGTTACTAATTGTGGCGCTATATGCAACACGACTCAATTCACTTTTATAGCACTTGATCACGACTTGATACGTGATGAGGAATCATAATGAATGATTATTTGGGACCTGTTCTTCGCAGCCTAATACAGATATTATCTTGCAACAGTTTAATACGATATTGTGGCTAAATGCAGATTTTCAGACGGTGAAGAGTGAGGTTTTATTGAAATTATATAAGATTGAATGGCTGTCTAATCATGTAGGTTTAAGTAGATAGGCCACAATTCACGACAAAGCGTTTCAACCGCTACTGGTCCCACCACAAAAGCACGTTCAATATAATTATAATTCCGTTTAATCCCATAGGAATCATGAGAATGCCTTTAATCATGTATTTTACCCACTTATGTTCATTAATAACTATAAATCATTTAATATAAGTGCTAAAAATAAGCAGCACATCTGAGAACTCCACCGTGCTTAATTAAACGCCAGGAGCCTCGAAGGACTCAATCATCGGATACCTACCATCAATCTAAATTACCTTTAAGCGCTATACTTGATTTATTTACTTAATGACGTCTGCAGTCCCTTAAGTGCAGACTAAACATGTTATCATTAAAGTGCTGTTAAAATATTATAGTTTATTTATGTGCTGTTTATGCTCTGCTGAGAAGTGGCTCTTTGACGTTTGTCTTGATATCTGGGTAAATGGATAGGTATGATTTTTCATTGAAAAATAATTAAAACGGTGAACAGGCACGACGCGACGGTGCGACGCGATTCTGGTAGAACAATTTCCATGAAGTTTTCATAGAAACTGTTCTACTAGAGTCGCGTCGCGCCTGTCTGCTCAATACATTTGATGAATTAGGGCACCCGCCTTGATTCATCAAATGTATTGAGTAGCCAAGTGTGATTGTTTTGCCTAATTGAATGTATTTATAATTTTCACTCGTAATAATTACGTTCCAGATCAAATACTGAAGATATAAAAAAATTACAACGCAATGAAAACAACTTACGAACAGCAAATTTAGGAGAAGCCAAACTATAAACATGCACTGCCACATTAGTTTCTCAACCTCTAAAAAATATATATATTTCATGGATCGCCAAAATGTCACCTATTATTAGGATTTGACGTAACATGTTGTCCTTCTCTTTTTCAGGGTTCCGTAGTAAACAAGGAACCCTTATAGTTTAGCCATGTCAGTCTGTCCGCAGCTTATTGTACTAGAAAGTCGTTATTTGGCATGTGTATACATATTAATCACGCCGGTATCATCAAGTGGTAAGTAGTGGGTAGAGTCAAATATGTGTGTGTGTGTGTCCCGCCAGCTAATAAATGGTTGGTTTTGGATATGTGAAAAACGAATCACAGCGAAGAAGGCTTTACAAGTTAACTACAAATTTAAATTTTGCGATTTCATCCCAACTACGGAACCCTTCACTGTGCGTGGTCCGACACGCACTTGGCCGGTTTTAACATTATAAAATACACTTCAAATCTACTACAGGACGACTTTTTCTTTTGTGACAGGTAAATCACGAAATATATAATGGAGAAATCTGCAGATTCGTCTATGACAACGCAATACCGTGTGCAGTCAGGTGCGCTTCATTTGTTTTTACCCGTGTTCACTTTTAAGCTGGAAACAAATTATCGGACGCGTCCGTAAGCCACGGCTGACAGTTGCAACCGATGACTGTGCTCGTTGTTCCCAGCTCTAGCCGGCCAGGGGCCCAAATCTGCTATTTTTATTAATTCGTCATTCCAACACGATCCCATTGTCATTTTGCTAAAAGTTCGTAATCTGCTAAATTCATAATCATTGGTTGATCATTGTATTCCACAAACACGATACTCGTAACGAATTAAAAGAAATGACTGCACAATGACGTTCTCATGGTAGGCCACTGATCAAAGGAACTGTCAACATTTTAGCAGATTACCGCCTAAGTCAGTCATTCATTTTTCATTATGTACGAGATTACCAATAGATGCCATTTCTTTCAATGGAGTGTCAGTGGCTGACCATTGGACAGTCATAATGACGCCAATATGTTAGTAGATTACCAAACTTGTCAAAATCAACAATTATGAAATCAATGATAGACCATTCTGACACTATTGTAATAGCAGACTTGAGGCCCTGATTTCTATCAGACGTACGAACGCTCAAGGACGGCCCGACTTACGACCGCTAGTTTGCACAGTGTAGTGCAAAATTTTAATGTATTATCCAGCATATGGACGCGTCCGATAGTTTGTTCACAGCTTTACCCGCTAGGACCATGGGACTGTCATCAACGAAAAAGTCGGCCTATACTAATCACAGCACCGTCAGAAGAATAGATCTTGGACCATTTAGATTTACCCTAAAAGTAAAGAAGCGTGTAGATAAACAAATAGCTAAACATTTCGTTAACGTTTTGAAATGTGAATCACAGCATAATCTCGCTGCCGATTAACAGACTAACGCTAATAGGTTTAAGATGACCGTGGTTAATCTGACGGGCAAATTAACCATTAGTTAAACCGCACACGGAGAAGGGGCAGCTTCTAACTTTGATAGGGTTGTCGAGGAAGAGGATATGAGGAGTTGTTTATGATGATTAGCAATTATTTCCTTTCGTACAATACGAATACGTGCCACTAAAGATGAGACGTGACACACCACGTGGTGTGACTTGCGCAATAGACGATTTATAGGTCTCTTTAGCGGTATGAGGTCTGGGGGCAGGAAGACACCGGGCAGCGGAAAGTACGCACGTCAAGTCTCATCTTTCGTGGTGCGTATTGTAGCTATGATCACACTTTAAGAGTTGGGAAGTCTACTGGTAATCTTCAGCCCTCTCTGTGCCCCAAAAATGCAGCCATAGTGACATCTGCGCTGCCACCAACGATGCCGTGGGAGTGGTGAAGTTTGGCAACATTAATTAATTCATTGTTGTGCCATCGACATGATGAAAAAACTAACCGCCTCTGTGGTTTAATGGTTAGACCACCTGTCTCACACCCAGAGGGTTCGATTCCCAGTGGGGAAAACATTTTCTGCTCGTTTTGGTTGGTGGTAGGCTTGTTCTAAGTCCACCCGCCTAGCTACCACCATTTTATATGAGTCTGTCGCCATAACAATATTGTTAACAGCGTTGTTGTTTCGGCAGTTAGAGGTAAGATAGCCAGTTCCTCTGTGGTTGAGGACTCCTGGTGAAGCTCGCTTCTACCTATGGCCTTATCATCAGGTGAGATGCAGAGCAAAAGCAATCCGGTCGTAGTAAAAAAAAATGTCACTAAGATTTCAAATAAATGTTTTCGTGCTTCCACTAGCTAAGAAACTTGTAGGATCTGTAATTTTGAGGAACCAAAAAGATACTGCAAGTAATAGAATCAAAAGGTTTTGTAGAGCTTCCGTGGAACAGAAATAATGAAATGTAAATATTTCGCTGCAAAGCCTTTGTAAACTACTAGTTCTTTGACTGACTACCTAGATACTGAAATCGAGATCATACGGTACTAAAAGGTTTTCATCATTAACGAAACTCAAAGCTTTTTTCCATTATGTTGACAACCCTAACAGAAGTAAAGTTGGAATTGTGTTACGGAATGATGTAAACTTGTTCCAAACCGAGACTGTATTTATTTGGTTATTGACTAGTCTGGAGCAAACGCATTAATTTTGCGTCCAATTCGGTGATAAATAATTTAGACCCATGTTTTTCGGGTCTTCACATACAAAAATACAAGTAGACGCTACTTAATAATATAATAATCAATTTATTTCAGGCGACGCAGGCCCACAGGTAAATAAATACCTTAACTTATACCATACATATTTAAACAAACTCTTGTGCACGAAGTGATGACTATCGGCGTAGTGTTGCGTTGTGTGGTGTTGCGTAACCTTCCACAAAAATGTCGTAAGCCACACTTTGCCGCCAAAACTCTTCCTTCATGAAGGTTTCCAGGTAGTTACTGAGTCGGAACCCGCCCCACAATCGACTTAAGTTTGTATTATACAACTGCACAATTTTTCTTCGTATTTGGCTCCCAAACAAGCCGGTCAGGTACAGACGCCAACACGTCACCAACCCGAAACTGTCAAATTTTCCCAATCAACTTTGAACCTTATTATACTTTCGTAATAAAGTTGAAAATCTGTTAAAGAAATTTGACAGGTTGCAGTAGGTTGATGTGCTGGCGTCTGTACATAAAACTTAATAAATACAGCAGTGCCGAACATACCTGTTTGTTAACCATCGCTACCGCTACGTAATAGGTACCTAAGTACTATTGCAGGAACTCCCCATCTACAGCGATTTAATTATTAGTATTACCAATATATGACGCTCATTAAAAAACAAAAAAGTAATTCAAACAATGATTAAGGAACTCCCATCGATTCTAATTCATCTTACTTAACAAAAACCCAAAAATTTGAAATAAAACTGCATATTTAAATCGATATTGGACTCATCGAAACAACAAAATATTAACTCATCGTATAGATTTTTTATAACATAATTATCACCTCGGCTCTAATGTGGTACCTAATTTCTTGTGTGGGTCGAAGCGAGATCTTTTATAGATCCCGCTGAGGGGCCTTGGGGACCGCCTATTACACCGTGATGTATCTATTGGAGGGTGAGCAAATGTTAGATTCGGTAACATGGCGTCGGTATACGTCAAAACATATGATAGTTCTGTCAACAAAACGATGTTACATAGATTGGCCTACTTTGATCATGTTAATTTATAATAGTTGACAATTATTTTCAGAGTTTATTATGCTAGGTTATATGGTTTTATAGATATTAATCAACTTGCTTAGAATAGTGCTAAATCGGTCTTAGAAATAGCACTTAATCGAAATTACCAGAACAAATTACCTTCTATGGATTATCTGTAAACGATACAAACCTTGCAGAGATTAATTGTTATGTATAAATTATGATAATTTTCTATAGACAATACAGGTAGGCACCTTGTTACTAGTAGTATTTGCTTTACTTTGCCTTCATTTAGATTAAAAAGCAAGAAAGACATATTGAACAATCACTTTTGAAAAACGAACTTTTCGTTTAAGACTTACAGCTGGGTCTATAAACCAATGCAGCTGGCCAAAACACCTGTTTCAAAACGGTGTGAGCAGCTCCAACATTATTTTGACATTAATAAAAATATCATCGCGGGGGTTATTATAAGCGAGCGTGTCTAACAGATCTCTCTGGGAGGCTGTTAATTATGTGGCCACAAAACAAAATGTCGGATCCCTCCGGAACAATGGTCAAGTGTGGTCCGGACCACCGGGTTCGCTCTCTCCTTAATGGGTCAATTTACCTTCACGGCTTGATGCGTAATATGTAATATTAAATATTTGATGTATATGGACAAAAAGTGGGTGAGCTCTGATGGTTGCAATTGATGGGTTTTTCTTCGGATTGTTTGGTTCAGGTGTCTGTGGATGGAAGTAGTGACGAGTTCAGATTGGTGCGAATTTAAATGATTGCTTGGCTCTTGTATGATTGAGTGTAAGAACTCATTGTTAAAGCTTTTTCATTAAAAGCAAAGCTATACCTACTATTTGAAATTCGGCCATATTTGTAGGATGCATCGATACAGCTGGACCAAGGTCGTCACGCAGTGGGAGCCAGAAGACGGGCGTCTTCGTCGAGGAAACTAGTGTGATGACTTAGAGGCGTTTACGGGACATCGGCCGGAGAAGGCAACACATAGGGAAGAGTAAAAAGCTTTGAGGGAGATCTTTGCCTAGCAGAGGGTGAAAAAAAAATGTTCGAAAGACTTCTGTTGCGTCAAAAAAAAAAAAACGGACATGCTAATAAAGTTCCGTGGTTTACAACTGCTTGCGTAAAGAAAGATGTTCCTGTGCTTTACCACTTTCCTTATTTTATTCGTGGTTTATAGGGTAGGCCCACAGTGACAAGGGGATGAGAAACAACATCTTCTGAAGGCTTGTTAATCACTTAAACGAAATGAAAATACTGCCTAATTTTCACGATGATAATACGACCGAGAATTTGTCTGAGAGACCCACATTTTAACTCACCAAGTTCTGGCTGCAGCTGAGTCCCGCGGTTTCACCCGCAGACTAGCGCGACGCGACACCGGCTATTGTTATACCGTAAAGTTTTCTTGGAATTTATATTGTTCGAGTCGCGTCGCGCTGGTCTGAACGAGGCTTAAGTCTCGATCCCGTGGGACTATCGGTATAGAAATAAATTAAAAGTTTAAAAAAACACGCTTTTCTGATCGTGTTCAAAGTCCATTACGTGGCCTTTCTCACAAGTGCAAACACGACTATGATACGATATTCCATCATGAAATGCCAGTGCCTATCTTCCGGCTTCATCATCAGACCTTGAAATCTAATCGTGGTCAAATTTCATCACAAGACTTTTCTAAGAAATCCAAAACAGCTATGATACGATGTTCCATCATAAAGTTCCAGTTCATATCTTCCGGCTCCATCATCAGACCAGTTCGACAGTACCATATTATTAAATTGTCATTTGAACTACATACAGCTGCCAATTATTTTCATTACGCTACGACCTTTGGAAGATGGTTAAATTAGTTACCTTAGATTCCATTACATAGTTACATACAGGTCGACCTAATAAAAGCGTGTTAATAAAAAGTTCCTAACCGAGGTCATGGTCTACCCATGTGGCAAATTTCATCCAAATCCGTTCAGCCGTTTCAACGTGAAAGCGTAACAAACAAACAAATCACTTTCGCATTTATAAAGTGTAAATTTATGAACCTGAACCTAATAATTTTAACCAAAACAGGACCACTGCTATAAGTATTTAAATATGTATATATTGTCAATAAATAATAATTATGACCATGAAATTGCATTAAAACTAGCAGTAAACATTGAGAAATTAATGAGACGGAAAGATATTGCGTCTATAAAAATTAATTCTACAGCATTTAATATTTTAACGACATGTTGTAGTAGATTTAAGTAATGGCAACATTGTAATAGTCGTTAATTTAAAGATCATCCAATCGCTTGGACATTAATTTCATAAAACCATTGTGTTTAGTTGTAAATTATTTTTAATTACTGCATAATGTTTGTTGCTACTAATCTAGATTCATAGTTTTGTATGAAACTTAATAGGTTTAATGATGGATCATGGTCTCAAAGGGTGATTGATTAAATATGAATAGTATATAATGGTTGGACTAGATGGTTGGCGCAGTGGTTAAGCGATTGACTGCTGCGCTGCGTGTTGCGGGATCGATTCCCGCACGGAACAACTATTTGTATGACAAGTAGTTGTCCCTGGTCTGGCTGTTTGTGTATTTGAATTTAAATGTTTGTAAATGCAACCACAATACAGGAGAAATTGGTCAGGGGCAACGTTTAAAAAAAATAATGAGTTTGTTGTTTTGTAACCTTAGGTGGCACTACCTGGCGTCCTCACCTTCCGCCTGACGCAGGTCCTCACCGGACACGGCTGTTTCGGGAGGTACCTGTTTCGGATAAGGCGGGAGGAAACGCCCGGGTGTCATCACTGCGTGGATCGCCCGGAGGACACGGTGGAGCATACGGTGGAGGTATGCCCGGCTTGGGCAGAGCACCGCCGTGTCCTCGTGGAGGCGATCGGTGGCGGGGATCTCTCGCGTCCGGCCCTGGTCCAGGCCATGGTACGGAGCGAGAGGGCATGGGAGGCCGTCACCTCCTTCTGCGAAGCAGTAATGCTCGCAAAGGAGGAGGCGGAACGCGTGAGGGAGAGGCAAATTTCGCGCCCTCACGCCCCTAGCCGCCGCAGGAGGAGACGCCCTGGGCGTCGGGAATCGATTGCCGATTCCCGGCCACCGTAGGCGTGGGCTTGCGGACGGTGAGCAATGGGTAGCTCGCCGTCCGGTAAGGACCAGGCCCGGGTCGACGGCGCGTTGTGTTCCACGCGCGCCTCAAAGAGATGTCAGCAAGTGAAGGGGTCCGATGAGACCATTGCCTGCCGGGGTTGCGGGATTAGTCCGAAAGGGATACCGTGGCCCCCTGGCATTGCACAGGCAACAGAAGGAACACGGGTGGGTTTTAGTCAGTAAGAGTCTGACACGCCCTCCCGCTCCACCCAGAGCGGGAGACGTCATTTGATGATTTCCCACCCAAAAAAAAAAAAAAAAAAAGGTGGCACTACCCTATACCTACTGAAAGATGACTTCAACATAGGTTGATGATGGGGTTCCTGTATTGTTATACTTATGATTATGGTGACATTACCGATTTGCTTGTTTTAGGGATCTCGCACACTAGACGGCCACGACTCCGGCCAGTCGTGGCCGTCTAGTGCTATTGTATGGTGTGCGGCTATGTTGGCCGTTGCGACTAAGTGCGCGATTCCTATCGGTTTCTATAGCTTACCTGGTCGCGGTCGTGGTCTAGTGAGCGATCTCTTATATCGAGGCAAATGACTTGGCATGGTATTCAAAAACGGAACGATAGACCGAATTTTTTAAGCAATTTTACAAAGATTTTCATGGCGGGAAAGCTTAGGTATTTGTTTGAAAATGGCTCTGAATATTTATTATTGGCTGATTTCATAATGACTTCGTTCGGCGAATACTAATGTATTGAAAAATTTTTTTGTTTGTTAGAGTTGAGACAAGCTCTAAACCCGCTTTTCGATAGTTCTGCGATCTAGGTTAATGCAAACCTTTTTTCATTCTCTGTTTTTGCTTTACATGCTCAATATTTATATGCCAGTGACAACTTCCATAATAGGTTTCAAACTTTTTATGTTTCATTGTCAATAAAGCTCACAACTGATTAACAACACTATGCCTCTTTGTCCGCGGGCATATATTAAGAACAGTGTAGAATTGTAGATACAGCCTTATTATCCCGCTATAAATGTCACTAGATTCCGGTGGGTCCGAAATAAATTAAATGGCCGCTATAATTAACAACTTTAAACGTATTACAAATTAAATAATTTGTACCTAAGCGTTGTGTTTGTATTAAAAAAAAAACGAATGTATGAACGTAAATTGTATTAAATCGTAAATCCCCTTAATAAGTAAGCACGGGACGTGGTATGGCCGGGTCTCATGTCAGATTTGGATACGGACATTAATATAATATTATTAACCAACTTAATTTGAACCTCCAAAAAATCTAACACCAATCTTGTACTATAAAACATAAGGTATAAATTCGTGAAAATTAAGAATGTCGTATCTGCAAATGTGACTTTGTTGGGCAGTATTTAACTTTGGTTTGACATGTTTATTATTAGACGGAAGGGGCCTATTAAATTATTTGTAGTAATCCTGCACGGTAGGTCCCGGTATTTTGGTTCAACTGTCGGGCACTCGTGTCAGAATGCTTGTAGCATTAGTTGGTGGTCACAAATCAGGGCTTACGGCATGTTTAGGTGTCAGTGAGGAAATTATAATGATACTCTATAAGGAGATACGATGAATTGGAATGCTAGATACGACTTTCATGTTTGCGCATGGTTAAATATTGGAGCGAGGAAGTCTGAGACGGAAGATTGTAAAAATTCAAATTCAAATTATTTATTGCATTCATGTGTACATTTACCTAGTTGTTACAATATAAGTAAACGAAAAAAAAAAGAAAAAAAAAGTGTTGCCAACGACAGCCCCATTTGATGTCCACGCAAATCACTGTCCATTCCAAGGTTGCCAGGAAGAGATCGCGGAAAGCGATAAGGCCGCCCATTATAAATTTTCTAGTGTTTAATTATTTTTTTGTTATGTATTTTTGTGGTGTACAATAAAATATATTTATAAATAAATAAATAATGTAGTATGTTCGGATTGATACACTTTTCAGTTATTTTGAGTTTCGTCTCATGTGACGTTTCTCTCGTTTTTGGGACATGTGGGCAGGAAGATCACGATGATTTTTCAGTTTCTTTTTAAATCGGATATGGTAATTGTAATATGAAAAACAATTATTTATTTTGGATCAGACTTCGATTTCAAAGATGAAATAGCGAGTGCTATCGGAAATTTTCAAACATAAAAGTAGTAGGTACCTAGATCATGGTGGTGAATCATGCATGGTAGAGTTAAAAAAGTGTTATTTTTCTAAGAATATTTCTTAGAAAAATATACAGGACCTAAATAGTAGGATTAAATAGTTGTATAAATAAATTGTGAAACAATACAAACGTTTTTCAAGTCAGGCACATACCTCAGCATTGATTAATTGCGACAGCGTCATCACGTCTTTTATAACATTATTTTCCTTTTACCAACCGACCACATGTTGACAATAAAATTAAATACAGAAAATAACATCACACGAGAACATGTGCGTATAAACATAATCGATCGAGAACATAATACCGTATACGACAAAGTTTATAGCACATAAAACGGGGTGTGATCATACAAAACGATCGGCCAATGCAATATAATACCATATTTTATAGGCATGTATCACCATAACAGGAGGACCACCCACATAGTCGATTTAATAAGGCCACGCCCATTTACCGCTCTTCAATTTTGAAGAAATAATCTGGTGTTGGTTTGACGCCTGGGCTCACTAATTTGGACACCTACGATAGTTTCGATTTGGATTGTGATCGGTTTCTATTCTGAGTACGAAGGGATGGGCATAGTCGATTAGTCTGTTTTTTATATCGACAATTTTTTCTGATGTTTTTGAACACAAGACAATTATAGCTGTCCGTATACTTATCGGGTACCTATGTGGTTAAGATGTGACACTAAAGTTTATTTTTAAACCTTGCATCTTGAAACCATTGACTTCAGATTAATCAAAGCAAAATTTATTTTAAAATCCCCTATTATTTTATAATAAAATATTTCTAGATATATCTTCTTTAATTTATTCAAGCAAAAATTCACTATTGGCCTATAGTCTGTTGTTGTTATTACTTTATTAGTCTTTCAGCTCTTCCACAGATGAATTGCAATCGACTAAACGCACCGCACAATAGTCTTATTCGACCAATAAAAACGTAGACACTTGAAGTGTTTTCATAAACGAAGGGACCACACACGTGGGTCATTAAATTATTAAAGCCTCACCCATTTACAGTCCAATTTGACATGAATAAATTGGGTGTTATTTTGACGTCTTTTCTTCATAATTTGTACACCTACGTAATTTTGCTGTAGGGGTACCGATGACGTATCGGATAGACGTTAAAATTACAAGACTTTTTTCAATTTATTAGCAAGTAAAAATACTAATAATGAACTAAAATTGGTGTGGTAGTCGCCGCAAGCTCTACTCCTGAGTATGAGGTCTTGGTAAAGTGTAATTGCGGTTTCCTCAAATTTCTCTGTAACAGCCCGGATTCTGGATTTGTGTTCGGTTGATGTTGACTATTACGTCGGACTTAAACATAACTGGCGAAATGTGGATGTAAAGCTACATCTCTACCTAATCTTTCGGGGGATAAAGGATAGATGTCATGTTATGTTGTGAAAAATATTTTGTTTACGACTTGGTATTTGATCTAGGGCATGACCAAGATTTGATCAAGCTAACTTGTTCTAACAGACCGCCACAAAGGAATCGGTAAGTCGAAATAATCGATTATTCGAGTAATGACTTCATCGGTATTCCTATTCAAATCGAATCGAAAATTGAAGGTTGCTTCGGAGGCTAATTTTAGGTTGTCACGTCGGTAAATTACACGTCACATTGTTGGAGGTATGATTACGGCAGCTTTATTTCAATAATTGAGTCATTTCGAGAGCTTGTGTGTCTTTTTATGATGAAAACATTTTGTAAGAGGCTTGGAATTACATATTTTAATGTGCTCAGGGATATATGATAAGTCCATGCTTAAGGTGCTTACGTAAGTTTTTGCAGGGACACCAAAATTGTAATTTTTTCGGCCTTCTCCAACGCATGATCTTTGATACGTTCGAAAGTTATTTTGCCAAGTATTTTTGATACTCAATCATTAGTCAGAAACCTTCACTAGTTGATATTCTACCAGTTTCCTATATTTCTACAGCTAAAACACCATTTTAATAAAAGTATAACCTCAAAATTTAAAATCACGTATTCATTCGCTCACTACAAGAACTATCTATTGAAAAAAAATTAGTTAAAAGCAAAAATTTCTGTATTTAATTAAAATAATATATATAAGTACTAAAATATCTTTCACTATTGAATGGGCTGTGGAGGCTTTGTATAGCTGCATTTCCAAATCTAGGGTAGCTAGATTTTTTTGCTACTTAAATCTGTATGACGTTGGCGTCGTAAGGAGTTTTTTGCTGAACTACATTTAGTAGCTGCCTATGGAAATGAGTTTATCCACCTAAGAGTTAATCCTGTGATATCTTACTGAAGACTGGTATTCATGGAAAAGCTCTCCAAAAAATGTTTTTCTTCAAATATTCGTGGTAAGTATAAGAAAACACAACATTTCGCACTAATTACAGAATTTTGCATGAATCGCATCTATGTAGTAGATTGTGCATTCATTATTCGCTATTTCGTAAAAATTAAAATGACGTATCCCTAAAAATAGGCTCGCCTCTTATTATATCGGACTTAAACGTAACTAAAGACTGGAAATATTTAATATTTTTTTGATCAATCAAAACTTTGAACGACATTAAAATAATTATTATACTTTGTCCTGTCTAATATCTAATTTGTAATTCACCCTCACATCAAGGTACGCATATAGGGTGGCCTAACGACGTAAATTGAAGTGTCATCGTGTTGCTGCGGTGTCTTTTATATCTTCGCGTCATGCTCTTGAATATGACATCAAAGATAATTGGAGAGATTCGTTTTTGTAAACAATACACATGAACACGTACAAAAACGAAGCCCTCCAATTATATTTTTTATTTATGAAATAGTTCCACACTAGGAATTTCTCCTGTATTGTGGACGCGTTTACAAACATTTAAACTCACATACACAAACAGCCAGCCCATAGAACCCGCGACACGCAGTGCAGCAGTCAATCGCTTAACTACTGCGCCAACCGTGCCGTCAAAGTTTGTTAATAAAGTATTACGTTTTAATAAAAAAAAACTAACTCGGCAAAAATTACGAACCTCTATGCAAACTTTCATCTCCTACATATTAACCCCTTTAGGGGATGATTTTCTAGTGAGGAGCTTGTGGCTAAATAATAACAGCGGCACGGCTCAATCCATCAGGAAAAGCTATGTTTGCCGGGGTTTTTCCGTGGATGCGACCATCTTTACATACCGAGACGCCTCGGTGCCTCGGAAAGCACGTTAAGCTGCTGGTCTCGGCTGTCATTCGTGGATCTTTGACAGTCGTTACGGGTCGTCAGAAGCCCGCATATCTGACAACCAGTTTTACCAAGGGGTATCGTATTACCCAGTTACCGGGTTGTGGAGGCCGGATAAGCAGTCACTACATGTAAAATACTGGTATTCTGCTAGACTGGAAGCCGACATCAACATAATTGGGAAAAGACTAGGCAGATTGATTGAGGGGAGTTTTTTCAACTATCCTTCCTTAGTAGGTACTCTTTTTTACTATATTATAAGGTTCTCTCGTGCTAAACCCAGCGGCTTAGGCCGTGCGTGGTCTGTTAGTAAATGAATTTAACATTTTCATTAGGTTGAAGTTGAAGGTGTTCCCACCTGGTATATTAACTTAATGGTTTACTTTCGTGACCGGTAGTTAATTATAACGACTTATGAATCACAGTATACTAGTTTCAGGAGCCTGAGCTGGATATGTAATTCAAACAGGTGTAGCACATCATTTAAAATGTAAAAAAAAAAAGTTGGAACTTGACTAAAAAGATCGCGGACTAGGGAAGTATGACACAAAAGAGATAAAGCCTAAACTCAGCTGTTAGTGTACCAAAGCTGCCAACGATGACTACATAGATAGATATACATAGATCAATATAATCTAAAAATATTATTCAGAAACTCACCGATCTCCCCGCATTATTATTATGAACATTGATCTTCGACTGCAAATCATCCACCTGCTCCCTAACATCGAGAAACTTCTTCGAAAACTCGATGCCATATGCCAGGTTATGTGAACAGCCGCTCCACTCCCATTTGTTAACCTTCGCCCTGCCGCGGGGGTCGTGGGAGGCTCGGTAGCCTAGAGGGTCACAGCCGCAGGAAATCAAACGACCTTGTGCGCAAGCGCGAGCCACGGAGTGGGCCACCCCTGCCGCAGTTAAGGCGTAGAGGAATGAGGATTCGCGGAAACCTGTGGAAAGAAAATGGTCGTTAGTATAAATAAGAGCTGTAGAGAATAGGCTTATTATCTGGCTGTAATTCGATTACAAACGTTGTAAGATAAGCAATGAGTCAATTGGTCCATGACTATATCGATAAGTAAAACGATAAATAAGATGAAACGTGTCTTATGGCAAAATTCTTAGTTACTTAATAATATGAGATAAGTGGCAGAATGGTTTTCCGACTAGTTGCAAAATAAATAAGGCAGGCGCTCCGATCAAAACCAAATATTTCAATCACACTTTCTGATTTGGAAATTGACCTTACAGTTTCTTGGAGTAAGTCAAAATATCGGAATAAGTACAATGGGGAACATTCTCTTGCTGCCATGGTTCGCTATAATGTAAATTCGCAAAGCTAGGTCAATGCAAAAACCTTTTTATTCACAAGTTAGTATACAGACGGTGAACCGCTAGTTTCAATCTGTCTAGCCTTTTCCCAACTATGTTGGGGTCAGCTTCCAGTCTAACCGGATGCAACTGATCACCAGTATTTTACATGGAGCGGCTGCCTATCTGACCTCCACCACCTAGTGTCTGGGTAACACGATACCCGTTGGTAAGACTGGTTGTCAGACTTTCGGGCTTCTGATGACCCGTGACGACTGTCAAAGATCCACGAATGACAGCCGGGACCAACGGCTTAACGTGCTTTCCGAGGCTCGGAGGAGTCTCGGTATGTTAAGACGGTCACCCATTCACGGACCAACCCCGGTAAGCGTATATTAACCTAATGGATCGGCCCGTGCGGCTGTTATTACTTAGCCACAAGCTCCTCGGTGAACTGCTAGTTTATTAATTCAAACTCGAATGTTATTCAGACACGTAAGTGAATAACCTTAAGACTGGTATATCGTTGCATAGAACGGGTCAATAAATTAGAGAACCTAAAAGGCCCACCCAAGCTAACTGCTCTCATTTATATTAGCTGGATAAAGAAGTTAACTAATCCTGTTAAGCAAATCGCTAATACTTGCTGATTATGTAAATCGAACAACATGAATAAATATTTGAATATGGAAAGGGAATAGTTTATCTTCTGGTATAAAAGTTATGTGATCGCGTTTGCTGGGTTAAAAACAGATCGCATAGATGTAGAACATCTAGATGGGCATATTTATTTCAGGCTTTGTTTGGGTGTGAATGTCTAAATCTAACGCAATCAAATCTGCAAAGTGCTATCTATATTGTCGTTCGAAAAGTGCCTCAAAATTCAAAAGTCATTTATTCAAACTAGGCTGAGAATCAGCACTTTTCCAACGTCAAAATTACATAAGACAGTCCCCCAAAACGCCCACTTCCTAGTGCTTTTGCTGGGAAGAAGAAGTGGCGCAACAAACTCCCCAGCAGCACAGCTGTCTGTTCAGTTAGAAAAAAAAATATTCTATACAATAGTATACAAGATAATTTACATTACGCAAAACACAATTTAAATTATAAATTAATAGCAGTAAGACAGCTAGCACACGCCAATATATCAATTTTATGAATGAGTTATAAAGACTATAGTGGACTAGTACATAATTATATTCAAGCGAAGAAAACATGTACAAGACTGGATCAGTTAGCAGCTTCAACATTGTTACTTATGGCTAAGTATTTAAAAAACACATTTGACGACAGCGAAAACAACACGTAATAAAACATAACAGGCGGAAAAACAAAATCAGTTCTACAAATCGCAAGGTAATAAATAGCAGCAATAAGAGATATAGTCACATCCAGGGACCCTAAGTCAGAGTCAGATATATCTGGTTCTTTATTTCCCTTATTCGGTGTGTGGTCGGCTCGTCTCACGCGGAAGGCGTACGCAGCATTCCACACTCTAAGTACGTATCTACTTAACTACTTACTTGCAGAATCGGTTCAAATTCTACGTGAATATGTTGATTTTTAGGAAAAACACTCAGTTAAGTCTTATATCCTAAATCCATTTTGTAATAAGCAGGTAAGTGAAGATGATACTATATTGTGGGTCTTGAATGACACTTTAAGAATAGCAAAGCATGTAGGGAGACCTGTAAAGCTTGTAGATGATATAGGTAAAAGAAAAAAGCACCGTTTATAACAGCATACGATTCATGCTAGGAGTCCGCTTGTTTAGGTTAGAAGTTTGTTGCAATGTTGCCCAAAGAGGCTTCAAATAACTTGTGTAAATGGAATAGTTACTGGCAGGCCAAAAATAAAAAAAATACCTACAGCGCATGTAACCAAAACTACTGACAATCGTTGACAAAAAAAAAAGTTTTTGATGACATACAGTGATCTTACATAGATAAAATTAAGACTACATCACAAAGTTTTGGTTTGACCGTTGACCCCCAAAATAAGCAGGGGTTGTATCTTAAGGGTTCGGAGTGTGATTGAGCAGAAAGAAATATGTCAGTTTACAGGGATAGTTTAGTAAAGCTTGTATTTTATTGTGTGAGTTTGTGTGTGTGTGTGTGTGTGTCTATGAGGGTGAAAGTGTGAGAGAGGGATGTTGTATGCTGGCACTTTGTGATAAACGTTAGAGAAATGATTCTGTTTCGGTGTATGTTAGTTCCAGAAGCCATTTCTTTAGTACACTTTTAAGGCGAGCGGTATGCAAGTCCAACTGAGTGCTTCGCCAATCTACGTAGCAGGTATCTATGTAATAAAAATCTATTTTCATTAATCAATGAACAGCTTAAACCATTGGGTCTAGCTAGAAGCATGAAATTTTGCACAAGATTTCATTATATAAAAAGCAGAAGTAAAAGAAAAACCAAGAGCTCTAAGAAATTTTGTACAAGAGTTCCATATACTATAGCGAAAGTGAGAAAAAGGAAGGATTTCGAAATTTTTGAAAATTCGCCCCTATTCGTGTTTAATAGGGGATCAAACTTCGTATGGAAGTTCGTCATTTTTGCGGTCGGAAAATTCAATTGGGGCAAAAGCTTGTCTAAATAGTAAAAATATTTAATTTATTAATTGACAGACAACGCACAACCTAAACCGCTGGAACTAGAAGCATGAAATTTTGCACAAGAGTGGATTTTCTTTGTTTTTACCGTTAGAAAATACCACCTGGCACACGGTTTGCATGGCACAGACAAGGCACAGCCTCAACCAAAGGTTTAGGAGCAAGAAATTTTGCACAGGAGTTCCATATTAACGACAGTAACCACAGCTAAGGACAGGACAGTAAAAACGTTATTTTTTATAAATAGCCCCCTAACGGGGTGAAATAGGGGATGACAGTTTGTATGGAAGTTCGTCACGATCCCGTCGGGCACACGGCTTGTCAAATGATAATACAGCTTTTCAACTTTTCGTCTGCATCTCATTACTTGTGCAATTTTTCCATTAAATAATTTCAAACGGTCCATTACCGCTTTAGCAGATAGCTACAGCACTTCCAATAAATCGAAAGCAACAACAGTACACGGCGCATTCCGATGATATCGCGATACGGTATTTATCATACATAAAATAGGAGGCCAGTCCACATTCGATTTGTGTAACGTGACCAGAATATTTTGGATTTAAAGTGGGACTTTAATGGGATTTTTTTTGCTAGATTAGCCTTTTAATGCGTTTAAAACTAAAGTAAAATCTAACCTTTGTTCAAAGGCATACTATAAATTCTATCAACGACAACTTAAATGATAAGAATGGTTGGTCGCTATGATTAACAATGTTTAAATGTTCTTTCTCCAGAATTAGCTTACCTAAAACAAGTTTTATGAGTTTATATTTATAATTGTTTATAATTTTACTTTATAATTTATATGTCAATTTATTTTAATTTTATTTTAATTTATTGTTGACATAATCTACTCATTACAATGTTTTTTTTATGAGCTGTATTGCAATTGGTTAGCTAGCGACCTCGACAATTATTTATTTTACCTCGATGGTCCTAGTTTATCAATTATAACTTCTAGTTACAGCTATACATATGTAAGCGGGCACGCCCTTTATGCCTGGAGGCTTTTTTTCATTTTTAGATATTGTTTACGTTTAGTTATTTTTATTTCTGCTTTAAAACAACAAGTCAAAAAATTAGTCGAATAACCCGCCCCTAACTGTTCCCGGCGCAAAGGTGCCCATAACGCTTGCAGCATTACCACGTTGGATGGCAATGGCTAACCTTTGCACCAAGAACGATCCGGAGCGGGAGTCACCCGTTTTATCACGGAGCCTGTGCCCTATATCGTTAATGAGCTTCTTGGCCTCAGTGCCCCAACACCCCATGGACTCAACGGCAACGGGCACAAAAAGGTAACGTTCCGCCAACGGAGCGTACTTCACCCTCTTCCTTACAGCAGCGTCTTCAGCTGCAGCCGTCGGCGAGAGGACCGTGCGACCAAGGTGGCTGGCCGCAACAGTGCTGACGCAAGTTGCGTCCCATATTAGGCACTTGCCGTTCCTCCAAGGCACCAAAGTCAGCCCATCCGGCCGCTTGCCGTCAGTCCTGGACAGACCCGGCGGCTCCAGTACGCAGGGGACATCTGCCGACACGAATGCCCTCCTCACAATATCATTGAGCGCATGGTGACGCGGGAACCTCCCCGAGCAACGACGACAACTCAAAGCGTGATGGCCATCGGCCTCCACCATAGAACCGCAGGTGCATCTGTGGGGTTCACACACCTTGCAGCCCAGGCGGAGGGCCACCGCCACACGCAAAGAGTCATCATCAAGCAACGTGCCCAGGTGAGGCGAAGGAAGCGCGTGCAACCATGCTCCCGATTCTGGCTGCGATACAGCCCTGAGTCTGGCTAGATCAGCCCCCGAGGACTTGAGTATAGTTCTCGATGTTTTTGGTTGGTATATTAGCGTGTGCTAGCTATCATATGGCTATTAATTTATAATTTAAATTATGTTTTGCGAAATGTAAATTATCTTGCATACTATTATAATATAGAATCATTTTTTTCTAACTGAACAGACAGCTGTGCTGCTGGGAAGTTTTTTGCGCCACTTCTTATTCCCAGCAAAAGCACTAGGAAGTGGTGAAGGGTGGGCGTTTTGGGGGACTGTCTTATGTAATTTTGACGTTCGAAAAGTGCTGATTTTCAGCATAGTTTGAATAAATGACTTTTGAATTTTGACTAAGGCAAGAGGAAGGCTTCAAAAAATTCAGCATCCAGCCAGATGATTTCATGCCATTGTTAGCCTTGCTTTTTGTACGAGTAACTATTGTCTCTACTGCTGTAAATGGGGCACCGTCTTTTTAAAGATTACTTCAATGAAAGGTCAGTTAGTAAACGAAAATAGAATCATCATTCATGTCTAAAGTCATTAGGCAGAATTCAGAGGAATTCATCGCTATTTACTTTATCCGTCACCTTTTTTGTCACTCATGGGTGGCCTGAGAACTACTTCAAGACCACACGGAACAAAGATTTGTTATTTGTGACAGATTTAAAGCCAATAATGTAGGAATGGTAATTAATAAAACACAAAATGCTTTTGAACTGCACATAGTTGGCAACGCGAAACGTACTCAAGCGTTGGTATGTTTTCTAGTCCCGCAAAGAGAGTTACGACATAATATCACCGCACACGCTCATTCATATTAAAACCGCGAATATATAAATAATAAATATATCAAATTATAGCCTATGTTACTAAGTGATTATAGCATTCCACTGGTGAAAAAAAAGAAAAATACAATTCATTTCTCTGTATATTATTAGTGTAGAATAGTTATTTTCACCACTCCCGCACGAAAGAAGTCTTTCCTCTACGAAAACAGTGAGGAAAGTTGGTTTTTCCTCACTGCTTGAACAGTGAGGAAAGTTGGTTTTTCCTCACTGTTTGAACAGTGAGGAAAGTAATGATCTATCAATATCAATGATTATAAATTTCAATCCTGAGTAAGCGAAAGACTCAACAAAACGAATAGCAAATGAACTTGCTCACAAGTTGCATACAAAACTTTTCACCACTCCCAGCAAGAAAGTATTCAGCCATCATAGGTAAATAAATTAAATAGACACAAAGCAAATCAAAATAATTCTTTATATTTTAAAATATTTTTAAAACTTAACATAAGAAAATCAGGCAAGGTTAGTTTCTGAACGGGATCATTACTTTCCTCACTGTTCAAACAGTGAGGAAAAACCAACTTTCCTCACTGTTCAAGCAGTGAGGAAAAACCAACTTTCCTCACTGTTTTCGTAGAGGAAAGACACTTCTTTCGTGCGGGAGTGGTGTAAAACATTTTGTGTCACAGTCTCGGACTATAGGACGTTCTTTCAAGTCAAAATCATAAAATACTTCAGCATCTTCGCTGAACATTAAACCTATTATAATCCCGCCGTTCCAGGACCTAGACAAAAGGACTGTCCCGGTAAAACCTTACAGTCTGGCCCCACAGATTTATAGGAACGCGGAACGCTACAACCACCATTTATCTGTTTTATTTCAATAAATTAAATGGTGAATCCATTCGCGTGATGTTCAGATAAGCTGTTCAACCCGCACAATGTAATCTTTTCACCATAAATAGTATGACGACCGATTTGCATTTGAGTTAGGTCTGTCTTTAAATTAATTGTGCTATCCTTGCTATTTCATTGTGTTAACCTGAATAGGCCTTTGGATTTTAAGTGCCATCTTTAATGGGCAATTATGGGGGTTCCACCTGCTTTTGTTACTTGTTTCTTGAGCTATATGATCCGTTAATTCCTGGGTGCGTGCACTTTATTGCGTATCTCATGTTGAAGATGATTAGTTTGGCTTTAGTATAGTTTTAATTTCGATTTGATTGCTTGTGACGTCGGCTCATTGCGTTTGACCATTTAAGTCTTTGTAATTGTTTATTCGACTTTTAAAACTTCTTGTTGAAGTATTTCGTCTTTCCCAACTAGTAAATGGCTTGTTTTTTTCTCCAATGCAATATGAATCTTAATCGGAATCAGATCGATCGATCAGTCTTGCAATTTCAGCAAAAAGATAAGTAAGGTTTGCAGCCTGAATAAAGTACCAATCTTTCAAGAACCTTTATCTCAGATCAGTATAAAATAATCGATTCATAATTACTAATTAAGTGTCCCCATAATTAGTAAGTTTTTTTTTATTCAATCGTTGTTTTTCCTCGCTCCCACGAATGCACCCGAATCTTTATCTCGATAAATTTGATCCGAATGAATCGAATAAATTAAAACGATTGTATCGAGTGATTAATTCGAGGATCCGAGTTATCTCTACGGATTAGTGGCTCCCTCTATAGAGTGAGCCTAATTGACACACAGAGATACGGTTTATTAAAATAATGGGGGTTTTATTTTTGGGTATTTAAAGCTATCGTTTTGTTGAATCTATGGCATCATATTCGAAGTTATTACATGTGATTTAATGTTATATTTTTATCTTCTGCTATTCAGATTGAGTTTTGTTTGTAGTCATTACCGTAAAGTTCAGTTAATTGTCAGAACTTACTAATTGGAACTTGTTTGGGATTGATTGCTGCTGAAAAGAAGTTCATGATTTCAATTTTGAGATTGACTCATGATGCTACCTAAGTTATTAGCTATCAAATTCTTCATACGTTGTTGTCTACATCCCTGTTTATGCTTTCGAAGGCGAAATTATTGCAAATCGTATGTGAAAAAATCTAGAAAATTCAACACATGTTCCCAACAATGGTAATTTAACTTCTAGCTGGCGGATGGCCGCAAAAACTCCCAGACATGATTTAGGATGAATCACGTTTAATATGATGATAATCATTATAAATCAGCCATTATCTTCGTCAAGTGATCGTTCGCTCGATGAATTAATACTGTATTAAGGACTTTTAGACTGTACGACTTTTTAAAGTCTCTCATTTTGACTAAAGAATTCTTGAAATCTTGATAAGACGGAGCGTGGTATGTTACCCAACGACGGTAATTTTTTTCGAGAGTATGTCGTCACCCTCCCCGCTAACTGTTGTGTCTCACAAACTGACGTATTTACAGAGACATTACCTACGTGTTCATAACTTTTCGAAAAAACGTTTTATGACCAGGGCTATAGGGCCAAAAATAATAAAAGTTATTCAATCATTATTATAGCCACAGCTAACGCAACGACATTAACATGATTGTAGCGCCTGACTGAAAAACTGTTGCCCTGGAAAAATATCAATTGCTAAAATTAAATAGGACAGTTAGCGGGGAGGGTGACGATGTATGTATTTCTTTGGCACGCTCTGCAGCCTAACCGGCTTGATGGATTTTAACATATGAGGTGTCGCTAGATGACACGCCCTCCCGGAAGAAGTTATTATTTTGATATTCACCCAAAAAATATATATTAAAGGTGTCGTTAGATTCGAGCTATATAATATTTAATTTATAAATATTTTATAGCCCATATTTTTGTAAATGATTTACAAATACAAAAAAATAGAGGGGAAGGTATTTTTAGAAATTAATTTCTAATATTAGTATCAAATAAAAGCTAGAGAGCTAATGAGTCAATTTCCAACTTAAATTATATAAATAAAATTAAAAAGCTTGAAAACATAATTTAAATTATAAATTAATAGCCTTATGTCAGCTAGCACAAGCCTATAAACCAACCGATTATAGTTATAAATTATTGAGGATTTATTAGGTTTCATATTTTAATTATTGGACATGGAATATATTCATCTGGAATATTCTGTTTAGCTATTTGGCCTACCAATTGTACACAGCTGGATTTTGCCTAATTTGGCATATTGAATAGGTACTAATTATTGTTCTAGAACACGTTTTCTGCTTTCTAAGTATTTAGTCAGCTTTCAAAGCAGAACTATCCTTATAATAGGTCTTTACCTATGTAATTTCAGATTTCATAATCTGTAGATTGGTGCGCAATTTGAAATTTAAATGAATTTTATTCGAAAGACGTGTTAATTTAATTTCAAATACAGTCATTTATTTATTTTTAGATAGATTTTTATTTTTGTGACATTGTGGTAGTTTTTGGCGCCATGGATAAACTGAAAATTCGTACTTACAATTTTTGAATATGAGTTCCTACGTGGAAATACCACGGCGCAAACAACACGAAACATTAACGACGTGTACGGGCCTAACACTGCTTGCATAAACACGGTCCATTATTGATTCAATCGTTTTAAATCTGGAAATTTTGAGTTGAAGAACGAGCCTCGCGGTCGGCCGGTAACCATTGTCGACAACGACGAATTGAAGGCGATAGTGGAAGCAGATCCAACTCAATCTACGGCTGAGCTTGCTGCGGACCTTGGAGTTAGTGTGAAAACAACATTAAAGCACTTGCATCAAATCGGAAAGATAAAAAGCTAGATAAGTGGGTGCCACACGAACTGAGCGACCAACAGCGAGATTTACGCGTCGAAGCATGCTTATAGCACTACTGAATCGGCATAGAAACGAGGGAATTCTTAATCGAATTGTTACCTGCGATGAAAAGTGGATCCTGTACGACAGCCGTAAGCGTTCGTCTCAGTGGGTGGACCCGGGTACAGCAACTAATCAGTGCGCTAAAAAAAAGATTACTCATAGGAAGATGATGGTGACTTTGTCTGGTCGACCAGTGCCGGACTTGTACATCACAGCTTCTTACCGAATGGCAGTGACAGTGACGGCAGATGTCTATTGCCAGGAATTGCAAACAATGATGGAGAAGCTCGTAATTCAACAACCAAGACTAGTCAATTGCTCTTCCCCATTGCTTCTCCACGACAACGCGCGAGCTCACACTTCACGACAGACCATCGCAAAGCTACAAGAACTGGAAGCTCTCCGTCACCCACTGTACTCACCGGATCTTGCCCCCACCAGATTTTTACTTTTTTCAAAATTTAGACAATTTTTTAAATGGGAAAAAATTCAACACCCGAGAGGCAGTACAAAACGCTTTTGCTGACTTTATCGCCTTCCGTCCGGCAGACTTCTACAGTAAAGGGATAAACAAACTGCCATCAAAATGGCAAAATTGTATAGATAATTTAGGCCAGTACTTTGATTAGCTGAAATAAAAAAAATACCAAAATTTTTATATTTTAAAATTATCATACAAATCTCCAATTTCATAGGTAATAATATATGCAGCCGATCCAACGACCGATCGAAATCACCGAATCGAAAGCTATAAAAGCCTTCCCTTACTATGGTTATCACTCGAGATCGAATTTAAACTGCTGATGTATGTTACGGTGTCCCATCCAAATAGGGTGATGGTTATTGTTTATTTATAAACTCTTCCCATCCAGGACGTGCTTTTTCCGACTGGCCAGTGACAAATTTATATTTGTCGATCGACCGAGACGCGATAGAATCGATGCGTCGCGATTTATACCACGCTCGATTGATCGATTTCGATGATTCCGAGTTATGTATCGGATTGTTTGTACTGTTATCAGCGAATTATTGTATGCTTGCCAAAGTTTGTTTGTCTTGAAATGGGGACTCGGCTCTTGTCGTAAGATTTCGTAACGGGTTGAAGAGAGCGGTGTTACCAATCGAATATGTTTCGCTTGAGTCCATTTTGGTAATGAATTTTAAAGTTAAATGTTTGACAGTCAATTTTTTTTTTCGAATACTGTAAACACTACATTGTATCTACTGTAATTGCTTGCCAATTAACTTACCCTATGTTCTACTTTGGTAATGTTCAGTAATGATACAATTAATTCAAGTTTTTGTGTCTACTAAAGGGACGTCTAGGCATTACTGAATGGCGGCATTCGTATGTTGAGTTAAATTTAGATATTATTATACATTTCATGTTTTACTTTTATTCTGTAGAGCGGACTGCCTTGTACGAGGTACAATAAAACTGAAATAACTTCGGGTAGACCATGTTAGTTAATGAGACCCGTATTGTCCACACGAATGTTCTCACACTAAAAAATAATTAAGCATGACTCGAAAATTAGTTTTATTGAATTTTAAGTAGACACAAACAATTATTTGAGCCGAGTGGTTTCAAAATCAAACAGGAACATATCTATATGGGGAGTTAACCGAGCCGCATTATACCACGGTCGTATTATAATTACCAGCATCCCACGTTTTAGTGTCAATTTGCGCCAATTAGTCGGCCTTAAGGTCGTATATCGTTCGGACCCGATACCCGTGCCGAATTCTTTAATCGCCTTTAATAAATTCCGATTATTCGTTTTCGACTTTTTCCAACGAAATGCTCTGAATTTCGAACGGGTGACAGATTTTAAATTCTTCCCTTACACTTGTACCATAACTTTTTGTACGTGTTTGTTTTAATAATGCATGATATGTAATTATTTTCGTTACGAGTCGACGAATAAAAAACGTTCGGCGATTTACGACACTCGATCTGCAACGAGTTCTGTCCTCATATAATTTGTTGCTGTATAATTAATATGGGACTGATATTTGCAATTTAAATATTAATTTATCTGTCCAATAGCGTTCGCGTTAACCATAAGCAGGTATACAATGTTGAAATCGAGGCAGTCTTATTCACATTTGCGATTTAAAGTTGGTCGGTTGGTCAACTTAGCAAAAACAAGTAACGCTTCTGGACCTAATTACATATACCTGTCCGTCAGTAGGACAGTTGGACAGCTCACGTCGGCCGAGCGCGACTGCAGCGCCACCTCGATTCCTCGAACCACGGATTAAATTGGTAAATCTACATTCGTCCCATATAGGGCGACACGGCGCCGACTTGCAAAAAATCAGGGGCCTAAGTAAATACAAATTTCAATTTTATCATTGAACGTTTTATTTCATTTCCGATTCTTAAGCGTATACGAACGCGGACGTTTTAATCGAATGCGCATAATGATCGGTTTTTCCGAGCAGCGTCGGCGGTGGTCGTCTTTTTCCGTGTTGTGTAACATTGTTTCTGATGCGCGCGCCCTGCGCAGCCGACGCGCATGCTCGCGCATCATGCGTGATTTACGATTGTGCACTTTGTGATTTTTAAAACAGTTTTTAGTGGAGGTTCTCGCTTCCAACTGGATAGCTTATAAATCTGGCGCCAAAATGAATGAACTCCATTGAGTTTTTCGCTTGTCAATTATTGGAAATACTCCGTATATATTCATACAATTACTGGTAATGATTACTTAAGTTTTTGTCGTACTTTTAATGGATAACGGGGTGGTTGCATTATGAAAGCTACATATACCTTAAATTAGATAAAATGCTAATGGAATAACAAATAGAATATTGTGCTATCTTCTGCAACTCAAATACAGCCTGAGCCATATCACCGAGCTTTCTTTTTTGCTCTAAAGGGTTCTTATTCTGTATAAGGAAATAATTAAACTTTTATTGTTAGCCAGCATTATTAAAAGATTTTAAAGGATGCCACTATGTAAATGTGTTCTATTTATGTAAGGTATACCATTCAGCTTGATTGTACCACAGATAAGTACAGATGGGACACGACAAAAAGAGACTCTTGCTACGACACAATAAAGTGCAATTCAGGTCGCACAGCGCTATTTACCTACCTCTTTCTATCGCGTAGCTCTCATATCTTTTGTCTACGTTACACCCGCTGAATTCGACAAGTCGAGCACACCACGTACCTACTTGTAGCTTCATACCTAAAATGCGGGGTGACGCATCTGTATTCCTCTGTGATTGTACTTAGTTGACCAACTCTTTATGTAAGAGAAATGTGCAAACAGCTCTACCGTCTAAATCGTTGGACCAAATTGGATGGGATTCTTTACCTCCTCGCTCAGTAGCTTTTTGTGCATGCTATACCTATATGGTTTCGTTATATTTAAGAGAATCTCCATACATATACCTGTAGGATAGCAGTTTTTATACACACTTAGGGGATATCAGAGCCAAAAGAAAATTCAAAACAATGAAATGTCGCGCCAAATCGATATAAACTCATTATAACGACGATTTTTAACCATTTGGAGATGTTAGACTATGCCTAACTACGTATCTGTAGTCTTCAAATTAGATCATACAGTCTCTTAACAAAAACGTGAACTCCCAAAATTGAAATTACTTAAAAAATTATACAAGCAGCAGATATACAACGCTGCAAGGGTTTCGTAGCAATTAAGCCCCGTTTGGTACCTTCGCCTTGTGTTGCGAATCGCTAATTACCAAAACCAGACGATAACTCGGTTGTGACGTCAGCAAGACTAATTTACGATCCGTAGGGCTCGCACGTGCTTCAATTAGATTTGGTTTAAACCAAATAAAAAAACCAAAACCAAACCAAATATATTAATATCGAAATTGAGAAGCTGTGACGTAATGATGTGATGGCGATTCAGAAATGGAGTACCTAGTTGAGAAGAACTAGGCCCTATTTATTTAATTAATATATTTGACTGACATTAATATATTTTTCTGTCTGAGGTCGCAGGAAGCCGCTGGATGCAGGTCGCTTCCAACCGGCCGATTTGGAAATCATTGGGGGAGGCCTATATTCAGCAGTGGACGTCCTATGGCTGAAATGATGATGATGATTTGACTGACTGCCTCGTTGGTCTGGTGGTCGCAAGCGCTACTGCTGAGCATGAGGTCCTGGGTTCGATTCCCAGGTCGGGCAGTGTCATTGGGTTTTTCTTTATGGAATTTCTCAGTAGCAGCCCGGAGTCTGAATTTGTGCCCGGTTGATGGCAATAGGCTCGTCCCCTATTACATGGGACTTAAACATAACTGGCGAAATGTGGATGTACTACAGGTGGTACACCTCTGCCCAACCCTTTGGGGAAACAAGGCGTGATGTTATGTGATGTTATATTTAGCTGACAATCTTAACCCTAACTTATAATATTATAAATGCGAGAGTGATTTTGTTCGTTAGTTTGTTAGGTTTTCACGCTAAAACAGCTGAACGGATTTAGATGAAATTTGGCTCAGGGGTAGACTGACTTTTTATCCCGATATTCGAACGGGATCAACCCGTTCGAATATCGGGATAAAAAGTCATACATACATACATATAATAGACTTATGCGGGTGAAACCGCGGGGCGCAGCTAGTGCGACATATCGTCAGTCGTCACCCTCCCCGCTAACTGTCCTATCTAGCAATTGATATTTTTCCAGGGCATCATGTGCATCATGTTACTGTCGTTGCGTTAGCTGTGGCTATAATAATGAATGAATAACTTTTATCATATTTTGCTCTAGAGTCCTAAGGTCATAAAACTTTTTTCGAAAAGTACACTTCGATAATGTCTCTAATAGTCAGCTTGTGAGATACAACAGTTAGCGGGGAGGGTGACGATATTTGAAACATTTTTAAGACAGGTCCTCTTTAATGAAGCATAAAATATACAAACGAATGTATGATTTATGAACGTAAACGAAGCAAAAGGAGTATGTTAGGATCGTAGCAGGTGGCGTTCTGTAGTTTCTGACTACCCCCATGGGAAGAAATCGTGGGTTATGTATGTGTGACGTGTAAAATGTATGAAACAAACTTCTGAAACTGTCAAATTGTCACCTGTCACCTGTTGATAAATAGGTCCCTGGCTATATCGTAGAAGTTGTCAAATGCCAATCGCAAATGGGTTTACTATTAGGAATTTCTCTTTTCAGTAGTAGCCCGGAGTCTGGACTTAGCCCGGAGTCTGGACTTAGCCCGGAGTCTGGACTTAGCCCGGAGTCTGGACTTAGCCCGGAGTCTGGACTTAGCCCGGAGTCTGGACTTAGCCCGGAGTCTGGACGGAGTCTGGACTTGCCGGTTGATATCAATAGGCTCGAGTCTTGACTATTTTTACGTGGGACTTAAACATAACAGTCAAAATGAGGGTATGGTCTACCACACATAGGGAAGTACACCTCAGTACAACCGTTTGGACCATACGTAGCATAGGTAGTGGTTTTATGTAACGATAACATCCATAAAACCATTTATATTCACGAATAATAATATTTAAAAAAAAAAATGTATTGTTAGTCACTCAGATTTACAAAACATGCAAAATAAATTAAAGTTAATAAACATTTATCCTTTTGGATGAATCATCATCATTCCACTTTTCGTAAGAAGACTCTTCTTGACTTAATTAACCCTTAAAAGCGGACTCATAATCCGACAGGGAACAAAAAGGGCCAAACAAAAAAAGTCCCACTCGATGTCACGTCTAAAACTGAGAACTTTGAACAAATTCATGTTTTTATGGGTCTTTTGTGTGTTTTTTCTCACAGTTGTGAGGCATCTGAAGGAGCACGATTCGGTAACGCACCGAGGAAGATGTTATCGCGACCATTAGAGGGTTGAGCTACATCGCATTGAGACATTTCGACACGTCCAAGTTTTTGTTTAAATCCTTTTAAGAGTTGTTATTTTAGGTCAATGATGGCGCTTTATCGGTATTCGTCTTGACATTTCACCGTACTCGAATCGTCGTAACCGCAAATTATAGCCACAGAATTTTGACGTCTCACTTAAAGCGAAATATTTCGCCCACAAAGTATTAACATGACACAAGATTCATAAAAAAATGTCCGATTTTCTTTTAATAAAGTCTTCTCGTCTCGCCGACTAAGTTCCCACGACACATCGTCAGATAAGACACAACAACGCATCATGTTTTTGCAACATCATAACCACATTGTCGTCGGCACTCCGTCACCTGACGACATGTTGTTGATATAAAACGCCAATAAATGTCACTTTTTTATGACACATTCGCGTCGTGGATTCACGTCACGTGCGCGAGCGCCGTCAGATTTGTATCGACGCATGTTCGCCACCCTGTGTGCCCCGACGCGCGCCATTCTCTCACGCGAGTCCACTGACAGCCGACGCGCCGACCCACACATCTCACGCTAATCTCACCTACAATCCAACTATTAACGCCCGAGGCGAAAAACTTTTCCGACAATAGTCTCATTAGCCCCACAAAAGTCATTAAATCTTTGACAGTATATTGTAACAGCGTCACGTACAACAGCGCTAACAACGTGTGGAGGATCTCGGGGAAGCGGAACAAATCCCGTGATCTATCCAGAATGCCATCCGTCCACAGCGCTCTTTCATCGATCCTACACGTTCGGACAAAAAAACCAACGGTCCGGAATCATTATTATCTTTCTTCTTCGATCATCGATCGCTATTATCCTATTTAAAAGCATCTCGATTTGTTCTTGATTTTTTTTTTCGTTTCACTCTCCCGTCGGCGTTTCAATTCGGGACCCCAACAATGGGCACGTTAAGAAAGATGTAAGTGTTTAGTTACGCTGCTTTTTTCACAATTTTTCAATTTAAACACAGTCGTGTCGCTGAAGGGCCGGAAGGTGTCGTTACGGGCATTACCAATACTAATAAAGTCGACGACACAATGGACCGAATAGCATTCTTAAGTTTGATCTCTCACTATTTAAATGTCCAATTACGTTTTATATGTGAGTGTGTCTATTTTAAAAACGTGTATTTTCCAATCTGTGTTTGTGAGGTTTAATGAAGAATTTCAAACTGTTATTAAAATGCGCGCAGCAATAAAAGGGCGTGGAGAAAATTGAGTAACTCCGTTGGTACTCGAGTCCAGGCAATTCCAGTTAAGATATTAATTGGTTGAGCGCTAGAGGGACGGGGCAGGGGGAGGTGGGCCGGGAGGCCGGCGAACCCACACGTAGCGTGAAATCGCGGGGCGCGCGGGTGCGAGCCCCACCTGGACACCACCAGCTTATTATTTGTTGTCTCCCATCTTCCATGCTCGTAAATTTCCACGTCAACGTGTGCGATGATTGTGGAAAAAACGAGGTCGACAAAGCCTTTTCACACCCGAAGATAGGACATAAAGACGGACGACTCAGTAAATACGTATAAGAACATAATACGTGGATATGTCCGTTCACCGGTGGCCTCTTAATGTGCGTGAATAATTTTTCGACGTAATAAATTCGGATTGTAATGGTTGATCGCGATTGGTTTGAAATTTTAGTTGCGTTTATTTTAATATATAAAAAAAGTATTATGGAATTACGTTCATGTGGGACTGGTTTTGGCATTAATCGACAATTATTGCTACCACCTACGTTTTTGGAAATAATCTCATGATGTTATTGGACCTCTGTTACCACAAAAGTTTAATAAATACTTGTGTTTATTATGTTTTTGAAGGTTTTATTTGAGCTTTTCAAGGACAGTGGCGTTTGTCTTGGTTGCTGTGAAAAGGTAATCAAGCGAGGTATCTCTGAATAGCTTACGAGAGACCTTTGTCAGTCTTACTCACTTTAAGCGCCCTGTGTGACATAATTATTATTTCCCTTACGTGTTAATATTATTTCAAATGAGGAGTAGCCTGTCTTTCACGACACTCATAGATGGAGTCGGTAGCTATTTGCCTGGTACTCATTCTGCACAAAACCCTAAAACATACATATAGAATAACTAACCTCTTTTCATAATAGAACTGCTATGAGGATTGCTACTCTTGGTCAAAAGACTGGAACAGTTCCATCGGTGCCAACGGAACTGATGCTGGCACTCCTTGACCGCTAGCTGTAGACCCTCGAAGGCTATGGCGACAGTATCGGGTGCTTCGTGGCAGACGGTTCTCTGTTCCCTGGTCAGGCCTCCGACGAGGCGACAGGTGAGGGATGAGCTGAGTTTCACGTGACTTGGCAGCATGTTGTCTCGGGAACTGGAAGGAGAAAATAATGAGTTAGATGGATTCAATAACTTAGAGGTAATAGAGTAAGTTTGGGGGTGAATGTGTGTTCAGTCTTCTGTGATAGGCAAAATCAAAAAGTATTTATTCCAAGCATGCAGTTTTGTGAACGCCAAAATTGTAGAAGATAGTCCTTAAAATGTCCACCACTTTTTGGTGTCTTAGGCAATTGATTGATTGATGAAGTAGCATTTTGCTACTGTAAGCTGAAAAGACTGCCAAAAATAAGACATGATTTAATAGTTGTAGATATTGCTGTAGACTCCTCAACAGCGATTAAAAAATGGTATCTAAATAATATATAATGAAACTAGATGCGCCACGCGGTTTCACCCGCATAAGCCTCGATACCGTAGGAATATCGGGGTAAAAAGTTTCCCATGTCCTAACCAAGATCATGGTCTACTCATGTACCAAATTTCATCTGAATCCCTTCAGCCGTTTTAGCGTGAAAGCTAAGTTATTACTAAATGTATATGTCGCAGTAAAATGACTATAGCCGTGATATAGTTATATCTCTAGGGATAGACCGTAATATAGTTATATGAAAGCGGTTCATTACTGTCATACTTACTAGGAATATAATTATGATACGAGCATGATCTAGTAGTATAACTATTAACGCACTGCGACCAAATAGGTTAGGGTAGGTTAGAATGGTCACACCATTTACGTTGAAAACTACTAAATCAAAATTGGTCGCAGTTACAAAATTAGGACACTCCGACAGTTATGAACCGCTTTCTTATAAATATATTACGGTATATGGCATATTTCTAGGGATATAACTATATCACGGCTATAATCATCTTACTGCGACATACACAATAATTTAGGAAGTTAGGATGAAAAGACCACCCGGCTGATATCTCAATCACATTCAACCAAAAATTAATAACATAATTTTACCGCGCAGCATGCATCAATACCAAATAATTAGCGATTAATTTATTCATAACTATCGCTACCTCTTACAAATGGTGACAATAACAATAATTAATAACTAATGACTAATCTGGCAATATAAACAAATAAAAATATGACGTCACACCACCATGTCCCACTAATTGGGCTATTCTCATAATTAAAGTCACACAAATTAATTTATTTTGTGAATCTATACGAGTTCCCGATGGTATCGCGTTGTTCGAATAGTTTCGGAATGAAACAATTTGTTCGTTTAGTCAGTAGCTAATATTTCGTTGGTATGTGAAAATGTTCCGAGCGATTTTATAATTAAGTCTCGATGGAAAAGTTATGAGCTTCGCTGTGGATGCCTGTGAAATGTTTTTGTAATAGGACCGTGGGTAAAGGAATTTTACAGACTTTTGAAATTTAATATTAAATTCAGTTTTGGATACTTCGGAAGTTTGTGCTGTGAAGTTTTGTGGCGATGCTTTAGCTCAGAAATGGAAATATGCTGGTACCTAGTTGCTTACGCGTATTTTTACGTTTTGTTCTGAACATAAAGATTAGCGCCTGCACCTCAAAGCTTTAGAAAGATTTTTTTTGTTTTTGTACGTATTATAATAAGTGCCTATTGCTAAAGTATTTTCTATTCCTTATGAGAATATGGAATAATCAGAAATTAAGAGATCCGTAGAAAAAACCAAGGGAACCGACATAGCCCGAAGAATGGCCAAACTTAAGCAGCAATGAGCACAGGCCATTTGGCCGCTGGAGCTGAAAGGTTCTGGAGTGGCAACCGTTTGACATCGGCTTGGGGAGGCCAAGTCCAGCAGTGGACGTATTTCGACTGAAATGATGATGATGATGATGAGAATACTTAAGCTTCATAATTTATGTAGGTACAGAATTTGGTACACTGAACAAATATTACATAACAAGGTATAAATAGTGCAATCCACGACGACCCGCCTCACTCCGCTCCGCTCCGTACTAAAGTACAGCTTACAGTACAGTAATCGTGGAGTGGGGCGCGTCGTCGTGGATTGCACTATCTGTACACCTACAATAGTTCAAAATACTTTCACAAAAAAAATCGTGACATTAACCACGTCGAAAACCTAGTTCCAAAAATAAAATACATCATAGCACTAGATGGGGCATGACAGGAAGTGTCACAGATTAAATAAAACTATGGCCGCACGTAGGTACTTGGTTCATCAGATGTACGCGACTGTGGCCCGATCAACACTGATAAACTGCGCACGTGTTTTATATGTGTTAACGTTTCGGATTTACCCGTCTGTTAACATTTTTTTTATCTGTGGATAGATTGATATTTAAAAATGGAGCATTTATTTAAATGTTTTTCTTTTTTTTATGGGTCCTGTGCAGAATAGCACTCTTTGACACTTGTGTTTTGCTCTAGAGTAAAAAAGAGTACCGAATTATCTTGACTACCTCCCTACGACATTGAGAATTCTAGTGTGTGGTCCAAGGAATTTGTAAAAAAAAAACTAGCGCGTTAGGCATGCTTTAGCATAATTATCCTATATTCCCACTGCTGGAAAACAGCCCACTCTACTACTACCGCCTACTCTCTGTTAGAGGGAGTGGGCCATCGACCACGCGGGCCCAGTGCGGGTTGGTAGATGTGTCACATGTCTTCGAATTTTTAAAATTCGAAAGTCATTTATTCAAACTAGGCTGAGAATCAGCACTTTTCGATCGTCAACGTAACGTTTTGGTTTTAGGACATGCCGGTTTCCTCGCGATGTTTTCCTTTATCGTTTTGAGAGCAGTGGTGATGATAATTTACACAAAGTGAAGCGCCTGTCGGGGTTCGAACCTACGACCTATTACTCGTAAGTCAAGGAATGCATTGCATCGTCACGAATTGTTTCCCCGAAGGGTTGGGCAGAGGTGTCCCTGTAGTATCCCCACATTTCACCAATTATGTTTTTTTAAAGTCCCATGTAATTAGGGGCGAGCCAATTGCCATCAACTGGGCACAATTCCAGACTCCGGGCTAGTACTGAGAAATTCCTGTTGGAAAACCCCTTTAATACTTTGCCCGACTTGGGAATCGAACCCAGGACCTCATGCTCAGCAGTAGCGCTTGCGACCACTAGACCAACGAGGCAGTCAACGAGCAGTTTTTATTCATATATCTAATTAGTTTAATTAAACGTAGATTATTTTAGAGCTTATAAAGTTATAACGCTTGACAAATATAGTAAGTTCATACTTTCATAGATTCTTTATTTTAAGGAATGTTTCTACGAAATTTAATTCCACAATAAAACCTGTGTTATATGAATTCCTCGGTTTGTTTGGTTACTGCATATCCTAAGGGCGGGGCATACACGACTATTTAACTGTGTACAAACGTTTCTTATCACAAAGGCGTTTGTTCTTAATTTGGAATGGTCAAGGGTGAACGGACGGTAAGATTGAAAGTTCTGTAGGAAATTAATTGGTAATCGGTTAAAATACACTGAAACGAGACACAAATGAAGTTAAGCAAATTGACACCTACGTATGTCTAGTATGTCCATTTGCCGTGTTATAACGATTTCATAAAGCTGCGATTGTGATTTGAACAAACAAAGATACGAAAAATTTAAGTTGATAGTCAAATTGTTAAACAATTAATTTTCTTGAATTTACGGATTGATGGCTAGGAAAAAAAGGCTAACGAGTAGAAGAATTTGAGAAAAATATTGTTACTATTGCAAGAGGATTATCAATATCGATCCTGAAAATATTCCAGTTTTAACAAAAAGGAAATCTAGGAAATAAATAAATATAAAATTTAGTCTTTCCTATAGACACTGATTACATTATCTACGTTAAATTTAATTATCACTATTATTTATAATTTACGACAGTCTCAAACTCATTAAAAAATTAAAGAAAACTTACGCCATAATTTCGCTCAGTGTCGGTTAATTATTCATTTTAATAAGGAACACTAAAAATAATCGTAACTCAAGTTAAATACAGTTTTCCGTCTTTGCATAACTGTTGAGTTATCTCGTCTCTTCCCACGGTGTGTGTATCATTACATACAAAGGGTGGGACTAAGACAGTGTCCACACCAGAGAAAAAACAATAAAACAGTCTTCTAGTATCCAAAGGGTTTGGTCTTGCGTCAGAACAGTTTGAACTTGGGTCAAAACAGTTTCGTCATGTGTTCAAAAGTTTGGTCTTTTGTGAAAATCAAAGTACATGGTGTTGTGGAAAAACAAATTTTTCAGTTGGTTTTGGCAATTTTGACTATAAATTACACTATTTTGTTCCAAGTGTGCGCGTCATCCTTATTTTCATTGAGGGATCTGGTCTGATCACAGCCTACATGTGGTATTACCGTATCTTCTAATATGACAACTGCAGTTCGATTTTTAATCCCGTAGACTAATTTGATATTTCAAATGATTGTTGTTTGTTTTTCCAATTTGGAGTTTGACATTTGCACCTGTCAAATAAGTATTTGTATTTTTGCGACAAAGTGCTTTGATTGTGAAATCACGTATTTGAGAGAAAGTGAAACACTGTGTTTCTTCGCTTATTTATAGGATCGGTGACAAAAAAATTACACATCCAACGATTTTTTTCTTAAAAAAATACCAATCTTAAACATCTTAAGAACGCAACAAACCCATTTTTGCTCCAGCAGAATGCAAAATTAAAGACAATTACGTCCACTGCCAGGCGCGCGTAATAAAAGCATTTAAATCGCAATGTTTACATCCCAATAAACGTAAATGTTTGCAAAATAAGTTTACTTCGCCAAAAAACCAGCCACACATTGGCAAAGGATTTAGCAAAACGCCTAACAGCTCTTCCAAAGTCGTTAAACCCGACTGATCCAATTAAAACATGGCGATACTTAATAATTGCTTTAAAAATTCCACATGATGAGATAAAAACAATAATTTCGTACTTTAATACTGTCGACGGTAAAAAATAATAAATCCGTTGGCGTTGTCGGCCTGATGAAATGCTACGATACCCATTCAGAAAGGTTATTTCAATACAAATTACAGCTACTCGCATTGCTTCTCTCTGCGTGCCGACAATTCTGCAAATACTTTTATCCTCTCTAACACTGAGGTTTAAAATGCCTTACCTTTAGAACACCCATGGAAAATTGTACCCTAAATTAAAATTCATAAGCGGCAAAATTGTTTGCTCCCTGGCTGCAGTTTCGACATTTTACGGATGAAACACGCGAGTCTGATTGAAATTCCGTGTACTAACAATGTATATACTCTACTCTATACCTACAGTAGGATTTATACTCTTCTATGAGATACACTTAATTTGTGGTACGTTGAAAAATGTTGGAACAGTAGCAATTAGTCCGATAAGTGTTAATATGTGCATAAATCGGATAATATCGCCTTATCTCGAGTCTCCGAGGCTTCACCGTGGCAAGTTGTATCGACAAATCAGCGCTATTTATTGTTATTTAAGATGCATTAATTTGTCCTGCTCTTTGCGTGGCAATGATAAAATGTATTTTTATTTCGTTGTGCCTTTAGAAAGTGGTTTAATTTCCCTTTCTGATTAAAATGTCGAGTATTCGGACCACCAGCGCGGCGGACGAGACTTTTGACTTTTCCCTGTTACATTAGTTGAAATATTTAGTAAGTACTCGCTTCTGGTCGCCACTTCGCCCGCGTGGAGGGTGGGAAATATCCCACGGGGACGTACTACCGGTATAAAAGTATCCTATGACCTAACCCAGCTTTCTAATTACGCAACATATTTTCGTAAACGATAAAGACAAATCTGTTTCATTTTGACAGTTCAACAACATTCATTGCGTTATTTACGTCGCTCTGCAGTTTTTTTTTCGAACTTACGGAGCAATGGATTAGCAATCTGTTTCAAAACGATTCAGATTCGGATTGATTTTGCATTACGTAATTAGGGTACAGGTCATGGTCTACTCATGTGCCACATCCGTTCAGCCGCTTTAGCGCGAAAGCGTGACAAAAAACCCCTCACTTTCGCATTTATGATATTAGATAGGTATAGATTTCTGTGACCCTCGTACGGTAGGTCGCACGTCATTGGTAAGTTGGCCTCGCATTCAATTGAAACTCCGTACTACGTTAGGCCAGCTCAACCTCAAAGTGTTACCACCGACGGCGTGCGGTCCATGAAAAATCTGTCCTGATTATCAAGGTTATGTAAACTTAAAAAAAATCAGACAAAAATGTTTTAACAAAAAAAAAATCACACGCGTCGCTATCTTTAGTACCGAATTTCCTTCAAGCTAAACATTTGCTCAAAAGAAAAACAAGCGACACTACAAAGTGAAATTATATATAATTTTGGAAGTCATCATTTTACATTTCATTCTTTGGATTATTTTTCACTTTGTAGTGTTTTTTTGCAAGTCTTTTTTTTTGTAATAAAATTTATTTTCTTTTCATTTTTTTAGTTGTGGTATCTACCCTACACCAATTCGTATACCACTACTTGCTAACTAAACAACAGTGACAGGAAGTATTATAACATCATAAAGATACACAAAGTGGATACGTTTTTAACGTATTATCGAAGCTAACTCAAAAATTACCCAAGCAAGTACGAGTACCTATATAAAAAAATTATGGGACTAACGCGCAAGCTTTCTGTCCTGTACTAAAACTCCATAGAATTTCTATCAATAATTTACGAGAAAATCACTTAAATCTTGTTTACTTATTTATTATTTATTTATTAATTATTTATTTAAATATTATTTATTTATTATTTATTTATTTATTTATTTATTTATTTATTTATTATTTATTTATTTATTTATTTATTTATTTATTTATTATTTATTTATTTATTTATTATTTATTTATTATTTATTTATTATTTATTTATTTTTATTTATGGAGGAGGAACTCGTGGCTATGTAATAACTGCCGCACGGGTCGATCCATCAGGTTAAGCTACGCTTGCCGAGGTTGGTCTGTGGATGGGTCTTTACATACCGAGACTCCTCCATGCCTCGGAAAGCACGTTAAGCCGTTGGTCCCGGCTGTCATTCGTGGATCTATGATAGTCGTTACGGGTCGTCAGAAGCCCGAAAATCTGACAATCAGTCTTACCAAGGGGTATCGTATTACCTAGTTACTGGGTTGTGGAGGTCAGATAGGCAGTCGCTCCATGTAAAATACTGGTATTCAGCTGCATCCGGTTAGACTGGAAGCCGACCCCAATATAGTTGGGGAAAGGCTAGGCAGATGATGATTTATTTTTATTTATTATTTATTTATTAACTCATCATCACTATCATTACAGGAATTGACTAATTCAATAGTGTGGCCATAATTACAGTTTTATTATTTATCCATATTTTGTACATCGTAGTTTTTGTGAACTCACTCAGAGAACAAGTAAAAATATCTATGCTGTCTGCTACGTCATTAAGTACACGCAAAGTACGCGTTAGGTTATAGGGGCTTTATCCAGTAGATTGGTCCTACTACTGGTTATTTGTCCTAAATCTTGCGTATGTGTAAGATATTAAGGCTATGACTGTACCTACAACCAAAAAGTTTCTCCTTACATGTCCGGGAATTTCCTGACGCATTGCAACACTGTATGCATCGTTCACTATTGAGCAAAAGAGGAAATTCCCACATGACATATCCCTAAGAACTCTATAGGTACCATATTATTCATTTAAGGCGGATGCGATAGCCCACGAAGTTAAAATTTTCTTACGGGTTTTGAAATCTGCAGGTCAGTATCAGGTTGTATGTTCATCTAAATATGATTCGCGACGGTATCAAATATGGCTTTAATTTTTGTGATCATAATTCTATAAATAAATATTTGATAGGGCCGCGAAACATATTTAGGTCATCCACAGATTAATACAATTAATTAATTAATAAAAAGCGACTCTTGCTACGATACAATAAAGTGCAATTCAGGTCGCACAGCGGTAATCACCTACAGTAATATTCACCTAGAAGTTGCCTCTCTTTCTATCGCGTGACTCTTAGATCTTCTGACTACATTAAACTCACTGAATTGGCCCAGCAAGACGGGCCGGCTGCGTTAGTAGCTTCATACCTAAACTGCGGAGTGTCCCAGCTGTATTAGCCCACGTTTGCACGGACGTAAAAATATCGCGACGGGATTTTATCGCGCATTGGATTTTCAACTCTCGGTGTTGAGCCGAACGTTGAGAATCCATCGCGTTGAGACTTGAGACCCACTCTCGTCCCAGTGCATTGAAAAAACACACTGTGGGATTTTCAACTCTCGGCTCTAAGCAGAGCGTTGAACATCCAGTGAAAAACCTTAATGGGTAAATGGGTCAACAATACAACCTGATACCGACCTGCAAAAAATTTAAGAAAATTTGTATTTCGCCGGCTACCTTAGCGCATCCCCCTTTAGTTAAATTATGCATATTATTACGGAATAAACATTAATCGTTTCCTCTATTCCCTGAAAAAGGAAGTTATAAATAACCAATAAAATAAAATAATGATTAATCGGTCGAACCTTTATCTTCAGAATACTTAGTAAATGGCAATAACTTTACGAATACTAATACCGCTTTTCATGAAACTCATTAAGCTTATGTACAAATTCTTTTGTTTTAAATAATACCTACTTAAAATATTCATAGGAGCTAAGCCGCCAATAGATATTGGTACCTCACGATAACTTCGATTATGAATATTAATTTTACAAGGATTTAACTTGACTAGATGTGAAAATATTTCGTTTTAAAACGAGATACTAGATGGCAGCACTGACTGGTGTTGGTACATGGAAACAATAAAATGAACAACTGCACGCTTATTATTTATTATTATTATTATTCCTATATTTCGAACGCAAATGATTCGTATTGTTGTGTGTGTCCCATTAAAATTGAATTTATAAACGATACCGAAATTAAATCAAACTTAATTAAATAAAATTAAAAGTAAATTTAAAATGCTTAGCATACCCGTAGAAAACTCGTTTCTATGGTTTTCAAACTACACCGTGCAAATTGCGTTTCGGATAGAAAAAAAAAGAAAATGTTTTTTTTTATTATCGCTGGAAAATCGCCAACGTCTCGTGCAAGTATAGTGCTCAATGCTCACGCTTCTTTGTATGAGAAGACGCCTTTGATAATAACAGGTGATAGACCATATTTTTGTATAATCTAAAGTAAGGCCATTTTAATAGGTTACATTTGACGTCTGTCAGTTTAGTGAAAGAAAATCGTAAAATTACTTGTATCGGTCATTATTACAATAAATATGTAATCGTAATTGAAAAAGTTAAGCAATTGTGCAGAACTAACAAAACAAAAAAAAAAACAAAAAAAAAATGTTACGTTGTTGAATTTTGATGAATTGTCAAATGTTACCTATTAAAATGGCCGTACTTTAGTTCAATGTCTTGGATAAGATGTTGGAATTTTCTGATTTTCCGACAACCACAACAGCTGATATATAATAATAATAGACTTGACAGTAGATTTACTAGTAAAGAAAACGTCTTAAATCAAGATTGCGGTTCAGAAGCCAGTGTCTGTCTTATGTTATTTATAATATAACTTTGAAATAGAGGTCCCCCTACTATTGTAGGTGACAGCTCGGTAGGGACAACAATGACCAATAACAACTAAGGCTCCGCACCCAATGGGTTATCGTACTTCAATATCCGTCGTGTTGTGTACAAAGCGTCTATTAAGGTAAATTAGTAATCCATTAAAGTACGCCTTCATACGCTATTGTTGTGGAGACTGCAGTACGCGTAGGTAGGACGATTCTGATGTAAGAGCATTTTATGTCACTTTGGCGTTGCCATTAATGATGTTTATGGTCTATAGGAAATTTGATTTTGTTATTTTTAATCAATATAATGTTTAGTTTAATTCAAAGTAATAATAACATAAATAAAAGAGCATTACCTTTCCTCTCAACGAGTGTTTATATACCTATAGTATGTATGTTTATATATTTAAGCTCTATGTATTTATTTAAGTATTTCAATATTTTAGTTTAAGAATTCGCATAATTTATATTTTTCTCTTCTTGTTCTCACACACTATTGTCTACATTTCTTTCTCATTTCTCCAGTCGCAGGTCTTCTGGAAGAAATTTCTTAAGAAGTAACCAGTACCTTTGTACTCATAATTATGATTATGTCTTATCTGTATCTATTTAACTGTGTGTGATAATGATAAAATAAATAAAAGGAGAAAAGAAAACCATCATCACTTGGCTTGGCCCGTTAATGTAGCTTAAACTAACCAGAGCGCTAAGAAACAAAATTTGTTTACCAAAATAATAATAAAAAACATTTATTTGCAAACTTATAGATAAAGATAATTTTATTTGTCTAAACATGCGTATACATGCAACAAGCATGCATGGAGGAGCTCGTGGCTAAGTAATAACTGCCGCACGGGTCGATCCGTCAGGTTAAGCTACGCTTGCCGGGGTTGGTCTGTGGATGGGTGACCATCTTTACGTACCGAGACTCCTCCGTGCCTCGGAAAGCACGTTAAGCCGTTGGTCCCGGCTGTCATTCGTGGATCTTTGACAGACGTTACGGGTCGTCAGAAGCCCAAAAAAGTCTGACAACCAGTCTTACCAAGGGGTATCGTATCACCCAATTACTGGGTTGTGGAGGTCAGATAGGCAGTCGCTCCATATAAAATACTGGTATTCAGCTGCATCCGGTTAGACTGGAAGTTGACCCCAACGTAGTTGGCAAAAGGCTAGGCAGATGATGATGCGTATACATGCAAGATGTCACAATATTTCGTACGTACATGTTTCACCCGTAACATACCTATACAATGTAAACAGGAATACAATACGACAATAAATGAACACACCAATAATACTAATGCATATGAGTATGAATGAGTATTTCGAAACTATGAAATAAAATCTGAACCTGTGATTTTTTAACCAAACTAAGTGGAAGTAGTGTAGTGATGGGCCGACTATGGGTTTTGCCAATCTTTGACTAGCTATAGTGACTAAACTATTGGATATATTTGGTTGAGTTTTTGTATGCAGACTGGAAACATATGTATGTTCGTCTCCTCCTTGTATATTAAAGACATAATAACTGTACTACTTCTGCCAAGGAGTAGTAGAGAATAGTAAGTTATCTGTTACTTGCAAAGTGTAAGTACTATGTTATTGATAATTTTATGGTAGTTATAGATTAAAGTTGATTTAATATGTCTGTATAAGTCTGAAATCACCAACCCGTTTTGAGCAAGCGTGGTAATCAATGTTCGTGCCTTCTCTGTATGAGAAGAGGCTGGTATTTTATTTTATATTATGCCTATATATTTTTGATTATAAGATTTAAGGTTACTTAATAATTTGATTTGCAAAGATTAATTAAACTGATGACGGAAACAGTGCTATCGTTTAGAATTTAGATGACCTGCCTCATTTGATAGGATTAAAAGCCTCTTAATCGGTTGAAGGAAACTGAATGAGACACAATAGAAGTTTTATTGTTATTAAGTCTGGCTGGGCGCAAAGTGTTGAATACCTACACTTTAACAAAATGCAAAACTTTGCTTTATGCTGGGAATAAGGAGTGGCTCTAACTAGTAAAAGTTTCCTTCAAGTATCAAAAATGTGGCTGATTTACGACATCCCATAAATAAAGAAATAATATTTGAGAAAAATGTTACCATCAAAAAAAAAAAACTGTTATTTTATATTTATTGATTTGGCTAGTTATTATGATAAAACGAATTATAATGGGAACCAGTTATATAGCCGTTTTGCAGCATTATTTTGAGATAAACATATAGCAACAATCATAATGTACCTACTGTCTCGTCTTGTTGGTTTGTAATATTAAAAAAAAAACTGCGTTTGACGTTTATAAATCTAATAAATTTTGATTTCCATCTAAAATTGGTACTAATTGTATTTTGAACTAAGACATTCGAAAAAAAATTCGCTGTTAAAAAGTTACTTGCATTGGACACTTTTATGAGGCGAGGAAATCTAAAAACCATGCCAGTATAAAATGCTTCGATACGGCAATGCTTTACTTTTAAAAGCTAAAATTCACATGTTCCCCAACTACCATGAAATTCAAAACCAGGCATGAATATCCAAAATCCGTTCAACCGTTCGGAATTCAAACATATTTCTCTATTTATGATATTTGAACAGATAAAAGTGTACTAATTGCATGCTAGTAAGATTTTCGCACCTTTTATAACGGTCAATAAAACACATTTTGACGAAGTTTCGTCTAAATTAGCAAGTTTGAGTGTGTGAAGTGATTTTCTGTGAATAAAATCGGATTGAACTAGAATGTATGGTTGGAATATAAACGGGCGTGGAGCCATTAAATTTTCAATGCTGGCAATGAAACAAAAAACGAGAACTGTGTATATCTGTGTATCACCTGTTTGCGGTTTCATAGCCCGACACTAATTGAACGTAATTGGTTGTTGACCTTTCAATCCAATTTGAAATTCGAACGGGGTCCGGATTTTAAGTGATCTGTCTTGAAAATGTATTAAAGAAAGAGTGTTAAAAGAGAGTGTACGAAGGTAGCAAGTGTTTGACCTACTGGTACCTAATGACATGAGAAGTAATGAAGACTAGGAAGAATCCATCTAATAACTTAAAACTTGTTTGTCTCAGCCAATTGCGAAAGTAAAGTCCAAGCGAAGATGCTTTGTGGAGACAAGATAAAAATAATAGTAGTTGATATTTCTGTAAATGATGATCTATTGACACAACAGACTTTATTGTTAATGAAAAGGCAACGTTCAACGTTCAATGATCAAATTATAAATACCTATTCGATTAACTAAAATCGATACAAAAACCAGTTTACACCAATAAAAGAAGCTCATCCAGTCTCAACTAATTCTGCGGGTCTGAATATCAATCACGGCAAACAGCCCTACGATTATGCGACCGCGTGCAGTGGCATATCGACGCATTTACATACTACGTAAATCTCGCCACTATTGGGTGGGCCGACAAAATGATTGTCACCTTTTAAATTTACATTTATTACCATACATTACGCGACGCGGATCATTATTCATTAGTCTCCGTGTTGTCTACTTAGGACCGTTTTGCATGATTAGGTGTCGTGATGTTTTAGTTTGGTATTCATTGCGCCCCTATTTGTTTGAAGCTTGTTGGCTTATTTTCTTTGTGTGTGTCTATTGTACCGTTTTATTACCTACCCCATGAGTTTTAATGAGTTATCACGATCGTCAGTGAATGTAGCTGTGCTTCATTACAATCATTATCATTGCATTTTGTTGTAATATATTAAGCAACATTTTTCTTTATCGCATAGTCCATGAAAAATTTAAAAATGTTTAGTTTCAACCAATTACTTACCTTGCAATATTCAACAAAAATACCAATAAGAAAAGTATTGCTGCATGAACTGTCCTTTGCATTCTGTTATTTCCAATTAAAACACGCAGTTTTTTCATGTTGGCAACACTAGGTCCTCTTTTCGCGGGCTCATCATTTCAACTTGTCACTTTAACCGCGAAAATTGACACAACGCACTGGTTTCTGTCACTGAACGTCAAAACATCTTCGGAAACAGGTCCAAATGTTATTGCTCGCTCCAAACTTCAATTTAGAACTCAGTTTTACAATGATTTAAATGTGATTCGTTGATATTTAAATTTTAATCCAACTAGGGATTTTCGCGCCGTCTCTTGTATTTCGTGTATGTTTGTCGCGTGTTTTTTATTCGCATTTTATTGTTTGTTTACGTTTTTAGTCGGTGTACCGTCGGCGCGTTGCCGTCGGTTTGTATAGCGAGCGTGTTCGGTCGCGCATGTCGGTGCGTTCGGCGCGTGGGACGCGAGGCGTTCTCTTTGCGCCGCCCAGACGTCGAGAAAAAAAAAGCTAGAGGGGCGTCTTCGGAACGGCCCCACCTACTCGCGTCATTATCCTCGTTTACGCGATTATTTCCTATATTTCGGCACGGAACAGATGATTTTTATGTGTTATGGACGGCCGTGTGAACACAGTGAGCTCTCGTTTGACAGTGGCCCACTGGACGCAATCCCTGCGTATAAAATGCCGCCCCACGCGTCATCCCGACTGTGGGAAACAATCCCGTTGGTATTGGATTTTAGGGTTTTTTGAGATTGATTTTCCATTGCGTAAAGCTGTATACTCTTTAAGCCAAATGAGTAACATAGAGTCAACTTAAAATGCTGCAAAGATGAACGAATTAACATTATGAATATTTAGGACCTTCCAATTGGTTATCACATAATTTTAAAGTTGAATAGTCTTTCACATACCTACCTACTAAATGCTTTGTAAGAAAATGATCATAGCACCTCACTGTTTCATCACAGTTTTATACAATCCTGTCATTTACTTCAAGAATTTTAACTTCACATGGTCACAACTAATTACTTGCACTGATTTTTTAAATGCTACAATTGATTCTTCCAGGGATTTCGCTGTAATTGCTCTATCTAAGGAAGTCCACAATTCAATTTTAAGTCTTTAAAATATGACGTCATCTCACCGAGTCCAGCGTCCGAACTAGCATGAATGACAAATTGTTGAATAATCGAGAGGGTTGCGATAATCGTAGGTCACAACAACCCTTAACTTGAGGGTGACGACAACCCTTTAGTTAGGGCGGTTTTGTCGCGTGCGTAATAACAATCAATTACCAACAATTTTATAAGTACACTCACTATAACCCTTATTTCAACTACATTAAGTGCAAAATCCGATTTCATCAACGTATAAAACAATGGTAATGGTTTATTCAAACAACCACAGTGTAAAAAATCATACACGATCTTGTTGTAATACTGGGATTTTTGTTTTGGTTGAGTATGGTTTATATTTTGTGTAGAAAACAATGGTCTTGATGGCATTTAATAGACTTCTCTATGTCAATGGTGATAGAGGGTCATGTCCTTATTACCTACTTTTTTTAGGGTATCATGAAAACAAAATATTTGATAATAGTATTTTGCTTTATTGTTGGGTGGTACTAATTGTATGTGATATTTTTTATTCGAAATTGGTGGAGCACTGCTGTGCAATGATATATTTTTGCGAGACAGTAATTGGATGAATTTATTATTAAAGTCAAAAGTAGGTACCATCGAAGAATTTCATATCTATACACAGTAAGAACTATTTCTGCTTGCAGCGCTCGGCCGCTATAGAACCGGGGGGTGACAGATGTGGTCATCATGTTTACGGGATTTTGTTTTAAAACTGCTTAGATATGAAGTTCTTCGATAGTACCTATCTTGTAAAACTCAAAATCAACTCTAGGCCGACTGCTGAGGTCACAGCATTTCGCTGAGCAATGACCTGTTCTTGCACAGATGCGACGCAAGCTTAATTCTTCTTGTTATTTGTTACAAAAGTAGTTACAATTTCGCAACAGTACTTACGCAATATTGTCTTTGGTCCGTGGCCTTGACATCAACCAATGAACAACATTGTCAAACTTTTATTGGTTGAATATGAGGCTTTTGGCTTCTTTTGTATGTATGTAATTTATGTCTTATTTTTTATGTGCGTTTTGTTTGTGCAGAATAAACAATATTTCTTTCTTTATTTTCGTTTTCTGAACAAATCGCGTAGAAAAAATACGAGGAAAATAACGTTAGCTAAAATAACGTCAACTAAAATCAAATTGTTAAAAATAATATAAAGAAAAAAAATAAAAATCACACAGTTCATGATGAAAAAAGTGAAGAGAGTATGTGTGCCTCACATAATATTTATAGATCAAAATTACTTTTCTGAACCTTAACTTTATTAACTTACATCAAAGCACAGAAATCACCAGCCATAAAAAAAAAAGATATATCTATCTCAACATTTCCTACCTTCCAAAAACTATGATCATCGTAAAAAAAACTGCACATCATCCAAAACTCGTTTTTCACCCAACAAAAACATCTGCCGCCAGCCTAGCTATTTTGATGTTACTTTATGCGAAGTCAGGGTATATGTTAATACTAGCTTTGATCTCGGAGCCACGCGTCGCCACTTCTACTGGTACTTGGCCCAAACATTTGTATTATTGGCGGCTTCATTTTATATCTGACGTCGTTATTATAAATCTGAATATTAATAAGATTAAAGTGTCTCTCTGTATGTAATTGTAGATTTCTTGGTTTAGCGACGAATTTTGATTGGAGTCACTGATTCAGAGTCTGGTCTTCTAGCCATGCGTCGTCACTTCGGCTGAAACTTGGCCCAAACATTTGTAGTATTGGCGCGTTTCTTTTAGATCTGACATCGCCTCGTTATTATAAAAGTGTATATTGATTGGATTTAAAGTGTTTGTCTGGATGTAATTGTAGATTTCTTGGATTAATGATGGTAATTTTTCTGAGTTTGAGCATAGAGACGAATTTTGACGGAATTTACTTATAAATAATCCAGGATTTAATTGAAAACATTTTAGTTTATGCTTTCAAGCGACTTACAGATAGATCCAAAAGGTCTAGGCACAATAAGCATGGACAATGTCCAATAAACTGAAATCTTTGATTGAAACGTGCAAATCTTGCCATTAACCAAAAACAGTAAGTAAAAAGCATTCATTATGTGCCTATTAGCATCATTCATCAGTCTCGGAACAGAATAATTATGAAGCAAATCTACTTATAAACGAGAGAGTTATTTGTTAGTCTTAATTCAATTGAGGAGAATAACAATTTAGTCTAATTGCAAGTTGAAATAACTCAGGTTTAGTTATCTATATTGATTTAATTCAGTTATAAACTGTGACTGATTGCAGTTTATTAAATTGTATTCTGGTTGTAAAACAGGTGAAAACATTGACCATGGATCGACGAAAAAGTGTTGATTATGTTTATTTAACAAACAAAAATAATGTGCCGTTCCCAAAAGGCGTTCCCCTACCGGGAGCATTCGCCTGATGAACAAATGAATGAAATGCACCAACCCCAGCGTGGTTTAACCAGGCTCGATAAATCGAATGAACCCCTGGATTTGCACTAGCCCCTGGAGCCTCATGCTTCATGGCCCCATGCCCCATACAGAGGCCATTGCATATCAAGGAGTAGACTGAGGGGCGCGGTAATGGTAAGGAAGACGTGCCCTTAGGATAAGGAAGGATTTGCGAGCCGTACCGGATATGCATCCTTGAGAAGGCAATGGAATAGTGGAGAGATGGGTGATATTTATCTATGGATGGGCATCTTTTTACGATGGCGCGGCGCCGATGTAATAATCCAAAATACATTGTAACGGCTAAGGCTTTGCTATTAGACTACGCAGGTCGTCAACTTCGAGGTAGTGTAGAGAGATAATTGAAACCAGCAAGATAGGTTAATACATATAATGAAATAGGTAACACGGCTAGGTCGCGGGTAAAGGTTACATTACAGGCGAATACTTCAGGTGAGCGAGCGCCCTTAAAGTCACAGTCCTCACTTGTAGCTGTTAAAAAAGGAAACATTTCAAGAAAAATCTAAAAAGGAAAAACGCAAGGAAAATTCTTGCGAAGGGCATATATAATTTTTGCAGTAAATCAAAGAATATCGCAAATAGGCACCGTTGCAAATTTATTTTAACCGTTCTACCTAAGGTAGTGTTTACACCTAGTACAGCACCTAATTTTAATATCAAACCGTCAAGCACATAACTAGCACGTTTACCCTACGCATTATTAAATGACAAGAGTAAGTTAGCAAAAGAGACTAAGCTTCAAAAAACCAGCACAGCGTGGCCATAAATAAGCGCATAGTAAAGGAGATAGACGAGATTGACTGTCTAACTTAAGTACTCCTTCATCATCACTCCATAGCAGGCCACTGCTGGACATACTCCTCTCCAACCGCCACACCATACACAGCATACACACCACACTATGCTTACCTCTACTTACCCCTTACTGGTGCCGATTCTCTTGTACACCGGACTAAACTAACTAAACTATCACTAAAATTCCTTACTTTTGGCTATGAGAATCTTAACGCTATTCTGTAGTAAAAAGTCTCTAAATTTAAATAATATTTTGACAACTAAATCGAATTTGACAATTGCGACTCCACATGGTACATACTCGTACTTGTTTGCCGCCCGTGATTTTTTTAGAGCCGGACGCGCGCGTTTGGGCAGCCTCGACGTTTTATATGGAATTTTTCACTTTTTGTATGGAAAATTAAAAAAAATATTACCAACGTGTTGAGTGTTTGGGGTATAAGGGTTTTATAAAGGGGGTCGAAATTTTCATTATTTTTGCGATAGGACACACCATTTTCGAGATATAAGCAAAAGAAAAGAATAAAATCCAGTACAGTACTGTTTTTGCACCCGAAGTCGAGATGTTCGTGTGAATTTTAGTTCATGACAACTAATAATAATCCACACCATTTTCAGTGGCGATTAAAAATAGTCAGAATTAGTTGGACAATTAAAATTTTAGGTGAAAAACGTCAAATTCAGAATAGCAAAATTGTCATTTTCACTAAATTAAAATCTCAGTACAATCTTAGTGCTGTCAAACTAAAATATAGTTAAGTTGTGCCACTTAAGTCTATTTCAGAATGGGAAATCATCGTTTGACAGGAGTAAACTAAATTTTAGTGATTTTTAGTCTAGTTTAGACGCATTTGTGACAAGAGAATCGGCACCATTGTCGGTTAACCTGGAGGTTTTCGTCGAGCAATGTTGGACTTTTGCTTTCTGGTTTTGACTTGTGATAACGATCATCATATAATATCCAAGACGGTCTATCAATATAGCCACGAAAATTCTTCATTTGTATAATTTTCATAGATTTCTCTGTACAACGTTCTGCTCATTTTTGAAGACCTGTCAAGGTACGAGAGTTGTCCTACTGTAAGCTGTAGGTACACTGTGGCGTTAACATGTAGTAGCCTAAGTTCGTAACGTAGTAGATCGATTAAATGGGGCTTGGTCTCTGTTCCGTATCTACTCCTGTGTTACAAAGCTGTGATTTCCACATGCGTAGGTATCTAATAACGTATGAGGTGGCACGCCTCATTGTCGGCAATTGCCGGCTCTGGGCCGTCATTAGAACGTAAACACTCATATTTAAATAAATATCCAGAGACGATTATGTGGCGGGTAGGTTACCGCGGATATTGTGGGGTTGCCAGGATTGAAAATGTTAGAGGGGAAATAAGTAGACTTCCTTGTGTAAACCATATGTCATTAATATTGTTTTAAACTTGTCAGAGTTACTACACAAACGGAAATATTTTTAATTGACTACAATAAGAGTATCTAGATACCTCTAAGAGTAGGTATCCACTCAAGTTCAGCTCAGTCATTGACCAGTCTATATTTTGTTGAATATGAAAATGAGCACAAAATTTCTGAGCTCGTCCCAAAATCTCTGATTAAACTTAAAATATTTTAACCTTTTTTTAATCTAGCAACACAAATCCGCACTTACAAGCGATTAAGTGTTACATAAAACACATCGCTTGCAGCTACTGTCATGCATCATTTTCTGTCATTATCAATTACCCCGCGAACCGATCACGGCACCGCAATATTGGCTGGGAAATGTTCGCGGCGTGTGGTGTTGCCAGCCACATTTTGAAATTACTCATTATGGCAGTAAAAATCTTTTATATTTGCGGTTATGTGAGTGTATTGTTTAATGGGAATTTAAGAAAGAAGGAAAAGAAAATCTATCTACAGTATGTAAGTACTAGAATCGCGAAAAAATTATGAACGGATAATATATCTACTCGACTCAAATGTATGGGATGGTTGATTATTTTGTCTCAGTCACGATGTTGGTTCCATGGAGACAGTTGTTACTTGTTCAGTATGATGGTCTGTCATCAACATCATCATTTCAGCCGAAAGACGCCACTGCTGAAGATAGGGTTCCCCCAAGCACCATAACTTCGACCGGTTCTGTGCTTCCCGCATCCAGCGGATGCAGAGGGTCTGTGCCACGTTAAATTTGACAACACCACGCTGTATAAAACTAAAGTTTTTGGTATGGCATTATTTCATTGAAACGCCGTCTGATACTTGATTTTGTACCAAAATGCTAAAACATTATGTTCTTAACACTATTCTTTCTGACACCAACACACCATAGCCATCATTTTATTAATACGCACTTTTAACTGAAATTCCATGTCTGTAGGTACATAAGTATATGTTTATGAAAACATCAATGGTCAATATCACCTTTTCAATCCAACTATTCTTTAGATAACATAACTCAAACGCTTTCGACTTTTACGACAGGAAGACCATCTCTTCGCCTTCAATAGCTAAACCCATACTAAAAATAAACACGAATACTTTTAAATTTACACATGTTTGAATTCATAAAAGAATATTCTTATAAACTACGCTAATTATTTTAACTAAAGATTGTAGAGACGCTTCACAGACTCAATTAGATAACTTTAGGGGGCAGTATAAAAGGGCTATAAATCAGCAGAGGGTCGAACGCGATCTTTTAGGCTCTTTACATACGTTAGGGTTGTCGCGACAGATGTTGCGACAAGAAAAACGCAATTTATTTTAATTGTGTTTTTAAATGTTACGTGATGAATGCTTTCGGATTGTTGCGGTTGGTAAGTTGCTATTTATGTAGTATTTTTAGAAAGCTAGTTTTGTCAAAGAATTATAACGAGAATTATATCATAATAAATTGTAAAGTTTTTTTTATGGAAACTGATCCGAAAATTGTCAGGCCTGTTGTGAAAAACTAAAAAGTGTAACAAGTTCTAGTAAAGGAACAATTATTACTGTCTAAATGGCCAAATAAAGTCCATAAACATTAAACCTGCGACTAATTAAACGCAAAATCACAGCCCGCCTATCTCCGATAGCCTGGCGATCGGACCGGCGTGCGTCCGGCAAGCCGGCCGTGCGTACGGCTTGAGGCGGGATCTCGTTAGCATGCTTATGCGACATTTCACATGAACTAATTGCGAGCATTTAGCCATCTTGATAAACTGCCCCGACTGCCCTACACGCATCGCGATCGTGTAGATTATTCTGTTTGTAATTTGTGCAGACGCGTTGTTTGTGGGCACAAATAAATACAAATAAGTGGAAAAGGTTAAAGAAGTAGTGGGAAAAAGTGTATCTTGATTGTAGGTGTATTAATTGCACGGAAGCTCGTAATTAAAATATTTTGATATGACTTTTTAAAATGCGATTTATATCTTTATGTAATGTAGGTACTTTTAAATGACTACAATTCTTTATTTGCCTGATACCCTTACAAATATTCAATTAATTAATGATCAATATGCCCTTTCTATTTGCATTAACATTTGTTTTCAAACCATTTTCAAAGCAATTTCCTGATTCTTCTGCAGATTCTTGCCTATCTCGTGCTCTGTTTGCACATAATCTCTGGCACCTTGTATCTCTCCCATCGATTTCCTTCCATTAGCATTCTAAACACTCTCCCTAGCCAGCTTGAATGATAATTGAAACACGGCACTAAACATTCTCCAGCAATACCAGGAGTAGTATGCAAAATGGAGAAATCATGGAAAGAATTCGCGCTTGAAACAGAATCTTCGTAAGTACTATGAGCATCTTTGCAATTCTTGCCATTTAAAACTACTTTTTTCATCCTGTATAGTCCTATTACTGGGCAGTTTTCCCCTATAGCCTTCCATTGTTCCTTATGTGTTGCCTTCTCCGACCGATATCCCGTAAACGCATCTCAGTCGTCATGCTAGCGTTTCCTTGGCTTCCCTCGGCGACGACGCGACGCCCGTCTTCCGGCACCCTCTGCGTGACGACTCTGGCCCATCAGTCTTGATGCATTCTACATAAAACTACTTATAAAGGTGTGTCCAAACATAAAACGGCATCTTGTCCGATGAAGCTCCAGCCCGCGCCGCAGCTGAGCGCGTAGCTTTAAATTCCCCGCATAATAATCATGATATATCCTTGATCCAGCCTGTCCCATCTTGCTGTCCTCCCCTCAGCGACGCCCTAAGCCGAGGTTCGTACCCCACAGGGGGTGCCCTTAGCGAGCGTTCGCCTAATTTTAATTTAGAATAGTTGCTCCTGGCTGGAGGCTTTGAGTGTAGTGCTTAAGGCAGCCACAGGATTGTTCGGTTGAGCAGTAAATACCTTAATGGTATACCTGCGAGATGCCATAGTTAAAAAAAAAAAAAAACTGCAATCGTGCTCCCCTGCCGCGCTGCGATTGGACGACTGCCGCGCGCGAACGCTTCTGTTAAACGCAAACATTCGCCGGTTTAGTCCTAACTAGAGCGCGGCACAGATGTGTTCAGCAAACGCCGCGTGCTGCCACGCTCTTGTCACTCAATGTTCGGACACACCTTAAATCAAATGGTGGTCGTCGAACGACAGACTCTTTAACCATAAGCACAGCTGGACGAGTTAGATAGTGCGCACTCAGAAGTCTAAAAAGTTTTTTCTGCTTTAGGCAGAACCGTTTTGCATTGTTTCAAATCAGTCTTTTTGGTAGATTTTAGACGAAGTCCATGGCACTACTTTGTTGCGATTGCGAGTGGCATTGCTTCCACTTTTTTTTTTTTTTTGGGTGGGAAATCTTCAAATGACTTCTCCCGCTCTGGGTGGAGCGGGAGGGCGTGTCAGACTCTTACTGACTAAAACCCACCCGTGTTCCTTCTGTTGCCTGTGCAATGCCAGGGGGCCACGGTATTCCTTTCGGACTTTCCCGCAACCCCAGCAGGCAATGGTCTTGTAGCGGTTACACCGCCACATACTAACTACGCATCAAAGACATGACGTCACACAAATCCTGCATCGCGCAATTAGAGTTTACCGCGCGAACGACCTAGATAAGACTATCCGAAATCAACAGATGGGCAGTCGGCCCGCCAGACACAACACCCGTCTGGTTGGAGGATCCTCCCTTTTCTATGGTGGATGAGTGAACTTTACACCCTGTTCCTCATGCCCCTAAATTGGTGACCCCGAGTATGAACGTCAACGCAGCCTTCGTGCAACTACTTCAGCGTGACGTCATCATCATCATCACTCCCGCAAGCTTTCGTGAGGCGAGTCACACAGACAGCCAGCACCCTCGGCTTCAACGGGTATCCTGACCACCAGCATGCAGCGAACGCGCATTCCTGGTCATCACCCTCAGCCTCATCACCCCGACTCACTGGGGAATCACAGCAATCATCTCAATCAGCGCAATCACCGCTATCACCTCAATCACCTCAATCACCACAATCACCTCAATCACCACAATCGCCGCAATCACCGCAGACAGTTCCGACTCACCGTGAACTGTGCGGCACCCGGTTCCGACTCACTGGAACCTTAGCTGGCACTGTGAAGCATCGCAAGACACAAGACTCAGCCCACTATCGACCTCCGGTCTCCGGAGGGGAGTGATGTAGCGGTTACACCGCCACATACTAACTACGCATCAAAGACATGACGTCACACAAATCCTGCATCGCGCAATTAGAGTTTACCGCGCGAACGACCTAGATAAGACTATCCGAAATCAACAGTCGGGCAGTCGGCCCGCCAGACACAACACCCGTCTGGTTGGAGGATCCTCCCTTTTCTATGGTGGATGAGTGAACTTTACACCCTGTTCCTCATGCCCCTAAAGTCTCATCGGACCCCTTCATTCGCTGACATTTCTTTGAGGTGCGCGTGGAACACAACGCGCCGTCGACCCGGGCTTGGTTCTTACCGGACGGCGAGCTACCCATTGCTCACCGTCCGCAAGCCCACGCCTACGGTGGCCGGGAACCGGCAATCAATTCCCGATGCCCAGGGCGTCTCCTCCTGCGGCGGCTTCCACTTGGAGTGATTGTCATTAATATATCTTGATTCTGGTCGCGTACAGCCTATTTTTTTTCTGAAGCTTATGTGGGGTGACTAAACAGTCACCCCACATAACTATGTCTCACTTCATTTGTTTCGTACTCCGTGTTCCCAAGTATTAACCAAGTATACAAATATTTTTATTACTCTGTCTTCTTGCTGATTATACGTTAATTTATACACGTTTCAGAATAAATTAATGATTGTAAAATATCTTTAGTTTGAATTGTATTTGCATTCAAGTATCTTAGTTAATTGTTGCGATAAACTTGAAGAAGTTTCTATGCTTAGTTTATAGAATTATTGTGTATTTATGAGAAGATAAATGTATTTAATATGTATTTTAATAGGATAGGCCAATATTTTTGTATAGAAACGACACTACATTTTTGAATAATTTTCCCAATAAGAGAATATTTTATTTCTATTGACTGTAGAGGTATACTTTAACTGTTTTTAACAACCAAATCTTATAATTTAAAGCTACTGTTAATTTATTTAATGATCATCAGCATGGCAGCCCTGTTCCACCCACTGTTGAGCATAGGCCTTCTCCCTTTTGAGCCTTGCTTCTGTGGCGGCATCTACATTGCCACATGCAAACTACGCATCACACTGACGTCACGCAAAATCTTGCATCGCACAAGCAGAGTTTTCCGCGCGACTAGCATACATACAATGTCCCGACATCAATCGACGGCAGTAGTCTACCAGACACAACACCCGTCTTGTTGGAGAATCTTCCCTTTTCTATGGATCATGAGTGACCTTTACACCCTGTGAAGATAATCATCGAACAGGAACGTTTCCAAATGCTAAACTTTATTGTAGTGTAACGGTTACACCGCCATATATAAGACTATCCGACATCAACAGTCGGGCAGTCGGCCCGCCAGACACAACACCCGTCTGGTTGGAGGATCCTCCCTTTTCTATGGTGGATGAGTGAACTTTAGGTACACCCTGTTCCTCATGCCCCTAAAGTAGAATACAATATTTAAATTTCGGGTATAGTTACGTTTCACTCACGCATATTCCACTTTTCCACAACACCAATAACTCGCATATTTATTTCATCTACTCGACGTCCGTATGTCACTGCAGGGATTCAGCAGAATATCAGCGTCAGGTATATTTGCCTGGCACATGCTGAGCTGGACTCCCATTTGGTGCACCGCATAAAAAAGTGCGTACACCGCACTTTTTTATGTTCGTAAATCCATTATTTTAAAGTGTGTCATAGCCAATAGTGTCACCACAATGTCTTGTTTTTGTCCTTTTTATTTGTTTGTATATCTATTGGCACCTTTCAGCTATTTCCTAATAGCTAATTAGTAATTATTTAATCGTGCTTTTGTATGTTGTGCTATTTTTTGTGTGCACTAAATAATCGATGTACTATCTTATCTATATATCTGTGTATTGTTCACTTATCCTACTATACTGTTTGCAGTGTAGCATGGTGCGGGTGACTGGTGACAGAAAGGGTAAAATATATTATAATTTACTTGTTTTTACTGATTCTGTATTTTACTATGATCCGTAACTACATACAGATTGTGTACATAATACGGACTCAGTAATAACTTTAGTAAATTTACCCTTTCTGTCACCTGTCACCCGCACCATACTACACCGCAAACAGTTTAGACATTATAGCATTTATTTATTTAATAATACAATATCAATCTACCTAGTTTTACAGGCTGCTGCAAAATACCAGTATTTTACATGGAGCGACTGTCAATTAGACCTCCACAACCCAGTTACTGGGTAATATGATACCCCTTGGTAAGACTGGTAGATAGACTTTTGGCTTTCTAACTATCTGTAACGACTTTCAAAGATCTATGAATGACAGCCGGGACCAACGGCTTAGCGATGTAATAGATGATGGTCACCCATTCACGAACCGACCGCGGAAAGCGTAGGTACTAAGCGTAGCTTAACCTTCGATCGACAGATGTGGCTGTTCAACATCATTTAGCCAGAAACGGGACCCTATTACTAAGACTCCGCTGTCCGTCTGTCCGTCTGTCACCATGCTGTATCTCATGAACCGTGATAGTTAGACCGTTGACATTTTCACAGATGATGTATTTCTGTTGCTGCTATAACAACAAATACTAAAAACAGAATAAAATAAATATTTAAGTGGGGCTCCCATACAAATGACATGATTTTTTTGCCGTTTTTATAGATAATGGTCTTCGTGCGCGAGTTTGGCTCGCACTTGGCCGGTATTTTATTAAACGTTTTCTCTCTTTATTTAATAATACCTAGCTTTAATTACAATAACACAGAAAACCAAAATAAAACCTATTTTATTGTAAGTAAGTCCACACACTGCAAACTTTCGTACGAGCCTCAGCAAATCCTTCACCTCTTTATGCCATTCTTAATTCTGTTCCCACAACTAGAGAGCAATTTACCATTCATATATAGGAGTTTAATTGTCGGTGACATTAAAGATGAGATTTATTTATAACTTTAAAACTAGCTGTGCACGCGGTTCTACCCGAAAATAATAGTTTATTTTTACCCGACTACGGCGAAGCAAAAAGGAGGGTTACGATTTTGACCGGTATGTAGGTATCTGTTCCATAAAATTTGACAAATGAGGTATCTTTGGAAGCGTCTCGATCGTCCGCTGTTATTGGCTGTGAAGTCACATTAAATTGAATATGGCGCCCTCTAGAGTATATTATAGTCATGAACTAAACAAAAAATGGTACCGAGTTGGACTCCAAAATAATCGAATCGAGTTACGTAATCTGTTTGATTTATGTTCCTAATACGTGTGACTCCGGATTTTAATTTTTCTGTCTATGAGGTCTTATTTATAACTTTTTAGTTGATTTTTTTTTGCCGTAGTTGGGGTTTTAGTTTTTAATCATTTTATTTTTTCATAACGAAATGCAACAGACCTATGTTTTTCTCAGGGACATTTTTTTTTGCTACAACTTGGGTCAGGAATTCTGACGTGAAAATCTAGCAAAAACATAAACTCACATGCTTTAGGGTTCCATCGTCATCACACACGACAGCTTTCTTCAATTGCACGCCATTCAACTCGAATTCTCGGCAACTGAACTTTAGGGTTACCATACCTTACGAAAAAAGAGGAAAACGGAACTAAGTATTACAGAATCACGCTTGCGTTCGTCTGTCTGGCGTCAGACGATTTTCACAAAAATGAGTGGCGTAAGAATTAGTTTGAGAAATAAATAAAATGAATTTAACGCAAGTCACTATTTAAGCTTCGTTCAGACTAGCGCGACGCGACAGTGCAACGTGACACCGGCTATTGTTATACCGTGAAGTTTTCTTAGAAATTGTATTGTTCGAGTCGCATCGCACCGTCGCGTCGCGCTGGTCGGCACGATCCTTTAACTGTGGTGAGGATTGATGTCAGTTACTAATTATAAAACTAACGTTTGTTTTGTTACCAGAGTTCAAGTGTTTTCAACTTTGACTAATATTTTCTCAAAAAAAAAACTCTTCTAGCTTTGACGGACAGTTTGACCAACTTAAAATTGATAAGAATTACAATTCCATCGTTGAATATCATTTTCCCCTAAAGAAACTCCTAGGTTTGACCTACCTGCCTTTTTACGGACCCAGTTTGACCAACTAAAGAATTATCTGGTAAGAATTACGAGTCGTTATTGAAAATAGGAACCGGTCATTAACGAAGTAAAAAATAATCAAATGTACGGCTTTCTCAGAGTCAATTAGATAGTTATTCGTCAGTGCGCAGCGAATGCCAGCCTCTGATTCATTACCTCTGCTCACATAGCTATCGTGCCAGCGTGATTATACGTATAAATGTGTGTATTGGATGCTGTGCTATAAAACTGATCGTTTTGTTTACTGGTTAGTGACGATTTTTGAATGTTTTACGTGACTTTTTATCAGTTTTTTTTTTTTTTTAGTTTGTGGCCAGCACTCGTTTGCCATCAGTTTAAAGACAGAACATACCTATACAAGCTCTTAAAGAAATCTAATGTGAAATGTTGTGACTAATTGAACTAAATAACAATAACCAAGCTTACATAAAAGTATTGTTTATACAGGATTTAAGGTAAATAATGGATAACCTTGAAATTACATTTATAATAGACATGACGGCCGTTCTAAAAAATACCAAAAAAATATATCCCAAGTAGTACCTAAAATAAGTTTTTTTTAAAAAAAACTACTGTTCAATTTCTATATTATTTACTGCTTCTCTGTCGACGTACAGTAAGTCAACGTACAATGTTACAACAACAAAATAACCGATGGAATTCATTCATTTGTGGTCGTGGTGAAGAAGAATGTAAAATAAAGTGAAAAAAAAAACGGGTTGCACTCCGGGAGCGCCGGCAGAAGTGAAAACTTGAATATTAACGTTGTGCGTTTTTGATATTTTGGTTTTTTTTTTTTTTTTAATTTTGCACAGTCTACTCTCCCTCCTTCTTACGAATTTTCGATCAGGTCACGTGACCTATCGCGAATTTAATTTTTTATACCCATCACAAAAAAGTGCACAGCGCCGCTAAAGAAGTTTTCACTTCAAAAAAGTTAGTTATAAATCTTAGGTACTACTAGGGATTTTTTAGGGGTTTTATTTATTTAGAACGGCCGTAAGACCTTTTATATGCTATTTCAAGGTTATCCATTATTTACCGGACACCCTGGTATGTCCTGTACAATTTGAACTGTAGTCCATTAGGTCGTTTAATTTATACAGGTCAGGAAGAGGTTTGAATTAATTGGTTTTTGCTGTTTCGCATATTTCCCGACAAAGTACACGGATTCGACGAGTATACTAAATAATAACATACCTAATAATCATCAAAATAATTAATCAATCACTCCAATTCATTATTAAAAATAAGTTTTCTTGTATAACAACTTGCATTTAAAACCACGAAACAATACTAAATCAAACTTAGACCAGCATCCGAGTGCAGACAGGACACAGCGTAATTTGTCAGTCGCATATCGATTATATCGAATCTACAATCGATAGATTTATCATGTTAATCGATCTAATTTCATCAGTTCGCCCGGTGAGCGATGGCGTTCGCTGTGGGAACGCCTGCGCAATGCCAGTCATGCCATAGAATAGTAACAATCGATTTGTAGATGGGACAAATTAATGCAGTGATTTATTATTGTAAACAACTGGATAAATAACGTGACTGAGTGATTTATGAATTTAAGGTATGCGGTGAATTAAATTCACTTGAGCTATATGAAAATTTATTTATTTACCTAGTTTATTTATAGCATAGGTACCTTCCTGTTAAGCTAGATATCTACAGGTACTTAAGTCTAGATTTCTTTATGAAAAGTCTATTATTTTGTTTTCAATCATATTTGCTCAAGATTCTGTAAGAAATTAAGGGTGCTACGGTCCAGTATTAAAATTACTTTGGTAAGATTATAATCTATTCATTTCTAGCGCCCTATTATTTTTTTTGAAAATGGAATCCCTTGTACCTCTACGAAGCTTTTCTGTAGTAGGTAAAAACGCTTCCCAATTTACAATAAACCATCTATGTTTAATATTACCTACTATTGCGACCACCAGCGTTCAATCCGCGTAGACATGAGAATATTTGGACTTTGCTTTAATTACCAGCCATTGTGGTCAGGACCCAATTCATTGGCCCATTGTGTGTGCACCTATTGCAGCTTATTATTGTTTGAACAGACTTGTACTAATGGATAGATCATTAATTTGAGTCAATGAACTTTAGTGTTTGATGGCCTTCGATCGAGACGGATTTGCAGGGGTCTACGAGCTACGAAGCGTAGCAAACAAAAGATGGCGTAGTTGTTCGAAATGAAATGCGAATTTGTATATTATGTGTGGTGTACGCTACGGGACCAGGGGCCCAAGTTTGCTATTTTTATAAATTCGTCTTTCCAACACGATTCCATTGTCATTTTGCTAAAAGTTCGTAATCTGCTAAATTCATAATGGTCGATCGTTGGTTGATCATTGTATTTCACAAACACGATACTCGTAACGAATTAAAACCAATGACTGCACAATGACGTTCTAATGGTAGGTTGGCACTGATCAAAGGAACTGTCAAAATTTTAGCAGATTACCGCCTAAGTTAGTCATTAATTTGTCATTATGTACGAGATTACCAATAGATGCCATTTCTTTCAATGGAGTGTCAGTGGCTGACCATTGGAAAGTCATAATGACGCCAATATATTAGTAGATTACAAACTTGAAAAATCAACATTTATGTAATCAATGATAGACCATTCTGATACTATTGTAGTAACAGACTTGAGGCCCAGTACCAGTGAATGATTGTGGTCATTATGTCAGTAAATAAATGATCAAAGTTGATGTAATGTTGCAGATGGTTGGTGGGTTGATGGTTAATGCTCGGTTCCTATAAACAGAAACGAATCGTTTTACTTACCAATGGTAGCTATTTTAATTGCCAAACTGGGCATATACCTAAATAGATAGCTACTTGCAGACGGGTGGGTCTACTATGCAAAGATATGAGGTTTTTGCTTCATTATTGGTAACCTATACCGGAGACTTAATTCGTGGCTAAGTAATAACAGCCGCACGGATCGATCGAAGGTTAAGCTACGCTTACCGAGGTCAGTCTGTGAATGGGTGACCACCCTTTACATACCGAGACTCCTCCGTGCCTTGGAAAGCACGGTTAACCGGTTGTCCCGACTGTCATTCATAGATCTTTGACTGTCGTTACGGGTAGTCAGAAAGCCAAAAGCCTGACAACCAGTCTTATCAATGGATATCGTGTTACCTAGTTACTGGGTTGTGGAAGTCAGATAGGCAGTCGTTCCATGTAAAAAAAAAAAAAACGAACTATGCTGCAACTGGTTAGACTGGAAGCCGACCCCTAACATTGTTGGGAAAAGGCTAGGCAGATGAGACGCTCCGAAAATTAAAGGAATCGGCCATTAGTAAGTGCAAGTACTATCGAAGAACTTCATATCTAAGCAGTTTGAAAACAAAATCCCATGAACACGATGACTAAAATCTGTTTAACTCCCCTATTTGCGTCGAACAATGAAACAAAAAAATGTGTGACCCTTTTTTACAGAACAAAATAAAAAAAGATGAGAAAGTTTTTAATTTTAATGTTTACTGTTTTTTTATTTACAAAAACAAGGGACACATAAAAAATCTGATGCTGCGATACTATGGATTGAAGAGATTTCTATAGCAGCCGAGCGCTGCAAGCAGAAGAAGTCTTTACGGTGCTTGGATATGAAGTTCTTGGATAGTACGTCAAGCCGCACGTTAGTGCTAACAAAAACAGTTTATGAGTCCTCGTATTTTCTTGAAACTCCGCGCTACGCTAGGCCAGTTCAAGCTCTAAGTGTTAACACCGGTAACGACGTAACTTGCCGTCGTCTGTACCTGACATGCGGTATTAGATTTTACAAAATAAATTTTGAGAGAAAATTATCTTTAGTTTCATGTCTATAGAAAGATGCAAGGACTACAGGGGTAGTCCGATGGACACTCAATATGCAAAAATCTATTGCAACCTTTTAATTCACAGTATGACAGTGTCACAGTTTGACAGTACACAATAATAATACTTATGGTGCGCATATGATTTCAATAATATTAGGCAAAATATACACTTATACACTAAAAACAGTGATATTCACAATGTTAACACAAGAAGTAAGGATAAACTACGTGCTCCCTTTCACCGGCTTCATAAGGTTCATAACTCATTTGTTGGGCTTGGTATAACCTTTTATAACAAGCTACCCTCTTCTTTGCTAGATTTGCCTTTTAATGCGTTTAAAACTAAATTAAAGTCCAACCTTTGTTCAAAGGCATACTATTCTATCAACGACTACTTAAATGATAAGAATAGATGGTCGCTGTGATTAACGCAAGACAATGTTTAAATGTTCTTTCTCCAGAATTAGTTTACCTACTGACAGGTTATATGAGTTTATATAATTGTTTATAATTTTACTTTATAAGTCAATTTATTTTAATTTTATTTTAATTTAGTGCTGACATAATCTACTCATTACAATGTTTTTTTTATGAGTTGTATTGCAATATGTGGTTAGCTAGCGACCTCGACAATTATTTATTTTACCTCGATGGTCCTAGTTTATCAATTGTAACTTCTAGTTACAGCTATATGTAAGCGGGCACGCCCTTTATGCCTGGAGGCTTTTTCTTTTTTGTTTTTAGATATTGTTTACTTTTAGTTATTTTTATTTCTGCTTGAGTATAGTTCTCGATGCTTTTGGTTGGTATATTGGCGTGTGCTAGCTGTCATATGGCTATTAATTAAAGCTATTTAATTTATAATTTAAATTATTTTTTGCATATTGTAAATTGTCTTGCATACTGTTGTATAGAATCATTTTTTATTTTTTTTCTAACTGAACAGACAGCTGTGCTGCTGGGGAGTTTGTTGCGCCACTTCTTCTTCCCAGCAAAAGCACTAGGAAGTGGTGAAGGGTGGGCGTTTTGGGGGACTGTCTTATGTAATTTTGACGTTCGAAAAGTGCTGATTCTCAGCCTAGTTTGAATAAATGACTTTTGAATTTGAATTTGAATATCATGATCATTGTCTTCCCCATATCCCAATTGATACTTTTCATTTCTGATATAGTATTTTTATTTTTTATTTTGTTGTTTTTTCTTTTAAAATTGTATTTTATAGCACATGTGTTTGTCTATTCCTATGTTAACATTACTATCTGTTCGATACTCATCGAACACATCATCATCAGCAGTTTTGACTCAAGTAGGTCGCGCGGCCGCACCAGCGGAAAGCGTGAGCTACGCGAGTCAGTGCGCTATCGACCGGCATACTTGTAGCACTCCTTACCATCATTAGCATTAATTAGCGTAAAGTTTCGGAATAAACGTACTCTGAATCTTAGTTCAGACTTATCATTTAGCACCCGAAATAGCTAGCAGCACGAACCTTACCGTTCACTATCAAAGCCAAATAAAATGGAAGAGGGCGCTGACTTCTGACATACGGGTACACCCGGTTTCAAACAAGTTTCTGTAACCTATTATGTCAATGAAGAATTATTTTTATTTTATTTAAGCATTTATGTACACACAATAAACAGACAAGATGAAAATAACAGAAACATACGTATAAAGGTGATGCTTATTTCTAAAGAAATCTTCCAGCATACCTGCGATAGGATAGAGGGTAAAAAGAGATGAAGACACCGTGTGAAAAAATACATAAAATCAAAACAATTCACTTAATCAAATAAAACAAATTATATGAGAATATACTTACTAACATACATACAATCATACATACTTCTAAAATAAATAAAATAGAAAATAAATACCTACGCAACAATGACGAAGTGGAAAGAAAGTGTTCTTCCACTCTTCATTTAAATACTGCAACAGTTTGGCAGTCCCTAATGTCGGGCGGAAATGAATTCCACAACCGCACCGCGTGCACACTGAAGGAGTAGAAGTCGGTGGAGTGGGGAGAGGACTTAATCAGATGCGCCCTGCAAGGCACATCAGAAGGACGGGCGTAGGAAAAGCGCTCCCGCAGATAGGGAAGAGAGAGTTTTAGGATTATGAAGGAGGTATTATTAATTTATTTGAGGTTGACGCACCATGTCTACTAATTCCATACTTCTCTATTAGTCGTCATTGCAGTATTCACCTCCTTTCTATCCATATCATCTCTCACACAGTCCATCCATCGTTTCTTTGGTCTTTCCCTACTCTTATAGCCATCCACAAACCATTCCTTACGACATTTTCCACATTCCTCCTCATCACATGCCCATACCAACCTCATAACAACCAATTGCAACCAACCAAACCAACCAACCAACCTTCTCAACCAATTGCCTACTGATATAAGAAGCCAGGAGAAAAAAGGTAAATTTGCCAAATTACCTACTTAGGCAGTTCTTTTTCAGGAGTTTGTAAGCGATGTTTTTAGGAAAGTAGTTTGCAGATTGTTGATGGAGAGCAAATAAGTAATTAAGTAGGTAGTTATATAAGTTGTAGTGTATTGGTTTTTTTTCTGTTCTGTTCCCAGAGACAAACCGTGAAAACGGTTTTGCGGGGCATAGTTCTTAAGTTAAGGTTTTTTTTATAAACTGTTCATGATAACTAAAACAATAAATAAATATAATAACCGATTACTACAATATTTTTCAGTCACCGGTGGTAATTTCAGATTTCCTCTTACAGTACGCCAATAATAAATAAAAAGTAATAGAGTAAGTACCTCTGAGAGATTTTAGTCTACATTTACAATTTCTTAGTAAACTCCTCGACGATCACAGTTTGATGCCTGAGTAGATAACGGGGAGTGAAGATTGAAGAGTATTTCAATTGAATTGGTACACAGAATTAATGGTCGAATGACTAATCAGTTTGTACGTAATTGTGCAGTTCTTAGTACTTTTAGGTACTTACCCACTAGATATAATTTCTGTGAAATCTTGAATTGTTTGAAGAGTTTTTTTTTTATTATTATATTGTTAGGGTTCACGTTTGACCTCTTTCTAACCTCTATAAGTGTATCTGTCTATAAGTGACCTAATCATAACTGATTAAGCCCAGGATAAAGCTTTCAAGAATCACATTAACTCGGAACAAAGAGTTTAAATGCATATAGGTTGGTGATCTTTCTGTAATATAATAGCGAAAACACAAATGCACATCAAAATAAACGAACAATTTAATTAAAAAAATAAATCTTCTAAAAATAAAAACAACAAAGTCATCGAGTCGCATTGTTTCGCAGTCTGGTTCCGCTCAGCGAATTGTTTAGCGGCGAGAAATTTCAAATTTCGAAACTATGGAATTTCAAATTGAAAAAGCTGGAAATGCGTGGGTGCGGGGTGCGGGGGGCGGTGGGCGTGGTTGGGGCGGGGCCGTCCCTAGCCGGCTGACGCATAGGTGCTATATTGCGACGTCGTTGATAATACCTATCAGTTATTTTCAGGCGTGCTAAATATAAACATTCGTTGATGATTAGATAAGTGATGAACGTGACTTGTTTTAGGAGTAGAGCTGTACTGTGTTTTTAGGGCAAAATTTAACATTACATCACGCCTGTGTTCCCCTAAGGGTTAGGTAGAGGTGTCCTGTAGTACACCTACATTTCGATAGTTATGTTTAAGTCCAATGTAATAGGGGGCGAGCCTATTGCCATCAACCGGGCAGAAATCCAGTCTCCGGGCTGCTACTGAGAAATTTCTGTTAGAAAAACCCAGTAACTGGCCGACCTGGGAATCGAACCCAAGACCTCACGCTCAGCAGTAGCACTTGCAACCAACTTATTTAATTAAGTCATCTTAGTCCAAGGTTAGCCAAGGCTCGTGACTAGTAGTTATCGTCATTCAAGTTTCTTAGAAAATGAAGTGGGAATATCTACATACCTTTGTATACCAATTTGTATGAAGTACTTACCTATATAAATATTGAGTTACCATGATTGGTTACCACTTAACGTAATACATTCTTTCGTAATTCAAGGCTATTAGAGAATCAAATTGCTTCAAAATTACCCACTACATAATTATTATTGACGCATTATGTCAAAATTAATCAACACATCAGATCCATTTAATTTTTTGTTGAATTGAACCCTAAAATTGAAAATTATAGAGAATGATACGCAAATAATTACTTCACGATACGCCGCGTCAAAATCACTTTGTCTCAAACGTCAGTGCACAGACGACGGAGATATCTTATGGAGTGGTCTACTGATAACCATCGCTTAGCCGCTGCGCAAGCTTACCCTTGTCTACCATTGTGACCCTTACCCTTGTAGCAATAGACACCATTTTTACTCTTCCCAACTTTCTTCGTATATTTGTGTACGGTATATTAACGTGTCAATCGCTCCTCCTCCTGAGTCGTTATTAATAATCATGTCAATCCGCTCGCCGTGAGAAATATTTTAAATCTAGAGGGGTAACCAATAATTTTGACGATGAACATTACGATTATTGGGTAATATCGGTTTGTTGTATAATTAATTTCTTGTGTAATTTTTATATTATTGTGGGAGTTAGCTGAGTCATGCGAGTCTTAATGGACTTTTGTTTTGGTTTTGATTTTAAAGTTTGTGAGTATTATGTATGGGTTTTCAAAGCGTTGTTATTATTTATTTCATAATCAGCTAATAACGATCCCACTGCTGGGATAACGTAATTCACCACGCGAGATGGTTGATGGTTGATGTTTACGCAGATAGATGTCACATTTCTTCTATTTTTTGGTTCTAGTACATGCCATCAGCTTCCCCACGATATTTTTCTTCACCGTTTTAAGAGCAGGATAATGAAATAATTTACATGAAGTAAAGTACAGAAGCGGTCGAAGTGGCGGTGGTTGGGGAAGGCCTATGTCCAGCAGAGAACGTCTATCGGCTGAAATGAATGGATGAGGTTGCCTGTCTTGGTTCGAAATTACGACCTACATATCGTAATTTGCAGCTGTTTCTCCTGGACGACCACTGTTCAAACTATGTATTTGCAATGATTATATTTATACTGTTGATTATATCAATTGTGTGTTAATTTGATGTGGTTCTTACACTTCAATGAAACGTTCTTCCAAGTAACAGAATGAGTTATTTATGGACTGTTTAAATCGAACAAGTTGCTGCTGTTTATATTTTAGATGTGGTATTTTGGCCTTTTCAATAGTTACCGAGTATTCCTTACCGTTTGATTGTGGGTTGAGAAAACACTTTATAGATATGTAATTTGCCTGGAAATAAAGATCAACGGTGGCTACTGAATTATTGTAAGACTGCAGAATTAGGCTCACGACAATCGAAGAATTCCGATTCGACTTTTCGTACTCGTGCGTGTAGTAAAACGATATGCCTCGAGAATCAGTTTTAAGTAATGTAGGTACATCGTCGGCCATCGTAGGCGCGGGCTTGCGGACGGTGAGCAATGGGTAGCTTGCCGTCCGGTAAGGACCAGGCCCGGGTCGACGGCGCGTTGTGTTTCACGCGCGCCTCAAAGAGATGTCAGCGAATGAAGGGGTCCGATGAGACCATTGCCTGCCGGGGTTGCGGGAAAGTCCGAAAGGGATACCGTGGCCCCCTGGCATTGCACAGGCAAGAGAAGGAACACGGGTGGGTTTTAGTCAGTAAGAGTCTGACACGCTCTCACAAAAAAAAAGGTACATCGTCGGTTACAAACTCGTATGATAAATCGTGATATTCGAGTAATCCCAATTAACAATTTTATTGAACTTCGATATCTACAATTGTAAATAGCCGACTATCCATTAAAAGTTTAGTTTGGTTCTATGCATTCACGCCTTTGATGATCAGGAAGAAATAGAAAAAGATACAAATTCTATGAATGAAAAAAATATTCCATCAGTTTACTTAATGATATACATCGTACCTACTGACTAATCGTTTACGTAGTAGGTATATCACGGATAGAGATGACTAATAATGCGATTTAATATTGAAAGTGTATCCTACAGTCGATGCTTTAAAATGACGCTTTTGATTTCTGATTGATTCTGAGTCATTGGTCAGTTACTTAGTAATGATTCTACATAGTTGATGAGTTCTCGGTAAATATACTTAGGTACTGATGACATGAAGCAGATGGGATAGCAGTCAGCAAAGCTTTGATTTTCATGGAAATTGTTCTGAGTCATCAGTGGTTAGAGTACCTACATTATTTTTATAAAGGAACTGGGGGCCAACCACCACATCTTAAAGCAGTAGGTATTATTTTGATATAATTTCACAGTGGGAAAGAGATGGAGCTATACGTCCTGAATAGCTCAAATCTCTTTCTTACATTGAAGTAATATTAAAATACACATAAACTCACGTCGTCCCATGGCAGTAAGCATAAACTATGGACACCACCACAAAAAAAAACTGCAAAATGATACTGCTATAAGTCTGTAATAGAAAGTGGTACTGTTACTGATTGTAGACCAGCTATCTAATTACGCAACACATTTTCGTAAACGATTACGACAAATTTGTTTCATTTTGACAGTTCAACAACATTCATTGCGTTATTTACGTTGTTGAGCAGACTATTTTTTCGAACTTATGAAGCCATGGATTAGCATTTTGTTTCAAAACGATTCTGATTCCGATTGATCTTGTATTACGCAATTAGGGTACTGGAAAATATTTCTTAAGTCCATTCGCCTGGATGTGAAAGGCAGAGAGTTGGGTAGATATTGAGGCAGAGATATCGAAGAGAGCACAACCTAAGTTTCATATACAGGGTGTTAAAGTAATTGCGTGCCATAGCTTAGGGGTAGGCCCAGTATCGATATATGAAGCCAGAAAAAAAAAATTAGCACCTACTAACTTAAAATAGCAATCGTTTAGAATTAAAATTATTTTATTTGTTTAAATGCTTTAATTACTTACCTACTATCGAACGCGAATCGAACTAACGCTACGACGGTAGATATGTAAATTACAATTCGAATTTTCCATTCATACGGCGATGCAATAATAATGTTTTTATTTTGTTAAAATGCTAATTAATAATTTCCTAGAGTAACCTACATACTATCGAACGCAACGAAATACCTACGCCCGAAAACTTCGATAACGCCGGGTGATAGATAGGTAACTAGGTAGGTACGTACAGTTCCAAGTTTTTTTTTTTCTTTTTTTTTCTGGCTTCCTTTATCGATACTGAACCTACCCTTAAGCTATGGCACGCAATTACTTTAACACCCTGTATATTCAATACTAGGCTATGAGAGTGAGGCCTCATTAGTGCGTTGCGTTGCGTTGTCGTAACGTATTAACGCATTGTATGCCACACCTACGTCTAGTTTGCCTTTTTGAAAGTGAAACACTGTCCGTCGTCGCATCGGAGCTCCGACAGCTGCTTCGTTTCTCGTTCGTCGATCCGTTGAAACATCGCGTGCGTCGACGCAACGCATAATGTGGCATGTCACGATAACATATGTAAAACGACGCAGCGACGACGCAACGCAACGCAACGCACTAATGAGGCCTCACTCTAACCTTTCAACAATTTTACAAAGACAAGTCTTGGAAACGTTACCTAAAATGGGAGTCGAGCTGTGACGTAGGATCTAGCAAAGCCACACCACACCTGAGACTGGGTTTATTATGTTAAGAGATTTTACTACCACATATTATAATAAAGCATCAATCTTAGCCAAATAGTTAATGCAGAAGCCAGAATATGCTAATGCATAATAAGCTCATTTTACTGCCAGGTGAAGGATATATCCTTCATCTGGTAGTAAAATGAGCCACCAGCACCGAGTTGCTGACTAAAATACATGTATTTATTTACTCATTTATTGCCTCGTTGGTCTAGTGGTCGTAAGCGCTACTGCTAAGCATGAGGTCCTGGGATCGATTCCCCGGGTCAGGGAAAGTAGTATTGGGTTTTTCGATCAGATCTCAGAAGCAGCCTGGAGTCTGTTTTTGTGCCCAGTTGATGGCAATAGGCTCGCCCCCTATTACATGGACTTAAACATAATCGACGAAATGTGGGTGCACCTACTATGGGTACACCTCTGCCTAATCTTTCGGGGAATACAGGCGTGATGTTATGTTACGTGTTATTTAGTCATAGTTAATTGATTGCTTGCGGAAATCCATTATAAATCACAATATATATATATTTAGTAACTTATTCCGCTTAACTATTCTTAAAGAGTCATAAAAAACCTGACGACGCCTGGACGCTCAGCGTCCGGCGCTCGGCGTGGCAACACGCCGTATTCAGGATCGCGACAAGTCAATCGTCATCCTGAGAATGCCTCGTTGAGAGGTGAAACACGTGAAACAGTTAAGCGGAATAAGTTACTAAATATAACCGTCTATAGTATTTTATTAATTCATACCTTTGCTGCCTTTGGAAGCATTTACCGCCCAAACTATTTATTCACCACCCGAAAAATATCTTAATCTGTGCAAAAAACATGGCGTTATTTTAGCCTCCCGTAAGTATGGGTTTGCTAATATCCCATTAAGGTGGGAACTGTATCGATGAAGCTGCGATCGCATTCCGATGAAATTGGTAATCAGATAAGGATCTGGAGAACCTACCTTTAGTCGACATGATGACAGTAAGTCTTTGTTCTTTGGATGAGGCACTTGGAACTTGGGAATGATGTGTGAAATGTGGTCAAGTGCCAAAATGGTGGTTTTAAGGTTATTAAATTGAGGTCTCTATTGTTCAGTTTATTAGGGTTTGTTTTGATTGAACAATGGTTTTGCGGATGGCAATTATGCAGCTCCAATAAAATGAGTAAGGCGTGATATTGGCATGATACCTATTGATCTTTCATGTTATGGCAAGAACATTTAGTGCAATTTTTTATTTTATTTTTTTTATATAAAAGGGGTTTTTGTCCAATAAGGATATGTCTACCCCATCATACCTTATTACAATATAAATACACTTAGCTTTAGTGCAATTTTACCACAACAACATGGTCAATTATTGTAACAATTTGATTGATGTCCCAATGACATATGGCATTGGTTTTTTTATTTCCGTAAATTGAAATAGCCTCATCGATTACTTCAAATGTACATTCAGCGCACCCTAGGCAGGCAGTTTCACCACCATGTTGGTGACTGTCAGATCTCACATCTGTTTTACCTGAAGGGTTAGTTAGAGATGACTGGCTATTTTTAATAATTTTCATGGGCTAACGTTTCATAAACCAGTCAAAGTTTGTATCATCTAAACGTCATGGTAGGATCCATCAATCAGCTACAGAGTTAAAGGCTAATTTTAGAAACCACTCAAAGTTTGTATCTTATTCTAAGCGTCATGGTAGAATCCAGCTACAGAGAGATCATCACCGCTAATAATACGTTCTTTTTCACATTTTAAGACCGAGCTGAACCAAAATATTCATCAAACTAACATATCCATATTATCCTCCTAACTTCCAGCAGAATCTCAGTCAGAAATGACGCGGCCCGCTTGATTAAAGGCCGCAGCGAGTAATTTTCACCCAAAATGAATTTATTTATCATCATTCTGCGTCGGGTGCGTTTCGTTCCGCTTGCCATGCTATGCAGTTCGCGCGCTAGGTAGCAAGAGTATAGAAAATAACTAGGATTTTCTCGAGAAATTAGGGCGTAAACACAATATTGTTTTCTCTCATTAACCTACTAACATAATATTATCACGATTGCATTCTCCGATAGGTATAGGCAGAGTGTAGCCATATTTAGACAGTTTTGATACAAGTCCTGAAACTGTCTCGTTGGTGTAGTGGTCGCAAGCGCTACTGCTGACCATGAGGTCATGGGTTCAATTCACGGGTCTGGCAAAGTGTTATTGAGTTTTTTCATCTGGCATTTCTCAGTAGCAGCTTGAAGTATGGGTTTGTGGCCGGTTGATGGAATTAGGCTGGCCCCCTATTACATGGGACTTAAACATATCTGGCGAAATATGGGTGTACTACAGGTACACCTCTGCCCAACCCTTCGGGAATACAGGCGTGATGTTATGTTATGTGATAAAAGTCCTATGTTATACTTCGCGAAGTATCCGAGCCTATTGCATTTAACCAGGTTAAATCCAGACTCCCTGCTGCTACTGAATGCTTCCCAATGCATAAACCCACTTAAATTTTTCCCGAATCGGGGGTTAAAAGACCCGTAGTATAGAATACACATAGGTACAAGTTTTGTTTTGTTATTTTTGTTCATTTAATTAATATTGTTCTGGCTACAGTTGCGTTTGACATAAATTTGTAAAAATCAAAATTTTACACTGATTACATAGTAGTAATAGTGATGTTAGTGTGTAAAGTTTTTTATTAAGTTAATTATGTTTATTTTTAATATAATACTGTTTGTTTTCCCCTACAAAATAACATAAAATAAAGCAAAGACCCGAAGCTCAGTTGATACTGGATAAAAATGTAGCCATGAAATATATCATGACCGTAGAAGAATCATACAGGTATGTAGGTACCATTAACAGGACTTATAAGCATTACCTGTCATAGCATTAAGGGGCGCACAAAAAACAGAAGCCCTGATAGGAGACAATAGCATAGTCACAAAGAAGAAGAATTGGTCAACTACAGGAGGAAACCCAGAAGCAAGAGGGTAGAAGAAATTGAAGTAAATCACGAAAGAAAGAAAGAAAATGTAGCGGTTACACCGTCACATACAAACTACGCATCACAGACATGACGTCACACAAATCCTGCATCGCGCAATTAGAGTTTACCGCGCGAACGTCATATAAAAGACTATCCGACATCAACAGTCGGGCAGTCGACCCGCCAGACACAACACCCAATAGAAAAGGGTGTATCCTCCGACCAGACGGGTCTGGTCGGAGGATACTCCCTTTTCTATGGTGGATGAGTTAACTTTACACCCTGTTCCTCATGCTCCTAAAGAAAATACGTTTATTTTCGGTAAACATGACGCAAAGAATGAACAAAATACCAAAATAACAATTTAGTGGGAAATATGCGTCACATCCACGCAAAACGGCCATCGCTTAGATAGCTGATGTTTATTTTGTAGATGGGATCGAATCTCCAGTCAATCACTCGAGATTTGTAATAAAAGAGAAGAAGGGGAATATGAAGCGATATTAGTCACAATTCCTTCTCTTAGATGTAGAGGTTTTCAACTGAATATGTTAAATATCGAGGTAGTTCACCAATAGACACATCAGTATCAGGAAATAAAAATGAAAGTTTATGCGAAAACAATTTAGACTAATGTAACTCATTGATTCCGACATCAAAGTGCTTGAGAATCTTCAAAATGATCTGAAATCTGTGTGATGCTTCGTTGTATCATTGAAGAGCTATGTTATTTCACTGGCATGTTCTAGTAACGATGAAATCTAGCTCCATTTATTAATTTTATCACTTGACACCCCATTCACGTACTACTTATCGGGCACTAAACCTACACGATTTACTTTCAAAATCACATAAACGTCAGCCTCAGTCGGAGTCTTCTGCTTTGTGTAAAGTGCATTGATAATAATCTGAGCCATTCTCAGGCGCAGAGCGAGATCGAGATAGGATTATTAACGCGTGCGAGAGGGACTGGCGATCTTGAATAGAAACATCAAAATTTTACAGCGTTTTTATTGCGCTCGCGCTGATCCGAGTGTTTACATGTAAGCGTCCGGTTTGCTTTCGACGTTGGGCAGTAGGTGGCATGCTCCGAATAATAGTTAAAACTACTTTTTTTCTCCAGTATCTCAGATACTTTTTTGGATTAATTAGTTGGGATTGAAACATTAATTGTCATGTGTTTTTTTTTTGATAACTTTGATCGATAACGTCGAAATCATTTTGGTCTTATTGAGAAGATTTGAAAACACTTTTTTTTTTTTTTGTAACTACACTTTTTTTTGTAACTTCTACGCACAGGGTGGGCCAAGCAGCCGTGAAACCGAGCCAAATGAAATCATTAAAACGAACAACAAAAGGGCAGATAAAATTAAAATCCAAATAAAGTTATGAATTTATCACTAAGCTGTCCTTTAATCCTATAAACACGTTAGGGGCAGATAAATTAAAATGTTAATGCCAGTAAAATATTGAGCAAACACGATCCAGTCTTAGGGCGAGACGAATTCGGCATGCAGGCGACGACGGTGGGAGAAAAGGTGGTACGAACCCAAGTATCTTTTTTTTTCCTTCTTGGAACTTAAATTTTCTTGGAGATAAAGTCATCAAAAGGTAGTCAGATTTCTAATTGCTCTTTTATTAAATAAATATAGTACCTGCCTATACCTTATTTAACGTATACTCACGTTGAAATAATAAATAAATGAACGTTTATCGTTAAAAAAAATTAATGAGAACATTCACAAGGAAATTCAACACGAATTTTCATAAAGAAAAGGAAGCGTGCGCATTACATAGCTTGCATCGTGTTGAACTATTTCGCATGTGAAGGTCGAGCACTGCTGGTGTAGTGGTATCATGCAAGATTCCCATTCTTGCGACCCGGGTTCGATTCCCGGGCAGTGCAATGTTTTGAGTTTGATTTTCATTAGTTTTTCTGATTCGTTTTTGTATCCTATAGTATTTTTTTAAATCTTTCGCTAAAACCAATTTTTTTTCAGTGTCATGAAAATTATTTTGATGTTTTTAGTTGCAATTCATGTTACCAATGCATCTTTAATACAATAACTACATATTATATTAGGTTGGTGAAAAAGTCTTTTCGCATTATAGTATGTATGAACTTGTAATAAAATCTCTTTGGCTATACTATTTGTATCTAGCTGGTTTTGGTATCATTGAAAGTTTAAATTTTTAAGAACATAATTCCAAATTCAAATTAGGAAAATGTGTGATTTTCATTTGTTTTCCGTACCGTCAAGATGAGTGAATCTAATGAAGAAATTCGATACATTTTAAAATTTTACTACAAAAAAGGTAAAAATGCAACGCAAGCCGCGAAAAAAATTTGCGATGTTTATGGACCTAGTGCAGTGTCTGTGAGAGTAGCACATTTCTTTATTACGACGTAATGAAACCGAACCAGTTTTGAAGAAGCTGATAACTGGTGATTAAAAGTGGATCACGTACGATAAGAACGTGCGAAAAAGGTCGTGGTCAAAGGCCAGTCAGGCTTCACAGACTGTGGCGAAACCCAGGTTAACTCGCAACAAGGTGATGCTGTGTGTGTGGTGGGATTGGAAGGGCATTATTCATTATGAGCTGTTACCACCAGGCATGACCATCGATTCTGAACTCTACTGCGAACTACTGATGAGATTAAAGCAAGAAGTTGAGAGAAAGCGGCCGGAATTAATCAACAGAAGGGGTGTGGTTTTTCATCATGATAACGCTAGACCTCACACATCTTTAGCCACTCAGCAAAAATTAAGAGAGTTTGGCTGGGAGGTGTTAATGCATCCGCCGAATAGTCCTGACCTTGCACCTTCAGATTTCCACCTGTTTCGGTCTCTTCAGAATTCCTTAGGCAGTGTCAGGTTAACATCACGAGAGGACTGCCAAAACCACTTGTCGCGATATTTTGATCAAAAGTCTCAAAATTTCTATAGCGTCCCTACCTACAAGATGGCAAAAAGTTATTGAACAAAATGGTACCTACATACTTTAGTTAAATGTAAATAAACTATATTAAAAAATGTTTTAAATTTTCTTAAAAAATGCGAAGCAACTTTTTCCCCATCCTATTATTATATATATTTTATACAATAACCCAAAAAACCTCAAATAAAAAATCCACATTTATTTCTATTATATTATCTACTCATTGCAATGTTTTTTTTTATGAGTTGTATTTCAATATGTGGTAATGTAAATAGTACTATTACATGTAATCAAGTTTTTCTAACTGAACAGACAGCTGTGCAGCTGGGGAGTTTGTTGCGCCACTTCTTCCCAGTCAGTTTTTGGGGGACGGTTTTATATTTTTTTCGAAAAGTGCTGATTCTCAGCCTAGTTTGAATAAATAACTTGAATTTATATCTCAAACCATCGCCTCCGACTTTTAAATTATAAAAAACCCTAAAATACCGATCATTCCTTACCACTCAGATGCGGTAGGTCGACATGGGAATCGCTACGTTCCGAAGCGCTAAAATTCCCATGCAAAAATATGCCTGTAAGCATTTCATGGGAATGAAACGAATTAAGTGTATCCCCATGATATCTTGTCATGGTATTTCTGAGTCATTGACGAGATCGCTAGACGGAAATGAGTCAAAATGATTGACGTCTCGGTTAGTGCTCCAATTTTAATTTCTTGGAATTTAGTTTTTTGCTCAATTAAGTAGGTGTGAATTCGATCTGTAACGTGTACAATAGAATTTATTGTTTCTTGTATAAGTTTTTTTCTGTCATCGTCTAATTATTGGTCGACTTGTGAACATGGTCATCTTAATTCATAGAACGACCGGTCATTAGGTATAACATACCATATCATTGTACGCTTGTAATCTCCGAAGGGTTAGGGAGAGTTGTGTAGTACTAACCACATTTCGCCAGTTTTGTTTAAGTCCCATGTAAAAAAAGGAGGCGAGCCTATGGTAAACACCGCGAAAGTGGGTGCTATTCATTGCATAGGTACCGCGAACAACAGGGTGCTGTCTTTACAGCCTAGCCGACACCAAACACTCTTAATATTTAGGTTTTTTTTTTTTTTTTTTTGAAGTGGAAACTTCTTTAGGCGCTTTGAGCACTTCGTCACCGAACGCTTTCCATGTGCTATATGTCGGTATACCGTGTACTTTTTGGGTGAACAAAAAGCGTGAAACTCGCGTCATCGTCACCGCACGCTGTTTTCACTTCTACCGGCAGTCCCCAAAGACTGCCCCACACACTAGGAATTTCTCCTGTATTTTGGGTGCGTTTACAAACATTTAAACTCACATACACATACAGCCAGACCCGGAACAACTACTTGTAGGACCTACAAATATTTGTTCCTTGCGGGAATTTAACCCGCGACATGCAGTGCAGCAGTCAATCACCAACCGTTCGACTAGTTCGTTAATCTATTATATCTGAAACTGGAAGGGAACTGGAGGGGACGCCCTAGATGGTCACTAACCTTATTGGTGATGTTCTTGAGAAAGGTCAGCTGCGTAGTACTCCCAGCCAGCGTGCGTGTATGACCAGGTGCATGAACGCAAACAGCAATAGGATTATGTAAGGATCGTAGCAGGTGGCGTTCTGTAGTTTCTGCCTACCCCAATTGAAAAAGGCGTGAGTTTAAGTATGTATGTAATGTTAACTTATGTCACGGGTCGTCAGAAGCCAGAAAGTCAGACAACCAGTCTTACCAAAGGGTATCGTATTACCCGGTTACTGGGTTGTGGAGGTCGGATAGGCAGTCGCTCCATGTAAAATACTCTAATCATCAAAAATCATCATCTGATTCAGCTGCATCCGGTTAGACTGGAAGCCGACCCCAACATAGTTGGGAAAAGACTAGGCAGATTGATTATAGATGCGAAAGTGAGTTTATTTGTTTATAAATGAGTTTATTTGTTTATTTTTTTATTTGGTTGTAAAGTTTATGTGTTCACTTTAACGCTAAAACGGCTGAACAGATTCGTATGAAATTTAGCACATGGGTAGACCATTTTTTATTTTTTGATGTGGGTGGGCAATCATCAAATGACTTCTTCCGCTCTGGGTGGAGCGGGAGGGCGTGTCAGACTCTTACTGACTAAAACCCACCCTTTTTCCTTCTGTTGCCTGTGCAATGCCAGGGGGCCAAGGTATCCCTTTCGGACTTTCCCGCAACCCCGGCAGGCGATTGTCTCATCGGAATCCTTCACTTGCTGACATCTCTTTGAAGCGCGCGAGCTACCCATTGCTCACCGTCCGCAAGCCCGCGCTTACGGTGGCCGGGAATCGGCAATCAATTCCCGACGCCCAGGGCGTCTCCTCCTGCGGCGGATGGGTAGACCATGACCTGGATTAGAATATAGATACTTTTTATCGCGATAGTTCGTTCCCGGGAGATCATTTCCGAGCTCGGGTGAAGCCGCGAGCAAGAGCTAGTCTAGCTAAAAAGTTGATACTTAGAGAACACTCTAAGTATCAACTTTTTTGTAATAAATTCATTTTCCATTCTGCCATTATTTATTACTTTAGTTAGTCACACAATTAAGTATAAACTCATCGCTTCTGATTCACACACTACATAAGACCAGAACGAATTGTAATCGCCCGGAAAATACCTATTACAAGGTCCAAAAAATTCTTCAGAAACTCAAAAGATCCGTGTTTCTCTGAATATACATCATTGGCCCCTAATAAACTATTAGGGAAAGGAAATGATTCAGACGATAATTGAATGCTTATTATTGAAGTGAATCATGTATTCAAAGTCATGAATAGGCCGTAAGGGAAAACCCAGGAACAGGTAAACGTTTTGATATCAAAGGTCCAAGGATCAAAATGCAGTCTGCATCGAAAACTATGATACAGTAATATTGTGAATTGCTTCATATAACAAAGAAGTATTCCAAAATCTGGCTTTAAATGCATAAAAAGCTCTCAAAATTAACTCTGGGGAAACAAATGGTTGAAATTGACTTCTAAACTCACTTTCCATCAGCAAAAATTGCTTTCCTAATGCGTAAGACAGCATCTCCAAACTGCGAAGTATGCAACAAAATTTGCTGATGGAATGCGTTAAGAACAAAAATGAAAGAGATTCATTGATTAGGGAGTTTGGTTTAAATGTTTTAGATCTTGGGCTTATTTTCACTATTTTAGCGAATCCTAGATCAAATGTTGCAAAAAAATTGTGTGGTCTAGTACAACAGCTTGATCAATGAATACCTAGCTAAATTTGTTAAATAATTAGGATTATAAAAATATTGTTATTATATGTTAATTTTAGTGGTGTAAGAGTCGTGATAAGGTACAATGGGGTTGGCGTATCCATGTAAAAAACCTCTATTAATGTTTAAGAAAAAAAAAAAAAAATTGTAAATGCGTTTTTTTGTTGTTTTTTGTTTGTTTGTTACGCTTTCACGCTGAAACGGCTGAACAGGTTTGGATGAACTTTCACTGGACTTTTTATCCCGATATTTCCATGGGATCGAGACTTATGCGTATGACGTAGCTAGTTAAAATATAACATGAAGTCCTACTTTGAGTGTACAATTGAGTAGCGCGTTCAACTGCAGCTTGCTTTAGTGATTTTCAAAGTTTTCGCAACCTCAGTAGCCGGTAATGGTGTTCAACATAGTTTCCTATAGGTACTAGGTAAGTAGGTACTAGCCTAGGGTATGAAAGTTGATTTATAGGTGGAGTTACATCGGGAGAGTCTTCTACTGCCACATCTAATGTTCCCATTGATTGAAATGATCTCTGCCTTTTGATGTGTAATATCTTTCCCCTCGGATTCTTGCATATCTTTTCTCGCGCTTTCCTGCAATCTGGGACGGGACGGAAGTGTGTTACAAGAAGCCGGGGAAGTACGCGCTGTTTGAATCGACCAATGAGTGCGCGGGGTGCTAGAGTTGGCCGTCAATGTTGCTTATTACCAAGGTAAGATGTCAGATGTTACACATCATTATGTGACTACTATCGCTTATTTTTTTTACCGGGCACTTTTTTTGAAGTGAAAACTTCTCTAGGCACGTTGAGTACTTTTTGGGTGAGCAAAACACATGGAACTCGCGTCATCGTCACCGAACGCTTTCCATGAGCTGTATACTGTGTATATATGTGTACTTTTTGAGTGAACAAAAAGCGTGAAATACGTGTTATCGTCACCGCATGCTGTTTTCACTTCTATCCACAGACTGCCCCCCCCCATGTTTTTTATTCGTCAGGGATAACAGAATGTAGATAACGTAGACTCGAAGTAGTAAGTTGGAATACTTAGATTCCAACTTACTACTTAATAACATTCAAACACGTATAAAGGCGGCAACGTAACAACACTATTGTTTAAATAAAAGCTTGTAAATACGACTAATTAACTAACTCATTACACCGAGAACTGGGGCTAATAAAATATTATGTTATGTCATTAAGAAATTACTGTTAACGTTTGTTACTCCGCTATTAAATGTTGTGGGCCATGTTGGATTTGTGTGGAGATGGCTGGGCGCGCATTTGAATCATAATGTTGGTTTGCACCATGTATACAGTATGGAAACCACATATATGCAATAATTGAAACCACAAGTAATACTAGTCCACAGAAGTATAGCAATATTAAATAAAAAATATAGAAATAAAATATATAGCAAATTTAAAAAAAAAAACAAACAATATAAATATTAAAATATATTCTATAAAAGTAAACACTTTGTTTAGGTAAGTACCTTGCCCCAGGAAAAGCGGCAACTATGCACGCGTGCGGCATTTTTGTCGGTGCTGGCGCTTTGATACCTAGTTTGACAATTTTCGACAAAATCAAAATTTCGAATTTGCTTTTCAATGTTCAAGGATTCAAGTTCATGGAATCATTGATCCAATTCTACAGAGTGTTCAAATATGATCAAAATTAGAACTCTACTTTTTGACCTTATTACTGGACCGATTTCGTCCATTTTTTGTGTATCGTCAGAAAAGGCGGTAACAAGTATGACGTTTCATTTATTGCATAAATGTGGTTTCCATACTGTATAATATACACAGTTATACAGCAATAGGAAAATGTTTAGGAAAGTACAACGAAAATACCTTACCAAATAATGGTTTGGCGTATTTTACTTGCGACCGCTTATTCTGAAAGTAGGCATAGCTGTCAAATATTTCGCTGTTTTGATTAAGGCAAATTACTGTATGGAAATAAGAAATGTGGCTAACTAGCGAACTAGAATATTAATAATAAATTGCATTTATAACACTGAGTTTGACGTTGTAACCGTTTTAGGTTTAAAAAAGATATTTGGAAAGTTGCGAAATATTTTTTTACATCTAAAACTAAAAATATGATATGATTAAATAATGCATTTCATAATCAATAATTTAGTTCGTTAGTTAACCACATTTCAAATTTACATACCGTAATATTTGACAATATTTGCGACGTTGCCAACTTTTAGGATAAGCTCTCTTTTCTTCGATCAAATATTGACAAATTAATCAAAACAGCGAACTTTGACTGTTATTTGCAATGTTGCCAACTTTCTGAATCCACCCTCATAAGTGTTAGTGTTCTCTTTTCTTTTACTGCGAGATTAAAAAAAAAAAAATTAAAGTGTCTGTCAGTTCTTCGTCCTCTTCATAATTTCATTATTTTCTTCACTTATTTACCTCTTTTCTGCAGAGTATCATGAGATGCAATAATAATCAGTGTGGTAGGTATATAACAAATAGACAGAGATACATCAAAATCATCTGAATTTCAAGCAATTCTCCCCGAAATATCTTTATTTGTAAGCAGGTGGTTCATATCTTGATATGAGTGTCTAAAAGGCTGCGATTTCCAAAACTCTAAAAATATAATACATGCTTCCTTGTTGCTTGTTTGTTGTATGCTTATTTATTTAATACAACTACCTATTATACTAAAAAATATAATAAAATATATATAAAAAATGACATTGACATTATTTTATGAAAGCAGGTCTACAATATTCTTTCCCTCCATCAAAGAACAATAACTCGTAAATATTTATCACGCGTTGTAAATGAATATTTTTCAAGGGGCACTAATTATTTCCACAATCTGCTGGTAGAAACACAGCGAACAATTGATTTGACTCAGGTTTTTCACTTTTAAACCTTTACCATCGGACGTTAATGGTCATTAGGGTGAAAAATGCTACTTCTTATTTTATTATAAAGGGCTTTTTATGATTTTGTGTATGTGCTTGTGGGTTGTTCCCTTTTTGTTGATGCTTTCACACGATTTTGACGAATGCTCTTTTAGTTTATTGGCAAGTTGTTAAAAATGTTCTGTTGAGTTTGTCTTTGAAGATTTATTCTTTTAAGAGTCCTATTACATTTTTGACTTTGAATTATTTGATTATGAATAACGATAGTGCCATTCTCTTTATTGTAAGTTGGAGTTGCACATTTTAACTTTTCTTGTCGTGTAATTTACTATGAATATTTTGCGAACTCAGTTTACAAGGAAAAACGTCGGCAATGGAACTTTGACGCTCAAATTCACATTGTTTCATTCAGTTCTAATAATAGCGAAAGTTACTAAACGATAACTTGAATGTTTTACTTGTTTATTGGAGTTCTAGAATTTCTTTAAATTCCTTGAGTTTTCAGGGAAAAGTCGTAAAGAAAACCAATAAATGTCTTGATTTTCATGTCCATTATATTCCAAATAAACACAATTAAATCAAATAAACTAATAATATATAAAACTTCGATATATAGTGAATACGTTTCATTAGTTTTTGTTTCTCAATATAATAAGACAAAATTACAATAAATTAAATTAAAGTACTATATATTCCGCGTCAATTCAGCAAATTACACGAAAATAATGTGTAACTCCAACTTACAAGAAAGAGAATGGCACTGTAGTTATTATAATCAAATAATTAAAATATCTTACTGCTGCTGAGAGCAGCGGTGGCTCAGTGGTGGCGGCCCCGACTTACGAACAGTAAGTCGTGGGTTCGAACCCAGACAGGCGCATTACTTTGTGTAATTTATTTCATCACCACTGCTCTCAAAATGGTGAAGGAAAACATCGTGAGGAAACCGGCATGTCCTAGAACCAAAAATTCGAAGACATGTGACATCTACCAATCCGCACTGGGCCCGCGTGGTGGATTATAGCCCACTCCCTCTCATTGAGAGGAGGCCGTGTCCCTGCAGTGGGAACGTTATAGGCTGATGATGATGATGATGATGATGACTGCTGCTGAAAATTACATGGTCAAAAATCATAAATTACATGGTCAAAAATCATAAATTTCCGTTAAAAAATTTAATATGACTCTTAAGTATGCGTTCTTCTCACTCGTTGTTTTTGTATATTGGGTAATCGATAAACTCAAAAACATGCTCAGTGGCGGATCTAGGATTGTCGTTTGGGAGGGTCTTGACTCCGCTGAGGGTAGGTTTTAACAAAGCAAACACCGAAAAATCACACAATATTTTAGAAGCCTCCTAAGATTACTTTTCGCAAATTCGACAATTACCTACTTCCTTAGGTTGTACTCGTAGACTACCAGAGATATCTCAGTGAATGTAATATCGAAGAACTTCATATCTATACAATCATAAGGACTATTTCTGCTTGCAGCACTCGATGGTTATACTTCATATCTAAGCAGTTTGAAAACAAAATCCCGTGAACACGATGACCATATCTGTTACCGCCCGGTTCTATATTGTATGTTAGCGGCCGACCGCTGAAAGCAGAAATAGTCCTTACGGTGTATAGATATAAAATTCTTCGATGGTACCTATCGTACACTCACGTTTCGCCGGTTATGTTTAAGTCCCATATAATAAAGAAAAGAAAGAAAATACATTTATTTGGCACAACAAGTAAAGGCACACAAGTAGAAAGAGAAGAAAAAAAAATAAGATAAAAGGAAACAATACAAAATAAAAAGTGTAAAAACTGCTGTGTGTAATAGGGGGTGAGCCTATTGCCAACAACCGGGGCAAAAATCGAAACTCCGGCCTGCTACTGAGAAATTCCTGTTGGACAAAATACTATAGCACTGCCCGACCTAAGAATCGAATCTAAAGAACTTATAAGAAAATCAGATAACTAGGTACAGTACAACAATTTTCCTAATATCCCTCGGCAAACTTCGTGTTTCGTCAGTCTTGTAGCTTTCCTCCCATTTTTAATAAAAAATAAATCTAATTAAGTTAAAAGAGTATTAACAACTCTATATACTTCCAAGTCGATTGAGAGCGTCCGGTCTGCACCAAGTGCAGCAGAAATCCGTCGACTGACGAAACTTGAAGAAAATAGTTGTACTCTGTATGTCATAATGTTGATAGAAGCCATCTAAGGTCAAACAGTAGCTTTTCAAATGTAATAAAATCTTCAACCAATTCATAACTTGCACATTTCTAATAACAACCATAGTCACAAGTCACAAACCTATCTTATCCACTCTCTATCCTTTACGCTATTAACACAACATCCTTTCGATGCGTCATTATAAGTCACAATTCATTAAAATTATCGTCAAACTGACTTCAATAGGGATGTCGAATGACTGCTATTGCAAGACATATCGACATTATAATCTCTGATCACTATCGACATTCCTGCACAGTCACTTGACTGGGGTGGCTCCGTCGCTTTGTGTTACTAGTACCATATTAAGCGTCTAATGTATGGAATTTAATTTCTAAAACTCATCCAATACTGTAAAGACATTTTGTAGAATGTTCGTAATGGCGTTTAAGACGTTTCGTTTAGATCGTATCTTATGACATTGGTCGTAAGTTGAAAGCTAATCAAAATGTTTTAATCGATGACGCGATAACATTAGTGATGCGCTTGTCTTGTTTTTGTAGCAGTTTTTGCTATCGATGATTTATTTATTTTTATTTAGTGAATTATGTATTGGTTTTTAATATTTCATGAGGGTTTTTAGTTTAGATGGCTAATAATAATGGTCATGTTTGATTTTAACTCTTGAAGGCTGGATACGACATTAGTAGGTATTTCATGAAAGTATGTTATTGTGATGGTTTAACTGATTCATAAAAATAATGAAGATGGTATAAAAGAAGTAATGTTAAATATCGATTTAACGGTTGCATTTAATAATGGTAATTGAAATGCGCCATTAATTTATTAAAAGCTTCGGCTAGGTAAAATAGTTATTTTTTATTTTTGACTGTACCGTCAGTACATAAATAAATTGCAATGTTGAAACTGTTATAATACAACTACCACTAATAGGCGCCATGCACCTGAAGTTAACCTGCGGGTAAATACGTAACTTACAATAACAATACAAAAGGCATTGCTATTTATACATTTTTCAAACCTATGTAACAATGGATTAAGAATTAACTTCAAACTTCTTGGATTTTGATTGAAATTTTGCTGCACAACCTAATTCGTAATTCGTCCTTCAGCATTGGAGGCCTCCCCGCCCTAGGGGGGAACAGAGGTTGAGAGCTGCGGCGCCGTATGCTGGAGTACCCGGGGGCACAACACACTTTCTATCAAAATACAAAGGATTTGCCAAAATGAAAAGATCAACTAAACCAACATATCAGCAGGACATCGATATCGACACTCCCAAAATACTACCAGCCCAATCACAGCACTAAAGGTGAATGAATTCTTTGCATTACTTAATTGATTTGTTAGATATCTCTCGTTGAGTGAGCCGTATTTAATTGAGATTCTAAAACATTATATCGTTCTTTTGGCTGTGGCGAGACCACCTAAATTGATTCCAATTTGTAAAAAAAAGCATGGTTTGACCCGTCGGGTGAATTAATTCCGATTATTAATCGTCTGTGAATTAAGTAGTTGAAGAAAAAGGTGTGCTATATCCGCAATTTGTTTTGTCAATCTTATTTCTTCTCTTGTTAAGGGATCGTAAGGGATATCATATTGAGTACTAGCTGCACCCCGCGGTTTCATCCGCATAGGTCCCGATCCCGTGAGAATATTGGCATAAACCAGGTCATGATCTACGTATGTGCCCAAATCCGTTTAGCCCTTTTGGCGTGAAAGCGAAACAAACAAACAAACTCACTTTCGCATTTATAATATTAGTTGGGATTAGGATTTAAATATGTATTATAGACGTCGTTAAGTTTGACTTATCTTGGATTATAGGTAGAATCTGATGGATCTGATGAATCTGTGGGTAACATCTGTCAAATTGTTTTTGTTTGATAATGCCTTACAGGCGAGATCACCAGTTCGTTTGTCAAACTTGCTGTTTTGTTAATAAATGGTCTTATTTATTAAGAAGTCATTGAATATCATCTACTTATTTTGGTCCTGGGTCTCAGTCTGCTATTACAATAGTGTCAGAATGGTCTATCATTGATTTTGTAATTGTTGATTTTGACAATTTTGGTAATCTAGTAACATATTGGCGTCATTATGACTTTCCAATGGTCAGCCACAATGGAGACTCCACTGAAAGAAATGTCATCTATTGGTAATCTCGTAAATAATGACAAATGAATGACTGACTTAGGCGGTAATCTCATCAAATTTTGACAGTTCCTTTGATCAGTGATCTACCATTAGAACGTCATTTTGCAGTCATTGCTTTTAATTCGTTACGAGTATCGTGTTTGTGGAATACAATGATCAACCAATGATCGACCATTATGAATTTAGCAGATTACGAACTTTTAGCAAAATGACAATGGGATCGTGTTGGAATGACGAATTTATAAAAATAGCAGACTGGGGCCCCTGAACGTGTGTTATAGAATAAGATGATCTACAGTCGCTGGGAGATTTTTAACGGTTCTTTTACTAGATGAGGCCTGAATCCCAGTACTTGGAACTGGGTACTTTGTGCTACCAATGGGAAAAGTGCATGGTGTTTTGGTAGAGTAAGTTCAGCAACATACTCAGAAGCCTTCTTTCGAAGTTAAATCAGGGAAAATAGTTGAAGGTCAAGCAAAGTTTGATGGCACGGTTGGTGCGGTTGGTTAAGCGATTGACTGCTGCACTGCGTGTCGCAGGTTCGATTCCCGCACGGAACAAATATTTGTATGACCTACAAGTAGTTGTTCCGGGTCTGGCTGTTTGTGTATGTGAGTTTAAATGTTTGTAAACGCACCCACGATACAGGAGAAATTCCTAGTGTGGGGCAAAGTTAAAAAAAAAAGAAAAAAAGTGACTAACAACTTAATTAATTCGTATATTCAAATCACTACTTACTGTCATTCTTTGACAGTTGTAAGACGGCAAATTTACGTAGGGTGTTAATTTACCTATCTGTAGTTATATATAGATACTTTGTTGGTCCCATTCAGAACTAGTCCAATCTTATAAAAATCATGATTTTATAGTATTTTCAAACATCTTATTAAACTTTTAAAACTGTAATTATAAAGTCGTAATTTGTAATAATTTCGAGTTCCACAAATACACGTTTTATTGATATTTTACTCGTATTTTATTGGGTTATCAAGTATATTAATTCTTGAACTAAGTAGGTAGTTAAAGTTCGCAATTATGACTGCGTTTTGCAATAACGGTACGCTATCTTTTATTATTATGTATTTTTTGTCTAATAAAGTAGGTAGATCAAGTTTATTGAAGCCCACACAGCTGTGCTGGGAAAATTATAGGTTCTATAAAACCAACTTGGGATCTGAGAATTTCATGAAAGAAAAATGGTGAGGTAGAGAGGTATAATGCTCTTAGATTCATGGATTGAAGGTACTGGTTGAACAACATTCACTTTTACTTGTGACAAAAATGATGTATCATGGAGCTTCTACTGGCTAACGGAAATCAAAATATGAATTGGCCAGAAAATTGTGGGAATGAATAGTGCTGTACCAGCCCTAAGAATATTTATTACATAGCAGATCGTTAGTCTTTAGCAGGTACAGCTGAAAAAAAGCCATTTCAAGGCCCCGTGATTTTTCTGACAAATTGTCCACCCCGCGGGCCCAGTGTGGGTTGGTAGATGTCACATGTCTTCGAATTTTTGGTTCTATGACATCACGATGTATCCTCACGATGTTTTCCTATACCGTTTTGAGAGCAGCGGTGATGAAATAAATGACACAAATAAATTTGCCTGCCTGGGTTCGAAACTACGAAACTACTCGTAAGTCGAGGCCTATGCGATAGCACTGGTCCACCACTGCCAGCCAGCATACAAATAAAATAATACCTACCTCTAACCGTGGGAGTACAATCAAACAATTCACCAAACCAAACATATGGGCTTATTCTAACTCAAGGCAATTATACGTCTAGTTGGTCTACTGAAGTCGGGACATCGGAATCGTTTTAAGTCAAGTACACACTTGAATTTGTTTGTGTTTCGAGAGGGCTAGTCCATGCCGTGACGAGTGGGCCTTGTTGTGTGAATACCATAGCGATACGTTCGTGTGTTTGCTGCCTTAGGAACAACGGACTTGTGGATATAGGAACTATGGTGTATTGGATATTTGGATGATAGATGCTCATAGTAAAGAAAATAGTTGTGCATGTATTTGGTAGCTTGTCCACTCTGAAATGACTCGCCCGGGCTCCACTACCTCATTTACGTATACGGTAATGTGGATTTGGACAAGTTCTACACCAGGTTTTTGGGACTCACTTTAATCTGTTGTTAATTATCTTATGTGATTTGGATAATCTTATTTTGTTTAGCCAGTTAGGTATTACAGTTAGTAGCTAAGATGAGAATGATTGCTAATAAGTGATTAGATCACATTCTCAAGAATGAAATACTTGAAATAGGTACTTACTTACACATCAAAATAATACATAATTAGGTACAAGTTTAAAAAATTATGTACTTGCTTTTGGCCGTGACTTCACCCGTGTGGAGGTTGGAAATTATCCTACGGAAACGTACTACCTACCCAGATAAAAATAATTCTATTTTTTTACCTGTGCCATATACTTTTAAACCCGTTCAGCTGTTTTAGCGTAAAACCGTAACAAGCAAACAAATAAACTCACTTTCGCATTTATAACATATGTACTCGTAGTTAGGATAATTTACCTTATTTTGTCGCATTTGAAACCCCCGTTATCTTGCACATTTATCAAACGGAGATTATATCTATAGGTAACAAATAAATGTCACAAATATCTTGTCAATGTATAAAATTGTATACTTTGGAAGCAATTGAAAAGTACAGCGGTAGGTACCTACATAAAATTGCTGCGTTTAGCGGCTAATTGTAGACCTACGTTTAGCCCCCGGTTTTTAGGGTTCCGTAATAGGTTTTTAATTAAATTTATCAGCACATAGGACACATGGGCTCCCAGTGCCATACATTTCTATAATTTTAAGGATCACCCTTCATTGGGCAGATAAATAACTCTTGTTTCTATTAAAATAGTTTAAAGTAGTTATCACACTAATATTTTAAAGGCGAAAGTTTGTGAGTGTGTATGTTTGTCTCTTCTCCACGCTAAAACTACTGAACGGATTTGGATAAAATTTGGCACACAGATAGTTTATAACCTGGATTAACACATAGGCTACTTTTTATCACGATATTCTCACGGGATCGACACTTATGCGGGTGAAACCGCGGAGCGCAGCTAGTATATTCATAATTTTCTGTATGGAAATTGTAACAGCATTATGTGTGTACTAATACTAAAAAACCGGCCAAGTGCGAGTTGGGCTTGCACACGCAAGATTCCATTTTAATAGGTACGAAAAAGTTTTTTGTCAGACATTTTGCGTGTCACAATGTGGACTGAGCGCATCAAAAATGTCAAAAAATTTAATCGATCTGTCTCATAGCAACCAGCAGGCCTAACATGACACACGCGACAATTACTCAATCTCGCGTGTGTAATTTTTGTCTATTTCGGCCACTTTCTCGTTTTCTGACAGCGCTTCCATACAAAATAGTCGACTCCTCCTGTCAAAATTGATGTTTTCTCGACAAACCCTAACATGGCACCTTAGCTATCTCGATTTTTGACAATTCAACACGAGATAATCTACGATTTTTCTATAATTTAGTCGTATTTACTCGTCGTCGATTTTGACGACGAGATGAGTAGACAAAATTATGATACAAAAAAAAACTCCAAAATAACATGGCACTTTCATAATTGTACTTATTTTAGTCATCATTTTATTTTACAATATATTAATAATGAAAATACTTAGTTTTAAACTACTATTTATATTGGAACGACGTGTTTTATATGGAATTTTTCGTTTTTTGTATGGAAAATATGAAAAAATATTACTTACATGTTGAGTGTTAGGGGTGTGGACACATCATTTTGGAGATATAAGCAAGAGAAAAGAAAAAAATACAGTATTGTTTTTGCACCTTCGAGGTGTTGGTGTGAATTTTAGTTCATTTTTTAATAGCGATTAAATACTTAGACAATCAAAATTTTAGGTGAAGAACGTAAAATTCTGAATAGCAAAATTGCCATTTTCACTTAATTAATAGCTCAGTGCCGTCAAACTAAAATATAGTTAATTTGTGTCACTTTAGTCTGTTTCAGAATGGAAAATCGTCGGTTGACAGGAATAATCTAAATTTTGGTGATTTTTAGTCTAGTTTAGAGGCATTTGTGACAAGAGAATCGGCACCATTGAATGAATGAAACGGAATCTCAAGCCGATGGCAACTATCATAAAAATAATTGGTTTTTAGATAATAACTTGCAACATAGGTTTCTCGTCGCGAGATATAGAAGTGTCAAAGTGCCTTTTTCGAGATATCTCGTCGTTTACGGTCATGTTAGGGATTAGAATGACGTCAGAATCGTAGACAAATTTCGACAAAACGAGATAAAGAGCTGTCTCGCGTTTGTCATGTTAGCCCTGCTGGCCCAGTCTCGACATAGATAGCGATCGCTATACGACCGCATTCGGTCGCAAACTCGTAATGGACCAAATTAACGTTTCGGAGCCCTCGGCTCAGATGGAATCACCAATAGGGTCATTTAACTCTTTCCCGCTCATCTGATTATGCTACTGGCCACCATCTTTAATGGTGCTCTAAGCAACAACATCTTCCCCCAAGCGTGGAAAGAAGCTACAGTAATAGGTATCCCAAAGCCTGGCAAACCCAAAACCGAACATTCTAGTTACGGGCGGTAACTAGAGGGTTCGGTTTTGGGCTTGCATTAGTCTGCTCAAGTTTGTAGGCAAAATCTATGAGAGGCTTTTTTATAAGCGTCTCAGAGACTACGCCGAAACCAAGGGCCTCATCCCTAACGAACAGTTCGGCTTTCGAACCCAGCACTCTAGCGTGCGTCAGGTCCACCGTATCGTCGAATATATCAGCGGCGGTTTCTACCGCGGTATGTCGACTAGTGCGGTCTTCTTCGACATAGCGAAAGCCTTCGACAAGGTCTGGCACAACGGCTTAATTTTTAAGCTCTACAAACTCGGTGTGCGAGATTGTCTCGTGCTCATCTTACGGGACTACTTGTCAAATCTCACCTTCCGCTATCGTATCAAGGAAGCACTATACTCCCCCTGCCAAATCCGCGCCGGAGTCCCTCAGGGCTCCATGCTCGCCCCTCTCTTATTCTCGCTTTTCACAAGCGACATCCCCAAAAGCAATAAGGCACGGTTAGCTTTGTTCGCAGACGACACGGCCATATAATTATTGCAGGGGCTATAGTCCAACCCAGATGACCCATAATCTGCTATTTGCCAACGAGCTGTCAACAACCTTGGCGCCTGGTTTAGAAAGTGGAGAATCGAGGTAAATCCCGACAAAAGTAAGGCGGTTTTATTTAAAAAACCGTGATCTAGATAACCCCCGCCCTCCCCGACAACTCACCCTGTTAGGCAAGCCTATCTCTTGGGAGAAGCAAGCCAAATACTTAAGTGTTGTCCTCGAACATAATCTCAGCACCTTCACAGAGCACATAAAGTCGGTTCGCTCGCGAGCCGCTTTCGCTCTCAGTAGACTCTATTATGTCCTGAACGCACGTAGCAAGTTGTCACTCAAGTGCAAATTGCGCATCTATACAGCGTGCATTCGCCCCATCATGATCTATGTGAGTGCCGTCTTTGCACAGACATCCCCCTATAACATCTATAGGATGCAGACTATCCAAAACCGATTCCTTCCTAGAGCCATGGGCGCTCCTTGGTTTGTCAGGAAAGTTAACCTCCATCTCGACCTTAAAATACCCACTATCCATCAGTTCCTAAAACGCTTGTCCAAGCGTTACTTTGACCCCACCGCCAATCACCGCAACCCTCTGGTTGTTGAAGCGGCCAATTACACCCCCTCGTGCATTAGTCGATTTCGCCGTCCTAGGCATATCGTTTCTGACCCCGATGACCCCACCACACTCCTCCAGGAGAGCAGTAGGGCCACCAGTACAGTGCACAAATACACCCGATACCCATCGTACCGGCCTCGCCGCCGAGGTCCTCCGCGATGGTGACCCTCCCGAGTAAATAATACTCCCCCCCAACCCTTGCCCGATGAAGCGGCAGCCCGCGCCGCAGCTTAGCGCGTAGCTTTAAATTCCCCGCCTAATAATAATGATCTATCCTTGATCCAGCCTGTCCCATCTTGCTGTCCTCCCTTCAGCGACGCCCTAAGCCGAGGTTCATATGCCACAGGGAGTGCCTTTAGCGAGCGTTCGCCTAATATTAATTAGAATAGTTTATTCCCCTGGCTGGAGGCTTTGAGTTTAGCAGCTTAAGGCAGCCACAGGACAGTCTGGTTAAGCAGCAACTACCTTAGTGGTAAAACTGCGAGATACCATAGTAAAAAAAAAACGTTTCAGAATCGGCCGGCAAATGCGCGGTGATTGTTACGCTCCTAACCCTTCCCTTCGACACCGATGATGAGTCCGACAATTACTAAAAAAAGATGAATCTTATTTCAATAAACAGTTATTTTCAAACGTTATACCAGTTCCCTTTTGTCCAATTTATTAAAAAAAAACTTTTTAATTTCAGTTCGATGTTTTCGGGTACGCTCTTTATTAATCGTACGTAAAAACTGGGACGTTCCTGACCGGTTCTTCCCACCGAATTGGGTTGACGATTATCTAAACTAACGATTTTATATGGTTTTGGCCGTAAAACGATGTAATATGGTTTTAGTCGTGGGCTCTCGTACCACACAATTTTCCTCAGATAAAGGTCCTCAGGTTTCAGTTTAATCCTTAGATATTATCACTTTTACAACAAGTAAAGCTAATTATAATACACTCTATTACCGGTTTTTACGATAGTTAGCTATCCTATTAGGCGTCATACATACTATGATTAACCTAGACTAGAATTATGCCCCGCAACAATGAAACGATATTAATTACTGGTTAGAAAACCAGAATAATTATGTCCAGGGAACCAAGCGTATGTATTCTACAAAGTAATTGCGAGCTAAGCTTTTCTTCTTAGCGTGTCGGCCCAGAATTCAAGTACGTGTTTGGCGCCATCACTAGCGTCTATCAGTTCCTGTAACATATCACAGACAACAGGACACGCAGGACATGATATTAAGTATTCCATCGTTTGTGAAACAGCACCACATTAACACTCCAAGGCGGAGTCGACTATGAAACTCCGTTTAAATAGGTTTTCCTTGCTTCGGCCAACTAGGTTAGCCAAGGTAACTCCTGTTCAGAGTCACACCCAGTCTTTTATTTTATTAAGTATTGTATATAAATGTGGACATTAGAGACTCAATGAATAGTTAAAACATAAAGCGTAAGCTGAAAGAACATTACATCAACTCGATCATATCTTAACTGTTAACAGCGCGATCATCAAATCTCAGGCCATGGCATGCTAAGACAGACCCCAGAGGTATAATTGTGTGCTTTGTTTAAGTGTAAGGAACTTGTAATGTGGAAAATAAATATAAATAATAATATATATTTAATTTCATAAATCTTATTTATATCTCACTGTGTGCTGCACCGGTTAACCAGCGCTGGGACTCTGTCTCGCATAGGGTCGCAGCATTATGCTGAGCGATGGCCGTTTACCGTGGATGTGACGCATATTTTCCCCTAAATTGTTCTTTTTTGTGTTTGTATTCTTTCTTTGCCTCATGTTTACCGCAAATAAACATATTTTCTTTCTTTCATAGAAATTGACTACAAAATAACTTCATACATATCGGATTAGGTATGATGCCTAATCCATGGTTTGTGCTTAGTGGCTTGTACTCATTCCCAATACAATATTCGCTACCCTTTTCAACGGCTACTTAAAATTGTCGCTTCATCTCTCACGAAAATCGGTTAGACGTTTTTATTTACGGAACCCAAACAAAATTCAATCAAGTTTGTAAATATCTGACTTTTTTGCTCCACACCCGAGCTTGTTGCTGCTAAAATATTACGCGAATTAGCGAAATGCTTCTAACAACAGTAATTACTATAGCTATTAACGCGATACGACAGCGGTACTCAACATGTTAACAGGGAGAAACATGTTAAAAGAGAAAGTTCGAGAAAGGTCCGTTTATTTCCTCGACAGTGCAATGTATCACTTTAATGCACTGTAGAGCAATTCTGTGCTTGTGAAACTGCAATTTGGTTTATGGTTTTAAACTGATAAAAGTAAGAGGTTTTAATTGAGAGAGTTTATTGAATTAAATATCTCTGTCTGCAATGCGTAATAACATAAAACTGAGATTACCAATCCATCTGCCTAGTGTGTCAATAATTGTACCATGTTTTTCTTTGATTACTTGTTTTAGCGACCATCGTCCTATGTTCAACAATTTTAATATTGCATATTAAATGTTTCTTCTGCAGAATTATCTAAAAGTGTCTGCTACAATATAACATTCGAGACTCTCTTTTTCTTAGGCATGTTGGTGGATCTAATTATCTTAGACTAAAAGTTAGTTACATCGATTGTATTGCTGTTAGCCTCGCAAAGGCTAAAGGCTTAAGCTATGGAAGAGTTAGGACTCAGTGGACAGCTCAGCAGATGAGGAAACATTTGCGGCTTGACATCACCAGTCGATCATAGTTTCTCGGTAAGATATAATCGGATTAAATAATTTGCGAACCTAACCTGATGTGCCATTTAAAAATGGTCCATTTAAAGTTAAACACTACAACTTACAGAACAATGTTAACCAGTTACAATCCAAATAAAGCTAGTCTCACACGACTCCAAATAACGCTAATCAAACAGACAATTTTACATAACAAACATATTGATCACTTTAACCTAAGCGGACAAACGTGTCAAATATTTATAAAGCAAAAAAGGTGTCAATTGAAAAAAGTTTGAGACACACATATAGGGGGCATACGCCTACCGTTGGCTACAAGTATGGTCGTGATAATTGACTACTATTTACATAATTGGCGTATTCGTAGTCAGGCACAGGTATTAAGTTGCTCGACGAATATGACAGTTTGTGGTCGTGTAATATTTTAGTTACATATGTTGGTCTATGGTGCGGCGTTAAACCACCTAGTTTTGTAACGAAATAGATTATAGTTTTTGGGGATTGTTAGAAGCTTTAACTTCAACATTGACAGATAAAAAAAAAACATTATGTTTTATAGGGCTGTTTTACTTGTAATTTTATCTGATTAGTTTAAATAATTTAATTTGCCATAATTATATAAATACAATGTGGTAAAGCTCAGTTTGTGGCACTTTATACAGCTATGAGGAGAAAATACTAGAGGCTGAATAATATCCCTCAACTATTCATAAAATTATATTTTATATAGATACTGGTAATAAAACTCCTTCTGCTCAGGTACGTTTAGTTTTAAGGTCCATTCAAATTTACCTTCTAACGAGCTGATGCGACACAACTATGACGCCATGCATGAGCCATACCTCGACATTATCCCTACCTGAGAAATTATATCCCTAATGCTACAAATTATCATCATAGCGCGACTAGTCTGATCATAAGGTCCTGATGGTTTCATTACCAGAATGGGCAAATTGTTATTGGGTATTTCACACAACGAATTTCTCGGTAGCTAGCCCGGAGTCTGTATTTTCATTTGGATTTAAACATACCTGGCGAAATAGGGATGAACCTATCTCTGCCTACCCGTTTGTGTATAACAGGCGTGAGTAGTGGTGGCCCAGTGGATGAGCAGGGGTGGCCCAGAGGTGAAGGAAAACATCGTGAGGAAACCGGCATGTAATAGATACAAAAATTCGAAGACATAATGTGACATCTACCAACCCGCACTGGGCCTGCGTCCCACGCCACACGGCCCACTCTCTTTCACCAGAGCAGGCCAGCGTTTCAGCAATGGTAACATTATAGACTGATTATACTTATGCAGTAATATCATATAGTGCGGTCATATGGGCTCCACATGAAGCTAAGTACTCTGTAATGTTGGAGCGTGTTCAGAACAAATTCACGCGCCATTTGTACAGTAAATTATATGGGGTATATCCGTTTTACCCACTGATGTATCCCACTCTGTTTGTCCTGGGCATGGTTGGCTATAATCAATTGCATGTCCGACGGGAGTTTACGCTGGTCGCCTATTTGGTGAAGGTGCTTCGTGGAGTGGAGAGTAACCCGGGAGTATTGCAGCGCTTGAGTTTGTGTGTGCCAGACCGCTACGTGTGGAGGCGGCGCAGCCCGCCACTGCTACTAGTACCTACAGCCAGAACTAACCTGCTTGCCAAGGCACCCCTTACCAGAGCTATCCGTACCATCAATGACCTTCAAATTCAGATTGATGTGTTTACATGTTGTGTGAGTGAATTCGCAAGGGTATTACTATTTATATTATGCTACAAGCAAAATAATACTTAATTTTTTGTACTATATTCAATTTATTAATGGTGTTAGTTTTATTTTTGTATAATTTGGTTATTGTAAGTATATAGCTTAGGTTATTAGTTTAAGTTCTTAACTGTCGCATTAGGGTAACCCCTGTAATGGTAGTTTAAGCTGTTATAAATAAATAAATAAATAAATAAATCATTATAAAGTATGAGTCGCATCCAGTCACTATCCCAAGCGGATTCCAACTCTACTCGACTCGTCAGCAGTAGTATGCTTTCCTTCATAACCAGTTCCCAAAAAGTTGAGCAATGGTTTCTGACAATGTCGAAGAACGGAAGCGAATATTATAAGCAATTAGCTACCCAAACAAAGTCTATTAGAATTGTGAAGTGTTTACTTTAAAACTATGCTTCAAAAGAATAATTCCACAAAACGCCGGTGTATCCAAACTTCAAAGTAACCGAATGCATCGGATTTTTGTTTGACACCGTTTTACTAAAGGATATTTTCGTTTTGCGATGGGTATTATTACGGTTTCTCCAAAAGTCAGCAGCTTTGATATTCACTTTGTTTAATTTTCTTAGGTGAAGATCTGCAGCCGGTTCTGGGAAATCGATTAAGTTTATGATATTCTAGAGAAACGATATTTGTATTATGGATGATAGAAATAAGAGATAAGAGCCACATAACGTCGTCTGCCACAAAGTACTGTCGGGAAAAATGAGTAATTTTCTTTCAAAGCTTGAGTTCCTTTTTTTTTAGAGTTTTAAGAGTGTGTCTATTTCTACTAAATAATCGTTTTTTTAAATAAATTAACATGAAAGGTGAGCTTTACTTTGCCTGTTTATTACTTATTAAAATGTCAATAATATCAAAAACAACGTTTTTACAGCTTTTTAATAATACATTCTCGGTGAAAAAACTCTTAAATTTATTGTAAAGTCAATAAAACGCCACGATGCGAAATGTGAGTACGGTAATAAATACACAATTGTTTATAATTAGGTGCGCTTCTTACTTTAATGGTGTAATAAAGGCGCAAATTACGCTCCAATTGTTTTTCTAGAGTAAACTTTTCGATGATCTACTACTTATGACGTAATTCGGTGAGGAAACTTTAAAGCTTCGCCTGAATACAAACGTCCATTATTACCCACATATGGGCAGCACATCAAAATAATATAACGTGTTATTATCTCATCATAATACGCTTTATTATACCTACCAGTTTATATTAAATTTTCCGTGTCATACAAAATGTATGTCACGTACGTAAAATTAGTTACATTTTATTAATGTCATATCAAGAAGATGCACAGAAAAGCCAGGTGTAGGTACACGAGACTGTTAGTTTAACACAATTAGAGTTTTGCACGTGTATTCTAATTATAGAATGTGTACCGAACGCTTCTCACTGTCCATCACTCGAAATCAGGCAATGTCTGGTTCGTATTAGTGCTGCCCTATGGAAAGTTGCAAAACAGCTGTGCACCGCTGTGAAAAATATGCACTTCCTTTTATAATTTATGTATTTATCTATAAATACAACTGTAAAATCTATTTATGAAGCCATTAAACCAACATTGAATGCATTAATAGCTGTAAAACTGGATTATCAAGAGGTTCATAATTTAATTAATGCAGCAGAAGAGATAATTTAGTGGCTCGCCCACACGCATCGTTAATATATTAAATTCATATCCCCACCTTCATGTCTCTAATCACGCGAAGCCTAATCTGCTAAAATCTTAGCCAAAATAGCGCGAAAATCGTTTGGTTGTGCGCGTGCGGCGGGGTGGGCTCAGGTGAGCGTCAGTCCGCGCCGCGATCTCCCACCGACAGGGATCCACGCACGACACGCCGCGAAATTTCGGAACTGTTTAGAAAAATCGAACGCATTTCGTTCTCTACACAAGAAAATAACGTAAAAGCAAATCGAGTCGTTTAGAGAATAGAAATGGAGCGAGTTTTGGAGTAAAGGGTATTTTTGGGTGTTTTTTCGGGTGACGAGACATGGTTACAGCCGAGGTGTCGGGGCAGTGATGTCCGTCGAGCTATGCGGCCTGTTGTCATCGCCGCCTGCTTGCTGCTGCTCGCGCCCATCACCGATTCTTGGTGGTGAGTACCTGAAAAGCTCTATGAAAGACAAATCGATGCTTGTAAAAATAATTCTCCTAAAGTAAACAGTACCAAACTGACAGATCAACAAAATCTAATAAGAATCGTGAGCCTAAACAACTGATTTGTGTTTATTAGAAGTTTTTGTCGATTCTCAATTCTGTTGGACTATTCCGTCGCGGGGTTTTTATTTAGTGGAAACTTTTGATTTTAATTTTACTTTATTGTATTTTAATTTAGATTTATAAACAAATTGATTAATTGTGTTCTGTAAACCATTTTTGTTTAATTAGTAACTTGTCATGTGGGTTTTTTTTTGGTTAACAAAGAACTCTTGCGCATTCGAATTTTAATTCTACCACGGGAACGACAAAAAGACATTTAGTACCAATACGTAGTTACTAAAGATTAAATCATTTATTTATCATTGGCTTACTTCAGATTTCATAGATTTGATTGATAAAAAAAATATACTTACATATTATTAAATTATATAATTTCAATGCCTTTAAAATTATTTATTGAATGATCAAAATATGTATTCGTTAATGAATAGTTTATGAATGTATTCACATAATTATTACCTGTGGCAGTTACCTAACCTAATGAATACTTGTTACTCCATTACATATCCTGTACACTAATGTGCATGTATGTGCTGCAATAACATGCACATAAATGTGATATATTAATGGCTTTAAAACATTACTAAATGTTCTACATACCTACTAATAACAGTTGTTACGTCACTAATACTTTTGTCGGTAACTACACTTGTGGTTACAACATTTATGATTTATTAATCATAATCAATGTTAATCATAATAAATGCAATCATTATCACAGTTTTTTTGTCCAGTGCAAAAGTCTCATAAAAGGTTCAAAATAAAACACTATTCCCATTTTCTCTGTTTTAATTTAATTTAATTTTTGATTCGTGATTTTTAAGGTTTCGTGGGTTTAGAAGCCTGGAAATTATCTATGGTAGATTGTAAGAAAGAAAAGAACTAAAACTTTGATTTTAAACGGGCAAACATTCTGTCCAAATACAGAGAGCTTTTTGATACCTTAATGTCAATTAAAGGGGTAATTGCGTAATACACTATCAGTAAGCAATGGCTTTCATTTTGACAGTTCAACAATATACATTGCGTTATTTATGTTTTTGAGCAGACAATTTTTTCTAACATATGAAGCAATATGGATAATACATATGAAGGACATAGGCCTCCTGCAAGCACAGAATCAGTCGAAGTGGCGGTGCTTGGGGGAGGCCTGTGTCCAGCAGTGGACGTGTTTTGTGTGAAATGATGATGATGATGAAGCAATGGATTAGCAATATCTTTCAAAATAAGTCAGATTGTCATTGAAACGCTATGAACTGTTACGTATTTAAAGTGCCTGTGAAAATGCCAGATTTTCAAGATGGCCGTTGTAATGTGACGGTCACCGCTCTTCTAGAAAACCGTAGCTGTAGATTCTCCAATATCCCGTTGAATTTGATAGCAGCTACGGATTCTGCTCGATGAAGACTGCTGTGTTTGCCACAATGATGACCTTCATGAAGGAAGATAAAAGAAAAAGATCAGTTTTCATAAAGAATAGTAGATTTTACAACTAGTGCACAAAACGAGCCATTTTTATACGAGAATTTTAGCAGCCCGAGACGAAGGCGAGGGCTGATAGTAATGTCGAGGATAAAATGGTTTTGTGGACGAGTTATAAACTCTGCTTTTCACTTCGATTGCGAGGAAATAAAACAGTAGTATAACATAACATTTTTTTAATTAAAATTCAAAGTAAAATTAGTACAGTTTTGAATACTGAAGGAAATGGTTTTATGTCTTAAAAACACATAAGGCAAATAAATTAAAGTAAATATTATAAAATAACAAATTCTATCTATGAACTTCTTATTGTGTTTGGCTGCATGGCTCATTTTCTTTGCCTTAATGTAGATACATTTATGAGTAGACACGTTAATGCACTTGTGCACAAAATCGAATTTTGTATTTTGTGTGTTGTGCAGGCATAAGCACTTTCAGAGCATGATAAGTGAAAAAACTATTTACTGATAACAGTTCAAACCAACAGCACAAGTTTTTTTTGAATAAAGCTTCTCCAGGGTATTTTTTATTTTATTCTACCTACGAGTATTTTGTCCCACTGCCGTGTAAAGATCTTCTACATAGCTTTCTTTTTTCTGTTTTTGTCCAGGGTATTATTATCTCTATTAATTAAGTACCACTATTGTATTCCTGCTTTATGGGTTTTGGTCTCGGTAATGGTACAGGAACATGTCACCTTTCAATTTTGACTCTGGGTGGCAGGCACATGACACGACATGAAAGGCACATTCTAGGTTGGCGCTGCCTTAGGCATAGGTTAATCTTCACCGTTTGATGGCCATAGTAACCACTAATATTGGCAAACTGATGGTGTTTCATTCACAAAACCCATTAGTGAAGAGTTGAATTTAACAGAGGCATATTTCAACGGTTGATGACATGATGAACACATCAATACTTTTACTTTCTACGGTATTATAAATGAGAACATGGCTTCAGCTACGGTCGCTTGAAAGATTTGTCAATTTGACATGTCTATGACAAATATGTCGTTATGGCCCACTGGTTAAGGGCTCGCCTCTCATGCACGAGGTTGTGGGTTCAAATCCGGGCAAGTACCAATGTGACTTTTGCAATTCAAATGTACTTTCTGAGTTTATCTCTGATATTACTGACATCGGTGAAGGAAAACATTTTGAGAAAACCTGAACTTTATAGTTAATGTAAGTCTGAAATCACCAACTCTTCTTGAGCTAGCGTGGTGATCAGTGCTCGTGCCTTCTCTGTATGAGAAGAGGCATTTGCCCTGCAGTGGGGCAGTAACAGGCTGGTATTATTATTATTTTATGACAAATTAGCCTTCTTCTGTCTTTTGGTCTACATTGCAAAAAAATACAAATATATTTTTCTTCAAAAATTCTTCATTATGGGTTCGATTTATCCATGGAAACCTACCAAATGGATTTGATAAAGTCTGTACTTATCTGTGTGTAGTTTGTGTGTTTGATCAAGTGTGTGTATGTGTAAGTGTGTAGCCTGTGTCTGTGTAAGTGTGTGTCATTGTGTGTGTTTGTGTTAAACGGAATTCATTGAGGTATAAATCTAGCCTTTATTGTCCCACTGCAGGCCCCCCTTTCCCTTTTCAACACAATTCTGTCTTTAGCTAGTACAGGGCAGTCGTTTTCATAGCAGTCAAGCTTGTCAAAATGATGATAGCAAAATTAAATACCCATACTCTCTCCAGCTTTGTTCTACATTTAAGAATTTATGTTCAATAACTTTTGATAAACGTGAATTGCCTATAGACAACTTTCTTACAGCAACGTTTGTCATAATAATAAATAATAACGACTTTTAACGGCTTTAAAGCTCACGTTTGAGGCATTACCTACTTAATTTACAAGATCGATACACGTTGTTTTGAGAAGAATGGTTAGTACTAGCGACACGGCCCTGCTTCGTACGGCTTTAAGACTTGGCCAAAAGATGGAGATTTCTTTATTAACATAACATAACATCACGCCTTGTTTCCCCGAAGGGTTGGACAGAGGTGTACCTTTAGTAGGTACACCCAAATTTCGCCAGTTATGTTTAAGTCCCATGTAATAGGGGGCCAGCCTATTGCCAATCAACCGGGCTTGGATCCAGACTCCGGGCTGCTACTGAGAAATACCAGATAGAAAATCCCAATAACACTTTGTCCGACCCGGGAATCGAACCCAAAAGCTCATGATCAGCAGTAGCGCTTGCGACCACTAGACCGACGAGGCAGTTTCTTTATCAACGTAAGCTTAATATTAATTTCCGCAAAAAAATATCTGAATGATAGTGAAAACCGCATCAAAATCCGTTGTGATCCGAAATGGGTCGCAGTAATAAAATTAGGGCACTCCGACAGTTATGAACCGCTTTCATATAACTATATAGCTATATCCCTAGGGATATAACTATATCACGGCTTTAACTATCTTACTGCCACATATGATAGATATGGCACCAGAGAAATCATAGCGTATTTTTTTCTTGGCTAAGCAATATTTTTTGAAAGATGTTTTGAGATTGTAAGCTTCCCCAAATCAATTGATTTCTTTATGAACCGTAACGAATTTAGATTCATTCAGTAATTTCATCAATACGTTGATAACGTCTTTAAGCGTCAGTTGTTATTTAGTTTTATGTAATAAATTGTATTAATAATGGTGTATAATTTCTAGTCTTTGCAATGATTGGGTGAGATAAATAAATGGCGCCTTAATGCAGTATGATTGTATTAATTTCTCAAAGTAGTTAATGACTCAAAAGTGTAGATTGTTTTGGAGCTTCTGAGGCCTTTTTCACTCAACTTAGTGCTATCAATATTTTTTAAATACGTTAATTCACTGAGATAACTATAACAACACTTGCTTGTTTCGCACTACAAAAATACCAACCAGTGAGGGTTTTTCGACCAGCAAATTCAGAGCTTTAGACATCTCTGCAAGAACATAATCTGACAAGCCATTTCAGTCACATTATTGGGAAAAGGCCTCCCCTAAATTCTTCCATGTATTATTTTGCCTGTATGAGTCACCCCGAATTAGCTATAACTCTATAAGCTTCATCATAATCTGCGATGCCTTTTTCCATCTATGTTGGGGTTGTCTTCCGGTCTAACCGGATGCAGCTGAATACTTACCAGTAATTTACATGGAGCAACTGCCTGTCTGACCTCCACAGCCTTAGTCTACCTAATACCAAAAAAAACTGGTTTCTTCTGCGTTGTCATCTTTTGTGGGTTTTCGCCTAGATTACAACATCTTTGAGTGTGTCCATTGTCCATATGTCCAAGCCTCTTCCACAGTTTTCTTCCAGATAATGTTGCAGATGTAAACTAATTCAAGATAAGCCAGGTGATGGCCAGGTGTGTTCAATTCAGGTCATTATGATCAATCGCTTTTTTGTCAACGAAGTAGAGTAATTACAGTATCAGATTTATAACAAGGAAGCGCCATAAAGATGATTTTCAACGGTCTAATACCAGTCCACCTTTATGATTCAGTGTCAAATAAATATTGTAAGATGTTAATATGACTTATTATTATTTATGTTGTGATCAGAAGACATTATAAATTCTAATGCCTTAGAGCAATGCTAATGTAAATTTTACTTTAGACGTTAAATAATAGAGTTCAGAATTGATGTGATTATGGTCCTCCGAATGGGTGCCCAAAAAAATCAAAACTGCTGTCGATATTAAAATGTTGAGATAGAAAGATATAAACTGTAGGTGTCGTTTAGTTTCTATAAAATTAAGTGTTAATCAAGTTATATTTTAAGATCACCATTCACGTTTTGTCTAGAGATTGCTGTTTATAATAATGTTTTTAAATTCCAATACATTTGTACGAATTTGTTAATGTGACAACAAGAATGAGGTTTTTGTTTGTTCATAAACCTGTACCCTAATTACGTAATACACGATCAATCGGAATTTGAATCGTTTTGAAACAAATTGCTAATCCATTGTTTAATATGATAGAAAAAACAAATCTGCTCAAGAACGTAAATAACGCAATGAATGTTGTGGAACGAAAATGTGTTGCTAATTAGATAGCTGGCTCATGAACATTTTGCTTCATAATACTTTTGCTTTCATGAAAAAGCTCTTTAGAGGCAGTGGAGCGATTTGCCTTTCACTTATGAACATAAACGTTAATTTTAACATTCTTAGATTACTGCTATCCTGACTTGAGATGCCCTATATTATTGGTGACTGCTTCTTCGTAAGACTAAAGAATCAAAGAATTGGAGATAGTCATTAGTTTTTTTCTATTGTACTGCGAACGTTTGTCTCCATGCTTCCGGCATTGGAAAACTTCTTAAAAATATAATCAAATCAATACACTTTTAGGTGTCAAGATCCAGCACCCTAATGGCGTAACACCACACACTAAATCACAATCTGAATGTTTTGAAGGATATTGCTAATCCATTGCTTCATAAGTTAGAAAAATTTGTTTGCTCGACAACGTAAATAACGCAATGAATGTTGTTGAACTGTCAAAATGAAAGCCATTTCTACTATAAGTGTGGTACGAAATTACCCTGCAGGTCTCCTAAATAAAATACTGCTAAAATCTCTTTTCAAAAAACATTTGACTTTTCATATCACCAGTTCCTGAAAAAAGTAACCCATCGACCACAAATCATCGGCCTGTAACTGAAAAACTTGTCCTATCCGTAACCTCAGACCACACGGCAGAACAGTTACAACAATAACATTAAATAACAAACCTTATCTCTATAATAATAAATTTGTTATTGGCACATTAATCACTTCCCTTGAAATTCAATAAAGTCATATTCGACAGGTACCACCGAGCTTGGGACTTTAATTTGCAATTAATCAAGGCAAGAGTTAAATTAGGAGTTTCGTGCACGATCAACAAAAATCGATGCGCGTACGCAACGATGCGTCCATAATGGGGGATGCATATAATTATTTGTTGGCATTATTTGGGTAATTTTGAATAATAATTTATTTATTGGATGTAATAATATGGTGGAGGACTAATATAGTCATAGCTGGTGTGAAAATTAAGATTTATGATTTGCGTGGATTTTTTGTAAAGTTGTAGGTATTATTAGTTTTATGGATCTAGAAGGTTTTAACTTATATTACTGGTTTTGGTTAATCTTTAAAATATAGGGTCACCTCTGGCGCTGTCAATAACAACGTCAATAGTAATCAATGACCAGATGTTTAAATCAAAATTAGAACCGACATAACTAAGTCCCAAATGCCAACTCCCGCGCACTCTACACGCATCTTTACACACTTTATGGTGGGCAGTAAGTCAATGGGGTCTGATGGGACGTCCAAACCCCGATGGTCACTGAACGCGCCATAATTGAGAGGAATGACTCAATTTTAGCAATTTGAAAGTCCCTCCGGCAGATTGATGGATTATGGATTGGTGCTAATGTTCCTACGGAGAAAATATTGACTTCATAAATGATTTTTTGCTGCTACGAACATCGATTATTTGCAAATAAATTGGTAGGTAGCGTTAATTCAAGTTTCAAAGGTTATAAATGGATTTTGCACGGGATTAATTTAATTATCGTAATTGAGTGCGGTTGGAGTGTTTTATACTGCGACCGGTTGCAGTTTGCTTTGTTAACACAATTGAAATTTACTGATTTTTCTACAGCTAGGTTTTATAATACTTTATTCAGCATGCTTTTTTTTTGGTTCACCTATGTTGTCCCACGCCGGGATAATGTCTTAATACTTAGTTGGGAGTTTTACATAGCGTAACCTGTGTTGAATCGTGTTATGAGCGTTTATCGTAAAAGTTAGCAACATTGCAAATAGCTGTCAAAAATTTACCTGTTTTGATTAATTAATTTGGCAATATTACTGTATGGACTAAGAAATAAATAACTAAGAACTAGAATATTAATAAGGAATTGCAATTATAACATTGAATTTGATGTGGTAGGTACCTGTTTTATATGTAAAAAGGCATTTGGAAAGTTTCCAATAACTTTTTTTTACATCTAAAACTAAATATTCGGTGTTACCATATTAATTATTGCATTTCATAATCAATATTCTAATTCGCTAGTTAGCCACATTTCTTATTTCCATACAGAAAAATTCCAAATTAATCAAAACAGCGTAATAGCCAATTAGTTTTAAAACAGTAACCGTGGAGTTTCTTGCCGGCTCTTCTCCATAGGAAACGAATTATTAGACATCTAGCTTCTGACGTTTCATAAGTGCCCTTGTAGGTTTATGTGAACTAAAATATTTTGAATTTGAATTCAGAATAAACGCATCTTGAGGCTGTGTTGCATTGCACTATTTTTCTTCCTCGATTTTTTTTTATCCATATGAAGTGGGATTTACACAAATATATTCAGTTTTTCAGGTTACCCCATTTCCTCATAGACCTTTCCGAAAGTTCCTTTTAAATCAGTCGATAGCACCTTCCATGAGCACAAAGCCTTAGATAAACTTATCTATATCTTTAAGATATCCATCTATTTAACGCTTAATAAAGCTGGTTTAGCCAAACAATTTATCTCTCTAATAACTTTAAAGTTAACGTTACGGTTGCAAGTGTTACGTGTTTCTATTTGCTGGTAATAAATCTGTGGTTAAGCTATGTTCGCAAAGAGTAATTTAAATATAGATAAATATACAAATTAGTGGTTCGTATATAAATCATAGGATTGCTGGTACTGATTTCGCCTGTCTATTCTGTAAAAATCTCAGCGAGTAAACTAAGGTGAAGTGAGCTGACACTTTTGACAGTTCACTTCACCTTAGTTCTGCTGTTTTTTGATGTGGATGTCATACCTAAGGCGCGGGATATACACAAGTGGCGAGTGACACGGGCATTGCGCCGCCCGTTTCATATGTCATACAAAATGTATAGGAACGACGTGGCGCGGAACATACACACAACGCCGCGCCGCACCGTCTCGTCGCCTCGCCCGCGCCACGCCTCTTGTGTATGTTCCGCGCCACGTCGTTCCTATACATTTTGTATGACATATGAAATGGGTGGCGCAACGCCCGTGCCACACCGTCGCCACGCCCGCGCCAGTCGCCACTTAGGTATCTAAGTCCCGCGCTTAAGAGGCGAATGTTGGCTGGGAAAACTCCAGCTGTTAATAGTTACCATAACATTGCCTGCTTTACTCTGAGAGTTTGACTCAGGACGGAGGGAAATGTATTTGGAAATCTTCGATCTATAGCCGTTAACCAATATCTTAAAGAAAATGCAAAAGAGAAATCTTGACAATACCGTAAAGATATTCTACGAGTATACCTACTAGACGATATTGTGAGTCTTACTGGGCAGGCACGAAGATAACGAAATGAAAAACAAGACGCTTGTAACAGACCCCAATGATGAATGAGATACTTAAATTTGCTTTTCTTTGCCTGTTCTTTCTTGGGACCTTTGCTTCACAAACAATTTTTTGTAGTTACCAAAATAACGTCACCAAAGAACGGGTTTCAGAGATGGTTTCCAAACGCTCATTCTGAATGACATGTGCCAACAAAACTCCGGAAGCCAAGAAAACCCGTGGGCTAAACCTAGTTTCACAACTCGCTACAATTTACTTAATGATGCGTTAAATTAGATACACTACTTAACTATAAAAGTCGATATCTATTAGCTACGTATGTAGGTGTCCGGATTTCATTCGCCCACGGATTCCATACTAAACGGGAAGTTATCGTTAATTGCATTTTTTGATCGTGTTAATGTTGATCAATGTGTTGCGAGATAAAAGTAGGTGTTATTACAATTCTACTTAGAGGATACTTAGCTTTAAAGTTTTTTATAAGGGGTCTAATCTATGGGTATGGCGTTGTATGGCAATTAGATGACAGTTAGCTTGCTGCTCTCTGCGTATAATCACCACAGCCCCGTTGGTCTCGTAGTTGCAAGCGCAACTGCTGAGCGTGGGGTCCCTCCTGGGTTCGGTTCCCGGGTCGGGCAAAGTGTTATTGGGTTTCACAACCGAGTAACTGGGTAATACGGTACCCCTTGGTAAGACTGGTTGTCAGACTTTCGGGCTTCTGACGACCAGTAACGACGGTCAAAGATCCACAAAAGACAGCAGGGACCAACGACTTAACGTGCTTTCCGAGGTACGGAGGAGTCTCGATATGTAAAGACGGTCACTGATCCACGGACCAACCCCGGCAAACATTATTGTGATTATTATTAACAACAACAAACACACATAAGAACAACATAAGATACACAGTGTTGTGTAACATAAGTCTATGCGTTTGTAGAAGTTCTTCTTTGTTCACAACGCCTATACTTGTATTTGTCAAACTATCATTCGATGGTTCAGTTAGATCCGATTCCTACCGTCAAAGTTGATTACGATTTTTAGTTGAGTTTTCTTTTCAACCGAAGATCTCTTGTAATCTCCTAACACGAGGCGTAAACCTAATCCGTCAACGGCCGAATTGTGCTCGTACGTCATCGGCCGAACTCAGCCCATCAAACCAAACATAGGTAAAAGAAAGTGAGTAGTGAGTACGTATACCAAGTTGTCGGACGTCATTGGACGATTTAAACTTTTGATTCGATCGGTAGAGTTCGGTCGACGACGTAGGAGCAGAGTCCAGCCGATGACGGAGTACACGAGAAGTTATCTTCCCCGTCTTTGAGTTACAACAAAAACTTCTAGTTTTCTCAAAACCAATTAAACATATACAGAGCGTTCGTATCTAACAGTGGGTTATCTATCACGTTTTATTGTCGTTCGGTAACCGGTATCCGAATGTTTTGACCGCAGCGCGGTTACAAAAGCGGATATTACCGTGTTTATTATATTACTTAAGGGTTAGGTTTTCAGTTCTTTTGTTTTAAGTTTCTATGATGAAGTGAAAGTGAAAAGTATCTACAGAGTTTCTTTGTTTTTGTCATTTTTGATGTGTAAAATCTTTCCTCTCGGTTTCCTGCAATCTGTGGGAGAGATTTCGTGAAAGGGGACGGAACTGTGTTACAGGAAGCCCGGTAAGCGCGCGTTATTTGATTTGACCAATGAGCGCGCGTGGTGCTAGAGTTTGCCGTCAGGAACGATCGACTTTGACGAGGCCCCGCCCCTTTAATATGGCTTATTATAGTCTGAGCGCAAGTGCTAGTCACCGCCTGATGTATGTGAGCGGTGAGACGGGGGAGGCAGACAAAGGCTAACTCAGTCTGCCAATTTTGTCAATGGTGCCCTCGCCCGTCTCACCGCTCACATAGGTACCTCAGGCGGTGACTAGCACTTGCGCTCAGACTATACCGAGTTAGATGTTGCTTATTACCAAGGTGAGATGTCGGATGTTATCATAAGCGACTACTGTAAGGCTCTCTTGGTTTTTTTTTAAACATTGGTAGCTTTCTTGCTGCATGCTGCTGAGAATCGTCTTTTCAGATTTTTACTTCTATCTATTTTTCTGTATTAGCACCCAGGATAGTCTTGCTACCAAGGTATAAGTCACGGTTTCTGTCAAACCAATCAATGTTTGAAAACATTGTTGGACGGACAGACGTCAAGCGCTTTTACAAGCTTTTATTTTACGCGCGTCAACAATGTGACAGACATGGATTATTATTGTCAGACGCTATTCAAACTATTAAATTATCAGTAGATACTGTCACTTTTAATGTTATACATTAAAATTGGGATGACATTAAGGTGCATACAAATCCGACCAATTATTGCCGGTTGTCAAAATTCAAGCAAATGTGCATAACGGGTCCATCCTTTGTCCATCGCGAACAGCTTGTGTGTCAATGCATTCTGTCAACACCTTTAATATCCAACATTCTGCCCCTTAACAGTTTGATAGTAGCCAGTTAAATGCGAAGTAAATAAATTAATTACGTTATAAATCTAGTCGCGATGTCGAATAAAACCACCTGTCAGCTAACCGTTCTCTGTTACTACAATCATAACAAAACTATATTAGTTTAATGTATTAATCCGATTTTATTGTTTATTTATGGTCGTTATATTGGCTTGTGGAGTAAACTGAGCACGATTAATGGATTTGGTGTCAATGAGGTGAATGGGCAATGTTTTTAGGGTTCCGTATGGCCAAATGAAAAAACGGAACCCTTATAGGATAACTCGTGTGTCTGTCACAGCCAATTTGCTCCGAATCTAATGACCGATTAAGTTGAAAATTGCTACACATATGAATTTCTGTGACCCAAACACAGTTTCATATGATACGTCACACGGTACAGTGTGCAAAACTTCTTTTATAATTTTCTTGTCTACCAAAAGTGTCCCTCATATTCAAAATTCTTTTTTTTTAATTTCACATAAACCTACATGGGCACTTATGAAACATCAGAAGCTATTGCCGAGTGTCATAGCATATATTTTTTGTTATAACAAGAAATTTCACACGGACGAGTCAATCAATAAACTTAGCTTATCCCAGTCCATTGCTGGACCTCTCAGCCAAGTCACCAGTCGGATCTACATCTTCCGCATCCAGTTTGTCCCACCCACCTTTGCTGGGGGCATCCCACACTATGTTAGCTCCAAACAGAAAGGAAGACTCATTCTAGGAGAACAATATAATTTTCACCGAAAATGAACTTTTTAATACATTTCCTATATCTATCCCCACGGGTTCATCAGAATTCGTCTGACGTAACTGCGTAAGTGAGTTGTGCGAACAATCTGTGATAGAAAACAGATTTATTCATCATACTTTGTAGTAGTTTTAGCTGTAGTTAGTTTTAATTGGCGTTATGTTTATTATTGAACTTTCAATCAAATATTGCGGGACTCAGTCTAAGGATAGCGAGAGATGTCTGCATTATTTTAGGCTGATTCTTAATTTGTAAATAATAACTGACTGTTGTGCTATATAAATGTATCTGGTGATTCCTTGGCTTATTCTTTTGTTGTTAATGTATCTGTTTTCTTTTCAATTTTAGCTTTCAGGAAAATATAGTATATAAAACCTTCCTTATGCCACAGCTGGTGCCACCGAACAACGCGGCATCAAATCTGAATTTGACATTGACATTGACAACTGAAAAAGCATCAACACAGTTTAAGTACCTTTATAAGGATGGAATGGCCAGAAAACTTGAATAACCAAGCTTGCTTGCTTTGCATATATTTTTATTCAAACTAAGGCAATGCTCGCGATAGACAGCCTAGACCAAAGCAACAAAAAAAAGACATGACAGCCCATACAAATGACAAAGCACCACCCAATTTTACCTACACGATAAAAAACCGAAGCGGCATACCGGTGCGTATGAAACTAGTTCATTTAGCACTCGGTGCGATGCCCTGTCGCACTGCCACCCGCACACGTTTGCCGTCCGCTTAGCGGTGTGTCGCTAACTATCTGTTGCTTGTAGCTGAGGCACGGCAGACAGATGCGGATGTAGGTAGAATTGTTGGTGGAAATTATGAGTAGTGAAGATTTTCTTAGAATCTTAGAATGAGTATGTGTATCATATCAATAGCTGTACATGTAAGGCGTGCTACACACTTTTTCAAGTTGGCATGACACGGTACAGCCGGGCGGCTAAATCGAATAACATATTTTTGGAAAAACCCGCTTAGCTGGAATTGTGCCGACTTGATCAAATGTGTAAAATCAAGAATTTACACTATTATATACAGGTGCTATGGTAGCCTAGAAGTTATTGGATTCTTACGAGTAGTAAGAGTTTTTGGGTCTTAGTAGAACGGATACATTTCACATCTGGATATATTATATAGTCCAGGCCTTGTGATAATGTTCTAAGTTTCATATCATAGGAGATAAGATGGTCAATTACAAAAATACTCTTCCCTATCTACAATTATTATCGTATTTAAAGTGAAAATTATCATAAACTCCTACTGAATTCACATCTACATAAATTTCATAGTCTATGCCGCTGAACATTCAGAGGATGCGCGTGCGTCATTGTGCATAGTATTTCACCAATTATCGCATCCAGACCATTATGGATTGACACAAACTACTGTGGCGCTAAATCCACATGGATGACGAATTGGCTTCTATCTGGTCAGAGTTGCAGACGAAGAATGGAAGTGCTTGGGTAGATTTTTGAAGGCATCTTAAAGTTAGAGATTATGAATGAAAATAACAAGGATAGATAAAATTATTCGATTATAAACACTACCAGAAGACTGCCAGGCTAGTTCTCTTAAAAACCGTATCTTACTCAATTCTATTTCTGCGCTGTCAGTTGCGTCCAAACTCTATTTGCAAAAACTACAGAAGTTAGTTTACTTTTAGGTCACTTTTAACAGAACAGCAATCATTGCACACAGCAACATACCTAGTCTGTGACTTCCCATTGTAGATATTGCAGTTGATACATAAGACGGAATAAAAATATATGTATCAGCTTCCGCCAATCCATAAATTGAAGAGTGAAACTTACAAAACAACTTCAAATGACAAAATATCGAAAGCTAACACATGACTACACTTTCGAAAGCGTAAAGCGACCTAACAATACGTATGGGACGCTCTCAGACCCAATTTTAACGACATGTCAAACAGAACCATAGCCGATACATGCCTGAGCCGCCATGAGAGTTCATGATGCGGCCGCTAAAACGTACAGACAACATTGCTCATAGGCACATAAACTCTTAAAAGTGTTTACTTGCATACAGTGACAGAGCAATCTAGTATGACGATTGCGGATTGTTGACTGATGGCTCTAGAACTGTTCCAACCACCCTTATTGCTTAGAAAATACAGTTGATTTTCTCTAAAGTTTTTCTAAAATGTATTTGTGTATAGTAAAGGTAATAATGTTTACAGTTAAGTCGTCATACAGCCGCTAATCGTGTCGAAGTCGCGCGTTAGCGCCTCGCCCGGTGTCCGCAAACAGTGTCATTCATTGTCACCCTAGTTGAATAGAGGCCTTTCCTGATGGATGCTTAAAAGGCTTTCAGTTAGTTATTAATGTTTTGAATACAGATTTATGGAAAAGTATGTTAAAATTATATGTCACGAATAGATACGTAGATTTCAGTCGCTATAAATTTTCATGAGTCATTACTTTCAAGGTCAATTCTTCAATGTACTCGTAAAGAAAACAAAATAAAAAGATTTACAATTTACTGATTAAAAAAAATACATTATTTGGTTTTCAATTTTCATAATTGGCAATATTGTTTTATGAAATCGAAATGTATGAAACGAATTGTGTTTAGTGTAAATATAGGAATAGTACTAGGTATATGAGAACTTCAATTAGTCCCCTTAGCTCAGCAATTGCTTGAAAGATCATGATGCAATTATCACTGTAATTATATACTATGCCACCCAAATAAATTTCACTTTTGAACACCACGAGGTATTTCAGCCAGTTCGCCAGTCCTGTAAACGATTACATATAAATCTCGGCCCGTTAGCCACAAATATCTTTCGTCGCGCTAAACGACAGGACCGCGTGCCAACTCCATTGTTGTCATAGGTCAGGGTTAAAATGACGCTTCGTCAGTACGTCATCGCCTGATACTTTTGACAACTGACGAATGGAGCGTTGAAGCGCGAAGGCTCGTCTTCGCTTCATCATAGCTTCATTGGTCACCAGTACCCTAATTGCGTAACAAACACATGATCAATCGTAATCTGAATCATTTTGAAAAAGAATACTAATCCATTGCTTCATATGTTCGAACTGCTCAACAACGTAAAGAACGCGATGCATTTTGTTGAACTGTCAAAATGAAACTGTGATTGATTGTATGGTACGCAGTTAAGAGCGGTCAACCCGTCATACTTTTCAATCAAACGCTCGTACGTGATCATAGCGTTGTAACCTATCTTTCTTTGAATTTTTGAACTAATAGGTATCTTGTGCACTATATCTACGTTTACCTATATGACAGCAAAAAAAAAAAATGTGGATAAACAAATTCAAATTAAGCCTTAAAAAAATTGCTCTTTTGCATTTTTTTCACCTGAATTTTAGCCGTTCATAATGTAGGTACTACATACTCATAAATTGTAAAAGTAAAGAAAACATCTTCATAGAAACCTTGCACATGTAATGGAGATTCTAAATGACAAACATTTATTTCACAAACCTGTAAGATTTACTAAAAAAATACATATTTCCTGAAACACACATTTCGCCAACATTTTACGAAATTTCCGCACACAATTTTTCGTACAATGTTATCGCGTTCTCACTTGCTTGTTATCAGTTTTCACTTACGCCGGATAGAACAACAAGCTTTTCGGCCATGCTCGCGTTGACGACAGACCGACCGGGAAGGGCCCTCATAAGGTGCAGCTCAGCCTCATGATCGAAATTAGTCATATTTAATTTAATATCAGCAGTGCTATTCTGTAACCATCTCACCGTGGACACTTAGGTGAAGTGAGCTCGGAGTGAGCTGTCAGTCCCTAGCAGCAGGTGGAATGGCAGCTCACTTCACGTTCACTTCACCTAAGTTTTCACCGTGAGATTATTACAGAACAGACCGGCTGTTTACGTTATGCGTTCCTCCCAGAGTGCAGCTACAGGTGACATATATATCAGTGCTGTTGGGATGACTTTACAGGGAAAAGGCGTTAACTCTAGTGGCTGATATCAATATGATGTATGCCTAGATTCATAATAAGGTAGGTACCATCGAAGAACTTCATATCTAAGCAGTTTGAAAACAAAATCCCGTGAACACGATGACCACATCTGTTACCGCCCCGGTTCAATAGCGGCCGAACGCTGCATGCAGAAATAGTCCTCACAGTGTATAAACTTCTTCGGTGGTACCTAAAAACAGTTTTTGGTTCGAATGAGCGCTGAGCAACCACATATTATATTCGTTTTCGGTTAGTTCAGAGGCAAATTGCAGGATGTTATTTGATGCAACTGTGGAAGAAGCGGAAAAGAGTATATTTTGATGACATTTCCAGTTTAGTCGTCAGTGCACCAAACGATATTAACGCTTGTCCAGTCATGTGAAAAGTCTCTAAAGCTGAAAAGATTTATGATCTATGTTTAGTACAGTTTCAAAAACGAATTATGTTTATGCTGTTTTAGTTCGTAACAATAGGTGAAACAAAAGTAATCGGGGTTATCATCAATAAACAAGGACTGTTTTAGAACCTATGTAGTTAACACACAAAGTTGGGACTTGCAAAAGCTGTCGTAAATGACTACTTAGGTGGCCCATCGGCGTATCGATGCATTTAGCTTCTAAATAGCGGCTAAATCGGCGATCGCTGATGCTAAAAGTAGCTTGTCTGCTGTGGCCCTTACTGATTATATAAAACTTTTGCCTACGGCTTCACTAGAGTGGATAAAAAGTATTATTTCTGTTAATCCAGGTTATAAACTATCTGTCTGCCAAATATCCAAATCCGTTCAGCTGTTTTTGCGTGAATTCAAACATACAAACTTCCACATTTCTCGATGCCATGGAAATATCGGGATAAAAATAATTATCCTATGTCCTAACCTAGGTCATGGTCTACCCATGAGCCAAATTTCAACTAAATCTATTCAGCCGTTTTAGCGTGAAAACGTACCAAATAAACCAACCCACTTTCGCATTTATAATATTAGTTGGGATTAGGATAGTAGGATTTATAAACTACGTATTAATGCAAAGGATGAGTCTAACTTCCTCATGATTAAATCAAAGACTATCCTCTTTGATGCCATCATAATCCATTACACATTACCTTTTAACCAACCACACTGTTGATTGTTTAATAATTCCTCAGCGCACTTCTATGCGACAAGTACTTACAGCTAGCTAGTATTGGTGTCATTATATCTAACCACTTCCTCGCCTTCAGACCAGATGGGGCTTTGAAGAATAATTAATTGACATACAACTTATCACAGCTAATTTATTCGTCTGAGTACACAGAGTTGTGTCGCCACTTTGGCAAAACTCCATTTTTCGTCAGCCCATTGGAAATGAAACTCTAATTTGGTATCTATAAAGTTGATTTTTAGTATTGTGTTTTCTGGATTTTGATGATAGACTCCTGGTGTTAGAAACACCTAAATTTTCGCCAAAATAAATTCGGATCCGTTCTGTGACGTCATCGTAACTGTACTAGTTTGACGTATAAATTATAATAGTAAATATTGAAGTGACTAAAATTGGATACGACGTTGCAACTACGTGCTAAAACGTATAGAAAAACTTTTATTATTGTATAGATTACTAGGTGTGATCTTTACAATATCAAATTAATCATGGATCATGAATCATGGACATTCATTACGGATTTTCCTTACCCTAAAGCCAGGTATACACATGCCAGTAACTGGCACAAAAGTATGCAAGAAGCTTGCATGCCATGTGCCATAACCACTTCTGATTGGTGTACCTATGTAGATAGATAGATAGATAAATCGTTTATTTAGTGTACACAAAAACAACACAGCACACAAGCACATACAAAAGCACGATTAAATAATTACTAATTAGCTATTAGGAAATAGCTGCATTTATACAAAAGGAAGAAAACAAGACATTGTGATGACACTATTGGCTATGACACACTTTAAAATAATGGATTTACGAATATAAAAAAGTGCGGTGTACGCTTCAAGGTTGCACCAAATGGGAGTCCAGCTCAGCATGTGCCAGGCACATATACCTGACGCTGATATTCTGTTGAATCCCTGCAGTGACATACGGACGTCGAGTAGACGAGATAAATATGCGAGTATGTCAAACTCAAACTCAAACTCAAATCATTTATTCCAAATAAACCAATTACAGGTACTTTTGAATTGTCAAGGGGTCGGTCAGTCAGAAAGATGAAGCTAGTTGCCCATTCCAAAGCGTAGTAGGTTCCTATGGAGAAGAACGGGCAAGAAACTCCATGGACACTCTTTTAAATTAGAATATTGTTACAAAACATTGGTTACATCATTCATGTTGAAATTATATATGTGAGAACAATGTAGTAAATCGTGCACGTTAAAAGCGACCATAATAAAAATATAAAAACAAAAATAATTAAAATAAACCATGGCAGCTAAGAGATGACCAGTCCCCACTGACGGCGCCCGTTCACGAACATGACGCATGGATCAGCATCATTTAATTAGCTCAACCATTTTGAAGGGAACTTAATGATCCAACACTCACGCCACCACCAGCGAGACATTTGAGTGAGCATGACATACTCTCAGCCGCCAGGGTACATTCAAGTCAATGAAAGACGTACTCAGTAAATGTTAAAGTAGGTAAACAGTGCTCACATATGTGCAATGCAATTATATAAAACTAAGAGATTGAATTTATACAATGTAAATATAGTTTTTCAATCTTCAGCAGCTCCAACAATATTTTCCAATGCTAATCAATTAGTTTATGCGCCCTTGTGGAGCTGGACCAGCGTTGAGCCAAGCATTTTTGTCAGCGATGTAATCCCCCAACTTATAATATGCTTGGCAGCATAGTGTGCGTTTTATGCAAGATTTAAATTTCGTTTCATTCAATTGGAGTATGTGGGAAGGTATTTTATTGTAACATTTTACACAGTACCCCATGAAAGATGAGTCTACTTTAGCCAGTCTGAAACCCAGTTGAACTAATTGGTCCCTATTTCTAGTCCCATAATTGTGTCTATCACCTATTTTACTGAAAATACTTAAATTTTTCCTTACGTACATGATGTTCTCGTATATATATTGACAAGGTACCGTCATAATGTTAATATCTTTAAATAGTTCCCTTAGGGAATCGCGTCTGCGGAGGCCATATATTGCTCTGATGGCTCTTTTCTGCAGAATAAAAATCGATTCGATATCTGCAGCCCGTCCCCATAGTAAAATACCGTAAGACATGATACTATGAAAGTAACTGAAATAGACTAGCCTCGCGGTATCTACATCAGTAAATTGACGGATTTTTCTCACAGCATATGCTGCTGAACTTAGCCGTCCTGCAAGAGATGTTAAATGAGGACCCCATTGCAGCCTTGAGTCGAGCGTGATCCCCAAGAAAACAGTTTTATCGACGAATTCTAGTTTCTCCTTATTCAATACTATTTCACAAACACTACTTTTAACATTCGGCAAAGCAAATCTTATGCATTTAGTTTTTTTCCCATTTAATACTAAATTGTTAGCAGTGAACCAATTTTGGACCAGCAGTAGGGCGTTATTTACGTCGTCAAGATTTGATTCACGTCTATTTATCTTAAAAATTAGAGAAGTATCGTCAGCAAATAACACCATTTGTGGTTTGTTTTTTAATAAATGGGGTAGATCATTAATATATACTAAAAAGAGGAAAGGACCCAATATTGAGCCTTGTGGAACACCCATTTTTACTTTTAGACCGAGTGAATTGACAATTTAAATAAGAGTTTACCAAACTGAGCGCAAGCTTACCTAGTCCGTAATGCTCAAGTTTCAAGAGCAAGGTTTCGTGATTTACGCAGTCAAATGCCTTGGAAAGGTCACAAAAGATTCCTATGGCATCTTGGGCCGCCTCCCATGCTGTAAATATATGTAAGGCGACACCGGCGTCAGTCGTACAACGTCCCTTGGTGAACCCATATTGTTGTTCGTGTAAGATTTGGTTGGTGTTAAAATGATTAAGCATTTGATTGAGCATTACCTTTTCGAACACCTTGCTGAATACCGGCAGCACGGATACTGGTCTAAAATTGTTGGTGTCTTTACTGTCCCCAGATTTAAAAAGTGGTATAACCTTACTGTATTTTTTTCGAGTCACCTTCCGTGACTCGAAAAGTTTTGTTATTTAAAGATGGTCACCCATCCACGGACCAACCGCGGTAACCGTTGCTTAACCTGATCGATTTACCTGTGCGGCTGTTATTACTTAGTTACATGCCCCACATAAAGCGACATATGTTTTGATATTTAAAAATTCACATGAGATTTAATCATATTCTTACTTTTCTCAAATAGGTAGGTACTTATGTACCTCCTACGGTCACCGGTTAGTATAACACAAAAAGTGCCAAAACGATCATAATTATCATCAGAACTGTGCAAGCCTCAAAAGTTTGACCTTTTCCTAAACTAATAATTTAAGGTTACTCATTTTGAAGTAAGGTATCAATTAACACCGTATAAGAGGTGATAAGCAAATGATACTTTGTGTTTTAGGTCAACCAGCAAATAAATAAAACAGACTTTAATAAATATTGAATTCTAAACTTCACATAGACCTGCTAATTTTATTAGTTTTATGGTAGCGGTAAATCAATTTAATATTTTATTGATATTCAAAATGACAGATTATTCGCCCACTGCTTTATCCTCGGAGATCTAAAAGTGGATTAAGGAAATTATTTTTTGTGCTTATTGTTATCAAAGTTGCTGTCAATTTTGCATATTTACTAAATAATAAATAAATATTTTTATTTCTAACTATACTCTATTTATTATAGCATTAGAAAAGTAACGGCAAAATAACGATAGTTGAATCAATCTGCCTAGCTTTTCCCAACTATGTTGGGGTCGGCTTCCAGTCTAACCGGATGCCAGTATTTTACATAGAGCGACTGCCTATCTGACCTCCACAACCCAGTAACTGGGTTATACGATATCCCTTGGTAAGACTGGTTGTCAGACTTACGGGCTTCTGACGACCCGTAACGACTGTCAAAGATCCACGAATGACAACCAACGGTTTAACGTGCTTTCCGAGGCATGGAGGAGTCTCGGTATGTAAAGATGGCCACCCATCCACGGATCAACCCCGGCAAGCGTAGCTTAACCTGACGGATCGACCTTTGCGGCTGTTATAACTTTCCCTCAAGCTCTTCTAAAATAACAACAGTTATTGTGTAGTATTGTTGAAATTGCTGCACTTAAGGGTTATTTATTTATTTATTTATTATTAGGCTCTTCAACAATGAGTACACTATTACTTTACATTACTTTACGTTATTCTTTTAATGTAAATGGCAAATAGATTACATTGCTTTGTAATAGGGGTAAAAGTATGAAATTGCCGTTTTATTGTAACAGGTAGTTCGAATTGACATAGAACCTTCATGGTTTCAGATTTTTGAGACAAACTTTTTTCAAATGATACCTATGATGTTCTTCTTTTTAAAAATGTGCAACATTCGATTATCGACTTTCAGTTGTTTTTTTTTATTCAACTTAGACAAGAAAGATGGATATACTTCGAAAATTCGAGTTATTTTTGAATACGAGTTCCGACGCGGAACTAACGCGGCAGAGAGTTGCGTTTTGAGAGGGGACTGCCAATGAACGCACCGTGCGATTTTGGTTTGAACGCTTTCGTGATGGAAACTTTGATTTGAAGAACGAACCAAGTGGAAGATCAATGTGACCAATGTGTGACAGGCGAATAACAATGAATTGAAAGAGATGGTAGAAGCCGATCCGAGCCAAACTACCCAGGAATTAGCGGCATGGTTTAACGTTACCTTACCAACAATATTGACTCATTTGCGTCAAATCAATCAAATAAAAAAATATGAGAAATGGCACACATTTCTCATATTTTTTTATTTGATTGATTTGACTGATGTGCAGAAAGAAACGCGTGTTGAAACTTGTGTTGCCTTGTTGAATCAATACAGAAATGAAGGAATATTGGATCGAATTGTGACATGTGATGAAAAGTGGATTCTTTACGAAAACCGTAAGCGAAAAATGCAATGGCTGACCCCAGGTCAAACGCCGCAACAGTGTCCTAAAGCAAAGAAGCAAAGCTTACCATTATAAAGGTAATGGTAACTGTTTGGTGGAATCAGCACAACACTATGTTATTCACTATAGATTTCTCCGATCTGGTCCAGCAATAACGGCAGATGTCTACTGTGTCAAACTCCGAACAATGATACCAAAATTAGCCCCGACTCATGAATCGATCTTCACCATTATTGCTCCATGATATACAGCACGAGAAACCGTTTTAACTCTACAGGAACTGCAATTAGAAACCTTTCGTCACCCTCCGTATTCGCCAGACTTTGCTCCAACGGACTACCATTTTTTTCGTGATTTGGACAATTTTCTACGTGATTAAAAGTTTTCTTCTCAGAAGGCAGTACAAAATGCTTTCACACAGTTAGTCGAATCTAGATCACGAGAGTTCTATCGCGAAGGCATAAATGACCTTCCTATTAGATGGCAGCAATGTATAGATAATTTTGATTAAATAAATATGTTAAATAAAAATAAAAATGAATTTAATTTTTTCAGTACATTTCGGTAATTTCCTACTTTAACCCCTAATATTTATCGAGGAATAATGAGGTTTATTTTTCATTACGTAAGGGTGATATTAAGAAGTTGCTGTTAGACCCATCGTTCACATCGCTACTCAAAAGTAACGTGTCACAAACTCAAATCACCAATAGGTAAACAGAATGAGTCAGCAGTATTTCAATGGTGGTCCGTGCGCGACGCGGCTCTAGTAGAACAATTGCTATGAAAACTTCATGGAAATTATCCGTGTCTACGAGTACAACCTCGAAACCTAAAGAACGTTAAAATCTAATTTGACTTAATTTTCCTTTAATCAAACTAATAGTAATCATTGAATGGCGCTAATACTATAAAAATATTGCGAGCATTAATGTTCAACTCCAAAACAATTTTAACTACATTGAGCAAAATGATTTATAACATAAACTACCATATTCCTTTTGTCTCGAACAAAACAGCTACACCTTCACTCAGTGCTTGATTCTCTGCCTATCCCATAAGACATAAAGCGCGTTTCCCCATTGGACATACATCGCCAACTGTCAGCGCGCGCGCATTGAGATGCCACTCGCGCGCAGCGATTGATTCAGCTAATATAAGCGATCGTAATGATGATTTTCTAACTTGAAATGCGTTAAATAGTTTAGAGATGAGAATCTGTTTGGTTTTCTTAATAGGTGTATTGAAACAGCTTCCACAGGTTATGATAGGTGCCGCTGATAGAAGGTGCTGTTGGTCGACCTTGCTGATTGGATTTTCACTAACAGTACTAAAAGCATTAATTTTACTATGTATGTAAATATGTGAGCACCATGCATCTATCGCATAATTAATTTATCTGTCATTCCTTCATTTTTCATTCTTTTTACCTATCGTGGTATAGTAATCTTATTCTAGGTGCATCGTCTTCACATATAATTATATTAGGTTCCCACCTATGAAATCAGCGTTTTGTATGGAGAATTTTTAAGAAGTTGCATTTTTCATACTAACACTTTCTTAATTTATTTAACAACCATGAACACTAATGTTTTAAAACTTATGCACTAATGTTTAAAAACTAAGATGACGTATGCCACTTAGATTAAGCGACAAAAATAAGTTTTGGCTAAGTTTTAAAAGAAATAGTGGTCATTTCTGCTATCAAAAAGAGGAGTAATTTTTAAGTTATTTTTTATGTTTAGAAAACTATAAGTAATAAGGTTTTTTTACTATTGGTAGTTGTCTATGATAGTCATTATTCGATATAATATTAAATCATAGAAGTGACGAGGTTCTCTATTTGTGACAAAAAAACGCCAATTTCATAGATGGGGACCCAATATAATTAGTGTGTAGAAGATATAGTGAAAACATTTTAAAAGAGGAGGAGGTGGAGTTAACGGTAGAGTGTCTTGCCCATTTTTCTCCATACGAAAACTACCTTTTGGAAGGGGCGACTAGATTTTTTCTTTTGTTGTAAATGTTGACTTTCAAAAGTGCCTTTTTTGTGCCTAATTGAAATAAATTATTTGACTTTGTTACTATAGTAACAACTAATTCGTTATTAAGGTACCATTACTACCGAGCGCAGGTGGCAATTGCAGGCAACGTGTGGCGGCGTCATGTTTTCGTGGCGACACGTCGCGGCGCTATGTCGCTGCAGTCATGATTCCGAACCCAACCGCAGGCGGCAGCAGCCCGTATTCTACTTGTTAGATAGAAAAACGTATTATCGCTCGAGCGTTGTCGGCATTAATGGTCTGCGGTCGGGCTACACGTGTCGCCTGTCGCTTGCCCGTAGCTGCCAACGACGCGACGTGTCGCTGACTACGCAAGGTATTTCATAGAGATTCATAGAAACCAGTCGTGTCGCGGCGACACGTCGCCTGCAGTTGCCTCTTGCGACCGGTAGTAATGGTACCTTAAATACAAGAAAATTCAATTGTTTTCCATTTATTTTCGTTCCTCCTGAAGAAATTGGCTTAAAATGGTAGTCTAATTTCATAAATGAAGAAAATCTGTTTTTCTGCCTTTGATAAAAAACACTATCTGATATGAACGACACCTTTAGTCTTTGATAGGTTGTTAGATCTCAATAACTTCATCAATATTGGTCCCATAATTACTACCGTCTAAAAGTCGTGTTATCGACCCAATTTTACTGGTTATTTTGCCATCTCTTGACTGGTTTCTTTACGAATACTAAACCTTTCAAATATTAACTTCATTCTCACAATAATTATAGTCTCTGGTAAACGCACACATTTTATGGTTTCTAACTTATATTAGGTAGAGTAATAGTACAGTGTGTTCATTATAACTAGACCCGAGACTCGATTGGTAGAACTGTGCTGTCAGTCGCAATTTTGAACTCTATTAGTATTGAAACTAAGCCTACAAAATTCAGTGTTACCAATCGCGTCACGGGTCAAGTTACAATGAACGTACTGTATTATAAAAGGGACGCAATCATCGCGCGATTGAAGTATCATTAGCACAGACAATGCTGCCAATCTATGATCAATATACAGTTCCTTAAGTGCCCTTCATGGAAAGAAAAATTGTGACTACCCTATCGGCTACCGCAGACAGTCGTGACGCGACGGTGCGACATGATTCTGGTAAAACAATTTCCGTGATGTTTTCATAGGAATAGTTCTATTAGAGTCGCGTCGCGCCTATCAGCAACACACATAGCGACATAGCGTCTGCATTTTACCGGCGAATGACGTCACTGAAACGTTATATTATATAAAAGTAAGTTGGTTTGTTTTCCATGATACCGTAAAGTCAAACCCCTCTGCCATAACTTTCATGACAGCCGTCACAGCGGCCGTTATGTGACGGCCACTGGTCTCCTAGGAAACCGTAGATTTAGAACTATACAGCATTCTTCAGTTACATCACCTGTCCTAATTCCGTCGTCCATAACCATCCTCAAACTACGCATGCGTGGGAAGACCTCGGGAAACAATTCCGCTAACGTAAGCATTGTTAATGATAATCAAACAAGTGACGCAAATCATGATCTTAATAGGTTTATATTTAACCGTTTTTTTTCAACGGATGTTGTAAGAAAACTGACAAATCAACTTCCTAATATTGAAAAATTTTCTACGTAAATATGGATTGTGGAAAAAATTGTATTTGGGTGAGCTCATTTACCTTTTAGGCCTCATCAGATTCACCTAGCTAGATTCTAGATAGACTTGTGTCTTGCCGCTTCTCTGCCAAAATAAGCTTTTAATTACGTGAAACTGAAGCTACAAAGTCACTTTCCACCACAGATTTAGCACGCTACATCAAATTAGGGACAGTTACTTCATCAAAATTATATAGTCTTCCAGACCGTATTTCGGCCACGGCGGCCAATCTTAACGGAGACTAGCCTTCGGCGCGGGTGATATTATAGTGCACAAGTGCGTGCGCAGACACAGGTGCACTCTCTCTTCCCTCACTCTCATAGTCCGATGGGACAGCAATCCGACACGACCGGAGAGAGATCAGGCGCAGGACCAACGGCTTAACGTGCTTTCCGAGGCACGGGGGTATCACACCGCCAACTTCCAAACTCCGGGCTGTTACTAATAAATTCCTAATGGAAAAACCCAACAACACTTTGCCCGACCCGGGAATAGAACCCAGGACCCCACGCTCAGCAGTCGCGCTTGCGAGCACGAGACCAACGGGGCAGTTAAAGTTAAAGTTTCAAAATTATAGTAGGTATGAGAAAACATCTTTAGATTAAGCATCATCATCATTTTCTTTGAGGCCGGTGCAACCTGTCTTTTTCTTCCAAACTTCTCTATTAATCGTCATCTTGGTAGTCACTCCCTTTCTAGCCATTCACATATTTTAATGAATCAATTAAAAAAAATATATATAGCTCATTCCGATTTTAGCCTTTGCTTCCTTGACCGTAACTCCAAAGTATAACTACAAGATTCTGATTTCTGGAATTTAGTATTTGTTTGCCTCACTCATCTAAACTCATCTACATACTTGGACCAAGAATTGAAACCATTTTCTTGCTTCTATATTATGCAATCTACGATTATAGTGACACCAAGCGAAAGTACGCGGGCTAATCGACGCTCGAGGACTCTCCGCTACCTACACGCTATAGCTACTCGATTATCGTTCTGGTCACCGTTAACTGTTTAATCTCAACCTGCTACTTATCGGTCTAGTTTTCTTTCAACTTCGTTAGGGCACAGTATAGTAAAGTAACAGTATTATGTCTTGGCAGTGACCTTGAAAAAATTATCTAGGGCCGTTCGGTAGGTAAACCTTACGCGTCCGTGCGTAACTGCGGCGCACACGTGCGAGACGGTTGCGTACTGAAATATACTGTGATTTCGAAGCGCGTCGTTTCAGCAGTTTTCTATGAAGATATAATACTGTTACTTATTTATACTGTGCCAGTGCCTATAAAGAGCCAGTTTCACTACCTACGAGACTGCATTTCAAAATTTTACTCAAAATAACTGCCACTTGGCCTCCTCAACCTGCCTAATTATACTAAGTGGTGGGGTAGAGATCAAAAAGCCAAAGATTAGACGTATCGTCAGGCCTTGAGTAATTATAAATGTAAAACTGCATTACTAACAAAAAGTGTACCTGGTATGGCACCACGCATTTATAATAAAATTCCAGATGCCTTAAAAGATTTAAATTTTACACAATTTAAAAAAAAAAAAATGTTCTTAATTGATAAATGCTATTTTATTATTGTCGAATACTTAAATGACGAATTAATTTAGAATTATAAATATTGAGGTTTTTTAGATAAATTGAGACAAATATTAATATTGACATTAAATACCTTTGACATTTTAATTATTTTGACATAGATTTTAGACATTTTAATAATTCCTCATTTAGATTTGCCATTAAGTATTATGTAATTGTTGAATTTATTTTCTATTTTCATACTATAAAATTATAATGCATGATTTTCAAATTTTTGAGTAAATAATTTATAATCCTCATTGCACACCATATTTGTACGCCTCCTGGCATAGCATAGCGCTCTGTTCACTAAAACTAAGACCTGTACTTTTATTACCTATGTTAACAAATAAATTATGATTATGATTACGATTATTATTATGATTTGACTGACATTAGACTGCCCTAACCCATTCACGAAAACACACTTTATTTTCATGGGGAAGACACTTTAATTTTGGATTAGTTGATAATTGGAGCTTCTTTTCTTACTTTCCGACACAAAAGTACCTACCTATAGCCGCGACCTACGACTACAAGTCTGAGTAGTACTTCATCAAGCCATAGCAAAAAAAAACAATTGGTAGGCGCAGCACACCAAAATAAATCACGAAAAAAGGCACCAGCCGTAATCCGGCTCGATGTAAAAACACCTAAAACATATTCCGAATACCGCCCGACATTACGTTTACCGCTATCATCGTTGTATGAAGTATTACGAAACACCAGTTCAACAAATGTAAACACAACTAATACCGTGGGGGTTAATAAAATCATTTTGTAAACCAACCTGTAATTCCCAGATCTGTTGTGGTCGTAACTTACGTACTCCTTGACTTTTACTGCTGTACTTGGCGTTCATTTTTACTGTAGTTGTAACAAGGTCGTCTAGTATACCATGAATACAGAAATATTTCTGTTAATCTCGAATATTCTGCAGAATAGAAGTTGGAATGAGTGTGTTTCCTGTTTTTCCTTGTTGAATGTGATTTGATTTTTCTGAAATTGTTGTATGATAAACAAAACAAAGTGGTATACAAAAAAATATCGACACACAAATGGTTATGTGATGTTACTACAGAATAGAAGTTGGAATGAGTGTGTTTCCTGTTTTTCCTTGTTGAATGTGATTTGATTTTTCTGAAATTGTTGTATGATAAACAAAACAAGGTGGTATACAAAAAAATATCGACATACAAATGGAAGTGATGTTACTACTGTAATATTAATACATTAAAAAAACGTATTTTATCAGTAAATTAAAGAAACATTCACGTTCTTGTGTAAACTGACGCACGTGCGGCGGTTAAAGACTATCAAAACAATACTAAAAATGTTGATCGCTATAGTAACTACGAGTATAAGAGTTTCAACATATAAATAGAAAAAATAGAACACTCCAGAATTTACTGTATCACTATAAGTAAACTTCAGTTTAAATATAACACTTTTAATTATAACAGAACGAGAATCACGTGCCAAATATTATCTTTTCGCAAAAACATGAATGAAATTAAAAAATAGAGACGCTAAGAATTTGTATTATTTTAAACTATTTAACGTAAAACATTCGAGGAAGGAAACATTTGAAAAATGTGCAGCATAAACATTTCTAGTTTGAAATCCTAATGAAGACCGATGGCTATAAAATCTCGGTTGATTGAACAGTGTCAGATAGACGAATTATATAGTAACTAATTCATACTAAATTTTAACGGGATCGACTTTCTACGAGAATCGATCCCGGAGACCAGACGGGTCTAAATTTATTCGAGCTAGCTTCGCACTCGATACTCTGACAATGAACTCTAATCGAGTAAACAAAGGATCTGTCGGCGCGACCTGGCGCTCGCTTGTCGGCGCTTGCGTGGCGGATCGTAAATTGATACCGAGTTAGAAGAACAACACTAGTCGTATTGAGTGAGTCGACTTTTATGACTGATTCTGTGATTATGAAACGTTTTGACTTGGGTATTTGATGATAGGTATATGGTAGCTAAGTAGGTTAATCAATACTCAACAATTTATGTGTTTAGCTTACCACGTAGGTACTAGTGGCAGCTACTATTGGAAATTTTTATATGTATGGATTTTAAGTTTAGCCTTAAAATTTCCCAAATGGCTGATAAAATAATTGAATCCCGCGAACACCTATTAAAATCATCATTTTTTTGTTCCAGGGCGTCTGGCAGCGCAGTGATATTGGACCCTCGTATGATCTGCAAGAAAAACCGACGGACGAGGGGCCGACTGGCTCAAATCTGCAGGAACGAGACAGGGCTACTGAAGGAGATTACCAGGGGAGTGACCCTGGGTGCCACGGAGTGCGCACATCAGTTCAGGAATAGAAGGTGGAATTGTACCACGCAGAGACGAAGCATGAGGAAGATACTCATGCGAGGTAAGATCAAATAAATTATAATAATGGATACTTAAACTAAACTATTGTCCAGAGGTTTAGCGGTAGACCACTGAGAAGTTATTATGGTATTAATGGCAGTAAGTTATGATTTATTTGTAGTGACATCTGCTGAATAATCATCAGACAGGATCCTCACATTAGGATCAATGACAAAATCCTAAAAGGCGAATCCAAAAAAAAAAACATGAACAGGTACGATAGCATTGCCTTGGAATATAGATCGTCTGAAAGAAATGTAGAACGCTATTTTAAACGTTAAATGAAAGCTAAGTTAAAGAGCAATCAACAGTCAATCACATTAAAAATAGTCGTTGTAGAGTGTAAGTTGTAGACAGAATACCATCACATTGTGCTTGGAAGAACAAGACAATACCTCACTCCACGTACTCCAAAGTTTAGAAAATCAATATGATCAACTAATATATGCAATTTAAAACCTTTATTAATGATAAATCGTGAATGCTAAAGTTGTTGAATATTATAATAGTTACGAAAGGTATAAACATCTACTCTCACATCACAAAGGTTAAGGCTTCTTGAGTACCTATCTATAAAATTTCACACTGCTCGTCACGTTTTGCTAATAAATATCTTGTTATAAACCGACTGCTTGCACGAATACATGTCTTGAAAAATTTAGGGGTTTTCTGTAATCATAGCTTGCTTGTATGTTGTTTGTCTGTATCCTAGTCAATTATTATGATGCAGACACGTCCAGTATACGTGTGTCCTATAAGCGATGGTTGTGGTAATCTACGGGAAGGGGATAATTGTCTAGCTGTAGATATCTGCGGATGCTGTGAACATGATGAAATGAAATCTTGTAGAATTTAGCAAATCTTTATGAAAGAACTTTAGAGGTATGAGGAGTGTAAAGTTCACCCACATTGAAAAGGGAGGATTTTCCGACCAAACGGGTGTTGTGTCTGGCGGGCAACTGCGAAAGTTTTTTTTTTTTTACATGGTCTTCTCCCAGTCTACCTCAGAAGAGGGTCGTAGCTGCTTAACCGGACTTGCCTGTGGCTGCTTTAACCGGCGAAATACCAAATGCTTCTACACTCGAAGCCTCCAGCCAGGGGCAAAAACTATTCTAATTAAAACTAGGCGAGCGCTCGCTAAGGGCACCCCCTGTGGGGTACGAACCTCGGCTTAGAGCGTCCCTGGGGGAGGACAGCAAGATAAGACAGGCTGCATTAAAGATTTATTAAACATTATTATTCATCGAAGATGCCAAACGATTGATGTTGTCTTTGGCGATGTAACCGCTACAGAACCATTCATTGTAATGACCCATAAACCCAAAAACGGATTCAATGCATAGTTCTATGCACAGAGCACTTACATGTTAGACTAGAAAAGGACGCAGTTTTGATTAGCAATACCTACAGGATTTTGGATACTACAAAATTTGTTGCAAGTAGATACGGAATATCTTGTTTCCATAGCACAAAAGTTTCCATCGGTTCTGAAACCAAATAACCCCTCATACATACAAATCCAAGTTGTAATATAAAACAATCCTAAACAAAGCGTCTCGATCCAAATCGATCCAAAAAGCATCGTCAAGTAGATATATAAATTATCGATATCGCCTTCGATGAGTTCACCAACATTTAAGATATTGTAGGATGAGGATCGCTACCTGCTACCTTTATTAGTCGATGGACAAAAGAATGCAAAACGTGTTAAATCGTACTGATGGATATCGGGACCTAATTCGATTAGGCCAAAGGAGTTGATTTTTATGCGACCGGTCGTTTATCTATACGGATGATTTAGGGATGTGCCTGATGTCGATATGATGATGATTTTGTTAAGAAATATTTTTAAGAATTTGGTGCAGCCTAGATTTTTATATGGCTCTTTTCATTCGTCGTAAGATATAATATTTTATGTTTCTTAAGGAAAAAAAAACTGTAGGTATAAATTAATGGCTAGAATTGATTTTATTATAATTTTACATTGTTACATTTTTTTAGGAGCCATTGAAAAACATGATAATTTTATTTCGCTTTATTAAATTCTTGGACGTTGTAAGCTCGTAGCGAGCCGTCCTAATTTGTTTAAGAGTCACTCATAATTTAGTCATGAATTCTAGATAGCAGGTAATTATGTAGAAAGACAGCTCGAAAAATTATCGGGAACATTAATTACACACCTACACAATATCGATAGAGTGACAACACTACGGTCAGGCCATTCGTCGTCAACATGCATTCATTTCGGATTCATTAACGTAAATTAAGTGGTATTTGTCAAAATTTTGGGCGCACACAAAATATTTATAAAATATACTACCCTGAGGCTTTTATAACATTCTTCAATAACTTATCTGCGATTGTGCCCACACCTTTTTTGGTCAGATTAACCAAAAAAAAATACACTCCTAAATTGTTTATTGCATATAGGTGCCTATAAAATATAAAATACGCGTGGATATTAAAAGTCAACGCTTGTTTTTACGACTTTGTTGGGTATCGACAGCCATTTTGCTAATGTAAAATACATTAATTTAGATACTTTATTGCTGGGCATGATAGCTTAATTTGGTGCTTTTGTTTCTCATAAAAGATCATCTTTTTTTTAGCGAAACGGGATCATCGTTATCTTATTAATTGAATTCTTGAGCTTCTAAATCCAGGATTAAAATCCATTTTGGAGAGATAAGGGGAGAACGTCATCAATACTAAATTAATTATTAAAAAAGTAAAACAAAGATGGCAGTCGCGTGGGCGGTGGGTCCGGACGGGAGTCGAGGGGAGGGGCGAGGGGGGTGTTCGGTCAACAAATTAGGTTAAAAGCCTATAAATTGATGCGAACAGCGATGGGTGGCGCGGGCGCAGCGGCCTACAGAGCTGAATTAGTCCCGGATTTTTTATCACTTGGTGACAAGAAAAAATAACGCGTACAGGTTGATGTGTTCGAATGTTATAATTGCTGGGAAATTGGAATGTTTTCTAAAGTGTTAATTATGGGTACCTAAATACTTTGAAATATTGATTTGTGCTAGTTCTTAATTACTTTTCGGCGCTCTATGAAGTTATTAAGTTGATTGAACGTTAATAGACATGCCTATAAGTAGAACTTAATTTTGAGGACTTCAAGAAATACCAAGAATCTAAGAGACTATTAGTAGCGTCACACACAGCCCAGTTGACTCTTTTCGGTTGACTTAACTAATTTAGATAGATCTAGAAAATTAGTTAAAGATCATAATAATTAACGCGATAGCTTACCAATCACACCAAACAACAGATAAAACAATATTCATTAGAATAATACCAGTTTGATGACAGATGTATAGTTGTACAAAGATCTATTGGCACGTGGCCAAAATTGAAACTAACGGCGCCATCTTGGTTTTTCAATATAATTTCACAAATCTTTATCAAAAATGTTAACCAACAGCGCCCTCCTGTCAATGTCAGTCAAGCGCCAAAAGATCCATATATCTAAAAGTAGCTGCTTCCCGCGGTTTCACCAGCATAAGTCTCGATCCCGTGGGAATATCGGGATAAAAAGTATCCTATGTCCTAATCCAGGTCATGGTCTACTCATGTGTCAAATTTCATTCAAATCAGTTCAGCCGTTTTAGCGTGAAAACGAATCAAACAAACTCACTTTCGCATTTATAATAATATTATAGTTTGGATAAGTTTAGACAACCTTCAAAACCGTCATATTTTCTGTATCAAACTGGAACCCTTATACAGCTCCACCCAAAATTAAATTCCCAAATCCCCCTGTATAATGCAGCAATACTCATGAGAAAAAAATAATCATCGTTAATTGGTTCCTTTCATTAGTAAGTCCGTGGTCGCTGCATTCCTGCTACACTTCTTTTTTCTGTGTCAAATCTTTATCAATGAAAAAAGGATTTCATTCTTATTTAAATTTCTTTATCAGCTGTCTGATGACCGCGGAACGTTTAAATAATGTTTCACTTACCCACTTAATATTGGTACCGTTAATTTATTATTAATTATTTTTAAAGTGTTATGAGGCTAGTTTTTGAGATTTGACGTCGTTAATTAATAGTATGGATATCTGGAACATCACGATCATTTAGAATATCATGATCTAGGTATCTGTTGGTTGAGAATATTTCTACAATATTATATTTTGCTAAATTTCAATCAAAAATCATCCACCTTCCTACAGTAAGTAGGTACATTAAAAACTAAACAAACAAACACCTACAATTGCTTTTAAAAGCTCCATCGTGAGTACAAGCACAGCATTTCAAGATAAGCGACTTTTATACTCAACAACAAGAAAGGCAATCAAAACAACGTATACTATAAAACGGCAGCACGATATCAAATCGTAAATACCGCGACACCTTATCTCGCTAGAGCTGACGCCGAACTCAATCCCGATTCCCACTCAAACAAAATAGCCTAATTAAGTTATAAACAAACCCACAAACACGGACTCTGTATATACTCAACGAAGGGACCATACGGACTAATCTCATGCGACCATTAACTGCCGACAGCTCCCAGCAAGGAGTCCCCAAGAAACTCGTAAAGATTACCACACGATAACCTGACTACTGAACCCTCAAGACCTCACACATGCCCCGAGAACCCAACATAAATACCCAAGAATGACTTCATATCGACAAAAAAAAGGCAGCGATAAATTTGGCGCCCTCTAACACGTAAATGTTCTTAATTATAGTGTAATATCCGGGCTGCATTTCGTATCTAATCTCAACTCTTATGCGCATACGATCCGGGCGGCTGTCGTTAGTTTTATCGATATCGATTATTGGCTTAAGCGCAGCACTTACGCGATCATAAACCGTCTTATTTATAAAAAATGTTTTGGCTTATTTTGTGTGAAAGAAACAATTTATACAATCGTCCGTAACATTACTAATAAAGTCTATTGAGGTAAGTTTTATAGAAAGAAAAAACAAACACATAAAACCATAACATTATAAATGTTGATAAGCACATTCTTTACTAAAGATGAGTCCTATCCATCACAAAGAACCAACTTGAACAGGGCTACACAAATTTTACTTTCAAAAGACTAAAAACTAAAACTCCCCATTTTATTAGAAGCCTCAACGTGTCTGACAAACGATAGCAGATCTCCAAATAAAGCTCGACTAAATATTTATAAGTGGTCGATACAGCGGATGTCAGCCTGTTGCCTCGTGGTGGAATAAACAATAGCCTCACCGAGCTATTTGAAAGTCAAACATCGCCTCGCGACCAGTAATCGACGTCTCAAGCACGAAATTGTCGGTAGACTCAACCCCATCACTACTGACCAAAGAACTCACAGGAATCGAGCCTTTTGACATTCCGACCTCTCTTTCCGACCTCAACATGCAGGAATATGGCTATCTCTCTCATAACTTAAATGCTGAGCAGCACTTTATTTTTTCTTCCACAACGTCGACCTGTCCGTCACTGTGACAGGCCGCACTTGTCACCATCGCCACATGCCAAATTAAACGAAATACCCAACTACGACATAGGCGCTGGATACCACGGCGATAACTTACTTTTTTTCAAAACGTTACCTTTAAGGAATTATAATACCGTTTCCGAGATAACTTTGTGTTAAAGTGTTCTTTCGCTCGATTTTAATGAGGGGAAAATGAGGGAAGTCGTTTGTTGTGGCGGTATTCAGGTTCGTCGATGTCCAGTTGTCAACGTGAGAAATGCGATTACGGCCCGCTATGACGCGTAACAAGTTGATTGATTGCGAAGTGTCAACGCCTGCGCAAGACACGATACGGCCAAGCGTGCCCTCGCATATCACCCACAATAGTAATGCTCCTTCAATGTGACGCAACGCCGCCTAGAGCAACCACTGCGTTAATTAAGCGTTAACTGGTAAAACAAAAGTTAACAGCACGAAGTACACACACGATCTAACAGAGATATTCCACTGGACCGACCGGCGCGCGCATTAACAGAGCTAATTATTCCCATTAAACGGGCACAATCCATTCAAATTAGCCATCGGACGTCGTTGAATAAAGTATTCGCGTTTTGTGTGCGGCTGAATGACGCTCGGCCCCTTCCGGTGGGTGGTTGATGTCACAACACGCAATGCGCGTCGCGGACGCACCGCACCGCATAATGAGACGCTTACTCGCATTAGCTAAAGAAATTGACAAGTGAACAATAGCGGGCCGAGGGAAAAAACGAACGCGAAAACTGCAGAAAGAGCCGGACAGTGTCGTATCGTATTACCCGACGTAAAATATCTGGGGGAAAGGAATGAGAAACGATCGTTCCATTTAAATACGGGGTACGAGACGGGTGAGTTCGCGTGCGTTCAGTAGCGTGAGAATGCGCTTTATTCGGCGGCGACAGCGCGTCCCTGGCCGGGCCAGCGCGGGACGTCGATAAATCAGGTGCGCGGCCGCAGCGGGCTTGCCACGCTCGTATATCGGCCACAGCGGCCACAATGGCCCGCCGGTGACACGCTGACACTGACGCAATTGCTCGCATGCGCCGTCCGCCGTCACGCCGACAGCCGCAGACGTCACCGGCCGCCCCGCAACCCCTCGCCGCACCCCCGCCAACCCGTATTTATTGCGCTAAATATTTGAATTAATCAGATGAGATAAAATGGTCGCGTTCGTTTAAACATTCCGATGCGGTCGCGGTGACAACTCGATGTATTGTCTTCGCATTAAGCTGATCCGCGCTTAAACAAGCTATCGGGCTCTTTTTATGTGGAAAATTTACTTTGTCTGCGCATGTCCCTGTGAATTTATAGAAAGTGAAATCACCGAGAATCTCGGCTAATCAATTTGCAACATTAATCTGTGCTTTCCATCTTTGTAAGGTACTAAATGGTAATAAAGGTTGTTATGATCGTTTTACGAGCGAGCCGCGGTTGGCGCACGTAGGTAGTGTGTATGACATACATGTTTACGACACCAGAGTTTGCCCGACACACGATACTTGACATCTCGGCAAGGAAACATCGCGCCGCGCGACGCATGTTTCACTCGAGCCTGTAAGAAATGGGGATGAACATATTACGTGTAGGAATTTTGCAAGGAATGGACCTGCGATAAATCATAGTAAATTATTAAACAAAGCTAGTGAAGCGATTTTATCTGAAGTGTAAGCCGATGAGCAAAGTCAACACGTTCTGTGATTGAGAGACGTAAACACAGACATTTCTATAAGAGAATGCACACACCAACTGAAAAACGGTAGATTGAAGGTGGTGCAAAAGACCATCAAACTTCAAATGTAAAGTGCAAGAGGACAAAGGAAGATCTGCCGATAACTACTGTGAAGAACTCAAGATCTAAGTAGACAAGATATGAAAACGTGATGATGGCGAATAAGAAAGGATTCCAATGAGACCCTATAACAGAATATTTCAATAGCACAAAGGTGTTCCAAAGGTGGTGTGTGTGGGTGTGACGAGTCCTGGAGTTGAGACCGCGTATCGCCAAGCGTAGTCAAACTCAAACTCAAACTCAAATAATTTATTCCAAATAAACCAATTACAGGTAGATACTTTTGAATTGTCAAGGGGTCGGTCAGTCAGAAAGATGAAGCTAGTTGCCCATTCCAAAGCGTAGTAGGTTCCTATGGAGAAGAACGGGCAAGAAACTCCATGGACACTCTTTTAAATTAGAATATTGTTACAAAACATTGGTTACATCATTCATGTTGAAATTATACATGTGAGAACAATGTAGTAAATCGTGCACGTTAAAAGCGACCATAATAAAAACATAAAAACAAAAATAATTAAAATAAGCCATGGCAGCTAAGAGATGACCAGTCCCCACTGACGGCGCCCGTTCACGAACATGACGCATGGATCAGCATCATTTAGCTCAACCATTTTGAAGGGAACTTAATGATCCAACACACACGCCACCACCAGCGAGACATTTGAGTGAGCATGACATACTCTCAGCCGCCAGGGCACATTCAAGTCAATGAAAGACGTACTCAGTAAATGGTAGATTTAAAGTAGGTAAACAGTGCTCACATATGTGCAATGCAATTATATAATACTAAGAGATTGAATTTATACAATGTAAATATAGTTTTTCAATCTTCAGCAGCTCCAACAATATTTTCCAATGCTAATCAATTAGTTTATGCGCCCTTGTGGAGCTGGACCAGCGTTGAGCCAAGCATTTTTGTCAGCGATGTAATCCCCCAACTTATAATATGCTTGGCAGCATAGTGTGGGACGCTCTCCAGCTAGATGGACCGACGACCTTAAAATGTGGCTGGGACAGACTGGATGCAGATGACAGGGTGTTGTGGCGAAGCCTGGGAGAGACCTATGTTCAGCAGTGGACTAGTTAATTGATTGAGAGAGAAAATAACGTTCCAGAAATTATGCATTTCTGACATATTTTGATGGCGTATGAAATAATTATGTCAGAAAAAATTACACGAAAAGTATGATTAAGCAACCGATGAAATGTTTTCTGACAACAATAACACACAGCTAAAAACACGCAATATAAAATCTATTGCACATAAAATAATCCTACACATACATCAAAAAAATAAACCACAAATAAATTATTCACATAGCGTCTGCCGTAATATAATCAGCTGTTTATTAACCCTCGGATGCGAGCAACAAGTGTCCCGATCTCCGCTTGCATCCATCTCAAATCTAAAATTCCTGAACGGGAGTGCGTGAACGGTTAATTTAAAGTGGCCTGTGAGCGAATGCGACTGCGATCTGTATCGGGGAGCGAGTTTCAGTTTATCAGTTTCTAGCGGGAACGTCCGGCCGATTTGTGCCACGGTCCCTGGAGTAGGCAGTAGCGGGTGGAGGGTTAAGGACTTCGAATATACGGCGGGAATCGTGCAAAAATTCCTAAAACAATGAAATAGATATTTTGACTATGCGGATCATCCAGATTCCTCAATGAGGGTCTGACAACTGATGATAAAGCAGAATAAAACCTAGGTAGGTACTTAAAGAAAAGAAAGAATAATATTTATTTGGACACAGTTCGGGAAACACAAGTTATCAAAATAAAAAGTGAAAATATTCATAAAGCAATAATAGTGTGTGCCTCACGGCTGCGCCAAAAAGGTTCATTTCAGCATTACTTGGTAAGTAACAGTGAACACTGACAACGCACTAGTATGTCCATCAACAGTGTGTTGCTGGGGTAAGGTGGCTGCTCCTGACCCCAAATATTTGGTATGGTGATGTAAAGAATATTTTGGTTTAAGCATACCAAAATAATCTAAGGCACATAGCTTATTTTTCTGCACTAAATAAACAGAAGATGCTTGATTATCTTAGTTTTCCTCACTGCAATTAAAATTCAAGGCTTACTGGTGATTCGCACGAATTTACTCGCCCGATACGGGCGAATCGACACTTTGAAATAATATTATTTATTCTTGAAGCGATTCTCAAGAAGTTAATGTATTTGTTGGTGAATGGACAACTCCAGAAATCGATTCGCCTACAAATAAATTAACTTATAGAGAAAACAAATCTTATTTATAAATGTTAATTTATCAGAGTAAAATACCCCAGCCTCTTGTAATTCTGTACCTACCAACTACACGCTATTATCTCATGACTTCCACTCTCTCGTTATAAATAAAATTAAAATTGCAAAATTCTCAGCAATTTCACATATGGGCTGAGTCCAAGATCATCTTGAGACGTCTTTCCTCGCGTTATCTGGTCAATTTGACGTTAACCCCAAGGCATTCAATGTTCTATATCAACATAATTTATGTTGTTATTACCAGTGATTAATGTTGTAATTTGCGATTTATTATATACAGAAGATTATATGTTAGGCTTGTAATTATCCGTTTAAACAAAATGTAGTAAAACATTGTTTTTTATGAGTTTGTGAGCAGCCAAATGTCAAAGTTCAGGTTTCAAAATATGGTGCATTTGATTATATTTGATTGCGTGGTTCAGCGTCAGGTTCGATTCCAACAAACAAATACTTATTCTATCTACAACTTTATTTGTTTAGTATGTTCCATCACATAATTATTATGTTTTCTGTCTTTAGTTGGGATAATGAATCTTCCTCTCTTGCTCCTTACTCAAGATTTTCATCCTTACTCAATTTTATTTGCTTAGTATGTAAATGGATTCCATCACATTAATTTTCTTCTTCTCTCTTCAGTGGGGATGATGAATCTTGTTCATTAGCGCCTTTCTCAAGGTTTGCATCTTGTTATCATCCGTAGTTTCCAAACGAAATAGCTATTTTAGGATTCTAGATTAATGTTGTAGTGAACATACAACGTGTATACAACAGTTGCAAACGTTAAGTAATGTACTATCAAAGGTATGCGCATTTGCACTTGCAGTGTAATTAATTTATGATTATTTCATAATGTTATTGAAATTGAGTCAGTGAAGATATCAAACGTCATATGGCGTTGACAGCCCTGATAGCCGTTAGTGATCTATGGCCACTAACTAGCAAAAAGGTCTTATGTTGCTGCTAAAACAAGTTCCCAGTCATATTAATTACACATTTCCTACTAGAACAGGTTGTGCACTCGTATTTATAGTAGACCTGTGTTCATACAAAATTGGTTCCCAGTTATCCAGGAGCAGAAACTCATTTCAGCATTATGATGAGCGAGCACAACCGCACGTGCGACTGATTGACGCGAAGTGAATGGCGGAACGACTTCCAAGTATTTTGAAGTTGCAAAAACACTCGCGATATTGAAGCCATACAACCTTCAAGTGTGAATCAATTTGATTCCATCGGTTTTATTGATCGATCGACAATTTCACTGAATTATTCAATGGACACAAATACCGACATTCTGCGGCCGCTCGTGGCAGACCAGGCAAAAACGCACCTCGCGAGGCACCCGAATATAATCGGCAGCGGACGTCGTGGGAGTGGTTCGGCGCTGGACATATTTCGAAACCGGAGACGCTTGAAAAAAGGCAGCGTTTGGTGATGAGAATGTCATGTCCCCCGTTCCCAACGACATATTTGCGAGTCGGGCCCGCGTTTTGTGATAATTACAGCGCATAACGCGGGCGGTGCGCACGGAATGCGCGGCTCTGAGCTCACCGCCACGGATTTATAATGACGAGCGAGTGTCGCGGCCGCGCTGCTCTATCGACAGCACAGCGCGCGGCAGAAAAACCGTGGCGTCCGCGGCATCCGCGCGGGGCGGAGCGGTTCCCATGCGTGCCTGCACCCCCCCGCTCCCGTGCACCCCCCGCCCCCGGGCACCTCTACGCCGAGACGCACCTTTTTTACCCGCTGCTAAATTACTAGCGAAATATCTGGAAATTGACATTCCTCTCATAATTCCAGAGGACGCATCCTTGGTCCGTCGAAATTTAATCACGAATGCCTATGAAAATCGAGCGTCGACAGGGAGTGATGGGGCGTAATTACGTTCGAATTCTGCATCGGATGGGTGTGCACTCTCGCTTTTTTGTCGCACGTCAATTATATAAATTGTTGGTGCAATAAATTTCGCTGTATCTCTGGGGACGGGTGGCGGGACGGGAATGCGGCGACGATACGGCTCGTCCCGTCGTCCCGCACAGGGCCCAATTAGCATGGGATCGATAGGCGCGCCTGATGCCGATCTGCTGTCAACTGCACTGCATTGCGCAAGCACCGCGGTTATCTAATCTGAACTTAATGAATGCCACAATACTATCGCCGAACTGAAGCTAGCGGTGAATTCAGGTGAACCTGCGTATTCGCTTGTGTTGCAAGGAACTGCCAGAACGTAGTCTGAAATAGAACGTATGTTTTCCCTTACATTTCTGTTACTTCGTTGCAAGAGTTAACAATAATAATTTCAATAGCGAAGTTCATGATTACCTTCTTCTTTAAACCATTTCTTCAACCTCAAGTGTACCTACTCCTGATTCCATAGCAAGCACATTACTCGTTTCACAAATCATCGCATCAAGGCATTCTGTTTTACCATGGATCGGTTACTGACAAGCCTGTCTTACACGGTTAAACCTAAGGTCCTCCAAAAAGTTATATGTTCACAATTCAGGACAAAAAGATCAACATTGCAAATTTGATTCTCTACTCTATACTCAAACTATCAAACAATAACTACATCTTCCCACATCCCGCTTTCTAAATCACATCAATAACAATGTACCACAATCTAAGCATAAAGTCAAACCAATTTCTAACATAAATCTACAATATTCTCCTATAATTAAGTATTCAACTCATACGAAATCAACTCATCAAACTGATTGCAAAATGACAATAATGTGCAGCATAATAGCTATAGAAACTGACGCTTTGTCCGCTAATGGCTAATAGCCTTTAGCCGTTGTATAGCCGATGCGGTTTGCAATTATCATGGCCTCCGTACCGTGAAGCGGCAACAATCGGAACTAGATTATTAACATGCTGTATGACTGATGCAATTATAAGTTAGATAGAATTTAGATTAGTCCAATAATTTGTATTAGACTCATATGGTGGAAAATGTATTTGAATTATGCGTTGAATGGTAGTTTGTGAGAGTTGAGTGATGCTGTCCCCTACAGTTGTGCTTAGAGATGGACGATACCCTTCATAATTTTGATTGCCAATTTATCTTTAAAATATGTAGGTATGGAAGAACTAATTCTGCGCTGATTTTAAATTTTGGCAGGAATGATATTGCTCATCATCTCGCATGATCTACTCCTAAAGTCTGGTTTTGTCTTGATCAGTTACAGAGGTACTTGACTAATCCTATACTATTAAGCGAGCAATATTTATATATATTTGTAATCACGTTCTCGAAAACGGCTCTAACGATTTCGATGAAAGTTGCAATATACGGGGGCGAAAAATCGATCTAACCAGGTCTCATATCTGGGAAAATTCGTTTACTCCGTATTTTCACTCGAGCAGAGCTCGCCCAAAGTTTAGAACCAGATCGCTACCTTATTAGTAAGAAAGTACCTACTACCATGGCAGCATGGAATTAGAGTACCAACTTTCGTCATCATCATCATCTTCATCATTTCAGCTGAAAGATGTCCACTGCTACCAAACCACAAGCCACCATAAGCCTCCCCCAAGCACCGCCACCGTCCGATTCTCGCTAGACTCGCGTCGACTCCCGCATCCAGCGGACTCCTGCGGTCTTTACAAGGTCATCAGTCCATCTTGTGGGAGGCCTTCCAACGCTACGACTTCCGGTACGCGGTCGCAATTCCAGAACCTTTCGGCCCTATCGGCTATCTGTTCGAGCAATGTGCCTACTATCGTGGCATGGAATTAGTATGAACTATCCTATACTATTAAATGAGCATTCTCTATTTTCACCAGAGCAGCGCTCGGTTGCGTCGGTATGTACTGAAGATAAAAAGGTCACCTACTCGTATCTTTAAATTATTGTGCTCTGGAAAACCACTACCTTCCCCTGCGTTTATCTTAATTTACCATTCCCATGGAGTGATGAAAACACAATATTTATTCTTCTTGTCCCTTAAACATGAAATCACAAAAAAAAACAAGCGAAGAATAATAACTTAATAAATAAATTTCAAGACAATCGACTAGATTTTGTATTCAAACTTTTCATTAACTAAGAAAGTTGCACTTTAACTACAGACGCGACACTAAACTTTAATATTAAAATTCTTCAATTAATCAATACAATACTGAAACAGTATACATACAATCTATATTCATTGAATCACGAAACACATCCTACAATGAAACTACATCCATTACAAAGTCTATCAAGAAGAACCCAATCTTATTGTAACTTCAACACCTGAACAAAAACATTGGCATTCTGTTGATGTCCAACGAATATTCAATAGATGTCTGCCGCAGTGATTTTCACATTATTCATGCTGACTGAATATTCATCCGACATAGGTTGACCTGGCCATTAATTGTTATAGCCAAGCCTGTTAGCACGAGACACACTGATGATGAAATTGACAAACTGGGGATGGGTAAAATGCTTAGAAAGTAGAACAGTAGTTGATGGTTTTTCATCATTTTCATAATCAAATCCAATCCAATCCAAATCCAATCTGCTGGGGAGTTTGTTGCGCCACTTCTTCTTTCCAGCAAAGGCACTAGGAAGTGGTGAAGGGTGGGCGTTTTGGGGGACTGTCTTATGTAAATTTGACGTTCGAAAAATGCTGATTCTCAGCCTAGTTTGAATAAATGACTTTTGAATTTTGAATTTATAATAAGAAAATCAATATTATCGTTTGCATCATTAGTGTCATCAATGTTAATTATATTATATTTGTGCACAATTAAAAAATATATTCCAATATCTTTCATATTTTTCACTTAAAACCTGTCATTCATAACTTTAGAGATCTGTCAGATTTTTTCAGACATACTTTTTGTATCTTTTACGTATGATATTGTATTTCCCATGAAATAAAAATTCCATAAAGAAAAGCTTTTCTTTTAGAAACGCTATGTCGTCATACAAAATTGGTTCCCCACCGAGCAAGTTGGTTCTAAAACCCGCAGAACAATCTCTCATTGTATCCCACCCAAATGTTTTATGGATGGGACCTTCGATTTGTGAAGCTCATCGTCTTTTATTACATGACTCTTGTGAATATTGATTTTTGGGTCAACAGCTTCACTTTGTATCATTTGTTCGCCTTTATGTCTTTTAGCATTTTATTTCTATGCCCTACGATGACCAAGACTAATGTGTACGGTGATAAAACGACCGGCAAACGCGAAAATGACTAGTATTGTTTCGCAATGTTTGTGTCATATTAAATATGCATTGTTTATGTTGATAAAGTCTATTATTACAATAGAGTGTTTGTTTTCATTATTGAGTATGAGCTAGGGTTTGTAGCTAATAGCTGTTATGATCAAGAAGATATTTTAGACCCGATGCCTAGATATCTTACTGACTGGTATTGACTTAACTTCTTACGACATAGCTTATAACAGTGTTTTGCTTTGTCAACAGACACTAGGGAGACGGGGTTCGTGAACGCAATCACGGCGGCTGGCGTAACGTACTCCATCACCCGAGCATGCACCGCGGGATCCCTGCTCGAATGCTCTTGCGAAAAGGTTTGACATGTTTGTCTTTGTCGTATTATTGAGAAACAGTCGCAATTGCTGCATCAAATGTTCCTTGCGCAACTTTTTCCACGAAGATATACCTAAATTTAAGAAATCAAAAGTCATGAATTTACAATTGAAAAAAATTGAAAAGAATAAAGTCAAAGTGTATAACATTTCAAAGGGCATAAACACTTTACACTTAAACAAATAAAAACATTTCCTGATTTTACTATCCTTATATATCCTGGAATATAAATATTTTTTTTATCATTTAGTTTTGGAGTTTAATAATAAAAACAGTAAGTCGAGAGATTCTTTGAAAATAGATACAGGCCTATGACAGACAGGCGGACAAACGGATGGACAGATGGCTCAGTAGGGAAGTGCCTTTGTTTATCTAATCAAGCTTTTTTCCTCAGGGAGCACCAAAACCGCGTCGCGGACGTGAATCCGTCACGCTCCCCCCCTCCCAAGTGCCAACAGAGAGGTGGCAGTGGGGGGGATGTAGTGACAACGTACGCTTTGGGCTCAAAAAGTCCAGGGAATTCATGGACAGCCGCTACAGAAAACGAAGCGACATCAAAACCCTCATCAAACTGCATAATCATAATGCTGGGAGGTTGGTTAGTAGAATTTTAATTTGGAAGTCAAACTGCAATAACTGCAACTGTCAATATTTTTTTCTAAGATTCGTATTTAGATAGATGTCGTTTATTATAAATTTAATTAGGATTTATTTAGTAGCTAGAGACAGAAAGGATCTTTACTTAGATGGTCTTCTTATATACTTTAATTCGAATAGGTCGAAGCTATCAACCAATAATAGTTTAATAATCAATTTCAGGAATTTCTTGTTGATGGTGAAATTGTATGGTTAAACTGATGTTATACTGTTGTTAGCACCTAGCTTTACTCCGCATTTATAAATAAAGTTGTATGCCTTTTACAACATGTTCTACTGCAGCTATAAAGAATTTCTTTTGTCGATAGGCAATCAAGAATAACATGAAAATGGAATGCAAGTGCCACGGGCTGTCGGGCTCTTGCACGCTCAGGACTTGCTGGTGGAGGATGCCGACCTTCAGGGAGGTCGGCGATAAACTGCGGGACAGATTTGAAGGTGCTGCTAAGGTGGGCTGATAGAACACACTGGTTAACTAATTGGTCTTTTAGGATTTATATGAGGAAAGAGAAAAAGGAAGTCCAGAGAAAAGATGTGTGAGGGAATGCTATGAATGAAAAGACAGTGAATGAGAGCGTGAGGTTTGACAAGGGAGAATTTAAGAAAAAACGTTTTCCACCGACCCCAAGTAACATAAGGGCAGGAAGAAGAGAATTTAATGTAAAATGCTATAGCGAAAAGAGATGGTTATGACGCTCGATCTTTGATTAAGTAGAACATGAGTTATTATCATGTCAAAGCAAGTACTATCTATAAGCTCCAATAATAGTAAATTACCAGTTATAATAAATGCCGTGATTACATGTTTTAATTTTATTGCCAGGTAATCGCCAGCAATGACGGTGACAGTTTTATGCCAGAAAGTCCGAGTATCAAGAAACCTGGCAAGAAAGACATCATCTATTCTGAGGAGTCACCAGACTTCTGCTCAGCTAACATGAAGACTGGCTCCCTAGGAACCCTGGGCCGTCAGTGCAACATCAGCTCAGCGGGAACCGATAGTTGTGATCAATTATGCTGCAGACGAGGTTACAAAGAAACCTCGGTCAAAGAAACTGAGAACTGCAACTGCCAATTCAAATGGTGTTGCGAAGTTATATGTGAAACATGCTACATCAAACGAAATATACAAACATGCTTATAATGTGATAGACGATACAATAAATGTTTAATATTAAAATTTATTTGTACATTTATTTATTGACCTTCAAAGTTTTATTATGTACAGCTTTTCTTCTGTGCTCGTCTCCTGATTGATAATCTGATAAATATGCCAGTAGGTCAATTTTATGTGCTTTTTCTATTCCTTTCACTGGGTGAGATTTAAGGTCATTTTTTATTGTAGCTAGTGGCTCTTCATCATAATTTTTGGCAACATCACTTCCTCCATTAGTATATTCTTCATAGTTTGTAACTTCACTATCATTATCTTCATGTTCCATATCTTCATATACCTTATCTTCATTGTACTCATCTTTAAAGTGTTCTTCATATTGTTCCTCTGGTAGTCCAAGATATTTGTTTGGTTTCTTTCTAGGTTTAGGCTCCGAAAAACTAACAACATGTTGACGAAAACTATGTCCTTTTCGGAAAAGTTTTTCGCATTCAGGAACTTTATTCTCTTTTTTCTTGACAATGTAGTTGTAGAGCATTCTTATTTTTTTTATGTCGCTTTTAGTGAATCCGTGATTCTCTCCCATCAAACTATGAGTACTGTGTGGATCCTGTAAGTAAGTTGTTTGTTTAATATTAGAGAAATGCTCATTATTTCTTTACTAAGGAAACGCAAGTACCTATTATAATCAAATTAAAATGACTAAAACAAATTATTAATAGTATTCCTTTGTAATAATACATACATATACTCTCCGACAGCGCCTCAGTTCTCTAATCCTTACGGAAAAAATATATTACCTCAAAGCTAACACTAGAATGTCACAATGCATTAGAACAAATAACGGTCTCTAGCCGCAACACGGTGACACTGCAATGGATAAAAGGACACAGCGGGTCGCTAGGTAACGACACAGCTGACGAACTTGCTAGACGAGGATCCAGCACGGCAGTCTGCGGACCCGAGCCTTTCGTACCCACCCCATTCAATCAAATACGTAGGTGGTTACAGGATCTCACCCACACACAAGCGGAGCACTGGTGGACCTCGACACCGGGCTGCACGCAGTCAAAGGAACCTATGCCATCCTTGGATAGCAGGCTGACCAGGCGTTTATTACGCCTGGACAGGAACGGCCTGCGCCTGGTGACGGGGACCATCACGGGACACTGCTCAAACACTTCCAAACAAACAAACACTTCCACACAATAGATATAACGGACAGTCCTCTGTGCAGGGCGTGCATGGAGGCTGAGGAGACCGTTGCGCACGTGCTCTTTGAATGCACGGGCGTCATCCAGATTAGAACAGACACCCTCGGGTCACCCAGATCATACATAGATGTTCTAAACAAACCAGGAGACCTAATTACCTTCTGGAAGGAGGTGGGCTGGTTGGAACAACCACCAAACGGCCACTATGGCCCACGCAGAATGGTCCACCTGACGGACTGAGTACGGAAACCAAACCCCATAACATAGAACATAGTATTCCTTTGGTCTCGCTTAAGATAGGACAACAAATTATTATGATACTAATAGAAAATATGAAAATTTACATAATATCCTTAAAATAGACGAATAAGCTATCGGATTGGCAAAAATATAGTCGAGCCAAAATTATATGAATACAAGAAATACCCTCATAATTAATTGACATCGTATGAGGTCGCTGATGAAATTAATCTTACCTGAAATTCAATGGTTGCACGTCCAGTAGCTGAATGTTTGTGATGGTGGAAATGACCAGCACTCGAGAAGTCGTAATTAACGTCATTAAACAACCAATTATCGTCAGTCAGCTTGTGGAATAAGAATCTTTTTTCTAGAGTAATAAAAACGAAAGTATTGGTATCAGAAAATGTTAATATAACAAAAGAACAAGGTGTTCCTATCTCACTCGAATGAATTGAGCTGAAATTTAATTAATAATTTGATTGGCAAATGGATATTGCCTTATAGGCCACTGATATATCTAAATATTTGTAGAAAATGCTTCAGATTTGTTTAATGGTTCCCTTGGTTTTCATTAAAAAATCAGTATTGATGTTTCGGCTGCCTTTAGGACCTGGTTTTGAGAATTTTGGTATTAAAACTAACTTTGTTTTAAACCGATACTGTTAGATTGACAATTTTTCTTACTGAAATAATGTCTAGTACGTTACCTGGGATGATATTGTCTTCTATAACCTTGATATATTGGTCTCGATCCGGCGAATTGTGCTGGGGTGGTACTCCAACTATTGAAAGCACTGCCTCCGCCAGCTCTCCCCCCGAAGAAATACAATCGTATCCCAGATTTACATGCTTTAATTAGAAGAACATTCAAGTAACATGATAAGTTTGTTTAGTAATAAATTATTGCTTCTAAGCCAACGTCCTTTATCATAGACCATAAATCATGACTACCAGCGGTAGAAAATGAGTTTAAAGCCCAGAAAAAAGGAAATGAAGGTAGGAAATGACGAATACTAATAAAAGTTCTGATATCATATTTCTATAGATTAGGTTTAGCATAATATTTTAACCATTTATAGGACCTGGAACCTGAACCAGAAAATTTTGGTCACTGACCTTTGATGCGGTGTCCCAGCAAAAACTGACCAAACTGGCCAGAGACCAAATATAAACCCCTATACCTTCATTTATAAACCAGCTTTTTCTTTTTTAATTATATGTATACTTGAATGGGTTCACAATCTAGCTACTCCAGATATAGCATGAGGTCCTGTGATCGATTCCCGAGTCGGGCAAAGTTTTTTTTTTTGGTTTCTTATCGGCTTTGTTTATTAAATTAATTAAGTATTAAAATGATATGTACATAAATAACCACCACTTATACCTAATTAATTAATAAAAAATATTGGGTTTTCCATCTGGAATATCTCAATAGCAGCTCGGAGTCTGGATTTGGTCCCGGTTAATGGAAATAAGCTCATCCCCTATTACATGGAACTTAAACATAACTGGCAAAATGTAGGTGTACTATAGGTACAACTCTGCCTAAGCCGTTCGGAGAATACAGGCGTGATGTTGTTATGTACTCACCTGGACTCCTTCATTGGTGAAGTTTAGAATAGAGTGATCAGAACAGCCCAGTTGACCTCGACGGTTGACGAAGAAAACCCATCGGGTCTCATCATCCTTCGGTGGAGTTGGCATCTCCAAGAAACTAAGCCTGGTCAGACTGTTGACAGTATTGAGGAACCAACGGATTCGGTCGCGAATAACTTTGTCTGCAAAATAGAAATACTTGGCATTGGTAAACTTGAACAGTTATCAAAGTTTTGCACAAATTTGATTATATAATAATAATACCATATTTTTTATGTATTTTCGGATAATCGGAGGAATATAGTTCGCTAAATAATAATAATATATTATTTATTACCTATATCTAACTATTGAAATATTCATTATTATTATTATCACACAAAAAATATATTTTAAGTATACATACACACATTGCAGTATAAAATTGATTTACATCCGTCACCTCACACTTCAGGTCCAGTTGAAAACCAGCGTCAGGGACTAGTTGTCTGGCATTTTCGCTGAACTGGGCCTATTTGGCGCAGCCGCGAGGCACACATTCTTACAACGTACACTTTTTATTTGTATTATATTTTTTCTTTTTTTTTTCTTTTGTACTTGTGTGCCTTTTATTTTGTGCTAAATAAATGTATTTTCTTTCAAATATCTAGCCGAAATATCCGTGGAGAATACGACGTATGTATTTTCATAATCAAATGATCTATGACGAGACCATCTTCAAAAGAGAAATATGTAGGTATGTATGTACGATCCTACCATGTCTCACCTTATGTGTAATTGTGTATGCTAAAAGCTGCGTTTAAAATCAGTGTTAACTTCAAAATTAGATATACTTACCATTGAAAGAAGGAACATCAATATAATAAGGTACAATTCCTTTAGGCCATAGTTTTAACTTTCTGATTTCGTCGTCACTTAAATCAAAACCTGCTTCATTATCATCACCCTTGAGGTCTTCATCCGGATTCTGTCTGACTATTTTCGACCAATCAGCAGGTCCATATTTTACGTTAACATCAAGGATGTCATTTGATGATTTTTTGAGAACGTGGAAGAAATCTGGATGTTTGGGAGTCGTAGGACGGATTCCTAGACCAGAGATTGTGGCGGGTAAATGATAGGTGCATTTAGCTTATAATTATCGCACTGTTGGGACTCAGACTGCTTGTTCGTGGGTCATGGCAATCCATACATTTGCATTCCAGTTCTTGGAAGTAGATTATGGGAATTCCTATATCTTTCGTACCGGTCGATATTGGTTAGCAACACCTACCCTAAGCCGCATTCATGTAGAACGCTGGTAACCGACGCCGATATGCCATGTTGTCAACCGACGCTGGTCAGCACAGGCAGTTAGTAGTCGCCGCTAATCGCCAACAAGTTCTTATATGATTTTTCAGCGCCAGCTCGCGCTAATTCGGAAAAAATAGCAGCATTGACAACCACCGCTCGTTAGCGCCGACAAGCTCTGGCGTATCGGCGGTTACCAGCGTTCTACCTGAATGCAGCCCTAATGAAGACACAATTATGTCATAGATTTGGAAGCATAAACATTACAAGAAATGCTTCAACATATAGGCACTTAGCCACAAACTGGTGGCAGTATTTTTTGGCTAGGATTTTGGCAGACGAGGCGACGTTGCTGCTTCAGCCTGTCTACGTGATTCCTGAAATTACCATTTACGACACTGGCTTCATTTTTTTATGGAAGGCATTTTATGTTCATTGTGAGGTAATGCCACAGCTAAGGAGTGGACTTCCCTGCTGGAGTGTAGTTCAAGATGATTATTTAATCTGGTAGTTTTTAAGTATCGAGTGAATAGGTAGGTGACTTCTGGTAAAAACTAATAAGCACAAATTGAAAATAACAAAAATAAAATAGATAGATAAGCTATTAGGTACAGATAGTGCAATCCACGACGACTCGTCCCACTCCGCGATTACTGTACTGTAAGCTGTACTTTAGTACGGAGCGGAGCGGAGTGGGGCGCGTCGCCGTGGATTGCACTATCTATATACTTATACGGATACGGAAAAATTAGACGAAGTAAGGCAACTGCTTCCAGGCATTCTCCACTTCCTAAAGCAGGACTGATATGAATAAAAATAAAACAGAACCTCTAAAATCAGAAATCGTTGTCAAACAAGGTCTCTAATAATGAGAGGGACAACTGATCAAAGACAGGAATGTGTTTTAGCCGGTAAGAGTCTGGCACTGCCGAGAATGGCCCACTAATGTGAGGCACTGATCATCCATGAGGATTTCCCACTCATGCTATAATAATAAAATATAAAATACAATTGGTGCAACATCATCTACTGCACCGTTGCTTAAAACTAGGTACAATAGTGGTTGAAAGCAAGGCCATCAAAAATAAAAATATAATTGCATTTAGCAATATGAGAAACCACTTTTATACTACATTAGACCGAAACTTGAAGTCCCGAATTCTATTCGATAACACACAGTTTTAAATAATTAGGGGTATCGTTTTGGTGGACTGTCTTATGTAATTTTGACGTTCGAAAAGTGATGATTCTCAGCCTAGTTTGAATAAATGACTTGAATTTTGAATTTGAATTTTAGGAATAGCGTTCGTTGGGTTGATGGGATGGCTTTCTTTCAAAATACAGTTATTCAGGATAGTGTTCCGTCGGGATAAAGGGATTTGGGACTTCAAGTTTCGGTATAAGAGTCATGAGAAATCTCTCGATGCTCTATTAAAAATTGTGATGTTGAATGATTTTAGAAGATTCTTTTCCACTACAAAAAATACTCACGTCTTGGGCACATAAGAAATACAACAAAAAATAAACTTGAACATTTCACCAAACCACGCCGAAGCATACTTATGTGTGAAATAAATAAAATTTCCAAACATTGGTTTTATTGTATAAATTCAATAAGGCATTCAGATAAGGATTATTGGATTTTTATGAATAATCCAGCAATTTGTATTTCATTGGCTTACGTAATGCTATATGCACGCTAGCCTTTGTGCCTATAATATTTAAGGCATTGATGTATGTACTTCAATGCCTACCTAAATAAAATATGATGATGGTGATTATAAATTTAAAATACCCAGTTAATGCAAAATCACCAGGAAAGTGACGAATCTTGAAGATTGAACTATTCACAGTCGACGCCTACATGTTATTAAGAACATTGCTCCCATTGCTACTATTTTCAGGGATAACATAATTATGTAGCTTTTAGAACACTTACAAAGAAGAGAAAGTACCTATTCTATTCTTATGTCTAATCTAAATATGATTTTCAACAGAGATATAACATTCACACGGCCCAAATCCGTTTGCATGAAAAATTATTCACGCTATTTCAGATACAGCCGCGCCGTTCGTAACTCTTATGACAGATTTCTCTGCTCATAAACATAAATTTTCCAGCAGGGCCGATACTCGTGGGAACCCACCTCGGGGCGCACTCGACCACCAACACTCAACAACTTTTCACTTTCTTAACCCAAAACCAACCGAAATTAAACTTTAACACGAACTTCATAAAGTGCAATTTTAGTGCAGCAAGAATGGCTGCTAGAAAATAAAGCTGTTTCAGAAAATTGCACGCTATCAAAACTACAACGGTTGCGGTCGCAATAAAACAAAATGGCGAAGGTTTTGCAGGGTTGGCATTTCAATTTTGTGATGCTGAAACTTGGCAGGGTTTATGAAAAAGTTACTGTATTACTTTTTCATTAAGATGTAATTTTACTTGGCTCAACTCAATCGTCTTTACATTACTGGAAATACGCTTCAGCACTATCATAATATGCACCTTTCAAATGCTAAGACCACGAGTTACATACAACATGGCTTTCAAATAAATCAAATCGTCTGGCAAAGGAATTACTGATACAAATCCTCTCCATTAGTACCAAAGGAATGAGGAACATAGACAGCCCTATGTGACAGTTGCATAAATAAATGCGCGCGCATAAATTCCAAAATAAGAACATCGTTTATCGAGGAGACATCTTTGGGGATGTATTATACTTTATATCGAAATTAATGCTTTTAACATCGACTTACTTTATAATAGAAGGCAGGGAGAGAGAAGACAGATTAGACCGACGTAAACGCTGATAATAAAGGTCTAATGGAGATGTTCTTGTCTTGTACATTTTGTAACTGTATAGCATAATGCGGCCCGTATTGTGGACTCGGGTTGAGTAATATTTTAAAGAAAGCAATGAAAAGAGACGTATTGGGTCCTATTATAAATTTATACTTTATGATGCATAAATCAGAAACATAATTAACTATGAAATTATTAAATAAATTTTCAAGTACCTAAGTATTTCTTTTTGTGTAGGTTTTATATTTTATAATATTTAGAATCACTTTCAGATAAATGTTTACTAAAACTAAGTATGTTTAAGTACATTATATTCTTATTTGAAAGTATTTTTTTTAATTGTCAGGAGCAATTAGATCTATTTTAGGTAAGTAAATAGATCCATGAAGTAAAACAAGGCTGTTCAAGGTTTTTGATCAATTTAATATTTTTAGTAACAACTAATCAATATTTTAATTATAAATAGATACTGCTAATGTACAACCAATATTATAATAAACTGTGTCAACCCCAAAAAGTGGTCACTGGACGAAATATATTTCAAAAAGGTACATTTATTATACAAATAATAAGATTTGAGATTCTGATAAGTTCAGCTGATTTCAATTGTATTTTTACCTAATATTAACAATTTAAAATGCTACATTCACATAAATAACTTAAAATAATGAATAAAGACAATATTTACATGCGTAAAAAATGATTTCACTTTGACAAATTGACAATAATTCGATTAGGCAGAATAATAATTTTGATTAAAACCGGCAATAGCTGTCAGGTGTAAAAGGTTAAAAAATGGCACCAATTCGATTTTCGAAATTCATAACGGTTTCGGTTTTAAATTACGTTAAAATACTTTTTTATCACAATAGCTATCATGCTAAAATTCAAAACAATGGCTTTAATAGATCCAGTCATGGATATTATAACTACGAAAATTAAAAAAAAAACTTCAGTCTTTTAAATCCGATGCGGTATCAGTTCCTCAGACTCTGTCATTGAATTCCGAAACATTTTTTAAAGTTACATATGTACAGAGATCCGATTATTAAGCGTTTTTTTTTAACAATAAATTGATAAGTACTCGAATACCTGTTTTAAATAATACCGATTGTTTTAACATCGGATTTTTTTACTAAAACTAACACGTTATTTTACTTTAATACCTTCACTAATATTAAAGTAAAATAAATTAAAACAAGTTTTTAATAAATATTTTTTATATAAAACATACTTGACGAGTTAGTATGCTCAGTGCATTTTATTGTACACAATAATTAAGCTCAGTAGGATTAGTCTACCTATATATACCTACTTACTGGCTATACTATGTTTATATCACATGAAATATCATTCTAGTTGATATAATTACTTGTATGATCAATAAAGCTTCCACATAAATACTGGCAAACTATCGAATTTGGAATGTCAAATTTAATGTCACCGAAATTATTCCAAAACAAAAGAAAAGAGATTTGTCAAAAGATTGTCAATGTTAATCCAATTTTTTTGTTAAAGTTAGTAAGTTATGTTAGTCCAAAGGGTTATGAGGGTTCGAATATAAACTCGCCAAGTGAATAGTTCACGATGCAATCTGTCTAATTACAGTAACATATGTATAAAAGCGTTGATGTACAACGTTACTATTGTAGTAATACATGCATTTAAGTATATAATAAGAACGGTAGAAGGGACGACATCTCTGCACCTGTATGAAATGTGTTACGAGTGTCAGCCGGGTTCGCGTGCAACACTATCTCCGTGTATCGGACGGAACACGCATACAATATTATACGTATAATACTGATTATTTAATTCGTTTAATATTTAATTAAAATTCTCCAGAGCGTTTATCTCGTAATGTGGGACACTTTTACGATGGCGCTACTTACTAACTGATAAGGGCCCAACGCTGCCTCCGCCGCTGAACACCCAAGAAGACACTTTATGCAAATGCCATTAAGCCACAAATTCCATTAGCCGGGTTAATTATAATATGAAATTATAATTACAAGATAATTTCGCTGTTGAATCTCAAAACAGTTATGCGAGCATGCACCCAACGCGGACGTCCATAAAATAGAAAGTATTTATAAAACTCAAATGATTATTGCCGCTGTTATAATAATTGCAAATAACTTCTTTGAAAAACCTGCGTAATAACTTTGGAATGATATTTAAGAAATATCATATAAAGTCTCGTATTTTCATTTTGCGTACGTGTCTCCTTGGGCTGTTCAGTCGAGTATGTACGATACCTACCAATAAATAAATTACACAGCTGACCGCGTAAGGAAACCAATAAGTCCAATTTTGAATAAATACAAAATGAGTCGATGATAGAAATAAATCGTCTGTAAACTGGTCTCATTAATTTCCAAACGACAGTGTCCAAAAAAATAAAGTTACTAGATCACATGTTCGCACTTAATAGTCAAATAAATTAACCGAACGAGTAGCTTACTTTAATTTTACGCCGGATCAATTATCATGTATAAAAGAAGAAATAAACAGTGATAGAGAAACTATTTACATAAGTCAACATGATATACGATTTCGACGACTTTGCGATAGATGAAAAAGTGAAGTGATTATATACAAGGTCCGTTATCTGCCTCCGAATAAGAAAACAGGTCCACTCTCGAGTCTGAGTCACAATCACATCGGCCCGACACTAAAGTTTCTCTCATTGATCACTTCGCCATCAGCGTCCGAGTCTATAAACACGTGTGCACCACTTTTTCCGTGCGACAGAGTTTGCACTTGACCTCGCAGCACCAGTGGAAGGTGCAGTTACATCGCTCCACCACAAACATGGTCTCGGTACGGTACCCTCGGCCGCAGCACATCAGGTCGCAGCCGTCCACCCCGATGCTTGTGTCATTGCAGGCGCGCCCGTGTGTACCGGGGATGCCCAGTCTCGGGTTCTTTTCACAGAAACCCGGCGATGACTCCAAGTAAACCAAGTCTTTCGCCCCCGGTGATTTATGGTCTGGATTATGAGGCCGCAGTTGGAATCTGTATCGGTCTCTCCTCGGCACTCTGTGTGGTGCCGCGTCGTTCCGCTGCGCTGGCGGCTCCAGGTCAGTATTATGCATCATGACCCGTGACGCGCCGTCGAAGCGGTCCTTCAACGAGTCGCCCACAGAGCGGAAGCTGGGCAGCCTCATCCAGCAGGTCTTGACGGTGCACGAGCCCGACATGCCGTGACACTTGCATTCCTGCCGCATCTCCGTTTGCACATGCTGCGAACAAAACAACACAATCAATATTTCGAAGGTACTTTAATTTATTCTATCATGGGGAGGTCTATAATGATGTCCAAATATCTTTAAATTCCACCGATAAGCTTCGATACAGTGTGATCGATGATCTTTTAAGCGTACTCCATCGATCGCATCTCACGATCGAGCAAATTGTTACAAATCGTGAAGAGGTGGGCTGGTCGTCACCGCGCGTGGACCGATCATAAATCATACTCTAGGGACATTCATCATTCTTAGAAGGTAGATAAATGACGCGAGGATGGGAGACAGTAAATATTTTCCTATCTCGGAGCGCAGGCGCTTCGTAGAACGTCGTCGACGATATTTATTCATTGACATGTAGATGGCCGCGTATGTTATACAGTCTAGTGTCCAAATATGTGTTAAACAATCGATGGAATGCTGTGAATATTCATCAGGTGGACACCCAGTGCGTCTGTCGTGACAGGAATTAAGCGCTCCGGTTAATGACGCGTCTGGGTGGCTCGGGGCGCCCGACGTCCCTTTTTGATGAATTTTGGGAAGGAACGGACAGTGGATATGCAAATGTGGGTGTGCGGTGGGAGGGAGATGCGCGAGCGCAACGAATGAGTGCCTGTTGCGCAGTCGTCGCGCGCTGGGCCGCGCCGCCCGACGCATAATTAATATTACACATCGCGACATGTCAAGTGGCGGACGATCGATCGTCATCCATAATGGTAATGTAAACACGGCGTGATGACAATGGCCGTCATTGGCGATAACTGATTGTTTTATGGATGTTTATAATGTGCTACTGTCGAGTGCCGATTGGATAAGCGTATTGACAGGAGTGTTCGACACTTACCGATCGCCCGGCTTCGTTGTTGTGTAGGTTCATTTTTTCTCTCAGGGTTTTGCCTCTTTCGCCGGTGTCGACGAATTCTCGGCTGAATCGGAAGCCGAAGCCGATGTTGTCGCTACAGCCGCCCCACTTCCAGACGCGCACGTTGGCCGCGGCGGCGGCGCGGGTGCGGTGCGGCACGCGGTCGATGTGGGAATAGTCACACGTGCACGATTCTATAGAGCCTTCTGCGCACGCGCGCGCCACCGCGTGCGTCACGCCCGCGCTTGTGATCGCGTAGATGAACGCCGTTTCGCGGCAACCTGGTGACAATAGAAATGTTGTTTCATTAATTTATGCTAATTTATGAAGAAAGGAAAAGTAGTTCTACCACCTACTTAAAAAATATTTATGAGACTGGAATGCCTCTAATAGATTTGGGACATGAAATCAGGTGGCACAAAAACTATCTAGATAATCGTTTAGATTAGACCCGTTGATTACAAATAGCATACTTATACCTACATTATTAAGTAAGGCAGCTACACATATTTCACTTTGGCATGTTTGGTATTCATATAATTAATTCATCCCAACTGCAGAGGGTTCCATTCCATATTTTAATCAAATTTTATTATTGCTCCGGGTATGGGGATAAAAAATCTTGACGTTTTAAAATATTTTAGGTATTATAATTTAAGCACGCAAAACATTTGGGCTCATCAAGCAACTGCAAATCCGAGGGATTGAATTGGTTTTGCTTTTTTTTATCTTATTATTTTATTGACATTTTTAATTTGTTGACAGTATCAAAATCCTTTTCGAGAGCAATGGGCACATTAGGTTTTTAATTTCCTTCGTAAAATTCTATCTCAAGTTTCGACCTGTCTGGCTCATTTTATTCTTGATAATTTAAGAGCGTGGGTCTAAACATTTTAATTCAATTTAAATGAGACAGTCCTAAACGGAACGAGAGGTGCAATCAAGTAAACTGAATATTCCAGATAATCACTGTGTTTTGAGTTATCAAGTAAGGTTATAATCGTTTAAAAGCAACAAGATCATTACGTTTATATTCACACAATAAAGAGTTGAGCAATTATTGCATCGCGTTCATTCATCCCGTCCGGACGAATACATAAATCGATGCTCGGATCCCGTATCGAATACTATAAATAATTAATGGCCTGGTATTAGAATCAAATACTCATAAAATACAATTAAAAGAGAGAGAGGGTATATCTCTGAGATTGAAAATAAAAGAACTGCCTCTTACCTACCCGAGAGATTATAAATTTGATCATTACAAGTGGTACGGCGCGGCGCGCGCATCGAATTCTCCTCTTAATATCGATTTAATAGCCCTTGTACTTTAACGATTAATACCGAGCCTTTGTCTACGCGACCTCGGCTCCACAATGAGACGATATTATTAACCAAACGGGACCCTAGTGACGTAACCCGTTCTCCATACGACATCATTAAAATATTCGATTATAACTTTTAATGAATCATAACACCCGGAACATGGTTTTGGAGGACGTCTATATCGTGGTGGTCTTGCTCATACTGTATCTCGTAGACATTGTAATTTTACGGCATAATGCGCATTAATACGGCTATTGTTGAATCCCTCATTAAACGCTTTCGCTCCGAACGCATCCAACGTTATGGTGGAATTCCTCAAAAGCTATTAACGGTCGATCTCGATCGCTAAATAACTGAAAGATAATAAAACTGACAATTAACGCCGTTCTAACAAAAGTGTAATCGCGTGTCACCTCACCGGCTAATGTCATTCATTTAGTAATATAGTGAGGCTCGCGCGCTCCTTAGGTGGGCTTCCGGCCACCGACGCACCAGTGATAAAATCCCTTCAGAAAAAACTCACCGACCCCGTATGGATGTAAAAATAATAAGAAACGCGTATTTGTTGTTATTTATAATAATAATATGTGGAACGGGCCCGGAGCAGCCCGCGCCAGCTTTATTAAGGACTCAATAAGCAAATGAAATCATTTTTTTATTGAGTTGTCATCGTGCACCGATATAAATTACGGTGCGCACACACTGCCGCGGACCGCTCTCGGATTCGCTTTTTGTGCTTCCCTTTGGGATGTTATACAAAAGTATTTTATTCAGCAATTACTTGAGACGTTCGACCGGGAATTTTAATGTCAATTTCGCCATCATTCAATGCTCGGACGAAATTAATTCAAGGTAGGGATACGTACATACAAGCGGTCGTGGACTCGTACATTTATCTTCTGTAATGACTTGGAAACGTTCAGTTGCATTAACTATAACGTATAGGTGAGGCCAATTAAATATGGCACACGTAAATAACGCTTTTGAAATTATAGCTTTTGGCTAATCGAGTTTAACATTGAGCAGTAATGTGCGATGGCCGATGAGCGGAATGGGTTAAAGGCACTGGTTACAGGCTTCACAAGGTAATGCTTTTGTTTTATAGTCGGGTTATAAATCGAAGGTTTCACGGATGTCTGTTTTAGTGCGTTACGAGTGAGCGAGCCGGTCGTCCAGCGGGGTGCCGGCTCCACACCCGGTGCCAGGGCCGGCCTGGCCAGGTGCTCGCACCACGTGCTGCGAACGCGTCTTCATAACCCATAGATAACATGTTGCCACATCTGGCCACCACAGATGTGAATCACTGCCCGCTGTGATTTTAACATCACTACTTTTACTTTATCTCCGACATGATCTAACGGTACGCGGCTACCCGACCAATTAGATACATAAACGACAACTGGAAATAATTTTTAATTGGTCTGTGAGAACTTTTAGGCTCGTCTATCGATGATTCATGGCTGTGCCTTGACCTGTTCGACATCGTACGGTAGTGATTCTTTGTTCTGCATTAAACATAAGTACCCGTATAAAACTATAAATAAATTGTTTCAATATTTCATCTTGCTGGATGCGACGAGCAACAAAGCCGATTGTCGCGTTTTGCGAATAAATCGCGACGTAGAAAAATTATGACAGATGTAAAGAGGCTCCGTCTGCTGAGCGCATTAGTCACGGAATTAAATATAATGTAAATTCTCGACACGAGCCTAATTAAACGGCCAAACAACACTAATCCGACACCGGCCATGTATAAGTTCTAATACAAACAGCCATTCGTTACCTGCTCGTATAGGCCTACGCAATAAAATATTCATAATTAAGGTGTGCTATTATTTTATTGAGGCAATTTCGCCCCATCAAATCGCAGTCAAATAAGAACAAACATGAGTAATGTGGATCTATAAAAGTAAATTATTATTATAACTGATAATAAAGTGCTGTCCGTGGATTATCTGTGCAGATAATAAATGGTCCCGTGGTGGGTTTACAGCGCGAGCACCGAGCGATAATTCCATCCCGACGGATTGGCAGTTAAGGCGAGGCGTTGAGGATTTATAAAAGTCAAAAACTCGTAAACCCGAGAGCGCGTCCGCCGCATCGCACTGTTAAAATAAAAGTTAATCATTCTTGACATTTGACGAACACCTGGCCCCGCGGCCACTGCCATTAAATAATTCAAAATTAATGTACTAATTAAATATGTTCCTGTCTCCATTGAGTCATCACATCACGCTGGGGTGTTTCCATAAGATTAATTTGAAAGATTGACTTATGGAGGTTTCGCGTCGCGCCTCTCGTAGGTACCTTATTTATGACGACTTGCATTATTCAAATTTGATGAGACGTAATTACTCAAAACATCCATAAATCACTTGATTTATAATACGGTGTTTGGCCGGTTTAGAAATCGTTCCGGCCCGCACCGCTTTATCGTACTACGATGAAGTCATTGACGTCGTGTTATTGGTATCTAAACACGTCTTTTACGAGAATATAATGACATTTTATCAACTGAAAGACGGATCGTAGAGATGATAAAAGACGGGATTCTTCCGTTGATGAAATAAGAATGGAATTCGACGCATACTGGGAGAGGAATAGAAGCAAAGAAGGCAATTTTGCCGTAAAGGCACTTCGAAGATGGGGCAATAAAAAGCAATAATTCATTTTCGTTATGCCATGTATGGGTGATAATTTCACATTGAGTCCGCGTCCCGAGACTCCGGTGCGACAATTCAAAATTACGTCGGTCGTATATCACTCATTGTAAGTGGCACAAAGCACTGAAGCTACCACTAGCTACCAGCCAGCAGCCAGCACCGCGAGACCCATTCACACAATGGACAAAGACATTTGTTTTCAAACTCCAGAAAAAAGCACCGAAAATAATTTCGTTTTAAGTGAGCTGTCCATAAACAATAAAAGGGCGATCGAAGTGTTGGAAACTGGGAATCCGTCGATAAATATGATCTCGGTGTCGTCCCTCGTGTCCCCCAATCCCCCCCTCGGCCCGTCGTCGCCGCTCTTAATCGTCTCATTTCTGTATCACAAAACGCGCGTTATCTCGGAAACAATTCAAACGCCACAAAACCTAAAACGCTTATCTAATTGAGCATTAAATATTTCCTCGAGGACATTTTATATCGGCTTTATTTTCGGTGTCGATCGTTTTATACGTTTTATACACCCACGACGTCGGCATCTTGGGTACGCGTACTAATACACACCAAAACAGGAAATATTTGAAAAAGGTCGGGTTTTATTGGCCGAGTTACCTGCCATTAGGAGCTGCGTTAGGTGTAAACGTGGCTTCCGTGGGGCTTGTACGAGTGCAGTGGAATCGCTAAACTACACCGCAGGGGGCTCGCCGCGGGAACTCGGACCATATATTTTCTATTCTCGGCTCGACAATGACACGACGAATAAAGGTCTTACTATTGTGTCGTTGTCATCATTTGTGTTAATACGATCCTTGAGGTTTACACCACAAAGAGATGAAGTTGTCGCGTCCGAGTGTCAATGGTGTGACAACGTGTAAATTAGTAATTATAGGTGTCGCGTCCGGGGGGCCTTTGTGTGCCAGTTCGTGATTATGAGAAGACTGCGGAGCTATCCGCTGGGATTGATGAGTTTCGAGGATCACATTTGCGAGTTTACGTTTTTTGTTTATTGAGTAGCGTTGTGACGGGCTCCCGCGGGGTCGAGGCCGTTTTTATGCTTCTTAAATGAACGTAATTGCAATGTATTAAATTTTTTCATCGTGTGTATTTGCGGCCTGCGATACCGCCGTACGTCGCCCGCCCTGCATGCCCTTAATAAAGTAATATGCTCTAAATGCACACGCATATAACATAAATTTTGTAATCGGCTTGCTCTTTTTATCATGTGAAATTATTACGATGGTGGTCTGAAGCCCGTGGTATATCTGGCTTTTAATTTAGAAAAATGGTACTTAGCTTTTACAGTTTGTATGCTCGCGTACAATATCAATATGTATTTTTTGCTCTAGGCGTTTAGTTTTATGGTCGTCGATGGTAAATACTTTACTGTGTGCGTAGAACTATATATCATTTGATGCGAGCACCAGAATTAAATGATTTAATGTTTTAAATTAATATGACTGGCTTTGTGTCTAGCTGAATTATTAACGGTTATTCATTGCGTTTTAAGCTGACTAGTAAGTGATGTCTGCGCTTGAGTTTTATTAGAAGAACTTTCAATGGCTTTCTAGAGTGGGAGTGTTGACATTTAAATTCTTGAATCGGCAAAGAAATCATGAATAACTTTAATTGGTTTTACAACATAAATAGTTTAACATATTTCTTCGTATGTGTCGGTTGGTCCCACATTTGGTACATCGCCTGAGGCTAAAATCGACCCAGCCTCACTTTTTTCTTTATGGCTGACATTAGTGTTGTGTAAACATATACCTAATTGCGATTTGTTACCAATTTTGTTATTCATGAATATTTTATAAGCATAATGGTTTATGACAACTTGTTTTATAATGAGAAAACGCCATTTGAATCAACAATAGATTTGTTGTACTTATTAAGTTTTGATCGTTGTTTCACGTGTTTTTATTGATACACGTAAGAAATTGTTAAACGACCTAATGTTGGACAACTTTTTATAATATTCTTTATTGCATCAAAATTAGAGCATCCGTTGCGGAGCTACAATATTGAGCAGACGAACAAAAAATATATAATTCAGCGACGTTAAGGTTCCAGGTTGAATCATTAGCGTCATCAATGAATTGAATTAATTAACATGAAGGTTATTCAATTAATAAATTATGTTATTTGTACTTTTGTATTAAGCTGCTATAGTACTAAAGTCACCCATTAACTACCTCTTAATTGTTATTGTGACCTAATGACCTTATTAAATTGATGTTTCTTACGATACGAGAATCTATTAAGTTAACGTTATATTCAGTCTGTTTTGGTTATTAAGAACTAATAAAGGCTAAGATAATTTGTTACTAACACTGTGGACCTCATTGTACTCTGAATAATTAAAGTTTTTATTATTCAATCTGCCTAGCCTTTTCTCAACTATTTTGGGGTCGACTTCCAGTCTTACCTGATGCAGCCGAATATAAGAAAGACAGAAAGAAAATAAATTTATTTGAGTCACGTCAAGGCACAAACAAAAAACCATATTCACACAGTAAAAATAGTACTGTGTGCCTTACAAATATCAGTATTTTACATGGATCGACTGCCTATCTGACCTCCACAACCCAGTTAGGTACTGGGTAACATGATACCCCTTGGTAAGACTGGTTGTCAGACTCAAACTTCGGACGATTCGTAAAGACTGTCAAAGATTCAAGAATAACAGCCAGGACTAATGGCTTAACGTGCTTTTCGAGGCACGGAGGGGTCCTGGTATGTTGAGATGGTCACCAATCCACGGACTGCCCGCGGCATGCGTAGCTTAACCTAATCAATCGACCCGTGTGGCTGATTACTTAACCACGAGCCCCTCCCTATTATTTATTATAATTATTAGGTAAAATTAAACTTAATTATCAACATCAATTTATAAAAATTGACAATCAATCTGCCTAGCCTTTTCCCAATTATATTGGGGTCGGCTTCCAGTCTAACCGGATGCAGCTGAATACCTACCAGTATTTTACATGGAGCGACTGCCTATCTGACCTCCACAACCCAGTGACTGGGTAACACTATACCCCTTGGCAAGACTGGTTGTCAGACTTTCAGGCTTCTTCCACGAATGACAGCCGGGACCAACGGCTTAACGTGCTTTCCGAGGTACGGAGGAGTCTCGTTATGTAAAGATGGTCACCCATCCACAGACCAACCCCGGCAAGCATAGCTTAACCTGATGGATCGACCCGTGCGGCAGTTATTACTAAGCCACGAGCTCCTCTAATTTATAAAAATTGACAGCGTTTGGAATAAAAAATACCTACTCCATTAAAGAATGGGTTTAATGTTTCTTTGTAGAAAGCCAGATAGAAACCTATTCTCGACTAATAGAGACATTTACAGAAACAGCTTGCACTATTCATTAACGTATTTGAAGCGCGGGTCAATAACCGTAGCAGAGAAGACATATAGTCGATATATTGCGCCTGCGCCGATCCCAAATGAGATCGAATTAGCTCGAGATACCGAAGCTCTTAATTTTGATGATAACCCCCTAATGCTCAACCTGAACTCTGATCCACAAAAAGCTTTTTCAAATAACTCATCTTACGGACAGAATTAATTTCGAAATATTTTTTTTATTCATTTGATTATTTAAACAGTGATTATATTTGCTCTAAAAAGTTTTGTTGCAAAAACTTAAAAGCAAACGCAAAAAATAATGCAAACGACAGAATTGAATCACAAAACTGCCTTTTTTTGCTATTATAGCGAATAATTCTTGTTGTACCGAACAGATGTTCACAGGCTCATAATAAGGCGTATCGCGTACAAAGCATCGAAATCGGACACCGGAGATAGGGCAGCCCCGATCTGACAACAAAATAATGTGTTACCGTTTATAAACTTGCTTGCCGGACAATTTACAACCTTATATACTTTCAGTTAAAGTTCCAGCTGCTTTCAAGTGACGACATTACTAAATTAAGCAATGCGTTTTAAAACATTTTAATTTCGAAGTGTACCTTTATAAATGTAGGTTATTATTTTAAATTGAAAACTAAGTCTTTATACTGTTAAATAAAATACTTAATGCGTTGAATAAAATAAGTAAAGCTTCTAAAAGGGATTACTTCGAGTAATATCCCTAACCTATTGAATTCAGTTGTGTAACCAGTATTGTGAGGTTAATGGTATCTATTTGCTGATTTATATCTATTGATTATAATCTACATCCATTCAAATCAACTAAATGGATTCGACGCTCGCGCAATTGTGGAACGCTGTTTATGGGATATAAAAACATGTTTTTTTTTTTTCAATACACTACAGAAGAATCGATGCGGAATCAGAATCGGATTATGATCTCATTCATAAAAAAAGTAAAATTATATTTCAATCTATCGTAAAATATTAAAACATGCTCACAAAACGGAATTGAAAAACATAAAAAAGACAGTTATCGACAAACGGGAACTCAAACGTCACTCGGCCTCGTGTAATTGATCCAGGATGGTTTATCTTGATGAGTCTTTTATATGTGCCCCCGACTCGCTACCCTCCCGTTGAATACAGATAAAATCTTCTAAAAGGGTTGCCAACTAAAGATATCACTTAATTTGTAGTCTCTCTTTGTAACAGGAATTGGGGATTTTTACAAAACACATCTTTTTGTCCACCGTTGCTCTTTGCAGGGTTAAATTTAAAACTGTATACGATGCGAGATTTTCGATTGAGTTTTTTAAAGATTAGTCTTTTGAACGTCTCAATGGTCTGTAATCTGTTTCCTTAGTATTTTAGAAGGGTATTTGGGGCTTATCTTCTTAAGTTCTTTTTACTGTTTTGTTCGTTTTGTTTCTCGATATCAAAATTGAGACAAATGAATGACGCGTGTACCCAAAAACGTTTTTGCGTTTATTGTTCAGTTTTTGTTCGTGAAGGCGACAGTAAAATCGTGATCGGAGTATTAACTCGTCAACCTTTGTCAGTTGTTTGGATTTAATTAATCTAATAACAGCTTACCTCTGTCCACGATTTTGCCAAACAAGTTTTTCCCTCTGAGGAAGTTTCTTGTTGAGCAGTTCCATCTTCTGTATTTGAACTGGTGTTGGCATTCCGCGACAGCCATGCTGGCGCCTTTGGCAACTGCTGATAAGACTCCAGGGTTCTCTCTGGCTAGTCTTCTCTGTTTCCGCCTGAGGGTGGAGTGAATTGCTGGGTCCATGATCAGAACCCCTGGTGACATCGGTGATAGATTATTTGGCTCCCCAGCTTTCGCAATACCCCTACAACAAAATAGTACTTGTTACAAAGATATCCTCAAGAATTGCAAATGAAGATCTCACAAAAAACAAATCTCATTGTCCAAAAGCGATAAGATTGACTTTTGTCACTGTGAAAGACAATGCCTGGCGTTCGAAAAAAATAATAAAGAAAAAAACAAAAATAAACACAACCCGAACGCCACTTAAGGCAATGGGTGCAACTCGAAATGAAATGCTCATTTGAAAAGGTAAAGACAACAAACAATTGACGACCGAACTGTCAATCCGCAGACGTTTAGATAAATATTTGCGTCGCGCATTAATCCTTGAGGGCCGAGCGGGTAAACACGGCCTGAGAGCGATCGAGATCACGGCCTGTTGACTCGGCCTCGCTTCACCAACATATTCGGCCTACAGTAAAAAAAGGCCTCGGTGCACTCTCGCGCGGTGCCTCGCGTTTGGCCCGCTGGAAATCGTATTACTTTTCTATTTGCTTTTCTTTGTAGTCGAGTGTTACGTAAATATGAACGTGTTCGTCGGAAATTCTCGTTTCCTTCGAGAATTCATGGAGACGATGTGATGGGTTTAAAAATTTTTGTTCTACTTTTAAAAATAATAGACAAAGAGATGAAACGGATAAAGAACTGATAGTTTGCACCGCGGTCGTCCACGTCGGTCGATGCGTAGCTATGATGACGTCTAAATTTTCACGTATTAGAGACTCATTGGTAATACCTTTCGTGACTTTTGTACATTATATAAACACATTAGCACTTCGATGTCCATATTTAGCAAAGATTAGACATTAACACGTCATATTATTACACTTCTTATTAGCAACCTAATTTAATTTGATTAGAGAACGACTGTCGCTCAAGTTTTATTACCGTTAATCCAGTTTTTTTTTTCGTTTTTATTGAACTAAATGGATATTGACGGAACTATTAACAGCCAATAAGACATAATATAAGATAAACTAAAGATACTTCATTTACACATTTGTCAAAGCGACACTTAATATCTTATAATAGTATAAAAGGTAAAGTAATTTAGTCTTATTTTTGGCGAACAAAACTTAATGCTTTTGTTGCCAACATTTACTGGAGTTAAAACAGTTGGACAAGTGAATTGAATTTAGATTATTCCGTACATAAATCAATCTAATTTAAGGTATGTACTAGCAATCATGTGGAAAATCTAAATTTGTATGTAGGTGCAATAAATTGGGACCCGGTAATGTTGACTCCCACACCCGCTTTAAAACAAAAACGAGGGATAACCATATTTGCCTGTCCATAATATAAGGTCCTTTGCACTTGTCACGTTGGTAGAAAATCAAATAGTGGTACAACACAAAGTCCTCGGGGAAAAAATTCTGAATGGCTTTCACGAACAAACGTAATGTGTGCACAGCGATAAAGCTTGTGTGAATGTGTCAAAATATTGTCTTTTGGAGGCTTGTGTCTCCTTGTTTGAGTAATTAAGAGTGTTCCTGTGCCGTTTTGGTAGTACTGTGGAGACAGGAACGATTTTAACCCGTTTTTGGGACATATTTTTGACATAAAAAGCTCTAAACTACAGGTTTTTCATTTTAGGTTAAACTGAGGTAAGTTATACATTAAGAACGTTCATCCAAAAAGTTGGCAACGTCGCAAACAGTTGTCAAATATTTACCTGTTTTGATTAATTTGGCAATATTACTGTATGGAAATATGAAATGTGGCTAACTAGTGAACTAGAATACTAATAATGAATTGCAATTATAACACTGAATTTGACGTTGTAACCGTTTTAGGTGTAAAAAGACATTTGGAAAGTTTTCAAATACTTTTTTTCTCCTTTAAACCTAAATATTTGGTGTTACGATATTAGTTATTGCATTTCATAATCAATATTTTAGTTCACTAGCTTGCTATATTTCTTATTTCCATACAGTAATATTGCCAAATTAACCAAAACAGCGAAATATTTGACAGCTATTTGCAACGTTGCCCACTTTTTGAATAAACAATCTTAAGTCATTATTCGTTTGACAATAGTTATGTTCAGAGATTGGATGGAGTATTACAGACTGTTTTATGATATTCTTAATATGTGCAACAGTTGATTCTTCTGACATTGTTTTACAATAGCTTGACTAGCATGAAAAATATCATGACCTAGTGTTGTGTCACAAAATAATAAGTAAATAAATATGCAAAAACAAAACAAGATCAATGCCAGCGACATTTCCTTGAGACAACTTCCTCGCAATTTGGATTTAGCAACACATGTCTTTTAAATGGAAGACTTCATTCGTGGCACGCCGCCTGCATACGAATCAGCCCTTTATTATTTAATTTGTTGGCGACTTGCGAGGCGTCAAAATATCAAAGTTTATAAACCAATTTCCAAAAACCCTTGGCTTGGTATGCGCTATATCTCGACCATGTGTCTCGGTATACTGGTCTTTGTTATCAGAGGTATCCTGACGCCGGCACGCGATTTCGAGCGTAATGTAATATGGACTACGACTGATGAATACAAATGAAGCAAGGTGTGGCGATTTCTTTTTTGCTCGAGGCAATGTACGAGGATTTTATGTGCTCCAGTTGGATATTAGTGCCCGGGGGTTCAATCCGTCGAACCACTGGGCATATTTTAAAAGGCCTAGTAATTAAAACTAAGAGAGGGAATCAATTACCTACATCGATTATTTTCTCCTATATACCGTTGTTTATGTGATTACCTTTTTCTGATTTATTTTGTAGATTTCGTTGCTCTAAATTGAAAGCCATTTTTCATGTTGTCATTTTTTTTTTCAATAATGATTAAATTCATTCTAATTTATACTTAAGATTAAAGATTCAAATATAGAACCACTTAATTAAACGTTTAAATCAAGAATTGCTACTTATTCAGCTCTCATTTTAATAAAAGGACATTTAACTCATTTTTGCATGTCTCAAGCAGTCTGCAAGTTTATTTTTAAATCTGTCCACGTTAATAGTGTGGGCTTGAGAGGAATGGGACCGATATACCATCTTCCGGCAGCTGGGTAAGAACTAAGTGGTCCGCTTTATATTTCATATTGCCTTGATAAGATTTATTGTTGAACTTGCTCATTTAATTCCGTTGTGTAAAATTATATTTAAAGAAAAAATGTAGTATGTTAATTGTGGGGCCTATTAACGTCTCGAATGTCATTATAGTATCTGTTTTCGATGATTAATGTTCAAAACAGCAAAAATAAGCAGTGTTGCATGTTTTTTGTAATGTTTTGGCCGGTTACCGAATTTATAAAAAGAATTATTAGTTTATATTAATCTTTATAAAGCTATTATGTTTGACGTAATATTGATTAATAATAAACCTGATGAATGAGATGAAAATGAGTTTAAATATATAATCGATGGGGCAGCATTTATTTTTATTAAAATTTCATCATTGATTGTTTGCAATAAAATTGAAGAGCCAAATCGAAGGTGAAAAAAAAAAGTTTTCGTAATAAATCATCATGATGGATTGAAAATGTAAAATATATATATATAAGTACTACTATTAACACAGTTCACGTAACATTTATTTACGACAGTTCTGTAGAAAGTGGGTAAAAATTCCGTTGAAAGAATTCACGCCTCCGTCGGACCTCGACACCGATTGTATCGCCACCTTGTGATTGCTCTTAAACATGTTTATATGTTAAAATAGAAAGCATTTTTGTTTTAAAACTGCATATTACATTGTTTTACTTAGGTTTAATTACAGACCAAACTTAAATAAAAATATTTTAAGTCAGTGCTGAAGAAATTCCTTAAAATTAATTAAGATTCGTCAAGATCATGTGTGTTCAAATTATTTTGTCCATTATTTTAAGATATTTTTAATCTTATTATTAAAATTGACTTCTAATATGGTTGTTAACAATGCATGTAATAAAGATTCACTCGTGTTAAATTATTTATTTACAGGAATTAAGAGATTTAGTTGCAGTTTTTCATTCACAAAAATTAATAACACCTTAAACGGAGGCTGTGCTGTGTTGCCCGCCGACGGCGGCGGACTGAAATCTTTATCAGCGGTAAATAAATTTAATTTCAGTAAAACAGTTTATTAACAATTTGATTGTATTTTTTTTTTACAAAACAGTTTTTAAAATACTTAATTATTTAAATTACATACGCAGCGAAAATAATCAAATATCTCAAACTTTTGCAACTTTCATGTCATTTTCAAGTTTATGAACTGTTATGAATAATAGCAACGCTACATCTGACATAAATAATTTTTATCTTAAATTTATTAATTATTCAAACATAAAGTGTATTTGTACAATGCAATAGCACGCGCCACTGTTTGTTGACTTTGTTAATAACTAGATAATGTAAATGTAATGCTTATAAATTGTATAGAGGTGGTCTTACATAAGTACATTTTATATGAACAATTTATAATTATTACTACATCAGAATATCTATTATTATTACTATAATAATAGATATTCTGATGTTTTTAAACAATAAATTTGAGATATGAAAATCACTTTTGGCCTTTTCAAATTAACAATAATTTGTTTAAATATTTAATTAACAATGCATTCAACATTTTCCAAAATCAAGCTAAAACAAATAATTTATTTCAATTAAAACAATTAGGTACGTGCATTTTGAATTGTCAAGGAGTCGGTCAGGCAGAAAAATTAAGCTAGTTGCCCATTCCAAAGCATCTGTGAGATTCCTGTGGAGAGGAACGGGAAGGAAACTCCATGGAAACTCGTTTAAATTAAATATTGTATAATAGTCTTTTCCGGTTATTAAACTACCTTTATTAGTATTCATCAAATTAATTGATAGATACGGTTTAATATAACTCAATGCTTAAATTGTAACTTACATGACAGATCTTATTACTAAATATTGAATATTTCATAGCTTAGTTAAAATAACTTCCTTCAATATCTATGATAGACTAAACTTCCTTCAGTATCTATGATGAAATAAACACACAGACAGAGAGACTTGTTGAGAGGCTGTCTGCATGATTTAGGGGGAACCCCACACTACAGCGTAGTTAATTTTAACTGCAATTTAAGTTGCATTCAGCTTCCTACTTGAATTATATTCAGCAAAAGTTTATAGATAATTGTTTTGTGTATACCTACCTACATCATTAAATTGGGATTCATTAATTAAATATTTAAACGTGAAATCTTAAGTTAATTAAAAATACTTCTTAAAAATGCTCGAAAATAGTTGACATTTAAACCACTAACATAGAAAGTTTTGTAAAAATAAGACATGTATTTTCAAAATCACTAAAATGTACAAAATGGTTAAACATCGAACAAGTTTATTAGTATCGTAAATAAACGTTTACGTTTCGGTCGGCGCGGATGCGTTTGCGCATTTTCAATATCAACATAATTAATGCTGCGCTTGATACATTGCTAATTGGCGCAGTATTTATGTGATGTGGCTTTTATAATGTTTACACTAAATTAATGAGTTGCGACGGCATTTTATATAATTTGGGAAAATTATTGCATTTTAATGTACTTAATTTTATGTCTTTATTTTTTCTTTTTTTTATTAGTTTTGTGTTATTTCATTGCCTGTGTAGTTTCTAAGATTTTATTGATTACTTCTTTATATGTACTTAAGCGATAAACTAACTGTGTTTTCTTGATATATTCGGTATTAAGTATCGCTAGTCATAAACTTAGATGAATGACTTATGAAGTTGGGTGTAAAATAATACGACCTTTGAGCCCAAGTTGTTATATTGACAAATTAAATATAAATACGTTAAGAAAATAATGTCACCGCCATTTAAACCATGTAATATATTAGAAAATTTACTAATATCCATTAATTTATTCATTTTATAGAGATTTTGACGCGAATTTATGTTTCAATCATCATTATCATAATTTTTATCACATTTTTTGCAGTTTACGTCATCATTTGAATTGTGACTGTCAATGTTTGGATATTTTAGCGAATGATCGCGACACTGCTTTGTTAATTTATGTAAATCAGGCATTTTTTAAATAATTTTAATCTAATGAGTTAATAATAATAATAGAATATTTTTTTTATTCCTAAAAATATTTTCAATAAAATTCTTTTCTCGGTTTATTTTTGAATAGCATTCTTCCGAATGTGTATTCTAATAGATTTCAAAGCCTACTGCTAGGGATTAGGTGGGTCGCATGCCAGTAGCTGTATGATAGTGTATGCAAATAACACTTGATGCCCCTGTCAGTCACTGACAACGCAACGGGAGGTGACAGAAGACACATTTTGTCACCACGATATGAAAACCAGCAGCTGTTATGCCAAAAAAACTGTTGAAACTTAAAGATATTTGCTTTAACGTATACATTTATGGTGTTATGCCCGTATATAAAAGCTATATGAGTAGGCTGTAATACCTACGTGTCTTGGATGTCAATGAGCTAGTTAAGTAGGAAACATTTGTCACTAGATATTAAATATAGATACGAACGTGAAATGTCATATTTAATCTTGCGTCAACTTGATATTATTTAACGTCTATTCTTCAAGTCATAACATTTATCTTTTAGCTACGCAGATTTTATATTTTATGCCAGCAGTTTTCAAGTTAAAGTTTATTTTAGTTCTGTCAGAAAGCCATTAAATTGATTTCGTTTTATGATCAACCCGTTACAAACAGACCAACCAATTGGTTGCTTGACGTACTACAGTATTAAATTTTAGTATGCTATTATCGATTTCACACTACTACGCAAGTTTTATGCCTCGTTTAATAAACCGCTAATTATTTTGAGCCCAATTTGTGTTGAACATCTGGTAACAATAGTACGTAAGTACAATGTTGTGAGGTGTTGGAGCATGTTATGCGGAAGGAGTACGACAACAACAGTAAATTGCTCGCACTGTCGTATACTTTACGACAGCGGGAGTAATTATCAAATAGTGAGAGATTTTATTACTTAAGTTTTATGATTGTTATGTTTTTCGTGTTAGTGTTCAAATTAGCTTTGATGTTCTGGACTTTTAACGTAGATTTGTTAAAGATTGGACGTTAAGTTTATGTGACTTATTTACATGTGATTTAGAACATCATTCAAATACACAAACTACGACAAATCTACCTAAATCTACATCACATCATCTATGACATTAGAAACGTCAACAACACAACTACAAACACTAGACTTTACCCATCAAAGATCATGACAAAACAAAACAGACACGGCACTCACCACCACATGCTGCCGCGTCCTCTCCGAGGCTTGTTGGCGGCGTCGCACGTAAAACACAGAATGATCACAAATAACCACAGGCACTTCATTGCGATGGGCGGACCCCGCGTACATGAGCGCGGCGCTTCGAGTCACGGTTACGTCTGGCCGGACCGGCAAGCTGTAACCACGGCCATCGAGGCGGGGTCGCGGCAAGAATTGGTGGGAGGCATCTACCTGTCACACCGCCCGATTGGTCTCACACTTGATTTTTTTTTTATTGTATCGAGTAATCTTTGTCGTGTTTAGGTCATTAGGTTATGTGAGATAATTTTGGTAATTGGTTTGTGGTAGGCATAAGTGTTGGGTCTTCGGTGGTAGGGTTTTATAAATAGGTATTTTTTAAAGAAAAAATCGTAAATAGGCTGATATTTTTAAAGTTAGTTTGAAAAAACAGTTAGTTTGACAAATGAAAATTTTGTAAAAATTTCTATAACATTTAAATTCATTCGTAAATGTTTGCTGTTTAATTGAAAACTGAAAGCATAGAATATTCGTTTTCGTGTAGACTAAACATAATAATTATGCTAAATTCAGTACCACTTTGTAGATTCATAGTTTCTCTTTTCACAAAACGATTTCCAGACAGCTCATATCTATAAACTGAAAACTATCTATAGGCACGCGATAACGACCCTTATTGCTGTACTCTAAAAGTCATAAAATAAATTATACGTTCTTGTGTATTATCACAAGCACATATGAACTTCTTAGAAGCATTGATTGAATTGCAACTATGTTACATCGGGGTATCTTAAAAGTTACTCTTGCGCACATTTCTGTGAACTATTAGTGTGAGTATAAATATTAAACAAACTAACACACTCCTGACAATGATGATCAGTATAGGATAAGTTACTAGTTATAAAAATCTTTAGATTTTACTGATTACTGGTTGAATACATTTAAATTATAAAGTTAAGTTTTAAGTGCTGAAATAATGTCGCATTTTATTGCATAGAAAAAAAAACATATTAAGAACAATTTTTCTTCCCAAACAATCCAATAAATATTGTTAATATGATAGCTGTAATGAAAAATATATCACAACCAATTACATCATACAGAAAAAATGATTAAAACCTCATTTTAGTTCACACTTGCCGACGCGTGAGTCAGCGTTTCGCGCGCCGCGGTGGGAGGGGCGGCGGCGAGGCGGCGACCAATGGCAGCGCAGCGCCGTTGCGCGCGCGCATACAGACCGCGACCACGTGCGGTTCAGGCCGTGCGCTTACGCGTTACCAACACGCTGCTTGTATTAAGCAAAATTGATGTAATATTGAAAATCAGGTTTGATAACGGCAAAAAATTCGTGTGGTATTGGAAATATTTTAACAAAATCTACTATCGCCGACTTAGCCTCAAAATAAGGAATAGCAATAGCAAGAAGTAACCGCGTGAACTGCTTAAGATTTCAAACGCATCTTGCACGTAGGGACTCGCTGAAATTTCAGTGGGGTTATGTACTAATAACTGTTATTTACGCCTGAACTAGATACGTACATACGTGTAAGTAAGTACTTAGGTAGGTACTACTGCAGCATGTAAAAATTTTCTACTTAAGGAGCCTAAATAAAATAGAATCTAAAGTAGCAACGCGTTACGATACAAATCACAAAAATGATATTTTAATATTTCTAGATAATAGTTTCGTAGACCCCAAAACAATTTGACTAGTTTCGTAGCACCATTCGTAGCACTAATATTGAATTTCTCCATGTCCATATTTTATCTGTGTATAGTGTATTAACCTATAAATCGCACTTCATCTATACCTACTACATCTTCCATCTGCAAAGGTTCTATTAAAAATATTAAAATTGAAAGCCTTCAATTTACTCTCGCTTGCTACGGATCTACGCATCAAGCGCGTCCTTATAAAGACATCAACGCGGGCGGGCTACAGAATGTAAACAATTTGCACCCGTATTTATAGTCCGATATTTAAATCCTTCTGTTAATATTTTAAATAAATATTAAAGTATGACTGCCTCCTTGGTTTAGTGGTCGCAAGCACAACTACTGACCATGGGTTCGATTCCCGGGTCCGGCAAAATGTTATTGAGTGTTTGCATCTGGAATTTCTCAGCAGCACCCCGGAATCTGGAATTGTGCCGGTTGATGGCAATAGGCTCGCCTCCTATTACATGGGACTTAAACATAACCGGAGAAATGTGGGTAACATTTAAACTCACATACAAAAACAGCCAGACCCGGAACAACTACTATAGGCCATACAAATATTTGTGCCATGCGGGAATCGAACCCACGACATGCAGCGAAGCTGCAGTCAATCGCTTAACCACTGCGCCAACCGTGTCGTCAAATATAATGAAATATAAATAGAATTAGTGTTTTTTTTTAATCTGAGTGTAGGCAATGATTGAGCTCCACATTTTGGTTCTCATTTAAAGGTTCAAGGTTTTATAGTCAAAATCCTCATTATCTGCCTAACCTTTTCCCAACTATGTTGGGGTTGGCTTACAGTCTAACCGGATGCAGCTGAATATTAGTATTTTACATGAAGCGACCGCCTATCATCTGACCTCAACCCAGTACTGGATAACACGATGAGACTGGTTGTCAGACTTTTGGGCTTCGGACTACCCGTGAGTCAGTAACGACTCTCTAAGATTTACGTATGACAGCAGGAACCAACTGGCTTAACGTGCTTTCCGAGGCACGATACTAATGACTGTATATGCACTTGATATATAATGGATCCACAAACCAACCGAGACAAGCCTAGCTTAATGTTCGACCCGTACGGCTGTTATCATTTAGACAAATGCTCAAAACATGTAAATGAAAATAAAAAATACTGATATACAAATAATATAAAAATACATACCTAATTGAGATTACAATTTGTTTTTATACTTGGGTTGAAAAAGACTGGTTGTCAGACTTTTGGGCTTTATTTTATAGTCAAAATAGAAGTTATTTAATAATTTCGTTAAATGGACACATAAATATAAAATATGTATTTAGAACATGTTTGTCAACAAGTATCCTGCATTCTCTATAGCTACATGGCGCTAACAAATTACAGCTAAACTGAAAAAAAAGCTCTAAACTACTAATTTTGAAAGGAAGTTACCATTCAAAACCCACTTAAAATTCACAAAAACAAAAATAAACCATATTTTTTGCTCATAAAATATGACAACTGTTCTCAAGTGCTTCTGAAATCGACAAAAACTTGGCACGTGTCTTAGTAAGTTACATGTGTCGTTAAGATATTGAGGGTTAATTGAATATCTATGTATGGTTCAAAAGGTTGAAATGTTTCTTTTGAGGGTTGAAGCCCAGATGGTGAAGGTCACCCCTAATTGGTTTTGGGTGTTCCGTATTTATTTATGAAGAGGTTAATAAATCTTTTGAGTTTTTTTCTCTACGCTTTTAGGTGTGGTCTCTGGAAAGGATGAGGATTGAGGATATCTTATTTGAAGTCTATTCCTTTTAAATCAGTTTATTTTTCCAGTTTTAATTGGTAATGTTTTATTGAATTTTTTATTGAAATAGGTATCTTCTTTTAGAATATTATTTCACTGCGTAAAACAAATAGTAGCAAGCATACTCAAGTGTATAAAATAATAATTAACAATACAATTGTTTGCAAAATCAGCATAAAAACTGCCACTCCTGTATTATTGAACAAAGATAACAAGCCTATAGATACGGTCGCACCTAATTTTAACGGTACCTCGAACTAATAATTAAAACATACAAAATTAAATGTACACATTGTTAAAACTCAATGGAATTCCTTCACGCTGACAAAATCATGCCATAATTTTTGGTAGTCACGCTAAATTCTGTTAATTTGCCAATTGAAATATTCATATACCTTATGAGCAAGACACAAGGTTGAAATTCCCTTGTGAATTTTTGACGAAGCGTTGAAAACTTCATTCAGTGAAACAGAAGTGTGCTGGACAATGGTTACCGTGAAATTAAGACTAGTGGAAATGAATAAACGCTCATTACGAGCTGTTGAGCATTGTTGAGTAATTTTGTACGAAATTTTAAACCATTAAAAATTGTACTTAAATTTTCAAGAGATACGGTTGAAAATCCTCGATCAAAAATAAATGGTAGCACTGCACGGGTGACCGAATCCTGTAAATAATTAACAATGGGGGTGTCGAACATAAATTCAGTGTATTTTTATCTAGATGGCGTTGTTCGTGTGTTTTATGGTGCACATTGTGATAAGTGAGCTGAATTGATTAGTTGAAGGTCGTGAATGAATGGCTTGATGATATCTGGAGTATCAGCTGCTACCGCGCATGCGTCACCGGCCGTCAGCTGTTTGGTAGGAATGTTTGAAATTGTTAAAGAAATGACACACGATTTCTGGAGACCTGAAGGATCAAGGGAATTCAATTAAAATACTATCTTTCTCAAAATTAATACAGCTAACTTGTATTTTAAAATCAGATTTTATTTAGGCACTAAATAGTTTAATACCTTTAATAAACCATACGACAGTATTTAGGTCAACAATTCCAACACCATGCTTAGTTTTGCTTAAGATATTGCTAACCTAATAATTATCTAAAGAGTTAAATTTGCCCCCTCTTACATGGGACTTAAACATAACTGGCGAAATGTGGGTGTACTATAGGTACACCTCTGCCTAACCCTTCGAGGATTACAGGCGTGATGTTATGTTATGTTATGTGTTAAATTAGCATCCAAAACATTAGTATGAAATAACCGGAAAATCTCATCAAAGCGCAGAAGTTGTTAACAAAACACCGAGACACGAACAAATAAAATAATGCACACCTAATATTTTCCACAAACATTTTTTCCGACATAGCAAACTTTGTTTATTTGATTATTTCTAACAACCGACAGCTTACTGCCAAAAATAAACATGAAATAAAAAATCTTGTCTATGATTCACAGCGCGGCGCTTTCCCATCCCTCGCTTATCTCTGACGAAACACAAATATCATCGCTCTAAGACAATGCTCAACTTTACAAATAAGTTCTCTAAACCGACAATGAGCTTCACCAAACAACCCATTCAAAAACCGACTTTATCATTGCACAATTTAAAGTTCAGTACAGTTTTACCTTTTCCGGAAAAGTGGTCAGATAAATTTTTTAGTGGGTAGGTACTCTCTTATTGTATCTTTATTGCTTAGAGTGAACGTAAATACGGTTTTATTGTATTTACGGATAGTCGGTCCATTGAAGCGAGTCAGTGTGGTCGCCTCCCGGAGAGTGATAGGAAAAAAAGACCATCCGAACTTACAATAGTTTTATGGCAATGACAACTTTATTAAGTAGCCGCCCATTTTTATCTCCGGAATTGTTAAAGCACCGCTAAATGTAACACGAGATGTAAAGTAGCTGATGACTTGTGTATGACTGAGCGTATTCTTTGGCTCTGTTACCGAAACTATTAATATTCGGTGGTTGTTATGAAAATATACGATGTCATCATTTCAATCCGTTCGTTATTTCATGGTCCAGAGTGCGGTCCGGGAGTTAATTTGGACATCTCTATTTGGGTTGGTTTGTGTCGGATGGTTTAATGGTTATGGGAAAAATGATGTCTCGAGAAATTCTTCGGTTGTTAATAAAAATAAGATATTGAAATTCAATCCGGTCTCTGTAATTAATAGGATTTATTTCACTTTTTTATTGTTATTGGTAGGTACACCGACTTGTGTAAACGTTAAAGCAATTTTGTAAGATCTGAATAAAAAAATCACTATTGATTTTCCTATACCTTATTAGAAAAACATTTAGGACTAATCATTAGTTATAATCTGAGCGCAATCAACATCAGCACAAAAACGAGACAAAATAAATCCAATCAAAGTCTATAAAGAAAAACAAACTAGACTATAACCTACCACAGTCGAACCACGGAGGTCCAATTCGGCCAAGAAGCATACACAATCAGAAAGAAACAAACTAATTTGGCATTAACACCACATCCTTACTAATGGCACACGGGAACATTGTTTCGCAAAAACTTTAGAAAAAAAAGTAAGGCGTGCTACACATTTGTTCGTCTTTAAAATCGAATATATATAAGGTCAATTCAAATCCTGGTTTCCAATTGAAGGTATTTTCACGTACTCAAATATTAACTTTATGGCAGTGCAGTGTTGATTTCAGAGTGACTAGTATAAATGAAAAGTCATCAACAAGTTTTAGGTTTTAGCGCAAATTGAACTTTATATTTAGGGTTTAAAGTTAATTACATGTTTGGAAACTAGACCTCGGCGGCATTTAGATAGTTCGGGAAAAAGGCCTCTCGGTTTTGTCAACCGTACGTCTGTGTAACATTTTGACATTGACAGCGACTTTATGTCTTAGTAGTAAGGGTGATTTTGATAGTGCAAGTGTTACCATTGACGTGCACACAGGCGGTAAAAACCAAGTGTAACGTGCCAATTCAGTATAGGATCCTTTCCGGAGCCGAATGAAATCCAAAAATGTGTAGTAATTGCATTGGGTCTGCTTTCAATCAATCAACTCAGCCTATCATAGTCTAGTGCTGGACATAGGCCTCCCCCAGTCTGTGCCACAATATCTTGTCCTCCGCTTTACGTATCCAGTCTCTCCCAGCCACCTTCTTAAGGTCTTCGGTTCATCTAGCTGGGGACGACCCACACTACGCTTGTCGGTCGGCTTTTTTATTAATCAAATACTGCCGAATCGAGTGCCGACCCGCGTGTAGCAAGCCTAAACCTAAAATTCTTGGGCACATTTAGCCCACGATAATATGGCCGCCCCCAAATGATATATTGAGCGCTCATATATACTAATAGCATTTTAATATCACGGCTTAGTCATCGAGAACACGGCACACAAAAAAAGGTGTGAGTGATCCTCTATAAAAGATGCCGGAATGATGTTCAATGAAATTCCTGTTTCTTTATGAAGTGTGGGTTTTGTGTGAAATTATTTAATTAGAGACTTCGTTTTAATTGATGTAAGTAAATCCTGGTTCAAATTAACTGATTAAAGAATTCTGGATGGAAGAGAATGGCAGTTTATTTTCCTGAGACAAAACTTGTATGGCTATCTAATTACGCAACACATTTTCGTAAACGATTACGATCAATTTGTTTCATTTTGACAGTTCAACAACATTCATTGCGTTATTTACGTTGCTGATCAGATTTTTTTTTCGAACTTATGAAGCAATGGGTTAGCAATTTGTTTCAAAACGTTTCGTACTGATTAAAATTGTTAATACGAGATGAAACGAGTAGTGACTTGTTCAAACTCAACCTAGCTGTCACGGAAATACTAATGATGAAGTAAATATCGTAAACCCAAAAAAATGCTGTATTTTTTTGTAATTGAGAGAGATCTACTCACAATTATACTATTGCTAGCCAATATTAATTAATAAAGGATCAATGAAAACAAGTTTGACCAATAATATATTATAACATAATCGCTATTTCAGTCTTCAGACTAATCGATCCAATTTCCGAAACAAGCCAAAAGAACACCTGGCAGTATTTTTCTACAATAAACAATCATAATTAAAAACATAATCTACCTCTCTATTACAAACCAGAAACTATAAATATGACATGGTAAACTATGAATAAATGTTACCGCAACATGATTCACAACTCACGCGCAGCCAACACATGCAAATTAATATAACAAAAAGGGGTAATAAGAATAAAAATGGTGGTGTCAGTAATTTCGTTGGGAGCGGGGCGAGCTCTTTATTTTCCTGCGTCGAACTGTCTAAATTATGACATATTCATGCGTGCGTGCGTGCGGCACCTTTGGTCAGCTTCCTTGCCACACGCAGTTTTCGGGATTTCTTGGCAAATTAAAATGTTATAATAAGTACGTTTTTTTTTCTATATGTTGTAATGTGGAAACTTGGAGTACATTTGTAAACTGACAGCAAATTCTGGTGACTTAATTTATGGGTATTAACACTTAATAAAAAATAAAGTTGTCATAAAACTAGCTAATACTTTTTTGTAGTTCTATCTATCCACCTTAAGTTTCTCTTCAAGAGGTACAGGGCGTGACTGCTACGTCTAAACTCGTATCAGATATTCAACTCCATTATTTTGAAATCTCGAACATACAGAACATAATATTTGATAAAAGCATCTAAAATTTTAATTTCACAAAAAAAGCGGTTACGTCATAATATTATACCGGCCGTCATGAAAATTTGATATTTTCACCAGAATTTGACATAAAAATTTTGAATTTCGAAATTTATTTCGTCTTTTGCAATTTGCAGGTCAGTGTCAGGTTGTATGTTGATTATAATATGATTCGCGACCGTAACAAATATGGTAGAATTATAATCATTAGAATCAGAAATACAACTCCATAAGTTAGCATAATCCTCAAATGTCAAGATTTCATGAAATAGTCAATTACTAGAATTACATGAACTTAGAGAGAACAATTGTATTGATGATTTCTATGATTATAATTCTATAAATAAACATTTGATACGGTCGCGAATCATATTTAGATCAACATACAACCTGTTATTGACCTGCAAATTCCAAAAAACGTAAGAAAATTTGAATTTCGCTAGCTACCCTGACGTTTTTACCTTAAAGTGTCAAAAAACGCCCTGGGTCGTATTATGAAGTATTAACTTCCATAATTATTCCACTGTGAGTGAGAGATAGAGCTATACAAGGCCGCTAGCACCATCCTTTTTTCCCAGTGGAATAATGATGGCATTAATACTTCATAATCAGACCCCTGTACTTGGACAGCTGTTATTATGTGACCCTTCACCGCTTTCTTAGAAAACTTAAGCTTAAGAAAGAAGAGGTTATATGTTAGACTAATAATAAGCCACTCACTTATCGATATTAGTAATAATAAAACGTCTGTAACACCAAAAATATTCCGTTTGACAATAAACGTGTTATTATATTACTTAGCGCCCAAAGGCATCAAAATAAGTTTCCCTTTCGTCCGTTCATCACGCGATGCAAAAAATAACGAACTAGTTTTCGTGTAATTGCCTTGGCATCATCTAGCAATTGTCAAGGTCGCGACCTTGAACAAGTTCAAACGAGACGATACAGCCGCGCTAAAATCACGCTTGGTGGAGATTTTGTGTGTAACCTTTGTGTAAAATCGATTTATGGGATAGGTACAATTTGAATAATATGTAAATACTAATGGATAAATAATTGAGCTCTCAGGTCGTTCTGTTCTGACTATGTTTTCTAGATTTAAGGTTGAAAAGTTCAGAAAAATGCATGTAAATATATCCAATCAGCCGATACCCATGGAGAAGAATGTGTACCTGGTACTATTTAACAAGCCTATACTGTCCTCCCCTACCTATTAACAGTGTTAAGCGTCGTGCAGACTAGCGCGACGCGACACCGGCTATTGTAATACCGTGAAGTTTTCTTAGAAATTGTATTGTTTAGTCGCGTAAAGCCCGTCGCGTCGCGCTGGTCTGCACGAACCTTTATTTGAAAACGTTGTCAATTAATTTAAAATAGTTCTTTTCCGGTTTATCCTAACAGTACATCTAGCATCTGACGTTTCATAAGTGCCCATGTAGATTTATCTGAAATCAAATATTTAGATTTTTTTTAACATAAGGAGAAAATGGTAAAATCAGTTTTTAACTAGTTTTGAGTAACAGTTTTGAATTCAAATGCATTGTTCAGTTCCATTACGTCTTTATTATCCTAAAAGCCGTTTTTCTTGTTCTCAATCCTGTTTTACTAAGATGCAGCATCTTAGCCCCAACACTGTGTCCGTATTAGATTTTGTATCCCTCAGGCGAAACCAGGTCGGGGCCTATTAAATACATTTTTTGAATACTTCAACAGGTAGATATTGATATAAAAATGAGGTTTGTTGAATGATCCCCCAACGCCTAATTTATCATGTTCTCTTTTAATATTTAGGTTTATTTTTAATGTCGTTTTATTTGTTACAAAATTACTTTATAAGCATGGCGAACTAAGGTCTACAAAAACTGTGTTGCTTTTAGTGCCAAAACCAGTAAAAAATCATAAAGTTAAGAATATTATTTTAAAACTACCAAAAGCTTTAAAGACGGATCTTGCCATCAAAATGTTTTCAGTCTGCCATTATCTTAGTAAGCAATTTCCTTTTATATTTTTATTATAACCATAGATGACAAATCTTATATACAATCTAACACTAAATTAAATGAATAATTATACAAATAAATAGAAAAACAAAAGTCAAAGTACTCATCGGCATCGCTGTCATCCAGAAACGTGCTCTGAAGACTGACAGCCACGTTGAATGGCAATGCTAATACCACAGTATAAACACAATACCAGTAGTAGTACTTATACTGTGCTAACACTTTGGCCACAGAGCGAGACCAGCTATCTGGTCACGAGAAGTGACCAGAGTTCCATTATAAATTCGACATATCGTCATATATATCACCCTTTATTCACATGAATCCCAGACAATCCCAAGAAATATTTTCCAACAAAACGAAGATAAGTAATATTCCCAACAAACAGAAAGTCTTCTAGACAATTCTATAGGTTAACAATAAGCCATAACACCTATTTCATCCACGCGTCGTGTAAAAATTTCCGCGCCTCACCACACTCGCCACCGGAGGCGATATGCGGATCCTCCCAGCGTCACGGGAGGGCACGATGAGGTCTCGGCTAGTGACGTGTTGTACGGGTGTGCCCGGGTTTGGAAAAGCGTTTTTTTTTTCGTGGCTATAGTTATGACTACTCTGATTTACAAAAGCTCTTGAGGTTGTTTCTGGGATATAACTTAAAAATCTTTTCAAACGAACCAACCAACGGATTTTTTTACCCGACTGCGGCGAAGCCAAAAAAGGAGAGTTATTATAGTCACATAATTTGAAAAAGTCATTCGACGCACTGAAAACGCCTGGAGGAACTATTGGTCGATAAAACATCTCATGAAAGGACCACTCCCGCTTTCACTAAAACGAAAGCTCATGGCCATGCGCATGTGTTCGTCCCAGCCTCACCTACGGAGCACAAACATGGTCTCTTACAAAGCGTCAAAAGTCCGCACTTTGAGTCTGCCAACGGGCTATGGAACGAAGCATACTAGGTGTCAAACTCACAGACCGCATTAGGACCTCTATACTTCGTTCCAAAACACAAATAGCGGACGCTGGCCGCACAGTTGCTGGACTAAATTGCATCTGGGCTGGCCACATCTGTCGCATGTCGGAGCAGCAATATGCAAACATCACCACTCAATGGATTCCAAATAGCAGGAAACGACTACGCGGCAGGCCCAGAAAGAGATGGCGGTATGAGTTGGAATCCTTCTTAAAGGTGCCTGTAATCACGGTAGACCGGGAAAAGTGGAAAGATGGAAGGGAGGCCTTTCAATTCAATTCAATTTATTTACTTCGGAAAACATCCATATTGTATTAGTATTAGAACTTAGAAACTATGTTAGTAACATTAAAATTACAACCAATGTGTAATCAAAAACAATTATTAAATTAAAATCAATATTAAATCAGAATTAAACTACAATTACATATAAATTAAATTAAATTACAATAAAAACAAAATTAAATCAAAACAAAATTAGAATTAAATTAAATCAAAATTTAACTAAAACATAACCATAACTTATCTTATATGTACAGCAAAATCAATTTAAAAATCTTTCCTCAGCACCGGGCCCGCAAGTATGTCTACGGGACCAGTGCATCAGAAAAGGGCAGTCTGGCCTCTCCTTTGCCCTGCAGTGGGACAACATAGGCTTATAATATATATAGTTCTAGAATAAGACCTACATATTTTAGAACTGTGTTTTTAATAGCTTAAATAACAATCTCAGTTCTAAATTGCTCAAAAATTTCCCACTAAAAGCGAGAAAGTCCGGCATGGACAACACTATTCTTCGAAGAGAGGGCCACGGGGAGGCAACAATAAAGCAATTGATCCGTCAAGCACTGCGCCCGCGGCCAGACCACACAGCTCTGTGCCACAACGCGATGTTTTGCGAACAGCCATGCAGCTGTGCGAATCGATAGATATTTCTGAGGTGTTAAATTGTACTTTCTTGAAGATTTCGATTTAAAATTTGGATGAAATTGTGATTAACTTTGACTTATTCAGACATCATTATTTAAGATTTTGTTTCCTGCCCCTAGAAGAGACCCATTGTTCATTCATAACTCTGAGAGAAAACCTGCCCTTTTAAAGATCCAAGTAGCAGCAAAGATCGTTTCGTACTAACACATATCTTCCGCGGAAAAAACAAAAATACACAACATAATTTTTTTTTCCTCACAGAAAAATCTCATAACATTTTTAGAAGTCGGTTAAATAACATCAATCTACCATCTTCATACTTAAACACAAAGATCAGCCCCAAAATAGGGATGTTAACTGGGGAACAAAACAATCAAACTATTTAGTCCGTCAGTCAGATAATAAAAAAATATTAGACATGTATTTTTTGCATTATTATATTAATAAAAAATGGTTTAGATAAAACGCATAAAAGTTGGGTAGCGGGAGCTCGCTACGTCACAAGTCAGTATAAAATCTACCTAACGTATTGCCTACTCAATGTATTGCCGTAATCTTTTGATTACGTACAAAAAGAAAAAAATACGTGTCCAATATCTTTTAATAATCTACCTGACGGACACAAAAAAATCTTAGCCAACATCCCTATTACCTAATTAAGATGTGTCAAGTTCTCGCTCGCAGCCTCTTAATTTATACTTACTTGACTTTTATGTACTTTTGACGGGGTTAAAATGTTGCTAGATTAGTTCCGTGTCAATATTATGGCAATGAATAAGTCAATCTTGCAAATTAGCTATTAATTTTGGTAGTCATTTGAATTTTACTGGCTTGTTTGGCTAATTTTAGGAGTGACATTTAGTATAGCGCATTTATTATTTAATTATAATCGATTTGGGTGGGATCTCATCTTTGTATGAATTTATTTTGTAAACGGCTTAGTTTCACATAAACAGTATAAATTGCAGCCATAAATATCCCCGTGATTTGGAAAGACTGAATAATTCGGTGCATAAAGTTATCGTAATATTCAAAATCAAAAATCAAAAGTCATGTCAAAATAGGTTGGGAATTAGCAGTTTTTGAACGTCAAAATAACATAAGATTGTAGGTACCCCTAAACGCCCGCCCTTCACTATTTCCTAGTGCTTAAGTTTGGAAAAAGAAGTGGCGCAACAAACTCCCCAGCAGCACAGCTGCCTGTTCAGTTAGGAACTTACTTATTGATCACCTTAAGGCTTTATTATTTTCAACTTCAGATTCGTGATTTTTCTTCCTGGTGTTGCGTTAAAAGTCACCTCCAGGTATACAACAAAACGGGGTGACTTTTCTGAATCACGGACCACCGCGAAAAGAACAAAAAATCGGCGTCAGAAACATAAATATTTATAACTAAAAGGGAAATCAAAGCTACTCGAAAAATTATTATGCGCATAAATATTTAAACGAGGACATAAACTGTCTTAATAGATGTCGGAACTGACAACACTCTATTAGTTTACATTTTAATTTTACCACCCATAAGCAAAAACCGTCATTTGCGGTATTTCCGATTACCGAAATTCATTGAACATGCGACCGTAAACTTCAATTCAGATATTTGCATAAATTACTGTTTTATCGGCAACCGAAACCAAAATTAGGTCGGCATTAATTGTGCGTGTGGTCACAGCTCAAGATAAAAAGAAACCTTCGATTTGGAATAATGTGTGAGCATATTCGAATCAGTTTGTTTAAAATAGGTACTTAAGTGGTTTGAATACCTACCATATCTCAACATGTTGTTATCATTATCACCAATTCTCAGTAAACACTTTGACATAATATATTTTTCAGGTGACCACTGAAAATCAGCCTTTTTGTCATGACGTGCCAGCAGCTGCCGACTATTTCTGTTTTGTGCTCGTGATTATATTTAAATCTATTGTTTTATTTTATTGTTCTACTCGAGTTAATTATCTTTTTTATGCAAGTGTTTCTGTGACAAATAAACTAATTTTGACAAAAAATATTTGAGGTTTTCTTTGGGGGTCAACAACCAGTACAACCACTGATATTTCTAGTGACTACACTAACAGTGGTCGATGACCCGACAAAAAACATCATCAAATTAATTATTTTTTTATTTTTTCGTGTCTAGATTGATTATCGATACCCATCACGTCTGTTGAGTTTTTCTAGATAATTTTATTTGGCCCTGTACAGGCATCTTCCAAGTGGCCCCTTAACAACTTAGGTATGCATTAAATTTAAAAACTTTCAGACGACTTTAAATATGCAAATCAAAAAATCTGGTATCTAATTACGCAACACATTTTCGTACACAATTACGACAAATTTGTTTCATTTTGACAGTTCAACAACATTCATTGCGTTATTTACGTTGTTGAGCAGATTTTTTTTAGAACTTATGAAGCAATGGATTAGCACTTTGTTTCAAAACGATTCAAATTCCGATTCGTCGTGTATTACGTGATTAGGGTACTGAAATGCTTCATGTGCCAGTAGCACTTACCGTACTTAAGATTTTGTAACAACCATTAACAACTAAACCAACCAACCAATCAAAAACTTTGTCTCTACGTCTGTCCGTTGAACAATTTTTTCATGACTAAACTGCAGAGACGATTTTGATTCATTTTAGCAGAAAAGTGGCTTGATACGTGGGGGAGTGACATTGAGTTCTTTTCATTTATTTTACACTAAAATTCGCTCGCGGCTTTGCCCGCGTTGAGGTCGAAAAATATTCCACGGAAACGTACTGCCGGGATAAAAAATAACGTATGTCCTAGCCCAGGTCATGGCTACCCTGGTACCAAATTCAGGCATATTGCCTGTGCACTGTGTCAGGTATATTTGCCTGGCACATGCTGAGCTGGACTGCCATTTGGTGCAACCTTGAAGCGCACACCGCACTTTTTATGTTATCCATTATTTTAAAGTGTGTCATAGGCTATGTCACACTTTAAAATATAGCCAATAGTGTCATCACAATGTCTTGTTTTCTTCCTTTTATATTTGTTTGTATATTGGCACCTTACAGCTATTTCCTAATAGCTAATTAGTAATTATTTAATCGTGCTTTTGTATGCTGTGCTGTTTTTTGTGTGCAATAAATAAACGATTTATTTATCTATCAAGTTCTTTCAAATCCGTTCAGCTGTTTTAGCGTGAAAGCGAAACAATCAAAAAAACTCACTTTCGAATTTATAATATTAATTAGAATAGTTAGGATGCTACAAAAACCCAAGAACATTTTTTAAAAACATAAATCTAAATAACTTTATTCACCCACCTTTTTCCAACGTCCAACTATATCGCCCAACTTCGCAAACTTCTTTCCTCTTACCCACCCATTTGACGCCACAAAAAAAACATCTAAAACAGAGATCACTCATCAATAGAGCCGCCAATATGAACGAATAGCCTGATTACATGTTTGACTAACACGCGGCCGACGACAACGTCACTTTCGAGCGTGTGAAACGTACCTTAGATGAAAAAAAAGGACTGTATGCATTGAAGAAATGTATCCCTAACCTAAAGTATAGTAGTGTGGGAGCGAGGAATAATGAGACGGTTGATGTAATGGTAACGGTTGCAGCTCAAGTTTTGGGTGTAAGTTGTATGACGGTTGGGAGATTCCATTTGTACGAATTCAGGATAGAATATTAGGATGAAGCATCAGACTAGGAGGGCAAAATGAATAATCACCGGTTAATAGCGAAGGTAGCGATTTAGACGATTCAGATGAGGATCCGCTCTTCAACCCAGCTCCCAAAGAGAAAACTCACCGTTCATCTCTTGTCGTTCTAAAAAAGAGGTACCGTTCCTCCAGTAGTACCTCCTCCTCCAGTTCTAGTAGTTCCAGCAAGACTTCACCACCAACTCAACTCAAAGAAGACCTCACGGTTTTGTAGACGGCTTAGGTAGTTTGGTGTCTCGCTGATACTCGTAAGTGTCTTAAAAATCTTTTACTCTTTTATCACACCTACTTATGCCTAAGATCTTGTCATCTACTTGACTATCAAACACGACAGCATCGAAGATACTTCATAAATGTCTGAATAATGCAAAGAAAAGTATTATATGATGATTGGTCAACGATTTTGTTTCCACTTGTACCAACATTGTTAAGGCTCTACTGGGAAGATATTTTCCATTATAATTACTTCACAACTTGGCCTGTAAAAACATTTTCGACCGAGTATCGTGTGCAATACTGCTACCAAAAGCCTCCAAACCTCCAGTATCAGAGGAAACAAGTTATAAAAGTGCTGGTAGGCCCGACAAAGGTATCTGGAAGCAACCCGACTCTCAGCTTTCAATTTAATTTTATTACACGAACTACCTACCGAGGGCGTGACGGTATCTCGTCGTAAACTTATACCAACCAAAATATTTTGTAGATATTCGTCAAGTTGTAAACGGGTCCACCGTTTTTATTGATGTCCAAACTTATTTGTAAATGTTTTCAACCAATAAATAGTTCTAGAATAAAACACTTTTACGATCCTTAAGATTATATCGAATATGTTTTTAATGGAACCAAATGACGATTTAATCTTTTATTAGGAACCCGTTAGGTGTATTAAGTTATAGTTTGTGGACGTATGGCGCTTGGGATGGCTTTATCACTAGTGATATGTGGCTTTTATTGCTCTTTAAATATGAAAAATAAACTGTATTTTGGAGTTTTCGTATAGCAATGTTTATGGCTTGTTTATGGTAGTTTTATGATGGGTCAGTAAAAGTAGAGGCGTCCCGAAGGACACCTGGGTATTACCAGAAACTGGCAAGTGCGTCACAGCAAGCACAAAATACCCCTTTATTAATTCGTGGCAGTATCTCTAAAAAGGAAATTGTGAGTTACTTTGTCAAAATATTTCAGCACAAGGTTTTGAACAGAAACAATAGGTACTTAGTTTGGTATCACGATTCGGTAAACCAACACTAGGTACCTTCAAGAAAAAGAATTCAATGGGTTATTCGCTGAAAGAAATTGGTAACTAAAATTCCCACAATAATACAGAAACGAGACTACCCATGCTGCCATTCTTACAAAATGTTACAAAAATTTAAACTTTCAAGAAAACCTTAGCAAAATTTGTTTAGCTAAGGGTTTCCTTGAAAGTTTGAATTTAGAGAACAATCGATTCCCGATAAGGTTTGCCTTATCAGATAAGAATCAATTGTTTTCTAGTATCGGCACCTTTGTTCTGCAATTTTAACAAAGAGACATTACGCTAATCCTTTTAAAAATGTTCTGAAGACACCGCTACACTTTGGTTTTGAAGACAATACCGACAGTCATTGAGACAAAGAGCTAGGACTCATTTAGACAATGAGGGACTGGTCATGTAGACATTTTGGCAGTGTATGGTCGGAAATATGTGTCAGTTCTCAGAATATAAATTAATGTGTTAGTAGGAATTATTACGAAATATCCCATGAGCCTTTTGAATTCAGCCTACATAATATTGTCAAAATAAGTTCCCACTACTAGTACTTAGTAACATGATTATGAATGTAAACGAAGCAAAAGGAGTATGTAAGGATCGAGGTGGCGTTCTGCAGTTTCTGCCTACTGGAAAAAGGCGAGAGTTTATGTAGTAGGTACCCTGTATGTGTTAGAGATTTTTGTGAAGGAGCTCGTTCTTGAAAGAACTACTAGTATAACTATAGTAGAGATGGGTTTCAATTTGAAGGGTATGGGAACCAGGGTAATTAAAGGTACACTATAACTCGCAATAATTTATCGTTTTCTCTAGGATGAAGTGGTATGGCAACGAACCTGCTATGCCTATGGCTCCTGAAATACAGCTACTCTAAATTAGCTCTGAAGTCAGGGTTTCACTTTTTTTCTGTAACTTGTGTATAAGCTAAGCAAAATAATGATTATCACTTTTATTTATTTTCATACTAATTAAATATGTTTTTAAATAAAAAAAATGTACTTAAAGTACGTATTCATTTTTAAATAGTGGTTTCCCGGTATCGGGAGCAGGGTTCAAACTACGGTACCGCCGGTTAGGGCTCGTGAGATAGGAACCTCCTCACGATGCGAGCCGTATAGAGGAATACCTACTGCCTTCTGAATCAGGCTCTTGATCAATTATTATTATTATTGCAGATGTTCATAGCCGTAGGCGGCAGTGTGTGACGAGTTACAATCAGGAGGTTCAAGTACTTGTTTTGTTGTCTTGCAGGTGAGTCCAGGCCCATGGATATTGCTTACACCTGACACCTGAATGTCCTGAAACAAAAGATAGTGGATAGCGATGTAATAGAACTGATACTTAAATTGTTTTTCATTGTAAAAGGGTGTACATATTGTGAGCTTTTATAATTTCTTGGACGTTCACGTCCATTTCACGGCATCAGGATAACACAGGGAAGCAAAATATATGAAGACGATTTTAAATTCCGTCCTAAAATACGTTATAACGTCCACAATAATATCGTCACGTTAGAAATTATAAAAGCGCATATTGTGAGACAATTTATTTTTCATAACTCTACAAGGAGAATTAAGGGTGCACTAGTCGACGGCTCAAAGTTGTTGGAAGGCGTGACAATATGCATGCTAATTAGTCTAATAATTTATTTTTATATATTTATCTAGTTTAGTATTTATTTATTTACATAATTATTAATTTATTTATTGAAATAGGCGATGATTTATAACGAAAACGAGCGCGTAAAATTTCATGAACAGACCTTTGGGCGTATATATATTATGGAAAAACTATGATATATATATTTTCTCAAAATAAAATTATTTGAACTTTTGAATAAATTATCTATCCTTGTATGGTTTCCATTTTGCCATTTTTTTTTTACTACATAAGTTACTTATTTACGCCCAAAGACGAGTTAAAATTAGTGTTGAAATATGGAAGTTTCGACGCTCATAACTTCCAAACCAATTTTTTTTCCATACCTGCATCCTTATAGGGCTAGATATTGACAAGAAAGATGTATATAATTTTTAGTTTTGAACGTACACCGTCAAACAGACGAGTAATCACCATACTACGTTTGTATGGAAGAATTACCGACTAGCGTACCCTTAAATCCAAGAAACATCACAGTTGTGCTTTAAAAACAGCTTTCTTCTGCGTCATCTTAACTACGCCAGATAAGGAAGGTGCAAATTGCTCACCTGTACAGTTAGATTTTACAGCCTCAACTGTCCATTGCTGGTCATAAAGTTTTATATTCCGGGTTCCTGGGTCTATTTTATCCTGGTTAAGGTCCATAGTGATCCAATTGTTACCCCTGTTCAGGTTTGCACTGGTTCGGTTTAGCACAAAAAGGTAATTAAGTAGGTAGAGGTAATAAAAAATTACTTTTAACATATGGTTAGGTTAGCTTCTCAGAAAGATTACCTATTGTTATCGGTCGAAATATCCTATGTTTTAGTATTAGCGTTTTGTTGAATGTTATAAACAAAGGATTATCCGCTTTTGTTTAACCGACTTCGCGAATTTTTACTTTCTTTGAGATAATTTACCAATTACCTACAATTTTTGTTCGCTTTGTAGTGCAATGGGATGTTCAAGGAAATATACCTATAGAATAGTTTGACATACCTTTTACTTGAAAAATAGGTAATGTAGATATACCTACCTATTGTTTTTACATAACAATACTTACAAGGAACATTCTTCTATTCTGTATTGAATGTGAAATGTGAAAGAAGTTATTTTTGGAATAAAAGCTGTAAGTAGCGTCTCTAATTGTTTAAAATATTGAACGATATTATGAGAAATCAGTATGACTAGTAGTGGGTATGGTTTTGTTATTTTTATCAGGTATTTCTTAGTAGCTGCCCGGAGTCTGGTTTTGTGACTGCTTGATGGCAATAGGCTCGCCCCCTATTACACGGGAATTAAACATAATTGCTGGGTTTATATACTAAGGTACACCTCTGCCTTATCCTTCGGGGAGTTACAGGCGTGATGCTATTTTTTATGTATGTATGGCTAATGTTTACCTTTGTAAATTCTTCAGGTTAAATCACCTATACTGTGAAGTAAAAGTGTCGGTACAAATACCATACCATCCAAATATTAATAATATCTACTAATAAAGTATTCCTTCCAATACAAATAAATCTTTTATCTCTTCCCGAAAAAACTAACTCATTCGACAATAAATTCAAATCCCAGCGAACTAATTCAAAAATAATTAATCCAACAATACGTCATCATGCCTCAAACCGCATTATAAATAATAAAAGTTAGTTAACAGCACACACAATAATCATTGCGCCTGCGCATCCCACCCACTAGGTAGGCAGGAATACCAATATTAATAGAGACGTCCCGTCGACAGAAAAATGCCTTTATAATAATCATTCCAACAATTAATCTTAGAACACACACAAAGAAAAATATAATCGCTTACTCATTTCGCTAAAAATGGAAAAGAGAAAAAAATGGTGGACGATGGAACAATTTTAACAAATTAGGCGACAAACTCGCCACTTTTTTAAAGTAAATTATTGTATTTTAGATTGTTATGTGGGGCGAGATTATTGATGCCTTGTGGGCGTGGTAAAGGGATGGGATGTGCGTGTCTGTCGATATTTTATGTTCTTTGTTCACTTGAGTTTGTATGGTTATGTGACAGCCTACTGAATGTCCATAGAACCGCTGAATATGAGCCTCCCACGTAGAAGGATGGGACGAATCTTAGTGATGTTATCCATTATCATCACGCTTTCATGGTTCCTTGAATTTTGTGAACTGATGTAACATTTAAAACAAAGATGGTTGCATTTCTACCTCTCTCGCGTTCTTTTCATAATTATGTATAATCTAAGAGTGTAGAAACATTGAGTCAAATCGTGAAAACATTCGTTGTGAATGAAATAGGGAATTAATTAATGGCAGGAAAACTTAGTGCCTGCAACTCTTATCAAAATCATTACGGCACTGGCATAGCATAATGAAGACATACAAAATAATAGGAAAATCTTTAATCGTTATCGGTATTTCTATGAATTCTTTTCCCAACTCTACTAACCAACAATTTCTAAGATGAAATTCAGACGACCGTCACGAATGGACCAACGTAGGGTGTGAGAGCACCGGGAAACTATTCTCAAAGAAACTATCGTTTACTCGCTCACTCTTCAGGCATTAGACAGAGAGGTCAGATGTGAAATAAATTTATTAAAACAGCACTGTTCGGAGTGGTTATCATCGTGTGGGTTCGGAGATGCGTTCACGCCAAGACTGAATGGACAATTAAACTGAATTATGCAATATAAACATGGGTTTATTGTTTGAAAGTTATGATGATTCTAAATTAGGTTTCTGTACGAATAAGCTCGAGTTTAGAAATTGCGAATTATCATGTGGGAAATAATAGTCTGAATGTTTGGCATTGAATTTGCTCTTGTACATCTTTTCTTCATATTAATTTTATTATGTTATCCAGTAAAAATCCTTTGATTAAAACGTGGTAATTGATTGATTGATTTGAAGTAGTACAGACGGCTACACATCAAGCTATACCTACATTTCCAGTATAAGCTGACCTCACATTGTTCGGAAATCCTATACAATTCAAGATCAGCATAAACTGGAAATGTAAAGCTTGATGTGTAGCCGTGTGTACTTACCAAATATGTAGTAGTTGATAGACCTACTTTTTAGGGTTCCATACCTCGAAAGGAAAAATACGCAACCCTTATAGAATCACTTCGTTGTCCGTCCGTCAGTCTGTCAAGACTCTTTTCTCAGGAACCTTTTGTCAAGTTGAAAGTAATGTCAAATATGTAGGTCTACGGTCCCTTGAAGCTCTAAAATCATCAAGCTTCGAAGTCAACGCAATTAAAAAATACAGCCATTTATGCGACATATTTTAATACTCGCAAATAAATCAAAACCTACAGGGTACTTCTCGTTGACCTAGAATCATGAAATTTGGCAATAAGCAAGGTCTCACAGCATAAGTATAGTCAAAAGTCTGAAAATCGTTAATTTGTAGATGTATCAGGAAATTAGCAGTTGGAGATTTTTTTTATTTTTTTTTATTGACCGTGACGCATATCGATGTATGGGAAAACATGTTTTTCAACTACAAAGTTAAGTTTGTTTGTGGGATTCTTCCGAAATTCAATTTACAGAACCCTTCATTGTGCGTTGTCCGACACGCACTTGCCCGGTTTTTTTTTACCTGATTGTAATAGTCCATTTTATACTCTATTTTGGATTAAATTTACAGTATGATTAGGTATATTTCATCACCACTGATTTCAAAACGGTGAAGCAAAACATCGTGAGGAAACCGGCATGTCCTAGAGCCAAAAATTCGAAGACATGTGACATCTACCAACCCGCACTGGACCCGCGTGGTGAATTACGGCCTACTCCCTCTGAGAGAAGGCTGATTCATAATACTAGGTACCACATAACACATTATCTAACCTGTGAAGGGTTCTTTATCGCCAATTATGGAGGAGGGACCTATTTCAATAATTATTAGTAATTATATTAATTTATTTCCTCCAAGTGAATGAATAAACAGAATCATTTACATAATCTATCCATTGATTGAGCCCACACAATTTCAGCAATAAAATACTCGTAAAATGTTTAAAATATATAATATTATCGATGAACCCGTAATCAAATCAAAAACATGGACACCATCCCAAAACATATTTCTTAAGCATCACTAAAGAAAGATGGCGGCCGTTTCGGTACATCATAATAGCAATATCCTGTCCATTGATTGTCAAAAATTAGGAATTTCGGCAATTACGTCTCACCTCCCACGTGATTTGAAAAAAAAACATCGCACCCGGCGCATCCAAATTTTCTTAAAAGATCCGAAATCTTCTTTTAGTGGGGGACAGGTGATGAGCGTTGGCGATTTTGCATGAGCGGAGCGACAAAGAACAAAATATTTTTTTTATAAATCTGTGAAAGAGAATACGAAATGGCAATAGCGGTCTCAAGCGCTACTGCCGAGCTTGATGTCCTGGGTTCAATTCCCGGGTCGGGCAAAGTGATATTGGATTTTTCCATCAGGAATTTCTCATTAGCAGCCCGGATTCTGGATTTGTGCCCGGTTGATAGCAATAGGCTCGCCCCTTCTTACATGGAACTTAAACATAACAGGCGAAATATTGGCACAAATCCTTTGGAAAATACAGGGCTGATGTTATGTTATGTTGGGAAAAAAAGTTTGTTTGTGACCCTTGGAAACAAAAAAATAAAACTCAAACTCAAAGCATTTATTTCAATTACAGACACTTTTGAAGTGTTAAGAAGTGGGTCAGTCAGAAATATGAAGCCATACCAAAGCCATTCCAAAGCGTAATAGGTATATATGGAGAAGAACGGGCAAGAAACTCCACGGACACGCTTTTAATTAAAAAAATTGATACAAAATATTGGTTACATCATTCATGTTTAAATTATGCATTCAACAATTTTAAATAATTTAAAATAAGCCATGGCAGCTAAGAGATGACCAGTCCCAACTGACGGCGCCCGTTCACGAACATGACGCTGGTGGAAATAACCACAGTTCTCTAGCCAAAAGATAAATAGTTGTAGCTCTCTTTGTGAAACTTAGAAAAGATTCTGGTTTTCTAGTCTCACGAGTCATGCTGTGGTGAAAAGATTTTTCAGCCATCAAGTTGCAGCAGCAAACAGGAACTATTCAGAGGTTTACAAAATGTACACTAGCATTGTAAGTTCCATCGCTAGCCTCTTCCAACTTAACCCACAGAAGTTTCGACAATTTTTTTGTTATTTTTTCCCTTTTGTTGCCTTTGTGCGAGCTAGCGCCGGCACGAAAGGATCCTATAAAGTGTTCTAAGGCGTATCCAGCATACGCCGACCGTTACATATTTATTTTTGTGTTGTGCATTCTTGTCCTGACATGTAAATAAATGATAGATTTTTTTCCAAAAACCAGTTGTTTAGCGATTTCGCGCTTTCATGGTGGTGCGATGGAAATCATGGCGGTCTAGTTTCTATGGTGGTAAATTATGTGTTCTAATATTTCACATGGTCGACGTGCTGATTTTTTTAATGTAAAAGATGAGGTCTGACAAAACTGAATGGAATTTCATCCTTAGTTTTTTTTACATATTTTAAGGAAATTTCGCCTTTATTTATTTTGTTTATTATTTATGTACACATAGAAAAATAGATACAGATAAGATATAATTATGAGTACAAAGGTACTGCTAATTTCTTAAGAAATTTCTACCAGCAGACCTGCGACAGGAGAAATGTGAAAGAAATGTATACAATTGAGAACAAGACGAGAAAAAATTATAAATATTCCAAGTCTTAAACTAAAATATTGAAATAAACCTACACGTATAACGTAATAATTAACATATACTTAAATAGATACATACTTAAATATTTAAACATACATACTATAGGTTTATAAATAGGTACTCACAGTTGAGATGAAAGGTAATGCTCTTTTACTCGATATTTGGATTGTGACACAGTTTTTAAATCACGAATGCTAGGCGGACGTGAGTTCCACAGCCTTACTGCATGGACAGAGAAGGAATAGGAATACTAGCTTGTAGGTTGCTGGTTAGGTTCGTAAAGTTTGACATAATTATCCTTTTAGCGAGTGGGTTAATTCTAAATACCTTATGCAGGAAAATGTTCAAGTTAAATTGAGCAGAACCTATTCGCAAGTAACTTCTCCTGCCGGAGGCAATTTCACAGTAAATGTTCGAGTAACTATAATTTCCTGCCACCCGGAATACAGAACACTCAAGGCCGCTTCGCCAGTGAATGAAACAATTTATTGCTACTAATTCACGTAATGGGTGAAATGGTGCACTACTCAATGAAAATACGAGGAACAATACGATTTTATGCTTCCCTAGTACCGTAAGAGCAGGCGCCAGTGAATTACGTAATTTTAAAGAGAATAGTCATAATTATAAAACTGAGGTTTCTGGCTATTTAACGCAGTGTTCACTAATTATTTAATTAGTAAGGTTTTACTGTGGTAATTCTGATACAGGGGAATTTTGAGGAATAGTGGCAGACAAAGGGCCAACAATAGGACTGAGAAAGTGAAACTGTTTAACTGGAATAATCTGGAACGGTTTTCAAGTTTTCTAGTAAATTTTGAGGGAATATCCTATATCTAATATTATACTCGTAGATGCGAAAGAAATTTTGTGTGTTTGTTACGCTTTCACGCTAAAATAGCTGAATGGATTTGGATGAAATTAGACTACATGGGTAGACTATGACCTGGGTTAGGACATTTGATACTTTTATCCCGGATATTCCCACGGGATTGAGACTTATGCGGGTGATACCTCGGAGCGCAGCGAGTTCAATAACAAATGGAATATTCATTTATTATTATTTATTTAATACCATTTCCATGACTCCTTGGTAAGTCACAAGTTTGATTAACACGCCAATCCCAATTTAGACACAACGACGCACGCGTATGAAGCCACAAAAGCGACTAATACAATTAATTAATTAGCAATTATTTATAAATAGATTAAACCACTTACGAAAGAGACTTCAATTAAAAAGACTAATTACGCACCCAAAAGAATTTTGAATATAACAAAAAATAAACAAAAATATCTGCTAACGAAATCAGTTCGAGTCTTAAGGCTGCAGTCTCGCAAAATGCACTTGCGGCGAATTATTTGCGTAACTTTGTATTTTTATTTTTAACAAAATAATGAAATAACATGAAATATTTTTATTGCACATAAATAACCATAATATAAGTAATAGCTAGTTATTTTTTGTAAGTTCATCTAGGTGGATTATGTTAGGTAAATCAAGCATTAAATACAGCTCTTTCGCGCCCAACATCACTTCGAGTTCTGTTTGCGCGCTTAGTTTATAGCAATGAAGAATTAATTTACAAATCTGTTCAGCGCTTAATTAACTCAATATTCTCGTCTTCAAAATGCGTTGATTAGTTTTTTCTAATTATGTTTCATTTTCTTAATTCAGAGGTCACAATTTCATCAAAATTCTCTGTTTTTAGCTCCTAATAAACGGTTTGTTACATAATAACTATGCATCTTATGTATGTAATAATTAGATTATTTTAAAGCCAAGAGTTTATTTAGCAACTACTAAAAAAATTGCACCTAAATCACACATTACACTAACAATAATAATAATCTCAAAATACCTCTAAAAAAAAACAGAATTTCTCTCTCAATTCTTGTTTTTAAACTCGTTTTTTGGAGGTCTTTTAAGATGATTATTATTGTTAGTGTAATGTGTGATTTAGGTGCAATTTTTTTAGTAGTTGCTAAATAAACTCTTGGCTTTAAAATAATCTAATTATTACATACATAAGATGCATAGTTATTATGTAACAAACCGTTTATTAGGAGCTAAAAACAGAGAATTTTGATGAAATTGTGACCTCTGAATTAAGAAAATGAAACATAATTAGAAAAAACTAATCAACGCATTTTGAAGACGAGAATATTGAGTTAATTAAGCGCTGAACAGATTTGTAAATTAATTCTTCATTGCTATAAACTAAGCGCGCAAACAGAACTCGAAGTGATGTTGGGCGCGAAAGAGCTGTATTTAATGCTTGATTTACCTAACATAATCCACCTAGATGAACTTACAAAAAATAACTAGCTATTACTTATATTATGGTTATTTATGTGCAATAAAAATATTTCATGTTATTTCATTATTTTGTTAAAAATAAAAATACAAAGTTACGCAAATAATTCGCCGCGAGTGCATTTTATCTTACCAACTTTATCATATTAATCGGGGTGTCAAAAATAAGGCTGCAGTGTACAGAAAGGCACGTTGGAGAGAAACGATGAAAAATTCAGTACACACACAGATCTCAAGATAACTATAGTGATTGAGAAGTGAAATTACGAGATATGCGAGCTAAATATTTTTGCTTCGAAATGTCAGTGAGGAGTGCGTGTTATAGTGTGGGGAGAAATGAGTGTTGTAGCCATGATGATGGCTAAGTGACTTAATTTTCCAAAATTATTAAAAAAACTAATAAATAAAGACATAAGTAGCTGTATGTATCAACAGCTGTCTAGTGCTGCAAATACCTCTCTTCAAAGGACCTGCACTCTTACAATAACAATACCGTAAAACATGCGTAAAACGCTTACAATAAAAAAAAATTAAGGAATATTAATAATATTAGAGGAAATTTATAACCCATCGTTTGAAAAATTTGTCTCCTCGACTTGACTCGAATTTTCTTGAATTTTCAAAAGGCGTTAGCTCAAGCCTTTAAGCCTAAAATAAATAAATAAAAAAATAAAAAAATGCAAAGCTTTAAAAATTATTAAAATACGCAAAAAAAATAGATTTAAGAGTCAGAACCTCATCAGAGAATGATGGATGATGCACATAAGGTTTATGTTTTTTAACCGCCTCTGTGGTCTAGTGGTAAGACCCAGAGATCCCAGGTTCGATTCCCAGCGGGGGCAAAATTTTCTTTATTGCTACTCGGTTTTGTTGGTGGGGGATTTGTTCTAAGTCCCCCCTGGCCTACCACCATCTTATCTAAATCTGTCACCATAACAACAATGTAAACAGCATTGTCATCTTTTGGCAGTTAGAGGTAAGATAGCCGTTCATCTGTGGTTGGGATTCCGGGTGACACACCATCAAGTGAGATGAAGTCCGTTGTGGTTACAAAAATGAAAACAAAAATATTTTTCGTTATTGTACCTACAGTAAGTTATTGATATAATTTCCAAGAGGAGCTGCCTCATACACTCTCCACCTCACTATCTGATATATATCTCGAACTGTCATCAGATCAAGTTATGTGTTATGCTATATTTTAATTCGGCAAAGGCACAGCAAACATTCTGCCACCAGAACCAACGACATGGATTAATGATATAATTTTAATTGACTTTCGTGCGAATGTCGACCTCAATGGTTGTTTTGTAAAAAGAAATATTTGCTTGAATATTTTGCTGGAGTAACTGGGACGATTTTTATTTAATAACTAGCTGTTCATGCCCGGCGTCGCCCGGGTGAATACCATACACGGAAACACCATCTGAATTTCCGACGTTTCCGGTGCATTTTTAGGAAAAAATATTTCATATAAACCTTGTCCTGAAAATTCCAAAAAAAAAACAGCCGAACTAGTCAAGCCGTTCTCAAGTGATGATTGTGATCTTTCATACACATACGGCAATTGATTTTTATTTATATAAATAAAATACACGCACACATACGTACCTACATGTGTACAAGCGGTTCGGTTGTGGAATTCACTTCCGCCTATCATTAGGGACTGCCAAACTTGCAGTTTTTAAAAGAAGAGTGCAAGAACACTTCCACAGAATCTTTCCACTTCGTCATAGTTGCATATTTTGTATTTATTATTACTACCAGTCGACAGCGATGCGGATAAATTTTTCAACGCTATATTTTAGTTTGTATAATAATATATTAGTTGTAATGTTTTATATATATTAAACATACGTGTGAAAATTAAACAAAATAATTAAAAAAAAAAAAAAAAATGTATAGGTACTACATTTTAATTATTAGATATTATATATATTTTAGTGATTTTAGAAGTATGTATGTAAGTATATTCTCATATTGTATGTTTATTTTTAAAATAGTGAATATTTAAATGTTTTTATTTAATGTTTTATTTTCTCTTCTACTCTTACACACATAGATATACTGTTTTTTATATTTCTATGCTTACACACGTAGTCTACATCTCTTTTTATCCACTTTCCTATAGCAGATGTGCTGGAAGAGATTTCTTTAGAAATAAGCATCAGCTTTTTACGTATTTTTCTGTTCCTTTCTTGTTTTCTTCTTGTCTGTTTATATGTGTGTACATAAACTGATAAATAAATAAATAAAATACATAAATGAAAATATAAAAAAGTAAAAAAAAAAAAAAAAAAAAAATTGTATCACAAGGTAGTAAAATAAAAACATAACATAACAGTAAAATATAACATTAATTCGCAAAGAAAATCCCGGGAAAATAGTGATACATTTGAAAATAATCATCGATTTACGAAAGTGATTTTTAAAATGATTTAAAAAAAAACCTTTTTCAAAAAACCTTTTTTCCGTAAAAAAAAAAAAAACAGATAAAGGCAGGCACATACATAAATAAAAACAAAACACCATCAGTTAAAAATCATTGCAAAAAAAAATACACAAATTATACGGCCTACTCGTATTTCTTGGTTAATTGAAAATATGTATCATGTATGGGAGAGGAGTTCATTAAGAGTTTAACTAGTTATAGCCTTCAATTATAATGTATGGCTTTTACACTCCGCAGTGCCAAGTAGTACCTCATTACTTAAAGGATGCAACTATACGGTTATTAACTCCTAAGAAATGCCGTATCTTGAAAACTGATTACGGCTAAATGATCAGTATAAGTGTGCTCTTTTTAGATACCAGTTCAGAGCTGGTTGTAATATGAGATGTGTTGATACCTTATTAATTAGGTGTGGGGGAAGCAGTTGTGTGTCTGTCTGTTTGTTTGTTACGAGATTAACTAATCGTGTAAGAATGGGTAACTAGATGATTTTTTTTTTAATTTTACAGTTGCTGTGCTGAGGTAAATCTATCCTAACTAATATTATAAATGCGAGTGAGTTTGTTTGTTTGTTAGGTACGGTTTCACGCTAAAACGGCTGAACGGATTTGGATGCAATTTTGCACATGAGTAGACCATGACCTGGATTAGGACATAGGGTTTTCAGCCTGGGTTGCAGGCGAAATCGTGGGTCTTTTTTTGTTTCTTTAAATAAAACCTAGTCAAACATAATTAAATCCCTTATTTATTCGCTTTGAATCGTAGTCTTTGAAACGGTCTGCAAAACCAAAGGTCTTAAAACCATATTACCGTTACAAATAACTAATAACACCCAAAATAGGCAATAACAGCCAACAGGCTGAACAGTCGTAATTTCTTAACTAACTAAGCGTCACAAAAACCCGTGTGTTAACCCTTTCCATTTGATTGACAAACACTGTTGCAGTATCAGTGTTCTCAACCCGTCGCTGCTGTCAATCCGATCTCGTTGTCACTGTGAAAAAATATCCAACACCACTGGGATTGTGGTACAAAAGAAGAGCGGAAAGCGATTTGTTTAAAGTACAGCTTTACAGCTCGGTCAAAGCCTATTGTAAAGAAAATTTTGCTGTCACAGCAACAGCAATTATTCAGGACCGATCAAAATCTATCTCGTTTCACGCCTTCAGCGCTAACTCATCATCATCAGTGGAATTAACACATTACAGGCATTGGTATAGCGGAGGATTTAATGGATAACATGTCAAATTTGTGATGGCTGCGAAATATTACCAGAATAGAGGGTAAGTTACTGCCTAATTCATCGACTAATATTATAAAGACGAAAGATTTGATTGTTTGTTTGTTTGTATTGAATAGGCTCCGAAAGTACCTACTGGACCGATTTGAAAAATTATTTTACCACTAGAAAGCTTAGTTTTCAGGGAGTAACATAGGCTACTTTTTATCCCGGGAAAAATAACGGGTCCCGCGGGAAAAACCACGGGAGCGAAGCCACATACACTTGAAAAGTTTTCATGCATTTTACATAAATAACTCTATTATCCTTTTGTAAGAATACGGGATTCTACCGAACGTTTTCCATAAGATTGTTGGTGATTTTAGATCCTAGATAAACCACATTATACAAAAAATGTTTTGAAATACGAATAGTATTTGATGTTACCTTATACGAACCGAAGCGACCTTCTCTTGTAACTTGAACCACAACCCAAAATGTAGTCACTCTACGGGGAGCCAACAAGAAATATGTCGAAACTCGACTAAGTGTTAAATAATACATTAACGTGGTGATACATAATTGAAGAGGTGCCACCATAACGTGGAAGCGACGAATTTAACCGACTACACTGATATGGTATGCGTTTTTACTATCTAAGGTAACTTTTTATATTTGTAAGTTAAAGTAACTTTGCTTAAGCGAGTTTACTTGTGATGTGTAGGATCGGGCACAAATGAGGCGATTTAGTCATGAAAATAATATGTAGAAAGGCTTCTAAAAATAAAAATATTGGTTCAGTTCTGGAAAATGGCATTTATAGAGTCCAGCCATAGAGACAATTCGTTCCTGACAGCTGTCTGTTTCTCACTAACGAATATACGTTTTGCGAATTTGATCCTTATTGCTACTAGACATTGTCCAACTGACAGCTGTCAGGAACGGATTATCTCAAGGGCCGGACTGTAAGTAAGTTTTTAAAGCACTACAGGCAGAGCTGGGAAAAATACATGCTTGGCTTTAATTAAAATACAAATGACAAAATACTATCTCGCACGTATTTAAAATACGAATTTCAAAATAATTTTAAGTCGTGTATTTGAAATATAAAATAGAAAATACAGTATTTTAACAATTTTTATTTAAAATACAAAAAAAAATTATAAAATACAGTCAGGTGTCAGGCTCTGTAAATAAAATAGAAGAAATCCAGCCCAGCCTATTAATCAGTAAAAGAAGAATTTCCTTTCATGAACGCTAAAAATGACCGTCTATGAACGAAAATTACAATTGACAAGATACTTGACAATTTGACCGTTTGACGTACTTACACTACAAGTGCAGCGTTGCCAACTTTTTTGTCATATTTAGCGGTCGCCATTTTGTATACGAAAGCTAATTTTCTGCAGAACGCACCCATTCATACGATCGCTAAATGTATTTTGGAGCCATAATAATTTGAAAGACTAACTACAAAATACCCCAGCGTCAGATATTTGAAATACCAATTACAAATTATTTTTAAGAAAGAATTGATTTACAAATAATAATAATACAGGGTGGAAGGGACATCGACGCGAAAACTGATAACATGGATTCAGTACATGATTCTGAACCGCGTTGAAATTTTTCGTCAGTTATTTAAAAAAATACTGCTGTTCCATACATTTTGACCGCGTAGGTATTGAACTTTTCTATGAAACAGCTGTTTTTTTTAATATAACCGACGAAAAATTTCAACGCAGGGGGGTTCAGAATCATGTATCTACTGAATCCATGTTATCAGTTTTCGCGTCGATGTCCCTTCCACCCTGTATATAATAAAAATAATAAATATATATTATATTATATAATTAATATAATAAAAATAATAAATAACAAATAATACTAAATATGTATTTGTATTTTAATTACAAGTAATTCAAATACTGCCCAACCTTGACTACAGCACGCTACACAGCGTCTTGATAGTTAGATTTCTATAATGGTTGGAAAGACCTAGGCTATAGGAAGAAGTTAGGTAAAGGAATAAAAGAAATCAATTGGAGAATACAAGTAAGTAACGATTTTCGTGGGGTTAATATTTTAACCCCACGAATGGTTAAATTAGATCATTAAAAGATACAGATATATTTTAAAAGATTTCTCGTCCAATAATTTCTTAATACAGTAAGGAATTTTATAATTACTAGCGATCTCGAGCCTGGCTTGTTTAGATCTTCTTTACTTGTATCATTTTAATCATTGAAACTGGTAAATTGTAATTTACGACCACTCAGACTTATTTTTGTATCAAATGCATACTCTATTATAAATGATTGTATCACTTTTCAGATATTTACTTAATTGATTTACTTTAAAGATTTTGGTGTGGTGTATTTTTTGTAAAAATTAACAAAATAGATTCGAAAATTTAAAAGGCAGCGTTTCCCATTTAAATTCCGAACGTTCAAAAAACAGCACAATTGGAGAGCAGTGCTGGCCCAGTGATAACAGCCACTTTATACGAGTTTTAGGTCGTCTTTACTTTGTGTAAATTATTTCATCACCACTGCTCTCAAAACGATGAAGGAAAACATCTAGAGGAAACCGGTATGTCCTAGAATCAAAAATTACAAGACATGTGACATCTACCAACCCGCACAAAGTGTCTGCCTGTGTGGGCGCGTTGTTCTTCTGAAGTGCGCAACGGATTTTGATGCGGTCTTCACCATCATATAGAGAATTTATTCCGAAAGTTTTAAGTGTTAATTACATTAATAAAGACATCTCCATAATATGTCAAGTTGTAAAAACTGTACGAAGCAGTGGTTGGTCGCTACTTATTTTTATGTTTTCAACCGACTTCAAAAAGGAGGAGGTTCTCAATTCGGTTGTATGTTTTTTTTTGTATGTTTGTTACGCGATTACTCCGCAAATTATGAATTGATTTTGATGTTTCTTTTTTTGTTTGGTAGGGCATACTTCAGAAGTGGTCCCATATAAATTTGGTCAAGATCTGATGAGGGGTTTTTGAGTTAGTTTCAATAATACGTATTTTTCCCACCTAGTAGATATATGTGGATGATATTCTAATAGTTCCTGTCACTGTAATATACATAGCAGGTAATGGGTATAAAATTTTTGTGGGGGTTTTGTGTACCACAACTAAAAAGTGAAAAATAAAAACTTTTTCACAAAAAATAAAACCGACTTCCAAAAAAAAAAAAACTACAAAGTGAAAAATAACTTTGATTTCGGAAGGCGGTGGCAAAAAAACGAAAATAAAACCCCAGACACCGACTTCCGAAATCAAAGTTATTTTTCACTTTGTAGTGTTTTTTTTGGAAGTCGGTTTTATTTTTTGTGAATTTTTTTTTTTTAACAAAAGTGCCAATTACCTATCAGTCATCATCACACTATATTCTCAACCACTAAAAACTTGTCCAAATCCTATCCAGCAAATAAATAACAACAATTATCCTCCCTACCAGCCAACACGTCTGAATGAAGAGATTAAAAATTATTAACAAAACGACCTGGAACCAGTCGAGCGTCATTCCTGATTATCAACGGGCATCAACCGTAGTGGGTCTTAATTAAATAATCAAAAAATGTGTGTGCCCTTAATACTGGGATCTTTAGATGAAATGCTAATGAGTTTGTGTTTCGACGCCTAGTTTTTGAGGAATTATGACGTGACTGCATGAGTGTTTTAGCTTCGAAGGTGTGTGTTGACTAAGATTTTCTTAGGTAGGTAGGTTAGTTTTATAATTATAGAATAAGGTTTTACCCGTGGAGGTCGGAAATTATCCCACGAGAACGTACTACCGGAATAAAAAAAAGTTTAATACTAGTTTGTTTAGTTTTTTGTTTAGTTTACGCCGGTTGTCGCTGAAAACCAGCCTGGGGCTTTGTCTGACATAGGGTCCCAGCATTATGTTGAGCGATGGCCGTTTTGCGTGGATGTGACGTATATTTTCCTCCAAATTGTTAGTTTCGTGTTTATTTGTTTTTTTTTTTCTTTACTTGCGTCATATTTTACCGCAAATAAAAGTATTTTCTTTCTTTTAACCTTTATAATACTGGTGTCTCATATTGGAGACAGATAACAATAAAATTCTATTGTGTCTGCTAATTGCGCGCGCGACAGATTAATATATCCTAACCCAGTACCCTAATTACGTAATGCAAAATAAATCCGAATCTGAATCGTTTTGAAACAGATTGCTAATCCATTGCTCCGTAAGTTCGAAAAAAAAAACTGCAGAGCAACGTAAATAACGCAATGAATGTTGTTGAACTGTCAAAATGAAACAGATTTGTCGTAATCGTTTACGAAAATGTGTTGCGTAATTAGAAAGCTGGTCATGGTCTAGCTGTGTGCTTAATTGCATCGAAATCAGTTCAGCCGAAAAGGCGTGAAAAGGTAACAGACAGGTTGACAGTCATACCAGTTACAGATCAGTTGAAAATCGAGAATCAATCAATCTACCTAGCCTTTCCCCACCTATGTAGGGGTCGGTTTCCCGTATTTCCAGATGTAACTGAACACCAGTACCTATTTTACATGAAGCGACTGCCTATTTGACCTCCACAACCCAGTTACTGGGTAACACGATACCCCTTGGTAAGACTGGTTGTCAGTCTTTTGATTTTATGACTACCCGTAACGACTGTCAAAGATCCACGAATGACAGCCGGGACCAACGGCTTAAAGTGCTTTCCGAGGCGCGGAGGAATCTCGATATTTAATGGATGGTCACCCATCCATGAGCCGACCGCGGCAAGCGTAGCTTAACCTTCGATCGACCCGCGCGACTATTATCATTTAGCCACGAGCTTCTGGGAATCGAGAATATTGTCACCATTGATTATAATCAGTCCAAAGTACATATTATTATATTATGACGTTAGTACATGATGTAGGATCATAAAAGAACCCAGAGGTGAGTGATGATACGAAGATGATCGGCTGATAAGCTTTAACTAGCTATCAGATGTCCATTAAGTGTCTACAACCAGCTACCAGTGTTTGTATTTATTTAGACATCCACATCTAAGAAGGAACACCCAAATCTACACACAATGCTGATTTCCCAATATACCAAAATTTCATTCTTACAAGCCTTTGCAATAATAACTGGCATAAAAACTGGTAACATATCTATTAGCCTTTTACAATATACATTAGGACGCAATCCCCTTTGTCCGTCACGGCGAGCACGCGCGAATGCCCACGAATGACGACATAACTGTAAATTTTGTCGCAAACAAAATACTTCACATTTATTGATCCTAATACCATTGTACAGGGATTTAGATCTGTCCATTCAAAAAGCAGGTAAACGATACTTGAGGTATGTAAGTATAGATTTTTTAGTTAAGCTTATACGTATAATTGGTAGCATTCGCTTTGGTGAGGAATGATGTTAATCTTTTGTGATCCATGCACATAGTCAAGAGATTCTTGACTGCTTGTTGATGTTTTTTGAAAAATAAACGACGGTAATACAGAATCTCGTGAAGAAATGTAGCGTGGGAGAAACCGAATTATATTATTAAGAACTTCACTTCGCTAATATTAAGTGTTGATAAGGATGAAATATTCGATGATCCTGATCAGACATATCGAATTATATGGAATAGCAGCATAAAATTAACAAATATAAAATGGCCACCGTTAAAATCACATTAGAATTGCTGAAATAGCAGAAATAGCAATAGCAAAACTTCACGTTCTTCATTATAACCGTGCAGTTCAACCAGTAGGTTGAACTTGTGAGTACCAATACAAACCATTTCTGGTTTAATGGTACAAAACAAACAGGAACTTGTATTAAGACTGTATGCAATAAAAAAAAAAAAAAAAAAAAAACTTCCTTTGCCTTCTAGAATGGTCATAATTTCAGAACTTAGAAATATTCTGAAAGTGGCAACGTCGCAAATAGCTGTCAAATATTTCGCTGTTTTAATTAATTTGGTAATATTACTATGTGGAAATATAAAACATGGTAATATAAATAAAAAATAAAATAAAATAAATAAAAATAGCCTTTATTTCTTACTACTATTCGAGTTTAACATAAAGTTAATCGGGTTTATAATATTATAAATACTTACTTATATGTTATGAAGTTAACTTTTATTAGAAGTACTCGTAGGCCTCTCCTAAACCCTTCCACACAGCTCTTTCCCGCGCCTTTCGCATCCATAAGGGTCCACATCTTTCTTTGAAGATGTCTCTCCACCTTTTGTTTGGTCTCCCCTTTTCGCTTTTCCTGTCTCTTGGTATCCATTCCGCTAAACGTTTTGTCCATTTGTCATTTTTCATTCTACATATGTGTCATTGGCATTGGGCGGGACACATGGTAATATAGTAAACTAAAAATAATATTGATTATGAAATGCAATAATTAATATCGTACTACCGAATATTTAGTTTTAGATGAAAAAAAAGTATTTGGAAACTTTCCAAATGCCTTTTTTACACCTAAAACCGGTACAACATCAAATTCAGTGTTATAATTGCAATTCATTATTAGTATTCTAGTTCGCCAGTTAGCGATATCTGGGGGCACGGAAGTGCTCCCGCCAAGACGAGCCAAGCGAAGCGCAAGGGCACTACCTACCTTTTCTGGAAGCGCTTCGTCGTTTTATTGAACCTTATGAAGGTTTGGATTAACAGATAAACAAAATTCTCGAAATATGATATCAATAGTGTATTTATTAAATATATAAATTTTCAATTGCATAGCTCATAAACTTTAGATTTTATAGATATAAAAAAAACCCCGATTTCGTCACTGACTCAGTGATGATCGTCAAAATTCTTACGGTACTTCCTGAAGTCCTAGAAAGCTGAAATTTGGTATGTAAGCTAGTATTAGTACACAAACAACAAAACAATTATAAACCTTGGAACTTTTACCCCGCAACCCCATAAACTAGGGGATGGAAGTTTGTATGAGACTTCTGCAAATTTTGATGCTAGAGGTCTGAAAATTGATATAGAAACTCCTTGTTATAAATAATAAAAGATATATTTCGGGATTTTTAGTACATCATCCTTTAAATTAGGGGATGGCAGTTTTATGGGCAAGTTTTCGTGTATGCTATCACCATACATAAAAGTCAAGGGCTAAGTTCGATTAATGCTCTCATTTAAATTGGATCATCCACGTTCTGTTGTGGGCAGGCTTATGTAGCACTCTCTAGAGTGACTAATTTGCAAAGTGATCACCTTACAAATATTAACTTTAGTAGTATGAAATCATAACAGTCAGATATAGTTGAATATAATCGCATAAGAGCCAAGTATCGCCCTGATCTATCGCTTATTATAAACAGGAAACCAACAAAGAAAAAGGAACCTCTGATATGCAAGAAATACACCCCAAAAAAAGAAATAAAAAAATACTGTCATAAGCAACTTACAAAAAGAAGTGAAATCCCACCAAAAACATTTTCATGCAAAATGTTAATGTGACGAGACCATATGGCTCGCACTGTCAAAAAGTCATCAGATCTCATGTAGAGCCAAGCTTGTTACTCTACACGCCCTATCTCTATAAGCCCTAACTTCACTTCAATCTCACACACCTTAGTCAAAATCAGCCACCTTATATAGTCTCGGTCAGTTTGTCCGGTCTCGTCTTGGCAACATTTTGCATGAAAATGTTTTTGGTGGGATTTCATATTGCCAAATTAATTGACGACTTTTTTGCCACGTTGCCATCTTTTAGAATAAATGCTCTTAAAGACAGGATATGTGTAAAAAATTGTCGCAAAATAATTTGCTCTTTCAAATTATTCTCATTTAAAATTACCCTTTCACGAAAGACCCACCATTTTCCGACCCACTGCCTTCCTATAAGCTGGCAAAAGGAACTCCAGGAGTCTGTGTGAGGCAACAGCCTCCTAATTACGTATACCTTGCGTTGTTATTGTTGTATTTTTGCTAAATACCCGTCAAATAATAGCTTCTACTTCTAATCTTTCAAAAGGTCCTTAAGTCGTTAGTTATTCTTTGAAGTGATCTTAAAAATAAATGTGCTCAATTATGCGAACATTATTTGCAATCATTAAGCCTTTAAAATGTCAGTATTGTGATTTTTGCCAGTGGGTGGTTAAGCGGTAGGCAGTTTGAAGAGGTTAGTGTGGTTTTTATCATTATACAAAAGTGCCTTAATACTCTTCACTCTTGATTTCATTGACAGCGCCACCAGTAAGTTTAGGTATTTTATTTTCTACCAAAACGAGTTCTGTACAGAGTGATATCCACGTTCAAACTGTTACTATGAGTGAAAAATAATCTAGACCCACCAGCGTCGATGTCTCTTACACGGTGTAGATATATGTTGGATAGATAAAATGAAAATAAAAGAATATTTCCTATTCTGAAAGTGGGCAACGTCACAAATAGATGTCAAATATTACGCTCTTTAATTAATTTGGCAATATTACTGTATGGAAATAAAAAATGTGGCTAACTAGACAACTAGAATATTGATTATGAAATGCAATAATTAATATCGTACCACCGAATATTTAGTTTTAGATGTAAAAAAGTATTTGTACAACAGGCACAACATCCAATTCAATGTTATATGTAATTGCAATTCATCATTAATATTCTATTTCGCTAGTAAGCCACATTTCTTATTTCCATACAGTAATATTGCCAAATTAATCAAAACAGGTACATTTTTGACAGTTATAAGCGACGTTGCCAACTTTTAGGGTAAACGCTCTTAAGATACCAAAGCTTATAAGAAAATGGTAAAAAGGCTATAAGAAATTAAAAAATCGCGGAGTTTTTTTTTGTAGACAGCCTTTTTGTCAACGTTACCATCAGAAACCAGCAAATTTTTTGGGCTTGTAAAATGTGCTCATACCACCCCTGTAACACAAAACTTTACAAGTCGACAATTCTACACAATTTTAGAAAAAATTGCACACACAGAAGAAACACGGAAATTACAAATATGTAGATATGAGTTAATATTGTAGACTTTTCATTACCTACAATTTACATATTATTTATGACTTTTCCGTTAAAATTGTGTGGCATACAGTTTTGTGGTACACGCACTTGCAAGATTTACAAATTTGTAACTTGTAATTGTAAAGTTTTGTTTACAATTACAAACAAGTTTTTCTACAGACGTCAGCACGTCAACTTACTAAAATCTGACAAATTTCTTTAATAGATTTTCAACTTTATCTCTAAATCATAAGGTTCAAATCTGATTGGGAAAATTTGACAGTTTCGGGTAGGTTGATGTGCTGGCTTCTGTACCCAGCTATGCTATATTATGTATATTTCTGCTATTTCTAAGCCATTTCCGTAGTAAACGTAAATTTTATGGTTCTACCTGGTCTATTTAATGCAATTTATTTATATCAAGATTTACATCGCCCACGGAGATTTCAAACGCAATAGGATAATATTTTAGTCTCGTAACTTTGTAGTTGACTACTCGTATACCTAATTTAAAAGCTTAGCTCTAATAAGTACTTCTAAGATTTCATATATGTATGTGCTCATAGCTACTTTGTAAGAGTTCGTTCAATATATATTTCTGTTGAAATACATAGATAGGTATGATATTAGAATTATTGCCTAAGAATCATACTGAGAATAATGTTCTTAAGTTACTATGATTCTCTAATGAATGATTCGACTGCACTGTCTGCATTAGGTATGAAATGAAATTAAATGAAATTTTTTATTCTGTAAATAGGATATTGGAATCAATTTTACACGTCATCTTAAAAAAATAATTAATAGTCAGCTAGATGAGTTCGGCGTTTCCTATCTGACTACTCTGAGAAGAAAGGCCGAAACAAACTCAGAGGTTGCAGTCTCTTTTAAACTCCAGACATAATCTTGGTCAGGCCATATGAGGACCATGTAGATTAGTCTGAAATGGTCTTTTGAGAAAAGAACCAGAAACACAGATTTGAGTTGACCTGTCCTGTCAGTGCAAGCATTTGTCAGTAATCGTGGAGCTCAACTCATGATGGAGAAGTAAGTGGCACCGTCTAGTTTTGTTACGAAGTTCTAGGAAGCAAGGAAGAGGTCGGATAAGAGTGACATTAGCTGGTGACTGTCACTCTAGCCGAGCGACGCATCGATGGTTGCGTGGCGGATATCTTCTCATGACAGACATGAAGTCAATGGAGCTGCTGTCGTACCACACCCACGAAGAACTGCTGTATTCCGGCACAATCCTGATGATATTGAAACTACTAATACGATGACCACTTCTGCTAAAGACTATCCTGCACCGTCAGGGACATAATTGGTTGAGGACGGAGGAAAGAATCATATTGAGAACAAATTCTGAACAAATGATTCTCCAATGAAAAAAAAAAACTCACAGTGCTGTCTCCATAATTTGGGATGCAGAGGACGATGAAGTGTCGCACCATTCTTTAGTTCCTTCAAACAAGTCATCTAAACAAAAACCCACCTCCCATGTGAACCGACGCGTTAAACACGATATGCATAATATAGCATTATTTAACATAATTAATTAACAAAATCCTCATAACAGACAGATTGACAAAACAACAAGTAAAGTATTTTACGTCTTCATATGATATCGACAGCCTCATCTGTTTAAGCAAACATTAATAATTTAACTTGACGTTTGATTTCCCTTCAGTTCTTAGATAAAGGGTGTTGTTTTTAATAGCTGTGACTCTGTAGTCGAGTGTGTAGTGTTAGTAAAAACGGGCATTACAATCCGACCGCGCACTCACTTATTCAGTCTACAGAGAAGACGCCTGAATGTATATAATATTCTGATTAAGTATGTGTGTGTGCTTCTCATGCCCAATTTTGCTAATACCTAAGTAGGTACTAGACGACACTTAACTGTAATGCCAAAACAAAGGTGCAATTTTGGACTGGAATTACCGCCCAAAGTTCAAATCCAAATAACCAATAATATTAAGGCATAAAATTGTCGCCTAGTGCTTGTGAAAACTAGCTTTAGGCATGAACCCGAATTAAAAGGTAAGATACAGTCAATGGACATTTATTTATTTAAACTTTTCACACTCAAAAAAAAGTACAAAGGCAGACTTAATGCCTTAGGCATTCTCTACCAGTGAACCAAGGGTGGTGAAGAGATTAGATGGCAGGTGCTCTGTTTGAGAGGAACAAAGAAAAAACATTTTTTATTAAAATATATAATTAGAAATAGTTATAATACACATACATACATATATCATAAAATATACACTATATATATATACCTATATACATACCTATATACAAATTCAAGGGAGAGAGGTGTTGAGATGACTCTACTCTATTTAATTTGACAAAAAGCTCTGCAATTTCCGCTTAAATGCATACCGGCTGGTGGCCGTCCTGATATCAAGGACATGACTGTGCCGATTTGTTCCCATTCCTATTTAGTAAAAATAGTCACATAGAATTATTGTTTTATTCTATTAATTTCCCACCTGGACATGAGTTGCCCTGGCTTACCTGGAAGTCTTTAAATAGACTCCGGACTCAAGTAGGTCGAAGTAAGGAAATCCTACTCAGGTTTTCAGGAGATTCACAGATAACTTCGCTCCAAACAATGGGGCTCTTAATATCATATTGTCCAGCATGCCCTGTCCTGTTGACGCTAATGGACGCTACTGAAAGTGCCAAACTCGTAGGACTTCTGGAGCGGCAGTCTCGACATATATAGCGATCGGTATACGACCGAATTCAGTCGCAAAGTATTAATGGCGTCCCTAGATGCGCGCGACGAGCTTCACAAGCACGGGATTTTTTCGTGCTTGTCAAGTTATTTTGACCGTCTAGGGACGCCATTAAGACTGCGACCGAATTCGGTCGAATCACGATCGCTATCTATGTCGAGACTGCTGAACTGAACTCTATATAAATTGCCTTCGACACGCATTGAAGAGAAGAAGATACACTATTTACAGATATTATTTCATTTTTTTTTTTTTAATTTTACTTTTTTTTTGCATTATTTCATAATAAGGTTATAGGAAGAATAGATAAGTACAGTCCCGTGGACTTTTTCTGTTCCAAAATAAAAACAGTTGAAACAATATAAAAATTCATCGTCCTATAGGATGTATACTTAGTCTGGCCATAAATACTGTTACAATTAAAAATAAGAAAGATATTACATTTGAATTTGGAATCTGTCATTTTTATACGAATGTTCATTGAGTTTTCTAATTTTGGCGCCAATACATTGTACAATATTTTGCAATATTAAAATGGAGTGGGGTGATAAAGAGAACCGAATCGCTGTGATTGCATTACACAAAGTTGGTATGGAGCCAAATGCAATTTTTAAAACTCTCTATATGCTTGGTATTAGTCAAATGTTTGTGTACCGGGTTATTAATAGGTACAATGAAACCTCTTCTGCTTGTGACAGAAAAAGATCTGGCCGTGTTCGTACGAAAAAGGTGGTCAAAGCAGTAAGGGAAAGAATTCGAAGAAATCCTGTCCGAAAGCAAAAGATTTTATCTCGGGAGATGAAAATAGCACCCAGAACCATGTCGCGTATTTTAAAAGATGACTTAGGGCTTGCAGCCTATAAGAGTCGCACTGGTCATTTTTTTACTGATAATTTAAAAAAAGAATAGGTTGGTAAAATCCAAACAACTACTGAAGCGGTACGCAAAGGGAGGTCACAGAAAATTTTTGTTTACGGATGAGAAAATCTTTACAATTGAGCAACATTTTAACAAACAAAATGACCGTATTTATGCTCAAAGCTCTAAGGAAGCTTCCAAATTAGTCGACAGAGTGCAACGTGGGCATTATCCAACTTCAGTGATGGTTTGGTGGGGTGTTAGCTATGAAGGAGGGACAGAGCCATATTATTGTGAAAAAGGTATCAAAACATCGGCACTACTAATACTACTAATAGAATGGTATCTTGATACACTTGTATCAAGATACCATTCTTGAGAAGGTAGTTAAGCCCCTTAACAACACCATATTCAATAACCAAGTATGGTCCTTCCAACCAGACTCGGCGCCGGGTCATAAAGCTCGGTCCACGCAGTCTTGGTTGGAAGTGAACGTTTCGGACTTCATCAGAGCTGAAGACTGGCCGTCGTCTAGTCCCGATCTTAATCCGCTGAATTATGATTTATGGTCAGTTTTAGAGAGTACGGCTTGCTCTAAACGCCATGATAATTTGAAGTCCCTAAAACAATCCATACGATTGGCAGTGAAGAATTTTCCCATGGAAAGTGTGCGTGCTTCTATTGATAACTGGCCTCAACGTGTAAAGGACTGTGTTGCAGCCAATGGAGACCACTTCGAATAAGCTTTTTATATTTTAAATTACTAGGTATATGTCGCAGTCATCTGGTTAAATTAGCCAGCTAATTGGACGCCTAGGCCGTTCATTAAAAGCCGGCATCCAATTGGATGCCTAGGCCGATAGTTCATTGAATTAGTATCATTCAACGTTTAACAATGACATTCCCTTTGAAGATGACTGACCAAGACTCAGCCAAGTGATTCAAATGGTGAAAAAAAATCTGCGAGCAACTTGGAAATAGCGCTCGCCGGCAGCTGCCGCAGCACCGCTCGCTACGCTCGCTCGGCTTACGCGCGGTTGGTCATAGTTCTAACCTAACCTAACCTATTTCACCCAGTTTAACTAAATGACTAGGTACACGACAATCAGTCATCTGGTTAAACGTTGTGCTCAATGACTTGGCTAGTTGACTTTCAGCTATTTAATTGGATTGAATTACGGCATTGACGCATTTAATGAACGCGCTAGTCATTCAATCAAATAGCAGATTCAACCAGATGACTGCGATATTATCATTACATTTACGCGGACTTGCCAATAGATAGAAAAAGACGTTCAACGAATTTCAAGACCCGTTTTGCGCGTTTATATTTTCTAACGTGAGATTCATCTGTGACGAAACTATATATTATCGTCCAAGAAATGTATGGAAATACGTGCACGTTATGTCGTTATTGTGGACGGAAATTTAAAAGCCTCTTGATATATTTCCATACATTTTACTTTCCTGTGTTATCGTGACGTCGCGTCGTGACGTTTACGTCGTCATACGTATCGTCACGTTATAAATTATAAAATTCACTTTATTTTATGCAAAAAACATTCTTAGACTCCCAACCAATGAACTCTACATATCAATTATTAACATCATCAAAACGCATAACACAATCAATTAAATTCCCATAATAATTTCTATAAAATACGACAACGTTCCCATATTCAATAATAAACTTTTAATAGTAACAATAATAATTCATTCAGTTAATAATAAATAAAAACGGAGCGCATATTAAAACGTCGGTCGAGAATTACATTAAGCTGTAAAGAGTATGTTTTAATGGTCAGTAATTGGTCGGAATAACATAATTTTTATTGGTATTGTCTCGGCTAGGTAACGATCTCCCTTACTCATGAAACTCGAAGATTTGAACTGAACTTTAAAACTTTTTAGAATCAGAATTTAGTTGTCAATTATTAATATCATCAGCTGTATTTACTCCATTTGAATTATGATTAGACATTTAACCAAACCTTTTTACAGTCCATTCAAACGATTTTGACTTCTATTGCGTTCGTGGCATGACAAATGACAGCTGTAATAAACTGTTGGTATTGTAACTACTTTTTTTGCTTTTAATGTCAGTCTTGTGCTTGCGATAAAGAAGTTAAAATCGGTTTACGGTCTCTAAAAAAGGTTTTGTTTAAATGTCTTATCTTATTTCAAATGGAGTATAGTCTCTTTCTACCAACGTTGGGGTCAGCCTAAAGTCTAACCGGATGCAGGTGAATATCAATATTTTATATGGAGCGCCTATCCACCACAACCCAGTTAATGTGTAATACGATGCTAATCATTACTAAGTAATTTCCCAGCTATGTTAGGATGCAGCTGAATATCAGTATTTTACTTTGAGCGACTGCCTATCTGCTCTCCATAATCCAATTACTGGATAACACAATTCCCCTTGGTAAGACTGGTTATCAGACTTTCGGCCTTCTGACCACCTCTCAAACATCAAAGAAGAGAACCCGGGGCCAACTGTGTGGCACGACCCTTCCATGCCTCGGAAAGCACGTGATGCAGTTGGTATCGGTATGTTACGGATGGTCACCCATCCACTGACCGACCTCGGTAGGAGTTGCTTACCCTTGAAGATCGAGGCGGCTACACAACATCAGGCCTACTTTTTCCGAAGGGTTAGACTGAGCTGTGCCAATCGCACTAGACGGCCGCGACCACAACTTGTTATAGTTTATCTGGTCGCTGCGACCAAAAGTCGCAGTCGTCATATGCGCGCGAGATCCCAAATTCTCGAATTATTTTTCATAAATTAACCATAATTGGGTTACTCACGTTCGAGTTCCACCAAGAGTAAGGGTAAACCTCGCTTCGGGTCAATAAATAAATAAATCTCAGCGCTGCCGTTTTTTAGCTTATTTTTCATTAATATCGTAATTATGTGAGTTGGCATCGAAAACAAACCGCAATCTTCTGGCCTGCCTTAATGGTTTAGGGGTCAATTATAGGCGTTATAATAATAATGTTGTGTGCGATCTTTAGCCTTAATATGTATCCGTGTTAGTCATTCATTTGATTGTAGACGATTTTATTCAAATTCTGCTTCATTTTTGAGGTGTTCACATTCTTTAAGATCTTGTAAGGGAGCCGATGACGTCACGGGATTAATGATTAAAGTGTTCGACGTCAACGAGAAACGAGATTACGCTGCCATAGTAAATGTGCTTTTGCTACTTCGGCATCATGTCGTTCTCGTTAACATCCCGTTCACGGTGCGGTGGACAAACGGCCTTAGTGTTAAAATACACTGATATGTGATCTGGCGCAATAAAGCTAAATTGTTGCAGTTGAGTCCTGAAGACATATTAATTTATATGGCCCAGATATAGTTTTTTAGGGTTCCGTAGGTACCCAAAAGGTACCAACGGGACCCTCTATTACTAAGGCCCCGCAGTCTGTCTGTCCATCCGTCTGTCACAAGACTGTATCTGTGAACCGTCATAAGTAGACACTTCAAATTTTCACAGAGTATGTACTATTATAGCCGATTTATCAGTAAAATATAGTCGTGAGTAAAGTTTTTAATTATGTATATTTATTAATGTGGACTATAAGAGTAGGGGAAGACCAAGAAACGACGGACGGATGGACTATGTGAAAGATGATAAGGCTAGAAAGGGACATGCGCTGACCTCAAATAAAATAGAACAAGAGCAGGAGATTGATGAGTGATGTAATAGGGGACGAACCTATTTTGCTATCCACCGGGCATAGATCCAGACTCCGAGCTGCTAATGAAAAATTCGTGATGGAAAAACCCAATAATACTCATATTCGGGAGTAGGGCTTGCAACCACTAGACTTACGAGGTAGAATGGTTCATAGCATCGTCATCTGCCTAGCCTTTTCCCAACTACGTTTGGGTCAGCTTCCAGTCTTACCGGATGCAGCTGAATACCAGTATTATTTGAAGAATGGTTCATAGCATAATCAGCCTATTATTTTTCGATTGCTGGAAAAGAGGCCTGTAATCCACCACGAGTGGCTGTAATCCACCACGCGGGCCCAGTGCGGGTTATTAGATATCTCATGTCTTCGAGTTTTTGGTTCTACGACATGCCGGTTTCCTCACGTGGTTTTCCTTCACCGTTTCGAGAGCAGTGGTGATGAAATGAAATACACAAAGCAAAACGCCTGTCTGGGTGCAAACCCACGACCTCCAACTCGTAAGTCCGAGCTGGCAAGCTGACTAGGACACCTCTGCTCAGACTGTGTGCAAACCCACGACCTCCAACTCGTAAGTCCGAGCTGACTAGGACACCTCTGCTCAGACCGGTATACGTATAGTTCCATCAAAATAACCACACCCTCTATCCACTTAAAGACATTTCAAATATTGTGTTGTGGTCGATATAAAGGTGAAATTTATTTTGTTCGCGCTCCCTCAGTTGCAAGCCGAATGTGTCTTGTATCATCATTTACGTCCCAATGCTTCGATAGTGAGTCGATAATTATTTATTATTTATACCTATTGGTTATACACATCACTAATGAGTTGTGTTTGTGTGGGTTCGATTTGTAATGGCTTGAGCTATATTTCGACACTTTGGTTTCAAGAATGATCTTCAATTAATTTTGGGCTTTGACCATGGATAAGTGGAAAAAATATGAATATAATCAACGTAAAGCTTTAGCAGGGGTCTTTAGCACCCCCGATAGGTTGGCCTATCCACAGCAGTCCTCATGTACCTACCTAAGTAAGTAAATAGGTAGGTACGGTCTGCAAAATACGTATACCTAACATTTATCACACGTGGGTAGGTAATATTTTGATGCAATGCACGACATCGCGTCGGGGGACGGCTAATGAAAACGCCAAACAGACGAGGCTTATACCCAGCAATAATGAATTTATGCTATTGTAGAAAGGATAGCTGCTGTTAACTTCCTATTTTCACTAGCCGTTCCCCGACGCGACGTCGCTTGGATCAAACATTATCTAGAACTTATATTAAACTTAAAGGGCCAATCATCCAATAAATTGTATATTTTTACTTTATAAAGGTTTTTGCTCGTGTCAGGGCATTATATTTTTATAAATTTTACTCTTTGGAATCCTTCCATCTTTTTAATCCGCAAATTGATTCACCTTGCTGCTGACCATACGAAGGTTTCCACGCATATAATATTTCGCGATCGACATGCATTAAACTGATGTTATCGATGCATCTGGATTCCATCGCGGTGAAATTATGAATAACGCATCAACTCAAACATGTTTGAATCTGAGGAATTTTAAAATAAAGCTAGTGTTTTTGCTGACTGTATTTATATGTCAAATTAGAATTATTATAAGCATAAAAGGTTCATGTAGATATAGTGGGAAGTATTTATTTCAAATACAAAATGGAAATAAATTCCTACATGGTTTCCGCTAACGCCATCTATACAGAAAATGATATACTGTTTGAAACAACACCACCTAGCGGGGAATGTAAAAGCTACCGTATTAAAAAGCTCTTTATCTTGGTTCAACGTTAATCGAATAGATGGCACTGATAACATTTATAATTAGATATTGGTACTTGTGATCATTGCCAGAGGGCGGCAGAGAGTTAAGTTCTATACAACTGAAGTACTTATAAAAACTAATCTTAGGCCCGTATTACAGAACCCCACTCAAGACTCAAGCGTTACTTAAAACTAGTTTCAACCAATCAAAAGGCTTTAAACGAGTTTTAAGTAATGCTTGAGTTTTGAGTGAGGTTCTGTAATACGGGCCTTAGTCTTTCTCATTCAGCCTGTTAGTGGTAACTACTTATGCCTAAATAAATACAATAAAAAAATAAGGATACAGATACCTACAGGAACAAATAAAATCAATCAATCAGATGCCTAGTCTTTTCCCAACTATATTGGGGTCGGCTTCCAGTCGCCGGATGCAGCTGAATACCAGTATTTTACATGAAGCAAGTGCCTATCTGACCTCCACAACCCAGTAACTGGGTAATACGATACCCCTTGGTAAGAATGGTTGTCAGACTTTCGGGCTTCTGGCGACCCGTAACGACTGTCAAAGATCCACGAATGACAGCCGGGACCAACAGCTTGACGTGTTTTCCGAGGCACGGAGGAGTCTCGGGATGAAACAAAAAAAATAAAAAAAAACAAAAAAGTAAATAAAAAAGGTATAAGTATATATAATATATAAACAGGAACAAATAAAATATATAAAATGAATAATATAATATATAATAATAATATATCCCCACCGCCGTATCTCTACGTTGACGTCGTGGTGGGGCTTGCGCGCTCCGAACTCCAGGTCTATGCCAGTAGAGTTTTTTACCGGAACAGGTCTGGGATGAGGAGTCAGACCAAGAGAGATACAGAAACCCGCAGGGCAGCATGTGGCGAGCTGTTGGGCAGTAGCGACCCCACGGACCCTATCTCTTGAAATCTTGTTCCTCATCTCTGGCTTGCCTTTATTGGCCGGCTGGAGTTAACACTGACGAGGAATAGAGCTCCCACCTCTTTCTTGCCTTTATTGACCGGCTTGAGTGGAGATTCGCAAGAGCAAATGTGCTCCGAGGAAGGAAGTATTCCAGACATTTTATTAGTTATTACAGAATTCGGAGGGTCGATGTTACTGGCAAGAGATCTGCAGGATCTGCGGTTACCATGAGCGTTCCGCAGGGTTCAATTCTAGGTCCTTTCTTGTTTTTAATTTATATTAATGACTTACCTCACCACTTAAGGGATAATCACAAGATCGTATTATTCGCAGATGATACTTCCCTTATTTAAAAAATCAAACGTCAGTTAGGCGACTTTGAACAAGTGAACGATGCGCTCTCTAAAGTTGTGCATTGGTTTAATGTAAATAATCTTCTCTTGAATGAAAAAAAGACTAAACTCATTAAATTTTTAACGCCAAATGTCAGGCAGCTAACTACTAATGTTAAAGTTAATGGAATAGAGTTGGACCCTGTTGAGTCGACAGTTTTTCTTGGAATCACTATTGACGGTAAATTACAATGGGGGGAATAGAAACATTATCACGAAGGCTAAAATCGGCCGCCAATGCTGTTAAAAAAATTGACAGATAACTGACATAGACACAGCCAGAATAGTTAATTTTAGTTATTTTCATAGTCTTATGTCATATGGAATTCTTCTCTGGGGAACCTGTTCGGACATTAATACTATCTTTGTTTTACAGAAAAGGACTGTTCGAGCCATTTACAACCTAAGTCCGAGAGCCAGAAACGAGAAAAATTCAAAGAAATAAATAATCTGACTGTAGCCTCACAATATATTTTTAAAAATATTGTATGTACACAAAAATATATCAAATTTTAAGAAGATTTCCGATATTCATAGTTTAAATACCAGGAATAAACACAACCTTGCTGTACATCGCACTCATCTCCACAGAGTAGGCAACTGGTTCATGGGTCAATGTATACGCTTTTACAACAAACTTCCCATCGACATTCGAAACTTACCCATTAAACGATTTAAAAGCTGTATTAAAAAACAAACAAACTTGGTAAAAAACGGTACTATAAAATTTCAGATTATTTAGAAGATAAAAAAGCATGGGATTGAGGTGCTCGCTCTGCTAAGCCTTGTGATAAAACCATAAAATTTGTAATTTTTTTATTATTAAGTAAAATCATTAAATAATACCAGTTTTTTAAACATATTGACATTGTTGAAAATTATAATACAAAATGACATGATAACTTTGTAAAGTATTATATTATTTTAATTATTGTGAATGTGAGGACTATGTAGTTTTTTTTTGTTTTTTTTTTTCTCTCATTATTTTTTTCTTTCTCGGTTAGTTTTAATGATGGTCTTGGCAGTTTGAGTAGTTTATGCGGCCTACCCAAATGTTCTTTCTTTGGTATTGTTCGTCGAGTTGAGCTCCTTAAGTTCTGAGTTGAGCTCCACGATTACTGACAAATGCTTGCACTGACAGGACAGGTCCACTTAAATCTGTGTGGTTCTTTTCTCAAAAGACCATTTCAGACTAATCTACATGGTCCTCATATGGCCTGACCAAGATTATGTCTGGACTTTAAAAGAGACTGTGACGTCTGAGTTTGTTTCGGGCCTTTCTTCTCAGAGTAGTGAGATAGGAAACGCCGAACTCATCTAGCTAATTTATTTTTTATTTTTATGATGACGTGTAAAAGTGATTCCAATATCCTATTTACAGAATAAACAATTTCGTTTCATTACATTTTATTTCCAGTAAGATGCTGGTAGGGATCTTGACCGTACTTCCGGGATTGTCCTGATAGCGGTGGAATACCGCTCCACTCCTTATAAGCACCTCAGGACATGTTGCCCCCTTGTCGCTTCGACACTTTGTACTACCGACCGTTTTGGGGGCCCATTATTGAGTGTGCAAGTCACTCCCTGCCATTTTACTTGTGTATTTTATAGTGTAAGATATTGGTCAGGCAGGGGCCATAGTCTTTCCATAGTTAACCAGTTCACTTAGCCACCCAAACCCATAATCTGTCATATGTTTTCATATCTTGCAATAGTCCTACACTAACCGGGGGTTGTCCTTAGGTGCACTAGATTAGTACGTACAGGGATAGTCGTCGGTTAGTGCCTCGTTTCATTAGACATAGACATTACCGTGGTAGTTACGATTTGGTTAGATCTGATTTTCTCAAGTGTCAGACTTCCAATAAAGCTTTTTCTAGTCTTATGACTGTGGCCATGAAGTAGTCTTTACTTCACGCGTAGCATAACCACGTAGAAAGGGAAGCCGCGAAAATAAAATGACAGTTATGTAGTAAAAAGATTTCTGTGACGCGATGACAAAAATAAAGAAAAGAAAACTGTCACTGTCTTCGTAGAGTGGAGATGAAAGTGGTCAAGTTTAAACTATGGTTTCATAAAAGAGCGGTGGCAGCCATAAAACGGCCTCAGGCCTGTCATGGAAAGCGAGGTTTGACTTTATAATAATATATGGTGTCAAAAACACCGACTTACTTTCATAAATAAATAAATAATAATAATAATTCATTTATTTTCAGGTAAATAACACCGATAGCTAAACATACATTAACAAATTAATAAGATTAATTAAATACAATAATACCAGACATCAAATAAAAAATGAAAATAAATAATGTAAAATCAAAAGCAAAAGCAAATTAAATTAAAAATAAATAAATAATTCAAAAATAAAATTAATACCCTCTCTCCGACACTGGTACAGCAACATGTCTGCTCACTGTTGTCTGAAATAACGTTTCAGTGACGCCTCTTGCCGATAAATTGGAGACGCTATGTGGCGGCCGCTGTTTTTCTAGGAAACCGTAGCTTTAACGTGCTGAAGTAGCATAAGTATAATCAGCCTATCATGTTACCAATGCTGGAACTAAGGCCTCCTTTCTGTGCAGGGTGTGGGCCGTAATTCACCCCACCACGTGGGCCTAGTGCGGGTTGGTGGATGTCATATGTTTTCGAACTTTCGGCTCTAGGACATGCCGGTTGTTGAAGGTGAAGGAAAACTCACGATGTTTTCCTTCACCTTTTTGAGAGGAGTGGTGATGAAATAAATGACATAAAGTAAAGCATCGATTCCATTGGGCCGACACTGCTCTCTGAAGCGTGTTAGAAGTAGTGCTGAAGTAACAGACGGGCAATTCCCGTATCTTTAATCGCGGTGACAAGGGGTCATTAATTAATCACGTGATGTTTTTAGCAACTTTTTACTCTCCCCCCCCCTTTTTTTTTTGGTTGTGAAATCATCAAATGACGTCTCCCGCTTTGGGTGGAGTGGGAGGGCGTGTCAGACTCTTACTGACTAAAACCCACCCGTGTTCCTTCTGTTGCCTGTGCAATGCCAAGGGGCCACGGTATCCCTTTCGGACTTTCCCGCAACCCCAGCAGGCAATGGTCTTATCGGACCCCTTCACTCGCTGACACTCTTTGAGGCGCGCGTGGAACACAACGCGCCGTCGACCCGGGCTTGGTTCTTACCGGAAGACCTATTGTTCTCCGTCCGTAAGCCCGCGCCTACGGTGGCCGGGAATCAGCAATTGATTCCTGACGCCCAGGGCGTCTCCTCCTCGGCCTCCCATGCCCTCTCGCTACGTACCATGGCCAGGACCAGGGCCGGATACGAGAGATCCCCGCCACCGATCGCCCAAGCCGGGCATACCTCCACCGTATGCTCCACCGTGTCCTCCGGGCGATCCCCCACCCCCCCACCCCTATCCCCCTGGTGATACGTGGTGCCGATTCCATTGGGCCGACACTGCTTTCTGAAGCGTGTTAGAAGTAGTGCTGAAGTAATAGACGGGCAATTCCCGTATCTTTAATAGCAGTGACAAGGGGTCATTCATTAATCACGTGATGTTTTTAGCAACTTTTTACCCTCCCCCCCCTCCCCCTGGTGATACGTGGTGATGTTTTAGACAATTTAGACTAACCCCTCCCCCCTACCCAAAGTCACCATTTTTTTTTTGGTGCAAATAATAATCTAAAAAAATTACAGAATATTTTATCTATAAATAGAAAGAATGAATAATATTTTATTTGGGGAGCCGCTTTTTGGTTTAGAAATGAGAGTTAAATGAAAAAATAAATACACGTGATATCTAACTACACCCTCCTTGGGATATTTCGTGATTCTTTCCGAACCCCCTCCCCCCTTTCGAGCCTCACGTGATTTATGGACAAAGACCCAATATGTCAAAAAATTCACTAACTTTTACTTACATTTATGACGTCGATTGTCGCTGAGATGAGATCGCGACCTAAATTTTTATGTTTGTTAAGTATGAAAATTGGCCATCTGATTTCTATAAATTCAGAGATATTGCTTAACATTACACTTTAAAAATCTGTCATCACCTAATTGTTAGCATAGGATCCGCAGAGGAACGACCTTCACCCATCTGATTAATGGATTAAAAGTATTTTAAATCAAGTTAGAAAAGATATCGGGAGTGGGTTGGCTAAAAATTCCTGGCCAGACTTAATAAAGATTAATAAAAAAAAGGAAAGTTTCCTTTTAGGAAAGGAACGATTAGTAATGCATCTAACACCAGTAAGTACCCTAATTACGTAATACACGATCAATCAGAATCTGAATCGTTTTGAAACAGATTGCTAAACCATTACTTCATAAGTTCGAAAAAAGAATCAACTCAACAACATAAACAACGCAATGAATGTCGTTGAACTGTCAAAATGAAACAGATTAGAAAATATGTTACGTAATTAAATAGCAGGACACTTTTATAATTAACGTCTAAATAATATTGCACTGTTGGATTTTCAACTCTCAGCGCTAAGCCGAGCGTTGAACAACATGTGCTTTTATTTAGACATTTATTTGTATGTCACCTGTGGTCATTGTAAAAACAAAAATAAAACTATAGCTAGTTAAAATAATTTATTCATTCCTTAAAAACCGGCAATTTCTTCAATAACTAACCTAAAGCGCGTGGCTTATATCACAATTCACAGTCCTATCGACCATATCTCGGAGACCCTCCTACATCCTAGGCCACATATCACATTCAATCTTATCGTAAAAACAAATACATGAGTAATTCATTATTTAAATCAGTAGGTACTATAGTTTGCAATTTCATTAGTAATGTTTCGCTGTTTTAATAAATTTAAGGAAATCGTGTACAGAAAAACTTACGAAATTCAATTATTGGTTTTACATCATTGGTAGGAGCGCTGTCTTTGTTCGGGTTCAGTTGATTCGGGCCGAGATGTCACTGACACATTATTTCCACTTTATGCATAATAATAATTATGCCTTTATATATCAAGTAATGCAGATAAAAAAAGAGAAAAGAGAATTTCGTAAACATGGAGTCTACGAGTAGAACAATGTTTCGTTAATAAGATCGGAGAAATTGAAAACATTCTTAGTAAATTACCTAATATGTGATGTCATAATACCCGTTTCCACTAAAACTAGACGACAGCAACTGAATATCTAAATAAAAACGCGCAATTTTCAAGTTTCGGCGCTGAGCCGAGCGTTGAAAAGCCAACAGTGCCCTATTATCTAGGCATTCATTTAGGTGTCGGTTAGGTTTAGTGAAGACGGACTTCAGAGTTTATAAATATACTTAAAACACACGAGGTGAAAGATGCAACAAGTCCATCGTAGTTCATCCTTTCTCTTATAAATAATCACTGAGATGTTATGGCACCAATAGTCACTTACAAGTAAACTGATCGACCTCTTCAACACAAGTATCACATTGCACAAAACAGCAGTTTATCATCTTACACCTGCACCTAGAACTCATCGTCTTTTTACTAGTTATAAAGCCCCTTCCACAACATAAAGTCGCACAGTTATGTCTGTCTTTGCACACCCTTCCCTTTGTACTCACACACAAATTCGGCGTTCTCTGCAAGTAAACCAAATTCTTCCTTTCTATCTTCATTTTGTTCCTCGCTTTTGGTGAAATCGCTCTTTTCGTCGTGTAGTTCATAATTTTCTTTTTTGTGGCGTGGTGGTAATGCTTCTTTAACAGACCCATTGCTGAGTTAAAAGGTCCTAATCGTTTCCAGCAAGTCTTTGTTGTACAAGATCCTGAGAACCCATGGCATTTGCAAACTTCTTTTAACTGTTCTCCTATTGAATCTACACCAACTATGACATCTTGTTTTAGTATTTCGGCGATCTGGTCATTGCCAGCGTGTTTGAAGTCTAAGAAATTCTTCGTCATTCTCTTTCCATGTCTAAAATCATCCCCACATCCTGCCATTTTCCAAGTATTGTTTTTGCCAAAATTTCCGGGGCATGAGCACGAAGATAGGTCCCCGGAAGCGCAAGCTTTTGCTACTGAATGTGTAATAGATGCTGCCATCAATGCATGGACAAAAGCAGTTTCTCTGAATAGTTTATTAAATATACTCCTTTTAGGTTTTTTGTTAAACACGAGGGAGCAGTTCCACCTGTCGAAATTGAAGGTTTCCTCGCAAGCGGAAATCGCTTGTTCCTTTGCAATGGTCAGAACGTTTGATAGGCCATTGTCTCGGTCGCACATTTTTGTTTGTCGTTTTGAAGCTCTGATCAATTTGCAGGCTCCAGGGTACATTTCATGAGTTCGGTCGCTGAATAGAGCTTCAATAGTTTTTTGTAAGATGGGCTGAGATCTGTAAAATATAAACAATGTTTTCAATTTGAATTGAGTTTATGTGGATATTTTGGAGTTTAATCCAATTGGATTTAAGGCTCTTCTAAAGAAGCTGAATTTAATTAAATTTTCTGGCTTGAACCTTGTGTCAGGGCTCGGAAACGTTATTTAAAATAACGTTTTTAAAACGTTTCTAACAGTTCTTTGTAGAACATTTTGTTCGGAACGAAAATGAAATGAGAACGTTTATTCCGCAAAACAAAAACTGGTTTATTCCGCACGATGCATCCGCGCACGGGGCGTAAACTGTACCTTATCTTCATTAAATTAATCATTGATTCCAATGCGCTTGTCGTAAGGGTTGTGTTGCGAAAAAAACGGTTAAAATGTTTAAGTAACCGAGAACGAGTTACATTTTGTTCTTCAAAAACGTTTTTATAACGTTCCGTTTGAACGCAACGGAAACAAATCGCTTCTTAGGTTTTTAAGACGAAACCGTTTCAAAAAACATACCGTCATCCGAGCCTTGCCTCCTGTAGCATTATAATTAAATTCATAATTCGTAGAACATCTCTCTTACTAAAAATGGGTTTCATTGATGCTAATTCGCTGAATTTGAAACCAACTTGTTACTCCTTGGGAAAGACAAGTTTTCAAAGAACATTAACGAGTGCGAGCTTCTCATAGAGAATTTATTAACATCGTATTATTTTAAATCGTCTTAGTTGCCCGTAGGTACAAACTAGATTAATATATTATTAACGTTTGTTAAAATGAACACGGACACATACAAATATTTTGCTACACTAGATAGGTAGGTAACCAGCCGTGGCTTATTGATTTTCAAGTTTCTTTTTTAATATTCAATATGGCTAGATTTCATTAAACAAAAAACTTATAAAATACAGAATTTATCTCAGAAGGGAGTGAATGATAGTGTGACGGTTGACAGGGGGAATGGAAAGAGAAAACGTGTGCGCCAACCCCATGAAACATGAGACAAGGGCAGGAAGATGATAATGATTTAAATACAGAATTCCACAAAATAAATTACCTACTTTAGATGGGAACAAATCTCAGTTATTGATAGCGCTTAAGGAAAACACACTGCGCATTAAATTTTCATCACTAAAGATTAAAAAATCAGGTAAACTCACCCTTCAACAATCTTAGTAGCGAAAATAGAAACGGCACATAACAATAAAACATTAAAAATAAAATAACTAAACATGTTTAAGATCTCAGATGTCACATGATCACTGTCTTTTGCTATCCACTACAAAATGATGGCGAGAATGACTCGGCACACAAAGCAAGGTGTCGCGATACACTATCGGTAAAGGGTGGGTCTTCCAAAAATGGTAATGACAAACTAAGAAATCAGTCTGTGTTTGCTGGTTGAACAAATATTGGACCGAGTCATACCTTGACTTGAACTTGTCTAAATAGAAGGCATAGGTAACCTATTTGCAGTCTGTTGCGGTTTATTGGTACGACGATAAAGGGTTATTACCTGTCCATTCCTGGTAGACACAGGTGGAAAGTCAATTTTACCTATTGTACTACGTACCTGTCTAAGGAAGTAGTGGCCCCGAGTAACGAGTTGCAGGTCGTGGGTATGTCCTAGAACCAAAAATTTGAAGACATGTGACATCTACCAACCCGCACTGGGCTCGCGTGGTGGATTACAGCCCACTACTCGAAGAGAGGAGGCTTGTGTGCCAACAGCGGACATTATAGGTATACAGATTATGCTATACTAAGTACAGACGCCAGCACGTCAACCTACTAAAATCTGTCAAATTTCTTTACTAGATTTTCAACTTTATCACTAAAGCATAAGGTTAAAAATTTATTGAGAAAATTCGACAGTTTCGGATACGTTGATGTGCAGGCGTCTGTACATACCTATGTAGGTTGTTATGTGAGAGTCGGCCATAATTGCATCTGAGAATTTCCAAGTAGGAATTTGCACATCAATACTATTAGGTTCGGTTTCCGTGTAATTTCCTGAAACCACATAAGCAGTGTCGTGAATTTCCTCCTTTCCAAGAAAAAACTGCGAAATTCCGCTACTCCATATGGAAGCAAACATAAATCTAAAAGCATTGACAATAATCAGTATCATGAAAAATTTAATCAGTAACTAGGAAAAAAAAACACTGGTCAGAACAAGCAAAAAGCATTGCATTGACCGAACATTCCATTTTTTTCCGCACTCACAGTTCATTATAAAAAACAGTTGGAAGCCTCCTTCCCACCAGAGATTTTCTAAGTAGTTTGGCTTAGCTCTGGTGGAAAAGAACTTACAACGAAGCTAAGTTCTTAAATACGCGCAAAGCGCATCTTCATAGCACATTTCCCAGCTCCACTAAACTACCTAGCTCTGGTGGAAATAGACACATTTCGTAGCTCTACCTCGCAAATCTCTGATGGGACGGAGGCTTACAGCCAGTTGCAGAAGTGAACTTTAACTTTTAAAGCTGTCATTAAATACTAATCTTCCATTAACTTGTTGCAGAAAGCAACATTGGACTCGATTTTGATTGTTCTTGATGAAATTAATGAAATCATTAGCGTTACTGACCCATTACGTAATGGGGCATTAATGCTTATCTTTGTGCATCTGGGTGTTACTGTTAACCCCGTGGCAATGAGCTACACGCACCATAACATAGCGACTGCGGTGAAAACAAATGAAAAAAAATTGTTAAGAGCATGTCACTAGTCACCGCGACGGGACTTGCGGAATGACGGAAGGAAACAAATGACGCGCGCGCCTGTCTCTTGGTGCAAGCCGGATCGCTAGTCGCATTGCTCGAGGTCGTGAACGGGACCTAAGATTCAGTTCAGACTAGATGATTATTTCCGCACACGCTACCAGTTTGTCGGAAGCCGGTAACGTCGCGTCTGTGGACGTTGCATGCAAAGCAGCTGTGACGGGCGGTTCACGCCAAAACCACTGAATCAATCGTCATGATGGACAGATATGTGACCTGGAACCTTGAGAATGACATAGGCTACTTTCTATCCTGGATATTGGTATAGTAAAATGGTGAACCTTATACAAAATAGACGCAGCCAAAGGCGTGGTCAAAGGCTAGTTTTAAATAATTACCTACAGGGCTACAGCACCGGAATTCACTTACCTACCTTCTTGTAGGTACCTACTTATTTGTTGGCGATTAAAAGGGAAAGATGTGTCCACCCAAGTTGACAACGTAAGTTGTTTTGTATCAACAAAGCTCGACAGTGTTTCCGGATTCTCTGTCTGTACATAAATAAAAAACCGTCAATTTAAATCTACACAAAATAATCTCTATAAATATGCGTGCATGCAAACTTTTTGCAGTAGGTACCTACCTGCCGATCTAACACTGGTCTACGTTTACCAGTTCGGTGAATGGCAGCAACCTACAATGAAGCATTCGAACACATAGACATACAAGTATTTACATGCTCTTTGAAAAGGTTTCGTAGCCTTTTGTGTGAGACATTTGAACTCTCAAACGAATTGTTTGTTGTTGTTTATAAATTATTTATTTCTGTTTTTGTGAATATTTGTGTAACTATCATGCAGGAACAGTTCACCTTCTAGTGACTTTAAAGCTTCATTTATTACTGGTGATCTGTGAACAGCGCTGTGGGCTACATACTACATAGTTAAGTTATTTCTGTTTTTCTGTTTGTAATATTGCATAATGTAGCTCTGTCTGTTGTTCCTATTTAATAAAATAAAATAAAAATGATAATGAAACTGTTCTTTGGACCGGACCGATTTAAGTACACTCGTCACTCGTCGTTACTTTTTTTTTTTTTTGCAATAGTCCGAATAAAGTTTAGGTAGTACAGGGAAAGAAAAATCGGCTAAGTAGCCCGGAAAATTCGGAAAAAACTTAAAGTAAGTACTATTGAAGCGAAGGGCGGGCTTTTTGGGGGACTGTCTTATGTAATTTTGACGCATGAGCATGAGGGTCCTGGGTTCGATTCCCAGGTCGGGCAGTGTTATTGGGTTTTACCATCAGGAATTTTTCAGTAGCAGCCCGGAGTCTGGGTTCATGCCCAGTTGCTGGAAGGTTCTCACATGCCATGTATCTATAGAAAATGGTTTGTTCACTGTTTGTTTTCGGAATTTTGACTGTTAGTAGTGAGTGATAGCCGTGTACTTTTCTGGGGGGTTTTGGTCTGAATCTTCCACGGGGACTGGCCAGATTGGAGGAAATGGAGGTATTATCTGTAATCGTTTTTTGGGGTTATTTTTACTTCCACGGAAGTTGATTCAGATGTTTTTTCGGTGATACAGTATTCATAAATAATTTGTTTGTAATCTATTAATTTATTTGCCTTGCCTATTGCATATCCGACATGGGTAGCCTGTTGAGCCTAAAAATGTTATATTTAGAATAAGAACTGATGTACTCAGCTATGCAATAAATATATCTTTATCATATAGGAGATGAGACTGAAGGACTGCACAGGGTCCCATCAACTCAGATGTAGAAATAGCTCAGGAATTTGAAAACTTTTTTGCTAATATTCCCCATAAAACCACTGAAGCTTTAAATTCCTCACCCGTGCTTTCTGCTGCCTTACTTAAAAAGAATGTAAAGGCATGCCCTTTGGAGTTTAGGTTTCAGCATACAGACCTCCAGGCTGTTATAAAAGCTTTTAAAGATCTTAAAATTAAATCAACAGAAGATCTGTGGGGAATGTCTGTAAAAGTATGTAGATCAGTCATCGAAACCATTGCGCCTTATTTAGCTTTCATATTTAACACTAGTGTAGACCAAGGCGTCTTTCTGGATCTCATGAAACACAGTAAAGTAGTTCCTTTGTTCAAATCCAGTGATAGTAAGGAATATATGCCTGCCCAACAATTATATGCCTGTGTCAATTCTGCCAGTTCTCAGTAAGGTGTTTGAAAAGATGATACGCAATCAAATGTTACGTCACTTTAATAAAAATTCCATCTTTCATGACCAACAGTACGGTTTCACCAAAGGGCGCTGTACCACTGACGCCGGTGTCACCCTAATAAAGAACATTTTTAACGCTTGGGAAGACGCACAAGATGCCATTGGAATCTTCTGCGACCTCTCGAAGGCGTTCGATTGCGTACACCATGAGACACTTCTGCTGAAACTGGACCACTATGGGATTAGGAATACAGCTCATGATTTGTTAAGATCATACCTGAAAGATAGAAAGGTTATAGTTCAAGTCAACGGCATAAACTCATTAGGGTCTGAAATGGTAATGGGCGTTCCTCAAGGTTCGATATTGGGTCCATTCCTCTTTTTAGATTATATTAATGAATTTCCCCAATTATTTCTAAATCAACAAAAGATGGTGTTATTTGCAGATGACACATCATTGATCTTTAAAATAAACCGACGGTCACCAAATCTTGACGACGTGAATAGCTCTATTGTTCAGGTTCAAGATTGGTTTACGGTAAATAATTTGGTACTAAATAATAAAAAAACCAAATGCATTGCCTCAGGCATTAAGTCCGCCTTTGTACAGTATTTTTTTACTTGTGCATAAAGCTTTAATAAATAAATAAATAATTAGCGTTTTGTCTATTTTAGCTACTTCCACAGTATTATGTCGTATGGCATTTTACTGTGGGGTCGGGCTGCTGACATTAAATCCATCTTTGTTTTACAAAAAATAGCTGTCAGAGCCATTTATAATCTACGTCGTCGCGAATCTCTCAGGGAACTATTTAAAAAGATTAATATTATGACGGTACCTTGCCAATTCATTTATTCAAATATTACGTATGTGAGAAAAAATCTACATCTTTTTAATAAAATAAGCGATAGACATAATTTTAATACTAGAAATAAAGATAAAATAGATCAACCATTTTTCAGACTATCTAAAGTAAATACATCTTTTATGGGGTACTACGTGTTAAATGTTACAACAGAATACCTTGTGATATATTAGAATTAAATGAAAGAAAATTTAAAAATCATATAAAAAGTACACTTTGTAAACAAGCATATTATAAATTGGAGGATTATATCCAAGATAAAAATGCTTGGAAACATGCTGGTCCTGCTCCATAGGACAATTCAGAATCTAGACAAAATCGAACTGGTTGCTAATTTAATTGTATAATTTTAATTTTTGATTTTTTTAAACATTTATTTTATTTTTTGTGATTACTTGAACTCACACACTGACTTATTATTATTAGTATTACTTATTATAATGTTAGAAATATAGTATAATTTTACAATGTTTGTATACATCTGTCACATAATTAATTTATGTCATTCCTTCATTTTTCATTATTTTTACCTACCGTGGTATAGTAATCTTATTCTAGGTGCATTGTCTTCACATATAATTATATAATTAGTGTTTACAAGATATAATGTTTTTTTTTAAAGAGTAACGGTGGAGTTTCTTGCCCATTCTTCTCCATACGAAAACTACCTTTTGGAATGGGTGACTAGAATCAGTTTTATTATTTTTTGTAAAGTTTGACGTTCAAAAGTGCCTTTTTTGTGCCTAATTGAAATAAATTATTTGACTTTGACTTTGATTATATTTTATTGAATTTCAGCTATTTGGATTATCTTTTAATATAACAGTTTTGTCAAAATTCAAAAGTCATTTCTTAGCTAGGCTGAGAATCAGCACTTTTGGAACGTCAAAATTACATAAGATAGTGACCCAAAACGCCCATCCATCGAACCATTTCTATTTCAAAGAAATAAAAATAGAGATTTTTAATCTTCATTTTCAATTTAATTTAATTTTATGTTTTATAGTGGATACTAATTCTAAATATCCACGCTCTGTCTCTTCCACTGCGAAAAATATAAGATTTCTCTTTATGAAATGTGATTCCAAATGCTCTATCGTTTTCTGTTGTTTCAATTTTGTTTCGAAGTACCTAAATAGTTTGTTTTCGATCATAGTAAATTTTTCGTTAGTATTGTTGCTATTAGTTTGGGTACTGCCTCGTTGGTCTAGTGGTTGCAAGCGCCACTGCTGAGCATGAGGTCCTGGGTTCGATTCCCAAGTCGGGCAAAGTTTTATTGGGTTTTTCCAACAGGAATTTCTCAGTAGTAGCCCGGAGTCTGTAATTATGCCCGCTTGATGGCAATAGGCTCGCTCCCTATTACATGGGACTTAAACTCAAACTCAAACTCAAATCATTTATTCCAAATAAACCAATTACATGTACTTTTGAATTGTCAAGGGGTCGGTCAGTCAGAAAGATGAAGCTAGTTGCCCATTCCAAAGCGTAGTAGGTTCCTATGGAGAAGAACGGGCAAGAAACTCCATGGAAACTCTTTTAAATTAGAATATTGTTACAAAACATTGGTTACATCATTTATGTTGAAATTATACATGTGAGAACAATGTATTAAACCGTGCACGTTAAAAGCGACCATAATAAAAATATAAAAACAAAAATAATTAAAATAAGCCATGGCAGCTAAGAGATGACCAGTCCCCACTGACGGCGCCCGTTCACGAACATGACGCATGGATCAGCATCATTTAGCTCAACCATTTTGAAGGGAACTTAATGATCCAACACACACGCCACCACCAGCGAGACATTTGAGTGAGCATGACATACTCTCAGCCGCCAGGGTAAATTCAAGTAAATGAAAGACGTACTCAGTAAATGGTAGATTTAAAGTAGGTAAACAGTGCTCACACGTGTGCAATGCAATTATATAATACTAAGAGATTGAATTTATACAATGTAAATATAGTTTTTCAATCTTCAGCAGCTCCAATAATATTTTCCAATGCTAATCAATTAGTTTATGCGCCCTTGTGGAGCTGGACCAGCGTTGAGCCAAGCATTTTTGTCAGCGATGTAATCCCCCAACTTATAATATGCTTGGCAGCATAGTGTGCGTTTTATGCAAGATTTAAATTTCGTTTCATTCAATTGGAGTATGTGGGGAGGTATTTTATTGTAACATTTTACACAGTACCCCATGAAAGATGAGTCTACTTTAGCCAGTCTGAAACCCGGTTGAACTAATTGGTCCCTATTTCTAGTCCCATAATTGTGTCTATCACCTATTTTACTGAATATACAGGGTGTTTGGCGCATGGACCGACACAATTTTTTCAGGGATTTGGGAGGTCATTAGCTAGGTTCTAGCTAAGTTCAAAATAGCTTTTAGTTTTTTTTAATAATTAATTTAGAAGTTGTAAAATTTCATTCACTATATACAAAAATTAACTTTGGAAGCTTGTAAGGAATTTTCTTGAAACCAGTTGTATAAATCAAAGATGTTTTTAGATTTAAAGGACTTTGGAGAATGCAACAAAATTTATTTTGTGCCACTACACTCACAAACAAAAAAGTTATTTCAAATTAAAGGACACATTTTGGGAATTTTTTTCATTTTAAAAAAATAATCATATGTAACCAACCGTGACATTTGGGACAAAGGGTGTATGGGTAGAACCTAGCTAATGACCTCCCAAATCCCTGAAAAAATTGTGTCGGTCCATGCGCCAAACACCCTGTATAACTTATAAACATAACTGGCGAAATGTGGGTGTACTACAGGTACACCTCTGCCCAACCCTTCGAGGAAACAAGGCGTGATGTTATGTTATGTAGTTTGGGTAATATTTTCTTGCATGTTCCTTACTTCTGAACGACTACAGTAGGTCGTTTTGGATTTGTTTTAAAATTTCAATCATCGCGTCCATTGCCCTCTAGCGACTTATAGCGGAATAACTATGCGGGTTAGATTGCAAGTTATACGCTCGTCAGGAAAGGAACGTTGCGCGGACGCAGCAACGGTGTAGTACCGTTGGATGTTAATAGATGGCGGTATGAATGAGGAACAGGGTGTAAAGTTCACTCAAAAAAGAAAAAAAAAAAAAAAAAAAAAAGCAGGATCAGATCTCAGTTAGAAAAAGGAGGATCATCCGACCAGGTGGGTGTTGTGTCTGGCGGGCAACTACCCAATGGTTGATATCGGATAGTCTTATATTTGTCTTTCGCGCGGTAAACTCTAACTGCGCGATGCAGGATTTGTGTGACGTCAGGTCTTTAATGCGTAGTTCGCATGTGGCGATGCAGATGCCGCCTCATCACTCCCCTCCGGAGACCGGAGGGCTATAGTGGGTTGAGTCTTGTATCTTGCGATTCTTCACAGTGCCACGTGAGGTGCCAGTGAGTCGGAACCGGGAGCCGCATAGTTCGCAGTGAGTCGGAACTGTTTGCGGTGATTGCGGTGATTGTAGTGATTGTGGTGATTATCCAGTGAGTCTCCAGTGAGTCGGGGTGGCGCTGCGTCATGATCTAGTGAGTTCGATGTCGTACAGCGCCGGGTTGTGGCTGACTGCTCGCATCAACCTAAACTATTCACAAATCTAAAACTTTACCCGCCCATTTCAAACAATCACAGAGCGTCATACAGTTTTGGCTGAATATCTATTAGGTACCTACACCACTACTTACCTACATAAAGTTTTGTTTATTAATAGCTACTACCTGTCTATTAAGCCAAACTTATTGGGACTATTTTAAAATTTAATGAGCTAAGTAGTTTAGCAATTTATTTAGAATGCTGTAAAATTTGATAAGATAATAGTATGATCCAAAAGAGCGTCATACAATTTTGGGTAAATAATTTCTTACCTAACCTAATAAACAAATTTTATATCGTGGAGCTGTTTTAAAACGTAATAAGACATTTTAAAAACTTAGTAGGTAAGTACTTACTTAAGTATTTATAGTATAATAAATTGATAACTGCATGTGAAGTTGTTTTAACTTTGATAAAACTGTCCAACTCTCGATTCCAAGGTATCACAGAACGCGATAAGAAGGCCCAGTGTATATTTTGTAGTGTTTGTTTTTTTAAATGTATTTTATTGATTAATATAAAAATCTATTGCCGTGCATTATTCTCGCAAAAGTCGAAAATGGCTCGACCGAATTGAATAATTATTTTTTTGATTTGTTTGTTTTGTTCGCGTCAGTAGAGGGGTGGTTTACGGGGAAAAAAATGGAAAAACCCAAAGGAACAGCCGAAAAAACGAAATTGAAATTTTGAAAGGATTTAGGGGTAAGAGGAACAGGGTGTAAAGCTCACTCATCCACCATAGAAAAGGGAGGATCCTCCAACCAGACGGGTGTTGTGTCTGGCGGGCTGACTGCCCGACTGTTGATTTCGGATAGTCTTATCTATGTCGTTCGCGCGGTAAACTCTAATTGCGCGATGCAGGATTTGTGTGAGGTCATGTCTTGATGCGATGTTAGTATGTGGCGGTGTAACCGCTACAAGGACAACGTCTGACGGGTCAGCTAGTATGTTTCTGTACAAATAGATTAATGAGAATAAAATAATAAAATTTCAACACAGTTGGAAGTTTTGAGAATTGATTAGAAATTTAAAAAAAAACATTAAACTATCATAATATTCATAATTAGGTACGTTTTAAACATTGTAATGTTAAAATTAATAAACATTTGCAAAGCCGTAAATCTAAATAACTTTCTTTTGGAATCACAATCATTATCTATCCGTCTATGAAATATCAATTCACGAAGTGCAATGCAATTACACGCGAAATTCAAATTAGCGAGCGTAAATTATTATTAGAACTTTTCTGAATTTTTCCACAGTAAAATTGGTTTGTTGACTGCCAATCTAAGTCAAATGGTTGAGTTCATTAGCGCTAACCTTGCAGTGGCGATTTATATAATCTAAATCTAATATTATAAATGTGAAAGTGAGCTAGTTTGCATATTTGTTTGTTTCACAAAATATTAATTTACGGTGGGAATAGAAAGAACAAATAAATCCCACCTGAAACATTTTCAAGTAAAATGTTGCCAAGACGAGACCATAAGATGTCTCGCACTGTCAAAAAGTTATCAGATCTCATGTAGAGCCAAGCTTCTAACTCTACACGCCCTAATTTCACAAACTTTACACCTTAGTTAAAATATGTGGATTGGCCGTTTCGCTACCGTCACATGGACGTAAGGTTAGAAATTTACTCACTGTTCATTAATTTTCTGTTATACAAAAGTTAATTATTGATTCATTTAGTTAATTATTTCTCATGTAGAGCCAAGTTTCTAAACTCAAGCCTTTTGACTAAAGTGTAGGTTTGGAGGGTAAAAGTTCCAAGTTTTAGTTTTTGTTTGTTGTTTGTGTACTAATACTAGCTTACATACCAAATTTCAGCTTTTTAGGACTTACCCTAGTAAGAGGAAGAAAGGAAAGAAGAGAAAGGAGGAAGAGGAAGTACCCTAAGAATTTGATGATCATCAGTGAGTGAGTCAGTGAAGAAATCGAGGTTTTTTAGATATCAATAAAATCTAAAGAGTAATATAAATAAAATCAAAAAAATATAAACTGAAACTTTATATTTTCAATAAATTTACTACTGAGATCATATTCCGAGAATTTAGTTTATCTGGTATAATCCAAACCTAAGTTATGAGGGTTCAAAAAAACGACGAAGCGCTTCGAGAAAAGGTAGGCCTGCCCTTGCGTTTCGATTAGCTTGTCTGGGCACGGTTGTGCTACCGGCACTACCGTGCCCCCGGATAAAGTCATCTGTCATAACTTCATAACACAGTTCAACAGCTGATATTGGCTGTATTCTGAATTACGCTGTAATCGATTTGAGCGTTCGGAACGGGTGTAGTTTTAAAATAGAGTGAGTGCGTTAACGATGTCCTGTGAATCGTCATTTATGACATCATGATATGCGCCATCTTGCGATAATGCCGACCATGCTCTAAATTAGCCCACGTTCGCACGGAGGTGATAAAATCGCGGCGGAATAAAAACTCCTAGCATAATTTTTTCCCTCCTTCAACGGAGTGTACGAATAAGTGAGAATTATTTAAGGAAAAAATAAAATAAGTACTGATCAATAGCATGATTCTTGTATTGTATTTTCTCCAATTAAACCCGTTTAATGTTTACTTACTTTCTTTATGATAAACTCCACCCAACCTATGCCTATGCCCAGAACTGACTGATTATTCCAAACTTTATTACGGTCTTGAGCATGTGGTCCGTCCACAATCTTCGAGCCGAGGCACCAAACTAAATAACGCACGCGATTTTTTCGCCTAACGTGGCATTTTCGAAATTGTGCTTCTAATTACCGTCACCACCTAACCAAAGTAGAAGAAGAAATTTGTGGTGTAAACACAATGAAAATAATGTTATAAGTTTTGACGTTGAGCGAGCACTGTGAGCGTGTTCACGAGCGTTCCGAATTGTTGACAACTCTCAGCTGTCATAATAATAATATAATCGTGTTAACTAATTTGGGACGCAAATGACTGATGTGAGCGCCGCTGTGGGCAGTGTGAACGATTATGGTGGAATGTATATCAAGTTCCGTGGATATTGTTTTACAACATAACAACAGTTACTTATATTTTCCTGTCTAAATGAAAAACCTAACACGTGCGTCAATTGTCGTAATTAAAACTTTATGTCAATGACTTGTAAGTTGTAAGTGACATGAGCGATCCTTCTGTAACGTAACTACATATTTTGTGCCAATGCTCTTGTTCTGCGTCAAAAAGCCAGATTAGACTATGAATCAGGACACAAAATACTTATTAATCAGGGCGTTGCAGTTGCACACCATCTTCAATGCAGTACAGTACAATAATTATTGTAATCAGTGTTTTATTCAGTGGACCTACCCAAATCAGACGACATACCGACTCGCAGTACAAATCATTCCTAAAACGTTATTAGGTAAGTAAAGCTAAAGTACCTATCTATTTTTTATCATTTTAAAAACCCCAAAACCACGGCGGTTGTTATTTAAAAAAAAAACCTTTTAAAGATGATGATTGATGATTGCGCGTAGTGTTTTTCGTCGTTTTGAAAAACTTGAAATTGGGCAGGTATGCCTCTCATAAAAAACCAAGACATAGAAGCGAACAATACAGTGAAGCATGCCAAAACTACGCCTCTGCTCTGTGCATACACGCCCACACGCATACATTTACAACCATTTGCAATCAAACTACATCTCACTAAGTGCACACATGTGTGCCTCAAGTCACTGTCGACTGCCCTCATGTATTTTTTTAAAATTTGGTCTGAGGTATCCCTGTCAAGTTTATAAATAACAGGATGACATCACACGATATGTCCTGCCCTTTTGGGCATTCATTACAAATTATTTAAATTATTAACATTGTGTCATTTAAGAAATTAAATGTATAAGAAATTGAAATCATTATTATAATACATTAACAAAGAAAAAAAGAAATAACATTACTATTGCAATTAAAGAAAAAAATAAATTAACTAGTTAGGACCTACCAAACTTACAATCTAATATTACAACAAAAAACTATTACAAACTAAAGGTCAGTCAAAGATCATAAAATTGATAGTAAGCAGCTCTGACTGCACCATGGTCTTGGTCAAAATATAGTTTAAACACGAACTCAAACCGCATGCTCGTCAACAAGATGACAAATTACTAATAATCGAAAATAGTCTTATCCATAGAGGTTGAAGGTTGACAAGTTGTCAATGATAAATAAATACAATGTTGCATACACTCCTACCAACTTATCTGTGAAATGGCGAAAATTGGAACTACGGCCGTCATGTTGAAATGTCATTCGATTGTCAGTGTCTACTACATTCAGGTTCTCTGGTTGTTTTGTCGTGATATTGCTGAATTTATAAATTTAAATATACCGAAAGCTATTAAAAGTGATTCTCGAAACATTATTCTAAAGGTTAAAACGTTTTTTGAAGAAGAAGCTCGGGCGCGGTCTCCGATTATTCCATTTAATCAATTAAAAAAACGAATTTTCGCAGCAACAGGTTAGTGTTGTCAACTTTCTTGTTATAAATTACCCGATACTTAACTAATTATTAAAGTCCACTAAATATTCGTTTCTATTCTTGCTGCAGGTTAGCGTAACGGTAACGTACATCTCTTAGGTAACCTGCTAAGTGAGTGAGCCAACTAACCTGCCAGATTTCAAATTTCTACTAACATTTATTTTAATATCTTATATTTCTGGTGTGAGTCAAGGACTAATTTCAAAAATAGGAAATTCACGCAACAGAGGAAACTGGTACAAAAATTCGGACACCAGGCAAGGAGATAAAACGTAAAAGTGGATTTGTGCATGTTGATGATTTTGATATGGGAGTTATACGGAGGAAAGTACATGAATTTTATTCTGCTAAAAAAGAGGTCCCTACTGTTAAAAAGCTTCTAGAGGTCTTAAAGACAGAAATAAATTACACAAGACAGCGAGAGAGTCTGCGAAAGCTGCTTCACAAGGTGGGATTTCGTTTTAAAAATCTCAATCCAATCGGAAGGTTCTTATGGAGCGTAATGAAATATCAGCTTGGAGAGCTAATTACTTGCATGTAGTGGATAAATAATAAATCTCCCCAGCCACGGCCCTTAATTTATTTAGATGAGACCTATATTCAATCTTCGCATACATCGGGTAAATGTTGGCAAGGAGAGGGTGAAGACGGAGTATAGGAGCCTGTTTCGAAAGGGCAAAGATATATTATTGTTCATACGGGAGGAGATACTGGATTTGTTACAAATGCACTACTTGTGTTTAAATCAAACACAAAAAGTGGCTATTATCATGACTAGATGAATAGTACCAACTTTAAAAAGTGGGTTATAGATAAACTTGTGCCTATTTTACGAGAGCCATCGATAATAGTGATGGATAATGCTCCTTATCACCGTATTTGTGTGAATAAAGTCCCAAATACGAATCCCTTAAAAAAAGATATGCAATTATGGTTGTCTCAAAATAAAATTGACTACGGAGAGAATTTGACTAAACCTCAGCTTTTAGAAATAATTAAGAGAAACAAGCTTGAACCTAAATATGAGATTGAAAAAATTTTAGAAGACAATATACACAAATGCTTAGCTTAGGGGTTAGGTACGGTCATAACTAAATGCTAGACATCCAGGTACCTCTTGCAGGGTAGGTACCTACTTAACTTCGCATTAAATGAAAGTTGTATCCCCCCCGTGGAACATTTTATCTGCTGAATTTCCACTTCATTGGATTACTTTTTAGATAAAGCCATTGTTTAATACTGAGAGACTAAACTGTTAGCGTACCGTAACTGTAAATTATCAAATTATTTTTATTTATTTTATTATTTTTATATAGGTATCATTTATATTGTGTTTAATTTGTAAAAACTGTAATTCTTATTAAACGATTATGTCTAATGTGAAATTTCCTTATTGAAAACTTACTCAATTTTGGGCACCTTATATTAATTAGCAACACTGAATCTTTCGGTTCACAGATAAGTTGGTAGGACTGTACGTTTATTTAATCTTGAAAAATAATAAAAACTCCTTTAAATAAAAAGCTCATTAAATACTTGTACACAAAGTAGACAAGACAAGACAAAGCATCATAATTGTTATGAACGCTAAAATTTGCATTACACGGCTAAAATAAGAACGGTGGCAAGTGGCTCATCAATTAAAGTCCGTGACTTTTCATATAGCTAATCGCACGCTGTACGTATGTAAATACTAGCAACCGTGCAACCAGTCAATGATCAGGGGACGGAGCTCCACTGCCGCCCGCGCTCCGGTGTATCTGTGGCCGGGGCCGGGACGGCAGCGAGCCTTTCGGGGGTCAAGCCACCTAGTCGTTAGCACCTCGGTTACACCGAGTTCCTGTCCAGTGAGTGAACGCATTTTGCAGTAATCCCGTAGCTCAACGACTCGACGAACAATACCAAAGTCTCAGTTAGTTTTAATGACCGACCCAAATGTAAAAGATATTTGGGTAGGTCATTAAAAAACTGAGAAAAAAAAATGCCCACATAGTTCTAACATACATGCATGCTTAATTTGCATGTATACGCATGTTTAGACGAATTATCTTTATCTTTAAATAATTAAAAATAATGTAGTGATTATTATACGAAGAGGGCTAATGGTCGTCGGTTAGTGCCTCATTTCATTAAAAACGTCTAACGGGCCTCTGCAAAATGGCTTCGGCCCCGCGTACGCCTTCCAAAGGACCGGGACCCCAGGGTCCCGAGATTATATGCAAGACATTTTTTTTAATAATAATATTAGGTAAATTAAAATAAGACTTGGCTCGCGAGGTTGTCATGTGCGACGTGGACTCAGCGATCATTGTGCTGATAGTCGTATCATTTTGGTACGGAACTCTAAAAAGGAAATGCTCTAATCCTCAAGCTGCCCTATCTTCTTTTCTCTGCCATCTGCTTTGGAGACTTATTTCACACTTGTTCTCTTTTTTACAGGTACAGGTCGTGAGTTTCAGTTTGGTGCTGCATCTGACTGCTCCCCGTGATAGTGAGTGCCTGCTCGTACTCTGTGCGCTTAGTGAAGTTTCCCTGGGAAGAACGATGAACTCAAAAATGTCTTATAGTAAACGTAAAGGAACGTCAGGGAATAGTGGACAACTTTATGAGTCGAAACTTATAAGTTTGTTATATTTTAGAGCGCTTCATGACAAAAGGATTGTGGATTTTCAAATAGCTTCAAATATGGACAAAATAGGGGCTTTTGATGACATTTGTTTCAAAGCAAATGTAAAGGGGTTTAACAAACCTATCTTAGTGTTCATACAAGCTAAACATAAGGAAAACGAGAAACAAACGCTTAAAAAACAACGTTTTAGCCCCATATTTCAACGATTACTTGATAATCCGACAAATTTTAGAATCGAACAATAATAACTTTTTTTTAAAGGGCCCATTTGATAAAACAGAATGTTTATTCGTTATATACACGAATGCGAGAGACAAATTTAGTAACGATTCGACAACAAAAGTGATTTTTGCTCCCATCTAAATCATTTAATTAAAACAGACGGCACGGTCAAGCAACCGTACAAATACGACGAGAATACACAGTTTCTAACCAAAATAGCTGTCAAATATCAAATAACCTCACTGGCTAAACAGATAGCTAAGTTTATAATGGGTGAAGTAATTCTGAAATGATGCTGACTAATGAGGTCGTCCTACGATATCATGTCATTCTGGCGCATAAAGTTTTCAACGTTTCGGAGATTAGACCGGATGGACAACGGATAGTTTTCTTTCGTCAGGAATTCTTTGACACTAATGAAGAATATCTTGTGTTATTCAAAGATACACTGTTCAAAGAGATTCTCAAAAGAAGACAAATACATCCTCCTGAAGCTGATATAGAAAATTTTGTGTCTGAATTTTTAGCTATGCCCGCAGATGCAACATCACTGAGCAAACTCATAGGAATCGTAATATCATATGATGATGGCAAATTAGAATTTGTAAAAGAATTTACAAAAGACTTTAAGCAACAATTGAATCAAGTGTTTATTTCTCGATCGACTATTAACCAAGCAGTTGCACTAGCTGTAAACGAAATGTTATCATCTCGGGAGAACAAGACGTTCGAAGAAATTCAACTGTTCAAAGTCCCAGCTCCGTTTGGTAACAAAGATTTAACATTAAGTGGCAACGATGAAAATAAAGAGAGAAGATTAAATTTTTTATCGTCATACATCATCGACTTGATAGATAAATTAAAATCTAGTAAAATAGTTACTATAGATGATTCTCTAAAAAAGGGATTGAAGAAGCTCAATGGAGGTCTAGCTAGTACCGTTGGAAATATATTTGTGCTTGATGATAATACCAAATTGATGAAAATCACAGATAACTTGGATTCATTAGGAGATCTGGCAAAAAGGCTGTATAAAAAATTAAATGATAAGCGCCACAATTTGCAAGAATACAAATTTTGTTTTAAAATTTACAATTTTCCAAAACTTTTATTCAACTGTAGTGAATATGAAGAGAATATAGCGAGAGATTCCTTAAGCAAACTGTTATTCTACAGTAACCAAGCTGATGAGAACCGCGTGGAGGAAATTCTAAAAAGTGAAATAGAACGTTACCAGCTTCGTCACCCTAAATATTTGCAAGCTAAACCGGACACGGTATTTTCAAAATATCACGGTGCTATACAGAAATGGTGGAAGATGAAGTGTGAAAAACCAGTACCTTATCTCACACGGAAACCCGACTTATTTCAGGATGCTATAAATGACATTATTAAAGACCCACTGATGAGCTCACTAACATATATGACCAAAATGAAACAATGTAATTACACATTCTCTGATGATGCAGTAAGGTCTTTGAAATTGCAGGAACAGCATTCAAATACTTTTATCATTACAAAAAACAGCGGCTTGACTGTTCTTAAAGTAATCCAATATTTTAAAGATAAAGAAAATGTTGTATTAGACCTTGAATATGTTGTAAACCTACCAGAAAACGACCGTAACGCATTACACAGAGAATTAACAAATGCGGACGACAAAAAAGTTCTTATTTTTGTATTTGATCAACAATTACATAATACTAGAATCGAAAATACCATATTAGAAGTTGCAAAAGCTGTTAAAAAAAACGAACTTACACAAAAAAAAAAACAACAATATTTAAAACAAACGATATATTGGTTGAAATATTTAAAAAATACTTTTCAAGAGTAGATAATACTATATGCGATGAAAGAAGTAGTCTCATTGACATGAGTGAAGAATCCCAGAAGAGTATCTTCGAGAACGCCAGAGTGATATTTCAAGGCGTAGAAGTACCATTAAATTTGATAGTCGAAGACGAATCTATGGCATGTGTGACAGGAGTTGTTTTAAATAAAATAATGAATGAAGAAACAATTATAGTTGGTAAATTAACGGTCAATAGCAACTATGATGAAATAAAACACTTGTACGTTGACAGACGCGTTATGAAGACGGGAGATGACGGTGTAGCGGTCGGTGTAGTGGTTAAAACTCTAAACGATTTAGAAGACGACGTGGTACTTATAACAGCAGAACCAGGAATGGGCAAGTCAACTCTACTCTCTCACTTATCGCTTAAAACAAAGGAATTCTGCCCTGATATTTGGATCGTAAGGATAAACTTACTAGAATATTCCAGAGAATTTTCCATGTGGAAAGCAGGTAAAACAGCCATCGATACATTAGAGACTTTAAAGTTTATCTGTCAAGTTATAATTCGCGAAAAACTTGGCAAAGAAAACAATGCAGAAATTCAGCTGGAAGAAGAAGAAAATGTTGTGTATCTGAAACATTGCATGGGTGATCAGTGGATTGAATTCGAGTTGAAACTGTTTCTTCATCTTTACAATAAAAGAAAGGTGATATTCTTATTTGATGGTTTTGATGAAATCTGTCCACATTATAAGAATGAGGTCATAAAATGTCTCAAATCTGTTATTAATCATCCTCGTAAACAAAGAATGTGGATCACAAGCAGGTCGTATACCGAAGTGAAAACCATTTTACAGCGAGAGTTTGGATCAGCTTACGAAATAAGTTACTTGATCTTAACGGAAACGGAAAAATATTTGGATACTTTTTTTGAATTTCATCTAAGGTTAAAAGAACTTATTAGAGCACAACTTGAAAATATAGAGAACTTCCTTAAATACGTGAGCACAGGCGCAACCGTGAAAGGATTTGCAAATGTATTGCCTCTACGCCCGCTACAGAGAGTTTATAACAGCGCAACCCAATATTTATTAAGTCAAATTACGAACATGCACTTTCCTTTATGGACACACAATCTAACTGCAAATGATTTACGGACTATTAAAGATTTAAATTTCTTTGCCTTACATTATGAAAAGCAGAATCCCTGTTGGAATACCTGTTGGAATCCTTTATATCTGTTCTTAGCAGCTTATTATTTCGTGAGCAACATAAAACATGGAAACACAGATTTAATGGGATGGAAAGAAATAAGGTTTTTAGAAATTAACGCTTTTGCCTTTTACGAATGGTTCCTGGGAACAAAAATTAAAAGACTCTATACACAGAAAAACGAAATGGATATCTATAATCCTGATATTATAATTAAGTACGAGAAAGACCTTGCTGATTCAATTTTAAGGTATAAGAAATTGGCCGCTTATGCAATTTTTAATCTTAGTAGTTTTTTTTTTGTTTAGTAAAAGAGACTTGGCAGAAATCAAAGATATGATAAAAGTCATTGAAGAAGGAGGAGAGAAGACGGGCCTCGTATACCTCAAACGAAATTCCGATATTCATACACATGACATTCACTAAGCATTTTGCTGTTGAATATGTTTGTGATTGTTTGAAAAACGAAATTAACAGAGAAAAACAAATATCATGGATTGATTTCATAATTCATGCGATGTTTTCTGAGTCTCACTCTTTAAGTATTCGAAAGACGTTTGAATACAAAATGGATAATGACGAAACATTTTCTAGCATTTTTGAAAAATATAGTGAAGAAATATTTGATTCGATAATGATACGGATAATAGAATCAGACTTACTAAGGTGCCTGCGTCACAACAGGTCGTTTATTTTGGTAAATGACATTATTTGTCGGCTTTCCAAAGATGAACACGAAAGTGTGAATTATTTTACGACTTTGCTTTCAAAAACTGTTTTTAAACATTTGTCCGATAAAAGCAAATTGAATGAATTTCTCAAAATTATAACTGAAACTAAACTGTTGCCCATTTCCATTGAAAATACTAGTATTAAATTTCCTCTTATTCTATTTGAACTAATTAATAAAATCGATAAATCTAAACTAAAACCTTTGCTACTTGAGAATTTTAGCTTTCTCTCCCATTCAATAAATTATGATGAAATGAGAGGTGAAGATTTACTCAAGCTTATACAGGAGGGCTTGTTAGAAGAGCTCCCTAAGGCTGACAGCACATGCACGATTTCTACAAAAGAAAAAACATTTTTTCATTTGTATTCGCACATCAGATCTTTAAACCTATTTTAATTTGATCTCGATATTGTATTCTTAGTATAAATCGTTATACCTACATCACATTTCAATACACATAATTTACTTCATTTGAAACAGTTTGGTTTTATAAAGGGTCGTTCAAATTTAGGCGCGGGTATGGAATTACTGAAGAGCATATTTGAGGCCCGGTAGGAGTCGCAAGATGCTCTTGGCATTTTTTGCAAGTCGCAAAAAAGTCTGAAATCGCGAACCCGTCTTGAGCAAGCAACTCTCGTGCCTTCTCTATATCAAAAGAGGCCTTTGCTCTGCAGTGGGACAAATATAGGATATGGGAAACTATTGTAGTAAATGGTGCTCTTTTAATTTTTCCTTTTCTTCGTTTTAATTATCTTTGTCATACAATATGTTGTTTTTAGTTTTAACATGTTGTGATTGTAAAGTCAGGGAAACTAAACCGACTATCAATTTAAATTGTTTGTTTGTTCAAATCACAACCGTCATTCTTTGACAGTTGTATAAAATGGCTAAAACCCTGCAAATTGATGTAATGCGTCAATTTGCTTAGCAATTAATTTCCCTGACTGTACTCTGACAACTGTATCCTGTATTTTATGGAAGTAAATCTGTCTTAAAGATTCCGTATTTTATTCCATCATCTTTTCAGGCTACGCACTTAGTACCTACCCATTTAGCGCAACTCGACTGTATCGAGTGTAGTGCAGGTATGCTCCATTGGTTTAGGTAATTAAATTAAGGTAAAATCGTAAAAAGGGTTTTTATAGATAACACTTTCTTGTTTAAAATTACGATAGCCAAATTAAATTTATTTTCGATTTTTATTATAGTTTCCTCTTGTAATAATGGTGGATTCGCTCATCAGTCGCTAAAGAGCACGGACGCTCCCAACTGTGCTCCACAAAAGATTTATTATAAGTTTAGTGAAATGTGCACTCCAGATGTTGAGTTACAAGCCGGGCATCGAAATTGAAGTGTCTTTTGTGTTTTGCTGTGGTTGTAGCTTTATATCGCCAAAAATACATTCAAATAGTACAAAAGTGGGTGGAATAAGCTTTTATGATCTCAGGGGAGAGGTCTAGTGCCTAAGTACGAGGGAACAACTGCCACAGGAACCAGTTGCAAGCTTCCTGGTGAGACCTTTCCATATATTTCAGGAAACCGTTAAAGAGTTCCGCCTAGAGTGGGTCTCATTATTAATTATATCATTTATTTCGGGCTACGCCCATAGTGTTAGTAACAATGGTCTTAAATACTAGTGTTAGTAGACAGAGGTACAACTTTTAAGCCGTGTGGAGTTTCATCCAATGTCGCAGCATTGGAGACTCCCATCTATCTGCGAATAAACTCAAGATACTGTTGGTACTGCCACGAAGACGAGCGAGCAGAGAAGCGCTTCTCTTTCGCATGATGGCCGTAAAACCATCTATATGCCTATCTGCAAACATTTTTGACGCACTACATCGCCATGGCAGCCCCAACAGTATCCTGAGTGCGTTATTATACTGGACCCGTAGATCGCTATATGCACGCAAACTGTAACTAGTCCACAGGCTGCACGTGTAAAATGATGAGCAAAAAGCTTTGAACAGAGTAACTTTCACCGCCTCTGTACATCGCGCAAACCTGCGGGCCAGCATATTGCAGCGCACCGACAGCGATCTACGTTCCCTGTCAATGTCCTTATTATCTTTTAAATCGTCGGTAACCCAGTGACCCAAGTATTTGAAACTGGTCACCCTATTTAAGGGTGCTCCACCGAGCGATATCTCAGGTATAGTTGGGTAACCTATAGCACCTGCCTTAAAGACCATTATTTCGCTCTTTTTGGCGTTATACTTGAGTCCATGAGCTACCGCGTATTCTTCACAGATTGACACCAGTCTCCTTAAGGCACCTATCGATGGGCTCAGCAACACCATATCGTCGGCATAACTAATGTTATTAACACATACCCCATCTATATGACAACCGATATTAGTGTTGCTGAGCTCACCGATCAGCTGATTCATGTACAGATTGAAAACTCGAGGTGAGCTCAACCCCCCTGCACTCCAACCGATACACCTCGGGGTCCCACTTCACACTGTTTTGCTGGTTATTATACCAATATTTAAACAAATTAATGATGTTACTATAAATCCATAGATCTTATATGCTGTATCTACAATTTATTCCACTAACTTCAAACTATAATTCGCGTGTGATATTTGTGTAGTGCCCAAAATGTGTTCAAAAGGGTATAATTTTTTGCAAGTGCGCATTTTTTGTTAGACATTTGATGTGAGTCGAGGGTCGCAGGTAGCTAGCTGTTGACCAACAAAGAAATCCTTTTAGTTTTAGTGCTCTTGACTCTTACATTTTATTTTGAAACCTATAACTACGAAAGCAAATGCTGTTTTGTGTGTGGTGGTAAAGTTTTTTTGTGATGAAGTGTTTAAGTTTACATATTTTAATAATTGTGAAGTTCAAGACGGCTGAAGACTGAGATAAGATCAAGAAGGCTGCTAGCGAGATTTACAAGAAACCTGAAACATATAGTAACTAGAAGAAGACAATCGAAACGGCAGTGTGTAACACAGCATAGCAGTGATATAGAAAAGAGTCGAAAATGCAGTTAACCCCGACAAAATATGCACCGGTGAAGCTGGACATAAACCAATCTGGCGGCGACGTCGTTAAAAGATGCCGATCCATAGATAACTATCACCCGTCTCTCCACTAGTCCATTGCCTACTCAAGGATGCATATCCGGTATGACTCGAATCCTTCCATATCCTTTTGGCACGGTCTTCCTTAACGTTACCGCGCACCCAGGCCTACTCCCTACATATAAGGGAGTAGGCCATGCAACATGAGGTTCCAAGGGCTAGTGCAAATCTTGGGGTTCATTCGATTTATCGAGTCTGGTTAAACCACGCTGGGATCTGTGCATTTCATTCATTCATAGTTTCCTCTTTTATTAATGTATGATAAACTTGTATCATTTATTCATAAACTACTCTTCGTAGATGTAACTGCTTGAGCACAATTATTTTGTTAGATTTATAAGAATAATATAATATTTTGGTTTGGTATGTTTGGTTTTTCGGTTTATTATAAAGAGGCTATTATGACAGGTTCTCTAAACATCAACTTATTATAACGTTGCTAAATTGAAGAGTACAACTGTGACTTAGCATGACAACAGAAGTGGATTCACAGACTAATTAGAGATACTACGCATGAGTGGATTCTCGCCACGGCGTCCTTAGATAGCAAATTATAGGTATATTTAAATACCTTTTCTCCAAATCCTCTGGCTTAATTCGCGGATGTTGTCTGGAGCGTTACAGAGATGGATGTTACACAATCCCAACAGAACTCACGCAAACGTTCGAGTGATGAAGAAACCATGACTCCTACCCTTCCAAGTAAGCAACAAAAAAGCCAAATCAGACGTATTAAATACTCCGTTTTGGATTAGGCCCCTTACGTTGTCCACTTTTCTCGTATAGAGACTCAACCAAACGCTGGTAACACCCTACATTCCGTTGATTTTGGTTAGTTCCATATGAACAACAACATTGCGAACATTGTTCGTGGTGGTGTTAACAGAGTTTGCAGAAACCGTGTGTCTGTAGAGTTTGCTTCCCCTCCGGATGCTAACTCTTTCTTAGTAAACAGTTTGTTGTCCAAATATAGTTATACCGCATCAATCCGTACATTTAATATCACAAGGATGGGTGTTGTTACCGGTATTCCCTCAGATATTACGGAAGAAGAAGCTATAACATATCTGCTGGCTGCGGGCAAATACTGAAAGTCCGCCGCATTAACAGCAAAATTCAAAGAGAAGGGATTAATGAGTGGAATCCCACTGAAACATATGTTCTGACGTTTGACGGACAAGTACTACCAACTATTCTATACTAGTACTTGTCCGTCAATCGTCAGAACACATGCGTCAGAACACAGCGAAATGATTACCCGAGCAAAGCACACAGAAGGCCTCGCCCTCAGAAATATTGCAACCATCACCAGGGTGATCGTGGCCACATTTACTGTAACCTGCAAACGTTTGCCACATGCCAAAATCTGCAACACTTGCGGCATTGAATTGTCGGGTATATGTACTGCCCAACGGGGAGGGATGAGTAACAGCAGTAAATTCTATGATTTACTGCTGAAACACATCCTTCCCTGTAAATCCTATGATTTATTCATTAATCATTTCGCTAATAGCAAGTCATGCCCCGAGCATGGTAGACAGAAATCCATTAAGACTGTAATGGCTGAAAAATGCATTCCTTGTTTTGGGGCTCAGAAATGTCCGGGACTCAGCCCCTGGTATTGACGGTGTGCCATATTTTTTTACTGTTAATTCTGGAGACAAATCTAAGCTATACTTCCTTGATATCATGAATTTTTGTTACAGTCATGGTTGGGTTCCAGATCAGCAGCATTGCGTGGTAATCAATATGACAAAAAAAAAACATAACATTAGGGTCGACCATCGTCTTTGTTGGTCCCGGGATACAAAGAAGATCGCACGATTTCGAATCGCTAGCGTGCTCGCTGCATGCACGTATACAGCTATACGTATATTTAAGTGGTTCCAAACCGCTAGAATCAAAGTGCTTTTCAAAGTTTCATCAAAATGCTTTTTAGTATTTACTAAATAGGTGTGCTACTACGGATGTCTTCGGATAAAAAGTCTTCGGTCAACAAAGTAAACGAGTTTTTTGCCAATGTTGGCAAGAACTTGGCTGACAAATTCTCATTCACCTCGTATTCCTCGGAGTATCCTCTCGATGCGCCGCCTTCGAACTCGCTGGTACTTCTACCCACAGATGAAGAAGAGGTCTCAAATCTCATAATAACAAAATAATTAAAATACTCTAAAATACTGGTATGGAAACCAAGTCAATAGTGTGAGGTGGGCGGGTGCCCTGTCTAGGCCGTATGGGTTGGAGTGCGGGGTGAGGCAGGGGGGGTTATGCTCGCCTACGCTATTCAACCTATACTCGTACGTGAATGATCTGACTGGAGTGCTTAGCAGCATGTCGCACATGTCGTGTCGGGTGCCATATTGATGGCGTGTGTGTTAATAACGTAAGCTACGCCGACGACATGGTGCTGCTGAGAGCGTCAGTCTGCGGGCTTAGGACACTCGTGGCCACTTGCGAGCACTATGCCAGACTCCATGTTCTGGCATATAATGGTAAGAAGAGTGTTGTCATGGTCTTTGGGGCCAGGGGCAGGTGCCAAGAAGCTGTACCTTCAGTGAAGTTAAGTGGTATGCCCCATGTGAGGGTGGAGAAATTTTAATATCTGGGTCACTTATTGACCACTGGCCTCAAAGATGATGAGGATATTGACAGGGAGCGGAGGGCGCTGTGTGTGAGAGCTAACATGATTGCCCGCAGATTCAGGCGTGCCTCTAAGGAGGTCAGGCACACTTTATTTAGTGCTTACTGCACGTCTTTTTACTCTTGCAGTCTGTGGGCTCATTATACTCAGAAATCATACGGTGCCCTTTGCGTTCAATATAATAACGCATTCAGGTTTCTGATAGAGTTGCCTCGATACTGCAGCGCATCAGCTGAAGCTCACGTTGACTGCTTCTATACTGTGATGCGGAAGCGGAGCGCATCCCTGGTAAGTAAGGTGCGGGGCAGCTCCAACAGCATCCTGTCTTTGGTAGCAAGCAGGCTGATTTGAGATTGTGCATTTGTGAGTCTCTGCTGCAAGGTATCGGCTGGGCCTGTCACCTTGCAGCAGTGATGTCACTAATTGTTTATGTGTATTGTTTTACTAACATATTTATTAAGTTTTTCTCCTACTAGCACTATGACTCTTGTTGCTTGATTGAATAAATAAATAATCATAATTATTATTATTATTGGGTATCGAACTGATGCTGCGGTGGGTTGGGACGGCATCTCATCGAGATTATTAAAATCCTATCTGCCCGCGATTGTCTCAGCCATCACTCATTATCTGCAATTGCTCCATTTCCACGGGTTGCTTTCCCAGGGTTTTTAAGAGGACTGTTGTTCATCCAATCTTTAAGAGTGGGGACAGACACGGTGTAGATAATTATAGACCAATCTCAGTCTTGCCTGCCATCCCTAAAATATTAGAAAATATACTTAATAAACGATTGGTAGACTATCTTGAGTCATACAAATTATTAAGTAAAAACCAGTATGGTTTTAGAGGCGGCAGGTCAACTGAAAATGCTGTTGGTGCCTTGGTAGATCATGTAGTATCTAAACTAGATAGTAAAATGAAATAGCTATTTTCCTCGATTTTTCCAAGGCATTCGACATTGTGTCTGTTCCCCACCTCTTATCTAAGCTCGAAGCTACGGGCTTTCGCGGACATACCTAAAAAAAAAATCAGGATTACCTGTGTGTCACTTACCTATTCATTAAGTTTCGGCGTTCCTCAGGGCTCAATTTTGGGTCCTACCCTGTTCCATATTTGTAAATTAATAACTAATGCAAAATGTTTTTAACGAACTGTTCAATTTATACTTACTGGCCTGGCTTCTTCACGGTAGTGACTGGCCTGAATAAAATACGCGGAACTTGCTCTAATTAAACTCAGTGATGAAATAGCTATCAAATAACATCCTAACCTTAAATCTTAAGAAAACAGAGTACTTACCTTTAAAGAAAAAGAAAAGAAAGAAAATACATTTATTTGGCACAACAAGCAAAGGCACACAAGTAGAAAGAGAAAAAAAAAAGATAAAAGGAAAGAATACAAAATAAAAAATGTAAAAACTGCGTTGCCTTTCACCTTACTATCCACCAACCTCTCTTCACCGATTCATTTAAATTCAATTCAATATCTTTATTTTCAGACTAAAAGTCCATAGGTTACAAAAACACAGCGTCAGTAGATTTGTTAGAAGTACACAAAAATAAAAATAACAAAGTGTTAGTAATTTGTTAGTAACCAAAATAAGTACACAACAATTAGCTTCATTTCCCATTTCTGTGCAGGTGTAGGTACACCCGCCCAGTACACAGTAAAAGGACTGTCTATTTTGCACGATAACGTTCTGAGGACAGTGTCGGTGCTACCACGGACCCTGCTCATCGTTGATGCCGTTCTTTTCCTAATGATGGAGAAGAAATCATTGACGGAAGCACTGCAATACCTGGGTTTTTCAACACTTCCCTCAGAGCGTCATTGTACTGAACACGTAGATCGTTATAGGCCCGCCGCGTAAAGTCTGACAAAAAGCTCTGAAAAGTAACAGCCTTAGGTACATCGTGCGAATCTGCGGGCCAACATATTGCAGCGGACTGCCAACGCCCTCTTTTCCCTCTCTAGGTCTTCATCGTCCCGTAGCCGCTCTGTCAGCATGTGAACTAAATATTTAACTTTAGACACCCTCGCTAGTGCCAACCCCCCGATCTTAATTGGCAGCATGTTCGAGAGAGCCTTGTTCCCTGCTCTGTATAACATAAGTACACTCTTACTAGCATTATATCTGACGGGCTCAACAGAACCATGTCGTCCGCATAACTAATATTATTAATCATTCTTCCGTCTATTGAACATCCGACCATAGCTCCACTGAGCCTGACAAGTAACTGTTTAACAAATAGGTTAAACAAACTCGGGGAGGTCAACCCACCTTGTCTGACACCGCATTTCAGATTATATTCCTCACTGCGTGAGTTGACCCATCTGACAGCATTCTTTTGATTACTGTACCAATACTTGAGGAGAGATACCAGCTCCCTCGCCACAGTGGTCTCCTCCAGCAGTTTATGTCACAGAATATCATAAGACACCAGGTCGAAGGTGGATTCAATGGCGCTTAGAGGTCATACTTGCTCACGTGGTCTTTCTTAGCAATCTCATATCGCGAGGCCGCCAGTGTATTTTTTTTTAAACTAAGGCACTCCGCGGACTCCTGCCCTGTGCCAAAGCATAATAAACTAATGCATCACTGTGTGGGGTGGGACTCCCAAGACAACCTTACCGCCTCTGGAACGAGCACAGAGAGCTGTCCTCAAGGTTATGACCTCGAAGCCGTTTAGATATCCCACCTCGGCTCTCTACACCGAATGTCAGGTCCTGACTGTGAGACAGCTCTTTGTTCTTGGAACTATTCTATACAAACATCCCTCTGTGGTATACAAGTCGCGGATGTGGAACGGCCCTTGCTCAGCGTCATTATGATATTCTCTCCAACTATTTATATAATAAAATAAATAAACTATGCACCATTGCTCCCATGTGCCAAAATGGATGTAAGACCAAGGTCACAAAGTGGCTATTGACACTGAGTTACGATAAGACTGAAAATTTACTTCATGTATTTTTATAATTATACAGACTTACATAAACACAAGTTTTCAGCATATTTATCTCTCTCTCAATACCCCCACACATACCCCCCCACATAGGTATTTTAATAGGTCACATCATATTGTATACATTTACTAGTAAGTATATAACTTGATAAAAGTACTGTGCTCGTCCTACAACTACTGAGATATGTTCAAATTATAGACGAGGACGCTGGCACCCTAAACACAAGTTAAATCCTACTTTGGGTGCCAGAGTTCATCGAAAACACTCTTTCCCTTAGTTTTATCGGCATAGTGTTTAGTTAAGTGTTTATGTACAACTGAAGGTATTGTTTTTATTGTATTTTCTTTCTTTACTAAGCAAGAAGTTAATTTATTAGTCAGAAAAAGTGAAGTAGAGGCATTGTACCTATATCGTAGCACGTAAACACTTTTGATCTATTGGAATATTATTTACTATGAGAATTATATTGGCGTTTTGAAAGAAAGAAAATAAATTTATTTTACTCAGGTTAAGCAAAAAGCACACAATATTCACACAAAACAAAAAAAAATACTTAAAATCACACACAAATCATCATCTTGCACATAAATCTACAATCAATCGGTAAGTAGGTACCCAGTATTTAATCTACTTATAACGATAACACTTCTGGGACACTGGCCTTCTCTCTATAGGAGGGAGTGGGTCGTAATCTAACACGCGGGCCTAGTAAAATACTTACCGAAACTTATTTGAACCACCAACCCGCCTTGGTGGTTCAAATAAGTTTCGGTAAGTATTTTCTTTCTTGTAGGTAAATATGAAACAGAAACCCAAAAATACCAGTACATTAAACAGATTACTTATCTAACCTTTGAAAGGCTGATGCACGTAACAGCCGTAGCAGGCCGTAGCGTAACACGTTTCAACATAAAAAAGTGCGGTATGGCCCGCTTGTTGTGTGCGTTAATTTATGCAAAATGTAGGAAAGTGATGCAGGAAGATTCTTCAAAATGTGGTCTTCACTTCAACAGCGGTCATGTGTTTAAAAATAGTTTTTCTATAGATTATTCATTATCATCATCAGTCTGTAGCAGTCCACTGCTAGACGCAGGCTTCTCCAAATGCACGCCATTCAGCTCGATTTTCGGCAACTCTCATCCTATGCTACCAGCCACCCTGCGAAGATCGTGGCTCCACCTAACCTAAGCGTCCTACCGCACGTCCTAGGGCGTTTACCAGATTCACGGTCTTCACTCAAGAACACGTCTACCCCAACGGTTCTACGGCTAATACGTCCGGGCCATTGCCACTTCAGCTTGCTTATTCTGTGAGCGACAACTTTGGTTCTCTGCCGGATCACCTCGCTACGGATTCGATCCCTCAGAGAGATTTCAAGCGTATCCCGCTCAATAGCTCGAGTTATCTTGAATTTATGGACCAGTTGTAGCGAGAGTGTCCACGTTTCGGCTCCGTAAGTCATATTATCTATATATATAAAAGGGGAAACTGACTGACTGAATGACTGACTAACTGACATATCAACGCAGAGCCGAAACTACTGGGACTAGGAACCTGGAATTTTGCACACAGTTTCCTTTCATAATGTAGGGAAGCACTAAGAAGGGATTTTTGAAAAATCGACCTTTAAGGGGGCGAAAAGAGGGGATTTCGTTTGTATGAAAAATCTTATTCCTTGAGCAATAATAGACTTGAACCTTGAATACATATCTAAGTAAATAATAAAGTTTATCATTTTTAGTTTTTCTAAACTACTAAATGAGGATTGGGGGGTGTCAAAGTTTGTATGAAAGAATTTTTACGCAAGGTTCGATTAACTCGAAACTCAGTATTTATACTTAAAACCGAAAATAAAGAATAACGTAAACAACCCCTGACCTGATCCTGAAAGGGTTAAAATGCTTTATTTTCATCGCAATGACCTATCAAGAAACACGCAACAACATCTATTTTTTGGAATTTACTATTCACAGTTGGGCCCGGTAGGTGGCGCTGCCATCGAGGTTCAAGACGGACGTGCACAATTTCTGAGCAGTAAGTACTTAACCTAAACTAGCAAAAAATACTTGCATGAATTCACGTACTAATAGGCTTGCATGAACTCACTATACTAAGGCCCGATTACACCAAAGTAGAATAAATATTAGTCGAGAGTATAGTGATAATTATTCCAGGGATAAGCTATTTTCACGTTTCACAAACGACTAATCTATGAATAAAATCGGTAGTCTAGAGTAAATCTTTACTCCGCCGATTTCCATAGAGTTTCATGTTAACCCAAGAATAAGATTGCAATACGGCGTCTGTTTTGTTTATAAAGCTTTGGTTTTATTGTTCTATCAGTGTTGTTTATTTATTTATATCCACGAGTTTTATTCAATTTATTACTTACAAATGGCCTCAGCAGTCCTATGTGAATGCATATGTCTGTGAATTATACTCAGTAGTCATAATAACCCACTCCGCATTTTTTTGCCTCATCGTAACACCATCTGTTTTTTTTAATTTTCTATTATAGAAATATGTTTTTGCACTAAATCTAATAAAATATTTTTTCCGAAGCCAGCAAATTAGGGCTTCGTTTTCTTTTTGGTTTACCGGGTTCACCTATATCATAAAATTAAAAAATTAACAGCACGCAAACAAGTTGAATTAAATTTAAGTAGATTTTTTGACATTAAAAACCTAACAAACCAAATGTTCGTAATCAATTATCCGTACTTGTACTAAGTCATTTTGGTAAAATGACTTAGTAAAAGTACGGATAATGCGGTTCATTTATTTAGGTGGATTATACCTACATTCCTTTGTTCGGACTCATTCTCGTCAAAGAGTAACAATACGAGAGTAGCTTTACTCTAAAATATTGTGGTGAAACGTGTATCAGTTAACCAAGAGTTAATTACAAAGAGTAACTCTTTTCTAGGGGTAGTTACTCTCGGAAAAAAACACGTTTGGTGAAATCGGGCCTTAGTATTCAATCATTATGTAGGATTTGGATGACAGATAAATAGTTTATAACCTGGATTAACACATAGGATACTTTTTATCCCGGTAGTTCGATTCCATGGGGTAATTTCCGATTTCCACGCGAGCGAAGCCGCGAGAAAAAGCTAGAACTATGACAATAACTACATGTCCACATCCACGCGGTCCGCAGTCGCGGTCGATAGCGGTCGGTACGCCGCGAACGATAACATTCACGTTCGTCTACCGCCGCACGTAGGGTAGACTGGGTACGGATGTGACAATTTTCATTTGAAGACTAATAATTCTGTCAGTGTGGCAATTAGCTGTACAAAATAAGTTTTCTTTTGTGAAGAGTACATTTGCCTACGTATAAATACTAAAATTGTATTTCTAAGTGCTATGGTTAACTCACAGGAGCAAGTTAGAAAAAAAAGAGAAAATGTCACAACCGACCACACCCCAGGGGCGGTTGTGACAGTACTTGGGGTCGGTAGTGACAGGTTCAAAAATACACCAAAATGGTCATCAATCACTTTATTGCACAAAATATCCATTCTTCTCGAAATAATTAACGTTTACGTAACAAAAAAACAATTAAATGTTTATAAGTAAGTAATAAGGCACTTTAGCATCTACAGGTAGCTATTATAATAAATCTTCATATAGCAGTCTGATTGCTTTTATCTAGTAATTTAATCAGTCATAAATTAAAATCAGTCTAAAAAGCTAACTAAAAAATTCTAATCATACAATACGGTAACAATGACAAAATACAAACTAAATCACTAATAAAAGTTATATCACAATCAACTTCTTTGAAAAAATCAAACATTTGTGTATTGTATCAACATAAAGCATAAAAAAATAGAAGAAATGTCCATATTTAATTTTTAATTCAGAAAAATAATAAATTGAAGATCTAGTCAGAGTCATCACAATTATGACATATGATAATTATAATAATTATTATACATATTATTGCTCTTTATTGTGGTCCGCGCCAGCTTCATCGCGTTTTCGAATGTTTCACAACGAAGACATGCGATTAACTTCGTGCATTTCTGCAGCTCTCCGTAATAATGTTCCTCGATTCACTTCTGTATAAGCTTCTTCATATTTTTCTATTTCACATTTAACTCTTTCCGTTTTTCTTATGCATTTTCTTGGTATCTAAAAGCGAAAAAAAAATTGTCACAACCGTACCCAAAAATTTGGTCACAACCGTACCCAAAGCATTCCTTCGCAAAAAAACAATCACTATGGCAATATAAAATAATGTACGTACAAAGTAAGCACTGCTATTAAACCACTAATGTTTAACTATAAATGAAAAAGAACATTCATTACTGTAGCTGTACACATATAACAACAATCATTAAAAGAAATCGAATAAAAATACTTACTTTTAACCGATAAAAAGTAATGAGGGCCTCTGCTAACGTCAACGTCGCGCGTTGGCTGACGCAATACTGTGAAACACGTTCAGACCTGCATGGCGCTCCTCTCTCCCCTTACACCCTCCCCGGTATTCCTTATAGTTTCGCTAATATTGCGCTTGTCACAACCGTACCCTGTCACAAACGTACCCAGTCTACCCTACCGTCTACTCGAGGTTTTATTTACAACTTGTAGTATAATATGGCATATTATTGTGATGTTGAGAGAAAGGGTTGGTAGGTGGGGTTGGCACATTCATATTAATTGTTTCACCTAAGGCAAGAAAATCACTGCCGGGGTTGCGGGAAAGTCCGAAAGGGATGCCGTGGCCCCTGGCAACGTACAGGCAACTAAAGGAACACGGATGGGTTTTAGTCAGTAAGAGTCTGACACGCCCATGGAGAAGATATTTGTTAATTTCACAACTGAGTAATCATTCGATAATCTCTTAAAATCTAAGTAATTAAAACTCCTTCTAAAAACCCCAAAAGATAGCACACGATCTCATCCTGACCACGTACCATCTTTTCATACATTTTTGTACGTTTTTTTGTATCTGTTTACATCAAAAAGAGAATATTATCCCCTTTTGTCTCCCTTCAGCAACTGCACTCAGAAATGAAAGGGTGGTTTTTACAACGCGCGGTCGTTGGTCGTAGATCGATAGCAGTTCGCGCGACGCGTCCGGATAACATACCTATGTGTTCAGATAGAACTTAATCTCAAAGCTAGCTAAATACATTAGACAATGGAGCTTCTTATGACACTAAAGAGCAATTTCTCAAAAATCACAAAAAGAGGAAGTTTCTTTAATTTTCCCTACGACAAATACATCCGATAAATACTCAAAGCTGTTAATGAACAACATAACACAATTCAACCCTCTATATCCGCGACACATGATTGCACACGAGCGATTTTACATCCTCGCTCGGTCGTTGGTCTTGCGACCAACCCGCGATCAATATCGCGCGGCGAGACGCGGCGCGGCACACACAGATAACTTTCAGAACCGTGTACCCAACACTTTGGAACTGAGCATTCGTTTGCATCTAGTTAAAAGTTGTGACTTTGTGTACCTGCCTGTATTTGTAGTGATATTTATTTCTGAGGAAATGTTGTTTATTTGTTGTGAAGACTATATTCAAACATATTCCAATAACGAAAAACCATACATTTTACTTTTTGGGTTCTTACGGAGAGATATTAACAAAAGGGCATTAACCACTTTGCCATGCTATATCAATTCGGGTATAAAAATATACCTACGCGTGTTTTTTTTTTTTTTTTTTTTGCCCTGATTGGGTATTATAAGTTCTAAACTACAGGTCACAGAGAAATCCGAGCTCAATATAAAAAAAAATGCGCGCATTAATAATGGATATTTTTTACTTCTGACGACGAAAACAAAAAGAAATGTTTTGATGAAGTTTACGTGAAATAGCTGTGAATATCAATAATTTAGGTCATAATTTACTATAAAAAAATATGTACCGACCTTACACCTTTACATTACTAGAAATAATAAATACCTTTACATTCTAATAAAATCTCGAACGTCCATGGTAGTGACACTAAATCCAGGGAAGTGACTTTCCATACAGTTTTTTTACCATGGAAATTACTTCAAATCACTGACGTGACATTCTATATATTTTATATAAAAGATGAAGTCACAAATTTTATTTTATCCAAGAAAATTATGATTTGTATAAATACATTGGATTTATTAAATAAAACAAATGTTTGGAAAATCAGCTTTAATTGCTTTGAATTTTTAACTTTAACCTAAATCACATGTTTTATCTTAGGAATATGGTATCAACAATATTTTGTGATAAAATATGAAACACATTATATATTTTTAAAAGTAACTGCTAAAGAGATCAAAAACATTGTACTTATGGCACTTTCTAATTTCAGTCTCAATAAAATCTTAAATTATAATATAAAAACGTTCAAGTTATTTTATAACTTGAGAAATATTTCTTAATTAAAATATTTCGAGGCCATCATCGCTCTCACTGTCAAAGATCCTCATCCTCCTCTTTTCAGGCTTACTATCGCGTTCCTTATCTTCCTGTTCTTCAGTTTCACTATCAAGCTCGTTATCTTCTTGTTCTTCAGTCTGATCATCAAGTTCTCTATCCTCCAGTTCTTCAATTGCATTTCTCATCAATACAAACAATCCACCCTGGATTTTTTGTATTGATGAGAAATGTTAAACTGGTGTTCTAAAAACATTTTCAAGTCGATCTAAGAACGATTCTACTAGCTCTTTTTTCGTTACTGTTTTCTGTCCTTTTACTGTTCTTCTTATTTCCTTTTCTTGTCCTTTAATCAATCGCTTTTCTTTTGTGACACACCAAGTTTTATATGTAGTAGTTTCCGAACCATCAAAAAGTTGTACTTCAGGTGATTTATGTAAGCAAACATGACATTTACGCAACATGCAAGCCTCCTTGTTGATATCACAAACCATGCTTTTGCACAACTTTGTTAAGTTTGGAGCGTTAAAAATTCCCAAGTGTTACAAATTATCGAACTTAAGCTGCATATTTTCATGTCTAACACATAAACATGTATCCCTTTCAGCAACTTGATGAGAAATGATCCAAAAAGGACGCATCCGGCAAAACGTTGCAAGACTCAGTTTTTTCTAAGTGTGTCACACAAGTAACGTTTTTGTTGTTTAATTTTGTTCTTGGTGATTACATCTTTTTTTCCAGGACACTGCTTTCTGTTGTCATCACGCTCTAAGAAGGCAATAATTTTTGAATTTAATTGTTACAACTTTTTTGTTATAATCTGTTTAGTAGCAACTTTCTTCGCATGACTAGAAAGTTGCTGAATTTTATGATTGGACCTTAGCAATTGTACTCGTAATGAATGAACCTATTTTTCCAGCGATTTGATTATGAGTGTTTATTTTAAAATTGGACTCCTAACGTCGTTGCCGGGCAAGACGAATACCTGCTACTTTTTGCCTATTCAAATTAGAGCTAGAGCTAGAAGGTGTGAGACGTTCTTCTCTGGAGAACGACGATCTTCTGGAAACCGAAGAAGCAGGTGACGAAGCTGGAGAGAGACTTACCTCTCTCCAGCTTCGTCAAATGCTTATTAAACGTAAACGTAGCTAGCCCTGATTCTCAACAAAATGTTTCTTAAAACATTTTGTTGAGAATCAGGGCTAGCTACGTTTTGGTCAACAGCAATGGATTCTGGAGTATTCTCTCTCAAACTTTGTAGTAGTCGCTCATTACGTTTTTTATTCTGTCTACTCCTTCCTAGCTTTACGTTCTCGCCATTCACGTTGATTAGCAAGTTGTTCTCTTGGAGTCATTTTGGATACTAGTTTTACCTGGTTGCTGCATAACAAAGGTTATCTTTTCTCTTACTGGCTTCATACAAGTCGGGGTCAGCCTTAATGCGAGCTCTTCGATTTCGTTTGCATTCTCTCTTTTGTTTACGAATTTCTTCTGCTGTCTTTGATCTTTTATTTCTCGTCATCTAAAAAAAAGTAAAACATGTATTAGTATGTAAAAGCGTTTTGTGTATGTCTCAATAGTTAAACAAACAAAATGATTGGAACGATCCAAGTTAAAGTTCACATCCCTGGACCTGCGGTCACGTCCATGGAAGAAAAATATCCACGTAAACAATGGAAGTGACATCCATGGAAAGGACATTTTTTGGTTCAAATACGGAAAACTAACGTAAAAAATCTCGTCTTTGCAACCTATTTCGGCAATCGTAATTTGACCATCAAACCTACAAAACAGCAGAACAAATGTAAATTTTACATTATTTAATTACTTAGAAAAATAACCACACCACGTATGCTTGACGAGTTTTAAATATGTACTGTTATTGTTTTTTCACGACAAACGTATTGCAGCCAGTAAGAAATTATATCTCATTATGGTTATGACAGGTGACGGCTTGTCAATGCTCACATAAATTCGGATACACGCAGTTTTTTTTCTCAGAAAAAAGTTATTCGTAAAGTTGTTATTATTTGTTGTTGTTTTGGTGTTATTGTTGTTAGTTAACCTTAGTCCATGGAAGTGACCAAAATTTTAGTCACATATTTTAATTAGCTTTTTTGTTCTCTTTTTTATCATTTGGATATTTTAAGTTTTATGCTGACACGGGTCAGTATTTATTAAAGTTTAAGATAATATCCTTATATTTTAGAAATATCATGGTAAAGACTGAGAAAAATATATTATATCTGTAAATTTGCTTCAGTCAAATCCACGGAAAAGACATTTTCACGATTATTTTTTAATAATATAATAATGTGATCAATAAATTTAGTATATTTGCATGTAGTCTTCACCAGACATGGTAGCACTACCTTGATAAATATATCAAGTCTACGTGCCCCTTGTTATTAAAGAAAAAAATCTCTGTCACAGATAATTTCACTGAAAATGAGAAATACTATAACGTATGTATGACTGCAGAGAAGACGAACTATACAAAAAATACTCCAAACTTTCGGAAATAACACACTTGGACGTGGAGTTGCGGTAATCTATGGTTGCGGGCCCGTTTTATACTACTACAAACTATTTATATATACGTAACAAATAAAGGCTCTGACGGTGCAACATCCGCGACCGGTCGTTGGTCGTGGTCGATATGGAGCCGTCGGAAACTCGAGATGTCACGGAAGCAGTACTATCGGATACAAAATTTCAGAATTAGAATGGAAATTTGTTGTATTGAGTTTGAAGGTATGTTGTGTACTTTTATAGGATGGGTGGACTTTTTGAGCCGAGAGTCCTGGGTTACGTGACGTAAGCTAGGACTCGTTCAGTTAGTTCGTTTTGTACTCGGAGTTCGTCGTGGATGTAAGTTACGAAATGAAATTAAATGAAATTGTTTATTTGTTTGTTTGTAATTGTTTAATTGTTTTTTTTGTGGAATTGTTTTTTTGTACGTCCACGTATATTCTGGCACAATCCTGATGATATTGAAGCTGCTGAACTACTAATACACCACTACTAATATGACCACTTCTGGTAAAGGTTGCGCCGTTTAAGGTCTTGCACAGGTAAACTTACATTCAGAGGTAAATACCATATACCCTTTGATTATTTATGTGTCTAGAATTCTAGATAATCGCGCTGCAAAAGAACTAAAAGAAACAAACCATCTTTGTTGTGCTGGTTTGCGTGACAGATAGGTGCGTCTTACACTCGCGGCACGTCATTCTGCTTTTCAAGTATACGAGCATTTTGCCAAGGTTCGCACGGACGTAAAAATATCGCGGCGAGATTTTATTGCGCACTGGATTTTCAACCCTCGGTGTTGAGCCGAGCGTTGAGAATCCAACGCCTTGGGATGCACTCTCATCTCAGCGCATTGAAAAAACACACTGTTGGATTTTCAACTCTCGGCGCTAAGCAGAGCGTTGAAAATAGAGTGCACGAAAAAAAATCGCCGCGATTTTATTACGTCCATGCGTACGTGGGCTTTTTTTTCAACGAGTTCACAGCTTGTACTGTCTATCTAGACATATTTATTTTTGCATAAAACATTTTAAAAATTTCAAACGAAAATTGAAACTTTAGCAGTTCACTTAGGTTTCGATCCAACATTTTACAAAGAGTTTTCTTTATAGCTTTTATTTTTAGAGAGAAAGCTAGTTAATATAAGACGTACATCATTATTTTTTTTTTAACTACGGTATTGCTTACCTACTATAAAAATCATAATATTTTCGGTATATTTTGTAAACTGGGATGGTGCTCCGCGAAATGGTAAAATAAAGCGCAAATGAGAACGAAGCGAAACGAAGCTGCGAATCTAAGTTCGTTTAGTATAGCTCATTTAGCTACCGTGTCTTTTCAAACTTCGGTTCTTAGATTCGCTGTGTAAACGCGGGTCTGGTTGTTTGTGTATGTGAGTTTAAATGTTTGTAAACTCACCCACGATACGAGAGAAATTCCAAGTGTGGGGCAAAGTTTTTAAGAAAAACGTATATAAAAATATTGATGTATGAAAAGACGCGGTAGTTTGCGTATAAAGTGTGGCCTGCGCTTAAGTGATGTAGAGACTTTTTAAGAACACATAGCTTAACGTGAATATGTAGTACAATGAATCAATCACTTTATCATCATCATCAAAATTTCAGCTGAATGTCTCTGCTAGACACAGACGGCCAGACGTCACCACTACGACCTACTAACCTAACCTCCAGCATAATCTCACGACTTTCAACATGTAATCGGTCCTCCCTGTGGGAGGCCTATTAACGTTGCGCCTTCCGGTACGCAGTCGTAACTCCGGAACCCATCAGCTATTCGTTCTGTGAGCAATATAGCCCACTGCCACTTGCCCATTGATCACTAAGCTAAATACTAATTAATTTCAATTATGGTTTTATGGTGGTTTGATGCGGTTCGCTTTGGGGTTTCCCAAAGCGAACCGCATCAAACCACCGGCCCCTAAACATACCACTAGACATAATGTGTTATGACGTGAACGATGTAGCCAAATGAGAGCAGCCGCTAAACATCAACATCAATGACCTAACTTTGAGGCATTATGCGGTTAACATACAGAAAGTTTAGACCTAGATTCCATAACAACGCAAGTAGACATGCAGTTTTGGAAATGTGGCAGAAATCTTTAGGCTCACTTCACACTAAAATGGCAGTGAGCCCGTGTAATTATTGTTGCCCAAAGCAACATAATCCACTGCATTATAGATACTTTTCAAATTAAATATGCAGACAGTTCAGGCACGTCCTTACTCCTCACGGATATTGAACAAAATTAAAACATGGAAACTTACTCGTGCGCGGAAAGCCAGAATTGAGTGGATGTTCAATTCGTACAAAGTTATATTACTGCATATTGAAAGTTGGGGGTGCGCGTAACGCTGAGCTTGAAAAGTCTATTTTTCTAACGTCAATTACCTTTTATCAAAAGAATGAAAGAGGTAATTACAGATTTTCGACACAATTATTTTGTCTAAAAGCTCTGGAAGCATACGATGACACCACTTTTAATATTTGCATTTTGATGGAGTACAATAAAGAGTATAGTAAAATAAAAAAAATAAAAAAAAGTTCCATGCCCAAATTGTGATAAAGTATACACACCATGGAAAAATAATTAAAATAATGATTTCACAACATCATTGATTTTCCTATTTGATGCCGATATAATAAATAATTAATAAAAGCCTTGTGTGAATCGTGTCCATAGTTCTTTCATCAAAAGAACCTTTCTGACACAAATCTACATGATCCTCATATGACCTGACCAAGATTATGTCTGGACTTTACCTAAATGAGACTGTGACCTCTCAAGAGTTAGGAAACTCCAAACTATATAAACTATATATATAAACATAATTTTAAATTTTGACGTATAAAAGTGTTTTTTTAGAAATAATTTACAGAAAATAAAAATAACAAAATTATGAGAAGAAGTCCTCAACTAACTAATTCACTTCTTCAATCACAAGAGTATTCTGGACGAAACTGGGAATCGGGTCGTAGGGTTTAATGAACCGAAATATTGGAACCCGGTCACGGCTACGTGGTACGAGTTCTATTTAAAATTCCGCCCAGAAACATTTCGCCCAACGATTTTCCGCCCTCTCGAACACACTCAAGTACTTTAGATACTGACAGTAGCTTTTGACAGCACTTATGATGAATAAAGTGGTATTGAAGTATGTTATAACGTGACGTTTTCGAAAAAGGAATGGAGTAAAAAAAGGTTTGTACAATAAAAAGAAAGGATCCAATTTAATCAATATTGGGAGGGTCATTGATAAGATATGATCAACCTGTATCAAGGGGAGTAATAGAGTATAATTAAATCGAGCCGAAAAAAAGAGGGTTTTTTAAAGGCTAATTATTTTCCAGGTGACTAAAAACTTAAAGGGCGACTAACTATTTGCTACTAAAAAAATAACTTGGCAGCGATTAAATATTTTAGCAATAATTGTATTAGATGAGCTTCATAATGCAAGGAATTATGAAAACTAAATAATGGCTGCTACTTTAAGGTAGCGAACATATTAAACATGGCCAATTGAAATCATTGGCGTGGTTACTATACATAATGACATGGCGACTAATATTAACAGTGGGATAACAAACATTGTATTATAGGTAACTATAGGCTTCCATATAAAAAACACCTTTGCAAGTGTTTATATTTAAGGAGAGGCTAATGTTAATTTATTTAATCTTTAGCCGGCGTAACCCCTTGGCTAAAAATGATGTAGTAAATGAAAATGGCTGAAAAGTAAGTTAGGTTAGCTTAGAACTGTGACCACCGCAAATGTCAAGTGTTCGCATAACATTTAATTCAGTTACCAAAACACATTGCCAGTTTAAATTAAAACAAAGCTAACAACTGATTATTACGCTGCTTTTTTCTACTTAAAATTATCTTTCGCTGTAGCTGCCAACCTACTATATTTGCTACCGGCTTTAATTATTTTTTAATCCCAAATTCAGATTAATATTATTCGCCGCGTTAAATACATGCCTATTTTAAATGACGTCATAAAGACAAACAGACACGAACTAATAAACACGCTACCAAAACCATAAAGTAATAATCGTCTTTGAAATAAACTCTCTACCATCTTACTAAAACAGTTTCCTCTAGATAGCCTCATAAAACTACTAACGGAACTTCGACATATTGTGACGAAACTTTGTGTAACTGTCAGAAACTTTGCTACAAGTTGTAGATGCTACGCGTTCGATGACCTCGTAGCGGGCTACGCGTCTACGGCGTAGCGATTTTATTTGATTTTTACAGACGTGGCTGTAAATGACTTGTTACGTCTTGTTTGGCTTGATTGAAGACTGATTTTGTAATGGATTATTGGATGTATAATACATTATTATTAAATTTATATTATATTTTTTAAGTAATTTAAAAGCTAACAGTCTTAAAGTAATTATAATAATAATGTAAAGTATATATAAAAGGGAGGAGAAAGAATAAAACGATTCGTCTGTATCGCTGTCAAGTATTGCCACGATTTAATAATAATATTAAATAATAAAATATGTATTCTCAAGTAACATGGACTCATATCGTTAGTAACAATTTACTTACAAACTATGTTAGAAATATGATACGAGTAACTATGTTAGAAGGGACATGAAACTGGCTTAAAAAGTAAATGATAGGACAATCCAGTTTGCTAGCAATGACAACCAGGGGACTGTTGGAGCTGGCCCGCACTCTGCGCAACAGGGATGCTGCACGCTTGCGTCTGGTCGCAGCGAAGCCGTCAGTTTGCGCGTCCGTGAACATGCCCGAGGTACTACAAAAGCGTGGCAGCCCCAGCAGCATCCTGAATGCTTTGTTGTACTGAACACGAAGAGAATTAACAGCTTTTAGAGTGAAACTAGTCCAAAGGCTACACGAGTTAAAAACTTGACTATATGCCTTAAAAAGTGTTATTTTGACCACATCCGTGCAGTGTGAGAACCTTCGGAACAGTATATTACATCTCACTGCTAATGCTCTTCGCTCGCGGTCTACCTCTAGATTGTCCCACAAATTCTCCGCTAAAATGTGCCCTAGATGTTTAAACTTAAGAACACGGTTGGTGGGGTCTTGCCCACCATTTAAAGTGACAGTAGGGTATCTCTCTAGTGTTTATGGCATTGCTGATTCTTTGGCCAAAAAATAGGCCAGCCCTCTGGTTACGTGAAGAGACCAACTGGTTGGCAATGTCTCGAAAACCTAAGTGGGCACTCGGACCCAAGTGTTTCAACCACAAACGGCTCGAAAATTTATAAGTCCCAAGCAGATAAATATACCTAAAAAAGAAAACTCTGTTTTGAGAAGTCGGAAAATAATAAAAAGCATTGGACAAGAATATAACAATTCTTGAATACAAAAACGAGTAATAAAAAGAAGGAACTTTACAGACAACAATTTGTAACAAAATTTTGATACTCGTTATGTAACATACAATATACAAAGTTATTGTTTTATCATACAAAGAGATAATTTGAGAACTTTATTGCTTCGAATAAAGAGCTGTGGAACATTATTCGGAATTTAATACTGAAAACTCGTACATGCTCTGAAATTGAAACCGATTTTTTTTTCTGAAGCTTTTACTTGAGTGCTGGAACACATTCCTTCCAATACTTTTTTATGAGAAACGTGTTTATGATTAATACCTTCTTTGTTACCAAGCTACCTCTTTAAGGGAGAATTTCACCAATGAAACTGAACGCGATTAGCACACCTAAACCACGATTAAGAGCTGTCAGTGTCAGTATACCACAACAATAATGACAATGGCAGCAGCAGTTTCATTGATAAAATTAACTAATAATAACTTTAGCTGTCCGTGTTTTGTTTTCGTGTCTGTTTTTCCGTGAAAAAGTACGGTTTATTCGCCGTGTATTCCTATACATAGTTTGTTTGTAGGTATTAGATACTCAGCACTTAAATTTTCCAAGAATTAGCATAGAGTTCTTACAACACTGTACAATACCCTATGGTTTCAGAACGTTTCATAGAGGATTCATAACATGGGTGTAGATAAAGTCTTATAGGCAACTGTACATAATTAAAAACACTCATGTGATACTTACCCCTTATTATACAACAGTTGCATAAATAAATTTATGAACTGATAAGAGGTCAGTTCCTAATACAGGTTCAATATTTATACTTACCTAAAAAAAGATTAGCTAGTAGTGGGTGAAGTTGGGCTTTAGACGCGTGAATGGTGATGTTGGTGATAAATAATACACAGTTTCATTACAGTCATAGCCCATCTAGGAGTTTAAAACTGTAATGCTTCCCTCAGTTAAAATAAACACTTAAACTGTCTGTTTTATGTCCCTACATAGATTTTTTCCAACTATGTTGGGGTCAGACATGGAGCGACCTCGTACTTATCTGACCTCCACAACCCAGTTGCCGGGTAACATGGTATCCCTTGATAAGACAGGTTTGTAGCTTTCAAGCTTCTGATTAATCGTAACGACCGTCAAATATCTTCGAACGACAGCCTCGACCAACGGCTTAACGTGTTTTCCGAGGCACGTAGGGGTCTTGATATGTAATGGAATGTCACCCATCCACATACCGACTTCGGCAAGGTAGCTTAACTTTTGATCGACCAAAGAGGCTGTTATTACATAGCCATAAACCAACGAAATAAATGAGAAATTTCGTTCTTTATTATTTCTAATCAATTTCGTTTCCAATAAAGAATTAAGAACACTTCTGTTCATTGTTTACCCTCTCTTATCACATCTGCATAAAAAACTACCTGACAGACTTACAAACACACATACGTCACTATAACGTCATAATCGAAGGGGAACGGCTACGGGGATGCTACGCGGTGTCATTGACCCCTGGCGTAGCGCCAAGTGGGCTACGCAAGCCAACGCGGTTACGCTTTAAAATAGACGCCATTTTGAAACGTAAACATGGCATGTAAAGTGGCGATCAGTCTAAAGGGACTAATTTGTCTGAGGTTTTGGATGGATGGTCATAACTTCGGTTATTTTTACGATAAGTCCCTTGGGCTAGACTAAAATATTAGTCCATCGTCTGTCTAGCATGTACAAAACTATATTGGGGTACTAGTCTGGGCAGATGTGGTTCAATATCAGTATTTTATTCGGACCGTCTGCTATCATACGTCTACAATCTAATGGCAAAGCTTTTACAAACATCGCGTGAGTAGTCATTTAGAAGCGAAGAGGGGATTTTTTCGCAACAAAGGAATAAGGCCTCATACGCAGTAGCGGTTAGTCGCCGGGGCGGCTAGCCGCTTTTTCATTTTAATTGCAACCGCTTAAAATTGTGCATACTTAACCGCCACAAAATTTCAACCGTAGCAGTTGAATAGAGGGCCGCGGCCTGTTTCGTCGGTGTACAAACTAGACGGTTCACGGGTGGTATAGTTTGCGGCGAGCCGCCGCGGTGAGTTTGCAAGTTCGCGTTCGTGAGTTGCGCAGCCATGAACTTCGACACAGAGACATTTATTATTGAAATTCAACAGCGAGAAGTTATTGGAGTTGTAAAGGAGCTTCAGAAATGATAAAACGGATACAATGGGTTTTTTTCTTTCTTTCGATGTTTCGGGAGTAATAATATATAATACAAGCTACCTCGACGGCGTCCATTTTGTTCATGGACCGACAGTACCAACTCCACCTTCGAGCGGTCCAACCACTTGACACGGTTGGCCGCCATGGCGGTCAGCCGGTATTCCAACCGCTAGTGCGTATGAGGCCTAACAGTAGATATTATTTGAGACACGTGGCTCGAATCCCATGAACTTGTTGGCACGTCCGCATCTAATGATTTTCAACATATATAACTTTTCTGGTCCTTTGATATCAAGCAAAAATCGCTATTCTACTCGTAGTATAAGAAATTTTCAATAGAACGCAATGATTCGAATTAAATCCAGAAGCAACGAATACGTCTAAACAATTCTAATTCAGACCACGATAGTTGGTAAGAGATTTATATAATATTAGTAGTTTACTAGTTAAAAAAGCCTCCCAAAGATTAACTTCAATGGATATTTTATACAATCCAAAATATTGCTTGTATAAAAATAAAAAAAGTAATTTATAAACTGCATTCCAGATTATCCGACCGTTTTATTTTAATTTTCAGTGTAATCCCGTCTGTTTATTCTCTGTTAAAATTTCGACCTTATTGCTCCAGTTTCATAATTTATTGGCAATCACTGTTCAGGAATGTGCGAATAAAAAATTATGATTTAATTTTGAGTACAGTAGTGTTTTAAAACACGTTTCATGTTTTTTTTTGTCACAGAATTGATTTGTTCCCGTAATAAAATAGTAACGAAGAATTTTTGTCCGTTTGTCTGTCTGGATGTATATGTTCTGGACTGGTCCAAAAAAAGGCTGAACGGATTTGGATGAAATTTCGACACACAGATAGTTTATAACGAATCATTCCTCTTTGCCCCACCAAGCCGCCGCATAAAAATTTCGAACATCAAAAATTAACAAGAAATTAGAATTTATTTTTGTAATAATTACCAACCCGGAGTCTGGATTTGTGGCTGGTTGGTGGCAATAGGCTCGGCCCTTATTACATGGGACTTAAACATAATTAGCGAAACGTGGGTGTACTATAGAAACACCGCTGCCCAACCCTTCGAAGAAACAAGGCGTGATGTTAAAATAGATTTGATTCTAGTCGCTCCTTCCAAAAGATAGTTTCGTATGGATAAGAATGGGCAGGAAACTCCACCGTTACTCTTTTAAAATGTTTAACAATATTTTGTACCTTTTTTTTTTTTTTTTTTTTTGGGTGGGAAATCATCAAATGACGTCTCCCGCTCTGGGTGGAGCGGGAGGGCGTGTCAGACTCTTACTGACTAAAACCCACCCGTGTTCCTTCTGTTGCCTGTGCAATGCCAGGGGGCCACGGTATCCCTTTCGGACTTTCCAGCAACCCCGGCAGGCAATGGTCTCATCGGACCCCTTCACTTGCTGACATCTCTTTGAGGCGCGCGTGGAACACTACGCGCCGTCGACCCGGGCCTGGTCCTTACCGGACGGCGAGCTACCCATTGCTCACCGTCCGCAAGCCCGCGCCTATGGTGGCCGGGAATCGGCAATCGATTCCCGACGCCCAGGGCGTCTCCTCCTGCGGCGGCTAGGGGCGTGAGGGCGCGAAATTTGCCTCTCCCTCACGCGCTCCGCCTCCTCCTTCGCGAGCATTACTGCTTCGCAGAAGGAAGTGACGGCCTCCCATGCCCTCTCGCTCCGTACCATGGCCTGGACCAGGGCCGGACGCGAGAGATCCCCGCCACCGATCGCCTCCACGAGGACACGGCGGTGCTCTGCCCAAGCCGGGCATACCTCCACCGTATGCTCCACCGTGTCCTCCGGGCGATCCACGCAGTGATGACACCCGGGCGTTTCCTCCCGCCTTCCTCTCCCCTTGTCCGGTGAGGACCTGCGTCAGGCGGAAGGTGAGGACGCCGTGGCGCCTCTCCAGCCACTCCTCAAAGAGGGGACTTATCGCCGCAATAGTGGCGTGCCCAGCACTGGGTTGCGACAATCGCACTCTCCATGCCGCCATGAGATCCCGTCGGAGCTCTGTCCGCTGTGCCGCGATTTCTCGCGGCATCGGAGTTAAGCCCCGGCGTTTCGCCTCCTCGCGCCACTCCCAAATATGCGCGAGGACTTTTGCCTCCAGATCCCATGGCGGCAATCCGGCAAGGAGGCTTGCCGCCTCACCGGAGACCATGCGGTATCCCCGGACCAGCCGGGTGGCCATGACCCTCTGGGACGCGTTCAACCTGCGGGCAGGCCGCCGCCTCAACGAACGCGCCCACACCGGTGCCCCGTACAGGGCCATGGACCGCACGATCCCCGCGTATAGCCTCCGGCAGGAGGCGTTTGGACCCCCTAGATTGGGCAGGAGCCGCTTCAAGGCAGCCCCGGCCCGCTCCAGTCTGGGAGCCAAACGTCGGAAATGCTCCACGAAGTTCCACCGACTGTCGAGGACGAGTCCCAGGTACTTCATCGTCGACTCGACGCCGATGTGAACCCGTCCTACCGTTATTTGGGAACCCGACGGTGGCGCGTTCCGAGGACCATGAAAACACATGGCCTCGGACTTGTGCAAGGCCACCTCTAGTCCCAACTGCCGGATTCTGGCCACGATTGTCGCAACCCCGTGTGTCGCTAGTTCGGCCGCCGCCTGGTGCGACCTCCCCTGCGCCAGGACCAACGTGTCGTCAGCGTAACAAACGACGCTGACGCCATTGGGGAGGTCTGCGCGCAGCACCCAGTCGTATCCGATGTCCCACAGATGCGGCTCCAGGACTGATCCCTATGGGACACCGCACGACATCTCTCGCCGGTTCCACTCTCCCTGGTGACCGGGGTAGATGATGGCCCTGTCCGTCAAATAGGCCTCGACCACACGACAGAGGTAGGTCGGCATCCGGTGATACCGGAGTGCCTTCCTGATGCAACTCCAGGGCAGGGTATTGAAGGCGTTGGCAATGTCTAGAGACACCGCCAAGACGACCCCACCCCGAGCCACCGCATCCCCCGTCGTGAGGGCTCGCACGCGCATGATGGCGCCCACCGTGGAGCGCCCCCTGCGGAAACCATACTGGCTCTCCGCCAAATCCGGCCCCGCCCGCACCAGCCGCCCGACAAGGCGGTCTGCAATTACTCTTTCAAAGAGCTTGCCCACCTCGTCGAGTAGCACGATGGGCCGGTAAGCGGACGGATAGTCCGCAGGGCGCCCCGGCTTCTTGATTAGGACCAGTTTCCCCGTCTTCCAACGAAGTGGAAACTGGCCCCTCTCCATACATGCGCTTAAGAGCCCCCTTAGTCGAGGCCCGAGAGCCTCTGAGGCCAGGACCCAGGCTTTCCCAGGTAAGCCGTCGGGTCCTGGGGCGGTATTTCTGGCATTCAGCCTACGTACCGCCACCCTCATCTCTACCTCGGTCACCTCTGGAGCATCGTCGTCGTCGTCGGCGGTGTGGTCCGCATCAGGCACCGCAGTAGGCGGAGCCATGGGCGGGGAGGCGTGTTCCCCTCTCGAAGGGAACAGAGCGCTCACTACGTCCCCCACAAGCTGTGGCCGGAGACTGCGTCAGCGGGGGAGCCCATGGGCGGAGTTTCTCCCGCACCATCTTGTATGGGCGTCCCCACGGGTCCCTGTTCAGAGTCTCCAGCGACTCCTCGCGGGCCAGTGCCCTGGCCCGCAGGATCTCCGCTTGGAGGGCGGTCTTCGCCGCTCTGTACCCCTCGTATAGCTCCGCCTGAATGGCTTCCGTATCCGGAGGTCGAATACGGAGCCTGCGGTGTCTGGTGTACCGGCGTCGCGCAGCAACGCACGCATTGCGCAGTGTCGTCAGCTGTCGCGACCACCAGTACACCTGGCGCGAAGCACGTTCGGGCTGGACCCGGGGCATTGCCACGTCACATATCTCGGACATGGCCTCCCGGAACCACTCCGCCCCGTCATCGATGTCGGCAGGCCTGTCCGGTGATGACACCCAGGCCTGCACGATCGAGGCTTCCAGGAGGAGCTCCCGGTCCAGCTGCTTCAGCGCCCGCCGCGGACCACTCGGGGCCTGTCGGACCGGCGCGCTCGAGGTCTGGGCGGAGACGTCAAACCGGATGTACCGGTGATCGGAACAGGTCTCCACCCCCTCCATGACGCGCCAGTCAATGACACGCGGCGACAGAGCGGGGCTGGCGAACGAGATGTCCACCACCGATTCACCCCGCATTCGCACACACGTGGGGACAGAACCCCGGTTAAGGACGACCAGGCCTGTCTCCAGCGCCCAGTCCTCCACCATCCTGCCCCGTGTGTCCGTATACCGGGAACCCCAAGCCACATTCTTGGCATTGAAGTCCCCGAGGACGAGCACGGGGAGGGAACAGAACCCGACGACGACGACTCTCAACTCCGCAAGGGAGTTGTGGAACTCGGCGAGAGTTCGGTTCGGGGAGAAGTATGCCCCTACCACGACAATCTCCCCGAACCGTGCTGCAACGCAACCCCGTCCTCTCTTAACAGCCTCGAGGGACGGGGTACCGGCGGCGGCCGATGAAATTAGGGCCACTGAGCCGCTCAGGTCCTCCACCCAGTCATCCCTGGGCGGGACAAAGTACGGCTCAGCGACCACGGCGATGTTAATCGACCACTGCGCCATGCTCTGGAGCAACAGATGCTGAGCTGCGGCGCAGTGGTTGATGTTCGCCTGGAGGAGGCGAAATGGGGCCATTATTGGCACTCCATGTCAGCCCCCTCCTTAGCCCCCTGTGAGGGCCCTGCCGCGGCGGCTGCGGCGGCGACGACGGCTGTGGAGGCGGCAACGGTGGCGGTGGCGGAGGTTGCGGCTGTGACGGCGGTGGCTGGTGGCTTTCCCCTAGCTTTGGCGGGTGGAGCGCAGGCCTTACTCCCAACCCGGTGATTGGCCGGCTTGCCAGCTGCCGCACATACGGCGCAGTGCGGCGTGGCGTCGCATGAGCCGGCCTTGTGACCTGGCTGACCACAGCGGTAGCAGTGACCGCTGCGGTCCACCTCCGAGGTGCATTTAGCTCCCACGTGGTTACCCACATGGCAGCGGTAGCACCTCAGAGGTCTGGGTTCCAGCAGTTTGACCTGCGCGGAAACCCAGCCCACCAATAACCTTTGGCCCTCTCCGGCAATTTTCTTGGCCGCCGACACGGGGCAGCTCACCGTAACGGCTCGCATCCCCGTGAAGTCAGGACGGATGGCGCCTGCCCTAACCTGCTCGGCAGAGCACCCCCCAGTCCTAACGACAGCGGCCACCACCTGTCCCTCCGTCACAGAGTCGTCCAAGCCCTGAATACGCATGTCAGCGCATTTGGTGGGCCTGGACACTCGGGCCTCGTCCGCATTTAGGGACGCCCTAAGCCTTTCGGCCAGAGCGTCAGCGGCCGGGCCGCTTGCCGCACCGGGGACCTCCAGCATCCGGGCCCCAGTCGCAGTGACTCTTACCCGGGTGCCATCAGCGGCGCCGATCTCCTTGAGGTCCACCGCTGCCCCCACCTTGGCGAGCACGTCGCGGTAGGACACGCCCTTTTTCTCCGCCTCTGGCTGTAGTGTTATTACTACAGCTGCAGACTTCGGGGCGCGGAGCCTAGCCGCGATGCTTCGTTCCTTGCGCCGCTGCCTCCTCTCTTTGTTTTTGGCCGCCCTTTTTGCCTTAGCCGCCTTCCTCTTCTCTCCGGCTACTTGCCATTCAGCGTCAGCCGGAGTAGAGTTAGGAGGAGGCGGGGGCGGCTGTTTCGTCGCCTGGTCCCGCCCTTGGTCTGCCCAGACGAACCTGGTTCTGCCCGGGCAGCTGCGGTGCTGGCATATGTTGCCTCCTTCCGCTGGCCAGAGGCCGGCTTGCTCGCCGCTAGAGGAGGGCGCAGGACGATGGCTTCTAGCGCGGAAAAACGAGACCGCAAAGAAGCCATCTCCTGCCTCACCAGGGTCAGAACCCGGTCCTCCGCAGGCACGGGGCCCTGCCCATGCTGCTCCCTCCCCTGCGGCACCTCACGGGGGCCGGCTCCTCGGAGCCCGGCCAGGTCCGCTCGGAGCTCCTCATTCTCCTTTCGGAGAAGCTCCATGGCGGCTGTCAAGCGGGCGACCTCCGCCCGCATCTCGGATATGCCGTCCGACGGAGGCCTGAGGTGATAGGCCTCCGCTGCCGCCAAAATAGAGGCCATGACCGCGGGTATGGCCTTGTCTTTAGAGGACTGAGTCCTCTTCAAGGCCAAACCCTTGATAGCGGCAGCCACAGCCTCCGCAAACCTGGCCGCTTGCTCCGATTTGGAGCCACCAGCGGCATCCGGCTCACCACCTGCCGAATCTGTAGGGGCCGCCACGGTGCTCGTCCCTACAGGGTTGCTTTCCTCTTCTGTAGAGGGCTTCTCCAGCGCCGCTGGGCTGGCCCGGCTCGGCTCGCCGACCTTCTTTGTGGTGAGCCCTCTTCCCACACCATTTCCCCGGGCCGCACCCCGCTGACTGGAGTGGATCTTCCTCCTGTGGCCTTGGCCCGAGACCCCCTCGTCAGCGGACGACCCCTGGCCATCCCCCGGTTTAGGGCGCTTCCGGAGGAACTTCCGGTTCCTCACAGCCGCTCCCTCCACCACGAGCTCCGAGCTCTGACCCGAGCTCATCGCGCCAGACGCAGCGTCGGACTCCGACCCCGCGTCACTCCTCTCCTCTTCGTTGTTTTTTTTTGGTTTATCTATTTCCATATTTGATCCCACGAGTAAAAACTTTATTTATTGACTCAAAATAAGTGGTTCGCACTAGCGACTAATTATCTAATAGCTACCCATTAGTCAAGCTTACAACCTCCCTCACGGTGCGCCGCCGCTTGGAGGTTTGGGGTAATTTTTTATAGAGGATTTCTTCCTCGCGGTCCAGGCGGTTAAGCCAAGACCCTCGACCCCCGTCAAGTGCCAGAGACATGTCCTTGACACTCTTCGGGGCTACGAGACCAACGGTGGCAGAAGGCTTCCTCCTGCCTGCCCGACGGCAGTGTTAGTGCACGCCGAGCCCGTGCTCCAACGCTGCTCAACGTGTGCTCTCTCCGAGTACACGTTAGAGCGTTCCTCCGACAGGATATTGGCATGCAGACAATGGGACCCCTTAGGCACAGAGTACCTAATGGGGAGACATTGCCCGCATCCCAGGGTGCACCGTCCTGAAGACTGGCCTTCCCCCCGGACGCATCCGAAGGGAATTCCAGCCCACAGGCACACGGGGAGGTTTCCTGTCCAAGCACCCCAATATTTTGTACCTATACCTACATTCATTTTAACATTAAATGTGAAGACGATGTACCTAGAATAAAATTAATGAAAAATAAATTAAATTAAACTGATAGTTAAAAAAATAAAGCAATGACAGATAAATTAATTATGTGATAGATACATATATGGTGCTCACATATTTACAAACATTGTAAAAGCAGACGATTTTCCTAACATTTTAACAATAATAAGTTAGTGTACCCACAAAAGAATGTGACACTTCATATGAAAGTTCATAAGCACCAAGTTAATAATAAAACTAAGTTGTCCCATAAGCACGTCACAATAATAGTAGTTATTGCTTTTTATGTCGTGTTGTCACGCGATAAGTATGTACTGAATAGATAGGAGGTTCTTAGGAGATTTTTAATAAATGTTACGTAGTATAAGTTGTAGATTACATAGATATTATCGCTAAATTAAATGATCATTTTTTGATGAACGAATCGAACTTCAATTATTTTCTATTTTGCTATACTAAAAATATTAATGAACACTGTAATATAGGTACTGAACGCGCCTATTTTTGTGAACCTCAAATAATTTTTATTTTGGTGTCTTAAAAACACTAAATAGTCAAGTAATTGCGAATTACTTGAGTGTAGCGCTCGCCGGCAGCTGTCGCGACACCGCCGCTCTGCTTGCGCGCGGTTAGTCACAATTATAACTTAACCTAATCGATTTGATCGGAATGTCCTAGCGTAGTTACTGAGAATTACTTTGAGAAAAGGCCAGAAAGTTAAAAAGATGATCAATTACTACCTATCTACTAAATGAAACTAGAGCAGTGGTGCGCGAGTGGTAACGCTCGTGACTTACGTGTAGGTCGTAGGGCGAACCCATACAGGCGCTTTTATTTGTGTAAATAATTTCATCACCACTGCTCTCAAAACGGTGAAGGAAAACATCGTGAGGAAACCGGCATGTCCTAGAACCAAAAATTCGAAGACATATGACATAACAAAACCACATTGGGCCCAGCGTGGAGGATTACGGCCCCCCACCAAGAGGCCTGGGTCCTACCAGGCAGTGGGAACATTATAGGATGATTATGATAGGACTATACAATTACCATAGCCATTGCTAATTACAACATGATATTCAATTACATACATTACATTATTGATGATATTGAATTGTTGCTGCAAGCACCGTCAATATGAGTAGAAAAGATACACGCACGCATGCACCTTCAACCACACACACACACACACCCTCACACCCCCACACCCTCACACCCCCACACACATACCCTCACCTACACTTACACACACACACACTATTTTAGATTATTATTATTTTTTCTTTAATCGAGGAGGAGCTCGTGGCTAAGTAGTAACTGCCGCACGGGTCGATCCGTCAGGTTAAGCTACGTTTGCCGGGGTTGGTCTATGGATGGGTGACCATCTTTACGTACCGAGACTCCTCCGTGCCTCGGAAAGCACGTTAAGCCGTTGGTCCCGGTTGTCATTCGTGGATCTTTGACAGTCGTTACGGGTCGTCAGAAGCCCGAAAGTCTGACAACCAGTCTTACCAAGGGGTATCGTATTACCCAGTTACTGGGTTGTGGAGGTCAGATAGGCAGTCGCTCCATGTAAAATACTGGTATTCAGCTGCATCCGGTTAGACTGGAAGCCGACCCCAATATAGTTGGGAAAAGGCTAGGCAGATTGAATTATTTTTTCTTTAATTTTTGTTTAAATTCTATTATGTTTTACTTTTACTATTTTATAATTTGTCATTGAAGAGCGGGGTCTCCTAGCACAGGTACATCTTTACTTAAAAGGAGGTCCCTATGTTAGGTTTACTGTAAAAGTTGTACATGTTACTGCAATAAACTTTTTGTATTTTTGTTGTTGTATTTGTATTCTCGCTCCAATCACTCGTCCGCTTTCAAGTTGGGCAAAAACGGCTAGATATTTACAGAAGGGACAATATTTCATTTTCTATCCTCAACAGGTTATAATGTTTTGCGTAAAGAACCCGAGAGTGCTCGGAGTGCTTACCTTGTAGTTATTATTATAGGATTTTTCATTGCAGTTTTGTTTAGAGTAGCATATTCGTAAGAAGCTGGCAGTATCATCACAACGTTAATGTTTTCCCATTCTTTGTCTTATTTGTTTTAGTATAATCGTGTATTTATGTATATTTATTTGTGCTTCTATTTATATATGTTTAGGCATATTATATTATAGCTATAGTTTGTCATAGGTATAGTGTATCTTTATAACTACTTTCAAAATATTCCTCAAGTTCTCGTAATTGCACCTACCACTGTTTGTCTCTGCATCACCCAAAGGTTGACTGGTAGAAAATGCCTATGGCATTAAGTCCGCCTCTGTACATTTCTGTGCTTGAAGTATTAAATAAATAAATAAATAACAAAGAAACTGGATGGAAGAAAAGAAGGATTCTCCATATAAAATACCAAGCACTGCGGTCATTGATCCACAAACCTACAATACATTTTGTTTTTTCCCTAAAGTGGGAAACGCAGACAAAGGTCCACCGATAAAATAAATTATAACACATGGAGCTTCTCTTTTCCCGTTTTCTTATTCATTTTATCTTATCCCAGCAATGGGAACAACCAAAACTACGAAAACTTAGCATTGTGAAACATTAATAATGATAAATGTTAACATACTGTACAAGGTTTTCTTCCCACATATTTGTTTAGAATTTCAAAGAAACTGGATAGATGTAATGAAGGATTCTCCGTATAAATAGTGCTGTGCGGTCGAGTAGGTATATATTTCTTTGAGTAAATTTTAACGACGTTAAATCCATTGTTACTAATTTTTATATCGTGATTAAATACATTTATTATCTTTGTAATTATTTCGTTGCTTTAATCCTAACTAATATTATAAATGCGAAAGTGAGTTCGATTATTTGTTTGTTACGCTTTCACGTTAAAACGGATGAACAGATTTGAATGAAATTTGGGCCATGGGTAGACCATGGCCTGGGTTAGCACATAGGATACTTTTTATCCCGATATTCCCACGGGATCGAGACTTATGCGGGTGAAAAAGCGGGGTGCAGCTAGTAAATACATACAAAGCAACACGTTAAAATTACTTGATCAAGTTTTCTGAAAGAAAACCTTTCCGTTTCATTATCTTTATTTCATTCACTGAATAATTCTGTGCATGTTAATAGGTCAAAAAACGATTTTTTTCATAAATAATGTTATAAATGTTTTACATCAAAATATTGCGGGTCTCCTAACCAAGTCTGATGCACTTACAGTTTGTTTAGAAAAATTGCTAAAAGATAATTTAAATATTGATGTCATCTGCGTATCAGAACATTTTATGATGTCAGGTTATGAACAATAGGTATGTGTCAATCCCGAACTACACGTTGACTCAAAACGGGGTGGGACATGTATTCTTATTAAAAATAATCTTGAATGGAAAGAAGTTCCTGACATACTTTCTCTATCTATAAGTCATGTAATAGAATGTTTTGCGATTGAACTAGTTAAGTATAAAACAATTATTGTATGTATGTACAGAGTGCCAACAATATTGTAGTGTTTACAACACTACAATATATTTTTTTATCGTCTATGCAAGGTTATAAAAAAGTTAAGAAACAAGAAACTTATAATATGTATATGGCGACTTTAATATAGACTTACTACGAGTAAAGAAAACTATTAAATCTACTGAGTTAAAAAAAAAGTGTTTAAGAAATAATTTGATAATTGCAATTCAACAACCCACCAGACTTGCTAGCCAATCGTGTATAGATAACATTCTACTTAACGTTCAAGGGTGCAAAGAAAGTGTAGTGGAACTAGCGTTGTCTGACCATAAAGCCCAAATCTTGCAATATCCTGTAGAGAGAGTATATGGTACTGATCATTGGTATTAATATAAACGTGATAACATAAACTTTCTTAGTTTACTGAAAATGTATGAAGAAAATATGAGAAATGGGTGCCTCATGATTTGACTGATCTGCAGAAAGGCATGCGTGTTTAAACTTGTGGTACCTTGTTGCAAAGCTTACCAATAAAAGGCAATGGTAACTTTTTGGTGGTCTCAGCATGGTGTTATTCACTATAGCTTTATCCGGTCTGGTCAAGCAATAACGGCAGATGTCTACTGTGCCAAACTATGAACAATGATAGCAAAACTATCAGTGAAACAGCCCCGACTCATGAATCGATCTTCACCATTATTGCTCCATGATAACGCGAGACCTCATACAGCACGAGAAACCGTTTTAACTCTACAGGAACTGCAATTAGAAACCATTCGTCACCCTCCGTGTCGCCAGACCTTGCTCCAACGGACTACCATTTTTTCGTGATTTGGAAAATTTTCTACGTGATAAAAAGTTTTCTTCTGAGGAGTCAGTACAAAATGCTTTCACACAGTTTGTCGAATCTAGATCATGAGAGTTCTATCGCAAAGGCATAAATGACCTTCCTATTAGATGGCAGCAATGTATAGATAATAATAATAATAATTATTTTGATTAAATAAATATTTTTAAATAAAAATAAAACGAATTTAAAATGTTCAGTTCAAATCGGCAATTATAATACAACTAGCGTGATTGTCCTTCTATTCTTATGCTTTAAAAATAAAGACTCAATCCATACTCATATTAAAAATGTGAAAGTAACTATGTTGGTCTATTACCTTTTTACGCCTAAACCACTGAACCGATCGTTATGTTTGACAGATAAGTATCCTGCGCCTGGCTATTTCACCCAGGCAGAAGAAATGAAATGTTGAGATACAAAATACACGCTTATGAAATCGCGGGCAATATTTATTGTCATTTAAATGTTCATACTAAAGGTCTTTACGAAAAGGTCAGAACATGTAGAAGTAATACAACAAAAATAGTATAAAATAAACAATGTATAAATACGTCACAAAACTCTAGTAGCGTGACTGTCGCCATTGTAAGGGTACTATGCAAAGATTTACTGGAACTAGTGCCTTTAAAGCGAACATAAAGTTTTATTACTCTCTAGTTAACAGTGTTTGAAAGGGGTTTTAAAGTATAGAGTTGTGAGTCATGGACTTTTTAACCGACCTAAAAATAAAGGAGGTTATCAATTTGACACGCATATCAGCAGTCAGCCAGCAGGGTGCATGATACAACAGACGCATCATTCATTAGGCATTTTAAAAGTCAAAGTTTTGCTAGCAAATACAATTGAGATTAAAACTAGCGATAATAATTTTTCCACACCAATCGACTTTAGTGCACATATCTGACAAAAAAATGTGTCTACTGAAAAAGTAAGTAAGTAATTTTTAATAATATTACAATCATTACATGTACCTACCTAAATTTAAACTTTTTTTTAACAATTCACCAAAGATTATCTATTTTCTTCGTCATTATTTTTAAAACGTTCGCCACGCTAGTACTTAATTACTTGTGTAGCTAATGTGAGTGCGTATACAAATTAAATCTCACCTGCATCTTTCTGTGGGGGAATCGAAGTCGCGTAACACAGCAGCCTATAGCTCAGAAACTGCGCCATCGGTACCGACAATTATTAAGAAGCACAGCACAACTTATTATTACGTGAGCTTTCTCCTATTTCATTAATTTATGCGCCGAAGAGTTTTAAACTTACTTTCGTAGGGGTGCTAGTGTGCTTCGTGATTTTCTGTCATGATTATAGTTATTTTCGGACCCTCTTAGTGTGTGTGAGTAGGATTTGTGTCGTTAAATGTTTTAAACTGCGTCAAGGACCTAAAAATTTAATTTCAGTACTAGTTACACTTTATTTCCGAACATCGAAGCTGCTGCCTAATACCCATCGCGATCACAGAACATCGCCGCGCCGCGCCCCTCGCACTCGCACGAGTCGCATGGGACAGCATTGTCTATTGTCTACAGGGAAATGTAGGTACCTCCATAAACTAAATTTGGTAAGCACTTATTTTTGTACATCTTACTAGAAAATACCAAAGTTAAAAGTTAACTTCGGTAGGTATCACTGATAATTGGTTACTTTAAAACAGATTTTTATGGCTTGGTATGGCTTTGGCTATGGTAAACTTAGTTAGGTATTCTCTGGCTATGCACGATTGCACGACGCGACGCACCATACCGTCGCCGACGGCGCGGCGAGGTAGCTGACCTCTAATTTTATCATTTCGTTCTATGCGAACTTACGGCAGGTACTACACATGGTTTTAATTCTTTCCTGTAGGTACTAGGCACGGGTACGTACCAATTGCATCTAACGTGACATTACTAGGTATTATTTATTTTAGTACAATATTACAGGAACAATACAAAAACAAAACTTATACCACAAAACCGAGTTAGCTCCGTGTGCACCACACCAAGACAACATTGATTACAATTTTCCACATTCCAATAGTTAGAACTCATTATAACAAAAAACGCGTGATTTGTGCGTGTGACGTAAGTACATCGGATGCACATGCGTCGCCCGCTCGAGAGATTTCGGTAGACTGACTAGCCGCCCGGGAGGCGCGGGCGGCCCGCGGCAGTCAACAAAATAAATGGGCGGAACGATACTTCGCGCGTTTGTATGTCATTGGCTAATGATTTATTTGTATTTCGGCGCGCATTGGCCGGACATCCTTGTAGTCCACGTGAACTCCTCATAATTCTTTTGAATGCCATATTGCTACCGCGATGAGTACTTCGATGTTACGTTTAATGTTTCATCACGTTTGAGCAACATAAGACTTATTTGAGAACGCCTAGTTTAGTTTGTTTTAATTACATATTTGATGCTATAGAATGGTTGTAGACAATGGTCTGAACAACGTTTATTCTAGCAAAACTGCGATTCAAATGTCAACGTGTATGTCAAATTGAATATCATATTTCAATTTCTCATTGACCCAGTGACCCAATTACTTAAATTTGGACACTTGCTGTAGGACGGTTCCATTTAGTGTGATCGGAGGAACAGGGTAGTCTTTAGTCCCCCGCCTTAAAAACTAGCAGCTCGCTCTTCTGCACATTATACTTGAGCCCATGGGTCATTGCATACTTCACCATATATGTGAATTCAATAGTGACCTCACGGAACTGACTAAGGGGGCCCAGCAGCAGCATGTTATCAGCATAAATAATGTTATTCGTAAAAACACATTATTGCATTGTTTAGACAAAAGCAGAGTTTGATGGTACTACATCTTCTATATCTATCTACACGAGTATTAAGGTGTGTCCAAACATAAGGCGACAATCGTGCGCGGCTGCCGCGCGTGGTTAGCCGCGCTGCGATTGCACGACTGCCGCGCGCGAACGCTTCTGTTAAACGCAAAAACATTTGTCGGAATAGTCCTAACTAGAGCTTGGCAGAAATGTGTCCAGCAAACGCCACGTGTTGCTGCCACACTCTTGCCACTCAACACACCCATTCATAAAAATAAATATAATTGAAGTGTCTGTTTTTAATGTAAAAAAAACAGCTTTTTACTAAATGCATTACTTATTTCCAACTTACATCTATCACTACAGGGTAATATATAACTTGTTTATATAATTAAATTTTGTAACTTTAAAAAAATAATGCATGGCATTGTGAACTCACTCAGAGAACAAGAGAATAGGTCCAAGTTTATGTAACTTATTTAATTATAATTACATTTTGTGACTTATTAAAAGTAATGCATTCTTTGTGAATTCACTCAGAGACCAAGAGAATAGGTCCGAGTCTATGAGTCCTATCTATGAGCTATGAGGTTGAGAGTGCGGAGCGCACGCGTCAGTGGCGCCTCACTTAACAGATTACTCGAGCACGCGGCTCCGCCAGCAGCCGTGGCTGTCGTCGTCGCCACACGTATCTGTCCAAAACACACAAACCTATGTGCCCTAAAATGTACCTTCCCTCTAAGTAATTTATTATGAATGTATATATAGTACTTGTAACAAAAAAAAATGTAATAAACTTCATAATACATTTTTTTTTTTTTATAATTCTCTAAATTCGACTTGAAATAATCGATATGTTATATATCTGTGGAGGCTTGTTATTAGCAAATTGATAATGTTTTGTTGTTACCTATTATTTGTAATTAGTCTGTAAGCCTTCTTAAAAGCAATAAAATAAAATAAAACTTAAACTACTTTTATTTTATAAAAATAATTAATCCACACGGGCGTAGCCGCGAGCAACAGCTACTCTGACATAATATCAGATACTACAATTACTGTCAGGAATTCTCCGGGAAGTATTACCATAATACATTTTTGTCCCAAAACAGTATTGCAAAGTTTCAGTTTGAGATGATTTTGTCAGTTACTTTCAGAGCACTGAGCAGGCACTTAAACTTCTTACTTATCTTTCATAAGTCACTTACTTGAACTTGCGTGCTGTATTACTGGCATTACTGCCCACTCTCTCCCACGGAGGTCTGAGTTCCAGACCAGCAGTGCTATTCTGTAACCATCTCACCGTGAAAACTTAGGTGAAGTGAGCTCGGAGTGAGCTGTCAGTCTCTAGCAGCAGGTGGAATGACAGCTCACTTCACCTAAGTTTTCACGGTGAGATTTTTACAGAATGGTCGGCAGCAGTTGGGTAGTAAGTAACCCTTGTTTCCCTGAACGGTTGGGCAGAGGTGTACCTGTAGCAGGTACACCCACATTTCGCCAGTTATGTTTAAGTCCCATGTGATAGGGGGCTAGCCTATTACCATCAACCGGTCACAATTCCAGACTCCGGGCTCCTACTGAGAAATTCCAGATAGAAAAACCCAATAAAGGGGATCGAACCCAGGACCTCAAGCACGAACATGAACATGATGCATGAACTTGAAGTAAATGTTTTATTATTATTATTATTTCGTGCATTTCTTTTAAAATAGACATATTTATGTGAACATTCAAAAACAGCAGCATGGTCCTAGCTGCCAGTGGCTCCTGAGAGAGGAATCTGCTCCTCCGCCTTATTATTATTAAAAGAGTACCATTTAACCGCCACTGTGGTCTAGTGGTTAGACCAACCGACTCAGACCCAGAGGTCCCGGGATCGATTCCCAGCGGGGGCAAAATTTTTGCACGGTTTGGCTGGTGGTTGGCCTTGTTCTAATCCGCCTGGCTAGCTACCATAATCTTGTCTAAGTCTGTCGCCATAACAATAATGGAAACAAACTGACTTTATATATTATCTACTAGTGCTGGACACTAGTTGTAGTTTTTCACAAACGTCAAAGCATATTACCGGTTTTTGATTTAAGAGTTGCAAGATGAAAATATATTGTGCAAATTTTAAATGAGGTGACAAGAACCCTTGATGCCCAATATGTCATGTAAGGGTTAACAGCATTGTTGTGTTTCAGCAGTATTTCTCTGTGGTTTTGGATTCCGGGTGAAGCTCGCTTCCACCTTCGGCCTGATCATCACTTACCATTAGGCGAGATGCAAGCTAAGAGCTACCCAGTTGGGTATTAAAAAAAAAAACGTAAGCCCTGCAAGCAAAAATATTTGAACCTAAACATATGTGTTCTTACTCAAAGTATTTGTGTATAGAATCCGACACACAAGTGATTTTGGAATGTAACGCCCTCGCTCTGCGGAGGATTTGCTTATTAAGCGTCGTTAAGTTATTTTATACAGCAGAGCGAATCCCGTTCCACCGGTTGGGTAATAACCCCGAACCTCATTTACACGAATAGAATTTCCTGCCCGTCGGGAGGTGAGAATGTCCATGCTAGACTTCTGAATGTGAGAATGTCTAGGTGATAATCACACTCATGAGTTTATACTCAAGCTAGAAACCAAAACTTAAAATTATGTCCTTTATGAGAAACTCTTGTATTTTATTTATTTAACAGTTTATGTACACACAAACAGACAAGAAAAAAAGGAGCAGAAAAGTACGTACAAAGGTGATGCTTATTTCTAAAGAAATCTCTTCCAGCATACCTGCGATAGGAAAGCGGATAAAAAGAGATGCAGACAACGTGTGTAAGAGTAGAAGAGAAAATAATACGAGTATAAGTACATAAAATAAAAACATTTAACTATTCACTAATTCAAAAATAAACATACAATAAGAATATACTTACACACATACTTCTAAAATACAAAAAAATAAAATACAAAAATATATATAATTATAATGTAGTACTCATAAAGTACAATAATAAATACAAAATATGCAACTATGACGAAGTGGAAAGATAGTGTTCTTTCACTCTTCTTTTAAAAACTCGTAAACGTACGAACGTACGTATGTTTACACGGAAACTTTTAATTTTGACAGTTGACTTGTCACAGGGCGTGGGTATTCCCGCCTTGTGACAACTGTTGTACGACTCATAATGCGAGCATTTGAGAGTGCTCTGCGATCGAAAAATTTATATTGCCTCCTTTCTGCAACTGATTTTATTGTTACACTCCTGCTAGTACACAGAACCTACTTAATTTATATGCCATTGTATAGATAATTTAGATGTAGATTCATTCTGTACTTTAAAAAAATTTGTTCAATGCAGCAGAAACGAAAAAAACATCAAAATAGTTCTAATAAAATCCCGTCAGTCAAGTATGAAACCAGAAAACAATACATTGTAGCTTGCGAGATAATCAATTAAAAGAGTTTTTTTTTTTATAGATTTGTTTCAGCCATAGGACGAACCCTATTGAAAATGGCTCTTTTATTCAAAGTAGTTTAATTATTATAATATCTATTTAACACCTATATCACTACCTCTTCCGTTGCCTAGCAACCCACAAAGTAAATATCTAAATAAATAGTCTTTGACATTACGTAAAGATTGCGAGATGAGAAATTTTACCCACATTGATGGGTAAAAAAGCAATCAAAACATACTTTATGAAAAGTGTTTAAATAAATTGTTTATTTTTGTTAGAAACTATGTTTAAATAAAACTGTTTTTTGCTAAATTTTCAATAACTACTATGAAGGAGAAAATGTTAGGACTCGTGTAGATGCCACCGCAGCCGTACCGACACCGCATTGCGTTTACATGACATGTAGACTAGACGCCAACGCACCGCGCAAGAGGTTGTCTGCTGCTTAACCGGGCCATCCTGAGGATAGACGTGCGTATTATTAATAGTAGGTAATAGCAGTGAGACATATTTATTTATGTGTAATCTTGCCGAGCACTGGTTTCCCTTAATCGGTGGTAACCTAAGTAATTTAAGAAGATGCATTTAAATAAGGCAGTCCCTATTGCCAACTGATACTATCTAATGTAGTCGGGTAATAAGCGAGAAAAGAAGCTTCAAATTTGCTCCGGGTCAGATAATAACGGGTAGAAATAACGATTTTTCGGTTTACTTAATTATTTCTATGATAGTTTGGTAACATTCCAAAAAAAAAACAAGCTCACTTACCGATGAAAGGAAATAAATGTCTTTATTTTCGCGCTCTGTGCGATTCATACATCCTAATACACAGTAGCGCCTCATAATATCACTTTTAATATTGTATTTGTATTACTTTGTTCCCTATAAATAACATTAATTGAATAATGAAATACGCACCACAAAATTAGATTACCGAAAAAATCGTACCATGACAGCGTTTTTCCATAAAGCAAAGGAGATAGACAAAATATAATTATTTTTATCTCGTTTAGCTACTACTATTCTGGGTCCACGGAGGATAGAAGTGACTGGACCTAATAGTAACGTGCTAGCACATTTTTTTTTTAACTCTTATTCGAGTGTTATGATGCGTGCACTTTTGCACTTATGCACTTTTGGATTTTCCAAACTATTTTATCTCCTTTCGAGGCGAGAAAATTCCCTCGTGTAAATGAGCTTTTAAACACTGAAAACATAAGCAGAAAAGATACCCTTGAATTCAACCCACACACTATAATGTTGTGATAACCAGATAAACACAGACATTGGTTTAAGTTCAATATAGTCAGGGTAGGTAAATTCGTAATTTCCGACGGCTGGCGCCCAAGTTGCTGGGCGCTGCTGGAGCGCTCTCAACGCTGCTTCCCAATCTGGGGGGCCCGAGCGTCGCTTGTAGGCGGCTATACGTGGGGATCGTGCGATCGATGGCCCTTTACGGGGCCCCGATCTGGGCGGCTGACCTGACGGCCGGGAGCATCGCCGTCATGCGGAGACCGCAGAGGGCGATGGCCGTCAGAGTCATCCGGGGGTATCACACGATCTCCTACGAGGCGGCTTGTGCACTGGCCGGATCCCCGCCCTGGGACCTGGAGGCGAAAGTACTCGCGTCATCGTATCGGTGGCGCGAGGAAGCGCGGGCGCGGGGCGAGCGACCGATGCAGCGACACGTGGAGCTGCATCGGTCTCAGCTTCGCGAGGTCCTGGTGGCGGAATGGCGGGACAGGCTTTCGCGCCCTACCGCCGGCCTCAATACCATTGAGGCGGTCCGGCCGGTGCTCGACACTTGGCTCGGGAGGAGGCACGGCTCCCTGTCGTTTCGGGTGACGCAGGTGCTCTCGGGGCATGGTTGCTTCGGGAAGTACCTGTGTCGCATAAACAGGGAGCCGGACGCCCGGTGTCACCACTGCGTCGACTGTCGGGAGGACACGGCGCGGCATACGCTGGCAGAGTGTGCCGCTTGGGAGGAGCCGCGCCGTGCCCTCGTCTCTGGAGTAGGCAGTGACCTTTCGCTGCCGGCCGTCGTGAATTCCATGACCGGCAGCGAGGAGTCCTGGGACGCGGTGGTTTCCTTCTGCGAGACAGTCATCTCGCAGAAGGAGGCTGCGGAAAGGGAGCGGGAGATTGCTTCTGCTAACCCGATCCGCAGCAGACGCACCGGGCGTCGGCGGAGGGCGGATAATGCCCTCTTCCAGCCCCCCTAAATGGGTCCAGGGGCGACGGATCTGGGGAAATCCATCGCCCCCTACACCTTAGGACCCGAGATGGCGGCGTGTAGTGTTCCACGCGCGCCTCTCTATGATGTAAGGGGGGAGTTTAACACCTCACTCCCCCCAAACTCGAGGTGGCCCGCAGAGGCGGGCCGGCACCAGCCGAGGGTCGCGGAAGTATCTGCGTTCCCGCGACCCCCGACGTAGGTGTGAGATGGAACACCGGGGTGGTTTTTAGTCAGTACGAGTCTGACAGACCCCTCCGCCCGCCCCAGGGCGGAGGACATCCATGAGGATTTTCCACCCCGAGACCAAAAAAAAAAAAAAAAAAAAAAAAAAGGTAAATTCGTAATAAGATAAACTAGGGTTTAATTCATTTAAGTCTGATATAGCATAAACTTAATCTCAGTTGTAAATGCTTCTTTTGTTAGCAAGCAGTTTATCTTGGAAATTGTTGAACTAATTTTGAAGGTATTCTGAGATAAAACTTTCATATTAATGTTTATGACAGCCTTTTTCTGGATGAACATTAGTACGACGTACATTATTAGTATTAGATAATTAATTTATCAGAGAACTTATGAAATCTTTTTTTTTCTCGCCCACGACTTCGTCCGCGTCAGTGAATGATTTTCGTTCACTGGTCCGCGTGGATTTCATACTTTCCCCTACTTTGTAAAACCTCCTCCACCCACTTTAAAAGGTAGTTTTTGAAAGTAAATCGCAACATATTTATACTTTATTTTCTTTTATATGTAGATTTGTGGAAGTAACTGTCTGTTTTCCCGAATAAAATAAATAAATAAACTCATAAGTATGTTCTGTATTAATGTGTAACTTCGTTTTTCCTACAATACATATTTTACTCATTCTCGAAAAGAAAACCATAGATAAATTTATAATAATAATGTGGTTTATTTTTGCGAAGAAAAACAAGTCAGTTAATAATACATTGCTTATTATACGAGTAGTATACTCTGTGTAACATGATGTAGAAAAAATAAAGATTGTTATTATATTTCAAACATGACAATCATGTTATTATTAGGTCTATCTTAATAAAGGTCGCCAAATTCACTTTGCTTGATTTTGTGGACCACACACAAAGTAAAAAAAAACATGGTATAGTAATATACTTCGCCAGGTATAAGCATTCCGAGACACAGTGGTCACGTGGGAGACACAAGTCTACGTCATCACATCTGTGTTACCAGTAGTGTGTAATAATAACTCCCCAAACACCTTTATTACCTGTGCGAATCTGATAAAACAATGAGGTTTTAATTAATTATTACGTTGGTAAAATTATGTTTAAATTGAATGGTTTGGTTTGATTAGACAAACTAAACGTCAATTTAAATGCTTTCCTGAATTCGTATTTTGTTGCAATAAACTGGAAACTGGGTAGTGACGTAGGCATGTGTCACTCCCGGAATGCCAGACCTTGTTTTTTTAGACCATGAAAAAAACAAGTGAGCCTTACAGTAGTCGCATATGATGTGTAACATCTGAAATCTTGGCTGCTAGTACCAACCTCTCGGAAAATGGGTTGGTACCATCTGACGGCCCTAGCAAAGCACGCGCTCATTGGTCAAATCAAATAGCGCGCGCTTCCCCGGCTTCCTGTTACACATATCCGTCCCTTTTCATGAAATCACGGATTGCAGAAAAGCGAGAGGAAAGATGTTACACATTAAAAAAATGCACAAGTATCAACTTTATTATACTTTAAAATTATGAAAAAACCATTAACTTTGCTTTATAAGCCTTTGAACACATAACAAAAGCGTTTACTGACCTCACACTTAATATAGAAAATCTTATAAATAAAGGAGAAACCCAAACTTCATAGAAACTTGGGCCTGGCGTTACAGGGCTGGAATTTGGCCATAAATTAGAACATATAGGAAGGTTTCATGAGCCCAATTTTCACGTCTCCCAGCAATGGCCAAGTTGGTAAAATCAGACAATAATGTATACCTACATTTTAGGTTATTTTTAGTACGAGTTATTTAAATAAATAATGATATTTTTGAGGATTTGTTTCCTACGTAAATCTGGAACACATGCGCTGTGCTGCAGCCTATCACGATGAGGTTTTAGGTACTTATATAAAAAGCGTTTAGGGGGTGCCTTCTGATTTATCTGATTTTACTGAAAACCTCGGCAGAAAACTATGTTTATCATATAAGGCCCACTTACATCACTACTAGCTTGCATTTGTTATGTATAGATGTGATAGAAAATATTTGATATAATAAGCAATTGTAATAAACAGATCAGGTTTTCCATCTAAGGTCAGCACGGGTGGCAGGGTACAGTGTCTAATGTTCAAGCGAGGGTCAGTCAGAAGGCAATCAATTTCAGAGTCCGTATTCGAGCAGAGGTCCTAAGAAATAATAAATCCCGAGAAATACAGAAAAACACATTCACTTGCGCAAAAATACGAAAAGCGAATGACATTATTGACATGACATTACAACCATGACAATTGACAGAAGTTAACATTGACATTTGCCGTTTACTAGTGTAATCCATGGTGCAATCGATTTTATCGATTATTTCTTTCTATTAATGATTTTTTAAGGCGCTTACGTCAAAAATCAATTAGATTCCAGATTTTATTATTTAATATTGATTTTAATACCTAAAAAATAATTTGTACTAAAACAATGAAGTATTATTTAATTATTTGTAACAGTATCGATTTCCAGTAAATCGATCATATTCTTAGGGTACAATATATTGATATAATACCAGCGTTTGTTAAGTTGGTGACGTATAATGAAATAAGTGTTGTAACGGTTTACAAAGGTTGTTTAAAACAAAAAAAAAACTACTTATTTTCTACACTTGGCCATTGGCATTTAGGCTAAGATTTAAATGGCTTACTTAAGCAAAATAGAAGATTTTTTTGGTACATATCTGATTCGTGTAACGGTTAGGCCCAGAAACGGGTTTCTCCTTTTCTTTTTCCAGACAGATTCTGAACTTTTCTCGACTGTCGCGCTTCACCAGGTCGGATTTTGACCTGCAACTCTGACTAGACAGGCAATGCCCTGTCGAAGCAAGACCGAATTTAATTAATTGGCCCAAAACATAAATTTATTCGAACGCAAACATTTATGTAACGTTTGAATTATAGAGATAATTAATTTGACATTCATGATCGTGTTAAATGGCTTGAAAGGTTCTAGATGAGAGTCGAAAAGGCCAAGGTTATATATCAAAGGCAACCATGCTTGTACAGTAATTTAATAATTTCCTATCAGGTGGGTATAAACATCTAAATATTGACATCATACTTTGAAAGGAGGGTTAAGTCACAGTATAATTATGGACAGTACAGAAACTACGGAGTAAACGTTCGAAACGGCACACTCACATAGACGCGCTCATTGATGAGGCCCCAAGCGATTGTCGCGGTGCTATCAGCTGCGGGTGCCATGTCGAGACGAGTGGACGCTGGGATCTTTTTAATAATGGAGCGTAGGTAAATATTTCAACAAATAGTCCTAGTTTCCATACTGTCCATACGTATATTGTTGTTAAGTCATTAGTCTCGGCTGTCATTTGTAGAAACGGCTAGGTGACTCGGGACAGAAAGAGAAAAATGCGTAGGCGAGAACGAAATAGAATGAGTTATCGAGAAACTAAATCCTTTCGACGGAAGGAAAGGATTTAGTAACTGCGCTACTGTTTAGTGCCAGTTTTTTAGAGCGATAAATAAAATGTATGTTTTACAGGATTGTACTCGTATGTCTTAAAAAACTCAACAAAAAAGTCCGCGATTGGCATATGTCTGTCTATCTTCTAAGGATGACCCAAATAACTATTTTTATCTTTCAGAATTTGATAAAAAAAATATTGTTATTTCCGAAGCTATTTTGACCGGTATTATATTAATCCATAACCAATAAAATATTTTATTTAAATTAGGCATTTTATTTGGATTTAAATATGCCTTGAAATCATATAATTTAAATGAATATCACTGATTCTAAATTACGCCTAACAAATTATGGTTGACGGCAACGCGGGCGCAGCGGGGGAAATGACCGTTTCCTCGGCTATTAAGTATAAAATTCCCACTTCAATTCTTCTCTATTGCAATTTATTTCCTTCAACGTCCCTTTACCTATTCGACATACACTTCAACCACGACAACTTCCCCTTTTTTTAGGGTTCCGTAGTCAACAAGGAACCCTTATAGTTTCGCCATGTCCGTCTGTCTGTCTGTCTATCTGTCCGCGGTTTAGCTCAAAAACTATTGGTACTAGAAAGTTGTAATTTAGTATGAGTATACACGTTAATGACGCCAAAAAAGTAGTAAAATAAAATTTAAAAAAAATAAATATTTAAGGTACCTCCCCTACATGTAAATTGGGGATGATATTTTTTTTTTTCGTCCTTCCCATAGTGTGGGATATCGTTGGATAGGCCTTTCAAAAATATTAGGGGTTTGCGAAGACTGTTTTTTGATTAAGTAAACCGTTCGTGACTTATCACGCTTTAAAGTACCAATTTTCGTTAGAGTCATGTGTCCCCCCCCTCTACCAACTAAACGGTTGTAGTTAGAAATTCAAATGTCACGAGAGTAGTACATATATATAACGAAGTTTAAAGGAAAACTATCACACTTAAGTGGGCTTTACAAGTTTACGAGTAATAATCGACCAACTTAAATTTGCGGTTACAAAAACATGTTCTCACATATATTCATTCCGTATGGGAGAACATGTTTTCCAATTACAAAGTTAAGTTTGTTCTTACGATTCATTCATTCCAACTACGGAACCCTTCAAACAAGTCCCACGACAAGGTTCCGCGACCCTTAAAACAAGTCCCGCGACAAGGTTCCGCGACCCTTAAAACAAGTCCGTTGTATGTAGCCCTCACGCATATAAACAAAATTTTGCTATATGACAAGTCCTTAGATGTGTGCGCTAGTACTGAGCTGAGATTCCTGACCACTGCTGCTCGATACCTGGAGTCCATAGCTGCACCTAGTACCATCTCATTGCATTAGATTAACAAAAGCTGCTATAATATTGATATTTATATACTCATTTTAATTGAACACTATTAATAAGTCCATCCTAATTCTATTCTATTTTATTTAATTTTGTATAATTCTATTTAACTTGTATAATCTAATTTTGTATAATTGCGTGTATATTTCGTTTTGTCTTGTTTTAATTTCATGATTGTCACTTATTACGTTCCCGTGGAATATTTTCCGACATTCACGAGGTTGAATCCGTGGGAAAATGCTAGTATATATATATATGTATGTATGTGTGTATATACAATGTGGATCTGGACTTACGACAATAAATTAAAACGAGCACAGTACTAGTCCATAGAAACATTTTAAAATACGAAGATTAGTAGTTAATGGATAATTGAAAAATTGCAATTTTCAAAAAAAAAAAAAAAAATAGCAGAATCGACTGCATAAAAAGTAAACACGCTTTATCTACGAAAATTAACTAACCTGTTGCGCGGCCCGATGCGGGTCGCGGCGGGGGGCGGCGCCTGCGCGGTGCGGGGCGTAGGTGGACGTGGGTAGGTAGTTTAGTCGGAGAACAACAAATAAGCGGCATAAACTCACTAAGTTGCGCGTTGTTAATTAAAAGATCACTGGTTGAATAATTAATCACATAATATCACATCACAATCAGAATTTACATCAATAGTCAAATTTATAAATTTTCAAGGTTTCCACCGTTGTTCATTATGCACAAGCGACATCGATACCTAATTAACTAACTACTATTAAACTAACACTGAACAATAAGTCACACTAAATCGTCTTTAATCACAAATAACAGCAATTTTTTTTCGCAAAATCACAACAATGCGCGCGTGGCTCGTCTCGTGATAAAAAAAGTAGCCGTGTGCGCTCCTCAAAGGGCGCCGCTGCACTGACTGTGACCGAGTCCCGAGACTGCCGAAAAAATTCCGCTCACACACACACTCGCAATTGTCTATGCACCACTAATGCATAATTTGCGTAAGTAATATTTCTTTTTCTTTCTAATTGTAGTATTATTTTGTGGGACTGGGCGGGGCGCGTCAGAGTGGAATCGTATGACACTTTTCTCTGTTTCTCAAGCATATTGAGACGTAGAGGATAGAATCGTACGTTTTGCACAGGTTCTTGACCTTACAATGTTTACCTATTATTACGGACTCAGATCTACATCATATTGAAAAATAAGATGATGTAAACCGCATCAAAATTCATTTTTTGATTTTGAGGTATTAATCTGACCGATTAATACCTCAAAATCAAAAAATGAATTTTGATGCGGTTTACATCATCATTTAGAGAATTTACACGACACGAGAAGCGAGTTTTGGTTTATAAATACTAAGTACATATTGATATATATACATATACCTAATAAACTAAATGAGCTCTTTCTAGGTATAAATTAATTGGATATTGAGGTCACAATTGTTTATAGATTTATTGACGATGTTTTTTTTACTGATTGCAGAGAGCAATATATCAATCATTGGAAGACATTTCTTTGACACGATGTCTATAAGCTACTAAATTATAGATACATACATACTGTTGAACACAAAACATACAACTTCTCCTTTCGATTAAAAGAAAAGTTACCACAAGAGAAAAATATGTTTCAAAGTCAGTCTTTGCTTTACCTTACCTCGTCAAACGTTGGGCCTTGCTCAGCGCGCGTGGCTGCGCTTAGCGGGCACGTGTCGTCTGTAGAAGCTTTTACGGTAAAAGTAGTATCAAACATCCATTGAATAAATACTGAATAAGATAATATTAGCACGTGTTCCCAGAGAAAGTTCATCCTTATAATCTTGTATCCCTTCGTCGCCTTGTTGAAACTCATTTTATAACACTAATTTCATGAAACTTGACGTAATCACAATGTCTAACCAATTGCTTAAAAACGCTATAGGTATTGAGGTTTATTTATAAACGTTGCTTAAATTTAAGTAATGATTAGCGACTATACATTTTTGACGTTTGAAGGTAACATAATTATTGGCTAATATAGACAAAGTAAGTTAATTTAAAGATATCACAGCAAACATATTATAGGTACCTACTAACATTACAGTCGCTTTTATATATTATATATTATGTAATATAAAAGCGAAAGGTCACTCACTCACTCACTCATTCATCACGAAATATCGAAAAGCGCTTGACGTATAAAGATGAAATTTGGCAGGGAGGTAGTTTATAGTTAGTAGACGTCCGCTAAGAACGGATTTTTGGAAATTCGACCTTTAAGGGGGAGAAAAGGGGGGATTTTATTTGTATGAAAAATCTTATTCTTTGACTTTTAATATACTTGAAACTTGGCACAACTTACTTATGTATGGAAATTATAAACTTTGCCATTTTTAGCTTTTCTAAACTACCCCATAAAAGAGGATTGGGGGGTGTCATAGTTTGTATGGAAGAATTTTAACGCACGATCTGACTAACTCGAAACTCAGTATTTATACTAAAAACTGAAAATAAATAAAAAAGTATGACCGGGTTTTTTGAAAATTTAAAAATTTGTGAAAAGGGGTATTCATTTTTACAGCGGAGGATTTTATTGTGTGGCTTGATTACCTTGAAAATTGGTATAAATAATCTATATGTCAAATAATAGAAACGTTAAAATAGACTTTTCAAAAAATATTTTCAAGCTATATGCTATGGGGGATGAGCAATATTGCATTATGTTCGTATTCTTCTATGTATAGTTTACCGCAAATTGTAAAAAGGCTAGCCAAATGGTTAGAATATTGCAGATAATTACAGATTTAACCTTTTAAAAGCTAGCATCACGCTATAGCTTTATGGATCTAAGCAGTCAATCATAACAATATGTCCAGGGTGGATTTTGAGGCAGGGCTATAAGGGCACGTACATTAACCATTGTCGCTACAAGAAAACAGTCTTAGGAGACTGTCCTTAACTTTTTGAAACATGTTGATCTGCATTCACAGATTTTGAAAAAAATAATTCATCATCATCATTTCACCCGTCCGTTTCAGACGCTGCTGAACATAAGCCTCCCCCAATGATTTCCAAATTGGCCGGTTGGAAGCTACCTGCATCCAGCGGCTTCCTGCGACCTTTATTAGGTCGTCTGCCCACCTTGTGGGTGGACGTCCTATTACTAGGGTCAAAAAACTATATCGGGCCAACTGAGGTTTGAGTACAAGAATGTCTGTCTGTATCTTACCTTTTCACGCCTAAACCACTGAACGGATTTCGATAAAATTTGGCAAGGAGATAAATCGCATCCTAGGGTATACATAGGTTACTTTTTGTCTAAAAAATAATCCTAAAGGGGGTGATATATAGGTGGGCAGGAAGGTAGGTTATAGTTAGTGGACGTCCGCTAAGAACGGATTTTGCGACAGGGCCATATTAAGGAGGTTTAATGGCTCTCGCAAGTTTGTATGAAAGTCCTTAATTTTTTGTGTTACAAACTTTAAATTTGGCTGGGAAGTAATTAATAGTTAGTAGACGTTTGCTAAGAACGGGTTTTGCGACAGGGCCGGATTAAAGAGGTCTAAGAACTCTCGCAAGTTTCGTTAAACATCATTAAACTTGATATCTTCATAACCACGCGAACGAAGTCTCGGGCAACAGCTAGTTCTTTTACGTGGAGAATGGTAGATATGGGTTACATGTTTGTTAGTTTTTCTTTGACATGTAACTGTTTTTTGTCCCCAAAAGTATAAAATAAAATACTAATCAATCATGAATGTTCAAATTCGGTCGTGTTCATTTTGACAATTCCACTGAAGTGTTAACCGTAGTCCGCAGCATTTTGTTACAAGCCACAAAATACACTACTCTAAACTTTGTTTACAAGTTATTATAAATCTTACTGTCAAACAAATAACGTTTCATTTTCCGTCACAGGTTAGACTAGTGTAACGGTTATGTTTCAGCTAAGCCGATAAATCGTCACTGTGTCATTTTATAATGTCCAAATCACTATAGATGTAAACACAGTATTGTGTGTGTATGAAGTTGGTTCTCGACGAGTGTGAACACGCATGCGCGGTCCAAAACAAATGGGCGACCGAACGCAGGCAGACGAGCGTCGCTTCATCCTGCGACGGTCGTTTCAACGCGCGTTAATCAAATCCTACCTATAACTAAACAAAATATTTATGTGATAATGAATTGGTGATTTTAACTGAAATTCATAGTGTTTATTAGTATTTTTGAGTGTGACTTGTTTTGAAAGGGTGCAGTAATTAGTTTCCATAGTTTTGTGTTATAAATACAAAGTTTGAATACCTGGGTGTGTTATGGAAATGCAGCTTTACTGATCAGGTATTTATTCATTTGTTTTCTTATTTTTTTAAATCAGAATTAACATAAACAAGTCTATTTTATTACCGGCCATTTATTTAGATATATTTTTCACTTTTATTCATTCATATTTCTAAAAATATTGAGGTATTCGCAATATTTTTGTTTGGACTTTACTTCAAGCATACTACTTATTTCGATACCTTGCATACTCGATTATTTCGAAACCTGCTGTGTATTATAAATGAGTTAACGAATGGTTTCCTGTTCCCCCTATTCCTGTAATTGGGTGGACTTTAAGCGTGTCACGTAGAGTGTAATACGTCCCTTTCTCCTCTACAATATATATTTATATTTCATTCAATTACGTTTATGAACTACGATAGGTAGTATAGGTACGATGTTAATTCAGTAGTTTTTTTTTTTTTTTTTTTTGTTTTTCTATTTTAACAAAAGGGGGTTTGCATCCATACGGCCAATCCATCGTACCTTATCAACTATTTAACTTTAATTAAAATAACTACAACTATAACTATGCTCGAAGCTAACACTAGAATGTCACAATGCACTGGAACAAATAACGGTATCTATCCACAACATGGTGACACTGCAATGGATACAGCGGATCACTAGGTAACGACGCAGCTGACGAACTTGCTAGACGAGGATCCAGCACGGCAGTCTGTGGACCCGAGCCTATCGTACAAATTCCCTTCAACCAAATACGCAGGTGGCTACAGGAGTTCACCCAGCAGAGTACTGGCGGACCTCGACACCGGGCTGCAGGCAGTCAAAGGAAGCTATGCCATCCTTGGGACAGCAGCCTGACCAGGCGTTTACAGGACACTAACGGCCTACACCTGGTGTCGGGGACCATCACGGGACACTGCTCGCTAAACAAACACTTCCACACAATAGGCATAACGGACAGTCCTCTGTGCAGGGCGTGCGTGGAGGCTGAGGAGACCGTTGTGCACGTGCTCTTTGAATGCACGAGCGTCACCAATTTAAATTTGTAGATTCGTTTGCAATTAAGATTTCACCTTTGTGTTTAATAAATACATTCGTATAAATAAAATACATTTATGGCATGAGATTTCTTACTTAACAATCTATTGTCAAAAAAAAGTAAACAGCACAAAATTTTTAGGAATCATAATTGACAGCCAGTTAACTTGGAAGCCGCAGGCAGAAGATATATATATGTAAACATTTAAGCACAGCCGCGTTCATGTTGCATAGTTTATCGAAAAAAGTAAACTTACCGACAATACTAGTGGCTTACCATGGTCTAGTGATTTGGTATAATATTTTGGGGTCACTGTAGTGAGCGAGAAAGCATCTTCAAAGCTCAAAAGCGCTGTCTGAGAGCTATTTTTGGTCTTAAAGTAACAGACAGCTGCATACCTATATTTAAGTCACATAAATTATTAACCTGTCCATGCCTTTATATCCTCGAATTAGCAATATTTATAATAACAAATCGATGTCTATTTGCAACTTTAATAGAAACGAAGTACAGCTATGAGATATCAATACTAGAATCTATTATGCACTCGAGTATTTAAAACTAGCTTACTAAAAAGAAATGTAATTTGTATGGCTCCTGTAATATTTAATAAAATACCTGACCAAATTAAAAACTTACCGTTGCAAAAATTTAAAAAAACGTTTCACACAATTACTTATAGAAAAATGTTATTATTCTGTACAAGATTCCTTAGATGATAAGTTTTTGTAATATCTTCATTATCCTCTCCTATGTAATACATTTGCATGCTATATTAAGGCAGAATGTACATGGATCTTATTATATAATTTAACAACTCACTTTTATGTACCTACATTCTAAGCAAATAAAGACCTATTCTATTCTATTCAAAACGTGAAAAATAACTGGGTACTCCTGTGGGGTACGGGTTCGGCTTAGGGCGTCGCTAGGGGAGGACAGCAAGCTGGCTCTTGCTGTCCTCTTTTTTTTTGCTTCTGGATGTGTGTAGCATTTACAGAAAAATTCCCTCTCACAAAGAGGAGGTCTGTGTTTCAACAGAGTGGGAACATTATAAGCTAATTTTGCTAAAAAAATAAATAGCTTTAGAGACTGTTCATCGTACAAAGGGTAATTTTACGCAAGTAGCATTATACTTTGTTTAATGTATTTTTTTCTGTTCGTATTGCGTGACGCTTGTATGGTGAAAATATTAATCATCATGGCGGATTTGGGTGTACTATCTCGACGCCATAACGAACGAAACCGAACTTTTCCGAAATAACACATCACACCTGTACTCGTAATCCTCGAAGGGTTAGGCTCGGAGGTTTACAGAGGGGTAGGGGCTTACTGAAACAATACTGTACAAACAAACTTAGTACACCATTAAAGATGGCGCCTAAAGAAGAAATACGAATCATTGCCAGGTGCTCGTTAACGAAATATGGTATATAGATTTTAAAGGCAGATATAATTAAACAGCTCTAAAATCACAAAATATTATTGGTAATTAACAATAAATACAGGCAAGTTACTGATCAACACTAAATAAAATCGCAACAAAGCATAATATAATACATAGCATCATAACGCCTGTTCCCTGAAGGGTTGAGCAGGGGTGTACCTTATTTTAGTGCATACACATATCACTAACCACCAGCTATGTTTAAGTAACATGTAACTGGGAGCGCACAGACCCAAGCTCCGGGCTGCTACTGAGAAATTCCAGATGGCAAAACCCAATAACACCGCAACATAAAAGACATTGTTACAAAAAATTCCGTAAACCAAATGGGGCTTCATAAATAAAATCAATCTGCCTAGCCTTTTCCCAAAGATATTGGGGTCGGCTTCCAGTCTAACCGGATGCAGCTGAATACCAGTATTTTACAGGGAGCGACTGCTTATCTAACCTCCACAACCCAGTAACTCGGTACTACGATACCACTTGATAAGACTGGTTGTCAGAGTTTCGGGCTTCTGACAACCCGTAACGACTGTCAAAGGTCCACGAATGACAGCCGGGACCTATGGCTTAACGTGTTTTCCGAGGCACGGAGTAGTCTCGGTATGTAAAGATGTTCTCCCCCCGTCCACAGACCAACCCCAGTAAGCGTACCTCAACCTGATGGATCGACCCGTGCGGCAGTTATTCCTTAGCCACGAGCTCCTCGGGACTTGATACACAAACAACATAGATATAATTCTACGCCAACAGCACTTGATCAAATATTTACGAAGCCATAAAACCACCCATGAAAGATGTGCGAAAACATATATACGCTTAACTATATAACGTGGCGTAGGCTTTCCTCGCTAGGAAGCCGAAGAAATGCAGAGGGAAGCCTTTTATATAATATTCTCACCTCTTATCGTATACGGAGTGGATTTTTTAGACGGAGCAGTAAGTACTTTAAAGAAAAGAAAGTAAATACATTTATCTAAGTTTAACCGTTATAGGTGCAGGAAAACGTTCTAACTGCATTTACAAGATTTTTTTATTTCAAAGAGTGTCCGTGGAGTTTCTTGTCCGTTCTTCTCCATAGGTACCAACTACGCTACGCTTTGAAATAGAATAGAATAGAAAGCATTTATTTGTCAGAATATTGTACAAAGTTGTATTATGTATTACGATCATAATATTCTGCCGTTTCCGGCGTACAAACATAGGGAATGGGCTTCATCTTTCTGACTGACCGACTCCTTGACAATTCAAAAATGGCTGTAAATTGTTTAATTTGAAATAAATGGGTTGAGTTTGAGTTTGTGTGCAAATTTTGGATAATGTTACATTCAGCTAGAAAAACGTAAATTTTCATCCAACCTGTATAACGCAAACTAGAGTTGGGCAAACTACGGGAATAAAAGACGGACTTACTTCGGGTATTTGCAAGGCTTATTCAACTTGATTTGCTTCCAAATCTTGTGGTCTTAAGATTGGGTAGTATGGTTTTTTGGTAGACTAAATATTAGGATGTGATTTGACTGATTTATATTTTATGTCAGTTAAGCTTAGATGGGTCGAATTCATAAGGACCTACTTCGCAAGTACGAAACATGATATTATTTAATTACTTTTAATAGCAATTCTTAATTTTAAATTTTATACGATCTGCGCCCCGCGGTTTCACCCGCATAAGTCTCGATTCCGGGGGAATATCGGACTAAAAAGTATATTATGTCCTAACCCAGGTCATGGTCTATCTATGCGCCAAATTTCATTCAAATCCGTTCAGCCGTTTTATTGTAAAAGCATAACAAATTAACATACAAAAAATCTGATCTTTTCTCTTTATTACAATATTATTACTAGCCGCGCCCCGCGGTTTCACCCGCATAAGTTTCGATCCCGTAGGAATATTGGGATAAAAAGTATTCTATATCTTAACCCAGATCATGGTCTACCCATGTGCTGAATTTTATCCAAATCCGTTGAGCCGTTTTAGTGTGAAAGCGTAACAAACAAACTCACTTTTGCATTATAATATTAAGTTAGAGGATTATTAATTTAGTTTAGACAGAAGATGAATCGAATAAAATTTAAATTATCTTAAGCTTGTATGTTAAGCCTTGTAAACTATATTTTAATTAGTTAGAACTTTTTTCTTTGCTATGAGACTGAAAACAAAACTATTTTTAAAATAGGGTCATACTTTTACGAATTAGATTAGACAGTGAGAAAATTCTCTTCGGACGAATTAATTAACGTTCTACAAGTACCTGTTAAGTCCCTCAATTATAATTACTATTCTGTAGTAGGTACTGTAATAACCGTCCGATATTATAGTACCGGTTCGTAAATCAAACACTTGTTTTATTTACGAACATGATTTAACTCGAATAATTATTAAGAATATAAAACATACATTATATTTATTATATTTTTTAACATTTTCTTTTTTATGACATGCGCTTGTCAGCTCGAGGAGCAGACTGTCTAAATTTGTTCTTCTTTTTAATACAAATCAATGCTTGTCACATAAGAAAGAAAAAAGAAATAACTCCGGTTAAGGCACACAATATTCACACAAAAACAGAAAAAAATAAAAATAACTAACTAGAATAGTACTGTGTGCCTCACGGCTGCGCCAAATAGGCCCAGTTAAGCTTAAATGCCAGACAACTTGTGTCTGAGGCTGGTTTTCAACTGGACCTTATGTTACGAGGACGTCTTACGATGTAAATCAGTTTAATAGTGTGTGTTTATATTTAAATAAAAATAGATAGATATATATGTGCAGCAAATAATATTAAACTCGATTAGATATTTGTTTAAAAACAATTAAAGATAATTATATAGTGCTGGATAAGGAAAGAAATAAAATGGTATGGTTGCACAAGAAAAAATGGACGGTCGTCAATAAATAATCTACATCAAGGATTCATAGCAAAGAAACATTCAAATTAATCATGTCTGCTTCCGCTGCGCATCCATGAGGTACTACCGGAGGCGTCTTCTAAATGTACATAATTCATGCCATTTATTTATAATAAACCCGCGGAGGTTTCATGCTAAGCCATATTAATTTGCAGCCTCTACAGTACATACGACCTCGAGCATTAATAATGATAGGACGTGTTATCGATCCCACTGGCCAAAGGCCTCTCTACTCTGTTTCCACTTCTGCTGATGTACCTGCCCTGCAGTAGGAGAATACGAATACCCTTAATTATATTAATTATTATTATTGATTGGAACTGTATCTATTCGGCCTATGAAGGAACACGGGTGGGTTTTAGTAAGTAAGAGTCTGACACAGCCTCCCGCTTAGGGTTATCAATGACAGGCATTTGCCGTATTTGACAGGCATTTTACTGTTAAGATATGTTAAGATATGCGTGCGGTCGGCGCTTAGCTGAGACAGGCATTTTTGAATTTCCCTAATAAATGCACAGTTGAGTAAAGTAATCGCCTAACAATAGAGTCGGTAAAAGCATTATTAGTAACCCAAGAAAACTTTAAAAACGTTACGTGTGAAGAAGATTTTTATTATATTTTTTCAAAAAACAACTTTTGAAAAATATCACTAAATGTAGTAAGTTCGTTTTTTCTAGTAAGATTAGTGCTCGTAAATTGTTCATACTTTTAATATTGAATAAATGTCAGTCTTTAAAACCATGTATCTGTTGCATATTATTTATTTTAAGACTTAAAGTTTTTTTTATAAAATAGACAGGCATTTTTCTGGAAAATCAGGCATTTTGTACATCCTAGACAGGCATCCTCCCTTACATAGATGGTGCCCCTACTCCCGCTCCGCCCAGAGCGGGCGAAGCTATTTGATAACTTCCCATCCAAAAAAAAAATGGCTGGCTTTTACTTTGGCCAGAAGCTAAGCATTGCCATACAACGTGGTAATGCCGCCAGTCTCTTGGGTACATTACTGCTCGGCCATCGCTCCTCGCCGCAGGCTTCGTGCCCGCTCGCGACAGTCGACAGCGATGCGGATAAATTTTTCGACGCCATCTTTTAGTTTGTGAATAGTTTTAAATAGTTAAGTTAGTACATAATTTTGTTATTTGTATTAATTAATTAGTTATCAACTCAACTCAACTCAAAGCATTTATTTCAATTAAACCATTTTGAAACCACTTTTGAACTGTCAAGAATTTGGTCAGTCAGAAATATGAAGCTAGTTGCCCATTCCAAAGCGTAGTAGGTACCTATGGAGAAGAACGGGCAAGAAACTCCACGGACACTCTTTTAAATAAAAATTTTGATACAAAAATATTGGTTACATCATTAATTTTGAAATTATGCATATGAGAACAATGTAGAAAGACGTGCACGTTCGTAAAAGCGTCCGTAATAAAAAGTAAAAAAGAACCATTCAAAAACTTTAAATATATTCAAATAAGCCATGGCAGCTAAGAGATGACCAGTCCCAACTGACGGCGCCCGTTCACGAACATGACGCATGGATCAGCACCATTCAGCTCAACCATTTTGAAGGGAGCCAAGTGATCCAATTATTAGTTGCTACCTATATACACTCGAGAGCAATGAATCCGGGTCACTTAAAGAATCCTAAAAATCTCGGAAACTAAAAATGCTAGGTTAATGCAATAAATTGTATTTAATAGACAATGTAATACTCCTTAAATGAAGGTATTAAAACTTCTTAGTTATTGTAAAGTTATATCATAAAAAAATCAAATTTGAAAAAGGGCCACTTTCGAAGATGGAACTACGAAATTACAGCATTTGGTTTTGCTTTTGTTTGTAATCTGTCATTTATGTGGGTACATAAACCATGTTGATAGTGCTCTATATTCATTATTCAAGCTGAAATTATGTCGCTTACGCCTGAAGAATGCACCAGAATACTTACAATGCTGGAAACCGGCCGGAGTCAGCGCGATACAGCCAGGACTGTCGGTGTGTCGCTGTCAACAGTACAAAGAGTTCTCCGACGTTACGAAGAAACTGGTTCTAACCTACGCAGACCAGGAACGGGCAGAACCAGGTGTACCACAGCACGAGAAGACCGATACTTGGTGAACACCATGCTTCGAAATCGCTTTCTTACAGGAACTGAACTCACAAATCAGTTTCGACGCCTCGGAGGAAGTAACCCAAGTGCATGGACAGTAAGACGTCGGCTTGCTGAATCTAACTTAAAACCCCTTAGACCTGCAAACGGCCCTAAACTGGAGCGTGGGCATCGTATTTCAAGACTAAGATATGCCCAGAGCCACGTAAATTGGAGTATTGAAGATTGGTCAAAAGTTATGTTCTCCGACGAATCAAAATTTATGCTCTACAAGCACGATGGAAGACACAGAGTGTATCGAAGACCAGGGGAAAGATTCAAGCAACCATGCATCGAAGAAAAAGTAGCCTACGGTGGTGGGTCTGTACTTGTGTGGGCCGGAATTTCTTCTGAAAGTCGCACAGAGCTGGTGATCATAGAAAACGGCTCTTTAACTAGCGAATGATATGTGGAAGAAATCCTCAATGATCACGTTGGTCCATTTATGGTCAATTTAGGTGAGGATGCTATATTTATGCATGACAATGCCCGACCTCATACAGGTAGGATTGTGAATGACTACCTTCAAGAGATGAACATTACTCGTATGGAGTGGCCAGCGCGCAGCCTGGATATCAACCCGATCGAGCATGCTTGGGACGAGCTAGGCAGATGCGTAAAACAACGAAACCCTCCCCCAATCACGCTTCGTGAGCTCAAAATTGCTCTCACAGAGGAATGGGAGAATATTCCCCAAAATCGTATAAGGAACTTGGTGTACAGCATGCCAAACCGCGTAAACGCAGTAATGGAAGCACGAGGAGGCAATACGAAGTATTAAAATTCAAGAAAATCGTAATAAAGTTCAAAAATTTCATGTTTCCTATTTTTGTTTTAAGGAGAGATCAGCAGTTTTTTTCTTTATGTAATTTTGTGTTAATAAAATGTATGGTGACTCATATTTTTTTTACTTTCATTTAAGGAGTATTACATTGTCTATTAAATACAATTTATTGCATTAACCTATCATTTTTAGTTTCCGAGATTTTTAACATTCTTTAAGTGACCCGGATTCATTGCTCTCGGGTGTATTTTTACCGAATTAATGAACAGTATATTCTATAGTTAATTGACTCAAGCGTGACTTTGCGGAAATCCATTATATCCATTTATCAAGCTTAGTTAGTAGCTAAGCGAATTAGGTTACTAAATATACGTCGTCTATTGTACTTTAGTAAATTCTATTGTAACTTGACAAACAATATATCTATGATAATACCTATTTACCAAACATCCTCAAAATTATTTTATTATATTTTTATTTATGTTTTAAAACGGTAAGCCTTCTTAGAATGTTAAAAAATTAACTAAAATAACTACTAAAGCTTCGTGCAGACAACCGCGACGCGACGGCGCGACTCGACTCGAACAATACAATTTCCAAGAAAACTTCACGGTGTAACAATAACCGGTGTCGTGTCGCGCTGTCGCGTCGCGCTAGTCTGGACGAAGCTTAATAACAATATAGGTAGTATACATAAACAATAATAACAGAGACACAAAAAATATCGATTAAACGTTTTACATAAACTCAAAGTTTTAAGTTTGGTTAATTTATAAAAAATATTTTTTAAAGTTAGAACAAATAATATTTAAGTGCAGCTAAATAAAAAAATAAAAATAATCCTCATGAAAACGTAACTTACTTAACGTACATATAGCTAGTAAGTCTGAGCTAAGTTTTGTAGGTACACGATGTGATTGCTTGCCCTCAAGCTTGAAAAAGCCAGACTGTTGCTTTTTTTTTCTCGACGTTGTCGTAACACCCACTGATAAGATTTTTATGTCAATGTTAATACAAAGGTTACATTTATTAAAGGTTTATCGGCATAACAACCACGAATGGCAGGTAGAATAACGATGCCAGATTATCAAGTATGTTATTACAGCTTTAGCATTTTTCCTGGGGAAATATTTATCTGATCCTCTAACACGTATTGACATTCTAACTATGCACACTTTTTAAAATAAATGAGCCTCTTTTTAGTCGCAGTAATCAAGCTAAAGCATCCCGAACGAATAAGTTAGGTTAGTTAGATGTGTGACCAACTGCGCCGGAGCCGAGCGACCGAAGCGTGCGGTGGTACCACGGCAGCGGCCGGCGAACGCTACATCGAATTTGGTCGCAGGTAGTTGGCTATTTAGTATTTTTAAGACCCCAAAATAGGAATAATTTTAATTAAATTTCTACATTTATATCTGTAATCTTTATGGTGTATATAATAGAGTATGCTATTTATCTATCTATTATTTGAGGTTCAATGTGCAATGTGCATTCATTATATTAGAATTTTCAATCATATTTTTAGATAAAAAAATGGAAAAATTTTAAAATCGATTTAATACATGCCTTTTTCCGGGTTTAATCAAAGTATATTCAACAAAGAATAAATGGTTCGGGAAATCAGTATTAATTCCTAAAATTAATAAATAAATGGTCCGGGCAATCAGTCAATCAAGATATCAGGGACCCCTTTGTAACTTACAGAGCTATTCATTGTTATTTTGATAAGTATTTTGTACTCTGTCTCTAACAGAAATGAACGTTGGCCTAAAACATCGGAGATCAGAATATTAACACTATTTAGTGCCCATTGGGAATAATACGTCACCTGAATCTAATTCCAAAACAAATATACTGCAGGGAAATACGTTAGCTTGTTAATGTTGTTAAGTTCTATGTTACTGAGAATATCAATGCACAGGCATTGATATTCTCAGTAACATAGAACTGTTATGTAAGGATACCGGTACCTTGTTTGGGGACCACAGTCCAATCAAAGTGATTTAAGAACGATCTTAGCAATTAGTTTGATGATGATATCATCATCATCATTGATAGCTTTGTTCCACCCACTGCTAACTATAGGCGACCACCCTTTTGTACGATGCTTCCCAGGTCTTTGCTAGCTTCATCCAGGTCTTCCCTGCGATCTTCTGTAGATCGTCCACCCACCTGGCCATTGGTCTACCAACGCTCCTTCTACCGTTTCTCGGCAACCATTCCGTTAGAGCTCTGCTTCACCTGCCATCACCATGTCTAGCCTAGTGTCCTGCCCACCTCCATTTCAGAGCTGCTACCCGTAGTCCTACGTCAGATTTGGTTTTATTCCACTATTTCAATATTTTCGGTGATTTCAATATTTATTGGATATGGAAAGTGTCAGAATTATAAACTGAAACACAACTAAATAACAATCTGAATTATAATTGTGGCTTAAGCATGGTTGCTAGTCGCCTGGACTGTGTATACGTGAGTCACTGTTGTGCCGTCTCTCATGGGATGTCGCGACAGTGACCAACCGTGCATTGTTCGTGAATGTTTTCTTTGTTTTTGTGTAGTGTCTGTGATTACTAACATAGTCGTAAGTTTTACTAACAACCCTTGTTGAGTCTTGGTAACTTTAATAAAGAAAAATTCTATTCTATTCTATAAACCTTAAATATTGCTTATTTCGTAATCACTTCTTCAAAATGTTTCCGACATACCCTCGAACTTATTATTTTAAGTAAACAGATTTAGGTAAAATAATTCTCCATGAATGGCTATAAGCCACAATCTACTAAGTTTTCGATCTGTCGGGAAACGGGAAATGGCACAATAACGAGTCATTTTCGCAAAAATAAACAAAAACCACGTCACGCCTTGCATTATCAGCTTGTTTGGGAAACTAGCTATAACATCGCCATTTTGAAAACAGTTGCCTTTCTCTAACTGCCTCGTTGGTCTAGTGGCAAGTGCTACTGCTGAGCATGAAGTCTTGGGTTCGATTCCCAGGTCGGGCAAAGTGTTATTAGGCTTTTTCCATCAGGTACTTCTCAGTAGCAGCTCGGAGTTTGAGATTGTGCCCGGTTGATGGCAATAGGCTCGCCCCCTATTACATGGGACTTAAACCGTACACCCCTTTTTTTTGGGTGGGAAATCATCATTTGACTTCTCCCGCTCTGGGGGGAGCGGGAGGGCGTGTCAGACTCTTACGGACTAAAACCCACCTGTATTCCTTCTGTTGCCTGTGCAATGCCAGGGGGCCACGGTATCCCTTTCGGACTTTCCCGCAACCCCGGCAACGATGAAGTACCTGGGACTCGTCCTCGACAGTCGGTGGAACTTCGTGGAGCATTTTCGACGTTTGGCTCCCAGACTGGAGCGGGCCGGGGCTGCCTTGAAGCGGCTCCTGCCCAATCTAGGGGGTCCGAAAAAAAAAAGGTACTTCATCGTCGACTCGACGCCGATGTGAACCCCTCCTACCGTTATTTGGGAACCCGACGGTGGCGCGTTCCGAGGACCATGAAAACACATGGCCTCGGACTTGTACAGTGCCACCTCGAGTCCCAACTGCCGGTTTCTGGCCACGATTGTCGCAACCCCGTGTGTCGCTAGTTCGGCCGCCGCCTGGTGCGACCTCCCCTACGCCAGGACCAAAGTGTCGTCAGCGTAACAGGTGACGCTGACGCCACTGGGGAGGTTGGCGCGCAGCAAAGTCAAAGTCAAATAATTTTATTTCAATTAGGCACAAAAAAGGCACTTTTGAACGTCAAACTTTACAAAAAATAATAATAACTGATTCCACTACATTCTGAGCACCCAGTCGTATCCGATGTCCCACAGATGCGGCCCCAGGTACACCCCTGCCTACCCCATCGGGGATTACAGGCGTTATGTTATGTTATGTTGCCTTTCTCATACTGGGTTTTTAAGGGACAAATGAACGTCGCTTGGCGTCGTCTCTTGACTGTAGTAGCGCAATATCTTAGCACAATAGCGTTTCATTCTGATGTTTCCGATATACAAGGGCATCGGTGTTATTACTAACTACATTTTCCCAATAATCTTTAAAAAAAACAGTAACCTGTAAAAAACAACATGATTAGTTGTGGCTAACGTAATACGGTCTACTGTGGGAAAGAAAACTGTGAAAGATTTATTCATTCACAGGCTCAGTTAACAGCGAAATGTAAATTATATGAGGTGCGGTCTCATGAATAGGTACTTTGCTTAAAATGAAGGGATTTTACTGGCGTGTAGCGGTTCATTTTTAATAAAACATGTTCAGTGTTACTACCCAAAGATAATGCGCCTTACCTTTTGCTTTGTTTAAATCTGAATTTTAAAAGAGTATGTTGTTGCAGGCAAGCTCATCTTGTAAATGTTGCACGCGGGGCTTGGAACCGGTAACAAAAGTACATGTTCTGTTTCAGTACCTAGGTACCGGTACTCCACCTAGCAAATACAGGTACCCGGCGCGTACCACCAATCTTGTATGTGGAACCTCGTGCTGTTGACAACCTTGACGTTATTTTTCTAATGCCTTTTTACTTACATACCTGATCTATTTTCTCATTCTAACTTACGGAAATATCTTTCGGTACTAATACTTTCTAATCAGTATCGGTATTGTACAATATTATTATTAGTAGGTAGGTACCTGGTCGACAGATCTCAGCTCGGTTGAAAATAGATAAACATATCGTCCAGGTATAGCAACGTTGTATCACATTCCCGAGGCTGTGAAAATAGAGAAAACGAATTCTCCCAGATATGAGACCTAGCTAGATCCATTTTTCGCTCCTGTAAACCGCTATAGAAATCGTTAGAGCGGTTTTCGAGAAAATGATTACAAATATAATATGTATAAAATATTATACAAATATTGCTCATTTAATAGTATAGGATAATACTAAGTTTGTTACCTGTATCACACAAAAGCCAATGGTACCGGTTTCCAAAAAAAACCGGTATTTCAAGCACAACTACTAATCGTGAGGTCGTGGGGTTCCGTATACCAGGTCGGGAAAAGTGTAATTTAGTGCGTTCATGCAGTGTTATTATCAGGAATTTCTCAGTAGCAGCCCTGAGCCCGGAGTTGTGCCCGGCTATAAGCTAGCCTCGAGTTAAATGGGACTTAAACAAAAACATAACTGGCGAAATGTGGAAGTACAGTCAGATAAATTTGTTGTAGAGCACATTGACAGCCTACGTCAATTTGCCGTTTTATAGCCATTTTATTTCTTACAAATGTAAAAAATAAATTGTATTGTGATTTCAATATACGGACACTTTAAGCTGATAATCAATTCGCTTAACAATAAATTTCCCTGACTTTACAATACACCTTTGCCTTTCCCTTTGGGTAGTACAGGCGTGATGTTACGTAATATAGCATTTAGAGTTCTGGTTTAATGAGTTTTCCTAACGTCTGCTCAGTAATCCCTTTGCTAATATTTTCTCCTATGTTTCTCGTATTAGTCGCGGGTGACTTAGTCTGCGTGCATTTCCTTGTTTTAACATAATAGTACATTATAATACAAGTGTGCGGTATTGGTCATTACACTCGAGGCGGTATTATTCCCGCGAGCCGTACCTGTAGGCGAGCGCGATAAGGGGGCCTAGTGTGTAATGATCAATGCACACGCGTTTCATACGACAATTTTCAACACACTTGCGGGTAAAAACTGATTGTTGTAAGAACTTATGCTACAATAACGTAAACAAGAAAAGTTTAACTGACCTTTGTTGCCAGGTACTGACAATCCGGAGCTTCTTTTAAAAACTTTCCAATGTTGGTGACATTACTTTAGATTTCTTATTTTTGATAATAACCACACAACGAAAACGACATCAAATATTTATGAAAAATGGCGCGCTGGTTTTGTTTTTTCCATCCACCCACTTTCATATAACTATATTACGGTATGTAGCTATATGCCTAGGTATGTAACTATATCACGGCTATAACCATCTTACTGCATCGATTAACCCGAGAAACCATTTAGATATTGCCGACCTCGTAATTTCTTTACCACCCTTTTCAATATCATTTGCACGTCATAAAAACAACAATAGGACGCATTGATAGACAAGTTGCAATCGCTTTCAAAAAGTTTCGTATTTCTACACAGCCTGCAAAGGCTAGGCATATGAAGACCTGCAACAGGATTTACATAAGCTTTTCGATACCTTATCAATCAACCTGCCTAGCTTTTTCACAACTAAATTGGGGTCTGCTTCCAGTCCTAAGCAGATGCAGCTGAATACCAGCATTTAACATGACCCGACTGCCTATCTGACCTACATAACCTACTGGATAATATGATACCCCTTGTTAAAACTCGTTGTCACACTTTCGGGCTTCTGACGACCCGTAACGACTGGCGAAGATCTACGAATGACTGCCGGGACCACTGTGCCTCACTGCACAGCCGTGAGGCACACAGTACTAATCTAAGTTTTTTTTTTTGTTTTTGTGTGAATATTGTGTGTCTTAACCTGAGTCAAATAAATTTATTTTCTTTCTTTCTTTCTTTTGGTCACCCATCCACGGACTGACCGCGGCAAGCGTAGCTTAACCTAATAGGGATGATGACTAAAAAAATGTTTATTGTCCGTCATGTAGATTATGAAAAAATAACGTATACGATTTTTTTCTTTTTTTACGTTATCACAAGATTACGGCGATACATTGAGTTAAAATGTGCCATGACGTCACGAGTATGTAGATTTTATACATACTTGTGACGTAGCGACCCCCACTCCCCAACTTTAATGCGTTTTATCTAATTATTTTTTTATTAATATGATAAAGCAAAAAATACGAGTCTAATATTTTTTTATTATCTGACTGACGGACTAAATAGTTTTTTTTTTTTTGACCCAGGCATCATCCCTATTGGTCGACCTGTGCGGCTGTTATTACTTAGCAACAAGCACCTAGCTAACCAATACGAGCCTTTCGGTAGCTTACATCAATCCATTTTTTTTTTACTTTTCCACCAACGTTATCGCTGGTACTCGTAGACTGTCACTTTATCTAGACCTTAAGATCTATTTGTCTTTGTGACAGTTCTAGTTTCAACCTTACTCAAGTTTAAATTTAGTTAGAATTGATGTCAAAAGACCTCGTAAATGCTATATCACTTTTAATTACAATTCTCACTAAATTCTAACTCTAAGAGCGTTATTACATTGACGAGTTGCCAGCGTGTTTCTAACGAGGCGATCTGTGAACGTGCTCTCCGCGTTTCCACAATATTGTACACTCGCTTGTCCCGCTCTCTCTTGTACTTACACACACGTTAGTCGCTCTCGTTACGCAAACGCGGCGAACACGTGACGTATGCACTTTACGCGCACGCAGTGAGCGCGTTGAACAATCGCCTCGCTGATAACTTGCTCGCAAATTGCCAGTGTGATATGCCCCTAATTCTACCATTTGCAGATACGTATACTCGAAGTCGACTCTTCCTACCTGCTAATGGTACAGATAACATCTTCCATTGTGTCTGCAAACCGCCGATCAATGGCTTAAACTTGTCCTTTGGAGGATTAACCTGCTTCCAATTATGTTACAGCCGGCTTCCAAGCTAACGCTATGTGGCTAAGCCGCATTGGTATCTAATGGGAGTGACAGCCATCTGACCATTCGAAAGGCAATAATATCTACTGATATTCTACAGCTCGACTAGTACTTGTTGACAGGCCTACACTTTTCTCCCAATGCCTTTTAACACTGTTATTTAGAAATACTGTATATATGATATACAAGTATGTAAAAGAAATAATAAAAAAACATAAAAAATAAAGGGAAGATCTCATTGGGCATCAAAAATCGCCCGCATCGCTGTCAGTGTTGCGTTGCCACGTTGGATGGCAATTATGCTGATTATTTGACCTAAAAATTGGTCAGCCCTCCAGTGAGCTATGATAACCAACAATATTTAAAATACATAAAAAAGCAAAAAATAAAAAGATTAAAAGATTTTTTTAAGGATATCCGAAGTGATAGGATTAAAAATAAAACTTTTCTTTTCCTTATGTTTCGGAACATTTAACTACGTTTAATTAAATTCTCCCTTTCGTACCAAAAAGGGAACACTTTTAGAGAAACCTTTTCCTCGTTCTTTTTAATACATTTGAGTACATTACAGACGTTCTTTGATTCGGGGAGAGCGTTCCCGTAAAAAGGCTCTAGCCCTGAATAATAGTGAATAGGGAGAAAGTAGAGGTTCTTGGTTTAATAAAGTTTTAAAGAACTGCCTTTGAAGAAATTGTGTTGAGAAATTGAACAAAGGGACAACGGCTTTTTGAAAAAGTATGAAGGTTTTTTTAAAGTTATTTTTTTGGATTTACGTAGTAGAGGGGCAGTTCCCAAAAACTTTATTCTAATAAGACACTATTCTCCCTATTCACTATCATTCAGGCCGAGACCATTTTCCGCAACCTTTTTATGTGTAGCGGTTACACCGCCACATACGAACTACGCATCAAAGACATGACGTCACACAAATCCTGCATCGCGCAATTAGAGTTTACCGCGCGAACCCGCCAGACACAACACCCGTCTGGTCAGAGGATCCTCCCTTTTCTATGGTGGTTAAGTGAACTTTACACCCTGTTCCTCATACCCCTAAATTGGTGATCCCGACGTGATTGTGAACGCAGCCTTCGTGCAACTACTTCAGAGTGACGTCATCATCATCATCACTCCCGCAAGCTTTCGTGAGGCGAGTCACACAGACAGCTAGCACCCTCAGCTTCAATGGGTATCCTGACCACCAGCATTCAGCAAATGCGCATTCCTGATCATCACCCTCAGCCTCATTAGCAACCTTGGCACAGCACACTGCTGGTCTCACAAGCAGAGCCTCTACCTCTGCCTTCTACCCTCTCCTGGTCGACGCTAGTAGTCAGCCACAACCTGGCGCTATACCACATCCAACTCACTGGATCGTGACGCAGCGCCACCCCGACTCACTGGGGAATCACCGCAGACAGTTCCGGCTCACCGCAAACTATGCGGCACCCGGTTTCGACTCACTGGAACCTCCACTGGCACTGTGAAGCATCGCAAGATACAAGACTCAGCCCACCCTCACTCACAGCCCTCAGGTCTCCGGAGGGGAGTGATGTAGCGGTTACACCGCCACATACGAACACGGAGACATATCGTCACACAAATCCTGCAATCGCAATTAGAGTTTACCGCGCTAACGACATATATAAGACTATCCGACATCAACACCTGGGCAGTTGCCCGCCAGACACAACACCCGTCTGGTTGGAGGATCCTCCCTTTTCTATGGTGGTTGAGTGAACTTTACACCCTGTTCCTCATACCCCTAAATATGCAAGGGCCAAAACCAACGATATTATCTACCACTTTTGCCCGACTTTGGGACGAAATTCAGGACCCCAAAACACCAACATAGCCAAAAAAACTATTGTATTTGGCTGGAACATGATTTATTGTCCAATTTTAATTCAATATAACTAATTTAGCTATCTACCTGAAATATTCACCAAATTATAATTAGGTACAATCACCGCAAGCAATTATTCTCCCTAATAATCCTAGCATAATATAGAACACAGAATAAAAAATCTACGAATGCCTCGCTCCCAAAACAATCAGTGCGTCCATTTCGCTCACAGTAATGTAATTACAATGTCGCCGTTGTTCTCGGCGTTGCTACCTTGCGCTGATTAATCTTCGCTTAGCTTCACATAAGGAACTAGTGGGGTAATGAAATATTGAGGAATAGAAGCTTCATATATGATCTATCTACTTTTAGACTGACTCGTTGGTCTAGTGATCGCAAGAGCAGCTGCTGAGCATGAGGTCCTGGATTCGATTCCCAGGTCGAGCGAGCAAAGTGCTATTGGGTATTTCCAATAGGAATTTCTCAGTAGCAGCCCAGGAGTTTGGATTTCTGCCCAGTTGATGATGGCAATAGGCTCGCCCCCTCCTATTACATGGGACTTAAATATAACTGGCAAAATGTGGGCTATATTTAAGTCCCATGTAGCGGGTGTCTACAAGTCATAAACTTATAACCCCTGTTGAAAAGTTGCTCATTTTGAATGGATTTGGGGTAATATTAGAATGTGAATTTTAAATAGCAAAAACTTTTTTATTTTCAATAATAATAAGATTTTTTATACTTTTAGGTAATTTTATTGCAGTACCTATGTGCCCCTTTTGGATCGGACAGGGTTTTTTTTACATTTTGAATAAAAAGAAAAGTTCTGGTTCATTTACTGACTGACTCATCAATGCCCAGCCCGAACTGGACCTAGAAAATAGAAAATATGCGCAGAAGTTCCCTTTATGATGTAGACAAGGAATAATGCCGAAATTCTCATGGAATAGATACAGGGCTTGCTTCGATGTCAAAGTGCTAGTAGTCGTATATGATATTATTTTTAAAATAGATTTTCTAAGCTTATCATTCAAGATTCTAATAAAGAAGCAAGTTATTAGAAAAAGCAGCTTAATTGGTAGACACTAAGCATGGTAGGTAATTATGAGAATACACTGTTCAACTTAATAAATAAATTACTCTTTAGTAAGCAATAATTTGCCATTTTAATGAGAAAACTTACTCATCTGAGTTCGGATCGAGTAAAAAAAGCGGCGAAGCATGTTTTACGCACGTTTTATTCAATTCGTTGACATTCAAACGGATTTTTTAATAGTTCAATTTGAACATGCAGATTTTTCTTTTAAATTTCTCTCTTTTTATTAAATCCAAGCCTTTTTTTTAGTGGATTTTTTTTAAATTGCTTTATCGTATTACTACGCGATTTAACTTTTGGTATTTCTCGAAGTTTCGAGCAGTTTTCAGTACTTCAGTGCTCGTGTCAGTCGTGTCTCGTGTTCACAAAGAGCTAAACTAGCTGCATTCTAAACTTTGTATTTCTGTGAGAGAACGTTTTTATACTGTCAACTAATTTTAAGTTTCTGTTCAGTCATATGCTGTTCCTGTTACTTTCAAGTGTCTTGAAGCTGAAATAATTTAAGAACATCGTCGAGATTTCGTTTGAGCATCGTCGAGTTTTGAACAAATTACCATTATTTTATTTATTTTCTTTAATTATTAATTTGGCTCAAAAATATATTTCGAGCAGACGTATCTAAACCTATATTTTTTCAGCACTATATCCGAAATTCAACGTCTACTCGAGAACTACTTATCAGGAATGAAACACGAATATTTTAGGTGCCGTAGTGCGGACGAAATATCAAAGACTTTGACATCGCGATGTCAGTCTTTGATATTTCGTCCGCACGCATCGGTCAAAGGCATACCTACTAAAGAGAAGACGTCATCTAAGTAACCGAGCAACCGAGCTAATACGTCTACCTATTAGCTCGGAAATATACTACAGACAAAGATACTAAATATCCAGAACATGGACAACCACTAAAGTGAAGCTACAGTTATCTGTCAAACGGGAGATTCTCCAGACTGTTTAGCAGTTTCAGTTTATCAATCTGGCTATCCTTTTCCCAACTATCCGGTTAGACTGGAAGCTGACCCCGACGGGTTTGCTTCTAGTCTAACCGGATACAGCTGAATACCAGTATTTTACATTGAGTGATTGCCATTTGATCTCCACAACCCATTAAGATGGTAAGACTGGTTGTCAGACTTTCGGGCTTCTGAAGACGCGTACCTAATTACTGTCGAAGATCCACGAACGACAGCCGGGACCGACGGCTTAACGTGCTTTCCGAGGCACGGAGGAGTCTTGGTATGTAAGGATGGTCACCCATCCAGGGACCAACTCCAGCAAGGTAGCATAACCTGATGGATCGACCCGTGCGGCTGTTATTACTTGACCACGTAGCATTAGCAGTTCCAGTTTGTAGTTTTTAATTAACAGATAGGGTAATTAGAAGTTAGCTAGGCGCATTAAAATAGGCTAAAGTGCACTCTTGACAGTAATTATCACTAGGTACCACCTTGTTGCCTGACCAGTATTTATTATTTCAAATTATATTATAATTATATTGTAGTGATATTTATTTAAGAATATGAGAATATAACTCATACATACATACTTCCTACTTACATACATATTATAAATGCGAAAGTGAGTTTGTTTACTTGTTTGTTTGTTACGGATTTGGATGAAATTTGGCTCTGGGTAAATCATAACCTGGGTTAGAAAATAGCATACTTTTTATCCAGATAGTACGTGGGATAATTTCCGACTTCCACGTGGGCTAAGCCAAACCTATTCTCATATTCCTTCAAGTGTTGAGGTGCTTCGCGGAAAACGCCTTATCTGTGACGGTACTGCTGCGTTTACGGCGTTTGCGACGGGGGTAGTAAAAAAAACAATGCGAGTATGTTTAGATTTAAATTAGTGTTATTTTTTTTTATTTATGTATATCTACTTTCCTATAGCAGGTATGCTGGAAGAGATTTCTTTAGAAATAAGCATCATCTTTGTATGTATTTTTCTGTTTTTTTCTTCTTGTCTGTTTATATTGTGTGTGCATAAATGGTTAAATAAAATAAATACATGGCATGGTCTATTCTCATGTAGTTCGTGCTGAAACGAGAAGAGTAAAAGTAGTTACAGCTTATAATGTTATAACTTAGTCATTCAATCGAATGACTAATTAGAAATAAGTACCTGGTGGATCGAGCTCTGCTCGGGTGAAAATAGATAAACATATCGTCCAGGTTGAACAACGTTGTCCGAGAACGTGATTACAAATAAATATATATATACTCGTATATACAAATATTGCTCGTTTAATATTATAGGATAGAAAAAAATAGGTGCCCGAAACCATCTAAAATAGAAATCTACGTTCATCTCACAATCGTCTTCTTCAATGTCCCACTCACCGCACATACTTCATTCACTTCTTCTTTCTTCATTCAGTCTATCTCTCTGTGAAATGCGCTCCCCCAGGAAATCAGAATGGCGACCAACCTTCGATCAATAATTGTTCGAAGCGACCAACCGATTGTCTTTTAAAATGAAAGTTCGCGAGCACATTCGCAAGAAGCTGGCAGTGTCATCACAACGGTAATGTTTTCCCATTGTTTGTCTTATTTGTGCGTATATTTATATATAATTAGATGTATTTATTATATTTATAGTTTATATTAGGTATATTTATATCTTTTTTTTTTTTCCTCAATTCTCGCTATTGCACCTACCACTGTTTGTCTCTGCATCACCCAAAGGTTGACTGGTAGAAAATGTCTGTGGCATTAAGTCCGCCTCTCTACATTTATGTGCTTGAAGTGTTCATAAATAAATAAATACAACGTCTAGACCAATAAAAAGGTAAACGGAGCTTTCCTACTATATTTTCAAACAAATTCAAACATACTTCAGGAATTGGACATTCCGTATCAAAACCCAAACGTTTAAGTTTCAATTTCCTTCATGTTTACCAATTTTATTTCGTGTTGTATGTAACGAGATGCTTGTTTCAACCCTCAGGGGTCTGGTCAAGGTTGTGTCCCTATCCTTTTATCTTTTTACGGGTATCCAAAGTTAGAACATTACATTATTTAGCTGTGTCTGCAAACTGTCCGAAAGATTTCTATTATATGAATATTTTACCTTGGCAAGAATTACATTTTGAAAACACCGTCTACTCTTCATGTTTAACATGAGTTATTTAGGTTTTCGTGTTGTTTTGTTGATTAAAATGTGGAAATTTATTTTTGATGTGAAACATCTTTCCTCTCGTTTTCCTGCAATCTGTGCACAGAACATATAATACCCTAAAAATCTGTGGGAGCGATTTCGTGAAAAGGGAAGGGAAGCTTGTAACAGGGAGCAGGGGAAGCGCGCGCTCTTTGCTTTGACCAATGAGCGCGCGCGGTGCTAGAGTTGGTTAGTTGATCCTTCAATATTGCTAATTACCTTAATGTTGCGTATTACCAAGATGTTAGCATCTCACCGTGGTAATAAGCAACATTAAGGTACTGTTAGGCTCGTTCGTTTTTTAAATAAAAGGTTTTTCCAACTGTACATAAATAGGCTTTTCTTTTGCTTGGTCAGTGAACCTAGCAAGAACGCACGGAGTAAACATGTCGTAAAATGTAACGATTTAATAATTACTTAGTTTAAAGACTTTATTCATATCTTTGGTGATACTTTTTGTGCTTGTCGCAAAAAATTAAACCAAAATGATGTAAGTAGGATAGTTGTATTTACGCACATTTGTGCAAGGGCCTGTGATCAGCTGTCGGCAAGTTTTTGTTTACACAATACAGTCAACATTTTATTTCTTACACGTACATTAACTCCAAGCAACTCAAACATTCGACAGAGGTCTTTAGTATTGAACATTATAATTTTACGAGGGCAATTCGTTCCATGAAAATCAACAGGTTGACAAAAAAAAACACATTATTTTTCTGCCGTACATATGAAAAAGTAAAGAATGCTAATATTTGTTTATTACATTTTTGCTTCAGAAAACAGACATTTATGAGAACGGATACAAGTAGGCGTCTGCCAATTTGCTGTCACAATCAGTTCGGTTGAATACTGTTGAATGTGTATAGATCTGTAAGTGGCGGATAGGTTGGGTAACCGTGTTGATGTGAATGTAGGCTTTCAATGTGTAGGTATCACGCCTCTCGATAAAATGGAAATACTCAGGACTAAAAAATTAAACCCTTCTAAACCCTCAGTCACAAAATAATACAGATGATTCACTCTGCAAAATCATTTAAATAAAAAGCGACTCTTGCTACGACACAATAAAGTGCAATTCAGGTCGCACAGCGCTAATTACCCACAGTTATATTCACCTATAAGTTGCTTCTTTTTCTATCGCGTAACTCTTATATCTTCTGATAACGTTACGCTCACTGAATAGACCCGAGAAGATGTGCCAGCCACGTACTTGTGGCTTCATTACCTAAAATGCGGAGTGCGACTATTCTATGCCTCAGTCGCATTCAAGAGCTGTCAGTGTCAATATTTCATAACATAATGACAGTGACAGCTCTTGAACGCGGTTTAGCTGTTTTGACCGCGTTCAGTTCATTGGTGAAACACGCTCTTAGCCATTTAAGAAATATCAGACTATCCCCTATTAAGCTGATAGCGGACGCTTTTTGTTCATATAAGTCTTTCATTCGGCATCTTTCACTCGATGTTGAACGTTTGTCACACAAAATGAATCAAAATTAAAAAAAAAAAACATTTCTGAACCGATCCAGCGATGTTTGGTATCGGCATTTGGCATCTTCCACTCGCGCTCCGAATGATTCAATAAAAATTAAATAGCAAATTAACGTTTATTTCTATGTGATGTTATCGGTGTCGTGTGAAAGTGTAATGAAACAAAAATAAACCTTCAGCCTAGCGTTACATTGTAGGTACTATCAAATTGGGATACGGTATTGACCAATAGGGAATGTGCAATTGTGCATGTATTTTTTTTCACTAAATCTATTAAAGACAGTAATATTAACCCAAGTAAAGTATCAAAAGTTCAACTAAAGCATGTTGCTCAAAAAAATTATGAAACTTGAACAATTTTCTACTACAGTTCAAACGTCCATTTCTGTCGTGGTCATGATGTGACGTCATTTACCATGTTACTAACTTCGTTTACATCTGTTCTTCAAGATTTTTTTAGCCCCAAATCATATAAATTAAATTGTTTTTTGGGTTTTATTCAAGCAGATATCGCACTTATTTACCCTTAACCTTAGTGAGATTTCAAGCACTTTGCAAATAATAGATTTAAATCCACAGTTTTTTACGTCACTTACGGCATTGTCGAAGGCGACGCATTTTGAGTTTGTGTTCCGTTCCACCAAAAAAACGCAACAATAATAAATTCTAACAAGTAATGCAGAAAAAAATATAGGAATATCTTTCTTGACTCCTATAAACATATTTATATTTAAATAATTTTGAATTACGTGCATATTATACAATGTATTACAAAAACCTTGTCCGATCAGAAAAGGGCACTTATGTAGGTACTGCAATAACATTACCAAAAATTAATAAAGAAACTAATTATTATTGAAAATAAAAAAGTTATTGATATTTAAAATTCACGTTATTACTAGGTACCTAAATTATCCCAATTCCATTTAAAAAAAAATTTTCAACAGGGGTCTGTTATGACTTGTAGACACCTGCTAAACGACGGCCGCCCGCGCCCCATGTAATAACACGGTAAAAATCTTCATTAAAAAAAGTTGCGAGATTGTTTTTCTTTTTTATATAAATCAAACATCAAATAAAATCAAATCAAATGAAAATAAATTATGTGAAATCAAAAGCAAGACGATGTTGGGGCTAACCCGTACCCTCCGCATCAAGGACGCGGCGCGCTTGCGCATGGTCGCGTGAAAGCAATCGGTGTGTGTGCTGTGATTGTATGCATAAATAGACTTTTAATATGGTTCTTAACAACACCCTCACGGATCGGACCGGGTTTTAGACGCTATAAATTGGCAGATTAATCAGTGATTATATTTTATTTATAAGATGGTCTGTTTCTTCTAATCCACCTTATAAAACAATTTTGCCGTCTTTCAATACCCACTAGTTGGAAAGTTTAGGTGTTGGTTAGGTGGTTATATATAGTAGTATATAATATATATTATAGTAGGGTATAATTATAAGTAATTTCGAGACGGCGTGATAATTACCGTCCCAAACTTCGTCCAATAATGTGTACTATCAAGTGATTAGAAATCCCTATAATTGATGACTGAACTCGTCTGGACCGACATTACGTATATTGTCATAATATGTGACCTTGACCTTCACAGAGGTTACCTGTTGAACCCATACAAAAGTAAGCTCTTAATACCTATATCCTAATCCATCCCTTAATCCTCAAGACGTGACGTAGCAACGATTTTGTATAACAAAACAAATTAAATAAGCAAACAATTAATAAATAATTATATGAAAATCATAGACTTATAAAAAAAGATGGACTCCGCGCCACGCATATCGAAAGTGAAGCACAGTAAGTATGCCGGGACCGCTTGTACAAACACGCCTCACGCACACATTTACATCATAGTATGCCGGGACGGGACCGGCCGACATCACGTGACACGACAGCGTCTGTGCGGGTACTAATTGCAAATCACGCACAAATAGATCGGTACGTTGTTTCACTTTCGATATGCGTGGCGCGGAGTCCATCTTTTTTTATAAGTCTACTAGCGCAGTCGTCCTAGCGACTACTAGACCGACATAATTTTAACATCAACTTCTAATAAAAAAGAGCTTTGAAAAAAACAACGTCGCAATTGAGAATCGACTTTATTTCATTAACGAGAGTTTTATAAAAAGCTAATGTTACCTTTGGCGGCGTTTATAAAAAAACTCGTATCCAATTATAAAACTTCCTTCATGCGTTTAAAAACTCGTACCTACTTTCTAATTATAAAACTTATGTGCTTGTGCAAAAGTAATATTTTGCTGATATTCTTTTATAACAGGGCGATCTAAACAGGGTCAAACTAGATTACTTAGCGAAACACTGCAGAAGTGATCGGTATCGATAACCAAACATCTTTTTTTATTGTACCTATTGTAGGTAAAAAAAAAGATGGATGCTTATTTCGGGGTCAACGACCATCTGTGGTATTGTTACCTAAAGTATGATTTGAGAAAATCAGTTTTCCTTTTTTTTATTAAATCGTGTTTAGATATCGATACTTATTGTAATTACGTCTGTGAAGTTAACACAAAAACAAAACTTTTTTTAAAACTGTTATTTCAAATGACTACACTTAACTGTGGTGGATGACCCCATAAAAACATATCATACAATGCATTTATTTTTGTTTTATCATGTTTAGTTATCCATAGGTATCTACCTATTATGCCTGCGGAGTTTCGCTAAATAATTTAACTTGACCCTGTATGAGATTAGCTCGTTCCATGTTCAAAAGATAAGTCTGCAAGGTTTGTGGCGAAGCTGGCCGTTCAGGGATTACTAGACTTAAGACGCCGATATATCCCAGTGGCCTTGAGTGGCTTGCGTGTTCTGTGCTGAGCTCACTCAAAGCGTCGTACGTCCAGCCAGTACTAGGACTCGCCCATCAAGGAGCGCTGACCCAAATTAGACGCATTATTTATTTATATTATATAAATCAAAATATATTTTAATAAAATACGGATTAGATTATCTTTAAAATGGTAAAGGTTTTCGAAAAAACTCTGATCGGAGTCGTGTGGTACAACTTACTTCAGCAAGCAGTTAAGTACCTACTATTGTTATTCCCCTACAGAGGATATCCTCAAAGCAATTACTAGGCACAGATAAGAAATCGTCCATGAGTTATGTCTGTTGCTGACCCAATATACGATCGGCGCATGTTGGGCAGTCGACCGCGCTGCTATCTTGCGGACAGTCTGTCTAATATTTATTATAATTCCGTACTGATAGACCATGGCACTTTTTCAACCCGGGAAAAATCTAACTTAATGACCAGTCGTATAAAATAAAAGTTGATAACCTAATTCTTTCAAAAACATAATCAAAAACAAGCTAAAACAGACACAAAGTCAGCAATCTATAAAGTTACCTAAATGCGAAAGAAAAAACTAAGCCAAAGTTAGTCCTGTCCCAAAACTTATAATCAAAAAGGTTTGCGCAAACTTTATATGAAAATAAAGCCGTACCTCTAATAGTAATTGGATTCACGTTTAGAAGATAGGAGTCAAGTTAAGGCAAGGCATTTTTATCGAAGGGATAAAAATGAATGGTCCCCGGAGACAATACCGGTCATCTAAAGGTATTCAATATACGTCTGGGAGCTTCAATCATAGAAAAGCTATCTTAGATTTTTTCCTTTTCTATTTTTTTATTGTCACTTTGCTAAAGTAGGTAAATATTTATGTCAGGTAGGAATTTGAACTTTGTTTTTACGCTTTGATTGCTATGAATTTTAGGGCGAGTTTTTCATCGTTCGGTTTAGTTACTTACTTTCGATATTTATTGAAACAAACTTCCTTATCGCACGTCTTCTCTACACTCTTGGCGAATGAGACCGAACAAAGTGTAACATTCTGACCGTCACGACACTTTTATTACGTAAAAAATGTATGCAAAAGCGAAAGACTATTAATATAAAATAAGTGGAGGATGCGTGACGATTTTGACTCGTTCCTGGCCGGAGAAGGCAAAAGATAAAGAGGAGTGAATAAGTGTGGGGGACCCAGACAACAGGGAGGGTTACAAATATGAATTTAAGGAATATTAATGTCCCTTTAATGTCAAATGCTTTGACTTTGGCTTACATACCTCTTGAAACTCGGCTCCATTCCTGGTGCCCTGATCTTTGTACCTTCTTCTGTGTCTTTCTACCGACCCGTTGATCTCGTGCGCGACTGTTGAGCGTGGGGTCCTGGGTTCGATTCCCGGGTCGGGCAAAGTGTTATTTAGTTTTTCCATTAGGATTTTTATAATAACAGCTTGGAGTTTGGAAGTTGGCGGTTTGATACCCCCGTGCCTCGGAAAGCACATTAAGCCGTTGTTCCTGCGCCTGATCTCTCTCCGGTCGTGTCAGATTGCCGTTCTATCGGACTATGAGAGTGAGGGAAGAGAGAGTGCACCTGTGTCTGCGCACACTTGTGCACTAAAATATATCCCGCGACGAAGGCTGATCTCCGCTGAGATTGATCACCATGACCGAAATTCGGTCTGGAGGACTTACTTGTAACAAAACATACATGTAACACCCATTCTGAATTTGAATGGTTACCATATCACAAGTAGCACAACAGTCTACATTATCTATTTACAAAATAACAAACAGACCTCCAATACCCTACCACATCCCAAAACGTCAATGATTGGCGTGTAACATTGAGGAACTAGTGACCCAAAAACTACGAGTACAATCATACAGTTTATTGACTTTTATAGTGTAACTGATTGTTCAGAGTGATTTTGTATTCCCCCGTATTTCTATATTTGTCTTATTCACGAGTATATTTAAATCCCAGTTGTCTATAAGAGATCTTTTTTTTAGATAGTAGTCCATTGTATTTTTTTGCTGTATCCTTATTTTATTTGTTAGTCTGTTACTCTTGAACTTGCAATCAATTTATTTAGATTTTAATTCGATCGGCTATCACAGCCACGGACGAATTTTACACGTGACTGCCGATTGTGCCTTCTGAAAACAAATGAAAATCTACAATTATTAATCTGTCTTTTTTTCTTTAACTGGGATCATTAGTATAGCTGGGGCCTATTTAATAAAACCGACAGGCTACAGGTCACAGGCGATCGCATCTGACATTTTTTTTAATTTAACGAACAATTATCATTCTTCACTTCTCTATTCTTCGTCATCCCAGTAGTAACCACCTTTCTAGAGATATCATCTTTCACACAGTCTGTCTATATCTCATCGTTTCTTTGGTCTTCCCCTACTATATTGCCATCCATATTCATTCTGAAAACTTTCCTCACGACATTTTTTCCTCCGCATCACATTCCATGACAGTCGATTTCAAGACAACTTTTCCTTGTTACTTTCAGGCGACACTTTTGACAAAAAATTACCAATTTGTTACATTTTTACGACAGGTGCAAATAAAGCAGAAAAATATGAAAGAAAATTGTAAAATTGTCGGATTGTCGTCTGTTACCTGTCTGCTGTCGGTTTTATTAAATAAGTCCCTGGTCCCTCAGGTACATCGATCGGTCATTCGTGTCGTACTTCTCTCTTAGACTCCATCATTTGGAATTGATTGCACGTTTCATTCTAACACACTTTGTTATTTAATGATAAGCCGATACATGTGCATGTCTTACTAACTAAAACCCACCCGTGTTCCTTCTGTTGCCTGTGCAATGCCAGGGGGCCACGGTATCCCTTTCGGACTTTCCCGCAACCCCGGCAGGCAATGGTCTCATCGGACCCCTTCACTCGCTGACACTCTTTGAGGCGCGCGTGGAACACAACGCGCCGTCGACCCGGGCCTGGTCCTTACCGGACGGCGAGCTACCCATTGCTCACCGTCCGCAAGCCCGCGCCTACGGTGGCCGGGAATCAGCGATTGATTCCCGACGCCCAGGGCGTCTCCTCCTGCGGCGGCTAGGGGCGTGAGGGCGCGAAATTTGCCTCTCCCTCACGCGTTCCGCCTCGTCCTTTGCGAGCATTACTGCTTCGCAGAAGGAGGTGACGGCCTCCCATGCCCTCTCGCTCCGTACCATGGCCTGGACCAGGGCCGGACGCGAGAGATCCCCGCCACTGATCGCCTCCACGAGGACACGGCGGTGCTCTGCCCAAGCCGGGCATACCTCCACCGTATGCTCCACCGTGTCCTCCGGGCGATCCACGCAGTGATGACACCCGGGCGTTTCCTCCCGCCTTATCCGAAACAGGTACCTCCCGAAACAGCCGTGTCCGGTGAGGACCTGCGTCAGGCGGAAGGTGAGGACGCCGTGGCGCCTCTCCAGCCACTCCTCAAAGAGGGGACTTATCGCCGCAATAGTGGCGTGCCCAGCACTGGGTTGCGACAATCGCACTCTCCATGACGCCATGAGATCCCGTCGGAGCTCTGTCCGCTGTGCCGCGATTTCTCGCGGCATCGGAGTCAAGCCCCGGCGTTTCGCCTCCTCGCGCCACTCCCAAATATGCGCGAGGACTTTTGCCTCCAGATCCCATGGCGGCAATCCGGCAAGGAGGCTCGCCGCCTCACCGGAGACCGTGCGGTATCCCCGGACCAGCCGGGTGGCCATGACCCTCTGGGACGCGTTCAACCTGCGGGCAGGCCGCCGCCTCAACGAACGCGCCCACACCGGTGCCCCGTACAGGGCCATGGACCGCACGATCCCCGCGTATAGCCTCCGGCAGGAGGCGTTTGGACCCCCTAGATTGGGCAGGAGCCGCTTCAAGGCAGCCCCGGCCCGCTCCAGTCTGGGAGCCAAACGTCGGAAATGCTCCACGAAGTTCCACCGACTGTCGAGGACGAGTCCCAGGTACTTCATCGTCGACTCGACGCCGATGTGAACCCCTCCCACCGTTATTTGGGAACCCGACGGTGGCGCGTTCCGAGGACCATGAAAACACATGGCCTCGGACTTGTGCAAGGCCACCTCGAGTCCCAACTGCCGGATTCTGGCCACGATTGTCGCAACCCCGTGTGTCGCTAGTTCAGCCGCCGCCTGGTGCGACCTCCCCTGCGCCAGGACCAACGTGTCGTCAGCGTAACAAACGACGCTGACGCCATTAGGGAGGTCTGCGCGCAGCACCCAGTCGTATCCGATGTCCCACAGATGCGGCCCCAGGACCAATCCCTGTGGGACACCGCACGACATCTCTCGCCGGTTCCACTCTCCCTGGTGACCGGGGTAGATGATGGCCCTGTCCGTCAAATAGGCCTCGACCACACGACAGAGTTAGGTCGGCATCCGGTGATACCGGAGTGCCTCCCTGATGCAACTCCAGGGCAGGGTATTGAAGGCGTTGGCGATGTCTAGAGACACCGCCAAGACGACCCCACCCCGAGCCACCGCATCCCCCGTCGTTAGGGCTCGCACGCGCATGATGGCGCCCACCGTGGAGCGCCCCCTGCGGAAACCAAACTGGCTCTCCGCCAAATCCGGCCCCACCCGCACCAGCCGCCCGACAAGGCGGTCTGCAATGACTCTTTCAAAGAGCTTGCCCACCTCGTCGAGCAGCACGATGGGCCGGTAAGCGGACGGAGAGTCCGCAGGGCACCCCGGCTTCTTGATTAGGACCAGTTTCCCCGTCTTCCAACGAAGTGGAAACTGGCCCCTCTCCATACATGCGCTTAAGAGCCCCCTTAGTCGGGGCCCGAGAGCCTCTGAGGCCAGGACCCAGGCTTTCCCAGGTAAGCCGTCGGGTCCTGGGGCGGTATTTCTGTTATTCAGCCTACGTACCGCCACCCTCATCTCTACCTCGGTCACACCGCTCTGTACCCCTCGTACAGCTCCGCCTGAATGGCTTCCGTATCCGGAGGTCGAATACGGAGCCTGCGGTGCCTAGTGTACCGGCGTCGCGCAGTAACGCACGCATTGCGCAGTGTCGTCAGCTGACGCGACCACCAGTACACCTGGCGCGAAGCACGTCCGGGCTGGACCCGGGGCATTGCCACGTCGCATATCTCGGACATGGCCTCCCGGAACCACTCCGCCTCGTCATTGATGTCGGCAGGCCTGTCCGGTGATGATACCCAGGCCTGCACGATCGAGGCTTCCAGGAGGAGCTCCCGGTCCAGCTGCTTCAGCGCCCACCGCGGACCACTCGGGGCCTGTCGGACCGGCGCGCTCGAGGTCTGGGCGGAGACGTCAAACCGGATGTTCCGGTGATCGGAATACGTTTCCACCCCCTCCATGACGCGCCAGTCAATGACACGCGGCGACAGATCGGGGCTAGCGAACGAGATGTCCACCACTGATTCACCCCGCATCCGCACACACGTGGGGACAGAACCCCGATTAAGGACGACCAGGCCTGTCTCCAGCGCCCAGTCCTCCACCATCCTACCCCGTGTGTCCGTATACCGGGAACCCCAAGCCACATTCTTGGCATTGAAGTCCCCGAGGACGAGCACGGGGAGGGAACAGAACCCGACGACGACGACTCTCAACTCCGCAAGGGAGTTGTGGAACTCGGCGAGAGTTCGGTTCGGGGAGAAGTATGCGCCTACCACGACAATCTCCCCGAACCGTGCTGCAACGCAACCCCGTCCTCTCTTAACAGCCTCGAGGGACGGGGTACCGGCGGCGGCCGACGAAATTAGGGCCACTGAGCCGCTCAGGTCCTCCACCCAGTCATCCCTGGGCGGGACAAAGTACGGCTCAGCGACCACGGCGATGTTAATCGACCACTGCGCCATGCTCTGGAGCAACAGATGCTGAGCTGCGGCGCAGTGGTTGATGTTCGCCTGGAGGAGGCGAAATGGGGCCATTATTGGCACTCCATTTCAGCCCCCTCCTTAGCCCCCTGTTAGGGCCCTGTCGCGGCGGCTGTGGCGGCGACGACGGCTGTGGAGGCGGCAACGGCGGCGGTGGCGGCGGTTGCGGCTGTGACGGCAGTGGCAGGTGGTTTGCCTCTAGCCTTGGTGGGTAGAGCGCAGGCCTTGCTCCCAATCCGGTGGCCGGCTGGCTTGCCAGCCGCCGCACATACGACGCAATGCGGCGTGGCTTCGCACGAGCCGGCCTTGTGACCGGGCTGACCACAGCGGTAACAATGACTGCTGCGGTCCACCTCCGAGGTGCATTTAGCTCCCACGTGGTTGCCCACATGGCAGCGGAAGCACCTCAGAGGTCTGGGTTCCAGCAGTTTGACCTGCGCGGAAACCCAGCCCACCTTTGGCCCTCCCCGGCTATTTTCTTTGCCGCCGACACGGGGCAGCTCACCGTAATGGCTCGCAACCCCGTGAAGTCAGGACGGAGGGCGCCTGCCCTAACCTGCTCGGCAGAGCACCCCCCAGCCCTAACGACAGCGGCCACCACCTGTCCCTCCGTCACGGAGTCGTCCAAGCCCAGAATACGCATGTCTGCGCATTTGGTGGGCCTGGACACCCGGGCCTCGTCTGCATTTATTGACGCCCTAAGCCTTTCGGCCAGAGCGTCAGCGGCCGGGCCGCTTGCCGCACCGGGGACCTCCAGCATCCGGGCCCCAGTCGCCGTGACCCTTACCCGGTGCGTCTGGTGAGTGCAACAGATTATTGAATTAAAATAATGTATTATATACATTTGTTACTAACGTAGCTTTTAATTAGTGTATTACTAACATCATATGGATGGAAAGGTCTGAAATAAAGTATTTTTATTATTTATTTATTCACCTTTTTCAACCTGCAACTTCGTGACATAAATGAGACCTTTTTCATGTAAAGTGATATGTCTGGTTGTCCCCATATCAGCTGTTCATTTGTCTACATCTTCACATAAGTGTAGGTATGTGACTGACAAGGGTAGACGTTTTCTAGTAAGTACAATAGTGACATGAATACGAAAGTATCTTAGTGTTCTTCCGTGGGGTTAGTAGTATAGTATTATTATTTGAACGATGGCTGACACTGTTTTCAAAAGTCATGGGATTTTGTGGCACGATATCATAAGACATAGTTTGAATTTTATTCTGAACTGCTCGCATATTTTCCGCGAATACGATCGACGTCACGACGTCAAACTTTAATTCACAGTTTGACATCCAATGGCAGAGTTTAGAAAATAGTTTCATAAGCTAAGTGTATGCTTACGTCAGCAACTCCAGTTAGCATTCCATCTATCTTCGGTTCAGTATGTTTTCAACATCTGACTGTAGATTTCCAATTCTAAATTCAAAACCTTCTCTACAGCAGTGCTATTCTGTAACCATCTCACCATGAAAACCGGAGTGAACTGTCAGTCCCAGCTGCAGGTGGAATGACAGCTCACTTCAAGCTCACTTCACCTAAGTTTTCACCGTGAGATGGTTACAGAATAACACTGCAGATCACGATTAACTCCGCTGTTCTTTTTAGGTTTATGTATTGATATAAACCGAAGCGAAATGAAGTGATTTTGTTTTTTGAAGGACAAAAAAAAAAAGGATCCTTCCAAAAAAAAAATCACTTTGAAACACGTCTGCTACGATTGGCTTACCCAAAATGAGCGTGAATTCGAAGAAAAATCTTCACAATACCGATTAATTTTCGGGCTCGAAAAGCAGTCTTCCATAAATATGAAAAGAACGGTTCATTGGGTATTTGAAGTCCTTGAATGCCTCAGAAGTTGCGTTCGTATTAAAAGAACAAACAATTTTACAGTTTAGTTTGTTAGTTACTCTCATAAGGACGCAATACAGAGGGTATTGCGTCCTTGTGAGAGTATTTATAACATGTCATTTATGCTTTGCATAAAACCGAGCGAAGTAGGGGTGGGTCGTGATTTTTTTATTATTCAAATCAAATCAAATAATTTATTTAACAGACCATACAATCCAATTTGGTAGTAATACATAATGTATTATATAAATAATACTTTCGGAATAAATTCTCTAAATGGGGGTGAAAACCGCATCAAAATCCGTTGCATAGTTTAGAAGACCAACGCGGTCACACAAACAGACACAAAAAGAGTCTTTAATTTACAATATAATATGTATCTAGATATCACAGATATATAATTATAAAATTAATGTTGTTGAAAATCTCATATAAAATAGTTCTCTGAGAAAAATGTATAAATGCGGAGTATTAATAAAATAAAAAAAGAGACCAACCAGTGAATTAATTTTCGTCAAAAGGAATGAAATTATTGGTTTCAGTTTAATATGAGATTTAAATATTGCAGTTAAGCCTTTGTAACCTTAATGATGTGACTTCGGATTAGTTAGAGCCCGTTACTATATTATTTGAAGCAGTCCACCTTTTTACTCTTGTAATTATGTTATTAGGACGATCTGCATAAAATTCTCATAATATACCTGACTTGGTGTCCGTATGTCTTTTTCGAGTGACCACTGAAAATCAGCGCTGTGCTGTGGGTCCCACCATAGCATAGCGTCATGCTGAGTGAAATCTTTCTTGTCACAGTCGTGACTTGCAGCTGCAAACTATTTCTGTTTTATGCACGTGATGACTTATGCAGATATATTTTGATTAATTTTTCCGATTACTCTTATCTTTTTGTATGCACATGTTTCTGTAACAAATAAACCTGCTTTTCTCCTTCCTTCATTATTTAAATAAATCGTGTCAAAAACTAGGTGATGCTTTCGATGATATGTTATGCCATCCTCACTAAAATGTCTCGCTGATGGTGGCGCGTGTGTTGGATAGTTCGGTTCCCTACAATATGGTTGAGCTGGAGGGTGTGCTGACCCACGCGTCATATTCGAGAACGGGCGCCGTCAGTTGAGACTGGTCATCTCTTACCTGCCAGAGCTTATTTATAATATATTTTGAAATGTTTCTTTATTTATTTATTTTATTTTTCTCACGTACTCGTAGAAGCAACAAGAATAATATACCCAGGATTTTGCAAAATCTATATTTAAAAGAGCGTTCTTGGAGTTTCCTGCCCGCACTTCCCCATAGAGATCTACGTTTTGGAATGGGCTACTACTAGCTACAATTTTCTGACTAACTGACCGACTCTTTGACTATTCAAAAGTGCCTGTAAATGGCTTAATTGAAATAAATGCTTTAAGTTTGAGTTTGATGGGTACATTTACATAACGTTACGTTCACATTTCTTCAACTCTGAAGTTATGTTCCCATAAATTTGGTAGGTAAAAGAAATATATCTTGGGAGACATGTGAATCCCTTGATTTGTGATAAAAGCTGGAATGCACGAGCACGACTGGACCTTTAATAGTTTTATAGCCGTTTTAGCGTTTTATAGGCTATGAAAGTACATTATTAAGCAAAAAACCGTCGTTTAACACAGATTTTCAATTAACGCCGTGGAAAGCGTTCAGCAATGTTTTTCCTGAAATTCTGTAGAATCGTTTTAAATAATGAGTTTTGCAATCGTTTGGGGCGGCTAGCATTTTCAACCGGACTCTGTGATGGGATTTATTATAATATCTCGATTTTGGAGTTGATTAGCCTAATAGTATTGTAGCAGCCTTGGAATGCACGTTAAGGCCACGATAACCGACTTTTAATGATTTTAAACTGAAGATCACGTCTAAAGGAGTAGTGTTAATGATTTGGAAAAAATATATGTTAAATTAGAGCATTTTTTTAATAATTGCATATAGGAATATTTTAGATTATGTTTAAGAATAGTGAAATTTTTAAACTTATGTCTAACGCGGATAAAAACTGAGAATCACGCAAAATCTTTCAAGCGTATTTTTCTGAAACCTTCACAATTTTAAAGATAATTTAATTATTGATATTTTAGTATACCTACGTGTTTTATTAAAACACCTTTTGTTTTATGTATAATAAATTAATAATGCGTCTAATTTGGGGCAGCGCTCCTTGATGGGCGAGTCTTACCTATTACTGGCTTGACGTGCAATACTACACCTTGCGGGAGTTCAGTACAGTCAGTCAGTTTAAGATCTTTGACAGTCGTTACGGGTAGTCAGAAAGCTGAAAGTCTGACAACCAGTCTTACGGGTATCGTGTTACTCAGTTACTGAATTTTGGAGATCAGATAGGCAGTCGCTCCATGTAAAATACTATTAGTCAGCTGCATCCGGTTAGACTGGAAGCCGACCCCAACGTAGTTGGGAATAGGCTAGGCAGATTAAAGTACACTTTTAAAGTAGGCAGTCATTTTCTGAACAAGCGTTATTAAAGCGTGCTTTTTATCGAAATTCAAGTAACTTATAAGGATACCTGGATCAGATGAACCAAGGTAACCGACTTGGCAAAAAATAATAATTAAGAAGCAGTGGTCAGGGCACTTTGGTCGCAGAACAGCGCATCGGATCGAAAGGTTATGTAGTGGCGACTGCGTACCGGAAGGAGCAGCGTTGAAAGGCTTACCACAAGGTGGACTGATGACCTTATGAAGGCCGCGGGAATGCGCTGAATGCGAGAAACACAAGACGAATTAACGTAGCGAGACTTGGGGGAGGCCTATGTCCAGCAGTGGACATCTTTTGGCTGGAATGATGATGATTAACACGATACCAAAACGAACACGGTTTCTATCTTACAAATACCCTCAAAAATCAAATAACCATGTGATATTTAGTTTAGTATTTGCTCTCCTCATTGTTCCACGATGTATTATGCCTAGAAACTTTAGCTATTGTAATACAGGTTCTGTTGAGCTAGCCAGGTGTGAAAGGTGTCCCTGTTTCACGAAACTTTGTTATAACAAAGCTTTCGCACCTAACAACTAATAACGGTTAGTTGGTAGATTATGACTTTATGAGCGACGTTCTGTTTTCTACATAATATTCAGTGTTTTTATTTTGAATCTGTGGGTATTTGAGTAAAGTTGCACCTGTACCTAAATGACGATTATATCCAAGATAAGAATGCTTGGAAACATCCTGCTCCATAGGATAATCTAGAATATGGACAAAATCGAACTGGTTGCTAATTTAATTGTTTTTTTTAATATGACATTGATTTTACATTCTGTGATTACTTCCTCACACACTGGCTTATTAGGAATTGTAAAGTTTTAGGAAAATCGACTACTTTTACAATATTTGTACCTACCTATATGAACATCATGTATCTATCACATAATTAATTTATCTGTCGTTGCTTCATTTTTAATTCTTTTAACCTATAGTAATTTTATTATAGCTGCACGTATAAACGTCTTCACTTAAAATTACATAACTAATATACCTATACAAAATATTGAAATAAAAAACATTTAAAAGAGTAACGGTGGTGTCTCTTGGCCATTTGTCTCCATTCGAAAACTACCTTTTGGAAGAGGAGACTAGTTTGTTTTTTTTTTTTTTTTGTAAATCTGGTCGTTCAAAAGTGCCTTACGAGGGCCTATTTGGAATAAGTGATTTGACTTTGAATTTGACTTTAATATAAGACATAATTATGGTTTATGTGAGGCATATGTAAGAATCTCACAGATTAATAAATAGAAAATAATTAATAAATAATAAGATGAGACAATCCGCAAAATCATTTAAACAAAAAGTGACTCTTGCAACGACACGATAAAGTGCAATTCAGCTCGCACAGCGCTACTTACCAACAATTATATTCACCTAGAAGTTGCTTCTCTTTTTATCGCGTAACTCTTAGATCTTCTGACTACGTTACACTCACTCAATTGACCCAGCAAGTCGGGCTGCGTACTTGTAGCTTCATACCTAAACTGCGGAGTGTTTCATCTGTATTTCATCTATGCTATTGTAATGAAAACATGATTTTTAACAACATTCTTTTTTTGTCGATTTGTTTATCTAATTTAAGGTATAATTGTAGAGCCAAAGAAAAAACGGCTATATTAAATAAATAAATTTTGCATACTAAAGTAATACCTAGGTCCTACCTAGGTCATTACTATCTATCACCATTTGACAAAATAGGTATGCACGCTTCTGCAGTGCCGTCAACAATGTTCGCTGAGTCACGCACAGACGGCTTTGAAAACAAATCCTGGCGCAAGAAGACTGCCTCACTGCTAAGCAGATTGCGTGGGAGCAGTAACAGCATCCTGAATATAATAGACAATAAGTTAGACAACCCACTGGAGTGGAGCCTGACCCAGATGACTAAGTCTCTCTTAGTTATTAGGTAGGTACTAACATAGTTTTTCATGTTCATACTTACAATATAAATGTAAATGTAATGGATCAATGGTTGTCTGAATAAATAAATTAATGGCAATGATTATTGACATAACGGTCCCGCATGACGGGAACCTCGTGAAAGCCGAGAAAGATAAACAAATTAAGTATCTTGACTTGGCTCGCGAGGTGTCGACATGTGGGATGTGGACTCAGCGATCATTGTGCCGATAGTCGTATCAGCCAATGAATTAATTTCCAAGAGCCTCAACCAACACCTAAGAAGGCTCTCGTTGGGCAGCTGGATTCAGAAAGCGGTACTCCTAGACACGGCTCGCATTGTGAGGAGGATCCGGTCTCCGCAGCCCTAACCACCGGTAGCTTGGACCCTGGTCGCGATACCGGCGGAACATTATTTTTTATTTATTTTTAATGTTTTATTTATTTATTCTAATATTTAAAAATATAATTTATATGTAAAAATAAAGGAAAATAATAATAATAGAGTGAAAAACCTTTTTTTTTTTTAGTTGTTTATCAATTTCGAAGACATGAAAAACATTCTATCTCCGAAAATTTAAAAATGTTACTGTGAAAAATACACCTTATTCCTGTACAAAAAAATAGACACGCCTTTTACTTAGTTTTTGCCAAACCAATGCAGGCAGTTAACAATAAAACTACACTTGCTCAGTTATTGACTTTGGAATATATTCATGAAAATCGCACGAAATATTGTACAACGAACACATCGAAATAAAACATTTAAAGCTGCACTAGATTACATAGGAAACTCGTTACATTTGACACGTGTATTTTCATTAAAACAGTCGACGAGTGTTGCCAGACTTTAGCAATATTCGCGTAAGTTAATTCAGTTTTCGGTTTATTTCGACGACTGATGTGCTCTAAAGCTCCGGGGAGAACTGTTAGATTAAACCAATACATAACATATCATAACGCCTGAACTCCCCGAAGGGCAGGGCAGAGATGTACTTATAGTACACCCACATGACCCCAGTTAGATTTAAGTCCCATGTAACAGGGGGCGAGCCTATTGCCATCAACCGGTCACAACTCCAGACTCCGGGCTACTACTGAGAAATTCCAGATAGAAAAAACAAATAATAGATACTTTGCCCGAACCCAGGACCTCATGCTCAACCGTAGCGCTTGCGACCACTAGAACAAATACTAGTCGTTTATTTCGACTACTTAAGAGCGCGTATTTTAAGTGGCAACGTCGAAAATAGATATCAAATATTTCGCTGTTTTGATTGATTTGGCAATATTACTGTATGCAATTATGAAATACTAGCTGTTCCCCGCGGTTTCACTCGCATAAGTTTCGATCCCGTGGGAAAATTGGGATAAAAAGTATCCTATGTGTTAATTCAGGATATAAACTATCTGTGTACCAAATTTTATCCAAATTCGTTCAGTAGTTTTAGCGTGATGAAGAGACAAATATACACACTCACAAACTTTCGCCTTTATAATATTAGTAGGAAGTAGGAAATTGTGTGATGGCTGAGTGATATGAATTATGAAATGCAATAATTAATATCGTTACACCGAATATTTTGTTTTAGATGTAAAAAAAGTATTCGGAAACTTTCCAATTGCCTTTTTTACACGTAATACGATTTCAACATTAAATTCAGTGTTATAATTGCAATGCATTATTAATATTCTAGTTCACTTGTTAGCGATATTTGGCAATGTTGCCAACTTTTAAAATGAACACTCTTTATGTTTGTTGCTCTAAAGCTCCAGGGAGAACTGTTACAATAAATTTAAGTCCATCCAAACTTATACTACATAAAAGATAGCTTGATCTCTGCGGCATAAGTGTCAAACTGACATTCCTAGGGTAAGAATTCATTCATTAGGTCGGCATACCCATAAATTATGACAATGACAGTTACTGTCTGTACTATTATGAAATTCAGGACTTCATAGGCGTGATTTTACTGACAGCTGTCACAGAGATGAAGCTATCTTTTATGAACTATAGTGGTCGCGTTTACTTCTATTACATACTTGCTGTTCCCGTGGATTCGCTCACGTGGCTGTGTATTCTATTGTCATTATAAGTTGATGGGAACATGAAGTCATAGTATACTTACGTATTCGTAAGCAAACTATCTTCTATAACATGAGTTGATTTGTTAATTTAAACTAAAACTTGTTAGTACATCTTTGGCTTAAGTACATACTTAAATTAATCAAAGAAAATACAAGTTGGGGCAAAAGTAATATCATAATGTGAATTGGCTGCCATTTTGTTGAAAATGAAAAAAAAATGTTCCCTGTTCTGACGGAAAGATTTTTTAAGGCGGGAAATTGATGACTCGAAAACTTTAAAGAAGTACATGAGCGAAGCTAAACGAACTTAGCTTCGTTCCCAGTGTGGCCTGTGCCTTAGTTAAGCAAAGTTACTATGGAGAATACCATCCGTATTTTCCAGCTGACACAAAAAGACGGTCTTCAATAATTTAACAGTTTTATCCGCCACAAGATACAGACATGTAATGAATTTGATCTTGTATCCGTAAATAAAAAAAAACATAGCTTCCCGAACAAAAATATTTCATAACTACACCCATATGTTAGTGAAGCGTGATATTTATGAGGCGATCAACGAGGAAAGCCTTTCAGGGAGGTAGTAAAGTACAATCGAATGAATACATTGGCTATGATTTATATTCAACTGAATATTAGTTTGGAAAGTAAGGAGAAACTGAATTAAGTTATTAGTAGCTATCTTCGCTGGTTTGTTAACTTGTTACTTGACAATTTGACTTTTTAACTGCCCCGTTGGTCTCGTGGTTGCAAGCGCGACTGCTAAGCATGGGGTCCTGGGTTTGATTCCCGGGTCGGGCAAAGTGTTATTGGGGTAAGTTAAGTGTTGTAGGAATTTCTTAGTAACAGCCCGGAGTTTGGAAGTTGGCGGTGTGATCCCCCGTGCCTCGGAGAGCACGTTAAGCCGATTGTCCTACGCCTGATCTCTCTCCGGTCGTGTCAGATTGCCGTCCCATCGGACTGTGAGAGTGAGGGAAGAGAGAGTGCACCTGTGTCTGCGCACACACTTGTGCACTATAATATCTCCCGCGCCGAAGGCTAGTCTCCGTTGAGATTGGCCGCCGTGGCCGAAATACGGTCTGGAGGACTATATACTTGACAATTTATTATATGCTTTTCACACCGAAATATTAATTTAGATTTTTTATATCAGAAAATAAGTTGTATCAGATTAACTACCGTTTGCCGATATTTATTTTCTTTATTTTTAAGTCTCAGGCACACTAATATTTGTGGGCAAAAAGGGTCCGGTTTCTTTTATCAGACATTTGTAGTTGAAATTCTGAAAAAGTCGTTTATAGTCATTTACTATATGAAAACTAATTTAAAACGAAACATGCCCATTGAAATTGTAGATAATTGAGCATTTAGTAATAATCAATTAAAATCGCGAAACGCAATTTTTTCACCCAACTTTACAAAACTTCTTATATTTCGGAAGCTAAAGGCCTGGACCCTTTTTGCTTGGACGCCCACATTTTAGAATTCTTATAGCATTTAAAAATATGAACAACAATAATTCAGGATGTTTTTTTTTTTTATTCCGCTGCACCCATTCTACACGAGAGACGACCCTCAGCATGTTGGGAAAAGGCTTGACGGTGTGACGGTGATTTATTTTGTGCCTACCTATAGCTTTTTATTTCGCAGCTGTTTTGAAAAATGCTCAGACCTATCTTAATATATCTCCCTGTATTATCATCATATGGCTAAAAGTATGTGTCTCAAAAAAAGTAACGAAATCAAATTTTAAACCACTAAAACTTGCAATTAAAATAATAAATTATATTTGGCATTTATATGTCCAGCAGATAATTTATAGTACCTATGTACAAAATATCTATATGATTGTTCCTACCGATATTTTGTTCAGCTCTAATGCCCGTTTTCACAAAACACCTAATTGAATTCCTACATGTTTTTGCATTGTTGGATTTGCAACTCTCGGCACTGAACCGAGCGTTGAAAATCAAATAGTGCGATTTTATTGAGGCATTACATTTAGGTGTCATCTGGTGTCAGTGAAAACGGGCATAAGCTTACTAAGATATTCTTGCTTCAATAATAACCTACCAAAAAAAAAAAAAAGAGAATGGATAAATTAACTATTTATCTCATCAAAACCCACTCAAAGTACTTATCCATGCACAAAGGCACCGAAATAAAACAGTATTTTAATCTAGATCGAAACAGACATCTCGTTACTTCGACCACCTTTTCAAAGTCAAACCTTTTTAAGTTTCATTAAAATTCAGCCCAGAAAATGGCTAAGCGTTCACCCTTTTGCTCATGAAAATTGTTATTTCGTTTATCAGGCGGTTTTAAGCCTTTCAATTAACCCGTCCATCGCATTCCAATGCTGGAAATATAGGTATTTTAAGTCTAATTTACATTCAGCCCCCGCCGCTGCTGTTCGTACTGCCGGCAGGGTGGCGGAAATATGGCCGTGGCAGGATTGAGGGCAGTGAAGTGTTCACGTACTGCTCCGTCACTTACTTCACGTTCGACTTTGGGCAATGTAGGACGTTGAAATAATTACAGCAACAGCGCTTTGTCTCCTTAGTTTATACTGCTGTGTAAACTATTTAAAAAAATCATTTTTCTAAATCGTATCCATCAAAAGTGGCCTAAGCCTCTCCATACTTTCGTTTATTCTTCTTCACGCGTCACGGACTTTGCCAACTAAAGTTTCAATTTCCAGCAACTCTAAAAAAAAAGTTTGAATTATTTTCTAATTTGTAAGCTGCCAAAACTTTTTTTTTCAAGTACTTATACTTCGATCGGGCGCTCGACAACAACTGAGCGATGCAGCAGAATGTAAACACCCAATTGACACTCGCGCTGCCTATCTTTTGACTGCCGCACAAAAAACCGCCCAGAGCGCCGTGCAGCGCGAATGGCATAAGCAGGAGCACGAGAAGTAAAGATCCATTTCCCTGTCAGTCAATAAGGCATTAGGCATGGACCTAATTCAATTTTAGAAGTAGATATTATTCCATAATGATTAAAATGCCTCGGAGATTCGAATAGGACATAAATATTCTTATAGTAGACATTCAATAGCATTCTGCCATTTTAAATTTGAAATTAATCTATTCAGTGAGGCAACCGGCATATCCTAGAACCAAAAATTCGAAGACATGTGCATCCAGCAACCAACACTGCGCCCGCGTGGTGGACATTCCACTTCCTCTCACGGGAAGGAACCTCTCATGTTCCACTGCTGGAGCTGGAACACAGGCCGTTCTCCAGCTCCAGCAGTGGAACATGATTGGCAGATGATGCTTATGCTTTATTGCCAGAATTTTATCGAAAGTACAAAATACATTAGTAAGTCTCAAAATCGCTTGAAATTAGAGTACCCTGCAATTATGACTAGGATTACCCTATTATTGTTTGCGCAGTTCTCTAATTTCATAGCCTGATTAGCCAAGGACTGCCACCTGTGGCTCATACCTAATTTCATCATCGCTTACATTTTAATAAGATAATTAAGTAAAGCACAATAATAACTTAGTTAGTTCTACGAGCCGGGCGGCGGCGTAGACTAACCTTTTTTAAGCAAGGCAAAATTAATTTAAAGTTTAATAAAAGTAGCGTTGATGGTTCCGCAGTTCAAAAAGTTCCTTTTGAACGTTATGTTAGTAAAATGTTGTACTGACTTATAACTGCTCTATATTAAACTCGCTCAGAACAAGTCTTTACTTTTTATCCGACTGCGGCAAAGCCAATAAAGAGTTGATTTTAACAGGCTATTATAAATATCTAAGGTTATTTATTTTAATTGGTAAGTAGTTGTGAAGTCTGGATTTGTGCCCGGTTGATGGCAATAGGCTGGCCCCCTATTACATGGAACTTTATTTATTTGTTTATTAATTTATGTTTTTTTTAAATATAACATAACACCACGCCTTGTTTACCCGAAGGGTTGGGCAGAGATGTACCTGTAGTAGACCCACATTTTGCCAGTTATGTTTAAGTCCCATGTAATAGGGGGCCAGCCTATTGCCATCAACCGGGCACAAATCCAGACTCCGGGCTGCTGCTGAGAAATTCCTAATGGAAAAACCCAATAACATTTTGCCCGCCCCCGGAATCGAACCCAGGACCTCATGTTCAGCAGTAACGCTTGCAATATATTTATTTATAACAGCTTAAACTACCATTACAGGGTTTACCCTAATGCGACAGTTAAGAACTTATATTAATAACCTAAGCTAACATACCAACTTCTAATAACCAAATTATAAAAATTAAAACAACATTATTAAATAATGACACTATTATAAGCACAAAACATACACAGTACTTATATTATAATTAAATATAACATAACACTACAAATAATTAAACTTAAACATAACTGGTGAAATGTAGGGGTTTTACATACACCGCTGCTTAATCCTTCGGGGAATTATGTAATGTATGGGGCATTAATGTGATGTTATGTTGTTTAGAACAAGGGAGGAAATACCTTCCTCTTTGCCTATTTCAGCTGCCAAGCAACTAAGGTACGTACGGGCAAAATAATAGACTCACGATGAGAGACATTTCCACTTTGAGACAAACTGGGAATGTCTAAGATAGTCTAAAAGTACCTAGTCAGCCCATCGTCAAACTCCTTTGTCTAGGAGCTGTTTTCTTTTTGCTGTGAGATATGGCGGCTGTCAATCTTTTTAGCAGCTATTCCATCTTTTGAAACTGACGATCAAATACTCAAACGTAAATCAATTTTAAGTCGCCAGTTAGTCATGCCATCTCTGAGGCTGAAGCAGATTTGGCTGGGCCGCACCACATAGCGAAAATCATTCCACATCACTTTCGTACAATTTTTATGAACCATCGCACACGGGCTTTTGCCCCACTTTTTTGTATTGAAATGCGTTGCGTACCGGCCCGACGTGGCTGTAATATTCGGGAGCTTTATTGCCATTAAATATCATAAGCGGTTCATAAAATAAGCCGTTTCTTAAAAATGGATAGATAATAAAGTCTCTCAGAAAGGATTTCTCTGGAGATTTTTTTGTAAGGAGACCCTGAAAACCGCGAAATGGTACTTCAAACGAATTTCAGTGAAGATATTTTCCAAGTCCGAAAGACGTCTTGTCTCGATTGTGGGCTTGAATTTAAGAGTTCTCCCCGTTGACAACCTGTTCTTGTCATTATTTACCTGAATCTTTGTACATTTTTATGTTTAAAATAATCTAAGTTTCTAATTTTGGTAATTACGTTTTCTGTGAAGGATATCAAAGTAAGTTGAGAAAGGAAAGAGTTTCATTTCCAGACATCTGTCTGTTACGCAATCCAATCCGCTTAGTTACAAGTCCTTTAGGTATACGTATTGTTCTATCGCGGCCGAGGGGCTTAAGAAGATTTACCTAGATGTGCATTTCGGTACGTCGTCTGTGCAATTCAATCGTTAATAATAAAAACAGTAGAGTAGCAAGCATTTTAAAGCATTTTAAAAAGCATTTTAAATTTCAAATAAACCAATTATAAGCGCTTTTAAATTGTCAAGGGGTCAGTCAGAGAGATGAAGCTAGTTGCCCATTCCAAAGCGTAGTAGGTTCCTATGGAGAAGAACGGGAAGAAACTCCAAGGACATTCTTTTAATCAAAATATGGTTACAAAAAATTGGTTGCAAAAAACGATGCAGAACATTTAAAAAAAAACCGTTATAAAAGGATGAAAAAAAAAACAAAAATTACTAAGCCGTGGCAGCTAAGAGATGACCAGTCCCTACTGACGGCGCTCGCTCACGAACTTGACTCATGGATAGTTACTAACTATCTGGTGGGTAAGATTTTTCGTAATCAGCGTATGTCAATAATTATTGGTTGAGTCAAGTTAAAACTTTTTTGTGATAGTTTCTCATATTTTTCATCAGTAGCTACAACATAGAAATTATGTTTCTTTTCGACGTATGCTATAACAGATATAACTGCTCTGAGATTACTAATAAAATATGCTACTGTGTCCCAACAACTGTTATTAGACAAGAGGTGCGCGCACGTCCTCTTTTTGCTGTGTCCCATTGCCGCACCAATGCTGGTCTGCGGGCGCCTCTACGTCACTTGTGCAAGAACTATAATGATTTTTGTTCAGAAACTACAGAATTAGATTTATTCTCAGTGTTAGCAAATAGATTTCGTTCTGCTTTGTTAAAGAAACTTAAGGATTCCGATGTTTAGTTATTTGAACAGTTTTGTAGTCTTACTCGCATAGATTGTTCATTAGTAAATTTATATGAATTGTATATGCTGTGGATAACGGTGTGAGTTTCACATTTATATAATATCTTTGTTTATATTATTTGCGCAGATATAATGTGTTACTGTTTGTTTGTCCCAAATAAATAAATAAAACATATCACATCATCAAAATGTGTCGACAGACTTTCAAATTCATTACTTAGTATTTGACGGAAATCCACAATTCTCCGACCCTTTTCTGAATAAATTTTAAAACTTTCGCTCTGGCGTTTGGTCACTAAATTAAAACATCTATTGGCACAAATTCTGTTAACAGGGACTCATTTGAACAAGTTTATCTACTTAGTTACATATTTACTTTTCATCTAAACTTTGTACATTATTTAAACTTTCTTTGCCCTGCTGCTGCTCGGTCGTTAGTTTGAGTAGGGTTGTAAAAGGTAGTAAAACAGAAAATGGCTTTTGCGTAAATTAAAAGTATGTAGTTATATTGATGTCATTGGTACTTATTGTTAGAGTAATATAATATAGAAATGGACTACAAAAAATACTTTATATCCGAGAAATTTCTTGGAACCATACTTTTTTATGACAGTTGGTGTCTGGGACTGTACCTACTGACTTTATTTACACTAGCATAAAGTTGATGTTTGTTTAAGTGGAAATAAAATCAATTGGAAACAAGGTTATAAAATAGACCTACAGGTCTATTTAATGGAAACAAGGTTATAAATGTATTTATTTATTAGACCTAAAATTGGTTATTTTATTGGTTATATAATAGACCTACTAAGGTCTATTATATAACCTTGTTTCCAATTGATGTTATTTCCACTTAAACAAACATCAACTTTATGCAAACGTAAATAAAGTTGATTTTGGACTGACTAGTATAAAATCACAAACAAGGTTATAAAATAGACCTTAGTAGGTCTATTTATAACCTTGTTTCCAATTGATGTTATTTCCACTTAAACAAACATCAACTTTATGCAAACGTGAATAAAGTTGATTTTAGACTGACTAGTACAGTACAAACTGTTGAAAACGTACTGTTGAAAGAGTCATAAAAAATTATGAAGTTGTAGCGCAAACTGAACCTTATGTGTAGGCGTTACAGTTGTTTTTCCTAAAACTCGTATTTGTTTACATGTTTGGCAAAAAAATTGCGAACGCAGATTAGATGTAAAGTAGATACACTGACGAGCAAAATAAAAAAGCCACTAACTTATCATAAAATATTTCCGAAGCCACGCAAGATAGCTTCTTCGCGTAAAAAGCAACATTCAAGTATATTTAATAGTGCATAATAAACACCTATAAAACTGTTTTCAATTTTTTTTTACTTCGTGTAGCTATTAACTTGTGTAGTTTAGGAGATATTTAGATTTTTTGTCATTTTGCAAGTGGCTTTTTAATGTTGCTCGTCAGTGTAGATAGACAATTATGTAGAATACTTTTAATATGTACACCAAGTTGATTAAAGAAGAAGGCTAGACTTTCCTAGGGTATCATATTACCCAGTAACTTGGTTGTGGAGGTCAGATAGGAAATTGCTCCATGTAAAATACTGGTATTCAGCTGCATCCGGTTAGACTGGAAGCAGACCCCAACCTATTTGGGAAAAGGCTAGCCATTTCTTCACTTTTTCTTTTCTTTTTTATCCACATCATCATCTGCCTAGGCAGAAGATGATGTGGATTATAGGTATAAATGTTGTAATTATAAATAGGATGGCACAATTGGCGGTCTTATCGCTAAAAGCGTCGAAGTCATATTATTAGCTCTAAGGACTGTCTGAAATAAAAGTTTAATTATTATTATGAAAGCAAATGTAACTCCAGCACAATCCACTTAAATTGACACTAGTCCAACAGTAGTGGGTGTAACTGCTACAGGTAACACCTCTGCCCAATCCTTCGCGGAAACAAGGCGAGATGTTATGTTATGTAGTCCAACAATACAATATCTTATGTTTTATAGGTTGCTCAGGCTATTTTACTTCTTCTTTTTCGTGTGGTTAGTGACTAACCTGGTGTCAGAGTTTTAAAGCCGCCCATGGGCCTCTGACTTGGCTTCACATGCCGTCGAGAAATATCTCTCAGTCATGGCCGGTTTCCTCACGATGTTTTCCTTCACCGTTTTTCAAGCTAGTGATAATTATACAATACGCACATGAATCCGAAAAGTCAGAGGTGCGTGCCTTGGGTTCGAACTCGATACCTGTGACTTGGCAGTCCGACGGTCACACCACTAGGCTAACACTGCATTTTTTTTGCGGCTATTTTTCTATAATGACAGGATCGTGCACATAAGTACATAAACATATTTTTTTAAGCACAACGGGGCTGCTCTTGGTCCTCTCTCGCGATGTGGGGAGTAGGTGAGAAAGCAAACTCAAGAGGTGCGAATATTAACTACGATTTATTGTTATAAATGTTTCCTTAAATACAATGCCGCCCATGGGCGTGGCCGCCCGTATTTTTCTGAATATTGATGTTTTTTTTTTTCGAAAATTAACTTTTAAATGGGGGGTTATATTTTTCGTACTATGCAATTTTTTTTTTTTTAATCTTACGGGATTTTATGGACTTACTTAAAAAAATTATAAAATGTTTTTTTTTTTAAGATAGACCCATCGCCCCTTTTAAACTTAATTTTTGATAATTTTTCATGAATATTTAGAAAAATACGGGCGGCCACGCCCATGGGCGGCATTATTTAGTGGCCATATGTCAAGTAAATATAAGTATACAATAGTATAATATTTAATGTTTATAAAAGGATCACCTTACAGGGTGCCTTGTCCTAAATATAAACAACTAGCTGCGCCTCGCGGTTTCACCCGCATAAGTTTCGATCTCGTGGGAATATCTGGATAAAAAGTATCTTATGTGTTAATCCAGGTTATAAACTATCTGTGTGCCAAATTTTATAAAAATCCGTTCAGTAATTTTAGCGTGAAGAAGAGGCAAACATACACACTCACAAACTTTCGCCTTTATAATATTAGTGTGACTAGTAAAAAGGTAAGATAGTGTGATGTTATCATATCATATAGACATAATAGCATATTATAGTTCATATATAGGACTTCCCTGTTTACACCATATTACTTAAACATACCTACTTATCTATAGTATCTATAGTGCTACTACATCTTCTTCTTGGGAAAATTAAATGGACCATTTAATTCTTATATCACTTCTTATATCTCTATTCTTATGTCACCAACCCAATTAATTCCAGGTTTTTTGTTGTCTGCCTTGATGGTCTAGTCGCAAGCACGCAAGTTGTTGAGCATGAGATCCTGCATGGGTTCGATTCTATGGTCGGGGAAAGTGATATTGGGTTTATCTATCTGGAATTTCTCAGTAGCAGAAGAGTGGAGTAGAGTGGATTTGTGCCCCGTTGATGGCAATAGGCTCGCTCCCTATTACATGGAATTTCAACATTACTGGCGAAATGTGGGTGCACTATAGGTACACCTCTGCCTAAGCCATCGGGATTACAGGTTTGATGTTATGTTTTTTGGTAAGGGCAGCACAAACCTTCTGTTCCTTGATTACCCAACTATTCAGTAAAGAACCTTTACTTTTATTGCCAATTCGAGATCCAGTAGCCTATTACATTATCACAGTAAATGCCTAATAATGGTCCACCGCTTGAGAGTTACTCTCGGTGCTTTTCACTTTTATGATAATGTTCGTTCAACGTTATTATCGGAACTGCTTTGTAGCTTTGTAGCTTTTCTGGTATTACGGAGGGCATCTAAGTGGTTTTATTCTTAGTGATCCCCACTGCCTATGGATCAAGACAGCTGGTAAGACAAAATTAAAAAAAAAAAAGATTCGCCACGGCTAGCAACTGTATGTATTTATCAACTAACCCACAAAAATCTTCAATAGCATGCACAAGCACACAGGCACTAGGAAGTGGTGAAGGGTGGGCGTTTTGGGGCACTGTCTTATTTAATTTTGACGTTCGAAAAGTGCTGATTCTCAACCTAGTTTGAATAAATGACTTTTGAATTTTGAATTTTATGTTTAATACCTACTTGACCCAAATGTATGGGACGGTTGATTATTTTTTCGTGGCTAAGTAATAACTGCCGCACGGGTCGATCCATCAGGTTAAGCTATGCTTCCCGGGGTTGGTCTATGGATGGATGACCATCTTTACATAACGAGACTCCTCCGTGCCTCGGAAAGCATGTTAAGCCGTTGGTCCCGGCTGTCATTCGTGGATCTTTGACAGTCGTTACGGGTCGTCAGAAGCCGGAAAATCTGACAACCAGTCTTACCAAGGGGTATCGTATTACCCAGTTACTGGGTTGTGGAGGTCAGATAGGCAGTTGCTCCATGTAAAATACTGGTATTCAGCTGCATCCGGTTAGACTGGAAGCCGACCCCAATATAGTTGGGAAAAGGCTAGGCAGATTGGTTTTTTTGATGTTGTTCCCTTGAAGAAAATTGATCAGTCAAGACCACACCTTTCTGATTCTTGCATTTACAGCACATGTGCTACTTGCAACATTGCAGATGTGTTGCTACACCCTTCAAGCTTGAGGAACATAGCAACGCTGCTTGGTCACTGAGACAGGTCATCATTATCGGCCTAACCTTTTTCCAACTATGTAGGGTCGACTTCCAGTCTAACTGGATGCAGCTGAATACCAGTATTTTACATGGAGCGACTGCTTATTTGAAATCCACGACCCAGTTACTAGGTAATACGATGCCCAGACCCTACCCTTGTCAGACTTTCGGGCTTCTAACGTCACGTAGTGACTGTCAAAGATCCATGAATGACAGTTGAGACCAACGGCTTAACGTTCCCCTTCCTGGTATGTAAAGATGATGACCCATTCACGGGCCAAACGCGGCAAGCATAGCTAGTCGATCAACCCGAGCGACTGTTATTACTTAGCCACGAGCCTCTGGACTGGTGACTGAAACAGGTATAGTGGTTCTATTTCCCAGACAACTTCCTTTCCATAAAGCTCTGTTCTACTCGGGCTAATCTTGGAGATTCTCAGCACAGAATCTACCTACCAAACCTATGAACATTTTTTTTTTATTTCGTTCTAAAAATCTCCAGAATACATTCTCTCCTCCTAGGATGTTGTTAATCATAAAAATCGAATTGTGTGATGGTGTCTTTTGCATACTTCTTTGATCTAATCCAATCTTGAATCAATTTTATTCGAATCGTTAAAGCCTAGCCAATTATTTTCATATTTCTTGACAACGATAATAGCTTCAACTTGGAGGTAATTTGTCATGTTATTCATCAATATTTTACCACGATAAGCCTAGCTTATTTAATCCAGAATAAGGGTCGGTTGTAACAAGCTTGTACCAACTGACCCAATAAGTCAAGAACAAGTGTATTCTCCGCAATTTTATTCTAATAATATCAAGGTGGAAACGACTTGACCATTAACAGTTAATCTTTAGGGTAACAAAATTAACCTAAAAATGTAGGCCTAGGCACTCGTTATCAGGTCCTTGACTAGGTTTAGTAATTAGAACCCTAATTAAGGTTAAATTAATTAAATTCCGAGACAGACATGAATCTACATTTTGTTTGATTTGGTTTAGGGTAGAAAGCTTTGAGCAACCTAGATTACATTAGTATATTTTCGAGGGTATCTAATTATTCTTGCTTAAAACTTGTTTTGTTAGAGCAACGTAAGCCCCGTTGCTTTAACCAAGTAGGCCGAAAGTGCCTGCCTACTTTATGCAATTTATCACTGCTCTTGAAACGGTGAAGGAAAACATCTTAGGTCCCAGAACCAAAAACTTGAAGACATGTGACATCCACCAACTTGCACTGGACCTACGTGGTAGACTATAGCCCACTCCCACTCACAGAGAGGAGGCCTTTGTCCTCCCAGCAGTAGGAACATTAAATTCAAATTCAAATTCAAAATATTTTATTTCACATAAACCTACATAGGCACTTATAGGCGTCAGAAGCTAGGGGCACGGTTCCAATTGGTCGTTTCCTACGGAGAAGAGCCGGCAAGAAACTCCACGGTTACTCTTTTAAAAATAATTGGCTTTTACAATATTTTCAAATAACAGTGTTATTAGGTATGGTAGGACAGTGTAGGTCTTTCAACAAGTACCAGGTACTTAACAAAATAATGATTTTCAATAAATCATATCTCACTCGGGATCACTCTTACTACCCGATTTGAAAATTGGTACTACTTTACTATGTTTCATTAAATCAATGGAGAGGAGCCGGCAAGAAACTCCACGGTTACTCTTTTACAATATTTTCAAATAACAGTGTTATTAGGTATGGTAGGACAGTGTAGGTCTAACAAGACAACACAAGACACGTACCGGACAAGTACCAGGTAATTAACAAAGTAATAATGCACAACAAATCTACAGTCCACTAAGCCTAGCTGTATGCTTAGTGAGAACGCTGCAGCGTTCTCACATTCACAAAATAGAAAATATAAATAAATTAATAAAAATAAAAACGTATTTTAAACGATGTGACGTGATTGCTATTACAGCTGTAACAAATCTGAATAATTATCATGTCCACAAAAGCCACTAAAAAAGAGTTGAAATTAAATTTTAGGTATATAATGTCAAATAATAGCGTTATGTCAACGAAGAATGTAAAAAAAATATATATATAAACATGGTAATTTGGGATCAGTTAATAGACTTTCATAATTTGCCGTTAAAAAGGTACCAGGGAAGCCACATGTGCAGAAGAAATTATTGCCAAACTTCCTTGTCTTCAACGTAGTCTTTAATTTTATAATATGCTTTCTTGATAAGAACGCATTTAATGTGGGTTTTGAACTTCCCATCGCTAAGTTCTGTAACCGACTTAGGCAACTTGTTATAAAAGCGGATACTGTTTATACGAAATGACAAGACTTGCTTGTTTTAGTTAATCTAAATTTGGGTAGGTATCTTAATTTCATGTATTTACGTGTATTTATATTATGGAAATCGCTTTTTTATTTTGAAAAGTCCTAAGTTTTTGCGAACATACAAAATACTTTCTAAGATATAAAGAGAAGGCAGAGTCAGTATATCAATTTCTTTGAATTTATTTGTTTCGAAGGGATTCGCGAGGACCATTTTATAGATAGCGCGAATTGCCCTCTTTAGTAAAATGAAAATTGAATCTACGTCAGCTGCCTATCCCCACAGCAGAATGGCATACGACATAATACTGTCGAAATAAGCAAAATATACTAACCTAGCTGTGGCTATATCAGTCAACTGCCTTATTTTTCTAACTGCATATGCACTTAATCTACCTGAAAGAGTTCTAATGTGGGCGCCCCATTGCAATTTTGAATGTAACGTAATTCCTAAAAATATAGTTTCCGTTATTGCATCTAGTTGTTTGCCATCAAGTTTTAGATTTAGAGCCACTTGAGGTACATTTGGTAATGAGAACCTAATACATTTAGTTTTGTTCGCATAGTAAAAGATTATTAGCTGCGAAGCATTTCGAAAGAACAGCTAGACTATTGTTGACATGTAAGACATCTGATCTGTATATTTTCTGTCTATTTTAAAAATTAAATTTACTGCTTTTCACGACAAGTTTTAAATATTATAACTTGTTCATGTTTATACCTAAGTGCATTGTTTTGCGTGAGTATCATTGTGCGTGGTGATTTTCATTTTAAAATAAAAGTGATTTCCCAGCAATGTTACTTAGTTTCGTGTACAGAATGCTTTAATAACGGGTACTATGTGTCGGGTCTTGGTACACCCTGTACCCACAATGAAGCCGAGACAACTCAAATAATATTTGTTTCAGTTCAACCCTAACGATGATAAAAGAAAAATCTTGAACACAGTATGCAAATGAAAATGTAAGCTACTTTTTCTAACGAAAGAGCACAAACATAAAAAGTCCTCATAAAAATAATGAATGAACGAGTCATTCATTCGTTCACTCTTGAGTGCTAACTGACGTAAGTCTCGTTCAATCAGTTTAATTAGCTGTAAAGAACATTAGCAAAGTTTTATATCCACCATTTTGGTTTCTATTAATTTCTAGCTGCGCCCTGCGGTTTCGGCATAGTCTCGATCTGAGTCTGCCCTCAAAACGGTGATGGAAAATATCGTGAGGAAACCGGAATTTGATAGAACCAAAAATTCGAAGACGTGACATCCAACCCGCACTGGGCGTGGTGGATTACAGCCCTCTCCCTCTCGAAAAGAGGAGGCCATTTTAGGCTGATTATTTTTTATTATTGTCATTAAGTCTCGATCCCGTGGGAATATCGGGATAAAAGGTAACCTCCTCCAGGTCATGGTTCACTCATGTGCCAAATTTCATCCAAATCCATTCGGGCGTTTTAGCGTGAAACCGTAACAAACAAACCAACAAACAAACTCACTTTCGCATTTATAACAATGATTGGAGGATGACGATTGTCTTTTGAGAGTAACCTGTTTCTACTAAACCGTCATTTGGGATTTCAATGATAAATAATATTATTTTTCGTAACCATCTATCTGCATGGAATTCCTTTTTTTTTTTCATAATCATAACCTTTATTGTGCAAATATGAGACATTCGAAATTTTAGACAGGTCATCAGTTGGAGAAAGTGACGTGGTAGTTTGAATGTTGTTTTGTGTTTGGGTACAGGTGTATGTATGTATATATATATATATAAATGTTTTTCTATGTATGTTTCCGTATGTGTACAATTATGTGTGCTTTATTATTTCATCATCATCATCATCATTTCAACCATAGGACGTCCACTGCTGAACATAGGCCTCCCCCAATGATTTCCAAGTCGGCCGGTTAGAAGCGACCTGCATCCAGCGGCTTCCTGCGACCTTTATTAGATCGTCGGTATACCTTCTGGGTGGACGTCCTACGCTGCGCGGTACGTGGCCTCCATTCCAGAACCTTTCTGCCCCATCGGTCGTCGGCCGTATTATTTATGTGCCGTATTTATACCAATTTATCATTAGATTTTCAGTGTTGTTGTAGTCTAGTGTTTTCAAATATTTATACGTAGTTTTTTTGCATGTATGGTTATCAAGATTACTTAGTTCCAGATCTTTACTCACTTTGTTGTAGAGGCTAGGACCAAGATAATTGCGAAATTTGTGTGCAAAAGATGTTCTATATTTGGTACTTAGAAAGATTTTTACGTAAAAGAAAATATCCGGAAACCTGAACGTCAATTTTATTATCGTGCTTAAAAAACGTTCAAATTCAAGTCGAAATCTCACATCAGCGACAATTAATGTCAAAAAATTGACATAAATGTAGCTTAAGCAGTCTTGACTCTTGACACATTGAGACTTGAAAGATTATATTGTGAACGTTCGTAATAACACAGGAAGTCCCCGTCTGAAGGCGCCGTAACTTACTTGCCTAATATAATCACGATTTAATTCTAACCAAATCTGCGAGAATCCCGGCTCCCAAAACCAAGTTAATTAAAACAGGCCTTGGTAACGTAACAGTACCGTACTTATTATCATGTACAAGATAGACCCAAAATACACCAAAATTTTCCGGGAACAAAGAAGAAACAGGAAGAAGCATAAACATCCCTTCCTTCAATAAACCTTTCTAACTTCTGCTCATAGATGGGTACACAGCATAGAGTACGGAATCGCCGGCAGCGTCTATAGACGGTAGTACTAAAAAAAACATGGCACTGAAAGTCTATTGAGCGCACAACTTGTGCCACGGACTACAAGCTCCTCAAATGTCATGATATAGTCATTCACAACATAACATTACGCCTGTATTCCCCGAAGGACGAATAAATGAATGAAATATGTCATTGATTCATTCATTCATCTATTTATTCATCAATCAATCATCATTCATTCGTCATTCATTCATCATTCATTCGTCATTCATTCATCATTCATTCGTCATTCATTCATCATTCATTCATCATACATCCATAATTCATTAATCTTTCATTCATAATTCATTCATCGTTTATTCATTATTATTTCATCATTCCATCATCAATCAATCATCATTCATTCATTCAAGCGTTAGGCAGAGGTACATCAAGAGTGCCCCCATATTTCACCAGTTATGTAGTAAGTCCCATGTCATAGTAGGCGAGCCTATTGCCATCAACCGGGCACAAATCCAAACTTCGGGCTTCTGGGAAATTCCAGTTGGAAAAACCTAATCCCACCCAACCTTATGCTCAGCAGTGGCGCTTGCGACCACTAGACGTTTCTTGCCCATTCTTCTATACAAAAACTACCTTTTGGAAGGGGTGACAAAATTTTTTTTTTTACATTCGATAGTGCCCTATACGTGCCTTTTTGAAATAAATTATTTGACTTTGACCCAACGGGGCTAGTAGTCCTTCAATAGGTTAATTTGAACTTAGCGAGTTGTATTGATGATTCTGTAAATAGATATAAAACCGGACACTGACCAGCTAATTGAAAAAAACGCTAGAAAAATTGAATTTCGCGGGAAATTTTTCGCATCCTCCTAAAAGCCTTATATACGTCTTTTGTAACGTAATGCGAGTAACACGCTTGGTTTGTATGGAAAATGTTGATAATGCCACCTCTAGAAGTGGCCGCCGAGACGTCTCCATGCTCTATGGGACACAACGTGCCTTTCGTTTGTGTTTTGTTTTTATCTGTGGTAAATTCCCGTCGGAACGAGGAAGCTCTGAAGGGAAATGTGCCATGATTTCGTTACAGGAGAATGAGGAATAATATTTGGTAAAGGTTGTTTATTAAATGTATTGGGAATATGGAGAGGATTGTTTCGATCGGATGTTTGATGTGTTTGTTAAAGATTTGAATAAAAAATAAAGCAATCTACAAATATTACGCTAAGTGTGCTGGCTGTAAAAGGAAACTTTTATTTTTAAAAAATAGGCACTCGTCGGGTTGCTGACAGAAATTAAAACTTTAAACTGGTATTACCACCATCAAACTGTTTTAGCATGTACAAAGGTTGAAGGCCATACTTTCATATGTATTTATAGACCACCAGCCTCAAACTTGTCATCATTTTTAATCATGTTTAATTTTCGATAGGCTATTTCGAACGATTATGTAAAGATCGCAGCAGGAACCGTTCTGTAGTTTCTGCTTTATCCACATGGGAATAACACGTGAGTATGTAATCGTATACAAGATCCTATAGAAAAACAAACTATATTCAACTTTATTCACCGCGCAAATTCCACGTAGGTTCTACCTTGATTATTTTAAACAACCTAAACATTTTAATATACCGTCTTACTCATTTATTCTAATAGGTAGTACCAGGTTTCTAATTACGCAACATATTTTCGTAAACGATTACGACAAATTTGTTTATATTGACAGTTCAACAACATTCATTGCGTTATTTACGTTGTTGAGGAGATTTTTTTATCGAACTTATGAAGGAATGGATTAGCAATTTGTTTCAAAACGATTCAAATTCCGATTGATCGTGTATTACGTAATTAGGGTACGACCAAGCTCTGCTCGTATGAAAATAAATAAACATATCATCCAGGTATACCAACGTTGTATCACATTCCCGAGGCTGTGAAAATAGAGAAAACGAATTTTCCCAGGTATGAGACCTAGCTAGATCGATTTTTCGCTCCTGTAAACCGCTATCGAAATCGTTAGAGCGGTTTTCGAGAACGTGATTACAATTGTACATACTTATCATATTTTCGTGTTTGTCTGTATGTCTCGTTGTTCTTCAAACCAGGCAACAGATTTGTTTGTAAGAAATCTCGATGTTTTCTCAAGTCGTAAAAACCGTGCGAAACAGGAGCGGGTCGCTTTTTTGAATCAATCAATCAATCATTTTTATTTGCATTAAAACATGGCATTAAAGTTGATAAATTAAAATGAGTGCTTACATGTTTTGCTATACATACATAGCATGCAAACTTGTCGGCATGCGTTACATCACATAGTATTATACCATTGTTGGAGCATATTTAGTCTCTATAAATTCTTTAATAGAATATATATTTTGCATATTTAGCCATTTATATAGTTTGTACTTAAATGCTAAAGAAGTCATCGTTTTTAAGTTGCTTGGTCTATTATTATAAATACGTACACACATTGCTAAACCGTTCTTATAGTATTTTGTAGATCTAGGAACTTCATTTAGTACGAGTCTGAATGGATCTATAAGATTTCTTGGATTCACATCATTTGCAGTTCTAAATAAATCTTTGTTGTTTGCTACGAACATACATGTTTCATAAATGTAAAGTGAGGGGAGAGGCAACAAACCAAGGTTTTTAAATATCGGTTGACATGATTGATCAGGTTTCATGTCATACATTGCTCTTATGCATTTTTTTTGTGCTCCAAATGCTTTGTTGGTCTGTGCCGTTTCCCCACATTACAAGTCCATATCGTAGTATTGATTGCACATGGGCATGATACGTCATTATAGCTGTTTTTAAATTGGTAATGTATTTTACTTGTCTTAACGCATACACAAATTGATTTAACCTTTTGGGTACACTTTCTGTCTGTAGTTTCCAATTTAAGTCTTCGTCTATGATTGTTCCTAGGAATTTTGTATGTGTTACAGCACTTACAGCCTTTATTTTTTGTATGTCAAGATTAATATTATATATTTTATTACTATATTAATTAAATTGAATGCATACAGATTTGTCAAGATTAATTTTAAGTTCATTAATTTGTCTATTGTGTTGTTTGTGTCATTTTTGTGGTCTTTAACTGTTTTTTTTATCTGTTGTTACTATTATTGAAATATCGTCTGCAAACAGTATACATTTATGGTTGGTAACTTCTACGATGTCATTAATGTACAATACGATGTCATTAATACGTATTATATATATATATTTGTAATTCCGTTCTCGTAAACGGCTACATATATAGCATATTGTATATATACAAATATTGCTCGTTTAATAGTACATAGGAGATGATTATCAAAACCACCCACCGTATTATATCCGGCACAAAATAAAATAAGGTATCATTATTTATCTACATTTACATACACATGTGATCAGAATCACACTATCCCGGTTCTTAAAAACAGCGAGATTCAACGGCTCTCCGATGTAGCGGAGCACTACGACGACGTAGCGGAGCTCTACGACGTAGCGGAGCTCTACGACATAGCGAAGCTCTTCCAAGCGGGTCGAGTAACTAGCTCTACGCAAACAGTATGTGTACTGTACACACGGCTACACATCAAGCTATACATTTCCAGTTTATGCTGCTCTCGCATTGTATAGGATTTCCGTACTATGCGAAGTCAGCTTATGCTGAAAATATATAGCTTGATGTGTAGCCGTGTGTACACTCAATAGAGCTAGCAAACTTGTTCTGTGGTGTAGAAGGTTTTGGAATAATGCATTCAATTGATACTTGTACTTAATTACCTAATTTATTTATTCTGATAGAAACGTTATGATTTTTAGACTGTAGGTCTGCAATCAATAATATGGTATAAGTAGTTGCGCCCCGCGGTTTCACCCGAATAAGTCTCGACCCCGTGAGAATATCGGAATAAAAAGTATCATATGTCCTAGCCCAAGTCATGGTCTACTCTCGTGCCAAATTTCATCCAAATCCGTTCCGACTTTTTAGCGTGAGAGCGTAACAAACAAACTGTTCGGTTGGCGCAGTGGTTCAGCGATTGACTGCTGCGCTGCGTGTCGCGGGTTCGGTTCCCGCACGGAAAAAATATTTGTATGACCTACATGTAGTTGTTCCGGGTCTGGCTGTTTGTGTATGTGAGTTTAAATGTTTGTAAACGCACTCACGATACAGGAGAAATTCCTAGTGTGGGGCAAAGTTTTTTCAAAAAAAAAAACTCTCTTTTAAAAAACTACTTAAGTTTTAAAAAAAAAAACACTATTTATATTATTACTTGCTGCGCCCCGCGGTTTCACCCGCATAAGTATCGATTCCGTGGGAATATTGGGATAAAAAGTATTTTATGTGTTAATCCTGGTTATAAACTATCTGTGTGCCAAATTTTACCCAAATCCATTCAGTAGTTTTAGAGTGAAGAAGAGACAAACATACACACTCACAAACTTTCGCCTTTATAATATTAGTGTGATTAGGATGTACGTTTATTACCAGGTATTGGGTAACCTACCGAACCGAAAATAACAAATGAGGTGTCGTTTGTTAATTAACTGATAACAAGTCGCAAACTGTAAGCTATTGTAATTTCACGCTGAAAATTGGCTCTTTAATGACTGAAAAGTGATATGATGAGTGATATAACTCACTCACTCGTACTTAGTACTTACATAATAAAAAAATTAAAAAAATGTTTATTGCTTAAGCTAGTTACAATTGGGAGAATCCAATTAAGCAAATAGTATGCTTGTTTTAGGATTCTCCGCCCTTCCCCAGGTTTTGTAGTTGTTATAAAATTTGAAGTTATACAATTAAAAATTAAAAAAAGGTATAGAACAAATTAAAAAGGAATAGAACGGTATTTTTTAATGAAAATAACTAACGCGCTATGATGTGTGTAATGTGTGTAAGTGAGTGTATATGTGAGTAGTGTGTGTGTGTGTGTAGTAGTGGTGAGAGTTAGTGTGTGAGTCAGGGATTGAGATTGGGGGATGCACCCGCACCTTATACAGGTGGAGATTAATATCACCGGTAATTTAGGCAGTTTTTGCAAGCTAACCCTACAACTACATTACAATACATTCACATTCATTTCTCCAGTTATTTTTAAGTTCAATAGGGGATTGATTCTATTTCCACACAGAATTATATTTGGAAATACCTCTTTGCCCGTCCTGGGAATCTACACCAAGCTCGCGCCTGTCGCGCTTGTGAGCACTCCACGTAACAACTGATGGATTCTTAACTGCCTATTTTGTAGGTGATAGCTTGATCACCTACAAAATAGGCAGATAAAAAATTATTTTATTGAAGACCTGTCACGAACGCGTGACGTAAACATAACGTCAATTCGAACGATATATGAATCAAAAAGAAAACTATCCTGCATTTGCTTCGTGCATTTGGTTATTTTTTTGTGTGACAAACACAATCAGTACCACGCATAGTTATACAAACAATCATTAACACGCATAGTTATGAATCCTAACTTCATATTGTATCTAAATTTATTTATATTATTGCGAAAGTGAGTGAGAAAATACGTTTATTTGCAGTTTATTGGTATGTTACACTTTCACGTATTATTGAATTGAATGTGAGTTATAATAGAAGTTAACTTCTGAAATAATTATCTTAAATCGATGCAACTTGTAGGTCTAGTTTGGCTTAATCATTGTTGTGAAATCTGTTAGAGAAGGCGCTGTTTGCCGAGACACAGGATCCATCCTAGTTCGGCAACAGAGGATTCCATATTAAAAACTTGTATAATAAGCCTATGAATTTATCGACTAAGCTATTGTAAATTTTTGTGGTGATATAAAAATTATTCTTATTCTTACGTTGTTTTGCGGCTGAACAGATTACGACTAAATTTGGCACACAGGTAGACCATGGGACATAGGATACTTTTAATCTCGGTAGTACGTTCCTGTGGGATGATTTCCGATCTCCACGCGGGCGATGCCGCGGGAAAAATTAATTAATAAAATAAAACTAAGGAAATAATATTACGTACAAAATGAGTATTTGCATTCTTTAAAAATATAAAATCTTTTATCAACTATCCCTACGGTTGTGATTCAGTCGTTAGAATATACAGGGTGATTGGAATCTGGGTGCAAAGCTTTAACGTGCAGATAGTACAGACAATTTAGAACCATTTAAGCAATGGTTGTCTTAGACGAAGTCTTACCATTTTTTTTAACCTAATTTTTATGTTTTTTTTCGAATATTCCCAAAGTTTTAACTAAACTGCTTGTTTTTGGCCAAATTAAATGATAAATGAATTAATTTTTATTTTATTTAATTAAAGTAATGAGTAAGCAATCTAGCAAAACAACTTTTAGGCTTCTTTGTCGTTAGACATTTTGTTTACAGATATTTTAAGTTCACAAAAAAAAATTAAAATCCATAAATACTTTTTGTAAACCTTAAAAAAAAATAGTAAGACTTCGTCTGAGATAACCATGGCTTAAATGGTTCTAAATTACCTGTACTATCTTCGCCTTAAAGCTTTGCACTCAAACTCAAAGCATTTATTTCAATTAAACCATTTACAGGCACTTTTGAATTGTCAAGGGGTCGGTCAGTCAAAAAAATATGAAGCTAGTTGCCCATTCCAAAGCGTAGTAGGTACCTATGGAGAAGAACGGGCAAGAAACTCCACGGACACTCTTTTAAATAAAAAAAATGATACAAAATATTGGTTACATCATTCATTTTGAAATTATGCATGTGAGAACAATGTAGAAAGACGTGCACGTTCGTAAAAGCGTCCGTAATAAAAAGAAAAAAAGAATCATTCAAAAACTTAAAATAAATTAAAATAAGCCATGGCAGCTAAGAGATGACCAGTCCCAACTGACGGCACCCGTTCGCGAACATGACGCATGGATCAGCACCATTCAGCTCAACCATTTTGAAGGGAGCTAAATGATCCAACACACACGCCACCATCAGCGAGACATTTGAGTGAGCATGATATACTCACAGCCGCCAGGGCACATTCAAGTCAATGAAATACTACATATTACCCGGTAAATGATAGCTCTTTAGTACATAGTAGGTACTCACACCTGTGCTATGCAATTATATAATACAAAGGAAATTGAGTTTATACAATACAAGGTCTTACAATCTTCAGCAGCTCCAACAGTATTTTCAAAATGTTAATCAGTGTGTATGTCAATTAGTTGTGGAGCAGGACCAGCAATGAGCCAAGCATTTTTATCAGAGATGTAATCCCCCAACTTATAATATGCCTGCCTACATAGTGTGCGTTTTATACAAGATTTGAATTTCGTCTCATTAAGTTGAAGTATGTGGGGAGGAATTTTATTGTAACATTTTAAACAGTACCCCATGAAAGATGAGTCAACCTTAGCCAGTCTGAAACCTGGTTGTACTAATAGGTCCCTATTTCTTGTACTATAATGTCTATCACCTCTTTTACTAAAAAAATGTAAAATTTTTCTAACGTACATGATGTTTTCATAGATATATTGACAAGGTACCGTCATGATGTTAATATCCTTAAACAGTTCCCTAAGAGAGTCGCGCCTGCGGAGATAATAAATGGCTCTGATCGCTCTTTTCTGCAGAATATAAATAGACTTGATGTCTGCAGCCCGTCCCCAAAGTAAAATACCGTAAGACATGATACTATCAAAATAACTGAAATAGACTAGCCTCGCGGTATCTACATCAGTAAATTGACGGATTTTTCTGACAGCATATGCTGCTGAACTTAGCTGTCCTGCAAGAGATGTTAAATGAGGACCCCATTGTAGCCTTGAGTCGAGCGTGATCCCCAGGAAAACAGTTTTATCGACAAATTCTAGTTTCTCTTGATTCAATACTATCTCAAAATCTCTACTTTGGCATTTGGTAAAGAAAATTTTATGCACTTAGTTTTATTTCCATTTAATACTAAATTATTAGCAGTGAACCAATTTTGGACCTGCAGTAGGGCGTTATTTACGTCGTCAAAATTTGTAGCACGTCTATCTACCTTAATAATTAAGGAAGTATCGTCAGCAAATAACACCATTTGTGGTTGATTTTTAAATAAATGGAGTAGATCATTAATATACACTAAAAAGAGGGATGGACCCAATATCGAGCCTTGTGGCACACCCATTTTTACTTTTAAACCTAGTGAATTGATACCGTTTATTTGAACTTGCTGTTGTCTATCATCTAAATAAGATTTTACTAATTTGAGTGCAAGTTTTCCAAGTCCGTAATGCTCAAGTTTCAAAAGTAAGGTTTCGTGATTGACGCAATCAAACGCCTTAGAGAGGTCACAAAAAATTCCTATTGCATCTTGGGCCTCTTCCCACGTGTTAAAAATGTGTCTTAATAAGGTAACACCGGCGTCAGTGGTACAACGTCCTCTGGTGAAACCATACTGTTGAAAGAGGAGGATTTCATTTTTGTTAAAATGATTGAGCATTTGATTAAGCATTACCTTTTCAAACACTTTGCTAAAAACCGGCAACACGGATACGGGTCTATAATTATTGGTGTCTTTACTGTCCCCGGATTTGAAAAGTGGTATTACCTTGCTGTATTTCATTAAATCCGGGAAGACTCCTTGATCCACACACAAATTAAATATTAAGGCTAGGTAAGGCGCAATGGTCTCAATTATGGAGGTACAGATTTTAATGGACATTCCCCAAAGATCTTTGGTCAAAAGCTTTTATTATTGTTAAGGGGTTAATATGCTTAAAGTTAAATTCAATCGGGCATGTTGAAACGTTTGCCCTTAATAAATCAAAAGAGAGCGAGGGCGAGGAATTTAAGGTTTCAGTTGTTTTAAGTGGGATACTGGTAAAGAAATTTACAAATTCTTGAGCAACTTCTTTGGTATCGCAAATGAGACCACCACATGACGTCTTCAGGATGTACTCCGAATTATGCTTTTTGTTCCTGTTCGTTTCATTATTGATAATTTTCCAAACCGTCTGTATTCTATTGTCTGCTGATTTAACCTTGTTGCTAATGTATAAGGCTTTAGCTGCCTTACAAGTGTTCTTAAAAGTTCTAGAGTAAGTAGCAACATATTTATTAAAAGTTTCCGTGTTATTATAAGGCTTAAGGCCATACATCTCGAAAAGTCTATCCCTACTTTTCCTGAGTCCTTTAGTTGCCCAGTCACTAAATAAAAACTTAGGGCTGATAATCTTAGTGTTCTTCTTAAAAGAATTATCGAACTCGGTTTGGACTAACGAAAAGAATTCTTTATACAAAATATTAACATTGTTCATTGTAAGGTCCCGATTACTTAACTTACAAACTAAAGTGCTATTAAATTTATTTAATTTAACAGGTGTTATTGGTCTGTATTGTATCTGCACTTTTTGCATTGGAATGTTGGACTCAAAAGTTATGGTTTGACCACTGTGATCAGAAGGGAGATAATTAACTATAGCTTTATCTAAATATTCGCAGCAACAAAACACATTATCAACACATGTAGCAGTTAGTCGTAGTTATTCGGGTTGGTTCTACAAACACATTTGACAAATTGAATGATTTGAACAAATTTAGAAATCTAGTGGTATTTGAATTATTTTCTAAAATATTAATTTTAAAGTCACCACAGATAATTACTGATTTATTACCAGTTGCAAGTTTTGCCAAAACATCTTCCATTACTGACTCAAATATTGAGTAGTTTTGATAATTAGGGGGTCTGTAAACGCACACTATGACATGCTTATCTAGCTCAACACAAGACAGTTCAATGCTATGTTCAAACGATAGTTCAACTATGTCATTACGGGTTTTTGATTTAATACAACTTTTAATTAAGATTAGTGAACCACCATGGCGCATTGATTTTCGGTTAAAGCAACTAGCCACACTATAATTTTCATAGTTAATTAACATTTGATAATCTTTTAACCAATGCTCAGTTAAGCAAATAATGTCAAACTTTGTTTTTTCTAAAAACAATTCAATTTCCAATTGCTTGGAAGAAAAACCTTGAATATTTTGATGAAATAATTTCAAGGATTTCTGCTTAGCCCCTTTTGTACAGTTAACTACAGTGCTAGAAAATACCTTTTTGTTATTAAGTGTAACTATACTGTTAGTGGTACTTTCTGTTGTCTTACAAACTAGTTTAAACTATTTGAGTTAACCACCTTAACATTAGTATTATTACTAATTGTGGTGCTAATTATAAATGACTTCGACATACTACTTATGTCTGGGTTAATATTAAAAGCTAATAGCCTAGCTATTTGACGTCTAAAACTAATAGGCAGATACACAGTATCCCTAGTCGACCTTAGCTTATCAACAAAAATGTTGGTATCAAAAAATATAAACTTGTCACTATGGTGACTAACTAAGAAATGCATGTAATTATTTAACATGTGAATGTAGTTGTTTTGCCTGTTTGACAAGTGCTCAAAATATGGAAAAGCACACAAAATTACTTTCTTACAATTTAACTTCAATAGATTGGTGACACTATCAGTAATGTCATCTTTTTAACATTAAAACTATTACCTATAAGAACTAGTTAATGAAGACATTATTTGTTTGTAGGAATTCTGAGGCAAGCAATAGTTTTGGGAGGAATGACTCAGGATGTTGCTAAGTAATTTTCCTAACCCTTTTCCAAAACTATCAGAAAACATAATGGAGCAATAACAAACTTTACTACAAGGGACAGAACTAGCTTCTGTTTGAACTATTTGCAATGGACCTTGTTCAGTATCTGGTGAACAATGTAGAAAGACGTGCACGTTCGTAAAAGCGTCCGTAATAAAAAGAAAAAAAGAATCATTCAAAAACTTAAAATAAATTAAAATAAGCCATGGCAGCTAAGAGATGACCAGTCCCAACTGACGGCACCCGTTCGCGAACATGACGCATGGATCAGCACCATTCAGCTCAACCATTTTGAAGGGAGCAAAATGATCCAACACACACGCCACCATCAGCGAGACATTTGAGTGAGCATGACATACTCACAGCCGCCAGGGCACATTCAAGTCAATGAAATACTACATATTACCCGATAAATGGTAGCTCTTTAGTACATAGTACTCACACCTGTGCTATGCAATTATATAATACAAAGGAAATTGAGTTTATACAATACAAAGTAATACTGTTGGAGCTGCTGAAAATTGTAAGACCATCTTACAATCTTCAGCAGCTCCAACAGTATTTTCAAAATGTTAATCAGTGTGTATGTCAATTAGTTGTGGAGCAGGACCAGCAATACAAGTGACACCGTGGTTACTAAATACTATTAGCGCTTTAACATTCAATTCTAAAGTTAATATTCAAGGTAATAAAAACGTTAAGAAATTTAAAAAAAACTATGTATAGGTATAGTATAGTAACGAAGAAATTTTGTCCGTTGTCTGTTTGTCTGGATGTATGTTCCGGATATGCGCAATAACGGCTGAAAAGATTTGTATGAAATTTGGCATACATATAGTTTATAACCTGAATTAACACATAGGATACTTTTAATCCCGGTATTACGTTCCCGTGTACGTGGGATATTTTCCGACATTCATGCGCGTGACGCCGCGGGCAACAATCGGTCTAAGATTTAAAAAAAACTAGGTACCTTAATAAACTCCACACAACATACAGTTCGAAGTTCAGTTCTCTTCATACAGTTTCAGCTACAAAGCTTATGACGTCACCTCTCTAACAAACTAGCGGCTTACTGCAAACAAATAGACAGCGATCAAGGACGAGCTTAGCCCACAAAATGGCCGCCAGCAGATTTCCACGGCACCGAACGATTTTTAGCTTTTTTTCGTACCCCACTTTAATAGGAAACTACAGTCTTTTTGATGATACAACGTGAAGATTGGGTAAACAAGGTAGGTATATAGTCAAATATGAACGGCAGTGATTTAGTTTAAAATAAACTTTAATTACGATATTTACAATAATTAGGAGGTGTGCTCGGTTAGAGCGATGCAGACGGAATGCTTACGAACTATTGATACATATTTTATATAAAAAAAGGTTAAACTAAAAAACAATATTTCGAGGAAGGGACCACCAGGCCACTTCAGATCAACGTTAAAACTTAAGTGTTAGAAAAAGGTGTTGTGTCGAAAGAGATGTATAATAAATAACTGCAATCGATATTATGAATATTCACAAGTGCGTTTCGCTTATAACACTCTTCACTACACTTTCACTTTTCAGGGAATGAGCTATTAATTGTAAGTTTTCAAAGTCTATTTCATCTAAGTTGATTGGAGGTTTTCCTTGTAGGCTGGTCGGTATCTCTATGCTGGGTAGATGCACGTTCGGCGTGATAAGGGCTGCCAGCAGAGCTGCTTGTATGTGTCGTTTTGTCAGTGTTTTTTCCCATTTTCCCTTCGCAAATATCGTCTAGAGTCAGAATACAGGTGGCGAAAATATTGTGCTGGTTTATGTCTTCTCGTAACATTCCATCAAAAATGTGTGAACACCGGAAAATAGGCTCCAAGTGACCGGCTGTATAACTTTGATTTTCACATTGGAGGATTTCACTGGCAAGGGAAAACACGTTGAAATTTCAGTGGTATTCTTCAATACGTCCGCGATGCATGAGTCTTCGTCAGCTAGGGAGACGTCTGTCTCGTAACAAATAAACTTTCCGTCGTCCATTTCCCTGCATGGCTAGGAGAACGCTAATATTTTCAACCCTTTCGCAAGAATATTGTATGTTTGGGAATGATAAGGAATGTAAGGTTTGTTCAGGGGTTTGTGTTCATTGGGAATGGGTGTAATTGCTAATAATTATAAACGATATTTCGTTGGATGGTTTGAATTGATACATTTATTAAATATTATTCGTTTGCCTTATAAATATGATTTTATATTTGAACAATGTTCTATACGACATAGAACTTACAATTACTAATTTATACGTATTCTAGAATATTATAATCTAAATTGTTACTTAATTATAAATCTAGAACTTTTACTATGTTGTGACAGTCATCTATTAGGAGGACGAACCTGTGGGGGACGCCTTATGTCTTTAATTGGAACCTTAGTTTGTCTCTGATTGGTCTGTACCGCGACAGTATTACGGTGAATATTACTTCTTACTATAGCTTTTTGATAACGTGGCTTATCTTTGCTTTGTCGAGTGTTATCGCCTTTAATTAAGATGTTATCTTCAATTTTAATATCGAATTTATTTTCTCCGCTACGCTTTTGTCTTATGGTTTCTTTGTTTTTAACCATTTTATCGGTTAAATAATTATATAAGTATTTTGATCTCTTTACGTGTTCTGTAACTAATTGTTGGGTATAAACTTTATCAAAATCTACTGCAAAATTATTAGATGAATCCGTATGTCCGAATACGACTTCAAAGGGAGTGAGACCTGTGGTAGAGTGAATTGATTGATTATAGGACATTATAGCATATGTCATAACGTTTACGGCGTCTGTTATTTTGGTTTCGTATTTTGCAAGTCGGTAAATTTCGATTATTGTCGAATGAAACCTTTCTATTATACCCATTGAATTAGGATTATGTGGAGTTCCTATGTGAAGAATAATTTTGTAGAAAGTTAACATTTTTTTCAACAGTTTATTATTGAATTCTGAACCTGTATCTGAACTAATTTTTCTAGGCACGCCATAAAATGAGAAGAATTTTAATAACGCTCTCACTATTTCTGGGGTTGATCTATTGGATACCTCAAATGCTTGTCCAAGTTTGCTAAAAGCGTCTACAATAGTCAAGAAATATTTTCCTTCTATCGAAAATAAATCAATAAAAATCTCTGGAAAAGGTCTAGTCTGAGTCTGTGTTAACTGTAATTCAGGCTTAAATGGTTTTCGGTCATATTTCATTCTCTTACAAGTTTGTTCTAAGTTATTCCAAAAGTATGTGCGTTTTAAATGGGCTATTGTTTCTTTAAAGCCGCGATGGCAAGTTTTACCTTCTTCGTCTTCAACATAGACTACTCTTAGGGTGCATTCATAAAACCTAACTGAATCCTTTTTATAAAGGTTTGTAATTACCTTGGAAAATAACTTTCTATGTATTTTGTCTTCGAAATAAAAGAAGTATTTAATTTTTGGTCGTATGTACTCTTTAAGGAAATTTTTAACTAGTATGGGGTTATCCGTAGGCATGTGCACTTCGAGTACCTTTTGTTTATCTCTAGAGAGATCTTTGACTACAAATTCGTTTCTATTCCATGTGAAAATTAATATTTGTGTAGGTTTGGTATCAATAGCTTCGTTTAGTATAGGTATGTCAGCAGAGTCAGTGTTTTCTTCAGAATGAACTGTAATATTCGTTAAGGAGCCTGGTTTTTCAGAGGCTGTAAGAGTTCCACTATCAAATTTAATGATTGAATCGAATATGGGGATCTCGGTCTGTCGTCGTCATCGTCGGATGAAATTACAATGGAACTAGGATTTGCGTCTTTCGAAATATTATTTCGTTGTTCCTGTTTGTCTATGTTTACTACCATAGATGAGTCATCGTCTAATGCGTTAACTCTTATGCGCGACAGAGCATCAGCATTACTGTTTTGTTTGCCTGGTTTGTATTTGATCTCATAGTCATATTCGGATAACCTTAACCTCCATCTTGTTAATCTACTACCGGGTTCCTTAACTGAGTGTAACCACATGAGTGGTCTGTGATCACTGAGAATTACGAACTTTTTTCCATATAAATATGGTCTAAAGTGTTTGCAGGCCCATACTACTGCTAACAATTCTTTCTCGATTGCGCTATATCGTGTTTCAGCTCCGTTAAGTGTCCTACTAGCGAATGCAATTGGTTTGTCACCACCAATTGGTCCTTGAGATAAGACTGCACCAAGAGCAAAGTTTGATGCATCAGTTGTTAGTAAAAACGGCTTCGAGAAGTCAGGAAATTGTAAAAGCGGGGCATTGGTTAATAATTCTTTACATTTTTCAAAAGCATCAATGTATTCTTTAGTCATATTGACTTTATTTTTCATTTTAAGACAATATGTCAAAGGTTGTGTGACTTTAGAAAAATCTTTGATAAATTTACGATAGTAACCTATTAAACCAAGGAAACTCTTTATTTCAGTGGGTGTTTTCGGTAGTGGGAAGTCTAATACTGCACGTATTTTATCATTATTAGGCTGAAGGCCGTTTTCGGAGATTGTGTGTCCTAAGTAAAGGACTTCTTTCTTAAGGAATTCACATTTATCAAGTGTGACTTTCAAATTAGTTTGTCTTAGTCTTTCAAAGATTTTCTTTAGTTTTTCCACGTGTTCTGTTAGGCTTGAAGAGAAAATGATTATATCATCAAGATATACAAGACAATGTAACCCTTGGAGGCCTCTAAGTACATTATCCATGGCTCGTTGGAAGGTTGCGGGTACCGTCTTTAAACCAAAAGGCATTCTAGTAAACTCGTAGTGCCCTGACTGTGTCGTGAAGGCTGTTTTGGGTTGGTCTTATTTTACGATCTCAATTTGATGATAACCACTTGCTAAATCGATTGTGGAAAAGTAAGACGCTTTACCAAGTCTGTCAAAGAGTTCGGATATATTTGGTAAAGGATATTTATCGTCAATAGTGATTTCATTTAATCGTCTATAATCTATTACCATACGGAACTTTTGTTCGCCGGAGGCGTCCATTTTTTTAGGGACTAAGTGGACAGGGGCGCTCCACGGAGAGTGTGACTCTTGTATGACGTCATTTTGTAATAGTTTTTCTACTTGGTTTTGGATCTCATTATTTTCACAGGGAGAATGTCTATAAGGACGGATGTATATTGGGTCTTCATTAGTAGTGCGAATCCTGTGTTTTACTTGATTAGAGAATGATAAAGGGATCTTGTCACAGTGGAAAATATCTTTAAATTCTAAACATAATTGTAACATACAGGATTTCCCTTCTTGATTTAGGTGATCTAGTCTCAATTTCGCTAAGTTTTGAGTCTGCAAATCATTAATTTCAAGCTCATTACTGCAAATATTTATGTCACACAGTTCAGTTTTGAAGTTTGAAACTTTGAGGGGCTCTTTGAAAGTAATGGTCGTGTCATTTTCTGTCAAATTTTGTATTAAAGTCGGTGCAAATGAATTAGTGCATGTCACTAAGGCATCGGGCATTCTAATACCGGGACTAAATTCTGTAAAGTTTAAAATAGCAACTCCATTTGGTAAATCTGTTGGAACGTTAATACGCGTTTCAGATCTTGGGGGCAACATAATTTTATAAGGTGGACTATACAGGATTGGGATTTCTGTATTTTTAGTCTTAAGTATTTGGTTTTTCATGTCAATATTAGCTTCAAGTTCTTTTAATAAGTCTGATCCAATAAGACCGTCGTATCTATTGCAAACATTATATATGTAAAACTTATGATAAAGGTCAGTTTGAAAGGTATCTGTTAAGGGAATGTATGCAACCTCATCGTGTCTGCTACGACCATGTGTACTGACTATTTCGAATGGTTCAAACAGTTTCAAATATGAGAAATATTCTTCTACTTTTTGCGGACTTATGAAAGATCGAGTGCTACCCGTATCAATCATGAATTTAGAATTTATTTCAGGAATATCTATATGGGGTCATTTAAAAGTTAAAGCGTCGAAGTTGATATTTATTATTTCCGGTTTTCCAGAGAGGCTGGTTTGTGAAAATTTTCCGTAGTTTCAAAGGGGGTCGAGTTTGAAGCGACATCTTCTGTCGTCGGTATTTCATTGACATTTACTTGCGTTTGATCACAATTTTGAATAAAATGCTCTTCAGGGTAAAATTCAAGTACCTCATCGTCGTTTAAAAAGAAAATGTTGGAAGAATCTAGCATATTATTTTGGTGAATATTTCTCATAGAGACGTCTGAATTATGTATAGGTGTATTGTTTGGTTGATTGGGTATTCCGAAGCGAAACTGTTGATATGGGTTGACTCTAAAGAAACCGGATTGTTTATAATTGTTTAATGTTTGTGGAAACTGCTGCGGCTGCCGATTTTGCTGAATAGGCATTGCTATTCCTTGCCTATTATAAATTTGCTGGTTATTATGCGGTCTCGGAATCGCATTTTGTTGGGCATAAGGCACACCGAACTTTTGTCTGACGGGTATAAAATTTGGTCTGAATTGAGGATTATAACCTTGTTGTGGAATTCCAAATTTGAATTGAGATGGTTGTAGATCTATGTGTGTTATTTTTATTTGATTGTAACGGGTTATTCTGATTATTTGTTGGTTTCATTTTATTCCTGGCGTTTATTGAGTTTGGAAATTTACCTCTTCCATCACAACGCTAAGCGCGGATTCTAAGTTCGTACACTGTTTTAATCGGACAAATCTAATCATATCTTCGGGTAAATTATATAAAAATACGTTTAAGCTGGTGTTATTGTATATTATAATTTTGGCTGCCTTAATTCCCTCATCTTGTAAAAGGTTAACTTTTGATATTAAAGAACTTCGTATCATCTGGATGCGGTGACAGAAATCAATGAATGACTCTCCATGTTTTATTTTAAGGGTTTCTAGTTCTATCGCGATACACGATTCCGATCTCGGGTCTCCAAAGTGCTGAACAAGCAATTCCTTCAGTGCTTCCCAAGAGGAAACATTTTCGCGTTCGCTATGAGAATTGCTGCTTTACCAACTAACCTACTTGTTAGGCAATGATACAGGTAAAGTTGTTGCGCAGGGTTGTTTTCTTCGTAAAAAAATATAAAAATATAATATAAAATATAACATATTCACATTTGGAAATAAAAAGATTTAACAGTTTTTCATCCCTGTCAAATTTAGGAATAATGTCCAGGATTTCCCTTGGGATTATCTGGATTTGATTCATTTCTATATAAAGATAACCACACTACTATTCTCAGTTTTAGTTAATATTAAAATAATGATTAATTGAATTTAAAAAGCAAACAAATAACGTAATATCGGCGATTTTTGTCCAATATAACGTAGGAAAGGGATAGACAAGGGAGGGAACAATCACCCGCAAGTTATAACACAAGAGCAGAGCCGCTTGATGCAAAGGCAATACCTGATGAATGGATTTACGCCAACGAGGCATTTTGCGGAAGCGTTTGAAGTCCACCCTTCAACAGTTAGAAGGCATCTTAAAGCTATGGGACTGCATCACAGGCGGCCTGCAAAAAAAATTGCGTTGACGGATGCCCATAAAGCTGCTCGACTTATTTTCGCACGTCAGTATCTAAATTTTGATTGGACGACGACGGCTTTCATCGATGAAAAGACTTTTCAATCTTCCCAAACGGGCAGACTACATTTGTGGCGAATTGACAGGACGCGATACACGGAAGACCACGTCATAGCTAACAACGCGTCTGGTCGCATTACAGTTAACATGTCTGGCTGGATTAGTTCAGCCGGCATTGGAGAACTAATAAATTTACCACCCAGGGCCACTGCTCAAGATTATGTCGATTTATTAGACGAGAGTGTCCTTCCAACATTGCAACTATATTATCCACAAGAAGATGTTGCTCCAATAAACTATGTTCAAGATAACGCAACAGTTCATACGGCAAGAATCGTTAGAACTTGGTTCGACAATAATAGAGCAAATTTAAATCGTATTCCGTGGCCTGCAAAGTGTGCCGATTTAAATCCTATACAAAATTTATGGGGCTTAATGGTTCAAAAATGGTCAAATAGAAACGAAAGAACTAGAGAAGCACTTATGGATCACTGCCTCACAGTCTGGGAAAGTTTAAGGGGTACTGACATATGTGACAAATTGATTGGATCCATGCGTAACCGGCTCCAGGCTGTGATTGACAATGAAGGTGGATATACGCGGTTTTGAATATTTATGATAAAAAAATTACTGGAGAGATTTAAATTAATTTAGTCGTAGCCTTCGGTGATAAGTGTTTATTTTGTGCACCGCTAACCATGCTTTCTATATAATTGTGTTAAGATTGAGTTTTGTGTCATAAATGTCTTAATAAATAACTTTGTTTTTCTAAAGATTTTATTAATCAATATTTTAGCGGAAATCTTCTAAGCCCCCATAATCTTAACCCTTCGGGCGTGTACTTGCGCGCGTGAAAGTTCACATGCAGGGCAGGGTCAGGCGCGTGAACGCGCGTCTACGGCGCGTGTAATTCAAACAACAATATCTCTTAAATTACGCTAAGTAGCTGTATAGAAGTTATGTCCCTGGAATCATTACTAAATAAGCTAACTCATTCTAAATGGATTAGTCCAGTTTAATTTTCTAATTAGATACCGATTCTAATTAGAATTTAGTTAGGGGGGTTTTCCCAGTTTTTGGTACAAAAGACGTTCTAATTACAAAATAGAACCATTATTTCAAAAAGTATTTGTTTTATCTTCATAAATATACATCATTTCACATTAATAAATAAAAAGAACAGACCTCCTTGAACATTTTTTTCTTATCACACATGTTTACATTATCGTGACTCATTTGTTTGACCGTGCGCGCCGAGCGATAACAATAGGGTCTATTCATTGTTCGATTCCTTTGTAACTGAAGGCCAAGTGGCTTGGGTTACTATTTTAATCTATTGTTTGGTTTTAACATGCATATCACAGACGGAGTTTCGGCTGCTACAAATATTTATTTAGAATGTATCGTATACCCAACCCAACCACTTGAAAAATGCCTTAATTTGGCCGTAAAAAAACTACCTCTTGAACTTAGGGTCTCAAATTACATTCGGATCCTTTTTTTAAATACAAATTAGCATTCTATATTTTGAAGATATTTATAAATCGATAAGTACAATAAAAATGCATGCTGCCTTACAAAAACATTATGGGAATCAACGACAAAAACGCCCTATGAGGAGCCCTAACAGCAACCGAATTTGGCGGCCCGAGTAGGTATTTTTCATTTCAATTTTATGCAAGTATAATACGATAATATTTAAACTAAATGCCTAATATCAATAATACGATACATATAAACATATGTAATAGCGACAGTTTCTATCATTCACATATTTACTAATAGTATTACCTCGAAATAAGTTCCGGCCGGCGCGGGATGTCACTATGCCGCCGCAACGGGTCACTATTTTCACAAAAATCACTATTTTCTGTTGAAATCTTTATAAATTACACTTTACAGGTAGTTAAAACTGTTTATTAACTACCCAGGCATGATATTATACACGTTTACACCCACTTTCACTGCACTTTCACTTTATTTATGTAATTTTTGGCGGACTTTTGATGATCGCGTTTTGCGCGCGCGACCTCTACTGAGCGGCCGAACGAATAGCGACTATTACGCGTCAGTCATTCATTCAATGTACTTGACAAGGACAATATATCTTTCTTGTTTTGTTTCCTAGACTCTGTGCAAGTTAGAACAGGATAGATACAGGTTATTTATGGAAATTTCCGTCATAATTGACGGCAGACAGTGCTAGCCCGAAACGGGCTTCGACACCAAACTCGTACTTTGACAGATTCCCGAAACGGGCTTCGACACGCCTGAGGGGATAAACGGCCTTTAAACCTATTTTATTTTAAATATGTTGTTTTGGTCCGTCACTTTGATATTTATGTTTGAGAAAGAGATAAAACTTTTTAACTAATATAGGTTTGAAGAATAAGCGGGTTAGTTGACTAGCTATCATATATTGACAATATAATTTTGTTCTTTTTTATTTGTTTCTTTTTTCTTATGGGACCACAGGACCAAAAAGTAATTATTACTCGGAAATCGGTAATGATCGTTTGCCCTCGCTCCAGTTGACGTTAGCCCCTAGAAACGTAAAGTTGTCGATGGTAAACATTATGACGTTTATTGTTTGTGCAGTGACAGCGTTAACATAATAGCTCTAAATGGCGAAAGTTTGCTACACGATATTCAACCTTAGGTGGGTCCCAAATTAAAGCTCGTGACTGTATAATGAGACCTCCTCTGTTTGTGACAAAAAAATATCTGGCCGTCCACGTAGTGTTCGTACGAAAAAGGTGGTCAAAGCAGTAACGGAAAGAATTCAAAGAAATCCTGTCCGAAAGCAAAAGATTTTATCTCGGGAGATGAAGATAGCACCCAGAACCATGTCGCGTATTTTAAAAGATGACTTAGGACTTGCAGCCTATAAGAGACGCACTGGTCATTTTTTAACTGATAATTTTAAAAAGAATAGGGTGGTAAAATCGAAACAACTACTGAAGCGGTACGCAAAGGAAGGACACAGATTTGTTTTGGTTACGGATAAGAAAGTTTTTTTTTACAATTGAGCAATATTTTAACAAACAAAATAACCGTATTTATGCTCAAAGCTCTGAAGAAGCTTCCCAATTAGTCGACAGAGTGCAACGTGGGCATTATCCGACTTCAGTGATGGTTTGGTGGGGTGTTAATTATGAAGGAGTGACAGAGCCATATTTTTGTGAAAAGGTATCAAAACATCGGCACAAGTGTATCAAGATACCATTCTTGAGAAGGTAGTTAAGCCCCTTAACAACACCATATTCAATAACCAAGTATAGTCCTTCCAACAAAGCTCGGTCCACGCAGTCTTGGTTGGAAGTGAACGTTTCGGACTTCATCAGAGCTGAAGACTGGCCGTCGTCTAGTCCCGATCTTAATCCGCTGGATTATGATTTATGGTCAGTTTTAGAGAGTACGGCTGGCTATAAACGCCATGATAATTTGGAGTCCCTAAAACAATCCATACGATTGGCAGTGAAGAATTTTCCCATGGAAAGAGTGCGTGCTTCTATTGATAACTGGCCTCAACGTTTAAAGGACTGTATTGCAGTCAATGGAGACCACTTCGAATAAGCTTTTTCTATTTTAAATTGTTTTATATTTATGTATTAAACTAACACACTGTAAAAGTAATAAATATTATTTGCAATAAAAAATTTAAAAAATCTTCGCGACAATATTTATGGCAAACCTAGGTATGTATTAAATTGGAGTTTATTTCGGTTTCGGCTGCCCGCTATGCGCTGTACAATGTACATATAAGTCATCAGGCTGCCCGCTATGCGCTGTACATATAAGTAATCATCATCGATTGTGTAACATTAGTTTATCTGTATTTCTCCATATGCTGTTAACTGACTATCACAAAACTCTTGTCATCCTACTATTCACTTTTATTACTGAGCAATAAACAGCCGTAATGTAAACAATTTTTTACCGGTGTCGTCTTTTTTTTTTTTTTTTTTTGGGTGGGAAATCATCAAATGACTCCTCCCGCTCTGGGTGGAGCGGGAGGGCGTGTCAGACTCTTACTGACTAAAACCCACCCGTGTTTCTTCTGTTACCTGTGCAATGCCAGGGGGCCACGGTATCCCTTTCGGACTTTCCCGCAACCCCGGCAGGCAATGGTCTCATCGGACCCCTTCACTTGCTGACATCTCTTTGAGGCGCGCGTGGAACACAACGCGCCGTCGACCCGGGCTTGGTCCTTACCAGACGGCGAGCAACCCATTGCTCACCGTCCGCAAGCCCGCGCCTACGGTGGCCGGGAATCGGCAATAGATTCCCGAAGCCCAGGGCGTCTCCTCCTGCGGCGGCTAGGGGCGTGAGGGCGTGAAATTTGCCTGTCCCTCACGCGCTCCGCCTCCTCCTTCGCGAGCATTACTGCTTCGCAGAAGGAGGTGACGGCCTCCCATGCCCTCTCGCTCCGTACCATGGCCTGGACCAGGGCCGGAAACAGCCGTGTCCGGTGAGGACCTGCGTCAGGCGGAAGGTGAGGACGCCATGGCGCCTCTCCAGCCACTCCTCAAAGAGGGGACTTATCGCCGCAATAGTGGCGTGCCCAAAGGGTTTGACTCCTGCGCTGCGTGTCGCGGGTTCGATTCCCGCACGGAACAAATATTTTTATGACCTACAAGTAGTTGTTCCGGGTCTGGCTGTTTGTGTATTTGAGTTTAAATGTTTGTAAACGCACCCACGATATAGGAGAAATAAAGGCATAGACAAGTAACTGATGTTACTGTAAGCAACGGGGACTGTATATAATTAAAATGCGAAAAATCAAGAAAAATGTGCAAGCGTGCGGAAGCAGTGTGCGTACGTGCAAGCGGCGCTGTTGCTAAGCCGAACTGTCTGCTGCCGCCGGCCGGTCGGCGGCGCTCGCGTCTTCGCGAGTCTCTTCCCCGCGCCCTCCCCCGGCGCACCCTGCTCCCGCAGCGCGCCTTGTTGCCATTTATTAAATGATAAAATTACAGATTTATTAAATTAACATGCGCATCGTTTACACACCCCACCCCGGTGCGTCAGCACTCATCCCCAACAGGTAGCCGTGCGATGCGCGCTACAGACCGCCGCAGTAGGCCTGAGCCCGTTTTGACCTCAACTACTCTGACTCGGCCATCCCGTCCGGGCATCACTCTTTCCACTCTTCCTCGTGGCCAGACATTTCGGGGAGAAGCGGGATCTACAATCAATACTAGGTCTCCCACTTGTATGGGCCTTTGTTCCTGCTGCCACTTTTTCCGGGGTCGCATGTCCGGCAGCACTTCCTTCACCCATCTTTGCCAAAATAGATCCGACAACCGCTGCGAAGTACGCCACTGTTTGCGTAGGTGTATATCTGACTCGTCGAAGTTGCCCAGGACTGGTAGATTAGAAGAGGAACCCAGTAAAAAGTGATTTGGCGTCAAAGTCTCCTCACTATCAGGTTCAACACTTACGTGTGTAAGAGGGCGACTGTTCACCATGAGCTCCACCTCTGCCATTAATGTGCTCAGCACCGCCTCACGCGGCGCTCGCTCCTTCAGGACAACCTTCAAGGCATTTTTAACGCATCGTATGAGCCGCTCCCATGCCCCACCCCAATGGGGGCTGACGGGAGGGGAGAAAGTCCACGTGGTCGTCGAACCGTAGGTAAGTGCGTCACGAGCCAGCTGTTCTTCATCTATTTCAGAGACACATTTCCTCAGTTCTTTGTCAGCGCCTCTCAAATTACTGCCGTTGTCTGAATACAGGTGTTTAGGCCATCCACGTCTAGCCGCCATCCTTCGGAGTGCCATTATCACGTCATCAGCAGTAAGACTACTGACAATCTCTATATGAATAGCCCTTACTGTTAGGCAGGTGAAGAGCACGCCATATCTCTTTTCCTGTCTTCGTGCTACGGCTACGTACATTGGTCCGAATAGGTCAACGCCAGTAAAGGTAAAAGGGCGCTGATGGTGGGCCAATCGGGCCTCAGGCAAATCACCCATTCTAGGAGGTTGAGGTTGTGCTCGCTTGATTCTACAAAGCATACATTTGGAAGCTATATATTTTACGGTAGGTCTAATTCGTATGATCCAATATTTCTGTTTCAGTTCGTTCACCACCAGCTCTTGGTTGCCGTGGTATGCTCTCTCGTGGTAATGTCTTACGATCAGGTGAGTAATATGGTTGCGACCATCAAGTATAATAGGTTGTTTCACCTCTTGTCTTATTCCAGAAGCAGCGTCGATGCGGCCACCAACACGGAGAACACCATCATCATCAATAATCGGTGATAAGGTAAGTAATTTACCCTTTCTTGATAATGTCTTATTTTGTTTCAGATTTTCCAGGTCTTCGGGGAACGATTGCATCTGCGAGTATTTTACTAATAACTTCTCTGCTCGCTCCATCATGGCGCCGTCAACAGTGCCCGCACGTTTCTTACATTTCTTTTCTACGAAGGACATAACAACACAAGTGGCTCGCAGTAGTCTGCGCCAACTGGCAAACTTCTCTGGGTCGGGTACAGCCGGTAAACAAATAGCAGTAATGTGAACGGTATTTACACATTCAAGGTCCACATCACTAACTTCGGGTAGCTGTACGTCAAATTGTTGCGGCCATAATCTTTCGTCTTCGTATAAAAAAGTCGGGCCGTATAACCATTCATCCTGTAACTCTTTTACTTCACAACATTCGCGGGTGGCGACGTCAGCGATGTTCATCTTCGTGGGTACATATCTCCATTCATTTATATGTGTGTACTCGTCAATCTCGCCGAGTCTGTGTGCTACGTAGGCTTTATATGTGCGCCTATCATTATGAATCCAATGTAGAACTGTAGCGGAGTCACTCCACATAAACTTTTGTGACATTTGCATTTTATGCTCCTGTTTGATTGTGTCTGCTAATCGTGCACCAATTAAAGCAGCTTGAAGTTCGAGCCGTGGCACAGACACGTACTTAACGGGTGCAACTCGGCACTTGCTAGAAATAAACGCCACTCGTACTTGATTATTATGATCCAACCATCGCCAATACGCTACGGCACACATAGCTTTGGTAGACGCGTCGCAGAATACATGTAATTGCAAATCTTGATAGTTCGCGACATGCGTCTCGCTCCCACTCGTAGTCGATCCCGCCTGTGCGTGAATATCGTCGTGCGTAGCAAGCGTAGCTCTCGTAGCAGTCGTAGCGGGCGATCTCGTAGCCGATAAATAATGCCTGGGCAGTCGCACGTTGCCTACGTCTTTTAGTTCGCTCACCCAATGTGTCCACTTTAGGTACAATTCGTCTGATATTTCGTCGTCCCAGCTGATAGCAGATCTCCACGCGTCTTGCAACATAATTTTTCCTTTTATTGTAAACGGTGATAAGAAGCCGAACACATCAAATATAGACATGATCACTCGTAACATCTCTCTTTTTGAGGGTTTCTTCTGTCCCGTGATGATATTGTTGGGGATTTTTTTTAATGACACATCAAATCCTAAAGTATCATCTTTCGGATTCCAGATAAGGCCGAGCGTACGTTCGCCGTCGTATTGTTGTCCGACCTTGAACGTTACTGCCGTCGATCGTAGGTATTCTGTAGGTATTGTGTTTAACACGGCGTGATTATTGCAGGTCCAGTTCGTCATTTCGAAACCTCCTTCTTTATGTATTTGATTTATTTGATTCACCACTCTGGCAGCTGTTTCTTCGTCTTGAAAGCTATCGATGTAGTCATCCATGTAATGTTGTTTCTGTATCGCTTGCACGGCGGCGGGCATCGATGTTTTGTAGCGTTCGGCATTTTTGTTTTTTATAAATTGTGCTATAAATGGTGAGCAATTAGCACCGAAGATTAACGAACTCATCGCATAACTTTTTACAGGTTCTTCCGACGATTCTCGCCACAAGAATCGGAGCGCGTCTCTGTCTTCGTTTCTAATCTTTATTCGAAGAAACATGTCGCGAATATCGCCCGTTATGCCGATTCTGTTTTCTCGGAATCTTAACATAGTTCCATACAGAGATATAAGTAGGTCGGGGCCTTTGAGTAAATAATCGTTAAGACACACACCGTTAGAGTTAGCGGCAGCGTCAAAGACCAGCCTCAGCTTCTGTTTGTTGGGGTTGTCGACCCCAAAGTGTGGGAGGTACCAAGTTTTGCTAGGTCCGTCCGTGTCTTCTATTTGTGCAGCGTAATCATTAGATAGTAGATGTTCTATGCGTTCTCTGTATCTACTAGCGTAGCCTGTGTTGGACATTTTCTTCTCGACGCTGCGCAGTCTTGACATCGCGTTAGTGTATGAGTCAGGCATTTTACTTAATGGGTCTTTCCACGGTAGTCCGACGTACCACCTGCCATCTTTTAATTCGGCGGTGCGTTCCAAACAGTCCAGCGCCTGAAGATCTTCTACGTTCTGTCTAGGTTTAACAGAAACACCAGTGTTTTCGATTGCGTAAGACTGCCGTATTTCATCGTGGATGTTTCGCAGCATACGCTCAGTCTCCAGGTTTTCATCATACATGAAAAATGTAGATTGCAGATGCAGCGACGACGCAGCACCTGTCAGCGACGGCGCGCGCACGCAGCCGTGCACACACCAGCCCAGAGGAGTACGTGTCAGGTAAGGTTCATTTGGTTTGCCTTTTATTATTTCTAGTGGCAAGATCAAGTGGTAGTTGTCCTGACCTATTAATATTTCTGGTTTGCATTGTCCATCACTAATTGCACTTTTTATTTCAGGTTTTAGTTCACTAAAGTCGACTGCGGTTTTATTTTGTGCCGGTAAGCTCATATTAACACTACGCGCTTTTATCATAAAGTTTGTTCCTTCCAAGTTTGATATTTTTAAGTTAATTACTTCACTGTCACATATTAGCTCACTTTTGTCCCAAGCGCCGCACACTCGCATAGATTGCCTGTAGCCGCGCAAACCTAATCGCGCTACGAGCGACTCGCTTATTAATGTCACTGTCGAGCCGTCGTCCAGAAGTGCCACACTGCGCGACGTTCCGTTTGGTCCATTTATTATAACGGGTACAGTTTTTAATAACACTTTACGATTGTCCAGATTTATATGAGTTATAGTTTCCACAATAGTCGTATCACTCTTTTCGGTCACTGTAGACGAAGTCGGTTGTTCGCCTTCGGTTGTTTCTTTTATGTTATAGTGTAACAAACGATGATGATTCTTGCCACAACTTTCACACGCGGCAGAAGTACAAGTGTCATTCCTGTGTCGTGCCATCAGACACTTAAAACAGATATTACGGCGTTTCACATACGTCCATCTATCTTTGCGTAGTGCTTTTTTGAATTTCTTGCACTCGGGTAATGTATGTTTTGATTGATGACAAAACCCACATTGTTCACTTTTGTTTTTATTTTCAGTTTGTTCGCTTGTCACTAATACTGTTTGTGACTTATGTTTGTTGTGACTACTGCTGTATTGTTGCGCAGTAAACAGATTTACACTGCACTGTGTTATTTTCAGGGCTTCTAAACTCAAAAACTCAGATAACACGACGAGACTTGGCTTCGTATTATTTTCTAGAAGTGGATAACTGTAGTCAGTCCATTTGGAAATCAATACTGTAGGTAATTTTGATAACACAGTTGACATGAGGGCCATGCCCTTCAGGTAATCTTCGCAGCCCATAGCTGTCACTGCTGCGACACAGTTTTTTACTTTAATTGAGAACGGAACAATTTCTTTTTGATATTCCTGTGATATCGGTCGTAGTTTGTTTATGTCTTGTAATATTCTGGATATTATCACATCGGAATTTCCGAATTGCAGCTGCAGTGTAGCCATAACGACGGCAGGAGAGGTGACGCCGATCAGCAGTGCCATAACTGCTTCTTTAGCACGTCCATGCAGACTCTTTCGAATCCGCCACAGGTTCTCCCGGTCACTGAACTTGCCGACGGCGGACGATTCCTCATATGCTTGTTTGTAGTGTAGCCACTCCAACGGGTCACCATCAAATACTGGTAATTCTTTAGGCATACACAGACGGTTAAACATGTTTGCGTTGGTTCCATTGGTACCGTGAGTGGCGGCAGCGGCTAGGTCCTTGAGTGCACTCGCCAGCATGTGCATGGTGTCATCAGTACCGTCACGCGCGGGCGCGGCGGTCATGCGTTCTGGCCGGAGTACGGGTTCAGTAGCAGAAGGTATTGGGCCGGCGGCCTTCATTAGTTCCTGCTGACTGGATTCTAACCATTCTTCCACATCACGGTGATGAATCTCACTGGGTTCTATTTCAGACCTTGAGCTCTCGAGCTCTGCCAGGTCCACAGCGAGCTTTTTATCAATGAGGTCCATTTGTAGTCGCGCCTTTTCTTTCGCGGCTTCTAGTAGCAACTGCGCTCTCCTTGCCTTCGCTGAAGATGTACTCGATTTTCTTGAAACTTTCGAGGTCTGACTGGCAGGTGGAGAGTATTTCACGTCTTCTTTGACTTCTTTCGTAATTTGAGTAGCTTCACTTTTGCTTGCCATATTTTGTGGTTCGAGTTCGCGTCGTACTGTGCTGCGCGTGCCCACCATTTTGTTTTCGGTGCGCGGCGGCGTGCGAAACATGTGCGTTCTCGCACCGATTCTTCGTGTTTCAAGTGCTAATTCACTTGATCAGGCTCGTAGGACCAGCGGATGTAAGCAACGGGGACTGTATATAATTAAAATGCGAAAAATCAAGAAAATGTGCGAGCGTGCGGAAGCAGTGTGCGTACGTGCAAGCGGCGCTGTTGCTAAGCCGAACTGTCTGCTGCCGCCGGCCGGTCGGCGGCGCTCGCGTCTTCGCGAGTCTCTTCCCCGCGCCCCCCCCCGGCGCACCCTGCTCCCGCAGCGCGCCTTGTTGCCATTTATTAAATGATAAAATTACAGATTTATTAAATTAACATGCGCATCGTTTACAGTTACGTTGGATGCAGGCACGCGGACTAAATGTGTTTTATTTTTTATTGTATTTTGTACATCTATTTATTTTTATTTAGTATTTATTTCTGTATCTTTCCGTGACATCACTGCGGGCCCTATCAGAATACCAGCGCTGCAGCATGCTGAGATAGGAGCCTTTTGGCATCGCACAGGACTTTCTGCTTTATTTTAAATTTACTTAGTTTTTTTTATGGGTCTTTGTTTAGTCTAATTTAGATCTCCTGTGCTTGTCCCAATAAATACTTTTTCCTTTTTTTTTTTCTATCTGCCATGCCTTTACCCAACTATGTTGAGGTCGGTTTACAGTCTAACCGGATGCAGCTGAATACCAGTATTTTACATGGAGTGACGTCCACGACCCAGTTACTGTGCAATACAATACCCCTTGGTAAGACTGGTCATCAGTTTTCCAAGCTTCTGACTACCCACCCATAACGCCTGTCAAAGATCTATGAATGAAAGCCGGTACCGGGGTCTTGGTATGTAAGGATGGTCACCCATCCACGGACCAACACCGGCAGGCGTAGCTTAAATTAAACGATTGACCCATGTGGCTGTTATTACTTAGCCACAAGCCAAAATTTGACGTCACAAAAATACACGTCGTTTCTTTTAGTTTAAGCATTAAACTTGAATTTAATGTAAATACAACAAAAAACTAAACCATGTTACGCTTGAAAACATTAATAGGAACACGACCTTAATGCGAGAAGTTAATAGCTCATTAACTCAGCTAATAGCTCATAAGAAGCTGTTGCAATCCCATTATCTAGAGACGCTAGGCAATAAGCAATTTGAGTTTAGTTGTGTTTAGTTCAATTTCATGTAAGGCTGGGCGGACCGAATCAAGACTATACTCTGTGCTATACTTATTAAAAAAAACCCGTCAAGTGCGTGTCGGACCACGCAAAATGAAGGGTTTCGTAGTTGGGATGGATTTATTTCAACAACAAACTTAACATTGCTGTCGAAAAACGTGCTCTCTAATACATTCTAACTGCAAATAAAAGTTTGTACGCAGAATTTTGGGAGATTTACCATGTAATTTTAAGACTATGTAATCCTGTAATCTATAAGTATAGAACTATTGTATTATTATTTTCAGTAGTTTCGGTGATAAGGGAAGGAATGATAATTTTTCATATATTTTCTTAAATGACTTTAAAGCTATTTATATTAATCTTATTTTATTTTTGGACCCTCACAGTAAGCCCTTTCTGCCCTGTAACACGATGCAGTTTGCAATAAAAAAAATACTAAACTTATTTGCCGCCCATATTCAATTTTTTTTTTTTTTCTTTATACTGTAGCGGTTACACCGCTACATACGAACTACGCATCAAAAAGACATGACGTCACACAAATCCTGCTTCGCGCAATTAGAGTTTACCGCGCGAACGACATATATAAGACTATCCGACATCAACAGTCGGGCAGTCAGCCCGCCAGACACAACACCCGTCTGGTTGGAGGATCCTCCCTTTTCTATGGTGGATGAGTGAACTTTAGACCCTGTTCCTCATACCCCTAAAATACAGTGTTTGGGTCACAGAAGTTCATTTGAGTACCAAATTTCAACTTAATCAGTCAACTTCTGCCGCTCTGGGCGGAATATTTTTGTATTGGATAGCTCAATTCTTGAGGTTATAGGTGTAACATCACGCTTCGACCCAAATGAGCCGGGCAAAAATAAAAATAAAAGAAAGAACGCTAAGCAAAAACAAAGTTATAGTGCGGGAGGGCGATGCGATGCGACGCGGTTGGTGCCGGCAGAAATTTCACGCGGACGAAGTCGCGGGCAGAAGTTACTTAAATAAATAATTTCAAGTCAGTGTCTTTTTTTGTATTTTCGCTTAGTAGTGATTTTTTTGAAAGTTGTTTTTTTTTGTATATAGTTTTTATTCTTCACTTTTTAGTTATACCCCATACAAATTCGTATACCTACACTTGCTATGTAAATAACAGTAAAAGGAAGTTATTATAACATCATCAATCTATTTAGCTCATCGCTAAGAACAGGTTTTTGCTTGGACAGTTCATTTTCACTTTTTATTTTGTTATTAGATATGTGTTTCACGAACTGTGTCCAAAGCAATATTATTCTTTCTTTATTTATTTATCTTAACAGTAAAAATACGTATTATTGTAGGTAACTCAAAAACTACCCGAGCACAGTTAATACAATTTATATGGGACCAACGCGCAAGCTTCCTCTACCAAATTCTTTTTTCTTTTTCTAATCAGTCCACAATTGACGAAAATATTGATGAACACATAAAATAAAATAAATATAATAATATATGTATAAGTTGCAGTAAGATGGTTGTAGCCGTGATATAGGTATATTCCTAAGAATATAGCTATAATATACCGTATTATAATTATAAAAACCGGTTCATAAGTGTCTTACTAGGAAAATAACTATGATACGAGCACAATCTAGTAATATAACAATTAGGGCACTCCGACCAAATAGGTTCGGATATATGTTAGAACTGTGACCAACTACGTGTGAGCCGAGCGAGCGCTAAGCCGAAATTGGTCGCAGTAACAAAATTAGGGCACTCCGACAGTTATGAAGCGATTCCATATAACTATATTACGGTATATAGCTATATCCCTAGGAATATAACTACCGCACGGGTATAGCTATCTTACTGCGACATACCTAGTCTTGCCATAAATATAGTCACGAAGTTTTTTTTTTTATTGCAAATAATATTTATTACTTTTACAGTGTGTTAGTTTAATACATAAATATCAAACAATTTAAAATATAAAAAGCTTATTCGAAGTGGTCTCTATTGGCTACAATACAGTCCATTAAACGTTGAGGCCATGGCAGTAATCAATAGAAGCACGCACTCTTTCCATGGGAAAATTCTGCACTGCCCATCGTATGGATTGTTTTAGGGACTCCAAATTATCTTGGCGTTTAGAGCAAGCCGTACTCTCTAAAACTGACCATAAATCATAATCCAGCGGATTAAGATCGGGACTAGACGACGGCCAGTCTTCAGCTCTAATGAATTCCGAAACGTTCACTTCCAACCAAGACTGCGTGGACCGAGCTTTATGACCCGGCGCCGAGTCTTGTTGGAAGGACCATACCTACTTGGTTATTGAATATGGTGTTGTTAAGGGGCTTAACTACCTTCTCAAGAATCTTGATACACTTGTGCCGATGTTTTGATACCTTTTTCACAAAAATATGGCTCTGTCACTCCTTCATAGCTAACACCCCACCAAACCATCACTGAAGTCGGATAATGCCCACGTTGCACTCTGTCGACTAATTGGGAAGCTTCCTTAGAGCTTTGAGCATAAATACAGTCATTTTGTTTGTTAAAATGTTGCTCAATTGTAAAGATTTTCTCATTCGTAAACAAAATGTTTCTTGCTTTAATCTCATCAGTTGTTCGCAGTAGAGTTCAGAATCGATGGTCCTGCCTGGTGGTAACAGCTCATAATGAATAATGCCCTCCACACACACAGCATCACCTTGTTGCGAGTTAACCTGGGTTTCGCCACAGTCTGTGAAGCCTGACCGGCCTTTGACCACGACCTTTTTCACACGTTCTTATCGTACGTGATCCACTTTTCATCACCAGTTATCAGCTTTTTCAAAAATGGTTCGGTTTCATTACGTCGTAATAAAGAATCACAAATGAGTACACGGTTCATTAAGTTTCTTTCAGTGAGCTCGTGAGGTACCCAAATATCGAGCTTTTTTGTGTACCCAGTTTTTTTCAAATGCAACAAAACTGTTTTGTGGTTAATTCCCAGTTGTTCAGCTACGTCGTAACTACTGATATGTCGATCTTGCTCCACTTTTTCAAAAATGGAATCCTTTTTATCCGTAATCCGGGCGACCAGAGCGACGTGCATCTGTGACATCAAAATTTCCGGATTGAAAACGCTTAAACCAAAGGAGTATGCCCATTTTGTTAGGAGTTTTGGGCCCCTAAAAAAACTTCGCAGGTCACGGTGGTTTTTACTTGGTTTTGTAGACCTAGAATTACCTTTTCATATCCTGAAATCGATTTTCAATTTTTCACCCTAGTTTAAGAGAAATCTTATTTTTTCGGATGCTGAAATTGAGGTTATTAAACCAGTTTTTTTTGTTTTAAACATATTTGAAATTAAATTAATCATATTGTTTATGTATTAATATTGATTTCTGAATTTAGAAAACACTACATAACTTCTTCTCTTGCTAGATATTATGTAGGTTAAGTACTTGCGCTTACAAATATCTCTTGTTATGCTATGCAGCGTTAAGCAGGCTTTGCCCTCACCATGTAGTTTTGTTAAAAATAAATACTTACCTGCGGCTCCTTAGGTCATAGAAGCTCATGGCTAAGTTACAACAACCGCACGGATCCATCTCAAGTCAAGTTAAGCTGCTCTAGGCCTGCTTAATTAAAAAAAAAAACAATAAATAGTAAGGTAAAACATTTATTCTTCATCAAATATAATATGGTCTAGAAATTGCGCTGGGGCACTTATATCATTACAACGACCCAAGCTTAAATAACACAATACGGTCATAGTATGAGCGCAGCACCCTACTGTACGATTTCCCACTAAGCAACTACAATAATAAGCAATGATACTCTCTAAAGAATTTGCCCTATGTTGGTCTCCACTTATCAATAAATATGTGTAATAATTCCTGCTACTCACATGTCTCGATTTAATTCTGGCCCTATAATTGTTTTGACCTAATATTAAGGGCAAATCTTCTTCTATTAAAATTCATTGCTTATTTCTACACTGTAGGTAACATTCGCCCGCACATGCTCCCCATAATAGGATCTTGCCTGTTTTAATTGGTAAGATCCTAAAGCAAATCTTTTTAATTCGATTAATGTTAATCTTGGAAAGTTATTTAGATGGGGAGCACTGCTGTTTATGCTCTGGAAAATCGTACGTCTTCTATTTATATGTTCCCTTTGAATTAATTCCGATAAATAATTTACTGTATATAATCTCGACAGAGCAATATTTAGGTACTCCACAGCATCGGGTCTGTCATCAATTGTAGGATGGAATTTATTCAAAACTGAACAAGGTATTTTGAAATCAGTCATAAGGTGACTTGACGCTCTATTAAAATATTCCTGGCGAAACAATTTAAAATCTCTTTTGATTCTCCCATTTACAACCTCTACCACCCACCGGCACATTGTTACACATCTAGATTTATTAGCCTGGTGGGTGGTTAATTGTTGTTTGTTTTCCGATAATGATGACTAACATGTGAGTTTTATAATTATATTGTTCTAACTCAGCAATCACATATCGAAATCCTCTGTCCAAAATGAATACATCACTAGGTCTAAAAAATGAGCGCATGGGACCATTTTCAGTAGTAAACAAGGTACTCATTCGGACGTTCAGTGTTCGCACAACCAAGGAACATGCAATGACGTGAACTTGCAGAAACCCATTTGTACTTAAGTAATTATTTTTTTGGAAATGTTCGAGGTAATTGTTGTTCCTGAGGTGGTGGAACCGGCAGTGGAGGTGGTACAGGAATCACAGTATCTGCAATGTTATCGTCCATGTTATCAGTCACTGACGCAGAATCCACTGTGGATCTGTCAACACCACCAACGGCCTGGTTTTGTATTTCTCTCGTTGCAGCCTCCCAACAAGTACGACATACTCGGTCCAAATGCAAGACCTAAAAATAAGAAAATATTATATTTATTTTTGTTAAATTAGTTCAATCACAGTTATTCTGCCACGATTTAAACACTTACGTGATGTGCTGGTGTCCGTTCATCTTAGTATAACGTTCCTTTGAGGACAGTCTTGACTAAACCTATAAGTTCTGCGGCTTGCAATAATTGACATTCATGCAAAAAATATGTTGAGGTGTCCAAGAGCAGGGGATACAAGGGATAGGGTTGATGATTTCGGTTTTGTAATAATACAAAACATTCAAGACAGGATGTCATCAGCGGATATCTGAAAAGATAACAAAAATAAATCAGAGAATTCCTAAATAAATAAATAAAACGTACATTTATTCATGTGCTCATTGCAATGGTCTAGGTTTTCTCATATCACCATATGCCTATAATGTACGTGTGTAAACGTTAATTTATGTTATAGCGGAAATAATAGAGATTTGCAGTTGACGATGACCCCTTGATTGGCCAAACATAGGCATCCTAAGTGTTCGTATAAATCTGGTAAATGACACAATAGACACTTACCGGTGTTACCCAGGTTCTCAGAAGGATAAGCATTGGTTCATCTAATTCTTCGATTTGACGTCTACGAAGATTCGGCGCCAAACGTAGGGAGCAATTGATACACCAGCGAGAGAGGGTGGTTTACCCGACCTCTACCAGGTGTAGACATTTTTCAGGAGTAAAACGAGTCCAAGGCTCACTTAAAAACTAAAACAGTCATTTCCTCACTTATCACTAAAACAGGAGTCCAATATCTCAAAACAAATCCACTGCAGGAACGTAAACGCTCAACTCAACAGCTTCAAATTGTAACGAACTGAAGTAAATACGGGAATAAATTCAACTCGACGCAAAACGGACGGCACGAAACAATTTGATTGATGCATTGATTTGACACTTGACAGATAGATCTGTTTAAGTGTGACCATATTAAATATTTTGGTAATCGATTTAGCAAATCGATGTGTTGTAAAAAATATTATTTACATAATTAAAAAGATAATTATAAACGCTATTTAGGTATATAAGGGAGGTATTAACCTGAGTACTAACCACAATAATGTATGTGGTACTAACTTTTGTTTTTGAAAGAAACTAATCAGTTATGAAGGTAACGGAATATTTCTGACGGTAGAAATACCATGAAACACATAATATTTACGTGGGATTGTGGGCGGAAACAGACGCTCCGGTTGCTCTTCCGATTGTCTGATCAGACATTCGGAAGCGTAGCTGCCATACATTTTGCTTTATACAGCACAGACCCTCCGTTCCGATAATCGGATCGGATCATAGAGAATATAGATCTTGTCTTTGGTCTTCCGACCGCTTCAGACTCTTTTGGCTGGAAACAGACGCTCTGGTTTCTCTTCAGAAGGCAAAACCGGAGCGTGTAGGCAGTTAATCAGATTCGATGTTATGATCAGACAATCGGAAGGGCAACCGGAGCGTCTGTTTCCGCCTTAGTTCTTCGCTATCGGACAGAGGACCTTCACATCATTTCAGGATCGTACTTTAGCTACAAGCACCGCAGAGGTAAGACCGGCAGAATCTCCTAGTTATAATATTATACGTTTGTGGGTAGAATATACACTCCTTCAAAATATAATTCCTTCGTGTTTTTTATTTTAGTTTATTAACTACTTTTATTTTCTTTATTTGAGCCCACCCGTCGTCTACTTCGCGCCAAATCAGTTACATGAGAGTGTTAGCTAGATTATGACGAAAGAAAAGCTATTGTAGCCTATCTCCGGTCATTTTAGTCGACGGATTAGTAAAATATCGATATTTTCAATCGATTACAATTATTCAATTGACATAGTCCGCGTCTGGCAACATTCACGTCAAGTTTTAATGGCGGAACTGATCTAAATTCAATAAAATATATATTAATATTGTTTTCCAATGCTAGGGTAAAAGAAATGTTGAAAAAAAAACTTGAACATGTAAAAATACGACTTAATTTTTGAGAAGTAAATAGTCTTGACACGTCACCAAAACTAAGGGGCCCATTGGCGGTCATTCTCCTTTGTGCTACTCTCATAGATACTGCACTAGGTCCATAAACATCGCAAATTTTTTTCGCGGCTTGCTTGCGTTTTTAACTTTAATGTAGTAAAATTTTAAAATGTATCGTATTTCTTCATTAGATTCACTCATCTTAACGGTACGAAAAACAAATGAAAATCACACATTTTCCTAATTTGAATTTGGAATTATGTTCTTTAAGATTTAAACTTTCAATGATACCAAAACCAGCCAGATACAAATAGTATAGCCAAAGAGATTTTATTACAAGTTCATACATACTATAATGCAAAAAGACTTTTTCCCCAACCTAATATTAGCGCCAATATTAGAAAACTCAATGAACAATCGTATAAAAATGACAGATTCCAAATTCAAATGTAATATCTTTCTTATTTTTAGTTGTAACAGTATTTATGGCCAGACTAAGTATACACAGAAGAACTAAGAAGCTCGTTTTTTAAGCAGTCGGTTAAAAGGATAAATAATAAGAAAACAATTGAAATTCCACAAATCTCGATGCCAAATTGAAATTCAGCTCTCTGGAGCTTCGACAGAATAGGCATTTCAATTTCTGAATGAATACTCAAACGTGCCCACGTTACAATAAGTCCAATATTACGTACTTAGGTACTACGTATATATATTATATTCAGACACAAAGTGTACAAGATATAACTACCTACACAATATTTATTTAAAATATGAGACGATAAATAATAATCAATGTAGATTAAAAGCCTGTAGGTGGGTAGAAGTTACTTAACGATTTCAATCTTTCTTTAGACATAACCACCCCTTCGGGAAATATATGCGTGATGCATGTATTCCCCGAAGGGTTAGGCAGAGGTGTAGGTACCTATAGTGCACCCACATTTCGCCAGTAATGTTTAAGTCTCATGTAATGGAGTGAGCCTAACCGGGCACAAATTTAAACTTCAGGCTGCTACTGAGAAATTCCAGATAGAAAAACCCAGTTGAACTTTGCCCGACCCGGAAATCGAGTCCAGGACTTCATCCTCAGTAGTAGCGCTTGCGACCACTAGATCAACGAGTCAGTCAAAGGCGATTGAAATATTTTTCTGTGTATATAGTACCTATTCGATTACTATTACTTAAAAGCTCCTTAATAATTAATAATTAACCCCTACAACCCTTAAATTTTCCCGGTGTCTTTTAACAAATAATTATATCAAGACAATACATACATAATCAGCATATATAAAATGTTACTACTGGGACACAGACGTCCTCTCTTCGAGAAGGAGTGGTTTTACAGTATTTGGCTGTAATCCACCACGCGAGCCCAGTGCTGGTTGGTAGACGTCGATAACGGTTTCCTCACGATGCTTTCCTTCATAGTTTTAGACAATGCCTAATTATTAAAGCTTAAATAATTATTCGCATTAGAGCAAAACTACAGCTTTGTTACCTATAAAAAAAAACAATGTAAATTCAACGTTCGAAACAACGCCTAAAAGCCTAAATACTGGGAATAAAGCGCTGGCTTGTTAGTACGCCTCACAATAGGTTTTCAATACCTAATCGGTTTGTAGCCACGATTCATTGACGAAGCTAAAAGAGTAAAAACTAAAGTATCTCAATGATTGGCGAAACATATATTTATAAAAACCCACGATTTCAGAGGATTTTTGCATTATTTTAGAAATTGGAATCATAAAAAGTAACCCTTAGGTCGTTTTGTTTTTTTGGCAACTTTTTCCCCGTAGACCCTTAAAAAGTGCTGAATTCGCGTCTGAAGGAAAAAGGTTTTTTTTTAAGAGCAATGAAATGTCATGATATTTGAACATTTACATAAAATACAAGTATTTTATGTTTTGATTGTATTTCCCAATGTAAAAATCCATAGGCATTGCAATATTATACAAAATCTCATTAGTGTGGCAATAGACGATTCTATTATATCAGCCCGCAATTAATATTCATTGAAAAATAAATCATATTACGTCTCGATAAATCCCGAATTTTGAAATTCTAAACTAATCGCTGGACAATAAATTGCTTATTGAATTCGAAGTAAATCTATCTTTATACTGTCACTATGAAGTTTAATTTATATTGTTATTAAAAAGCGGATATTGGACTAAATTCTAATTGAAGGATCTAAGTTGTAAGCCGAAGCTGATGGGAAAATCCAAGAACAATCATTTCTGAAGCACGACTTTTGTTTCTAATAGATTTTGATTAAAAAGCCAACAACAAGACCCTGTATTATCTATTATTTTCCTAAATTCTAAACTAGTATCGCTGGACAATAAATTGCTTATTGAATTCGAAGTAAATCTATCTTTATACTGTCACTATAAAGTTTAATTTATATTGATATTTAAAAGCGGATATTATTGGACTAAATTATAATTGAAGGATCTAAGTTGTAAGCCGAAGCTGATGGGAAAATCCAAGAACAATCATTTCTGAAGCACGACTTTTGTTTCTAATAGATTTTGATTAAAAAGCCAACAACGTGGACCCTGTATTTTCCCTTGGGTGTCGTTCAATTAGATTGATGATATTAGAGTAACGGACGTACTCACTTGTTTACCTGTAATATTTTAATAGTGATAAAAATGGGTCCATATTGGCTCAACTAAAGTTCTTTACCCGAAATTGTTCTTCCTAAAGATTTGTAATCCGAATGATCACTCTTCCTAAAATTTTTCATCCTAAAGTTTTCATTCATACTATTTGTAGTGCTACCGGCGATGTTCATAACACTCATGTTTCCGAAAATTGTAATTAATAATATCATTAATGTAAATATATTTAAACTCCTACTGTTTTTTATCATAACGCTTTTATCCCTAAACATAATGGGAGTTTATACCGCAGTTTTAACCGTACCTAAACCAATAACTATAGGACTGATTCGGTTCTGGCACTTCGCCGGCCGCTGCCGCGGCACGCTCGCTTCGCTCGCTCGGCTCGTGCGTTGTGGTCACAGTTCTAACCTAACCTAAATCAATAATTATGAATAAGACCGATTCGTTTCTGGAACTTGACTGAATGACTGGAGCGTGACTCTGGCTTCCAAAAATACACCAATAAAAGTGATTATTTGAAAGCTATAGCCGCTAATATTAAACTAAATTAATTGAAAAGTGTATATGAAAACATGTATTTAACTACTTGTACCATGGTACTATTATTCTTATTGTATGTTATGTGACAATAAAGTTACGCAAAATTAATGTATATAATACTGATTATTATGAATAAAAAGAAATCTAAACAAAAAGATATGACTTTGAATAATAGTGTAAAAGATGGTTATGTTGAGAAAATATAGGAAAACAAATAAAAGTATAATAGATGTTTATTGCTACTGACATTATGAAGTAAAATGCTTCGGAATTATGAACATTAGAGACAGAGTAGTTAGGAATTGTGATTGTTAGGATGAAAAATGTTAGGAAGAACATTTTCGGATTTCCAATTATCGGAGTTGAAAATTTAGGTGAACTTTGGCGCACCCGATAAAAATATTACAGGTAAACAAGTAAGCAAATATTGTGCCCTAATCGGGGCATTCTATTGAACGAAAGAGCTGTTCAATTCGTTCCTGGTTCAGTGTAGTTCAAACTAACGACCTGTCAGTTCACGTATAGGAAGTTATCTCCAAATCCTTTACTCGATTGCTATTGGCAGTTTTCCAATTTCAGTATTTTCCACAGCTACATGTATGGTTTTATGCTCTTTTTTTACGTTTTTGCTTATCGGTAAGCCGACGTTTGATTTTGGATATCATTTCAACGCGGGGATATTGCGGGCTGATCGTATTCATGTATTTTGTTTGGGTTTATCTAGGTCGAGTTTTCATGGTTCCTTTTCACAACAAAGTGTAAGGGAAACGAACTGAACTAGCGCCAGACAATAGTTGTCTGGCATTTTTGCTGAACTGGGTGCAGCCATGAGGCACACTTTCCGTGTGCGTCCTGAGTGACGGCGCATCGCCTATGGCGGATTGCGAAGCGGATACACACTCGCCCACAATGCACCATGAAATGTGCGCGCCTGCTCGCACTCCAGACAAGTTCAAACGTGTAGAACATTTGTTTAACGCGCCGTCACTCAGGAGTTCAGTTCACTCATCGCACTTTATACTTTTTGTTTTATTTTTTTCTTTGTTTTATATTGAGTGCCTTTTAGTCAGTGCTAATTAAATGTATTTTCTTTCTTTCTTCAAAAACATTTTTTTTTATTTTTTATTGACAAACATCCTTTGAAATCCGTCAACACTAGACAACTTTTGTCAAAGTTCAAAATGTATTATTAAAGATTTTGAGAATTAGGCGTTCTGCGCATAAATCATTTAATCATAAATACCGTTGCCAAGTAGTGTAAACCTCGTAATTGCAATAAACGTTATTTTACAGGGGAAGATAAAAACTGTCTGTTATTGACATTTTCCGAGGTTCTCATCACATTTTTCTTGTGTTCAATTTTTTTTTTTTTTTTTTCTCTTGGACTTGCCCTAATGGATTATTGTGTATAATATGTGTCCTATTTTTTTTATATCCGCATCACATTGAAGGGACTCTGGCTTCTAAAATACAGGTACATAAACCTAGTTTAGAAGTCAGGGTTTTTCACTCTGGAGCACTAAATCAAGCCAGTTTTAGATCAAAATAATGTAAATTCATATATAGAGCAATATTTTTTTTATTTTTTTTATTTACATCAATAGAAGGCATTAGAAGTATCTTTAGGGCGTTCGCTACGTTAAGCGTTCGCACGCGGTGGGTGCACGGAGTGGGCGTAATAACCCGTGAAAGAGACCGTCGCACGCGTCGGCACCAGAGAGCGGTGCTCATATTAATATCTTTCAATAGCAACACGCGAGGTGGGCCGCGCGGCGTGCGCACGCCTAAATTTGTTTGTTCTATTTCGGCATTACAAGGGTTTCTACACAACAAACAAGTAAAAAGAAAACATTTTCTTTTTTCCTAGGCTTTCACTGCACTGTTTATAAGTAAAATAATTTTTTTCTTTACGCTGACCGACTAAGTAGGGTCCTATTTCAGCAATCAATATTCAACATGTTTTTCTATCCCTTATAGAGTACTTTTGACCACACGCTTGTAACCTTACTCGCCTCTAACGACATTTGAACGGTTCGTAATACCTTATTCCTTTTAGCTACGGATCCCAATTTCCATAAATACAGGAAGACAGTCAGTTTACTTTCTATTTTTTCCTCAAATCTTTGTTTCCCTTATCTGTAGCAAATCCAATTAAAATAAATAATAAACATAGTAATGAAATATTTCTGTTTCAGGTGAAACGGGTTGCCGTCGCATAAAAGGTAAGCTTTGAATAGATGTTTAAAAAAACAATAGGTAGGTATATATATACAGGGTGTTTGGCGCATGGACCGACACAATTTTTTCAGGGATTTGGGAGGTCATTAGCTAGGTTCTAGCTAAGTTCAAAATAGCTTTTAGTTTTTTTTATAATTAATTTAGAAGTTGTAAAATTTCATTCATTAAATACAAAAATTAACTTTGGAAGCTTGTAAGGAATTTTCTTGAAACCAGTTGTATAAAACAAAGATGTTTTTAGATTTAAAGGACTTTGGAGAATGCAACAAAATTTGTTTTGTGCCACTACACCCACAAACAAAAAAGTTATTTCAAATTAAAGGACACATTTTGGGAATTTTTTTCATTTAAAAAAAATAATCATATGTAACCAACCGTGATATTTGGGACAAAGGGTGTATGGGTAGAACCTAGCTAATGACCTCCCAAATCCCTGAAAAAATTGTGTCGGTCCATGCGCCAAACACCCTGTATATATTTTTTTTTTTTTGTTAATCAAAATACCGACTAATTTTCTTTGTAAAAAATACCGGATAATAGTTTCAATAATGATCTTAAAATGCATTTGTATAAAAGATTCAATTTATTAGTTCCTCCTTGCTAAATTTAAATACGCAAATACCAAAACAGGAATTTCGAAATCAGCAACAAAAGATAAATTAAATTAAAAAAAAACATCCAGCCACAAAAAAAACTTGTTTAATTACAATTGACATCGTCCCTAATAATGGCCTCCAATTTATTCATGACCCATCAGCGGTAACCTTTACAAAAACATGAAAAATCCCGAAGCGCGACCGAATGACCCCGAAGCACCGGCCTTTTAAATGTTTATACCGACGCCGACGTTGCAATTTTAACCGCGAACGAAGTAGCGACTCTCGACACTGTGTTGGTAAAAATCCACAACGTTTTTAAAGAAAATACTTCTTTCAAAGAAACCGGTGCGGATTTTTTTACGTAAAAGCATTTTAACCTCTCTTTTTTTCTGAATCTAATTACAGGCAAAAAATATGTTGCCAGCTTTCAAGTTCATGTTTTAAAGCTCAATTACAGGCTTGAAATCTAGGTAATGGGTTCAATTACGTGAAGTATTGCGGCGTTAAACGTAAAAATTAAGCAGATTTAACTGTATCATATTCATTAAAATGATTATATCCATAAATCTATACATATATACAAATACACTCGAGAGCAATGAATCCGGGTCACTTAAAGAATGTTAAAAATCTCGGAAACTAAAAATGATAGGTTAATGCAATAAATTGTATTTAATAGACAATGTAATACTCCTTAAATGAAAGTAAAAAAAATATGAGTCACCATACATTTTATTAACACAAAATTACATAAAGAAAAAAACTGCTGATCTCTCCTTAAAACAAAAATAGGAAACATGAAATTTTTGAACTTTATTACGATTTTCTTGAATTTTAATACTTCGTATTGCCTCCTCGTGCTTCCATTACTGCGTTTACGCGGTTTGGCATGCTGTACACCAAGTTCCTTATACGATTTTGGGGAATATTCTCCCATTCCTCTGTGAGAGCAATTTTGAGCTCACGAAGCGTGATTGGGGGAGGGTTTCGTTGTTTTACGCATCTGCCTAGCTCGTCCCAAGCATGCTCGATCGGGTTGATATCCGGGCTGCGCGCTGGCCACTCCATACGAGTAATGTTCATCTCTTGAAGGTAGTCATTCACAATCCTACCTGTATGAGGTCGGGCATTGTCATGCATAAATATAGCATCCTCACCTAAATTGACCATAAATGGACCAACGTGATCATTGAGGATTTCTTCCACATATCTTTCGCTAGTTAAAGAGCCGTTTTCTATGATCACCAGCTCTGTGCGACTTTCAGAAGAAATTCCGGCCCACACAAGTACAGACCCACCACCGTAGGCTACTTTTTCTTCGATGCATGCTTGCTTGAATCTTTCCCCTGGTCTTCGATACACTCTGTGTCTTCCATCGTGCTTGTAGAGCATACATTTTGATTCGTCGGAGAACATAACTTTTGACCAATCTTCAATACTCCAATTTACGTGGCTCTGGGCATATCTTAGTCTTGAAATACGATGCCCACGCTCCAGTTTAGGGCCGTTTGCAGGTCTAAGGGGTTTTAAGTTAGATTCAGCAAGCCGACGTCTTACTGTCCATGCACTTGGGTTACTTCCTCCGAGGCGTCGAAACTGATTTGTGAGTTCAGTTCCTGTAAGAAAGCGATTTCGAAGCATGGTGTTCACCAAGTATCGGTCTTCTCGTGCTGTGGTACACCTGGTTCTGCCCGTTCCTGGTCTGCGTAGGTTAGAACCAGTTTCTTCGTAACGTCGGAGAACTCTTTGTACTGTTGACAGCGACACACCGACAGTCCTGGATGTATCGCGCTGACTCCGGCCGGTTTCCAGCATTGTAAGTATTCTGGTGCATTCTTCAGGCGTAAGCGACATAATTTCAGCTTGAATAATGAATATAGAGCACTATCAACATGGTTTATGTACCCACATAAATGACAGATTACAAACAAAAGCAAAACCAAATGCTGTAATTTCGTAGTTCCATCTTCGAAAGTGGCCCTTTTTCAAATTTGATTTTTTTATGATATAACTTTACAATAACTAAGAAGTTTTAATACCTTCATTTAAGGAGTATTACATTGTCTATTAAATACAATTTATTGCATTAACCTAGCATTTTTAGTTTCCGAGATTTTTAGGATTCTTTAAGTGACCCGGATTCATTGCTCTCGAGTGTAAATAAATAAAATTGAAGCGTCTGTTTGTAATGTAAAAAAAAGCATTTTTTAGCGTATATATTTTCATATGCATTCAGTAAAAATCTGTTATGTTAACATTACAACATACACTTCAATTTTATTTATTTATATAGATGTATAGATTTTATATGTCTGTCTGTATACTATACCTGTCAAATTAGACAAATCAATCAAATGATAATGTAAGAAAAACAGCAAGTATAATAAATAAGGTTAATCTAATTTATTTATATACAACGTGTCCCAGAAATCAACGTCAAGCCGAAAACGGTCAATAGGCCAAGTCGTGACAGTTCTTAGAAAAATATAAAAAAAAACTTGGTCATGTACTTTTCAAATTTTATGGATTCAAAAATAAATCTCAAAAAGTGACACCCTGTGATGATCTTTCAAGTCCTGTTACTACAAATATTAACTTTTCGTCAGTTTTTTTTCTGTGACGTAACCATGAATAACCCTTCTGTAAATGATAGTTAAAAGTTAAAACATAACTACCTCAGTTTTAAATAAAATGTTAGATTTTTGCGAAACATTTAATTCAAAATTATTACATCACTCAACTTTAACCGCGTGTAGCGTAAAAAAAATGTACTACACTATTTTGGCAAGTAACTTTAAAAGATGGCGTGTTTAGTCTGGATTCCAAAATGGTAAGCCACTTACTAATTGCTACTTCTTAATTGAGGAAAACAAAATTATTTGTTAGTTTCAGGTGCGTTTAAAATAAAATTCAGTTGTTGGATTTCTTTAGTTATAATTTTTATTAAATCAGATTTTCCATGTTTATAAATGTTCGAACTGTTCGCCTTCAATGCAAGCTCTACATCTCTTTAAAAATGATCGCGTAATAAGACGGGCGTGTCTTCTCGAGTTGATGGATTCAGCGGCTTCTGCAATTCTTTGGCGCAGCTCGTCTAAATTTTGGATTGGTTTAGAGTACACGATATCCTTTATCGTACCCCAGTAAAAGAAATCTAGGGGGTTTAAATCGGGTGAACGGGCAGGCCACGAAATTGTACCACCGCGCCCAATCCACCTATCGGGGTATTCCCGATTGAGAAACTCACGTACTGTTAGAGCATAATGCGCTGGGCAGCCATCGTGTTGTTACCACATCCTGCCGTAAATGTTCAGTGGTACTTCTTGCAACAATTCTGGTAATTGGTTTTGTAGAAAGTCCAAATACCCCTGGGCATTTAAGTTCTCCGGCAGCTCGATTGGACCAACAACTTTACCATTCAAAATTCCCGTCCACATGTTCAATTTAAACTGGTACTGCGATCTGTCTTCCCGCATCAAATTTGGATTTTCCACGTGCCATTCGTGCAAATTGTGGAGGTACATGTAACCGTCCTTTTTAAATGTTGATTCATCTGACCATAGAACTTTTTCAAAGAATCGCGGATCTTCTCGGTGCTTCTGCAACATCGTTTGATAAAATCGCACTCTCTCTGGGTAGTCTCGGGGTAGCAGACTTTGTACTCGTCGTACATGGTATGGGTGAAGCCGGTTTTTTTTTTAAATACGCTGTGCAGTACTTTGGGGACTCCTATGCTCTGTTGAATTCCACGTACTGAGATATACTTGGGTCTTCTTCAACTGCTTGCAGGACTTCTGCCTCGTAGGGCAATACGGGTCTACCCTCGCTAACCATTTGACTAGGGAATCGACCCTCTGATAGTGACCGATGCACATTGATAAATACTCGATGATCGGGATAACGCACAGCATTTGGGTATGTCTCACGATACATTCTTGCTGCGGCATTGGCGTTGTATAAGCATTCTCCATAAAAAAGCTGGGTGCTAATAAAATATCTTCATAACATATTTTATCACAATTTACGGAAATGTGGCAACAATCTTGTCTTGTCTTGCTATGCATATCACTTTTAACCCTAAATAACCTACGGGCTATATATTAAGTACCTCATAATTATGTCCCTGTTCTGGTCATGGTTAAATTACATAATTGCCTTTGGTAACCGAAAGGTTACTCGGCTTATTTACTAACGTATGGTTAATAATACCTACTCCATTGTCATTAACTCGATACTCGGGAAAATGGTTTGACTAGCTTTGTAATAGATACTCTAAGGCAGTCTAAAGGTTTGATGGATTGTGTCAAACTGAGACGATTTCCGCGCGGGATGCGGGACGAAATTCACTAGCGTCGATTGTGTCAATTAACTTGTATGGAGGTGTTCATGTCGCAAATAGTTGCGTGACTTCACTTACTTCACTTCCTAGTTATATAAAACTATCGGCGGGCACGGTCACCACCGTGCCGCCGTGCCTGTGTCCCGCGTGGGACTCGCCTCAGCTTGAATAGTCCATAAGGCGCAGCATTCTGAAAACGGTTTTTTTTTAAAGCAGTGTATCTCCTAAACCGTTAATAATTTTGACCAAGAAAAAAGAATGATATTTTCAAGTCTTATTTTAATACAGTGATGGAACTCAAATCATAATTAAACATACATTAATGCTTCAAAAAAATCTTCAAACACACCTCTTAATTGTCTTTTAAAGCAGTTTAGACCTTCACTAACAATTATAATTATAGTTAAAAATATACCTTAAAATGTCTAATGCCAAGCTGCATTGAGTGATGGATTATGATGAGTAATATGAGCAATAAGATGAAAAAAACAACGAAAAGCATCGAAAAAGTACAAAAGTTTGGTTATTTTCTTTAGTCTTCACACGTAAAGAAAAAGATAGAGACAAAGGCAAATGGTCGGTAGGTCCTTAAATCAACGAAAAAGAATTATAACCATCAATTTCACGCGGACGTCTAAAGAATTCTAAAATGGCGGACGGAATCTTCTCTTAGACATTTTCCAATTAATTTTCAGGACCTGAGCCCCCTGGAGGAACCACGAATTAATTGCCTTCTGTACTTAATCTATAATTACGTAACTTCATGATACTGTAGCTAGTACCACAGATGAAATGAATGAAGTGCAATTCAGGTAGCTCAGTACTAATTAGTACTGAGCTACCTGAATTGCACTTTATTGTGTCGAAGCAAGAGTCGCTTTTTATTTAAATTATTTTGCGGACTGAACCATCTGTTTTCATCTGTGGTACTAGCTACAGTATCATGAAGTTACGTAATTAAATAAATACTTAGTCAGAAGATCTATAAGTTACGCGATAGAAAGAGAGGTAGCTTCTAGGTGAATATTACTGTAGCTAATTAGCTACAGTAATATTCATTAGAGGTAGCTTCTAGGTGAATATTACTGTAGCTAATTAGCTACAGTAATATTCACCTAGAAGCTACCTCTCTTTCTATCGCGTAACTTATAGATCTTCTGAGTAAGTATTATAAGTTACACTTACTGAATTGGCCCAATAAGCTTAGCCTGCCGCGTACGTGTAGGTTCATACCTAGAAAGTGAACCATCAAAGTCAAAAGTCAAAGTCAAATCATTTATTTCAATTAGGCACAAAAAAGGCACTTTTGAACGTCAAACTTTACAAAAAATAATAAAACTGATTCTAGTCGCCCATTCCAAAAGGTAGTTTTCGTATGGAGAAGAATGGGCAAGAAACTCCACCGTTACTCTTTTAAAAAAATCATTATATCTTGTATACACTAATTATATAATTATATGTGAAGACAATGCACCTAGAATAAGATTACTATATACCACGATAGGTAAAAAGAATGAAAAATGAAGGAATGACATAAATTAATTATGTTATAGATGCATGGTGCTCACATCTGGGCTATTACTATAGTAAGTACTGGGCGAGTTCTATATTATATGTTACACATCTACCAATTTTTATTTAAATATAAAACACACATTTTAAAACTGATTTACATCCGTAAGACGTCCTCGTAACATAAGGTCCAGTTAAAACCAGCGACAGACACTATAGTTCACGCGGTGTGTGACAGGTGACAGAAAGGGTAAATTTATTTTATTTACTACAGTTATCACTGAGTCGGTATTATGTACACAATCTGTATGTAGGTACGGATCAGTCGTAAAATACAGAATCAGTAAAAACAAGTAAATTATAATATATTTTACCCTTTCTGTCACCTGCACCATGCAACACCGCGTGCACTATTAGTGGTCTGACATTTATGCTGAACTGGGCCTATTTGGCGCAATACTATTTTAAGTTATTTTTAATTTATTTTTTCTGTTTTTTGTGTGAACATTGTGCGCCATAGGTAACCTGAGTCATTTTTTTTTCTTTCATTCTTTCTTTACTGAGCGGTCATTACAACTAATGCTAGAAATTTACACTATTGAAATTGAAAGCTCACTTCAAGCCAAGTATTCACGGAATGATTTTTACAGCATAAATTTGACTAGTTCAGCAACCTATACCTACATGAAACCTTATTCCTACTACAAATGAAATTACTAATTCATTCCAAGTTGATAAACTATACCTATAGGTAGCAAATGCCTGAGAGATATTTCTCGACGGCATGTGAAGCCAAGTCAGAGGCCCGTGGGCGGCTTTAAAACTCTGACACCAGGTTGGTTTACTAACCACACGAAAAGAAGAAGAAGAATACCTACTGTATTTGCTTGCATTATCAGCCTATAATTTTCCCACTACTCGGTCACAGGCCTCTTCTCGGTAAGAAGGAGTGGGCCGAAACCTACAACGCGGGCCCAGTGCGGGTTGCTATCTACCAACCCGCACTCCGCGTCACATACTCACATGTCTTTGAAGTTTTTGGTTCTAGGACATGCCGGTTTCCTCACGATATTTTCCTTCACCGTTTTGAGAGCAGTGGTGATTCAATAATTTGTAAATTTGGTGAAGTGCCTGCTTGAGTTCGAACCCACAACCTACACTCGTAAGTGGCGCCCGTTACCACTGCTCCGTTTATTACATGTGAGTAATTTACAAAAGTCTTCTTTTTTGGAAAGTATAACTCAAGAGGATCCTATCCTAATAAAATAACCCAAAACAACTGCAATGTCATATTGAATAGTGTTGAAGAAACTATACTCCATAGGTTTGGGTTTAGGATTGTCACAGCTGTAATAGCAATCACGTCATTTCGTTTATAATAATAATAATATAGATTATTTTCTATTTTGTGAATGTGAGAACGCTGTAGGCTTAGTGGACCGTAAATTTGCTGACCATAATTATTTTGTTGAGTACCTGGTACTTGTTGAAAGACCTACACTGTCCTCCCATACCTAATAACACTGTTATTTAAAAATATTGCAAAAAGCAATTATTTTTAAAAGAGTAACCGTGGAGTTTCTTCTCCATAGGAAACGACCAATTGGAACCGTGCACCTAGCTTCTGACGTTTCATAAGTTGTAGGTTTATGTGAAATAAAATATTTTGAATTATGAATTTTTAGGTAGTTAAATAAATGTAAACAAATCGTATGAAAGGTTTTTGTCACTTTGTTGTTTAAAAATACGATAATACACAACGTAAAGTGCCTGTCATGTGTACATCTCGCAAGTCGCGGTTGTTACCACCTGGGCCAACAATACTCTCATTCTCATTTGCTTAATAACACGTAATTAATTTGTAATACCTACTCTCTAACAACAGCATCTACAAGCTACTCATTAATTTGTAATCAATCTTTGTTCGTAAACGCTTTCGTCAGGGTTATCCCGAAAACCGGTAATTTACGATGTAATTGATCTTGAAGATTTTCATTTTATCTTGATAGAATTTACGAAAGTTAACAGGATTATCTTGACAATTAAATCATAATGAATTCTTTTAAGGACGCTCACGTTCTTCAGAGCATAATTTTATTGTTTGGAGAGCCAGATTAACCTTAAGAAAAGCGTAAATAGTAAAATTATTTACCACAATGTTTCTAATTAAAAGAAATAAATGTGACAAAATGAAGTGGGTATGTTCAATTAAACTGTGTAGGTATCTGACGTTAGCCATTACTTATCCTGTAAACATCAAAATTATCAAAACATCCATTTCCCTCAAGATATTTGATTATGATATTTGGACATTTTCAATTGAATGCCTAAATAAAAACACGTTGAATTTTCAACGCTCGGTTTAGCGCCAAAAGTTGAAAATCCAACTAAGAGCTTTTATTTAGGCATTAATTCAGGTGACGTCTAGTTTTAGTGAAAATGGACATAAAAATACAATTAATTTCTTAAGTAACTTAGATACTTATCGTATTTAGACTAATTACATGCTCGATTTTGTGAGACTCCTGACACCCAAACTAGGACGTGCCCAAATTAGTACAGATAGTCACTCCGCAAAATCATTTAAATAAAAAGCGACTTTTGCAACGGCACAACAAAGTGCAATTCAGTTCGCACACCGCTAATTAATTATCTACAGTTATATTCACCTAGAAGTTGCCTCTCTTTCTATCGCGTAACTCTTATATCTTCTGACTACGTTAGGCCCACTGAATTCGACAAGTCGACCACGCCGCGTACCTACTTGTAGCTTCCGTCCTAAAATGCGGAGTGCCCCATCTGTATCTGTATTCGTCTTTGCTGCGAGACCCATTGTGAATCCTAACTTATTGTTTAAATCTTGGTGAGCTTAAAAATAAAAATAATAAAAATAAATTAAGTTTTTTTTTTTTTTTTTTGAAAATCGATAAAGAATACAGCAAGCGGACGTCAATCAGACGTCAGTCATGGAAATAAAAAAAAGTCGAGAGGTGCCTAAAAACTTACTATTACCTTCACGGTCACGGTCACCATCACATCATCATCATACTGTTTATAACCTCTCGTAAAATGGGTTGATACCATCTGAAGGCCAACTCAAGCACCGCGCGCGCTCATTGGTCAAATCAAATAGCGCGCGCTTCCCCGGCTTCCTGTTACACACTTCCGTTGCTTTTCACGAAATCACTCCCACAGATTTGATTAAGTATTTAGATTTTTTAGATTTAGATTTGATGGCAGGAAAGCAATAGGAAAGATCTTATACATCCATTAAAAAAAACATTTGACACTTGAAACTGACCATAACATGCATAACGCTTTTTCGTTACTCCAAAAAACAAAAGTTGGGCGGTTTGTACATTATCCTTTTTATCGTTCATGCCTTTATGACAGTCTCTGTGTAACAATTGATATACCATATTATCGCCCGGTAGTACCCGGTAGTACATCAAAGAACGTATTAAAATTCAACTATACTCCATAGGCTTAGGTAGTTAAATACAGGTAAACAAATAGTAAAAAGGAGTTTTTATAGACGACACTTTCTTGTTTAAAAATACGATAAACCAAATTAAATTTATTTTGGATTTTTACAATAGTTTCCTCAAAAACTAATGTATGTTAAACTGTATCATCTATTCATAAACTACTATTCGTAGATGTAACTGCTTGTGCACAATTTTTGAGTTAGATTTATAATAATAATATAATATTTAGTTATTTATCTGTCTATTGTAAAGAGCCCTAACTCTAAACATCAAAGAATTATAACGTTGCTAAATTGAAGAGTACATCTGTGACGTAGCACGACAACTGAAGTGACAAGTATGACGTTTAGTCGGTTACTTGACAGCTGTCTCGCCACGTGATTATTTTTGTTTACCTTTATTTAACTACCTAAACCTATGAGTTTATAGACCATAGACTAGGCCTCACTGAGTCAAGTGACTCCACACCGATTTATTTTAGTCTGCTGTATTATTGATCGGTAGGAGGTCAGACCTCTGATCACTTACATTGGGTAGCGGTAAATATATTATGGGTTGAAAGGTTATTTATACTTTACTAGCGAGCCACCAGCCCTTTAACCCAGGTTAGCACGTATTTTTATCGCGGACCGCGGCGATTTTTTATCGTACACTGGATTTCCAACTCTCAGAATTGAGCCGAGAATTGAGAATCCAATAGAGCACATCCAGCGCGTTATACTTCGCACGGCTTTTTGACATGACAAAACATCTAGCAATAATCTATTCATCATCCGTAAGACGTCCTCGTAACATAAGGTCCAGTTGAAAACCAGCGTCAGACACAAGTTGTCTGACATTTATGCTGAATTGGGCCTATTTGGTGCAGCCGTGAGGCACACAGTACTATTCCAAGTTTTTTTTTTTGTTTGAATTAAGTCAAATAAATGTATTTTCTTTCTTTCTTTAAATTTCTTTAAAATGTCTTTTATATTAAGTATAATAGGTATCAATTTATTATAAACATTAAATTTCCGGAATAAATTCTCTAAATGATGGTAAAAACCGCATTACAATTGTTTGCGTAGGTAGTTTAGAAGACCAACGCAGTCATACATACAGACACGAAACGTGAATTAAATTTATAATAAGTTTAGATATAAGGAGAATAATTTTCAAGAATGAAACCAAAGTAATACGAGAATTTTAAAACAACTGACACCATGTTGAATATTTGAGGCGACGGAGAGGTTTTTAGTGTAAGGATACAAAAATAAGATTAGATTTCTGGCTAGACTTTACTTTTTAGGGTTTCGTACACGAAGGGTGGCAAATGGAACCCTATTACTAAACTGCCGTTGTCTGCGTTGTCTAGACGGCCAGACAACGGAAGCAGCTGTTTGCTGAATTCTTCACAGATTGTGTATTGCTGCTATAACAACAAATAATAAAAATGTAATAAAGTTAATAATTAACTCTACAAGAAACGTATCTTTTTTCTGTGTTTTTTTGCTCGATCTTTATACGGTACGTAATCCTTCGCGTGCGATTCCGACTCGCACTTGACCTTTTTTTAATATATCATCAAAATAAACATCTTTAACCTAATTTTATTTCACGAAAGCCAAAAATATTCTAACAGAGACCTCGGGTGTATTACAGGCAGCAGGAACGAACGAGCTGTCTCGATGATAAACACGCTCCCTCGTGGACTTGCTCAGATAATACCTACTCGTAGGATTAGCGTGTTTCTCAAAGTTGATTTATGTGAAGGTAACATGTTTACTGACAAATGCTTGCACTGACAAGACAGGTCCACTCAAATCTGTGTGGTTCTTTTCTCAAAAGACCATTTCAGACTAATCTACATGGTCCTCATAAGGCCTGACCAAGATTATGTCTGGACTTTAAAAGAGACTGTGACCTCTGAGTTTGTTTCGGCCTTTCTTCTCAGAGTAGTCAGATAGGAAACGCCGAAGACATCTAGCTAATTTTTTATTTTTATTTTTAAAAGATGACGTGATTCCTATATCCTATTTACAGAATAAACAATTTCATTTCATTTATTTTTATGTATTTACCCATGACGTATAACCTACTTTCTGATTTTAAACTAAAAAATAGACTATTTTCTTTAGTTTATAACCGCCTCTGTGGTCTAGTGGTCAGAAAAGCCACTTTTATCACAGTAGTTGCTTTCCAATGGTTATAAGGATATATAATAAATTACCAAAATTATATAGGGAACTGCCAATTAATCGTTTTAAAACAGCGTTATTCAAATGGCTTATAGATAAATCATTTTATTCTGTGAATGAGTACCTAAACTTTAAACACTCACACTGACATTTTACTTTAATAATTTGACAAATGATTGACATTCGTATTCTTAATATACAATAAGATGTATTTTTCCAATTTCATTAGCTTCATTTAATTAATTCATATAATGTTTGCATGCTAGTTTTAGCGAATTGTTTTAGAAACTGATAAAAAACCCGACCACCTGTAATGTACTACAATTCTTGCAAATAAATTTCATTTCATTTCAGACCATCTGTCTCCGACCAAGAGGTCACGGGTTCGATTCCTAGTGGGCCAAAATTTTCTGCTCGGTTTGGTTGGTGGTAGGGCTTGTTCTAAGTCCGTCTGGCTAGCTACCACCATCAAACTCAAAACATTTATTTCAATTAAACCATTTACAGGCGCTTTTGAATTGTCAAAGAGTCGGTGAGTTAGTCAGAAAGTTGAAGCTAGTTAGTAGTAGCCCATTCCAAAACGTAGATCTCTATGGAGAAGAAAGGGCAAGAAACTCCAAGGACACTCTTTTATATATAGAAATTACAAAATCCTAGCTATATTACTTATGTTGCTTCTATATTGTGAGAACAATGTTAAAACGATTAAAAATATAAGATTAAATTTATGCCCTGGCAGATAAGAGATGACCAGTCTCAACTGACGGCGCCCGTTCACGAACATGACGCGTGGATCAGCACCTTCAGCTAAACAATTTTGTAGGGAACTGAATGATCCAACACTCTCGCCACCATCAGCGAGACATTTATCTGTATGTCGCCGTATCAAGAATTTTAAGAGCATTGTTGTGTTTCGGCAGTTAGACGTAATATAGCCAGTTCCTCTGTGGTTGAGTATCCCGGGTGAAGCTAGCTTCCACCTTCGGCCTGTTCATCACTTATGGTCCGGTGAGATGTAGGGCAAGACCTTCCCCGTTGTGGATTTTTTTATAATATAAATGTATTTCTATGACGTAACATCACCTACACATAGTATCTGTGCATAGTATCACGCTGGTTTTTCCAAAAGGAACTTATCCTTTTGGAAAAACCAGCCTGATACTATTTAATATTAAGGAGGATAAGGATAAGTAGTATTAAGTATACAAATTTTGCCAGTTAGGTATGTTTGCCGTGTCCTCGTGGAGGCGATCGGTGGCGGGGATCTCTCGCGTCCTGCCCTGGTCCAGGCCATGGTATGGAGCGAGAGGGCATGGGAGGCCGTCACCTCCTTCTGCGAAGCAGTAATGCTCGCGAAGGAGGAGGCGGAGCGCGTGAGGGAGAGGCAAATTTCGCGCCCTCACGCCCCTAGCCGCCGCAGGAAGAGACGCCCTGGGCGTCGGGAATCGATCGCGGATTCCCGGCCACCGTAGGCGCGGGCTTGCGGATGGTGAGCAATGGGTAGCTCGCCGTCCGGTAAGGACCAGGCCCAGGTCGACGGCGCGTTGTGTTCCACGCGCACCTCAAAGAGATGTCAGCGAGTGAAGGGGTCCGATGAGACCATTGCCTGCCCGGTTGCGGGAAAGTCCGAAAGGGATACCGTGGCCCCTGGCATTGCATAGGCAACAGAAGGAACACGGGTGGGTTTTAGTCAGTAAGAGTCTGACACGCCCTCCCGCTCCACCTAGAGCGGGAGAGTGGGAGGAGTCATTTGATGATTTCCCAACCAAAAAAAAAAAAAAGGTATGTTTAGCAATCATCTGATTCTATTCTATGGCCAATCCTTTTGTGTCTTTTTGTGTGTGGGTTGTTTTAAGTCTGACCAGGGCTTTTTCTATTTTAACCGAATTATCATAGAAAAACTAAGTCCTTCGACTAATAATAGTGGGGATGCGCTAAGGTAGCCCGCGAAATTCAAATTTGCTTACGTTTTTTTGCAATTTGCAGGTCAGTGTCAGGTTGTGTGATAATCTAAATATGATTTGCGGCCAAATTAAATGTTTATTTATAGAATTATAATCATTAAAATGATCAATACAACCCTCTTAGTTCATGTAATCACAACTCTACCTTTACTTTTGCTTCATTTTCTTTTTCCAGAACTTTGAAAAGTGACTCATCCCGTAAGAGGTAAAAAATAAGGAATCCTTTCGGTGTCACAGATTGTATCTACGAGGCAAAGTAATTAATACAATTTCCAAAAGTTCCAAGATTTCTTGTGTTCTTTATTTTTTGCTGGTGGGGCTGCCCCGTTTTTGTAGTGCGTCAGGGATGTTCGCGGATGCGCATGTAGATTGCTTTCACGCAACAATGCGTAAAAGGTGCGCTTCCCTGGTGCGCAGGGTGTGGGGCAGCTCCAGCATGGTTGCGAGTCGCCTGGACTGTGTATAAGTGGGTCACTGTTGTGCCATTTCTCATGGGATGGAATGTCGCGACAGTGACCAACCGTTGACAGACCAACCGATGTCTTACTTGTTTTTGTGTAGTGTCTGTGTTTACTAACATAGTCGTAAGTTTTATTAACAATCCTTGTTGAGTATTGCTTACTCGAATAAAGAAAAATTCAATTCTATTCTATATCTCATTTATTGACCTCTTTCAATGTTTGTTCTTCACGTTATATTTATGTAGGATGCTGTCCCAACGGGAATGTACGATCTGTCGCGGTGTTATACACGCTTCCTCGTGTACGCATCTCTAGATATGGGATTATCATGTTTCCCTTAATTGACTTACGACGTCTAAGCACAGTAATAGTATCATACAGTATTCCAACTTCATACAAACGGACGAAGCGCGCGCTATGCCTACGCGCCTCAACTGCAGCATCCGTTCGGCATGCAGACAGTCGCGACTGTGCCGCAGTGACGGTGTGTTGTTTTTTTAACAATAACCGCGCGATTTTTTCACTAAAAATAAGTTCAAGTACCTATTTAATATGATGAGTAGGATATATTGTGCTGTTTTTGGTTGCATGCAATAACGCATCCAGATAACTTTTTTAGATTACCTGGAAACTGAAAGGTTTATAAAATAATGTTACTTACTAATAGGTAGGTACATAATGTGTGTCTTTTTAATGGATAAGTATTTCCTTTTATCTCCCGAAAAAAAAGATGTCTGGATTAATAAATACAGTGAATAGAGTAAAGGAAAGTGATTGACAAGAGTGAAATAGGTAGTTATAGGCGGTTCATGAATCATGTTACGATAGGTACGCTTGTGTTAAAACCTCGGGGCATGTGTGTTTTGTTTTGTTAGTTTGTATAATTCAAAGTAAGGACGTGGTATTTTATTGTTATTAATAGTTGTTTATTGTACTGTGTGTATTGTAATATTACTAGAAAAAATAAATTTGACCGTCTGTCTGTCACTAGATAGTAGAAATTTTCTCAGATTAAGTATTTCTGCTGCTGCTATAACAACAATAAACTCATGAAATATTCACAAAATATTTAGATGTTTGAGAGGGTTGTGATTTTAAAACATTCGTAGCCAGCTGTTCAGCTTGGCATTGGTGACAAAAGAATTTTTGTTTAAAGTTGTTGCGAGTTGTGAGTTGTACCTAATTTATAGAGACGTTAATAAGCTGAGATATAAAGTTATTAAAATTACTCGTCACAAAGTAGGCAAATGTAATTAAAATGCTGGAGGCGGGCAGCCCTATCGCATGTTTACGTACCGTGCGGCTGTAGGCATTTATTTCCAAGATACGGCCTAGTTACAGTACTGTATGATAATATTACCGTGGTCTAAGTAACAAGTTAGAGTATAGCTTGATTAGCTTGTCCACTCTGAAATGAGTAACGAAAACATTTTAAAAGAGTAACGATGGAGACGAATGGGCAAGACACTCCGTCTTGCCCATTCTTCTCCATACGAAAACTACCTTTTGGAAGGGGCTACTTTTTTTTTAATTTTGACGTTTAATGTGCCTAATTGAAATAAATTATTTGACTTTGACTTCGACTTTGAATGACGCGGCTCACTATCGCATTACCGTGTGCGTAAAATGCAGTAATTAGTGGGGCGCGTCATTTCAGAGTGGACAATCTTTGCCTAAATAATACTCGTACACAAACACATGATCCTATATACCATGGATCACCAATTAGTTTCATTGGGAGTCCGTATAAAAAAAAAAAAATTACAGTCGCGGTCCGTTTGGCAACCAAGAATACAAGATGTCGATTAGGAAATAAAACGACAAAAACTAAATATTTGTTTGATTGAGTAATAAACAAGTAAATAATGAACAAAAATAACAAAGTAAGTTATTATTATTAGATATTAATGTAAAAAAATATATTACACATTTCTTTTATTTTTTTTAGATTAAGTATTTGTTATATACTTCACTGTTTACTTAACGAGCGCACAAAATAGGCCTATTTTGTGCGCCTACTATGTATTTTGTGAGCCTATTTTGCCGCCGCGGCGGCGGCGCGGCGGTCCGAAATCAGACCGCGGTCCGCCATTTGGTAACTCCTGCTAATCTATGTTAGATTCTACCCCAGTCGTGGTTCACTGTATCTTTAGATTCAATTTCTGATAAGATCAAGATAAAATAAAACTTTTCTGTATCATATGAGAAAATCTAAGGAAATATGATCATGTCTGATCTCAAAATTAAATGGATGTCCATTCGCCAAAGAAGAAGTTTGCGTGCTTTGACCACACTTTTCTCCCTTCTCAACTCTCCCACTCCTCCTTATTATCTTATGGGTCTTCCCACACTAAGAATCTGCGTTCTTCTAACAATCTTCTCCTACTTTGTCCTTCTCATACTTCTGACTTTGTTCATTCTTCCTTTCACATTCAGTCCATTCTTCTATGAAATGCGTTTCCTCTTGATATCAGGACGACGGCCACCAGTCGGTTTGCATTTAAGCGGAAATTGCAGAGCTTTTTGTCAAAATAAATAGAGTAGAGTCATGTCAACACCTGTCTCCCTTGAATTTGTAGATATAATATAATACAGGTATATATTTTATTAAATATGTATGTATGTGTATTATAATTATTTTATTTCTAATGATATATTAAAAAAAAAAAAACTTTGTTCCTCTCAAACAGAGCACCTGCCATCTAATCTCTTCACCACCCTTGGTTGACTGGTAGAGAATGCCTAAGGCATTAAGTCCGCCTTTGAACTTTTTTGAGTGAGAAAAGTTTAAATAAATAAATAATAAATAAAATAGAGACAAGAAAGTATAAAGAAAAAATCGTCATCCTTTTATTTTTTGCGTTGGAAATCATCAAATGACTTCTCCCGCTCTGTGTGGAGCGGGACGGCGTGTCAGACTCTTACTGACTAAAACCCACCCGTGTTCCTTCTGTTGCCTGTGCAATGCCAGGGGGCCACGGTATCCCTTTCGGACTTTCCCGCAACCCCGGCAGGCAATGGTCCCATCGCATCGGCTATAGATGTCAGCGAGTGAAGGGTTCACTCGCTGACATCTCTTTGAGGCGCGCGTGGAACACAACGCGCCGTCGACCCGGGCCTGGTCCTTACCGGATGGCGAGCTACCCATTACTCACCGTCCGCAAACCCGCGCCTACGGTGGCCGGGAATCGGCTATCGATTCCCGACGCCCAGGGCGTCTCCTCCTGCGGCGGCTAGGGGCGTGAGGGCGCGAATTTTGCCTCTCCCTCACGCGTTCCGCCTCCACCTTCGCGAGCATTACTGCTTCGCAGAAGGAGGTGATGGCCTCCCATGCCCTCTCGCTCCGTACCGTGGCCTGGACCAGGGCCGGACGCGAGAGATCCTCGCCACCGATCGCCTCCACGAGGACACGGTGGTGCTCTGCCCAAGCCGGGCAGACCTCCACCGTATGCTCCACCGTGTCCTCCGGGCGATCCACGCAGTGATGACACCCGGGCGTTTCCTCCCGCCTGATACCGAACAGGAACCTCCCGAAACAGCCGTGTCCAGTGAGGACCTGCGTCAGGCGAAAGGTGAGGACGCCGTGGCGCCTCTCTAGCCACTCCTCAAAGAGGGGACTTATCGCCGCAATAGTGGCGTGCCCAGCACTGGGTTGCGACAATCGCACTCTCCATGACGCCATGAAATCCCGTCGGAGCTCTGTCAACTGTGGTCAATCGTCATCCTGAGAATGCCTCGTTGAGAGGTGAAACACATGTCGATTTCTTACAGGGTTCTTTATGACTCTTTAGGAACAGTTAAGCGGTTAGGTTACTAAATAAATATACGTCGTCTATTGTATTGTATCTATAAGTCTGACGACACAGGCAACAGTAATCATCTTTCGCTCCTTCATAAGTTTCAACCCTTTATAAGACAACATTACACAACATCAGGCCTGTAAACCCCGAAGGGTTAAGCAGAAGAGTACCTTGTACACCCACATTTCGCCAGTTATGTTTAAGTCCCATGTCATAGTGGGCGAGCCTAATATTGTCATCAACCGGGCACAAATCCAAACTCCGGGCTGCTACTGAGAAATTCCTGATGGAAAAAGCCCAGCAACAACACTGCCTGACCTGGAAATCGAACGGACCTCATGCTCAGCACTAGCGCTTGTGACCGCTAGACCAACAAGGCAGTTAAAAAAAAGACAAGTTAAAATATATACATATTATTTCTGAAAGGATATCTCATAAAATAAAACGTGACGTATCAACTAGAAGCCCACACAAGAGGACTTATTCCAAGACATACTTAGGCATTCATAGAAGTGTCAGCAAGATCTTTTATTAATTTTCCTTATTGATCGTATTTCCAGTGACATTCATAGTATAGTCGATTTCGCAAAAAAACTTATATTGGTTATTATTGGCAGCCTTGTAACACCCACTGCTGCACTGCTGTGTTTAGACCTCCTCCTTTTCTGTCATGCTTTCCTGGTCTTTGCGAGTCAAAAACGGCCGTCTATTTATGCTTTAAGAACGTTTATCCTAAAAGTGGCAACGTCGCAAATAGCTGTCAAAAATGTACCTGTTCTGATTAGTTTGGCAATATTACTGTATGGAAATAAGAAATGTGGCTACTAGCGAACTAGAATATCAATAATGAATTGCGGTTATAGCATTTAATTTGATGTTGTACCTGTTTTGGTGTAAAAAAGGTATTTGAAAAGTTTCTAATTACTTTTTTTACATACCTATAAAACTAAATATTCGGTGTTACGATATTATTGCATTTTGTAATCAATATTCTAGTTCGCTAGTTAGCCACATTTCTTATTTCGAATAATGATAATAAGATTAATTTTCTAAAAACTTCGCACTCCGGTAACTGAAGGTCAACGAACGTTTGGAAGGGTTCTTGGTTTGTTTTTTTTTATTATTTCTGTATACGTTCGCTGCAGTTTACTCCAGCGAGCAAACGTTAAGGCCAGTGACACGGAGGAAACGGGATGAAGAGCGACGGGGGAGCGATATAGCGTTGCAGAATGGTTGGGTTGAATATAGCCGACGTTCGCACGGACGTAAAATATATATGTCGTGGCCAGATCTTAAAATTGATCATTTCATGAAATGAACATTGACCACTGGTCACATCATGAAGTGGCCTGGCTCATTAGATCATTGAATACTCAACGTTTCACGATATAAACAGTTAAACGCACGACTACTTCATGATGTGGCCAAACATTAGTGATCATATCGTAAAATAGAGTATTCACCGGTAGAGGCGTTGATGACGCTCTGTTTATGTTGTGCATCATGGCGGGCCCATACAACAAATCAAACAAAGTAGGGTCCACGCAAAAAAAGTCGATGGACTTTTATTGAGTTTCCAAATATGATATTAAGGAAAGCGATCAACTTGGAAGTAGCGCTCGCCGGCCGCTGCCACGGCGTGAAAAGCACCATGGCACTTAAAATTAATTTTCAAAATATTAAAAAATACGTCGCTTAAGTGGCACCCCGACCAACGCGCGTGAGCTGAGCGAGCGCAGCGAGCGGTGCCGCGGAAGTGGTTGGCAAACGCTACTTCCAAAGCTGGTTGCACTTACTTGGCTATTTTTACTACACCTTACACCATGGATATCCTACATTAATGATATGGCCAATGTTAGCTGGCCATTTCATGAAATGGTCAATTCTAAGATCTGGCCACGACATATATATCGCGGCGGGATTTTATACTTTCAACTCTCGGTGTTTAGCCGAGCGTTGAAATCCAACGCGTTGGAACGCACTCTCGTCCCAGCGCATTGAAAAAACTCTGTTGGATTTTCCGTTCTCGGCGTTAAGCAGAGCGTTGAAAATCCAGTTCACGAAAAAAATCGCCGCGATTTTATTACATCCGTGCGAACGTGGGCTTACAGTAATAACATAATCACGCTTGTTTTCCCCGAAGCGTTAGGCAGAGATGTACGTAGTACACCCCCATTTCGCTGGCTATGTTTAACACTTTGCGGGACACTGAACGAGACACAATAAAAGTTTTATTGTTATTACGTTTATAGGCGTTTAGTGTCCCGGAAAGTGTTAAGTATAAGTATTTATTTTCTCACCACAATAAACATTACAGACATTGTTAAATATGATAAATTATTTGGTTTAGTTTACTGTGGGAGACTGGTGCCTAAGGTAGGCTTTAAGGGCCTGTGTTTCAGGTCACCAGGTCTCCGCCCTCTAGCAGTTCGATACATTGCATGATAATATTGATAAAGGTGATTTAACAAATCCCATGTAATACCGCCCTATTACATTGGACTTAAAAATAACTAGGGTGTGAGCCTATTGCCATCAACCATATTGGCACAAGGCCAGACTCCGGGCTGCTACTGAAGAATTCCTGATGAGACAATCCAATAACGCTTTGTCCATTCTGGGAAGGAATCGAACCCAAGACAGCTGCAATTAAATCAGTCTACTTACTACACATACATACACTGAATATACATATAGATTGACATAGGGTTTATCGCCGGGGCTCTCTTACCAACTGTACCTTTTTTGTGCTCAATATTACTTAATCGTTGCAAAGTACTGTGTCTATCAATTTTTTCAAGGGGAAGACAAAGGGGAGTGATAAAACAGATATCATACACAGTTATGGAAAGGGACACATGTGACCTGTGTTAAAGTTTGTGATTGTTAAGCCTCTTCATAAAAAAGGCGATAGCTCGCAAGCAAATAATTACAGACCTATTAGTCTCATACCAATAACTTTAAAAGTTTTTGAAAAAGCTATGCAACACCGTCTCTTAGAATTTATTGGGAAAGATCAGATTCTTAAGAAAGAACAATATGGGTTCAATTATTCAATCTTGTAAAAAATATAATTGATGAAGTAGACATAGGTAACCGGGTGTCAATTATCTTCTTTGATATGTCAAAAGCTTTTGGCTTTGTGCCTCATAGATTGTTACTTTCGAAGTTAGAACGATATGGTATTCGAGGTCCGGCCCTTAGTTGGCTTGAAACCTACCTACTGGGTAGAAAGCAATGTGTTAAGATTCCAAGTATGACTGAGAATAAAGAACTGGAGGGAATTAGGTCTCTTTCAAAATTCAACAACTCGGGTGTGCCACAAGGGAGCGTTTTGGGACCCCCTTTATTCTTATTATTTATTAACGATTTTCCTGAACACACACCTAATCCATGCACATTATTTGCGGATGACATTTCGATTATTATGACATCACCCATTATTACTGACATAAATAATTACAGAATTGACATTAATAATACAATTGAATCAACAATGTCTTGGTTAAAATATAATAATTTGCATGTAAATATTAGTAAAACAAAAAAATTTCAATTTGGGACATATGGTCGTAAGCGAGAGAAACTTAACATTAATTATAATGGACAACCTCTATTAGAGGCAGAGGAAACTACTTTTCTGGGAGTTTCATTGGACGGCCAATTCTCATGAAAACCACACGTAGAAAAAGTATGCAACAAATTGAAAAAAATCGTTTATGTTCTCTACACACTGCGAAAGACCTCGTCGCAGAGTACGATGTTGACTGCGTATCACGGCTGCGTTGCTTCGACTCTACAATACGGCCTTATACTATGGGGTAACTCAACAGAGGCTGATAAAACCTTTAGGGTACAAAAAAATGCATTGGAGCCATTTGTGGCATCCCACCATGGGAATCTTGTAAACCATTGTTTCTGAAATTAAAAGTTCTTACGTTACCCAGTATGTATAATATAGAATGTGCTAAATTTGTCCGACGGCACTTTGACCTGTTTGAAAAGGCTCAAGACCGTTGCCCTCGAAAAGTAAGAGATCCAGATAGAATAGTTCTGCCTAGAGCTCCAAGGACTTCTCTGTATAAAAAGAACTGTTATCAGATGTGCGGACTTATCTTTAACAAAACACCAAAGAACTTTAAAGAGTTACCAAATAATTTATTTTTTATAAAGTTAAATTATGGCTACTGGATAAACGACTTTATTCTATAAATTAACTTATAAATAATGATAATAGTCTATTTTAAATTCATGTAACAATAATATTAATAATGAAGCTCTAGCTACTCTAGCATTTAAATACATTGTAATGTTTTGCATGTCAAATGTCTGACTTTGTATTAGGAACTTATTATTGACTATAACACCAACACTGTACCAATACCTATTGCAAATAAATGATTATGATTATGACTATGACCAAAGGGCTAGCTTTTTGTTTCAGTCTCCTGGGCACGTTTCCAGATGACTGCAGCGATTCGGACGAGTACTTTGACGCCTAAGTGCGGATTTCTCCAAATTAACGTGAAATTGAACGTTCAGCACATCTAAACGCGTTCAAGAGCTGTCAGTGTACAATATTCCATAGCAATTTCGACACTGACAGCTCTTGAACGCGTTTTAGAAATGCTGATCGCGTTCAGTTTCATTGGTGAAATCAGCCCTATTTGTCCATTTGATTTTGTATAGTTAGTTAGTCATTTAATTTATTGTTAGATTATGGAAACGAAAAATTCTGACTACAGGCCGACCGCGACCGACGACGTGTTGCCGACGTCACTAACGACAGCCGAATGCTATGTTCGTAAACACACGGGCGCGGTCACGCTCACACGCCGGCCGCCCGCTACGGGCAGTTGCGTCGGCGGCAACGATCGTTTTGCCGCGGCCGGCGTGTCAGTTGTCCGTCGTGGCGTCACCGCACGCTGCCGGTAGAGTCTGACATTTTAAAGAGACCCGAGTCTTACCCCTATGTTTGACATCTTAGCAGACCGAACATATTTAGTCTCCTGTCAATTACATTTATCCGCTCATCGCCATAATCATACATAAAAACACCGGCCAAGTGCGAGTCGGACTCGCGCACGAAGGGTTCCGTACCATTATCTACAGTGTGTCTGGTCACCGGTGTCTGACCCATTAAGGAGAAGCAATATGATCAATTTTATCGACAAATCCACGATAATAAGGCATTTTACCCCTACTGTTTTGAAATTACGGCCATTTTCATTTTTGTTTTTACTGAGTGCGGTTGGGTTCATTTATTTTGCCATATCTACCAATATTAGAGGTCCTACAGGCATAAAAGTGATTTTGTTCGTTAGTTTCAAAAATAGGCAATAAGTTCACACTAAAAAGTTTACCAAAAACTCCTATTAAAACCTTTAAAAAATACTGGAAACTTAAAAAGTGTGAACAAAATTGGTGGTTTTTTTTACTTTTTGATTGTTTTCCAAAAAATTGCCTGATAACATACCTTTTCTTTTACTTTTTAGTTGCAATAAAGTGTTATCTAAAAACTGATGTCAAGACCTAAGCTCTAAGTCAAATAGTTTAGGAGTTGTGACTATTTGAATATGACTATTTACTTTAAAGATCCTGACAAGTAGAAGGAAAATAAAATACAATAATTATGGCGTTTAATTTTATTTAAAAAGGTACACAAATTATAACAATAATTGTTCAAAATGACCTCCGCGATTTTGCAAACAACGGATTTGTCGATAAAATTGATCATATTGCTTCGCCTTAATGGGTCGGACACCGGTGACCAGACACACTGTATAAAAAGGCAAAAAAATCATGTCTGTCGTATGGGAGCCCCCTTATATTTATTTTAATCTGTTTTTCGTATTTGTTGTTATAGCGGCAACAGAAATACATTGGTGCCGATTTTCTTGTATACCGAACTAAACTAACTAAACTATCACTAAAATTCCTTACTTTTGGCTATGAGAATCTTAAAGCTATTCTGTAGTAAAAAGTCTAAATTTAAAAATTATTTTGACACAACTAAATCGAATTTGACAATTTTGCGGCTCCACGTGGTACATACTTGTTTGCCCTACCCCGTGAATTTTTTTAGAGCCGGAGGCGTGGGAGTGTAGGAGTGGAGGCAGCCTCGATGTGTTTTTACAAAATTTTTCACTTTTTGTATAGAAAAAAAAAACCTACGTGTTGAGTATTAGGGGTATACGGGTTTTATAAAGGGGGTCGAAATTTTCATTATTTTTACGATAGGACACACCATTTTCGAGATATAACCAAAATAAAAGAAAAAAATCCAGTACAGTACTGTTTTTGCACCCGAAGTCGAGATATTCGTGCGAATTTTAGTCCATGACAACTAATAATATTCTACACCATTTTCAGTGGCGATTAAAAATAGTCAGAATTAGTTAGAAAATTAAAATTTTAGGTGAAAAACGTCAAATTCAGAATAAAATTGTCATTTTCACTAAATTAAAATCTCAGTACAATCTTAGTGCTGTCAAACTAAAATATAGTTAAGTTGTGCCACTTTAGTCTATTTCAGAATGGGAAATCATCGTTTGACAGGAGTAAACTAAATTTTGGTGATTTTTAGTCTAGTTTAGACGCATTTGTGATAAGAGAATCGGCACCATCTGTGAAAATTTAATTTGTCTAACTATCACGGTTCATGAGATACAGCCTGGTGACAGACGGACAGACAGACGGACAGCTGAGTCTTAGCTGTCTCGTTTCACCCTTTGGGTACGGAACCCTAAAAAGGAACTTTTGACCGTTACGCTGTTATGGACGCCACTCCAAAATTCAAATTTATATTATGTCAAGTTCGCCCAATCTTGTGTCGGCTAACTTTCTCATCAAATTAGAATGTACCACCCCATCCACTAAACTTTCCTGCCAATCAAAAAAATATCTAAGAATAAAATTGTAGAATAACTTCATAAATCTTGTTAACTTTATCACTTGAAGTTGAAAGGACAGACAGATGTCGTTTCCTAGTCTGAACATTTTTATTTGAGAGAAAAATAAAATAAAATTGTATTTGAAAGCTAGAGGAAAATGTTGTTTGGTCTTAAAAAATGTTAAGATTTTTGCCTTGCTGTGGCTGTGGGACACCTATAGATTGACAGTCAACTATTTTTTCTCTCTAATTATTTGTTGATCGACGTACATTAAAAATGTTAAATACATAGGCTACAAGAGAGTTATTGTTGTAAAATCGATCATTTTTTAAATCTGTATTGCTCACAATGAGCCGTATAATAACTCGAACAACAGAACAAAACTGTAAGTACACGCATTATTCATCAAAGAATTGAGTTGATAATTTACTATCGCGGTCTGCAACAGGGGCATTGATGAACGAACAAGAAAATGTGGGCCAAGGTGAAGCTGAGGCACATTTCCACGTTCATCAATGCCTGGTTGCGGTTAAGGATTGTATAGTACTTTTCTCAAATAATGCTCGGAAAACTAGGTAAATTACCTAATTATAAATTCCGGAATCCACGACGAACAACGATAATTTTTCACCCGACAATATGTTTTTTTGTTTCTTCTTTACTTTAAACAGAAAATCGAAATTTAAATAAAATCTTTGATAAGTTACCTCCTTGGTTGCCATAAGTGTCGAAGTATAAGTTGGTTCCATTTTTAAATTACACGACAGCCGGTCTATTCTGTAATATTCTCACGGTGAAAACTTAGGTGAAGTGAACGTGAAGTGAGCTGTCATTCCACCATGCAGCTAGGGACTGACAGCTCACTCCGAGCTCACTTCACCTATGTTTTCACGGTGAGATGGTTACAGAATAGCACTGCAGGTATGGGTTTAAAATGATGCTCGAGTTTGCAAGCATGCTTGGAAAACCTAAAGTTAAATACAACTGAAAGCTAATGTACCATAAATTCATAAATTCAAAGTTGGAACTCAAGCTCTCGCTACGCTTCAACAGTGAGTTTGAACAACAAAGCAGCCTACCGGACGCTGCAGCGCTGTATAGAACAAGATCCCTCAGCTTTTATATGCTGTTGCTTTTAGCTTTTATTGAAATAGCAACACATGCTTTATGTTTAGTGATGACTGCAAATGTTTTAATGCAAATAAAGATGGTAGAGACAAAAAAAAAACTAAGTATGTCATTAAGGCGCGGAACGATATTTACCTACTTTTCTTTAACGATTCGGCACTCTTTATTGGTCTTTTTTTTTAACCTCATTCCCATCTCATCCTACTTCAGTAAAGATAGTACTGAGGTTCTGGCCATAAAGACATTTTAGTTTTATCTAACTAGATTTTCATAAATAATCAATCCAGGCTTGTGGTAGGTAAAAAGTTCCTACTTGTGTATTCAGTGCGAAAATTATAAAATTATTATGACAGTGTATTGGAAAAGTTCAGAAGAGTAACCACCCTACTATCAACCTACTATCTTCTGCTGTTGGAGAATAGCAATTCAAACAGAATGAAGGAACTGGCGTTCTAGAATGAAAATGAAAACACATATTGCTCTCTTTCCGTTTGAGCCGTGCACGAAATCGACGAAATTGATTTTGATCAATTTTGTTCATTGGTTGTGTGAAAGGTAAAAAGAATTTAAGCAAAACTATTTGTGATTTGAAAAGCCGAGATCTTTGTTTTGCATGCTAATAGGGATTTTTTAAATAAATTAAGTATTCATGGAAAATCACTAATTCGCAACAAGTTTTCCAAAAAATGCACAAGATACAAGGATTCCAAATATACAAGGAACTTTTGATTTTAAAAATAAATCATAAACATCATTATATTATGGTCTACTTGCATGTAACTGAACCACTTTTTCAAATTCCATACATGATAGAGCCGAAAAATAAAGTTATAAAAAACTTTTTTTCATAACCCTGTCAGTAATGTATTTTTTCCTATAACTAAGCAAACCATATCAAGAAATTAAAAAAACCAGCGATTAGTCTTCAGATATCCTTGAGATAAAATCTTTTATTTTTATTTTATGACATACAATATCTTCATTAAGTAATCTAAGGCGAAAGATACCATATTTTCGAGAGCCTAAAAGTGATGCAACTTTAACAGTTGCTGTGACTGACACGATTGGTTTAACGCCACGAAAACTGTTATTTTATAGTCAGACAGACTTCATCTTTCAATTATTTTTTTCTCACAATTAGATAAGTAATTGACAAAAGAGGTTTTTTTCATGCACGGAAAAACAGTGTACCTATAAAAAGGTATACTGGGTACACCTCTGCCTAAACCTTCGAGGAAAGCAGGCGTGATGTTATGTTTGTGTTAAACATCAATCCAATTATCATATTTCAGGCAAATTTGCAGTGAATCGTAAACGGTATACAAACTTTGATAAGGTATGAAATTGTCACTTTAATTTATACTGGAAATTCTACGGCTCAATAAGTCCGGCACGCACATTTAAAGTAAAGTGAAGCACAAACAATGAATAAACTCATTACTCCGGAACAGTTTAATGTTCGCGAAAATATCATACGAACACAATCACTTCAATTACTGGAAATATCGAAACTCAAACAGTCCGTTTTACATTTACTCATTTGACGAGTGATTCAACTGTCCGTAAATTCGAACTGCAATTCTGTCAACTCGTATTATATTCAAAACATAGTATTGGAATCGAATTAAATCCATCACAAAGGCAATCATGGAGTAATTACATTTAATTTAGTTTCCGAAAATGAAAACAAATGTGTGTATTTGGAAAAAAACTATTATAAGACCTAGAAAGAAATAAAATACGTTACGTTACATAATTTGAATTGTTTGACTTTTTTAATAGTACTAAACATTCGAAAATTAACTTAATTTATACTACCATAATGATGATAATTTTTTTAATGAAAATAACATCAGCAAGAAGCAAGAATTTGAATAGATTGTACAGTGCTGTTTGCGACGTGACTGCGTTCTACAATGGGCTCTCGTTAAGGTAATGTACAAGGTATTATATAGACGTACTTAGCTAGTAGAATGAAAGTCAGTATAGGTAGCACACCCGTGGAAGCGACGCAGACATAATGGGAACTCGTTTGCTCTATAAAATCTATTTCCAGTAGATACACCTGTGATTCTACATAAAATATAAGTGCCTTATTCAAGGAAAACAAATACAAAATTCTACTCTCTTTTCAACTCGTTGTTTTGTAATTGTGTATTTCCTTGAAGTGGTTAGTTACCTTTAGTAGTAATTACACAATACACAATTTAAAATGTCATCTTCAAAAATATGAATAAACAGCATAGAGATTTTTTTATATCAAAAGTATATGATAAATAAAAAATAATTAATGGAAATCATGCGTCTGAAATGATCTGTTTCGGCTATTTATAAATTAGTAGTTGTAATTAATATATTTTAATTGAAACATTTTGGAGTCATTTAATTAAATTGCATGATTTTAATTGCAATTGAGAAACAAAAGGTAAAGCCCGGACACGACTAAGCGGAGATGTGCAGGAATGTCCGAAGCGGCGACGAAAAGAGATGTTTTTCAGCTAGGGTGTATCCACCGAAGCTGTGCGGAGATACGTACTGGCTAGAGGGAAGCGGAGATGTGTGCTGGCTAGAGCGGGTCTATTACGGCGCCGCTCAATATACGCCGATCACATCACTTTTTCTCTTCTATGCGCGCCTTTGCCAGCTTACAAGCACTACTCACATGTCCACTTTGTACCGCCGCCCAGTTCAATCTCGGCGAGGCACAGCTCACATCTCCACTTCGATTGCGCCTTACAAATATGATACATCTCCGCTCAGTGGTATCCACTGAAGCTGAATGGAGGCGAGATGTGTGAATAACGAAATTATATTGGTTGTTTTAAATACATCTGCTCTCATCTTCTCTCGTCTCCGCTTTGGTGGAGTCCGGGTCTTAGCAATGCTAGATTATCTTTAGACATAAAACTACGTATTGACTACCTATTGGTTCTCTATATTATAATGTTGGTTTGGTTGAAATTGGTTTTTGAGGAGCTCGTGGCTAAGTAATAACTGCCGCACGGGTCGATCCATCAGGTTAAGCTATGCTTGCCGGGGTTGGTCTGTAGATGGGTGACCATCTTTACATATCGAGACTCCTCTGTGCCTCGGAAAGCACGTTAAGCCATTGGTCCCGGCTGTCACTCGTGGATCTTTGACAGTCGTACGGGTCGTCAGAAGCCCGAAAATCTGACAACCAGTCTTACCAAGGGTATCGTATTACCCAGTAACTGGGTTGTGGAGGTCAGATAGGCATTCGCTCCTTGTAAAATACTGGTATTCAGCTGCATCCGGTTTGACTGGAAGCCGACCCCAAAATATTTGGGAAAAAGGCTAGGCAGATTGATTGGTTGAAATTGGTTTTTCCGAGAACGTTAAAATATAATTCACATTTTTATGAACTTCTCGCATTCGAAGCTCAGTTTGTCAAAAAAAAACACAAATATAAAAACACATTTTTTAAAGTTTTTGACATTGATTGACGTTGAGATGAAATTGCATCTTGTTTTTTTTTTGTTCCAGAATATTCTGATATTCTTTTATTTTTGGTAGGCGTAAACCTTTTGTCATGATTTTGGGGCAACAGCCTTAACCCTACATGACAACACAAAAATAATCAGAAAAACGTAACTACACCTAGATTCAACTATTCTTAGATCTTAGCGATGCAGGTACTAGGTATCCTTAATTAATATGCAAACCACTACCTAGCGATCGCTAATCGAGTCAAGTGAAGGTTTTTGCTTAACCATTTGTCAATTCGTATCTATAAATGGTTGGAATAAAATTATACATAGTTTTTTGTATCACATGACTTGGTCATAACGTTGAAATTGCTTAGTTTCAACATTTCATTTTGCATAGATTGCGATCTGTGTCTACTTAGAACGACTTTTATCCGTGTTAATGAAGGTATCTGTCTGGTTACTATACATAAATTGACATAATTAGCCTTGCTACAAATAAAGAATCATCATCTGTAACTATCGTTGGGGTCGGCCATAGGGGTCGGCTTCCAGTCTAACCGAATGCAGCTGAATACCAGTATTAAAACGAAAGTGATATCTCAATCAATAAATGAAAGAGAATCTACGTCTATTAGCATAATCACATATAATATTCCCACTACTGGGTCACAGTCTCTTTTTGTGAGAGGGAGTGGGCCATAATCCATCACGCGGGGCCAGTGCGGGTTGGTAGATGTCACATGTCTTCGAGTTTTTGGTTCTAGGACATGTCGGTTTCCTCACGGTGTTTTCGTTCACCGTTTTGACAGCAGTGGTGATGACATAATTTGCACAACGCGCCCGTTATCACTGAGCTACAACTGCTCGGTTTATATCTAATAAATGAGTAATTTACAAAATTCTTCTTCTTTGGATGATAAGACTCAAGAGGATCCTATCCAAATAAAATAACCCAAGCAAACTGCAATGTCATATTGAATCGCGTTTAATAAACTATACTCTATAGGTTAAGGTAATTAAATACAGGTAAACAAATTGTATAAATGGTTTTTTGACACTTTCTTCTTTAAAAATACGATAGAACCAAATTAAATTTATTTTAGATTTTTACACTAGTTTCCTCTTATATTAATATGTATGTTAAACTTTATCATTTATTCTTAAACTACTCTACGCAGATGTAACTGCTTGAGCACAATTTTTTTGTTAGATTTATAATATTAATAATATAATATTTTGTAATCTGTCTATTGTAAAGAGCCCCACTCTAAACGTCAACGAATTATAACGTTGCAAAATTGAAGAGTACAACTGTGACGTAGCATGACAACTGAAATGACAGGTATTACGTTTAGTCGCTTACTTGACAGCTGTCTCGTCACGTGTTTGTTTTTGTTTACCTTTTTGTAACTACCTAAACCTATGGACTATAAAAACATGCATAAAGCCCCGTAGAGACCAGCGAGACGCGACGGCGCGACGCGACTTTAACAATACAATTTCTAAGAAAACTTCACGGTAGAACAATTACCGGTGTCGCGTCGCGCCAGTCTACACGACAAAACACAATCTACATTATTATTATCTACCTACCCATACCTGTAATTTGATGCTTATATTTCAAACATTATTACGCTATTAACTCTAACAGCCTATTAGGGTAATTGGCTTGGCGGTACTGTGAATAGTGTGGCTTGATTAATTTCAACATTAAAATAATTAGGTGATAGTACCTAATTATTTTAATTTTATAATGAAATCTGAACATAATCATGTTTTTAGGGTTCCGTGCCGCAAAAGTAAAAAACGGAACCCTTATAAGATCACTCGTGTTGTCTGTCTGTCCGTGTGTCAAAGCCAATTTGCTCCGAATCTAATGGACCGATTAAGTTTCCCAAACACGGACATGTACGTAAATAAATGAATTTTGAACACGGACCCTCACTTTTGGGGGTTAAAAAAGAAAATTTAAAAAAAAAATGTACCGTGTGACATATCAAATGAAAGGGCTTGTTGCGAGGATGACAAAGTTTAATGTAATTTTTACAATTTTGAAATAAATACTTTTATAGATACAAACGTACATATGCTGTTGGAATGTATCGGAAAATATGTTTTTCGACTACAATGTTAAGTTCGTTATTGGGATAAATTCACCATAACCACGGAACCCTTAATTGTGCGTGCATGGTCCGACAGGCATTTGGCCGATTTTTTTTTTGTACGTTGGTAAAATTGTGATTTACATATTTACTGGTTACTTGCCCAGCAGTGGGATGACACAGGCGTCAGCCTGTATCAAATGCCTCTCCCCGTGACTTCCAGCTCTTCCGATACAGCTGTTCCACTCTCTAAAAATCTTGCCGTGAAATCTTAGGTGAAGGCAGCTTGACAGCTCACTTCTCCTATGTTTACATCATAGATATAATAAAGAAGGAGATATGGCGTTGAGTTCAAAATGTATAGAAAACCGATGAAGCCACAATTCTCCCTCCATATCGCTAATATTGCACACACAGTTCTGTCAAAACAATACTACGAACAAGTGCACACACGCGCCATCGATAACTCAGTCATTTAAATATAAACCTTATTATTTAAAACACAGCGTACTTTTTCCGTATAATTACACACACTAAAACAATTATCATTGTGTGTTGTCGGGACTCGGGGGCGGATACGACATAGTGCTTGACTAAATCGAAGAGTTATCGATAAATTTACTATAAAGGTTTTGGAAATAAAGTAAACAAAAACGATATGAAACCAACAAAACATTATTTAATTAATTAATAAAAATATTTTAAAAACAATTACAAATCAAACGACACGTAGTTATATATGATTATGATGCCATAAAATGTTCAAAAAAGAGATTCTCGTTTTTGTTGAGAACCAGTTAGCTGACCTTCCTATGGCATCAATCCATTGATTTTTTACTTGCTTCTTTTGGGAAACTGAAACGGTACAATTACAATTTGTTAGTGACTTACTGAATTATATAGGTATACGAAGCTAATCATAAACTTGTAAGTTTGCAGGCTCTTAAAAAACCCGTATTTTGAAGAAATTAAATTCTTCTTTCTCTAGTAACTAGGGGTTTATGTGACAATAACACACACGCATGCATAAGAAATAAATAGCATGAATGTTGACCTATTGCCAAATCTTTAATAATAACCTTATTAAAAGTAATTTTCATATTATAATTGTTTATTTTAGAGCATGCATGACGTCACAATATGGCTTCAAACCCTCTTTAGAAATTCTGCGTCATAATACATAATTATGACTATATGATGCTGATTATTATAATGCATACGAAGCTAATGGTGCATTTATGAAGACTTCAGTAAAATACCATAACCATAACAAATGACGAAGTAACTTGAGGCTAAGGCATTACATCTCATAATTCAAACCCAAGGACATTCCATAGACTAAACTAAACATTATTGAACTTACTTCACGATATTTGGTTACGCATTACGCTGTAAAATAATAAAAATGGGTAAAAATGCATAGAACCACATTGGCCTTCCAATCGGATTACAAAAGTTAACAAATTGAAGAAAAATCAATTAAATGAAATTGTAATATATAACAATTCGCAGTCGACTTTCTTGTCGATAGACTTTGTCAGACCTCCACGAGCACATCACTAGCTCGCGCTCATTTACGGCGGACCGGAGCAGCGGACGCACCATGCGACATTACGGCTTATTGAGGTTTCGTTATGTCAGATTTACATTGCTTGTTCAGTCACTCAGTGACAGACTGAGGTGGTTGTAAAAGAGCAATGTATTTATTGCAAAAATAATACTGTCGGGATACTATAGGAAAACAAAAATAAAGTAGTACAACTCAGATATATTTTACGGCTTGTTGTTTTTCATGATTTTTAAGACAAATATTGTAAAATACTTGTATTTACCTGTGGTAACTGATGCTATGACTTCGAAAAAATTTGTTTTGGCTTCTATTTTTGCACGAACCCACTTAACAAGACGGCATAATCGTTTTTTTTACGATCGCGGTTGACAACACACTAACTCGCGGTGACGGCCATTTTTTCAATACCTGAGCGAAAAGCTCAACTCCACGTGGTCGGCGACACGCCCCCTTGCCACTTCTCCTGTTTTTAATATTTCTGTGGTTTACATGGTGAAATTTCACTTCGATGTACCGATAGTCGATCTGGCACTGTTGAAAAGACTGCAGTACAGCCCATGTCTCCATCGAATCGAAGGCTTTCTCGAAGTCCACAAACACTAAGCAGAGAGAGGCAGGTTATACTCTTCGGTCTTCCTCCTTCACTCAACCTGCCGCAGCGTATTTATGTGGTCTACGGAGCTAAAGCGGAATCCGGCTTGTTCGGGAGGCTGGAAGTCGACAAACCTGCGCGCGAGACGGTTCGTGATGACACTTGAAAACAGCTTATAGACATGGGTCAGAACTGTGATGGGCCTATAGTTATTAAGCAGGGCATTGTCACCCTTTTTAAAGAAGAGTACCACCACACCTCTTGTCTCTTGCTCTGTTGCCTTTCACCCTCGAGTATGACGGAGTCGAACAGCTTCTGGAGGACCTTAAGAACGGGTTTTCCACCGGCCTTGGGCCGTAATTCCATCATCACCCGGCGCCTTGCTGTTTTTAAGCTGCTTTAGAGCCATCTTAATCTCGTACAAGCTGACGTCCAGGATATCATCGGTATAATGTCGGGTTAATTGTAGCTCTTGGGTCGATTGCCAGATTCGTAACGGGGTTACTGGTTGACGTGTATAACTGTTCATAGAACCTTTCGATCTCGCTCAATAGTTCAGGTTTGGCGGATACGATAATCATCGGTCTTCAGTTTCGCAAGCTGGCTCTGCCCAATAGACAGATCTCAAGAAAGAAAAAAGAAAGACCTTGGAGCCCATATTCCGCTCAGTCGCGACCTTAATGCGGTCTGCACTATAGCGGCGAAGGTTGCTTTTCAAGGTCATAGAGATCAGTCTAATGAGCTGCAGGTACTTGAGCGCCATAGTCTGAAGACTGGGGGATCTCTCGCGCCACTCCTTCATGAGCTGTATAGTAGGATCAGAGAGCGTCTTTTTTTCCATTTGTATGACGGGTCTTGAAGATCTTGGACCCGACCGTATGGACAGTTTCCATGAACTCCCTAGATACTATTCTATGCCGGGTCAGGTCATGGTCTACTCATGCGCCAAATTTCATCCGAATTTGTTCAGCCATTTCAGCGTGAAAGCGAAACAAACAAATAACAAAACATCAAATCTTTTCTCTTTTTATAGGCACATAACATTTAATCAAATTATTATTCAGTAACACGATAATTAAGTATTTGGAATTTTGCGTGAAAATGTGTCGGTTAAACAATAAATCACAAACCTATACGAGTATGTTATCTACTTAGCCGTATAATTTATGGACACCGCCTCGGGTGTCCACGTTGTTGAGATACATTATTGGTCTAACATTAATTATGGCGACAAACAAGCAATTAATTATGTGCTTACCCCAGATTTGTCATAATACATATTTTATGTACCTACAGGCAAAATAGGTTTAGTAAAAATTGTTACATAATATTTATTACAAACAAAACCATTTATTTCCCTAACTGACTGTATGGTTACATGTCCTATATGCCAGTAGTAGTCCAAAAAAATACTGCTTCCAACATCATCAAGCATAAGACGTCCACTGTTGGATATAGACGTCCACGTAATATCGCCTCAACCACCTGACCACTTACGGTGCCTCATCATCATCTTCATTTCAGCCGAAACACGTCTTCTGCTGGACATATGCCTCTCCCAAGCTTCACCATATCTACCGGTCCTGTGCTTATTGCATCCAACGTTTTGGGATCCTGTTACCTTCAGTAGATCATCAGTCCACCTTGTGGGACGCCTTTCGGTGCCTCCAACAAGTATAAAGCACTAGCTGCGCCCCGCGGTTTCACCCTCATAAGTCTCGATCCCGTGAGAATATTGAGATAAAAAGTATCCCAGGTCATGGTCTATCCATGTGTCAATTTTCATCCAAATCTGTTGAGCCGTTTAAGCGTGAGAACGTAACAAACAAACAAATAAACTTACTTTAGCATTTATAATATTAGTTGGGATTAATGGCATTTACATTCCAAAGAATCGAACGAAAAACCTGCTTTCCTTGGGTCAGTTTAAAACTCCTTAAAAATATATAACTTATAAATACGTTAAGGAAAAACTAGTATTTGGCAGAAGATATGTCGTTTTGCCAACTGCGTCTTGATTGCACAAATTTTATAGTAGGTACGCACTGCAGATAATAAACTTTCGTCCTTATTAGCAGTTAGCTAATGGTAGTTTTATTTCGATTACATTTTCAGTGCCAGTTAGTTACTTACTCCCTCTTCTAGTGGCCGCATGTGCTACTGCTGTGTATAAAGTCCTGGGTTCGATTCCCAGGTCGGGTGAAGTAAGTGTCATTCGGTTTTTCCCGGACTCTGGGTTTGCACACGTCTGCCTAACACTTTTTTTTGTGTGGGAAATTATCAAATAACTTGTCACGCTCTGGGCGGAGCGGGAGTGCGTGTCAGACTCTTACTGACTAAAACCCACCCATCTTCCTTCAGTTGCCGGTACGTTGCCAGGGGCCACGATATCCCTATCGGACTTTCCCGCGACCCCGGCAGGCATCGGTCCTATCGGACCCCGCCAGTTCTGCTTTTTGGGCTTCTACTGATGCACACTTGTTTTGTAAATGCGCCTCTTTTTAATTTTCTGGCCTTTTCACAGCCTAGCCTTTTCTGGCTTTTTCTTTTTTTAGTTGGTCGCAGTAACCAAGCTAGAGCACCCCGACCAATGAGGTAGGTTAAGTTAGAGCTGTGAACCAACCGCGCCCGAGCCGAGTGAGCGAAGCGAGCGGTGCTGCTGCGGCACCGCTCGCTACTTCCAAGTTTGATTTCTTGCCGACTAATTATTTGTTAACTGCCCACTCGTAAATACCCATTAAGCCATTTTACAGCTTAATATTTATTTAATTACCCATTTAAATATTTTTAATGACTCATTTTGATTCAGTTTACTGCTCAGATTAAATAAAAATCTATTTGTCATTTTTATTTATTAAACATTTGTAAAGTCTTAATCAATAAATAAAATTCAAAAATTTGTCATTTTTATTTTCCAAAACTACAATAAACAACTGCCGCTTTAAATCAGTGCCTTTATTTTATACTATTTATAGAAGACCCGGCCTTCGTCTTTCATCTAATCACCAACCAATAAATCTATCATCTACACAACCGCTCAAGATAATACAGGTTTTTCTCATTAATTGGATAAGTCACGCGGTGTTGTAGTAGTTGGCATATTACCTAGTTGGTATACCGTAGCTAGTTGAAGAAACTGGCTAGTTTATAAGTATTCGAGTAATCTACCGACGGCGACGGTCGCGAGTTTCTGACGCACCCTTCGTGAGGGTTATGTGATATAAATATTATGTGAAATTTAAAATATAAAATCAGTTTGGCAGGTTAAAATGAAATTGAGTCTCAAAACAATTCGGTTCGATATAGGAGGTATCCGGTAAGTTTTTTTTGTGTCCTTTTAATAAATTTATATACAAAATAGTTGCTGAAAATATTAGCGCTGTAAATATTCCTAAATATTTATAACAATAAGTGTCATTCAATTGATTGTAAATCAAGACACAACGAAACGAAACGTTGGATCTATACTGAAAAAAATTTAGGCAGATTTCTATTTAGGTACATACATACATAATTATACTATATAAATTATGCCTGTTTTCCCCGAATAGTCAAGCAGTTATCTATTAATACTAAATTGAATTTAACGTTTTACTCCCTGAAAATGCATGCTGATTTGGCAGATCCGGACACCCTTGCTTTTATATACGACAACAACGCCTTTTTTTTTTTTTGGGTGGGAAATTATCAAATGACGTCTCCCGCTCTGGGTGGAGCGGGAGGGCGAGTCAGACTCTTACTGACTAAAACCCACCCGTGTTCCTTCTCTTGCCTGTGCAATGCCAGGGGGCCACGGTATCCCTTTCGGACTTTCCCGCAACCCCGGCAGGCAATGGTCTCATCGGACCCCTTCGTTCGCTGACATCTCTTTGAGGCGCGCGTGGAACACAACGCGCCGTCGACCCGGGCTTGGTCCTTACCGGACGGCGAGCTACCCATTGCTCACCGTCCGCAAGCCCGCGCCTACGGCGGCCGGGAATCCGCGATCGATTCCCGACGCCCGGGGCGTCTCCTCCTGCGGCGGCTAGGGGCGTGAGGGCGCGAAATTTGCCTCTCCCTCACGCGCTCCGCCTCCTCCTTCGCGAGCATTACTGCTTCGCAGAAGGAGGTGACGGCCTCCCATGCCCTCTCGCTCCGTACCATGGCCTGGACCAGGGCCGGACGCGAGAGATCCCCGCCACCGATCGCCTCCACGAGGACACGGCGGTACCACAACAACGCCTACGATACTAATTCAGTGATTCGGAACATTCAATATCCCAACCAAATTTTTCCACGGTACTGACCATATTCACCAATTTTAAAAACATGTGGGCGGTTCCCACAAAACCGCACCATGGTGTACTAAAAACAACTTTATATTACTTTAATATAAACCCTGTTCAGTCAACTTCAATGTACAGTACAACTATTATCTTAAGTCCCTCGGGAATCATCGCACTTCCGAATATAAACAGCTTGCCTCCCATTTTTAAAATAAATTACATTAAGCTAAAAGAGTACAACTCTATATCCAAGTCAATTGAGAGCGTCCGGTCTGCACCAAGTGCAAAGGGCAACTGCTAACTGACGAAACACGAAGTTTGCCGAGGGATATAAAAATAAAATAGTTGTACTGTTGTACCTTTGGATTATTTTTAGTTTTATTATATTGTTAACTGTTCATATTGTCTTTTTATCATTATTAATTTTAGTACCTAGGAAATCGTTGAAGATGACGACGCAAAATTAGATACCAACTAGCTTTCGACTGCGGCTTCGGCTGCGTGGAGCTCGGAAATCATCCCACGGAAACCTACTACTGGGATGAAAAGCATCCTATGTGTTAATCCAGGTTATAAACTATCTGTGTGCCAAATTTCATCCAAATCCTTTTAGTAGCATAATACTAATGATTGAAATACTATCATGAATTCCACGCCTGTTAAGCTCCCAGTCAGCATGATTTTTTTCGACATTTTCAACAATTATCGTCATATTTCAGCCAATTTACACAAAACTGTAATTAATTTTACATTTAAACCTTCCTCATGAATTACTTCGTTCATTGAAGAAAACCGTATGAAAATCCATTGGGTAGTTTTTGAGTTTATTGCGTTCAGACAGACAAACAGACGCGGCGGGAGAACTTTGATTTATATAATAAGTTAAAGTGATGTAGTGATATTTGTATGGAAATCAAAATAAATATTACTCGCTTCAAGTTATATGTCTCAACTTACTCTAATGACTTTTGGACACCCGCTGTAAAGTTTTAAGCTTGGCTTACCCATTAGAAAAGTCAAAAGAATTTGCGATGTTGCCAACTTTTTGGATCGTTCATCCAAAAAGTTGGCAACATCGCAAATTCTTTTGACTGCAAATTGCTGTCAAATAATTACGTGTTTTGATTATTTTGGCAATATTACTATATGAAATATCGCTAAATATACTTCATAAAACATAGTTTTATCTCTGCGACAGCTGTCAGTAAAATCACCGCCTATGAAGTCCTGAATTTCATGATAGTACAGACAGTAACTGTCAATGTCATACTTTATGGGCATGCCGACCTAATGAATGAATTCCTACCCTAGGAATGTCAGTTTGACATAATATGTCGCAGAGATCAAGTTATCTTTTATGTATTATAGTAAACTAGAATATAAATAATGAATTCCAATTAGGTACTGAATTTGATGTTGTAACCATTTGATTATATTATCTTTCACTTAATCCTACCAAACTAGTTTATAGACCCACGGATCACACAGGATAACTATAGTTTGACCGACACCTCTGTACCGCGCCTTTGGAATGCGCGGCGAGGCGGGGGGGAGGGGGGTAGTGTTGACGTATGAGCGGTGGGCCGCAGTGAGCGTTAACGAATGAGCGGCCTCGTCTCGCTCCGCACATACAACCGTGTTGGCCAAACTATAAATACTAATATCCTAATGAAAGCAATAAGGTATCGCTCCTAGCATCAGCGTAGGCGCAGATTGTCAATAGGTACCATCTCGGACACTTGAGGAAACGAGTCGGAACGTTTTACGAACCTGTTAAGGAGTAGATTGAGTGTGGTCATGAACTTTGGCTGTAAAGGAGGTGACTAAGAGGTCTGCGTAGATAGCAGCAAAATGTTGGAACATGTTTTTTGCTGTCATTACTTTTGAGTTAAGGAAAAAGTAATGAGTAACTTATGAGTTGAAGGTCGTAGCTTCGAACCAAAGACAGGCACTTTACTTTGTGTAAATTATTTCATCACCACTGCTCGCAAAACGGTGAAGGAAAATATCGTGAGGAAACCAGCATGTCTTAAAACCAAAAATTCATGAAATGCGATATCCACCAACCCGCACCGGGCCCACGTGCTGGATTATGGCCCACTCCCTCTCACCAAGAGGAGGTCTGAGTCCCAACGTGGGAACATTATAGGCTGATTAAGCTAAAAGAAAAATAAAAAGTAAGTAGAAAAGAAAGAAGTGAGGTAGTGAAGAAAGAGAAGTATGGCAGAAGAAAAGAACAGTCTATAACCTTCTTCTCTAGTCCTAAACTTCTTTATCGGCGTTGTACACTTTTTTTGTGAAGGGTAAAAAAAATTAAACTCGCGTCAGGACACGTGACCTGATCGAAAATTCGTAAGACGGAGGGAGAGTACACCGGTGCCAAATGATTCCTTAACCATTCCAAAATATCAAAAATACACAACGTTAATATTCAAGTTTGCACTCCCGGAGTGCAATCCGTTTTTTTTTTGTATGTATAAATTTATTACTTTTTCATTTATCAATGAAAAACAGCCCGAATATTTTGCTGCTCGGTCTGCCTTTCCGAGTACATAGTAGTTTAGATTTACCTAGTAACTGTATTTGATAACATAAATATGCATGCAAAAACTACATTCTTTCATTGATTTAAAATATGTCCGTAATGTTTCACGATTCGTGATACGTGTGAACACAGTCATTTAATAGTTATTTGTTATACAAGAGTGCAAAGTTGCTTTTTAACCGCGTGTTCAATTTTGATGACCGAGCAAGCGAAGGATTCTAAAATTGAATCACGAGCGCAGCGAGTGATTCAAAATTAGAATCCTGAGCGTTAGCGAGGGAATCAAAAGAGCACGAGGTGAAAAATCTTTGCACTCGAGTGCAACACGTAACTTTTCATTCCACCTCAGCGAGGAAATGACTATGTGCAAAAAAAAAACGTTTACAATCACAAGATAGGTACACTTTTATTTCAGTTTAGGTATTAATTACTACATTATGACAGGTAAGTATTACAGAATAATCTTTAAATTATAACAAAATAATACTAAGGTATAATTAAGAAAATTTTAAAGTAACTTTGCTACAGTTATTTAAATTGAGTGTAATATTTTTGTTTGGTACTGTAATATTGGTGTTAGTCACTTGTGTACTGTTTTTCGGTAAACTATCTGTCATACTTAATAGTTGTACCGATTCATCGGATTCCCTTGGCGTGAATGTTGGAGAGAGAGGGAGATGGTTAGGTGTTTCATAACGGCTTATTTTTGATGTAGAAGGGCCAGTACAAGGATCCGATTGAGGCTCTTTCAGTGTAATGGCTCCTACGATGCCTTCACATATTTTAGACTTATTTTGGATGGAATCCTCTATGTATCCCTCTACAACTGCATTGGACTTCCAGCCTCCGTGGCGCTTAAGGGACAGCAGATCAGCTCCGGAATCAGCCAAAAGTGTGGCTGAAGTTCGTCGGAAACAATGACCCGTGTACAACAGGGGTCCTGGAAGTTCAAGAAATGTTGCTATTTCTCGTGGGATACTGCCAATTTTATTAGTACCCATAGGCTGTCTAACACACTTTCCATTGCGATACTGTAGAAAAAATCGATTGATTGGAGTGTTAGGCGGGCGTAAGGCTTGATATTTCTCAACAATCGTTACGTATTCCTTGCGAATGACGAAGTTGCGGTCTCTTTTTGTCTTTGTATTAGGTAAATTAATTAATAGTAAGTCATCTGAATGTTTCTCAATGTTTTTGACATTAAGTTGTGTTAGTTCATTAGTTCGACATGCTCCGTTTATTCCAATAATAAGAACAACCTGTAACGTAAAGAGTATTGTAGTAGATAAATGAATAAAATTGATATGAACGCATAATTATGCCTATCAACATCTACTAAGTATACTATTTAATTGAGATTAATATACTTAAGTAGATACTGAATGTGCAACTGACTTACTTTTGCCGCCAAATATACGGAATCGGGTGCTTCGTTAAGAAACTTTTCAATATCAGATACTGTGAAAACCTTCGATTTTTTTGGTTGATGACCAGATGAGGCTCTTTTTAAAAATGCCACTAATTTAGGATAGGTATCGATATGTTTGTCTTTTTTCATCTTTATTGTTGCTTTTAGCATCGAATACGTACTCCATAGAGTGCTTGCTTTCTTGTTCTCGGATAATTCTATAAAATATGCCAGCAAAACGTTTTCTGAGAAAGTTTTGGCTCCTTTTGCTAGTCGCCACGTGTTGAACATATCGTACTGTTTTAAATACTTCTCGCGTGATTGTTGAGGGAGAAAGCTCATTTGCGCATTATTAACAGTTTCAGTCAATTCTGTTGGCGTCAAGCAAACTTCCTCGTCGCTAGAATCACTCATTTTAGTTTTTTCACTTGTTTTCAAGTTTCTTGTTTTTAATATACCTAAGGTTTAACAATGACGTGAAAAAATGCCGCGTAAAGAACCGCGTACAAAGCAAATTGAAAAAAGAACACCAAGAAGGTTCCGAGTCTGAGTTTTTAACAAATTAAAAAAAAGTTGTATGATATATTCGGCACCATAGAGGTAGCAGTAAATAGGTTTAATGTTTTTTTTAATTCACAAACTTAGTGCACACGATGTTCTAAATTCAATTTACTTTATCCTCTAGAGAATAAAAACGGCTTTTCCACTCAGATACTGAAGATTAAAAATACTCTTTCCGAGATGGTGGGATGAAAAAGCATTTTCGCTGTAAAAAAAAACGAATCGTAAAAAAAGACGATTCGTCAAAAAACACGAAATTGTCCTCGTGTGAACGACCTCTTCACGATGTTTATTTAGTAAATGAGTCGTGACTATGGTAGTTTATATTGTAAGGAAAAAATCGAAAATATTATCGTTATGCACGCACTGCGTTTTGCACTACGGGTCTTGACTAGTCGAGAGGTCAAGTTTAGTCAACACTAAACTATATTTTAATAACTTGCTGCGCGGGTGCGCGGTTTCACCCGCATAAGTTTCGATTGCGTGGGAATATTGGGATAAAAAGTATCCTATGTCCTAACCCAGGTTATGGTCTACCCATGTGCCATATTTCATCCACATCCCTTCAGCCGTTTTAGCGTGAAAGCGTAACAAACAAACAAGTATCTATTTCTATATCTATCTTTCTGTGACATCACTGCGGGCCCTATCAGAATACCAGCACTGCGACATTTATTTTTATATTTCGCAGCATTATGCAGAGATAGGAGCGTTTTTGATCTCGTACAGGACTTCCCTCTTTTATTTTAATTTTACTTTGTTTTCTATTTATGTTTAGTGTGTTTTTAGTTTAATTTGTGATTTCCTGTGCGAGTCTTAATAAATACTTTTTCTTTCTTTTTTTTCTTTCAAACAAACAAACTCAGTTTAGCATTTATAATAAGTATATCAGTTAGGGTGACATTTAACGGAACTAAATTGAATAGAAATCCTGGCGACCAACGTTTAAAAATAAACATTACTAGAATAAAATAATAAAACTGAACGGAAATCGATTCTATCTCTCGGAAAACATCGCTACCACTGATTGAAACTATCGTGAACAAAATTGAAAAAACCGGCCAAGTGCGAGTCGGACTCGCATACGAAGGGTTCCGTACCTCCGTAAAATATTTAACATTACATTTTTTTTAAATATTAGGTTACCTATGAAATTGGCGTTTTTTATGGAGAATTTTAAAGAAGTGGCATTTTACATACTAACATTTACTTAATTTATTTAACAACCATGAACACTAATGTTTAAAAACTAAGATAACGTATGCCGCGACCAAAATAAGTTTTGGCTAAGTTTTAAAACAAATAGTGGTCATTTCTGCTAACAAAAAGAGGTGTAATTTTTCAGGTATTTTTTATGTTTAGAAAACTATAAGTACCTAATAAGGTTTTTTTTACTTTTGTTAGTTGTCTATGATGGTCATTATTCGATATAATATCAAGCAATTTATGAATATTTTAAATCATAGAAGAGACGAGGTTCTCTTTTTGTGAGAAAAAAAAACGCCAATTTCATAGGCTTTTCTTTTAATTTTCCCGTTTGCACCCTATGGGTACGGAAGCCTAAAAAGGAAATATTTGACTTTAACTATTTTATGATCAGAATCTGCTAAAGTCCAAACACTAATTCCATTAGCATTAATATGGATAAATGAGGCAGCTTCGCTGTACAACTGTACTGGACTTTGGCGTCTATCAGAAATTATTTTGACTGAACGTTGAATTTTTTGAACTTTTTGAGTACTCGTATGAATGCGGTGGAAAAATGCCTGTTAACGTGATAATTTGTGGTTTATTGTAAAAGATAGAAATTAGAATAGCATTAGGTATATTAAAGCGTTAGTGACTTGGAATATTGTTACAATCCTAATATTTTTATTCCAACTATCCAGCGGCTTCACCCGCGTGAAAGCTCAATTAACTCATGGGTTGTCGTGGGTTAATTGAGCCTCCATGCAGGACCTCTACTGGGTTAAAATTATCCTATGACCTAACCCAGGTCGAATCCATACAGCCATTAAAGGTACGCTCGTCGGTCAACGCAGTTTTTACACTTTTTATTTTGTATTCTTTCCTTTTATCTTATTTTTTTTTCTCTTTCTACTTGTGTGCCTTTGCTTGTTGTGCCAAATAAATGTATTTTCTTTCTTTCTTTCTTTCATTCATCTACAAACGTAGTATGGTGATTACTCGACTGTTCAACAATGTACCTACGTTCAAAACTAAAAATTATATAAATTTCTCTATCTCTTGTCATTATCTAATCCTGTATGGAAGCAGAATTGGAAAAAAAAATTGGTATGGAAGTTATGAGCGTCGAAACCTTCATATTTCAACACTAATTTTAACTCGTCTTTGGGCATAAAGAAATAACTTTTGTAGTAAGAAAATGGCAAAATAGAAACAGTACAGGGATAGATAATTTATTCAAAAGTTCAAATAATTTTGTTTTTAGTGAATAAATTCAGCAGTTTTTTTCATTATTTCTATACGCCCAAAGGTCTGTTTATGAAATTTTACGCCCTTGTTTTCGTTATAAATCATAGTCTATTCCACTAAATAAATTAATAAATAAATAAATGAAAACTAGATAAATAAATACTTAAGAAATAAAACTAAATAAATAAATAATTAGACTAATTAGCATGCATATTAGTTACGCCCACGTCGAGCCGTCGACTAGTGTAGGTACCCTTTTTTCTTTTTATGCGTGGGAAATTATCAAATAACTTCTCCAGCTCTAGGCGGAGCGGGTGGGCGTGTCAGACTCTTACTGACTAATACCCACCCGTGTTCCTTCAGTTGCCTGTACGTTGCTAGAGGCCACGGTATCCCTTTCGGACTTTCCCGCAACCCTGGCAAGACTAGTGTACCCTTAAGGCGTGGAAAGGTAACATACAGAAGTTCTTTCGCATTTATAATTATTAGTATGAATGGTTTCCACCTTAGTGCTAACGGAGTTTGGAAGAAGAAAGAGGAGACCTTCATCCAGCAGTAGGGTAAAAACGAGAGTAAGAAAAACGAAACAAGTCCAAAATATAATATTTGGTTTGTTGTTAATCTGTGGTTTTGTTTAAGTTGAACACAACGGAAAAGTTTTCATTAAAGCCTTCGTTAAAGGTTTTTGTAAGTTCGGAAGTTTCCCATTCATCATAAATATTGTAACCAAAACCGATCACTTGATGTTATTCGATAGCCTTTAACACGTTCACTTCTAAACCGTGATCTATAAACGTTACTTAGCTCCTGGTTTGACTTAGAAATGTTCCTGTCTCTATCTTGCAATTATAGTGTGTCACTTCACTTGTGCGACAGTAACAGGAACAACACTAAGTCTCAGTACGTGCTAAGTAAAGTTTATAGATTTAGAAAGAAAGAAAGAAAATATTTTATTTAGGACACGCACAGGAAATACAAACAGTAATAACAATTTAAAAAAAAAAGAAAAAAAAATATATAAAAATAAAATAACAAAGGAGCACAAAAAAAATAATTAATGACCTGTGCGAGGCAAAAAGGCCCCTATCTCAGCATAACACGGCAATATTTAAAAAAAAAAATGAAATGCCACCGCGCTGGTATTCTATAGGGCAACAAACAACAACTTCTTATAAACATTGTATGCGGCGGCGGTCGGTAACAAGATAATAGCATTCACATTAGGTTAACAAGCAGATGATCGAATTATAAAGTCAACTATGTACGGATGCAATTGTCTTTAGCCCAGGTTCGCACGGGCGATTTTTTCCGGCGGCGATTATTTTTCGGTCACTGGATTTTCAACGCTCTGCTTAGCGCCGAGAGTTAAAAAAAACAACCATGTGTTTTTTCAACGCGCTAGGATGCGAGTACGTCCCAGTGCGTTGGATTGTCAACGTTCGGCTCAACACCGAGAGATGAAAATCCAGTGCGCGATAAAATGTCGTCGCGATATTTCTACGTCCGTGCGAACATGGGCTTATTGGCAGTCCGGAAAACATGGCTATGTGGCTGAGATATGAATAGTTGAGTTCGTTATTGCTTTATTACCTTAAGGCCTTTTGTATATGTCACCATAAGACTGTGAGCACCATTAGTTTATAATTTATCCAGCCAGATTATAAACTACTAAAATATTGTGAACTGCAAGGGCGGATCCAGGGGTAGTCAATGAAATATGATTCGCGGCCGTAACAAATATGGCTTTACAGAATTATAATCATTAGAATTAGCAATACAACTCCTTTTTTTTTTGGGTGGGAAATCATCAAATGACTTCTCATATAATATATAACAAAGTACCTGATATAATAAAAAATGACACAATACGCAATTTTAAAAAGAAGCTAACAGCATTATTGATGGAAAAATGTTACTACTCGATTAACGATTTCTTAAATGACAATGACTTAGAAACCTAATGTAAATTTCTAATTTAAGATAGTTATAATATTTTTATGCAATTTAACGACATACCAACTTATCCCGATCCCGTACCTCGTACCCGATTTCAAATGTAATTTTGTATTGTGACACTATTTGTTTATTTTAAGTTTTGACTACCTACTCGTTTACCTAATTAATTAATGTTTGCATGCCTAATCTAAGGTAGATTGTACAAGGATCATAATTGTTTTTTTAATACCCGATGTCATGTACCTACAATCTATGCAAATAAATAAACTTACTTACTTACTTACTTACTTCTCCCACTCTGGGTGGAGCGGGAGGGCGTGTCAGAATCTTACTGACTAAAACGCACCCGTGTTCCTTCTGTTGCCTGTGCAATGCCAGGGAGCCACGGTATCCCTTTCGAACTTTCCCGCAACCCCGGCAGGCATCGGTCCCATCGGACCCCTTCAATTGCTGACATCTCTTTGAGGCGCGTGTGGAACACAACGCGCCGTCAACCCGGGCCTGGTCCTTACCGAACGGCGAGCTACCCATTGCTCACCATCCGCAAGCCCGCGCCTACGGTGACCGGGAATCGGCAATTGATTCCCGACGCCCAGGGCGTCTTCTCCTGCGGCGGCTAGGGGCGTGAGGGCGCGAAATTTGCCTCTCCCTCACGCGTTCCGCCTCCTCCTTCGCGAGCATTACCGCTTCACAGAAGGAGGTGACGGCCTCCCAAGCCCTCTCGCTCCGTACCATGGCCTGGACCAGGGCCGGACACGAGAGATACCCGCCACCGATTGCATCCACGAGGACACGGCGGTGCTCTGCCCGTCCCCACTTTGAGGAGTAGCTGGAGAGGCGCGACGGCGTCCTCATCTTCCGTCTGACGCAGGTCCTCACTGGACACGGCTGTTTCAGGAGGTACCTGTAGGGCGGGAGAAAACGCCCGGGTGTCATCACTGCGTGGATCGCTCGGAGGACACGGTGGAGCATACGGTGGAGGTCTGCCCGGCTTGGGCAGAGCACCTGCCCTGGGCCCTGGTCCAGGCCATGGTACGGAGCAAGAGGGCATGGGAGGTTGTCACCTCCATCTGCGAAGCAGTAATGCTCGCGAAGGAGGAGGCGGAACGCGTGAGGAAGAGGCAAAATTCGCGCCCTCACGCCCCTAGCCGCCGCAGGAGAAGACGCCCTGGGCGTCGGGAATCAATTGCCGATTCCCGGCCACAGTAGGCGCGGGCTTGCGGACGGTGAGCAATGGGTAGCTCGCCGTCCGGTAAGGACCAAGCCCGGGTCGACGGCGCGTTGTGTTCCACGCGCGCCTCAAAGAGCTGTCAGCAAGTGAAGGGGTCCGATGAGACCATTGCCTGCCCAGGTTGCGGGAAAGTCCGAAAGGGATACCGTAGCCCTGTGTCATTGCACAGGCAACAGAAGGAACACGGGTGGGTTTTAGTCAGTAAGAGTCTGACACGCCCTCCCGCTCCACCCAGAGCGGGAGAAATCATTTGACGATTACCCACCCAAAAAAAAAAAAACTATGCTGTGTAGGTTCCTTTGAAGCGATATTATACAATAAGAATTTATATATATATATAATGTAACTTTAAAAAAAGCAAAAATTTAAAAAAATAATTGATACAACATTATTTTGTTTCTAAATTCAAAAATATAGGTACAACTTTTTGACGCCTGCACACGTTCTAGCTAAGTACAGTACAACTATTTTCTTAATGTCTCTCGGCAAACTTCGTACTTGATGCAGACCGGACGCCGTCAATAAGTCTGGTCTGCACCAAGTGCAAAGGCAACAGATAGAAATCCGACGACCGACGAAACACGAAATTTGCCGAGGGACATTATGAAAATAGTTGTACTGTTATACGTCACGTTGGTATTTTCGTAGTGATATACCTACTTAGTTATGGATGTCTATTTTCACACTTAATGAACCTTAATCTTTGAACTATTAGTGAACCTTCTCAACCTACCCGTTTAGTGTTACCACGAGCAATTTGTAGTACAATAAATCTCCATTTATTGCCTATGTCGGGCATCCCACTTAATGTTCCCCCAAATTAACCCATACGCAGATAACGTAACGTAAACGTTTTCTCTAACGTAGCCTTTGTGGTTGTAAGATTAGAAATGGTGAGATAGTTTGGACTTTAGGGGTTTTCTTGTTAGTTTCACCCGTCGTTGGTAATACAAGGCTGACCATAACAGAGTAGAAGCCGAGTTTCTAAAAGTTCTTTCACATTTATCACTGACTTATACAGGTTCAAATTGAATTAACTAGCGAAACCTCGCCAGACGTGAAGGATGCCGTATCTAAACATGATCAAACAAAAAAGAAATAAATTTGAAGAGTTTTTTTTGGGTCACCAACGGTGGTGTTGTCACTAGAAGTATGAGTTCATAAAATCCGTTTATTTATTGTTTTATTGTGTTAGATATCGATATCCATCATGTATGTGAAGTTTACACAAAAAAACTTGTTTTTAATTTTTGTACTGATGTTTCACTTAGCCAACAACTTTGTCATAAATTGTTACCTAATGAGTTAACTAACATAACATTTCATAGTGACCGTGTCAGACATCTTTATTTTTTTAATAAATGGAACGAATTGGCCGCGTATGAAAACCGTTGACGTAACGTAACTATAGTGACATACTTAGCATAGACTGAATTATTTCTGATGTTTAAAGTAACTAAAGTAAGATTTAAAAAATAAATTGTTTAAAATGTCCTGTGCAGTGCATTTTATTTACAAAATTTCCAAAATGGCTTCGGAATGGGGGGCCTCAAATGTCAAAGTGCCTAGGTCTCCAAGTCTGGGCCTGCGCTTTCATTTTGATCCTCAAACCCAAACGCGCCGTCTTGTCGACAGAGACGCCTTCCAGTTTTCCAAGAAATTAATGAAATAACGCAGTAATCACGAATTCGCGCGACCGATCACTTTGGTTAGGAAACGGGGTACAGATAGTTCAACTCATCAGTGCGCGCGGCGTCATGTGTGCGTGCGCTTGTACAGCTTTAGTTTGTGTTGCGCTCGGGCGACGACTGCCGCGTCACTGCCACACAAACTATAGCTGTATAATTACAGCGCACGCACACATGGCGCCGCGCGCACTGATGAGTTGAACTATCTATAACTGTCAGTATTGACTCAGCCTGAGCATAGCCAAAGCAAGAATATAGAAGAGAGCGATGACCTTTTAGGTAGGTAAACATTTGCCCAGTGAGCTTAAAACATACCCTTCAAGAATGTTGCGGCCAGCCCCAACACCCATTCAACGAATTCAATATACCTTTTTTATCTATGAAAATCCTAACTGACCTCGCCTGACCCTAACGTTACATATTCATTACAAAGCAACGCGGTTTAACCTCGTAGCTATTAGGTATAATAGTAAATATGAACTGAAACCCAACAAAGTTAGTGACCTCGTATCAGGAGTATATTGGCTGTATTAAGTCAGGTTGGGTTTATAGGTCATCTATTGTTGTTTAACTTGTTGAATCCCTATGAGAATTTTTCTTACATTGGTCATGAAAGAGTTTAGTTATTCTATACAGGGTGACTTGTAACTCAACGTATTCCTTCAGACGTGATAGTGTGAAAATCCATGGGATTTATTGATTTCGTGTTCACTAAAAAAAAATAGCATTGATGGCCATTCAATTTGAGAAATTAGAGAAAAATTATATTTATTGGCGAATTTTGAGAAAATTTCAGAAAAACACAATTTTGGATTTTTGCCTAGGTGAGAGAGTAAGAGATCATACCGCTATATCAGCTTCTGGAAATGAGTACGCTGTATTACAAAACACCCTGTATACTAAATACGTGCTACAGAGAGTGTTGAGTTTTGGACATCCCTTTGTTTCTATTTGAGTAAAATTGATTATGACCCCTCCAAAGAACCATTAACAACAATTTAATTCTAATATTTCATAATATTTCAATACTCAATACGATTGCATTCCATAATGTTAAATAAAACAGTTGGTATGTTAAACATTAAATCAATTATGGACCCTGTCGGGCACAGCAAAGTTAAATTAATTGGTAATAGGAGAGAGGATGAAGGCGCTTTTTTGTTTTTAAAAAGAAAAGAAATAATAAATTAAAATGGTAAATTGGTTTTTTGGTAAATTTACATTATATTTAATTGAGTATTAATAAATTTGTATGAGTCTTATATGTAATATTTGGTTTTAGTTTATTGCACCACTAAATTACTAAAATTATAAGCTATAATAAACTAAACATTCACATTTTTAAAGAATATTTTAAAGAAATTAGATTAAATTGTGCGCTATTTAGTTTATTTTAAATGAACAGTATTTTCACGTTTTAAAATAAATTAATTAATAAATTCAACGTCAAATTTTAAATTTCAATTCAATAAATAAATAAATACCTACTTAAGAATTTATAAACTCGGAAACCACCAAAACACATTCACTTCGTAGGCAATTATATGATAATGTAACAAAGCCTTATCACGCTTCAGCCCAGATTACACATCTCAGTTCTGTTATCGCAAATGAGCCAGCCTGTCATGTCATTTAGTAACAGGCTTGTAACCCTTCTGCTTGGCCGAGCGACTTCAATACAGGCCTGCTCTCGCCAACTGGCGACTTTGAGCTATACGTAGCTACTTTTGTATTTAATTAATGAATATAAGCCCAAGTAGCACGGACGTGTTTTATCGCGGCGATTTTTTTTCGTACACTGGATTTTCTACTCTCGATATAGAGCCGAGCATTGAGAGTCCAACAGAGCGCATCCAGCGCGTATCCCGCGCGTCAAGAAAACACACTGTTCGATATTCAACTCTCGGAGCTAAGCAGGGAATCGAAAATCTAAAGACAAAAATACGCCCGTGCGTACGAGATATTGAAGGTCAAAGTTCCAATTTTGGTTTTTTTATCTTTTAAAATTTAACTTTAAATACTCCCACAATCCCTTTACTGTTGCATTATGCGTGCGTTATATTGCATACTACCGTAAAAGGTGAATCTTCACATTATAAACTTAAGCCGCTTCTCGGCAAAAAAAAAACGGGTTGCACTCCGGGAGTACCGGCAGAAGTGAAAACTTGAATATTAACGTTGGGCATTTTTGATATTTTGGAATGGTACTCTCCCTCCGTCTTACGAATTTTCGATCAGGTCACGTGTTTAAAATTTTGTACCCATCACAAAATCGCCGCTAAAGAAGTTTTCACTTCAAAAAAATCGAAGTCGTGATTTTCGCGTACCTATTCTAAATGCATTATTCCTCCTATTAATTAACATTTTATATATAATAAAGTTTTCACTTTATCGAATATTTACCTGCAAGGGTATTTTTACACGCGAATAGGTAACTCTACCGGTTTTCATTTGAGAGAACGAATCCCCTGAGCCGACGGACCTAATCGTTAATCTGACATTTGACAGGACTAATGGCTGGCATTTTCCTTCTACCTATCTATTTTTTATCTGTCTGCTTACAAGGGTGGCTACTTATTTATTATTAGCACTCTCGTCGTCACGACAACATGATTGATTGAATGAATTTGAATACTTTTAAAAGATTTCACAGAGTAAAAAAATACACACAAAAGATCTCAGTGTGCCCGGAATATACCTAAAGAATTATTATATTTATTAAATCAAATTATATACAGACCACGGGGAAAAAAATAAGTATGGGTACGGCCCTTACACACACCATACATACATACTAACAACATACACACACACATCCATACTAACTATAATCTACCTATGTACAATTCTAACATTACCAATAAATAAATAAGTACACCATAAAGTAGATAAGAGTTACTTGTAAGGGATAAAATAAAGCTATAAACAAAAAAAATACAGACAACGCATTTCTGACAGTCTAGAAATATGAAATTTTTCACAAGAGGTCCTAATAGAACGAAGGTCTGAACTAAGTAAGGAACTTTTGATTAGGTTAAAATGGTAAAAAAGTATGTTCGACTGGGTACCATCCTATCAATAATTACACTTTGTCCTAATTTCCTTGTAGAACAAAGCAGGACCCAAAACAAATGCCAATCAACGCAGTCACCCGTTATATTTGCAGACAACGCTTCGACACATCACAGGACGTTTCTGACCAATCCCTGGGCATAGATGCTTTCCAATATATCGGCCAATATGTATGTAAATTACTTTGTTACCTCATATAATGGGTTTACTATCTTGTTACTGGGAAACACTTACATAACATATACAACGTGTTCCTTTTGATGTCCCATAACTCTATGGTTAAAAATAATACAAAAACTCCTAGAACAAGTGTTCCAAAAATACATAGTTTCGAAGATAACATAACACTAGACTCTCGATGTGTGTAACTACGTTTCATTGATTTGTACGAGTAAATCATTTTCATTCAAACCAATCAATTACATTATATTCAAAGCTAATAAAATGCGACGCCGAAGTTGTCATTTTTTTTTTTATAAACAAAAATATTAATTTTACAATTATTTTTCATTAAAAATCGTGACTTTGGCGAATTATTTTGTATGAAAAAAAAAAAAAAAAAAAAAGACTTGCCAGGTGATTCTTGAACATGGTCTCGCCAATGCTAAGTTATGGGATATCAAAAGGAACACCTTGTACATAGGATATCTGTAACATGTTGTTTCATTAGAGCTCGTAATTACGCTTGTCTCGGTGAATGAATAAGCTTGATTAGGTCTAAATGTGAGTGATGTAAAAGATAAAAGGCAGTAGGATCCGGAGTGAATGTCTGCTTGTTAAATATTTGAAGGGGCTTCACATATTTGAATGGCGTTTGAGTCGACCGGAGGCCAATACCTACATAATAAGTATGAGATGAGGTATAATGCTGTAGGTAGCCTGTTTACAGTCAACGATGTACGAGACAATATAAAAACATAACATCACTTTATACAGGGTGTTTGGCGAACGTTGAACATACGAAAATGGTGGATAGATTGGGTCATCTGCTACTTACTCAGCCCTAATTTAATTGGCCCTGGACCCCAGGATATTAAAAAAAAAATTTTTTTTGCTTTCTTCTAGTTTCACCACTTTCTTAACTTTAGAGTGTATTTTTTATCACAAATGGATAAAACAGGCATTTTTTTTTATCGTTAATGTTGGTAGATTCTTATAAAACTATTGCTTTATTCAGATGTTAACTAGAAAAAAAGTTATAAGTGCTCAAACTTACAGAAATATGTAAAAAAATACTTGAAACTAAATTTCAACTTGCATTTAAAAAAAAAAAAAATGGGTTGAGTAAGTAGCAGATGACCCCACCTATCCACCATTTTCGTATGTTCAACGTTCTGCCAAACACCCTGTATAAATACCTATTACATAGTATAAAACAAATAATCGTTTCGTGTTCGTCGATGTGACCGCTTAGATCTTCTAAACTACTTAAAGGATTTTGATGCGATTTCATCAGTTTTAAAGCATTTATTTCAGATGGTTTATGGACTTAAACCACAGATGAAAACAGATGGTTCACTCCGCGTTTTAGGTATGAAGCTACAAGTACGCGGCGGGCCCGCCTTTCGGGCCAATTTAGTCAGTGTAACGTAGTCAACAGTCTTAACTGTAGGTAATTAGCGCTGTGCGACCTGATTTGAACTTTATTGTGTCGTAGCAAAAGTCACTTTTTAGGGTTCCGTAGTCAACAAGGAACCCTTATAGTTTCGCCATGTCCGTCTGTCTGTCTGTCTGTCTGTCCGCGGTTTAGCTCAAAAACTATTGATACTAGAAAGTTGTAATTTGGCATGAGTATACAAGTTAATGACGTCAAAAAAGTGGTAAAACAAAATTTTGATAAAAACAATTATTCAGGGTACCTTCCCCACATGTAAAGTGGGGATGATAATTTTTTTTTTCGTCTTCCCATAGAGTGGGATATCGTTGGATAGGTCTTTCAAAAATATTAGGGGTTTGCCAATACCGTTTTTTGATTAAGGAAACCGTTCGTGACTTATTAAGCTTTAAAGTATCAATTTTCGTTAGAGTCAAGTGTCCCCCCCCTCTACCAACTAAACGGTTGTAGGTAGCAACGGCATTAGTATTTATATATAACGAAGTTTAAAGGAAAACTACAAGTTTACGAGTAATAATCGACCAACTTAAATTTGCGGTTGCAAAAACACGTTCTCCCATATATTCCGTATGGGAGAACATGTTTTTCAATTACAAAGTTAAGTTTGTTCTTACGATAAATTCATTCCAACTACGGAACCCTTCATTGTGCGTGGCCCGAGACGCACTTGGCCGGTTTTTTTTAATGATTTGGCGGAGTGAACCAGCTGTATTTATCTGTGCTTAAACACATATCTGCCTAACCCTTCGGGGGATACAGGCGTGATGTTATATGTTGTGTTATTTAACTTAGATATAACACAGAAATCTTGGTACCTACATGAGGCCATATAAACACATGCCATATGGATGCACAATCGTTTGTAAGTGCGTTTCATACTGCTGTGCCATAACAACTTCTGATTGGTGATAACGACCAAAGCATGCTACTGTGCAAGCTACTGGCATGTGTAGTCCTATCGTTCGCCTTCAGGAAATGAAGCGAGAACATACCAGTAGTTGAGAACAAAAGCTACGCTCTGCAATATTGAACTGCCGCAGTACAGACGGAGAAACAATGGACAACGCAGACGCTGTAAATTCAATATCGCCACGTTTTTCTTTTGTTTTTAACTACGAGGCAATGGTCTGTATGTTTTCATAACTAGAACAGAGTTTTTCAATGTCAGATTATTCAACAACTCATTTGGCCTGACCAAGATTATGTCTGGACTTGAAAAGAGACTGTGACCTCTGAGTGAGAAGAGAGGCCTTTCTTCTCAGAGTAGTCAGCTAGGAAACGCCGAACTCATCTAGCATATTTTTAGTTACCTTTTTAAGATGACGTGTAAAAATGATTCCGATATCCTAATTACAGAATAAACAATTTCATTTCATTTCATTGAGCTTTTTGTGAAATATGGCCAATGTTTGAAGTGCTTTGTCTCGGGTTCTTTTGAAGCTACAGAGACATGGCCGCGCTCAAATTGTATCAAATTTTAGGATGCACTTTTTAGAAGTTAAAACTATAGGCAAAAACTGAAAGAAGTCCGAAAACTTCGAGGAGCACGCAGTTAGCACAGGTCTTCCGAAGCTGCAAACATAGTTTTACACTATCCTAGCAACCTGCAAAAAAATCAGAACAGTGAAATTTTTTGCGACCCTTGATGTTTTAAATGACGACTATAAGTACTCAATCTGTATAAAGCACTAATGTAAGACAGTGAAGACAAAGAGCAATAAATGTGGTCAGAAATCGCCAAAAATCCAAGCAAGCGTCGTGACCATTGCTTTGTTCCTCCTCTGAATAAGAGGAAGTCTGTTTTGGTACAACTTACAAACTGTTTTTAGGTGAAGACCTGTATTATTAAGTATTGTACTGCAGTTGTAATTTCGTTATTTTCGTAGCAAATTATAAATACACGAAGTTATCCCACGACAACTTACTACCGGGATAAAATTATCCTATCTCCTAACCTAGGTATACCCATATGCTGCCTGGGTTAAAGTCCGAAAGGGATACCGTGGCCCCTGGCATTGCACAGGCAACAGAAGGAACACGAGCGGGTTTCTGTCAGTAAGAGTCTGACACGCCCTCCCGCTTCACCCAGAGCGGGAGAGGTCATATGATGATTTCAAAACCAAAAAAAAAAAAATAACAGGGTAACTTTGTCCAGTCATTTTAGTTAAAAACTTTTCATAGTGTCGTTTACATTCCTAAAATAAACGCCACCATTACCAAAATTATTATACTGGTTTTTATGTCATCACATAAGACATCGACCATCTGTCGGAGAGCATTTGCAGAAGCATCTGGAGAAGTCATTTGATGCATCTATCACATAATTAATTTATGTCATTCCTTCATTTTTCATTCTTTTTACCTATCGTCGTATAGTAATCTTATTCTAGGTGCATTATCTTCACATATAATTATATAATTAGTGTATAGAAGATATAATGTTGTTTTTTAAGAGTAACGGTGGATTATCTTGCCCTTTCTTCTCCATACGAAAACTACTTTTTGGAATGGGCGACTAGAATCACTTATTATAATTGTTTGTAAATTTTGACGTTCAAAAGTGCCTTTTTTGTGCCTAATTGAAATAAATTATTTGACTGTGATGATTTCCCAACCAAAGAAAAAAAAACAAAAAAATAGTTTACCCCTGTGCCATATTTCACCCAAATCCGTTCGGCTGTTTTAGCGTGAAAGCTTAACAAACACACAAACTCACTTTCGCATTTTAAAAAACTTAATGAAGTAAAAAAAAAAGTTTATTTTCGAGTCTCATGCGAATATTATAAGGTATTTATATATGTATACGACATAATTATTTTGATGATTAATATTCGTGATATAACTTCGATGGAATAGAGCCTGCGGTAGCTCCATCTGGCAGACAGCTTTCTGATATCATTTTATTCGTAACTAATAATTATTTGGAATGCCGTTGATAAATTGGACGATATTAGTCTATAATAATTTTTCATCATAATGTACCTAATAAAGAGAAAATTAATTCTCGAAAACACAAACACCCCAATAACTTTTAATGAAAGGTTTTAAGTAAATAAATGATGACTAAGAGCAATTTAATTCATTCATCAAAACTTTTCGCTCATAACTCTATTAAATGTCTAAACCAGAGTTCACTAGCATTTCATCATTTATCTTTTATGCCCTTTCAAAACCCGCTCAATCAGGTTTAAAAAATGATAAAAGTTCCGCTGCAAACGTTATAAAGTTATAAAATGGTAGACGATAATCATATTAAAATAGCTAGGTAGTTACTAACATGTATGCATGTTAAGCTGAGTAGCGTCTGACGATTTAATTAACGAAGCAGCCCTGAGATTCACACGATTGCCGCAGATATGTAGCTGGCTTTATTTATCCGTTTATTCCATTAGAACTAATTAAAAACACTTTAATTAGTTCTAATGGAATAAAAGGAGTATGGTAGGTTCGTAGCACGTGGCGTTCTGCGGTTTCTGCCTAAATCAATGGAAAAAAGCGTGAAATAATGTAGGTACCTATCTACATATGTGTATATAAAATGAGGAATATATAGGGTAGGTACATTATACCTACCTATATACCTATATTATTATGATAACTCAAAACTCAAACTCAAAGCATTTATTTCAAAAAACCATTTACAGGCACTTTGGAATTGTCAAGGGGTCAGTCAGTCAGAAATATGAAGCTAGTTGCCTATTCTAAAGCGTAGGTTCCTATGGAGAAGAACGGGTAAGAAACTCCACGGACACCCTTTTAAATCATAATATTCTTACAAAATATTGGTTACATCATTCATGTTGAAATTATATATATGAGAACAATGTAGAAAGACGTGTACGTAAAAAGCGTCCGTAATAAAAAGACAAAAACAATTCAAAAATTAAAAAAAGCCGTGGCAGATAAGAGATGACCAGTCCCAACTGATGGCGCCCGTTCACGAATATGACGCATGGATCAGCACCGTTTAACTCAACCATTTTGAAGGGAACTTATATATATAAATATAACCTAGTTATTTCATTCTACATACGAAAGCAATTTTTACAAATCGTACTTATTACTTAAACAAACCTTTTTTTTTGTTTTCCACAACCCTCGCATTCAATTTTAAAAAATTATTACAATTATACCGTATTTAATTAAAAACTGAGGTGAAACAAATAAAATGCGAGTTCCAAACTTTCAAATTAAATGAAGAGAGGATTCACTCTTCCCTCACAAAGAGGATAATTAAAAAGAAACGGACACAGTACAGTACCATTATGGCGGCTGAGCCCGCAGTGGCCTAAAGAGATATAATTTACTACCCACGAAATAAACAGTTGACATTTTAGGTACTAATAAAAACTCTGTCGAACTTGACAAGTGAATTAAATGAGATATTTTCTTTCAAATAAATATTAAATATCTTTATTTCAGTCCTTATGTAAATAGGTAGTAACAGATTGTGCATAAATGCTGTGTACCCAAACTCAAACTCAAAGCATTTATTTCAATTAAACCATTGAATTGTCAAGGAGTCGGTCAGTCAGAAATATGAAGCTAGTTGCCCATTCCAAAGCGTAGTAGGTACCTATGGAGAAGAACGGGCAAGAAACTCCACGGACACTCTTTTAAATTTAAAAAAATAGTTACAAAATATTGGTTACATCACTCATGTTGAAGTGATACATGTGAGAACAATGTAGAAAGACGTGCACGTTAAAAGCGTACTGTTATTCGTACCTACTAAATAGGTAGGTAATTGTTTATTCAGACTCGCCCCCGTATACATGGGCGTAAACACAAACGGTGAAACGTGGGTGAACTAAGTATAAGTAGTACTTACTTTAAAGATTACTAAACTCGAATCTAAGGTGCCGTCAACTTGCCGTGCCATCAAATTCAATAGCACTGTGACCTCTGAGTTTGTTTTGGTGTTGCTCCTCAGAGGAGTCAAATAAGAACTGTGGAAAGGAAACACTGTTCTGTTTTCGTTGAAAAGTGTTTTCTAAGACCATTTATAACATCATTTATCATTTAAAATCTATGAAGCAATCTCCATACGGCGATAATTTTTGTCGTGATTCTCTGTCCCTTAAAGCCAGCCAAACATAGGGTGGTGAGTCTTGAGGTGCGGGGCGGCGTTCGAATGTTCCCATGCCGCAAGACAGTGCGCAAGACGTACCACGGTGACTCATGGCACGCTCTAAATAGCTTCTTACACATTTTCTCGCCGCGGCGCGGTCGCAACACGAAAGACAGGTCGCGCGAACGGTGATGTCATGGCCAAGGAGCAAGGCTCATTTTCATTGGTCGAGAGGGCTCATATGCGGAGTGCGGGAGATTTCTGTAAGGCATGCCATAGGGCCCGTATTCGGGGAACCGTTTCATTGGCGGTATACGGTGAGAATCTGCACTTTTTAAGGGCTCATTTTCATTAGATGTGTGTCCGCACGCTTTTTACCGACTGATGATTTTCATTGGTCGTTACGCCCTCTACGGGGATATCCCGCAGACGGTGTACTGACCCTGCTTTCATTACTCATTTTCCCGCCTGCGGAGAGTCCTCGCATGCTGTATATCGACCGAGTTATCGCCTAATGAAAATGCCCTAGTAGAGATGGCGCCTAATATTCTTCCAAGCGTAGTTACGAGTATGATGTCAATTATTTTCCTTTTCAACGTTAATAAAATTGTAGCGGTCATTAGGGTATACATTCAGCAGTAACTACCTAAATAATACTACATAATGATGATGGTCTAAGTAAAATGTAGGATCTGGATAAATGTTTGTTCGTTTATTTGTTACGCTTTCACGCTAAAATGGCTGAACGGATTTGGATGAAATTTGGCGCATGGGTAGACCGTGACCTGGGTTAGGTTATTTAATCCCGGTAGTGCGTACTTATGGGATATTTTCTGATACCCACGCGGGCGAAGCCGCGGGCGTAACCTAATAGGTACAGGGTGGAAGGGACATCGACGCGAAAACTGATACCATGGATTCAGTACATGCTTCTGAACCCCACCGCGTTGAAATTTTTAGTCGCCTATTTAAAAAAAAAACAGCTGTTTCATAGAAAAGTTCAATACCTACGCGGTCAAAATGTTTGGAACAGCAGATTTTTTTCAGCAGCAGCAGGTTCAGAATCATGTACTGAATCCATGGTATCAGTTTTCGCGTCGATGTCCCTTCCACCCTGTATATATTCCCTAATACAAACCTTTTTTGGTCCCCAAATAAATAAAGTAGGAACCTATAGATACAATCTACGCTAGGACAAATAAACATTACTGTTACGGCATATGAACAGCCTAATTATCAATTATCTGAAGAAAATGTAAATGTACGCCTAATTAATCATGATCAATTAACCATTAACATTGTCTAGACATGCTATAATAGCATATTATAATTAGCTTATTTTTATTTATGTCAAGAAATAACTCATAATAACTATTTTTTTAATGTCCCTCGGGAATCATCGCATTTCCGAATACAAACGAATGCTAATTTCCATGTCCATCAATTTATTACATCTATCGTGTATAATAATTTGAATATAGAACTAAGTACTTTATTGTTGTTTTGATTTCCGTGTGAACTATATAGCAATAAAGCACTTAGTTCTGAATTCAAATTATTATACACGATAAATCTAATAATTAATGGACATGGAAATTAGCTTTCGTTTGTATTTATTTATATTTTTATATTATTACAAAAACTAGCTGCTGCCCGCTGCCACACCCCGGTGGACCCTTATTCTTTTTCTAAAATAAATCTAGCCTAAGTTACTTCTTATAACATCAGCTATTTGCCAGTGAAATTCCTATTAAAATCGATCAAGCCGTTTCGGGGATTAGCCGGAACAAACAGACAGACCGACATACACAAACTTAAGAAATGGTTTTTTATTATAAACAGGTAGCGGTAGGTATAGTAGTAAGTTGTTATTTTGAAACAGACACTTCAATTTTATTTATTTGTATATGTTATAGTTAAAACGCGTTTTCACTAGTTAAACTAGTTTTTACTGGATGATTTTGTTAATCCTAGAATTTACTAGTTATAACATGAATTTACTGATATTCATGTTTTAATTTTAGTTAAAACTAGTTTTAACATTGAACACTAGACAGAACTAGTTTAGGTAGAGAAACTTGTATGGGGGTAACGATTCAATTGGACCAATGAAGTGTTTATTGGAATTAAAAAACATTGGTGTTATTTAAAACATTATTTACAACAACAACAACATAACATCACGCCTTGTTTCCCCGAAGGGTTGGGCAGAGGTGTACCTACCTGTAGTAGGTACACCCACATTTCGCCAGTTATGTTTTAAGTCCCATGTAATAGGAGGCGAGCCTATTGCCATCAACCGGGCACAAATCCAGACTCCGGGCACAAACATCAAACATTATTGAACATTATTGTCATGAAACATTATTTATTTAGAATATTTTAAGCATCATTTTAAAGAACTTAACAGAGCCACGTCGCCTATAAAAATCAAAACAATGAAACTAAAATAATCATAGGGTATTTCGGAATTATTTATTATTCTCAAACATGTTTGGAAATTCGACCATTATTTCGACAAACCTCTTCGAGATAAACCGAAAATGCTGTACTGGTCAAATAATACATGCGAGTAGGCGTAGGCCGCCGGCAATATTACTATGAAAATCCATATCTGTCGAGTTTAGCGACCGAATAAATTCATATGAAAATTCAAAATTTGCCGTGTCATTAAAAATAGAACGAAATTTTCCCTTCGACATAATGACCACCAAGGAGATAACTTATCAAAGATTTTATTTAAATTTCGATTTGGCTTGCAAATAGAGCTATTTAAAGCACGTGAATAAAAAACAAATGATCATATTGGAGCGGGAAAAATTATAGTTGTGCTTATATTATTTACTTAGTTTGAATTTCCGCGGATTATTTGAGAACTATACAAGACTTGGCCGCAACCAGGCATTGATGGACACACATATTTGTGCCTCGGCTTCACGTCGGCCCACATTTTCACGATCGAACATCAATGCCCCTGTTGCAGGTCGCGTCATTAATGTACTAATACAACAAATAAACAACAAAGACCCATGTCGACAATTGAATTTAAACAATGAAACAAAAATAATCAATCATATACCTACCTACGAGGAGGAGGAGCTCGTGGCTAAGTAGTAACTGCCGCACGGGTCGATCCGTCAGGTTAAGCTACGCTTGCCGGGGTTGGTCTGTGGATGGGTGACCATCTTTACATACCGAGACTCCTCCGTGCCTCGGAAAGCACGTTAAGCCGTTGGTCCCGGTTGTCATTCGTGGATCTTTGACAGTCGTTACGGGTCGCCAGAAGCCCGAAAGTCTGACAACCAGTCTTACCAAGGGGTATCGTATTACCCAGTTACTGGGTTGTGGAGGTCAGATAGGCAGTCGCTCCATGTAAAATACTGGTATTCAGCTGCATCCGGTTAGACTGGAAGCCGACCCCAATATAGTTGGGAAAAGGCTAGGCAGATTGAATACCTACCTACGAATTTTGACTTCAGCCAAAACGGTTTTAACGGAAGAATTTTTATAAAACGCGATTTATCTAGTTAGAACTAGTTTTAACTGATATTTATCTTAGAACAGTAGTCATTTCTAGTAGTAACAAAGTCATTGAGTTACTAGTGAAAACGCGTTCTAACTGTAACATATACATTGTATAGACGTCAGCACGTCAACCTACCCGAAACTGTCAAATTTTCCCAATCAACTTTGAATCTTACATTCTAGGGATAAAGTTGAAAATCTATTAAAGAAATTTGCCAGATTGTAGTAGGTTGATGTGCTGGCGTCTGTACATAAAGGTAAGCTACGGTTTCCTAGAAGACCGGTTCTGTCATATCATAACGGCTGTCATGAAACTGTCATTTTCGCCAGTATTTGACAGTCAAAAACGCTATGTATTTCGACAGCCGTTACTGTGTGATCCTTCTCAAGAAACCAAAGCTTTAGTGATTATTTGTGGACCGCTAATAAAACTTAAGAAAAGTGAGGGTTTGAAATAGATACTCTCGTGAATTGAATTTGATTCTGAACTAAAAAGCTTTCAAACAGTTTAGTTTTCATATCACTTTGAACCACGCAGGCATGATAACTAGTTAAAAAGCGTTTAACTTGATGTTTCGCTTTATTGTTTTGCCAGTAGAGAGATGAGTACCGTGAAATATGTCAACATTGCCCCCAACTTTGCAAATATATTATGGCAATATTGATTGACTTATGTGGAAAATAGGTTATTTATGTATGGCAATACTGACTATCGCTTAGTAGCTTGTTGGAACTCGTCGAATGAGATGCGTGTTTGTGCGGAAAAAAATAGTGCACGGTCAGGGTAACATTGCCCAGCCATTTTAGTAAAAAACTTTCCAGTGTCGTTTACATTACTAAAGTACTCGTATACGCCACCTTTACCAAAATTCTTATACTGTTTTTTATGTCATCTGCATAAAGGCCATTTTGCGTCAAAAAATAAATGTGGGAACGTTGGCTAAAATATTACATAAAGGAGATGGCTAAATGGAAGTATAGACGACTGCCCCAGCAATGTATAAACATGGAACCTTGCAATATGTAATGCTGAATAGCTGAATATTAGTATTTCATATGAAAAAAGTTTCAAGAACTTTTCATATCTTTACAATCCGGAAAATATATTCGTGTAACTCCTACGTCAATAGGTATAAAAAACTACAAACAAATGACATACTTCTATGAACTTTTACCTAGGCGTTTGGATATTTCTGCAATGACTTACGATATTTTTGGCTAGCGACACATCCTGATTTCGCACAGTGGTACTTGAGTATATATACAAATATAGGTAATTACGGGCTTTCTAAAATCGGCGCAAAAACCACTCTCGCCTGCGTGAATATACAATAATGTATCCTACCTAGCAGAATTGTTTATCTATCTCAAATACAAAAATCTATAGTTGTTTGGGTCAGTATGTTAATATTAATCCCTATTTTAAAATAGGTTCATCATTTTAACCACTTATTTATATATTGTCTGTGAAAACTGTCTTTATTTCAACTCATTATCCCACACGAATGTATGCATAAACCTTCCGGAAGAACCAATCTACCTACTAGTGACAACCCCTTCAAAATCTGTTTGTTGATACATCCGTAGGCAGACAGACAAACGCGCCAGGGAGACTTAGTTTAGTAAGTAGGTATGGGGTGATTGATAAATCCTGCCTAAACTACGTTATCTAGTTTAGGCCCTGAGTAACCAAGGACATGAAGACATTGAAATAAAACAACAAAAATATTATTTATTTATTTATTCGTTATTCTGTGATTCTTACCAGTAGTGTTATTTCCCCTTGACCTTGTCATGTAAATCAAAATGCAATTAATATACTTTTTTATGGTTAACGTTCACGAAAGTTCTAGGAAATTATTAAGCACTAAATAATTCATGAATGATTTTTTTAAATATCACGAGTTAATGTGAGTGCATACATGCTTGGGGCAGTCATTTAGCCATCTCCTTTGCCCGCCAACAAGATCGAACAAATATTGAATTCAATGTTGAATAATAGTAAATTAAGTGATACTAACACATGCACATGATCTTACAGTTGTAGCTGATAAGGAAAATACTTACGTCTCTGTAGAAAAATCGTATTAAAATTGAAATTCATAAAAACGTGGGCAAAGTTGGCATGTTTCTCAGAATAACAAGTTTTAGTAGTCAACAGAATCGAATCGTTACGACGCATATTGACTAATACACATTATGACCAATAATGGTTACCGTCATAAATACGCGAAATGACCAATCGCTAAATGACCAACAGGCTTAATGAACAATACGCTAAATGACACGTAAAGTGACAAGCATAGTCACACGTAAATGCAAAGTTTAAAAAACCTGGTGTATGTATTTAATGTTTTATTTGGTAGCAAACCAAATATGATTGGAACCACATTTGTTGAGTCACGTTCTGATCCCAAATCTACATGAACAATGAAGATTTGATAAAAAGGCGATGGACATGCTTTGAATGTTCCATCGCCAAAGTCAGCAGCATTATTTGGAAGAAAATATTCTATGAATTGTTTTGTCTCTTTCGAACAAAATATCAATATCTTCTCAGTATCTCCGTCTTCACTGATGCAAAAATCATTTTTTACTACGTTAAGCTATCGTATTTTAATTGGTCACAATTTAAAAAAGATTTGCGAGACCTATATAACGAATCTTGGATTTCCTTGTTAGTTGGTAGGTAGTCTACACACATAAGGCCATTCCGTAAAGATTCAAACTTCTTTTCGGCTATCCCCGGTATTGGAGACAAATCGTCGCATACTTCACCCTTCAATTCAGCACGCATTTTATAAATATCAGCTGCCATCTGATCCTTTGAACAAAAGTGACTGCTGCTTCTTAAAATATTCTCCCTGCTTTCATCGATGGTCACTGTTGCACTACAGATTTTGCGTTTGACGCATCGCCAAATGCTGGTTGAATTTTTATTCATGCGTGTTTTTATTATACCGGTAACCGGCATGTAATAGGATTTCATACCCTTTTTTATTTTTAATAAAAGTTACATATTTTTATTTTTATTACATATAAAATCCAATACAATCACAAAATATAGCTAATTTATAACAGACAGAGCATGGGTACAATGCTTATAGGAGGTTTTTTTTTTACAATGATTAACGTTTACGTCATTTACCATCATTTCAAATATGATAAGAATTATATGGCCAGTGATTACGACGTAGGTACATTGACTAATACGCAAGTTTCTGTAAGTAAGGGAGAAAATACACATGCCTGTAGCTATCACAAAACTATGCAAGTAGCTCGCATGTCATTGTGATTTGACCAATCAGAAGTCGTTAAGGCATACGGCATTCCAGCTACTTGAGTACTTGCATAGTTTTGTACCAGCTACAGACATGTGCATTTTCGCCCTAAAGAAAAGGTTTAGGGTGTTGGAAGGTAATGAATTGCTAGCATAATAGGCGGAAAAACTTTTTTCACATAAAAAAGCCCACACATAACTGAAAGTATTTGGCTCATAAGCATATATTTAATATTGGTCATTTTGCGTCATTGATATATGTGTCAATATGCGTAATAAGAAGATTGGTCAATATGAGCAATTGAGATTGGTCATTTTGCGTGTTGGTTGGTTCGCGTTTTGGTCCTTCTGCGTTATTTTCACCAATACATATTGGTCATTATGCACCTAAACCAATCGAATCCATTGAGTATCTACACATTACATGTAATGTTTCACATGATAGATAAATTAAACATTTTGATCGTGACTAAATAATAGCCGCACGCGTGATCGAAGGTTAAGCTACGCTTGCCGCAGGCGGTTCGTGGATGGGTAACCATCCATTACACGTCGAGGCATGCAGCGGGGGCATGCCTCGAAACCACGTCCCGGCTGTTATTCGTAGATCTTTGAAATTCGGAGAAGTCCAAATGTCTGACAACCAGTCTCACCAAGGGGTATCGAGTTACCCAGTAACTGGGTTGTGGAGGTCAGATAGGCAGTCGCTCCATCTAAAATACTGGTATTCAGCTGCATCCGGTTAGACTAGGAGTTGACCACAACATAATTAGGAAAAGGCAGGGCAGATTTTATTTTATTTTTTCCAGTTAGAAGAATATAACAATGTTTAGTAAGTACAACCAATATTAAGTTACAATTGAAAAAGGACTCATAAAATAAAATCACGCCTGTATTCGCTGAAGGGTTAGGCAGAGGTATCTCCTATAGTACAGCCTATATTTCGCCAGTTATGTTTAAGTCCCATGTAATAGGGGGCGAGTCTATTGCCATCAATCGGGCACAAATCCAGACTCCAGTATGCTACTAAGAAATTCCAGATCATCATCTGCCTAGCCTTTTACCAACTATATTGGGGTCGGCTTCCAGTCTAACCGGATGCAGCTGAATACCAGTATTTTACATGGAGCGACTGCCTATCTGACCTCCACAACCCAGTAACTGGGTAATACGATACCCCTTGGTAAGACTGGTTGTCAGATTTTCGGGCTTCTGACGACCCGTAACGACTATCAAAGATCCACGAATGACAGCCGGGACCAACGGCTTAAAGTGCTTTCCGAGGCACGGAGGAGTCTCGGTATGTAAATATGGTCACCCATCCACAGACCAACCCCGGCAAGCGTAGCTTAACCTGATGGATTGACCCGTGCGGCAGTTATTACTTAGCCACGAGCTCCTCCTACTAAGAAATTCCAGATAAAAAACTGAATAACACTTTGCCCGACGGCGACATAGGAATCGAACCCAGGACCTCATGCTGAGCAGTAGCGCTTGCAACCACTAGACCAACGAGGCAGACAAAAACGAACTCATCTCATTCAGAAAACCAAAGCATTGTGTAGAAGTAGATGTGTAGTGATCGTTATCACGTTACAGCATTGAAAAACACGCTTGAACAGTCCACGTTGGCGAAGATCATTCATCATTTTAGCGTCCACTGTTGGACATAGGCCTCCCCCAAGCAGTTCGGTGCTTCCCGTATCCAGCGGATTCCTTAGGTCTTCACAAGGTCATTAGTCCACCTTGTGTCAGGCCTTCCAACGCTACGTCTTCCGTTACGCGGTCGCCGCTCCAGAACCCGGCCCCATCGGCAATCTGTACTGAGAGCAATGTGCCCTGCCCATTGCCACTTAAGTTTGGCAATTCTTCGAGCTATGTTGGTTACCTTGGTTGTCCTGCGGATCTCTTCATTTCTGATTCGATCACGTTGGCAAAGATAAATACTCCAAATCTCTTTAAAATGAATGCAAACACCATTTCATTATGTAAATACAATCAGCAATCAGTAAATTGGCTGTTTGTTGAACACCTTGCTATGGGTGTAGCTATACGGTAGGGGTGGCAAACCTTTGGCACGGTCGAAACGCGACGGAAAACTTTGGGCGCTGGGCCATCTTTGCAGAATCATTAGGTTAAGCAAATATTGTAACAAAAAAAACCGGCCAAGTACGTGTCGGACCACGCACTTTGAAGGGTTCCGTAGTTGGAATGAATTTATCGTAAGAACAAACTTAACTTTGTAATTGAAAAACATGTTCTCCCATACGAAATATATGGGAGAACATGTTTTACAACCGCAAATTTAAGTTGGTCAATTATTACTCGTAAACTTGTAAAGCCCACTTAAGTGTAATAGTTTTCCTTTAAACTTCGTTATATATAAATACTAATGCCGTGACATTTGAATTTCTAACTACAACCGTTTAGTTGGTAGAGGGGGAGGACACTTGACTCTAACGAAAATTGGTACTTTAAAGCTTGATAAGTCACGAACGGTTTACTTAATCAAAAAACGGTCTTCGTATACCCCTTATATTTTGAAATACCTATCCAACGATATCCCACACATGGGAAGGACGAAAAAAATAATTGTCATCCCCACTTTACATGTAGGGGAGGTATCCTAAATGATTGTTTAAAAAAAAAAAAAAAACATTTTTTCGGCGTCATTAACTTGTATACTCATGCCAAATTACAACTTTCTAGTACCAATAGTTTTTGAGCTAAACCGCGGACAGACAGACAGACAGACAGACGGACATGGCGAAACTATAAGGGTTGCTTGTTGACTAAGGAACCCTAAAAATCTGAATAAAGGCTATTATTATTAATTCTACAGTGCATTGTTTAATTCCAAAGCTATTAGGCTTGGCGGTACCTATTTGTATGTTTCTATTTGTATGTGAGTAAAAAACATATTATACCTAAATAAGTCAAAGTAGATCTTTAAGTTTTTAACGTTAAATTGCCGTATATATTCAAAAATGTTCACCAGCCCTGTACGGTATACCATGACGCTCGCGTGCGGCCCTTGATTACCTACATACAAATTGGATGGCGGGGCCGTTTGATAAGATATGTATCGTACTATTGATACCTTTGATTGATTTAATGATTGGAGGACTGACAGTATTTTTAATTACATATATACATACATACTCACGCCTCGTCCCATGGGGGTAGGCAGACACTACCTACAGAACGCCACCTGCTACGATCCTTACATACTCCTTTTGCCTCGTTTACGTTCATAAATCTGGTCGGACGGTCTGGACGCACGCCGGTTGCGAGTACTACGCACCTGACCTTTCTGATGAATATCAATAAGGTGTCCTCCTAGGGCGTCTCCTCCCGGCGTTTTCACTCACATCTCCCTTGTAGGTAAATACCTTTTGTTAGTCGCCTTTCATTCATCCTCTCAACATGACCAAACCATACCATACTCTTTTCAATTGTTGTCACTACACCTTATTTTAAACCACACTGTAATTGTCTTATAACATTATTACCAAGCCTATCCTTAATGTTTTTGTTCCGGGGTGAAAAATCATCATGGATGTCCTCCGCCGGGGCGGGCGAAGGGGTCCGTCAGACTAATACTGACTAAAAACCACCCCGGTGTTCCCTTCCCACACAGACCGGGAATCATGAGATCTTGTGTGCCTTCCATGATCCCCGACTGTTGGGGGGACCGGCCCGCTTTTGCGGGCCACCTCTTGCCCGAGATGAGGTGTAAGATCATTAATTGTAAACTAACCTAACCCTTTCGGTAAAACGGACGTGACCGCCATATTGTAAAAAAACAGTGTGTCTCTAGCCCAGCGTTGACGTTAGCGTACATTTTAAGAGGGAACAGGGCCCGCGATTCTCCATACAAACGTATTCCCCGTTTTTCTTCCTGAATAATGCCTCTAGAGCTGTCATTTTATTTTTGTAAAATCAAAGTCTCTATAGGCATGTCCCTGCCATTTCCTTTTTTTCAGAAATTAATAAGTAACGAAACTATGACCCTCCAAAAATTACAAAAATGTCCCTTTTTTACCGCCGTGATTAGAGGACTACCAGACTAATTCGGAAAAGTTTTTAGCATAAAAGAAAATAATAGGAACCTAGACATACTCTTTCTTAAAATTTTAATGTAAAAAATTTAAAATCGACTTAGTTTTCGAGGAGAAAAAAGGATAATGCTAAACGTCGTTTTCGTCAAAAAATTTGCGATAGGGTTAACTGCAGCTCAGACCGATTATCGGTCTGAGCTGCAGTTGTCCCTATCGCACTTTACGGGGTTTAACTCGGTTTTTCGGGCGCAGCGCGACGGCAATAGTTTCTTCAAATACCTATTTTTCTAATTCCTCGCAGCCCCTGTTCCCTCTTAAACATTTGACGTACCTTTTAAGCCTCCCATGTGTAATGTGTAATGGGGTCCATTTTACGTACCTTTTCAACTTAACATCCAAAATTTGAAACCGCCGCCAAAACGAGAAAACGGGATAGGTCTTCAGTCCTAAGTACCGGTGGCCTGTGAAGTCACAGACCTGCGTAATGTAGGAATAGGTAGCTCTGTCTCGCTTCCGCCGAGAGTATGCAATGAATTTTGTATCGTGTATCCGACCGGCCGGCGGGTGCGGCTCGGTGCGGTTTTTCGGCGCGCACACCAAGACGTGACCACAGACAGATACGATACAGAACACAAAAACTTTATTAAATATAATATTAGAAATGCCGATTTGTACTGAAAAATTGAAATTCGTTTTTTTTTTTAATTTAACATATTTATTTAATCAAAATAATTACCATTATTATCTATACATTGCTGCCATCTAATAGGAAGATCATTTATGCCTCTGCGATAGAACTCTCGTGATCTAGATTCGACAAACTGTGTGAAAGCATTTTGTACTGCCTCCTGAGAAGAAAACTTTTTATCACGTAGAAAATTTTCCAAATCACGAAAAAAATGGTAGCCCGTTGGAGCAAGGTCTAGCGAATACGGAGGGTGACGAATGGTTTCTTATTGTAGTTCCTGTAGAGTTAAAACGGTTTTTCGTGCAGTATGAGGTCTCGCGTTATCATGGAGCAATAATGGTGAAGATCGATTCATGAGTCGGGGCTGTTTCACTGCTAGTTTGGCTATCATTTTTTGGAGTACGGCACAGTAGACATCTGCCGTTATTGCTTGTCCAGATCGGAGAAAGCTATAGTGAATAACACCATGCTGAGACCACCAAACAGTTACCATTACCTTTTTATTGGTAAGCTTTGCTTTAGGACACTGTTGCGGCGTTTGACCTGGGGTCAGCCATTGCATTATTCGCTTACGGTTATCGTAAAGAATCCACTTTTCATCACATGTCACAATTCGATCCAATATTCCTTCATTTCTGTATCGATTCAACAAGGCAACACAAGTTTCAACACGCGCTTCTTTCTGCAGATCAGTCAAATCATGAGGCACCCATTTCTTTTATTTTATTTTATTGTATTGACACAAATGAGTCAATATTGTTGGTAAGGTAACGTTAAACCATGCCGCTAATTCCTGGGTAGTGTGGCTCGGATCGCCTTCCACCATCTCTTTCAATTCATTGTTATTCACTTGTGTGGCGGTCTTCTACGTGGTTCGTTCTTCAAATCAAAGTTTATTTATTTATTAACGTTTTGGGAACTCAGTTGCGGCAACCCGTTCCAGTAATTAGAGCTCCTACCGCGTGTGCAAAATCATCTTCACGTCATATACACGAGCGGCCAGTTGTCGACGGCAGTTGCCTCTACCGTTGGCAACGTGCCGCTCGTGTATATAGCCTAATCAGCCTATAACGTTCCCACTGTTTGGACCTGGGACACAGACCTCTCTGTGAGAGACAGTGGGCTGTACAGTAATCCACCACGCGGGCCGAGTGCGGATTGGTAGATGTCACATGTCTTCGAATTTTTGGTTCTAGGACATGCCGGTTTCCTCACGATGTTTTCCTTCACCGTTTTGAGAACAGTGGTGATGAAATAATTTATACAAATTAAAGCGCCTGCCTAGGTTAGAACTCACGACCTACCTACACATTAGTCGGGGCCTTTACCGCCGGGCTACCACTGCTCTCGTGTATGAGCACTTATATTTCGATAGCATTACTTGGGTAGGTACAATGATATTTAATATAATAGCATTGGGTAGGTGCCTAATTGCTGCCTGCTAAGACTGTTACTTTAGTATTTCTTAAGTCACTTGTATACGCCTTTCTAAAATGTGTTTAAAAAAGCTTTGTGATGTTTGAAATGTTTTTTCTCCAGAATTAGCTTACCTACTGACAGGTTATATGAGTTTATATAATTGTTTATAATTTTACTTTTTATGTCAATTTATTTTAATTTATTGTTGACATAATCTACTCATTAAAATGTTTGTTTTATGAGTTGTATTGAAATATGTGGTTAGTTAGCGACCTCGACAATTATTTATTTTACCTCGATGGTCCTAGTTTATCAATTATAACTTCTAGTTACAGCTATATGTAAGCGGGCACGCAATTTATGCCTGGAGGCTTTTATTTAGATATTGTTTACGTTTAGTTATTTTTATTTCTGCCTGAGTATAATTCTCGATGTTTTTGGTTGGTATATTGGCGTGTGCTAGCTGTCATGTGGCTGTTAATTTATAATTTAAATTATGTTTGTTGTGTAATGTAAATTATATTGCATACTATTATATGGAATCATTTTTTTCTAACAGGACAGACAGCTGTGCTGGTGGGGCGTTTGTTGCGCCACTTCTTCTTCCCAGTTAAAGCAATAGGAAGTGGTGAAGGGTGGGCGTTTTGGGGACTGTCTTATTTAATTTTGACATTCGAAAAGTGTTGATTCTCAAGCTAGTTTGAATAAATGACTTTTGATTTTATGAAATTTAATCTGCCACTAAAAGCTGAAAAATATAGGAGAGCAAAAGATAGTAAACAGCCAGATTGGTAACAATTTTTTAAATCTGTAAAGCGATCCCTATTTGTGCGAAGAAAAACGGTCCTCCTATTATACAGCGCTTTATCGCTGCAACTAGCTGAGATTCCGCGTAAAGCCGTCACATTACAACCCACATATGAAAACACAATCTCGCTCACTTAGTGAAACATACGTGAAAATAGGCGACTAAGCTTAACAATGAAGAAAAACATTATCAAACAGAATAAAATAACACAAAAGTAAAACGGATTTTATCAAGCTATTCGTCAAGGCGTTTTTCTGAAATTTAATATGAGTGTTCTTTCTCAAAATAATATACGGTTCTTTTGTTGTTTCGTCTTGTGGAAAAGTTGCTTATTAACAATTCCAACTTTTGTGGACGGCACAGGTAGGTACCTACAGTACCGCAGTCGCCCTGGGACAATCTCCCACTTGATGTTGATGTGCGCTCCCTACTTACCTGAGCCTGGATGGCTCTGCTGGCTACATACAGCACCACGTACCTAGATTGGGTATCACGACCCACAGTGACCACGATGACGGACTTCTTCAGACAGTGAAATGAAACACTAGTTTGTTTTTAGACTACTTCAGAGACTTCGGCTTGTCCTAGTTATTTCCTTGTTGATGGCTTGATTGCAACAGCCATGTTTCGATAAACTAAAGGACATGATCACACTAGGTACCACAACAGAACCAACTACAGTCTGGATGAGGAGATAATGCGTTCTTGCCAACTGTCAGTTTCAAACTAACATATAAGTTTTTTTTATCGAATTTGATTCTTTTTAGGTACTACTAGAAATTTTCCAACTGATAGGTTTCAGGAACGCATTTTCTCCGGACTGTACTTACTTACCAACTTACATAACTAACAAAGAACTATACAGAGTGTATCGAAAGCTGTGGGCGTGGGACAGACGTGAAAAAAAAATCTGCCATTTGGGTCGAGTAGGTATTGAAGTTTTGTATGGGAAATTTGATAATTTATTCGCGATTACGATATTGATCCAATGTAGATTTTTTTTCAATTCCATGCTGTTTAGCACCCTCAAAAAAAACAACCATATTTCGTCGTTACTTCGACGATTTGCGAACGTTACAGGTCAAATAAATGCACTATTCTAATTTGATTTTGATTTAATTCTAATTTAATTTTGATTTTAATTTAATTTTTGGTTTTGATTGTTATATATGTTTTTGATTTTAATGTTACTAATATATTATTCTAAGTTCTAATACTATTACAATGTAGATGTTTTCCGAAGAAATGATTGAATTGAATTGAACATAAAATTACCCGAGTAAACTGTTACCTAAGATAAACAATTTTAATAACGCTATATTCGCCAAGATTGTTAGAAGAACTCATCTTACTTAGCTGAATTTATCACACTGCATATAATTGCAATATCTATTCAACTCAGTACATGTTCTAATGTGGTCATCAACGTCTAAATGTCGTGAAATTACGAACACAGCATGTGTTGGAAATGGCTACGGAAACCACAGATGGAGTCACTCAGATTGTACAGGCATCCTTGCTCAATAATGCTAAACATTAGAGAACTAACTGCACTGCGCTCAGTAAACATCTATTTGTTTATAATTTTGATACTCATTAAGTATTTATTTAAATGTCATGTAAGTTAATCCAGTCCTACCAAGGGGTATCGTGTTAGCCAGTAACTGGGTTACGTTTATGTTGGTCAGATACTGCTAATCAGCTGTATGCTGTTTTACTGGAAGCCGGCCCCAACATATTTGGGGGAAAATATAGGTAGATTTTTATGTCGATAAATGTAACAAAGGCTCTTAGTAAGCTTTATTTTATCTCTGATTTAAGGCCGAGATCAATAAATGTTACTTAGCTCGTGCACTTGTAGTTCGACAGTTTTGCGACAATGACAGGAATAACGCTTAGCCGAAGTACCTACGTGCTATATAACGTTGTAGCGGTTACACCGCCACATACGGACTGCGCATCAAAGACTTGACGTCACACAAATCCTGCATCGCGCAATTAGAGTTTACTGCGCGAGCGACATATACAAGACTATCCGACATCAACAGTTGGGTCCTCTCCGATCCAGATGACCCCACCACTCTCCTCCAGGAGAGCAATAGGGCCACCAGTATAGTGCACAAATACACCCGACACCCGTCGTACCGACCTCGCCGCCGAGGTCCTCCGCGATCGCGACCCTCCCGAGTAAATAATACTCCCCCCCGACCCTTGTCCGATGAAGCGCCAGCCCGCGCCGCAGCTGAGCGCGTAGCTTTAAATTCCCCGTATAATAATAATGATACATCCTTGATCCAGCCTGTCCCATCTTGCTGTCCTCCCCTCAGCGACGCCCTAAGCCGAGGTTCGTACCCCACAGGGGGTGCCCTTAGCGAGCGTTCGCCTAATTTTAATTTAGAATAGTTTTGCTCCTGGCTGGAGGCTTTGAGTGTAGTGCTTAAGGCAGCCACAGGATTGTTCGGTTGAGCAGTAAATACCTTAGTGGTATACCTGCGAGATGCCATAGTTACAAAAAAAAAAAAAAAAAAAAAAAAAACAATTGGGCAGTTGCCCGCCAGACACAACACCCGTCTGGTCGGAGGATCCTCCCTTTTCTATGGTGGATGAGTGAACTTTACACCCTGTTCCTCCTGCCCCTAAAACGTTAATAGATATCAGCCTATAAGTCATTGTGGAATCAAAAAAATCTCCAGAATTGTTAGTCGTTAATATCGTTTGTTCTCACAGCAATGAGGTATCTACGGGTCACAGCAATGAGGAATAATACCTCACTGTATTACAGTATCAACTAGTACGGGGGGTACTGGGATTGTTACTGGCGGTCTTATACAAAATGTAAAAAAACCCTGTCCGGTAAGTGAGAAAGTTGTTAGGTATCGTACTGAGAATTTGTGTTAATTTTCAGAAAAAAAATTGCCACATTTCTTTTGAATAGGGAATTTTACCGGGTTAATATTACTTGGGGTGCGGGAGGCCACCGTTTAGCATAAGTCGTAAGTCATTTGTGCCCGGTTGATGGCTATAGGCTCGCCCCTATTACATGGGACTTAAACATAACTGGCGAAATGTGAATATACCTGCTACAGGTACACCTCTGCCCAACCCTTCGGGGAAACAAGGCGTGATGTTATGTTTTTTTATGTACAACATAAACATAACATAACATCACGCCTTGTTTCACCCACATTTCGCCAGTTATGTTTTTAAGTCCCATGTAATAGGGGGGAGCCTATTGCCATCAACCGGGCACAATTCCAGGCTCCGGGCTACTACTGAGAAATTCCTGTTGGAAAAACTCAATAATACTTTGCCTGACTTGGGAATCGAACCCGCTTGTGACCACTAGACCAACGAGGCAGTAAAGGCAGTCAACTACAATAATTAGAATTCGAATTACGTGTTGTCTGAAAACTAATCTAGATTAAACTAACTTAGAAGCTGAAAACAGTCATAAATAGATGGTGGTATACAAATGTATATTTATGACTTTTTCCAGCCAACTTGCTAACTACCCAAAGGGGTATAATAACTGTCTTGATAATGATTTGATTATGATTTGTTTTATTTTTAAGTGAATAGGGATGATGACTAAAAAAATGTTTTTTGTCCCTAATGTAAATTATGAAAAATTAACGTACACGTATTTTTTCTTTTTTTACGTTATCAAAAGAATACGGCGATACATTGAGGCGTGCCATGACGTCACTAGTATGTAGATTTTATACATACTTGTGACGTATCAACCCCCACTCCCCAACTTTAATACGTTGTATCCAAGTAATTTTTTAATAACATGATAAAGCAAAAAATACGTGTCTAATATTTTTTTATTATCTGACTGACGGACTAAATAGAATTTCTTTTTTTTGACCCAGGCATCATCCCGATTGTTTTGATTATTTTACTTTCTCTCTACTCTTACACACGGTGTCTACATCTCTTGTTACCCTCTGTCCTATCGCAGGTATGCTGGAAGAGATTTCTTTAGAAATAAACATCACCTTTGTACGTATTTTTCTGTTATTTTCTTCTTGTATGTTTTTATATGTGTGTACAAAAATGGTTAATTAAATAAATAATAACAATCATTTTAATCTATGGAATGGTAAAATAGGTAGATTTAACAAGTTTTGAAATTCCTTAGACGTTTGGTTAGTGGTTACCCCTCTTGTGGAGGCAAACAAGAACGAAAATTCCAGAATCGAAAACTTTAAAAGCATATTCTATAACTCTTGTAGTTGAAGCGACAGACCACTCAACAAGAGTTATAAAATATGCTAGTGCAAGCTTTTAGTCGCCATAACTCTAAAATAAGATCTTGAGATGACTCTCAACGATAAGTTCTTCTTAAATATTCTTCTAGTATTTATTTAAGTACTAGGGCCGTATGAATAATAAAAGATACAGTAGTATTGAAAAATAGTTATCATAAAACGCTCTTTTGTGTTCAAACGTTTAAATATTCCCATAATCAAGGGTGACAAGGATTGTAAGGTGATTGCAGTAGGTATGTTAGGTATCATGTCTGCTCTCCAAAAATCTATTAACACCAAGCTGTTTGCTAAATATGTTGATTCTTAATTTTCCTTTGTGTAAACAGGGCTACACATCAAGCTATACATTTCCAGTATAAGCTGACCTCGCATTGTTCACTGGAAATGTATAGCTTGATGTGTAGCCGTGTGTACTATCGAAGAAGTTCATATTTAAGCAGTTTGAAAACAAAATCCCGTGAACACGATGACCACATCTGTTGCCCCGGTTCTATAGCCGCCGAGCGCTGCAAGCAGAAATAGACCTTACGGTGTATAAATATAAAGTTCTTCGATGGTACATTGAGTAACCCAGTGAACTTTTACGAGTATAATGGTAAGTTCCTGGCCGGCCGAGCTTTGCTCGGATGAAAATAGAGAATGCTCATTTAATAGTACACGTGTCCTTTTGATTATCTAATTGGACGATGCTATAAAATTACTGGAAGCGAGTTTTCCACCTGAGAAGTAAAATATGAACGAGTATTTTCATAATGTGTTGGAATTACGTCACTTTGTAGGATGCACGTGTAACATAAATGATTATGAATGTGTCGATTTTCAACGATGTTTTTCTTCGTATAAAGACATTGGACAAATATTATTGTGTAAAGAAGCGTGTTTTTTACGTCGCAGCAATGTTTTCCCGCGTCTTTCGTGTGTTCTTTAGGATTAGTCGGTTATGTTTTGTTAGGTTAGGATTTAAAGTATTCTATACTAGCTGCGCACCACGGTTTCACCCGCATAAGTCTCGATCCCGTGAAAATATCGGGATAAAAAGTAGTCTATGTCCTAACCTAGGTCATGGTCTACCCATGTACCAAATTTCATTTAAATCCGTTCAGCCGTTTTAGCCTCAAAGCGTAACACACAAACATACAAAAAAGCAAATCTTTTTAACGTATTATTACATTCGTTTAGATATAGCATAACAACACGCCTGAATTTTTCAGAAGGATATTAGTCATCAAATCTTGAATCCTGGTTTTGATTAGCAAGCCTTTTAATTTAGAACTGAAAATTTATAATGAAAATACTCAAAAACACTTTTCCCGACTCGGAGATCGAACTCAGAATTCAGACGTAACCAAGCACTCTCTATAAGCATGCTTTATACAGATAAAAGTACACAAGGCAGTTTTCTATCAGTGAGAAACAAAATAAATTTTCCCTTGAGTAGAATTTGCTATTCTTCCATATTTAACAACACTTTTCCTTCATGTGGTTTTCATTCTTCCACCCTATATGTGTTTTGTTACATATTTTGTAAAACACTTAAAGGTGTTGTGTTGGTCTAGTGGTCGCAGCAGTAGCTGAGCATGAGGTCCTGGGTTCGATTCCCGGGTTGGGCAAAGTGTTATTGGGTTTTTCTATCAGGAATTTCTCACTAGCAGCTCGGAGTCAGGATTTATACCCGGTTAATGACAATTGGATCGCCGCCTATTACATGGGACTTTATCATAACTTTCGAAATGTGGGTGTAATATAGGTACACCTCTGCCTAACCCTTCGGGCATACAGGCGTGATGTTATAAGTAATCAGTCACGCTTGAAATTCTCTGAAGATACATATCGTCAGAGTGTGTATGTTTGTCAACGAAGTATATATGTGTGTATGTGTGTAATTGTGTATGTGTACTCAGTTCGTTGATTACCAATTAGTTCCTAGGAGAATTGACTGTGTATGATATATGGGATTCTTTGGTCACAGTATTAATCGGGTCTATTTAACACTATTCAATATAATCACAGCGGACTTTTAGGCTAACATCAAGATGTCTACTTCTGTGAACTACACATAAGTATTGGGTTCACTAATGTTTCACCAAAATACTATTGACAATTTTTTATTTCACAACCATCGTTTCGTATACTATTTATTTTACACCGCATATGTTTTATTTTATAAACACCCGCTTTACAAACATTTATTTATCAAATGCTTCTCTTTACAAATGTTTCGCATATTCGGCTTAGGAAACCAATTACATAAATCAAAGTTTATATAATAAGTACAAACATAACACATAACGAATAACAATAATTAAATACTATTATTCTCACAAAAATGTAGGCACATATCCACGTAAATTGGTGAATTTATTATAAAACAGATCGCAGTCCGGATTGGCTTCCCACTTACGTACGGATTGGCTTATTTAGTGCGGTCAACACGCGCGGTATTGGAGACGCAGCACGGGCTGCTGTCCGACACGAAGGCACGCTTAGCAGTTGATGTTTTTACCCTTTGGATACGGAACCCTAAAAATGAATTGTTTGTCAAATAATACGTTATAAAAAATAGTTTGGATTGGATAATTATTTTCTTAGGTATGTGAAATATTCGGCAAACTTGTTGTTGTCTGAAAAATGCTAAGCAGATTGATTGATTTGATGATAATTATTGGTGACGCCCAGAAATCCTGATCTCTTATCCAACTAATGTCTGTAAAAGGTTTTTGCGTCGATCCGTAGGGTCGTGTAATACCATTTGTAACCATTCGTTTTTTAAACAAATTAATTGAATAGATACTTTTCCAACGTTTATGCTGATATTTTTATGCAAAATTTATACTTGGTAGGATAATACTTAAACGAAATAACGTATTATCTGTCTATGATACTCTTTATAATTTAAGTACTACAGTACTTGGGAGTAACTGTTGTCAATAATAGATAATATTACGATAATTATTTGTCCTGTTTCGTCTACTGTTATTTACATGAGACAAAAAGAGATGCATAAAACTCTAACAAAACAATTTCTAAGAAAACTTCACGGTAAAACAATCGCCGGTGCCGCAACAATTCGCGGTAGTCTGCACGAGCCTTAACATTTCAATGTACAGATCAGTCGTGACTCATAATAGTAAAGTAGTTAAAAGTAAACCTTTAATAGCCTTTTTCTGCACGACATTATTTAACCGGTTCTTTTGTTTTATTAGTTCATACAAGCGGCTCGTTGGTCTAGTGGTATGATTCTCGCTTTGGGTGCGAGAGGCCCCGGGTTCAAATCCCGGACGAGCCCATCTTTTGGATGTTAGTAGATAGATAAAAAGTACAAAAAACATTAGTTGGAATCTAAAAAATGTAAGTTGGTCTTAGCCGTCATAGTTTTCCTTTTTATTTCATTATAATATACTGCCGTGTTTTTTTTTCACATATCCAAAACCAACCATTTAGCTGGCAGGGGGAACACACACTTGACTAACAAAAATTGCACTTTGAAGCTTAAAATTTCCCAAACGGATCCTGAATCCAAAAATAGTTTTTACAAACTCACTCAATATTTTTGAACGACTTTTCCAACGACACCCCACACCATGGGATATATGAGAAAAAAAAACATCCCCAGTTTAAGGGTAAGATCCCTAAATTTTTTTTTTTTTCATAATGTTGTTTTATCAATTTATCGGCGAATAGGGGTTAAAGTATGAAATTGCCAATTTGTACTGAAAAATAGTTTTTTTTTTTTTTTAATTTAACATTTTGTTTTAATCAAAATAATTACCAATAATATGTATACATCATTAAAGGAAGGTCATTTATGCCATTGCGATAGAACTCTCGTGATCTAGATTCGACAAACTGTGAAAGCATTTTGTACTGCCTCCTGAGAAGAAAACATTTTATCACGTAGAAAATTGTACAAATCACGAAAAAAATAGTAGTCCGTTGAAGCAAGGTCTGGTGAATACGGAGGGTGACGAATAGTTTCTAATTACAATTCCTGTAGAGTTAAAACGGTTTCTCGTGCTGTATGAGGTCTCGCGTTATCATGGAGCAATAATGGTGAAGATCGATTCATGAGTCGGGGCTGTTTCGCTGCTAGTTTTGCTATCATTGTTCGGAGTTTGGCACAGTAGACATCTGCCGTTATTGCTTGACCAGATCGGAGAAAGCTATAGTGAATTACACCATGCTGAGACCACCAAACAGTTACCATTACCTTTTTATTGGTAAGCTTTGCTTTAGGACACTGTTGCGGCGACTTTGTTTAGGCGTTTGACCTGGGGTCAGCCATTGCATTATTCTCTTACGGTTATCGTAAAGAATCCACTTATCATCACATGTCACAGTTCGATCCAATATTTCTTAATTTCTGTATCGATTCAACAAGGCAACACAAGTTTCAACACGCGTTTCTTTCTGCAGATCAGTCAAATCATGAGGCACCCATTTCTCATATTTTTTTATTTTATTGATTTGACGCAAATGAGTCAATATTGTTGGTAAGGTAACGTTAAAGTCAAAGTCAAATAATTTATTTCAATTAGGCACAAAAAAGGCACTTTTGAACGTCAAACCATGCCACTAATTCCTGGGTAGTTTGGCTCGGATCGGCTTCCACCATCTCTTTCAATTCATTGCTATTCACCTGTGTGGGCGGTCTTCCACGTGGTTCGTTCTTCAAATCAAAGTTTCCATCACGAACGCGTTTAAACCAAAATCGCACGGTGCGTTCATTAGCAGTCCCCTCTCCAAACGCAACATTCATATTGCGAGCTGTTTTTGCCGCGTTAGTTCCGCGTTGGAACTCGTTTTTAAAAACAACTCGAATTTTCGAAGTACCCATCTTTCTTGTCTAAGCTGAGTAAAAAAAAGCAACTGAAAATCGATAATCGAATGTTGCACATTTTTTAAAAGAAGAACTTCACAGGTACCATGTGAAAAAAGTTTCACTCAAAAATGTCTATTCGAAGTACCTATTACAATAAAACGGCAATTTCATACTTTAACCCCTATTATGTATACCCGTGCCTAATAACAGCTTTCTAGTACAAAGAGTCTCTGAGCTAAGGCGCGGACAGACGAAAAGACAGACGGACATAGCGAAACTATAAGGGTTCCTAAAAACGTGTTCGGTCGTCAGGAACGAAGTTCCTTACGCGATACTCCCACGCACACACTCCTACATAAATAGAAAGAGAACAAGAGAGAAAGTCGCAAGGAGGTAACGCTTGTTCGTTACGTGACGATTTCTACCAGTTAACTCCAAAGTCCAACCGCAAGCCGTAGGACCTTCGTTGCAACAAAGTCGTTTTTCGTATGTGTTATATAGTGACCGCTATGATTTGGATGCGGTTTCATATTCATTTAAAACATGTATTCCGGAAGGTTTTTATGTTTAACTAATGGAAAAACCCAATAACACTTTGCCCGACCCGGGAATCGAACCCAGGACCCCACGCTCAACAGTCGTGCTTGCAACCACGAGACCAACGGGGCAGTTGTTTCATTTTTTTGTAACAGCTCGGAAGTTGGCGGTGTGATACCCCCGTGCCTCGGAAAGCACGTTAAGCCGTTGGTCCTGCGCCTGATCTCGTCGGATTGCCGTCCCATCGGACTATGAGAGTGAGGGAAGAGAGAGTGCACCTGTGTCTGCGCACGCACTTGTGCAGTATAATATCTCCCTCGCCGAAGGCTAGTCTCCGTTGAGATTGGCCGCCGTGGCCGAAATACGGTCTGGAGGACTATATATATGTTTAACTAACATTTAGAATAGAAATACCGTTGTTTTGACATGTCGCCATTGCTCCCATGCGAAGCAGAGGCGAGTCGCAACAGTCCGCACGCGAGTGCTAGTCAACGCCTGAGGCATGTTAGTGGTGAGACGGGGGAGGTAGACAAAGGCCAAGCTAACTCAGTCTGCCAATTTTATCAATGGCGCCCTCCCCGTCTCACCACCCACATGTGGTGACTAGCGTACATATATTTAGACAGAAAAGCTTACCACAGACGTCTTCAAATCATACATTAAATTTTTTTTAATGAACTTCATATTGTCCTCAGGCCGTGGACGATGGAGACCAGAGCGGATGACGACGAGGCGCCAACGGACCCAGCGGCGAGGAAACACACACACCATGACTACACAGAACAGGACTTTGAAGGTAATCTATGATAATATATTTATGTGACGAAGAGGGTCCATGTCTCTTCGTTATAATCAGCCATATTTTAACTACTGTGGGTGTACATAGTGTGGTAATGTTGGTTATTGGGCAATAGAAAAACCGTTTGCAGTTCAGATCACATTATAATTTACAATCAAATTAATCATACTAGCAATTCACACACTGTAGGTACACGGCACAACTATACGGAACATGCGACTGTTTCTAACGCGCTTGACAGCCACCGATCAACTCTGCTTAGCTCCGGCTGGTCCGAGCGCTATGTCGTAGACTCTGCCGAGCGCCGCTAGGCAACGCTAGCGCTCCGATTAGTCAAATCATTGACGTATTTCCGACTTAATTATGTATCTTAATTGGATGGAGAGAGGAAGACCAAATAAAAGATGGATGGATTGTGTGAAGAACGATATGAACGAAAACGGGCTAAGTGCGTGTCGGACCACGCACGCACAATGAAAGGTTCCGTAGTTGGGATGATTTTTTTCCAAGAACAAACTTACCTTTGTAGTTGAAAAAACATGTCCCATACACACGATATACGTCACGGTCAATTCTCCAACAGCAAAAGTAAGCATGTAATCGCAAAAACAAATGTGATAAAACTACACATTAACGATTTTTGGACATTTTCGGTGAATTTCTAAGTAGCAGAACGGAGTCGGGGTTTGTGCCTAGTTGATGGCAATAGGTTCGGCCCCTGTCGAAATTTGGGTACTGTAGGTGCACCTCTGCCTAACCCTTCGCGGAATACATGCGTGAAGCTATGTTTTGTGTAGGTAAATGTTTTATAGGTACTCAAAAGCTAACTTTATTGTCAAGTGATAAAATGGGACAATTAAAGTAAAGTAAAATCAAAGCAAATGACAAATCTTCGGCCTCAAACAAAAATAGGTTATAAAGCTATAAACGATAAATAAAATACTAGTGACAGATGTCTTAGAAGAAAGTAAGTAAAATATATTATATTCGCTGTATCAAAGATGTTTACAAACCACTTTACTGATATTAATAGAATTGATATTTGATATACATCTTATCCATTAAGAAAAATTTTTTGTACCTTTTTCTCGAATAAGAACAGGCAAATGTTACCTACTTTTCGTTGTAAACAAGTCCTTGATAATATTAACGAGTGTATAAATAATAATAGAAGGGTTCTGAAAGTGGGCAACGTCGCAAATAGCTGTCAAATATTTACTTACCTGTTTGATTAATTGACAACATTCCTGTATGGAAATATGAAATATGGCTAACTAGTGAACTAAAATATTGATTAATAAATGCAATAATTATACCGTAACCTGGAATATTTCGTTTTAGATCTAAAAAAAAGTATTTGGAAACTTTCCAAATGCCTTTTTTACACCTAAAACGGTTACAACATCAAATTCGGTATTATAATTGCAATTCATTATAAATATTCTAATTCACTAGTTAGCCATATTACTTATATTCATACCGTAATATTGCCAAATCAATCAAAACAGCGAAATATTTGACAGCTAGTTGCGACGTTGCCAACTTTTTGTATGAACTTAACGAAGCCGAGTGTCATTTGTTCTTCCCTTTTTTATAATAATTTTTTGTACTGGACCATACCTGGGAGCCTTCTGTTTACAGAGATAATGAAGGTCAAAGATCCAATATTTTTGACGTTGTTTTATAACTAAAACTAGTTTTAAATGTTATAACTTAACTTTTGATACTCCCACGATTCTTGTACCGTTGCATGCATCATTAGGCCGCGCGCACTTTGGTCAGTAATTTGTATCGTACGTAAACTTATGATCGTGGTCGTACGGATTGAGCGCGCACACTGAATAAGTTATTCTTCGTCAAATAGGTAGTGTTCCCGTGATATTGCAATGAACGCACGAAAAATCCCAACAGGGTCGGATTATTTTCGGATGTCTGAACTAAACGTACGACGTATGTATACGTACGACTAACTCGCACTCAGTCTGCCCGCTCTCCTAGTACTTGGAAGGTCGGGACCGTTCGTGCGTGTTCGTATGTGTTCGCACGAGTAAAATTGGTACGAAAACGCGTCCAATTCCAACGCACGTAAACGGCGAATTTTCACACCAAAAATAAAAGTCGTTTCCCAGTAATACATTTGCACAAAGTTACTTAGTTTGGTCTTAGTACAGCGTAGATGACGGCTTCGAGGTGGGTCTACGTAATAGTAGATTGGTATACAAGGGTCAAAAGGAATTGATCACTCACCTCTACTAAATAGTAGTCTAACTCAAATATTTATTCATAATAATAACATCAGTAGTACCTATAAAATTAATAGAAATTTTTTGACAATTAAATATGGACCACACCACGTTACCGCCGCGTGCCGTCCGGCTTAAAGCAAAAACGTCAGGGTAGCCCGCGAAATTCAAAATTTTCTTACGTTTTTTTTTACAATTTGTAGGTTAGTATCAGGTTGTAGGTATGTTGATTAAAATATGATTCGCAACCGTAACAAATGTTTATTGCAAAATAAGAAAGAAAATTTGAATTTCGCGGCCTATGTTAGCGCATCCCCCTTAATAGGTATTTTTTTAATTTACACTGGCTGATTTATACACTCACAAGACCGCAGCATTTTAATTTTATTTTAATCTTTTTTTTTTAATAATGTAAAAATATTCGTAGCCGACTATCTAACCAAATTTAGTTCTATTTTTATAACATTCAGCTCGCCAAGAGGGGGAAGCAATTATTTTACTATGAGTCTTTTCCGCCCAAAGATGGAGAGCAGCGTCTTCCACCCGCTACTCGGATCAAATAAACACTACTTTCCGAGTGTGAGAAATGAAAAAGTCCTTTCAGACTAATATCAGATCTAATATAATGCAAGTAATAGAGTATCTACTACCTACTGTATCTATGACTGCCTCGTTGGTCTAGTGGTCGCAAGCGCTACTGCTGAGCATGAGGTCCTGGGTTCGATTCCCAAGTCGGGCAAAGTATTATTGGGTTTTTCCAACAGGAATTTCTCAGTAGTAGCCTGGAGTCTGGAAATGTGCCCGGTTGATGGCAATAGGCTCGCCCCCTATTACATGGGACTTAAAAAACATAACTGGCGAAATGTGGGTGTACTGTAGGTACACCTCTGCCCAACCCTTCGGGAAATAAGGCGTGATGATATGTTATGTGTTTATGTTATAATAGAGTATCTAATAATACAGTGCCTATAAAAAAAAAATATTTTCCAAGAAATAAGTTTGTTTGAACACTTTAATATTTTATTAGACTTAGCAAGCGAAAGCTAAATAGAATTATTAACCCTAGATAGATAACCATATTTCACTGTACATTAAAGATAACCATACGTCGATTCGACGTGCGCATGTTTGAGTGGGCATATTTTGGATTATGTATTATACTAGGTGTATGAATATGGTAATATGTCTTAATGTATGTAATTATGTTGTGAGTAAATAAAAACATTATGGTTAATTTATATTTTTATTAGAAAAATAAAATAAAAAACAAAACACGGTACTTCTTACTCTACAAAACTTAAAAATTTAGGAATCTCCCCGTCAGTCTTTTAGTTGAAAATGTAAACTTTTTAAAATCAACTTTTGTAATATCTATAGTATAAAAAACCTAAGTAAATAAAACTTTTTATTCATTTTCGCCTCAAATGCACTTAGAATTTTTAAGTCAAAATAATGACACTAAAGATAACCATACGTCACAACGACGTACGGTAGGTAAATATTGACGAAAGTATTGCACTTACCGGAGCGATACCAGTGTGTCCTGCAAGCTCCGAGGGCTGACTGAGCTGGCGGGAACGGCAAGTTTAGTGACGCGAAAAACAAACGAGTTATATCGATTTTTCAAAATCGATTACGTCGATTCGACGTAGGTTATCTATCTAGGGTTAAGTAAAAAAATATATAATGAAAAGTTTTATTAAAGCCTATGCAGAGTAGGTTTGTACTCAACCAAAATTTTTATGCTCGGCTTAAGTTTTTTATTATAGTTACTTATAACTCTGTTATAACAGAGGTTCGTTCAATATAAAATTTATTAAAACTTATGTATCTACATAAAGTCGAATAAAGCTATTTAGTATACAAGCAAAAGTATTCATCTTTCGACTATACTGCCAATATTCATTTTTATTATGTCCTTAACTTGTTTTTCAGCATAAGGTATATTTATAGAAGAATTGACTACTTAGCTCATTAATATTATAATAGCATTTTTTTTAAGTAGTTTCAAATTGCGGTCTGTATACCAAATAACTTGTTAGATTGTACATTGCTCACGTCTACTCAATTATCGAATGTTTAATTAAAAATATACAAATAATTGATTTACTATACAAGCGCATTAATGTAAGATACTCGTAACACTTAGTGATAGATTGAACTAGGGACAAACTTTATGGGAATGTACATAGTACCTACTCATGAAAATGAAAAAAAAATGCTATGAGATCATCTTTAAAATATGTAAAAAAATAAGGGCAAGGTACACTTGTCCGGAGAACACGGTGGAGCCTACGGTGGAGGTATGCCCGGCTTGGGCAGGGCACCGCCGTGTCCTTGTGGAGGCGATCGGCGGCGATGATATCTGGCGTCCGGCCATGGTACGGAGCGGGAGGGCATGGGAAGCCGTCACCTCCTTCTGCGAAGCAGTAATGCTCGCGAAGGAGCAGGTGGAATGCGTGAGGGAGAGGCAAATTTCGCGCCCTCACGCCCCTAGCCGCCGCAGGAGACCTGGCCGTCAGGAATCGCTTCTCAGCTACCGTAGGTACGGACTTGCGGACGGTGGGCAATGGATAGCTCGCCGTCCGATAAGGACCAGGTCCAGGTCGACGGACGCGCTGCGGCACGTTTTGTTCCAAGCGCGCCTCAAAGAGATGTCGGCACAACTGACGGGGTCTGCTAGGACCGATGCCTGCCGGGGTCGCGGGAAAGTGCAAAAGGGATACCGTGGCCCCTGGCAACATACAGGCAACTGAAGAAACATGGGGTCAGACACGCCCTCCCGCTCCGCCCAGAGCGGTAAAAATTATTTGATAATTTCCCACACAAAAAAAAAGGTAGTGCACTTGTAGGAAACAGCAGTTTTTTTTTCATATTTCGAGTTGTTCATTTTCATGAGTAACTGCACTCTTAAAATATGTCCTTCGTAAAACAATGTTTAGCTGTGTTTAGCTGTTTTATAATACATCACCCTAATATAGCCTACACCTACTCCAAATAAAAGCGTGAAGGTATGACTTTCTACCCTAAACTTAACCTAATAATCTCTACATTGTGGTCACAGACTCAACAATTTTAAACCACAACAGACCAAAATACAATTTTCCGTAGCTGACAGTAATACGTTACAAGGGTAAAAAAACAGCTGCGATGTTGTTTGTTGTTGTTTCCCCTTTATGTCGTAAATTCAAGGAATCGTCGGTCAAGTTATTTGATTAAATAAACTTTCAGGAACTGTTGGGAGTTTGTCGATCGCGGTATAAGCAGATTGGCCATTTAGTCACCAGCATTTGAGGGGTGGTACAGACGCCAGCACATCAACCTACCCGAAACTGTCAAATTTTCCCAATCAACTTTGAACCTTATACTTTAAAGATAAAGTTGAAAATCTGTTAAAGAAGTTTGACAGATTGTAGTAGGTTGACGTGCTGTGTACACAACAACTTAAAAACTTTTCCGAACCTAAAAATAACAACATTTCATACAAACAAACATATTTATTACTAGCTATTTCCCGCAGCTGCGCCCGCGTGGATTGATACCGGGATAAAAAGTTCCTATGTGTTAATCCAGGTAATAAACTATCTGTGTGTCAAATCCGTTTAGTATTTTTTGCGTGATTGACTAACAAACATTCATATTTATAATAATATAGTAAAATTAATTTATACTTCATGCACAAAAATGGTACATATGGCGAACTTAATGACCTTTTTTTACAAATTTGAAATTCCTAAATTAACATTAATTTACGTAGGATAACTAAATATGAATGTCGCCAGTAATTGTGACTAAAAGCGTAGTCACTCAAACAATCCACAGCTGGGTTACGTCCTTTTCCAAAAATTAAGAGTTATTAAAGTAATTACGGTCACCAAGCTGAGAAAATGGGTTAATAACTCCGTTGGTCCCCCACGCCCCGGTCTGCCCCGTTGTCTCGTGGTCGTAAGTGCGACTGCTGAGCGGTGCGATTCCCGGGTCAGGCAAGGTTTCATTAGGAAGTTTTTAGGCAGAGCCCGGAGTTTGGAAGTTACCGGTGTCATACCCCTTTGCCTCGGAAAGGATGATAAGTCGTTGGTATTTTTATATAGATTCTTTTCTATTTTGTGAATCTGAGAATGCTGTAGGCTTAGTGGACTGTAGATTAGTTGACCATTTTCTATTCCAATTCCTCCAACAATGTTTCTACTTGACCAATATGTTTCCATGACATGGGTTAATATATCATATAGTCCGAAATCACTAGAGAAGTACTGAATAAACAACAACCAGACAAAAACTAGACATACTCGTAGCCTACACTGTCCTCCCATACCTATTAACACTGTTATTTGAAAATATTGTAAAAGCTAATTATTTATAAAAGAGTAACCGTCAAGTTTCTTGCCCGCTCTTCTCCATAGGAAACGACTAATTGGAACAGTGCACCTAGCTTTGCAACATTTCATAAGTCTTGTGCCCATTTAGAATGAAATAAGATATTTAGAATTTATGATTATTTTAATATTTTCCAAAAATTATACCTACAAAACCATATCTATAAATCCATAAACTTTTCGGAATTTGAAAAATCGTCTTAAGGCATTATCAAATTGTTAGTCGTAATAACGAGCAAGTTTTCATTCAGAAACACAATAATTAGTTATTATTTAACATCGTTACTTCAATATATTAAACTTACCGGTGAAAAATCTTTTTCTAAAGAGTCAACAATCACAAAGAAACTTCGATTTATTAAAAATCAATGAACTAAACAACAAAAACTGTGTGTTTTTATTGTTTCGTTGACTTCTCCAATATTTTCCACGAGTACAACAATAAAAAACTCACAAAAACTTTTTCTTTTAATCTTCAGACCAACGTACAAAATAAATTACTGCACTGCAAAGCAATATTTCATTTCTCTTTTTATATTTTGAACGACAGCTCGAGCGAAAGAGAAGGTAGATCTTTGGAAACCATAGTGGAAATTAGGTCAGGGGTTGAACGAATGGGATAGGGGAGCCAAAACCCCATAGCTGCGTTTTATATTTGTATCTTTTCTTGGCATACAGCGTTATTTTTAGAGTAGTGCAAGCCTGAAAGTAGGATGTTCAGAATCAGGAGTATTTTGATAATATGTCAAACTCTATTAGTTTTCATTATTTATTTTTCAAGAGTTTTACATGAACTCTCTTAAATTAAATCCTTATGGGGTGCTTTGGCTTTGTCAAGCTTTATAACATTGCATATGAAGTCACCTCTCCTTGCCAGAGGATTATATCCTAGGTTTTCGACATCGAAACGTGCCTTAACTGTTTTCGCTTTTTCCCTATACCTTCTAAAAATAACATTGTATACTAACACCATGGTATGGAGGAGTTCTTGGCTAAGTAATAACAGCCACACGGGTTAATTCATCAGTATGTATATCAGTAAAGATGTGACCATCTTTACATACCGAGACTCTTCCAGGCCTCGGAAAGCACGTTAAGCTGTTGGTCCCGGCTGTCATTCGTGGATCTTTGTGTCGTTACGGGTCGTCAGACGCCCGAAAGTCTAACAACCATGGCAGTCTTACCAAGGGGTAACGTATTTCCCAGTAACTGGATTGTGGAGGTCAGATAGGCAGTCGCTCCATGTAAAATACTAATATTCAGCTGCATCCAATTCGACAGATAGTCGACCTTAACGTAATTGGGAAAAGTGTTAGCGCTGCATTCGCTGCAAATAATATCAGAGAGCAGAAGTTTAAAAATGGCGCGTGTTTTAATAAAAATGCTAAACGGATTGTTTCAGTAACACCATTGTTCGTATAAGATAAGTTTGAAATTGATGGGGTGTCAGTAACTGTGATGAATGGTTGTCGTTCTGTGAGTTACGATTGATTGCCCTTTTGATAATAAGTTGTTTTGCTCGAAGAATTTTGGAAGGACCGAAAACAAGTAATAAAAGCAGTAGTGGTGGGCTTAAGGCTGAGAAATAACAACAAATTAAACTAATAACAGCCGCAGCAGTAGCAGCAGCTTGTGGCTAAGTAATAACAGCTGCACGGGTCGATCCATCAGGTTAAGCTACGCTTGCCGGGGTTGGTCCGTGGATGGGTGACAATCTTTACACACCAAAATCCCTCCGTACCTCGGAAAGCGTTGATCTTTGAAAGTCTTTACGGATTGACAGAAACCCGAAAGTCTGACAACCTATCTTACGTTTTCACGTACGTTTTGTATTTATTTATACATATCTTTGAAAAAGTTCTACTTTATTTGGGAAATAACAAACAGACATTTAAGATATTTGGCGAAGGAAACTGTGCTGCTTAACCGTAAAAAATATCTTAATCGGAGAACAATAATGGAAAAATCACTGCGATGAATAATAATGGAGCCACATTATCTCGGTCATGCCAGCACTTTCTGTAATTACGACATCGTAAATAATTCACACCCTGTCACGAACAGCAATTGAATAAAAAACACTCTTACCTTATAAAAAATAAAGTCATAGTCATAGTTGCGTAGGTATTTATGCTGTATTTTATTTATTTTTGAAGTATGTATGATTGTATGTATGTAAGTATATTGTCATAAATAATTTGTTTTATTTTATTGAGTGAATTGTTTTGATTTTATGTATTTTACTTTCTCTCTACTTTTTACCCTCTGTCCTATCGCAGGTATGCTGGAAGAGATTTCTTTAGAAATAAGCATCACCTTTGTACATATTTTCTGTTCTTTTTATCTTGTCTGTTTATTTATGTGTGTACATAAATGGTTAAATAAATAAAGTATAATTTAACTCAGAAACTCACACATTCCAACATGCTAATACCAAATTTCCTTCGCTATACATATTGGGTTAGTGCAAGTTGCCAAACCGTTCCGCCGACTGATATACGGCTCAATTTAAGTCTAAGTCGAAACTTAGTCTAAGGATATCGATCTGAAAACTTCAAAGTAACTGCAATTCGGCGCAGTATGTGGCTTGGAATATTAAGAAAAACTGTGCAAACCTAACTAAAAATATAAGGTTTTTTGTCGATACTTCTGGATATTTGTGAATCAGGTATTTTTCTTTACTCGTAGTAAAAAATTTAGTCAGTTATGAAGGTGGTAGCTGATTTTTAGTCTTTACTTTATAAATCTTTCATTCGGATAAGCAACATCCATATCTAGTGGGTAAGTAACAAAGAACGAAAGATTTTAAACTTGTACCTAAAAACCATCATGAAGCAAGAGTTTTGGCCGGAAGGTGTTGCGTACCGACGTTTTTGTGGAAGGCTATGCGACACCACGCAGCGGAACACGACACCGACACACTCGACAAAGTCATCACACACAGTATGTTTAGGTTAAGGTATTAGTCTATGGGCCTGCGTTGCCTGAAATAAATGGATTATTATTATTGTTTATTATTAAACCCGTGTTGTAAACTTATTAAGTACCTATTTAGTTACCAGGTTATTGTTCTTTATACACCTCTTAGTGGCAGTTGTGTGGCGAAATAGTTATTTGTTATACAAGAGTGCAAAGTTGCTTTTTAACCGCGTGTTCAATTTTGATGACCGAGCAAGCGAAGGATTCAAAATTAGAATCCTGAGCGTTAGCGAGGGAATCAAAAGAGCACGAGGTGAAAAATCTTTGCACTCGAGTGCAACACGTAACTTTTCATTCCACCTCAGCGAGGAAATGACTAAATGCAAAAAAAAAAACGTTTACAATCACAAGATAGGTACACTTTTATTTCAGTTTAGGTATTAATTACTACATTATGACAGGTAAGTATTACAGAATAATCTTTAAATTATAACAAAATAATACTAAGGTATAATTAAGAAAATTTTAAAGTAACGTTGCTACAGTTATTTAAATTGAGTGTAATATTTTTGTTTGGTACTGTAATATTGGTGTTAGTCACTTGTGTACTGTTTTTCGGTAAACTATCTGTCATACTTAATAGTTGTACCGATTCATCGGATTCCCTTGGCGTGAATGTTGGAGAGAGAGGGAGATGGTTAGGTGTTTCATAACGGCTTATTTTTGATGTAGAAGGGCCAGTACAAGGATCCGATTGAGGCTCTTTCAGTGTAATGGCTCCTACGATGCCTTCACATATTTTAGACTTATTTTGGATGGAATCCTCTATGTATCCCTCTACAACTGCATTGGACTTCCAGCCTCCGTGGCGCTTAAGGGACAGCAGATCAGCTCCGGAATCAGCCAAAAGTGTGGCTGAAGTTCGTCGGAAACAATGACCCTTGTACAACAGGGGTTCTGGAAGTTCAAGAAATGTTGCTATTTCTCGTGGGATACTGCCAATTTTATTAGTACCCATAGGCTGTCTAACACACTTTCCATTGCGATACTGTAGAAAAAATCGATTGATTGGAGTGTTAGGCGGGCGTAAGGCTTGATATTTCTCAACAATCGTTACGTATTCCTTGCGAATGACGAAGTTGCGGTCTCTTTTTGTCTTTGTATTAGGTAAATTAATTAATAGTAAGTCATCTGAATGTTTCTCAATGTTTTTGACATTAAGTTGTGTTAGTTCATTAGTTCGACATGCTCCGTTTATTCCAATAATAAGAACAACCTGTAACGTAAAGAGTATTGTAGTAGATAAATGAATAAAATTGATATGAACGCATAATTATGCCTATCAACATCTACTAAGTATACTATTTAATTGAGATTAATATACTTAAGTAGATACTGAATGTGCAACTGACTTACTTTTGCCGCCAAATATACGGAATCGGGTGCTTCGTTAAGAAACTTTTCAATATCAGATACTGTGAAAACCTTCGATTTTTTTGGTTGATGACCAGATGAGGCTCTTTTTAAAAATGCCACTAATTTAGGATAGGTATCGATATGTTTGTCTTTTTTCATCTTTATTGTTGCTTTTAGCATCGAATACGTACTCCATAGAGTGCTTGCTTTCTTGTTCTCGGATAATTCTATAAAATATGCCAGCAAAACGTTTTCTGAGAAAGTTTTGGCTCCTTTTGCTAGTCGCCACGTGTTGAACATATCGTACTGTTTTAAATACTTCTCGCGTGATTGTTGAGGGAGAAAGCTCATTTGCGCATTATTAACAGTTTCAGTCAATTCTGTTGGCGTCAAGCTAACTTCCTCGTCGCTAGAATCACTCATTTTAGTTTTTTCACTTGTTTTCAAGTTTCTTGTTTTTAATATACCTAAGGTTTAACAATGACGTGAAAAAATGCCGCGTAAAGAACCGCGTACAAAGCAAATTGAAAAAAGAACACCAAGAAGGTTCCGAGTCTGAGTTTTTAACAAATTAAAAAAAAGTTGTATGATATATTCGGCACCATAGAGGTAGCAGTAAATAGGTTTAATGTTTTTTTTAATTCACAAACTTAGTGCACACGATGTTCTAAATTCAATTTACTTTATCCTCTAGAGAATAAAAACGGCTTTTCCACTCAGATACTGAAGATTAAAAATACTCTTTCCGAGATGGTGGGATGAAAAGAATATTTTATTTTACGTCTGCTTTGTTAACTTTTACCCTATACACACACATATATACACATTCAGTTACAGATAGTACACTGTACAATCCACGACGACGCGCCCCACTCCACGATTACTGTACTGTAAGTAGTACGGAGCGGAGCGGAGTGGGGCGCGTCGTCGTGGATTGCACTATCTATACTTTGGTAACTTGTAGGTAAAACAAAACGTGCATGCAAAAAAGTAAAAAAAAAAGATAAATCTAAACTGGAAACAAATACATTTTCCTTTCTCCTTTGTCATTTTACACAAATATTAAAAGTATTGGAAGGAAATAGAAAACTTTGAGAATTATTTATTGTTAAAAGTTGTCTCGTGTAATAAACCAGTTTTCACTCTTTTCTGTAGCACGTATAAAAAGACTCTTTTTTTCTTTTACATAAAAGCTCTTGAAAGCATTTCAAGGGACAAAGACCCTTTGTTGTAAAGCGTTTACTGGAATAACTGTTGTTAGAAAACTCTTCTAAAAGGACCTACTATGCCTATCAATAATGTTTTAGAAGTAAATATAATTTTAAAAGTGAAAGTGAATTAAAAGCTTCCATGAGTTTATTCAAATGTAGGTGTTGTGGTACGTGTGTGTAATTCCAACTTTTTACCGTACAATATCGTACCTACAGGAGTGTCGTGTGAACGGGGCTACATACAAAAATGGTTGTTATTGTTATTGTATTATTTTACTATTTTTTTTTTGTTGTAATTTTCATCCAAATCTTTCTCTGTTTTTGCATTCTTTTAATATTTATGTTTTTTTTTTTTTCTTTGTCATAATACTATGTGTATCAACAAAATCAGGCGAAGTCACTGGTCCCTATGATACAGTTAACACTAGTTTAGGGGCCACGGATTCATATATTTTTGATGTAACCTTTTTTATGTCAATAAAAAATACTTTACTTTACATACGCGATACTATTTGAAGCTCAAGTATTTTTAAATATATCGAAGGAAAGAAAAGAGGATTTATATGATACAGATTCCGAACGCGCGCCTCCGCGATTTAAAAGATTTATTTTTAAAGCACCTGTCGACTTGCTAGCTTATTCATGTTTAGGGCTGTACAATATAACACAGAATTCAAAATCAATATTTAAGATTTACATATTTAAGCTGCTGTGCTGTCAATAAGACATCGTGAGGAAGGGTATTCTAAGTTTGACGTCACAATAGTCTGAAATCTTTAACTCATATCAAACTCAAACTCAAATCATTTATTCCAAATAGACCAATTACAGGTACTTTTGAATTGTCAAGGGGTCGGTCAGTCAGAAAGATGAAGCTAGTTGCCCATTCCAAAGCGTAGTAGGTTCCTATGGAGAAGAACGAGAATTTTGAATTGAATTTTGAGTTTTGATTTTTTAAATCAGAATATTGTTACAAAATATTGGTTACATCATTAATGTTGAAATTATACATGTGAGAACAATTTAGAAAAACGTGCACGTCCATAATAAAACAATAAAAACAAAAATAATTAAAAAATTAAAATAAGCCATGGTAGCTAAGAGATGACTAGTCCCCACTGACGGCGCCCGTTCACGAACATGACGCATGGATGAGCATCATTTAGCTCAACCATTTTGTAGGGAACTCATACAAAGAACATTATCTGTATGCCCTGCAGAAAATATTATTATTATATGTTTTTCCCTCTCACAGAAACAAAAAGGCCCCAGCAGTGACAACGTTATAGGCTGATTAAGTTATGTTATGTTATAGGTACTCTTTTAAACACGTGTAGCTAAGGCTACCAAAGAAAAAGTATTATAGACTAGCTTGTGCCCGTAACTGCGTCTGTGATCCAGGATGAAATTTAGCCTATGTCCTTACCTAGATTAGGATCTATCTGTGAGCCAAATTTCATCCAAAGCCGTTCTGCCATTTTAGTGTGAAAGCACTTATTAGTTAGTATCTCGCTATAAGATCACCAGTCTATAAATTATATCTATAAATTATGTCTATAATAAAATTCAAAATATTTTATTTCAAATAAACCTACATCACTTATGAAACGACAGAAGCTAGGTGCACGTTTCCAATTGGTCGTTTCCTATGCAGAAGAGCCGGCAAGAATAGGTCAGCAGAAATAGTTCTACTGTTCTTAACAACAGCAAATACTTAACTATTTCTGTTTTTGCTAAAAGTAATGGACTAAATAATTGAGTATTGCACCTTCCATGATTATGCTAATATGGGCAAGCCCAGTAACGCATGAGTGTGAAACTGCAAGCGTTATCAATGCTTCGCTCGTTATTCCCGTACAAAGCCAATACCACAGCTGTGTGAAGTGCTTAAATGGCGGAAATAACATAATTGCCATACGCTCACGAGTACCATTACAATCTGTATAGGAATTTTATCGGGATAGGTAGTAGATAATATACAATGCACATTTATTTAACTCTTGTTTATAATCTATACGCCAAATTGTTGCTGTTGTAGTTTTACCTATTCAGTATTCATTCTTGTATTGATTCGCACAAGTTTAGCTACAGCTATTTACAGGCTACTACAACATACCCCCCCCCCCCCTGGCTGCCTCGTTGTTCTAGTGGTCGCAAGCGCCACTGCTGAGCATGAGGTCCTGAGTTCGATTCCCAAATCGGGCAAAGTATTATTGGGTTTTTCCAACAGGAATTTCTCAGTAGTAGCCCGGAGTGTGGAAATGTACCCGGTTGATAGCAATAGGCTCGCCCCCTATTACATGGGACTTAAAAACATAACTGGCGAAATGTGGGTGTACTATAGGTACACCTCTGCCCAACCTTTCGGGGAAACAAGGCGTGATGTTATGTTGTTTTATGTACAACATGAATTGTTTCCCCGAAGGGTTGGGTAGAGGTGTACCTGTAGCAGGTATATCCACATTTCGCCAGTTATGTTTAAGTCCCATGTAATAGGGGGCGAGCCTATTGCCATCAACCGGGCACAAATCCAGACTCTGGATTGCTACTGAGAAATTCCAGATAGAAAACCCAATAATACTTTGCCCGACCCGGGAATCGAACCCAGGACCTCATGCTCTGCAGTAGCGCTTATGACTATTACCTATTTATTTTTTATCGAGGAACTCGAGGATAAGCTTTAAGAACACTGTTCAATCGAAATCTGAAATGATGAACAAAAACTTGAATGACATCTGACAATCGACCTCACAACTTGACAAGTTCGAGTCTATTGTTACGAAAAACATTTAAACTTTTAAAGAAGCGTTGCACTCTCTTAGCAACCCTAAAAGCCGTAAAACTGTACACGGAAAGGTCAAGCACACGTTCTTTAGTTTTAAAAGACCTCTGGGACAGCAAACAACTGGAGCACGATGTGAATGGGCGCCTTAATGAGTTTTAGTAACTAAGGGTTAGTGCGAAATTATATACGTTTGTGAGACAACAAAAGGGATAAGGTTATTGATTAAAGTTACCCTGAAATGTAATTAATAATTTTATTTGATTAAAGACACTTAATGGCCAGCTGTTTCACCTCGTTCTGGAAAGCCCGGGTTAAGCTATCTGGTAGACGATTTCATAGACATTCAGTTAAAATTATGAAACCGGCCGTATGTCAATCTACATAGATACATCTGCCTAGCCTCATCCCAACCTTGTTAGGGTCGGCTTCCAGTCTAACCGGATGCAGCTGAATAATAGAACTTTACATGGAGCAACTGCCTGTCTGACCTCCACAACCCAGTAATTAGCAAATGCATGAATGCAACATGAAAGACATTGATTAGGCGTAGCGCGTAGCTGTCAGCTACGAATGCTACGACAGCGTAGCTCGCGTAGCAGTGAATCGTCACGTTTGGCGTAGCAATCGTTCAATCAATGTCGATTGTCAATGTAGTTGCATAAGGTATGTATTCATTTATTCATCGCTTAGCTGTAACTATGAGATAAGTTACAATGTGCACACACCACACTTTCATATAAATTTTACAAAAGTTAACCAATTCAATACCTGTATTTTAGCAAAGAAGGCCCTTTGTAGACGGTAGGTAAATCTTATAAAGAGACATCAATTTTTTTTTTTGAGGCGACCTTGTTAGTAAAATGCCAAGACAACAAGCCTTTCATACTTTCACTTTATTAAAAAAACAAAAGAAATCAATTTCAATAGAGCCTATTACTGAAAAAAAAAAAGACTGCTTTCTCAAAGCCTTTATAGAAACATTTTCGTTGTTCCTTCCTAAATAATTATGGAGCGATTAATTCCAACAAAGACAGGATTACTTCTCCCGTACGGTTTCTATGGCAACAAAATTAAATTACCGTGAACCCTGGTTTCTAACGCTTCAACTAAAGTAACCGAAGTTGACACTTACCTCGGGTTTTGAGCGCCTGTTTTATTTAATATCTACCATGTTATTATATACTTCGCCAGGTATAGAATTCCGAGACACAGTGGTCACGTGGGAGACACAAGTCTACGTCATCACATCTGTGTTACACAAGTAGTGTGTAATAATAACTCCCCAACCACTTTTATTACCTGTGCGAATCCGATAAAAAAATGAGGTTTTAACTAACAATTACGTTGGTATATGTTTAAATTTAATTGTTTAGTTAGATTAAACAAACGAAACGTCAATTTAAATGCTTTGTATATATTTTATAACAGAATGGTGACTGAAAATCTTTCCTTAATTCGTGTTTTGTTGCAATATAATAATATAATATAAAATTTATTTTCAGAAAAAACACATTTACGGTTCACAAAAAACAATTTTTAAACTAAATGAACGTTACAGAAAAAATTGTATCGTTGGTGCCTGTACTAATGAATGAAAATCATTGTATCACAGACACCAGTGCCTAAAGTGGCAACTGGAAAGTGACGTAAGCATGTGTCACTCCCGGAATGCCAAACCTTGTTATTTTAGACCATGATATATCTACAAGCCTGAACCCACGATTTCACCCGCATAAGGTCGTATCTCCTAACGCAGGTCATGGTCTATCATTTGCCAAATCCGTCCAAGCCAATTCATCCAATTCCGTTCAGCCGTTTTCACGTGAAACCGTAATAAACAAACAAACTCACTTTCACATTTATAATATTGGTTAGGCTGTTATTAAATCTTGTCTTCTCGTATCTCAAAAAGACAAAATCCAAAATATTTTATTTCACATAAACCCACAAACGTCAGAAGCTAGGTGCACGGTTCCAGCTGGTCGTTTCCTATGGAGAAGAGCCGACATTAAACTCCACGGTTACTCTTTTAAAAGTAAATAGTTTTTAAAATGTTTTCAATTTACAGTGTTAATAGGTATGAGATTACAGTGTAATGTAGACAAGAACTGTCTAGTTTTTGCCTGGTTTATTCAGTACTTCTCTTGTGCTTTTGGAATATACGATATTAGCCCATGTCGTGGAAACATATTGGTCAAGTAGAAACATTGTTGGAGGAACTGCCTGACTAGTATTTTCACCCGTGAAGTGAAAATATCGAGCTTTTTTCCTGTACCTGTAATTTTATTGGTTGGCCCATTCGTTAAACTAAAAGATTAAGACCCGATTTCACCAAACAATTCTTAACGAGCCATCAGCAAATGTTCTGTTAAAATTGACGTAGACGTCAAAAAGTTTTACGTTCTATGGAGGGATCTTAACAAGGCGTTGCTAAATCAAAAATCTAGTAGATATTATCTATAATCGAGTGAACAAAAACGACCGGTCAGACTCTTCATTCACTCTCGTTTCGCAACCTAATTAAAATGTCATGGCGTCTAAGCAAAACGTTCTTTAAACCTAAACAGTGTAATTCTCTATTAGTCGTTTTAAACGTCAAATTCGTAAAAATGTTTTCAAATGATTTTGATATGTGGTAATTTTTGTTGGCTGAGCTTGCTAACAATGAAACTAAGATATCATTGTAATACAGTGGTTTAATAAAAAACATTTATTTTTATTAAAACACAAATTAACTTCATTAGTAATTGTTCACACAGGATGACAGAAACAACAGTTGCTAAATTATACGCCGCTTCCATTTTATTTGACCAACTGACAACCAATTAACAGCCGTTAAAAGCATTAACGGACCTTTGGAGCAGTGATTAAGTTTAATGCCTTGTTAAGAGGATTAACCATTCGTTAGTACTTGGTGAAACACTCACTACGCTTAACGGGCCGTTGTCTATTTAATGGGACGTTAAAACTAACTAACAGTGTATAGTGAAACTAGCTCTAATAAGCAGATTTACCTACAGATTAGGGATTGGATCACTCAGTTTTATTATTTAGCCATCATACAGCTAGCAATGGATTTAACAGCAGATTTGCCGATGAAATTGTTGATCAGGCAATCTTAGGCTCTTTGTAGACACGTTTTCCTTGCCGTGGAAAACTACGATTTATTCGCCGCGTGTATAAAACCTTTAAAACTAGTTCGTTTTAACTGATATTTGTCTAAGACTAGTTTTAACTAGTGAAAAAGGGTTCTAACTAAAAACGCATTTTAACTGTAACATATCGATCAACTATGGAAGCTGGACAGACACGTTTTTTCTACGGCACGGTCTATACGACACGTGCCATTCTGTGAGAAACCATGCCGTGTACATATGGCTTTATGGTTTGCAACAACACGTCTAAAAGATTTCACAGAACGTATACAGATCAGAGATTAAGTAAGGTTTTCAAAACGTTCGCTTCCAATTCGCAACTAACCTCCGGAGGTTAGTTGCGAATTGGAAGCGAACTCGTCGATGAAATAGCTAATATTCTCCCGCCCTTCCATTTGACCCGATTTCAGGGAAGATAAGATTTCCTGAATCCAGTTACAGATACGCCATATATGCGAGATTGCATCGGTTTATGCAAAATATTCATATAATTATGAATATATATTAATATATTAAAATAGAATAATATAGGAAATCGCTGGATGCGGGAAGCACAGAACCAGTCGAAGTGGCGTTGCTTGGGGGAGGCCTATGTCCAGCTGTGAAAGTCTTTCGGCTGAAATTATAGTGATGATGCAAAATATTGCGCGAATGTCTATTTCGTTATTTTAGAGAATGAGATTTTAAAAACAGATAAATTTAGGTGTTGTTTGTGATATGAATAACAGCTCCAATAATCATCATCTGCCTAGCCTTTTCCCAACTATATCGGGGTCAGCTTCCAGTCTAACCGGATGCAGCTGAATACCAGTATTTTACATGGAGCGACTGCCTATCTGACCTCCACAACCCAGTAACTGGGTAATACGATACCCCTTGGTAAGACTGGTTGTCAGATTTTCGGGCTTCTGACGACCCGTAACGACTGTCAAAGATCCACGAATGACAGCCGGGACCAACGGCTTAACGTGCTTTCCGAGGCACGGAGGAGTCTCGGTATGTAAAGATGGTCACCCATCCACAGACCAACCCCGGCAAGCGTAGCTACCTAACAGCTCCAATAATCGTGAAATAAAATGGAGAAAACAGTCTAGAAATATGTTTTGAATATGAAACGTTCATATACCTAATTCTTGTATGTTCCACATTAGAATTGCATCAGCTTTATAAAACATACTGCAAGCGAAGAATAATGAATTCCTACTTAAAAAAACATTGTTATTAGGAAAAATATTCATTGACTTCAATATGCTTAATGGAGAAGCCAGTGCCAGCTTCCCTTTCAACATAAAACAGTATCATCTAAACACCGTAAAAACATCAAAAACGAAGAACTTTGTATTAAGAAAATTAAATGTTAAAGCAAAACCGTACGGTTTTCATATCGTATTAAGATTAAAACAGATTTTTAAGAGAAAAAACCCCCTTTAGGGGAGAGGGTGCATGAAAGAGCCAGTTTTAAAAAGTATAAAAAAAAACATTTTTGGCTGATTGTTTTTAAACAAAAATACTTTTTTTCAATGATCAGTATATTAGTTATGATACTGAAATTAAAAAAAACTAGGTAACAATGTAAGAAATCTGAAATATAGCTACTTTAAAAAAAATGGGAAATTGGCTCTTTCAAAACAGCCTGTCAATGAAAGAGCTGCCGTGTGCTATGAAAGAGCCAGATTCCACTTTGTACAGACAAACTAGTTTTAACAATTTTAATATCTCTTAAAATACTCAAAAATATAATCAAAATTAAACGTAAGTAAAAATCACAGCATTTGATCAGTCTCAAATAATCATCTTACAATAATCTTAATCATTAATAATACTTTTATAAAACTCTGATAAAACAATTAAAAACATTTTTGGCAGAATAAATTAATCACTAGTTTGTGACCACAAGACTCATGTGTCCACCCTTCACATATTTTTCACTGGTACCATTCTTCTTTGCTCTGAGAATAGTGTCCATAAACCACAATACAATTATTTTTATCTTGCTGTAAATTATTCTGTTTTTTTAATTCTAATAAATTTATTTCATCATCTGAGCTTGTTAATGATGTCTCATCGTGCAAAGAAATGTTGATGCTAGTGTCACTGGTATCATCCTGTTTTTTAGAATTTAGTTTTCTTATATTTCTTTTGTAGTCATTTTCTTAACAATAGCTTTTCTAGATTTGGCGTTACCTTCTATTTTGTTTTTTTCAGGAGTATCTGTGATTATAGCTGAAGACATTTTACGATTGTTAGGCTTAGCGTTTTTTCTAGGTCCTGATTTTAGGAAAGGTCTTACAACTTCGCAATTTGTTGTCATACTGATGTTGACTGTGGCTGTAAACTTTCTGGCAATTGCAATGGGATGTTGTCTATCAAACTATCTGTGGGTATGGATCCGACATTTGGAATTCCAGGATCTTCTGAAGTGTTCATAATATTAAAAGTGCTGCACTTTGGTATTCTTGGTCTCACGTTTTCCGGCGTAGAATCATGAAGAGAAACTGGATTAGGTCTGTCGGTCACGTAAGATGCAAGAAAATCATCATCAGAAAATGTATTAGAGTTCAAAGGATAAATGCCAGTTTTGATGAAACTAAAAGCTAGTAGTATATTGAAAGAGCCAGTTTTCGTGTCATGAAAGAGCCGGCTCTTTCATAGACAATGACAATGGCTCTTTCAAAACATTTTTTATTAAAAAATATAACCTCAAATTACAGCCAATTTACCATAACATCACAACAATAATATTTGTTTAAAATAATGCCAACTATATGCATAACAATTCAACATATTCGTTTTGTCAACCTATGCTTTACACTTCTGGTCAAAAAAACTTAAGTAAACTCAAAAATACTTATATTTTGCATTCAAAATTTTCAATTCAGTCCTACGACGCCATTTGATTTTCTAGAACTGTCAAATGTCTGTGGGTGGCAGCTGTCAAGTGTTGCCATACAAAGAGTACAATTGAATTATGGTAGGATTCTGTTAAGTGGGAGATAATCGCATCGGCTCTTTCAAAGCTTGGCTCTTTCATACACACTCTCCCCTAATTATTAAATTTTTATTTGTTGTGAAATTGTCAACTGTCTATCTATTACGGTTCGTGAGATACAGCCCGCTGACAGACAGACGGCGGACGGACGGACAGTGGAGGCTTAGTAATAGGGTTCCGTTTGGCACCCTCCGGTTACCGAACCCTAAAAACAAATAGACATACAGGAAAGGGGAAAAACAATAGCACCCCAATTGCTTAAGACGCAAAATTCCTAGTTCATTGCTTCATATATGTGAAAACTTCATCTGCTCGGCAACTTAAATAGCGCTATGAACGTTGTCGAATTTTCAAAATGAAAGACATTGCAATTGCTGTCTGGATTTGTGTCCGGTTGATGGAAATAGGCTCGCCCTCTATCACATGGGACTTAAACATAACTGGCGAAATGTGGGTTTACTATGGGTACAGCTCTGCCTAACCCTTCGGGGAATACAGGCGTGATGATATGTTATGAATAGAAAGAGTCTTTTTTGTTGCAAGGTTCGTTTCCTCTATGCGGTGATCGTTTTTTGCACCTTAAAAATTCTTATGTCTGCCGATATGTCTTCTAGGCTTCCGTTAGGAATTTATACGGAAAACTGAATGGTAAATATCGCGGGGAAGAGTACTCCAGTCAATATCATACTTACATATCTATAATATTATAAAGAGGTAACATTTGTTTGTAAGTTTGTGTGTGGTTATCTTGGGAACTACTGATCCGATTCCAAAAATTTCTTTTCTCTAGTAATGGGAAGCTACAGTATTGCCTAACTATTATTATTATTTTATTACCTTTTATTAATAAATTATTATAAATGTGAAAGTGAGTTTGTTTGTTTGTTACGCTTTCACGCAAAAACGGCTGAACAGATTTGGATGAAATTTGGCTCATAGGTAGATTATGACCTGGATTCGGACATAGGATACTTTTCATCCCGATATTCCAACGGAATCGAGACTTATGCGGGTGAAACCGCGGCGCGCAGCTAGTAGGATATATTTTTTATGTTAAAATAATCAATTTTCAGCAAAAGCTAGTTTTCTATGTTTAGGAAGTATTTTTTCACAGTTGAATTATAACTTCGGTTATATTGGTATTATCATTATCTGGTCCTTCGGTACCTTTAAGACAAGTCTAAGTCAAATTACTCGAACTTTTAATGATAATTCAGAAACAAAAGCTAAAAGCCCTTCAGAAGTTCTGACTATCATTTTCAGCGTCTACAATAACTAATTGGTGTTTTAAGGAGGTTTAGAGTTCTTCTAGTTAATGGGACACCCTGGCTTATTGAGCCTCGATGCTAAATTACATTTTAATATGACTTTGTCGAGAATGTTGATCACTTTAGGTATTTCCAATGCTGTACTGGAAATTATACGCCTCTTAAGCCCTACATAAACAATTTATGTTCTTTAATATTCTGACGTCGTATCTAATTTACATTTGTTTTAATAAAGCAAATCTTCTTTTATGATTGTAATAAAAAGCGGCAAAGAGATTATGCTACGAGCAGCAGCACTCTCCTTGCGCTATCACTAACAGCCTGTGCACACGATGCGTTGCGGCGCCGCACCGCAAAGATTTCACCGCATTGGTGGTCACACGGGCCCTGCGTAGGCGTACCGTTGTTACGCCGCAGTAGTACCGCAGCGGCGCCGCGCCGCAATGCGCGTAGATTGTCATCTGTCAAACATCAGTGTTTTTCAGGTGCCGCTCTGGTGTCACAATGCGTACACCCCTCGTTCCAGCGTCCCACCGCACATACACCGGACTTGCAGCCCGCGAGACGAGGCGGGGAGGGGTGTACGCGTTTGCGACACCAGAGCGGCACCGCTCAGTTGCTTTTGCGTTGTCTTTGTCAAAACAAAGATATTTGACAGATGACAATTTACGCGGTTTGCGGCGCGACGCCGCTGCGGCGTAACAACGCTACGGCACCGCAGGACCATTGTGACCGCCAATGCGGTGAAATCTTCGCGGTGCGGCGCCGCAACGCAACGGCTCTGTGCTCTATGCACAAGCTCTTATCTGATTGCCAATACACGTGCTTAAAAACGTTGACAATCAAAGCGTTATCTCATCTTAACGACAATCAATGTCAAACACTTTTCAAGTGTGTGGTAATTTAATTTTTTTTCTTTTTGACAGTTTGAGACTGGCATAAGAACGCGAAAAAAAAAAAACGCATTCAGATTCTCGATCACTGTGAGTAGTGCAAAATGCTCTTTTCAAATTAGTACCTTATGTTATGCTGTCAAAGTCACTTTGAACTTTGAACCTCACCCCAGTAAAAGTATTGACCGCTATTCATTCGAATTTGAAAACGAATTCACTTCTATTTTTAAACCTTGGTGAGTTCACTCTTCACTTTAGTTCGAATTTTGAAGTAAGTTGACGCATGCTGATATTATTTTAGAGAATAAATAGAAACAGCTACGGGTAGTGTAAAAATCTCACCGTGAAAGCTTGGGTGAAGTGAACTTGAAGTTAACTGTCATCCCACCTGATGCTAGAAATTGATACTTTTGACAATCCACTTCACTTAAGTTTTCACGGTATGGCTTGGACAAGAAGGCTTGAATAATCAAAAATCGGTTAGCTTTCAGTTCCAAATCTGCACTTATTACTTTATTGTTTTTATTTACGACGACAATTCCGCCATTTTATCACAGTTTGATGAGCGTGACGCATATATTCTACTGTATTATTCATGAATCTCTAATACCAGCTATGTTATTGCAGCGAGGGCGTCAAATAACAGGCGCCGCACAAATCAGGAACCTTTGTTTGCATAGTGAAACGTGTCACGTCACTTGCAAGATTAGGTATACATATTAGATGTGTGTTGACATGTTTGTCGGCTTAGGATCTTTGAAAGTAGGGATAAACTTTTCCATTCAAATTCATTTATTTCGTGAACACAGGGTACATACATAAGATCCGAGCTGTGTCTCACCAAAAGGCATACAAAATATGCTTTTTTTTAAAACAAATACATTTTATAAAATCAAAAGTCGATACAATCACTAAAAAATTCAAATTAAATAAAGTAAAAAGAACCAAAAAAAAAAAAAGACACTCATTAATTAATAATCAAAATTGTTTAGTATGTCACATGTATTATAATTAAATTCATTTATGCATTAAAACACAAAGTAAATGCAAAGCAATGTATAGGTAAAAAAAAAATAAAGAACATTTTGGCGTGAATTTGAAGGTGTTGTAAACTTCAGGACTATAAAATAAATTAGGACAGACAGAGTTAACCAATATGGTGCCTGCGAGCAAATTCCTACGAGTTCCAAATAGGTCAGTAAAAACCAAAAATTTCACAAAATATTTTCCTCGACGCTAATTCATAATGTGGCTTTAAAAACGGGGGCTAAATGTCACGACAAAACACGTCAATATCCCAATGGTTAAGTCGTCAGACCTGCCAGCGAGAGCTCATGAGTTTGAATTAAATTCTATTGCATTGCACCACCAATCAATCAATCAATCTGCCTAGCCTTTTCCAAACTATGTTGGGCTCGGCTTCCAGTCTAACCAGATGCAGCTGAATACCGCTATTTTACATGGAGCGACTGCCTGTCTGACCTCCACAACCCAGTACTTACCTGCGTAATACCATACCCCTTAAGACTGGTCGTCAGACTTTCGGGCTTCTGACGACTCGTACCTAACGACTGTCAAAGATTCACGAATGACAGCCGGGACCAACGGCTTAACGTGCTTTCCGAGGCTCGGAGGAGTCTCGGTATGTAAAGATGGTTACCTATCCACAGGCCAACCCTGACAAGCGTAGCTTAATCTGATGGACCCATGCGGCTGTTATTACTTAGCCACAAGCTCCTTAATTCTATTGCAGCACCATTAAAACATAATTGGACGAGTTAATCGGAATACTTATACCTTTCAACCCATATTACGATGTACACAATTGAGATCCAATGTTCTACCAACAGATATTCAGTTCAAGTTCAAACAATATTATTAATTCAAGAATGAACAGTATATAATTATTCAATCTATATATATAAGATATTTCCGATCGGTTGGGTATTAAATGGTCCGTGTCGAAATGACGTGGTGAACTGCGAAGGTGACCGATACTCGTACACTGATAAATGACAACATAATAATATAAGGCTTTTAAGTAAAATGTTGTGATGGATTAAAATAAAAGGGTTAAAAATAGAATGATGTTGTCGGGAGAAATGATGTTATTACCTGAATAATATTATTGACTCCTTCGTCGATGTAGTGGTTCCCAGATCAAGTAAAGTGTTATTGGGTTTTTCCATAAGAAATTTCTCAGTAGCAGCCCGGAGTCTGGTTTTGTGCCCGGTTGATGGCAAAAGGCTCGCCCTCTATTAAATGGGACTTAAACATAACTGGTGAAATGTGAGTGTACTATGGGCACAGCTCTGTCTAACCCTTCGGGCATTACATGCGTGATGTTATGTTATGTAATATTATTGATTTGTAGCTTATGAGCTGATGATTATGAACCACGCAAATTGGACATAAGGACCAAAAACGACTTGTATTTAGAACCACTTCAATCAAGGTACCATAGTTTTAAATATGTATGTAGTTAATGAATTCATGGGTTTTTTTAAGACCTAGTGAATTGTACCAAATAAGCTCTACAAAGATCTTGTTAGTACAATGTTAATAAATTTGTGCCTAAAGACGAAAGTCTACACCCAGTGTGTGCTAACAGTGATAACAAACGGAACTGAAACGTGGCCTCTCACCATGGGCCTCATAAGAAAGCTCAAAGTCACTCAGCGCGCTATGGAAAGGGCTATGCTCGGTATTTCTTGGCGAAATGAGGAGATCCGCAAACGAACTAAAGTCGCTGACATAGCCCAACGGATTAGCAAGCTTAAGTGGCAGTGGGCGGGGCACATAGCGCGCAGAACTGACGGCCGATGGGGCAGAAAGGTTCTGGAATGGAGGCCACGTACCGGCAAGCGCAGCGTAGGACGTCCACCCACAAGGTGGACAGACGACCTAATAAAGGTCGCAGGAAGCCGCTGGATGCAGGTCGCTTACAAACGGCCAATTTGGAAATCATTGGGGGAGCCCTATGTTCAGCAGTGGACGTCCTATGGCTGAAATGATGATGATGATGATAAATTATGCCCTATTTATAATCTTTACCAGTAGGAACAGTAACAAATAAAAACTATTGATTAAACAGCGATAACATTATAGATTTCAAAACATTTCCATACCGCTTTGTACTATGTTGGGGTCAGCTTCCAGTCTAATTGGATGCCGCTGAATACCAAAATTTTAAATAGAGCGACTGCCACAACCCAGTTACTGTGTATGTGTTTTATTGACATAATCTACTCATTACAATGTGTTTTATGAGTTGTATTGCAATAAGTGGTTAGCTAGCGACCTCGACAATTATTTATTTTATCTCGATGGTCCTAGTTTATCAATTATAACCTCTAGTTACAGCTATATGTAAGCAGGCACGCCCTTTATGACTGGAGGCTTTTATTTAAATATTGTTTACGTTTAGTTATTTTTATTTCTGCCTGAGTATAGTTCTCGATGTTTTTTGTTGGTATGTTGGCGTGTGCTAGCTGTCATATGGCTATTAATTTATAATTTAAATTATGTTTTGTGTTGCGTAATGTAAATTATCTTGCATAATATTATATAGAATATTTTTTTCTAACTGAACAGACAGCTGTGCTGCTGGGAAGTTTGTTGCGCCACTTCTTCTTCCCAGCTAAAGCACTAGGTAGCGGTGAAGGGCGGGCGTTTTGGGGGACTGTCTTATCTATGTAATTTTGACGTTCGTAAAGTGCTGATTCTCAGGATAGTTTGAATAAATGACTTTACAATTTTGAATTTTGTAATACGATACCCCTTGGCAAGACTGGTTGTCATGCAGACTCGAGCTTCTGATGACCCGTAACGACTGTCAAAGATCCACACGGCTTAACGTGCTATCCGAGGCACGGAGGGTTCTTGGCATGCAAATATGGTCCCATCCACAGACCAACCGTAACAAGCGTAGCTTAACCTGATTGATCGACCCCGGCTGTTATTACTTAGCCACAAGCAGCACCTGTAAGTTAGGAGAGACTATTCGAAACGAAGTTTTCAGAGCAATTTAGATTTTGAAACAACATTTACGATAATTGTAATATAATACAAAGTGGTAGTAGGTAGGTATTGGATATCTGCTTATCCTTAGTTAAATAAGACGAGGAACGTGATATTGTAAGCATTAGGTAGACAAGTATAAACATTAAATAGATTTGAAATCTTTAAACGTTTAAATTCTTATTCATACTTTGTTTTATTGCCGTGATTCTATTTTCAAGCCCGAATCTCTCCCGATATTTCTTGTTAATCTTATTTTCAAAAAACAATAAAATGGTCATGTTACAAAAAAGATCCAGTACCTAAAAATCCTAACTTCCTAACTATATTTAATATTATAAATGCGGAAGTGAGTTTCTTTGTTTGTTACGCTTTCACGCTAAAACGGCTGGACGGATTTGGATGAAATTTAGCACACGGGTAGACCATGACCTGGAATACGACATAGGATACTTTTTATCTCGGTACTCCTTCCCCGTAGGATAATGCACGCGGGCGAAGAAGCTGTCAAAGCTAGCAATATAATTGCATTGCATTATTTATTTTGCATTGTGTCACCCTATGTAAATTTCTAAATTTATGTCTGTGATTTTTATGGTGTACAATAAAGAGTATTCTATCTATCTATCTATCTATAATAAAGAGGTAAAATTTATCGTTAATATAATAATCTGGTTATAAAAAATCTTTCAATGTTAGAAAGCACTATTGCCAAATGTCACAACATAATTATATTTTATGATTAGCGACCCGCTCCTGCTTCGCACGGTTTTTGACTTGACAAAACATCGAGATTTCTAAAGTAAACGTAACTTTACACCTAACGTATTATACACATAAACCTTTCGGAAGAAATTCTCTAAACGATGGTGAAAACCTCATCAAAATCTGTTGCGTGGTTTAGAAGAACAACGCGGACATACAGACAAACGCGAAAAGCGACTTTGTTTTATAACATGTTTAGATGAAACAAGAAATTTCACGCAGGCGAAACCGCGGATAGAAGATAGTTTAAAATAATACAATGTTCGTACCTGTAACTGTACTGAAAGTTCATTGTGAATTCCGTTCGCATGACGGAGGATGAATAGCTCTTTACCAGGGATAAAACGTGGTCCTTTTATCCCCCTTCCACTGACACGTAGTTTTCGTTTAACTGTAGGTACTTTTTGACCTTACTGTCACAGGTATTGGGTTGGGGGGTTTTCGAAGGATTTTGCGGTTACAGTAAAGTAAACTTTTTTGACTAGCATTAGGAGTTTGATGTTTGATAACTGTACGAAAAATTTATAAGTTTCGAGATACATTTTTCCTACATCTTTGACGGATTTGACTGGTAGAAATCGTCACGTAAGGAAAAAACGTTATGAGCGTGTGTGCGTGGGGAACTTCGTTCCTGACTGGGGTCCCCCGACCGTACACGTTTTTGATGTGTAACATCTTTCCTCTCGCTGTCCAGCAATATGTGGGAAGGACGGAAGTGTGTTACAGGAAGCCGGGGAAGCGCGCGCTATTTGATTTGACAAATGAGGGCGCACTCAAACTCAAACTCAAACTCAAATCATTTATTCCAAATAAACCAATTACAGGTACTTTTGAATTGTCAAGGGGTCGGTCAGTCAGAAAGATGAAGCTAGTTGCCCATTCCAAAGCGTAGTAGGTTCCTATGGAGAAGAACGGGCAAGAAACTCCATGGACACTCTTTTAAATTAGAATATTGTTACAAAACATTGGTTACATCATTCATGTTGAAATTATACATGTGAGAACAATGTAGTAAATCGTGCACGTTAAAAGCGACCATAATAAAAATATAAAAAACAAAAATAATTAAAATAAGCCATGGCAGCTAAGAGATGACCAGTCCCCACTGACGGCGCCCGTTCACGAACATGACGCACGGTGCTAGAGTTCGCCGTCAGATGGTACCAACCCATTTTCTGAGAGGTTGGTACCTACTGTCCGCCAAGATGTCAGATTTTACTCATTATATGCAATTGTTAACATAGGCACCATTGCCATAAAAAAATAGAATAAAATAGACTACTGTAAGGCTCGTTCGTTTTTAATATTTCTGGTTGTTTTGAATAATGCGAAATTCAATTTTTTTTTTTTTTTTTTTTTTGCCCCACACTAGGAATTTCTCCTGTATCGTGGGTGCGTTTACAAACATTTAAACTCACATACACAAACAGCCAGACCCGGAACAATTACTTGTAGGTCATACAAATATTTGTTCCGTGCGGGAATCGAACCCACGACACGCAGCGCTGCAGTCAATCGCTTAACCACTGCGCCAACCGTGCCGTCCTTCAATCCGTTATTCAATCTACCTAGCCTTTTCCCAACTATATTGGGGTTGGCTTCCAGTCTAACCGGATGCAGCTGAATACCAGTATTTTACATAGAGCGACTGCCTATCTGACCTCCACAACCCAGTAACTGGGTAATACGATACCCCTTGGTAAGACTGGTTGTCAGATTTTCGGGCTTCTGACGACCCGTAACGCCTGTCAAAGATCCACGAATGACAGCCGGGACCAACGGCTTAACGTGCTTTCCGAGGCACGGAGGAGTCTCCTTATGTAAAGATGGTCACCCATCCACAGACCAACCCCGGCAAGCATAGCTTAACCTGATGGATCGACCCGAGCGGCAGGTATTACTTAGCCACGAGCTCCTCATACTACTCCTCCGAATAATGCGAAATTATTACTTAAAAAATAATCTAGCCACTATCTTCGTATACCATGCTATCATAAATATTCAGCCTATTCCAGTCCATTGCTAAACAAAAATCACTTACAAATTGTTCATCAACATTTTTCAGTTTTTCGTTTTCAACCTAACCTTTGTGTGCCGTTCGCTTAGATACAGATATTTTATTGGCCGCCATTTTGAAGGTTCATTAGTCGTACTTACTCATGACCTGCGGGGTAATGGCCTATCACACATTAAATTACAACCGATCGCATTTTCTTCAAGTTCACAGTTCAGCTACGTTCATTGCGTTATTTACGTTGTTGAGCAGATGAATTATCCTTCAAAACTCTCGGATTGAGATTGAAACCATGTTACGCAAAATTAGGGTCGCGGATTAACCCCGGGATAAGCTCTGGATCACACGGGCGATATGTTTTCGCACACTGGATTTTCAACGCACTGCTTAGTGCCGAAAGTTGAAAATCCACCAGTACGTTTTTTTGACGCGCTGGGATGCGCTCTGTTGAATTCTCAATGCTGTTGAAAACCCATTGCACGATAAAATGCCGCCGCGATATTTTTATGTTCGTGGGAACGGATGTTGACACATAGTATGTACATGTTACAGTCAAAAACATAACTTCCTATATTCCCTAAATGCATACACACATTTCGTCAATTATATTCATGATCACGTCTCATGTAGAGTGAGCCCATTGCTATTAACCAGTCACAAGAACCTAATTATTGTTAACACGTTCACGGCTCACCTAGTCGCTTATGGGATGCCGGGAGTCACTGTTCAGTTTCACTGTTGTTTGCATGGTGACCAATCAGTTCACCAAACATTAATTCAATTTTTTTTACAAGCAACGATTGGCAAAAACATTATTTGTCGTTTCATCATTCTACAACAACAAGTTTACCAAATATTTCACTTAGCAAAATAATTATCTGATAAACTTTTATTTAATAACGTAGTATTTGACAAACAATTCATTATTTTTTATATTAATTCCTAAGAATGTCTATTATTAAAAATCACGAAATTTATTTCACCGAAAGTCGTAAATGTGATTTTCTAGTTTTCCGATTATCATACGTTCGAAGAATCAAATGCTCGAAGGATTCTCGGTCCGAAAAACGACATTCCGATTTTCAATACTTCGAATAAACTAAAAGTCAACATGTTGTGCGACAAAATTTTGTGACAGAAACGAATCGCTGTAAATCCGACTCCACGCAGAAAATTACACGCAAATTACACTCTAGGGGTAGAGCAGAAAAGAGTCTGCTCTACCCCTAGAGTGTAATTTAAAATCACGTAGGCGCGGAGGCTCGAGGCGGCCCGCGAGTTGAGGAGCAGGTGGTTGTAACAATCACCGCCGCGGCTGAGGCTGCCAGCAAGCCGAAGCTGCGGTGGTGAGCGTTAAAACCATCTGCGACGATAAGCTCGCGTGGGGTCGTCCAAACCCAGCAGCGCCGGAGCCGTGACAGAAACAATGCTTGCTGCATGTTGCACCTGCTTGCTTGCTGCTTGCCTGCTTGCATGCTGCATGCCTGCTTGCCTGTTGCATGATTGCTTGCATGTTGCATGTCTGCTTGCACTTATGTGTTTATTTGTCTTGCTATTCAGTTTTACAAGGCGTTTTTATTTCGGAATTGTATTAATCGGTATTTTAATAATCGGTGATTAAATATCATCTGATGCATTTGTAAAAAGAATTGAAACTGTTCCAATTTTATACAACAAGTCGTTACAAAGTGACTAAGACTGAGCAAGTCAACTGTCCAATCAACAGTGAAGAATTTTTTTGTAAATATTTGATCACTGTCAATGCGAAGTATTTCAGACCGCAAACACCGCTACAACTGGACAGATCGGTAAACTCAAGCTAGAAGTCGTGTCCAGTAAATTGTGGCCAGCCTCACTATCTATGAATTTACGATCTAATATCTATTGTTGGTCAAGTGTTGGCGAATCTTAGAGAGGTTCAAGTTTAGGGTCACCAAAGGTACTCTACAATCGTAGATTGTCACCCTATGTAAAATTTCTTGGTGTACAATAAAGAGTATTCTATCTATCTATTTAACTATTATCTTAAAGCCGATAACGGGATAAAGTATGAATAATATTTATAGAACATACCTACGCAGGGCTAAGTAATGACAGCCGCACGGGTCAATCCAATTCAGGTTAAGCTATGCTTGCTGGGGTTGGTCTGTAGATGGGTGACTATCTTTACATACCGAGACTCCTCCATGCGTCGGAAAGCACGTTAAGCCATTGGTCCCGGCTGTCATTCGTGGATATCTGACAGTCGTCACGGGTCGACAGAAGCCCGAAAGTCTGACAACTAGTCTTCCCAAAGGTCGTATTACCCAGTTACTGGGTTGTGGAGGTCAGATTAAAATACTGGTCGCTCTATTTAAAATACTGGTATTCAGCTGCATCCGGTTAGACTGGAAACTGACCTAACATAGTTGGGAAAAGGCTAGGCAGATTGATTGACTTACGCAGGGTTTGTTTCTTTAAAGGGTTTGGTTGGTAGGTATTGTATAGTTTAACCTACCGCAGTGCTCCCAATAATGAGCAAGTATCCATTAAATGACAATGAGCTTGCCCACTATCATAGAAATGTAGTTCTATTTGATATTGGTAAGAGAATATAATAGTTTTTACGCATCACTACACATTCATGGCTCTGTAAGCTTTGTTGATTACAGGTGCCATCAGGTATGAACATCAATCATGCCTTTATTATATTCTAACCACATGTAAAACATATCATTTTATCAATGTTGGGATAACAAAGTAACGAATTGAAACAACTGCTAGTACCTAAATTACCTACTATCCAGTAGGTAAATATCCTCTCGAATTCAAACATCTTATTACATTTCTCACTACGATTTCCTTAGGGACAGAATCCAAACTTTCAAGAGTTTTGAAGTTTATTAAACAACGACAAAGCTTGAACCAATTAAAATGAAGAAATTGATGAAATGTCGAGTTCTTTTCTTGTATTTAGAGTGCTGGAAATTCTAAACCACCATTTCATTTAACTAAATATGGATATAGCTGAAGCAAACACAAATGTATGTATTGATATTACAGGAATTTCGTGCACTAGCTGATTCAAAGATTCATTGCCTTTGTCTGTGAGAAATGTCCTTCGCTATATGTAATGTTCCTATAAATCATCGGCGATTCCTGTTATATGTCCCCTATATAGGGCAAAGGGCGCTAATACAGACTATCCATCCCGAATTCTCGACCTGTCTTGGACTTTGCGCATAATTTCACTCTGTATTTACAATCAAATACATCATTCAATTGAAAGTGTTCAAAATGTGTCGATATTTTTTATTAAACATATCGACTCTTTCATTAAACATACATAACATCACGCTTTGTTTCCCCGAAGGGTTGGGCAGACAGAGGGTTTTTCATTAAAATTTCAAATAATTCTTATAACGGTTTGTTTCCAGGTCACCGCGCCCATACTGTGTTCGTCGGTGTTCATGTGCCAGCCCGAAGACATTCTCATAGGAAGCACAAACACCATCACCGTAATGGGGAAAATGATGCAGAGAGACCCGGTAAGAGTTGGAAGTAACATAGGTTCTAATAGGATTAAATGTATGAAAGATATTTTTGAAGAAAGTAACTATAATAATCATAAGGAGTTCGATATAGACAGAAAGAATATACATAAAATAATGACAATAATATGAGGATTTAACCACGAAGTAACGGTAAAGAGTAGAAACTTCGCATTCCAAATCCTTAAATGTCGAATAGACAACACTCTCAACTTTGTACATAATACATATATCACGATAGGCTGTAAATTAAATGTAAACAAATATCAATAGCACTCAACCCTTTCAAACTTATAATTATTTTTGTGTACCAAAGTCACAACGTTACCATTCCTCTGTCTCATCTCAGCTACCCAAAAGCGTGTCTAAAGTCTAAAAGTAATTTGCAAAAAAAAAAGCATGACACCCTATTTGTGACCATACCAAACAGATTATTATCACTGCACAATATGAGACCAAATTACATGATGTTGTTCATGCCCTTGTACGAAATTACCAAGTTCGTAAAATTAACTCCTTTGACACAAACACAATTTGGCTTGTTAGTCTCTGCGGTTATATGTCAACGCGACATTATTAACGTAGAACACATTATTAGTTATTTGAACATCGTAGTATATTGTCCAAAATATTCTTATTAGTTCCCAATCCCTAGGGCCGGGCTTAATGACGAGAGGTAGAAGACTAAGCGTCACAGATGATGGCGAAACATGTAAGGCAACGTAGTAAAAGCAAAACTTCTCATTCTTTGTATTGAATCCAATTTCCTTTTCAATTTTGAATCTTCATTTTAATATAGGTAGACTCATTTCACCATTGGCAGTAAGCATGGATTATTCAATCAGGATCTTTCTTTCAATTTCTGTGTTTTAAAATTATTTAAGCATGTCTCTAGCTTACATTTTTATTCACTGTTTTATTCATGAGCCTTCGAGATTAGCCATTCAATTTTACTTTCATCCTAATTTTTTCATTTATGAATGTTTAAAATGATCTTCTTACAAGTTATTTATGTTTCGAATTAATTTTCAGTAACACCACCGGCCCAAAGAGTGCAGTTTATACTGGGTGAAGATGTCGATGATTCTACACTTGAGTCCCATCCGTTATTCTCCGAAATGGAGGAGCTGGTCAAAGATGGCGATGAACTTGAGTGGAAAGAGACAGCTAGATGGATAAAATTTGAAGAAGACGTTGAAGAAGGTGGAAACCGATGGTCAAAACCTCACGTAGCGACATTATCACTTCACTCTCTCTTTGAACTACGGAGTCTCATACTAAATGGATCGGTAATCCTGGACATGGAAGCAGGATCTTTGGAACAGATTGCAGATAATGTACTAGATAATATGGTAGCCGATGGCGGTATAGGATATGATTGTAGAGAGAAAGTCAAAGACGCTTTATTGAGGAGGCACAGGCATCAACATGAGAGACGGAATCACCACAATAACATGTCGAGGCTGCCACTAATCCGTTCTCTAGCTGACATTGGACGCAACCATTCATCTTGTAAAAGTGAGTAAAATCTGTGCACTAGCAACTTCTCCTTGAATCATTTCTCATTTTGTTTTATTAATAAAAAGTTTTCTAGAGTAAAATTCATGGGTCATCCGATCCTATCAGATTTCCAGGAAGGTGGCTCTCGACGCTCCAGTTCGAGGAGTTGTCGAGGGTCCACCTCGTCTCCTCACACTGCTCTTCTTCAAGCTTCAGATGCCAGAGGTTCTTATCTGGCAGTACCAGGTTAGCCATGCGTGTGATGGTACCTAACACATAACTGCTCACTGAACTCACGCCCTTTTTCTGACATTCACAGCACGCACGAGGCTAGTTTTAATGTTGTATATATCGGTTTAGTGTTTGGAGAAGGTTAACAAACCTGTATCTATGACTCTTATTCTAAGATCCCTTGCATTATGTTATATTACAGTTGAAGAAGGCGGTTCAACCAGCGGACACTCTTACAAAGGAGAATTCAGCCGTTTCCTAGGCATCCCTAGTGCGGGTAACCGCTTATCCTGATCAATGTTGTTTCTTCTCTTTCTTACTGTTTTCTGTTTTTTACTTCCTTTTCATTCTCGACCCACATCTCGCCATTTCCATGTAACTATGCTGAACGCTGGTGTCCTTGTTTTGGTACAGTCTGCTATATGTCAGCTTTAGCTCATGCCGCCTTGTTATTTATGATGTATAAAAGTAAAATTTTATAGGTTTAGGAATTGCTAGATTGCATTGCCAAGATATGTCCATTAAATAAGTAATAAAATTGTTTTGTATTTAATGCGCTCCATACCTCATAATTGATTTGGGAATCTAGTGAAATAGCCTAATAACACAAGTTTTCGTAAATGTTTAATATTTTATACGTTTTTGCTTTGACACGAAAATTCGCACTATTTTCTAACTGGTATTAGATGTAACAAAGGCTTTTAACTGGTTATGTTTATAACTTCAGCATTAAGTCACAGAATTATAATATTGCAGGTGCTGCTCACGATGATGGTATGGTGAAAAGTCCCAGCAGTATATCAATGCAAAGGAATCATAGCTCTGGCGACCTCCCGATGAACGGAGACATAAATCACAAAAGCAACACTCACTTTATGCGAAAGATACCACCAGGAGCAGAAGCATCCAATATTTTAGTAGGAGAAGTAGATTTTCTTGAAAAAACATTATCAGCCTTCGTTCGACTGAAAACAGGAACGATAATGGGTGATTTGACCGAAGTTCCAGTGCCAACCAGATTTATGTTCGTATTACTCGGACCACCAAACAGCAACTCCAGTTTCCATGAAATCGGCCGAGCTATGGCTACCCTGATGTCCGATGAAATTTTCCACGAAGTTGCATATCGGGCTAAGAAAAGGGATCACCTTTTAGCTGGTATAGATGAATTTCTTGACGCCGTAACAGTTCTGCCACCAGGAGAATGGGACCCCGCTATACGTATTGAACCTCCGGCAGCCATACCTTCCCAAGATACTCGAAAACGGCCAAATGATAATCATCCAAAAGAGGAATTTGACGAGGAAGAAGAAGAACAAAAACAGAGAGAGGAATCAGGGTTAGCGAGAACTGGAAGACTATTCGGAGGCTTAGTAAATGATCTGAAACGGAAGATGCCTTGGTACTGGTCAGATTTCAAAGATGCATTGGCTATTCAATGTGTCGCCTCATGGATATTTTTATATTTCGCATGTTTATCACCTATAATTACATTTGGAGGGTTGTTGGGAGAGGCTACCGGAAAAAATATGGCAGCTATGGAATCTTTAATATCTGGATTCGTCTGTGGAATGGGTTACGGCTTTTTTTCAGGTCAACCGTTAACAATTTTAGGATCAACTGGCCCAGTATTAGTATTTGAAACAATAGTATTCGAATTCTGTCGACAGATTGGTTGGAATTACATGTCATTCAGGTTTTGTATCGGGACGTGGATAACAATAATTTTGGTCATATTGGTAGCGATTGATGCTAGCGCATTTGTCTGCTACATAACCAGATTTACTGAAGAAAATTTCGCTACTTTGATAGCATTTATTTTCATTTACAAGGTAAATATCTAAAGTTAGTAATTTTTGTGAATAAATTAAGTAGCTTTTACGTTGTTCTAATTTTGTAACATTGTAGGCGGTGGAAAATGTAATATCGATTGGCAAAAAGTACCCTCTTAAGACACGCCCCGATGAAGTTCTCAATTATGAGTGTTATTGTTTGCCAAGCAATTACTCTAAAGTGCCGGAGCAGTTTAATTGGACTTCGCTAGACAAAGAGTCCTGTCAGGTATCTACCTAATTTAATAATGGTACTAAAACGTGACAAGTTTGCACGTGTGGCTTGTAAACCTCCTCAGCTTCATTATACTAACGAGCTAATAATAAATGTTCTCAAATTACAGCTTTACAATGGAACTCTAGCTGGCGGCGGGTGTGATACGAAAGTGTATGTTCCAGACGTGTATTTAATGTCTATTATACTCTTCTTGGGCACTTTTATCATATCGATAATTTTAAAGGACTTTAAGAACTCGTTGTTCTTTCCATCCAAGGTATGTTGAGTGGAGTTATTAAGTTTGACATTTTCAATTCTGTAAGCTTGATTAAATTCCTTTCTATTTTCCAGGTTAGGCAAATCATAAGCGACTTCTCAGTAATCATAGCAATATTATCTATGTCTTTCTTGGATTACAAAGTCGGAGTAAAGACTCCAAAATTAGAAGTACCTTCAGAATTCAAACCGACATTGCCAAGCAGGAACTGGGTTATCACTCCGTTTAGCGGCAACCCGATTTGGTCAGCTTTAGTAGCCATATTGCCAGCTTTATTGGGAACTATCCTAATATTCATGGATCAACAGATTACAGCTGTTATAGTGAATCGTAAAGAGAATAAATTGAAGAAAGGATGTGGTTATCACCTGGATTTGTTCGTACTGGCCATTTTAATACAGATATGCTCAGTAATGGGACTTCCTTGGTTCGTAGCAGCAACAGTTTTGAGCATTAATCACGTGAATTCTTTGAAAGTGGAATCAGAATGTGCTGCGCCCGGAGAGAAGCCACAATTTTTAGGAGTTCGAGAACAAAGATGCACCCATATATTAATCTTTTTAATGATTGGATGTTCAGTAGTATTGACGCCCGTACTAAGCCACATACCAATGCCGGTACTGTTTGGCGTGTTCTTATATATGGGAGTGGCATCCCTAAAGGGTTTACAGTTCTTTGATAGAATCTTGATCATGTTAATGCCCCAGAAATATCAACCTGATCATATGTTCTTGAGACAGGTAATAATAATTATGAGTACTTCTCTGCTTTGCTTCCATGAGCAACGTTCTCATACCCGCTTTTGTTTTAGGTACCAATACGTCGAGTCCACGTTTTCACTGCAATTCAACTGACATGCCTCGTTTGCCTCTGGGTAATAAAATCATTCTCCATGACATCAATTCTTTTCCCATTGATGCTCGTGGTAATGATAGGCATACGAAAAGCTCTTGACTTGTTCTTCACAAGAAGGGAGATGAAAATACTCGATGACGTTATGCCAGAAATGACTAAAAGAAACCAAGATGAACTTCGGGAACTCGGCGACGCAGAGGTGGGATGGCATGCAAAACTATTAAACTTTTGCGGTCGAAACTAAAATGTTCCACTCCTTAATCGTTTTAGTTTCCTTTGTCATCCTATCGTTTACCTAAATATTTTTTGTTATTCATATTTAAATCTATGTACGAAAGAAATAAACTCAGGGTTATGTTCACACACTCGCATTTTATTTTTGCTATTTCGACATTTTCCTTATTATTTATTTTTCGCCTTTGTACCGTATTACTTGAATCATGGTGAGTAGTACCTATTTTCCGATTTTTAATTTTCAATTTTTTTTCATTATTAGTCCATACGATTTCTTTGAGGAAGTTTCTTAGGTTGTCCCCTTGTAGGATGCAACAAAGAGCAACCCGCCGCCGTACCAAGAGAATCTGCAAATACCCCTGATCAATGGCAATATAATGAATATACCGCTGACGTCAATCAATATATCGGAGGAGGTAAACAAAACCGGGATATGGAAGCAAGTGAATAACAGCAACAAGATGAAAAATTCAAAATCGAAGACGGGAAAGAAAAAGTAAGTGACACGCTGACTATTCATGTTACTGAAGCTCTTCGATCTGACTGATCAAATTCTAGGTCAAGTGTGAAGGAAGAAATCTATGTGTGATTTTTAAAATTACCTTTAACCTTGCACTTCCTGAGCAAGGTACTGCATCTTAGATCGACTTAGTTTAAATAAATAAATTACTTTAGCTACTATTGCCTTTCGCACTATATGAAGATGTATCTCAGATTAAAAACTTTGAATTCGAAACACAAACACACATTAAAAACAATAACAAACAAAAAACACATTTGTTTTATCAACGTCTCCTACGTTGATAAAACATCACATATATCTCTTTTTCAGTAACAAACACAAGAAAATAATAATATCCAAAAACGCACAAACTGAAATCGAAAGACGACTATCTACTATGGATGAAGTAGAAGAAGATGATTCATCAGCCAAGGTGTGCATCAACGACACAAAGTTCTAAGTGGAGCATGATAGCACCATTTTCTTGAAGATTCTGCATGTACAACAACTTATCTCAACGTGCATGAAGTTCCAACTTGTATAGAATAATAGCACCCCTGATTTTTTTGGTTGTAAATCCAATTTGATAAAATCTGACATAATATATAGATGATTTTATTATATTTGGTAGTTTTAGATGAGCACTCTATGTTATGGAAATTGTAAATATGTAGTGTGTCTGTTATTATAAAAATGTTGAATGTATTTTTAACTATTAAAATGAGCAAATCGTAATTATGTATACTGATACTAATAATTTGTGCATATGCATTCAAATGATTTCATAAAGGTATGTTATTGATAGTACAAAACTGTTGTTTTAAAATTGTATGTTCAAATTAACGGTTATGTAGTTTAGATGTCCCAGAATATTTTATTGTAAATGTGAAAATAGAATTAGTGTTTATCCACTAGAAAATGAGCAGTAAGACTTATGACGTAAGTAGATTTTTAAATAATACTAATAGTAGTTTTTCCTCGTTCATGTTTTAATGTATTTTTATTTTATTAAAATGTGCCTGCTTTAGTGTTCTCGGCTGTCCAAATTATACTAATCTTGCACTAGTAAGAATATTTCTTTTAAGTTTAAATAATAACTCCCCTAAGTACATAACATTTATTTATACTTAAAAATAAAAAATTCTAATCATTCTAATAATAATTTTATTAAATATCTCTTTTTTTATGCATGCTATAAATCTTTGACAAAATGTTTGTCTATTAGATCTTTTTGATTGATGAACATCCTTTTACGGAAGGAAATCCTTCCATTTCCTAGTGTCGCTGTACATACATAGTACACACAGGCTTTTAGTGGTAGATACTATGCTCTTAATAGCCAAGACTGTAAATTCTTACTTACAAAATAGAATAAGTAAAACATTTATAGATTTTGTAAAGGTACTCAATACCTAACATTACCGTATTAGGTTATAAAATTGAGGTTATAAAAATATTTTTTACAAAAAAAACCACTGCCTTGTTGTCTTTGGCTTTGTATTTTCGTTAATTGCCACCGACTTCCGAAATTTGAGTTATATTGCTGTATTTTTTTTGTTGTAAAAAAGTATTTTAAACCTCAATTATACAACCTAATAATGTTAGGTATTGAATACCTACCTAACATTATTAGGTTAGAAAAAGTGGTGGATCATTTTACAAACGGTGCCGTCCGTTTACAAACGCTGTAGGTTTTGGAAAATGCCGAAGGCAAAATGTAAATTACCTAGTCACTTTATAATATGCCACAACATTTGATGAACAATTAAAACGCTATTTATAAAATGCCGTCGCAAATTGTAAGTTTTTAGTAATCCGGCACGTGAAAAACGTAAGGTGTCCATTGAATCTGGTGCTCGTAGGACTCCTGCCGAATATTATTGGTACAAAATTGACGAAAATTTTGAACTGCAACAAACAATTATTTTTAGATAATTTATAATCTAACGGAAATAATAATGACAAATTGTGAACAGCAGTGCTATTCTGTAACCATCTCACCGTAAAAACTTAGGTGAAGTGAGCTCGGAGTGAGCTGACAATCCCTAGCAGCAGGTGAAATGACAGCTCACTTCAAGCTCACTTCACCTAAGTTTTCACGGTGAGATGGATACAGAATAAACCGGATGGATACAGAATAAACCGGCTGTACCAAACTTGCGTGCGACGTAACGCATCTTGCGCTAATGCTAAATAGCCTGCCTAGCTGCGAGCAACTTGGAAGTAGCGCTCGCCGGCTGCTGCCACGGCACCGCTCGCTTCGCTCGCTCGGCTCGCGCGCGGTTGGTTACAGTTCTAACCTAACCTAACCTATTTCTACATATATCTAACGGAAATAATACCGATAAATTATAAACTAACGGTTCTCACAATTTTACCTGACATAATAGATACCTGATTGCTGAAATAAAGTATGATTTACCCAAAGTGTGTTTAATTATGGTCACCCACCCTACAATAACAATCAATGTCGAAATTATAACAATTTAACGAATTGTCAATTTACCTTGGGCATTTTGCAAGGCAGTGTTTGTAAACGGACGGTGCCCTTTGTAGAATTACGAATCATACAATTTGCCTGCGACAGACACAAAGTTGAAATTTACAAAATCTATAAATGTGCTTATTATATTTAGTGAGTAAGTAAAGATTTACGTGAGAATTTAACGTGAACAGGATTTGTTTTCACTTTCATCATAAATTTTTGTAACAGATAATAGGAACCGATAACAACAATTATAACAACATTCTTCTAATAGACAAAGTATTTTACAAAGCATGTTTTTTTCCTACTCAAATTTTACTATGTTATTATTCTTTTTGAGCATCGACCTCTAAATGGTTTTCAGAATGACCACGTAAGGCGCAAAGATTCATGGAGCAGTGGTATCAGGAAATCTGAATCTAGAAAAGGTAGCACGTCTGCTGAAACTTCGGTCTAAAGCCTCAATTACGTCACTTACCTCTGAATTCTCAAACATCACTTAGTTAAAAGTCTTTCAGGTGCTACAAATAGGTGCATCTTGATGCAACATTATGGGACTTTAAACGACTTGAAATTGAGTTGTTTGATAATTCGGCCGTTTTCATCAATTATATTCAGTAGAAATTAAGGAAATTGGCACAAAGTGTGTTGATATAAATTAGTAAGTATTCATATACTGTTTATAATTTGTTTTTTATTATTAAATACGCTAACTGTTAGATACTGTGTCATTAGTTTTAGAATGTCGGAATATGTTTACAATTTTAAATCTAAATTCATTTTAAATAGCAATATGAAATACTTCAACTTGCAAATAGAAGCCTTTATAGATCTGAGAGGATAAAACGCGAGACTGCACGCGGTCTGGAACTTGCAAAAATTTGAGTCAATAACTCCGCCAGCACATCAACTTACTAAAATCTGTCAAATTTCTTTAATAGATTTTCAACTTTATCACTAAAGCATAAGGTTCAAAGTTAATTGGGAAAATTTGACAGTTTCCTGTAGGTTGACCTGCTGTCGTCTGTGCCTACGGCTACTTTTGTATGTAACATCCGCTCGTGTGGCCATAGCGTGTACTTTGAGGTGATAATGAGAGCGGGCTTAAAGAGCCGGTGGTACCTTGCCCATAGTGGTCGTTTTTGTTATTGCCCCTAAAAAGATCCCTTGGTCTTAGCTCTGAAGAGAGCTGTTTGGACGTACCACCGTGGTGATTGAGGCCCAATGTTGTCACCTCCTGGACCCAAACAATGTAAGAAACATAGATGTACAGACGCCAGCACATCAACTTACTACAATCTGTCAAATTCCTTTAATAGATTTTCAATTTTATCACTAAAGTATAAGGTTCAAAGTTGATTGGGAAAATTTGACAGCTTCGGGTAGGTTGACCTGCTGGCGTCTGTACCTACCTACGAAACGAAAAAGAAATAATAATGTACTAACGGTCTGTAGGTACCGTTAGTATTTTGTTCGTTCTTTTTTGATACTAGGTCGGTACCTACCTAATATTGTCGACCTCGTAACCGCGTTACAACCCTAAAGTGGAATGTCTCTTCGCAATGAAGTTTCAACTTACTGGAAATTGTTGTCAAATGTGCAATTATTACGTGATCGACTGTACCAAACTGTTTTTGATGTGATTTTTTGTCTGTGTAGACTCCTAGATCTAAAAACGGGTCCACACCTGCGCACGCGCACGAACAGTGCGGTTCGCGTACATCTTAGAAACATAGTATGAACACCTTTGGACATGTTCGCGAGCGGTGAGCGAGCAGTTCGCGTGCAAGTTAAATGTCCCCTCGCGTGCACGAACAGTGCGGTTTGCGTACATCTTAGGAACATAGAATGGGCACCTTCTCTTCACGGTCCGTGCGCGTGAACTTCAATTGCATAGGTGTGGATCCTTGCACGCGAACCGTTCGCAACATGCTCGCGCGCGCGTAGAATGTGAAGCGTCCATAGCCGTTCGAGGCGCCTAGCGTGCACGGTGCATGCGCGTGCGCTGGTGTGGACGCGCCTTAGCATTTAACTATTAGACGCTTGCGTAGCAACTGATTCAAACTAATCAATTACTTTTGTACATACCTTAATAAATTAATTATTTTGTAATTACATTATACCTACTTGATGGTGAAAATAGCAAGCTACGAGTATCTCAAGCAGATTGTCACAAAATCAAAAAACTATTAAACGAAGTGCCAATAGAGTAACACCATTAGTTTTTAGATTTGTATTATTAAATCCAGTCTAGAATTTTTAGATTTTGTCAAAGTAGGTCCATGTTTGTTGAATATTAATTATTAATTTGCTACACAACTAAATGTCTTTGATTATTTTTTTTAAGACATAATGCTACTGTCGTTTTAAAATGTTTTTTATTATGTAAAATTAGGTGCATATAAATACTCAATTATGGTAGACTAATTGGTATGCGAGTAAAAATAACCTAATAAGAACCTAAATTGTATTATAAAAAAAATAGTTAACAATTTGTTATAGCAACATATTCTGTTAATTTGATGTTTACCTACTACGCTCTCTTTTAGCATGTTTTTTATTCAATTAGTTTTATGTATTATTAATTAATTAGAAAGTAAAAAATGTCTTAATCATTGTTTAAGATAATTATAATGTTGTATTTTTTGTTATTTAAGTAGGTACTAATTATTTAAATGTCCTCTCAGTCCAGCTCTAATATAAAATCGAAATGTCGAACAATATTATTAGAAAACACTTCTGCAATTTTGCACGACGCACAGATGCAAGAAAAATATATTATAAACTGTGAAATAAAGCCAGCTCTCTTTATCGATATTACATAATCTTCATAGGACACTTGTATCGTGCAAAATCGTATGGGTTTATCCCTCTGGAACTTTATCAAAAACTGAACCGATTGACCATTGGTTTTATATCAATTGTTGTGCCCCTAGCACCCAGCTAATGAATTGACAAATCTAATCTACGACGAATAGGGTCGTGCAATGAAATAAAGAACAAAAAACGAACATATGTTCTCAGTCGTATAAATACGACTGGGGCGGTCAATAGTTTAATAATTGTTCGTTGTGTTTATATCTTAGACATTTGTCGTATTAATCCGACTGGAGCGGTCAATACTTTAATAATCGTTCGTTGTATTTAAATCTTGATGTGAAAATAGTATTATACTAAAAATAGACCCAAATAACCGTTCCTCTTTCAAATATACCTATTTTATAGAAATACCTTTTAGCTCTCTATTTTCCGTACCACAGAACGCGGAATCGCCGCGCACCTTCTAAAGACGGCAGCACTAATCAAATTCGTACCACCGAAAGTGCTTTGAGTGTATTAGTTCTGTCACGGCTGTCATTTTCTATACGTCATAAAGTGCGATGTGACACGCTTGGTTTGTATCATAGACATAGGGAATGGACTGAGCGTTAGTCTCACAAAAGTGACCACTCTCTAGAAAGAGACAAAGCGACTATGCGGCCAATTCTAGTCTCTTTTTTGCAAGCCGCAGGCAAAGGGTAGAAAGAGACCACTAATGGCCGCATATTCGTTTTGTTTCTCTCGTACTTTTCGGTCTGTTCACTGCACAACTGAATATGGAACGCTCAGTCCATTCTGTCTGTAGTTTGTATGGTGGAACATGTTGACAATGACGCCTCTAGAAGCGGCCGCCGAGGTGTCTCCCTGCTCTATGTTCTGTACTATCCGGATTATTTCCTATTACAATCCTAAAGTAATAAAATTCTGTCTATCTAATAGTACTTACTGTTTATTTTAATAGCCATAGGATTAATTAATTAGCAAATAAGTATGTAAGCAAAACAATTATTATTTGTACCTGGAGCGTTTGTTAAGATTTGTATCGTTTTTGGAATATATTTGTGGAGTGTTATGAATAAATGGGTTTTTATAAATGTATTTTTGTTGTTTTATTTAGTATTCGTCACAATTATTAGGCCTAGTTTCGACATAAAAGGTTCAGGAGTACACTTTCAAAGACTGATCATAATTAACACGTTACCTGTGCATGACCCATCGATGGTGCATTTGAGTCTCATATCGTACGTGCATGCCCCATCCATGGGGCATGAGTCCATACAAGTTTATAGTATATTAAATTTATACAAGTGGGAGCTTATTAGTTTTTATCGACATACACGTATGATCATTGATGATTTGATGATTTTGCGATTACACGTAAGGGGTGGTACCGTTAATCCTAGCTACACAGGGTACGTGTTAAGTTTTATATCATTTCTAATGATCGAGCCTAAAAATCAAAGAAATCGAAAGAGTAAACTCGGAGAGTTCCTGGAATGTATCTTCCTTATTTTAGGTTTCATGTCATTTGTTTCACGGATTCACGGTAGATACTACCTTAAGTTTCTTGATGATATAGTGGTATGGATGATGTAGTGGGCAGAAATCTAACTACAAGGAACAGTTTAACAGAACTACCAATGTTCATAACATCAGAACTATTCTGAAAATGGTTCATAAGGTCACCACAGGTCAACCGCTATTTTTTTCAAGTGGACGATAAATTCTAATTGAAATCCACAGACTGTTTACGAATCAAGAATATTAGCTTCTTTCTAAAAATAAAACAAACCAATGAAAATCATTAATCATCTTATTTATCACTAGAATATTCATTTACACTAAGAATATTCGCCTTAAAACAACAATAAAAAATAACGATAAAATAAATTAGTCTATAAACATTGGCTATACTTGAATTCAGAACCTAAAATAATTTACATTCAACCACTTAGTCAACTGTCGACCTTATAGTTATGAAGTCTAAATTGACTTTTGAGTGGCTCTTAATATTATAAAGAAATAAAATTTGTTTGTAAGTTTGTATGTAAGGGGTTAACTCCGAAAGTCGGATTTGAAAAATCTTTTTGTATTGGAAAGCCCAATTCTTGAGGAAGGTTATAGGCTGTGTAACATCACGCTACGACCCAAAGGAGCCGAGCAAGAAAAGAAGTCAGAAAGAACGCTAAGCGAAAACGAAGTTATAGCGCGGGCGGGCGATGCGATGCGACCCAACGGGTCGGGAGGCCGAAATTTCACGCGGACGAAGTCGCTAGTCTGTAATAAAAGGTCCTTTGGCTGCAATGGAATATGAACGTTGTCTTGTATGACATTGGGTTATTATAGATTCTTAATTCAAGTTTATAATATTAGCTAGGCGGTTAGTTCTTCTTCTTTTTCTGGTCTGGTACGAGTCCCATATCTTCTTGGTGTTTTCTTATGAGCTTCTCTTGGATGTCGGGTAAGCAGGGAGAGTATCTGCTGTATTCCATGCTGAATTCGCCTTTGCCTTGGGTCATTGATCTGAAATAGATGAAAGGTTTTCATGAAAACCATACTTTGTCACAGATATTTTCAAGATGGGGGATGGGGATGGGGAACATGTTATATAAAACATAGTTATGTTTGATACATAAACTATGTTTTATAACATGTTCTACAGCTACAGAGGTTAGCAATGTTAAATAACTTGGACGTACTTGTTATATAACAAAATGTTATGTGTTATATAACATAATATGGACGCACCGTTACACACGATGGAAGCGACAAAGGCTATTTTAGGGCTGTATTTCATTAAATTTTTTGTACTGAAGAAGTCATCTTCAGTATGAGCAATAAAAGTCGCGTTTAGTCGCGCCATAAGTGGTATTAGGTTATCCATAAATAGTAGATATAATAAGTGTACAAATATTGATTCTAATCTACCAGATTCGCCTTTTCATCTAAAGTATCTTTATAACTATACACTGTTGTCTATACATCTCCCTAATGTCCTTTTGAATCTTCATCAACCATGTGGTTTAAGGTCTTCCTCTTCCCCTCTTCTTTGTATCCATGGAAAGGCACTTTTTCACGTCATGGTCATCTGTTCGTTGAAGTACATGACCGTACCATCTCAGTCTGGACTCCTTAACTTTGTCCGCTATTTCTGCAACCTTGAAACGCCCTTTAATATGTTCGTTGCGAACCTTGTGTTTGAGTGTGACTCATCCTGCTCATCATACCATACGCATTTCTGTCTTGATGAGTTTTTGTTCGTGGGTCTTTTTCATTCGCTGCCGTAGAAGCGCTGGTCTAACAATTATTTTGTAGACGTTTGCCTTTCGTTTTTATGTGCATTTTTACATCACACAAGACTCCAGTCGACATACGCCAATTGTTCCAGTCCGACGTTATTCTGTGAGTTATGTCCTGAAGCGGACATAACTAATATTGATCCATCTTCTGAAAATACTGAGCCCAGATATTTAAAGGTTTTACTCTTGTCAGGGTTGCATTTTCAAGCTTGATATCTGCACTGGAGGAGGCATCAGAGTTAAAGTTACAGAACATTATCATCAGTATTGGTTCAACAGTTCCACTGATTTAGGCTTTCTTGAATCTCATGACAGTTATCGGAAACGAGGACCACATCATCCGCGTAGAGAAGGTTCCACGGTGTTGGTTTCGAATTTTTGCGGTGAGGTTTAACATTGTCAGGAAATCATGACAATGTTAAAGAGTAAGGGACTAAGAGCACTACCTTGATGAACACCAACTTTGATGCCAAAATATGTTTATAACTATAGACGTTGCTAGAAAACCTAAATGGCCGACTTAACAGCGAACATAATTATGTGTCTTTAGAACAGACAGACATATAAATATCACTGACTAGTAGTCAGCTAAAACAGACAAAAAAAAAACTAAAATCAATTAAAATCACATCTCACCGAAGTTCACCAGCGTATCCGAACATATTATTCAGCGGAACTTCAGCGTATATCGTAGTCCAACCCTCAGCTCCCTCCGTGCCTGTGATAATACCGCCTCTCTTGTTCAACTGTCCTATCACTGTACCATGGAACTCATCGGGTAATACCACTTCCACAAACATTATAGGTTCTAGAATCTGCCAGGCACCATCGTCGAATACTGTGGAATAATAATGGGGTTATAATAATACACATAAAAGATAGCACCAAGCCTGTATTGTAAAAGGGTAGGCAGAGGAGTGTTGTAGGTAGGTAAGAAGGATTCTGTTACAATTAAACGGGCACCAATACAGGTTTCGGGTTTCTACTGAGAATTTATACTAGAAAAAACCGATGTCACTTCGCCCAACCTTGGAATCGAACCCATGATCATCAGACACGCTTGCAACAACTAGACCAATGAAGCAGTCAATAATAACATTACATAACATAACATCACGCCTTGTTTCCCCGAAGGGTTGGGCAGAGGTGTACCTATAGTACACCTACATTTCATTAAGTTTAAGTACTATGTAATAGGGGGCGAGCCTATTGCCATTAACCGGGCACAAATCCAGACTCCAGGCTGCTACTGAGAAATTCCAGAAAGAAAACCCCAATGACACTGCCCGACCTGGGAATCGAACCCAGGACCTCATGTTCAGCAGTAGCGCTTGCGACCACTAGACCATAGAGGCAGTCAAGAATGTATCCAGCAATTGAAGAAAAAGGATTATAAATGTAAAGGCAACGCCTGACGAGCGACATGAAGAGTCGACAGTGTAACTTCTTTGATTACGGTCTTAGCAACAACGTCATGGTATGGTCAAGAGAGCTATGTTACTCTATTCACATGTTTTCCAATGTGGGACTGGGAATAATTTGAAAACCAAATAAAATTATCCCTTACCTTCCTTGACCGCTCCTTTAGCCGCTAAGAAGAAAGACAGTTCACTGGAGTCCACAATATGATGCGCACCATCTTGTAACCTGAACTTCACACCTGACACTTTATGTCCTGACAGGTATCCTTTCTGACAGGTGTCCAGGAAACCCCTCTCTACTCCGGGGACGAATGGTTTAGGGATGTTCGTGCCTATGGTTTCATCGACGAATTCTAGCACTGGAATAAAAATCATAAAATTTGTAAAAAATAATCCAATTTACAATATTACATTTCTTTTTTCATTTTTCATAAATATTTTTATGATATTGAAGTTTTGTTTGCGGGGCCAACATAAACTCAAACTCAAAGCATTTATTTCAATTTAACCATTTACAGGCACTTTTGAATTGTCAAGGAGTCAGTCAGTCAGAAATATGAAGCTAGTTGCCCATTCCAAAGCGTAGGTTCCTATGGAGAAGAACGGGCAAGAAACTCCACGGACACTCTTTAAAAAAAATTATATTCTTACAAAATATTGCCATAGCCAGAGATCCCACAAAATAGAGAGGTTTGTAAAGAAAATGGGGAGGCTTTTGCCATAATGTAGGCTAAAAAAATAAAGTTTTGTTAGAATATTAGTTATTACAACATCTAAAACATTCCATACTAAGCGACGAGACTAGCGGCAGTCGCTGTCATAAAACTTGCGAGTAGAACGTACGTAACTAATCAAATATCGTGTCGTCTCGCTCCCGCACATTATGACCGAGCCTGCAACGAACTTTGGCGTTGAGCTTACTGTAACATATGCAACAATACGATGCATAGGTAATAATGGAACGTGCGTGGCATAGGCTAAACGTTGTATTAGGGTGTCGCGGGAACGCGTCCCTTTTGGCTAAGGGCTCGGAAGATGGACTTGGACGGTTGAACAATGAATTTTGACGTTCAAGTGCCTTTTTTGTGCCTACTTGAAATAGATTATTTTACTTTGACTTAACTCTGTAAGAAACTAGGAAATAAATGTGTTAATACATTATATTTTGTTTAATAATTAATATAACATAATTACTCCTAAATATTAACTGCCTTACTAATAAACGTATTATATCAGGTGAATAGTTACGCACCGTTTTCTCTCTTTCAGTCGTCAGTAATTTGGCATTCGAAAGAAGAAGACAAAGTGTTGTGTAACTACACAGACGCTATACAACGTTTATTAGTAAGGAGGTTAGTTTAGTTATGACAGTATATGGTTTCTACTGCTTATTTATTGGGTGCAACAAAGAAGCAGTCATGGCAGAAACACGGTATTATCGAGTAATTACTATATAACTCAAACAAATTCTTACTGCCTGTCAATCTATAGGCTTAACTTATTGACCGCCCAGTCGGATTAATACGACAAATGTTTTTGTGCTCGTGCCGCCTCAGTCGTATTTATACGACTGAGGCGGCAAAATCCACGATTTGTCGATTTATGAGGTGGGCGCGGCAATTGATATGAAACTAAGCGGTCAAAAGGTTAAATATAAATGAATACATGAATGATAAACTGACTGGAATTGCTATAAAATTTAAATATTAAATTGAGATTACTTCTACATTTGCCAATTACATTCAATCAATCTGCCTAGCCTTTTCCCAACTATATTGGGGTCGGCTTCCAGTCTAACCGGATGCAGCTGAATACCAGTATTTTACATGGAGCGACTGCCTATCTGACCTCCAAAACCCAGTAACTGGGTAATACGATACCCCTTGGTAAGACTGGTTGTCAGACTTTCGGGCTTCTGACGACCCGTAACGACTGTCAAAGATCCACGAATGACAACCGGGACCAACGGCTTAACGTGCTTTCCGAGGCACGGAGGAGTCTCGGTATGTAAAGATGGTCACCCATCCACAGACCAACCCCGGCAAGCGTAGCTTAACCTGACGGATCGACCCGTGCGGCAGTTACTACTTAGCCACGAGCTCCTATACATACATTTGCCAATTACATTCACGCATATAAAATAAATAATAAATACCTATTGTATAATTATTATAATCTAAATAGGTACATTTAATTTAATTTTCAAGTCAAGTCAAATAATTTATTTCAATTAGGCACAAAAAAGGCACTTCTGAACGTCAAAATTTACAAAAAATAATAATAACTATTTCTAGTCGCCCATTCCAAAAGGTAGTTTTAGTATGGAGAAGAATGGGCAAGAAACTCCACCGTTGCTCTATTAAAATGTTTTCATAATATCTTGTATACACTAACTAATAATTATATGTAAAGACAATGCACTTAGAATAAGATTACTATACCACGATAGGTAAAAAGAATGAAAAATGAACGAATGACATAAATTAATGTGATAGATGCATGGTGCTCACATACTTACAAACATTGTAAAATTATACTATATTTCTAACATTATAACAAGTAATACTAATAATAATAATAAAAAAAAAAAAAAAAATATTTAAAAATGTATTTTATATGTTAGAAGAATAAATAAACGAAATAATATAATACACTATATATAATATAATATAGCATTTAGAACATTAATAATGTTCTGAATGCTAATACTTATTCAATTTACTTAATTTTAATATTTAATTTTAATTATTTATCCTTACTAATGTTGTGCCCTTACAGGGTCCATTACTGTATGTTAGCTTTAAGCCTATTTGTAACAACTTAATTCACATTATGGTACGCAAATAAATGAAATGATAAATCTACAGCGGATAGATTAGGAACATTACTTACTTGTGTTCTGATGCGGCGGCAAAGGTTCCATGATACCATTGACTCTGGCGTACTGGCCGGAACCACCAGACTGCTTCTTATGTAGGTAATCGAATGAACACGGCGACATCATTGTTTCTCTGTAATTTATATCATTTAAAAAAACTATTAAAATGTAACTGTTAATCATCAATCAGCATCACATGACATCAGAAGCTATAAATATAATAATATAACATTTAACAACTAGTCTCCGCATATGCGAACGTTATGCCTCTGCTACTTACCTTGGAGGTCCACTCAAATCTGTGTGGTTCTTTCCTCAAAAGACCATTTCAGACTAATCTACATGGTCCTCATACGGCCTGACCAAGATTATGTCTGGACTTTAAAAGAAACTGTGACCTCTGAGCTTGTTTCGGCCTTTCTTCTCAGAGTAGTCAGATAGGAAACGCCGAACTCATCTAGCTAATTTTTAGTTATTTTTTTAAGAAGACGTGTAAAATTGATTCCAATATCCTATTTACAGAATAAACAATTTCATTTCATTTCATTTGTATTTTTACCCGACTGTCCCAGAAGGAGGGTAATGTTTTTTAAGATATGAGCTGGTACAGTATAACTTATGTCCACGCAAGATTCGATAGACCAATGTATGTGCAAATTCTCAGAAAAATAAAAATATAAGTTCTTTGCTGCTTTTAAAAATAAAGGGTTCAAAATGCATCTGTCTGTGACCACAAATCCTGGGCCCGATTTACACATTTGTAAATCTTACAAGTGTCTGTACCACAAAACTCTAAGCCACTTATTTGTAACTGAAAAATCTTACAAACATGCAAATTATAGTGACAAGGGTACAATTTTATTGAATGGTAGACTTGTAAAATTTTGTGGTAAAGAGCAGCCCTGGTCTATTCGCAATACTTTAACTTACCTAAACGCCACTTTAGGCTTGCCCAGATCGACGGGACAGTTGTATTCTCTCTCCATTCTCTGCGCGTATATCTCTAAGTGAAGTTCACCCATACCCGACACGATCGTCTCCTTGTTGTCTGGGTCGTAGCGAAACTGGAATGTTGGGTCTTCTTTGGTGAATCTGGAATTATTAAATGATGACATAAGTAAGACATTTTTTAATACAAATAGTTTATTTTATTACACATAAAAAATACATCACCTCCTTCTGCGAAGCAGTAATGCTCGCGAAGGAGGAGGCGGAATGCGTGAGGGAGAAACAAGTTGAAGGCGAAATTTTATGAATGAAGAAACGTGGGAACTTCCTTAAAAGAGCAATTTTGTTTTACTTTTTCGATATAAATTTTAAATATCAGCATATATCTTGCTTCTTGCAACTACATTGTTTTCGATACCAATGTTGATTGAGCTCTGTCTTTGTATAATCTTTGCTTCTAGTACGCGGCGGGATCGCAGTGGGCGTAACGTAACGTAGAAGATATAAGCCCTCGTTCGCACGGACTTAAAAATATCGCGGCGGGATTTTATCGCGCACTGAAATTTCAACTCTTGGTGTTAAAATCCCACCGTGATATTTTTACGTCAGCGATCGTGGGCTAAGAGTTACGCGAAAGAAAGAGAGGAGAGAATTGCTCTTTATTGTGTCGTAGCAAGAGTTGCTATTTATTTAAAAGTGACCGATCTGTGCTAATTTTGATAGAAGCACAGATTAATACGGGGCCGTTTTATGAGCTAGAGCCATCAATATTCCAGTGCAAGAGAGAGATGCTATACGGATGGATAGCATCATCCCTTTTTTCAAAGAAACAATGCTGGCTTTGGCACTTCATAATATAGATCTGCATTGTTCTCATTCACTAGGCAGTTACTAGAAATTCTTACCTAGCAACAGCCTTCGAGAAGTTATCTCTATCCTTATTATTCTTCGGCTTAATGGACATGGACACAACAGGGTCGGGCACATGTATAGATTCCATTGCCAGCTGTATCTTGCCGTCATTGACAAACGTGTCACCGGACGCACAATCTACGCCAAACAACGCGAAAATATCGCCGGCCATTACTTCCGTTACTTCTTCCATGTTGTTTGAGTGCATTCGGACTAGACGGGAGATTTTGACCTGAAAGTTTTAAGAATATTATTAACTATTCTGCATAATCTTCTTGATTATACGTAGCACAATGTCTAAGAGATTAGGCTACTCATTTTTATTTTCATAGGATTCAGGATGGTTTAATAAAATATTAGTCCCAATTTAGAGAAAAAACACGTCATAGAATAATTATAAATAAATACTGATTTTATGATTGCTATGAACATAAAAATAGTTGTCAGCTTTTAATTAAAATTATTTAAAATAATTATTTAAGTAAGGTAAGGTAAAACGGGCTGGTTTCCGCAACTCCACGTCAAAGCGCGTATTTTGCGTACGGAATTATTTAAGTAATAATAATAATTAGAATTTATTTAAAAAATAAACTTACCTTTTTCCCAGTCCTAGCATTAAAAATATTCTCCCCCCTCTTCAAAAGCCCCTGGTAACATCTCAAATACGTGAGCTGACCAAACTTGCTGACTTCCAACTTGAAAGCCAGACCGACAAACGGCTTTTTATCATTTCTTGCAGCATCCAACAATATTGTCTGTCCCTCTCCCTCTTTATCTTCATTCAATAAAGCAGTATTTTCCACTTCACCTGGGTGTGGAAGGTATTCTAATACTGCATCTAGTAAAGGTTGTACTCCTTTGTTTTTTAGTGCTGTGCCTACCAGTACTGGGGTGAAAGTGCGTTTGAGTGTTGAGCGGCGAACAGCCTGTTTTATGTCTGCTACTGTTGGTATTTTCTCTTCAAGGAAAAGTTCTCCTGAAATTTTTAGATTACAAGTGAGTATCTTCAACTGCGCCCTGCACATAAGGCAAGGGAAGTGAGTTTTATTGAACAAATTGAGGCTATAATTTAATCTCATGATACTTAACATCTAATAATCCATATAATCCTTGTGTTAAAGATATTTAACCTGAGGTAGAACATGAGATATGTGTCTAAAATTCCTTTTGCCAATTACTTAATTTATTTAAAAAAAAAAAACATGCTAAAATTTTATTATAGAACTTACTAGATTAGTAATGGAAACAATTATTTTCTAAACTATGCTGACAATAAATAATTAATAGGAAAGATTCTATTTACAAATAAAACTTACCTAAACTCTCATCAACATTAGATAGATGCTCAATAAGCTCATGCCTCCTCTCCTGAACTTCAGTCCTCCTGTCTTGAGGCACCTCATCATACCGGATTTTGTCTCCGTAATCTCCTTCAAAGTAGATAGCCCTCTCTTCAATCAGATCTAAGATACCTTCGCATTCCTTTTCAAGGCCTATTGGGAGCTGAACGAATGCAGCATTGTGGTTCAATTTGGAACGCATTTGTTTTATTACTCTGAAAAATTAAATATAATGTTTTAACAACTTTAGTTTTACCTGTTCATGAGGGATTTATAGAAACTAAAAATTTTATGAAGATTATTACATTTTAGTGACAGTATTCCTGGCCTTTAGGATATCCTTGGGCTCGCTGAGAATAAAAAATATTTTTTCTACTAACCTGTACGGATTTGCCCCCAATCTATCAAGCTTATTGATAAATGCCAAACAGGGTACATTATATCTCTTCATCTGCCTATTAACCGTTAATGTCTGACTCTGTACACCACCCACAGCACACAAAACAAGCACAGCTCCATCTAACACTCTCAGAGCACGTTCAACTTCTACAGTAAAGTCTACATGACCTGGTGTGTCTATGATGTTGATGTTGTGGTCTTTCCATATTGTGTAGGTGGCGGCAGATTGAATTGTGATACCTCTTTGACGCTCCAACTCCATGGAGTCCATGACAGCACCCACATTGTCTTTGCCTTTAACCTGATAATAAAATTGGTACATAAATGTTTTCATTACACCAGAAAAGGGAAAAAAAATAAATATTATGGCAATAATAATACTAAAACTAAATTGAATTGATTCAAGCTCAAAGTATAAATAATGTGTATAATCTTGGCTAGTATATGATTATTTTTCATATTTTAGATATTACACTGGCAAAATGTATGCAATTAGAGCTGTTCATTATGAACCAATCAATAATATTATGCCTTAGCAGTCAACTTTAAGACTGGGGTCTCCTATGTATTTTTGGCTTCAAAGTTAATTAAAACAGTGCTTCTTGTAATTCAATGAATAAATACCTCGTGCATTTGATCTATTCTTCCGGTATAGAATAATATGCGCTCTGTAAGCGTAGTTTTTCCAGAATCGATATGGGCAGATATTCCAATGTTTCGGATCCTTTCCAAAGCCTTGTGTTCAGCATCTTTAACGTGGGACGAGAATTTCTGCAACACATCACATTCAACATCACTTTTGGGACTTAAATTACGTTTAGTTTCAGAAATACACGAATAATTAAATTACGTAAAATCAACCGGATAATTCGGGAATAAATTTGACGACATAGAACTATTCATTACCTCGATTTGTAACACATTTGGCTTATTTACACCTTTTAGAACGTTTGCTAACCGTAAGAAGTTTGTTATAGTCATTTTACTTTCATAAAAATTAATTATCACAGAATTTCCAGAATTTTTAGGTTACAGCACAGACTACATAGGGATAATGTCAATGTCATGTGGGGAGAGGGCGAGAGGAGAGGGCAAGAGGAAAACCACAGATTAGTAATATTTTAGTGCATGTTAAGTTGAGTGTACAATACGTATTCTAATATGTAATCTGTGGTTGAGTGCATAGTTCTCAACCGTAAGACATGCATAAAACACACACGCCAAATTTCTGTTTCTTGTTATACGAAGTAGTTGCACGAAGGCTGCGTTGACGTTCATACTCGGGGTTACCAATTTAGGGGCATGAGGAACAGGGTGTAAAGTTCACCCATCCACCATAGAAAAAGGAGGATCCTCTGACCAGACGGATGTTGTGTCTGGCGGGCCGACTGCCCGACGATGTCGGATAGTCTTCTATATGTCGTTCACGCGGTAAACTCTAATTGCGCGATGCAGGATTTGTGTGACGTCATGTCTTTGATGCGTAGTTCGTATGTGGCGGTGTAACCACAACAATACTATAATCAGTGCATGGGTTTGGCCAGTAACCTTATTTGATGATTGTCATTGATTCTATCCTGCTTTCAAAAGCCAAAAATAATCAACCTATTAATTATGCAACCATTGATTAGGCTAAATATGATTTCTATTTTATTGTAACATATTATTTTGATATGTTACTGGCTACCAGAAACAAACAATCGTTATCTAGCTAAGGTGAATGGGAAGCCTTACGCCATTGAGAACTAGATATAACGTGAAGTTAGCCATTTGTAGTCACTTCACGTCGTTAAGTTGGCAACATGTAAGCAATAGACAAAAAAACAGTTTCTTTTCAGTTCAAAAAGAATATGGCCGTGTTGGGGCCGTGTGTAAGTGTAAATATGAATGGGCACAATAATATTCATAGTCAGTTAACGAAATCGTTAGAGAGAATTTTGGAGGATGCTTACTTGAGTGGTGAATTAAAACTAAGTGGTCGCAAGTTGAGAGAGTTTCCTAAACCAGTGAAGTATGACCTGAGCGATACAGTTGTTGCTGGTAAGTCGAGTTTTAAAAATAAATCGTGCTGCATTTCTATGCGTTTTACGTATAATATTTTATTTTGGAGTTGGTTCTATGTTCTGTAAGTATAGCGGAGTGTTTTAGAGACGTAACGGTGTTATTTGTGTATGCCGGCTGTCGTAGCGTCGCGGTGCCTTTATTTGTCATCAAATCGATCAAATATGATAACCGCTTGAAACAGGAATTTCGATCCGATAGTCACCTGCATTTCTAAGAAACGAAGAGGAAAATAAAATATGGAACTTGTTTTTACGATTTACGATACGTACGATGTTTAATTAATGATTGTGTATTTTTCCGCATCGAAATTTGGGAGATAGCTATCGCCGCATGTGATCGGTAAAACATACAGTTATTTTCGGTGTTTTTGAGACAACACTGTGCTACTAATTTCCGAGGAAGTTTTAATACATGCCACTTTATTATTATAAGTTAAACTGGAATCATAACGACCACTCAAACACACAATTTGAGCCCTCATCGTTATCTACTGACTGACTCACAAAATAAACTCAAAGAAGTAGTTTTATTGGATAATCAGTATATGAATAAAGTGCATTCAGTCTCAAGCTTACCATTTCCTGTTATCAATGTGGGTATTGTCTATATCACATAGATAATAGAAAGACAATATTCTAAGTCCTAATAAATATTCTTCTAATTAATCTTGTAGCTACTTACCATTACAACCCGAATTTATTCAAAGTAAGAATGAACAGGCTTCTTCTGGGTAAGCTCACTCCATCATCGACTTTGTCTCTGTCACCTCTGACCTAGACTAGAGTCAAGAGCAAACCCATTGTAAAAAAAAAATAAGAACAGTTATTTAAAGATGATACTCGTTGAGGCTGTATCATCTTGCATAAATAAATGTGCAGCTGCAATATTCTTGTTGGAAACAGACACTTAAATCATACCATACTGCAGTCTCATATCCATAATTCATTTGAATACCTACGTAGGATATAGGGACTTCTTATAACAATTGTTAGTCATAGGCTGGATGTTGTAAACTGCAATCCAATACATTTTAAGTGCTTATAGGCATGTAGCTGTTTTTATACAGGAAAATGTCCTGTGCATTGGGAATTTACCGGCTCTAATATTCCTATAGCAAATAAAAATAATTTATATGTTGGCAGTTTATTATTTTTTCTAAGTATGTTTTTTTTTCCTAGAAAATTTGATAAAATGCATGTTTCTTTTTTATCAGCTGTTGTTTATCTATAAAAGTTATAGCACATTTTGATACAATGATACTTAATGAATTGCTAAAGAAAAGTGTACAAACAATGCAACTCACATGTTTTCAATTAACAAACATTCTTCACAATATTAATGAGGTGTTAATTTTTTTAGTGCCTGAGAAAGTATCTTATTTTATAGGTATTCTATGCTGTGAAGAATTTCTTACTTGACCAGCTTGGGAATTAAAAACATTTCCACTATTGTCTATTACCCTAACAGCTTTATCAACATCAAAAATGGATGTAAAGAGTTTATTAGGCTAAAATGTCCCTAATGGCTTTATGTCGGTGACTTGTGCCCATAACTGGTTTCTTTTATTGCTACAGGCGCCATGAGATACGGTGTGGGCTATTCTAAAAAAACACGTTGTCTTTTTTATTTCGGCATTTCGCCGCTTTATTATCGTGGGTGGAACGGGCGCGTTTGTAGTTCAGACAGGTCAGTAATATTTGTGATGATGGCGAAACGTAGTTAATCTACTAACGACTTGTGATCTTGAGGTTTTGGTAGGAAAAGCACTGTCTGAATAAATAAAATATTTTGTAAAAAGACGGGCAGATGGGGGACGGACTCACATTTCTCGCCATTGCTGTTACGATGAGAGCTACCACTGTGTGTCAGAGGGCTTAAGTCTAGTAACAGTCCCTTTGGCGACCTTTGAGAACGGAACCCTAAAAACTACTCGCAAATTCACGTAACGTAGACCTACCTACCTGGTTATAATCTGAGTTAAACACAAGATGGTACAAATACAAAAATAAAACATCGTTAGTTATAAATCGTAATAGGTACCTACTGCATAACCACTGCAACCACCTACGCTCCCTAAACCAGTTCCACTTGGTTGTTTCTACAACTCGCGTGGGTTTACAAGAGTCGCCGCTTTTCTTTTACACCTCCAACAACTGTAAACTTTTATCATGCAACAACCTTTACTGTTGCTGTTCGCTAATAATGCCGGTACTTGTTGTAAAGTCGTGTTACCTACCGTATTCTACGAAGTTGTATAAGTTCGAGGACTTCGGCGTTTCATTGTAAAATGCTAAAATTATCAAAAGATCGGTAGAAGAAAGGGAAGACAGCGTCCTATAGTTTTGTTGATCTAATAATGGCTTGTTTAGCCTATGATGTATTAATTAATCCAGACCACTAACCACAGCTAGCCTAACCGATTTAGCTTCAGAAGTGGGTAAGTCAAACTTTCGTCTATTGCATAGAGGGTGGGTTTACAAAAAAACAGCCAAGATTTGTCAAGTAACATTGCCAACTGACGAATTCACTCACAGACAGAATTCCCTAGCCTAGCTAGAGGGTTCCCTTGCGTGAGCATAAAAACTAATATAGGTAATACAATTCTAATTTTATTTTATTTATTCAAACTTTATGCACAAGTAAAAATAATCGTAAGTAGGGGAGCAGGTTCCTAGTTGTCTCAAAATTTAAATAAACATTTTTAATTGAGAGAAATAAAACAAAACTACCGTTTTTTCTTCATTAATCATATATTTGGTATTTCAGCCTTCATTACTTGCTCTTACATCATAAAAAATGTCAAAATTTGTACGAATAATTTGAGAATAAAAAAATAAAGTCGAGTGTGACAAATTACCCCCGACATGGGGTAGGTTGTCTCAGATGAACGTCCTCGTTGTCACAGATCACTGTTAACATCACTGTCATCGTCTGAGGCACAATTTGGGCAGCAATAAAATAAATTTTTGTTCCCACCACATTTTTCATGCACCCACATTTTGCATTTTGTGCACTGAACCCATCCTTCATTGGGTTTGCTGCTTGACCAGGTTTCATAACATATCAAACATGACGTATCATCCAAATCGTCATCTTCTTCGCTACTCACTTGCTTTTGTTTCTTATTTTTCTTCTTCGTAGGTACCTTTGGCTTGGTTTTTCTCATTTTTTGTTGCTCTGCTAACGCATTCTTAACCGGAGTTTCTGTCAAAATTGCGGTAGTCCTTTTTCTTCGATTGGAAGTCGTTTTCTTAGCTGGAGCTTTCGGAAATGGTCGTAAAATTTCAGGCGTTGGTAAATTTAATGTTGGAGGAGTAGCTGCACTGGTTCCAGGAGTTGGGGAGGGTGTCCTACAAGAAGCTGGGCTATGTTCCGCGTTTGGAGCAACACCGTCTTCGCTCTGTATAGCCTGATCGATTTCCTGGTCAACTTCAGGTCTATCGGTTACATAAGATGGTGCAAAGTCTATTTCAGTGAAGATATTACGATTATAGGGCCATATGCCACTCACAGAAAAGCCAGACATTATGTTCTGGGGAGTTATGGCTGGTGGTAAACTAATTTTGACGATAGCAGGAATATCATAAATCGTCATTGTTTTCCCAGGATGATTCTTGATCCAGTCATCACAAGCAACATTGACATACCTTTTCAAGGGTCCATAAACACTACGGTCTAACGGTTGCAGTTTATGAGAACAATGAGGCGGGAATGACAATACCACAACTCCGTGTTCCTTGCAATAATCCAATGTTTTAATAGATAGGTGAGAATCGTGGTTATCCAACAATAGGAGCAGTGGGCGGTCAGAAGTGCAGCGAGTGTATCGCACAAATTGTTGAATAAATACATAAAAACAGTCTTCGTTCATCCAGCCGGATGGATTGGCGCTACCAGTTGATCCTGTTGGTCCACTGTTAACAAAATGGTCTTTGAAATTTTTACGGGGAAACACGAAAAAAGGCGGTATGCTATTCCCTGCAGCTGACACTGCAACAGCTAATGTTACCAAAGTACCTCGCTCGGCTGAAGTCAGGGCGCCTATCTGTTTCATGCCTCTTCGAGCAACAATTTTTTGGGGCTTTTGGACAGTAGTAATTCCTGTCTCATCCACATTCCATATATCTTGCCCTTCAAACTTGTACTTTTCTAAAACTTTTCCTAGGTTATCGAAGAATAAATTAACATTATGAGAATTGAAGCTAGTTGCTCGGGCAAGGCTAGTCGCCTCAGGTTTTCGAACGCTTAGCTCTTGATGTCGCCGCATGAAGCCCTTCAACCATTCTTCGCCAGCCATGGCATTATTTTCCCAAGTTTCAGGAAATTTACGGTCTAAAGCGACAGCATATTGGTAGGCTAATTTACGAACTTCAAGAGGAGTCAGTCCAAAATATATATCTGCGGCTCTTTGTAAATATCTTGACAAGTTTTCTTCTTCATCATCTTTGAAAACTTGTCTTACTTTTACATACCCTACAGATAACGGATGAGAGTTCTCATTATCTTTATATTTTTTTTATTATCTTGCGAGTGTCCTATAGTTAGTATTAAAATCTTTGGCAACACTTCTTATAGAATTGCTAGGGCCCACAGCACTCACCGCTTCCATCATGACTTCTGCGCTCGTCCGGCCACGATCAGTGAGTCTTCTGCGATTTCTAGGCATACTTTCTATAAGAAACAAAAAATATAATATTTGTTAGAATAATTAAATGTTTGCCGGGGTTTGTTGTCACAGTGACAACTAGCCCCAAAAACATTGAGACAACATGTACTAGAGATAAAAAATATAAACACACAAATAATAATCTCTAAATATTTACAAATGAAAACATTTTTCGAAGTTACATTAAAATTGACTATTTTCTTAGTCAAAATATATGAGAAAAACATAAATACATAACTAAACATAGTCAGTAACTAAGTTCAAAGTATAGAGTAAAATTTACTCACCAAACGTATTTTTATAAATTTCACAACACACGGCGATGCAGGAGACTAGCGGCCATGACACTTTCTAATGTTGGTAGCACTGGGGTGCGTTCCAGTTTGTCAATATTAGCGTTCCATAAATCCTTTTACTTTATTAAATATTGGACTTGTGACAACTAGTACTTGAGACAACGAGGACACTCTTCCCCTACTTACATAGGCGGACTTAATTACACGCCGGATTTATTCACCAACAAAACATTCCTTAGAGAACCCTTGCAGAAATTAAATAAATTGAGTCACTCACTGTTTAATACATAGGTACTATCTGTAATGTTATCGAATGGTTAATGTTTAGACAAAGAGCGTGTGTTCACTCGGTGATAATCACATTCGAAAAGAGAGAGTGGCGCTGTTTAATTTGTAAATATACGGAAATGTGCAGAGTCTGTGAGTTCTTCTGCACCTACTCGTGTCGTGATCGTGCCTATTACAACACCACCTGACCACACAAAAGATACTACTAGTTACTACACGCATAGCATGACAACCATAGAACCGGGTTTTGTCGACGGAAGAATAGACAAAATGACAGATTGTGATTGTTTATCTGTTATTTTGTCTATTCTTCCGTCGACAAAACCCGTTTCTATTGTGGTCAGCGTGCTGGTGACTAGAATATACCTAATTGAAATGCAAAGATTTCAGAGCATACTCAATTTCGGGATGCTCCTGAGATTACTATCCTGAATAGGTACTTGCCTGCTACTTATTTGCTTATTAAGTTGCCAGGAAAAGATCGCAGTGATGATTTTTTTTTTTTTTTTTTAATGTATTTTTCGGTGTAAGTATAATAAAGTAAGTATTTATTTATATATGTATAGGTACCTAATAATATAAATAAATACTTATTTCAATAAATAATAATAATATCTAAACGTAGCTTCAGAGATAACCAAAATGCTGCCATAGGTACATAGAAGCACTCAAGCTATCTCTGAAAGCAAAACAAAATCCCTATTACCAACTATCACACTAATATTACATATAAAGACGAAAGTTTGTGAGTGTGTATGTTTGTCTCTTCTTCACGCTAAAACTCCTGAACGGATTTGGATAAAATTTGGCACACAGATAGTTTATAACCTGGATTAACACATTTTTTATCCCTATATTCCCACGGGATAGAAACTAATGCGATTGATACCGCGGGGCACAGCTAGTTTCAAATAAAACACCAAAATAATGACACGCTTAAAACTTTTATTAGTCCTTTCTTGTTTGTCAGTGAAAAGGCCAAAGTGATCTGAAGTCATTAAAGGCTCGTGCAGACCAGCGCGACGCGACGGCGCGACGTGACGTGAACAATACAATTTCTAAGAAAACTTCACGGTATAACAATAGCCGGTGTCGCGTCGCGCTGGTCTGCACGAGCCTTTAAACGGTATTATTCCCATTCTCAGAAACACTCCACTTTGCCCCTTTTTGTTGAGAACATAATATATTCATCACTACATTTTGCAACTCCAGAAAAGCTTGACTGATTAGTATCCATAAAAAGAGGTTTACTTCAAAAACAACAAAACTTCCTAATCTCTTTATCTTGGTAGACAATGACGCAACTTCCTCTAAACACTTGGGCTATATTTTTTGTGTCAGTAAAAGTATTGTGTTTCAAGTTAACAGAACAGAAACTAGAGCTTGTATGGAAAACGGTTGGTTGGAATTCAAAGTATCAATTCCTTTAAAAGGGTTTGCGGCGCGTACAGTTCTACAACTCAAGTTTTACCCCTAATGCCATGTGGTGTTTTTTGAACAAAGGGTAAGGGGACAAAGTATGGGTAATTCTAAATACTATAGTGTACTGGTTCAGTGGGGCAAATCCAGTATTTTTAAGTACGTTCGCATTTCAATCTCATTCTGTCAAAAATATCTACCTCTAATTTCCCTACATAGCTGAGCTTGCATTGAATTTGCCTTCAGGTGTTCTGTATTTTATTTAAAAGAATGTTGCTTTGATATTGTATTGATATATTTTTAAGCTGGAATGAATATCATATCATCGTCCTTTGTGGCTTCTGAACAATGAGCCTTGATCATACAATAATAATCACAGTAGCAGGTGTTCTCAGTGTATCAAGTATTAATTAACCTCATCTATTCGAACCGCTAACCACAACATAGTTAGAAATGCATTCCTAGTTATACTATGACATCAGTGACATCGTAGACTCATTTGATCCTTACATCCGCATCGTCATCTATTATCGTGCAATTGGTCCTACCATCGGAAATACAATTACCGATCTCTGTTAGAGTACTTATCTTATTAATCGTAGACTACGTTTCTTATGTCATCGTCATTACCAAGGTCTTTAAACAAAGGAACGACTGAGATTTTAAATGCTCCCCGCAAACAGACGCGACGGGATCACGGGACTCTAATAAAACAGTTTCTAGGAAAACTTCGCGGTAGAACAATTACCGGTGTCGTCCGTCGCGCGTTAAGTCGCGCCAGTCTGCACGAGCCTGAGCTCGTTATATTGCGAGCTGCAATATAAAAAAAATATAAATAAATACCTATATAATGTAATAAATATTATTAATACACAACAGAAAAGTCTCGATTTTAATTAAAATGCTCATCAATTAATTGCTACGTCCAACTTTTTGAAGGGAATCTGTACCCTACTTACGTAATACACGATCAATCGGAATTTGAATAGTTTTGAAAAAAATTGCTAATCCATTGATTTTTATGATCGAAAAAACAAATCTGTTCAATAACGTAAATAAAGCAATGAATGTTGTTGAACTGTCAAAATAAAACAAATTTAATTAGATAGCTGGTTTACGAAAAATGTGTTTTGTGTTTCGAGCCTATTCCTAACTGGCTAAAAGTTTAAAGGGCGAAGAAATAATTGTGTAATAAAAAATATTTTTTAAAGAAATTGCCCTTTCATGTACCTACTAAACGTGAAATTAATGTATGTCTGTGTGTGGTTAATTCTGTTCTAAGTAGGTACCACATAGAGTAGAGAAGATAGGTACTAAATACTGTTAATTACCGAAGTTTCTGGTAATGAAACAAGCTGCTTTGTTGTGAATTTTAGCGGTTTCTGGTATTTCATTCATTAATAAATTTTAATGACGCAAGCTGAATCTAAAGGTCAAGTTTAATATTATCTGGACAAAATTAATATCGGTTGAATCAGATGCTGATCCAATTTTATGCAGAATATTAGTATAGAAATCTATTTTATTTGCATTTTCAGACTTTATTATTTAGATTTAGATAAATAATTATCATCTAATGAATAAAGTCGTTAGAAGATATTCTTTACAATAGTTAATATTGATACTTGAAAAACAACTCTCGTCCAATGATCCGATAATTATTAATTACCAGTAGGTACTTACCCTAATTACGATACACGATCATTCAGAATTTGAATCGTTTTGAAACAGATTGCTAATTCATTGCTTCATATGTTCGAAAAAATTCTACGCAACAACGTAAATAACGCAATGAATGTTGTTGAACTGTCAAAATGAAACAGTTTAGTCGTAATCGTTTACGAAAATGTGTTGCGTAATTAGATAGCTGTTCTCTTTACTTCAAAAAAGAAAGAAAGGAGTATGTAAGTATCGTATGAGGTGGCGTTCTGTAGTTTCTGCCTGCCCCCTTAGGAAGGAGGCATGAATTTATGTATGTATGTGTCCAAGTGACCACGCATACAAGAGAAGTCGAAGAACAGACTCTTAAACGTATAAATGATAAGGCAATAACCTCACTGCCCAAACAAAAAAAAAACAATTTACAACAGTTCATTAAAACTATGGAAAACTAGATCCAATGGCAATGCATTTCCACTAATACAGTTACTAAGATCTTCAACACGCGGCTATGGAAATCCTCGTCATACCAGAGCAGAAATAAAATAACAGTTTCTCCAAGAATCAGGAACGCTACCTCAAATGAGGGAAGCGGATTATTATCCTTTTCCTTCCAGTCTTTGCAGTTAAATTCAACTTTTTCTCTCATATCTAGGTCACCGCGGAAACTGTAGCAGTTGATGAGATATAATGACATGCCAGTATGCAATGATATTAGAACCTCTTTTTACATATAATATCATTGCCAGTATGCATAAAGTTGCGGGGAATCTAGTCCAGACCAGACTATATATCATAGAATTAGAGGGACTTCTGAAAGTTTCAAAAGTTAGTGTCTAGGTATGGCATTGGATAAAGTCAAACTCAGCGCTTGATTATGACGTGTCTGTCACCTTGGTAATAAAGCAACGTTAAAGAGGCGGGGCTCGTCAAGGTCGTTTCTGAGGGCCAACTCTAGCACTGCGCACGCTCATTGGTCAAATTAAATAACGCGCGCTTCCCCGGCTTACTGTGACACATTTCACGAAATCACTCCTTACAGATTTGATTAGGTATTTAGATTTTTTATATATTTTGATTTTGACAGGAAAGCGAGATGAAAGATGATTGTAATCAAAACTGTGAAATAGGTTTTTGCAAATGATAATGCGCATCCAATTCAAACAATGAGGGAAACACCTCGCGTGGCTGTCTTTCAATTTATTTCTCACTTATTTCTCGAAAGTGCTCTTGTATGTGCGATGAAAGTTGTAATGGTGATTATTTACGCTTATCGTAAGATCTGCTCTTAGATTAATAAGCAGACGTGATGCTAAGCATACTTGTTATACGGGTGGGTACTTTGAAGCTAGCAATTTTAACTGTACATCTGGATTAGAATGATTATTTTCCGCAAAATAGCTCAGCCAAATGCTTGAAACATGATGATTTTAACAAAAATAACTCACTAATTATTACTCAAAAATATTCATTAATTCATTATCAGGAAAATATAGTTCATTTGAAATAATCCGTAGCAGAAACGGCATAACGCGTAGTTTGATAAATGATAAATGATAAATGATTTATTTCTGCAAGTAGGTTTGTACAAACACTTTTACACGTCAATCATATTTTAAAAACTAGATGAGGTCGGCGTTTCCTATCTGACTACTCTGAGAAGAAAGGCCGAAACAAACTCAGAGGTCACAGTCTCTTTTAAAGTCCAGACATAATCTTGGTCAGATCATGTGAAGACGATGTAGATTGATGTCTGAAATGGTCTTTTGAGGAAATAACCATTCAGATTGAGAAGACCTGTCCAGTCAGTGCACGCATTTGTCAGTTATCGTGCAGCTCAACTCAGAATTTAAGGAGCTCAACGATTCGACGAACAATACCAAAGAAAGGACGTTTGGGTAGGCCACATAAATTACTCAAACTGCCAGACCATGATAAAAACTAATTGACAACAAAAAAATTAAAACAAAACAAAAGGGAATATCTGCATAGTCTTCACATTCACAATAATTAAAATAATATAATACTTTAAAGTAAATATTCATGTCAATGAATATATAACATTAATTAATGTCAATGTGTATATAATAACCCGGAAATAATCTTGGTCAGAGCATTTCAATTTGAGGACCATGTAGATTTGTGTCTGAAATGGTCTTTTGAGGAAAGAACCATACAGATTTGAGTGGACCTGGCCAGTCAGTGCACGCATTTGTCAGTAATCGTGTAGCTCAACTCAGAACTTAAAAAGAGCTCAACGAATCGACGAACAATACCAAAGAAAGGATATTTGGGTAGGCCGCATAAAGTACTCAAACTGCCAGATTAACATAACAAAAAGTAAAATATAGCTAAATATATGACCCACATAGTCCTCACATCATAATAATAATATTATACTTCACAAAGTAAATATTCATGTCATTTTGTATATAATTTAAAGTTAGCAGAAAAACAAACAAAATTCAAAATGAAAAAAAAAATATATATATAATAAATTGGAGCAGCTCAATCCCAAGCCTTTTTGTCCTCAATGAAATCTTTAACGGTATAAAACGCTTTCTGGCACAACTTACGTTTAATGAATGATTTGAATTTATTAAGGCTTAGGTCTTGTACGCGGCTTGGAAGTTTATTATAAAAGCGTATACATTGACATCTGAACGAGCCACCTATTTTCTTGAGCCTTGTTGTAGGTACAACAAATTTGTGTTTGTTCCTAGTATTAATGTTATGGATATCACTGTATTTTTTAAACAAGTTTAAATTTTTATGGACATATAAAAGATTTTCAAAAATATACTGAGAAGGCACAGTCATTACATTAATCTCCTTAAATTTCTCTCTGAGAGAGTGTCTCGGACTTAATTTATAAATTGATCGAACAGCTCTTTTCTGCAAAACAAAGATAGTCTGAATGTCGGCGGCATTTCCCCACAATAGAATACCATACGACATTACACTATGAAAATAGCTAAAGTACACTAAACGGGCTGTCTCTATGTCTGTTAAAGTTTAGTTTTCAACATTCGTTTATTAGCATACCTATTTCCCTGTTTATGTGTATTTGATCCCGGACACATGTGTCGTCTGCAAAGTTGTATACTTCAACTCTTCAACTTTACCTATAGACCACAGTTACTGTTCATGTACTTAATGGTAATATACGAGCACAGGCGACAGGTGCAGCCGAGTGTGCTCGAGCGTATCCACGGTCCGGATACGGGGGGCGATAGGACCAGGTAATTCCAGTTGGCTGCCTGCTAACTATACACAAAGTATACAAACAAATCTCGACTTTATTACCCAAGCTATAAAGGCACTACACAAAATTAAAAAGCTAACCGTTGAACTAGAACGGCACGGAAAAAAACAGTCCCCTGTTTGGAGATCCCATTCAAACGTTGACACTCATCATAACGCAGGTACCTACTGTAACAAGTTCATGTGGGTGTTGTAAAAAAGGTAAACAAACCACCATAATATCGTTTCCACACTCTGTTATCGTTTAATAACTGTTCCATGGGATGACCTCTATGTATTTTTAATACAAGCTTTATCTCATCTGACCCTTTTAATTTTCCAATACGTTGCTTCATTAGTTTTGGGTACATTAACGTAAAATTAGCCAAAAGGGTAACTTGGCACATTAGTATTATTTATGCGTATATTCGCAAGGACCATAGTTTTGGCGAACTTTAAACTTTACAATGCATCATTCTTATTCGATTCGTTGGCCGGTCGTGATGCTAAGAATACTGATAGATGTAGCCCGACTGTGCGTGTTGAATACGAATCACTAGGCTCGTGAAGACCTGTATTGTCTTTTCGTTTAGTCGGATAATATTAGCGGGTAATAAATTAGTATGCAGTTGGATACTGACTTCCTCCACACTGGGCTTGTCTGGGCATGTCCTTAAATATTTACATAGAAGTAGGCGACACGTCGAGGTACCCACTCATGTGGCCTTCTCGTTAGGTATTCAGACGAAAAAGGGTTTAATCCCTACATTTTCTACTCTGGAATTTATGATGAACGAAAGCGTGGTCATGCTTTTGCACCTTGCTTAATTAAATTAGCACTGTGTACCGTAGTTAAATAGTACCTTACATCAAAGAATTATAAGTAGTTAAAATTAATTTCATATGTGCGCAGAGAGAACGGTTTTACATTTGCCGTGTTTAAGTTTATTATTCATCTAATAATGTGCCCGCTGCGATTAGATTGTTTCTGAGTATCTGGTAAACGATAACAATGATCGTTGAATGTAGAGCGGCTTATCGTTTTGCGTATTCGTCGAAAAAGAAGCCATGATGAGAACTCAACGAGCAAAAGCAATAAATTCGTATGTCAAAACTCGAAAGCATGAAGCGTGCGCACACGCAAAACAATCAGCAATCAATTTAAAACTTTCATGCTGTAAACCACGCAGGCGTTACTCAAAACGGATAATAAATACATCGAATCACGAAGTAAGAGCTACCGCAAGAACATTGATTACTTATTCTAACCAATGTATTACTGTATTTTTATAGCAAATAAATTTATTTATTATTATTTATTACTGAGAAAGTGGATATGTTCGTTCCACGTCGACACTACAACTTACTGGACGATTATTTTGAAACTTTATCATGCCCGGTCTGAACCATTTGTTCAATTTGGACTTCCCAGGAAAATTTCTGTTGCGTTACTAGTTCTGTTCATGAAGGTTCATTCTTCGTATTGCCTCCTTGCCAAATTAGTTCCGTATCTATCATCACCTCCTATTTGAGAAATACCCCACTACTGACGGTTAATAAAGAAAGATCCATAATCAATTCTACAAGAACCTACTTCAAGCATGCAAAGCCGCCAGTTAAAGTTAGTAATCTAATAAAACCTGTGGTTTCTAACAGTTTGCGTGCCGACTGCTCGTGGGAAGTGCATTGATTCAATTAAGAATATTAAATTAACTCTTCGCTACAGATCTGCGCCGGCGCACTTTATCGAGATCAAAATGCGCGTGAGTTTAAGTCTCGATTGGCAACAACACAAGAAGGATTATGTTCAGCCATCTTGGCGTCATGTGTTCTTGTTATTGGTTTATTTGTGAGTGGATAATGCAATCAAATTTTATTGAAGCAGACATATAAAAGGACCGTCATATGAATTGACCGTTAAGTACTGAAACAGTTTAAAAAAATTGGCAAAAGACGCGTAATTAGGGTCAATTACAGCTAAGAGCAGTGATAGCGTAGTGGTGTGACCGTCGGACTGTCAAGTCTCGAGTTCGAACCCAAGGCAAGCACCTCTGACTTTTCGGATGCATGTGCGCAATTTTCACTTGCTTGAAGCAAGTGAAAAACGGTGAAGGAAAACATCGCGAAAAAATGTCAGTGAAAGAAAGAAAGAAAATACGTTTATTTGCGGTACATATGACGCAAGCATAGGAACAAACAAAAAAAAAAACAGTTGGGGTAAAATATGCGTCACATAGTCACATCCACGCAAAACGGCCATCTCTCAGCATAATGCTGGGAGAAGACCCTATGCGAGACAGAGCCCCAGCGCTGGTTTTCATTGACAGCCGGCGTTGACGTGATGACGTCGAACAATGCCTGAGAGATATTTCTTGACGGCATATGAAACAAAGCCCATGGGCGGCTTTAAAACTCTGACACCAGGTAAGGCACCAACCACACGAAAAGAAGAAGAATTACAGCTTGTGTTTAATCAATTTCACTACAGTTAATACATCAACTGCCTACCCTTTTCCCAACTACGCTGGGGGGGTCAGCTTCCAGTCAGCCAGCAGTTCCAGCTTCCTTCTAACTGGATCCAGTTTACCTACCATTATTTTACATGGAGCGACTGCCTATCTGACTTTCACAACCCAGTGACTGGGTTACTCATGTTAATAACTAGTATAATATTATCACAGAATCTAACTTACTTACTTTAATTTCCATTTCGTGGCCACAATAGTCAATAATCACCTCATGTCACAATATATCACCGGTTCACGGCCTCCCCATTTTTTCTACTTCGTCATTCAATTAATTAGTATTTTTTATGTTTGAAATCTCCAGGTAATAGTGTCATTGCCCGCCTATGACCGCCGCTCAATTAATTTAGGTAATTGCTGACGAAGTGGGTATATTTAACAACGATAATGGGATATCCATTCTGGGAATTGTCGGTCTTCTAGACTAATAAACTCCAATTATGTCTGGCTTTTGTAACGTTGGAAATACTAATTTGGAGGGCGAAGCACTAGAATATATAGTACCTGTGGACTGTCTTTGTGGCGAGGTCAGCTTTGATTGGCGTAACTTAAGAACTTAGTACCACTGTGATTCATAAATGGACTAGGTTCAAAAAGAAAACTGTCTGTTTACAAACAATAAATTATTAAGTGGCGGAAATATCAGCTTCAATACAAAGCCTTTTATGACTGGTGGTTTATAATTAGTGAAAGTTTAGACCATCGCCCACTAGCCCCATAAAAACCAGTTTCAGTATTATTTATTTATTAAAACTTTATGCACAGGTAAAAAAAATACTGTACAAAGGCGGACTTAATGCCTGAGGCATTTTCTACCAGTCAACCTTAGGGTGGTGCAGAGACAAAACATGGCAGGTGCAAAATAAGTGCTAGCAAATTTGAAAATTAATGCCTATTAATACATAGATACATACATATAAACCGAATAAACTTTTTCAGGAGAAATAACGATTGGTAGAGGAGAAAACAAATCCAGCAAATCAGCGCTGCAAAGATTCTGCCAACTTTTCACGAATATGTTCACGTGCCTTCAACTTGAAGGATAACCGACTGGTAGCATCATCTGTTTCTTAATAAAATTGCTACTAACTAATGAATAAACTTTATTTTTCATTCATAAAAGTTTCACTAGTGCACTTCGTGCAATCGTGCCAAATATCTTGTGTGTTAGGGTTCGCAAAGAAACCAATCAATACTCTGAGTAAACAATAAATAAGGATTTAGGGCTACCCTATTTACACTCCCGTATCCCTAGCCCTCTTCACACGCCCTTTCCTTTTAAAGTTTCACCACATAATAAAGATCAACACGCACATACTACATTTCTCATCGAAATCGTGCAGTTTCACGATATTGATATTGCACAGAACTTTAGACATTTAGTACTCCGCAGTTAGACGTTTCTCGTCGCTATTTGGCAACCAACCGCATTAAAGTCAGTCGCAAACGCTTGATTCAGCAATCAAGCGTTTACATCTCATTCAAGTGTTTCCACTACTACACTAGACACAATCTGGTAAATAAATTGGACTGTCATGCTCCAAACGTTGATACTATGAGCTCAGAATCATGAAATGTTGACCTTTCGAATGTTGATCTTTAATCTGCTGTAAAATACGACTCCTTTAGTCAGTTTACGGGGTGATAAGCAGCTTATACACTCAATATATTTCTTCAATCTATTTATTTATGGCTTGAAAGCAGTCTCAATATTACCAATAGTCGGTAGATAATAATTCTAGCCACCCTCAGCCCCTCTCATCTCGCCCTTTACGTTTCGCCGCATCGAATGCTGCAGCGGCATCGTCACTGACCCACATCGTAGGCGTTTACTCAATGACTGGGTACTCATAACAGGGTTGCTGTTTTCATATGCATATTTTATCTTGATGAAGTAATTTTCAGTATCTTTTTTCTTTTCTATAGTGTAAATTCTGCTTTTTGCAATTTTCTTGCCATCCTTTGTTCTCTGTATGCTTTGGTTTACTGCGGGCTGAAGACACACTTTGACTTATACATTGTTGTATTTGTTGTAGTGTATTATATATTCCTTTGTAGCCTAGCCAGCTACAATATATAATACACTACAGCTGGCTAGGCTACAAAGGAAAGGACGACCTAGACAAATGAGACAGGGAATTGGCCGCACTTTGTCTAAAACCAAAAAAGAAATTGCAGGGTGGATACACAGATATGCTCGGTTGTTTTGTAAGTGCCAGATTTTCTTAAAGGAACCGCTTCGCTCGTGCGGTCATTAGAAAGCACACAAGTTCCTTGATCAAAGATATGGGCAGTTCCTGATTACTAATAAAATGCTTGAAATATATTAATTCCATTTAGATTACAATCTAATTACTTCAAACTTGAACTCCTTCCGTATTTTCTATCCACGCGAACTATATTTTCCTACAGAAATAAAGTTTTATTTCCATTCAAGTTTATTTCACGCAAGTTTTCTGCAAATAAAACACAACATGTTTTCAATTAATTTTATGAGTGTGACTTGTAGTATTAACATATTTGTTAGGCACGCGATTTGCAAAACCATTTGTCAGCACAAATGAAAACAGTTTGTCTACAAATTCCGCCGATTGCGGATAGTTGTAGTACTATTGAACCAGTTTATTATCTAGTAGTTCCATACTAAGTGATCAACTAGAAAGCAACTGAGCTATCACCAATAAACTTATCAGTTTCTCTAATTCATTAGCGTCGGTATCTTCAGCACTTAGATTAGACTTAAAGCTTTTCATCTTCACGTGATTAATCAACAGCATCCCTTCAATATCTGTTTCCACTTGACGAGCTCTCATTTTTATCACCACATGTGCTCGTAATTACAAACCAGACTTTTATGTAGTTGTGCGTGAACTGAAGTACGAAACTGCTGTCTTATTAAGTCCTAATTTTGTAGTTGAAATTATCCTCTGTTGCCCAACAGAGGATAATTTGCACTCCTCTCGCAAGTTATGCACTTAATAGATAGACGAGAGATATTCTCTTTAATACTGCCTGCCATTTCCCGATGGTCAAACCCAATGATTTGGCCGATGCTAGTAGCCGGTATACAACAATGACCTATACAATTTCCACAACTTATAATGTTGTTAACCCTTGTATGTTCAAACGGTCTTCGTAAAATCTATCAATAGCTCGATATGCCCATAGCTTTCAAAGCACGCTTATGTAATTGTGCTTTATGTTCACGGCGATGGCTTGTGTAATCTCTCCTTCGGCTTTACGACTGTTAATATTGTGCTAACGTCCCATAAAATGTGCTTTGTTTTAGCGCCATTGGGCACATGGTCTTAATTTATTTGTGACTGATGTATGGACTTTAGGCTTATGCTGAATCCCTATAGACCTGATCGGCTTATTTCGTTTCCCGTAGGGTATAGGTAAAGCAATTGCATAGATTGATTGCTAGTTTATTATTTATTTATTTGCTAACATGTTAAACACTGGTAGGCATGCATTAAAATTTCATGACACAGTACATAACATGCACCCTGTAAGGGCACTGCAAATGTTTCTTATATTATGATTAAATTACACGAATTTAAAGATTATAATTATTACAATTCATTACATTTTAATAAACATCAGCTATTTAATTATTACATTTCATTTCAAATAAATCATTTTTTTAATTCGTTCCTTCATTTTAGTCATTATGGGTAAGCTTAATGACTAAAATTATTTGATTTTGATTATCATTTTTGGTTACTGCTCTATCACTGTTTATTATTTTTTGTTTACTAACTGAATCGTGTTCTAGAATTGCGTCTATTTGTCAAACATCCGAGCTTGACTCTAATTAATGGCCGACATTTGTTTTAGTATTCAAAATAGAATCTGGTAGGACGAAATTCTTGTTGAAATATTCATTTATGTCAACACCTTATCTATTCTCATAGAAAACACTTTGATTTAAAGGATAATAGTTGTTCATATACGGTTGAAATGCGAATCATTTGTGACAGCATGTCAGAGATGAATACTGAATTGTATCGTGAGACCTAGGCTTCAATCCGGCAAGACTTGCGCAACAAATACCATTGTGAATAGGACAGTCTGTTCGCCTGAACTTTCGGTGCTTTGTCTACAACATTGAGAATGCATCGTATAACATAAATGGGCGTACTTGGCTTAAATAAATCCCATTCACGATTTATACAACTTGGAAAGCTGTTACGTTGATTGTAAAATTATCAGGCAGTAACATTACTTCCTAGGAGTTTATGGGTTGACCTGAAATGTTCAATATTGCGATTTCCTATAAATAATATTCCGTTAAGCTTAATACATCAGCATTGTAGCAGTCAAAAGTAGACATAACACCTAGGCTATAAAACTCAAATAAGTAATCTATGTATATACATAATAAAATGTAGAATCCGGTGACTGTCTATGTTTGTTTGATCGCGCACATCTTCGCAACTAAATATATGATTGATTGATTGATTGATCTTCGGAACTACTGAACGGATTTTCATGTAATTTTCACAGGTGACAGAGATTAATTTGTAGCAGAATTTGGATTAATTTGGCTTTGTTTCATTAAAATCGGATGTTGCATAAAAATGTTATCGTCATACAAGACGGTATTCTGTTCACGCCACGTTGTGCATAATATCTGAGAGTAATCTAACAAAAAGTAGGTACCTACTAGGCTTGCATGAATTCAAGATAGTATTACAAGCATTAGGAGGGTGAATCAAAAAGTTCTTATAATTGCATATAATATAAAACCTTTTTGGGAGAAGTTCGATATTCAAATTAAAGAGTGTCAATCACACAATATTTAAGCAAACTGTCACTTGTTTTTGTCAGTTCGTTCGCACGTAATAAATTGTTTTGTGCAACGAGTTACTAAAAACCCAAATTATGGATATAAGTGAGTTACGTGCGTTGGGTGATAAAATATCTGTTTGAAAAAAAAATCTACGAAGAAATTTTTTTCGGACATTCAGCAGACATTAGGGGATGATGCTGTACCCTATTCTACGCTTGCGTACTGGGTAGCTGAATTTAAAAGAGGTAGATCAAGCTGTAAAGATGACCCGCGTCCTGGGCGGCCTTCAACCTCCGTTATGGAAGAAAATGTCAAAAAGGTTGAGAATCTGGTTTTGAAAGACAGAAGAATAACTATAAAACATATAGCTGAGATCCTAAAGATATAATTTGGTAGCGTTCAATCCATTTTAATTGATTCACTGGGGTTCAAAAAAGTGTCGGCAAGATGGGTGCGTCGAATGTTAACCGACGAAAACAAAAAGCGACGTTTGGAAATTTCTAAGCGTAATCTCGAAATGTTCCAGCGTGATTCGGATAATTTTTGCCGTTGCCTTATCACCGTCACCATGGATGAATCGTGGGTCCACCATTTCGATCCTGAAACTAAGAGACAAAGAAGATCCTGAAACTAAGAGTCTTGGAAACGACCATCCTCATCCATTAAGAAATTTCGAGTTGCTTCTACCGCAGGTAAAGTTATGGCCTCAGTGTTCTGGGATAGTGAAGGAATCCTTTTAATTGATTACATGCCAAAAGGCCAAACGATTACTGGACCCTATTATGCAAATTTAATCCCGAAAGTGCGTGAAGCGATTAAAGAAAAGCGTCGTGGAAAACTATCGTTGGGCGTGCTGTTTCTTCAAGATAACGCTCCTGCTCATCGATCGGAAGTTGCGTTCAACGCAATCCGCTGTGCTGGCTTCAATCTCCTTGACCACCCACCATATTCTCCGGCCTTAGCCCCAAGTGATTTTCACTTATTCCCAAAATTAAATTCATTAATAAATACGATTTGGATGAAATTGGCTCACAAATAGTTATAACTAAAAAAATAACTATTATAGGCTTGCATGAATTCACGTTTAGTTTATTTTGAGTACCTATTTACATTTTTTTAAATGCTATCAATAAATAAAAATGTATTGCCGCATGTATGAAAGACCAAGACCATCACTAGAGAAAGGCTCGACCGATTTGGCTGTTATTTTTTTGTTGTATTCGTAATTCAATTCAATTCAATTTATTATTCAAAAGTTTACAATTTCATGATAACTATAAATACAAAATCTTAAACTAGGTCAATAAAAATACATGTGCCTGAACTAGGTAATCCTGTGTTTCAGGCGATATGGGCTAAGCTTAAAACTATTTAAAATAATCACAAATAAGAAAAGTTACAAATAAAACAGTAATGTGTAGTTGGCAAACACGAGAAGTAAGACATAAATTGCATATTAATTAATCAAGTGTACTTTAATACCTACCTAATAGAATTATAAAACAGTACTTAATTATTTTACTACAGTTAATGTTTTTTCTGTATCTTCGTACGTTAGATTTTGGAGAGTCTCCTAGAGAGTTTTTTTACAATTCCTGTAATTTTGAGGATAGATGTTTGCTGCTGCATTTATTCTATTGTAGATTAGCGGACCAAGGAAAACGTAAAATTTGGACGTGAATGCATGTTTTGTTTCCACTATTCGAGGACAAACTATATCTTGCCGTCTATATCTTTCGTAATTGTGAACTGCATGAAAAAAAAAAAATTGGAGAATTCACCGTAAAAGTCGGAAATACACCCGGGCGACGCCGGGCTTGAACAGCTTGTATTTTAATAACAAACCCTTTGTCTTGAACAATAAATGTTAATAAGTGACTCACTTAATTTCCATCTTTACCACCAACCCTTTAAGACGTAGACCTTGACTATTTCCTGACGTCACATCACATCCTCATCGTGAGACGGAACTGCGCTTCCTTCACTTTCCGGTCGGCTGCGCTGGTCCCTTGCAACCATCACACGGCCGGGAAAGGCTATTGTTTCGTGCCATTGTCCCTATTATGGGTGCCGTACCAGAAAATTGCTTGCACATAATAAACTTGGTGTATCATTGATTTGCTAACTAAATTGTGTAATCGAATTACCGATTGTAACGTTTTTAAGGGGATTATTTACGCTTGGTTTTCGTGTTAAATGTTCGGTTTCGGAATAGTCAGCCAAAAGCTGACACTGATCAGCTGATGGTAAGCCACGCATGATTCGACAAAGGCCTCTCCCAAAATTTGACATAATTCAGTCAGCTATTCTGTTCCAATAAAATTGCATATCAGCCTATAAACAAGTAATGCTTGGCTTAGTTTCCTTGAAGACTGTGTTTGCCGTAAATTAGAGTACCAGTAACTGGACATAATTATCAATAACCATTTCTTTATCTAATCAATTAACCATTAAACAAAATTCCAAAGCTTCTCAGAGAGTTGTAAATCAATATTCTCGCCGGCCCTTTACATTCCTTTCGCTGTCAAGTCCCGTTCGTCACCGAACGAGGTGACGCTAATCGTAAACCTTTGTATGTGAATTTAATTCAAACTATTTCATAGTCTTCCCCTTTAATGCCTCGCGAACGTTTTTTAATCTAAACGCTGGAATAACATCCAGAAATAAAACGACACATGTTTTCCTCGTAATTCGCACGTGTTTTATCATCGTGAATAACTGAATAACTCGTCACTGAACGGCTCAAGAATCTGACGAGTTATTTTATTACCTAATACAATAAAATATTTCAGTTCATTCCTGTCTTTGAAAGTTGTTTTGCCAAAACATGCTCCCATCACAGATTATTACTCATACCCATGCTAATCTTGGCAGAGAACTGAGGCAAATTCGGGTCACACACTAGATCTATTTAGTCGACTGTTTCAGGAATATGCCCGACATATGTTTGATTTTTATACTGTAAGTACATGTGCAGAAATACTAATATGTTTTTTTTTTTGTTACTCTTTAAAAGTTAAGAGCGTTCGAAGATTTCGTGTTTGTATGCTTTTTTTTGGGTTTATTATCACAAATACAAAGTGCAAAGGTCTATCTTAGTTACTGCTCGTTTTCCGGGCCTTCGTTTAATTAGCTGGATCTAAATTACTCAGAAAATGCATATTCCTACATTTCCGACACAATCCGTGCACTTTATAAATGTCCCTTCCCAACACTTGGTCACGAACTTCTAATATAATACAGTTTCGTCGCGTGCCCTCTGCCTGCTGTTATTATAGTCCTTCGGTGATGCGCGGCGCATGTCACGAGGGGGCCCCACACGTGCCTCATTATGAATTCAAATCGTCTCTAAACAAAACGAACAAACACGATGACACACAATTATGGGTCAGGATGTGCTTTTTTAGTTTTGAGATTATAAAGTACCACAAAAAGTTTTCAATTGTATTTTAAACAGAATGCTAAAATCAAAAATGTTCTTTAATGTTTGAAACGAATTCTTATTTTATTCAAAAAAGGACATGTAAAATTAAAAATCTGTGAACTCCGCCTCGTATTGGCAGCGTGAAGCTGGCTTGATAGGCTCGTCATCGTAGCGGTCAAAGTTAGTAGTATCACCTGGTCCCCTGTATTTAGGAACAAAAGGAGGTTGCGTCCGGCAGTTAAGAATGCACTCCCATTCCAGGCCCTTAAACCACTTGTGGTTTTTATAGTCCATCACACCGCTTTTCATCACTCCAAATCGGTGACTTATGTCAACTTGGAGAATGTTTCTGATTAGATCTCTTAGATCGCTGTTGAAACTTGAAGGACATCTGTATTTACCGCCTACAATTTTCTCATAAGTCTTCATTGGCTCGTTCGCGTAGAATGGTGGGTATCCTGCGCACATTTCGAATAACAACACTCCAAAAGACCACCAGTCCACAGAGAACCCGTACCCCTTACTCAATATCAGTTCAGGAGCTAAATATTCAGGCGTTCCACACAGAGTCCAAGTTCTCCCTTGTAAAATTTTACAAAAACCAAAATCAGTGATCTTCAAGTAACCCGACTTATCGATCAGTATGTTCTCGGGCTTCAGGTCACGGTAAACTAGGTTACAGAAATGCAGATATTCCAAGGCCAGAATTACTTGGCTAGCGTAAAATTTCGCTAGTGGTTCTTCGAACTTACCCATTCGTCGTAGATGGGTGAACATTTCACCACCTGGTACGAATGGCATAATAAAATACACATAGCTGTTATCCTTGAAACTGAATTCCATGAAGACCGTAAAAGGAAACTTGATAGCTTCGAGAATGCGTTTTTCGTATAGCGTATGCTCGACCTGTCTCATTTTCACTATCTTTTCTTTTTCCAAAACTTTCATTGCGTATAGTTTATAGTTTTTTACATGTTTTAATAACACTACTCTGCCAAAAGCTCCCGTCCCAAGAGTTTTAACTCGTTCGTACTCGTTAAAGTCCATGTTTTGTTTTGGTCTCTTGCACCAATTTTCTTCAAAGTCACTTTTTAACTTCTTCAAGTATTTAGTGTACTGTTCTTGCTGCTGCTCAGTGTATCCATCGTGAACCTCAACGTCAGATCTGTAAGGGCCTTCTTTCGAAGTCCCACAACCTTTACGCGAATACATTTTACCTCAATATTGAAGCACAATTGAGATATGAAATTTGCATCGAAGCCATCGTGATTAATTTTTTCATCTAAATTGCGATGAAAACGGCGTTTACACTGCCAGGAAATTTGCGATTTCCGAAATTCGGAAGGGAATCGTGGATACGTTTATGTTTTTAACGAGATTGAAAGTTCGGGAGGGTGCCGGGGAGCGCGGGACGAGGGGTGAACGAACTGGCTGAGGGGGATAGGTGGAATCAGCTGTGTTTAGGGGCGACACGCCATGCCGCCGACAGCCGGTCGCCGTCCCGACCGGCGTATTGATCAGACGGCACGTGTAACTTGTACATCACTGCAAAAACTCCCAAACACTGCGAACATTCATGCAGAATTTACCTTAAATAGGCGCCCACACCTTTAAAGGTTTCTGAAACCAACGTCATGCTTTCGACCTTTTTAATCGCATTATAATGTAAAATATAGGTTTGCTTGACCAATTATCTCTCGATAAGCAATCTAGCTTCAACAAAAGGCGTTTGTCTGGACCGCACCTTATTTCACTAGCTTAATGTGCTTGTGTGTGTCAAAGTTATCTCGAATCTTATCCAAAAAAGATAAACTTTCAAATAAGTACCGACGAGAACACTCGAACCGACGAATTGAGCTATTTACTTTCGTTTTTGATTTAAGTATCTTAGATAGCCAAGCAAGTGTGATGTTCATAGAATTATAATATTAAGATTGGCCAGTTTTGCCCGCTTCCTGTACTTAATAATAAATTAGAAGTACTAACGTCAACATTCCATTCCATTATTTAATGCACTCCATTTTATAACTATCTGTTTCCTTGAGAGAAATAATATTGATAAATTAGATCTTATTATGCATCATTAAGGTCGGAAACTGGCAAGTACAGTCGCGGAAAATCTAATCGCCTTGAGCGTTCGTTATAGTACCGTTATCGTGATGAAACGTACTCGCTCGTACGATTGTACGACACACCATTTTTATAAGTATGACGCATGCGCGATCATTTCATATGTAGGCTGATGGAACGTCCGATCCACGATCTAAGAACGCCACGATCCTTCAGCAGATGGGTCTAACTGGGTTCTGTTTGTTTAAATTTACGATATTTTCAAAAGCCAGCTGATTACAAACTCAAACCATTTATTTCAATTAAACCATTTACAGGCACTTTTGAATTGTCAAGGGGTCAGTCAGTCAGAAATATGAAGCTAGACATTTGCACGAATCCCTTTCCCAAATCTTCTTTTAAAGGAGTTAGTTTAATCTAAGGCTGTTGGGATTTGGGAATGTTCGTAATCGATTTTCGGCTATCATAATTCTGGATGTAGAATTGTAGAACCTATTCTTTAATCATCTCTAACGACGCTCACGGGAATACCGTCCACGATCATTTAACATACAACTAATTAATTAACTTTATTGGCTAGCTCGCGTTCTTGTTCATGTCAGGCCATCTCATTTGCATTGTTCGAGTGATTTGTTATTCAATCTACACCGGTGTCACTATACAGTACATACCTCGCTTGTACATGTTAACGGGTATCGCGATCGTATTGCTACATCGATTCATTGCAAGCAAGCTTTCGATTGATGGACTAACCTGATACTTAGGACAGCCATGTTTTTTGTAAGATGTTGAATCAGTTATCGGACCTCATATAGTTAACACGATCGTTTTTCTGCATCAGTTGAGCCACGGGTGTCGGCGTAATGAGAAGGAGTTTTTTCTTCTGCAATCTAATACGGTAGTTCAGGACTAATGCACCGAAGATAAATTACTATGTTTAAAATTTTGACAATCTAAACAGCAGCTGTCTATGTTGGATCTTAAAGACAATGAAGTTCTAAATTTTCAAGCATCACACGTTTCACTTGGTGTTGTAATGTTTCGCTGGATGACTTTATAGCATGATGTAATGTAACCTCAGTAACGATAGCTGCGTATTATGCTGGCAACAATCATGATGAATTGCTGCCAAGGCCAAGGAGGCTCGCACTGATTGTTGTACGTGCTTAAGTAGATTTTTAATTTGATTGTCTCGAAATTTTTTAGCAGCCTATATGGTAAACAGGAATTGAGATATCAATGCCAACGTCAATGGCGTTTTTCAAAGAAAATTGTTACACCATGTCTATGATTATTGTTTACCTCTCTATGCACCATGAAACGTTAAATGCAAATTGAAGAGATAGAAGCATACTGCGCCCTATTTCCATTACGTGACATAACTCTATTTCAGCTTCAAATAAACATAAATGTGCTGTTCTTTGTGCTTCGATTGAATAATAAAATGGACTGAGCTGACCATACTGGTATTGTTGCAATAGAGATAGCCAAACCTTTGTGAGGCGTTTGAGATTTATATGACTCGGTCGCCGGTCAAGGTTGGTTGAGGCCCGCAGTCCGCACTCCGCAGCGCATGTATCGGCAAGTTGGCACGTCACCAGATATTCAATCTAGGCAATAAATTTCACTATATAAAAAGTGTCTTTTACTGGACATTTTTTAATGGCACTTGGTAATGCTCTTATCAAATGAATTGTTTCTAGGCCACCATAATAACGAACAGTGACCAAAATAGATTCGTGACGAGAAGTCGTTATTTGTCATCAAGATAGTTAGTGATATGTGTGTAGGAGACAGGAAGATACAGTTCAAAAAAATACAATCTCAAAGTCAACGGAAACGTAGAGGACTCATTTTTTGAGGACACCACGGATATCTATGGAGGATATTGATGCACGTACATTTCCATTTTTAAGTATCCGGCATTTTTAAAGGCATGCTCACAGGAAAAAGCAGTTAGATGGCGTCGAAAACTAGGCTCGTTAGCAATGCCACGTGGTAATGACGGTTATTTTTCGAGGACGCTAACCAACGTAAAAACTAGACTGCAAACTCGTTCCCAAACATTCGGCGCCAACCAGTTACCAGAGTACGTTCATACGCTGATTGCTGAATATTCAACGCTTGCTAATTCGCCCATGTTTTGAATTTAAATCCGAAATTCGGGGATGTGCGTAAACACAAGACAGTGACAGTAAATAAAAAAACTGTCTATTTCTGTACTCCCTTATTATTACATATATTTTAGCATTCGCTCAGGCGTCTATGAATTGTTGATACGAGAGACTAAGCCAAGTTGTGAAATAGGGAATTGAATGTGATGGCAAGACAGGGACGGTCGTAGCCAATTAGCCATTTCACTGGAATAACGATATAATAGTTCAGTACATACGAGTAAGTCTGACTTTTTGTTACACAGTTTACGGAAAGCTTTATGTCTGTCGGTTATACTACGTGAACAAGTATTTCATCTATCGCACTAAAAGGTTTCGACATTATCAAGGGTATCTCTTGACGAGGGATCAATGTTTACCTGCGATAATGTCTACCTGGAAAGTACTGCTAATAGCAATGAGTTTTATCCGATAACGTATGGGCAAATACTAACTTCTCATTAATAAATATTGTGATAGTCATGTCTTAAATTTCTCAGAAGTTTTTGTACTGTATTATTTTGTTCCAACCTCTGTCACTTACGTACGTTGTCAATCAAAAGTTCAGGGTTGTTGGGTTGTGGCACATTACCTAATGGCCTTTTGCCGTCAGCCCTCCTTTCGCCATGTAGAAATAGCTCACCTTTTGTATAAAAATATACTCTATCCCGGGAGGACATTTGCAGGACCCATGTTGATGCTATACGGTAGAAAGCTATATAAGGGTAAACTATATAATATGATATTCACTGTTATGTAAAAGAACACACTGAAGTTTCCAATAATTATGTTGCTTCAAAAACCAAGGCCAGATTTTATTTGTGTCATATTGAATTCTGTTAGCAAAGGAAACCGCTTAGTTTTCCTCAGTGAGAATCGAATAAGGGCAAAGTACAGTAAGTCCGCCGCACAATACGTATAGTTTTGTAATTCTAAATAGATTACATGTCTCGTATAAATTAATTACGCTTTCTTATCCACTCGCGTAGCCGTCTGCACGCAAGTACAATTTCGAGGTTTCTTGGAAAGCTTTTGATCGTAAACATCTTGTCAGTATCTGTCAATAAAGTGTAATTTTAATCTGCGGTGGTCGATGTTTGTGTTCCAGTTTGTATTAACGATCGCTGTCTCGTCTGATCGTCTCAGCAAGATTACATCATCAGAAATTGCATACACTGTGTTGCTCTTGAATTTATTTTTATTTTCTCTATATAGGTACTGCGTCGAGTACCCTTTGATGTCGCTCGATTGGTTCGCCTACGTGATATTTTACGCTTATTAATTCCCATCAAACGCTTAAGAGAATAATTATTATATAACATATTATTATGTCATTGCGGGCTACATGGTTTATTTTGAGACCTATACTATTATTAGGTGTTATATTCTCACACTTCACTAGTATTTGTAGAGGTGTTTACATAACATCTTCTGAGTTTGCTAGTATGTATTACTTGTGAGGGTACTGAGGCATATCGTTTTGAGATTAGGTACTGAGCTTCGTGAGTCATAAGCATAAGTCTTGTAACGAACACGCTGTATTTATGGCAGTCGCCGGAAACTCTAGGATATAATCAATGAATACCAGGACTCGACTGTTGTCCTCAAAGTTATTAAGAGTCACGTTGGCCTCAATTGCGTTAGATTTATGTATGTGTCCGTACTGTTGATGAATTGTAACTCGTTTCAGATTAGCTCTTGTTCTGATTAATTGCGCGCGAGAAAAATCTGTATAGTAACATTTTTTCATATGTTACTGGACTATTTTAGGTAGTACCTACATAATTTATTCTCCATTCCAATTATAGAGGGTTCTTGAGTATAAGCCGAACAATAATCTAGTAAATCCAAAAACAAACTAATAAGTGTGTCAACGAATGTGTCAGTGAGCTCGAATTCACTCACCTCATAACCTTTTCACAGCCTCATCAAAACGTATCATCTTTAATGTTAATTGCTGCTGAACCTCGCTTATAATTATGAGTAGTGAGCAAGGAGGCCTCGAGAACTAAAACTTTCATCATGTCTGGAGTAGTTAGTCTCATGTTCATTGTTCAAAGGCGTGCCTCTAGTCATTAATGCTTAGGAGACCTCCTTTTGTCACCGCCCACGTTACTGTCAGCGAGGAAAGAAACCTTTATTCTCAGTCTTTACACAGGAACAAGTCTTGATGAACTTCGTCTTTCTAGGCTTGTTTGAAGATTGGAGTGACTTTCTCATTGTTTTAGTAATAATACTGTGAAAAAGTTTTCGAGTGGTTTTTGGTTGAACGCAAACTTTTTCAATTTTAATTATGCTTTTAGTTCTCATTGATCAAAGTCATTTGAGCAGATTTCTACTACCTTTTTATGAATCTGTGGTAGTTTTGATGTTTTGTGTGTCTGTCCTGCCCCGATATTGTAATATTCACATAAAAGGCAACAACACGATTCCGTGACGAATTAGTCGAGTATCGCTCCAATTTCCCAAAAGTATAACTACTCCCTGGATTGTTACCATTAACTATATTACTTGGGCGCATGATCAGGAAAAAATGAGGTCGGTATTATTTCACGAATTCACGTTATCATTTACGATATTTAGCTATTTTTTATATGCCCTGATAGCACTAACTTATTTACGTGCCAAATGAGTACTGTGATTTACTAACTGGTTCATCTTGATAAAAACAATATTATCTTTATCGTTTTGGACATTTTCGCCAAACATGAAATTTTTTAACCATCAAAACTCTCCTTTTTAGAAAGGAAGGTGTTAACCGTCTCATATGAAATACTTTTCTCTTTATATTAGCAACATTATCTACGGCTTCCTTCGAACGTCGCTCATCATCCAATTATTATATTTTCAAGTCGGATTTAACAATATAATGCCGCAGTATAGTGTCGCTGCAGGAAACGTTGAAATTATAGTGAAGAAAAAGTTAAACGTAATGCCCTGGACAGTTCTCACGAAACTCAGTAAGGAGAAACCAGTTTTGGTGCAGTCTCGCCCATTGATTGTTGACACAGATTTTTTGAGGTAGTGTGTGATTCAACGGATACGTAGTGTATTTAGATAACTTGTATGAAATATATCGTTTACAATCAGTTGCGTGTCTACTACATTCTTTAATGAACCAGTACCTACTTTTCGTCAGTTTGTTGATTTATTTTCAATAACAAAACATTTCAAAGCGATCTTGAACACGGCAATTTTTTAGCTCTGCAACTCGAGGCAAAGCAAGGTGTCTTGACCATGTTGCAATTCGAAAAATATGGTAGCGCCGGACACTACTGTTCTGCTCATATCACCACCTTCACTGTCTTAATTATACTTTTCCTCTCGGTCTTGGGCCAAGCCCGAAACTTGGCCGTATCTCTTTCTCATTTTGGCGAGTCTCTTCCAAAGCCTGTATTATTACGAGCATTTATCATTCGCGCAGTAGGAAACCCCGTCTGTTACAAACGCGCCCCTTGTTACAACTTTTAGCAAAAACTTTGGATTCAAGTAGCAAAAAATGTTACACGGAACATTTAGCAGACCTAATTTAGTGCAGAAAACTAGTACACACGTAAGATATGGACCCACTTGAGTTACATAACAGATGTTTTCTTTTTAGCCAGCTGTCACATGTATATGTATATCTGTCAGCCACAATGGGTAGTAAGACCGTTAATAAATCATATGAATTGAGTTCAACAATCCTAAGATATAAGTGTTCTCAATAACGACTTTAGATTAGATTACATTAGTTGCGGCCTATCTAGTGGAGTTGAATTGTTGTGTCAATCTTCGGTTACAATCGATTGGCTCTATTTAACGCTTCCTAATCGATCCCTGAAATTGATTTATAAAGAAATTGTATCAGCTTGGCATCGTTTTTGCGAGCTTCAATTAGATTTTATTATGATCGAGAATTTTAAGACTGATTCAGATATTTTTTTTGGCAAAATGGACAACAATAAAATCGTGAGAGGTTAAGGTCGAACACGTTTGTAAAAACTCTTGCTTACTTAATCCGTTTCATAAATTTAGTAGCCTTTTTTGTACATTGCCTTTTTAGTTAAAGATATCTCCATTACTTCCATAATACAAAGTATGCTTGCATCCGTTGTAGCATTCCTAAGATGGCATTGGATCTCTATCGACTGGCGATTTAGCTTGATTCATTTTACCATTTGCAATAATTTATTCGTTTCCTTTGCAACTGTGCATACATGATTTCTTTGTTTCCTACGTTTCCTCGTTTTTATTATCTTATCGCGATATCTAGTATAATCCGTGACTACTTTTATGTTTATTGAAACTGTTTGAAAAACTATGCTCGAATTTAAATTAAGATTTCTTTATACTTGTTCAAAGTCACACACAAGAAATGTTTTTGCATTTTCTATCTTGGAATTATTCTTATTCGTCGTCTTAGTAACGGCTTTCATTAAAGATATTCCTAGATTACAGAGCAGTTATACAGGAGTATCAAGCTCCATGATTATATAATAATCCGTTCTTATCCTTGCCAGTCTTGCCTGCGGTTACCATCAACCGCACTCTGACGCAGTTTTGTGTCAACGAACCTAACTAGTTTACATAGCCTAGAAATTGTTTATACTGTCTTATTGGGTATGTTGATATGAATGTAATGTTGTTATACAATTCTAAATTGGAACATGAGTATGATGTTGGAAGGTTCAAAAGGCGTCTTTATTCGATCACGTCTTGAGTTCATGTTTGATTTTGATATTAAAAGATCGATAGAGATGTATATATTTTCATTATTGAAATGTATAGCTCCATTTACTATATTAACTGCTAACGTTTTACGCGAGATGATAAACTACATGGTCATTATCAAACCCCGACAGCGCCATCCAAAAGATAAATTACAACTGTATTTGGCTTTAATTAGCTATTATTTTCCTTTATTTAAAATTAATGTTACCTTACCTGTTTTATGACGACCAAGAACAAAAAATATGTTTGCTGAATTGGCCATGTTGATTCACAGGAAATTTAAACAAAACACTTCTGCAATGTGTGCTTCATAATTTTAAATACAGTTTCATGTTTATTCAGAATTTAGACCAATATTTTTGATAACCGATATACAACATTCCATAATAATTGTCATAGTAATATTTATTTTTTGGGCTTAAGTTCACCCATACTGAGCTGGTTATCTGAAAATGTTGACTATCCGAGAACTTTCAATATATCGTTGTAACTGTGCCTCTAGCATCGTCGTCGTTAGAAGAATGATGGTTTCAATCTATTTTTGCGGCTTACGCACATATCCCCAAGCAATAACCTTTTATTTATTAATACTTGAGTTACCGTCCTAAATCATTATTACGAGGAACTTTCATGGCTGCCATTACTTAAGCCGTAAAACTACGTCTCACTTGGAAAGGAAAATATTGTATTCCCTTAATTTTACCCCCTCATTTACGACAATATTTGGTTTCATTATTCTTTGAAGTTTAATCGTTCTGCTATGGTTTCGTAAGAGGATTATTCTAAGAAAGAATTAAGTTCTGGATTGTCCCTTTGTTGTGTTCTTTCAATGATGAGCTCTGCTCTAAACCTCGTTTTCAAAAATCCTGATCATGACTCAGCTTGTAATTCTGTCAAATCCAATGTTAGCTGTTTATGAAATAATAACTAACTTATCAACTATATTGATTGTTTTGCATTCTGACAGCGAATTACCTAAAAATTTACGAACATTTTCAGAAATTGGGGTCTAGCACTATAACCATAGGTTTTGTCTTAGAATGTAAATAAACAATCCTCACAACTACTAAAACTATATTTTCCTTTGTTCCAGATTTGTCAAAAAATCGGTTCAGTGAATTACCAGACGAACTAACATCGTATATTTTTTTAGAAAAGTTACTGTTATCACAAAATATCATCAGGACAGTCCCAAATGCAGTCGGAGGTCTGCAGTCACTCACATATTTAGATTTAAGGTAAGTCAAACGCAACACTTTTATCGCGAACTTTAATAATAAAGATTTGGAATGTACTTAACATTAGTCTTATGCTTGGTCATAAAATATCGAATTCAATGAATGCCTAATATAAATAACTCTTAATATTTTATTTAATCACAATTTAAATCAACTTATGGTCTCGCACTGTATTGTAATTCGCATTTCGTAACACCTGCATCAATTCCATTTTCACATTCAGACGTAATTCCTCTGGAACTGACTTGAAATGAGGCAGGAGTGACAGCAAGAACATTTTATCAGGGTCATCTGATTCCGGTTTGATCTGTGCATCCACGTTCGCAAAAACAAACTCATCGATTTGGGGTTTGTCCATTTTTGTCAGTTTTATTGGTCGTTTAGTCTCGACTGTATCAATAGAATTATAGTCCCTAGAATCATCGAGAGTTATATCGTACGTATTATCATTATCTTCTTCTGAAGTTTCCTCGTCTTTAACTAATTTCAATTTCTTCTTATACCTCCATACTTTCTTTTTCTTTACTGGCTTATCTTCATCTGATTCGCTAGTAGCCGCATCACCGTCATCTTTCTGGGGTACGTCCTGATCTTTTAACAAGAATTGCAACTGTCTGGTGTAAATGTACGGTCGCTTTGTTCTTTTTGGATTCGATATGTACTTCTGAAAGCAGTCACGGATGCTCTTCCATTTCTTTTGCAATTGAATTTCTGAAACAATTAATGGAAATAAATCTTTATTGACGGACCTTTTGGTAATAGATTGGCTGGACTGTATGGTGCAACTAGAAAAGAGAGCTATATCCGGCAGTATGCTTTGTCTGCCGCTGCGAAACTGATGTTTAATCAGAGTTCAAATGATTCTCGTGTGTAGTATTGTATCTTTAACAGTTTTCAAGTACGGCACGGTTAGCATCACCACAATAGAAGATTTGTTGATGGAAGAATAAACAAAATGGCAGATAGACAATCATGATCTGTCATTTTGTCTATTCTTCCGTAGACAAAACCCGTAGAAAACCCGTTTCTATGGTTGATACGCTACGCGTGCTGAAGTGTACCTATGTAAAATTATGTTCAAACTTCGTCACACCCGTTACTTAAGATTTCGACATTTTTATAATTACCATATCACTCTACATGCAAATGTATGGATGAAGTGCCGCCCACAAATATCTTTAAATTGTACAACTTCAGAGAGCCATCAAAAAAACATTTCAAACAAAAAACTGTTTTAAAAAAAACTCGCGACGACGCGGCGCCGCCGGTCTAGACACGTAACACCATCTATTGGAGCGACACAGCAACAAAACTTTAAAAACAAACTTGTGTTTATGCCGCATCGTGTTCGTGTGAATTATCTAACACCGCCGTGTGTTCAATATAACCTGACACTAATACATGAGTGATAAATTAAACTAGTTCAACGATACTTACCGAGTTCCCTCATTTCACTTTTAGAAACCTTGACGTCCGAGTTCATCAGCTCGGTGACAACTTCGTTCCATAGTTTGTACCTCATGTTTTTCGCGCGGTACTCGGTATCTTGGTAGTCCCATATGCCAGGACGTTTTCTGACCTCTTCAATGAGTCGTTCAGGGTCATATTCAAATTGCATGGCAAGAAATTTCTAGCTTCGGGCTTCGTGTATGAATCGTATACACGGGCGGGCGCGCAGCGAGCGACTGGCGTGCGACGTGGGAACGCGGCGGTTACGGTTCCAAGATGGCGGGCACAAGCTAGGGTGAACAGCTTTATCAGCACACGATAAAGGACTATATTTAGCACATTGTGGTAAATAAGTACCTATAATAAGGAAATTGCTAAAATAATTTATGACTATTGTTTTGAGTTGGTATAACTTATTGTTGTGAGTCAGATTTGAATTGAATGCGTCTCGTAGGTACGGTACTATGAGCTTTAGGCGTGGTAATCTTGGGGTATTATTGTAAAACACATGTTTAATCTATAACTAAAAAGTGCATATGTACAACCATAATTTTGACAAATATACTATGCTAAAATTATTCACCGGTAATATTATTACCATACGAAGAGGCGAAATAGAAAAGAATTTTCCTAAAAATATACAGCTTGGTTACCGTAGCGGCGACGCCCGTAGTGTATTGAGCGGCGCGGCCGACTCGCCGGCTGAGGGGGAAACGCGCGGGTTTGTGGCGACGACCCGTCGAGCGAACGCCAACCGCGGCCGTATTTTCTGTTGTGTATATTATATTGTAGGTATAAATTACTATGAAAAAGTGGTAGGCCCGGCTTTTAGTTCTTTGACTTTGACGTTTAAATGGTTTAAAATTGGAAACTTTTTGGACGGATACACCTACATATACTTAAGTAAAACAATTCGCAACGTTTTTAAGGGCCGGGCGTTTTATTTTGTTCTAATTATTTCTCACATGTTTATGGTGCACTATCGATTGCTTGGCAAAAAAAGGAATTAAGAAACTTAGTGGGAGGTTCAAATTCTGACCAAAGAAATTCAAATGGAATCCCAACTTGGAAGGACGCTAGGTCAAGTTCAAAACGTCAAAACAAATCGTTTGCCCCCACACCGATATAACCAATTGATTCATCTCGCGTCTCACCGCATACAAATAAACATACAGACAAACGGCTAGACAGTTTGCTATGACAGCTGGTAGGGTTTACTAACAAGATAATAGTAGGAACATGTTACATGATGTCGATTGTCGAACAAGTCAAGGGCATGGCCTGAGTGCTCCCAAGTTCAGGACTAAAATAGAACATTAGTATGATAAGTTTAACAAGGTGGCTAAGAAGGTGCTAAATGATATTATTATGCAGATTGTTATTGTCAATGCTGCAAGCGAAATGCATCTCTCAAAGTAGGCAGTTCAAAAAGTGATTTTAATACTGATGTCAGTGACACAGTAACACTCCAAGTAAGAAAGATGAAAACATGGTGTTATTCAGATCTCTGTTATTATGCCAAATAATAGTTTAGACCAAATTCATAGAATAGATCATATATTATTTTGTAAGCCTTTATAGGTGGGTGGATGTGCATGGAATAAGTTTGTTGCAGATTTTTCAATGCTTCTTATGCCGATTTTGTCCAGTATTTTAATTTCGAACAAGCATCCAACTATTCAATAGTGGTATTGTTAATAGCTTCTTTTCTAGTTTCCTAATGTACACGACATGTCTATTTACTGCCATATAAAACTCAAGAAGCCACTGCCGTACAGAAATACCAACAACTTCGAACAATTTTCAAAATGGCTGTAATTAATAGCTTTGGTTTAGAAATAAACTCCGTTTTATATGCGGACAGTGGGCTCGCCTTTTATAGTTTTTATTATTCTATCTATTTATGACATGGGTAAGTAGAATGCCTTTCTCGCGCGCTCGAGATTTTGCTTTGAGTTCGTAATTTACGGATATTTTAAACTCTTGTTGCCGTTTGTAGTTGTATTTCTATTTATGCAATGAGCTGTTTTCTTTACTCAGTTTCGCTTTCAGTGTTTGGGTGTTTTACGTTTTCTGTTTTTAGTAGTGCAGTGTCTCATTTAGGACTTATTACAACATGTTTGTAGATGTTATGTAAGTATATTGTATTGTTGCTCATTTAGTTGTTTTGTTGTTGGTAGGTAATATTTGCGAGGCTTTTTAAATTACTCATTCTGCCTTGGCATCAATTGGCAGCTATAAATTTTTATATTCCTTATAATTTGAGGGTTTTTACTTGATACAGCCTACATATTTTTTTAAATTCTTGTATAAAAATAATTAAGTAGGCATTTAATTGTCTCCCGAAATTTTATTATTATTTTCTATTCAAATTTCAGATTTGTATGGTATTAAAATTTTAATTAATATACAGAACACGTTCCCCTTAACATGGCGCCCTTATCTGTACTGTTGGTAGTCACGCGATAACTTATCAAAACCATTGCATTCAGTATCATTGTCCCTATTATGTCAGGCTTCTTGGATTTAAGTAAAACATTATTATTTTTTAACGGCAATGACATTATAACACGATCAATCTGCCTAGCCTTTTCCCTACTGTCAAAGATCTGCGAATGACAGCCGGGACCAACGGCTTAACGTGCTTTCCGAGGCACGGAGGGGACTCGATATGTCATGGATGGTCATAAAGCCACGAACTGACCACGGCAAGCGTAGCTTAACCTTCGATCGACCCGTGTGGCTGTTATTACTAAACCACGAGCTTCTCCAAAAAGGACAGATGGCAGTTAAATAAAGGAAAAAAAAATAGGTCAATCGAAATAAAGTCAATCAAATTAATAAGAATATCCTAAGAGTATTAAAGATTAACAAGCAAGACCTAAAAGTGCTAAGCTCTACAGCAATGACCCTCGTTGTGTTCTGAAAATTCAACAAATAAAATGCACCGACCCCAGCGTGGTTTGACCAGATTCGATTAATCAAATGAACCCAAAGATTTGCACTAGCCCCTGGAGCGTCATGTTTCATGGTACATATCTAGGAGTAGACCGGTGGGCGCGGTAATTAGGGAAGACGTGCCCTTAGGATATGGAAGGATTTGCGAGCCGTACCAGATATGCATCCTAGAGTAGACATGGACTAATGGAGACACGGGTGATATTTATCTATGGATGGGCATCTTTTAACGACTTCGCCCTCGCCGCCTGGTTGGTTCATGTCCAGATTCACCGGTGCATCTTTTGGCGGGGTTAAACTGCTTTCTCGACTCTCACTGCTATAGGTACTGTGCTTTTACACGTTGCTGTTTCCAATGTCTTCCTCTGAGGTCTCGCTACTATCCGTTTCAATAACCTAGGTAGGTTAGGTACAAAATGTCTAAACTAGAATGCTACTTGACATCAATAAGTAGACCTAACCTTTTCTATTGTTCCATCATAAACGATCAATATCACAGATATCACGTGTTTGCGATACACACCATTAACTTACTTCCTATATCCCAAATATGAACCTTATTCCATCGTCGTACGAGTCACCGGGACAGCGTTCCGTGGGCGGGGTGAATGACCGCAGATGTCACGGCCAAGAGGTAAAGTGACATATTATTATGGTTATGACGGCCGATAATTGACAGACAAAAGGAGCCTTTATCGTGTTATTATGCATTGGTTTTGACAAGGAATTTCTTGTTTCTTAGATAATGTAATTTCTTTTATTTTCGCGAATATTTTACTCGCTGAAGGGGGGTTTACGAAACATTAGCCCTATTTTCGTCATAATGGAAGGATGGCAGAAGATGATGAGATCCTGTCGCATCTTGTAACATTGAAAGTCAACTCTAATTTTGGAAGAAATGCTTAAAGAACGACGCATGAAACAAATTTTAAATAAGATATTATTATGGTAGAAGAGAATAATATTGTATAATTATCGTATTTGGAAATAAACTGAATAGTTGAACACACCCACTCAATATCAGTTATATAGAATTTCCCTACAAATTTACCCAAGTTCTCCTAAACTAATATTTAGTTAAACTGGACCTTTATTTAACCTTTGGGTCCCTCCCACACTCCCGCTACAAAACCCCAAGTTCCTTCGAATAACATACAATGTTATTTTTTTCTTGTCCTCGTAAGTCAGCTGGCCTTGTTTCGATCAGACACCGTTTGTTTTAGGCACAAGACAGGCGGGGGTCCCAGCTGTCGTCTGTCGCCTTTGCATTTGCCTATAGCAAGAATATTAAAATTACCTACATGCAAGCACGATTTGCCTGAAAATACTTCAGTCACAAGGCTCTCCGCAATTTTTTCTTAATTAGCTCTCATTTTTCTAACAAATCCAGACAATTTACTTGTTGCTAATTTAATGAAAGCTGTCGTTACTTAAAAAACGATGTACCTCTTAATTATGACAAATGTTCAGTTCAACCAACAACGCGGAGGCGGAGGTAATGGACTGAATTTTCCAAGAAATTTACTTTTTGGGTTCCACCGACACGAGATGCAAAAACATCGTATCTGCTTACTTTTCGCCTATGAACTTGAAATTGCCACAATGAGACAATAACTGTATGTCGTAAGATGTCGTAAGTCGAGTAGTCGACCGATTAGCCCCGTTTATAAACAGTTTGTACTCGGAACAACACGGACACACAACAAAAACTGTTCAACTGTTGGTCCTCTTCTATGAAATACGCAACTGTCACAACACGAGCTGGCGAGTCCATTGTTCCATTTGTTACACATACAACAGTTTTCACTGTTTATTTGTAGTGAATATTTAAATGTTTACGGATGGATAAAACTCGGCGGTAGTTACATCTGAAAAAAAAATGGTTACACACATGTTGTTCATTTTTAAATCACATATAGTATCGTATCTACGATATCATTATGTAATATCTCAGTTATTGTTCATGTTACCGATGATTTTGATAGAAACAAAGCGATCTATTTTGACGAAACTGCCAAAACACTGTCATGAAACCACCAGCAAAGCGTAACTCACGCATTGTGATCGCGGTTCGTCGCACGCGCACGCTCCATGACGCCCGATCAACTCGCGCATGCGCATGACACACGTAGGCTTTCGAAAATGGGACGTCCGCGCCAAATGGGCAGTACAATAGTCGACTACTGGAAAGAGCCGCTATTGTGTAACTCAATTGGGCAGATGCGATACCGAACCTGTTATAATAGTTTTTGCATGGTTCCGATTCAATTTAACTTGAATTTCAATCATTGTTGCACAATACTAATTAATAATTACCAATTTCTTGAACATTTCTGTCTGGTCTTTGTTACTTACATGCTTTTCCGCAATTAAAGTAAAAATAGCTTCCGTTAATTTTACCTTTTTTCGCATTGCACTAACGATTTCCGATCGGATTCTTTAATTCTACTAGGTAATTGTAGATAGGTAGGAATGATTCGAATTTCTACCTATAAAGCCCTCACTGTTTTCCGACAAATCCAACTGTTCAAGGAAAGCCGCTTTACGTCAATTTATAATCTCTTCGACGTAGAGATGAGACAACTCAGTATTATTGAATAGTTATTTTGGTCACCCCACTGTTAACAAATCGATATAATATCGACCTTGAATCGCTGGAGCGGAACGTGCGAATTATTTGTTCTAAATTGTTAGGGGAAGTCATGTGGGGACTCCAATGTCGCTTTCATATTGAGTGTGGCAGGCGAAGGGAAACGCGGAAACTGTATTGAGGGATTTAAAAATTACACCTATAGTATGTATTATGACAAAGATGTAGTATTTGATGGATATGTAAGCTATAGTAGGTACATAGAGCCAAAGACGTTGTGGAAACGTAGAAGTTTAGGATGATAAAGGACGAACATCAGACCTATAATCTTCTAGGATGTCATATCAGCATCTAGTATTTTCTTATTAGATGTAAAAAGAGAGAAAGAAAATTGTCTTGTTCACCAAAAGCAAAATATGTCACAAAAGTCAAATAGAATATACAAAAATATTCTTACGCTGACCCAGATTCATACAGAATATTTCAGCTCCTACACAAACTAAGATCTCGCCCCTAATGTCTAAATAATGAAGTCAGCAGCAGGGGGCACCGTACCCCTCCCAAGATAGGGAGTATAGGGACCGACCCTCGCAGTAAACGGCTTCAACAAATGTTATCATAGCGTCTGCTAATTTGACGAAGGTGTGTTGTAGGACACATAGAGAATTCAACACAATTAACAGTTTGAATTGCTTTCGAATGTACCTTACATTATAATCTTTGACAAATTCACTATGGCTTGTTTCCCTACTGAGAAAGTTCCTGTTCGTGAGATAAGATACGAGTATAAGTACTTGAAACGTGGGAGGAAGTCAGAAATTCCGTAACTTAGATAATAGCAATGTTTATGACAGTGTATGACTCGTTTTTCGTAAGCCTGAATTAAGATCTAAGCACCTCATAACTATGATTCTGTGGCAGGACTGCCGGAGAACTAAGTACACATTGTGGAATGCAAATAAAGCATTGAGTATTGAGCCGTGGAAATGGCTTAGCTCTTTGAAGCCCTTTGACAAATCTGTCTGATATTAGGACATTTTGAAGTGAGTACTCTATTTCTGATATGTCTATTTGTAGTGTAGCACTCCATTTGATTAAACTAAATGCTTTTGCAGTTTCTATGTGATGATGTGACACATTGGAAATTGGGTTTAAAATGCGTTTTATTTCATTTGGAAGATGGTTCATATTAGATCAAACAGGCTCGTCATGGAGGAACTCAATGACGAATGTTTCTCACCTCAACTCCTTTCACGAAGTTTCATAAGTCTCCGTATTATTTTTACGCCCAGTTCCTAATCATGAGCGTAAAATTAAATGAACAGCTTTTCGTCATGAATTAATTAGTAACGGTTCGTTAATGTTACGGCTACTGATTCTATTTTTGTTCTTCATAATAAAGTTATTATTTTTTGCATATTGTGCACTTGTGAGATTCAGACATAAGTCGTCGAGGATGTTTTAGGAGCAATATGGTGAGTGAATTACTTTACGAGTTTTATCACGTCACTCAGCCTATGGATCAGTGACCGTAGTCTGATTGCTAGCCGGATACTCCCTACTATATGGCCCACTTCCTAATAAACAACACATGCAAAAAAGATCTCACGAGAGCAGACGGCATTACCAAACAAATCTACCAAAAACCACACCAGCTTGTCAAAAAAATCTAAAGCATGGAAAGACCCAAAACCGAACCAACGGTTAGCCTATTCTTGCACCACAGACCACAGTGCTAGCACTAAGTTACGAAGTCATCGAGAAAGCTTGTTTACATTGCATTCGTATGAAAGTTATCGTATTCTTGTTTCTGGTGACTGTCACGTCGCCATTTATGGTGGACCGATAACGGTCGTATCTCGCTGACGGGGCGATATTGAGAAATGTGGCGCTTGGAATACTTGGATGTTTTACTTCGTCGACGCCACTGGCATGTGTTGTTGACACAAGGGGAGCGAGTCTATTTAGATTCTGATTAGGCTTGAAATAACGTTCAATCTGATCTGGGAATGTCGTAACGGTTTATAATTTATTAGTGTTTTGCTTGCAGCCAAGTATCCAGTTGCAGTTCTTATGTACATATATCTTAAAGTACATTCGAATCATTAGTGCTTTCCACGCAACTGAAAAGAGAATGATATACAAAAACAAAACAAAAGTCTTTGAAAGAAACGACTGTATCTTTTAATACGTCTATAGGTACTCTATCCCGGTTCGTTCATCCCATTCTACGTGCTTTACGTCCGTCTGTTTATTGGATTGTTTACGTCACCCCATACAGTTATCGATCCTGCTCCACATAGGCCATTCTCATTGTATCGTGTAACATAAGTATTATGATAGAACGTTTCCAGCCAACGATCCAAGTTTCTTCACAATTATTTCCTTTGCATCGTCCGTTGACCTGGCATCTATTTATTGATTCCTAGTCTTGTAGAATGAATCCTGTTTCGAGCAACGTGTATAAGCGTCTAGACGGGAAAAAAGTTATCTAGACTTGAAGGTACACTGTTAAGTAGATACCCTACGTCGATAGGTACAGTAGGGTAGTCTTTGTTTTGGTATCAGTTAGGTTTGTTTTGATGCTGTCTGTCTCGACCTCGTCTGTATTTTGGCTGAGATTCATGCTGTTCAGAATTGGGGAACGTTATTGCCGCGCCGCCGTGCTCATGAAATGATGCTATTGGTTTTATGTAACTAGATATCTGTTTCAATTTTCGGGAACTAGAATCTAGAGCATTTGGTGTGCCTCTCAGATTCTGAAAGAGGAGACTGAATAAATATCTTAGTCATGAAACAAATGATCATATAAATACCTAAACACACATACCTAACATTGTTTTGACTTCTGTCTGTTAATATATTTTATGCTTGTTTATAGCTTTATATCATGATACAGATAACTTCGTGGGCGGTCTCAAAATATGATCATCACATTTACACGCATAATCTAATCTGCTTAAATTATTATCAGCTGAACCGCACACGTAGTAATCCAATTAGTTGTTTAATGTTAAAGTGTTTTTATTCCGTTCCGTTTTAAAACAGGAAGTATGTCTTAAGGCGAGGTTTTCCGTGTCTGTAGGCCTTTGTAACGCTACCTCCGCCTCCCCCAAATGCAGAGTGACGTATTTATTTACGATGCACCGCCGACCATTTCGCGGAAAATCCATGCCACAGCATGAAATATTTGCAATTGATCAACTGAACTAGTTTTTCTTAGATTCGGTTTTTTCAATAAGTTTACATTTTATGGGACCTACGGTGTAATGAACTAAAATGATTACTTAAAATGTCCTGTGTACCTAATGGGCGTTTTCTTTTTAACAGATAACGACACCAACCCGATACCTACCGATACGTCGGCAGCTATTATACCGACATCGATTCAATACCGATACAATTATTATCGGCCTAATGATATTGGTGAATATCGATGACCATCGCGACGCACCAAACAACCACAGTGCCTACTAAGTATCAACGTCTTGAAGTCGGCAGTGAGAAAAAGTGTGTTCAAGTGAAAGAATGCCGCTACTCTCCCCGCACTGTGTCTTCGCCGGTAGATATCGTGCCTATATCGGTGTCGGTCGCTGCCTGCGCCGATATAGGTTACGATAACAAGACAAGGCACTAAACGTATCCGATCATCTGATCGCCAATATCGTGTCGATGTCGGGTCGGTGTCGTTATCAGCTAATGTATTGTGTGTGTGCGTGCGTGTGTTTGTTTTGTGACAATCAATTCATTTTATTTATAAAATAAACAACATTTTTAACTTTTCATATACCTACTGTTATGGGAGAGTTCGTAGAACGTACAACGACAAACATGAAGTTTAGGCCTCTTCTGTCATCTATGGTTTTAATAAAAATCAATAAAAAAAATCTCAATAACAGCCACCTAACCATAGCCACCCTTGTACAAACTGCTGATTTTTTTAGTGAAAGCTGGGGAGTCATGAATAATCTGTAAGAAGCAGTTCGTGTATCAGTGTTGTGCCATTAGGTTAGTATATGAAGGAACGCAGACGTTTAATAATTCACTTAAAATGAAAAAATTCGCAAGCAATTGGAAATTGCTACTGACGAGTGTTACTTGCGCGTTTCGACCTCAGGAGGAGCTGCTTCTCACACGGATAACTCTGTCACTTGCTCGCTAGTCCAGCTAGCCAGCCAGTCGCGTCACCAGTCCTAAATCTCTGTATATTTTGGTCGCCGAGACCAAAACTACAAACAGTGTACAGTGAAGATTGATAAAATGTGGCTGTTATTTTAGTATATTGTGATGTCTTATGACTTTCACGCGAATGAAGTCACGGACAGAAACTAGTTTCAGATAAACGTGACTTTGCAGTAGTAAGGTGAAAGTTTAAAATTGCAATAGTGCTACTGGGTATCTCAACGGTCACGCAAAATGTAATTTTGATAGAAAATATCAAAGTCGTAATTTCGTTGGTTATAAAAAGAACTATTGTGCAAAATTGCATGCTTCTAGACCCAGCGGTTTAGGTTGTGCATTGTCTCTCAGTGAATTATAGAATTTTATCAAGTGAATTTAAGAAAAAAAAATGGCGAATTTACATACAAACTTTCATCTTTATTTCGTCGGGATTTTTGTTAAGTTGGATGGGCTAAAAATGGTCTTACTGTTTTGCTTATACTGTGACCATATTTTTTTGTTTTGGATATTACCCACCGCTCATGAAGATTCATAAATATTGACAGCTTTAAAAGAAGTAACAATTGACGTACTTTATTGTCAAGTGACGTACCTAATTTCGATGTCCTAAAATAATAGATTCGATAAATTAAAGCTGTAGCAAGCTATAATTTATCGAATCTATTATTTTAGGACATCGAAATTTTAGAACGACATTTTATCGTATACAGTAGTTTCGTATACGATATCGTAAACAGTGACTTTTCGTATTCAAAACTGAGTTGTTCATACTGAGCCAATACGATAAAATCACGGATTCAATAAAAAAATTGTGTTGCTGGCTCCGCTATTCGAAAAATATTGTTATATTTTATTTGTCTTACGTTTAGTTTATGATTTAAAGTGTTGGTAAAATTAGTGATTCTGGAAGTTACTCATTTTAATAAATAAAATAGAAATGGCGCCGTTGCAAATTAAACATTATTTAGTAATAATAACAAGTGCAAGTATATTTGTTGAGAAAATACAACGACGAAATAAGAAAAATAAGAAAATTATTTAATATCCTTACTTCTGAATTTATAACAATATAATTACGATTTTTATCGTGTTCCATACATTTGTTCATGTTAGTATAGCACATTTGTTTGAAACACCATTTCTTTTTAAAATTTTCTTTGTTCTTGCGAGAGTGATAGTACTTTGAAATATTCAATATACAACCGACAACCGGAAAAATTGTATATGATGTGTTTATTAATGTAGGACATGATATTAGCAAAGACAATTCCATAGAGAGTGAATATAGTAACATGGATGAATCTGATAAAAAAATATAAAAAAAACTTCTTCATAAACGACGATAAAAAATTATATAAAACTCGCACTTGACTATAATTTTATCGATAATAATTTATAATGTGTCTAACACTATTTTAAGATGACAATTAAACGTCATCATATCGCATAGAAATAATCTCACTTTCGAAAACAATATTATGAATTAAAACTATATTAAAATTACCTAATTTAGTTTTCTGAGCTGTCGCAATTTCATATCTAATGTGTTCTTCTTTTATTAGATTTTTTTTTAACAACTGCAGAGAGAGCGTATTTTTAAAAATTTTGACACAGGTCCACCTCCGATGACGTCCCGCAGGACTCTGAGCGCGAGCCGATTTAGCCCGATTTACTATATTTGGGTTTATTTAAAAAAAATCTACTAAACTTAAAAATCCAATCTTTAAATAACCTCTAAAATACGATTACCTCATCATATATGCAATTTTCATATTATTTTGTGCTGTAATTAGGAAATGAAACGAAAAATGGTTTTGAAATCGACCCTGTTTCGGATTTTTTTTTGATCGAGAAAATTACAATTTATCGTGTTTTGAACCTTTAATTTCCCTCAAACAAGGATGTATCTATGACATATATCTTTTTCAGTACCTAAATACACTAATTTGACCATTTAAAATTGATTTAAAAACAGGCAAATTCGTAAAACCTCCCCTTAAGAACACTTTTACACCAATGTTTACCTACTAGTTCTCTTGGCACGAGCTCCGAAACTATTAGGTTAGGCGACGACCGATTTATGTTTCGGCTGCTCTAATTACATGCAATCCCATTCTGAAGTAGGTTTGATGGGGTAAAAATAGCCATTTAGTTATATATCGATTGGGTGCATTTGTTTATGATCGCGTTCATTGACTCTTAAGAATTATGTCGGTTACTCTTAGTGATATAAGAAAGTGTGAGAGCGGAATTGAGAAAAAGAAAATGTAAGCTGTTTTTATGATGAATCTAGATTAATGAATGGGTTATCTAGTTTTGACGCATACCAAATGACCGGTTTTCTAATGATTTAAGAGAGCAAAAAAAAAGTAGAATAAAGACAGCTCCCAAATTGTTTTAAACCAAAATAAAGACCCTTGACAACTCAGCCATATTTTTCATGACTACAAAAAATCTTTACTTAGACCTTTTCTCTTGTCCACAGTTCAAACCAGCTCACAGAATTACCGCGTGAAGTATGCCAGATGCCGCTTCAAGTGCTCTTAGTTCCCGACAACATGCTAAGTACCTTACCCAAGGAGATAGGCAAGATGTCCTCGCTGGCAGAGCTGGACGCGTCCAACAACAGGCTAACGCAAGTGCCCATGACTCTTGGGGATTGCGCTGGCTTGAGGGCGCTCGACCTTAGCAATAATCAGTTGGGACTACTGCCATTACGTGAGTACTGATTTTATTGAGTAATCGAATGCGTCTGCGTTTCCTACTAACCTAACAAGCTTGAAAGCAGTGGACAAGCATCTGGGTGCGCTCGTTTCATTGTAAACCGACCCATCGCAGTCCACCAGGCGAGATCGCGGTCACGAGCGGGGGCTAAATGGCCCCCTAAAAAACGTGTGTGTTTACGACGATCTTCGCAGGATAGGTGGTAGAACTCAAACTCAAACTCAAAGCATTTATTTCAATTAAACCATTTACAGGCACTTTTGAATTGTCAAGGAGTCAGTCAGTCAGAAATATGAAGCTAGTTGCCCATTCCAAAGCGTAGGTTCCTATGGAGAAGAACGGGCAAGAAACACCACGGACACTCTTTTAAAAAAAAAATATTCTTACAAAATATTGTTTACATCATTCATGTTGAAATTATACATGTGAGAACAATGTAGAAAGACGTGTACGAAAAAAGCGTCCGTAAAAAAAAAATCAAAAATAAAACAATTCAAAAATTAAAATAAGCCGTGGCAGATAAGAGATGACCAGTCCCTCCCTACTGATGGCGCCCGTTCACGAACATGACGCATGGATCAGCACCGTTTAGCTCAACCATTTTGAAGGGAACTCAACGATCCAACACACACGCCACCACCAGCGAGACATTTGAGTGAGCATGACATACTCTTAGCCGCCAGGGCATATCAAGTCAATGAAAGACGTACCCAGTAAATGGTAGCTTTATAGAAGGTACATGGTCACAGTGCTCACACATGTGCTATGCAATTATACAATAAAAAAAGAGATTGAAGTTATACAATTCAAAGATAGTTTTTGCAATCTTCAGCAATTCCAACAATATTTTTGAATGCTAATCAATTAGTTTATGCGCCCTTGTGGAGCTGGACCAGCGTTAAGCCAAGCATTTTTGTCAGCGATATAATCCCCAAGCTTATAATATGCTTGGCAGCATAGTGTGCGTTTTATACAAGATTTAAATTTCGTTTCATTTAGTTGTAGAAGCTTGATGGATGTGGCTGAAGATCAAGTTAAATGGCGATTGGAGAGGCCTATGGTCAGCAGTGTACCTACTGCTATAGGGTAATGATGTGTGTGTATTAAGGTTGTTACTAAGGCAATAAATCACTGAGACAATGAGGATGCACTTTTAAATGCTCGTCGTAGAATATAATCAGCGCGTGCGCAGGCACCATAAGAAGGCACAATGATCATTGAGAATATAAGGAGGTAATGATTATTGATTAGTAATCAATAGCTATCGATTATTTTATTAATCGATAGTAGGTATGTCTGTTGCATTCTAATTGTTCAGTTTTTAGACTCGTGTCCTTATAATAAAGGTTTGCGTATAATTTGTACCATATGCATTTGTCTTGATAATAATATTACCATTGTTGCATGTATTGAGTACACCGTAATATCGATAGTCTGCAAATAGTCTGATGAAAACATTCGTGGCCCAGTTATACGAGTCGTTATACTTGGTATCGGAGAGTACCTACGTGAACGAGGAAAATGTAACACCTCGCCTTTGTGAGGCCCTGTAACTAGTTTATAATGGGACAGGAGCAATTTTCAATTGCATTATACCTACTTCTTCTTTTTCTCTCTTATCGACACGACCTGTATGAGAACGGCTCATGCCGTTGGTACCTATTAAATGTTAGTCAGTATTGAGTAATGGTTTAATCACACGTACCGAGTAGATTGGCGACACAGTAAAATTATACTAGGCCGAGAGAATTGGGTGGACGAGTACGTGGTTACACGTATTATTTTACTTAGCACCCGTCAGTCAGTTCACAAAAACCTGCACAAACACACAGTAGGTACCTACCTACCGAGTGAGCAAGCGAGTCATAGCGGGGAAGTGCGGGGGTGGGCACTCGGACTAGTAAATAAAACAGGGTTCGAGGCGAGGCTCGCCTTTTAACTCGGCCGAGCACTCGGTGATGTGTTTACACGTACCGAGCAATCGGCCGAGAGCACAGTCTCGCCCATCTACTCGGTACGTGTGATCCAAGCATTATTAGCAAGGTGGTAGCAGACCTACCAGGATTAGGGATGAAAATTGCCGAATGTTTCCGAAACTTGCCAGGAAAGTTTCCAATATTGCCGGCAATATTCGTCAATATTGCCGGAAAGTTGCCAAAATTGCCAGATTACATAGGTTTTTTCAAATGCCATTTTTAATGTTTATGGGCTCATGAGGTTATATGTAATGGTGTAATTATACGTATTACTAGTAAGCCTGTATGGTTTATTGTTAATTATACTTAATTTATAACTATCGACGCTAATATGTGAAGATAAAGTTAAAATAAGACACTGGTAACTTCGTGATAGCTGAACCCATAGTTTTTTGAGAATTTCACTTATAAATTTTATAAACAAATACAGAGGGTATTGATACCGAATTAAATAAATTTAAATCATACAACTGTGTAGTGTTCTTTTGTATTTTTTTAAAGTAAATTTTAAGTAAATTCATCTGTTTGTATTAACATCGATTTTCATCTATTTCTTGAAGTCTGATAGTGTTGAAATTATAAATACTTATGTCAGTCTGGTGAGAACGCAATATTATGATAGTACTGTGCCAGCCTGATGATGGAGTTAGAAGGTGGTCATAGGATCTACGCTCTGATATTCATAAATCTGCCGAGATTAGGGTCGTTTGATTGGTCAAGGAGAGTACGTGAGTTTTAGATGTATTGTGTCTGCTGTCTACCAAATTTAACGTTAAGAATGTAATTATTTAAAAATCAAATAAAATACAGACATTTTGAAAAAACTTAAACACCATAAAAGTTGTCAAAACTGATCATGGTACGAAAAAATTTAGGGCTCGTTGACGGAAATAAAAAGACAGCGAGAACATTGAAAATTCTGAAGCAGATGACGATTACATTATGGATGAATCGGAAGATGAAAATACAGAAAACTATAATAATATGGATATAATAGGGGTTAAAGTATGAAATTGCCGGTTTATTGTAATAGGTACTTCGAATTGACATAGAACCTTCATGGTTTGAGATTTTTGAGTGAAACTTTTTCACATGGTACGAGTACCTACCTATGAAGTTCTTCTTTAAAAAAATGTGCAAAATTCGATTATCGACTTTCAGTTGTTTTTTTTTATTCAGCTTAGACAATAAAGATGGATACTTCGAAAATTCGAGTTTTATAATACGAGTTCCGACGCGGAACTAACGCGGCAGAAACAGCTAGCAATATCAATGTTGCGTTTGGAGAGGGGGGACTGCTAAGTAAAACTCTGAACACTCATAGCTAAACTAGCAGTGAAACAGCCCCGACTCATGAATCGATCTTCACCATCTCCACGATAACGCGAGACCTCATACAGCACGAGAAACCGTTTTAACTCTACTGGAACTGCAATTAGAAACCATTCGTCACCCTCCGTATTCGCCAGACGTTGCTCCAACGGACTACCATTTTTTTTTCGTGATTTGGACAATTTTCTACGTGATAAAAAGTTTTCTTCTCAGGAGGCAGTACAAAATGCTTTCACACAGTTTGTCGAATCTAGATCACGAGAGTTCAAAAAAAAAAATTCAAAATATTTTATTTCACATAAACCTACAAGGGCACTTATGAAACGTCAGAAGCTAGGTGCACGGTTCCAAGTTCTATCGCTAAGGCATAAATGACCTTCCTATTATATAATATATTTATTATTCCTATAATATCCCATTAGATGGCAGCAATGTATAATTAAAAAAAAAACGAATTTCAATTTTTCAGTACAAATCGGCAATTTCATACTTTAACCCCTAATAAAATAAATAAGTGAATTTTTTTAAATCAAAATCTCCTTCATCTAAAAATTAAAGAAATATGCAGAAGTACCCAGATACTTCACTTTTTTTGTTCACATTACCTCTTGGAGGTACCCTTATTTTGATTTACGATAACTTAAATGTTGAATACTACGTTGGTACGTTACCTCACACTAGTCGCTTAGCCACTCAAAAAAAAAAACAAAACTGGACAAATCATGCCCTCAAAAGAATTTTCAAAATCGGATCAGTAGGTTTTAAGAAAAACGCGGACATACAAACATACATCCTACATACGGGTCGAATAAAGAACCTCCTTTTTTGAAGTCAGAAACGTCAACTTGTTGTTACTGATCAAATCGTCTTGCAAGGTTTGACTCTTTTATATACAAGTATATGTATAAACATATACATGTATATACTTTTTTACATACAAGTGTGGTTGGATAAAAGAAAGTAGAAAAAAAATATGATTTCTCTCAAATAGTTATGGTTTCATCACCAATGAAGTATCGTGGATAGCCTGTTTCTTTTCTTTAGTTTATCAATAAGAAAATTAATGCAAAAACTAAAATTTTCGGTTTTATAATGTAGGTAAGGATAAAAACTAGCACCCTGCAAACCGCAATTTTACCCTATTATTCAATTATATAAAATACAATACGTTTTCTATTTACACGTTTCTTGCCAATGTTGCCGGCAAGTTTGGAAACATTCCCGGCAGTTTTGGCAACTTTCGCAATATTGACGGCAATTTTCATGCCTAACCAGGATGCGCATTTATAATATTTTTTACTCGACTACGGCGAATCAAAAAGGAGGGGTATGATATTCAGAGGTATTTATTTAAGTATGTTAATCTGTTACCTAAATTAAAACTTCTAATCCATTGATTAAAAAAAAAACCATGTTGGGTATCAAATGAAAGGGCATGACGAGCACATTTCAGAAATAAATATAAAAGATAAGTATACTAAAACCCAACTACTACAAAAAAGTCAACTAAAAAGGTAGGTAGGTATTTAATAAACATCATAGACAGACTAAATAAAATCCGGAATAATTCTGTACATTTCTGTGCTTGAAGTATTAAATAAATAAATCCGGAGTCACTCGTGTTATGTGTTTAGGGCTTATATCGAATAGATTACGTGTGACTCCGGATTTTTAATTACTGTCTGATGATGTCTTGTTTATATCTTTTTAGTTGACTTTTTGTCGTAGTTGGGTTTTAGTTTTAATAACTTTTATTTTTTATCTAAGCAGACCACATTGATACTTTGAAAAATGGCGAAAACACAAAAGATCCAATGAGTAAAAATTTCTGAAAACCATCGTTGGGTAAATCCAGTATCAAGCTAGATGGATAGGGTTGCTCGTAAACCTAAGAAATTGCAAGACTATGCAGCTGGGGCCTTGCATTACCGTAATGTTTATTTATCTGAGGAAACCAAATAGAGGCGGGACTAAGTGGCCAAATTCATTTTGATGTGTTTGCGGCGCCTCTCGAGAATTCTCTTTGATCTGCGCGGTTAGGAAGCTATTTGAGGGATGAGATCATGTTAGTAACATTGTTGCTATTGCAAGTGCATTACCTATCTACTTTGTGTTGTGTAGTAGAATTTCGTAGAAGTTTGATATGTTTAACTTGGTCAAAATTTGGGTTTTCTACGATGTCTCAATGTCATCAACCAGGGAGGCTATAAAAATGTGTCCTAATATAACAAACAACCCAAATTAGAATTACTATAGGGAATGGAGTAAATGTAATGTACGGCAACGCAGAATAAAAGGGTACACCACTAAAGTGCCATTAGATTAGAGTAACAAACATGATTCAGCACTCAGGGATTTTCATAATTACTTTACCTCTCTACAAAAAAATATATATTTTTTCTTCACATTTCAGAGATCACCTACCTCAGGCTGGAACACCTGGACGTGAGCTGTAACTGTATATCGTCACTACCTCTGGAACTTCGCAACATGAACACACTCGTTACGCTTAATCTGGACAACAATCCCCTTGTCTCACCTCCCACCACAGTAAGGAAATTGTATACTTAAACATTGTCATAAAACCAGATTGATCTTTACGCTCTGTATCCACCGACCCTTGCTCACAGAAGCGCCAGCCCGCGTTTTGCTGAGAAATGTAGTCTTAAATTCCCCGATTAATAATAATGAATCATCTTTGATCCAGCCTGTCCCAACTTGCTGTCCTCCCCCCAGCGACGCCCTAAGCCGAGGTCCGTACCCCACAGGGGGTGCCCTTAGCGAGCGTTCGCCTAGTTTTAATTTAGAATAGTTTTGCCCCTGGCTGGAGGCTTTAAGTTAGTAGCTTAAGGCAGCCGCAGGATTGACCGGTTAAGTAGTCATCGACTCAGAGGTGAGCTACGAGATGCCCTAGTTACAAAAAAAAAAAAAAAAAAAACGCTCTGTATTAGTTTTTAAGTAAAGCTCATAGTTTCGGTGATCCACGCTCAGCGACACTTCTTGGTGAGCACCTGGGTCGATCCCCGGCAGGGGTAGTGTAATTATTATTGTGTTTTTTCATTAAGGAGGTTTTGCAATTTGCAGGTCATTATCAGGTTCTGTCTTCATTAAAATATGACTCTCGTAATTGAATGACCTTTTCATTAAATCCTGACATTTGAGAACAAATCTAACTTGGAGAGATGTATTAATGATTCGAATGATTATAATACTGTAAATACATATTTGTTTTGCTGACCTACAAATGCTTGCTGACGAGAAAATTTTAATTTTGGGGGCTACCACTGCGGATTACCTTAGTAATTCTCAGTAAAAGTTCCGAGCGTGGGTTAGTTAGTCTCCGGTTAAATAATAGCAATAGCACGCCCCCCTATTACAACATGAAACTAAAACAAAACTGGCAAATGTGGGTGTATTAATGCTCTATTCAAAACATTATTGTCGGAGCGACCTCCTTATACACACATCAACACGGTCTAGGGATATTTCATACTCAATTAAATAACTCGAAAAGTACTGGCCGCATTGGAATCTTTTATACACCGATTTGTTTGTAATTTATCTCAGACTAATTCCAAATTAAATTTTGAAAATTCTTTTGTTTCGGTTGCATAAAAATGTCTTGATGTATAGGAGAGAGAATTTTCATTTGTGCGAAATTTAGAAAACAATACGAATTACGTTTAGTTACAGTTTTTTTTCATTTTTAAACGAAAGATAAAGTTAAAATTGAGGTATTGTAGCCATGCAACGCCGACATTTGACGAGGGCGGAGATGTTACGAGCTGTGGGAATGCTGGAAGCTGGATCTGTTCAGCGTAATGTTGCTGAGGCCATAGGGACCCATCAAAATGTAATTTCAAGATTGTGGACACGCTATCGTGCCACAGGTGAAGTAGCGGAGAGGCACCGGGGGCCAAGTCGCATCACTACCCCCAGACAAGACCGATTTTTGCAAATTACTGCGCGAGCTCAACCAAATGCAACGGCGACTCAATTGGTCCAAAGGCTGCGAGTGGAACACCAAGTGCTTGTGAGTGACCAAACTGTAAGAAGGCGACTGCATGAAAGCAATCTACGCTCTCGTAGACCACTCCGGTTCCCACCTTTACGGAGAGGCAATCGTGGACGACGATTAGAATGGGTTCGGAACCACGTGGACTGGGGCCGTGAGCAATGGTCCAATGTGCTGTCCAATGGATGAATCCAGGTTCGGCTTCCATCCAGATTCACGAAGGACGCGTGTTTGGCGAGTTCCTGGACGATGGAGCCGTCTCCAGAACCCTCAGGAAGTTCACCCATACCAAGGAGGAACAATTATGGTTTGGGCAGGAATTCGTCTTGGAGGACGGACGGATCTCGTTTGGGTGCGGGGCAATATGACGGCAGAACGATACGTCCAACAGGTGCTGGGGCCCGTAATCTTGCCCCACAGAACACAAATGGGGCAAGATTTCCTGCTCATGCACGACAATGCCCGGGCACACACGGCGAGAACGGTAGCAGCTTTGTTACATACACATAATGTTAGGGCCTTAGACTGGCCTGCTCAATCGCCAGATCTAAATCCCATTGAGCATGCGTGGGATATGCTGCAAAGAAGAGCTCTGAAGGAAGTTCCTGAAAATCTGGCTACAGAAGATCAACTTTTTGCGCACCTCAGAAGGACATGGGACAATATTCCATAGCAAGACATTGACAACCTTGTTCTGAGCATGCCGAATCGTTGCCGATGTGTTATGAACATCATGGGCGCTTTCTCAGACTACTAAATTCAAGTTTATAAACACAAATTAAATGATTTTTCTATTTTTTTCAGTTTTTACTCACAAATTAAAAGTTAATTCATATACGGTTTCCGTCTATGCTTCATTTTTTTTCCATAAAATCCTGAAATTTTAATCTAAGTACCTTAACCATTATTAAAAAATGGTAGAATATTAAATAACGTATCTTTTAAATATATACATGTCATATAAATAATTAACACATTGATAGTAATTCGCTTTTTTTAAAATATCCCTAGACCGTGTTGATGTGTGTATTTACCGTCGAAACCCTGAAGCTACATTCTTCATAGTACTCATAGTGCAGTTTAAAAGGCAATAAAAACTCCATAATACTACCGCCACGATTTTCAGTTGGCACAACTGCAACACTTTCCCTCGCATTTTATGACTGGCGTGGTATGTGAAGCTGTCAATACATTGTATTTTTTTTTTAACTTTCCGATCGGCGGGTGTGGATATGAAACAAATTAACACTGCCGTCAATCGTGGCTAGTGTTATTATTTTTAGTGGGTATATACACACATCAACACGGTCTAGGGATATTTTTAAAAAAGCGAATTACTATCAATGTTTTAATTATTTATATGACATGTATATATTTAAAAGATACATTATTTAATATTCTACCATTTTTTAATAATGGTTAAGTTACTTAGATTAAAATTTCAGGATTTTATGGAAAAAAAATGAAGCATAGACGGAAACCGTATATGAATTAACTTTTAATTTGTGAGTAAAAACTGAAAAAAATAGAAAAATCATTTAATTTGTGTTTATAAACTTGAATTTAGTAGTCTGAGAAAGCGCCCATGATGTTCATAACACATCGGCAACGATTCGGCATGCTCAGAACAAGGTTGTCAATGTCTTGCTGCGGAATATTGTCCCATGTCCTTCTGAGGTGCGCAAAAAGTTGATCTTCTGTAGCCAGATTTTCAGGAACTTCCTTCAGAGCTCTTCTTTGCAGCATATCCCACGCATGCTCAATGGGATTTAGATCTGGCGATTGAGCAGGCCAGTCTAAGGCCCTAACATTATGTGTATGTAACCAAGCTGCTACAGTTCTCGCCGTGTGTGCCCGGGCATTGTCGTGCATGAGCAGGAAATCTTGCCCCATTTGTGTTCTGTGGGGCAAGATTACGGGCCCCAGCACCTGTTGGACGTATCGTTCTGCCGTCATATTGCCCCGCACCCAAACGAGATCCGTCCGTCCTCCAAGACGAATTCCTGCCCAAACCATAATTGTTCCTCCTTGGTATGGGTGAACTTCCTGAGGGTTCTGGAGACGGCTCCATCGTCCAGGAACTCGCCAAACACGCGTCCTTCGTGAATCTGGATGGAAGCCGAACCTGGATTCATCCGTGAACAGCACATTGGACCATTGCTCACGGCCCCAGTCCACGTGGTTCCGAACCCATTCTAATCGTCGTCCACGATTGCCTCTCCGTAAAGGTGGGACCCGGAGTGGTCTACGAGAGCGTAGATTGCTTTCATGCAGTCGCCTTCTTACAGTTTGGTCACTCACAAGCACTTGGTGTTCCACTCGCAGCCTTTGGACCAATTGAGTCGCCGTTGCATTTGGTTGAGCTCGCGCAGTAATTTGCAAAAATCGGTCTTGTCTGGGGGTAGTGATGCGACTTGGCCCCCGGTGCCTCTCCGCTACTTCACCTGTGGCACGATAGCGTGTCCACAATCTTGAAATTACATTTTGATGGGTCCCTATGGCCTCAGCAACATTACGCTGAACAGATCCAGCTTCCAGCATTCCCACAGCTCGTAACATCTCCGCCCTCGTCAAATGTCGGCGTTGCATGGCTACAATACCTCAATTTTAACTTTATCTTTCGTTTAAAAATGAAAAAAAACTGTAACTAAACGTAATTCGTATTGTTTTCTAAATTTCGCACAAATGAAAATTCCCTCTCCTATACATCAAGACATTTTTATGCCACCGAAACAAAAGAATTTTCAAAAAATTTAATTTGTAATTAGTCTGAGATAAATTACAAACAAATCGGTGTATAAAAGATTCCAATGCGGCCAGTACTTTTCGAGTTATTTAATTGAGTATGAAATATCCCTAGACCGTGTTGATGTGTGTATATGACATAAATTAAGTAATATCTTTGAAGGTTTTCCTTGTTGTTAGTTTATTCCCTTCGATTCATGTTAATCCCTACTAAAGTATATACAGTCGGAAATTTCCTAACACTCGATTTTATTTCGTTTAGCGACACAAACAACATTGCCATTATTGTTTTCTTACTGAAATTACGTTTTTATTCATCTTTGATTCACACTTCGCAAAATCCTTATCGAAATATCCTTTAAAACAAACAAAATCTTCATACCCCTTATCTTATCACTCAAATGAAACGTTTAAATTTCTAAACACTACAGACAGCGAAAGTAATAAAAACTCTTCATAATTTCTAGGTATGCATGCGCGGGCGCGTGCACATATTCAGGTACCTAGAAAACATGGCGAATAAAGACATCTTACCGGCTCACAGACGGGTAGACGAGACGAGACGATCGACCAAACACAGCTCCTACATTAGCAGCTCGCCGAACCAGAGTACGACTCATCAGATCACTTCGGGCAATGCCACGATAGATTGCCTGAGGCATAAGCCAAGGCATGTTGTCGATAGTGGGTACAGCACCGATGGAGTGGATAAAAGATGGTCAAATGATGGTGAGTGCAGGTGATAGTGTTAAAGCTCCCGCAGACAGGCGCGACGCGACTCTGGATGATCAAAAGATCTATGAAAACTTCACTGAAATTTTCTACCCGTGTCGCATCGCACCCGTCTGCGGGAGCCTTTAACAATAGAAGTAAGTTCTTGCATAAGATCAATTCGGCCAATGCCACGATAGATTGCTTGAGGCATCAACTGTCTAATTGTGTGTACAGAACCGATGGAATTGTTAAGAAATGGTCGAATGATGGTGAGTGCAGATGATTCTGTTACAAATATAAATAGAAATAGGGTGTTGCATAAGATCAGTTCGGGAAATGCCACGGTAGACTGCCTGAAACTTAAACCGGGGCATGTTGTCGATAATGAACTTAGCACCGATGGAGTTTACAAGAAGTGGTCGAATTATGGTTACACACATGATACAGTAACGAAAATAAATAGTGTGTCGCGTATCAAATTACTTCTCGTCACAAAAACAGAGACATTCCCGTCTATATCCGAATCGCTTTAGCATGACAATAGTGGTCATTGACCAACCTACATTTTCTAGCATTCATTATTTAAAAAAAAACAAAAGTAAATCGGTTAACGTCCTGGAATCGAATATCCATCGTGATCTTCAACATGTTCCAATAACGAATAAAAAAGCGGCGAAGTGCGAGTCGGACTCGCCCATGAAGGGTTCCGTAGCAGCAAGTAACATAATATAAAAGTTCTTTTAGTTTGTTGTAAGTTTGATCGATGTTTTAATTAGAAAATAATGGTTCAAGGTTTATGTTTATAAAATTAAATGTTATTTTTATATTTGAGTTGATTGAACGAAAGGTAAATTGCAGTTTACGATTTATGAAGTATTAAAAAAAAAATACAAAAAATTTACAATTTACAAAAAAAATGAGTTTCAGTTCTAAGTATGGGGAACCCCAATGCTTTTTGTTTTTTTTCTTCTATTTTTGTGTTTAAAATTTTAATGCCGCTCACAGATACATCTAGTTAGTAGTTTCAACAGTATAGTTCTTATAGTTTTGGAAAAAAGTGACTGTGACATACGGACGGACAGACAGACAGACATTACGAATCCATAAGGGTTCCGTTTTTTGCCATTTGGCTACGGAACCGTAAAAACCATACATAGTTCCTACGGAGAGATATTAGGGAAAGGGCAATGACCGCTATTGCCACGCTAAAGCGGTTGGGGTATAATCTAATCTGTTTTAGCAGAGAAAGGTTAACCTTTTCATTTAGATTATAAAAATGAAGCCAGCATAGTGTCTAGGTAATGTAGTATTTGAACGAAATTTCAATGTTGCTTTTATAAAGGCTGCCACGGACAGGCACGACGTGACTCTTTTGGAGCAATTTCTATGAAAAGTTCAAGTAAATAGTTCTACCGGCGTCGCGTTGCGCCTGTCTGCGGGAGCCTTCCGTCTTAAGCTAAATAAACAAGACACGAAATTGTGTAATACCGTACTAAAAAAATCTTATTACGAGTTTATTTTCATTCACATTTGGTATACACACCGTTAATGCGCCACTCAGAATGTCGTCCTTAATGACTACTGACATTCAGTAATAGCTCCCGACCATAAAGTATGAATGACGCGCATATAAAAAATTTTACGTCCGAAAATAGGAACGGACTAAAATAAGTCTCTTCAACCCTTTCTGGGACAGTTTTTACTGTCTCCTATTAATATAAATCTCTTCTAACTTAATTGTTTTTCCAAATTGCCAGTGACCTAAAAAGAGTTCAGAAGTGATTGAGTGCATGTGGCAATGCAGTTTGGATAACGTTTGGGGCGGTTACTGGAAAGTTTAGACAAAATAAATGTACACTCGAGCTTGCATGCAGTTTGATTAGTAATCATTATTTACTTCCCGCGCAATACGTAGGTCGTACAATATAGCATACTATGACTTTTCAGATTTCTTATGGATGTTATCGCTAATATTTGTTGCTATTTGACTGATTACAGAGACTAATTTAAAAGAGATTATAGAGACTGAATTATATTTCTATTGTTCCATTAAGTTTTCCCTTAACACATCTTTCTTCTACCTCCGCTGTTCCGGTTCCGATTCCGATCAATCAAATTGAAAGCCTCCGATTCCGGTTCCGGTTTTAGTAAAACGACTTCCGTAACATCCCTGGACTTAGAACTGTGACCAGCCACATCCAAGCTGGTCGCAGTTACTTGGTTATTTAGTATTTTAGGACACCAAAATAGGAATTCCAGGCTCTAGAGACACATTTATTATATTAGTGTCCATTCATAATTTCAAGAAATAAAATGAGAATTATTTGGGGTTTGATTAAATACAAGAAATGTCATGTCTTTACCTACAGGTGGCGGCGACTCAGGCGGAGGGGGTGGCAGTGGTCGGTCGACTCCCAGCACACCATCTACCTTGTCACCAGGAGCTGCATTATCCAGGGCACAGTCGCTATCTAGCGAGACACCCCTGGCCCCTCTCACCCCTTTACTCTCCGGGTACGTTACTTTTTTTTTTGGGTCTAGCTTACTGGGTGGCTTGTAGAGAAAATTAATTATGATTTTTTTAACTGGTTTTTATTTTTAAATATGCTACTAATACAAGAAAGTATTAGGTTTTTTGACATGTGAATGTCAGTGACACGATTTTGTTTAAAATGGTTTTTCAAGTTACATGACATGGTTATTTAACTTTGGTAGAATCTATTAGTGGCACTGATATTCATATAATGTAGGTATATTTAGAAGATTTTACTGAATAATTCTGTGTGTGTAATAATAGTTTTTTTTTTATTACAGTAACAGTTTGAAACAATTTTAATTTCTAAAATAACTTAACAGTTTTTAACTTTAACATAACGGATACGAGCTTAGCTAGCTAAACATAAAATAATTCTTAAAATGAAATTCGGGGGAAATGCCCCCTAATTTCGGACCTAAAAACTCCCTATCTGCATAGCTCGCCTTCGCTTTGGTAGATTTAAATTAATTTGAGTGCTATAATTTGAAATTATTCTGGGTTTCTCTTTAACCGTGTGTAGACTTGAATAGCTGCTTTATATCTTTATTTTTATTTTTTTCGCATTGGCCGAAACAGAGGTAAACTTATTACTTTTCCGTTCTTCACAGCCATTTTCACCCCTGTCCTCTGTCTCATGTTTCCGCAACGATATCACTTGACGCTGTTCGAAATAGATATGTTTCACTTTATAAGTTAGTGCAGGGTTGTTTAGCCATCCACCAACCAGAGGTGGTCATACGATGGCCCATTTAAAAACAGCATAAAATTATGGCTGATTCCGGGTTGCTTAGCTGCCCGACACTGCAGAGGTCTGTGCTGTGACAAAGAAAGCGATAAAAAAACGGTATCGTGTGTATGCAATAATCACGATTGAACTAAGATGTTCCATATACATTCAGCGTCAAGAATATCGGGACAAAGACACATTATTCATACGATATTTTTGACGCTAGACAGTACAGACGCTAGCACGTCAACCTACCCGAAACTGTCAAATTTTTCCAATCAACTTTGAACCTTCTACTTCAGTAATAATGTTGAAAATAATTTTATTAAGCTGGCGTCTGTGCAACAAAATTTGCTCAAACGAATATGCAATAGTTAGCGAAACACTTTTATTCTGAACAGCGTGACGAAGATATCGTTGTATCTTCCGCCTTCTTTTTTTTTTATTAACCCCGGTGTTGTCCCTTTCAGCGTCCGTATTTCACCCGATGGAAACATGTCCAATGGCGACGATAAGAGTAAATTAGCTCATCAACAAACCTACAGGTACATTGTCATATACGCACGACATTCACTAACATACGCACTGGATTTTATATGAATGTGGTTTTACTAATGAGGTTTGATGTCACATAGATTTCTTAGTTTGTTGTGATGTTGTTATAGAAAGAGTAAAATGTACCAAAACGAACTTACAATAAAAATATCTTCCATCATGAATTTAAATTACAATAATTTCTAAACTAATAAATTAAGTACCTACACTCTTTTAATTACGACATCACAATTTTCTTTCTTACGATACTTAATCGTGCATGTTATAATTAAATTATCATTCTACTAAAAACTTTTATCCCTTAACCTTTAGAAATACAGAACACACTACTTTAGCTGACGAAAAACTATGTCTCAATCACTAAGGTAAAGTCGAACACGTACGAACGATCGAACGTTCTCTAAAATGTATTACAAATTTAATTCCATCAACACGACGAAGAATGAATGAATGAAACTAATGAAATTTATTCATTCAATTTAATTCCGTCAACACTGCGAAGAAGAAACATCTATAGGTATTATAACTAAATGAATCTAACGTAAATTCTTCCCAGCGCCTTGACCCGACGTCAGTTCATGTAGTCTTGTGAAGCAATGCAGAACACACCTACTTTTCACGATATCTTCCCAAAATATCGTATCTACTACACGGTGAACGGAACAATCAATCATTCTATTTTAATCGCAGATGGTAACACTTTGAATTATGGTTTGCCGTGGCTTTTAAAATGTAGATAGAATTTCCTATAAGAAAAGATGAATTTTAGGTCAACATTTTTGAAGCTTGAGATATAATATGATTGTATTTTTATATCTACAAGTTATTTGAATCAACCGTATGCGTATAGTTTGTGATATAACTAAGTATTTCATAGTTTGTCGAATGCTGTTGATAAAATACGATAACACAAGCGGCTGACTCATTGACAGCTTTGGAACGAATGTGATAAAGATATTTGGATCACCTCTAATATCTCGATTTTTATGATAACGATGAATAAATGAATGAATGAATATTTAAATTCAAACAATTCTTACTTCTTTTGCTAGTAGAATGGGTCATATTACTAATAGCATGCACGGTATCGTTTGTCTGTAAACACACTAATTGGAGTCTCCCGAACTTCCGACTATGGGTGCAGTACTAACAAATAGTTCACACTACTCGCATTAATGAGCGGAGTGTTTCTGGTACTCGTTTTCTACTTCCTAGTGAGGTGTGGTCTAACGTGTAGCGATTTTCAACAGTAATATTGTTGAATAAAATTTGATGTAACTAATATAACAAATAATATATTGCTATTTGGTTGATGTAAATAATCCAAATTGTGTATAGAGTTAATATAGTCTGTAAAACGAAATCTATGTGCCTTCAAACACTTTATCCATGAAGATAAAATCTTACTATACTTTTGTATAATTCCAGACAATACAAAGAAGCCTTAAGACAGCAGCGTCAACAAGATATCTACCGCCCCCGCACCGACCAGGCTTCCCCCGAACTGGACTTGTCACCGCACTCCAACAGCCAGAGCCCAGTCCACAAACCTTCCCACTCCCCAGTCAACGGATACAGTAGTAACGTATCACCTAGTCTATACAAAACCGCCTCTTCCAATAGCAGTACACTATCAAATACCTCATCCCCTAACCTTTCCCAAGTGCCAAACTCCCCCCTCCTACACTCCACCCCCAGAAGATTCCAGAACCAATCAACGAACGGGAATGGAGTCATAGACAAACAAGAAGAGAACAAAAGGCCCGTTCAAAAAGTTGTGCCATCGAGAAATGTTAATAGCAAGATATACTCTGCTGTCAACGGGAATGTCGACTACAACGGACGCGTCAATGGTCAAACAGACACATACATAAAGCCTAATTCTCCTACAAAATCTCCAACAAATACAATAGGGTACAACAGTTTAGGGAAGTCGAGTATACCGCGGCAAGTGAACGGGGACAGTGCTAAGTTGTTGACGACGAGTGTGTCGTTTCTGAAAGGTGCGGCGCCGAAGCCTCCGGGCAAGATGGCGTGGAACAAGGACACTCCAGCTGATAAGCTCAGCTTTACTATGAAGAGAGAGTTTGATAAGCAGAAGGAAGAACTGGATCTGCTGACGCAGTTGAGATCGGTGAGTTTTCATTGTCATATTTTATTCTTTCTAAATCGTCAATCAGGAGCGCGCGTCATTTGACTTTAACGTCAATTTAAAGTTTGAATAGCAACGAGCGATCATGAAATGCAACAACCATAACAGTCAGTAAACCTCAAAAATTGGTGAAAGCGATGTTTTCTCGAAAGATTTTTGAACCCGCAAGTTCTGTCGTATATCATATTACCTTTTATGCTTACTTCTTTACTAATAAACTTATTATATCAGGTGAATAGTTACACAACGTTGTCTCTTTCAGTCGTCAGTAATTTGGCATTCGAAAGAAGAAGACAAAGCATTGTGTAACTACACAGTCGCTATACAACGTTTATTAAGGAGGTTAGCCTATGGAAAACTGGCATAATAATCACTTACAGCCACGTCCTAACCGTAAGCGATTGTCTCGCGAGAAACCGATCGGTCGCGTGCTTACGTCACCGAGTTTTTTTTTTACAAAAAAATATGTTTTTATTAAGCTTGTTTGAAGTACTAAACAATTAAATTAAAATGTAGGGAAATATATTGGCATTATTGGAGATATATACTAGACATTATGCGCGATGGAAACACGATTTGATAAAGTTGCCTCGATAGAATAAATAGGCAAAGTTACCTCTTATCGAGTAATTTTTTCCTCTATTTTACTACTTTTTTATATAAATAAGTAATTTTATATTATGATTAATTTACTACAATAAAGTTCATAGATGACTGGAGCTTCTATGCGCGATAGTTTTTTTTATTTAAGAGCAATATGATGAAAAAAACAACGAAAAGCATTGAAAAAGTACAAAAGTGTGGTTATTTTCTTTACTCTTTACACGTAAACAAAAAGACGAGAGATAAAGGTAAATGGTCGGTACGCTCTTAAAGCGCCCTCTATCGGTCCGACCACGCGTTCAGGTTCACCGAACAAAAAATTCGAACGATCGGGTATTCGCGCGACGATCGCTTTTAAATAGGACGCGGGGAATGATATAATCGCGCGATCAATCAAGTTGCGTATGTCCCATCGAAGAAGTTCATATCTTTAAACAGTAAGGACTATTTCTGTCTACAGCGTTCGGCCGCTATAGAACTGGTTCGGTAACAGATGTGGTCATCGTGTTCATGGGATTTTGTTTTCAAACTGCTGAGTTATGAAGTTCTTCGATAGTACGCTATTGTTTGTTAGGACGTAGGATACAAGTATTAGATTACGGCTTTTACAAAATGCAAAGTAATCGATATTTAAAATGATTTCGTGGTTGCAGCTCACCTGTGTATTTAAGTCGTTTAAAATTATAATGCTTATCTCGGATCAAAAGTCTCGATTGTCCAGGGTCAAGGCTCTCATGCACGAGGTTGTGAGTTCAAATCAAGGGGTTTAAGTTATAAGTCTGAAATCACCAACCCTACTTGAGCAAGAGTGGTGATCTCTGATGAGGCCTCTGTCGTGCAGTGGGACAGTAATAGGCTGGTATTATTATTATCATATCTCCGTTTAAAGGAACTGAGTAAGGGTGATCATTTTTATTTCACCCGTGGAGTAGCGATTCCTGTAGTACCTTTTATTAAAAGCCATTCTGGTTGTGTCGCAGATCATCGAGTCCCGCCTGAAGATGTCGCTGCCCGCGCAGCTGGCGCCCGTGCTGAGCGACGGCGTGGTGCTGTGCCACCTGGCCAACCACGTGCGGCCGCGCGCCGTCGCGTCCGTGCACGTGCCGTCGCCTGCGCAGGTAGCCGCGAAAGTAATTATAGCTATAATCATAATTCTCTTCACAAAGGTTCACAGAGATACATAAACACAAGAGACAAGAGTTCAATCAATCTGCCTAGCCTTTTCCCAACTATATTGGGGTCGGCTTCCAGTCTAACCGGATGCAGCTGAATACCAGTATTAAAAACCACCACAAGAGACAAGAGTTAAAATGCATAAAATATTGTGAGAGTCCAAGGATACTCTGTGTGACGAATCGCCGGCTCTCACCTCGCATAGCACATATCAGTAATAATAACCTTATGTGGCGTTCGTTCCTTTTTCTTTCTGTGGGGCAATTCTCCTGGATACCCTCTGTCTGGGGAGAACGGAGGGTTATGTCGGACTCCTACCGGCTAAAACCCACGGTTCTTTCCACTACCAGGCGTCGGGGGCACGAGATACTTGTAGACATTTTCGGGATACATTCGCGCGCACCCCCGACACGGCGTTCTTTCCTGCCAACAAAATAATACAAATGATTGAATGAACACAACATATTACTATGAAAACCAGAAGGGTCCTTCGTCGGAAGGCTGGTTAGTTTTCTACCTGGACCGAATCGTCAGCGCTGACCAATCAGCGTTACTCAAGAACGCTTCATCATTGTAATTCATGCATGTATGATTTTAATATAGTGCAGACCCACGCGAATGGTAGCGTGTCTCAAAAAGCAATTTTACACCGCGGGTCGGGAACGAAACAATAAAAAGAATATAGTTACTATACCTTCCGCCAGATAACCGTGCAATAAAAGTCATTAACCCCACTTGTACTAGTATCGAAACTTAAATTAAACAAAAAAAAAAAAAAAAAAAACATGTCGCGTGCTCGCGCCAAAAAACGCCTCCAACCGCGATACTTTTTTTTTATCATGATAGCGACACTCCGTTAACATTTTTTCATATCGTCTTAAAATATTGGAATACATTGGACGAAGGCGTCAACGACTTTTATTGCACGATTATCTGGCGGAAGGTATATTGTGACTATAAAATCAGCCATATTGACGATGATCAGCTTCAGAAATCAACCAGCACATGAGTATTATCGCACTTATTGCATTGAACGTAAGCGTTGACAAGGATACGCAAATGCATAAACTGCGCGGGCGACGCTCACGCGTCGTCCAAAAGTAATTGTAAAAACAATTCAACAGTCAGGCAACAGTCGACCGTTTCTGTTTATAATATTACAATGAATGATTCTTTGTTTCAGCCCAAACTAACAATGGCAAGATGTAGGAGAAATGTGGACAACTTCTTAGAAGCATGTCGAAAAATTGGAGTTGAAGAGGTGAGTGACATAACGTTTTTTTATATTTATTTGTTACTTTATGTAACCGTTTTAAGATAATATGCTAATTATTTATTTACCTTGATATGTTTTTGACATATTTGTGACCATTTACGCGATTTTCAAGTGGATGTTTATCGTCGTCATTAATATTTTAAAATTGGCGCTAAATTTGCATTCCCGCCGTGTTCGTTTCGAGTGTTGCAGGGTCTTGTAAGATATCCTTTCGTGAGCAACAGAGATTATTGTAATGAAACTAAGAGACGGGTGGCGTGTGTTGCAGGAGGTCATCTGCTCGCCCGAAGATATACTGGGAAACCTGGAGAGCGACGGAGAGGAGAGTATCGTGCCTCTTGCTCGCACAGTGACCGCTCTCCTCACACACGCCACGCCGCCTCACTGCCCGCCAAGGGATATCCATACAGACCCTTACTACACAACCTTCGAACAGTCACACGAGGAATGCGCGGGCGGCGAATATGAAGAGACAGAGGACCCCGAATCTTCACTAGAAGTCAACTACTACCAAAGGCAGCTCAGAAGATACTCAGAAGAACGTTTCATCAGCAACTTTAACTTCTCCGACAACAACCAACACTACACCATCGACGAATCTGAAGAATACCAAAACACTGAAAACAATAACGACTCAAACGGCCACTACTCACCAGTATACGGGACCAATGAGTTAAAGAATCGAGGACCCTATTACCAGACTAATAGAGTCCAATTCGTGACGCCCTTCTGCAAAGAAGACCATGTACTAAAAAGTGATAATTTCGAAATATACGACACTGATGAAGTTGATTTTCCTACGGAATTGATAAGAGAAGAAGTGGATACTGAAAGATATGATAGAGGTAAAATGAATCTCGATATACAGAACAATCTGAACAGTGTGATTTCTGCTGAGACTGAAACTCCTAAGGAGGGCGAGAACAAAGTTCTTTTCACTTGTCTATGCCTTGGCACGTTCTTTGTGTCTACCATTTTGCTAATCATGTACCCTTTGTAAACTTTACTTAATAATATTGTGATTTGTAACAGACCGAACAATTTAGACCTCATTTTTCGTACGTTGAAACTAATTACTAATTCAATTATACAGTACAATTTGATACAATGAAAAAATAATGACCTTTTGCCGCGTTGTGACGTTGTAGCTATCAAGCTGACTTCATTTGAGTCTCATAATGGTGACCTCACCGTGAGTATACTAAAGCGCGTTCACGTGATTTACAAAAATAATTAATAAGTAAAGTAATTAAATTGCTGAAAAAATTATATAAAATATACAGAATACTCTGTATGAAAAGGACAAAAAAAAAAGAAACTGACTTTTCTTCAGCAATTTAAGTGTGTATTATGTGTATGAAAAGGATAAATATACAATGTATTATTTAGGGGTTTGTCAACATTGGCACAGGTACAGAAGGCGCACTCCGCATTTTAGGTATGAAGGTACAAGTACGCGGCAGGCTCGACTTGTCGGGCCAATTCAGTGACCGTAACGTAGTCAGAAGATATAAGAGTTACGCGATAGAGACTCAACTTGTAGGTGAATATAAAACTAGGTTATTAGTGCTGTGTGACCTGAATTGCACTTTATTGTAAGTCGCTTTTTATTTAAATGATTTTGCGGAGTGAACCTTCTGTATTAATCTATGACATCGGTCAAGTTAACCTTTATGCCTTTAACACAGTCTGACTGTGATTGTGGTCTGAAATCGAATTTTGAGGCTAGCGTTTTAGAATGATCTTGTACTAGAAGTCTGAAAGGAATTGGACGGTATTTCGACGGATTTATACAATGGAATTTATATTTTTTTGTTTTATAAAGACATTACGGTTGCAGTAATTTGTTAGTATTGATTGGTATAGTTTTATAATTATTAATTGGTATAATTCCACTTGTTATAAGTTCATTCCCATTTGAGGCATTTAAAATTTTAATTAGTTTTTTTTTTCTATTATTAATATTTTTACATATTTTGCCAATTGGTTTGTTTATTGGTTGCTATTGTCGGCTATTTTTGTGTGTTTGATTTTTGTATTATGTTTTGCAGACTGTAAATTCTTGAGCTGATTGTAAAATATGCACATAAATGAGTTGTATAATACACATTACATCGAGAAAGACAGAGAGAGCAATATATGCGCATGCGCAATTACAGTCAACAGCACGTCCGTGGTAACAGTTTGACTTTGACAGCGCCTGTATTTCGAAGTAGTAAGGACGGTTTTCATATTTCAAGTGAAATTATGTATTGACGTACCAGCTACCATACAGTCTGCAGAACTATTATTCCCGAGATCTCATCGTTTGTTGTGTTGAAGAGTGATTCGCTATTAAGTATTATTAAGGTTTTTTTTTCTATATATTTTACGTAACATTGCAATGCAATTATTAATGCAATTCTTTATACGTAGCAGCCGTAAGGTTAGGTAGTCTTTTTGCACCAAAATACGAAACAATATTACACGCTACTAGTTAGAAATACTCTTTACTTATAAACTTTGTTAGATGATAGTAAATCTCCGATTAAATGTGTACTGTTTAAACACCGTTTATAAGTAAAGCAATTAACAAAACAAAGGAATTTTTCATATAACTTACGGTGGTATTTGAGCCAATTTTAGTACCTGATGTGTTGAGTGATTCAATTAGTAATTTTGAAAAGGTTGATTAATTGGTAGAGCCCAACAGGGCGTATACCACCGATTTAAATCAACAGGGTTGAATCATCAATTGGGTATGGGAAATGAAAATACAATAAACCGTTGCTTTGAATGCCTTGAGGCATTAAGTCTGTCTTAGACGTTCCGGTTTAGTTTGGCATGTCCATAGATTTTTTGTAAAGGCTTTGTTGAATCACATAACACATCATAACCATGTTTCAAAATTAAAAGTACAATAAATATACTCTTAAAACATGGTGCATGAAGTATTATTGAGATGAAAGGAAATGTATTAACTAATATATTATACTGATAATGTAGCTGTTTACTAGATATTTCTTATGAAATAAGAACTATATGCCTTATTCGAAACTTCATATCGTTATTGTATTATTAATGCAAAGGCCAACTTGGTTTCTAGGTAAAAAATAGGCACGGGTGCGCATTGTGTGGAACAGTTAATTAGGATTTATTTAGTGACAAAAATAGTGAGAGTGGGCTCCTGAAAAATGGTGAAATAAAACTAATAGAAGATTCGAAGAATTACATTGTGTAGTCATCAAAATATTGGAATAAATCTGGTACATGAAAAATTATGGAATTTTCGTAAACAAACCGAGAGAAAGCGAGTTATTTCGAGTTTGTCCGACTACTTTCGGACACGAATAATCCCGCGTTCATATTTCATGATCCCATTAGACAACAATATTGTGAGCCAAACTTCGAACGTGGAACGAGCTAGCGACTTCACGAATGTTACATAAAAAAGAAAAGACAAAGTTCCTATGCAATACGTACCGCGTCTAAAGTAGCTAACAGTTTCATCGGTAGCAAGTAGAATTTAGATTTCGAGGCTTTTTGCGTAACTAACCATTTTATGAAAGATAATAAATATAAAAGACAAGTTTTACAAAAATGTTCTTATAATAATCAAACGATATTCCTTAACGACGCCAACCAAACAAAATTGATGCCAATAAGATCAGTATAGATGTTATTATATTTATATATGATAATAATGATGTTTTTGTGCATTTATAAAGTAACAGAATATGAAAAGTTTAAAGTATTCGTAAAATATATAAAAAGTGTAATTATTATTATTATATTGTAACCATTCCAAAGATGTGTTGATAAAGACTGTAGCTTCTGTTAATCATTTCTTATTACATTACTAGCACTGTTTTTCATACTTCTTGCTAATTTTGTAACGTACTTAACTCGAATTTATATTTTCCTCTAATCGTTTTGCTATTTGGCCGTATTTTAACATTATTTTGAAGTTAATCAATCAAAACCAAATAAACCTCTTTAAGAAGTGCTAAAACGAGAGCAAGCTTTACGGTTAAAATGACTAAATAAAGAATAGTTTATCTGCTCTATAGTCAAGCTTGGGCTCGCAAATCCTACCATATCCTAAGGGCACGTCTTCCTTACCATGACCCCGGTCTACTCCTTGATATACAATGTCCTCTGTAGCCCCATGAACTAGCGCAAATCTTGGGTTTCATTCGATTTATCGAGTCTGGTTAAACCATGCTGGGATCGGTACATTTCATTAATTTATTATGATATAAATTATATTTAAATTTATTATGTATAGCCATTTATTAACATGAGTCTTCCTCCTAAGAAATAAAACAAGATAATCCTCAATAAATACGCCAACAAGCAAAACGTATTATCAATTATTTATTCTAATTATTCTGGTCATAAGCTATATGTGTGGTATTTTCTTTCAACGCTTCTTAAACATAATCTTATTTTTGAGCTTTAAAGTCGCAAGTACAATGCTAATTATCGATAATTATATAGTTAAGAGATATAATAGATGTTTAATATATATAATTTAAAAGCTTATAGCGTACATATATTTATTAGCTTGTGGTGCTTGGGTACTCAATTACGTAGTATATAGTTGACTGGTTTTAATTTGTCCTCTATTTGAAACTACCCGCCTATTTTTGTGTTTCCGAGATTTTTTAAATAATTTTGTGTGTTTGGACAGAAAATTGCTCCTTTTTTCATATTTGTACGTATTTTTGTTTTGGATTTTATTACAAGTTTTGTATTTATTTATGAAAAATGATAATAGTAACAAAACTTACTTGCCAAAAGCCCAAATAGAAGTTTCGATTTAATCGGGACCTATCTAACAATGCTGTAAATAAATAGTATACACAATGTATTATACGATTTAAAGGGACTTATACAAAAGCTTCAATGATGAATATACTCAATAGTTTTATTTGAAAGCTTTTTCCATCTTCATTAAAAAACTAACACTTTCAACTCGACTAATTCTTGCCAATCTCTACATATTACCCAAAGCCAGTCATATCTTATTCCAGTTATATTTAATTAAATTTAAGTTGATTGTTTTATCGTCTTCTTTTCTGAATATTTTATACTAAAATTCAGTATTATGTTTTAGATGTAATTTGCATTTACTTACACGCATTTTTCACATAATGCACTTTGAGAGAGATTTCATTATTTTCATTCGAAACTACATGTGGTAGTACTCTATTTTTTTTTGGCTATTAGTCATAGTTTTATTATAGAGAAATATGTTTAAAGTGTACTTTTTTGTATGTACTTACAATGTTTCAACTACTTAAAGAAATAAATTTCTTATTGGCAGCCCTTGTGTTTTATTTTCAGTTTGGTCAAATACAAATGACAAACCTAGATTTAAGTTTATTTGGAACTTATTTAAGGAAAGTCATAACGCAACATCCAGACATACATGATACGTCCATATCCATAAGGATGCATCATTCTTTTGCTTTTGTAAATTTTCATTCGCTGAAATTGTTATGATAACGCCGTAATTCAAGGAAAGATTACTGATCACACGATGCCAGTTCCAGCTGTCTTAAAATACAAGCAATTACTGTGTATTTAGGATTACATACAGTAATTTTCTTTCACCCAAATGTGTCTTCTACGGCACAGGCCCAAAAATAAAACATTATTGTCCATTACACTTACATAAAATCCTTAAATGGGGTCAGCCCCATATGAAACCCTGTTAACGTTTACGCCCTCTTCCAGAAACTAATGTGCTGCGCAGCCGACGTGCTCGAAGGCAAGGGAACAGTCCAAGTGGCCATCACAGTAACCGAACTACTTCGGCGACACGCGGCCCTGCGCGCTTCACCACACGCCGTCGCCAGCGCCACCTAGCGCCCGAAACTCGCCCTCGCGCCCAGCTCCGGACTGTCACTGTAACTACTATACTATACGCCAAGATGGCCGTCGCGGCCATAAAACGTGCGAGTAGGACGGTAAATTATCCTCGTGTCATCTTGCTGTCGCGAATTATGACCGCGTTCGCCACGAATATTTTTGTATAGGTTACTATAGTGGTTGACGTCACTATGGAGAGGTTGAAAGCGTGAGTTTGGATGTACAAATTGATCTAGTTTTTTAATTATTGCGTCTATACGACACTTGAATGAAGCTCGGTAGACGCGATGTTCTTTCGTGCGATTATGACACTTATTGCGATTGTATACGTCATGTTACCGAATGCGCTAGGCATTTTAGAACTAGTCTAATGAACGATAAGTCTCGTAATTTGATTCAAGATTGGTGGTTAAAAATGCTGATCTTTACACTGATGTAGAGGTTCCTTTTTCTGTGTCAAAATGTGTCACAAATGTTGGCAGATCCGCCAAAGCACAGTTTCGATCATTTCGGTCATTTTATAATCATCTAGGTGCAAGTTAGCCATAACTAATTTACTAAGAAGTTAAAATTACTTGTTTTAACTTTGGAATCGAAAGTCGGTCCAACTATCAAATGAACAAATTAAATATGTCAGTCAATATTGAATAAGAATAATTCGCAAGCAATACGTTAATATATGAATGAACAGATTATAAATATAACACTTCCATTTCACGTCATGTGGATTAACTTTTAACTTGAATATAAAGAAAAGGTTTGATTAAAATTTTCAAAAAGTAGCATAAGCTTTCTCTCTTACGTAAGGTTCAGTAAAATACTTATAAATCCATGACAGAGTTGAGGGAAATGAAAAAAAAAAAGTAGAAAGCATATTCTTTACAAATTGCTTTTCTACCGCAACACTTTCTTGTGCTATACGACTTTTATGCACACCGTAGATTTTCATGACATTTAATGGTACCAATGGCCCAAACTTATGTACCGTTTGAAGGTCTGATGCTTACTGAAAAAGTTAAGCAATCCAAAAAATTATACATTTCAGCGATGTAGTAAGTACATAATAGCAAACATCACAATAAGGTGCTTTAAATAAATGCACAATACACGAATTTATTAGTGAATTTTCTATGAAACATTTTACACAAGTTGAATAGCCCGCGTAAGTAGACAAATTGTTATGTCATTATTCGAAGTGCCTCTTTACACTGGCGAGCAAAATATTTACCACTTTCAAAAGAAGCAATGAACTATTTCCAAGCAACGTGTAGAATAATTTTGTCAACTCCATTGTATGTAGTATTTAATTCTCTAGCAATTCCGTCAAATGCTAAAATGAGTCATTTTATGCTCGACAGTGTACATCATCTTTCTCCGAAGTAGATTCTTGAAGTGTCTTAGCAAATTGACATAGTCTGAATTTGAAGTTATCAAGTTAGTACTGAATTGCACGGGCCTTATAAATTTTAGTATATTTACTTCGATGGCCAATGAGTAGTCCCTAATCAAGATTTCAAATCCCGACAGGTGTTTAAATTTCCTACGGGATTTGGGAACTGGAAACTATATTTGATCGAAATATGTATTCTTTTTACTTTTTCGTAATTTTTACTTTTATTTTGGAGTCTCCTCATTCTATTGTCTTGACATTCGTTTATAAAATACCAATACTTAGTAACAACTCAAGTTAGTTTGTTTAGTAAGTCAAGATGAATAATCTGGTAGGCTATGCGTAGGCGCAGGCCAAAGTCAATTTTAATTAATATCAAAGTTTTCTTAACAAAAGCTGGTAATGGTTTACCCCATAACTTTCAGAGGGCCAGTTGTAACATGAATGTGATTGTACCATAATTCGGGCTGTGCGTCTGTCATTAGAAATTACCTACTATTAAGTAGTCGCGAATTAGAAGCTAGTAGATTTGTTCTCGATTTACTAACACGGCCGTTGAAAACTTAAGTAATTGAAGGGATTTGTTCACTTCTGTAATATTCAAAACTAATATAAGAACTGTCCTTACCTAATAGTGAATTTACACTGTGCAACATGACATGTAACCGAACGTGTAATGCAACGTGTTGCATATTTAGTTTGGCTGGATAATGAATGTGATGTGTCACTGCACTGGTGATGACCGTTTTACGTTCGCCAGTCATCACTACATTGTGTTACACCAAAAGTTACATAGCATGTTACACGTGTGTTGTTGCACCATAATTAATTATAGTGTAAGAAAAAAAATCGTGATAGATTGGGACGAGTTTCGCGTTGTTTAGGAATTGTGTAGGTTTTAAATTATTCAAAAACTTTTGAATTCTGAATAGACTCGTGTACTCGTGTGCAGTGATATAATAAGGAATTTTCTCGTATATTTTTTGACTTCTAGATAAATTTTCATCAATTATAAGAATCATCATAATTTTAAATGTAGTCATTCTACAACGGATTTCAATCTGGCAATGTGGGTTATTAAAACTGTATGCAGATTAACGTCTTGCCAAGGAATGAAAACATATAAGTACTGTCCAAACAAATGAAATTATATTAAAAATTAAAAAACCCCCGACACATACACATACTCATTTCTCTTTCCTACTCCATCACCAGACCCTGTTCATCATCTATCTAGAACGTATTCATTGAAACCATTCCAATGAGCCCAAACACGATACCTGTGCTGTAAGTCAGTAAGGGACTTGGGTATCCTGCAAATTCCTGGTGATGCAGTTCAAGGTTACTATGTTCTTCTAATATCATTGAAGCAACAGAATACCAAATTTCCAATCGATCAGACCTGTGGAAGACGCACACATCCATTCATCAACTAGAAAAGAACTGATAATCTTCAAACGGCTGAACAATGAACATGATAAAAAGTGTCTAAGAACCATCGTAAGCAAAACAAACCGCATTCAAATCGGCAATCGACACACACACAGTGGTCAATTAACACTTTTTGCGTCTGGGGTTATAAATGTAAGTCACATAAACAAGGTTTAAATCATTTGTAGAATGGCTAACGCTAAACATTACAAAATTTAAAATAAATTCACAAAATATTCATTCATTTTCATGAAATAAAAAATAAACTTGTAAATATTATTCACATATCCTTTTTACCACCGAATTCTAAACGATATGGAATTCTAATACTCACATAGGTACTATAATAATTATATTATAATATTCTAGTTTATAATTTTGTTCTCGTCACTTTTAAATATAGTCAATTCTCATTAATATAAGTCACAATAATGATGTATAATATTATGGATAATTATAAGAATTATATTATTAGTGTTGTGTTTAGTATATTTTTCATAATTTATCAGAAATGAAGGCTTTATCGATTAGGCTTGGTGTCTCCTTTTGTTCACAATTATATGAAAGTCAGGTAATGATCTAAACTTGTTTTTTTTATGAAGTGATTGATGTAATTCTATAGAAATTAAGTTCCTGAAGCCACATTCATAAGAGCGTTTATTCTGAAAGTGGGAAATCGATGTCAAATATTTAGCTGCTTTGATTAATTTGGCAATATTACTGTATGGACATAAGAAATGAGGCTAACTAGCGAACTAGAATATTGATTATGAAATGCAATAATTAATATCGTAACACCGAATATTTGTTTTAGATGTAAAAAAATATTTGGAAACTTTCCAAATGCTTTTTTTTTCACCTAAAACGGGTACAACATCAAATTCAATGTTATAATTGCAATTAATTAGTGATATTCTAGTTCGCTAGTCTAGTTAGCCACATTTCTTATTTCCATACTGCTAAATTAATAAAAACAGGTAAATTTTTGACTATTTACGAAGTTGCCAACTTTTAGGATAAACGCTCTTAAAAGATGTTGATACTAGACATTGCTTCGCATATCTTTTACAAACTTCGTCTCAAGTATTTTGAACACAAACAAAATCAGCATTAGTGGCTTCGATGAGTAAATGCACGAATAGGATTTCATTCAAAATATAATTCATACAAGTAATACAACCATACTCCATAAACAGTAGATTGATTAATTTAATTATTGCTAGTAGCAATTTAAAAATGTCCTTGTGTGATTAAAAACATAATATTTTGAATTATTAGATTCGTTAAATCTTTTTTTGTTTACTTCAGAAAGAAAAGCTCTTTTTATTTTATGTTTAAGTTTACATTTCACGTTGTGGTTTTACTGCCAACTTAATTATAAATATTATAATTTTTGTGAACAACTCACATTATACGTAATAGTTTTTATTTCGCTCTAAGAGTTGTGTTACCACTGATTTGGATTTTTAATGTAATTTTTCATAAACTTTATAATTAATATGCATTTTGTAATCATCACAAACAACTTTGTTGTTCTTGGTAGATATTGGTTTTGTACAACGGCGATTTATTTCGGAAGATTATTCCACTGTATTTGTCGATTTAATGAAAAAAGTAAATATATATTTTTGTAGTGTTTATATTTATAACGCAAATTACGAAGAACACAATGAGCTGATTTTGATTGAGCTGAATAAATTAAATGTTCAAAGTGTCAATACGGAAAGTCGGATAATCTTCCTAAAACCCCCAGTAAAGACAGTAGTATAATCTTTTGCACCTTTTAAGCAATGAAAATCTATTTCAAAATAAATCGCCTTCTGTATAAATCCTGTGAAATGGATTGTGTATAAAGTAATAGATATTAAGAATTATTAAAGAACTGAAAGCTAGAGTCGAGTCTTTGTCCTGTTCAAAGATAATGTGCCAAAGACTAAGGTGAAGTGAAGGATATTATTTTGATTGTAAAAATTAACGTTTTGTGTAATGCACTGGTCTCCTAGTTTAAGTACCTTTGATGTAGCAATACCGTATCATACACACATGTTTATATGTAGATAAAATAAAGGTATATACGTTTTCGAAATTATAATTTTTATTTTTCTTTAAACAACCTATTATCTACATACACCTTGTAAACACGGCCACACATCATCAAGCTGTACATTTCTAGTATGCTGAGCTCGCATTGTACGGAAATCCTTTATAATGCGAGATCAGCATAAACTGGAAATCTATAGCTTGCCGTGTGTACACAACTTACATAATTGTTATCAATTTGGGCCTGTCCATTCTGTATAGCTGTCTGTGTAACCGGCCGCCTGAGAGTTGAGAGTCACATATATAAAAGTGAAAGTGGGAATACATGTTCTTTTTATGTAACTTAGCACATAATTATGTGCATGTAAATAAACTTCTGTACTTATCCAAAATCCAAAAAAGAATATAATGAGTACTAAGCCGTTTAAAGTATCACTCAACAAACACATAGATTCAATTATTTTATGCAACTAACTCCCTAACCATCTATTTTAACATTGCAAACAATTAACAGAATAAAAGGCCGTATTTATTAAAAATGTGCAAGGTAACGCAGTGATTACGTCAGCAGGCGTGGCTGCGTAATCGTCAGACGCTGACTCGCAAGTCGCGACCACGCCTTACGTGGCGCCACCATTGTGAAGCTACCTATATACACGGTGTAGATTTCAATTATATTATTGGAAAGTTAGAAATAGCACAGAATAATACAGATGGTTCACTCCGCAAAATCATTTAAATAAAAAGCGAGTCTTGCTACGACACAATAAAGTGCAATTCAGGTCCCACAGCGCTAATTACCTACAGTTATTATTCACCTAGAAATTGCCTCTCCTTCTATTGCGTAACTCTAACATCTTCTGACTACGCGTACAATTGTAGCTTCATATCTAAAATGCGGAGTGCACCTTCTGTATTATTCTGTGGAAATAGTAACTGGCGAAATTAGTGTGTACGATGTAAGTACCTACACCTTTGCGTAACCCTTCGGGGAATCGTTATGTTATGTTACAAATAGTTCCTAGTGAACATAGTAAGAGATTTGGGGTGCGAGCTTATAAGAACCTCGATACACTCGGCAGTGTTGCCGCGACGGTTCTGCCGCGTCACTACTGGTCCTCATAGATTTTCAATAGGTTTATATCATTATCAGATTGAGGGCCAATTAAAAAAATGTCATCATACAGTGGATGCCTCCCACGTGGGCTTAGTAGGTAACGAAAGGGTAGACCAATAATTAGCAAGATTAGCTTCAAGTGACGGCATACCATTGCACATCCACCCATTTTATACAGATTGCATGAGATCTATACGCGAACATTGTTTTTTAAACTAGATGGAACACTTTGATCAGAAGTCCGTGGAGAAGGGAGTGTGGTATAAAACAATACAAGGAGAACAATGGAAATCGCCATGGTTCGATTCATGTTTTTACAGCACTCAGACTTCTTTCTGGGCATAGCCCGTTAAATAAGTTCGCATACTTAATGAAAAAAGTTCCTTCTCCCAACTGCACAGTGTGGGAACGTGGAAGACGTTCTTCACATCATGGTGGAGTGTGCCCGTAACTAAATCTCAGAGCCGAGTTATTGACACACTTTGGTATGATGTTAGAGAGGTGGGAAGATGCAATCATATTCTAGCATTCGCCTTGTCAGAAACAGCGAGGTTATTATATACCTAAACTTATGCGGATTGGAATTCGTAGAAAATAGTATAAAAGAACTGTAGGTAACTATTACATTTATAAAGGCTCGTGCAGACCAGCGCGACGCGACGGCGCAACTCGACTCGAACAATACAATTTGTAAGAAAACTTCACGGTAAGTATTACAACAGCCGGTGTCGCGTCGCGCTAGTCTGCACGAAGCTTTAAGTGATGTATTAAACTATAAGAAAGCCTTACGGAACGACTTAGTCTTCTTGACCGAACTCCTAAAATAAAGGTTTTAAAAAAAGAGATTACTTTCCGAGCACCGCAGCAATGTCGCGCACGTCAGGCAGTTCATTACAGCGATAACACTTGAACATTGACACGTAAATTCGCAAAAACAGTGAGACACCACGAACAGCAGGTGCTCGGAATCAGCGGCAGCGGCAGGCAGCGCAGCAATTTTTACATTGCTGCATGCAGCGATGTAAAAATTATTAATAATATAGTTCATATACCTAAAGGTGTTCAAATAACAGCTATTACTGATGGGAAAATGCTGACAAAATTATACGTTTACATTGAAATGAAATTGTTTATTCTATAAATAGGATGTGGTTCCACCACTTTTACAAGATATAACAAAAAAAAAAATGATAGATGAGTTCGGCGTTTCCTATCTGACTAGGTACTCTGAGAAGAAAGGCCGAAACAAACTCAGAGGTCCCAGTCTCTTTTAAAGTCCTGACATAATCTTGGTCAGGCCATATGAGGACCATATAGATTATTATCTGAAATGGTCTTTTGAGGAAAGAACCACACAGATTTGAGTGGACCTGTCCAGTCAATGCAAGCATTTGTCAGTAATCGTGGAGCTCAACTCGACGAACAATAACAAAGAAAGGACATTTAGGTAGGCCGCATAAACTACTCAAACTGCCAGACCATCATTAAAACTGAGAAAGAAAAAAATTATGAAAGAAAAAAATAGTAGGTACCTAGCGTAGGTATTTATTTTGTATCTTATTTATTTTAGAAGTAGGTATGTATGATTGTATGTATGTATGTGTGTATGTAAGTAAGTAGGTATATTCTCATATTATTTGTTTTATTTTATTCAGCAGTAAATTGTTTTGATTTTATGTACCTACTTATTTTATTTTCTCTCTACATACAACAGGAGGAGGAGGAGCTCGTGGCTAAGTAATAACTGCCGCACGGGTCGATCCATCAGGTTAAGCTACGCTTGCCAGGGTTGGTCTGAGGATGGGTGACCATCTTTACATAAGAGAGACTTCTCCGTGCCTCGGAAAGCACGTTAAGCCGTTGGTCCCGGCTGTCATTCGTGGATCTTTGACAGTCGTTACGGGTCGTCAGAAGCCCGAAAGTCTGACAACCAGTCTTACCAAGGGGTATCGTATTACCCAGTTACTGGGTTGTGGAGGTCAGATAGGCAGTCGCTTCATGTAAAATACTGGTATTCAGCTGCATCCGGTTAGACTGGAAGCCGACCCCAATATAGTTGGGAAAAGGCTAGGCAGATTGAGATACAACACACGATGTCTTCAACTCTTTTTACCCTCTGTCCTATCGCAGGTATGCTGGAAGAGATTTATTTAGAAATAAGCATCACCTTTGTAGGTACGTATTTTACTGTTATTTTCTTCTTGTCTGTTTATATTATGTGTGTAGGTACATAAATGGTTAAATAAATTAAAAAAAATATCCACATAGTTCTCACAAATAAGTAGGTAGGTACCTACTTAGGTACTTACTTATAATACCTACACCTCACAAAGTAATCATGTCATTTTGTATGTAATATTCAACAATGTCTTCAATGTTTATTATGTATAAAACTGGTAAGAATTATGATTTTACTGAATAATTATAATGTCAAGTTTTACGGTTTTCTCACAATGCTTAGCAGAGCGAGCAGCTCAATCCCTTTCTTACAAAGTTTGGTTTTAATACAGCTTCGTTTCATGTCAATGGAAAACGTGCGTCTTGCCGTGCAATTTAAAATTCTTAGTTCGATTTCAATAAACAATTAGTTTTTGTTATGATAACTGGGTAGTAAATGGTTGAATCTGAATTTATGACGGAAACTCCTATAGGTACCTAAATATGAAAAATAACCTAATATTTTAATAGATTGGACCACTATGACCTCATACACATGGAAAGCAATAATGGATCATCCATCACTTTCCCTCAAGAGAGATCATAGTCAAGAAAACGTAATAAAAAAAAAGATGTAGGTATCCGTACTTACCTGTATTACTATATAATTAGAGCTAATCTTGTAACAGTTTTTCTATCTCTTCGATAGATGGCGTTGTATACCTCTCCTAAATCGCGCTACGGATCCGTTACTAACAGGTAGGTAGGTATATTAATTTTTCCGAAATTATGATGTTCGGCAAGCAACAGTAGTTAGGCATTTTGTTTACAATATCGACTGATGTGTGTTGAAACTATTCGATTTGGAAAACTAACAGTCTCGATGACAAACAGTTATTTGACGCTTAAATTAAAAACCAAATTAAAATTACAAATTATGAAAAACAATGTAGGGTTAGGTAGTTGTCGCACTTGCCACCCTTGAAAAACCTGGAAAAAGTACTTACGTTATCTCAACCTTTGTGAAAAAAACAGAATCGAGCATTCGAGCTGAAAATTAAAGTATTTAAGTACCTAAGTAGTAGGTATCTACCTTCCTCCCTACATTGATTTACTTAACAGTTTGTAAATAGTCATGCTTCTAAAACTAATTACGACCTGTAAATTGCAAAGATACCTATTAAAGGCATAAATAAGTTCCCAAGACCAGCTGCATCCTAATAACGTTAACAAGAACCCAACTACCTAGGTGAACTTTATAAAAAACAACAATAGAATAAATAGGAAGGAAACGACGCTTTGTCGGGACCGACACCATAAACCCGATTCATTGACTTTTACAAAAACTTGTTCAAAATCAACAGACAAACTTAATTTTACGGCGTCTAATACCTTTCTACTATTTACATTTACGAAAATCATCGTTCTTGTTTACAACTAATTAATTAAACGCCCACAAAGAGAACGCACTGTTCAGCTTTTTTTTAATTGTCTTTGTTCCCGCGATGACGATGTACTTTGTATAATAGGACGTTTACAGTTTTGGGGTAAATCGAGCGGAAAATTGGTAACAATCACCCTTGTACGGGGTGAAAAGGGGCTGATACATGCATTTATTAAAGTGTCTAATGGAATGGACTTTACAGACTTCTATAAAAGCGAATTTGATACGCATATACGAGGTACCTATCTATCTCGACAAAGGTAGTATAAAAAAAATTGGCTGGACTTTCGTAGATATGTGTATATCCTAAGATAGTGGCTGCGGCTAGCAAGCAATATATAGTAGGTACCTACCTGCAACTATTTTCTTAATGTCCCTCGGCAAACTTCGTGTTTCTTCAGTCGTCGGATTTCTATCAGTGCCCTATGCACTTGGTGCAGACCGGACGTTAAGAAAATAGTTGTATTGTAACCACATAGGTATGTATAGTCATAGTCACCATTAGGCTTCCTGACATGACGCCATCAATGAAACATGCCTGTAGATTTTTCATGAACTCTTCTTGGTCTTGTCGATGGCACGAAAGTCGATTAAATTTTGTCTACCCAAAACTTCGCCACTTCCCCGGCATCGTCGGTGGCAGCGCATAGGTCACTATGGTGTGGCTATAGTTGATTTTTTTAGGGTACATATTACAGGATAAGTGGTGTCACAGCTCCACATCCACACCCTGCTGCCTAGGTACCAAACTCAAACTCAAAGCATTTATTTCAATTAAACCATTTACAGGCACTTTTGAATTGTCAAGGGGTCAGTCAGTCAGAAATATGAAGCTAGTTGCCCATTCCAAAGCGTAGGTTCCTATGGAGAAGAACGGGCACGAAACTCCACGGAAACTCTTTTAAAAAAAAAAAATATTCTTACAAAATATTGTTTACATCATTCATGTTGAAATTATGGGTGCGCCAAAGTTCACCTAAATTTTCAACTCCGATAATTGGAAATCCGAAAATGTTCTTCCTAACATTTTTCATCCTAACAATCACAATTCCTAACTACTCTGTCTCTAATGTTCATAATTCCGAAGCATTCAACTTCATAATGTCAGTAGCAATAAACATCTATTATACTTTTATTTGTTTTCCTATATTTTCTCAACATAACCATCTTTTACACTATTATTCAAAGTCATATCTTTTTGTTTAGATTTCTTTTTATTCATAATACCTAATCAGTATTATATACACTAATTTTGCGTAACTTTGTTGTCACATAACATACAATAAGAATAATAGGACCATGGTACAAGTAGTTAAATACATGTTTTCATATACACTTTTCAATTAAATTAGTTTAATATTAGCGGCTATAGCTTTCAAATAATCACTTTTATTGGTGTATTTTTGGAAGCCAGAGTCACGCTCCAGTCATTCAGTCAAGTTCCAGAAACGAATCGGTCTTATTCATAATTATTGGTTTAGGTTAGGTTAGAACTGTGACCACAACGCACGAGCCGAGCGAGCGAAGCGAGCGTGCCGCGGTAGCGGCCGGCGAAGTGCCAGAACCGAATCGGTCCTATAGTTATTGGTTTAGGTACGGTTAAAACTGCGGTATAAACTCCCAGGCCATAAACATAACCGTAAATGAGTCGTGTTTTATGATTTTCGGTTGGAGTGTAGCATTGGGGGCGCTACGGAGCGTAGACTTAGATTTTTTTTGCCAAAAAAGTGTTATTTTTGCAAATCGTTTATTTTCTCGATTCTATCGTATAAAACACCTAAATAGCTAAAGCTAAAAGTGTCTTGGTGTTTTTTGTCTCCGACTAACCGTTTGTCGTAAAAACGATGTGGAAGGGATGCATAGGTTAGGTTAGGTTAGAACTGTGACTCTGACCTGTGCTACCCCGAAATTGGTCGCGATTTTTTTTTGAAAGGTTTTTTTTCATAGTGCCCCCAAGACGACACTCTGACAATGTTAAATGTTTATTTCTGAGTATGAGTGAAAATATTATGGTAATTATGTTTAGAGATAAAAGCGTTATGATAAAAAAACAGTAGGAGTTTAAATATATTTACATCAATGATATTATTAATTACAATTTTCGGAAACATGAGTGTTATGAACATCGCCGGTAGCACTACAAATAGTATGAATGAAAACTTTAGGATGAAAAATTTTAGGAAGAGTGATCATTCGGATTACAAATCGTTAGGAAGAACAATTTCGGGTAAAGAACTTTAGTAGAGCCAATATGGACCCTGAAATTATACATGTGAGAACAATGTAGAAAGACGTGTACGTAAAAAAGCGTCCATAATAAAAAGATAAAAACAATCCAAAAATTAAAATAAGCCGTGGCAGATAAGAGATGACCAGTCCCTACTGATGGCGCCCGTTCACGAACATGACGCATGGATCAGCACGGTTTAGCTCAACCATTTTGAAGGAAACTCAACGATCCAACACACACGCCACCACCAGCGAGACATTTGAGTGAGTATGACATACTCTTAGCCGCCAGGGCATATCAAGTCAATGAAAGATGTACCCATTAAATGGTAGCTTTATAGAAGGTACATGGTCACAGTGCTCACACATGTGCTATTACAATTGTACAATAAAAAAGAGATTGAAGTTATACAATTCAAAGATAGTTTTTGCAATCTTCAGCAGCTCCAACAATATTTTCGAATGCTAATCAATTAGTTTATGCGCCCTTGTGGAGCTGGACCAGCGTTAAGCCAAGCATTTTTGTCAGCGATATAATCCCCGAGCTTATAATATGCCCGGCAGCATAGTGTGCGTTTTATACAAGATTTAAATTTCGTTTCATTTAGTTGTAGTATATGGGGAGGTATTTTATTGTAACATTTTAAACAGTACCCCATAAAGGATGAGTCTACTTTAGCCAGTCTGAAACCCGGTTGAACTAATTGGTCCCTATTTCTAGTACTATAATTGTGTCTTTCACCTCTTTTACTGAAAAGATTAAGATTTTTCCTGACGTACCTACATGATGTTTTCATAGATATATTGACAAGGTACCGTCATGATGTTAATATTTTTAAACAGTTCCCTTAGAGAATCGCGCCTACGGAGGCAATATATTGCGTAGGACATGATACTATGAAAGTAACTGAAATAGACTAGCCTACCGTCAAAGTTACCCCACTTTAAGAGGTTGTAATTACTTCTTCCCACTTGGGTTCGGAGGCGGTTCATAGACTTCCACAAGTCGACCACGGAGGGTTGGACCCTGTGGGAATATGCCTGCTTCGTGGTAGGTATTTAGCGGATGGGGGGAGTTTCCTGCCACAGTTTACAACGGACGTCGCGTCGGCCGGGTTTCCTGGGACGCAGCCGTTTTTGCCGCTTTTGAGTCTGCGTTGATATTAGTGAGTGCGTTGGTAGTTCTAAAAGTAAAAGCATAATACCTAGAAGTCATGGAAATTACCTAAACCCAAGCCCAACTCTTGCACTCAACCAAACAATCCCAGTACAGTCAGGTAAAGAGACGTTTTATTAAAATTCAATGTTAATAAAACCAGAAAGCGCCTACCCACATTGCTGACATCAAATATTTTACAATAGTAGTAAATTCATAAAGTAATGTTCGTGCTCGCGAATAAAATGGATGCAATGCTCACAATTGTTTATTCATTCGATAGATGTGCAGATGTAAGGATACTGCGACGCGTATTGTCACATTACCACCATTGAGCGTTTGTAGAGACTCCATGAGTTCTTTAGAAATGAACATAAAATTAGGATCGGTTTCTGGCGTGGGATACCTAACTGAGATGACAGAATGTGGCAATAGCCTATGTTTTATCGGCAACCTAGATAGCTTATTTTACAAATCAGATGGAATCCGTTTAATAGATTTTGATACAAAACTGCTGCTTATGAAGGAACCGACCCATTCCTAAATCAATACGTAGGTATCGACCTACAACTTTTTCACCTTTTGGACACATTCTGGGTCTTGCTTGCAACACACGACCATCAAAATATTTTTTGTTAGGAACTCATCATTACTTAATAAGCTTTTTCCAAACTGTTGGGATCAGCTTTCAATCCAACCGGATGCAGCTGATTACCAGAAGATCGACTGCATATGTGACCTTCACAACCCAGTGACCGGCGGCGGGGTTCCTCCATCAATCCCTTCATTGGCAGCCCTGTTCCACCCACTGCTAACTATAAGCCTCCTCCCTTTTGTGCGATGCATCCCTCGTTTGTGCAATGGTCATCTAGGTCTTCCCTGCGATTTTCTCTAGAGTTCGTACATCCCTCTGGCCAGATCCATCCCATAGTATACAAATATCCTACTTCTGAATTCCATGTCCATGGTCACAAATCTCTGCGTAGTTAAGGAAGGCAGTTCATTTGCTAGTGTCGCAGCATGGCGGCTTGCGCACGCGCCGTACCCCGCCGTCACTATTACCATACGTGGGACGCACAACTGACAATTGAATTAATATTATATTAAGTGCTATATTATTTAAATTGAACCGTTCCTATAATAGACGAATTCATTTAAATGGCGCTGTATTAGCATAATTTAGTGTCGATATTATGTTGTTTTTTTTATGGGGTTAATTTATTTATATTGTGTCTTTATACTCATTATTAAGCACTTAGTTTAGATTCTTGATATTTTCTTGTTAAATAAATATTTGTGTTTTACTACTGCCTTTCTATCTTGACTAGCTGTTACGGTTCCTTTGTAAACCCAAGTTTAATCAACCTATAATGTCTCCACTGCTGGGACACTGGCCTCTAGGAGAGATAGATGGAGTGGGCTGTATTCCACCACGCGGGCCCAGTGCGGGTTGGTAGATGTCACATGTCTTAAAAATATTGGTTCTATGACATGCCGGTTTCCTCACAATGTTTTCCTTCACCGTTTTGAGAGCACTGCTCCCGTAAGCTCATATAAAGCGTCTGCCTGGGTTCGAACCCACGACCTACAACTCGAAGGTAAGTCGGGGCTGTTACGGCCACCACTGCTCTCCCAACTCCCCAATGTGCGCATGAAATTGTGAATAGAAAACACTAACCCTGCCAGGCACTCGTTACAAGTCCCGATTCCATTATGGAGCAATAATTCCAATTCACTTAGGAATCCTCGCCCTATCTGTTCTGTATCTGCTTTGTTCTTCTTCTAACTTCCAGCTTCCAAAGCACTTCAAAACCTAAATAATTTCAAAAACCTATTTTCCATATTATACCAAAATAATTTAGATATCCCAACTCAACACAATACCGACAGAACATCTAAAGACTATCCACATTCACTCCAGATTCCAAAGATCAAATCTCGCATAGGTGTCACTGCCGCAGCTCGGCTGCGCGGGAGTGGGCGTGACGTCACGCTGCGCGACACGCCGCTAGCCGCGCGACACGCCGCTAGCCGCGCGCATCGCACCGACAGCCTCGCATTTACATACTACACTTTTATGACGTCATCTTACACTTCCTTAAAAGTAAGTGTGGTTATATTTTTAGTTGTAAATTTTATTTGCTACTGAAATGTTAGCTGTGTTAGTCCTGTTATGGATCTGCTCTACTAGGTAATTAGAATGCCGTTTTACTTTCACAGTCAGTTATGTGTATTTTTCATAGATGTATAAATTAATTGAATTTTTAGACGTTCAAGCCATAAAGCCAGTTTAGCAACAGATATTATCTGCTCTCTTATTTTTTTTCGTGTGGTTAGTAACTAACCTGTCGTGTCGTATGCCGCCCATGGGCCTCTGACTTGGCTTCACATGTCGTCGAGAAATATCTCTCATGTATGGTTTCCTCACGATGTTTACCTTCACCGTTTCTAAGCAAGTGCTAATTATACAATACGCACATGACTCCGAAAAGTCAGTCATCTGATGTTATATGCTGGTTACAGAGGAAATAAAGGGATCATCTGATGGCTAAATAGTTAACAGATAATGCCTTCTTTCCTCCTATATTTAGGTATCTAATTTTTCCTTTTTGCACAGTAACATTCTACATTATTATCCTAAAGTTAAGTTTAAGTCTTCCTGATAGTCTACATCCCACACCGTTGTATTTAAGTAGCATTCACCAGTGGCGATGCTAAAATGTTCGCCTGGTGCGTCTGGTGCACCCTTTTTTTTTTTTTTTTTGGTTTGGAAATCATCGTATGACTTCTCTCGCTCTGGGTGGAGCGAGAGGGCGTGTCAGACTCTTACTGACTAAAACCCACCCGTGTTCCTTCTGTTGCCTGTGCAATGCCAGGGGGCCCCGGCAGGCAATGGTCTCATCGGACCCCTTCACTCGCTGACACTCTTTGAGGCGCGCGTGGAACACAACGCGCCGTCGACCCGGGCTTGGTCCTTACCGGACGGCGAGCTACCCATTGCTCACCGTCCGCAAGCCCGCGCCTACGGTGGCCGGGAATCGGCAATAGATTCCCGACGCCCAAGGCGTCTCCTCCTGCGGCGGCTAGGGGCGTGAGGGCGCGAAATTTGCCTCTCCCTCACGCGCTCCGCCTCCTCCTTCGCGAGCATTACTGCTTCGCAGAAGGAGGTGACGGCTTCCCATGCCCTATCGCTCCGTACCATGGCCTGGACCAGGGCCGGACGCGCATTTCGCCTCCTCGCGCCACTTCCAAATATGCGCGAGGACTTTTGCCTCCAGATCCCATGGCGGCAATTCGGCAAGGAGGTCTGGTGCACCCTGGGTACTCAATCCCGCTAGGCACCAACTTTCTGACTGCCATTGATTGACCACATATTTCAACTATGGAAAGAGCTGTTCTCATAAAAGGCATTAATGTAGTTCGCGCCACTACGAGATAATTATTATTGCAGGATGTATTAGCTCATAAGCATGACATCATACACAAATAAGTTCTTCAGGATCTCTTACAAACAAATTTGGTCTGTCCGCTTGTTTGTTTTCGCCTTCTGATGTATGGAGGCATAAATAACGCGGCCCGGGGCGATCCAATTAAAGGCGCGGGCGCAGCTAACCCGGCCGATGTTTTGCTTACATTTGTTCACCCATATAACTTACGGACAGTGTTTGACTTGGCCGATTGTGTATGATTGGTTAATTTTTTGGTATGGTGGGCACTGAAAAGGGTGGGTGAAGAAAATAGAGTTTAATTAAAAAAAAAAAAAAACATTCTTCATAGCATGACAAACGTTAGGAGTAAGTAGGTCACTTACTCTCTCTAGGTAGAGAGATTCCTTTGAAGTCCTCAGCGACATCCTCCCTAACTATAATTCTAACTAATATTATAAATGCGAAAGTGAGTTTGTTTGTTTGTAACGCTTTCACGCTAAAACGGCAGAACAGATTTGGATGAAATTTGGCACGCGGGTAGACCATGACCTGGAGAAAGACATAAGATTTATCCCAATATTCCCGCGGGATCGAGACTTATGCGGGTGAAACCGAGAGCGCAGCAAATTAGTTAGTTCCTTACGCCGTGATTAAGGACCAGGGGCCGTATTATGACGTATTAATGCCACCATTATTCCAGTGTGAGGGACAGACGGAGCTATATTAGGGCGCTAGCATCATCCTTTTTTCGCAGTGGAATAACGATGGCATTAATACTTCATAATAAGGCCCGAGATTGGTAGCAGAACTAACTCTTTTAATGGGGGTCGAAGTCCTAAGTATCCTCTCAAAACTGATTGAATGACTGATTGCTGCCTGCTTTGAGGTCGCAATAAAAGGTTGTTATCTATTATTTTAGACGGATATAGTCGTATTTCCCACCATATTGTGGCACATCCTTTCAAATTCAAATGAACTCGTGACACGAATATGAAAGTTCAAAATAAAATTAATATTTAAGCCTATCACCAAAACTAATTTCAATGAGGTAGACCGCATACCTCTCAACATTTCGTTAGTCAGAGATAGATTTCCTGTCTGATACCTACCTAAAGTCTTTCCAATAAGCCGAGTCGTGAGTGGAAATTAAAAATTAATAAATATCATTCTTCATGCCATTAATTTAAAGTCAGGGTCATCTAAACACATCGGTCGGTAACGTTCACTCGGGATTTTGTCTGACAGAGAGCGTTTAGCGATTACTCTACCTAGTTCACAATTTATATGACCATACTTTTATCGTCTGTGGTGCAAGGTGCAATATAGACCAAATCACGGAGGATTTCATTCCATCTATAAACTTTCGGTATGAAACTCATATCGGATTCGTGAAAAACAAAACAATTCCTATACAAAAATAGACAGGCTCTTACAATGCATGTATCAAAAGTTTTTTTTTACGAATCTGATGTGGATTTCGTAGGAAAAGTTTTTCAGTAGGACGGGTAGAATCACCTCTTGACGGATGCAGATGACTTACCTAATCGCCATCCTGTAGGGTATTCGGAAAGAAACACTAGGAAAACTGATAAATAGTGTGCGAGTCGATAATTGTTGAGTTGTTTCTGTTCAGAAGAAAATATGAAATTAATTTGACTAACAGAAGATACTTATCTAGGAACTTGAAAGAAAACTACGTGGAAGACGAATTCAACGTTAAAGGCTCGTACAGACCAGCGCGACGCGACTCGAACAATACAATTTCTAAGAAAACTTCACGGTATAACAATAGCCGGTGTCGCGTCGTGCTGTCGCGTCGCGCTAGTCTGAACGAAGCTTAACTCTCCAGACATTTTTCTTACAAGTTGAGAACATCTGTCAATACCTAATGCTTGCTTAGCATCTGCACGCTATTCATGAATCATTTCCGCTCCGCTGCCAACTCACCCGCGCTCAAACTGCCTCCAGCCTTATGCTGTCTGTCACGAAAGGCAACTTTGACTGATATTCAGTCTAATTGATAGCTTGACTTATGAGCTTCACGTTAAAAAAAAACTTAAATTGACAACGAAAAAACAACTGTGCAAGCGTGAGTCGAGGTTTTGTGAAAGGGTTTTTCGCTAAATACCTATATTAAATAGTAATAGAGAAATAGTTTAAAGGGGATGCGATAAAGTAGCCCGCAAAATTAAACATTTATTTTGTTTTTTGCAATTTGCAGGCCAGTGTCACTTGGTATGTTGATAAAAATATGATTCGCGACGGTAAAAAATACAGAATTAAAATCATTAGAATCAGCAATACAACTCCATAAGTTAGCATAATCCTCAAATGTTATGATTTCATTAAATAGTCATTTAATAGAAATTACATGAACTTAGAGAATTGTATTGATGATTTCTATAATAATCATTTGATGCGGTCACGAATCATAATATAGATCAACATACAACCTGGGGCCCAAGTCTGCTATTTTTATAAATTCGTCATTCCAACACGATCCCATTGTCATTTTGCTAAAAGTTCGTAATCTGCTAAATGCATAATGGTCGATCATTGGTTGATCATTGTATTCCACAAATACGATACTTGTAACGAATTAAAAGAAATGACTGCACAATGACGTTCTCATTGTAGGTCACTGATCAAAGGAACTGTCAAAATTTTAGCAGATTACCGCCTAAGTCAGTCAGTCATTCATTTGTCATTATGTACGAGATTACCAATAGATGCCATTTCTTTCAATGGAGTGTCAGTGGCTGACCATTGGAAAGTCATAATGACGCCAATATGTTAGTAGATTACCAAACTTGTCAAAATCAACAATTATGAAATCAATGATAGACCATTCTGACTCTATTGTAATAGCAGACTTGAGGCCCTGATATTGACCTATAAATTGCAAAAACCGTAAGAAAAATTGATATTCGCAGGCTACCCTGACGCTTTCACGTTAAGGTAACCTGAATGAGTGGTTTAATGTTGATCGAAATGCGATTCTAGATTGTATGCTCTTTCAATTGGTTTACGGTAGGTTATTCGTAAACATTACCTGTAGGAAACTGAGAGGAACCCCGTGGGTCTTTTTGCAATTTAGACTTAATTTTTACTAGCTGCGCCACGCGGTTTCACCCGCATAAGTCTCGATCCCTTGGGAATATCGGGATAAAAATATCCTATATTCTTTTCCTGCTCATGGTCTACCCATGTGCCAAATTTTATCTAAATCCGTTCAGCCGTTTTAGCGTGAAAGCGTAAAAAACAAACCAAGAAGCAAACTCACTTTCGGATTTATAAAATTAGTTAGGATACTCGACCCGACAAAATATGTAGAATCAGTTTCATAATGTTACCTAATTATGAAAATGGTAAAAAAAAACAATGTTTACAAAAAAACTAAACAGATAATTGACAAAAGACTTTCTTTACCAGATGGTGAATCAGTTGGTAAGAATTTTACACTGTTCTGGTACGGATCCCTAAAAGGCCGCGCCAGCTTATTAAACCCTTTTAGTATGCGCTTTGGTTTAGCGTAATTGAGTTGAGGCAAGAGGTTAATTTCTTGTATAGATAAATTATAGTTTTCTTATGCAAATGTTTTGAGGCCAGTTTTGAAAATAATTAAATTCCTTTTTGGCCTGAGGCCTGGATACTGTTTGTTAATGTTTTATGTGATTAGGAAGTTCGTTCTTTTAATTTATTGCTTTCGGCTCAGGATATAAATTAGATGTGGAAAGTAGGTATTGTGCTAACAATAGTGATTGTGTAAAGGACTGAATTGGAACGGACTATCAAATGGAATGGATTTATGTTATCTTGCTTTATTGGTGTATTGATTACGTTAGAATGATTTAAGTTATAGTCATTGTGGATTGGCGATATTGCTTAATCTTTAGTTGATTGCAGTAGTTTAGCCCGAGTGCGGTGGAACAGTTACTATGAAAATTTTACGAGAATTATTGTTCTACCGGTGTCGCGTCGCGCCGTCACGTCGCGCTAGGCTGCGGGACCATTTAAGCTCTTTTATAAGATTCTATTGCACCGACAGAGATAAGATTAGTTTCAGTAATATTTCAATAAAATATATGGATTTTACAACCACTGTAAAATCTAAAAAAACCTGTACAGATCAGAAGGTATTCGAGCGAGTACCAAAATAATGATGTCCACGCATTACATAACATCATGAACCGAAGTAAATAAAGCACTTATATACTAATTAAAACTGAGATTATACAACAGACCAATAGAGGCCCGAATACGGGCTCCCCATATATATTTGCATTTCTAATGAAATTCCCTAATAATTATTGTTATCGTTAACATTCATCGCGTTTCTTTCTGTAGGTACCTAATGCCAACCAATCATCTCATGTTATTGCTTTTAATTATGATTCTTTAGGACCCAAAGCCGACATCTGATATTTGAAACCAGTAAAAATGTGTCTACGTTCACACACACGTTAACGTTACGTTCTTCAAATAAAAACCTTAGGAATACGACGTGAACGCACGCGTTACGGGACAAAATTACATCCGAGGACTCTTACAATACTGTTGGCAGTAAATATCTTATATAAGTAGTTAGTTACAGGCATTTATGTTTGGTAGGCCGCGATGTATGTCCGACGGGACCGTACTAAAATGGCCGACCGGTATTTGTTTAAAATAAGGCGCCATAGTTTTAATATCGTAAATAACGACTAATTTCGTTCGTTATTAAATTTGGAAGGTACCGGACGGTCTAAGCGCCTTCGGGTATCGGTATTGAGTTTTGATTTGTGAGAAATTAAAAATATTAGTTTCATAAATTGGAGTTATATCCGAGAGGCCGATTTTTTTTAGATATTATGCTCAATGATTTTAATGAAAATTAACAGAATTATTGAGCAACACTCTCGGGCCTGGGGGAGGCGAGTTTTCAAAGAAACCCAAAGCGGACGCATCTTTTACAATCAGGTGATAAACGAGCAAGCGCAAGCGCCGATATCAAATAAAATATGCGCGAGAAAATAACGAGGCTCTCCATTTAGCAATTAACTTAACAAACAAACGTAATATATTGTGGTTAAATTTCAATACGAAAATGGCGGTGGAGCAGACGGCCGACAATAAGTCAGACTTCGCCTTAAGATATATTATACAATATACATTTATACAGCGTGTATCTCCGAGACTCCTCCGTGCCTCGGAAAGAAGCCGTTGGTCCCGGGTATCATTTGTGGATCTTTGACAGGCGTTCCGCGTTACGGGTCGCCAGAAGCCCGAAAGTCTGACAACCAGTCTTACCAAGAGGTATAGTATTACCCAGTTACTGGGTTGTGGAGGTCAGATAGGCAGTCGCTTTATGTAAGATACTAGTATTCAGCTGCATCCGGTTAGACTGGAAGCCGACCCCAATATAGTTGAGAAACGGCTAGGCGGATTTATTGACAGCGTGTGTGGTCATATTTAAGGTTGTGGTACAGACTATCAAACGGAACAACCTGATCTATGGGACCAACTTCGTAATCGCGACAAAATAATCAGCTGCCCCATACAAAACTTCAATACCTACTCGACCCAACTATTTGGAATAGCTGATTGATTTTTCACACCCTTTTAAATACGACCAGACATTTCTGATACACGCTGTACATATACAAACAAACAATTTTTCACAAGAGTTATTGTGTTTGTACACACGGCTACATCAAGCTATACAATTCCAGTCTATGCTGATCTCACATTTTATATAATTTCCGTACAATGCGAGGTCAGTTTATACTGGGTATGTATATATATAGCTTGATGTGTAGCCGTGTGTACTCATAATGATTTGTATGAACGTAATGAATTAGTTTTACGCGTTCAATTCGTGACTTAATTGGCTTTTAGTTTTGGTTCTATACGTATCATAAGTTAGTTACTGCATTCATTAGAAATAAAAATATTAATTTAACTCGGAGTGATGTATTACATGATTAATTTAAAGTAAATAGACGAGCCAAGGCTGCATCATCTAATAATTTAAGTCAAGTATATTAATTATCATTTTTAAGTTTTAAACATTGCGTAAATGTAAACTTGAATCAAACAATTACGATGGATTCTGTGTGCAATTGTGCAATTATTTTTTATAAATACATATATTACCTGACCTTAAAACATGATTACCTATGTCAATTTATTTCAATGTTAGATGTAAATTGCATTTTAATATCGATGTTCAGAAATTACTGCAAACATTTCTGTTATAGTATTTACGTTTATAAACTTAGTGTAGAGCAACAATTTTAATCGAAAATTCGACCAAACTTCTATAATGAGGACATATTTATAATAATAATTTGCTGCTAATTAGTGACCGATACTTAAACAAGTGACTTAACTTATCATTATGAACAACTTTTAATATAGGACCAAACGTGAAATCGCGAAAAAACTGCTGTTCCCTACATTTCGCATAACTCGTCAAAATCTAGGCAACAGATGATTTCAGTTTTCAGTTACCAGTCACCCTATATATGTTTTATCCTGTGAATAACTTGAGCATTTTTTACTGGTTTTCTGTACAAAAATTGTCAGACGTCAATTTTATTCCTCGGATAAATATATCTAATCAGCCCATATTATATTCGTAGGGTTTCCCCTTGTTTTTTCAAAAAAAGCCTCTTCCTTGACCAAATATAATATCTTGTCACCATGTTTAAGCGTTTCAAGTCTCCTTAGCATAACGAACCCAATTCCAAAAAGCCCAAAAGTAATTTTCACTCTACAAAAATCTATGAAGACTATATCTCTCGATAGTTACAAAGCTAAATGATATTTCAATAGTTTGTATTGCAATCGGTGCGCGCAGCGGGTCGTCGGCAATTAATAATTATTTAATAAGGCTCTCATTAAGTGGCCGCTCAACGCAATCAGGAGTGGACTAAGTTATGGCCGTCGCACCTACGAGTAGGTATGCTCAGGGAGATAAGTGGTTTACAGATAAAATTATATCGGGGAGCATAAGAGTTTCTTTTAGATAATGAATCTATTGCAGTGTTGTCTGCGATCTTTTATTAGAGATTCAATGCATCACGCAGACTCATATCAGCAGGTGACAATTCATTCAAAAAAATCTGCAAATTTTACTCCTTCTTTCTTCTCTTTTAGTCCAAAGCTCCCAGTTAAGCCTTTCTGCGATTTTTTATTAAAAGTGAAAGCTTCTCTATATTCCTTTCATTGTTTTTTTTTTTCATTTTTGTACCTAAATAATATTTGTACGTCGATGACGGCTAGACATACTCGTAGCGTTCTTTAATAATTTTACATCTGTACCTAACCTACATTATGTTCAACAAATAAAAATATTTTTTATTTGTTGCGATTCAAATACATTTATTTTTATTTGTATTTGAATCGCTTTCACGGCTATACTAAACCAAGAAACCTTTTGTTGGGTAGTGACGAAACTAGTCCCTTTTTTTATTGTTTTGGGTGGGAAATCATCAAATGACGTCTTACTGACTAAAACCCACCCGTGTTCCTTCTGTTGCCTGTGCAATGCCAGGGGGCCACGGTATCCCTTTCGGACTTTCCCGCAACCCCAGCAGGCAATGGTCTCATCGGACCCCTTCACTTGCTGACATCTCTTTGAGGCGCGCGTGGAACACAACGCGCCGTCGACCCGGGCTTGGTCCTTACCGGACGGCGAGCTACCCATTGCTCACCGTCCGCAAGCACGCGCCTACGGTGGCCGGGAATCGGCAATCGATTCCCGACGCCCAGTGCGTCTCCTCCTGCGGCGGCTAGGGGCGTGAGAGCGCGAAATTTGCCTCTCCCTCACGCGCTCCGCCTCCTCATTCGCAAGCATGAGGTTGAGGCTTCGCAGAAGGAGGTGACGGCCTCCCATGCCCTCTCGCTCCGTACCATGGCCTGGACCAGGGCCGGACGCGAGAGATCCCCGCCACCGATCGCCTCCACGAGGACACGGCGGTGCTCTGCCCAATCCGGGCATACCTCCGCCGTATGCTCCACCGAGTCCTCCGGGCGATCCACGCAGTGATGACACCCGGGCGTTTCCTCCCGCCTTATCCGAAACAGGTACCTCCCGAAACAGCCGTGTCCGGTGAGGACCTGCGTCAGGCGGAAGGTGAGGACGCCGTGGCGCCTCTCCAGCCACTCCTCAAAGAGGGGACTTATCGCCGCAATAGTGGCATGCCCAGCACTGGGTTGCGACAATTGCACTCTCCATGACGCCATGAGATCCCGTCGGAGCTCTGTCCGCTGTGCCGCGATTTCTCGCGCCATCGGAGTCAAGCCCCGGCGTTTCGCCTCCTCGCGCCACTCCCAAATACGAAGCTAGTCCCTGTGACCCTAACTGCTTCGCTCGTCCGCAGCTTCGTCACCAAGATGAAAACTGGACACCTTTCTTCCAAAATCATTCTGGGGCACAGCTAGTAGGTAACAGATAGTGACATTTTGGAAAGCCTGAACTTATTTAGAAAACTTAGTACTTGAGCTAATTTCGAATTACAATTGTTTTAATACACCACAAACAGGTCGAATGCAATTCCGACGCAAGTTATTTGTCACCGACAGTACCACAGCTCGGTAACCGCATTGCCAGCGGCTATGGGCGGGATGGGCGGAGGCCGGCCGCCCGCCCCTCGCGCTTGACAATTGAATCAGAGCCATATCATACGTACCCAATTATATGATACAGTGGTTCATTAAATACGTTGTTAGATTGTTTAACTCTACGGTGGCTTTGTTATTAAGGGGGATTTTCATTGTTAGGTAGTTTTTTTTTTTTTTTTTGTATACCTGATTTAGATTTTACTGCCTGCGGTAGGCAGTAAAATCTGAATTTAATGTTTTGCGTTACTGAAAATAAGAGTGAAGCTAGCCATAGCGTCTGCAATGTACCGTCAGATAACGTCACTCAAACTTAGTTTATAAAAGCAAGTTTGTGTGTTTTTATCCACACGACCAACCCATGGATAGCATAGGTAAGGTACCTACTTGAAAATGAGAGTAGGTACGAGTAGGTCCCTAAATGCAAGGTAAGATCGGTTGGTCTTGTGGATAATGTGAGCCTCTTTGATTTTGATAATATCCTATTAACGTCAGACATATAAAGTTGTAGCAGTTACACCGCCACATACGAACTACGTATCAGAGACATGACGTCACACAAATCCTGCATCGCGCAATTAGAGTTTACCGTGCGAACGACATATATAAGACTATCCGACATCAACAGTAGGGCAGTCGGCCCGCCAGACACAACACCCGTCTGGTCGGAGGATCCTCCCTTTTCTTTGGTGGATGAGTGAACTTTACTCCCTGTTCCACATGCCCCTAAAAAGTCATGGTATGGAAGAAGAATGACGAAGAAAGTCGAATTGTTGGTTCAGCATGCATGACCACCATAGAAACAAGACAGACAACATGACAGATTATGATTGTGAATCTGTCATTTAGTCTATTCTTCCGTCGAACTTTCTATCTATTGCGTCATGATACTAATTATTAAATTACGAGACGAAAAATCAAGAAAGATATTAAAAATACAAATGGAAAGTAGCCATGCCATATCTATTACGAACATTTTAGTAGGGCCAAAGATACTTTTTCTGAAATATTTAAGGCTGTTTGTATACGGCACGGTTTCTTTATGATATACGGCGTATAAACCGCGTCGTATAAAAAAACGTGTCCGTTAACAAGCTTCCATAGCTATCCATACAACACTGCATGACGACCGTGTCTTCACATAGCGTATAAACCGCGCCGGAGAAGCGACATGTCTGTCAAGGAGCTTCCCTAGTGATCCATACAACACTGACAACCGTGCCTACACACGGCAAATAAACCGTAGTTTTTCACGGCAAGAAAAACGTGTGTATACAAAGGGCCTGCACTTCCAGCTAATGAAATGCAACATCAATGTTCTTTAAGACTCGTTCACAATCGAAATATTTCCGGCACAGCAACAACCTCTTGACTTGGTTGATGACCTTACCTACAGCTTCTCAATCTTTCTCATAGCGACGCTAAAGGCTTGTCTTTAGCTTACGCTAATTAGAATATGTTTATTTTTCGTATACATATATGGTTTTAAGAAATGAGTTGTAGATGCCTCCTTTTAAGTCTGGAGATACCTGTAACAGAAGACCGACCTCTTCTATATTTCTATGTGTACCTACACATAGGTATAAAGCCTGTTAATAACAGAATTTTAGCAAAGTAGGTAGGTACAATAAGAATACCAGAACTAGAGAACTTAAAAAATAATTAGTAACTTGAAATCGTAATATCAGATAATTTACATTTCATCCTCTTTTACTCAACTGTCTACTTCAGCATTAGGTATTCTAAATTGATATTAATTAATTCTGCCGTCATTCGGTGTAAAACCGTAACTACTTCAAAGTTGGTTTTGAGTAAATTTGTCTGAAGTGGAGTTTCAAGCTCTTTTGATAGTCTTAGCTTTAACAGTAGGTATCAGCCCCGGATCTAGGGGGGGGGGGGGGGGCAAGCCGGGGCCCATGCCCCGGGTGGCAAGAGGGCGACTAAATTCACACTTTAAAGACGGATGGACAACTCATCATATACTTAACTTTGACCACGGATTAATATTAATAGTGTAATAAATAAAAGTGAAATAATAATGGGTAATAGTCCAACCTGTTCAACTATTTTCCAAAGAAGTAATGATGGTATTTGATCGAATAATATCAGAAATTAAAAATAGGTTTGCTTGTGCTACCATGCTGAATTTGATTTTTGCTTTTCTTAATGGTAGGTACTAATATTTTGAAAATATCAATTGAAGAACTGGTATGGAGCAGAACTGGCTCGAAAATACGAGCAAGATTTAAGCGCCGTTGAATTCTGCCAGGAACTTTACGTTTTTAAAGAGCAAGCTCCGCTTTTATTTGGTGATATAGAAAAGGCTAACGGTTTCTATCTCTTGCAACAGATCTATGCGCATGATTTGCAGGGTTCTTTTCCTAATATTATATTTGTATTGCCCTGCGAATTTATTCTACGCTTCCTACTACATCCGCAAGCTGCGAGCGAAGTTTTAGCAAACTAAAACTAATTAATAATTATTTGCGATCTTCTATGAGCCAGGAACGCTTATCGAGTCTTGCAATCTTAGCGATAGAAAATCTAATTGCACACGAGTTAAATTATGACAAGGCCATAGATTTATTTGCTGAACAAGAAGCTCGAAGAGTAAAATTGTAATTTCAATTCACAAATTCAATAATATATATGATTTTTATTTTTATCATACATATTTTTATTTTAAATCCTATCCTGTGCTGTGTATAAAATATATATCCTACACGTTTATGTCTATATATCTGTAAATAAATAGGCTTAACAGAAAGAACAGCGATGGGTGCATTATTTCCGGAAGGCCTATGTAGGCTGTGGACATCTGATAGCTGAAATTATATGGATGATAAAGGAAAAAATAAATATAAGTGGGGCTGAACAGTCTGTTTATGTGGCTACGAATTTAATACAACTTTATCACCTAGACAGAAAGATAGAGGTTCAATGCTGTGTCCGGTCCATATTTAACTCATTTTTGATAAAAATGTTACTGACGGCCTTTCGACGTAATTATGTCAGCAGAATTATGTCTACGGTACACTTCGTTTTGTCGTCGAAATGGCCAAAGTTAGTAAACATAATGTCTTTAATCAAAGAAACGACCATCAACCTAAGTCATAAAATATATTGCAAAACAACGTTTTTATTACCAATTAGATCCAATAAAATCTTCAGGTAAGACAGCGAATTGAAACGAATCCGACGTAGGTACCTGCAGTTACAGAAACTATAATATTTTTATATCACTATAATAACAATTAGTAAAACATTAAATATGACATTTGAAACAAAGCATCCGCTCCAATTAGGGGACCGTAATAACATAAAACTGTTACCAAGATAGCTTTTACATCTCGACAACTTTACTCCCAACCCTATAAATACTAAGTTAAGCTTTAAAATCCTATGGTTTTAACAATTATGACGGTAAAAAAGGATGGTTAAATACGCAATAGTGCGATGGAACATAGAGCACTCATTAGAGAAAACAAATCATGGTAATTAGGTAATAAAAACGTATTTGTTCCCATTGTAACGCAATCCCGTTGATTGGGCTTTACGACCCAATGATTGTTACAAATCTGTTTACAGTTGTCAGTTTTGTGGTATCACTTATATGGCCCGTTCCTAGTATAACATCATAAACGTTGTTTGTTACACAATTAAATGAGTTAATTTGATTTATATAGATTCCCATCTGGGGTAGTAAAAAAGCTTGTAGTTTGATGGAGTTTCTTTAGTCACTTCTCACAGTGTGGCAATCGTTTTTTGGGGTAATCAAAACTCTGTTTGGTTCTTGTTAGAACCCCTTTAAGACTACCAGGTTTACCTACTCATATAAACACCTTACGCTACACGAGGTAAGACAGTGGTCAGACGTTAGTTTTAGTCCGTTAAAATAATAATGAAGGTTCTAGAAATTAGAAAGATATCAATATGTGAAAGATATATCGATACAAATAGTGCTTACAAGGTAAGTAGGTACCTATATATTAACGTGCACATATTTCTACATTGTTCTCATATGTATAATTTCAACATGAATGATTTAACCAATATTTTTGTATCAAATGTTTGATTTCAAAGAGTGTCCGTGGAGTTTCTTGCCCGTCTTTCTTCATAGGTACCTCCGCACGCTTTGGATTTGGCAACTAGCTTCATATTTCTGACTAACCGACTCCTTGACAGTTCAAAAGTGCCTGTAAATGGTTTAATTGAAATAAATTCTTTGATTTAGACAACTAGAGAAAAAATAACGATTACGAAAAACTGCTTATATTCACTCCTTAGTATTGACTTCCCCTTTGTTTCCGTAATCTCAATAATAAAACTGTTTTACGCATACCTATTACAATAATCTCAGTGCAAAAATACAAGAGCAAGCATTAATTAGATTATTACAGCAAAAACAGAAAAAAATCCTAGACCACGTTGTCTAGATCTTTGCAATAAAACTAACAACAAAAACCATTCGCTTTAATAAATCTAAAAATAAATCATTAACATCGAGTTGGAAGTCATTCACAGTTGAATGGTTAACCCTGCACTGCACATGACATGGTTGAATAGTTCCATTTAATAATATCTTCACCACGGATTTCCAGGCCGGAGTTATTAGCTATTATAAAAATTATAGGCGCCACGGGTTAATAGAACTTAGTAGGAAACGAGTAATAAAACGATTGGTAGAGAGAGTTGTTTCCAATTTACTTCTATCGGTTTTGGTGAATTTTACGGTTTAGGTTATAGTTTTTAGGTTATTGCTGCCTAGTCAAATGCAATTAGCTGTGTGCACCTCTGATGAAGTTAATGGTCGATTTTCATATGAGTTTTTTTTTTTATCTCGTGTGGCGTATTCCATATGTGCGTGTGCTTCCTATCTACCTACAGAGACAATCTGAATTAACATATCCATCATAATATAACAATGTGATTTTCCGAAATTTGAGGATATTTAAATAAGTACCTGGTGCTTATTTTCATTAAAGAAAACCACTAAGATCTGAACTTAATTTACGAGAAAACGCAAGAAATAAAATTACACTTTCCAAAATGGTCCTCAAACCTTCGATTTCCGGCAATTTTCAAGTCTGGTCATAAGATAAATAAAAGAGGTTTCGTCTCAATTAAAACGTTTAGCTCAAAATCATTGAATTAATCTTAAATGTCTTACATCGACACGTACGTCTTTAAACAGAGTGGGGCTATTAACATTTCGCGGTCGGCCAAATAGCTTAATCAATAAAGGGTGATCGAGCGACAAAAACGACGCGAGCGCAGCAAAAAGCGTCGGTGGACGCGCAAATATGGCCTGAACATAAGGGCGTTTATTCTGAAAGTGGGCAACCTCGCAAATAGATGTCAAATATTTCGCTGCTTTGATTAATTTGGCAATATTACTGTAAACAAATACGACATGTGGCTAACTAGCGTACTAGAATATGAATGAATTGCAATTTTAACACTGAATTTGAAGTTGTAACCGTTTTAGGTGTAAAAAAGGCATTTGGAAAGTTTCCAAATACTTTTTTTACATCTAAAACTAAATATTCGGTGTTACGGTATTAATTATTGCATTTCATAATCAGTATTTTAGTTCACTAGTTAACCACATTTCATATTTCCATAAGTAATATTGCCAAATTAATGAAAACAGGTAAATATTTGACAGCTATTTGTGACGTTGCCAACTTTTAGGATAAACGCTTCTTGATTTGCCAGTAAATTTGTTATATCCTATTACATTTTTTATTATGACAAGCCAACCCGATGTCGACCATTCTGCCAGTGTCTAAAGTGAGCTGGAAAAGCAAGTGTGTAAAAAATAAAAATATATCATCGATGATATAGTTGACCTTATTATCTTAGTTGTCTTATCTTATCTTAATTTAAATCTTGTGGAGTAGTAGTACTGGACTGAAAAAAAATTAAAATATAAAATTATATAAATATTATAATTTTGTTAGAACATAGTCAATTTGTTAAACAATCCGTTTCCCTCTTAGGTTTCCCTGAATATACACTTTACGCCATTTTATTTATACAACTGTTAAATAATGACAGCTGTGATTGCTATCTTTGCCCATTCTATAATAATTTATTATTAGAATATGCAAAGATGTTCACACAAAGACTTGGATTTTTATTGATAAGAGATTTACCTTGTCAGTGATAAGATAATTGTAATAAATATAGATTATTATTATGCAAATGATAAATAGCGATTAGTTCATTTTTGGCATAGCTAACAGATTACTGCTTTTGAATTATTTCAGTACTAGATAGGTAGTTGCCTACTTCTCCAAATATTATTGCTTTAGATTTTAGTAATTATTAAGTGACCCTGGATAAGTCACTAACACCACATGACAAATGAGCTAACTATAAAAAAATCCATACGATCAAAAAGGTTATGTCCGCTTTGCCAACTAATTTAAAAAAAACCTAGCCAAGTTCGAGTTTTCTCTCCTAACTTTAAAAGTCATAAAACATTCCCTTACATACTTATTGTTTTAATAACTAAAGTTAAATTCTTAAACGAGCATGAGCATTTATGACGCTCATGAAAATTTTATGCTCATGAAGATGCAGGCAAAACCAACAAATTTCGATTGATTACAGAATATGAGTTGATAAAAAAGTTAAGCTCGCGTAAGTTGCGCGCGCGCACCGCTCTCGCCAAAGAATGTAATTAACTGAACACCAATAAAAATAATTGGACACAAAAAGCGATCCGCCCTGGGCCGCCATTTATTATTTTGATTACCCTTGTTATTGTTATGGGCTATTGATGTTTTTCAACTAGGCGCTCGATTGAACACAGTGGGACACTGTGACTGATTCGCGCCTTCCACGCCGTAGAATCTGATAGTCGGTGTTGCTATCGTGTCGTATAGTGTCCTAGTTCGAATATCAGCTTTATTGTTCCCGTTTACGACTCTGTTTGTTCCCGCCGACGGCGCGTGACGTGCAGTTTTAAAATTTTCTAGCTCATAAAAAGATTGTTGTATTGTTTTTGGATTTAACACCGTAATTATATTAGTAATTTAATTTTATGTTGGAGTTAAAACCGCTCGTTGGAAATACTACGATTCTACGCTAATAACTTTAATTATTACTACAAGGAGAACGCAAGAAGGTTACCATGCTATTTTAGTACCTAATTGTGTACCTATAGGTAACTTGCTTCAATGTTTAATTATGAGCATTTATTTAATATTTAAATAATAGTAAACGCATTTAGTACTCTATAATTTGCACAGCAATCAAATAACATCATATTGAAAATATTTACAATACAAAAAGAACCACGTAGGCCCCGACGAGATTCGAACTCGTGATCTCCTGTTTACTAGACAGGCGCTTTAACCAACTAAGCCACGGCGCCGTTGACACGAAAGTCGAAATTAATGATTATTTACTGTGATAAAAACCTAACTGAATAACTATAAGATTATCTAAAAATATCAAAACAAGAAAAACGAATTGAAGACTGGCCATTTTTAGAATTAATATGTCAGTTTGGGTGAGAAACTGTTTTATTTAGGTACCGGCTTCAGACGAAACCATTTTTTGCCTTTAGCAATCGTGAAGGTTATACTTAGATAGTACATAGGTACACAAATCTAATATTTTCTGGCATATTTTTTTCATTAGTTGGAGGAGAAGCTTATCAATTTTCTAGACTTGTTTTAAATGAATCATATAATTAGGTACTTTTACGGATTTTTATTTTTGTTTGTATCTAATGAATAAACTCAAAAAATTCTGGACCGATTTTAAAATTCTTTCATTAGCATAAATAAAGTCCATTACACGTAGCTATAATATATATATATATACTTTGCTTTTGCTTTTTTTTGCGTAGTTTTTGGTGCGTACTAGTAATATAAGCTTGTATTTTACAGCTTCGTCTGAGGTCACTCGAAGATTACTTTGGAAAATATATCGTAATATGTCTTGCTATAATATATATTATAGCTACATCTGTGGTGGCCTTTATGTATCTATCGCTGAGTAACATAGGCTATTTAACCCGATTACGGCGAAGCAAAAAGGAGGGTTATGAATTTATGATTTCTTCAGGGATATATTTTTCCCTGGAGTTGTATCAGGGAGGCACTCCGGTATCACCGGACCTACCTCTGTCGTGTGGTTGAAGCCTATTTGACGGACAGGATCGTCATCTACCCCGGTCACCAGGGAGAATGGAACCGGCGAGAGATGTTGTGCGGTGTCCCACAGGGATCGGTCCTGGGGCCACATCTGTGTGACATCGGATACGACTGCGTGCTGCGCGCCGACCTCCCTAGCGGCGTCAGCGTCGTTTGTTACGCTGACGACACGTTGGTCCTGGCGCAGCGGAGGTCGCACCAGGCGGCGGCCGAACTAGCGACACACGGGGTTGCGACAATCGTTGACAGAATCTGGCAATGACGGGGCACCGGTGTGGGCGCGTTCATTGAGGCGGCAGCTAGCCCGCCGGTTGAACGCATCCCAGAGGGTCCATCCACCTGGTCCGGGGATACCGCACGGTCTCCGGTGAGGCAGCGAGCCTTCTTGCCGGATTGCCACCATGGGATCTAGAGGCAAAAGTCCTGGCACACATTTAGGAGTGGCGCGAGGAGACGAAACGCCGGGGCGTAACTCCGCTGCCGCGAGAAATTGCGGCACAGCGGACAGAGCTCCGGCGGGATCTCACGACGTCATGGCGAGTGCGATTGTCGCAACCCAGTGCTGGGCACGCCACAATTGTGGCGATAAGTCCCCTCTTTGTGGTGTGGCTAGAGAGGCACCACGGCGTCCTCACCTCCCGTCTGACGCAAGTCCTCACCGGACACGGTTGTTTCGGGAGGTTCCTGTTTCGGATAAGGCGGGATAAAACGCCCGGGTGTCATCACTGCGTGGATCGCCTGGAGGACACGGTGGAGCATACGGTGGAGGTCTGCCCGGCTTGGGCAGAGTATCGCCGTGTCCTCGTGGAGGCGATCGCTGGTGGTGATCTCTCGCGTCCGGCCCTGGTCCAGGCCATGGTCACGGAGCGAAAGGGCATGGGAGGCCGTCACCTCCTTCTGCGAAGCAGTAATTCTCGCAGCATTCGATATATCGAGGCGGAACGCGTGAAGGAGTGGCAAATTTCACCCCCTCACGGCCCTAGCCGCCGCAAGAGATGCCCTGGGAGTCGGGAATCGCAGGCCGATTCCCGGCAACCGTAGGTGTGGGCTTGCGGGCGGTGAGCAGTGGGTAGCTCGCTGTCCGATAAGGACCAGGCCCGGGTCGACAGCGCGTTGTGTTCCAGGCGCGCCTCAAAGAGATGTCAGCGAGTGAAGGGGTCCGATGGGACCATTGCCTGCCGAGGTTGCGGGAAAGTCCGAAAGGGATACGGTGGCCCCTGGCATTGCACAGGCAACAGAAGGAACACGGATGGGTTTTAGTCAGTAAGAGTCTGACACGCCCTCTCCCGCTCCGCCCAGAGCGGGAGAAGTTATTTGATAATTTGCCAACCAAAAAAAGGGTTATGATTTTGACCGGTATGTATGTATTTATGTATGTTCATCTGTTCCCACATACATACTAAACTACTATAACTACTACCTCATTTGTCAAATTATGATGAGTACCTACAGTAGTAGTAGTATCGTTGGAAGCGTCTTGATCGTCCGCTGGTTAATTATTTTTTTACGCCATATTCAATTAAATGTTACTTCAAGGATACGTGAAGTCACATTAGTAGTATTTTTTTTTTCTTTTTTATAGATGCGATGTTGTATTAATTTACTTATAAAGATATAACGCGTGCGAAGCCGCTGTTTTTCATAATGTTATAGTCGATAACAAGTCTATAAATTTAAACTTGGGCCCTTCAAAAGAAAGTCAAATTTAATTAGAGACCCTATTAAAAGCAGCTTAAGAGGGAACAGTGCCTGCGAGGAATGAGAGTGCCTTTGAAAAATAGGTATTTGAAGAAAATATTGCCCTCGTCTTACCTCAAGTCTGCCTCCGTAGAGTCGCACTCTACGGAGGCAGACTTGAGGTAAGACGAGGGCATATTAGGGTCAGCTGCTGCTCAGACCGATTATATCACAAAAAAAAAAATGGATGTGATCGACGTTTCGTATTCCCCTTTTTTCTCCTCGAAATCTGAGAGAATAATTTTCTTGTATGTTAATTTTTTTTATAATTTGTGTGGTAGTCCTCCAATCACGGCGGTAAAAATGGGGCATTTTTGTAATTTTTGAAGGGTCATATCTTCATTACCAATAAGTTGCTGAAAAAAAAAGAAATAACAGGGACGTGTCTTCAGCAGACTTAGATTTTATGAAAACAAATTATTGCTCTAGGGGCATTATTCAGGAAGAAAAAAGGGGAATACATATTTTGTATGGAGAATCGCAGGCCCTGTTCCCTCTTAATAAGTAATAATATTTCTAAAACGAGAAAGTTGAGATAGCTTTTCAGTTTACGATTTTCATTATAGGATAGATTTAGCCATACCAGCTCTAAACGAACTATAAAACTTCGTACGAAGACTAGCGAAGTATTAATTAAATCGAATCACGCGCATACTTTGTAGCTGAGCATTATTAAAGCCCCTGTAATGAATATTACAGTAATAGTAGTGTAATAATCAATATTACGACTGTAATTACGAGCCAGCCGATTATTGCTTTATTAAGCTCACTCAGGTACCTATACAGGCTGTTGGTATTTTCCGAGTGTGCGTGGAAGTAGGTACCAATCCGAAACCCTAAGACAAAGTGAAAAATACTCAAAGGAGTATTTGGGTCGAATTTGATGAAAACTAAAACGGTATCATTCGATTTTTGAAAAATCTATTTTCCTAGTAAGGAATCGAACTCGTTGAATTTGGAAAAAAAGCACACTGTATTGTTGCATCACTAATATGGATCAAATTCTGAGGAATAATGACTTAAGGTAAACTGAAATAAAGTTTTAATTGTTAATTACTTAGCTGATTCATATTTTAAAGTAAGTTTTTATTTTCAAGTAAGTACAGGTATAGGTACCAACACACTAACTGTACCTACTCTAGTCTAATTTTGCGTTTTTTTTTCTAAAATCTTATAGATAATGCAGTTTTAGTTTATACCGATCACCGTTGGGGTAGACGTGTTCTTGAGTGGAGAAAGCCAAACGGCAAACGTAAGATTATTTGCATGAAATTCCATAATATATAAAGGTGTTACAATGACTTAAAGCTAAGGTAAAATTACGGACCCTGTAGGTAGGGCACAGTAAGATGTATATAATTAGTTCTTAAAATAAAAACAAAGTTAGAAACCATTGACAATTTTTATTAACATTAATCATATACATAAATATAAAATTGATTTTATTGGGATCAGTGTGGTGAGGTGGAGCGGCGAACTTCGCAGGGTAGCAGTTGGATGAGAGCTGCCGAGAATTGAACCGAATGGCGTGCAATATTGGAGAGGCCTATATCCATCAGTGAACTCCTGTAAGCTGATTGATGATATTTTTTTATAGAAAACGGCTCTGAGCGGGGCTAGTGTTTTAGGCTATTTTTTATTATAGTTTCGGATATACACGCTCACTTGAAAAATACAACCTGTATAATTGTATACGCCGTGCGTGCTCAAATGTTTATTGTGGTAATTTTATAATAGCACAGTCGCGGAGTGAGGGTTGTAACATCTGTCAAATGGTGCACGATCCTAATAAACTGTGGATGGAGTTAGAAGTTACAGTCATTTATTAATACAGGTATATTGGTTTTCTTTGGTTTTATGAGAAAATTGTATGGTGAGATAGAATGCAGGTGTACTTTTCCAATATTCGGAAAATTGAGAATAAACAATAGGGATGTTGACTAAAAATTCTTTTTTTGTTCGACAGGTTTATTATAAAATATTGGACACATATTTTTAATTTTTTTACATAATCAATAGATTACGGCAATACATTGAGTAGGCAATACGTTAAAATGTGGCATGACGTCACTGCCTGGTAGATTATACTGACTTGTGACGTAGCGATCCCTACTCCTCAAATTTAATGCGTTTTATCTAAAGCATTTTTTATTAATATAATAAAGCAAAACATACGTGTGTAATATTTTTTTATTATGTGACTGACGGACTATATAGTCAATATCCCTATTCTTTCTATTAAAATTTTTAATTCATTCATTCACTGACATACAACATACAGCCAAAATCATCACAGCAGACCCACCGTACCTCTGGTGTACGGTGGTGCTATGGCGTTCACCAAATATGCTTATTACAGTCTAGAAGCACGAAACTTTCTTCACTTTCATAATTTCTACTTCATTCTTTCTTCCTCTTTCTTTCTTTATTCTTTCTTTTTTCTTTGTTTCTTAACTTTCTTCTTGCACAAGACTTCCTTATATAACGAAAGCAAGCAATAAGATAGGATTTTTTAAAACAGATTAAAAGGGGATGAAAGTTTATAATTTTTGTCGATGGCAAAATCCCATCGGAGTGGCTTGTATGATAATAGAGTTGTTTGATTTCTCGAATGCCTTTAATACCGTCATTCACGACATCCTGTTAGCCATTTTGGCACGTGTTATGGTCTCTCCCAAAACTCTGGAATGGTTCTCCTCTTACCTTCAGGAACGTCAGCAATCTATTCATGTTGGGAATTATTCTTCATGCTGGTATGATTTGGAAACTGGCGTTCCTCAAGGCAGTATATTTTCTCCTCTTCTGTTTTATATTTTTATTAATCTTATAACTTCCGAGCTTCAGTGTGCGTATCATCTGTATGCAGATGACTTGCAGTTGTACTGTCAGGGAAGGGTTGATGAACCTGACGCTATCGACAGATTAAACAGGGACTTGATAGCCATAAAAACCTGGGCGGATAGATTTGGTGTAGCCGTATACCCTACAAAGTGTCAAGCGATCATCATTGGCAGTCCTCACGGTATAAGCAAGGTGGACGGTACAATCTTGCCGCCAGTTCTATTCAATGGTACGATCGTTCCTTTTAGCACTGACGTGAAGGACTTAGGCTTGCACATTGATAGTACCCTAAACTGGCGTACTCAGGTAGCTAGGGTAAGTCAGAAGGTTACTGGAATGCTGCGGGCTCTGTACCGATTGAAAAATTTATTGCCATCGAGTACGAAGACAATGCTAGTACAGTCCTTAATCTTCCCTTTCATCGATTATGGTGATGTGTGCTACTATGACCTGAGTGCAGATCTCCTCGATAAACTTGACCGTCTTCTCAATAACTGCATTCGATTCGTTTTCAATCTGCGTAAATATGATCATGTCTCTGCGCATCGGTCACTTCTAAGGTGGTGGTACGCCAGCGCAGAGAGAAAAGGGCGCTGACCACCTTGTTTTCATTTCTTGACTCTCCCTCTTCTCCTAGTTATTTGGCCCCCCACTTTCAGTACATTTGCGCCAACCACAATAGAAATCTACGTTCATCTCACAATCGTCTTCTTCAATGTCCCACTCACCGCATTGACTTCATTCACTCTTTTTTCTTCATTCAGTCTATCTCTCTGTGGAATGCGCTCCCCCAGGAAATCAGGATGGCGACCAACCAATTATCTTTTTAAATTAAATTTCGCGAGCACATTCGCAAGAAGCTGGCAGTATCATAACAACGGTAATGTTTCCCATTTTTCGTCTTATTTGTGCTTATATTTATATAATTATAATTAGGTGTATTTATTATATTTATAGTTTTTAATAGGTATATATGTATATCTTTATATTTAAATAAATATTTTTTTCCTCAATTCTCGCACCTACCACTGTTTGTCTCTGCATCACCCAAAGGTTGATTGGTAGAAAATGCCTGTGGCATTAAGTCCGCCTCTGTGTGCTTGAAGTATTAATAAATAAATAATAATTGGCGACAGCAATCGGTTTATGGGATAATGTTGTGCAGATTAACAGCTTGAGGAAAGAAAGGCTGTATGCCTTTCAGGATTTTTCTTTAGCGTTTCCCTTTTATTATTTGAGGTTCTGTTCATTGTTTCAAGAGTTTTGAAGGAAACGTCTGTAGTTGGACATGACCTACTTAAAGTATCTACATAATTCGAGTTTAAGTAAGTGTAAGGTAATTACTTATTTCATTTGTTTTTTTTATTCTCTAGGTTGTAGTGCTGTAGCAGGAGCTGTGACCGCGAATCGACAAACGTAAGGTAAGACGCCCTCAGACTAGGTGGAGCCACTATTCACGGGGTGACTGGTAGCAGCTGGATGAGCGTTGCCGAGAATCGAGCTGAATGGCGTGCAATAGGGATGTTGACTGGGGAAAAAAGAAACTATTTAGTCTGTCAGTCAGATAATAAAAAAATATACACGCGTATTTTTTGCTTTATCATAATAAAAAATGCTTTAGATAAAACTCATTAAAGTTGGGGAGTGATGGTGGCTCGCTACGTCACAAGTCAGTATAAAATCTACCGAGGTGTGACGTCATGCCACGTTTTAACGTATTGCCTACTCAATGAATTGCCGTAATCTTGCTCGCAGTTTGTTTAGCAAATTTTTCTCATTACCTACAAACATCCACTAGTTATAATTGTTAAATCTATATTGGCCTGCTAAGACGCTGGCACCACTGTCGGCGTGCCCTCACCATTGTGCACTGTCAAGCCTCGCTGTTCAAGACGCCATCGCTATGTCTGAAAATGGTGCATAAATAAGCTTGCACATCATTCTCGTCAATTTTTCCACAAGAACAACTGACCAGGTCGAATCTTTAGGAGTATGAGGAACAGGGTGTAAAGTTCACTCATCCACCATAGAAAAGGGAGGATCCTCCGACCAGACGGGTGTTGTGTCTGGCGGGCCGACTGCCCGACTGTTGACGTCGGATAGTCTTATTTAATTATGTCGTTCGCGCGGTAAACTCTAATTGCGCGATGCAGGATTTGTGTGACGTCATATCTTTGATGCGTAGTTCGTATGTGGCGGTGTAACCGCCGCCGCTACATCAACTTAATATTTTAATTCCATTTTGTATTGCTGTTTGTGCTAATAATATTAAAACCCGATAAGTATATCTAATCTTTTGATTTATAGTGTACCTACCTAGCAAAATGATTGTAGTTCAATATTTATGTGTATGTAGTAATTAGCGATTGTTAATTTGCTTTTTGTGTGACTAAAATATTACGTATTTTAGTTTAAATAAGTACCTAGCTGTGATTTTTATAAATATCTCATTAAAATTATTTACTGAGGTTGTTTGGATTTTATTTATTATAAACCCTGTGTTAAATCATCTCTTCCATAATTAAACGTAGCAGTTTCAATATCGTACGCAATTTAATTTCTGCTTACAAAGTATGCCATAATTATGTCAATTACATTTATTAGGTGCTCATTAAAGATATGATGTTCTGCGTACAAAAAGGTCACGGCAGGCTGTATAACCAACGTATATTAGTAATTAGTTTTATGAGTATAATATTAATATTGCCATGTTATTACTGTGCTAATTACCTAGGGTTGCCAGAGGTCAATAGGTATGCAGATGGTCAGTTTACACTGTTTAGTTTCGATACTAGATAGTCTGCTAAATACTACATTGGTGTATTTATCAATTAATATTATTATTTGGTAAGACACACTAGCAGCTAATTAGCTGATGCATAGTCTGTAAATATTTAATCTGTCCAGTCGGTTTTTGAAGCACTTCAGTGTGGGAGGCATCACAACACTTTTCGGGAGCCTATTCCATATTGTTACCAACTCGGTTAGCAAGAATTGGTTCAAAGGCTTGCAATACATTTTAATAAAAGTTACAATGATAAAGAAAAGTTTCTGCATGTTATGAATGAATTATTAAACCACTGTAAAAACGTCCGATAGATTCAATCTAGCATAAAATTTAGGATAAAATCACAGGTAAATTGCTGTAAAACTGATGACGTTCTGAAGGCTTTCACGAGAGCAGATCTTGAGACTTGCGTACATGCCCAATTCAGCCACTGGAGAAGAAGAGATGAAGAAGAAGTTCGTACGGATTCGAGAAAAGTAGTGAAGTAGTAGGTCATCATACTCATCACCATCTCATCATTCTCTTGCTCTTATCAGAGATGGTTAAGGTACTCCGCAAAATCATTTAAATAAAAAGCGACTCTTGCTACATCACAATAAAGTGCAAGTCAGGTCGCACAGCGCTAATTACCTACAGTTATATTCACCAGTTCACCTAGATGCATCTCTTTCTATCGCGTGACTCGCTGCCGTGCCGTGCTCGCAAACGCATGCGTGTATGAACGTAAACGAAGCAAAAGGAGTTTGTAAGGACCGGAGCAGGTGACGTTCTTTTGCTTCTGGTTACCCCCGTGGGAAGAAGGTGTGAGTTTTGTATATTTTTATATAGTATAGCTCTATCTGTCTGTCGCACTGGAACAATTACTACACTTCCATATTCACCCAAGCGCGGATCCACCATTTTGGGCACGGTGGGAATGCCCACAACCTTAATTGAGGTAGACAGGACACACACATTGTGTGCGAGCATACACGTATAACCTTACCAAAGGAGACTGGGCAAAAGTGGTCTATGAACTTATAGCAATATGGCAATATAGCAAAATATTAAAATATTTAATGAGTCGATCGTGAGCGACTCCTAATCCAACGTGACCACAACCTTTTTAGAGGCTTCGATCTGCTCTTGTATTCACCCAAGGAGGATTGAGAAGAGGCGACTGTCCCACAGTAACATTGCGGGATACAACTCTACCACACACAGATTTTGCCTGGACCAAACGCTCACCTGGAAGACGCATATACTCGTAAAACAAAAAGAGAACAACTAAACGCCAAATATACAAAAAAAAAACTTGTATTGGTTGATGGGTCGTTACTAAGTCCTAATCATAATCATCATTTATTGCATTCATGTAGTTTATAAGTTGTTACAAGTATAATTATAGGTTTCATACATGCATCCTGCTAGGGCACAGCAATATACATAGTTTAATGTGCTACAGTGTCACAATACCAAAAACCTGCGCTTAAACAAAAATACAAATTTTAACATGTTTATCAGATGTCCATAATTTTCGATTTAAATAAGTAACTGTCATGATAGAATACCTATAGGATAGGGTGAGAATAATTAATTAGTCATCATTTCCATTCATAAATTAAAATAAGATTTAAAAAAAAGCAAACAGCGATAATAATAATCTTGAAACAACATAACTTAGCATAGGTAGGTAGTAAAGTCAAAAATTGTAGGTGCTGTGTGTATTGTGTACATATCCTATCTTTGGACAACAAACTCCTGAAGTACAATTCTCTATTTAAACCTATATGGTCATACGGCATCCAAATATGCGGGTGGCGAGTGAAAGTAACATAATGTGCTTCCAAAGAGCTCAAAACGCCATCTTGAGGAATATTGTCAATGCACCGTTCACACGGAATTAAGAAACCCATGACTAGGTATCTATAAACACTCCTCCATTCTTGAGGAAATTAATAAACATAAAAAGCGTTATGTTAATCGTCTAGCCATCCACCAAAATACTCTGGCTGTGAAATTGCTGGACAGCAGCGAATCTGTCAATCAACCTAAGAGCGGTCAAGTAATCTAAAGATGCAGATCTAATAATGCAGGTAATACGATAGCCCTTATGGTAAGACTGGTGTCAGACTTTCGGGCTTCTGACGACTCGTAACGACTGTCAAAGATCCACGAATGACAGCCGGAACCATCGCCTTAACGTGCTTTCCGAGGCACGGGGGAGTCTCGGGGAGTACGGTGTAAAGATGGTCACCCAACCACGTACCAACACCGGCAAGCGTAGCTTAACCTGCTGGATTGAACTATGCGGCTGTTAATATTTAGCCACGAGCTCCTCTTCTTAAGCAGCTCGCAATTTGGATTCAGGCCGGGATTATCAACCAAGGATGCAGTTACTGCTCTTAGCTCCCTAGTGGCTGGTAATCTGGATAGCGGTAACAAATGTCTGACGGTTTTTCTGGACCTAAAAAAAGCGTTTGACACCGTCTCTGTTCCTGTCCTCTTGAACAAATTAGAAGCGTCAGGTATAAGAGGAATTCCACTTAAAATGTTTACCGACTACCTCTCGAGAAGGAGAGAAGAGTTAAGGTGGGAGAATACGTTAGTAACGATGCAAAAGTCACTTTCGGTGTGCCTCAGGGAAGTGTGCTAGGCCCTACATTATTCCTACTTTATATTAATGACCTCTGCAACCTTAACATAAATAATGATAATGCTGCGTTTTTTCCTACGCTGACAATACTGCAGTAGTGTTTTCTGGGAAGTCTTGGGACGATGTTGCTAGAAGTGCTGAAGCTGGTATGACTCAAATTGCTAAATGGCTCTCAAATAACTTACTTATACTTAACACAGCTAAAACAAATTACATATGTTTTAGCATATCACACAGGACACAACCAAACCCCGACTTTATTATAAAGGTACACGAGTGTGACAATCCAATTAACTGCCTATGTCCAACATTAGTCAAAGTTTCTCCAACCAAATATCTTGGTATTGTTGTTGACCAAAGATTATCTTGGTACTCCCATCTAGAACAAGTTACCAACAGAATTAGAAAACTGAGTTGGATTTTCAAAAACTTAAGGCATATCGTGCCAAATAAAATAACCGCTAACACAAATAAACCCAGAAATCTACTCAATGAAATATACATAGCTATAGTCCAGTCTGTCTTGGTATATTGCATCCCCATTTGGGGTGGGGCGGCTAAGACTAAATTCATAGACCTGGAGCGGGGACAACGGGCTCTAATAAAATTAATGTACTTCAAAAACCTAAGGTACCCTACACAAAGTCTTTATCAAATAAGTAATTTACACTCTGTTCGCAAACTATATATAATCAAAACTATTCTCAAGAAACATAAAACTCTTAATTTTGATCCCAGCTTAACCTTGAAAAGAAGAAAGGATATAATAGTTGAAGTTCCTAAAACTAAAACCAAGCTCGCCCGTATTCAATACGACAAACGCTCAGCTCAGCTTTACAATCGAGTAAACAAAGAGATCTATATATACAATAAACGATTAACTGACAGTAAAAAAATAGTAACTAAGTAATTGGATAAAACCACTTAAGATGACACGGAGAAGCTACTGGAATAAAATAAAACCTTACACTTAATGCTCTTATCTTTCGTACTTGTCGTATACAGTCTGATTTCTTTCATTGCCACTTACACTCACTCTGTATTTTACATTAAATTTAACAAACCCTCACACTATCACTTAACTTTCATACACACAGATGCTCACATTCAACATTTAAATTCACATTTACACACCTTTTTAATCACAGTAACACTCCTTAGTATTAACACTCACACACCCCCATTTTCACATTTACACACCTTCATAGTCATACTCACATTCACACACCCTTACTCTCACTCACACATTTGCATGCTTCTTGTCTAGTTTTAATTTTCTCTTTTATTTTAAATCGCCTGTTTTTATAACACTTAAAACAAGTAATTTTATGTTAATATTTTAAGTTTTGGAAGAGCGGAGTCTCCTAACACAGGCTTTTGCTTAAAAGGAGGCTCCAATCACTAGTTGTTAAATTTACTTGTAAAACAAATAAAACATTTTTCATTTTCATTTCATTTTCCTCCAGAAAGGACTGATGGCAGTTATTTAACTGTCAACTTTTTATTCCTAAAAAGGAACCTTCCGTTCCTTCCTTCCTTCCTACGTCTTTTTTATTCCCAGGAATAAAAATAAAAATCACATCGGTGGTCAATTAAATATTGGTTCCGTTCCGATCCTTATGTGACCCTAGTGATAAAGTATTGAATTACATCCATACAAGACATCCTACAAGGCATAGTTAAACGACTGCCAGCCTGCAATTACCAGCTGTTCAACTAAACATCAATGTTACACTTTGTAAATATGAAAAGATTATTATCTTCGGTGATTAGCTTCTAAATATGGCAGAGGTAACTGAAATAATAATCGCTCATAATTATAATGTCTTTAACCTGTTCTACAAACTCATCAACTAAGCATTTGCTAAATTCAGATGGCTGTTTAAGGAAATAACAGAATATAACGCCTGTATTTGCCGAAGGATTAGGCAGAGGTGTACCTAGTACACCCACATTTCACCTGCTGTGTTTAAGTCCCATGTAACAGGGGGCGAGCTAACTGCCACAAATTGCCAAAAAAAAGACTCCAGGCTGCTACTGAGAAATTCCCAATAACACTTTGCCCGACCTGGGAATCGTACCCAGGACCTCATGCTCAGCAGTAGTACTTGCGACCGCTAGACTAAAGAGGCAATTAAAACAGTCAGTTTAAGGAAATATGGTAGATAATATACCTGCTTCTAATCAGATGCGTTAATTGGGATGTTAAAGATTAGTTCACGATTTAAATAGCTACTAGTAGAAATCTGGCCGCACCTTTGCACATTTAGATGTAATCAGTAGGTAATTGCTAGATTATAATCATCTTCCAAAAACGTTCAAAAGTAAAATTATTTGGAGTTCTAGGGAAAAGCTTAGAGTGGTACGCTTTGCTCTGTTTCAGCGCCAGCAAAGTAAGTATTTTCTATGTAATATATAATTATGGATATGATATACATATGTTAATAAGAATTTCAAAGAAGTTAAGGTCAAGTGCGCCTTCTACTTGTCACTTCGAAAGGAATCAAATGACGAAAAGTGTGCGACCGGTACTCGCAACCGGTGTGCGTGTATGTCCAATACCGAATAATAAATAATTACGTAGTACACGATCAATCGGAACTTAATCGTTTTGAAACATTGCTAATCCATTGCTTCAGAAGCTCGAAAAAAATCTGCTCAACAACGTAAATAACGCAATGAATGTTGTTGAACTGTCAAAATGATACAAATTTGTTGTAATCGTTTACGAAAATGTGTTGCGTAATTAGATAGCAGATGTATGAACGTAAACGAGGCAAAAAGGACTATGTAAGGATTGTAGCAGGTGGCGTTCTGTAGTGTCTGCCTACCCCCATTGGAAGAAGGCGTAAGTTTATGTATGTATGTGTACTAATGTCCAAGTACTAAACGACGTTAAACACATCAACAGACTATAATTTTAAAAAAATGTATTAAAAAGTAATATAGACAACTAGAGATTTCTACCGCGACGTATCAATATCATCCTTTTTTTTTTTTTTTTTTTTTTTGGGTGGGAAATCATCAAATGACGTCTCCCGCTCTGGGTGGAGCGGGAGGGCGTGTCAGACTCTTACTGACTAAAACCCACCCGTGTTCCTTCTCTTGCCTGTGCAATGCCAGGGGGCCACGGTATCCCTTTCGGACTTTCCCGCAACCCCGGCAGGCAATGGTCTCATCGGACCCCTTCACTCGCTGACACTCTTTGAGGCGCGCGTGGAACACAACGCGCCGTCGACCCGGGCCTGGTCCTTACCAGACGGCGAGCTACCCATTGCTCACCGTCCGCAAGCCCGCGCCTACGGTGGCCGGGAATCGGCAATAGATTCCCGACGCCCAGGGCGTCTCCTCCTGCGGCGGCTAGGGGCGTGAGGGCGCGAAATTTGCCTCTCCCTCACGCGTTCCGCCTCCTCCTTTGCGAGCATTACTGCTTCGCAGAAGGAGGTGACGGCCTCCCATGCCCTCTCGCTCCGTACCATGGCCTGGACCAGGGCCGGACGCGAGAGATCCCCGCCACCGATCGCCTCCACGAGGACACGGCGGTGCTCTGCCCAAGCCGGGCATACCTCCACCGTATGCTCCACCGTGTCCTCCGGGCGATCCACGCAGTGATGACACCCGGGCGTTTCCTCCCGCCTTATCCGAAACAGGTACCTCCCGAAACAGCCGTGTCCGGTGAGGACCTGCGTCAGGCGGAAGGTGAGGACGCCGTGGCGCCTCTCCAGCCACTCCTCAAAGAGGGGACTTATCGCCGCAATAGTGGCGTGCCCAGCACTGGGTTGCGACAATCGCACTCTCCATGCCGCCATGAGATCCCGTCGGAGCTCTGTCCGCTGTGCCACGATTTCTCGCGGCATCGGAGTCAAGCCCCGGCGTTTCGCCTCCTCGCGCCACTCCCAAATATGCGCGAGGACTTTTGCCTCCAGATCCCATGGCGGCAATCCAGCAAGGATGCTTGCCACCTCACCGGAGACCGTGCGGTATCCCCGGACCAGCCGGGTGGCCATGACCCTCTGGGACGCGTTCAACCTGCGGGCAGGCCGCCGCCTCAACGAATGCGCCCACACCGGTGCCCCGTACAGGGCCATGGACCGCACGATCCCCGCGTATAGCCTCCGGCAGGAGGCGTTTGGACCCCCTAGATTGGGCAGGAGCCGCTTCAATGCAGCCCCGGCCCGCTCCAGTCTGGGAGCCAAACGTCGGAAATACTCCACGAAGTTCCACCGACTGTCGAGGACGAGTCCCAGGTACTTCATCGTCGACTCGACGCCGATGTGAACCCCTCCTACCGTTATTTGGGAACCCGACGGTGGCGCGTTCCGAGGACCATGAAAACACATGGCCTCGGACTTGTGCAAGGCCACCTCGAGTCTCAACTGCCGGATTCTGGCCACGATTGTCGCAACCCCGTGTGTCGCTAGTTCGGCCGCCGCCTGGTGCGACCTCCCCTGCGTCAGGACCAACGTGTCGTCAGCGTAACAAACGACGCTGACGCCATTGGGGAGGTCTGCGCGCAGCACCCAGTCGTATCCGATGTCCCACAGATGCGGCCCCAGGACCGATCCCTGTGGGACACCGCACGACATCTCTCGCCGGTTCCACTCTCCCTGGTGACCGGGGTAGATGATGGCCCTGTCCGTCAAATAGGCCTCGACCACACGACAGAGGTAGGTCGGCATCCGGTGATACCGGAGTGCCTCCCTGATGCAACTCCAGGGCAGGGTATTGAAGGCGTTGGCGATGTCTAGAGACACCGCCAAGACGACCCCACCCCGAGCCACCGCATCCCCCGTCGTGAGGGCTCGCACGCGCATGATGGCACCCACCGTGGAGCGCCCCCTGCGGAAACCAAACTGGCTCTCCGCCAAATCCGGCCCCACCCGCACCAGCCGCCCGACAAGGCGGTCTGCAATTACTCTTTCAAAGAGCTTGCCCACCTCGTCGAGCAGCACGATGGGCCGGTAAGCGGACGGAGAGTCCGCAGGGCGCCCCGGCTTCTTGATGAGGACCAGTTTCCCCGTCTTCCAACGAAGTGGGAACTGGCCCCTCTCCATGCATGCGCTTAAGAGCCCCCTTAGTCGAGGCCCGAGAGCCTCTGAGGCCAGGACCCAGGCTTTCCCAGGTAAGCCGTCGGGTCCTGGGGCGGTATTTCTGGCATTCAGCCTACGTACCGCCACCCTCATCTCTACCTCGGTCACCTCCGGAGCATCGTCGTCGTCGTCGGCGGTGTGGTCCGCATTGGGCACCGCAGTAGGCGGAGCCATGGGCGGGGAGGCATGTTCCCCTCGTGAAGGGAACAGAGCGCTCACCACATCCCCCACAAGCTGCGGCCGGAGACTCTGCGTAAGCGGGGGAGCCCATGGGCGGAGTTTCTCCCGCACCATTTTGTATGGGCGTCCCCACGGGTCTCTGTTCAGAGTCTCCAGCGACTCCTCGCGGGCCACTGCCCTGGCCCGCAGGATTTCCGCTTGGAGGGCGGTCTTCGCCGCTCTGTACCCCTCGTACAGCTTCGCCTGAATGGCTTCCGTATCCGGAGGTCGAATACGGAGCCCGCGGTGCCTGGTGTACCGACGGCGTGCAGCAACGCATGCATTTCGCAGTGTCGTCAGCTGTCGCGACCACCAGTACACCTGGCGCGAAGCACGTCCGGGCTGGACCCGGGGCATTGCCACGTCACATATCTCGGACATGGCCTCCCGGAACCACTCCGCCTCGTCATTGATGTCGGCAGGCCTGTCCGGTGATGACACCCAGGCCTGCACGATTGAGGCTTCCAGGAGGAGCTCCCGGTCCAGCTGCTTCAGCGCCCACCGCGGACCACTCGGGGCCTGTCGGACCGGCGCGCTCGAGGTCTGGGCGGAGACGTCAAACCGGATGTACCGGTGATCGGAATACGTCTCCACCCCCTCCATATCAATATCATCCTACAGAGTCCTTTTTTAAACCCACGGAGCTAAAAATACATTTTGTAGCACGACTTAGTCTAGGCTTACTTATGTTCAGCCGTGGACTACAAGTTGATAAAAAAAAAGAAAATAATAATGGACGTCGTAAATTAGCTAATGAAACGTTGCAGCCGTGATTGGTATCGAAATATCGGATAAAACTGAGAGATAGAGTCAAAAGTTCCCCGATAAGGAAAAAGCAAAGGCGAGAGATGCGGTCAAATATGTCCTGACATTGAAATGGAAATGGTCAGGTGATATTCAGAAAGCTATGGATGAAAAATGGTCACAAATATTTACAAATTTGTATCCAATATATAAAAAAAGAAGGAAGGATTATAGACCATTTAAAAGATGAAATGACGACATAGTACAAATAGTCGGAAAACTATGGCCTAGACGGGCAAAGGATAGAGGAACGGTTTCACCGCAAAAGGTGGCCCTTACACCAAACAATACTAACCTTATTTAAGTTCAAACAGTAGATAAGAGCTACATGTAATAAATAAATAAAAAAATAATAAAAAAAACACGATAATATAAAATAATAAAATATTTGATGTTGTTCTTGAAGTTTGAGTTGAGAAAATGTGTTTTCTCAACGCACTGTATTTTGTGCGCTCAATGACCCCACAAAATAAACCATCAAATACATTTATTTTTTGTTTATCAGTTTTAGATATCGATTACCATCACGTCTGCGAAGTTTCGCTAGGTAATTTTATTTGATCCTGTTTACCCATTTACTGGCAAACATAAAAATAAGGATCATGTTTACATAACCCATAAAATCTGCACGAAAATAATTCTAGCACCTTATTTAACATCGTTCTCACGGTAAGCTAACTACTATACTAACTAGTTACGATTATATAACTTGCCTACTTTACATAATTAGACGTAGCTATTGCCAGTCTGGGCCGCTCGTTACACCGAAATAAACAATTTGTAAGATCAAGCCGACTTTAACCCACCAATTATAAGGAAATCATTACGGTGTGAGTTGTGAGCTGAAAGCGGTTTGTGTAAAATTGCTGGCTGGTTTTATAACACAAGAAACGTGTAAAAGCCCTATTACACAGTATACTACGCGATATTTAGAGAACCTTTTTCTAAATCGGGATGATGTAATAAGAGAAAGGGAGGAAAGGTCCCTATTGAAAACACACATGACCTAAATATAGGGCCCTTAATATTGTGTCATAGAGGTTTACTGAAAGTTGTCGAGAAGGGGCTCGACGTTTTACGATATTAGTTTATGGCATGGATACAAAAGTCGGGTGCGGAGTACTTCAACCGGCGCGCATGTGGATTTGACCCATATGAACCTAAAGCCAGGAATACACATGCCAGTAACTGCTACAAAAGTATGCAAGAAGCTTGCATGCCATGTGCCATAACCACCTCTGATTGTAGTATGTGGCAATGGCATGCAAGCTACTTGCATACTTTTGTGCAAGTTACTGGCATGTGTATTCCTAGCTTAAAAGCAAAAGGTGTAGGTATGTAAGCATAGTAGCAGGTATCGTTCTGTAGTTCCTGCATGCCATGGCAAGAAGAGTTTATGTATATATGTAATGTATGTGCATGCACAAAATATTATAAACATTACACCGTAATTAATAAAAGTAATTTAAAAAACACACATTTCTACTTTGGCAATGGAACAGCTATCCCTCCATATTTATATTTTTGCTAGGTTTATAAAAAAAAAACCAAAGTGAGCTTCTTATTATCTTCTTAGCCCGTATAAACGAAATAAGTAAGAATCTTCCTATTGACAAAAGGGTCATACTCAGAAAAAGTGTACATTTGGTATCTTTTCTTGTCCCGCTACTTCATATTAAAGTAAATATCTAATATTATGATATTTTTTACCCCCGCGTTGTTATATTAGTCTATTAAAATGAAGGTTATTCTGGTATTTTATGTTTAATTTTCATTAAAAGAGTATATTTTTTGACTTTCAAAACATCGTCATACATTTTTTAGGTGTCCCAATGATCATTACAATTTTTCAGAGATGAATTGTTACGAATATTCATCGCTTTACTTAACACTGACTGTGGCTATATTATTCTTGATGAATCAAGTAACTAAATAGGACCAAATTTATTCGTAAATCATTTATAGAATAATTTATTGTAAATAAACTAATTTTGTCCCAAAATTATAAAGTTGCGTTACTCAGGGTTAGTAACACGCAATAAAATTTGAAACGTAATTATTTGAAGTGATATAAATATTTTTTCACCACTCCCGCACGAAAGAAGTGTCTTTCCTCTACGAAAACAGTGAGGAAAGTTGGTTTTTCCTCACTGCTTGAACAGTGAGGAAAGTTGGTTTTTCCTCACTGTTCAAACAGTAAGTAAGTAAGTAATGATCCCGTTCAGAAACTAACCTTGCCTGATTTTTTTATGTTAAGTTTTAAAGATATTTAAAAAAATAAATAATTTTGTGCTTAGAATAGAAATATTTATAGGTTAAGATAAATGTGTTTTATAAAATTAATAAAATTATTGTAAGTGTATTATCTATTGTTATAGTATTGTTCAGAAGCATTAAAAAAGTTTAATAAAAATTTGAAAAAATACATTATTATTATAATTTTTGAAAAAATATTATTATAATTTTTGAACGCACTCAAAGAAAGAAGCCTGTGATAGAAGCCTGTGAAAGAAGTACATTAGAAGCGCGAAAATTCAAGTTAAGTTTTGTTTACGTGCGATTTTGATTACTAAAAAAAATTAGTGATTCTAGTGAGGAAGATTTAAGTTTAACTCCAAAAGAGTTAAAAAACCTTGTTTCAAATAACTAAGTTTTTTAAGTTTGTTAAGTTTTTTGCCCAAAAAATCGTAGGAAAGATATCTTAAAACGTTTGATACCTTCAATCAATTTTGCTGTCTTATTTCATGGAAATTTCAAACACGAAGCAACCCAGTACATTGTGGAGTATTTATTCTATGATAAAATTAGTATTGGTAACGAAACATAACATAAATATAAAAGAATATCATAAGCTGATTTCATTTCTTAAAATACAGTCTTCTGGGTTCAAAAGCAAGAAATCAAAAGTTTTTAAGGCAAATCAAGTTGAGAAATTTTTAAACGATGCCCCAGATGATACTTTTCTCGGATTAAAAGTAAGTTTAATATTTTGTATTTCCTACAATTTTTCACCCTGGTTAAATAACTTGCTTGGCTTTTGCTAGTTCTGGCAAAATTTCACAGATGGCGCTGATTTAATTATTTTGCTATACTTATTACAAATAACTATTTCACCTCAGCTCCTCAAACAAGCAGGTTTTGCTGTCAAAAAACAGTGAGCAAAATTCGATTTTGCTGCGAGCGTGAGACAAAGTAACTTTTTAATTATTTTTTTTAAAATGCCGTGACCAGTGTTGGGTCTGATTACAAAATTCTAAAGATTTGAACTTCAATTAGTTTTGTCACTTTCACTTCGATACGAAAAAAGCGAGAGATAGAAACAAGTCGATTCGAAGTTCGATTTCAAAATTCCCTAGTAGGCCCAAAAATTAAACAAACAATAAAACGTTCGGATTCACATAAAACCTTAAAATTGCAAATCATCTGTTAAGGTTTTATTTAAATTCTGTTTTTTTTTTTTGGAACGAAGTTCTTTAGGCGTCTTGCGGTAAGAGTGCACTGGCAGAAATCGTCACGGGAAAAGGCGCTTGCGACTGTCTTCTTCTAATAATTCAAAGAGAAAGAAAGACGGAGTGAGATAGTAAGTGTGAATTTGGTCAAAATGCAAATCCAAGATGGCGGATGCGAAAATTTTCACATTTTTTATTGGGTGTCGTTTTCATAGTTTTCAAGGGTGCTAAAGCCGATCGTGAGGGGAAAATGTAAATCCAAGATGGCGGCTGCGAATATTTTCAATTTTTTCTTCATGGGTATCGTTTCTATGGTTTTCAAGGTTGCTAAAGCCAATAGTGAAGCCGAAATGTAAATCCAAGATGGCGGCTGCGAACATTTTCAAATTTTTCTTCATGGGTATCGTTTCTATGGTTTTCAGGGTTGCTTAAGCCGATAGTGAAGTCAAAATAAAAATCCAAGATGGCGGCTGCGAAAATTTTCATATTTTCGTCATGGGTGTCGTTTTCATAGTTTTCGAGGGTACTAAAGCCGATCGTGAGGTCAAAATATAAATCCAAGATGGTGGCTGCGAAAATATTCAAGTTTTTATCATGGGTATCGTTTTCATAGTTTTGAGAGTGCTTCAGTCGATAGTGTGGTCAAAATGTAAATCCAAGATGGTGGCTGCAAAATACGAGGTGATGAAGATTATGTAAAAAATCATATGGTACTGCAGTAAAATTACAAAAGAGTGATTTTTTTATTATTATTTATAGTAAAAAAGATATTGGTATTTAAAATTCACATCTTTAGTTCTAAAATTACCCCAAATCCATAAAAAAATTGCAAAACTCATACTACGATGGCCGCCGCCCGCACCAAACGTAAAATTCGGTAAAATTCACCATTGAAAAAAAATGTGGGGAATCCTTTTTCCTGAAAATTTCCACATAAATATGCTCACAGTATGATACCTAACAACACCCTCACGGATCGGACAGGTTTTTTTTTACATGTTGAAGGTATGTTCTCGCTGCTGAGGTGAAAAGTTGTATGTGTTACACGAGAGCAAAGTTATTTGCATCTCGTGTCTTTGAATCCCTCACAGCGCTCAGGATTCTAACCTAGAATCACTCACTACGCTCGTGATTCAATTATAGAATCCTTCGCTTACTCGGGATTCAAAATCAACACTCGCAGCAAAAAACAACTTTGCTCTCTTGTTGCACAAATAACTATTTCTAATTCTGGAAACACTATTAATTACGTCAAAATCACTGTCGCGGCAGCCATTATGTTTTCGCCGTAGTCGTGAAGTCAATAGACGTCTAAGTGAATATTTACAAAAAAATACCTCAGGGTGTTAAACGACTATTATTATGGTAAGTTTATTATATTTTTTGTTCACTTACTATGTACTTTTCTTATTTTGTGTATTATCTTAACGAATATGCTCAGTGCTTGCGGGGTAAACACGTGGTTTACGTAAAAATATTTTTAAATGTTATAATTTCTCAGATTTTATTCTCATTTTCGTTATATTGCGTTACGCTACGAAACTGAGAAATTGTTAAGCTTAGTTTACAAAAACAAAAAGTATGTAACTATAGTTACCGGGACGTAAGTTGGCCAAAGGTTTTGTAGTGGGTGTAAAACCCTTTAATTTATAAATAAGTACCTACAACAAGAGCATAATTTGTAAGACAAGTTATAAACCACTTATATTCGATTCAGTAAAACACCATGGCTGGAAATGCAAAAAAAAAGCATTTACAGAGAGTTAAAATAAATTAAGAAGCAGAACCAAAGCCAAAAATAATAAACAAGACAGAAGTGGAGAGAATACTCTGATCGCTACTATAAAAATATGAAAAATAAATCTATTATTTAGAGTTAATATATGAATAAAAAACATTATGTTCTCGTACTAATAAAATTGAAAACTCGTTTTGATATTTTTAATTTCTACTTAATTTTATATAAATAATTTTTAATTTGCTAATTTAATTATCGATGTTTATACTATTGCCTTCTTACTAATAAACAGCATAAAGTTATTAAGTTTAAACCTATGAAAATGTATGGTTATTCCTTTGTTATTCCTGGGTATAACTTTATTCTATGTTTATCAGTAATAGGGTAGAAGTTTTTATTAAAATTAATCTAAATAAGACTGATAAACCAAATATAATCACGTGTTTTATTCGGTCAATTCATGTGTACCATACCTTATGACATCAGTTTCGTGACGGAGATTCTCAGTATCGTTACCTATCAGTTTAGTTACAAATTTAAAATGTACACTTTTTCTGAGTATGATCCAAAAAACTACGTTCACCACATTTATTATTAACCAGGCTGGCTATAATGGTATTTTTTTCGCCAATGCCGTGCATTAGATATCTATATTCCGTACATTTACGGGCCTTAGAAAACTCCCCATAAATAAAAAAGCTTATAATTTGCACCAACCACCCACATTTACGTCGTCACCACGAACAGTTTTCGAGTAAAGCGCGCGCATGCAAACAGACGATAAACAGCTGAAATAACTTCATGAACCGCCGCTAATCAGCTGAACAAATTTAATTTGCCAACATGTCTGAAACGCGCTGAAACTTTAATTGGAAAATGTTTAATTGGGCTCAGTATTAGGAGGGAAATTGTAGTCGCATTTCCTTGGCTTACCTACACTTTATCTAGTTTTATTATTAGCAGGCTAGCTGTTGAGCCAATATGACTTTTTCAATTCATACGTACTTTCTGAGTTTATCTTAGACATTACTGACATCGGCCGTTCTTCTTTTTCGTGTGGTTAGTGACTAACCTGGTGTCAGAGTTTTTAAGCCGCCCATGGGCCTCTGACTTGGCTTCACATGCCGTCGAGAAATATCTCTCAGGCATGTTTCCTCACGATGTTTTCCTTAACCGTTTTTTCATACAAAACGCACATGAATCCGGAAAGTCAGAGATGCGTGTGTTGGGTCTTGGCAGTCCGACGGTCACACCATTAGGCTATCACTGCTACAAACATCGGTGAAGGAAAATCATCGTGAGGAAACCTGGATATAAATTTAATATACTCGTAAGTTTGAAATTGCCAACCCGTTTTCAGCAAGTGTGGTGACCTGGTGATCAATGCTCGTGCCTTCTCTGAATGAGAAGAGGCGTTTGCCCTTTTTTTTTTTTTGGGTGGGAAATCATCAAATGACGTCTCCCGCTCTGGGTGGAGCGGGAGGCCGTGTCAGACTCTTACTGACTAAAACCCACCCGTGTTCCTTCTCTTGCCTGTGCAATGCCAGGGGCCACGGTATCCCTTTCGGACTTTCCCGCAACCCCGGCAGGCAATGGTCTCATCGGACCCCTTCACTCGCTGACAATCTTTGAGGCGCGCGTGGAACACAACGCGCCGTCGACCCGGGCTTGGTCCTTACCGGACGGCGAGCTACCCATTGCTCACCGTCCGCAAGCCCGCGCCTACGGTGGCCGGGAATCAGCAATTGATTCCCGACGCCCAGGGCGTCTCCTCCTGCGGCGGCTAGGGGCGTGAGGGCGCGAAATTTGAGAGGCGTTTGCCCTGCAGTTGGATTATATTTCGCTCGCTGGGGTATCCTAGGGAAAATAAACTACTACATGTATGTAGGTACCCATATAAAAAGCAACCTATTGGTACCTATGGTAATCCTGGTCATTGTCGATTTAATCTAAATCGGTACAGCTGTTGAAGTGTGATTGGATGGCAAAATTCTTAACTTTCACAATGTCATAATACTCATTATATAATTATGTAGGATAAAACGGGATATTTGCCATATCTTCTATTTGCTTAGAGTGTAGTTTTCGATATTTCGGCACTGTTTCCAGCGCGATGTTCACAAACAAAATAAAGTAATTGTATCTAGGTGGGAGTTTATCAATATACCTAAGCAGACATACTTATCCAAAATAACCAACCCTTTACTTTTTATTTTTAGTTTTACGATAAAGACGATTGGTAGTTTTGAAACTTCGGACAGGTATTATGAAGAAAACAATATTACCTAGTTACTACATTTCAAAATTTTCAAATCACGTCTAAATGTCGATTTAAACTGGGCGCAAGCCACAGTTGCGGCGAGAAGTACCCTCTTTGAGAAGTGGCTAGAGAGGCGCCATGGCGTCCTCACCTTCCGCCTGACGCAGTTCGTCACCGGACACGGTTGTTTAGGAAGTTCCTGTTTCCGTGATAAGATGGGAGGAAACGCCCGGGTGTAACCATTGTGTGGATCGCTCGGAGGACACAGTGGAGCATACGGTGGAGGTCTGCCCGGCTTGCGCGGGACACCGCCGTATCCTTGTGGAGGCGGTCGGCGGCGGTGATCACTCGCGTCCGGCCCTGGTCCAGGCCATGCTACGGAGCGAGAGGGCATGGGAAGCCGTCACCTCCTTCTGCGAAGCAGTAATACTGTTTGAACGCGTGAGAGAGGGGCAAATTTCGCGCCCTCACCTAGCCACCGCAGGACGCCCTGGGCGTCGGGAATCCCAGGCCGATTCCCGGCCACCGTAGGCGCGGGCCTGCGAACGGTGAGTAATGGGTAGCTCGCCGTCCGATAAAGACCAGGCCCGGGTTGAAGGCGCGTTCTGTTCCACGCGTGCCTCAAAGAGATGTCAGCACAATTGCCGGGGTCCGCTAGGGCCGATGCCTGCCGGGGTCGCGGGAATGTCCGAAAGGGATACCGTGGCCCCTGGCAACATACAGGCAACTCAAGGAACACGGGTGGGTTTTAGTCAGTAATAGTCTGACACGAATTTATTTGATAATTTACCACCAAAAAGAATAAAAAATTAAGGTCGGCTTAAACCAAACGAGCGAATGAACATTATATTCCCATTCTATCAAATTGTTGTGTCAACAGGGATAAATGTCATTAAAATTACAAGAATATCAAGAAAAAAATAGGTACTCTTGCTCTTCTGGTTCTATGTTCGATTGGTAAAAACTTACCTGTGCTAACTTTGATTAAAATCTATAAAGTAAAAGTATCTACACAAAACAAACTCGATAGCCGCTATTTATAAGAACGTGCCATACCAAACAAAATAAAACTCAACAACAAAACTACGGTAATCTAACCCCACTTTGAAAAAACTAGGCTAACACTTAAAAAGAAAAACTCCAATGGAGGCCTATCATTGGTTTTCCAACGTAAATAACTACAGCTTAACTTCGCGTGAGTAAAACTTAAACAGAGTTAACTAATAGCTTACTAACTGAAGCAACACGAATAAAATTAACTTGAACGCTTTCATAGTTTTCCGTTTAACTCACCGCTGACTGGCGTAAAACTTATGTAGGGAAAAGCATTTTATGTGTCTCGTTCACAAAGAAATATTATCCCATTTGAATGCGTTCGAAAGTTTGACGAAAACTATTTTTGGCCAGGAATAAAACGCGTTACGTAACAATATATTTATATTTTTCGATTCTTCACCACAGCACCACAGTACAATTTACGCTCATTACATTTTATATTAATCTATACGCCTCATATCCGCTCATATCCCATAATCCTAATGTCAGCCGAGTGACAAAAAACGTCCAGATGTCAATTTGATGTAGCCCACCACTCCCATTGCGGGAGGTATTAATGAAATTGCTTACCAGCATTAATAAATAAATCAACTAAAATACTATAACAAACAAACCAATTGCTGATAAATTCATACGAGTATTACAAGATGACGAATGAGTAATATAAAACATCGAAAACTAATAAATTTATGAGTGTAATACAATTACCCACTAAAATAATAAATGACCTTACACTGTAAAGAGACAAATATTATGGAGCATTTTTTTATGGTTCTCGGATATGGAAATGGTTTTACAATACGAAATTTCTGTATTTAAAACTGTTTAAAACTTGAAAACTAAACCACTAGCTAAACAAAATTACAATTGAAACTGGTTGAATTTAAACCAGATCTTTAACTTCTGAGGTTTTAATATTCGTCAGGAAAAGCAGGCAATAGTCATGAAACCATACAGCCTCACAAAAATATGTTGGCTTTCTAAAAATGTAATTGAAGTTTTATGCAGAATTTTTTTAGTTCACATTACCTATTAGTTTGCCTGAAGATAGGAAAAATTATTCACGAGCATAACTTAAAATCATTCGGAATTATTAAATAACAAAAAAATAAAACAATATTATTGGAAGAAATCGTCAGGAAACCGGCCATGCTTGAGAGATATTTCTCGACGGCATGTGAAGCCAAGTCAGAGGCCCATTGGCGGCTTTTTAAAACTCTGGTCACTAACACGAAAAGAAGAAGAAAGACACACTTACACAAGGTTGCAGAATTATAACAGCAATACAATCACTGTATATGTAATTATAATTTATTGTTAAATGTAAATTAACGACTCTCCAGCACACAGATAAACTCTGAGAGGTTTTCGTTGTGTGACTAAAACCAGTGTAATAAAGGTTGTGTTTTAGAAATAAATAAATAAGCAGATAAAAAAACACACGCGTTCCATTGTTAAAAATTTCCCGCCACAAGTCCGTGTTCTTCTTAAAATAATAAAAGTTACTTTTTTTTATAATGTGGTGACAATGATGTAAACTTAAATCTTTATAGTTCAGTTGATGTACATGATACTGTAAAATGTACCAAATACATTCTATAAAACATATTTTTGTTTGTAGGATTCGTTGTTTATTATCATAAATTCATAACACTAACGCCGCCTGGGTGTCTACAAATAGAATATTATATGTTCAATTAATACTATTTTGTTTCAGCTTAACGCAGGGGAAGACCAGAGATACGATGGCTGTATTGTGTGAAAAATGATGACGGCTTTTTGATACATATGGAAAAAGAAGAGAGATACAGACTGGAGATCGAATTACATCTAAAGAAAACACTGCAACGCTGGTGCTGCTTATCAGAATCAGCAGTGCTATTCTGTAACCATCTCACCGTGAAAACTTAGGTGAAGTGAGTTGTCATTCCAACAGGGTGAGATGACACTGACAGCTCACTCCACGCTCACTTCACGTGTTTTCACGGTGAAGAGCTGTAGACATGCTGTAGTGCTCATGACCCCTTGACTTTTAGGCACAGGTTATATCCACGGTTCTTATTTTCCTGCTTCTAAGACCCAGGAACAATAAACTCAAACAATAATACAAATTTATTTAAAACAAGACCGCTATAATACACATATCAACCTATGGCCAACCATTCTAACGCAATAGTTAGGCATCGCGTGCGCGCGGCCATTACATACAAACCTGCCGCAGATTGTGTACGTATTGATGTCTCATTCAAAACGACCTGCCGATAACGGCTCCGATACCATATGCGAATGGGAATACTGAACTGGAAGCTAGTTAATGTGCCAAGAGATAGGTGGAATTATTTTTGCACAGGTAAATGTGCCGCTTTTCTAATGGCTAAGCTTTGGGATGTTACCTACCGACTTACAATAGAATGAGTTGCCATATCCAATTTTTCACTCAACGTAAATTTAAAAATCGAACGTCGTATCTATGTTAAAGATATTGCCCCCCAAAATATACCCGTCATAATTATTCAACAGCGAACCACAACAGATATTACCTGCAGACAGAACCCTAAACCGCCACCCTCAATTATAAAACCAAGAGAGAAGCTTCCATTCAGCGCAGCAGTAATTATGGCACGGTACTGATTGACTCGCGTCCTTTGTCCAACCGACAGTGTCACAATACGGTTATTATGGCCACCATTCGACTTGGCAGCTGGCATTTCACGAATGTAACCATTCACTTACTTGTTCAACAACATTTTTTCCCTCTTTTGAAAAGGTCGGCTTCGCCACTTGTGCAGGACAGGATAAACAAGCGAAGATCTTCAGTTTTTTAACTATTTCTCACAGAATTTTGAACTTTGTGCCTTTCGAACTAGGGTTAGTGGCTTATTTTTCAAGTGTTTTTTGTGAGTTTGCGATGGTGTCCGTTACATAGTTCAATATGATCTCATAATTGCATTTTAACTTAATTAACACTTAAGTTTCGTTTGTTAGTATCAACAGTAGATAATTGTTCGTAAACAGAAAAAATACGATGTGATAAAAACTTGTTACATGTCGTTATGGAATGTTTACGGCGATATTGTAATTGATCGAGCGTGTACATCTACGTAAACGAGTTAGATAATATTATAATGAAATAGATTAAGTCAGTTAATGATGCCTAGGGAACCTATGGGCTGGTCTATAAAAAAGGGCTTCAGGAAAAGGAAATGCACTGACTGACAAAGAGCAATCAATTGATATGGATACTATCTATGATGGAAATCTACAAAGGAATGGCATTTATAAATTATAACGTCAAGGAGCTTGATTGATAAGCAAATTGCATGTAATTTGTATGTACTATCGAAGAACTTCATATCTAAGCAGATTGGAAACAAAATCCCATGAACACGATGATTACATCTGTTTAACGCCCTTAATTGCGTCGACCAATGAAACAAAAAAATACATAGTAATTTTGTCGTTTTTGTTGTTTTGTTGTTCATGTGTTTTGTAGGCTCTGCTACAATGATCACAGATGTCTGACCCTTTTTAGACCACTAGGAACAGAACGAAAGAAACAAAGAAGAGAAAGTTTTAATTTTAATGTTTACTGTCCTTATTTTTCATTTACAAAAACAAGGGACTCAACAAAAATCTGATGCTGTGATACTATTGGTTGATGAGATTTTTATAGCGGCCGAGCGCTGCAAGCAGAAATAGTCTTTACGGTGCTTAGATATGAAGTTCTTCGATAGTACTATATGAAAGATAAAGAAAGAAAAATAAGTTTATTTGTCACAGAAACACGTGCGTACAAAAAGATAATTAACTCGAGTAAAACAATAAGATTTAAGTATAATCACGAGCACAAAACAGAAGTAGTAGGCTGCTGCTGGCACGTCAAGACTATGACAAGAAGGCTCCCACTCAGCATGATGCTGTGCTAAGGGGACCCACAGCACAGCGCTGATTTATAGTTTACTAGCTTCCCGCGTAATATTTTTATAAATTATAGCTAGCATTCTACTGATGAAAGATTTTTTTTAAAGTCGGTTCAGTATTTTTTGAGTTTATTCATTACAAACAAAAATACATTTTTTATTTAGTAGATTTTTAAGAACGTTTATCCTAAAAGTTGGCAACGTCGCAAATAGATGTTAAATATTTACCTGTTTTGATTAATTTGGTAATATTACTGTATGGAAATATGAAATGTGAACTAAAATATTGATTATAAAATGCAATAATTAATATCAAAACACCGAATATTTAGTTTTAGATGTAAAAAATGGTATTTGGTAACTTTCCTTTCTTGCCTTTTTTACACCTAAAACGGAATTCTTAAAAATTGCAATTCTTTATTAATATTCTAGTTCGCTAGTTAGCCACATTTCAAATTTCCATACAGTAATATTGTCAAATTAATCAAAACAGCGAAATATTAGAAATCTATTTGCGACGTTGCCCACTTTCAGAATAAACGTGACTGTCAACTTAAATTGACGATATATTCGAATCACAACTGTCATTCTTTGTCAGTTGTTTGAAATGACTATACAAAGTGTGTCAAACTACTCAAGTTCCCTGAATGTCACAGTCTGTTTTCCTGCTACTTTTGACACTTGTCATTTTCTCTTGATTTTTATTTAATTTGCATAACAGCATCATCACTGTCCAAGTTTACGACATGATGACTCTAATGTTAACTGGAATATTGCATTTATTTGCCAGTTGAAACGAATCTACACCATATTTAACGTACCGGCAATCTCGTAATCGCATTTTAATGTATATTTGAAAGCACGGTAACTCAAATAAAATCCCGTCAATTGTCACCAACGAACCTTCCCAACATCAAGTCCTAATGTCGTTTTGATAAAAAAATCAATTTGTTATGAACCCGCTTTGACGGAGTAAGCCCGGGCAATTCAGTCGCAAGTGAGCGTGGTTCCTGTGACGGATTGTTTATTTAACTTTTGTATGCGCGTGAGCAATTCACACCTCCCCCCTTTTGCTGCTTCCCCTCCCTAGCACCTCGCTTCATTGTGTGTTCAAACTGCGTGTCAGCTTAGGGTTGTCAGTTTTACATACCTAGGTAACGCGGTTGTCATGCCACAAAAAGTCCTCGCGTGCATCGGGGAAAAAATGGATGTCTCTCTTTTTTTAAGACAGCAGGGCTTTTTTGTAATCAAATGTGCTGTTCGTGTGTTTTAAAACAATTATGAATCATTAGCATAAAATAAAAGATCATAATTAAGGCTCAGGCAGACAGGCGCAATTCCATAGTGGAGAGGTGGTGGGCGTAAACTTAATGGAAATAGTTCTACCAGAATCGCGACGCACCGTCGCGTCGCGCCTGCGGGTGCCTTTATTCAGATGATTATGAATGTTTAATAATTGCGTCTTAAGGTCATCATCGGGTTCGTCAAATAACAAAAGTCTAAAAATATATATTTTGTTACAATTTCAGTTGCGTGAGCTTCAAACGACACGGTTGGGTAAATTTAGCACATTTGGGTTAGCCCTTTTTGTAAAGTTCTTGTCCTTCGCATTTATAACCGAATGATAAATAGCTGCTGTATACGTTGCAACGTTTCTATTAAGGCCAGGAACTAATAAAGGACAACGGGCGGAAGTGGTCTAAATGTCGTCGGCTGATGAAAACTAGTCCATTTAGTGGTTCATGAATCTAGTGTATTTTTTACTATGGGCACCATAAAATTGGCCTATGGACAAAAAAGTTATACAATCCAGAAAAATGTTAGGTTAGGTCGGAAGTAGTCCAAATGGCGTCGTCTGATGAAACCTAGTCCGTTTAGTCCAACTACTAGATTTCATCACCCAACGCCATTTGGACCACTTCCGACCTAACCTTTTTTTTTTTTGTGACGTGGTAATCCTCATAGATGTTCCTCGTCCTGGGGCGCAAGGAGGGGTCTGTCAGACTTCTACTGACTAAAACCACCCCGTGTTCTGTCGCACACTTGCACCGGAGGCTACGGGGGCACTTAAGCACTCTTCAACGCAGCCCCCAACTGGCGCCAGCCCGCCTCTGCAGGCTTCGTCTGGTTAAGCGGGGGAAGTGAGGTGTTCGATTCCCCCGTGACGCTGCACCACCGACCATGGAACGAATCAGCGACCGGTCGCTTCCCACTTCCAAAACGAGGGCACGACGCGGCTCCTCCTAAGCTGCACACTCTGCAAGCATATGCCACGCCGTGTCCTCCCAACAGTTGAGCCTATGCCACGCAGGTACTTCCCCAAGCAGCCGTGTCCCGAGAGCACCTGTGTCACCCTAAATGACAGGGAGCCGTGCCTTCTGCCGAGCCAATCGTCGAGCATCGGCCGGACCGCCTCGATGGTGACGAGGCGGTTGGGCCAATTTTATGGTGCCCATAGTAAAAAAAAAACCTACATTCATGAACTATTAAATGGATGAGGTTTCATCAGCTGCCCCCTTTTGGAACACTTCCGACCTAACCTAACCTAACAGTTTTCTGGATTGTATATTTTTTTTCTCCATGGGCCAATTTTGTGGTGCCCATAGTAAAAAAAAACCTACATTCATGAATGAAATGAAACAAAATGGACTAATTTCCATCATCCAACGCCACTTGGACCAAAGTCCATATTAAAATGCCCGATCTCCTTTGCGGTGTTTCGATGAAAAATCGTCGTATTTTTTCAAACTTCACACTAGCCACACTCTATCACGAAAAGATAAAGAGCTGACAACGTTTTTTTAACTTTCTTTTATACTGGCTTAAAGAAAATAATGAACTTTTTAATTAATTAAGGCTTACACTTGCGCATTAGGTCAGCCCTAATGAATAGCAGTTTACGTTTATTTATTTAACCGAAGTCGTCATTACAATGAACGTCGGCCGAAGTTACTGGTCCATGTTATTCGATAACTGTGCCGTTTAACCACTACTAAAAGTATTTGTAACAGCTGCGAATTTGTATTTACGTATGTTCGCGAAATAATAAAGGGAACAATAAAAATTATGTTTTTGTAATAAAAAGTGAGACTTCAACAGTAGGTAATTTCCATGAAGTGCCCTTTAAGTGCGATGTCTGTCGATAGACAGGCAACGTGGTTTAGCTTAGTTAGTAGGTTTATGTAGATAAACCTGCTAACTGTTTCAGAAACTTGGTGTAGACCTAAGTTTCTAAAACAGTTAGCTTACTGCCAACATTATGTTGGACTAAATTTCATTATGCAACTCTAATTTCAAAAAAAGAACATTGGTGCCGATTCTCTTTTACACCGAACTAAACTAACTAAACTATCACTAAAATGTCTTAAAGCTATTTTGCAATAAAAAGTCTCTAAATTTAAAAATTATTTTGACAACTAAAATAGAATTTAACAATTGCGACTCCACGTGGTACATACATACTTGTTTGCCCTACCCCGTGAATTTTTTTAGAGCCGGAGACGCTCGTGGTTCAGACAAAAAGTGAAAAATGATTACCTACGTTTTGAGTATTAGGGGTATAAGAGTTTTTAAAGGGGCCGACACGATATCTATGTTTTTGCGATAGGACAGACCATTTTCGGGATAAAAGCAAAAGAAAAGAAAAATATATACAGTACTGTTTTTGGACTTGAAGTCGAGTTGTTCGTGTGAAATTTAGTTCATGACTAATAAAGTATTCCACAACAATACACAATTTTTAATCGCGATTAAAAATAGTCAGATTTGGTTAGACAATTAAAAGTTTAGGTGAAAAACGTCAAATTCAGAATAGCAAAATTGTCATTTTCACCAAATTAAAATCTTAGTACCATCGTAGTGCTGTCAAACTAAAATATAGTTAAGTTGTGCCACTTTAGTCTATTTCAGAATGGGAAATCATCGCTTGACAGGAGTAAACGAAATTTTGGTGATTTTTAGTCTAGTTTAGAGGCATTTGTGACAAGAGAATCGGCACCATTGTCATCCACGCGCGTTTTGTATTTACATAGTGTTCGTACAACACTACGGTTTCAGAACCTTTTATAGAGGATTCATATCATGGGTGTAGATAAAGTCTTGTATGCAACTGTACATAATTATTAAAAAACTCTCATGTGATAAACCCACATTCGTGTTTAATACGTGTTTTTTAATATAGCTTTGCGCTTGATATATACCTAATCTGCCTATATTGTTCGCACTGCACTGCTGGGACACGGCCTCCTCTAGGTGAGAGAGAGAGAGGGCCGTAATCCACCACACGGGCCCAGTGCGGGTTGGTAGATGTCACATGTCTTCGAAATTTTGGTTCTAGGACGTGCCGGTTTCCTCACGATGTTTTCGTTCACCGTTTTGAGAGCAGTGGTGATAAAATAATTTGCACAAAGTAAAGCGCCTCTCAGGGTCTGAACCTACGACCTTACAACTCGTAAGTCACGGTCGTTTGCTGGGCCACCACTGCTGCCAGTGTGTGCTTGATATTACTTACTATATGATTTTACTAGTCCAATTAAAAATTGATTATTATATTTGAGGTAGCATGCAGGGTGGCTGGTAGCAGCTGGAGGAGAGTTGCCGAGAATTGAGCTGAATGGCGAGCCATTGGAGAGGCTTATGTCCAGCAGGGACTGCTGTAGGCTGTAGATAATGATGATGATGCAGGGCTGCAACCAGTTGACATACAAAATAGCCTAAGTATAGACAAGTGGCAATCGTTTTCAAAGCGTTTCGTATTTCTACAACCACTTTTAGGTATAAGTTTTTCAATCGAATACATTTTTGACTTATCCATCATCGTTAACGCTGATAGAATGACGATTAGTCTAGGTTCGAAGGGAACAAAATACAACGAAACAACGAATCGAACACTGTCAAACCCGCTGAAACCGAAACTTAAGTAACGTAAGTAAGAGTAGGAATAACAACTAAATTTTAAAGGAATACAGATAGTGCAATCCACGACGACGCGCCCCACTCCGAGATTACTGTACTGTAAGCTGTACTTTAGTTACATTCTTCTTCATACGAAACTACCTTTTGAAAGGGACAACTAGAATGAATTAAAGAAAGAAAGAAAGAAAGAATATAAAGAATAATATTTATTTGGACACAGTTCGTGAAACACATAATAACAAAATAAAAAGGTAAAATAATCATAAAGCAATAATAGTGTGTGCCTCACGGCTGCGCCAAAAAGGTTCTTTTCAGCATTAATGCCCGACAAATGCTGTCTGACGCTGGTTTTCTAATGAACCCCTGTGGACAAGTGACGGGGAGTACCAACAGTTTCCATATACATAATAATAAATAATAAAAATAATAAATAATATAATTAAATTTTCTTGTTAACTTTTGACGTTCAAAAGTGTATTTTATGTGCTTATTTGAAACAAACGATTTAACTTTGACACCGATTTAGAGCATTTCCAAAATGAAAATAAAAACTACAGAAGTAGTTGGAAGACATTCCACTAACCAGCGAACACTTATAAAACCTACTTATAAGACTTATGGGGGTGAAACCAGGGCACAAAACAAACAAACTCTCTTTCGCATTTATAATATAAAGTTCGTATAATGTGGCAATAGGTCACTATCCCACACAAGATCAGGCAAATTCTTGAATGAATGAATGATCAATTTCAAAACTAAAATCCCCAAATGGGATCAATAAGAGGAATCTTACAAAATACCGCTGTTCTCTGAACAATACCTAAGTATATGAATCAATAAACTTAATAGGCTAAATTAGGATCACATTAGTGTTGGTTATCAATTTCTTTAGCATTTCCTCTGTAATTTTTATATCATTGGTAAAAAAATAATTTGAGGTAGGTTGGACGAGGCGGATGTCACGTTCAATCCCTCGTTATGAAGTATTTGGAAGACTTTAAATGGTCATTTCGACGCTTATCAGGGTTTTATGACGAAAGGAACTTTTAAAACTAGGGTTGCCTGTTTACTGAATCTCCTTTTTCAGGACATTTCAGGCTTTGTTTCGTTAGAAATACAAATGTTAACTGGAGGCTGTCTTTTAAAGTTGTATCATAAGCTGCTTATCATTCTGTGATTGAATCTTAACATTTTTTTTGCAAACATGCGAATAATATAAAATAAAAACTATAGACTATATAACACCATTTGCGAGCCGCTACAGCCTTTCCGACTCCCTCCTTATCTACCGATTTTTCCCGCTATCAAACCAAATCTACACGAAACATTTAGGTTCCTAATTCTTTTTACATTTGTCATTGAAACCACTAGACTTTTGGAAAACCCACTCTATGCCTGTCCATATAAAGCAGATCAAAACTTTAATACGTAAATAATAATGTTGACTCATATAAACTTATTTACTGCGATTATTTATTCTGATACCAACTTTTAATAGTCCCCAGATTATAGTTTAAAATTACCTAAATGCGTCTTTAATGGTGGAATTTAATGTTGGATTTAAAATGAAGACATCTGTACAAAAAACTAAATTGACTTTACCAATTGTTTCCTGTAGCCATAAAAGTACGGGGTAACATTAAAAAAGTAACGTAAGCGTGGAAATGAAATTGAATTTTCGAAAAGTAATATGAGATGTCCGTCCCGAATTATTTTTTATTGCCCTTAGCCGCCATTTTGTGTCATTTACTTAACCTGTTATCGACGTCAGGTCGCTGAGACCGATATTACGAAAATACACCATTTACAAAGGAAAAACTAACCAAGCAAATCAAATATGGCCGTAGTGCTCCGACACAGAGGTTAGAATCGATTGTAAAAACAGTTTCTCGTTCGACAAGAACCACGTTATTACTTTCGATCCACATAATGCTATTGTATAACTAATAATCAAGCAGGACTATTCGATTCGTTTATCTCATTTCGGTAATGTGTGTTTGACTCAATATAATTGGAGGTTAAGTTCCATGTTAAATTGCTTTGGTAGTCGCTGTCACTTTGTAAAGTCACCTTTTGTTCTAAATGTTTTGATTGTTTTGAAAAACTTACAAAACTGTATACCTTTCATAAGTTTTTATACATATTAATCAGAATTATAATAGTGGGTAAGTTGCTTAGCATCTTAAATTTTTATTTATATTTCAACAAACTTAGTGCCTAGGGCAGCAAACGTAATTTCCAGCTTGGTTCTTCCATTTGATATTATTTCTGATCGTTGCAAAGATCTGAATCACACATACCAAAAACCTTCAACGTTGCAATTTCAAATTGAAAACGAAAATTGCGAGCATACATAATAAGAGAGAAGAACGCCGTCTACGTGACGCTATTTAGCGTCAAACGACGCAAGCGCGAATTGGAAATCAAAACAAGCATTGATCCACAATCAAATCGAATCGAAACTTTAGCGTCGTGATCGATAACATACCATCCGATTATCGAAATCACGATCATTTGTGTGCAACGTTAGTCTTTCACGAGAAATCCTTATGAAAATTGTCTTAAAGCTTATTTTTTAACAAAATACAATATCATTTCCAAACTTGGACTGTATTCCACGGCCATAAAGTCCATCCAAAGAAGTAGATTCCAATTTCGAATCGACTTGCGATGGCAATTAGATCGAGTATCGATCGCATGCTGCAGTTCGAAAACGTTACGAGTGCAACTATTTCTTTGGATTATATTAAATTATAGCTAGCCGTGAAAATCGTCCCGTAATGTGTTGGCGAGATTACCTGTCCGTGGGACTGCGCGAACATATCATTTGCCTCGATCCGCTCCATCTCTAAGTGCGTGTAATGGGGCGTAATCTTTGAATTAGCCGTTACAATTTATTGATTCTTGTTTTGTTTTTACAAATGAATTATAGCTGTGTGTACAATGTTTTAAAAATGCATAAATAAAAATTTATGTCCAATAGCATCATAAAAATTCGAAGCAATTTATTTTGACATCATGAACGTTAAAAAAGTGCACTTATCAATGGATTGTTAGGCGTTTTTCATTTCACGGCCGCATCGTCTCATCATCATCATCATCATTTCAGCCATAGGACGTCCACTGCTGAACATAGGCCTCCTCCAATGATTTCCAATTAGGCCGGTTGGAAGCGACCTGCATGCAGCGGCTTCCTGCGACCTTTATTAGGTCGTCTGTCCACCTTGTGGGTGGACGTCCTACGCTGCGCTTGCCGGTACGTGGCCTCCATTCCAGAACCTTTCTGCCCCATCGGCTGTCAGTTCGCATCGTCGCATCGCCGCCCGCATCGCCGCATCACGTCGTCTACATAGTTTAAAACAGGAATCGAAGTGTATTAGTGCAATGCTAATACATGTTTTGCGGAATATAATGTAGATTCTAAACTGAGGCACTCCGATTCCTGGTTTTAACCCCCGACGCAAAAAGAGGGGTCAGGGGTGTTATAAGTTTGACCGCTATGTGTGTGTGTCTATCTGTGTCACCGTAGCTTTTAAACGGGTGAATCGATTTGAATGCGATTATTTGAAAGCAGATTTTCTAGCGAAAATTCTTAGGTACCTATGTTTTATCAAATCGGTTTAGACGTTTGGAGATCAGCTCTTTTCTAGTTGATGAATATCATCTGATCGATTTGAAATTTGGTATTCTGTTGCTTCAATGGTACTAGAATAACATAGGAACCTTGAACTGATACTGCAGCATCACCTGGAAATTGCAGGATACTCAACTCCCTTACCAACTTAAAGCACAGGTATCGTATAGTCCGAAAGGGATACCGTGGCCCCTGGCATTGCACAGGCAACAGAAGAAACACGGGTGGGTTTTAGTCAGTAAGAGTCTGACACGCCCTCCCGCTCCACCCAGAGCGGGAGAAGACATTTGATGATTTCCCAGCCAAAAAAAAAAAAAAAAAAAGTTATCGTGATCGGGCTCATTGGAATGGTCTCAATGAATACGTTCTAGATAGATAGATTGAACAGGGTCTGGTGATGGAGTAGGAAAGAGAAATGAGGAAATGTTTATACAGGGCTTTTTTTTAATTTTAATATAATTTCATTTGTAAACTATGTAAATGTTCAGTTAGATGGTCTGTGCCATATCCTATATGACCACACCTATCTGATACACACCGTATGTCGTATTAGATGTTCCTTAGTAAGCTGTAGACATTATCCACGGCTGGTAATAAAGAAAGAATACCATTAACATCTGTTAAAACAACATTACGGACGCGATACGCTCGCTTGCCGTGCTCGGAAACGCTAATATTACGATGTTGACGTAATTTGTGAGCGTCGCCGGGTGCGTAGCGTATTTATAAAGGTTCCGTATATTATGTACCATGAGATATGACTTAATTTGGTTTTAGTATTTGATTGCGTGTGGATTTTGGAATAAATTCCGTGGATACTTTATGTAGCCGCGACTGGTAGAGTCAAGTCGATGTTAATGAAGTTCGTTACTGTTGATTATAACATTATTGGTGGGTTTGAGAATATAAACATAACACCACGCCTGTAACACCCGAAGGGTTAGGCAGAGCTGTACCCATAGTACACTCACATTTCGCCAGTTATGTTTAAGTCCCATGTAATAGGGGGCGAGCCTTTTGCCATCGACCGGGCACAAGACTTCGGGCTGCTACTGAGAAATTTCAGATGGCAAAGCCAAATAACTCTTTGCCCGACCCGGGAATCGAACCCAGAACCTCATATTCAGCAGTAGCGCTTGCGACCACTAGACCAACGAAGCAGTCAGAATATAACTTACTGATAGCAATATATTTGCGCACATAATAATAATAAAATATATTATATCTTTAATTCAGACCGAAATTAATCTATAAGTTGTTAGTGGTTAGTAACAGTGGTTAGTGGTGCCGATTCTCTTGTACACTGAACTAAACTAACTAAACTATCACTAAAATTCCTTACTTTTGGCTATGAGAATCTTAAAGCTATTCTGTAGTAAAAAGTCTCTAAATTTAAGAATTATTTTGACACAACTAAATCGAATTTGACAATTGCGACTCCACGAGGTACATACTTGTTTGCCCTACCCCGTGAATTTTTTTAGAGCCGGACGCGGAGGTGCGCAGTGGGGGCAGCCTCGACGTGTTTTATATGGAATATTTCACTTTTTATAAGGAAAAAAAAAACATTACCTACGTTTTGAGTATTAGGGGTATAAGGGTTTCATAAAGGGGGTCGAAATTTTCATTATTTTTGCGATAGGACACACCATTTTCGAGATTATAATAAGCAAAGAAAAAAATCCAGTACAGTACTGTTTTTGCACCCGAAGTCGAGAATGTTCGTGTGAATTTTAGTTCATGACAACTAATAATATTCCACACCATTTTCAGTGGCGATTAAAAATGGTCAGAATTAGTTAGAAAATTAAAATTTTAGGTGAAAAACGTCAATTTCAGAATAGCTAAATTGACATTTTCACTAAATTAAAATCTCAGTACAATCTTAGTACTATCAAACTAAAATATAGTTTAGTTGTGCCACTTTAGTCTATTTCAGAATCATCGTTTGACAGGAGTAAACTAAATTTTGGTGATTTTTAGTCTAGTTTAGACGCATTTGTGACAAGAGAATCGGCACCAATATCACAATTAAGAAGACTAAAACGAACAAATCCTTTTGAATTAGTGTAGTATAACAAGTGTAGAAATAGTGAAAATGATAAATGATAACACAATGTGTTATCATTTATCATTTTCACTATTTCTCATCATGTCATGAACAAAGTGTTTATGTTAGATCGCCACATGGGAATTACGCATCAAAGACAAAAGTCCTGACGTCATACAAATCCTGCATCGCGCAATTAGAGTTTACCGCGCGAACGACTTGTATATCTAAGACTATCCGACAACAGCCATTGGGCATGAAAGCCCGGTTAAGTAGTCATGACTTCAGAGGTTAGCTCCAAATTCAAATTAAAGTTCAAATATATTTATTTTGGGACGACTAGATCCAAGGGTTAGGTTACAAAACCACAACAAGAAGGCCTAGAAAACCTTAAAAAAAACAGTTGTGCAGTTCCCCGCCAGACACAACACCCGTTTGGTCGCAGGATCCTCCCTTTTCTAAGGAGGATGAGTGAACTTTACACCCGGTTCCTCAATGGAATACTATGAGAAAAAGTTTGTTACCCAGGGACCGACACCGGTATGATCAATACCTACGGCTATTTCGTCGATACATTTATATTTTACTAGCTGCCCGCCCCGGCTTTACACGGGTAGCACTAAGTACTTATCTACGGCGCACCTATCTACCCTACCTACCTATACTATACCCTACTTACCCTACCCTACCCTACCCTGCCCTACCCTACCCTACCTACCCTACCCTACCTACCCTACCCTACCTACCCTACCCTACCTACCCTACCCTACCTACCCTACCCTACCTACCCTACCCTAACTACCCTACCCTGCCCTACCCTACCCTACCTACCCTACCCTACCCTACCCTACCTACCCTACCCTACCTACCCTACCCTAACTACCCTACCCAACCTACACTACCTAACGTACAATACCCTACTTACCCTACCCTACCCTGCCCTACCCTACCTACCCAACCCTACCCTATCTACCCTACCTACCTAACCTACCCTACCCTACCCTATCGACCCTACCTACCCTACTTACCCTACCTACCCTACTTACCCTACCTACCCTTACTACCCTACCTAAAACCTTCTCCTGACAATAACAAATACAACAACAAAAAGAATTAGCGAAATCGGTCCAGCCGTTCTCGAGTTTTGCACTTAGCAACACATTTAGCTATTCATTTTTACTATATAGATACAGGTATTTTTAAAGTTTACCTTAAATTGAATACAACCTGTATTAATACCAATAAACATTACCTCTAGGTATCTTACACGTGCCGTCGGCATTAGTCAAAAGGCGCGCATCGCTTGTGCGTCTGTAACCGGTATTAAAACGGTAACCTAAATAGAGGTAACATGTTGCTTCTACATGGTTACCCAGTTAGCGGTAACCTTAGTCGTAGAAGCAAACCAAAATTCTTCGATATCTGTACCTTCATTTATTAAGGTTTTCGGTCCCTGACCACATGTCATGTCATGTAAAAAAACATATAAACATACATAAACTCACGCCTTTTTCCTTGGGGTAGGCAGACACTACAGAACTCCACCTTCTACGATCCTTACAGACTCCTTTAGCTTTTTCCTAATGTAAGAAAACCTTTATCAAAATTATGATCATCATGTCTACTGCACATATTAAACTAAGGTAGAATTAGGTCTTATATTTTACTTTAAAAGTCAGAAAATCCAATTAATGTGAGTTATCAAGATTAATTAGATCTAGAGTTTTAAACGATGCACCCATCAACGGTAGGCCTATCGTTTAAGGTGACGATAACTGATTTTTAGTGATTTTATACTGAAGATCACGTCTAAACGAATAATGTGAATGATTTGGAAAAAATATATGTTTAATTTCAGAATTTTATTAATAATTTAATCTAGAAATATTTTAGATTATGTTTATATTACTTAGTGAAATTAATTTGTAAAGTTGTGTCTAACGCGGATAAAAAACCGAGAATTACGAAAAATCTATGAAACGTATTTTTCTGAAACCTACACCATTTTAAAGATAATTTAATTATGTATCTTTTAGTATACGTGTTTTATTAAAACTTCTTTTATTTTAGGTATAATAAATTAATAATGCGTTTAATTTGAGACAGCGCTCCTTGACGGGCGAGTCCCATTACTGGCTGGATGTACGGCGCGTTGCGTGAGCTCAGAACAGAACACGCAATCTAACCACTCAAGGCCACTGGCATAATATATCTGAGAAGTTTCCTGAGCTAGCGGCGCGGTGCGAGAGGGGTGACAGTTGTCACAAGTTGACCAATCACTGCGCTCTCGCATCATGTATAAATGCACACCCCGCCCGCACCGCGCAGCTACCTCAAGAAACGTCTCAGTTAAGCGATGTTTGTTTAAACGTTGCATCAAACAGGGAATTTCAAATAAAAAACGTCATCATGGTTCTCATAAAATTAGGGCGCTAACACAGAATGGTTTTCCCTATTTGTTTAACTCACTGTACCCTAAAAATGTTTCATAAAAAACGTTAGTTGGCACAACTAATGTCGATGTAATGAGCCTCTTATCTCACTAATTAAAAGTCGATTTGGCGCAGGCGAGCTTTCTAATGTCAACTGCGACACCTATACACAAAACGATGTACTAACATAACTAACTGAGCGAATCCTTTTTACTATATGATTAATGTATATAGTGACAGTTGGGTAATTAATGGCACCGATTAGAATTGAGGGTACCTTTTTTATGAGAAAACTATGTTTGGATTCGTAATTATACTTAGTCGTTGTAGTTAGTTTAGTTTCGGGTGGTTAATCGTCAGTAATGGATCGTCATTAGCGATAAAAGTCATCTAGAGTTTGATTTAGGTGAATACGAATAATTAATCTTGATTATTCTGCGGGTGAGGAACAAAAAACATTATCAGATGTGGTGGAAGTCGTTAAAGCAAATGAAGAAAGCCACACACACAGTTCGTCAGAATTAGTATTATTTTCTTCTCATAATTTTGATTACATATCGAATAGTAATTAGTATATTATATTTGTAAATCTTAGGCTCGTGTTCTTTAACAGCAACTCAGTCGTTAAACTTTTAGACGTATGTCCGATGTCCGGAGATTCAAATTGGGATCTGTTCTAGAATAGTTGAAGTATTTTTGTGGATACACCCTTTATATTATGGTTCCATAATTTATGTGACTTTTTTGCTCTAAGAAAAACACTGGCTACATTATAATTCTGAGGAGAAAAAAGTAAGCCGTACCTATACAATTTTAATTTGATATTTGTGCCACATTATGTACCACCCGACGTACTTGTTCCCACCACCCGCGTTAAGCTATGTAGTGACATAAAAAACACCATGTTTAACTTCTTGACTGGTGAAGCCGAAGCCGAGACCAATCGATTCAAAGACGAAACCGAGTTTGTTTAGTCCACAACCCGACCGAATCTGACCAAAAAGAGGAGTCGTGAATTGAATCCCTGTGTGCCTCGAAAAAATGTTGAAATGAGACGAAATTGAGTGTTGAGGCTTCACTGCTGGTTGGTAATGTATTTGGGCTGTTGATTTACGAATAAATGCAGCAGTGAATGTGGTTATTTTTTGTGTGGTTGTGTATAAATCGTGTTGTCGAGTATCGACGGACGCACTGAAAAACGCTATCATCACGAGCGCATCCCGTTCGAAAATGGCCATGGTAATGGTATTTGTTTGTTGATTTTCTCTGTTTTCGGCCTGTAACTCGATTTGCTTTTTGTTCTCCCGATACAAAGGCGACTAAATTTCGTTAGTAAGTTATTTCTCGGTCGTGTTTGAGAGTTTGAGAGCGTCGTGACGGTTTTCGGGACGGGAGGATACACGATTCGGGCGTGCACAATCAATTACCTTGTCATTAAAACAAATATTGAGTTAGGATTTAGTCTCGGATGTAGTCTGGTGTAGACCAAGCTTGGTATTGGCAATTTAACTTTTATCACAATGATTTACTGCTTTTAAATTGCCAATATTATAAATGCATATTTAAAAATGCGGTATGCGTTTATCAATTTTAAATTGCTTCTATTAAGAGATAAGTGATTGAAGAAATTTGATTTCGATTAGCATTAATTAATCTGCCAGTTCTTGGGATCAATGAATAGAGTTATCAAAACAAACTGACTAACAAGCAACTAGTTAGAGTAACAGTTGTAACGTTACAACACTTATCTGAATCGAATCGCGTTTCCTTTGACCGCCAATTCCGTTTAGAGTCAGTGACTCCGTTGACTTTACCCAATTAACCGTACCTTTTGTAATAAAACAAAGCGTCGAATCGAATTATTTGTTCGTTTTGTTGGAAAACCGACGTAAAATCACAATCGATACTCAGACAAGAAAACTGGACAAGAACTGGAGTGAACGTCCTTACTAATTTGTTTTAAATTGAGTTGGTGCAATGAAAAAACGAAGAAAACCCGAGACTAGAATCAGGGACAGTCACATCCGGAGTACCGAGTCACCGCTGACCGGGGCCGAGAAAAAATATGATACATTGTGACTTGTGATTGATTTAGTTAACCGCAAATGGACACAATTGGTCATCCGTTCGACACATTAGTCAGATTTCCGATCCGAGACGTTCACACCAAAATAGTTTGTATTTCTTATTATTTTAGGTCTCTTTTCCTATGAAAGCACAAATAATTGAGTTGAAAACACTTTTTTATTATTCCACACACTCTTTAATATTGTCACATTAATCGCAAACGCATCATTTTTTATCACATTCGCATCAAAAACTAATTACCGTTATTGCAATAGCGCAAAAGCTGCGACCGGACCGGATGCGCGTAATTTTTTCTAACGCGTCCGTTTCCGGTCGTAACAAAAAGTTGAATATTGAATTTGAAAAAAAAAATCATATCCCCTAACTGAATTTACGCGATCCGGGGCACTAACGACAGTAAAATAACAATTACATCGACACAGATCGTATCTATGTAATTTGGTGCGCGTACAAATTTCGTGTCGCCCGGTATAATGGCGGCCGCAGTTTTATTGTGTTATTTACACAAATAAAAACGTTTATTTTTACATTTTCCCAAAATTAAATATGGGCCAATTTACTCTCGGAGCGGGAATTACGTAGTTAGTTATAATTTTGTGTGATTCAGAACAAAATGTGGCGGCAAGGGCGAGCATTGGAGCAACTGTAATACAAACTAACGCTTGTTTATTATTCATGTGTTATTACTTGTGTAATTTGTGTCACAGTAGTAATTACTCGTGGGAGGAAATCCTCGTTGTTTTGTAATCAGTCGTACGACTCCTACGTAATGCGCAATCAGTTTCCAGTGCCTATTTATCTAGCGTTATTATTATGATTGTGTTTCATTATAATACATTTAGATTTGAATATGAACACGGTATTGCCATAAAAAATGTTAAGTACAAAGTAATTCGCGGAAATCATGTTTTTCAGCGACGATAACATGACTTGATTTAATATCTGAAGTTAGTTTTATTAAAGTTAATTGCGCAGTGACATGAAAGCGTAGGACACTTAGGTGTCAGAACAATTGTAACGCTCTAATAAGCTACCAAAGTTGTTTGAATTACGTACCATGAAAGTAAATTAAAGATGAATTACACAGTCATAAGCCAGTGCTGTATGAAATGAAAACACACTCAGAAGCAACTGCCAGCAATCAAGATGATGAGGTAAAAATCATGTTTAAAGTTTCACACAGCACAAAAACTCATCTAAATCACCTAAAGTGGTGTAGCTTACTTTCTACGACAATTTTGAACGAATCATTCTCCTTTGTTTGAATTTAAAATTATGTTAAACATTATTATGTTAGAATAACTACCCGTAAAGCGATTTCATATGATTATACACGGAACTGCACATAGAAGGCTTTGGATTGCGCCAAATGTCATTTTAATGGTTTTAATTACATCTCTTGAGGAGGCTAATTGCGTACTGATGATTACTGTATTCTACTTTAATCTCGTGGTAATGTTAGGTACTTCGTGGAAGATTTTTTCTTTATGAAGCTTAGGATTGTCTTTAAAGAAGCCTATGAGTAATGGTTTCTTGGAAAATTGAAACTTTTAATAGATACTAAACGCAACTAAACAAATAGTGATTAAAAATGTTGACTGATGTTGCTTTTCACACCTTTAAACTGGTTGTACTAAATTAAAAGACGAAAACACACATAAAAATAAAATAAACAAGTTACTAATAACGAGTAGGTACCTACCTACATTATCTTATGAGGTACGGTACCGAACTGTGGACGCTCACGCAGGAGTTTGATCAATAAGAAGAAGATCTAATTTCAAACGTTGACATCCGAAGATGTACTGCACAGACTACGATGTTAGAAAACGTATGATAAAACTTAGGTGGAATTGGGCAGAACGTCTAACCAGGCGTAATAACATCAGAGGCCCTAGTGTGAGTTTCTTATAACCATCTCGACTTTACGCATCGACTGCGTACGGCGCTCCGATTGGCAGCCGGCCGCCGGTTTTCACCAGTGAAGGGCCAATCGGAGCGCCGAACGCGGTCGATGCGTAAAGTTGAGATGGTTTAAAGAAACTCACACTAGGGCCTCTGTTGGAGCAAGGCTGCAGCCTTCACCAAGCCAATGACTGGAAGAAGAAATGTCAGCCGTCCGGCGGCGAGATGCGCGGATGACATTGTTGCCATCGCGGAAAGAACCTTAATTAGGTTGGAATAGGAAAGTGGAAATCTCCACTCTCCTATTACGGACATAATCGGCACAAACCAAAGAGATGAAGAGAAGCTTGTGTCTGCAGTGGGTGAAGTCAGACTGTGGATAATAATGACGTCATAGTATAAAAAAAATAAGTTTTTTTAAGGTTGATTACGGCGATTTCAGAATTAAGCAGTCCATTAGCAAATTAACTTTCCTATTCAACAGGATTCAGGAACCTACAAAACTTATAGAAAAATTACATTTGCTATACCGTCTTAAAAATAATGAGAAAGAACCAAGTTGTAAAGGCTAGTGTTGTCCAAGTAAGTATAGCTCTTTATATCCTCTAAACGCTTTTTAGTTAAGTGCACAAAACCCCTGAATTTCTATGCAATAACGTCCCTGATATCGGTGTTTTCTGTGTTCGGTGTGTTATAAAAGTGCTACACCACTATACAGCATTTTTCATACCGAAAATGGCGTCTTCAGGTAGCTCATTAAATAGAGTATCGGAATAAAAATAAAAGGGCCTAATAGAGTAAAGGAAATGTTTTAAAACTCCGATCTTACCATGTAAGAACACTTCGTTTCGATAGGATCTTAAGGCAAGCGTTTATTGAAGATTAGGTACCTATCTATGTTTCAGGAAACAAATCAAGTAAACCAGAATAAATATAAGAAGTTTGGTTACATATAATTTTAGTTCCTAGTTCTTAATTTTTTTAAATGGGTCTGTTTCGCATTGAAAAATCCGATTTTGTATTCTACGTCATTTCGGTTTGCTAAACCCAGTGCAGTTGACTAATCATGTAACTTAAAGCACACTACTCGTACAAGAACAGACTCCTTTTCCTTTTCCAAGGTCTGGTTCAACTGTAAGATTTTTAAAATTAGTATTATGTCAAAAAAAAACTACTTAACCATAATTCTCATTCATAGTCATTTTAACTCACATTAATAAACATTTTAGAACCCAAAACAAAATTTATTATAGTGATCATAAAAATAAAACTGAAGAAAATTCATTTGACAGCCAAAGTTGTATCCCTTAACTAAGTTGCAGCTAGTTGCAATACCAATAGAGGTCGGTTTATAGCCTTACATGCAATTTACTCAAAGAAGCCGACACTCGAAGATAAATAGTACTCTCAGCTATATAAAGTTTTCATAGCTTCTAATTGGATGCCTAATATGGAGCCCTATATACCCTAGGTACCTACACGGATAAAGGCATCGTTTAGAATAAAATGTAACCAATAAGGCCAAAAACGGAATCAAAATAGTTATACATTTTAATTACAGATGTGATAATGCTGAATTTGGAATAACAAGCTATTCTAGCGCTGTAGAAGCTGGTAGTAATTAAATTCCAGAATAATGCATATATTAAAATAAGAATAGGATTTGTATCATATATTATAAAAACTTTAAGATTATTACAACAAGGCCGAATCATGACCACTTTCCTTTATCAGTATCATGTACTAGCTTAAGCTAACTTTACGGCCTTCACTTAGGGTATGTAATGGGTACAAAATAATCTCTCTCTAGCTCCAAATCACCCATTAACTCGCAGCATACTTAATTACAGCGCTAGTGGGCCACAGTTAGGCTTTTGACACGGCAGACAAACGCATATATCGTGACTTCGGCCAGTAAAGTCAGTTTGTTGATAAAGTCAATTAGCGGTATCGAAGTAGGGACCCGTATCAAGTGATTCAGCCCACCGTCGCGGCGGCGGTGATATCAGCGCGCCGCCATTGGCCGGGCGTGCCCAAGGGGAGTGGTCTCAGTCCGCTTCTTTTTTGTTATACTTTTTCGAGCGGTGCGTAGGCGACCGTAGCCGGCTTTATTCTCTACCAGTCGATTGAAGGCGTTGGTGTGTTATAGTTTATTACTCTGTTGTCGTTTGAGACGTCACGGGGTATCATGTAAATTGTGGCCTTTATTGACGGCAATTTATTCGTGTTCACTATCTTTCGTCTCGTGCTTAATAAGGACTTTATTTCGGAGTTCATCAGTGTGAATTGAGTGTGGTAAGTGTTTTTCAATTATTATTTTATTGCATACGTTTAATTAACTTTTTATATGAAGAAGTACAATCGGATATTAGCATTTCATTGTAAAATAAACTATTGATTGCCTTTCTATGCATTTTTAAAACTTTGATAATAATTTTGAGCCTGGGTGCAAATATTGAAATACATAATATTTTAATTACCATAAAAATGCATTATATTGCGCATTTTATCGAATATAACTTTGATTGAATTGTACAGAAATGACCAAGTGGCCATAAAAATCATAAAATATATTAATAATCATTGTATTTATAATATCATAATCATTTGTAATGTATTTCCCATACCTAATGATTATTAATCACTTAGCTTTAAATTAATCCATAAAAGTTTTAAATTAAATGGAAACAAAAAAAGTACAGTTCAGAAGTAGGTAGGTATGCTATTCTGTAAAGTTCATTTCGAACTGAAGTGATTTGAAACAATTCGAAAGCGATCTGACTTCTCGTAATTTTTTTTGAAGTCTTGAATTCACTCTTCAACATAGTTCGAATTTCTAAGTAATGTTTAGAGAATATCTGTACAGACACAAAAAGTGAAATTATAATACAAAGTTAATGATATAGTTAAAAATTATAAATGACAGTAAGTATCTGCATGACGCTTCCCATCTTTCTAATTATGCGTTACAACAATCTATTAAAATAATGAGATTACTATAACAACTGGGACCGGCTTTCATTAATCAAAGCCCACTAGGGTATTTGACGGCTCGCATCATATTTTTTGGGAGTCGAAAAAGGCATAATACCTGATATTTTAAAGGCATTTACATAATTAGGTGAATTTTATTGCTTTATTGAATTAGGGCCGATGTCAGGCTCAAAATTGAAATCAGCAGGGTGCCTTGTGTTGTTAATTTTGTTTATAGCTTGTATTATGGTCAGCTTTGAATGTTATTCCCATATCTCAAGCTCTATAAAAGTTGTTAGATATTGTAAAGATGGACAACAATAGCGTATTTATGTTATTGATCTTGATTTTATTAGCCTCCACGGCGGAATGTGTGGGTCATTTCATATTTTTTATAAGCCCGTGTAGTGTCATTTATTTTATTGCTATCATGTTTGTGGGCAAATATGTCGTGATCATAATTTGTTCAACTTACATGTATGTTAATTATAAAACTATAAAATCTATTTTTAATTGCTATTAAATTTGTAATAAAAATATTTAAACTGGTCATATTTTTGCCGACGGCCGCCACGGCTGGTGCATATCTAGTGTGGCTTTTCTTTAAATTATGCAAAGTTGAATATGAAGCTTGGGTTACGATTAGGTTCATAATATAAAACAGAATAATTTTTCATCAAAAACAACAAAGCAGTCGATGTCAGAAATAACGAAAAATAAAGGCATCCCAATTACCTCTCAACCGCTGCAAAAATTCGCGCTATTATAATTAACTTATGTATTTAAATTTACTTTAATATATGAAAGAAAATAAACGAAAGTGTGTGACGCTACGGAATAGGGATGTTGAATGGGTAAAAAAAAAACTATTTCATCCGTTAGTCAGATAATAAAAAAAATATTAGACAAGTATTTTTTGCTTTATCATATTATTTTTTTTTTTTTTTTTGATAAAATGCATTAAAGTTGGCGAGTGGGGGTTCAGTATAATTTCTACCGGAAATGTATTGCCGTAATCTTTTGATTAAGAGCGTACCGACCCTTTGTCTCTGTCTTTTTCTTTACGTGTAAATAGTAAAGAAAATAACCACAGTTTTGTACTTTATCAATGCTTTTTGTTGTATTTTTCGTCATATTGCTCTTAAATAAAAAAAACTATCGCGCATATAAGCTCCAGTCATCTATGAACTTTATTTTAGTGACTTAATCATAATATAAAATTACTTATTTATATTAATAAAGTAGTAAAATAGAGGAAAAAATTACTCGATAAGAGGTAACTTTTCCTATTTATTCTATCGAGGCAACTTTATCATATCGTGTTTCCATCGCGCATAATGTCAAGTAGATATCCCCATTAATACCAATATATTTCCCTACATTTTAATTTGATTGTTTACTAGTTTAAACAAGCTTAATAAAAACATGTTTGTTTATAAAAATAAGCTCGGTGCAGTCTTAAGTAAAAAAAGAAGAAATACGTGTTTAATATTTTTTAATAATCTAAAGTACAAAAATTCTAAGTCAACATCCCAACTTTAATCCTAACTTATATTAAAAATGCGAAAGTGAATTTGTTTGTTACGCTTTCACGCTAAAACTGCTGAACAGATTTGGATGAAATTTTGCAAGGGTTACACCATGACCTAGAGTAAGTTTAGGACATAGGATACTATTTACCCTAATACTTCCACGGGATCGAGACTTATGTGGGTGAAACTACGGGGCGCAGTTAGTGAGTATAATAATTATGTTTCCCGAAACTCAACACTTACTAATTTTATAATTATCATAAACTTTCTTAAAAACTTAATAATAATTGCTATGTACTACTTTATGTTCTAAAGAATAATTACTTTTCCTCATAGTCACATACATTTATTACTTCAGAAATGATTTGTAACTCGCATACAAACTTTAGATATCTTTATTACCCTTTCAACTGATCTCACGTCTACATTGCTGCAATGTTCACTAAATTGAGTTCTCACATCACAATAGCCTTTGGAAAGAGTGATTTTAACCGATTTTTTACTAAAGGGTTGGCCGATCTCAATTCGATTAACATCACCAGTCACAAAGACCCGTGTCGCTACCCGCGTCGATGAGAAATTGATCCAAAGATGAAAATCGCATCGAAGGTCAGAGATCTCCATAGACTAGACGATACGAAACCTTCGTGATGACTTGCGGATGCCTCCGGAACGCGAGCAGCATTGTTGATTGTATTAGACTTAATTAGATCTTAATTAACATTCTGGTTTCTCATTACACGCTACTCGATGCTACTAGCCGCGTTCATAATAGGAATGTCCATTTACATCCATACCACTTGTATCTTGATTATTTTTTTAATGTTCATAATATTAAAATTGAAGATTCTCCGTTGTTCGTTACAGGGTGATGAAATTGAATCGGATGTTATTGAGATTGTGATTACGATAAATAATATTAGCTTTGTGAATGTTAATAGACGCTCGGACGTTTTTTTTCCCAAGTTCCCCGAAGAAACGAATTATGTAGAAATGTACGCTACTTCAATTGATAATAATTTAGCTACCAACAAAGGAAATACAAAGAATGTAATGGAAAAACTGCAATGCGCTAATGCAGTTGGAACAAAGGAATAATTAAATTGATCATCAAATAAATCTAGAATCAGGAAATCATACGATAATGAATTTTATTGCTTTGTGTTAAGTACAGATAAAATTTTCCGAGTGACTTACACTGGGTTGAGTGAAGGATGATGCGTTAGAGGAATTTGAACTTGTAATGGCATTAGCGTGGTAATGTCAGGGTTATCAGGTAGCAGACAGACATCAGTCGGGGGACGGATGAGTCAGACACTTGCAGCTCTTATCTGAAGCTCAGCGATATAATCCGAGACGCCATTAACACTTAACTCCAAACCTAATGGACAAAAACGTTTAATCCCTCAATTCTTAGAGCTAACGATAAAGTGCAGAATGGAGATTCCAAAGTTTGGATAAAAAAAATATTTGTTTATGCTATTGAAGGTGTTTCTTAAATTGATTTAACACAAGATGAAGCAATAATGATATATTCGAATTTGATGACACAGTAGCAAAGAAGAGAACTCTGCAGTTACACTGTAATTATGATTTTGGACATTTCTATAATTTCGAATAAAGTTACCTATTCAAATAAATACAACCATTAATAATTCAAACTTTGAAATCGTTCTCATGAGCTTAAATAGATAACTTAAAATGGCTAAAACAGCTGATTATCACCCAAGTCTTGGTATAGACACAAAAAGAAACCAGTAGGCGCCTCCCGTTTCCTATCGCTTCTAATCCTATAATATTATAATTATTTCACTGTACCCCTGTACAAAGGAAATGTTATCTAATCTGAATATATTAAAGCTCCATAATAACTTATCGTTGTATCAACGCTACTAAATTGTTTTTCTTTGTATTTTTTTCTATTTATTCCATTATTTTCTGCGAACATACTTTTTTCCGTGACTACAACAGGAAATAGACGTTAATTTAGTAATTGAATTAATATAATCGTGGTCTTGTGCCATATAATCCTGTATTTTATGGAGTGTATTTCACATTTCCATATTTAAACGAGTAGTGTGAAGACCCGATCATTTTAAACCTAGTGTAAAGTAACACGGACGATCTAGTAAAAACCTCGTAAATGGTTGTGGTTAATAGTTACAAGCATCTACTGCTTACTAACCTTCCTATTTCTTAACTTTTTCTTTAATAAGAACTTTATTTTTAAATTTCATTTTTGGTCTTTTGTGTATATATCAGGAGAACAATAAAATGATTATACATCATCGTAGTATTTCGCTTTTATGATGTCTAATTAGTTTTAAATTATCGTCTCTCATTGATTATTCATTTTCTTGCGATAGTTAAGATTCAAGTTATGATTTAGGTGTAACGAACATTGAATGTACTATAGCAACGTCTTGCATAGTTTCTATAAATCATTCATCGCCAATTTGACACCGTATTGTTAACTCTATAAGGCCGCTTATAAATCAAATTATTACACTTTGTATATATCACACAAGCATCGTCGATACGGAGTTTAATTTATTCTTACAAACACGGTCTACAATTATATCGCTACGTGAATCGATTAAGGTAGAACCACTTTAGGCCGTATAGCTTCACATACAGCATTTGCTATTCCAAAAGCATGTTCATTTACGGCACTAAACTCTGACATTACAAGTTTTTACATTCTTTATAACGACCAGTGTTATCCAATAGTGTATTAAATTATTACGATCTTTGCAATATTTATTACGCGGGAATTAATTGAAACACTATATCGTAAACAACCGATACACGTCGAGTTGTTAATTAATTTATATATGCTAAAACTCGCATATACCTTATTCACATATTTTCTAATATAGGTACTTAGAGTGAATTGAATGTCATAATTATGTCGAACTTAGGGTTTTTGTTTTATGAACGGCGTATTGAAATGAAAGTTTTCATGAAAATTGGCGGTAATGGAGCAAATATTCAAGGTTTATTTAACAGTCGTGGGGGCAAACGAACTCGGGACAGTCGGTACCGCTAGTCGTATATAAAAAAATTGTCTAACAATGTGTCGATTACCCGCTCCGCAGAGCCAATCAGTGGATAATATTCGTCAATATTCACCGCCAGATCGACCGAGCGTTAAAATTTACATCTTGATTGCTTTATTTAATTTACCCAAAGTATTTTTTTATTACTCCGCAAAGAGGAAACGCTGGACCGTGTCCGCGGTTAATTTATTTTTTCGTTTGCTCTCTAACAGTTTGTTCGCGAATTTCACTGCGGCTTTTCAATATTTTTGTGTTATTTGGAAGTGGTAGGTAATTAGAATTTTTTACGTTAAAAATTTCAATTTCTAGGAGAAGCGGTTATTTGATATAATTACCTTGTTGAAAATGAATTCTATTACCATGAACATCTGGGGATCGTAGAAAAAATATCTTATACATCTACTAGACATGGCTTCCCCTTAGATAAGAAAAAGTTATTATTTACTTTGTTCATAGATGACAGATAAATTGTGTGGACTAGAATTTTTTGTTGAAATAACTCAGTAAAGTAAATTGATAATAATTAGGAGCTGATAGACTTCTATTGCGTGTCAAGTTAATAGACAAGTTAGATAGAATTTGTTTAGTAAATAGTTAGGCCATCCATATCTCAAATATAAAAATAAAAAAAAGATTTCTGCATATATGCAATCTATTTTTGATAAGTTAACCTGGTGCTAAATCTACCACAATGTGTATCAAGGAAAACATCTAGCTGCATAGTTCTAGACTCAGGCAAAGATGGCAGGACAAAATTAAAAGAAATAAATAATATCATTTATTTGGCAAAAGTTCATGAAACACGAATCACAAAATTAAAAAAAAGTGAAATGCTTTAACGGTGTGTGCCTCACGGTTGCACCAAAAAGGTTCAAACTACCAGACAGATTCTGTCTGACGCTGGTTTTATAGAGACTCTTTAGGGACAAGTGACGGATGTGTTGTATTGTAACACACAGTATCAAACATAATACCACCACTTGACGCCTATGGTCAAAATTAAGATTGAAAGGAGAGGAAAGGAGAAAGGGACACACAGGCTATAAATAAACCTAAGTTTTATGTGCAATAGACCACGATTACCGGCGCGTGCGACAGATGCGATTGCGCAGGTGTCGTCACGCTTCATAGACACAGCAGATAGACAGTCGACGACTCCGAGCTACCTATTCATTCGTGAACTATTACTAATTTTATTGAAGATGGACTTCCAATAATAACTGAACTTAATGAAAATGTAATACTCGTATATACTGAACAAGAATTTAAATGAAATGTTTACAGTACACCAAATATCTATGGAATATCCAACATATGTAATGTTGGATATTCCATAGATATTTGCTGGAGGATAGGGAAAAAATATGTTTAAATCTCTTTAATTAAGTTTATTTGTGGTTTATTGGGACAATGGATACTTATTCGTATAATTAAAACACAATGATAAATAGTGATATTTTTTTCCTTCCTCAAATGAACACCATGTAGTAATGCTCATGACGTAGTTATAAAAACAAAAATTCCAGAATCCTTGTCTAGTTTTGGTTTTTCCTTGAATTTATATTATGTTATATTGAGTTTAATAGATGAAATAGTTACAGTAGTGGATGAAATAGTGACATCATCATCAAGATCTGCCCTTTTCCAATTGATTTGTGTTCGGCGATGCAGTCTTTTTCTATTATTTACTTTTTATATACTCCTCCTCTTTCTAGCCAATATCATCTGTCTATAGAACTTAGTATAGGATGTTTGATCCACACTTAGCTCTTTTGATAACTACTGTTGTGATTCTGTCACAATTGACTTTCCTTTCCCACAAAAGAATAGTAAATCCGTTAATTGAGAATACACTACTACTAGATGCACTTATATAAATTGATTTTATGTCTGTTGCGTGTCACTCACCGTGAGAAATACTTTCTTATATATTGTGTAAGTCTCACCTAATTTTACAATTGCTTAATCCATCTTAGAAGAGATAACGATAATTACTTTCTGTTTCTTTACATTCAAGTGTTGTTATGTCATTACTTATAATCTGTCTTTTATTATTGATACGGTGACAATCCTTACCATCTCTGGAATTATAGATTCTAGTAAAATCTTCTTAACTGCTTCAACCTTTTTTTAAATCTGTGGGTGATCTCTCTCGAGTTCTGGTTCATTTCACTGATTAACTATAATTACGTGTAATGCCTCTTTTTCTTAATTAGCAAAAACACTTTAATTTTTAAATGTTTTTCTTTATAAATGTTACATGGTTAATTAACGTTGATTCGTCGTGTCTCTAATTTATTGGAGCGTTACAATCATTTTAAAAGTTATAATTACTTACTCATAAATTATTTATTTAATCAGAGCCTCTCACAATTTCCATTTGGAAGATTATTTTGTCTATATAGTTATTGGGTTCTCATTTATGGTATAGGAAAATTTTAATCATTAAAATTGTATTTATGAATTGAATTATGTGCCCAAAATCCCATCTAATATGTAGCTACCCGTACCTACGAGTACGATACCTACCTACAGGGGTAAAAAAACACTTCAAATTCAATATGTGTATAATAATGTTTGTAGGTAAATGATTAACGATGTTATTGTCATTAGGAAAACGGAAATGGAAAACGAACAAATGAGTAATTCCTACCTATAAAATCGTATTGTCTGTACATCCTAGGTATACACATACAGAGATAGTTTATGTTCGGAAAACGGCAAACATGTATAAGCAGCTAGGAAGATTTGTAATACAGTAGTACTGCCAGAATAATATGCCTGTGCCTTATTAAACATTTGTGTCATTTACTTCAGCATCACGTGAAAAATTAAAAGTAGTTATAATACATATCGCCAACTGTAAAGTCTGATCATTGGGATTCTCAAGTTTATAAGCCTAATGATACATAAAGGTATACAAAAAGTTACACATAGGTAAGAATAAGCATTTAGTTAATGTTTACCTATTTGTTTGTAGTCAATACTGTTTATCGACAAAAAGGGCATTGTCAAGACATGGCCATTTTTAAACACGATGCTATACAAAAAAATAATTTACCAATATTTTATAATCTATTTTAGTAAACATCTGATGCAAATAACTTTGTATCAATTGGCATTGTAAAAAAACCCTTTTTTTAGTATCTGATTTGATGCTAGACATGCACCGGCTTCGGATTTGGTTCAAGTGTTGCCAACTCAAATCTTTATAAACCAACAAATTAAAATCGATTTAAAATACAATGCAATCTCTCCACTGTATTTAATATAGTTTTCGTTACATATCATAACTAAAAACGCTAATAAACTATATAATTGGTTTAAGACTTCAAAAGTTATAAAACTGAGGTTTTATACATTATTTCTGGAGTAATTGTATCATTTTGATCGATTTCAAATGGATCGATATATAAATGTTTTTTTATGTGGCAACACGATGCTGGAAAAATGATGTGTCTTTCAGTGAAAATGACAGTTGTCATTCGCTTTGTTTCTTTGCATCGTGAGTGTTGTTTTTGTGAGTTTTATATCGAACATTTTGGTTTTTTTATAATGGGAAAATACAGAGCAGACACATTAGTAGAAAAACATATTTTGTGTATATATTATATGAAAATAACACTGAAGGGAGGGCAGCAATAAAACAATATTGCTGCAACTGTATGGTGGGCCGTAGAACAGTAGGTTGCTGTGCACATATTATGACCATTATTTGGTTTTTAAGTTGGGCAAGGTATCAGGAACATATTAATCCACCTGCCCAGTTCCTTGATCATGTTGTCATAACATATGAATCTTATTAATAAATATAATTTTATATAAAAAAAACAAGTTTTATTTCATGCATAACCTGTTTCAATTAAATGTTAAAAAATATGTAACATATACATCTTGATACAAAACTAGCTTTATATCGTCATTCTGAACTGTTTGTTTATGAGTGGCCAAAGTCCCATAGAAATTGGACAATCCCCTTTGATCACAATAACAGGTTTAAGATTAAATATCACTGCAAAATTCGCCATGAAGAATCCAGTCTCACTTCTTTATCAATAGAAAGACAACGACAAAACAAAAAACGCTATTATCAAATATAAAAGGCAGTCTAATTAGTTTTTTGCACCATTAAACCCACATGACAATCAACTCAATTACAAAGTATTAAAGCACATTTTCCAATTTTACTGAATGCTGGAACAAAAAAAGCGTTTAATTATTACTGAAATGTAATTAAACACTTGTTTAATTGGATCTCTCTAGTTGATTAACTGTGCTAATTGTTTCTCAGATATAACGAATCGCTGTCGTAGTCCGGTTAGAAAAATATGCTGTAATTAACCGCATTACGGTAATTCTTAGTTTTGTTTTTGTTGTTTCATGATCAGCGTTGTTGACATTGTGTGCTGCAGTTCGTTAGCTTATTACCATTTCGGAAAGAATAAGACTTTTGTGTCATAGAGACAAAAAGTCGCTAGTTTTTGTCTTCTGTCTATCGGATAGACCACTAAACACAGTTACAATATCAAACATCACGTTTTCGTCATCAGAATCGACAAAACAGGAAATTACTCTACTAATACTTCAGTTTTTATCTTCCTCTTCATAAATATAAAAATATTATCTTTTGCGTTGTATTTTATTGCTATCAATAAAAATGTTAAGTTAAAATATTCTAAGTTATAAACACTTTTTTTCTAACTAAATGGTGATAATTCTGTTTTACATTGCGGTAACTTCGTTAAGGTCTCCCAAGCGAAACGGTATTATAAAGCATTTTATTTTACTGTTAGTACTAATTTAAAATGCAGATCTAGCAGCCCTAGCTATTGTGTATTCCTTATTCGCCATATTTGTGAATATATTTAGCCATTGGAAACTTACTAATATTACAGTTTTTCAAATTGTTTAGTTTTTTTTTTGAGCTGTTTGGGAAAACATTCAAGAATAACATCAGATCGTTCATTATCTTCACCAAGTTTTGTTTGACCAGGAACTTTCAAAAAGAAAATATTTCTACTGCTAAACTAATATGGCGAACCATAATAATAATAATATAGCTTCTCTTTCAATATCCGCCTTGAAGACAATCTAAAGATAATCATTCAACTTCCCTTAACGTTAACTTTATATACCATCTTAAAATTCGACATATTTTTATCACCAGCCATTACTTTCTCAGTTGTCAATATGAACACGTCCAAAAGCGTTTCAGTGGCGGCTATCTCCATCGGTACTTACATTTTATTCTCCATAAACAATGGCGAATGAAGAAAGCGGATGTTTGGTATTGCAATTTAGATGGGCAATAATGATAGACGGTTAATTGTGCTTGACGTTTGATCATAAGGGCTCGACTTGCCCAGGTCTGCCCGACACAGCCCGTTGCATTGTAATAACACTATCTTTTAATATAATTATATCTTGTTCATAATCAACGTAAATAAAACTGTGAATGTTTCACATGATAGTGGCGTCTCTCTAAGTTTAATTACTGATAGTTATCCTTGTAGATACATGTATTTGTCGATATTTACTACTTACCTATCAAATCAAATCAAATCAAATCAAAAATGTTTATTTGCTAGAAAATACATACCAATTCAAGGAAAGATCTTATGTCCTAAAAGTCATTGTATTCTGCCTGCAAGCAAGCGTGCAAATTATTTACTTCACTTACTTACTTTACTTTTTTTTTTTTATCAATTTCGCTATTATAAAGACAAGTTTATGGTCACTTGCTAAGCTCGTAACTTTTTCTGGTGCATTATCCACCTATGCATCAGTCTTATGACATGATGTAATATACTTTCAGTGTGTGATATTTCTGGCGCCGACCACCATGTTGCTAGAGTGTTCTTTCATCTCATAAATGTGATCATCTGTTGGATCTCGATGGTTAATTCCTTTATGTGTACTTCATCCCTCTTAAGTATTGTGGAATTCTGCGGTTTGATCTTCTATCAAAGTACAGTCGGAACATTCAAATCATTTTTGATTTCCAAAATAACCAACATATTTATTTTTTTGTTACAGAACTCAATTCCTACTATCTCATCATTTTCTACTTCCCTCACTTCATCATGGGTGTATCGGAGCCTGGTTCCTCTACCACCCCTGACCTCCCACCCATGGAACACGAGCGTCCAGGGTCTGGCAGCGGGCTGGATGACGAGGACATTCCTCAGAGGAAGCAGAGGAGGTACCGGACCACCTTCACGAGCTACCAGCTTGATGAATTGGAGAAGGCTTTCGGAAGGACACATTATCCTGATGTTTTTACTAGGTGAGTTCATTGAGATTTTGATACAGGATCGTTGATTAAAAGAATCATTAGTTTCCATATTTTTATAAAAAAAATTAAGTACATCCACGACGACGTGCCCCACTCCGCGATTACTGTACTGTAAGCTGTACTTTAGTACGGAGCGGAGCGGAGTGGGGCGCGTCGTCGTGGATCGCACTATCTATACGCACGTGTATGATTTTTATCGCTTTCTTTTGACAAACACTGCAGGCACAAACGAGTGGTTTCTTGGATACAAATTTAACGTTTATTATTCAAAGGGTTCCCGAAATTACATCTCGCATAAAAGGCATTTTAACGAGTAAAAACAATTAAGTGTCTCCATCTTGCGAAATATCAACAACTTTATTAAGTCGCAATTTTAATAAAACATTTTTATTGTTGCAGAGAAGAACTCGCTTTGAAAATCGGCCTCACCGAAGCTAGAATACAGGTAAGAACAAGATTGTTAATACAAATTAGATGTTTTTTTTCCCGATAAATTAGTAATTTTGTTCTCTGAAACTATAATGAATTTCGGAATCATCCATTTATTCATTGGGGCGATATTATTAAGTCAATTCAAACGTCGGTTAAGGTAAAGTAATAAAATCAAAGTGCGTTTTCTTGAGCGGTGCGACAAAAAGTCGCACGTTAGGCCCCCTGCAGACTCGCGACAGGACGTCTGCTTCACAAGTCACGCTCATTCGAATAGTTTACACATTCCATACTCTATTAAAATAGCACATAAAATTTAGTTGTAAGTGCCGCTTTTAATAATTTACACTAGTTAATTTACTCAGTTGGATTCAATTATTATGGATGTTTCAGATTAGATATTTTCAATATTATTGAATGGGATGTTTCTCATGGAAAATCAGAGGAGTTTTGCTGTTATCTTCTCACGGATATAGTTTGAAAGGGGTTACGGGGTGAGATGCGTAATTTACTTTTTAGATAGATACTGGTTTTAGAGTAATTGTCAATTATTGCTGTATTTCATCACATGCTTATCATTTACACATATTAACAAAATTAAATTGAGTTTGATTATATTTTCCTTTTTAATATTGACTGTTTTTTGCACTGACTCTGATTGTATATTGAATTATTGACTATATTTTGCCCTGACCGTAATTTTATATATGAAACTGACATTAATAATTAATTTATAATTCAAACCATTACAAAATACCTATTCCTAAAAGTAGACAATTTAATTAATTCAAGTATCTTAATAAGAATTATAGTCACTATTTCAATAATATTTGATTTTACATTAACTATGTATTAGAACTAACTATTATATAATAATATATTACGTAAAGGAAAAAAATTGAAAATAAAATAAAGAGCTCACTTGGCACCAAAAAAATCGTCCGCATCGCTGTCAGCGGGAAAAGTGCCAAAAGGCTGTTTTTTGCCACGTTGCATGGCAATACTGATTCATTGTCTTAAGAATTGGCCAGCCCTTTGGGGCCCAAGTCTGCTATTTTTATAAATTCGTCATTCCAACACGATCCCATTGTCATTTTGCTAAAAGTTCGTAATCTGCTAAATTCATAATTGTCGATCATTGTTTATTCCATAAACACGATACTCATAATGAATAGGATGTTTTAGTCTTTAAGAGAAAAATCTAAAAATATATTATTGAGATAGCTTAGGCAAAAAGCAGTCGGAAAGCGTTTGTTTTAGTTCTTAAAATAGCAATCTAAATTTTAAAATTCAATTCAAAGGTTTCAGCTTTTTTAATCTGTTTCATAACACCATTAGATAGGTCGCCATGTTATTACGTCATACGGCTATTTAAACTTAGAAAGTGTTAACTGTCAACTATCAGCGTACCTTTAATCTATAAAAAGGCTTTTTATTATTTTCGTAACCAACGTAATTTTTATTGAAATAATACCATAGAGGACGGTTTTGTAAAAGGAGACAACACAAATTTATAACTTAAAAAATATCACTGCATTTGTTTACACAGCCAACTGACGTCATGACCACAGAGCAATATGGCGCCCACTGCATCCAGCGTTTTCGTCAAATTACGCGCGAAATTTGAAAATGCAAAATTTAAATGCATTTTTATGGCACTTAACGATTGAATAAAAAAATTGTGATTTTTTTAGTGGTTCATTAGCACTATATAATCTAATTGAGACACTAAAAAAATGAGTGTAATACCCTATTAAAAGCAATAACTGCACAATGACGTTCTAATGGTAGGTCACTAATCAAAGGAACTGTCACAATTTTAGCAGATTACCGCTTAAGTCATTCATACCATGTCATTATGTACGAGATAACCAATAGATGCCATTTCTTTCAATGGAGTGTCAGTGGCTGACCATTGGAAAGTCATAATGACGCTAATATATTAGTAGATTACCAAACTTGTCAAAATCAACAATGATGAAATCAATGATAGACCATTCTGACACTATTGTAATAGCAGACTTGAGGCCCAGGTCACGTGAAGAGTCGACCAGCCGCTTGGCGATGTCCCGAAATATGTATAGATACTTAGATGGAATACTATTTATTATGTACACCCGAGCAGTGGTGGGCCAGTGAAAACGGCCCCGATTGGCTCCAGCAGGCGGTTTACTTTGAGTAAATAATTTCATCACCACTGTTCTAAAAACGGTGAAGGAAAACATCGTGCGGAAACCGGCGCGGCGGCGTGTCGTAGAACAAAAAATTCGTAGACATGTGACATCTACCAACCCGCACTGGGCCCGCGTGGTAAATTACAGCCCACTCCGTCTCGAAGAGAGGAGGCCTGAGTACCAGCAGTGGGAACATTATAGGGTGGTTATGCTTATGTACAGACGCCAGAACATCAACCTACTACAATCTGTCAAATTTATTTATAGATTTTCAACTTCATTACTAGAGCATAAGGTTCAAAGTTGATTGGGAAAATTTGACAGTTTCAATTTTACAAGGGGTGACATAATGTGCGCTCTTATCGCTAAAGGCGATATTATTTTTTACGGAATTGTAGAACCTTCAGCTCCTTACTGCTAAGTCTTTAAAAATGGACAATCCTCATAAAATGGTATTACTGTGCAAAACCCCTTCTAGACCAAACAAAACTATACGAAAAACAGCGTTATTTTTTTTTCGAAAAATCGCGTTCTTAAACCGAATTAATTGTAATTAAAAGACACTAATAAATGAAACACTTGAATTGCACTCTATAATCAAGTTTGCATAAAATACATAATTAATAAAATTATTTACATTTAGTACATAAAAAGTTACTGATACTGGTAGTGAGTTATTGCTATTTTTTCTGCATATAAATAGGGACCCTTTGCTCTATAAATTAAAAGATAAGTATGTAAGTGTAAAAATTCACACGTTGCAATAAAAGTTATGAGTTATGACATACGGACAAACAGTCCCACGCGTGTGGTTGCAATCAAGCAATCGGTTCATTTCATTAACATTTATAACATTATAATTACTTATGACTTTATGGTATCATTGATTAACTTAAAATAAACTTATTTGAATTACTTTTTGGATAATAGGAATTTTCGAGAAAATACTGTATAAGATGATGCAATCCACAACGACGCGCCCCACTCCGCTCCGCTCCGTACTAAAGTCCAGCTTACAGTACAGTAATCGCGGAGTGGGGCGCGTCGTCGTGGATTGCACTATCTGGGTAACTACAGTTTTGAGTCGTTTGGGGTCGAAACGCTCGGATCATGAAGCCCGAGTGCGAGTCTCCTTTTTAAGAAAATTTCTCGCCGACTAGCCGACACTTTACCACCAGGGGCCCAAGTCTGCTATTTTTATAAATTCGTCATTCCAACACGATCCCATTGTAATTTTGCAAAAAGTTCGTAATCTGCTAAATTCATAATGGTCGATCATTGGTTGATCATTGTATTCAACTAACACGATACTCGTAACGAATTAAAAGCAATGACTGCACAATGACGATCTAATGGTAGGTAATCTGCTAAAATTTTGACAGTTCCTTTGATCAGTGAGTAGGTCACTGATCAAAGGAACTGTCAAAATTTTAGCAGATTACCGCCTAAGTCAGTCATTCATTTGTCATTATGTACGAGATTACCAATAGATGCCATTTCTTTCAATGGAGTGTCAGTGGCTGACCATTGGAAAGTCTTAATGACGCCAATATGTTAGTAGATTACCAAACTTGTCAAAATCAACCATTATGAAATCAATGATAGACCATTCTGACAGTATTGTAATAGCAGACTTGAGGCCCTGAGGGCTGGCTCATTCTTTGGCAAAGAAATAGCTCAAACTGAAACTCAAACTCAAATCATTTATTCCAAATAAACCAATTACAGATACTTTTGAATTGTCAAGGGGTCGGTCAGTCACAAAGATGAAGCTAGTTGCCCATTCCAAAGCGTAGTAGGTTCCTATGGAGAAGAACGGGCAAGAAACTCCATGGACACTCTTTTAAATCAGAATATTGTTACAAAACATTGGTTACATCATTCATGTTGAAATTATACATGTGAGAACAATGTAGTAAAACGTGCACGTTAAAAGCGACCATAATAAAAATATAAAATCAAAAATAATTAAAATAAGCCATGGCAGCTAAGAGATGACCAGTCCCCACTGACGGCGCCCGTTCACGAACATGACGCATGGATCAGCATCATTTAGCTCAACCATTTTGAAGGGAACTTAATGATCCAACACACACGCCACCACCAGCGAGACATTTGAGTGAGCATGACATACTCTCAGCCGCCAGGGCACATTCAAGTCAATGAAAGACGTACTCAGTAAATGGTAGATTTAAAGTAGGTTTAAAGTAGCATTGCCTCGTTGAACGGCAGTCCTCTGGGCACGTTTCTGGATGACAGCGATGCGGACGAATACTTCCACGCCGAAGTGTACTTACTTCTATTTATTTGTATAGGTAGTTAGTAATTTTATGAGGAACTAAGTGTAAATTGTTAGTGGTGTTAAATATTAATATAACATAACACAAACATTTAAAGTACACTTAGTTCGCAATAAACGTTTTGACTTTGACTTGTTTGTAAAATAAATGTACATAAGAGAAACTTAAATTAAATTGCAAACTCTCTTACTTTTCATATTGATCATTTAGTTCTCAGCTAAATGGATAATCTACTCAGCCTATTACAGTCCACGACTGGACAAAATCAAAGGCCTCTCCCAGACTGCGCCACAACACCCTCTTCTCCACCTTCCGGATTCAGTCTGGAAATGGATTATAATTATATCAAATTCTCAAAATTGTATACTAGTTTTCTCTAGAAATTGGGCACAAATCGTTTGACCTCTTTTCTATTTCCATATAGTTTATATTATCGACAATTTAAATTGCAACTAAAAAATTTGTCCCTTAGCACATTACTGAATAAAACTTCTTAAAAAATAGTTGATTATAATACTCACAATAAAATAAAACGCAATTATGTAAACTATTCGAGTTGTAAAAATTAAATATTTTTCTCACGTACGAAAGTTCGCCTGTGTGTACGCATTTATAACATTGACCATATTCAACGTAAAATGAAAAGGACAATTTCCATTAAAATACTGGTGCACACTCGCAATTAACTTTATTAAATTGAGTGTTTTTCGCGTAAAAAATGTTTAATTTTAAGTTATTCTGACAGTTCCACTTTACTGTAATTTTATGTGTAATAGGTACCTACAGACGTCCGTCATTTTTTTATGAAATAGATACCTAGCAATTGCCTTCACTAGCATTCTAGGGGAACTGCTGGATGTACAGCTTTTCGAAATTCAGTGGTAACTATTTGAAATTGACAGCGCCTTTATGTCGTTGCAGTAAGGGCGATATTAGAAGCACAAATGTTAACACTGATGTGCCGTTAACCTTACATAAAGTTTGTGTATGTGTTCAAAAAATATAAACTATATTCCTGTGTTCATCCAGAACATGTTATGTCAGCTATCAAGGTGTTTGCCAAATTCCATCCAATTTCGTTTAGCCATTTGTTATTGTTATTAAGATAATTTGTGTCTGCGTCTAGTCTAACCGGATGCAGCTGAATACCAATATTTTACATGGAGCGACTGCCTATCTGACCTCCATACCCCAGTTACTGGGTAACACGATACCCCTTGGTAAGACTGGTTTTCAGACTTTTGGGCTTCTAACTACCCCTAACGACTGTCAACGATCTACAAATGAAACATGGAATTTAAGAAAAAAAACATTTTGTGATTTATAAAGGCTGGTATCAGAAACAATCGCAGTTCCTTAGATAGTTATAGAAACAATAATACAATTACTCAGGGGCCCTACCACCACCACCACCACCACCTTTTAGCAGTATTATTTTAATCTTACTTGAGCGTAGGAAAGAGATGGAGCTAGACGTCCTGTATAGCTCCACTTCTTTCTCGCACTGAAGGATCATCAAAATAATAATGCTTAGAGAGGTCGTGGTTGGCCCCCTGGAATCTGTTAAGAAACCAACGACTTATGATTTCTTTATGCAGTAACGCTCATTGTTGTCATATAGTAAATATGATTTAGATAGACTTATAATACGTCAAGGCATTCTGCGTTTCTTTTATAGAAGCGGACAGGCCTAATAAAGCGTCATTAGCACATATTTTTGCACGTCAAAGCGTCGTGCAGACCGGCGCGACGTGACAGCGCGACGCGACTCTAACAAAACAATTTCTAAGAAAACTTCACGGTAGAACAATTACCTGTGCCGCGCTAGTCTGCACGAGCCTTAATAAAGTCCGTAACAGATAGTGTTGGTATTGGAATGCTCGTTTCCTTATTCTCCATCGTGTAATTTTACTATATAAATTCCCATCAATAGAACAAATATCACCCGCCTCGTCACTATTCCAGTACCCAGTGTACATATATCCAGTACGGCTTGAAAATTCTTCCATATCCTAAGGGCACGTCTTCCCTACCATTACCGCGCCCGCCGGTCTACTCCTTGATATGCAATGGCCTCTGTAGGTACCCACACGAAACGAGGCTCCGGGGGCTAGTGCAAATGTTCGGGTTCATTCGATTTACCGAGTCTGGTTAAACCACGCTGAGGTCGGTCCATTTCATTAATTCATTTATTCAAACTCAAACTCAAACTCAAAGCATTTATTTCAATTAAACCATTTACAGGCACTTTTGAATTGTCAAGGAGTCAGTCAGTCAGAAATATGAAGCTAGTTGCCCATTTCAAAGCGTAGGTTCCTATGGAGAAGAACGGGCAAGAAACTCCACGGACACTCTTTTTAAAAAAATTATAATCTTACAAAATATTGTTTACATCATTCATGTTGAAATTATACATGTGAGAACAATGTAGAAAGACGTGTACGTAAAAAGCGTCCGTAATAAAAAAACAAAAATAAAACAATTCAAAAATTAAAATAAGCCGTGGCAGATAAGAGATGACCAGTCCCTACTGATGGCGCCCGTTCACGAACATGACGCATGGATCAGCACCGTTTAGCTCAACCATTTTGAAGGGAACTCAACGATCCAACACACACGCCACCACCAGCGAGACATTTGAGTGAGCATGACATACTCTTAGCCGCCAGGGCATATCAAGTCAATGAAAGACGTACCCAGTAAATGGTAGCTTTATAGAAGGTACATGGTCACAGTGCTCACACATGTGCTATGCATTTATACAATAAAAAAAAAGAGATTGAAGTTATACAATTCAAAGATAGTTTTTGCAATCTTCAGCAATTCCAACAATATTTTTGAATGCTAATCAATTAGTTTATGCGCCCTTGTGGAGCTGGACCAGCGTTAAGCCAAGCATTTTTGTCAGCGATATAATCCCCAAGCTTTTAATATGCCTGGCAGCATAGTGTGCGTTTTATACAAGATTTAAATTTCGTTTCATTTAGTTGTAGTATATGGGAAGGTATTTTATTGTAACATTTTAAACAGTACCCCATGAAAGATGAGTCTACTTTAGCCAGTCTGAAACCCGGTTGAACTAATTGGTCCCTATTTCTAGTACTATAATTGTGTCTTTCACCTCTTTTACTGAAAAGATTAAGATTTTTCCTGACGTACATGATGTTTTCATAAATATATTGACAAGGTACCGTCATGATGTTAATATTTTTAAACAGTTCCCTTAGAGAATCGCGCCTACGGAGGCAATATATTGCTCTAATGGCTCTTTTCTGCAGAATAAAAATAGAGTCGATATCTGCAGCCCGTCCCCATAGTAAAATACCGTAGGACATGATACTATGAAAGTAACTGAAATAGACTAGCCTTGCGGTATCTATATCAGTAAATTGACGGATTTTTCTTACAGCATATGCTGCTGAACTTAGCCGTCCTGCGAGAGATGTTAAATGAGGACCCCATTGCAGCCTTGAATCGAGCGTATTCAATTTGTTAGTCAATAAAAGCATAATTCCGGTGACAACTCACATCATGGCACTCAAAAATGAATTCCACAAAACACATAACCACTTAAATTTAACAATTTTCAAAAAGGTCACATGAAGAAGTTAGTTTTTTCATACTTTGCTTAAAGTGCACTATTAAAGGAGATTAAAACGATTAATATCTGTCATTACGATGTCGAAGTATGGTCACAGTACGAAGTCAAGCTTCCTTATAAGACTTGTGGGGAAACGCGGCTCCGCCCGTACACATATCGGTGGAACGACACCTTAATGATCACTTAATCACAGCGTACGCGACCGTCGGATGTTTTCATTAATGTCCGAGTCACTGCAAAATTGGAAATACGACTTTGTTGGAAATTGCCAATTACTTAGGAAACGTTGATGGTTTTTATCTGATAGACGTCTGTAGAGGCTTCTGAAAGGTTTTATTTTTTGTTGTTACTGCGTTGTAATGTGAGGAGAATAAGTCATTTTGTTGATAGGTTAATTTGTATGTATCGGTTGCGATCTTTCCTATTGAAAGCGTCTCCATAAGGAGTCAATGTACATTTTGCAATGCAAATGTGACGTGTCAGCGACATGTTAATATTAAAATTTTACAATTAGTAACTTAAGTGTTCTTTAAGGAATGGAATTTCTGTCAACTTTACCTACTTAACAAGATAATTTTAGTTTTTTTCTTCGATTTAATGACAGCAATACTTTCTGAAGCTTGTTTAATCCACAACATCGATTGCACAAGGTTTTTAATAATACATCAATAAACCTTTTTTTTTTTTTTTTTTTTTTATTGGGTGGGAAATCATCAAATGACGTCTCCCGCTCTGGGTGGAGCGGGAGGGCGTGTCAGACTCTTACTGACTAAAACCCACCCGTGTTCCTTCTGTTGCCTGTGCAATGCCAGGGGGCCACGGTATCCCTTTCGGACTAATCCCGCAACCTACACACAATCAATAAACCTACGGTCGGTGAAATATAGTTATTATATTTCAACAAAATCTTAATTGACTGTCAAAAATAATAAATCACATACAGATTTAAATCTATATTATCTACTTATTTCATAGACAGAAGTTACTGAACATGTTCGAATTTATGATACAACGTTTTTTTTTATATTTCAATCATCAAATTGATATAGTAATTAAAATGAATAACAATTTGTAGCATTAATCATTGAAATGAACAGTTTAATCATGCTTAGAAAAAATACTGTTTGCCGGTCACGTCACGACGCAGAAAGCAGATCTTTCAACAATTTCTTTAATAGATGCCATAAAGTTGATTGTGGCGCCGATATCATTAAAATATAAATAGTTTACACTAAAATAATTATCAATAGATTCTACTACTTATACAATAAATAAATAAATATATAATATAATTATCCATGTAACATAGCTAACCGGGTATTAATTAAAACCTTTTTGCCTTTAATAGCAAACCCGAGCTAATGAGTGGACGTTCCATTTATGTCCAGGTTAGGCCTTTGCAAGCAACACGCACAGTGACTCTTAATTAACTTTGATTTATGTTAGATTTCTTACGTTTTTATATTATCAACTAATAATACTGTCCGTAGGTTGTAAACTTTCTTCTTGATTGTTTAATTATGTTCGTAGAATTATTAAAAACTACTAGAACTAGAAAGTCGGCTTATTAATCTACGTGGTAATTGATTAGCCGTACATAATGAGTGTTGCCATCGCATAATACGATAATAATTTGGAATTGAGGAAAAAGCAGAATGTTGCCAGGTGAATATTGAAAGGAGTTAATTCGCCCGTTTTTAAAGTTCAACCGTAGCTTGAACATAATGATAATTACATTTAACACAGAGACAGGGAACATTGTGAGGCTTATGTGTGAAGCCATTAAATTAATTTTGTTGCAAGAAGTGAATTGATTATTGACTGTTTTTTCTTAAAATTATATTCAATTGTAATTACGATGAAAAGTTATTTTTTGTTTTGACAATCTCTTGTAGCGGATGAGCTTTATCAATACCAGACTTGTACTTTTTGCCTTTTCTGGTTAAAATTAAGAAGCATGAGGCTTGAAAACTTGACAACCAGCAATATTTAATAACATGAAGTTCATATCTATACACCGCCGTAAGGACTATTTCTGCTTGCAGCACTCGGCCGCTATAGAACCGGGGCGGTAACAGATGTGGTCATCGTGATCACGGGATTTTGTTTTCAAACTGCTTAGATATGAAGATCTTCGATAGTGTTAGGGACAGGAACTGTTACTCTTTAGCGCAGGTTAGTAGGCCCAGTGGTAACCGCCGCGAGTTACGAGTTGTAGGTCCTAGGTTCGAACCCAGACAGAAGCTTAATTTTGTGTAAATTATTATACCACTGCTCTCAAAACGGTGAAGGAAAACATCGTGAGGAAACCGGCATGACCTAGAACCAAAAATGCGAAGACATAGGTATGACATCTACTAACCCGCACTGGGTGTGGGCAGTGGTGGATTACGGCCCACTCTCTCTCACTAAGACCAAGCCCAGCTGTGGGAACATTATTGGCCGATTATGCTAACGCAGGTTATTCTATAACCTAGCTAGGAGAACAGCATTTCTTCCACATCTTTGATGATATTTTAGTTAATAAGTACATTTGACTGTGTAAATTTATTTGTAGAAAACTTGGTATTCCTTTAGGTATGTGGTGGAGGAATGAACAAAAACAAATTAATAAAAATCATCGTTCCATAAGTGAATCCTCATCGCAGCCAATCTAAAGTCACCTCTCTTGTCACCAGGTATGGTTCCAAAATCGTCGTGCGAAATGGCGCAAGCAGGAGAAGGTGGGTCCCCATGCTCACCCCTACAGTGGCTACTTGGGGGGCTCGCAGCCACTGCCCACGTCAGCCACTCTGCCTGGACCACCACACCCACTGTCACAGCTTGGCTTCGGGCTGAGGAAGCCGTTTGATGCTGCACTGGCCAGTTTTAGGTGAGCTTTGAAGTTATTTTGAATAAGTATAGTCCTGTTTTTCACTATTGGTTGTCAGAAGATTTCCCAGTAGGTGGAATTTGGATTAACAATTTAACACTTATCATTTAGCCTGTAATGCCCGAAGGGTTTGGCAGAGGTGTCCTAAGGTGGGTCTCGTCAGTTGGGGGCGAGCCTATTGGGTTAATGAAAATGTATAAATAACAATCTTGAAAAAACAATTTACTTACCTTTTTAATTGTTTGTTTTTTTCTGTAAGTTAATTTCTTAATTTCTTCCAACAGGTACGCAAGCACACCACTTTTCGGCGCCCAGTACTTACCCCCACTATCGCGCCCGCCTCTCTTCGGGGCCCCACTCTACGCCACATCGCCCGCGCATTTCCATTCCCTCTTTGCCAACTTAAACATTCCCGAGCCGCCCCGACTATCCCCCGAGCACTCCCGACCGGCACTTGAACTGTCACATCCATCTCCGGATCTCTCCCGGCCGTCGTCCGATGGCTCCCGATTATCACCCGAGGTGACCCGATCTCCTGCACCTTCCATGTCACCGCCGATATCGCCAGGCAGTGAAAGCTTGCATATGCACCCAATAATGGATGACGTGCGAACGTCTAGTATCGCTGCCTTGAGATTGGCGGCTCGGGAACATGAACTTAGACTTGAATTGTTAAGACAGAGAGCTGATATGATGTGTTAATTAAGAGATTACTTATTTTTTATATAAATTCTTATAGCAATGTAAATAATTATGTAGCTGAATAGTTTTAATTTAAACAATGATTTGGTATCCAGACGTCTAAGCTTTGATTTTGTAAATAAGTTTATTTAGGTAAGCATGTTATTTTAGTTTTTAAGTTTCCATTTTCCAATCATAAATCCGTCCTTTCTTATGTAATTAAGTATAAATTTATAAATAAATACAGTTATTTTTATTATAGATGTTTGTTTTGCCTACCACATAATATTCTACCCACTTACAATAATACAAAAGGTTGTTTTCTTAAGTTTAAATGCACACAAAAATACTCAATGGTATCGATATTCTGAAATAATTTAAAATACGAGGCACATCACTATTCTTCATTGATATCAATCTAGATCAAACTAGGTGAAAAAAAAGCGGCCAAGTGTGAGTCGTGCTCGCACACGAAGGGTTCCATACCACCGTAAAATATGTAGTGTATTCCCTTTAATGTTTAAATTTAGTTTATTATTATTATTTGTTGTTAAAGTGGCTATAGACACACACATACACACTGAAAATTTCAATTGACTATCTATTACGGTTCAAAAGATACAGCCCTGTGGTGACAGATCGTGCGCCTTAGTAATATACTACTGTAATGGTCATGCATTGTATTTTCCGTGCGTGTCCCAAATAAAATATTTTTCTTTATTTCTTTCTTTCTTTCTAATAGGGCACCCTTGGTACACCTTGGGTACGGAACCCTGCATAACTAACTAGCTGGAAAAAAGGTAAAAAGAAAAACAATTGAGCAACAATCAGGTACAGTACAACTATTTACTTAATGTCCCTCGGAAAACTTCGTGTTTTTTCAGTCGTCGGATTTCTATCAGTTCCCTTTACACGTGGTGCAGACCGGACGCTCTAAAACGACTCCCAAGTCGATTGAGAGCGTCCGGCCGAAACAGGAAGTTTGCCGAGGGACATTAAAAAAATAGTTGTATTTTACTTGCCAGAGGAACGGCCACTTTAGAAATAATACAACATAACATAACATCACGCCTGTACTCCCCGAAGGGTTAGGTAGAGGTGTACCTATAGTACTTACACTCATTTCATCAGTTATGTTAAAGTCCCATGTAATAGGTGGCTAACCTAATGCAATCAATCGGGCACAACCTCAGGCTCCGGGCTGCTGCTGAGAAATTTCTAATGGAAAAAACCCAATAGCACTTTACCCGACCTCGGAATCGATCCCAGGACATCGTAACTAACATTATAAATGCAAAAGTGAAGTCTATTATAATCCGTCATTATTCAATAGAAAAGGATGACTCAAGTCTCAGGGGTCATCAATCGTACGTTTCTGTCCATGGATAACCATATTATGCTCACCATGACAGCCTAATGTAATTAATATCAACGGTTTCATCCGCAAAATATGGCTACGACCAATTTGTTCGACTGAGAATTACGTGGGGATACGGTCATATTTATAGCGAGTAGCGATTTTACAAAGTATTTAATCAGGCTATAATTTTTCCACGTTGGGACACAGACCTGCTCTTGGTGATAGGGAATGTTCCGTAATCCACCACGCGGGCCCGGTGCGGGTTGGTAGATGTCACATGTCTTCGAATTTATTGTTCTAGGACATGCCAGATTCTTTCCTCACGATAATTTCTTTCACCGTTTTGAGAGCAGTGGTAATGAAATAATTTATACACACAAAGAAAAGCGTCTGCGACCTTAAACTTGTAAGTCCCGGCCGTTACCACTGGGCCACTATAGCTACCTATGTACTATCGAAAAAATTCATATCTAAGCTGTTTGAAAAAAAAAACCCGTGAACACGAGGACCACATTTGTTACCGCCCCGGTTCTACAGCGGTCGAGCTCTGCAAGCAGAAATAGTCCTTACGGTGTTTAGATATGAACTTTTTCGACGGTACTTAGGTACATTCAGCTGAAAGACAGCACATCGAGGTATTCCACTCAGCGCATTGCCTACAGGGTAGTGACCTCCAAAACCCATTGTTCCCATAATTTTAATGTTCATACATTGATTCCACATCGCACCAAGAATTTTTAGCAAAAAAAAAAAACAATAATTTAGTTCCACCGCGCTCCAAGAAATTTTAATTTTATTAAATATCATATAAAATAAAATAAAATCATATCAAATATGTTTATTCAGTACAAACAACTTATGGCCTTTTATGCGGACTCTACTTATTTTATTTTGGAGCGCTGTGGATCCATTTTGGTACTTATAGCTTTTAAAATAATATAGTTAAAAAAACTTAGAGCGCAGTGGTATGCACTCCTGGAGCGCAGTGGAACTACCCTTTTCAAAAGCACTTGTCCGAATCGCACCTGCATGAGCACTTCCACTAACCGCACTGAAACAAAATTTTGATAAAAGGTGCGGTTTGGTGGAACAGTTTATCAATAAGTATTATTTTAAGTTCCCGAAAGGCACCTACGGAAAAGTTCACAGCCGGTTTTTTCTGTAAAAATCACACCGTGAAAACTAAGGTAGTAAGACGAACTAGGCATTGATATTATTGACAGCTCACTTCAAGCTCAGGGGGCCAACCTCGACCTCTTTAAGCATTATTATTTAAATGTTACTTCAGTGCGAGAAAGAAGTGGAGCTATATAGAACGTCTAGCTTCATCTCTTTCCCACACTCAAGTAAGATTAAAATAATACTGCTAAAAGAGGTGATGGTCCCAGTTCTCCTCAGTTTTTGCGTTGAGATTTTTACCTACAGCAGTTCCTTTCGGCCCCATCCGTTATACGTGCAGTACCATCGAAGAAGTTCAGATCCATAAGGACTATATTTGCTTGCAGCGCTCGGCCGCTATAGACCCGGGCGGTAACAGATGTGGTCATCGTGTTCACGGGATTTTGTTTTGAAACTGCTTAGATATGAAGTTCTTCGATAGTACATATATTATATACAATACACTGTCTGCCTATAATGTTCCCTCTACTAGGCTGTCTATGAGAGGAAGTGCGCCAAACAACTTGGGACAATATTTGGACATGCCTGAATAAAAAACCAAGTACGGGTCGGACTCGCACACGAAGTGGACCGTACAGTAAAAAGATCGAGCAAAAACGCCGAAAAAAAAATCTTCTAATTTTATTTATACTACAGAATAATCTACTTATCCCATTCCTATTGTTAAGTCTGGAACAACTGTTATCTAAATCCTAAGACGAGCGTTCATAGTTGCGACACAGTTTTAACTTTTGCAGCTATCATCGTTTTCCTTTGTAACTATTGCCATCTGTATTATGTTTCCTAAATACATTTTATTCTTATTATTACGGTTCATGAGATACAGTCCGGTGACAGACAGACGGACGGACGAACAGCGGAGGCTTAGTAAAAGGTTTCCGTTTGACAGCCTTTGGATACGGAACCCTAAAAACTACTTACACCTACTTACCATTCAAAAAAAAGCAGGAAACTGTCTGAAGAATAAGCCGGTCAAGGTTATGACACTTTTTAGGCTGGAGATAAAAATAATGCATAGTTGAATAACCTCAATGCACCTTTGGACTCTTTGGCGGTCAGAGGCGGTCAGCGTGTTTCACGGTCTGTCAAGAAAATACTTTTGTAGTGATTCGTGTTCGGAATCACAGTGTAAAGTACCTAAGTATCTATAGTTGTTTCACTAGTTAGAACAATATAGCAGTGATAGCCTAGTGGTGTGACCGTCGGACTGCCAAGTCACAGGTCTCGAGTTCGAACCCAAGGCACCCACCTGTGACTTTTCGGATTCATGTGCGTATTATATAATTATCACTAGCTTGAAAAACGGTGAAGGAAAACATCGTGAGGAAACCGGCATGCCTCAGAGATATTTCTCGACGGCATGTGAAGCGAAGTCATAGGCCCATGGGCGGCTTTAAAACTCTGACACCAGGTTAGTCACTAATCACACGAAAAAAAGAAGAAGAAGACTAGTTAGAACTACTCACAAGACCATTTCCGACACTAAGCTAAGGTCTATTTAAATGCTTAAGTGGGATTAGAAACAGAAATAGGTCCTGTCATCTTGTTTCCATTCTTTTTTCAAAGTTCACTATTTACGCAGACGGGTTTTGTTTTTTTATTAATTAATTTTTAAAGTGTACGTGTTTGGTAAAACCAATAAATAAATCATATAATTTATTTATATAATTTGGTATCAGACTGCTTGGGACTAAAAAACTATACATGGTAAGTATAACAGTCCATATAGTCCTTCATGAATTAAAGTTTATATATTAATCCGTAACAAAAATTACAGAATGGTTAAGGCGAAAGCGTCAGGGTAGTCCGCGCTTTTTTTTTTTGCCCGTTTTTTGCAAACTGATCTGCAGTCAGTATCAGGTTGTGTGTTGATCTAAATATGATTCGCGATCGTATCATATATTTATTTATAGAATTATAATCATAAAAAATATCAATACGACTCTCTTACATATTACCCTATTGCATGACTATTTCATGAAATCATGACATTTGAGGCCAATTCTAACTTAGGGAGTTGTATTGCTGATTCTAATGATAATAATTGTGCAAAGCTATACTTTTTACGGTCACGAATCATAATTTTAATTAACATACAACCTGACACTGACAGACAATTTGAATTTTGTGGACTTACTTAGCTCATCACCATCACCCTTAAGAAAAAAATCCAAAAAAAAAACTGATGGAAAAAAAACTATCAGCGTTTTTTAGCATTTTTTTGTTCCATTTTGGTTCTTGTACGTCATCTTCAAAATTAATTCTCAAAAGACCTATTTAAAATCTTATAAGCCGCTTTTCGCTACTACTTGCACCTAGCCCCCATCACAATCCAAGTCGCAATGATTCACCGTCAATCACACACAATCATCACCAATTTGGCATTAGTCACCCAAGGCCGGGTGAAGGGACGGCTCTACGTGCCGCAATTAGGCCTGACCTCATACTGCATAGGGAAGATACTGCGGTTTGAGCTAGAGTCTAGATTGAACGTAAATATAGCTTTAAGTGTGTTTTGGTAATTGGTCTAGTTTAATAGATTTAAATAGTCGTGTGATGATTTAGATTGTAATGTTTGTAAGACGAATTTTAAGGCCAGATATCTACGTAAACTCAACTAGTCTACACTGTCCTCTCATATCTATTAACACTGTAATTTGAAAACATTTTGAAAAACCGTTTATTTGTAAAAGAGTAACCGTGGAGTTTCTTGCCGGCTCTTCTCCCGAAACGACAAATTGGAACCGTGTACCTAGCTTCTGACGTTTCATAAGTGCCCATGTAGGTTTATGTGAAATAAAATATTTTTATTTTGATCTTTTGATTTTGAGTCTATAATGTTCGCATAAAGGCCTCCTCCTCTCTGTGAAACAGACTGGACCGCAAATTCAACATGCAGGCATGCAGGCCATTCCATTGTATTAGGAATACTTTCTAAGTAGTTATGAATTTTTTTGAAATTTCTAGTTTCTTCTATTGAAAGGACATTGTTCGGCGCCCATACATCGTTCGCCTAAGAATCAACAGACACGTGAATTTACTTTCTGTGTTCTAAATAATACATATATTCGATTGAAACTAAATTGAAATCACGAACACTTCTGAGAATTGACAAAATCTAAAACACTTTCAGATTTTGGTGTTATAATTAGTCCAATAGAAACACATAAACTTAGCGTTTATTTGTGAAAATACATTGGATTTACATTTACATTGAACCTAGCAATAACCATTTGTCTCTACACTAATTTATTTGTAGCTATGACCAATATAAAAATGTACTCTGAGTGATGACATTGTCATTACTAGTAAACGTCAAAGTGTCATCTGTTAATTCATCGACTGTCAGTGTCAATGTTGGTCGTTTCACACAGCGCTTTCAGTCGCTTTATTTTGTTTGTAAATGAAAACCTTATTCATAGATCAAGCGCTGAGAGAGCCTATTCAAAACGTCAAATTGAAACAAAAAAAGAAACTTTTTAAATGTTTTCGAAATGATGAAGTGTCCGTTTTATTGTAATAATTTTAATGTAAATTATAAAATAAACTAGTTATTATTGTAAAGGTCTTATACGTGTTGATTCATAGGCCATTTTTTAGAATGTCCTTTCGGAACTGTCAAAACAGTAGATTAGTTTGTGGACACCCTCATGGTGATACGGGCCCTTGTTTGGATAAGTAAGAGAGAGAACTACTCAAGTTAAAGGTGACTGTCCACAGCCCAAGCGGAGTAGATTCAAAATCTTCAGTGGAAAGAGCCAATAGGGTAATAAACTTCAACCCGTTACAGCTTTTCTTAGGTCATACAGAAAGGTAGCATAAGCTTAATCAGCCTATAATGTTCTCCTTGCTAGGACACAAATGCAAAAAAAATACAAAAAATAAAAATGTTTATTTCTTGACCATAGTTGTTAACATTTTGTTGATGAATGGCACAGACCTCCTCTCGGTGACCAGGGAGTGGGCCATCGACCACGCCGGCCCAGTGCGGGTTGGTAGATGTCACAAGTCTTCGAATTTTTGTTTCTAGGACATGCCACTTTCCTCACGATGTTTTCCTTCACCGTTTTGAGAGCAGTGGTGATGAAATAATTTACACTAAGTAAATTGCCTGCTTGGGTTCGAACCTGCGACTTACAACTCGGTAAGTCACGGCCATTACCAGTGATCCACCACTGCTCAGCAGCAACAGAAAGACTTTCGATAAATTAACAAAAGATGCAGAACCACAAAAATAATTAAACTTTTATTTCAACTAATAGTAGTTTTAAATTGACACTTATCTTATTAATTTATTACTTTTTGCGACTATAATGCATTCAGCCATTCAACTGAGTCTAAACTGTTACCGATTGCGATTTTCAAGATAAAGCGATAACTAATTATTGTTTTGATAGACCTTTCTAATAGAATTTCAGACAAAGTTAAATGTTAACTCAAACTCAAACTCAAAGCATTTATTTCAATCAAACCATTTACAGGCACTTTTGAATTGTCAAGGGGTCGGTCAGTCAAAAATATGAAGCTAGTTGCCCATTCCAAAGCGTAGTAGGTACCTATGGAGAAGAACGGGCAAGAAACTCCACGGACACTCTTTTAAATAAAATAAAAAATTGATACAAAATATTGGTTACATCATTCATTTTGAAATTATGCATGTGAGAACAATGTAATAAGAAGTGCACGTTCGTAAAAGCGTCCGTAATAAAAAGAAGAAAAAAAGAATCATTCAAAAACTTAAAATAAAATTAAAATAGGTAAGCCATGGCAGCTAAGAGATGACCAGTCCCAACTGACGGCGCCCGTTCACGAACATGACGCATGGATCAGCACCATTCAGCTCAACCATTTTGAAGGAAGCTAAATGATCCAACACACTATAATAATAAAATTAACAAATGTTCGGACGACAAATTGTGCTCTATAGTTAAAGAAGCCAATCCTGAAGCTTAAAGGCTTCGGCAAACAGGCCCAACGCGATAACTATAGAACAATTTCCGTGAAGTTTTCATAGACATTGTTCCACCAGAGTCGCGTCGCGCCATCGCATCGCGCCTGAATGCGGGAGCCATATGAAGATTGAAAAGAGGTTACTTATTGCAAATCATTCGTGATTTTGGTGTAGGGTATGCAAACGTAAAACGGACCTATTTCACTTATGTCACTACAAATTTAACTGTTGTCAAACTGTTGTTCTGAATGGATACACATCCAGAACTATGTTCCCCTCGGGGATTCCTCAGGGATCGCTACTGGGACCCTTAATGTTCAACATCTTCATCAATGACGTCTCTTCATGTTTCTCGAACTTAAAAGGTCTTTTGTTTGCGGATGACATGAAGATTCTAAGTGAAATTAGAACTGAGGAAGATGCTGAACATCTTCAACTTGACCTGGATAGATTCCAAGAGTATTGTGTCGCCAACCGCTTGGATTTAAATGTCTCGAAATGTTACATAATATGTGCGTTCCCTCGCAAACCCAAACCTATTCTTTATGATTACAAGCTAACCAACATTTCAATATCCAGAATTAATACGATTAGAGATTTAGGCGTCACTTCTGACTCGAAACTTCTTTTTGACACACACATTGATAAAATTATTAAAAAAAGCTTCCAAGGCACTAGGTTTCATCATGAGAATATCAGCCGATTTTAAAAATATAAAAACATTCAAAATTCTTTATTGTGCCTTTGTGCGCAGTCATCTCGAATATTGTTCACCAGTATGGAATCCTATTTATGTTACTTACGTTAATCGCATTGAAAGTATTCAAAGGATTTTTTTGAGGTACATTCAGTTTATATCTAAAATCTATTTACCTGACTATCATAGTCGTTGCAGAAAGTTTCACATTCTTCCACTAATCGAGCGGAGAAAAATTGCTGACATGGTTTTTCTGTTCAATTCAGCTAATGGTTCAACCGATTGTTCTGAACTGCTTGGCAGAATTGGGCTACGTGTTCCATCATTTACCTTTAGGAATCATGATCCTCTGTATGTTCCCTCTGTACGGTGTATATTATAGACAAAACTCTTATACTATTAGAGCTAGCAGATCAAACAACTCGATGTGTCAGAATGTTGATGATCTGGATTTATTCACCACCAGTGTCAGTAAATAAAAAAAAAAGATCTGTAACCGCTTCTTCGAGGCTCACTGACACTTCTCATTCTATTTTTTGTTATTCGCTCGAGTACTTTTACGTCTTACTTTCTCTTACCTGTCTAATGTCTCTTGTTCTATCCTAATTTTGTCAGTGAAAACTTGTAATTGGCCTTCTTTCACTATTGTTCACATATGCATAACCTAGCTGTAAGTTTCTTAAAATAATAAAATAAATCTTGTATTCTGTAGGTACCCTCTAGGTACAGAATAAAAGATTTCTAAGAGCATTCTACAAAGCAACGCGACAGCTCCACCTAGATCTAGAGCAACATTGTAATCTTTAAAGACAGCTGAATCTCAAGATGTATCAAGTTATTAACTTTCTCTTCTTCGTCGTTCCCTCAATGAGGAGGATCGCGACCACATAGAAGCTTCTCCAAGTTCAGCCTCTCGCAGACAGGCGTGACGCAACAATCGTAGAACCATTTCCGTGAAGTATTCATAGACATTGTTCCACCAGAGTCGCGTCGCGTCACACTTGTCTACGGGAGCCTTTATTTGGTCTTCTGCAGTGTGGACCGCTGGGTACATGCTGCCTCCAAAAGCCTTCTTGCTCGCGTCTGACCATCTTGCCGGTGCTTATTAACTCTATAACAGTACAATTAGTACCTCATTTTGATGGAATAGGTACTTAATGGACGATTTAATATTTGTAGGGATTTGAATACAAATTGACATGATCATTGATTTGAGCTTTCAAGTTTTGTAAATACCTGTTTTGAATTAACGTCAAAAGTGGTCGATCTATCTATATATTTTAATTTTGATGATACGTAATTGGAACTTAATCAAATAACTATACATGTTTGTAGAGACAAATTAATTTGTGCAACAAAATGAGTTTAAAATAAGCTGTGTCCTCAATAGCTGCCTAATTCAATGAATATTTTTTTATTTTGCTTCAAATCGCATTAATTGATGTGATAGGTACCAGTAGGTAGAAACTTTTATGTTACTGTCTTAGATGCATTGCCGAATCCGCTGATTTACAAAACCGCTTGGTGTTTTACAAAACAGCACCGTTATGTAAAAGCATGCCATTGCACTACGTTTAACAAAACTGCTGCCCACGTTTAGACATAATGCAGAATGGCTTATGTTCAGTCACAATAATCATTTGCTGTGGCTTCTAATGCCAAATTGGTCGCAGTAACTAAGCCAGGGCCCCATGACCAATTGGTCATGATGTTTTAGGTTAGGTTAGAACTGTGACCAATCGCGCGCGAGCCGAGCGAGCGTAGCGAGCGGCCGGCCTACGCTGCTTCCAAGTTGGTCGCAGTTACTTGGCTATTTCGTACTTTACTCTGAAGTTTTCATTAGAGTTAGGATCATTTTCACTCATATTACTCGTTTTATTTATTTCTGTTTCAAACGCCATTATTGTTGTTATGGCGCAAGGAGCAACGATCGACAACATTTAGAACTAAAATCTACAATCTGACGTTTCATTTCCCGCTGTTTTAACTTCCAATCGTTAACCCGCTGCATTGATAAATGCAAAACATTTATGAAATTCTAAGTGTTAAAGATCAGTAATTATGAAAAACCGCTAAACGTTCAACTATTTTACACAAAGGAGCTGTTTTGTAAAACCACTAGCGGTTTTGTAAAATAGCTGTTTTGTATAATATAATAATAATTGTTTATCAAATTGATATAAATAATGACTTTCCCTGACTGTACCTATCTAATAGTAATGTTGGAGATGGTTGTCGAATCCGCTATTTTACAAAACCGCTAGTTGCACAAACACTACGACAATATACCGATTTTTTATGCAGTTTTTATGCCGCCCTAGGGCCTCTGACTTGGCTTCACATGCCGTCGAGAAATATCTCTCAGGCATGCCGGTTTCCTCACAATGTTTTCCTTCACCATTGTTGAAGCAAGTGATAATTACACAATACGTACATGAGTCCTAAAAGTCAGAGGTAAGTATGTGCCTTGGGTTCGAACTCGACACTCTATGACTGGGCAGTTCGACGGTCCGATAGCCCACTATCACTAGGTACTCATTAATTTCCCTTTCTTTACAAATTATTATATGCTGCGAGATACAATATAAATATTTCTAATTCTTTTACAGATTAACGAGAATCACGAAATGACCATCTATACTAATATTATATAGAGGAAAGGTTTGATATCTTTGTTTGCATTGAATAGGCTCCGAAACTACTGGACCTATTTGAAAATAGTAGATTTTACAACGAGTGCACAAAACGAACCATTTTTATCCGAGACTTTTAGCAGCCCGAGACGAAGGCGAGGGCTGATAGTAATGTCGAGGATAAAATGGTTTTGTGGACGAGTTATAAGCTCTGCTTTTCACTTAGATTGCGAGGAAATAAAACAGTAGTATATTCTTTAATTAAAATTCAAAGTAAAATTAGTACAGTTTTGATTACTGAAGGAAATGGTTTTTCCCATATTAACGGTTAATAAACCCACGAAAAAACAAGAGCTGTTTCTGTTGCATTGATAATATGCTTGGGCTGCAGACCTATACAGCCTACTATTAAATTAATTTTGTAAGAATAATTTTCTTAAATTAATTAAATAACCTATCGTACTTGAATTTAAATTTTAATGTCTTAAAAAAACATAAGGCAAATAAATTAAAGTAAATATTATTATAAAATAACAAATTCTATCTATGAATTTCTTATTGTGTTTGGCTGTATGGCTCATTTTCTTTGCCTTAATATAGATACATTTATGAGTAGATACGTTTATGCACTTGTGCACAAAATTTGATTTTGTTCAGCCTTTATCCTGCACAAATAAGCACTTTAAGAGCATGAGAAGTGAAAATTATTTTATCATGAGAAAGCTTTGTTTTCAGGGAGTAACAGGCTAGCTAGGCTTTTAATCCCGGGAAAACAACGGGTCCCGCGGGAAAGAACACGGGAGCGAAGCCGCGGGCAAAGTGCTAGCATTTCATAATCACCCTTTCCAAATACCGAATCATCATGTCATTATTTTTTTCAACGAAACTTTTATAGTCATTTAAACATAACAACTCGACCAATCCATCGGCAATGGACTACGCAATCCCTAAAGCACTATTTTCTTTACGACAATCAAGAATACATAAAAGGGTCCTTTTCAAAATTATATTTAATAAACATCAAAATTTTATTAGTATTTATTTGACAAACAATTACACGCATCCTTTGTGATGATAATGGCGCTTATCATAACATTTTACGAGTTCCACCGGCCAGCGCACCGTGATTAGTGATGGGAATTACTATCGATATCGTATTGAGGTGCTTATTGTTAGATACCTTCTTGGGGAGATAGGTGTAGAACCTATCTTTATCTGTTGTAATACTACTGATTAATTAAGCTACTTTAATGCCGATTGTTCAGTACTTAAGGAGTAAAAATGCAATCTAATTTAAATCAGAAGAGTAAAAGCACACTTAGGGAAAATTTCACTAATAATACTGACAATTCTTGAACGCAGTTAAAATATGCTGACCACGTTCAGTTTCGTCGGTTTATTTCGCCCTAATAGGAGAATAATTAGAAAAAATTGAATCCTTATCCACATAAGTGAAAACGTTCACGCATCAAAGAAACAGCTCCACAAACAATTAAAAGATCAACTGAATAGGTATGCTAACATACGAAAATTGCTCTAAAGGTCACACATAGTTATACCAATTTCCTAAATTAAATTTAAAAACTCCTATTATTATATTTGAATTTTCTAACATCGACAGATTAAATAAGTGCCGTGTCAAATCGATTTCAACGACCATTCGTGGTATACAAATGTTTATCGATACAATTATCGATAATACCGCGCCATTGCGTTTGATTTTTTAGTGTTGGATCCTCGGCTGGTGCAAGCGCCTGCGCCTGGCTAACTTTTATTCACCGATCTTTAGGTACCGGAGTTTATAGCTTGTCGTAAATTATACGCAGGAATAAAGACGTTTTGTGAACGTGCAACGATACTGGGACGTTTCCATTTAAATTATTTTAAATACACTCACGGTTTAATGCGCCCGTATTTATAATAAGCTTTGTGTTGAATCAATTTCGCTTTAATATTTGGCATCGTTGTGTCACCCTCTAACTTATGTGTTTGGTTTTCTTCCTCCGTCGCGTCGCGCGTCGTGCATAGCTGTCTCGATATATTTCCAATTTCGCTGATTTGCATCACTGCTTTGAATATTTTTTTAGGTTACTTAAAAAAGAGTTATGATTTAACACTTTGCGGGACACTAAACGCCTATAAACGTGATAACAATAAAACTTTTATTGTGTCTCGTTCAGTGTCCCGGAAAGTGTTAAGGAGACGCCAACTCAATCAAAAGTTGGATATTAAATAAATTATTCAAATCTAATTTCTACTTTTGAATAATTAAAAAACGTCACCGTTTTCGCTTGAAAAAATAATTTATAAGTTACTATAAGTTTATCTTTTGCTTAACTGCTAATTAGATGAGTTTAGTTTGAAATAGAATGAATAGTTAATTTATTTTACGAGCCTGACGACGGCTCAGTATTACCAATTAGGTGTGAATGGTCCTGATGGTTATCAGTTTTTGAACTACAAAGTTCAATTTTTAATTGGAAAGCGATTCGATAATAAGCGCCGTTCTTCAATCATTATCCTATAATATTCCCACAGCTGGGACACAGGCCTTCTCTCTGTGAAAGGGAGTGGACCGTAATCCACCACGCGGGCCGCGTTTGGCGAATGTCACATGTCGTCGATTTTTTGGTTCTAGGAGTGCCGGTTTCCTCACGGTGTTTTCCTTCACTGTTTTGAGAGCAGTGGTGGTGAAATAATTTACACTAAGTAAAGTGCCTGCTTGAGTTCAAACCCACGACCGACTCTTATGTCGCGGCCGTTATCACTAGGCCACCACGCTATTACCGCTCTGTGCACCGTTCTTCAATAGTTATTCTGTAACCAGATCACCCTTCAGATTAGCTCTGACATTATTTGTAATGGCATCCGTTTACTTATTACATCACTGATTTAATATGCAATAAAATTAAAAATTTCACAAAAACCACAAAAAATATTTCACCGTAAGCACAGAGATAGATATAGATGGTTCACTCCGCAAAATGATTTAACTGAAAATCGACTGTTGCTGCGACATAATAAAGTGCAATTCAGGTCGCATAGCGCTAATTATGTAGAGTAATATTCACCTAGAAGTTGCCTCTCTTTCTATTGCGTAGGTAACTCTTAGATCTTCTGACTGTGACTACGTTATCGTTACAATCACTGAATTGGCCCGACAAGTCGAACCCGCCGCGTACCTACTTGTAGCTTCCTAGACATCTGTGCCGTAAGTTTCCAGTCGTAAAATAAATGATAATAATTCATATATAGCGTAAGCATTTAAAGTAAAGCCATTTTAATAGGTAACATTTGACAATTCATCAAAATTCAACAACGTAACCTTGTAACGCCGGGCATAAAATAATATATTTTTTCGAGAACTGCACAATTGCTTAACTTTTTTCAATTACGATTACATTTATTTATTGTAATAATGATACGAGTAATTTTACGATTTGCTTTCACTAAACTGACAGACGTCAAATGTTACCTATTAAAATGGCCTTACTTTAAGTATATTGTAAGCATATTTTATGTGATTGAATATGTCGTTTCGATTTTGTTATTTATCTATTGGGTTTAAAATCGTAGGTATTCGTACCCACAGGCAAAGATGAACATATTACTGTCTCCACCAATTATCCAAACAAAATACTTCCATCCAGCCATATTGCGCCAAAAAATGTTACCGATTAAGTCATAATACATTTTATAAACACTAATAATAAGCAATTAACTTCTAAACTAATAGTTTTAGTGTATAAGAACACTACCCTGACCCCAATTAGTCGTAAAATTATTTACATCGTACCCAAACATAAATTTTTATAGCACTATACATTGATTAGTATAACGAGCAAGATACTGTTTGATGATCGAATTAACATTTTATAGAAATTAATCGATTCTCTATTTATATCGATTATTGTATCGATATGCCATAAACGTCTAGTTATCGCTAATGGTAACATATGGGATGTGGCAACTGGTATAGTTTCCTGTTTGTGTATTAATTAGCTTTTTTTTGGTGAAATGGAAGAATTGTTCAACTCATTAGACGAGGAGACATTAGAAAATATGAAATGCTATCGAATGCTCGTTGTTTAATTGAAATAGATAAGATTTCTTTTCTTTTTCTCTTCTTATGGCTGAATCATAGATTGGGCTGTAGTCTTCTAAAAGAAGAGGGAACAGGGCCTGCGATTCTCCATAGAAATGTATTTCCCTTTTTTCTTCCTGATTATTGCCTCTAGAGCAATCTTTTTTTTTTCATATAGGGTAAGTCCAGGATAGCTGCCCCACTTTTTGATACGAAGCCATAACTTATTAATTAATAATCTATTGGCTATACGTCTTTTGCATATGGTAACTTTGATCTTTAATCTATGATGGTACCCCTTTTGTTTGTACATAAGTTTCATAGATTTTGAGGAAATTATGTCTTTTTGACCCTCTCAAAAGTAGGATAGATGCCTACCGTGAGGGATAGAAGACTCGTAGTAAAAATGCGTCAAGGGATAGAAGCCTACCGTGAGGGATAGAAGACTCGCTGTATGAATGCTTTAATATTAGATGCTAATTGAAATAAAACAGACTAGTTTCAATGTAATCAGTTTGTATTCAATGTTTTAACATCAATTTGTGACATCTTTTATAATTATATAATCTAGAATTCTCCAATAAAATATTATTTTTTAAATTCATCTTATACGTCTACTTAACGCAATCATTATACTTACTTTTCAGAACTAACATAGATAATTGTATCAGTTTTATTCTTCTTATTCTTAATTCTTCTTTTTCTTATTATTCTTCTTCTTATTATTTCTTAATCATTTTATGCCTAACACATAGTTTTAAGCTATAACTTAAGTTCAATCTGTGATGTATCTAAGAGCGGCCGATTTAGTAAAAAAACTAACTAAGGTTAACTGTTCCTTGTTATTTTTTGCAAATCGTCTTCTTAATGTCCGAGAGGGTATTTATTCTGTAAGTTCTGGCTATTTATTTTACACATTTCTCATTTTTGGTAATTTCTTGAAAAGCCACGCCTGGTTTTTTTTTATATTTCCGAGGCATTTCTTCCACCTGCGATATGAAAACATTAATAGAAATAGTTAGGGATAGATGCCCCTAAGGGCATCTATGGCTACAGCAGATGGGGCAACTATACTTTTGGCACAGGATAGATGCCTTTTTAAATTAAAAATTAGATAAAAATAAATCTATAATTTAAAGCATTATTCCGTGTACTTTAAACTGTAATATAATCAGATAAATTTAAAAAAAATAGAATTTATAACTGCGTAAAAAGATATTCAATAGTAAGTACTTACGATTATAATTTCAACGCTTACTGAGGTCTCGCCGCGGAAGATTTTTACACACACGGACGAAACGCGTGCGCGTATCCCCTACGGTTGTTGTGGCACTAGGGTCTCCGGGGGGGTGCTTCCTATTGTATAGTACGATTTTAGCCTACGATATTTCTAACATTGAGTATTCAAAGTCGCGGCACCTATCCCATTGGGGCACCTATCCTGGAATTACCCTAATCTAGATCTGCTGTAGACACGTCCCTGTTATTTCCTTTTTTTTGCAATTTGTTCGTAAAGAAAATATGACCCGCTAAAAATTACAAAAATACCCCATTTTTACCGCCGTGATTAGTGGACTACCAGACAAATTAGAAAAGTTTTTGACATAAAAAAAAATGTTAGGAACCTAGACATACTCTTTCTTAAAATTGAAATGTAAAAAAATAATGAATTGGCTCAGTTTTCAAGGAGAAAACAGGGGAATACGAAACGTGGATTCGTCATTTTTTTGTGATATAATCGGTCTGAGCTGCAGCTGTCCCTTTCGCACTCTACGGAGGTAGACTTGAGGTAAGACGCGACGGTAATACTTTCTTCAAATAGCTATTTTTCAAGAGGAAACGTGGTCGTTAGCGTTTATTCCATAGGTAGGTACTACAGACCGTTTACTATAAGTTGTCCCTTGCTGTCATGTTGGCACCAAAATAGAGTTTAAAATGGCGACTGACAAAACAGTGCTACCAGTCGCGTCACGGGACAAATTATAATGAACACACAATAGTAACTGTTTTTTGGCGAATTATTATATTTTTTTATTCCTTCGAAGATCAAAATATAGGGATATGATAGTGTTAGATTTCCGCTTTTCATGTTTTGAAAGTTTCAGAAGACTACTAGGCTGTTTAACGATAACTTAGGGAATTCAATTTAATAAAAAATAAACCATTTGTACATTTTAATTCTTCAAAGCGTATGAAATGGTAATAATGGTAATGATAAATCATTTTATTTATGTAGATAAGTAGGTTTGAGTACAAACACTATTATATTTTTATTATTGATAGACGACAATTATATTTTTTTAAACTAGATGAGGTAGGTGATCATACCTGACTGCTCTATCTGCAAGAAAGGCCGAAACAAACTCAGAAGGGTGAACTTTTATTTCCCGACTGCAGCGGAGCCAAAAAACCGGCCAAGTGCGAGTCGGACTCGCACATGAAGGGTTCCGTACCACCGTACATTATTTAGCAAAAAAAAAAAAACTAAACGAATAATATTATTATTTTTCATCTTAAATTAAAAAAATCGCAGAGATAAATTTGTATTTCATAATGATACTATAAATTACAAAGTTATGGTTGCAGTTACAGAAAATCACTCATATTTAAATAAAATACCTTATGAATCGGCGTTTTTAGTATTTGTTGATTATATATAATAAATCATACATAATATACAGAAGTTTCCTAACTTGTTTAGTTGTTGAGATAGAGCTCGTAGAAAAATGGTCTAAAACTGACCACTTTTACGTCCCCTATAATTTTTGGAGAATAAAAAATTATATAGGTATCTTTGTTCTCTACTCGATGAACTCTAGACAATGACAAACCCCCATTCTAGATATGTCAGCGTTCGAACTTTTTTTTTGTAAATGAATAGTTTATTGTATGGAACCCCCTTTAATTTTTAATTTCATTATTTTTTTATTATTTGTTTATAGCGGAAATAGAAATGCATAAACGGTGAAATTTACAACTACCTATTACGGTTCATGAGATATAGCTCGCTGACAGACAGACAGACAGACAGACGGACGGATAGCGGTGGCTTAGTAATAGGGTTATTTTAAGTTTTTATTGAATAGAGTTCCTATAGTGCCTACAATGCAATTATATTTCTGTTCTAAAACGTTACCTTTTACGTCATCAATTATAATTTGGAATGACGTCGATACTGATTCTATTTGCAGGTTATTGACCCCTGCACGTTGCCTTGCGGGAAAAAATCCCGAAAAGCCAATAGGTATGACTTGGTACCTAGGTCTTATTAACACAAGCTAAAAGTGGCATACATTAATAATAAATGTTTCCATAGTGTTATTGTAATTAATAATAATAGGGAGTTGTCTTTAGACGCACTTACATAGTGCAAACAGTATAATCGTTGGTATGTGGCCTCATTGCATTAAAAGCATCGAACGGATCCATGCATTGCCTTCAGCCCCGCCTCGTATATCTTCCAAAGGTCCTGGACCCTGGGTATTTGCGTCAAGACGCAAAAATAATAATACCAGATAATTTTACTTCAAATTAATGCAGAGAAAGGGTAAGTTTTAGAGGAAAAACCAAGTTCTTAGAAGCGTATATAAAGCATGTTTTCGATATGACTAAAGTTTCTCTGAAGCCACTTTACCCTTTGCAAATAAACTAACCTTTTCAATGCGTATTAACTTCACTAGGTATATCATTTACAAACTACCATAATATAATCAGGAATTTATTACCAAGAACATAAAATAAAACAGCCAAGTTATTAACTACTAACTACTAATAACACATTAGATCATTGACTATCACAACAATGTATTTTCAAAGCGCGTTTTAGGGCTCCGTACCCAAAGTATGCCAACGGGATCCTATAAGGTTCCGCTGTCCGCCGTCCGTCCCTCTGTCACAGGACTGTGCCTCTTGAACCGTAATAGGTGCTATAACATGGCCGCTATAACAACACATTATAAAAATAAAGTAAAAAAATAAAGCGGGTCCACATACAAGGACTGTTTTATTCGGCATTAAAAAATGTAGGTAGTGTTAAATATTGAACGGTGGTACGAATTTCTTCTCCCGCTCTGGGCGGAGTCGGCGTTTCAGACTCTTACTGACTAAAACCCACCCGTGTTCCTTCAGTTGCCTGTACGTTGCCAGGAGCCACGGTATCCCTTTCTGACTTTCCCGCAACCCCGGCAGGCATCGGTCCTATCGGACCCCTTCAGTTGTGCTGACCTCTCTTTGAGGCGCGCGTGAAACAACGAGCCGTCGACCCGTGGTACAAATCCCTTCATGTGCAAGTCCGTCTCGCACTTGGCCGCTTTTTCTTATAATAATTACTTGCAATGTGCAAGTTCAGTAATTAATCGGAATGGATTCAAGCCCTATACTTGAAAGGCACCGCCACCTTTACTTAATCATCGTTAGAACAGAAATTATCTACATGTGCATATGGCCGTATGGTAATAACTTAGAGCTTTCTAACTTAGTAATAGCTTGACAAAGGTCGAGTTTCTATATTGTTGATATTTTTGTAAGACAGTGTTCATAACATCACGCCTGTATTTCCCAAAAGGGTTAGGCAGAGGTGTCGTTATAATACAACCAAATTTCGCCAGTTAATGTTTAAGTCCCATGTAATAGGGGGCGAGCCCATGAGTGAGAAATCATCAAATGAGTGTCAGACTCTTACTGACTAAAACCCACCCGTGTTCCTTCTGTTGCCTGTGCAATTCCAGGGGCCACCGTATCCCTTTCGGACTTTCCCGCAACCCCGGCAGGCAATGGTCCCATCGGACCCCTTCACTCGCTGACATCTCTTTGAGGCGCGCGTGGAACACAACGCGCCGTCGACCCGGGCTTGGTCCTTACCGGACGGTGAGCTACCCAATGCTCACCGTCCGCAAGCCCGCGCCTACGGTGGCCGGGAATCGGCGATTGATTCCCAAACTTAGCCCGACCTGGGAATCGAACCCAGAATCTCATGCTCAGTAGTAGCGTAGCACAGTGTTCATCAGAGTCAAAAAAGTTTTGCCTGATGCATGGGGCCTAGCACAAACGCGACGCCACTTTTTTGGAATAATTTCTTTGAAAACTTTAACCTTGACCTTGAACTAAAACCGTTTATCCAGGACATTTTTGGCAAGTTTTACTGTTTTATTGCAAGTGTGCGCGCCATCACAAGGTCTGTGCTAGTCTCATCTAGGTCTGTGCGAGTCTCAACCAGGTCAATGTGAGTCTCATCACGGTCTGTGCGAGTCTCATCCAGGTCTGTGCGAGTCTCATCCAGCACCCTAATTGCATAACACACGATCAATCAAAATCAATAACATTCAATGCGTTATTTACGTTGTTGAGCAGAAAAAAGTTCGAACCTAAAAGCGGCAAGCGTATCTTAAACTGATTGATAGACCCGTGCGACTGTTATTACTTAGCCACAAGCCCCTCAATACTGCTATGTAAATTAAATTGCAGTGTTAGTAAAATTAATACTTCCATTCAAATAGCAAGGTATTGTTAATAGCCAGTTTCTGTTGTACACATTGTCTTCGAGCGAAAACATTTTTAAGAACCTATCATTGCCTTTAACGGATCGTAAAACTAGTTACTTCGCGCACTAGCCGGCTAATCATTGTTTTACCCAGGCATTGAGGAGTTAATTAGGCAATCGATGATTCCATTTATAAGTTTTAAATATTCTTCGGCCAGTATTCAGCCAGTTCGACAGCGTAGGCCCTTTCTACACGGCATGGTTTCTTTAAGGTACGGTACAAACCGCGTCGTTGAAAAAACGTGTCGGTCAACAAGCTTCCATAGTGATCCATACAATACCGATGACCGTGCCTACACACGGCGACTAAACCGCAGTTTTTCACGGCAAGAAAAAGTAACGTTTGTACTAAGGGCCTTAACGTGGGCCTTGTAATGGACTTTGTTTGTTACGCTTTCACGCTAAAACGGGTTCACGGATTTGGATGAAATTTGTCACATGGGTAGACCATGACCTGGAGATGGACATGGGCTACTTTTCATCCTGGATTACAGACGAAGTCGTGGGCAACGGCAAGTTAAAAATAAATGCTTCGAGTTTAAGTTTGAAAATAGTGCTGGTGTTATAGACAAGACGTGAGGCTCGGGCGTGGGCGGGAGGTCGTGATCGGGAGGTCTGTGATGTGGCTCCACTGCGACACTGTGGCTCATCGGAGTTCCCCCACCTGACTAAGTTGTACCTTCAGCGGAGCCAACCTGACTTCTTAGCTGGTTAAGAGATTTCCAGGCGCGCCATGGCAGTTCATGGCCCTCTGGAAGCTTTTGAATTAGGCAATTGTTGAATTAGGCAATAATATTGTATGTAAATACGGTTTAACATTTTTCATGACGTGTTTTCAAAACATTGAATACTTCGTTTTAAAATAAGTTTAGCAATTAGCATTTCTTGTGTGAATGCCAATTAATTCTTTATTATCTAAGACAATAGAAAAATAAACTATCTTCAACTATTTGAATACAATAGGTAGGTATTATTTGCATCAATTGCTTCCAATTAACTATAGTTCAAAAAGTTAACCCTCGAATTTCGAGATTAGACATGTTTACGTAACACATATATTATCCACTCAATTCCGTTTATTTCGATACTAAATTATAAATAAACAAAAAAATTGATTACTCATAATCAACGTGGATTCACAAAAACGAATGATCGTGTTAGGGCTGTTACACACAAGCGAAGACACGCAAGTTTATGAAAAAAAAATTAATGATTTCATTACATATCGGATCTTGGACGAACAAAGCACTCCACGAACAAAGTGCTCCACTCCATACCTGATTTTTCTTTGACCAAGTTGAACAAAAATGACAGTGTCATTAAAATAAAATCCTTGTTAGTACTATTCTGAAATTTAATTTCTATAGAAATAATTGACGAAACCACCAAAGACTTATAAAAAAAAAAACATATAGGTTTTAATGAAAAATACAAAATATTTTCATCCAGTCTCATTCAAGAGCCAAGGACAGATGTTTTTGTTTATGTCCAGCATTGAAAAAAGAATATTATCTAGGTACAATGTGTTCTCACCTTAATAAGCGGACAAGATGAATCCGTAGCCGAGTCGTCATCATCCAAATTAAAACTAATTTATGTTGATTGAATTCATAATAGAAAACTATCAACACTGCTCGGAACGGCGCGGGCGCTTATGTGGCTGTTCCCAAATAAGACACGGGTTTTTTTTAGTCTCACTAGACCCTGTTATGGTATTAGGTAATGTAGTTTTATTCGACAAGCAGTGATAGCCTGGTGGTGTGACCGTCGGACTGCCAAGTCATAGGTCTCGAGTTTGAACCCAACGCACCTCTGACTTTTCGGATTCATCGTCACCCTCCCCGCTAACTAAAAAAAAACACAAACCACAAACTGACGTATCTACAGAGACATTACCTACGTGACCACTTTTCAAAAAAAAGTTTTGTGGCCTTAGGGCTTTAGGGCTCGGATACGACTGGGTGCTGCGTGCCGACCTCCCCAATGGCGTCAGCGTCGTTTGTTACGCTGACGACACGTTGGTCCTGGCGCAGGGGAGGTCGCACCAGGCGGCGGCCGAACTAGCGACACACGGGGTTGCGACAATCGTGGCCAGAATCCGGCAGTTGGGACTCGAGGTGGCCTTGCACAAGTCTGAGGCCATGTGTTTTCATGGTCCTCGGAACGCGCCACCGTCGGGTTCCCAAATAACGGTAGGAGGGGTTCACATCGGCGTCGAGTCGACGATGAAGTACCTGGGACTCGTCCTCGACAGTCGGTGGAACTTCGTGGAGCATTTCCGACGTTTGGCTCCCAGACTGGACCGGGCCGGGGCTGCCTTGAAGCGGCTCCTGCCCAATCTAGGGGGTCCAAACGCCTCCTGCCGGAGGCTATACGCGGGGATCGTGCGGTCCATGGCCCTGTACGGGGCACCGGTGTGGGCGCGTTCGTTGAGGCGGCACCCGGCTGGTCCGGGGATACCGCACGGTCTCCGGTGAGGCGGCGAGCCTCCTTGCTGGATTGCCGCCATGGGATCTGGAGGCAAAAGTCCTCGCGCATATTTGGGAGTGGCGCGGGGAGGCGAAACGCCGGGGCTTGACTCCGATGCCGCGAGAAATCGCGGCACAGCGGACAGAGCTCCGACGGGATCTCATGGCGTCATGGAGAGTGTGATTGTCGCAACCCAGTGCTGGGCACGCCACTATTGCGGCGGTAAGTCCCCTCTTTGAGGAGTGGCTGGAGAGGCGCCATGGCGTCCTCACCTTCCGCCTGACGCAGGGCCTCACCGGACACGGCTGTTTCGGGAGGTACCTGTTTTGGATAAGGCGGGAGGAAACGCCCGGGTGTCATCACTGCGTGGATCGCCCGGAGGACACGGTGGAGCATACGGTGGAGGTATGCCCGGCTTGGGCAGAGCACCGCCGTGTCCTCGTGGAGGCGATCGGTGGCGGGGATCTCTCGCGTCCGGCCCTGGTCCAGGCCATGGTACGGAGCGAGAGGGCATGGGAGGCCGTCACCTCCTTCTGCGAAGCAGTAATGCTCGCGAAGGAGGAGGCGGAGCGCGTGAGGGAGAGGCAAATTTCGCGCCCTCACGCCCCAAGCCACCGCAGTAGGCGCGGGCTTGCGGACGGTGAGCAATGGGTAGCTCGCCGTCCGGTAAGGACCAAGCCCGGGTCGACGGCGCGTTGTGTTCCACGCGCGCCTCAAAGAGTGTCAGCGAGTGAAGGGGTCCGATGAGACCATTGCCGGCCGGGGTTGCGGGAAAGTCCGAAAGGGATACCGTGGCCCCCTGGCATTGCACAGGCAAGAGAAGGAACACGGGTGGGTTTTAGTCAGTAAGAGTCTGACACGCCCTACCGCTCCACCCAGAGCGGGAGACGTCATTTGATGATTTCCCACCCAAAAAAAAAAAAAAAAAAGAAAAAAAAAGGGCTTTAGGGCATAATATAATAAAAGTTATTCATTCATTAATATAGCCACAGCTAACGCAACGACAGTAACATGACTGTAGCGTCCGACTGAAAAACTGTTGCCCTTGAAAAATATCAATTGCTAGATAGGACAGTTAGCGGGGAGGGTGCGTAAGGAAACCTGACGGAAGGAACCGGAAGGAACCTAGAAACAAAATTTCGAAGACATGTGATATCTACCAACCCGCACCGGGCCCGCGTGGATTAAGGTCCACTTCCTCTCACTAAGATGAGGCCAGTGTCCCAGTAGTAGTGGGAACATTGTAGATTGATTATGAATCATTCATCATAATTGTCCTCCCCATTCATTTAACATGTCTTTTTCTTCCATACTTCTCTATTAATTGTCATCTCAGTAATGTAGTCATCCCCTTTCTAGCCATATCATCTTTCACACAGTCCATCCATCGTATCTTTGGTTGTCCTCTTGTAACATTTTGAAATACGTTCCGTTTACACTATCTTTCCACTTCGTCATAGTAGTATTTATGTTGTATTTTATTTATTTTAGAAGTATGTATGATTGTATGTATGAATGTTAGTAAGTATATTGTCATATAATTTGTTTTATTTTATTGAGTGAATTGTTTTGATTTTATGTATTTTACTTTCTCTCTACTCTTACACACGGTGTCTACATCTCTTTTTAACCTCTGTCCTATCGCAGGTATGCTGGAAGAGATTTCTTTAGAAATAAGCATCACCTTTGTACGTATTTTTCTGTTCTTTTCATCTTGTCTGTTTATTTATGTGTGTACATACTCGTAAATGGTTAAATAAATAAATATATAGTGGCGGAATTGTGAATGAACTAATTAGGTACTTACTGACTTTCACTTTGTTAGTAACAAAACGACTATTTTGGCATGTGTAACTTTGACCTGTAAAATGATAAATGATTTTGATTTTTGTTTGTTTAAATATCAATGTTACACGAACATCATTTCGCGTTGACGTCATTCTTAAAAATAGACAATGATTTACAGATAATGAAGCAAATGCGTTTTAACTTTTATCCTTATAATCATATTTAATTTGAATTTGATTGATGTACTATCAATTATCTTTGTCAATATTATTGCTTCGTTCTTCTATCCTTACTTATAGGTACGTACGGACTGCACGTCTTTTTGATGTAAAACTATATTGCAGTCTAGTCTGTAACAACCCTTATGAGTAGAGGTGGTCTTGTTTTCTGATAAAATAATCTAGATTAATGAAATAAAAATAAACAATGTACATATTTTTTTAATGTAGGTACATTACTAAAATATATGTACCTACATTACATTTTTTTTAAGTCGTAATGGCCTAGTGTTCAAGAACTCGCCTTTCATGCGAACGTTGTGGGTTTAAATCCGGGCCATAGTACCAATGTGACTTTTTCAATTCATATGTACTTTCCGAGTTTATCTTGGACATCACTGACGTTAGTGAAGGAAAATCATCGTGAGGAAACCTGGACTTATAGCTAATATAAGTCTGAAATCGCCAACCAGTCTTGAGCAAGTGTGCTGATCAATGCTCGTGCCTTCAATGAAAAATGCAGTTACACATATAACTTTACTATAATACCTACCTATATATATATATATTATTTATGGACAATTCCGTAATATATTATTATGGGTTAAAGTATGAAATTGCCGATTTGTACTTAAAACTGAAATTCATTTTTTTTTTAATTTTACATATTTATTTAATCAAAATAATTACCATTATTATCTATACATCTAATAGAAAGGTCATTTATGCCTTTGCGATAGAACTCTCGTGATCTAGATTCGACAAACTGTGTGGAAGCATTTTGTACTGCCTCCTGAGAAGAAAAATTTTTATCACGTAGAAAATTGTCCAAATCACGAAAAAAATGTTAGTCCGTTGAATAAGGTCTGGCGAATACGGAGGGTGACGAATGGTTTCTAATTGCAGTTCCTGTAGAGTTAAAACGGTTTCTCGTGCTGTATGAGGTCTCGCGTTATCATAGAGCAATAATGGTGAAGATCGATTCATGAGTCGGGGCTGTTTCACTGCTAGTTTTGCTATCATTGTTCGGAGTTCGGGACAGTAGACATCTGCCGTTATTGCTTGACAAGACTGGAGAAAGATTAAGATTACGAATAACACCATGCTGAGACCACCAAACAGTTACTATTACCTTTTTATTCGTAAGCTTTGCTTTAGGACACTGTTGCGGCAATTGACCTGGGGTCAGCCATTGCATTTTTCAAAACGCGTTTCTTTCTGCAGATCAGTAAAATCATGAAGCACCCATTTCTCATATTATTTTTTTTATTGACTTGTCGCAAATGAGTCAATATTGTTGGTAAGGTAACTTTAAACCATGCCGCTAATTCGTGTGTAGTTTGGCTCGGATCGGCTTCCACCATCTCTTTCAATTCATTGTTATTCACCTGTGTGGGCGGTCTTCTCCGTGGTTCGTTCTTCAAATCAAAGTTTCCATCACGAAAGCGTTTAAACCAAAGTCGCACGGTGCGTTCATTAGCAGTCCCCTCTCCAAACGCAACATTGATATTGCGAGCGGTTTCTGCCGCGTTAGTTCCGCGTCGGAAGTAGTATTCAAAAATAACTCGAATTTTCGAAGTATCCATCTTTCTTGTCTAAGCTGAATAAAAAAAACAACAGAAAGTCGATAATCGATGTTGCACATTTTTTAAAAGAAGAACTTCATGTGAAAAACATGTGAAAACAGTTTCAGTCAAAAATCTCAAACCATGAAGGTTCTATGTCAATTCGAAGTACTTAATAAAATAAAACGGCAATTACATACTTTAACCCCTATTACATTGTTTTCATATAACTATTGGTATACGTGGCGCACGCCAATAAAGCTCCCAGACATCGTCAACAATCATATCAATATTTCAACCAATTTACACAAAACCATTTATGAATTATACACCAAAACCGTATGAAAATCCGTTCGGTAGTTTTTGAGTTTATCGCGTTCAGACAGACAGACACATAGTGATTTTCACCGATCATAACAGCAATGCCAATATCTCTTTATTCTGGGTACCTTAAACCTATATAGGCAAGCTAAGCACAGTTTGGTCACTGCCTCGTTCCGTAACCTAAACCTTTGTCACAAAAATCCCCTCACAGCCACAGGTCATAATCACCGTCATTATGCCACAGTTTCAGTCGGTCGAGTAGACAAACCGCAACTAATGGCCGCCTAACAACTGGGATCCAGCAATTTGGACGCAAACCGCAGCCGTTGACTTGTGCTAGCAGTTTACCTGATTAACTGGAAACTGGAGTTGGTATGCTGAATGAGTTGTAACTGTGTCACGATTTTTTGGTGGTAGTACAAGAAATAGGTGTATTTTGTTCTGTTATTCGTGTTTATGTTTTATAAGTTGAGGTTAGATAATGTTCCGTTGAATCTAGTAAGCATGGACTATTATAGTGCGCTATAATTGGTGTTAGTTATTCGATCTTTTTGAAATTATTATTCTGGTAACTTCAAAATATAATATAGCTACGCCTGTATGTCACGAAGTGCTAGGCAGAGGTGTACCTATAGTACCACACATTTCACCAGTTGTTTAAGACACAGATATATGACAGTTCCCTTGTGTGGTTAGGTTGCGTGTTCTGTACTGAGCTCACGCAACGCGTCGTACGTCCAGCCACTAATAGGACTCGCCTATCAAGGAGCGCTGTCCCAAATTAGCCGCATTATAAATTTATTAAACATAAAACAAAAGGTATTTTAATAAAACACCTATACTAAAAGATCAATAATCTTTAAAATCGTGAAGGTTTCAGAAAAATACGCTTGATAGATTTTGCGTGATTCTCAGTTTTTTATCCGCATTAGACATAACTTTACAAATTAATTTCACTATGTAATATAAACATAATCTAAAATATTTTTATAATAAGTTATTAAGAAAATTCTCTAATGTAACATATTTTTTTTACGAATTCATTAACACTACTCGATTAAACGTTATCTTCAGTATAAAATAATTATAGACAGTTATCGTCGCCTTCAGTCCCATGTAATAGGGGGCGACCCTATTGCCAGCACCCGGGAACAAATCCAGACCCAGGGCTGTCACTATTTTGAAAGATAGATAGATTATTCTTTATTGTACACCAGAATCAAATCAAAAGTCATTTATTCAAAATAGGCTGTGAATCAGCACTTTTCGAACGTCAAAATTACATAAGACAGTCCCTCAAAACGCCCGCCCTTCAACACTTCCTAGTGCTAGCTGGGAAGCAGAAATGGCGCAACAAACTCCCCAGCAGCACAGCTCAGTTCACAGTTCATTTAGAAAAAAGATTTAAATTACAACTTGGAAGATTTTTAGAATATACATGGGGTGATATAATTGACGCCCTATCGCTAAAAGCAATTTTTTTAGAGAATTTTGGTGAAAAGATTACATTTTTCCTGTTATCAAGCATTTTATTCTTATATAGCGTTTAAAACGCCAAAAACATGCTTTCTAAGAAATGGAAATACGGTTTTTGGTTACGGCTTTTAATTAATAACGGATAATATTCGAAATCGAACAATAGAATTTAAAATAAAATGTCTGTGGAACGGGGTCTACACACTGACGAGGTCATTTGGCACCATTGTTTTATTATTTATATTTATTAGAACTCATTCCTTATACGATTAGCTACGTTTAAGAGGTCAACAGGAAATGGTAGATTGCTATAAAAATACTTAATGAAGTAAGTATGCACCTATAGGTATACCTTTTAAACGAACAGCTAAAAACTTCATCAGCAGGAAAAACCACTGTGATGTCAATTAGTGTGGAAATAACAACATTTTGAACAAACTATTCTTGGTTAATTAAATCTGTATAAACAGTTAATGATGAAAACACATAGGTACCGAACAAGGTCCTTTTTTTCATTTTTTTTTTGACATTATTATTTTTGACATTGTGTAAGGGTTAATTAGGATGTAATTTGTTCTTACTTTCCTTTTTTCCATTTTTTGTTTCCATTCCACATACACCATTTTATACTATTTACTATTTTTATTACTTTTGACATTTGTAATGGTGGAATTTATATGTATTTGTTTTTATATTTTTAATTTCGAATTTTAACATATTTATTATAATTGCAAATGTTTTAGTTTTAAAATTAAATATTTTGTTATGTTATTATACGTAATGGCAAAATAATGGTAATTCTTCTAATTTTTAATTTTATAATTGTGTAAAATTTTCGATACAATGTAAAAATTGTTATAGAAATAAATAAATAATAACTTAGGTGTGTGTTTTCGTATTAACAATTAAAGTAAACTAACTACCCACATGAAAACTAAAACGTAAACTAACAACCTCTTTGCAGAGCCTTGTACAAATAGGTAAATGTCTTATCTTGTTACTGTAAACCTAGATAACTGAAAGTACCGAATATTTCTATTTTAGAGGCATGAGGAACGGGTGTAAAGTCCACTCATCCTCTATAGAAAAGGGAGATCCTCCGACCAGACGGGTGTCGTGTCTGGCGGGCAACTAAATGCGCGTTCGCTGCATGCTGGTGATCAGGATACCCGTTTTTGAAACCGTCGCGCATCGGTGCTTTTTGATTGTGTGACTCACCTTACGAAATCTTGCGGGAGTGATTATGATGATGACATCACGCTGAAGTAGTTGCACGAAGGCTGCGTTGAGATTCATACTCGGGGTCATAAATTTAGACGTATGAGGAACAGGGTGAAAAGTTCACTCATCCTCTCTATAGTAAAGGGAGGATCCTCCGACCAGACGGGTGTCGTGTCTGGCGGGCAACTGCCCAACGCTTGATGTCGGGGAAGTTATATATATGCAGTTCTAAAGAAAGAAAGAAAGAAAATTAATTAATTTGACTCAGGCACACAACGTTCTCGCGGTAAACTCTAATTGCGCGATGCAGGATTTGTGTGACGCCAGGATTTTGTGTGACGTCAGGTCTTTGATGCGTAGTTCGAATGTAGAGATGTAGATATATATGATGATATATAGATGCCATACTATAAAGTGAGGTTCGAAGCTTAAGGTCTGCCAATTGCAAAAACATAAGATTGGAATTTCGCGGGCTACCCTGACGCTTTCGCCTTAAGGAATATCAGTAGTAGTACCTATAGCATTCGAAACATCCCATATTCTGAAGGTCCTTCGAGCATGGTAAAAAGATAAGTCAGTTTAAAAATGGTAGTGAAACTGGACTGATAGACTGTTATGACAAGTTATATTTATTTCTGTATCTAAGAAACAATTACGCCAATAATATTTTAAAAAGTAAATGAGTTCGCTGTTTTTTATCCGACTACTCTGAGAAGAAACACCTTAACAAGACATCATTTTGGTCAAATTATGTGAGGACCATGTAGATTAGTGTTTGAGGAGAGAACCACACATGTTAGAGTGGGCCTGTCCAGTTAGTGCACGCAATAATTGACAATAGATTCCTCATTACCTACTGACAATAATTGTCAGTAGGTAATGAGGAATCTATTGTCACCTCTTCATTAATAAATGTCCTTTTGTACCTTGTTACATCAACGATCACAATCAATACAGTTTTTGTCTTTAGCGCCAATACAAAAAGCAGTGCTAAAACTATAATCCATCTGAGCATAAAATTTCACAACTAAATTGCCATTTCAAATAATCCGTTTGCATAACGATAATTTTCTATAATAATTTTCATCATGTCTTAACAATAATTCTTATTTTCTAATGGCTGCCGATGCGCAATTGTTTCGCCTCGATACACAAACCGATATCATTGTGGTTTCATAAATGGTTTGCGTTACGTTAAGAATATTGGAAAAGGCATTTCTTTGTTTATTTTACAAGAGATCTTTTAGTATTTAAATGAGTATTTTGTAAGCTATTAGTGTATTTTATTAACAGGAAGTGGATTAAGTGTAAATTTTTTGCTATTATGGATGAAACATGCAACAACATATTTTGTAAATTCAAACTCATTTAAATATTTATGTGTTCGGTTTATACATTTTGATAAGAAACTAATACATTTCGGATGGCATTATATACCTATTGTTTCTACTCATTTAACAAAATTACCAATTTTGTTAACAAACCGACTACACCTATAAATTATCAGAAGTAGCTAAGTGTCTAGACTAGATCATTAATATGTCCATGACTACTTTATTAAATTAAAATATATTTATGGTGATTAAACCAATAAACTTACTTTTTCGTTAAAAAATGCATAGGTTAAAAAATTCATGCCTTAAAATCTCTGCGTTTTGGGGGAACGAGTACGTCGTGATTTCTGACAGAAAAAAAAAACAAATGAATTACTCATCTTCAAATAGTACTTAGAAAACAAATCTATAATAGTACTTAGAAATCAAATAATTTATCTATTCAATCGAAACATTTCGTAGCTCACAGTAACAATTACGATTGCGACCGCGATCAATTGCCATCGCACGCGACTTCCTCGGAGCAACCGCAATCATGGCGCCAAATCGATCGAAACCATCGAGATGTTTGCTTTGCTCTTATCTGTCATTATCTGTGGTGTAAAGTGGTTCTACTCTATGACTATTGACTATGGGTAATCAAGTACAATGAGTTTGAATTTCTCATTTTTTCCTAGGCAAATAAGGTTTGAATTGTATGTTAGAAAATTTGATATGTGTGTGATAATATTTTTGCTTTTAGGCGTGAAATCATGGCAATCTTCCGGTTTGCTTCGCTCTCTCTGTCTTTGCATGTTTGCGTAGTCTTATAGGAAACGAGAACAAACGAAGGTTTGCACTTTTACAAGACTTTTGTGGAATTATTATACCCACTGTACCTATGTACATGTAAGTAGGTACTACTCCGTACATGAGTTCGAAAAAAGAAAAACCTATTTCGGTTAATTAAATCCATCACTGTTAAAAGTCTTGATATTTATTCATCCTAAACAACAACAATAGTTAAACATTTAAATGCAATCAATTTTTATCCGTGGTACGTGGCCAGCTTATCGAAAGTCTAGACGCCATTTGTATCGGCCGAGACGTTCCGATTTCAAACAAATTTCAAATCGAGTTCTTTATAAATGTCATTTGTTTGTCGACTTCGGCGCGTGCCCGCTAATGGAAAGCTTTACCCAATGATTCGTTTTTGGAAAAAAATTAAGAACTGTCACGAACTGCTTTTAGTAAGCTATTTTGGAATTTATACTACAAAAAATAAGGTTAGAATTTGATTGAGTCTAATGCACAGTTTGGATGATTCGACCCGGGTTCGTGCTAACGTTATCAGCCAGCATTATTTGCTTCGAGTTTCGATGTTTCTTTTAACCTTTTATCGAATTCCCAAAGAGTGTTTTGAATTAAAACATTATTTGCGTGTTGTGAGCGAATTTAAAGTGCTTCGCGATTAATCGAATCGAAACACAATCGTGTTTGATTTAATTGATTTTTATTTAGAATTCGTTCTAAATTACATTGGAGAAGTGGTATACTTTCATTTTGGTACTCTATACACATAAGCTCTGCCGAAGTTGAGGCGTGCCCATCACCATTTCCGTAAACCTAAAATAAACGTCTCTTAAGCCCACGTTGGCACGGACGTAAAAATATCCTGGCGGGATTTTATCGCGCACTGGTTTTCAACTCTCGCTGTTGTACCTACCCAGCATTGAGAATCAACAGAGTGCATCCCAGCCCAGCGCGTCGAAAAACACACTGTTGGATTATCAACTCTCACCGCTGAGCCACTTGCGATTCAAATTCAGTGTGCCAAAATAGGTAGGTATTTCGCCACGGGATAAAATCGCCCGTGCGAGCCTGGGCTATTAGAAGTTAGGTATCGAAATATTTCTTCACAATTTTTGCATTCATCATAATCATAGGTTTCCTGTTAGTTTATGTCATAAATTATTTTAAAACTAAGTTGACAAGATAATCATTTTCAATTGGATAATAATTTCAATCAAGTTTCTTAATTTACTATTTGCATTAATTATTGAGTGGGTAATAAATTGATGTTAGAACATGTTTAAATAAAACTTTTGCTGGGGCATTTTCGTCTGTCAAGCGCGGATTTGGTAAATTCTTCTTTGGTTTTCATTACGTGGTCTATTGAGAGTCAAAGTTCAGTTAGTACTTGACTTGAGTTTGCTCGGCCAATTAATTAAGTACATAGTTTTACATTGGATTTACATAAGAAATAGTCAATGAATCATAATCATAAAAACCACATTACATAACTTCAAACATTAATATCTAAACAAAAATTCAATCAGCGACGTCTCAAGGCCAGGCTTGGAGTCATTAAACTTGATTCTTCACAAAAAGCAGTATGACGAGCGATTCGATCCACAACCCTTGCCTTCACGAACGTTCAGCAAAAAACCTCAGATCTTCGATAACTCAATTTGGACCAATTTATTGCCGGACTGTAATAGGTGCAGCTACCTTGCTTTTTCTTAATTAGTTTTGGATGGACGTGACGATATGGTGTAGGTTGAGTGTTGGTTCGTATAGTATGGACAGAGGTGTAAATTGTCCTATAGGTCGGGCTTTCGTGAGCGAGCAGTGTTGTTAGTTGCGACTTGCTTTCCCGTCAAACATTACGTTTCTATCGGTTGTTATGGAACCAAATTCAAACCATCTACAAATTAAAAGATTTGAAATCTCACATCATATTGTTTTTTTTTTTACAAAAAAAATATTTTATTTATTTAATTTTATTTACAAAATTTATTTTATTTGCAATCACCCTATAATTTTCCCACTAATGGCACACAGGCTTCCTCTCTTCGGGAGGGAGTGGGCAGTAATCCACCACGCGGGCCCAGTGTCGGTTGGTAGATTTCACATGTCTTCGAAGTTTTGGTCAACCAAAAACAATCTTAGAATATAGGTACGACATATTAATCATAATCATATCGTATATCATCTAAAATAGCACGCTATTATGGTAACATGCAAAGTAAATGTGCTAAAAAAAAAAAGCAAACATTCCAACTGTCATGAAAAAATTACAAAATTTAAATTATCATTATTGTTATTAAAATTACATTATTATTATTATTATTTTGAGTTCTTTAATTTTCTTCTCTTATACGGGAGTACAAAAACCTTTCACATTAAAATTACAGAAGTGAAAATCTTAAATGCAGCATTAATAATTATAACTGTTTATCGTTAGGAAACTCGGCTATTTTATAGTAGCATTTGTCAAGAAGAAGTTTCTGCAGTACAATTTTAAATTTTGACAATGGTAATACCCTTATGGAATTAGGAATTTTATTATATATTCTCTAATTTTAATATATATTAAAAAATAAACTATAACAACTCTAACAAGATCGTTTTCAGAAATCCTCAAATAATGGCCGTATATACTAGTTAATTACTTGATCAAGACAAGCATTTTAAGCTTCGAACAGTAAGGCAAACGAGCCATCGGTAGCCCAGCGACAAGCATTTCACATGCTTTTTCATACGTCTTGTATGGATTCGTCGTACACCCACAGCACAGTACAGCAGTACTCAACACCGCAAGAAGAGGTGACAGCCACCGGTGGTTGTGGCTGATGGCTCGTGTGCGCTTACCCTTAAGAGGGAACAGGCCCTGCGAAGAATTTGAACAATAGATATTAGAAGAAATTATTGCTGCCATCTTACCTCAAGTCTGCCCCCGTAGAGTGCGATAGGGATAGCTACAGCTCAGACCAATTATATCACAAAAAAAAATTACGAAATCGATGTTTCGTATTCCTCTTTTTTCTCCTCGAAAACTAAACCGATTCAATTATTTTTTACATTAAAATTTTAAGAAAGAGTATGTCTAGGTTCTTATCATTTTCTTTTATGTTAAAAACTTTCTCGAATTTGTCTGGTACTCCTCTAATCACGGCGGTAAAAATGCGGCATTTTTGTAATCTTTGGAGGGTCATATTTTCTTTACCGATAAGTTGGTGAAAAAAAAGGAAATAATAGGGACGTGTCTACAGCAGAACTTGATATTATGAAAAAAAAAATTACTCTAGAGGCATTATTTAGGAAGAACAAAGGGGAATACATTTGTATGGAGAATCGCAGGCCCTGTTCCCTCTTAATAAGCATTTACATCGTGGCTTTTTCCATTCTTTATGATAGCCAGTAAGCCCATAAAATAAAGAAGAAATAATTTTCTTAATCGCTCACTGAAAAACGAAATACACACAAATTCCAAGTTATTTTTATTTTTTTCTGTTTTGTTTTGTTTTTGTGTGAATATTGTACCTGAGTCAAATAAATTTATTTTCTTTCTTTTCTTTCTTTAAATATCCATTTTGTTTTTCAGTGAGTTGACGCCGCTTGGGAGACGCCCATAATCAGCAGTGGACTGGGATACTTAGCCTGAGTTCATTGAAGTCAGTCTCAATCTCCATTTCAAGATCCCATGAACTTCAAATTAGGCAATTCGAAATATCTATTAGCTACTTGAGATTAATACAGTAGGAGCGTCGTAGGACGGCCGGCGCCGGGTATTCGAATAATTACCGAGCTTAATACCGGCCGGCAGCCTCTTGTTTCGCAAATCATCGTCGCTCATTTATTCAAACATTGTACTGTCAGACGGTCAAGTGTTAGCGATTGCGTTTGCTTTATTATGATACAATTGATCACGATGGGTTTCATTTTATCAGTTCAGCCACGTCCATTGCGTTATTTATGTTGTTAAGCAGACAAATTGTTCAAACCTATGAAGTAATGGATTAGCAGTATTCTTCAAAACTCTCGGATTATGTCACGCAATAAGGCACAGTTCAAAACTGTGCGAGAAAACCATTGTGAGAGATTTTTTTAATTTTTTATTAGCTTACTTCAACAATTTTTTTAAAATTTTGCACGCTGAGGTTTTTACAGAATACATCGGCTGAAGTTGTAAAAACTAAAATTGTTGTGGTGAAATGTTTGACGAAATATCATAAGTACTTAAATCGTGCAAGTAAAAAAAGACAGACCCGTTTTGCTCTACTTTGGTAAAAAAAATTAGAAAAAAACCTAATCGGGTTTGCGATCTTTAACCGTACACGACATTAGCATGAAGCCTGAAACTTCTAATAGTGTCGTCAATTTTGCAGTAGTTTACTTTCCAACGGTAAACAGTTTTTGTCACCGCAATGAATTGACGCAGATAAAATAAGGCTGTAATAATACTTTTCAGATTTATTACCTTAGATTTGATATTTTTAGAAATTTATCCTGATTTTAGAACCAACCTTTTGTCATGGCATTTTCTTGCTCTATTCATTAAAATTACAGTTGTTTATTCATTGGGCTCGGACTGTGTCAAAATAATTTGTTCAAAAGCAGCATTTTTTTTTTCGTATTTTGTAAGTACTTAAGTTTTTCCCTTCATCGAATTTTTCGGTTCTATGGTTGCAAATTGGGAGACTTTATGTAGGTAAGTACCTATAAGGTTTTATTTTAAAAATAAATCAGCCCCTTTACACAATAGTGTTCGACTATACAGTAACAGAGAGCGATGTAAATTGAATTAGGGGGCGTGTACACGGCGCGGCGGCGGCAGTGCGGTATTGCGGTACCGGACTCACGTGGACACACGGTTACACGGAAGCGGCCATTTATTATAACTTAATTGTTGAAAACTAATTATGGCTATGATTAGCAACCGCTGTGTCAGGGCTAACTATCCTGAAATAATAGATACCAGAAGGTTATTTCTGAGATAATTGTCCTTTACAAAAATCTCGAGTAAGTAAGTAATATTTTTTTGTTTGAACATGGTGTAAGTACATGATACTTTGCATGCAAAATAGTAATGGGATACAGAAAAGTTCTAACATGTTCAGCCGCATAGCACAGCGGTAGGAAGAGATGGTGCATAAACCGTGATAATATTCATCAAAATTACATTTCTTCAATTTTATATGACCCTTACAGTTCGTTTTTCAATCCCAGAGACAAATTTGACAGGTACAAATGTCAAACTACAAATTGAAAAAAAAAAAAAAAAAAAACACTAGAAATTTCAATTTAGTCTCTGGGATTAAAAAACGAACTTTAAAAAACGAACTTCAGGTACTCAAGACAGCTTCAAATATGTTGTCAAAACGGTCATTCAAAAGTACATATTATTATTTTCACATTCAGGAGTTATTTTCCGCCATCATAATTATTATGATGACAGTCCAAATATAATCGAAATCATGAAGAACACTAACCCACAACATTGTGGTACCATATGTATTAATGTAAATTGAATTAGTGGGCGTATACACGACCCGACGGCGGTAGTTCTATACATATTTATACATACATTTTATGTTTATGTATGTACACGGAAGCAATCGTTAAAATTAACCGTGTGGATGTTTGTGGATGCTAAGATTAGCTACCTCTTTTGCGGTAGATTAATTGAGATAAATCTTGAGTAAGTTTATCTTGATGGGGCGGTTAGCCGGTTATCAATTATTAATTTGGTAAATAGTTAACCTACAAGGAAGATAATTAATGATTTTTTTTAATTGGATTGGATTGGAAAAAACTGTTTTTCTTCACGAAAAAACAGTTTTTAGGAGTCAAGTCTTCCACTTTAGGAAAAGACATACCTATTTAACAATTATTTCAAGGGTCCAAAAACTATTTAGGCGTTGAACCCAATAATGTAGATAAAATTATGGATTTTTTTTACGGTGAATAGAACCACTTCTTCGCTCTTAAAGAAAAGATAGAGACAACAACGGAACTGATGAACCATGTCCGATTAAGGTTTACAGGTACATCTTCGAGTCTTCGTAGGGTATATGAAGACCTTGCCACCTTGAATGTGTCAGGTAAACGAGTCCTAAATTCATGGTGTTAAAAGGCATAAAATACTGTAATGAAAAGTTTACGGATACAGCCTGAGATCTTTGCCGAATTACCGTAATTTTAACACGGAAAAAAATATCTTTCTTCCTTGACACATTCAGTAATATCAAAGAAACCTTCGCGCTCCCAATTATCCGCGCATATATTTTGACATGTCATGTGATTTGAATTCGGAACACGTCTCGAGATAAATGCAAAACGTATAGAATTTCTTTAAATGAAGCGTTGAACCATTTTATTTTCTTAATATATCGTTTGACAGTTAATTAATATTAACTTTTAATTGTGTGTACGAATTTACGAGTATGTTGCCATGCGTTTGGATCTTTTGCACGTTCTTTATTCGAAGTTTTGATTCGATTTTTTTGTGATTCGTTTAGTAAGTAGGTACTTATTTTTCGATCACCATTTATTACTTGTGTATAATCGTTCCGAACCACCTTTCAAAGTGCATTCAAAATAGATTCACATTTAAGGATTTGTACATATAGGTTATGTAGGTCTGTTTAAGAATACCCAAAAGAAATTGTCGAACTTGAAAAAACCAGCTCCTGTTAACGAAAAGATAATGAAATAATTACAACAGAAAATTAGTTTTGCCTATTAAAAATTAAAATTCTCATTCACAAACTATCCAAATTTTTCCTAATTACAAAATTCGCCACATCGTTACTGGCAACACGGAGCGGTTTAATATTTTGGCGCCAACACGAGGCGGCGTCGTTTGAAACAAAGCCGGCGCGGGCGCAGTTGATTGCGCGCCGGTGACTTGCGCGTTGCGCGGGCGCCTGCGGCTCAGCTCGCCGTGAAATTGGGCACACCACATGTACAGTCGGTGACCCGAAAGAAGTATCCACCTAACAACGTAAACTGCTAGGTAGGGTGGATACTTATCTCGATCCACCGACTGTACCTATAAGGTTCCATACTAAAATTAGAGTAAAAAAGGGACTATAGTGAAGAATGTTTCAATTTTCTAATGTGTAAAACTTTAAGGGTTCAGGGAAATTGATTTATTCGGTCATAGAATGGATAGAATGCAATTTGGTGCGCTCGTTTGGGATTTTAATTAAGAAAATAGCGTTAGACCGCAATTCTACAGACTGGTTTAGCCTGACCTGTTTTTGGAACTTGGCTTTATGGGTTTAAATCGTTTCTGAGCTGTTTCTGAGATTATAAAAACAAAGCATCACGCCTTGGCGCAGCCCTCCAGCGAACTGGAGGGTTGGGCAGAGGTGTACCTGTACACCCACATTTCGCCAGTTATGTTTAAGTCCCGTGTAATAGGGGGCGAGCCTATTGCCATCAACCGGGCACAAATCCAGACTCCGGGCTGCTACTGAGAAATTCCAGATAGAAAAACCCAATAACACTTTGCCCGACCCGGGAATCGAACCGAGGACCTCATGCTCAGCAGTAGCGCTTGCGACCACTAGACCAACGAGGCAGTCTGTTTCTGAGATTATATAATTCAACAGATTCGATTTCCTATTCTGCTTCATAGCAGAATAGGAAATCGAATCTGTTGAATTGCACGCAATACGTTAAGACACCCTAACTGGACTAAACATTTTAAAAAAAAACTGAAATTAACAGATAATGAACATATCTAATTATTACTAAGTACAGAAACTATATAATTGAATTAACATATATTAGAAAACACCATAATAACATTAGAAATAGGGAGTTAAGAAGATCGATAAGTTTTTTAGACTCCCTCTCTCCTACCATTTTGCTGTGCCCGACAAGGTCCATAGTGATCTCAATAAATTTAAGTAAGTACACATTTTGGAATGCAATAAATGAATGAGTATCAAACCAGGCTTGACAGAGACTTGAGACTCGCTCTGTATTTCAGTTACTTTTTGAATGAACTGCGTCAAAATCCAATCGAAAATACGCTTCTTCATTCTGGTTTCCGAACCCCCAAAACTTAATCTAGTCGGCATATCGGTTACAAAGTACGCCTTCCTAATCTATTTATTGATTCAATAGTACTTCGCTGCACCACAATACTGGCAAACAAACAACGGTAGTTCTTTGTAACCGCGTCGGCTCCTTTGTGACTAACTAAACGTCGATGACTATACATTTCGGTTGAATATACACGATATAACGCCTTATATAAAAGACTACTTATATACTAATGGCAACTAAGTCTTGAACTGCGACGAAATTTGGAACTACATTGGAATATGTATTGAGGTTTGACGCTTTGCAAGTGGCGCCCTCATGTCATGTCAAGTTATACTGGTCAGCTTGTACTTTTAATGCGATACCGGTTGAGTATTACTAGCGGTAGTACTTTTTATATCTACTTGCTGATATATTTGGAAGTCGTGTTTTTTTGTAGTATGGAAAATCGTTCATAAATTAGACGGGCTATGAGAGCGTATAAGAAATGTATTAGTTGTAAAGTAGCGTTAAATTAAGCAAGTAAATATATGTTTAGAGTCTGTATAGATAAGTATTTCTGAACATGTTTGTGATCACCTCAAATTGTTTATGAGGGCAACAGAAGAAGCTAATATCAAGAAGATAAAAGTTTTAAGGTATTAAGCTTAAAGCTTTTAACTTCTGGACGATAAATGACCTAGTTTATTAAAATTATGTCGTTTTTTTATTATTAAAAACTGTAATACATTTTTAAACTTTTAATTCACTACAGCTAAATTCACAGCGTAAGAGCGCTTATCATAAAAGTTGGCAACGTCGCAAATAGCTGTCAAATATTTACCTGTTTTGATTAATTTGGCAATATTACTGTATGGAAATATGAAATGCGGCTCACTAATTTACTAAAATATTGATTGTTGTTGTGATATATGTTAATTAGATTCTCTTTCTTAAACTTCAAACCTACTCGTAAGTATATAATGGCATTCCATTGGGCGATGAAACTGCAAACCTTCAAGAACGAATACTATTCACATAATCGTCAGGGCATTAATATTTGTTTCGTATTTCTTGGTGTGGAAGTTCGACATGCAGGCAAGAAGAGAAAAAGAGGAGCAGGACAGAGAAAGAAAAAAACAATTTGAAAAACTATACCAAACAAAATAACCAGTGCTTCGATTACACAAAACAGTATTAAAATTTTGTCACCCTTGCTTCTGAACAAGAAGGACCCACCACAACAGCAATTAAAAACTAACCCCATCACCACCAAACCAAGACATTAGAATCCTAACCCTCTCTCCACATAAATCGGGACCCACCCTTTTTGTCTTCAGTAATGAGAACATTACCATTCAAATAGAACAAGCCTGGGCCTGCGTATAATTGGGTACCGCACCCCGCTGGCTTGGAGTCTTTGAGTCCGCCGAACGAACGGACACACGGACTGAAATATATATGTGAATGTTGGCCGCAATGATTGCTTCACAAATATTGGTAGATAGTGATTAAATGTGACCCTATTTGTTTATTAGGAAATGTAGATCGATGCTTTTTGTAAAAAAAATGTTATTAGCTGTATGTACGGATAGATGGACTATGTAATAAAAGTGATATCAATAGAAATTGCTAGCGTTCTGGTCGGTTATTACGTTTTTATGAGTGAAAGTTTTTTTTTTTTTTACTTTGGAATTGATTATAAATTAGGTAGGTAATACAGTAGTAGACATACTGTCGCCGTCACGATACCAATAAATATAGGTAAGTCACCTTCAGTTGACAGAAAACTATAAACCAAAATAGGTCCTCCCATAAGCTTCTAATTTCATAACCTATATAGGCATTCTTTAAAAAAAATAAGATCAAACGTATTCTTAAAAAAAATAAGATAAAAAAAAAATAAACAAAACCAACCAGCAGTATTTCGTACTCATAACTATTCAATTTTGCTATTGATTTTATCTTCCTTCGCAAAGCGTTTGTGTGGTAACTTAGCGCAATCTAAGCATTCACAGTCAAAGTCAAATAATTTATTTCAATTAGGCACAAAAAAGGCACTTTTGATCGTCAAAATTTACAAAATAATAATAATAATTGATTCTAGTCACCCCTTCCAAAAGGTAGTTTTCGTATGGAGA